>JARWLC010000018.1:7830000-12830000 GCA_033318265.1 Phyllotis vaccarum
CCCACTTCGAAAGTAAGTAGAGGAACCCCAAAGGTAGTTATACGGGCTTGGGGACCTTAGAGGAGCGGGTGCTCGTGAGCCCTCCCAGATACAAAGAGAAAATAATAGCGTGTGTAGGCATCGTGAAGGTTGGATGCCTGAGAATTTAGAGGTGGAGATAAATTTATATTTTTTTTGTATGCATGGATGTGAGGCCGAGGACCAGGAGAGCGATCGAGAAGCGGGTAGGTACGTTGTATCTTCTCTCTGGTAGGGCGGAGAGATCTTTGATGTTCCATATGCAGGGTTTAATCCTTGCAATCCCTCAAAGACTCGCCTTTCCTTTTGCATGTGGCAAAGACTGTCTTTGCATATGAATAAAAGCTGATCTTTACTGATCTCTGAGGTGTTGAGTGGTAGCTCCTGGGCTAAACAAATACATCTGACCTCCAAATACCTCCAAAGGTGGCCAAAAAAGATTGTTGTGAATTTAATTAGTAGTCCTAAGAGTGGCCATGTGGAGAACCTTTGCATCTTCCCACAGGGAGAATACACTGTGATAGGCAAGTTAAGTAGCTCCAAGGAAAGAGACAGGTTCCCTGTGGGAGAGAGGGTGAACCCGGTGACCCCTGGCTTCGGAGCGCTCACATCCTGAGGCAGAACAGTTCTTACACTGTTTTGTTGTTGGAATTGGTTGGTTTTGTTTTGTTTTTTTACGCAGGGTCTCAAGTACTGTGGGCTAGCCCTGAATTACAGTATAGTCAATGATAACCAGGAACTTCGAGCGCCCTGCTTCCCCTTCCCACCTTCTAGGATGACAGGTGTGCACCACCACACTTGATTTTCTGTGTTTCTTGGAATGGAACCCAGGGCTAAGCAAGCATACTACATCCCAAAACTGAATTTGTGTAGTTTTAAATCACTCAGTTTACATCATTTTGTTAGAGTCCCGTGCAAATGTACCTCTGATTGTTTACCGCAGATACTTCAAGATTTATGGTCTGAAAATAAAAATGATGTTTTCAGAACCATAGTAGATCAAAGTCAGGAAACTAACAGTTGCAGGATTCTGTTAGCCACCATTAAAGCCTTATTAGGGCTAGAGAGGTGGTTCAGCCGTTAAAGGCTAGGCTCACAACCAAAAATATAAGTAATGTGTGCCCTTGATCCCTTCGACTAAACCAGAAGAAAGAGTGAATATCGGGAAGAGGGGTGGAGTCACAGATGGTGGTAGTGAATGCTTTAATCCCAGCACTCCATAGGCAGAGGCAGACAGATCTCTATGAGTTCGAGGCCAGATGATCTACAGAGCAGCCAGGGATACACAGAGAAATCATCCGGTCTCAAAAAACAAACCCTAGATGTCTAATTGAGAGAACCTTGATAAATAATTAAGAATAAATATAAACTGGGCCATGGTGGTGCATGACTTTAATCCCAGCACTTTGGAGGAAGAGTCAGGTGGATCTTTGTGAGTTCTAGGCCAGCCTGGTCTACAAAGCAAGTTCCAGGACAACCAGGACTGTTATATGAACAAACCTTGTCTCAGAAAACACCGACAACCTACAGTGGCCATCCCACCCCAAGTAAGGATGACTCTCTTTATGAGTATCTATCAATATCTCCCCATTAGGAGTGGGGCAGTATCAACCCCTCTCTCATCCACCATAGAATGATAACTGGCTTGATCTTGTTCCGGCAACCACAGCCAGTGTGAGCTTGTGTGTGCAACAACCAGCTCTCCTGGAATTTAAATTCTTTCCCAAATTTCCCATCATATTATTTCAGGAATCAAAGCCTCATCTAAGGGGTATTAATGGTTGAAACCACCTCCTTTTCTGATCACAAGGAAGACTGCTTGTAACTTTGCAACTCTGCAAAATGCCAGTCGCCATCTAGAAGTGGGAACAGGGCCCCCTGATTTCAGTCTGTGGTTGGTTTGTTTGTTTGGCAACATACAGAAAGGGGCCATAGCAATTTTTTTTACGGTGTCCATGCAAGAAGAGGGGATGCTGCAGGTGTAGAGGCCCGAGCAGGAATCTAGAGTCTTAACAATTACCTCTTCCTAAGCTGAATGATAAGAACATAGCTCCATGCCAGCAGCCATCTGGGGAATTCTTCTCAGAGACCCCCACCAAAGCAAAAACCAGAATTTGCTTCAACAAAGAAGTTAATTTCTGAGCAAGCTAGAAATGAAGCAAAGTTGGATTTGTTTAAAATAGAGCAGTGATCAAGAAGAGGGTGGACCATATCATATATGACACAGGCTTCTCAGAGGAGACTCACAGGTTTCTTTCAGTGGGTATACATAGGGTCTTAGTGGCTCTCAAGTTACATTTCTTTTTTTAAAAAAAAATGTACCCTGCCCTCTTTCTTTCTGCCATTGCCTAAAAAGTGTAATTTGTAGGGCTGGAGAGATGGCTTGGTGATTAAGAATGCTTGCTACTCTTGTCTTCCAGAGGACTCGTGTCTGATTCCCACATGAGTGGCTCACAACCACCTGTAACTCCAGCTCCTGGATATCTGACACCCTCTTCTAGGCACGTCAGACAACTACACACATGTGCGCCCACGAGCACACGCGTACACACACACACACACACACACACACACACACACACACACACACACACACACACACACACGAGAGAGGGGGGGATGTTATTTGTAACAAGATTAAATATTAAAGGCATTTTTGTCAGCACAGGTGGGTTTTTTGAGGGCCATCTTGTTAGACAGAGGGGAGTACAAAAGAATTGAGAGCATATGTTATTTTAGCCAGAAATAAACAGCCAAATCCTTCTGTGTTGTCCTTGATGGAGATACCTTTAGGGAGGAGGCATCGCCTGACCCTAAATGGTTGCAGTTTATCCTCTTAGACAAACGTGTTTTGGAGAACGCACGGGGTCAGTGGACTTTAAGGGCCTTTCAGTGGGGTCTGGCGTGTCTTGCAGCAGCCAAACAGCAGACTGGGGTCCCTGGAGCATGCTATCTGTCCTCTGCAAGCTCCTCTTCCCCCTCACATCACCCCCATTCCGTATCTTTTGATCCTGCCTCAGGCGGTCTGTTCGACATTACTTGTCAGAGAAATGTCTGCCATCCACTTGCCCAACATAGCATTCTAGAATTCTCTCCAATTTTTTTTTTGGTGTCTTGGTTTCTCGGTTTCCCTGTTAAGTTCCTAAATGTGGGTTCATTTCTCCCCTTGGGCTTCTCAGTATAGCCAATTGGTGATTTTTTTTGTAGTGGTAGATTTCTCAACTTACACTGAAGTTCCTTCTGAGTAAACCCAATAGAAATGGAAAGTATTATAAATTGAAAATGCATGTGTTACTTTTATTACATTAATTTTATGTGGGGATATATGTGTAGGGATGCACATATGCCACAAGGTGTCATTAAAACTTTCCAAGACCCATGAAATTAAGAAAGTTTTAGTGACAGATATTCATCCCTTCTCCTCAAATTCTGGTTACTCCCCATCCAAGCTTCCTACCACTCCTTAATCCCAACAGCCTCTACATGCAGGTTTTTAAAAAAAAATATTTTAAAATGTTTTAACATACCCACCACTGTTCCTTGCTCTCCTCTTCCCAGGCCTCCCAAGATTTCCCCCACCCCATCCCCCATCCATTCCTCAGAGAGGGTAAGGACTCCCAGGGTGAGTCAGTGCAGTCTGGTATATCCAGTCACTATAGGACCAGTCCCCTCCCCCCAGTATCAAGGCTGAGCAAGATGTTCCTCTGGAGGGAATGGACTCCAAGAAGCCAGTTCATGATCCAGGAATAAACTCTTGTCTCACTGCCAGAGGCCCCACAAACTGCCCATGCCATTCACTGTCATCCACATACAGAGGGCCTAGTTAAGTCCCATTCAGGTTTCTGGCTGCCAATCCAGAGTCAGTGATCACCCTGATCAGCTGTCTTTGTGGGTTTCCTCATAATGATCTTCACCCCTTTGTACGGATAAATCTCTTTAGATTGTACATACTGTGGGTGAATATAAGTTAAAATTTCCATATTTTCTGGATGATTCTAATTATTTCTGCATCTGATATCTGGTGAGGGACATCCTTTCTGTATTTTAGACTTAGAGTTAAAAGTCTTGGGCATCATAATTATACTAAGCCTTCCTTTGGATGGCTTTGGCATATCTGGGGTTTTTGGTTTGGGTTTTGTTCTATGCAGTAATACAGACTGAACCTAGTTCAATGCACATACTACACAAGTGCTCTACCACTGATCCCTAACCCAGCCCTCTTTTTTATTCTTATATACTTTATAAATTCGGTATTTATTATTTTATGTGTATGAGTGTTTTGTCTGTGTGCCACATGCATTCCTGGTGCCCATGGAGGCTGGAAGAAGGTGCTTTAGAAATGAAGTTACAGGGTCAGTGGATACTCCTAACCCTTGAGTTACACTCCTACCCTCATTGTGAGCCACTGTGTGGGGTGCTAGGAATTGAACTCAGGTCCTCTAGAAGAGCAGCCATATATATACCATATACGTCATCATGAAAACTGTTGTGTACACTAGCCTTGTACCCGTTATCACCAGAGTCAGAGATGACACTGTCTTAAGATTTATTTATGTATATAAGTGTGCCTGAGTGAAAGTATGTGCGTGTATGTAGATGACACTGTCTTAAGATTTATTTATGTATATAAGTGTGCCTGAGTGAAAGTATGTGCGTGTATGTTTGTTCACCACATGTGTGCCATGCTGAAGTCTGTAGAGTGTCAGATATAAAGTTAGAGGCAGCTGTGACCAGTGTGGGAATTGGGAACGCAGTCTCTTGATAAACCTGGAGCTCACCAATTTGTTTAGACTAGCTGGTCCAGGAATCCTCTCTCTGCTATTCCAGTGCTAAGATTACAGGACTGTGCCACCACCCCCTCCTTTTTATACGGGTGCTGAGGATCCAAACGTATGTCCTTAAACTTACACAGCAAACTCTCAGCCAGCACAACCATCTACCCACCCTGTTGACGCCATTTTTTTAGTGACTCACCACTTGCCTGATTTTTCTCCCACAGAACTTATCTGTGTCTTACTCCTGAAGACACATCTGCTTTTACTTGGGACAAGATGGCATCTTTCTTTTCTGATTATGGCCTGATGTGGTACCTGGAAGAGCTAAATAAGAAGGAATTCATGAAGTTTAAGGAGGTCCTCAAGCAGGAGATCCTACAGTATGGGTTGAAACAGATCCCTTGGACGGAAGTGAAGAAGGCATCTAGGGAAGGCCTTGCCAATTTACTGGTGAAATACTATGAGGAGAAGAAAGCCTGGGATTTGACCTTCAGAATCTTCCAGAACATCAATAGGAAAGATCTCAGTGAAAGAGCAGCAAGCGAGATTGCCGGTGAGTTTATTAAAGCATCTTTGAGTTAGGATCCTGACATTGTTTTGATAACTCTTCTTCACACCCATCTACCAAAGGACTAGCAGGTGCCAAGGAACATTCTTTTTCTGGAGGAAGGGGGCAGATTCATGTAGACATGTTAGCTCTGATCTGTGTGGTCAAATGTGTGAGTTTCATGCCCTCACCTACCTAGATTGTTAAACTTTGACCTCAGGGCATCAGTAATTTTACCCTTGCATCGAAACTGGAGATTTAACTCTAGAGTGAAATGGTAGCTCTGTAGATTTGGGCTAGCAGCGACAGAAAACATCTGCTGTAGATCACATCGTGGGCCAGGGAGATGACTCTGTCTGTGTCAACATGAGAATCTGACTTCCCATCTCAGCAAACACATAAAAAGCCAGGTACCGTAGCAAGCCGGCCATTCAGCATGGTGAGTTCCACACCCACTGAAAAGAAATGCATCTCCCCCCCCAAAAAAAATGAGATGGAGGAGCTGGAGGGATAGATCAGTGGTTAGGAACACTTGCTGCCCTTAAAAGAGGAACTGAGCTCAGTTTCCAGAACCTACAAAACCACCATGTAACCCAAGTGTCAGGGGATCCTCTGTCCTCCAAGGGCACTGCACACATGGGTACACATACATGTATGCAGACAAAAAATACTCATATGCCTAAAATAAAAGCAAATCTTCTTTTAAAAAATAAAAATGGTGGGCAACTAAGGAGGCACTCAATTTCAGCCTCTGGTCTCCACATGCATGTTACTGTGCCCCTCCCCCAAGTCACATGTATGTATTTGAAATAACTGTGTAATCTGGTGTGAAATAAGATCTCTCGGTCTTTGCCATGGGCATGTCTTTTGATCTTTAACAAGCAAAAGTCTACAACAGAAAAGCGCCATGTTTCATAAACAGTGTCGTTTTGAGAGTCACACCGTATACTTATCTGGTATAAAACAGCATGCATGCAGCCAGGCAGTGGTGTGACACTCGCCACTTGCCTTTAGTATCAGCACTCTCGAGGCAGAGGCACAAAGATCTATAAGTTCAAGGCCAGCCTGGTCTACAGAGCAAGTTCCAGAAACCCTGTCTCAAAAAAAAATCATGGCAGCTGCTTTAAGATTCGATTCAGTTTTTTTTTCTTTTTTGAGGTTTAGTGTCTTATTATATAAGCTTAGGTGTAGGGTTTTCCCCCCAAACTCATTCTGTCTGTAAATCCATGATAATCTTAGATCCATGACTCCTTGGCCTCTTATTTGTTGTTTTAAGAATTGTCTCTGTGCTGTTCTTTCTATTCTGGCTCGTTCTGGGGTTCCGGGTGCATGTATTAAATATTTTTAATATAGTATTAAAATATATGAGAACAGTTAAAATTGTTTTATGTGTATGCGAGAGTGGCTGCATGTATGTATGTGTACACTGCCCTGGGAAGCCAGAAGAGGGCATTTAGGTCTTCTAGTACCGAACAATCAATGTGGATGCTTAGAACTGAACCCAGGTCTTCCAGGTGCTTCTAACCACTGAGCCATCTTCTGAGCCCTATGTGTTAGATCTTCATACAATGCCTTATGTATATTTTTTTATCTGTGCATGCTTTAGGTTGGCTTTTGTTTATAATTGTCCTTACTCCCTCCATTCCCTGTTCAGCTACATTTAATCCATAGCAAATTCACCTATTGGCTTCCTTTGGCATTTTTCACATTATTATCTGTGTACGTATATACGTACACTTGCATACCACGGTGTACAGGACAATTTTTGGTGGTCAAACCTGCTTCTGTCATTTGGGTCTTGGGGACCAAACTCAGGCTTGGTGGCAAGTGCCTTTACCTTCTACAACATCTCACCAGCCCACATCCGTTGATTCTTAAATTTAGTTAAGGCATTTTACATAAGCAGTGTACCTTGGTTTTCCTAGGTACCTATCGACTGGCCAGCTCGCCTTTTATTTTTATTGAGCACCTTTTAAAAATTGTTATACTTGGCATACAAAATTTGCATGTATGTATGTGCGCCATTGTGCCTGGCTCACAGTACTCCTCCGGGGTAACTCCTTCTGCATTCCCCAATACACTCCTTTCTACCCTGTGTCATATATGTGGGAGGTTGCATCTGTTGACCATCTTTAACTTTTTTAAAATTGCATGTAGCTCTGTATTGGGATTACATGTATGAGTACAGTGCCTGCAGAGGCCAGAGGCCTTGGATCCCCCTAGAACTGGGTCATCGGCTGTTGCGAGCCACCTGACGTGTGTGCTGGGAACCATTCTCAGGTCCTCTTCAAGAGTAGCCAGTGCTCTTAAGTACTGAGCCATCTCTCCAGCCCCATTATTCCAAATGTTGAATGGCAGAGTCATAGAGTCTGTTTTCATTATTATGTAGTTAATCTTGTATTGATAGCGGGAACGTTCTTTACAGTTTTGTGCTGTCATGGCAACCATGTGCAATTAATTACACCCTCTTAGTGTGTGCGCCTATGGATATGACACAGGTTGACAAGATTGAGAGCCGTGTTTGTCGGCCACTCCTGGTTGGTCTTTCTGCTGTTGTCCCAGGCACAACACAGGATTCTGTATGATTCCAGAGAATTATCTATGATAGCCGTACATTTGGTTTTGAGTGAATACAATGATTAAGCACATAGAAATTTAAAGTAAAGTAATAAGTAGCAGGTGAGTGATGGGGGGGCATCATCAAATTGGGCACACAAACTAATAGAAATTGTCTGGGGAGCTAGGTAGTGTTGGTAGATGCCTTTAATCCCAGCACGTGGGAGGCAGAGTCAGGCAAATCTCTGTGAGTTCACAGCTAGCCTGGTCTACAGAGTGAGTTCCAGGACAGCCAGGGCTACACAGAGAAACCCTGTCTCAAAAAAAAAAAAACTTAAAAAAAGAGAAAAAGAAAGAAAAATGACTAGGAAAGCCATCTGGGTTTCCCAATCAGGGAGGGTCCCAAGCAGAACAAAGAGTCTCCTCTCAAGCAATACTTCAATTGAAAGAGCAAATGATGGTAGCAATGTGGTTAGATCATGCTCCAACAACATCATCTTATTATTATTATCATCATCATCATCCTCCTCCTACGGCAGAGTTAGGGTCAGCCCATTCCTAGACAAAAACTTACAAAAGGCACATGCAACCTGAAGTTTATGGCCTGCTGTAGCCCCGAGGTCTGGACCTGCAGCCTCTTAGTCTCAAAACTTCTGGCTACCTGACTTTCACATGTTTGGACCTGAAATGAGGAAGAGGAACCACCCCACATCCAGTGCTCCTAAAATAGCATGTTACAGTTTAACAATATAACTTTCATCCCACACACACACATATGCAAGCTGTGCTCAAGGACCAGTGAAAGTCTCATATTAACCAGCTTCGTTCTGGGCCCACAGCTAACATAGTCCTAAAAAAAATTATACTGTGAGAGGACTGAATAAATGACTTAGTGGTTAGGAGCATGTCTTATTCTTGCAGAGAAACCTGAGTTCAATTCCCAGCACCCATGTAGGATGGCTCACGGCCAGCTGTAACTCCAGCCCCGCATGGTTCAACACCTCTGACCTCAACCAACACACACATGACTAAAAATTAATGTTTTTAAGGGTACGTCCTGAGAATTAAAATATCAAGGTTAGATCATGCATAGGTGAATGCTTAACTTTTTGATGTATGTTTTTTTTTCCTCTTGTGCTCACCGACTCAGGATACTCAAAGGTATATCGAGCCCATTTGAAGAATAAGCTGACCCGGGATTGGGCCAGAAAGTTCAACATCCCAGTTCAGGATTTCCTGAAGCAGAAATTTAGCCAGGATGAATGTAATCGTTTTGAACAGCTTTTTGTATCCAAGGCAACTGAGAAGAAACCACACACGGTACTCCTGAAAGGTGTGGCTGGAATCGGCAAGACACTGATGCTGGCAAAGTTAATGCTGGCGTGGTCAGAAGGCCTGGTGTTTCAGAACAAATTCTCTTATATCTTCTATTTCTGCTGTCAGGATGTGAAGCAGTTGAAGACAGTGAGCCTGGCCGACCTGATGTCCAGAGAGTGGCCCAGCTCCTCAGCTCCCATTGTGGAGATAATATCCCAACCTGAGAAAGTCTTGTTTATCATTGACAGTTTGGAAGGGCTAAATTGTGATTTGACCGAACCGGAATTGAAGCTGTGTGATAATTGGATGGAGAAGCGGCCGGTGCATTTACTGCTGAGCAGTTTGCTCAGAAGGAAGGTACTCCCAGAATCCTCTCTCCTCATCACAGTTACCCCAGAAACTTTTGATAAACTGGAGGACAGGATAAACTACACGGAAACAAAGGTGATGATGGGATTCGATGAAGGCAGCAGGAGGATGTATTTCCGAGGCTTGTTTCAAGATAAGAACAGAGCCCAGGAAATCTTCAGGTTGGTGAGAGGAAATGAGCAAGTGTTCAGTATATGTCAGGTCCCTCTGCTCTGTTGGGTGGTGGCTACTTGTCTAAAAAATGAGTTAGAGAAGGGAAGAGACCCAGTCTCTGTCTGCCGGCGTACCACCTCCGTGTTAACCACTTACATATTGAATCTGTTCATCCCCAAAAGTGCCCATTATCCAAGTAAGAAAAGCCAAGAGCTACTACAGAACCTGTGTTTCCTGGCCACTGAGGGCATGTGGACCGACAAATTTGCATTTAGCGAGGAAGATCTGCTGAATAATGGGATCGCCAACTCTGACATCCCCATACTACTGAACATGAAGATACTTCTGAAGAGTAGGGAAGCCAAGCGTTTTTACACGTTCATCCATCCATCCATCCAGGAGTTCTGTGCCGCTATTTTTTATCTGTTGAAGAGCCCCAGGGACCACCCTAGTAAGGATGTTAAAGGCATAGACGTACTCATGTTTACATTTTTAAAGAAAGTGAAAGTACAGTGGATTTTTTGGGGCCGTTTCATCTTTGGTCTTTTGCATAAATCGGAACAAGAAAAGCTAGAGGCATTTTTTGGCTACCAGTTGTCAGAGAAGGTAAAGCAAATATTATATCAATGTCTGGAAACTATAAGTATCAATGAAGAGCTTCAAGAGGAAGTAGAAGGCATGAAGTTGTTTTACTGTCTGTTCGAGATGGAGGATGAAGCGTTCGTCGTGCAAGCCATGAACCTGATGCAGCAGATTAAGTTTGTGGCTAAGGATTATTCTGATCTGATTGCCGCCGCCTACTGCTTAAAGTACTGTTCAACGCTCAAGAAACTATCGTTCTCAACCCAGAATATCCTACAGGCAGAACAGGGTCACAACTGCATGTGAGTCCGCTCCCTGTCTGTCTCTTTCTCGGACTCTGCCTTGTGTATTGTTGGTTTATATAGAATCCTCATTCGGAACTCACCCTAACTGGTTGTCCAGTGCTGAGTGCCCATCCCAGAAACCACATACACACAAGCAATGAAAACAGACACAGCAGGTTATATGTGTGTATATGCATATATATATATATATATATATATATATATATATATGTTGGTGTATGCATATATAATAGAAAGGCTAACAGATTGAGAGTAGGGAGCATGATGGATGGGAGAGGGAAAGGGATGTGATTTTATTTCCACTAAACATATTTTTTAAAAGAAATTTTAAAACAAAATAGGGCTTTTAAAGTAAACAACACAAAAATTCGCTTTTTGTCAACAGCTTCTGTTTTTAAGATTTATTTTTATTTTATGTGTATGTGGCTACATGCATGTATGTGGAGATGAGCTTAGTGACCAGAGGAGATGATCAGATCCCCTTGAACTGTAATTACAGATGGTTTATGAATGGCCCCATGTGGGTTCTGAAATCCAAATTTTTACTTTCTGAAGAAACATAAGCACTCTTAAATTAACCACTCAATTCTCTCCAGTCCAGAGGGCTCCATTTTCAGCCCTGGATTGACTCTTAAAGATATGCTATTTGATCTTATTAATATTTATTTTTGTTGATTTTTTTAGATAAGTAGCTGTGGCAGGCCTGAAACTCAGATTTCCATTTGCCTATCTCCAGAGTCCCGAGATTAAAGGCATGAGCCACTTTGCATGGCTTTGTTGTTAATGATTAGTTGTGCATATTTATAGAGTAACTGATACATCAGTTCATTTATACAAGGGCCAGAGAAATGGCTCAGTTGACATAGTATTACCTATAATAATGCACACAATCCTGGATTTGTTCCCCAACATCATATAAAAGTGAGTATAGTATTACACGCCTGTAATCCAAGCAACTCCGTTAGTGGAGGCTGATCAGAAACCCAGGATCATGCTTGGTTATATAGCAAGTGCAGGGCAAGCCTAGAACACATAAGACAGTGTATCTAAATATTATGAATCAACTTGAGCCATGGATGGGGTCTCACACGTGTAACCCAGCACTCTGGAAAACTGAGGCAAGAGCATCTCTGAGTGTTTTAAACTAGTCTGGGCTTGCATACACAGTTCCAATTCAACCTGGTATAAAGAGTGAAGTGTCTCCCCGCCCCCCCAAAAAGTCAAACAACAGAGATACATGTATATAATTTATGATCTCTTGGCTCATTTTTTATTCTGAGATTAGAATTCAGAGTCCTGTGTGTACTAGGCTAGTCCTTTTCCAGAAACTTGAGCCGCAGCTTGTTTTTTGAGACATGGTCTAGCCTTCTCTTCATTCTGTAGTCAAGGCTGGCCTTAAACTTCTGATCCCAGTGCAGCAGTACATTACACTAGGTTGACTTTTTAGGAGCCCTGGAATTTATCCTTGGGAGTTGACTTTTCTATTTTATTCTTTTTTATTGAGTATTATTTTTAACATACAAACCGCTGTTCCCCAAGGGACTTTCCTTTTCTTACTTACCGTGACCTCATTATCAAAGCAGCCATGTTGTTAACCCATCATTGTGAGGATAAGTGTTATGGTCTTGTGTGTATTCTGTCCTCACTGAGATAATGAGCATCACACTCAGACTTTCTTTTGCCCCCTCCCCCTCAGACTTTCTTGATATCCTAATGCAAACTGCCTTTTAAAAGTGAAATGTTGGGGCTGGAGAGATGCACTGACTGCTCTTCCAGACATCCCAAGTTCAATTCCCAGAAACCATATGGTGGTTCACAACCTCTTCTGGTGTTCAGGCAGAACACTGTAAATAAATAAAACTTAATTTTTAAAAGTGAAATGTTATAGGGTTGGCTCAGTGAATGCACATGTATGAGAACTCTAACTTCATCCCCAGGGTTCACATTTTTCAATTCATTTATTTTTATTTTATTGGTATGTTGCCTATGTGTCTACATGTCAGTATTGTCTGTATGTCTGTGTGAGGAATGTTGGATCCTGGAGTTAAAATTTTGAGCTGGGGATTGAACCAGAGTCCTGTGTGTAGTAGGCTAGTCCTTATCCAGGAACTGAAGCCCCAGCTCATTTTTTGAGACATGGTCTAGCCTTGTCTAGAGAGGCAGAGCTATACAAGCACATAAATGCACACACGTGCACATGTGCATTCACTCACAAATGTGCACAGACAAAACATGTTATAAACTGACTCCGGCTCAGAGATCCTAGAAGGAGAGCTAGAAACAAGGCTTAGCAATTAAAGATTGTTTACACTCAAGTCTGATGACCTAAGTTCAGTCCCTTAGACTGTATGGTGGGAAAACTGATTCCTACAGAGAGAGAGAGAGAGAGAGTAAAAACAAATTGGATTATTCTGTCAAAGGTAAGGAAAGTGGGCTGAGAAGTCAAGCATATTATGCTAGATTATATGCCAAGCAAGTAGTCACAACTAAGCCTGAGCCCAGAGCTTTTGACTTTACCTTTGGCCTTTACTCAGTAGACACAAGTAACTCTACCCTCAAGCTGTAACAACCAGAATCCCCACAGATCTTGCCCCGTCTGGCTCAGGACTGCAGATCTGAACTTAGCTGGCTACCCTTACTCTATTCAGAGAGTCTGTTTGCTGTATTTTTGTGCTGTGAGTGGATAGCTTAACTGATTTTTAATGAGTAGAATCTGAAAGCACTGACAAGTTTTATCACTTACTTATTTTTGTTTTGTGTTTATGAATGTTTTGCCTACATGCATGCACATACATTGTGTGCGTGCATACAGGGACCATGGTGGACAGGGGAGGGTGGTCACTGCCCTGGAATTGGAGTTATGATCAATGCTAGAAATTGAACTCGGGTCTTCTGGAGGGAACAGCAGATGTTCTGAATCAGTGAGCCATCTCTACATCCCCTTGAATTAGCTTTTAATAATGGAATGTATTCCTTTGTCTTCCATTACAGGGAAAAGCTACTCATCTATTGGCAAGATGTGTGCTCTGTGCTCATAGGCAGTAAGAACATTCAGGTCCTCCAGGTGAAAGATACTAATCTGAACGAGTCAGCCTTTTTGGTGTTGTATAAGCATCTGAAGCATCCGAGCTGTGTCCCTCAAGTACTTGAGTAAGTTAAAGGTTGACTTTGATTCAGTCATCACAGAAATTCGGACTAAGCACCCCACCACCTTTCAGATAACTGCATAAATGGGGGTTTGCAACTCAAGGTAGAATCAGGCTTTCTTGGCACTGCCAATGTCTGTTGCAAACCATTCTTCACTGGGGGCTCTCCTGTGAATTATAGGGTGATGAGAACACGTGTGGGCTCCTCTTTCTAGATTTTAGCAGCTTCCTCTTGAGATGGCCAACCTTGCCTCCACACATTTCTCAGAGTTCCACATAGAAGTAAGAAATCACCCAATTTAAGAACCGGTGAGCTGTATCACTGAGTCACAAAATTCAAGTATGCGGAATAGGAGATGTACTACCGGGTCATGAAATTCAAGTATTAGAATAGAAGATGGTCAAAGATAGGAGCTCGGGCTGAGTGGAAACTGATGGATCTCTTTGTTCGCAGGGTGAATAACGTGTCCTTCCTTTGCGATAACCACCTGTTCTTTGAGATGTTCAGTCATAATTATAACTTGCAACAATTGAACCTCAGCCTAACGTTCCTCTCCCAAAGTGATGTGAAACTACTCTGTGACGTCTTGAACCATGCAGAATGCAACATAGAAAAGCTCCTGTAAGTTGGCCTACCTTGAAGACTTCCCCTCCAAGGAGGCATCTAAGTTTTGAGTCACCTAGCTGTGATTTTAAAATGCCCCGACAGACGCCACATTATTGTCAAAGGGGTTGATGAGAGTGAAAATTCCAGCTCACGGGGCCAAGGCCGTTGGAAGTGAGGGCAGCAGAAACTCCAAGCAGATAGTCACATCACATCCACAGTCAAAAGCAAAGAACAGTAGATTAATGTATGCATGCTAATGCTCAGCTTACTTTGCCCACGCTTCTACACAGTTCGGGATGTAAGGAATGGTGCCCCTCACAGTGGGCAGGTCGTACCTCCTCAGCTTCATCAGGAAATGGCCCATAAACATGCCTATATGTCATCCCCATCTAGAGAATCTCTCACGGAGATTTCCTTTCTAGGTGATTATAGATTGTGTCAAGCTAACACAACCGTCACGGAAGACTACAGTTTTGGGGGTTGTACATTTTTGCCCATTTTCCTGTTGTTCATGTGCAACCTTAGTCAACTTAACTGATCACAGCTTGCCAGTGAGGTGGAGCAGTGGGTTAAGGTGCTTGCTGTCCATGCTACCCCCTGGGTTCTATCCCCAGGACCCATGTGGAGAAAGGAGAGAATTGGCTTTCACAAGATCTTTTTGCTCCACACACATGCACACACGCATACAAATAAGTAAATGCAATTTTTTAAAATCTAAAATGCTGAGCTTTTAAGAGTACTTGTTGCTCACGCAGAAAACCCAAGTTCAATTCTCTGCACCCTCATAGTTCACAACCATCTCTAACTCTGCCTCCAGGGGATCTGATACCCTCTTCTGACCTCTGCAGGTACCAGGCGTGCACATGGTGCACAGACAGATGCAGGCAGAATGCACATGAAATTAAAAAAAATACATAAGTCTACTTTTAAATTTTTTTGAATTAAAATGATTATGGAATGTGAAAGGTGGTTTCCAGATAGGTGTAAGCACTTAGGAAACCGTTACTTCCATTCAGCTCTTGCGAACTATGACATGCCTTAGAACTCAGAATTCTCACTGCTACGTTCAATAGATGTGTGACTCCATTTGCTGAAACCATGCATGGCGAGTTGTTCATACCTGAAAAGTTGCAACTGACCAGCAGTGGAAACTGACTGTTAGGAAGCTAGATGAGAAAACCCCATAGCTGTTAGTCATATCTAGATGGATCTCAGACACTGTCCGTGGGATGGATTTGATTCAAAAGGATATCATGTGGTTCACATGTAGCAATCAGAGGTGGGCAAGACTGTGGTATTGGAGTTGAGGATAGTGGTTCCTTGTGTGATGCTAGGGACAGGAAAAGGGGATGGGGATGAATATGGAGATGACAGTTCTTGGTATGTGCAGTGTAGTCCCATTTTTCTGTCCTGGACACTGTGCTTCTGTTTTTAAATGATTGAATTGAGTATGTAGCAAGAAATCAAACAATAAATAAGCAGAAAGAAGGAACAGATAACTAGCAGATTACCATCAAATTGGACACCAACATATCCACCAGAGAAAATACCAAATCGGAGACTGACTGGGGAAACCTCACTGAGGCAGTCAGAGGGAATTCCTTTGGGGCTCCCAGGGAAAGTACTAATAATGGCAGATAATGTCCACAAATAACATGAGCCAGGCAGGTGCTTACACTCTTCCGGCAGAAATGACCGGGGAAGCTGAGTGGAGCATTCTCTCCACCCATGAGATCACCTACCCTTCCTACGGCAGGCCATTATCATGTTGTGGGGTGAACAACCTTGTGGACACTGGCTTACTTTCCAACCTTCCTCAGGAATGCCGTGCTTTTACACTTTGTGAGTGGTCTCTCCCCAATTTGTTACAGACCAGAGAGCCAACCCATCCCTGGACAAGGTAACTAAGGACATTTAGAATAAGCTAGTTGGAGTCTAGAGCAGTAATACCTTCCTCACACTGAGAGTCCGGTTTCAAGAAGCCTAAACACATCACAGCTTACCAGTTACAGCTGGTAACTCAAGGGCATTAAACACACACACATTTTTAAAAACTGGACTGGAAAGATGGCTCAGCAGTTAATAGCACTTGCTGTTCATGCAGAGGACCCAGGTTTGAGTCCCAGCACCCACATTCAATGACTTAAAACCGCCTGTAATTCTAGTTCTAGTGGATATGATGCCCCCCTTCTGGCCTCTGTAGGTTCTAGGCACACGTGTGATGTACATACATACATGCAGGCAAACACTCATACACATTCAAAATAATCTTTTATTTTGAATGATGGTTCTGAGAGGTCCCAAACCATCATGGGGAAAATGGGAAGCCAGAGAAATCTATGACATCCTTCTTTTCCTGCAGGGTGGCAGGCTGTCAGCTTTCACCTGATGACTGCAAGATCTTTGCCTCCATCCTCATCAGCAGCAAGACGTTGAAGCACCTTAATATTGCCTCCAACAACTTGGACAAAGGAATCTATTTACTCTGCAAGGCCTTGTGCCATCCTGACTGTGTTCTGAAGCACTTAGTGTAAGTGGCCATGGTGGGGAGGGGCACTGTAGAGAACCAGAGATGGAGAAATCGTTCAGTGGGTAAAAATACTCTGTTACAATAAGGTTTTCTTGGTCCCGGGCAGCCCGAGGTCCAGACCCACAGACCTGCAGTCCCAGACCCCTTAGCTGCCTACTGCTGCTCAGGCCCCCAGAAATGATTCAGACGCTTATATTAAGTTTATGCTGTTTAGCCTATGGCTCAGGCACATTGCTAGCTAGCTCTTACATCTTAACTCAACCCATTCTCATTAATCTGTCTGCCACATGGCCCATGGCTCACCTGTGTTCCTTACATGTTGCTTCTCTGGGCTTTGGGCTCGGTCTGTCTTACTCCACCCTGCTTCTCCTACCTATGCTGTGATTTCCCCTCCTACTTTTTCATGGGCCAAAACAGCTCCTTTATCTAAAGATTGATATTCACAGCATACAGAAAGACACATCAGTACTCGCCATGTGTAACCACAGCAGTACACTATCTGTAACCCGGGAACTGAAGGACAAGAGAGGTGGGTCCTAACGCTCAAGGATCAGCCCTACTGCTGAACTTCAGTCACCAGAGAGCAGCTGAGGAAGACACGGTGGCAACAGCCTCTGGCCTCCACAGGGGCACACACAGTTAGATTTTTGAGGCAGCATAGAGAGGCAACAGAAAAAGCAAAGGACATACAGTCTCCTGTGGGAAAACGGGTGCCTGTGTGGGTAGCTGTGACTCCTCACAGGGGTGGAGCAAAGATGTTGTTTGCATTCATAAGGGACTAAGACAGTTTCCCTTGGGTTTTCCGTGGGCTTAGGATGCAACCATAGCATGCCTGGATGGTTCCCGGATGGTTCCACACTCTTTCCTTAAATTGCCATACCTTTCTGTGCTTCCCAGTTTATCAGAATGAGATATTTGTAGGAATCCTATCTGGTGACCAAGGCGTTCCATCACACACCACACAAAGATGAATTAGTTCAAATATCTTCCCATTGTTGAAAGAGCCCCAATAACAGAAATTTCAAAGCCTAAACCTAAGAATCGCAGACACAGCTGAGGGGGCTTGGAGAGGTGGTTCAGTGGTTAGGAACACACACACATACACACACACACACTGCTCTTACAGAAGATCCATTTGTATCATGACACTCATGTCAAGGCAACAGAGGTCCTGAGTTCAATACCCAACACCCATGTGGTGACTCAACCATCTATAATGAAATCTGGTGCCCTCTTCTGGCATGGAGATGTACATGCAGGCAGAACACTATACATAATAAATGAATAAATATTTTTAAATAAAAATAAAAATTTTAAAACACGTACATGTGCACAAGGTTCAGTTGCAAATTCCTGTAGTTCCAGCTGCTCAGGAGGCTGAGGCAGGAGGATTTCAAGTTCAAGGTTGACCTTTGAAACAGCCAACATAAAGGAAAAAAGAAAGAATCCACTCCATAAAGCTGTTCTCAGACCTCCAGAAGCATACTGTGTTGCACACCCACACATCATAGACACATACAACAATATTTAAATTTTTTCAATGGTTTTGAACTGAACACCTGCAGATTATTTCTCTGGGTGTTCCCTTATCCAGCATAGCACAACAGTTAGTTGCTTGTTGTGTTGTTAATTGTTATATTGTATTGTGTATTCTAAGAAGTCTGGAGGAGGTCATCCAGGAGAATATGGACAGGTTCTGGACACAAACTGAGCCATTGTACATAGAGGGCTTGAGCATTTGTGTGATTTTGCATCCACAGTCAGTCTTCCCCAATCCCCCCCTATACACACCCCTGATACCCAGAGATATCAAAGGATTAATGTACTAACCTTTAAAAAGATGTTAGATTCGATTATAGTACTTAAAACAGACACGTAGACCTTTGACAGTAACTTGTTTCTGGCATGCAGAGAGGGCTCTAAGGTGGAACCGTCAGGGTAGGATGCCTGTGAGCCTCTTGACCTCATATTGTACTGAATGATCTTCTCTTGTAATTGTGGATAGATTAAGAGGGTAAGGTGGCGTGACCGAAAACCAGGGCCTTTAGAACACTGAGGAGAAAGAAAGATGGGTTGGTAATTTGGAAGGGACCAAGTGATTCAAATGTTTGATATCATTTATTCCTATATATTTCGTATTGGGATATTGTTCACTGTCAACTTGGCACAATGTGGACTCATCTGACCCAGACCACTATGGGCAGCACCATTCCCTTGGTTTGGGCCCATAAAGCCAGCTAAGATGCATTATTGATATAAAGGATGTAGGTTAATATTAGGTAAGGTGTTCCAAACAAGCATTTTCAATGAATTTTACTCAGTTTTGATAAGCCAGAAGTTCTTTGTCTTGCTTGAATATTTTGTTACTGTGTGTAAATTTACGGAAATGCTACATCTCTCCTGTCCCCGCGTTCACATGCCTGTCTTTTTTCCCACAGGTTGGCCAACTGCTTCCTCAGTGAGCAATGTTGGCACTACCTTTCTGATGTTCTTAGGCGAAACAGAACCCTAAGCCACCTAGACATCAGCTCCAATGACCTGAAGGACGAAGGGCTGAAGGTTCTCTGTAAGGCACTGAGTTTGCCAGACAATGTCCTGAAGTCACTGTGGTAGGTCCCCTCGAGCAGCATCCCCGTCTAGGAATCCTTAATATCTATGCGTGAGAATATGGAGGTTTCAGTTACTGCTTACCTCAGGTTCTTAATGAGCCTTTCCCGAGGACAGAACTGTACCTTGACTTCTGTGTCACAGTTTTGGTACGTGGTGGGTGAAGCCACTTAAGAACATAGACACAAGGGATTGAGAGAAAGAAAGTAATTGTGACTTGTGTCCAAAAAGATTATGGAGTAGGCACTAGAAGATGACTGGATATCATCAGATGGAAAGCTAGACCCCAAATTCTGGATTAGAAGGGTATATTCATAATTTTTCTTGTCATTGAGACTGTGATAAAACGCCTAATAGAAGGGACTTAATGGAGTCAGGAAGTTCCTTGCAGGTTATGGGATGGAATGCTCTGATCTCTCCTGGTGGAGGAAAAAACATGGTAGAGTGGCCTCATGGTGGCGGAGTGTGTATAAACATTCTTCACACCTTTGTAGATAAGGAGACAGAGTGAAACCAGAAGCAAGGATAAGACGATGACTCTTAAGCCCACACCCAGCGGCCCACAACTACCTGTCAGGCCCCAGCAGTGCAGGTCTCACGGTCTTCCCCAAAACAGTGCCCCATCTAGGGACTAAGTGTTTAAATGCAGGAGCCAACTGGGAGACATTCTAAACCCAAAGAAAGAGTAAGACTTGAAAGGTGAACCCAAAATTACACGTGTGGATTAGTTAATGCGCCTGAAACTTCTGCTTTGGGAAGAATAAACAGTAATGGATGGGCTATAAGATGGAGCAGTATCTGGGTAATTTAGTGCGGTTGTTGTTAGAACATGCCAAGTAGATTAGTAATCCACAATCAAATGGTTTTCTGTGAGAAATCCAGATGTGTGGGATTTAGGAGAACAATTTTACTTAATCTGTTGTGGAACCTCAGAGTCAACTTTTTTATCCTTCCTAGAAGGAATTAAGGGGCGTAATTAAAACACAAAAGTGGCGCTTTTTTTCCCCCTCTCCTAATGGCTTTGGCTATTTTTAGAAACTAAAACCTCTGAAAATGTCAGATACAATATATTTTTTAAATGTTTAAAAAGTATCTACGATTGCCCCAGCACTACAAATAATGGAGAAAACGTGTTTTTAAAAGTATAAACCGCTTGAGGTCCCTAAAATACTGAATATGTATTTAAAAATTGGTTGGGAGAAGGAAAATCGATTTTCTCCAGTGGAATGTCAGGTGGCTCCCAACTACCTGTGCCTGCAGCTCCCAGGGAGGGATCCAACACTCTCATCTGGACTTCACAGGCACCCACACTCACGTGTTCATATCCCCACAGACGCACATAATTAAAAATAGAATCTTCGAAAATATATCTTCAGCTCAGTGGTTAAGAACTCTGGCTGCTCTTACAGACGTCCTGAGTTCAATTCCCAGCAACTACATGGTGGCTCACAGCTTGTCTTATGAGATGTAGTGCCCTCTACTGGTGTGCAGTGATAGATGCAGGCAGAACACTCCCTACATAAGAAATAAATCTTGAATGTATCTTCAATAAATCCCAACACAGCACATTAAAAAAGAATAAGTGTAACATCTGGAAATATATAAATATTATTAAAACACTAGTGACAGGCTGGAGAGATGGCCCAGAGGTTAATTGCAATGGCTTCTCTTCCAGAGGTCCTGAGTTCAACTCCCAGAAACCACAAAGTCACTCACAACCATCTATAATAAGATCTGGTGCCTTTTACTGGCCTGCATGAATGCATGCAGACAGAAAGATGTATACATAATAAGTAAATAAATCATAAAATCTTTAAAAATCTAATGGCATAGGATAACAAGTTAGAAAAAATACTTCAAAACCGAAAGGATCTGTCACAGTTGATGCGTAGACACTGAAAAGAGAAAAATTCATAAGTTGCATGAGACTAAAAAATAATAATGTATTACTGAACCTCATCTCCAACTCAAAAGTAGCAAGAGACTTAAGAAAAATGGTCCAGTGGCAGAGTTCTCGCCTTCTGTGCCTTTCATGAAGGTCCTACCTTCAATCCCAAATACTAAGTTTTTTTTTAAAAATCTAAATGAAACATTTTAATGATAGAGATGAACTTTCTACTCCACACTAAAGCTAGACTGCCTGTAGTTCCTTCCATTCCCAAGAGTCCTGGAAATCCTACTAAAGGTTTCTTTACATGGCTGGGTGGGAAGGAATTTCTAAACCCATTCTTAAGGGAACAACAAAGGAAGAAACCACTTAATGCTATGCAGGTGATATGAATAAATATGTATAACTTTAAAAATCTATACAGCTACTTTCCCTAGGCCCAGGTGTACCACGTAAATCTCCCCAAACAGAGCTACCAACTGGGCAGCAAATGGTTAAATACCTGAGACCATGGGAGACATTTCTCAGTTAAACCACCGCATGTCATACAAGAAGTCAGCTGACAGAATTAAGCATACAATATCAAAGCTTAGTTGCTTAGAAGTGAGGCTGTCACCACAGGTGAGACTTTGTATACAGTATTATCAAATAATAGTGTAAATGAAGAAAAACGTCACAGTCAGATAGTGAAGTAGTCTTGAGAGAGTCTGCTCTCTGTAAATGGACTGTGGTTATAATGAAACACTTGTAGAAATATACTGGTGGATTTGGGTTGAACTTGAAGAGTAAATTCTAAAATACACAAAGCTGTTTATGGTGGCTTGCACCTGTAACCCCAGCACTTGAACATTTGAACTCTCTGGGAGTTCAAGGCCAGCCTGGGCTAGAATAAGACCCTACCTCAAAAAAGATAAATTAAAAAGTAAGTAAAAAACCATATGGTGCTTCCAAAAAGCCAAAAATACAGACACCTTAAGAATATGAGGTACATGCTGGGCAGTGGTTGGTGCAAGCCTTTAATCCCAGCACTAGGGAGGCAGATGCTGGTGGATCTCTGTGAGTTTGAGGCTAGCCTGGTCTAGAGAGAAAGTTTCAGGATGGGCTCCAAAGCCACACAGAGAAACCTTGTCTCAAAAACTGAAGGAAAAAAATATGAGGTAGAAAGTGTCACTCAAAGTATTTTTGCAGATTAGCGTGTTGGAGATGAAGAGATAGCAGTTCAGAGCACTTGCTTCTCTTGAAAGAATGTAAGTTTGGTTCCCAGCACCTAAGTCCAAAGGCTCACAACCATCTGTAACTCCAGCTCCGAGAGATCTCATTGTGCCTCCTCCTGCCTCTGTGGGCACCTATGTACGTGTGGCAGGCACACACACACAAATACACGTTTTTTAAATCAGTGTTTGATTTACAAAGGAAGCTGAAAGATGAGAAATGGGCTCCTTAGATGCCTTGTCCTTTGTGTGGAAGGGATGAGGATTGGGGAGGTTGAGGAAGGACAGGGAGGGGGAAAAATGGTAGATATGGAAGATACTTTTTAAATAAATAAAAAGAAATGGGCTCCTCAGAAGCAAGGTCATCCACTGGTGCTCATGAAGAGCAAGTGGATAAAAACTAGCTCAGAAAAGAGCAGGCTTCAGTAAGTGTTCCCAATCATCTACCCTTCCATGTGTGTGGCAAAGGCTATAATGCCGTACCATCCTTCTTCCCATGATGCAATGTGTAGAGACCTAGAAAGCTGCACAGTAGCTGTTCCCAACCCATGGTTTGGGTTACCCATAGTCCATGTCCCCACTTCATTTTCATATGGGTCACCCTAGTCAATCATTGCTCAGAAGTATTACTTAATATAATATTGTTCCAACCTTTAAAGATTTATTTACCTCATTCTGTGCGCGTGCGCGCACACACGCACGTGTGTGTGTGTGTGTGTGTGTGTGTGTGTGTGTGCTTCTGACTGTATGTGTATGTACCACTTGCATTTTTATACCTGAGGAGACTGGAGGAGAGGATCTGACTCTCTGTAACTGGAGTGACAGGTGGTTTTTGAGCTGCCTGACATGGGTTCTGGCAACCAAACGTGGGTCCTGTGCAAGAACAGTGTGCTCTTAATCTCTGAGCCATCTTTCCAGCCCCATTTTAAATTTTATAACACCGTTTTGTACGTGATCTGCTTCGCCATTACTAATTTCTTAGTATGCCTGGTTTACTTGTGGACCATTGAAAAAATGATGTTATCTAAAAGGCTCGGTGCCATCTATAGTTTTGGACATCGCTGAGTCTTGTGAAACACTTCCTCTTCCAGTCACAGAGTAACCACTGTGTTGTGATTTTTCTCTTACAGTTTGAGATATTGCCTCATCACCACTAGCGGCTGCCACGACCTTGCTGAAGTCCTCAGCAGCAACCAGAACCTAAGAAGCCTACAGGTTTCCAACAATAAGATAGAAGATGTTGGTGTGAAGATTCTGTGCGATGCTATAAAACAGCCCAACTGCCACCTAGAGAATCTTGGGTGGGTGTCATCAGGGTCATAGCTATGTCCTTGAGGGTGACAAAAGGTGGGAGATAAATGTACAAAAAGAGAAATTGAAACTCCACAGGGACAATGTAGCAGTTAGCAGCGATTATATTAATAAGTCACTCCAAGACCTCAAGACTAGAAGCCTGTTTTACTGGCTCACTGCTAGTCCAGACAAGTAGGATTTATCTCAACTGGGCATACTTATAAAACTTCATTATCTAGGGGACTGTGATAAGGGGCAATCTCACTGCTGGGAATGGAGGCAGGAGAAGTAGATGGTGTGTGCATAGATGTATAGATGAATGAATGCCTGGATATACAAGTGGATGCCAAGATGGATGGGTGAATGAATGCATCGATGGATGGATGCTTGATGGTTTCATGCAAGGAATATATATACGTGGATGGATACATATTTGGTTGGATGAGTGAAGGCAGAAGTTTTTTTTAATATATTAATCTAAGATTAATATTTATTGAAATGTAAGCCAATATTTAGGATATAGGTAACAGCTTATATTGATAGGCAGGATTATTTACTCGATGGACGATGGATGCTGAACCGGTCTCTCCCCAGCAGCCCCTTATGAATGGGGTTGGCCACTCCCCCTTCAGGAGCCCAGGACCCTGGATAAGCATCTTCAGACCTTATCAGCTGACACCTGAATCCCACCACATCTCCCCCTTTTGTCTAACTAAGAAGGTTTTAAACTAAGACTATATACAATAGGAATTATTATGAGGTAGTATCTAGGAGAGGATAAGGCACAAACTATAACTAAAACCTAACACATATAAAGTACATCATATATTTTTAGAATATTGGTAGATGGTAGGGTGTATAAATTATTTTAAAACTGTTTATTTGGGAAAAGGAAAATTTAACACTTGAGCGTTTTTCGTTAAGGAATAATAGGGTAGTAACTTTAAATATTTATTTTTTAACTCTTTTAAGACTTGAGAAGGAAAATATATCACTTGAAAGTCAGAAGCACATGGAAGAAGTGGCTTTTAAAATTTGGGAGAGGACAACGACACAGCTATTTGGTCAATTATCTATGGTTTTTTGTGTCGTTGGGGTATTTACTATACAGATTTTTTATAAGTAGGGCAATTTTGGAAGGACTGTCTTATCTAGGCAGGTTTCATCTGTCATTTTGTTTATCTAGTTTGGACATCATGTGTGTATTGTCAGCAATCAAGGTAAGGAAGGGCAGATTTTTATCTAACAAGCTATTCTCTGCTAAAAGGACAAACTTTAAAGGAGTGTCCTTGATGTTCAACACCATCTCGGGAAAGGAGCAGTGACACTAGAAGTCGTCGTGTCTCTTGTGGCCGAATTTTGAATAATGTTAAATGTTAAATTTTTGGGGTTTATGAAATGGTTGAAGACTCCTGTCTGTCTATGATATTCTAACCTATATCTGAGATGACTGTGACATGGCAACTTAAGTAATGTTGACTGTAGTTTTTATCATCTTAAGGATTAAAACTTGTATTGTAAAATTAGGTTACTTATAAAGGGGTGTATAATCTCTGAACAATGACTTTTAGTATGACTATCAAACATTATATATTATGTAAAATGGCAACAGTATTTTAGACATGTATATATAGGGAGACATATATAAAACATCTTGTGCATATATCATAACTAGTACAATCATATTATGTCTAGTATAGTTAAATGGAGGTAGTAATTGTATAGTGGACACGACAATGTGTAAATATTTTAAACAGAGGTAGAAGCATATATAAAATAGTTACAGATTTAGTTTTTATATTGATGTATAAATTTTGAGGGCTTTTTAAATGTTTTTTTTGTTTGTTTGAACAGTAGTTGGGAACAATAGTGGTGGGGAAGGGGGTAACTTTGTTATGTTTATTATTTTAGGTAGAGTGTCTTTAGTATTATAATATTTTATTGGAGGTTGACTTGAACTGTTTTGAGCATAAGATGTATTACTATTTTTTTTTAGTATTGTAATATGTTTTTTTTATTTTTGAAGCTTGGATATTACTGGCTTTTATTTTTGGAGTTTGAATATTATTGTTTTTGATTTTTTTGATGAAGTATTTTTAAGGACTTTATAGAATTAGTAATTTTTTGATTTATATTATTAACATAATTAACGATTTTTGTCTTTGTTATTAATGTAGTTAATTTTTTGTTTTTATTTATGTAGAGTTTATATTTTTGTATAGTTTTATTTATGTTTGAAGAGGAAGCTTTATTTGAAAGTTTGTTGTAATTAATTTTTAGAGAATTAATTTTATCATTTTAGTGTTTGAAATTTTTATATTATGTATTTTGGACATTAATTGTTGATTTTTAGATTTTATCTCTTTTATTATGTTTATATTTTGAAACACAAAATAGAGAAATAAATTGAAAAATAGTAGGACTGGGGCATTGAAGTTTTTAAGATATTTATTTGAGCATTTTTTAATCATTATGGAATAATATGACTTGAAGTTATTAACAGAATATTAGCTATTATCTTAATTTAGGTGTAATGACGACGTTTAGTCTGTAGGTGTTATAGTAGTGTTTGATGTTTTATTTATTAGTAATATGGCAGATGTAGGGACTCTTAGTAGCATGAGGCTATTTAAAGACTCTGTGTGGTCTTAAGGGGCCTCAGCAGGCGGAATAAGCCCAGTATGGAGGAGCGACAGGTCAGTGAGGGAAGGAGGGAGCTTTTAGCCCACGTATTGGAGTGCAGGTTCCCAAAGCTGAACACTTTGTCTTTTGTTTTTTAACAGTGTTTAAAATACAAATGGACCCCTTACACTGGTGGGCGTGTTGGGCACCAGATGAAGGCAGAAGTTTTTTTTAATATATTAATCTAAGATTAATATTTATTGAAATATAACCCAACACTCACAATATAGGTAACAGCTTATGTATAGGCGCATGATAGACTGGATTATTTACGAGATGGACGATGGTCTCTCCAGCAGCCAGGAACCAAAAAAAATGGGGCCTCCACGATCCCAGCAGCCCCTATTGAATGGGGCTGGCCACTACTCCTTCAGGAGCCCAGGACCCTGGATAAGTGTCTTTAGACCTTATCAGCTGATACCTGAATCCCACCATAGATGAGTGGATGCATGGATGGATGGATGAATGGATGGGTGATTGATGGTTGTAGGCATATCTGTATGGTATCCATAGATTTAAGCATGTATAGGATAGATAGCTATTACATATATGGTACATAGATAGATGATGACTGCATGCATAGATGGTTGGATGGATGCATGCATAGATGGACACATGGATATATATCTACTGGAAGTGACAGGTGTAACTAATTCACATCTCACTTGACTTATTTGTCTGTACTAACTGGTGTGACAACTGCTTTGGCTACCATGACAGACATAGATTGTCTCTTACAGCAGAGATTTATTGATAAATGAAATTGTAGAGTCTAGAAGTGAGATACTGCTATGCTGTCAGCAGAATTCCTTTAGAGGACCAAGATCAAGTATGTTCCAGGATTCTCTCATTAACCTGAAAATGTCTGTCTTCCTGTGTCTTCACAGTTATATGAGATTGTCCTCATTATGACTTAATTTCTATGCAAAGACCCCCGTCTCAAAATCCAGTCCCATGAGGCACAGAGAATTCAACAAAGCAAATTCAACAAAGCGAATTTTGAGGGGGAAATAGCAAAATGGGTCTTCAAGGGTTCAAACCAGAAGGTCTCAAGGTGCCTGTGGTGTAGGCTCAGAACTCACCAGCCCTTCGCTGTATTACCCAGTGTTGGGTACAGTTCCCCCAAGGTTGAAGGGCTGGGACAACAGACTGTTAGTAGAAAGGGCTAGTCCATTTTACCACAGACGTGGATACAGAGGATGGGTAGTTGTGGTTACACCTGCCAGAGAAAGGAAAATGGGATGTCATGAATCCTGAACTTTAATAGACTGTCCTTAAAATCTGTGGAGTGAGTGTTATGCTATTAGCCATCTTTTGCCTTCTCCCTTGATGCAGAACTGTTCTTTTTGTTGCAGATTGGAAGACTGTGATCTCACTGGTGCCTGTTGTGAAGACCTTGCTTCTACCTTTACCTGTAGTAAGACCCTGTGGGCAGTCAACCTGATGGAGAATGCCTTGGACCAGAGTGGGCTGGCTAAGCTGTGTGAGGCTCTTAAAGAGCACAACTGTACCCTTCATGTACTTGGGTAAGCTGGCCTCTGTTCTTGGTGGAAAGAGTCCTTAGGGCCAAGAAGGGATTAACTGAGATCTGAAATGTGCAGCTAATGATGAAGATATTAATTGAAGACAGAAATAAGGGCTAGGGAGATGCATCAGTTCATAGAGTGCTTGCCACACTAGAATGAGGACCAGAGTTTGATCCCCCATAAACTACAGGAAAAAAAACATAGGTCTTATGATTGTAATATCGATACTGGAGAGGTAAATTAGGAAGGAGGATCCTTAATGCTCAGTGGCTAGCCAGTCTAGGCAGATTGATGAATTACAGGCCAAATGAGAGACTCCCCATCTCAAAAACAAAGAATGATACCTGAGGTTGACCCCTGTCCTCTGCATGCTTATAAATACATACACCCCAAAATGTAAATAATTCAATTATAAGGTGGTTGGTGACACCAATAATAGGCACGCAACTGTTGCGCCGGTGGGCATATCTTGTCATGAAACCCCACTCCTTACTGAGGGACTATGGACATTTAATTGATATTTGGAAAGGGAGTGATATAAAATACTTTAGAAATTCAAACTTAAAATAAATTCAAGTAATGTTTGTTTTCTCACTTGGGGCTGTTATTGCAGACGTTTTAGATTAAGTGTAAAGTCCTTCCTTGCCCTGTGACTGATGAGTCCCTAAGAACTGGTGACATTCAGCACTATTGTTACTATAACAATAAAACGTAAATATACTATAATGCAACTTATATCTATGCAGACTTAAGATAGTTTGGCTCTGCAATATGAAGATATACCTTTGTTGCCACTCACTCATTTTTTCTTTTAATATAGTCAGTAATTACGTGAGATACTCAACATTTTAATATAAGACAGTCTTTGTGATAGGTGATTTGATTTTCTTGCCCACCTGGAGACTAATGTGGGTGCTCTGAGAACATTAAAGATAAACTAAGCAAGGGAGGGTGGTTGGCTTATAGGTAAAGCTTTATACTTAGAGTTTGTCATATAAATATATAAATAGATACCAAGTAAGTATATTCAGACCTTATATCAGCATAAGATACTTATAAATATATATATTATATATTATTTTTATAATCCTCAGCATTTATCACTGTGATTCTTCACCTATGGTCTTTAAACCCATGTAGATCAAGGTAACTCTTGTGAAAATGTAGAGGTGAGTTCAGGGTACATGTATGTATGGATTGTGTAGACGGAGTGAGTGTGGAGAATTGAGGCTAATCTCTGATTCCATCTACCATCAGATGCCATCCACCTCAGGTTTTTGTTTGTTTGTGGTTTGGAGTTATTTTTTGATTTTTCCAAACAGTTTCTCTGTGTAATAGCCCTGGCTATCCTGGAACTCACTGTGTACACAGGGTGGCCTCGAACTCACAGACATCCACCTGCCTCTGTCTCCCAAGTGCTGGGATTAAAGGAGTGTGCCACTATCTGGTCACCTCCGTGATTGTTGAAATAGGGCCTTTCACTGGAACCTGGGGCTAACCAGTTCCTTTAGGCTGGTTGGCTAGCAAGCCCTTAGGAACCTGCCAGTCTCTGCTTCTTTGATTCTTGGACCACAGGCATGTGCGACTGTTCCCAGCTTTTATGTGGGTATTGGGGGGATTAACCTCAGGTCCCCAAGTTTGTGTAGGAAACATTTTACTGGGAGAGATATCTCCAAAGACCCCAAGATTGTGGTGATTTTAGGTAGTTATTAGGTCACTCTTTTCCAAAACCTTATGAGGAGTCCAACTTTTTGACATCATGACATGGCCACACACAATAGTTCACAGTCAAAAACTATTCAGTTGGTTTACCCAAAAAAAAGTCTTATTGTTTTGAGTACATTTGTAATTCTGTGTTAGACTTTTCATAGTTATTCTTGGCTGCATGTGGCCCATTGCCTGCAGATTGAGTATACCTACTAGATATTGGCTAAAATGTTTATAACTCCAGCTTTGTCTCCTGTGAAGATTGAGGCTCACTTCCTGAAGACTTATTCTTGCAAATTCCCCCCACTCCCTGGAAACGTTGAGTGCCTGCAAGATTTCTTTCTGATACGGATTTGGCTAGAGGTTGAGAAGGTACCAAGCTGCAGGGGACACATAATGAGGTAGAAAGATGTGAGTCATCTGTCATTTTCCCAAACCATCCAGCTCTGCACTGGATTCCAGTTCAGCCGTGTTAATGAAGCACCTTGGGTCAAGGTATCAGTTTCTTTGATTATCAGGCTTTGATCTGCAAAGTAGGAGTTACGTGAAATTCAAAAATCGACAGGTGTCAGACAGTGTGGTAAATATTACAACCAAGCAAGTTTCTGTTGTTGATTTTTCCTGCTCTCCTACCCCACCATAGAAAGACTCAGAGACTTGCAATGCCATCAGTATGTGCCCTAGGAAGATGGTTCCTCACTACAAAGCTGCTTGACACACAAAAACATACCAAGTGTGATGGTCTGAATACAAATGTCTCCCATAGGCTCAGCTGTTTGCATACGTGGTTTCCAGTTGATAGTGCTATTTGGGTAGGTTTAGATGGTGTGGCCTTGCTTGAGGAAGTGTCACTGAGGCAGACTCTGAGCTTGCAAAGCTCATTTCTTGTATCCTTTCTCTGCATCATCCTTGTGGTTCAAGATGTACTGAGCTTGCCTCTCCTGCTGTGACTGTCCTCACCACAATGGTGATAGACTCTTGTCCCTCTGGAACTGTAAAGCCCAAATAGACCTTTTCCACTGTAAGTTACCTTTGTCATGGTGTTTTATAACAGTAATAGAAAAGTGGTGAATACAGAACTGAAACAGAGACTGGAACCAGGGTGTGTGTGTGTGTGTATAATGCCTGTGCGACTGTGATTATATGTGTGTGGATGCAGTTAGCCAAAGGGCTAAGACAAGACACACAGATCATGGGAAGGATTGTTTTGGGCTTGAAGGGGGGAAAACCCACTAAAACCTTTTTCCCATGTTATTCCAAAACCCTAACACTTAGATTGAATCAGTGCTTCCTGCCACTGTTCTGAGTGTTGCATCCAATTGAAGTAGACTACAGTTGGATTGTAGAATTCAGACCACAGAAATGGCCAAAGAGCTGTGAAGAGGCTCAGTCAGGTAAAGGGTCTGCAGCAGAAGTATGAGGACCTGCATCTGGATCTTCAGTGTACACATTAAGAATTGGTTGTGGTCTCATGTGTCTGTGACCTTAGTGCTGGGAGAAGAGTGGGGCAGGATTTCTGAAGCTTCCTGACAGCTATGAATGGCAGGCTCAATGAGAGACCCTGTCTAAAACAGATACTGTGGGAAATAATTGAAGACACCTGATGTTGACCTCTGGCTCGCACGTGTGCACACACACACACACACACACACACACACACACACACACACACACACACACACACGAACATGGGCAAGAAGTCACTTAAAATATTTTTCCTTCATTTTTCTTTATTTTTCTGTGTATGGGTGTTTTGCCTGTGTGTATGTCCGTGCACTACATGCCTGAAGGTCTTGGAAGCCAGAAGATGGTATCAGATCTCCCTGGAAATGGAGTCAGCTGCCATGTGCAGAACTGAACCCAGGTCCTCTGCAAGAGCAGCCAGTGTTCTTTGTTTGTTTTACAAAGTTTGTTCCCATACCCATCACTGCTCCTTTTCCCTCCCTTCCTCCCCTTCTATCCCTCTATCCATTCCATGGGGAAGGCAAGGACTCCTAAGGTGAGTCGGTTCAGTCTGGCATCTCCAGTTGAGGTAGGTCTAAGTCCCTCCCCCCAGTAACAAAGCTGAGTAAGACTCCAAGGTGTCAGTTCATGCACCAGGAATAAACTCTGCTCCAACTGCAAAGGCTCCACAAACTGCCCACACCATTCGACTGTCGTCTACATGAGGAGGGGTTAGTTCCTTTCCGTGAAGGTTCCTCAGTCCTTGTAGAGTCGGTGAACTCCCAATAGCTCGGGCCATCCATCCCTGTGGATCTCCTCCTCATGATCCTGACCCCTTTGCTTATATAATCTCTCCTCCCTCTTCAGTTGGACTGGGAGTTCTGCTCCGGACTTAGCTTCCATCAGTTGCTAGATGAAGGTTCTGTAATGGCAATTGGGATGATCATTCATTTGATTAAGGGGAAGTCCTGCCTAGGCACCCTCTCCACTATTGCTTAGAGTCCTAGCCGGGGTCATCTTTGTGGGTTCTTGGGTATTCCCGTAGCACCAGGTGTCTCTCTAACCCCACAATGGCTCCCTCTATCAGGATATCTATTTCTTTGCTCTCCCTCTCTGTTCCTCCCACTGAACCATCCTGTTCTCTCATGATCTCTTCCCACCACTTCTTATCCCCCCTCCCCTTATGGCCCCAGTTTACTCAGGAGATGGTCTCTATTTCTCCTTACTACAGGGGGATCCATGGATGTCTCTCTTTTCTCCTATTACGTGGCTGCTTGTGGGTTGTGGGTTGTAGTCTGGTTATATGCCTTACTTCATGTCTAAACTCCACTTAGGAGTGAGTACATACCATGTCTATCTGGGTCTGTGTCACCTCACTCAGGAGGATACATACATTGCCTGCAAATTTGAGGGTGTCTTTTTTTTTTACTTCTGAGTAGTACTTCATTGTATAAATGTTTCACAATTTTTTAATCCATTCTTCAGTTGAGAGGCATCTAGGTTGTTTCCAAGCTCTGGCTATTACAAATAAAGCTGCTATGAGCATAGTTGAGCTAATGCCTTTGGGTAAGAATGTACATTTTTGAGTATGTGCCCAAGAGTGATATTGCTGGATCATTGAGGAGATTGATACCCAGTTTTCGGAGGAACCGCCATACTGCATTCCAGAGTGGCTGTACAAGTTTACATCCTTACCAACAATGGAGGAGTATTCCCCTTGCTCCACATCCTCTCCAGCATACGCTGTCATCTGTGGTTTTGATCTTAGCCATTCTAACGGGTGTAAGGTGGTATCTCAAAGTTGTTTTGAATTGCATTTCTCTGATGGCTAAGGATGTTGAACAATTCTTTAAGTGTCTTTCAGCCATTTGAAATTCTTCTGTTGAGAATTCCCTATTTAGCTCCAAATCCCATTTTTAATTGGATTATTTAATTTTGACCTCTAATTTCTTGATTTTTCTATATATTTTTGAGATCAGTCCTCTGTGATATGTAGGGTTGGTAAAGGTCTTTTCCCATTCTGTAGACTATCATTTTTTCTTATTGACCATGCTTCTCAGTTTCAGGAGGTCCCATTTATTGATTGTTCTTAGTGTCTGTGCTACTGGTGTTTATTTAGGAAGTGGTCTCCTGTGCCAATGTGTTCAAAGCTATTTCCCACTTTCTTTTATATCAGGTTCAGCGTAACTGGGTTTATGTTGAGGTCTTTGATCCACTTAGACTTTTGTGCAAGGTAATAGATAGGGATCTATTTACATTCTTCTACATACCACCATCCAGTTATCCCCATTGTCTTTTTCTATTGCGTACTTTTGGCCTTTTGGTCAAAGATCAGGTGTTCTCAGGTGTGTGGATTCATGTCATGGTCTTCAGTTTGATTCCATTGATTGATAAGTCTGTTTTTATGCCCGTAACAAGCTGTTTTTGTTACTGTAGTTCTATGGTATAGCTTTAAGTCAGGGATGATGATCATGCTTCCCAAAGTTCTGATATTAAACAGGAATTTTTCAGAAATCCTAGGTTTTTGTTTTTCCATATGAAGCTGAGTATTGTTCTTTCAAGGCCTGTGAAGAATTGTGTTGGGATTTGATGGGGATTACATTGAATCTGTAGATTGCTTTTGGTAAAATTGCCATTGTTTCTGTGTTGATCCTACCTATCCAAGGGAATGGGAGATCTTTCTGTTTTCTGATATCTTCTCCAATCTCTTTCTTCAGTTACTTAAATTTCTTGTCATACAGGTCTTTCACCTCCTTGGTTAAAGTTACCCCAAGATATTTGATGGTATTTGCAGCTATTGTAAAGGATTATGTTTCCCTTATTTCTTTTTCAGCTTTTTTGTCATTGGCGTATAGGAGGGCTATTGATATTTTTTCTAGTTAACCTGGTATGCTGCTACATTGCTGAAGGTGTTTATCAGCTGTAGGAGTTCCCTGGTAGAATTTGGGAGGTCATATATGTATATGATCATATCATCTGCAAATAGAGATAGTTTGACTTCTTTCTTTCCTCTTTATCATTTGTTGTCTAGTAAAACTTGCTCTAGTAAAACTTGAAGAGCTATATTGAATAGATATGAGGAGAGCGGACAGCCTTGTCGTGATCCTGATTTTAGTGGGATTGCTTTGAATTTCTCTCCATTTAGTTTGATGTTGGCAGCCCGTGTTCCTAACCACTGAGCCATCTCTCTAGTCCCCAAATCAGTTTTTTAATGGAAGAGTCTGGATAGCATGGGTATGTCTCCCTACTTTAAAGGTAACCTCAGGGTCTCCTGAACTTGACCTTGGAACAGAAAAATTATGGAGCAGAAAGGAGATGTTGGAAAGCACTAAAAGGAAGTATGAACTGCTGGAGAAGTGTCTCTTCAGTTAAGAGCATCTACTGCTCTTAGAGACATCTCAGCTTCAGTTGCCAGCACACAGCATGGCAGCTCACAACACCTGTAACCCTACTTTCAGATGATCTGATGACCTCTTCTGATCTCTGTGGGTACCTGAGAACACATGGTGCACATAAACTCATACAGATACACACATGCACATAAAAGAAAAAGAAAACTTTTAAATCTTAAAAAAGTATATTAATTAGATATGTTTATTTTGTATATCTTCCTAGGCTTCGAATTACTGACTTTGATAAGGAAACCCAGGAGTTGCTGGTTGCAGAAGAGGAAAAAAATCCCTACTTTGCCATCCTAAGCAGTGTGTAAGCTGGAGCAGAATCCAAGAGTAGACACTTCAGTACAAGAAACATAAATACATTGTAACCCCAGACAACCTCCAAAAGAGTAGGCCACTTGTATACAAAAATTAACATAACACTAACATTCAAGTTAGATAGAATTTCTTTGCCCCCCCCCCGGCCCCATTCAAATGTTTCATAAGATAGATGTGGCTTTTTGTTTGCAGGTCATTCAAAGATCTACATGTTAAAAATGACTACCTTATGATGACATTTTTCCCACACTGGTATGTTAAACACGCAATAAAGTGTTTTATTTTAAATGCTTTGGCAATCTCTTGCAATGAGATATGCCTCTTGGTGTATTACTGGAGCCATAACAGTTATACAGGCAATAATAGTATCCTAGAGGGCTTTGGGGGATATTTTCATTGGGTATGCATAAGAAACCTTTAGCAGAAGACCTCGACCAGACACTCAGAAATGGAAACTGTTTTGTGTTTTATATTAAATAAACTTAGGTGTTTTCCAGATCTGCTGACTTCTAGTCTCAAATGTTAATGCATACAATTTTTTTTTTACTTTTTACAAATATTTGTGTGTATTGCAATAAAAATTACAATAACAGGTTGAGAGCTGAATTTGAATTATGCAAGTGTTTTCTTAGTTGTATAGGCTTGTGTTTATATGTGTGGAGTTACAGGCAGTTATGAGCTGTCCATCGTGGGAACTGAACTTACATTCCCTGTAGAAGAAATGTCTAAGTTAGGGTTTCCATGACCGCAGCAGCTCTTAGTAGAAATATTTCTTTGGGGTGGCTGGCTTACAGTTCAGAGGTTCAGTCCATCATCATCATGGTGGGACATGGCAGCATTCGGGCACACATGGTGCTGGAGAGGTAGCTGAGAGTCCTACATCTTTGCAGGTATCAGGAAGTTGTCTGTTTCACTTCCTGTAGCTTACGCATATATGAGACGTCAAAACCCACCCCCATGGTAACAGTTCTTCCAACAAGACCACACCTAATAGTGCCACTCCCTTTGAGGGCCGTTTTCTTTCAAACCAACACAAGCAGTATGTGAGTTTTAACTGCTGAGCTGTCTCTAACCTCTCGTCTATCTTAGAAAGATGATGGCTAGAGTGAGAGTCTGAGAAAAGATGGCCTGACTTGATCTTAGTCCTGGGAAACTAATTAGGACTTTTTCCTCTTCTCTTTCTGGATGAATACATTTGAAAGGCACATTTATACAGTTCTAGTAATTTTTTTTGAGGATTTGGCCCCGAGGTTAAGAACACTGCTCTTCCAGAGGTCCTGAGTTCGATTCCCAGCAACCACATGGTGGCTCCCAACCAAGATCTGGTGCCCTCTTCTGGTGTGAGGATCTCATGTAGTATGTTCAGATCATATTCATCCTCCCACCTCTGATTCTTCCCACGGGTGCTACCCAAGTGTTCTTGGATATGTGTCCTTTCACCGGAGTATGGCCAGAGGCTGCACTCTTAACACTGCAGCTAACAGCGCAGCTCTGCTAGCCTGGAGCTCCATGCCCAACTCCACTCTCCACTCTAGGATTTGGTCTGATTTGAGTTTACATGGGTCTTTTGCATGTGAAAAACACTTTTTATAGAAATCACTCATCTATCTACCTAATACTATAAATAAAGGCAAATGCTCTTTTCAATCACACCTTATCTATTACCCTCTTCCTAAATAACCCTATCATAAGCATCATTCACATATACTTAACCAAGACTTTCAATGACTTAAAACATTGAGGGGGATACTTTCAGCTATGTATAAGATACTACATCTTCAGGTTGTTAGTCTGGCTCTATAGCTACTTGCATGTGCCTATTAGCACAGATTGAGAAGGAAAAACAGACAACACATTTGAATGTGTATATGCACATGTGCATATATCTATGTATATATACACATACATATATAACCATAATACCATTTTCACGATGTTTTAAAATGTTAATAATGTGTTGGTGAGATGGCTTGGTAAATGTTCTTGCCAACCATGAAGGATAACCTCAGCTCCATATCTGAAACTGTCATAGTGAATGGAAAACATTCTGACTCCCAAAAGTAGTCTGGCCACACACAGACACAAAATAAATGTACAAAAACTATGTGTGATCAGGTATGATGTCACACATCTTTGATCTCAGTACTCTGAAGATAGAGGCACGCAGCTCAGGAGTTCAGTGTTATCCTTGACTGCGTAAGGAGTTTAAGGCTACATGAGACCCTGTCTCAAATAAAATCCTAACTTAAAGAAGGTAGTCATGAAACCCTGCTTCTAACTAAAGAGCTATTGGTAACTAATAACTCCTGAGGGAGAGTTGGTTTCAAGGGTGTGGCCACTGACAAGGCTAACATACTCCAGTGGAAAGGCAAACATTGGAGAATATGTGGGCACACAAATGATACTTCAGGCTACTCAAAAAATGGGCATCAAGTTTAGTGGCCAAGTGTATGATACTATTCCTAGAGAGACATGGACAAGTCCTATCCACCCCAGACAGGGAACCAACAACAGAATAAAGTATAAATTGCCAGAGTCCAACATTGCTGAACTAGTGAGTTTTATTGAGGTTGTTTAACAGGAGTAGAAATGACTCAAAGTCTTCAACCTCACTGAAGCTCACCCCAGCATGGATGATGGCTCACAAAGCCAAGAACACCCCAGGATTTATCCCTAGTGCCTGAACTGCCTTTTTAGAGCCTGGTCCCTGTAGATGGATGCCTTGCTCAGCTCAGATATAGGGAAAGGGGCTTGGTCCTGCTTCAACCTCATATCTCAGACTTCATTGATTCCTCATGGGAGGCCTTATTCTCTTTTAAGAGTGGATGGTGGGGTGGGTGGGGTAGAGGGAGCTGGGGAGTGAGTGGAAGGAGGGGAAATAAGGTGGCATGTTGTTGGTATGTTAATAAAACACAACTTTTAAATTAAAAATGTCAAAAGAAAAAGCTGAGAACCCGGAGGGTACAACACAGCCTGAAGGCAGCTGGGTATGTTGGAGTGTTCCTTCCAGGCAGTCAGCTGGTTTGTACTTCACTCTTTACTGTTCACTCTTCCTTGGGGAGGGGCCTGATGAATCTGTTCAGTTTCAGGGACTTCCTGGAGCCATTTTGAGGGTGGAGTGGTTTCGACTCCTCTTAGAACACTCTCTGTCTTACTTCCATGTAAAAATCCTGCCCTAAAATATCCTGTTGTTTTTAACCTCACTTTTCACATCCTGTGTCTTAGGAATTCTCTCTGAGATGACAGGTTTTATCCTCAGAGGAAACTTCTTCAGAACAGCGGGGAAGGGAGAGCTGGGTCCTGGAGGAGCTGGGAGAGAAGTGAATATGAACAAAATACTTTTACAAAATAGTCGAAGACCTAGAAAATGAGGAAGATGTTGATATATTTACTAACCCTTCTTTTTTTAGCCTGACATGTAGAATGCAGGTGAATACAGATACTTTATTTTCATCTTTATTTTCCAAAGTGATTAGGTTATTTCTAATACCTGGCATTATGCATATCACTGCAGTTTACAGCCCTGCAAACTTCTATTATGTGAGTCTCCCTAAAGTGACTAAAGCATTAAATGAAGTTGATAAAGTTGATTGAGTTATAGAGTCAGCTAAATGTGGCTGGAGAAATGACTCAGCCACTGAGAAGGAGGTTCGATTCCCAGCAGCCACATCAAGGGCTTCACAATTGCTTCTAATTCAAGTTTCGTGGATCTAATGCCATCTTCTGGCCTCTGTGGGCATTACACTTATGTGAGCATGTGTGTGCCTACACTTAAAATATACATCTTCCAAGGCAACCAGAGATTGAAGTGGGAAATGAAAGAGCAGGCAGATGTCCTGATGAAAAACAGTAATGTCTCTTTTAACAAGTTCCTACCCACTTACACCCCAAAGCAGAGATCAATAAAAAACGGGGAGGGAGCAGGGACCAGAGAGACATCTCGGTGGGTAGCACATGGTGTGGAAACAAGAGAATGTAAGTTTAGATCCCTGGCACTCGCATAAAAATCTGGTCATGGCATGGTGTACGATGCTGGGCGTGAAGACATCCCGGGTGAAGGCAAAAGTGTTGACTCAGGACCCCCAAGAACAAGTTCTCGTCACAAATGAGATCTATTTGTCCCTGGGGCACAGGGGCTGGGAATAAGAGCAAAGACAGGAGATAGAGGACTAGGGAGGAAGAGGAAGGGAACAAGGGAGGGGGCAGGGGTATTTGTCCCCCGGGGGCAAAGGATTCCCTCCTGGGAAGCTGAAGTTCTCTGAGTAGGTAACTCTGCAGCTTCTTCCGTTGCTTAAGTGGTTGGGGGAAAGTCGTGCTGATCACATTGGATGCACCTGTAAGAGCAAGCTGTGAAGACAGTCAACTTGGCAGGGGAGGGGGAATGTGTGATATGCTAAGTACTTACCCATCTGTGCTACCTTCTACGTGGAAGAGGATCCTGAGCCAGCCCCAGCCAATGGGAAGGAAGGATGCCATTGTCTTGGGTTCCCTGGGCCTATAAAGGGATTGGGGAGGAGCCAAAAAACATTCGTTCTATCTGCTTGGGAAGATGTGTTTTTACTAGAAGGAGCCTAGAAGTCCGATTCATTTCAGAGGTGAGTGTCCTAATTTTTTTTTTCATCATCTCAATGTTTAGTTCTACTGACAGAATTTGCGCGAACCAGTTAGCCCCTATTAAAATACAAAGCACAGACCGGAGAGCCAGCTCTGAACTCAGCTGTTTTCATGAATAAAACCCTTACTGAGCTCCCCAAATATCCTATTTTCTGACACAATGTCCTAAATTCCAGTTCTGAGAGGTGGGGCGCCAAGAGACTGGCCAAAGCTGGCCAACCTCCAAAAGAGGCCATCTTCTCTCATGCTCAGGGGTCCAGGTTAACCACTGGCACATGTGTTAAGAAAAATGAAATGCTGTAGGCAGGGGAGGAAATGGACAAAGAGCAGAAACAAAGGCTTCTTGAGAGAGGCTGGCTTCTACCACCTCCCTACATGTATTCCTATTAATTAAGAAAAACATTAGTTCCCTCCTGAGGCTCAGCCTTAGGGCATTATCCAGGCTTCAGCTGAAGCTTCTACTCTCAGCTGCCACCTGAAAGTCAAAACAGTTTTGAATGTTGCGTGAAATAAATCTGAAATAAGTAAATCAGAAACACAAATACCATATTTTCTATCATAAGCAGGATCTAGATAGATAGGTAGATAATATATGATGGAGATTCATATAATGGATAGAAAGACACTGGAGATGTTATACATAGATAATAAATAGGTAATAGTTGGTAAATAGATCTAGATAGATGGTAGATAAATAAAAATTATAGAAATAGATGATATACATGATTAATAAGTAGGGAAATAGGTAGATATATAAATAATGGGTGATATGTAGATAAATGATAGATTGATAATAAATAAATAAATAGATAATGGGTAGGTGGGTCTATGGAGATAAATGTGATTGATTAATGACAGGTAGTAGACAATTGATATAAATACTTAACAGATGGTTGATAGATAAATATTAGATAAAAATGTCAGACAATAGATTATAGATGATAGATAGGTCATGGATGATAGCTGATGATAGGTAGGTATGGGGTGATCAACAGGTGGGTAGGTAGAGAGATTATAGAAGTCCACAGAGCTATAGATGGCATGACACGAGAGGGGGGCTATTGTGAAGGAGGGTGTAACAGGAGAGGGAAAGAGAAGACACACGAATTTCCTGTCACATGTGGACCTAGATTTAAAGATATATATGAAGCCAGGCATGGTGGTATGGCCCTATAATCTCAGCACTCTGGAGACTGAGATAGGAGGATTGCTGTGAATTTAAGGCCATCCAGAGATCCATGGAAAGAGCCTCAAGAAAAAAAAATGTGTATATGTTATTAAAGCAGAAAGATGATCACTGGAGGGGAGGAGGGGAGCAGTTGGAATACTGATGATGGACAAGAGCAGGAGATTGGCTGGATAGTAGCTAAGAACGGTGATGTACTCACATGCAAAGGTCATGATGAAATGCATTATTTTGCATGCTAAATAAAATTTAAAAATTTAAACCTACTTCATACGTGAAAGCAGAAGGGAGATTTGGGGGAAGAATATAGATAAAAGCTGGTGATGAAGGGCCTGAAAACATCAATGTATGTGAGTCAGGCATCTGAAAATTCATAATGAAATTTATGATTTTATACAATGAGCATATATTGATCAAAGTAAATGTGACTAAACTAAATGTGTTATCTGAGAAAATGTAATAACATTCTTTATACATTTAAGAATAAAAGATTAGGACCTGGAGAGATGACTCAGCAGTTCAGAGTGAAGGCAGACCTTGTAAAAGATGTGGGTTCAGTTCCTAGCACCCACATGGTGGCTCATAACTGCCTGCAACTCCAGTTCCAGCTGTTCTCTGGCTTCCTTGGGCATTCCACATGCATGGCACATACACATACAGACAAAGACATAAAACAAAAATCAATATTTTTTTAAACAATAAGAATCAAGACTTTTGGGTGTAGCTAACTCAATAGAGGGCTTGTCTAGAGTGTGTAAGATCTTGAGTTTCACCAGCAGGCCGAGAAACAAAGTCAAATTTCACAAAAAAATGAAGACCCATTGTGTAGAATTCTTGTGAAATGTTAAAGTTATAATGATGTTAGGGTGACTGAGATTCTACTGCTGATGATGTCATGTTTCCACAGGTCTTTTTATTCTCTGTTGTATTTATCACAGACAGAAAAGTGTTGTTCACCTTGCATAAGGATGAGTAGGGTGAATCCAAGCTCTTTCCTGCCCCTTGATGCCTCTTCCAACTCTAGCAATCTTTATTCAATCAGAGCATGGAGACACCCTCACTACATTATGTCCCCATATGACAATGGGGCCATGGTATACTTGAGTTCTTTAAGCAAGAAGGAGCTACAAACCTTTAAGAAGATATTGAAGGATGGGCAGTTCTTTCCGGAACTTCTTGACATCACCTGGGAGCAGCTGGACAGAATCAGCTGGGCAGAGCTAGTTCATCTATTAATAGAATTCCTTCCTGGATCCCTAGCTTGGAATTTGGTTCATGACATCTTGAAAAGAATGAACCAGAGAAGAATTTGTCCCCTGGTCCTGGAAGAGCTGAAGAGTAAGTGCTAATGCAATGTGCAAGTTGGGGGGAGGGACCAATGACCTAAGTAGTGGTTACCATGTGACTTACTGTTCACCTGCAAAAGAAAGCAAAGAATGGAGTAAGATAGTAGATTGAACCTACAGGCAAAAATTTATTTTACTGCACTTGTAAATTTGTAAAACTTATTTTTCATTTGTGTGTGTGCACATGCATACGCGAATATGCATGTGGGTGTCCACACAGGCCAGAGAAGGTATCTAACCTTAGAGTTACGGGCAGTTGTGAGAAGTGAGTGTAGATGCTGGGAACTGAACCCAGGTGCTCTGAAAAACAGTAAGTGCTGTTAACCACTGAACCATCTCTCTATCCCCTATATTCCATCTTTTAAAAATCTTAACCAGATACTAATTATAAGAGATAGTCTATGATTAAAAACACAGAAATGTTAGGGTGTGGTTCAGTTGGTAGAGTGCTTGCCTAGGAGCACATATATCAAATGTGGTAGTGCATATGTATAATCTCAGCACTGGGGAGGTGGAGACAAGAAGACAAGAAGTTTAATGCAATCTGTGGCTACATAGTGAGTTTCAGGTCATGGATACATGAGACCCTATCTCAAAAGACAAGGATTCTAGATCATTCATAGACCTGAACAAAGCGGCAAGCTGACCTATAGTTCCCAGCTGAGCTCAATCAAAGCAATGCATTAAACTCCCATCCTATGCACAAATTCTTCTCCAGTTCAGGCTGTACCACATCTTTGTGTTTTAGTTTATTTTATTGTTCAAAATGTAGTGCTAAATAATCATCCAAGTTGATGTTTCTCTTACCAAAAAAATATTTGCCTTAGAGAAGTGTCAGTCATGACTTGTAATGCTGTTGTCTGTGAGTCAATGTTAATGAGTCAACAATATTTAAATATATCATATCAAATAAAATATATTTTATAAAATACATTTGAACAATGTATTAAGCAAATACACTCAAATAATATATCTCTAAGTAAGGTATATTAAGACATATGCAAAACAATATTGTATCTTAAAGAAACTAGCTTTCTAAGCTCAAGGTGTTGACACACATCTTTAATCCCAATACCTGGGAATCAGAGGCAGGCAGGTGGTTCTCTGAGTTTGGGGACAGCCTGGTCAATGTAGCAAGTTCCAGGAGAGACATGGCTACATCAAAACTGTCTCAAAACAAAAACCAATATCTAACTCTAAATTCTCATGTGAACCATGGTATTGGCTAACACAGTGTTTACAGTGATTCTATAGACCATAGAAACTCTGAATAGTAAAAACCTATGACTGTAAATATGTGCACATGTTATATATGTAAACATATGCAATGTATGCACATACATACATATACATAGATATGTGCGTACATTAGATATATGTGAATGTATGTGTGTGTTTCGGTTATTAGACTTTATGTGGGGGTGAACAAATCTTGTCATATATATGGGGTATTTAAAGGATAACCCTCAGGAGTCAGCACTTTCCTCTTATCATGTGGGCACCTTTACTGACAAGCCCTCTCATTGGCCAGAGAGTGTACACTCATACTGGGTTAACTTGTCCATTATAACCCAGCAATCCCTATGAAACACTTGAAAATATGAAACATTTGGGCCACCAACATGATGCCACTAGAGGAAAATTCTACTTCTGAACTCATACGATAGGTTGTAGATAAGGTATAGGCACACTAAAATTATTTATGAAACCACACCTTCAGGGCTGGGAGGTAGGTGGAGGGGCAGTAAATGCACTTGCAGCATAAACCTGACTCTGAGTTTGACATTTAGAACCCATGTGTTTATAAAAGCTGAACATAGTGGCATACATCTGAAACCACAGTGTTCTCATTGCATTGGGAAGGCAGAATCAGGAAAATTGGCCAATAGCTGCTGAGCCAGCTAGCCTGGAGCACACAGCATGGATACAGAGGTACATAAAGAGACTTTCACAGAGGAGAGAACCCTGAGTCTCAAAGGGTTAGTCTGCCTTCCACATGTGTGCTGTGCCATGACTTATGCTTCTCTCCCTCTCCCTCTCCTTCTCTCCCTCCCTCTCCCCCTCCCCCTCCCCCTCTCCCTCTCCCTCTCTCTCTCTCTCTCTAATTGTATATAAAATGCTTAGGAATTACAAATGAATGAAAAGGCAGCCATCTTGACTTCAAGACAGAGAGCAAGTTCCTGGCAGAGTAGAGAACACTCTTGGGTGAGTCTTCCAAGCAAAAGAAAAAATAACACTAGATAGAGATTATATCACTAAATCAAGAGTGTACAACATCCAGAAGAAACCCACTGGAGACATTGAGACAGTCAACCAGAGTTCATAATGGTGCTTTTTTTTCTTACAGCTAAGCTTTCCATGGCAGAAGTCCAGGCTTCTGCATCCCACTGTAGACACCTTATTTCGTGGGATAAACAGTAATCCTCTGTTGGAGATGATTCATGTGCCTTCCGGCTCTTCTCAAGGACATAGTGGTTTTTTTTTTCTTGAACTGTTTTATTCTTCTCTTTGGAGTTAAGAGTAAATAGCCACTCCCCCAGAAAAAAAATGGTTCTGAAGTGTAGAGACAGGGACCCCACTTTCCGAGCCAGCCTCTCAGTCACCTTAGATTGCACATGTTGATTAGACCCTGTTGTGAACAGTCATTTTTCCATCTATTGCAGACATTTATCCTCCCTTGGAACCAGTGAGCTTCTGTCTATTAAATACACCGATTTTGACAAAAGAAGAACATGGTATGTGCTGTGTCTAGGAAAATGGGATACGGGTTGAAACTAGCTTGATTGTCTCAACCATGTAGACTGGACATAAAGGTGGGTAGTGTCTCTTCTACACAACAGAATTTAGGCGAAATGTTTGTGGATTTATGTGACCCCAGGAAGCTCAGCCTTCAACCCACCTGCATACCGGAGATCTAAAAACACCATCAAGGATGCTGTTATGCCTTCTTTATGGGTAGGCCTGTTGTAGAACCTGGCTTTGAGAAGTCTCTTCTTTGTATAGTAGCCAGATTTATTCCCAGATACTTTAAACAGCACCAGCTTGAGAGTACATTTTCCGATGCCTCCAGAAAAATTCCTCGAATTAAATCCAGTGAACAACAAAGGTCATGTTAGCTGATAAAAAGCTCCGATTAGCTAAGAAAAACTAGTGTATAGTTATCTCCCTATATCTTAGGGGAGATTACCAAAATGGATTCCGGAGTCTCTTACATGCAATGGCACAGTATTTGATTCTAACTTACACAATCCTTCCCTCACACTTCATTCAAGTCATCAGCAGATAGTTTCTTCTCTCTTTGCTCGAGAATTACATACAGTGTGTTTTAATCAAATCTGCCTCCAGTTCCTCCCCTCCAGTCATCTCCAAACCCCATATCACTTTTCTCTCTTAACTTCATGTGCTCTATTTTTAAAGTTACTGGGTACACTTAGTGCTTCTGATATACGCGTTGGTGTAGACACATATAATGGAGCGTAGACAGCCTCTCAGGGGCTGTTCCTGGGGAAACCTGATGCCTTCTTCCTAGCTAGGGCTGGGATTTTATGAGCCTCTTTCCCTATCTTTTTTGTCTTATTTTATATATTTTTATTTAAACGTTTTTTAGCATACCCACCACTGTTCTCCCTCCCACCCCCTCCCCAGTCATCTCCCAGCTTCTCTCACCCCACCCCACCCCCATTTATTCTTCAGAGAAAGTAAGAACTACCAGAGTGAGTCAATGGAATCTGGCATATCCAGCTGAGGTAGGACCAAGTCCCTTCCCCAGTACTAAGGCTGAGCAAGGTATCCCTGTACAGGGAATGAGTTCCAAAAAGCCAGTTCATGCAGTAGGGATACATCCTGGTCCCACTGCCAGAGGCCTCACCACACAACTGTCATCCACATCTATAGGGCCTAGTTTGGTCCCATTCAGGTTTATTAGCTGTCAGTCCAGAGTCAGTGAGCTCCCAGAAGCTCGGGTCAGCTGCCTTTGTGGGTCTCCATCATGATCTTGACCCCTTGAGCCCCTCCCCTTTTATGCTGAGATTTTTGCTAGCTTGTTTTATACGGGTCCAGTGCATGCAATCATACCTTGTGAGCTTTTGAGTGCAATGGCCTTGATATATCCAGACAATACTTTTTCACTACAGATATTCACTACCTCTGCCTCTTAAAATCTTTCTGCCTCATCTTCCTGAGCCTTGGAGGAAGGGAATGTGCATTAAATGTCCCATTTGGCACCTAATGTAATGTTAATTTTATAAGCAAATAATTGGGTTTTTCTTTTATTTATGTTTAGGATTATGTGCATATGTACACACACACACACACACACACACACACAAGTTTGATACAGTATGCATGAGGAGGTGAGAAGACAATTTTCTGGCATACTTTCTCTCTTGTAGATCAAATTCAGGTCATCAGACTTGGCAGCATGAAACTTTCCCCACTGAGCCATCTTCCCAGACCTGAAAATCATCATTATATTGAATTGTTTGAGGAATGATGATTTTTAAAAGTAGGTACATGTTCAGCACAGGTGCAATTTTTGAAGTATTTTCAATAGATAATTGGCTGAATACATGTTGCAGAAACCACAGAGAGTGGAAGTCTGACTACGTTTATCAGATAGGATGCTTTCCTTCAGCACTTAGTTCCCTCGGGTCCACTTCCTTGTACAATTTGGTTAAGAGAGTCTGTTGATACGTTAGTGTGATTTATCTTGTTTTCCCTAGAATCCTTCTGCTATTTCTAGACACAGAGGGATGGAAGAAGGGATTAAGATGCCTGCTGTAGCTAGACCCTGGCTTGGGTGTTTCCACGACATGACTTTGTGCACAAAACTGTCATGAAGATCCACATGGCTGTATCTCTGTATTATGTGATTTATAATCTAGTTCAAGGTCTTGAGAATGGGAAAAGAAATATAAACATCTCCTGGAGATTGGAGTAGACTTTTACTTCTGTAATCTTTTTTAAACCGGTGTTCTGAGAACTCTGATGGAGTTCTCTGTGTTTCTTCATGATTCTAGATAAAATACAGGCGTACAAACAACACGTGGTAGAAAGGAACTGCCCTGTATGGGACAACACCGTCTGGCCTGGAACAGAAAAAGACTTCTTGTACCTCGATGTGGAAAACCACGAGGATATCTTGCCCTGTCTCTTTCTACCCAGGACTCCCCGGGGAAAACAGCCTATGACTGTGGTCATCCAAGGAACTCCAGGTATTGGAAAAACAACCCTGGCCAGAAAGATCATGGTGATGTGGGCACGCAATGAGTTCTACGCACACAAATTCAAGTATGCTTTCTATTTCCACTGCCAAGAACTTAATGGGGTTGAGGAGAGAAGTTTGTCTGAGCTGATCCAAGGCCAAATGCTTGGGTCTCAGGCTCTCGTGTCTAAGATTTTATCCAGACCAGATCAACTTCTGCTCCTATTTGATGGATTTGAGGAACTCATAGCTTGCCTCCTCTCAGGATCAATTTATCTGACAGACGACTGTAACCAGAAGTTGCCCGGGTCTCTTCTCCTGAGCAGTTTGCTAACCAAAAGGATGCTTCCAGAAGCCACACTCCTGATCATGTTGAGACCAGCCTCCTGGAGACAAGTAAAACTCATAGTCAAATATCCCTGCCATGTCACCCTGACGGGATTTAATAGGACGGAAACACTCAACTATTTCAAGTTGTATTTCAGAAGCCAAATGATGGGCAGCAATCTGGCTGTGGATTTTGCCATGAAGAACACTGTTCTCATGTCCATGTGTCAGGTGCCTGTGGTGTGCTGGATGGTATGCTATTGTCTAAGAAAACAAATACAAAAAAGGGTCAATCTCACAAAGACTTGCCCAAATGCAACATCCATGTTTGTCTTGTATCTGGCTACCCTGTTCCCAAGGATATTTAAAACCCTTCCCAATGAGAATTACCAAAAGCAACTAGAAGGTGTGTGCCGTCTGGCTGCCCAGGGTATATGGGACTGGAAGAGTGTGTTTGATAAGACAGACTTTCAACATGTCATGGTGGATAAGACCACCATAGACACCTTTCTTCAAGTGAACATTCTTAGAAAGCTAGAAGGGCAGGAAGACCGTTATGTATTTACCTTGTTTATCCTCCAAGAATTTTTTGGTGCCTTGTTCTATGTCCTCTGTTTCCCCCAAAGAATTATGCATTATCATCCATTGAGCCACAATAAGATCCAAAATCTGATCACAATGTCAAGAAGAAACAGAACCTATGAGTCTCAGATGGGACTTTTCTTATTTGGTCTTTTAAATGAAGAATGTGTTGACATAGCACTGAAATCCTTCAGGTGTAAGTTATCCTTGGCTAACAAACTAAAGGCCATCAAAGTCATAATCAGATTGAATGACAGGGGATGTTCCAACACCACACAGCTCTTCCACTGTCTGATTGAAACCAGGGAGGAGAGCTTTGCAAACAGTACACTGGTGGGTTATCAGAAAGTTTCTTTGAGAATCTATAGCCAAGAAGACCTTCAAGCATCTGCTTTTTGCCTTAAGCGCTGTCAAGGTTTGAAGAAAGTAGAATTGACCTTCTCAAGAGACTTCTACAAGGATCTGTTGCTCAGCTCAACAGATCCTCTCCAAGTCAGTCAGTGAGTGTTTGGTCTTTGGTAATAATAGCCTGTGCTCTTTAAGGTGATAACTCCAGGGCACACAGGGAGTGTTTTGATTTTGTTATTGTTTTCTTTCTGTTTTATTTGATGCCTATGAATGTTTTGCTTGCATGTATGTCTGAGTACCTCATGTGTGTTTGATGCCCTTGGAGGCTGAAAGAGGGCATTGGATCCCCTAGAACTGTGGTTACGGTTGGGTGTGAGCCAACACGTGGGTCCTGGGAAGTAACCTTGGAGCAGCAAGTTCTCTGAGCTACTCCTTCCAGCCACCTGGGTAATTTTAAAATTAATATCTTGTTTATTTAATGTGAATATTGGCGTATTCCTATCAGGGTATACAAATGGAGGTCAGGGGACAACTTGAGGAAGCTAGTTCTCCCCTTCCAGCATGTGGGTCTCAGCGATCAAACCTGGGTTGAAGGGAGTGGTGGCAAGTGTTCCTACCCACTGAACCATCTTACTGAGTCACTGTTACTTGAAGGCTAGTGAAGCCCCAAATCTTTCTGTTCTCTCGTTTGCATGATTCTTCTAACTTATTTGGAGTTTGGTTTTGGTTTTGGTGTTTTTGAGACAAGCTATCCTGGAACTTGATTTGTAGACCAGGCTGGCCTTGAATTCACAGATATCTGCCTGCCTCTACCTTCCAAGTGCTGGCATTGAAGGCATGCACCACCACAACTGGCCTGATTCATCTATCTTAAATGCTAGCTCTGTGTTTCCTCACTTTTTTACGTATTTTTTATTTTTCCTTATACTGAAAGTACACTTTTGTCACATAATGTATCCTGATTACAATTTCCCCCTCCCTGTACATCCCTAGTTATTCCCCTACCCCTCCCAAACCAGATACACTCTGTCTCTAAAACAAAAGGCTTCTAAAAGACAATAATAAAATAAGAGAAAACAAAAGCAAATACATTAGATTAGGACAAAAATGAAAAAGAGCCCAAGGAAAAGCAAAAGAAACAGACACCCTCTCATTCACATACTCAGGAGCCCCATAAAAACACTAAACTGGAAGCCATAACACATATGCTGAGGACCTGTTGCGGAGCAGTGTGTGCTGCCTCAGTCTCTGTGAATCCAAATGAGCTTGGCTCATGTTGATTTAGAGGACCCTATTCTCATGGTGTCCTCCATCTACTCCGGCTCTTACACTTTCTCCATCTCCTTTTCCTAAGGGTTCCCTGATTGCTGAGGAGGATTTGATAGTGATACCCCAGTTAGGATCCTGTGGTCCAAGATCTCCCAGTATCTGTATAATGCCTGGCTGTAGGATCCTGTGGTCCAAGATCTCCCAGTATCTGTATAATGCCTGGCTGTGGGATCCTGTGGTCCAAGATCTCCCAGTATCTGTATGATGCCTGGCTGTGGGTCTCCATATTTTCTTCCCATCTGCTGCAGGATGAGGCTTCTCTGATGATGTTTGAGCAAGGCACTGATCTATGAGTATAGCAGAAGAGGTCATTAGGAGTCACTTTATTGCTTTTTATTGCTTTAGACTCGAAGTATTTGGTCTTACCCTAGGTCTCTGGGATATCTAGTGTCTGGTTCTTGGTCACCCAAACAATGTCAGGTGTGGGTTACATCTCCATTTTTTCCAGTGTGTATTTCTGGCTTCTTTATCAAAAATCACGTGTTCATAGGTGTGGATTTATGTCTGTAGCTTCAATTCATTCTATTTACTGGTGAGTCTGCTTTTGTGGCAATAACATGCTATACAGTTTGGAACTCCCACGGTATTTTTATTATTCAGGATTGTTTCGGCTGTCCTGGGTTTTTAATATAAATTTTAAGCTGAAAATTGTCCTTTAAAGTTCAGTGAGGAATTATATTGAGATTTTGATGGGGATCACGTTTGCTAAGATGGCCATTTTTACTATGTTAATCCTACCTATCCATGAACATTTGAGATCCTTCCATCTTCTGATATCTTCTCCAATTTCTTTCTTTCATGTTTTAAAGTGTTTTTTTTCATACAGATCTTTCACTTGCTTTGTTAGAGTTACCTCCAAGATATTTATAGTGTTAGAGGCTATTGTAAAAGGTGTTGTTTCCCTGACTTCTATTTTTATTATTATTTTTTTTTATTTTACATATCAAGTACAGTTTCCCGTTCCCTCCCTCTACCTCCAGTCTATCCCCCCATTCACTCCTCCTCCATTCAGAAAGTAGCAGGCCTCCCATGGGAATCAACAAAACATGGTATATCAAGTTAAGGCAAGACTAAGCTCCCCTTCCTGCATCAAGGCTGCATGAGGCACCCACGACAGGAAATAGGTTCCAAATATCCATCTCATGCATCAAGGACAAATAGGTCCCGGTCCCACCACTAGGGACCCCACAAACCGACCAAGCTACACAACTGCCATCTTCATGCAGAGGCCCTAGGACAGTCCCATGCAGTCTCCTTGGCTGTCAGTCCATCGTCTGTGAGATCCTGTTAACTCAGATCAGCTGTCTCTGTTGGTTTCCCCATTACGATCTTGACCCCCTTTTGCTCATTCAATCCCTCCTGCCGCTCATCCACTGGACTCCTGGAGCTCAGCCCAGTGCTTGGCTGTGGATCTCTGCATCTGCATCCATCAGTTACAAAAGCTCTCTGTTGACAATTAGAGTAGTCCTGAATCCGATTACAGTTAATGGCCAGTTCAGGCACCTTCTCCACTATTGCTAGGAGTCTTTTCACGACATGTGGATTCTTGTGATTTTTCCTTGGCATCAGGTTTTCCCTCTAATCCCACAATTGCCCCTCTCTATCATTACCCTTCACCACACTCCCAATTCAACCAACTCGATTCCCCATGTTCCTATTTTCCTATCCCCTCCTCACAGGTCCTCAGTTTACCCAGGAGATCTTATCTGTTTCCCCTTCCCAGGGAAACGAATGATCTCTCTTAGGGTCCTCCTTGTTACCTAGCTTCTCCGAGGCTGTGGAGTGTAGCCTGGTTATCCTTTGCTTTATATCTAACATCCACTTATGAGTGCATACTACATGTTTGTCTTTCTGGGTCTGGTTTCCCTGATTTCTTTCTCAGTTCCTTGTCACTTGTTCATAAGAGGGTTACTGATTTTTATGAGTTCTTTTTCTATCAGGCTATCTTGTTTAAAGTGTTTATCAGTTGCCCAAGTCCCTGCTGGAATTTTTAGGATGTATGCTATCATATCATCTGAAAATAGACACTTTGACTTCTTCCTTTCTCATCTGTCTCCCCTTGGTCTTCTTTTGTTGTCTTATCGCTCTAGCTAGAACTTGGAGTACTGTATTTAATAGGCATGGAAAGAGTGGTTAGTCATTTATTGTCTCTGATTTTAGTGGAATTGCTTTGAGTTTCTCTCTATTCAATTTTATTCTGGATATAGGCTCGCTGTATATTGCCTTTATTATACTGAAGAATGTCCCTTACATTCCTGATCTCTCCAAGACTTTTATCGTGAAGGAATGTTGGATTTTTATCAAAGGCATTCCAGCAGCTGTTGAGATGATCTAGTGGGTTTTTTCTTTCAATTTGTTTTTATGGTAGATTATATTTGCTGATTTTTATCTCTTGAACCATCTCTGAATGTCTGAGATGAAGCCCCCTTCATCATGGTGAATGGTATTTTTAATGTGTTCTTGGATTTGGTTTTGAATATTTTATTGAGTATTTTTGCATCTATGTTCATAGTGAAAATTGGTCTGTAATTCTCTTTGTTAGGTCTTTACTGGGTTTATCAGGATAACTGTGATCTTACAAAATGGATTTGGTAATGTTACTTCTATTTCTGTTTTGTTTAATACACTTAGAAGTATTGGCATTAACTCTCTGAAATTCTGGTAGAGTTCTGCTCTAAAACCACCTGGCCATTGGCCTGTTGTGTTTGGGTAATTAGTGACTGCTCCTGTTTCACTAGAAGCTATAGGTCTATTTAAATTGTTTATCTGATCTTGACTTAAACTTGTAAGTTGTATAGTTTGAAAAAATTATACAGTTCCTTCAGATTTTCCCATTTGGTGGAGAACAGGTTTTCAAAAGTATGCCCATATGACTCTATGGATTTCCTTGGTGCTTATGCCCCCCCTTTTCATGACTAATTTTTTTAACTTGAATATTCTTTCCCTACCATTTAGTTAATTTGGATTAAAGCCTGTCAGTCTTAGCAATTTTAATCAACTCTTTGTTTCATTGGTTCTTTTTATTGGTTTTTGTTGTCGTTTCTATTATATTGATTTCAGCCTTACAGTCTATACTTCGGGGTGTGCTTTCTTCAGAGCTTTCAGATGTGCTGTTAAGTTACTAACATGAGATCATTCCATTTCGTATTTAGGCCTTTTCCTACGAACTTTCCTCTCAGAACTGCCTCATTGTGTCCCTTGTGGGTATGTTGTGTGTTTATTTTCATTCAATTCTGAAAAGTCTTTCATTTCCTTCTTAATTTCTGCCTTGATCAATTTTTTATTCAGTAGTGAGTTGTTCAGTTTCCATGAGCTTGTAGGCTTTCTGCTATTTCTGTTGTTTCTATACAACCTTAATGGTGGCCTGATAGGATGCAGGGGGTTATTTCAATTGTCTTGTATCTGTTCATATTGCTTTGTGACTGAGTATACAGTAAATTTTAAATAAAGTGCCTTGAGGTGCTGAGAAAAAGATATTTTTGTGTGTGTTTAAGTGAAATATCTGTTAGGTTCATTTGATTTATAATGTGTGTTAGGTTCAACATTTCTCTTTTTGGATTTTGTCTATATTACCTGGCTATTGATGAATGTGTGGTACTGGAGTATACCACTATCAGTGTGTGAGGGTCAATATATGAGATGTTTTCTTTTATGAAATAAACAGTGGGGGTTTCCATTGTGTTTGAGGCATAGATGTTAAGAACTGGTGCACACCTTTGATCCCAGTATTTGGGAGGCAGAGGCAGGTGGATCTGTATAGTTCTAGGCCAGCCTGGTCTACAGAGTGAGTTCCAGGACAGGCTCCAAAGCTACACAGAGAAACCGTGTCTCAAACAAACAAACAAAGTAATCACAATGTCTTCTTGGTGGGTTTTTCATTTGGTGAGAATATGCTGTTCTTCCCTATCTCTTCTGATTAATTTCATTTTGAAGTCTATTTTGTAAGCTATTAAAATGACTCCACCAGCCTCCTCCTACTTCTTTTGGTTTTTGAAGACAAGGTTTTTCTGTGTAGTTCTGGCTGTCCCATCCCTTTGTAGACTAGACTGGCAGGCTGGCATAGAACTTACAAAGATCTGCCTGCCTTTGCTTCCCAAGTGCTAGGATCAGCTTGCATCTTTGATTCATTTGCTTTGAAAGTCTCTTTCCATCCTTTTACCCTGAGGTGATAACTATCCTTGATGTTATGGTGTGTTTCTTGGCTGCATCTGAAGGATGGGTTGTGTTTTTAGCACATTCTGTTAGTCTGTGTCTTTTATTATGTAACTGAGACCATTGATGTTGAGAGATATCAATGGGCAGTGTTTGTTGTTTTTATTTTGGAGTGTGTGTGTGTGTGTGTGTGTGTGTGTGTGTGTGTGTGTGTGTGTGTGTGTGTGTGTGTGGTGTATGTGTGTTCCTTCATGTAGTCTGGGATTATTTATTCCTCATGTTTTCTTGGGTGTAATTAACATCTTTTAGGTTAGAGTTTTCCTTCTAGCACCTTCTATAGGACTGTATTTGTGGATAGATATTACTTAAATTTGGTTTTTTATCATGGAATATCTTATTTTCTCCATTATATGCCTAAGGGACTTTCTTTTCTGGTATAGTCTATTCTGTGTTCTATATGTTTCTTGCACCATGATAGGCATCTTTCTCTTTAGATAAGAAAAAAAATTCTATCATTTTGGAAACATTTTCTTTGCCAGTGACTTGGGTTTCTCCTCTTACCTCTATCCCTAGTCAGAGATGATTCATAGATTTTTCTTTTCATGGTGTCCCAGGTTTCCTGAATGCCTTGTGCTGGGATTTTTTTGACTTAACATTATTTTGACTGATGAATTCATTTCTTCTATCAAATCTTCAATGCCTGAGATTTCCTCTCCCGTCTCTTGTATTCTGTAGGTGAAGCCTCCAAAATTCCTGTTTTAGTTCTGACATTTTTCATTTTAGATTTTCCTCAGTTTGGATTTTTATCGATTCTATTTTCATTTCCAGGCCTTGAACAACTTTATTCATTTCTTTCTACTGTTTGTATTTTCATAGATATCTTTAAGGGATGTATTCATTTCTTCTTTAAAGAAGTCTATCATCTTCACACAGGCTATTTTGTTTGCTTTTCATCTATGTTACAATATTCACGGTTTGCTGCGCTATGGTTTCTGGGCTCTAGTAAAGACATACTCTCTTGTTAGTGGTTGTGTTTTTATGCTAGCCTCTAGTCATCTGGAGTTGAGAAGATTGTAATTCTAGATGCTGATACCTGCTCCTGTCTCTGTTGGGTGGGTGTTCTGTTTGGTTTCTGTTTTCTTCTCTGGTTCTGTGTGCTGCTTGGTGGGAAATTCTTCTGGGATATTTGTGATCAATGGGGGTTCCTGGTAGAATTTATTTCTAGGTTTTGGGAGCTGACATTTGGGAATGGGGAGAGGGAAGGAAGAAGAGCATGTGAGGGTCCACAGTAGAAAGGAAAGCATGTGTTACACCAGGATCTGCTTAGTCCCTGAAAATGAGGGCAGACGGTGAGGAGAAGCCTCGGCAGAAGGTCTGTTAAAGGGCTGGGGAGGAGACTAGGGGACTGAACTTGAAGGGACGGAGAGAGAAATGGAGATAAGAAGCCTTCTAGCTTAGCTGGCTGGGTGGCCTGTGGGTTCCCTGAGGAGGCTTCTTAGAGTCAGAGGCTAGGATAAAACAATGAATGGGGAGAAGGAAATTTGGAGGAAGACTCTTTGATCCACTCAGAAATGGGAGGGGAGGCTGGAGTGGGTGTCTGCTGTAGAACTGTGGATAAGACTGGGAGTCTGGTTTGGAGGCACTGGAGGGAAGGTGAAGGTCTCCAATTAGTCTACTCGCTTCTCTGTCTGGAGCAGCCTGCCGGTTCCCAGGCTGCTTATTCAACCTTAAACCCCAAATGTCCTTGAGCTTGAAGTCCATCTTGGGCCCCACCTGTTTTCCTTCCTTTCACTTAGAGTGAAAGAGAATCAGATTCTTCTCCGCTGGTGGCAAGAGGTCTGCTCTGTGTTCGAAACACATAAAGACTTGGAAGTGCTGAGTGTGACTGAGAGCGTCTTGGAGGCCCCATTCCTACAGATATTCACCACCGCCCTGACACAGCCCCAGTGTAAACTACAAAGACTACAGTGAGTACTGTACTCCATGTTTATTTACTTTTCTGTTACTATGATAAAAGACTCTGACAAAAAGCTACTGAAGAGAGAAAGGGCTTAGTTTAGCTCAATTCCAGAGAGACGGAGCCCATCATACTGGGGAAGATTTGGCAAACATGCAGAAAAGGCATAGTGGTAGGAGTAGACTAACCACATTTAACCACACAGATAGGAAGCGCAGAAGAACAAGTGGTTCTGAGCTATGGAAACTTAAAACCCAACCCCAGTGATGTACTCCCTCTAGTGAGATTCCACCTCCCACAGGTTCTATAACCGTCCCAAACAGAACCACCAACCACAGACCAAGTGTTTAAACACATGAACCTATGTAGGGCATTTCTAATTCAAATCTCAGTAAGTATCAAAAGCGAGTCCATCCCAGACAACAGTGACCACTTATTGGCTGGAAGGAAGTCTGTGGAAACCTCTGTTTCTATTTAACTTCCTTATTCCTTCTTTCATTTCACATGACATGTGCAAGAAATACTTTTTAAAAAAATATTTGCATTATTTTAGTGGCTTTCAATGAGACTACCTCAAAAACAAAAATTACTACTACTACCGCTAATGTGTTTTCAAGGATAATAGTTATGAGAAACTTGGATGCAGTTACGTAGCGGAGCCCACAGAACCATGTGTGAGAGAAAGAGGAGTTTCAATCTAGAACTTGTTATGCCTGTAACTCCAGAGGGTCAAACACCCCCTTTTGGCCTCTGTGAGCACACACGTATGTGCATGGAACTCACAACACATACACTCACATGCATGCAGGCACATACACAAATAAAAAACTTCCAAGTTTGAAATCAACTACCTGTAAGCTCTAGAGACCATTGTTCCTCTCCAGCAATTCAAGAACTCATCACTTTATTTTTCTTGTATAAAAACCCTTATGTGGTGGCTGCAGCTGAAGCCTGGGTCCTCTGAACAGAGATTCTGGTGTGGGTATTCACAAGATGGTCATTGAATTCCTGATTAAAAAAAAACTTGGTGAACACAGTCTCTTTCCAGAAGTCAGGATTCAGATAATTGTAGGTCTTAGAGATGGCATCAAAGGTGACATTGGCAAAGTTGTCCAGGGTGGCAGTGTAGCCCCTGGCTAATATATAGCAGTCATCAATTCTGGCTATCCTGGTTTCTTGAGCAGAGATGAGGCCAGTGCCTCTGGGGTTGGGATAAGGCACACCAACACAGAGCAACAGTAGCCTGTCACTTTGCAGGGAACAATGTGGGGCTTGCCAATCTTGTTCTCCCAGTAGGCTCTCTGCACAGGGAAAATGGAAAGCTTGGCCATGAAGATGGCCCCTCGGGTGGCAGTGGCCACCTCCTTGGAGCAATTAACACCAAGATCAACATGACCATTGTAGTCTCCAATGGCCAGGTTCTGCTTCCGCACTGGCATGACATTTAGAACCTCATCCTTTAGGGATGCACCCAGGAAGAAATCAATAATCTCAGGTTCCTTAATGGGAAGGGAGAACAGGTAGATCTCCTTTGAGAACTTCATCTTCATGCCCTTAACCGGGCAGCCCAGCTTGGTGCCGGGGATTCACTTGTCTTTACCTCCATGAGCCCTGAAGCTCAACCAGAGCCACAGCCTTGACTATGACCACAGCCCCTAAAACCACTGCCGAATCCTCCGTGGCCACTTGGGACTCCTAATCCTGGACCTCTGGGCCCCTGGGTCCTCCAGTCCCATCATCCGCCATTTGGCGTTTTCTCAAAGGAAGAGGAGGAGGAGGCGGAGGAGGAGGCAGAGGAGGAGGCATTCTCTTAATGATAGCATCATCTCTCCAGTCTTCAACTTTTTTTTTAAAGTTTACTGGCAGGTATCGTATTTATTGCACATGGTACTAGATTTCATAAGGACATTTTCACACAGCATATACTATGCTTTTGGCACATTCTCCCCTCTGCCCCACTGCAGTGGGGTGATGAGAAGTTTTTGGTGAGAAGTGAACAAATGTCCACTCACCCCATAGGAAACTGCAATGAATCAAAATAATAATATCCCCAAAGCCCAACTGAGTGAACCGATGTGTTTATTGGAGTTTGCTTACAGTTGTGTAGGTGAGGGCAGTATAGTTGTAACGTACAGGGGCATAGGCAACCCAAAACAATCACACCACTGAAAGCCCACCCTAGTATTGGTGATGACGCACAAAAACTTGTTCCTTAGATCTCACTGCACAATGTCCTGGGGACTCAACACACTATAGAGTTGTCTTCCCGTCACTTTGGCTGGTTGGACTCTCCTCAAGTTTATGGCTGAGAAGCTAGAAATAACTTTCTTTCTTGGATAAGATGAAACTTTTCTCTTTTGGTTTTTTGAGACAGGATTTCTCTGTGTAGCTTTGGCTGTCCTAGAACTCACTCTGGAGACCAGGCTGGCTTTGGACTCACAGATATTCACTTGCCTTGTGATTAAGGGGAGGGCCTTTAAGGGTGCCGTTTACTCCAGGAGTAAGGCTTGACATCTCTGTGTGACATCTCTAGATTCGAGTACTGTGAAGCCAGCCCTAGAGACTGGATTCAACTTGCCAGTGATCTTCAAAGGAACACACGACTGAAGACTCTGTTACTGGCTGAAAATTCTCTAGATAGCTTTGTGGAGAATTTCCTGTCAATGAGTAACCTCAGGGAGCTGGCGTAAGTTTAAATTCTCTTCCTGTCATTATTATTTAGAGAAAATACTTTGCCATAATGGGAGAAGGTACATGTGTTTTTAACATAAGTCTTATTGTTGATGCGATTGTATAGATATGTAAATGAGCATTGAGAGAGGAAACACAAAATATATAATTAGCCCAGAGAGATGCTGTGCATGTTGGTTTTGTCAACTGGACACAAAGCTAGACATTTTGGGAGAGAGAAAATCTTAACTGAGAAAATGCCTTCATCAGATTGGCCCATAGGCAAGTCTTTAGGGCATTTTCCTGATTAATGATTGATGTGAGTGGGACCAATCCATTGTGCTCATCCCTTAGCAGGTGGTCCTGGAGTCTATAAGCAGAGTAAGCAAGCCATGGTGAGCAAGCCTGTAAGGAACCTTTCTTACTCCATGGTGTCTGTTTTGAGTTCCTGTCCTGACTGTCTGGACGATGAGCTGTAGGTTATAATGTGAAATAAATCATTCCCTCTCCATGTTGCTTCTGGTATAGAATTTTATCAAAGCAATAAAAAGCTACCTAGGATTGGGGCTCTGTAGTAAATAGTTTCTGGCCTGGACTTTCTGGCCCAGCCCTGAGGTTCAGACTTGCTCACAGGCCCACTGCCCCTTAGCCCCAGATAATCACACAAAAGCTTACTATTATTTCATGATGCTCAGCCTGTGACTCAGGCATATAACTTGCTAACTCTCAACTCTTAAACTAACCCATGATTAGCTAAATAACTTAGTACCTTTTCTCAGAGCAGCATTATGACCTTCTTTCCTCTGCATCTGCCGGCATCTCTGTCTGAATCTTCCTCTTCCCAGAGTTTTCTTAGTCTGGTAGCCCCGCCCACACTTCCTGTCTGCCTTCTGACCAATCAGCATTTTATTAATCCAGTAGGAGGGACAAATATTTACAATGACTGAGTGATGGCCTACAGTCTCATAACTTAGGAAACAGAGATCTTTCTGTGTTTCCGTGAGTTCAAGGCCTAACTACCAAACAGTAGTAGAGCTCAGTAGCTAACAACACTTGCTAGTCTTGTAGAAGACCCAAGATCAGCCCCTAAATCAGCCTCCAGCTACTCATACAGGGTAGCTCAAAACACCCTTAACTCCATCTCCAGGAATCCAATGCCCTTTTCTGAACTGTGTGGTCACCTGCACTCATGGGCACACACCCTCACACAGACCCATATGCATAATTTTAAAATATATCTTTTAACGGTTTGTGGCAGTTTGACTAAAATGGCCCCCATAGGTCCATAGAGAGTAGCAATATTAGGAAGTGCAGCTGTGTAGGAGGAGTTATATCTCTAGGGCTTGGGCTTTGAGGTCTTAGAAGCCCAAGCCAGTTCTTTTCCTGCTGCCTTTGGATCGAGATGTAGAACTCTCAGCTCCTTCTCCAGCGTCATGTCTGCTCACATACCGCCATGCTTCCTACCATAATGGCAATGGACTGAACCTTTGAACTGTAAGCCAGCCCCAATGTTTTCCTTTGTATGAGTTTCCATGGTCATGGTGTCTTTTCACAGCAATAGAAATCCTAACATACGTATATACTTATACCTAATACCCTGCCCTAGACTGTTATTACAATGAGCTCTGACTGTCTGTCATCCATTGAATGAAATGGAAAGTTATCATTACTGTATTCTCCCCTCACTGCTTATACCAACTGTCTTTCTTTAAGATTGATTTATTTATTATGCATACAGTGTTCTTCCTGCATGTGTGTGCCTGCAGACCAGAAGAGGACGCCAGATCTCACTACAGATGGTTGTGAGCACCATATGGTTGCTGGGAATTGAACTCAGGATCTCTGGAAGAGCAGCCAGTGCTCTTAACCACTGAGCCATCTCTCCAGTCACATCAAGTATCTTGAATGCAACTGAGAAGGCTGGACTCTTTTAACTCTATGGCAGTTTTATGACACACTTATCCTTCAGCATGATGGTACAAAGGTTTTCAGGACCTTACATTTTACTTAGATCTTCTATGCCTCCTTTTTGGTCAACAATTTGTTTTTAATGATGTGTGTGTGTGTGTTGTGTAGTGTGTGTGCATACACAGTCAATTAACACAAGCGTGTTTTAAATGGGCATTTTAGAAGCAGAATTCCAGAGTTGAAGAAGGCTTATCTTCAGCCTGCCAGGCTTTGTGGTTGGCTAAACCCATTTCCTATCCTGTCATCAATACACAGCAGAGTTCCCAGGGCTTGAAATTCTCAACTGGCTCTAGTTACTGGTTTTGCCAACCTATATCACAACAAATGGTACTTGATTATTTTCGTTGATACGTCTGTGATATTTTTCTCCGAAAGGGTCCGTTCTCTCCCAACACCATACCAGTCCCAAATCTAAACTCAGCTCATCAAGTTTGACAGCAAGAGCCTTTGCCTTCCAACAATCTCCTTGGCCAAATAATCTTTCTACTCATAGTGGTATCCCTAATATCCATACCTATTTATGCACGTGATATGTGCTTCCATTTCTAACTTCCAGGGTTGTGTCTCTTCCTGGGTCACCTCTCATTGGCTGTTCTCCTAGTAAAGATTTGTTTAGCTTTATTTTATGTGTATGAGTGTTTGCCTGCCTATATGTCTGTGCAAAGAACTATACATTGTCCAAAGAAGGCTGTGGGTCCCCTCAGAGTGGAGTTAATGATTGTGAATCACCATGTGAGTGCTGGGAACCAAACTTGGGTCTTCTGGAAGAGAAGCCAGTGCTCTTGGGTGCTGAGCCTTCTCTCGGTTTCCTTCTCAACTACACTGGTTTATTCAGTGTTCTTCCACTCTGCTATCCTCTCTCCCACAAAACCTGAAAACCCCAAGAGCTGCTGATAGATCCAGAAGAAGCAGAAATCCACAGCTAAGCATCAGGTCCAGAGAGAGGGGGGGAGAATATGAGCCAAGGGACCAGGATCATGAGGAGGATACCCACAAAGATCGCTGACCTGAGCTACTGGGAGCTCAGAGACTCAGAAACAATCACCGAAGAACCTTCAAGAAAAGGAACTAAACACTCCAAAGGTAGAGGACCGTCAGACAGCGTGGGCAGTTTGTAGAGTCTTTTGTAACGGGATCAGAGTATGTTCCTGTGTGTGAACTGACATCTCAGAGCCCATTCCCTGCAGAGGAACACCTGACCCAGCCTTAATACTGGGATGAGGGACTCAGACCTACCTCAACTGGATACGCCAGACAGAACTGACCCACTTTGGGACCCCTTGCCCTCCTTGGGGAATTGAAGGGGGTGGGGTGGGAAGGCTGAGGGAGGACTGGGAGGAGGGGAAGGAGGGGGAGCAGTGGTGTATATTGAAAAAACTTTTTAAATAAAAGAAGCCTTCTGCTTAAAGAAAGAGAGCTCAGGTTAAAGTGACCATCCCTCTGCATAATACACACACACCCTCATTGTGAAAATGAATTAAAACTGCCCTCCTGTCAATTGCAGGAACTCCAATTCTTTTACTGACTTTTGGGGCTCTACTCCTACTGGGTCACCTTGCCCAACATTAATATTTGGGGAAATGCAAGTTGATATGCCATGTTTTGTTGATATTCATGAAAGACTTTCCCTTTTTCTAAACACAAACAGAGGAGGAGTTTATGGGGGGGTCAAAGAGGTAATGGGGAGACTTGGAGAAGAAGAGAGGATGGAGGGAAAATTTCTGACAGAATATATATATATATATATATATATATATATATATATATATATATATATATATATATATACTAAAACTGTCCCCTATCTGTGTGTTTCTCTTCACAGGCTTGAGAATTGTAACCTTACTGAGGTCTCTTGTGAAAGAATTGTCTTACCTCTCAGGTATAGTAAGATGCTGATCCACTTGAGCCTGGCAGATAACAGCCTGAAAGATGCAGGATCGAGGCATATCTGGAATGCTTTGGAAGATTTAATGTGTCCTTTGCAGAGACTGGTGTAAGTACTTTCTTCCTGGAACTTTGTGGAAGGGACCAGGAGACTCTTATTGTGAATTCACTTATGCAATATGTTTAAGTATTGTGAGGGTTTAGCTTTTTATAATATGGAGTCAACTGAGCAGAGATGCTCAGTAAATGACTGTCTAGATTAGATAGTGGGCCGTTGTGCATGTCTGTAGGTGATTATCTTGGTTCTATTCATTGATGTGGGAAGACTCAGACTGAAAGTGGGCGTCACCAATCCCTTGGCTTGGGTCCTGGACTGTATAAAGGAAGAGAAAATGAGCTGAATACATACAAGCATACATTTTTTTCTCTCTTTTCCTCTCTCTCCCTCCCTCTTTTCCCCCTCCCTCTCTTCTTCCCTTCCATCCCCCTCCATTTCTACCTCCCTACCTACCTACCTCTGCTCATGACTGTGGATGTGTCTAGCTGCTTCGGGTTCCAGCTATCTTGACTTTCCCTGCTATGCTGGGTGATGAACTGAAATAAAAAGCAACAGTGGGGACATTGAGCTTATGCAGAGGGTGATGTTAGCATGCTGGAATGCTGACTGGCTTGACCTTGTGCGAATCTTATGCAGGTAACCGCAGCTGCTGTAAGATAATGAGTGAGTTCACAGTATAAAGGAAAGTTGTTACTGTTTCCATTTTGGAGGCAAATGAGCTTAGTGGCCAAGTCCTTACCCAAGTCCTCTGAAGTGAGATGAAATTCCAAACTGGAGCATGAAGCCACAGAGTGAACATTTTCAACTTGAGGGACATAGAGAAAAATCAAATATTTATCACTGGGGAGCTACTAGTTGGAGGTCACTGAGTCTGAACACTAGGTTACATTAAATTCCTCTTGGTGATATCACATATTTGAAAGGCTGTGTCTTCAATGGTAGTGTAATGGCAACAGGGATCTTACAAATTAAATGAAGAAAAAGGGGTGAGCTGAAACTAATTACCAAGATGTTAAGGTGCTGGCTGAGAATTTTGTGAATCTTTGAACTCGTGTTCCCTCATATCTCCTGTGTTCTGAGTAAGTGCTCTGTCTCTGAGAGCAGAATGATTCCATGAGACCTGGCTTCCTGCCTTAGGAAGTATGTCTTGTTGCTAGCATGCTGCTGTGGTCCAGAATGCATTCTAAATACTCTGTTGGCCATTTATCTCACACTAGCACAGATTCTTAGATGGTTTTTCTTGGAGTCCTTATTAGTCATTTTCTCCTTCTTGTGACCAACTACCCAACAAGAAGCATCTTGAACGAAAAAATTTGTGTGTGTGGCTCACAATTTGAGGAAAATATACATTCTATCCTGATGGGAAAGGCCTTGTGGCAGAAGCATGAGGCAGCTGAACACATTGGGTCTGTAGTTGGGAACCACAGAGCTGACAGGAAATGTGTCTGTAAAACCTCAAGATTCAGCTAACAGGATGGAAAGCCTGACAACCTGAGTTTGAGCATGGTGACCAACTTATTCTTTGACATCTCTACAAGTGCATTGTGTCATCACCACACACACACACACACACACACACACACCATGACATCCAATTATTACTACATATAAGCACTTTTTTCCTGCCCCCTCTTCCACCATGTTCTCTGAGAGGTTAATAAAGATGTCTGATTTACCAAAACCATAGAAGAAATCAGTACAGTCCAAAAGTGTTCTGGTGGATATTTTCTTACAGACTGAGGCGGTGTTCTTTGACTTCAGCCTGTTGTGAATATATGACACCAGTTTTGAAGAAGAATAAAAGCCTGAGAAGTCTGGACCTGAGTTTCAATAGGCTGAAGGACAATGGAGTCATCCTACTCTGTGAAGCTCTGGCAGATGCTGACTGCGGCTTGTTAATTCTGGAGTGAGTGGCCCCAGTTTTCCCTCTTACATGCTCTTGGGGTGGATTATCAGAGAGTGTCTTGATGCTTCTGCATAGTCCCTTCCCCTCAGAAGTCTGGAAGCTTCAGAACAGTGGTTCTCAAAATACATTTTTACTTGGAAAATAGTTAGTAATGCACATTCTGGTGGCTACCACTATTGCTGACAACTCATGAAAGCTGCTTCTGTAGGATGCTGTGCACAAGTTGTAGGCAACCCCATTAAAGAGTTTCCACAGAGCTTGCTGCTTATAACAAGCTTGGGGAGGAACCTTGTAAGTCTTGTAAATTTGGAGAACATTCTGGGCCTTGTAGGTTTACCTGGCTTTGTGAGCCTCCCTTCTCCTCCCTTCAGGAGGGAATGTAGCAAACAGCTACAAGCACCACTCTTACATGCTGGCATATTATTTCTAAAACACAACATTTTTCTCTAGAGTTCTTAACTGCTGAATAATCTCTCTAGGCCCCTCTACTTTATTTCCTATAAGTAAGAACTCTCACTGAACTGAAAACTCCCAGAATCTCCCAGTCTCTACCCCAGCACTGGAGTTAGCAACACCTGCAGCCATGACTGCCTTGGATAATAGCTGCTGAGAGTCTGATGTTTTCACAGCAAGTCTTTTAACTCACTGAGCCATCTCAATAGCCCCTTCTTCCCTATTTTGGACAATTGCCCTGCAGACACTGATACATATCAGGGACTTGCAGCATGCTTCATCTGTACTGTGTTCTGGGGCTGTGCACTCTGTGTGAGAATCCCTCAATCAGGGGGACGTGACTACTTCTCTGTAGGGGTATTGTGTTATTTCATGGTAAATAATTGTCCCACCCACTGGTTTAATAAAAAGCGCTGATTGGCCAAAGGCAGGCAGGAAGTGTGAGCAGGGATACCAGACTAAAAACTCTGAGAACAGGAAGCACAGAACAGAACTCCAGAGAGAAGCCGGAAGAAGCAGAGGACAACTATGCTGCCCTAAAGAAAGGTACCGAGCCACATGGCTAAACAGGAAGAATCATGGGTTAGATAAAGGGTAGAGAGCTAGCAAGTGATGTGCCTGGGCCTTAGGCTGATCAGCCTAAAACTATAGTAAACCTCTGCGTGTTTCTGTGGGACTGTGGGTCTGCAGGCCTAAACCTTGAGGCTAGGCCAAAAAGTCAGGGCCAGAAACCTACTACACTTCTCTTCTGTCTATTTCTGTCCCACAGGCTGGAGCAGTGTGAGTTCACCTCCAGGTCGTGCCATGCTCTGGCATCCATGCTCTGTAGGTACAGAAAGCTGAGGCACCTTGACATGAGCAGGAATGCCATCGGAATTGATGGGATGCTGACCTTGAGCCTGGCGTTCATGAGACAGAAGATGGCAGAAGAGGTCGTTCTGTAAGTTCTATGAGAACCAAGTGATCCATGTTTTGTAATAAGAGTACGAAAGACTCAGTAGCATCTGGGAAGAGGCTTATTTCTTTGACCTTAAAGAAAATGGGGAGAAAAGCTAGTATGCCAAATTTGCCACCAAACAGAGTTTAATGTTGTCCTAATCTCATTTCTCTGATTTCCTCAAGTGGCTGGGTTCTCTGGGGAGGTATCTTCCCAATATCTGGTATAACTCTTCCTACCTAAAGGTTCAGGACACAGAGCCTCATCTAACCCATATCTAGAGATTCCGAGTATTTTCCCTTTCTGATGTCAGATCAGGCATGTGGCCAATTTCCCAATCTTAGGAGGAACTGAGAGCACCTAGACAAGCAGGTACCCACTGCCAGCTAAAGGTGGCAGGGTCTTGGTTTGTCTGTGGTTCTCCAATGAGCTCTCTATAAACAAATTGCATGTAATGCTCTATCTCGTACAGGCCTCAGCAGGATTCTTGTGCACAAACACAACTCAGGATCTCCCATGAAGAGTGAGATGCTACCATAAGTGTGGGTGAAAGTCTGATTGGTTCCTGGGGACCCCTACTCCCCTTCACCTGCCATTCGTACCAGCTTTCTGTCTGAAGGGTAGAGGGTCTGCATTCTCCTGACTGCTATGTTCTCGCTTTTCATCCTTTCCATTCTGTTTTCTTCATTTTTGTTTTTGTCTTTTTTTCTGGTTTTGTTCCATTTGTTTCTCTGTGTTCTGAGCTGGCTTCAAGCCCTGCCTCAAGCACCCTGAGTTCCAGGGTTATATGACATGTACCAACACATCCTTTTTCATTTCTTTTCAAGTTGTAGGCTAAGTAGTTATTATTATTATTCTGCTTACCAGTCGTGTGACTGTGAATAACCTTGTCTGCTTTGTGCCTCAATTTCCCTGTCTGTAGAATCATGAGATTTCAGGAATGTTATGGGCAATGTGCATGTGAGACATTGTCATGTTATCCATGGGTGGACATGAGTAAAGGTATCATTGGACCCATTGTCTTCAGTGCCCATACTATTGCAGAAAATTATCTCAATGTGTGATAACCTACAGCAATGAGCAGACTTTCTGATAGAGAGAACTAAAGAGTTGTCTACCCAGCCATTCAGACCATGGTCTCTCAGTGTGTTCAGTGAGGCTTGTTGGCTGGGATGTGATGGGAGCCAGGAATCTGCTGTTCACATGCATGGCTATTAGTCAATATTGAGTTCCTCCTGATGCCAGCTAGTTTCTTCCAGAATGCACATCAAGAGAGATGCACAGAAATACGGAGAGGTGCACATGTGGAAACAGAAATGGATACAGGCAGAGAAGGGCAGATACATACAGAGTTACCAAGAGAGACAGAAACACAGAGGGGCTCACAGAGAGAAACACAAAAATGCAAAGTGACACTGAAACACAGGACAGATAGACACAGAGAAAGACACATTTAACAGAGGCAGAGATACAAAGACATGGAGGGAAACACAGACACGGAAGGAGACAAGTGGAGATAAAATCATAAACATGGAGATGTAGGGACAGCTGGGCAGTGGTGGTGTATGCCTACAATCACAGCCCTTGGGAGGCAGAAGCAGGCAGATTTCTGAACTGAGTCCAGCCTGGTCTACAAAGTGAGTTCCAAGACAGCCAGGACTAAACAGAGTCAGCCTTTTTCTTGAAAAACAAGAGAGGGGGGTGGACACAGAGTCATAGATAAAGAGACACATAGAAAAAAAACAGAGACATATACATGGAGACACAGAGACTTTCAGAAACTGTCTAGATGTGCATAGAAACATGGACAGAGAGAAACAAATGTATAGACTCACAAAGGTGCATACAGAAAGACAGATATACAGGGACAGAGAAACAGATGCATAGAGACGAAGAGAGTGGCAGAGAAATAAACAATAACACACAAAATACGACAGACAACAGAAGACAGAGAGGCAGAGATACACAGGGACAGAGATACATACATAGTGTCACACAGAGATAGGGGACACATGTATATACACAGAGACACATAGAGAGACAGAGATGCAGAATCAATCACAGAGACACACACAAGGAGACAAACAAACATGTAGGTAGAAAAGTGACAGACACCCAGGGAGACAGACACCCAGACATGGAAATAGAAAGGGGTCAGAGACACCCAGGGAGACAGACATCCAGATATAGAGATAGAGAGGGAACAGAGACACCCAGGAAGACACACATAGGCAAAGAGCCAAAAGGCAACAGACCTTTATAATATTCAGTGTGCACCCCAGACACATGCTTTGTTTAGTTGGCCACTCAGGACAGCCCTGCTCCGTCAGGATGTGAATGGAAGGATAGTCCCCGGGCTATGGGGTGAGGGGGGGGGGTGAGGGTAGAGGTGGAGGAAAAGGCCACTGTTTACTATGAGCCTCAAGCAGGTGGATCACAGCACAGGACTCCAGGCCCAGAAATGTTTGTTTATTGACATGGTCCCATAATGCAGAACAGGCTGGCCTCAGACTCATAGAAATCCTCCAGCCTCTGCCTCCCTGTACTAGGATTAAAGCATTGCACCACTACTGTGGTCAGGACAGAGGTTTGTATTGTTCTAGCCTCAGGATGGTCTCCTGGTACCAGCTTCCTGTGCTAAAGTTTTTGTTGTTTGGGGTTTTTTTGTTTGTGGCTTTTGGGGGATTGCAAAGGACGCTTAAATGTGAGATACCAAGCTATGTTCCATGTCCTTCCTAGGAAGAAGAAACCATACTTTGCCAGTGATATGTACACCAGACTAAAGGGCCCAGAGGTAGAGGATAGCCATCTGAAGATCGTGGAAGACTGGAACTCTTAATACCTCAAGATACCTTGGAGGCAAACACATCCAATGACCCTCAGGACACCGCCTTCCTAACTAAAAGGGAAGCTACAACTGGTTTTCTGGTCCTTCTTTATCTGCAACAGCCCAGTTTGCTCTGGGGGCGTGGCCTCCACAGCCCCCTCTGAGTTAGAAACTATCACTATGTTCATATGCAGATTAGACACTTCGGTGGGACCAGGAGGTTAGGAGGGTTGGGAAATGCCTGTTTCACCTGCTGGAGGAAACTAAATTAAATTCATGCCCAGATGCAGCGTGAACAAGTGTGTTCATTCACCAGTTGTCTGGCACGTTTACTATCCCGAAAAAAAAAAAAAAAAAAGAAACCTGTTCCCTATCTGCAAGTTGGTTGCCATAGGAAATTTCCAAGGGAAGTGACACCTGGGTGTGTAAGAAGGACACAGAGACAGAAGTACGTGTACAAAAGTGATATGTAACTACATGTGACCTCCCTGGGACATTAACAATGTCAACAAACAGCCAGACACCTGTGCATCCACAGCAGCCGAACTCTGTCATGGGGTTGCAGAGATGGCTCAGAGGGTAAGAATGCCTGCTGGTCTCAAACTCATCATCCTCCTGCCTCAACCTTCTGAGCACGAGGGTTAAGGGCATGGGTATGTACTCAGAAGTGATGCAGCTGTATCATTGAGTTGTTCTATTTTTTGAAGACCCTTCCTGCATACTGATGTACAGATAACGAAAATGTATAGATAAGATCTACCAGTACCATATATCTGTTGACAGGCACCAAGGTTGATCCATGACCTGGGTCATGAACTCACACAGTAAAATGGTCTAGAATTTTTTTTCCTCCTTCCTTTTATGTAATTCTTCTCTCATACAATTTATCCCAAGTGCAGTTTTTCCTCCTGACACTCCTCCCATCCCCTACTCTCTCTCCCTCAGATCCCTTCCCTCTGTTTCCCTTCAAAAAAGAGCAGGCCTCCCAGGAATAGCAATCAAACATGGCAGAATATGTTTCAGTAAAGAGGCACATACTCTCATATCAAGGCTGGATGAGGCGATCCGGTAGGAGAAAAATGGTCCCGAGAGCAGGCAAAAGAGTCAGAGACACCCCAATTCCCACTGTTAGGGGTCCCACAATAATACCAAGCAAACGACCATAACATACGTACAGAGAACCTAGCACAGTCCCATGCAGGTTCAATGATTGCCGGTTCAGTCCTGCTAAGTTGATTCTGTGGGCAACATTCTCCTGGTGTCCTTTGACCTCAGGCTTCTACAATTCTTCCTCCCCCTCTTCCACGGGGTCCCCTGAGTTAGGGGCGGGGTCCCCTGGAGATCTCCAATTTGAGCTCTCTCACTACATCTAACGTTTGGCTGAGGTCTCATCAGATGCCAGAGGAAATGTCTCTGACTGGGCTCGGCGCCATCCTCCTAGCAGTTCCTTTTCATAAGTAGGGTTGTCCGAGCCAGTGAGATGGTTCAGTGGGTCGAAGTGTTCGCCACCTGATGATCTGAGTTCTATCCCCAGGACTCCCAACAAGTTACCCTCTGGCCTCCGTGTGCACACATGGCATGGGCACACCCACACATAACCAACCAATGAATAGATAAGGAAATAAATGTTGAAGGCAGTTTGACCGCCTGTCCATTTAGGAGAGGCTGGCTATGAACCACTGATTTTCCTACTCCTACCAATTTAGTGCTGGGATTACAGGTCTCTGCGACCATGCCTGGTTTTATGAGATGCTTGGGATCATACATGGAGCTTCATGTATGCTAGGCTAGCATGCTACCACTGAGCTATGCCCTCAGCCTAATTTGTTACATTATTTATTATAAATCAATCTAGCTTTGACATTTTTATTCTTAATTCCATATGTGTGTGTGTCAGTGTGTGGGTTTGTATGCATGAGTGTCTACAGAGGCCAAAAGAAGGTGTCCAGTTCCCCTGGAGCTAAGGTTTGCAGTTATTGCTGAACTCTGTTCTTCTGCAAGAGCAGCAGGCACTGGGCCATCTCCCCAGCCCCCTTTCAAACTAGAACATACATTTCACATATCCCATATGACCACACAACACATAAAGGAAATAGAGAAAATTCTTACATTTACTGTGGCTAACTAAATTAAGCAATTTTCCTTATGTTTAGTTATCTTTTTAGTTCATTTGAGCTGCTGCAGCCAAGCTGCAATTAGCGTATTAAAGGCATCAGATGGCGTCATGGTCAGTGTCTGCAGCATGATTGTAACATTCTATAAATCCACTATTGGATGCTTAAGCCAAGATAATCAATGTATCATAACAGCGTGGGGTGGGAAGGGAGAAGGTGAGAACCTACTAAATACACACTTGGCTCAGCAAGGGTGAGAAGGGCTGGAGTGGCGGCTCAGACGTTGAGGGCATTTACTACTCTTGAGAGGCCTCCAGTTTGACCCCCAGAACCCACATGGAGAGCCACTCAACTCCTTTTAACCCCAGTTCTGGGATTTGAAGTCCTCTTCTGGCTTCTACAGACACCTGAACTCACACAGTACATGTAAGCTAGTGCAGGCACATACATATACACATAAATAAATTTTTAAAGTTTTAATGACATATAATACCTGTATTATAAGCATTATGCAGCTAAGCATTATGCATAATAACCAAGAAGTGGAATTAACCTAAGTTATCCCTCAGTAGGTGGGCGGATAAATGAACTGTGGTACATTTACAGAATGGAATAGTATTCAGCCATTACAAAGAAAGAAATCCTGTTGCATGCAGCCACATGGATGAACTGTTAATAGAAAATGTGATACTCAATGAAATGTAACAGGCTCAAAAATACAAACTCTGCATGTCACCGACACAGTTGGACTCAGAAGCAGAGTGTAGTTAGCAGAGCCTGGGGAGAAAGGAATTTTAAGGCAGAAGGTAAAATGTTTCAAGTAAGTAGGAGGTCTATTGCACAAGGAAGTAACCGTATTTAGGTCTAATTGGGATTGGCAAGATGGTTTAATGAGTAAAGGTGTTTGCAGTCAAAATCTGATGACCTGAATTCGATCCCTGGGTCTCACATGGTGGAAGGAGAGAATCAAATCCCAAAAAATGTCCTCCGATATGCACACACTCACAAGCATGCACATGCATACACACGCTCATTTGCACAAGCACACACATACACAACATGCACACAGTGGCACACAAACACAAACAGGCTAAATAAATGTAATTTGGGGGTTGTATTTGAGACAGAGTTTCTCTGTGTAACAGTCCTTGGTTGTCCTGGAACTCTCTATAAGCCAGGCTGGCTTTGAACTCACAGAGATCTGCCTGCCTCTGAGACTAATGGTGTGCACTACCATCGCCCAGCCATAAATACAAATTTTTAAAAATTAAGAATATTGCATTATAGGAGTCATCAAATATCTCAATCTGTATAGTGCTCACTGCAAGCCTGAGGTCCTGAGTTCAATCCCCATAACCCATGAGTTAAAAAGAAGAGGATTGTGATATCCAAACCAGTCAGAGATGCTATATAACAGTGGTTAAACCACTGTTCTTGCAGAAGACCTGGGTTGGGTTCCTATCACCCATATGGCAGATCACAACCACACATGACTCCAACACCCTCTTCTGGCCTCCCTGGGCACATAGAGAGTACATAGACATACATCAGGCAGAACACACTCATACACGTAAAATAAATATATATATAAATTCTTTTTTTAATTTTTTAAAAAAATAAACAGCTCCTGGGGAATGACACCCACAATTTATCACTGGCCTCTACATGCACAGTCAAGTACACACACACACACACACACACACACACACACACACACACACACACCACAGGACTCAGAAAGCAGAAGCAGGCAGATCTCTGAATTCAAGCCCATCCAGGTCTACTGAGTGAATTCCAGGACAATCGGGGCTACCTCCACCACCCCCCCCAAAAAAAATTACAAAATTTTCTGAAGATAAATGTCAAATTTACAACTAAGACATAAGTATTCAAAAATGACATTTAGCTTCATGTAGTTATTCCACAATGAATATATTTAATGTCCTTTTTTACTCTGCACATACACAGAATTATGTGATTGGTCAGTTTGTAGTGATTTTTTTTAATTAAATGATTTTTTTAATCAAATGCCCAAGTACTACTTCAAAGCTAAATTTTTAAAAGGTGAGGACCCTGAATATATACTTCTCAGCAACACCCAGTAGGGATTGTGTATACCCCAGGTCCTGCCACACATAAAGAATGAGTCTTGGTCTTAGGAGATGGATCCATGGTTATGAGCCCCAGGTCCAGCAGAGGACTTGAACTTGGTGTCCACCACCCAAGTTAGACAACTCAAAACAGCTTGATGCCATTCCAAGGGAAAAAACAGAAATTCTAAAGGATTCCCAGGCCCTCTTCTGGCCTCCATACAGACACATAATTGCTTAATCTTAATAATAAGAGTACAATCTAATGGGGGGGAGTAGATGAATTTTCCCTTTGAGCAGCTGCTGGGCGAGAAGCAAGCCATGCCAATGCTGGCCCACGCAGCTGCTCCGGATCTACTCGGGAATGACCAATCAGAACTTGCAGCCAATGGGCATTAAGCACGTGCTAACCTGGGACTCTTCAAAGGCTGTCACCACGTGGGTCTGAAGTGAAGACAGAGCTCTTTTTGCAGTGGTTGCTAGTTTGCGGAAAGGAGGCTCTGAACTCGAAGGTGAGCTCCTGGGTAACTTGTACCTTAGTTCCAGCCCGGTCTCTGGATGGGCTTCTCCCCTCTCATTAATATGCATGAACTTTCACCTCTTTCTCTATGCCAGGAGAGCTGGGGAGCCGAAGGATCTCACGGGAAAAAAGATAAGGTCACCCCTAGTTTGTTTTTCAAAAAACAAACATTTAGGAAGCATTTAGGAAGGTCCCTCACCCTCCTTGTTCATGGAGCAGGCTGGGGGCGAGCTGATGTCTGGGCCACATTTTCTAAGACTGTGCAGGGTGTTTATGGGTTAATGGGGTGGCTATTAATTACTGTGATTTATGGTCAGTGAGATGGTATGTGAGCTGGAAGATTGTTACAGTTGCCAACTGGGGAAACTGAGTCAAAGGTCATTTGCCTACAAAAAACAAGTAGCAAACTGACTAATTTTATATTTGAAGCCCTGTGATCTTTATTTTCTGTGTGCATACCCCCATCCCGGCATCCAGGTGGAGGTCAGGATGCAGGAGTTGCTTTTCCCCTCCCAAGATGTGGGCTCTTGGGGTCAAACTTGAGTCCTGAGGCTTGGTACTAGGTGTCTTTATCCACGGAGTCCAGCAATCTTCGGTGCTTCTGTGCAATTATTCCAGACACTTGGAGATGCGCGGGTGTGTCTGGGAAGGCAGCGATGGTAGTGGAAGTGCTGGTTAAAGAAGAGTACTGGGGATTTTTGTTTAAAGACTTTCACCCCGCAGAAAATTTGCAATCCTCCGTATTTCCCCAACCCCTCCCTCCCTCAGATTTCCCAAAATGTGTCTCAGCTGAATCAGTGTCTTGGAGGGGGAGGGGGAAACTGATGCTTCCATTTCTGATATATTAGGAAATCTGGAATATTCTAAAGTACTTTAGCTTAAGATATAATGTAAAGTATTTGACTTCCAAGAATATCAAGCTCTGAACCCTGGATGAAGAGAAAAATTCTATTTTTCACGTGCTTATGTGAAATTAAGATGCTGTAAAACCCCCAAAACAGAAACAAAAGCCAGGAAAGTGTATCTTCCTTGGAGAAGACTTTGCTGGTCATATTATTCTAAAAAAATAAAATACCTTGCCTTCCATATCCTGCTAAAGTATTTCCCCAAGGGTCCCCTGTTTCTTTGGCCCTTCACCAGGGATTTCTGGGGCAAGATATATGTCTGCCTAACTAAAGTTGTGTGAATATAATTTTTAGACTTCACAGACTGAATATTTCACCCAGTGGTTGGGAGACTTGTTTGTTCCTGTTTAGCTTTTTTGATCTCTATATTTAAAAATCTCTAGAAAAAAATCTTAATTTTAATACAAATATAACTTTAAATTATGCTCATAATTTTTTGAGACAGATCTCTTTATGTAGACCAGGCTGGCCTGGAACTCAGAGATCTACCTGCCTCTGCCTCCCCAGTGCTGAGATTAAAGGCATCTACTACCACATCCAGGTAATTTTTTTCCTTACTATCACCCTGTAGTCAACCTTCTTCTAAAGAGAGATTCCTAGAAAAGCTTAACTTCTTCCTAGCCTTTAGGGGTTTGCTGGGTTTTCATTCATCTGTTCCTTGTTTGATCTCATCTGTTTTGATGTTTAGAGACAAGGTCTTGCTGTGAAATTCAGAACACCCACCTCACCTCCTCCCCCAGCATCTCCCCCACTCCCTCACCCCACCTCCTGAGTTACTGGGATTACAGGTGTGAGCTACTACCTTCATTGAACACTCAGTTCCGATGAACAAATACAGTGTTTGATGGTTATCAATGCTTTGGAGGACCTCTCCTGATCAATGAGTTTGGATAAACCATCTTGGTAAAATGTGTTTATTTCTATTAGCTTCTACTAAAATGGTGGTTAAATTGGGATTACCTTTTCAGTGTGCATTTTAAAAAGCAACAGAGGATGTTAAGAGTCCCTATTCTTGGCCCATCTTATTTCCACCCCTATCAGGTGTAAACCATACACTGCTCAGCCAGTGGCCAGCCCTGTTTAGCCTCCTACACACCGAGGCTCCTCTTTCTGCTGATTGGCAGCTGGTGTTTTGAAAGGGTCCAGAGCCTTCTGGCTTAAATGAACCCATATGTCTTCGATCTAGTCCTAAATGATCTTTAATTTTAGCAAGGCTGAGTGTCAGGACGTTTGCACTTAGAAGTTATCTGTATCCCTAAGGAGGTGGCACCTGTTTTCCTTACCATTGAAGGAGGAGCGACTTTTCACAGGGCCACAACAGCCGTACCTAACACTCTTAGCTTGGGATGTCAAAAAATACACATCCCCACCATCCTTAATTTTGTTAACAGTGATGACTTCAAGTACACTTGGAAGCCACAGACAGACAGTTTGATTTGCTCAATCATCTGCGAGTATAGTAAGCTAAACTTGCTATTTGTCCTTATGTATTAGAAGAACTTCGAAAAGTATTCTTCATCCTATGTCTCAAGTTGACCACTTTCAGGACATTGGTTTTCTTTGTTGGCAGGCTTTTAGAGGGCTTGTCTTTTGTTTGTTTGTGTTATGCTTTTGTTTTTGGAGACAGGGTTCCTCTGGGTAGCTGTTCTGTCCAGTCTCAGCAAACCCCAGGAAGATCCCCAGAATCACACAGACTCTCTGAATGCAAACGCAAAGCAAGGTTTATGACAGCTGTGCAGCTGAGCCCAGCTCCTGCCTGTCACACAGCAGTGCCAGTGGAGAAGTGAGCTCCCCGCTACTCAAAGCTGGGCTTTGTAAAACAAAGATCAAACAAAGACCATAGAAATGTCATTATCAGGCTGGGGGGGGGAGGTGTGAGGAACCCAGAGGAAATTTGCTTACTATCACTGTCAGGTGGGCTGCAGCTGGCTGATTGGTTGTCTTAGGAGGGGGCGGCAGAGAAGAGGCTTCAAAGCCTGGCCAGAATGTCCTCTGATTACCCAGGACCTGGGGCGCTTGGCTCTAGGAGTTTGGAAACTTCTCAGGATGGAAGACTAGAAACTTCTCAGCTCTCTAAATAGCTCCAGGCATCGAGGTTGAGGGACTTTAGTTTCCACATAACAGTCCTGGCTGTCCTGAAACTCTCAGTAGATCAGGCTGGCCTTCGAACTCACAGACATCCACCTGTCTCTGCCTCCCAAGTGCTGGGCTTAAAGGTGTGCACCACAACTGCACAAGCCCAGTTTGTTGTTTTTAAAAGAGTTTCTTTGTGTGTGCATCTTGGGGGCACCTGAGGGACATGGTTCAAATGAAGGTGGGGGGACAACTTCGGGCAGTTAGTTCTCTCTCAGATAGCAAACCTGCTGAGCCTCACCAACCCCCCACCCTTCTGTTTCTCTCCTCAAAAGAGCATTGAAGTTTAGTGACCCATAATTATTCATTAATATTTGTAGAATGAAGAGGGGAGTGAATTGGATTCATTTTCATGAGAGTATCTCAACCTTCCTATGGCTGTGACCCCTTAATCCAGCGCCCCATGTTGTAGTGTTTCCCCCAACCATAAAATTATTTTTGTAACAACTTCATCACTGTAATTTTGCTACTGTTTGTGCTGAAAATATCTGACATGTAGGATAGCCAATGTGTGACCCCTGTGGGAGGGTCATTTGATCCTGAGAGGGGTCCTGACCCACAGTTTGAGAACCTCTGGCTTTACCTGTCATGCTCATACCACTAGATTGAGATCTTTGAGTCCAGCGATGGTGGCACACATCTTTAGTCCCAGCACATGGGAGGCAGAGGCAGGTGGATCTTTGTGAGTTTGAGGCCAACCTGGTCTACAGAAGGAGATGTTTGAGCAGGTGATAATAACTCAAATGGCAGAGCGTTTGCTTCAAATCCCTGTCATCCCAGCACTGAGCCAGAAGGATCAGAATAATATACTCTCTGCTACATAGTACGTTCAAGATGGATTGAGATATGATCCTTTTAAAGAAGAAATATTCTATTCTGATGAGTTTTCATCCGAGTTATTTGGGGGTTAAATATAAAGAAATTGATGCATGCAAACATTTTATGCTTTACTATATCTATTTTCCTCTAGAAAACAGCAATTTTCTTTTTTAATATTTTTATTCTTGAATGTTTCACATATACCTACAGTGTTTTGATCATATTTACCCCCTACTACCTTTCTCCATGTCCTGAGACCCCACAACTTGTCTCCCTTCTGATTTGATGTCCTCTTTTATTTTAATTTGATTTTTTTTAGACAAGGCTACGTAGCTCTAGTTGTCTGGGAAGGAGCTGTGTAGACCAGGCTGGCTTCAAACTCACAAGAGATTCACCTGCCTCTGTTTCCTGAGCAGTAACGTTAAAGGCATGCAACACCACGGCTCAACTATTATAAGACTCTTGAACGACTCTGCTACTCCCGCCTGGCTGTTTGCTCGTCTTTCTGTTCTCTTCGAATCCTAGACATTGATGATCCCTAGTGGTTGTGTCTATAAAGCATGCACGAGGCTCTGACTTCCGTCTCTGGTGGTAGTGCGTACCTAGCATGTTTGAGATCCTGGCTTACATCTCTGGTGGTATGTGCCTGCCATGCATAACTCTTGGTGTCAATCTCTAGTGGTTGTATGTACTTAGCATGCATGAGGCTCTGGCTTCAATCATCTCTAGCACTTACAAAAAAATATTCTTGGCCTTTTTTCTGACCAAGTCAAGTCGTATAAAAAGGGACTCTGTGGGTCTTAAATCTCCTGTGTCATGTATTTCAGATACTGAGTAGTTGTTTTAAGGCCACCAAAGCTTTACCCTTCATACCCACAAGTAACTGCAACATTAATTAATTTTATTGTTTTGAGGAGCAGGTGTAAGTTTTGAGTAGCAAGGTTCATTCAAGAATCTAACAATGAGCCAGTCATGGTAGTGAACACCTTCGCTCTCAAGGTTTTAGGAGGCAGAGACTGACAGATCTGAGTTCAAGGACAGCCTGGTCTATGTAGCAAGTTGTAGGCCAGCTAAAATTATACAGTGAGACCCTATCTCAAAATAAATAGTCTGTAATGGCTCCCAGCAGCCTTTCTATTGGCCACTTGAATGCATTCACTTGGTTTTCATGATGACCTAGGGATAGATGGGCTCTGGTTTCCATTTTCAGAGGAGATGAAGTCTTGGTGATAGGTTCAGTTACTTGTCATGTAGACACATCATATGACTATATCTCTTTTTTTGAGGAGCCACCACACAGATTTCTATGGTGGCTGCACCAACTTACATTTCTACCAGCATCAAATAAGGACCCCCTTCTCTGGATCCTCACCAGTCATTTTTTTTCTTGGTGACGGTCTTCCTGACTGGGGTGAGATTGGAACTCAAGGCAATTTCAATTTGCCCTTGAGTCTCTAAATTCTCATTATATGGAGTCCCTTCCACTTCTATTTAATACCATAAAGCAAGGGTTGTAGAAAACCAGATTAACCAAAATGACCAATATTTTTAATCAAATAACAAGATGTCTTTTTATGTGCATTGGTGTTTTGCCTGTATGTCTATATGAGGGTGTCAGATCCACTAGAACTTGAGTTATGGACAGTTGTGAATGCTGATAATTGAACACAGCTCCTCTGGAAGAGCAGCCAGTGCTCTTAACCACTGAGCCATCTCTCCAGCCCCCAAAGAGGGCATTTCTTAGGAGTGCTAAAATGTTCTGTCATCAAAGCCATGTTGAAAAGTCATAAGAAGAAATACAAGACTGTGTAGCCATAAAACAGATTTTATGACTGGTGCCTGATAAGGAACCAAATCTGTTCTGTGGTGGCTTCTGAGACACCAGGATTGGCATGTGTTCAATGCCCATCTGTGTAACTACTTTGGAGGGATTTCTATTCAGGTCCTTAGCATGTTTTAAATTGTCTCCTGATTGGTGTTGCATATGTAGAGATCAGAATACTTCTGTGAAATAGATTCTGTCCTTCTGCCGTTTTTATGGGGATCCCAGGGATCATCTTTGGTCAGCAGGCTTCTATGAAAATTAGCCATTACTCTGAGAGCCACAGTCTTATTAGAGTTTTCTTATCTGCAGTTAGGTCATTTATTGGATTAAATTTTCACTATTTCAGTTTATTTTTATCTTATATGCACATGCATATGGAGATCAGAGGACAACTTTCAGGAGCTAGTTCTCTCCTTCTACCATAAGGGGAAGTATAATAAGTATGTCCTTATACACATATATGTAAGTGTAAGTCCCGTGGATTGAACTTGCGTCCTCAGGCTTGACAGTAAGCATTGTTACCTGCTGAGCTGTCATGATAGCCTTTGAGTTCCTTTTCATTTCTATTTTATTACTTTATTTTTTAAGACAAGGTTTCTCTGGCTGGCCTGGAACTCTCTATGAAGACCATATTGGCCTTGAGTTCACAGAGATCTGCCTGCCTCTGCCTGATGAGTCCTAGGATTAAAGGCATGTGCCACCACTGCCCGACTAAAGTTACTTTGAAAGCCAAAACTTTGCATAACTTGTTATTAACAGGCACCAAGTGGAACAGATCTAGAAAGTGAGTCATGGGTTCTTAGTAGCTACTAGGAACCTATTTGCTTGTTTTGAGTATAGTGCTACAGGCAAGAGCATTCGGAGGGCAGTGCATTAAATTATAGTTTTGGCTGGGTGTTGTTTAGGGAACTGAGGATTCAGCAACAGGAATGTCCCAGATTCTAAATTCTGATGAGTGGCAGATGATAACTGGAGTGAGATCTACAGAGAACTGTCACTGTAAAGTGAGCTTGGCATGTCCCACAGGAGGAGGGGAGAAGGTTGGTCATATGAATAAGGTCAGTCATCCAACTTGAAGCTTTCAAGATTCTCTGCTGAGCCTGCCAAGCCTCTCACATCTATCTCACACTGTGTTACCAAGGAATCTACTTTTCCACCAAAGTCTGAGCTCTGTGATGGAAGACTTATACCCTCTCTCTACTACGACTACAAACTGCAGTGGTTTCTCAGGGAGCTAGGTAATAACTCAGGATTAATAATAGAAATTACTAATAATTTAAAAATTATTGAAGGAAAAACACTCAGACTTGACAGCATTTGAGCTTCTGAGGGTCGAAGCGGATAATGCCACCAATGTGGACCACCTAGCCTCTCTACTACTTGAGTATGACCTAGGACCTGTCTCCTGGGACATAACCATTTGCATCTTTGAAGATGTGAAACTCTTCATGCTCTCTAAGAAAGCCAAAAATGAGATGAAAAATAAAACTTGGGGAATGGCTGGTAGAGGGGGAAAGACTCTATCCCAAGTCTTTGTTTATTTGAAACAGTCTCTCTATCCTAGAACACTCACTCTGTAGACCAAGTTGGCCTTGAATTTAGAGATCTGCCTGCCTCTGCCTCCAGAGTGTTTGGATTAAAACTGTGCTGCCATTCCTGATTCAATCCCGAATCTTAATGGGAATGGGACACCAATACTCTTCTGGGTTCCCCTCTTCTGTGAGTCTGGACCACAGGAAATGTAATTCATTGCATCCTCTTTGGGTAGAAATTAGCATAGTGTCCCACCTGGGAAGTATAAGAGAGGTGGGTAGAAACTTCTCTTCCTGGACAGATTGACTGAGATTGGCAGGATGGCATCATAAATTCTAAGCTTGGGCTCTAGACTTGACTTGTTACTGGAAAGAGTCTACACATCTTCCTGTCCTGACCCTTGGATTCCATCTCTCAGAATCATTGCTCTTAGAGATCATATGTAGACCACTGCAAGGGTTTCTTGGAATGATGTATAGAGAGGGACGGGTGTCTGGTTATTGAGTTTGGTTATTTAGTTACTGGTGGGGGGTAACCCTCTAGACTCAAGGATAAGGAACTGAAGTTTAAGGTCCTGATTAAAAAACCCTGCTTACATGATTTTTCCACATTGATCACTGAACTTAGGTTACTTGGTTACTTTGGAATATGAAAGAGAAAGATTATTGTATCCAAAGAATTCTTAAACATAGACTTAAAACTTAGAATAAACAGTTTCATGGTTGGGCGGATAAACTGGCCACAGAAACTGTAGGAATTGTGGAATATCATGGTACTCAAATCTATAATCCCAGCTGAGGAGGCCAAATAGGTAGCTTAGTTATCTATTATATATTGCCTCAAAATGAAAGGCTGGGGTGGGGGAGGGGCATAGATGTGGTTCAGGTATAAAGCACTTGCTTAGCTTGGGATATAGCTCAGCTCTGTGTGTGTGTGTGTGTCTAGAATCCCCCAGTGCGGGGCTGGTGTGTGGCTCGGTGGTAGAGCTCCTGCCTAGCCTGCACAAGACCTTAGAGTAAGTTGCAGTCCTTCTTGAAAGGTACCTGCTGTAGCTCAGTGGGCACCATTTTGCTTTGAAGAAGCCCTGTGTAGAAGGTATGTCACTTGCAGAAAATGAAGGTAATGAAATGTATTTTCTGAATCTGTGTTGTAAGTCTATCTGTAGGACTATCAATATGCTGACACCTTCCTAGACCCAACAGTTGGTCCTGAAGCCCACTCAGTGAAATGGGTCCCCATAGCAGGTGCTAAAATAGGACCTCTTTCAAGGTACAAAACTTACCCAAGTTCATGAGTCAAGATGTGTCAGAGGGTAAAATTCATTATTTAACATTCAATGAGTACGTAATCGTCCATGTAATGGAAATTAACATTAATCAATTAGCAAAATGTATCAACTAACTACCAAAGAGATGTATAATCCAAATGAAATGGCACATGCCATAATCACCATATTTGGAAAGTAGAGACAGGAGGATCCAGGAGTCTGGGATCATCTTGAACATATATATCAAAAATAATAGTGGCACAAATGAACTGTATAAGTTCTTATACCACACTAGAGGATTGTAAAGTTTAGAATCACTTCTCACAAGAAATTGAGCTTCTTGTGAAAAGAAAAAGAAAAAAGCCAATTTCACTGGGCACTGAGTAAAGATGAACGTCCTGAGCAGAAGGTGGTGGCGCTATTGAAGACTTTTAACACAATTTGGGTAGGTGAGCTGGGGATGATTCAGTGGACAAGTGTGAGTTCAAATCCCCAGAACCCATATAAAAATCCAGGTGTGACAGCTCACACTTGCAATCACATCCCCAGGACAGGGGATAAAAGTGAATCCTGGAGCTTGATGCCTAGTTAGGAAAGCCAAAATACCAAGCTCCAGTTTCAGTGAGAGACCTTGCCTCAAAAATATATGATGGATCAATTCCTACCAATAAGTTAATATCTATTCCTCTGATTTGTAGGGCTGACCCTGTATCTATGACAGAATTAAAATAAGGATGGCTTATAGGGACTTTAGTTTGCTTATTTGGGAGAGGGAAAGACAGACTTCTTGGGGAAGACAGCTGTACCCACATCTATTCACCAGAAATGGAGCCTACCGCAGAACAATGTAATAATTCCAACAGTGTCCAACTTGGTGAGTTAATGGATTATTGGGGTTACTATTGAGAGTGTGAGTGAGGAGCGCAAGGAGCAGGGATGGGGTGATGCATAAAGGGGTGCATCACTGAAAAGCCCATTTCAGCATGAGCAGTGACTTCATGAACGCTGCCTCCCTGGAGTTCTCTATGTAATATGCAGGCAAGTGGACAGTCCCAGAACTCTTTTCTTTCTGTAGCTGCAACCTCCTTCCCCAGCAGTTAACTTTTTTGTATACTGCTGGAGACTGGCCTTCCATAATCTTCCAAGTTTCTGTTCTCTCAGATTTATGCTCTTTTGTCTCCTGGGTCTCATTAGCACCTCCTCCCTCCTAGAGGGAACGTTTCAAGTCTGAGGAAACTGAGGCATGCCTATAAATATCAGGAGATTATCCTCCTGAGTTGGCTTTTCTCCCACCATGTGGGTGTGAGGAACTGAACTCAGGTCATCAGTTTTGGGGCAAGTGAGAGAGACTCCTGGCTCAGAACTGCAACTTTTTAGAAGAAAGAATATAACCAGTTATATACTTATGGATAGATAAACAGTATCTGGGTCATTCATGGATGCTTGATAGACTATTAATGATTCTTAATATACATTAGAATATACGCAGGAATACTTTGCATATACATATCTATGTAAACATGACTACATACACTCTGACACGCATGTATCTAAATAAATAGAAAAAATGTAATTTTTGATCATGCATTAGATTTTTGGACTGTATGTTGAATGAATGAAAATGATTATTGTAAGTTAAAATGCAAGAGAGAGGGCTCAATAGCTCATTGGCAGCATGTGGGGATATGTTTCAAATTTAATAAAAACCAGTCTGAGATATCAGAGGGATCTACCCACAGTCAGTCTAGGAGGATCAGACACTGGTAACTCACACCTTTAATCCCAGCACAGGGAATATCCAGAAGTGGTGACCTACGCTCTTAATCCCAGAAAATCTGAGTTTGAGGTCAGTTTAGTTTACAGAGGGAGTTCCAGGCTCCCAGGCAGGCAGTGGTGGTGCCAGGCCTTTAATCTTAACCCGGATGTGAAACAACTGGGTGAAGAGGGTATTTAAGGCAGGCATAGAAAGACAAAGCAGGCAGTAGAAGCTGTGGCACACACTGCTAGTCCCAGCACTTGGGAAGCAGAGGCAAGAGAATCTCTGTGAGTTCAAAGCCAGCCTGGACTTTAAAGCAAGTTCCAGGACAGCCAGGACTGTTACACAGAAAACTCTGTCGGGGTGGGGGGACTGGAAGAGATGGCTCTGTCCTCTGATATCTCAGACTGTTTTTGTTAAATTTGAAACATATCCCCACAGCACCATGCACAAATCCCCAACTGGATTCCATCCCCAGCGCTAGATAAACAGGACATGGTGATACACACCTGTAATCCTAGCATTTAGGAGGCAGAGGCAGGAGGGGCAGTAGTTCAAGGCCATTCTTGGTTTAGGAGAGCTCCAGATTTTAGAGAGACCCTGTCTGAAAAACCAAGTGGGTGGGTGTCTTGCTACTTTTCTATCACTGTAGAGAAACTATGGCCAAGGCAAAGCGTAAAAGAAAGCCTTGAAATTGAGGTTTGCTTGCAGCATCTGAGGGCTAGTCCATGGTCATCACCGCAGGCAGGTCTGTTTCCTCTCTCTGATATTCCAGGCTGATTGTATTAAATATAAAATGTATCACCACAAAATTTCATTTTTTTTTCAAAAACTAGGCGGGTATCTACAGAGGAAAGACACCCATGGCTGATACACACGTGTAACCACATGAGCACACACAAAGTCGATGACACCTCTGATCGGATAATTCACATGTGTCAAGTGAATAGCAGGTTATGTAGGTATGAAATTTGAAGGCACTGGGGACAGTGGGTGAGCCTCTAATGTCTATGGCCCAGCCCCTCATGGGAACACCCACCCAAAGCCACTCAGCAGAGCTAGTCTAGAATGCCTGCGTTGGGCCCAGTGTTGCTTTCTCTATGTATCAGGATGTATTTCAGCTACTGTTCAGTGCCATGGATGCCACCGTGCTTCCGTTATGCCCTGCCAAGTTGAAAATGGACCAACTCTGAAGTGTAAGCAAGCTCCGGTTAAGTTCTTTTTGTGAGAGTTGCCTTGGTCATGGTGTCTCTTCACAACAATGGAACAGTGACAAAGACAGGTTCCAACGGTGTGAGTGTAAATTCTAACATTACTGTAAACTTTCAGCTTGAAAAAATAGAAAAATTAGAATACCGAAATATATTTTAAAAGGATGTACAGTTCTAAAATTTTTCTAATAAAAATATAAAAGATGAGGAGGATGTTATGTGGTTACTGAGTTTATGAAGTGGCCAACCATCGTACCATCGAGTATGTTAATTACATTAGCGCCTTCACTCTATATCCTTTGATCTCAAAGGGGGGAAAAAGCACCACAGGGTGCCTTAACATTCTCTCAATGAATAGATAGATAGATAGATAGATAGATAGAGAGATAGATAGATAGATAGATAGATAGATAGAACAAGCACTAACAGTGATAGCCAGAAATACAACTTTTTCTGCCAGACATTGGAAAAGCATAAGATAAAAAAAATTAAAGCTGAAAAGAAATCTTATTATTATTATCTAAAGTATTTAGAAATATAGAACAATATCAATATAATAGTAGATAGAAGTGTGGCACTCTTTTTTAATGCCCTGGTTTATAAAGGTACCATTTCGATTTTTTTTTACAGCATGATAATATAGAAGGTTTTAGAATGTATGTGTTAAAGCCCAGATTGGAGCATCCTTGCCTCACTGCGTTTCTGAAGCAGAAGGGCCCAGCTGTGTCCTGTCACAGACTACTCTCACATAAACTGAGCTGGAGCTTGCTCTAATTTCTCTTGGTAGTTCGGACATGAAGTGTTCTCATCCCCAGCTAGAGCAATTAGACTGTGACTTATGACCAGCATTCTCTCTTCCTCTCTGTTACAGAGATCTCAATGAGTAACCCAGAAGAAAACAGTGAACCAATTCAGAATGCCCAAGGACCAAATGAGGAACAGGCACCAGGTTTGCAGGCAGGGTGGGGTGTAAAGATGGATACACTTAAAAGGTATAGGTTTTACCTATAAAGAATTAGACCCCTGAATTCTTCTTGTTTTCATTTTTAGTTTTGTATTTAGAGACAAGGTTTTTCTGTGTCGTTTTTGCCTGTCCTGGAACTCACTCTGTAGACCAAGTTGCCTCAAACTCAGATCTGCCTGCCTTTGCCTCCTGAGTGCTGAGGTTAAAGGCATGTGGCGCCACCAGCCAGCTAGACCCCTCAATTCTTACTTGTGTTAGCATGCAGGATTGAAGTTTGGTTCCCAGCACCCACATCAAGTGGTTTATACCCACCAGTAACTCCAGCTCCAACAAATCCAACACTATCCTCTACATGCACAAGTGCTCATATATACCCACACAGACGTGTATTCAACATTTTATCTTTTTAAAAGGGGAGTGTCTCATGGAGTGGAAGCTAATGCTGATCTCTGGCACCCACATCAACATGCACACATAACCTGCACTTGACACACACATGTGTACACATAGTTCTTCTAAATTGTCTAGATAGAGGTGTGGGAGGGTAATTTGGGGTTTCTCCGTTTTAGTTGACTGGCCTATGTGCCTGTCCTTATACTAACCCCACTGACTTAAATAAGATTTCTTTTGGGGTATATGACACTTTACATTTATCTGCAAAATTTTTGACTCCAAGTGCAGACACTTCTCAGCTAGCATTAAAATCTCCAGAACCCCTACCCAATCTGTGATGGGCTTTTAACTGACTCTATCTTGTGCGGGTGACCCCAGCTGCATGACTCCACGTGTTCAGCAGCAGTATCACGAATAGAACATTTCACAGCTCTCCTCATCCTCCCTCTCCTCTGCTGTGAGCCCTAAGCTGGAGTGGGGCAGGGTTTGCACAGACGGTATCTATGTTTTGAACATCATCATCATCATGTTGGATGGCTTTCTTCTCCCCCTTTTTACAGAAGACTTGCAAGCTAAGAAACAAGATGCAGAAGCACATGAACAAGGTGAGGAAAATATGTGGGGCCAACCTATAAGGAGGCTGGGTGGGAGAAGCACACGGCATTCAGATAGGAGGTGGGGTCCTGGTGTCACGGGTGTGTGCACCTGAACCTTCCTCCGGAGTCCTGGGGATGAACTTTGTGGCCATTTATGTTAGGTGGTAATTGTTGGCCACTGATGTGTTTGATCAGGGCTTCTTGCAGAAGCTTGGGTGAGAGACTATTTATGGAAGCATGGGCGCCTTACCAGTGGATGCACCACTGATGACATTCTCATTGCCTCAGCTGCCATTAACAGCCTTCAGTCCCTCAGGGAGGGCGGGGCCTTAGAGGACCCAGGCTGGCCTCAAACTCTGTATGTAGTTTCAGGATGATCTGGACACTTAATCCTCCTGCCTCCGCCTCTGGGCTGATGGAATGGCAGGTGTGTGTGTGGCCACATCCAGTTTATGTGGTTCTAGGGATTGAACCCAGGGCTTCATGTATACTTAGGCAAGCACTCTGTGAGCTGAGCCACAACCCCAGACACGCTGTGAGGGGGGGGAATGAAAGAGGGGGGGAAGGGGCGGGAAGGGGTGAGGGGAGGTGAGAGAGAGCAAGCGTGCACTCACTCATTCATGGCACTGGAGACTGTGAACTCAGATCAGTGCCATAATCACTCTGATGCCAAAAGGAGTTTCTGATGCATGTGACAGCTGGGTTGCCTATGGGTGGCAAGTTAGACACATAAGTGCAGACTTTTAGGAAGGAATCATAAAGAGCGGTCTGGAGCATGAGTGTGATAATGAAGTCTGTAGATGAGTAAAAAGTCAAGAAGTCTTGGCTCCAGCTACAGGCTGGCTTTCTGGGACTTTCAGCTCTCCGTGAAAACCTAAAATCCTTTAGCATAGCTAATGTCTAATATGAGGTTATTACATCGATCCAATTCGGCAAATAGAGATTAACATCTCAAGGTGAAGTACTTGCCTTACATGCACAAGGACCTGAGTTCAGATCTCCAGAACCCACATTAAAATGTTGGGTATGAGCCAGATGGTGGTGGTACGGAGCCTTTAATCTCAGCACTCGGGAAGCAGAATGAGGCATATCTCTGAGTTGGAGACCAGCCTGACCTTTAGAGTGAGTCCAAGACAGTCATGGCTACAGATAAGCCCTGTCTTTTGGGGGTTGGGTATGATGACAATGTGCTTGTAATCACAACAGTGGCAAGATGGGATGGGATGAGGGCCAATCTCTATAGCTCACTGGCCAAAGATGGCCCAGCCTACTTGGATCTCATTAGAAATATATTGCTAATTTGGCAGTGGCGGTGGCAGTGGCGGCAGCAGTGGCAGCAGCGGCACACACCTTTAATCCCAGAACTTGGGAGGCAGAGGCAGGTGGATTTCAGTGAGTCTGAGGCCAGCCTGGTCTACAAAACAAGTTCCTGGACAGACAGTACTATTACACAAAAAAAATGTAAAAATACATTGCTCGAAAGAAGCTAGACTATGGATGTACTGCGTTGGTAGAGTGTTTGTGTAGGATACACAGAGCTATGGGCTTCGGTCCCTAGCACCACACAAAACACAGTGATACACCCCTGTAATCTCTGCACCTGGGTCATAAAGACAGGAGGATTAGTCTGAACAGGTAATGAAGTGTCAAGAACACTGTATATAGCCTACTGACTTAGAGAAGGGAGAGAGACATACTTGATTCATTATGCATTTATTAGTGGACGATTAAATGCAATTAGCATATCCATCATCTTAAAATTCTATCATGTCTTTACTGTAAGCCCATTCAGACTCTTCTATTTTGAGAATTTTAAGGACATTACTAACTAGGTTCATCTTGTAGATAATGCATGTCAATTTTGAGTAAAAATAAAATCTTGTTCATTTTTTTTTCTGCTCTCATCTGACTTCATACTATCTAGGTGACGCACAAGGCTATAAGGCCCATGTGATAACTAGATTTGACACGGGTGTGAATGTGCGCCATGACAACCCAGAAATGCAAGTGTTCTTTGAGGCTTTTAATCCAAAGCAGAAAATCTGTCCTCGCACTGTTATCCTACATGGAAGACCAGGAATCGGAAAGACCGCTTTGGCCAGAAGTATCATCCTGGGCTGGGCAAAAGGTAAACTCTACCAAGACATTTCCTACGCCTTCTTCTTCTCTGTCAGAGAAATAAGATGGACAGAGAAAATCAGTTTGTCACAGTTAATTTCCAGAGAATGGCCAGACTCCCAGGCTCCCGTGACAAAGATCATGTCCCAACCAGAAAGACTCTTATTTGTCATTGATGGCTTTGACGATCTGGAGTCTGCCTTCCTACGTGATGACATGAGGCTCTCTGGAGACTGGAATGATGAACAACCCATATATGTCCTGATGTACAGCCTCCTGATGAAGGCTCTCCTACCCCAGTCCTCTCTCGTGACCACCACCAGAGACACAGGCTTAGAAAAGCTCAAGTCAATGGTGGTCTCCCCTTTCTACATATTGGTCAAAGGACCGTCTGCAGCAAGGAGGACTCGGTTAGTCCTCGAGAACATCTCTGATGACCGTCGAAGAAAGAAAGTCCTCCAGTCTGTGATAGATAACCACCAGCTATTTGACCAATGTGAGGTCCCGTCCGTATGCTCCCTGGTCTGTGAGGCTCTGCAGCTACAGAAGAATCTGGAAGAGAGCTCGACCCCAGCCTGCAAGACTCTTACCGGTTTGTATGCTACCTTGGTCTTCCACCAGCTCACTCTGAGGGAGCCATCCCAGAGCCGTCTTCGTCTGAAAGAGCAAGCTGCACTGGTGGGTTTATGCAGGATGGCAGCGGAGGGAGTGTGGAACATGTGGTCCGTGTTTTACGACCGCGACCTGCAGGCCCACAGCCTGAAGGAGGCTGAGATAGCAGCCCTCTTTCACATGAACGTCTTTCTCCGAGTTGACCACAGCGCCGAGCACTATTACATTTTCTTCCACCGCAGCCTGCAGGATTTCTGCGCCGCCTTATATTACGTGTTAGAAAAGCCGCCAGGGAAATGGAATCGGTACTCTCCCTGCCCTAAAGACCTGAATAGCATCATGATGCTGATGAAGAGGACTGACTTCAACAATCATCTCGTCGGGATGAAGCGTTTCTTATTTGGCCTCATGAACAAAGACATCATGAAAACCCTAGGGGCTCTACTCAGATGCCCCGTGTTCTCCACTGTGAGGCAAAAGCTCCAACGCTGGATCTTTGTGCTAGGTCAGAAGATCAGTGCCACCAGCCCCACGGACGTCCTGGATGCCTTATACTTTCTCTTTGAATCTCAGGATGAAGAGTTTGTCCGCTCAGCTCTGAAGAGCTTCCAAGAAGTGTGGCTTTTGGTTAACCAGAGCATGGACTTGATGGTGTCTTCCTACTGTCTCCAGCACTGTCAGAACTTGAAGACACTCCGCGTGGATGTCAGAGACATCTTCTCAATGGATAAGAATACCAACCCATGCCCTCTTGTTTCCCAGAAGTGAGTATCGTGTGATTTTTCATCCTAAGGCAATTAGCAAATTTTATATGTTATTGGGTTTAAACATAATGTTCAGAAATATTCAAGGTACCAGATGGTTCTTAAAGAATGGTACGCTTAACTAACGCACCTGACCCAAGTCTGGGTTGTCATTAGCTACCAGATAAGCTCTTTTAAAACACTGAGTCCCATGCTGGGGATATAACTCAGTTGGTAGATCAATCTCAGGAGACTGCCTAGCATAAATGAAGCCCTGGGGTTCAATTCCCAGCACTGCAGAGACTGGGTGGGATGTGGATCACACCTGCAAGCCCAGCATTCAGGAGATGGAGGCTTCAAACCACCAGTAAGCCAATTACAACAGCCCCAATTAATAATAAAATAATACAGAAAAGGATTTTTTTCAGTGTGGCCACGTTGGAAAAAGGGACAAAGATCAGTGGGTCTCTATTGATCCCCTCTCCCCATAGTCTGTCTTTTGGATCCTGAAGTGAGGTTAACATAGATAGGTAGAGGTCCAGAGACATGTACATCGAAATAGTTCTGAAAAGGTGTGATTCCCTACTTACCATTGACTTATATAAGGTCTTGCCTCCAGTCTCCCCAGTAAGGTGGACTGCTCTCTGTGGAATCTTTCGGGGGGGGCAGGTTCCCCTCTGCCTGGTGACAAACGGAGCCTTTCTCTTCTCTCAGTGTGAGATTCCTGGGAGATTGACAGTTTCTTGGGGGTCCATTGTTTCCAAAGTCTGATAAATTGATGGACAGATTAATGAGCAAAAGCATCTAGGCTGGAGAAGGGGCTCAGAGATGATTGCTGCTCTTCTAGAGGACCAGAGTTCAGTTCCCAGCACCCAAGTGAGGTGGTTCACACCCACCAACAGCCTACAGCTCCAGGCTCAGGGGCTTCAGCGCCATCTTCTGGCCTCTGTAGTTACCTGCATTTATGTGCATAGTCACACACAAGCACATTTATTCAATACACATAAATAAAAATAAACATTGAATATCACTTCATCTCTGTAAGATGCTTACAAAGCCAGGAAGATCAGATGTCCAGGATTTTTTTAGGACCATGTTAGCAATTATTAGATATGTAACACACATCTAAGTTGGTTCCTATTGACTGAGATTTTGTGAACTTTGAGCAGCTTCCTCTCTGTTCCTCCTAGTGTCCGGTGACTCCACTTCTGGAGTGTGTTGTGTGTGTGTGTGTGTGTGTGTGTGTGTGTGTGTGTGTGTGTGTGTGTGTGTGTGTGTACATCACAACACCCATGTGGAGGTCAGAGGAGAGCAGCAGCTTTAATGGATTTGCACAACCATTTGTTTGCCTTTCAGTTTCAATGATCTTTGTCTCACTGTTACCCATAAGCACGTGTTATTATCTGCCAACTAAAGAGAAAAGCATTAACAGGAAGTCCATAGCACAGTAGTCATTAAGACATCAGTGAACGGCCCTCTGTGCGTATATTTCTACATATGGCTTGTTGCACTTACCATGGACACAAAGCAGGAATGAGCCTGGTTACCACATGATGAGTGCTGGCAAGTCACAGCTCAGGTTGCTTCTTAGCTTTTCCCCAGAGATAATATGTGCAGGTCTCTTTAGACCTTCGAGTTCTGGACATCCTAAAATGTCTTAAAGGCACAGGCCCGTCTTCTAACGATACACAAATGTGGCTGCTGGATCATGTACGTCTGTCTTAACTCCGGAGGGCCCTGTGAATCATTTTCCGTAACAGCTTGTCATGTTAAGTTTTCCTGGAAGGTCATGAATGAACCTCTACTCACTCCAATTAGGGAACTAACAAAAGCCTAGTCATTCTACCAAAGTCAGTTTGGTGAAACGTTGAGCTTATTGGGGTTGCTTATGGAAACGTGGGTGACCCCAAAGGACACTGCATCACAGCAATGTCTCACCTCATGTCAGTAGTGGCCTCATGGAGAGCTGTGTCTCGGAGTCATGTTTAACCTTTTACTTCCACATATATCCTGGCATCCCCAAAGATCACTTTGCAGCCAGCGGGAGGGAAAGAAGTAAGAGCTAGAACCCCAGGCCATGGGTTTCTGTAACCCTCCTCTTGCTGATACTAAGGATTATCAATAATTCCATTGCCGTGTACCTGGCTGCTCCTGTATTAGTCTGTTCAGTTAATTGCCATAGCTAACCGGAAACAGAAAACTCTAGTCCAAGATAGAGGTGGAAAGATCAAATTACCTCCAGAGTTTTTAAAAAATAATATTTGATGTCCTCTTCTAGCCTCCGTGGGCATATGCACACATACGTAGATACACACTCATACAGACACACAGGCATGAAGACACCCGTACACATAATTTTAAAAAATATTAACAGCATAAAAATACAGCTGTGCCATTTCGCCACTAGGGGGCAGTAGATGTTACGTCAATGCCAAAGGCTCCCCCCTAGCATACCTGCCAGGGGGTGTTGAAGTACGGAGGTTGAATGATGGGTTGGTTCTGTAGCACACCAAGCAGCATCCCCTGAGCTGGCTTTATTTCTCCGCTGTCCCACACCCTCTTACAGTCTGGGTCCCCCTCCTGCGGCCTTGCTATAGCAGTCACTCGTGTTCAAATCCTCCTGTTCCATCTCCGCTTTTTTTTTCCCTCCCCCTCTGACACAGGACACAGTGTAAGCCCCTCATCATCGAGAGGTGGGAGAAGTTCTGCTCTGTCCTCGGCACCCACAGAACTCTGAAGCAGCTGGACTTGGGTAGCAGCGTCCTGAGTGAATGGGCGATGAAGATACTGTGCCTCAAACTGAGGAATTCAGCCTGTAATGTGCAGAATCTGTCGTGAGTGCCACCCTGTCCTCTACAAGCATTCTTTCCCATGGTTTCTCCTGCCAAGACGAGGTCTGTAGGAAACAAGTTCCCTGAAGCACAGGATGGGAACCGAGTAAACAACCTCATTTAAAAAAAAAAAAAAAAAAAACCAGTGCATAGGGTTGAGGTGGGCTTAATTACTGTGGGTTTTGAAGGATGCATAGGAGTTGGTTAGTAACGGAAGAATATGAGAGGAGACTTGGGGGGCGCGCGGTAATAGGTTAAGTCACATGATTTACGGAGCCCTCTCTAATCCCTCTTTAATACCTTTAAGCTAGTGAATATAGTACACATCCACATCTACGTAGAGCTAAATGTTAAATATATCAAGAGTAACAGCAGTCAGTCTGGGGACGAAACTGGCATGTAACTCCTTTAGAAGATGCACAAAATTTATAGAAGTGATACCTTAGAGAGCAATCTCCACATGATGGGGCCTTAAAATGGAGGGGTTTCCCTTCAAAGACTGCAGAGCAGCTAACAGAATGAGAACAAGGTAGGGGGCTGGAGACGCTCGGTGGTTAAGAACACTGGCTCTCCTCACAGTCTCAGAAGTAAGTTCCTTCTTGCTTCTTATAGACGACTCAGGCTCTGCTCCCAGCACCTACACAGTGGCTCACAACCTCTGTTACCCCAGCTCCAGGGGATGCAACCACCTCTTGCCACCTTCACAGTCTCCTGCACATGCTCAGCGCACTCACACTCATGTAGGACACACACACTTTAACATCTTACGAGTGTGAATATTAATTCCAGCACTTGAGAGGCAGAGGAGGTGTGGATCGCTGAGTTCGAGGCCAGTCTGGACTACAAAGTGAGTTCCAGGATGGCCAGGGCTACACAGAGAAACCCTGTCTCAGAAAAAAAATGGGGGTGGGGCATGTGAATGAGAGAGAATGCTCAAGCCGTCATGAGAGGGATGCTGAGTTGTATCAGGAGGTGTCACTTCAGTCAGTAAACACCCCCCCCAAGAAGTCTTTATCAAGCCCCCAGAACAAAGTAAAGGTCTGACTTGTACAACCTTTGGGAGCAGTGACAAGTTCAGGTCACATGATTTAGTTCGGCACAGCATATGTAACAAGGTGCACGGAGGATGCAGGTACCTTCGGTTGAGGGCTGAGCCACAACAGCTTTTCAAGTATTGTCCCAGTGAGAGCTATGGGGAGATGTGGCCTGTCCTTCTGAGGCTCTGGGATGCCCTGGCCTGTTCACATGAAGTTGTCAGAGGTGTGGCCTGTTCTCCTGAGGCTGTGGGAGACTAAAAGCCCACTCCTTAACTTGCCCTCCCAAACTGGGGGAAAGCCCCATGACATGGACTTTTGAAGCAGGTCCGGTTTTTGTTAGGTAACAAATTCTTTGAGTTCCTGCCCTGACTTCCCTAGATGATGATATACAAGCTGCAAGATCAAATAAGCCCTGTGGTGAATATTGTATATTTAATAAAATCAGCCTGGAATATCAGAAAAAAATGAGGTTTGGAGAGATGGCTCAGAGATGTGGGATTCAGGTGTTAGCTGATAAGGTTGGGAGGTGTGTCTCTAGAGCCTGAAGGGGGTGTGGCCAGCCCCGTTGAAAAGGGGCTCTGGGATCTTGAGCGCCCCGTTTTGTTGGAGATAGAATCAGCATCCATCACCTGGATCATCCTACCGCCAAGAAATCGTCCTAAGTTTTAACTTGTAATCGTGAGTGTTAAAATATGCTCCAATAAGTATTAATCCTGTATTTGGTATATTGCAAGTGAGATTTATTGCAATACAGAGGTCGAGAGCACTGTCTTCTTTTCCGAGAGGCCCTGGGTTCAATTCCCAGAAACCACATGGTGGTTCACAACCATCTATAATGAGATCTGGACCAACCCACTCCAGGGAGCCCCGCCCTTCACAGAGAAAAGAGAACTATCCCCTGGGCTTCTCTAGGATGGTTCAGTGGCAGCACCGGCAGCCTCCCCCCCCCCCAGCCACCTTCCCCTCAGGCCTTCACAGCTGATGCTGAAGGGATGTAACGCTTGGAGTGGGAGTCTACAGCCATAGCACCTCCAATGTGCCGGATGATCTCAGAGGCTAAGGGGCCTGGTTAGTACTTAGAAGAGAGACTGACTGCCTGGGAATATCAGGTGCTGTAGGCCTTGAACTCACAGAAATCCAGAAAGATCTGTCTCCCGAGTGATGGGATTAAAGGCATGAGTCACCACTTTCTGACCTTCAAGGCTTGACTGTGAGTGAGTCTGTCCTCTGATATTCCAAGTTGATTTTACTAAATATACAATATATCACCACAAAACCCTCCTAAAACTGCTTCTGGTTGTGGTATTTTACCACAGCCACAGAAGCCTCAATTAAGATACTGGCCAAGAGCAATGTGGGGAGAGAAGGATTTACCTCATCTTATAACTTTCACACTGTATCCCTGAGGAATCTTGGCTACAGAGGAGTTGGAGACCAGCTTGGGATAAATTAGACACCCTGTCTCTAAAAAGAGAAAAGCAACTGTGAGGTGTAATAGCTCTGGGCTGTAATCCCAGCACTTGAGAGGTGGAGGCCGGCAGATGAAGGCCAGCACAGGCTGTATGAGAGACTGCCTCAGAAACAAAAGATGTATAAATAGTCACCGCTTCGACGGCTGACATTTTCTGTCCCACCAGCCAGCCCCCAAATAGACTTACTAATTATGAAAGCTTGGCCTCAATTTAGGTTTGTCCCACTAACTCTCATAACTTAAACTGATCCATTTATATTAATCTACATTTTGCCTCTTGGCTTTTTATCTTTCTGTTTTGTGTGTCTGACTCCCTTTGAGTCTGAGTGTCTGATGCAAACCTAGATTCATCTCCTACTTCCTTTCTCTCTGCCAGGAAGTCCCGCCTCTACCCTCCTGCCATTGGCTATTGGCCAGTCAACTCATTATTAAACCAGTTACAGCAATATGTCTCCACACAGTTATATGAACATCCCACAGCATAAGAGAAAGAGAATTAGGATGTGACTATATTCCTCATCCCTCCCCCCCCCTCTCTCCCTTCCCCCTCCCCCCTTCCCTCCTCTTCCCCATCCCCCTCCACCCTCTCCACCCTCCCCCACCTCTCTCCCTCTCCCTCTTCCTTTCCCCTTCCTCTTCCCCCTCCCCCTTCCCTACCTCTCCCCTCCCTCCCCCCTCTCTTTCTCTTTCCCCTTTTTTGCAGGTTTAGGAATGCAGAGGTAGTACCTGGCCTTCAGTATCTCTGGATGGTCCTCATTAGCAATCAGAACTTAAAATACCTCGACCTGGGGAACACCCTCCTGAGGGACGATGATATCAAGCTAGCCTCTGAAGCGCTGAGACACCCGAACTGCTCCCTGGAGACTTTGAGGTGAGCTTCAGCTGTGATTATCAGTGTACAACTTTTACTTGAGAACCTGGAATAACTTCCAGAAAGTTGAAAAGAAAGTAGATTAGAGAGAGAGAGAGAGAAGTCCTGGAGAAGTGTGACAGTACTGATCTTGTAACGCTATCATTGTGAGTAGGAGAGTCAGTAGATTTGGGAAAAAGAATGGGCTTCATGCAGCAAATTGGATGTATCAAATAATAGATTTTTTTAAGGTATAAATGCTGTGCCAAAATGAAACTACTTCAATGTTTTGTAAAAACGTTTTAAAAAACACCCAGGACCAATGAAGTGGCCCAATGGATAAAGTAGTTTGCCACTAAGCCTGGTGAGCTGAGTTCGATCCCCAAGAGCCCACTTGATGGAGACACAAATGACTCCTAAGAGTTGTCCCTGACCTCCTCACGCATACTGTGCACACACATACATTATGTAAATAAATGTTGAAAACAGATACTGCACTCTGGAAAGGGAAGTCTGAACCTGGAACCCAGCACTGTGATTGCTGAGTCGGGGGATGGTAAGTTTGTGAGGCCAGCCTGGTTTGCTAGGAAGATCCTGTCTTCAGGGAAAAAACTGGTGTAGTGGGCCATTTGCAGGTGTACTTCAGTTGGTGAAATGCTTGTCTCGCATGCAGGAAGTGATGATTTAGTACCTGCCATTACATAAAACCAAGCATAGTGATTTAAACCTAAAAGCCCAGTGCTCAAGAGGTAGAGGCTGGAGAAACAGAAGCTCAAGATCATGCTCGGCTACTTAGTGATTTTTGAGGCCAACCTGGGCTACATGAGGCCTTGTCTCCAGAAGAAAGGGTCATAGATAAGAACTGACACAGGCCATCCATCAAGTCGTGCTGAGGAGTTGGCATTTGGGAGGATTGAGTTTTGTTTATTTTGTGTATGTGTGTGCACACGTACGCACACATGCCACAGCGTGTGTGTGGTCAGAAAACACCTTGTGGAAATGGGTTCTCTCCTTCCACTGTATGAGTCCAGGAATCAAACTGAGATCTCGGTCTTAGTGGCAAGCTCCTTCAGCCCCTGAGTGTTCCCACTGGCCTGCATTTTCCTTTCATTTAGCAAATATAAATAGCCTGTTGTATCTATGGGAGTGTGGTGCCACTGGTTAAGAGTGGTGGCGAGCTACTCTAAGGAAAAGGGAACGGGAAACTATTTGAGTGGACACGCCTCCAGTTCCTAAGGAGCGGAGTCAAGAGTGTGTTACCCTGGGTTACTCAAGAGGGATGACAAAAATGCCTCTGGTCACCTGTCTCTGCAGAATGGATTCCTGCGAGTTAACCTCTGCTTGTTACAAGACGGTCTCCAAGCTCCTTCTCTTAGCCACCAGCCTAAAATCTCTGAGCCTGGCAGGAAATAAGGTGGCAGAGAAGAGCATGAAGCTGCTCTGTGATTCCTTGAGTAGCCCCAAGTGTACACTGAAGAAGTTGATGTGAGTCTTGCTGCCTCTCACTCTGACTGTGCTGTATCTGAATGGGTGGGAGTTGAAAGGTGTTTAGCTCCAGAATGAGGAGGTCCCGTGGCTTTATGGGAAAGCTCTGGTGTTGGGGCATAAGAGGAACCTTGTTCATTCAATCACAGCCCTTCCTGTGGAAAGGGAAACTCCATGGGAGTCAACCCAAGACCTTTGTACTGAGTCCACTCCTTCAAGGACCAATGACTTTCTTCTTGCCTGGCCAAGCCCAAAACAAAACATGAACATGGTTGTCACAGGGTGTAGTTGTATATGCCTGTAATCCTCGTACCCAGAAGGCTAAGACAGAAGGGTCATAACAAGTCTAGATGGACCTGAGCTACAGAACAAGATCATGTACACACACACACACATGCACGCAACAAGAAAATAGAAAGATGTGCATAGAGTTGGATATGTGGGTAAAGAGCATGTTCAGATTCCCCAGAACCCATGTAAACCCAGATAAGCTTGAATAGATTACATGACACTAAGGAGGTCATTACATGACAGAGCAAGCTGACTTGCCAGTCTATCCAAATTTGGGTTCAGCGAGAGACCCTGCCTCAAAATATAAGATGGAGGGCAATTAATAAAGATGCTCAGTGTCAACCTCAGGCCCCCACATGCATGCATACACAGACATTTCCAGCTGCACAGATGTGTGCAGCCACAGAACATGCACACACTACACACACCAAAAAGGATTGTAACAGAATGTCATCCAAAATGATTGGCAGCTCTGACCTCCTGTGGAGACAAAGGCACCAACAGAAGGACCAGTCTAAGAGTGTTGTTTGGTAAACATACTTCAACATGGAAACATGGGGCAGGGTGGTTCCGTGTCCCTTCTAACCAATGCTCCAAGGTCAATTGTTAACTTGTCCTCTTATTAGAGAGGAGAGTGATGAGGCTATAGTTATAGAAACCATTATTTGAACCATAATGAGATTTAGCAGATCTTGATGGTGCCTTTTACATTTTTCTTCTCTAAACATGTCTATGGATTGGCCATTGTCTTCAGTCTCGTTGGCAAATGAGGAGGCCATTTTAGGCTAAATCACTCTTTCACAGGAGAGAACTATTAACAAGACAGGAAATGAAATCCATGGTCACAGCTCAGAGTCGTGTGCTGGCACCACTCACAGATCTAGCTTATTACTTTGAAGTTGCTGCAAATACTGAGAACCAAATAATATATTGCCCTTTAAAGGCCAGAGGCAGGGCTGAAAAGACGGCTCAGGCATTAAGAGTACTTGCTGTTCTTGTGGACCAGGATTTGCTTCCCAGCACCCGTATTAGATTGTTCACAGCCACCTGTAATTCCAGTTTGAGGGGCAACACTGCCCTCTTCTGGGCTCTGTAAGCACTGCACCCACATACAGAGACACATACATAAAAATCTTAAGGCTAGAAGCAAAAAAGAAATCACGACAGATGTCCACATAGTTGCTGGACATTGGTACAATCCAGCTGGTGTTTATTTTTCCCAGTGGGGACCCCTGTGCCCTTGATTAGTGATACAGAGTAGCTTATTATATGCATTCGAAGAACTCCAGATATGTTGATGCAATTAATTTGGCCACAGACCTGATGAGGAGATTCTGAAGCTTTTGTCTTCAAGTCTAGCAGATCTTTTTATGGCTAAGTATGAGGCAGTCAAGTAGATGACAATGTCAAAATACGTATTCATTCAAATTACTTATCAGTCTATTGTCACACAGAGGACTTTTCTCCCATTATATTTATAATGTTCAGTGAGAGGGAGACTAAAAAAACCAAACATAGGTCCGTAAGATATGGCTCAGCTGGTAAAAGATACTTGCTGCCGCACCTAGCAACATGAATTTAACCCTCAGGACCCATATACCAGAAAAAGAGAATGTACAGCCAACAAGCTGTCCTCTTGGCTTCCACATGCAAGCCACAGCACACATGTGCCCTCATACATAAAGACAGAACCTTGTAAGTAATGAGAGGGGGAGGGGGAAGGTTTTAATTTTTTGTACATGTATATATTACGACGAACTTGATTCTGTGGGTATCTGCACTCTAGGGCGGTACCTAGATCCTAGGAGCTGGAGTTACAGGTGGTTGGGAGCCATTCAATATATGTTCGTGGGGCCTGAACTAGGGTCCTCCGGAAGATCAGCAAGCTCTTTTAACCACTGAGCCATCCCTCTAGACCCCATGCGTGTGTCTGCTGTATGTTCGGCATATTTACACTCATATATCCATATTCTCTTTCTCACCCATATCCTCTTTATTCTCCTGGACACATTAATTTCTATTTTCATGACATTCATGAATCTTTGATTCTACATAGAATCTTGGGCTAACTGGTGAGATTGTCACCAACCTTAGTGATCTTAGCTTAGGTGCCTGGAGCCATGTAGTAAAAAGGGTGAACTTACTCCTTTCGGTTGCCCTTTGACGAACACTGCACCTCTGTACATGCACATACTAAAGTAAACTGTGCTTTTAGAAAGTGTGAGGCTGCTGCTGGTGGCACATGACTTTAATTTCAGTACTCGGAAGGCAGAGGCAGGCAGATCTCTGAGGCCGTCCTGGCCTAAAGAGTCAGTGCAGGGACAACCAGGGCTACACAGAGAAACCCTGTCTCAAAATTTAAAAAAAAAGAAAGAAACCCGTGTGAGGCTGGAGAGAGATGACTCAGCAAATATACAAAGGTTCCTTTCTCAATTGGGCATCTCACAATGGCTTCTAACTCCAGTTCCAGAGAATCTAAAGCCCCCTTCTGGTCTCCTTGGGTACCCACACAACATGCACATAGATACAAACATGCACACATACACATAAATATTTATAAATAATTATTTAAGACAAATTTTAAATAATTAAATATTTTTTAAAAAAATTTAATGTAGATCTAGGAAATCACAAATGAAATTGGCTTCATTCACTCAGTATGCTTGTCTCTGGTTTACAAATGACACAATTTCATTCTTTATGACTAAAAGATACTCCATTAACTATATGCACATTTTCCATATCAATTCTTTCATTGCTGGACACTTTGGATAGATCCATAGTTTATGAGTTGTGAATAGTGCTGTGGTAAATTTTGGTGCCTGATTGTGAGGGGGGAAAACAGAAGAACGGACCTCATCGTTTCCTCTGTTTTTTTTGGGGGGGGGGCTTTCCTTGCAGACTGGACAGCTGTGAACTCACACCCGTCAGCTGCCAACTTCTGGCCTCAGCCCTTCTCAGTAACCCGACCTTGACTCACCTCTGCTTGTCAAACAACAGCCTGAGGGCTGAAGAAGTGAGGCAGCTGTGTCAGTTCATGAGACATTCGGAGTCTGCTCTGCAGCAACTGATGTGAGTCTGGTTCATTTCTCTGTGAGGACAGCACAGCGTTTAGACTCAGATGGTTAACACTTCTGAAAGGGAGTGACGGGGGAGGCGACTGGATGGTGTGTGGCAAGAACAGCATCCTGCAGTATATGTGTTACTTTCCTGTTGCGGTATTATAACACCCTGATAAAAATGCAACTTGGAGGAGTTTATTTTAGCTTATGGCTCCAGAAGGATAGAATCCAGCATGGTGGGGAAGGCTTGATAAACAAAATGGCAGAAGGCAGCAAGCAGATGAACACATTTTTATATACACACGGAAAGCAGAATGAACAGGAAGTGAAGGGGCTGGAGAGATGGCCCCAAGATTAAGAACACTGAGTTCAATTCCCAGCAACCACTTGGTAATTCACAACCATCTACAGTGAGATCTGGCGCCCTCTTCAGGCATGCAGGCATACATGCAGGCAGAACACTGTATACATAATTTTAAAAGTACTAAAAATAAAAGTAGAGGGAGTGAGATGAGGCTCACAGCCCACCTCCAATGACATGCTTCCTTCAGCAAGACTCCACCACCGAATGGTTCTACAATCTCCCTAAAGAACACCTTCAACTGAAAACCAAGTGCCTTAGCAGAGGACATTTCATATACAACCCAGCACACCCAATATGTTCAGGGCTCTTGTTCTATACCCTCATTGGTATAAAAACCATTTTGTTATTGCTGCGTGTGTGTGTGTGTGTGTGTGTGTGTGTGTGTGTGTGTGTGTGTGTGTGTGTGTGTTAAGATGACTGTAGGCCTTTATTACATTGTTATGTATATATGGGGCAGACGTGAATGCCTCAGCACACATAGGCATGTCAGGACAAGCTGCGGGAGGTGGTTCTCTCTTCCACCACATGGGTCCCAGGGACCAAACTCAAACCATTAGGCTCAGTGCCTTTAACCACTAAGCCATCTCATCAACCCTCAGGAATTTTTTTCTGAATTAAACCTTTGTTTTTTAATTTGTATTGTGTGCACACAGGTGTGTGTGCACATACATGTGGAGGCCAAAGGTTGCTGTTGGCATCTTAAATCACTGGTCATTTACTAGATGAAGGCAGAATCTCTTGCTTAAACTCAGCTGGCTGATTCAGCTAGACTAGCTAGCCAGTTATTCAGTGGCTCTCTGGTCTCTGTCTCCCACCTGAGATTACAGGAGAGTCATCAAGCCCCCACCTCCTATATTTATATGGATAGCTTGGATCTGAACTGAGGTCCCTGTGCTTGTAAATAAAATAATAAAAGTATGGCTTGAGCCACTGTAGTTAATAGTAATACAGAATTGAAAGGGTGTATGGTACCTGTATTTAGAGTGGAGAGTCTGACAGTCTGTGTGTGAGAATTGACAGAGATTTCTAGGGAAGCTGAGCAGACAGCGCATGAGAAAGTGCCTACCACAGAAGCATGGGGACCTCATTTCAGATCCCCTAAACTTACATAATAATTAAAATGGTTGATGCACTGTTATAATCCCAGTGCTAGGGAGACAGGCCCAGCAGGAGACAGGCCCAGCCTGGGACTGGCTAGCCAGCCAGCCTCATAGAATCAGCAGCCAATTAGAGGCCTTGTCACAAAAATAACAGGGTAGGGTTGTGCTGAGAGACAGCTCACGGTTAAATTGCACATGTTGATTTTGTAGAAGACCCAGGTTCAGTTCCCAGCACCCAAATGGAGGCTCACAGTCATCCCTAACTCCACTTCTGGGAATCTCATGCCCTCTTTTGGCCTCTGTGGGCACTACACAGAGAGAGAGAGAGAGAGAGAGAGAGAGAGAGAGAGAGAGAGAGAGAGAGAGAGAGAGAGAGAGAGAGAGAGAGAGAAAGAGAGAGATATACACACAGAGACAGACACATACACAGAGACAGACACATACACAGAGACAGACACACACACAGAGACAGACACACACACAGAGACAGACACACACACAGAGACAGACACACACACAGAGACAGACACACACACAGAGACAGACACACACACAGAGACAGACACACACACAGAGACAGACACACACAGACAGGCAGACACACACAGACAGGCAGACACACACACACACACAGACAGGCAGACACACACACACACACACACAGACAGGCAGACACACACACACACACACAGACAGGCAGACACACACACACACACACAGACAGGCAGACACACACACACACACACAGACAGGCAGACACACACACACACACACAGACAGGCAGACACACACACAGACAGGCAGACACACACACAGACAGGCAGACACACACACAGACACAGACACACACACAGACACAGACACACACACAGACAGAGACACACACACAGACAGAGACACACACAGACAGAGACAGACACACACAGAGACAGACACACACAGAGACAGAGACACACAGAGACAGAGACAGACACACACAGACACAGACACACACAGACACAGACACACACAGACAGAGACAGACAGAGACAGACACACACAGACACAGACACACACAGACACAGACACACACAGACACAGACACACACAGACACAGACACACAGACACACACAGACAGAGACACACAGACACACACAGACAGACACACACAGACACACAGAGACACACACAGAGACACACAGACACACACACACACCTGCCACAGCATGCGTACGAGTGGTAGAGAAAGTAGGACTTGGTTATTTCCTTCCACCAGGCAGTCCCCAGAGAATGAACTCAGGCTTGACAACAAACCTTTGGACCCGCTAAGGCATCCTGCTGGCCCGGTCAGAGTTCCAGTCACTTCCAACATGTCCCAGTGCTAATAACTCTCCCAATAACTGCCAAGTTCTGTCACCACCCACCGGCTGAGGCTGACAGCAATGGTTGATGTCAGTATGAACCCCATCTACAGAGAGAAAACTGAGGCAGACAGGCCTTACCCAAGGCCGTGTGCACGGTGTGTGTGGACAGTGCCCACCCTGTTCTCTTCCCATTGTTTCCACACAGACTGAACCAATGCAACCTCAAAGGAGATGCCTATGGTTTCCTGGCGCTGATGCTTATCACCAGCAGAAAGCTGACCCACCTGAGCCTGACCATGAACCCCGTTGAGGATAGTGGGATGAAGCTTCTGTGTGAGGCTATAAAAGAGCCTACTTGTCACCTCCAAGAACTGGAGTGAGTAGACAGTGATGGCAGAGGGTCATCTCTTCCACCCAGGTTTCTAGAAGGCAAGGGAAATAGACAAGGAGACATGCCAAGTATAATCTAATGCCAAGACTAAGTGCTCAGGCTTCTGGGAATCACGTGAGTTGGGTAAAGCAATGTTTTGAGTCAACAGAGTTGAGGGAAGGAAGGCTGTGAACAGGAGCCCTGAGGCAGGATTATGAGTCGGGAACACCCTTGGTCTCTCAAAGTCTGTTCATTTCTTCAGACATGGTTTGGCTTTGTGTTTTTTGGTTTTGTTTAGTTACTTTTGGCTTGAGGTTTTGCTGCTGTTCCTCATTTTGGCTTTATTGTTTCTGCTTGTAATGCTTTAGGAATGGAATTAAGATCCTTGCATATGCGCTCTGCCACAAAGCCATGCCCCAGCCCCTCACTGGGGGATTCTAGGCAGGGGCTCTACCACTGAGCCATACCACCCAACCTGGCATATAGTTATTTTTCCAAAGGTGCCTCCTTTTATCCATACCCACCGCACTTTCCCCTCTGCTGTTATCTGTCTCCCAGGCTAGTATGCCACCCGGTCTATGCCATTCATGAGAATAGATGGAAAGACCGTCTCGTGGAGATGGAGAGATGGCTTTGTGGATGCAGTGTCTTCTGAGCAAACATGACGACCTGCATTGATTTGCAGAATTTGTGTAGGAGCCCCCTGCACATGCCTGTAACCCCAACACTAAGGGAGAAGGCAGCCAAGCAGATCCCAGTGGTTCACTGGCCAGCAAGTCTCTCTAAAATGACAAGTTTAAGTCATAGAGAAATAGAAGAATATACATAGGCATGCACAGGTGTGAATACACCCATACCCACCTACAGCTATACACACATGCATAGACCACACACAGAATAATTCCTTAATAATCTCTTTTTTAAATTCCATGCATTTATTTTCTTATTTGGAGTGAGGGCCTTCGTGGGCAACAATGCCCACATTGGAGTCAGAAGACAGCTTGCAGGAGTCAGTTCTCACCTTTGATCAAATGTAGGATCATCACTCGTGGTGGCAAGCACCTTTATCCACTGTGCCATCTTGCTGACCCCAAGACAGACTATTCAAATAGAGTAAAGGCAGCTGTTCTGAATGTCCCTCCCGCTACGGTCCTTCTCCCCTGAAGATGTAGATTTCCTGTGTGTCTTGCAGACTGGTGGACTGCCAGCTCACAGGAGACTGCTGCGAAGATCTGGCCTGTGTGATCATAATGAGCAAGCATTTGAAGAGCTTAGATCTTGGTCATAACGCCCTGGGTGACAACGGAGTCATAGCCCTGTGCAGGGGACTCAAAGGAAGTAGAAGTTCCCTGAGGAGACTTGGGTAATTTCTTGGGGGGGGGGTCACCTCTTTGAGGGGCTGAGTGAGCATGACTCCAGGGTGGTGATGTGATGTTAACCACCTTGGTGGAGTCTCGGATGTCAGAAGACCCACTGACCTTCCCCTCTGTGATAGACATGACACTGGGTGCTAGGTGCTGGGTGGTTTGAACAGAGACAACTAAGACCTTGGTGACACAGCACATAGACTCTAGCAGGAAGGATGAACCCAACACAACCAGTTCCATCAGTGTTCCTTAAAACTTTACACAGTATCTCAACCACCTGGGAGTCCGTTTGAGCAGAGTCTCACACCTGTGATTCCAGCACACCATAGGATGAAGTAGGAGAATCACCTTGACTTTGAGGCCAGTCTGGACTTAATGCATGTAATATGCTAATCACTAGTTCTACCCATTTTCCTAGAACACTAGACCTTTATTTACTATATAAGGTTTGCAACTTTGTCTCATATGTCAGTCTCTGGCCAGGCTCTAACAGTCTGGAGATGGCTATCTGTTAAGGGTCCTCCTTAGAGAGCAGTATCCATGCAGCTTCTTGTATATCATGGGCATGTCAAGACATCCTGCTTCCTTGATGCAGCTCGACATCCTTTGAGACTCTGATGCAATACCACGTTTCAGGAGAGGGAATGGGTTTCTCTGTGTAATAGCTCTGGTTGTCCCAGAACTTGCTCTGTAGACCAGGCTGGCCTCAAACTCAGAGATCTGCCTGTCTCTGCCTTCTGAGAACTGGGAATAAAGGTGTGTGCCATCACCATGACCAGGCACAGAATTGGCAATATGTCGGTGTATCCCTTGATGTATTACCTATTTCAGTGTCTCTGGACTTTTCCACAAAGACAATTTGAGATGTACCCAGCAGCTCTCAAATCCAGAACCAAAGCTTAGAATTCAGAATGTTTATGCTCTTCCCCCAGGGATAGAGCCCCACTCTGCTTTTTTAAACAATGGGTTGAAACTCTTATGGGCTGAAGGAAGCATCCATTGTTGACTGGTTCTTCTTGGGCTTCCGGGTAGGTTGGAGGCATGCAGGTTGACTTCCGACTGCTGTGAGGCGCTATCATTGGCACTGTCCTTCAACCAGCGCCTTGCCAGCATAAACCTGATAAAGAATGACTTCAGTACATCTGGGATGTTGAAGCTGTGTTCTGCGTTCCTACATCCTAACTGTGGTCTGTGGAAAATTGGGTGAGTCCCCAGTAATCATTTCCTGAGACAGAAATTTGACTCTCTGACAAGTTACTTGGAGAAGCAACAGCAATTGAAAGAAGTTGGTCTCCACAGCTTGGCAACTATTTTTATCTCAACACTTTGGTTCTCAACCTTCCTAATGCTGCAACCCTTTAATACAGTTCCTTATGTTGGGGTGACCTCCAACCATAAAATTATTTCATAACTAATTTTTCTACTGTTATAAATCCTAATGTAAACATCTAACATGCAGAATATCTGATACTCGTGCTTGCACACTCGTACAAGAAATTATAATTAAATGGAGCCGGTTAAAAAAAATAACTGGGGCTGGAAAGATGGCATGATACTCGAAAGCAGTTGCTGTTTCCAGAACTCACGTGGTGGCCCACAACAGCCTATAAAAGTGTTGATGGTCCAGTGCCCTCTTCTGGCCTCTGTAGGCACTGCATGCAGACACTTGCACATATACAAGATGGGGGGAGGGAGAGAGGTTTTCCAGACAGGGTTTGTAACTCACTTTGTAGACCAGGCTGTCCTCCAACTCACAGAGATCTTCCTACCTCTTCCTCCCAACTGCTAGAATTAGACCAGCAAAGATTGATTTATTTATGTACTTCAGAGTTTTGCCTGCATGTATGTCTATATGAGGGTGTCAGATCCCCTGGAACTGGAGTTAGCTGGTTGTGACTGCCATGTGGGTGCTGGGAACTGAACCTGGGTCCTTTGGAAGAGCAGCCAGTGCTCTTAACTACTTGAGCCATCTCTCCAGCCCCCACGTCTGTTTTATGAAATACTGTTTATGTGCATGTACAGAGTATAGTACAGAGTGGAGGTCAGAAAAAAAAAAAACTTTCACAAGCCCGGTTTTCTTTCCATAATGTAAGTGCTGGGGATAAAATTCAGGTTGTCAGGCTTGAGGCCAAGTATCTCTATCCACTGAGTTATCTCCCATGCCCAAGTGTACTTCCAAGCCAAGAAAGTAATTTGGCTGAAGTTCTGAGCAAGGCAGTATACGCCTGTGGTCCCAGCTCTAAAGAAGTAGAGGCAGGGGGATTACTGCAATTTTGAGGCCAGGCTAGCCTACCTAGTACGTTCTGGGCAAGACCCTGCCTCCAAAAACAAAAGCAAAGAATTTGGCTGAAGAAGACAGGACAGGAAGCCCAGATGAGGTTGACCGTGACGTGACACAGTTGAGCGACTTCTCGAGATACTAGCCAGGAGATTTATCAACTACAAGTTTTAGCACGTGGATGTAAGTACCAAAGACCCAGAAGCGACTTAGAGATGGAGCGTGCCATTGCAGGTGGGCTGGGAGAGTGGGCTGGGAACCCTGGCTGGGTGGGATTGGTCACATAAACTTGTCACACAAACAAGCCCAAGGAGCAGAATGCTGGTTAAAAGAGCCAACTGGAGCCAGGCAGTAGTAGTGGCGCACATCTTTAATCCCAGCACTAGGGAGGCAGAGGCAGGCAGATCTCAGTGAGTCTGAAGCCACCCTGTAGAGCAAGTTCTAGGACAGCCAGTGCTATGCAGAGAAACCTTGTCTTGAAAAAAAATTTGTAAGATGCTGATTATACCAATGGCCCACAAGGTGCAGAGGTCTGACAGGACCCAGTGAGTTTAGCAGTTGCTGCTGTGTTGGGGAGATGGCTGTCTGTTGTAAAGTGATTCCCACACAAGCCCAAGGGCTTGAGAGTCCTCACCCCAGAACCCACGTGAAAGCCAGATGTGATGGTGCAGACACCTGAAGTCCTAGTGCAGTGGAGACAGAGACCAGAAGACTGTGGAGTTCATTGATCAGCCAAGCCTGCCTTAGCCAAACAGGGAGCTCTAGGTTCAGTGAGTTTGTCTAAAAGTGAATAGTGATGGAGAAAGACAGCCACCAACAATTCTGAACCTCTGTCCTTTGCCTGCACGTGTGTGTGTGTGTGTGTGTGTGTGTGTGTGTGTGTGTGTGTGTGTGTGTGTGTGTGCGCGTGTACACATAACACATATACAACACACACACTGGAGCACATCCACCACCACCAGTCCAACCTAGTCAGACTTGGATTTTTACCAACTGATCTTTCATGGGCAAAATGGTATTTCTCTGTGGCTATCTAAGTGTTTTAGAATAATAGCCCTCTCAACTGGGATGGGTGGGGCCTTTTTGCCTTGACCAAGTGTGGCAACCTGGGACAAGCCTCAGCACAGTGTAGATTTCCTTTGCATTTTACATGTGTGGATTCATGTGTGCATGAATGTGCATCTGTGGTTCACATGCCTATATGTACCTGTACATGCAGAGGCCAGAAGCTTAACCCCAGAATGGCTAGGGCGCCAATGTTTTGTTTGAGACAGGGTCTCGCTATGTAGTCCTGGCTGTCCTGAAACAAGGTGGCCTCAAACTCAGAGACTACCTGCTCGGATTAAAGGCATGTGCCATCATGCCCAGCTTGTCCTCTTTATTTTCAATTCATTAATAAGCAACTGCCTCCAATTACTGCAGCTCACATGCACATGGGTGTGGAGTCATCCTGGGGGTGTGGGGAGATGAGCAACCTCCAGTGGCCACATCTCCAAAGCAAGAAAAATGTCCCTCCCCCATCCCTTTTAATCTATGGCAAATGTACTACTCGGAGAGTTCTCAGAAAGGTTTGTAGTCCTTGATTTGGCTTCCAGGACATCTGAGGGGGAGGGGAAGGCAAGTGAATGATGGGCCCTGCCATGACAGTTCCCTTCCTTCCAGCCTGTGGAAGCAGCAGTACTATGCCCAGGTGAGAAGGCAGCTGGAGGAGGTGCAGTTTATGAAGCCCCACGTGATAATTGATGGTGACTGGTATTCCGTTGATGAAGATGACCGTAACTGGTGGAAAAATTGAAGACATGAGGTCCCCCCCCCCTTTCAGGTCCAAGGACCTCCCAATCTGTTTGTCCTACCTCGGGGGATGTCACAGGAATAAAAACACTTAGCATTTGGAAAAGCATCGGGTGGTCGTGTTGATTGGTGGGGTGTGATGGAGGGGCAGAAATGAAGTAGGGAGATGGCTCATGCTTGTAATCTCAGCATTGGGAGGTGGAGAAAAGATTCTCACGAAATCAACCGAAGGGAGAAAGGATCGGTTTGTGGCTAATGGTTCAAAAGGAGATAGTCCCGTGTGGCAAGGAAGATGTGCCACGTCACAGCCACACTCGGAGAGGGATGAGAGCTGTTTCTGCTGAGCTCCCCCCTTCCATTTGTGCCGTCAGGACGGTGCCAACCGCAGTGGGCGAGCCTTCCTGCCTGTTGTCCTTAGCTTTCTGCTGCTGTGATAAAACACCAGAAGTGACTTGCTGAGGAAAATGACTAACGTTTCCATGTCGCAGAACTGTAACGTAAAACAGTTTCCACGACTGGATTTTTCCATCAGAAATCCATGAGGAGTTCATCTGCAACTGAGGAAAGTCAGCAGGAGCAGGAAGCAGAGGCCATGGGGGAATGCTTTACAAGTCAGCGCTGCAGGGCTTGCTCGGTCGGCTCTCTTATACAACCAGGTGTAGTAAGAAGTTTCGGGCCTGGACTTTGCAGCCTAGGTCCAAGGCTCGGACCTAGCCCTGCTTCAGCCCCTCTCGGAATAATCACACAAAGACTTATATTGATTTCATGCTGATTGACCTATAGCTCAGACCTACTGCTAACTAGCTCCTTCATCTTAACTCAGTCTATTTCCATTAACCACATGGCTTGGTACCTTTTTCTCAGAGCAGCATGGTTTTCTTTCCTCTGCACCTGCTGGCCTCTCTCTTGGTGTCTCCGGTGGCATCTCTGCCGGTGTTGCTGATGGTGTCTCTGCTCTTCCTATTCCCAGAGTTTTCTTAGTCGGGTAGCCCCGCGCATACTTCCTGTTTGCCTTCTGGCCAATCAGCTTCTTATTAAACCAGTAGGAGGGACAAATATCTACAATGTACCAGAACATAGGCCCACTACAAACAGGATTTCATACGTGTGACTAGCATTGCCTACAGTAGGTTGTGCCTTTACACATTAATCACCAATTAAGATGTCCCACAGGCCAATCTGATGGAGGCGTTTTCCCAGCTGACTTTTTTCCTTTTCCCAGGTGATGTAGTTTGATGCACATGTTACTTCAAAATAAGCAGCATAGTCCCCTAGACACTGGACCCCAGGTGATTTTAAGTTCTGTCAGGTTGGTAACACCCTTATGTGGAGGAGACAGAGGATCCCTGGGGCTCACTGGATGGCGAGCCTAGCCTATTTGGAGAATTCCAGACGACACACTGTCTCAAAATACAGAAAGGTGGACAGCATCTGAGGAACACCTGAGATTGTCTCCTGGGTCCTACACACACACACATTCAGAGCAGAGGTAGAAAGGAATTGAGGGCCTCAACCTCGGCCTTCATGTCCAGATAACCAAGGTGCTGGCTGAAGCATACACCTATCAAAGGGGGTTGAGACTGACACTCGACCTCTGTGCTCAGTGACTCAGGATAAGATTGATGCTTAGTGGCCTAGTGATGCTCTCCTGCTTCCCAATTGGCTGATTTTCCAAAGCCAAGAACCAGCCATTGGTTGGCATGTAGAAGCATGTTCCCCTGCAAGTTGTCCTGTATCCATTGGCTAGCTTTAAGTCTGTTTGGGTCATTCCTTGTTGCCAAGAATATAGAACAAATATCTGACCATAAGAGGGTTAGGATGGAGCTTGCTTGGTAGAGCACTTGCCTAGCATGCAGGAAGCCCTGAGTCATCCCCACCACCACATACTCCATGCAGAGCAGTTAGCGGTGCATGCCTGTACCCATGTTCCTCTTCCCTTCCCAATCCTATTAAGACCCTTCATCTGGGACTGGAGAGATAGATGAGCAGTTAAGCTCTTGACATGCTTGTGTGATGACCAAGATGAGGAGTAGGCCTCCAGAATCAGACACAAGGGGTCCCCAGAGCAAGAAAAACTGGCCATGTCCATGAGCTCTAGGCTTGACTGAGACTCTGTCTTGATAAGGAAGAACAATGGAGTATTGCTTCCCAAAATCAGCCTCCGGCCTCTACATGCACATTCACACACAAGCGTGTGTACCCAACGACAATTTGTACACCACACATGGAAAGTAAATTCTGCATCCCCCTAGACCAATGATTCTCAACCTTCTTGATGCTACAGCCCTTTAATACAGTTCCTCAATCATAAAATTATCTTGTTGCTACTTAACTGTAGTTTTACTGTTATAAATTATAAAGATCTGGCATGCAGGATACCTGGTATGTGACCCCAAAGGGGTCAAGACCCACAGGTTGGGATCCGATGCCCTTTTCTGGCCTGCAAGGGCACCAGGCATTGCCCATGGTACACAGACATGCCTGGGGGCAAAATGTCCACACATATAGAATTAAAATAATTTTTAAAAATTAAGACCTTGTCTCAAAAACAAAAGCAACAGGCAACAAAGCCACTGTAAGATAAAAGAAGCCTCAAAGCCAAGAGCCAAAGGTTCCAGCACCCAGGCTGATCCTCCGCCTGTATGTGGAGAGCAGTGAGGGATCCAGCAAGGTTGCTTGGCCTTGGGCTACTGCTAAGGCTTGGAAACCAAAACCGCCCTCACAAATAAGGGTCCCCTGTCAAAACAAACTCTGAAATGTCAAAGGTTATCAGCTGGTCGATATTAATACTTAGAGTAAGCCCCAAATGCCAGCTTTCTGCTTTTCACATTTTTTTCTCTGTAATAAAAAGAGCCATGGAGGACAGAACATATTCACCTTAGTGAACACGATAACATTGCATTGACCAGGGCACCAGAGGGGGGCAAGGCTGAGAGTTGCTCATTCTCTGCACTGCTGAGAAGAATTTACTGTGTGTAGGTCTGTACACATGAATGCAGGCGCCCTCCGAGGCTAGAGGTGTTTGATCCCTGGAGCTGGAGTTACCCGTTATCGGTCATGAGCTACCTATGTGCATGCTGAGATCTGGGGGTCCTCTGCAAGGGCAATGAGTGATCTTAACCACTGAGCCATCTCTCCAGCCCACATTCTTTGCATTTTATTGTAGATCTCAGTTTAGGTCACTTTTCTTATTCCTACCTGCCTTGCCACACCCTTCAGATTAGTGAGGTGGTGTGCGCAGCTAAAGCCATTGAAAAGTTTCCTGTGCTACCCAAGGAACTAGAACGTGTTAGGGTCCCAAAATCCCTGTAGTCCCCTGCGTTTGCTGTTCTCTCAGTGAACACCAGGTGGCAGTAGAGCAACAGGTCTCGGGAGCGAGGAGCTGCCGGAGAGGAAAGTGTTTCTCATTTGTTACCTGATACTGGGGCTGCCTACTGCTGTGTTAAGGGGCTTCCTGTGCACCGCGGGCTGCAGGAAAGCATGCATGGCTGCAACACACCACATACCGGGAAGACTCCAGCTGCAGCAACCAGAACTGTGACTGGATGTTGCTGGGGGTACAATCTCCCAGGCCGGGGCCATTATTTGTGGAAATCTCAGTAGCACCCAGTGGCTTTCCCTTTAGCCTTGCAAAGTACTGATTCAGATACAGTCTGTCACAGGTGTCTGCTAATTTCCGACTCTTCCATGCGGAAGTACAGCCCTTTGGGATTGGCTGCTCTTGGCAAAGCTGATGGATGTTGTAAGTTGTATAGTCCTTTGGGCAGGACATTGCATTGTGTATAGATGGCCTCTCCGAGCAGAGCTGGCTCTGTGAGGACTTTGATCAGATGTCTTTATGTTTTGTTTGGGGGGAGTCGGGATGACATGAACGTAGGAAAGTGAGAGGACTAGCCAAGGCAGTGCTGGCTCACACCGTTAATTCCAGCACTCGGGAGGCAGAGGGGAGCAGGTCTTTGTGAGTTCAAGGTCAGCCAGGTCTATAGAGCCAGGTTCAGGTCTGTCGAGACTACAGAGAAAAATCCTGTCAGAAAAAAATGAGAGGGAGAGAAAGAGAGAATAAAGACAGAAAAGGAAGAAGGGAAAGAAATCGAGAGACCTACTTCTGAGCAAAATCTTTCTCTTGCTGCCATGTGAGTCCTGGGGGTGGAACTTGCCTTGTCAGGTGTGGAGACCGGCACCTTACATACTTAACCACCTCACTGGCCCCAGACAGGTCTTTATAGTGGAAACTGTTGGCCAAGCCTAGACTTACTGTGCCATCTCAAAAGTCCCTAATGGGCCCCTCAATTCTCTGGGTCTGCTTTCTCTGTCTGTTACGAGAAGTGACATCTACACTGATCCAAACATTAAACTCTCCCTTCCTAAATCAGGCACTGACCATGACAGTGCCTTGACTGGAGAGGGTGGAGAGTGGGCGTCAGCAGCCACAGTGTGCACCGCTAAAGAGCACTGTGAATTACTCTCATCTTTCAGGAGTGAAACAAGCAAACATAGAGAGAGAGAGAGAGAGAGAGAGAGAGAGAGAGAGAGAGAGAGAGAGAGAGAGAGAGAGAGAGAGAGAGACCTCTTCCATGGGTTAGATTCCTGCAGTGGTGTTAAGCAACAGGAAGCAAGCAACAAACTTGACAGTGCCATTTGTTGACTGTCATTTGTAGTAAGATGTTGTTGGCTTTGGATTTTTTAGGCTTAGTTTAGAAGTTTAGTTTTATTCATACTTAGTTTTCTTGTTTTTTAGTAGTTAGCTAGTTAGTTACTTCTTAAATAATTATATAATGGTTTATATTGGATTTTATGTTGGTTGGTCTATAGCTTGGACATATTGTTTTTATTTTAGTTTATTCTTGTTTTTAGTCATGTAGCTTGGTTTTTTTTTTTTTTAAGAGTAGTATGGTTGTTTTGTGTGTGTGTGTGTGTGTTGGCATTTTTGTTGGTGGGTTTTTTGGTGGTTTTTGTTTTGTTTTAAGAGTTTTTTAATTCTGGTGACCCACCCATACTCCTTGTCTATCTTTTGCCAATCAGCATTTATATTAAACCAAGAGGTGGAACAATTATTTTCACTGTAACAGAACATTAATCCCACAGCGTGTGCACCCACCAAGAATCAACTGGACGCTTTCTATCCAGTGAGACCTGTGGGTGCCATTCAAAGACATAGACAGGGGCCTGTGGCTTGAATGGCAGAGTACTTGCCTATCATGCATGAAGCTCTGGATTCTATCCCCAGTGCCATTTCAATTCCATCACAGTGGCATATGCTTGTGATCCCAGCACTGGGGGAGGAGCCAGGATGACAATCAGAAGTTCAAGGTTATTCTCAGCTATACAGCAAGTTTGAAACCAGATTGGGATGGCCAAAGGCAAAGGGAGGAAAGAAGGAGAAAGAGGGATAGAGAGGAAGAGAGAGAGGATGGGAGAGTATGTGAGAGGAAATTGAGAGATGTGTACTGGCCCCTCTAGGCAATCATTAATAAATGTACAGTTGATGGACACATAGCTGATAACGATGTCATGAGATGAATGGGAGCTGGAGATCCAGCTCAGCAGCAGTGCTCGCCCCACGTGCAAGGCCTTGGGTTGGATCCCTAGTAATGGTGGAAGGGTGACAAAGTGGGTAAATGGGAGATATATAGTTTGTATATTAATGACAGGTCATATATTAACAGTAGATAATGGGTATGTAAATGAAGGATGGTGTGTAGGGCATGCTCATATCTAAAGGAAGTTTCTGTGTGTGAGTGTGTAGGTGTGAGCATAGACACATTGTATGCTGCAGCACATATGTGGGGGGTCAAACGATGCCTTTTGTGAGTCAGTTCTCTCTTTCCACCCTGTGAATCCCAGGGAGCAAAGTCAGGTTGTCAGGCTTGTGTGGCTAACACTTTCACCCACTGAGTTATCTCACTGGCCCTGGAAGGCAATTCTTTAAACCCTCTCTTGCAAATTTTTCCCATAGGCGGAAACCAGGCGTGTTTCTGTGAGTGTATGGCACAAAAGCAGAAAGGGACTATTTGTAGTAATGTAGGAACTAACAGGAGAAGCTGAAGGAGAGGGAGGGGAAGGGGAGGGGCAGATATGAGCAAAGTACAAACATATTTGTTATATTTGTTATAGTGAGGCATTTTAAAATTATGAGCATGCATGTGTGCTGTGTGAGTGCATGTGTGCTCACATGTGTGCACAGGAGTGCAGGTGCCTAGAGACCACAACAGGGCTTTTGATACCCTGGAGCTGGAGTACAGGCAACTGTGAGCTATTTTATATGGGTGCAGGGAACTGAATCCAGGTCCTCTGCAAGAGCAAGAAATGCTTTGAACCATGGAACCATCTCTCTGGCCCCATGGGTTTTTTTTTTTTTTTTTAGCTGTGTGAGGCACACTCAACACTGGAGATGGAGGTAGGAGGATCAGTTGGTGGTCATCTTCACACCCAGGGCAGATTCCAGGCTAGCCTGGACTACATGACAGCATGTAGTCTCAAAACGCTATGTATTTTTTTTAATTTTGTATGCTAATTTTTAAAAGCCCTATTTTGTACTAAGTGTTTTCCAAGGAAGATGCATGGAGAAAGGACTCTGGAGGCTGGTATGGGGGATTTAATAGCATTTCCTCCAAGTATCCATGACTTTAAAATAAAAACCTTACTGTGACCAAAAATCAATTCATTGCCCAAATTCCCCCAGTGTCGCTCCCATCAGCCCAAATACCTATATCCATCAAAACCAGTCTAGGCTGATGACATGGCTCAACAAGTAGAGGCGTCCACCTCCAAGACCGATGACCTGGGTTTGAGCCCCAGTCATTTCTCTATAGTATAAAAGAAAGAACTCCTGCAAGCTGTCCTCTGACCGCCACATGAGAATTTAAAAAAAAAAAAAAAAATTTACTGTGGGCTGGTTTCAGCGAAGCATAGTTGTAGCATTAGGTGTCTTGCCCAGACTTTCCGGTCTAGCCTGGTGACCCCGACTTTCAGACCCACAGTCCCATAGTCCCACTGAAACACACTGACATTTATATTAATTGTATGCTGATTGACCCAGGGCCCATTAAACCAACTCATAATTCTTATCCTGTTCAGCCATGCTGCTAGGTACCTTTTCTCAGAGCAGCATTTCAACTTCTTTCCTCTGCGTCTGCTGGCATCTCATCATGGAGTCTCCATGATGCCTCTGTGGCATTTCTGCTCTGTTCTTCCTGTTCCCAGAGTTTTCTTAGTCTAGCAGTCCCGCCCACACTTCCTGTCTGCCTTTGGCCAATCAGTGTTTTTATTAAGCCAATGGGCAGGACAATTATTTACAATGGAACAACATAATCCCACTACATATAGTATATTATCTCAGAGGGGCTATTCACCTATTGGGAGAGCCTAGGGCACAGCACTTGGCCTCCGCTGACCTCTGTTTTCCTTGCTGGGAAGTGGGACACTGCTCCTACTGTGGGTAGGAAAGAGCAGGATGCCTGTGTAGTGAGCTGTGGGCTCCACTGGGAAGACCTGGGGCAGGGCTCTCTGTCCATGGTGCTGACAGGCAGGACTTGGGCATTGCGTAGTGGCGGAATTCAGCATGCCGGCCCCCAAATGCTCTATGAATGGAAGATTTCATGACCAAACACGTTCAGAAAACACTGAATACAATATCCCAAGCTGTTCCTGCTCCTGCTCTTTCTCCCGTGGTCCCCTTCATCAGTGGACAGAGGTAACCCACCCCTTACAGCCTGTTCTGCAGAGAATGTGGCTTCGTGACTAGCTGGGAACAGGTTTGGGCAGAGAAGAGGTTTGCTGTACTTTCAAGTCTTCCAAGAGGCACAAGCAGAGGGGGAAGGAAGGGGCATCTGGAATCATGACACATGCCAAGCCCTATTGTGTCCATTAAAAAATTTGAACCTGAAATGTCCTAAAGTTACTAGAGCATAAAGCTCGGTTTTCCCCACACATCAATATATTATTCCCTCAAGCCACCCTCTGGGACACACAGGGAATCAGATATTATGAATGTTACTGGATGCACACTGCACTCAGGGATAGGAGGCTGAGGTAACTATTCTTCCCTCTCCTGTGTCTGTGTGTTCTACACTCCCTTGAGCCCCTCTCTGAGCAACTGTGTCATAGCTGCCGGTGTGTCTCCTCCTTCACCCCAGACAACAAGCTTCATGAGGCTACAGACTGTAGCTGTCAAGGTCACCGCTGTGTTCCTGGAATCCTTGTATACAGCACATGATAAGTAAATACAAGTAGGACGTGACTCGGGAGAGGGTGTAGGTTTGGGGCTGTGGGCTGCGGAGGCAGGGGGGGGGGGCTGCTTTGCACTGGGATTGGGGGATCAGACTGTCTTCTGTGCTGGCTGTAGCAGCAGCAGCTCCACATGAAAAGTGGAACTGGGAGCTTAGATGGTTCACTGCATAAAGATGCTGCCAAGCCTGCCACAGCCATTCCGGTCGCTGGGACTCGGGGTGGAACGAGAACTGACGCTTATAACTTGTCCTCCATATGTCATCACACACACATACACACATACATATATACATACACATGTGCACTCACACACATATACACTCACACACCACACACACATACACACAAATACACACACATGCAAACACACACTTCCTAGAAAAATGCATAGCATCGTGGATGCAGAGCCACTAAATGGAATGGCTTACACAAAAGCAAACACCAAATGATAGATATTGTTTCCATGGTTACTATCTCTGTTTCCTAAAAATAAGAAGATTGTCCAGGCTCATTTGCCTTCCACCTGACCCCCATACACAGGGACAGCTACACCTCAGGCTGAGGTGACTCCCAAGGGAAAACATGGTTTGTTTTTTTTTTCTTCACCCAATGCAGGGCCTCACAAGTTGGCCTGGCACTATTGAGCTGGGGGGTAGGACACCCCTGGCCTAAGTACAGACACATTGGCTTAGTAAATTCTCTATTAACTGAGTTACATTGAGTACCTGCAGCCCAAATGGATAGCGCGGAGCCAGGATTTAAACACCAGCTCCTTGCCATTGCATTCAGCTCCTGCTTAGGAAAGGTGCAGAGACCCGTGATCCCACATCTGGCTTAGATCACCTTCAGCAGCTCACAAGACAGACAGGCTGGCTCTTTCATCTACAGAGAAGAAAGCCAACCAAGGACTAGAAAGGTTACAGGCCCAGAATAAGTCTATAAGCAGCGGAGTGGAAACTGATCTTCAGCTTGTCTGTGTCCTGGTGGTGGTAGGCTCTGGCTTATCCCTACAAAAACAGAGCATCTCCCCTCTATCTCTGGTCTTCAACACTATCCCGTCAGCATTTGGAGAAAGAACTGAAGGTTTTTATAACCAGCAGTTCTACAATCTTTAGTAACTCCACAAACTCTACCTCTCCTTTGGGACAGTACCTACCACAAAAGCTATTTTAGTGCTACTCACTCAAGCCAGGCAGTGGCCATCTGAGTGTTTTCCTAACCTACAACTACTGATAAATCTTTCAGAGGGCAATCATGCCCTCGCTCACCAGTTGCCCACTGTAACCTTCAGATGGGACAGGACAGACATAGATGGGCACAGTCAGGACCTCCCCCCACAACACCCATTAACAAGAAACCTCATTCACTACTCCTTGGGATGGTTGGGAGAAACCTATAGTTCAGCCCTCACTTCCTCAGATTAGCCTGAACGTACTCACTGGCTAAGTTCACAATACAAGCCTTCCAAAGCCCAGAAACAGGTGACATCCAGTTGGGGATTGTGGGCCCAGGAAACTACACCTAACATCGAAGGTCCCTTCTGACTCCCTCCCCCCAGCTGCAGTGTTCTGGGTGATGCATTGGACTGGCACTGAGCAGCATCTGAACAAAACATGCCTTGCCAACATCCTGCCCTCATTAGGGTACTGTGTCTAGAGACACTCTGTACCCCTAGCTCATCTTCCTTCTTTGAGATCCCCTGCACTGGACAGTAGCAGCTACCAAGATACAGCCAGCTCTGCAGAGACGGCAGATAGATGGTTAACTAGGAACCATTCACAACAGAAGAGGCGTCTCTGGGAGCTGCACCTTCTGTGGAGATGTCAGCGCCTGAATCTCTTTCCCGCAGGAGCAGACCTTCAGTGACTATACACAGGTCAGTAAGGGGCTCCTCTGCAGGCGAGTGAAAACACACTGGGTCTAGCATTTGTCACTGTGTTCATCATGTGAGATGTCTCCATTTAACCTCTCCCTTCTTCATCCCAAACTCAAGAACCAGGCAGTGCTGGGACAACTGAATATTGTCATTTATTGCCCCCACATCCCTTCTTCCACCGACAGGGAGCACACAGGACCCCGCCCTCTCAATGAGACCGTGCTGGGAGCAGGCAGCTATTTCTTCACTCCCGCTACTGCAAATCCAGAAGGGAGAGGAACGACTTGAGCTAGAAAATCGACAAAGACCCACGGGGCAGAAAAATTAATGAATGGTAGGGGTCAAAACGGTATGATTAAAAGAAAATTCTAGAAGGGAAGGAAGACCCTCTTGGTGTGCAAGGCCAGGATTCCCTTCATTCCTTAGGACACCTTGGCCCCACACTTCAGTAGGGGATGACCATTGAGGGTCTTGTGCCGATTGATCAACACAGTTCTCACACACTGTCTCTGGCTCCCAGGCTGGGAACCTACACGGGGCCAGTGCAGGTCAGCAGAGAGGCTGTGGGCAGTCCCGAGAACCTGCTCCGATGGCCACGGGGCCCCCTCACACACGGGGCAGCGTGGGCCAAGGCAGGAGACCGCTGTTCCTCTCGGTCTGGTTCTCCCGGGCCTCGTGGTCTTGCTTGCTGATAGTCCCCACTAAGCCCGAGGGGCCCTGTCCACCCCTCGGGCACCCCCGTCCCTACCGGGCCTCCCCACCGCGACACTTGGCACACCGTGCACCCGCCGACTGGTCCTCACAGTCGTCCTCCCCACCTGCCTGATAGAAACTCTGTCCGCAGCTGCTGCAGACCAACGGTGCCACAACCACGTGAATCTTCTTGTGTCTCCGCAGAGCAGCGCCCTGCACGAAGCCCTCACCACACTCCACGCAGATGTGTGCAGGCTCCTCGCCACCCACCGCCCCCAGCCCGTCCCCGTGCTGCGAGCACTGGTGGGCCAGCAGCCCGGCCCCGTGCCCAAAGCCCTTCCCGCACTCCATGCAAACGTACGGCTTGGGCGCCGGCGCCCTCCGAGACCGTGGACCCGCTGCCCGCTGCCCTGTCCCGGCCAGGGCTGCGGCTGCCGCGGCACCGTCCCCTGGTGCGCCCACCACGATGATGCCCTCGCCGTCACCCACTGGGATGGCGATCTCGCCGTCCACCGCGGCCGCCTCCTCGGGCGCCTTTGCCCGCCGCACGCTGGCTGCCAGCACCTTGGCCGCCACACCCGGCCCTGACAGCTCCGGGTGTAGCCGCAGGTGGCGCGCCAGGCTCTTAGGCTGGCTGAAACCGCGGCCGCAGCGCGGGCAGACAAAGGGCTTGAGGCCACTGTGTGAGCGCCGGTGCTTGGCCAGGCTCTTGCTCTGTGTGAAGCTGCGGCCGCAGTCGGGGCAGGTGTAGGGCTTCTCGCCTGTGTGGATGCGCTGGTGTTGCATGAGGTTGGAGCTCCAGCTGAAGCGCTTGCCGCACTCGGAGCAGGCGTACGGCTTCTCGCCCGTGTGGATGCGCCGATGCTGCACCAGGTGCGAGCTCTGCGAGAACGTCTTGCCGCAGTCGCTACAAGCGTTGGGCCGCTCGCCTGTGTGTGTGCGCTGGTGCCGCGTCAGCTTCGACCAGTGGCTGAAGCTTTTGCCGCACTCGTTGCAGATGTAAGGTGCAGGCGGCCGCGGCCGGGGCGGGGGCCCGGGGGGAGGCGCAGACTGAGGTGGGGACAGCTTGGTCGGAGGCCAGCTGGGGACGTCGTCGTCGTCATCCATGATGAGGATGTCCACTGCAAGGCAAGAAGGAAGGAGGAGGCAAGTCAGAGGTGGCAGGCCCACAGCGACTGTCCACATGCGGGTTGCAGATGGATTCCATTTCAGTGAGCGCCCCGGGGCCGCTCATCCTTTCAGGGTGCCTCCAACCCAAGGACAGCTGGGTTGTGCCAGCTCGCAGCCAGCACCCCTTATTACCCTTTATCCCATGGGGCCTTGATCATGCCAGGTAATTCACTAAGAATTTTTGTGTTCATAACACATCTCCCCAAGACCTATTTTCCTTCCCTCAGAGGACTTTTCCTCTGCTGGCTAGTCTTTCTCTGGACCTGTAGACCAATGCCTAAGGCCAACCAAAGCTATAGAAGAAGGTCAAGGGTAGGGATGCTAAGAGAGGCCTCACCACAAATGGCACCTGAACATCAGTGCGACGAGGGCCAGACCTGATTATGCTGGAAAAGAGAGGTCTGCAGACTAGGACACAATGGTGTCACAATTGGGCAAGCTTAGCTACAGGGCAAGAAACACACAGGGCAACAAGTTGGACAGATGGATTGGACATCAGCTTAGGAAGTCACTACCTTATCTGGGCCTGTAAGGCCCACAGTCTCTGTTACACCCTCCAACTCCTCACACCAAAGACAACTACAGAGTAGGGATCTTGGTCTGGACAACTGAAAACAGCTGCCTCAAGCCTGCCTCCTGTCCAAATCCAACTTGTCCTACTCTTGAGACCTGGGTGTGCTTTCCTGGACATCTTTTATTCAGGGGCCTACCCACCTCTTAAATCCCTTCAATCTCTCCAATTTTCAGCAGAACCAAGGTCCACAGTCATATGCCAGGGCCTCTGATACATTCTGCCTGCCAACCAACTCAAGTGGCACCCCAAAGCCTCCTTTCTAAGCCAGGAGCTCTTGTAGGCCACTGAAAGCTTTCTTCCTCTCACCAGCTCTAAATACACCCCCCCAAGACAATGCTGGCAAACGAGTAATAGTGGCCCACTGGCCTGGAGGGACACACTTGAAGCCTGTCATACATCTGGTAGCTGCAGTGCAACCTACTTCTTTGTAACAGAAAGCTAGGCAGGTGATATGGGGACTTTGCAATGGGTCACGTGATTACCAAGGTCAGCTTTTTGAGACAAACAGTGTGAGTGGTTCATCCTTTTATGAGAGCCCACAGGTATGTGAAGCCCCTTTCCCCCTTAAGGGGCTGGGTGAAAGTGGACTTAAGGCAAGGTCCTTTCTACTTCTGCACCAAATAGAAAGAAAATCCAGTTGTGTAAGCCAAGAAGGCTAGCCTAAAGCCAAATACAAAAAGACTGTAAGACAAGGTCAGAAAATGAAATGAAGTCTCTCTAGCCGAGACCTCATATGCTCCAGGAACCCCACCGGTGGGTGGGTGGGTGGGTGTGTGTGTGTGTGTGTGTGTGTGTGTGTGTGTGTGTGTGTGTGTGTGTGTGTGTGTGTGTGTGTGTGTGTGTGTGTGTGTAAGAAAGCCTAAATCCAAGCAGCTCAGAGGGTCTAGATCAAAGGGCGGTCACCAGAACATGGCAATTCTGTCAGGGCCCAAAGCTAAAAGGCAACTGGAGCCTTCCTAAACATCCTGAGTTCCAGGCCACACACACAGCAACTCTTAGCTGACCAGAAGATTAAAACAAGTTCTACAAAGATTAATATATACGTCCTCCTTGGTCGGTCCCACTAGAGAGCTCTTTCACCTAATACCCACACCACCCAGGAAGAACAAGGCCCCGGGTGCCAGTTCTCCTCCAGTCCCAAGCTCTATTTAAAAGAACAGAATCTCTTTTGAGAAGTGTGGTGTTTCCCTTCTTTCCTTTCTTCCAATGCCTTGACCCTTATGCTCACAGCAATCTCTCTCCACCACAGTGATGGCACTGTCTGTCCTCAGGTCCCCTTTGGTATCTGCAAATTCTTTAATAAAGAACAAGAACCTGGGAGGGGCACACATGTGTCCCAGCTACACTTCTTTTTATGAAGAAATGTTCCTAGTTCCAGGTATTAGGGACTAAAGTAATAGTCCATGACGATGGAACAACAAATTGGCCAAAGCAACATCTGCAATGGCCATCTGGAGCTACTGAACAGCCACACCAAGAGTCACTGGACCAACACCCGCAGCAGGTCCAATCTTAGTGTAGCTAAGGGGACTCTCCACTCAAGCCTAAAACCTTCGGGCTTCACTTTATTCCCCAACTTCCGCTGTACTGTCACAAGCCCAGCCAGGTAGGCTGCTCCATGCTCAAGGCTGAGAAACACTGGTCTAAGGCAAACAACACTATTAGAGCCACCTAGATAGAGAACAAATCCAGGCACAAAGTGGCCAAAGCAGATATACTCATCACAATAGCCAAGAAATGAAACCAACCTGAGAAACACTTCCCCAGAAGAATGGATAAGGAAAGCACTATGTATTTATACAATGCCATTTATTCAGTATAAAGAATGAAACTTGCAGGTGGAACTGGAGATTATTAAGTAACATAAGCCAATCACCAATATCACTTTCCTCGTGTTAAGAAGCTAAATTTAGGGGCTGGAATGATAGCTCAGAGGGTAAGAACATTATTCTTCCAGAGGGCCTGGGTTCAAATCCCAGAACCTACATGGCAGCTTACAACTGTAACTCCAGTTCCAGGCAAAACACCAATGCACATAAATTAAAAATAATCTTTTAAAAAAGCTAGATTTAAATATATGTATGGGACTAGGTGCTATATGGCTTATTGAGTAAATGTACTTGCTTGAGAAAGCAACAGATTACAAGTTCAAATCCCCAGAATTCATATAAAAGCCATGGCAACGTAGGCCTGAATCTCCAATGCTGCCTGGTGGGTAGAGACAAATGGATTCTAGTTCCCTGGCAACATGTCTGTGTGATGATTAATACACTAAATCTCTATCTGCCTCTGGCCTATGCATACACCACACACACAGGAGATGAAGGCACAAAGTCTGGGGAAGGAAGGTCTCAAAGGAGCATGAGGACAGGCGATGAAATAATGCGGTATGGGAGACAAGAAAGCAGGAGGGACTATTTAGGAGGGGGAAGGAGCCCACTGGTGGAGGAGGAAGTAAAAACAACACTGACGCTTATGTGTTCAAGTGTCTAATGGGGCCCAGAAGACATGCCCACCTAAGCCTGACAACCTCAAGTCCATCGTCACAGCCACATGGTGGAAGGAGAACACCATCTCAAGTAAGTTTTCCTCTGGCCTTCATGTGTCATGGCATGCTTGCCTCGACACCCTCCCTTGTGCACACAAAATACAATTTAAAACCTTAAAGATTTGGTACCAGTGTACTGTGTGTGTGCATCTTTAAACACAGTCATGACAAGGAATCTGTGTGCTGAACACAGCAGGAAGTCTGGGAGCTAAAGACAGACCTGCAAAGGGGGGGGGGGTGGAAAATTCATCCACCAGCCCTGGGGGCCATCACTGGCTAAGAGACAATCTGAAAGACTGGGGAAGGTACAAAGAGAACTCTGGTGGGGCACATTCCTCCCTTAGGCTCTGACATTTTTAAAAGTTATCTGGTTACTCAGGTTAGTGTGCCTGTTCTATAAATAAGCAAATTCTTAAGTGATTGGAAAGCTAATTACTTAAAACGTGGAGTTCTGTTTTCAGCTGATGCCTGGGCTCTACAAGGGCACTGAAGAGTAGTGGAGTCTGGAAGTGGTCTGTGGGCATTTAGCAGGAGGATTGAAAGGTCAGCTTGGCAAGTCAGCTTCTTAGTTGTACTGCCTTAGAAAAAGCAGGGCTGGCTCAGTTATTAATTGCCCTTGCAGAGAAGCTGAGTTAGATTCCCAGCACCCACATGGTGCCTTTAAACTTTACATCTGTAACTCCAGTTCCAGGAGCTCTGATACCCTCTTGGCGTCCACAGGCACCAGCAAGCAGGTGGTATATAGACATGCATGTTGACAAAACGTTCATTCACATAAAGGGAATTTAAAAATATCAGAGGCAGGGCCATATGGCTCTGTGGGCTACACAGTATGCTCGTGCCACCAGTGGACCGACAGCCCACCTTTTTGTAGCCCAGCCTTGCCAAATAGTCTTGAGATGCTGTCCTGTCCTCTCCCAGGAGAAGGGCTAGATCACGGACCACCAGAACAGAAAAGGCGGCTATTCTGGTTGTGGGATAGCAGCTGTAATGATTTCAAGACACATCAGAGTCGAGCTCTTGAGATTTCAAGCACGGTTGGTTTTCTATTCCAGACTGTCTTGGTCTTTAGCTGAGCAAAACAGAGTATTACCTAAGTGACCAAATGAGTCTCTCCCTTCCCAATATTATGAAAAGCAAGGACTGGTCCTGGTGGTACAGGTCTGTAATGTCAGCCCACAGGGAGACTCAGGCCTGCCTGGGCTATGAGCTCAAGGCCAATCTGAGCAATTTAGCCAGATCTTGTCTCAAATAAAAATAAAAATAAAAAGTAGAAACAGGGCTGGGAACATAGCTCTGGGGAAGGGCCCTTATCTAGAATGTCCAAGACTCTAGTTTGATTGCCCAGTACCACAGCAAAAATAAATATGTCAAAATTCACTCAGGCTAAAACTGTCCATCTCTGGTGTGAGCTTCCTCAAATGCTTGTCCTCCCTCGGTCCAGGTACCCTCAACAGCATCCCATTTGCCTATACGCTGCATATCCCAGGCCCACCACAGACCGCTTTCCAAGGCAGTACTCAGGAACAAAATCAGGAAGTGCCTGTTTTCAAATAAAAACTCATGAATCCACACTGGCAATTGCCATATGCACTCTCAACAACTCAAGCTTTTTATTTAAATTATTTAGTACCTCCCACTTGAGAGAGCACCCATCATCACTGTGACAATGGAATCAGAATACAGGAGTCACCTGCTTCTGGGGACAGCCACACTAAATGCCCTAGGGAGTCCCTTTCCATTTCCACATCGCCTCCAGAGGCAGGTGTCTGGGTGCCCATCTGGTCCTGGGCTTGAAGGCAGCCCCTGCTCCCTGCGACCTTCTGTCTGCTTCTCTCCAGTCACTGAGGTTGTCCAAAGCTCAATCACTGCATTTTCTAAAAAGGCTCATAGGTGAGGTCTTAACGGGGCTCTTACTCTTGGTTGGCACAGCCTTCAAATCCTTGACTCATGTGTCACACTTTTGTTGGGCTGAAATGTTGCTGCCAGAAAGTCTAACACAGTGGCCTTTACTTTTCCTTATAAGTTACTCATTCTTCCTGCCGAAAAGCTGGATTTTGATTTTGCAGCAGATGGGACCAAACCCAGAGCCCTAGATGCGAAACAAGTGTGGTACCATTGAGCCACATCCTCACCCTCAGCTCTCTATAGCTGCTCTCAATGTGTGTGACTTGTTCTGTCCACAGCTCAATTTCAGGGCTTTTATAGAATGTATCTGTATTTGTGTGTGTACGTGTCTGTATAAATGCATGCCACAAGCATATGGATAAAGAGGAGGCCAGATGGCGGCACCGGATTCCCTGAAGCTGGAGTTACAGACAGCTGTGAGGTGCCAGACATGGGTGCTAGGAATGGAACCTAGGTCCTCAACAAGAGCAGCAAGTGCTCTTAACCACTGAGCCACATAACACATGAATTATAGTTTTGTCAAATATTCTATTCCTTTGTATATGTCGGAGATTCAGTCTAAATGTACACCACACTTTCGCTAACTTTAATACTCTACTCCATTTTAATCTTTTAAAAATTTGACTTTTGCTGGAAGATGGTGGTACATGACTTTAATCCCAGCGTTTAGGAGGTAGAAGCAAACAGATTTGAGTCTGAGGCCATCCTGGTCTACAGAGTTCCGAAACAGCCAGTGCTACAGAGAAACTCTTGTCTCAAAAAATCAAAAATAAATAACTCATTTTCATCTTACAATTATCCTGTTTCAGCTTTTTAAAAAAAGAATTTTTAATTACATGTATTATTGAGGGGGCTGTATATGTAGGTGCAGGTGTCCAGAGCCGAATTATCAGACCCTCTGGGGTTGGAGTTACAGTACATGCTCTTAGCTGCTGAATCACCACCTCTCTAGCCTCTCACCTTTAATGTTTGAACAATGTGCCTATTCACTTGAGTTCCTTCTAGTCTTTCCATTCTGAGGTTTGGGTTTTTACTTTTAATCTTTGCTGGATTTGCTCCATGAAGAGTTCTGTATCACATGTTTTTTCTCTGTGTCCTAATCTCTCTCAACATAGCTAAGCAATCTAGATTTCTGGGAAGGGGGGAGTCTGTGAAGAGGGTGAACTGTTTCCTTGTTGATGTAAAAGCCTTCGAGGGTACTGGCCACAGCCCCTTTTACAGGCAGGTGTTCTGGCCTGTGAAGCAACAGGATGGGATTCTCCACCGTTTTCATACCGTGGTGACACAAATAGCCACTTGCCACCCTATTTCCATCAGAACATTCTCTCCTCCTTCCCTGCTCACAACTTACTCCAAAGGCCATGCCCTGCAAGGCTGTTCCTAGATGGTTCAAGAAACTAGGCTGCTCCTCATTGGTCTCCCTGGCCTCTCATGTCCCACACAATTCTGCACAAAACACCTACTTTATAGCTATGGGTCCCCAAGTGTGTCTCTGCCTCCAAGCTTCCCAATGAACATGTGAAAGCCATCTTCTCTTGCTTCCTCCCCTTAAGCCACCCCTACACACCCAGGCTGAGGTGGCTTATCCCATCTAATGTCTGCTAAAGCTAGCACACAAGTTCAAGGCCTGCTATTTGTCAGTGTGATTTAAGGGCTTGGGGTTTGGCTTTGTTATTGTATTCCCAAATGAGGACCTGCAAAGATCCAATGGTCATTCTACAATTTGAAGTGAGCTTTCCTACCTGACCAAGGTTCATGGCAGGGCGAGTCTTATGTTCCACAGGGAAGATGGAGCCTAATCACTCATTTTGGGAGACTACCATGACACCAGATAAAAACCTCTTTCCTTTGGGACTACTCTACTTTTCTTTCTGGATATTCTGTTGCTGAGCTAAAGACCAAGACAGTATGGAAGGATCTCTCTGGCCTTGGCCAGTGCCTATCTCACATGGCAGCTGGAGCAATCAGCAGAAAGGGAGCCTAAGAGACTGTGAGACTGCTTCAGCCTAGGGAGCCCCAGCTCACTTCTGCACCCCATCCCTAGACAAACTGCTCGGCCTGTCCCAATTCCATCACCAGCCCCTACCGATATCCTTTCAAAAATAGGGTGGACCAACAGGCAGCCTGACCTTCCAAAGCTCAGCTTCTCAGTAAGGTGACCCACATGGAAGCTGGTAATAACGGCAGGACTCACTGAAAGTACCACTCTCAGTGACAGCATTAGCCTCTCTGGCTTGAACAGGCTACCCAGAAATACAAAGAGGCAAAATAATAATAATGGTAACTTTAAAAATTCAAAAACCCTGCTATCTAATTCTCTGAAATACCTATTACTCTCTCAGCAGAATAAGGCAACATGGCTTCCGCTGTCCGGGGCCAGGGCTCTGCTGAGGACCACCATTATAGGCTAGTCAAGTGTGTGATAAACCGGCCAGCACTTGTACAAGGCAGAGGCCTCGGAAAGCAATTGTCAGTGTGCTGGCCAGCTTTAACTGTCAACTTGACACAGCCCAGAATAACCTGGGAGGGGTCTCCACAAAGAGACATCTACATGGATTTGTCCTGTGGGCATGTCTGGAGGGGGCTGTTAACAGTTAACTGCCCATTGTGAGGGCATCACTGATCAGGAAATCTTAAACTGATGTGAGTGCAAAGAAATCAAACTGGACCCCCGCAAGCAAACATGCATTTATTTCTCTCTGCTGTTGACTTTGGATGTGGTGTGACTAGCTGTTTCAAGCTGCTGCCCCTGTGACTTCACGGCACGACGCACTATTGGAATTAAACCTTCAGATAAGCCCTTTCTCCCCTAAGTTATTTCATGTTGAGTTCTTTTATCAGTCTGCATGTACCTCAGGTAGTCAGGGCTGTGCTCAACTTTACTGTAACCCCACACAAATGGATATGTGGCTGTGAACAGGTGGAGGTGACGAGACAAGCAACCTTGGGCCATGACAGCAAGGTCTAAGGAACACTGAAGCAATGTGTTGTAAGCACCAATTTATTAACATGGAGGAAGCCAACGCCATCTGCTTCAGGCAGCAGACATACGGCGTTTATTGTGCCTTTCCATGAGCTTTCTTGTCATCACGCAGGTATCACCAGGGAGAGAGATGAGGGTGTTGGTGGACCAGAACGGGTCTTACCCAACAAACCCAGGGGCACCATGTAACCCACCGGTAAGTTTTATTCCACCCAATAATGCTTTATTAACAAACAAATGCTGCCAACACGTAAAAATGAATGGTTTCATATTTGACTTAGCCCACCACGTGACTACAGACTCCCCTTCCTAGTCCTAGTGCTCCTGGAACCACAACATCCATGGAGCCATGGAGCACAAAAGGGTGCTCAACATCAGCCGGCTGAACCATCACACAAAAGGCGGCCCCTGGGGACCGGAACATGAGCTTCTCATTCTAAGCTGTGGGTGTGGGGCTCCTGCACGGAAAGGGGCAGCAGTCCAGGTACCCCAGAGTCACAAAAGATGGTTCCCCAGCTTGGTGGAAAGGCAATAGGGTTGGCTGAGGAACCACCAAGGCCACCTCACCTGGGTTCTCATGGCTGGCCATCTGCTGGTCCTCGGAATCCAGCGGCCCCGGAGACCAGGCTTCTTCCCGCAGCTCCATGTCTGGGTCCCTGTAGGAAGGGACAACACAGGAAAAGATTTCAGAGGACTCCCCAGGCAAGCGCAGTCACTCAAAAGACAGAAGCCTGCCCTGAGATAGTGGTGGATAAAGCTGCAGCACCCTTGACTTAGGAGATAAGATGGTTAGTCCCCATTATCTACACAGGCTCCACCAGATGGAATGTAGCAGAGCAACTCCATGACTCAGGTTCCTCATGGGCAAGATGGAGAACAGAGGTGCAGGGTTTGACACTTGGTGGAGGAGGCCCATATGCTGCCAGAGCGTGGCAGTGACACTCAGGTAGAAGTGGGACGAGAGGGCAGTGACAGACGCTATGTCAACTTTACATCAACATAAAAGCAACAAAAAAAAAATTTGGAGGCAAAAGGCCTGTACCTCCTGATGGGCTGCCTAAATTTATAACCAGAACAACTGCAGGCAGGTCTGGACAAGCCTGCTCCACAAGACAACACTAACCCGTGGGTCTTCTAGGCCAGGCAATGGAAACCCTGGGCCAGGTCCAACCCCCAGAACACCCTGAACCACAAGGCCGCTACCAGTACGGCCACCTAGGACCCTTCAGCTGTGCCCCTCCTGGCTCCTGAGAGCCTTTGAGCAAGTGATGAGCGCTATGATCATGTCTCCTCAGAAGACCCACTACCCACCCACTACCCGCACCTGTACTTTCCCTCAAGCCTTGTGCACCTTCAGGTTACACCAAGATAAGAACCCCATCACCCACAGCAGCACCTGGCAGCCCAAGTACCTCAGAGAACATGAATATAGGTAAATGAAACTGGGCCAAGGAAAGGCTTAAAAGGCAAAACTCAATGAATTTCAGCACTTGGTCCTTCCCCAGACCTGGCTCAGGAGGGAAATCACACAAAACAGACAAAAGACCCAAGTGAGCCCCAGTTGCTGGAGCCAGGTCTGATTAGTTCTGTGAATATGCACAAGGTGGCCATGTGGCCCAAGAGCTGGGTGCAAATACTTATAGGAACCCCAGATAATGACCTCTCCAGAAGCTACTGGGAGAGGAAAACTCTGAAGATGCTTCTTCAAAGAACAGCAAGGTTTAAATAGGAAAGCCTAGAAGAACGCATCACAGCCTTTGAATGAGACAGAACGTCAGCAATAGCAAGTGTCCATTCCACAGTGAGCATGTATGTGCATGTGTGTGAGTGAGGGTCGAGAAGGCAGTCATGGATCACAGGGGTGTGACACTAATAGTTCCTCCTGTTCACAGAAGTGAGTCCAAATCTCTGCTGTTCTCCTCTCTTCCCTCATCTGACAGCCTTCATGACTATACAGCAGGACAGGCAGGTGCAAAGGCAGAAACCCCTCACCACAGGCAGGGGATGATCTCAGCCCAAGGTCTGTGGGGACAGCAGCTGACTCCCTTTTCCTCCTCTGAGACACGCCCTCTCTGTTCCAGGGGAGTAAACTGCCTTATCAAGGACAGGGCTAAGGCCAAGCAACATCTGAACCAACAAGCCTCCCTGTCCACATTCCACAAGCACAACTCTAGTCCCCAGCACAGAAGCCCATGACGGACACCCACACACAAGGAGTCACCTGACTTTCTTCTGGTTAATCTGCTGTATTCCAGCCTATTTCTTGGACATAGTGGGAAGCTCTAAGAAAGTTCTGCATCTCCTACACAAGATGACACTGCAGGGCCACCAGATGCACATCATGAACACCAAAACTCCAAAGGAAGCTAGGTGTGGTGGTGCACATGTGTTAATAGCAGCACCTGAGTGGAGGAGGCAGAAGGATCAAGGTCCAGGGCCAACTTTAGCGATATAATGCATCCAAGGCCATCGTGGGTTACATGAGATCTTGTTTCAAATGAAACACGCAGACAAGCAACTCCAATAGGATAACTTGTGAGTACACTGGGAAAGTGTCAGGTGAACTGTGGCTCTGGAAAACAACCCATTTCTCAAATGGTAAGAAGTTACCAAGTAACCCTATAGTTGCATTCCTGACATACAGACAAGAGAAGAAAACACACACCTGCACAACAGCATGAGTGAACAGGCACGCAGTGCTGTGTGAGACAGCTAAAAAGCAAAAAGCAAATACTAGGCAAAGAAACAGGCCAAAGCCTATTATCTGGTGTGCATGGACTTCCCAAGGTCATGGTCTCATTAAGCCCAGAGCCAGCCACATGGTTGCATAAAATGCCAAAGGTCACTATGCTCAGGGCACCACAGTATGACTCATCCCTTATGAACTGCCAAGGTCACAAAGCCCAGGGCATCAGGAATAGATTTGTATGTAAACTGCCCAAGATCACTAAACTCGGGGTCAAATAAGCTCAGAGTCACATGGTATAAGATTCTGTGTGCAGGAACTTAGAAGGTCACTAAGTCCAGGGCCACATGGCATAGGATCCCATGGGTATGGACTCTAGACAAGTCCACAGACAAGAAGTAGACCAGGGCAGGAAGTGGTACATGCTTTTAATCTCTCTCAGCAGGTAAATCTCTAGTGTTCAAGGCCAGCCTGGTCTACAGAGCAAGTTCTAGGGCAGCCAGGGCAATACAGAGAAACCCTGTCTGGGCGGGCGGCGGCAGACTAATGACTGGGACAGGAGTGGACTGACAAAAAACAGGTATGGGCTTCCTGATAAGGGAGACAACTCTGACTATATTTATCTCGCCCAACAATATAAGTACCTAAGGGAAAGAAATAGATGAGCTACAGGCACTGCCAGGGTCAAAGAGGTAAAAAGAGAGGACTGCCCTACCAAAGGCTGCCACCAAGGGCGATATTGTGTTCTCACTTAAATAATAAACCCAGAGCTCAAGCAGCTGGGATTTCCCAGCTCCAGCCAACTTCCTGGGGGGGGGGGGGCGCGCTATGGGCTGAGGGGAGGCAGGGCAAGGCTGCCTGCTCTCTTCACTTCACCCCTGCTAGATGCCTTCAGTGGTCAGGAGGGCAGCCTCTACTTCCTGAAAGCCAGGAAGCCCTACTATTCTGACCAAGCAGTGAGGTAACCCTCAAGGGGACTAAAGCCCAAAAGAGATCTGGAAGGGTGAGAGGCAAGGATGCAGAGCCTAACCTGTGCTAACTGAAAAAGGTTTGCTAGACTAGCCAAATTCCCCTACTAACACCATGGTGCACCCCCCACAGTCACATTTTATATGTTCCTAGTTACCTATTAGGAGTGACAGTTTTGGTTTGCACTGTCTGAAGTGCAAAAAAGTCCAAAATATTTACTATCTGGCCAAATAAAAGGAAGAGTTTGGTTGATTCCTAATGTCAAAGAGCAAGAGATACAAAAATAAGAACAGCTTCAAAGCCAAGGACTGTGTGTGGAAGCCATGAGGAGTCATGGGTTGGGAGCACAGCCAGAAGGAGGCAGCCTTAATTATACTCCAGGCATTTGCTGCTGTGTTAATTTTTGTCTGTGAAGCTAGGTTTTATGAGTAAGGTCCCCTAAACCAAGGAGGCACACAAGTCCACAGCACTGGTGGGCCCAGAGGATTCCTGAGGCTTCCAAGTTCAGTCAAAGTTTTAAAAGGAAAACAACTGAGAAAGACTAGCCGTCAATCAGCACCTGGCCTCCACACCCACTTAGTGCCCTGAAAAATTGAGCCTCCAGAAGGAAGGGAAAGGCACTGTCCCTCCTGTCTTGTTGCACAGCCTTTTTGTTTTGCCCCAAGCCCCAGCTGGCAAGCTGGGAAGGCAAAGTGGTACAGCAGGCCGCAACACAGGAACCTGGGTCTACAGCGAGCCTCAAAGGTGCCCCTTATGCCCAAACTCCTCTGGGTGGCATAGCTCCAGGGCTGTCTAGATCGCTGCCTAGAGCAGCACACAGTGCTCTACGGGAGCTCCAACACCTGGTAGACATAAGCAAACTAGCTAAAAGCAGGCCTGGTACCAAACAGGGTGCACACCTCTCTCTCTTCCCCAACAAATCCCAGTGCTGCACACTGTGACCCTGAGCAGTAGCCCTTAGAGCTCAGCTGTGCCATTGCAGGACAGCTGTTTCACAGAGCTGTGTGAACCCCCAGTGGCACCAAGCTTTAAGGGACCAATCGGGGAACCCTTGCAAAGGGTTTCAGGGGGTTCCTTTCTCCCACTCATGAGGCAGCTACTGAGATCTTAAAGCCTGTGAAGTAGGATTGTGTCTGCAGGGGAGGCTCAGAGAAATCAGGGAAACCTTAGGAGCCACAAGCCCAGCTCCCTGGAGAAAAGCCCCAACCTGAATACAAGAAAACTCCCAAGATGGTCAAGGGTGTTCCGTGGCAGAGCTTATGCCTAGCATGTGACTGAGGCCTCAGGTTTGATCCTAGTTCAGGCTCCAGAACCTCTGAAGAAATAAAAAGAATAGTCCAAACACCAACTGCTGCAGCCCATCCTCCGCCTCTCCTCCTCTCTTTTCTCAGCTAGCACTTCCAGCCTCTCACAGATGCTCACCCTGCTCTGACCTCCACCTTGCAGAGATGGAAGAAAAGGCACCCCTCAGCTCCGACCCCTCCCAGCAGGGCCCTTAAGCAATCCAATTAGCGCACAAATCTGACAGGGCTATTACGCAGACAAATGATTGTTATTATTGTTGTTATTATCCCTCCCACCCCTCTGGATGCCTGCCCACCAATTATCCCCTTGCTTTCTTCTGTGTCCAATCTCCCTCCAGCAGGCAGGAGTGGTGACTCCCAAGGCTCCTCTCTTACCTGGCCACCTGTCTGTTTTCCCTTACTTTCACTAGCAAGAACACCAACACCGCAATTACCTCCCCTTCCCCAAAAACCCCAACCAAGCCATTGCCTCCTGTTCACTCCTCTACTCCCTCCAACCCACCCCAGGACCTGCTCCTGGGTACCTCACCTCACTGGTACCCCAGCCAGTTCTGGAGGAAGCCTGTGCCTCTCTCTTAAGAGGCCTCTCCATTCCCTGACCAATTACTCTTTGTAAAAAGTTACTCAGTTCAAATAACCCAAATAAAAACTGGACAAACAAGCAGAGACAGATGGCTCAGAAGCTGCACAAGTGTGAGGACCAAGTAAGTGCACATGCCCAGCATCCACATAAAACACTAGGTGCAGCAATCTGCACCTGTAGCCCCAGCACCAAGAAGTAGAGCCAGGCCAACTAACTCATCTACCCAAAACAGTGAGCTCCAGGTTTGGTGTGATCCCATCTCAAAAAACAAAGTAGAGAGGCTAGAGAGGCACTCAAGGAGTAAGAGCCTGACTGCTCTCACTGAGGATATGAGTTTGGTCTATAACCCCAGTTTCAGCGGATCCAATGTTCTTCTGGCCTCAAGTACTTGCATGTACATGGCACACATAAACAGGTACATACACATTAAATAAGTAAGTAAATATTTAAAATTAAGTGGTAGTGATGGTGCACGCCTTTAATCCCTGCACTTTCGAGGCAGGGAAAGGAGGATCTGAGTTCTAGGCCACCCTGGTCTAGAGCGCTAGTTCCAGACAGAGCTACACAGAGAAACCTTGTCTTGGAAAAAAAAACAAAAATAATAAATAAAAATAAGACATGAAAGTGACTAAAGTCAACCTCTACATGTGCTCACACTCATAAGCATCTGCACTTATGGGCACACAGAGACCACATACAAACCCTTTTCTCAAAGATATCCGGATGGCCAGCGGACACATGAAATGAAGCTTGCCCTGGGAAAACTCAAGCACAGTCACAACGTCACACCACAAGTCACTGGTGCTGGTGAGAGGAAAAGGAGGTGCACCTGCTTTGGAAAACACCTGGCAGTCCTTCAAGGTTATGCAAACAACCATCATCAACCCAACAATTCCACTATGGTCTACACTCTAGAGCAGTGCATGGGGAAAAACTGTCGCCACGTGGAAATCTCAATGTGAATGTTCAGGGAATATAGTCACAAAAGCAAAAAAGCCAATACAGCTGGGCAGTGGTGGTTCATGCCTTTAATCCTAGCTCTTGGGAGGTAGAGGCAGGTGGATCTCTGTAAGTGGTCCACAGAGTGCTACAGGACAGCTTGTCTTCCAGGACACCCACGGCTACACAGAGAAGGCAGCAAACTGTTCACTTTGTGGGTGAATTATACCTTGTGGAAATGATCCTCTAATTCTGAAAACCAGCCCCATCACATAGACCCACTGCACTAGCTACAAAGCCAAAATTCACCCCAGATCTCCTAGGGCCCTAGTCTGGCCTAGGCTCTGCAAACTCCCATCTTCTTCCAGAGTCCCAATCTCACTATCTACCCCCACTGGGCCTGTCTGGAGAATCCTGCCCCAGATCTTCCAGCTCCCTTCTCCATGTGTCTCCTCCTCCTATGCCCAGGCCCCACCTCAGATCACACGCCAGCTTTGTCATTATCTCTAATTATCTTTCTATTACCTCTGTGCTCCCTGAGGGCAATCACTAAGTGTGCCAGGTAGCTATCATTCCAGAATATGTTGCAGGTGGCCATCGGCCCACTGCCCTTCCGTCCTTCACTAGTATGCTCCATGAGAACAACCTCTCTGCTTTCCTAGCACATCCCTCCTGGCTTCCCTAGTCTGGGCCTCTCCCCTCACTCCAGGACCTTGAGCTTTCTCTCTAACCAAGCCCTGCATCCAACACCAGACCAAAGCTAGGTCTCTAGTTCCCTAGGACTAGGCCTAACCATCCAGGGCATGAATTCCACTGTTTGCCACCACTGGGCTCTTATACTTGTCCTTCGGGGTGAGCTCGTGGGGACTACTCCATCTTATCCAGTCAGTTTTGGTAGTCACAATCTGAGAACATCTGAGCCTCATCCGGATTTGAGGGTGTATTTAGACTTGGCATGGAGCCATGATCCTCATGGTCTCCCCTCCAGTGTTTTAAGCAGATGAAGTACCGCTGCCTTCTAACTGGTCTAGTATATCCACTTCCTGTGGGCTCTAGTCTCTTCAGCAGAGCAAGGACACTGTCAACCCAGGCTAGCAGGAACTGATGGTCAAGGAAAAGTAGTAAACATGGTCAGGATAGAGAAACACCTTGGCCCCACCTACTCCTGGAGAGCCTTCCAGAGTCTTAATCCACTGCAAACCTGTGACACACCTGGCACTCACTTGGAGCAGTCCCTAAGGGCCACCCAGCTCCTCCCTGGCCAAGTGTAGCCAGGAAGCAGAAGCCAAGTCAGATGTGGATTTGCGGCACTGGCTCTCTGCTTTAGGGTGTCTTCTGAGTGCCTCTTATTCACTGGCATGTAACCTCAAACTACCAAAAGCAAACCCTCTTCAGGAATACAACGTCTGCACAGGTTTATCAATAACAGCAAGCGAACCTGGGATGGGAAGGAGTGGGATGCTAACAATGGGGAACCTGGGATTGGAGAGGGAGGCATAAGGGAACTGGGCCTTCTGCTCAACCTTCATGTGAACCCAAAACTCTCTAAGAACTACATCTTGCATTACAAACAAAACAAAAAACTCAGGCCATTTCAGACCCACCCCCTGGGCTGGGCTGTTTCTAGGTGTGCAGATACCATCTGGCCTTATGCCGTTCTAGATTTGCTGAGGTAACATGCTCATATACCAGGGCCCAGCAACAGTTCCTCCCTTGGGAAGCCATCCCAACTGCTCCCTTCCCTCTGCTGCAACTGTCCTCCATAGCGACCAGTAACGGATTACATTTACTAAGTACAGATTAAACCCCAAGTTGTGGGGTGCATGGTGCTGTAAGCACATAAGCTCGGATCCTGATCCCCTGAACTGCCAGGGAGAGGCCAGAGGACAATCCCTATAAGCAAGCAGCCAAGATCAGAACCTACCCCACAGCTGATCAACCATGTGGTCTAGGCTGACCAACCATGTGACCGAGGCAAGGAGCCTCATCTTACCCAGTGCCAGTAGTAAATCATGACACGTGCCCAGTATTGAACAAAAAAACTGCGGGCACTTTATGCCGACAGACAAGGCAAGGAAGCACTTACTGCACACTATAACCATTACACCTGTTTCAGAGATGAAAAAGCCAAGAAGAATTAGACAACAGTGCGGCTAATACAATGTTATACAGACACAGAACAAACTCCAGGTCAGATCTGGGTCAGCATGACTTCCTCTGAGGACACTGGCACTGCTCCCAATTAATGTCTGTTCCTGTGGCTGAGTCCTCAGTCCTCAGGGAGAGATCCCTACCTTAACCCTAAAGCTCCTCCTTTGGGTATCCCATGCCCAAACATCAGAGGGAGTGTCTAGTAGATCAAGTCCTCAAAGGCAGGCAGGAATGATACTGACCAACTGATCCTGTACACAGACCCGAAGCAATGTTCTCTGAGCAGCCTGGCCCTAAAGTCTTAAGTCCTCAGCATTATCCACTTCCGGGTAGGCACTCCTGCATGGAGCTGGACAGACAGCAGAGAAGACACTGTCTGAGAGAACAAAAGGTAAGGCCAAGAGGCCAAGGCAAAAGGGGAAAAATGGAGGACAGGGGCTGAGATGGCCACTCTACAGCTCTCTACACTCCACCTCAGGGCCATTGGTACTAGGATCACGACAGCTCAGCTTCCTACCCACCCTGCTGGCTGGTGAGGCCTCCACCACAGCTGACATAGACCCCAGCCTCCAGCAGAAGTCACCTCTGCTTATCCACTATGCTACAATAGGTCCGCAATAAAAGACCAGGTCTCCAGAGTCTTTCAGCCAGCAGCCCTGCATGCAGGAGTCTTCCTGACAGTTTACCCACAGAATGGGGAACCAGGAGCCCCAACCCAATGGCTAGCACCTAAGAAGAGGCCTGTAACCCCAGACCCAGCTTTGCCCAAAAGAATTATTCCAACAGTAGGGATGGTACTGCAATCAGGGGCCAGTTCTGAGCTCCTACAGACTATATTGTGAAGTTACTTTAGGGCCTAGGGCTCACAAGCACCAGCACAAGCATCTGTCCTACTTGACAAAACCAAGGTGAGCACCTCTGTCCTAGGGCTTCAAAGAACTTAGAACCAGTTCACTGCCACGGTCTCAGAGCACATCATCAAATTTGCAGTCTCTCCTAAACACCCAGGACAGCCCCAGTCAGTGAGGATGCCAATATGGTTTTAGAAAGCCTGTAAAGTGTATCTGCTCCCCTCACCAAGAGCAGCAGGTGCTGCATAGCAGCAGTGACTGTATAGTTGCTGATGGCCTGGAGCTATGCATCCTGCCATCTCTCTTAATTCCCAGGGTCCCCTTGTCCAAGACCCACCAATGGTAATGTCACTGCCCCTGCACTGAGATCACAGCACCCTTTCCCTGTAGCCCCCCCAGAACTCCCATGGCCACTCCCTCTTGGCCAGAACAACTCCAAAGAGGGACTACAAGATCCAGTGTTACCCACAAGCAGATCTGGCCCATGGAAACCTTGGGAACTCTACAACCTACAGGGTGTCCCCACCAGAGCAGTTCAACGTCCTGGGGCTAACGGTGTGTATAGTGGTGATAGACTAGGATTATTCAGGGAACTGTAACAATGTTCCCCACTTAAGACGACTGAGGCGGAAACAGCTTGGGAAAGGGGAAGTGACACATCCAAGGTCACAGAACTGTAAAAGAGCCAAACTGGGACTCAGGAACGTGGCTTCAGAGATCTTTTGAGTAACGTTGCCTGAAAGGAAAGTATGAAAAGCCTTGCACTAGGGAGGATACTGTTATCGCCTCCATTGTGTCCTCATGTGTTACGTTTCTGTTGGCAGAACTTAGGAAACTGAAGCAAGGATTTGAGCTACAGAGCTCAGAGCTTGTCATGACGAATATTCCCGGTGGATGCAACTCAGTCTTGAATTTCACCATGGGCCAAGCCAGAGGGTATGCCCTTACCAACCCATCCTCAGCTCAGATGAATAATATATGAGATAAGCCAAATCAGAATCCGATGTGAAAGTTCTCTGCGCGGTGGCCGCACAGCACTCAGTTACTCCACAGAGGCAGGCAGGGAAGGTTAGCTGCACTTGACCCAAGAGGCTTAGGGCCCACTTGGGCTTTCACTGAGCTGAGGCCAGATCTCAACTAGATCCTCACAATACCCAACATGGACTCTCAATCAGAAAGTACAGAGTGGAAAAACGAAAACAAAACCAGGTCAAGATGCTGCCATTTTAATAATGCCCTGAACAATTCCTTTGGTCTGGGCTGGGTCAGGTCTCAGCTTCTGCTTTCTACCCCTAGGTCTTGTTCATCTTCCTATCCTGCAGTCCAACACCGGCCTGGCACTAAGATAGGTATCACTTCACGCTCCACACTCGCTCCTACGTCTGTGGATGACTTTTCCGACTGACCTCTGCAGGTCCTGGGGCACTCATGTCTAGGATTTGGGGGTCACCCTGTGACCTGCTCTGGTGCATACTAGGGGTGGAGGCGGGAGGGCTGTTGAGGGGCGGGGCTCCGCGCGGGACTCAGCCCGGGGAGGAAGGCAACTGTCCAGGCTGGGCCGCACGGCCCACGCGGCGCTGACCTTGGCCTGATGCTTCCCCTCCCGGGGAACCTGTTTCCTGCCGCCCGTCTGCACGCGCGGGGGAAAGAGATGAATGGGCCTCCCGCCGCCTGCATCCCCGTAATTACCAGCCAGATCAAAGACCAGCGCATGGCGCCCGGGGCAGCAACGGACCAGGACGACTTGAAATGGAGAAGGAGGGGACATGGGAGGACTGAGGCCTAGACTGTCCCTAGGACGCCGTTTCCGGTCAGCCCGGCCAGGGCAGCGGGGCCCCTTCCCCCATCAGGCCTCAAACCTCCCCCCACCTAAAGTCACCGGCACTTCCGGCCTGCCCGGCGGCAAATACGGACCGGGGTGCCTGGATTCTGCCGCCCGTATAGCGGAGGTGCCAGCCATCCCGCACAGCCGCCAGAGTCGCGCACGCGCACTGTCCCGGCTCGCCGCGGCCAATTTCCCCACAGCGCTCGCGAGCTCCCCAGCCCCGCGCTCGCTCACGCCCACCCCCCCCCCCCACCCCTAACACTACGCGCACGCGCACAAGCCCGCTCTGCCGCGCTCGCCCTCCCGCCTCCCCACCCACCCCCGTCCGAAGCCCGGCTTCCCGACGCGCACCTACCCCAGCCTCTCGGCGCACGCCCCCCTAAGCCCGCTGCTGCCCTCACCTCCTCGGCCCCGGGGCCGCCGCGCTGCACTCTTCTTCCTCTCGCCTGCCTCGCGGATGGTGGCAGCGGCGGCAGCGGCGACTCAGACCCTGGGGTCAGGGGGACGGGCGCCCAGGCCGGAAGTGACCTTCTCGGCCGCTTCCGCTCGCGCCTCTCCTTCTCCTCCCCCTCCCAGGCCGCCACCACTTCCTTGTCGCTCTAGGCTAGCGAGCTCCGCGACCCCTGACCGTCACCCCCCTCCGGCTCTATGGTTACTGAGAGGCGCCTTAGGACGCCACTTCCGGATGCGTCTAGGACCTGAGTCCTCCGTCCTGCTCTATGGCGTCTCGCTACGAGGGGCTCCAGCCCCGCCCCCTCCCAGGACAGAAGGCCGGGCTCGACCCGTTAGGCGCACACTTCCGGGTGTTGGGGCGGCCCCCAACCCAGCCTCGCCACTCGCGCCTGCGCGATGAACTGCCTGCGGGGACGCTCCCGCCACTCCGGTCCTCCTGGCGTCTCTATCAGTGTAACCCCTTCTGCCCCGGAACGCCTCCAAGCCAATGCCAGTCATTTGAAAAGCTCGGTTCCAGAGAGCTGTGATCCTGTATCTCCTGGACTAAGGGTTGCACTTTGGGACGATCTCATCTTGAGGTCTGCCCCCGTTTTGCAGAGGACCAAAGGTCACATCACCTTATTAAGTGACACAGCAAGAATGACGGAGGCTGGGCTCGAACCCACAGAGTATCCAGATTGTTTCTCTGTGACTTAAACCTTTTAAGGATGCTGATGAAGAAGAAGCGGGATGAAAGAACCCTCCGTAGCTACTGTTTTAAAGGCACAATTTGAAGCATAAATGTCCATATTAGCTTCTCTGAGACAAATGGCATAATCCATGAGTGGTCCGTCAACTAACTTTACGAAAGCAGACATCAGGTGCTTTCCGTATTTGGACTAAGTGAGGGAAGAACCGTCTGAAACAACACCTCCTGCACCAGAAAAAAAAAAAAAAAAAAAAATCCTGTACAACCTAAAGTCAAAAAGATACATTGACACCTGAGGGCAGGCTAAGAAAATGGAAAGCATAACTGTCCCCTTAGCAAACACCACACAGCCTTCACTGCTGGGGCTGTTAGGGTGGGTAGAGAAGTAGGAAATTCAAGAGAAGGCTTATACTAAGCCTTATAATGGAAAATCTCCAAGCTGACTGCCAGTAATTCATGTTCAAGCGCTGGACTTGCACGGCTAGATTAAAGATAAACCAGCTGGGACCTTCAGTTTGTGATAAGCATCACAGGCTGCTCGTAACTGATTGAAAGGCTAAAGGTGACCATCTGATGGTAGAGGCTTTAAAAATGGCCCCAAAGCTAAAGAGCAAACGGGGGGGGGGGGGTAGTAAATATAATTAACTATTCCTTTCTGGCTCAAAGCTAACAGAACTAAAAGGCAAGCTGGCAACAGCGAACACCACGGTTAGTTATCATCCCATCCCGAGTCCTAGGCCACATTCTTAGAATGTTAAACCGGGTAATATGAAGGTTAAATATTTCCCCCATGGTGAGCCTCAGAGGGCAGAGGAATGCTTATGCTCACCTCATGCCCATGAAACCCTGAGAGGAACAACTTTGCACCCCCTTTAATGACAACTGTAAGGAACAAATTCCTCAGCACCCCAGGCTAGCTCTTATCCCTCCAAAGGTTTTTCCCCTCTCTGGTGAGGCTGCAATTCTGCCATACACACCCCATCTCCTTTGCCATTCATCTCCACCCTGTTGCTCAGGGCACACTCCCCAATTCCAACCAAGTCATTTTTTGTGTCTAATTTGTTTGGGGTTTTTCTTCCTCTCTCTCTCTCTCTCTCTCTCTCTCTCTCTCTCTCTCTCTCTCTCTCTCTCTCTCTCTCTCTCTCTCTCTCTCTCTCTCTCTCAATGTGTGTGTGTGGGGGGGGGGGTGTTTGCATATGGGCAGGCACACATCTGGGAGTCCAAATGCATATATTTGTATGTGGAGACCTGAAGTTGATGTCAGGAATCTTACTCTCCTGCTCCCAACACACTTCGAAGAAAACTCCATTGAAAACTCTTCAGCAGTTGAAATGGAATCTTCTGATGGGGGGGGGGAGGGGTGCACAAGTTCACACACGCACACACCATAATGTGTAAATAAAGTCAGAGAACAACTTTCAGGAATTGATTGGCTCTCCTACCCTGTGGGTCCTGGGAGTTTAACCCAGGTTGTCAAGCTTGGCAGCAAGCACATTCTACCAGCTGAGCCCTTTTCCTTCACCTGGCAATTCAATCTTATAACTCTCTAAGTTCTCTGAGCCAGGAGTTTTATGAACTTGCTGACTTTTGATTTCAATCCAAAGGAAAGTCTGACAACCCCACCCACCCACCCTATCTTATCTATTTCTGTAATAGTTATTTCTGTCTTTTTGGCAGCAAAATACCTGACCAAATTTAAAGGAGGAAAGGTTTACATGAACTCATGGTTTGAAGATCCATCATGGCATTGCAACCACCTTCAGGAAATAGACATGAATGGATACAGGTGCTAAACTCTCCAGAAACTCAGGCTGGGGGAACAGTGCCACCCTTAGTTACAGTTTGTCTTCCTGTGTCAATTAACCCAATCTAGATAATCCCTCACAGTATGCTAGAGGCTAGTCTCCTAGGTAACTAACTCTAGAGCTGCTCAAACTCATCAATCTTCTTTAAATTTTCATTTTTAACTATGTGTATGCATTTGTGCCAGTAAGTGCACATGAGTACAGGTGCCCACAGAGGCCAGAGGTGTTAAGATTCCCTTAGTCCCAGAATTATAGGTGCTTTAAAGGTGTTCAAGAACCAAGTGCTCTTAACCAATTAGCAACTCTCTAGTTTGGCAATCAATAGTTTTTGTTTGCCTATTTATTTTTATTTTATGTGCATTAGTGCTTTGCCAGGGTTGTCCAGACCCCTGGAACTGGAACTACAGAAACTACAGACAGTTGTTACAGACAGTTGTAAACTGTCATGTGGGTGCTGGGAATTGAACTCGAGTCCTCAGGAAGAGCAGTCAGTGTTCTTAACCACTGAGCCATCTCTCCAACCCCTTGGCAATCAGCCTTAACCATCACAGTTTCCCACACATGGTGCAGTGACTGCTACAGCTGGCTCTTCTTTTCCACAGAAGTACGTCAGATTATTCCTGGGATGTCTCTTCCCACCCAAGGGTTACACTTGTCCTCTAGGCATCTAAGTATGACCTTGTATTTGGTTCTCACCAGTAAGATGAAGGAGAAATGACATGGTCCACTTCAGGGCCAATGCACTTAGGAAACAAATATGCCTGCCTGGTATCCTTTGGCTTTTTGCTAAATATTACAAGAGCCAGAAAAAGCGATAAAGTCAGAGAAACCCAGGTTTATGAATGGGTGCCTTGTGGGGGACATATCCCAGCCCCAATCCAAGATGGTTACATGATCAAAAAGTAAGCATCTTGGGTTGGGAGAGATGGCGCAGAAGTTAGGATTGCTTGCTACTCTCCCAGAGGCCCCAAGTTTGGTTTCCAGCACCCACATACTGGAGCTCTCAACCGCCCTGCCCTGTAACTTCCAGCTCAAGGAGATCCATCTGCCTCATCCGGCCTCCGCAGGCAACTACACCCACATGCACAAACCCACATATATGCACGTAATTAGAAATAAAATCTTTAATACAAAGCCATGAAACGGAATAAGGTAGGGTGAGAAAAAGAGTTTAAGCAGAGAAAGGATAGCAAACTGGTGGGCGTTAACTGTCATCTGCCACAAAGTGGCCAATCAGTGGCCTTTCCTGGCATTCTCTGGAACTTAAGGTGAGCTTGTCAGGATCTATATAGATCCTGAGGTAACTGACAAGCTCTGGAGCTGGGAGCAGCCTTCTCTCTCAGCCTGTGGGATGTGCCTGTCTATAGAGAGAGGTTGTAGAAGAAACTGACAAAGGCAGGCCCAGGCCAAAAGCCTCAGGCGCCCCTAAGGTTTTCTGGCATTCTCATTGGCTTCTCTTATTCTTCTTTCCTGAGCATGGGCCCAAACTCCCATTTGGCCTTTAGCTGCTTCCCTGCTGGGGTTCCTATAGGAACCCAGTGGCACCAAGCATCTCAAACCTGGCTCTACGGTAAGCAGTTACCTCTGAGGAGGTGAGTCAGCCTCTAGAGTCACTATGCTCACAGGAATTCCTGAGTACAGACATCTGCATGACAGCCCCCACCAGAGAGCCCTGCCCAAACCTTCCTCCTCCAAGGGATGCCCTCTCCCAGGGAGTGACTGGAAGAACAGCCAGCAGCAGGGGGACTACAGCTGCTGAAGTACAACCCTTATAAGGGTCCCTGATCTGTTGTCCTGTCCCCACCACCACATTCATAGATTATTATTACTAAAATTAGCAACCTTTTTTTTTTTTTTAGCTCTCATCAGAAACTCCAAATATGCTTGGTCCTTTCCTCCTTCACCTAAAAAAGATATAATTTTAAATGTAAAATAAATAGATAAAAGATTGTATCGGGGACTGGCTAGGTGACTCGGTGGGTAGAGGCATTTACCAACAACCATGACAACCTGAGTTCCACCCCCAGACTGGCCAGACAAAATGCAACACTCCAGGCTGCAGAGAGAGCCTTTAAGCACTTTCCTGTTCCTTGGATTCAAGCCCCGTTAACTATAGAGCTCATTGTTTCCTTGGTAAGCCTTGAGATTTCTGGTCAGTTGAGGTGAGCTGCGCTTCTGCAGTGATGATAAAATGTTGAGACAAAGGTCATGAGATGTAAAGGGAAGAGCTATGAAACCCTGACTGACCTTGGAATCGAGGAAGAGTTCATCTAGATTCCAAATGGTTCTGGAAACCGCTTCCATTCCTTTCTCGTCTTGTAGTAAGTGGCAGGTGTTATTGAGGGTGTGTGTCCCTGACAACACTACGTCACCTGCTACCCAATGTTCCTGTTGTGGCCTCAATCTGACCTTGAATTTGCACACTGGCAGCTCTTGAGGTGGCACAGGCCTTCATGGAGGTGAAGTAGCCTGGGTATTTCCTCTCAGATCCCTCAGGATGTGAGGGTGGGAGGGAGTAGAGGATTTGTGACATGGAGAGCCAGCACTGAGTCCTTCAGGATGATGCAAGACAGTGTGGCACAGGAAGCCCTTAACACTCCAGTATCTCTGGTGCTGAGAAAGGCCACTTGAAGGACTTGAGTATGTCATATTGTTCAGTTGATAGCACGCTTGCCTAGAGCTCAGGGAGTCCTGGGTAAGAACCCCAGCACTTCATACTTCAGACATGGGGCACGCGTGCAGTCCCAGTGCTCTGAAGACGGAAGGGAAAAGGATCAGAAATTCAAGGTCGGCCTCAGCTCCATAGTGACTTCAAGGACACACGTTTCATAGGTCTACAAGATAGTTACTTCAATGTTTGGTTAGGACTCTTTCCTGAGAAATAAAATTAGCAGAGTATTTCTTTTTGCTTGTTTAAGGTTTTTGTTTATTTTTAAGGACTTTTTAGTTATTTTTATGTGCATGAGTATTGGTCTGCATGTATGTATGTATACCATGTGTATGCCTGGCGACCAAAGAGGCCAGAAAAAGGTGCTGGATCCCATGGGACTGGAGTTACAAGTGGCCATGAGCCACCATGTGATTGCTGAGAACTGAACACGGATCCTCTGCAAGAGCAGCTAATGCTCTTAACTGCTGAGCCCTCTCTCCAGCCTCAATGTTTTGTTTTTTTTTAAACAGGGTCTTTATGAGCCTAGGTTGACCTCATGCTTGCTATGTAGCTAAAGATGATCTTGAATTGCTAATCCTCCTGTCTCTACTGCCTCAGTGCCGGGATTATACACCTGTCATCCCACCCTCTGTATGTTATGATGGAGGGCCGTGGTAGTACAGGCCTATAATCAGAAGGATCAGAAGTTCAAGGTTTGGGCTGGAGACATGGCTCAGCAAGTAGTGTGCTTACAGCTCTTGCAGAGGTCTTGAGTGAGTTCTCAAGCACACATACTGGGCAAGTCACAATAGCCAATAACTCCAGCTCCACAAGGTTCAACATCCTCTTCTGGCCTCTGGAGGCACTGGCATTCACATGTACATACCCCCACACAAGCATGTACACACAATTTTTAAGAATTTTAAATATCTCTCCCCACCTTTTTTTTTTTTTTTTTTTTTTTAACAGTAAGTTTGATGGATGATGGTGGTGCACACCTTTAATCCCAGCACTCAGGAGGCAGAGGTAGGTAGATCTCCCAAGCTTGAGGCCAGCCTCATCTCCAGATCAAGTTCCAGGACAGCTAAGGCTACACGAATAAAACCCTGTCTCAAAAAAGCAAAAAGAGTGAGGGAACCTTTAAGGATTACATCTGCCTCTGGTTCATCTCTCTCTGTCTCTCTGTCTCTCTCTCTCTGTCCATCTCTGTCTCCCTCTCCTCCTTTCCCTCTTCCCCTCCCCCTTTCCCCCTCCCCCTCTCCATCTTCCCCCTCCCTCTCCCCCCTCCCCCTCCCTCTCCCTCTCATTCTGATTCCTGCTTTGCCATAATGTGAACACCCTCCACCACACACACTGCCATGACGGACTGAAAACCTCAAACCAAAATACATCTTTCCTCTGTAGCAGGAGGTCCTGCAGAACATCGCACCTGGTTTGAATTCTGGAGTGTTAGCACTGAGTTGTGAGCTGCCTTCTGTTTGAAATGTTTGATGCTTAAATGAGTTCTTTCTGGAGGATTCAAACCTTGGTTATGAGCCGACTTGGAAAGGAATTCTCATGACGGAATTGCTTTAGCACTGTGGTTCCTTTGAGAGACTCCAGTAAGAGGCTTTGGTAGGCAGAAACTGACCTGCTAAGGTGTGTGACAAAAAAGAAGACCTTTGCAAAGCAAAGGCAGTCTGTTCCACAGAGGCTGGCTCCCCTGCTGCTCTGCTAAGCCAAAATTCTTCCTGCAGTGACCCTAATTCCTCCAGGGGCCTCCCGCAAAACAGTGCATTACTTCCTTACGTGGTTCACATCAGGTATTTTGGTCACAGCGTCATCAAATACACTGGACAAGGCTGATCAAGTGACGTCTCCTGCCCCTACCCTCATTCTACACACAGGCACCCGTCTTCTCTCTCTCTCTCTCTCTCTGTCTCTCTCTCTCTGTGCAGGTCACTATCAGTTGTTTCTCAGATGCTTGTGTGGGTATGTGCAAATAAATACAGGTGTCTAAAGGGGCCAGAAGAGTGTCTGAGATGCCCTGGATCTGAAGTGACAGGTGGTTGTGAGACATCTGATGTTGGTGCTGGTAACTGAACTCAGGTCCTCTGCAAGATCAGCAGACGCTCCTAACCCCTGAGCTAGGCCCCACCCCCATTTTTTAAGATGAACTGTATTTGTGTGCGCATATGTCTGTCTATGTCTGTGTGTCTACATTTGTGCAGGTATCCACACAGACTATGTTTCAGATCGCTTGGGGCTGGAGTTACATTAGCATTCGTGAGCTGTCAGATGTGGATTCTAGGATCCAAATTCTGGTCTGTGGCAAAGCAGTAAATGCTCTTAACCACCGAGACTGAGCGCCCTCTGCAAGCCCAATCTTGCTCATTTATTTATTAACTTATTTTTGACAGGGTCTTGCTATGGGGTCCCAGAGGACCTGGACCATATGAACCAAGCCGCCCTCGAATGCATAGAGATCCACCTGGCAGCTGACTCTCGTGTGCTAGATTACAGTCTCACACCACCACACTCCCTTTATATGGTGCTACAGGTTGAACCCAGGATTTTGTACATTCGAGGCCAGCATTCTACCAACTGAACCACACCCCACTCCCTCATTTAACTGTCCTTTCTCAAATGTCTCAGTGAACCTGTTATTAGACAGAAAATAACCCTCAATCTCACTCCTAAGAGCACAGGCTGTGAGACACTGAGGGACAGACCCACCGCTTGCTCACACTCTTTCCCTCTGAGCTTACCTGCTCAGCCCATCCATCATCCATTTGTCCAATAAATATAATCTGAGCCTTCCAGTGCCAGGGGCCAGAGACCCAGCAATGAATCAAACCACACCCTGCCCCGAACGCACAAAGAGGAAATGGTAATTATTATTTTGAGTAGTAATTAGAGTGGTGTTACAAAGAGGCCGGGGAGCTTTAAAAGGGTATGAACTGTGTTTGCTGCCAAAGGAATTCTCACCCTGGGGCCTGAGAAGGCAGAAAAGAATTCCTTTCCTAAAATCTTTACTCCTTTGAAGGACAGACCCCTAACTGGGATATCTCTCTCTCTCTCTCTCTCTCTCTCTCTCTCTCTCTCTCTCTCTCTCTCTCTGTGTGTGTGTGTGTGTGTGTGTGTGTGTGTGTGTGTGTGTGTGTGTGTGTAGGGATGGGCTGTTCAGTCCTCTGGAGCTGAAGTTATAGGTAGTTATGAGCAGCCTGATATGGTTGCTAGGAAGCAAACAGGGAGGGCAATAGCACACAGTGAAGGACAACCCCGCTTGCCTGGGGCTGTGGAGGGCAGTGCCGTGTACATTATATTGGTAGATTGTCGTGTGCTGTTTGAATCCGGCTGAGAAGCTGTCCCAGAAAAGTAGGGTTCCCACTTCCCATTTCAGACCCTGTATACTTGTCTTCCAGTGTCCTTCAAAGTCCGAGGATAGGCTGTCCCCCAACTCTAGATAAGGAAGAAAGATAATAGTAGTACAGCTGGAGTAAAAACAGTGTGTCCTTGAGAACAGCTAGAAGTCAAACCATGAACAGGAGGACATTTCATCATGGGAATTAAGCCACGGATGGGAAGCTTAGCCCTGAAGAGAAAGCTCTTGAGGGTAAAGGGATGGTATCAGTGGTTAAATAGATATAACTTACATTTTTTTTTCTTTTTTTAGGAATGGCTGAATGGCTGAGGTAGGCAGGTGTGTCGGGTAAATATGGTAATTCTAATACTCTGGAGGAAACGGCAGAGGTTTAAGTTCAAGGCCAGCATGGGCTATATAGCAAGATTAACACCAGCCTGGTTTTCAAAGCAAGGAGGGGAGAGAAGGGCAGGGGTTGAAGGGTGTTGTATTAAGCTTCTGGCCTGTGGTCCAGACCCACAGACAGGCAGACTCACAGACCCACAGTTCCACCGAAACACAAGATGCTTGTATTAATTTTATGCTGATCAGCCTAGGGCTCTGGCATATTGTTAGCTAGCTCTTGCTCTTAAACTAGCCCATAATTCTTACCCTGTTCGGTACCTTTTCTCAGAGCAGCATAGTTGTCCTCTGCATCTGCTGGCTTCTCTGGTGTCTCTATGGCATCTCTGCCCTGTTTTTCCTCTTTCCAGAATATTCTTAGTCTGGTAGCTCCACCCACACTTCCTGTCTGCCTTCAGCCATTCAGCATTTTTATTAAACAAGTAGGTGGGACAATTTACAATGTAACAACATAATCCTACTACATTTCTCCTTTTTTTTCTTTTTAAAACAAGAAGAACCCCAAATCTAATATTCTTTTCCCCCCCATTATCCATAACAACTTATAACCAACACTGTAAACAAAGACAAACATCCATAATCCATTTTGGGGGAATGTGGACATAGTTCTCTAGGCTACCTCCTGCTGAATGGGGGAACTGGCAATCCCATGGGAACCCAAAAATTAAAATTATGGACAAGTCCTTAATGAAGTAGTCTGTAAGGCTGGGTCAGCTCAGCCAGTCTCCTTGAAGTTGTTTGGATGCAGAGCTTAGAGGAAACTGCAACAGAGGTGCTCTGAAATGCTGAGTCATCTGGGCCATTGGAGACTTTTCAGGGGGTCTTCCTGGATTAAACTTTATTTTCTTTATCCACGAATAAAACCACAGCCTCTCATTTTTTGTGGAAGTAAAAAGAAATCCTCTTCTCCAAAGTACCCTATCTTTTGATTTCACATTTAAAGTCAAATATATATATATATCAAAAATATATAGGCTGGATTAATCCAGGAGCGTTTGTAATCAAATGACTTTTGACCCAGGCCCTAGGTGGATCAGCATACGATTAATGTAAATGTCTGTGTGTTTCTCTTGGACTGCGGGTCTGCGGGTCTGGACCACAGGCTGGACAGACCAGAAACCTAATATAACAGTGAAGAAAATACCAACATGAATATATCATATCTGGTGTAGTCCATACATCATCCCACAAAAGACTTAGGATCCTCGCCTTCAACATCGTTTGTTGAGGACCTGCCTACCACAGGTGCTTCATGATCCCCAGATGGCTCCCATGAATGTACTTGTGTGTATTCATCGTGTGTGTGTGTGTGTGTGTGTGTGTGTGTGTGTGTGTGTGTGTGTGTGTGCGTGTGTAGGGGGGCATGTCCATGGATGCTAGGAGAGGATGTTCAGTCCTCTGAAGCTCAAGTTGTAGGTAGTTATGAGCAGCGTGATACGGTTGCTAGGAACCAAACACCTCGACAGCACATGGTGATTTTACTCCTGGGCTGTCGTCGTGGGACAGCCTGTCCTCAGAGTTGGAGGACACATTCCTTTCCTTTTTCCTTCTTTACTTTTTCCCTCTCTCTTTCTGTTGACACAAGCTAAAGTCCTCTGGGAGAGAAAATGCCCCCACAAGACTGAGATTGTCGGCAGGCCTATAATGGGTTTCCTTACTTAGTGACTGATGGGGGAGGGCCAAGCCCATTGTGGCTGGTGCTATCCCTGGGCTGGTGGTCCTGGGTTCTATCAGAAAGAAGGCTGAGCAAGCCAGTAAGCAGTTCCCCTCTGTAAGGTTTCCCAGCACGTAGTAGGCCCTACGTGGTCAATCCAACATGGCGCTGGCAGACCACACTATGGAGGGCACTAGGCATGGCTATGTAAATTCATGCCCACCTATTGTTCTCCTAAAAAGAGCCACCACTTGAAGGTCTGTCTCTCTCTTTCTCTTCTGCTTCTCTCCCTTGTACCTGCTCTGTAATTCCCCTGAATAAACTCTCGTGTGGCATCTGGTAGTGTGTGTCTGATCTCACAGGTGAAACCAATGCCCTCCATGGCCTCTGCATCAGCTCCTGCCTCCAGACTCCTGCCCTGCTTGAGTTCCTGTCCTGACTTTTTTTCACTGATGAACGGTGATGTGGAAGTGTAAGCCTAATAAACTCTTTCCTCCCCAACTTTCTTTTTTGTCGTGGTGCTTCCTCAAAGCAATAGAAACCCTGCGTCAAGCACTATACATTCTTAAACAGTGAACCATTGCTCCAGGCACATGGCTGTCAGCTCTGGTGTCACCTGCAGCCAGATTGTCGAACAATGTTTTCTTTCTGGTGATCTCATTTTCATAGTGAAAGAAAGCCCCACTAGCAAACCCATCTTCCTATTTCTTTGGGAAAGCACCCAAACACTTGGGCTTCACTAACTCTCCCAAAGACTCTGAGGTATCTGAATTGTCTTTAGACCACAAGTATCCCTCTCTTATTGGGTCTTTTTCTTTTTTCATGGAACTTTTCAGTTTATTTTATGAAAGCAGTATATTAATTAGTGTTAAAAGTAGACCCCTGGGGGCCGAAGAGTGGGTAAGAACCCTGCCTGCTGTTCTTGCAGAGGACTGGGGTTCAGTTCCCAGTACCCATGTCATTGTGGCTTACAGTCACCTGTTACTCCGGTCCAGAGGTTCCAACACCCTCTTCTGACTTCTTCCCATACAGATACTCAGACACTAAATATCTTTAAAAAAAAAAAAAAAAAAATCGGGCTGGAGAGATGGCTCAGTGGTTAAGTGCACTTGCTGCTACAGAGGTCCTGAAATCAATTCCCGGCAACCACATGGTAGCTCACAACTATGCATAGTGAAATCTGGCGCTCACTTCTGGCAGTCAGGTGTACATGCAGTTACAACCCGAAACAATAATCCTAAAAAAAAAAAAAAAAAACCAAACCCAGAAACCACCCCAGACACCCCCCACCCCCTCCACCCCCGGTGATCTGGACTGTGAGGTTTTTAGGCCTGTGACAAGGGACAGCAGGGAAAGTTTTAGCCATTGCAAGGAAAGCCTCACTTGAGCTTCAGAATCCACCAACCTCCAGCTAATTGATGGTTCTTAGCTGGGACAGGCTTTGTCAGGAACTGGTATATGTTTTTACACTGGTCAGCCTGTAGCTGAATTATTTCCCTCATCCCTGGATGTTCAACCACAGTATCACTGCAGGCAAATTTCTTCTTAAACATCTTTATGAGTTTCTTTTTACAATCATCAGTGATCTGATCCCTTGGACCCTTGGTAAAGGTCTTCCTCTGATGAATTATTACGTGGATATACAGATTCATCCGTAGCAGCAGAAGGCAGGTCACTATCCATAGCTGCACAAGCAAAGGGGTCGAGAGACATATGCCATAGTACCTTAACTTTAGTGGACAGCCTACTTAAGGCAGCCAGATGCTAGAGAAGTCTGGGGTAGGAGTCAGGAAGCAAGGGAACTGGACTAAGAGACAGCTAAGTCCCCAGCCATGGCTCAGTGACAAGAACTGGGTCTCTTTCTTTCTTTCCCTTGGGAACTGAACACAGAATGGGCTTCCTATTAGGCAGAAGGTCTACCACTGTGCCACATCCCCAAACCCTCACTAGGGAATTCTAGGCAGGGACTCCACCACTGAGCCACACCCCCAGTCCTCACTGGGGGATTCAAACAGGGGCTCTACCACTTAGCCATACCCCAGCCCCTCACTGAGAGATTCTAGGCAGGGCATCTACCACTGATCCACACCCCAGCCCCTCACTGGGGGATTCTAGGCAGGGGCTCTACCACTGAGCCACACCCCAGCTCCTCACTGGGGGATTCTAGGCAGATGCTCCACCACCTACCAGCTCCCCAGATCCTCACTGGTACATGCCAGGCAAATGTTCTACTTCTTTGCTATGCACAACCCCTGCTTCTTTTGTGCTGTGTGGTGTATGAATGTGTTTGTGTGGGTGTGTGTATGTGTGTGTGTGTTATGTTCAGAGGTCAGTGTCAAGTGCCTTCCACAATTTCTGTTTGCCTTGTTTTAAAAGGTTTGTTTTTATTTTTAATTACACATCTAGCTGTGCTTGTGTGCATGTGAGTTTCAGGTAGCTGAGGTCAGAGGTGTTCAATTTACCTGGAGCTATAGTTATAGGTGGTTGTGAGCTAGCTGCAGCTCCAGTCACATTAGATTTTGAGATAGTGTCTTTGTCTCTCCAGCTCGGGGATTTCGGTCCATGCAGCCTGACAGGGAGGGCCATTGTGCTGTTCTCCACAGAGCTTCTTTACATTTGACCTCAGCCAAAAGGCCAAGAAGCAATACTCCCACCCCCACCCACCCTGCCCCATTATTCCGGAACAAGGTCTCAACAACTTGCCCAGGCTGGCCTTGAATTCACTGTGTAGCTCAGGATGACCTTGACATTTTAATCTTTCTGCCTCAGCCTCCCAAGGATCCAGGATATGAGGCCTGAACTATCAGCTCTAGCTTCTTCATTAGACCTTTATTAATCTCTAATTATTAAATTATTGATCTCCATACTAATTCTCTGACTGTCATAATTATCTACATCTCAGGTGAAGATGATGGTGAAGGGGCCAGCTCGGAGGCTCACTGGGTAAAGGTGCTTTCTTCTGAGTCTATCTTAGTTCTATCCCCAAAGCTCACGTGGTAAAAGGAAAAATACGTTCAAGGTCAACCCGGGTCACCCGATGAGCTTCAGGACCACCAGGCTATAATGTGATTCTGTTTCAAAAACACAAACCAACACCATCTCAAATTGCTGGGTGTTACCAGGGTTTCCAAATCAGTGGGTCTGAAGGCTGAGCCAAATTCTGCATGTCTGATAAAGACCTAGATGGTATTTTCCTGCTAGTTTCAGCATCACATTTTGAGAAACTACTCTTAGGAGAACACACAGGAAAGTAAGTCTCTCTTAGAGAAGCCCACACTCATGCTTTTGAGTATCTCACTTTCTTCTGAGCTGGAGTATATTTCTCTTATCGGTTATACCTATATCAAAATATTAAAATATCCTTATTAACCTCAACTCCGGCCAGGTGGTAGTGGTGTAGAGGTGCATTTTTTAAAAGATTTATTATATATGCATGTGTGCCCGCATGCCAGAAGAGGACACCAGAACTCATTACAGATGACTGTGAGCCACCAAGTAGTTACTGAGAACTGAACTCAGGACCCCTGGAGGAACAGCCAGAGCTCTTAACCTCTGAGTCATCTTTTTAGCCAGTGGTGCGCAACTTTAATTTCTTCATTCAGGAGGCAGAAGCAGGAGGATCTTGGTGACTTTGAGGCTAGCCTGGTCTACAGAGTGAGTTTCAGGACCGCCAGGAAAACCTAAAACAACAATAACAACAAAAACAACTCTAGAGAGGAGCAGCCAGTGCATTAGAGTAGTTAGGGAGTGGGGAAAGAGGTGCTGGGCTGCAGGCCTGTGTGAACCTTGTACCCAGTCTATAAGGATCTGGCCAAGCAGGAAGCAGAGGCTGAAATCTTCCTCCCAATCTATTTATCTTCCACCTAATCTATTTGTTCTGTCCTCACCGCCTGGCCCAGGCCTGAAGCTTCTGAGGACTGTTTCTGGTCACTTCAGCCTCTTTCTGCTGATGTGAACAAAGATACTGTACTTGCAACAGGAACTTGGATCTGAAAGTCAGACCTGCGGAGTAGCATACAGGAGAAAGTCAATGTGTGTCCTGGAAGGTTTCAAACAAAAGGGACAAAATCCTTTCCATGTCTAAAAGACCCCTCTCATACACATAACGTTGCATAGTCATATGATAAACTCTTACTTAGTCATGTTCTTTGTGGTCCTGGAATGAGTTCAGAGACTTAAGCATGTTAAGCTTTCTGATACTAAACCACACCCCCAGACTTTGTTGTAGTTTATAATTGGGTGGCTAGAGATATGGTTCAGTAGTCATTGCTTGCTGCTGCTTTACAGATGACACCTACACATGTACACATAATTTCTGTTGTTGTTGATTTAGGACAGGGTTTCTCTGTGTAGCCCTGGCTGTCCTGGAATTCACTGTAGACCAGGCTGGCCTGGAACTCACAGAGATCCTCCTGCTTTTGCCTCTGAGTGCTGGAATTAAAGGCATGAGCTACCACCTCCTGGCTATACATTGGTTTGTTTTTTTTTTTTTTTTGACAAATGATTTTTATAACATATATTATAAATACATAACTTAGTCTCTGTGTACATGCACCTGTAGGTCAGAGGATGGCATGTGTAAGACAGTTCTTTTCTTCTACCATGTGCCAGGATCAAAGACCATCATGCTTGGCAGCGAGCCTCTAGACTAGGTGAGCCATCTCACAGTTTCTGTTTTTTGAGACAGTGTCTCATGTAGCCCAAATTGACCTCAAACTCACTGCACAGCCAAGGAAGAAATCTTGACCTCCTGATCTTCCTCTATCCACCTCCCAAGTGCTGAGATTACAATTTTCAGTTTTACAAAGGAAGGAAATTGGCCCATTGAGATGGCTCAGTGAATAAAGGCACCTGGAGTTAAGTCCAATGTCCTGATTTTAACCTCCAGTCTCCACTTGGGGGAAAGAGAACCAATTCCCGAAACTTGTCCTCTACATACAAACTGTGACACCCAAACACCTCTCCCACACACACTTATTCACAGTAAGTGTAGTAAAATCAGTATAAATAAACATGAAAATAAAACTGGAAAATACACACTTGCAATTTCAGCAATCTGGAGGTGGAGACAGGAATATCATCCTTGGCTACATAGTGAGTTTGACACTAACCAGGGCTATAAGAGACTCTGCCTCAAAAAGGGTTTCAATGTATATATGGAATGAATCCAACTGGGATGTGAGATACGCTACATAGGAAAAGAATGTGATGTCACAGGCTCTCAAAATAGAAAAGTAATTCGTGTGACTGGCACACTTAGCAAGATGAGGGACACAGAGGACAAGGGCAATGGATTAGATGGTTGGTCACCAAGTTCTAAATTAGCTAGTAGATAGCTGTAGAAACTAGGAGAAAGGCCTTGTTCATCCACGAATTTGGTAAGGACAATTGCAACCTTCATGTACGCTTGCCCTTGTCTGCCACTGTCGCCTTTTTCAAAGTCCAATGAGGAGGGGGGGGGGGGGAGATCTGACTGGCTCACTTGCTTATAAGATGGTTCAGTGATAAAGAGCATTGCCTGCATTTCCAGCAACCACGTGGTGGCTCAAAACCATCTGTTATGGGATCTGATGCCCTCTTCTGGCCTGCAGGCATATGTGCATAAATAAAAGACACAAACATATGTAAATAAAGTACTATCCATCACTCGAACTGAAACAATCTCATTACCTTGTAGAGGGGAGATAAGGGGGGTCAGAGAGATGGAAAAAGAATAGCACAGGCTATTCTTCTAGAGGACCTGGATTCAATCCCCAGCACCACACGGTCACACCAGTCTGTAACTACAGCTCTAAGGGATCCCACGCTATCTTCTGGCCTCGGTGGGTACTGTTTGCATACAGTACATGGATTTACATGCTGGCAAACACCCATACACATTACAAAAAAATCCAAAAACCCACTTTCTTCTCATTTTTGAGGTAGGAAAGCAGAGATTGTCGTCTGTCCGATGAGGCTATACAAAAGAAGAAAGAAAGAAAAAAATAAAAGAAAAGAAGGTCGCTTCACAATATTTTCCTCCCTATTCACAAGAGGGAAACTGAGGTCAGAGAGTGGTCGGTACGGGGCGAGCTTTCGTTCACCAGCCTCAACCTTCCTTTAGTACAGAAGAGGGCGGTTGAAACGGCAACCGTTGTCAAGGAGACGGATCGCTCACTGATGATTGGGGGGAACTCTAGCCAGGCCTCCTCGACCTCCTCTGCTGGCGCTCGAAGGTCCAGGAGGCCGAACTCGAAATGTGCTGCTCCACTGGTTTCCATGACAACGACCCCACCGACGCCTCCCGTCCCTCCGGGACACATCTGCGTCTGCTTGAGGTCCGCCTTGTTGTGAAAGCGGGTAGGGGGAGGAAATGCGATGTGAAATCTGGGAAATGTAGTCCAAAATCAGAGGCGCTCCTTTTGCACCGGTGTGCCAATAGGGAGCCGGTTTGCTTCTGTACATCTTGAAAAATGTAGTTTTGGGGGGCAGGCAGAGATGGCCGGTTCAGGACGCACGGGCGTATGAGAGTCATCACAGTGAGGGCCAATGGGAAGCCGTTTTGGTCGCGATGCTTCTTGGGAGTTGTAGTTTGTAGCTGACCGAGGAGGCGGGGAGTTGTTGGGTGAACTGGCGATTCCGAGTGTTGGGGTGAGGGGAAGTGGGGGCGGGGGAGGGACGGGTGAGTTTGGCGCAAAGCCTGCTGGGGCATGGAGTCCGGGTGAGCCTTGTGCGCATGTGCGGGAAGGAGAGGGTGCTTGGGGGGCCTCGCCCTGGAGAGTGAGGTGAGCTAGGAAAGGGAGGGAGGGACTGGGGGGGTCGGGTTTATGAGGGACGGGCGGGCTACGGGGAAGGGTACCCTTGTCTGGAGGAGGGAGAGAGGAAAGGAGTGATGGGCGGCTTGGGGGAGGGAGATGATAAAGAGGCTGGGGCGGGTAAGGGTGCTGGGGGTGGGCCGGGGAGCTGGAGGGACGCAAGGGGCAGACGCGGGAGAGCTGGAGGCCTGGGGATGCTCGAGGTGGAGCCCTGGGATGCTTGGAAACTGAGTGTGGGGTGGAAGTCCAACCCCACTGAGGAAGCCTGGGTCTCCGGGACCTTTAACCCCTTCGAAAAGCATTGCGGGAAGGGGTTCATTCTGGGGCACCGTGCTGTCGCAGTGTAGATGGGTTGCAGGTGGCTCGCCCTGTGTGCTGTTCCCAAGTTCACGTGCACTGCTGTCGAGTTGAGATTCTGGAGGATAAGAACGTGCATTTCTTTTATTAAAAGAGTACCCGCCTCATTAGCTTGTCGCGAGAGGAGAAATTCGTTGATGTGGAGAAGGGGCAGAGAGACTGGTTTTTAACAGGATATGATGGACTTACAGTCTTTTGGTTCTGATCCTCCTGGCTCCGTCTCCCAAATGCTGAAATTACAAGCGTTGGCCCAGCATTTTTGTTTGTTTTAGGCAGGGTAGCCCAGGCTAATCACACTCGCTGTGTAGCCAAGCCAAGATTTGAACCCCCCGCTCTTCTTTTCTTCACTCCAAAAATGTGCTGGATTAAAAAGAAAGGCACAGCAACAGCCGTCTTCACCCCCTTTTATATCCCATTTTAACGCCTGTTCCAATTTATGTTTTAGTCTTTGGTTCTTGTCTCACAGTGGCTTTACAGAACTCCTCACAAGGAGCGAACACCTTGGTGGAGTTTGTAAGTTTGTTTCTTGCCAGGTACTGTTCTGGGTACTTTTTTTTTTCTTTTTTCTTTCTTTCTTTTTTTTTTTTTTTCTTTTTAGTGATTTTTATTTTATGTGCATTGGTGTTTTGCATGCATGTGTATCTGTTGAATACCCCGGAATTGGAGTTACAGTTGTGAGCTGCCAGAGTGCTGGGAATTGAACCCCAAGTGCTCTGGAAGAGCATCAGCCAGAGTGCTCTTAACCACTGAGTGTTGGATAGTTTTGTGCTTTTTATTTTACATGAATCTCTCTAGCTTGGATTGTTGCCCCCATTTTACAGCCAAGGAAATGGAGCTTGAATTGTTGCCCCCATTTTACAGCCAAGGAAATGGAGATAGTGTGTGAAAGATGCAATTGTTCTTTGGCCAATGACACGTTGCTGGTAGGTAGCTGGAATCTGCCCCAATTCTGCAGCTCTTGTCCTCCGAGTAAATATTTGGTATGTTGTATAGTCGAGGGCACAGAGTCCCCAGTGCAGATTCCTGGCCCTTAGTGTAGGGGTGTGAGGTGGAAGAAATAAGGGGTCACAGGAAGTTATATATAGAGTAAAAAGCAAAACTAAAAATGGATGGTGGGGAGATGTTTCAATGGGCAAAGTATAAACTGAGGACCTGAGTTTGGATCAGTCCTCGGATAAAGGTTGAGCACAAGGACACCTCCATCTGTGCTCACTGGTTTGTCACCCCAGATGAAACAGCAAGTTTCAAGTTCAGTAAGAGACTTTTAAAAATAAGGTAAAGATACCTAATCACAACCTCAGGCCTCCACAGGCAATTTGCATGGAGTGTGCGCCCCTGCCCCCAAAGAAGACAACTTGGAGGAATTGCAAAGCAGAAAAAAAAAAAAAACCAAAAAAAAACCAAAAAAAACGTCAGAGATGATAGAAAGGGAATACAAAGCTCCCTTCCTCTCATGGCCTGCAGGTCTGAACCTTGGGGCTAGGCCGGAAAGGCTGGGGCAGAAACTTCTTACAAGACATAGTGACTTGGACCTCGGGCAAGAAGTTAGCTGCCCAACCTCTGGGGTCAACCAAGGAGGAAATATTTAACCTTTGTAGTATTCAGTTTAACCAGTTTGTTGGCCAGGAGTTGCTCTCTGTGGCCTGGAACTTAGTATGTGTCACACTAAGTTACGTTTTAGTTTTGTAAGCTCTGTGGGGAAGGGACAGCTGTTTATCTCACTAGTCCTGCCTTTCCTGTGGGGCCAGTTGTTTTAAGCTTTTCCCCAGCCCCCATCACTTCAGCTCTATCCCTGAAATCACTTACAAGCATTTTATCCTTGCAGTCAGTTACAAGCAGTCTATGATCATTATCAGCCACTGGAGGGGTTTTTTGTTGTTGTTTTTGGTTTGGGGGTTTTTTTTGTTTTTTTTTTTTTTTTTTTTGATCTGGCCCCTGAAGTCAGCACCTGAACATGAGCTTCAGCCAGCTTGGAGATTTTCCATATCAGCCTTTGACATAGACCTCCTTTTGAATTGTTTGCATCCCTCCCCTCTACAAGGCTCGGTTGTGAAGGTCTGCAGGCTACTGTCAAGGGTACAGCTTCTGGAGGATGTGAAGTACATATTTCCGTTTCCTTATCTCATCCACAGGCATGTTGTCTTTTTCCATCTGGCTTTAGGCTGGCCACTTTGGCTCATAAAACTGGATTTTCTCTTTATTTCAGGAATTGGGTCTTGCCTCAAAGGAAGACTCCTTTTCTTTGATCCGGACATGAGAGACATGTGCTTTTATAAGGGGGTTACTGACTGATCACACCATTTGTCAAAGGAATCTACTGTATTGATAGCTGTGTCTTCCAGGGTTCCTGGGAGGAAGAAGGCTATGGAGGGAGCCCTTTCCCATTATTCCTGCTTAGCATCCATACCATAGTTGTGTTCAGCCAGGGTTAGTTGTGTTTTCCCTTAACTTCATGTAAGAAAGGACTTTATTTGGGGAAACTGATATGTAGTGTATGGCAAGTTTTACTTTCAGATAGTAAGGCCGCAGAATGAAGCCTAATTCAACCTGAGAGGCAAATGGGCTGAGGGCTTGGCAACATGGTTCGGTGGTTAAGAGCGCTTGTTACTTTTGTAGATGACTAGGGCTCTATCTGAGTGTGTGTGTGTGTGTGTGTGTGTGTGTGTGTGTGCATACGGGTATGTATAGACATATGTATATGTGTGTGTGTGTAAGGAACTGGAGTCACAGGCAGGTATGAGCTACCATATGAGTGCTGGTTAAGAGCAGTGTTCTTAACCACTGAGCCATCTCTCCAGCCCTGATATCCAGGATTGAAGCCCCATCACTCATAAGGTAGCTAAAGCAGCCTGTAACTCCAGGTTTTTGTTTGTTTGTGTGTTTATATGGAGTGATGAGGAGCGGACCTGAACATACCGTGGCATACGTACAGGCTGTCAGAGGACTTGAGGAGTCAGTTCTCCTGTTACTGGAGGGTCTGTAGACGTGGAGGTACACGCCTTTACCCACTGGGCCGTTTTGTCCCTGTTCCCCCCTCCCCCCCAAGTTCTTCTTCTTTAGAGGAGTACCTTTGTTACAATGTCAGAGACTCGGTCTTTGCCTTTTGGAGTGATTTCAGTGCGGAATCATCAACAGTAATGTGGAGTAGTGGGGTTTTTTCCCTTTACCTCATTACAGTGTACCATTACGTGATCCTCTCAGCTGCATTCTATTAATCCAGCTCTCAGCAACTTGTTATTAAAAAATAAAATATAATTACATCATTCTTTTTTCTCCCAACACCTTGCATATTCCCCATATTTGGAATATTTGCATATTCCAAATTGATGGGTTCCTTTTTTGGCTACATGTGTGTATGCATACATACATACCACATACACACATATACACTATGTATACGTATGTGTATATATATAGTGCTAAACACACATATATAAATACAACCGCCCAGACCACTCGGTGTTGCTTGGATGTATATGGAGTCAGGGCTAACCATTTGGTATTGTTAAAACAATTCGGGGAACTCATCCTTGAGAGAGGCTAACTCTTCCTAGCTCAATAGTGTGGGGTTTCCACCCTCTCAATTAGCATATGTATTGGTTTGGCCATTGTTCTGGTCTTGTTTAGGTAGCTGTATTGTTGGTGTGGGTTCTCTTATTTCTAGGAGATGAAACCTCACAGCAGACTTTAGGGTTCTCTGGCTCTTACAGGCCCCTCACCCCTTCTGCAATGTCCCCTGGGCCTCCGGTGCAAGAGCTGTGTTGTAGATGTGTCCTTCGGGATTACAGTCTCCCTATTAGAGTCCATTGATCTGTTTATTATGGCAGTTGTGGTTTTTTTTTTGTAACAGTTGCTGTTTGCTGTAATTCAAAGTTTCTTTGATAAGAAGTGAGAGCTACATCTGTAGATGTAATGTTTTAGAATGCACTTAGGAATTATGCTGGTCTGGTAAAGTGGAGGTAATAAGTTCTCCTTTAAGATCCAAGACCTCACTAGCCTCAGGTAATTCGCTAGGTTTCCAGTGCTGGAGGCAGGATGTAGCCTTTTGATGGACTGGAAGCCTGTGTAGCTGCTCTGTAAACCTGGGAGATATTGGAAGATACAGAAGGTGAACCAGTGGCTGACTGTGAGGAATTTGTGCATAACCGGGAGTAGGCAGCCAATAAACTAACTTTTACCATCCTGATTACAAGTTATGATGAAGATGAAGGTGTGAGGTTGTGTGATGTGGACTGTCTTTCTGTGTGTTGGCCAGTTCGTGGTGCCAGTTACAGAGTGCTAAATCTGTAGGAGGTTCTTTGCTCTTAACCTTAGACAGTGTCACCGTGGAGACGGTGCTCCTGAGAGGACCTCAGGAGTTGCAGGCTGGCGTTTCTCATCCTTGGTGTAGTTGACACAGAATGCCAGTGTCTGTTTGGAGAACACCTTGTGTGTCCGGGGTGTTTAGCTAGTCTCTTTGACCTGTACCGTCCACCTGTCTGACAATCAGAATATCTCCGGGCCCTTCCAGATATCCCCTGGGAGTCATACCACCTCCATGGTTTGGAGCTGGGAAAGAGGAAGGAAGGGCAGCTGGCTTTCTCGGGGCTTGGAGATATTACAAGGAAAATACATGCAGATCAGTACCGGGGAACACTTGGCAGCTGGCCACATCTGCCAGCTCTCAAACATAATTTGAGACCTACTGTTACAACGCTTGTGTCCCCTCCGAGTTCAGCGACTAATAACCCTGGTCCTCAAAGTGGGTGTAGGGGGAAGTTAGGGAGTCAAGGAGTAGAACCCTCAGTCCTGGGATTAGTGCCCTCTTTAAAAAGAGAAGCACTGGCCTGGTGGTGCCTACTTGTGTTAGCACTGGGGAGGCAGAAGCAGAAAGGTCAAGGTTATCCTAGGCAATAGTGAGTAAGAGGCCAGCCTAGGCCATGTGAGACTCAAAAAACAAAATCAGAAACTGGGTGGAATCTTGTAAGTGTTAGGGCAGGTAGTAACCCACTTCTGAGCACTTACCACAGGCCAGGCGCCATTGAGTCCTTCCTGTGTTCTCTTTAAAGCCTTGTAAAAACGGTTTGAAAATGTATCCTTATGTATGAGTGAGAGTGTCTGAGTATGTGTTACACCTGTGTGGGTGCTCAAAGAGGCCAGAAGGGAGTTGGAGCCCCTAGAATTGGAGTTAAAGGCAGTTGTGAGCTGCCCTATCTGGGTGCTGGAAACAGCACCACTGTTTAACAGTAGTAAGTGTTCTTAACTGCTAGCATCTCGCAAGTTCCCCTCATTTAAAAAAAAGGTTTTTATTAGCCTATATTAACTATGTTAATAATGGTTCCCTCGGCATATATGTAGATAATGTATTTTGATCATATTCACATGAACTTCATAACCCTCTTTTCCTCCAGTCCTTCCCCTGGTCCCTCCGGCTTCCCAAACGGCCTCTCTTCTTTGTATATTTTTGTCTTTCTCATTCTGCATTACTTACCTGAGCATGGGTGGGGGTGACTTACAGGCGTGTAGACAGTATAATGGCGACACCACTGAAGAAAATGTCAGATAGACAGTTAGCTGCCTAGGGATTCACAGGGAGGGGAAGACCTTGTGAGCCCCCGCCCTTATAGCAACTGTTAACTGCCTATATAAGTCCTCATGGCAGCTCAGGGTCTGCCCCTCCGCTCCAAGAGTGAATGTTGATGGGCCAAAACTTGTCAGTAATCACAATTGCTGGAGTTCAGGAGTGCACCTGGCATGTGTTCCCCAGCATCCCACCCTTTTCTCTGGTTCCCACATTTTTTTCTTCCCTCTTCATGTTCCCTATACCCTGAACCGTGGCGGAAGTAATACAGGTATCCCACCTAGAATTGAGCATTCAAAAACTACTCATCATCGGCTGGGTGGTGGTGGCACCTTTCCGAGGCAGAGGCAGGAGGATCTCTGAGTTCAGAGGCCAGCCTGGTCTACAGAGCTAGTTCCAGGACAGCCAGAACTACACAGAGAAACCCTGTTTTGAAACTCCCTCCCTAGCCCCCCCCAAGTGTGGCGGGGGGGTGAAGTCAGTGACTTACCCTTAGTACTTTGGCCAACTGTGAGACTCTGCAGTGATGGCTTGCTGCAAAAAGTAGCCTTTCTGAGCAAAACTGACAAGAGGACCAGGATGTATGGGTGACCCACACACCACACCCCTGTAGCAGGGCAACAGTGATAGCTTCCTCAGTAGGGTCCATGACATTTCCAGCCATGTGCTCTTGACTGGGAGTATGGTAACAGGTATGAATTCCCTCCTATGGGGCAGACCTTAAATCCCATCAGAAACCGTGGGTTACCCCATTAACTGTCAGACCATGGTTGCACCAGTGGGTACATCATAATGGGTAGTGTGGTACCTTCTTATGTTTTCTTAGTTAAATATCCACAAGGAAACTAGGAAGGAAGAGGTTCTGCCAGGACAAGGTTGCCCCAGAGAGGGACCAGGCCAGGATTTGCATCTGGTCTGCCATCACCAAGGGAGTTCTCTTTGAATTTTAATAAAATCTGTTTTTTTTTTTTCCTCTCCTTTCCCCCCACTATTTTTCTTTTATTGAAAATAGACTTTTTTCACATGCAGTATATTCTGATTAAGCTTTCCCTTCCATACGTGTTACAGCTCTTCCCCAACACAACATTGCGGTTCTGAAGGGAGCTGGGAATATCACAAAGTCACATGGTACAACACACCTCACACGAGGTTTATTGGGAAAGACACAGAAGGGTAGCTGCCTCTGCTCAGGGGAGAAGCAGAGGAGAACCAAGTGGGAGGCAGGCTTTATATGGAGTTTCTTGGGGTGAGGGCGGGGGGGGGGGGGGGAGGGCAGCGCTCCAGGTTAGGGATTGGTGGGTCTTCAAAACAATAAAGTGAACCTGGAATTTTTACCCTACGCTTTCCCCACCTCCTTCCAGGTCCTCCCCAACTCTCCTCCCATCCAGTCCACACTTGATCTGTCTCCTGTTAGAAAACAAATGGGCATCTAAAGAATAGTAATAAAATAAAACAAATTAGAATGGAGCAAAACAAACAGAAGAAAAAGCAGAGAAACACAGGAATCCCATAAAACCCCAAACTGGAAGTCAGTTTGCGTGCACACACAAACACAATAAAATGAGTAAAATATAAAATAAAAATAAGTTAAAAATGTCCTGAGTAAACCTAATGAGGCAAAGAACCTCCAAAATACCAGTGAGTTCATTTTCTGTTAGGCATCTACTGCTGGACATAGGACCTGCCCTTAATGGTTTGTAGGCTGGGGAGGCAGAGGCAGGAGGATCTCTGAATTCAAGGCCAGCCTGTCTACAGAGTGAGTTCCAGGACAGCCAGAACTATACAGAGACCCTATCTCAAAAAAATGTGCTTTGTATACCCAGTGAAACTGTTGGAGAAAGAAAATTTTTAGTTTGTACATGGTTATCAGCTGAAGATGGCTTCTGGATTAGGGGTGGGGGCGTGTGTCCACTTCTTTCAGCTCTGGGACCCATCTGGCACAGACCCGTGCAGGCCTTGGTCTCTGAGTTCATATGTGTCCGTGGTGTCTGGAAAGATTGCTTCCTTGGTGGCCTCCGTCACCTCTGGGTGTTTTCTGCTGCCTCTTCTGCAACGTTCCCTGAGCCCTGAGATGAGGGATTTGGTAGAGACAGCCTACTTAGGACTGCGTGTTCCCGGGTTTCTCACTCTGCACGTTGTCCAGCTATGGGTCTTCTTGTTTTCGTCTACTGTGGGAGGAAGCTTCTGTGATGATGGCTGAGCAAGGCACCATATATGAGTATAGCAGAATGCCATTAGGAGTCATTTGATTGCTATGGTCCTTTAAAAGAACAGTAGTTTGGTTTCCCCCCTAGGTCCTTGGCCTATCTACTCTCAGGTTCTCGGCCACCCGAGCAGTGTCAGGGATGGGTTCCATCTCATCCAATCAGAAGTGGGTCACTCCCATAGATTACACCAGTGCATCATTGTAGATTGAAGAGTTTGTAGCTGGGTTGGTGTTTACCGTTCGCCATAGTCAGGTTTCCATATGACCCCTAGGAAACATAATTTGTACCAGCCTTTCTTCAGCACTGATGGCCATCACAGGAACCGGCTCCAACGGCCTGTCTTCTCTTTGGTCGGAGAGGCAAGCAGGCAAGCTTTCCCTGTAGGGAGTAGGAAATCAAAGCCCAAGAGGCTGCCAAGAAGTGGAGGAGCAGGTAATGGTCGGTGTCCATTTGGCTTCAGGCTCTCACCCACATATGAAGCCATCGTCGGGACTGCTGAGCGGTGCCCTCCGGTTACTGACCGTTCCTTCCTACAGGTCCTGGTGACTGGAACCCAGCTGGCCCCATGGAGGCCCCGGCATCGCAGCCCGTGAAGCAGGAGAGCCTGTCCGTGGAGGCCCTGACCCTTGACTCCCCGTGGCACCGCTTCCGCCACTTCCACCTAGGTGATGCCTCGGGGCCACGGGAGGCCCTGGGGCTGCTCCGAGCCCTGTGCCGGGACTGGCTCCAGCCGGAAGTGCACACGAAGGAGCAGATGCTGGAGCTGCTGGTGCTGGAGCAGTTTTTGAGCGCCCTCCCCGCGGACACCCAGGCCTGGGTGTGCAGCCGTCGGCCCCAGAGTGGAGAGGAGGCGGTGGCACTGCTTGAGGAGCTCTGGGTGAGCAGGAGGCAGTGGTGGCCGTGGCTGGGGGAGGGACCTCACTGGACTGTGCTGCTCAGTATGTGGCTGTACATCACCTATAATCAAAAGTACCCTAAAAAATGAAGATGTGGTCCGTGGCTGGGGCTGGGGTAACAAGGCACTTGCTCCTCCAAAAATACAAGGGTGCTTCTCCAATGTCATCTGTCATCAGGGGACCAGTGCCTCCCTCGAGTAGTAGCTCCATAAATGCAGAGAAAGAACACCAGCTAAAGGAGGCTCAGGAGGCAGCACAGGTAGTGAGGTGAGGGTGTCTCTAGAAGATTCCAAGCTATCTCAGGCGTGTTGAGGACAAGGCCAATAGGTCTTAGCTGCAAAGTGGGGAGCCTTCAGCTTGTTGGGGTAGGAAGGTGGTGGAGGGCAGTCTGTGGGAAGACCCTCTCTCTTTAAAAAGAAACCCCAAAGCAGAACAAAAAACAGAATACCTTCAGTTAGGGTGCCTCACCTTGCTGTCCAGGCTTTTACTAGGTCTCAAGCTTGGCAGCATGGTGACTTGTCCATGTGGCTAATCTGTCACCAGCCCCTCCAGAGTTAGGCTAGTTTTGCATGATCCAAACTCCCACCTCCAAGATCAGTTACTTTTTTTGGGGGGTTTTTTTTTTTTTTTTGGTCTAGTTTGAGGCCCAGGCAGACCCTCTTCCTAGGTGTGACATTTGAAGGCTTACATATGACTTCCCAGAATATAGGACAACAGCCAGCCTTCTCTGGGACCATTAAAAAGCAACTTTTGAATGACAAATATATGTATTTGTGTAGTTGTAGGGAGCGGGGGTTATGCACATACCACCTGAAGTGTGTGTGGGTCGGAGGGCAGCTGTAAGGATTGGTTCTCTCTTTCCACCAAGTGGGACTCGGGACATCAGGCTTGGTAACAAGTACCTTTACCTGCTAAGCCATCTCAACAGCCCTCTCTGTTTCTCTTAACTACAGATGGTAAGGTAGTTGCTTTTAATATATATCTAGCATAATTTTTAAAAAAACCTTCAAAGACGTGTGCGGTGATACACACCTATAATCTTGTTATTGAGAATTAAGGTCAGAGGATTTTGGATTTGAGGTCAGCCTGGGCTGCTTCCAAATTAACAACAAAAATCTCTTTCAATGGCTAGGAGGTAGGGTCCTCGTTATCCAGAGAATCTCCAAGTGTGGAAATCACTGGGCTCTCTGTCCTAATGACTGCTCAGCTCCTTGCACTGTGGGGACTTAGGGGGTATAGGGAAACCCCTTCTGGGGATGGCCTTGGTGCTTACATCACCCATCTCATTGATGTGGTAAAGTACCTGCCAAAAGCAGCTTGAGGGAGAAAGTCTCTTTGGGCCCACGGTTCAAGGGCACAGTCTGTTGTGGAGAAGTGGTGGCTTTGAGATCTAGACGAGGAAGCTGAGAGCAGTCAATACTACTGCTCAGCTCTCTTTTGTTTTTCAAACAAGGTTTCTCTGTGGAACAGCCCTGGCTGTCTTGGAACTCCTCTGTAGCCCAGGCTGGCCTCAAACTCAGAGATCCTCCTGCCTTCCGAGCGCTAGGGTTAAGGGCGTGCACCACCTTACCTGGCTTTCTGCTCTCTTCTAAATTCAGTCAGGGACCAGCCACAGTTAGGGTGAGTCTTCTCCCTCGAGGCAAGCTCAGGGCTCCTTCCTAGGTGATGCTGGTCCTGCTGAGGAGACAGCAAAAACCGCCACAGAGCACAAGTCGCTCTTCAGTGCTCTGCCTGGTCCAAACTGTGTGGTAGCCTGAGCCCTACTCAGGTAGGAAGAAGCCTTGTTTGTCCTGTTCGTTCGTGTGTCCCTGTTTGGGACAGCCCCTGGCATGAGGTACTAAGTAAATGCTTGCTTTGGCAGTAATGAGGACACCACCCTCCCTTGAAGTTTTACCGCAGAAGGTCAGGGTATGTTCTGCTTGGCCACTTCTCTTGAGACAGTCTGACCTGCTCCATAAGATAGAATGACTCACCTAGCCTCTGGTCTCAGTACACAGGGGACCCTGGGAGCAGGGTGTCTGCCTACCCATGAGACCCAAAGACAGGCTGGTGGCTGGCCTAGGAAACTGGGGAGAGGCAGCTCCAGCCAGTGTCTGTGGTTAACACAGCAGGAAATGCCACACCGAGTTTGTCTCAGATCCGAATTCAGGGAAGTCTTAGAGCCCCAAAGGCAGCTGGGATCATGGAAACTAGCACAAGATACTGGCTGTGAGTGACGAGAGGAAAACTTAGTAAAAGGACAAATTAAAGGTGTGCTAATTGCTAGATTTCAGACTTGACCTTTGAATAAAAAGGACAAATTGAAGGTGTGCTAATTGCTAGGTTTCAAGCTTGACCTTTGAAAAGCATCAGAGATGCCTTTAATCTCAGCACTTGGGAGGCACAGGCAGACAGATTTCTGTGTTCAAGGCCAGCCTGGTCTACACACACTCACACACATATACACACAAGGAGCTCTTGCTGTTTTGCCAAGGACTGGAGTTTGGTTCCCAGTACCATTTCAGGTGGCTCACAGCTTCCTGTAACCTCAGCACCAGAGGATCAGTCTTCTGGCCTCCACCCCAGCATACTAGAAATCTCAAACAAAATCAGACAGTAGAACCTAAGACTGTGTGCAAGGTGTGGAGGGAGGGAGGTAAGTACAGGCAATTATAATTTCTCAATTTGTCATATGCTGTCTCTCATTTCAGGGCCCAGCAACCTCCCCAGATCGGTCCTCAGCAATGAAGGCACCTCGGGATATGACAGAAGGCTCCGGGGTCAGTGTTGTAAAGGAAGAAAGTGGGGTGATTCCTTTAGGTGAGCAGCTGGCCTCTTTACCCACTACTTAATGACTCCAGCATCAGGAGTCCTTGTCTCCCATGCTAAGGCAGGAATGGCCATCTTGTTCAGTGAATGCTCCAGCTCAACATATGCCCGTCTTTGGGGAGCCCACAGGTGAGGTCGGCTCACAGCTGTCGGGCAGGTGCTGTTCTGCCAGCACATAGAAAACCCAGAATACCACCTAAACAGATGTGGTCTCTAGAGTTCGGGTCTCCCTGTGTAGCCCACGCCGGTGCAGTCTCTTTCCTCAGCCTCTGGAGTACTGAGATTACAGACATGCCAGCGTGTTTGGTGAGAACTGTCTCACCCAAGGATGGGTGCTGCTAAACCAGGACTGGACCCAGGCAACCTGCTTCAGACCCTGGTACCCCAGCCCCTTTGAGACCGACGCTGGTGGGGTGGCATGCTCTTTCCTTCCCTGGTGCTGTGTCGGGGCATAGAATCTGTTCCATCACATTGGGATGAGGTGATCCCATCTATCTCTAGAAGCCAGATATCCCAGCAGTAACTGCCGAGGTTGGGGCTCCTCCACAGAGCAGATGGGAAACCTAGACCCAGTGCTCATAGACGGGTCATCTCTCACCCAGCTTACCTGCCCCTACCGGTTTGTTCCGTTCAGACAGTGCGTCCTTTGGCAGTGCAGTCAAGCCACCCATCTGTATCTATCTATTATTCCTTCTCCCCTACCTCCTGGTTTGTCCTCTGCCCCTAAATTAGTGTGTACTCGTCAGGCTCCTTGCTAGGAGGTACAGGGCTGGGAAACCTGCCCTACAGGACGCATCCCTGTCGCCAGCTGTGCTGCCCACCCTGACCCTGCCCCTTTTTCCGCAGGAACCGGGGCCTCCGGGGCAGAGGTGCCTGCAGCGGGGAATGCAGGAGCCACGCGCCCCTACAAGCAGGAGCCGGGCAGCCCCCCACCAGCCCCTCTGGTACCTGTCCTCCCTGCCTTCCTGACGGCCCCTGGCACCGTATCGTGCCCAGAGTGCGGCAAGTCGCCCCTGAAGCCGGCTCACTTGTTGCGCCACCGGCAGAGCCACTCGGGCGAGAAGCCGCACGCGTGCCCCGAGTGCGGCAAGGCATTCCGGCGCAAGGAGCACCTGCGGCGCCACCGTGGCACCCACCCCGGCAGCCCGGGGCCCGCGCTGCGCCCCCTGCCGGCGCGCGAGAAGCCACACGCCTGCTGCGAGTGCGGCAAGACCTTCTACTGGCGAGAGCACCTGGTGCGCCACCGCAAGACGCACTCCGGCGCACGGCCCTTCGCCTGCTGGGAATGTGGCAAGGGCTTCGGGCGGCGTGAGCACGTGCTCCGCCACCAACGCATTCATGGCCGGGCGGCTGCGGCGCAGGGGACTGCAGCACCAGGTCCGGAGGGTGGCGGTGCCTTCCCACCCTGGGCCCTGGGGTAGCTGCGGTTTGGAATACCTACTGCAGGGCGTCTTCCCCTTAGCACCCCACCCACCCTCCCCGACACCCCTTCCCTACCTAAGCATTGCTTTCCCTTTCAGGCCCCGTGTTCACTCCTCCCTTCTGGAGTTCTCAACTTTCACCTGCCCCTACAAAAGATCCTTCTCTCTCTCCCTCATCCTATCCTCTGTTCGTGGAGGGGAGACCTGCCTCAGGACACCTTTCATGCGGGAAAAGGAGCTCAGGGAAGGAGCAGAGCCCCACCCCTCCCGCCTCCTGAGGAAGGCAATTTTGAACCCCGGGACAGAGTCGGGGCCAAAGGCGACAGGAGGCAGTTTCCGAGGAGCAGACCCAGAGCACGTTCTGGTTCTCTCCAGAGCTCAAAGGCATGAGGCAGGCAGAGGCGCCTGAGAAGCTTGTCACAGATGGCAGATCACCAACATCAGAGAGAGTAATAAAGTGACTGACTCAGTGTGTAGACTGAGACTGTCCTGTGTTGTGGGGCTTGGGTAGGCTTTCCTCACATTCATGGAAGGTCTGGTACCAGACGTGCTCCAGTCTGGGCTGTGTAGCCCCAGGCAAGTGGTGCCCCTCTGGGCAATAGCTCCAGTTTCTGTTTCGTTTTGAGACAAGGTTTCTTTGTAGAGCACTGCTGGCTATCCTTGAACTCACAGGCATCCACCTACCTCTGCCTCTGGAGTGCTGAGATAAAAGACCTGAGCCACCATGCTGGGAAGGTTTGGTTTGGTTTGATTTGGGCTGGGTTTTTTTTTTGTTTGTTTCTCAAGACAGTTTCTCTGTTTAACAGTCCTGGCTGTCTTGGAACTCCCTTTGTAGACTAGGCTCGCCTCCTGCCTCTGCCTCCCAAGTGCTGAGACTAAAGTTGTATGCCAGTACCCGACTAAGTTCCAGTTTCTTAAGTCATGCTACTTTTAATATCACCGAGTTATTAAGTTAGATGACTGCATGTCATTAGGGGACTCCTAGATGAGCAAGGCCAGCAGATCTGGGGCAGTGCATTCTTGACTTGGGAGGGTGAAGGCTGCCCCTTGTGTTCAGTTCTGCACAAAGACAGTCCAACAGTCTAGACTTGGCTTTTCTCCAGAAAGGAAACCCATGTGGAACAAGCAGACTTGGGAAGAAGTGAGACAGCCCTTGGGCCAGGGCCATCCCTACTGGGGTCTTCCTGCTTCGAGGCCCTTTTTGAGACGGTCTTCTGGAGCAGCCCAGACTGACCGTGAACTTAACATGTAGGTAAAGATGACTGTGAACTTCTGATTCCCCTGTCTCCACCTCCCTAGTTTTGGGATCATAGGCAGGCATGATGATGATATAAACCAGTTTGTGGGCTCAGACTCAGAGATCTGCCTGCCTCTGTCTCCTGAGTGCTGGGATTAAAGGTGTGGGCCACCATGTCAAGTCCTTATTTGTTCTTAATGCACACATGGGACCTTCCCTGGAATATGAGCCCAAAGAGATGGTCTAAGTAGGATGCACCTGTACATTTTAGAGAAAGAATGATACATTAATAATAATACGTAGTTAATATATTACTAATATATATTAATAATAAATGGGTGGCAGAATGGTGGGTACAGTCTGGTCCCTGGCAGAAATTGGAAGTTCACCAGGAAATATACTTAGGAGGGGATGTGATAGGAAACTAGAATGGGTCTGTCTTTACAGAACAGGCATTCCTTTGAAGCAGTAATGCCCTCTGGTGGTAAGGGCTGTTTCTTGAACTAAGAAGGTGTCCTCTCTGGAGTTTTACAGCTTGCAGATAGGAAAGAGTGGACAGCCCCTTCTACAAAGAGAATTGTCATAAGCATTTCAAGAAACTGGCTAAGAGCACGACTCCCCTTCACACCTTCAGCAGCCCTAATGGTGGCATTCCGTCACCACCCCCAACCCCTGTCAACCGTGTTTCTGCTGCCTCAGCTTCCAGTTCTTGTGGCCACGGGTGGGCAGGAAACATCACATTGGGTCATCTAATTGATGCATAAAGGTATAGATACCACCAGCACCAAGCCCTAGTGCCCACCCTAACATGGCTAATGAAGCCTAGTTCGTTGTTACACAGTATGCAAAAGGCTCAGGGCCCACACTCATGCAGTATCCTTCATGGCAACGCTAGCTTAGTCGTCCTGTGCAGTGGGACAGATTGAAGTTACAAAATCAGCTACCGGAGGAGCACGGATCAGTGGGGGCGGGGAGTGGCTGTCAGGTGGACGGAGGAAGTTCCATTTGTAACAACAGGAAATCCATGGTGGAAACCCTGTGCTGGGCTAAGACAAATGAGTAGGGAGACCCACCCGACTTCAGAGCAACAGCACCTGTAGCGTTGTCTGTTGAAATTGAATTGAGAACTCATATTCTTACAGCCACTGATTAAGTATTTTTTTTAAAACCAAGAAGCCAATAATACTGGAGGAAAGACAGCATCTTCAAGCAATGGTGCTGGTGACACTGGGTGTAGAAGGATGGACATAGATCCATATCGGTCGCCCTGCACAAAGCTCACCTCCAAATGGAACAAGGTCTCAGCACCTGAATCTGGTGGAAGAGAAAGTGAGGAACATAGGCTTGGACTCATTGTCCCAGGAAAGAACTTTCCGAACACAACACTGAAGCACAGGTGTTATGACCAACAATTAATATATGGAGCCCCATGAAGCTAAAAAGCTGTAAGGCAAAGGACACCATCATTCGAGCAAAGTGACCGAAAAGATCTTTACCAGCTATATGTCTTATAGAGAGTTTGTACCTAGAATTTATAAATAACTAAAAAATCTAAACACCAGAAAAGTAACCCAAGTTTAAAAGTGAGGAAAGGAAATAAACACAGTCCTCCAAAGATTAAACACAAGTGGCTGAGAAACATTTTTAAAATGTTCAGCATCCTTGCCCAACAGTGAAATGCAAATTAAAACTACTTTGAGATTATTTTAGCCCAGTCATAATGACTATGATTAAAAATATATATATTGCCAGGCACTGGTGATACACATTTTTAATCCCAGCACTGGGGAGGCAGAGACAGGCAGATCGCTGAGTTTGAGATTAACCTGTAGGAGAAACTTGGCTACTTAGGGTCACCACCCAGGCCCTGCTTTCTGCCATAGTGCTGTCCCAGACGTGGCTTCGGTCTGTCCGAGTTTGGCTCCCTCTCCTGGTAACTAAGAGACACAGCAGCTCCTGTGGCCAGGACAATCTTTGGGAGAGGCAGAGGGGAAAGAGACAGCGGGGGAGGAGTGGAGAACCCTGGGAAGAAATATGGAAATGACAGCAGAGAAGTGGCTCAGAGCCTAAGACCGTGCTCTCTCTCTCTCTCTCTCTCTCTCTCTCTCTCTCTCTCTCTCTCTCTCTCTCTCTCTCTCTCTCTCTCTCTCTCTCTCTCTCTCTCTCTCACACACACACACACACACACAAACAAAACAATAAAATCTCATGGGAGAGAGAAGGGCTACCATGAGGTCTTTGAGCCTTCTTTTGATTATTGCCCTGCCTCCCTGCGGTTTCTAGGTAACCTCTTTAGGCCTCCATCCCATCCCCTTTCTATCCCCGGTCCCGAGGACATCAACTCTCCTCCTCCCTTCTCTTTCTAAGAAAAGCCATTTACACTTCCTTGCCACATTCTCCTTCCTAGGTGTCTTCTTCCTTCCCCGGATCTGAGGTCACACAGAGGAAACCTCAGCACAAGGACGTCACTGCATCCCCATCCCTTTCGTTCATACCTCCCCTCACTCTACCTTTTTCAGCTGGAACAAAGAGAAACGGGGGGGGGGGGGGGGTTTCCAGAAAGAGTGTTTTAGGTGATGTGAAGACAGAGACAAAAGCAGTCCCTGTCGGTGGGATACGGGAAAGAGACCTCTTAGCAGAGAGGAAGAGACATGGTTCCCGGAGAATCTGGGCTCTCCCACGGTGGCAGGGGTTAACTCTCTCCTAAGGGTCTTTCTCTCACAAGTGGCTGCTGTCTGGGGCAAAGAAAGGAGAGAAACGGAGAGACAGAATAAAAAAGCAGAGTAGATAGCTAGAGCAGACACAATGGCCTCCATCAGTAGCCCATCCCACAACTGTTTATTAAGATCTAGGAACCATCTTTTTCTTTTTAAAAAATATTTATTGTCCAATGAGATAGCTCAGTGGGAAAAGGTGCTTGCCATCAAGGTATTGACCTGAGTTCAATATCCAGCACTCATATGATTAAGACTGACAGGTTGGGCTGGAGAGATGGCTCAGAGGTTAAGAGCACTGGCTGCTCTTCTAGAGGCCCTGAGTTCAATTCCCTGCAAACACGTGGTGGCTCACAGCCATCTGTAGTGAGATCTGTGCCCTCTTCTGGTGTGCAGGCATACATGCAGGCAGAACACTATGCATAATAAGTAAATCTAAAAAAAAAAAATCCTGACAAGTTATACTCTGACCTCCACACGTGTGATATGGCATGTGCCTACCACAAATAAATAAATGAGAAAATGTTAGTGTATTTACGTGAATATGTGTATGTGTGTGCACAAATGAGTGAGTGTACTTGTATGCACACACAAAGGCACGGGGGCGGGGGGGGGGGGGATATCAGGTCCCTTCTCACCATTTTTCACATATTCCTCTGAGGGAGTGTCTTTTCCTGAACCTGGGTCTCATATTTTCTTGGTTAGGCTGGAAGCCAGCAGACCCTGGTGATCTATCTGTTTCTGTCTGTCTGTACCCTAGCCCCTTCATCCAAATGTTACAAGGAGGTGCAGGATATTTGGCTTGTTACATGGAAGCTGGGACACAAATTCTGATCCTCACTGTAGTGGAACACAGCCAGATGGCCTGATGGCACGATGGTTGCCTTGTTATGTGTGTTGTGTCTAGGCATGCACACTGGCTGCTTCTGCAGAACCGGCTTGGAGTCTGCTGCTGTGCCTGGTGATTGGTGGTGAATGACCATCAATATGCTGGAGGCCAATGAGAAAGAGACAGAATTGTAGGAGTCTCCAGCTCCCAATGGGTACTGGGAGAAGGGAATCTAAGGCTCTTCCCGTTGCTGAATAAAGGAGTCTGTCGTGTGCAAGTCTGTAAGTCTGCAAGTCTGAGAGTCTACCATTTTAAGTGAGTCTGTGCCTGCTTCTCACCTGACTCCTGGTGTCTTCATCATGGCACTGTGCCTTCTCACACCCTCCCTCAAGGGGTGCCCAGATAGATGACCTGAAACTCCTCATGATTGTGCAGAAGCACCCCTAACCTCTGAGCCATCTCCCCAGCCATTATTTGTTTTGTGGTTGTTTGGACCAGGGTCTCACTAAAGTCCAGCAACTCATGATCCTCAGCCCACAAAGTGCCAGGATTCCAAGTGTGAGCCTTTAAGCTAGGCTCTAGGAGCCAGTTAGAATCATTTTCAGGCATAGCAAATGTTCTGGGCTCTGTGAGATGCTGAGCTGGAGGGATGCCGCGCCAGGTGGAGACAAGGTTCCTGGAGAAATGAAATCACTGAGATAGACAGAAAGCCACACCCACACACTCAGACACAGATGCTCGAAAGAGCAAAGAATGGAGAGATCTTGAAAAAACGTGCAACATAAAGAAACACAGGTCATACTGAATGTCGCAACAGCTATCTATAAGCTCAAAATGGAGGCAAGACAATCAAGGGTTCAAGGCCATCCTCTACTAAGACTGGAGTTGAGGCCAGCCTGGGCTACGGATACTCTGTGTCAAAGCAATAACAAAAGGGAAACACAAGCGGTTTGAGATGGCTCAGTAAAGGTCAAGACAACTTGAGTTCCATCCCTGGGACTCACATGGTTGAAGGATGAACCCAGTACTCATAAGGTATACTGCTGTGAGCACCCCCTACGCTCACTGTGGCATGGTATGCATGTCACACACACACACACACACACACACACACTGAACACACACACACACACACACACACACACACACACACACACACACACACACACACACACACACACACACTGAACAAAAAGCACAGGTCAGAGAAAGGATAAAGTCTGGGGGAAAGTCTGGGAGCCTCAAGTTAAGCCTCTTCCAGCTGAGGCAGAGAAATGTTCTCTGCCACAAAGCACCTTTGTCTGACCTCACAGACCAGCTAATAAACACTCAAGTGGATGAGTCTCCTCTCTGCCTCCAACCCTACCACCCCGCCCACCCTTGTCTCTCTCTCTAGCCTTTTTCCTCATCACAAGCATAAAAGCCCAGGAGCCTGAAAGCTGCTGAGTGTACTGCACTCTACACAGGTTAGAGGGGAGGCTGGAGGGGCTGAGGGCTGTGTTGGTAAACGTGTCTTGGAGGATGACAAGAGCATGGGAGTGTGGGTCAGCAAGAAAACTGGGTCAGTAGGAAGGTACCGGTAGAGGCAGAAACGGGAATGGGGATGGTATGGAGGAGAAAGTGGGTATGGATGAATTCCATGGGATGGGTAATAGTAGGTCTGAGAAACATGAGTAAAAGGTGTGGGGGGGGGGGGGCGGCAGGGGAGGGGGAGTTGTTTATTTTGCTTGTTTTCTTGACTTTTCCTCCTCTTATCAAATTATTTATGTGTTTTGTGTATGTGTGTACTCACATATGTGCCACACAGCATGATTGTGGAGTTCAGAAGACAATTTTTAGGACTCAGTTCTCCCCCAACACACACACACACCTTGTAGCTCTTAGGAACCAAACTTGGGCCATTAGGCTTGGCAGCAAGCACCTTTACCCGCTCAGCCATCCTGCTGACCTCTGTTTTTAAGAAAGGGTCTTGTGCAATCTGTTCTCAAACTTGCTGTGTAGAAGAGAATGGCCTTAAACTTCTAATTCTCCTGCCTCCAACTCTGGAATATTGGGATTATGTGTGTGTACTGCCACACGTGGCTCTGGAGACCATTATTCTATTCTGGTTTCTATATTCTACCAGTTATTCATACCTCAGCTTCCAACCCCATAGATTCAAATAACCAATTGTCAATTCTCAGGGAAGGCCAGTTGAATGGCTGAGCTGGTAAAGGTGCTTGAAGCTAACTCTGTCGATGTGAGTTCAATTCCTAGAGTCTACAAAGTGAGGTAGAGAACTGACTTTTAAAATTTATCCTCTGAGCTCCATACATATACTGACATTTTTCCTACGTTTCCTAAAGAGCACAATGCTGCGGTAGTTACAGAAGATCTTAGGCAATTTATAGTATAACAGGAGGGGCCTGGAGGGATGGCTCAGTGGCCAAGAGCGTTTGCTACTCTTTTAGAGAGGACCTGGGCTCAGTTTCCAGCACCTACATCAAGCAGCTCAAAGCAACTGATCGGCTCACAATCAATTGTAATTCCAGATCTGGGGGCTCTGATACCTGTTTCTAGGGTGGGAGCACACGGATTCTATACAGTCATTGTGTATTTCATATAAGGGTCTGTAGGAATGGCAGATTTGGGGAATCTGTGAGGAAAGGTTCCATGGGTGCTGAAGACAGTTTGGCATGCTTAATTGTACATTTTCCCTCAACCAAATCTCCTGTTTTCCCCCTTCTCCCTATGTGGTGATATGTTTCATATTTAATAAAATCTAGTCTGAGATATCAGAGAGATCCACCCACAGTCAATCCTGGAGGATCAGACACTGGTAACTCACACCTTTAATCCCAGAACAGGGAATATCCAGGAGTGGTGACCTTCGCCCTTAATCCCAGCAGATCTGAGTTTGAGGCCAGCTTGGTTTACAGAGGGAGATCCAGGCTCCCAAGCAGGCAGTGGTGGTGCCAGGTCTTTAATCTTAACCTGAATGTGAAACAACTGGGTGAGAAGGGTATTTAAGGCAGGGTAAAAAGACAAATTCATTCTGTAAATGCCAGGAGGAGTGAAGCTGGACAGCTGGGTGAGATCTGACTGTGGTGTTTCCTCTCTTTGCTATCTCAGCCTTTCCCTGAGATCTGGCTCTGAGTTTCCTTTATTCGTGCAACATCCCTACTCCTTTCCTATTAATTTTTGGGTGCATGTGTGGAGGTCAGAGAGCAATCTGAGGTTTAATTCTCTCCCTTCACCTTGTTGCATGCAGGGTCTCTTGTTTGAAGCTGTGGACACCAGAGTAGATTCCCCAAATCTGCCATTCCTACAGACCCTTATATGAAATATACAATGATTGTATAGAATCTGTGTGCTCCCACCTTAGAAACAGGTATCCTCACATCACCTTCCATTTCCGTGTAAGAAAACTGGGGTTAAAGATGCACTTTCCTGTACTTTGTTTTTACGTGAGTTCTGGGGGTCTGAACTCCAGTCCTCAACCTTGCTAGGACAGTGCTTTGTCATTCATACACACTCTCCCTCTCTGTCTTTAAAAGATGTATGTATTTATTATGTATACAGTGTCCTGTCTGCATGTATGCCTTCAGGCCAGAAGAGGGCGCCAGACTCATTACAGGTGGTTGTGAGCCACCATGTAGTTGCTGGGAATTGAACTCAGGGCCTCTGGGAGAGTAGCCAGTGCTCTTAACCTCTGAGCCATCTCTCCAGCCCCCCCCCTCTCTTTTTTAAGATTTATTTTATTTTCTCTTACATGCATTTGCATCCTGTTGAGGTGCCCATGGAGGCCAGAAGAAGGTATTAGATTCCTCAGAACTGGACTCATAAGAGGTTGTGAGCCACCTGATGCTGGGACTTTACCCACTTTTTTTTTTTTTTTGCAATAATAGTAGCAAATATTTTTGTTGTTGTTCCCCCCCCCCCCCAAGACAAGGTTTCTCTGGATGTCCCTGGCTGTTCTGGAACTCACTCTGTAGACCAGGCTGGCCGAAAACTCAGAGATCTGCCTGTCTCAGCCTCCTGAGTGCTGGAATCGAAGGTGTGCACCACCATTGCCTGGCAGTAGCAAGCGTTTTAAACCACTGAGCCATCTCTCTCGCCTCACCTTTTCATTATTATTATTATTATTATTATTATTATTATTATTAGTAGTAGTAGTAGTAGTAGTAGTAGTAGTATTAATTTGCTCGTGTGTGTGTGTGTGTGTGTGTGTGTGTGTGTCCACAGTGGCCAGAAAACAGCATCAGATTCCCAGGAGTTACTGACGGTTGTAAGCTGCCAGTATGCATACTGAGAACTAAAATTGGGTCTTCTGGAAGAGCAGAGAGAACTTTTAACTGCTTAACATCTCTTCAAATCTGTCTGTCTGTTCTTGTCTGTCTGCCTTTCTCTTCCCCCCCCCTCTCTCTTTTCATTTTTAGAACAGTATCATGTATTCCAGGCTAGCCTCAAACCCTTGTGGCCCTGACTCCCCAGCCTGGACCTGTGGAGTGCTGAGATTATAGGCATATAGCCTTGCCCTTGTTTGATTTAAACGCATTTCAAAGTGAAGCTTTAAAAACACCCATAAGCCAGATGTGATGTGTACCTCCAGAATGGAGGCCGGAGGATCAGAGTTTGAAGCAAGCCTGAGTTTAACAAATAGGTACTCTGTAGGTCTATCCTTGTGGCACAAGCCATCCCAGTCACTCAAGGTTGAGGCAGGAGGATCAAAAATTCCATGCCAGCTTGGGATGCAGGATGAATTCAAGGTCACCTTGAGAAAATTAGCAAGATTTAGTCGCAAAATAAAATGAGTTATGAGAGATGTAAACAGTTCAATGATGGAACTAGCCCCTGCCTAGAATCCCCAGTGAGGGGCTGGGGTGTGGCTCAGTGGTGGAGCCCCCTGCCTAGAATCCCCAGTGAGGGGCTGGGGTGTGGCTCAGTGGTTAGAGCCTCTGACTAGCCACTCCAGTGAGAGGCTGGGAATGTGGCTTGGTGGTAAAGATCTTGTGTATGAGAAGGTCTAAAAGTTCAGTTTCCATTTACCAGTTCCCACCCCTACACACACACACACACACACACAAAACACAGAAAGGGGAGAGATGCCAAAATAAACAACACAATGTTTGTTTTTTGTGAGACATTTAAAATAAAAAGACCTCCAACTGTTGTTTGTAATGATGATGTCATGCTACATGCATATGGCCAAGCTCATCCAGCTGTAGACACTATGTGTACCATTTTCCCCCTGGGGCGCAGAGTAGATCAATTTCATTCAGTAAAGTTCTTTCCACCATATCAGAGCTGCATACACCCTGCTGTGGATAATAACTTTTTTGTTGTTTTTTTTGAAACAGGGTTCTCTGTTTCTCTCTGTGGCTATCCTGGGACTCACTCTGTAGACCAGGCTGGCCTTGAACTCACAGAGATCCACCTGCCTCTGCCTCCGGAGAGTGGGGATTAAAGGCATGTGCCATCTATGTCAAGAATGACGCTCGCTTTGTCTTTGCAGCATCCATTAGCTGTGTGCTCTGTTCTTCCAGCTTCAGGATGGCCTGCTCCATGCATCTGGTCCTCCTTCTCACCATCGTGCTGAGTCTGATGGGAACACCAGAGTCTGCATCTCTTCACAGGGTAATGCCTTCCTTCCCCCATGGCGGTTTGATCCAGGAGGACTTGTAGGGGGCATAAGCTAATCTCATGATACTAAGAAGAAAGTCAGGACATGACCTCATCAGCTTGACCCTGGGACTGGAGAAGACTGGGATTCCATTTATTAAGCCCAGTGGGACAGCACCTAGCAGTAATTCCATCACTTGGGAAGCCGAGGCAGAAGGGTTGTGGATTCAAGGCTAATGGACAACATAGTGAGATCCTGATTAAAAACAAATAAAAAAGGGGAAAGACAAAAAAGGGTGATGATGGGTGTAGCTAAGTTGTCGGGGTACATGTCAGCATGTTAGAAACCCTAGGTCTCATCCGCCATGGGGCATGGTGGTGTACACCTCTAGTCCCAGGACCCAGAGGCAGGAAGAAAATTGGAAATTAACTAGAGCTAGTAATATTGAGACCCTGTCTAAAAGAAAAATGAAAAAAGAAGGCTGGCGAGATAGCTCAGCGGGTAAAAGCACTCACTGTGTAAGCTCCATGGCATGAATTTGAGCACTGGCCTCTGGAAGTGGTGTCCCGACCTCCACAAGCATGCTGTGGTGTGCGTAAAAGGAAAAAGCCGGAATGCGTGATTTATGCCTGAAATCCCAGATCTCAGGAGGCTGAGACAAGGTTCCTGTTAGATTGAGGCCAGCCAAGCCTCTATAGCATGTCTCAAAAACAACAGACCAAATATACACCAGACATGGTGACCCTTGCCTTTGATCCCAGCATGCAGGAGGCAAGGATAGGTCAATCTCTATGAGTTTGAGATAAATTTGGGGTGTGTGTGTGTGTGTGTGTGTGTGTGTGTGTGTGTGTGTGTGTGTATTATACACATACATACATATAGTGAATTTCAAGCCATTTAGGGGTTAGTGAGACTCATAGTGAGACACTGTCTTTAAAAAATGGGTAGGGGGTGCTCAGTGGGTAAAGTCAAATGTGGGGACTGAAGATTGAATCCTTAGTACCCTCATAAATGCCATGTGGGCATGGCATACCTGTATTAGTGCTAAGGACGTGAAGTAAGGGCAAGCTGGCTAACTAGACTGGCTAAGCTGACAGCCAGTTCTGGGCTCATATATATATACACACACACACATACACACACACACACATATATACACATATACACAAACATACATGTATATGTATACACACACACATCATGCCCAGCTGCATTTTATTTTTGAAACAAAATTTCTATTAGAAAGCTGGACATGGTGGCTTATGACATTAATCCCAGGCAAGAGGATCTCTATGAGTTCCAGGCCAGTCTGGTTTACGTAGAAAGTTCCAGGAAAGCCAGGACTACATAAAAATATCCTGTCTCAAAATAAAACAAAGACAATCTCTATTCTAGGCTGCTCTATAACTCCCCCACGTAGCCAAAAAGACCTTTCAGTCCTGGACCTCCTGATTTTACCTCTGAAGTGCCGGTATTACAAGTGTCTACGCTCACATCCAGTTATAAACAGTGCTGAGATTCAAACCCAGGGCTTCACACATGCCAAGAAACCACTCCAGACTGAGGAACATCCCTCGGCTAACCCTCTAAGATGTTTGTCAAGTTATAACTGAGTGTGAAGCTAAGGGATGGAGCTGCCCTTAGCAAGTGAGGTGGGGTCTCTCTTAGGCAAATTAACTAAAACCAAGTGATGTGACCCAAAGACAGAATCTGAATACAACAGAGTAGGTTCAAGTGGTCTGTGGTACAACATGGTGACTGCAGCTCGAGCATTCTAAACTTGAAAATTAAGGGGGCTGGAGAGATGGCTCAGAGGTTAAGAGCACTGGCTGCTCTCCCAGAGGTCCTGAGTTCAATTCCCAACAAACACACGGTGGCTCACAACCATCTAGAGTGAGATCTGGCGCCCTCTTCTGGTATGCAGTCACACATGCAGGCAGAACACTGTATATGTAATAATAAATAAATAAATGTAAAAGAAAGGAAATCTGTAGGAGAGTAAACTTAAACGTTCACAGAGCCAGGTGTGGTGATCTCAGCACCTTGAGGCTCGCAGACACAGGAAGATCAGAAGTTCAAGGTCATCCTGGACCGCATAAGAAATTCAAATCCCTTCTCCACCTTTTAAAATCAACTGTAGCAAATTTTTAAGGGCTGACTTGGCTACATGAGGCCCTCTTTCAAATAATTAAAGACAAAAGAATAGTAATAAGTATCTTCACTACAGACGGTCACATAAATGATAAGCGTGGGAGGAAATGCATTTTTCCATAAAGCTGTCCCACAAATTGCATTGTCAAGGCATTGTATTGTACACCATAAATATTTCCTATTTTATTTGTTATCTAAAAAAATGCTTTAAGGGAAGCTGGAGAGAGTACACAGAGATTAAAAATAATACTGCTTTTCCAAAGGACCAGAGTTCAGCTCCCAGCACCCACTCAGGCAGCTTATAAGTAAAAAGAAAATAAGTCTTTTTTTAAATGCTAAAAAGGACAAAGAAAATGACAAAATTCAGTATCTGGCTCCTTATCAAGAGTTCAGGGACATGTTGACTGACCGTCATAGTGGCTGAGCCCTTGGTGACACACCCTTCTTCCCTTTGTCCAGATAGGGCAGTGGTTCTCAACCTGTGGGTCTGGACCCCCCCCATATCCAATATCCTGAACATCAGATGTTTATTTTACGATTCATAATGGTAGCAAAATTACAGCGACGAAGTAGCAATAAAAGTAATCTTATGGTTGGAGGAGAGTGGTCACCACAGCATGAAGAATTACATAAGGTTGTAGCACTGGGAAGATGGAGGACCACTGAGAAAGTCTCTCTGTGTAGACCAGGCTGGCCTTGAATTCAGAGAGATCCACCTACCTCTGCCTCCTAGTTGGAATTAACCAGTTTTCGAGGATGTCCTTGAACTCCTGATATCTGTACCTCCACCTCCTCTGAGCTGAGATTACAGATTTTTTTTTACTTGGTGCTGGGGATTGATGCTGAGGATTCACGTTTACGAAGCAGGCACGCAACACTGAGCTACAACCTTGGTTGTTAATTATTTGTTTTAGTTACTTTTTATTTTGAGGCAGCATTTCAAAGAATTGTCCAGGCTGACTTTAGACTCATTCAGTAGCCCAAAAAGTCATTGAACTTAAGAATTCTCCTTTCTCTAACCTGCTGAAAAGCCAGGATACTAGGCTGGCACCCCCAGGCCCAGCTCTCAACATACTTTATACAGTTTATAATACTATGTAGTAGGAGGTTTCTGGCCGGGACTTTCAGGCCTAACCTCAAGGTTTAGGCCCGCAGACCCGCAGTCCCACAGAGACACAAAGATGCTTTCAATAGTTTTAGGCTGATTGACCTAAGGCCCAGGCATATAACTTACTAACTCTTTACCCTCAATCTAACCTATGACTCTTATCCTGTTCAGCCATTCGGCGGCTCGGTACCTTTTCTTAGAGCAGCATAGTTGTCCTCTGCTTCTTCTGGCTTCTCTCTGGCATTCTGCTCTGTGCTTCCTGTTCTCAGAGTTTTCTTAGTCTGGTAGCCCTGCCCACACTTCCTGCCTGCCTTTGGCCAATCAGCGCTTTTTATTAAACCAGTAGATGGGACAATTATTTACAATGTAACAACATAATCTCCCACAATACTACGTTTATTGTTAACTCCAAGCACCATGCTGTACAGTTGTTCTTGGAACTCATCTATCTTACTTCACAGAGACTTATTTGTTGGGTTTTTTTTTTTGAGACAGAGTTTCTCTGTGTAGCCCTGGCTGTCCTGGAACTCACTCTGTAGACCAGGCTGGCCCCAAACTCAGAGAGCCACCTACCTCTGCTTCATAAGTGCTGGGATTAAAGGTGTGTGTCATCACCACCTGGTTTCATAGAAACTCTATACATGATAGAGTCAATGTTGACTGCTTGGACATGGATTTAAGACAGTAGAATACTGGGTGTTTGTGATCTCACTGTAGCTCTGAGCCTTTCTTAGGGTGAGGCTTTAAGCACAAAAAAAACCCATATCCTGGGTTGAAATAATTCACTTTAACAAGACCAGTTAGCAGATACAAAACTACAGAAGCTAAAAAGCAAGATTAGCACATTTAGAGACTTTCCCAGAACTACAGACTTTGATGGACTAGGTCTTTGTCTCTGTTTTGGTAGATGCTGCTGTCTACATGCTGAATTATATGTCCTGAATTGTTCTCTCATCATGGAGTCAGTTGCGTTAAGACCTGAATCCCTGTTACTGTCAATTCCCCATATGTTCTCCCTCAGCACCCACAGCTCTCATTCTGTTCTTGAGGCAAAGTCTTTCAAAGCTTCCCTTCCATTTCAAGCTGTCATGTTTTAAGGATATTTCCTACAGTCTGTCTGTCGTGAGGAGTGGGCATTATACAGTGAGAGTGTGAGGTCGTATGATAACATGCAGGAATAACATCTCTCCTTCCACAAAGTGGGTCCTGGGGTTTGAATTCAGATCATACTTGGTACCAAAGCACCTTGACACCTTAAGCCATTTTTTGGGGGTCTCTCTGCTTGCTAGGATATAGGAAATCCTGATTGCATAGGGCTGAAATAGGGAGTAAGCAAAGATGTGTCACTGGCTAGAATCCAGACAGTATGGTGATCTACATCACCCTAGACTTCCGGGATCTTGCCGCTTTCCTAGCCTTAGCCCTCATTACTTCATCTCTTCTAGGGACGAGGAGGCTGGACCCTCAATAGTGCTGGTTATCTCCTGGGTCCTGGTAAGTGTTTTTTCCCATGCTCCATCTCTTACTCATGCCTACCTGATGCCTGATGCCAATGGCTTTGTGACCCTGAAAAGATGCTGAAGGTTTTTGGTTTTGTTTTTTTTTTAAAACAACACTACCAAAACACCTGATAGTTAAGGGTGGAATGATTCATTCTGGATCATGACCTCTGAGGGGCTCATCATGGTAGGCAAGGCTTGGTTGGCCAGCATGCATCCCAGAGATGGGAGAGTGGGGAACAAGCCAGGGAGGGATCACTATGTAGCAAGGCCTATGGGTCAGACCACACCCTTCAAAGGACTCTAGTGACCCAATTCCTTCAGTTAGACTTCACCTTCTAAAGGTTCAAAAACCTTCTAGAAATTCTAGGGGAATGAACAAGGGTTCAAAACCTAAGCCCACAGGAAATGGTTCACATTCAAACCATTACCTCTACATCTAGATGAGTCTAGAGGATCAGTCCAGGCAGAAAGCTGGATGCAGAGCCTGTCATGGAGTTCAGGCTACATCTCCCTGAGCCTCAATTTCTGGCCCTGAGACAGAGAGAACAGTGGTGGTTCCCACACTCGTTAGAGAGTTGTGAGGTTTTAAGTAAGTTGTCTATGTAGCTCAGTTGGTAGTGCTCCTGCCTACCACACTGAAAACCTTAGGTTCAATGCCCAGAACTGTATAAAATTAGGTGTGGGATCACCTACCTCTAATCTCATCACTTGAGAGGTAGAGGCAAATGGATCAGGAATTCAGGGCCATTAGGAGCTATTTAGGGAATCTGAGGAGAGCCTGGGCTACCTGAGACCCTGTCTCAAATAGAGGTCCAGCAGGATGGTTCAGTGGGTAAAGGCACTTGCAGCTTAATGGTGCAAATCTGATGACCTGAGTTTGACCCACATAAAGGGAAGGAAATGAGCTGACAAGACAGGATAAACATATTTGCTTTCTTAATTAATTTAGTAAATATTATTTAAAAGAAGGAGGGAACCAATTTCCTACAGGGTGTCTTCAGCTCTCCACAGGAGTGAAGTGGCATGGGTGAGCCTATACAAATAAACACATGTACGATAAATAAATGCCCAAGGAAACATAACTTTTAACAAATGAGTTAAGCAACACTGGAACACCTTAGGCACCAGCCTCTCTGCCCACAGTGGGTACCGTATTATGATTTAGATGCCATGTTCTCCTCTTCATTTTCTCCCATCTCTGCTTTTCCACTTCCCCAATGAATCTTCTTAGGAGCACATGTACTAAGCCACTCAAAGCTCACTTCCCACCAAATCCACCACACCCCACGTCAGAGGCTAGGCTTATCTTGTTGGAAATAAAATTGGGTTGGGTGTGGTGGGGTACACCTTTAAACCCCAACGCTCAGGAGGCAGAGGGTTCAAGGCCACTCTAGTCTGAAATACAGAGTTCGAAGCCAGCCAGAAATACATAGTGAGAATTTGTCTCAAAATATAAAGGAGGGGAATGGAAGTCACGTGTTAGGGTTTATAAAGTCACGTGTTCTCTGCATAAATCAGTGCTCCTGCCATTAGAGGCTGATCTCTGACAATGCAAACTTGTAAATTTTTTCTCACCTAAGGCTTCATTACTTTTATTATGAAATGGAGACCTTTGTTCCTCAGAGGTCTATAAATACTTAGGTTAGAGACCAGCAAGTTGGCTAAGTAAGTAAGGGTGTTTGTTGGCAAGCCTAGGGACGGGAGTTCAATCCCTAGAAGGAGAAAACTGACTCCCCAAAGTGTCCTCTGTCCTTCATACATGTGCCATGGCATGTGTGCTGTTCCCCGTTCCCCCCATACACACTCACACCCCCCACGCATACAACCTAACCAATAAACAAATATAAAAGAAAGTAAGAAGACCCCACATGCCAGAGAGAGCTAAAAACGTGAGATTTGTAGCCAGACATAGGTGGGTAACAACCCTAGTCAAAGCTGTGTAACTTACGTATGGTCAGCATCCTATCCTGTGGCGTTGGTTATTCTCCCAAACTCTGGGAGGATTTGCTGGATCGTGTGTGATGTCATTCTAATAAACAGCTCTCCTGTTGCCCCCCAACCCTCCCCTAGTCCTCTATCTTCCCTCAAAGGCAGACCAAGGCAGGAAGAGGGACTCAGCTCTTGATATCCTAGACCTGTGGAAGGCTATCGGTGAGTAGTCTCCAGCATCCTCCTCCACCTACTCACTATAGACTTTGGAAACTGGTGGATGCGGGCTCCACCCCTTACTCTGTCACTTCCTAGGCAAAATGATGCAACTCTGTTGAGATTTTAATGTATCCATGGGTGAAATCGTAGTTTTGGGTGTGGTGGTCCATGTCTGTTATCTCATCTTGGGGTGTGGAGACTGGAGTATCAGGAGTTTAAGGTCCCCCACAGTGATTTCTTGGCCTAGATTACATGATACTCCTTCTCAACACTGCCCCCCACAAATAGAACCAGTAAGGTAGCTCAGTGGGTAAAGGCACTTGGCTGCCTACCCTGGCCACTCCAGTTGGATTCCCAGCACCTAGAAGATGGAAGGAGAGAACTGACCCCCATAGGATGTCCTTTGATCTGCATACCTGTGCCAAACACACACACACACACACACACACACACTGAATAAATACAAATGTAGTAACAATAATAAATAATTATAAACTATGCTAGGCCTGAGAAGACAGCTCAGTCAATAAGGTTCGTGCTGTGCAAGCATAAATACCCACGTTCAGAATCTACATTAAAAAGTTGGGCAAGGCAATATCAGTCTGTAATCCCAGTGTTGGGGAAATGCAGACAGGTGGTCCTGAGCTTGCTCGTCAGCCCCTCAAGCTGAATTGGTGAGCTCCAGGTTCAGTGAGCAATCCTGTCTCTAAGTAAGATAGAGAAAGATGGAGGACAAAGCCTGCTGTTCATCTTTGGCTTTTGGAAGTACTCATGAGCATGCACAGCAGTGTGTGCTTGCTTCCAAAACCCTAAACCACATGGCACAGGGAGAGAATCATGGGAGCTGTCTGGGAGGGGTCCGTGAACACTCCACTCCCTGTGAAAGCAACACAGGACTTGACCTGAGCTACCACCTCCTCATTGTCACCTGCAAGGGGCAGCGCTGAACAGGTATCTTGGCTTCCAACCTTGGTTTTATTGAGGTTTGGAGCTGGGTCCTTCTTGGCTGCTGGGGGACCAATCCCAGGTGAGCATTGCAGTGCATGTGGCTTCTACCTATCCAGTGCTGAGAGCTTTCTTCTCAGTCATGCCAGTCTAACACTTCTCCAGATGTGGCTACGTGTCTCTCACAAGGACCAAGTCCTGACTGAGAGCCACCAGGTAGGTATTCAAAGATTCCAAGGAAATAAAGAAAGCAAAACCACGTGCTGACTATCAGGAATCTCTGCATCTATCTGTCTATCTATCTATCTATCTATCTATCTATCTATCTATCTACCTACCTACCTATCTATCTATCTATCTATCTATCATCTATCTGTCTATCTATCTATCTACCTATCTATCTATCATCTATCTGTCTATCTATCTATCTATCTATCTATCATCTATCTGTCTATCTATCTATCTATCTATCTATCTATCATCTATCTATCTATCTATCATCTATCTGTCTATCTATCTATCTATCTATCATCTGTCTATCTATCTATCTATCTATCTATCTATCTATCTATCATCTATCTGTCTATCTAGCTATCTATCTATCATCTATCTATCTATCTATCTATCATCTATCTATCTATCTATCTATCATCTATCTGTCTATCTACCTATCTATCTATCTACCTATCTATCTATCTATCTATCTATCTACCTATCTATCTATCTATCATCTATCTATCTACCTATCTATCTACCTATCTATCTATCATCTATCTATCATCTACCTATCTATCTATCTATCTATCTATCTATCTATCTATCTATCTATCATCTATCTGTCTATCTACCTATCTATCTATCTACCTATCTATCTATCTATCATCTATCTATCTATCTACCTATCTATCTATCATCTATCTATCTATCTATCTATCTATCTATCTATCTATCTATCATCTATCTACCTATCTATCTATCTATCATCTATCTATCTATCTATCTATCTATCTATCTATCTATCTATCTATCTATCATCTATCCACTTATTTATTTACTGTGCATGTGTGTATATGCCATGGCTCTGTGTCGAGGTCAGAGAACACCGAATGGAAGAGTCAGTTCTCTCCTACCATGTGGATCTCAGAAAAGAACCTCAGCAATTGCCTTTGTCCTCTGAACTGTCTTGCCAGTCTCCTCTTCGGTTTTTTAGTTGGTCACGATGTCTTGTCCCCTTTCCTAGATGGACTCCCTTATTCCGGCTCTCAAAGCATGACCAAGAGGGCCCTGGTAGAAACGTTCGTCAAACCGAAGATGGGAGGTAAATGGGAATGTAGAAGAGAGGAGGGGAAAAGGGAAGTGAGGGATGACTGGAGGGCCAGGGAGCGTGGGGAAGAAGTTGCAATCAGCCAAGAGCATCCCCTCTGCAAACTCCTCTCCATTCACACACCCTGCCTCTGGCTTCATATCCTGCCTTAGTCTCTCAGATCAACGACATCCCTTCACCTCAGATGCTGCCTCTGGGACCGACTCTAATTCCCAACCGGTCCCAAGATCTTAAAATTGAGCACGTTTCCATATAAAAACCTAGATCAGAGCCTGGTATCCCTTCTGTTTCGCAGCCTTGCATGGTCAGACCCTTCCAAGTCCTTCCAAAATCAGTTGAGCTGGGGGGGGGGGGTGCACGCTCTTAATCCCAGCACTTGGGAGACAGAGGCAGGCGGATCTCTCTTTCTTAGCTCCTGAGCCATCTCTTCAGCATTTATTTATTAACTTATCTATGTGTGTGTTTGGTGTGTGTTTGTGTGTTCGCACACACCCCACAGCCTGTATGAGGAGGTCAGGAAGACCTGCAGGACCTGGTTCTCTTCTACCATGTGGATCAGGGGATTGAACTCAGGGTATTAGGTTTGGTGGCCCACACCTTTACCCACCAGGCTATCTCCATGGCCTCTGTTTCTTGTCAGCTCGTGGATAGATCTGTTAAACCAGACCTGATGTAGTGGTGCAGGCCTGTAATCTGAACCCTGAGAAAGGATAGAAGCGGGAGGCTCCAAGAGTTCCAGGTTAGTCTCAGGAGCACATTAGTGAATTCAAGGTCAACCTGGGACAACGCAAGACTGTCAGAAACAAAACAAAGTAAAACACACCCAATATAAGCTCCAGGTACATAAGGGCCATCTCCATCTTGCCTGCTGTCCTGTGCCGTGCATGGATGGTATACAGTAGGTACTTATCTGGGTGTAATGGCACATGCCTTTAGTCCTAACACTTGGGAGGCAGAGGCAGGAAAATCTCTGTGAGTTTGAGGTCAGCCTGGTTTACAGAGTGAGTTTTAGGACAACCAAGGCTACACAGAAAAATCCTGTGTGGGGGGAAAAAAAAGGATAAATTTACCTATTTTAACTATTCAAGCATGAGCTACACATCTCCTTTTCAGGCAATAAGAATCTCAGCAAGTGCTCATAACTCAGTCTTGCCTGCTTCCACTGTTGGAATTTCGCCCAATACCATGCCCTTTTTGTATCTCTGCAATTTTTTTTCTGTCCAAGTGAACACTCCTTCCAGTCCCAACCCAGTTCTTGCAAATCAATACCATAGTTTTACTCTAATTGCCTCAGCTCCATTGAGGATCGTATGTTGGGGGGGGGGGGGGAGAACGGCTCAGAGGTTCTAACTCTTGCAGGCATGAAGACCTGCTTTCAAATCCCCAGAACCCATATAGAAAGCCATGTTTGAGCCTCTAAGTCCAGCTCTATGGGGGAGGGGAGGTGGAGACGGAATCACTGGCATTCGGTGACTGCTGGCCTTGCTCCAAGTTTAGTGAGAGACTTGGTCTCCAATAAGACAGAGGTGGATAGAGACGACATCCAACATTCTCCTGTGGTGAACAGATATACACTCGCATACAGCACACACAGAGCACAGAGGAGTATGTACTGCACTATCTTGATGATGACACACCCCTTAACGTCACTCTATAGCTCTCTTTATTTGTTTTGTTGGGTGGTTTTTCAGGATACGGTTTCTCTGTGTAGCCCTGGAACTCCCTCTGTAGACCAAGCTGTCCTTGAAGTCACAGAGATCCACCTGCCTCTGTCATCTGAGTGCTGAGATTAAAGGCATGAACCACCACCTGGCTAAACTCTGGCCATCAATGAAATCCTTCTCATTGATGCCACTTCTACGTATCCTTTTGAAGTAGGACGGAAAAAAAAAAAGTGTGAAGATGCAGATAAATGGTAAGCAGGATAAGAAACCAAATGGACAAACTTCTGAAGCTGAGAAGATTAGAGGCCTTTATCCCTAGCCTCACTCCTAACCTTAAAGAATCTGTAGCTGGCTCAGAGGTTAAGAGCACTCACTGGCTGCTCTTCCAGAGGTCCTGAGTTCAATTCCCAGCAACCACATGGTGGCTCACAACCATTTGATCTGATGCCTTCTTTTGGCATGTAGACAGAACACTCTATACATAATAAATAAATAAAATATAAGTAATAAAATAATTATTATTATTAAGATGGCTTAACCCTTGGTAAAAAAGCAAGAAAAGACACCTGAGTTTGGAACACCAGTACCTACATAAAAGTGTGGGGGGGGGTCCTAGGAGTTTACTGGCTACCCAGTCTAGATGACTCGAAAGCGTTCAAATCTGAAGTAGGAAGAGGAACTCCAGGCTCAGCAGTAACAAGTGGAAGATCAGATTCCATCCCCATAACTCACACATGTGACTCACAACTCTCTGTAACTCTAGTCTCAGAGAACCAACACCCTTTTCTGGCCTCTGTAGGCACCAGACACACACATGGTACACTGGCATATATCTGGACAAAGCACAAATGACATACAAGATAATAAAATACATTCAATATATTAAAAACCAGAACAGCTGTGGCGCACATGGCCTCTTCTACATGGGAATAAGAGTAAATGAATTTATAAGGCATCCAGGGCCTCTGAAATGGACCAGTTGCTGGGACCCACCTGTTGGGACCAGTGAGATGGCCCAGAAGATAAAAGCCAGGAAACTAGGTTTTGATTTCTGACACCCCGATAAAAGGTGACCCCACAAAGTTTCCCTGTAACATCCACACATGCAGCATGGCACCTGTCTGTAAACCCTAAACCCACAACACCACACTGCACATACAATGTTAATAAATAAAATTAGAAATTTAAAATTGGCACAAGACACCCTAAGACCAAGTTCTCAGCACAAAGATTTATTCACCCCAGAGGGACAAAGGGCTGGGAATAAGAGACAAAGACAGGAGATAGAGGAGGAGGAAGGGAGGGGAAGGGGTACTTGTCCCCTCGGGGACAAAGGACTGCCCTGGACCGAGGAGAGACATGGCCCATGGGCAAACAGCAGTTTATAAAGGCAAAGGGGGAAATCCCATGTTAGAATGAGGTGTTTAGTTTTAATTGGGCATGTTAGTTAGGTGAGAAAAGTGGCTTTTGATTGCTCGGCTTCAATACTTTGATAGCTGGACCTTGATAATCAGTCTTAGGAGGAGGAAGTGTCCAAATAAGAGACAGACCTTGGTGGCTAGTTTTAGGAATGTGATCTAATGATGTTAGCAAGAGATGGGGTGGGTAGAAGGCAAAACCCTTGTTGGTACCATGTTTGCCATACTCAAACTCATCTGCTCTCCTATTACAGGTCTGCACATACTGGACAGGGAGACTCCCAAGGAAGGTGCCACCCTGAAGTCCTAGAGACTTAGCCAAGCCTCACCCTTCATCCTGTTCTCTTCAACTCATAGCCCCATCCATGAAACCCTCTCAATGCCCTGAGTTTAAGACCCTACAACGATATCCCCAAATCTCAATAAAACATGTAATATTTAAAGAATTATGCTGACATAGCTCTGGAGTGTCTCTAATTTTATTGCTTGTTCTTGGGGTCAGAGGGATCCTGTCAGGGACAGGAGAGATGGCTCTATGGTTCAGAGCAATTTTTGCTTTTCCAGAGGACGTGAGTCCAGTATTTAGCACCCAACGTCTTGGGCTCCGAACCACTGGTAACTCTAACATCCGGGGTTCTGATGCTTCTGACCTCCATAGGCATCTGCATTCCCTTTCACAAATTCACACACACACACATACACACACACACACAAACACACACACACATACACACACACAAACACACACACATTCATATACTTAATTTTAATGCATCAATCATAAAAAGTTTTAAAAATGATAAATTGGGGGCTGGGGAGACAGCTTATGGGTTCAAAGTACTTTCTATCCTTACTACTAAGAACCTGTGTTCCATTCTCAGCATCCATTACCAGGGGCTCACAAGTACCTGAAATCCCAACTCCACGAGAGCAATCAGATCTGGCCTCCAAGGGCACCCGGCACCTGCCTTTGAGTACACAACACAGCCACATGCAGACACACAAAGGATGTCATTAGGGAGTCCAATAATAATGGGAGGACTTTTGGAAGGAAGGTGGATAAACATAGAACATCCCTGCAATATATTCTGGCTAATTGCATTATTTATCAAAAAGACACTTCACATTTATTTCTGGTCTTGGGAATCAAACCCAGGTCATGAGGATTGGCTGCAAGCGCCTTGTTGAACCATCTCACTGGTCCAAAATAATGGCATTCTTTTGGAAAAACTCTCTAGTAGAATTATTACTGCAAACCTCAAGGCCAGCAGCAGCATAAGGATCACCTCCTGCCAGGCTCTCTGTTCCACCCCACTCACCCACCTGTTTCTACAGCTCCTTGAATCTTGTTCACCTCGAGGAACAACTAAACAGATTCCCTTAACCCATGCTCTCCAACTTGGTCCTTTTCCAAACTGCCAAAGGACTAGCTGGGCAAGAAAATAAGGCCCCATTTCTCTTGAGCCATTGTCTCCAGGCTTACATCTTCCTGTTGAGGAACAGCTCAAAGTTGAAGTAGTGGTGGGGATCTGGCCCAAACAGAGCAATGAAATAACAGAGGTTGAAACCCCAAAGTGAGGAAGAGAAGGGCATATTTTATTTTAAAGCATGCATAACATGCATCTTATGCAGAATCTCAGTCCCTAACAGAAAAGAGACCTCCTCCCCTTCTGCTGTTGATCTAGGAAGGCTAAGTGTAGTATGAGGTTTCTGGCTCGGACTTTTGGGCCTAACGTCAAGGTTTTGACCCGCAGACCCACAGACTCGCAGAGACACACAGATGCTTACAATAGCTTTAGGCTGATTGACCTAAGGCCCAGGCATATAACTTGCTAACTCTTTACCCTCAATCTAACCCATGACTCTTATCCTGTTCGGCCATCGGCTCGGTACCTTTTCTCAGAGCAGCATAGTTGTCCTCTGCGTCTTCTGGCCTCTCTCTGGCATTCTGCTCTGTGCTTCCTGTTCTCAGAGTTTTCTTAGTCTGGTAGCCCCGCCCACACTTCCTGTCTGCCTTTGGCCAATCAGCACTTTTTATTAAACTAGTGGGTGGGACAATTATTTACAATGTAACAATATAATCTCCCACAGCTAAACTTTTCTAAGCTAAGGTGGTTGCTAGAAAAAGTCATTAAAGCCAGCTCTGCAGTGGGGAAACTGTCCACCAAGTTTGAAAAATGCCCGAGGCTTGGATGTTCTTGCTTAGCATTTGTGAAGCCCTGGGTCTGATCCTCTGCCCCTCATAAATTGGGTGTGGTGGGGCACTCCTTAGAGCCTAGCACTTGGGCCAAAAAGAGAAAGGGGGAAGGAGACAAAACACTGATGAAAAATATTGAAACAGGAAATGTGTGTGTGGGCTGACCATGGGCAGAGAGGAACACAAGACTGTGGTGATATATATTTAAGCCACACCTCCAAGACATTGATGTGTAGTATTCTTGTGTGCGCATGCACGTGTATGTCTGTGTGTGAGGGGGAAATCCCAGGAAGTTAAGATCCATGAGCTAACACTGCTGAGTGGTCCTGGTCACCACAACTGAGTCCCATTTTCAAGGGGACCCCAGTCTCATCGAACACCCCAAGGATATATACACACAGCTCCCTTCCCCGTTATTATAAAAATTCTCTGTTCCTGGCCTCTCTGCTCAGCTATCTGGGGGAAGGGGATGGATTCTGAGCTTGACTTACTATTTTATTTTGTAAACAAATCACATTTTATATTTATGGAAAGATGACAATAATTCTTACTAAATTTTTCTCAAGAAATATATTCTATTTAGTTTTTCCCCTCCCTACTTCTCTCAGTCCCTATCTTCTCTCCCATCTGGATTCTCTCCCTTTCTGTCTCTCATTAGAAAATAAACAGACTTCTAAAGAATAATAATAAAATATGAAATAAAACAGAAACTGACACATTCAAGTTGGAAATAGAAAAAAAAAAGACTCCAAAGGGCACAAGAATTAGAAACTGCCTCTTTTTTGTGAAAAAAATTAAAATGAAAAGATTTGTCTCTCATAAAATACATCCCATCCAGCTTCTGCTTCCTACACTTCTCCTAGCTGACCCTCTACCCACACTCAGATCCATTCTCTCTCCATTTCTTCAGAAAGAGCAGGTCTCCAAAGGCTGCAACTAGGTAAAATGAGACAATAAGACAGGGTCAAGATGGTAAGTTTTAAAAAAACACTCGGTTGCTGGGTTTCTTCAATAAGCCAATCAAGCCAAATTAATAAATCCGTGTTTAATGAACAGAGCAAAGCAATCCTGGGTGACACTTGGAAAAGCTGAAAGAAGGGTCACTTGGCAAATATGGATACAGGGCCTTAAGTAATTTGTAGGTGTGGCCATGAGCAGCCTGGGGAGGAGCAGACTTTCCGTGGGCTTCCTCAGGGGCAGGGTTCTGGAATGGGAGCTCTATAGGAAGGTGGATGACTGGCAGGCTCTGAAGGGGTGGGATCTGGGGGTAGACAGGTCAGGTTTCCACTCAATTGAAATAGAATAATATTTACAAAATAGTTGAGGATGGATGAGCTGGTACCAAGATGTAACTATTTTCTGCTATTCAAAGACTGCTCCCAGTCCAGTCACCTCATCCAGTGTTGGAGGCCGCTGGCTCCAGCTCCTCAAGGTGGCGCCATTATCTGGCGCTGGCCAACCCGCCTGAGTCAGAGTACGCATGCGTGCTCACGTGCTCTCGCGAGACTGGTTTCTCAGCCTCTTCCGTGGCGTCATGTGGGATACTGAACTGCAACCTATAGGAAGATGTTACGTCTAAAGCGGGGGCCGTTTGGTCGACATAAAACCGGGTGCTTCCTACCTCGTGGCCTCTTTCTCTCTTGCTCCGCCCCGCCGTGCGCACAGACGCCGGCCCGGCTCAAGGGCGCCGGCTCTAGGCCACGTGGCAGATGGCCCGGCTCGGGCCACGCCGGGGCCTAGCTCTCTCTGGCTTTCCTTTTCCCCGCTGGGGGCCCGCCGCCGCTGGTTCCTGCGCAGCGGCCCCTGCCTCTCTGCCGGCCCTCTGCCGGCTCTCTTTCTCCTCCCCTCTCCATTTTCCATAAGCTAAATGCTCTCCCCCAAGATACATTAAAACTGTACTGCAGAAGGATCCTTAATGTGTACTGCGTCTTTCCTTGCGGGCGAGAGATAGGCGCGGGACAATTGGTGCCGAAAACCCGGGAAAAACACCATTTGCACCGTCAGGATTCAGAACTGCGGACAGGTTACTCGGAGAGGTATGTCTGAACTGAACTTTGGTTTGGGACTTTTGAAAGGATTTTTTGAGGCCTTGAGGCTTGTCTTGGCAGTGCTGTTGATTTTAGAAGATAAAGCCTGTAAAGATCTGATAGCTAAAGGGCGAGGCGTGATAAGGAGAGTTCAGGACAGCATGTCAGAAACCGAGCACAGTGTGAGGTTAGGCGCACGCCATAATACAAGGAAAAAGGACCCGGTAAATATGGGACAATTAAAAAACCAAAAACTACTTCATAAGAGAAAAAGACCCTCCGGTAAAGTAATTATGGAGGAGTTAGAAATACTCGATAAGCAAAAAGGACCCCCCGGTACGATAAGACAGTGATTGAGCCTGTTACAGAACAGCTTGCTAAAAGACATATTTTTAAGCCCTCCACTTCTCCATAGAATATATTAATTGGCTTAGACCTTTTTTTTTTTTTTTTGAAAATTCCCACTGCAGATTTTAAGCCTTTGTTTGATGTTTCCTAAAAAAATTGATAATCATTATCCTAAACATCCTTTGTTACAGTTTGTGGCTTATCACCCTGAGATAGTTGAATGTCTAATTGTGTTAGAAGTTTTACAAAAGTTTGATTGTCCGCTTAATATTGTGTCTGATTCCCATTATGTGGTAAATGCCCTTCAGTTACTTGAAACGGCCGGTGTTATTAATCCTTCTAGTACAGTGTCTGCCCTGTTTTGTACCATACAAGACTGTTTGCTGCAACAACGTGAGCCCTTTTACATTACCCATATACGCGCACATTCGGGACTCCCAGGTCCTATGAGCAAAGGAAATAATTTGGCTGACCAAGCTACACACCTGGTCGCTGCTGCCTTTGCTAATCCGTTGCAAGCTGCAAAAGATTTTCATACAAAATTTCATGTTACAGCAGAGACTTTACGCAAGCGTTTCTCACTTACTAGACAACAAGCTCGCGAAATCGTGACACAGTGTCAAAACTGCTGTCAATTCCTCCCTGCTAAAACTGTTGGGGTTAACCCAAGAGGCATTTCACCATTACAAATATGGCAGATAGATGTGACACATGTTCCATCCTTTAGAAAGCTTCAATTTATACATGTTTCTATTGATACATGTTCAGGTATTATTCATGCCACACCACTTACAGGAGAAAAGACCATACATGTTATTCAACATTGCTTAGAGGCATAGAGCGCCTGGGGCAAACCAGCTTACCTCAAGACTAATAATGGGCCAGCTTACAGCTCCCAAAAATTCGCCCAATTTTGTGCACAAATGCAAGTGACACACCTTACCGGGTTACCATACAACCCTCAAGGACAAGGCATTATTAAACGTGCACATCAGACCTTAAAATCCTATTTGTTAAAACAGAAAGGGGGAATATAAATGGAAAGGCCCGGATCCTATTTTAATAAGATCCCGGGGAGCTGTCTGTGTTTTTCCACAGGATAAAAAAAAAAAAATCCAGTTTGGATCCCAGAGCGCCTCGCCTTCTCCAGTTGATGTGTTTGGTGACAGCGGTAGAAGATAATGCCCACCTTCCCTCTGCCAATGCCGGTGATGTATAATACCACTAATAAAGATTTAGACATAGCTTTAAAGAAAATAAAAGTTTGGGGTTAAAGGGAGGTTTATGTTTTAGTTAAAAATAGTTCAGATATATTACTAAAAAAATTTTCTCGGCAGCCTGACAAAAGAAACAGAGTTTGATAAAACCAAAATTGGCTCCCTTTTGCTCAGGCAGGCCAGATAAAAATTCAATTTTACCATATAACAATTGCCAATCCAGAAATATAGGTTGGGCCACGCCTAAAATATTTTCATTTTCTCCCAATTTAACCACCAGTTATTTAGATTGTTAGCAATGCTTCAAAAATTATAGATAAATTGAGATACAAATTTGATAATTGCCTTTATGCCTTATGCTGAGATGCTCAGCTTTATTTCTTTGCAGCAGCGGCCCACATGCCACGATTTGTGCCCATACCACCGTGGTTCCCCAGTAGCTCGCAGCTATTTAGACAAAAAAGAGATTTTAAAATCTCTGCTGTTATTATAGAGATCGTTGTCACAGCTGCCATGGGGGCCTCAGTGACTGCCTCAGCTGGTGCACTTTCAAAAATAGTGCAGACTACACAGGCGGTTAACAAATTGTCCACCACAGTAAATGGCACAGTTGAGGTGTGAGCAATAACTTGCTGGCTTATACATAACCTCTATTCAATATAAAAACTTTACAAAGACAACTAATCTTTCGAAAAGCCTCTCTCAATTTTCTTACAGAATTGGTCGTCTAAGTTTGAACAGACCCTTCGTGACCTGCAGGTGGCGATCGTCCAGGCCAATTCCACTCGGCTAGACCTGTCGCTGACCAGAGAGCTTACTCCATAAATTCCCTCTTCTTCCCCTACTCCAAAAAGTGGGTGAGGGTAGATATGTCTGACCTAGCCTTTTGCGGAAGACTAGTCATTCTTCTCTAGACGGTTTGCAGGTTCAGAATCCAAAGTCAGAGAAACAAAACAGTTTCGGCTCAAGCCTTAATGGCTCTAGACTCAAAAACCTCGATAGAGGTATGGCTAACTATGCTAAAGCAATAGAGATATTGTGGCTTAGACAGCTCCTACACACCTAAGACAGCCTTGTCTATTGCACTAGGTGGAGCGTTCAGCCCGTTTCCTAAGAGGTATGCTGAGCCAAGGGCATCGCACAGGACATACCCATGTCCTGGGAGACATATTGTCCTGCATAAGGGTGTCTGTCTTAATTCCCTTCCCAGCAAAAGGCAGAGGACAGGCTGGGGGCATCTCCATCTGTCGAGAGATTAGAGATGACCCCCACACAAGTCCACAAGGTGTTCTGGGGGACAATCACTGTCTCCACCCTCTTACAGGACTCTTTGCTTAATATTTAAGAAGGGTGAGATGTTGGAGGCCGCTGGCTCCAGCTCCTCAAGGTGGCGCTATTATCTGGTGCTGGCCAACCCGCCTGAGTCAATAGAGAACACATGCGTGCTCTCGCGAGACTGGTTTCTCAGCCTCTTCCGTGGCGTCATGTGGGATACTGAACTGCAACCTATAGGAAGATATCACGTCTAAAGCGGGGGCCGTTTGGTCGACATAAAACCGGGTGCTTCCTACCTCGTGGCCTCTTTCTCTCTTGCTCCGCCCCGCCGCGCGCACAGACGCCGGCCCGGCTCAAGGGCGCCGGCTCTAGGCCACGTGGCGGATGGCCCGGCTCGGGCCACGCCGGGGCCTAGCTCTCTCTGGCTTTCCTTTTCCCCGCTGGGGGCCCGCCGCCGCTGGTTCCTGCGCAGCGGCCCCTGTCTCTCTGCCGGCCCTCTGCCGGCTCTCTTTCTCCTCCCCTCTCCATTTTCCATAAGCTAAATGCTCTCCCCCAAGATACATTAAAACTGTACTGCAAAAGGATCCTTAATGTGTATGTGCCGTGTCTTTCCTTGCGGGCGAGAGATAGACGCGGGACAATCCAGGTCCCAAGATGTGCTTTGATCACTGAAACCAAAATTGAAGATCTGCCTGAGTTATCAAGCCTGTCTCAAAAATAAATAATGGTAACGGGAAATAGACTAAATTATAAAAGTGTTTTCCTTGGCCAAGTACCAAGTAATTTATTGGAAAAAATAACATTATGCAGTGAGGAAGCAAATATCATTCCCATTGATATTTAGCATTTGACAACTTTAGACTAACATCACCAAATAAGAACAATGTAACAAAAGCCTGTCAAGGAGGGGGAAGGGCATCTCACCACCCTCGGCAGGGTAACAAGTTCTGGGTCCATCTCAGCCACATAGGTAAGTAGGTCTCTTGAGTTTCAACCTAGCCTGAGCTACATAGTTCCAGGCAGCCAGCAATATACTGAGATCCTGTCTCAAACTAACAACAGCGGGGGCACAGAGAAACAGTAATGTCCTCAGACCTTCAAGGGATGAGACATCCTTTTATGTGCTCCCAGGGGTTGTCATGGAACATGGTAACCTAGCAACAGTCCCCCCACAAGACTTCCATCTGAATACAGAATCACCGGTGGACTTTTGCATGTCTGTTCAGAGCACCCAGCTGTCTGAAGGCCATGTTGCACTCCTTACACTTATAGGGTCTTAAGTCTCTGTGGATGCGGAGATGGACATTGAGGCTGCCCTTGTGGCTGACGCATTTCCCACAGTGTTCACACTGGTATAGCTTCTCCTTTGTGTGGGTCCTAATGTGACCTCTCAGGGTGGACTTGTGAGTAAACGCCTTGCTGCAGATTTCACACACATAAGGCTTTTCACCCGTGTGGATGCGCTGGTGGACATGAAGGTCTGAGGACTGCAGAAAACCCTTTTTGCACACACTGCACTCAAAGGGTCTCTCTCCTGTGTGGGTCCTCTTGTGGATGATATACTGGGACTCATAAAGGAAGGTCTTCTTGCATTCACTGCACACGAACGGTGCCTTGCCAGTGAGATGGCTAGCCAGCTCTACAGGTTGTAGGGTATCGGCCACTAGCCTCCCATCCTCTGTATTGTCTATACAGGGAGGCCCTCCTGGACAAGCAGAGACGTTGTCTCCCTTGGAAATACAGAGGCTCCGATGATCTATCTTCTCAGCAAAATCTCCACTCTCCTGGATATGGGTGAACTGTATGACGACGTCCATATTTGTATCATCTTGGGGCATCATCGTCACATCTGTTCCTCTGAGAGCATCTGCATCTGGTGAAAGCAATTCCACATACAACGTTGAAAACTTAACAATCCATGACAAAAAAAAAATTATTGTATTTATTTATTTGGTTATGGAGGGAGGGGCTGCCTTAAGGATGTGGAGGCCACAGGACAACTTCTGGGGAGGTTCTCTCCTCTCATCATTAGGGGATTGAGGATTGGACACAGGCCTGGTGGCAAGTGCCTTTCCCACTGAGACACACAACACTTATTAAAGATCATCTCAACTACACCAGGCTAGTTGGAAATAAACTATCGTTGGCTGGAAACATCCCATCAGCATCCCCAAGCCTGAGAGTTCAGCCTTTAGAATGTTCCGGAAAGTTAGTGAAAGGAGGTGGGTGTGGGCTGCCGACATTCACCCATAGGGATAGGAGTGCTTGGCCAAGGGGTAATAAGTCCCCACCTTAAACTCACCAGGACTGTGTATCAGCTGAGGACTCTGAGGTGTTGACACAGAGACCTTGTCATTCCCAGGTATCGGGTAGTCCTGACCTCTGATGTCGGGATCCCTCTCCAGGCAAACTTCCTCTTTCTTAACAGGGGACAGTGAAGAATAATTATGATCATTCAACGGAGAGGTGAGCAGAGAGACCTGTCTCTACCTGATCTGCACCACTAGTTTTCCCAGTTGTGAGAATGGTCTCAGTTCTAAGGCACACCCCAATACCCCACGTAGATGAATATTCTCCTCTGAATTGTAACTCTGTCATTGACCTTGAACCACCACACCTCTACACCTTATCTTGGATGTTATTTTCATTCTCTATGGATGCTCTTCCCTGCCTTTGACTCTACATACAAAATGCCTCTCAACCTGAACACTAAAGATTTGGGGCCAACGAGGCTGGAAGAAGGGTGCTCAGAGATGAGAACACTGGCTGCTTTTGCAGAGGACCTGGGTTAGATTCTCAGCACCCACAAGGAGACTCACAATCATCCGTAACTTCAGTTTCCAGAGGTCAGGGACAAAGAATTAGAAGGTCTAATGGTTTTTTTTTCCCCTCTACAGACATCAGGCACACAAGTGGTGCACAGATACACACACTAGCAAAATACCTGTACATATAAAAACTAAATAATTTTTTAAAAAATTGGAGGCTGAATGATTCTTTCTGATGGGGAAGGTTCTCCTCTGCTACGTACTGTGGACTTTGAGGTGGCAGTGAGTCACAGTGATAAAACTCTTAGCGGCCTGGTATGGCACCGCACAACATAGACTCAGAAGGCAGAGGAGGGCAGACCTCTGAGTTGGAGGCCAGCATGGTAAGTTCCAGGACAGCCAGGACTCTGTCTCATAAAAGGAAAAAAAAATGTAGCCACCTGATCCATGTAGGTGGACAGCTAGAAAACACCTCCAGAGGGTATGGGAGCCCACTCCAGTAATCTCAGCTCTCAGAAGTTAAGGGCAGGAACATTACAAGTTCAAGACCAACCTCCTCCTAGTAGCTAGCCTGAGTTACAGGACACTCTGCCTCAAACAAACAAAACAAAACTTAAATCATCCTGAGGCATTTCTGAGCCATCCTTTCTTATTACTGCCTTAGCAGCGGGGGGGGGGGGGGGGGGGGGAATCCTTTGAATGTTAGAGGGCCTGGGATTCAAACTCACATCTTCAGGCTGAGCAAAAAGTGCCATAACCACTCTTAAGTAATAATTACCGATGTGTCTGTGTGAATGTATGGCACTAATGTGTTGGTGCCCAAGGAAACAGGAGAAAGTTAATCCCCTGGAGCTGGAGTTAAAGCCAACCTTGAGCTGCCTGAAAAAGGTGTCAGGTCTCAAACACTGGTCCTCAGAGTAGCCTAAAGGTCCTAACAGCTGAGCCACCTCTCCAGTCCCCTCTCCACACTCCTTATGATGAGGGGAGGTAGCTGAGTGAGATGGGCTGGGGAGTCTGCTTTCTCTAGTGTCTGAGCATGTAATTTATCTATAGGCAAAAGTTCGGAACACACCCTTACCAAATCTCCCAACTCTCCCCAGAGAGGATGTCATGTGATTAACTGAATGGAGGATGATGGTTTGGGCCCTGTCAGGTTCTTAGGCTCTGGCCTAGCCTGGTCACTGCTGTCTGACAATACTATCACATCATCATAAGGAACAATTTGCCCTGTCTTTGGCCCCTTCAAAACAAGAACCCCATCAAATGGGATGACTGTCTTTGGGAGATTATGGACTGTTGGGGAAGGGAACAGGAGAGACCCAGGTAAGACCCTCGAGGTAGCTGTCACAACTCCCCATTTCTGTCCTGACTTAGCATTCCTACTGGTATTATTTGCAAATTTATCTTCCTTAATACCACATTTCCTCAGTGTATATAGCAGTTCTACCTGAGTCATTGATGGTCATACTTAGAACATTCTGTCAACACAAAAACAAGGGGTCATGTGGATGAGATGGTGTCCAAACAGAGAGAGAGAAACAGAGGTCGTCGCAGGAACAGAGAAAGAGAGAGAAGACACAGAGAGACAGGCAGAGACGGGGGAGAGGAAGGCTGTTTTCCTAAATCCTAACTAACTTGCCTGTAATTCTAGAACTCAGGCAGTTGAAGCAAGGAGATGACTCCAGGGTTCAGAGTAGCCTGGGCTACAGTACACAGTAATCCTGCCCCCAAACAAACAAAAACAGGCTTCTCCTAACTCTTACCAGGTCAGAGACCAGCAGGGAAAGGGGGTAAGAAGATTCTAAGAGCATCATGTGGTGGTGGCCCAGCCCTTTAATCCCAGCACTCTTGAGGCAGAGGCAGGTAGACCTCTGTGAGTTCTTGAGTGGCCTGGTCTATAGAGCGATTGCTGGACAGAACCCAAAGATACAGAAACCATGCCTCGGATCATTAAAATGTGCACATATGTTCATACTTTATATACATATAAATACATATACATGTATTTTATACCCTCACCTCTGTTTCCTCTCCCTTCTCTCCCCCCAGCCCCCCCCCCAACTCTCCTCCATCTTCATTGGGAAGAGAACAGGCCTCCCATGGATATCACCAAAACATGGCAGATCAAGGTGTAGTAAGAACAAGCACCTCCCCTTGTGTTAGGCTGGACAGAATGACTTAGTATAAAGAAGAGAGTGCCAAACGCCAATCAGAGAGTCAGGACAGCTCTTGCCCCCACAAGAAGACCAAGCTTCATAACTCTTACATTTGTGCAGAGGGACTAGGTCAGTCCCATGCAGCCTGCAGCCAACACAAATATTCAAAATAACGATGTCTAACGATATTCTGCTCTACTCACAGATAGACACCTATCCTAATGGTCAGAGATGCTTTCTCCACACTCTCAATGCTAAGCTGTAATGCAGACAGACAGGAGGTCCTTCATTCTGCATAAAATGCCAAAGCATAAGACGTATATCTATAGGTGCTATGTCCAATCCCAGCCCTTACCATATCTCCCAAACCTCTGGTCTTCTACTTATTTCTCCCAACTCCCCTCCCCCCCCCAGAGATATTGTCACACACTCACCTGGCCAGTGGATGGCTCTTCTGTCTGTGACAAGTTTTGCAGCTCTGGGCTGGCCTGGCCTCTGTTGAGATGCTTCTGGAACAATGCCACACCATCCCATTTATCCTTGCTGGCTTCAGGCAGCTCAACAGTGGCATCCCGCAGGAGGCATAGTTGTCCCTGGGAGTGGATTATAGACTGGGGGAAGGGGGAGAGAACAGGATGAGAACAGGTGTAAGTGCTGGATATGCTTCTCACAGCCCTGTCTTCCGAGAAATAGATTGGCCCACAAGGTCATACTCAGCTACCCAATGAATTGAGGACCAGCCTGGACCACATTAGACCCTGTCCCAATAAATAAAGTGGGGTGGATGCTGGAAAGATGGCTCAGCATTTAAGAGGACTGACTCCTCTTTCAGAGGACACAAGTTCAAACCCAGCATCCACACTGTGGTGGCTCAGAAATGTCCACCTCCATCTCCCAGGGGCTTGATGCCCTCTTCTGACCTCCAAGAGCACCAGATATGTGTGGTGCACAGGACACAGACATTTAAAACACGGATGTGAAATCAAAGCAAACAAATACATAAAAGACAGGGCTTGAGCACTCTGACCCAACTTCAGCCTGTTAGCTTATGGTGTTTCTGATCTGTGGAATTCCATGTCCTGTAAGTCAAGTTCCTGTGCCACATTCAGAAGCACAAAACAAGCCCATAGAAGTCCAAAGACTTTGCCATTCATCTCCTGGGAAGCAAACCCCTCTCCTTAAGAGCCACACCTAAGGGTAAGACCCTTAGTGGCTTCTGCCTCCAGGTCCCCGCAGCCCCCATGGCTGCCCTTTCCCTGAGCCCACAGCTGACACCCTGCTTACCCACTGGCGGGGAGCCCCTCTCTCTCTCAGCATCTTTTCCAGCTCTCTGCAGCTCTTCACTCTGCTCTCCTTGGCTAAGGCCTGCAGTTCTGGAGGCATGCAGATCATGAACTGCTCCAAGACCAGCTGATCCAGGATCTGCTCCTTGCTGTTCAGGTCAGGTCTCAGCCACTCAAAACAGAGCTCAGAGATTCTCTTCAGATCCTCTACGGGGTCAGACCTCTCTGAGGGACTGAAACCCCTGAATTTAATGTGCCAAACCTCAGGGTTGTAGTCTTTCTTTTCTGCTTTTGTTCTTTGCTTTGTTTGTGAAGGTGGCTGCTGCGACTGGACGCTGTCTGGCAGTCTGATGGTATCCATGTCTGTCCTGGATATTTATTACCTTGGTCTTTGGGAATTTGCAATTATAAATGAGTCCTGTCTCAACAGACCTAGTCCTCTGGTCACAGGGATGGGCTTGATGTTGCTTCAGAAGCCTGGGAGGAGAGAAGTAGTTTAACTCTGCTGCCCTCCTAAATTTCATCATTCCTTATCATATCCCCTCCCCCCAAACACCCTAGGACAGTTCAGTGAAGCAGCAATCCATCCATTCTATGGATCTGTGGGAAGGCTCAGGGGGGAAAGGTGCTTCCAGGCAGACCCAATGGCCAGATCTAAAGCCATGATTTTGAAACCACCCTAGGTTACACATTAGGTCTGAAGGTTAAAATAGATGAGGGGGGCTGCAAGAGACTCTCTCAAAATCCTAGAACAAGGTGGGTGGTGGTGGCTCACAGCTTTGATCCCTGCACTGCAGAGGCAGAGGCAGAGGCGGGCAGATCTCCAGGACAACTAGAGTTATTAAAGGTGTGAGCCACCACAGCTTCAATCCCAAGACTGGGGAACAGAGGCAGGCAGATCTATCATTCTTAGACCAGCCAGAGCTATGTAGTTGACCCTGTCTAACAGAACAGCCAAACAGCATGGGAGAGGTAGATTGGTTAGAAATCTTGGGGCTCTATTAGATGAGAGTTCATTTCCCAGCATACATGCACGCACAAACACACAGAACTGCTGCTGGGTGTGGTGGTATATACCTTTAATTCCAGGGAGGCAAAGCCCAGGAGATCTCTGTGAGTCAGTTTGGTCTACAGAGTGAGTTCCAGAACAGCTATGATACAGTGAAGCTTGTTAAAAAAAAATTTCCCAAGGAAAAAACTCACACAAAATTATTAAATAAATTAATTGAAAACCTCTACTATGCATTATTTATATGCTAATAATGTTTTAATTATATAAAACTGGGTCTAAAGTAGTTATATAAATCTGGTCCAATTTACTCTTGGGTTTTTATGGTTTGAGTAGATATTTAACAATTTAATACTAAAAGTTTAGAGAAAAAATATTCATAGCTGAGTAGTGGTGGGGCTCACCTTTAAGTCCGGTTTGAGGATTGAGTTCTACAGATTGAGTTCCAGCAGACAGAACTACACAGAAATACTCTGTCCCAAAACAAAACAAAATAAAAAAATTGAAACCCCAAATTATGGATGGTGTCTGAATACTGTGAAAAGATGAAAGCATAGACCAGGCTGGCCTGATTTCAGAGACGCACATGCCTCGGACCCCAGAGTGCTGGGATGAGACCACTATGCTGTGCCAAAGGGGAAAAAAGAGAGTAATTAGTAACTTTAAATTTTATTTGTACAGATGTTTTATATGCATGTTTGCCTTGGGCCACTTTTGTGCCTAGATCACAGGGACTTGGAGACCTTAGTCTTAGGCAATTGTGAGCCTCATTTGAGTGGTAGAAATTAAAACTGAGTTCTCTAGATGAGCAGAGAGTGCTCTTTACTGCTATTGCTACAGTATACAAAATGTTTTCTGAGACAAGATCTCTGTGTAGCTCTCGATGGCCTCAGACTCAGAGATCTTCCTTTCTCTGTGTGCCTAGTACCTGGCCTTATTCTGGAGTAACTCACAGAGTGAGTTCCAGGACAGCCAGGACAACACAAAAAAAACCTTCTTGAATACCCCGCCCACCCCCAAATGGATCTGAGGGTCTTGCTTCTGCTTCCAGCTCTAGAGGCTGAAACAGGAAGACGGAGTTCTAGGCCAACCTGGAAAATAAAAACCACGAAAAAAACCCAAACAAACAAATACAAGCATGCAACCGCATAACCCAGCAACTAGAGCTACAAGAGATTGAATCCCAGGGGCCTGGGAGTCTACAGTAGCACTCCGCGTGATAATTACCAGGAGACAGGTCTGTTTGTTGAGAAAGCCTCACCAGCCACTCTGCCTGGCCTGGAACTCAGCACCCTCCTGCCTCAGCTCCCTCGTTGGGCAGGTGGAGGTACTTCCCGCCCGGAGAGATCTTGCAGCAGCCTCCAGCTATCTGCGTCCGAAATACACAGTCTCACTAGCCCACCATCCTCCTCGGTTGCTTCACTTACCTCCCGGGTCCTGTCTTCTGGCTCAACAGGCTCTCTTGAGATCCCTCTGCAAAGTCCCAGGAGCTCTAGCGTCACGGTTTATATAGGAAATCACAGCACTGACTTCCGGTTGCTCAACTACCCGCCCAGTGATTGCCTCAAGCCCATAGAAGCCCTGTTAGACGTCAATTTAGACGTCCCAGATTAAATTACAATTTAAGCCTGGAACTGCCATAGGGAGGAGCGGATTATCTTATTAAATTACCTGGGCGTGTTCCTGTAGGCCTGGGAGGATGAGGCAAGAAATCATGAAGTTAAGGCTCCTCTGGCCTCCTGAGTGAGGTGAAGGCCATCTCAGGAAATTTAGTCAGACGCTGTCTCAAACTTAAAAAATAAATAAATAAACAATTTTATCAGCCTTCACTTGGGCTGCAGTTCTGACATCAGAGTGCTTGCCTAGTATACTGGAAGCCAAGGATTTATATCTAGCACTGTATAAAACTGGGTGTAGTGACTCACACCTGTAATCCCAGGGAAGAGGTTCAGAAGCTTAAGGTGGTTTGAGGCTAGCCTGTGCTACAAGACACCCTTTCTAAAACAAAGAAATAAGACCTGGGGACAACTGAGGATGTGTCTCAGTGGTAAAGCATTTCCAAGTAGAGTGAGGCCCTACCTAGTTTAGTCTCTAACGGATAGGGTGATCTGGGACAAGTTAGGACAAGGCATGAAGGAGAATATGATCAAAATATGTTGCGTACATGCATGCAAATTTTAAAACACTAATGAAAAATATTTTTAAAGAATAAATAAATTATCTAGGTGTGGTGATGCACACCTTTAATACCAGTACTCAGGGCACAGAGACATGTGGATCTCTGCAAAATTCAGGCCATCTTAGACTACAGAACAAGTTCCAGGGTGTCCAGGACTACATAAAGAGATTATTTCTTTCAGTGTGGTGCTGGTGGCTTAGGCCTTTAATCCCAATACCTTGGAGGCAGAGGCCAAGGATCTCTGTGAGTTAGAGGCCAGGCTGGTCTACAAGAGAATGCTAGGACAGCCAGGGCTATCACACAGAGAAAGCATGTTCAAAACACAAAATGAGAAAGAGGCCTTGTTATTAAAAATAAATACAGGATAAAAATTAATAAAATAAAATAGACTAGGTCTGCATGTTCCTGCCATGATGACAATGAGCTAAACCTCTGAAATTGTGAACAAGCTCCCAATTAAATGCTTTCTTATTGTGTCTTTTCACATCAATAGAACACTAAGACACTTGCCTTTGTGTGTATGTGTGTGGCTTTGTTTTACTGTGTCTTAAACGGTTTTATTTTGGAAAAAAATATTTTACAAATTTCATTACATTTTATTTCTTTATTTTGTGATCATGGAGAAAGTGGTACCCAGAGAGGGGATGAAGACATCCTTGTGTTTTATTTTATCCATCTCTCCATTGCATCCTTTGTAACATCCTTCTTTTTTTTTGTTTTTGTTTTTGTTTTTGTTTTTGTTTTTTTTTTGAAACAGGGTTTCTCTATGTAACAGCCAGGGCTGTCCTATAAGGCCAGGCTGACCTTGAACTCACAGAGATCTTCCTGCTAGGGTTAAAGGCTTGCACCTCCGTAGCGCTGCTGTAATATCCTTTAAACAAGATAGTATGTGTTTTCCCCTGATGTCACTTAACTACTTGTAACAAGTTAAAAGAATCCGAGGAGGAGATGGTGAACCCCAGTTTATAGCCAATCGGTCAGAAAGTCAGGGGCCTGGGTGGGAAATGGCATCTAAAGAGACTGAAACTCAACATGTGGGGTGTCACCTCTACCTTCAGGTACACAGTGCCCTCACTTTTTAAGTGCATCAGGGGTGCCCCTCTTGTGCCCCTGTGACACTACATAATAGGGAGAGATGGTCACAGGTGAAGTGGCCAGTGTCTGGGGGAGAATTCTGTGTTGTACTAAAACTGGAGAAGAGAAAAATTAATAAACAAAACACTTAGGCGCGAATTTCCCTCTCTCTTTCTATACTAAGAATCATTTCATAGTACTTTATTTTTTTCCCATTCTTTTATTTTATTTAAATTTCCAGTACCCCACTACTGCTCAAAGTCAAAAAGCCAAAGAACCCAATTGGAAATTAGGTACAGAACTAAATTGAAAATTCTCAACAGGGCTCCAAATGGCTGAAAGACACTTTACTGCTCAACATCCTCAGCCATCAGAGAAATGCAGAACAAAGCATCTCTGATACGCCGCCTCACACCTGTCAGAATGACCAAGATCAAACACACAGATGACAGCCTGTGCTGGAGAGGATGCAGAGCAAGGGGAACACTCCTCCATTGTTTACATTGGGAGTGTAAACTTGTACAGCCACTCTGGAATGCAGCATGGCGATTCCTCAGAAAACTGGGAATCAGTCTCTCCAATGATCCAATGATACCACTATTGGGCACATACCTAAGGGATACACATTTGTCTTAGTGTTCTGTTGATGTGAAAAGACACCATAAGAAAGCGTGTAATTAGGAGCTATCATCATGGCAGGAGCAGGCGAAGTCCATGACCAGAGAACTAGGCATGCATCCTCATTTATTTTATTAAATTTTATCCATTATCCCCCCCCCCCCCCCCCCCCCCCCCCCCCCGCCTCTGTTTTGGTTTTCTTTAGACAGAGTATCCCTGTGTAATAGCCCTGGCTGTCTGGGGAACTCTTTCTGTAGACTAGATTGGCCCTTGAACTCAGAGAGATCTACCTAGCTCTGCCTCCAAGGTGCTGAGATTAAAGGAGTGTGCCACCACTGCCTGATTAACAGCTTACCCTATCCCTGGGAGAGCCTGAATTTGCTAGGTAGACTAGGCTAGACTGAATTTTTCAGAGAGCCACCCATATCTGCTGCTAAGTGCTGGTATTAAAGGTGTGTGTGCCATCACACCTAGGCATATATTATTTAAAAACATTTTACATCAATGTTTTACAAATTGCATAAAGTTGTTTATTCATTCTTTTCTTTCCATTTGAGACATTATCTAAATTTCCTCAGCTGGACTTATATTCATTTCATGATCCTCCTGACTCATTCTCCCCAAAAGCTTGTCTCTCAGACCTACAGGACCACACCCAGGTAGTTTAGTAAATTAATCCGCTCCTCCCTACGGGCAGTTCAAAGGTTAAATTGTAATTTAATCTGGGGATTTCTACATAGATGTCTAAAAGGGTGTCTATGGGCTCCAGACAATCCTTAGATATGGGCAGATGAGCAACCAGAGGACACTGGGTGATTTCTTATAGAAGCCCGACGCTGGAGTTCCTGGAACTTTGCAGAGAGCTCAGAAGAGTCGAGGATTCTCGGCCGTGAAGACAGGACCCAGGACCTCCCAATCAGGGAGGAAGGTGAGTTAGTGAAGCTGTGTGTTCAGTTGCAGACAGAAGGGAGGCTGCTGCAGGATGTAGGTGGGCACCAACTACCTGCACTTCAGCACTTAAGGAGCTGAAGCAGGAGGATGCTGAGTTCCAGGTCAAGGTAGGGTGGCACGGTGTGTGGCTTTCTGAACAAACAAACAGAAGAACCTCTACTACATACCGAGAGCTCCTACTGTATTCTTAGATGAACAAATTTCTTCCGCATGCCTAGCTTCTGGTAATCAGCCTGTTGCTGCTGCTGATTCCTAGCTACAGGGTTCTGCTTTGATAGGATTGGCATCATTTGATGCTGTCCTTCCTGGGTCATGTGGTTGCATGCTGGAATTTGTTTATTTATTTTTTTCTTTTGAGGAGGGATCTTGTTCCTGGTTGGCCTGGAACTCCATTCTCCTGTGCCAGCCATCAGGAGCTGGAAGCAGAGGTAGGCACCCTTGGTTACAGTTTTTGTTTTGTTTTAGGAGACAGGGTTTCTCTGTGTAGTGCTAGAACTCTCTCTGCAGAACAGGATAGCTTCCAGTTCACAGAAACCAGCTTATTTCTGCCTCTAGAAAGATGGGATTAAAGACGTGCTCCACCACCTCCCAGATCTGACAGTTATTCTTAATTAACAAAAATATACCAAGGTATGGGCTTAAAAACCTCAAGAATGCATTGTTGGAGGGATATGGTGACACTTCCCTATAATGCCAGCTCTCAGGAGGCAATAGCAGACAACTTTTTTTTTTTTTTTACTAAATTGTCAAATCTCTTAAAACCAGGAATACTTAAAATCATTTAGACCTGATGATTGATTTTAAATAATTAGCATATTAATATTACATGGTAATAGGTTTTAAATTTATTTATTTAAAAATTTTGTGCATTTTTATTTTGGTGGTTATTATATATATGCATATATATATAGCTTCACTATATCATGACTGTTCTGGAACTCACTCTGTAGACCAAGCTGGCTCACAGATCTCCTTGACTCTGGCTCCCTGGAATTAAAGGTGTATACCACCACACCCCAGCAGCAGTTCTGTGTGTTTGTGTATGCTGGGAAATGAACTCTCATCTAATAGAGCCCCAAGGCTTTCTAACCAATCTACCTCTCCCATGCTGTTTGGCTGTTCTGTTAGACAGGGTCAACTACATAGCTCTGGCTGGTCTGAGAATGACAGATCTGCCTGCCTCTGTTCCCCAGTCTTGGGATTGAAGCTGTGGTGGCTCACACCTTTAATAACTCTAGTTGTCCTGGAGATCTGCCTGCCTCTGCCTCTGCCTCTGCCTCTGCAGTGCAGGGATCAAAGCTGTGAGCCACCACCACCCACCTTGTTCTGGGATTTTGAGAGAGTCTCTTGTAGTCCCCCCTCATCTATTTTAACCTTCAGACCTAATGTGTAACCTAGGGTGGTTTCAAAATCATGGCAAGCATCAGGCTCCCACCTCTCCCTTGGCTGGGATTACACATAAATTCCTTTATCCACAGCCAGAATAGTGTGATTGATTAAAAAAGGGGGGGCAGAGCTCACACTTGGAGGCCTCAAGAAAGCTTGTCAGTTGGTACTCTCTTTACACTGATAGGTCCAGGGGCTTTAGATCTGGTCATTGGGCCTGCCTGGAAGCACCTTTCCCCCCTGAGCCTTCCCACAGATCCATAGAATGGATGGATTGCTGCTTCACTGAACTGTCCTAGGGTGTTTGGGGGGAGGGGATATGATAAGGAATGATGAAATTTAGAAGGGCAGCAGAGTTAAACTACTTCTCTCCTCCCAGGCTTCTGAAGCAACATCAAGCCCATCCCTGCGACCAGAGGACTAGGTCTGTTGAGACAGGACTCATTTATAATTGCAAATTCCCAAAGACCAAGGTAATAAATATCCAGGACAGACATGGATACCATCAGACTGCCAGACAGCGTCCAGTCACAGCAGCCACCTTCACAAACAAAGCAAAGAACAAAAGCAGAAAAGAAAGACTACAACCCTGAGGTTTGGCACATTAAATTCAGGGGTTTCAGTCCCTCAGAGAGGTCTGACCCTGTAGAGGATCTGAAGAGAATCTCTGAGCTCTGTTTTGAGTGGCTGAGACCTGACCTGAACAGCAAGGAGCAGATCCTGGATCAGCTGGTCTTGGAGCAGTTCATGATCTGCATGCCTCCAGAACTGCAGGCCTTAGCCAAGGAGAGCAGAGTGAAGAGCTGCAGAGAGCTGGAAAAGATGCTGAGGGAGAGAGGGGCTCCCCGCCAGTGGGTAAGCAGGGTGTCAGCTGTGGGCTCAGGGAAAGGGCAGCCATGGGGGCTGCGGGGACCTGGAGGCAGAAGCCACTAAGGGTCTTACCCTTAGGTGTGGCTCTTAAGGAGAGGGGTTTGCTTCCCAGGAGATGAATGGCAAAGTCTTTGGACTTCTATGGGCTTGTTTTGTGCTTCTGAATGTGGCACAGAAACTTGACTTACAGGACATGGAATTCCACAGATCAGAAACACCATAAGCTAACAGGCTGAAGTTGGGTCAGAGTGCTCAAGCCCTGTCTTTTATGTATTTGTTTGCTTGGATTTCACATCCGTGTTTTAAATGTCTGTGTCCTGTGCACCACACATATCTGGTGCTCTTGGAGGTCAGAAGAGGGCATCAAGCCCCTGGGAGATGGAGGTGGACATTTCTGAGCCACCACAGTGTGGATGCTGGGTTTGAACTTGTGTCCTCTGAAAGAGGAGTCAGTCCTCTTAAATGCTGAACCATCTTTCTAGCTTCCACCCCACTTTATTTATTGGGACAGGGTCTAATGTAGCCCAGGCTGGTCCTCAATTCATTGGGTAGCTGAGTATGACCTTGTTGGCCAATCTATTTCTCGGAAGACAGGGCTGTGAGAAGCATATCCAGCGCTTACACCTGTTCTCATCCTGTTCTCTCCCCCTCCCCCCCAGTCTATAATCCACTCCCATGGACAACTATACCTCCTTCGGGATGCCACTGTTGAGCTGCCTGAAGCCAGCAAGGATAAATGGGATGGTGTGGCATTGTTCCAGAAGCATCTCAACAGAGGCCAGGCCATCCCAGAGCTGCAAAACTTGTCACAGACAGAAGAACCATCCACTGGCCAGGTGAGTGTGTGACACTATCTCGGGGGTGGGGGGAGTTGGGAGAAATAAGTAGAAGACCAGAGGTTTGAGAGATATGGTAAGGGCTGGGATTGGACATAGCGCCTATAGATATACATCTTATGCTTTGACATTTTATGCAGAATGAAGGACCTCCTGTCTGTCTGCATTACAGCTTAGCATTGAGAGTGTGGAGAAAGCATCTCTGACCATTAGGATAGGTGTCTATCTGTGAGTAGAGCAGAATATCGTTAGACATCATTATTTTGAATATTTGTGTTGGCTGCAGGCTGCATGGGACTGACCTAGTCCCTCTGCACAAATGTAAGAGTTATGAAGCTTGGTCTTCTTGTGGGGGCAAGAGCTGTCCTGACTCTCTGATTGGCGTTTGGCACTCTCTTCTTTATACTAAGTCATTCTGTCCAGCCTAACACAAGGGGAGGTGCTTGTTCTTACTACACCTTGATCTGCCATGCTTTGGTGATATCCATGGGAGGCCTGTTCTCTTCCCAATAAAGATGCAGGAGAGTTGGGGAGCCTGGGGGGAGAGAAGGGAGAGGAAATTGAGGTGAGGGTATAAAATACATGTATATGTATTTATATGTATATAAAATATGAACATATGTGCAGATTTTAATGATCCGAGGCAGGGTTTCTGTATCTTCGGGTCCTGTCCAGCAATCGCTCTATAGACCAGGCCACTCAAGAACTCACAGAGGTCTACCTGCCTCTGCCTCAAGAGTGCTGGGATTAAAGGGCTGGGCCACCACCACATGATGCTCTTAGAATCTTCTTACCCCCTTTCCCTGCTGGTCTCTGACCTGGTAAGAGTTAAGAGAAGCCTGTTTTTGTTTGTTTGGGGGCAGGATTACTGTGTACTGTAGCCCAGGCTACTCTGAACCCTGGAGTCATCTCCTTGCTTCAACTGCCTGAGTTCTAGAATTACAGGCAAGTTAGTTAGGATTTAGAAAAAGAGTCTTTCCCTCCCCTGTCTCTGTCTGTCTTTGTCTTTTGTCTCTGTCTGTCTCTCTGTGTCTTCTCTCTCTTTCTCTGTTCCTTCGACGACCTCTGTTTCTCTCTCTCAGTTTGGACACCATCTCATCCACATGACCCCTTGTTTTTGTGTTGACAGAATGTTCTAAGTATGACCATCAGTGACTCAGGTAGAACTGTTATATACACTGAGGAAATGTGGTATTAAGGAAGATAAATTTGCAAATAATTCCAGTAGGAATGCTAAGTCAGAACAGAAATGGGGAGTTGTGACAGTTACCGCTAGGGTCTTACTTGGTTCTCACCTCTCCCCCCCCCCCCCCCCACAGTTCATAATCTCCCGAGGACAGTCATGCCACAGATGGGGTTTTGGTTTTGAAGGAGCCAAGGCCAAGGGATATGTCTCGGATGATGATGTGATCCTATTGTCAGACAGCAGTGACCAGGTTAGCCCAGAGAAAAAGAACCTGCCAGGGCCTCAACCATTCTCCAGTCAGGTAAGCTTTTCACAACATCTCTGGGGAAAGGTGAGATTTGCTAAGTGTTCGGTCCAGAAATTTGGCCATAGATTCATCACATGCTTGGACACTTGAGAGTGCAGACTCCCCAGCCCATCTCACTCAGCTACCTCCCCTCATCATAAGGGGTGTGGAGAGGGGACTGGAGAGGTGGCTCAGCTGTTAGGACCCTTGGGCTACTCTGAGGACCAGTGTTTGAGACCTGACACTTTCAGGCAGCTCAAGTTTGCCTTTAACTCCAGCTCCAGGGGAGTCTAACTTTCTCCTGTTTCCTTGGGCTCCAACACATCAATGGCATGTACTCACAGACACATCAGTAGTAACTTGAGTGGAGAAAGTTCTGGGAGATGTCTCAGTGGTTAGGGCACTTGCTGCCCAGCCCAGTGATCTGAGTTTGAATCCCAGAGCCTATAACATTTGAAGAAGTGGTTTTTCTGCTTGGGCAGTTGAGGACATGGGGGCGATTCAAGATGCTTTTAGGTTTTGTTTTGTTTGAAGCATAGTGCCCTATAACTGAGACTGGCCTTAAAATAGCCAGGTAGGGGAGGTTGGTCTTGAACACATGATATTCCTGTCCTTACCTTCCAAGGGCTGAAGTTACTGGAGTAGGATACCACTGTAGTGGGATTATAATGTTACACTGTAAATTGTCCTGCCTACCAGTTTAATAAAAACTAAAGGCAGACAGGAAGTGTGGGTGGGGCTGCCAGACTAAGAAAACTCTGGAAACAGGAAGAACAGAGCAGAAATGCCACAGAAAAGCCAGAAGATGCAGAGGACAACTATGCTGCTCTGAGAAAAGGTACTGAGCCCCATGGCTGAACAGGATAAGAACCATGGGTTAGATTAAGAGCAAGAGCTAGCAAGTTATAAGCCTGGGCCCCAGGTCAATCAGTGTAAAATAAATGTAAATGTCTGTGTGTCTTTGTGGGACTGTGAGTCTGCAGGTTTGGGCCATGAGTCTAGACCAGAAAGTCTGGCCAGAAACTTTATACAACAGTGTCCTTGTGAGGATGAGGTAGGGACTTACTAACCCTTGTCCAGCATTCCCATCCTTGTGAAGGTGACCAACCACTCCCAACGCCGTCAGTAGCTTTTCAGAACATTGTACAAGCTGAGCTCTCAGACGTAGGGTGTTGATATTTCCAGCCAACATTAGAGTTTCTTTTCAATGAGTCTGGTGTGATTGGGATGGGCTTTAACAAGTTCTATATGTCTCAAGGGGGAAAGAAAGGCACTTGACTGTCTATGTTCCATTTCCAGGGCCCTCATGGTAACAGGAGAGAACCAACCCAGAAGTCCTGTGATCTCCACATTCATAGGGTGGCACCTCCATCCATAATCAAGTAAATAAATGCAATCCTTTTTTGACACCGACTCTCAAGTTTTCAATGTTGTATTTGGAATTTCTCCTTCTGATTCTCTCAGAGTAAAGGATGTGATGATAACGCCCCATGAAAATACAATATGGATGCTGTGACACCCCATATTCTAGAAAGAAGAGATTTAGCTGCAAAGACAGACCTTCAGTCTCTGTAGTTCCAATGGAGTCAACTTTGTCACAAGCCATGGAACGCCTCCCTGTATAGACAGTGTAGAAGATGGTGTCTAAGGGTTGCTACCTTCAGAGCTGTAGAGCTGGTTGGCCATCTCACAAGCCAGGCTCCGTTTGGGAGCAGTAAATGCTTAAAGAGTTTCCTTTATATGTCTAAGTGTATCATCCACCAGAGGACCCACACAGGAGAAAGTCCCTTTGAGAGCAGCTTGTGCAGCAAGGCATTTCTGCAGTCCTCAGACCCTGGAGTCCACCAGAGCTTCCAAATGGGTGAAAAGCCTTAGGTGTGTTGTAGTAGTGCAGTTTCTTGGTCTCGGGCGGCCAGGGGCCTGGACTCACAGATCTGCCGCGCCAGACCCCTTAGCCACCCAGCCACCCACCCCTGAAATGACTCAGATGCTTATGTTAAGTTCATGCTGTTTGGCCTATGGCTCAGGCACATTGCTAGCTTGCTCTTTCATCTTAAATCAACCCATTTCTATTAATCTGTCTGCCACTTGGCCCGTGGCTCACCTGTGCTCCTTACATGTTGTTCTTTTGGGCTTCAGCTTGGTCTGCCTTTGCTCCCGCCCTTCCTTTCTTACCTATTCTGATTCCTCCTCCTACTTCTTCTACAGTGCCTGTCATGGCCCAAAACAGCTCCTTTATTTAAATACTAAGATTCACAGCGTACAGAAAGGCATCCCCACATCACTGTGTAGAATCTGCAGTAAGGTGTTTGCCTACAAGTCCACCCTGATAGGTCACAATAAGATGCCCATGAAGGAGAAGCCGTACCAGTGTGAGCCCTGTGGGAAATGCGTCAGCCACAAGAGCAGCCTCAGTGTCCATCTCCAGATATTCGAGACCCTGAAAATGTAAGGAATGCAACCTGGCCGCCAGACAGCGGGGTTCTCTGAAGCAACATGCCTAAATCCATTCAAGAATGGAGTCCTTCTGATTGTGCATGCGGATGGCAGTATTTTCCTAGAGAGACTGTTGCTAGGTTACTCCCGTTACATGACAACACCTTGGGAACACTTAAAAGGATGTCTCATCCCTTGAAGGTCTGAAGACAATTCTTTTTCACAGTGATCCACTGGTGTTTGTTTGAGAATTGGTCTCTGTATCACTGGCTATCCTGGAACACACTATGTAGGCACATTTTGAAACTCAAAAGAGACCTACTTACCTATGTGGCCCTGATGGACCATGAACTTGTGACTCTACCATACCTCTGTCCAGAGGGTTGAAGTGTATTTATTTACCTTGGCAGACTTTTGTTACACTTTTTTTTTTTTTTTTTTTTTTTGGCTAGGTGATGTTATTCTCACGTCAATATAGAGTAACAAAACGGAGCAATGTTTATCTTTGTAAAACTATAAAATGTGATCTTTTTTCAATAAATTACTTTGGTACTTGACCAAAGTTTTACAGTTGTGTATATTTCCCCATTGGCGTTATTTATATGAGACAAGGTCTCTCTTTGTAACAGTCCTAGGTGTCCTGGAACTCGGTTTTAGACCAGGTTGATCTCGAACTCACAGAGAGAGCCACCAGTCTCTGCCTCCCAATAGCAAGGAATAAAGGTGTGACCCACCCTTGCAAGACTTACTTGTCTGTGTATTTGTGAGTTCTGAATGCCATGGCACGTGAGTGGGGGTCAAAGGGCAGCCTATAGAATTTGGTTTTTTCTTTGGACTTTGGGTCGCTGAAATTGAATATAGATGGCAGTGCTTGGCAAAAAAGCCTTTCACCACAGGACCACCTCCATGGCCTATAAAATTAGCTACGGTGATGATCACAAGTATCTTAGCCCAGGGTAACCTTGAACTCCTAAGCCCACATCCACAACACCATATTCAGTTTTATCTAGCGCTGGGGACTGAACGCCAGGCTTCTGCTCACTAGGCAAATACTCTACAGAGGCCCATCTTCAGTCCTGGACACGGCAATCAAGGCATGTTTTGGGGTGCTGGCCAAGCCGTATTCGGCCCTGAAAGCAACAGGCAAGGTGCGTCTTCAGTGCTGGACACATGATCTTTGATCCTGGATTCAGTGACTGAGAAGCATCTTAGGTCCCAGATGTGGTGACTGAGGCACATCTTTGTTCTCGGAAGCAGTGACTAGGGACAGATCTTGAGTGACAGAACGTAGTTACGTTGCATAGCCATTTCACCTTGACTTCCTTTGAAATATTCCATAGTCATTTTATTTTTTTCAAGACAGGATTTCTCCACGTATCTCTGGAATTGGCCTTGTAGACCAGGCTGGCCTCCAACTCAAAGATCTGCCTGCCTCTGCCTTTCAAGAGCTGGGATTAAAGGTGTTCTGTGCTACCCACAGGCCTTTCTTTTTGAGATAGGATTTTGATATGTAGCATTGACTGATTTGGAACTAGGTGGGATTATAGGCTTGAACCATCACATCCACCAGGTGGAACTCAAAAATATTGTTTGAGGCATAATCTCACCTCGTTTTTTTAGGCTAACCTTGAACTCACTATCATTCTCCTGCCTTGGCATCTGGAGTTCTGGGATTTCAGACTTGAGCCAAGACATCCTGCATAAATGTATAGTATATTTATATATATATAAAGCCATCATATGTAGTTATGAAAATGTCCAGCAGGTGGCAGTAAAGGTTCTTTTCTGACCTGTGAGGCTGGCACGGTCTGTTTGGTTAGATAGTGCCACAACCCGTCGATGATTAAAACAAGAGAATGCTTTTCTTTGTAATGTTTTTAGATGTATTTATTGTTTTATGTGCACTGTGCACAATGCTTGTGCCTGGTACTTGTGATCAGAACAAGGCATCTGATCTCCTGGAGCTGCTGACATAGATAGTTCTGAGCCACCATATTGGTGCTGGGAATGAAACCTTGGTCCTCTGAAAGTGCTTTTAACTGCTGAGCCAACTCTCCAGCACAAGGGAATGCATTCTAGCTGAAAAAACAGTAAAAGAGACTCTAAAAAAAATCAGGTAGAGTTCAGTGCATGCAGTTGAAACTAAACATACCCCCACACCCACATCCAATTTAAAAAAAAAAAAGATTTATTTAAACAAAACAATAAAAATTTAATGTTTCCAGGGCAATGCCTGTGCACCCCTCTAATCCCAGCACTTGGGCAGTAGAGGCAGGCAGATCTCTGTGAGTGTGATGCCAGCCTGGTCTACAGAGAGAGAGTTCTAGGACAGCCAGGGTAATGCAAAGAAACCCTATCTTGAAAAATCAAAAACAAAACCAAGCAATAATAATAAACTAATGTTATTTCCTGCCGGGCAGTAGTGGCACACACCTTTAATCTCAGCACTCGATAGACAGAAACAAGAGGAACCTGTAAGTCTGAGGCCAGCCTGCTCTACAGATCGAGTTCTTGGAACACCAGGTATGACACAGAGAAACACTGTCTTGGAAAAAAAAATGATTTATTTTGAATTAAATATGTGTGTTTGTGAGTATATGCTGGCACGGGCCAGAATAAGATCAAAAACCGTTCTCCAAAACTGGAGTTAGAGTTAGTTGCCCAGTTTGCGCCAGCAACCAATCTCAGGTTCTCCACAAGAGAAGAGCCTCTCTAGCTCCTAATGTTTTAACTACATTTATTTATTTGGTGTCTGGACGTTGGTGAGTATGTGCCATGGAGCCCATGTGATGATGGTCAGAGGACAGACATCTTGTGGAGGTCAACTTTCTCTCCACCTTTTAACACCCAGGATAGAACTCAGGTCATGGGGCTTGGGGTCGTCTTTGCCTGCTGAATGGTCTCTCCTGCTTTGCGTTTTCTTTGTTCTGTAAATCTTATGAGCTATTATGTTATCACAACCCTGAAACAGATGAGGTCATTTTTTTAGTATGTAACGATCTCTTGATTGGATAACAGCTTATTCCTGTTATGTCAGGATTTATTTGTTTATTTATTGGCAATACTGGCATCGATTCCAGGGCTTCCAGCATCGTATGCAAGTGCTCTCTCACGAGTCAGGCCTCCAGCCCCTCATTGGATTCTGAGAAAGAGTGTTTCTTCTGAGTCCCCACCCCTCTTTCTTTCTTTCTTTCTTTCTTTCTTTCTTTCTTTCTTTCTTTCTTTCTTTCTTTCTTTCTTTCTTTCTTTCCTTCCTTCCTTCCTTCTCTCTCTCTCTCTCTCTCTCTTTCCTTCCTTCTTTCTTTCTTTCTCTCTCTCTTTCTTTCTTTCTTTCTGTCTTTCTTTTTATTTATTTATTTTTTTTGTAATTTTGGGACAGAGTCTTGGAACTCATTCTTATCGAGGCTGGTCTTGAACTTGGGATCTTCATGCCTCAGTCTCCTTAGTAGCTAAAATTATAGACCTGTGACCTCAGAAATAGCTTATTTTTTAATATTAAATTTTTGGAGACATTGTTCTCATGTAGCTCACGCTGGCATGAAACTCTCCACAGCCGAGGCTTGATTTGAATTCCTGACCATTCTGCCCTTTCTTCCCAAGTGCTGGCTCTACAGGTATGTACTACCATGCCTGGCTTACGCATTTAAAAAAATATTTATTATTTATTTTAAATATGTGTCTGTGGGGCGAGACAGTGGGATGTGTGCGTGAGAGTATAGTGGCCCAGAGAGGCCAGCAAAAGGATGTCAGATCTCCTGGAATTGCAAGCCACCATTGTGGGTGCTGGAAATCCAGCTCAGGCCCTCTGTAAATGAAGTACATTTTCTTAACTACTGAGTCATCTCTCCAGCCCCTATTTTTTTCTTTTTTATTTCATGTATATGAGGGTTTTACTTGTAGTGCCCTTGGATACCAGAAGAGGGCGACAGATACCCTGCAACCGGAGTTGCAGATGGTTGTGACCCTTCACATGGGTGCTGAGAATTGAACCCAGGTCTTCTTCTGGGTTTCTTAACCACTGAGCCGTCTCTCCAGCCTTCATTTTTTAACGGATGTACTTACACTCTCTTGATTGGGTACCATATAATACTTCAATGACTATATACATTGCACAGTGTTTCAAGCTGTCTCCTCCAACATCGGTCATTTACAATGGAGACTTTCAAAGCCTTTTCTCCTGCTGTGGGAAAAGCAGCACATTTTAGCATCTTCTCTGATCCAACCATGACTTGGTGCCCACTAAAGAAGAACATCTTCATGTACCGATCTGTGGAATTTATTAGTAGCATATTAATAACCGGATTTTTAAAAAGCCGGTTAGCTAATCAGATGCATGGGATAGCCAAAAAGGTCTAGAGCACACAGTGTGATGGTGGGTGAGAGAAATCTCTAGGGAGATCTGCTCTTTCTTGTCAGTTTTCGTTTCTGTCATTGTGTAAAGATTTGGGGCTCTTGGCTTCCCTGGCGCCCTGAGCCCACCCACGTGTGTAATCATAATAAACCTTCTCCTTTTAAAAGACAGCTCAACTATTGGGGTCTCCTTTTGCGCCCACCGTTACAATTGGAAATAGAAAAATGATTTCGATTTAAACTCTTTATACCAGATACTTGTTTGTGTCTATACCTTTTGCGTACACACACACAGAGAGGGCAGTGGGAGTTGGTTTCTCTTACTATCCTATGGGTCCTGGAAATGGAACTCAGGTTTCACCATGCTTGGGGTCACGTGCCTTTACTCACGGAGGCATCTGGCAGATCCACAACTTGCATTTTAATTACAAAGTTTCCTGATGAATATTTAGCACGCACGATAGTGTCTCCAAGAATGCCAATTATTGAACCTAAGTATGATCGGGAGCCAGCTGAGAACACGGGCATAAAGCTTGGAAATGGCAAAATATCCCTGGTGCTCGAGGGAAAGCTGGCTAATTAGTCCTCAGCACCACATGGCAACAGTCCTCTTGATATTTCAGAGTTTAACTCTCTTGAATTAGCTCAAATTGATTTATTCCCAGATCCTGCCAAACTCAAGGCTATTTTCTTTCTCTCTCTGGTGTTTGTTTTGTGTGTGTGTGTGTCAGCACAAGATCTGTGGAGTAAATTGGTCATGATGATCCCCTGGTGAGAAGGCTTGTTCTAAGTCCCCAGGAGAGCTACTAACACTACTTTTAATGAGCCCCAGTAGCAGCGCAGCTCAGTTCCTGGCAGCTGCAGTTTTAAATTAGCATCAGAAAGTTAACTCTGAAAACCTGGAAAACATCGTTTCAATTGCTGGCCCCTAGGGTGCCCTGCCTTTACTCGGTGCTCATTAATTTAAAAAGTGGTTGTTGCCTGTGTCTGATGTAAAGACAATACATCAAATACACATAACACCGAGAAAGGACTATGGATAGAGAATGTTTACATTGTCCCCAGTTTCACCATTTTATTTACAGTTTTTTAATGTCCTTTTTTTTTTTTTAAATGGACAATAGAAATTGTTTACATTGCTTCCAATCCCTGTTTGTTTTTTAAACTGGGCACCGTGACTCTGCATTCGCCATCCTGCCTGTGTAAAAGTCAGAGAAGAAAGTTTTCCAGAGTCAGCCCTCTCTATTCACCACATTAATTCAGAGAATAGAATTAAATTGCCAGTCTGGACAGCAAATGCCTCTCCCTGATGAGCCTTCTCACTGACCTGCAGTTTCTGCTTTCTATTTTTAAACTAGACCTCCTGTAGCTCAGGTGGCCTCTAACTGGCTATGTCACCAAGTCTGGCTTTGAACTGAATTTCCTACCCCCCACTTTATCCATGCTAGGTTTACAGGCTTCCCTATTCCTGACCTTAGTGACAATTTTAATACCTATTATGCCTTTTAAAGATTTTATGTGTGTGTGTATCAGTATCTACATTTGTGTACCTAAAAAAATATAGACACACATACAACTGTCCCTTAGGATTCATGGGAGAGTGGTTCCAATACCTGCTTCTAAAAACTCCAAATCGATGGATGCTCAAGTACCTTATTTTTAAAAAATATGTCCCAGTTTGCACATAATCTATGTGTAATCTCAAACTGAATCACCTCAAAGCCAGGCGGTGGGAGTGCATGCTTTAATTCCAGTGCTTGAGAGTCAGGGGCAGGGGGATCTCTGTGAGTTCAAGATAAGCCTGGTTTACACAGAGAATTCCAGGACAGCTAGAACTACACAGAGAAACCTTGTCTCAAAAAACCAAAATTAAAACAAAACAAAAAACTTCAAATCACTTATTAATATATGATGCAACTAAATCCTGTGCAACTAACAATTACAGTGGATTGAAGTGATGAGTAGAATCTGCATTGTTCAATACAAATGTGACTCTATGTGTGTGTGTGTGTGTGTGTGTGAGAGAGAGAGAGAGAGAGAGAGAGAGAGAGAGAGAGAGAGAGAGAGAGAGAGAGCGCGTGCGCATTGTGTCTGCTGTTTTCCATCACTCTCCACCGTATTCTTCTGAGGCAGGATCTCTCCTTGGACATGATGCTGGCTGACAATCAGAAAGCCCAGGCCACCCTCCTTTCTCTGCATAACCCCAATAATACTGGGGGTTCCATGTGAAGATGACTATGTCCAGCTTCTTTGGAGGGTTCTGGAGATTTAAACTAATATTGCACGGATTCTATTCGTATTATAATGGGGGAAAGGTGAAATATCAGAGAGACAAAGGAACAAGCCACAGTCTCATCTAGCCAACTTCTCACAAATCCTCAGACTGAATGCTCTGAGTCCTCAGCCAAAAAGGAAGCCAGGTCCCAGGCAATGGGCTGAGCTCCTGGCTCCTCCTGCCTTATCTTTATTTCTCCGCCCAAATATCTCACTTCCTGGTTCAACTTTACCAGTGCTAGGATTACAGGCTTGTGCACCACCCCCTGACTCTGTTTGGCCCGGTACTCACAGAGATAGACGGACCTCCACCTCCACCTCTGAGTGCTGGGATTAAAAGGCCATTCGCTGACCTTGATGGTTAAGTGTGGTTTGCCTCTGTCATCTGATTTCCAGACATACTTTATGAAATACACAATGTATCACCACAAACTAAGGCCCTCACATTTGCATGCCTAGTGCTCTTCCGTGATGAGTCACCTCTGAGCCTTGATGCATTTTTTTTTCTTTAAATATTTACCATCCGCTGTTGGCTGAATCAGAGGATGTGGAACTGCAGACATGATTTGTCAAATGTTCACGTCTTGCATATGATGTGAACATTATATGTATGTATATATAACATTTGAAATTAATGTTGTAGGTTAGCATACGGAGTAATGAGTTTTATCTCGGCTTCTCTGCACATATGTGTTCCCTTCCCCTCTGCCTAAGGCAGGAAGCATAGGAACAGTTTAGCCTCGGAAACGACTTGGTTTGTGTTTTATACACACACAAACACACACACACACCCCTCTTGCGGAAGGCCAGCTTCTTGCACTTATGATGCACAAACACACCCCTCTCCAAACAAGGCGCCTAGCAGCCCTCTGAATTTCTCATGCCACACGTGGATCAAACTACTATGCTCCTGTCTCCGAGTAAGAAGTTTGCCCAGCCCTAGTAAGAAACAACCAGGAAGTGAGGGTCACCCTGAATGGACATTGTGCGTGCATCCATTGTCCTGTGATGCTGGGTGCCCTGAGCAGGACAAAGGCGGTAAGTGGGTGCAGAGAAAGAGCCTGACATCGCCAAACCGATAGAAGGCACAAGGTTATGTTGGAGTCGCATCTCAGTCAGAAAAGCAAGATGGTTGCAGCAAAAGAGGTCCTCCCCTCCTCTCCCCTCCCATCCTCTCCCCTCCCCTCCCCCCTTCCCCTCCCCTCCCCTCCCCTCATGAACACCCTGCTGGCTTGGAGAGGTTTTCATGAGCCCAGTGTTCGGAGCACAGATAGAGAGCTGAGCCTCAGAGCAGGCGCTGGAAGTACTAATGTGCCCAAGGACCAAAGGAAAAAGGAGGGGAGGGCCCCCAAGTTTGAACAGGGGCGAGGTGAAACAGGTGTAAGAGCCTGGAAGGGGATTTTGGCTGTTAGAATTTCAGGAACAGATGACAGCCTGGGGCTGGGAGAACAAAGAGGTGGTGGAGATGGACCTGGGGGAGGACACGGAAGGTTGGCTCACCAGGATGGGGTCTACAGTGTTCTGTCAGGGCGGCACGGATCACTGATAGCAGAACCTAGCTAGACACTCGTTCCCAATGCGCTGAAGGGCTCCCCACCTTGGACACCTGTCTCTTGCCTACTATAAAGGCCAGATATAAGACAGAGCCCCAGGGAGGCTCTGGAAGCCCTTGGCAGCTTCCCAGAACGCCCTCCTAATCTGATCCTGGGGCTTGTGAGGTTTGGGGTTCTCATCAGCTCGACACTAACTAGAATCAGATGGGGAGAGGGAGGCTCATTTGAGAAAATGCCTCCATCAGATTAGCTCGTAGGCAAATCTATGGTGAGCGGTTTCTTGAGTGATTGATGTGAGAGAGAACCGCCCACTGTAGGCGGTGCTACCCCCTAGGACCTCAGGTTGTGCTCGCAACAGTTCCTGCCATAAGTCTTTGCCCTGGCTTCCCTCAGAACTTTGATCTTTAACTGGAACCTGTGCTCCAAATAAATCCTTTCCTCTTCACGTTATTTTCAGTCTATTTCATCACAGATCAAAACAGAAATCAACCGTGGCCAATCCCATCCTAAAGCTGAAGCAGGGCGAGAATTTGAAGTTAGTCAACCCTACCTTTCCCAGAAGTAATATTTGGGACGCTTGGGGCTCTGCTCATGCACCTTTAAATTAACTACCGAGTTCTTTTTGTGTAGCGGGTGCTGTGTTGGCATCAGGAATGGTGTGAGAAAAGAGTCCTTGCCATAGACGACCTCACAGGCTGGTGGGGATGACAGGCAAACGCCCCTGCTGAGGTCTCTTCCCCCCCCCCCCCTCCCTCCCTCCCTCCCTTCCCTAAGGTTCTCAGCCACACAGGCCAGATCAGCCTGAAATTTGGGAACCTGTGTTCCTCTTGCCCGAGCATCCCCAGTGAGGAACTCGCTCACTCAGCTCTGCTTGTGGTTTTTCAGAGATGCTCACATCATCTCCCAGTCCTTCTGAACTAAACATGTCCATCCTCCACCAAGAGAATTTCCTCCTTGTTATTTTGCAGCAGCCAGACATGGTGGTATTTAAAAGTCATTTCAGAAACTGGGAGGCTGACGAAGGTGGATCTTACATTCGAGGCTAATCTGGGCTTCAAAGCAAGGACCTATCTTTAAAGCAAACAAGAACAGGAGCCCAGGAGAAGGCACAGGTGGGTGAAAGTGCTTGCTGCTAAGCCTGATAACCTGAGTTTGATCCCCGAGACTCACCAACTCCACCATGTTGGCCACACATCCACACACCCCTCAAAACAAGCAAGCGAACTTTAAAAAAATGTAAAACAGAAACAGGGGACCAGGTGTAGTTTGGCTGATAGAAGACTTAGTGCTTGCCTGGGCTCGATCCTCAGAACCACATCAACTGGGTGTGGTGGTGGTACATGTCACCCCAACACAAGGATATAACACAAGGGTATAAAAATTCAATGACACAGTGGATTCCAGGCTAGGCTGGGCTATATGACGTCTTGTCTAAAAAAAAAAAGGTTCTTGTAGCACATGATTATAACTCCAAAACTTGGGACATTGAGGCTGGAGGATCACCATGTATTTGAGTTTGGCATGAAATACAAAATAAGAACTTGTCTTCAAACAACAACAACCAACCCAGTAGGGGCTGGAGAGATGGCTCAGTAGTTAAAAACACAGACTGCTTTTCCAGAAGTCTTGGGTTTGATTCACGACCATCCAAACTCTTAGTGCCAGAGAACCTGATGGTGTCCTCTGGTCTCTGAGTGTTCTGAATGCATACGATGCATAAACACACATGCAGGTAAAGCGCCCGCACGCAAGAGAAATAGCTCAGCAGTTAAGGGCGCTTGATGCTGTTGCAGAGAAACTGGAGTTCAGTTCCCAGGACTCGTGTTGAGTGTCTTTCAAATGCCTGAAACTCCAGCTCCAGTGGACACACACACAGACACACACAGAGAGGGGGGGGAGGGGGAGAGGGAGAGGGAGAGAGAGAGAGCACAGAGAGGAGAAAGACTTAAAATCATTTTTTAAAAAACCAATTAAATTAAAATACAAAAATCTCTGTTAGTTATGGATATCACCAAATAAGACATTGCATTTGAGCCAGGGAAAACAAGCAATGGGTACAACATGTAATTATCTAGAGTGTTGCTTTAAGAGGAATGTCAGGAGCCAGTGGAAAGGGGCAGATGCTGGGCCGGCAGCTGGTGGCGTGGGCACCAGCTGGCTGCCTCCAGGTAGCTGGAGGGCATGTGTGGGCAGTGAATTTTGCCTTGGGAGCCCAGGAGAACAGTTAGTGACCAGAGTCCTCGTGAACCTGGAAGGTGAAGACCAGATACCCTGTCTAGGCCCCATCATGTGCAGATTGGAGCCATTTCTGAAGAGGTCCCTGGTGGTCCTCCTTTTCCTGGGTCTGACAGAAGCCTGCGTTCCTCGTGGAGGTGAGCCTTCTACCCACCTTCATCTCTTCTCCATGGCATCTTAGGATGGGGAGGCCACTGAGGCTGGATTCAGTCAGCATCTCTGAGGTCTGCCACAGACTTCCTTGCTTTGACCTTAGACAGTTTCTTCCCTTTTACCTTGTGGAGATGGCTGCGTGAGCCCTGAGTTTTTGGTCTTGCCCTTAAAGAGATGGATGGCTTCATGAGTTTCCTCATGAAGTGTGGTCTTACCCTTGGGTGTCTACATTAGTCCCAGGTTGTGGGGTTTGCCCTTAGAGACACTGATGGCTTCATGAGTCTTAGGTTGGTGGTCCTGCTCAGAAGATTCTCATGACTACATGAATCCCTCACTGGTGCCTTATCCCTGGAGGTGAACATAGTGTCTGGTTCTCATAAGTGACTTTTGCCACATGGGAGAGAGACTCTGCTGTGTCAGTCTGTTGTCTCATCTGTTCCTCATTAACTATAGAATTGCCTTGGCTGCTTTGTGTCATCACAGAGATCTTACTTGTGGAGTAGAGTCACCAGCCCTCTAGCCACTGTGGAAGGGAGATGCCGATCCTTTACAGAGCACCCTCAACAGCTCTGCATCACTGCAGGGATGGAATTTGTGTAGTGCTGGGAGTCACCAGCCAGAGTGACAATGATATGCCAGTCCTTTACAGTAGAACAATACCAAAGACTACTCCAGACTCAAGCCCTGTCATGAAGCAGCACTATCTCCCCCATTTCTAGGTCTGCCACCATCTTAAATCTTAGTTTGTACTCAATGCTGGGAATCGAGCTGGGGAAAGGCGGGCGTAGCCCTATCTTAAGGTGGTCTTCATGATAAACAGACAACCACATCCCAGTACGGGCCTCTAGGTAAGACCATTCTGGAAAAGCGATTTTTGATATGAGGCCTCAACAAGAAGCAGGATCCAGTCAGCTAAAGGGTTAGAGATTATTTCGGTCAGACGGAACTGAGTGTGTGAAAAGATGTTGGGCTCAAAGACACCAAGTGCCTTACTTCAAGACTCAGAATAGTCAGTGCCGCAGAAAGATGGTGGCTGGAAAGAGGACGTGGCCGGTGAGTGAAGGTCCAAGGAAGGATAGAATGTGGGAACCAGAATAGTCAGGTTAGAGGGGTCATATGAAGAGCACGGTTGCTTCTTCCTCCTCCTTGTTCCCTTCCCCCTTCCTTCCTTCCTTCTCCTATTTTAAAAGTTCTATCTATCTATCTATCTATCTATCTGTCTGTCTGTCTGTCTGTCTGTCTGTCTATCTGTCTGTCTATCTGTCTGCCTGTCTATCTAATCTCTCTCTCTATCCATCCATCCATCCATCTAATCTCTCTATCCATCTTCCATTCATGTATCATCTACCTACCTATTATCTATATATCTATCCATCAATCAATCCATCTATCTACACCTATCTATCATCTATCTACCTACCTACTTATCTTCTATCTATTGTTTATCTACATCTATCTATCTACCGACCTGTGTGTGTGTGTGCACACCACAGAGTGCATGTGAAGGTCATATGGAGCTGGTTCTCTCCTTCCACAACTCGAATCCCAGGGATCAAGCTCAAATTGCCAGGCTTTGGTGGCCGAAAGGACCTTTACTTACTGAATCTTCTCACCTGCCCTTCTTCTTCTGAGCCATCAGGCTTTTCCTGTCTTTCATGAACTTTATACATTTAAATGATTCCAGCAGATTGGTCTCAGACTGTCTCCTGGTCTGAGTTTCCCTGAGGTTTTCCCATGATTAGACTGCGGTTATGCATTTGGGACAGGAATATACCGAAATCACAGTGTGCCCTTACTGGGGAGTTAGAGCCAAGTCATCGATGCTGTTTCTTTCTCTTGATGCTCTCTTGGCTAAGATTGCTGGAAAACCAGGTTTCTCCACTACTTCTTACAACTTCCCTTCTCGTAATTGATAAATGCATCGGGGCATTACACATACTACCCTTTGTCTTTTCCTCTTGGCCAACTAACTTTAGCAGCCACCTGTAGATCTGGTCTTAAGGGATTGCTGGCAGTGGTCGTGCACGCCTTTAATCTTAGCACCCAGGAGGCAGAGGCAGGTGGATCTCTTGAGTTTGAGGCCAGCCTTGTCTACAGAGCAAGTTTCAGGACAGCCAGGACGACACAGAGAAACCCTGTCTTGAAAAAAAAAAAAGTGGGGGGGGGGTTGCTGTAGTGTCAGATTTTCTATTCTGTTTATCCATTTTATACATGTTTATTAAAATTCCTAAGTGAGAGTTGAACTGTGCTGGGAAGATGACTCAGTCATTAAGAGCGGCACATACTGATCTTATAGAGGAACTGGGTTTGGTTCCCAGCACTCAGCTCACAAGGACCTATAACTCCAGGCCCTTAACAATCTGATAGTTCTGAGTTCTTCAATGACTTTCAGAAAGGCACATACACACACACACACACACACACACACACACACACACACACACACACACACACACGGACACACATACACACGGACACACACGGACACATGGACACATAATTAAAAGTAAAATGTATTGCATGAATTCTGGTTGTATTAAAGGAAACTCAGAGCCAGGGAAAGGCGGAGATATTAGAGAGAGGAAACAGTCAGATCTCACCCAGCTGTCTTCCAGCTTCCTCCGCATCACTCCTCCTGGCTTCCACTGTCCTGTCTGTCTTCCTACACCTGCCTTAAACACCTTCTTCTTCCAGCTGTTTGACATCCAGGTTAAGATTAAAGGCGTGGGCTACTAATATTTGGTAGTTAGCCTTGAACTGCAGAAACACAGAAAGATCTCTGCCTCTGGAGTTATGAAAGGCCTGGCAGTACCACTGCCTGCCTGGGAGCCTGGAACTCCCTATGTAAACCAAGCTGGCCTCAAACTCAGATCTGCTTGGATTAAGGGCGTAGGTCACCACTCCTGGTCTTTCCCTGTGCTGGGATTAAAGGTGTGAGTTACCACTCCCTGATCCTTCTGGATTGACTGTGGGTGGATTTGTTCTCTGACATTTCAGACTGATTTTTATTACATATGTAATGTATCACCATAAAAATGAAAATCAGAAAAAGAAGATTGGCTTATTTGAATATTTATATCAGTTTAAACTGACAGAGACTTGTGCATCAATAGATCATCTTTTGATGAATGGGATGTTGATAATCACAGGTTCTCTTTTTGACATGCTAAAGCTGATGTGCCTATAGGTGACTGGGGCATCCAGTGGCTGCAAGTACCAGAAGAACATTACATGGAGTGTTCTGTTCATTCCTCTACCAGGAACTCTTCTCTCATTCAGCTTTGAAAATGTTTGTGTAACAGAGCTGAGTCCAGTTTTTATGTCTGCTAAGCCCTGAGCATGGGCTAGAGGATGAACCAAGTGAATGTTGGCTGGCTCGGTGGGTAGATGAAGGGATGAATGGGTATATGACAGACAAGTAGATGATAGATGGGAAGTGGGTGGAAGGAAGAATAGAAGGCCGTATGAAAATATGGGCAAATGGGTAATGAATATGCTTATGAGTGGTTGAGTGGCATAGGGTTGTTTAAATAGATAAGTGGGTAACTAAATTAATGGAAGGATCAGTGGTTGGATGATGGACAAGTTTGTGGTGAATGGATGAATGGATAGATGGACAGATAGATGGGTGGATGGATGATGAGCAAGTGGTATGGTGAATGGGTAGATGGACAGATAAATAGATGAATGGGTAAGATGTATCAATGGATAATGGATATATTTATGGGTGGATGAGTAGACAGAGAGTTGGTAAAGTAGATTTGTGAGTGGATGGATCAAAGGATAGATGGGTAGATGATGAAGTTGTTGATGAATGGGTAGATATATGAATGGACACTGGGTAAATGCATGGGTGTATGAGTATATGGGGATATAAATTATGAGTAGAGAAATGGAGGAATACGTGGATGGAAGGATGGTTGGATGAATGATGGACAGGTATGGTGGATGGATAATGGGTAGGTGGGTGGCTGGGTAGAGAAGTGGGTGGGGAATTTATAGGTGAATAAGAGGTGTGTGGGTGGACGGATAAATAGATTGGTGAGAGGCAGACATGTGGAGATGGATGAGTAGATGAGTGATTCTGAAGAACTTTGATAGGAACTGTGTATTAGCTAGCCTCCAAAACCATGAAGTCAAAGTGGTCTTAATTACTGTGGTGATTTGAACTTCATCTCTAATTCTTTTCCTGCACCTGTTTCCTGGTCCCATTGGAATCCACATGCATGATGCTTTTCTGCCTCCAGTCGCAATGGAAGAAAAAAGTAAGACCTATAGATATCCTATGTGCTCTCATAGATGGCTCCTCCTAGATTCTGTTGGGTCTGGAAACCCCTCTGGGAATTCTGGGAAAGAAGGGTGGAGGGTAGATCCAATTTGCCATACAATTTTGGCTAAGAGAGTCATAAAATAACTATTAAAAGTAAGCAGCTGCCAAGCATGTAATACACAGGAGGTGGAGGCAGGAAAATTGGAAGTTAAAGGTTATCCTCAGCTACACAGTACAAAGCTAGCCTGTTCGGCATCTGGTCTGCGATGATGTGTTAATCTGACGGAAGTAAATTGAAATGGGATCTCAAACGGGATGGAGTTCGAGTATTGTGCAAATTCTGTTTTAGCCAGAATCCTCCAGAGAACCAGACTAGGGAGCATTTCCATTTTTATTCCACTCTACTTCCATTTCATTATGCTCGGTTAGTACCAGCGAGGAGTTTAATCCCAACACTCAAGAGGCAGAGGCAGGTCGATCTCTATGAGTTCAAGGCCAGCCTGGTCTACATTGTGAGATCCAACCTTTACATAGGTTCCAGGCATCAAACTCAAGGAAAAGAAAGAAATAGACTAAGGCATGATAATATAGGATAAACTAGGAAATAGAGTATAAAATAAAATAGATTTGGGAACAGAATAGAACAGACAAGGATGACCTATGATAAGAAATAGAATATATAGAATGGAATAGAATACACAGGTGTGAAGAGATTTATTTGGAGATATTAGATCACTTGAAGGTGGACACTGAGAAGGTTCACAGAGAACAACCGAAGCTAGAGAACCAGGGATCTTGGTAATATGGCTCAGTCCAAACCTGAAGCCTCTGAAATGGACACCAGTGATATAATTCTCAGTCTAAGGGAAAGGTCCATGGGCCCAGGGAGCCACTGACATAAGCCCTGGAATTCCAAAGGTACAGAACCTGGAGTTTTGTTATCCGAGGCTAGGAGATAAAGGATGTTACAGTTACAAGGGAGCAAGGATCCCCCCTCTCTTTACTGCCAGCCTACTAAACAGCATACACATCCACTGACTCCCATCTCCTCCAAAACACACCCGCAGATACTCATTCAAAGCCAATTCCAAGCCACTGAGACTTCTGAAGAGGAGGAGCTTGGTGCTCTGCACACACCAAGGACTATTGATACAATGATGAAATGAAATCATGTTTTCTCAGTCACTCAAGTGTCCCTTAATTCAGTCAACTTTTGAAGAGTCCTCAAGGATGACAATGGTCCTTGTTGGTTGGTCCCTTGAGAATTACATCTCCATGACATAAAGAACAGGGTAAGGCCTCTGCTATGAATGCACGGAGAACATGAGCCCTTGTCTTTAATTTTATGGCCTGGGAAAATTCCTAGTACTCAGCTGGTCTGAATAAATGGAGAACACTTTTCTGTATGAATATAAGATAGTGCTATTATTTTGAACTGAATGTAGAGACAGGAAGCCAATGGGAAATAGGAATCTAACATGCCTGGAGCATTTCAAACACAGTCAGGCCACTGTGTTGTCGAATCTAGGTTGTAGAAACTCCGAAGCCCTACAATGTGCCAACCATTCTCTGACTCTCTTGGGAAGAGGTTCATATGTTCAGTTCTGGACCCTGAGAATGAGATGGGTTAGTGAGCCAAGGCACTTGTCACCAAGCCTGACAGCCGGAGTTTGACCCCCTCCCTCCCAGGAAGAAGAAAACCAACTCTTTTTCTTTTTAATTATTTATTTTATGTGCTTTGGTATGAAGATGTGAGATCCCCTGAAACTGGAGTCACAGAGCTGCATGTGGGTGCTGGGAATTGAATCTGGGTCCTCTGGAAGAGCAGCCAGTGCCCTTAACTGCTGAGCCATCTCTCCAGCCCCAGAAAATCAATTCTTACAAGTTGTTTTATGTAATTTATTTTATTCTATTCATTGTTATTACTGCACACAGGCACATCTTTTGGCCCCCAAGTTATGAGGTATGCATGCAGTGCAATATACACATACAAGTAAAATGCTCATATGCATAAGATAAAAATTAATAAATCTTGTATTAAAGTACAGAGACTTGAGACTGGAGAGATTGCCCAGTGGTTAGGAGTACTGAATGCTCTTCCAGAGGACCCAGACTTGGTTCCCAGCACCCACATGGAGGCTCATGTCACCTGTAACTCTAGTTCCAGGGGATCTGATGTCCTCATCTTGCATCTGAGGGCATTATATGAAGGTGGTACATATCCATATATATAAAATAAAAATAAATTAAAAATATTAAAAATGTAAGAAAATGTAGGGTTAGACAGCAACGATGTAGAGCTGGTTTTCTTCATCTACAGATTTCAAGCATCAAACAAACTAACGTTTCCAGATTTGCAGTGTTTACCCACTGAGCCATCCTGCCAGCCCCAGGGAGTTTCTGTTGTTCTTTTTTTTTTTTCTCTCACTATGTTTGAGGCTGGCCTCAAAATTGTGGTCTGCCTCTGTCTCCTAAGTGCTGAGATTATAGACATGAACTAGTATGTTCATATGATTGCTAAAAATATTAAAAAATATATTTCTTGTGAGAACTAACTATTGATGGTCAAATAGAGTTATAAAAAGTGCAAAAAAAAAGTTTGTGGTTAGTTTAACAAATGAATACAGAGCCTGCTCATAGTGAGGGCCAACTGTGTGAATGATGAATGTTGTGCTCTGTCTGTATAGATATGTATCTGTTTGTCTCTAGGCATACATATATATGCAAATATGTTATATATGTAAAGCTAATTTAAAAAAAATACAAGACTAGTGTGAAAGAGATAGCTCAGAGGTTAAGAGCACTGGCTGCTCTTCCAGACGTCCTGAGTTCAATTCCCAGTAACCACATGGTGACTCACAACCATTTGTAATAAGATCTGGCACCCTCTTCGGGCCTGCAAGCAGAACATTGTGTACATAATAAATAAATCTATAAAAAGGAAAAAAAAATACAAGACTAAGGGAGGTGTCTTAGTCATTGTTCTATTGCTGTGAAGAGACACCATGACCACACAGCAACTCTTACAAAGGAAAACATTTAATTGGGGCTGGCTTACATTTCAGAGGTTTAGTCCATTATCACCATGGCAGCACACAGGCTGGAGGGAGGAGCTGAGAGTTCTACATCTGGATCAACGGGCAGCATTTGAAACCTCAAAGCCCACCCCCAGTGACACAGTTCCTCTGACAAGGTCACATCCACTTCAACAAAGCCACACCTTTTAATAGTGCCATACCCTGATGACCAACCATTCAAATCAATAAGCCTATAAAATTGCCACAGAAGGGTTCTGGATGCTTTTGGCAATCAGTTTCACCATCCTTTTGACCTTTCTCAAATTATATGCAACAAGCTTCATTGCTGTATAACAATGGGCACATACCATTTCATGAAGAAACAAGAAGTACAGGGGTAGACAGAGGGAGTTTGCGGGAGTATTAACCCTACCTTCTCCTGTCTCCCATGCTGATTCACTGGCTCCTGGTTCTGGCTCCTTTTCCAGTCAAAAGTAAGTTACAATCTCTCTATATAAACAAGGGTTGGGGTGGGGATTCAGCTCAGGAAGAAGAAGACAAGAGCAAACACCCGACTATCCCATTGGGCCATTGGGCGGGAGCAGACTCAGAGATGGCTCAACTTGAACGTGGCCATTCAACCTAGGTCTGAAGGTCATGGAGTGGGGATGGGATTGACTTCAAGGCCAGCCATTCTCTGAGAGCTTGTAATAATGGCGCTTGCAAGATAGGAAGAAAGCATCCTTGGTTTCCATGACTACAGTTTGATATGAATATCTGCAGGATCACGGAAACTAATTCCAGTTAGGAACCCACTCTATCTGTATAGCCAGACTGGGCTGGTGGGATTCAGAGCAGACAGCTTCTCTTCTTTTCTGAGAAGTAACCATGTCTGCCTCCAGCTGAGAACAGAAGGTGATGGTTGTTATGGAGACCATATTCTGCCAATGTCCTGGAAGTTAAGTGCGACAGGGAGGGTTTAGATTTCTCAAATAACCCTGAAGTTTTCACTTCTAGAATAAACCTGTCTTCAAAGAGAAGCAGGAACCATAGGTTACATCAAAGCTCCCCTTCTGGTTCCTTACTCTGTTGGGGTGGGGGTGGGGGGTTGGAATGCGCTGAGAGACAATACACAAAGGATGACTTAACTGATTCCATATTCCTTCTCGACTTTGATTGGACAACTGTTCTCAATGGTCCTGGCTCATCCCCTTCTTCCTGGTGCTCTCACGCCTACAGTGCTGAAAGGTAAGAGTCTCCATCAATCTATTTCAATCTGTTCCAGTTGCCCTTTGTCCACAGAAATAGTATCAGCCGACTCTCAACCAGCATTTCCTCTTCTGTGTCCACACCCAGCTTCTAATCTGAAGACTAAAGAGAATTTGAGTACCTAGAATATCGCCCTTGATAGAATGCAATCACCACTCTATTCCCTCCGGAAATTCAGTGTTTTCTCCTTGGACCATTTGCTGGTTTGCATCTTGTTGAGAGCAAGATCAAAGCAAAGATGTATTCCCCAGCATGCTCAGGTGAAGGTCCTGTCTAAAGAAGGGACCATAGAAGACACATTATGGGGAATGTTTAGCTCAAGATCATGTTAGAAAAGTTGAAGATGGCAGCCAGAGACACATCTGAGCATGCCCAGTTTGAATCACAAACATGGTGGGGAGAAATGCTTCTGAGCATGCTCAGCGTGTGTTTTAAGATGATTGACGGGAACCTCTCTAAGTATGCTCTGTTAGCATCATAAAGACAGCAGACTGGTAATGCTCACCTTTAATCACGACATTTGCTTTGCTTTTGTTTTATTTTTCTTCTGTTTTTGAGACAAGGATTCACTATGTAGCCCTGTAGCTCACTGTGTCGATCAAGCTGGCCTTAAATTCTCAGAGCTCCACCTGTCTCTGTCCCTGGAGTGCTGATATGAAAGGCATACACCGCCGTGTCTGACTAATCACATCATTTTCACTGGAGGAAAAAAAAAATGAAGGAGTTTGTCCCTAAAAAAGATCCTCGCTAACACAAGCTTCAGGATAAGACAGAAACAAACGCTATTTGTCCAGAGAGCAAAACTGCAGATCTACTTAGCTCTAATTCACGCAGACACATTCAGATAGAAAAAGCCACATGGGCTGGGAAGATGGCTCAGTGGTTAATGCGCTTGCGTTAACTTGTCATTAGGACATGAGTTCAGATCTCCAGAACCATAATAAAGCCAATGGGCACGGTATCCACGCTGTAATTCCAGCCCCAGAAAGCGGACATTGGGGATCCCCAGATCAAGCTGAGGTGAGCTGGTACCTCGCTCTAGAGTTGTCAAAGAAAGCCTTTAGTCTCCTTGCAGCGTGGCTGCAGGCAGGCTGTTCTCAGCTCACCAAGTCCTCCCCTGAGTCCGCTGCAAAGGGCCCCGTGGAACCTGAGTCTTCTCTGGCTATGCGCCATGACCCCATTGTAGATTCCACTTTCCAACATGTTCCCAGTTCCTGCCCCCAGCATCTCATCATGTTTTTCACTTTCTAATTATGTCTTTGTCTCTCTGACTCATCTGACTCGACGTCCTGCACTTCATCTGTGATCCTGGCCACCATGTCACCTCTCCCGCCATACCGCCATCAGGAATCCTGGGTAAGAGTGTGAGTCACATTGTCAACGTCGTGGGCTGCAAGTACAATGGAAAGCTTTGAGCAAGTATTTGTGGGTTATAGGAGAGAGCAGGTCTCTACAACGGTTGACTGGCTGAGGTCAGAGTGGACATCCCAACCTTCTTTACAATTGAGGTCCAGAGAGATCCATCTCATGTGAAAAATGGGCTACATCTTAGAGAGATAAAAACTGTTGGGGGGGGGCGTCACAAAGAAATGGAAACCTACTACCTATTATTGGGGGCAAAAATCCATTAAAAAAAAAAAAACCCTTGGGTTTATAATGCTCCACCTCCTGCCACCCTAAGTCGCCTTGGCCTCAGTACCCAAGGCACCACAGCTGCACTTCCCCCAGAGAGTTGGCTGAGTCAGCTGCACTGGGAAAATCCATTTATTGTGAATTTTCTTTCTGTTGCAATTGCTGTGTATATTGATAGATTTTTGGTTTTTTGTCTCCTTCTTAAGGGCTGATGAGCAGACTGTCCCCAGATGGTAAGTGTGGATATATGTCCTCAGCTCACTGTCTTTGCTCGTAAATGCCTCATGCATTACCCAGTGTTCCGTACTTTGTGTACTTGGTTTTAAAGTTAAGTTTTAAAAAATATTAATATCGAAGGGGCACATGTGCCAAGGCATGTGTGTGGAGATCTGATGGGAGCTGGTTCTTTTTTCCATCTTTCGGGTACCAGGAATAGAACTCAGATCTCCAGACTCACTAGTAAGGACCTTTACATACTAACTCATCTTGCTGTCCCAAAAATTTTGGTGTGTGTGTGTGTGTGTGTGTGTGTGTGTGTGTGTGTGTGTGTGTGTGTGCAGGCACACAAAGGCCAGGGGAGTACATTTGGGTATCCTGTCCTATTCCAGAAGACCAAGTCCCTCACTAAACCTGGAATTCACCATTTTTAGGTTGGCTCAGACCAGCAAGTGCCTGGGCTCTGTCTGTACTTCGTTTCTCTAGTATGTGGAATACAGGCGCAGGTGGCCTCAGCCAGGTTTTTACATGGGTCCTAAGGATCAAAACTCAGGTCCTCATGTTTGCACAGCAAGAACACTTACCAACCATCTTTCCAGCCCTCTGCCTTTATTTTTGGCCAAATATAAATCTCATGTAGCATTAACAGCTGTAATGCTAGATATTATAATACACACACACACACACACACCTATATGTGAATGTATGTGTGTATAAACCAATGATTCTCAATGCTGGGACCCTTTAATATGGTTCCTCATGCTGTGGTGTTCCTCCTAAACCACAGCATGTTGTTATTTAATAACTAATTTTGCTGCTGTTATGAATTGTAATATAAATATTGGATATGATGGATATCTGATATGGGACCCCTCACACGGGTTATGACTCACAGGTTGAGGACCACTGGTATAAACCATTATGATATAATAGGATAGTATTCCCTTAACATCTATACAATCAGCTTGGAGGTGAGAGTGGATAAGGTCAGAGTCATTGGGGACAAAGCAGCAACCCACAAACATTCACCAACAGGGCCAGAAAAATAGCTCGCTGGGCAAAGTTCAGTCCTCAGGACCTACGTGGTAGAAAAGTGACTCTTTCGCCTTGCCTTCTGATCTCCACATGTGTGCCATGGTGCACACACACGGGTTAGATAAAATGAAAAGAAAAATACAGCTAACTGTAGTATTTCTCATCTGGAACTCCAGCGCTTAGGAGGCAAAAGCAGGAAGGTCTTAAGTTCGAACACAGTCTGGGTTACATGAGTACCAGGCTCTACCGGTTATTTTTCTCATAGCAGTGACAGAATACCCCGAGTTCAGGAAAGGGAAGATTTTTCCAGCTTACAGTTTTTCAGGGTATCGTGGTGGGGAAACCATGATGTTGGGAAACTGAGGCAGCTGGTCATGTTGCATGCACAGTCAGGAAGCATAGTGATGAATGCAGACCCTAGGGATGCGTACTCCTTTTCATTCCGCTCATGGAATGATACTGCCCAAACTTAGAGTGGGTCCTTCCAGCATCGATTAATCTTGTCTAAAAAATCCCTTACAGACATTCCAGGAAACTTGTCTCCATTGAAATCCTGCCTCAAAAGACCAAAAAATAAATAACGTTTAAGCTAATAGGTTTTTAGATCTTATGCAGTTTTTTTTCTCTCTCTAAGAGTGGGAGATGCCATGCCATGCTATTATAGTGTGTGTGTGTGTGTGTGTGTGGATTGCTCAGGGAATCCAGTTTTAACAGTAACATCTCTCATTCTGGAATCCTTTGTGTGAAGGTTGTTTGTTATGTTATACTTTGTTTTATTTTATTTTATTTTATTTTATTTTTGGAGACAAGGTCTCCTGCCTCTGCTCAGGAGTGACGAGATCACAAATGTGCACCACCAAAATATGATTTTGTTGTGTATATGTGCAGTGTACGCAGGTGTGCTTGTTAGTGTGTGCATATCCAATCCATACATGCTCCTGCGGAAGCCAGAGGTCAACATTGGCTTCTTCTTCATTCTCCAAATAATTTTTTTTCTTTTCTTTTATTTTTTTAAATTTGAGACAGAGTTTCTCTGTGTAACAGTCCTGGCTGTCCCTGTCCTGGAACTAGCTTTGTAGACCAGACTGGGCTCGAACTCACAGAGATTCACCTGAGTCTGCCTCCCAAGTGCTGAGATCAAAGGCGTGTGCCACCACCGCCTGCCTAGTCCATATTAGTTTTTCTTGAGACAGGCTCTCTTCACTGAACCTGTAGTTCACTGTTTCTTTTCTTTTATTATTTTAAAAATATGTTTGTTTTTAATCTTATGTGCACTGGTGTTTTGACTGCATGTATGAATCATGTGCATGTAGTTCCGACAGGGGCCGGAAGAGGGCACCAGAGAGTTACAGTAAACTGTGAGTCACCCTGTGGGCGTTCACCTGTCTTGGCAAAAGCAGCCAGTGTTCTTAACAGCTGAGGCTCCTTTCCAAGCCTTCCTGGTTTTGTTTTGTGTTGAGGAAATGGAGGAAGAGGGTCACTAGGAGGCGAATGAACTAAGATTTGAACACAATTCCTGTTTGCTCAGCAACACTTCCCTTGCTCTTAGAACAGAGTCTGGGATGTTAACATTATTCACATGTCTTTGCACCATCTAGCCATAATCTTGTCTCTCGGCCTTTTTTTTTTTTTTTTTTTTTTTTTTTTTTTCTTTTTTCTTTTTTAACAGCTGAATTCTTTCCAGGAAGGGCCATCCTCACACTCTTCCCCATGTCTGGGATAATTTTTTCCTTCCTCTCCCAAGTTTTATTTTTCCTTCCACTCAGCTAACCGCTGCTCATCTTTCAGGTTTCAGACAAAACATGATCTCTTCCTCCAAGACGCCTCCCCTGGTAACCACTCGAGGTCAGCAACCACCACCCCTCTATAAGCTCTTGCCATGTCCTGCAGGTTGACCAGAACACTACTGGTACCTCAGTCCCTCTTCACAAGGTTTTTGGTCCTTTTCCTCTGCAAGTTCCTGGAAGACCACGGATATTGTTCACTGGGGTAGATACTGTCTCACCCAAACCTTGCTTACAGCCCAGGATACATACAGTAGGTGCTCTGTAAATGTTTATCAGGAGAAACAGTGGTTGTATCCTGAGTCCCCATCTTAGCCCGTAAAATTCAAGGAGTTGAATCTCCTGCTTTCTGAGAGCATTCTCAGCTCTGGACTCTGACTGGTAGGGGATGCTTCCTCGGTGGTAAAACTATTAATAACCCTCTCTCTGTCTTTCTCTTTCTCCCTCCCTCCCACCCCCTCTCTACCGTCTCTCTGCACCCCCCCTCCCCCGTTGAACACGGCTGTATTCATTCTTCCTTACAGATAAGTCAGAAGAAGAAAGTAAGTAATTTGAAAGTTTGTGGCCCCTCACTCCACCCCCCCCCCATTGTGCCCCCATATCTCCTGGGATTGAACTCAGAACCTCATGTGTTCTGGGAAGGTGTTTTACCTCTGAGCCACACCCCCAAGCCCTCACGGAGGGGATTCTAGAAAAGTGCTGCGCGGATGAGTACCCAAGAAGCACGTTTTACTTCTGTTTTTTAAACAGGTTCTTACTAAACTGACCGAGATAGCCATGACTCCAATTCAGTCTCGGAATAAAATAAAATAAAATAGAGAATGGTACAGTGGTAGATCCCTGCCTAGGTCTGCCAGTGAGGGGCTGGGAGTGTGGCTCAGTGGTAGAGAACTCTGCTATTGTGCACAAGGTCCTATATTGAAGCTCCAGTACCCCCCCCCCCCCAAAAAAAAAAAGTTTGATAGAGCAAGTACTTCACAAGTTAGGCAGAGAAAAACCAGAAGCAGTTTGGGAAACTCTCTCCAGACGGAATCATGGGGCTGGAGGGCAGGGGATAGACAGAGGGATGATAATGCATACAGGATGATGGGCAGGTCACAGAGTCCATTGATTTACTTGGTCCGGCCAGCTGTGAAGTCCCTGATTTACTCTATTGTGACTATATTAGATATTTCTTATTGGCCGAGCCAAATTCTTCTTTTCTCTAGTCTAGTGAAGCTTGAGTTTCCCTTAACTGAAATGCCCGAGGCTAGATGAGTTTCAGATTTCAAACATGTTCGGAATTGTGAACATTGACACAGACTCTACCTGCTCAGCATCTCCCACCCTAAGACTCCCAAATCTGGTCTGTACAGCACCCAAATCCAAAGCTGGATGTAGTGAGTCACACTTGTGATCCCAGCACTTGGGAGGCTGAGGCAGGAAGGTTGGCTGGATTTCAACCTGCATAATTAATTGGTGGGTAGACCGAAGGATAGCCTTGGTCTATTGAGTGAGAAAGCCCTACCTCAAAAATTAAAAATTAATAGAGGCTGGAGAGATAACTCAGTGGTTAACATCACTTTCTGTTCTCCCAGAATAATACTCGTTAGGGTTCCAGAATCCACCCAAGATAGCATGCAATTGCCTATGACTCCAGCTAGCCCTGGAGGGCATATATATGGAATCTGCTAACACAGACATGTGTGTGTATATATATACATATATCTATATGTTAAAATAAGCCTTAAAATAATTTTTAAGAATCAAAGTAAAACTATTTGAATATCACTTTGGCACTCTAAAAGCTTGTCATTGGAGCATCATTTAGGCTTAGGGATATTTAGCCCATGCATGTATTGATGGGAAATAGCTCAGGCTAGACTTGATAATGCCCACAGGTGAGGTAATGTTAAGACTGCAGGAGAATGATGGCTTTGTCTGCTCAGGGATTCTGCAGACCTGGTTTCCCCTCCAAATTTGTTCAACAAAATGCAGGAACAGTTGTTAAAAATTAATGCACACACACACACACACACACACACACACACACACACACACACACACACACACACACACACACAGTGAGGAAAAAACCAAAAGGTCCCAGAGACAGACAGTACTAATACTCATTCTATTCTCTTGCCCATTCTTTTACACCATGACCCCTTGATTCTGCTTCCGATCTGCCCTCCAGTGAAAAGTAAGTTATTTTTTCTTTTATGGTGAAAGAGTCTCAAGCTGCCCAGGCTAGCTTCAAAGTTCATATATAACTAAGAATATCCTCAAATTCTTGATCCTCTCTCAGCCTCCTGGATGCTGGGATTACTGGTATACACTACCATGCTTAGCATAGAAAATAGCTTTATAAAAAAAAATAGTTTTATAGTTTTTCCCTTCTGGTGGATAACTTGGGTGTTTCCAGATACCTGGAAAGAGGGGGAACAAGAGAAAAGGGAGCCAGGTATAGTGACCCCAGCCCTCTGGAGACTGGGGCAGGAGGATTAGCAGCTCAAGGCTAGCCTCAGCTACATATTGAGTTTGAGGTTAGCCTGGGCTACATGAGGTTCTGTCTCAAAAAAAGAGACAGAAAGGAAGAAGGGGAGGGGAGAGAAAAGGGAGGGAAAGGAAGAGAAAGCCGTTTCTGTTTTGGGGATTTTGTTTTGGTGTTTTGGTTTTTCAAGACGGGGTTTCTCTGTGTAGCCCCTGGTTGTCCTAGAACTCGCTCTGTAGACCAGAGAGACCTCGAACTCAAACTTCCTCCTGCCTCTTCTGGGATTAAAGGCATGTGCCATCATCGCCCACCTTGGAGAAAGTTGTTGTTAGAGGAATTTAACCTGTCTTGTGGAGGAGGCTCATGGTGGCCTCCAGGCTCCACCCCCTTTCCTGGGGCTGCATGATGGGTCCCAGAATTTGAGCAGATTCTCCAATTCCCCGTTGCCCTAGAGCGTGGGACAGCAAAGGTTATGCGTGATTATAGGTAGAAAACAAAACAAAGCAAAAACAGGAACCTCATTCGGGAAAGAGAGCAGAGAGATTTTTCTGATGTCCTCCAGGTATCCAGAGGATGAATTCCCAGGGGAAACAGAGGCCAGGGGATTCCAGTCATAAGGATGAGTGTGTCTTAAAACATCAGGACGCAGACGATCCACTATCTCTGTATATAGCCTCACCGGTGCCGTTTGGACTGGATAATATTTCCATGTTCCTTGTGGGGAGCCCTTCTACCGAGGATGCTCCGGATGGGATGGGGGAAGGCAGGGCATCGTTAACACCCTTTCCCTTTCTTATCTCCCTCTGTTGATACGGAACAACTCCGCCTGGATCGCCCTCTCCTTGATGCTCCCGTTTCAACAGTACTGAAACGTAAGTCCACAGTTTTCTTCTTCTCATTGGCTTCCCCTTCTTATTTCTGCTAGCAGGTCTGGCCATCAGCGCAGGCACCGTCGGGAGTGGGGGTAGTGACTGCATTACTCCCGTCTTCGCAAAGGCAGGTGTAGGAACAGCAAGATGACAGAGGGTAAATAAAAGCTTACAACTAAGCCTGAATATCCCTAGCATCCACGTGGTGGAAGGAGATAACTGACCTGTTGTCCTCTGACCTCTACATGCATGCTCTGGTACACACACACACACACACACACACACACACACACACACACACACACACACACACATACACATATACACTCACATACATACACACACATACACACACATATACACATACACGCTGCAATAAATAAATACAATGTAAATGAAAAAATTATAAGGGAGGCTTAAAGAGATGGCTCAGAGATTAAGAGCACTTGCTGCTCTTCCAGAGGATCTGAGTTCAGAAACCACTGCCCACATCTGGTGGATCATATCTGCTTGGAACTCCAGCTCCAAGGGATCTGATGCCTTCTTCTGGCCTCAACGGACACAATGTATGCACGTGTGTGTGCGTACACACATTATTATTATTATTATTATTATTATTATTATTATTATTATTATTATTAAAACAGGATTCTGGGGCTGGAGAGTTGACTCAGTAGTTATGAGCACTGGCTATTCTTCCAGAGGACCTGGGTTCAGTTCCAGCACCCACATACAGCTCACAAATTGCCTGTTACTTCATTTCCAAAGGACCTGACACCCATGAAAAAACACCTATGCACATAAAATAAAGTAAAAATTTTAAAAAAACAAGACAAAACAGGGTTCTGGGGAAACGACTCAGTGGTTAAAAGTGTTTGTTCTTCTTGCAAAGAACACAAATTTGATCCCTAGCACCCATGTTGAATGAAACATTCACCTGAAACTCCAGATCCCTAGAGTCCAATGCTCTTTTCTGGCCTCTGCAGGTACTTGCAAACACACGCACACATGCGTACTCATACACACACAAATATAAAAACAAATTTTTTTTTTTAAAATTGAGGGCTGGAGAGCTGGCTTAACGGTGAGAGCTCTGGCTGCTCTTCCAGAAGACTTGGGTTCAATTTCCTGCATTCACACGGCACCTCACAACTGCCTGTAACTCCAGTTCTAGGGGACCCAACACCTTCCTTTGACTTCTAAGGGTGGCAGGTATACATGTGGTGCATAGACACATTCAGGCATGATGCATAGACACATTCAGGCAAACACCCACCCATGAGATATATAAATGTAAAGATAATAATATGCCCTGACTACCCTTCTATCCTGGGTCACCATCAGGTTCTCTTTTGACCTCCAGGTCTCTTGGGACAGTTCTTTTCAGCTCTGCTTTAAGGCCCGGCCCACTGCCCTGGGCTCTGAGCTCATTTGGTCCTTACTTCCCACCATCTAATATTGTGATTTATTTCTCCCCCTGGTGTCCTTTCTCATGGGCCCTGGATTCATCCTACCTCCTGGATGGACTGCAGAGATCCTCGGTAAGCACTTCATTCTGTGTGAGCCCTGGACGCGTGCACCAGGCTTCTTTTTATCACCTTGTGCACCTGTGTGTGGGGAGGTGGGAACCTGAAATGTGGTGTCAGTGGGTGTAGGCCTCCCTGGAAATTCAAAACCTGTAATGTAATCACCAGAACCCACGGTGGGAGGGGTGGTGGCACACCTACAATCCTGTGCTAAGAAGACACAGATAGGTGGGTCTCTGGGACTCACTGTCCAGTTAGCATAGCCTGTTTGGTAACCTCAAGGCCAATGAGAGTCTCTGTTTCTGAAAATGAGATGAAGAGCCCCTGAAAAATTACAACTTAGGTTGACCTCTGGCCTGCATGCAGGCATGCATGCCTACACACATGGTACACACACACACACACACACACACACACACACACACAGAGAGAGAGAGAGAGAGAGAGAGAGAGAGAGAGAGAGAGAGAGAGAGCACAGCAGGATGCTTCAGCAGGTAAAGGCACTTGTAGCTGAGCTTGATGGCCTAAGTTTGATTCCCAGGTCCCATGGAGAGAACTGACTCCTTCTTACAAGTTGTTCTTCAACCTCTACATGCTTGTTAGAATATGCTTGTGCTCAAAGTCACATGTATAAATATATATATACATATATATATGTGTATGTGTATATATATATATATATATATATATATATATATATATATATATATACATATATATATGTTGTATGAGGTTTCTGGCCTGGACTTTTGGGCCTAGCCTCAAGGTTTGGATCCACAAACCCGCAGAGACACAGACTGGCAGACACACACAGATGCTTACATTAATTGTACGCTGATTGACCAGGCCCAGGCATATAACTTGCTAGCTCTTGCTCTTAAACTAACCCATGATTCTTACCCTGTTCAGCCATGCGGCTTGATACTTTTCTCAGAGCAGCATAGTTGTCCTCTGCATCTTCTGGCATCTCTGTGGCATTTCTGCTCTGTTCTTCCTGTTCCCAGAGTTTTCTTAGTCTGGTAGCCTCGCCCACACTTCCTGTCTGCCTTCGGGCAACCAGCGCTTTTTATTAAACTCGTAGGCGGGACAATTACATACAATGAAACATCATAAATCCACTACATATATACACAAATTAATAATAATAACAACAGTAGAGATTGAGAATGAGTGTGCTGAGCATAGTGGTACGCACCTGTAATCTCAGAGGCAAAGCAAGGCAGATAGATCTCTGTGAGTTTGAGGCCGGCCTGGGTTATGTAGCAAATTCTAGGCTAGCCAGGACTACACAGTGTGATCTTGTCCCCAAATAGAAAAAGTTAAAGAATATAACACAAGCTGGAGAGATGCCTCAGTGGTTATGAGCACTGGCTGGTCTTCCAGAGGAGCTGGGTTCAATTCCTAGCACCTACCTGGTAATTCACAACTGTCTATAGCTCCAGTTCCAGGGATTTGGCACCTTTATAGGCATACCATTGCATATAAAATAAAAATGAATAAATCCTTCAAAAAAAAAAAAGGAATATAACACAGATTTAACACGCCTTCCCAGTGAGAAATTACTATACCACTTACAGATTAATATGGAAAAACTCCAGTGAGTCTTTCGGGCTAATGCACAGCTCTGAACAGAAAACCCTGTCAATTTACATAGCTTCACAGCCCCAAGTTACATTTTGAGCAATTAAAAAATGTTTCACAGAGACAGAAAAGACAAGCGTTGGTTGTTTGGACAGATAGGGCAACTACTGTATAAAATGTTGTCACAGTTATCCTGAGACAGACTAAAGCTGCTTTACCAGGCGGCTGTCATCCGGAGTCATCCTGTCTGCCTGATAGAATCACACTTCTGGATGGTCGACCCAGGGAGCTTCTTTAGCTAAGTGCTGCTTTGGGTAGCTCTGTACTTCCTACGCAAGTTTAGTAGATCTTTTGAATCATCAGTTTATTATTTCCAGTTTCTCCTGTATCAAAAGGGAGGGGTGGAGGGAGGGAGGGAGGAAGCAAGGAAGCAAGCCAGCAGGAGGCAGGCATGTGGGCCAGAATTCTGCAGGGATTGTTAGGAGACAGGGTTGAGGGTGAGCCTGTGGGCTCTGTTGACCCAATTTCTGTCTGGACACCTTTGTGATTCTGTTTGTGTGTCTCTGTTGTCTTAGGTCTGCTGAGCCTCCAAGTGCTGAATGGTAGGTTGATGATATCATCATTAATTTTTTTTTTAATGTTTAGAGCATTAGAGTATTAGCTTTTTGAATATTATTATCTTTGAGTATTTAGAATACTATTAGAGTATGAGTTTTTTGGGTCAGAAGAGCCTCCAGAAGTCACCTAATCATACATTCCTCAACTCCACCGTCACCTGCAGTATAACCACATGACACCATGCATTCAACCAACAGATATGACTGCACAGTCTAGTCACTGTGCCGAGGCATCTTCTAGGTGGTGAGAAAGAACAGGGAATATGATCTGTGAACTATGTTCCCAGTTGCGGCTGGCAAGCTGAGTGAGCTGGTGCAGGCCTGTAATGTCAGCACTCGGGAGGTGGGCACAGGAGGGCCAGAAGTTTAGCCTCTGCTACATAGCAAGTTCAAGGTCAGCCCCAACTACAAAAAACCCTGACACAATCAAACAGACAAAAGAACGGGGGTGGGGGGTATGGGGATGGCTTGGTGGGAAAAGGCACTTGCTGAGGCTGGTAATCTGAGTTTAATCCCTGAGGTGCAAGTAGTGTCAAGAAGGAATTGACTCATTTAGATGTGCTGTGACCTCTGTGTATACCTGGCATGTAGATCTATACTACACACACACATCACATATACCACACATGCCCGCATATACACACAGACCCCAAACATACACCACCACACACCACACATATTCACACACACACACACATACACACACATACTATGACCACCATACACACCATATATATCCTCACATACACACAGACCCCCAACACACAAGACCCCTACACATAACACATATGCTCCCACATACACACAAACCACACAACACATCACACACACACACACACATATACCACCACCACACATCACACATACCACACATACCCTCACATACACACAGACCCCACACCATATACACACATACAGCACCACCATACATCACACATACCCCCCACATTCATAGAGCACACCATTACACATACACACACCATTACACATATATACGTGCAGACCCCACACCACACATATACATCACCACCACACACCACACATACCCCCACATACAAATATCCGAACACACACACACACATGCACACACATACACCAAGACACACCACACCCATACCCACACATAATATACATATCCCACACTACACACATCCATACTGCATGAATGTAGTTTTAAAACAAAAACCAAGCAAACAAAGGCAGCTAGTATTCTGTCAGGAGGGGAACAAGAAGCCAGCTCGGAGTCTCGACACTGTTGTCCTCTGAGGGGAAAATGGAGGGGACCTGAGAGCCCAGAGTGTTAGAGGATGCTGGAGGAGAGTGACATCTGAGCAAGGACTTGAGGGAACGAGGGAGGGGACCCACACATGTGTACACACCCTATGCGTTTGTGTGCACACATATGGATCTGGGGGAAGGGTGCTTCATGAAGGAGAACAGATTTACTTAAGCATGTATACCAGTGCTCTATCTGCATGTGTGCCTGCACACCGGAAGAGGGCTGCAGATGGTTGTGAGCCACATTGTGGTTGCTGGGAATTGAACTCAAGGCTTCTGGAAGAGCAGCCAGTGCCCTTAACCTCTGAGCCGTCTCTCCACCCCCCCACCCCCATGCAGGGGAGTAGAATGTGTGTGGCCCAGCAGCAGTAGAGTGCCCGGGGACAGAAGCACCATCTGCAGCTGGATCCCCACCTAGTCCCTAATTTTCCTTTTTTCTCTCTCTCTCCTTCCTCCTCTCCATGATTTTCCTTCTTAGAAGAAACAAGTGACTGCAAAGAAGAAGGTGGGTGCCCGTTCCCTCCCACAGAGCATTAGCGCCTTCCCTCGGAGTAAGGTATATAGCGGATTATCAGAGAAAAGTTCAGAATCCAGATGTCCCAGTACCCGAGTCTTCAGGAAGCATCCTGAAGGTAGCCCTCAGCCACCTTCTCCCTTCTCCTCTGTTCCTCTGACACTGAGGTAAGAAGAGGCACCCGCTGACCTCCAAACCCCTCTCGTCTCCTTTGGAAATGACTGGGTTAAGATGAACGGCAGGTGTGTGTGGATGGAAACTGAGAGAGAATGGTACACATCAGAGGCAAGCCTCCGTCACGTAATGGAGATAGTGGAGAGGGCTAAGAGAGCTGGCTTTAAGTTGTAGGGTGGAACTCAGTAGAATGCTTGCCTAGTAGTCTGACCCCCTAAGATCATACCTGGGACCCCAGGGCTTGGCTGAAGATCAGAAGTTCAAGGATAACACGGGCAGTTTATGAAGGCCCAAGGCCAGTTTGGATTTCGTGAGTCCCCTTTTCAACACAGAACAGAGAAATAACATCAAAAAAGATAGGCAGGACCGACCGCTGGATGTCCTGATCAGGCATTAGCATTGGAGGCGGAGGCAGATTATAAACCGGATCCGCCTGAGAACCAATTCAAGGCCAGGTTAGGATAGAGAGCATCTATATCAAAACCAGAACAAGGCAAAATGAACAATAAAACAAATAAGCAGAAAGCCACTAGGCATGGAGCACTTAGGACAGTGGATCTGAACCTTCCTAATGCTGTACTAGATAACCTTTTAAATGCAGTTCCACATGTTGTAGAGCCAACCACAAAATTATGTTTGTTGCTACTTTATAACTGTAATTTTGCTACTGTTACGAATGGTAATGTGAATATCTGTGCTTTCCGATGGTCTTAGGTGACCCCTGTGAAAGGGTTGTTTGACCCACCAAGAGTCTGTGACTCATGGGTTGTGACTGACTCACTTAGGAGGTAGAGAAAGAAAAATTTCAAGGCTAGCCTAGGCTACACAGCCAGTTGGAGGCCAGCTGTCATCTCCTGTCTCAAAGAGAAAAAATAGCTAGAGCTATCAGGAATGCCACCAGGGAAGTATACTTTATAACAAGTATTGAAATAGATGAACTAAGAGTGTGCAGCTACAATTAAGATTTGAGCTTCTGGGCTGGGTGGTGGTGGAACATGCCTTTAATCCCAGTTCTTGGGAGGCACAAGGATCTCTGTGAGTTCTAGGCCAGCCTGGTTTCCTGCAGAGTGAGTTCCAGGACAGCTACCCTGTCCTGAAAACCAAAAAAAAAAAAAAAAAAAAAAAAAAAGAGTTGGGTTTCTATCAAGATGACGGAGAGGGTGAAGGGGCTTGCCTCCAAACCTGTGGACCTGAGTTTGATCCCCATAGAAGAGTACCATCTCCTTTGAGTTGTATGGTGATTAAAAGAACCGCCAAACTACATGTTTTAGATTATGAGAACCCCACAGAGCCCTGATATAAAGAAAATCAGTGCCCACAAGAAGGCTCCATGGTTAAAAGGGCTTTTGGAGTAGTCTGGTAAACTGCATTCAGTCAGTCATAAAAGTGAGGGGAGCAAACTGATTCCACAAAGCTGTCCTGCGGCCTCCACATGTGTACTGTGGTATGCATGTGCCGGTGCAGACATCATGTGCACTCATGTGATGATAATAAAATACATTGTGTTAGTTACTTTCCCATTGTTGTGATGAGATGCCATGACCAAGGCATCTTATAAAAGAAAGCATTTAATTGGTTGGGTTTCTTATAGTTTTGGAGGGTGAGTCCATGAGCTTTATGGTGGAGAGAATAGTGATAGGCATGACATTGGAGTAATAACTGAGAGATTTACTTACAATCCACAGGCTCAAGGTAGAGAGAGGTAGGGGAGAGGAGAGGGAGGGGAAAGGGAGAGGAGAGAGAGGTGGGGAGGGAGGGGGGGAGGGAGGGCTAACTGGGAATGGTGTGGGCTTTTTAAGCCTCAAAGCCCACCCACAGTGACACACCTCCTGCAGCAAGGCCACACCTTCTAACCCTTCCCAAACAGTTCCAGGAATTGTAAAACCCAGTATCTAAACAGAAGAGCCTATGGGGGCCATTCTTACTTCAACCACCACATACGTCTTAGAAATATAAAGAATATTAAAAGCGAGGGGGAAGGCAAGCTGTCTTAGCAACTAAAGGTGTTTCCTGCCAAACCTGATGACCTGAGTTTCTTCCCTAAGATCCATATGCTAAGAAGAGAGTGTCCTCTAGCCTCCACCCTTGTCCATGGAGAGTTTAGCCAGCCTAGCCAAACTGGTAAGTTCCAGGTTCAGTGAGAGAGATCCTGTCTCAAAATAAATAAATAGATAAATAAAAGAATAAAAAGAAAAGGTAGAAAAAATATAAGGTGAAGCGGGATTGATGAAGACACTGTGTATGTGTGTATATGTATGTACATGCGTGTATGTGTGAATGTGTATGTGCATGAGTGAGTGGCGTGTGTGTGCATGTGTATGGTGTGTCCGTGTGTGTGTGGTGTGTGCATGTGTGTATGTGCATGTGTGTGCGTGTGTGTATGTGCATGTGTGTGCGTGTGTGTATGTGCATGTGTGTGCGTGTGTGTATGTGCATGTGTGTATATGCGTGTCTATGTGTGTCTGTGTGTATATGTGTGTGTGTGCATGCACATAAAACACATATACACACAGAGAACATGCGCACAGAGAAACATGAGACGCTTAGTAAGATGGGCTTGGTGGCACACACCTGTGTCCGAGTATTTGCAAGGTGGAGGCAGGAGAATTAAGAGGTCATCCTTAGTGATATATTAAAGAACAACATGGTGAGGTTCCCACAGAGGGAAAGGTGGTTTACTGAGTGCTTTGTGGTTTTTTTTGTTTTTTTTTCAATGTATAGGTTAGACTAATGATGCCTAGATATGGATATAGAGAGAGAGAGAGAGAGAGAGAGAGAGAGAGAGAGAGAGAGAGAGAGAGAGAGAGCTGAAAGAGCAAATAGTTTGCCTGGAGTTGAGTGATGACCGAATTGGGAGAAAATGGTCACAACATCAAATATAAAACTAATAATAATAAAAAAAAATCAATCCAGGAGATACATAGAGGCACGAGCTTGGAGTGCCAGAGGGGCAGGGATTTCTGGGTATTATCAATCACCCTCACCATTTTTTCCCTTTAGTGAAGCCCTCCCCCACCACCACCACAGTTAGGGTTGTGAGGAATGGCGGATGGAGCTTTTGGAGATGCGCCTACATGGTGATGACCTTCTTCTTCGTGTCCTACAATAAAGGAGACTGGGTAAGGAGGTCGTGCCCGGGCATCTCTCTATGGAGGGAGGAAGGGACGGTGTGTTATGTTAGGATTTTGTGTGATTTGCATGATTAGCTGGTGGCAGGCATCCCCTATGCAGGGGATGGGGCGCGAGGTGGGGGGCAGGAGGCCTTAGAAGCTGTTTCTATGTAAAAGGACTTTATTATTATGATAGAGGGATGCGGTTATGATAACAAGAGAAGGGGGAGGGAAAGGGGAGAGAGAGTGTGTGTTAAGAGAGAGTAGAGAGAGAGGGAGAGAGGTAAGAGCTAGGAATGCCCCCAGAAAGAACAAAGGCAAGAGAGAGTCAGCAGCAGCAGGAATTCTTGTAAATGGGACTTGACATCAGAATGCAGAGGAGGGCGTGGCTTTAGACTAACCCAGGGTAGAGAATAGTCTACACAGGGTTCTATGCTACTATTACCCCAGCATATCTTGCAGGCCAGATAGATTGTGGGTTGATCGATGGTTTTGTGGCTGGGTTGATGTCCCAGATTCAGCAGATTTTTAAGGACAAGTCTTCTGGTATTTTCTGGAGACACTGATGGATAAGACACCTACAGGTATCTCTGCCTGACTCATGTTTGTTTGAAACACGGTCTCTAATGTAGGCCAGGGTGACCGTGTGTGCTTGATTCTCCTAAATGCTGATGTTATAGCCATGAAATGCCACATCTAGTTTAGGGGGTGCTTGGAGTCAACCCGAGGCTTCATGCATGCTAAGCAAGTGCTCTACCAGCTAAGCAACACCCCTGGTGTGGCCCTTTTGAGTTGTGAAAGCCTCTGGGCACTGAGTTTGAAGTGAATTTGGAGCAGGGCACAGGGGAAGCAGAGAGACAGATAGGGTCTATGGTGGTGGGTAATAAACACAAGGAAAATCCTGCTACATCTGCTAGAGCCATGGTTCTCAACCTTCCTAATGCTACAACCCTTTAATACAGTTCCTCATGCTGTGGTGACCCCCAACCATAAAATTATTTTTGTTGTTACTTCATAATGAAGTAACAATGTTACTACTATTATGATTTGTAATGTAAATATCTATGTTTTCTGAAGATCTCAGGAGAACCCCATGAAGGGCTCTGGGGTCTCGATCCACAGGTTGAGAATCATGGTGCTACACTCATACCAGGAATGGAGCTCATGGATGGAGGGCTGAGGGAAAGGGAAACCCAGGCATTGATGGGAAGCCCTAGTTCTCACAGAGGCGACTTGGTCTCCCAGAGGATTCTGAACAGTATCCAGAGACTCTATCTTATGGCCACCACTTAAGGATGGAATTTAGTGAGAGGCCAGGGATAGCTCCTAAACTTCTGGTGCCACCTGCACCCAAAGTGATTCAGGTCACAAGATCATCAGATTCTGTTAGAAACACTGGGTGGGAAGGTGGTGGAGCTTGGGAGCATAGAGAGGTAGACCAATCACCAATACTACCGAAGGGACAAGGTAGAAGAGCAAAAAGTTGGCTGGTTTGTTTTTAGTTTAGTTTTTTTAATTTTATCTTTCTCTGTTTTGTGTTCACAGTGTTACTGCCACTTCTGTAACCCGGATCTGGATTTGAGGTACGGCACGGCAGAGAAGGCAATTTCATCTTTTGCTAATGGGTCAAGGGAGGTCTGCTTTAAACTTTTAAAATTACGTTTTGTTATTTTTTCTAGTAAAGTTTTTTCCCCTCATATCCACCACTGCTTCCCCTCCCTCCTCTCCTCTCAGTCCTCCCCAAGCCCCTTCCCACCCCATCCTCCCATCCCTTCCCCAAGGGGAGTCAATTGGCTATCCAGTTGAGGTAGGTCCGAGTCCCTTCCCCCAGTATCAAGGCTGAGTTAGGTGTTCCTCTGCAGGGAATGGGCTCCAAGAAGCAGTTCATGCAACAGAAATAAACTCGGGTCCTACTGCCAACATTTTGCTATTGAAAACGATGGGTATTGGCTCAGGAGCCCCAAGACCAAGTTCTCAGCACAAAGGAAATTTATTTTCCCAGAGGGACAAAGGGCTGGGAGTAAGAGATAAAGAGATACAGAACGAAGAAGGAGAAAAGAAAGGGTACAGGGCAAAATTATTTGTCCTAAAAGAGGAATAAAGAAACTTCCTCTGATTAGTGAGGAGACAGATGTGGCTCGTAGGAAAATGGCGGTTTATAGTTATTTATTTTTATGTAGATTGGTGTTTGGCATGGGTGTTGGATCCCCTGGAACTGGAGTTACAGACAGTTGTGAGCTGCCGTGTGGGTGCTGGGAATCGAACCTGGGTCCTCTGGAAGAGCAGTCAGTGCTCTTAACCACTGAGCCATCTCTTCAGCCCTCTTTTCCCTCTTCTTTTTTTAAAAAAAAAATTATTTATTTTTAGAAAATGGAAGTTTATGAAGGTAAACATGGAACCCATGTGGCTTAGTTAGGGTTTCTGTGCTGTGAAGAGACACCATGACTATGACAACTCGTATTAAAAAAATAACATTTACTTGGGGCGACTGTACATTTTCAGAGGTATAGTTCACTATCATCATGGTTTAACATAGTGGCGTGCGGGCAGACCTGGTGCCGGAGAAGTAGCTGAGTGTCCTACATCTTGACTTGTAGGCAACAGGAAGTGGTCTGAGACACTGGGCATGGCTTGAGCATATATGAGACTTCAAAGTCCACCTCCTCAGTGACACACTCCCTCCAATAAGACCACACCTACTCCGACAAAGGCCACATTTTCTCCAACAAGGCCATACTTCTTTATGGTGTCACTCCCGTTGGGGTACATTTTTTTCCAAAATACCACATTGTGTCTGGATGAGGTGTTTAATTTTAGTTGGGCATGTTAATTAGGTCAGCCAAATGGGGCTTTTGATTGATGGACTTCAATACTTTGATAGCTGGACCTTGATTGTCTGCCTCAGGAGAAGAGAGTGGCCAAATAAGGGAATAGATGTTGGAGGCTAGCTTCAGGAATGTAACCTAATGGTTTTTAGCAAGGCAGAGGGAAGGGGGCAGAGCAGGGTCTCCCAGAGCCATGTGCTCCAGTGGGCTAGTATCCCTTCAGTTATTATGTGAGTATGTGCATGTGCACCTGCGCCATGACATATATGTTAAGGTTAGAAGTTTCTCTCCTTCACCACTGGGGCCTTTAGTCTTGGTAGCAAAATGGATTTATCTGGATCCAGGAGGTTGATTTTAAATACCTAGTGTCCAAGGTTGGCTTTGTAAAGCTCCAGTCAGAGTCAGAGAATTTCATGGGAAGTACCAAGTTCATTCTTTATTTACTGTGGGAGAAATGGCATGTGCGTGTTCCCTTCCCCTCACAGTAAATAAAATAAAATGTTATTGTAAGTGGGGTTTTCGTTTTGTTGTTAGAAGAGAACTAGGGAGATAGTTCAGAGGTTAAGAACATGGACTATAAACCAGACAGAGGTGGCACATGCTTTTAGTCCCAGCACTTGGGAGGCAGAGGCAGGCAGATCTCTGAGTTCGAGGCCAGCCTAGTCTATAGAACTAGTTTCAGGACAGACAGGGCTATGCAGGGAAACAACGTCTTGAAAAAAAACAACTTCCCCCTCCAAAAAACATCCTCTCCCTCCAAAGTGGAGGTGTTAAGTGTTAAGTAGAAGCCAATTCCCAGAAGGTCTGAGGAGAGTGACTTTAGCAGGTGGAATAGCTTGGGGGAGGAGAACTTAGGTGAGAGGTGCAGTCTCTGGGGTCCCATAGAGAGTGCTGTGGGGTGGTTGGGGTGCTACAGATGAGGAATCTGAGAGTATATGAAGATGTAAATACACATCCAACTGTGTTTCTCTCCCTCTAACCTCTTCAGAAGCGATCCCTGCTGTGCTTTCTAGTGAACCTGCCCCATCTCACCCAACCTTCACAAGCCCTCCAGCTTGGCAGTTCACCTCCCAGGGAAGCTCTTTGCATCCGGCCTGTCAACTCGGAGGAGAATGAGCATGTGCAGAGGAAGCCTCTCAGAGGACACTAGGAGAGTGGAATAGCTCTGTAGGGTCGTGTCCCCCCCCCCCCCCCCCATCTTCTCTTCTGAACCATTTCCAGCCTCTGTTTAACTGTTTCTCTAACAAAATGTACACTAGAGTAATGGCTAAGGGTTTCTTTCTTCTGTTCACAAAATACAGCAAATAAACACAGGGTGGATGGGGTGCTAAGAATCATCTTTAATTTTCAAATAAAAAATTCATTACCTCCTGAGTCAGTATGTGTGCATGTATTGAGGGCATTGGCTTAGCCGCAAGCATCTTCGCTCACCAAACCTGGTTCTCAAATTCAAGAGCAGAAAGGTCTATTTTTGTATTCTTTGGCTTTCAGAGATTGGCCAAAGCCAAAGTATGCTTTTAAACTCTCCGACACTGGGCTTCCAGACCCTGATTTCCCCAGTATCATATGATGGCTTTGCTAGGAGTCCCTGATTTCTGGTGACACCTATTTCCCATCTCCTCCCCCCCTTTTTTCTCTGTTTTTATGAGCATTGGTATTTTGTCTGCATGCATGTCTATGTGAGGGTGTTGGCTTCCCTGGAACTGTAGTCACAGACAATTGTAAGTTGTCATGTGGGTGCTGGGAATTGAACCTGGGTCCTCTGCAAGAACAGCCAGTGCTCTTAACCACCCAGCCATCTCTCCAGCTCCTTTGTTGTTTGTTTTTTGAGACAGGGCTTTTCTGTGTAGCCTTGTCTGTCCTTGGAACTTGCTCCACAGACCAGGCTAGCCTCAAACTCAAAGATTTACCTGCCGCTACCTCCCAAGTGCTAGGATTAAAGGTGTGCACCACCACCACCAAATTCATTTCCTGAAATGAAACCCATTCCTGCACCCTCAGACAGTATCAAGGTAGATGCAGGACAATCAGAAATTGAGGGCCACTCTTGACTACATAGTGGGTCCCTGGCCAGCTTGGAATACATGGGAATTTGTCTCAAAACAAAACCAAGAGGTTGGAGAGATAGCTCAGCAGTTAAGAGCACTGGCTGCAAAAGACCTGGGTTCAGTTCCCAGCATCCACATGAAGGCACACAACTATTGGTAACTCTAGCTACGGAGGATCTGCCGTCCTCTTCTGGCCTCTGCTGGTACATATGCGGTGTACTTAACATTGGTGAAGGGGTGTTTGTGCGCATGTCTTTAATTACAACACTCAGAGGCAGAAAAAAGGAGAATCTCTGTGAGCTCAAGACCAGCCTGGTCTATAAAGTGAGTTCAACAGGGCTACACAAAGAAACCCTGTCTCTAAAAACCAAACCCAAACTCACCCCCCCCCCAAAGATTTAAGGCTTCAGGCTGTCTACCGTTCTACTTACTGCTGTATCCTTGGCAATCACACTAATTAGGCTCTTAATAAGTGTATGACCAATGTGGTGACATTGAAGGCCTTCAATGATCCAGTTTGCCTCAAGAGTATGATTTCCTGTCAAATGTGGGGAAGGAAAAGCAGTCTGTGGTGACAGATATTTAACCATATATTTAATAAAATTAATCTGGAATATCAGAGTCAACCACAGAGCCAAGCCAGGTAGTGGTGGTGCATGTGAGTTCGATGCCAGCCTGGTCTACAAAGAAAATCCTAGGACTGCCAGAAAACCCTGTTACACAGAAAACTTTGTCTCAAAAGACAAAAGCAAAAAAAAAAAAAAAAAAAAAAACCAAAACAACAACAACAACAACAAAAAAAACCCAAACAGGGCTGGAGAGATGGCTCTGTCCTCCGATATTCTAAACTAATTTTTTTATTAAATATATATCACTATAGCAGTCAGTCAGGCATAACGTCAGCGTTTGCTCGTACATTATCGTTGCACAAAAACATCCCTGCTTCCACCACCCAGTACCTTGAAAATCCTAGAAGTGGTCAACCTCCTGGCTGCACTCTGCGCTGGGGAAACAGCAGCCCAGGTCCATGAGATGCTATGCTTACCTCTGCTTCTAGGCGGCGCTGTCTCCTGACTTCCGGCTCCAGCAGACTGCTGAACTACAACTCCCAGAAATCTTCGCGCCTACACTTTTTTCCACTCCTCTCTTTTTCCTAACACCTTACATCGCAAGAATATCTGGAAAACGTTCTCAATCTCAAAAATCATCTCTTGATGCAAGCGCTTCTGCTAATAAACTCCTTTTTACGGACAGTCATACCTCCGGCCTCGCTGCTTCTTTGATGCTGTAATACCCAGAAGTCTCTGGGCCACTCCAAGCCTACACGATGGGTTGCCTTGGAGACAGAGAAATTTCAGAAGGGGGAGGGGGTGTTGCAGGGATGGGGGGGGGAGAAAACAGGATTCTGATTGGTGGAGAGGCCTGTTTGTTTTCTCTCTTTCTCCTATTTTCTTATATATATTTTTTGTCCTTCACCTTTTTTTTTTCCTGTATACAAATTCTAAGTTTCTTTATGGCATTTTTTCCCATACAATTTTATTTTTCATGATGGTACTCTTTTCCCTATCCGTACCCTGAATTTTCCTCAAAACCTTTCCCCAACCCATCCTCAGCAGACCAGAACAAAGGGCAAAGTGGTCCTGGCTTCCAGGTTCTCCCAGCATCCTTCAGTCCCTATCTGTTAAACGGGGTCTTCTTGGTTAGCATTCCTGCCCTCTACCCCAAACTTGCCCAGCCCAGATACCGGGCTAGGCTTCCCTTGCCCATCTGTGCTTCCCCATATATTCCAACATTTTTTGTTAGCTAGTCCCTTCCTCTACTCTTTCCCCTACTGGCCTCTTGGTGTGCACCCCCACCCCGCTCCTGTTCTCTCTGGAGTCCCCGAGATGTCCCTCCCTGCCCCTAACTCTGTCTCCTTTTTATTTACAACAAACTTTCCCCTCCACCAAACCAAGAGCAGTCACGTCCTTTCTTTTTTCTTTTTTTTTGAATTTTCTCTCTCTCTCTCTTTTTTTTTCATTCACTGGGAAATGAATGCAACCTTTAGTTTGCCCCTTTCCAATCTCCAAGATAACGGCCTGACGACCAATGCTCCTCCTCCTGGGTCGAGAAACTTAGAAAGGGTTGTGAGAATCTGAACTGCATCTCTTCCTTGGGGCTTCCCTCCCTGTACCCCATTCTTGGGTTTGGACTTTTTACTCTGGGTTTCTCCTTTAGAGAAATGATGTGTAGAACTTAGGGGTCGGGTTCCCCCCGCCCCCCCGTCCCGTTTCCAGTTCAGGTTAAGGTACATGTGCTTTGGAACCTCACTTTCCCCATCTGTGAAATGCAAACAACAGTAATGATGAAAAACTATAGGATCTTAAAAAAAAGAAGTGTTCCTTACACAAGGAACATTCTGACGTCACGGCTGAGGCTCATCGCTGTCTTGACTGAGGATCTTAGTCATTTCCTTTCCCCTGGGCGCTCGGTGTAGTCACAGGCAGGTTGGACGGACTGAATTGTGCAGCTGCCACGCTTTCTCCTATGCACACACGAATGGCCGTGTTCTTGCTAAGGAATGGTGTCGACCCTGGCCTTATTCTGGCGATCGCTGAGCCCCAAGGAAGAGATGCAGTTCAGATTCTCACAACCCTTTCTAAGTTTCTCCATCTATCCAGGAAGAACGGTAATGTCACCGACCAATGAGGCAGGCCATTATGTTGGAGACTGACAAAGGGGCGGACTAAAGGTTGCATTCGTTTCCCAGTGAATGAAAAAAAGAAATAAAAAGAAAAGGAATGTGTGTCCTTCATAGAGCCAAGAGTTTCCTCAAGGATTATCGCCACCGTCTGGTTTTCTATCCTGCAGCGGGAAGAACAATCGATCCTCCCCCTTCTTGGGGTCATCCACAATTCCTTCTCGCGACTGCGTGCGTGGGAGCCCACTGAACCCGAGGTGTGGAACGCTGGGTGGAGAAACACCCCGAGAAGGATGCACGATGCACAGCGCGAAGAGGAGCTCGGCGAAACCCCTCGGAGAAGCGCCCTCGGTTTCCGAGCGCGCACGCGCGTCGGCAGCAGACCACGCCTCCCCCGCTATGCAAATTTGTCCAGGGCGTGGCTTCTCTGTGTCTCCCGGGCCCTGGTTGAGCGTCAGTGGGCGTGGCTTCACGCTCCGGGGGATGCCCGAGGGGGCGGGGCCGCACTCGCCTACGTGTTGCTCACTGGCCTGCTGGAGGAGCGGCCCTTGAGGGGACCCCTGCAGGTCCGGGAGTCGAGTGCGCAGGCGCAGGGGGCTCTTTTGCTGGCAGTTGTGTCGCAGCTGAGGAAGCAGCAGGGAGGCAGGTGAGGAGGAGAAGCCTGGCGACCGCGAGGCTTTCCGTGGAAATGATGACTGGCGCGCGCGCGCGTGTGTGTGTGTGTGTGTGTGTGCGTGACCGGTTTGCGTGGGCTGAACACTCTTGAACTCTCGTGATCTGAGGTGATTCGATGCACTCATAGCTCCTTGTAGGCTTGGCATGTTTTGTGGGGTGGACCCGGCGTGTGGAGACTTAAGGTGATTCCACGAGTGTGTGTGTGTGTGTGTGTGTGTGTGTGTGTGAGAGGGGGGGGAAGGGAGAGAAGAGGACAGAAGAGGGAGGGAGGGTGTGTGTCTGTATGTGTGTGTGAGAGAGAGAGAGGGAGGGAGAGGGGAAGAGAAGAGGAGGGGTGTGTGTGTATGTGTGTGAGAGAGAGGGGAGTGTGTGTGTGAGAGAGAGGTAGGGGGGAGGGAGAGAGAGGGGGGAGAGGGAGAGAAGAGGACAGGAGAGGGAGGGAGGGTGTGTGTGTATGTGTGTGAGAGAGAGAGGGGGCAGTGTGTGTGTGAGAGAGAGGTAGGGGGGAGGGAGAGAGAGGGGGGAGAGGGAGAGAAGAGGACAGGAGAGGGAGGGAGGGTGTGTGTATGTGTGTGTGAGAGAGAAAGAGGGAGGGAGGGGGAAGAGAAGAGGAGGGGGTGTGTGTATGTGTGTGAGAGAGAGAGGGGAGTGTGTGTGTGTGAGAGAGAGAGGGAGGGAGGGTGTGTGTGTGAGAGAGAGAGATGAGGGGGGAGGGGAAGGGGGAGGGAGAGACTGACTAGGCCTATGGGCCTCAAGAAACAGGTGAGAGACAAGACAGACTGACTAGGCCAGTGGGCCTCAAGGAACAGGTATATGACCTGTGGCTTTTGAAAAGGATGTAAGATGAGGGAGCACAGTTCTGAGCATCTGAGCTGTACCTGTGAGCGGGTGTGACAGGTTGGTGAGGCTGTTGTTTACGTGAGAAAAGAGCCTCTACAGGTTGGAGGGGGCTGCAAGCATCTCTATTGTCGCTAAGGGTGTGCGGGTGTGCGTGTGCGTGCATGTGTGTGTGTGTAGAGAGAGAGAGAGAGAGGAAGCTCTTTATTATAGGAGGGAGGGAGGGGGGAGAGGGACGGAGGGAGGAAGCTGTTTATCATAGGAGAGAGAAATGAAGCTGTTTGTCATAGCCTAGAAATCTGTGCGCCACCAGATATATCGGTGGCTTTGTTGAATGTATGCCACTGTGTGATTGATTGTGCCTTATCTCAATTTGTTACCATGGCAATGGGCTGCTCTAGAGCAGGAGATGTGATGGCTACTCTGGGAAACTAACCCTGTTAAGGATGAGACTTTTCCATTTAGACAACAGGATACATAACACCAGAGTGTTGGTGGTAAAGGTTAAGTGGAATAACAAATTCAGTGTCCCATATAATGCCCGGATATATTGAGTGCAGTGTAGGGTCTGGCCTTTGTTACAGCTTTGAGAGTGGTGGTTTCAGGCTGGAGAGATGGCTCACAACCCAAAATACAGGAGAGTGGTGGTTTTGTGTTGTTGACCTAAGTACAGGTAGGATTGTAGTGATGAATCTCGAAAGAATGTGTGTGTCTGCATTTGGAATTCGGCCTCTAGCAGAGGTTCCAATCTCTCTGATTTGAGCAGTCGTGCATCCCTACCCCCCACCCCTAGGCAAGCATTTGCCTTTTTGGTGTCTGCCCCAAGAATGGTTCTGAGGGGAAGGTATAGCCTACCCTGGGCTGTGGAACCTGTAGTGTGTCTTCCTAATCTGGGTATCTTGAGGGAGATATATGGAGGTTGTGGGGATGGGCACAGAGGGCCTGAGGCCAGTCACCTTTATACACTAGCACTTGGGAAATAGGCAGGTGGGTCTCTGTGAGTTTACAAATGGAGTTCCAGGCCAGGGCTACACAATGAAGGTCTGCAGAGGGGGAGGGGGAGAGAGAGGGGGTAGAGATAATATTACAGAACTCCTTTGGGGGTGACTTTGTTGAGTTGCCTCGACCATCAACAGATCATTTCACCCCATCCTATTTTTCAGCATTGGTCATTGCCAGAAGAAGCAGCCTAGTTTGTGGGCCTATAGCCTGAAAGGAAAGCACGGTAGATAAAGTTGCTGCCATAACAAATTGCCCCAGATTCAATGGTTTCAGAGCTTTATTCATGCTCAATATTTACTAATCTTTTAAATAATTCAACCGGTAATTATCACTATATTACTTCTTACTAGTGCCCTGTCCTGCGAAGAAAGAAGCCTAGTAAATCCAGCCTTCTGAGAAGATTGCTTCCCAGAAGCAGTATAGATCATCTAAAAATTCATGTTTAGCATCAAAACTTACTATTAACTAAGCTTAGCCTTTGTCTCCACTTACTTTCCTTCACCATTTGTAGAGGGAAATGTTCCTAACTTCCATTTTCAACCCTTTCTCTATCTTCCATAGACACATCACAGAAAGAGCTATATCTGTGTGACTAGCCTCAGGGTGCGAGGATGACATTCTTTGAGGGTGTTTGGGGTAAACTATCTTCAGATCTAAACTTCAAAGTGATTCTATTCTTTTTCTTTCATATGTAGGGACATGTTACTATTTGCTGAAGGGTGATCAGTCACTTGTTAACACTGTTTTCTTTTTCTCTAGATTTCATGTTTTCCCAATAGTTTGTTCATTTCTGCTCTCTCAGAGGGACATGTTTTAGAGGACTGTGGAATGAGTGCTGGCCCAACGCTATTCCTCTGCAATGTCATTTCAGCCTAGGAAAACAGAATTCCACTTCGTCAGCACGCACAAGCATGTTCAGGATGGGTCAGTAGTGGTTAGTCAACAGGTGTGGGGTCTCCTCCTGTCTTTGTTTTGTTTTTGAGACAGTCTCATGAATCCCAGGCTGGTCCTCTAACTTGCTATTGTAGCCTAGGAGACTGAATTCCTGATCCTTTTGCTTCTACATCCAAGTGCTGGAGATGTGCTACCACACCTCGTTAGGCAGTGCTGGAAATAGTTTCCCGCATGCTAGGCAAGCACTCACTCTGCTGAATTGCATCTCCGTCCCAGTCAAGATCTCTGCTCTTGATCCTAAATTAAGCATGCATTTGTGTGTCTGTTTATATTAACTAAATAAAAGTGTGAACAGCAAGCACTCTGGTTGTGGATAGAGCTTAGTTCTAGAGCACTTGCTTAACATGCATAAGGCTCTAGTTTCAATCTGCAGCACTGCAAAATAAGTGCTTATAAAGATAAGGAAATAATAAGCATTTTGAATAAGAAAGAAAAATGCAATAATGTATATTCTATAATAGCCATGGAGCACTGTCTGAAAACATAAGAGCAACACAAATTTAAATATTCCTGTAGTTACATTTTTAAAAAGACATAAATTTATCATTAAGATTAGTAAAATCTAAAAAACGGGTGAGGTGGGGGGACTGGATGGTGGTGGCACATGCCATTAGTCCCAGCGTTCAGGAGGCAGAGGCAGGCAGATTTCTGTGAGTTTGAAGTCAGCCTGGTCTACAGAGTGACAAGACGGCCAGGAATACACAGAGAAACCATGTCTCAAAAACACCCCCCCCCCAAAGATTAATAGCATCTTGTTTACCTTGATATATTAATGTATCTACAGAAAACTTCATTGTAAAGATGTACTCTGTGCTTACATTTCATAAACTTTGCCTTGGCTCTACTCTGCCATGTGGCTCACATGCTCACCACAGTCACACCTCAGCTCACAGTCACCTCCTTGGAGAGGCCTTTCCTGACTACTGTATCACTCTTGTCTTCTATACTGGTCCTTGTTTTTCCACCCAGGGTATGTACGCACCACCATGACCAGTTTATGTTATACTGGATGTGGAACCAGGGCTTCATAACTATGTCAATCTACCAGTATTCCTAGCCCCAGCACATGCTTTTTGTTAGGCGGCTTCTCTGGTTGTGATAGCTCCAGGAGTAGGGCGGTGAACAAAATAGTCTGGATCCCTGCTCCTAAACCTAAGTCACCACATGCCATGTGGACATGTTTTCCTTGTCTGAATAGATGGTACATGGGAACAGGCAACTTCCTGCTTTAACAGGCACCGTCAGTCAGCAGCCAGATGGAGGGCAGGGTTTCTGCACATTCTTCATCTGTGTTCCGATCAGGAGTCTGCTGTGATTGTAGGAGTGGTGTATTGTGTGAATCTCTCCTTCCCCCTTCCCAACCTTGAGAGCAGGACACATGACGGATGGATGGACAGATGGATGGATGGACTTGTTCTAAGTGCCTTGGCTTATGGAGAGGTGATTGGGGACTCGGGACTTAGGACCGCTCCAAAGGACACTGATCTCTCTTTTCTGCCAGCACTCTGACTTATCCTCTGAATGTGAACCATCAACGTGGGGGAAAGGATGCCTGTAGCACGAGGGAAATCAAAATCCAAGGTAAGGGGTGACCCTCCCATCCCCAAGTACTCCATTCTGCCTTATAAGATGTGGACCATTTGTCTTCTTTCTGGAGATTACCCGCCTATAGACGGATGCGACACCTGGTGGTCCTCTCGTTTCTATGGAGATGGGACCTTAGAAGTAACCATACCCGGGAAGCTTCTGTGGGTCCCGATTCCATTCCTTCCAGTGTCTTGTATGACCATTCACGGTCCAGTCAGCATATGCAGGGGCTTTGCAGAATTCAGAAATGCACTCCCCAGAAAGAATATGAGAGCTCTGTAGTTTCTTTTGTCGAGGATGAGTACTCAGGTGGTACCCACTCAGCCAAAGGGGTTAGGTGTATTTCTGTCAGATTAATACAGTTGTATCGCTTTTTTTTTTTCTTGTAAAAACAATACTCACATGGAAGTAGTTTGCCTGGTTAAGGTACAAGAATGAAGAGTATAATTTGGAGATGGAAAAGTGAGGTGCACAAGCCTTATGACTCACCTGCTTCACCAATGGAGGTGATAAGATAGTTGAGTGCTGCATCAACTCAAGGGCAGTTTCTCAAAATTTCCAGCCAGTGGTGGCACGACGAGCCTCTAATCCCAGCTCTTGGGAGGCCGAGACATGTGAATCTCTGTGAGTTTGAGGCCAGCCTGGTCTACAGAGGGAGTTTCAGGACAGCCAGAGCTACGCTGAGAAACTCTGTCTAGAAAACCCAAATCAACCCACCACCAAACAAAAACCGCATTTCCTTAGTATGGAGATGTCACACAGTTGGTAGATTGCTTGCATAAGATGCGTAAACCCTGAGTTCAATCCCCTGTACCTCCATAAACAGAGTATGGTGGAGCACACCTGTAACCTCAGTACTCAGGAGGCGGGGACAGGGCAATGGAGTTCAAGGTCATCTTTGGCTACAGGATGAGTCCAGTCTAGTCTTAGATACATGAGATCCTGGTTCAGCTTTCCTAGTGCTGGGGTTTAAAGGCATGTGTGCTTCCCAAGTACTGGGGGGCAGAGGCGTGGGATCCCAAGTGCTGGGTGTGTGCCATCATGGCCTGGCTCTGTTTGGCACTGAACTCACAGAGATCCAGGCAGATCTCTACCTCTGTTTCTCCATGCTAGAATTAAAGGTGTGTGTCACCACTCTCTGACTTTATGGCTAACTCTGTGGGTGGCTCTGTCCTCTGATCTTCAGGCAAGCTTTATTTTATACACAATATATCAACATCTACACCCAAATGAACATATACATACAAGTACATACAGTCGTGTGTGTGTGTCCCGTTCCCCCCCCCCCACACACACACATGCACAATATCTTCCTATGTTGTGATGAACCAGTGGTAACCTGATTAAAGAACGTTTTTTTGTTTTTTAATTTTGAAGGAGCCAAACTGTACCATTGAATCCCAGCTCCTTGATTTAGTAATTGTATGAATTTTGATAGTTTACCTCACCTCTCTAGGTCTTAGTGTCCTCATTTGTAACATTTACGATCCTCTTGACAATGTCTTACAAGTACTAAGGGTGAATACTAACTGAACTAGTATAGTTAAGTACTTAGGGGAAAAAAATGTCTTGACTATAAAAAACATAAAGTCTAAATTGCTCTGTTTTTTAAATGGGGCATAATCTTTAATAACATTTATTATGTTATATGCTATTAAATTTATTCTGTCATGTCATGTCTCACATATTTGCCATTTTGTCTATGGTGCAGAAGAAACTTTTGAAGCTAATGGTTGAGTAGACTTGTAATTTTCTTCATTTCAGGCACCAGTGACGTTTGGGGACTTAGCCATCTACTTCTCACAAGAGGAATGGGAATGGCTGAGTCCCATTCAGAAGGATTTGTACGAAGAGGTCATGTTGGAGAACTATCAGAATCTGGTCTCCCTTGGTAAGGTGTCCCTGTTAGTAATCCACAACCAGCCTGTGCAGGGCGCATGTGTCAGTCAGGGTCTGTTCAGGAACAGGGAAGCCACTTAAGTTGTGTGCATTTTTTAAATGGCTTTGTCTGTCTCTTCCAAATTACACAAGTCAGTTGGTTTTTACTGTAATCACAGCATTAGATGTCAGTTACCACGATCAGTTTTAGGATATTTTCATTACTCTCCGAAGAGTAGTCAAAAGAGCAGTTCACTTTCTATGCCTGTGTATCCCTTGAGAGTGGACAGTCTCTAGCCCTCATTCTGTCTCTCTGGATTTTCTAATCTGAGCCACATATGCAAGTGGAGTCATAAATATATGGCTGTTCCCCTCTTAGTATATTCTTTTGAGTTTCACCACGGTTACAGCATAAATCAGCACTTCGTTTTGATTCATTATTATTCGATAACTACATTGGCTAGCCTTTCATCTCATTTATGTTTCATTAACTGGTGGCTATCCAGATTGTTCTCTTAATGAACTGCTGCTGTGAGCAATTGTGAACAGGGTTCTTTGTTTGTTTTGAGACAGAGTTTCTCTGTGTGACAGTCTTAGCTGTCCTGGAACTCTCTCTAGACCAGACTGACTCTGAACTCACAGAGATCCACCAGCCTCTGTCTCCCAAGTGCTGGGATTAAAGGCGTACACCACCACTGTCTAGCTTCAAGCACAGGTTTTGGGACATGTTTTTATTTCTCTTAGTTATATATTTTATAAATAGAATTGTGGGTCAGTAGTAAGCTGTACCTTTTTATAAATTATGTATTTTATTTTATGTATATGAGTGTATGTATGTTATGTGCATCGTGTGCAGGCCTGATGCCCATGAAAGCCAGTAGAGGGCATCAGATCACCTAGAACTGGAGTCACAGGCAGTTGTGAGTCTCCATGTGGGTTCTAGGAATAAACAGGACCTCTGCAAGAACAGCCATCGTTCTTTGTTCTTAACCTCCGAGTCATCTCTTTAGCTCCCTGCACACAATTTTCTTTCATTGTTCTTTTAAAAGAATTTTCTATAAGAAGTTGACAGGTGTTAAAAGGTAAACATGGACAGCGATTTAATGCAAATGGTGAAAAGGATACAGCTACCATCTCTAAGGCTGTGTGTGTGTGTGGGGGGGGGGGGTTGAGGGCTTTTTAGGACTAAGAGGAAGAATCCACAAAGCTAGAATTCATATTTTTGACAGACGGGGTGTCGGGTGCTGTATGGTTTGTTTATATGAAACTAATTCTGTGAATGGGGAGGGATGAAAACTGGAAATTGAAATAAAACCTTCCCCCTTTTTTTACTTTTTAAATTTAAGACATTCTTTTCATTTTACATACCCAACCACTATTCCCCCTTCCTCCCCTTCTCTCAGTTCCCTTCACCTCCCTGGCCCATCCCCCTCACTCCATAGGGGATAAGGCATCCCTTGGGTTGAACAGTAGAACCCTGTCTTGTGACACCATGACTACAGCTGTTCTTATAAAGGAAAGCATTTAATTGGGGCTGGCTTACAGTTCAGAGGTTTAGTCCATTATCATCATGGCGGGTCATGGCCGCACATAGGCAAAGTGTTGGGGAGGGAGCTGAGCGTTCTCTATCTGGATTTTCAGGCCACCAGAAGCCACTAGTTTGCCTTGAGCTTCTAAAACCTCAAAGCCTACCCCCGAGTAACACTGTTTCCCAACAAATCCACATCTTCTAATATTGCTGCTCCCTATGGGTCTGTGGGGCCATTTTTATTCAAACCACTACAAACTCTGATTGGCAAAGCTGGCAAAGGGAACATTGAGACCATGTAAGTTCAAATTCCTTTACTTTTTAAAATCCTTAGTGGGTCCAAGTTACTGTTTTTTGATTATTTTTGTGTGTTCATGTGTGTATATGTATGTAACAATTAGCTATTTTAGCATATAGAAATTATTGTATTGTATATATCTATGCATCACTTGCTTTTTATTTAATTCATATACACTTTTGACCTCAAAACTTTAAATGGAGGTACAACATAACAAAGAGACACAGAATGGTGGCGATTTAGAGCTGAAAGATGATAGTTTAAGACTGTGTCCCAACAGCATTTGACCCCATGCTCAGGAAAATAATTTATTTTATAGGGTTAGTATCTTAGTCAGGGTTTCTATTCTTGTAAAGAGACACCATGACCAGGGCAACTCTTAGAAAGAAAAGCATTTAATTGGGGCTGACTTACCTCATGGCAGGAAGCATGGTGGCGTGTAGGCAGCCATGGTTCTGGAGAGGTAGCTGAGAGTTCTACATCTTGATCTGTAGGCATCAGGAAGACAATGGGGCCTGGCTTGAGCATCTGAAACCTCAAAACCCCACCCCTAGTGACACTTTCTCCAACAAGTCCACACCTCCTGATAGTGCCACTCCCTATAGGCGATATGTTCATTTAAACCACCACAGTTGGATTACACAACTACTGTGTATAACTTAGTTTTCACCTTCTCTATATAAAAATTTTAAGCCAACGCTCACATTTAACCATTCAGCACGGAATACTCTGACATCACAGGGGTGGAGCTTATCCCAACACCAAACATTTCTTCTTTGAATATAGGGTGGACATTGCAATTCTGTCACTACTTATCTGGGTCAGTATCAGATCCAAAGATTAGGAGCTCAGTGTTACAGACTATCTTTACCTCAGATACCATTCATAAGTTCAGGCTTCTGGAATTCCCAACTAACTGTTGGTTGGGGGTTCCCACAAACTACCTCCTTCCAGGTTTGATAGAACTCAGGCATGTACTTAAGTTCAGCATAAATGATGCTATCAAGGCCACAGATGAAAGATGAATCAGGAGAGATTCATGGAAAGAGTACAGAGTCACCCTGCCCTCCCCAGGAATGCTGCTCCCCAGTGTTATGTCCTCTGAGCTTATAAAGACTTCATTATATTGATTTGCTTGTTCATTCTCTGGTCTCTCCTAGCCCTCTCATGAAGTTAGGGGATGGGATGGAGGTCCAAGCTCTGGGTTGCTGAGGAACCTCTGTGCACTTGCTATTCATTAGCATATGAAAGACCACAGAAGTCTCCAGGTCTACCTTCACCCCTGCCCTACACCCATTCTTCAGCTGCTCCTCACAGTCTGTGTATTTCCATTGTGATAAGAAACCCACGTTTTATTGGCACTGGGCATGACTCTGATTTCAGTGGTGCCCACATAATGATCCTTATTTGTCCCATGTGCAGGTCTTGCCTGCAGGAGGCCAAATATCATCACCTTGTTGGAGAAAGGAAAAGCGCCATGGATGGTGGAGCCAACAAGACGTCGCAGGGGCCCTGGTGAGTGGCTGAGAACCAAGGTCTAAGTTTTATCATTAAAGCTACAGAGAGGGTCTGAAGCAGTACATACACTGGGCTATCTATAAGCGGCAGAAATTGACCTTACACAGTCCTAAGAGTTGGCAGTTCTCAGAGGAGGACTCTAGGAGATGTAGTATCTGGTGACAGCCCACTTCTAGTTTCATAGATGTTACCTTCTTACTGTATTGTCATAGAAGGCGTGAGAGAACACTGTAAGGACATTAGTTCTAGCCTGAGAGCTTCAACCCCAAGACCCCCTACAGTGTATCCTAGTAGAGAAGTAGGCATTCTGCCTGAGAGCCATGGAATCATTGTTAGAACAAGTGTCTACCCCTTTAAGACAGTGGTCACTCTTAAGAGGCCAGTTCCAGCCTGAACCCCTCCCTGGGCAGAGAGTTAAGGGGCATTCTGTGCTGTGGTCTCTACAACTCCTAAAGTATGGTCTTACCCAGTAGCAGGCTCTTCCATGCTTTTGGTCAGGTACACAATGTAAATTTACATGTGATGTAAAACTTTCTGCTGCTCTTTAAAATATTATAAAAAGTCAGGTATTTCCCATGTTTGAGGGACTTGTCCAAAGCCTGTTCTGAGGACTTCTCTGAAGAGGCTCCTGTGGCCTCCTCCCAGCCATAGGAGGCTCTCATCCCTCCTGTCATCTCTCCCTGTCTCTCTTACTCTCCAAGGTAAGCTTCTTCTTCCCTTTAAGACATACATTTACTAGCCCTCACTTTTTTTTTTGTTTTTTTTTTGTTTTTTGAGACAATGCTCAGATTTGAATGATTTTGTTGTTCCTTAAGAAATCTTCATCTCATACCAGCATGGTTGGTGCACACCTTTAATCCCAGCACTCTGGAGGCAGAGGCAGGTGGATCTCTGTGAGTTCAAGGCCATCCTGGTCTACAGAGGGAGTCAAGGAAGGTCTCTTACACAGAGAAGCCCTGTTTCAAACAAAACAAAGCAAAGAATTGTTCATCTTTTCTGTAACGTTTCTTTTTGGGTGTCATTTCAGTGACTTGTTCCTTTGACAGATAAATTCTTCTTTGGTTGTCCCAGTTAAATATCATTTGATCTGAGGCTTTTCTGCCGTACCGAGAACTAGATATGTGCCAGGGACAAAGGCCACTGATGTGCAGCTTTTAGCAGCTGAGAACTTCTTAGAGTGTGTGTGTTTGTCATTTTTCAGTCACTGACGAATACTCAGAGCAGCGTAAGAGAGAGAGGTTTAACTTGGTTCGTGATTTTGAGGGGTTCATTCTAGGCTTGACTGGATGGAGCAAGTATAGCTCAACCTCATGGTAGCCAGGAAGTGGGGAGAGCAGGAGGGGTCTGGGGTCAAGGTGAATCTTTTCCAGAAACACCTCCAGTGACCTATTTCCTCCATCTAGGTTCAACTTCTTAACTTTCTTTCTTTTTTAAAATTTATTTATTTTTATTTTATGGGCATTTGTGTTTTGCTTGCATGCATGTCTGTGTGAGGGTGTCATCAGGTCCCCTGGAACTGGAGTTATAGACAGTTGTGAACTGCCATGTCGGTGCTGGGAATTGAACCCAGATCCTCTGGAAGAGCAGACAGTGTTCTTAACCACTGAGCCATCTCTCCAGCCCCCAAGTTCTTAATTTCTATCACCTCTCAATAATGCTAGCATATTAGGAATCCATCAAAGGTTTAATCTACCAATGAAAGTAGATAGGTGTCCTCAATATCTAATCCCTTGTTAGTGATTAGACCCACCAGTGAAGGACCAAAGCCAAGCCCTTTTGGGGAACATTTTCATTTCCAAACCTCAGGAAGTGATGTAATACAAAGAAGCCAGAGTAATACCAACCTGCCAGGCAAGGTGTGCCCACTGGTGCAATGGCGCTGTGAAGGTTATGAAGGTAACCAGCCACTTGCTGATTAGATTAGAGCCCTGTTTAATATATGCCTTGTACTATATTCTTACTCAAAAGCCATGAGCCCTGGGGAATGGGGACAGTTACTACTTTCTTTTTTTTTTTTTTTTTTTAAGAGAAGATGTTGGTACAAGGAAAATGGAATGTACCATCTTCATTTTTCATCTTCATCCTGACATGAGAAGAAATATTTTTTTTTGTACAGCATGCTGTTTTAAGTCACAGATGACATTTAGCCACGTGACATGAGCTTTAGAAAAAGCAAAAGTTGGCAATGAAGAATAGCTAATTGTCAGTCACTAAATTTCCATGAAAGCGATGGTCATGGTTATGTACAGTTAGTAGAATTTTGCTTTAGTCACATTGTATTCTGTTTTCATTTTATCCTAATTTTTTATTAATAAGCAGTGATTGTGTTAAGTTTTTTTGTGTGTTTTGTTTTTTCTTTTTTTTTACTTTTTGATGTTTTGAATCATAGATGTGAGACTCTGGATTCAAGAGTTAATACTCTAGATATCTCTGAGCTGCTTTTCAGAGTTGTGACCTCACCCCCAGGAAACTGCACATACTTCAGAAGCCTTTCTAGGGATGGCATTTCTCATGTCCCAGTTTGTTGCTGGAGGAGTGAGCACACTCCACTTGACATCCGAGGAGACAACTCCTGAAAGCCTGTGTCACGGCTCCTTTGGGTCTCACCTTATCAACTTGTTCCCTTTGCTAATTTTTTTTTCTCTTTTACTCTAATCCAGTGGTTTTCAGCCTTTCTAATGCTTCGGCCCTTCAATACAGTTCCTCACGCAGTGGTGACCCCTCAACCATAACGTTATTTTTTTACTAGTTCATAATTGAAGTTTTGCTACTATTATGAATTGTAATGTAAATATCTGTTAGGCAGGATGTCTAACATGTAACCCCTGTGAGAGGGTCATTTAACCCCCAAAGGGTTTGCAACCCACAGGTTGAGAACCACTGCAGTGATAGAGCAGATCCCTGAATCCAGCCAGCAAAGGCCCATCTGTAGAATTGCAGTGTAATGTCTGTTCAGTGTCCATTGTCACCACCTCCCCCCGGGGCCTTTGAGGTACCTCAGTGGCCAAACACTTGCCTAGAGTGTACAAAGCTTGGGCTAAGAAAATAAAAATGTTCTCCGTAAGTGATGGCAACTAGTTTAAGGAGCTCTTGCTAGGTCTGGATTCTATGCCAAGGCCTGCAAGTTTATTATCTTATTTATTCTCTCCAATATGTGTAGAAATCTTTGTCATTTCAATTTGACAAATGAGGATTAGAACCCCAGGCTGAAGGAAGCATGTTTTATTTCTTGTTTTATCTTTGGTTATAAGAAAATTGTTTATTTTTTAATTTTTTTTCATTTGTCTCTTCTGTGTGCAGATGTGTATGTCCATTCATGGACTGTGCATCTGTATGTGTGCCTGTTTGCGTGTGTGTGGGCATATGTATGTAAGTGCATTTGGTGATCTGAGGTTGCTCTCAGGAGTCATCCTCCACCAGTCTTCCTTATTAAGGCAGAGTCTGTCAATCAAACCTAGATCTTGACAGTATTATGATTGGACTTGCTAGCTAGCCTGTCCCAATTCTCCCCTGTCTACAAACCTGAGGCTGGAATTACAGACAGGCCACTGTGCCAACCTATCACCTGTAGTGCCTGTAGTAGAGGTCAAAAGACAACCTTATGAAGATGATTCTCTCCTCCTTTTGTTTAGTTTTTCCAGACAGGGTTTCTCTATGTAGCCCTGGCTGTCCTGAAATTTGCTCTGTAGAACAGGCTGGCCTTGAACTCCCAGAGACCCACCTGCTTCTGCCTCTTGTACTGGGATTAAAGGTGTGTGACACCACCACCTGGCTCTCCTACTTTATGTAGGTTCTAAGGATGTAACTCAAGTCTCCAGGCTTGTGTGGCATCACTGGGATTGATTCTAGCATACTGTGGTTTAGACTCCTTTCTTGGAAATAGGGAGGTGAACTGAAGGGAGGTGTTAATGCCCAACACAAGGAAAGGAGAGGTCCTTAGTAAATGAAGGTGCAAAGAAAGATAAAGTGTCTGTAGAGATGGTTAAGAGAGCCCACTGTTCTTCCAGAGGAGCTGGGTTTGTCTCAGCACCCTCACTGGGTGGCCACATCTAACTCCAGCTCATGAGATCCAGTACCTCTGTATGTATGTACACAACACACACACACACACAACACACACACACACACACACATACACACACACACACACACACACACACACACACACACACACACACACACACACACACACAACCAATGGGATCAGAGCCAGAAAGGATACTGGGATTAAATCCCATTAATCTTTTTTTTAAAGACCTTATTTATTTATTTATTTATTTGTTTGTTTGTTTATTTGTTTATTTATTTATAGCTATATTTAATTACCCATATGTGTATACGTGCCTGTGAGTGCAGGTGCCAGGAGAAGCTAGATACATCAGATTCACTTAGAGCTAGAGCTGGAGATACAGATGATTAATTGGTTGTAAACTACCCAGGATGGGTTCTGGGCACTGAACTTGGGTTGTCTACAGCAGTATGCACCATCTCTCTAGTCCCCAATTTTTTTTGAAAGTCAAGATTTTTTCAGTAGCAAATTTGTTCTTTTACAATTCCTTTTAAATTTTTATTTAGATAACTTTTTAAACATTTATTTTATATACCAACTTCAGTGTCATCCTCCACCTCCCATCTGCCCCCCCCCACTCCTCCTCCATCTCCAGTCAGAAAGAAGCAGGTCTCCCATAAGCTAGAGCAAAACATGGCACATCAAGTTGAGAAAGGACTGGGCGTTTCCCTTTGCCTCAAGGCTGGGCAACATAATCCAGCACGGAGAACAGGTTCTCCAAAGCTAGCTAAACAAATGTCTGAAAGACTCCAAGCTACACAACTGTCACACACATCCAGAGGGCCTAGGCTGGTCCCATGGAGGCTCCCTAACTGTTTGTCTGGAGTCCATGAGCTCTCAGGTCAGCTGTCTCTGTAGGTGTGTTCCCCTCCTCCCCATCCCCTCATTCCCCTCCCCGATACAGTTCCTCCTCCCTTTCTTTATCTAGACTCCCAGAACTCAGAACTCAGCTCAGTGCTTGGCTCTGGATCTCTGAATCTGCTTCTGTCAGTTACTGGATAAAGGTTCTCTGATGACAAGAGTATTTGCCAATCTGATTGCAGTAGATGGCCAGATCAGGCACCCTCTCCACTCTCTCCACTGTTGCTAGGAGTTTTAGTTGGGGTTATTCTTGTGGATTCCTGGGAGTTTGCCTGGTGCCAGGTTTCTCCCTATCTGCAAATGATCCTTCATCAAGACATCTCTTTTGTTACCCCTTCCATCCGGCCTCCAGGCCCCCTCCCACATCTAGCCTGCCCAACCTGCTCCTTCAAGTTCCCATCCCTCTACCCCACCCCCCAGTTTACTCAGGAGATCACTTCTATTTCCCCTTCCCAGGGAAATCCACCCATCGCTCTTCCAGCCCTCATTGTTATCTAGCCTCTCTGGGGCTGTGAATTGTAGGTTGGTTATCTTATACTTTACTCCTAATATCCATTTATGAGTTCACGCATACAAGGTTTGTCTTTCTGGGTTTGGGTTACCTCATTCGGGGTAATTTTTTCTAGTTCCATCCATTTGCCTGCAGATCTCATGAGATCAATGTTTTTTACAGCTGAGTAATACCCCACTGTGTGAATGTACCACATTTTCCTTATCCATTCTTCAGTTGAGGGGCATGTAAGGTTGTTTCCAAGTTCATTCAAACCACCACAAAAGGGTTAATTTTGGTTTGCATTTTGAAGTTAAAGTTCATCATAGTGAAGTCATGAGCTATGATAGCCAAGAAGTTATGAATGCTTGGGGTCATCCAGTGTCCTTTTTATGTAGCCCAGGACCTCACCCCATGGAATGGTGTCACCTACCATTACCTAACATTATTCTAGGGAGAGGTAGACAAACATCTACTCACTCCAGAAGGGAAACCATTGATAGACCAACTTAATGATACCACCAAAGTCCAACTTGATAAACCAATAAGTTTTATTTACAGGAGTATGGGCGAAAGGTTACTTACAAGAGCAGAAATGACCCAAAGACAGCTAGCTACATCACCAAAAACCCACCACAGAATGTATCGTGTGACAAAACCTTTCCTGGGAAGACACAACACACACCATCTACTCACCCTTATTAGGAATCCTGTGACAGGCCAAAGTCCAGTTTGATGAACCAATGAGTTTTATTGGGGTTACTTACAGGAATGTGGGTCAGGGGTCATTCGCAGAGCAAACAAGACTCAGAGACAGCTATATCACCGAGGTCCACCCCAGCATGAATGGCAGCCCACAAAAGCTAGGAAACTTTGAGCACACCACGTAGCCTGCAGGCAGCTCAGTAGGTTGGAGAGTGTCCTTTCCAAATAACTCTGTTAACATATTTGTGCTTTTCAAAATTCGAGAATATACTTCTAGGATTTATAACTTTATGGAGGTAGTCGGCTTAAGAGTATAATCCAACTTTTTTTTCATAAATTTACGAAGTTTTATGTCACCATAATCTAGTTTTAGATAATTTTCATCACATAGGTTATCTCTTGCTTACCCACTTATGCTTAATTTTTATTTTTACCTTTAATCCCAAGTAACCACTCAATATTTTTGTATAATTATTCCCTTTTATGAACATTTCATGCAGTGAAATATATTTAACTAGTGACTAATCTATAGAGTTAAATGTATGTGGTATAAAATATATCACATACATAAAATGATTTAATCACTTTCAAACTTTCCTGTATTCCAGTTACTAAATATCTCTGGAAAGCCCTGTCCAACATTTGTTTTCTGTTACTGTAATTAAATAAATACATAGAAAAAAATCTTAAGAGAGAAAGAATTTATTTGTTCTCCATTCTAGGTTACAGTCCATCACTGAGAGAAAGGAACTGGAAGCAATTGGCCACTTTATATGCATAGTTAAGAGCTGAGAAATGAATCAATGCATGCATTGCTCAGCTCGTTTTCTCTTTCTGTCTGGAACCCCAAGCCCAGGGAATGGTGCTGCCCACAGTGAATAAAGGTAGTTAAGGCATTCTCAGATGCCCTTCTTCCAGGGGATTCTGGATTGTGTCACACTGATGATGAAAAGTAATCATCACAAAGCAAGAAGATCATTAATAAAGAAATCTGTAACATTCAAGGCCAGCCTGGTCTACAAAGTAAGTTTCAGGACAGCTAAGGCGGTTACAGGAAAACCCTGAGTCAGAAAACAAACATACTGAAAGTAATTACCACAAGACCTTAGTATAGTACAGGGGCACTATAGTAAAGCACATTGTGTTGTTATAATCACTAATTATATTGACTCTAACTTCTTGGTGTATTTCAGAATCAGGGTCTAAGTGTGAGACCAAGAAGCTACCACCAAATCCAGGTAACAAATCTGGACAAAGTATCTGTCAGAAACCAGTTTCTTTGCAACAAAAAGTCACCACAGGGAAGACGGAATGTAACAAAAACACATTCCCAAGGAAACCCAAGAAAGGACACTTAGGCAAGAAGTCTTTAAAGTGTAATCATTGTGGGAAAACTTTTTTTCGAAGTTTGTCTTTTAAACTTCATCAAGACTTTCATAACAGAGAGAGGTCTTATGGATGTAGTAATTGTAGACAAGTTTTCAGACAGATCTTATCCCTCATTCTTCATCAGAGAGTTCATGATCGGAATAAAAGCTATGAATGTGATAAATGTGAAAAAAATTTTAATAAAAAATTAACTCTTATGATTCATAGAAGAATTCATAATGAAAAGGAAAATTTTAACTATGGGACAGCCCCAGATTCATGCACATCTCTCAATATACACCATAATAATCACATTGTTGAGAATATCCACCAGTGCAGAAAATGTGGAAAAGCCTTCAGCCGGATGTCATCCCTTTTACTTCATAAGAGAATTCACAGTAGGAAGAAAATACAAAAATACAATAAATATGGCAGAGACTTCAAAAAGAAGACAGTCCTTGCACATAAAAAGATTTGTATTGGAAAGAAAACTCATGAAAATAAGAAGACCATAAGTCAGGGTCTCAAGCAGAGAACTCAACATTTAGAGAATCCTTTTACATGTAGGAAATGTGGGAAGTCCTTCAGTAGGATCTTACCCTTAATGCTTCATCAGAGAACTCACACTTCAGGGAAACCCTACAAATGTGATAAATGTCAGAAAGACATTAGACGGCTTTCGACCTTTATTCTGCACCTAAGAACTCATAAAGGGGAGAAGCAGTTTAAGTGCAATAAATGTGAGAAGGTCTGCAATCGACAATCATCCCTCATTCAACACCAGAAAATTCATAAAAGGAAGAAGAAACTCATTGAGTGCAAGGAATGTGGCAAGATGTTCGGTGGAATTAAAAACCTTAAGGTACATATGAACATTCATTCAGAAGAGAAACCTTTCAAATGCAATAAATGTAGCAAAGTTTTTGGCCGCCAGTCATTTCTTATTGAACATCAAAGAATTCATACTGGAGAAAAGCCCTATCAGTGTGAAGAATGTGGGAAGGCCTTCAGTCACCGTATATCTCTGACCCGGCATAAGAGAATTCACAGTGAAGATAGACCTTACGAATGTGATCAGTGCGGGAAAGCCTTCAGCCAGGGCGCTCATCTGGCACAGCATGAAAGAATTCACACTGGAGAGAAGCCCTATGAATGCAAAACATGTAAGAAGTCCTTCACTCAGCGGATCTCCCTCATTCTACATGAAAGAAGTCACACTGGGGAGAAACCCTATGAATGTAATGAATGTGGAAAGGCGTTCAGTAGTGGCTCGGACCTTATACGACATCAGAGAAGTCATTCTTCAGAGAAACCATATGAATGTAGCAAATGTGGTAAAGCATATAGTCGGAGCTCATCTCTGATTCGGCATCAGAGCACACATTCTGAGGAAAAATCCTGAAGTTGTTGCTAACCTTGCAAAAGCTAAAAATGATGTCAAAGAAGTATTCAGAGGCATGGAGAATATGTGTAAGTATTCTTGACTTATGATGATACATGTCCTGATAAATTCACCATAAGTCAAAACATTTAAAACAAATATATTTAATATACCTACATTATCGAATGTGATCATTTAGCAGCACAGTATAATGTGGAGTCCCAGTTGTTCATTCTCCTGATTGCATGGCTTCCTGAGGGCTGTGGCCTGATCCTGCTGCCCAGCATCTTGAGAGTTATACTGCTTACTGCTTATCTTCAGCCTAGGGAAAGATCACAATTTCTAGCCTCGTGGATATTGCTTCTATACATTATAATGCCAAGAAAATCCTATATCAGAAACTAATTGGAGGAAGGAAACTATCTGCCTAGGACATATTTTGTGTCTTTGGAGCATTTTATGATGCTGTCTTTTTGAAAGCCAAAGAGCAAAAGTAGTTGGTGGATTTTTGAACCGAAGATCTGAAATCAGCTAAAGTGTGCTCAGGATATTGGGTTAGGGTTTATGAATGAAGGTGCTTTCAGTTGCTATTTTATTTCCAGTGTAGTTTTGAGGACAATTCACTGTATATATATATACAATGAAAAGGAACTACAAGGTCCCATTTTTTTTCTGGATGGTGCTTAGAGCCCAAGTTGAAGTCCCAGGAAAATGGAGTGTTTAGTCTATTCTCAGGATTAGAACTCCTGTATGTAAGAACCAACAGACAGAACAGGAAACAGGGTGCCTCTTTCTCCTGACAAAAATGTGTTGGGGTGAGAACAAAGAAGAGTGAGTCTTTAGTTGGTAAAGATGGCATTCACAGTGGTGTGGAGCAGTAGTTAGCACCACACTGCCTCTATGGATGTGAAGATACACTGTGAAAATTTAGTATGACTAAGACAGGTTTGAGGTTGGGGTGGGTAGGAGATACTGAAGAATGATGAACTTCAGGGAGAAGTTATTTTTTACTTTTTTTATTTGAAAAATTGTCTATATTTATATAAACATCATTTTCATGTAATAATGCTAGTTGGTGTACAAAAAGTAACTGTTTTTATGGCTTGAATATTCGTGTCACCCCAAAACTCATATGTTGAAGCCCTTAACCCCTCATTGTGATAATATTTGGAAATGAATGATATTAATGAAGTCATGATGCAGATGGGCCTTTTTGATAACTTTGCTGATCAGAGATACCAGAGGGCTTGATCTTCTGTACCATATGAGAACACAGGCAGCCATCTGCAAACCAAGAAAAAGCCCTTATCAGAACCTCACCAGTGTGATACTTTGACCTTAGAAGAACATAATTTCTCTTTCAGTCAACCTGTTTGTGATACTGTTGTGATACTGTGATACAGCAGCTCGAGCTGATTAATACATGGAAGAACTCCTAGGTTAATGGACTACTAGCTGTTTTCCTTTGAGATGATCAACGTGTTCAGTGTATCTTTTTTCTGTTCCTCTTTACAGATTGTGTAAGTGATATAAGAAATAAAGTCTGAGTTCTTTTCTGTGACTAGATTGTATACAATCAGGCTCTTTTGTATGAGTTTCCCTTCTGCAAAAGCTAATTAGGAGAACGCCTGTTTCTTAAGAAAAGTTTATAGTATTTGATCATGGGGGTATGTTAAAATTAGGTTTCTTGGCCCCGTGCAGCCAGAGGTCCAGACCCACGGACCTGCAGCCCCAGATTCCTTAGCTGCCCGCAGCTGATCAGGCCCCCAGAAATGACTCAAACACTTATATTAGCTTCATGCTGTTTGGTCTATGGCTCAGGAACATTGCTAGCTTGCTCTTATATCTTAAATCAACCCATATTCATTAATCTATCTTGCCACGTGGCCCATGGCTCACCTGTGCTTCTTACATGCTTCTTCTTGGGCACCTGGCTCGAATTGACTCCGCCCTTCCTTTTCTACCTGTTCTGATTCCCCACCTACTTTTTCTATGGTTCCTGTCATGGGCCAAAACAGCTCCTTTATTTAAAGACATATTCACAGCATACAGAAAGACATTCCCACATCAGGGGTCTAATTTTAACCACAGATGTTGAGATTTGAATAGGAAATGTCCATCATAAGCTCATTACCCCTGGCTGGTAGGAGGCTCTGAGAAGTTTTGGGGAGGTTTTCCTAGAGAAATTAGATCATGGGGATGTGGGTGTGTCCTTAGGTTCTATGTCATATCCCATCCTCTCTAAATTTTTTGAGAATTTAAAATTTTATTTTATATGTATGAATATATGGTAGCAGATGCAGATCCACAGCCAAACATTAGGAGGAACTCAGGGAACCCTGCAGAAGAGGAGGAGGGAGGCCTGTAGGAGCCAGAGGGGTTGAGGTCACTTGGAGAATAAGGCCCACAGAATCAACTAAGGCTATATAGGGGCTCACAGAGACTGGGGTAGCCATCTTGGAGCCTGCATGACTCTGTGCTGGTCCTACATATGTTATGGCTGTTTAGCTTGGATGTTTTATGGGACCCTTACTGTGGGAGTGGGGATGATTTTGACTTTTGCCTGCTCTTGGGATCTTTTTTCTCCTATTGGGTTCCCTCACCCAGCCTTGGTTGGTTTGTGCCTAGTCTTATTGTAACTTGTTATGCTGGTTTTGGTTGCTATCCCTGGGAGGGCTGCTCCTTTCTGAAGAGAAATAGAGGAGCAGTACATCTGTGGGAGAAGGGAGGGGTTGCTGGGAGGAGTGGGAGGGGATGGGAATGGAAGCTGTAGTTAGGTGTATTGTATGAGAGAATACAGAGTTTACGATGCTTTGCCTTTATGTACACACCGTGTGTATGCCTGGTGCTCTCAGGCCAGAAGAGACATTCCCTGGAACTGTATTATGGATGTGGGTGCTGAAGATTGAACCTCTGCAATAACGAGTGTTCTGTAGCCAGAAGTTTTTCTGTCCTGCAGCCGCTTATTACTCAGAGGCTTATATTAATTACAAATGCTTTGGCCTATGGCTCAAGCTTGTTACCAACTAGCTTTTATAACTTAACCCACTTCTAATCTATGTCTTGCCATGTGGTTCCATGGCATTACCTGTTTCATTACATCTTGCTCCCCCCTCCCCCACAGAGCTGGCAGCATCTGCTCTGACTACCTTCTCTCTCTGTTTGGATTTTCCACCTTGATGTAAGCTATCTCACTGTAGGTCAGAACATCTTCTTTATTAACCAATTGAAGAAACATATTTACAGCATACAGAAAGACATCCTGTAGTAAGAGTTTTGGGCCTAGCCTTTAGGTTTGGACTTGCTCACAGCCCTGCTACTGCTTAGCTTCAAATAATCACAAAAAAGTTTATATTAATTACAGGCTGTTTGACTTCTAAGTCAGGCTTATTGCTATCTAGTTATCATATTTTAACTCAGCCCATTTCTATCAGTCTGACTGACTTTAGGCTAAAGGCTAAAGATAGATGCTCCAGTGATACAATGGAAGTTGGGGTGACTGTCCAGGCAGCCAGATGTCATCTCTATCACTTCTAGATTTTGGAAGTTGATTGTACTTCCTGTTTACTTGGGTAATATAACTTTCTGTGATCTTTGATGTAGTTAAAGATTAGTTGTAATTACAGTTTTCCTTAGTTATAATAAAGAGTAAATTAGATGTAAAACTTTAGACTCAGAAAAATAAGATATATAAAATATTTTCTATAGTTTTGCTAAATACAAATATACTAGATATAACTATAATTCCTGTTTAGTAGTTGTTACATGTAATGTTGCTATGTTAAAATCTTTTTGATTGGATGGAAAAGGGAAAGTAATGTGGGATGTCTTTCTGAATGCTGTGAATGCCATTGGTTAATGAAGGGACTGTTTTGGTCTATGGCAGGCCATCTTAGAAACAGGCAAGAAATCCAAGCATAGATACAGGGGAAGGATGGTGGAGTCATGGGAGATGCGATCCAGTCACCAAAGGAGCAATATGTTGAGGAACTCAGGTGAGCCACAAGCCACGTGGCAAGACAGATTAGTGGAAATGGGTTAAGATGAGAGAGCTAGCTAGCAATGAGCCTGAGCCATAGGTAGAACAGCATGGAATTAGTATAAGTGTCTGAGTCATTTGGGGGGAGGCTAAGCAGTGACCATGGGGCTAGGCTGGGCCAGAAACTCATATCACAACACTCTAAACTCTACCCCCTTCATATCAACAAATTTATAATATTTTGTTATGGCAGCTGAAGCTAGTATATTGGGGAACTTGAATTTTCTCAGCAATAAAAATCTAATACAAGTAAGAAAACAACCAAAACTTCTGGAAGTTCAACTTGAAGGCAGGGTAAAAAGCAGCTCCCATGCTGCTTAAATGTTATATTTTCAGATATATAAACAAAAATAAGATCACTGGGTGAAAATGGCACAGAAGAGTCAAGGGAAGGCATGCTTTCCTTTTCTACCCCTATCACCCCTCCTCTCATCTGCCTGGAAGGTTGGTTCTAGGTCAGTTGTATTCCTAAGAGAATGACATCTGGGACGGGGCTCAGTAGGAGTACAGCACATGTATTCTACTTTGCTGTGATAGAAAATTGACTAAAAGCAACTCGGAGGAAAGAGTTTATTTGGCCTATACTTCCAGGGCATGGTCCATCATTGAGAGGTCAGGGTAGGAACTCAGAAGACAGAAACTGGAGAAATGCTATTTCCTGGCTGGCTCTCAGGCTCAGATGGCTACCTCATATATCTCAGGGTACCCTGTGCCCAGACAATCCTCCACAGACATGTCCACAGTCTGATCTGGGCACTTCCTCAACTGAGAGTCCAGATGACTCGGCAACAAACCTGGTGGACCTGATTTTAATCCCCAGGGCCCACATGGTGAAAGGGGAAAGATCAGTTCCAGCAAGTGGTCCTCATACACAATGGAATGTAATCTTTAAAAAGAATATTAAGATTGAACTGCCAGAAAGACACTTTCAATGCAGAAATGTAAAATGGCGTGTGTGTGTGTGTGTGTGTGTGTGTGTGTGTGTGTGTGTGTGTGTGTGATAGGTGGTGTGAACACTTGGAAAAGATGAAACCAAAACAAGAAACCAGGGAAAAAACATCAGAGTGTTTGGGTACCATGTGGTGAGGCCCTGGGTTCGATTCTTAGCATAGGTTTGTTTTTTTTAAAGCTATAATAAAAGTCAGTTTCTAAGATCTTACTCTTAAATATAAATAAATGACTTACAGAGGGACAAATTGATTGAAGTTAAAAAGCCAACAGGAGCAAAAAGACGAACTTGAATCAGGTAAGTATCGGGATGGCTTCACATCCAGGGTCACTGCTTGGCTTGAGATACCCACATACCTTTTCCAAAAATTATTCAGCGACTTCACCTTCAAGCTACATGCAAAACACTCATGAGGACCTGAATTCAGATCTTCAGCACCCATGTAAGCCGGGCATGGTAGCACATGTTTGGAACCCCAGTTCTGGGAGGTGGAAACAGGTGGATGGGGGGGCAGAATAGTTGAAGAAGAAGTGAGCTCCAGGTTCATTGAGAGACCCTCTTAAAAAATAGAGTAGGGCCAGGCATGATATATACCTTAATCCCAAAACCCAGGAGGCAGAAGTGTGTGTGTGTGTGTGGGATCCTTATGAGTTCAAAACAAGCCTGGATTATTAAATAGATAGTTCCTAGTCAACAAAACAAAAGCAACAAAAGGGGCTGGAGAGAGGGCTCCAGGACTTGGTGCACTTCCAAAAGACTCAGGTTTAGTTCTTAGTACCCATATAGTGGTTCATAGCTGCAACTCCAGGTTTAGGGGTGTGACGATATGTTATATGTCAAATAATGATTGCCTGAAGATCAGAGAACAGAGTTAGCCACAGAGGTCAAGCAATGATGTTACCTTTAATCCTAGTACTCAAGAAGCAGAGTACTGTCTGGATCTCTGAGTTCAAGGCCAAACAGCCAAGCAATGGTGGCACACACCTTTAATCCCAGCACTTGGGAACACATGCCTTCAATCCCAGCACTACCAGAAAGTGATATGGCTGGGCAAAGAAAAGAATATAAGGCAGGAAAAAGTATAAGAATTCAGTCTGAAGATTCACAAAGACAGGATCAACCCCTCTTGGCTGAGGAGTTGGCGAGGTGAGAAGTGGCTATGGCTTGTTCCTCTGTCTCTCTGATCTTTAGCATTTGCCCCAATATCTGGCTCAAGGTTTTTTTTTTTTTATTATAAGACCAAGTAGGATTTGTGTAACACAGGGGCTCTGGCATCACCCTCTTCTGGGCTCCAAAGGTGGAGGGATGCAGATGGTGCACAGGCAGACATGCACGCAAAACACCCGTACTCATACAAATCAAAACAAGGCTGGGGAGATAACTCTGGTTATCTTTCCAAAATCCTCTCAACCTCAGCTGGATCCCATGAAGCTTTCTTAAAGTCAGATATGGTAGCACCAATGTCTGTAATCTCTGCTCTTACTAGCATCTTCATGGTGGTTCTGAACCATCTATAACTCAAGTTCTAGGGGATCTGACACTGTCTTTTGGTTTCCTTGGACACTAAACAAACATGTAGACAAAACACATAAAAATTTTAAAAACAAACCCTAATACCAGCCAAAAAACCCCTCATTGGTTTATCAAGTTGGACTCTGATGTGCAATCATTACTTTGGTCTGTAGTGGGTTCCCTTTCTGGGATGAATAGACTCTCTCTCTCTCTCTCTCTCTCTCTCTCTCTCTCTCTCTCTCTCTCTCTCTCTCTCTCTCTGTGTGTGTGTGTGTGTGTGTGTGTGTTGCATTTCCCCAGGAATGTTCACCATACAACATGACTCTACAGGATGGTTCCAGGAAGTTATCATTATAGGGAAGCATTTTGGTTCCCACAATATTAGGTAGCTAGTTAGGCATTATCAGGCTTAAAGCTGCTGAGGGTGAACCCATCCCTCAGTAACAGCAACTTTTAAAACCAGGAAACAAAGATGCAGGACTCTGTCAGTCAGAACAGTACAAATGGAGTAAAATCTCCGACCTTAAAGACATGACATTTTGAACTGCTCAGAAGGGCTTTTTGGTAAGGAACAGAGATACAGCATTGTTTCCTCCCTTTGCAGCTAATCCAAATGGGCCTGTCAATCACCCATGCACAAAAACACTATTAAGATAAATTTTCTGTCCTGCAGACAATAGAAATAATATTAAGCCTGCCTAGCTTTCCTTAGCTACTGTTCATTTTCATCCTGCAATGGTCCCCTTGGGAGTGTTGAACTTTGCCTTTTTTGTTGTCTTCTGTTTGTTGTTTTTACTTTTTGAGACAGGGTTTCTCTGTGAAACAGCCTTGCCTGTCCTGGAACTCACTTTGTAGACCAGGTTGGCCTCGAACTCTTGGAGATCCATCTGCCTCTGCCTCCCAAATGCTGGGATTAAAGGTGTGTGACACCACTGCCCAGCATGTACTTTGCCTTTAATAGGCATCTGCTGTCCACACGATGATGCTGCTGTGTGTGCATGTTTGAATTCCTTCTATAGATCCCATAGACTAGGGTGCTGAGGGGAAGCCAGAGCTAGAGCTTTGGGAGCATATAAGATGATTACTCTTGGTCCATGGTATAATCTCACCATCCTATGTATTTTCATTCTTTGTCAGAGAAAAGAGTATGTGCACATATGTGTGCATGTATGTGTGTAGGAAGGAAGTATGTGTGGAACATATGTCTGGAAGCTGATATCATGTGATCTCAAAAGCTCAAAATGATTACTGTGTATGTGTATAGATAGGGTGAGGGAAACATGTGCCATGATGCAAATGTGGAGGGTAGAGGACAATTCTGGGAAGTAGATTCTCTCTTACCATTTTCCCATAGGTTCTGGAGCTTGAATCCAGGTCATCAAACTAGTGCCCCAAGAGGTATTACAGAGTGAGCCATATCGATGGCCAATCACCTTATGTTTTGAGAGTCTCTCACAGAGCTTGGAACTCATCAATTTATGGGCCAACAGGATCTGCCTATCTCTGCTCTGGCTGTGCTGTATATAGTGATAGACTGGAACACTGCTGTACCAACCTTTTTTGTGGTTGCTCAGAATCTGAACTCAGGACCTCATGCTTGCATAGAAGGCATTTTCTTGGCCAAGACCTATAAAAATATTGACTGGCACTATTGTTCCTAGAATCCAAGGTGACTGTAGGTTTAGAATAGTACCTGGGGACCTCATGGTACCTTTTATAGTGATCTTGTGACTAAGTCTAGAGTCAATGCTTTTTAGCCAAAGGAGCCATAGATGCCTTTCATAAAAACCCAGACACTGGCAACATATATTCTTTCCATTGTTCTTTTACACATGAATAGTTCATTAGTTTTATGGACATCCTCAAAGAATGTTTTATTTTGATTTTCTATTTGATTTCCATTCAGAACTGGGGAGGGGGCAGGTGATGGGGACTGAATCTAGGTAGGGCTTCCCTCATACATGCCTAATACTGTCATCAAGACACACCCAAGCCTTCTGTTCTTTCTGTTGTTCCCATTCTTTAAGAGATTTTTGTATGTTATGCATAATTATGAGTGTTTAGCCTGCATGTCTGACTGTGCACAGGGTCTGTATAAGGACATCAGAGGCCCTGGAACTGGAGTTATAGGTGATAGTGAGCCACCATGTGGGTGTTGGGAATTCCAGGTCGACAGCAAGAGCAACAAGAACTCTTAACTGCTGAGCCACCTCTGCAGACCCCCAGTGTCCATTTTTAGGATGTTTTCTTTGAACTGAGTTCCTCAAAAGTGTGCTAGTTTGGTTCAAATTTTGGACGCATTTTGGTAAACTTTCTAAGTTTCTAAGGTCATTCCATTCCAGCTAGAAAACGTTTCACAAGACTTGAATTCTTTTGAAGTAACTGAGAGGTAGGGCTGGAAAGATAACTCAGTGGTTAAGAGCACAGCATCCACATTGGGTGGCTCACCAACAGCTGTAACTCCAGCTCCAGGGAACTTTCTCTTTCTCTCTCAAAAAAAACCCAAAAAACTGGAGACATGTTTTTAAGGTCTTAACTGTGGTAGATCTTGGTAAGTACTCTATTCACTGACTACTGATTTGATTTTCTGCTTTGTTCTTTAAAAACCTGTTTTTCTTTTGTTTACATATATATAATTGCAAAAGTTCTATTTGGTATTATAATAAAACCCTGAGTCAGATATTTGGGAAAAGCTGGACTGTAAGAGAGACAGGGAACAAACCACAGCCAGTTCTCACCCAGCCAACGCCTCAGACCAAACAGGGTAGGTCCTGTCTCCACACTGACTGGGCACGCAGGCAAAGGCTAAGAACGTCTGTCTTCTCCTGATGTATGTTTCTTTCCCTCCCAGCTATTTTCCTTCTTCATTCAACATTCCTAGACCTTAAAGGTGGGTTTAAAGTGGGGACCAGAACCTCCTGCCTCTATTTGGCCTTGTGTTTACACAGACCCAAAGGATCTCTGCCTCCCAAGTGCTGGGATTAAAGGCATGAGTCACCACTCCTTCACCTTCGTGGCTTAGCTTTTTCCTCTGATATTTCAGGCTATTTCTATTGAATATACAAACGCAATATATAATGAATATATCTCAGTAAATTCTACCTTGGACTTTTTCTTTTTTTGAGAAAAGCAAGTATGGCTCATAGAACTTGAATAACAAAATTGATTTTATCTATCCATAGACACGGATTTACATATTCATGCTATTAAATAGAAGTTAGCATGTTTACCCTATCACCAGTCTAACGTCAATCCAAACTGCATTACGTCACCCCTTTTAATATATATTTATGGTTTTTTGAGATAGGGTTTTTCTGTGAGCCCAGGCTGTCCTGGAACTAGCTCTATAGACCATGCTGGCCTTGAACTCACGAAGATCCTCCTGCCTCTGCCTCCTGAATGCTGGAACTAAAATCAGGTGCTACCACTGCCTGGCTGTATATGTGGTTTGTTTTTGTTTTTTTAAGATAGGGTCTCATGCAGCCCAGACAGGACTTGAATTTGCTATGTAGCCAAGAATAACCTTGAACTTTTTTGCCCATTTTATGTGATACAGGGGATTGGATCTAGGATTGTGGATATTAAGAAAGAACTTTACAAACTGAGATATATCCTCAGTCTCATATTCAGTATTCATAACTAAAGCTAAAAAGTTATAATATCCTAGGTCTGTGGTTTTGCTTCTTTATGATTAAAATGACCAACTCTTCTTTGTGTATATTTTTATTTTGTATTAATATTATATTACACTAGGCACTCTGCTAAGAAATTTACATGCATTATTTACTTCTCCCAATAACTTTTGAGGTAGAACCATTATTAGTCCCATAATATAAATGAGACTGAAGGTTTCAAAGGACCAAATGCTCTAAAATTAGAGATGGAAGGGGGGAAGAGCAAGGATTAGAGCCTAAATCTATTTTAATTCTGGAGAGAAAGAGAGAGAGAGAGAGAGAGAGAGAGAGAGAGAGAGAGAGAGAGAGAGAGAGAGAGAGAGAGAGAACATTGACATGAACACCTTAGGTGGTAGTTTGAAACAAGGTACTGGGGACAAGGTGGCCTGTTAGGTTACCTTAAGGATTGTGTGCTTTTTCCTAATGAACTTTTGGATGTCAGTAATCATAATTAATGGAAGTTAAGTAATATGATCAAAATGTGTTTTTCTAAAGTTTGGCTTAGTGTGAAACTGACAGAGGCATTGGTGAATACACTAGAAAACTATTTCAGCATTCCACATAAAACAGTTTATCATGGAGAAGTCAAGGAACAGGAAATATAAATGGTTCCAAGGGATCAGGTTTGGGTCACATTTACTAGATCAAATCTGTGCAACTGATTGGATGTAGAAGGTGATGGAGAAGAAAGGGGAAAGAATGACCCCATGGTATGGACTTTCTCATGATGCGCAAGGTGTGCACGTTGCCGGAAGGATTTCCTGCAATCTTTACATTCGTAAGGTCTCTCTCCGGTATGAATTCTCTGATGCAGAGTAAGAGATCCACTGTAACTAAAGGCTTTCCCACAAATATTACATTCATAAGGTTTCTCTCCTGTATGAATTCTTTGATGTTGAGCAAGGCCTGCGTTTTGGCTAAATGTTTTCCTACATTCCTTACATGTGTAAGGTTTCTCTCCAGTGTGACTTCTCTGATGCTGGGTAAGTGATGAACTGTTGCTGAAGGCCTTTCTACATTCTGCACACTCGTAGGGTTTCTCTCCAGTGTGAACCCTCTGATGTTGATCTAGGTAAGCTATCTGGCTAAAGGCTTTCCTACATACTTGACATTCATAAGGTTTCTCTCCAGTATGAACTCTCTGGTGTTGGGAAAGGTGAGCATACTGGCTGAAAGATTTCCTGCATTCTTTACATTCATAGGGTCTCTCTCCAGTATGAATTCGTTGATGTACAATTAGGTATCCACGGTGACTAAAAGCTTTCCCACACACATGACATACATATGGTTTCTCTCCGGTATGAATTCGCTGATGCTGAGCAAGAAAGGAACCATTACTAAAGGCTTTCCCACATTCAATACATTCAAAAGGTCTTTCTCCGGTATGAATTCTTTGATGCTGAGTCAAGTGTGCAATCTGGCTGAAGGCTTTTTTACATTCTTTACACTGATAAGGTTTCTCTCCGGTATGAACTCTTTGATGTTGAGCAAGATGTGCATTCTGGCTGAAGGCCTTCCTACACTCTTTACATTCATAAGGTTTCTCCCCAGTGTGGATTCTCTTATGTTGAGCTAGGTTTGCGCTCTGACTGAAGGCTTTCCCACATTCAATACATGCATAGGGTTTCTCTCCAGTATGAATTCTTTGATGGAGGGTAAGGGATGAACTCTGGTTAAAGACTTTTTCACATTCACTACACTTCAGAATTTTCTTTTCTACATGGATCTTCTTATGTTTTATTTCAACAGACTTTTTTCGGTAACTTCTCTTTTGTGGCTCACACTGATGTGTTCTTTCTTTGGTAAAAAAACTTTGTGGTTTATCTAGTGTTGCATCCTGATGGAATGTTTCCCAAGATGAATTACATCCATCACTTGGATCTTCATGGCGTTCTTTATGAGTGATGAGGACTTTATTAGAATGCACCTCCGGACTTCCCAACTTGTTCTTAGACCACTCTTCATTTTCATGGCCTTCTTTCAAATTGGAACAGTCAAGGCTAAAACTAAGATGGCTTTTTCCCATGGGTATAACTTTGGCTGATTCTTCATAAATATCTTGCTTTGATGAAAATTCAATGCCTCTGAATATATAATCCCACTCTAAAGGATACCAAGAAAAATAGATGTTTTAAAATTCATTCATTGTAAAAAAAAAGAAAGTGCCCATACAAAGAAAGTAAAATACAAAAAAAATTAAAGTATTTAACATCTCTTAATGCATCTTAACAACTAAATTAAGACAGGTGATAAGCTGGGCACAGTGGCACACACTTTTAATTTCAGTATCTAGGGGACAGATGCAGGTAGTTCTCTGTGAGTTGAGGCCACCTTGGTCCCCATGGTGAGTTCTGGGACAGTTAGAGCTATGTTATGGTTAATATCTGCATTCTAGGAAAGGTGTTTCTGAAAACAATTTTCTTTGTAATGAGTTCTAACTAAATCTAAATTTTCAGTTAATTCCCGAAGCCACAATGTCTTCATGAAGACATTAATTTTCTATCAAACTACTTGCTTTTATTAATAAGGTACAAGCTTTAATTTGGCTTCTCCTTATTAGTCTTAAATAAAATTAACTCTTTTAAAAAGTACATTTATTAAATGTGTACATATAAGCAAATGTTTTGGTATTTGTGTGGTAGTCAGAGGATAGCTTGTGGGATCTGGTTCTCTCCTTCCACGTGTGTCCTGAGGATTGAACTCTGGTCCTCAGGCTTGATGGTAAGTGCCTTTACCTGATGAGCCATCTCAGTGTCCCAACATTATCAAGACCAGGTTTTAGAAATTGATAAATCTTGGCAAAAATTAGTAAATGCATAGTGGGTCTCATCAGAATTAATTACTGTATCATTAATCTATAGGGATATAACTACATTCAATAATGGTCCAATAGGTACTAATAGTATGTTCAATAAGTTAGACCTTTTTGTGGGTCATAAACCACCACATCAAAATAAACTTCAAAGCACTGGCTCAAGTCAGAGAGAGATGTTCTCTATTCTCAAGAGAATTATACTTAAGAGACCTAATGATGTCTGGCATGTACTAACAGAGTATCGAGGAACAATTGTAATTCTAAAGTGTTTATAATTACACAACAACTAATAATAATAATAATAACAATAATAATTACACAACAATCCTTGAGGTGCTACTTCAGAAGAGAAGTCCAACATGAACCAACAAGAAGCAGAAACACATAAGCTAAGTGAGAAAATAACAAAGTAGAATCAGCAGAGAAAGTAAAGCCAAAATTAGGTTCCTTTATTAGGATCACTGATTAAGAAAGAAAGAGGAGCTAGGTTGTGGTGGTACATGCCTTTAATCTCAGCACTTGGGAGGCAGGCAGATCGATGTGTGTTTGAGACCATCCTGGTCTACAGAGTGAGTTCCAGGACTGCCAGGACTACACAGAGAAACCCTATCTGGAAAAAGACAAAAGAAAAAAAGGAACAAAGGAAGGAAGAAAAAAAAGAAGAAAGACAGACAGAGGGCTAGTAAGATGGTTGAGGATGTAAAGGTATTGGCCATTAGGCCTGATGACCCAAAGCTGATCTCCAGAACCCACATTGGAGAAAGAAAAAACCAACTCCCAAATGTTGTCCTTTGGCCTCCATGTACATGCACACAGATACACACACAAAGCAAATAAAATATTTTAAAAATTTTAGAAAAACTTAGAAGAGAAAAATTGCCAACATCAGGGCTGAACGGCATTAACCATCATGTTCTATAGAACTAAAAAGTAATTTATCTTAATCAACTGGACATTTGAAATGTCCATTTGAAATGTATGACCTCTTGAAAGCTAAAACCTTACCAAAGATAAAGTGATAATAATTAAATCACCTAAACAATCATATATTCATTGAATGGGTTCCCTACATATGTCTTGCTAGTAGATTCATTAAAGAGTTAAGGGGCAAAGACTAATAAAGAAATTAGATACTCCACAGACCAATGGAGTGTCTTAAACGTAAGTGCAAAATGTTTAACAAAACCATAGCAAATCAAATTAAGAAAATATGGGAAACATAATTTTGATCAAAAGTAATTAATACAAGGAATGCAAGCTTGGTTAATGTTGGAAAATCATCAGTGCTGTTCATATGTTAACAATAAAAACAAAATCATATAGCCATCTCATCATTGTAGAATGAATATTTGAACTATTATAAAAATTTTAGCAAAGTAAAACTAGAAAAGATCTTATCTTTCTCAATTGATATATTCTCAAAGCTCTTTGAGTAGAAATTCTCAATTTCATTGCAAAACTGATATGAAATCTGAATGTTCTGAAATAGTCAAAGCCGGTTTACAAAAGGTACTACATGGTGTCAAAGCTTAGTGTAAATGAACCTGTGTCAAAACTCCTCAAACTGTATGATTTATATGCATATGGCTTTCTGTCTAAAATACAGCCTAAGATTAACACTACCTGAGCTGGGTGGGTGGTAGTGGTGCACCCCTTTAATCCCAGAACTTGGGAGGCAAAGGCAGGTGGATTTCTGTGAGTTCAAGGCTAGCCTGGTCTACAGAGTGAGTTTCAGAATAGCCATGATTACAAAGAGACATCCTGTCTCAGAGCACACCCCCTCAAAAAAATTATTTAAAAAAAATTATCCGATCAAATACAATCAAACAATCTGACCAAAATGTAATGGAACAAGAAAATTATCTTTTAAACAACTCAAGTGAAAAAGAAATTTAAAACTATAGGAAAGAATAGTAACAAAAACCATGAGCTATCAGAGTCTACAGGAGACAGTTGAAGATATACAAAGGAAATCTCATGGCCCTTGACAATTTATCACCGCATACAAGAGGATGAGATCAGCAGGCAGAGCTGCAGAATCCAATACACGAGAGAATCAGAGGAAAGAAAAAAGCTAAACCTGAGAATTGAAAAAGAGAATAGTAATGCAAAGTATATGCACATGCTAGATCTTAAAAATACAACTGATTTATGAATAGCAACCAAATACATCATTTTCAAGTAGTAAGCATACAAGTTAAAATAGCGAACATTATGGAGATTAAGGAAAGATTTAATGCAATTACTTTGCTCGGGTTCATGGAAATAAAACTGATAACATAAATGAAAAGAATAACTATTAGATGAACACACAAAGCTTAAAGAAACTGCAGACTATCTACTACAGAGGCCCGTGAGGAAACTGTCAATCATCTGCTTTCCCACAAGACCCCAGTATCAGGTGCTACCTCTCAGCCCCTCAGGACAGGTGTGCCATTCATGCACTGCCCATAAATCAGGCTTTCTTTCAAGTCCATCTTTCAGCTCAACTGCAGGCTGCATTCTATACCCACGCTCTCCCTCCCCTCCCTCTGCCCTCCCCCACAAGACAGTATCTCCTACATAGCCCAGGCTGGCCTGGAACTCACTGTGTAGCTGAGGCTGATCTTTCACTGCTGAACCCCCTGCCTCTACCTCCCCAGTGCTGGGATTACGGGTGTGCATCAGCATGGCACGTTTATGCAGTGCTGGTCATAAACCCCAGGATTTTACGAGCACTGGGCAAGCACTCTACCAACGGAGCTACCTCCGAGCCCCTGGAATTCTTTATATCTGCGGCCAAGCTCCTCTCCCCTTCTACCAAGCCATTTTCTTGTGATGATTTCTACTGTGCCTCATCACTCTGTAATCACCCATACTTGAACATGAGCTCAGAGTCTGCTTTCTTTTTTCTCTGATGGTTTCCAAACATCTGCATAGCCCACAGGACTGAGCAGGAGGCTGTGCTCAGAGCAGAAACTCAGTGATAAGAGTAAGTGAATGAATGAATGAATGAATGAATGCATCAATCTTTCATTCTAAGAGGAATGAGTGATTGTTAAAGAAAATGAGCATAGTTTTGTTTTTTAATGCAACATATCAGCTAGCACAAAGCTAATAGACAGGAGGACAAGAGCTATTGTGACATTTAGACGCAGAGAAGAGGAAATGATTTAGCAGACCTAATCGTAACTTAAGAGATACAGTGTACAGAGAACATAATTCAGGGGCTTATGCTCAGCGTCCACCAAAAGCTACCAGTTCTCAGGCTTCCCCTGTGGGTGTGAGCATCTGACTTGATGCTCTGATGTCTCTCTGCAGCTTGATATTTATTCTTCTACTGCTGCAGGCTAGGTACCTAGACTGGCTCAGCATGATGGATCACCCTTTGCATGGACCACATGCTTTAACAAAACCTCCTCCGGAAGTGTGATGAGCTGGGTCTTTCCCAACATCTGAGGCTTTCTGGACAGGGTCACCTACCTCCCTGGCTTGTCCCCACTCACCAGGACTTATGTCTCTTGTTCCCTCCTTTTGCACCATCCAGGGGTCTTTTCCTTGTTCCAGTAATGAGATCACAGCTGGCTTGTAGACAGGAATCCCTGCTTCCAAGAAACAGAAGAGGAATTAGCCACTTTCAGAGATCAAGTCCCCTGAGGCGCTACAGTTAGGAGCTGAGGGTGATGGGGAATATTGTTTAGAATGAGTCAAACAAAGGGATAGTCTAAAAAAAAAAAAAGCTACCAATTCTGTAAAATTTATCTGGGGAGCATAAGAAAGGGGGGGGGGGGAAGGGACAATTTTCTTTGAACTTTTGGAACTGGGTTTGCTAGCTTGCCCAGGCTGTTTCCCAAGGCAGTCTTCCTTCTGATGCGGCAATGTCTTTCTGTATGCTGTGAATAGCAATCTTTAAATAAAGGACTGTTTTGGCCCATGACAGGCACCATGGAAAAAATAGGTGGGGAAATCAGAATAGGTAGGAGAAGGGCAGAGACACAGACAGAAACAGATGGAGCCAGAAGCCCAAAGAAGAAACCTGTAAGGAACACAGGTGAGCCACGGGCCACGTGGCAGACAGATTAATAAGAATGGGTTGAGTTAAGATGAAGGAGCTAGCTAGCAGTGTGCCTGAGCCATAGGCCAAAGAGCATGAACTTAATATAAGTGTCTGAATCATTTCTGGGGGCCTAAGCAGCAGCGGGCGGCTAAGGGGTCTGGGACCACAGGTCTGTGGGTCTGGACCTCTGGCTGGACGGGGCCGGAAACCTCATTGTAACATCCTTCCTCAGCTGTGATGGCCATTCTTGGTTGTCAACTTGACTACATCTGGAACTCCCTAAAACCCAAGTATGTAGGTACAACAGTGAGGGATTTATTTTTCTTAATTAGAGCACTTGAAGTGGAAAGACCCACTTTTAATGTGGATCTTTTGAGGTGGGAAGATCCACCTTCGGTCTGGGCCACACCTTCTGCTGACAGCCTATGTAGAGGGCGCTGAAGAAGGAAGTTTGCTTACTTTGCCTGCTCACTCTCACTCTTGTGGTTAGTCTACTGCCTCACTGGCATTAGAGCCTACCTTGGACTTCTGATGTATACTGAAGAGGGAAGGCTGAGACATCCAACCTCATGCACTGAACAAATAGTAGATTCTTGGACCTTCTGTTGGTAGACAGCCATTGTTGGACTAGCCGAACCACAAGCCACTCTAATAAATCCCTTTTATATGTTATATAATATGTAATATATAATAATATAGCATATATTATATATGTGAATATATATAAGCATATACATATGTAGTATGTATATGCTGCATTTACTTTATATGTATATACTATTGTATCGGTTCTGCTCCTCTCAAGAATCCTGGCTAATACACCAGCCCCCTGGAACTGGAACTACAGGCTTGTACCACTACCTGAGCTTAAGAAAAAGAAACTGGGCCAATAAGATGGCTCAGTGGGGACCGTGCTTGCTATGTAACAGTGGAGGGAGGAAACTGACTCCACAGAGATGTCTTCTGATGTCCACATGCACACTGTGGCACATGTACACAACTCCAAAAAAACACATATACACGCATGTGTGCATGTACACACACACACACAGCAGTGATTTTAAAAATGTTTAATAAAGAAGGGGAAATTTAGTACAGAAATTCAGAGGTATCCCAGAGACATTTCATGGAACACAGCTCCGTATGCAGAGTTGGAATTCTGCAGAGACCTCCTTACCCAGGGACTCTAGGCTCCTGTAATTCTCCAATGTCACCTTCCTGTACAAGTCTCTCTGGGCATCATTCAGCCATTCCCATTCCTCTTGAGTGAAATTTACAGACACATCTCTGAAGGTCACCAAATCCTGAAATGACATAAACATAATCAGGTCCTCACACTGGCCTAGATTAAACAGTTAAAAGCTGGTCACGACAGCACATTCATGGAATCCCAACACACAGGAGGCAGACATAAGGTGTTCTGAGTTCCAGGTCAGCCTGAGCTATCTAGTGAGTTCAAAGCTATATTGTGAGACCCTGTAACAAGCAAACAAACACCAAAATAATACAACGCAACAGAAGAGAGTTAGCACGAGCTATACTCTTTATACTTTGGGAAAAGCAAATATGTTTTGTTTTTGTTTGTTTGTTTTTGAGACAGGGTCTTACGTGTGGCTCAGGACTGTCGTGAATTCACAAACCTTTGCCTCAGCTTCCCATGTGTATACCACTGTGTCCTCTCCCTTCTCCTTCTTACCACCCTCCCACCCCCCAGACAGGGATAGTGACAAAACTCAAGCTGGCCTTGAACTCTTGGTCCTTTTGCCTTAGTTCCCCAAGTGTTGGACTTACGAGTATGGCCACTGTAAGCCAGGCCTTCAAGACACAAATGACCAGGTCCCATCTCCAGACTACTATAAAGGGCCATAACCTCAGGTGGCCAAGCTCTGCCTTACAAAAAACAAAACCCAAGATCAGGCTAAAAAATCCCACCAATCCCCGAGCTTGCCCCAAGATCAAGCTACAAAATCTCAATAATCACATGGCACCCTGTAAAGCTGTGTCTCCTACAAAACCCTTTATAGAGCCTGCTTCCTGCTCGGTTGCTGCTTCTCTCCTGAGCAGAGGTGGCCACCTCCTGTGTCTGTCCTGATAAATCTCTTGTGTGAGATTTGTTCTGTGGTGTGACTTTGGTATTCCTTGGCTCCCAAATACCTTTCCCCTCAGAGCTTTAACACTTACAGCCACCACCTTACAGTCTAAAAAATGCATGTTAAGTAATCGCCATGCTTAGTTTTGGTTCTCTTATGGGAAGTGCATAACTTCTGAGAAACTCTCTACCACTGGAGAAAAGACTCACCAAACATATATGGATCAGTAACACTAAAATCAATACACTGTACAGCAACACGTGATTCAGACTAAATATCCAAAAAATCTCCATTTGCAGAAAACAGGATACATGGGGGCAGGAAAAAAAGTGTTACATAGTAAGTAATGGATTCATATTACCCTAGAAACTTAAAAATTTATAAAAATGATGCATAATTAATTAGATGTATCCAAACAAGGCAAAATGAGCAATGAACAGATGGAATAAAAGGAAAACCAGGAGAATGTTAGGTTAGTAATAACATTACGGGAAAATGCACTAATTAAACGACCATCGGGCTTTATAGTATTCTCTTTATAACAAGAATACTTTAAAATGTAATCTTTATTGACAATAATTATTTTTAAGAAACTCGTGTGTATGAGTCCTTTGTCTACATATAGGTCTGTTCACTATGTACGTGGTCATGGAGGCCAGTAAAGGGCATCAGGTCCCCTGGGATTGGCATTACAGATGGCTGTGGGTGCTGGGAACCAAACACACACACACACACACGCACACGCACACACACACACACACAGAATTATGTTCCTTTAGTCCAGTGGTCCTTAACCTTCCTAATGCTGCGACCTTTAATACAGTTCCTCATGTTGTGGTGACCCCCAAACATGGAATTATTTTATTGCCACTTCATAACTGTAGTTTTGCTACTGTTATGAATCATAATGTAAATATCTGATATGCAGGATGCCTGATATGTGACCCATGTGAAAGGGTTGCTCAACCCCAAAGGGATTACAACCCGCAGGTTGAGAAGCACTGCTCTAAAGAACCCTGACTAATACATTCTCTAAAAGAGTGATCTAGTATACCGTGACTTGAGAGGTGGAAAGGTCACCTTATCCTATGATATGCCACCTACCTCATAAATACTAAGAACTACTTTTAAATCCAAACAGAGAGCTCATCATGCTGGTACTGTCTTTGGAGTGGCAATCTCTATATGTATCACTTACTTAATATTTGCCTTTCATCATTCCTTGGCATGTAACTATAACCAGCACATCTATTGATTGTATTGGTGTTAGAATATTTGATTTTTAAAACTGCTATTTGGAGCCTTTAATGCCTGAGTTTCCAGTACAAGCTTCAAAGCTACACATAGAAAAGCTGTCTTGAAAAACCAAAAACAATAACCACAAACCCTGCAATTTGTGAGAGTTGGTGCAGCCAACTGGACAGATTCTAGACATAAGTGTTATAGTTCTAAGTGGGAATGTATCCTGGCAGTCAGGAGCCAAGGAATTGAATACCACAAAGTCACGCCGCACAACAAACCTCACACAAGACATGCATGGGGACAAACTCAGGAGGGTGGCTGCCTCTGCTTGGGTGAGAAGCAGCAGAGAACCGAAAGGCAGGTTTTATACAGGCTTTTTTTCTGGTGGGCGGAGTTTTCCAGGGAGGGAGATGGGTGGGATTTCAAGTGTCAGAAGGGAGCTCAGACTTTCTACTCTACACTAGAATCATTTCTTGTCTTTTTCCTCAGGCTTTCTTTGTATAACCACCCTGGCTGTTCTGGAACTAGCTCTGTAGACCAGGCTGGCCTCGAACTCACAGAGATCAGCCTGCCTCTGCCTCCCTAGTGCTGGGAACAAAGGTGTGTGCCACTGCCACCACCTGGCCTCCTTGGGTGTCTTAACTGTCTTTTCTGTTGTGATAAAATACCCCGACAAACGCTGGAGGGAAGGCTCAGTTCAGTTCAGTTCCCAGCATGGGCTGCTGACTACATGGTGGCTTACAACTGTCTGTAACTCCAGTTGCAGGGGATTTGATACCCTCCTCTGACCTCTTTGTGTACCGGGCATGTACACGGTACACGGGCATACATGCGTAAAACATCCATACTTACAAAATCAATAAATCTAAACGAAGAAAAGAAAAGCAAGTACCCTGACTTTAAATAACTTAAAAACAAAAACCAACTTAAGGGGGCTGGGCAGTGGAGGCACACACCTCTAATCCCAGCACTAGGGAGGCAGAGGCAGGTGGATCTCTGTGAGTTTGAGGCCAGCCTGGTTTACAGAGTGAGTTCCAGGACAGGAACATGTCTTCCTGTGTGCCACCATGCTCCCAGCCATGATGATAATGGACTAGACCTCTGAATCTGTATGCCAGACCACAATTAAATGCCATGGTCATGATATCTCTTCACAGCAACAGAACGCAGACTAAGACACATAAGAATGCTCAGATTCTTTTCTATACTTATATAAGTCCAGGATTATCTTCAGGGAATAAATACTGCTTCCCATAGTAGATATGTCTTCCTATATCAGCTAACATAAGATAAGCCCATTTCCCAGATGATTCTGACAGTATAACACCAGCCATCTGTGTTGGTTTAAATGTGAATACTCCCCACAGGTTCATATGTTTGAATGTTTGGTCTCCAGTTACAGGAACTGCTTGGAAAGGATTTGGACATGTGGCCTTGTTGAAGGAAGTGTGTCACTAGCTAGGAGTGAACCTTTAAAGTTTCAAAAGCCCACACCAGGCCCAGTCTCTCTCTGTCTGCCTGTTGCCTGTGGACCAAGATGAAAAACTCTCAACTACTATGCTAGTACCATGGCAGTCTGCTTCCCACCATGATAGCCATGGCCTGGTCCTGTAAAACTGCAAGCAAGGCCCCAGTTAAATGCTTTCCTTTATTAGACTAACCTTGGTCACTGTGTCTCTTCACAGCAATAGAACACTAAGAACAGTAACTAAGACACCTTCACATCTGGGCATGCCTGCGGGAGAAGACTGCTCACTGTAGGGTGACACCCTTCTCTGATTAGGATTCCAGTCTTTGTAAACTGAGCAAAGGAGATGAGCAGCATGCCTTCATTGTTTTCTTCCTCCTGACTGTGTATGTGACATGACCAGATGCTTCATGCTCTCACACCTTGACTTCTGAATCCTGATGGACTACACCATGAACTGTGAACCAGACTAAATTTCTCCCTTAAAATTTGCATTTGTCTGGGACTGGAGAGATAGCTCAGTGGTTAAGAGCACTGACTGCTCTCCCAGACGACCCAGGTTCAATTCCCAGGACCCACATGGCAGCTCACAACTGTCTGTAACTCTGAGATCTGACATCCTCCCACAGACATATATACAGGCAAAACACCAACGCACAGAAAATAAAAACAAATAAATTATTTCTTTAAAAATTTGCATTTGTCAAAGTTTTTACCATAGCAATGGGAAAAGAGACTAAGGCATCAGGAAAGGTGTGGAATTAAGTTTCAGTCATTAAATCATTAAATGGGAGCTGGAGAGATGGCTCAGTGGTTAAGGGTACTTGCTGTTCTCACAGATCAGTTTCCAGTACCCACACAATGTCTCCCAACTGTCTGAAACTCCACTTTATAGGAGGTTAAATGCCCTCTTCTGGCCTCTACCAACACCAGGCACACACGTGTTGCACATGGAGACAAAACACATCAATAAAATTTTTAAAAAATTATTAAATGAATTTTGCCTTGGAATCAGGACAGAATTTTTTATAAAAAGCCCTTAAACAGACTTTTGAGATTTTGTATTATATTTTTAAACAATGCAGCATTCTCAGTGTTGCCGATTGTAAAATAAAAATGCTAACTCTGTTTAATGTCCTGAAGAATCAAATATTCAATCAAGATTTAGTTATTTATGTAAAAATAAACAGGTACATTAATCTCATAAGTACATAAATTTCCTTTCATCTTTAATAAATGATAAGATCACATGTATGCCAATTAATAGTTTTAAAATAATTCTTAATGTCTTATTGTTAATAAATGTTTGATTTGTTTAACTATCTTATATACCTATATGCTAGGGTTGTTAAAGAACTCAGGCATAGGCCAGCAAGACGATTCACTGTGGGAAAGGTACTTGCTGCCAAGCCTGACAGCCTGAGTTCATTACCCAGGACCCACATGTTCACATGAGAGAACTGACTCCCACTTTAACCACACTCATGGAGTAGCACATACATACATACATGAATATAATTTTATTCATTCGTTCGTTCGTTCGTTCGTTCGTTCGTTCATTCATTCATTCATTCATTCATTCATTCATTCATTCATTCATTCATTCATTCATTCATTTAGCTATTTCTCTGCATAGCCCAGGCTGTCCTGGAACTCATTCTGGAGACCAGGCTGACCTCAACTCAGAGATCCACCTGCCTCTGCCTCCCAAGTGCTAGGATTAAAGGCGTGCGCCACCACTGAAATGTAACTTTAGAAATTTTAATTTAGGGGTTGGAGATATGGCTCAGCAGTTAAGAGCACTGGCTGTTCTTCCTGAGGTTCTGCCTGAGTTCAATTCCCAGCAACCACACGGTGGCGCACAACCTTCTATAATGGGATCTGATGCCCTCTTCTGGCATGCAGGCAGACATGCAGACAGAACACTCACATTAAAAACAAACAGGATGCTGGAGAAAGGACTCAGAGGTTAAGAGTATTGGCTGTTCTTCTAGAGGTCCCGAGTTCAATTCCCAGCATCCACTCGGTGGCTCACAACCATCTATAATGAGATCTGGAGCCCTCTTCTGGCACGCAGGCAGGACACTACATACATAATAAAAAAAATTTAAAAATCTTAAAAAAAACCCAAATAAATAAAACTTTAAAAAATTTTAAAATTTCTCAGAGTCATGAAAGGAAAAACATTTAAAATTCTACTTTAGACAATTTCGATCTGGCTTACTTTTCTCTTTACAGCTAGTCTCTATATTTGATCTAGCAATGCATATGATTTTCATATTTAACCTATAGAATCCTTAATTGTAAAGAAAATGGTTTTTCCTAAATAAATAACCCATCCTTTTCCTGCAGGGGTAATACATACCAGCATATTAACATATAATTAAACCAGTAGACAATGTCTATAAACCATGAAAAGACAATGTTTATTCTCTATTTATCATAACACTTCATGTTTAGTACAGGGGGGGGAGGGGGGGAAGTAACAGATTCCATTCTTATACAATTTACATTTTTGCATTTGTTTCTGGGTATTATACATGCATCTATAAATGTGTTTCTTTTTGGCTCTATTTCACTATTTACCATTTCAGTTATTTTTAAAAATACTTTTGTAATGTTTTAAAAACATAGGTTCAATGGACTGAAGGGATGGCTCAGTGGTTAAGAGAACCACCTGCTCTTGCAGAGGACATGAGTTCAATTCCCAGCACCTCCAACCATATGTAACTCCAGTTCCAGAGAATCCAATGCCCTTTTCTGGCCTCCTCAGGCACTACATATATGTTTTGCACAGACATACATGCAAGCAAACACCCATACCCATAAAATAAAAATAATAAATAGCTAAAAAAAAAAAAAATACAGACTCAGGGCTTCCTGGCCTACTTCCCCGTGCCCAACAAATGTCTTTCTAACTAATGCTGGTGGCACATGCCTATAATCCCAGGACTTTAGAGGTGTAAGCAGGAGGGTTTGGAGTTCATCATAGCTGCAGAGGGAGCTGAGGACCAGCTTAGACTATACGAGGCACTGTCTCAATTTATTTTCCATAATAATTTCACTAATTACCTAGTGTATCATAGCTGTGGGCTGATGCTAACTCTGAATATCCCTAAAAAAGCTTTACTGTTTCCATAAAATCTTCCTCTACAAAACTCACAAGTACTTAGACAAACCCTGCCTTAACTGAGTCACCCTTTAATAAAAATTAAGATTTGATATATCAGATTATTCAGAAACATCTTGAACATGAGTTGTTGCCAAATGTCCTAACTGGGCACCCGCAGGCCTTCCTACTTCCTTTCAAAGCCGAGTTTGTGGATAAAAGCTCATCGCTACCAGTCACAACTGAACACATCTCTACTTTTCAATATCCACAATGAAGCTGTTCATATCCCACCTTTGGAGGTTTGAGAGAAAATGGCCCCCAAATGGAGTGGCTTTTGTAGAAGTAGGTGTGGCCTTGTTGGAGGAAATGTGTCACTTGTGGGGTCGGGCTTTGAGGTCTCTTCTGCTCAAACTTCTCTCAGTGTAACACTTCCTGTTGCTTTGTAAGATGGAGTTCCTTCTCCAGCACCATGTCTGCCTGTGTGCTGCCATGCTTCCTGCCATGATGATAATGGACTAAACCTCTTGAACTGTAAGCCCTCCCCCAATTAAATGTTTTCCTTTGTAAGAGTTACCACGGTCATGGTGTCTCCTCACAGCAATAGAAACCCTGACTATGACACCACACTAGACAGTATTTTACCTTATTAGTGTTCCCAAAAGCACTGAAGACACAGGTGAGGTGGGACAAGTCCTTAATGCAAATGCTGGCTGGGGGATAAGGGGTGCTCTTAGGCTTTGAGAGGACTCTCTTTTGTGCTACAATGGAGAAGAAGACCAAATCACCGGATAGAAGAGATTTTGTCGGGCTGCTGAATTTTGGAAGTCAAAAATGTCCCCTTAGCCTGATTAAAAAAATAAGGCGGCACTTCAGGGAATAAGAAATGCTTCTTACCTTGGACATGGCGTTAAAGCTTTTGTTTCTGGAAGTGAGGTGATGTCCCAAGAAAGCACAGCTGGACAGAAAAAACAAACTGTAAGTTCTAGGTGTGCCCTGCAGCCCCAGCATCCCTAGCCTAGAAGCCTCCTGTTCCTTTTCTGTTTCCTTCTCCATTACAGAAGCATATTTGAGGTATCATTAAATTTACACTTATTCTTCCCTATGTACTTTATAACTCTAGAATGCGACATATATTTTATGTCTAAGTTATCTCTCTTGTAAGTAGTAAGAACAAATAAATACAGAATGGCATTATCAAATAAGAATCTTCCACCCTTTTAGATGAGAAAGTTTTTCATTATTAAAGATACCCAAGGCAATCTTTGAGCAAATAATTGAGCCAAACTGGAAACAAGACTTGAATTTACAGTGTACAGATGATGATGTTAACCAGAATTATGTCCCTACCCTTTCTACAAGGATGAGAAATAGGCTACCAAATGAAGCTAGTTACACAGTGGGCATCAGAGGGACCATGCGATCTGGAAGATGCTGTTAATTAACGAACTATTCCTAAAAGCAACTTCCTCAGAAGAGAGGAGATGTGTAGTCAATCATTGTTTTAATCATAATTTTTTTCTTTTTTCTCTTTCTTTCTTATCTAAATTTCCTGCTTTAAAGAATTATGAATCATTTCAGAGTGCTGGAGAGATGGCTTGCTGGTTAAAGCCATTGACTGTTCTTCCAGAGGACTGGGGTTCACCTCCCAGCACACACATGGCAGCTCAGAAATGTCTGTAACTCAAGTTCCACTGGATCTAACTCCCTCACACAGAGACATATGCAGGCCAAGCACCAATGCACATAAAGTAAAAATAAATTATTTTTTTTAAATCTTAAAAAATCAATCATGTAATCACTATAACCCAGTGCCAAGAAGTCTTATATCTATATTAGGACCTATATATTTGTGCTATTGTCTATATACAGCTTCCCTCATGACACACCTCATACTGTTACACATTCTTCGCACTATCTGAGACTCAATAACATCACCTTATATACTGTCAATCAGGTCCATACATTGTCACAGACTCCATCACACCACATAGTAAATGCTTCGCTGTATCAGAATCACATAGTCCCAAACACAGCTTCACTCTCACAGGTATGCTCAGTGACATAGTCAAATATGGTTCTCACAACGTGTCATGGCCTCACCATGTCCCAAGGCACTGACACAGGTGCTGTCTCATATAGTCCCATTCAGTTTTACACACACTCACAAGGCCTCTCGTGGCCTCTTTATTCATACATTTTCGTTCACATACCGCCACAGGCCCTTTCATACACGGTGGTATAGTCTTGTACCGTCACACACATTGGTATGGCCTCTCACAGTCTCATACACTGTGACAATCATCTCATAGTGTCACACACATTGTCCCAGCCTCTATCTAGGTCATAGCCAGCATTTAATTTCACGAACTATCACAGGCCCTCACAACACTATTGGAACAGTCATGAACAGTATGACAATGTCACAGACATTGTCAGTCTCATTCTCAGCCAGTACTTAGTCTCACAGTCACAGGAACCATCGACAGAGCAGTGTAGCCTTGAATTGTCATACATTATCACAGACTCCAAAAAAGTATTCAGTCCCAGGACTCCTCAACAAAGTGGCTTGGTGTTAACCCTGTCACATGGGTCTTCAAACTCTCCCAAATTGTCCCCTGTGCCTTCACATACTGTCAACACGTTGTCACAACTTCTCAGTCTAGTCTCATACGGCATGTAATCTCACAAGAACCTCATACACAGTGGCATGGTCTGATACTATCACTCAGATCCCTCAACATCCTCACATATACCCCACCCTGTGCAGTCACTCACATTGTTACAGCCTTTATTCAGTAACAGGCCCCCTCATACATGGTGGCAGGGTCTCACTCTGTCACCTGGGTCTCCAGACACATGATCTCCTAACTGTCACACGTAATGTCTCTCACAGGATTCAGTCTTACAGTCACAGAGCCCTCATACACAGTGGTCCGGTCTAACACTGTCACTCAGTCTCCCACCCCACCTCTTGGGCTATCACACACATTATCATCACCTCAGTCTCACACAACGTGCAGGCTCAGTCACAGGTTCTTCATATAAGGTGGCGCAGTCACATTGTCACTCAGGTCCCCACACACATCCTCCAGCGCTATCACACACTGGCACAAGCCTTTCTAGTGCTTCGTGCTGAATCCAGTCTCACAGTCACAGGCTTCCCCATCCACGGGATGCTGTCTCTGTCACATACACACCTCCTCAATCTCATGCAGTTGCAGCCTTACAGTCCCAGGCCCCTCATACACGGTGGCGTGGTCTCTCACGGTCACTCAGGTCCCGCCACACACTCTCGCACACGGTACCCCGCTCCTCCTCCGTCCCTCGTCACCCCTCGCTCGACGCCGAGGCAGGTCGGGCCGGGCCCGGGGCTCGATCTCGTGGAGCAGACAGAGCTCACAAAGGCGCGGCTGCAGAGCGGCTCCGCGCAGGGGCCTCTGGGAGCTGGAGTCCAGCCCTTGACCGGAGCGGCGCGGGGCATGCTGGGAAAGCCCTCTAGGGCGGGGCTTTTGGGGCGGGGGGTCCAAGAGTCTTGGCTGGACTCTTATCCTTTCCCTTCATGTTTTTAGAAGCTGGACTCACTCAGGTTGCGCAGGCGCAGCTTGCTCGGTTGGCCTCTGGCGTGGAGCTGTGGCGGCGGTGGGATGCTCGAGCACGCATGCGCAGTGCTGGCTGGCTGGCTGCTCTTCTGGCCAGAGTCAGCAAGGTGAAGACAGGCCACTGGGTCGTGCGTGCTTTAGGGCTCACGTTACGAACTTCAAACTTTTTTGTTTGTTTATTTTCTCTATCACCATTTCTTTTCCTTTATCCCTCCGTCCCTCCCTCCCTCCCTTCCTTCTTTCTTTTTTTGGAAGGATTTCTCTGGCTGTCCTGTCACTCTGTGGAGCAAGTTGGCCTCAAACTCACAGAAATCCGCCTGCCTCTCTACCTCCCGAGTGCTGGGGTTAAAGATTTTTGGGATTGGAAGAAAGGATGATTAAGATTTGGAGATCAAAGTTAGGTGTAGTGGCTCACGTCTTTAATCCCAACCAGCAATTGGGAGGTAGAAGCAAGCAGGTCTCTGTGATTTTGAGGCCAGCCTGGTCTACTTAGTGAGTTCCAGAACAGAGAACTACATAGAAGGACTGTGTCTCAAACAAAGATTTGAAAATCACCTGGGCGGTAGAACAAGAATGTTCTAATGCAGTGTTAGGATTTATAGGGCTCATGTTTTTACCCTGCTCTTAACCTTATATAGGTCTTCACTCAAAAAAACAAAGGTTCAACAAGATTTTTCAGTTACACCTGTTAATTACAATTATGAGAAAAATCACCAACCTAAACATTGTGGCCAAATTAATTTAAGCAAGCTTTTTACTCATGTGCACAACCTGCCTTTCATTAAGACTCAGTTCAAGAGGTCAGCTTTGGATGGGAGGGAAACAAGGTTTTGATAGCTCAAGAGCAGGGGGTTTTCAAATGGGAGATTTGGCAGGTAAGCTGCGAGGTGGGGGCAGTTTACAGGTGTAGACCATGCACAGAACAAGTTAGTTGAAACAAGACATAGTTGTGAAATGGGCATAATAACAGGTAGTCAGAACAAGGTAGTCATAGGTGGCCATATAACCTTTTGAAACAAAGGTAGGTTTGCAAGATGGTTATAAACAACCTTTTAAACAAAGACACGATTGCCATTCCTGGAACAGGCAGTACAGAACCATTTGTAGTTAAGGTTATAGGTGAGGCATAGCCCAATCCTTGAGGAACAGAGGTTTCTCATAAAGAGTAATGAACCAAGTTCAGTTCGTCTTCGCTATAGGATAACTTTATAAGCCTAAGATGAAGGCAGGCTGGTTCTTTACGCCCTCATATATAGTCAGCTTTTCTCTCAAAGTATTTTTCTAACTTATTTTTTCTTTTGAAATAGGGCTACTCTGTGTATATACAGCCCTGACTGTCCTTTAACTTCCAGAGATCCACCTGCCTCTGCCTCCGAGGTGCTGGGAGTAAAGGTGTGTAAAACCACTGCCCAGCTACCAACACTTATCTCTAGTCAGAACTATTATCGATACCTCATCTATGTCTTTTTCTTTGGAATTTGGTTATACTTCGATATATGGAACAATTTAATTATTCCACCAAAATTAGTAATGGCAGGCATTATATGAGGGGAAGTTTGATCTTGAAGAAAAATGCAGTTGTACATAACACAAATATTTTAACTGAAAATCATAAAAAGTAAACAAGGACAATATGTCTAAACAGAAGAAAATGCCTGTGCCTGGTGAGATGGCTTATAAGTTTAGAACACTGGCTGTTCTCCCAGAGGTCCTGAGTTCAATTCCCAGCAGCCACATGATAGCTCACAGCCATCTATAATGAAATCTGGCGCCTTCTTCTGGCATGCAGAAATACATGTGGGCAAAATATTATGTACATAATAAATAAATAAATCTTACAAAATGTTTAACTGGGTAACAGTATACCTATTTAAAACTGTGTTGCTCTATTTTTTTTTTAAGAGTTATTTTTGCTTTGTGGCTGGAGAGCTAGCTCAGTGGTTAAGCACACATTCGGCTCTTGCAGAGGACCTGGATTTGGTTTCCAGCATCCACATGGTGGCGCAGGACTGCCTGTAACTCCAGTTCCAGGGGAATCTGTGCACTCTTCTGGTCTCTGTTGGCACTGCATACATTGAGGCTTGCACACATAAAATAAAATATAGTCTTAATCAATGCTCTATCATTGTGAAGATACACCATAGCTAGTCATGTCGTCTGCAAAAAGAAACTTGAAATTTTTCTCTTCTGGTGTGTAAATTACCTTGCTAAATCGTAGGTGTGACACAGTAGGGTTTTGTTGCTCTTCTGTTTTTTCCTTATTAAGTGAAATGTTACCCGAAGATCTTCTATAAATGGAAAACTTTTTAAGTCACATTTCCACAAGTGTGCATCCACGGTTAACGGTTCTCGGCTGCATACCAAACTACTAACACAGCATTAAAATCAAGCACCTCACATGGTCACAAGAGTTACTGCGTATACAGGCATGGCCACGCACTCATAGCCAGGGAGGGAATCACGTGCGATTTTCAGAAGACTAGTGGATGTGAACACCCTTCCACATCTCAGCTCCCCTCATGACTCACAAAACACCCCTACACCTGCCTAGGCTGCTCGGCAGCCTCGAAACTACATTTCCCAGAAAGGACTGCGACGTTAACTCCAGCATCACCAGCGGCGCTCCTGCGCTTGCGCCCTGGTCCGGGCAGCGAGTTTTCTGGTATTGAGGTAGTGAGCAGTAGGCAAGCGGATCAGGGAGGAAACAAGTTAAAGATCCCGAGCTATCCGGAAGCTCGGTGAGTATGGGAGCAGGCACCACGGGCCAAGAATCTCATCCTTCACACTAATCGCGATGCTTAGTCCCACCGGCTCATAGGTGTCCCAGTCTTGGACTACATTTCCCGTCGTTCCTCGCGGCTAGCGCTCTGGTGGCGCCCCCTTCCTGTCCCCAGTGTGTCAGCCAACCTGGTATAGACAGGGCAGTTTGGGAAAGATCCTCCACCTTCTGAAATTAGGGATGTTTTGCGTTTAGCACTATGTTTGCCTTTGCTTATTCTGAGACAAAGTATTATTTTATTATACATATATAATATATTAAAGTAGATATGAAGTTTATTAGAGTACACTTACAATAAAAGGATTTATTTATTTGTATACGTGTGGGTGTTTTGCTTCCATGCAGGGCCCACAGAAGTCAGAAGAGGGTATTGGATCCTCCGGAACTAGAATAGAGTTATAGGTTGGTAGTTGCCACGTAGGTGCTGGAACCTCAACATGGTCCCTCTGCAAGAGCAGCAAGTTCTTTAAACCACTGACTCATCTCTCCAGCCCTTACAATTTTAAACAGGGTTAAGCACATGACTTAATAGACTCTTAAAAAAGAATAAGACAAACCCAAGTATGAGTATAGCCTTTTAAAGGGAGATCTTGATTTATATATGAGTTTATATAAAATTGTCATGCTTTACAGCAAGTATCTTTACCCGCTGAGCCATTTCATTACTCACCTAGGATTTTTTTCTTCCATTGCTTTTTTTTTTTGAACCCATGTACTAGTAGTGGTTTGATTTCTTTTTCTTGAATATTCTTATAATTTTGCAAATGATCAATGATCTAGTTGTATATAACTTTTCTTAATGTTTGTTTTTTCAAGATAGGATTTCCCTGTGTAGCCTTGGCTGTTCTGGAACTAGCTTTGTAGACCAGGCTGGCCTCTACTGTGGGATTTTAATAGCTCTTGTACACTGTAAAGATTTGTTGCTTGTATTGGTTTAATAAAATGCTGATTGGTCAGTAGGTAGGTTGGAAGTAGAGGCAGAGCAACCAGACTTGGAGAATTCTGGGAAGAGGAAAAGCAGAGCAGCAGACATCAGCCAGACACAGAGGAAGCAAGATGAGAATGCTGCACTGAGCAGAAGAACCAACCCACATGGCTAAACATAGAATTATGGATTAGTTTAAGTGTAAGAGCTAGTTAGAAATATAATTGAGCTCTGGGTCCAGCAGTTACTATACTATTAAGCCTCCTAGGCAATTACTTGGGAAGTGGCTGCTGGGTATTTCTGGTGAGGCAGAAATTTTTGACCACAGGCCTTGAACTCAGAGGTCCTCCTGGGTCTGCCTCCTGAGAGCTGGGATTAAAGGTGTGCACCCTTGCTTAGCAGTAACTGTGGAATGTTCCTTTACACTGTGTGAATATATATTTCTGTGATTGGTTTAATAAAAAAGCTGACTGGCCAATAGCTTAACAGGATCAAGTTAGGTGGAGAACTATTCTGAGAATACTTGGAGGAAGAAGGGTCAAACTGGGTAGCCATCAGCAGACAGAGAGAAGCAATATGGGCATTGCCATGCCATACTGAGAAAGGGTACTAAGCCATGTGGCAGCACATAGATAAGAAATATGGGTTAATTTAAATGCAAGAGTTGGCTAGTTAGCTAGTAACAAGCCTGAGCTATTGGCTAAGCATTTATAATTAATATAAGTCTCTGTGTGGTTACTTGGGACTGGCAGCCAGGAAAGAAAAGTCTGACAACAAATAACTGATGCCTTTAAAAAAAAAAAAAGAAAGAAAGAAAAGAGAGAGAGAATGTAAGTCTCCATGTTGCCCTTACTGGCCTGGAACTCACAGAGATACATCTGCCACCTGCTTCTGCCTCTTGAGTGCTGGGATTAAAGGTGTGTGTCACCATGCCCAGCCTTCAATATCATTTTGCTTTTAAATTTTACTTTAAAAATATTGTGTGTGTGTGTGTGTTTGTGTGTGTGTGTGTGTGTGTAGTTTTGTGCATGTGAGTGCAGTTGCTTGAGGAGTCCAGGAGAGGATGTGGAATCTTCTGGAGCTAGCGTTATAGGCCAAATTGCCTAATGTGGGTGCTGGGTGCAGACCCCAAGTCCTCTGCAAGAGCAACAAGTACTCTTAATCACTGAGCCATCTCTTGCCACTCATACTCAAGTTAGATTATTGGTGTCATATTCTAGTGGTCATATTTTAGTGGTATGGCTATGCTAAGAATGATTCCACACATACTCACGGTCTTATGTAGTGGATTTATGATGTTACATTATAAGTAATTGTCCCACCTATGAGTTTAATAAAAAGTGCTGATTGGCCAAAGGCAGATTTTGGGCGGGGCTACCAGACTAAGAAAACTCTACAAACAGGAAGAGCAGAGCAGAATGCCAGAGAGAAGCCAGAAGAAGCAGAGGACAACTATGCTGCTCTGAGAAAAGGTACCAAGCCACATGGCTGAACAGGATGAGAGTCATGGGTTAGATTAAGGTTAAAGAGTTAGCAAGTTATATGCCTGGGCCTTAGGCTGATGAGCCTTAAATTAATGTAAGCATCTGTGTGTCTCTGCAGGTCTGTGGGTCTAAACCTTGTGGCTAGGCCTGAAAGTCCAGGCCAGAAACCTCTTACTATAGTCTTAACCTACTTATGTACTAACTTTGTGTGTTTTTCTTCGACAGATATGATTGTGTCTGCAGCTTCACATGCTGCTCTATCTCTGAAATTGTACATTTATGTATTGATTGTAGAATCTTGCTCCATATAATTATCTGATTTTCCTCTGAAGATCCACCCTATGTCTTGACTCAAGGTTGGCCCACTTTGGACTGTGGAGCTCTTTGTGAATTTAGAAGCTGGGAGAAATAGCCAGGGAGACTTCAGAGTGGTCCTATCTGCTCTATGGGAGATTACATCGCTGAATCCATAAAATGTTTTAAGTCTAGAGCAACGTACATCATGCGGTTTCTCTTTACTCCCTGGGTGAAAAGAGCTTTCCCTGTTTGGGTCTCCATCACTGGGACAGTTCTGAGGACCCTGAGTTTTGCACCACCTTTAGAATTTAAGGGAAGAGGAAGGGACCATACCTTCCTCCTTGGTGGCAGCTAAAGTAGGCTTCCTTGTGTTGGGTGACAGTCCTAGCTCTCTATAAGTTAATGGACAGTTAGAAACAGGTGCAGACATAACCCTGGCATTCAGGGAGCTGTGAGGCAAACACTTAGACCTTCATCTTTTCTCTTTCCTCCCTCAGCTCTGACATCTAAGGACTCTGCAAGAGAGAAACCTGGAGGATGACCCATCAGCCCTTGAACCCGTGGAAGTCATGCCTCTTGTGAGTTTTTTTTTTTTTTTAAGATTTATTTTCTTATTTATTACACAGTGCTCTGTCTGCATATGTTCCTGCAGGCCAGAAGAGGGCACCAGATTTCATTATAGATGGTTGTGAGCCACTATGTGGTTGCTGGGAATTGAACTCAGGACCTCTGGAAGAGCTGCCAGTGCTCCTAACCTCTGAGCCATCTCTCCAGCCCCTCTTGTGAGTTTTAAAATCATGTAAATATGTGTTATCCTGATACTTTGACCAGTTAATCTAGTCCACCCAGGTCTGTTTTAGGGAGTAAAGGAGATGGAAGAATGATAAGCTAAGCCTTATTTTGGCTTTGTGAAACAGGGTTTCTCTGTGTAGTCCCCAGCTATCCTGGAACTTGCTCTGTAGACCAGGCTGGCCTCAAGCTCGCAGAGGTCCACCTGCCTCTGCTTCTGAGTTCGAATCACCATGGCCAGGCCCAAGCTAGGTAGACCTTCCTTCTTGTTCCATGTTGTCTGACACATGTCATCTTCATCCTGTAGGTGATACAGATTTATTCTGTAGTGAAAAAAATTTTAAGATTTTTTTTATTTAAAAAGTTTTTCTCCATATCTACCACTGTTCCCCGTCCCTTCCCTCCTCCCAGCCCCTCCCATCCTCCCTCAGCTCCCCCAACCCCATGCCCTCATCCATTATCCAAAGAAGGCAAGGAATCCCAAGGTGAGTCAGTTCAGTGTGGCATATCCAGTTGAGGTAGGTCTGAGTCCCTCTTCCCAGTATCAGGATGAGAAAGGTCTTCCTCTGCAGGGAATGGGCTCCGAGAAGTTAGTCCATGCACCAGAAATATACTCTAGTCCTACTGCAAGAGGCTCCACAAACTGTCATCCTGTAGAGAAAATTTTTGAGCAGACCTCCATTTCCCCATGAGATGAGATGGGAACATCCTTATAGGAGCTAAGCTTTGAAAGAAGAGAGTGGTCTACACAGGTACCGGGGAGGTGGTGTTAGTTACCATTTCACCGTGTGGTTTATTGTCCTGCCTTGGAAGAGACTGACATTTGGTGACATTTGGGTACAGTGGAGACCTACCTGGGGATCCCGGGGTTAGATGCCAGAGTCTGATTGGAGTTTACATCAAGCATTTGGGTCTGTCTTCATTAGCTTCTTCAGCTTAAGCACAAGAGAAATACAGAGCTGAGGATCATGGGAATAGGAGGCAAGATTCTCAGCCTGATGGGTTGGTGGGTGGGTTCTCGGACATTGGAAGAGCTTTAGAGATTGGATCCGTGCTTTGGTTCCAAAATACAAGGATGTTTTAGTCATTCTTTCCACTTAGTAAATTGTACAATCAGTCAAAATATTCTTCATTTGTTTTCCTCATGAAGAAAACGCTTGTGGTATGTTCTGACATAGCGGTGAACTGAGCTTGGCAACAAACCCTTGACTTAGATGAATTTCCTCCAAGATATGGAATGTTTTCTTTTGAGATAGGGTCTTACTATGTAGGACTAGCTGGCCTGGAACTCTGTATGTAGATCAGGCTAGCCTGTGACTCACGGTGATCCACCTGCTTCAGCTTCTGGAGTGCTGGTGTTATAGGCATGTGGCACCATGGTGGCTATAACATGTTTCTTATAACATTTAGGGAAAAGTTCATCAAGTATCTTTGTCATAAAATAGAAGTGATACTTCTAACCTGAATTGAGAATTTATGAAAACTCTATTTTACCTTTTAATTATCACCTCAGACCCACACATAGAAGTAGTGGTCTGCAGAAAAATGAGTATATGAAAATATTTTAACCCTGTGTCTTCCTTGTGCTCATTCTCTTGACAACCAGCCCTGGCTACCAGAACAACCCCTTTCTACAGAGACCTCTTCTGGCTCCTCGTATCCCACCGAGAAGCATTCCCTTGAATGAAATATTCACGCATTATTCACACTCCTTGTCTGAGGGTTCAGAACTGTCTAGGGGTGTGGCCATAGTTTTCTCCCAAGAAGAATGAGAGTTTCTTGAGCCTGTTCAGAGGGATTTGTTCAGAGACGTGATGCTGGAGAACTAGAGCCATCTGGTCTCACTGGGTAAAGTGGTCTGGTCTGTTGATCCGGATCTTCTTACCCAAGAGTGCCCCTTCCTTGTTAGCTCTTGGGAACCTTTCAGTTCCGTGACTGGTCACTTTGGAGTGTAAAGAGGGCAGCCAATGGCTTGAAGTCATGCCTTTCATCACTCTTAGGTAACGATTACCTTTTCTTTTGGCCCTTTCGGCAACTGTCTCCCTGCTCAGTGACAGAGCCCTGGATCTGAATCCCAGGCCTCTCAGTACGACCACCTGTTTTTTTTTTTTTTCTTCCTCTTCTCCAGGTCTTACCTGATGTGATATCCATCCTAGAGGAAGGAAAAGAGCCCTGGATAGAAGAAAGGGACACAACAGGAGGCTTGTGTTCAGGTCATCACCTGAATGACACTCTTCAGATAGATTTATATAGTATGGAATTAGGGATGGCCTTACTTAGAAGAATGGAAACGTGCCCCTGGAATAGACCCAGTCATGCTAGGTGGATACAGTAGAAAAAATGGCATTTTGGAGAAGTATTCCCAGAGGCATTTCTATAGAAGTAGCCAAGGTGTTTTTCCCACAGGGCTGGAAGAGAAGTACTCTGTGGTCACCCATAGTTCCTGTGTCTGTGGCTGTTTGCACAGTCTTCTGTCCATCAAATTAGAGGTTTAATACCTTGGCTTGCCATACTCTTAGCCTCCTTCCTTTATGATAGCCAGCTGTCTTAGCCTTTATGCGGGTCAGTAGGTGAGTGGGCACACTAATATTTGGAGTCTCTGTGGATGGTTAGACCACAGTAAACACCATTCCTTTCTTCTTGAACAACTAAACGGTGTTTGAAAAAGAATACATCTCGGGCTGGAGAGATGGCTTAGCGGTTAAGAGCACTGGCTGTTCTTCCGGAGGTCTGAGTTTCATGTGGACCAGCAACCACACGGTGGCTCCCAACCATCTGTTATGGGATCTGGCGCCCTCTTATGGCCTGCAGGTGTACATGAAGACAGAGCACACATATATATGTGATGTTTTCTCCTTCAGTGTTGCAGGGATTGATGTTTTGTTGGGTTTTGCTTTGGTTTTTTTTTTTTTTTTTTTTTTTTTTTTTTTTTTTTTTTTTTTTTTTTTGAGACAGGGTTTCTCTGTGTATCACCCCTAGCTGTTCTGGAATTTTACTGTAAAGCAGTACAACAGGCTGACCTCGATCTCACAGACATCTGCTAGCCTCTGCTTCCTGAGTGCTGGGATTAAAGGCTTGCCCCACCACCATCGGGTGGATCGATGATGTTTGCAGCATACATTTTGAGGTGAAAGCAGCCAGCATCTTCCTCACAGACTCTGCTGCTCCTTTGACAGGAATCCTTACCTTCCACTCTACAAGCCTCTCGTGCACCTATAGCTTTCGCTTGGCGCATTCACAAATAACTGATAATGCCGTATTGGCTATGCAGTCCTCTGGGGCCGTCTGCTTCATGAACTTCATCAATGTATTCAGAAGCAATCATCACTTTGGTCCATGGTTTCTTGTATCGTTATATGAGTCATTTTGCTTAGTGAGGTTGGTTGCTGTGGTTACCGCGTAGCTTACCACTATGACTAACATCACTTGCCAGGTAGAATTGGATGAAAGATACCATGACGTGGTGAGATTCAGGTGTCAGCTGATAAGGTCCAAAGATGCTTATCCAGGGTCCCAGGCTCCTATAGGGGGAGTGGCCAACCCCATTCACCATGGAGCCTTTAAAAATGATTTTTATTTATTGTGTATATGTATGAATGCCAGGACACGCATGCTGAGGCGACCATGTGGAGATCAAAGGATAGCTATTGGAAGCGGATGCCCTACCTTACTGAGACAGAAGTCCTTGTTTTGGCCACATTGAGTAATCCAGCATGGTCCCAGGAGGTTCCAGGTGATTCTGTTATCTTTGCCTCTCATCCAGCTATGGAAGTGCTGCAATTACAAATGTCTGACTTCTTGTGGGTCCTGGGTTTGAACTCAAGCCATCAGGCTTTCCTGGCAGGCCCACTTAACCACTGAGCTATCTTGCCTGCCCTCTCTCATGCAGTTTTTGCTTATAAATCTGAATAAGATCAAAACATAATACGGTAGAAGGGTCTCACCCCCCAATAAACTGAGCTCTATACAAGACACAAGGTCATTCTTTTCTCAACATTCCCTGTAAATAATGACAAAGTGCCAGAGGTGATGGTGGCCATGGCAGTTAGTTACATTTCAGATTAGAGGAAACCACAGGAGAAGGTGGTGACTTGATGTACCTAAGGGGAGTTGCTGTGTTGTTATCATATCCTGCTAGACAGATTTTTTTTTTTCTCCTGCGCGTGCTCTTAAGTGATCAGGCAGGACAAGGATCCTCTCCTGTCACTTCTTTTGAGAATTATGATAAAATACACACAACCAAAGCTACCATCTTAACTATTCTTTAAGCTTTCAGTTCAGCAATATTAAGAGCACTTAACATTGTTAGGCCGCCATCACCTAATCCATCTTCAGTACATCCGGCAGATTCCTCATGATTTTCGCAGAGTATAATTTACATGCAATAAAACGCACACCTCTTAAGTGTGGTATTGATGGGTGCTGGCAGGTGTGTACAACTCTGTTACCACCACCACATCAAGCGGATAGGTCCTGGTGCTCGTTTCTGCACAGCCCCTCATGCCCTCCCAGGAAGCCATTTGCAGAACTCTGTGGTGTTTCTGTTTTTGTAGAATCTACCAGTGTTTTTCTTAGCGTGGTTCGGAGCTACACTGATGCTTTAGAACCAGGATAACTGTTTTCTTCCAACTGTTCGCTTCTAGGTTGCCTCCTCCACCTTTCTGTTTTCCTGACTTCACATTGCTTAGCCATATTCAAGAGTGTATAGATGTTGAACCTCCAATACTTTTTAAAAGTTTGGCAAGGGTTTATTAGAAAGGTCACTAGTGGCTGGGCAGTGGTGGCCCATGCCTTTAATCCTAGCACTTGGGAGGCAGAGGCAGGCAGATCTCTGTGAGTTCGAGGCCACTATTTTTCCATCATTCTCTTTAAATAATCACTCTGGTCTATAGAGTGAGTTCCAGGGCTAGACAAAGAAACCCTATCTCGAAAAACCAAAATCAAAACAACAAAAAAAGAAAGAAAAAAAAGAAAAAGAAAGACAGAAAGCCAGTCATAGTGAATAGAAGTCATGAACAGGTAATTTATTATAGGTTCTGGGCTCCAAGACAAGTTAGAATCTAGTAAACATCAGTGTTGCACAAATAAAGGAAACTAAGGGCCAGATCTCTGGGAAAGGCGGAGATATTAGAGAGTAAACACCACAGTCCGATCTCACCCAGCTGTCTTCCAGCTTCCTCAGCCTGGCTCCTCCTGGCTTCTTCTGCCTGCTCTATCTTTCTATATCTGCCTTAAATACACTCTTCTCTCAGTTAAGCCGTGGCCCCATCACTGCCTACCTGGGAGCCTGAAACTCCTTCTGTAAACTAAGGTGACCTCAACTCAGATTGGATTAAGGGCATAGGTCACCACTCCCAGGATATTCCCTGTGCTGGGATTAAAGATGTGAGTTACCACTGTCTGATCCTCCTAGACTTACTGTGGGTAGATCCCTCTGATATCTCCAAATGTTTTATTATATCCCCACATGTCAGGGTCACTCCAAGGGTAATCTTAGTTATATTTTGGTCAGCCAGGTTGCCCACAAACACAGAAATGACTCTTCATACCCCATCTCCCCAAGATTGCTTGGCTAGACATCAGGAAAGATCTTCTCCCATACAGTCACATGTCAGAAGGCTCCTGACTTTCCAGCTATCATCACGGGGCACTTGTGTGTGACAGGCACCACCAGGTTGGGAGGAGGAGCGAGCATAGACGTGTTTCTCAGTGGTGACATTCCTCAGAATCAGTCACCTTTCCCTGTAGTTCCCTTTTCTGGAAAAAGAAACACTCCTGTTATCTGTGTCTCTTCTTTTTCAGCATTGGAATCTGGACGTGGTACCAAAATACTATCCTCAAAACAATACATTAATATGCAGTCAGTATCACTTGCACGGGAGATAATGGGAAGCTTTACAAGCTACAATCTTGAGAACTTGAGTTTCCAAAATGGCTGGGAAGGCAAAGGCCTCCTGACAGACAACCAGGAAATCCAGACAGAAATGCCAGTCCTGTGTTAGTCAGTCATGAAGAAATGCCCACTTTTAACTGACAAGCATCCCTGACTTCTTACCAGACACAGTCCTGTCGATTTAATAAATGCAAAGAAAACTTTTGGCAAGAGGAATTCCTTATTAATCAATGAATTTGTGCTAATGAGAAGCCCTACAAAGGTAGGCAATGTGGAAAGGCCTTTAAATATGGTTCACAAGCTAATCTAGCATGAGAATATCTATTCTGGCAAGAAGCCTTATGAATGCAAAGAATATGGGAAGGGCCTTCAATTCTGGCTCACATTTCATACAGCACCTGAGAGTTCATACAGGTGAGAAACCTTATGAATGTAAAGATTGTGCTAAAGCCTTCAGCCGACGCTCACAGCTGATTGAGCATCAGCAAATCCATACAGGGGAGAAACCCTATCAATGTAAGAACTGTGGCAAGGCCTTCAATCGGATCTCACATCTTAAAGTACATCACGAAATCCATACTGGTGAAAAGCCCTATGTGTGTAAGGAAGACATCAGACTGTTCATACTGGCAGGAAACTCTTTGAGCATAAAGACTGTGGGAAGGCCTTCAATCAGGGGTCCACTCTCACCCGACGTCAGAGAATTCACACTGGGGACAAACCCTACCAGTGTAAGGTTTGCAGTAGGACCTTCAAACAGGTCTCACATCTCACAGTACATTACAAAGTTCATACAGATGAGAAGCCATACGAATGTAAGGAATGTGCCTTTAGTCACTGCTCACAACTGATTCAACATCAGGTGATCCATTCCAAGGCGTGTGGGAGGAGCATAAACCGTGACCCAATTATTCTTCAGCATCTGAGGCTGTGCAATAGAGGAACGCGTGTGAACATAGTAAATGTAGAAAAGCCATCCCTTGGCACGTACCCACCATTAATTATCAGAGAGTTTGTGCTGGCAGGCAACCACATGAACAGAAGTGATGTAAATTGGCCATTAGCTTAGGATAATCTCATCTTGTGCATCTTGGAGATAGGAAAGCTAAATGGACTGTAAATCAGATGCCTCTAGGTAACAGGAGGTTTCTGGCCCGGACTAGTCCCACAGTTTGGCTGCTGCTTATCTGGACCATCAATCCAAAGTTCCAAAGAAACACACAGACACTTATATTAACTTCATGCTGTTTGGCCTATGGCTTAGACACATTGCTATCTGGTTCTTTCATCTTAACCTATTTCCATAAATCTGTCCTGCCATGTGGCCTGTGGCTCACCTGTGTCCCTTACATGTTGCTTCTTTGGGCATCTGGCTCGATCGCTCTCTCACTTTGCCCTCCTCCTATGCTCTGGTCCCCCCCCCCCTTCTACGGTGTCTGCCATGGTCAAAACAGTCCGTTATTCACTATAGAAAGACATTCCCACTTCACCTTTACTTAGAGTTTTCTAAAAAAGGGGGGGCAGGGGAGATTGAAAATAATTTTGTTTCCCAACATATCCCAAAATCTAGTCATGGGATTTTTGTGGTATTTGTTTTTTTCCAGACAGTTTCTCTATGTAGTCTTGGCTGGCCTAGAATTGGATTTGTAAGCCAGGCTGGCATCGAACTCATAGAGATCTGCCTGCCTTTTCCTTCTGAATCCTGGGATATTAGAAGGATGTGCCATCATGCCCAGCTTTAGTCACAGGGAAGAGGAAGCTAAGTTACTCCTGGGTTGACAATGAAATAAATCCTGCAGACACGGTGAGTGGCAATAAAAAGAATGAATAGATACTTTTCCATGCTAAGGTGAGACATAAAACTCTATCCAGGCCGTGGTGAAATACACTATGAGTCCTAGCACTGGGGAGGCAGAGGCTGGTGGATCTCTGTGAGTTCCAGGCCAGCTGGCTACACAGTAAGACAACAATTCCACCCCAAACACTATATCCAAGGGAATTAAAAGAATTTTATAAAACTTTCTTTGTGTGTATGTGTGCGTGTGTGCAAATACTGCAGTGAATGTGTAGAGATGAGAGAGCAGCTTGGAGCCACACTCCTTCCTGTGCACCTTTATGTGGGTTTCGGAGACTGAGCGTAGATCACCGGGTTTGCCCACTGAGCAATCTCACTGGCCCATTTCATAATTCAAAACACACGTATTTCTTTAATCCCAGAGGAATGGTTTACAGGTTTTGAATGCATGCTTGAGTATGAGAGCCTGAATGAGTACTCAGCTGCACCAAATGCTAGACTCAGAACTACAAAGCAGCCATGTATGGTGGTACATGCTTATAATCTCAGCTCTTGGGAAGCTGAGGCAGGAAAATGTCCTCAAGTTCAAGGCCAGCTTGGGTTACATAGTGACACACTGTCTTAAAAGGCAGTGGTAGTTACCTAACAGCCAGTCAATAAATAGTTACATAAAAAAAAAAAAACTAAAAAGAGGAAGTAGTTTTGTATCTTTTTGCAGCCCACGGAGTTGTTTCTAAATGCAGATGTTTATACAATTATTGCTGTGTAGCTCTGGTTGGTCTTCAATTTGGTCTCACTTGTGGGGATATTTTGTAATATAATAAAAACATTCGGAGCTATCAGAGGAATCTACCCACAATCAGTCTAGGAGGCTCAGACAGTGGTAACTCACACCTTTAATCCCAGCACAGGGAATATCCTGGGAGTAGTGATCTACCTCTTAATCCAATCTGAGTTCAAGTCATCTTAGTTTACAGAAGGAGTTCCAGGCTCCCAGGTAGGCAGTGGTGGGGGCCATGCTTTAACTGAGCAAAGAAAGTATTTAAGGCAGATACAGAAAGACAGAGCAGGCAGAAGAAGCCAGGAGGAGCCAGGCTGAGGAAGCTGGAAGACAGCTGGGTGAGATATGACTGTGGTGTTTCCTCTCTTTGATATCTCTGCTCTTCCCAGAGATCTTTATTCGTGCAACACTCACTAGAACTGAGATTATACTCTACAGAGAGTAGAGACATTCACACTCTGGGTAGCCAGTATATTTTCATGACTTCTAGACTAGAAAATGTAGAATCTGTAGGAAAAGGACTTCTTTCTCTGTAGGCAGACTCTTCTGTCCCAGCAGCTGCTCCCAATATAGGACACAGAGACTTATTAATTGTAAATGCTCAGCCAATAGCTCAGGCTTGTTACTAGCTTTCTCTTAAAGTAACCCAGATTTCTTAGTTATGCTCTGGCTTGGTACCTTTTCTCAGCATGACAAGTTCATCTCTCGGCATCTCCTCTTGGTTCTTGAGACTTTTTCATGGTTTCTTTCAGTTTACCGGTCCCACCTAACCTCTACCTGTCCAGCTATAGGTCAGTCAGCTTCTTTATTAACCCAGTCACAGTAACACATATTCACACAGTGTAAAGGAATATTCCACACTCTATGTCCAATTCTTATACTACTCTCAGTTATTTCTTTCTATTTCAGGAATAGTCTTGACCTTGGACAATTTCTACGTCTAGATTGTTTTGAGTCATCTTTTGTCTTGTGTACATTTTTGCTGTGTACCCATCATCCATACCCAGTTATTGTTTGCATCTGCTTCTTGCTTTTGAATCTGGAGATAGGGTGGCACGATGGCACAGGTCTTGAGAGGCAGAGAGTAGTCTGATCTACAGTTAGTTCTAGGACAGCCAGGGCTACACAGAGAAATCCCATGTCCAAAACCAAAACAAAATCTGAAGATAGCAGATTTGAATTTTCCAAGCCTCTTGTGCAGCGCGGAGTGACCAGTGTGTCTCCATATTGAGTGCTGGCTATTGTATCAAACTGATTAGCAGCAAAACGGTACAGGATGTGAAGGAAAAAATAGTTACTACTGCACCCTCCAAGTGATGCCCCAAACTAGTCTCAGATATAGCTTTCCCACATCAGTCATTAAAAAAAACAAGCCCCATTCACATACTTTCCCATCAACCCCTTAATGGAAGCTACCCCCCAATTAAGGTTACTCTAGTTCGTGTCCAATTGAAATGCAATCCATCCGCTGGGTGGTGCTACACACTTTTAATTCCAGCTCTTCAGAGGCTCAAGTAGGGGGATCTCTGAGTTTGAGGCCAGCGTGGTCTACAGATTTGAGTTTCAGGCCAGCCAGGGCTACACAGTGAAACCTGGATTTGGGAAACACAACAACTGAACAGAAGAAGGGAAAACAGTCTGTACCTTGAGTAGCTAATGTGGGAAGTTATGTCACATTCTTAGCTCTTCCTTGCTGTTTGGCTGCAGTTCCACAAAACCAAAGGATATGCCTGTTTTTTAAATCTCAACAAGGGAATCACATTCTTCAGTGTTTTCTTCGTGTGTCTCCATGACTTTTTGATTTTTGTATGTTGACACATCAGCTGATGTTTGCCATTACCTCAGCATAGCCAACTTGTGAAAATCAGCAACAATTTTCTCCCCGTTTCTCTGTTGCTGAATATCCAGATTGCTTCCGAATTTCTGTTGCTTTAAAAATTTCCGAGGAGCATATTATCTATTTTTTAATTTGTGTGTGGGGGTGGGGGGGTAGGGAATGGGGGATGGGTGGGTTGCAGAGTGGAGGTGGGGTGGTTGGAGGTAGTGGCAGATGCATCCACAAGAATACCTCCAGGCTAAAGATCTAACAGTAGATACTTGCATGGTACAGCTTCACTTCCTACAGCTCAGCTTTAGAGCTGTTGTTGGTCTGGAAAATTGCCACAATCCAATTGCCACTTGTTATCAGTCAGATCATCAGTGAACTGGACCCATGTTCTTAGGGAGAACTTTCTCAATCAAAATCCCATTGAGCTGGTGGCCTTTTAAGAGTCCAGGAGAAGGCTGTTTCCCATTATCTCTTCCAGTGAATTTAGAACTGGTGTGTAATCCTGGCCTACTGTGCACATGAACTCACTGCCTTTAGCAGATTAAGGAATCCCCTCTTTGCAAGGCATTGAGTATAGGCTAACTTGTCCCAAAATGTGGATGTCTGGCCTTGGGGGAGAAAGGTCTGCCTTATGAGAGCAATATCTCAATAGTAGACCCTAAACTAGCCCTCACTTTGGGAAAAGGATGGCTCGGTGTGGTGGCGTGAAGTTGAGATACTTGGAAGATTTAGGCAAGAACATCACTGGATCCCAGAACTTCCAGGCCAGTTTGGGCAACAATATTCTGTCTTTTGAGAGAGAAAGAAAGAGAGGGAGGGAGGGAGGGAGGGAGGGAGGGAGGGAGAGAGGGAGGGAGGGAGGGAGAGAGGGAGGGAGGGAGGGAGGGAGGGAGGGAGGGAGGGAGGGAGGGAGGGAGATCTGGTGTGGTAGCACAGGACTTTAATCCCAAAAGAAACAGGAGGTTCTTTTGAGTCCAAGGCCAAGGTCTGTAGTCCAAAGTCTACAGAGTTCGTTCTAGAACAGCCAGAGCTACACAGAGAAACTTTGTCTCAAAACCCCCCCAAAAACAAAAAACAAAAAAAAAAAACCCCCAACAGACAAGAACAACAAAAACCCCAAAGCAAACAAGATGTATTTGAACACTTGTCCCAGCAGATGGCACTGTTGTACCGTGAAATGCCTCTCACTACCTTGGTTTTTTTTTTTTTTTTTTTTTTTTTTTTTTTTTTTTTTTTTTTTTTTTTTTTTTTTTACCAGAGCTCTTTTTGTGTTAACCCTTGATTGGGCCATTATCTTCTAATATCCTTGATCTCTTGTGGGAAGCTTTACAGGACAGACATAGAATAATTTTCTAGACATTGTTTTGTTGAACCAGGGTCTCATTATGCAGCCAAGCCTGGATTTGCATGTAAACATCATCCCAGTTTTTTAAATTTGTTTTAATACTTGTATTTTCTTGATCCAACCTTTACCCTCACCACTGTTATGCTTTAGCGCTTACCTATCTCTGCAACTTCAGTAAACATTGGATTCACTGCAATTTAGCTTCCTTCCCTACAACAAGGTTCAAGTGTGCCAGTGGAATTCTGACATCCCCGTCCCTACTGTAGAAACTCAAAGCCAAGGAGCTTGATAGGTCTGACCCTTACCTCGGTTGCAGGATTAGACCTTCCTGTCTTCTTTCTAGGAACATGAAAAAGTGCAGACCATCAGAAGAGAAGGAGTCTGGATGGTGAGACCAATGAAGAAGCTTCTATTCGTCTGTCTATCCATCCATCATGTCTTTCCATCTATCACTAATTCATGTGTATGTCTACCAATCTATGATATATTCTTCACCCTTCTATCATCCAACTACCTATCTGTTCTTTCAACATTTCAAGAAGTCTTTTGTCCTTTAAAAGGCCTTTTCAATCATGTTTGAGTTTCTGAAAATGAGGCCATCAAAAGTTTTGTTCTGAAAAAAAAATTATTTTTCACTTCTGTATCTCCAGCTCCTGGGAGCTAAAAGTGTTTTGAAACAGGATCATCAGTCTAGCCTAGGCTGGCCTGGAACTCACTATGAAACCAAAGCTGGCCTTGAACTTGTGGCAATTCTCTTGCCTCAGCTCCTCAAGTGCTGAGGTTACAGGAATGAGCCACTACGCCCAGCAAGATCACCCAGTAGTCTGCATGACTACAGGGAGCTAGCTAGTTACCAGAAACAACCAAATGCTGTGTCACCTGATAAAGAATTAACAGTAGCAGAGGATTTAATCAATCATGCTTTAGCCCCGCCCCCGCAAAAGACAAAAACCAACCAAACAAAGTATTTTAAGACTGTCAAAAAGACCAATAAGAAGACAGCCATGTGCTGGGAGAGTGACACCCTTCAATTCTGTGGGGTTAGAAGCTCCAATTCTCAGGGTCCTTTTGGTCTTTGTCTTAAATATCTCAACCTGTTCATTTGTGTTCTTCCAAGTCTCCTATAATAAACAATGAGGAGAAAAAAAAAACCTGTTTCCTTGATATTTCTCTCTCTAGCAAATTAAATTAATAGAACTCAGGAAGTGAGGATGGTAGAAAGCCTGCTTTGGAGTCAGAAACACATGCAAACTAACCAAAGTTTGGGATTTCTATCAGAAATAGAGAGTAATTATGTTCAATCTCCAGGTAGTGTCAAAACAGAGTTGGTGACAACCAGCAGATACCTTTTATGAAAAAGGTTTTCAAAGATATTGAAATGTTATCTGAAGAAAACAGGAAAATGTGGTACGCCCTTCCTTCTTTATATTCCCTTATAGCCTTTCCTCCCCATGCGTGGGAAGTAAGATCTAAGACGCCGGGAACTGTTTCTTTCTCTCTTTGTTCAAGTGGCCTTGTTTTATTTATTTCAGCTTTTAATGGAAGCATTGGTTTCTTGGTCCTTCAAAGGCGCGATAATCTCCATTTTGAGAGAAAGAGTGTGACTCATGTATTCTGGGTCCTATGACGTTGCTCCCAACACTAATAATGACATTCCCATTTTGCAGGTGAAAATTATGCCGATTTGCTGGTCAAAGAGATGATTAACATGAGTGGGAAGGAGGAGGCGATCAGATGCAGAATAGCGGCTGTTCCTGCTCTGGCAGAGTTTAGTCCGAAAAGATCAAACTGCCAGGCCTGGCATTATGGTGGGTCACTCCTTTAACCCCAACGTTTGGGAGCCGGATACAGAAAGATCAGGAGTTCAGTCATCCTTGGTTACATAGCCATTTCGGAAACGAGTTTGGGCTAGAGGTCACCTCATATCTCCTCCTTAAAAAAAAAAAAATCACAGATCCATCAACTCCCTTGTGAGTACAGCTCACGCCTCTGTAGCGGCTGGTAACCAGGGACGCTTCTGGTCTCTAGGCAGAGTGAGAAGCGTAACCAGTGCCCGAGTTGCTCTGACACGCCCAGAAACTCTGAGCATCAAGCCCCGCCCTTCTGACTCCTCTGAGATCCCGCCCTTCTTAGAGCCCCGCCCCTTCACCAAGCCCCGCCCTTTACCTCTGACTCCTCCGAGAACCCGCCTCTTCTTCCCCGAACCCCGCCCCTTCACCAAGCCCCGCCCTCACCACAGACTGTAGGAACTGCCCTACTTGCTAAATCCCGCCTTTCTCCTAACAGTCCGCTGAAAACTTTCTCCAAAAGCCCCGCCCCTTCAGAGTCTTAAGTCCCGCCCTTCACTCCAACCAGCCTCGTCTGTAAGACCCGCCTCTCGTCTCAGCCTTCTCTGGGAACACGCCCCTTACGCTAAGCCCCGCCTCCCTCGGACTCCGCCTCTCTGTTGTGGCTGGAAGAGGCTGCGCCTGCGCACAGGGAGCTGGTCTGCTGCCTCCCAGTGTCCCTTGATTGACAGTGTGCGGTTAAGACCGCAGGCTGGTGACTTGAGGCGGTTGTTGGGGAGCGGGAGCCCGAGCTAGTCCCCACGTTTCCCAGAGGCCAGCATCCTTGGAGGTAGGCGAGCGGATGCGTGAGATCTGGGGGTACGAGGGTACAGACGACTGGGGTGTCCTGATCTAAGTGCGCGCTTGGGTGTGCCAGGCCCGAGTGTGTGTGAAACGAACCGGGCAGTGAGTTTTCAGTGTGACTGTACGCTCGTGTGAGTGTGTGAGGGAGGAAGACGGGGTCTGTGAGATGACTGTGAAACGTATATGGAACCGGTGGCACTGAAATGCTTGGGATCTTCACAGTAATAAATATCTGATTGATCGTTCATGATTGATGGCTGGCAGACTCAAGGTAGCTTCATGGCCGGGGCTGATCATCGCTTGGGATCTTCACAGTAATAAATATCTGATTGATCGTTCATGATTGCTGGCTGGCAGACTCAAGGTAGCTTCATGGCCGGGGCTGATCATCGCAGATGCCAAAGGAGATTAGAGGAATAGAATTTTCAATTCCAAATCCCAACCGAGAGAGAAGAGGGGCTGAAGGGTAAATTGATCACCAAAGGTCAGTTTTGTTGTTGTTATGAGATCATGTATCATGCAGCCCAGGCAATCCTTGAATTCATTATATTAGTAGAGAATGACTTTGAACCACTGGTCTTTCCAACCTCTCAAATGCTATGATTACAGGCCTGTTCGACAACTTTGTGGAGTTGATTCTCTTAACTTTTATGTGGGTTCTGGGGATTGAAGTTCTGGTCCCCAAGCTTGAATGGGAATTGTATTTACTGAGCCATCTCTCCAACTCTTCATATACCTTTAAACATATTTTTTTATAGTGATCTGGTAAACGAGGGTTTTACTGAGTTCTGGGAACTACTCAGGCAAATTGATTGAACTATGAGGGGCCATAGAAAACTTTTATTTATAGCCAGTCCTGCAGGGGCACAGGTGAGTCAAGTTGGAACTTGCACCTAGCATGGGAATGAAGAGGCAGTTGTAGGGGCCGAGCCTTCAACCTGTGGAATCTGACATGATAGTCTCAGAACTGAATTCGATGAAAAGATAGCAACTGTTATAGAACAACAATAAAGACAGCTTGTGTGGGCTTTGGGACTTTGACTAGGAAAGAAGTTGAATATTTAAGCAGATTTTAATGGACCATGCTAGTAGAAGCAGGGAACACAGTGGTGATAAGAGCATTGTAGATTATGATGATGGCCTGACTCAAGAGGTTTCAGAGGAGAAGAATATTAGTGAGTGGCCTAGAGACCATTCCTGTGATATTTTTGGCAAAGAATGTGGCTGCTTTGGCCATGCAATTCTAGATTTAGAGTGAAGCTTAGAAGACAAGGGGTTATGGAATCTCTCTCTGTGGCTAAGGAAAGCTGCTGAGGACAAGCATGTGTCAGGGTGTCCCTGCATGGAAGCCCTGAGAGGCCATTGTGTGAATCTGGGATTGTGTTGAAGACCCCAAGATCTTGGAGGTGCCAGAGTCATGGGATACCTGCCAAGAATAGCTGCAAACTGAGTGTGCAACTATGGGGTGGGGGAAGGTACTGTAGGCAACAAGGGTGGAAGGATTAGGAGATCTCAAGTATGCTTTGACCTCAGACATGGAGATGAGATGCAGAATTTGGAGTTTGCCCTGCTGGGTTTTGGTCTTTCCTCCTTTTTGGAATTTAATGTTTATTCTGTTAGATTGTATGTTGGATGTATGTGATCTGCTTTTTATTTTGATTTTACAGGGTTTACAGTAAAGAGATAGCCTTAAGTCTCAGAAGAGATTTTGAGCTTTGGACTTTTAAACAGTGTTGAGACTGTGATTGACTCTGGAGACTTTTGAAGTTGGATTGAATGCATAGTCATCTGGGTACTACTTGAGAAGGATTAGAAAGTGTGGCCTTGTTGGAGGAAGTCTGTCACTGGGGGTGGGCTTTGAGGTTTCAAAAGCCTAAGCCAGGCCCAGTGACTCTTTCTTCCTGCTGCCTGTGGTTCTGGTTGTAGAATTCTCAGATACTCCTCCAGTGTTGTCTGCCTGCATGCTGTCATGTTCCTGCTATGATGATAATGGAAACCTCGGAAACTGTCAGCAAGCCCCAATTGAATGCTTTCTCTTATTAGAGTTGCCATGGTTACAGTGTCTCTTCATAGCAGTAGAACACTAAGACCCTGTAGCCATAGTGACTAATTGAGAAGAACAAATGTCAGCTTGGGCTCTGTATTGGTGATGGAGCTGATATTCTCTAAGAAGGAGGGAAGGTCACAGGATCCATATCTGAGAGTCCAGCTCTAACTCTCTCTTGCTCCCCCCACCCTGTGCCCCAGGTGATCTTGGGAGATGTTAGAGGATATCTGAAGTGACGGATTAACTAAAAGGGAAATTCCGTGATGCAGTTTCCATGAAGATGTCATCCATGATTGGGTGAGACTTTGGGGTAATGCCCCAGTTTGGGGATTACCCATGCTCCTACAAGTAATCCATGCTCGGTAAATAATCCCGCTAAATCCATTGGTTCAACAAGTTGGATATTTATGAAATTGTTACTTTGGTCTGTCACTGGCACCCCTATCTGGGGTAAATAGGCATTTGTTTTCTATCTCCTTAGAAAAAGTTGATGCAATGAGAACCAGATATGCCAATATATATCATAATAAACACACAAGGCTTCTCGAAGAGGATAAATGAGAAGGGTCACATTACACATTTGTTGGTGTGTGTGTGTGTGTAAGCAAGAAACTGGGCTATGAAAGACTATATGTTGTTGTGTGTCTTAGTTAGGGTTTTTAGGGCACCATGATCAAAAAGCAAGTTAGAGAGGAAAGGGTTTATTAGGCTTACACTTCCACATTACTGTTCATCACCAAAGGAAGTTAGGACAGTAGCTCAAGCAGGGCAGGAGGCAGGAGCTGATGCAGAAGCCATGGCAGAGTGCTACTTATTGGCTTGCTTTCCCTGGATTGCTGAGCCTGCTTTCTTACAGAACACAAGACCGCCAGCCTACGGACGGCACCACCCACCATTGGGTTGGAGGGCCCATTGATCACTAATTGAAAAAACACTTTATAGCTAGATCTCATTGAGGCATTTCCTCAACTGAGGTTCCTTCCTGTCTTATTATTCTAGCCTGTGTCAAGATTTCTGATTGTTGGGATTGCAGACATGTACTACCTCCTTGTTAGCATTAATTACATTCTTTCTCTTTAAAGATTTATTTTTATGTGCACGAGTGTTTTGCCTGCATTCTTGGCATATGTATATGAGTTTTGCCTGTGTACCACATGCATTCCTGGAGGCTATGCATCTGTGGAGGCCAGAATAGGGCATTGGATCCCCTGGAACTGGAGTTACAGATGGTTGTGACCTGCCATGTGGGTGCTGGGAACTGAATTGGGTCCTCAAGAGTGGGTGCTCTTAACTGCTGAGCCATCTCCAGCCCCCAGGAGCATCTGATTCTTTGTATGTTTGGCTGTATGGAACTGTGTGTTGTGTGCTGCTGGGGTTAGTCCTAGGTCCTGGCATTCTGAAAGCTTCAATAGCTGGGCTGAGCTGTCTGGAGAAAGAGCCCTCTAATCTAAGTCAGAGAGGAGCCGAGGGCAGGGGGGTGGGTTGGGGGGGAGGGTGACAGAGTAGCAGAATTGCTTCCTAAAGTTCCATTGTTTCACAGTGAGAAGAAAGTGAAGGCCCTGGGGGTGGGGGTAGAGGGAGACTGTAGCTCTTGTGGCTTTAGGAGTGAGGTTTCAACCAGACTTCCAAATCACGGATCAGAGACTTCCATAGGGAACAATTCCACCTTTGCCTATGAGATGGATGAAATAGCTATTTTGTGGGAGTATTTATCTACAGTCAGATCAGATAATTGGCAGGAAGCTTGGGGATAAAAATCTAGGAGACTTCCATCATCTGGAAGTGTCCTGGTCACTATACTCCAGTAGTAACTGTTGCCTAGTGTGTTACTTACTTTTCCTGTTGCTCTGACAAAAACCCCTGACAAAATAATAGACCCATGACTTGAATCCTGGCACAGAAGCCGTGGTGGCAAAGTGGAGGAGACTGTCCACATTGCCTTTGAAGGCTAGAAACAGAGAGCTATGAACCAAAAGCTGACTTTCCTCTGTGTCCCTTTTTTCCTTAACCCAAGGTCTCAGCCCATGAGATGGTGCCACCCACAGGTGAATCTGCTCCTTCAGCAAACCTCATTGGGAAAACCTGCAGACATGCCCAGCACTATGTCTCCTGGGTGATTTTATTATTTATTTATTGAAAATAACTTTTTTCATACACTATGTCCTGATCATAATTTTCCTTCCCTGATCTCCTTCCCACCCATCCAACTCCATGCTGTCTTTCTCTTTAGAAAACAGGAAAACATAAAACAAACAAACCAGAATAAAACAAACAGAAAAAAACAACAAAAAACTATGAGAAATACACACATACGCAAAACCCATAAAAACACAAAATTACAATCCCTAATAATAGGTAAGCAATTGACCAGTAAGGTTTCTTTTAAAAATACTCAGACAACAAAGCATTAAGAGAAAAAAAATCTTCCAAAAATACCATTGAGTTCATTTTGGGCCGTCTACTCTTGGGCATGAAGCCTGCCCGTATAGTGTATGTATATACCCAGTGCTAGTCTGTTTGGGAGGAAAGCTAATTTTTCCTTTGGGAGAAGTTGACAGTTGGAGAAAGTGTCTGGATTAAGGATGAGGGTTCATGTCCACATGCTCTCCTAGCAGTGGGAACCATCAGTCTCTGTGACTTGATATGAAGGTGTCCTCCATGCCCACTGGCTCTTCCTTTCTCACATAGTTCCCTCATCCCTGGGAGAAAGGGAGGAAGACACCCACTTAGGATGGAGTGTTCCAAGGCCTCCGCTCTCTGCATTGTTCAGTAGTGGGTCCTTGTGTTATCTCCATCTCCTGCTGGAAGCTTCTTTGATAATGGCCCAAGCAAGACTCAGATCTGATTCCCGGTAGGTGATTTTTAGATTGCGTCAAGTGGACAGTGACGTTCGAGCCTCCTACCTGCTCTCAGCCAGCTTTGTAGATTCAGACCAGTTAGCAGCTTACGCTGGTGATGATTGGGAACCATGGAGACCTTGACTTTCCCTACCCTCTCTTCCTCTAGGCTGGAACTTCCCCGGACACAGCTGTTCTTCAAGGAAGAAACCAGGAGGAGAAGGCAAGAAATGACCATTGAACTATGAAAGCCATGTTACAGGTTAGTTTCTGTTTCCATCCATGAGAAGAGGTCTTGATGACTGGCACTAAGTAATGCTACTTTGGAAATTCTGATTAATAGTCTGTCCCAGGAGGGCCTGGTCACCTCTTCTCCCACAGGACACCATCCTTAACTTTTAACTGCCAAGTAAGTGAATAATCGCTATGATGAAGAGACATAGAGCCCACTCTGAAACGTTTTGTCTCCCTATTCTATCTACATTCCTTTAGGATATAGACTCTTTTTACTAGTTCATGCAGGCACCTTGAAAGTGTCTGGTGTCACTGGTTCTTGCAAGTTAAGGAGAGTTGGGCCTGATTAGTTCTTGGATGGAAGACAGAATATAAACTACGGAGCCCAGATTGGCTTCAAATTTACAGCAATCCTCCTGCCTCATGCTCCTGAGTAGTAGTGTCATAGGTGTGCACTACCATGCCTTGAATGTACATTTTTAACCAGTTTGGGCCCTTGTCAAAAATTTGTTTTCTTTTATAGGAAACAAATATCCCTAGTACTACTGAACTGGGTTCCAGGATAGATGGACATGCACTAGCCCCTCTCATGGATCCCTCTACATAAATTTCTGTCCCTAAAATGATAACATAAAGATCGTAATTGGCACCTGAGTTTGAGGAAGTCTTATGACATCCAACCCTCAATCTGTGGCTTCTGACGCTGTCCTGGGAATGTGTGTCAGGCCTGGATTAGATTAGAGGATTGCCACCTGATGCTCACAGCAGAGCTGGCTGGTTGCAGGTAGGCAGATCCCCACATATTATGATCATCAGAGATTAAGGAAGTTTTGAGGGTGTAGGAGAAAAGGGGTGTTTTTTGTTTGTTTTTTTAAATATCTTCTCACCCATCAGGAGTCCCCTTATTTTTATCTGTTTGTTTTGAGACAAGAAGAGGTGGCCCACTTTGTTGCCTAAGCTGGCTTTGAACTCTTGGACACAGTGTCTTCACCTTCCAAGCAGCTCACTCACACTCCATCTGTCTCACTCCCAACCAACTGCTAGTTTGTTTCCTATCTGCATGCTCGGATTTCCCAGACATATCATATAAGAGGAACGATATAGGATGTAGACTTTTGTGTCTTTCGCTTAGCAGCTGGCTCACAAGGTGAATCCCTACCTCCACCCCGAACAAAATAATGCAAATGTAACAAAACTTTGTGAATGTATTTGTTTAATCTCAGGACTCAGTGACATTCAAAGATGTTGCGGTCGACTTCTCCCAGGAGGAATGGGAGCGGCTGAATCCTGCTCAGAGGAGTTTGTACAGGACCGTGGTGCTGGAGAACTACCGGAACTTGGTCTCCGTGGGTGAGCATCTTCCCTTTGGATAATTCAGAATCTACACTTGAGCACCTTTCACATTTTATTACTAAAGCTATGTTGACTGTGCTGGGGTTAGATGAGAAGTACTGTCAGTATTACAGCCATGGTTATTCTTTGGGCAATTAGAAACCCAGACACGGTGGGGATTGTGGCGGGCACCTCTGCTGTATTGTGCTGTTCTCACTAATTGGTGTCAACAGGGCTGAAGAGGAATGTGACCTGGTTACTAATGGAACAAGGCCCCAGAGCTAGCACAACTGACTCCATGATGGAAGTGCCCTTCAGGCCGTAAACTCAGCACACAGACTGAAACAGAGTCCTAATCCATTAAAGTCCACAGTTAGAGGGAAGTCTCTAAATGTACTCACCATGCTTTCTGGCTTCTGTAGTTCTGCTTCTGGTTAACTGTTACTGTTAACTGAGGTATGTCAGCCTAGGACATGGTTTTTGTGCTTGAAAGCTCACCCTAAGAGTAGCTCAGTGCTACACGGGGATCCTGAACACCCACTGTAGTCACAGGCCAGCTAATAAAGACCCTCTATTGGCTTAAACCAATGTCTGAGCAGTCTTCTCTGGTGAATGTCCCGCAACACTATAAATGTAGAATATTGCTTTTCAGACATGTTTCCAAATTTTCATTACATTAATTTTTAATGGAGGGACATTGATTTTACGTGGGTGGTCACATGTATGCCACGTACAAGTTGGAGGGTGACTTCTAGGACTCGGACCAGCTCAAGTCATGAGGTTGGAAGCAAGTGCCTTTACTCACTGAGCCTTCTCACTGACCCCCAAATATGTATCTCTTTATTAGCTAATGATAAATCAACGAAACCCAGTGTCTTAAAATACCTTCCAATGCTAATACAGACCTTCTAAGCCTGGGATCCATATGTGTTACTAGGTGAGCCTGCTGTTTTCCAGAAGTTCCTTGTTTCAATCTCTTGAGCTGCTTTAGGCCAGTGGATCTCAACTTTTCTAATGCTGCGACCCTTTAATACAGTTCCTCATGTAGTGGGACCCCCCCCAACCATAAAATTATTTTCGTTGCTACTTCATAACTGTAATTTTGCTACTATTAAGAGCCACAATGTTAATATCTGATATGCAGGATAAGGGCTCAAAACCCACAGATTGAGAACTGCTGCTTTAGGCTAAATTTATGCCTCTAGCTAAATTTGGGAAGCTAGACTATTTTTCTCATCTCTCATGGGGACTTGAGTTGCTCTTGCATCCTTTGGGTGCACTCTCTCAGATGATCTGTTTAGTCTGTGTGTGTGTGTGTGTGTGTGTGTGTGTGTGAGAGAGAGAGAGAGAGAGAGAGAGAGAGAGAGAGAGAGAGAGAGAGAGAGAGAGAGGGAGAGAGAGGGAGAGAGACCGAGACAGAGAGACACACAGAGAGAAACAGAGACTGACTGTATGCTAGTCCAGAAAAGGTGGTTTTGAACCCCTGACGCTGGAGTGACAGGTGGCTGTGAGCTTCCTCATGGTGCTGGGAACTGAACTAGTGTCTTTTGGAAGAACAGTTTCTACTCTTAACCACTGAGCCATCTCCAGATTCCATCTGTTTCTTTGGTTCTTTTGTAGTTTCTATTTTTCTGCTGAGAGGGTTTTATTTATTTATTTATTTATTTATTTATTTATTTATTTATTTATTTATTTATTTATTTATATTTATTTATTCATTCATTCATTCATTCATTTATTTATTTATTTAATTTATTTATTTATTTATTTATTTTGAGACAGGGTCTCAATATATAGCCCTGGCTGGTCTGGCATTCACTATGTAGACCAGGCTGGCCTCAAACTCACAGAGATCAACCTCCCAAATGCTGGATATAAAATCATGAACCACCACACTCCCTTATTATCTTTTTAAAAAAATAGTTTTGGTGTGTGTGTGTGTGTGTGTGTGTGTGTGTGTGTGTGTGTGTGTGTGTGTGTGTGTGTGTGTGTGTATGATTGTGTGCATGCACATCCATGTGTGGGAGTGCAGTGTGTGCATGCTGCAGTGTGTCTGCAGGTCAGAAGACAACCTTTGGATATCCTTCCTCACCTTTCACCTTTTACTGTCCATCTGAAGCTTATGACGGGCTTGCCAGCAAGTTTCTAAGGATTCTCCTGCCTCCACCTTGCATCCTGGTTTAGGAAAGCCTGAATAAGCATGTGCTACTTTGTCTAGTTCTACACAAATCCTGGAAATTTAGATTCAGAACTTCATGCCTACATGACAAGTGCTTTACCCACAGAGCCATCTTCCCAGACATTTTTGTTTACTTTTATAAAAATAATGGTTTTATTCTTTGAAATTTTTATATTTATATTTTATATTTATATTTATCCCTCAAACCCCCCCCTCTAACTCCTACTGAGACATACTGGCTTCCTTCTTACTTGATATTATATTTATTTTTTTATTACTGTTACTATTAATTAAATACCCCAGAATACAGTTAGTGCTGACCATATGTGCGTAGGTGTAGGGCCATCCACCAAGGCATAGGCAATCAACAGCAACCATATCACCAAAGAACTATTGTGAACGTTTAACTATGTGAAGGTGCATTACAGTTATTTATACTACATTTGTTTAATTATGTACAGATGTGTGGCATTTGTTTCCCCTTGCCCGCCTAAGGCATCTGATTGGTCCAATAAAAAGCTGAACTGGCCAGTAGCTAGGCAGGAGAGGGATAGGCGGGGCTGGTGGGCAGAGAGAACTAGTAGCAGGAAAAATCTGGGCAGAAGAGGAGGGAACCAAGGAGAAGGGAGAGATGCCTGGGCTAGAAGCCAGGGAGCCTTCAACCAGACAGACTGGAGAAGCAGATGAGATATACAGAAGGGAAGAAAGCTAAAAAGCCCCAAACGTAGATAAAGAGAAACGAATTAAAAAAAAAAAAAGAGCTAAGATAAAGCTGAACGTTCATAACTAATAAGTCTCCGTGTCATGATTTGGGAGCTGGTTGGTGGCCTAAAAGAAAGCCTGATACAAAGAACAGTAATTTTTTTTCTCAGTTGGCGTCAGCTGCCAATAGCTTCTCAGATAGGAGTGGAGCCCCATAAGCCCCTCCCCCATCCATGCTGGAAGGTTGACTAGCTTGTTTTGTACATGTCTTCTGTAGGCAATCACAGATGCTTGTTTGTTTATTATTTCACAAGCATATTTTCCTTTAGATTCCATAGCTGTTTTAAAAGTTGCTCGCTAATTCTAACATGTAGCCCTGACTGTCCTAGAACTCACTCTGTAGACCAGGCTGGCCTCGAACTCAGAGATCTACCTGCCTCTGCTTCCCAAGTGCTGGGATTAAAGGTATGCATCACTACCACCCAGCTCCAGGTAGTTAATTTAACTAAAACTTCAAACTGTCTCTGGCAGGCCTTTTAATTTTTTAAAATTTATTTTCATTTTTAGAAGAGATATCATTTGTATTTTACAAATATGCAAATGCATATTTGGGAGTGTGTACATGGGAGTGTAGCAGCCTACAGAAGAGGGTATGAGCTCTCCTGGAGCTGGAGTTGTAGGTGGTGTGAGCTGCCTATTATGGGGACTGAAAACGGAACGAAGTTCCTCTTCAAGAGCAGCGTGTGCTTTCAAGCACTGAGCCTTCCCTTTACCCCTATAGGCCGTTTAAGAAGTATCTCATTTATTACTGTGATGGTCCTTTAAAAAATGCCTAGTTAAGTTTTTGCCCTTCCCCAACCCCATAAGAAATAGTTTAATTTCTGTAGGCTTGACTGTTGACCTCTGCCACTCGAGTATTCCAGAGTTGGAGGTAGACTGCCCTTGAAATGTGCTTGATACCATTATTTCACAGTTCCATCAGATATAGGGAGATGACTTATATGCAGAAACAAAACAGTTATTTTTGTGTCTTTTTTCCCCTTTAAATGCAGGCGCTTGCATTTCCAAGCCACATTTAATCTCATTGCTGGAGCATGGGAAGGAGCCTTGGGAGATGAAGGGTGAGGTGACAAGAAGCACACTACAAGGTGAGAATGGGAGAAGCAGATGGGAAAACCTCTCTGGGGAATGGTTCTGTCATCTTCAGAGGTCCTTAACTCCTCACTGAGGCGTCCCAGAAATTCTCCCCAAGCCTTTTGGTCCTGGGTGTGAATTGAAGTTTCCCTGCTTAGCATGGATTCCCTTCTAGTTTACTGCCTTCTTTTTTGCTTCCCTCTTGTCTCTGTAGTGAGTTGTTTTGTATGAAGGAGGAGGTCTGAGTTCCATCTCTGGTGTGTGATGAGGCTCCCTGGCAACACAGGTTTAAGGGAACAGTGTTTACTTGAGCTTGCAAGTTCGTGCTGTAGTCCATCATTGCGGGGAATTCATAGCGGCATGATCTCGAAAAGCTGGTCACAGAGGAGAGAGAGTGAAAGCATAAATACCCGTCCTTCTCTCCTCATACACAGTCCAGGGCCCCAAAGCTGAGAATGGTGCTTCTGAGATTCGGGCTAGGTCTTCCCACATCCATGTAGACAAGCAAGGTAATCCCCCACACTCACAAGCCAAGCTCATCTGGACAGTGCCTCATTGAGACACTTTCCCTTACCATCACCAATAGCAACAAAACCCAATGTTAACTGGCCTAAAGGTGACACTTTTCCTAAGTTGTTGAAAGTAAGAAAATGAATGTAGAAATTCCTGACTGTGAAGTCGAATTGTATAAGATATAAAGAGTTTGCTATGCTGAAACATAGACATATAAAGGATGGAGCCTAGGAGCGCAATTTTCTGATTATGAAATTATAACCATGCGGTTGCCTTTAAATCCTAGGGGGAAGTCATAAAGCATAGTGTGTGTGGTTTCTGGGAATCTCTAGAGAGTTATGAGAAGCGATAATAATTAAATATATTGCTAGTTAAAATTAGCTACATGTACTATTACTATTCAATTAAAGGTAGTAGACATGGAGCTGGAACGATGGCTAAGTGGTTAGGACCTGAGTTCCATTCCCTTTACCCACATGGCAGCTCACAACTGTCTGTAACTCCATTCCAAGGGATCTGACATCCTCTTCTGACCTCTGCAGGCACCAGGCATGCGCATGGTGCATAGATAGACATGTAGACAAAACACCCATACATATTGAATAAATAAACAATATTAAAGGTAGGAGACATTACAGAAGTGAGTTTAATTTGTAGTCTGGCTCAAAATACTACTGTCATTGCAGACTGCTTCTCTTAGGACCTTACCTTAGGCTTAGTTTTCCCAGTCATTTCCCCAGGTTGATATTCTTTTCTGGCTCATCTTTGCTGCCAGATCCATTTCTGTTACTCTGAAAAAATACCTCTGTCATCAGGTTAAGAGAGGAAGGATTTGAGTTTGGGCCCATGGTTTCAGAGTTTTCCATCTATGATCAGCTGACTCCATGGCATGGTGGCAGTGCAGCAGCATGGAGGAAGGACATGGTCAGTCATGGCAGCCACAAAGCAAATAGAGGCTTACTCATGCTACTGAATTCCTCCTGATCTTTCCAGTCTCCCAGTGTGCTGGCTAGTCACATCACCTTCAGAGAAGGCATTCCTTCCCTAGTTAATCAGAATTGGAAACAAGTTCCCATATAATGTACCTAGAGGCATGCTTTACTAGTCTCCTATGTAATTTTTCATTCAGTAGATTTGACTGACAGTCAAAGTTATGACAAATCTCTTATTCTTGGGGACAGCCATGTACATTTTCCAGTTGAGATACTTGTATGTGATTGTATGGAATTTATTAAATAGTTTTGAATTACTCTAAAAGGTTTATTTTGTTAATAGCACATGATAGAGAACACATTTTTTTAAATTTTTCAGATGGAGAATCTGTACACAAGACACAAGAATTATCGCTGGAGCAATTTGTGTTTGATAATGTGTCAGTAGAGAAAAGTACAAGTTTTGGTCATGAGTGTTCCACTTCTGGAAGAAAGTGGAAATATAAAGATCTTTTTGGTAGACAAATGACAAAGCAAGAAATATTATTTAACATAAAAGAAACAGTTACTCATAAAGACTTTCACACTAAAGAAATAGGCTACAAATACTCCAAATGTTCAAAATCTGTCCATCTGGACAATGTGGAAGAGAATTTTTATAGTCACAAGTCAAATAAGCAAAGCTTCTCCAAAAGTCCCAAGGTACGAAAATACAAGAAAATCTGGGCAGGAAAGAACATTTTTAAATGTAATGAATGTGAGAAAACCTTTACCCATAGCTCGTCTGTTACTGTTCATCAGAGAATTCATACAGGTGAAAAACCATATAAATGCACAGTGTGTGGAAAAGCCTTCAAGCAGAGCCATCACCTTGCTCAGCATCGGACAACACACACCCATGAGAAACTCTTCGAGTGTAAGGAATGTAAGAAAGCCTTCAGCCAGAACTCATACCTCATTGTACATCAAAGAATTCATACTGGAGAAAAACCATATAAGTGTAAGGAATGTACAAAATCCTTCAGGCAGCCTGCACATCTGGCTCAGCATCAGAGGATTCATACCGGTGAGAAACCCTATAAGTGTAAGGAATGTGGGAAGGCCTTCAGAGATAGTTCTACCTTTGCTCAACATCAGCGGTGTCACAATGACAAACGACCCTTTCAGTGTATTGAGTGCGGTCAAGCCTTCAGGTATAACATGTCCCTTACTCGTCACTTCAGGCATTATCACACTGGTGAGAAGCCATTTGATTGCACGGATTGTGGAAAAGTCTTCAGTGTCCACATAGGACTTACTTTGCACAGGAGAATTCACACGGGAGAGAAACCTTACATATGTAACGTGTGCGGAAAAGCATTCCGCAGTGGGTCATCCCTGACTGTACACCACAGAATTCACACGGGTGAGAAGCCTTACAAATGTGATGTTTGTGGGAAAGCCTTCAGCCATAGCATGTCACTCACTGGCCATCAAAGAGTGCATTCTGGAGAGAAACCTTATAAATGTAGGGAGTGTGGGAAAGCTTTTCGGCAGAGTATACATCTTGTTGTTCATTCAAGAATTCATACTGGAGAAAAACCCTATGAATGTAAGGAATGTGGGAAAACTTTTAGAGAAAGTTCACAGCTGACCACTCATCAAAGAAATCACACAGGAGAAAAACCTTTTGAATGTAAGCAGTGTGGTAAGTTTTTCAAAAGAAGTACCTATCTTGCCAGACACCAGAAAATCCATACAGGAGAGAAACCATATGAGTGTAGTGAATGTGGGAAAGCCTTCACTCATACTGCCTACCTTATAAGACATAAGAGAGTTCATACTGGAGAGAAACCTTACAAATGTACCGAATGTGGAAAGGCATTTGGTGATGGCTCATCCCGTGCTCAGCATCAGAGACTTCACACAGGTCAAAGGCCGTATACATGTGATAAATGTGGAAAAGCATTCAGAACGAAGTCAATCCTTAATTGTCACCAAAGGTGTCATACTGGAAAGAAACTTTAAAACTATCCCCTCTGGCAAATCCTTTAGCCATTGACAAGCCTTTACTATTTTCCGGAGAATTTTAACTTTCAACCAGATTGTTTACTGTGAAGAATTCACACAGGTGAGAGAGCTCTTAGGAATGCAAGGAAGATGGAGAAGTCTTCAGGAACTGTTCTTAAAGTGTCCATCATTGGTGAGTTCTTGATGGGGAGTCATCTCAGGCCTTCCTGTGTCACCAGGTCCTGTGTATACACCAGTTATGTATTTCCATTTAATTTGGTTTCTGTTATCATGTTCCAAAAGACCACGCTCCTCTTGGACTTTTCCAAATGTCTGTACTTGGCTATTGTTTCCTTCAAGTTTATTTTTAATTTTACAATCAAGAGAACCTTTAAAAAATATAAATTTATTATTTATGTAACTCTTCTAAAACTCATTATAAAATGTCTATTTAATGCATATGAGATGCTTAGCGACATAATTGACCACATTAAGTTTGGGTGGAGAGCACATCAGTACAGAACACAGAGGCCACACAGAGAAGAAAGGAACATAAGAGGACATCCGGGAGCCAATGCCTTTATTGGGCCCAAGAGTCCAGATTTCCTTTGTTAACCTTAAACAAGCAGGCATGAGTTCTGTGAGTTTATGTCATGTGTGAAAAGGGATTGTTGTGGCATCTGTTCCCTGGCTATTTAAAGGAGTGGTGGGAACAGGGAGCTCAGTATGACAGGAGAAATGTCTCTTAGTTATTACCCTTGGCACCAGCTTGAGCTGTTTGTGGATGTTAGAAAGTGTCAAGAGTGACTGACCAGAGGGAAAGCTAAAACTTTAATAGATCCCAAGAAAACATAGGATTATAGGACTTCACTGCACTGACCCATAGAGTGCTAAGGAAATGTGTTAAACCCGAAATGTTATTTCTAAACTATGAACTCTGGGGCTTGGACTATGTCTTAGGTGATCATAAATATTTAGAAACTGAAAATGTCTTCAGGTGGATGACAATTAGCATGTGTAGTATGTTTAAAGTTTAATAATATAGATTTCTAATCATTCTAAGGTTATGTTTCCTTATGTGCAAAGAAATTAGATATTGTCTGATATGTAGAACCTGTTTTGGGAAGTACCTAGAACTTTGAAAAAGACTAGAACAAAAGGATTAGAATTTTTTTGGGAAAATATATGCAAGTGTATATATTGTCAAGGCAAAAAAGGAGAAATATTTATTGTGGTCAGAAGTTTCTGTTCCACCAACAACTCCTAAATACTCAGCAGCTGCTTCCCAAATAATTGACTCGGAGGCTTGATATTACTTATAAGTGCTTAGCTGGTAGCTCAAGCTTATTACTAACTAGCTATTATGCTTAAATTAATCCGTAATTCTTAGCTATGTTTAGCCATGTGGCTTGGTACCTTTTCTCAGTCTAGCGTTCTCATCTTGCTTCCTCTGTGTCTGGCTGATAACTGATTCTCTGCCTTTCCTCTTCCTAGAATTCTCCTAGTCTGGTCCCCTGCCTATATTTCCTGCCTGGCTACTGGCCAATCAGTATTTTATTTAACTAATATGAGTAACAAATCTTTACAGTGTACAAAAGCATTATCCCATAGCAATTTATAATGTTTATTATCAAGCCTCTGGCAGATTATTCTAGCCGACATAGTGAACTCCAGGTCCACCAAGAGATCCTACCTCAAAATATAAGGTAAAAGGTGATAGACTCCCAATGCCAACTTCTGCCTTCTATACATGCACACACGGACAACCACACCCATAGATGCACACATATGAATATACATACAAATAAATAACTAAAAATAAATTTTAAAAGGGGCATTATGGCTGAGTTTGGTGGCACACACATCTAATCCCAGCACTCTGAAGGTAGAGCCAGGTGGATCTCTTGAGTTCAAACCAGCCTGGTCCAAGAGTGAGTTCTAGGGCAGCTAGTGTCACACAGTGGGACCTTGGATAAAAACAAGGAAAGAGCACAGCCAAGATGAGTATATACTGCAGAAAGAAAAACGGGGAACCCTGTTCTACTGTAGTTGTTCAAGAGGACTATTTTTGCGAAGCCCATCTCATGGTAAGTTCTGTTGGACAGGATGCCTGCCTTTCCTTGTCTATCATTAAGTCCACCCCACCCCATGCATAATATATTGCAGTTTAGGTCAGCAATTGCTTTCCCCAGAGGCTTTTGCCAACTGGTTTCTGTAAGGGTAATTCACTGGGAGACAAGAAAGATTGGAGCTGAGAGTTGGGGGAAACCAGGGTTTTGTTTTGTTTTGTTTTGTTTCATGCTCTTTCTGCTTTGGGTGTTGCTGTTGCTGTTGGCACTTCCCTTCCAAACCCCTTCTCATGCTCTGAGTTCTATGGCTGCAGCTTCTATCAGGGCAGTCCCTGGGAGTTTAGCTCTGGTAGAAGGCCTGGCTCTTGGATCGTGGTAATACTTCTGTGGTCCTAAGCCAGCAGACTCCATAACAAACATCTCAAAACAAAACAAAACAAAAAAAAATAAAAATAAAAAATGCCTCTGGGAAAAGTATTGATGTCTGCATTTTATTAAATAATATGTTCCTCTTTGCTTTCCGTTTTAAAAATTTTAGACTGAGTCTTACTATGGAGTCCTGGCTGGCCTATAACTTGCTACATAGATCAGGCTGGTCCTGAACTCACAGAGATCCACTTGCCTTCTGCCTTATGAGTGTTATTAAAAACATGCACCTCTACATCTGTTGTTTTTCTTTTTAGCTTGTTTCTTGGGCAGTTTGGATTTGTCTATCTATCTGCACTGGTTTTATTTATTTTTACATAGCTTTTGTTTCTTCTTTTTTTTTTTCTTAATATTCTGTTTGGAATTCATCTGTCTCTCCCTCCCTTCCTCTCTCTCCAGACCTTGCCCCCTCTAAGCTTGCCAAACAATAGCCAGTTCTCTAGAGTGGCCTTTAGTTCCAGACCCCTGCCCCCAAGGAAGCCCGCCAAAAGTCAGCCCCCCTTCAAGACCACACCTACAAGTTAAGTAAAGCCTGCTGACCATATCTACCATGTGACTCCCCGCTGCCTTTCCAAGGCTCTCCCGGGATTGCTTTGTTCTGTACCCATTAAACCTGGGCTTTTTCTAATTTGGTCTGGTTTGGATTGTTGCGTTGGCGGAGAGACTTATCGATGTGCAAAAACTTTTCACTAGGAGAGGGGCCTTTTGAACATTACTATTAGAGTTGAGGTGGTCTGGGGAGAACGGAAGGAAGTGATCACAGCAAGCAGCGAAAGCCCAAACCGACAAGCATCTCCAACCAGGACCACTGTGGACTTATCAAGGGCCGCTTTACCCCAGAACAATTCACAACATTCCCCAACTCCCCTAAGTCAAATCAACTTCAAACGACGCTCCTGGCGCCAGCTCCGACTGCCACCTGGCCTCCCAGAAACCTCTGGGGATCTGTTTTGTATCTCGCTCGACCCGCGTTTCCGGCAGGGTACAGTGGTTCACTGTCGTGGTCCCTTCTCAGTGGGGCGAGGCGAGACAAACTGAGCCCCACTTGGCATTACCGATTTCCCGACTGGGGACTACACTTCCCAGCGGGCCTTGCGCGCAAGCAAAGTCCACTTCCGGTGCGTTCAGACTGAACTGCCTGAGGGTCGGAACCTCCAGGGCGGGCTTAAGCAGGGAGAAGGCGTGGCTGGCCGGGGCGTGGTGGGCGTGGCCTAGAGGGTGAGGGTGTGGTTGGGGGGTGTGTCCGTGAGCCCTCTTGGAGGGCGTCCGCGGCCTGGCGGGGAGAGCGTGCTCCCCTCGAGTGACATGCGGGGGCTGGCGACTGGGGGGCCACGGGAGCCCCGGGCCCTCCTGGGGCGCGGCACCCTCTGCATAAAGCCCAGGGCTGGTGGAGGTCCTGCGGTGGGGACTACAGTCGCTCGTGGGCACCCCGCCCGGGGAAGGCCACGCTCCAGGAATGGCCAGGCCTCCCCGAGCGGGCATGGAGCGGTGACCTCGGGGCCTGCACATAAAGGTGAGTGGCTTGTGTCCAGGCTGAGTGCACAAAGATGAATCTATTCTGGGTGTGAAGGGAGGGTGAGGTCCGAAAGTTTTCGAGGCCTTGTTCCTGGAGATGGTGTCCCTGGGCTCTTAGTGTAATGTGAAAAGAGAATCCATCCTTGAACGCTCAACTCTGAGCCGGAGCAGCCAAGCAGAAGTGTAGCCGGATGTTGATGTCTCCAGGGTCACCTTAGTTTAGACGTCTCCATGCCCAACTTCAAGAGATGAAACTCCCAAGGGGTCTGGAGAGATGGCTCATGGTGACCATCCCTAATTTCAGCTGCAGGAGTATAATTCCCTATTCGGAACTTCTCGGGCTCAAGACATGCACGTGGTGCATGTATATACATGCAGGAAACACACATAAAATAAACTTTTAAGAAATAGCCAACCCCCGCTCCCCATCCTACCCTCTCCCTACTCTGGCACAGGGTAATATAACGGAATCTCATCTTTTCAAAATGGTCCCACCCTGATCTTGTAGGATGTAGTCTTGTGTAGACTTGGTGCCTACTTCCTTCCTTTTTCCCAGCTCTGCTTTCCAGAGATACCAACTTCCTCCAGGAGATTAACTGCAAACTGGAAGCTGCTTCCACAGGAACTAAACTTAAAGCCAAGTCTCAGGTGAGTCACATTTTTTCTCTGCTTCCTGATAGCCTTGCTTTTTCACCACTTAATAATGTTTATTTTCTCTGGAAAGTTTTCAGTTTAAGAGACCTGCCCTGGGTGCTGTTTCCTCATACTCTGGTGAGTGATGGGCCACGGGGATTGCTTCAAACTGACCAGGGCTCATTTTTCTTTTCTAAAGGACTTTTTTTTTCTCTCAATGTCTATCTACATAGTTCTGTCTATCCATCCTAGAACTCACTGTGTAGACCAGGCTGGCCTTGAATTCAGGGATCGTCTGCCTCTCTCTCCTGAATGCTGGGATTAAAGGTGTGTGTCATCAAGCCCTGCTTCAGAAGAATTCTTATGTTCAGAAATGCAGCGATCCTTCTACCTGGTTTCTTTGATGTCCACAATGTAGGAGAAATATATTATGGCTAAGCCCCACTTAGGGGATTGAGGCAGGGTTCAGTGAGTAAGAACTCCATAAGTCTGAGGACCTGAGTTTGAATCCCCAGTACCTATGTAAGAAGGCAAACGTGTTGCTGTAGACCTCGGCTTTCCAGGCAGAAGCAGATACATTCTAGAGTTCTTTTTCCCATCAGCCTAGATGGATAGGTGAACTTCTAATTTTGTGAGAAACCCTCTTTCAAGACAATAAAAGATGCTGCTTAGCATGCTGGTTGTGGCAGGGGCATAAGAACTGGACACTCATGGGCATGTACCACACTCATATACAACACACACACTTTAATTGAGCTTGTGAAATGGTTCACGGAGTAAAGGTACTTGCTGCCCAGCTGGACGACCTGTGTTTGATCCCAGAAATCCACAGGGAAGAAGAAGATAACTGACCCCTGAAAGTTGTCTTATGACATTCACATGTGTGCTTTGTATACACCCGCACACAAATAAATGTAATAATTTTTTTTTAGAAATAATTTTAAATCTAAAGACATTTCTCAATCTCTAGTGCCTCACAACCTGTTGACAGAAAGTCAAGGAGCATGCAAGAGCTCAGATTCCTACCTTGGGTCTGGGACCCCTTTGTTTCTTTTGATTTTGAGACAAGGTCTTACTATGTAGCCTTGGCTACCAGGAGCTCGCTATGTAGATACCCTTGAATTCCCAGAGATCTGTTTGTCTCTGTCTCCCGAATTCTGGGATGAAAGGGATATGCTACCACACCAGGCCTCTTACTCTAGGCCTCTGTGCTACAACGGCCTCTGCTTCTACTCTTTTCTGAATGCCAGAGGCTTCGCTGCATGTCGGCTCTTTTCTCAAAACTTTCCAAGGTGTCTTTGAAGAAAGACCCCATCCCTTAAGTGACTCAGAAGACATCTGAGGTGTGGTTCCTCATTATCTCTGACATGTGCCCTTCACCTTCATTCTCTTTGTTCCTGGAAAATTGTCTTCTCATTCTATGATCATACCCTTCAAAATCTCAAATCTTGGGATAGGTCAGCAGAGGATCAGAGTTTGGATCTCAGTACATGAGGCAGACATGCACACACATACGCAGACACACACATGTTAGGGAGGAGAGAGAGAGAGAGCGAATAGGAAGGAAGAAGGGAGCCAGGTGTGGTGGCATGTTCCATTGTCTCAGGTGCTCAGGATGCTGCCATATGTAATCCCAGCATCGTCTTGAGTGAGGGAGTTTGAGGTAAACCAAGGCATTTGATTTTATTTCAAAAGGAAAGTCAAAGTCAGTTATTGCCAGTTATAAGAAAACACCTGACTGCTGTTCTTTCCTTTGGGGGTCACCAAATTCTAGTCCCCTTGGCGGTGACAAGGTAGTAACAAATCTAGGAAAAGTAGAAATGAGGCTGTAGGGCTGAGACATAGCTAGACATAACGTATTTGTTACACTGATCCACTTAAAATGTGATTAAAAAAAGTTTTAGGGGGAGGAGTTTTGTAATCTGAAGATTTTCCCTTTTTATTTCTCTTTGAAAACTAAAATTGTGGGCGCACACATCTTTTAGTCCTAGCACTGAAGGGGCAGAGGCAGGTAAATCTCTGAGTTCGAGGCCAGCGTACTCTACAGAGCAACTCGGTCTGGAAACCCCCAAAACAAACTGGAACCAAAGACCCTATTAAATTATTCTATTGTGGTGCCATTTAATGTAAACTGCATTGCTGTATGCACAAGTTGGTTTTAATATGCCAAAAAAGTCATTATTTTCTCAAATTCAAAAATTTCTAAAAACATACAGATTAAAAAATTATATAGAGATGACCTGGTTTGTTTAAAAAATTGTGAAAAGCATTTGAAAATCTGAAAAAAAAAATAGTGTAAGACTGAGGATTGTATGAATTAATGAAAACCTGGAGTCAGACATGGGGGAAAGCAGAAATATCAGAGAGACAGGCCACAGCCACCTCTCATCCCACCAGCTCCTCTGGCCTCTCTCCTGGAATCCTCCAACTGCAGGTCTCTGTCCTCATCTTGGTCTAACTGACCTTCATGGCTTGGCTCTGGGGTTGACTCTCTGATGTTTCAGGCTATTTTTATTACATATATATCACCACGACTGAGCATCCAGAATCATGAAGTTGGAATTCTAGGACTGGGCCCTGTAAAGAGCCTGTGGGAGATTGTGTTCTTGTATAGTCAGCTTGCTTTCTTTTACTATTTGAAAGAGTATCTTTTACTTACTCTGTTAATTTTGTGTGTGTGAACAATGTATCTTGATTGGCACCACAACTCCTTCCTCCTTCCCCTATCCACTCCCCTCCCCTATGTCATTTCCTTTTTTCTGTGAATAAGGCACTGAACCACTTTGTGCTGGCCCCTGGGGTGCTGCCTGCCTGCTCTTGTTGGTTTGATCTGTGAGGATGAGCACAGCTGAGTAGCTCATGAGTGTAACAGCTTTGTTATATCTAAAAGGTAACATTGTAGATGGACTCTTCTGTCCCACCTGCTAGTTATTATCAGCAAATGTTTGGCTGATAGCTCAGGCTTGTTACTAGCCAACTTTTACATTTTAAATTAACCTGTATTTCTTATCTATGCTCTGCCACATGGTAGTATCTCTTAGCATGGCCCATTGATCTTGCTTCTCTCCAAGTCTCTTAGAGGCTCCTGAGACTTCTCCCTTTTTCTTCCCAGCATTCCTTTGCTCCGAAGATCCTGTCTAGCGGTTGACAAGTCAGCTCTTTATTAACCAATGAGAGTAATACATATTCATATTGTACTAAATGACTGTTCCACAGGACAGCTGTCATAGTCATCTTCCGTGTCTCCTAGCTTTTACATTCTTTAACTCCTCTTTTCCATGATATGTCCCCTGAGCCTTTGGGGTATGGGACTGATCGAGGTGTGCCATTTGGGGCTGAACACATGACATTCACCTAATCTCAGTACTTAGACCAGTTATGTGTCTTTATATTAATAGATGCCCACTAATTCTGCCTTTGAAGAGTATTTGAGATACTGTGTTTGCATTGAAATGTTTGGTTATTCGTATACTCAAAGATTTGTACTGCCAAATCTTGCTGAGTTTTGAGAATTAAAGGTATTTTAGCTTCTGGTCAACTCAGGAAACTAGTGTTGATCCTTCCTGGTGAGATGAAGACGTCTTCCGAAAAGCAGTCAGTTCTGCTCTTTGTGACAGGATATAGGGAGAAAGCTGAGAGTCGAGCAACATTCGCTTTAGACTGGATGGCTCAGGCAGGGATGTTAGGTCATGTTTTGCTCAAGCTCACAGAGTGGTTCTCAGCTTTGCAAGTATTGCCAGATGATGAATACTGACTGCATAGGCTCTTTCAGTCTCCTCATTAGGAGTGTACTAACAGGACTTCAGAGTAAAGCGTTTGCTGGGTGAGCATGAGGACCTGAGTTCACTCCAACTGCTTGAGGAAGAGAAACACAGCATTGCCCTCTGGCCTACACACACATTCACAGAGGTCGTCACATAAAGACCATTTTATCTTATCTTTCCATGATTGAGTTAAGTGCCTTAAGGGTTTGGCAGCAGGCTAAAGTTATGATGGTGTCTTATCCCAGACTCTGACCTGTGGGAACTTAGGTTTCTAGCACCATCCAACAAAAGCGTTCTAGCTTGTGATGGGTTGAGTAAGGACTTAGGGTTGGTGCAGTAAGGGATACTCAGATTGGAAGGCTTGCAAGGATTGCTTTATCCATCCTTCTTTACTGTTTTTATTTTGAGAGAGAGTTTGTGTGTATGTATGTATGTGGTGTGTGTATGCTTGTATGTGTATGCTATGTGGTGTGCGTGCATGCCTGTCTCTATGCAGTGGGGGGATTGTCTATTTAAATCTTTCAAGAGTCCTGTCCTGCTTTCTCTCCTGGCGACTGTGTTGTTCCAGGCCATGCGTGTGTCACAAGGTTGAGACAGGCTCTAAGAATCTGAGGTACTCAGGACAAGTTGGCTCTCATTGTGGACTGTTAGAAATTGATGACAAATATTTTATGTGAGTACACACCAGCGCTGGCTAGTTTTATGTCAGCTCAACACATGCTATATCATATGAGAGGAGGGAACCTCAATGAATGTTGCCATAAAATGGAGCTGTAGGCGGGCTTATAGGGCATTTTCTTAATGATCAATGGGGGAGGACCCCATTCATTATGGATGGCGCCACCCCTGGGCTGGTGGTCCAGGATTCTATAAGAAAACAAACTGAGGAAGCATGAGGAACAAGCCAGTAGAGCACCCCTCTGTGGCCTCTGCATCAGCTCCTGCCTCCGAGTTCCTACCCTGTTTGAGTTTCTATCCTGACTTCCTTCAGTGATGAACAGCAATGCAGAACTATAAGCCAAATAAACCCTTTTTCCCCAACTTGCTTTTGGTCATGGTGTTTTATCACAGCTTAGGAACCCCAACTAAGACAGTCTCCAAATGCTTTTCCATCCTAAAGGGCTAGGATGAGGACTTGACCACAAGGTGGGGGTGGGGTCACAGTTCATCTAAGAACCCTCTGCTCACCTGTGTTCATCCGTGCTAGCTGAGCAACGATGCATTTTTTGTCATTTCAGGGCTTGGTGACATTTGGGGATGTGGCTGTTGTTTTCTCCCAGGAGGAGTGGGAATGGCTTAAACCTGAGCAGAGGGGTCTGTACTGGAAGGTGATGCTGGACAACTACAGGAACCTGGCCTCCTTGGGTGAGGGATCCCCCACTTCTGCCCCTGCCTGTGCTCCTGGAGTTTCTCATTCATTCTCCCGTGATCCCTGCAGCACCCTCTTCTGCCCAGCATGACCGCATCCCGTTTCTCTTTCTTCTGTTTTTCTAATGGATCTAGGACTTTGTGCTTCTAAGCCAGATATGATTGCCTTGTTGGAACAAGGGAAAGATCCCTGGATGATGAAAAGAAAGACAAGAGACCAGGGCCCAGGTGAGCATGAGGAAGTGGGGCAGTGCAGCTGCTCTTGGCTCCTGCTCATTCCTCAGAAGACACTGTGGCCTTGTAAGCGTGGGCTTTGCCACCCTCAGTCTCCACTCTGCTCTCCAGCATGGTTCCGTCCCCTGACAGATCATTTACTTTTCTCTATATCCCTCCTTTGCCTTTCCGTCTATGAACTCATACTTTAAGAAAAAAGTATACATATGTGTTTATGTGTATGTTTAGATGAACACACTTGTGTGTGTCTATATGTAAGCCAGAGGGCAAAGGTCTTCCTTCTATCACTTTGTCGGTTTTTTGTTTTTGTTTTTGTTTTTTAAATAATTTAATTTTATGTATGTGGGTGTTTTGCCTGTGCAAATATCTGGGAACTGTAACACATGCATGCCCGGTGCCTGCAAAGAAGACAGTATCTCTCCTGGACCTGGAGTTACAGTGCGAGCCACTATTCAGGTGTTGGGGATTGAGTCTCTGATAGAGCAGAAGTACTCTTAACAGCAGAGCCATCTCCATTGATTTTTTTCTTTACTTTTAAAAATTATTCTGTGTGTATGGGTATTTTGGCTGCATGTGTTATCTGTGTACCACATATTTGCCCCCCACCTGCCATAACACATAATAAGAGCTGTTTAATGTGTTAATATCTTTTAGACTTAAAGGCTGTGAAGACGTTCCTTCCAAAGGACTTAAGTGAAGAAAAGTTATCCCAGGCAGTGCTAAAAAAACAGCTCCTGCATTGCAGACCCAAGTGCTCTATGTTAGGGGAAAACTGGGATGGTGATGCTGTGTTTCAGACACCAAGGGTAAGTGGGGAGAACTTCCAGCAGCCCTTTATGAGTCCTTGGGCAGTGGAGAAATTTCCATTTGCATACATTATTTCCTCTCTCTGTGTGTCTTTCTCTTTCACTCTGTGTGTGTGATGTGCAGATGGAGGATATTGGGCGGGGGGGGGGGGGGGGCTGAGCCCCAAACAACGCTTCAGGTGACTGAAGTTTGATTTGATTTAGAGCGAGAGTCTGAGAACTCTGAGCAAGATCTCAGTAGTTCCCCCTGTTCTCCTCGGCTGGGAAAATTCCTCCCTGAGAAGATGAAAACATCTACCCTCCTTATAAGTAACTGAGGACCAAATGTCTCAGTGAGGCTTCTGTCGCTGTGATAAAACACCATGACCAAAAGCAGCTTGGGGAGGACAGGGTTTGTTTCATATAGCATCTTATAGTCCATCATCCAGGGATGCCAGGGCAGGAGCTGTTGCAGAGGCCGTTGAGGAGTGCTGCTCACTGGCTTGTTCCCCAGGGCTTGCTTAGCCTGTCTTTCTATCTACAGGCCCGTGGGTCCAGAAGTGGTACCACTCATAGTGGACCGAGCCTTCCCATATAAATCACTGATTAAGAAAATACCATGCAGGATTGCCTATAGGCCAGTCTGGTGGAGATATTTCCTTAACTGAAATTTTCTCCTCTGTATCATGATGTGAGATGTCTTTCTATATGCTGTAAATGCCATTTGTTAGTAAAGGAACTACTTGAGCCTATGACAGGGCATTTTAAAAAGAGGCAAAAGATATGAGCATAAATAAATAATAAAAAAAGACAGAGTCAAAAAAGACACCATTCAGCTGCCCAAAAACAACATATAACAAAACACAGGACACATGGCAAAACAAATTAATAAAAATAAATTAAAATACAAAAGCTAACAATATGCCTAAGCCATAAGCCAAACAACATATAATATAAATGTCTATATATTTCTGTGATATTATAAGTGTAAACCATAGACCAGACAGGCCAAAAACCTCTTATTACAAATGGCACCCAACATGGGGTGCCAGATATTGTAGAATTATTTGTTTGTAATGATCATATAGAGGATTAATATTTATTAAGGGGTTATATAAACACTGATATAAATTGAACCATAAGTCAATTTTTGGAGAGTGGAGCTGCCCCTCAAGAATGTAGGAACAAACAGGAAGGAAGGTCAGTGTGCCATGGGGTTCTCAGTGGGGGCTGGTCATGCCCCTTTCAGGGTCCTGAGACTCCAAAGCTATGCCTCTAGGCCTCCCTCACTAACACCTGAATCCCACTACAATATTAACTTGACGTAAAACTAGCCAGCACACCAAAGTACAGTTTCACCAAAGTTCATACAGGAGAACTAATGTGCATATTGGAGTTACTTCCAGAGCGTAGGTCAGGAGATGCTGAGTAGTGCGGGTGACCCTGAAGTGACTGCACTGGAAAGTCTTTACCCGTCATCGACAGTGCCTTCTTCATAGCTGTATAGATGGAGTTCACCCCTACTCCTCCTTTTTTTTTTTTTAGCACCCTCCCCCCCTTTTGAATCTCTTTTCAACAAGCCTCCCCAGCTTGTGTGCTTTCTGATGCCCTGTGCAGTTAGGGCAGAACAGCATTCAGATGTCAGGGAGGAGTGGCTGGAATCTCAAGTGAGGACCTGTGACTCTCTTGCCGTTCTCTCGCAAGGAGGCATGGCTGATCAGTGAAGATGTCAGCCTTTTCTCTCAGAGGACCTCACTCTACCACGTCTGTTTTCAATCCACACACACACACACAGACACACACATAATATAACCTCTATTGCTCAGCACTTAGACACATATGGTCTGGAGTGTGCTGTTTAGTGTGTGGACACATTCCACCCTACTCTGTCCACCAAGGTTCATGAATGTGTTTGTAAATCTTCAGGACTTGAAGACCATCACAGATATAGATAGAGACAGCTCTCCACACCTTGCATCAGCTCCAAAGAGTTTTTGTAAGAATGTGACATGGGAGACCTGTGATGACCTGGGATCCTTAGGTAAGGCCTTCTCCCTCCAGATCTGAACTATCTTTAAGAGTCCTTGCTTTTCAGTTTTATTGTTGTATTTTTGCTTGTTTGTTTGTATAATATTTACTTTAAAGAGTATGTGTGAGGCTACCAGTGAGGTCAGAAGAGGCCTTAGATCTGGGGTTAGGTGATTGTGCTTCAGCTGATATGAGCACTGAGAACCGAGCTCAGTCCTCTGCAGGAAAAGTGCCACCTTTGAGACCTTCCCTAACCCTTTCCAATTCTTCCTTTTATCTAATAAGAGTTCTTTTCTGTCCGAATCAGAAACAGCTTACTCAACTTCAGAGTGGGAAGAGTATAAGCAAACACCTTCAGAACACTGTTTCTGGGACAGGAAAGGAGCTTCTGTGGTGCAAAGAGAACTAGCACCAGGCTTGCCCTCGGGTGAGGGTGGAGATGGTGACATCCCTGTAGCTTCGGTCAGAAGCAGATCCTCACCACCACACACTGAAGATTGTGCCAAGTCTTGGAAGTCTGGAGAGAAAAACCACTCCTAGATTTCAGAATGACCCCCCTTCCCTTCAGCCTTCTTTTAACGCCTCAGTTCCCTGTGGTTTCCTTTTCTTACCCACTTGGGTGCTTGTCAGCCTCTCAGTTTCATGGGTGCCTTCAAAGTTAAATGGCCCATTTAACTGCATATCAGCTGGGCATCAGCAGATGAGTGGATGAAGGGAAAGCTGTGTGTGTGTGTGTGTGTGTGTGTGGGTGGGTGGGTGGGTAGGTGCGCGCATGCGTGGGCACATGTGTGAACCCTTGACAAATCCCTCTAGTGGAGTAGATGAGACATGATGTGGATAACTTGCATGAAGTCAAGTTTGAAATTTTTGACTCAGGTCAAAATCCTCAGAGAAATGAGGATGTTATTCCTAGTGGCTCCTTTGTGCCAGCAAGTCAATGCAGACAGATGTCACAGAATAAGGAGACAGAAGCAGATCTCTTCCTCTTGATATGTAATAAAGGACATAACGTTTTCTTGAACTATTTCAGGCCAGCAGTCCGTACATCAGGCCCAGGATTTATTTCCAAAGCAGGACTCAGATGCCAGAAGGGTAACGGACAGAACTTCTAGCACTAAATCTGAGTGTTCCACCTTCAGGGAAAATTGGGATTCTCTGTGCGTGTTTGAAAGGAGTGTTCAAGACACACCATTTGAGCAAGAGATGATTACTCAGAACCAAACCATCTCAGAGGGCAGAGATCATGTGTCTGTCAAATGTGGAAGATGGTTTCATTTGAACAGTTCAGAAGAGGGAAGTCATAATTGTGATTCAGGTACAAGTTTCCCCCCAAATCCAGTGGTCATAAAAGAAACAGAAATCTATGCAGGGAAAAAACTTTTCAGGTGTAATGAATGTAAGAAAACTTTCACCCAGAGCTCATCCCTTACAGTCCACCAGCGAATTCACACTGGAGAGAAACCCTATAAGTGTGATGAGTGTGGGAAGGCTTTCAGTGACGGATCCTCTTTCGCACGACATCAGAGGTGCCACACAGGCAAGAAGCCGTATGAGTGCATCGAGTGTGGAAAAGCTTTCATACAGAACACCTCCCTTGTTCGCCACTGGAGATACTATCACACTGGGGAGAAGCCCTTTGATTGCATCGATTGTGGTAAAGCCTTCAGTGACCATATAGGTCTTAGTCAGCATAGGAGAATTCACACTGGAGAGAAACCTTACAAATGTGATGTGTGCCACAAATCCTTTAGATATGGCTCATCCCTCACTGTGCACCAAAGGATTCATACTGGAGAAAAACCATATGAGTGTGATATTTGCAGGAAAGCATTCAGCCATCATGCATCACTTACTCAACATCAAAGAGTGCATTCTGGAGAAAAGCCTTTTAAATGTAAAGAATGTGGGAAAGCTTTTAGGCAGAATATACACCTTGCTAGTCATTTGAGAATCCATACTGGGGAGAAGCCCTTTGAGTGTGGGGAATGTGGGAAAGCCTTCAGCATCAGCTCACAGCTTGCTACTCATCAACGAATTCACACAGGAGAGAAGCCTTATGAATGTAAGGTTTGCAATAAAGCATTTACCCAGAAGGCTCACCTTGCACAACATCAGAAAACTCATACCGGAGAGAAACCATATGAGTGTAAGGAATGTGGCAAGGCCTTCAGCCAGACGACTCACCTCATTCAACATCAGAGGGTTCATACTGGAGAGAAGCCCTACAAATGTCTGGAGTGTGGGAAGGCCTTTGGTGATAACTCATCCTGTACTCAACATCAGAGACTTCACACCGGCCAGAGGCCTTATGAGTGTGTGGAATGTGGGAAGGCATTCAAAACCAAGTCATCCCTTATTTGCCATCGTAGATGTCACACTGGAGAAAAACCTTACGAGTGTAGTGCATGTGGCAAAGCCTTTAGCCACCGTCAGTCCCTGAGTGTACATCAGAGAATTCATTCTGGGAAGAAGCCGTATGAATGTAAGGAATGTAGGAAAACCTTCATCCAAATTGGACACCTTAACCAACATAAGAGAGTCCATACTGGAGAGAGAACGTATAGCTGCAAAAAAGGCAGAAAGGCCTTCAGGCAGACTGCACACTTTGCTCACCATCAGCGAATTCATTCTGGAGAGTCATCCACTCACCCTTTGCCTTCTCCGTCCAGTCCTGTGGATCTCTTCCCTGAATTCATCTGGAATCCATCCCCACTTTCGTCTTCATAATCTCAAAATATTGCCATTTCCACCACAATGCTTTTAATGTACCTTTGTTCCCTTTGGCCATTACAACTTTGTTCTTCATGTTTCAATCAGGTTGGGTTATTTTTGGAGTGTAAATGTAATTTGCTCATCAAAAACTTATATTCATTGGTTAATGCCTAAGATGTGCTTAACATAGTGCCTGATCCATACCAAGTATTTTTCAAGATGGTAATTTTATTATAATCAGCCCTGATTTAAAAAAAAAAAAATGATGCAATAGAATGAGGCTAGGATAAACCAGACTTCACACCAGGAAGGAAGTTCCCTGAGTTGTTTATGAGGCTTGCCTCTTTTCCTGGAAAAATGGTTCTAAGCCAGGAGTATGGTGGGCTCACCTATAATCCTAGTGTTCATGAATTCAGAATTAGCCAGGGCAACTTAGAGCATATCTCTAAATAAAAAGAAAACAATTTATCACACATTGCTGAATCGTATCGTGGCTTTGGATTTCAACTCCATGAATATAAGTAAGGTAACAGAATTTTGAGTGAGGGAGCTCTACTATACATGTGACAATAAAAGGATAGACCTGAAAGAAATGGACCGAAACAATGGAAAAGTGCAAGGTTTTATATGTGTGTAGATGGAACTACCAACAAATTATGTAAGAATAAGAAACCTGAAGGATTTGATCTATTTGAAAGTCACTGGTTTATGAGTGAATTCTCGGTAAAAGTCCAAGGAAGTGTTAACTCTGGGGTAAACTGATCTACAGGAGGGGACGGCAAACTGACTTATTGTCAAAGACTTACTGATTATTTTTGTATGGTCCATAATCTAAATTTCTAAAAATATGCGTAAGTGGTTTTAATCATTAGAGGAATGTTTTCAACCTGGTGATAATGTGATGCTTACATTTCAGTGTCTGTAGGTGAAGTTTTATTGGCTGCAGCCACACATTTACTTACATATTGTCTATGGTGCTTCCTTCTATCTTCAGAGGCAAAGTTGTGATGAAAACCATTTGGCTCAGAGAGCCAGAATAGTTTACTGAGCCACAGCCATGGTCATTGGTTTACCAACGGTCTTTGGCTGTTTTTTATTTTGACAGTGGCAGAGTTGCTTATTTGCACTGAAGACTGTATGGCCACATTAAGCCACGAGTATTTATAGCTGAAGAATAGAGGTAAATGTACAAATGTTTCTAACCTCATGGCAATAATAAGCCTTGATCAAAAAACCAAACCCAAGAATATTGGGCCAGTGTGATGACCTGTTGTCAATCCTGGATGACCCAAGTTTGATCCTTGGAATACCTAGTGGAAGGAGAAAACTCACTCAGTGTTGTCCTTTGGACTTTCACACCTACACACAAGTGCTGCCACATGCATACTCCAAACAATAGATACTTAAAAAATACATCTTATAAATCAATTTATGAAGAGATAAAATTATTAGATGATATAAGCCTTAATAAGGAAAATATTATTAAAATATTTATGAGTTATCTTTCAAAAACAAGTCCCATGAAGGTATATTGACAACTTCAGGAAACAATTAGACAAGAATATAAAGTTTTTGTTTTTTAAGAATTGTTTATTTTGAGACAGTCTCTACGAAGCATTGGCTGTCCTGGAACTCTGTAGAATAGACTGACTGAATTCACTGAGATCCTCTTGCCTCTACTTCCCAAGCAGTGGGATAAAGGGTATGTGTCACCATACCTGGCTTTTTCTTACGATGGTGTGCATGTGTATGCCACATGTATTCGTGTACCCACAGAGGCCAGGAGAGAGCTCTGGATCCTCTCTGAGCATTTCAAAACGAGTTTAAAAATCCAAATATGTTAATTCAATTCAAAGATATGCTAATTTGATACATGCTGAGGAACAACAGGAGGAAAGTATTCATGTCTCCTTTATAGTGTTACTTTATGAACAGAATAATTTGTGTCTGCAGTGAAGACATTGTGGTTTCTAATATACAAGTCTCAAATCTCAGTCAAGGTGGTTCAGATAGCCCTTGTTGGCACTGTATGCTGTCACAACATCCACAGAGCAAAGTACACAGGTGTTATAACCAAGGCTCTGTCTCTATATTACCCAGGCTGTCCTGGAACTCATTCTGTAGATCAGGCTGGCCTCTTACAGAGAGACCTGCGGGGTTCTGTCTCCTGAGTGCTGGGATTAAAACCTGCACCACCATGCCTGGCTAGTGACTTTTTTTTTTTTTTTTTTTTTTTTTTTTAAAGAGTATGCTTTAATTATGCTGAACAGGTCAGGGTGTCAGGATGTGTAGATCTGTCTCCGTTATCAGTCCCACAGATCTTATATGTCAAACACTCTTTTGTCACTGAAAATTAGACCCTGAACAGGGTTAAGATGTGTAGTCTTGGAGTATTTAGCCTTGTAGGGAAAGGTAAACCCAGGGATGGAGGCCATGAGCAATAACTAAAGTCTTAGAAATCACAAAATCAAATATTTTTCTCCTGTCTTTTGATCTGTATCCCTGATGCCTTCTAAATCTCACCCACTGCCCACAGCTATCTTCTACTGCAGAAGCTACAACAGCCTTCTTGGCTTTAAAACTTGGGTTCTCATCTTGGACCGGTCCACTCATTTTCCCAAACTGATAGTCATGCCTGAGCCAGTGATATGTAGTCCGCCTGTATTTCTGGACCCAGACACGAGGCTGAGAGGCTTCTAATGACTGTGTCCTGAATCAGGGAACACCAACTAGGGAACAGAGCTGCCACCTTTTGTCAGTATCCTGAGACATAATGGCCTACACTTGCTTGGCGAGGACTACACATCCCAGCTGCCATTGCGGAGGACCGCACGACCACCTCCGGAAGAGACCGGAAGTCACTGATGCTCGGACCGTGTCAGGGTCTCGGTTGGAATTCTTGGGTTTGGGGTGGAATTTAGATCTGCTGGGCGTGGTGTTGAGGTCGGTGCGAGGGTGGTCTGGAGTCTGTGGATCTGACACGCGTGTTGTGCGTGAGTGTGGGAATGTGGGACTGAGTGGGAGGAGACTCGCATGCGAGGTGGGCGGGGGACTTGTGGAGCCCCCTCTCCCTGCTCGCTTTCCTGTCCCAGCGGGCGTGTGATGGACCACTGTGAATACTGGAATATAAGTGGTTGAGGGGACACCTTCTCACCATCAAATATGTGGTCTCAGGTGGCAAACTCAAGAAAGGATCCAGGGACAGTGTCCAGGCAGCCGAAGTGTTTCTCGCTTGACTTTTCTGGAGGAGACAGAGCTCAGGACTCTTCTAGAAGCAGATGCTACTTAGGTAAGAGTGGGAGATGGTTTGGTTGTGGCTATAAAAAAAAAATGAAAGTTGAGATTTGATAAGAGGATGTTTGAAGTTCCAAGTGCTAGAGGATGGTGTCAGTGGTCTCCGGCGCTGGTAAACTCCAGTCTAAAGATTTGAAACTCACTTTGGTTTATAGTGTGGAGCTGAGTTCGGGAAGGGACCTTCACTTGCCCAGAGTCACTTAACCAGACTCTGCCATCTAGGTCGTTGTGTTACCCAGAATTCAGCAGAATGAATACCAGTCATTAGAACATTTCTTCTGAGTGTTCTACTGCTGTTCAAGGACATCAGCATTTAGTTTTTCACCTGCCAGATCCTGGTACTGTCACTGTAGCGTGAGACTTGGGTTGGAGAGATGTTCACAGCTTTATGTAGAAATGCCAAGGGATTCCGACTTTTATTCTCTACAAGAGTCTATTCACCTTTCCCAAACTTCTCTTGCTTCCCTTCTGTCACTGCCCACTCTGGGAGGGGCCAAGAAGTGCTGTGCTGTTCATAGTACTCCCAACCACTTACAGTGTTTTATTCATTCCCATACACTCAGGTGCTCAGGTTCCGGTTGCTTGCTTCCCCGGTACATATAATAGCTAATATTTATTGAGTGCTTTTATGTGACATACACAGTCTAGGCCTCATGACATTCTAAGACTTTGGGGAACATCAGCCTCATAAGACTGTAGGGAATACTCAGTCTCCTTTTTACAGTTTTGTTCAACTTGGTGTGGTCCCTGCCACGTACGAACTCAGTAAGCTCATTTTTATTGTAATAATTTTTGAGAAGGCCAGGGAATTTGTATTAAAGAAGTAAGAATCAGGGCTGAAGAGATGTATCAGCAGTTAAGAGCACTTGTGGCTGATGCAGAAGATGCATGCTCAATTTCTAGCACTCATATGGTGGCTCACAACCCACTGGAACGTCAGTGCTAGGAAATCCAATATCCGCTTCAGACATCCTCAGGCTCCTGCATACATGTGGTGCACATACATACACTCAGGTACACACACGTACACATATAATAAAACAAATATTTTTAAAAAGAAGTTTAAAATTAATTCAGCGACTTATCTCCTTCATAGTCAAAGGAACAAGTCAGAGCAGGTGACGAGGAATTTATCAAAACTCATTGTTCACAAAGCAAGTTATGGGTCTCATGGCAATGCTATTAAATCCACAAAGGCTGTTTGTTGTATCAAAGTTACAGCCTTTGGGGAACATGACTTCTGCAAGAATTCACCACATCAAATCTTGACTAGTGTCACAGGGAGGTATATTCTGTGGTGTCTACTTGAATAAAGAATACTGGAGAAAGGCATCCTAGCTTGGCGACTATTACTCATTATTTATAGGCTGTTTGACTTGTGGAAAAACCTTCCTAGAGATTTAATATGTAAAATCATGGTGTTAATCCCTACTTTCTTTGAAAGATTGTGTTGATTTAAAAAAGTATTAAAAAAGACTGGAGTGATGGCTCAGCCATTAAGAGCACTGACTGCTCTTCCAGAGGACTCAGGTTCAATTCCCAGCACCCACATGGCAGCTCACAAGCATTTATACCTCCAGTTCCAGAGGGATCTTATGTCTTTTGTCTCCACAGGCACCATGCATGCACACAGCACACATACATGCATGCAACCACTTATACACATGAACTAAAAGTAAATTGTAAAAGCAAAAAGATAATTCATCCTTTCTGGAAGCACAGAACTGGCATTTAGACTTCCTGCAAATTAGTCCAAATGTCTACTTTTCCAAACTAGTAATTACTATTTTTGCAGTGACTATAATGACTACTGTTTTTAGTAACTAGAAATCTAGGAAGAAGCAAAGAAGATGCTGTAATAAGAGGTTTTTGGTTTGATTAGTTTTATGGTTTAGATTTGTTTATAGTTGTTTTTTTTAATGACTTAGATATATTAATTTTATGTTGTTTGGCTTATGGCCCAGGTATAGTGTTAGTTTTTATCTTAATTTAATTTATTTTTATCCATTTGTTTCGTTATGTGGCTTGCAGCTAATTTATTTTGTTATATGTGTTTTTTTGGTGGCTGGGTTGATTTTCTTTTTACTTTTTTTAAATTTATATTTTGTTTTTTTGTTTACTTTTATGGTGCCTGTCATGGCTAAAACAGTCTTTTATTCACAACATATAGACATTTTACATCACTTTTTTGTTTAATTATAAAGGAAGGTTTTAATTTTAATATAGTAAAATTATATATAATAAAAGTTATTCAGTAAGAATTATAGTTATAATATTTAGTCTATTTGTATTTAGTAAAATTAAAGAAAATATTTATTTTATTTTTGATTTTAAAGTTTTATATTTAGTATATTTTTTAAAATAAGAAATTATATTCATAATTATTTACATTTTAATTATATTGAAGACTACAGGACATAATATTATTTAAATAAATAAGAAGTATAAGTAATTTTTAAAATTTAGAAATGATAGAGATGATATTTGTTTGGATAGTTATTTAAAGTTTTTTTTTAATATTGGGGTATTTATTTTTAGTTTATAAATTTAGAGTTTTTGGTATAATTTTTAGTTAAGTAGGAAATTCGAAGAATTATTTTGTTTATTTTGGTATTTAGTTTTTTTGTGTGTTTTAAATGATGTTTCGTCGTTATTTTTGTAAAGTAGGAATTTGAAGGATTATTTTGGTTTGTTTTGTTAAAGTTTAGAGGTTTTATTTTAATGGGTTTTGTATGTTTAGTTTATATAGTATATTGTTAAGTAGTTAATATAAGAATAGTTTTTTGTTTAGTGTTAATTTAATTATTGTTAATAAAGAAAGTAAATTTTATATGGAGTTTTTTGATGTTTATTAATTTTATGAAGTAGATTAGGAGTAAATTTGTTTTATTGTCTAGAAAAGTTTTAAGTTTTTAAAATATTTTAAATGTTATATTTTGTAAGTTTTTAAAGTGTTTGAAGATTATTTACTTGAAATATATTTTTTTATATTTAAATACTCCAATTATAGGTTTTGTTATAGGTGATTATTAATTTGTATTTTTAATTACATATTATAATTTTAAATGAGTTATATAAATACTATATTTTAAATAAGAGTAGAAAAATATATAGTATAGTGAAATTGATTTAAAATTTGTATTAATAAGTTAAAATTTCTGCTACTGAAGATGTTACTCAAAGGTTCCTTCCTGGGCTGGAGATATGGCTCTGTGGTTAAGAGCACTGGATACTCTTCCAGAGGACCTGACTTGTATTATCAACTCCCATATGATGGCTCACAACAGTCTAACTCCAGTCTGAAGGAATCCAATGCCCTTTTCTGGTCTCCATGGACCAGGCATCCATGTGATACAAAGATATGCAGGCAAAACATGCATACATATAAAGATAAGATTTTTTTTTTAATTAGAAAAAAGAATACTACACGTGCAGCATACCCTATACATTTCTGCTAATGAATGGATTGGCTGGGGGAAACCTTGAGAGACTGGATTGGCTGTGTTCAACTTGAAAATACAGAACAGAAAGGAATTCTCAGCTGTGCTTTTGGGTTTCAGTCTCAGTCTCTTCATATATTTGTCTTTTTCTCTGTCCGTCTTTCTGTCTCTCCGTGTTGGTGTGTTTCTGAGTTGTACTTTTGTAGCTTGGTCTCCCCAACTTATTTCTTCTCCATCAGTCGTATGCTTTCAAGGTGAAGTCTTTCTTCTACAAAGGACGAACCAGGAAGAAATGAAAGGGACAGGAAGAAATGAAGTTGATTAAAACCATGTCCCTGGTGAGCAAGTTAGTGTTTCCTCTTTACTGTAATAAAGTCTGTGCTTAAGGAAGTGGCAATGTTTGTTTCCCTCTGAAAGTTACTTAACCCTGGTGGCTTGGGACTTGTTTTCTATTTCCTGTTTCTGGTAGGCCCTGGGGATGGGCTCAACAATCCATTGCATTGCCCTCGTGGAGCTGTTTCTCTTTCATCTGAGAAAGGACCAGATCTAAACCTATTCTTTGTGTCCAGTCCTTTTATGGACCTCAGAAGATAGAAGAATAATCTTTGGACAAACTTTGAGAACCAGTATGTGCCTGGGCTCTAAGAGAGTTGATTGTCTATTAGAAATATGAAAAGTCACAGAGCACTTACTTCATAGGGAAAGGGCCCAGGGAAGAGAGGAAACTTATCGTGGAGTGGCAGGGAAGGAGCGTTGACTGACCATATGATGCAATGGTTGGGTTAGAAAGTGATGTCCCTTCCTGTATCCTAGTAAAAGTCAAGACAGTCCATACGATCTTGCAAGAAGTCTGTATCAGTTACTTTCTATTGCTGTAACAATAAAATACGAAAGAGCAAGAACTGATTTTGCTTTATGGTTCCAGGGGATTAGGGTCCATCCTGGTGGGGGAGGTGTGGAAGCAAGTGGTAAGAGCAGAACATTGCAGTGCCCTATCTCGGCCACACATAGGGAGCTGGAAATGGGTGGGGTAAGACTACATACTTTCAGAGCTGTCTCCCTAACCCCCAAGTGATGTACTTCCTTCAGAAGGTTCTGCTTCCTAAAGTATCTGTAACCTCCCCAAACAGCTCTGTTAACTAGGGAATCAAGGGTTCAGTGCCCGAGCCTACTGGGGATATTTTTTCATTCAAACCACTAGGAAGTGTATTTGATTTCTCAACTCCTTGCCTCTTTTGTGAAGGATCTTTGTCAAGGATAGAGCAGTACAGTTAGACTCACTGCTGAGGTGGGGTGGGGTGGGGGCGTTGAAAGGACTTAGGATTTTTGAGCTGTACTTGGAATGGAGTATTTTTTTTTTTTCATTTTAAAAAGCATGCCCAGCATAGCCAGGCAGCGGGGACAAATGCCTTTAACCCCAGCACTCGGGAGGCAGCTGGATTTTTGTGAGTTTGAGGCCAGCCTGGTCTGCAGAGTGAGTTCCGGGACAGGCTCCAAAGAGACTGTGTCTTGAACCCCCAACCCTCAACAAAAAGTTATGCATAGCAAAGTCTAGAATCTCACTTAGGTCACTCAGACTTTTGATGCAATTTATTGCACACATTCTATTTATTTATTTATTTTTGCCTTTTCAAGACAGGGTTTCACTGTGTAGCCCAGGCCATCCTGGAATTCACTCTGCTAGACCAGACTGGGTCTTGAACTCACAAAAATTCTCCTGCCTCTGTCTCCCGAGTGCTGGAATTAGAGGTGTATACCACCACAGCCTGGCTACTTGCACACATTCTTTTTTCCTATAATGAGAACATTATTAACTCATGAGCCCTAGCCACATGAGCCCACAAACCTGAGCTGAGGTTTTGTTTGTCATTTTAGGGCTTAGTGACTTTTACAGGTGTGGCCATCTACTTTTTCCAAGATGAGTGGGGATAGCCAAATCTTGCCTAGAAGAGTTTGTATGGGATGGTGATGCCGGACAACGACAGGAACCTGGTTGCAGTGAGTAAGGGTGACTCAGTATCTTCTTATGCCTTAATTGTTTTCTGACACTGTCTCTCTTCAAGACCATTTAGACCAGTGTTTCTTAACCTTTGGGTCACTTGGCCTCTAGGGGTTGTTGAATGAGCCTTTTACAGAGGTTACCTAAGACCATTAGAAAACACAGATATTTACACTAAGATTCATAACAGTAGCAAAATTATAGTTATGAAGTAGCAACAAAGATGATATTATACTTGGAGGGTGGTCACCGCAACATGAGGAACTGTATTAAAGGATCGCAGCATCAGGAAGGTTGAGAATCACCGACTTAGATCAACTATAGTTCTTGCTTACAAACTTTACTGTCTGCTTTATATTTTATATTCTGTTTTGTATACAGGTCTTTGCATTTTTAAACCAGATGTGATCCAGTTACTATAGCAAGAGAAGGAGCTGTGGATGATAAAAGGTGAGATATCCAGAGGTTGGTGCCCAGATGTGTGCAGGATGATTAGAGCTGGAGAAGTTACACTCAAGAGTTGGTATTTGTGGGAAAACTCCTCTCAGACTCTCTCTTGGATTGATGTTGACTATCGGAAGAGCGTCTTCTTCATTGGTAATGCCTACCACATTTATCTTTATGTAGTTCTTATACATACCTAAGTCTGTTCCTTAACTTCTGACCCATTAATGTTTACATAGTTCTGAGCTATAGAAGGAAGCTTGTTGAGTATGAGCCAGAGAGCGAGTCAGGATTCTTCCATAGTTTTTACTTCAGTTCCTCCTTGGGTTCCTCTCCCGATTTCCCTCAATGATAGACTGTCACCTAGAAGTTTAAGCTGAAATAAATGCTTTTCTAAGTTGCTTTTGGTTGGAGTGTTTTATCACAGCAGTAGGAAAGCAGGATAAGCAAACATCTAATCCAAGCTAAAATTAGTTATAAATGGTCGTTGGTGTTTCTAGAGATCAAAGTAAGAGTAAATGAATTGGAAAACTGTAGAGCTAATGAAATTAACTATGCTTGTCTTTAAGAAAAGGAATAAACATATAAACTTAGGACAATAAGAGAAAATAGATAAAATCACAAACACACAGGACTTAAAAGTATCATATGAAGATCTGGGGTGTGGGTTAACCTACACAAGGCCTTGAATTTCATCCCCAATGATCGCCCCAAAATAAATAAAGTAGAGTGGTATGAATTTGTTTTCCGCAACTCCCTATCACAAATCTGAAAATCTAGATGCTGATGGGTGGTGTTTTAGGAGAATACAGATGTGTAGATAAACATGACTGATGATATAAGATAGCAATACAGGAAGTTGTTTGTGAACTGTCACCCGCCACTCTCAAAAGAGAATAAGCCACAATCTAGTTTTACAAGTCAGTCCATAAAACCTTTAAAGAAAAGATCCTCCACATTATTATTTCTAAGAAGTAAGAAAGAAAGCTGTGGTCGGAGCGCTAGCTCAGGTTAAGAGCACTTGCTGCTCTTGCAGAGGACCTGAGTTTGGTTCTCAGTATCCATTTGGTGGTTCACAACCATCTCTAACTCCAGTTCTGATGTACTAGTCTTCTGGCTTTTTCGGGTGCCTGGCACACATATGGTACATATATGTATGTGCAGAGAACACACTCATACACATAGAATTTTAAAAATACAGTTTTAGGTAAAATGAAAAGGAGAGCTTACAAAACAATTGTTGATGAATACAGAATGTTATTTGATGACAGGTTACCAAAATCACACAAAAAAAGGTAACTTGCAGATAAATTTCACCTACAAACATTGGTGCAAAGAAAAGGCTGTATATAATAGCGAACTTATGGCCAGTGATGGCTTCTTCCAAGTATGTGTGGATGATTGTAGCATCTAATTTTATTTAAGAAATAGTAAAAACCACAGACCTCTTCTGGGCTTTAATAAGCACCTGATTTTCAGGGTTTCTTCCTAGCATTTATTAAAGGAAATGCCTTTCAATATTTTTAAGGCCTGGAGTACATGTGGGTGAGTGAAAAATTATATCCAAATCAGGATATTTATTTATTTAGGGTTTTTCAAGACAGGGATTCTCTGTGTAACAGTCCTGGCTGTCCTGGAACTCACTCTGTAGAGCAGGCTAGCCTTGAACTCACAAAGATCTGCCTGCCTCTACCAACCAAGTGCTGGGATTAAAGGCATGCACCATCACTGCCTGGGACACTTATGAAGAGAAAATTTCCTAGGCAGTAATTGTGGAAAGAATTGCAAAATATGCCCTGGAATGTTACACATTAGGTGAAACTGGAGATATGTGGTGATTCCCTGTAGGCTTTACAGCAGGCAGGGAAAAGACCCAAAAAGAGACAAGAGTGCCTGATTTTATTGTAATTGGTGCTGGACCAGGACTTCTAGAGTCTGTCCCAGTTAGATAATTTTACTTTAACCACACAGCACAATTCATGAAAAAAGTACTCAGATAACAGTTAACTCGGCCCCAAGTGCATTATACTTTAAGGCATGTTTACATTGAGATTGCTTACAAAGCACATCTGGCTTCTTTTACAAGAATGGGTACTGTTGACTCAGATTTAGGGTCTAGGGATCTTGACTGAGGTAAACATAATGCCTGTGGGTGTCAGGATTGGCCTGATCCTAAGATAGAGAAGTCACTTAGGCTGTTGTAAAACACAGGTTTTATGGTCTCACAGGAGTGGATTTTATGGTCTAAATGCAATGCTCAAGATTTAAGGGAAAGGGTCTTGGATAAGTAAAAACATACATTCTGGGAGATAGGTAGAACCTGTCTCGTCAGACAGCAAAGGATGGCTAAGCTGTAAAATGACATTGCTCCTAGTGTTCCAGGAAGAGCAGCTTTGAATCTCATTATGTTAAATAGGTAGGCTGTGTGTTAAACTTTTCTGGCTTCTCCAGTTCCTATCTGTGTACACAAGGTTCTTTGTTCTCTACAGAGATGTAAAGACTTGTTTGAAATTAAATCAGCCAGAAAATACATTTTAGGCATGAGATAATCACTCATAGAATCCTTTATTGTGAAAAGAGACCACTGTACCAAGTCTGGGACAAATTTCCACATGGGTCCATTATCTTATCTAATATTTTTTTCTCATATAAGAGAGTATATATACTTTTGGTACAAAAAGAAAATACATTCAATTATGAAAATATACAAACAAGACTTTAGAGAAAAACGGATAAAAATGTAACAACTGTGAGAAAACATTTAACAAAATCTCACCCTTACTCTTCAGCAGAGAATCCCTATTGGAGAAACCCTATGAATGTATTGAATGAGAGAGTCTTCACCCAGAGTGCCCATCTTGTTCAGCATCAGAGAACACACCCAGGAGAAAAACCCTGTGAATGTGGTGGCTGTGGGAAGCCATTCAGTCAGAATGCTCATCTTATTTAATACCAGACAGTTCATACTGGGGAGAAATCATATTAACATAAGCAGTGTAATAAAGCCTTCAGCCAGCTGGTATACCTTTCTCAACATCAGATGGTTCATACTGGAGAGAAAACCTATGGATGTTAAATGTGGAAAATCCTTCAGGCCTGAATGTTTATCTTACTCATCATCAGAGTTCCTTTTTTCCAGTCCACAGTTTATCATTGTAGTGTAAGACAAAAGTATGTCATTTGTGTTTCTGTGACAATGAAACTATTGTCCACCTTGTACCTCTAAGTGCTTCTTACCTCTATAACAAGGTTTATCTTTTAAAAATAAAAACATATGATCATGTTTCTCTTCCAGTTAAAATACATTATTTAAATAACAGACAGATTTTAAAGGCTTACTACACAATCCCTTAGTGTGTATCTAGTGTTAAATGTATGTTAACTGTTGAAGTAAATATTTCCTTGGCTTTCTGTGGTGGTATATGTCTTTAATCTCATCACTTCAGAGACAGAGTCAGAGGAAGGCTGATTTCTGAGAGTTTAAGGCCAGCCTGGTCTAAAGACTGGGTTTCAGGGTTACATAGTGAAACCCTGCCTTTAAAAAAAAATAGTTCCTGGGCCTGGAGAGATGGCTCAGTGATTAAGAGCACTGGTTGTTTTTCCAGAGGTCTTGAGTTGATTCCCAGCAACCACATGGTGGCTCACAGCTTCTAATGAAATCTGTTACTCTCTTCTGGCCTGCAGACAGAACATTGTATACATAATAAATAAATAGGTGTGTGTGTGTGTGTGTGTGTGTGTGTGTGTGTGTGTGTGTATGTGTGTGTGATATGCATGTATCATGAATGTGTGCGTGCATGGAAGTATATGTGTGGCACAGCACTGTGGAAAGTGAGAGGACTCTTATGAATTGCTTCTCTACTGCCATATTGTAGATCTTGGGATCTACCTTAGGTTTGTCAGGCCTTTGTACAAACACCTCTATCTGTTGAGTGATCTCATCACCACAGATTGTCTGGGTATGAGCAGTGTTTCTCAGGGTGTTTGCAGCTTTCAGATTTCCTGTGCTTATTGTCAGATTTTTTCCATTATGGTAGGGAGGAGATGCACTCTGGTACACTCTCCAAATGTCAATGGGACTTGCCACTCTAGAAAAACAGCTTTGTGTTTTTCTAATGGAAGCCTAAAAGATTGAAGACTTAAATGTCGAAGTATAAGGAAAATTGACAACTTTGCCTTGAGATGAACTTTAAGCATTATAGCTAATGCAGAAGACATTAGGTTCTTTGAAATTTATTTGATTACACACAAAGAGATAGACAAAGATGAATCTGAATAAAACAAATGTAGCAAAAGGTGTCCTTGATATTCAAAGTAATATTTTAGGGCCGCAGATGAGGCTCAGAGGAAGGAGCATTTGTCTAGGATGGGTAAATCCCAGAGCTTAGCCCTAGTAGTAATGCTAACAACTGAAGTGTAGAAAAGCATAATGGGAAATACAACCAATTAGTGAAGAATTTCTAGCATCATTTCCTGGACATGGTAATTTATTGGTAATCAAGGAAATGTACATTAAAATGATGATGTATATACCTCCCTAAAAAAATTAAATTTGAATTGTAGAGGTCTGACAATCTCTAGTATTAGTAACTGCATGGAAAATAAGAATTTTAAAAATGTTAGTTTTATATACTGCTACTATATTATAATCCATTTAAATAGATTTTTTAAAGAAAATGTACAAAGGTAGATTAGATAATTAATTAGTTAGATAAAAAATTAGTTTTTTTTCCAACATGATACAATCTTGAATCACCTGGGAAAAGAATCTCTGCAAGGTACTATCATAAACAATAACCCAATATATGTATGTGGGGCACTGATTGCATTAATTGATGTGGAAAGACCTAGCCCACTGTGGGTAGCACTATTCTCTGAGCTTGGGTCCTAGATTACTTAAGTTTGGAAAAGTTTGGATAATAGGGATGTTTACAGTTATTCGTGTCTGCTCTGGACTGTGAATGTGTTGTGTCCAGCTGTTTAAAGTCCCTGTCAGCTTGGAATTCATGCTATTATTCTGTGGTTCCTGGTGGTGTGACCTATGGAATCTGTGGCCTAGGGTTAGTATCCTGAGTAATATTTGAATAAGCAATCCTAGGAATGTTTGTACTCTGAGAATTGCTGCAGTTGCTAAAAACTTTAGGAAGAAGATATACATCTTTATTCTTTCTACAGAGTGTGCTGTTACCTAGCCATCTGTGTGGAGGTATGGGGTACAGGAGGACTCACAACCTCCTCATGATCAGATTCCATTGTCATACAGGTGTTAGGACAAGTCATGCAAATTTGAAATTTGGGTGGAGAAGAAATGAGAGGGAAAAGATTCTAAACCCAGTCCAGTTTGAGTAGCTCTGAGCAAGTTCCGTTTAACTTTTTCATCTTTCTGGTTCCTCATTCTGGAAATGAGAAAGTAGTGACACTCAACAGTTTGATTAATGGGCTCGTCAGGAGAAGAAAGTGCTGTAAGTGATAGTGGGATGGCTCAACAGGCAAAGATGCTTGTGTAGTAAGTTTCTGGTCTGTCTGGCTCATGGTTCAGTCTTGCAGCCCAAAGCCATTGAGCTCCAAATAATCACACAAAGGCTTATATTAATAACAAACTGCTTGACTTATGGCTTAGGCTCATTATCATCTAGCTCTTACAACTTAACTCGGTCCATTTCTATTAATCTTATGTCTTGCCACATGGCTAGTGGCTTTACCTGTGTTTCATTACATCTTGCTCTCTTGGGCAGCAGCTCAAAGTGTCTCTGTCTGACTCTGTCCTCCTTCCTATTTATCTGCACTTGGATTTCCCATTTACCTATAAGCTGCTTTGTCATAGGCCAAAACAGTTCCTTTATTATCCAATAGTAATTCACAGGATACAGAAAGACATCCAACATCGTGTTTGCTGCCACTCCTGACGACTTGAGTCCAATTCCTGGGACTCACCTAGTAGAAGAAGAGAACCAAATATCTCAAGCTGTCCTCTGACAACCTCATTTTAGTTAAAATTTTAGTTTGGAAGTATTGATGCTGCATTACAAGTAGGGTCTGCTCTCTGGGGACATTTTAGGACATGTTTCTCATATATTTGCTTCTGAACCACTCCTCAGGGACATTCTTGGTGACTAAATTTTTGCTTATTCAGTCATGTATTTATTCTTCCATTCATTGGTTTTCAGTGTGGGATGGATTTTATTCCACTGACTTGTCTTTAAAGAAGCTGCACAATTTAAAACCCACATAATTGAGGACTAATTCTGACAGATAATAGTGGGTATGTCTGTTCTTCATGAAAGGCAGTACAAAAGATACTTTATGAAATAGAATGGGTTACATTTTAAAGTATAGCTACCTGAAACATTTTTAAATTGCCAACTTTTATCACTAAGAATTATCTCTATTAGTTAACCATCGAATCTCTGTCCTTTTTTGGAACATGTAGGTGTGTGTTGTATGTATGCATGTTTGACTATGCATGAGTGCTTATATGTAAAGTTGCATTTGTGTGTGGAGGACCAAGCTTGATATTAGATGATGCCTCTCAAGTACTGTCAACCTTCGTATTTTAAGGTAGGCTCTCTCCCTGAACCTAGACCTCACCATTTTATATAGTCTGGCTATCCTATTTGCTTTGGGGGAATCCCTGTCTCCGCTTCCCACACCACTGGGAATTTAGGCAGGCTTCCATGCTCACTTGGCATTCACATGGGTGCTGGGAATCTGAATAAAAGTCCTCACACTTGAACAGTGAGTTTCTTGCTTATTGATCTACTTTTGTCATTCCCAGAATCCATATCTTTCTTGTGACCTCACCCCACAACATAAACAAGACAAACAACAGAAAATCCTAAGAACTTATGGGGGCATTGTCCACTTCATTACACTGAAGATAATCAACCTGCATGACCTTTAAGGATATTTTGGAAAATCTGTTAATAAGTCTCATGGGGGTAAGGCAAGCAAGTAGGTAGCAAGGCCCCACTGCCCTGAGAACTAAAAGTGCCTCTTTAAAGTAACTCTGCAGTTTTTGTTTTAATTAGCTTTCGTCCTTTACTCTCCACGGTCCCCAGTGAGCTGTGTTTCCAAGAAACAGCAAGAGAATTTTTCTATACAGGCAGTTACTTAAGATTTCTGTATGGTAGGATAAGGAAGCCTCTCTGTTATACTGTATAAGATCAGCACCGAAGTCTGGGCATGCAGTTGAGGTTAGAGGCAATTCATGGCGCCATCAGTCAGCACCACGGACAGCGAAAGGCAGCACACGGTTTAGGTTCTCCAGCGTTGAGCTGTGTGGTTCAGGACCAAGGACAGCGCACAACCCTCCACAGCGCCCATTTGATCTCAAGTAATGGCGTGTAATTCAGCACCCCGGATAGCACCCCCTCAATCACGAGGCTGCTTAGTTTCAGAACCGCGGACAGCGTCCCAAATGTGTTTTATTTGTGACAAACATCTTGCGGCTGTTTAGCACTACAGGACAGCGTTTGCTGCAATGGTTGAATGAAGGGCTGGCTTTTACCTCCCATCTCCCAAACATGTTAGAGACAGAGACAGTTATCTTGCAAATAGATCAGCAGAGCAGGCAGCACAGATTCCATTGGTTAGCAGTGCAGATGATCTAAGGGGACTTCTACCATCAGAGGTCATTTTGCAGCATTTTTAAAAGCACCATCCTGAGCCTACTCCCCCATTCTCCCAGCTGTAGGGTTTCTGGTTGGGAATATTTACATCCCCAACTGGACCATACTCACAGAAGTGCAGGCATCCAACATTTATGCCACAAATAAAACTTTAGGTTTTTCCTGTAAACAAAACAAACATCTTGATATCACTCAATGCACTACTCAGCACTCAGTTACTCAGGCTCACAGTTGTGATCTCTCTAAATTTATCCCTTGCTTTTGTGCCTCAAAACCTATTTGCCTGTCAGCCTTCTCAACTCCACCAGGAACGGGTATCCTGAGTATTTCCACATCTGTCATCTCCATGACCACTGTATTTCAGGATACCATCACTTCCCACCTTGGTTACTACAGGAGCCTTTCGGATAATCTTTCATTAATGCTCACTTCTGCTGTATTCCCCACAAAGAGGTTTTGGGCACACTTTAATAATGTAAATTAGAGTAAGTCTCAGCACTCTACAGTACTTTGCTAATTCTTCCCAAGCAACTCACAATTAGTCTAGTGAACTTTCTCTGCAAGATCTTGAATGCCACTCTGAATTATATCTCACTTTTGTCTGATGTGTAGCTAATCTGCCCACATTTCCCCCTTTATTGAGTCCTTTGTATAGTTAATGATTAATTCTGCCATGGATTCTTGCTTAATTGGCTTTTCCCCAATCTTTTAGATCTTAGTTCCAAGTGTCACCTCTTTGAAATGTCTTCTCTGGGATGAGGTAGCTCAGTGAAAGAGCACTTGCCTAGCATCCATGAGACCTAGGTTTCATCTCCAGCAACTCCCAGCCCCACCACTAAGAGAAAGAGATGATAGATAGATGGATCTTCTTAGAGTCACTATTACACTGAGCCTTCTCATGGGCTTTAGTAGGAATTACATTTCACTGCTTCATGTATCTGCTGTGTGTTGTAGAATATTATTTTAAGGTATGTTACTTTTGTATATGTTACTTTTGTATATGTTGTGAAGCTGTGTTACTGTGCTTTTCTAAAACATCTGATGGTCTAATAAAGAACTGAATGGCCCATAGCAAGACAGGAGAAAGGACAGGTGGGAATGGCAGGCAGAGAGAATATATAGAAGGAGAAATCTGGAATGAATAAAGAGGAGAATCAAGAGAATGAGGGAGACTCCAGGGTCCAGCTACCCAGCTACTCAGCAAACCACAAAATAAGAGTAAGATTTACAGAAGAGAATGGGAAAAGCCCAGAGGCAAAAGGTAGATGGGTTAATTCAAGTTAAGGAAAGCTGGAAAGAAACAAGCCGAGCTAAGGCCAAGCATTCATAAGTAAGAAAAAAAGCCTCAGTGATTTATTTGAGAGCTGAGGCAGGGCAAAAGAGTAAAGAGCCAAACCAAACAACAACAGTTGAGTATTTCCATCATTAGAATGTACCCTTCTAGCCCAGCAAGATTACTCACAGTGGGTTTTGCTCATAAGCCTGATGACCTGAAATCAGTCCCTGGGACTCATTTGGTAGAAGGGGAGAACCAACTCCATCATGCTAGCCTCAGACATTCACAAGCACATCCCTTCATGCACATGTGCACACAGACACAGCTCAATAAAAAATGTAATATATAAAGAACATACACTTCATTGAACCACAGACATTTACTATCCTAATCACCAAGAACATGATCTACTATGTGTTGTTTAAAAAATTATTTGCTGGATAAATGGTTAGAGTAATTGAATAAAATCCTAGTCTTATATTGAGCAGTCTTTTGCCAGTTAACCATTGAGTACCAGCAAGATGTCAAGAGGACTCACAACACGGTCAAATCATGGCTCACAGTTTGGTGACTGTGCTGTGGTTCCCAAGATGATGAACCTATCCCCCGACATGATAATTCACTGGGAAGACCCAAGAAGTCATCACCATGTAGTCACCATACTCAACAGTGGTGATTTGTTGCAGTAGGAAAATCCAACAGGACCAGCAAGAGGAACAGACTCCTGGGAATAGAATGTTTTTTCACTACCTCTTAATTTTCTATGAAGTCGTTTATGGTACAGTATGTAACCGCAGGGCTATGAAGAGTAGAGACCAGTGTTAGGCACGGTAGTAAACAACTTTAATCCAAGCACTTGAGAAGTAGAGGTAGACAGATCTCTGTGTTTGAGGCCAGCCTGGTCTACATAGCGAGTTCTAGACTAGCCAGGGATAAATGGTGGGAGGCGGTCTCAGAGAGAGGGAGGAGGGAAAGTGAGAGAAGGGAAGAAAGGGGACAGAAAGAGATCTCAGTGATGGAATCTGTCACGTCAAGTTGTGGCATACAACTATGGTTAATCTTTATTCCTTTTTTTCCCCCATTCAGGCCATTGCACATAAACCGTCTGTCTGCACATAGGGATGGTGTGCAATTTCCCTTTAAAGGCATTTTGGATAGGGCTGGTGGGAAATGTTAATGGTAACTATTTGGGGAGCTGAGGCAGGAAGATCATAGATTAAAGCCCTGCTTCAGCTATAGAGTTACTACAAAGCCAGTCTGGGCAACTTAGTGAGATTATGTCTCAGCAAGTTATAAAGCGTGCTGAGGGTTCTCAGTGGTAGAGTGCTTGTCTACTGTGCTATCATGCATGAGACCCTAGGTTCAGTTCCCAGAACTGAAAATAGATTGACTGACTGACTGACTGACTAACTAACTAACTAATTCACTCACTCGCTTGCTCGCTCACTCACTCATTCATTCGCTCACTTCTTAGAGTTTCTATTGCTGTGAGGAGACCATGACCACAGAAACTCTTATAAAGTAAGCCTTTATTTGGGGCTGGCTTATAGGTTCAGAGGTTTAGTTCATTATAGTCATGGCAGGAAGCACAGTGGTGTGCAGGCAGACTTGGTGCTGGAGGAGCCAAGGGTTCTATATCTGGACTGGAAAGCAGCAGCAGCAGCAGCAGCAGCAGCAGCAGCAGCAGCAGCAGCAGAGAGAGAGAGAGAGAGAGAGAGAGAGAGAGAGAGAGAGAGAGAGAGAGAGAGAGAGAAAGCCCACCCACCCCCAGTGCCACTTTTTCCAACAAGGTCACACCACCCAATGCCACTTCCTAAGCATTCAAATATAAAATACATGAACCCATAGGGACCAATCTAACTTCTAAAAAGGTTTTAGGAAAATAAATACATTTAAAATAAAAATTCTAACTAAGGTAGAAATGGTGGCACACACCTGTGATCCCAGCGCTTGGGAGGTTAAGGCAGAAAGATATTTCACAGTCACCTTCAGTTTATAACAAATTTGAAACCAACTTGGGCTAATGAGGCCTTGTCTTAACAAAAACCAGAATAAAAAAAAAAACAGTGGAGTAAATAGGATTATGATGTTTATGGAAATTGTAGGCAGCTAGGAAGGTGGTGTCTATCACTGATGGAAAAACATGACCAGAGGTAAAGAAGGAAGTGTGAAAGACTGTGTAAGGTTAAAACAGTGGAGAAAGATTCTAGACCATCTCTTCACCGTTCTTTTATCTCTCTCTCTCTGCCTCTTTCTCCCTCCCATCCTCCCTCCCTTCCCCCTCCCTCCCTTCCCCCTCTCTTCCTTCCTTCCTTCCTTTCTCCCTCCCTCCCTCCCTTCTTCCTTCCTTCCTTTCTTCCTTTCTCTCTTTCTCTCTTCCTTCCTTCCTTCCTTCCTTCCTTCCTTTCTTTCTTTCTTTCTTTCTTTCTTTCTTTCTTTCTTTCTTTCTTTCTTTCTTTCTTTCTTTCTTTCTTTCTTTCAGAAAAAGTTTCTCTGTGTAGCCCTGGCTGTTCTGTAACTCACTTTGTAGCCCAGGCTAGCTCGAACTGAACCTAACTCTGCCTCCTGAACGCTGGGATTCTTTAATGTGTTAAAGGCATGCTTTACCACTACACAGAATATTTTATTTATTTATTTTGGTGTTTTTTTTGCATTCATGACTGTGAGGGTGCCAGATCTCCTGGAACTGCAGCTAAAGACAGTTGTAAGTTACCTTGTGTTTGCTGGGAGTTGAACTCAGGTCCTCTGGAAGAGCTGCCAGTGGTCTTAACCCCTGAGCCATCTCTCCAACCCTCTTTTCTTTCTGAAAGAGATCTCCCAAGGAATTTGCTCAGTGACATTATTTCTTCCAGGCCCTCCTTCTAAGAGCTCTCAAAAATAAAAACTGAATACTTCCCAGTGATAAGAACCCATGTTTAATAGTTATAATAGGGACTGGGGAGATGGCTTGGTAGGCAAAATGCTTGCTATGCAAGCATGAAGACCTGAGTGAAGATTGCCAGCACCCATATAAAAGCCATGCGTATTGGCTTATGCCCATAACCCCCAGTGCTGGTAGTGATGGGTGAAAGACACAGATGGATTCCAAGGACTTACTTCCCATAAGCACAGGTATGAATGAAGGCAGCTCCCTACACACCCACACCACACATACATACACCACGTATACAAAGAAAATTGATGATAATTTGATGAACCTTGTTTGCTTATTTATTTCTTTTTATAGAGGAATGTGTGTGTGTACATGTGCCATGATACATGTATGGAGGTCTGAGAATCTTTCTTTTTATCATGTGTGTCCTGGGGATTTAATTTAGGTCTTAGCAGCAAATGCATTTTCCCATTGGGCCATCTTGCTGACCCTGATGGAGTGTGTTACTAAGCATTCAGTGTACATGAGAAATGAATACTAACTCATTTTACCCTGAGAATAACCCTCCGAAGCAAGAACTATTCCTTTCCTCATTTTTTTTTTTTCAGGCAATGAAACTGAGGTCCAGTTAATCAACATCCTTAAGTTTTACACTTAGTATATGCTTGTATTTGCATCTGGGGACCCAGTTTATACGCTCTTTATGACTTGATGAGGGACTCATTTCCTAATTTTCAAAACACAAAGTGTCTCCCAATCACAGAACAATGCAATATAAATAATATTGGCAAATTGCCGTGTAGTGTTTTTAGTTGATTATTTTTGATTTTTCATAATTTTATGCACGCATATAATATATTCTATCACTCTCTCCCCTTGCTCTCTCTTTTATCTCCCTTCTCTCAATCCTTAGCTACCCCAGTTTCCAGGCTCATGACTTTTGGTTTTGTTTTATGACCCATTATTTTAACAAAGGGATGATCCACTGGAGTCTGGAAAAGGGGCCATCGGGGAGCACACACCAAAAGACAATGACTCCCTTATTTTCTGCTGTGAAGGGGTCTCGACCCACAGGTTGAGAAACAACTTATCTAGCTCATGTTAATTTGTGGGCGTTTCTGTGGGAATTGTCTTGACTCGCCCCCCCCCCCCCGCCTCGACCCACGACTCACTGTGGGTAGCCTCATTTCTTGGACAGGTGATCCTGGGCTGCATAGGAAAGCCAGCGCTCTGGATTGTGACAATTTCCTTGCTCCTTCACTGGACATAGAGAACACACACCACTTTGGCTAGACCTTCAAGCTTATACTAGGTCCGCTCTCCTGCAACCGCGCCACAGGCCAGCGGTCTCTATCACTTCTCCAATCTCTCTTCAGTTCTTTCCAAACGCAGGCTCCCGGAGGAGGAGGAAGAGAGGCCACCTCCTACTCTTCCCCCCCAAACTTCCACCTCCCACCCATAGCCTCCGCGTCTGCGCAGCCTCTGTCCTTGCAGATCCAGCTCTGCAGAGCCTGGCAGGGTCTGGTTGGGGAGGGTGAGTCCTTAGAGGGACCCCCGTGTTTGGGAAGGGGGCGGGAGATTGGGTTGGGGGCGTGGGCAGTGATCGGGGGAGGTGCATGCATGTATGACTGTGCATGCGTGTCCAAGCATGCTTCTGGGGTGGGCGGGTTCGCAGCACAGCCACTCTAGGTCTGGGGTCTGGGAAGGGAGGGTCCCCAAAGCCATGTGAGGGGAGAAGGCTGGAAAGAAGGGGGCGTCTAACCAGGTTGGGTCCGTTTATCTATCAAGCTTGATTTATTTACCCGGTGCCTGTACATCGCACATGAATTTCAGCAACCAGGGAGAAGGGACCCCAAGGGAGCTTGCACCCAGGCGTCTGTGTTCCCTCGTAGGTGTGTGCACTTGCACATCATCTCCCGGGGTGGGGGGTGGAAGGAGGGTCTTCAGTTGTGTTGGGCTTCCTGCACCTGGAAATCTGGCCGCGTGTGCACCTGCGCATGTGTGCATTGTGTCTGTCCTGGACTCAGTATGGTGTATCCTTGCAACAGGCCAGGAGCATAGGTTGTGAAGTCCCACAGGTGCGGGGTTTAAGTGGCAGCCCCAGCTCTCCTGAGCTCTGAAGCTGGGACGGAGACCCTTAGTCCTTTGTGCAATGGAACCATAACCGTAACTACTCAACAGAGCCCGAAAATCAGAAGTCCACCCCTGAAAACAGTGCCCCATTACTGCTGTTATTATTATTATTATTGTTATTGTTATTATTATTATTATTATTATTATTATTATTATTATTATTTTTACGGCGATTTCCCTTGCTCTTACTGCTGCTCATCCTTTCGCGACATCGAGTGATACGTTTTCTAATTCACGGAGAACCCCAGGGACTGTGAGATGTAAATCCCCCAGGTCCGGCTTCTCTTCTTTTCCCTTCCATCCACTGCACCTGCAGGGTCTTCTAATCCCCGCCTCCCAGGTTTCTGTCTGTGCCACTGACTTCGACCTGCCTGCTCCTTTTCTTTTTCTTTCTTTCTTTTTAAAAATTACATTTATTTGTGTGGGACACAGCGTTCAGAGGGCGCATTATGGAAGTTGGGTCTTCTGGAAATTAATCTCATGTGGTCAGGCTTGGCAGCAAGTGCCCTTACCATCTGAGCCATGTTTTCACCCTCTCCACCCGATACCTGTGTTTTCTTTTCCAGCTCCCCGCTTTCTCAGCCCAAACCCGTGATTAATCATGCATCGCACTGACAGTAAAGCAATAGACAAAACCTAATTCTTAGGACACTCCAACACTCATTCCCACTAATGTTCCTGCAATGTTGCTGTGCACTCGAGGGAACACACACACACACACACACACACACACACACACACACACACACACACACACGGCAGATTTTTGTATCTCAGATGTTCTCAAAATTCACTTTTCACCCTTAACTGATGAACCTGCCTCTACCTCCTAATTGCCGGGGTTGTAAAGTATCCTGGTGCTGAAGACCCACTAGGCAAACACTTATCTCCCAGCTGCGTCCCTAACCCTGTTATTTGTCCTTACCGGAAGTCTTGTCTTTTCACAATCCCTCTACAACACACACCCCACCAACCCTTACTGATGTTGCAAACTGACAGCCCTACGGTCTCCTCTAGGTCTGCCATTGCTACTTGGCTCATGGGGTATTTCCTTTTTAAACATTTGAAATCATGGGTATTTTAAATTGCAGACCCTGCCTCAAAAATGAGTAAATAGAAACCAGAAGAAAGGAGACCAAGAGAGGGGTAATATTACGTGACGAGGAAGAGGAAAAATAGGAAAGGACGTGAGTCAGATGGTACAAACTGCTTTTTTTTTTCCTTTCTGGAGTTAACTCTTTTTCATAGTTTTTAATTTTTAATTTTATTTTATTCATGGTAGATAAATGCATTCAACTTCCTGGGTATTGAAATTAGAACCATAATATAATTAACTATCCAGCTACCTAACTAAAGTAAGTGTTAGTATTAAGTGCAAAACCCTTTCTTAAATGAAGGGAGGTGCTTCTGAGTATCCACTTTCTGTACAAAAGAACTTTACTGAGATATACAGAGTTGGGGGCTGCGCATGTGTCTGAGTGGATTCCTTAAACTGGCTGTATGATGTTTTTATTTGTGAGTTAATCAGGATATTAAATACTCTAATTAGAATATTTAAATATTTTAGAATAATTAAGTGTTAAACAATTAGGATATTTAAATATTTTAAAAGTGCGAAAAAAAATGTCATCTGAAAAAAAATTTTTCCAGCCTCCTAAGAAATCAAAGGTGACAGCCATGTGTTTGCCAGGCTGAAGGAGCAAGTCAGCTCCTCCTAAAAGGACTCTTGCTGGGCCTTTTGATTTCAGTACTCTCTATTGTTTCTCCCATGCTGGCACAGTGACTGTTTCTATTTTCTTTGAGATGCAGAAGCCGTCCTCTGGATTTGCATTTCGCTTTCCAGTTGCAGACGCGGGAGCCCCACAGAGGCTCTTGGTTGATTTATTTTATTCTTGTCCGGTTTCTGACGTGCCCTGGAGATGTTTGCGTTCTGATCTCGGGTATACGCCCGCATAGTCATGCCTGCTACTCGGTTTGGTTCTTCTTGACTCCAGGCTATCAGCTATTGAGGGGGACATCCAGTTCATCCATAGGCTCTCAGGACTCTGCGGGGGCCTGTCTTAAAGTCCTGTTGAGAACTAGAACAACCCGTGGGTGTCAAATAGTTATGGAGAGGTGACACTTAAATTAAGGTTGGTCTTGTGGGCAGGATGGTGCTTCGAGCCAGCGATGCCAGGAGAAAGAATGTGCCCCTTAAAAACTCCATTTACCAGGCGTTCTGTCCCTGCAGAAATCTCAAAATGCCTCTGTGAACTGACTGCTGTTGTCACCAACATCCTCATGGATGAGCAAACTGTAGTGCAGAGAGAGTGCGTGTCCCAGGACACAGCATGTACAGGGCAGGGAGTATCCCATATATATTCAAGGGCTCGCAGTTAGCTTCAGGCTTGCTTTACCTGCCACTAGTGATGCTTAACACCCTGAAAATTACAGCCATTCTCTCCCCCACTGGACTGTCAGTTTTAAAAAAATATGGATGCTTGGGATTCCTTCCAACTTCAGCCTTCATATATTTAATTATGCAAATACATATATATAATCATTTATATATTTGTGTGTATACATCTATATGTGTAGGTACATACAGTTAGTATGCATGTAAATACATATTTCAAGTTAATCCATGCCCATCTCCATTGTATAAATAAATTAGCAGGAATTTATTTACTCATTATACTGTTGATCGACATCTAAGTTGCTTGACCTTTCTGAATCACCATATTGTCTAAGCTGACCTCAAGTCTAAGACCCTGTGTTGGCTTGCAGAATGCTGATGTTACAGATGCTCTTGACCACACCCAGAGGTTGTGAATACTTGTTTTTGAGTCAGGGTTTCACATAGTGCAGGCTGCTGTATTGAGCTCACCATGTAGTTGAACTTCCCTTTCTCCCACATTTACTTCCTGCGTATTGGGATTAGATGTTTGTGTCATCACAGTTTACGCCCAGTTTGTGAATGACTGGGGACCCATCCCAGAGCTTCGCGTGTGCTAGGGCTACACACCCAGCCCCAGTTGTGATATCTACATTGTTTAAAAATGTATTTGTGTGTATGCTTGTGACCGCTGGGCCATTCATCTCTCCAGCTCCAGTTACCATAAAGGTGCATATAGTAGCCCCAACTATATGATTATAAACAGCTTTGTGTTGTTGCTTGGTATCTCTGTTGTGGTGTATGCAAGTGTGTGCATGCAGCAGCCCATGTCGGCACCCACAAAGGCCAAAGAATGTTTACCTCAATTTTTCTTTGCTTTATTTAATTTGAAGCAGGATCTCTTTGCTGAGCCTGGTGGATGCTCACTGTTTTGGCTACACTGGCTGGCTAGCAGATCCCTGGAATTTTGTCTCTGTCCCTCCTCCGATGAAGGGGTTACAGATGTGTGTTGCCTGGCATTTCTTCTCCTCCCCCTCTTCCTCCCCCTCCCGTCCCCCCTCCTCCCCCCTCCTTTCCCCCCTTCTTCTTCTCTTCTCTTTAATGTGGGTACTTGGGATTTGAACTCAAATTCTCATGTTTGTTCAGCACGCGCTACCCACTGAACCTTGTACCAGGCCCCTGAACAGCTTTAAAAAACAAACAAAAAAACAACCAAACAAAAAACCCAGAGGAGTAGTGGCTTCCCACACCGGGAGAGTTTCCTTCTGTCTCGCGTAGGTAGCTGCTGAGGATGGGAACATCACTTGCTGGGTTATGCGTATGTTTAGCCTTAGCAGATGGTGAAGTGGGGTTTTACTAAGTGGTTGTTGGGCTAACAGACACTCCCACCAGCACCCGTGAGCCAGCTTGCTCTGAGAATTTCCCAGGGAGATTTTATCACAGCGGGAGAGGAAGTGCCAGCGGCTCCTTCCGTTTTTAGCTTTATACAGTTCTTGAGACTATCTATGAAGACAAGCACGGCGAATGTAAGCCAATGTAGGACTGTGTTCTGACTAGAGCTATCCCATTGGCCCCTGGAGCTGCTCTCCACTTCCTAAGGGGCTCTCTAATAGAGGAGAGGCTAATAACACAGCCGCTGTGCGTGGCATCTCATGCCTGCAACTTCAGTGTCCAGTAAGCATTGGGAAGAGGATTAGGAGTTTGAAGCCAGCATGGGATATACAGTGAGTTCAAGGCTTCCTGAGCTACTTGGTAGTGTCTAAAAATAAGGGCTGGAGAGATGGCTTGGGGAGTAAAGGAACATGCCATACATACAAGCCTGGTAACTTGAGGTCCATTCCTGGGTCCCATAGTGAAAGAACTGACTCCTGGAAGCTCGACAAGTGTTGCACAAATGAAGGAAACTCAGAGCCAGATCTCAGGGAAAGGCTGAGATATCAGAGAAGAAACATCACAGTCAGTTCTCACCCAGCTGTCTTCCAGCTTCCTCAGCCTGGCTCCTCTTGGCATCATCTGCCTGCTCTGTCTTTCTATGCCTGCCTTAAATACTTTCTCAGTTAAGGTGTGGCACTATCACTGCCTGTCTGGGAGCCTAGAACTCCTTCTGTAAACTAAGATAACCTCAAACTCAGATTGAATTTAGGGCACAGGTCACCACTCCTGGTTATTCCCTGTGTTGGGGTTAAAGGTGTGAGTTACCAGTGTCTGAGCCTCTTAGACTGACTGTGGGTGGATCCCTCTGATATCTCAGACTGGTTTTATTAAATTTGAAACATATCCCCACATTCGAACACAGAGATACACAGACACATACACACATACACACTCTCACACACATATTCATATACACATACTCACACACTCTCACACACATATACACATATATATACACTCTCTCTCACACACACTCTCACACACATACACACACTCACACACACACTCATACTCACTCTCACACTACACACATACACACTCACACACAAATTATATAAAAGTAAAAATTTAAAAACTAGCCAATCATTTGTGTGTGTGTGTGTGTCACGCTAGTGTGCCGGGGAGCACAGATTGAGGCTAGATGGCAGCTGGCAGAATCCAATTCTCTCCTAGTTTATCATCCGGAGATTCAAACTCAGGACACCAGACGCGGTTGACAGTCATCTCTACCCACTGAGCCATCTCAGTGGACCTCTCTTTTTCTTTCTTTTTGTTTTAGAAGTATTTCTGAAACAACATGGCCATTGCACACCCGCAAAGAGTTAAACGATACATTATATTGCATGTCTAATGACCAGATCAGATCCATCACCTCAGATACTAGGTATTTCTGTATACAAGAATGCTCAGAATTCTCTTAGTTGTTCAGAAACATTGAATTAACTGTCATCAACTACAGTTGCCCCACACTATTCCTCTTAATGAAAAACTGAACTCTTAAGCCTATTCTTCATTCTCTAAGCCTGTCCTTTTCTTGCCTTTTCCCCAGGTCAGTAAATTGAGGCTAACCTGGTCTACATAACATAATAGTACCCTTCTATGAGGTTATCTTTTTATCCTACATGTATGGTCTCGTTTTATTTTTGTCACTGTAACACAGTATCCTGACAACAGGAACTTATTGGAGAGTTTACTGTAGTTCACATTTCCATGTTACAGAGAAATCACAGGGACAGGAGCTTGAGACAGTTGGTCACATCAAATTAAGAGTCAAGAGCAGAGAGAAACGATTGCATTGTGTGCTCACCTGCTTGCTTATGTTCGGCTCAAGTTTTCTACTTGTATACAGTTCTGCACCCTTGCCTAGGGAATGGTGTTGCCCTCAGTGGGCTACTTAACTAAGATGATCCCCCAAAGACATCCATATAGGCCAACCTAATTTAGACCACTCCTTATTAAGACTCTATTCCCAGGTGGTTCTATGTTGTGTCAAGCTGGTAAAGTTCTCAGTTTCTTTCTGTGAGCACCATTCATGGTGCCTTGTCCCTTAAGCTTTGAATTCTTAAGGCTTTACCTACTGTCCATACATTATTAGATAAAATTGTTAAATTGCTAATGCAAATTCTAGCTACAGTGGGAACTCTGCTTTGCGGCTTAGCTTTTAAGTTCCAACATGAGCATGCATGGAATCCAGATGAAGGCATCATCTTCCAACCTCCAGCCTTATTTCTAATGTGCTTGGTAATTTTGCATTGCCATATTAACTCAAAGATCAATAAAATGTGGTTCTCTTGGGAAAAAAATTTGCCAGTCTTAGCATTCAAGTGATCTTAGCATATAAGTGATATCACATGGTACATATCTTCTCGGAAGTATTTTAAAGCTCATCTCAGCTAGCACACCAGTTTTCCTTCTCCTCCTTCAAGAACATCTCTAAATGAAGATGGGTGTGCCCGGCGTGGTACACACATTTGTAATCTTAGGACTTTGTCGACTGAGAGGGGAGTATTATGAGTTAGAGTCAAGACAGGGCTACACAGTACGTTAAGGCTCACCTGGGCTATATATGTCATAAACAGAGAGACAGGCAGACAGACAGACAGCTTCTTACATTTCCTTATGCCATCACAATAATCAATAAAGCAAGTAACAAGCATTTGTATCATTAAATCCCCAGCCCACATACATTTTCTACAATAAATATTTTGTTTCACAGCATGCTGCTAGGAGTCTGCATCTACACTGGTTCATCTTGTCTTCTAAATTTCCATCTATGGTGGCAATTTAGAATCACCATGGAAACCCTGTGGGCATGTCTGTAAGGATGTTTCCAGACTGGCTTAACAAGTTAGGAGAAACCTACCCTGAACATAGGCACTTGCAGTCCATGGAGGGGAATACTGGTCTGAGTAAATAGAAGGAAGAGCGCTGAACACTGACATTCATCGTCTGCTTCCTGACTGTGCATGCAAAGTCACCAACTACTGCATGCTCCTGCAGTGGTGCCTCCTCCCAGGTGGTGACACTTCTTATTTAATAAAAACCAGTCTGAAATATCAAAGGGATCTACCCACAGTCAATGCAGGAGGATCAGAGAGTGGTAATTTACACCTTTAATCCCAGCACAGGGAATATCCGGGAGTGGTGACCCATGCTCTTAATCCAATCTGAGTTTGAGTCCAGCTTGGTTACAGAGGGAGGTCCAGGCTCCCAAACAGGCAGTGGTGGTGCCAGGTCTTTAATCCTATAACTCCATAGACAGAGAAGATCTTTCTGTGTTTCTGTGAGTTCAAGGCTAACTACCATATAGTCGTAGCCCATGCCTTTAATCTTAATCTGGATGTGAAACAACTGGGCGAAGAGGGTATTTAAGGCAGGCATAGAAAGACAGAGCAGGCAGTAGAAGCCAGGAGGATAAGCTGGAAGACAGCTGGGTGAGATCTGACTGTAGTGTTTCCTCTCTTTGATAGTTCAGCCTTTCCCTGAGATCTGGCTCTGAGTTTCCTTTATTGGTGCGACATTCCCATGATAGGTCAGGAGTCCAAATAAACCCTTCACTTTTAATGGCCGAACCATCTCTCCAGCACCTTGCTATCTTTCTAGCAATTGGCACCGTGACTTAACACCATTTCCTAGATGACAATATGCCTGTTAGTCCTTAGGTTTTGAATCCTGTGCTGGAGGAACCCCACAGGACAGTGGAACAGAGAAGTAAAAGCCTGCCTTGGAAGCTTCACTTCTTCCTGAGGAGATGCAGAACCTCAGTACTGAGCAGACTCAGGGACTGCTGCCCCAAGACAGCAGGGCCTGGGAGAAGCCATGCCACCCCACCTTCCCCAAGGACTGGGAGGCTGTGGAGGTCGGGGCCTCCAGCTGTGACAGCGATGAGAAAGGTGAGGGGTCCCGTGGGAAGTGGGCAAGGGAGATGCTCTGGACAGAATTTAGGAAGAAGCTGAACATCCATTCTGTCACTCAATGAGTCAATAGATGCAACTTGTGGAATGTTGAATTGGTCAGCTTTAACTGCGTAACAAGTCACCCCAACATTTTGTCATTTAACGTAATAAGCATGTATGAGTTCATAATTCTGTAGGTCAGCAATTCGATGTGACCTCGGGGGACATTTCTCCTGCTATCTGTTTTTGCACTTGCCTGCGAGATCACAGGGAGTGGGCTGATTAACACTGGGTGGATTGACTTACTCCGCTCTGTTGAGCCTTGCATCTCTAAGAGGTTGATTCTCATGGGTCTTTGGAGGGTAGTAAAAGAACAGCGAATGCTGGGATGTGTAAGCACGTAAAGTTTTTTAGAAATGTGTGTGTGTATGTGTGTGTGTCTATGAGCATGTGTGTGCAGGTACCACAGAGGCCAGAAGAAGGCACAGGATCCTTTAGAGTTACAGGTAATTGTGAACTGTCTGATGTAGTTTCTGGGAACTGAACACACACTGTCAAGAGTGAGCATAGCCTGTACTTTTAACCACTAAACCACTAAAAATGCCCCACTAAGCACTTTTAAAGCTTTTCCTAGCAACTTGATGATCCTATGTGATTGGTCAAAATATGGCATGATCAAGGCCAGCATCATCAAGGGAGGGGTTATTGTGTAAAACCTTTTGTGAGGAAACCTCTCAGTGTCTCTCTGTCTCTCTCTCACACACACACTACTCACCACAGGGAACACAATTAAGATTACTAACAAGAGCATGCATGGGCAGAGGTCAAAATGTTAAACCCACAACAAACAATTCAGACCCTCCCCTTTAATAACTATGCAACTCAAATATTAGAGGCACTGAGGGCATTAAGCCTGTTTTTTTTTTTTTAATAGCTGTTTTCCAGAATAAATGTAGGTTTAGAAAGCCAAGAGTGCGAGGCAAGAGGTCAATTCGGAGAGGCCCCTAGGCCAGCATGATAGTGGATAAGGGTGCTTGCTGCCAAGGCTGGCAACCTAAGTTTGATCTCTGGGACCCATATGATAGAAGGGAGAGAATTGGGACTGGAGAGATGGCTCAGCAGTTAAGAGCATTGGCTTTTCTTCCAGAGGACAGGGGTTCCATTCCCAGCAACCACATGGCAGCTCACAACACCTGTGACTCCAGTTTTAGGGGACCTAACACCCGTGGCAAAACACCAATGTACATAAAATAAGAATAAATAATCAAAGAAAAGGAAGGGAGAGAATTGGCTCCCACCTGTCCTCTGACCTCCACGTGTGTCCTCTGATGTGTGCCTCTACTCACGCCTCAAAATGTTGAAAGAAAAAGATAGATTTTAAGCTGGGCATGGTAGCTGACTTTTGTAATGCAGCACTTGGGAAGCTGAGGCTGGGGAATTGCTCACGAGTATGAGGCTAACCTGGGCTAGAGAGAGATTTCCAGGCCAATCTCGGATACAGATGAATCACATGGCCCAGTTTAAGTCATGTAGTCAACTGCAGGATCTGAATTCAGGCCTGACACGTTATCAGCCCCACATGAACCATGAATGTGTGTGTATGCATACCTGTGTGTATACACATGTACGTCTGTGCATTTATGTGTATTTATGTATCTGTTTGTATTTATGTATTTATGCATATATGTGTATGTGTGTTTATGTTAAATGTGCATTTGTGTTTGTATGCATATATGTGTATGTGTGTATGTACATCTTTTTGTGTTTGTATGTATACATATTTGTATGTATACATATTTGTGTGTATCTGTGTTTGTGTGTATATACATGTGTATCTCTCTGTGTGTGTGTGTGTGTTAGTTCATTAGTAGCTAAGGGAAGGGATGGAATGGAGTGGAGAAATCAAGGGAGCCTTGCTGAAGTGTCCTGGTTCCTCTGTCCTCTGTCTCTTTGCCTTAACAGATGTGTCATCTCAAGATACTGGGCTGTCTCAGGAATGGAGTTCAGTAGAGGAAGATGATGAGTCAGAAGACTCCCAGGTACGGGTAGGAATTATTTCCTTGAGCACAAATGTTACCCTGGAGATCTCAGTGAGTTGTTACATTTTCTTTGTCAGCCTGAAATGACTTCACTGCACAGAAGTTACAAGTGCTTTCTCATGGGAAATACGGCACATTGCTGTTGTGGAGGCCAGACATAGTGGAGGCTCCCCATGCGCTATGTGTGTACCTCTATGCACACAAACCATCCATAGCTCTGCACTTATAGTCAGTCTATCCATCCAACTCCCACCCATTTATCCACCCTCCCATCCACCCATCCACCCACCCACCCATCCATCCATCTACTCACCCCCACCCATCCATACACCACCCTTCCATCCATCCATCCATCCATCCATCCATCCATCCATCCATCCACCCCATCTATCCATCCCCCCACCCATTCATCCATCCATATACCCCTATCCATCCATCCACCCGCCAATCCATCCATTTATCTATCCATCATCCATCCATCCATCCATCCATGAATCTACCCTTATCCATCCATCCACCCACTCATCCATTAATTCATACATTAATCTACCCACCCACCCATTTATCTACCCACCCATCCACCTATCCATTCATCCATCTGTCCATCCATCCATTATTCATTCATCTATCAACCTCTCTACTCACCCATTCACTCGCCTACTTATTCATCTACCCACATGCCCACCCACCTACAATTCCATGCCTGTATCCATCCGGTCGTTCCCTATCTAGTCATTCTTCCTCTCCCACCAAAACCCTGGGTTTGATTTCCAACACAGCATAAAATCTGGAATCTCAGTACTTAGGAAGTAGAGGTAGGAAATAGGAAGTTCAAGGGTCATTCTTGACTATGTAGTGAGTTAAAACCAGTCTGGGCTATGTGAGACTCTGTCTCAAAAAAAAAAAAAAGCTTTACTTAACTATGGCAATACAGAAAACACACACACACACACACACACACACACACGGTAATATCTATTGGTCATCTTTATTTTAGTTTACTACAAATTTAGAAGAAAACTGGGTCAAGAACCAGACACCTATTGCATAAGACTAAGGCTTTCTAAACAAGTGATATTTTAAACATTTCCTCCCTTTACTCTGAAATTTATTTTCTTCTTGAAACTCAGGTGTGCTGCTTGCTTCCATATATTTATTTAATATCTGGTTATTCTGTCATTCAGTTTTAACTCAAACAACTTCTCTGCTGCTAGAACCCTGATTCTATGATCTTACTTTCTTGCAGTTAATGGTGTCAAGCTCTTGCCTGTCCAGTGCTGATATTTTCTTTTGTTTCTTCTTTCAGGGGTTTATGGAGTGGTCCAGAGCTCCTCAGCAAACAACCATTGTGTTGGTAGTGTGTGTGCTATTCTTATTCTTGGTTTTAACTGGGATGCCCATGATGCTACACATTTAACTATCTAGTAGCTGCTGTATGGAAACGTAAGGCCTGTGTCATGCGAAGGAACTGTCCTGGATGGAAACCAGGCATGAGTACTGAACGTTATAAAATGCCGTTCAACATCCATTGAAATGAGTTTATTATGATTTTTTAATTTATTTATTTTGAATATTTATTTCTAATTATATGAGTGTGTGTGTGTGTGTGTGTGTGTGTGTGTGTGTGTGTGTGTGTGTGTGTGTGTGTGTGTGTGAGTGAGTGCCTGCAGAGGCCAGCAAAGGGAGTATGAGCTTCTGCAGCTGGAGTTACAGGCAATTGTGAACCGCCTGATATGGGTGCTCTGGTTCTTTGGAAGAGCAGTAAGCACCCTTAACTGCTGAGCCATCTCGCCAGCATTGTGGGTTTTGTTTTTTAAATAACTGTTTTTAGTATGAGGTTTTTCATTTTCATTTTATTTAAATAAATACATTATTGATTGAAAAATCACATATTATTTTGTATACTACTGAGAAATTCTGTTTACTTCCAAGAAAGAAAAATGTGAATTAACTATAAGACATTATGAATTGGAAGACACCTCTTGAGAGAAGGTGAAAAATGGTTGAACTGTCTTCTGTCTTTTGAAAATATTATATTACAATTTAACAGTTTGCTTGCATACGTGTCTGTGTATCAAGTATGTGCCTGGTGCCTGTGGAGGTCACAAGAGGTTGTTGAGTCCTTAAAACTGGATTGACAGACTGTTTTGAGCTACCATGTGGGTGCTGGGAATTGAATCTGGATCCATTGGAAGAACAGCCAGTGATCTCAACTGCAAAACATCTTTCTAGCCTTAATATCATGACATCTTCAGTATGTACAGTCATTCTATAGACTGACATCTTTTTTCTTGCTATTTTATGTAAGGACTCTTGCCTCTATCTTGGCCTGTTCAGTTGGTGCTATTTCTGTGAGGTTTTGGTCTCATGGTTTCTTTAAACTTGCATCATTGAGAGATCTGGGTAATTTTAAAAAACCTTTTAATGCTTTTAAATAATTTCTATAGCTTGAGAAACATCAGATCTTTGGCAGTTTAAAAGAATTGGCTACGGCTGGAGAGATGACTCAGTGCTGTAAAGTGCACATCCCTCTTGAAATTGGCACATCACACACGCCAGGCAGCTCACCAACTGCCTGTAACTCCAGCTCCAGGAGATTGGGCTCCCTCTTTTGGCCTCTGGTGGCACTACACTCATGTGTACATACTCATAATCCTCCTCCATATACACATAATTAAAAATAACCTTTAAAATTGTTTCTCTCTCTCTCGAAGAATTCACCAGTACTTAGCTCTGAGATTTGTGAGGGGGAAATCTCAGACAATGTTTGGCTAGACATTTGAGTTATCAGAACTCATGTATTAGTAATTACCATGATAATTCTATATCAGTAGCTTGTGAGTAGCCTTTTGCTTCTTGGATTCATTTTGATGATTTATAATGGTATTTTAGCCTCTAGAGAGCTCTTCATTCTGTAGACCTTTTGAAACTATAAGCTTACTTATGAACACTATTTTTATAATTGAACGAAAAAGATTCTCTGCATTTTTTTTAATTACTGTTATTCTTGTCCTTTCGACTTGTGTCTGTGGTTTACTTCTTATTTGGTTTTACCAAACACGTAATCTGGTTCTTATTAGTGTTTTTAAAAAAGATCTAGTGTTTGGCTTTATTTTGATCTACTATTTCTTTTTTGTTATTTATTTTTTAATATATTAAGTTGTAAAATATATACATTGTGCTTAGTTCAGATCATTTTTTTATCGTGCCATATTTTAAGCTGAATACTTCACTTACATTCTCTCTGTACTTGTAATAATAACGTATTTAATAATAGAAATGTCCTTCTGCATATGACCTTGACCACATTATATAATCGACATCCTTGCTTGTTGTGACAGTTTTTGTAGCAGTCCTACTAAAGGCTTGGGAGTTCAGTGGTTTAGTTTGTTTATTTATTTAACAACCCTTTTGTGGGTTGGCAGTGTGTGCTGGGGGGGATGGCTTAGTGGGTAAGAACACGGTAGTCTGCCAACATGAGGACCTGAGTGTGAATCCCCAGGATTCACATAATGCACGGCTGTCTGTGTTGTAATTTCAGCAGTGGGAGGTTGTGTCCAGTGGAGACAAGTTGCCAGAGCTCACTGGACAGCCAGCTTAGCCAGAAGGGCAAGCTTTTTGTTCTGTGAAAGACCCTGTCTCAAGGTGATAAGGCAGAAAGCAGAGGAAGACAACCCATATCCTGCCCTGATTTCCACAAGCACATGTGTGGGTGAGCACCTATGTACTCACATACATGAAGCCAACTCACTCACCCATACCAACCCACCTCCCCAAGAACAAGAAGTTGCTTATTTTTATGCTCTGCAAATGTAACCTATAATATATTTGCTTCCAAAACACTTTGCAAAGCTTTAAGTGTGGCCAAGGACATGCCCGCCCAGTCTTTAGAACTGTTTCATGGATACTTAAGATGAACATCTGCTCTTTGTAGACTAGAAAACCATGTATGTCTGTCAATCCCAGCTCTTCAATGATGCTCCCCGGATTCATCTGTTATGTGACTTTGGACTGCTGCATCTGTTAATTTGTTTTCCCAGTATATTTTTATAATATTTATGTATTCACTAGTTGCATAATTCAATACAAACAAATTCAGAGCTATTATAATTTGCCAATTAAATGTCATATGTAAAACACCAGGCATATAATAATTACTCAATAAATACCAGATAAAACCTGATTCTGACTCTTTTGTTATATAAAATATGATTGCCTTTAGCTAATTTGATGATTTGAAAGTTTCCTTGTCAAATATAAATTAGTATAAGTATCTTTCTCTTTTTAAAAATCCTCTGTGGGTGTGTGCACAGACTATATCCACTGCATCACTTTGCTTTAAAAGAATTTTCTTTTTTCTTTTTTGAGATGTACTTTTTTTATTTTGTGTGTATGAGTGTTTTTCCTGGTGCTCACAGAGACTAGACGAAGCTGTTGGATCCCCTGACACTGGAGTTATGGATGGTCGTGACCAAACCCAGGTCCTCTGCAAGAGCAGTCAATCCATCTTTCCAGCATCCAGTTTTCTTCCTTTTTATTTGTTTTTATTTATTTTTATTTGTGTGTGTGTGTGTGTGTGTGTGTGTGTGTGTGTGTGCATATGCACAGATGCACACTTGCATGTCTGTATGTGTACTACATGGTTTGCAGTACCCACGGAATCCAGAAGAGAGTGTTGGATTCACTGGAGCTGAAATAATAGGCCAGTGAGCAACCCAATGCAGGTCTGGGAACTGAACCTGGGTCCTCTGCAAGATCAGCAAGTGATCTTAACCACTGAGCCATCTCTCCAGCACTATAGAAAAGCATTTTAAATGGTTTCTCTGGAGGCTATAGAAATAATAGGGTAGATATGTGATGATGTCTCCCCTTTATCTTCTCTTAGGGTTACTATATCCAATAAACAACAGACCCTTAAAAGAACATAGATGTCTGCTGTTACACAGTTGGGATTTTATTAGCTGTGAACAAAAGACACTCAATTCAAATGAGTTTCTTTTTCTTACATATTAATTTATTATTTTATTCATAACATATATTTAAGATGTTAATGTATAATAATATTTATCATACTATATAATTAATTTACAATATATACTGATATATAACTATACAACATATAACATATTAATTTATATTAATATATAATCATTTATCTTAACATAATAAAATACACTAGTAATTATATATTATTTAATTAATTGATAACACATAATTATGATTAGTAGAATTTGTTTATAATTCATGTTTATATATTAACATGTTATACATTAATATAATAAATTTATTAGCATATTAATAAATGTTAGAACATATTTATTATGGATTCATGTTACGTTAAAACTTGAGATGAAATTGGCTTTAGATTTGGCTCGATTTAGGGACCCAACGTCTCGACAGGGTGTCTCCTCTTCATTGATCTCACACTTACGCCTGCTTCTAAGACTGATAACCTTCTCCCTTCTACAGTCTTAAGGGATGGTCACTTCTTCTGGCGGTCACACCCTTCAAGTGGCAGAATGCGCAGGATCATGTATGTGTATCAGTGTGGGCTTTGCTCTTGAAGCAAGCGCCACAGGAGTCTTCAGTTCCAAGTCAGCCCACTGGGGTTCCAGAATGGGTAGTGGCAGCCACCATGCGATGCCAGTTTGTGCCCTGGTAACTCAAGCTGCGTGGCCCTTCTCTGTTGCTCTTGTGACTCAGTGGATTGATTGAACAGTACTCAAGATGAGTTAGCTAGAGAGCTCATTAGCACACGGCAGCCTGAGGGTGTTACAGACAGGCTTGAAGGCAGGGAGGAGCAAATTCTCTTACTGCCAGTATCATTGACGCATGGCAACTCTTCAGCCACCTCTGGCACACAAAGTTATGGGAGAGATAATGATGCTTCCCATGACCTCCTCTGCTCAGGTGTAAGAATTTGCTAGAAAGGGTCATAGGACACAAGGAAACATCGGTTTTACTGTTACTTTTTTGTTTGTTTGAAAATATTTAACTTTATGAGTGTTTTGTCTGCCTGCTCCACCCCACCATACACTCATTAGATGCAATTAGTTCTGTCCATGTTTGTGGTGTGTGTGTGTGGCCATTCACAGAGACATGGGAAACCTACCAATGGCCACTCCTTCCAAAGAAAAATATTAGCCCCTCCCCCCCAATAGCCACCTCAGCTTGGGTGGGACTGCAAAAGTCCCTCCCCATCTCCCCTTGATTTTTTAAATTTGCTTTGAGACAGGGTCTAACTATGCAACTTTAGCGGTCCTGGAACTCCCTTGGTAGACCAGTCTGGCCCCAAATCCACAGAAACCCACCTGCCTCTGTCTCCTTAGTGCTGGGATTAAAGGCATTCCTACCTTGGTCATGCTGGAATTTTTTACTGCTTTGATCCTGTGCAGGTTGTACGCCAGTAACCACAGATGTAGTGAGTTCAGGGTTGAGAGCGACCCGAATTCCAGAGCCGAGAGAAAGAGGTGGGGAAGACGCTGGTCAAGCTTGCTTTATTCAAGAATTTTCACAGTGTAAATATATCTTATTTTCTAGTATGCGAGTAGCAAGTGCCCCTTCCGCCACTAGATGGCAATGTTTAACAAGGGACAAGAAAACAGACACTCATTTAACGTGGAAAAATTAATACTACATAAACGGTACTTGAAGATGCTTAAATATTTTTTTAGATGATATGCTTGAGCACAGTATTGAAACTCACTTTTGAAGTGTAATAAACTACCACAACAGATAACATTTATTATTCTGATGATTTTAAATATTTTAGAATAATTTTGAGGGGACCCGTGTGTACTGTTTTCCACAGTGAGTGTAACATGTCACATTCACACAAATAGTGCACAAAGATTGTGGTTTATCTAAATTCTGATAGCATGCAATTCTATCTTTGTTTAATTTATTTATTTGTATGGAGGTCAGAGGGCAAGTTAAGGGCATCCATTTTTTTTTGTTTTGTTTTTGTTTTCCATCATGTGGGTCCTCAGGCTATTAGGCTTGGCAACAAAGCCCTTTCCCTAAGGAGGCATCTCACCAGTTATTATCTTTGGATTATAGGTGTGTATGAGTATTTGACAGAATTTTTTTGAACAGGAAAGGACAGATAATTTATTCCCATTTTCCCTCATTACTGTCTGTTATGAAATGCTGCACTGCATTTCAAGCTTTGGAATCGCAACATCTCTTTTGAGAACTGACTTTCTGGTTGCTTCTGCTTTAAAGGGTCTAGAGCTCTCGTGGGGGATGGCAGGCAGGGGAGAGTGCAATATTCATTGTAGAGAAGAGAATGGAGAAATTGGTCTGGTTACCAAGCAACGGCTGCTCTGTAACCGGGAGACGAATCACCAGGAGTGAGAGTGAGCCCAGGAGGTGGCGGAGGGGTGTTCTGCCTCAGCCCTGCAGCTGCACAGACTAAGGGTAGCAGTGCGCACATCCCTTGGTTTAATCAACAGCGTCTCACTTGCGTATTCACTTGGCTTATGTTTCCAATTTCATGCCTGTTACTCGCATAAATTGGACCAGTAATTCATAAGCTCATGGATCCCTGGGAGAAACCAAGACCTTTTCAGAAACCAACACACTCTAGCCCCCCCCCCCTTCTTTTTCTAAAGGCACTTAGAATTCATTCTTTCTTTCCTTCCTTCCTTTCGTTTTTCTTCCTTCTTCCTTTTCTTCGCTTTTCTCTTCTTTTTTTGAGTGTCTGGGATCATTTCCTACTCAGATTTCACATCATGTAATGATGCACGTGTTGAATTTTAGTAGATGAGAGACTGGATGATGCAGCGGCTGGGGCGGGGTAGGGTGTGGGTGATTACAACCAAGCTTGTTGACCTGCTGGAACCCACTCGGTGGAGAGAGAGAACTGAGCTCTGCGGGTTTCCTCTGAACTCCAAAGGCACACAATGCCAGGTACAACATCACCCCCAACAAACAAACAAACAAACAAACAAACAAACAAACAAAGAAAGAAAGAAAGAAAGAAAAAATAAATAAATAAATATTCAAAAGTAGACATGAGAATTGAGTTGTCCTTTACTAGAGAAGGTATCAGTGGGATTTTCAAGATTATTAAATACCACATTTATTATCAAGTACTGTTTTTTTGAGAAGATTGTTGTCTGTTCAAAATATAATGTGCTACTATACAATAGCTCTGTAATTTTTAAGTATGAGATTCTCCCTTTCTGTCTGTGATATGGAACATAAACACAGATAAAAATCAAATAAGGAATTGTTGATCGTTCACGGTAATTTTGAGACATAGCAATGCATTTGAGAATTATTGCCCTAAGTGTAATTGGTAGAAGTAATTTTCCTGTGTGGAAAAATTAAGATGTTAAAAAAATTCTAACACTCGTTTATTGAGCATGTGTGTGTGTGTGTGTGTGTGTGTGTGTGTGTGTACATGAGAGGGAGCCACTGTGCTGTATGTGGAGGGTTAATTACCTGAAACCCTCAGGTGGGCTCAGAAGCTCCAGGGAGGAAAGTTAACTTCACTGATGATACCTTTGAGTGGTGTGATGGCTCTGAGACTTCAGGAGAGCTTCAAGTACCCCATGCTCCATGTTTAGTCTTGAGTCTATGGACTCAGTCCTTCAGTTGTCCTGATTAAAAGAACCATTACGCTTCTGGACATGTCTGTCTTTTTTTTTTTTTTTTTTTTTTTTTTTTTAATTTCCACATTGCCTCCACCAATCCCAATGTAGCAGTGGGAATCTCTTCCTACCCCGTGGGGCCAAATTCAAATCAGCAGGGTTGTTTGTGGTAAGCTCTTTTAACCACTGAGTCATCTTGGGGGCCCAGAATGTAAATATTTAACATTCCTGATAAATGATGTTATGTGATTCTTAAAAAATACATATTTATTTTTATTTTTATGTGCATCCGTGTTTCACCTGCACGCGTGTCTGTTTGTGAGGGTGTTGGGTTCCCTGGAGCTGGAGTTACAGACAGTTGTGAGCATTCATGTAGTTGTTGGGACTTGAACCCCGGTCCCCTGGAAGAGCAGCCATTGCTCCTAACTGCTGAGCCATCTCTCCAGCACCATATGATTGTTTTGATGGTTCTAAATATTCACAGAAAATGTAATCTAGGTCACCTTCCCCCCTTTATTGAATATATATGTATATTTTTCTCACAAAATATATCCTGATTACAGTTTCCTTTCCCTCTATTTTCTTCCCACCTCCTCTCTTTGGATTTTGCTCACTTTCAGTCTCTCATTAAAAAACTAACAGGCTTCTAAGGGCTAATAATAAAGTAAAATATAGTAAGATAAAACAAAAAATAACATCTGAATTGGGCAAATCAAATAGAAAAAGAAGGCACAAAAAACAGAAATCCACTCATTTGCACATCAGGAATCCCACAGAAAATGAGACTGGCTGCTGGAGCGATGGCTCAGTGCTTAAGAGCACTGACTGCTCATCCAGAGGTCCTGAGTTCAATTCCCAGCAACCACATGGTGGTTCACAACCATCTGTAATGAAATCTGGCGCTCTCTTCTGGCTTGCAGGCATACATGCGGGCAGAATACAATATACATAATAGATAAATATATCTTAAAAAAAACCAAAATAAAACTGGAAACCACAAAATATACACAAAGTACCTGTAAGTTAAAAATAAAGAAGAAACAATATAAATAAGAAATTAATAGGATAACATTTTTAAAAAGCCCTGAAATATTATGAGACAGAAAACTTCTAAAGATGCCCGAGGACAACACCTACAATACTGAAACCTACACAGAGCCTTCGTACCTGTGTTTCAACATCTTTGGTACAGGAAGGAACGCTGTACACTGTGTAGGGAAAATGTAAACAGGTACAAATCCTTTGATTTCCAATGGTGTCTGGCTGTAAAATATGGCGGTGCAATGGTGTCAAAAAGCTTGTCAGGGGGTAACCAACTAATAACTGATTTGACTTAAAAGCCACACTCCATGAGACTAGATAGCCTGGGGACCTATATACTGTTTTAAACCAAATACACTGTTCCAAACAAAACAAAAACCCCAAACATCAATAAAGTGACTTCTAATGACCTTCTGCTATACTCATGAAAAGTCCTTGCTCAGCCATCATCAGAGAACCTTCCTGCTACAGCAGATGGGAACAAATTCAGAGACCCACAGCCAGACAACATACGAAGTAACACACAGAGAGAGACACCTTGGAAGACTCAATTCTAAATAGAATGTCTTTATCAAATCCTCCCCCCCTCCAAGGCTCTGAAAATCCTTTGGAAGAGTAAGAGAAAAGAGTGTAAGAGCTGCAAGGGATGGAGGGCACCAAAAACAAACAAACAAACAAACAAACAAACAAACAAACAAACAAACAAAAACAAAAAAAACCCCCAAAAACACAAAGCTAAATCAACAAGATCAATGCATCTATGATGTGACAGCATGAACAGCTGTTGTGGGATTCAGGTGTCAGCTGATAAGGTCAAAAGACACTTATACAGGGCACCGGGCCCCTGAAGGGGGCGGGGGGGGGGGGGGGAAAGCCCATTGAAAAGGGGCTTCTGGAACACGAGACGCTCTCTTCCTGGTTCCTGGATGATTGGGGATAGGATCGACTCTACCGACTGTCCTCACCGTTCCAGACTTCCAGTCCCTGTTCAGGTGCTACTGTAATCTGTTAACTGTACCGTGAGTTCTGATTTATATTTTAATAAATATCTATCTGGTACTGGTGCCTTCTAAGTAGACTCCACCTACAAACAGCTTTGCCTGAATTCTGGGTGTAATAAAGGAAACTCAGAGCCAGATATCAGGGAAAAGCTGAAATATCAAAGAGAGGAAACACCACAGTCAGATCTCACCCAGCTGTCTTCCAGCTTCCTCAGCCTTGCTTCTTGTGGCCTCTACTGCGCAATCTGTCTTTCTATGCCTGCCTTAAATACTCTCTTCACTTAGTTGTTTCACATCCAGGTTAAGATTAAAGGCCTGGCACCATCACTGCCTGCCTAGGAGCCTGGAACTCCCTCTGTAAAACAAGCTGGCCTCAAACTCAGATCTGCTGGGATTAAGGGCGAAGGTCACCACTTCCAGTCATGTGCCCCCCCCCACCCAGTTGGGATTAAAGGTGTGAGTTTCCACTCTCTGGTCCTCCTGGACTGACTGTGGGTGGATCCCTTCTCTGATATTCCAGACTGGTTTTTATTAAATATACAACCTATCGCCACAGTACAGGGCATCAGCAGGTGGGTTTGAATCAGACAGGGTCCTAGAGCTGAAAAGAGAAGTGGATTCAAGCCCCATCTCTAACCCAGAGGCAATCCCCAATTGATAACCATTTACAAATAAAATTTAGTTTCCCCTGAGTGAGTCGTAGTGGAGAAATAAACCACTCTTAATGGTAGGCTACAAGCTAGTATGACTTTTATTAATGTTCCAGCCAGTCTGTTAGGCTAAACACAGTGATTGTTCCTGTGCATGGTGTGCTGGTGTGCTAGTGTGCTGGTGTGCTGGTGTGTGTGTGTGTGTGTGTGTGTGTGTGTGTGTGTGTGTGTGGTACCTTGTCTTACTGAGTGTCTACCCTGTACCAGGGAGTTTAGAATTGTCGAAAGAAGGTTGAATATAGATTATCGCATCTGTATACGTCAACACCCCAGTGGCTATTATCTGGGTGTTATAATCAATACCTAAGCCCCTCCCAAGCTATTTTCCTCAGACTGGGGCATAAGTAAGAACTTGTGGCTTTCTTTTCTTTTCTTTTTACTTTTACAGTAAATGGGAAATGCACTTTTAATTTGATGCTGTGATTCACTGAGGATCTGAGAAGACCGGAAGTCAAATCCGTCATGATTATTCTCAACCACCATGTACACAGTGTACAAACAATTTTTTCTGTGACTTTGACAGAACCATGAGCCAGATCTCTTCATCCCCAACTCTCCTGGTTATAATAGAGAATCTTTCCCCCATCAGACCATGAACTCTTTGGGATTTGTCTGCTTACTTGAGAAAATGCCTGTCTAGGTCAGTGTTCTGTTGCTGTGAAGAGACACCACCACGACCAAGGCAAATCATAAAGAAAGCATTTGCTAGGGACTTGCTTACGGTTTCAGAGAGTGAAGGCATAGATTTATCATTACAAAACTTTATCTCAGGGAAAGACCATTCGGTGCCTGAGGGCAGGGCCCAGGTCTAAGAAGAATCTAGGAAAAATAGATTCAAAACTTGGTTTCCCACCGAAAGTTTAACCAATAGTTTCCAAGAATTACTCTACTTCATACCCCTTTATCCAATTCTGAAATGCCAAGATGTATAACACCCCCACTTACGTATTTTTTCTCTTAAAACCCTCTCACTCCTGAGTTCAGGGCTGAATTCCCTTCACTGAGTTGGAACATAGGGTTTCAGCCTGGGTTTGTTTGAATTTGTCCAAAAGACTAAACTGAACCTGATGTGTTTGCATTGGAATCCAGCTTCCTAGTGGTCTTTGGGGATCCCTCAACACAGGTACAACATTTGTTGCATTGACCAGGAACTCCCACAGCCCCCATGGATTCTGGACAGGAGGGTCTGACTGGCCAGTAAGTTTCTCTGAGTGGAGTCTGTCTGTGTTTAGTACTATTTCTGGGGTGCACTCAATCAGTGATCACGACCAGACCCAGTTAAGAGTGGATATGCTGAAGAACTGTGGTCATGAGGGGCTGGAAGATGTTCCAGACCCCAGTGGGGAGGGGATAGAACATCCCATATCTGTTTGATTGAGGATGGAGAGCTTCAGATCTGAATGGGGACAGAGAGCCCCATATCTGTGACAAACGCCATGGGACAGATGATTTCTTTTCTGGACTTACTCTTAACTCATGACTGAAACGTTAGTGCCTCTGGCCTTCTGTGGTGTCTGTGTTTCTCTGTATTTGTGTTTTTGATTGTGATAAACAACATGGGACCATCGATTTCTCCCCCTCTGGACTTACTCTTAACTCATTGCCAAGACGTTAATGCATGTGCTCATAATCTTTCGGTCATGATTAAAAAGTCTAAACCTGCCACCTTTTGCAGGTCAGAATGGCCATTACCCAATGTCACCTGGCCTCCTGAGGGAAACCTTGACCTGGCCCCCATAGGAGCAGTAGAGAAAATGGTCTTCAGACCACGAAGGGAGCACCCTGACCAAGTGCCCTACATAGTGATTTGGAGAGACTTAGTAGAAGACTCTCCTTTCCTAGATTAAATCATTCTTGCCCCATCAGGTTAAAGTCCTGGCAGTTATAGAGAAAGGCTCACCCTCCAAGACCTTTTTGATGTCTAGGCTGGAGATCCTTCGGGGAGGCAGCACAGAGGATGAAATCTTCCCCCACTCCTTACGCCCTCAATCCTGGTGCAGCCGTCCCTAAGTGGGATGATTATGAACAGCTTTTGCAGATCCTCTTCATGATAGAAGAGAGAGATTGGATACTGACCAAGGCTTGAGAGCTTGTTCAGGTGCCCCACAGGAGAGCCCACAGCCGACCTGGCTCTCATAGATGCGGCTTTGCCTCTAATTCATCCAGTGTGGGATTGAAATATGACAGGAAGGTAGGGTGAGCCCCCTGGTACTCTATTGGCAGGTATCAAGGAAGCCAATGATGACCTGTGATTTTGAGTAGGGTCTATGATGTAGGGCAGGGAGCAGATGAAGGGCCAGCAGCATTCCTGGAATGCCTCCAGGAGGTATATGCCCTACGATCATGGGGCCCAGGAAAATAATGGTGCAATGACCTTGGCTTTCATTGACCAGTCAGCTCCTGATATAAAGAGAAAACTACAGAGGCGGGAATGCCTAAGAAAAAGAGTGTTAGAGATGTAGTAAAGGTGTCTAAGAAAGTATATAATTGAAGAGATAGTGCAGAGGAAAAAGAAATTAAAAGAGAGTGTGAGAGTCAGCACCTGGCTAGCGTGCTGCTGCTGCTGCTGCAAAACCCGAAGAGTGCTGTGACATCTGGTGGCTAAGAGTGGGAAGGAAAACCGAGAGATGCCCTTTTTGGTCTGCCTCTGGACCCCAAAGCCAGCAGAACTTTGCTTTCGAGTGGCACAATCCAGAGAATGGGCTTGGTGGTCAGCTGACATACACCAGACTACCACAAAGATTCAAAAAGTCCCCCACCATCTTTGATGGAGCTCTGCATGAGGTCCTGGGTGGGTACTGGACATAGAGCCCAGGAATCAGTCTTTTACAGTATGTTGGTGACCTTCTGATTGGGCCGCAGACCAAAAGACCTGCCTGGCCGGGACTGAGCCAACCCAATGTAGACAGTACCTCATTGAAACTCTCTCCTCAGGTGACTTTACCTTGCATTGAGATGGCAATTAAAACTATCCATTTCTTGTGTGACACTCTTTCTGGGGAGACATGAACAAACACCTGCTCATCCCAAATGGGGAGCTAATGACAGACCAAAGCACAGACACCGTTTAAGTTCAAGTTGATTAATCAATGAGTTTTATTGGGTGTCTGTGGGTTATTTACAGGAACAAAAACAACTCAGAGACAGTGGTCCCTTAGATTCTCTTCATTTTAACCAGGCAGGGGTTGGTGTACGCCTTTAATCTAAGCACTCAGTGTGATGGTATACATTTACCATTACAAAACTTTATCTCTGGGAAAGACTATCTTTCTAGAACATCTAGTGCCTGAAGGCAGGGCCCAGGTCTAAGAAGAATCTAGGAAAAATCTCAGGAAAGCACCTGACAGCCAATCGATTCAAAACTTGGCTTCCTGCCAAAAGTTTAACTCATACTTTCCAAGAATTACTCTATCTCATACCCCTTTACGCAGTCCTGAAATGCCAACATGTATAACATCCCACTTAGATATTTTCTTTAAAAACCCTCTCACCCCTGAGTTCTGGGCCGAATTCCCTCCACTGTGTCAGAACATAAAGGTTAAGCCAGGGTTTAAACCTGTCCAAAAGAATAAACTGATCCTCACATGTTTGCTTCAGAATCCAGCTCCCTGGTGATGGGGGGGGGTCCCTCTACACAGGTACAACACTCAGGAGAAAGAGGCAGGTGGATCTCTATGAGTTTGAGTTCAGCCTGAGTTCTACTACAGAGTGAGTTCTAGGACAGGCTCAAAGGCTACACAGAAAAACCCTATCTTGGGGGGAAAAAGAGAAAGAGAGAAAAAAGCACCTTCATTTCTGCCTGGCCAGTTACAAAAGGATATTTATTGATTCTCCAATAAGCGCAAACGATCATATCTTCCTGGAATCAAATGCTAGAAACCTTAGAGGTGTTCAAATGAAACTTCATCTTGTTTAAAAGAAAAAAAAATGTGTGTTTAGAAATTTAATGTAAGAAATTATTTTGAAATATGTTTATTTATTCTTGGAGAATTTCACCTTGGTAAACAACGTACTTTGCATTCATCCTCTGCCCCAGCCAGTTCCTCCCGGACCATCCTCCACTGCGCCTGCTCGCAAGTTTTATGTCTCTCTCCTTTTTTTAAAAAAATAACACAGAGTCCAATTAGTGCTGCCTACATGTGAGTGGGTGTGGAGCCATCCACCCAGACACAAACAGCCTACCACCACCACATAAGGTAAGATAGATAAGATGTATAAGAAAAAAGGGAGATGGAACCAGGGCTGGATTGGGTTCCTAACATCCACACAACTCAAAGTCCCCTAACTCCATCTCTGGGGCATCTGGCACTCTTTCTGGTGATTGACAAAACTGAACTCATGTGCACATACCCCTCCACCCCTGCAACATACGTAAACACAAATAAATTAAAATGCAATAATAGACAGAGCTATTAGAGGAGAGGAAAGGCTGAGAGACAGAGAGATAGAGTGGAATATTCAGACAGAATAAGATTCTAGAAGAGAGATAAGAGAGGTGGTTGTGTAAGACTTTAATCCCAGCACTTGGGAAACAGAGGCAGGTGGATTTCTGAGTTTAAGGCCAGCCTGGTCTATAGAGCAAATTCTAGGACAGCCAGGGCTACACAGAGAAACCCTGTCTTGAAAAACAAACAAATAAAAGATTCTAGAAGAGAAACAGAAAAACAGAAAGTTGAACAGAGTAAAGGAGGGATGAGAGACTGGGCAAGTCAGAGAGAAAGGACATCGAGGAAGGGCGCAGACATTTGACGGGAAGAACTGAGACAGAGATAATCTAGGTGAGAGAAACCAGAGACCCAGAGGTAAGCCAGGAGAGAAATTGAGAGTATTGTGGAGAGAGATGCGTTGAGGGAGGGATGCTTACAGAGCCAAGGAGACAGAAGGGAAGAAGAGCAGGAACAGCAGGACACCTTTGACGACTAGAGATCGAGTCCCAGACTCACATGGCGGAAGGAAGTTGGTTCCCTGACCCCTCCCCCTCAAAAGATAAATGAAGAAATAGATAATGTGAAAACAGAAGAGAGGAAGCAGAAACGTGATAGAGAAAATTCTAGAACACAGAGAGATTTCCCTGGCTTTCCTTTCAGGGCGACTTCCGTTTTCACATCCAGAAAAGGTAGATAAGGGCCCGTGGGAATCTGGAGCCAAGATCAGCCCACTGAAGCCTCATTACCAATGGCCAATAATGGGTCCTCGTGGGAGCCAAGTGTGGTCCCAATGTCCTGACCCTGGGAGAGAGCAAACTGGGGAGTCTTGTAATTGCTCCCCCCGGTCCCTCTGTGTCAGAGCTCTCTACAGATCTGGGTAGAAGGCTTAAACTCATCCTACACTAAACACAGTCTGCAGAATTTGCTATTTTTCCTGCTGCTGAGCCCAGGAGCCTCACGCATACTGAGCACCCTTGGTGGTGGGAAGAATCGATCTACTCCATAACGGCGATGTGTAGTCATGGAGTCGCTTTACAGTAAAGGAGGAGGAGGTGAGGAGTTTCTGTGAGGTGAGTCTGTTGAGGTTTCAGATTCTTGAGGGAGACCCACAGGGGCCGGTGTGATGTTGTGTGACTGAGAGAACCCATTTGTAGAATGTGATTTGTGTGCATACAGGGCAGAAAGGTTTCTGGGAAAACCCTATCTCTCTCCAGCTCTTTTCCATCACAATCTTGACCCAATATTCACAGGACAGGACTTTAGGCATCTCTCATAATAGATTTCCTTTTATGTACCTGTGCTCCTGTGGTTTTATAACCACTGGACGACTCAGATATTTGTGAATCTCAGGTCCAGCCATGGTCTCTTTTCTAAGTCTTGGGCTCATCTATTTAAGTGCTTGGTAGATGATACCAGTGCAGGAATCTCACTTATGCTGGATGCTTATGGGCCTCCAGTGCCATGTCCCTAGTCTTAATAGACATATTCCAAATGGCTTCATGTGTATTAACACACTCTTGGAACAGGTTTGTAAGAGGTGTGCAGAGATTGTCTGCATCTTACAAATGAAAAAATAGACAAAAGTCATTTTTAGGACATGGGCAAAATCAGTACAGAACAAACATACTTCTTTCCTATCCTTTCAACAATTGACCTTTGGATACTTCGTCACAAGACTCGGAGGTCAGCCTGGGATGTATCTGTGAAGGAGTTTTGGAGGGTGGGAGACTATTGTGGTCTTCCTAATGTGGTCCTTCCTGGAGAGGAACAGGAAAGATTTTCCCATGAGCTCTTTGCTTTTTTAACATCTGCTTAATCTGAACCCTGCAGCAGAGAGAGGTAGAGCTGAGCCAGAGGTTTTATGCACAGCTGTCTCTTCACATGGACGGACTCCGGCCACTGATGCTGAAGACAGAGAATGAGGATTAGAGAGAGTGGAGGATGGCGGGATGTAAAGAATCGAGGATAACACGAAGTTCAGGGGAAGAGACAGAAGAAGAGGCCACTAGAGGCGGAGACGTCAAGGGGACAGTAAGATACGGACTGTGAGAAAGCGTAACCACGAGAGGTAGGATGGGAAGGGAGAGGAGAGCATTTGCGATGCAGGATAGGTAGAGTGGAAAGGAAATTTGAGGGACGGAAGTAAAGTGACAGGGAAGACAATCTGATGGTGTTATGAGAAGCCAGGAGGACATGTTGGCATAGGAGGGAAAGGCAACTTCAGGAATGGGGAGGAGAGAGAGGCGGGAGAGGAGGAGATGGGAGGAGGTGTGCCCCTGAGTTCCTCGTGTCAGGGAACCTTCGTATAATCCGCTCTCTTTCCAGGCAAATAAAGAAGGGCCTCTTGAGATGTAATCTCGGATCCCAAGCACAACCTTGGACCTCAAGCGTGATTGGCACAGAGCGGAGGGACAGTTGGTGATTTCAGAAGAGGGGGAGGAGCAGGCAGCAAAAGATTCTCAGGAGGCCCGGTGTGTGGACCACCCTGGCTTCATGTTTGAGTGTGGGGGTCACTGGTCCCCAGAGCTGACCCAATCTTACATCCTCCCCACCTGCCAGGTTGCACATCAGTCTTTTGGGCTGAAAGACTGAATGACAGTCGATGAGAAATTGGAGTGAGGGTTAGAATTAGCGGGTCATGTTTAAAGTTGGGGGCCCCAGGCTCTTAGGAGGAAAGGCATGGACAGAACCAGCCTGAATGAACCTGGATGTGAATCATTGAGCCAGACGGTGACGCAGAACTATGGAGACGCGGAGAGAGAATGGAAGGGGATGGTTAGGGAAGTAGAGAGGGAGATGTTGGGGAGAGGAAGAGGGAGGGAGGGATGATGAAGAAGAAGGAGAAGTGGAGGAGACAGATTAGAGGGAGTGAGAGGGGAGAGGGGCTGGGGGATGGAGTGTGGAAGGGAAGGGGATGAGGAAGAGAGAGAAAAGAGAGAGGAGAGAGGGGGCAGAGAGAGATTCTTTTATAAATGATACAGAAAATATGTTTTAATTAATTAACTTATCACCATGATCTTCTGTGTGTGTGTACGTGTGAGTGGTGTGTGTGTGTATGTGTGTGTGGTATGTATGTGTATGTGTGTGTGTATGTGTATGCATGTGTGTGTATGTGTGTGTACGTGTGTGTACATGTATGTACGTGTGTGTATGCATGTGTGGTGTGTGTGGTGCATGTGTGTATGTGTATGCGTGTGTGCATATGTGTGTGTGTAGAATTAGTCTCAGGTCATTAGGCTTTTGTTGAAAACCTTTAAGAGGGAAAATTCAAGTTCAAAAACTTTCTTCAACATAACGTAGTCTGCAAGTGGCAGAGATAGAATCAGTTGTAAAAGGAAAGTGGAGGGGGGTAGCAAGCAGGAATTGCTCAGAGGGCCTGCTGTGATCCTGCCATTGTCTCTGTCTCCAGAATGGGCCCAGGAACCCTCAATGATTCAAGAACTCCGGAGTTTCTGCTGCTGGGGCTTTGGGCACCACCTTCCCTGCGTCCCTTGCTTTGGGTCTCACTTCTCCTGGCTTACCTCGCCACTGTGTTGGGTAATGGTGCCCTAGTGGGACTGATAGCTCTGGACAGACGACTACACCGGCCCATGTACCGACTGCTGACCCACCTGGCTCTGCTGGACACTGCCTATGTGAGCACCACACTGCCACAGGCACTGGTACACATGGCCAGGCACCGTGCTCGCCTCTCCTTGGCACGCTGTGGGGCCCAGCTGTACGTGGGCATCTCCCTGGGCAGCTGTGAGGCCATCCTCTTGGCTGCTATGGCCCTGGACCGCTGCCTGGCTGTGTGCAAACCCCTGCATTATGCGACCCTGGTGACCGCACCCCGCTGTGCAGCGCTGGCTGGAGCATCCTGGACACTGGGTTTTGTATTGTCCGTGCCCAATGCGGTGGCTACGCTGCGCCTGCCCTTCTGTCCCGAGAAGTCCGAAGTGGATCACTTTTTCTGTGAGATGCCTGCTGTGCTGAGGACAGCGTGTGCAGACACCACAGCCAACTACAGGCTGGTCTACGGCCTGGGTGTGCCCATCCTCTTGGTACCCTTGACCCTCATCCTAGCCTCCTACGCCTGGATTCTGGCTGTGGTGTGCAAGTTGCCTTCGGCTGGGAGTCGCCGAAAGGCCCTGTCTACATGCAGCTCACACTTGGCAGTTGTAGGGCTTTTCTATGGTACCGTGAGTGCCATGTACCTGCGTCCCCAAGCCTCTAGTGCTCTCTCCGCTAAACATCATAAGCTGGTGGCTGTTTTCTACCTGGTAGTCACACCTGTCCTTAATCCACTCATCTACAGCCTTAGAAACCGTGAGGTCCATATGGCAGCCCATTATGCCCTGGCTCGGCTTCGGGGGATGTGCACTGTGTAGGGCTAAACCACTCGTGTCGGGGAACTAAACTTTCTCTCAGTTCTGGTTTCTTCAAATTCTGTGGAAACATCCCTCCCTCCCTCCCTTCCTTTCTATTTATTTATTTATTTTTGAGAGAGGGTCTCAGTAGCTAGCCCTAGATAACCTGGAACTCATTAGGCAGACCAGGCTGGCCTTGAACTCACAGAGATCCACTTGCCTTTGTCTCCTGAGTGCTGGGATTAAATGGGTGTGCCACTAAACCTGGCCTTTAAAAAAATCTTATTATTATATTTTATTGACATTTTGATAGTTTCTCATGGTATTTTGATCACATCCATCTCCCTCTCCTACCCCTAACTCCTTCCAGATGCATCCCCACCCACTCCCAATTTGCCTCCCCCCCCCAGTTCGGTTTGCATTCCCCAGATACACGTGGGTATGGGGCCATTTAATGAAGCGTGGCTGATCTACCAGGGCTTTGCGCATACCAGGCAAGCACTATACCACACCCCAAAGCCCTGCCTTCGCTTTTAAATAAAGAAGTATATGATAAGTGTTTTCAGAGAGAGAGAGAGAGAGAGAGAGAGAGAGAGAGAGAGAGAGAGAGAGAGAGAGAGAGAGAGAGAGAGAGAGAGAGAGAGAAGCTGCAGATAAAGCCAGAAAGAAACTTGGCACTGCATCTAGGAAACTATTAGTGGACACTGTTGTCTGGATACTCATCACAAAATCTGGAAGGAGGGTAGGGTACTGGGAGGGGCTGGGAGGAAAGGGAACGGAAAAAGCAATGTAATTCTTATTTTTAAGTAAAAAATGCAATAAAAATTGAAAAGTTAAATAAAAGTATTTATTTTATACATATGTTTGTGCCTGAGTGTATGAATGTGTACCATGCATGTGCTTACAATGCCCAAGGAGGGCAAAAGGGGCTGGATTCCCTGGAACTGAAGTTATAGATGATTGTGAGCATCATGTGGGTATGGGGATTCAAACCCAGGCCCTCTGCAAGAGCAACCGATTCTCTTAACTGTTGAATTATCTCTCCAACTTTTTTTTTTTTTTTTTTTTTTAAAACAAGACAAGGTTTTTTTGTGTAGCCTGGCTCTCCTGAAATTCATTCTGTGGAACAGGCTGACCTAGAACTCAGAACTCAGAGATCCACTGCCTTTGCTTTCCAAGTGTTGGGATTAAAGGCACACACCACACTGCTTGGTTATTTTAATTAAAAAATAATTTTTATATAGTGTTATAATAGGTTTTTTGGCCCTGTCTGGCCAAGTGTCCAGACTCTCAGACCTGCGGTCAATCCCAGACTGCTTAGTTGCCTGCCTCTGCTTAGGTCCTGAAAATGACTCAGACACTTATATTAACTTTATGCTGTTTGGCCTATGGCTTAGGCGCATTGATAGCTAGCTCTTTTATCTTAACTCAACCCATTGTCATTAATCTGTCTTGCCACGTGGCCTGTGACTTAATTGTGTTTTATATATATATATATATATATAATATATATATATAAATATATATATTTATCTGGCTCCATCTGATCTGACTCTGCCCTTTTTCCTACCTATGCTCTGATTTTCTTTTTTCCTTTTTTTTTTTATGGTGCCTGTCATGAGCCAAAACAGCTCCTTTATTTAAAGATTGATATTCATTGCATACAGAAAGACATTCCTACATTACCTCCCTCTTTCTGTCTAATCAAAAAGGAAGGTTTTAATTTTAACATAGCAAAATTACATATAATAAAGTAGCTATTAAGTAAGAATTATAGTTATAATATCTAGTTTACTTGCATCTAACAAAATTAAAGAAAATATTTTATCATCTATTTTATCATTGTGAATTTAAAGTTTTATATCTAATATTCCTTAAAATAACTAAGAAAAACTATATCTATAACTATCTAATCTTTAACTATATCAAAGACCACAGAAGGATATAATATTTACCCAAGTAAACTGGAAGTGCAAGCAACTTTTAAAATCTAGAAATGATAGAGATGACACCTATCTGCCTGGACAGTCATCCGAAGGTTTTGTTTTTTTATTTAACAAAATTGGGGCATCTATCTTTAGCCCACAGGCCTAGAGTCTCTTTCTATTTTAGTGAATCAGGAAATCTGCTTTGGTATAGTTTATCAGTCACGTTCTTTTTGAGTCTTAAAGAATGTTTGGCAGTTTTTTTCTTGAAAATCAGAAACCTGAAGTACCATCTCAGCTTGTTTTGTCAAAGTTTAGAGGTCACTTTTTTATGGAACCTGTATGTCTAGTTTAAACAGCATACTGTCAAGAAGTCAGTACAAGAACAGGTTCTTGTCTAGTGGCTAGCTGTTACCATAAAGAAAGTAAGCTCCATATGGACTTGCTTTGATGCCCATTTTTTTCTTGATTGATGTTGCCAGGAGCAGACCTGTCTTGCTGTCTAGAAAATTCTAAGTTATTAAAATATTTTGAATGCCATATTTTATAGGTCTTAGAAGTGTTTGAAGATTATCTATCTAATTGAAATGTATCTTTGTATACCTAAAAATCTTAACATGCATTTTAAAATTATATATTACAATTTAAAATCAGTTACATAAGCATAATACCTTAAACAAGAGTAGAAAGATACATATAGTAGCATAAGAGAATTGACCTTAAATTTGTATCAATAAACTAAAATCTATATCAATATAAAATATTTTGAGACTAACAGCTGATCACCACACACGGGGCAAAGAAGGTGGGAATATTTTTGTGTTCAGTTTAGAGATGAAAAACACTGTGTTGGATAGTTCAGATGGCTTCATTTTAAAATTATGTGTAGTTGGTGTATGTAAGTGCCTGCACATGTGCATGATGGCAGTGAATGATGCTGGACGACAGCATCGGATCTCCTGGAGCTGGAGTTTTAGGCATTTGCAGTATATCTGATGTAGAACTGAATTTAGGTCTTCTGAAAGAATAGTACTTTCTCTTCACTACTGAGGCATCTCTTCAGACCCCATATTCTCTTAAAAGTTTTTTAAAATTACATACTTATTTATAGCTAGTTCATTAATTAATTTGTGTGTGTGTGTGTTTATGTGTGTGGAGTTCAGGACAACTTGTGGGAGTTGGTTCTCTCCATCTATCACCCTGAAGATGATACTGTGTCATTGGGCTTGTCTGTTGGTGCCTTTACACGCTGAGCCACATCACTGATCCCTTATATTCTCTTCTTTAAAAAAATTGTTTAATTTTATGTGCATTGGTGTATTTCCTGCATGTATGTCTGTGTGAGGGTGTTGGGTCCCCTGGAACTTGAGGTATAGACAGTTGTGTTCTGCCATGTGGGTGCTGGGAATTGAACCTCAGTCCTCTGGAAGAACAGCCAGTGCTGAGCAATCTCTCCATCTCCAGTTCCTTATATTCTTAACACAAACAGAAACCTGTAGATGTTTAAAAGGGACTTTATTTTAGAATTTTAATTAGAGTGCCATATACAAAATCGGTATGGGCAGAGGCTGTGCTGGGATGATGCAAACTCTGCATCTTATATTCTTTCTGGTTATTTTTTCCTTACCTTCCTTCCTTCCTTCCTCCCTCCCTCCCTCCTTCTCTCCCTTTCAAAGGAACATATACTTAGTTTGGTTGCTTACCTACTATTTCTGTTCTTTGTCTCCCTGTCCTGACTTGTACCTTCCTCTTCCAGCCTTCCCACTTCCACTTTCATGTCACATGTGTTTATTACCCTCCCAACCATCTCCCTTAAAACTGCCCTTTCTTCTTATGGGCTCATTTCTCATGTCCTGGCCTCTATACACATTCACTTCCACATAAATACACATGCATACAATTAGAAACTGGGATCAACATGCCATTTTAATGTATGCATGCGTATAAGTATGCATGTGCATGCACATGAATGTAAGGTGTGCGTGCCTGTGCATGCAAATGCAGAGGACAGAGTGAGGCATTAGGTGTCTCCTTCTGTTCTCATCTGCCCTGTAGTCTTGAGACACAGTGTCTGGTTGATTAGAAAGCTTGTCTTTTTGGCTTGACTTGCTAGCTGATCAACACACTTGAGAAGGGATCCACCTGTCTCCGCATCCCAATGCCAGAGTTATAGGCACACACAGCCACATCTCGTCCTCCAATGCAGAGGTTAATGACATCCACATTGGTACATTGTATCTGTATTTTACATTGGTACAGGGTATCTGAAATCAAGTCCTCCATGGTTGCTGAGCAAGGACACTTGCCCATTGGGCAATCTCAGTCTCTTGTTTCTTAGTAAATTAAAATAAATTCTGTTTTTTAGGGTTGGAGAGATGGCTCAGAGGTTAAGAGCAATGGCTGTTCTTTCAGAGGTCCTGAGTTCAATTCTCAGCAATGATATGGTGGCTCACAACCATATATAATGAAATATGGTGCCCCCTTCTGGCATGCAGGAATATATGCAGACAGAGTACTATATAATGAATGAATGAATGAATGAATGAATGAATGAATAAATAAATAAATAAAATCTTAAACAAACAAACAAACAAACAAACAAACAAACTCATGAAAGGCTGAGCAGTGGTGGCACATAACTTTAATTCCAGAACTTGCGAGGCAGAGGCAAGCAGATCTAGTCAATGGAGTGAGTTCCAGGACAGGCTCTAAAACTATACATAGAGACATGTGTGTGTGCATGTGAATGTGTGGGTGTGTGTGGGTGGGTATATGCCAAAGTGCAGTGTGGAGGTCAGAAGACCGTCTCACCACGTGGGTCCTAGGAACTGAACTCAGGCCATCGTTCTTGGTAGCATTGCTTTGACTCACTGAGCTATCTCTCGAGCCTGAGTTTCGAGCTTTGTAATAAAAGAAGAACCATTAAGATGCTGCGCAAATTCTAACTTGTCTTATAAGAAAAACCCAGAGCAAGATATTGGGGTAAAGCTGAAAGATCAGAGAAGCAGAGGAACAAGCCGCTAGAGAAACTTCTCACCACTGCTGAATTCTCAGGCTGAGAGGGGAAGATCCCGTCTCCATGAATCCCCATACTGTGGAGGGGAAGCAAGGGTGGAGCTCCCGTCTCTTCCCACCTTATACTCTTTCTCTGCAGAGCCATACCACTTCCTATCTCAACCTTCCTAAGGCTGGTATTAAAGGTATGTGATCCCAAGTGCTAGAATTAAAGATTTGTACCAACACTGCCTGGCTCTGTTTCTCTTTTAGACTAGATTAATCTCCAGTAGCCCAGTGTGGCCTTGAACCCACAGAGATCCAGAGGAATCTCTGCCTCTGCCTCCAGAGCGCTGGGATTAAAGGTGTGTGTCACCGCTTCCTGACCCCTATGGCTAACTGTGGCTGGCTCCATCCTCTGATGCTCAGGCAAAGCTTTATTTGATATGCAACATATCACCACATTAAAATGAATAGGCACTATTCCTAGATATCCCTAGTGCCCATGGTAGAAAGTGCCTATAATCTCAGTATTCAGGAATTTGAGGCAGGAAGATTATGAGTCCTTAGGTCACGTGATGAGTTCAAGGCTAGTCTGATGCAGTCTAGAGAGACTTTGCCTCAAATAATTAATTACTGTTCACTAAAAGACAGTGTGGGAAGAGTGAGAAACAGTGAATAGTGAGTGTGTGAGGATACTGGCCAAATGTAGAACCAAGGGTTATTTATCAAGATGTGTAAAACTACACCCAAAAGGTAAAGGCACAGAAAAATCCAGTAACTGTTTAGCAATGGACTCTACCAAGTGTTTAGTATGTGTTTATTGATCAATGGTTCTGTCCCGGGAAGTGTCTTGAAGCTGGGATATATCAGGGAAAAAGACGCACTCATTTCCATCCAGCTCATTCTTCCAGTGAGCTAAGAGTCAGGCAGCAGTAAGTTTCATCACTGGGAAAGTTCCTACTATTGATTTAATCTTCTATGTTCAGGGTCGGCCTGCATTCCAAAACTTATAAAGATATGTTTTACAACTATCTTTGAAGAATGAACAAATAAAATAAATAGTAAGATTGTCAATTTGATGGCTTTGTAGAATGTCAAGCACCGAGGTGTCAGTTTCCACCCTTGGTAGATACTCAAGACAGAGTAAAACATAAACTTACATAAAAACCTGTGTATCATATTTACATCAGCGTCACAATATCCCCAATTATGTATAAACAACCTAGAGTCCATTACCTGAAGCTGTGGCCATTAACTCACCAAGTAGGCTGAGGGTGGTTCAAATGGCACAGCACTTGCCTAGAATCCTTCACTGGGGACTCGGGGTATATATCAGTGGCAGAACACCTGCCAAGAATCCACCAACGAGGTGCTGGGAATTTTGCTTAGTGATAGATCTTTTACCTAAAAGGCATCTGTGAGAGGCATGGAACATGTCTTATTGGTGTAATGTTTGCCTATAATCCACCAGTGAGTGGTTGAGAGTATGGCTCAGTGATAGAACGCCCACCTAGAATCCCCCTTTGAGGTGTTGGGGCATAGGGCAACATTACAACAAAGCAAAACAAAAAAGAATTATATCTTAGCATGCAGAATAGTCCGGGTTCAATACTTCACACACACACACACACACACACACACACACACACACACACACACACACACACACACACACACACACACACTGAAATTCTGGAATCAATATTAAAATGAAAGAAGTTAAAGGTTGGCATGTGTTACAACACAGATGAGCCTTGAGAAAATATTTTGCTAAGGGGCAGAAAGGGGTATGATCTATGGACCAATTTACATAAAATATCTCCAACTGACATATCTATGAAGGTCGAAAACAGATCAGTAGTAAAAGGAAAACTGTACTTGTAGGCAGAATTTTCTTGTTCCCACTGCTGGTTTCAAAATAACCACAAAGAGGCTTAATACTAATTATAAATGCTTGTTCAATAGCTCAGGCTTGTTGTTAACTAGCTCTTATAACTTACCTCATTTCTATGAATGGCTTTTTACCTGTTTCCCATTTTATCGGTCTGACTCATTTTCCATCTGGCTGGTGACTCCTCTCTGCCCTTCTCTTTCCTAGAATTCTCACATTGGCTTTCCTTCCTAAATGTATTCTGTCCACCTATTGGCCTTTCAGATTTTTAATTAAACCAATCACAGCAACAAATCTTCACAGTGTACAAAAGGATTATGCCACAGCATCTACTCAGTGATCACAAGGTCTCTCTAGGGAGTGATTTTTTTTTCCAGATGGAGCCACATCCTTGTGAGTGTACTGAAGAACATCAAAATTTTTACTTTGACTTGGGTGAATTGCATGGTATATGGATTGTGTCTCATGTAAGAATCTGCTAAACCTAGTGACACTGATTTCACAGTGAACAGAGTAATTACTGTGTTTCATCTTCTCCCAGGTACTGCTGTAGTCTAAGTACTTTCAAATGATTGACTAGAAGCTGCCGTGATAACTCAGTGCTTAAGGATGTACACTGCTCTTCCAGAGACCTGAGTTGGAGTTCCAGCATCCAGACCAGGCACATCAAAGCAGCTGTAATTCCACTTCCGGGGATCCAATACCTCTAGCCTCTGTAGGCACCTGCATGATCCAAGATTAAAACTAGAACTTGTAAATGATTAACCAATTATATATATTATCTAGCCCTATAAAAATCTGTCCTGCATGAATCTCATTTCAAAGGAAGGCAAACAGAAGTGACTTTAATAATATTACATGGCAAGAGAATGATGGTACCAGGATCCCAAGCCACGTGGATTTGCTCCAACCTTTAAGCTCTGTGCTTTGTGCCCATAGGTAAGCCTTTCTCAGAACTAAGGGCTTTGCCATTTGGAGGTCTGTGCAAACCTTCCTGATTTATTTTCTTCATTCATTCACCAGCTGATAACTGAAGCATGAGCACCTCATACCCCAAACTCAATTTCTTCTCTGTTTCCCTGGCATATCTAGGGGCCATTGGAATAGAGAGAGGTGTGGTGGGCAGGATAAATCATTAGGGACATTACAGTGAGGGGAGTGTGGATTTCTTGTGTGTAGACACAGGCAAACAAGAAAGCCAGGAAGACGGACACATGGCAAGGACCACAGACTCTGGGGAAAGCAGAGGCTTCTGACCCTCCATCACCTTCCATCTTCACATGGGACACAGAGACATGTAATGAGCACAATTCTCCAAGGGAAGAGTCTTCAGGGTTCTCATTTTCTGCCCAGAGACAAAGACTGAAAGCTTTGGTTTTCTAAATCCCAGTCAGCCCCAGGAGCTCCTGGATCAAGGGAGTAGCTTTGTCACAACTTAGTTCCAGACAGACGGAGAAGCAGAAGGTGAGCGTGTTCTCCATCACGGCAAGGCACCAGGCGGCAGGAAAGAATGAATAGGGGCTATTTGACTGACAGATGCTGTAATGATCACTGGGAGCAGAATACAATTTTTTAAAGAATATTTGATGGTGATGCTCATGGAGGTGTTAATCATGATGGTGAAGGCTAAGATTATATCGGTATGGTGATGCTGCTGTTGCTGCTGGTGATGGTTGTGCTGCTGCTGCTGCTGGTGGTGATGATGATGAAGATAAAGATTGTAGTGACATGGCAATGATTAAGATTATAATGATATGGTCCTGACATAATGATGGTGATGATGACTAAGATTATAGTGATAGAGCGATGATATGATGATGGCAGTGAGGAGTAAGATTATGATGATGATGGACATGAAAAATGATGCAGATGACCAAGATGGTGACAATAATTATGGGGGTGATCCCGAGGTCTTAGTGGGATGGTGATAAAGATAACAGTAATGATGGTGTGATATTGGTTGTGATGGAGGAGTCCGCTGATAGTTCTGGTAATAATGAAGATGTCGATGATTACTAATTGGTGTGGGAGATTTTGAATCTCAATACAGCCTCAGTTAATCCTCACTGGCATTTTAGGAGCAGACTCCACTATAAGCATGCATTTACAGATAAGGGAGCGAGAAGTTAAGCTATTCTCAAAGCTACTAAATGGTAGAGTTTGGACTCAGTGTTCTATCCCAATCTTGGAAACACTTGGGGAAACTTACTCAGTTTCTCTTCCCTTTTACCTCCATCCCTATGTATAGTATGGCCTTTCCCTCACAGGTGAGTGGGGGAGAGTACTCATCAAGGTAGATCCTAGCCCTTGCTTGCTTTGGGTTGTGTGTTCCCAAGGTTTGATTACACATGCCAGCTCATTCCAGCTTTCTGTAGGAGGCACCGAGTCTCTGCTTAGAATTAGCCTTCAAGGCATAGCTCCCCCCCCCCCCCCATTGAGATAGGGCATCCTGAGTGGTATCAGAGCTGCATAGAAGGAAGGAAGTGCTGGGTCCTGAAAAGTGCTGGTGACCCAGGCATGTAACCCCAGACCTTAAGAGCCCGGGTCAGGGGGGATTTCTATAAGTTGGAGGCTGGTCTGAGCTTTGTTGTGAGTTCCAGACCAACATTAGCTATATCGTGAGACCTGATCTTTTTATTTTTTTTGAGACCCGAGCTAAAAAAAAAAAAAAAAAAAAGTTTATGTTATCTCTTTGTTTGTACATCTTTAACATAGAGTAGGGTTTAGAAGGGTGTTAACAATTCTAACCCTTGGTCTATGCCATGATGATATTTTAAAGTGCTATGATTCATTAAAAGAATACTACCTAGGTGCTGCTAAATGTATTTCCTGGCTCAGTAGCAGACCAGAAACTTAATCCGGGAAAATACTGCTTTGAAACACAGAAAGGATCTGTTTTTCCTCTTTGGTTTGATGAAGAATTTAAGGAGACCGAGGTCATAGCTCTGATTCTAGTTGATTCCATTTGAAAAACAAAATAAAAACAATAAAACAAAATCCATTCCAGACCTACATTCTGAGGCTGTGACGGCCTAGGATTTAAGCTCTCCAGGACTCCAGTCCATAAAGAATGTAGATGGAATGACCTTTGGTACTTTGTATCTTCACAGTAATTCTTTTTACCCCCATTTTTGATTTTGTTGAAAAGAGATAGTTTTTTTTCCATACAATTTCCTCTCCCTAGCTCCTCCCAGGCCCTAATCTATACCCTTTCTTCCTCTCCTTACAAATCATGTAGATATAAAAGAATAATCATAAAATAAAATAAACACAGAAACAGAAAAAAAATCCAGAGAAAAAGTATAAGAAACTCAAGAGACACTAATGCTTATACACACAGGAATCCCACAAAAACAGAAAACTGGAAATCATAATATATACACAAAAGACATGTAAGTTAAAATAAATGAATAAATAAAGTCCTGACCAAAAAAATCATGAGATAATGAGCCTCCAAAGATGCCATTGAGTTCATTTGTGTTGGCCATCTACTGTTCTTAAGAGTGATTTATTTATAGTAATTCTTTAAATAAAAATTGAACTTTAAAATTACATTTATTTATGTGCATGAGTGTATGTGTGTGTGTGGGATGTTTATGGTAAGTGTGGTGTGAGTGGTGTTTATGGTGTTTATGGTGTGTGTGGTGTGTGTGTGGTGTGTGTGTGTAATGTTTATGTATGTGTGTGTGTGGTGTGATATTTGTGGTAAGTGTGTGGGATGTGTGTGTCTCTCTGTGTTGGTGTTTATGGTGTGTGTGTGCTGTTTATGGTAACTGTGTGGTGTGTGTGTATGTGGTGTGTTATTTATGGTAAGTGTGGGGTGTGGGGTGTTTATGGTAAGTGTGTGTGTATGGGGGTGGTATTTATGGTATGGTGAGTGTGGGGTGTGTGTGCATGTCACCATGCAGCATTGTGGGGATATTTTCAAATATAAAAAAACAGTTGGAGATATCAGAGGGATCTATCCACAGTCAGTCTAGGAGGATCAGACAATGGTAACTCACACCTTTAATCTCAGCACAGGGCATATCTGGGAGCGGTGACCTACGCCCTTAATCCAATCTGAGTTTGAGGTCATCTTACTTTACAGCAGGAATTCCTGGCTCCCAGGCAGGCAGTGGTGGTGCCATGGCTTAACTGAGCAAAGTAGTTAAGGCAGGCATAGAAATACAGAGCAGGCAGAAGAAGCCAGGAGGAGCCAGGCTGAGGAAGCTGGAAGACAGCTGGGTGAGAGCTGACTGTGGTGTTTACTCTCTCTGATATTTCTGCCTTTCCCAGAGATTTGGCCCTGAGTTTCCTTTATTCATGCAACACAGCATGGCAGTCAGAGGACAACTTTCAGGTTCTCTCTTTCACCATGTAGGTTCCAGAGATCAAACTCTGACTGTCAGCCTTGGCAGCAAGTACCTTCACCCACTGAGCCATCTTGCCAGTTCACAATTTAAAAAGTCCAAATCTAAAACTCCCTGACTATTACTTCCAACTAGGATCCTCACCTTTGAGAGGAATCTCCATCATTGTTTTAGGGTGTATCCTTTCCTACATTTACAGTACATTTCCCCCTGTACATGTGGACCTGGAAGAAAAACAAGGTGTGTTTTGCATCATCACATCATCTGTGCTGGACAGTGATATGTCAACTTGACACAGTCTAAAGTCATCTGGGAGAAGGGAGCATTAGTTAAGAAAATGCCTCTGTAAGAGATTGTTGTAAGCAAGCCTGGAAAGGGGGGTATTTTCTTAATTAGTGATTAATGGGGGAGGGAAAACCCATTGTGGATGATGTCATGCCTGGGCTGGTGGTCCTGAGTCTGTAAGAAAGCTGGCTGAGCAAGCCATGTGCAGCAAGTCAGTAAGCAGCGCCCCTCTATGGCCTCTGCATCAGCTCCTGTCTCTAGGTTCCTGCCCTGCTTGAGTTCCTGTCCTGACTTCCTTCATTGATGGACTACAATGTAGAAACATAAGCCAAATAAACCCTTTCCCCCCCAAGGTGCTTTGGTCATGGGGTTTAATCACAGCAATAGTAACCCAAACTAAGACACAACCCTGTTTTTTAAATTCCAGTTTTGGGGCACAGTATTTCCTGAATAACATCCATGTCATTGTACTGTGTGACACCTCTCCTCTTTCCCTTCCCTTCCCCTCCCTTCCCTTCCCCATTTCATATTTTATATTTTGAGACACAGTTGTACATAGTCTGAGCTGGCCTTGAACTTGCTATGTAGTTGGAGAGGGCATTGAATCCCCAATATTCCTACCTCTGTCTCCTCTGCTTGAATACCAGCATGTACTACCATGATCAATATGCTGTTTCTTTCTCCCTCTGTGTCTGTTTGTCTCTGTGTCTCTGTCTATCTCTGTCTGTCTGCCCCGTCCCATGTGTGGTATGCACATGTGGAGGCCAGGGGTAATTTTAGGATATCTTACTGTATCACTTCCCTTATTATTATTATTCTTTTTTTAACACACGGTCCCTCATTGAACACAGAACTCAGCATTTCAACTAGACTAGCTGGGCAATGGTCCTCTCATCTCTGGCCCTCTTTCCAATGCTAAGGTTACAAGCACCTGCTGCCATTCATTCCTTGCTTGGGGTCAGAACTCAGGGTCTCATGCCTGTTCAGCAAGATCTTTATCCAAGGTTATCTCCACAGCTTTCTGATCTCCTTTAAAGATCACCAGGGCTGTGTTGGATTTTTAAACACGGTGCTAACTACCTCAATGAGAAGTACTGTGTCATGAAGCCCTACAGGTGAAATCCTGTTATCACAACCTCACAGGTAAGACAGAAGGTTTAGAGGAGCCTGCCTTGCTCATATGTGACAAGGATTTTCCCATTGCTCTAAGACACTCACTATTAATCAGACCCTGTATTTCCTTGTGTTTTGAACTTACTGTGTGGGCCTTTCCTTCCTCCTGGTGCTTTTCTTTTCAAGTCGAGGCTCATGTCCAGTTAGTCGGTCATACAATCAGTTGAGCTCAGAGTTTTACAGCCTTCATTCTACTGACCACTGAGTCTGTGGACTCAATCTGCAATGGTGATAGGATGGCCAAGCACCTCAGAGAGTTTAAACAGAGTCCTCATCTTTATTCCCTGGGCAGTATTTATTTCTCACTTTTGGTCTGGGGTTATCTTGGAAATCTTAGCTCTTTAAGAAATCAAATCCCCCTGGGTGGTGCTGGTGCACCCTTTTAATCCCAGCACTCAGGAGACAGAGGCAGGTTCTCTGTGAGTCTGAGGCCAGCCTGGTTTACACTGTGGGTTCCAGAACAGCCAGGGCTATCTTGAAAAACCCAAACAACAACAAAAACCCCAAATAAAACAAAGAGCCAAAACCAACCAACAAACCAAACAAAAAAACCCAGAAACAAAACCCAACCAAACACCATTTTCTTGATGAGTTTTTTCCCCAAAATTTAATTGGCGATTTTATATACATTATATGTATATATATATACACACACATACATATATACACAATATACATTTAATATGTATATATGCATATAATATGTATATATGAGGTATATAACATAAAATATAGGTGTGCATATACACACGAATATATATACATATAAATATATATGTACATACATTACTGTCACCTCACTCTCTCCCGTTCCCATCCACCTCTATTGCCCACTCTCTCACGAATCCATTTTTTCCCATTTACATCGTTTTGTTTTGTTTTGGTTTTGTGACACTAAGTTTAACCAAGGCTGCCTGTGTGACAAAGGTCATGATAAGAGGAAATATCAGGGACCAGAGGTGAAATGAGTTTGGAAACCACGCCTAGTGAGCTAGAGGTTCTGAAGGGTCCGAGGATGAAAAGTTAGCCTAGAACCATCTCATGGGTGTGCGCCAGAGGCAGGGCGCTCTCTGTGAGTTCCAGGACTGCCTGGTCAACATCATGAGTTCCAAACTTAAGAGAGACGCTGTTTCAAAAAAAAAAAATCTCACAAAGGCCTTTGCAAAAAATCAAAACTATGGTACAACCAACCAGGAAAAGGGGAGTCAGAAGAGAAGATCGCAAGGGGAAAAACAGGCTAGGCATGTGGGTCATTATGCTTCATCCCACAGTCGCTGGGGATGTGAAGAAGGATTCTGTCTATGGTGAGGCACTGGACTTGATTTACCACTGTATAAGCGTCCCCTTGGGAATGTGAAGGATGGGACTCATAAGCTACAATTCTCAATTCATCTTCTCCTCCCACTGGTACTCCATAGGGTTCTTCCCAGGTCCTCAGCGAAGTGTCCTCGAATCCTCGGCCAATGCCATCCTACTGGGCATCACCTCCCTGGACAAATCAGAGTCACGCACATGAGCTGGAGTTCGTGCTGCTGGGCTTTGCGCATGTGCCCTCCCTGCGCCCAATGCTTGCAGTGCTCTTCCTGGCTGCCTTCCTACTCACGTTGCTAGGCAACACGCTCATCGTCTTGCTCACCAGCCTGGACCCAGGCCTGCATGCGCCCATGTACTTCTTCCTGCGCCAGCTGGCTCTGGTGGAGATCTGCTTCTCACTGGATGTGGCACCCCGTCTCCTGGTGACCCTACTGTGGCCTGGAGGCGGGGTGTCCCTCACAAGCTGTGCCCTGCAGCTTTTCCTTGTGCTGTCCTGTGTCACATCTGAGTGCTTGCTCCTCACGGTCATGGCCTGGGATCGCTTCTTGGCCATTTGCAGGCCTCTGCATTATAGTGCCATCATAAGCCCAAGGCTGTGTCACCTGCTGGCCACAACCTGCTGGCTTTCAGGAGTTCCGGTGTCGCTGGTCTTCACTATCTGGCTCTTTAACTTCCCTTTCTGTGGGCCACGGGGCATCCGGCACTTCTTCTGTGACATAGCACCTCTGCTGAGCCTGGTGTGTGCAGATACCAGAGTCTTTGAGGCCAGTGTGTTTGTGGCCACAGTGTTAATTATGATTGTTCCAGTCTGTCTCATAATCATGTCCTATACCAGGATTCTGGCTGCTGTCCTGCGGATGCCATCAACCTCTGGGCGTCACAAGGCCCTGTCTACCTGTGCCTCCCACCTCATTGTGGTAATTCTGTTTTATGGCACAACGGGGGTCATCCACTTGCGACCCAAGTCCAGCTACTCTCCTGAGAGCAAGCAAGTGGTGTCCCTGTCATACACCATAGTGACCCCCATGCTCAACCCCCTCATCTACAGCCTGCGGAACAAAGAGGTCAAGATTGCCTTAGGTCGTGTCTTTGTTCAGAGACGAGGTACCTTTATCCCCTGACCCCTAAATTACTTCATTTGCCCAGTCCTTTGGGGCAATAGGCTTGAGGACCTCAGTGTACGAGTAAGTTCAATCCTTTATAAAAGATTCTTTTGATGGAATTGTCCGGCTAAGATGTAGGAATGATGTCACAACTCTAATGGCACCTTGAACACAGCCAAAAACTTCAACTTGCTCAGTGTATTGAGTAGATAACATTTTGTCTTTCCACTGGAATAGCAACTGAGTTGGAGTTCAAAACCATGGAGATGGTGTCTTCCCTATGCAAAGTAAAATAAAGAAAAGCAAATTTTAGCAAAGCAAAAGCAATTTTAATCTCCTATAAATCGACTGATTTAGGGGATATTCTGATTGTGATTAGAGTATGAAATTTGCCTCACAGGCTTATGTGTTTATTCTCAGCAACCATAGGGTGGCTCACAACCATCTATAATGAAATCTGGTGCCCCCTTCTGGCATGCAGGAATATATGCAGACAGAGTACTATATAATAAATGAATGAATGAATGAATGAATGAATGAATGAATAAATAAATAAATAAAATCTTAAACAAACAAACAAACAAACAAACAAACTCATGAAAGGCTGAGCAGTGGTGGCGCATAACTTTAATTCCAGAACTTGTGAGGCAGAGGCAAGCAGATATAGTCAACGGAATGAGTTCCAGAACACAATCTAAAACTATACATAGAGACAGGTGTGTGTGCATGTGAATGTGTGGGTGTGTGTGGGTGGGTATATGCCAAAGTGCAGAGTGGAGGTCAGAAGACCGTCTCACCAGGTGGGTCCTAGGAACTGAACTCAGGCCATCGTTCTTGGTAGCATTGCTTTGACTCACTGAGCTATCTCTCGAGCCTGAGTTTCGAGCTTTGTAATAAAAGAAGAACCATTAAGATGCTGCACAAATTCTAACTTGTCTTATAAGAAAAACCCAGAGCAAGATATTGGGGTAAAGCTGAAAGATCAGAGAAGCAGAGGAACAAGCCGCTAGAGAAACTTCTCACCACTGCTGAGTTCTCAGGCTGAGAGGGGAAGATCCCGTCTCCATGAATCCCCATACTGGGGAGGGGAAGCAAGGGTGGAGCTCCCGTCTCTTCCCACCTTATACTCTTTCTCTGCAGAGCCATACCACTTCCTATCTCAACCTTCCTAAGGCTGGGATTAAAGGTGTGTGATCCCAAGTGCTAGAATTAAAGATTTGTACCAACACTGCCTGGCTCTGTTTCCCTTTTAGACTAGATTAATCTCCAGTAGCCCAGTGTGGCCTTGAACCCACAGAGATCCAGAGGGATCTCTGCCTCTGCCTCCAGAGCGCTGGGATTAAAGGTGTGTGTCACCACTTTCTGACCCCTATGGCTAACTGTGGCTGGCTCCGTCCTCTGATGCTCAGGCAAAGCTATATTTGATATGCAACATATCACCACATTAAAATGAATAGGCACTATTCCTAGATATCCCTAGTGCCCATGGTAGAAAGTGCCTATAATCTCAGTATTCAGGAATTTGAGGCAGGAAGATTATGAGTCCTTAGGTCACATGATGAGTTCAAGGCTAGTCTGATGTAGTCTAGAGAGACTTTGCCTCAAATAATTAATTACTGTTCACTAAAAGACAGTGTGGGAAGAGTGAGAAACAGTGAATAGTGAGTGTGTGAGGATACTGGCCAAATGTAGAACCAAGGGCTATTTATCAAGATGTGTAAAACTACACCCAAAAGGTAAAGGCACAGAAAAATCCAGTAACTGTTTAGCAATGGACTCTACCATGTGTTTAGTATGTGTTTATTGATCAATGGTTCTGTCCCGGGAAGTGTCTTGAAGGTGGGATATATCAGGGAAAAAGATGCACTCATTTCCATGCAGCTCATTCTTCCAGTGAGCTAAGAGTCAGGCAGCAGTAAGTTTCATCACTGGGAAAGTTCCTACTATTGATTTAATCTTCTATGTTCAGGGTCGGCCTGCATTCCAAAACTTATAAAGATATGTTTTACAACTATTGTTTGAAGAATGAACAAATAAAATAACTAGTAAGATTGTCAATTTGATGGCTTTGTAGAATGTCAAGCACCGAGGTGTCAGTTTCCACCCTTGGTAGATACTCAAGACAGAGTAAAACATAAACTTACATAAAAACCTGTGTATCATATTTACATCAGCGTCACAATAGCCCCAATTATGTATAAACAACCTAGAGTCCATTACCTGAAGCTGTGGCCATTAACTCACCAAGTAGACTGAGGGGTGTGGTTCAAATGGCACAGCACTTGCCTAGAATCCTTCACTGGGGACTCGGGGTATATATCAGTGGCAGAACACCTGCCAAGAATCCACCAACGAGGTGCTGGGAATTTTGCTTAGTGATAGATCTTTTACCTAAAAGGCATCTGTGAGAGGCATGGAACATGTCTTATTGGTGTAATGTTTGCCTATAATCCACCAGTGAGTGGTTGAGAGTATGGCTCAGTGATAGAACACCCACCTAGAATCCCCCTTTGAGGTGTTGGGGCATAGGGCAACATTACAACAAAGCAAAACAAAAAAGAATTGTATCTTAGCATGAAGAATAGTCTGGGTTCAATACTTCACACACACACACACACACACACACACACACACACACACACACACACACACACACTGAAATTCTGGAATCAATATTAAAATGAAAGAAGTTAAAGGTTGGCATGTGTTACAACACAGATGAGCCTTGAGAAACTATTTTGCTAAGTGGCAGAAAGGGGTATGATCTATGGACCAATTTACATAAAATATCTCCAACTACATATCTATGAAGGTGGAAAACAGATCAGTAGTAAAAGGAAAACTGTACTTGTAGGCAGAATTTTCTTGTTCCCACCGCTGGTTTCAAAATAACCACAAAGAGGCTTAATACTAATTATAAATGCTTGTTCAATAGCTCAGGCTTGTTGTTAACTAGCTCTTATAACTTACCTCATTTCTATGAATCTACGTGCTGCCCCAAGGCTCATGGCTTTTTACCTGTTTCCCATTTTATATGTCTGACTCATTTTCCATCTGGCTGGTGACTCCTCTCTGCCCTTCTCTTTCCTAGAATTCTCACATTGGCTTTCCTTCCTAAATGTATTCTGTCCACCTATTGGCCTGTCAGATTTGTAATTAAACCAATCACAGCAACCAATCTTATGCCACAGCATCTACTCAGTGATCACAAGGTCTCTCTAGGGAGTGATTTTTTTTTCCCAGATGGAGCCACTTCCTTGTGAGTGTACTGAAGAACATCAAAATTTTTACTTTGACTTGGGTGAATTGCATGGTATATGGATTGTGTCTCATGTAAGAATCTGCTAAACCTAGTGACACTGATTTCACAGTGAACAGAGTAATTACTGTGTTTCATCTTCTCCCAGGTACTGCTGTAGTCTAAGTACTTTCAAATGATTGACTAGAAGCTGCCGTGATAACTCAGTGCTTAAGGATGTACACTGCTCTTCCAGAGACCTGAGTTGGAGTTCCAGCATCCAGACCAGGCACATCAAAAGCAGCTGTAATTCCAGTTCCGGGGATCCAATACCTCTAGCCTCTGTAGGCACCTACATGATCCAAGATTAAAACTAGAACTTGTAAATGATTAACCAATTATATATATTATCTAGCCCTATAAAAATCTGTCCTGCATGAATCTCATTTCAAAGGAAGGCAAACAGAAGTGACTTTAATAATATTACATGGCAAGAGAATGATGGTACCAGGATCCAAAGCCACGTGGATTTGCTCCAACCTTTAAGCTCTGTGCTTTGTGCCCATAGGTAAGCCTTTCTCAGAACTAAGGGCTTTGCCATTTGGAGGTCTGTGCAAACCTTCCTGATTTATTTTCTTCATTCATTCACCAGCTGATAACTGAAGCATGAGCACCTCATACCCCAAACTCAATTTCTTCTCTGTTTCCCTGGCATATCTAGGGGCCATTGGAATAGAGAGAGGTGTGGTGGGCAGGATAAATCATTAGGGACATTACAGTGAGGGGAGTGTGGATTTCTTGTGTGTAGACACAGGCAAACAAGAAAGCCAGGAAGACGGACACATGGCAAGGACCACAGACTCTGGGGAAAGCAGAGGCTTCTGACTCTCCATCACCTTCCATTTTCACATGGGGCACAGAGACATGTAATGAGCACAATTCTCCAAGGGAAGAGTCTTCAGGGTTCTCATTTTCTTCCCAGAGACAAAGACTGAAAGCTTTGGTTTCCTAAATCCCAGTCAGCCCCAGGAGCTCCTGGATCAAGGGAGTAGCTTTGTCACAACTTAGTTCCAGACAGACGGAGAAGCAGAAGGTGAGCGTGTTCTCCATCACGGCAAGGCACCAGGTGGCAGGAAAGAATGAATAGGGGCTATTTGACTGACAGATGCTGTAATGATCACTGGGAGCAGAATACCATTTTTAAAAGATTATTTGATGGTGATGCTCATGGAGGTGTTAATCATGATGGTGAAGACTAAGATTATATCGGTATGGTGATGCTGCTGTTGCTGCTGGTGGTGATGATGATGAAGATAAAGATTGTAGTAACATGGCAATGATTAAGATTATAATGATATGGTCCTGACATAATGATGGTGATGATGACTAAGATTATAGTGATAGAGCGATGATATGATGATGGCAGTGAGGAGTAAGATTATGATGATGATGGGCATGAAAAATGATGCAGATGACCAAGATGGGGACAATAATTATGGGTGTGATCCCGAGGTCTTAGTGGGATGGTGATAAAGATAACAGTAATGATGGTGTGATATTGGTTGTGATGGAGGAGTCCGCTGATAGTTCTGGTAATAATGAAGTTGTCGATAATTACTAATTGGTTTGGGAGATTTTGAATCTCAATACAGCCTCAGTTAATCCTCACTGGCATTTTAGGAGCAGACTCCACTATAAGCATGCATTTACAGATAAGGGAGCGAGAAGTTAAGCTATTCTCAAAGCTACTAAATGGTAGAGTTTGGACTCAGTGTTCTATCCCAATCTTGGAAACACTTGGGGAAACTTACTCAGTTTCTCTTCCCTTTTACCTCCATCCCTATGTATAGTATGGCCTTTCCCTCACAGGTGAGTGGGGGAGAGTACTCATCAAGGTAGATCCTAGCCCTTGCTTGCTTTGGGTTGTGTGTTCCCAAGGTTTGATTACACATGCCAGCTCATTCCAGCTTTCTGTAGGAGGCACCGAGTCTCTGCTTAGAATTAGCCTTCAAGGCATAGCTCCCCCCCCCCCCCCATTGAGATAGGGCATCCTGAGTGGTATCAGAGCTGCATAGAAGGAAGGAAGTGCTGGGTCCTGAAAAGTGCTGGTGACTCAGGCATGTAACCCCAGACCTTAAGAGCCCGGGTCAGGGGGGATTTCTATAAGTTGGAGGCTAGTCTGAGCTTTGTTGTGAGTTCCAGACCAACATTAGCTATATCGTGAGACCTGATCTTTTTATTTTTTTGAGACCTGAGCTAAAAAAAAAAAAAAAAAAGTTTATGTTGTCTGTTTGTTTGTACATCTTTAACATAGAGTAGGGTATAGAAGGGTGTTAGAAACAATTCTAACCCTTGGTCTATGCCATGATGATATTTTAAAGTGCTATGATTCATTAAAAGAATACTACCTAGGTGCTGCTAAATGTATTTCCTGGCTCAGTAGCAGACCAGAAACTTAATCCGGGAAAATACTGCTTTGAAACACAGAAAGGATCTGTTTTTCCTCTTTGGTTTGATGAAGAATTTAAGGAGTCCGAGGTCATAGCTCTGATTCTAGTTGATTCCATTTGAAAAACAAAATAAAACAAGAAAACAAAATCCATTCCAGACCTACATTCTGAGGCTGTGACGGCCTAGGATTTAAGCTCTCCAGGACTCCAGTCCATAAAGAATGTAGATGGAATGACCTTTGGTACTTTGTATCTTCACAGTAATTCTTTTTACCCCCATTTTTGATTTTGTTGAAAAGAGATAGTTTTTTTTTCCATTCAATTTCCTCTCCCTAGCTCCTCCCAGGCCCTAATCTATACCCTTTCTTCCTCTCCTTACAAATCATGTAGATATAAAAGAATAATCATAAAATAAAATAAACACAGAAACAGAAAAGAATCCTGAGAAAAAGTATAAGAAACTCAAGAGACACTAATGCTTATACACACAGGAATCCCACAAAAACAGAAAACTGGAAATCATAATATATACACAAAAGACATGTAAGTTAAAATAAATGAATAAATAAAGTCCTGACCAAAAAATCATGAGATAATGAGCCTCCAAAGATGCCATTGAGTTCATTTGTGTTGGCCATCTACTGTTTTTAAGAGTGATTTATTTACAGTAATTCTTTAAATAAAACTTGAACTTTAAAATTACATTTATTTACGTTCATGAGTGTATGTGTGTGTGTGGGATGTTTATGGTAAGTGTGGTGTGAGTGGTGTTTATGGTGTTTATGGTGTGTGTGGTGTGTGTGTGGTGTGTGTGTGTAATGTTTATGTATGTGTGTGTGTGGTGTGATATTTGTGGTAAGTGTGTGGGATGTGTGTGTCTCTCTGTGTTGGTGTTTATGGTGTGTGTGTGCTGTTTATGGTAACTGTTTGGTGTGTGTGTATGTGGTGTGTTATTTATGGTAAGTGTGGGGTGTGTGGTGTTTATGGTAAGTGTGTGTGTATGGGGGTGGTATTTATGGTATGGTGAGTGTGGGGAGTATGTGCATGTCACCATGCAGCATTGTGGGGATATTTTCAAATATAAAAAAACAGTTGGAGATATCAGAGGGATCTATCCACAGTCAGTCTAGGAGGATCAGACAATGGTAACTCACACCTTTAATCTCAGCACAGGGAATATCTGGGAGCGGTGACCTACACCCTTAATCCAATCTGAGTTTGAGGTCATCTCAGTTTACAGCAGGAATTCCTGGCTCCCAGGCAGGCAGTGGTGGTGCCATGGCTTAACTGAGCAAAGTAGTTAAGGCAGGCATAGAAATACAGAGCAGGCAGAAGAAGCCAGGAGGAGCCAGGCTGAGGAAGCTGGAAGACAGTTGGGTGAGATATGACTGTGGTGTTTACTCTCTCTGATATTTCTGCCTTTCCCAGAGATTTGGCCCTGAGTTTCCTTTATTCATGCAACACAGCATGGCAGTCAGAGGACAACTTTCAGGTTCTCTCTTTCACCATGTAGGTTCCAGAGATCAAACTCTGACTGTCAGCCTTGGCAGCAAGTACCTTCACCCACTGAGCCATCTTGCCAGTTCACAATTTAAAAAGTCCAAATCTAAAACTCCCTGACTATTACTTCCAGCTAGGATCCTCACCTTTGAGAGGAATCTCCATCATTGTTTTAGGGTGTATCCTTTCCTATATTTACAGCACATTTCCCCCTGTACGTGTGGACCTGGAAGAAAAACAAGGTGTGTTTTGCATCATCACATAGTCTGTGCTGGACAGTGATATGTCAACTTGACACAGTCTAAAGTCATCTTGGAGAAGGGAGCATTGGTTAAGAAAATGCCTCTGTAAGAGATTGTTGTAAGCAAGTCTGGAAAGGGGGGTATTTTCTTAATTAGTGATTAATGGGGGAGGGCCAAACCCATTGTGGATGGTGTCATGCCTGGTCTGGTGGTCCTGAGTCTGTAAGAAAGCTGGCTGAGCAAGCCATGTGCAGCAAGTCAGTAAGCAGCGCCCCTCTATGGCCTCTGCATCAGCTCCTGTCTCTAGGATCCTGCCCTGCTTGAGTTCCTGTCCTGACTTCCTTCACTGATGGACTACAATGTAGAAACATAAGCCAAATAAACCCTTTCCCCCCCAAGGTGCTTTGGTCATGGGGTTTAATCAAAGCAATAGTAACCCAAACTAAGACACAACCCTGTTTTTTAAATTCCAGTTTTGGGGCACAGTATTTCCTGAATAACATCCATGTCATTGTACTGTGTGACACCTCTCCTCTTTCCCTTCCCTTCCCCTCCCTTCCCTTCCCCATTTCATATTTTATATTTGAGACACAGTCGTACATAGTCTGAGCTGGCCTTGAACTTGCTATGTAGTTGGAGAGGGCATTGAATCCCCAATATTCCTACCTCTGTCTCCTCTGCTTGAATACCAGCATGTACTACCATGATCAATATGCTGTATCTGTCTCCCTCTGTGTCTGTCTGTCTCTGTGTCTCTGTCTATCTCTGTCTGTCTGTCTGCCCCGTCCCATGTGTGGTATGCACATGTGGAGGCCAGGGGTAATTTTAGGATATCTTACTGTATCACTTCCCTTATTATTATTATTTTTTTTTAACACACGGTCCCTCATTGAACACAGAACTCAGCATTTCAACTAGACTAGCTGGGCAATGGTCCTCTCATCTCTGGCCCTCTTTCCAATGCTAAGGTTACAAGCACCTGCTGCCATTCATTCCTTGCTTGGGGTCAGAACTCAGGGTCTCATGCCTGTTCAGCAAGATCTTTATCCAAGGTTATCTCCACAGCTTTCTGATATCCTTTAAAGATCACCAGGGCTGTGTTGGATTTTTAAACATGGTGCTAACTATCTCAATGAGAAGTACTGTGTCATTCAGCCCTACAGGTGAAATCCTGTTATCACAACCTCACAGGTAAGACAGAAGGTTTAGAGGAGCCTGCCTTGCTCATGTGTGACAAGGATTTTCCCATCACTCTAAGACACTCACTATTAATCAGACCCTGTACTTCCTTGTGTTTTTAACTTACTGTATGGGCCTTTTCTTCCTGCTGGGTGTTTTTCTTTTCAAGTTGAAGCTCATGTCCAGTTAGTGGGTCATAAAATCAGTTGAGCTCAGAGTTTTACAGCCTTCATTCTACTGACCATTGAGTCTGTGGACTCAACCTGCAATGGTGATAGGATGGCCAAGCACCTCAGAGAGTTTAAACAGAGTCCTCATCTTTATTCCCTGGGCAGTATTTATTTCTTACTTTTGGTCTGGGGTTGTCTTGGAAATCTTAGCTCTTTAAGAAATCAAATACCCCTGGGTGGTGCTGGTGCACCCTTTTAATCCCAGCACTCAGGAGACAGAGGCAGACGGTTCTCTGTGAGTCTGAGGCCAGCCTGGTTTACACTGTGGGTTCCAGAACAGCCAGGGCTATCTTAAAAAATCCAAACAACAACAAAAACCCCAAATAAAACAAAGAGCCAAAACCAACCAACAAACCAAACAAAAAAACCCAGAAACAAAACCCAACCAAACACCATTTTCTTGATGAGTTTTTTCCCCAAAATTTAATTGGCAATTTTATATACATGATATATATATATATATACACACATACATATATACACAATATACTTTTAATATGTATATGTGCATATAATATGTATATATGAGATATATAACATAAAATATATGTGTGCATATACACACGAATATATATACATATAAATATATATGTACATACATTACTGTCACCTCACTCTCTCCCGTTCCCATCCACCTCTATTGCCCACTCTCTCACGAATCCATTTTTTCCCATTTACATCGTTTTGTTTTGTTTTGGTTTTGTGACACTAAGTTTAACCAAGGCTGCCTGTGTGACAAAGGTCATGATAAGAGCAAATATCAGAGACCAGAGGTGAAATGGGTTTGGAAACGATGCCTAGTGAGCTAGAGGTTCTGAAGGGTCCGAGGATGAAAAGTTAGCCTAGAACCATCTCATGGGTTTGCGCCAGAGGCAGGGCGATCTCTGTGAGTTCCAAGACTGCCTGGTCAACATCATGAGTTCCAAACTTAAGAGAGACGCTGTTCCAAAAAAAAAAAAAATCTCACAAAGGCCTTTGCAAAAAATCAAAACTATGGTACAACCAACCAGGAAAAGGGGAGTCAGAAGAGAGATCACAAGGGCAAAAACAGGCTAGGCCCGTGGGTCATTATGCTTCATCCCACAGTCGTTGGGGATGTGAAGAAGGATTCTGTCCATGGTGAGGTACTGGACTTGATTTACCACTGTATAAGCCCCCCCTTGGGAATGTGAAGAATGGGACTCATAAGCTACAATTCTCAACTCATCTTCTCCTCCCACTGGTACTCCATAGGGTTCTTCCCAGGTCCTCAGCGAAGTGTCCTCGAATCCTCGGCCAATGCCATCCTACTGGGCATCACCTCCCTGGACCAATCAGAGCCGTGCACATGAGCTGGAGTTCGTGCTGCTGGGCTTTGCACATGTGCCCTCCCTGCGCCCAATGCTTGCAGTGCTCTTCCTGGCTGCCTTCCTACTCACGTTGCTAGGCAACACGCTCATCGTCTTGCTCACCAGCCTGGACCCAGGCCTGCATGCGCCCATGTACTTCTTCCTGCGCCAGCTGGCTCTGGTGGAGATCTGCTTCTCACTGGACGTGGCACCCCGTCTCCTGGTGACCCTACTGTGGCCTGGACGTGGGGTGTCCCTCACAAGCTGTGCCCTGCAGCTTTTCCTTGTGCTGTCCTGTGTCACATCTGAGTGCTTGCTCCTCACGGTCATGGCCTGGGATCGCTTCTTGGCCATTTGCAGGCCTCTGCATTATAGTGCCATCATAAGCCCAAGGCTGTGTCACCTGCTGGCCACAACCTGCTGGCTTTCAGGAGTTCCGGTGTCGCTGGTCTTCACTATCTGGCTCTTTAACTTCCCTTTCTGTGGGCCACGGGGCATCCGGCACTTCTTCTGTGACATAGCACCTCTGCTGAGCCTGGTGTGTGCAGATACCAGAGTCTTTGAGGCCAGTGTGTTTGTGGCCACAGTGTTAATTATGATTGTTCCAGTCTGTCTCATAACCATGTCCTATACCAGGATTCTGGCTGCTGTCCTGGGGATGCCATCAACCTCTGGGCGTCACAAGGCCCTGTCTACCTGTGCCTCCCACCTCATTGTGGTAATTCTGTTTTATGGCACAACGGGGGTCATCCACTTGCGACCCAAGGCCAGCTATTCTCCCGAAAGCAAGCAAGTGGTGTCCCTGTCATACACCATAGTGACCCCCATGCTCAACCCCCTCATCTACAGCCTGCGGAACAAAGAGGTCAAGATTGCCTTAGGTCGTGTCTTTGTTCAGAGACGAGGTACCTTTATCCCCTGACCCCTAAATTACTTCATTTGCCCAGTCCTTTGGGGCAATAGGCTTGAGGACCTCAGTGTACGAGTAAGTTAAATCCTTTATAAAAGATTCTTTTGATGGAATTGTCCGGCTAAGATGTAGGAATGATGTCATAACTCTAATGGCACCTTGAACACAGCCAAAAACTTCAACTGGCTCAGTGTATTGAGTAGATAACATTTTGTCTTTCCACTGGAATAGCAACTGAGTTGGAGTTCAAAACCATGGAGATGGTGTCTTCCCTATGCAAAGTAAAATAAAGAAAAGCAAATTTTAGCAAAGCAAAAGAAATTTTAATCTCCTATAAATCGACTGATTTAGGGTATATTCTGATTGTGATTAGAGTATGAAATTTGCCTCACGGGCTTATGTGTTTATTCTCAGCAACCATAGGGTGGCTCACAACCATCTATAATGAAATCTGGTTCCCCCTTCTGGCATGCAGGAATATATGCAGACAGAGTACTATATAATAAATAAATAAATGAATGAATGAATGAATAAATAAATAAATAAATAAATAAATAAATAAAATCTTAAACAAACAAACAAACAAACTCATGAAAGGCTGAGCAGTGGTGGCACATAACTTTAATTCCAGAACTTGCGAGGCAGAGGCAAGCAGATCTAGTCAATGGAGTGAGTTCCAGGTCATGCTCTAAAACTATACATAGAGACATGTGTGTGTGTGCATGTCAATGTGTGGGTGTGTGTGGGTGAGTATATGCCAAAGTGCAGTGTGGAGGTCAGAAGACCCTCTTACCAGGTGGGTCCTAGGAACTGAACTCAGGCCATCGTTCTTGGTAGCATTGCTTTGACTCACTGAGCTATCTCTGGAGCCTGAATTTCGAGCTTTGTAATAAAAGAAGAACCATTAAGATGCTGCACAAATTCTAACTTGTCTTATAAGAAAAACCCAGAGCAAGATATTGGGGTAAAGCTGAAAGATCAGAGAAGCAGAGGAACAAGCCGCTAGAGAAACTTCTCACCACTGCTGAGTTCTCAGGCTGAGAGGGGAAGATCCCGTCTCCATGAATCCCCATACTGGGGAGGGGAAGCAAGGGTGGAGCTCCCGTCTCTTCCCACCTTATACTCTTTCTCTGCTGAGCCATACCACTTCCTATCTCAACCTTCCTAAGGCTGGTATTAAAGGTATGTGATCCCAAGTGCTAGAATTAAAGATTTGTACCAACACTGCCTGGCTCTGTTTCTCTTTTAGACTAGATTAATCTCCAGTAGCCCAGTGTGGCCTTGAACCCACAGAGATCCAGAGGAATCTCTGCCTCTGCCTCCAGAGTGCTGGGATTAAAGGTGTGTGTCACCACTTCCTGACCCCTATGGCTAACTGTGGCTGGCTCCGTCCTCTGATGCTCAGGCAAAGCTTTATTTGATATGCAACATATCACCACATTAAAATGAATAGGCACTATTCCTAGATATCCCTAGTGCCCATGGTTGAAAGTGCCTATAATCTCAGTATTCAGGAATTTGAGGCAGGAAGATTATGAGTCCTTAGGTCACATGATGAGTTCAAGACTAGTCTGATGTAGTCTCGAGGGACTTTGCCTCAAATAATTAATTACTGTTCACTAAAAGACAGTGTGGGAAGAGTGAGAAACAGTGAATAGTGAGTGTGTGAGGATACTGGCTAAATGTAGAACCAAGGGCTATTTATCAAGATGTGTAAAACTACACCCAAAAGGTAAAGGCACAGAAAAATCCAGTAACTGTTTAGCAATGGACTCTACCAAGTGTTTAGTATGTGTTTATTGATCAATGGTTCTGTCCCGGGAAGTGTCTTGAAGCTGGGATATATCAGGGAAAAAGATGCACTCATTTCCATCCAGTTCATTCTTCCAGTGAGCTAAGAGTCAGGCAGCAGTAAGTTTCATCACTGGGAAAGTTCCTACTATTGATTTAATCTTCTATGTTCAGGGTCGGCCTGCGTTCCAAAACTTATAAAGATATGTTTTACAACTATTGTTTGAAGAATGAACAAATAAAATAACTAGTAAGATTGTCAATTTGATGGCTTTGTAGAATGTCAAGCACCAAGGTGTCAATTTCCACCCTTGGTAGATACTCAAGACAGAGTAAAACATAAACTTACATAAAAACCTGTGTATCATATTTACATCAGCGTCACAATATCCCCAATTATGTATAAACAACCTAGAGTCCATTACCTGAAGCTGTGGCCATTAACTCACCAAGTAGGCTGAGGGTGGTTCAAATGGCACAGCGCTTGCCTAGAATCCTTCACTGGGGACTCGGGGTATATATCAGTGGCAGAACACCTGCCAAGAATCCACCAATGAGGTGCTGGGAATTTTGCTTAGTGATAGATCTTTTACCTAAAAGGCATCTGTGAGAGGCATGGAACATGTCTTATTGGTGTATAATCAATCCACCAGTGAGTGGCTGAGAGTATGGCTCAGTGCTAGAAAGCCCATCTAGAATCCCCCTTTGAGGTGTTGGGGCATAGGGCAACATTACAACAAAGCAAAACAAAAAAGAATTATATCTGAGCATGCAGAATAGTCCGGGTTCAATACTTCACACACACACACACACACACACACACACACACACACACACACACACACACACACACACACACACTGAAATTCTGGAATCAATATTAAAATGAAAGAAGTTAAAGGTTGGCATGTGTTACAACACAGATGAGCCTTGAGAAAATATTTTGCTAAGGGGCAGAAAGGGGTATGATCTATGGACCAATTTACATAAAATATCTCCAATTGACATATCTATGAAGGTCGAAAACAGATCAGTAGTAAAAGGAAAACTGTACTTTTGGGCAGAATTTTCTTGTTCCCACCACTGGTTTCAAAATAACCACAAAGAGGCTTAATATTAAGTATAAATGCTTGTTCAATAGCTCAGGCTTGTTGTTAACTAGCTCTTATAACTTACCTCATTTCTATGAATCTACGTGCTGCCCCAAGGCTCATGGCTTTTTACCTGTTTCCCATTTTATATGTCTGACTCATTTTCCATCTGGCTGGTGACTCCTCTCTGCCCTTCTCTTTCCTAGAATTCTCAAATTGGCTTTCCTTCCTAAATTTATTCTGTCCACCTATTGGCCTGTCAGATTTTTAATTAAACCAATCACAGCAACCAATCTTATGCGAGGCAGAGGCAAGCAGATCTAGTCAATGGAGTGAGTTCCAGGACAGGCTCTAAAACATAGAGACATGTTTGTGTGCATGTGAATGTGTGGGTGTGTGTGGGTGGGTATATGCCAAAGTGCAGTGTGGAGGTCAGAAGACCGTCTCACCAGGTGGGTCCTAGGAACTGAACTCAGGCCATCGTTCTTGGTAACATTGCTTTGACTCACTGAGCTATCTCTCGAGCCTGAGTTTCGAGCTTTGTAATAAAAGAAGAACCATTAAGATGCTGCGCAAATTCTAACTTGTCTTATAAGAAAAACCCAAAGCAAGATATTGGGGTAAAGCTGAAAGATCAGAGAAGCAGAGGAACAAGCCGCTAGAGAAACTTCTCACCACTGCTGAGTTCTCAGGCTGAGAGGGGAAGATCCCGTCTCCATGAATCCCCATACTGGGGAGGGGAAGCAAGGGTGGAGCTCCCGTCTCTTCCCACCTTATACTCTTTCTCTGCGGAGCCATACCACTTCCTATCTCAACCTTCCTAAGGCTGGTATTAAAGGTATGTGATCCCAAGTGCTAGAATTAAAGATTTGTACCAACACTGCCTGGCTCTGTTTCTCTTTTAGACTAGATTAATCTCCAGTAGCCCAGTGTGGCCTTGAACCCACAGAGATCAAGAGGGATCTCTGCCTCTGCCTCCAGAGTGCTGGGATTAAAGGTGTGTGTCACCACTTCCTGACCCCTATGGCTAACTGTGGCTGGCTCCGTCCTCTGATGCTCAGGCAAAGCTTTATTTGATATGCAACATATCACCACATTAAAATGAATAGGCACTATTCCTAGATATCCCTAGTGCCCATGGTAAAAAGTGCCTATAATCTCAGCATTCAGGAATTTGAGGCAGGAAGATTATGAGTCCTTAGGTCACGTGATGAGTTCAAGGCTAGTCTGATGTAGTCTAGAGAGACTTTGCCTCAAATAATTAATTACTGTTCACTAAAAGACAGTGTGGGAAGAGTGAGAAACAGTGAATAGTGAGTGTGTGAGGATACTGGCCAAAAGTAGAACCAAGAGCTATTTATCAAGATGTGTAAAACTACACCCAAAAGGTAAAGGCACAGAAAAATCCAGTAACTGTTTAGCAATGGACTCTACCAAGTGTTTAGTATGTGTTTATTGATCAATGGTTCTGTCCCGGGAAGTGTCTTGAAGCTGGGATATATCAGGGAAAAAGATGCACTCATTTCCATCCAGCTCATTCTTCCAGGGAACTAAGAGTCAGGCAGCAGTAAGTTTCATCACTGGGAAAGTTCCTACTATTGATTTAATCTTCTATGTTCAGGGTTGGCCTGCATTCCGAAACTTGTAAAGATATGTTTTACAATTATTGTTTGAAGAATGAACAAATAAAATAAATAGTAAGATTGTCAATTTGATGGCTTTGTAGAATGTCAAGCACCGAGGTGTCAGTTTCCACCCTTGGTAGATACTCAAGACAGAGTAAAACATAAACTTACATAAAAACCTGTGTATCATATTTACATCAGCGTCACAATAGCCCCAATTATGTATAAACAACCTAGAGTCCATTACCTGAAGCTGTGGCCATTAACTCACCAAGTAGGCTGAGGGGTGTGGTTCAAATGGCACAGCACTTGCCTAGAATCCTTCACTGGGGACTCGGGGTATATATCAGTGGCAGAACACCTGCCAAGAATCCACCAACGAGGTGCTGGGAATTTTGCTTAGTGATAGATCTTTTACCTAAAAGGCATCTGTGAGAGGCATGGAACATGTCTTATTGGTGTAATGTTTGCCTATAATCAATCCACCAGTGAGTGGTTGAGAGTATGGCTCAGTGATAGAATGCCCACCTAGAATCCCCCTTTGAGGTGTTCGGGGCATAGGGCAACATTACAACAAAGCAAAACAAAAAAGAATTGTATCTTAGCATGAAGAATAGTCTGGGTTCAATACTTCACACACACACACACACACACACACACACACACACACACACACACATACACACACACACACACACACACTGAAATTCTGCCTCGCAAGTTCTGGAATTAAAGTTATGCGCCACCACTGCTCAGCCTTTCATGAGTTTGTTTGTTTGTTTGTTTGTTTAAGATTTTATTTATTTATTTATTTGTTTATTTATTCATTCATTCATTCATTTATTTATTATTATATAGTACTCTGTCTGCATATATTCCTGCACGCCAGAAGGGGGCACCAGATTTCATTATAGATGGTTGTGAGCCACCCTATGGTTGCTGAGAATAAACACATAAGCCTGTGAGGCAAATTTCATACTCTAATCACAATCAGAATATCCCCTAAATCAGTCGATTTATAGGAGATTAAAATTTCTTTTGCTTTGCTAAAATTTGCTTTTCTTTATTTTACTTTGCATAGGGAAGACACCATCTCCATGGTTTTGAACTCCAACTCAGTTGCTATTCCAGTGGAAAGACAAAATGTTATCTACTCAATACACTGAGCCAGTTGAAGTTTTTGGCTGTGTTCAAGGTGCCATTAGAGTTGTGACATCATTCCTACATCTTAGCCGGACAATTCCATCAAAAGAATCTTTTATAAAGGATTTAACTTACTCGTACACTGAGGTCCTCAAGCCTATTGCCCCAAAGGACTGGGTAAATGAAGTAATTTAGGGGTTAGGGGATAAAGGTACCTCGTCTCTGAACAAAGTGATTTTTTTTTTCCCAGATGGAGCCACATCCTTGTGAGTGTACTGAAGAACATCAAAATTTTTACTTTGACTTGGGTGAATTGCATGGTATATGGATTGTGTCTCATGTAAGAATCTGCTAAACCTAGTGACACTGATTTCACAGTGAACAGAGTAATTACTGTGTTTCATCTTCTCCCAGGTACTGCTGTAGTCTAAGTACTTTCAAATGATTGACTAGAAGCTGCCTTGATAACTCAGTGCTTAAGGATGTACACTGCTCTTCCAGAGACCTGAGTTGGAGTTCCAGCATCCAGACCAGGCACATCAAAGCAGCTGTAATTCCAGTTCCGGGGATCCAATACCTCTAGCCTCTGTAGGCACCTGCATGATCCAAGATTAAAACTAGAACTTGTAAATGATTAACCAATTATATATATTATCTAGCCCTATAAAAATCTGTCCTGCATGAATCTCATTTCAAAGGAAGGCAAACAGAAGTGACTTTAATAATATTACATGGCAAGAGAATGATGGTACCAGGATCCAAAGCCACGTGGATTGGCTCCAACCTTTAAGCTCTGTGCTTTGTGCCCATAGGTAAGCCTTTCTCAGAACTAAGGGCTTTGCCATTTGGAGGTCTGTGCAAACCTTCCTGATTTATTTTCTTCATTCATTCACCAGCTGATAACTGAAGCATGAGCACCTCATACCCCAAACTCAATTTCTTCTCTGTTTCCCTGGCATATCTAGGGGCCATTGGAATAGAGAGAGGTATGGTGGGCAGGATAAATCATTAGGGACATTACAGTGAGGGGAGTGTGGATTTCTTGTGTGTAGACACAGGCAAACAAGAAAGCCTGGAAGACAGACACATGGCAAGGACCACAGACTCTGGGGATAGCAGAGGCTTCTGACTCTCCATCACCTTCCATCTTCACATGGGACACAGAGACATGTAATGAGCACAATTCTCCAAGGGAAGAGTCTTCAGGGTTCTCATTTTCTTCCCAGAGACAAAGACTGAAAGCTTTGGTTTCCTAAATCCCAGTCAGCCCCAGGAGCTCCTGGATCAAGGGAGTAGCTTTGTCACAACTTAGTTCCAGACAGACGGAGAAGCAGAAGGTGAGCATGTTCTCCATCACGGCAAGGCACCAGGTGGCAGGAAAGAATGAATAGGGGCTATTTGACTGACAGATGCTGTAATGATCATTGGGAGCAGAATACCATTTTTAAAAGATTATTTGATGGTGATGCTCAAGGAGGTGTTAATCATGATGGTGAAGGCTAAGATTATATCGGTATGGTGATGCTGCTGTTGCTGCTGCTGGTGATGATGATGAAGATAAAGATTGTAGTGACATGGCAATGATTAAGATTATAATGATATGGTCCTGACATAATGATGGTGATGATGACTAAGATTATAGTGATAGAGCGATGATATGATGATGGCAGTGAGGAGTAAGATTATGATGATGATGGGCATGAAAAATGATGCAGATGACCAAGATGGGGACAATAATTATGGGGGTGATCCCGAGGTCTTAGTGGGATGGTGATAAAGACAACAGTAATGATGGTGTGATATTGGTTGTGATGGAGGAGTCCGCTGATAGTTCTGGTAATAATGAAAATGTCGATGATTACTAATTGGTGTGGGAGATTTTGAATCTCAATACAGCCTCAGTTAATCCTCACTGGCATTTTAGGAGCAGACTCCACTATAAGCATGCATTTACAGATAAGGGAGCGAGAAGTTAAGCTATTCTCAAAGCTACTAAATGGTAGAGTTTGGACTCAGTGTTCTATCCCAATCTTGGAAACACTTGGGGAAACTTACTCAGTTTCTCTTCCCTTTTACCTCCATCCCTAGGTACAGTATGGCCTTTCCCTCACAGGTGAGTGGGGGAGAGTACTCATCAAGGTAGATCCTAGCCCTTGCTTGCTTTGGGTTGTGTGTTGCCAAGGTTTGATTTGACATGCCAGATCATTCCAGCTTTCTGTAGGAGGCACTGAGTCTCTGCTTAGAATTAGCTTTCAAGGCATAGCTCCCTCCCCATTGAGATAGGGCATCCTGAGTGGTATCAGAGCTGCATAGAAGGAAGGAAGTGCTGGGTCCTGAAAAGTGCTGGTGACTCAGGCATGTAACCCCAGACCTTAAGAGCCCGGGTCAGGGGGGATTTCTATAAGTTGGAGGCTAGTCTGAGCTTTGTTGTGAGTTCCAGACCAACATTAGCTATATCGTGAGACCTGATCTTTTTATTTTTTTGAGACCCGAGCTAAAAAAAAAAAAAAAAAAAAAAGTTTATGTTATCTCTTTGTTTGTACATCTTTAACATAGAGTAGGGTTTAGAAGGGTGTTAGAAACAATTCTAACCCTTGGTCTATGCCATGATGATATTTTAAAGTGCTATGATTCATTAAAAGAATACTACCTAGGTGCTGCTAAATGTATTTCCTGGCTCAGTAGCAGACCAGAAACTTAATCCGGGAAAATACTGCTTTGAACCACAGAAAGGATCTGTTTTTCCTCTTTGGTTTGATGAAGAATTTAAGGAGTCCGAGGTCATAGCTCTGATTCTAGTTGATTCCATTTGAAAAACAAAATAAAAACAATAAAACAAAATCCATTCCAGACCTACATTCTGAGGCTGTGACGGCCTAGGATTTAAGCTCTCCAGGACTCCAGTCCATAAAGAATGTAGATGGAATGACCTTTGGTACTTTGTATCTTCACAGTAATTCTTTTTACCCCCATTTTTGATTTTGTTGAAAAGAGATAGTTTTTTTTCCATACAATTTCCTCTCCCTAGCTCCTCCCAGGACCTAATCTATACCCTTTCTTCCTCTCCTTACAAATCATGTAGATATAAAAGAATAATCATAAAATAAAATAAACACAGAAACAGAAAAGAATCCAGAAAAAAAGTATAAGAAACTCAAGAGACACTAATGCTTATACACACAGGAATCCCACAAAAACAGAAAACTGGAAATCATAATATAAACACAAAAGACATGTAAGTTAAAATAAATGAATAAATAAAGTCCTGACCAAAAAAATCATGAGATAATGAGCCTCCAAAGATGCCATTGAGTTCATTTGTGTTGGCCATCTACTGTTCTTAAGAGTGATTTATTTACAGTAATTCTTTAAATAAAACTTGAACTTTAAAATTACATTTATTTATGTGCATGAGTGTATGTGTGTGTGTGGGATGTTTATGGTAAGTGTGGTGTGAGTGGTGTTTATGGTGTTTATGGTGTTTGTGGTGTGTGTGTGTAATGTTTATGTATGTGTGTGTGTGGTGTGATATTTGTGGTAAGTGTGTGGGATGTGTGTGTCTCTCTGTGTTGGTGTTTAAGGTGTGTGTGTGCTGTTTATGGTAACTGTGTGGTGTGTGTGTGTGTGGTGTGTTATTTATGGTAAGTGTGGGGTGTGTGGTGTTTATGGTAAGTGTGTGTGTATGGGGGTGGTATTTATGGTATGGTAAGTGTGGGGTGTGTGTGTGTGTGCATGTCACCATGCAGCATTGTGGGGATATTTTCAAATATAAAAAAACAGTTGGAGATATCAGAGGGATCTATCCACAGTCAGTCTAGGAGGATCAGACAATGGTAACTCACACCTTTAATCTCAGCACAGGGAATATCCGGGAGCGGTGACCTACGCCCTTAATCCAATCTGAGTTTGAGGTCATCTTAGTTTACAGCAGGAATTCCTGGCTCCCAGGCAGGCAGTGGTGGTGCCATGGCTTAACTGAGCAAAGTAGTTAAGGCAGGCATAGAAATACAGAGCAGGCAGAAGAAGCCAGGAGGAGCCAGGCTGAGGAAGCTGGAAGACAGTTGGGTGAGATATGACTGTGGTGTTTACTCTCTCTGATATTTCTGCCTTTCCCAGAGATTTGGCCCTGAGTTTCCTTTATTCATGCAACACAGCATGGCAGTCAGAGGACAACTTTCAGGTTCTCTCTTTCACCATGTAGGTTCCAGAGATCAAACTCTGACTGTCAGCCTTGGCAGCAAGTACCTTCACCCACTGAGCCATCTTGCCATTTCACAATTTAAAAAGTCCAAATCTAAAACTCCCTGACTATTACTTCCAACTAGGATCCTCACCTTTGAGAGGAATCTCCATCATTGTTTTAGGGTGTATCCTTTCCTACATTTACAGTACATTTCCCCCTGTACGTGTGGACCTGGAAGAAAAACAAGGTGTGTTTTGCATCATCACATCGTCTGTGCTGGACAGTGATATGTCAACTTGACACAGTCTAAAGTCATCTTGGAGAAGGGAGCATTGGTTAAGAAAATGCCTCTGTAAGAGATTGTTGTAAGCAAGTCTGGAAAGGGGGGTATTTTCTTAATTAGTGATTAATGGGGGAGGGCCAAACCCATTGTGGATGGTGTCATGCCTGGGCTGGTGGTCCTGAGTCTATAAGAAAGCTGGCTGAGCAAGCCATGTGCAGCAAGTCAGTAAGCAGTGCCCCTCTATGGCCTCTGCATCAGCTCCTGTCTCTAGGATCCTGCCCTGTTTGAGTTCCTGTCCTGACTTCCTTCATTGATGGACTACAATGTAGAAACATAAGCCAAATAAACCCTTCCCCCCCCCCCACCCCGAGGTGCTTTGGTCATGGGGTTTAATCACAGCAATAGTAACCCAAACTAAGACACAACCCTGTTTTTTAAATTCCAGTTTTGGGACACAATATTTCCTGAATAACATCCATGTCATTGTACTGTGTGACACCTCTCCTGTTCCCTTCCCTTCCCCTCCCTTCCCTTCCCCATTTCATATTTTATATTTTGAGACACAGTCTTACATAGTCTGAGCTGGCCTTGAACTTGCTATGTAGTTGGAGAGGGCATTGAATCCCCAATATTCCTACCTCTGTCTCCTCTGCTTGAATACCAGCATGTACTACCATGATCAATATGCTGTATCTGTCTCCCTCTGTGTCTGTCTGTCTCTGTGTCTCTGTCTATCTCTGTCTGTCTGTCTGCCCTGTCCCATGTGTGGTATGCACATGTGGAGGCCAGGGGTAATTTTAGGATATCTTACTGTATCACTTCCCTTATTATTATTACTTTTTTTTAACACACGGTCCCTCATTGAACACAGAACTCAGCATTTCAACTAGACTAGCTGGGCAATGGTCCTCTCATCTCTGGCCCTCTTTCCAATGCTAAGGTTACAAGCACCTGCTGCCATTCATTCCTTGCTTGGGGTCAGAACTCAGGGTTTCATGCCTGTTCAGCAAGATCTTTATCCAAGGTTATCTCCACAGCTTTCTGATCTCCTTTAAAGATCACCAGGGCTGTGCTGGATTTTTAAACACCGTGCTAACTACCTCAACGAGAAGTACTGTGTCATGAAGCCCTACAGGTGAAATCCTGTTATCACAACCTCACAGGTAAGACAGAAGGTTTAGAGGAGCCTGCCTTGCTCATATGTGACAAGGATTTTCCCATTGCTCTAAGACACTCACTATTAATCAGACCCTGTACTTCCTTGTGTTTTGAACTTACTGTGTGGGCCTTTCCTTCCTCCTGGTGCTTTTCTTTTCAAGTTGAAGCTCATGTCCAGTTAGTGGGTCATAAAATCAGTTGAGCTCAGAGTTTTACAGCCTTCATTCTACTGACCACTGAGTCTGTGGACTCAATCTGCAATGGTGATAGGATGGCCAAGCACCTCAGAGAGTTTAAACAGAGTCCTCATCTTTATTCCCTGGGCAGTATTTATTTCTTACTTTTGGTCTGGGGTTGTCTTGGAAATCTTAGCTCTTTAAGAAATCAAATCCCCCTGGGTGGTGCTGGTGCACCCTTTTAATCCCAGCACTCAGGAGACAGAGGCAGATGGTTCTCTGTGAGTCTGAGGCCAGCCTGGTTTACACTGTGGGTTCCAGAACAGCCAGGGCTATCATGAAAAACCCAAACAACAACAAAAACCCCAAATAAAACAAAGAGCCAAAACCAACCAACAAACCAAACAAAAAAACACAGAAACAACACCCAACCAAACACCATTTTCTTGATGAGTTTTTTCCCCAAAATTTAATTGGCGATTTTATATACATTATATGTATATATATATACACACAATACATATATACACAATATACATTTAATATGTATATATGCATATAATATGTATATATGAGATATATAACATAAAATATATGTGTGCATACACACACGAATATATATACATATAAATATAAATGTACATACATTACTGTCACTTCACTCTCTCCCGTTCCCATCCACCTCTATTGCCCACTCTCTCACGAATCCATTTTTTCCCATTTAAATCGTTTTGTTTTGTTTTGGTTTTGTGACACTAAGTTTAACCAAGGCTGCCTGTGTGACAAAGGTCATGATAAGAGGAAATATCAGAGACCAGAGGTGAAATAGGTTTGGAAACCACGCCTAGTGAGCTAGAGGTTCTGAAGGGTCCGAGGATGAAAAGTTAGCCTAGAACCATCTCATGGGTGTGCGCCAGTGGCAGGGCGCTCTCTGTGAGTTCCAGGACTGCCTGGTCAACATCATGAGTTCCAAACTTAAGAGAGACTCTGTTTCAAAAAAAAAAAAAATCTCACAAAGGCCTTTGCAAAAAATCAAAACTATGGTACAACCAACCAGGAAAAGGGGAGTCAGAAGACCAGATCGCAAGGGCAAAAACAGGCTACGCCCGTGGGTCATTATGCTTCATCCCACAGTCGCTGGGGATGTGAAGAAGGATTCTGTCCATGGTGAGGCACTGGACTTGATTTACCACTCTATAAGCCCCCCCTTGGGAATGTGAAGGATGGGACTCATAAGCTACAATTCTCAATTCATCTTCTCCTCCCACTGGTACTCCATAGGGTTCTTCCCAGGTCCTCAGCGAAGTGTCCTCGAATCCTCGGCCAATGCCATCCTACTGGGCATCACCTCCCTGGACCAATCAGAGCCGTGCACATGAGCTGGAGTTCGTGCTGCTGGGCTTTGCACATGTGCCCTCCCTGCGCCCAATGCTTGCAGTGCTCTTCCTGGCTGCCTTCCTACTCACGTTGCTAGGCAACACGCTCATCGTCTTGCTCACCAGCCTGGACCCAGGCCTGCATGCGCCCATGTACTTCTTCCTGCGCCAGCTGGCTCTGGTGGAGATCTGCTTCTCACTGGATGTGGCACCCCGTCTCCTGGTGACCCTACTGTGGCCTGGACGTGGGGTGTCCCTCACAAGCTGTGCCCTGCAGCTTTTCCTTGTGCTGTCCTGTGTCACATCTGAGTCCTTGCTCCTCACAGTCATGGCCTGGGATCGCTTCTTGGCCATTTGCAGGCCTCTGCATTATAGTGCCATCATAAGCCCAAGGCTGTGTCACCTGCTGGCCACAACCTGCTGGCTTTTAGGAGTTCCGGTGTCGCTGGTCTTCACTATCTGGCTCTTTAACTTCCCTTTCTGTGGGCCACGGGGCATCCGGCACTTCCTCTGTGACATAGCACCTCTGCTGAGCCTGGTGTGTGCAGATACCAGAGTCTTTGAGGCCAGTATGTTTGTGACCACTGTCCTTGTCATTATGGTTCCCTTTTGTCTTATAGCTATGTCCTACTCTATGATTCTGGCTGCTGTCCTGCGGATGCCATCAACCTCTGGGCGTCACAAGGCCCTGTCTACCTGTGCCTCCCACCTCATTGTGGTAATTCTGTTTTATGGCACAACGGGGGTCATCCACTTGCGACCCAAGGCCAGCTACTCTCCTGAGAGCAAGCAAGTGGTGTCCCTGTCATACACCATAGTGACCCCCATGCTCAACCCCCTCATCTACAGCCTGCGGAACAAAGAGGTCAAGATTGCCTTAGGTCGTGTCTTTGTTCAGAGACGAGGTACCTTTATCCCCTGACCCCTAAATTACTTCATTTGCCCAGTCCTTTGGGGCAATAGGCTTGAGGACCTCAGTGTACGAGTAAGTTCAATCCTTTATAAAAGATTCTTTTGATGGAATTGTCCGGCTAAGATGTAGTAGTGATGTCACAACTCTAATGGCACCTTGAACACAGCCAAAAACTTCAACTTGCTCAGTGTATTGAGTAGATAACATTTTGTCTTTCCACTGGAATAGCAACTGGGTTGGAGTTCAAAACCATGGAGATGGTGTCTTCCCTATGCAAAGTAAAATAAAGAAAAGCAAATTTTAGCAAAGCAAAAGCAATTTTAATCTCCTATAAATCGACTGATTTAGGGGATATTCTGATTGTGATTAGAGTATGAAATTTGCCTCACAGGCTTATGTGTTTATTCTCAGCAACCATAGGGTGGCTCACAACCATCTATAATGAAATCTGGTGCCCCCTTCTGGCATGCAGGAATATATGAAGACTGAGTACTATATAATAAATAAATTAATGAATGAATGAATGAATGAATGAATGAATAAATAAATAAATAAATAAATAAAATCTTAAACAAACAAACAAACAAACAAACTCATGAAAGGCTGAGCAGTGGTGGCGCATAACTTTAATTCCAGAACTTGTGAGGCAGAGGCAAGCAGATCTATTCAATGGAGTGAGTTCCAGGACAGGCTCTAAAACTATACATAGAGACATGTGTGTGTGCATGTGAATGTGTGGGTGTGTGTGGGTGGGTATATGCCAAAGTGCAGTGTGGAGGTCAGAAGACCGTCTCACCAGGTGTGTCCTAGGAACTGAACTCAGGCCATCGTTCTTGGTAGCATTGCTTTGACTCACTGAGCTATCTCTCGAGCCTGAGTTTCGAGCTTTGTAATAAAAGAAGAACCATTAAGATGCTGCACAAATTCTAACTTGTCTTATAAGAAAAACCCAGAGCAAGATATTGGGGTAAAGCTGAAAGATCAGAGAAGCAGAGGAACAAGCCGCTAGAGAAACTTCTGCCCACTGCTGAGTTCTCAGGCTGAGAGGGGAAGATCCCGTCTCCATGAATCCCCATACTGGGGAGGGGAAGCAAGGGTGGAGCTCCCGTCTCTTCCCACCTTATACTCTTTCTCTGCCGAGCCATACCACTTCCTATCTCAACCTTCCTAAGGCTGGTATTAAAGGTGTGTGATCCCAAGTGCTAGAATTAAAGGTTTGTACCAACACTGCCTGGCTCTGTTTCTCTTTTAGACTAGATTAATCTCCAGTAGCCCAGTGTGGCCTTGAACCCACAGAGATCCAGAGGGATCTCTGCCTCTGCCTCCAGAGCGCTGAGATTAAAGGTTTTTGTCACCACTTCCTGACCCCTATGGCTAACTGTGGCTGGCTCCGTCCTCTGATGCTCAGGCAAAGCTTTATTTGATATGCAACATATCACCACATTAAAATGAATAGGCACTATTCCTAGATATCCCTAGTGCCCATGGTTGAAAGTGCCTATAATCTCAGCATTCAGGAATTTGAGGCAGGAAGATTATGAGTCCTTAGGTCACGTGATGAGTTCAAGGCTAGTCTGATGTAGTCTAGAGAGACTTTGCCTCAAATAATTAATTACTGTTCACTAAAAGACAGTGTGGGAAGAGTGAGAAACAGTGAATAGTGAGTGTGTGAGGATACTGGCTAAATGTAGAACCAAGGGCTATTTATCAAGATGTGTAAAACTACACCCAAAAGGTAAAGGCACAGAAAAATCCAGTAAGTGTTTAGCAATGGACTCTACCAAGTGTTTAGTATGTGTTTATTGATCAATGGTTCTGTCCCGGGAAGTGTCTTGAAGCTGGGATATATCAGGGAAAAAGACGCACTCATTTCCATCCAGCTCATTCTTCCAGTGAGCTAAGAGTCAGGCAGCAGTAAATTTCATCACTGGGAAAGTTCCTACTATTGATTTAATCTTCTATGTTCAGGGCCAGCCTGCATTCCAAAACTTATAAAGATATGTTTTACAACTATTGTTTGAAGAATGAACAAATAAAATAAATAGTAAGATTGTCAATTTGATGGCTTTGTAGAATGTCAAGCACCGAGGTGTCAGTTTCCACCCTTGGTAGATACTCAAGACAGAGTAAAACATAAACTTACATAAAAACCTGTGTATCATATTTACATCAGCGTCACAATATCCCCAATTATGTATAAACAACCTAGAGTCCATTACCTGAAGCTGTGGCCATTAACTCACCAAGTAGGCTGAGGGGTGTGGTTCAAATAGCACAGCGCTTGCCTAGAATCCTTCACTGGGGACTCGGGGTATATATCAGTGGCAGAACACCTGCCAAGAATCCACCAACGAGGTGCTGGGAATTTTGCTTAGTGATAGATCTTTTACCTGAAAGACATCTGTGAGAGGCATGGAACATGTCTTATTGGTGTAATGTTTGCCTATAATCAATCCACCAGTGAGTGGTTGAGAGTATGGCTCAGTGATAGAACACCCACCTAGAATCCCCCTTTGAGGTGTTGGGGCATAGGGCAACATTACAACAAAGCAAAACAAAAAAGAATTGTATCTTAGCATGAAGAATAGTCTGGGTTCAATACTTCACACACACACACACACACACACACACACCACACACACACACACACACACACACACACACACACACACACACACACACACACTGAAATTCTGGAATCAATATTAAAATGAAAGAAGTTAAAGGTTGGCATGTGTTACAACACAGATGAGCCTTGAGAAAATATTTTGCTAAGGGGCAGAAAGGGGTATGATCTATGGACCAATTTACATAAAATATCTCCAACTGACATATCTATGAAGGTCGAAAACAGATCAGTAGTAAAAGGAAAACTGTACTTGTAGGCAGAATTTTCTTGTTCCCACCGCTGGTTTCAAAATAACCACAAAGAGGCTTAATACTAATTATAAATGCTTGTTCAATAGCTCAGGCTTGTTGTTAACTACCTCTTATAACTTACCTCATTTCTATGAATCTACGTGCTGCCCCAAGGCTCATGGCTTTTTACCTGTTTCCCATTTTATAGGTCTGACTCATTTTCCATCTGGCTGGTGACTCGTCTCTGCCCTTCTCTTTCCTAGAATTCTCAAATTGGCTTTCCTTCCTAAATTTATTCTGTCCACCTATTGGCCTGTCAGATTTTTAATTAAACCAATCACAGCAACAAATCTTCACAGTGTACAAAAGGATTATGCCACAGCATCTACTCAATGATCACAAGGTCTCTTTAGGGAGTGATTTTTTTTTTCCAGATGGAGCCACATCCTTGTGAGTGTACTGAAGAACATCAAAATTTTTACTTTGACTTGGGTGAATTGCATGGTATATGGATTGTGTCTCATGTAAGAATCTGCTAAACCTAGTGATACTGATTTCACAGTGAACAGAGTAATTACTGTGTTTCATCTTCTCCCAGGTACTGCTGTAGTCTAAGTACTTTCAAATGATTGACTAGAAGCTGCCATGATAACTCAGTGCTTAAGGATGTACACTGCTCTTCCAGAGACCTGAGTTGGAGTTCCAGCATCCAGACCAGGCACATCAAAGCAGCTGTAATTCCAGTTCCGGGGATCCAATACCTCTAGCCTCTATAGTCACCTGCATGATCCAAGATTAAAACTAGAACTTGTAAATGATTAACCAATTATATATATTATCTAGCCCTATAAAAATCTGTCCTGCATGAATCTCATTTCAAAGGAAGGCAAACAGAAGTGACTTTAATAATATTACATGGCAAGGGAATGATGGTACCAGGATCCAAAGCCACGTGGATTTGCTCCAACCTTTAAGCTCTGTGCTTTGTGCCCATAGGTAAGCCTTTCTTAGAACTAAGGGCTTTGCCATTTGGAGGTCTGTGCAAACCTTCCTGATTTATTTTCTTCATTCATTCACCAGCTGATAACTGAAGCATGAGCACCTCATACCCCAAACTCAATTTCTTCTCTGTTTCCCTGGCATATCTAAGGGCCATTGGAATAGAGAGAGGTGTGGTGGGCAGGATAAATCATTAGGGACATTACAGTGAGGGGAGTGTGGATTTCTTGTGTGTAGACACAGGCAAACAAGAAAGCCAGGAAGACGGACACATGGCAAGGACCACAGACTCTGGGGAAAGCAGAGGCTTCTGACCCTCCATCACCTTCCATCTTCACATGGGACACAGAGACATGTAATGAGCACAATTCTCCAAGGGAAGAGTCTTCAGGGTTCTCATTTTCTGCCCAGAGACAAAGACTGAAAGCTTTGGTTTTCTAAATCCCAGTCAGCCCCAGGAGCTCCTGGATCAAGGGAGTAGCTTGTTACAACTTAGTTCCAGACAGACGGAGAAGCAGAAGGTGAGCATGTTCTCCATCACGGCAAGGCACCAGGCGGCAGGAAAGAATGAATAGGGGCTATTTGACTGACAGATGCTGTAATGATCACTGGGAGCAGAATACAATTTTTTAAAGAATATTTGATGGTGATGCTCATGGAGGTGTTAATCATGATGGCGAAGGCTAAGATTATATCGGTATGGTGATGCTGCTGTTGCTGCTGGTGATGGTTGTGCTGCTGCTGCTGCTGGTGGTGATGATGATGAAGATAAAGATTGTAGTAACATAGCAATGATTAAGATTATAATGATATGGTCCTGACATAATGATGGTGATGATGACTAAGATTATAGTGATAGAGCGATGATATGATGATGGCAGTGAGGAGTAAGATTATGATGATGATGGACATGAAAAATGATGCAGATGACCAAGATGGTGACAATAATTATGGGGGTGATCCTGAGGTCTTAGTGGGATGGTGATAAAGATAACAGTAATGATGGTGTGATATTGGTTGTGATGGAGGAGTCCGCTGATAGTTTTGGTAATAATGAAGATGTCGATGATTACTAATTGGTGTGGGAGATTTTGAATCTCAATACAGCCTCAGTAAATCCTCACTGGCATTTTAGGAGCAGACTCCACTATAAGCATGCATTTACAGATAAGGGAGCGAGAAGTTAAGCTATTCTCAAAGCTACTAAATGGTAGAGTTTGGACTCAGTGTTCTATCCCAATCTTGGAAACACTTGGGGAAACTTACTCAGTTTCTCTTCCCTTTTACCTCCATCCCTAGGTACAGTATGGCCTTTCCCTCACAGGTGAGTGGGGGAGAGTACTCATCAAGGTAGATCCTAGCCCTTGCTTGCTTTGGGTTGTGTGTTCCCAAGGTTTGATTACACATGCCAGCTCATTCCAGCTTTCTGTAGGAGGCACTGAGTCTCTGCTTTGAATTAGCTTTCAAGGCATAGCTCCCCCCCCCCCCCATTGAGATAGGGCATCCTGAGTGGTATCAGAGCTGTGTAGAAGGAAGGAAGTGCTGGGTCCTTAAAAGTGCTGGTGACTCAGGCATGTAACCCCAGACCTTAAGAGCCCGGGTCAGGGGGGATTTCTATAAGTTGGAGGCTAGTCTGAGCTTTGTTGTGAGTTCCAGACCAACATTAGCTATATCGTGAGACCTGATCTTTTTATTTTTTTTGAGATCTGAGCTAAAAAAAAAAAAAGAAAATGAAAAAGAAAAAGTTTATGTTGTCTCTTTGTACATCTTTAACATAGAGTAGGGTTTAGAAGGGTGTTAGAAACAATTCTAACCCTTGGTCTATGCCATGATGATATTTTAAAGTGCTATGATTCATTAAAAGAATACTACCTAGGTGCTGCTAAATGTATTTCCTGGCTCAGTAGCAGACCAGAAACTTAATCCGGGAAAATACTGCTTTGAACCACAGAAAGGATCTGTTTTTCCTCTTTGGTTTGATGAAGAATTTAAGGAGTCCGAGGTCATAGCTCTGATTCTAGTTGATTCCATTTGAAAAACAAAATAAAACAATAAAACAAAATCCATTCCATACCTACATTCTGAGGCTGTGACGGCCTAGGATTTAAGCTCTCCAGGACTCCAGTCCATAAAGAATGTAGATGGAATGACCTTTGGTACTTTGTATCTTCACAGTAATTCTTTTTACCCCCATTTTTGATTTTGTTGAAAAGAGATAGTTTTTTTTTTCCATTCAATTTTCTCTCTCTAACTCCTCCCAGGCCCTAATCTATACCCTTTCTTCCGCTCCTTACAAATCATGTAGATATAAAAGAATAATCATAAAATAAAATAAACACAGAAACAGAAAAGAATCCAGAGAAAAAGTATAAGAAACTCAAGAGACACTAAGGCTTATACACACAGGAATCCCACAAAAACAGAAAACTGGAAATCATAATATATACACAAAAGACATGTAAGTTAAAATAAATGAATAAATAAAGTCCTGACCAAAAAATCATGAGATAATGAGCCTCCAAAGATGCCATTGAGTTCATTTGTGTTGGCCATCTACTGTTCTTAAGAGTGATTTATTTATAGTAATTCTTTAAATAAAAATTGAACTTTAAAATTACATTTATTTATGTGCATGAGTGTATGTGTGTGTGTGTGGGATGTTTATGGTAAGTGTGGTGTGAGTGGTGTTTATGGTGTTTATGGTGTGTGTGGTGTGTGTGTGGTGTGTGTGTGTAATGTTTATGTATGTGTGTGTGTGGTGTGATATTTGTGGTAAGTGTGTGGGATGTGTGTGTCTCTCTGTGTTGGTGTTTATGGTGTGTGTGTGCTATTTATGGTAACTGTGTGGTGTGTGTGTATGTGGTGTGTTATTTATGGTAAGTGTGGGGTGTGTGGTGTTTATGGTAAGTGTGTGTGTATGGGGGTGGTATTTATGGTATGGTAAGTGTGGGGAGTGTGTGCATGTCACCATGCAGCATTGTGGGGATATTTTCAAATATAAAAAAACAGTTGGAGATATCAGAGGGATCTATCCACAGTCAGTCTAGGAGGATCAGACAATGGTAACTCACACCTTTAATCTCAGCACAGGGGATATCTGGGAGCGGTGACCTACACCCATAATCCAATCTGAGTTTGAGGTCATCTTACTTTACAGCAGGAATTCCTGGCTCCCAGGCAGGCAGTGGTGGTGCCATGGCTTAACTGAGCAAAGTAGTTAAGGCAGGCATAGAAATACAGAGCAGGCAGAAGAAGCCAGGAGGAGCCAGGCTGAGGAAGCTGGAAGACAGTTGGGTGAGATATGACTGTGGTGTTTACTCTCTCTGATATTTCTGCCTTTCCCAGAGATTTGGCCCTGATTTTCCTTTATTCATGCAACACAGCATGGCAGTCAGAGGACAACTTTCAGGTTCTCTCTTTCACCATGTAGGTTCCAGAGATCAAACTCTGACTGTCAGCCTTGGCAGCAAGTACCTTCACCCACTGAGCCATCTTGCCATTTCACAATTTAAAAAGTCCAAATCTAAAACTCCCTGACTATTACTTCCAACTAGGATCCTCACCTTTGAGAGGAATCTCCATCATTGTTTTAGGGTGTATCCTTTCCTACATTTACAGTACATTTCCCCCTGTACGTGTGGACCTGGAAGAAAAACAAGGTGTGTTTTGCATCATCACATCGTCTGTGCTGGACAGTGATATGTCAACTTGACACAGTCTAAAGTCATCTTGGAGAAGGGAGCATTGGTTAAGAAAATGCCTCTGTAAGAGATTGTTGTAAGCAAGTCTGGAAAGGGGGGTATTTTCTTAATTAGTGATTAATGGGAGAGGGCCAAACCCATTGTGGATGGTGTCATGCCTGGGCTGGTGGTCCTGAGTCTGTAAGAAAGCTGGCTGAGCAAGCCATGTGCAGCAAGTCAATAAGCAGTGCCCCTCAATGGCCTCTGCATCAGCTCCTGTCTCTAGGATCATGCCCTGCTTGAGTTCCTGTCCTGACTTCCTTCACTGATGGACTACAATGTAGAAACATAAGCCAAATAAACCCTTTCCCCCCCAAGGTGCTTTGGTCATGGGGTTTAATCACAGCAATAGTAACCCAAACTAAGACACAACCCTGTTTTTTAAATTCCAGTTTTGGGGCACAGTATTTCCTGAATAACATCCATGTCATTGTACTGTGTGACACCTCTCCTCTTTCCCTTCCCTTCCCCTCCCTTCCCTTCCCCATTTCATATTTTATATTTTGAGACACAGTCTTACATAGTCTGAGCTGGCCTTGAACTTGCTATGTAGTTGGAGAGGGCATTGAATCCCCAATATTCCTACCTCTGTCTCCTCTGCTTGAATACCAGCATGTACTACCATGATCAATATGCTGTATCTGTCTCCCTCTGTGTCTGTCTGTCTCTGTGTCTCTGTCTATCTCTGTCTGTCTGTCTGCCCCGTCCCATGTGTGGTATGCACATGTGGAGGCCAGGGGTAATTTTAGGATATCTTACTGTATCACTTCCCTTATTATTATTATTTTTTTTTAACACACGGTCCCTCATTGAACACAGAACTCAGCATTTCAACTAGACTAGCTGGGCAATGGTCCTCTCATCTCTGGCCCTCTTTCCAATGCTAAGGTTACAAGCACCTGCTGCCATTCATTCCTTGCTTGGGGTCAGAACTCAGGGTCTCATGCCTGTTCAGCAAGATCTTTATCCAAGGTTATCTCCACAGCTTTCTGATCTCCTTTAAAGATCACCAGGGCTGTGCTGGATATTTAAACACGGTGCTAACTACCTCAATGAGAAGTACTGTGTCATGAAGCCCTACAGGTGAAATCCTGTTATCACAACCTCACAGATAAGACAGAAGGTGTAGAGGAGCCTGCCTTGCTCATATGTGACAAGGATTTTCCCATTGCTCTAAGACACTCACTATTAATCAGACCTTGTACTTCCTTGTGTTTTGAACTTACTGTGTGGGCCTTTCCTTCCTCCTGGTGCTTTTCTTTTCAAGTTGAAGCTCATGTCCAGTTAGTGGGTCATAAAATCAGTTGAGCTCAGAGTTTTACAGCCTTCATTCTACTGACCATTGAGTCTGTGGACTCAATCTGCAATGGTGATAGGATGGCCAAGCACCTCAGAGAGTTTAAACAGAGTCCTCATCTTTATTCCCTGGGCAGTATTTATTTCTCACTTTTGGTCTGGGGTTGTCTTGGAAATCTTAGCTCTTTAAGAAATCAAATACCCCTGGGTGGTGCTGGTGCACCCTTTTAATCCCAGCACTCAGGAGACAGAGGCAGATGGTTCTCTGTGAGTCTGAGGCCAGCCTGGTTTACACTGTGGGTTCCAGAACAGCCAGGGCTATCTTGAAAAACCCAAACAACAACAAAAACCCCAAATAAAACAAAGAGCCAAAACCAACCAACAAACCAAACAAAAAAACCCAGAAACAAAACCCAACCAAACACCATTTTCTTGATGAGTTTTTTCCCCAAAATTTAATTGGCGATTTTATATACATTATATGTATATATATATATACACACACATACATATATACACAATATACATTTAATATGTATATATGCATATAATATGTATATATGAGATATATAACATAAAATATATGTGTGCATATGCACACGAATATATATACATATAAATATATATGTACATACATTACTGTCACTTCACTCTCTCCCGTTCCCATCCACCTCTATTGCCCACTCTCTCACGAATCCATTTTTTCCCATTTACATCGTTTTGTTTTGTTTTGGTTTTGTGACACTAAGTTTCACCAAGGCTGCCTGTGTGACAAAGGTCATGATAAGAGCAAATATCAGAGACCAGAGGTGAAATGGGTTTGGAAACCACGCCTAGTGAGCTAGAGGTTCTGAAGGGTCCGAGGATGAAAAGTTAGCCTAGAACCATCTCATGGGTGTGCGCCAGAGGCAGGGCGATCTCTGTGAGTTCCAGGACTGCCTGGTCAACATCATGAGTTCCAAACTTAAGAGAGACGCTGTTTCAAAAAAAAAAAAATCTCACAAAGGCCTTTGCAAAAAATCAAAACTATGGTACAACCAACCAGGAAAAGGGGAGTCAGAAGACCAGATCGCAAGGGCAAAAACAGGCTAGGCCCGTGGGTCATTATGCTTCATCCCACAGTCGCTGGGGATGTGAAGAAGGATTCTGTCCATGGTGAGGCACTGGACTTGATTTACCACTGTATAAGCCCCCCCTTGGGAATGTGAAGGATGGGACTCATAAGCTACAATTCTCAATTCATCTTCTCCTCCCACTGGTACTCCATAGGGTTCTTCCCAGGTCCTCAGCGAAGTGTCCTCGAATCCTCGGCCAATGCCATCCTACTGGGCATCATCTCCCTGGACCAATCAGAGCCGTGCACATGAGCTGGAGTTCGTGCTGCTGGGCTTTGCACATGTGCCCTCCCTGCGCCCAATGCTTGCAGTGCTCTTCCTGGCTGCCTTCCTACTCACGTTGCTAGGCAACACGCTCATCGTCTTGCTCACCAGCCTGGACCCAGGCCTGCATGCGCCCATGTACTTCTTCCTGCGCCAGCTGGCTCTGGTGGAGATCTGCTTCTCACTGGACGTGGCGCCCCGTCTCCTGGTGACCCTACTGTGGCCTGGACGCGGGGTGTCCCTCACAAGCTGTGCCTTGCAGCTTTTCCTTGTGCTGTCCTGTGTCACATCTGAGTGCTTGCTCCTCACGGTCATGGCCTGGGATCGCTTCTTGGCCATTTGCAGGCCTCTGCATTATAGTGCCATCATAAGCCCAAGGCTGTGTCACCTGCTGGCCACAACCTGCTGGCTTTTAGGAGTTCCGGTGTCGCTGGTCTTCACTATCTGGCTCTTTAACTTCCCTTTCTGTGGGCCACGGGGCATCCAGCACTTCTTCTGTGACATAGCACCTCTGCTGAGCCTGGTGTGTGCAGATACCAGAGTCTTTGAGGCCAGTGTGTTTGTGGCCACTGTCCTTGTCATTATGGTTCCCTTTTGTCTTATAGCTATGTCCTACGCCATGATTCTGGCTGCTGTCCTGCGGATGCCATCAACCTCTGGGCGTCACAAGGCCCTGTCTACCTGTGCCTCCCACCTCATTGTGGTAATTCTGTTTTATGGCACAACGGGGGTCATCCACTTGCGCCCCAAGGCCAGCTACTCTCCTGAGAGCAAGCAAGTGGTGTCCCTGTCATACACCATAGTGACCCCCATGCTCAACCCCCTCATCTACAGCCTGCGGAACAAGGAGGTCAAGATTGCCTTAGGTCGTGTCTTTGTTCAGAGACGAGGTACCTTTATCCCCTGACTCCTAAATTACTTCATTTGCCCAGTCCTTTGGGGCAATAGGCTTGAGGACCTCAGTGTATGAGTAAGTTAAATCCTTTATAAAAGATTCTTTTGATGGAATTGTCCGGCTAAGATGTAGGAATGATGTCACAACTCTAATGGCACCTTGAACACAGCCAAAAACTTCAACTTGCTCAGTGTATTGAGTAGATAACATTTTGTCTTTCCACTGGAATAGCAACTGGGTTGGAGTTCAAAACCATGGAGATGGTGTCTTCCCTATGCAAAGTAAAATAAAGAAAAGCAAATTTTAGCAAAGCAAAAGCAATTTTAATCTCCTATAAATCGACTGATTTAGGGGATATTCTGATTGTGATTAGAGTATGAAATTTGCCTCACAGGCTTATGTGTTTATTCTCAGCAACCATAGGGTGGCTCACAACCATCTATAATGAAATCTGGTGCCCCCTTCCGGCATGCAGGAATATATGCAGACAGAGTACTATATAATAAATGAATGAATGAATGAATGAATAAATAAAATCTTAAACAAACAAACAAACTCATGAAAGGCTGAGCAGTGGTGGCGCATAACTTTAATTCCAGAACTTGTGAGGCAGAGGCAAGCAGATCTATTCAATGGAGTGAGTTCCAGGACAGGCTCTAAAACTATACATAGAGACATGTGTGTGTGCATGTGAATGTGTGGGTGTGTGTGGGTGGGTATATGCCAAAGTGCAGTGTGGAGGTCAGAAGACCGTCTCACCAGGTGGGTCCTAGGAACTGAACTCAGGCCATCGTTCTTGGTAGCATTGCTTTGACTCACTGAGCTATCTCTCGAGCCTGAGTTTCGAGCTTTGTAATAAAAGAAGAACCATTAAGATGCTGCGCAAATTCTAACTTGTCTTATAAGAAAAACCCAGAGCAAGATATTGGGGTAAGGCTGAAAGATCAGAGAAGCAGAGGAACAAGCCGCTAGAGAAACTTCTCACCACTGCTGAGTTCTCAGGCTGAGAGGGGAAGATCCCGTCTCCATGAATCCCCATACTGGGGAGGGGAAGCAAGGGTGGAGCTCCCGTCTCTTCCCACCTTATACTCTTTCTCTGCTGAGCCATACCACTTCCTATCTCAACCTTCCTAAGGCTGGTATTAAAGGTGTGTGATCCCAAGTGCTAGAATTAAAGGTTTGTACCAACACTGCCTGGCTCTGTTTCTCTTTTAGACTAGACTAATCTCCAGTAGCCCAGTGTGGCCTTGAACCCACAGAGATCCAGAGGGATCTCTGCCTCTGCCTCCAGAGCGCTGGGATTAAAGGTGTGTGTCACCACTTCCTGACCCCTATGGCTAACTGTGGCTGGCTCCGTCCTCTGATGCTCAGGCAAAGCTTTATTTGATATGCAACATATCACCACATTAAAATGAATAGGCACTATTCCTAGATATCCCTAGTGCCCATGGTAGAAAGTGCCTATAATCTCAGTATTCAGGAATTTGAGGCAGGAAGATTATGAGTCCTTAGGTCACATGATGAGTTCAAGGCTAGTCTGATGTAGTCTAGAGAGACTTTGCCTCAAATAATTAATTACTGTTCACTAAAAGACAGTGTGGGAAGAGTGAGAAACAGTGAATAGTGAGTGTGTGAGGATACTGGCCAAAAGTAGAACCAAGGGCTATTTATCAAGATGTGTAAAACTACACCCAAAAGGTAAAGGCACAGAAAAATCCAGTAACTGTTTAGCAATGGACTCTACCAAGTGTTTAGTATGTGTTTATTGATCAATGGTTCTGTCCCGGGAAGTGTCTTGAAGCTGGGATATATCTGGGAAAAAGACGCACTCATTTCCATCCAGCTCATTCTTCCAGTGAGCTAAGAGTCAGGCAGCAGTAAGTTTCATCACTGGGAAAGTTCCTACTATTGATTTAATCTTCTATGTTCAGGGTTGGCCTGCATTCCAAAACTTATAAAGATATGTTTTACAACTATCTTTGAAGAATGAACAAATAAAATAAATAGTAAGATTGTCAATTTGATGGCTTTGTAGAATGTCAAGCACCGAGGTGTCAGTTTCCACCCTTGGTAGATACTCAAGACAGAGTAAAACATAAACTTACATAAAAACCTGTGTATCATATTTACATCAGCGTCACAATATCCCCAATTATGTATAAACAACCTAGAGTCCATTACCTGAAGCTGTGGCCATTAACTCACCAAGTAGGCTGAGGGGTGTGGTTCAAATGGCACAGTGCTTGCCTAGAATCCTTCACTGGGGACTCGGGGTATATATCAGTGGCAGAACACCTGCCAAGAATCCACCAACGAGGTGCTGGGAATTTTGCTTAGTGATAGATCTTTTACCTAAAAGGCATCTGTGAGAGGCATGGAACATGTCTTATTGGTGTAATGTTTGCCTATAATCAATCCACCAGTGAGTGGTTGAGAGTATGGCTCAGTGATAGAACGCCCATCTAGAATCCCCCTTTGAGGTGTTGGGGCATAGGACAACATTACAACAAAGCAAAACAAAAAAGAATTATATCTTAGCATGCAGAATAGTCTGGGTTCAATACTTCACACACACACACACACACACACACACACACACACACACACACACACACTGAAATTCTGGAATCAATATTAAAATGAAAGAAGTTAAAGGTTGGCATGTGTTACAACACAGATGAGCCTTGAGAAAATATTTTGCTAAGGGGCAGAAAGGGGTATGATCTATGGACCAATTTACATAAAATATCTCCAACTGACATATCTATGAAGGTCGAAAACAGATCAGTAGTAAAAGGAAAACTGTACTTGTAGGCAGAATTTTCTTGTTCCCACCGCTGGTTTCAAAATAACCACAAAGAGGCTTAATACTAATTATAAATGCTTGTTCAATAGCTCAGGCTTGTTGTTAACTAGCGCTTATAAATTACCTCATTTCTATGAATGGCTTTTTACCTGTTTCCCATTTTATAGGTCTGACTCATTTTCCATCTGGCTGGTGACTCCTCTCTGCCCTTCTCTTTCCTAGAATTCTCACATTGGCTTTCCTTCCTAAATTTATTCTGTCCACCTATTGGCCTGTCAGATTTTTAATTAAACCAATCACAGCAACAAATCTTCACAGTGTACAAAAGGATTATGCCACAGCATCTACTCAGTGATCACAAGGTCTCTCTAGGGAGTGATTTTTTTTTTCCAGATGGAGCCACATCCTTGTGAGTGTACTGAAGAACATCAAAATTTTTACTTTGACTTGGGTGAATTGCATGGTATATGGATTGTGTCTCATGTAAGAATCTGCTAAACCTAGTGACACTGATTTCACAGTGAACAGAGTAATTACTGTGTTTCATCTTCTCCCAGGTACTGCTGTAGTCTAAGTACTTTCAAATGATTGACTAGAAGCTGCCGTGATAACTCAGTGCTTAAGGATGTACACTGCTCTTCCAGAGACCTGAGTTGGAGTTCCAGCATCCAGACCAGGCACATCAAAGCAGCTGTAATTCCAGTTCCGGGGATCCAATACCTCTAGCCTCTGTAGGCACCTGCATGATCCAAGATTAAAACTAGAACTTGTAAATGATTAACCAATTATATATATTATCTAGCCCTATAAAAATCTGTCCTGCATGAATCTCATTTCAAAGGAAGGCAAACAGAAGTGACTTTAATAATATTACATGGCAAGAGAATGATGGTACCAGGATCCAAAGCCACGTGGATTTGCTCCAACCTTTAAGCTCTGTGCTTTGTGCCCATAGGTAAGCCTTTCTCAGAACTAAGGGCTTTGCCATTTGGAGGTCTGTGCAAACCTTCCTGATTTATTTTCTTCATTCATTCACCAGCTGATAACTGAAGCATGAGCACCTCATACCCCAAACTCAATTTCTTCTCTGTTTCCCTGGCATATCTAGGGGCCATTGGAATAGAGAGAGGTGTGGTGGGCAGGATAAATCATTAGGGACATTACAGTGAGGGGAGTGTGGATTTCTTGTGTGTAGACACAGGCAAGGACCACAGACTCTGGGGAAAGCAGAGGCTTCTGACTCTCCATCACCTTCCATCTTCACATGGGACACAGAGACATGTAATGAGCACAATTCTCCAAGGGAAGAGTCTTCAGGGTTCTCATTTTCTTCCCAGAGACAAAGACTGAAAGCTTTGGTTTCGTAAATCCCAGTCAGCCCCAGGAGCTCCTGGATCAAGGGAGTAGCTTTGTCACAACTTAGTTCCAGACAGACGGAGAAGCAGAAGGTGAGCGTGTTCTCCATCACGGCAAGGCACCAGGCGGCAGGAAAGAATGAATAGGGGCTATTTGACTGACAGATGCTGTAATGATCATTGGGAGCAGAATACCATTATTTAAAGATTATTTGATGGTGATGCTCATGGAGGTGTTAATCATGATGGTGAAGACTAAGATTATATCGGTATGGTGATGCTGCTGTTGCTGCTGGTGGTGATGATGATGAAGATAAAGATTGTAGTGACATGGCAATGATTAAGATTATAATGATATGGTCCTGACATAATGATGGTGATGATGACTAAGATTATAGTGATAGAGCGATGATATGATGATGGCAGTGAGGAGTAAGATTATGATGATGATGGACATGAAAAATGATGCAGATGACCAAGATGGTGAAAATAATTATAGGGGTGATCCCGAGGTCTTAGTGGGATGGTGATAAAGATAACAGTAATGATGGTGTGATATTGGTTGTGATGGAGGAGTCCGCTGATAGTTCTGGTAATAATGAAGATGTCGATGATTACTAATTGGTGTGGGAGATTTTGAATCTCAATACAGCCTCAGTTAATCCTCACTGACATTTTAGGAGCAGACTCCACTATAAGCATGCATTTACAGATAAGGGAGCAAGAAGTTAAGCTATTCTCAAAGCTACTAAATGGTAGAGTTTGGACTCAGTGTTCTATCCCAATCTTGGAAACACTTGGGGAAACTTACTCAGTTTCTCTTCCCTTTTACCTCCATCCCTAGGTATAGTATGGCCTTTCCCTCACAGGTGAGTGGGGGAGAGTACTCATCAAGGTAGATCCTAGCCCTTGCTTGCTTTGGGTTGTGTGTTGCCAAGGTTTGATTACACATGCCAGCTCATTCCAGCTTTCCGTAGGAGGCACTGAGTCTCTGCTTAGAATTAGCTTTCAAGGCATAGCTCCCCCCCCCCCATTGAGATAGGGCATCCTGAGTGGTATCAGAGTTGCATAGAAGGAAGGAAGTGCTGGGTCCAGAAAAGTGCTGGTGACTCAGGCATGTAACCCCAGACCTTAAGAGCCTGGGTCAGGGGGGATTTCTATAAGTTGGAGGCTAGTCTGAGCTTTGTTGTGAGTTCCAGACCAACATTAGCTATATCGTGAGACCTGATCTTTTTATTTTTTTGAGACCTGAGCTAAAAAAAAAAAAAAAAAAAAAGAAAAAGTTTATGTTGTCTCTTTGTTTGTACATCTTTAACATAGAGTGGGGTTTAGAAGGGTGTTAGAAACAATTCTAACCCTTGGTCTATGCCATGATGATATTTTAAAGTGCTATGATTCATTAAAAGAATACTACCTAGGTGCTGCTAAATGTATTTCCTGGCTCAGTAGCAGACCAGAAACTTAATCCGGGAAAATACTGCTTTGAAACACAGAAAGGATCTGTTTTTCCTCTTTGGTTTGATGAAGAATTTAAGGAGACCGAGGTCATAGCTCTGATTCTAGTTGATTCCATTTGAAAAACAAAATAAAACAATAAAACAAAATCCATTCCAGACCTACATTCTGAGGCTGTGACGGCCTAGGATTTAAGCTCTCCAGGACTCCAGTCCACAAAGAATGTAGATGGAATGACCTTTGGTACTTTGTATCTTCACAGTAATTCTTTTTACCCCCATTTTTGATTTTGTTGAAAAGAGATAGTTTTTTTTCCATACAATTTCCTCTCTCTAACTCCTCCCAGGCCCTAATCTATATCCTTTCTTCCTCTCCTTACAAATCATGCAGATATAAAAGAATAATCATAAAATAAAATAAACACAGAAACAGAAAAAAAATCCAGAGAAAAAGTATAAGAAACTCAAGAGACACTAATGCTTATACACACAGGAATCCCACAAAAACAGAAAACTAGAAATCATAATATATACACAAAAGACATGTAAGTTAAAATAAATGAATAAATAAAGTCCTGACCAAAAAATCATGAGATAATGAGCCTCCAACGATGCCATTGAGTTCATTTTGTGTTGGCCATCTACTGTTCTTAAGAGTGATTTATTTACAGTAATTCTTTAAATAAAACTTGAACTTTAAAATTACATTTATTTATGTGCATGAGTGTATGTGTGTGTGTGGGATGTTTATGGTAAGTTTGGTGTGAGTGGTGTTTATGGTGTTTATGGTGTTTATGGTGTGTGTGGTGTGTGTGTGCTATGTGTGTGTGTAATGTTTATGTATGTGTGTGTGTGGTGTGATATTTGTGGTAAGTGTGGGGGATGTGTGTGTCTCTCTGTGTTGGTGTTTATGGTGTGTGTGTGTGTTGTTTTTGGTAACTGTGTTGTGTGTGTGTGTGGTGTTATTTATGGTAAGTGTGTGTGTATGGGGGTGGTATTTATGGTATGATAAGTGTGGGGGATGTGTGTGTGTGCATGTCACCATGCAGCATTGTGGGGATATTTTCAAATATAATAAAAACAGTTGGAGATATCAGAGGGATCTATGCACAGTCAGTCTAGGAGGATCAGACAATGGTAACTCACACCTTTAATCTCAGCACAGGGAATATCCGGGAGTGGTGACCTATGCCCTTAATCCAATCTGAGTTTGAGGTCATCTTAGTTTACTGCAGGAATTCCTGGCTCCCAGGCAGGCAGTGGTGGTGCCATGGCTTAACTGAGCAAAGTAGTTAAGGCAGGCATAGAAATACAGAGCAGGCAGAAGAAGCCAGGAGGAGCCAGGTTGAGGAAGCTGGAAGACAGCTGGGTGAGAGCTGACTGTGGTGTTTACTCTCTCTGATATTTCTGCCTTTCCCAGATATTTGGCCCTGAGTTTCCTTTATTCATGCAACACAGCATGGCAGTCAGAGGACAACTTTCAGGTTCTCTCTTTCACCATGTAGATTCCAGAGATCAAACTCAGACTATCAATCTTGGCAGCAAGTACCTTCACCCACTGAGCCATCTTGCCAGTTCACAATTTAAAAAGTCCAAATCTAAAACTCCCTGACTATTACTTCCAACTAGGATCCTCACCTTTGAGAGGAATCTCCATCATTGTTTTAGGGTGTATCCTTTCCTACATTTACAGTACATTTCCCCCTGTACGTGTGGACCTGGAAGAAAAACAAGGTGTGTTTTGCATCATCACATCGTCTGTGCTGGACAGTGATATGTCAACTTGACACAGTCTAAAGTCATCTTGGAGAAGGGAGCATTAGTTAAGAAAATGCCTCTGTAAGAGATTGTTGTAAGCAAGCCTGGAAAGGGGGGTATTTTCTTAATTAGTGATTAATGGGGGAGGGCCAAACCCATTGTGGATGGTGTCATGCCTGGGCTGGTGGTCCTGAGTCTATAAGAAAGCTGGCTGAGCAAGCCATGTGCAGCAAGTCAGTAAGCAGCGCCCCTCTATGGCCTCTGCATCAGCTCCTGTCTCTAGGATCCTGCCCTGTTTGAGTTCCTGTCCTGACTTCCTTCATTGATGGACTACAATGTAGAAACATAAGCCAAATAAACCCTTTCCTTCCCAAGGTGCTTTGGTCATGGGGTTTAATCACAGCAATAGTAACCCAAACTAAGACACAACCCTGTTTTTTAAATTCCAGTTTTGGGGCACAGTATTTCCTGAATAACATCCATGTCATTGTACTGTGTGACACCTCTCCTGTTTCCCTTCCCTTCCCCGCCCTTCCCTTCCCCATTTCATATTTTATATTTTGAGACACAGTCTTACATGGTCTGAGCTGGCCTTGAACTTGCTATGTAGTTGGAGAGGGCATTGAATCCCCAATATTCCTACCTCTGTCTCCTCTGCTTGAATACCAGCATGTACTACCATGATCAATATGCTGCATCTGTCTCCCTCTGTGTCTGTTTGTCTCTGTGTCTCTGTCTATCTCTGTCTGTCTGTCTGCCCCTCCCATGTGTGGTATGCACATGTGGAGGCCAGGGGTAATTTTAGGATATCTTACTGTATCACTTCCCTTATTATTATTATTCTTTTTAACACACGGTCCCTCATTGAACACAGAACTCAGCATTTCAACTAGACTAGCTGGGCAATGGTCCTCTCATCTCTGGCCCTCTTTCCAATGCTAAGGTTACAAGCACCTGCTGCCATTCATTCCTTGCTTGGGGTCAGAACTCAGGGTCTCATGCCTGTTCAGCAAGATCTTTATCCAAGGTTATCTCCACAGCTTTCTGATCTCCTTTAAAGATCACCAGGGCTGTGCTGGATTTTTAAACACGGTGCTAACTACCTCAATGAGAAGTACTGTGTCATGAAGCCCTACAGGTGAAATCCTATTATCACAACCTCACAGATAAGACAGAAGGTTTAGAGGAGCCTGCCTTGCTCATATGTGACAAGGATTTTCCCATTGCTCTAAGACACTCACTATTAATCAGACCCTGCACTTCCTTGTGTTTTGAACTTACTGTGTGGGCCTTTCCTTCCTCCTGGTGCTTTTCTTTTCAAGTCGAGGCTCATGTCCAGTTAGTGGGTCATAAAATCAGTTGAGCTCAGAGTTTTACAGCCTTCATTCTACTGACCACTGAGTCTGTGGACTCAATCTGCAATGGTGATAGGATGGCCAAGCACCTCAGAGAGTTTAAACAGAGTCCTCATCTTTATTCCCTGGGCAGTATTTATTTCTTACTTTTGGTCTGGGGTTGTCTTGGAAATCTTAGCTCTTTAAGAAATCAAATCCCCCTGGGTGGTGCTGGTGCACCCTTTTAATCCCAGCACTCAGGAGACAGAGGCAGATGGTTCTCTGTGAGTCTGAGACCAGCCTGGTATACACTGTGGGTTCCAGAACAGCCAGGGCTATCTTGAAAAACCCAAACAACAACAAAAACCCCAAATAAAACAAAGAGCCAAAACCAACCAACAAACCAAACCAAAAAACACAGAAACAAAACCCAACCAAACACCATTTTCTTGATGAGTTTTTTCCCCAAAATTTAATTGACGATTTTATATACATGATATGTATATATATATATATATATACACACACATATATACACAATATACATTTAATATGTATATATGCATATAATATGTATATATGAGATATATAACATACAATATATGTGTGCATACACACACGAATATATATACATATAAATATATATGTACATACATTACTGTCACCTCACTCTCTCCCGTTCCCATCCACCTCTATTGCCCACTCTCTCACGAATCCATTTTTTCCCATTTACATCGTTTTGTTTTGTTTTGGTTTTGTGACACTAAGTTTAACCAAGGCTGCCTGTGTGACAAAGGTCATGATAAGAGGAAATATCAGAGACCAGAAGTGAAATGGGTTTGGAAACCACGCCTAGTGAGCTAGAGGTTCTGAAGGGTCGGAGGATGAAAAGTTAGCCTAGAACCAACTCATGGGTGCGCGCCAGAGGCAGGGCGATCTCTGTGAGTTCCAGGACTGCCTGGTCAACATCATGAGTTCGAAACTTAAGAGAGACGCTGTTTCCAAAAAAAAAAAAAAAATCTCACAAAGGCCTTTGCAAAAAATCAAAACTATGGTACAACCAACCAGGAAAAGGGGAGTCAGAAGAGAGATCACAAGGGCAAAAACAGGCTAGGCCCGTGGGTCATTATGCTTCATCCCACAGTCGCTGGGGATGTGAAGAAGGATTTTGTTCATGGTGAGGTACTGGACTTGATTTACCATTGTATAAGCCCCCCCTTGGGAATGTGAAGGATGGGACTCATAAGCTACAATTCTCAATTCATCTTCTCCTCCCACTGGTACTCCATAGGGTTCTTCCCAGGTCCTCAGCGAAGTGTCCTCGAATCCTCGGCCAATGCCATCCTACTGGGCATCATCTCCCTGGACCAATCAGAGCCGTGCACATGAGCTGGAGTTCGTGCTGCTGGGCTTTGCACATGTGCCCTCCCTGCGCCCAGTGCTTGCAGTGCTCTTCCTGGCTGCCTTCCTACTCACGTTGCTAGGCAACACGCTCATCGTCTTGCTCACCAGCCTGGACCCAGGCCTGCATGCGCCCATGTACTTCTTCCTGCGCCAGCTGGCTCTGGTGGAGATCTGCTTCTCACTGGATGTGGCACCCCGTCTCCTGGTGACCCTACTGTGGCCTGGACGCGGGGTGTCCCTCACAAGCTGTGCCCTGCAGCTTTTCCTTGTGCTGTCCTGTGTCACATCTGAGTCCTTGCTCCTCACGGTCATGGCCTGGGATCGCTTCTTGGCCATTTGCAGGCCTCTGCATTATAGTGCCATCATAAGCCCAAGGCTGTGTCACCTGCTGGCCACAACCTGCTGGCTTTTAGGAGTTCCGGTGTCGCTGGTCTTCACTATCTGGCTCTTTAACTTCCCTTTCTGTGGGCCACGGGGCATCCGGCACTTCCTCTGTGACATAGCACCTCTGCTGAGCCTGGTGTGTGCAGATACCAGAGTCTTTGAGGCCAGTATGTTTGTGACCACTGTCCTTGTCATTATGGTTCCCTTTTGTCTTATAGCTATGTCCTACGCTATGATTCTGGCTGCTGTCCTGCGGATGCCATCAACCTCTGGGCGTCACAAGGCCCTGTCTACCTGTGCCTCCCACCTCATTGTGGTAATTCTGTTTTATGGCACAACGGGGGTCATCCACTTGCGACCCAAGGCCAGCTACTCTCCTGAGAGCAAGCAAGTGGTGTCCCTGTCATACACCATAGTGACCCCCATGCTCAACCCCCTCATCTACAGCCTGCGGAACAAAGAGGTCAAGATTGCCTTAGGTCGTGTCTTTGTTCAGAGACGAGGTACCTTTATCCCCTGACCCCTAAATTACTTCATTTGCCCAGTCCTTTGGGGCAATAGGCTTGAGGACCTCAGTGTACGAGTAAGTTAAATCCTTTATAAAAGATTCTTTTGATGGAATTGTCCGGCTAAGATGTAGTAATGATGTCACAACTCTAATGGCACCTTGAACACAGCCAAAAACTTCAACTTGCTCAGTGTATTGAGTAGATAACATTTTGTCTTTCCACTGGAATAGCAACTGGGTTGGAGTTCAAAACCATGGAGATGGTGTCTTCCCTATGCAAAGTAAAATAAAGAAAAGCAAATTTTAGCAAAGCAAAAGCAATTTTAATCTCGTATAAACTGACTGATTTAGGGGATATTCTGATTGTGATTAGAGTATGAAATTTGCCTCACAGGCTTATGTGTTTATTCTCAGCAACCATAGGGTGGCTCACAACCATCTATAATGAAATCTGGTGCCCCCTTCTGGCATGCAGGAATATATGCAGACAGAGTACTATATAATAAATAAATAAATAAATGAATGAATGAATGAATAAATAAATAAATAAAATCTTAAACAAACAAACAAACAAACAAACAAACAAACTCATGAAAGGCTGAGCAGTGGTGGCGCATAACTTTAATTCCAGAACTTGTGAGGCAGAGGTAAGCAGATCTATTCAATGGAGTGAGTTCGAGGACAGGCTCTAAAACTATACATAGAGACATGTGTGTGTGCATGTGAATGTGTGGGTGTGTGTGGGTGGGTATATGCCAAAGTGCAGTGTGGAGGTCAGAAGACTGTCTCACCAGGTGGGTCCTAGGAACTGAACTCAGGCCATCGTTCTTGGTAGCATTGCTTTGACTCACTGAGCTATCTCTCGAGCCTGAGTTTCGAGCTTTGTAATAAAAGAAGAACCATTAAGATGCTGCACAAATTCTAACTTGTCTTGTAAGAAAAACCCAGAGCAAGATATTGGGGTAAAGCTGAAAGATCAGAGAAGCAGAGGAACATTCCGCTAGAGAAACTTCTCACCACTGCTGAGTTCTCAGGCTGAGAGGGGAAGATCCCATCTCCATGAATCCCCATACTGGGGAGGGGAAGCAAGGGTGGAGCTCCCGTCTCTTCCCACCTTATACTCTTTCTCTGCCGAGCCATACCACTTCCTATCTCAACCTTCCTAAGGCTGGTATTAAAGGTGTGTGATCCCAAGTGCTAGAATTAAAGGTTTGTACCAACACTGCCTGGCTCTGTTTCTCTTTTAGACTAGATTAATCTCCAGTAGCCCAGTGTGGCCTTGAACCCACAGAGATCCAGAGGGATCTCTGCCTCTGCCTCCAGAGCGCTGGGATTAAAGGTGTGTGCACCACTTCCTGACCCCTATGGCTAACTGTGGCTGGCTCTGTCCTCTGATGCTCAGGCAAAGCTTTATTTGTTATGCAACGTATCACCACATTAAAATGAATAGGCACTATTCCTAGATGTCCCTAGTGCCCATGGTTGAAAGTGCCTATAATCTCAGTATTCAGGAATTTGAGGCAGGAAGATTATGAGTCCTTAGGTCACGTGATGAGTTCAAGGCTAGTCTGATGTAGTCTAGAGAGACTTTGCCTCAAATAATTAATTACTGTTCACTAAAAGACAGTGTGGGAAGAGTGAGAAACAGTGAATAGTGAGTGTGTGAGGATACTGGCCAAATGTAGAACCAAGGGCTATTTATCAAGATGTGTAAAACTACATCCAAAAGGTAAAGGCACAGAAAAATCCAGTAACTGTTTAGCAATGGACTCTACCAAGTGTTTAGTATGTGTTTATTGATCAATGGTTCTGTCCCGGGAAGTGTCTTGAAGCTGGGATATATCAGGGAAAAAGACGCACTCATTTCCATCCAGCTCATTCTTCCAGTGAGCTAAGAGTCAGGCAGCAGTAAGTTTCATCACTGGGAAAGTTCCTACTATTGATTTAATCTTCTATGTTCAGGGTCGGCCTGCATTCCAAAACTTATAAAGATATGTTTTACAACTATCTTTGAAGAATGAACAAATAAAATAAATAGTAAGATTGTCAATTTGATGGCTTTGTAGAATGTCAAGCACCGAGGTGTCAGATTCCACCCTTGGTAGATACTCAAGACAGAGTAAAACATAAACTTACATAAAAACCTGTGTATCATATTTACATCAGCGTCACAATATCCCCAATTATGTATAAACAACCTAGAGTCCATTACCTGAAGCTGTGGCCATTAACTCACCAAGTAGGCTGAGGGTGGTTCAAATGGCACAGCACTTGCCTAGAATCCTTCACTGGGGACTCGGGGTATATATCAGTGGCAGAACACCTGCCAAGAATCCACCAACGAGGTGCTGGGAATTTTGCTTAGTGATAGATCTTTTACCTAAAAGGCATCTGTGAGAGGCATGGAACATGTCTTATTGGTGTAATGTTTGCCTATAATCAATCCACCAGTGAGTGGTTGAGAGTATGGCTCAGTGATAGAATGCCCACTTAGAATCCCCCTTTGAGGTGTTGGGGCATAGGGCAACATTACAACAAAGCAAAACAAAAAAGAATTATATCTTAGCATGCAGAATAGTCCGGGTTCAATACTTCACACACACACACACACACACACACACACACACACACACACACACACACACACACACACACTGAAATTCTGGAATCAATATTAAAATGAAAGAAGTTAAAGGTTGGCATGTGTTACAACACAGATGAGCCTTGAGAAAATATTTTGCTAAGGGGCAGAAAGGGGTATGATCTATGGACCAATTTACATAAAATATCTCCAACTGACATATCTATGAAGGTCGAAAACAGATCAGTAGTAAAAGGAAAACTGTACTTGTAGGCAGAATTTTCTTGTTCCCACCGCTGGTTTCAAAATAACCACAAAGAGGCTTAATACTAATTATAAATGCTTGTTCAATAGCTCAGGCTTGTTGTTAACTAGCTCTTATAACTTACCTCATTTCTATGAATCTACGTGCTGCCCCAAGGCTCATGGCTTTTTACCTGTTTCCCATTTTATATGTCTGACTCATTTTCCATCTGGCTGGTGACTCCTCTCTGCCCTTCTCTTTCCTAGAATTCTCACATTGGCTTTCCTTCCTAAATTTATTCTGTCCACCTATTGGCCTGTCAGATTTTTAATTAAACCAATCACAGCAACAAATCTTCACAGTGTACAAAAGGATTATTCCACAGCATCTACTCAATGATCACAAGCTCTCTCTAGGGAGTGATTTTTTTTTTCCCAGATGGAGTCACATCCTTGTGAGTGTACTGAAGAACATCAAAATTTTTACTTTGACTTGGGTGAATTGCATGGTATATGGATTGTGTCTCATGTAAGAATCTGCTAAACCTAGTGATACTGATTTCACAGTGAACAGAGTAATTACTGTGTTTCATCTTCTCCCAGGTACTGCTGTAGTCTAAGTACTTTCAAATGATTGACTAGAAGCTGCCGTGATAACTCAGTGCTTAAGGATGTACACTGCTCTTCCAGAGACCTGAGTTGGAGTTCCAGCATCCAGACCAGGCACATCAAAGCAGCTGTAATTCCAGTTCCGGGGATCCAATACCTCTAGCCTCTGTAGGCACCTGCATGATCCAAGATTAAAACTAGAACTTGTAAATGATTAACCAATTATATATATTATCTAGCCCTATAAAAATCTGTCCTGCATGAATCTCATTTCAAAGGAAGGCAAACAGAAGTGACTTTAATAATATTACATGGCAAGAGAATGATGGTACCAGGATCCAAAGCCACGTGGATTTGCTCCAACCTTTAAGCTCTGTGCTTTGTGCCCATAGGTAAGCCTTTCTCAGAACTAAGGGCTTTGCCATTTGGAGGTCTGTGCAAACCTTCCTGATTTATTTTCTTCATTCATTCACCAGCTGATAACTGAAGCATGAGCACCTCATACCCCAAACTCAATTTCTTCTCTGTTTCCCTGGCATATCTAGGGGCCATTGGAATAGAGAGAGGTGTGGTGGGCAGGATAAATCATTAGGGACATTACAGTGAGGGGAGTGTGGATTTCTTGTGTGTAGACACAGGCAAACAAGAAAGCCAGGAAGACGGACACATGGCAAGGACCACAGACTCTGGGGAAAGCAGAGGCTTCTGACTCTCCATCACCTTCCATTTTCACATGGGGCACAGAGACATGTAATGAGCACAATTCTCCAAGGGAAGAGTCTTCAGGGTTCTCATTTTCTTCCCAGAGACAAAGACTGAAAGCTTTGGTTTCGTAAATCCCAGTCAGCCCCAGGAGCTCCTGGATCAAGGGAGTAGCTTTGTCACAACTTAGTTCCAGACAGACGGAGAAGCAGAAGGTGAGCGTGTTCTCCATCACGGCAAGGCACCAGGTGGCAGGAAAGAATGAATAGGGGCTATTTGACTGACAGATGCTGTAATGATCATTGGGAGCAGAATACCATTTTTAAAAGATTATTTGATGGTGATGCTCATGGAGGTGTTAATCATGATGGTGAAGACTAAGATTATATCGGTATGGTGATGCTGCTGTTGCTGCTGGTGGTGATGATGATGAAGATAAAGATTGTAGTGACATGGCAATGATTAAGATTATAATGATATGGTCCTGACATAATGATGGTGATGATGACTAAGATTATAGTGATAGAGAGATGATATGATGATGGCAGTGAGGAGTAAGATTATGATGATGATGGACATGAAAAATGATGCAGATGACCAAGATGGTGAAAATAATTATAGGGGTGATCCCGAGGTCTTAGTGGGATGGTGATAAAGATAACAGTAATGATGGTGTGATATTGGTTATGATGGAGGAGTCCGCTGATAGTTCTGGTAATAATGAAGATGTCGATGATTACTAATTGGTGTGGGAGATTTTGAATCTCAATACAGCCTCAGTTAATCCTCACTGACATTTTAGGAGCAGACTCCACTATAAGCATGCATTTACAGATAAGGGAGCGAGAAGTTAAGCTATTCTCAAAGCTACTAAATGGTAGAGTTTGGACTCAGTGTTCTATCCCAATCTTGGAAACACTTGGGGAAACTTACTCAGTTTCTCTTCCCTTTTACCTCCATCCCTAGGTACAGTATGGCCTTTCCCTCACAGGCGAGTGGGGGAGAGTACTCATCAAGGTAGATCCTAGCCCTTGCTTGCTTTGGGTTGTGTGTTCCCAAGGTTTGATTACACATGCCAGCTCATTCCAGCTTTCTGTAGGAGGCACCGAGTCTCTGCTTAGAATTAGCCTTCAAGGCATAGCCCCCCCCCCCATTGAGATAGGGCATCCTGAGTGGTATCAGAGCTGTGTAGAAGGAAGGAAGTGCTGAGTCCTGAAAAGTGCTGGTGACTCAGGCATGTAACCCCAGACCTTAAGAGCCCGGGTCAGGGGGGATTTCTATAAGTTGGAGGCTAGTCTGAGCTTTGTTGTGAGTTCCAGACCAACATTAGCTATATCGTGAGACCTGATCTGTTTATTTTTTTGAGACCCGAGCTAAAAAAAAAAAAAGAAAAAAAAAAAAAAGAAAAAGTTTATGTTGTCTCTTTGTTTGTACATCTTTAACATAGAGTGGGGTTTAGAAGGGTGTTAGAAACAATTCTAATCCTTGGTCTATGCCATGATGATATTTTAAAGTGCTATGATTCATTAAAAGAATACTACCTAGGTGCTGCTAAATGTATTTCCTGGCTCAGTAGCTGACCAGAGACTTAATCCGGGAAAATACTGCTTTGAAACACAGAAAGGATCTGTTTTTCCTCTTTGGTTTGATGAAGAATTTAAGGAGTCCGAGGTCATAGCTCTGATTCTAGTTGTTTCCATTTGAAAAACAAAATAAAACAAGAAAACAAAATCCATTCCAGACCTACATTCTGAGGCTGTGACGGCCTAGGATTTAAGCTCTCCAGGACTCCAGTCCATAAAGAATGTAGATGGAATGACCTTTGGTACTTTGTATCTTCACAGTAATTCTTTTTACCCCCATTTTTGATTTTGTTGAAAAGAGAAATTTTTTTTTCCATACAATTTCCTCTCCTAGCTCCTCCCAGGCCCTAATCTATACCCTTTCTTCCTCTCCTTACAAATCATGTAGATATAAAAGAATAATCATAAAATAAAATAAACACAGAAACAGAAAAAAATCCAGAGAAAAAGTATAAGAAACTCAAGAGACACTGATGCTTATACACACAGGAATCCCACAAAAACAGAAAACCAGAAATCATAATATATACACAAAAGACATGTAAGTTAAAATAAATGAATAAATAAAGTCCTGACCAAAAAATCATGAGATAATGAGCCTCCAAAGATGCCATTGAGTTCATTTTGTTTTGGCCATCTACTGTTCTTAAGAGTGATTTATTTATAGTAATTCTTTAAATAAAACTTGAACTTTAAAATTACATTTATTTATGTGCATGAGTGTATGTGTGTGTGGGATGTTTATGGTAAGTGTAGTGTGAGTGGTGTTTATGGTGTGTGTGGTGTGTGTGGTGTGTGTGTGGTGTGTGTGTGTGTAATGTTTATGTATGTGTGTGTGTGGTGTGATATTTGTGGTAAGTGTGGGGGATGTATGTGTCTCTCTGTGTTGGTGTTTATGGTGTGTGTGTGTTGTTTATGGTAACTGTGTTGTGTGTGTGTGTGGTGTTATTTATGGTAAGTGTGTATGTGTATGGGGGTGGTATATATGGTATGGTAAGTGTGGGGTGTGTGTGTGTGTGCATGTCACCATGCAGCATTGTGGGGATATTTTCAAATATAAAAAAACAGTTGGAGATATCAGAGGGATCTATGCACAGTCAGTCTAGGAGGATCAGACAATGGTAACTCACACCTTTAATCTCAGCACAGGGCATATCTGGGAGCCGTGACCTACGCCCTTAATCCAATCTGAGTTTGAGGTCATCTTAGTTTACAGCAGGAATTCCTGGCTCCCAGGCAGGCAGTGGTGGTGCCATGGCTTAACTGAGCAAAGTAGTTAAGGCAGGCATAGAAATACAGAGCAGGCAGAAGAAGCCAGGAGGAGCCAGGCTGAGGAAGCTGGAAGACAGTTGGGTGAGATATGACTGTGGTGTTTACTCTCTCTGATATTTCTGCCTTTCCCAGAGATTTGGCCCTGAGTTTCCTTTATTCATGCAACACAGCATGGCAGTCAGAGGACAACTTTCAGGTTCTCTCTTTCGCCATGTAGATTCCAGAGATCAAACTCTGACTATCAACCTTGGCAGCAAGTACCTTCACCCACTGAGCCATCTTGCCATTTCAAAATTTAAAAAGTCCAAATCTAAAACTCCCTGACTATTACTTCCAACTAGGATCCTCACCTTTGAGAGGAATCTCCATCATTGTTTTAGGGTGTATCCTTTCCTACATTTACAGTACATTTCCACCTGTACGTGTGGACCTGGAAGAAAAACAAGGTGTGTTTTGCATCATCACATCGTCTGTGCTGGACAGTGATATGTCAACTTGACCCAGTCTAAAGTCATCTTGGAGAAGGGAGCATTAGTTAAGAAAATGCCTCTGTAAGAGATTGTTGTAAGCAAGCCTGGAAAGGGGGGTATTTTCTTAATTAGTGATTAATGGGGGAGGGCCAAACCCATTGTGGATGATGTCATGCCTGGGCTGGTGGTCCTGAGTCTATAAGAAAGCTGGCTGAGCAAGCCATGTGCAGCAAGTCAGTAAGCAGCGCCCCTCTATGGCCTCTGCATCAGCTCCTGTCTCTAGGATCCTGCCCTGTTTGAGTTCATGTCCTGACTTCCTTCATTGATGGACTACAATGTAAAAACATAAGCCAAATAAACCCTTTCCCCCCCAAGGTGCTTTGGTCATGGGGTTTAATCACAGCAATAGTAACCCAAACTAAGACACAACCCTGTTTTTTAAATTCCCGTTTTGGGGCACAATATTTCCTGAATAACATCCATGTCATTGTACTGTGTGACACCTCTCCTCTTTCCCTTCCCTTCCCCTCCCTTCCCTTCCCCATTTCATATTTTATATTTTGAGACACAGTCGTACATAGTCTGAGCTGGCTTTGAACTTGCTATGTAGTTGGAGAGGGCATTGAATCCCCAATATTCCTACCTCTGTCTCCTCTGCTTGAATACCAGCATGTACTACCATGATCAATATGGTGCATCTGTCTCCCTCTGTGTCTGTTTGTCTCTGTGTCTCTGTCTATCTCTGTCTGTCTGTCTGCCTCGTCCCATGTGTGGTATGCACATGTGGAGGCCAGGGGTAATTTTAGGATATCTTACTGTATCACTTCCCTTATTATTATTATTTTTTTTTAACACACGGTCCCTCATTGAACACAGAACTCAGCATTTCAACTAGACTAGCTGGGCAATGGTCCTCTCATCTCTGGCCCTCTTTCCAATGCTAAGGTTACAAGCACCTGCTGCCATTCATTCCTTGCTTGGGGTCAGAACTCAGGGTCTCATGCCTGTTCAGCAAGATCTTTATCCAAGGTTATCTCCACAGCTTTCTGATCTCCTTTAAAGATCATCAGGGCTGTGCTGGATTTTTAAACACGGTGCTAACTACCTCAATGAGAAGTACTGTGTCATGAAGCCCTACAGGTGAAATCCTGTTATCACAACCTCACAGGTAAGACAGAAGGTTTAGAGGAGCCTGCCTTGCTCATATGTGACAAGGATTTTCCCATTGCTCTAAGACACTCACTATTAATCAGACCCTGTACTTCCTTGTGTTTTGAACTTACTGTGTGGGCCTTTCCTTCCTGCTGGGTGTTTTTCTTTTCAAGTCGAGGCTCATGTCCAGTTAGTGGGTCATAAAATCAGTTGAGCTCAGAGTTTTACAGCCTTCATTCTACTGACCACTGAGTCTGTGGACTCAATCTGCAATGGTGATAGGATGGCCAAGCACCTCAGAGAGTTTAAACAGAGTCCTCATCTTTATTCCCTGGGCAGTATTTATTTCTTACTTTTGGTCTGGGGTTATCTTGGAAATCTTAGCTCTTTAAGAAATCAAATCCCCCTGGGTGGTGCTGGTGCACCCTTTTAATCCCAGCACTCAGGAGACAGAGGCAGATGGTTCTCTGTGAGTCTGAGGCCAGCCTGGTTTACACTGTGGGTTCCAGAACAGCCAGGGCTATCTTGAAAAACCCAAACAACAACAAAAACCCCAAATAAAACAAAGAGCCAAAACCAACCAACAAACCAAACAAGAAAACCCAGAAACAAAACCCAACCAAACACCATTTTCTTGATGAGTTTTTTCCCCAAAATTTAATTCGCAATTTTATATACATTATATATATATATATATATACACATACATATATACACAATATACATTTAACATGTATATGTGCATATAAAATGTATATATGAGATATATAACATAAAATATGTGTGCATATACACACGAATATATATACATATAAATATATATGTACATACATTACTGTCACCTCACTCTCTCCTGTTCCCATCCACCTCTATTGCCCACTCTCTCACGAATCCATTTTTTCCCATTTACATCGTTTTGTTTTGTTTTGGTTTTGTGACACTAAGTTTAACCAAGGCTGCCTGTGTGACAAAGGTCATGATAAGAGGAAATATCAGAGACCAGAGGTGAAATAGGTTTGGAAACGACGCCTAGTGAGCTAGAGGTTCTGAAGGGTGCGAGGATGAAAAGTTAGCCTAGAACCATCTCATGGGTGTGCGCCAGAGGCAGGCAGATCTCTGTGAGTTCCAGGACTGCCTGGTCAACATCATGAGTTCCAAACTTAAGAGAGACGCTGTTTCAAAAAAAAAAATCTCACAAAGGCCTTTGCAAAAAATCAAAACTATGGTACAACCAACCAGGAAAAGGGGAGTCAGAAGAGAGATCACAAGGGCAAAAACAGGCTAGGCCCGTGGGTCATTATGCTTCATCCCACAGTCGCTGGGGATGTGAAGAAGGATTCTGTCCATGGTGAGGTACTGGACTTGATTTACCACTGTATAAGCCCCCCCTTGGGAATGTGAAGGATGGGACTCATAAGCTACAATTCTCAATTCATCTTCTCCTCCCACTGGTACTCCATAGGGTTCTTCCCAGGTCCTCAGCGAAGTGTCCTCGAATCCTCGGCCAATGCCATCCTACTGGGCATCACCTCCCTGGACCAATCAGAGCCGTGCCCATGAGCTGGAGTTCGTGCTGCTGGGCTTTGCACATGTGCCCTCCCTGCGCCCAATGCTTGCAGTGCTCTTCCTGGCTGCCTTCCTACTCACGTTGCTAGGCAACACGCTATTCGTCTTGCTCACCAGCCTGGACCCAGGCCTGCATGCGCCCATGTACTTCTTCCTGCGCCAGCTGGCTCTGGTGGAGATCTGCTTCTCACTGGATGTGGCACCCCGTCTCCTGGTGACCCTACTGTGGCCTGGACGTGGGGTGTCCCTCACAAGCTGTGCCCTGCAGCTTTTCCTTGTGCTGTCCTGTGTCACATCTGAGTGCTTGCTCCTCACAGTCATGGCCTGGGATCGCTTCTTGGCCATTTGCAGGCCTCTGCATTATAGTGCCATCATAAGCCCAAGGCTGTGTCACCTGCTGGCCACAACCTGCTGGCTTTCAGGAGTTCCGGTGTCGCTGGTCTTCACTATCTGGCTCTTTAACTTCCCTTTCTGTGGGCCACGGGGCATCCGGCACTTCTTCTGTGACATAGCACCTCTGCTGAGCCTGGTGTGTGCAGATACCAGAGTCTTTGAGGCCAGTGTGTTTGTGGCCACAGTGTTAATTATGATTGTTCCAGTCTGTCTCATAATCATGTCCTATACCAGGATTCTGGCTGCTGTCCTGCGGATGCCATCAACCTCTGGGCGTCACAAGGCCCTGTCTACCTGTGCCTCTCACCTCATTGTGGTAATTCTGTTTTATGGCACAACGGGGGTCATCCACTTGCGCCCCAAGGCCAGCTACTCTCCTGAGAGCAAGCAAGTGGTGTCCCTGTCATACACCATAGTGACCCCCATGCTCAACCCCCTCATCTACAGCCTGCGGAACAAAGAGGTCAAGATTGCCTTAGGTCGTGTCTTTGTTCAGAGACGAGGTACCTTTATCCCCTGACCCCTAAATTACTTCATTTACCCAGTCCTTTGGGGCAATAGGCTTGAGGACCTCAGTGTACGAGTAAGTTCAATCCTTTATAAAAGATTCTTTTGATGGAATTGTCCGGCTAAGATGTAGGAATGATGTCACAACTCTAATGGCACCTTGAACACAGCCAAAAACTTCAACTTGCTCAGTGTATTGAGTAGATAACATTTTGTCTTTCCACTGGAATAGCAACTGAGTTGGAGTTCAAAACCATGGAGATGGTGTCTTCCCTATGCAAAGTAAAATAAAGAAAAGCAAATTTTAGCAAAGCAAAAGCAATTTTAATCTCGTATAAATCGACTGATTTAGGGGATATTCTGATTGTGATTAGAGTATGAAATTTGCCTCACAGGCTTATGTGTTTATTCTCAGCAACCATAGGGTGGCTCACAACCATCTATAATGAAATCTGGTGCCCCCTTCTGGCATGCAGGAATATATGCAGACAGAGTACTAAATAATAAATAAATAAATAAATAAATAAATAAATAAATAAATAAATAAATAAATAAATGAATGAATGAATGAATGAATGAATGAATGAATGAATGAATGAATAAATAAATAAATAAATAAATAAAATCTTAAACAAACAAACAAACAAACAAACAAACAAACAAACTCATGAAAGGCTGAGCAGTGGTGGCGCATAACTTTAATTCCAGAACTTGTGAGGCAGAGGCAAGCAGATCTAGTCAATGGAATGAGTTCCAGGACAGGCTCTAAAACTATACATAGAGACACGTGTGTGTGCATGTGAATGTGTGGGTGTGTGTGGGTGGGTATATGCCAAAGTGCAGTGTGGAGGTCAGAAGACCGTCTCACCAGGTGGGTCCTAGGAACTGAACTCAGGCCATCGTTCTTGGTAGCATTGCTTTGACTCACTGAGCTATCTCTCAAGCCTGAGTTTCGAGCTTTGTAATAAAAGAAGAACCATTAAGATGCTGCACAAATTCTAACTTGTCTTATAAGAAAAACCCAGAGCAAGATATTGGGGTAAAGGTGAAAGATCAGAGAAGCAGAGGAACAAGCCGCTAGAGAAACTTCTCACCACTACTGAATTCTCAGGCTGAGAGGGGAAGATCCCGTCTCCATGAATCCCCATACTGAGGAGGGGAAGCAAGGGTGGAGCTCCCGTCTCTTCCCACCTTATACTCTTTCTCTGCCGAGCCATACCACTTCCTATCTCAACCTTCCTAAGGCTGGTATTAAAGGTATGTGATCCCAAGTGCTAGAATTAAAGATTTGTACCAACACTACCTGGCTCTGTTTCCCTTTTAGACTAGATTAATCTCCAGTAGCCCAGTGTGGCCTTGAACCCACAGAGATCCAGAGGGATCTCTGCCTCTGCCTCCAGAGCGCTGGGATTAAAGGTGTGTGTCACCACTTCCTGACCCCTATGGCTAACTGTGGCTGGCTCCGTCCTCTGATGCTCAGGCAAAGCTATATTTGATATGCAACATATCACCACATTAAAATGAATAGGCACTATTCCTAGATATCCCTAGTGCCCATGGTAGAAAGTGCCTATAATCTCATTATTCAGGAATTTGAGGCAGGAAGATTATGAGTCCTTAGGTCACATGATGAGTTCAAGGCTAGTCTGATGTAGTCTAGAGAGACTTTGCCTCAAATAATTAATTACTGTTCACTAAAAGACAGTGTGGGAAGAGTGAGAAACAGTGAATAGTGAGTGTGTGAGGATACTGGCCAAATGTAGATAGAACCAAGGGCTATTTATCAAGATGTGTAAAACTACACCCAAAAGGTAAAGGCACAGAAAAATCCAGTAACTGTTTAGCAATGGACTCTACCAAGTGTTTAGTATGTGTTTATTGATCAATGGTTCTGTCCCGGGAAGTGTCTTGAAGCTGGGATATATCAGGGAAAAAGATGCACTCATTTCCATCCAGCTCATTCTTCCAGTGAGCTAAGAGTCAGGCAGCAGTAAGTTTCATCACTGGGAAAGTTCCTACTATTGATTTAATCTTCTATGTTCAGGGTTGGCCTGCATTCCAAAACTTATAAAGATATGTTTTACAACTATTGTTTGAAGAATGAACAAATAAAATAAATAGTAAGATTGTCAATTTGATGGCTTTGTAGAATGTCAAGCACCGAGGTGTCAGTTTCCACCCTTGGTAGATACTCAAGACAGAGTAAAACATAAACTTACATAAAAACCTGTGTATCATATTTACATCAGCGTCACAATAGCCCCAATTATGTATAAACAACCTAGAGTCCATTACCTGAAGCTGTGGCCATTAACTCACCAAGTAGGCTGAGGGGTGTGGTTCAAATGGCACAGCGCTTGCCTAGAATCCTTCACTGGGGACTCGGGGTATATATCAGTGGCAGAACACCTGCCAAGAATCCACCAACGAGGTGCTGGGAATTTTGCTTAGTGATAGATGTTTTACCTAAAAGGCATCTGTGAGAGGCATGGAACATGTCTTATTGGTGTAATGTTTGCCTATAATCCACCAGTGAGTGGTTGAGAGTATGGCTCAGTGATAGAACGCCCACCTAGAATCCCCCTTTGAGGTGTTGGGGCATAGGGCAACATTACAACAAAGCAAAACAAAAAAGAATTATATCTTAGCATGCTGAATAGTCCGGGTTCAATACTTCACACACACACACACACACACACACACACACACACACACACACACACACACACACACACTGAAATTCTGGAATCAATATTAAAGCGAAAGAAGTTAAAGGTTGGCATGTGTTACAACACAGATGAGCCTTGAGAAAATATTTTGCTAAGGGGCAGAAAGGGGTATGATCTATGGGCCAATTTACATAAAATATCTCCAACTGACATATCTATGAAGGTCGAAAACAGATCAGTAGTAAAAGGAAAACTGTACTTGTAGGCAGAATTTTCTTGTTCCCACCGCTGGTTTCAAAATAACCAGAAAGAGGCTTAATACTAATTATAAATGCTTGTTCAATAGCTCAGGCTTGTTGTTAACTAGCTCTTATAACTTACCTCATTTCTATGAATGGCTTTTTACCTGTTTCCCACTTTACAGGTCTGACTCATTTTCCGTCTGGCTGGTGACTCCGCTCTGCCCTTCTCTTTCCTAGAATTCTCAAACTGCCTTTCCTTCCTAAATGTATTCTGTCCACCTATTGGCCTGTCAGATTTGTAATTAAACCAATCACAGCAACAAATCTTCACAGTGTACAAAAGGATTATGCCACAGCATCTACTCAGTGATCACAAGGTCTCTCTAGGGAGTGATTTTTTTTTTCCAGATGGAGCCACATCCTTGTGAGTGTACTGAAGAACATCAAAATTTTTACTTTGACTTGGGTGAATTGCATGGTATATGGATTGTGTCTCATGTAAGAATCTGCTAAACCTAGTGACGCTGATTTCACAGTGAACAGAGTAATTACTGTGTTTCATCTTCTCCCAGGTACTGCTGTAGTCTAAGTGCTTTCAAATGATCGACTAGAAGCTGCCGTGATAACTCAGTGCTTAAGGATGTACACTGCTCTTCCAGAGACCTGAGTTGGAGTTCCAGCATCCAGACCAGGCACATCAAAGCAGCTGTAATTCCAGTTCCGGGGATCCAATACCTCTAGCCTCTGTAGGCACCTGCATGATCCAAGATTAAAACTAGAACTTGTAAATGATTAACCAATTATATATATTATCTAGCCCTATAAAAATCTGTCCTGCATGAATCTCATTTCAAAGGAAGGCAAACAGAAGTGACTTTAATAATATTACATGGCAAGGGAATGATGGTACCAGGATCCAAAGCCACGTGGATTTGCTCCAACCTTTAAGCTCTGTGCTTTTTGCCCATAGGTAAGCCTTTCTCAGAACTAAGGGCTTTGCCATTTGGAGGTCTGTGCAAACCTTCCTGATTTATTTTCTTCATTCATTCACCAGCTGATAACTGAAGCATGAGCACCTCATACCCCAAACTCAATTTCTTCTCTGTTTCCCTGGCATATCTAGGGGCCATTGGAATAGAGAGAGGTGTGGTGGGCAGGATAAATCATTAGGGACATTACAGTGAGGGGAGTGTGGATTTCTTGTGTGTAGACACAGGCAAACAAGAAAGCCAGGAAGACGGACACATGGCAAGGGCCACAGACTCTGGGGAAAGCAGAGGCTTCTGACTCTCCATCACCTTCCATCTTCACATGGGACACAGAGACATGTAATGAGCACAATTCTCCAAGGGAAGAGTCTTCAGGGTTCTCATTTTCTGCCCAGAGACAAAGACTGAAAGCTTTGGTTTCGTAAATCCCAGTCAGCCCCAGGAGCTCCTGGATCAAGGGAGTAGCTTGTTACAACTTAGTTCCAGAGAGACGGAGAAGCAGAAGGTGAGCGTGTTCTCCATCACGGCAAGGCACCAGGCGTCAGGAAAGAATGAATAGGGGCTATTTGACTGACAGATGCTGTAATGATCACTGGGAGCAGAATACCATTTTTTAAAGAATATTTGATGGTGATGCTCATGGAGGTGTTAATCATGATGGTGAAGTCTAAGATTATATCGGTATGGTGATGCTGCTGTTGCTGCTGGTGATGGTTGTGCTGCTGCTGCTGCTGGTGGTGATGATGATGAAGATAAAGATTGTAGTGACATGGCAATGATTAAGATTATAATGATATGGTCCTGACATAATGATGGTGATGATGACTAAGGTTATAGTGATAGAGCGATGATATGATGATGGCAGTGAGGAGTAAGATTATGATGATGATGGACATGAAAAATGATGCAGATGACCAAGATGGTGACAATAATTATGGGGGTGATCTCGAGGTCTTAGTGGGATGGTGATAAAGATAACAGTAATGATGGTGTGATATTGGTTGTGATGGAGGAGTCCGCTGATAGTTCTGGTAATAATGAAGATGTCGATGATTACTAATTGGTGTGGGAGATTTTGAATCTCAATACAGCCTCAGTTAATCCTCACTGGCATTTTAGGAGCAGACTCCACTATAAGCATGCATTTACAGATAAGGGAGCGAGAAGTTAAGCTATTCTCAAAGCTACTAAATGGCAGAGTTTGGACTCAGTGTTCTATCCCAATCTTGGAAACACTTGGGGAAACTTACTCAGTTTCTGTTTCCTTTTACCTCCATCCCTAGGTATAGTATGGCCTTTCCCTCACAGGTGAGTGGGGGAGAGTACTCACCAAGGTAGATCCTAGCCCTTGCTTGCTTTGGGTTGTGTGTTCCCAAGGTTTGATTACACATGCCAGCTCATTCCAGCTTTCTGTAGGAGGCACTGAGTCTCTGCTTAGAATTAGCTTTCAAGGCATAGCTCCCCCCCCCCCCCCATTGAGATAGGGCATCCTGAGTGGTATCAGAGCTGCATAGAAGGAAGGAAGTGCTGGGTCCTGAAAAGTGCTGGTGACTCAGGCATGTAACCCCAGACCTTAAGAGCCCGGGTCAGGGGGGATTTCTATAAGTTGGAGGCTAGTCTGAGCTTTGTTGTGAGTTCCAGACCAACATTAGCTATATCGTGAGACCTGATCTTTTTATTTTTTTGAGACCCGAGCTAAAAAAAAAAAAAAGAAAAGAAAAAAAGAAAAAGTTTACGTTGTCTCTTTGTTTGTACATCTTTAACATAGAGTAGGGTTTAGAAGGGTGTTAGAAACAATTCTAACTCTTGGTGTATGCCATGATGATATTTTAAAGTGCTATGATTCATTAAAAGAATACTACCTAGGTGCTGCTAAATGTATTTCCTGATTCAGTAGCTGACCAGAAACTTAATCGGGGAAAATACTGCTTTGAAACACAGAAAGGATCTGTTTTTCCTCTTTGGTTTGATGAAGAATTTAAGGAGTCCGCGGTCATAGCTCTGATTCTAGTTGATTCCATTTGAAAAACAAAACAATAAAACAAAATCCATTCCAGACCTACATTCTGAGGCTGTGACGGCCTAGGATTTAAGCTCTCCAGGACTCCAGTCCATAAAGAATGTAGATGGAATGACCTTTGGTACTTTGTATCTTCACATTAATTCTCTTTACCCCCATTTTTGATTTTGTTGAAAAGAGATAGTTTTTTTTTCCATACAATTTCCTCTCCCTAGCTCCTCCCAGGACCTAATCTATACCCTTTCTTCCTCACCTTACAAATCATGTAGATATAAAAGAATAATCATAAAATAAAATAAACACAGAAACAGAAAAGAATCCAGAGAAAAAGTATAAGAAACTCAAGAGACACTAATGCTTATACACACAGGAATCCCACAAAAACAGAAAACTGGAAATCATAATATATACACAAAAGACATGTAAGTTAAAATAAATGAATAAATAAAGTCCTGACCAAAAAATCATGAGATAATGAGCCTCCAAAGATGCCATTGAGTTCATTTTGTGTTGGCCATCTACTGTTAAGAGTGATTTATTTACAGTAATTCTTTAAATAAAACTTGAACTTTAAAATTACATTTATTTATGTGCATGAGTGTATGTGTGTGTGTGGGATGTTTATGGTAAGTGTGGTGTGAGTGGTGTTTATGGTGTTAATGGTGTGTGTGGTGTGTGTGTGTAATGTTTATGTATGTGTGTGTGGTGTGATATTTGTGGTAAGTGTGTGGGATGTGTGTGTCTCTCTGTGTTGGTGTTTATGGTGTGTGTGTGCTGTTTATCGTAACTGTGTGGTGTGTGTGTGTGTGTGTGGTTTGTTATTTGTGGTAAGTGTGGGGTGTGTGGTGTTTATGGTAAGTGTGTGTGTATGGGGGTGGTATTTATGGTATGGTAAGTGTGGGGTGTGTGTGCATGTCACCATGCAGCCTTGTGGGGATATTTTCAAATATAAAAAAACAGTTGGAGATATCAGAGGGATCTATCCACAGTCAGTCTAGGAGGATCAGACAATGGTAACTCACACCTTTAATCTCAGCACAGGGCATATCTGGGAGCGGTGACCTACGCCCTTAATCCAATCTGAGTTTAAGGTCATCTTACTTTACAGCAGGAATTCCTGGCTCCCAGGCAGGCAGTGGTGGTGCCATGGCTTAACTGAGCAAAGTAGTTAAGGCAGGCATAGAAATACAGAGCAGGCAGAAGAAGCCAGGAGGAGCCAGGTTGAGGAAGCTGGAAGACAGCTGGGTGAGAGCTGACTGTGGTGTTTACTCTCTCTGATATTTCTGCCTTTCCCAGAGATTTGGCCCTGAGTTTCCTTTATTCATGCAACACAGCATGGCAGTCAGAGGACAACTTTCAGGTTCTCTCTTTCACCATGTAGGTTCCAGAGATCAAACTCTGACTGTCAGCCTTGGCAGCAAGTACCTTCACCCACTGAGCCATCTTGCCAGTTCACAATTTAAAAAGTCCAAATCTAAAACTCCCTGACTATTACTTCCAACTAGGATCCTCACCTTTGAGAGGAATCTCCATCATTGTTTTAGGGTGTATCCTTTCCTACATTTACAGTACATTTTCCGCTGTACGTGTGGACCTGGAAGAAAAACAAGGTGTGTTTTGCATCATCACATCGTCTGTGCTGGACAGTGATATGTCAACTTGACACAGTCTAAAGTCATCTTGGAGAAGGGAGCATTAGTTAAGAAAATGCCTCTGTAAGAGATTGTTGTAAGCAAGCCTGGAAAGGGGGGGTATTTTCTTAATTAGTGATTAATGGGGGAGGGCCAAACCCACTGTGGATGGTGTCATGCCTGGGCTGGTGGTCCTGAGTCTATAAGAAAGCTGGCTGAGCAAGCCATGTGCAGCAAGTCAGTAAGCAGTGCCCCTCTATGACCTCTGCATCAGCTCCTGTCTCTAGGATCCTGCCCTGCTTGAGTTCCTGTCCTGACTTCCTTCATTGATGGACTACAATGTAAAAACATAAGCCAAATAAACCCTTTCCTTCCCAAGGTGCTTTGGTCATGGGGTTTAATCACAGCAATAGTAACCCAAACTAAGACACAACCCTGTTTTTTAAATTCCAGTTTTGGGGCACAGTATTTCCTGAATAACATCCATGTCCTTGTACTGTGTGACACCTCTCCTCTTTCCCTTCCCTTCCCCTCCCTTCCCTTCCCCATTTCATATTTTATATTTTGAGACACAGTCTTACATAGTCTGAGCTGGCCTTGAACTTGCTATGTAGTTGGAGAGGGCATTGAATCCCCAATATTCCTACCTCTGTCTCCTCTGCTTGAATACCAGCATGTACTACCATGATCAATATGTTGTTTCTGTCTATCTCTGTCTGTCTGTCTGTCTGCCCCGTCCCATGTGTGGTATGCACATGTGGAGGCCAGGGGTAATTTTAGGATATCTTACTGTATCACTTCCCTTATTATTATTATTCTTTTTAACACACGGTCCCTCATTGAACACAGAACTCAGAATTTCAACTAGACTAGCTGGGCAATGGTCCTCTCATCTCTGGCCCTCTTTCCAATGCTAAGGTTACAAGCACCTGCTGCCATTCATTCCTTGCTTGGGGTCAGAACTCAGGGTCTCATGCCTGTTCAGCAAGATCTTTATCCAAGGTTATCTCCACAGCTTTCTGATCTCCTTTAAAGATCACCAGGGCTGTGCTGGATTTTTAAACAGGGTGCTAACTACCTCAATGAGAAGTACTGTGTCATGAAGCCCTACAGGTGAAATCCTGTTATCACAACCTCACAGGTAAGACAGAAGGTTTAGAGGAGCCTGCCTTGCTCATGTGTGACAAGGATTTTCCCATCACTCTAAGACACTCACTATTAATCAGACCCTGTACTTCCTTGTGTTTTGAACTTACTGTGTGGGCCTTTCCTTCCTCCTGGTGCTTTTCTTTTCAAGTTGAAGCTCATGTCCAGTTAGTGGGTCATAAAATCAGTTGAGCTCAGAGTTTTACAGCCTTCATTCTACTGACCATTGAGTCTGTGGACTCAATCTGCAATGGTGATAGGATGGCCAAGCACCTCAGAGAGTTTAAACAGAGTCCTCATCTTTATTCCCTGGGCAGTATTTATTTCTTACTTTTGGTCTGGGGTTGTCTTGGAAATCTTAGCTCTTTAAGAAATCAAATCCCCCTGGGTGGTGCTGGTGCACCCTTTTAATCCCAGCACTCAGGATACAGAGGCAGATGGTTCTCTGTGAGTCTGAGGCCAGCCTGGTTTACACTGTGGGTTCCAGAACAGCCAGGGCTATCTTGAAAAACCCAAACAACAACAAAAACCCCAAATAAAACAAAGAGCCAAAACCAACCAACAAACCAAACAAAAAAACCCAGAAACAAAACCCAACCAAACACCATTTTCTTGATGAGTTTTTTCCCCAAAATTTAATTGGCGATTTTATATACATTATATGTATATATATACACACACAATACATATATACACAATATACATTTAATATGTATATATGCATATAATATGTATATATGAGATATATAACATAAAATATATGTGTGCATACACACACGAATATATATACATATAAATATATATGTACATACATTACTGTCACTTCACTCTCTCCCGTTCCCATCCACCTCTATTGCCCACTCTCTCACGAATCTATTTTTTCCCATTTACATCGTTTTGATTTGTTTTGGTTTTGTGACACTAAGTTTAACCAAGGCTGCCTGTGTGACAAAGGTCATGATAAGAGGAAATATCAGAGACCAGAGGTGAAATAGGTTTGGAAACCACGCCTAGTGAGCTAGAGGTTCTGAAGGGTCCGAGGATGAAAAGTTAGCCTAGAACCATCTCATGGGTGTGCGCCGGAGGCAGGGCGCTCTCTGTGAGTTCCAGGACTGCCTGGTCAACATCATGAGTTCCAAACTTAAGAGAGACGCTGTTTCAAAAAAAAAAAAATCTCACAAAGGCCTTTGCAAAAAATCAAAACTATGGTACAACCAACCAGGAAAAGGGGAGTCAGAAGAGAAGATCGCAAGGGCAAAAACAGGCTAGGCCCGTGGGTCATTATGCTTCATCCCACAGTCGCTGGGGATGTGAAGAAGGATTCTGTCCATGGTGAGGTACTGGACTTGATTTACCACTGTATAAGCCCCCCCTTGGGAATGTGAAGGATGGGACTCATAAGCTACAATTCTCAATTCATCTTCTCCTCCCACTGGTACTCCATAGGGTTCTTCCCAGGTCCTCAGCGAAGTGTCCTCGAATCCTCGGCCAATGCCATCCTACTGGGCATCATCTCCCTGGACAAATCAGAGCCGTGCCCATGAGCTGGAGTTCGTGCTGCTGGGCTTTGCACATGTGCCCTCCCTGCGCCCAATGCTTGCAGTGCTCTTCCTGGCTGCCTTCCTACTCACGTTGCTAGGCAACACGCTATTCGTCTTGCTCACCAGCCTGGACCCAGGCCTGCATGCGCCCATGTACTTCTTCCTGAGCCAGCTGGCTCTGGTGGAGATCTGCTTCTCAGTGGACGTGGCGCCCCGTCTCCTGGTGACCCTACTGTGGCCTGGACATGGGGTGTCCCTCACATGCTGTGCCCTGCAGCTTTTCCTTGTCCTGTCCTGTGTCACATCTGAGTGCTTGCTCCTCACGGTCATGGCCTGGGATCGCTTCTTGGCCATTTGCAGGCCTCTGCATTATAGTGCCATCATAAGCCCAAGGCTGTGTCACCTGCTGGCCACAACCTGCTGGCTTTCAGGAGTTCCGGTGTCGCTGGTCTTCACTATCTGGCTCTTTAACTTCCCTTTCTGTGGGCCACGGGGCATCCGGCACTTCCTCTGTGACATAGCACCTCTGCTGAGCCTGGTGTGTGCAGATACCAGAGTCTTTGAGGCCAGTGTGTTTGTGGCCACAGTGTTAATTATGATTGTTCCAGTCTGTCTCATAATCATGTCCTATACCAGGATTCTGGCTGCTGTCCTGCGGATGCCATCAACCTCTGGGCGTCACAAGGCCCTGTCTACCTGTGCCTCCCACCTCATTGTGGTAATTCTGTTTTATGGCACAACGGGGGTCATCCACTTGCGCCCCAAGGCCAGCTACTCTCCTGAGAGCAAGCAAGTGGTGTCCCTGTCATACACCATAGTGACCCCCATGCTCAACCCCCTCATCTACAGCCTGCGGAACAAAGAGGTCAAGATTGCCTTAGGTCGTGTCTTTGTTCAGAGACGAGGTACCTTTATCCCCTGACTCCTAAATTACTTCATTTGCCCAGTCCTTTGGGGCAATAGGCTTGAGGACCTCAGTGTACGAGTAAGTTAAATCCTTTATAAAAGATTCTTTTGATGGAATTGTCCGGCTAAGATGTAGGAATGATGTCACAACTCTAATGGCACCTTGAACACAGCCAAAAACTTCAACTTGCTCAGTGTATTGAGTAGATAACATTTTGTCTTTCCATTGGAATAGCAACTGGGTTGGAGTTCAAAACCATGGAGATGGTGTCTTCCCTATGCAAAGTAAAATATAGAAAAGCAAATTTTAGCAAAGCAAAAGCAATTTTAATCTCGTATAAATCGACTGATTTAGGGGATATTCTGATTGTGATTAGAGTATGAAATTTGCCTCACAGGCTTATGTGTTTATTCTCAGCAACCATAGGGTGGCTCACAACCATCTATAATGAAATCTGGTGCCCCCTTCTGGCATGCAGGAATATATGCAGACAGAGTACTATATAATAAATAAATAAATGAATGAATGAATGAATGAATAAATAAATAAATAAATAAAATCTTAAACAAACAAACAAACAAACTCATGAAAGGCTGAGCAGTGGTGGCGCATAACTTTAATTCCAGAACTTGCGAGGCAGAGGCAAGCAGATCTAGTCAATGGAGTGAGTTCCAGGTCAGGCTCTAAAACTATACATAGAGACGTGTGTGTGTGCATGTGAATGTGTGGGTGTGTGTGGGTGAGTATATGCCAAAGTGCAGTGTGGAGGTCAGAAGACCGTCTTACCAGGTGGGTCCTAGGAACTGAACTCAGGCCATCGTTCTTGGTAGCATTGCTTTGACTCACTGAGCTATCTCTGGAGCCTGAATTTTGAGCTTTGTAATAAAAGAAGAACCATTAAGATGCTGCGCAAATTCTAACTTGTCTTATAAGAAAAACCCAGAGCAAGATATTGGGGTAAAGCTGAAAGATCAGAGAAGCAGAGGAACAAGCCGCTAGAGAAACTTCTCACCACTGCTGAGTTCTCAGGCTGAGAGGGGAAGATCCCGTCTCCATGAATCCCCATACTGGGGAGGGGAAGCAAGGGTGGAGCTCCCGTCTCTTCCCACCTTATACTCTTTCTCTGCCGAGCCATACCACTTCCTATCTCAACCTTCCTAAGGCTGGTATTAAAGGTGTGTGATCCCAAGTGCTAGAATTAAAGATTTGTACCAACACTGCCTGGCTCTGTTTCTCTTTTAGACTAGATTAATCTCCAGTAGCCCAGTGTGGCCTTGAACCCACAGAGATCCAGAGGAATCTCTGCCTCTGCCTCCAGAGCGCTGGGATTAAAGGTGTGTGTCACCACTTCCTGACCCCTATGGCTAACTGTGGCTGGCTCCATTCTCTGATGCTCAGGCAAAGCTTTATTTGATATGCAACATATCACCACATTAAAATGAATAGGCACTATTCCTAGATATCCCTAGTGCCCATGGTAGAAAGTGCCTATAATCTCAGTATTCAGGAATTTGAGGCAGGAAGATTATGAGTCCTTAGGTCACGTGATGAGTTCAAGGCTAGTCTGATGCAGTCTAGAGAGACTTTGCCTCAAATAATTAATTACTGTTCACTAAAAGACAGTGTGGGAAGAGTGAGAAACAGTGAATAGTGAGTGTGTGAGGATACTGGCCAAATGTAGAACCAAGGGCTATTTATCAAGATGTGTAAAACTACACCCAAAAGGTAAAGGCACAGAAAAATCCAGTAACCGTTTAGCAATGGACTCTACCAAGTGTTTAGTATGTGTTTATTGATCAATGGTTCTGTCCCGGGAAGTGTCTTGAAGCTGGGATATATCAGGGAAAAAGATGCACTCATTTCCATCCAGCTCATTCTTCCAGTGAGCTAAGAGTCAGGCAGCAGTAAGTTTCATCACTGGGAAAGTTCCTACTATTGATTTAATCTTCTATGTTCAGGGTTGGCCTGCATTCCAAAACTTATAAAGATATGTTTTACAACTATTGTTTGAAGAATGAACAAATAAAATAAATAGTAAGATTGTCAATTTGATGGCTTTGTAGAATGTCAAGCACCGAGGTGTCAATTTCCACCCTTGGTAGATACTCAAGACAGAGTAAAACATAAACTTACATAAAAACCTGTGTATCATATTTACATCAGCCTCACAATATCCCCAATTATGTATAAACAACCTAGAGTCCATTACCTGAAGCTGTGGCCATTAACTCACCAAGAAGGCTGAGGGTGGTTCAAATGGCACAGCGCTTGCCTAGAATCCTTCACTGGGGACTCGTGGTATATATCAATGGCAGAACACCTGCCAAGAATCCACCAACGAGGTGCTGGGAATTTTGCTTAGTGAGAGATCTTTTACCTAAAAGGCATCTGTGAGAGGCATGGAACATGTCTTATTGGTGTAATGTTTGCCTATAATCAATCCACCAGTGAGTGGTTGAGAGTATGGCTCAGTGATAGAACGCCCACCTAGAATCCCCCTTTGAGGTGTTGGGGCATAGGGCAACATTACAACAAAGCAAAACAAAAAAGAATTATATCTTAGCATGCAGAATAGTCTGGGTTCAATACTTCACACACACACACACACACACACACACACACACACACACTCTGAAATTCTGGAATCAATATTAAAATGAAAGAAGTTAGAGGTTGTCATGTGTTATAACACAGATGAGCCTTGAGAAAATATTTTGCTAAGGGGCAGAAAGGGGTATGATCTATGGACCAATTTACATAAAATATCTCCAACTGACATATCTATGAAGGTCGAAAACAGATCAGTAGTAAAAGGAAAACTGTACTTGTAGGCAGAATTTTCTTGTTCCCACCGCTGGTTTCAAAATAACCACAAAGAGTCTTAATACTAATTATAAATGCTTGTTCAATAGCTCAGGCTTGTTGTTAGCTAGCTCTTATAACTTACCTAATTTCTATGAATCTACGAGCTGCCCCAAGGCTCATGGCTTTTTACCTGTTTCCCATTTTATAGGTCTGACTCATTTTCCATCTGGCTGGTGACTCCTCTCTGCCCTTCTCTTTCCTAGAATTCTCACATTGGCTTTCCTTCCTAAATTTATTCTGTCCACCTATTGGCCTGTCAGATTTTTAATTAAACCAATCACAGCAACAAATCTTCACAGTGTACAAAAGGATTATGCCACAGCATCTACTCAGTGATCACAAGGTCTCTCTAGGGAGTGATTTTGTTTTCCAGATGGAGCCACATCCTTGTGAGTGTACTGAAGAACATCAAAATTTTTACTTTGACTTGGGTGAATTGCATGGTATATGGATTGTGTCTCATGTAAGAGTCTGCTAAACCTAGTGACACTGATTTCACAGTGAACAGAGTAATTACTGTGTTTCATCTTCTCCCAGGTACTGCTGTAGTCTAAGTACTTTCAAATGATTGACTAGAAGCTGCCGTGATAACTCAGTGCTTAAGGATGTACACTGCTCTTCCAGAGACCTGAGTTGGAGTTCCAGCATCCAGACCAGGCACATCAAAGCAGCTGTAATTCCAGTTCCGGGGATCCAATACCTCTAGCCTCTGTAGGCACCTGCATGATCCAAGATTAAAACTAGAACTTGTAAATGATTAACCAATTATATATATTATCTAGGCCTATAAAAATCTGTCCTGCATGAATCTCATTTCAAAGGAAGGCAAACAGAAGTGACTAATAATATTACATGGCAAGAGAATGATGGTACCAGGATCCAAAGCCACGTGGATTTGCTCCAACCTTTAAGCTCTGTGCTTTGTGCCCATAGGTAAGCCTTTCTCAGAACTAAGGGCTTTGCCATTTGGAGGTCTGTGCAAACCTTCCTGATTTATTTTCTTCATTCATTCACCAGCTGATAACTGAAGCATGAGCACCTCATACCCCAAACTCAATTTCTTCTCTGTTTCCCTGGCATATCTAGGGGCCATTGGAATAGAGAGAGGTGTGGTGGGCAGGATAAATCATTAGGGACATTACAGTGAGGGGAGTGTGGATTTCTTGTGTGTAGACACAGGCAAACAAGAAAGCCAGGAAGACGGACACATGGCAAGGACCACAGACTCTGGGGAAAGCAGAGGCTTCTGACTCTCCATCACCTTCCATGTTCACATGGGACACAGAGACATGTAATGAGCACAATTCTCCAAGGGAAGAGTCTTCAGGGTTCTCATTTTCTGCCCAGAGACAAAGACTGAAAGCTTTGGTTTCGTAAATCCCAGTCAGCCCCAGGAGCTCCTGGATCAAGGGAGTAGCTTTGTCACAACTTAGTTCCAGACAGACGGAGAAGCAGAAGGTGAGCGTGTTCTCCATCACGGCAAGGCACCAGGTGGCAGGAAAGAATGAATAGGGGCTATTTGAATGACAGATGCTGTAATGATCACTGGGAGCAGAATACAATTTTTTAAAGAATATTTGATGGTGATGCTCATGGAGGTGTTAATCATGATGGCGAAGGCTAAGATTATATCGGTATGGTGATGCTGCTGTTGCTGCTGGTGATGGTTGTGCTGCTGCTGCTGCTGCTGGTGATGATGATGAAGATAAAGATTGTAGTAACATCGAAATGATTAAGATTATAATGATATGGTCCTGACTTAATGATGGTGATGATGACTAAGATTATAGTGATAGAGCGATGATATGATGATGGCAGTGAGGAGTAAGATTATGATGATGATGGACATGAAAAATGATGCAGATGACCAAGATGGTGAAAATAATTATAGGGTGATCCCGAGGTCTTAGTGGGATGGTGATAAAGATAACAGTAATGATGGTGTGATATTGGTTATGATGGAGGAGTCCGCTGATAGTTCTGGTAATAATGAAGATGTCGATGATTACTAATTGGTGTGGGAGATTTTGAATCTCAATACAGCCTCAGTTAATCCTCACTGACATTTTAGGAGCAGACTCCACTATAAGCATGCATTTACAGATAAGGGAGCGAGAAGTTAAGCTATTCTCAAAGCTCCTAAATGGTAGAGTTTGGACTCAGTGTTCTATCCCAATCTTGGAAACACTTGGGGAAACTTACTCAGTTTCTCTTCCCTTTTACCTCCATCCCTAGGTACAGTATGGCCTTTCCCTCACAGTTGAGTGGGGGAGAGTACTCATCAAGGTAGATCCTAGCCCTTGCTTGCTTTGGGTTGTGTGTTCCCAAGGTTTGATTACACATGCCAGCTCATTCCAGCTTTCTGTAGGAGGCACTGAGTCTCTGCTTAGAATTAGCTTTCAAGGCATAGCTCCCCCCCCCCATTGAGATAGGGCATCCTGAGTGGTATCAGAGCTGCCTAGAAGGAAGGAAGTGCTGGGTCCTGAAAAGTGCTGGTGACTCAGGCATGTAACCCCAGACCTTAAGAGCCCGGGTCAGGGGGGATTTCTATAAGTTGGAGGCTAGTCTGAGCTTTGTTGTGAGTTCCAGACCAACATTAGCTATATCGTGAGACCTGATCTTTTTATTTTTTTGAGACCCGAGCTAAAAAAAAAAAAAAAAGAAAAAGAAAAAGAAAAAGAAAAAGAAAAAGTTTATGTTGTCTCTTTGTTTGTACATCTTTAACATAGAGTAGGGTTTAGAAGGGTGTTAGAAACAATTCTAACCCTTGGTCTATGCCATGATGATATATTAAAGTGCTATGATTCATTAAAAGAATACTACCTAGGTGCTGCTAAATGTATTTCCTGGCTTAGTAGCAGACCAGAAACTTAGTCTGGGAAAATACTGCTTTGAAACACAGAAAGGATCTGTTTTTCCTCTTTGGTTTGATGAAGAATTTAAGGAGTCCGAGGTCATAGCTCTGATTCTAGTTGATTCCATTTGAAAAACAAAATAAAACAATAAAACAAAATCCATTCCAGACCTACATTCTGAGGCTGTGACGGCCTAGGATTTAAGCTCTCCAGGACTCCAGTCCATAAAGAATGTAGATGGAATGACCTTTGGTACTTTGTATCTTCACAGTAATTCTTTTTACCCCCATTTTTGATTTTGTTGAAAAGAGATAGTTTTTTTTTCCATACAATTTCCTCTCTCTAACTCCTCCCAGGCCCTAATCTATACCCTTTCTTCCTCTCCTTACAAATCATGCAGATATAAAAGAATAATCATAAAATAAAATAAACACAGAAAGAGAAAAAAAATCCAGAGAAAAAGTATAAGAAACTCAAGAGACACTAATGCTTATACACACAGGAATCCCACAAAAACAGAAAACTAGAAATCATAATATATACACAAAAGACATGTAAGTTAAAATAAATGAATAAATAAAGTCCTGACCAAAAAATCATGAGATAATGAGCCTCCAAAGATGCCATTGAGTTCATTTTGTGTTGGCCATCTACTGTTCTTAAGAGTGATTTATTTACAGTAATTCTTTAAATAAAACTTGAACTTTAAAATTACATTTATTTATGTGAATGAGTGTATGTGTGTGTGTGGGATGTTTATGGTAAGTGTGGTGTGAGTGGTGTTTATGGTGTTTATGGTGTTTATGGTGTGTGTGGTGTGTGTGTGGTATGTGTGTGTGTAATGTTTATGTATGTGTGTGTGTGGTGTGATATTTGTGGTAAGTGTGTGGGATGTGTGTGTCTCTCTGTGTTGGTGTTTATGGTGTGTGTGTTATTTATGGTAACTGTGTTGTGTGTGTGTGTGGTGTTATTTATGGTAAGTGTGTGTGTATGGGGGTGGTATTTATGGTATGGTAAGTGTGGGGGGTGTGTGTGTGTGCATGTCACCATGCAGCCTTGTGGGGATATTTTCAAATATAATAAAAACAGTTGGAGATATCAGAGGGATCTATGCACAGTCAGTCTAGGAGGATCAGACAATGGTAACTCACACCTTTAATCTCAGCACAGGGAATATCCGGGAGTGGTGACCTACGCCCTTAATCCAATCTGAGTTTGAGGTCATCTTAGTTTACAGCAGGAATTCCTGGCTCCCAGGCAGGCAGTGGTGGTGCCATGGCTTAACTGAGCAAAGTAGTTAAAGCAGGCATAGAAATACAGAGCAGGCAGAAGAAGCCAGGAGGAGCCAGGTTGAGGAAGCTGGAAGACAGCTGGGTGAGAGCTGACTGTGGTGTTTACTCTCTCCGATATTTCTGCCTTTCCCAGAGATTTGGCCCTGAGTTTCCTTTATTCATGCAACACAGCATGGCAGTCAGAGGACAACTTTCAGGTTCTCTCTTTCACCATGTAGGTTCCAGAGATCAAACTCAGACTGTCAGCCTTGGCAGCAAGTACCTTCACCCACTGAACCATCTTGCCAGTTCACAATTTAAAAAGTCCAAATCTAAAACTCCCTGACTATTACTTCCAACTAGGATCCTCATCTTTGAGAGGAATCTCCATCATTGTTTTAGGGTGTATCCTTTCCTACATTTACAGTACATTTTCCCCTGTGCTTGTGGACCTGGAAGAAAAACAAGGTGTGTTTTGCATCATCACATCGTCTGTACTGGACAGTGATATGTCAACTTGACACAGTCTAAAGTCATCTTGGAGAAGGGAGCATTAGTTAAGAAAATGACTCTGTAAGAGATTGTTGTAAGCAAGTCTGGAAAGGGGGGTATTTTCTTAATTAGTGATTAATGGGGGAGGGCAAAACCCATTGTGGATGATGTCATGCCTGGGCTGGTGGTCCTGAGTCTATAAGAAAGCTGGCTGAGCAAGCCATGTGCAGCAAGTCAGTAAGCAGCACCCCTCTATGGCCTCTGCATCAGCTCCTGTCTCTAGGATCCTGCCCTGTTTGAGTTCCTGTCCTGACTTCCTTCATTGATGGACTACAATGTAGAAACATAAGCCAAATAAACCCTTTCCCCCCGAAGGTGCTTTGGTCATGGGGTTTAATCACAGCAATAGTAACCCAAACTAAGACACAACCCTGTTTTTTAAATTCCAGTTTTGGGGCACAGTATTTCCTGAATAACATCCATGTCATTGTACTGTGTGACACCTCTCCTCTTTCCCTTCCCTTCCCCTCCCTTCCCTCCCCATTTCATATTTTATATTTTGAGACACAGTCTTACATGGTCTGAGCTGGCCTTGAACTTGCTATGTAGTTGGAGAGGGCATTGAATCCCCAATATTCCTACCTCTGTCTCCTCTGCTTGAATACCAGCATGTACTACCATGATCAATATGCTGTATCTGTCTCCCTCTGTGTCTGTTTGTCTCTGTGTCTCTGTCTATCTCTGTCTGTCTGTCTGCCCCGTCCCATGTGTGGTATGCACATGTGGAGGCCAGGGGTAATTTTAGGATATCTTACTGTATCACTTCCCTTATTATTATTATTCTTTTTAACACACGGTCCCTCATTGAACACAGAACTCAGCATTTCAACTAGACTAGCTGGGCAATGGTCCTCTCATCTCTGGCCCTCTTTCCAATGCTAAGGTTACAAGCACCTGCTGCCATTCATTCCTTGCTTGGGGTCAGAACTCAGGGTCTCATGCCTTTTCAGCAAGATCTTTATCCAAGGTTATCTCCACACCTTTCTGATCTCCTTTAAAGATCACCAGGGCTGTGCTGGATTTTTAAACATGGTGCTAACTACCTCAATGAGAAGTACTGTGTCATGAAGCCCTACAGGTGAAATCCTGTTATCACAACCTCACAGGTAAGACAGAAGGTTTAGAGGAGCCTGCCTTGCTCATATGTGACAAGGATTTTCCCATTGCTCTAAGACACTCACTATTAATCAGACCCTGTACTTCCTTGTGTTTTGAACTTACTGTGTGGGCCTTTCCTTCCTGCTGGGTGTTTTTCTTTTCAAGTCGAGGCTCATGTCCAGTTAGTCGGTCATAAAATCAGTTGAGCTCAGAGTTTTACAGCCTTCATTCTACTGACAACTGAGTCTGTGGACTCAATCTGCAATGGTGATAGGATGGCCAAGCACCTCAGAGAGTTTAAACAGAGTCCTCATCTTTATTCCCTGGGCAGTATTTATTTCTTACTTTTGGTCTGGGGTTGTCTTGGAAATCTTAGCTCTTTAAGAAATCAAATCCCCCTGGGTGGTGCTGGTGCACCCTTTTAATCCCAGCACTCAGGAGACAGAGGTAGATGGTTCTCTGTGAGTCTGAGGCCAGCCTGGTATACACTGTGGGTTCCAGAACAGCCAGGGCTATCTTGAAAAACCCAAACAACAACAAAAACCCCAAATAAAACAAAGAGCCAAAACCAACCAACAAACCAAACAAAAAAAACACAGAAACAACACCCAACCAAACACCATTTTCTTGATGAGTTTTTTCCCCAAAATTTAATTGGCGATTTTATATACATTATATGTATATATATATACACACAATACATATATACACAATATACATTTAATATGTATATATGCATATAATATGTATATATGAGATATATAACATAAAATATATGTGTGCATACACACACGAATATATATACATATAAATATATATGTACATACATTACTGTCACTTCACTCTCTCCCGTTCTCATCCACCTCTATTGCCCACTCTCTCACGAATCTATTTTTTCCCATTCACATCGTTTTGTTTTGTTTTGGTTTTGTGACACTAAGTTTAACCAAGGCTGCCTGTGTGACAAAGGTCATGATAAGAGGAAATATCAGAGACCAGAGGTGAAATAGGTTTGGAAACCACGCCTAGTAAGCTAGAGGTTCTGAAGGGTGCGAGGATGAAAAGTTAGCCTAGAACCATCTCATGGGTGTGCCCCAGAGGCAGGGCGATCTCTGTGAGTTCCAGGACTGCCTGGTCAACATCATGAGTTCCAAACTTAAGAGAGACGCTGTTTCAAAAAAAAAAAAATCTCACAAAGGCCTTTGCAAAAAATCAAAACTATGGTACAACCAACCAGGAAAAGGGGAGTCAGAAGAGAGATCGCAAGGGCAAAAACAGCCTAGGCCCGTGGGTCATTATGCTTCATCCCACAGTCGCTGGGGATGTGAAGAAGGATTCTGTCCATGGTGAGGCACTGGACTTGATTTACCACTGTATAAGCCCCCCCTTGGGAATGTGAAGGATGGGACTCATAAGCTACAATTCTCAATTCATCTTCTCCTCCCACTGGTACTCCATAGGGTTCTTCCCAGGTCCTCAGCGAAGTGTCCTCGAATCCTCGGCCAATGCCATCCTACTGGGCATCATCTCCCTGGACCAATCAGAGCCGTGCACATGAGCTGGAGTTCGTGCTGCTGGGCTTTGCACATGTGCCCTCCCTGCGCCCAATGCTTGCAGTGCTCTTCCTGGCTGCCTTCCTACTCACGTTGCTAGGCAACACGCTCATCGTCTTGCTCACCAGCCTGGACCCAGGCCTGCATGCGCCCATGTACTTCTTCCTGCGCCAGCTGGCTCTGGTGGAGATCTGCTTCTCACTGGATGTGGCACCCCGTCTCCTGGTGACCCTACTGTGGCCTGGACGCGGGGTGTCCCTCACAAGCTGTGCCCTGCAGCTTTTCCTTGTGCTGTCCTGTGTCACATCTGAGTCCTTGCTCCTCACGGTCATGGCCTGGGATCGCTTCTTGGCCATTTGCAGGCCTCTGCATTATAGTGCCATCATAAGCCCAAGGCTGTGTCACCTGCTGGCCACAACCTGCTGGCTTTTAGGAGTTCCGGTGTCGCTGGTCTTCACTATCTGGCTCTTTAACTTCCCTTTCTGTGGGCCACGGGGCATCCGGCACTTCCTCTGTGACATAGCACCTCTGCTGAGCCTGGTGTGTGCAGATACCAGAGTCTTTGAGGCCAGTATGTTTGTGACCACTGTCCTTGTCATTATGGTTCCCTTTTGTCTTATAGCTATGTCCTACGCCATGATTCTGGCTGCTGTCCTGCGGATGCCATCAACCTCTGGGCGTCACAAGGCCCTGTCTACCTGTGCCTCCCACCTCATTGTGGTAATTCTGTTTTATGGCACAACGGGGGTCATCCACTTGCGCCCCAAGGCCAGCTACTCTCCTGAGAGCAAGCAAGTGGTGTCCCTGTCATACACCATAGTGACCCCCATGCTCAACCCCCTCATCTACAGCCTGCGGAACAAAGAGGTCAAGATTGCCTTAGGTCGTGTCTTTGTTCAGAGACGAGGTACCTTTATCCCCTGACCCCTAAATTACTTCATTTGCCCAGTCCTTTGGGGCAATAGGCTTGAGGACCTCAGTGTACGAGTAAGTTAAATCCTTTATAAAAGATTCTTTTGATGGAATTGTCCGGCTAAGATGTAGGAATGATGTCACAACTCTAATGGCACCTTGAACACAGCCAAAAACTTCAACTTGCTCAGTGTATTGAGTAGATAACATTTTGTCTTTCCACTGGAATAGCAACTGGGTTGGAGTTCAAAACCATGGAGATGGTGTCTTCCCTATGCAAAGTAAAATAAAGAAAAGCAAATTTTAGCAAAGCAAAAGCAATTTTAATCTCGTATAAATCGACTGATTTAGGGGATATTCTGATTGTGATTAGAGTATGAAATTTGCCTCACAGGCTTATGTGTTTATTCTCAGCAACCATAGGGTGGCTCACAACCATCTATAATGAAATCTGGTGCCCCCTTCTGGCATGCAGGAATATATGCAGACAGAGTACTATATAATAAATGAATGAATGAATGAATGAATGAATGAATGAATGAATGAATAAATAAAATCTTAAACAAACAAACAAACACACTCATGAAAGGCTGAGCAGTGGTGGCGCATAACTTTAATTCCAGAACTTGTGAGGCAGAGGCAAGCAGATCTATTCAATGGAGTGAGTTCCAGGACAGGCTCTAAAACTATACATAGAGACATGTGTGTGTGCATGTGAATGTGTGGGTGTGTGTGGGTGGGTATATGCCAAAGTGCAGTGTGGAGGTCAGAAGACCGTCTCACCAGGTGGGTCCTAGGAACTGAACTCAGGCCATCGTTCTTGGTAGCATTGCTTTGACTCACTGAGCTATCTCTCGAGCCTGAGTTTCGAGCTTTGTAATAAAAGAAGAACCATTAAGATGCTGCACAAATTCTAACTTGTCTTATAAGAAAAACCCAGAGCAAGATATTGGGGTAAAGCTGAAAGATCAGAGAAGCAGAGGAACAAGCCGCTAGAGAAACTTCTGCCCACTGCTGAGTTCTCAGGCTGAGAGGGGAAGATCCCGTCTCCATGAATCCCCATACTGGGGAGGGGAAGCAAGGGTGGAGCTCCCGTCTCTTCCCACCTTATACTCTTTCTCTGCCGAGCCATACCACTTCCTATCTCAACCTTCCTAAGGCTGGTATTAAAGGTGTGTGATCCCAAGTGCTAGAATTAAAGGTTTGTACCAACACTGCCTGGCTTTGTTTCCCTTTTAGACTAGATTAATCTCCAGTAGCCCAGTGTGGCCTTGAACCCACAGAGATCCAGAGGGATCTCTGCCTCTGCCTCCAGAGCGCTGGGGTTAAAGGTGTGTGTCACCACTTCCTGACCCCTATGGCTAACTGTGGCTGGCTCCGTCCTCTGATGCTCAGGCAAAGCTTTATTTGATATGCAACATATCACCACATTAAAATGAATAGGCACTATTCCTAGATATCCCTAGTGCCCATGGTAGAAAGTGCCTATAATCTCAGTATTCAGGAATTTGAGGCAGGAAGATTATGAGTCCTTAGGTCACATGATGAGTTCAAGGCTAGTCTGATGTAGTCTAGAGGGACTTTGCCTCAAATAATTAATTACTGTTCACTAAAAGACAGTGTGGGAAGAGTGAGAAACAGTGAATAGTGAGTGTGTGAGGATACTGGCCAAATGTAGAACCAAGGGCTATTTATCAAGATGTGTAAAACTACATCCAAAAGGTAAAGGCACAGAAAAATCCAGTAACTGTTTAGCAATGGACTCTACCAAGTGTTTAGTATGTGTTTATTGATCAATGGTTCTGTCCCGGGAAGTGTCTTGAAGCTGGGATATATCAGGGATAAAGACGCACTCATTTCCATCCAGCTCATTCTTCCAGTGAGCTAAGAGTCAGGCAGCAGTAAGTTTCATCACTGGGAAAGTTCCTACTATTGATTTAATCTTCTATGTTCAGGGTCGGCCTGCATCCCAAAACTTGTAAAGATATGTTTTACAATTATTGTTTGAAGAATGAACAAATAAAATAAATAGTAAGATTGTCAATTTGATGGCTTTGTAGAATGTCTAGCACCGAGGTGTCAGTTTCCACCCTTGGTAGATACTCAAGACAGAGTAAAACATAAACTTACATAAAAACCTGTGTATCATATTTACATCAGCGTCACAATATCCCCAATTATGTATAAACAACCTAGAGTCCATTACCTGAAGCTGTGGCCATTAACTCACCAAGTAGGCTGAGGGGTGTGGTTCAAATGGCACAGCGCTTGCCTAGAATCCTTCACTGGGGACTCGGGGTATATATCAGTGGCAGAATACCTGCCAAGAATCCACCAACGAGGTGCTGGGAATTTTGCTTAGTGATAGATCTTTTACCTAAAAGGCATCTGTGAGAGGCATGGAACATGTCTTATTGGTGTAATGTTTGCCTATAATCAATCCACCAGTGAGTGGCTGAGAGTATGGCTCAGTGATAGAATGCCCATCTAGAATCCCCCTTTGAGGTGTTGGGGCATAGGACAACATTACAACAAAGCAAAACAAAAAAGAATTATATCTTAGCATGCAGAATAGTCTGGGTTCAATACTTCACACACACACACACACACACACACACACACACACACACACACACACTCTGAAATTCTGGAATCAATATTAAAGTGAAAGAAGTTAAAGGTTGGCATGTGTTACAACACAGATGAGCCTTGAGAAAATATTTTGCTAAGGGGCAGAAAGGGGTATGATCTATGGACCAATTTACATAAAATATCTCCAACTGACATATCTATGAAGGTGGAAAACAGATCAGTAGTAAAAGGAAAACTGTACTTGTAGGCAGAATTTTCTTGTTCCCACCGCTGGTTTCAAAATAACCACAAAGAGGCTTAATACTAATTATAAATGCTTGTTCAATAGCTCAGGCTTGTTGTTAGCTAGCTCTTATAACTTACCTAATTTCTATGAATCTACGAGCTGCCCCAAGGCTCATGGCTTTTTACCTGTTTCCCATTTTATATGTCTGACTCATTTTCCATCTGGCTGGTGACTCCTCTCTGCCCTTCTCTTTCCTAGAATTCTCACATTGGCTTTCCTTCCTAAATTTATTCTGTCCACCTATTGGCCTGTCAGATTTTTAATTAAACCAATCACAGCAACAAATCTTCACAGTGTACAAAAGGATTATGCCACAGCATCTACTCAGTGATCACAAGGTCTCTCTAGGGAGTGATTTTTTTTTCCAGATGGAGCCACATCCTTGTGAGTGTACTGAAGAACATCAAAATTTTTACTTTGACTTGGGTGAATTGCATGGTATATGGATTGTGTCTCATGTAAGAATCTGCTAAACCTAGTGACACTGATTTCACAGTGAACAGAGTAATTACTGTGTTTCATCTTCTCCCAGGTACTGCTGTAGTCTAAGTACTTTCAAATGATTGACTAGAAGCTGCCGTGATAACTCAGTGCTTAAGGATGTACAGTGCTCTTCCAGAGACCTGAGTTGGAGTTCCAGCATCCAGACCAGGCACATCAAAGCAGCTGTAATTCCACTTCCGGGGATCCAATACCTCTAGCCTCTGTAGGCACCTGCATGATCCAAGATTAAAACTAGAACTTGTAAATGATTAACCAATTATATATATTATCTAGCCCTATAAAAATCTGTCCTGCATGAATCTCATTTCAAAGGAAGGCAAACAGAAGTGACTTTAATACTATTACATGGCAAGAGAATGATGGTACCAGGATCCAAAGCCACGTGGATTTGCTCCAACCTTTAAGCTCTGTGCTTTGTGCCCATAGGTAAGCCTTTCTCAGAACTAAGGGCTTTGCCATTTGGAGGTCTGTGCAAACCTTCCTGATTTATTTTCTTCATTCATTCACCAGCTGATAACTGAAGCATGAGCACCTCATACCCCAAACTCAATTTCTTCTCTGTTTCCCTGGCATATCTAGGGGCCATTGGAATAGAGAGAGGTGTGGTGGGCAGGATAAATCATTAGGGACATTACAGTGAGGGGAGTGTGGATTTCTTGTGTGTAGACACAGGCAAACAAGAAAGCCAGGAAGACGGACACATGGCAAGGACCACAGACTCTGGGGAAAGCAGAGGCTTCTGACTCTCCATCACCTTCCATTTTCACATGGGGCACAGAGACATGTAATGAGCACAATTCTCCAAGGGAAGAGTCTTCAGGGTTCTCATTTTCTTCCCAGAGACAAAGACTGAAAGCTTTGGTTTCCTAAATCCCAGTCAGCCCCAGGAGCTCCTGGATCAAGGGAGTAGCTTTGTCACAACTTAGTTCCAGACAGACGGAGAAGCAGAAGGTGAGCGTGTTCTCCATCACGGCAAGGCACCAGGTGGCAGGAAAGAATGAATAGGGGCTATTTGACTGACAGATGCTGTAATGATCACTGGGAGCAGAATACCATTTTTTAAAGAATATTTGATGGTGATGCTCATGGAGGTGTTAATCATGATGGTGAAGGCTAAGATTATATCGGTATGGTGATGCTGCTGTTGCTGCTGGTGGTGATGATGATGAAGATAAAGATTGTAGTGACATGGCAATGATTAAGATTATAATGATATGGTCCTGACATAATGATGGTGATGATGACTAAGATTATAGTGATAGAGCGATGATATGATGATGGCAGTGAGGAGTAAGATTATGATGATGATGGACATGAAAAATGATGCAGATGACCAAGATGGTGAAAATAATTATAGGGGTGATCCCGAGGTCTTAGTGGGATGGTGATAAAGATAACAGTAATGATGGTGTGATATTGGTTGTGATGGAGGAGTCCGCTGATAGTTCTGGTAATAATGAAGATGTCGATGATTACTAATTGGTGTGGGAGATTTTGAATCTCAATACAGCCTCAGTTAATCCTCACTGACATTTTAGGAGCAGACTCCACTATAAGCATGCATTTACAGATAAGGGAGCGAGAAGTTAAGCTATTCTCAAAGCTACTAAATGGTAGAGTTTGGACTCAGTGTTCTATCCCAATCTTGGAAACACTTGGGGAAACTTAGTCAGTTTCTCTTCCCTTTTACCTCCATCCCTAGGTATAGTATGGCCTTTCCCTCACAGGCGAGTGGGGGAGAGTACTCATCAAGGTAGATCCTAGCCCTTGCTTGCTTTGGGTTGTGTGTTCCCAAGGTTTGATTACACATGCCAGCTCATTCCAGCTTTCTGTAGGAGGCACCGAGTCTCTGCTTAGAATTAGCTTTCAAGTCATAGCTCCCCCCCCCCATTGAGATAGGGCATCCTGAGTGGTATCAGAGCTGCCTAGAAGGAAGGAAGTGCTGGGTCCTGAAAAGTGCTGGTGACTCAGGCATGTAACCCCAGACCTTAAGAGCCCGGGTCAGGGGGGATTTCTATAAGTTGGAGGCTAGTCTGAGCTTTGTTGTGAGTTCCAGACCAACATTAGCTATATCGTGAGACCTGATCTTTTTATTTTTTTGAGACCCGAGCTAAAAAAAAAAAAAAAAAAAAAGAAAAAGTTTATGTTGTCTCTTTGTTTGTACATCTTTAACATAGAGTAGGGTTTAGAAGGGTGTTAGAAACAATTCTAACCCTTGGTCTATGCCATGATGATATTTTAAAGTGCTATGATTCATTAAAAGAATACTACCTAGGTGCTGCTAAATGTATTTCCTGGCTCAGTAGCAGACCAGAAACTTAATCCGGGAAAATACTGCTTTGAAACACAGAAAGGATCTGTTTTTCCTCTTTGGTTTGATGAAGAATTTAAGGAGTCCGAGGTCATAGCTCTGATTCTAGTTGATTCCATTTGAAAAACAAAATAAAAACAATAAAACAAAATCCATTCCAGACCTACATTCTGAGGCTGTGATGGCCTAGGATTTAAGCTCTCCAGGACTCCAGTCCATAAAGAATGTAGATGGAATGACCTTTGGTACTTTGTATCTTCACATTAATTCTTTTTACCCCCATTTTTGATTTTGTTGAAAAGAGATAGTTTTTTTTTCCATACAATTTCCTCTCCCTAGCTCCTCCCAGGCCCTAATCTATACCCTTTCTTCCTCTCCTTACAAATCATGTAGATATAAAAGAATAATCATAAAATAAAATAAACACAGAAACAGAAAAGAATCCAGAGAAAAAGTATAAGAAACTCAAGAGACACTAATGCTTATACACACAGGAATCCCACAAAAACAGAAAACTGGAAATCATAATATATACACAAAAGACATGTAAGTTAAAATAAATGAATAAATAAAGTCCTGACCAAAAAATCATGAGATAATGAGCCTCCAAAGATGCCATTGAGTTCATTTGTGTTGGCCATCTACTGTTCTTAAGAGTGATTTATTTATAGTAATTCTTTAAATAAAAATTGAACTTTAAAATTACATTGATTTATGTGCATGAGTGTATGTGTGTGTGTGTGGGATGTTTATGGTAAGTGTGGTGTGAGTGGTGTTTATGGTGTTTATGGTGTGTGTGGTGTGTGTGTGGTGTGTGTGTGTAATGTTTATGTATGTGTGTGTGTGGTGTGATATTTGTGGTAAGTGTGTGGGATGTGTGTGTGTCTCTCTGTGTTGGTATTTAAGGTGTGTGTGTGCTGTTTATGGTAACTGTGTGGTGTGTGTGTGTGTGTGTGGTGTGTTATTTAGGGTAAGTGTGGGGTGTGTGGTGTTTATGGTAAGTGTGTGTGTATGGGGGTGGTATTTATGGTATGGTGAGTGTGGGGTGTGTGTGCATGTCACCATGCAGCATTGTGGGGATATTTTCAAATATAAAATAACAGTTGGAGATATCAGAGGGATCTATCCACAGTCAGTCTAGGAGGATCAGACAATGGTAACTCACACCTTTAATCTCAGCACAGGGAATATCTGGGAGCGGTGACCTACGCCCTTAATCCAATCTGAGTTTGAGGTCATCTTAGTTTACAGCAGGAATTCCTGGCTCCCAGGCAGGCAGTGGTGGTGCCATGGCTTAACTGAGCAAAGTAGTTAAGGCAGGCATAGAAATACAGAGCAGGCAGAAGAAGCCAGGAGGAGCCAGGCTGAGGAAGCTGGAAGACAGTTGGGTGAGATATGACTGTGGTGTTTACTCTCTCTGATATTTTTGCCTTTCCCAGAGATTTGGCCCTGAGTTTCCTTTATTCATGCAACACAGCATGGCAGTCAGAGGACAACTTTCAGGTTCTCTCTTTTCACCATGTAGGTTCCAGAGATCAAACTCTGACTGTCAGCCTTGGCAGCAAGTACCTTCACCCACTGAGCCATCTTGCCAGTTCACAATTTAAAAAGTCCAAATCTAAAACTCCCTGACTATTACTTCCAACTAGGATCCTCACCTTTGAGAGGAATCTCCATCATTGTTTTAGGGTGTATCCTTTCCTACATTTACAGTACATTTCCCCCTGTACGTGTGGACCTGGAAGAAAAACAAGGTGTGTTTTGCATCATCACATCGTCTGTGCTGGACAGTGATATGTCAACTTGACACAGTCTAAAGTCATCTTGGAGAAGGGAGCATTGGTTAAGAAAATGCCTCTGTAAGAGATTGTTGTAAGCAAGTCTGGAAAGGGGGGTATTTTCTTAATTAGTGATTAATGGGGGAGGGCCAAACCCATTGTGGATGGTGTCATGCCTGGGCTGGTGGTCCTGAGTCTGTAAGAAAGCTGGCTGAGCAAGCCATGTGCAGCAAGTCAGTAAGCAGCGCCCCTCTATGGCCTCTGCATCAGCTCCTGTCTCTAGGATCCTGCCCTGTTTGAGTTCCTGTCCTGACTTCCTTCACTGATGGACTACAATGTAGAAACATAAGCCAAATAAACCCTTTCCCCCCCAAGGTGCTTTGGTCATGGGGTTTAATCACAGCAATAGTAACCCAAACTAAGACACAACTCTTTTTTTTAAATTCCAGTTTTGGGGCACAGTATTTCCTGAATAACATCCATGTCATTGTACTGTGTGACACCTCTCCTCTCTCCCTTCCCTTCCCCTCCCTTCCCTTCCCCATTTCATATTTTATATTTTGAGACACAGTCTTACATGGTCTGAGCTGGCCTTGAACTTGCTATGTAGTTGGAGAGGGCATTGAATCCCCAATATTCCTACCTCTGTCTCCTCTGCTTGAATACCAGCATGTACTACCATGATCAATATGCTGTATCTGTCTCCCTCTGTGTCTGTCTCTGTGTCTCTGTCTATCTCTGTCTGTCTGTCTGCCCCGTCCCATGTGTGGTATGCACATGTGGAGGCCAGGGGTAATTTTAGGATATCTTACTGTATCACTTCCCTTATTATTATTATTCTTTTTAACACACGGTCCCTCATTGAACACAGAACTCAGCATTTCAACTAGACTAGCTGGGCAATGGTCCTCTCATCTCTGGCCCTCTTTCCAATGCTAAGGTTACAAGCACCTGCTGCCATTCATTCCTTGCTTGGGGTCAGAACTCAGGGTCTCATGCCTGTTCAGCAAGATCTTTATCCAAGGTTATCTCCACAGCTTTCTGATCTCCTTTAAAGATCACCAGGGCTGTGTTGGATTTTTAAACACGGTGCTAACTACCTCAATGAGAAGTACTGTGTCATGAAGCCCTACAGGTGAAATCCTGTTATCACAACCTCACAGGTAAGACAGAAGGTTTAGAGGAGCCTGCCTTGCTCATATGTGACAAGGATTTTCCCATCGCTCTAAGACACTCACTATTAATCAGACCCTGTACTTCCTTGTGTTTTGAACTTACTGTGTGGGCCTTTCCTTCCTGCTGGTGCTTTTCTTTTCAAGTTGAAGCTCATGTCCAGTTAGTGGGTCATAAAATCAGTTGAGCTCAGAGTTTTACAGCCTTCATTCTACTGACCATTGAGTCTGTGGATTCAAACTGCAATGGTGATAGGATGGCCAAGCACCTCAGAGAGTTTAAACAGAGTCCTCATCTTTATTCCCTGGGCAGTATTTATTTCTTACTTTTGGTCTGGGGTTATCTTGGAAATCTTAGCTCTTTAAGAAATCAAATCCCCCTGGGTGGTGCTGGTGCACCCTTTTAATCCCAGCACTCAGGAGACAGAGGCAGATGGTTCTCTGTGAGTCTGAGGCCAGCCTGGTTTACACTGTGGGTTCCAGAACAGCCAGGGCTATCTTGAAAAACCCAAACAACAACAAAAACCCCAAATAAAACAAAGAGCCAAAACCAACCAACAAACCAAACAAAAAAACCCAGAAACAAAACCCAACCAAACACCATTTTCTTGATGAGTTTTTTCCCCAAAATTTAATTGGCGATTTTATATACATTATATGTATATATATATACACACATACATATATACACAATATACATTTAATATGTATATATGCATATAATATGTATATATGAGATATATAACATAAAATATATGTGTGCATACACACACGAATATATATACATATAAATATATATGTACATACATTAGTGTCACTTCACTCTCTCCCGTTCCCATCCACCTCTATTGCCCACTCTCTCACGAATCCATTTTTTCCCATTTACATCGTTTTGTCTTGTTTTGGTTTTGTGACACTAAGTTTAACCAAGGCTGCCTGTGTGATAAAGGTCATGATAAGAGGAAATATCAGGGACCAGAGGTGAAATGGGTTTGGAAACCACGCCTAGTGAGCTAGAGGTTCTGAAGGGTCCGAGGATGAAAAGTTAGCCTAGAACCATCTCATGGGTGTGCGCCAGAGGCAGAGTGCTCTCTGTGAGTTCCAGGACTGCCTGGTCAACATCATGAGTTCCAAACTTAAGAAAGACGCTGTTTCAAAAAAAAAAAAAATCTCACAAAGGCCTTTGCAAAAAATCAAAACTATGGTACAACCAACCAGGAAAAGGGGAGTCAGAAGAGAGAAGATCGCAAGGGCAAAAACAGGCTAGGCCTGTGGGTCATTATGCTTCATCCCACAGTCGCTGGGGATGTGAAGAAGGATTCTGTCCATGGTGAGGTACTGGACTTGATTTACCATTGTATAAGCCCCCCCTTGGGAATGTGAAGGATGGGACTCATAAGCTACAATTCTCAATTCATCTTCTCCTCCCACTGGTACTCCATAGGGTTCTTCCCAGGTCCTCAGCGAAGTGTCCTCGAATCCTCGGCCAATGCCATCCTACTGGGCATCATCTCCCTGGACCAATCAGAGCCGTGCACATGAGCTGGAGTTCGTGCTGCTGGGCTTTGCACATGTGCCCTCCCTGCGCCCAATGCTTGCAGTGCTCTTCCTGGCTGCCTTCCTACTCACGTTGCTAGGCAACACGCTCATCGTCTTGCTCACCAGCCTGGACCCAGGCCTGCATGCGCCCATGTACTTCTTCCTGCGCCAGCTGGCTCTGGTGGAGATCTGCTTCTCACTGGACGTGGCACCCCGTCTCCTGGTGACCCTACTGTGGCCTGGACGCGGGGTGTCCCTCACAAGCTGTGCCCTGCAGCTTTTCCTTGTGCTGTCCTGTGTCACATCTGAGTCCTTGCTCCTCACGGTCATGGCCTGGGATCGCTTCTTGGCTATTTGCAGGCCTCTGCATTATAGTGCCATCATAAGCCCAAGGCTGTGTCACCTGCTGGCCACAACCTGCTGGCTTTTAGGAGTTCCGGTGTCGCTGGTCTTCACTATCTGGCTCTTTAACTTCCCTTTCTGTGGGCCACGGGGCATCCGGCACTTCCTCTGTGACATAGCACCTCTGCTGAGCCTGGTGTGTGCAGATACCAGAGTCTTTGAGGCCAGTATGTTTGTGACCACTGTCCTTGTCATTATGGTTCCCTTTTGTCTTATAGCTATGTCCTACTCTATGATTCTGGCTGCTGTCCTGCGGATGCCATCAACCTCTGGGCGTCACAAGGCCCTGTCTACCTGTGCCTCCCACCTCATCGTGGTAATTCTGTTTTATGGCACAACCGGGGTCATCCACTTGCGCCCCAAGGCCAGCTACTCTCCTGAGAGCAAGCAAGTGGTGTCCCTGTCATACACCATAGTGACCCCCATGCTCAACCCCCTCATCTACAGCCTGCGGAACAAAGAGGTCAAGATTGCCTTAGGTCGTGTCTTTGTTCAGAGACGAGGTACTTTTATCCCCTGACCCCTAAATTACTTCATTTACCCAGTCCTTTGGGGCAATAGGCTTGAGGACCTCAGTGTACGAGTAAGTTAAATCCTTTATAAAAGATTCTTTTGATGGAATTGTCCGGCTAAGATGTAGGAATGATGTCACAACTCTAATGGCACCTTGAACACAGCCAAAAACTTCAACTGGCTCAGTGTATTGAGTAGATAACATTTTGTCTTTCCACTGGAATAGCAACTGGGTTGGAGTTCAAAACCATGGAGATGGTGTCTTCTCTATGCAAAGTAAAATAAAGAAAAGCAAATTTTAGCAAAGCAAAAGCAATTTTAATCTCCTATAAACTGACTGATTTAGGGTATATTCTGATTGTGATTAGAGTATGAAATTTGCCTCACAGGCTTATTCTTCTGGCTTCCATGGGCATTGCACACACATGGTGAATATACTCTTCCATCCACAGACATAAAATAAAAATAACAAATATTTTAAAACATATAGGGCATATAAATTTTTCTTAAGTTGTTTTTTGTCAGGTATTAGAAGTGGCAACTAGAAAGCAACTTAATATATGGCATGAATATTTCCCATCTGAAGTTAAAAAATCCAAACATAAACATTTATAATTTTGTCAACAAAAATCGAGTTCCAAGAGATTAAATCAAGCTACAGTTATGTAATTCACATTAAGACATATCACACTAAGAGGTCACATCTTTAATCTCAGAACACAGGAGGCAGAGGCAAGTAGAGTTCAGTAGTTCAAGGCCAGCCTGGTCTACGTAGGGAGTTGCAGGCCAGTTAGGGCTGTAGGGAGACCCTCTCTATAAAAACAAAACACAAAGGATGTTAAGATTAGAAGTAGCATCACAACGTGGGTAGTTTTATGGCTTGTTTTTGATGTGGGATGCATGCTGTTCACATAATCATTCTCAGAATGTGATGACTCTTCAGTTAATTTTTTCATGAAATTTCTTTTAAAAAATAATTATTGCATCTCTCTGTCCATCTCTCTATAAAGACATGGTGCACAATATGGGGTCAGATGATAACTTGGGATAGTTTTCTCCTTCCACCATGTGGGTCTTTGGGATTCAAACTGAGGTCATCAGGCTTATTGGCAAACCCCTCCATCCACTGAGCCATCTCGTCTTCTCCCAATTTTCTCTTTAAATTAGTGCATACTAGTGGAAAGGATTACAGGTATCTTGATTATCTGTATACATACATACATATATATAAATGTATATATACACATATAATTATAGTCACACCCCATTGTCCTTTCATACTTCTTCCCTAGCCACTGTCCCCTTCCTCTTTTCCAAATACTTCTTTTACGTTAACATCTTCAAAAAAAATCTCCACTCTGTAAATAAGAGAAAACGTGTAATATTTATTTTTCTGGTTCTGACTTATTTTCCGTTAACATAATGATCTTCAGTTTTACCCATTATCCTGAAAATGATATAATCTTGTTATTTTAAAAACTATTTATTTCCATTATTTTTAGTTTTGTGTAGGTGTACCTGCATGTGATTATGTGCACACGGGTATCGGAACCACCAACGTTAGAGGCATTGGATTCTCCGGGAGCTGAAGTTGTGGACAGTTTCAAGGTGCCTGATGTGGGTACTGTGTAGTGGGATTACATCATTACATTATAAATAATTGCCTTGCGTGCTGGTTTAATAAAAATGCTGATTGGTCGAAGGCAGTCAGGAAGTGTGGGCAGGGCTACCAGACTAAGAAAACTCTGGGAACAGGAAGAACAGGTCAGAGATGCCAGAGAGACTCCAGAGAAGCCAGCATAAAATTAATGTGTCTATGTGTTTCTGTGGGACAGTGGGTCAGAACCTCAGGGATACACCAGATAGTCCAGACCAGAAACTTAATACTATAGCACTGGGAACTGAGTTACAATGGTTATGTCATTAAACTTCTTTTAAAATACTTATGTTTACATCCATAAATTTGTCAAACAACCTTGGTTAAAGGAGCTGCTTATAGTAGTGATTAGTGGTTAATGGGGTTACTCATCCTTGCTTGTAATGTTGAGAACAAATGTGTACATGCTTAGCTGTAGATGGCACATCATATCAACCCACTTACAAGGCTCACAATACATCTCTGAGAGGAAGATGAAAGAATGGAAGAGCTGGAAGATGGGGAGGGGTTCTGAGAAATGCTGCTCTCCAGAGGTAACATAATCTGTTGCATATCTGAACTCACAAGAGCCGTAACTACCCACACAAGACAAACCCAGTGAGATGCCAGCCTGAGAAGGGAGGGGCTCATGGAACTATATCTCTGAGAAGGAGAAGGGAGAATCTTATTTTTTATAAAAAATTATTTTTGTTATGTGCATTGGTGTTGGCCATGGATGTTTGGTCCTCTGGTACCAGAGTTACAGCATTTGTAAGCTGCCACGTGGCTGCTGGGAATTGAAGCGGAGTCCTTTGGAAGAGCAGTCAATGCTCTTAACTTCTGAGCCATCTCTCCAACCCATGAAAGTCCCTTTTCTTTAGTGTGGCTATTGAAAGGTTATCTAGGCCGATTGGATGAGTGCAGGCCCATGAACATATGGGCAGCACTCACTGGTTAGATGCAGTGGATTATAAAATAAATATTACAGGATAACATAGGGTTGGAAAGGTGATGTTATTGGGACCTGGAGGGTGGGAGTTGGAGTTGGGAAATGAGGGGGAGATATGTTTAAGACACATTGTATACATATATGAAAATCTCAAAAAATAAATAATTAAGACAAATCCCATCTGCATTGAACACAAACCTTTTCTTATGTTTTGCAAGCAATACATCATAAACAATATCAAGTAGTTTTTATATTATATACGATATACAAATGATTAGTAGACTATACATAGGGTATCTGTTAATACTGCCCACGTTGGTGGCAGATTTCTAGGAGGTTGTGGAATTAGGGGGGGTGGGCCTTGAGATTTGAAAGTCAAATGCCACTTCCTGTCTGCTGTTTCCTGACTGCCTTTGCAATATGACCAGGCACCTCTTGCTCCTGGTGCCCTGTCTTCATCACCATGATGGACAGTGTCTCATCTTAAGCTGTCCATTGATTTTGGCCAATTACTTTCTCACAGCAAGAAAATTAATCCACCCCGTGAGAGCTTCACTTCTCACACCCTGCAGCTGAACCATTCCAATCTTTTTTTGAGTAAGATGTGTTTCAAACTGTCACAATATCATGTCTTCTTCCTACCACCCAAACAACTACGGTGTTTTCTTACATTTTTAGGGGAAAGCTCTGCTGCAGAGCCCCATGCTGGACTTAAACTCACACTCCCTCTACCTCAGTCTTCAAGGATTACAGGTTATGTACCTCACACCAGGCAACAGCTTCCATTTCAGTTGTTCTCCTTAATAAATTTAAATTAACTGTGCACAGCCTACTGCTTTATACTTATCATCCAGTACCAAGCCTAGTACTTACTCATCATTTATTAAATGATTGCCAAAGGATGAATGATGAATGAATATCTGATGTAGTTTGTTTTTCTGTTGCTGCGATAAAACACTGACCAAGAGGAATTTAGGAAAGAAAGTGGTTTATTTGGCAGGTCACAGTCTAACACTGAGGGAAGTCAGGAGCAGGAGCTCAAGGTGGGAACCTGGAGACAGAAATCACAGGGAGATGCTATTTACTTAGCAGGTTCCCTCTTCTCAGGTGACTGTAGGTTTTGTCAATCGACAATAAAAAAAGCAACCAGTTCATTTGCTGTCCACATCTTTTGATCAGAACCTTTTTTTGTAGTTCTGAAGTCTCTTTCCAGATTGACAAGAAGGTAGTTAATTATTTAGAATGGTTAGACACTTGGAGTTTTAACAGTAAGCTCATTTTTTGTTGTCTGAAACACTGATGCCATCTAGCTTTTATAATACTTTTCATCCTATAGAATGGAAACTTAGTACCCAATCAACAATCACTTTTTATTCTACTTTTCACCCTGCTAGCAACCATAATTATACTCTATGTGCCTAGAAACTTGAGTCCTTTGGGTAACCCATACAAGAGGAACAACACACTGTCCACCTCTTATGCCCACCCATTTTGCTCATTATAACATCATAGTCCAACCTTAGAATAACAACACAGCAAAATTTCTTTCCTCTTAATGGCTAAATAATAGCACATTACACAAACTTGCTACATTTTCTTCATCCAACTTCTACCAATAAGGTACTTATTGCTTTTAGATACATTTAAATTACAAGTCTGTAGGGATGGCTCTAAATCTAGTTGAAGCCCATAGATAAGAGACAGTCTCCCAATACATAATGGCCTCCAGTGACAGGAATTACAATTGGCTGTTTCTGTCCCAAAAGACCCAGTTTACCAAATTGGGTATTGATCAAAGAAATGTGTCATTGTAAGCCAAAACTTAAGATAAATTAACTAACCATAGAGCAAGGGGTTTGAGGGAGATTTGGGCTAAAATCTTAACTACAAGAGTAATAATACTCTGGTGTTGCATGTTTCTAATCCCAGTACTTGGGATATGAAGGCAGGAGGATCAGGAATTCAAGGTAATTCTCAGCTATATGAAAAGTTAAAAGACAACCTGGGCTACACAAGACCCTGTCTCAAGATAACAAATAATCCTGCTCGCATCAATAGTAGTTTATGAAAACATTTCTCCTATAAATGTGTCCTTAGTATTAAAATGAATTGAACTCTTAGAGCTTTACTAGTTGTCTTGTTCAATGTTCTATTGCCATGAAGAGATACCATGACTAAGGCAATTCCTGTCAAAGAAGACATTTAATTGAGTGTAGCTTACAGTCTCTGAAGTTTAGTTCATTATCATTATGATGGGAAACAGAGTGGGAGCATGGTGGCTCTCACTCATGGCACTGGAGCAGTAGCTGAGAGCTACATCCTGGTAAAGGATGGGGAACGGAGGGAGAGGGGAGAGAGAGAGGTAAGACCACATCTTCTAATCCTTCCCAAACAATTCTACTAACTGAGGACCACACATTCAAACATATGAGGCTATAGGAGCCATTCTCATTGAAACTACCACATACTTCATATAAGTTTTTGGTTTTTTTTGTTTTGAAACCTCAAAGCCCACCTGAGTGACATACTTCTTTCAACAAGGCCACACCTCCTAATCCTTCCAATTCTTTCAAATAGTGCCATTCTCTGATGACCATGCATTCAAATATATGAGCCTTTGGAGAACCTCCACCTCCTTTTGTTCTTCCCTGTTCTTCCCCTTCTCTTTCTTCTTCTTCAGCTGGTTTCTCTGTGTAGCCCTGACTACCCTGGAACTTCATCTATAGACCAGGCTGATTTTAAACTCTGCCTTCTGCCTCCCTAGGGCTATGTTTAAAGGCATGCACCACCACTGCCCAGGTAGGGGGACATTCTTACTCAAACCACCACACTAGTTGATGGTTTTATGTGATTTTTCTACTTGTCTAAAATAAATGCCATTGGTAGGTGTGATTCCACATGCCTTTAATTTCAGCACACAGAAAACTGAGGCAGTAGGATATCTGTGAGTTTGAAGTTGATCCTGGCTTACACAGTGAGACTCTCTCACAAAAATGAGCAAGCCATCAAATTGTTGGTGAGAGTTTTAACATATCTATTTGTTTTTTTTTTTTCTGGAAGGGTTTTACCATACAGCCTAGGTTATGTTATCCTGGAACTCACAAGATAGTCCAAGGTAGCTTTGAACACACTTTCCTCTTGCTTCTGCTTCCTCAATCCTAGGATACAATTATGTGCTATGATATCTAGCTTCTTTTTAATTATTTTGATCATAAAGCAGCAATGTGTGTGTACCTGTAAAGAGGTCCCTGTGCCCACAAATGTTTGGAGGCTAGAGATCAATTGTGTGTAGTGTGCATGTGTGTATGTGTATGTGCTCGTGTGAAGATCTCTCTAGGGGTATTGTATTGTTTCATGGTAAATAATTGTCCCACCCACTGGTTTAATAAAAAGAGCTGATTGGCCAAAGGCAGGCAGGAAGTGTAGGCGGGGCTACAGGACTAAGAAAATCTCTGAGAGCAGAATGCCAAGCAGAGCACCAGAGAGAAGCCAGAGGAAGCCGAGGACAACTATGCTGCTCTAAAGAAAGGTACTGAGCCGCATGGCTGAACAAGAGACATGGGTTAGATGAAGGGTAGAGAGCTAGCAAGTGATATGCCTGGGCCTGAGGCTGATCAGCCAAAAACTAATGAAAGCGTCTGTGTGTCTCTGTAGGACTGTGGGACAGGGACAGTGGGTCTGTGGGCCTAGACCTTGAGGTTAGGTCCAAAAGTCTGGGCCAGAAACCTCATACTACAGATCTCTACACCCATGTATGTTTAGAGGCAACAGATAAATGTCAGTTAATTTCCTCTATCACTCTCTATTTTATTTTTTGTTACTGTTACTGAATCTGGAGCTCTGTGATTGACACTTTTGAACCATTTGAGATATATGCCAAACCTTCTGGGAAATACTGTGAGATTTTTACCTAGAAGATTTTTTTCCTGATGCATCCCTCTGACAACAGAAAATGAGATAAAAAACACTGTTAATAAATGTTGCTTTACAGACTGAAAATGTGTCTCTTCTTCAATTCTATATATTGAATTTTAATTTCTAATGGGAAGGTATTTAGAAATGAGTTGTTTGGAGATAATTTGGGTTAAAGGAAATTATAATGTTGGGGCCCTTGCAGTGGTATTAGTGCCCTTATAAAGGGTGTGGAGGACACAAGGAATTTTTTTCTTTATCAACTTAAAGCATAGCAGGGCATCTGTCAGAAAGCCAGGAACTAACTCTTCAACAGACAATCTCAGCCCCTTGGCCTTTAACTTCCTGCGTCTAGGAAAAAGAGAGCAGATGTTTGATCAACTCAGTCTAGGACATTTGTTATGTACTCTGTAAAAGCTATAGCAACCAGTTTGAATGGCCACTAATATAAAGAAGATTGTTGATAACTTCTATGAGTGATCTAAGGGTCAGGGATGACTTGTCTTTTCAAGGAGGAGGGGATGGGTGATGATGTTATATGTAGAATCATCAGAACAAGGAAGTGACTAAGGGCATCCTGGGCAGAAAGATGTTCAGAACCACAGCCAAGAAAACAAAGTATTTTTTGGGTTCATGTACTGTGGGGTCTGAAATGTCAAGCTGAGAAATATTAATTATATGGTGAAGTCAATGAGGCATGCATGTGTGTGCATGACAGAGAGAGAGACAGACAAGCAGAGAAGTGTGTGTGTGTGTGTGTGTGTGTGTGTGTGTGTGTGAGAGAGAGAGAGAGAGAGAGAGAGAGAGAGAAAGAGAGAGAGAGAGAGAGAGGAGAGAGAGAGAGGTGGGGAGATGGAGAGACTATTTTTGAAGAGATGTTAAGGTGTAAGATCTACTCACTTCAGATAGAAAATTATTGACAGAACAAAGTAAGGATACCACCAAAGTTCAAGTTGGTGAACCAGTGGGCTTTATTGGGCTTAGTTACAGGGATAGAAATGACTCAAAGACAGCTTGCATCAACAAAAGCCTACCCCAGCAAAAGATCAGGAATTCTCAAACTCAGTCTACAACCTTGCAGACAATCTGATAGGTGAGGGTGTCTCTGATCACTTTATATTGTTAGGAGCATTTTTTAGGCCAGTGATTCTCAACTTTCCTAATTCTGTGACCCTTTAATACAGTTCTTTGTATGTGGTGACCCCCACCCATCAAACTATTTTTATTGCTACTTCATAACTATAATTTTGCTACTCTTATACATTGTAATATAAATATCTGATATGTCTGATGGTCTTGAGTGATCCCTGTGAAGTGGTTGTTCATCTCAAAGGTGTCTTGGCTCACAGGTTGTAAATCACTATTTTAAACAGATCAGCTTGTCAGGCACATCTCTAAGCGATCCCCACTGATTGTATATGCTTGAGCAAAGAAAACCCTAGTGTATTTGGTCAGTTTCAAGGACTTTCTGAGACTTTTGAGTTATTTCCTTCCTGAGTTATCTCTCTTCTTCTCTCCCTCTCCCTTCCCCCTTCCTCTCCCCCCCTCTCTCTGTGTGTTTGTGTGTGTAAGTAAACACCTGTGCATTCACATACAGATACCTGTGAAGGCCATAAGACAGCTCCTGGAGCTGGGGTTACTAGTAGTTGTGGGTTGCATACTGTGAGTGCTTGGAACTGAGCTTTGATTCTCTGCAAGAACAACAAAAATTCTTAAATCTCTGAGTTATCCCTCTAGCCACCGAAAGCATTTATTTTTAAACTTGTACCTATGATATAATATGTACCTGTTCAGGGGAATGTTTTCTGACTTGTGCTGAATGAAGGCAGTCTTAGAAAGTCTCCTAGACATTTCATTTTGTTACCATTTTTATCCCCTAGGATAACCCAATCATATTAAAGTGAATACCACCTTGGAAACAATTGAGCAGATTGGTATTGTGGCAAGTTGGTCTATATTGATAGTTAAGGAACTGTTAACACTCCCTTGTAGAAGTGGAGTGAGTGTAGGGATCTCAAGACTCAAGAGTAGAGCTTCTTCTTTCTTTCTCCGAGTTTCAAGTCGACCCGGGAGATGCTGGATTATATAGAACGTGGAAGGCTAATTGTAACTGATAGTTCATGATGAAGCTCCTATGAGGTCATTATCTATGAAGGCGTGGGAGACTTTGTGGTGATGCTGCTTTTTGGGGATCATCCACACTCCTATAAGTAGACCCTCACCAAGTTCCTTAAGTAAATTGAAAAAAAAAGTCATTAGTTTGTGAGGTTAGACTTGAATGGAGTCATTACATTGGTCTGTCATTGGTGACGTGTCTGTAATGAGTAGACATTTGTTCATGTCTCCCTGGGAAAAGGTGATGAAGCCTGTCTTATTCTCTACCACCTTCAGTTTCCAGTACCATTTTTATATCAACCTTACCAAGGACTTTGGGGCTGGGACAATATCAGATTTATTCTCATGCTCCCGGCACAAATAGCACTCTTTATCACAAGAAGACAATAAATGTTTGCTTATCAACATGTTAGAAAAACACACCAGAATGGGCATGCCTCTGCCTTCTTCCTCAAGTCTAATAGCCTTTCTAATTTAGAAAAAAAAAACCCAAACAAACCAAACCTTCTTCCATATGTTGTTTAACTCCACAGAGATTTGGAGGCAGTCTCAGTGCGTCAGCCACAGCTTAAGCTAGCTTCTTTGCGTGTCTCCTGTCCATGAGTACAGAAGCAACTTGTCATTGGCCAGACAAGAAGCTCATATATACACCGTCTAGGACTCTTGGTTCAGGACCACGGACAGTGACCACGGGCTCACACATCATCTAGGAAATGCCTTGGCCCACTGAGTACTGTTTCCTTTGGCTTCATTGCTGAGAAATACACCTCTGAGTGGACATGCAGACCGCCTCATCACTTATCAGAGACTCTAGTTGAGGGAACATTTTACTCAGATTCCGCAGGTAAGCAAACTGGAAACCTTATGGTTCTGGGACAGGAGAAGGAAGAAGAAGACGAGAGAAGTGTCAGGTGCCTCTGTTGGACCTCTGTGGTTCTCAGCTCAGCCCTATGACGTAGGACATAACGGGGAAATCAAATACCAGCAAGGCTACATTGAAAAAAATTCTGTCTTTCTCATAGCTGACTAGTTTAGGATCTTGAATTTTAGTCCTGGGCAACTTAATTCTGAACCCCACATTCCTTTTACCATAACAAGATTTCTCTCAAGGTTGAGTGAAATATGTAGATTGAGAGGTAAAAACAGGACTTGAATTTTCAACTAACTCTGGTCATAGTTTGGTCACATCTTTTCAGGTTGGTTGTGCAATTTCTTTTTGGTTTGCTCATACATTTTCTGAGTTTTTGTTGTTATATTTATTTACTTACTGACTAGTTATTTACACGTGCATGTATGCTTGAATGGGGAGAGGGTTACATATGACACAGCACATGTATGAAAATCAGAGGTCAGCTTTTAGGAGTCCAATTCTCTTCTTACACCATGTGGCATGTGGGTCCCATGGATCAAACTCATATTGTCAAGTTCTGTAGAAAGTGCCTTTAGCTGCTGAGCTTAATTTTTGCACAGCTGCCTTCTATACAGCCACAGAATCTAGTTCAGAGGCCAGGAGAAAGAGAGCTTTGCAGTACTATTTCAAACATGTGTAGAATAAAGTAACGGTCATTTGCTCCAGAGCCAGGTAGATTCTGGCTTGCTTGATCTGCTGCTTACAATCTAAGTGTTCACAGTCAAAATTCATTCCCTTTCCAGGCTTGATTTCTTTGTCTGACAATTGTATGCAGTAACAGCCCACTCCCAAAATGCTTTGCAACCTGAATTCATAAGATGTACATTCCATTAAAATGATATTTATATTTGGATGCCTATGGCTTAATTATAGTAGGTAGTATTTATTGCTTACTCTCTTTTAGAAAGTTGACATGAATCTTATTAGGCCAACACTAGAATAACTCATAATTTGTCTAGGAGAATGTAGAACCTGTAGGAAGGTAGATAAGTTCTTCTTCTATCGCTGCTATTAATATCTAATGTTGAATTTGAGGTCTATTTGATTGTTTCTTGATGGTGGAGGTATAAATTTTCAACAAAGATAATTGCACCTGTTTTTAAAAAGCTGTTTTAAGAAGGGTTAGGATAAGTTATTCATGTTTAACTAATAATGAGAAGAAAATAGGAAGCTCTTGTCTGGGGCCAAGTCTTGCTTATTTTTTGCATTCTTACTGTGCCTTCCTGGGGCATCTCTCAGTGCTGGTGCTGAAGGCACGCTCATAGGATGGAACTGCTTTCAAGTATTTGGACTATGCACTACACAATCCCAAATCAGTTTTAAAACTAGAATATGACTCTGTGGTGTTATCAGTAGGATAGTGACTAGAAAAATATCTGTCGCAGTGACCCATGCAAAATAAAATAAAATTTTACATAAGCATTCAGTGCATCTGTGAACAAGAAGAAATTACTATACCTGATTTTCTAGCAGATGGTGTTCATGTTACCCTTGTTATTAATAAGCAGGTAGGAAAACTTAGAGTTAGGGAGATGAGGATTATGCTGTACCTTAGTGTGTCCAGAAAAATGACCAGCATCTAAATTAGTATCAATGGACACTTAAAAGGGAATTAATCGAAATTAATAATAATTTACCTCTAGAAAACTTTATTATTTTCTTGTGCCATCTCTGCTACAGTTAATGGAAATCAATATAATTTTATTTTTAGTTCTACAGAGGAAAACCTGAGACCTGAATAAATCCAGCATGTTAACAATTTTAATAGACACACAAAGAAGAATCTTTGACTGAACAGTGGTTTTCCAACTGTTCTACATGTGTCTCTTCTAACTCAGTAACCATCAGAGCTGGACATGGTGGCTCACATCTGTACTCTCAGCACTTGGGAGGCTTTCTGTGAGTGGTCATCCTGATTAACACAGTGAGTTCCAGGACAACCTGGACCACAAAATGAGACCCGTCTAAAGTCAGCTCTAAAACCAAATCTGGATAATTCAACAGCCATTGCAAATTGAACCTGAGTCCCAATGATCTTGAATCCATTTATTGTGAAGCTTATGGAGGTAGTGATTGAGGCTTAGAAAATCACCCCTGGTCCATTGTGCATTATTAAAGAGTATATACACCACACTGCATGAGGTACTCTTTCATAAGGCTTAATTCATATGACTGAGTAAGGAGGACAGAGTCCTGAGTAAGACAGATATACTTCAATGTGATATTGGCCTTAGAAGGCTCACAAACTAGTTAGAAAGAAAATGACCAATGAAAAAATACCAACAACTTAATTTTTCCCTAGGATTATTTTATTTTATTTTATATACAGGTATGTTTCTGCCTTTATGTATCCATATGCACCAAGAGCATGCCAGGCACCTGTGGAAGACAGGAAAAGGCATTAGATAGCCAGCAACTGCAGTTGTGGATAATTGTGAGCCACCATGTGGGTTTTAGGAATCAAACAGCTGGTACCCTTAACCACTGAACCATCTTTCCAGACACTTCCCAGTAATTAAAACTAACAACAATTACCTAACAAGGAGGAATTAAGGGATGAATAGGGAATAATGAAACAGGATTTGATATGAGACTTCTGAGAGAAATCTATCTGTAGACAGCATTTTAAAATGTTAAGTAAGAATGTGAAGTGCTTTCCAGGTGAAAGGGACAGCATGTGGGAACTGTCTAGGTGTAGAAGGAGCTTGGAGCACCTGAGGACATTTAGGACGTGGAGGCATAATGATTAGGAATTCAAGACTATTGTCAGCTACATAATGAGTTCAAGGCCAGCCTGGTCTACCCGAGACACTATCTCAAAAAAAAAAAAAAAAAAGAATAAATTGTACCATGGAAGATATCTATTATAAGAATAATAAAGATTTATGAGGAGTGATCTTATATCAAGTATGTTTTGTAAAGACACCACTAGATGATACATAAAAACTTTTATAGGTCAAATTTAGAAGCATAAAGATTCAATCATAAGTGATATCAAGGGTGGTGGATTGGTTAAGTGGGTAAAGGTGCTTGTGGCCAAGACTGAAGAACTGAGTTTGATCTCTGGGACCTACATGCTGAAGGAGAGAACAGACTCCAGCAACAGAGTCTTATGACTCTCCCACTCACACCCCAGACTCCCTGAAAAATACATAAACATAGTAAAAAAAATTAAAGAAGTGATTTATGCAGTTGTGATAATGGCGTTAGTCTAGGATGGGATAAGATAGAAAGAGATTTAGAAAAAAAGTTATAGATGTGTTTTGTTTTTAGATGGAGAAGTCACTTGAACTGGGCAACAGGACCAGAGTCCAAGAGTTTGTCTTACTGGGCTTGTCCACAAGACTGGGGATAAGGGATGCCCTATTTGCTGTTTTCCTGACTCTCTACCTGCTGACGCTCCTGGAGAATACACTCATCATCTACCTCATCTGTAGTCACAGTGAGCTCCACAAGCCCATGTACTTCTTCCTGGGCAACCTCAGCTGCTTGGAGATGTGCTATGTGTCAGTCACCATGCCTACACTACTCATGGGGCTGTGGACAGGACCCTGTCATGTTCCATTCACAGGTTGCATGACCCAACTCTTCTTCTTCATCTCTCTCATCTGCACAGAGTGTACCCTCCTGGCCTCCATGGCTTATGATCGTTATGTAGCCATCTGCCGCCCACTGCACTACCCACTACTCATGAGGCCCCAGGTCTGCCTGGGCTTAGCCTTGTCTTCATGGCTGGGTGGGTTGCTAGTCTCAGTGATTAAAACAGCATGCATTGCAAGCCTGTCCTACTGTGGCCCCAATGTCCTCAACCACTTCTTCTGTGATGTTTCTCCTCTTCTAAACTTGTCCTGCACCCATGTGGCCCTCACAGAGCTGGTAGACTTCATCTCAGCCATCGTCATCCTCTGGGGTTCACTCCTTGTGGCCATGGCCTCCTATGTGGCCATTGGTAGAACAGTTCTAGGCATGCCATCAGCTGCTGCCCGCCACAAAGCCTTCTCTACTTGTGCCTCTCACTTGGTAGTGGTGGGCATCTTTTATTCAGCCACTATCTTCATCTATGCTCGTCCTAGCCGCATAGAAGCCATGGATCTCAACAAGATGCTGTCTGTCATCTACACAGTGGTTACCCCCATGTGCAACCCAGTCATCTACTGTCTGAGGAACAAGGAGGTGCAATCGGCTTTCCGTAAAACCATGCACTGGTCCCTAATTTGACCAGGTACGTAAGACCATGAGGTGAGACATTTACCAACATCCTACTTTTGTGTTAAGATATAATTCATATATCTTTACATTACATTTTAAATACATACAACTGAATGTTTGAATATTTTCACAAGGTAGTACAATCAGCATCACTGTGTAATTTCAGCACTCCCAGAAAAATGACACATTGAAAGTCATTTTCTGTGGCATCCCCATTTCTTCTTAAAAAAATCACTAATCTACTTCCTATTTGTATAGATTTCCATGTTTTTGATATTTTGTGAACAGGGAGTTATGCAGTGTCACCTTTTACAGATGACTCCTTTCACAGTTCATCATGCATTACGTTTGTCAACATTGTAGCAGGTAGCAGTAACTCGTTTATTTCTATGATCTCATCACATTGTTTTGCATGGACAGACGATATTTGTTTGACAGTTCACTGACACAGAGAAGGTTGTTTCCAATAATGGACTAATGTGAATTAGTATTTGTGTGAACATTTGCTCATGACTTTAAAAAACTTTACTCTTCCTTTTTCTCTGTCTTTCTCCGTGTGTGTAAGAACATGTCTGTGTCTGTCTGTCTGTCTGTCTGTCTGCCTGCCTGCCTGCCTGCCTGCCTGTCTGTCTGTATGCAGGTCCCTGCAGAGGCCAGAAGCTAGATGTTGGATCTTCCAGAACTGCAGTTACATATCGGTGTGAGAAGCCTGATGTGGGTGCTTGAAACTGAACTCCAGTTCTCTGCAAGATTAGCTCTTAACAACCAAGCTATCTTTCTAGCCTCATAATTCACACTTTTTGAGCAGAAGTACATTTCTTCTTCTCTGTTCTTACACCCAGGTGTAGAATTGCTGAGCTAGCCAGATGGTAACTGAATGGATGACTTTCTGAGTAACTGACACATTGTTTGGCAAAGTTTAATACCTTTCTTTTAAAACGTACTTTTAAGTTACTTAAGATCAATATCTTAAATTTATATATACATTTTAAGTCTCTCTCACATATATATCTTTTGCAGAAAAATGCATAAGGTGGGCTTCTATGGGAATGTAGGATACCAGAGTGAGGAAACAGAAGGACAGAGATGGGAGGGGTGAAGGAGGAGGACAATGTGTACATGAAAACGCCACAATAAAATCCTTACCCCAAATACATGGTTAGAAAAGTGGTGGCATTTATGAACTTACAATTAATAGATGAAACAATTTAAGTGTTCCGTGAATCTAAAGACCTCATTGGCCCTTGCAGAATATCATGTGACCAGTATATCATGTTGGGAAACACTCAGCTGATCTTCATACCTTGACATTCTTAGCTCTTAAAAAGATGAATATATGCTTATGCATTCCTTGTGACATATCAAATTGTTTAATTGGTTTTTGGACACTAATCTACTCACCAATATAAAATGCTCAAAATTCGTCATAAACTTTGACCCAGTGTCTTCACTTCTGTGAAGATCTTACAAGACAAAGCACTAGTGCATAGAAAGTGAAAAAATATGTTGATTGGAACTTTGTGTCAAGTGTATAAAACCAGATGGAATGGTAATATTCACCAATAAGACAGTGACCAAATATACGATGCTAACACAATATAATGAAATGTGATATGAAAGGATTAATTGTAGTTCTACATATTGATTAAATGAATAAAACGTTTGTAACCTGAAATTTTAATTCTAGCATAAAATTATAATTAAAAAATATTTGAATAGAAAGTTTCTAAACAAAGATGCTATACATATAATAAACATTTTTCATAGGGATTTTTGAGAAACTGAGAGCAACTCAAGGACAGTGTGAATTTTTATTTGTAAACTTCAATAATAATTTAAAAATATTAATTAAAATTGATGCAATTTTTTGGGGGAAATTTGACACTATGAATTACATATGTGTGTATAAATGTTGACTCAGAACATGACTGAAAGAAATTATGTAAAGAAAATAATTTAGAATATTTGATGTGTCTATAAACATAATTATGACAATTTGTGCTTTTAAAAAAGATTTATTTATCAATTGATTTATTTAGTGTGTGTGTGTGCATGTGTGTGAATGTGTGTGCACCCATGCATGTGCAGGTGTCCTCAGAGGCCAGACTACTGGGGGAAATTTCAATTACAAATGTCCAATGATATAAGTTACCACATCCACACAAATGTTGTGATAAATAGAGTCCAAGTATATAGCTATAGTTATTCATACATGTGAACCAAAGTACAATAGTTATTGATTGTAATGTTAAGAAGTTAGGTTACAAAACTGGGTCTGGGCTAGAAAGATGGTTCAGCAGTTAAGAGCACAGGCTCCTCTTGCAGAGGATGTATGGTTTCCTAGAAGACACATGTTGGCTCACAACTATCTGTAACTCCAGTTTCAGGAGATCCAACACCTCTTCTGACATCTGCAGTCACTAGATAACACACGCAGCACAAATATACACATGCAGGCACAACACTCATATAGAGAAATAAAAATAAATCTGAAAAAGTTTCTTGCTGTTTTGGTTTTTATAAAATACATTTGGAAGGTGAAGATATAACTCCGTTGGTTGAGTACCTGCCTGGCATGCACAAAGTCTGGGTTTGAGGCCCAGCTCTACATAAGTGGGGTGTGGGAGTGCATGCCTGTAATCCCAGGGCCTGGGAGGTGGAGGCAGAAGGCTCTGGAGTTTAAGGTTATCTTTGACTACACAGTGAATTAAGGAGAGGCCTAGGCTAAATGAGACTGTCTCAAACAAATTAAAATTTTAATTTCTATTTAATAACTAGAATAGGTTTTAGAAATTATCACCTTAAATGTTTAATGTTTATCTTAGTGTAGAAAAATGTGGGAGGCACTGCTTCTGGCATTGCTGTCTGCTGTCAACTTATTGTGTTAAAGCATTTATTTCTTTTATTATAAATTTTAAAAATCGTATCTCACAGTATTTAGTGGTGTTGAGAGATGTTTTAATTTTATTTGAGTCACTGGGATTCCAGTCTCTTTTTTCTTGTCTTATTACCAAACACATGTGCTTTTGTGGCACCCTTCAGAGGTCAAGTTCAAATGTACATCTTACAAACAGTTCCAAATCTCCAGATTCTCACACTCTTCATATGTCATGTCACTTGCCATTTATTACAAGATTTTATAAATGTCTTTTGTAGGTTCAGTGCCCTTCAGTATCTTGGGAGAAGCTTGAGAGCAGTGATTGGATTTTATATACACGTTTGAAGCCATAATTAGACACAAGTCCTTGGTCCTGTTAGGAGTTGCAAACTGTCTGAGAACTGATTTGGAACCAATTCTGCCTTTGGATCACCTTCACAAGCCTCAGTAGAACCTGACAAAAAGTTTTGCTTGAATTTTTGTTTCAAACCCACAGAGATTAATAGCCCTCTAAGGCACAGCTCTTGGATTTAAGTTGACCCATCTGCTTGCAAGCTGGCTGGAAGAACAGAACTCTCTCAAAAACACAAGAGTATTGCATTGTGGAGAGCCTGTTTGAGAACCCACTGCCCAGAACTAAAGATCACTTTCCTAAACATTTGGTTTTGAATTTATTGTCCAATGACTTAAGTCGCTAAAATCCTCACTTATGTTCAGCTGAGAAACTGGATATTATTAAGAGGAAGAAGCAGGACCCAATTTGCTTTCAATCGGAAGGTAAGAAGGTACAGTCACATATTCTAGGAACAGCCTATAGGACACGTAACTTCGCTGGAATGACTTCCAATGACAACCATAAGAATTCAAGGCCATTAGTGAAACCAGAAAGAACATAGAAGAGTATATTATCTGGATAGGGAATATAAAAGTAAAGGGAAGAAGTGAAAAGATGTGAATATGTCCAAAATACATGATATATTTTAAAGCACTTGTCTATACCTATCTTTACACGGTGTGCAATGAATGTATATACTGATAAGATATTATTAAAAAGGAAAGAAATTGGGATATCATTTTTACACTACAGATGATTATGGGAGCTTTATAAGGCCAGAGCATGTGCAAACAGAAATGGGTTAGAACCAGCTTAGTGTCATTTACAAATTCTGTTCTTAAGCTGGCAGTACATGTAAAGCTGAGATCCATAAAATCAACTTATTGGGTCAATAATAATATTAAATAATATTAGGTCAATAGTAATATTAGAATGACACAGAATGCCTTCAGCCATGTCTGTCATAAGTGAAGAAACTGTCAAACCTAGTTATGTGATATAAAGGTGAGTGTTGTTATACTTTAAAAAATGTACTTGGTGTTTATGTACACATGCCATTTTGATGTATTCCTGATGGAAAATGCCTTCTTATTCTTATTTATGTAGAATTACTTATGGAGCATGCTATGTCTAAACCACCCAGTACCTGGCACACAGGCTACAGGTGAAAGATATGGTGTAGTGTTTTATGTAATAGATAATTCAAAAGAAGATACTGTTAGATCTGGTTATGGTACCTCGTGCCTGTAATCTCAGAAATTGGGAGGCAGGGGCAGAGCTCAAGGTTATCTTTCATTGTATAATGAGCTTGAAGCCAGCATGGATTATATTAGGTCAAGTCTCACCTCTAACACATGCTTTAAAACATCTTTTACTCCAGATGATCCAGTACCTTCAAAAAGTACTGTCATCATTTTTGAGAAAATCAGTCAGGATCTTAGGGCATCTTATGTTGTCAGAGCGTCAAGGTAATATAAAGAAGCCTCCAGAAGTTATACTAGCTTCAGGGTGCATATAAGGGAAAAGATGGGAGATAAATGACCTAGGGATATGTAGACTGTAGAAGGAAATCATTCAGCTGAGGAGGAAAAGTTTCTAAGGGAAGATTAGCGGAAACAATGACAGCCCTAGGAACCCAGCTATGACCCAGCACAGTCCTAGGAACAAGACACAGTTTCAGCACAGGGGACAGCTCCAGGGGCCTGTTCAACTCCTGTTTCAGGAATAGGAATCTCCTGGTTGATACTGATTAGGTGTCCACCAGTACAAAGGCTGGTGGCCTGAAAAGCATTTTTAGCATGGTCTTTGAGTTTCAACAGGTTTGGAAGAAGTATTGAGCTTTTGTATTTATAGAAAATATTTTTAGTGAAAACTGATTTTAATTTGTGTGTGTATGTGTATATATATTTTTGGAGGGCAGAGGACAACTGATCCATGATCAATTCTCTTTTGTGTTATTGAGTCATTAGGCTGGGGGTGGCGAGTGTCTTTACTCTCTGAACCATCTTGCTGGCTTAACAATATTGTGTATTTTGTGTATGTGGTGGGCGGGTATGCAGGCACACACATGCCACAGTGTGCATGTAGACATTAAAGGAAAACTTTCAGAAGTCTGTTCTTTCCTGCATCGACAATTCCAGGAATGGAGCTCAGGTTGTCAGACTTTTAGGCCAGGCCGACCTCTACATTTCTTTTCTTTTTATTTTATTTTGCAGTATTATTTTATATAAGTGATTATATCAGCTGCATGCTTAGACATCTTTCTTTTTGCTCAGGAGTATGAGATTATCCAGGGAGGGTGCAAGACTCATTTACTTACAAAGTAGCACTCTATTGTAAAGACAGGGATTGATTTATGTATCAATTTGATTGTTAAGTGTTTGCAATGTTTGAACACTTTTGGTGAGGGTACCAAAAAGTACTGCTGTTAATGTGACATTTCAGGCAGCAGCTACATTCTAAGGTTCATCTAGGCTTCCACCAAAATATGTGAAAGCTGTAAGGTGAAGATTATTGTGTCCAAATGTTCATATTCATGACATCTCTCTGGCTGTAAAAACTAGTATTTTGTTTCAGCTTCAATTTCTCTTTCCTTGTTTCCTAACAAGATGAGAAAAATCTAGCTTTAAGTTATTAGTTATCTCTGATCAAAATATGCTTTTAGGACAGTGTTTCTTAACCTGTATGTTGTGACCCCTTTTGCAGTTACACATCAGATATTCTGAATATAAGGCATTTACAGTATGATTTATAACAGTAGCAAAATTACAGTTATGAAGTAGCAACAAAATAATTTTTGGTTGGGAATTGAGAAGCACTGTTCTAGATTTTATCTCGTTTTGTTTTTTGTTTTGTTTTTTTTTTTTTTAAACTGAAAAATAACTTGTTTTCCACACCAATCAGCCAATGTCTTTGTATATTCTATGGAGAAAGCCCTTGTCAGAAACAAGCACTCGGGATATTTTCCAAGCCTCGTGACTTTTTTCTCTCTGATGGTCAGAATTTCATTGAATCATGCAAAAGTTTTAAATTTCATGGGGCAGATGTTTTATTTATTTAAAAATGTCCTCCTTGTACTAAAAATAAATTCCTTGCTCACAAAATATATCCCGGTTAGGGTTTCACCTCTCTCTACTTTCCCCATTTCCTTCTCACCTTCTCTCTCATCCAGATCTATTCTCTTTCTGTCTCTTACTAAAAAAGAACAGGCTTCTAATAGGTAATATTAAAATATATCAAAATAAAATATAATAAGATAAAACAAAAATTATTCTTTAAAGGTGGATAGGACAACCCAACAGGAAAAAGAGCTCAAAGTCACAAGAGTCTGAGATCCACTCATCCATATACTCAGGAAACCCCTTAAAACACTAAACTGGAAGCCATAATATGTCCACAGAAGACTTGGTGCAGACCTGGGCAGGCCCTGTGCTTGCTGCTCCAGTCTCTGTGAGTTTGTATGAGCCAACCTACTGGAAACTGCAAGCTCATAGTTCAGTGTGAAGCCCTGTCTTAGGGCACAAATGTGGAGAGTGGTTGAGGAAGACACCTGATGTTCTAATTTGTCCTCTTCAGGCACATTTATGGGTGCATACGCATACCTATGTGCATGCAAAACACACACATGCACACACATGCATGCATAGACACCCCACACACCTATGTATGCATATACACATACACATATGCACACGTATATGCACAGAGAAACAGAAACACCCATACTTACACATACAGCCATTGCCATTGTGGAAGGATTTCCTTTACACAAGCTTTATGAGTTGCTGTATTGTTCTAATAGAGGTGAAAATATGGCTAATGCTTAAGAGCTTTTGTTGCATTCAGAAGGCAAGGCTTCTATTTTTAGCACCTGCACAGCAACTCAAAACTATCCCCAGCTCAGATATACAAGTGCATTTTGCAGACCTCTGTAGGCACTAGGTGTGCATGTGATGTGCATACATATGTGCAGGCTAAATACTTACATTCATAAAACAAATAAATATAAATCCTCTCTCCAGCTAAAAATGGCCTTCACCTAATGGTCCTCACAGAGCTAGTTAACTTCATTCCTGACATTGTCATCTTCTGTGGGTCATGTAGCCATGGAGGAAAATTGTCGTGGAAAGATTATTATCTTTTTCTAACAGAGTCCTATTTCCTTTAGAGAAGATATCAGTTAAGAGAGATACCCAGAAAAGACTGTTGTAAGCCTGCTTTTATTTGACAGTGCACACAATTTCTGAGATCTTGGAAGGTCTTCAAAGAAACAATCATTTAAGGTCATCAAAAGCAGGAAATAGCCACCATTCCGTGTAAAACACATTCTCATTTATTGTTATACTTAAATTTCACATGAATGGTCTGGGTTGTGGATCAGCAATACAGCACTGATCTAAGATGGGCAAGGCTCTGGGCTCAGTTCGCAGCAGTAAAAAGCAAAAAACATAGAAAATGAGGATTAACAAAAACTAAATACTCATAGTGGCTAAGGGATTTGCGAAGATGATTCTATTCTGTTTAATCTCTTTAGATCTCATAATTTTATATTACATATTTGATTGTCTTATCTTCATGTATGTCTGTGTACCACGTGTGTGTGTGTGTGTGTGTGTGTGTGTGTGTGTGTGTGTGTGTGTGTGTGTGTGTGTGTGTGTGTGTGTTTGTGTCTGGTACCCTCAGAGGTCAGAAGGCATTGGATCACTTGGAACTGGAGTTACAGATGGATACGAGCTGCCATGTAAATAATGGGGATCAAGCTCAGGTCGTCTGCAGGAGCAGCCAGTGTTCTTAACTGCAGGGCCATCCCTCCAGCCCCTCACATCTGTTTTACCAACACTATAGTAATGAAGGCTCATAAAAGTTGGATATCTTAGTTAAAATTGCAGATCCAGTAAATTCCTATGTGGGTCAATTTTCTATTTCTGGTTTTGTAGTTTTTCAGTTTCTCCTTATTACTCTGCCTGACAAAGATCAACCCCTTACTAAGTTGATTCAGCTCCAAGAAAGTTTAACTGTAGATATAGTTTAACGCTTCGGAAAAGACTAGGGTCTTTATCAGCCTATTTCTTTTTTTCCACTTAGATGGAGAGATCTCTGCAACTGGCCAATAGGTCCACTGTCCAGGATTTTATACTGCTGGGTTTGTCTGCAAGGAGAGATATCAGGGATGGTCTGTTTGTTATTTTTCTGGCTCTCTATCTGCTGATACTCTTAGAGAATATGCTAGTTATCTACCTCATCTTCAGCCACCGAGAGTTACTCCATAAACCTATGTACTTCTTCCTGGGAAACCTCAGTTGCCTGGAGATGTGCTATGTGTCAATCACTATGCCTAGCCTTCTCATGGGCCTGAGGTCCAGCCCCTGCCATTTGTCCTTCACATCTTGCATGACTCAATTGTTTTTATTCATCTCTCTCATTGGTACCAAGTGTACCCTCCTGGCCTCCACGGCTTATGATCGCTATGTAGCCATCTGCCATCCACTGCACTACCCACTACTCATGAGGCCCCAAGTCTGCTGGGGATTGGCTTTGTCCTCCTGGGTGGGTGGACTGCTGGTCTCTGTGATTAAGACCACATGCATTGCAAGCCTGTCCTACTGTGGCCCCAACGTTCTCAACCACTTTTTCTGTGATGTCTCTCCTCTACTCAACTTGTCCTGCACCCATGTGCTCCTCACAGAGCTGGTGGACTTCATTTCAGCCATTGTCGTCTTCTGTGGGTCATTGCTAGTTGCCCTGGTCTCTTATGTGGCCATCAGCAGGGTGCTGATTCGAATGCCTTCAGCTGTTGCAAGTCACAAAGCCCTCTCCACCTGTGCCTCCCACCTTCTTGTAATGGGCATTTTCTACTCTGTGGTACTCTTTATGTATTCCAGGCCCAGGCACATACAATCCACAGACCTCAACAAGATGTTGTCAGTCATCTACACAGTGGCTACTCCCATGTGTAGCCCGATCATCTACTTCTTGAGAAATAGAGAAGTCCATGAGGTGCTGAAGAAAACGCTCCATCAGTGTTGAGATTCTTGAGAGGAGTGATGCTCTCCCTCTCCTGGTTTGAAATAAATACACATGAGGAAAGGCGGAGAGAAACATGGCAGAAGTTTCTGGAACACTGTATAAAGAGACTTAGTAAAAGCCACATGAAAAATTGGAATATTACAAGGTCTGACAAGATGGTTCAAAGGCTCTCAAGCCTGAGGACCTGAGTCCCTGGGTCTCACATTGTGGAAGGAGCAAACTGTTATCTATCTGATCTTCACATGTGAATGGTGGTGTGCATGAGCCCAGTTCACAGGACAGACACAGATAAATTCTCATTAATTAAAAGGGTTATTATGCTTCAATAAAACCCCATATCAAAGCAAATTGTGAAGGAAAGGGTTTATTAGGCTTACACCTCCTCATCACTGTTTATCATTAAAGGTAGTCAGGACAAGAACTCAAGCAGAGCAGGAACCTGGAGGCAGGAGCTGATGCAGAGGCCATGGGGAGAAGGGGAGCTGTCTACTGGCTTACTCCTCCTGGCTTACTCATCCTGCTCTTATAGAACCTAGGATCACAAGCCAAGGGATGATACCATTTTCAGTGGCCTGAGTCCTCACCCATCAATCACCAGTTAAGAAATTCCCTATACGTTTGCCTGCAACATGATCTTATGAAGGCATTTTCTCAATTGAGATTTCCTTCTGTTAGATGATGATAAATTGTGTCACGTGGGCATAAAACTATCCAGCACATAAATGACAGAGGAAAGAAAGAAAGAAAAGAAAGAAAGTATTTATAAATGAAAACTAAATAAAAATAGTTGTGAACAGGAATATTGACAAAGAAATATAACAGCTCAGCAAGTACCAGGAAAATGGATGTTCTGTTAAATATAAATTTGAGAGAGGATTACTATTGATTCTTTGCATCTTAATACATGTATGCTACATATATTTGTATGTACAAATAGTGAGCAAAATATATGTATAAGAACACATTGCAAACTGTGATATTTAGAATAAATATTGTATAAATAAATATTTGAAATAATTGGAAATAACTCACAGGTACACTTGAAGATTGCTTACATTTATAGCATACATATTGTGAAAAGACATGCATCAGTCAAAGATTACACTGAATCTGTGGTTGCTGACATGGGGGAGATAACTTGTTAGGTGACTGAGTTGAAAATAAAGGAGACAATTACATGATCTTGTCAGTCTTATAGGACAATAATGGCAATGACAGTGATGGTGTTAATTATTTACATTTATAGCATCTAGAAAGAAATATGAAGGGATCTGTAATATAGGTAACAGTTTCTAGAAATGTTTAGTTAATGAACAGGACCACAGGACACTCATATTTTCTATTTTATATGACTTCTAATTTGCACTAAGTTTTATAATTATTAAAAAGAGAAAATAAGCTAGATTGAGTGACTTGTGCTTTTGATCTCAGCACTCTGGAGACAGTTGTCTATGAGCTCAAGGCCAGCCTAGTCTACATATCACATCTCAGGGTGGCCAGAGCTATGTAGTGAGATGTTCTCTGAAGGAAAGGAAAAGACAAAATAAAAATAAAAGAATAACATTTCATGCAATGACTTGCTCATCCTACTGAAAGATTTTGTAAATTTTAAAGAGTAGTTTATGTTCATAGCTGCTCAAAAGGAATGGGTGTGCTCTAACTACGTTTGTGAGAATATTAAATGGTGTTAAGTGAGGAAAAAATGAAATAGACTTCTTATGTTTTTTGGCTCTGAAGTTGACTTAAAAATCACCAGTTTTCAAGGTTGAATATCTGGGTAATACATAGTTGCCATCCTACAATAATTTCTGTAGATGATAGGCTACTTGCAGGTACTGTATTAACTGAACCATTTTCCAGCCCCATGAATAAGATTTTTTTTCACAGCATAAGTAATTATTTTAACGCCATACTCTTTAATTATGACACATTATTTTATTGTGTGAGTTTTCTGTACACAGTTGACCTTGCTGCTTGTTTCTTAGTTTCTTAGACAGGACTTGGTGTAGTCTAGGATGGCCTCAAACTCACTATAACTTTGAACTCCCGATCCTCCTGCCTTCACATCTGAACTTATTATTTTGAATAGAGATGTTTTCAAACAATTTTCACTAAAAGCAAGGCTCATATAAATTTTTTTCATAGCTGAGTGAATGCCTGCATTCATGTTATTTTCTGGATAAAAGTTGCTTACACTGATGTCATCACAGAATCCATAGAGTTTCTAAGTTTTTATTCATATATTAAATGTTCCTCAAAAGGTATCCTGACAATTTAACACTTTTCTTTGCTACTAAAATCTGTTTGGAAAATATTCTCATTCACCTTTGGAATTTATGTGTGTATATCCTCAAAATGATTTCTGTCAATGTTGGAAGACATATATGTATTTCTCTTTATTTTTTTTTTAAAAATATCAACTGAGTGGATATTATTTGTTGTTTTAACTAAACCAATTTTCTCTGAGTTATTTCAAAGTAAAAAATTTATTCACAATAATACTCTAGGGGTTGGAGTGATGTCTTAGCAGCTAAGAGCATACACTGCTCTTGCAGAGGGTCCAAATTTACATTCCTGCCACCCATTTTAGGTGACTTACAGTCACCTATCTAGATCTTGCTTTATTCTGGCCCTTGTAGGTATGCACACATGCATCCATCTCTCTCTCTCTCTCTCTCTCTCTCTCTCTCACACACACACACACACACACACTCACACACTCACACACACACACACTGACACGATTCTTAAATAAACCCATTAAAATTTGCAAAAGCAGCAACAACAAAATCCTGTTCACTGTTACAGATAGAGAGGATGTCAGAGCTGGAAGATAGTAATGAGTGCTGGGAAATGCTGTCTTCTGGATGTGACTTATGAACTCACAGAAGCCATGGTTATCAGCACAAGATCAATCCAGTCAATAACTGCAGCATGGATGGAAATGGGGTTCATGAGTCTCCTTCCCTAGCTGTGGAGATATTGGCAATGGATGCCTGTTATAGAGAAGTAAACCATTTTTCTTTAAGGATGTGGACCCTGGCAGGTTGCTCCTGCCCACTCAGGCAGCAGTAATTGGGCTCAGAGGATTGAGAAGAGCACAGGAAGGTGGGAGAACACAAGGAATTTGAGGAGGTGGAGTTTGTCAATATGACCAAGATACATTACATACATCAATGCAGTTGTTAAAGAATCGATAAAAGTCTTTTAAAAATATTTAAAATGATATTCACAGGGGATAGAGGGATGGATCAGCAGTTAAGAGCACTGACTCCTCCACCCAGCACTTACATGGTGGCTCACAACTGTCTTTTACTCCAGTTCCAAGGGATTCATGTCTTCCTGGCCTCTGTGGGCACCATCCACACATATAGTATACTGAAATACATACAGAAAATACCCACAAACAAATAATAACAATAATAATTTTTAATGAAATAAAAAAATGTTCATAGATGTGTTTGATCAAAGAGTTTCCCAAAGCAGAATCAACTGTTGGTGGCTATTCCAATGTGTAGAATAGTCCTGGAGAGGGGAGTATGGATTGGAAATTGCAGGGACAGAAAAAACCAGATGGAGGTAAAAAAAACTTAGAGTCAGGAGTGCATTGAATTAGTACTCAGCTGCCCCAATTTTATTTCCTCTGGGGTTTTTATACCAAGCAAAGTGGAGAGGCAAGTACAGACAGATATAAACACTTCTTCAGTTCTTAAAACATAAGACACCTGGTAACAATACCCTTGGCCAAAGCATTCTACTATGCATCCTGCATCCTGTGGTGGGAAACAAGTTCAGATTCTCTGCTTTAGTCAAAATGGAAACAAGCCATAAGCTGGAATTTTTGTGGGCTCCCACACTCAACATACATGTCCATTAACTGATAAATGAGCACATAGAATAAATAGCATCAGTACAACATAATGCCATTTAGGCACAAACAGAAATAAAGTACCAATTAATAAAGCAATGTGTACAGCCTTCAAAATATGTCAGTCTCAATGGCCATATATGATGCAAACCCCTTACCATAAAAGATCTGGAACTGGTAAATATACAGAAACAGAATATAGGCTGTTAGTTTATTGTGGTATGGAGTAGTGAGTGGTGGGCATTGGGGACAATTTTATTAGGTTTATCTTTAGGGAAAATAAAATGTTCTGGATTTGACAGTGGTGATGATTATTTAATTTCAAGCAAGTTAAGAAGAAAACACTGCATTGTATGTGTTTAAAGGTGAATAGTGTCCAAATTGTATTTCAATAAAAAATAGATGTTGATAATTTAAAGTCTCTCCCCCAGCACTCAGTCATTTGCTCAACCTCAGGACCAGTGCATGGTTTTGGAGAAAGCTACTTGGACCTCCTTGTTCCTCAGACAGTAGATGACTGGGTTGCACATAGGAGTGACCACCGTGTAGATGACAGACAGCATCTTGTTGAGATCCATTGCTTCTATGCGTTTGGGACGGGCATAGATGAAGATAGTGACTGAGTAGAAAATGCCTACTACTACCAGGTGGGAGGCACACGTAGAAAAGGCCTTGTAGCGGGCAGTGGTAGAAGGCATGCGCAAAACTGCCCTACCGATAGCCACATAGGAGGCCATAGTCATGAGGAAGCAACCCCAGAGGATAACAATAGCAGAGATGAAGTCTACCAGTTCTGTGAGGGCAACATGTGTACATGACAGGTTAAGCAATGGGGAGACATCACAGAAGAAGTGATTGAGGACATTGGGGCCACAGTAGGACAGGGTGGCAATGCATGTGGTCTTCACCATAGACACCAGTAGTCCACCCAGCCATGAAGTCATAGCCAAGCCCAGACAGACCTGGGGTCTCATGAGTAGTGGGTAGTGTAATGGGTGGCAGATGGCCACATAGCGGTCATAAGCCATGGAAGCTAGAAGAATACACTCAGTACCTACAAGGACAATGAAAAAGAAGAGTTGTGTCATACAAGCTATGAAAGAAATATGATAAAATCCATTCCAAAGGCCCATGAGCAAGCTGGGCATGGTGACAGACACGTAGCACATCTCTAGGCAGCTGAGGTTGCCCAGGAAGAAGTACATGGGCTTGTGGAGCTCACTGTGACTGCAGATGAGGTAGATGATGAGTGTATTCTCCAGGAGCGTCAGCAGGTAGAGAGTCAGGAAAACAGCAAATAAGGCATCCCTTATGTCCAGCCTGGTGGACAAGCCCAGTAAGACAAACTGCTGAACCCTGGTCATGTTGGCCAACTCCAGGGACCTCTCCATCTGCAGACAGAAAGTTGTTGACATTTTATTCCTGATGATAAGCAGTGAATAAAAAAATCTGGGAAGGTGTTCAGAGTGCTTGGAGATCCCCTACATATATGTCAGTCCAACATCTGCTGGGGTTGTTATAAAGTCAAGATACATTATGGGGCGCTGTCAGAGCATGGTTTCTCAAACTTTCTGAATCTGTGACTTCATACAGAGAACCCAAGCATTGGGAGAATCATGTTTGGTGTCCCTAAAACTGAACAAGTGAATCAGTGAGTAGTAAGTTATTCTTTCAAATAAGAAAAAAAATTTATGGGCCTGGCCAAGTGTGGTGATTGTTTAATCTCAGCACTTGGGAGACAGGGGCAGTCATACCTCTGTGAGTTAGAGGCTTGCCTGATGTATACAGTGAGACCAAGGCCAGCTGGAGCTTTGTAGTGAGACTGTGTCTAAAAATAACTATGATCCTGGAAGATGGCTCAGTGGATAAAGTGATGGCAGACTAAGCATGAGAATATGAATTTGAATCTACAGAAGCCCATAAAGTCAGATACTGTGAGGTAGAAACAAGAGAATTCCCAGAAGCCCTAGGGCCTGATAGCCTGTCTTATACACTTATGAACAAGAAACACGGATTCAAACACTGTTTTGACAAGGAAGGCTAGCACTCTATGTTATCTTCTGACCTTCACACCCCTGCCTGCACATGGAGTTTCACACATTTCACACACACACACACACACACACACACACACACACACACACACACACACACAGAGAGAGAGAGAGAGAGAGAGAGAGAGAGAGAGAGAGAGAGAGAGAGAGAGAGAAAGAGAGAGAGAAACACACATGTCACAAATTCAAAAATTATACTATGTCATTTTTGAGAAAGGCGCAGTCTTTTTAGCTGCACCTTCTTTCACCAACCGACACACACATTAATTACTTTATAAAGTCTAGAGTAGAGTAGTAATCTCTTCTCCCATCCTCCCCCTCCTCTTCTCCGGATGCTTCTGCTTTTCCTGACCCTCCCCTCTCCTCCTTCTCCTCCCCATCTTTCTTTCCCTTCTCCTTCTTTTTGATTCTTTCAAGAATATTGTATAAATGCTATCTTTACCCTTGTTTTTACAAGGAAGACACTGTAGGAAAAAACCCCTAAAAAGGGACCCAAGAGATCACTCAGTGGGTAAACCTGCTTGCTACCATGTCTGACAAGATTCATTTGATTTCCACATGGTGGAAAGAGAGAACAGATTGCTGCAAGCTGTCTTTTGACTTCCATACACATGTCATGACACAAACACACATATGAACACACACACACACACACACACACACACACACACACACACACATTTTCATTAAAGATTAAACTCAGTTAAAATGGCTTGTTTTAAATCGTATAACCAACGAGGGAAATGGGATCAAATCTCTGGAGAATTGGTGCCCCTGTCCAGATACTCTCTAATTATTATTTCCTGATCAGCACCATTTTAAACAGTAGCAGCACACATGTCAAATGTTTAAACTCCACATTACTGCTACTACTCATTTTATCCCAAGCCAGCGGATCTTACTTAACCTTCTTAATGCTGTGACCTGTTAATATAGTTCCATGTGCTGTGATGACCCCCAACCATAAAATTACTTCATTGCTCCTTCATAACTGTAATTATGCTACTCTTAGGAATTGTAATGTAAATAATCAATGTGCAACATCAAAGAGATCTTGGCCCACACATTGAGAACCACTGTCCTAAGCTCTTACTTAGGTCAAAGTCTTGGTCTCCACTGAGAAGAATTTTAACCTTTTAAAGCATAACAGACCTTTATGAAGATACTTCTTTTTACTATTGCAACATTGGAGTGGAGGTCAGGATTGAGAAGTAACATACTCAAGACAGAGGGAATGAGTGAGTTGAGCTGGTTTACAAATGGGGCTCTGACAAAATCCAGCTTCTGTGTGCTGATATCTTAGGTGAGTGAATGAATACAAAAAATATGGCATATATACACATTGAAGTTTTAATCCATCGAAGGAAAATGAAATAATGATTGCAGAAAAGACGGTTGAAATTGGAGATCACTATGTTAAGTAATATAGTCATTGGATATTTTCTCTCATATATTAAATGTAGGAATAAAATATAAAGGATACAGTAGGAGAGAAGTAGGGAGGAGAATCGTGAAAACACAATTCGTTTTAAAAATTCCACAATGGAACTGCATACCGAAAATATATGAAAAAACCCAATAGAAGGTAATTATTTTGTGGGTCGAATAGGTGGTCACTTGTGTATTTTCCATGCTTTAGCAAATGACTCCACACACACGTACATTTGAGTAATACTAATTGGTGTTTAGGAAAACATAAAGTTTGGAGGACTGTTTATTGGGTGGGTTATAGGATGAGGATAAGAATCGCTTTGATCATGACACTATATTCACGTATTAAATTAAAATAAAAAGAGCAAAATTAGAAAAATATTTTTAATGGAGGCATTCTTTATAGGTAGATAATTCTCTCTGAAGTTCAAGATAAGAAAAGAAAGTAAAAGGAATATTAGGAGTATAAGGTGTGGGGATGAAAGGTGGTAGGAGAGAGGGGGAATATTATCAAAATATATTATGTAGTCATGTGGAAATAAAATACCAAATCCAGTGCTTTATGTATTAACTTTTAATAAAAATTAATCAAAATTCAAAGTTCTGTATTACTTCTGTCATTCCATAATGCATTTAAGAAATTAGGTTTGATCAAATTTCCACCTTATGGGTTTAAATATTGACTTGGAAAAACTAATAAGAACTCAGTAATCATTTTGCCAAATTTTCATAAGAAAGGTGATACTCTTTCTCAGAACCTTTATGATAGAAGTTTGTGAGGAGTGTGTGTGTGTGTGTGTGTGTGTGTGTGTGTGTGTGTGTGTGTGTGTGTGTGAAGCCGGGGGCTGGGGATTGGACCCAAGTCTTACACATGCTAATCTGGTTCTTTACCACTAAGCAGTATCTCCAGTTCTTGAAGACCTTCAGAAAAGTTCACACTTGTCTTATTACCAGTAGTGTATTTCAATGCTTTGTCTTAATCAGGGCCCCTCCATATCTGAACTGCCTGGGGCTAATTAAGTGTTGCTGAATGCAAGTATCCCATTAGCTTGGGTGGGGTAGGTCCTTCTGCAAAATTACACAAGCACTCTCAAGAGTTATGTGCTGACTCTGCAGACAGAATTCCATTTGCTGTTGAAAAGGGAGTCTTAATCATGCAGGCTCAGGACTAATGCCAGAACTCTCAGGAGTCTGGTGGTGACTTCCCCGTCAAGAATTCCTCTTATCCTCCCCTGCCCATTTTGTTTTTCCTTTCTTTTCTGGTTCTGTGTTTGAGTTTCATTTTGATCCTTTTTATACTGACCCCACTTGATGCTCAATTCTTCTATGAGTCTTTTTCTGGTCTTCTCATCCTTTCTAAAAGATTGAAATACAGCACAGCACTAAAGTGTCTCACCACATCAGGAGGAACATAAGACACATCCAAGTCCATCTCAGTTTTGTAATATTCAAACCACTCAACCAACATTTATACCAGATTCAAAATGGTGTGGTGTAGCCTGATTCTACCTTCTCAGCAGAGGAATATAAGCCATAATGATCTCCCAAATATATGCTCTGGGAAGGCTACTATCTTTCTTCAAGCATCATCTGTATGTTTTTCAAAATGAAAGACAAGTAATTTACTCTGGTGAATGTCATTTCTCTGTCACACAAAGGAGGGAGAGATATCAGGTTAATTAAAACCTTTACTAGAAGGCTTGACCTTGTAAGTTGATGGAGGACAGCTTGTAAGCCTCTTGTCTTAAATAAAATCAGAGGTTTTATTTTCTCATCAAGACTCTTGACTAGAAGTCTTCAATAGTTATTAATTCTACTCTATTCCCCAAATGCTGATGAAGAAAGGCTTTGAGCACAGAGAGAACACAAGACCAATGAATACATAGATGGCCAGGAGAGAAGCTGAGTTTTTAGCATCAAGATGTTTGAAAACCTTGAACTCATACATCTCTAGGAGTCATTTAATTTACTTCCATCCATGTTATCTTCCCTGTAATGTAGGATCTCTTTTTTCTTTGAAATGGGGAGGAACCCTAATAGTCTTTATTGGTATCCTAGCTTTTTCTTTGGGTTGAAGCTCTGCTGAAAACAAGAGGCTGACGTCACCCTGACAGATTACCACTCCCTTGTAAGTACATGATCTTTAAGACCCCATTTACTCCTCCATGCTGTCAACCTTATCACCTTTACCCATGTACGCATATATTTTATATGAAGTTGCCATGAACATTAAATCAATATCTTCCAAATATTTGGAACTTGTACCCAATAAACAATTTTATTTTCCATACATACAATTTTTTTTATATAGCCAGGCATATATACCTGTTATCACACACATAAAATTCCAGCCCTCCAAGGCCGACTGAGGTGGGGAAACCACAGGTGCGAGGCCAGAATGCTCTTGACTAAAGAAACAACATATTCTTTCGGATGTTCCTTATATCAGATTTAAGTAAGGTCTCACATATTCCAGGTTGGCTTTGAACTTATTACCTAGTTGAGGATGACCTGAGCTTATAATTCTCCTGCCTCTATTTTCTGAGTCTGAGATATCAAGTGTGTGCCACCACTTCCCCTTTTATGTAGTGCCTGGGTTCAAAACCAGGGCTTCTGGTATGACCAACTGAGCCAAAGCCTCATCCCTGTTTCCCCCTCCCTGAAAGAATTTCTATGTATTGTCTCACCTACTGGAGGAAGATTGATGCAGGTACAGATCTTTTCTTGTTGACACTGAATGCAGAGTAGGCTTTGGTGGTGGCCAGATGAAATCAGTTGGCTCTAAAGAGGTGATGCCAAGAATTGGGGCCTTTCAGCACATCTTGGGAGAAGTTGTCTTTGGTCCTGAACACACACACACACACACACACACACACACACACACACACACACACACACACACACAGTGTCTCTGGAATGTCCCAGTCACTGAGTTGGCTATACGGTGAGAGAAGGCAAGGACACAAGTTTAAGCCAACTCTCTGACCCTGAGAGGATTCTCTGGTCCCTGTGGATTTTGAAGAAATGAGGGAGAAAGGCTTTAGAGAAGATTGAAGGGAAGGATGGACACCTGAATTTGTCCTATGACCTCAACATGCATGTTAAGGTGCACACATGGAGACACACACAAATGAATGCACATGACCAAATTTTGTATCATATACTTTACTTGGTTTTTGAATTAAATATACATATGAGTTAGGTTTATTTTCATGGTAAAACATGGACTCAAGCTTAAGTCTCAGAATCCTTAATTGCTGGAAACTCTGCAGTCACATGCACATACTCCATACATAGACATACAAGTTACACATAATTATGATCATAAAAATAATTATTTAAAGGATGCCACTCTTTTTTACTGCCTCATATTTTATCTTATAAGTAAACTACTATTATGTATAAATACTATTGAAAGGCATTAAAATTGACTCTCTTATTGCAAATAATGACTCAGGAAACTTGTAATTTTTGCACACTATTTTTCTAGTATTGTAGATTCACACAGGCTCACTTGATAAATAGCTAATAGGTAATTGCAGATAAAATTACAGGACTAAAAAAATTCAGAATTACAAAATATGTTTATGTGAGTGATTTTTAAGCACATAAAATGTGGATTAGCAAATATGTATAATTACTCATTAACTTTGATTATTTTCTCTTAATGATCTTCATGAGCTGAACTCACAGGAAAATATTTTCTCTAGGTCTTGATTAGCATTTAAAAGTAACTTTTGGTGGTTGGGCCATAAAAGCTTTGAACCAAGATGTGTGAGGTTCATGTACAAAAGAGGATAGTCAAGGCCACTGGAGAGTCTTCCTCAGCACAGTGTGGACCTCCTTATTTCTCAGACAGTAGATGACAGGGTTGCAGAGAGGTGTGACCACCGTGTAGATGACAGACAGCACCTTGTTGAGGTCCATGGACTTGATGCGGCTGGGGCGGCAATAGATGAAGAGCGCTGCCGAGTAGAAGATACCCACCACTACCAGGTGGGAGGCGCAGGTGGAGAAGGCCTTGCGTCGGGCAGCAGCTGATGGCATTCGGAGGACGGTCATCCCAATGGCTGAATAGGAGGCCAAGGACACCAGCAGTGTTCCGCAGAAGATGACGATGGCTGAGATGAAGTCTACCAGCTCTGTGAGGGCTACATGGGTGCAGGACAAGTTGAGCAGAGGGGAGACATCACAGAAAAATTGGTTGAGGACGTTGGGGCCACAGTACGACAGGCTTGCAATACATTTTGTCTTTATTGCTGAGACCACCAGTCCACCGAGCCATGAAGACAAGGCTAAGCCCAGGCAGACTTGGGACCTCATGAGCAGTGGGTAGTGCAGTGGGCGGCAGATGGCTACATAACGATCATAAGCCATGGAGGCCAGGAGGGTGCACTCTGTGCAGATGAGGGAGACAAAGAAAAAGAGCTGGGTCATACAAGTTACAAAGGAAATATGGTATGGTCCTGTCCATAGTCCCACGAGTAGTGTAGGCATGGTGGCTGACACATAGCACATCTCCAGGCAGCTGAGGTTGCCCAGGAAGAACTACATGGGCTTGTGGAGCTCACTGTGACTACAGATGAGGTAGATGATGAGTGTATTCTCCAGGAGAGTCAGCAGGTAGAGAGAAAGGAAGACGATAAACAGGGTATCCCTTATCTCCAGCCTTGTGGGAAATCCTAACAGTACAAATTGCTGGACTCTGGTCATGTTAGTCAACTCAAGTGGTGTCTCCATCTGTGGGGAGTAAATAGCATTGTTCATGAACAAGTACAATGGATGAACGTATAAGAATGTTCACATGTCTTAGAGAAATTAATGGTGTTGGCCACTGTCCGGAAAGGTAGAGTGTTAGGTTTGGAAAGAAAGTCTAGCATCATTCCTGTTTGTATTGGTGACTTTCCATGTTGTTATGAGGAAACATGAAGACTAAGGAAGAAAGAGAGAGCTTACTCTATCAGGAAGAGCAGGAAGCAAAGAGCGTACATCCGCAATGACAAGCTTGGGACAGGACAGCACACCGGAAGTGGATTGTGGTGATGAACTCTCAAAGCCCGTTCTACAGTGACCAACTTTCTCCAGCCAGCAAGGCCACTCTTCCTGTTTACCCAAAGAGCATCACCAGCTGAGTGCGAAGTGGTCAAATACCTGAGGCTATGAGAAATGTTTTCATTCAAATCTCCTTACAGGTCCCATAAATCTGTAAACACATAGACACACAGACACGCAGACACACATACACACACACACACACACACACACACTCGTAATTTTAAGTGTCTGTAGTATTATCAGTGGAGAATATGCTTTCCACTAAGCCTGATGAACTCAGCTTACCCTCTGAGATTCTTGTGGTGGGAGGGAGCCTGAAACTTTTGATCTTGTAGGAATAATGTCTCTAAATAAAACAAGAAGATAACAGTTACCTGTTGTAATAAATGAAACAATGAATATCAAGCTTTGTATTAAATAACGAACTAGATCACTTTTATCTATTGCTTTGTAATAAATGTCATCTTTCTAGGTGATTTTTAATTTTCTTTTTAAACTCCACACAAAATTAATCATACCTATAAATCAAGAGTGGTACAAGACTGTCAGGTTTTTTTTTCTTCTAAAAATATCTCTTTTCCCTTAGTATGATTTTATTTCCTATTTTTATATTATATTATGGGCCATCAACACAATGATTATCACTTCTTCTGTGTCTGTGTATATATGTTGGTGCACATGTACATGTGCTGGCCAGAGGTCAACCTCACATGTTGTTCAGATGGGGCTTTCCCTTGCATTTAACAGAATGATCATTTTATGTGTATAAATGTTTTGCCTGCATATATGAATGTGAGTCATGTGGCACACCCGGTACCCGTGGAGCCAGAAGATGTAGATATGTCCCTGGATTTGTAGACGCTTGTGGGCTATCATGTGCATCTTGGGAATCAAACCCTGTCTCTGGAAGAGGAGCAAGTTCTCTTAATTACAGAGCCGTCCCTCATACACACCTCCAAGTGCTTTTCAGAGAGAGTTGCTTTCCAGCCTGCAGTTTGCCAAGGAGGCTGGTATGAATGGTTAAAAAGCCCCAAGGATTTCCCTGTATCTATTTCCTGACAACTGAGATTACAAACCTGCATGATCCGTTCGCAGGTTCTAGGACTGAACTCAGGTCCTGATGCTTGCAAGTCAAGCCATCTTCCAAGCTCCAAATATCAATGTGGATGCTATTATGTTGCCTTTCTTTCTCTTTCATTGCAAGAGAGATCCTTTGCAATCCTTGTGTATAGTATCTCTCAGAACCAGAGAAACCCATAAAAATGGACAAAGTTTGAAAATTATGAAATGCAGCCAGTCTTTGCAATTATAATATATAGGCTTACATTATTTTCTTGCTGTACCACTTGACAATATTATATCCCGTGGAGAATATTACTGATGCAAACAATGATATAAAATCTATTGATAAAAACTTTATGAATTCCCCTTGAATGGCAGGAGCATATTAAAAGCCTAGTTAATTTATGTTGTTTCAAGAAGACACAAGGCTCAAAGTGGAAAATTTTTGTTCCAAGTCACAGTCTGGGAGTGAAATGATCAGGAAGCTAACTCAACATGACCTTGCTTGAGCACCGGGTGAATTCCATTGTCCCTCATCATCATATTAAAGATGGGAAGCCAAGCACTCTTCCAACTCAGAAACTTGGGGAATAGAGCTAAAAAGATCTCTGCAGTGCTGAAAACTATGCAGAAAATTAACTCAGTGGCATTTACTGAAGTCCTTAGGTATGAGTCAGGGACTTGTGACGCTGATGGCTTTATTTATTTATTTACTTACTTACTTATTTATTTATTTATTTATTTATCTATTTATTTATTTACTTATTTATTTATTTACTCATTCATTCATTCATTTATTATTTGTTTGTGTGTGTGTGAAACTGATAATGAATAAGTGAGTGAATAAAAATGCAAGCAATATCATAAAAGGTAACTATGGTGGTCCCAGGCAATGAAGGCTCCTGAAGCCAAATAGTTGTGGATGTAACTCATGAGCAGAGAGAACCAACTGACTGTGGAAACAGGTGCGCTAAGCAGATTTTAGTCACGATGCTGTGAGGATGCTCTTGGGGGCAGGAAACTTTCCCTTACTCCTTCACAGGAATCTACTTCCTATTCTCTCAGATTCCTCACCTTACTGGTTTCTATTGATGATGCCATTTAGTGTATAAACCAGTAAACACACACTGTGGAAAGATTGGAATGTGTCACCTGAAGCAGAGAACACTCTACTGTTCTATGCTTACCGGTTTATACACTAAATAGTGCCATCAATGGAAAAAAAGTATCCATGGTTCTTCCTGATACTTCTCACCTTAACCAGCTTCAGATTAAAAATGTAAATACCTCCAGTCTTCAGATTTGAGCCCAGGACCCCTATGTGATTGGGGGACACTTGGATCCATTTCACATTTATGAAAAGAATCTCTCTCTGAAATAAGACGAAGTTTAGACTAGTTATAGGCTAACTTAAAGATGGATTACTCTGTAAAGTGTTGATAGGTGTAAGGATTAATTTCAGTCTTTATAACACACACACACACACACACACACACACACACACACACACACACACACACACACACACCAACAAAGAAAAAGAGGCTATGAATTTAAGAGAGCATAGAGAATGGGGTGGTAAGGCAATAAATGGGAGGATTTGAAGAGATAAAATGGAAAGAGAAATGATGTGATTATAATCCCCCCAAATTAAAATTTTACTTGTTCACTTCCAGGCACATAAGTTGTTTCCTTTCCTGGATTTAGTGGATAATGTTGCAACAATCATTAAGCTGTGCATTAAAAGCAAGCCTGGCTTGGTATTTCATGCTTGTTGAGAGGCAGAAACAGGAAGTCCCTTGGGTCTGCCTGACTTGGCTTGATTGTCAAGCTCTAGACCAGTGAGAGACCCTGTCTCCAAAAATAAGATAGACAGCTCCTGAGGAATGACATCTGGGATTGTTTTCTGGCCTCCGAATGCACATGCACATATATCCAAAGACATCTGCACACACATACACATGCACCGGTACCTATGAGCACTCACACACGTTTACACACACCTACACTGAGAAAGAAAAACTTAGATTCATTATAATCCCTTTGTTCTTTTTCTAATTTGTGAACATTGGTGTTTTGCCTACATATAAGTCCTTGTGAGCATGTCGGGTGCCCTGAAATTGAGGTTATAGATAATTGTGAGCTCCACTGTGGGTTCTGGGAATTGAACCCAGGTCCTCTGGAAGAGCAGCCTCTGCTCTTAACCACTGAGCTAACTCTCTAGCCCCCATTCTAATTCTTATGCCCACTCACTTTTCTCAATATTCTAACCAGCTCTTTTGCCTGTACATGGGATCTGCTTTCTCCTATTGGGTTACCTCACCCAGCCTTGATATGAGGGCATATGTCAAATCTACTTGCATCTTGTTATGCTGAGTTTGGTTGATATCGCTGGGAAGTCTGTCCTTTTCTGAAGGTAATCAGAGCAGTGGATCTGAGGTAGAGGGGAGGGAGATTGGGAAGAGTTGAGGGTGCAGTTGGAATGCATTGTATGAGAGAAGAATAAATTTAAAAAAATGATGAAAGATAATTACCATGGAACAGCTGTAAGAATACTACATGCTGTTTTGTTTTGTTTTGGTTTTTTTTGAGAGTTAATTGTTCTTTTTTCATATGCACCCATTTGAATTTCTAGAAATTCTCCATGGAGATATGACTCCCACCCCATCTTTTTTGGTGAGGAATCGGCTTCAGAGAAATAAACAGCTTCCTTAAAACAAGCAGCCATGCTGCTGAAGCAGGGAATCACTCTGTACTCAAAGGCACGTGTCCTCTCCCTACACCCCGGAGCCTTTTTATCTCTTTAGTTTTTGCAGAATTTCCAGTGTTCAAACATTGATTTATATAAAACTGGTGTGAACATGAACTTTTACTACACCACATCTTCTTAAAATTGACACAGACTTTTCATGTGAATATTAGAGATGAAAAGCTCTCTCTCTCTCTCCCTCCCCTCTCTGTCTTCTTTCCTCATTTTTTTTTGAGATAGGGTTTCTCTGGGTAGCCCTGGATGCCCTGAAACTCACTTTGTAGATCAAGCTGGTCTCGAACTCACAGAGATCCACCTGCCTTTACCTCCCAAGTTTTGGGATCCAAGGAAAGTGCCACAACTGCCTGGCCTTAATCTTTTATTTTAAATTATGTGTTTGTGTGAGGGCATGTGGTCTTGTGAGTGTTCGTTCCTGACGAGTCCAGAAACACTGGATATCTGGAACTGGAGCTACAGGTGGTTGTATACCACCCAGTGTAGATGTTGGGACCCAAACTTGTGTCTCCTTCTAGGGCTGTGCATGCTCCTAACCCTGAGTCATCTCTGCAGTCTACATTACCTTTAAAAAATCACTACATTTTAGTTATTTTTTGGGGGGGGGTACGTGCGTATGTGAGCATGAGTGAAGGTCAGAGGACAGCTTCCAGGGGTCTGTTCTTTCCTCCATCACATGGATCCTAGAAATGAACCTAACATCATCAATCTTGGTGGCACATTACTTTGCTCATAGATGCATCTTGCTAGCCTCTAGCTGCATTTATGTTTTGAGAACTTCACCTATCAATACAGTTTATTTTTAAAAAATGGGCCAGAGGCAGTGGATGAGTCCAAGGAAACACTGTCTTTTGGACACAGTGGGGCAGCTTCATTTTATCCTAAAATTACTGAAAGATTTATGACTCCAGAAAAGTTGTTCAATGTACTAATTTTGCTTGTCTATTCTGAGATTATAGGCGTGTTCGGTCTTTCTCCAGAATGAGCTAAATCCATTCAACAGTAATGACTGCATGTCAGGTCTCTTTGCAGTAATATAACATCACAGTTAACATTTTTGAAGTTAGAAAAGATGTCTCTCCCATTCTAACTGGTCCTCAGGAATCCACTTAGATGGGCTCTGCACCATTTTGCTAATATTTAATGTCTAGATTCAATTATTGTTACCACCTCGTCATCATTTCCTCTGATGCTTACATTTGTTTATCCAAAAACAGTCAATTTTTATGTGACAAAGGGGTTCACTCAGGCTCCTTGCTTTCATCCTTAATGAACAGTGCTGTGGCACCTCACCTGGTAGCCGAAGGTCGTAGGTTCTAATCCTTCCTCCCAGGTGTGATCAGAGGCTCTGATACTCAGGGGCTGCACATACCAACAAACAGGAGAACAGCCCTTCAGTATATCTTTGGAGGAGTGGCTTCCGGGCTGGAAACAGACCCTCCAATCATACCTCAGATTCTGTTTGTGGCTCTGGAGTCTCTGAGGGTACAGCCTGAACTGAAATGAGAAAACAGGCACAGGCTTAAAATGAACCTCTGGACCCCAGAGACTTCCCTGGCCACTGAGAGGAGTGGTTGGAAAGAAAGCATTTACTGATACTTTTTAGAGTCTTTAGTAGAAAGGCCTTCAGACCACTCTCAATTAGAGTCAATTACTTTAAAAAATTATGCATCTGTGTGGTATCTGTGGAGTGGGGGGAGTATGTGCATGTGAGTGCAGAAGCCTGCAGTGGCCACATGATGCCCTGGAGCTGCAGTTACAGGCAGTTATGAGCCACCAAATATAGGTAATGGCAACTGAAGTTGGGCCTTCTGCATAAGCAGTTTGTACTCTTAATTTTTGAGCTATCTCTCCAGACCCACATGAGCCGATTTCTTACTCAGTGTAAAGACTATTCTTGGAGTGTGAAGTATGTAAGGGTTCAAAACCAAACAAACAAACGTGTTCATCTTTCAGTTGATAGATACTTAGTGTAGAGCATGCCACCATGGGATATACAACCTGTTATATACTGGTATAGAGTCTGTTTAAAGAAACATGGTTGGTGCGGAAGACACAGGAAAGAATAGCAATTCAGACAAGGGAGTAAGATTTAGGTATATTTTTCCATGACCGTAACAATGTGCACAGTTAATATAGGCCGGTAAATATAAAAGATATGAAATTGAAATTTATCAGAAAGAGAAAAGAGGCCAACAAGGGGAGGCATGATGACAAATAAAGGTCATGATATGTGAACAGGAAGTACGTTATATAAATGCAAAAAAGCCATAGTGAAGCCATTTTGTGCAATTAATATATGCTAATACAGTTTTAAAACTCTGTTATTACTTACTCACATATTTCTGTGTGTGTTTTCACATGAGTTAAGGTAACTATGGAGACCAGAAGAAGGTGGCTGATTTCTCCAAAATAATAGTTACAGGCTGTTGTGAGCTACTTTATGTGTGTGTGCTGGGAACTGAACTCGGGCCCTCTACAAAAGCAGAAAGGATCCTTACACTGAACCATCTCTCCAGACCCTTATTGGATTAAAAATTTTCCATTATTTTATTTTTAAATTTAACATTGGTACCCACTATAACACACACACACACACACACACACACACACACACACACACACACACACACACAATATGTTTTTTACTTTAAAAAGCATTGGTTATCTCACAATTAATTTATTTAATCTATCCCTCATCAAACATTTAGGTTGCATATACACTATGAATGTAAAGCCACAAAGATTCTGCACATCTAGCTATTTGCAATTTTCAGGACAAATAGACACATTCAGTTAAAATGTATTAGTTTTCTAGAAATAAAGTTGATGGGATGCCTAAGCTAAATTCCTTGGGTTATTGCTGCATCAATCCTAATTTGTAATAATAATAAAAACCCAGAGCCAGATATTGGGGCAAATGCTAAAAGATCAGAGAGACAGGGGAACAATCCACAGTCAGTTCTTATATAGTCAACTCTTCAGGCCGAAAAGGGCAGATCCTGTCTCCATGAATCTTCGGAGTGAATAGGGGATGTGAACTACAAGTTGACAATGGAAGGAGGCAAATTCTGTCTCCTTCCACCATATACACCTTTCTCTGCCTAACTATATCACTTCCTGGTTCAAATTTCTTAGTGCTGGAATTAAAAGCATGTGTTTCTCAAGTATTAGGAGCAGAGTACTTAATCCCAAGTGCTGGGATCAAAGTCATGTGTGTTTCCCAAGTACTGGGAACGGAGGCCTGGGATCCCAAGTGCTGGAAATTAAAGTCTTTGAGCCACCTGATTTTGTTTGGCCTTGAACTCACAGAGATTCACATGGATCTCTGTCTCTGCCTCGGAGTGCTAGGATTGAAGGCGTGTGTCACCACGTCTGATCTCTATGGCTAACTCTGTGGCTGACTCGGCCCTCTGATCATCAAAAGAACTTTATTTCTTTGGAGCCTACACAATGTATCATAACAGGTTATAATTTAAGAAGTTGATCACTGGCCATTAACATGTAATATTTGTCTTGTTTTTTGTTGGGTTTTGCTGATTTCTCCTTAGGCATTGCTTGGTGTGTTATTGTCACATATCAAATGAAAAGTGTTTTACCTTATTTTTCTTTGTAGTTTAAGGTTTATGGAGTTTTGAAGCCAAGAAATACTTGTAGTTATTTTCAATAGTGTTGGGGATCAAATATAGGGCCTGTCTACCATTGAACATTCTTAAGGAATGTTTCGTCTAGGATGAGAGGAGTCCAGAGTGGAAAGACCATGGTCAAGGTCAGTGAAAGGTCTTTTGTAGCACAGTGTGGACCTCCTTATTTCTCAGACAGTAGATGACAGGGTTGCAGAGAGGTGTGACCACCGTGTAGATGACAGACAGAACCTTGTTGAGGTCCATGGACTTGATACGGCTGGGGCGGCAATAGATGAAGAGCGCTGCCGAGTAGAAGATACCCACCACTACCAGGTGGGAGGCGCAGGTGGAGAAGGCCTTGCGTCGGGCAGCAGCTGATGGCATTCGGAGGACGGTCATCCCAATGGCTGAATAGGAGGCCAAGGACACCAGCAGTGTTCCGCAGAAGATGACGATGGCTGAGATGAAGTCTACCAGCTCTGTGAGGGCTACATGGGTGCAGGACAAGTTGAGCAGAGGGGAGACATCACAGAAAAATTGGTTGAGGACATTGGGGCCACAGTATGACAGGCTAGCGATGCATGTTGTTTTGGCTACTGAGACCACCAGTCCACCGAGCCATGAAGACAAGGCTAAGCCCAGGCAGACTTGGGACCTCATGAGCAGTGGGTAGTGCAGTGGGCGGCAGATGGCTACATAACGATCATAAGCCATGGAGGCCAGGAGGGTACACTCTGTGCAGATAAGGACTATAAAGAAAAAGAGCTGAGTCATGCAGAGTGTAAAGGAAATATGGTATGGCCCCGTCCATAGTCCCACAAGTAGTGTGGGCATGATGACTGACACATAGCACATCTCCAGGCAGCTGAGGTTGCCCAGGAAGAAGTACATGGGCTTGTGGAGCTCTCTGTGACTACAGATGAGGTAGATGATGAGTGTATTCTCCAGGAGAGTCAGCAGGTAGAGAGTCAGAAAAACAGCAAATAGGGCATCCCTTATGTCCAGCCTAGTGGACAAGCCCAGTAAGACAAACTGCTGAACCCTGGTCATGTTGGCCAACTCCAGGGACCTCTCCATCTGTAGTGAGACAAACCAATTGTTAACATATATCCCTAAGAAGCATCTTAGTAAAAGTAATTAAAAGGATGTTCACAGTGACTTGAGCCTCTCACTAAATAATCATAGCAATATCTGTTGGAAACTAAGAGAAAGATTTTTTTGTATTCTTGAGATAAATACTGCAGCTGATGATTCCAATGTCTAGAAAAAAATGTGACCATCTTAACATTCAGAGGATAAACTTTTCTTCCTTTAAAATTAAGTTAAGGAAATTGACACTTGCTATGCTCAGTAAATTATAATTATTTTTGTTTCCGTTTTAAAAAGTATGATTCCCAGCTTGTTTCATCTACACACCAATTTAGGAATATTTTTTAAAATCCAAAAACATCAGCTGCTATCTCTGATGTTCTAAAACTGTTTTTTTTTTTTAAAAAAAATTCATTAAAACAATGTATCCTACTGCTCAACTTCCCCCTCCCTCCCAATCCCTCCCAACCAGCCCTCAGTATTGCCCCTCTTCATCCACCCATCTCCTCCCCCAAAAGGGTGAGAAGACCCAAGATGGGCCAGCCCAGAACAGCACATCCACTCCAGGCACGTCCGATTCACTCATCTTAAAGTCAATGCTGGGCTGGGTGTTTCTCTATAGGGAGGAAATGGGCTCCAAGGTGCCAGCTCATGACCAGGAACACAGTCTGATCCCACCCTTTGTGGCTCCGTATCTACAGCCATACTACCCTGAATCAGCATAATCTCATCTGAAACAGAGCCCCGTTTTTACTTAAAATAGTTTTATTTTACAGAATTGCATTATACTGTAGGCGTCAGGATGATTTGGCCTATATATTAAATGTTTTGTTCTGAATAATATTGTTGGAATTCTAAGAAAGCTGGTGTCTCGTTTAACAGAAGTGCAGAGATTCCATTGTTTAGGCCCAAAAAGTATGGTCAAACATACAATGCTTACCTATAATTTGCACAACATTGCATTTGATTAAAGGATAGAAATTCTGTTGGTTGCACCCAATGTAGCTTCTCATATTTCCTTACCACTCATATACTTTTGTTTGGGGGGAAGCTAGGAGACACACAGGGAATTATGGACGAACTCTGGGGTGCACACCCTGGTCACCAAAACCTCTAAGATCCATTGAGCTTTTACTTTATGTAAGAAACATGTGATGATAACTTTGCAATTTTATTCAGCACTATTAAGTTCTGGTATGACTTAGTTATTCTTTATTTTTTTCTGAAGATTTATTTTTTTATTTTATCTGCGTGACTAGTATAGTTGCATGTATGTCTGTCTATTGTAGCTCATTTCAACTTCATTCCTGTGTTAATTCCATTGGCTGACATGACCCATCCTGAAAGCCAGGAGCAGAACAGTCTTTGACATCCAAGACGTAGACTAGAAAGCCAGGAAATTATACAGTTTGACAGTCTTTCTTGCTTCAGAGTGTTCTGTGCAGATTACACTTTTTGGAAGTAAGCTCCTGTGGTGAGTTGGGCTTAGCACTTCTTCGTCTCCTTCTCTCCTTTTCTTCTTCCTTCTCTCTCTCTCTCTCTCTCTCTCTCTCTCTCTCTCAGCCTGTTTGTCCTTCCTCCCTCCCTTCTCCACCTTATTCTTTTCTCCCTCTTTCTCTCATTTCCCTATCTCTTTTTTATCTCTTTTAAGTAGGGTATTTCCTTTTTTATCTTGCTTTTATAAGCAAACAAGTTTACCAATCAATTTGTGACAATACTTTTCTCATATGTTAGGAGGTGATTTCATTGGAAAGCCAATGAAACAATGTAAATACTGGAATTTCAGAGAAATTTTGAGCTATTAAAGAGATTATGATGCTGATTATTATGATGTTATTGAAGATTTTATTGATATTGAAAGCTATTCATTCATAAATGATTAAGAGTCTAAGGAAGGAGGTGAGAGACCCCTCAGTTATCATAGGAAAAAAAATTGGGAAGAGCATTTTAACAAAGCAATGGGAATGGTTTGAGGATGAGGAAAACAGATTCTCTTCACTTGAGATTTTTAGCTTCCCACCTTGATTTTTCTTCAAGGAAACAACCCCAAAGTCCTTTAAATATTTCATTAAAAAAAACTGCACGTATTTACATTTGCATGGATGCATGTGCACATGCATCATGGCTAATGTGGGAAAGTCAGAGGACAACCAGCAAGTCTCTCCCACCATGTGGATCCTGGGAATCTCACTCGGATACCTTTACCTCCTGTGCCCTCTCTCCAGTCTACTGCAAGTGTTTCCCATCTACAAAGCATTCATGCTTCTTCCACAATGATCGCTGCTTTGCAAACCATCATGTGACCCCACCATGAGAAAATGGAACCAGTTCAAACGCGCTGTTCTCACCCAGACCAACTGAGATCAATATTGTAAAAATCAGCCTCCAGATTTGGTGCCCAAAGTCCTAGATGATAGATCATTGACAGCTTTTGGTTCAAGTTTTCAACTTGTGAAGATAAACTAGCTCATTCTCTCCCTCCCCTTTTTCTTTTCCTCTCCCTCTTTTCTATCCTTCTCTCCTTCTCTCCTTCCTCCCTTCCTTCCCCTTCCTCCCTCCCTCCCACACTCACCCCTCCCTCCCTGCCTCCTTCCCTATTCTTGTCTCTAGGATATGTCAGTCAGTCTGCCTGAGTCTTTTTTCTGTCCTCTCTTTTTCTTTATTTCTCTTAAATAAAGTCATTTCATCCTATGCCTTGTTATGATAAGCAAACATATTTACTAAGTAGTCAGCTCAGGATTTCTCTCATCCTTTGCATTCAGTTAGGCACTTACCGAGCCAAGATCTTAGAAGTGTCAACATCTTCACAAATAGGCACATGTGTCTTGGTAGACACCAGATACATTCAACACTGCACTATTTTCATCAATAATTTATCCTCAGACAAATCCTGTATCTTCCCAGTGTTGATCCTTTCACTGACAGTAGAATCTAGATGGCCCCTTGTGTGGGGTGGCTCACAGAGTCCCAGTTTCTTATTAGAAATGATTCCATTCTCCAAGCCCATCATAGAGCTCATAGAGCAAGCCCAAATTACTTTCCCACATTCCAGTAAAGCATCTGGTGCAATAATTGCATCTTACAAGACCAAGAAAGTTAACAAGTACAGCAAGGAGTGAGGATGCTCCCAATATTACACCCCTAGCTGAGGACCTATGGGCAGTTGATGGAAGTGGAGGGAGGAAGAGTCACTTTTTGTATGTGGGTTTGGGGGTTTCTACTGTTAGGTTACCCATGCCTCAGTGGGTGGTCCCTGAACAGGACATATGGGCAGCCCTAATTAAACTTAGTGGGTTACAAAATAAAAAGGCAGGATGCTGGGTGGGACAGAAGTGGGAGGTATGTTGTGAGGAGGCAGCGTGAGTGAGGGAGTGGGTGGATATGACCCAGATATATTACCCCTTTAAAAGCTCCATAGAACTACACTGTTGCTGAGATGGGGTTACGGTGGAGTGCTTGCCTGGTGTGCAATCCTCAGCATCAACATATGAAAGAAAGAAAATGTGATTTTACATTTGAAGCTGAAGCATTACTAACCTCCGTACTAAGTCAATAGATGTTGAATAAAATGAACCATGTAATGTAGTCTAAGGGTCACAACTCACGGGACATGTGGGAAAAGCAATAGGCAAGACATTCTTTGTATAAGGATTTAAGAAAGTAAAAGGGTTTTGAGAGAGGTCCTCTTGAGTTCTAGGATCAGGAAATCTAAACAATATTGTGAAGGCAAGACTAAAGCTACTATTCTTTTCCAGTTGTGGCAAACCAGAAAAATATGAAAATTAAAATTGGGAGACATGGAGAAATGTTTTCTCTTAAAGTTATGTACAAAGGAATAAGGATCTGGACCTGACTTCAACTCTGGGTATGAACAGATGTTGTTTACATTCCTTCATTAGTTATAGACAAAATTGGGGACATGTCTCAAGAGAAGTGAGGACTCTTAACTGATCTACTGCAGTCTTTAATTCCACAAACATCTGTTAAAGAACTTGGTGCATAGAGAGTAAACTTTGAGGGTACAGAGAGAAGGAGTCATGAAAGAAGCTGACTTTTAGCTCAAGGTGTTTGAAAAATTCAAAACAGTGTATCTATGGGAAAACCGTCTATCCAGTACTTTATGCATGTTGTGTAATGTAACAGCCTGTGTTATTTGCTTTGGGTCATCAATCCGTGTTCTACAACATGAGTGAATTCTTAGAGATGGTAGAATGCAGGAGTAAGAGGTAAAGGTTGTGAAGTGTGACAGAAAGGCACCACAGGATATTTCTCCACTGATAAAATTCTAATACACAAAGCCACTTGATCCATCTATATCAGTTCTGTTTTCTGTCTTCTAATTCATCCACGCACCCATGCATCCTATCTATTTACCTGTCATCTATCTATCTATCTATCTATCTATCTATCTATCTATCTATCTATCTATCTATCTATCTATCTATCTATCTACCTACCTACCTACCTACCTACCTACCTATCTATCTATCTATCTATCTATCTATCTATCTATCTATCTATCTATCTATCTATCTATCTATCTATCTATCATCTATCTATCTACCATTTCTCCATCACTACTTCATCCTATCAAGCATCCATCTATTCTATACTTTATCTATCATCTATGTATATCATAATTTATCTTATCTATCTGTCTGTCATCTATCTCATAATTATGCATACACCCATCTTTTAAAACCTTTGTATGGATCTCCCAGCTATACCTCTATTATCTCTTATATCTATCGATATATACATCATTTATTGCTCATGTATTACGTATCACATATCTATCTATATATTGCAATAAAACTACTATTCCTGAGGATTAAGCCACTTAGTGTCTCTAAAGTTTTCAGAATCTGTAATGTGGACCCTATATCTTGTCTACTCGAGAAAAGAAAAGCATTTGTTTCTGTCACTTCTTGATTTTACCCACAAAAAATAGCACTGGGTCTTCATACCTGATAGAAGTCAGTAGAAAAGTATTGATTGTTTCTTGCTGGTTCTGACTGGAGGACTCTGGTATCTACATAGATTCAGCTTCTGCTTAGAGGGGGAGATGCCAAAAACAAATCTTGAAACGATGTCCTTGAAACACACACACACACCACACACAGCCTTTGTCTCCTTCCTGTCCTGAGTTCTTGTAGTTGCTGAGTGGACTACCCAAACTGTGAGAAGGAATAAGCATGCAAACTTAAGCCAGAGCTTTGGACCCCAGAGACTTCTGTGGTCTCCATGGATTGGGAAAGGAGTGTGCAAAGGAAGCCACTCCTAATGCTCTGCAGAGGCTAAAGAGGATGGACAGAGGCAAGAAAGCTGCTGAGCTACCTTTATGTCATGTCAATGGTCACTGATGGTGTTTTCTTGAATTTCAGGCTCTGCTCTTGGTGCTGATGTGCCTGATGTCCATAGGAGAGGAACATGTAATTGAAAAGAGGCTGAAAGGGCTGCTTATTCAAAGCATATATGTCACCTACATTCCCAGCATCAGTATTTACAGGAGCCAGAGTTGGAAGTTCCCATGAAGGGAACATAATGGAATATTATTTAGCCTTAAGGGAGGAAATTCTAACAGATGCTACAACATAGATGAATCTTGAAGGCATGTGTCAAGTGTAATAGTCAAAGAAAGACTATTAGGGAGCTGGAGAGATAGCTCAGAGGTTCAAAGCACTCAGAGGTTAAAATTCCAGAGGACCTGAGTTTAATTCCCAGACCCACATGGTGATAACTCAACAACTGTCTGTATCTCCAGTTTGAGTCAATTTGACACCCTCTTCTGGCCTCTATAGCTACTGCACATATATGGTGTAAAGACAAACAGGTAAGCAAACATCCATATATGTACATATATGTATATATATATATATCATAATATATAAATTTAATAAATCTTTGCCCTCAAAATATCATCAAACTCTAACTGAAACAAACTCTTTTTTTTTGAGATAGGGTTTCTCTGTGTAACAGCCTTGACACTTCTGGCACTCACTCTGTAGACCAGGTAAGCCAAAGAGATCTACCTGATTCTGTCTTCTAAGTGCCAGGATTAAAGGTATGTAATACCACCATCCAGCAAACTTTAATTTTTTAAAATATATTCTTTGAATTTCTATATATATGTATTCAATGTATTTTCATCATATCCACACCCATTTCCTCTTCCCTAACTTCTGCCCCCTCCAACATTTTCACATACTGAAGGTCTAAAGATTATATATGTACTTTCTCCCAAAAACAAAACCCCACAAATATAGTTATGTTTTTCTAATGTACTGTTTATTCATTCTATTCTTTCAATGCTTAAGTTGATTTTAGAATATCTTTTATTTATCCTTTGACATTTTCGTAAATGCATACAATGCATCTTGACCATATCTACCACAACTTCCCCCCTCCACTTTCCCCAGGCATGTTCCCCTACCACCTTCGGTTCCACTCCATTTTTAAAAAATATAGAGTCTAATTTATGCCGCCTGCTGAAATGTGAATTAGTCATGCTAGCTTGGTCTTAACCACAGCTGCAATGAGCAATGAGTTCATGTGCGTGACAACCAGGTTCTATACAGAAGACAGCATTTCACAGCCCTCTTCCTTCTCCTTCAGCTTATAAGTTCTCGTTTCTTCCGTAATATTTACTAGCTGCCCACACTGAGAGGAGGAAGTGTGCTGCCTTTGGTCTTTCTAAGCAACCTAGACTGCTTGTGCAAAGGCTTCCACACACCTTTTCCTTAATCGTATACACATTAGTGAAATGAAGGGTATTGACCCCTGACTTCCATAAATCTATTCATCCTATAACAGATTATTTTTTCCTTATGATAAAATATAACCTGTCCTTTAAATTTTAAACTGAACATCACAATATTTGAAAAATATTTGCTAACTCCTTCTGTCTGTATTCAAACAGAGCTGAGCTCCTTCTCTGTGTAAGTCACATGGTGGGTTCATAGTGGGTCATCTTCAGAGTTGATCTCAACAGATTTGGAACTCAGCTTTTGATCTATAGTTCAGAAGCCACACACCTTGATAAATTAAGATGATTTTAAGCCACCTCAACAAAGCACTACGACCTTGTTTTTCTCTCAGGACTCTTGAGAAAAGTAGTGACTGTTGACATCACTCAGCTCACTTTGAATTAAATATCCTTCAGTGGAATCAATTTCATCATTGTCGTGATGCGGATGTGAAGTATAGACATTTTTGAAAATTATCAGAACATTCTCCATGTTGGTGTGGAAACTGGCACTGTGTAGACATTTCTCCATAAATACCAGTTGATTTTCATGGAAGGAGCCATGGGTTCGCTTAGGGGAAAGGGGCTCAACACTTTTTTGACTCTAAAAGGTAGCAGAGGAGAGAGTTCGTTTGTGGAGTCTAAAGTCTAGATCCTTGGCGCTCACAGCACACACGCCTGAAGGCAGCTTTGACCTCCTTGTTCCGCAGGCTGTAGATGAGGGGGTTGAGCATGGGGGTCACTATGGTGTATGACAGGGACACCACTTGCTTGCTCTCAGGAGAGTAGCTGGCCTTGGGGCGCAAGTGGATGACTCCTGTTGTGCCGTAAAACAGAATTACCACGATGAGGTGAGAGGCACAGGTAGACAGGGCCTTGTGACGCCCTGAGGCTGATGGCATCCGCAGGACAGCAGCCAGAATCATAGCGTAGGACATAGCTATAAGACAAAAGGGAACCATAATGACAAGGACAGTGGCCACAAACACATTGGCCTCAAAGATTCTGGTATCTGCACACACCAGGCCCAGCAGAGGTGCTATGTCACAGAAGAAGTGCCGGATGCCCCGTGGCCCACAGAAAGGGAAGTTAAAGAGCCAGACGGTGAAGACCAGAGCCACTGGTATTCCTGACAACCAGCAGGTGGTGGCCAGCAGGTAGCACAGACTTGGGCTCATGATGGCACCATAACGCAGGGGCCTGCAAATGGCCAGGAAGCGATCCCAAGCCATGACTGTGAGGAGGAAACACTCAGATGTGACACAGGACAACACGAGGAGCAGCTGCAGGGCACAGCTTGTGGGGAACATCCCACGTCCAGGCCACAGTAGGGTCACCAGGAGACGGGGCGCCACGTCCAGTGAGAAGCAGATCTCCACCAGAGCCAGCTGGCGCAGGAAGAAGTACATGGGCGCATGCAGGCCTGGGTCCAGGCTGGTGAGCAAGACGATGAGCGTGTTGCCTAGCAACGTGAGTAGGAAGGCAGCCAGGAAGAGCACTGCAAGCATTGGGCGCAGGGAGGGCACATGCGCAAAGCTCAGCAGCACAAACTCCAGCTCAGGTGCGTGACTCTGATTTGTCCAGGGAGGTGATGTCCAGGAGAATGTCATCGGCCCAGGATCAAGGGCACTATGCTAAGGACCAGGAAGGAACCTTAGGAAGTAGCAGAGGGAGAAGATGAATTGAGAATTGCACCCGCTAGGTTCTGTCCTGTACAGTCATAGGAAAGCCTATCCAAAATACAAATCAAGTCTTCTCACCCCCATGGCCTTTCTTAAATACCTCAGTAAGTGTCGCATGAATGAAATGACGGCTTCTGACCTGCCTCCTCCCTATTTCTCTGGCATATCTTTCATGGATCTCCATTTAGCGTGTGTAACACCTCAAGGTCTTTACACCATTCCCTCTCTCCTCCAAACACTCTTTCCATCTCTGTTTATAAGGATGATGTGCACTGGCTCTTGGCTACAACTCCATACATATTTCCCTCTACTCTTCCAAGATGTTTCCGTGGTCCTCAACACCTCACATTCTTCCCCTAAGCAGCCAGCATCCCCTCCCAAGGGCCTCTGCATATAGACAGTCCTGTTCCTTCCATATGTTGGCATCATTAGACTTTTCTCAGTCTCCAGGTGTATATTAAAATATCACCATCAAGACTGCTAAGATGGCTCAATGAGTAATGGAGCTTGCCAATAAGCCTGAAGACCTGAGTTCAAGTCTCAGGACCCACAGAGGGTCAGAAGAGAGGTATCTCCTGTAAGCTGTACTTTGACATTCATGGTACATGTATTCATCCTCTCCACATCCCTTCACGCATAATGATAAACAATTAACACCATCTGAGAGCCTGTACCTTGGTGGACAGAATACAATAAATGACCACCCCTTCTACTATTTACACTTTCTGATTGTAGCTGTAATTGAACAGATATTAGATCCAACTTACCTCTTATTCAACAAAGTATATTTATTCTGTAAGCTGTGAGCACCATGGGCCATGCTACTTCATCTACTGTCCAGGAGATTATTCACCACTAAATACTATCAAAATTTTGTCTCTTGTTTGGGTTTTGTGAAAAAACAATTTTGAGAAAAATATATGGAATTTCAGGGCCCAGGGAAGGTAGCTCTGTATTTAAAGTGCTTGCTATGATGCATTCAGGAAGACCTACGTTTAGATCCTCATCCCGTATAAGCAGGGTGCTGCTTCTGTCAACCCAATGCAAATCGTGGGGCATGTGGTTCAGAGGCAGGAAGGCTGCTTGCCAGCCAGAATCTGGCTGAAACAGTGAGATCCACATTCGGTGACAGACCCTGTCTGAGAAAATAAGGCAGACAGGTTGGGGAAATGGTGCAGGGAACAAGAGGGCTTACTATGTAAGTCTGGGGAGCTGCATTCAAGTCCCAGAACCTATGTTAGATCCAAGTATGGCTTCCTATGCCTGTAACTATAGTGGTGGGGGAGCAGAGGCAGGTGCATCATGGGTGCTCTTTGTCCAGTCTCAGTGAAACAGGAAGCTTCTTGTTCACTGAGGGGTGATGTCTTAAGGGAATGAGGCAGAGAGTGAAAGAGAAGACAAGACACCCCCTTTGGCCTCTGCGTGCGTGATCATGGGTATGCAACACTCACCCATGTGCATGAATGCTACATTTACATGCCACATCAGATACTGTTAAAAATTAAAAAGTGGAGAACAGTGAATGAATACACCGACCTTGATCTCTGGCCTCTGCATTCAAATGCGCAGGCAAGCATATCGGCATACATGCATACACTACACTACATTTACACTCTCTCTCACACACTATATGTGTGTATATAATTTTTCCGGGGTTGCATCACTGTTAAATTTGTCCAAAGACATGCTGGAGACTTCAAAACTCTCCTTTATGTACTCCTGTTGCATGGAAGTTGAAGCTTAATTGTCTCATCATGACATTCACATTCTCTTGGAAGAAAGCCTCCAAATCCCTCCCTCCCTCCCTCCCTCCCTCCCTCCCTCCCTCCCTCCCTCCATCTGTTCTTCTGTCTATCCATCCGTCAATCAGTCTGTCTGTTGCTTCATCCATCCCTCCAATCAAGGTAACTCACAGTACCAGATATTGTAACAGGAACTTATCTTGGATCCAAATCTTAAATGGAAAGAGACCTATTCCTCAATGTCTGATGCTTGGTCAGACAGAAAAGAATTCTTAATCAGAAGTGGGAGGGTTACAAAGTGGGGTGTCATAGAATGACAGCCTAACACCTGTTCCTATGTGTAGCTCATTAAACATTTTTCACGCCAATGTTTGTTGCATGCACATTCCTTTGCTTGACTTAACACAATGCCTGGTTCATAGCAGGTGAAGAATTGGTATTTACAAAAAGGTTGAACACCTGCCTTGTTCATAATTCCACCTCTAGTTTTTACTTCAGTGCTTGGCACAAATAATGGAACATCAGAAGTACTTTGTTTTTTGAAACAGGGAGAGTCTGTGTAATAGTCCTGGCTATCCTAGAACTTGCTCTGTAGACCAGGATGACCCCAAACTGACAGAGATCTACGTGTCTCTGCCACGTGAGTGCTGGAGTCAAAGGCATGCATGACCACCACTTTGCCTAGAACTATTTTTTTGAACATATGATGTTCTTATGCCCTCTTAAAACATCTTTATAATATCCCCCACTCACTCTCACCTTGGCGGTAAATGCTGTTCTCACCCTCTTCACATCAGCCTGAAATTAAATCAATCTCAGACCGTTTGGTTGCTTGGCTGTGCAGCTCCACATCTAGAAGTGAGTTTTGTAGTGAATGAAACTGTGAGATGGGTCAGTGGGCAAACGTGCTTGCTCAGTAGCCAGACATGCATGGCTGCATGCACCTGGGACCCAGCATTGGGGATGAAGACATAGAGCATGCTGCTAGCTGGCCTGGCCAAAGGGCTGGCTCACTGAGAGACCCTGTCTCAAGGTAATAAGATGGGCAGAAAGAAGACACTCTACATCAGCAGTTCTCAACCTATGGGTCACAATCCTTTGGAGATTAAATGATCTTTTCACAGGGGATGCCTAAGGTCATCTGTATATCAGATATTTACATTATGATTCATCATAGTGGAAAATTACAGTTATGAAATAGCAATAAAAATTTTATGGTTGAGGGTCATCACAACATGATCAGCATTAGGAAGGTTGAAATCACTGCTCTCCTGCTCATGCACAGAAACACACACTAGCATACTCATGTACATGCACATTTCCCTCATGGTGGGAGCATTTATCTTAAGAATGTAAGAGAGAAAAATTAAACACAGAGATAATCGACATCTTTTCAACTCCAAAATGAAAACAACACTTTTAAAACAATCCCCAGTGTCATGGCTTGTTGAATGTAGATCAGAGCTTCACATTCAAGCTTTTCTATCTACCAGGCTTGGGCTCCTAGGCCTAAAAAGATAAAAAGCAATGTTGTAGAAATGCACTCTGTGCACTATGTGGATACCATCTCAATGACAACCTCCCCAGCACAGGTCACCATCATAATGAGTGCGGTAAGTTCATAACTGACCATTCTTCCTGTCTACTTGGCATCTGCAATCCATTTTTCATCACATTCACTAGAATTATGAGTGAATACATGTGTGAGAGAAGGGAGGGAGAGAGAGAGAGAGAGAGAGAGAGAGAGAGAGAGAGAGAGAGAGAGAGAGAGAGAGAGAGAGGTGAAGGAAACTGCAGTTCATTGAGATTCACAGAAAACTTCCTGCACTCCATCCTTGAGATGCTTCCTTGGTAAATATGCCTTTGATGGCTGTATTTTTAATTCCTCTCCAAATGGTACCCAGATCACCAAAATTCTTCATAACCTTTTCAGGGAGACGAGGGATGTCTCCGCCTGTCTGAATGACTCTATCCAGTCTTACTTATTTGTGCTACATTCATTGAGCATTTCTCTCTCTTTTTTTATTTTCCCAAAATAAGCAAGGTGACAAGGCTCTCAACGGAAGAGTGTCTGGTGACAAAGTTGGAGGCACAGGGAGACGTCAGGCTACTTGAACAGTCCTAGATGTGAGGGGTGCTTCTGGCTGCTATGCAGAGGCAGGCATCTTAGCACAGAAGGAAGTACAGATGCATAGAACTGATTCTGGAGGCTATACCACCGGTTACTGCTGATGGATTGAATGTGAGGAAAAAAGATGGAGAAGCATGAGATTTAACTGCTAGGAGTCTTTCCATAGACACAGGATGGTGGCGTTTATGAAGACTTAAAGATTCAAGGATGTTTGAGTTTGGTGCTGATGTGGAAAGGAATTAGAAATGGCTTTGACTATAGTTAAGAAAGTTTGAGAATTTCCTGTTGGGTTATAGAGAACACGTGTAGTTAACACATTAGGTGTTTTCCTCTGCCACACTCCAACTTCCTTTGTGAGATAGGGTTTCTCATTGAACCTGGAACTTGCACTTTCTGTGAGGCTGGCCAGCCACTGAGTTCCCAGAATTTGCCTGACTTCACCTGCCCTTGCTTTTTATCTCTAATGTGACTAATAATTCTTATATGGATTTTGAGAATCCAAAATCAATTCTTTATGCTCAGGCACCCAGCACTTTATTCACTAAGCTGTCTCCCCTGCTCTATGGAGTCCAGTTTAAAAAAGTAAAATTGTAATAGGTTTCAAAGATTTTTGTCTTTCATGTTTCCATTCATACAATAATTGGCTGGGGCAATCGTCTGCTTTATGAGACTGGTGGATAATATCCAGTCAATTCTAAATCACATGGGTCATAGGAAGAATCCTTGATTTCAGCAGCAATCTAGTAAAGTGGGCAGAAGACACACTTGTTTCACGGAATTGCAGTGAGGATAAATTGAACCAATGCATTTAACTCTCTGCCTGTGAGATGGCTCAGTGGGTAAAAGTGTTTGCTGTCAAGCTAAAGGATCCGAGTTCAATTCCCAGGATCTGCATGATGGACGTAAAGATAATGACTTCCCAATTTGACCCCTGCCCTTCAACATGAGCTGTATAGCATACAGACACCCACACGCATGAAAAAAAGCTCGAAGAATTCTATGCATAGTCCCAGCACACAACAATGATTTGATAAGTGCTGTCTTATTGTTCCTTTAAGCAGTGAAGTTGTCTTCAGTTTTATATTTTTTATATTATAAGGAATAGAGCACGGTGGTGCATATCTGTAATCCAAGTCCTCAGGAGGTTGAAGCAGGAGTATTATGAGTTCCAGAACAATCTGGAGTATATACTGAGACCCCACTTCAATTTCTGCTTCTCCCCCCACAATGATGTAATGGACATTTGTAGAAAAACTCTAGGATTGTCTTACTTTTAAAAGCTGACTGTGTTGTAAGAAAACCGAGAGAAGAAAAAGGTATAGAGGAAGAAAGGAAGGAGGTAAAGGGGCAGAAGAAGGAAGAGAGAGAATAGAGGGGGAAATGAGGGGCAAGAAACAATGGAAGAGGGAAGGAAGAAAGCACGGGAAAGGGAGGGAGAGAGAGGACCTAGGGATTGATTGCTTTTCAACTGTTAAGCGCAGTGTTTTTCTTGAGATCAACCATTTTCCTTGATTTTCCTATCAGAAAACGAGAAGCTCAGAGTGGTGATCCTTCCCAAACACTTGGGGAATTCTTCGTTTCCACCATCACCCACCTGTCACAGTTCTGTTCAGTCAAGTTGATTCTCAGGTGATGACTGAGTCAAGAAATAGAAGCCCAGGCACCTTCTGAACTCAACAAGCAAAGCAGAGACACCCGCTCCTCCTGCCTTTCCAGGAATGTCCCTTATCCACGAGTAAGACACGGTCCCAAAGAGAACGAAGATGGAGACCCACCTCCTGGCTCATCCTTAGTCAAGGCTGTCTGGAAGCAAGCGCCAGGGATATCAGCCTCTGACCAGGGATCTGAGCTCTTCGTTTTCCCCAAGGAGTGTAGTCTCCATGCTCATTATCCACCCTTGCTGTGCCCAGTGGAGGCCAGGGGGAGGCGGCCTCTTTTTGTTCATCCCTCCATCCATGACCCAGGTAGATTGAGTCACTTCTGAAGGAAAGCCCCTTCCACAGAGGGAAGGCCTGTGATTGGCAGGGGTCAGGAGGGACCAATTCCCTCCTACTGTCAAGGTGGGGGTGTTATCTGCACAATTTACCTCGAGGAAAAGTTGACAGAGTCAAATCAGTGTTAGAATCAGTCTTCCTAAGAGCTAGGCAGTAATACCTCATCTCAGTATCACATGATGAAATGCTCACGTGAAGGATACGTGAGACATGGAGGAAATGAGGAGCTGTGAAGATTCGGTCAAATTTCAAGACAGAAGATGAGATCTGTGGGTTTCTTCCACAGTGTAGTAAGTACAACAATTAACAAAGGAGCTAGACCCTCCAAGGGTAGGCGACTGTCGACTGGCATGAGCAGTACGTGGAGCCGCGAGGTGTGGGATCAGACTGTGTTCCTGTTCGTGGAGCCCATTCCCTGCAGATGAACACCTAACCAATTCTTGACTGTGGGATGAGAAAATTGGATTTGTCTGAAGTGGATGTGCCACGCTGAGCTGACCCACCTTGGGACTTCTCGCCATTTTGGGGGAGGGGATGAGGGGATGGAGAGGGAGGATGCTGAAGGTTGACTGGGAAGGATTGAGAGGGGGGAAGGGAAGGGGAGCAGGAGTATACATGGATAAAAAAGACATGTTTTATAAAAAAAATAAAATGAAACAACAATTAAGTATTGTATAATCAAAATGTGCTAAGAAGATAGTGTTTATACTACTTGTGGCACGCACATACACGTGCACAACAATGACGCATATGTTAGTTCGGGGGTGGCAATCATTTCATCATGTGTAGGTCTATCAAACTGTCAAGTTGAGCACCTTAAATCAGTCAGTATCCCAGCAGGCAGTGCTAATTGAACTCTGAGTTTAAAAAGATATAAAGAAAAGGTTAAATAAGAAAGGTATGCTGTGATGCCTGGAGGATGTGGGAGGGGTGGGGTTGGGGGTGTGTATGATCAGGATCCCCTGGGTGTGTGTGTAAAATTGTTAGAGAATAAACAAAAAGTATTTAAAAGTTTTATTCCTTGGGTATTCAAAACTTTTATTGGCCCCAGTACCTCAATAAATTAAAAAAAAAATGAACTCTATCTCATCTTCAAAATTTAAGAATTGAATCTAAAATTAAACACATTTTTAGAACTACTTTAATAGCTTCTTTCTGAAAAGAACCTATAAAGACATTTACTACATGGTTGAAGATTAACGATCTTAAAAAAAAGAATGTGGTGGTATGCACCTGCAATGCTGGCCCTTGGAAAATACAAGGTAAAAAGATGAGCTTTGGCTACATATTAATTTGAGATCTAGCCTGAGCTACATGAGACTTTGTCTTAAAAAAATCTCCAAAGATGAATAAAAGTACTATTGTTGTTTTGAGACGGGGTTTCACTGTGTAGCTTTGGCTGTCCTGGACTCCCTCTGTAGACCAACTTGGCCTTGAACTCACAAAGATTTGCCTGCCTCTGCCTCCCGAGTGGTAGTATTAAAGTTGTGTGCCACCACCACCTGGCACAAGAACATTTCTTAAAAAAAATCATTTATTTTTATTTTACATGTGTAAGGGCCCTGCCTGTGTGTATGTATGTGCACCATACATGTGCAGTGCCTGCAGAGGCCAGATGATGGTGCTGGGTCACCTGGAACTAGAGTCACAGACATTTATTAGTATTAAAAAAAACTCATGTTTTCTGCAAGAGCAGCTTGTGCTTTTAACTTTTCCAGAACTTTTTTTTAAAAAATAAAGGTTGAGATGATAAATATTTTGGGTGTTGCTATAGCTACTTCAGTTCTACTGGTGTAGAAAGGCCTCTAGATAAAGCCAGAAAGGAATCGGGGGCCTGAATCCAGAAAACTGTTTGTGAACACAAGCGTCTGAATATTATGTAACAAGTGTGCATCTTATTATTTTAATTATTTTTTTTATGTGTATATGTGTATGCCTGAGTGTATGTCTGTGCATACATGTATACAATACCCATAGAGGCCATAAGAGTGAATAAGATCCCCTGAAAATGGAGTTATAAATTATTGTAAACTCCCATGTGGGTGCTGGGAATTCAATCTGGGTCCTCTGGAAGCCAGTGGTAAGTTTATTTTTGTGTGTTTATAGAGTCTCTCTCTCTCTCTCTCTCTCTCTACTGTGCTATGTGCCAGGAATGCAGCAATAGATCAGAGAGCATCCCTAAGTCTGCCCAGAGGAGTGAAATGCATTTACTAACTAGATGCCACGTTTTTCCAACATGTAGTTCATGGACCACATGTAGTCAGGGACCCCTATAGATGAAAGCCTACACAAAACCATAACTGTACTTAAAACATTATGGGAGTCATGGTGCTGGGGGATTGCCTATTGTGTAGGTATGAGCACCTCAGTCCCAAGCAATGTCCAGTACCCATATTAAAAATCCAGAGATCAAAGGTTAAGGAGGATGAAGAAGGGTAGACATGATGTAAATACGTTACTCATGTATAAAATCCTCAAAAACAAATTAACGTTAAAAAAAATAAAATAAAAGGCCAGATGATGTAGTGCATGGAGGTAAAGACAAGCAGATCTCTGGAAAGTGCTGACCAGCCAGTGAGATTTGGGTTAAGTGTGACACCCTGTCTCAACAAAAAAGGGGATAAGAGGGGAAATTGGTCTTTGGCCTTCACACACATGTATACAACACAATGCACAGACACACTAACATATATGCACACAAAGCATTTTTTTAAACTGTGAAGCTGGGGCTGGAGAGATTGCTCAGTGGTTAAGAGAGCAAATTGCTTTCTCAGGGAACCTAGGTTCAATTGCCTGCCCCTATATATCCAGTTTCAGGGGATCTGACACACTTTTCTGGCCTCCACGGGCACTGAATGCACACATGATGTGGGAATGCATTTCTGTATGCTGTGAATAAAGGAGTGTTTTGGCCCATGACAGGCATCATAGCAGGAAAGCAGAGCATAGGTAGGAAAAGGAGGGTGGAGTCAGACAGAGAGATGAGCCAGCCACCCAAGATTCAGCATGTAAGGTAACGCAGGTGTACCACGGGCCACACGGCAGGACAGATTAATGGAAATGTGTTGAACTAAGATGAAAGAGCTAGCTAGCAATATGCCTGAGCCATAGGCCAAATAGCATGAAATTAATAAGTGTCTGAGTCATTTTGGGGGGCCTAAGCAATGGCAGGCAGCTAAGTGCCTGGGACTGTAGGTCTGTCAGTCTGGACCTCTGGCTGGATGAGGCCAGAATCCTCATGTTACACATACATGCAGGTAAAACACCCATACATGTAAAGTTTTTAAAAATGAAAAGAGAAATAAAACATAAGGGCCCTCTGAGGCTTTTTGCGATTTTTTTTTTGAAACTCAGTTGAGTGATTCTCAAACACAGGTTTTGTGGATGATGACATTTTCTTACAAAGTCCAATAGTTGGAGATAAGTGATACCGCTTACTGGTCTCAGATATATGCACATTTTATATATGTAATTATGGAATTTTAATAATGATATTAACAAAAAATGAATCAGACTAAATATAAATCAGACCATATCCCCTGCTGAATAAAAAAATCTGCCATAGCATCCCACTGTGACATAAATAAGTCAAAACACACCACCCTCCCACGGCTCTGAGGTTTCTTAATACTGGATCTAGTCATTTGTTTATAGGAAGCCCTCTGCTCAGAAATGCTGTGTATACATGTGGAGGCAAGAGGTTGTATGTGTTTTCCTCAGGCTCTCTCTACCTCACTCAGGGAGGCAGATGTCTCTCACTGAATTTGGAGTTCACTAGCTCATCTAGTACTCTGAGGATCCTGGTTTTATTCTCCTAAAGGCAGGGAGATCAAGTAGGTTTCCACACTCAGCTTTGATATCGGTGCTTAGGCTCTGTGTTCCTGACCCTTAACCTCATGTGGCTAGCACCTCTCTCCCCAACATTCAGAGCATAATGATTTTGGTTTTTGTGAGTTTTTTGTTTGCTTCGAGATGGAGTTTCTCTGTATAATAGCCCTGGCTGTCCTGGAACTCCTGGAGTTCACTCTATAGACCAGGCTGGCCTCAAACTGATAGATATCCACCTGCCCCTGCTTCCTTGAGTACTGGGATTAAAGGTATGTGCAACCACAGCCCAGAGAGCATAATGTTTCTAAAAAATAAAATAAAAGCAGTCACATGATAGAGTGGGTGTCAGAGGCCCATCCTGTCTAAGATTTACACACTTCTCAAAATGAGACATAATAATACCAACCCATGATGGGTCATTTCAATTGTCAGTTTGACTGGAATTAATAATACCTTTGGTATTTCTTCAAGGATGGTTTCAGACAGGCTTAATTGAGAAAGAAATATGGGTGTTCAGATCTCCTTCACTCATGTAAAATCCAGGCATAATGGCCCACAATTGTAACGCCAGAGTGAAGCCAAGTGGAGATGATGAATTCTGGGGCCTCACAAGTCAGTGAGTCTATCCAAAACAGGAAGCTCAGGAAAATAGATCAGTGGATAATGGCACTTATGGCCAATCCTGATGAGCCAAGTTTGATCCACTGAATTCATCTGTTGGAAGAAGAGAACTGAGTCCTACAAGTTGTCCTTTGTCTACATGCACATGTGTCATGGCACACATCTACCCCTCAGTCAATAAATCAGACAACTTGAAAATTCAAAACAAGGTAGAGAGTGATAGAAAATATTTGAAGTCAACCTCTGGGATGTTGGTTAATCTTTTACTGTGTGAAGATATGTCTCTGTTTTACCTTACCTGCCTAGGGTACCTTCTGATTGGTTTAATGAAGAGCTGAGTAGCCAATAGCTAGGCAGGAAGAGGATAAATGAGACTTCTGGACAGAGATAGAAACTCTGGGAAAGAATCCGAAAGACAAAGAATCTGAGGCACAGGAGATTCACTGGCCAGATGTGGAGGAAGTTGAACATATTGTACTGAAGAGAGGTAATGAGTCATGTGGCAGAACACAGACTATAAATGGGTTGATTTTAGTTTTAAGAGCTAACTGGAAACAAGCTAAAGCTAAGGCCAAGCTTTCCTAATTGTTAAATCTTCATGTCATTATTTGGGAACTGTCAGTCCAAAGAAAGACTTGATATACTGTCTTCCACAAGCATATGCACATGTTAGTGTACCCTCCACACACACATACTATATGGATACCATGTACATCTACATGATAAAAGAAGCTATAAAGCCAGCATATTGGTGTCTGTACTATCAAGTGCTAGTCAATCATGATAGCCATCTGTGCCGGCCAACACATATAAAATAAAGAAAATGGCATGCACAAAGGACAGGGTAACATTTGAGTCTGATAAGGCTTTAATATGAAACGTTTCCAGTCAATCATGAGTTGAATTGGTTCATGACTGATGGAATTATTTTGGGAAATGGTGGAAACTTTAGGTAAGGCATAGCTGGAGGAATCAAGCCACTGGGGAGTATATCTTTGAAAGTTGTACCTGACCACCAGGGTCTGACTCAGTCTCTGCTTCTTGCTTGCCCACCATGATTTGAAGAAGCTTTCCCACATGCTTCCACTGGCATGATATGTCTCATCACAGAAACCATGGAGCCTGTCATGCTGTGTGAAAAAAATCTCTGAAACAATGAGCCAAAAATAAATCTTTTCTTCCTAAAGTTGTAAGTAACACACACCCATAATAACATGTGTGAGCCAGGACATGATATAAACTGAAAGCAACAGACACAGAAAGACAACACTGTGACATTTCACTTATAGATTCTAAATAGCAGAGCCCAGAGAAGCACAGGACTGTATGGTTTGCATGATACTGCCATATTGAGATTTTGTTCAAGTGATGGAAAATTTCGACTAGGCAGGTAGAATTACTGAGAGGGGAGCAGTGAGATGGTCAGGGGGTAATGTCACTGGCTGCCAAGCCCAATATTCTAAGTTCAAACCCAGGGACCCACATGATAGAAGTAACTGACTATTGTAGGTTGTCCTCTGACCTCCGTATAAGCACCAAGGTGTACAAATACATGACATACACAAAACAGATAAATAAACATAAAGGAAATTATTGAAACATATCTTAAGTATCATCATTCCAAATATGATAAATACATTGATTAGTTCTATTTAGCCATTCCATAATGTATGTCACTGGCTCAGAAGTTCTTCCAGAGGTTTTGAGTTCAATTTTCAACAACCATGTGGTGGCTTACAACCACCTGTAGTGATGCCCTCTTCTGGTGTGCAGGTGTACATGTAGCACTCATAAACATAAAATAAATAAATCTTTTAAAATATATTAAAAATTGTATATCATCAATATATACATTTTTGTCAACTTTAAATGTTTATTTGATGAAGAAAAATGAATTACAGAATGAATAAACAAATAGTAAAGACAATTTAGTAAGTTTTGTCAATGGTAAAGAATTCTCTATCCCTCTGTATTTCTCTTATCCAGAATAGCCAAGACTATGGTCACAAACTGACTCTTTAATCAACATTCTTGTTGTTGACTACCTGGAAATGACCTCCTGACACTGAGTGCCTGAGCCTGAGGTCACAGAGATGCCCATTGTTTATTCTCTTGATTAGCCAAGGTCACAATCTTCATCCCTAGAATTCTCATGCTTACAGACTGAGCGTTCTTCTCAGACCACACTGCCCAACAATGAAAGAAAAAAATACGACATTAAAGTGGAGAATATTCTCAAGGGAAAACTGATAAATATTTCTTATAGAAAATACATGGGTTGCTGGTGGGATTGCTCAGTGGGTAAAGGCACTTGCCCTCTATTTTACAACCTCAATTAGATCTGTAGGACCTATATAATAGAAAGAGAGAACTGAGTCCTGAAACTTATCTTCTGATTTCCTTGTGGGCACTATGACACAGTTATCCAACTACAAAATAAACAGATGAATAAAAAACTATTGTACACACTAAGAAAGAAAACTGAAAAAATTATATTGATATAGAATTCATGAGCAGGAGAGCTGGAGCTTCTTTGTGCATAATATAGTGTTCATGAGGAAGGGAAGTCAACCATCAATTTTGTAACATGGTCAAGAGCTCAGAGACAGGAACATGGATTATTTTGGTTGAGTTTGGAGACCTGAAGACTGTTTTCCAGAAATCATGGCTGTATTAAGATCTCAAGAACGAAGAATTTGTCTTCCTGGTGGTTTGTAATAAAGTTCCTGCTTGGAGAGGTGAGATGGTATTCTGCTTTTATTTCTGTTGTGACAAAACATTCTAACAAGAAGCAACTGAGAGGAAAAAGGTTTATCTTAACTCACAATTCTGGTTTATGGTCCATCATTGTAGGGAAATCAAGACACTAGAAACTTGAGATAGTCATAGCCACATATGAGAAGACAGAATAAATGCAAGCATGCTCACTTGTTTACACAGTTCAGGACCTTCTGCTTAGAGAATGGTGCTTGATTAGTATGAAACTCCCCACAGACATGCCATCCACAGGCCAACTCAATGTTGAAAACTCTTCATTGAGACCCTCTTCACTAGTTATTCAGGCGTGTAAAAATGACAATTTGCCTTCATACTCATATCTGGAAAGAAAACAAAAGAATGCCTATTGAAATAGAATCTATGAGAAGAGAGATAATTACTTTATTCTTAGTATTCCTGGGGAAGAAAAACCAGTCATTAGCTGAGTAACAAGGCAAAGGGCACTGTGATCATAGTGGAGGATTGGCATCTTAATCCAAGCTCATATAAAAAAAGATAATCACAACTGTGGAAGCCCATATAGTGACTCAGTTTCTGATAGTTACTCAAGAGTCTTTCTGGCTCACAGAATAAAACAGTCACAGTTATTAAGCTATCCTAGTTCTATAGAGTTCATTTTGCTCCTTGCTTTCACCTTGATAGACTGGGACTAGTCTGATTATCCAGAGAAAGAATTCATTATCTTGCTGTTTAAACTAGCAGAAGACACATGATGTCACAGTGAAGCTGCTGGCTGCCTCATTCAAGGATGACATAGGGTTTCTCAAGATAGTGTTTGGATGCTTGTACTGTTCTTTGTTTAAACTTCTGGCTTGACAATGTATATAAATGCTTTCAGAGATAAACACAGTGTCTTTGTGGTTTCAAGCCACAGGTCCCTCTAGATTTCTTTCCTATCTCCTCCTATCTTCTTCAGCTGTGTGCCTGCCCTTAGTGACCCTGGTGACTTGTTGGCTGCATCTGATGCACAGCCCAGTTGGCTTCATTCTAGAGACACAGGGATGATTCAATATAGGTAAATCAATAAATGTTATCCATCTCATAAGTGGACCCAAAGACAGAAATCACATGATTACATAATATGAAATCTCTTCATATAAAAAAGCCCTGGAGAGGCTAGTGATGGAGAAATACAATATAAAAATACAATACAATATCAGTACAATACAATACAATACAATGCAATGCAATGCAATGCAGTGCAACACAACACAAGACAATACAATGCAGGCTACATGCAAACATATCACTGGCACATACCTGTTGCACGAATAAAGGAAACTCAGGGACAGATCTCTGGGAAAGTCAGAGATAACAGAGTAAACACCACAGTCAGATCTTACCCAGCTGTCTTCCAGCTTCCTCAGCCTGGCTTCTCCTGGCCTCTTCTCACCTTCTGTCTTTCCACACCTGCCTTAAATACTCAGTTAAGGCGTGGCCCCACCACTGCCTGCTTGGGAGCCTGGAACTCCTGTAAACTAAGATGACCTGAACTCATTTTGGATTAAGGGCGTAGGTCACCACTCCTGGGATACTCCCTGTGCTGGGATTAAAGGTGTGAATCACCACTCTCTGATCCTCCTAGACTGACTGTGGGCAGATCCCTATGATATCTCCAAAGCTTTTGAATCTTTTATTAAATCCCCACACATAACAATTAGAGAAAAACTCAAAGCATTTCCACATCATCAGGAACAAAGGGTTCCCACTCTCCACTCCTAGTCAACACAGTTCCTGAAGTCTTAAAAACAGTAAGAGAAGAAAAGGAAATCAAACAGATGCAAATAGAAAAAGAAGTCAGTATATCCTTATTTTCAGAGAGCAGGAAGTAGGGAGGGTGTAGGGACAAGATGTTATGAAGAGTCTGTCTCCAGTGACCTACTTCTTCCAGGAAAACGCTACTTTCTAAAGGAGTTTCCAGAACTTTCCAAAACAGTTCCTGTATCTAGGGACTTGGGAATATTTAATGAGCCCATGGAAGATGGTTCATACTCAAAGCAGAACACTGTACTTCAATTTCTATCTTTGAGCACTGGGTATTCTAGGAGAACCTGTATCCAGAATGTTATGAGAAGCAAGTGAAATGCTTGGTGCCAAAGCATATAAATGCTCAATAAGTGGGATTAGTAATTGATATTATATGTATTCACACACCTATAACTTTGTGTGGTGGCTTAAATAAAAATAGGCTATAGTGGGATTACATTATTACATTGTAAATAATTGTCTCCCCTACTGGTTTAATAAAAATGATTGGCAGTAAGTATGGGCAGAGCTACCAGACTAAGAAAACTTTGGTAAAAGGAAGAGCAGGGATTCCAGCAGATGTAGAGGACAACTATACTCTTCCGAGAAAAGGTACCGAGCTGCATGGCAGAACAGGGTAAGAATCATGGGTTAGTTTAAGAGTGAAGAGTTAGCAAGTTATATTCCTGGGCCCTAGGCAAATCAGTGTAAAATTAATATAAGTGTCTGTGTGTTTCTGTGGGACTGTAGGTCTGCAGGTCTGGAACACAGGCAGGACATGCCAGAAACTCATGCTACAATAGCCCCAAACTTAAATGTTTGAATAATTGGCCTCCTGTTGGTGGAGCTGTTTCAGAAAGATTAGGTATGATCTTGTTTAGGGAGACATGTCACTGAGGATGAGTTTGAGGCTTGCCTGGAGCTTTCTCTGCTTCCCTCTTGAGCTTTAAGAGATTAGATCTCTTGGCTGTTAGGCCTGCTACACCCTTGCTCCACCATCATGGACTCGCACCCTCTGAAATTATAAGACCAATTAAATGGTTTTTTTTAAAGTTATATTAGCCATGGTGTCTTATCACAAAGGAAAAGTAACTTGCTTCCAAGCTGCCATTTCTCATCATATGGTCACCTCAATGCAGGCAGAGATGGTATGTTTTCCATGAAGTGTCTCCAGTTTCAAGTGAGAAGTATTTGTTGCTGTTGAATACAGCTTTGGAAGGAATCTTGCAGATTGGGTCACTTGGAGAGATTGAGATATAGTTCTTTGTTCTTGTTTGTTCTACCTCTGTGGTGTGTGTGTGTGTGTGTGTGTGTGTGTGTGTGTGTGTGTGTGTGTGTGTGTGTGTTTGCATGTGTTTGGTCCCATGTGTCTGGAGGTGCAAATGCCCACATGTGCTTGAACCTCTGTATGCTTGAGGTTGATGTTGGGAATCATCCTTAATCCCTCTTCCAAGTTATTCATTAAAGAAGAGTATCTTAGTTAGATTTTTAATATTGTAGTAAATAATATGACTGAAGGAAACTTGGGGTGGGGTGCTTATTCCATCTTATACTTCTCACTTAACACTCTATTACAGAGAGAAATTGGAGCAGAAACTCAAAGCAGGAACCTGATGGCAGGAACAAAAGCAGAATCAATGAATGAGTACTACCCATTATGGAACTTCTCTTTATAGTTTGAACTCAAGACAGCCATTCTGCATTTGCCTCCAAGATTTTGAAATTATTTTCTTAATGTGCATACTTTTAAAACTTTTTATTTTTGTTTTTTATTAGCATTCATAATTTATCACACACTGTACACATTACTGATTCTCCTGCTTACTGTCTCTTTGGTATAATGACATATATAATAGAAGGGCCAGGATCTTACATGCTTTATTCATTACAGTCCTGACAAATGATAAAGTACATTAACCATGGTCCACAGGGTATTATTGACGAACAATTCACATACTTCTTTCTTGCTTTACTCTATTATGAGTAGTTTCAATTCTCCTGTTACAACCATGACTTTGCTTTTGACACAGAACATATCACACTGTGTGCTTTTGTATGTGCACACATGTATGGATTATGTACAAGTGTGTATGTGTGTTTACATGCCAGTGCAGGTACTCACACATGTGGAGCCTGAAATTAATACAAATGCTCAATTTATGGCTCTATTGCTGTGATAAAACATCAGGACCATAAGCAACTTGTGGGGGGAGGGAGGAAAGGATTTGTTTAATCTTACTCTTCCAAGCAATTGTCCTTCACTGAGAGTAATCAGGACAGTAACTCAAGGCAGGAATCTGGAAGCAGGAACTAATACAGAGGCCATGGATGACAGCTGCTTATTGTCTTACTCCTTATGGCTTGCTCAGTCTGCTTTCTTAGAGCATCCAGGGCCATCACCCAAGGGGTGGCCATGACCACAGTGAGAAGGGCCTTCATCAATCAAGAAAAGGCATCATGAGAGTTTCTCATAGGCCAATCTGGTGATGGCGGTTTCTCAATTGAGTTCCCTCTCTCCCAGGTAACTCTAGCTGTGTCCAGTTGACATCAACATAGTCAACACAGGCAAATTCCTTTATGGTGATACATTGTATATTTAATAAATGTTGTCTGGAATATCAGAGGACAGAAGCATTCACAGCCAAGTCATGAAGGGCAGAGAATGGTGACCCATGCCTTTTATCCTATCACTTGGGAGACAGATCCATGTGGATCTCTGTGAGTTCAAGATCTAACAGGATTAGAGGCATGAATTGAACCAGGAAGCAAAATAGCTGAGTGGGGAAAGAAATATAATGCAGGAGAAGTTCAGCATTCTGTCTGTGTGACCACTCAGTCTGAGGACCCATGAAGATAAGACTTACTCTGTTTGGCCTGAGAAGTTGGCTGGGTAAAAACTGACTGTGGTCTGTCCCCTCTCTCTGATGTTCTAGCTTTTCCCCAATATCTGGCTCTGGGTTTTTATTATAATTCTAAATAGAATTTGTGCAATATCTGGTACCCAATGTGGATCACAAACCCATGATCCTGACATTAAAAGTCTCATACTCTTTTGACTGAGCTAGCCAGGCATTATAGAATCCATGCAATATTCCTTGATTGTGACCTGCCTTTTTCTAAAATTTATTTTTAATTTTATTTATGCGTATGGGGGTGTACCTATAAGAGATTATGAGCACAGTGTAGTTTCCAAGAAAAGCTGGAAGAAAGCATCAGATTTCCCCTAATGCTAGAATTACAGATGGTTTCCAGTGATTTGTAAACCGTTATGAGTACTGAGAACTGAGCTTGGATCCTCTGTTAGAACAGGCTGCCAACCAATGAACCATCTCTTCAGCCCCAATTATTCTCCGCTTTATAATCCAGGCAGGTTCTCTTGCTGAACCTAGAGATTACCACCTGTTCTGGTATGGCTAGCCAGCTTGCTCTATGGGATCTCTGCTTCCTGCATGCTGGGATTATAGGCAGGCTGCCACAGCCATGTGAATTTCATGCAGGTTCTGGGAATTTGAACTCTGGTTTCCAAGCGTGTATAGCCAACACTTTTACTTGCCAAGCTCTTGTGTTCATGGGATGCAATTGTTTTACTATGCCCCCCTCCACCCCCACCATCCCGAAGCAGTTGCCCTCACAGGATGATAGAGTGGCCCTTAAAAGATACTGCTGAAGTTCCCATTGGGGGGTCATAGCCTGAAGAGCTGGGACAAGGTTGCTTAGAAGGATACTTTTGCATCCTCGGTTAAGTCCCACCCATTCTTGTTCACTCTATTCCCTGTCCTCATTCACAACACCTGTATACTACCCTCCTCCTTTCTAGAGCATCTGTAAAGACAGTAGACTGCACCCATAAACTCCTGTAATATGATATCCTACTCATGCACAGTACATTAATTATAACTAATTAACAACGTTGGCCTTATGTTAATTTTCTTTGTTCTTACCTCATGTCCTTTCACTCCAGCATCTCTGCCAGGACCCCCGTCACAGTTAGGTTTCACATCTTCTTAGGCTTCTACCAGCTGTGAGAGTTTCCAGAATTTTCTTTTATTCATTTTGAGTGACCTCAATCAGTTTGAAGATGACTAATCAGGTTTATCATAAGATGTTTTGTAGTAGGAGGTTTCTGGCCTGGACTTTCAGGCCTAGCCTCCAGGTTTAGACCTGCAGACCCAGAGACCCACAGAGACACACAGATGCTTACAATAGTTTTAGGCTGATCAGCCTAAGGCCCAGGCATATAACTTGCTAACTCTTTACACTTAAACTAACCCATGACTCTTATCCTGTTCATCCAGGCAGCTCGGTCCCTTTTCTCAGAGCAGCATAGTTGTCCTCAGCATCTTCTGGCTTCTCTCTGGCATTCTGCTCTGTTCTTCCTGTTCCTAGAGTCTTCTTAGTCTGGTAGCCCCACCCACACATCCTATCTGCCTTTGGCCAATCAGTGCTTTTTATTAAACTCATAGGTGGGACAGTTCTTTACAGTGGAACAACATGATCCTCCTACAATGTTTCTCTAATGCAATTTGTCTAGTTTTGTTCCATTATTGAAATGAGGTTGTGGCAAGCGTGCCTTAGATTTATTGTCTGAGGAAACATCTACGACCTTTGGAAACAACTACGACCTTTGGAAATATAGCCACTGTGCTGTGCATTGGAACCCCTAGAACTTTTAGAATCTTGTAACTAAAATTTTGTACCCTTTGACGGACATCACTCCAGCCCATTACCATTATCCCAATTTTTTTCTGTAATCTCACCTTTAAAAATAAGTATTACATATAAAAATAATATTGTGTTGAATTTGTCTTTTTGTGTCTTGCTTGTTTCACTTAACACAATGTTCTCCAGACTTGCCCATGTTGTTGAAAAGATTTATTTCCTTTATTTTGTGCGTGTGTATTTCATGTATGGGGCTGGGTGCATAAGAATATGTGTTCATAGAAGCCAGAAGGTGACATTTAGTACCTTTTCTAAAAGTTTCATTTTTATGGTGTGTGTGTATGTACATACATGTGTGAAGTACCTGCAGAGTCCAGAAGAGGTTGTCAGATCTCTTGGAGCTGGAATTTCTGGTGGATGTAATCAACACAATATTCATACCAGGAGCTGAACTTGGGTCTTCAACAGGGGAAAATGCTTTCAGCCACTGAGCCCTCTCTCCAGCCCCTGGCTGTCTTCCTCACTAGCTTTCCATCTTAGATTTTTTTGAGTTGAGGCCTCTCTCACTGAGACTTGAGGTCACAGATTCATCTAGACTGACTAGCTATCACTCACCCAGGAATTCTCCTGTCTCTGAGTTCCCAACGCTTAGATTGCATGTACTCGCTGCTGTGGTCAACTTCTTACAGCAGTGCTGGAGAGATAGTTCAGCTCTTCATATTCTCATGGCAAGCATAGGCCAAGCCATCTCAAAACCCCTTTGCTCATCTTTTCAACATCCTTTCTCTATTTTTTTCTCTTATTCTCTGTTTATGTACATGTACACATGCATGTTTGTGCATACTCCCCTCTCTGTCCTCCATCCCTACCTTGTGTGTGTAGCCATAGGTTGACATCTGTATCTTCCTCCAACACTCTTGACATTGTTATTGCAGGTCTCTCACCAAACCAGAGCTCTGTTTCAATTAGACTGACTCCAGTGATCCACCTATCTTTGTGCTCCACTACATGTGACTTTTACCTAAGTGTTGAGAATTCAAAATCAAATTCAGGTTCTTATGCTTGTGCAACAGGCACTTTATCCATTGTGTTATCTCCAGGGTTCCTTATTTCTCCTTGTGTATTGTGAGTTCAGATGACAAAAGTAGGCTATTGTTCTTGATACATCCTCAAGTCACCTGGGAAAGGAGTCTCGGTTGAGATGCTATCCAGATGAGAGTGGTGTGTGGGCACATCTGTGAAGAGACTGTCTAATAATAATGAAGTGTAGAGGTGTCCAGCCCACTGTGGGTGACACCATTCCAATGGAGAGTTAGAAAGCTAGTGAAGCATGAGTCTATGAGCAAACCAGCAAGTAGCATTTCTCCATGGCTTCTGATGCCTTTCCTTGGCCATGAGAGATTTCTCTGGCCAGAGGCAATGCCTCACAGAATAGCAGGTCATCCTGTGTCTTTTGGTTTTTACCTTAAACTCCTAATCTCACTTCCATTAATGATGGACTGTGACCTGGGAGTGTAACTGAAATACATCCTTTCCTTCCATAAGTTGCCTTTGGTCAGGGTGTTTTATCATAGAAAAACAAAAGCAGAGCAGGGCAATTAGGAGTTGGTAAGCCAGTGGTTCTTAACTATGGCATTTGGGGATCTGAAAATTCATTGCTGTGAGGGGATGTCCTGTGCATTGCAGGATGCTAAAAAGAATCTCTGGCTTATTCACATTGGATTTCAGCATCCCCCATCAAATATGGCAATAAAAAATGTCCTCTGGAGTTGCCAAGAGTCTCCTGATGGACAGAGTCACCTCCAATTGGAAACTGCTGCTACCAAAAAAAAAATCCAAGTGAGTCCTTTCAATTCTCAGCCCTGTCATTCAGTCGTTTTCCACCTATTGATCTTCTCCAGTGTGCTGCATGCAATCAAGCCACTGTTTCAGGCACTAAAGACTCAGAGAAAGGAGCAGCTCAGGCATCATCCTCATCCACACTCTCATTTGACAGAAGGCAAATGAGGCCCTCATGGTGCCAAGATGTCCTTGGCTAAGCAGCGGCTTCAGCAGGCTGTGCCAAAAGTCTTTTCTTGTCTGGAAACTCCAAGGTGCATTTCCTCAGCATGGAGATAAACTTGCTGCCCCTGGGAGAGATCTCAGCCATCATCAGCTTCTTTGCTAATGAGTACAACCAGTCAAAAATTTCTTTGCAATTCCCAGACCAGCCTGGGCTTGTTTGCTCTTAACAAACACAGAGCCTTCATCTCTAGAGACTACCCCAGATGAAATGGAAGGCCAATTATTCCAGCCCTATTGGGAGGAGACCTTGCTGGGCACTCCAGGGTTAGCAGAGTTATCACCCTTGGGAAGCCACCTGGAGTTTCAACTTAATGAGACATGTCTTTGCCTTAGGAGAGTGATTTGTTGTGTTGATCCAAACTGATTTCAGACTCTTGAAATATCCAACTTGTGAGAGCAAGTGATAAGAATCTCCCTGGGCATTAGGGGCTTCAGAGAGCAGTTTATAAAGTTTTTTGCCATCAGCCCTGGGGTGTTTGTGTTGTGTTCTTTGAGTTAGCTCATCTCTGTGTATGAATATGATAGTCATCCCAGGTGTCAATATGTTTACACTGAAGTTGAAATGATTTCTTTGGCACACACACACACCCAACTTTTCTCAGTCCTGTGACTTTAGTTACCATTTGATGTTTTACTCTCTGGACACTGGTCTGTCTATGTTCCCACCTATCTATTTTCTCCAGCTATCACCTTCTCCTGGCTCTCAAACCTGCCCAATGTTTCTGAGTGGAAGTCTATCAGATGTCTCACATTAAACACATCAAGGCAGAAACAGGCCTATATGTCTCCAAATCTTTTCTTCCTTCAGTTTTTTCTATGCAAATAGAAGACATTATTATCCTTGCACATATTCAGGATGAAAGCCCAAAGCTCACTCCTAGCACTAAACCATGATTGCTAAAGGTAAAGTCATATGAATAAGCTCCAATCATGCCTTTCCACATGCTAGTTCTGTGGCTTTGGACCAAAACAATTGTCTGTGTTTCAGCTTCCTCACCCCTAAAAATGATATATGACAAAACTAATCTCATTGAGTTTTTGTTAGGATGAAAGGAGATGAGGAATTATAGATGTGTAGATCAGTCATAGCAAGATACAAATAGATGTATATGGATAGATGGGTGAATGGATGGATAGATCAGACATACATACACACATACATATAAAGAAGATAAACAGGTAGGTAGTAGATACATAAAAGATGGGCAGATACACACCTACATGAATTGATGCATGTATAGATGATAAATAAAGCTAGATATAAGTAAGAAGTTAGATAAATAGATGATAGATAGATAAATAGGTTGGTAGGTAGATACATATATGCATACACAAATGATAAATAATAAATAGGAAGATTGATAAATTTTGAAAGTAGGTGATAGAAGATCAAAAGATGGACCAACAGCTGGATATACTGATAAATATGGATAGACAGGTGATATATGGGCAGATAAAAGATAGGTGTAGGGAATATATAGATACCAAGCATATAGATATTATAGAGAAAATAGATATACACATGGTAGAAGACTGATAAATAAAGATGGATACATAGATAGATATAGACTTATATGTCATAGATATATAAAAGATAGGTGGGTAGATAAAAAATAAACAGAAGCTAGAAATAAAAGATAAATCAATAGGTAGAGAGAATAGATAAATATAATGCAGATAGATTGGTTTACAGAGGATACTAGGAAGTATAAATGATACAGAGAATGATAGAAGATAGAAGAGAGGCATCTATCTATCTATCTATCTATCTATCTACCCATCTCTATCTATCTATCTATCTATCTATCTATCTATCTACCCATCTATCTATCTATCATCTATCTATCTATCTATCTATCTATCTACCCATCTATCTATCTATCTATCTATCTATCTATCTATCTACCCATCTATCTATCTATCATCTATCTATCTATCTACCCATCTATCTATCTATCTATCTATCTATCTATCTATCTATCTATCTATCTATCTATCCATCTATCTATCTATCTACCCATCTATCTATCTATCTATCTATCTATCTATCTATCTATCTATCTATCTATCTATCTATCTATCTACCTACCTACCTACCTACCTACCTACCTACCTATCTATCTATCTATCTATCTATCTATCTATCTATCTACCCATCTATCTATCTATACAGATAGATGAATAGATAGTAGATAGAAAAAATATTAGAGTTTAAAATAAAAATTCCAGGGCAAGCAAGGTGTAGAATATAAGATAATTTGATAGACATAAAGTGGGAAAAATTGACAGCAGATAGTAGACAAAAGATAAACAGCAGGTGATAAATAGATGAGTAGATAGACAGGCAGGTAGATATGGGTTACAGACAAACACTGTGTGTTCACTATTGCTGTTGTGTGCTATAGAGCAGCTATTTCTACTACACCAATGGCAAGACTCTCTGAGTTCATTCCATACCACATCTTCTTACAGTTTGGTCTCTACATTATAATTCAAGCAGGGTTTTAAAACTACCATTCAGGCTCTGCCCTTCTCAGTTACCATATATGAACTTCATATCTGACCCACATAACTTGAGTCCTCTCTTGGGGTTCTTAGTCTCACTAACTGAAGCAGAAGCTTAAGGGCAATTTTATTAGCGTTTCAAAGAAAAAAAAGTCCTAGGGCAGGCAAGGTATAACTCTCAGCAGCTTCCTGGGAGAGAAGGGAGGAAAGAATAAAGACAAACAAACAAAAGCGTGACCTTCCAGACATATGGTGGACAAGCAACCACAGAGTTGGAGGAGAGACTTCAAAGATTAAAATAAACTCCAAAATGTTGGGGGAATTCAAAGTATTAAAGGAAGCTTGCGTAGGGTGCTGAGGAATAATGTTTCTGTATGCTGTGAATATGTATTACCATCACTGGTTAATGAAAAAGTTGATTGGCATATAATAATGCAGTATAAGGCTAGGAAGGAAAGACAAATTGAGAATGATGGGGTGAGGAAGGGCAGAGTCAGACAGAGGGGAAAGCCAGACACACAGGAAGCAAGACAGCAAGACATGCTGGAGGACAGGTAAAGCCACGTACCATGTGGCAGTACACAGATGCATAGGAATGGGTTAATTTAAAAGTAAAGTTAGTAATAGGCTTGAGCTATTGGCCGACCATTTGTAATTAATATAAGCCTTTGTGTGCTTATCTGAGACCAAGCAGTTGGAACAGGAAAACTCTGCCTCGGGAGAAGTTACGTTTTTCAAAGCAGGCAGACCTGTGAAACAACATGGCTTCAGCCTTATAATCTACTGTGCTAGAGCTGAGAATTCTGGGAAAGAAAAGTACTTCCATTCGAGGACTAATTATTCTGGGGGTGCCCCTTGGTTTGGTATTTGACTTAGCCCAGCTGGAACATTAGGTCTCTACCTGCTCAAGAGAGATTATTTTTGATGGGGAGGAGTTTTCTCTTAATGGATGTGGGGCTTTTTACTGCTGACAAACATATACATTACATGTTATAAAGGACTACTAAAATGCAGTAAGAAAATGGCATTGTCTTGGTCATTATTCTATTGCTGTGAAGAGGCAGGCACCATGACCATAATTCCTATAAGAGAAAACATTTATTTGGGGCTTTCTTACAGTTTCAGAGATTTAGTCAGTGAGAAAGGTGGCAAGAAGGCAGACATGGTGCTAGAGAAGTCAAGAATCCATAGGCAGAAGGAAGAGACAGATGATACTGGGCCTGACTTGAGCATTTGAAAGCCCAAAGCCCAGTGACTCACTTCCTCCATCAAATCCACACCTACTTCAACAAGGTGACACCTCCTAATCCCTGTCAAGTACTGCCACTCCCTAAAGACCACACACTCAAGTATATGAACCTATGGGAGGGGAGGCTTTAAAATCACCACAGGCAGTTAACCAAATTGAAGAGTTAGCAAAAGATTTTGGACCCACTCCAATGAGATGGCTCAGTGGGTAAAAGTGACTGTGGCCAACCTTTGATGATCTGAGTTCAAGTCCCAGAACCTACATGGTAGAATTAAAGAATCAACTCCCACACGTTATCCTCTGACCTCCACACACGTACAGTGTGGCAATGGACATGCTCACACACATACGTGAACAAATGAAAAACAATGAATGGAATAAAATAACCATGAACAAGAAAGAATATTTAGAAAACGTTAAGAGAGCAATTGTATTTATTATTAAGGAAAATTAATGAATCAGGAAAATACAAAACACACTTAGCTATATGCTCTAGTAAATTTTATAAAGCAGGAATTTTAGTATTTGTTAAAACAAATGGCATAATTGCTTAGTGGTAAAACTTTCACTGTTCAATCATGAAGAACCATCTAACATCCAGGTATCCCACACATGCCTGTGGCCCCAGTTCCAGGGACAGAAATATTGTTGGGGCTTGCTGGCTTCCAGCCTAGATGAGAAAACACAAGCTCTAGATTCAGGAACAGATACTTCTCAAAGAATTAAGTGGAGGCAGATGAATGCTGGTGCTCAGCCCTCTTTTTTTCTTTAGCCTAGGATTCTAACCTCTAGACTGAGTTTTCACACCTGAAACAACTCATTCTAGAGACTCCCTTCACAGATATGCCCAGAGATTTGCCTCCAGGATGATACTATGTCCTGTCCAGTTCACCATCAATATAAAACACTGCACTATGGAAATGTACGCTACGATAAAAATAAGATGATTCTCTGGCCATTGAGGAACCATGAGTTTAAAAACTATCCAATTAGTCATAAAGATAAAAATTGATTCTCATATAAATTGATAAAGTACATTCAAAACGAGTTGAATAATTTCCCAGAAATTACGTGTGTACACCCATGGATACAGCGGTTACAATTAACTGGGAAAAACCTATACTTATATACAAAGAGAGTATGTAAGCATGATTGGGGAGATGGATCAGCGGTTAAAGCCTTTGCCAAGCATGGGTACCAGAGTTCAGACCCCCAGAAATGGGTGAATATAGATGGATGTGGTGGCCCGTCTGTGATTCTAGCCTCACATGAGACTCCCCCAGAACAAACTTGCTACTTACTAGTCCTATGGGTCAGCATTGAGTTGACTGAGAGACCCTGAGTGGCTAAGGTATAGGAGCTGTTGATGATAATGCTAGACATCAACCTGAGGCATCCAGAAGCATGTATACGCATACAAAAACATACACACACTGGTGGCCAAACACACAAAAACATGTATACATACACACATACATAGACCACATAGATGAAAATGGAAAAATAAAAGCTACAAGAAAAAGCACAAAGATCAATAATATATATGAATATCCACTGTAATCAATAAGAAAATATCTTAAAAATGAGATGCCATTTTAAAGAGCAATTAAACTCAAGGGTACTGGCAAACAAAATGTAATCCAATAATAATACATAAATATATTTGTTGAACATACTTAAAGATATATAACCTGAGGTGTTAATATTAAAATATTTATGTGTGAATGGGAGCACATGCCAGGGTGGGTGGAGATCTGAAGAGAGTTTTGAGTGTCTTTGCCTATAATTCTCCACTTACTCCTTTGAGGCAGGGTCTCTCCCTGAATCTGGGTCTTTAGTTTTTCTCTGACAGTCTGGAAGTGGACAAGCCCCAGTGATCCTGTCTCTTCCCACTTCACATATAGTGGTTACAGAAGTGTACAGGATACCTGGTTTGTTTTATGGGTGCTAGGATCTGAACTCTGCTCCCTGTGATTCTTGTATAGCAAAAGCTCTCAGCCAGTGAACTATCCCTCCAGTCCATAACTCAAGATACTTGGGAAAGATGTAAGACTGTCAGCTGCAGAAGGCTGAAAACAGACTAAGAGCCCACTGTGGTAAGAATGGACACCTTAATTTTTTTTTCTCGCTACAGCATCGAGTTACCTGCAGCAGTTTTTTTTAAAGATATTTCTACATGAGAGTCCTATTTAATATCTGTCTGGCACCATTTTAATGCAAAGTACCTATAAAGACAAAATAGTAAATAATGTAATCGTCCACTACCATTGAGTATTACTCTAAGAAGATCACAAGTGAAGCCAGGTCTGATCTCCTGATTTCCAAAGAACCTCATTTTCAGAGCTTAGAACCTCCACAGAATACATGGTCCCAGAGGTGAGCCTGGGCAAACTCCCAAGAAAAACAGAGAGAAACAACCCAGAGGTGAGCTATGGCTCAGAGCCAACCTCAAGGAATTTAGCAGACCTGGTCCATCCCCAAGGCTGTCCTTGCTCTAGCTTAAAAAGTGTAGTTTCACCTTGAGTAAGGAGTTTCCACCTTGGATCAGTACTCAAACAGTGCCTCAAGGAACTGGTCCCCCACTAGCCTAGCCGAGCACCAAATAGACTTCAGTTTCACCTACTATATGGGGACAGTGGTCAACAGCCAGGTAGGTTGCCCTGCTACAATTTCTACGCAGCCTTCATTTTGTGGCTGGGATGTCTGGGGCAGAAGAGGTGTGCACATCTTGGGTTGTGAGGGTGGGTCAGCCAAGGCTTAACCTAGCACAACAGGGCCAGGCATAAAATATACCTGCTTAAAGAGAACAAGAAAGTTGTTTATTCTGAGCCAAATCACCAACACACTGGAACACAGATTCAAAGTTATCCTTTATCCCGACCAACATGTTTCCTCTGTGGAAGTTACATAAGTAACTTTATAGTCACAGAAGTAAAGGAACCAAATATAGTGTTATTAGATAAGTATATATAGAACATATAGGTGTATGTATAGAAGGTATAGGATTCAGAAGCTAGGGGTCTGTTGGGCTCATCGTAAAACCCGAGAGGTGTTGTATGGTTGTTTATTTGAGGCAGGATCTCTTAGGCTGGACTCTGTCAAACTCTATAGTTGAGGGTGGCCTTCAACTCTTGATCTCTCACATCTATCTCCTGAGAGCAGAAATACCTGGGCTTGTAGTTCTATCTAGTAAGGAAAATGCTGGATGCAGAAGTTGATAGTATTAAAAGAGCCTAGAGATAGTCTACAATAACTGGCTTTAAAGAACCTGCAAGATTCACCTGTCAGTCATGATGCAATGAGCAGTAGGTTCTTAAATACCTTACAGGGCCTCTTCTGAGAACCTCAATTGCTGTAGCCATGAGAACTTGGGCAATTTCCTTCATATCTTCCTGCCTGTTTTCTGCCTGAGAGATGGGTGATAAAGAAATGACTTCCTCCCAGGGTGAATGTGAAGGTCTGGGTGCTGTAGAAAGCCTTCAGAGCAAAGTTGGGATCCCAGAGATATTTAAATGCTGGTTATTGGTTGGCTGGGGTAGCACAAAGCCTCAGATGTGAGGCCTGGGCTTCAATTTCCTGTCTGTGTGATGGGAACAGTGACAATGACTTCCTTGGATTCCTGAGACCTGTCTTGGGAGAGATTGCACAATTGATAAAATGCTGGCCATGCAAACCAGATCCCCAGCACCCATGTAAAAAGCCAGAGTTAAGGGACGGCATGCATCGGTAATTCCAACTTGGGTGAAACTGTGACAGGAGGATCCTGGGGCCCGTGGGACAGCTAGTCCAGCCAAACTGGAAAGTTCCAGGGGCAGTGAGATTCTGCTTGAATAAAGGAGGTAGAAAGCAATTGAAAAACACACCCAGTATGACCTTCATGGATGCGCTGTCACTTGTGTGTGCTTGCCTTACATACAAATACATAAATGTAATAAAAGATAAAAATTCATTGCACTGAATATTTCAAAACTAGAGGATGGAGCAGTGAAGTAACTAGTGAACAGTGGGGTTGGGGAATCCTCAGCAACTGGATTGAAAGAAATGGAATCCAACAATCCAATAGTAATAGTAATAGTAATAATAATAATAATAATAGTAATAATAATAATAACAATAATAAACCAGATTAAGAAACATACAACTTTCTCTAGCTGAAGGAAAAAGATCAGATTCCCAACAAGAAACGATGCTAATGCCCTGGAGACCCCAGGGTCTCTGAAGACCAATAGGGACAGGGAGAAAGTCCTGACTAGTTTCTCTTCTGCAAATGACAAAAACCAAAAACCAGGAAACCACGTGTGATAACAACCCAGTATGAGGTTTGCACACCTGGTACCAGAAACACATTTACATGCAAATGTCACAGCTTTTCCAAAAGACAGTTAGGATGGATGCTGTATTTCTTCCAACATTTTAAAAATTGTATTTTATTTATCTAGCTGTGTTGGGGGGCGTGTTTACATGTGTACCACACATACATATTGAAGTGAGTTTGTGGGAATTAGTTGTCTCCATCCACCTGTGGTTCTTAGGAATTGAACTCAGGCTGTCAAGGCTTGGCAGCAATCACCTTAACCCACTGAGCCATTTTGGCTAATCAGCTTGTTTTTCTTCTAACATCAATGTGTATCTCTGAAGTTGGTGTCTGACAGCCCCACTGAAGTAAGAGCAGTCCCTTTATTTATGCCTGGAAGCCATCTCATGCAGAAGCCTGTGTCAGCATCTTGTGGTAAAGAGGGAAGAAAGAGAGAAGCTTTGGAGAGCCTCCTGAGGGAGTAGCAGCTGGTGGTATTTGCTTAGCACTTTTATTTCTGTGTAGGACAGGGCAACTACAGGATTCCAACAAGCAGCTGGCAGTTTTCCAGAGGGTCTTGAAGTGTGGAGGCGGTCTGGGTCTCCCAGCCAGGCTAGGGGAGCAATTTGAGAACTGCCTAGGAAGAGAGAGACACCAGGATGAAGTTGTGTTTGGCCGGCACCTACCCAGTGGCTATAGTAGATGGAGCGCGTGAAGAGAGCTCAGATAGCCTACTGGTGCCGGTACCACACTATATGGGTGAGGAATACAGATAACTGCACACAGAGATAAGTAAGAAATGATCTCTGGTTGTTTTGTGTTTGTTTGGGGGGGAGGGGAGTAGATCATTAGACTTAAAATTGGATGTTCTACTTAAGATGCCATGGAGTTACCTAAAATTTGCATGGAAGGCTGGGGATGTGGCTCAGTTGGTACAGGGCTCACCTGGGATGCATGAATCCCTGAGCTCAATATCAGCATCACCTAAACTAGGTGTGGCCATGCATACCTGTGATAGTATCACTTAGGATGCAAAGCTAGAAGATCAGGTGTTTAACATCATCCTCAGCTACACAGTGAATTTAAAGCCAACCTGAGTTATATGAGATCCTGTCTCAAAGGAGAGGAAATAGACAGATGGGTGTGTGGTACTATAAAAAATTAAACTAATGGAGGCCATAGGCAGATACCAAACATCTTCCCTCAATTTCCGTTCCCCTTATTTCTTGAGACAGGATATCTCACTGAACCTACAACTGGTAATTCAGCTACATGAACTGGCCGTAAGCTGTATCTCTACCTCAGCAGGATTACAGATGCATGTTGCTGAGCCATATTTTTTTATGTGGGTGCTGAGAACCAAACTCAGGTCCTCATGCATACGTAGCAAGCACTTTCCAACTTAATCTTAATTAAATCTTAATTCACTGACAATGTATGAAAGTCAAGAGATTTTTTTTCATACAGATCTGGAACTGACAAGCCTCATTTGGGCAGAATCCTCCCTTTTCCAGTCTCTACCATTCCCTAATGCATTCCATCCAGCTAGATTCTCTTGTGTGTGGTATCTCTGTAGATATCTGAGTTTGGGATTTCAATGAAAGGAAAGAAACACATTTGGGTTTTAATGAAGAAACATGGACATTCTCTCCAGAGGCGACTCACCCTTTTAGAGAATGGTTTTTAGGTCAGGTGGTGGTGACACACGCAGAGGCCCTGCATTTGAGACCAGCATTGTCTATAGAGTGAGTTCCAGAGCAGTTAGGGCTGAAACACAGAGAAACCCAGTCTTGAAAAAGGAAAATAAAACAAAAAATGGTTTTCGTATATTTTTAAAATTTCATACATGTATACAGTGTATCTTGATCCTATCAATCCATTTCCCCCTTCATCTTCCTCCCAGAACATTCTTTCTGTCCTTTTTGCCATGATGTTCCCTGAGCCAAGGGAGAGGTAGAAGGGGAGGGAGGGGGAGGGTGAGAGGGAGGGAGGGGAGGGGGAGGGGGGAGGGGGAGGGAGAATAAGATATTATTCTACCTGTGGCTGGGCATTCACAGCCATTTATTGTCAGTACTTTCAAGGGTAATAAATATCTCTGCATTAATCAAGATTCACTGCAGTAAGAAGTGTCTCTGACCAAAGCTATAAACATAAATTTAACCTCACCTCATTTTCTTCCTTTCTCCACAGGTCCTTGCTATGGTTGCCTATTCTCTTCATGCACTCTCCTTGTTCCGATTTTCCAGAGACACACCATGGCCAATCTCTCTGCCGTGTCTGTGTTCATTCTCCAGGGCTTCTCCACTGTCTCTGCATTACAGCTGCTGAGCACAGCTGCCTTCCTTTTTATATACGTGGCTGCGGTTCTGGGAAATGTCTCCATCATGATAGCTGTGACGCTCAATAGCCGCCTGCACACACCCATGTACTTCTTCGTGAAACACCTCTCCCTGGTGGATCTCTGTTCTACGTCCACCACTCTGCCCCGGGCCTTGGTGGCTACCATTGCAGACAGCAAAGAGATTTCCCTCCCTGCCTGTGCATCCCAGCTCTTTGCTTTTGTCTGTTTTGGCTCTCTAGAATGTTTCCTTATCACCTCGATGGCTTTTGACCGCTGTCTAGCCATCTATCAGCCCCTGATATATGGGGCCACTATGAATTCTCAGACGTGCATCTCCCTGGTAGTGGTCGCTTGGGTCAGTGGGCTCCTCTTTTCTGCCTTCCACACTGTCAACACCTTTTCCTTGCCCTTCTGTGGTCCCAACATGATCGATCACTTCTTCTGCGATATCCCCCCACTCATGCATCTAGCCTGTGGTAACACCGAAGGCCACGAGGCTGCGGGCTTTGCAGTCAGCGGCTGCATCGTCATGACCTGCTTTGCCCTTACCTGCTTGTCCTATGTTCTCATTGTGTACACGGTGGTTCACATCCGGTCTTCAGCGGGACGCTGGAAGGCCTTCTCCACGTGTTCCTCCCATCTGGCCACAGTGCTCCTGTTTTATGGCACCGGAAGTTCCGCCTACATGCGGCCCACGGCCCACTACTCCCCTCTGCAAGGGCGCTTGGCGGCCGTATTCTACTCTATCCTCACACCCACTCTGAATCCACTTATCTACAGCCTGAGGAACAAGGACATGAAAGCTGCTCTGAGGAAGCTTTATCCACAGGTGCCATCTGCCAACCTGGCATTTAGACGTGGTAAGGTCTAGAAACCCACCTGCACCGAATTTCCTGTTGATGTTGGAGACCATCAGAAAGGCCACCGTTACTCTTTAAAATAGCTACTGGCCATTTGTGTAGCTTTTGGGGATGTGTGTGAGGAGAACCGTCTATTCATTAGCCCGTGTGTTCCCTGGATTTTTATTTCCTTGGCTGTCCATCTTCCAGTGTTGTATGAAATGTCTATGGTTGAGGAATGAGCCGGCTGAAGAGGCTCACAACTGACTCAGAAGACTCACCAAGCCCCCTCCCAGACGGTAAACGGATGGTGAACTTGAGGAAGTTGCCAGCATCTTGTGCAGGGACCTCCAATAACATGGCTTTCCTGAGACACTGCCCACGTGGGAGTGAAGCTGCCCAAGTCATTCACATTTCCCCACGTAACACCAGAACTCTGCTGCTGTAACTCACTCCAGTACACTCACTGGTTGCCAAGCCAGACCTGGATGGGAATCATTGCTTTGGTCTATCATTGCCCTGACCGGGGTGAGTAGGCATTTCTGTGCCTCTTTCTAGAAAAAAAAAATGATGCAATAAATATTCAAATACATACAAAAAATAACCATCTCCCTGCTTTTGTAAAATGAATTTGGGCTGACTTGAATCACACTATGGGGTACTGAGAGAGGCTTCAAGGAAGCATTCAAAGAGATCTGGACTTCCTGGCAATGCCAGAATAACCCTATTTCTGAAATGTTTGAGGTCTTCAAAATGAGAAACGTAAGGAAGAGTTTATTCCCTAAGACTCACAAGCTGAGGCTGGAGAGATGGCTCAGCAGTGAAGATCATTTTCTCCTTTTCCGGAGGACCAGAGTTTGAGTCCCAGCACCCTAAGTCAAGGTAACTCACCACAGCCACAATTTTAGTTCTGGAGGATCTGATGCTCTCTTCACAGGTACCGCATCAAGTACAGAAACATCATTCCCCCACACTCACATTCAGTCCATATACATGTATATGTAAAAGTAAACTTTAAAAAATATACACACCTATAAAAATATTGAGGAATAACTAAGAAAAATGTGTGACCATATAAAATATACAACTACTGACTAATAGAAAAGCTTGATTACATAAAAGGTTTCTGAAAGATAATTTATTCTTACCTCATATGCAGTGATGTTTTGCCTACATGTATGTCTGTGTGAGGGTGTCAGATCTTGTAGTTATAGGCAGTTATGGGCTTCCAGGTAAGTGCTAAGAATTGAACCTGGGTCCTGTGGAAGACCAGTTGGTAGTCTTAACTGCTGAGCCATCTCTCCAGCCTCCATAGAAGGTTAATATCATATTCCTAGTGCTGACATTAAGTGTAACAATGGTAATATTCAACCAGACAGGATGGTTCAGCAGGAAAAAAATGTTGGCTGCTAACCCTGACAACTCAAGTTCAAAACCCAGGACCCGCACAGTGGATGGAGAGACCTATGCTCTGAACATTTAACTCTGACCTTCATACATGTGCTTTCATACACACACACACACACACACACACACACACACACACTCACGCAGATGAATTTACACACACACATAAGTTTTTATTAGCTTATTTATAAATTTATTGCAACAAACCATGAGAATTTTCAGTTAGATTTTTCAAGTGGATTAACAAACATAGTTATCGTATCTTTTTAAAAGCATATTCATACACATTTATAGCACAATAATTGAAGACTCAAATATACAAAAATTACACAGAATGCTGATGTAAGATAAATTAAGGAAAAAACAAACAGAAAGCCTAATGGTCTGAGGTGTGTCCTGCACTGTGCAGTATGACCTCATCTGTCATTTACTAATTCCCGATTCAGGAAAGCCCCTTAAGGAAGAGGGATCTTTTCACACACATCAACCAGGTCAACTCAGGAGAGACTATAAGTAATTAAATCAACAAAACCTCTACTATAACAGTCTGATGTTTATGGTGGGCACGAGAAAAAAACAAAATGACTGAATTACACAATTAGTTGAAACCTTGCTGGAGAAAAACATATTCAAACAAAGCCTCAAGCCGAGGGAACAAACATGGGGGCAAAACCAGCCTGGAATCAATCTTTATTCTACAAAGAGAGCAGTTAGGAAAAGGAAGGTATTAAAGGGAAATGGTTGTGGTGATATATTGTGTATTTAATAAAAAATAGTCTGGAATATCAGAAGACAGGCCACCCACAGACCAGGAAGGTCAGCGAGTGATGACCCATGCCTTTGATCCCATCACTCAGGAGACAGAGATCCAGTGGGTTCAGGGCCTAACAGCCAGGCAGTGGCCGCTCATACCTTTAATTCTAGCTCTAGGAAGAGATAACCAGGAAGTCAAATAGCTGAGTGGGAAAAAGAAATGTAAGGCAGGAGAAGGTGAAGTTCAGCCATTCTGTCTGGGCGACTAGTCTGTCTGAGGACCTGTGAACATAGGACTCACCCTGCTCAGCCTGACGAGTTCACTGGGTGAGAATTGGCTGTGGTTTGTTCCCTGTCTCTCTGATATTCCAGCTGTCCACCAATATCTGGCTCCAGGTTTTTATTATAATACTAAACAGAATTCATGCAATAAATGATTGAAAAGCAATGCAGAGAAAACACAATGTTCAATGAGCTTCCAAGAACATGTTTAGCTTCCTTTACAAATCAAATTACTACAGTTAGATTCTCCCATTACATCACACAATGCCAAACACCAGGTGTGAAGACCTGCCCCTATTTGCCACCAGCCCTGATCAGAACAAAAGTAGCCTGGACATACTAAGAACCTTATAATTGTACACCTTCAGACTCCAGTAATTCCTCTTTACCAAAATTGTCCTTAAGAAAGCAACCCTAAATTGGGAGGAAGATATAAAGACAAAATGGCCATTGCAGTATCACTTATAATTATAAAGGCCCCAAATTAAATACCTAAACAAGAGCAGTGTATCCTCATATGTAAGGTTCTCGGTCTGCCATGCACCTATTAAAGAAGTGGTACAGTTGCATAGAATTATGATGAGAGATGTTCTGTATGACTGAGTGGAAAATAATATATGCTATTGCATATATGAAGGCTTAGGGAATTCCATTTTGTACCTGTCACCCTTTTAGTAACCAATGGCCTCTGATCTAAATTCCTGAAAACTCTGAACTCTTGCCTCTCTCCTCAAAGCTGTGCACTGTGATGAAATGTGCAGCCACTTGCTCTGGCTTCTGTAAATGTGCTTATTGTTGTGAGTGGGGGAGCAGGGCAGTTCTTCACACAGTTGAATTTACAAAAGGGTGTAAGTTTAGACACATTACATTTCCACTATTATATCCTGTATTGAAATCCACATTGTAGACAAGGCAGTAGACTTGTGCCTTCCAGTCCAGGAGACTCAACGAGGACTCTGTCTAAAAGCATCGATACGATACTCTTTCCTCTATCCAGAAGGCTGCATGTATATAGATTAGATGTGTTTTTAGCACAATGAGGACTTTTAAGTCTACACTTAGAAAATGACCAAAGGGGATTTAAAATCTTGAGCTTGTGACTATAGTAATAGTAGATGTGCTATGCCAGAGCTAGATTAATAGCTTATTGAAGTTCCTTTGATTAATGTTAAAACTATGATGTTCTGGAATCTTACTACCATAGCAGCATAGTAAGAGAAAGAAATCTGAAACATTTTTCATTCTTTTTATATACCTTAAATCATTTATCACCATTCAAGCTTTCAGCTCCTCTAACCTTTATAACTTGTAAAACACCTTCTTAGACCCTCAGACATTTTCTTAGGTCCCCACAGCTTAAGCTTTAAACTTTACACTGTCACTTAATGGGAATCACACTGCTCACACTCCTACGGTGCCGAGCTGGCTTTTGTACACTGATGTCGGCTTCCTATACATCACCTACTCTTTCTCATAATCCTCTGCTCTAAAGTTCCTGTATTTTCACATGGATAAGAACATATCATTTATGGCATAACTTGAAAAATCATTGATCCAAAACTTCATAAGTTTTCTGTAAACCTCCCCAAAACATTAAAACTATCATTCCATGGCCACTACTTTTTTTGAAAATTATCAGGAAATAGGCATTTGAATAATGACCAACTTGTCTCTTCATGAAAATTTACCATAATTCATTGAGAAAAACTGCAGTGTCTCTTGCATAAGAATTTTTAAAAAATGATAAATTTGTAGGTATGGCTTGACACTATCCCTGAGGATCTCTATATATCTATGAATAAACATCCAATCACCTCAAGCAGGAAACCAACAAGAAACCAAATCACAGGGTGAACCAGTGAGTTTTACTGGGGTTACTTACACAAACATGAATGGGAGGGTTATTTACAGGAGCAGGAAGAAGTAAAAAACAGCGGAATCGCCAAAGCTCAGGTTTGGGGCTCATGAAAGCCAAAGACCTTGAGTTCAATGAACAACTTGCAGGCAGCTCAACAGACTAGAGAATGAATAGGTAGGACAGGTGGTACAAGCCCATTCCAGGTAGCTTAAAGGGTTTGTCTCTTCCAAGTACCTCACCTGGCCTGAGTCTCTTATAGATAGCTCAGCTTCTCTGCAGGTACAAGGGTTTTCTCTCTGAGTCCAAAAAGGCTCTACAACCAAATGAGAAAAACTAGGTATCTGAGAACAAAGAAATAAATCTTCTCACAGCATGCTTTTAGTCCATGTCTCTTTATTGTTCTATGTAACCTTCTTCTCTACAGTGAGCATATCAGCTTATATACACTGACAAAGAGTAATTCTTTGACAATGCAATGCTGGGCTTGTCATTCTTAGGATCACAGAGAAAGTTGATAAGATTCACATAGAGAGAAATAACTGTCAGCTTTGATCTTTGGCACAAGGTGGGAGTAACTCGTCAAAGTTTTCTGGTGAGGTCAACTAAGGATTAAATCAACAAAGGGACTCTAAGGGGGTAGGAATTGTGTGCTCAAACTACATCCCTAAGTGTGGTTAGTATAAGGTTAAAGGTCTATTCATCAGTAAAAATCATGAATAAGGTAAAACTATCTTTTCTACATGCACACTCTACAACATTTTCCAGTGGGCAGGGTAAGCATCCTCAGTTACTAGGCAACCTATGTAAGCAGTGGAAGAGAGCGTACAACTTTTGATCTGCTGTTGCACTTTTGCTACTATCAGTTGCTTAAAAGGAACATTTAAAGATTGCACCTATTGCTTAGAGCTACATAACAAAGAGTATTAAGCTTAATTTTGCACAAGAAACAGAACCTGGTACCTTCTAGCCTCTCTGACCATGACAAGTGCAGGTCCTCAGCAGGTCAGTAGGAAAGTTTACTTTTCTTGGGGAATTAGCAAATGGCTGATTACCTTTCCCCACTATATCTCAGAGTAAAAGCAAGCAATGAACCTGTAAGCTAAAATCTTATGTTAATAAACTGAGTTTTAGTACAAGGAGTTAAGAACATAAGGTTAGTGAGGTTATCTTGGGATAGTTTTTCTTATCTGCAGGTGAGGTAAATCCAAGGCACATTTCTATCTATCCAAGAGTTCCAAATCAACAATGTGGTAATACTTTGTCCCTGAATGTTTGAGAATGTCTCAAATTAGATACTTTTGTCTGGAAATTAACACTAGCCAAATGCCTTCCAGTAAAGATAATTGCAGGAAGGCAAACTCTAAGTTTATGTTGGAAAAAGGAAAAAAGACTTGAGAGCAGGAGACAGGATTTTTGCCTGTGTGACTGTTCTCATGCATAGATTGGGGGGATGGAGGAGAATTATCAATATGTGCCAAATACATGGGAAAACTGTGCCCAATAAATGATCAGTCACACTGGTAGAAGCTTTTGGGAAATTAATGCCAAAGTTGTAGTAGATGGGAAAGCTACAGTTCAACACAAGAAATCCAGTGCAGGAAATAACTCCAAAATGCCTTGCATTTTTTGTCTCAGCTCCTCCAATATATTCACAGAAGGCCACTCTGGAAGCCCGAGTCAGCACATATTGACTACTTGCTGGTCAAACATTGCAATTGCATCCAGAAATCATCCAGTGACACACACAACAGTCATTACAACTAAAAATGATCATATACTGAGGTCAATAAATAAAGTTTTCTCTTCACAAAATTAAGTATCTCTTACACAGTGGTGGACAATATTACCATTCAGGAATTTAAAAACTTTTTTGTTACTACAACTGATGAAAATTTGCAAAATATGTACCACGTCCCTGAGTTGTACATGTTTTCAGCTGTGATGGTAGTCAGTGGTGTAATATAGCACTTGAGTTGTACATGTTTTCAGCTGTGATGGTAGTCAGTGGTGTAATAGCACCTGAGTTGTACATGTTTTCAGCTGTGATGGTAGTCAGTGGTGTAATAGCACCTGAGTTGTACATGTTTTCAGCTGTGATGGTAGTCAGTGGTGTAATAGCACCTGTGTTGCACATGTTTTCAGCTGTGATGGTAGTCAGTGGTGTAATAGCACCTGAGTTGTACATGTTTTCAGCTGTGATGGTGGTCAGTGGTGTAATAGCACCTGAGTTGTACATGTTTTCAGCTGTGATGGTAGTCAGTGGTGTAATAGCACCTGAGTTGTACATGTTTTCAGCTGTGATGGTGGTCAGTGGTGTAATAGCACCTGAGTTGTACATGTTTTCAGCTGTGATGGTAGTCAGTGGTGTAATAGCACCTGAGTTGTACATGTTTTCAGCTGTGATGGTAGTCAGTGGTGTAATAGCACCTGAGTTGTACATGTTTTCAGCTGTGATGGTAGTCAGTGGTGTAATAGCACCTGAGTTGTACATGTTTTCAGCTGTGATGGTAGTCAGTGGTGTAATAGCACCTGAGTTGTACATGTTTTCAGCTGTGATGGTAGTCAGTCAGTAGTGTAATAGCACCTGAGTTGTACATGTTTTCAGCTGTGATGGTAGTCAGTGGTGTAATAGCACCTGAGTTGCACATGTTTTCAGCTGTGATGGTAGTCAGTGGTGTAATAGCACCTGAGTTGTACATGTTTTCAGCTGTGATGGTAGTCAGTGGTGTAATAGCACCTGAGTTGTACATGTTTTCAGCTGTGATGGTAGTCAGTGGTGTAATAGCACCTGAGTTGTACATGTTTTCAGCTGTGATGGTAGTCAGTGGTGTAATAGCACCTGAGTTGTACATGTTTTCAGCTGTGATGGTAGTCAGTGGTGTAATAGCACCTGAGTTGTACATGTTTTCAGCTGTGATGGTAGTCAGTGGTGTAATAGCACCTGAGTTGTACATGTTTTCAGCTGTGATGGTAGTCAGTCAGTAGTGTAATAGCACCTGAGTTGTACATGTTTTCAGCTGTGATGGTAGTCAGTGGTGTAATAGCACCTGAGTTGCACATGTTTTCAGCTGTGATGGTAGTCAGTGGTGTAATAGCACCTGAGTTGTACATGTTTTCAGCTGTGATGGTAGTCAGTGGTGTAATAGCACCTGAGTTGTACATGTTTTCAGCTGTGATGGTAGTCAGTGGTGTAATAGCACCTGAGTTGTACATGTTTTCAGCTGTGATGGTAGTCAGTCAGTGGTGTAATAGCACCTGTGATGGTGGTCAGTGGTGTAACAGCACCTGTGATGGTGGTCAGTGGTGTATAGCAGTACTAAATGTACTAAATGTACTAAATGTACTAAATGTACTAAATGTGAGGCAGTAATTGAGGCGAGAGGGGTTTTGTGGACTGAAAATGAGGAATTCAAACACCACATTTATTACTGGGAATCTAACAATGATAAATCGTCACAGATTTTCCAAAATACCAAAGAGAAATTAACTATCCAGATTCATACCATAGAATCTTCCAATGGAAAACTTTCACAGACTTTGCAAACAATTAGTGAGAAATTAAATAATCAAACTCATGCCATAGATTCTGCTAATAATAAGTTTTCATGCAAAATTAATTTTATGAAAACTGGTTGTGACAGACTTTCATATAGAACATCTTTCTTGAAGGCAAAAATGAATACCATGCAGATACATTTAACAGTTGATAGGACATCAATTATACAGAGGTTGAAATCTTTAGAATATACAATAAGAATAAACATTAAAAAATATTAATTCCATAGAATCATTAGAAAAATTTTGCTGTTCAAGAGAGAGATATGGATGTTGGAAAAAAATGGTGGTATCTAGGTTTTGAGCTTGGGAAGATCCTGCCAATGTAAATAATGAGTGGTAAAGCACTTCCACCCACTGCTGCCCCATTCTCAGATTGCAAGGGAGACTCCTACAGGCTGGAACTCACCATTTATACCCCATCTATAAGTCCCACTCCATACCCAAACCACCTCATCATCCTTCAAGCACAGCAGCTCCCCGAGAACACAGCTCACCAGTCCATACTGGATCAAGAGGTGAGTGACACTTCACCTAACTTTGCCAGAGAGCCCAATCTTTGGGACCATGCCTCAGGGTACAACCCTGGGAACATCACCTCCTCCATTGCTGCCTCAATTCTAGGCCAGCAAAGAAGCCTCTGGTCCAAAACTCTCCATTAACACCCCAATGTGGTGGGGAGCAAGTGCATCACCTTGAGCTAGAAGCATAGCCTCTTCATCAGCATAGGTAGGTCTGGGATTCACCTGCGACTATCACAGCTGCAGCCAGCATAAGAACAGAATGCATATTTGCACTCATTCTTTCTTCTTCCCTTGTGCCCTTGGAAGGAAGACCTGTCCTGTTGAGTAGATGGTCTCAGCCTTTCTGCCTAATCTATTTCTAAGTTGCTATTAACTTCTTTAATAAATATTAACCTATTAAGCAATTTCCAGTGATAAATTACTGACTACATCTGGCACCCAATGTCTGGCACACTCTCTATGACTAGCCCACATGGCCTCAGCTCTCATCCCTAAGGGTGGCTGAGGCACTTCCTAGACCCCAGACACCCTCCCATCCCTGAGTAGATACCAAGCTGCATCCAGGTATCCTGGCTTCCCTTCCCTCTCTCCTTTCCTCCCATGTTTCAGCCCCCCTAGAGGAATGGATCCAATATACAATCAATGCTGAGTCTCTTAATTATGACAGGTATTAAGAAGAAACAGAAATTTCTAATGTCATGAAAAAAAAATCAAGGTCTAAAATGTTTTCATTGTGATAAACCAGGCCATACAATAAGGAATTGTACACAGGGCACTCCTAGAATTAACATCTCTTCAGGAATGACTCAACCCCCCCCTCCTGCCCACGTTCAGAATTATGCAGGGGATGTGACAAGGGCAGCCATTAAACCAACAAATGTAGATACAAAAGGGACAAACAAGACAACTCTTTACCACTGGGAAATGTCTACTGTCAAATGTAGTCTAATTATTCTCAGTTAATGTAGACAAGACTCTTCCCCAGGAAAATTAGAAGATCCAGTGCCTAACATAAGAAAACATATTGCACTGGATGATAAAATAACTTTCAAAGGAGGAATCAAAATTTCTAAGAAAAACCATAAAATGAATATTTTGGCAGAATTCCATAAATAAGTATGAATATATAACATTATCTTTGAAGGTTTGTTAGAAACGGGATGATGTATCAAAATAACACCACAATCCTGGCATCTGAAATGGCCTCTAAAGAAGATAAATGTTCAATTTCTAGGTATTAGAAGCATATCTCAGGTAAAACAAAGGATGAGATGGCTTGAATGCATAGGGCCAGAGGACAGAGAGAAAGGCTGAAGCCATATGTTGCCAATATAGCAGTGACTCTATGGAGTTATGATCTTCTACAGCAGTGGAATACCCAGATTAAAATTTCTCCATGCTCAGACATTCATGTTTCTGACAATAATATTACAAGGTATTATTTAAAAAACCAGACACTAACTACTTAGACTGTTTATAAATGGGACACAACAGCTGTTCAACTCTAAGAAGTACCAACAGCTCTACCCTTAAAATGTCTGACAAATCAGCATTGGTTGAACAATGGTCTAGAGGCTTTAAAACACCTGGGTCAGGAGTAGTTAAAGGTTCAACATATAGAAGAATAAACCAGCCCTTGGAATTGTACTGTATTTGTTATTAAAAAGAAATCTGGAAAATGAAGAATGACAGCAGATCTGAGAGCCATAAATAAAGTAATTCAGCCAATGGGCTCTATACATCTTGGAATGCCCCTCTTCTCTCTGTTACATAGAGAATTGTCTATCATGGTTATTAACTGTAAAGACTGTTTCCTCATTATACCTCTGCAATAACAGGACAGAGAAAAATTTGATTTGGCAGTGCCCACTTATAATAATTCTCAACCAGTTAAGAGATATCAGTGGAGGGTTCTCCCATGGGGAATATTAAATAGCCCTCCCCTGTGCCAATATTATGTACAAAAGCCACTGGTAATAGTTTGTGAACATTTCCAAAATCTGTAATTTACCATTAAATGGATGGCATCTTATTAGCAGATTAAAAGTTAAATGCTTTAAAAAATATATGTTCTTAGAGGTAAAGAACATTTTGCTCCTCTGGGGATTACAAATTGCCCCTGAGAAGCTACAAAGATGAAATTCTATTAATTATTTAGTCTATATAAAATACAGGTATAAAAATTAGACTACATTAGAAGATACAACTCAAGAGAGATTAATTTTAGAAATTTCCAGGGAACATCACTAATTTTCTGCCCATTATTGGAATAGAAAAGCATGAACTATTACAATTGGCTAGTACCCCAGAAGGGGACAAGAACCTAAATAGTCCAAACATTTATCAGCTCAGGCTGAGGAGGAACTGTTTACTTAAGAAAGAAATTACAAGGGGCAAATGTAGATCATGTGAATCCAAAGATTAACTGCATTCTGGTTATATTACTGTCTAGATTCTCCTTAACAGGTATCCTAATGCAGATGGAAGATATTATATTAGAATGGATATTTCTGCCACATAAAAAAAATTAAAACATATGTGGAAAAGATTTCTGACTTTTAAAAAGATTTTTTCTTTTAAAATATTAAAAGGAAAATTAAAGCTTCATCAATTGATAGTAATCAATCTATAATAAACTACTGCACCTTTAACTAATGTGAAAATTTCCTATCTGTGGAAGAATAATGAATATTGGCAGAAATATTGAAGTAATTTTTGGGATAGATTAACAACAATTATTCCAAAAGTGATAGAACAGAATTCCTAAAAAGAAAAAGTTGGATCATTCCTCACATTGTGTGACAGAAACCAATTTTGGAGTCCCTACATTCTATACTGATGCAATTAAATCAGGAAAGGCAGGATTTAAGTCAGGAGACTTAAGTAAAGTGGTTCAAAGCCCTTAAAATACTGTTTAAAAAAGCCATTCTTTTGGTACTAATGGATTTTACAGGGTCCCTCACCCTAATTACCGACTCTCAATATGAAGAGTTGTTTTATATAACGAAACTTCTGAATTTATTCTTGATAAAACAGAATTAACTTTACTATCTGTTGTGCTATGTTTCTGACCTGGACTTTCTGGCCTAGCCTCCTGGCCCAGACTTTCTAGTCTAGTCTCATGGCCAGGACTTTCAGAACCATAGTCCCATAGTCCCACTGAAACACATAGACATTTATATTAATTGTATGCTGATTGACCTGGGGCCCAGGCATGTAACTTTCTATCTGTTGCTCTTATACTAGACCATGATTCTTATCCTGTTCAGCATGCAGATCAGTACCTTTTTCTAGAGCAGCAGAGTTGTCCTCTGCATTTTCTGGCTTGTCTGGCCTGGCATCTCCTAATTGTGTCTCTGTGGCTTCTCTGTGGCATTTCTGCTCTGTTCTTCCTGTTCCTCGAGTTTTCTGGTAGCCTCAACCACACTTTCTGTCTGCCTTTGGCCAATCAGCGTTTTTATTAAACCAGTGGGAGGGACAATTATTTGCAATGGAACAACTTAATTCTACTACAATTATTTATACAATTACAGGAAATTATTAGAAATAGAGATCACCCCATATCTATCTATCTATCTATCTATCTATCTATCTATCTATCTATCTATCTATCTATCTATATATCTGATATATACCTATATATATCCATATATATAACTCACATCAGATCCCACATGGGTCTGCCAGGTCCTCTGTCACAGGTAATGATGAGACTGATCAATTATTAATAGGAAATGTGCTGGAGGTCTCAGAATTTTATAAGTGACACCATGTTAATAAGCAAAGGATTAAAAAAGGGCTCATCCATCACTTGGCACCAAAGCCAAGGAAATTGTAAAGAAATGTTCCAATTGCTCTTTGTACAACCAAACACAATTTTCTAAAGTAAGCAATCCTAAAGGTATGGAAAGCAATAAAATTTGACAGATATATGGGTTTCAGTTTATAGAATTTCTAAATTAAAATACATACAACATATCACTGATATCTATTCAGGATTTCAATGGGTAACTGCTCTGAGCTCTAAAAGGGCTGATTCGGTAATTGCACACATTTTTGAAGTTATAGCCATACCTGTACAAATCAAGACCGACAATTCTCCAGCATGTGTTTCCCAAAAAATGAGACAGTTTTATGCACATTAAAATATAAGACACATTACAGATATACCACAGAATTCTACAGGACAAGCAGTTCTCCAAAAAAAATCTAATCTCACCTTAAAAGAGATGCTTTATAAATAGAAAGTAACAAAAACACTCAGAGAGAGATTGCATAATGCCTTACTAATCTTGAATTTTCTTAAGGCTGATGAGAAAGGAACAATAGCTGCAGAGAGATAGTGGATAACATAAAAAACTCCTTGGTTAAATCAACATGTCTAATTCAATGATGTGCTGACCTCAGAATGTCAACTAGGTTATGTGCTACATTGCAGAAGGGGTTTTGCTCCCTTGCTACAGGAGATGAAAAACTATGGGTACCAACAAAATCAATAATGCTTTGATTCAAACAGGAGGCACCTCTTGATGAGGGGAAACAATGGCTCATCCACCAATATGACAATTCTATGAGTGGTAAGGAAATATCACTTTTATTTTTGTCTGTACAGAAAAATAGAAATAGTCATCTTCAGGAAGATATTGGACACCTAGACATCAAGAGATAAAGAGAAATCAAACCTGAAAAAGTTTACAAGAAAAGGATATCAAGCCTATTTGTACCAATATACTCTACAGGGTAAAATGTCTGGTAAGAAGATGGGAGCCCCACCACAATGATTCTACCGGGTTCATTATGACACCTTTGAGCTGGTGTATACAACTCAATGACTGTTTCCACTTTCATCACATTACACCTCTAACCAGAACTTCAGATAGCCCTACCTGTACCCTGAGACTGGCTGCAAATGTTATGGCCAGTCCTATGAGAATTAACCACCCTTTTAATTTTTTACTGGCTCCCACAGAGATACTGTCACCCTCAGACAGAAAAGGCAGTTAAAAAAACTACACCCCCTCTCTTAATAAGTTTTGTTTTCTAAGGGTTGTGGATAATTATCATTCTAGTAGGGTCATCATAAGTTGTATTAAACTCAAGGATGAAATAATAATGTTAGATTCTGGAATCCCTTTTAGAGAAGAAAATGGGGGAATAGATAGGACAAATATAGGTAGATTATTGTATCTAACTGTAAACAAATTTAGCCAAATACTAGCCATAGACAATTTGCACTGGTATGGATTCTTGTATATTGATACATATGTGAAATTATTTTCTATGTCTAAGATAATTTGTATAATGATACAAATTCAAATCTACATTTGTCATATTATACACATACTTCTACCTTTGTCTAAAATATTTTGTACAGTAGTACATTAAGAATATTGTCATTTGTACTATACAATTTATATCTCTGCTTAATTATATTTGTCATACTATATATATTTTTTTCTACCACTATTTAGGATATTTTGTATATTGATACATATTAAAGATATTGTTGCCATTTTACTCTATATATTTCTACCTCTGTTTAAGATATTTTTTACAATTGCCATACTCAATTCATTGTCCCTATACTGTATGCCTTTTTACAGATTGTCTTCTTTTATAATATAAGCCTTAGTCTTTAAGTTATCTATGTTGATAAGAATTACTGGTTAGACACTCCTCCATTGCTGGTGGGAATGTAACCTTTTATAGCCACTTTTGAGATCAGTATGGAAGTTCTTCAGAAAACTAGGAATCAATCTACCTAATGATCCAGCAATACCACTGCTCTTGAGCATCTACAATGCAGGAAATTGGGTATATTATATTTCATACACAACTAGGTACTCACACCACAAGCCACACAATTCATATCACAGTTCAAGAAGGTTATTATTAAATGAGCACCGGCTCATTTAAAGATGAGTCTGGCTGGATCACTACAAGCATGCCAAACTATTGCTGATGCAATAGAATTCTTTAAATCATATGGAGAAATGGGTAGAGTTAAGGTGGTATCCTTTAACATCACAAGAAGCAAAGGAGGAAATTTTTCCTAAAACCAAGATTTAAACCCAGATTCTTCAATATTAAACCTTTCTCAAGACAGGGTCAAATGCCAATAAGACAGAACAAACCTTGGAATCCAATGAGAAAAATTACAGGGATAAGAAACAACCCATGGAGACAAGCCCAGAGACCTACTAAAACAAGACCTTTTTAAGGAGCTGCAATGCCCACATAAAACCCAGACCACAGTTTTTCTAAACAAACAAACTACAAGTATATCAATCACCCAGACACTACACACCCGATAGACCTGATCAACCCTGCTGATAAACCTTTTGTAGAAATCCTTACTATAATGTCTAACAAGGGACCTAAGGTAGTGAAATGGTTAGTAGAATATACCAAATACTTAGAATAAAATAATTATACAAGGAGTTGCAGCAGTAACTGAAGTATCATTAATTAATATTATTCTTAGGGTATATGATAAAGAAGTGGAAATTCAGGTAGCTAGTTTTAATCCACTATGTAATGTTGTAGGAATTAAAGAAATAGTTAGAATATTTCCAGAATTCTTAAACTTTAAGAAGAGAGCTAAGGTAAGATGTTTAGAAGTAAAAATCCAACCTATTAAGTTACCATATGCATCTCCAATATTTATGGCTCCATACGCATAAAAAAGGAGGGACTAGAGAAATAACAGAAACAATAGAAACACTATCAAGGGAAGGAATTAGTGAAAAATCACAATCCTTTAAGTATAACAGTCCAGTTTGGCTAGTATTAGAACCTAATGGAAAATGGAGATTTACCGTAGACCTCAGAAGAATAAATGAAAACACCCAAACTTGATGTGGGAATGCCTTTCTGTATGCTGTGAATCTCAATCTTTAAATAAAGGAGCTGTCTTGGGCCATGACAGGCACTATATAAGAAGTAGAAGAAATCAGAATAGGTAGGAAAGGAAGGGCGGAGTCAGAGGCAGATCAAGCAAGCCACCCAAGGAGCAACATGTAGGAGCACAGGTGAGCCACGGGCCATGTGGCAGACAGATTAATAGAAATGGGTTGATTTAAGATGTAAGAGCTAGCTAGCAATGTGCCTGAGCCATAGGCCAAACAGCATGAAGTTAATATAAGCATTTGAGTCATTTCTGGGGGCCTGAGCGTCTGGGCGGCTAAGGGGTCTTGGGCGGCAGGTCTGTGGTCTGGATCTCTGGCTGCCCTGGACCTAGAAACCCCACTACTACACAAACTTCCAGGACAACTTCCCAATGTGGAAGACATCTTTCTGAGGATTAGAAATTCAGTTTCTAAAGCAATGGCAACCACTATTGGGTGCTGGCATACCCAGACCCATATACTCTGTGTCAGGCTAAAAAAGCCTGGGCAAGGTCAGTGCCCTTTTGTTTACTTCCCTGTTCTTTGTTGATGCACCTTGTGTGCAGCTGCACCCTGTTTTGCAATCAGTGGTTTTCCTGTTATGATGAGGAGTCTTGCACCTGTTGCCAGAGAACACACTGACCGGTACATGAACCCAGGGCAGGGGAACTTAAGGGGTATATAAGCTTGCTAAATAAAGGCTGTGGGAGCAGCTGATCTCCCTGGATGATGGAACTGACTGTCTCTTGAGTGCTGATTTAACCCTGACGACCCTCTCCGGGCTTGGCTACACTAGGCCGGACGCAGCAAACCACTGATTTGAGTGACATGTTCTTTGGAATGCCATTACACCTTCTCTCTAGGGAAGTTACCACAGGGATATTTGAACAGTTCTATTATTGCACACAGTACACTCACTACAACTATGAAGGATTTTTTGCCAGAATCAGACTGTAACATTTACACATATGCAGAGGACACCATGATAACAGGACCAAGTACACAGTCAGTACGGAGAACATTAGAACACCTTTAGGGATGAAGATTGGACAATTAACTTGGACAAGGTCATCAATGCTGACACCAGCTAAATTTTTAGGGAGAACACTGGACCACAAATGGACCATCAATCCCAGAAATAGCGATTGACAAATTAAGGCAAATCAAAAGACCTCAAAATAAGACAGAGGTGAAACATTTAATTGGCTTATTTGCATATTGGTGACATCATATTCCATACATCAGATAACACTGCAACCATTATATAAAACTACTAGGAAAGTGCAGGATTTTGAATGGAACCAGAACTATGAAAAGGCAGTAGAATTATCTGGAATATATAAATCAATACAAACAATTATACTACATTCAGCCTGGAGACCACATATTTGTGGACATCCTTCATATACAAGGCTCTGGAAATTGGAATATATTTGCTAGAAATAAAAATAGGGAAATGTCAATAGGCTTTTACTGCAAAAATTCCTTTGGTCAGAGAATAAATATTAATTGTTCAAAAGAACAATATGGACTGCTTATGAAGTATTCAGAACAATCCATTCACTACTCAAAGAAAACCATGTGATTCTTCAAATGCATATATCCATTCTGGATTGGGTAAAGGTACCAGGTGAAGCATGGGCAGGACTACCCATGGAAGGAAAGGTACTTCAATGGAAATGGTACCTTCCAGAGTTCCTTCGATCAATACCTCTGTCTGCAAAGGGGTTGTTGTACAGATTCCTAGCACATAGCAGCCACGTGGTAAACACAACATGGTGCCAGGTGAGATAAGAATTCCTGGCATATAGTGGCCATGTGGTCAACCCAACATGGTGCCAGCAGAGCACACCGCATATGGAGGATGTGCCATTAGGTGTGGCTACATATATCTGCACCCACCCATTCTCTCAAAAGGAGCTGCCATATGAAAGTGACTCTTTTCTCTTCTGCTTCTCTCCCTCATGCCTGCTTGGCAACTCCCCTGAATTAACGGGATACAAGCTGGAAACAAAGAAGTCAAACTATCTCTATTTGCAGATGATATGATCATATACATAAGTGACCCCCCAAATTCTACCAGGGAACTCCTACAGCTGATAAACACCTTCAGCAAGGTAGCAGGGTACAAGATTAATTCAAAAAAAATCAATAGCCTTCCTATACGCTAAGGATAAAAGGGCTGAAAAAGCAATAAGGGAACCGTCACCCTTTATAGTAGCTGCAAATAGCATTAAATATCTTGCCCTAACTCTAACCAAAAGAAGTAGCAGACTTGTTTGACAAAATTTTAAGTCACTGAAGACATTGAAGAGGATATCAGAAAATGGAAAGATCTCCCATGCTCCTGAATAGGTAGGATCAACATAGTAAAAATGGTAATTTTACCAAAAGCAATCTACAGATTCAATGCAATCACCATCAAAATCCCAACACAATTTTTTTACAGACTTTGAAAGAACAATACTCAACTTCATATGGAAAAACAGGAAACCCAGGATTACCCAAACAATCCTGCTCAATAAAAGGACTTCAGGAGGAATCACTATCGCTGACTTAGAACTATACTATAGAGCCATAGTAATAGAAACAGCCTGGTAGTGGTACAGAAACAGACTTGTGGATCAATGGAACTGAATCAAAGACCCCAACATTAACCCACACACCTGTGAACACCTGATTTTTGAAAAAGAGGCAAAAAATATTCAATGGAAAAAAGTATCTTCAACAAATGGTGTTGACAAAACTGGACGGTAGTATGTAGAAGAATGCAAATAGATCCAAACCTATCACCCTGCAAGAAACTTGAATCCAAGTGGATCAAAGGCCTCAACATAAACCCAGCTACACTGAACTTGATAGAAAAGAAAGTGGGAAATACCCTCCAATGCACTGGCACAGGTGATCACTTCCTAACTATAACACCAGTAGCACAGACACTAAGAGCAATAATTAATAGTGGGACCTCCTGAAACTGAGACGCTTCTATAAGGCAAAGGACACAGTCAATAAGACAAAACCACAGCCTATAGAATGGGAAAAGGTCTTCACCAACCCTATTTTGGACAGAGGACTGATCTCGAAAATACATTGAGAACACAAGAAGCTAGAGCCCCAAAACCTAAATAACCCAATGGAATTCAGAGCTAAAAAGGGAATTCTCAACAGAAGAATTACAAATAGCTGAAAGGCACATAAAAATTGCTCAAAATATTTAGCCATCACTTTACACCTGTCAGAATGGCTAAGATCAAAAACACAGATGACCGCCTATGCTGGAGAGGATGGGGAGCAAGGGAACACTCCTCCATTGTTGGTGGGAGTGTCAACTTGTACAGCCACTCTGGAATGCAGTATGATGGTTCCTCAGAAAACTGGGAATCAATCTCTCTAAGGATCCAGCAATCCCACTATTGGGCATATACCCAAAGGATTCACATTCGCACCCCAAAGGCATTATCTCAATTATGTTCATATCAGCATCATTCATAATATCAAGAACCTAGAAACAACCTAGATTCCCCTCAACTAAAGAATGGATTAACAAAATGTGGTACATCTACACAGCGGAGTACTACTCAGCAGTAAAAAAAAAAAAGTCCTAAAATTCTCAGGCAAATGTATTGACTTGGAGAATATCCTCCTGAGTGAGGTATCACAAGCCCAGAAAGATAGGCATGGGATGTACTCGCTCATAAGTGGATTTTAGACAAAAAGCAAATAATACCCAAGCTCCAAACTGCAACCACCATATTATTCCTGAACTGCAGGCAACAATATTTGCCTGACCTAGGCCTACCAGAGTGGAAGGAGTAATATACATTTCCCAAGTTCCTTGCCAATCTTTTCCTAAAATGCAAAAAAATATCTGCACCAGTATCCAGCAAGCCAGTAGTAATCCTTTTTCCTTGCATGTTAAGAGTTTTAGTTAGTCTAGAGTCCTTGACTTCCTGAACCCAGAAAGCAAAGCCATGTCACTAGCCCCAAAGCAAGAAGCTCCCTTAGGGCTTCAGAGGCAGTGCTTCCTTTCCATAACCAAATAACTATGCTATGTGCTGTCCTGTAAAAATCTGAATTGTTTTGTGGAGGGCTCTACTGTAATTTAAATTTCTCCTGTCAAGTCAGCATCAATCACTCCTAAAACTACATTTATACATTGTAGAGAAAAAGTAGTACAGCCTATAATCAGACCTAGTATGTCCTTGGAGGAAGGGCTGTAAACTCCCATGTTAAGGCAGACTACTAAGAAATCAGGGCTTAGTATTGTAAAGGAAGTAAAAGACAAGTCCATTACTGCACCGCAGACTTGTTTAATGCAATTGGAAGACTCACAGATTTTATACACAGGGAATGCAACCAGATATCCTGATGAAGCCACAGTTGCCCTGATTTGGGCATGTGCATTAGCCACTTCCTGATGGGCTAGCCTGGAGTATGCCACTTCAGCTAGTGATTGGAGATGCATGATTGTAGTGATATATTTTATACTTAATAAAATCAGCCTAGAATATCAGAAAACAGAATCACCCACAGTCAAACCATGAGGGTCAGAGAGTTGTAACTCAAACCTTTAAACCCAGCACAGGAACAACAAAGTGGTGACCTACACCTTAATACCATAACTTAGGAGACAGATCTTTCTGTGTTTCTGTGAGTTCAAGGCCAAACAACCAGACAGTAGTAGCTCACACCTTTTGTTAAAGAATTTGTGCAAACTGTCCACCCCCTTTTTCTGATAAGCCACAAATATGCCCAGGGTTCCAAGACCACCCTGCTGTTTAAAATGTCTCAGTAAAACCTTATCTGCTTCCTATGGTTACTGTGGCCACCTGTTTTTCAAGGCTACCTCTATGACTTATGCTTCTTTGTTCCTCTTTGTTCCTTATACCCTATAAAAAGCCTACTTAATTTTAGTTCAGGGCTCTCTGTTCTTTGGGACATTGAGCCTCATGCACATGGTAATTGATTAAATTTTGCCCCTTGCTTTTGCATGAGAGTGTGTCTCTTGGAGTCTTCCTTCACATGGCAAGTTTCTCAACCCTTACACTTTAATCCTAACTCTAGGATTTTGATGCAGATTTGAACTCAGAAGTGAAACAATGAGGCAAAGAAGATATACAAGGCAGGTGTACAGACAGTAGGATATTCTGTACCAGTGACCAGCCCCTCTGAGGACTCTTGAAGACAGCTTTTACTCTGAGAAGTTGGCTGGGTGAGAATTGACTGTGGTCTGTTTCCTCTCTCTTAAATTCCAGCTTCCCCCCCCCCAAAAAAAAATGCTGCAGGATTATGTTCTGGTTCATTGTAAATATCTGTTCCTCCTACTGGCTTAATAAAGCGCTGATTGGACAGAAGGCAGACAGGAAGTGTGGGAGGGGCTACCAGACTAAGAAAACTCTGGGAAAAGGAAGAGTCAGAGAGAGAAACCAGTTGATGCAAAGAAAAGCAGGCCAGGATGCTACTCAGAGAAAAAGTACTAAGCCAGTTGGCTAATCATGGATTAGTTTAAGAGTTAAGAGTTAGCAAGTTATATGCTAACTCATAAGCTGATCCGCATGAAATTAACATAAGCTTCTGTGTGATTATTTAAGGCCAAGCAGCCACAGCAGGGATGAGCAGGTCTAGAACTCAGGGTTAGGCAGAGCTAAGTAGTTTCAGGCAATTCCAGACCTTGGAGCTACGATGGGCCAGAAACTTATTATACATCATGAGGGAGAGAGAGCATGGCTGGAGGAGTCTCCAGCTGCCAATGGGAAATCAGGAAGGTATATGAGCTTGTAGCATATCTGCAATAAAGGAGTCCACAATATCTGCCATTTGCTTCCCCTTGACTCCTGGTGTCTGTGCTGTTGACACCAGGCCTTCTCACACCCTCACCGAGGGGTGCCCAGATAGAATACACAGTAACAACTCGTGCCCAATCTGGTTGTAGTATCAAGACTGTTAGGATTTCTGGAGAGCATCTGGAATTCAAATGCAAGTGCTTTCTGAGTACTAAAAGCCAGCATATGACCCCCAGCAGTCAGACAAACATGCACCCTGTGGGACACCCCCTTTAAGCATACACTGCATGGCATGCCATCCATATGCGTGAATAGTATCATCAATATGCATGAGAGAACATAACCATGTAAACCCTGCATGCACATATTCTTATAAGTGAAATCCTCGTCTTCCACATCCTCTCTCAGCACAGTTTCTCCCAGGACTGGTCCACTTCCTGTCCTGTTTTAATAAACTCTGAAAGTGGGTTATTGCTATGATGTTGTGATCCGTTCTCGAGTGTGAATAACAACTTCCCCAGGCTCTCTGGGCTCCTAGGCACCAGGGATCCTGAGCAGGGGGCTTCTGCCATTCACCATCTTCCATCTGCCCAGCTGCTGCTTAACTTACACACCATCACCATCAATTGGTAAGTTTTTTCCCTCCAGTTGGGTAAAAGTGAGCTTGGTTCCCTAGGAATGACCGCTGATCATTCGGCATCCCAGCAAGACACTAGGTTTTCATGGAGGAGTGCATGATGTGGCAGGTTCAGGTGCTATTGAGCAAGACTTATGGCCAGCCCCTTTTGAAGATTGGCTGTGTGCTGCCTCCCCTTCCTGTTTGCTCCTCAAGTTCTGGGAGAGAGAGCTGCAGCTGCCGCGTGGAACATTTCAACCCTCCCCTAAGGTTCAATCTTATATCAGTGAATGTTGCATATAAACTTCTCAGTAAATATTAATCCTTTTTATAAATCAATTGCCAGTAAGTAATTCATACAATACTTAGCGTTCCAATGTGGACAGCCACTACTGTGCTCTATTGTCCAACATCCATTTCTGGCCATTTCCACAACTGAGGTCTGGGTTTCATTCGGATCCTCTTGATCAGCATTTCTCAGACACTCTGTCCCTGAGACTACTCAGTCCTGACCCCTACCTGTTAGGTCAATGGACAATTTGGGTGACTTGCATCTTTTTATTTTATCTGATCCTCACTTAACCTGGGGTACATTCCAGATTAAAGCCTTCGGATCATACCCCCCACCCAGTAGTGAGAAACAAGCCAGCAAAATAATCGGCCCAACTTCACCAAGCCACTTAGCCTTTATGCCGTGTCTAGACACTTCCAGGCTTATCTGCTATTATGCAAACAAATGGCCTAATTATTCGTTAGACAACAATTTAAAGTGGATGCCTAATGGCTCATTGGATCTCAATATTTTTGAGAGCTTCCTGACCCTTGTCAGTGAACGATGGAAAGAATTTCCATATATCTGAGCCTATTTGAACTCTAACCCTTCCCTTCTTGTCTACTGTTCACCCACTCACCTGCTCTTAGCTATGAAACCTGACGTAGATGAGCCTAAGACTTCTCTATCCTGCCAATGAACCTCCTCCTCTCAAGCCTCAATACTCAGCCATTCCTTTTCCTATGGCTCCTCCAGCCACATTGTCCTCTCTGGCAGGTCACTCTAACCACCCAGCTCCAGCTCCGGCACCCACCTTACCCCTCCTATTACTTGCTCTTGTGCCTCTAAGGACTCTGGATCTCATTCTGACCAATCCACACCAGCCACAGTTCTCCCTTGGTGAGAGGTAGCTAACAGGGATGGAATCCTAGAAGTTCATGTCCCTTTTCAGCTAACAAAACTCTCAAATAGAAAATAGGTTTTTATGTTTCTAACTCTATTCCTTTCATAAAAGAATTCTAACATATTACTCAATTCTATAATCTCATTTCATTATATATATGCAGAATACATGCAGATGAGATCCACCAGAATAATGCAACACACCCACCAGGGAATGAGGTAGTCCCAGACAGAGATCCCCCCATTGGAATTATAAGTTACAGAGGTGAGAGGGATCAATTACTACCTGCTTACTGACGGGCTATCATAAAGTTGTCCTAAAGCCAGTTAAGTATGAAAATTTTGAAGATATAATTCAGGACAAACAAGAAAATCCACCTCAATTTTTAGAATGCCTCACAAACACTATGTTGCAGTATACTAACTTAGATACTGTGATCACAGAAGGCAGGCAACTTCTTATGACCCATTTCTTTACTCAGAGCTTCCCAACATTAGGGCTAAGCTTAAACACATGAAGAGAGGATCTCCTTAGGCAGAAGATTTAGCACTGGTTTTTAAGGTGCACCACAGGAGAGATGAGAAAGCCCGTAAGCAAAAATACGGGATGTTGGCTAAGGACATTTGACCTGATCTTCTGCCTCCCATAGCTAGAGGACCCACCAGACCATGCTTTAAATATGGCCTCAAGGGTCACTGGGCTTGCTTTTGCCCTGTCCTACATGGGCCACCTGCGCCATACCCAAAGTGCCTTCAAGAGGGACGTAACTCCTCCTCCTCCTCCTCCTCCTCCTCCTCCTCCTCCTCCTCCTTCTCCCTACTCATCCTACTAGTCCCAGCCTGCCATATCCTTTGGCAGCCTCTAAGGTGAACCCCTAAGTCTGGAACACCCAGAATCGCTCTGTTGCTAGACACCATTCTCCTATTGTTATCCAATTACAGGATGTTACTCAATACATTGCCCAAGTGCAATACCCACTATCACTCCAGAGTCATAGAGGGCTAAAGTCTATTATCTCTGATCTTCTCGGAAAACAGCTAATTTGCCTTACTTCTTTTAACATTCCCATACTTGCAGTTGAAATGCCCAATTGGGCCTACTGCTTAGTCCAAGACTTCCAGCTCATTCACTCTGGCCTGGCACCACTTTATCCTACAGCACCTAACCCTTACACTCTGTTATCCACTATCCCTTCAGGAACTTCCCACTTCTCAGTTCTGTTTTCTTCTCTAGACCTCTCAGCACTCAGTCTCAAGATATCTTTGCTTTCATCTGGACTGACCCTGACACCTGTCCATGCAGCTCAGGCCTTAACCTCTGACCTATGTTCTCTGTTCCTTCCTAAACTGAAACCCACACAATGTGTATGTATTCTCTGTAGTCTGACATTAAAAATTAGCCAAGCTGATAACTCTGCTCTCCTTAATTTCCTATCCAGTCATGGCTATAGAGTCTCACCTTCTTAAGTCTGTCTTTCTGTCTTGGGTCACCTAATTGGATCTAACTATAATTCCAACCCACAAAGCCATTGCTTTATATAGAAATCAACTAATTCAATCTCTTGCAGCCCCCTCTAACAAAGAGGAGATTTTATTGTTTCTTGGAATAGCTGGGTTCCTACGATCCTGAATCACCCTCCTTTTCTCTCCTTGCTTGTCATGTATGAGGCAGCTCTGTGCTCCCTGCCTTAGCACTCAGGGATGTGCACCTTGCGTGTGCTTTAGCAACTGCTGAGTCTTTTCTTTGTGAGTTAAACAAACTAACCTTTGGGTCACCTATCACAAGTGTATCCCATAAAAGTGCCCAACAGGCACAGCTTGCTCTGCTGCCTCTTGCTTCTCTCTTACCTGCTGTGGGACTATGCTCTTTTACACTGTCAATATTTGTCACTGTAAATATTGGTTTTGAGGAACCAAAAGTTCCTCCATCTTAGAGTCAGCAGCCATGTTAGTGAACAGGTCAAGGAAAGTTCAACCCTGGGGACAGTCAATAGAAATCCAGACGAACAACCTCCCCATCCCAACCAAAGGCCAAGTTAAGCAACAACTGAAAAACCTTTGGGTAAAAACCTTTGGGCATGGCCCAGTCAGCTACTGGTCTGTACCCATGTCCTCATTTTACCCCAGTTCACAGTTTTTGCTATAAAAGATACATGTATTCTCAACTCAGAAACTCCTCCTAGCCTCACTGCACTGAGTGTGTGGACGAGTTCCCTGCCTGGCTTGTATTGCCCATTCAATAAACCTTGCATTTGCATTTCAGATTTCTCAGTCTCAAGTGGTCTCTCTGGGAGTCATTCTCTGGGCAAAACAGTGACTACAAACTGCTTTATAGCATATGTTCTAGGAAGATTTCCTCAAATGCTTGGTCTCCCTTTTGTAACAGTGCCTTTCACAAAGTCCCCACCCTGTGGTTTTGTCCAATAAATGGATCTTGAGAAATTGCCTCAAGGCTGTACTCTTGAACCACATCTTAGAAGGAAGCATCTGCTAACCCAGTTCTAGTGGAAGTCAAATAAAGCTTATTGTGATACGGCCATAATTTTGGGTTAATGGTATTTGTCTTTGAGTCTGTTGGATTAAAACTAAAATCTCCAGAAATATAGAAGGAATCATTAAACAATATACCAAACAAAAAGGCTCAAGACCAGATGGTTTTAATCCAGAATTATTCAAAATTTTCAAAGAAGAGTTAATACCAGTACTCCTCAAATTATTTCACAAAATAAAAGGAATGTTGGCCTATTCATTTTATGAAGCCACAGTAAGCCTGATATACAAACCACACAAAAGATAAAAAGCCAAAAAAAATAATTTGACAAAAATCACCACAGTAGAATATTTCCCTATTTTAAGCACATGCCTATAATGGTACAAGAAGCTTTTGACACCAAATAGATTGGATGAGAAAAGAAGGTCCCTATGTCACATATTAATCAAAACACTAAACATACATACAGAAAGAAGAATATTTTAAAAAAAACTGCTAAGGAAGAAGGCAAAGTAACATATAAAGTCAGACCAATTAGAATCATACACAACTTCTAAACAGAAGGTTTGCAGACTCTAAGAGACCACAGATGTAAGCCCAGACTAATATATCTAGCAAAAACTTTCAATCACTATAGGTAGGAAAGATAAACTATTTCACAACAAAGTCAAATTTAAAGAGTATCTATCCAAAAATCCAGCCCTATAGAAGGTACTAGAAGGAAAACTACAACCAAAGTAACTTTGTTGAGATCCATCCCAGCCCTCATGAGGGTCTCTTTGCCTGCTTGCTGACCATGCCTGTTTACATCCACCCCTGAAACACAGTTTCCCCATTCTGTGTTCCTGTTTTGTAAACACAGCATTGTAAGAACCTGACCTTTTGACTCTGGGGTTTTTCCACTGTGCTGTAAACCAGTACATAAGCCTCTGACTTTCTGTTAATAAATGTCATTCTCTTGAAACAAATGACCTGCTGTCTGCCTTTGTTTAATCCTCGGCCCCATGCTGGAGATTCGGGAAATGTATTGCAATGTAGGCGCTGGAAGTGGAGGTCCCACCGAGATCTGGAAAGACAGGAACTACTGAAGGACCACCCGAAGGAGGCTGGCCAGATAACTAAGGTAATGGGTGCCTCTACTTCTCAGTCCCTCTTAGAGGAGCAACTGATTGAGCTGCTCAAACAGCAGGGCACCAGCATAAAAAACAGGACAGCTAGAGATAAAAAGGGTAAGTTGCTGGTTTTTAGTTTCAGGATTGAATATTCCTGATTGGGAACAAGTTAAGACATATTTACAGAAATGCCTGCACAAAGAAGGACCCGATAGCCACCTTCTCCCTATGGAGACTAGTGAAAGATGCCCTTTTAGGTGACAATGTTAAAGGTCCAGGAGCAGTTAGCAGAGGCAAAGGCAATATTGGGAGAGGCACAGGGAAAGGAGGCTGCAAACTCCCCGCAAACTTTTGATGTGTCTAATTCAGCAGACACTTTCCCTGAGTCCAAGGATGAAGAGGCCAGATTAGAGGAGACAAATTATTTTTTAAAAAATTAAGGAAAATTATGACCAAAGACAGGCCTCCCACAAAAATCCCAATTATCACTCTCCAGGGACTTTGCCTACAGCCCCATCTCCTGATTGCAATGAAGGACGGGTGATATTCCCTGTTACTGAAACCACAAATGCTCAAGGACAGTTGCACAGACAACACAGTCCCTGGATTTTAAGACTATAAAACAACTAAAAGATGCAGTTATGTCTTATGGGCCACATGTCCCCTTTACTGCTGCTGTTTTGGAGTCTACACTGCTTTGAATTGCACCCCCAGTGACTGGACGCAGCTGTGCCGCACTGCCCTGTCAGGAGGGGGTTATAATTTGGGCATTGCCAAGCTACTGCTTAGAGAACTGCTGCAGCAGGGTCCCCCAAAGAAACCAGGCAGTATGCTACCTTACAGGTCCAAATAGTTTATGGCCCTACAGTATATGCTCAAATAGCTGTGGCAGTGACTAGGGCCTGGAAGGGTTTACCCAACAAAGCTACAGGGGAATAACTTTCCAAAGTCACACAGGGACCATCCGAGCCTTTTTCTGGATTCATGGGTTGGATAGTTCAATTAGCTGAAAAAATGTTGGGGGATACTGATCAGGTGATGCCTATAGTAAAACATCTGGCATATGAAAATACAAATAAATATTGTAAAGAAGCTATTAGACCCCACAAAAGCATAAGTTTAAATGATTATCTTAAAGTGTATAGAGATGTAGATGGACACCATATTATGGGACAAGTTATAGCGTCAGCTGTGAGAGGAAATGGCTCAGGAGGAGCCCAGCCTAAGACCTGTTTGGGATGTGGCCAGAAGGGGCACTTTAAGAAAAACTACCCCAAGGCTCAAGTGGCGGTGAGGACCCCAGCGCTTTGCCCCCGCTGCAAAAAGGGCAATCATTGGAGTAACGAGTGTCGCTCTAAATCAATTGCCCAGGGAAACCCCTTGCCACCCTCAGGAAACAGGTGGTAAGGTCTGTTCTGGACCTGACTGAGTCAGGTGTTTGGGGACCTAGATATGCCTGCTGCAGCCCCAGCCACTCAACAACCTATTCAGTTTGTTCCCAACAAGAATCTCTTCATGTCACGGACCTTGCCAGAGGTACACCACTAAGCGCGGGATTGGACTTCTGTTCTCCACCTGAGCAATATTAACACCCCAAAGGGCCCACAAGCCTGTGACGACCCTCTACCTGCAGGTGCATTAGACCCTGTTATGGGTAGAAGCAGTGCACTTATGCAAGGTACTAGGGTCATTCCTGGGGTTATTGATGAAGATCATGAGGGTGAGATAAAGATTATGGTAGAGGCTGTTAAAGGGTAACTCATCCCTCAAGGAGCCAGGATTGCCCAAATGCTGTTGCTGCCAGATTTAAAACATCCAATCCATTTTAAGTCTGAGAAAGGTAGTGAAGGCTTTGGATCTACTGGTCCCATGGCCTGTTGGGTCTCTGCTTTAGAACAAAGACCCATGCTGAAACTGAAAGTTAATGTCCAATATTTTCCAGGGCCTCCTGAACACTGGTACGGATGTCTCCGTTATTTCCCTAAGACAGTGACTACCGACTGGCCCTAAAGGACTCTGTGCCCAGCCTTCAGGGAGTAAGTTCAGTACAAACTCCAAGTCAAAGTAGAAATGTTCTATTATGGGAGGATGATGAAGGGCACACAGGAACCTTTCAACCCTTTGTATTACCTGACATTCCTGTGCATTTATGGGGTTGGGATGTGTTAGAGGGCATGGGGGTTGTTTTGACTACATAGCCAGTGCAGCGTATGCTTAGAAATCAAGGCTTTTTTCCAGGTCAAGGTCTAGGGAAGACTCTCCAGGAGGACCCTATGCCAGTGGCGGACAAGCCCACTACTGTTAGATGTAAGGATACCAGGGGACTCAGACGTTTTTCCTAGGGACCACTGCTCACAAGCCTTCAGCAATTCCACCTATAAAAATTACCTGGCATACAAATGAGCCTGTGTGGATAGGGCAGTGGCTCCTAAACATAGAAAAATTGGAGGCTGCCCAGTCCTTGGTGGAAGAACAGCTCGCTGCAGGCCATGCTGTTTCTTCCACTTCCCCTGGAATATATATATTTTGTTATAAAAAAGAAGTCAGGGAAGTGGAGGTTACTAAAAGCTCTTAGAGCTGTAAATAAATCCATGCAGTTTATGGGGCCTACCCAACTGGACTTACCAACTCCTGTAGCTATTCCTAAACATTGGAATTGGATTGTAATTGGTTTAAAGGACTGTTTCTTCACTATCCCCATACACCCAGATGATAGTTCCCACTTTGCCTTTAGTGTGCACTCAGAAAAAATTAAGGAGCCATTTTAGAGGTACCAGTGGGTAGTTTTACCACAAGGCATGGCTAATAGTCCCCTATGTCAGGTTCATGTGTCCTTGTCTATTGCACCCATTAGAGCTTGATTTCCAGATTTTTATATAGTGCACTATATGGATGATATTTCGCTAGCAGCTAAAGAAAACGAGCTTGTGCTGGAAACCTTTTCTAGTTTGCAGCAACCTGCAAAACCGCAGGGCTACAAATTGCTCCTGAAAAGGTCCAGGATACTAGCCCATATCTTTACCTTGGACACACCTTACTCCAAACAGGGGTTCGCCTGCAAAAGTTTACACTTCAATTGGATCATCTTAAGACCCTTAATGATTTTCAGGCCTTTGGGGATGATAATCAGTGGTTGAGACCTACTCTAAGAATTCCAACAGAACAGTTGCGCCCCTTGTATGACCTGTTGAAGGGTGATCCTGACCCAACATTGCCTAGGGAATTAACTAAAGAAAGACACTTTGCTCTGCAACAAGTAATTCAGGCATTAGAAGAAGCCCATGTGCAATTTATAGATATTGATAAGCCCCTTTTATTTTTGATTTTTACTTTTGCCCATTCCCCTTCGGGAGGTTTTTGGCAGATGGTGCCTATATATTGGGTACATTCCTCTGCCTCTCCTAGAAAGAACATTACCTCTTACCCTGAGAGTGTGGCTTTCCTTATTTTTAAAGGCATTACAGTTAGTGAACAGATTTTTGGTCAGTAGCCTGGTACTATTATGCTCCCTTATACCCCTTCTCAAATTGAATGGTTACAGACTCACATGGACAGCTGGGCAATTTTGACATGCACTTTGCAGGGAAATTTTGATACCCATTATCCTGCAGATACTTTGTGTCAGCCTTTTAGACTCACCCTGTTATAAGACTCCACCCCACAATAAGACCTTACTAGTTCTGCTTGTGTTCTGTCACCTTTCTTTTTTTAAACCTTTAATGACATTCCCTTGGGAGGAGTCTTGAATCGTTCTTCCCAAGCTTGCAGGTTGAAGTAATGTTGGAAAAATGAACAATGGGTGCTTGTGGTCCAAGTTCCTGGCACAGACCCAATGCCAGTTAACTACACCGGGGAGACATCCCTGATTTTGGCCCGCCAGAAGTGAGACTTCAGAATTATGGCTGCCATTTTGACTGTGTTACAGTGTCTGGGATAGCCCTCTCCCAAAGTGTAGCTGCAGCGACTACAGTGGATGCCCTATTAGGAAGAGTAGCTGAAGCTCTTAGCACACAAAATCAAATTAATTTCCTGACACAAGTTGGCATGCTTAATCTCAACAATCAAACCAATCTTTTGCAAGAACAGGTTGAGATGTTGTGGGATATGCACATGGTTACATGCTCGCCCACGCTGCATCACGTTTGTGTTATTCCTGCTAAGGTGCATAATCTCTCCCAGCACGTGAGAATTTTAAATAAGTACTTGCAAGGACCTTGGAATAGTAATTTTACTAATTTTACTCATCATTTGGCGTTGGAGATTATTAAGGTTAATGAGACATGGGTCTCCCCACCCCACGCCCATGTCAGGGGACACATTGTTGCAGGGAATTAAACTTGCAGGAAGGCTCATTAAGGAATGGAGTGACTCACTCACCCTTGGCATTATCACCATTGGGGGAGCTGTAATGGCTCTAGCCATCCTCAGCAAAATGTGCTGGGTGCAAGTCCAGGGACAGTTCAGGACTAAGAAAATCCTCATGTCCTTGGCAACAGATAGTCCTGCTGCTCAAATATGGTTGAGTATGATGGGTGAGTTTCCAGGGATGGATAACATTGAGGGAGTAGGCATCAACCTATGACAGAGGGTCTGTGTGCCCTGGACAGACTCCTCTATGATGGGTAAGGTGTGTATACTGATGTCCTTGATGACCTAAGAGAGGAGCTCACTTGTGTTAATAAAAATGAAGGAGCTGTTGGGATCCATCCCAGCCCCCATGAGTGTCTGTTTGCCTGCTTGCTGATCATGCCTGATTACATCCTGTTCTAGCCACCCCTGAGAACACCCCAATGCAGCTTCCCCATTTTGTGTTCCTATTTTGTAAAAGTAGCCTTGTGAGAACCTGAACTTTTGACTCTGGGGTTTTCCCACTGTGCTGTAAGCCTCTCTTTAGGCCTCTGACTTTGTGTTAATAAACGGCATTCTCTTTAAATGAATGGCCCACTATCTTGTCTTGGTTTAATCCTCAGCCCCGTGCCAGGGATTTGGGGAAAGTATTGCAGTGCATAATTTAACTGCACAAATGAATACACACAGGCAATAGATAATCTCACAACAGCAAAACCCAAAGAAGAAACACACACACACTAAACCTACCACTAATAACAATGTAATAACAGGTGTCAGCCTAAAAAGCCACACCCTCCTCTGAGCTCTGACATCAAGCCCCATTTAGATCAGGATTCCCACCTCTAAAGCCTCTCTTGCCTTTGCTTCTCTTGGGAGACAGCCTTCTGCTCCTTCTTCCCTCCTTCCCTCTCTCTCCCCTTCCCTTGTTTCTGTTAGTCATAACCATACCCCTCTGACAATAATGTCCTTTTCTACATAGAAACAGCTTCTAAGTGCCTCCTGCTATCCACCACTGCCTTCCACGGAGGGAGTTCCCCACGAGGCCTCTGCATTTATAGAAATGCATAGCCAGATAACTGGATAAATTTGGGCCACACCAAATCTGCAAACAATCCTAACATTTGGTGCAGAGACTCATCAGGGAGTTCTCTTCACTCTGCACAGCTGATATTCCCTGTGAGAACCTTCAACACGGTCAGCAACCCCTCCAGGGGATTCCATTACCATCTACATCTCATCTCTGTCCATAATTGAGGCCCTTGGACCCCCTCCTTGTCTCTTTATCGGTAGTGATATACATAGGATTTAGTCCTTCCCCCAGCACACTGCCCCTTAACCTCTGTACTCTCAGCTGATGAGACAGCATGACAGCTAAGTCATTAATCAACCCACTTGTTCCTCCTTGAGACATCTAGGGAATAAATGTTTTGGCCTGACAAGGACCTCCCATGGAGATATAACTTTACCTAACTCGTTTCCAATAGCCTCCTCCCACCCTGCTGTCCATTAGAGTTCTGGGGCTGGCCACCTCAAGAGTTCAACAGGGTATCTGATTTCCTCAGCAAATGTGATCTGCTCAAAATAGCCTCAGAGCAGTGAGACATGACATTTTCAACATGTAGACCCTGTGCACTCACCCACGGGTGTGCCAGAGACTAAGGTGCATGCACACCTGCAGCAAGATAGCATCCTCAGTGGGTCTGGTGCGATGCCCCAGCCCGTGTGCAATAGGGCCCACAAAGTACCAGGCACGCACAGTGGGCCCCTAGCAGCAGGCCCATGCCCGCACCACAAGACCTGGCAGCCCACTCAAACCAACAGCAGTGAGACCTATGCAGAGATGACTCTTGCAGAGATGTCAGTTGATGATCCGGCTGTAAGTTTTTGGTGAAAGTAAGACAGCCATCTTCATTGATCCATCGCTATAGGCGGGAGCCAGGCAGTCCGAATAAAGGACCCTCATTCAGTGAGCACTCTCTGTGCTCTGTTTAGGTACCCCCTTTTTATGACAATGGCCAACTTCAGCTTGAAACAGTTATAGAGATAATATATTGTCCTTTGTCCCTGAGACAGGCAAAAAAGGCCAAAGCTTATTTTGATACACCAAAATATAAGCCTCTTAAAGCTGGGTTTTTCTCAGATCTTTATAGATTCCATCACCCATCTCTGTTAATCATAATCATACCACTCTGACAATAAAGTCCTTTTCTACATAGAAACAGCTTCTAAGTGCCTCCTGCTCTCCGCCACTGCCTTCCACTGAGTTCCCCATGAGGCCCTGCAGCCATAGAAATCCACCACCAGATAATCAGGTAAATTTGTGCCACACCAAATCTGTACAAAATCTTAACAACAAGAAAGAACAATAATTGGTCATTAATATCTCTCAATGTTAATGGACTCAATTCACCAATAAAAGGACACAGACTAACAGATTGGATATGAAAACAGGATCCATCCTTCTACTGTATGTATGAAACACACCTAAGCATCAAAGATAGACTTACCTCTGAACAAAGAGTTGAAAAATCATTTACATTTCAAATAGACCTAACAAGCAAGCTGGTGTAGCTATCCTAGTATCTCACAAAACAGACTGTGGTGGTTTGAAAATAATGGCCCCCAAAAGGAGTAGCACTATTAGGAGCTGTTGCCTTGGTGGAGTGGGTGTGGCCTTGTTGAAGAAAGAATGTCACTTCGAGGTGGGCTTTGAGGGCTCATATATGCTCAAGCCACACCCTGTCAGAGTTCTCTTCCTGCTCCATTTGCAAAATGTAGAACTCACAGCTACCTCTCCAGCACCATGCTTGCCTTGACACCACCATATATTCAGCCACCATGCTCCCAGAAATGATGATAATGGGCTCTCAGAGTATAAGCTGCCACCACAATGGAATGTTTCCCTTTATAAGAGTTGTCTTGGTTGTGTTGTGTTTTCACAGGATTGGAAACCATAACTAAGACTTCAAACCAAAATTAGTCGAAAGAGATGAAGAAGAACATTTCATATTCATTAAAGGAAAAATTCACTAGGATGATGTCTCAAATCTGAACACCTATGCAAATGCAAGGGCACCCCCAACAATAAAAAGAGTTTCATCCCAGAGATACATAGATGGTTCTGTGAAGGCATGGATTTACCCTTACAGGGATTTGTTTCAGGAAAGGAGTGTTTGGTGCCTAAGGGCAGGGCCCAGGTCTGGGAGTAAGCTTGACAGCCAATAAATTTAAAAGTTAGGTTCGCGCCAAAAGTTCAGCCAGTGGATTCCAGGCTTGGGTTCATGCTGGAAAGTTCAGCCAGTGGCTACTCCATCTCATACCCTTTTACCCAATCCTGAAATGTCAAGACCTGCAGCAAACTGCTTATGTAGGCTTTTCTTTAAAAAAAAAATACGCCTTACCAAAGTCCTCACAGTGATGGCTGGCTGGAGCTCTGGGGAGCTCATTGAATTGGGAATTGCCATTGGAGATCCATCTGGAGACGGAGCTGGGCTCTCCAGAGATGGACGGCTTTTGGCTGCCATGAGTAGTGTGTGGTGCCATGAGGGGTGGGATCAGACTGTGTTCCTGTTCATGGGCTGGCAAGTTGGAGTCCATTCTCTATAGAAGAACACCCAACCCAGCATTGACTTTGGGATGAGTGAATCAGACGTGTTTGGAGTGGATGTGCCAGGCTGGGCTGGCCCGCCTTGGGATGTCTCACCTTTTTGGGGGAGGGCAGGGGTGGATGGAGAGGGATTGGGAGCGGGGAGTAGAAGGGAGCAAGGGGATACATTGATGGAGATGACATTTTTTAATGAAAAAATAAAATAAAAAACCCTTAACTCTAGGCTCAGGGCTGGTAACACTCTGCTACATTGGAACAAGGGGTTTCCACCTGGATTCATTTGAACTTGACCATAATAATAAACTCTCATGTGTTTGCATCAAGTGTAGCTCCCTGGTAGTCTTTAGGCGGTCCCTTGACATGGGCACAACAGTTTAACATACAAAAATCTGTCCAAGTAACCTCCCATACAAACTAATTGAAAGAATAAGCCACATCATCATCTCAGTAGATGCTAAAAAAATCCTTTGGCAAAATTCAGCACTCTTTCATAATAAAGGTCTTCCAGAGACCAGGTATACAAGTAATATACATAAATATAATAAAAGCTATATACAGCAAGCCTACAGCCAACATCAAATAAAATGGAGAGAAACTCAGTGATTACACTAAAATCAGGATCAAGATATGGCTGACTACCATTTCCATATCTATTCAAAATAGTACTCAAAGTTCTAGCTAGAGCATTTGCTGTGGGGCTATGCTCTTGTACACTGTCAATATTTGTCACTGTAAAAATATTGATTTAATAAAACACTGATTGGTCAAGTAACTAGAGAGGAAGTAGAGGCAGGGCAACCAGAGCAGGAGGATTCTGGGAAACCAAAAAGCAGAGCGAGAGACTACAGCAGACACAGAGGAAGTGGGATGAGAATGTTGCAGTGGGAAAAGGCACTAACCCCACTGCTAAATACAAATAGAAATACGGGCTAAAGAGTAAGAGTTAGCAAGTAATAAGCCTGAGCCCATAGTAGACCTAACAACTTGTGGTTAATATAAGCCTCTGTGTGTTCATTTGCAGGCTAAGCGGCTGTGGGTGGGCTCGAACCTTGGGTCTAGGCTGGGCCAGAAAATTCTGACTACAGAGCACTAAGACAATATAAGAAGATCAAGGGGATACAGTGGTTGCTTCAGTGATTCCATCTTGGGCTGATCAAAAGCACATACGTGTTTTGCTCATTTTTGCTGAAACAGGACAAACAGGATGTTTTTTTCCAAGAAAGGGAGCACACCTGTTACCTCCCTGAGGACAGGAAAGTGGTTTGAGTGATCCTTGGACGGAGGTCATTTCAGATAAAGAAGTCTGTAACAATGTAGTATTCCTTGCTGATGCTCTGGGCTGTATATAAACACTGGACAGAATGAACACAGGTTGCAGTGTTTGCCGACGGTCATCCCAATTCTATCTTATTTCTCGTACCTTTTCTTACTCCTGACTCCCCTAGGCAGGTGCAGTTCCACAGGTTGGCAGGTTACTAGATGACGGACACAGCAAGTGATTGGAGTGCTCAGATATTATTACTGTGGGAGTGTTGGGAGAAACTCGGGAGTAAGCTCCATCTCCTGGAGTGGCAGTTCTTAAGATAAGTGGATGGAGCACAAGCTTGTGGTGGTGGGTGCTGGAGGCATGGCAAAGAGTGCCCTGAACATCCAGCTGGTTCAGAACCATTTTGTGGATGAGAGAATGACACTACCATAGAGGAATCCTATTGGAAACAGGTGGTCATTGATGGGGAGACATGTCTGCTGGATGTACGCCTTAGACACAGCTGATCAAGAGGAGTACAGAGCCATGTGAGACCAATACATACACACATGAGAGGGATGCCTCTTGTATGTCTGCTGACAATAATAGCAAGCTCTCTGAAAATATCCATCAGTACAGGAAACAGATCAAGCAGGTGAATGATTCAGACGATGTGCCAAGGGTGCTGGTTTGGGAATAAGTGTGACCTGGATGCTCCCACTGTTGAGTCTTCCCAGGGCCCAAGACCTGCCAGGAGTTATTCCACCCCTTACATTGAAACATCAACCAAGACTTGGCAGGGTGTGGAGGATGCCTTCTACATGCTAGTACTTGAGATTTGGCAGCATCAACCAAGGGAACTGAATCCTCCAGATGACAGTGTTCCTGGCTGCATGAGCTGCAAGTGGGTGCTGTGCTAACTCAAGGCTGAAGGACACAAAGGCCAGGGGCTTAGAACCAAAGCCACCACTGGGGACCGATGGACCCACAGAGGATGTGGACAATAGAACTCTTGGGTGGGTATGTGTGTATGTTTGTGAGAGTGTATCTGTAGATCCTAGATGTTGAGAGCAGTATGAGGTGAGCACAGGGGGACCAGCAGCTGCCACCATTTCCAGGATGAAAAAAAATAAAAAATCTTTGCATCTTAGCTTTGGAAACCTAGCTTAATCATCAAACTGGCTATGTCAATGGTTCCAAGTCCTGTACTTCTGAAAGAAATGCTGAGTTGTCCTGTGGCTGAAAGTTGGTGCTGTACACAGACAGATCAAGGTAGTGCAGTTCTCCTACATGTGGACCACCAATAACTATAGTTTGTGCTGGAAGGAGGGTGCAAACAAGTGGATTCCAGCTCTGTTCCTTGATACTGTGCTGGCACGAAAAAGTTGGTTCAGTTCCTGGCCCCACTGATTCTTGACATAGACTCCATGCCCCATAAAACAATAAAAACTGGTGGATATGTAAGATGACTCATCCTTAACAGGCCTGAGGGCCAGCTGGCCTAAACTGGTCATGAGGGCATGTGCATAACATACTTCCTGAGAGCCAGCTTGGCTCTGCCTGAGGGCCTTAACAACAGCATTGGAGTGGTGGCATGAGATGACCTGGACCAGTGAAGGGTGTAGTGGGATTATGCTGTTACATTGTAAATAATTGTCCCACCTACTTGTTTAATAAAAATGCTGATTGGCTAAAGGCAGACAGGAAGTATGGGTGGGGCTCCAAGACTAAGAAAACTCTGGCAACAGGAAGAGCAAGAGGAGACACCAGAGAGACGCCAGCAAACACAGAAGAAAGAAGTTGAAATGCTGCTTTGAGAAAAGATACTGAGCCACATGGCTAAACAAGATAAGACTCATGGGTTAGTTTATGAGTAAAGAGTTAGCAAGTTATATGCCTGGGCCCTAGGTCAATAAGCATAAAATTAATGCAAGACTTTGCGTCATTATTTGGGACTGCTGGTCTGGACCTTGGGGTAAGGCCAGGACAGGACTCATCTACAGAGGGGGAGCCATATCACATTAACAGATGCTTGTGCAACAGACCCCCTCCCAAGCAGGCTGGAGGATATGTAAGGCTTGCCCCTTCCAGGATAAACTGAGCTTGATGTTTGCGACCTGACTCCTGGTACCTGTACCATTGGCTCCTCACCTTCTACCATCTCCCTCCAGGGACCCAGCAACATCTGGTACCCAGACAGGGTTCCACTTGACTCCTTCTCTTCACTCACGCTGCTGGTGGAACACTCTCTTGAACAGTGCATTTCAGTGATGAAGAGGCCCCTCTATGTTCATTGTTTTTGGTCCTGGTGACTAGGGAACTGCTGGGGTCCTCTCCTCTCCATGTTGTTTTGTTTTTGAGTCTCTCTGTATGGTAGAGAGGCATGTATGCTTGTTCAGAATGTTCATATAAGGGCTGAGTTCTTAGGAAACGCAGACATGGTGCTTGCCCTATGTGAGTGCTTGCCCCTCTGGAGAACATGTGGAAGCCTTATCTTTAAGTGAGAGTTTCATTTCTAGCTAGAAAAGGGTAGCCCTCCAGTTGTCTTTTATGCCCAATTTGTTGGCTATAATTACTAGCCTAAAGTCCTCCTCTACTGAGGAGGTCACTGAGGTCCACAATAAGCATTGCCAGGAACAGCGTAATGCCAACGTATCTATCACATCCATTCTGTCCATGACTGATACTTCTTCTACTCTGATGATGAGGAGACAGTGGAGGAAAGGCGTATCCAACAAGACAAAGGAAAGGAAAGAAAACAGACAATGACTGCAGTAACTCTGAAGCCTCTACCAGCAGCCCCTTCCTCTGCTGCCCTAATGCTGGAGGGGCTACCCACCCCCACTGCAGTATACATGCATGATCTACTTCACTGTCTGCCTGCTGAGTCAGCTGCTCCATGTACCTTCCAGCCTATTCCACGTATGGTGCCAGGCTTGTCTACCATGGTGTTTCCAGTTAATATGGGCCCCAATAAAGCCAACCAGCCATAAATATCTTAATCCTCTGGCAGACCTGTTTGTTAGTCTCTGAACCCACCCCCACCCCAAGTTCTGATGTCAAATCCCATTTAAAAAGGATTCCAGCCACTGTTGACTCTCTCTTACTTTTTTCTCCTCTCCTGGAATCGCTCATTTCTATCCCTCCTTACCTTTGCCTCTCTATCTCTTTATACTTCTCTCCTTCCTTCTACCTCTTCCTTCCCCATTCTCTGTTATCATAACCACACCCGTCTTTCATAATAATAAAGTCCTTTTATGTAGAAACAGCTTCTAATTGTCTCCTTCTGCCTGTGCTGTATCACCCGCATTCCTATGAGGCCTCTGCATTCATAGACACCTAATGCCAGATATCCAGGTAGTTCATATTAGTACCATGCCAGATTTGCACAAAATCCTAACATTGTCTTTCTTCCATAAGGCTGCTAATGAACTGGGTCCTGACTCACTGTATTTTGAGCAAGTCCTGCAGCAACGGGCAATGCATTTATAGACTTATTATGACTGCTAACACTTGATGAAGGTTTGTAATGGATAACTGGTGTGCTGCCTAAGGTGTCCAGGTCAAGGATCAGGCTCTTCTTAATAAACAGCATAACATCACTATTTCTCTTGAGATGCTCATAGGCCAAAGACCACAGGTGAATCCTACCACGCAAGCCCATGTTGGACACCATGATTATTTCCTACAGGCCTTAGAACTGGCCTTCAGGGCATTTAAGTCTTGCAGTCCCCAAGACTGATCTACATACTTTTGAAACTTCATATAGCTGCAGAGGAGTTGTTTACTGACTTCCTCAAGAGGTTTAATGATGTAGTGAATCAGAGGGTGGATTCTGGTCCTACTCAGGAAATGCTGACATGGGAAGGGCTTAAGGCTCCACCCACAAAGCAATAGCTGCTGTTCTCAAGGAGAATATTCTTAAGTGTGTAATAGCTACCAGAGATTGAAGGTGGAAATTCTCTTAAAATACACCAATCCAAGATTAATATGTATTAAAATATAAGCCAACACTTACAATACAGGTAACAGCTTATATAGGTGCCTGATAGACTGGATTATCCACATGATGGACAATGGATGCCAAACCAGTCTCTCCAGCAGTCAGGAACCAGGAAAAAGGGCTTTCCAAGATCCCAGCAGCCCCTTATGAATAGGGTTGGCCACTCCTCCTTCAGGAGCCCGGAACCCTGGATAGGCGTCTTCGGACCATATCAGCTGACACCTGAATCCCACCACAAGAGATCTTTATTCCAACAGCGACCTGATTTCTGCATTCACAGCTTTCCTTAACATTCTCCTTGCATATAAACAGAATATGGAAGAAACTCAAGCTGTCCCTGATGACAGAACATGCTGGGGATGTGGCAGACTTGGTCATGTTAGGAGGGACTGGTCCTGGGCTAAGCCTAAAACTAGATGCCCAAAATGTAATAAAGGGTTCCATTGTGCTAAGGAATGTGTCTCCCAACCAGATGAGGCCAAGGTTACTTTAAACTCTGGGTAGGGCACTCCTTAGCCCCACTTGTAAGAAGATCTTACTTGGAGATCTTTTGGATGCTGACCATCTTCCCTCAATCTCCTATGCTGACCAGGCCAGTAAAGGGTTGATGAATATGGGTACAGATGCCACCGTTTTAACTGATGTGGAAGCAATTCATTTCCCACACTGCAAATTTAAACCTGACCCCCCCTCATTGGTGGAGTTGGGGGTCACCAAGATTTCAAGATAACCACTTCCCAATCTATTGAAAGGGCTCTGATGGCAATCGAGGAGCCATTCACCCTATCATCTCTACTGTGCCTAGAAACTTATGGGCCAGGGATATATTAGAGGATATTGGGGCTCTCCTTACAACAGATAATACAACAGATAATAGGGCCTTCTCTGACAATATTGTTTTCCATCAAAAAATGGGTCTTACTGTCTGAGACCCAGATCAGGACACCAAATTCTAAGGGCCACTGTCCCCCCAAAGTCCAACGATACTAAACAAACAGATCCTATTCCAATCAATTGGTGTTCTAACCCAGACAGTGGTCTATTATTGAGACTAAACTATCAATATTAAAACAGCTGGTGGAGGAACAATTATGTGCTGAACATTCAGCACCATCCACCAGCAAGCATAATACTTAATATTCGTTATTCCAAAATAGACAGGAAACTATTATCTATTGCAAGACCTTCATGCAGTCAATGATCAGATGAAAAAAGGGGAATCTCAGCAAGCCAGGCCTCTTGCAGCCCTGTGCAACTCCTCCTTTACATTATATCACAATATGAAACACAAAGGACTGCCTTTTTTCAGATTCCCCTAGAGCAACAAGATAGGGATCACTTCACCTTTATAGAATAGGAGCAAAATGTATATAAGCCAGAAAAGAGGTATCAATAGGTAGCTCTCCTACAGTTGATGACAAAGCCCCTCAATATGTCAATTATATGTTACTCAGGCTCTAGTCAACATTCCTAAGGAAGTTTTGCTAGTGTGTTTTTATAATTTTCTATTGGCACACCCTGATTTGGCATATTTACAAGTTGTTACATCAATGCTATAAGATTTGACTTTTTTAAAGTTAACTGTGGCACCAGATAAGATCCCACTTACATCCTGCTCAGCCCCAGGGAGTGGCCAGCTGGACCGGTCCTGCCTTAGCCTCAACTGTCAGATAACCTGACAACTACTGGAACAAAAGATGCTCTAGGAAAGGCTCTTAGCATCTACTGTCAGCCTGCAATGCCGTAAGCACGTGTCCCCCTGTTGGCTATAATCTGGTGGACACTTGGGGAATTCCTGGGGGCAACTCTGGCAGGCTAGTCCATTAATGTGGATTCATTAGCCACAGTCAGATTTACATAAAGTTACCTCTAAGTTTTATCTGACATTACAAACAGGACTAAAGGCATGAATACTAGCCTGAAGGACTTAGGAAAGAGAACCTGATAAGTTATTTTTTCCACATTTTCCATAAAAAATATACAGGCTTACTGAGCAGATTCCATTTCCTTTTAATAGATCATTATGGGTTTTACTAGAACTGACAACCATTTGATAAAACATCTAGTACTAGTGGAGCTTCTGATGCTCCTGATAGAAATACTCTCTTACTCAGAATCACGTCTAAGCCTATTCCTCCTACAGCCATAGCCTTCTCAGATGCCAACAAGACTAAATATGGAATATTGATTCATAGAAAGGGAGAAGATAAAACATATGCTATTCTAAATCCTAGTTCTGTATAGCTGGGGAAATCATTGGCACTTTTCAAAATCCTAGTAGAGTGTCAAAACAATCTTTTCTAATAGTCAGTACACTATGCCAGTGACAAGACTGTTGATATTCTCAATGGTTAATGATGCTCTAAATCCAATAGACAATAAAATGCTCTTAATGCAATATAGTTTGAATCAAAGAACTAAGCCCTGGTATTTATCACATATGTTTTATCTTCTTCTCCCTGGGAATCTCTGACAAAGGGAAATGAGATAACAGGTCCCATAATTTTAACAGCAGCTGTAGATTTATTACACTAAGCTGGAATGCTACACCAGCAATTTCACTTGTCACTACAGAGCCGACACAAATTGCTCCCAGAATGGCCAATTTTATAATGCAAGCATTTGTCTAGGATCTGTGATACTTGTGCACCACTTGCTCCTTTAAGGATCCTTCAAAGAGAAGGGGAAAATCCCTCACAGCTTATTGCCCAATGCTCTATGGCAAATGGATGTTATTCATTATGTACCCTTTGTGTACATATAGAGTAGTTGGGAACAAGTGTAAGCCAATGCCACAGTTAATAATTACTAAAAAGTCCCCATGTCATTATTTGGGAACTGGCAGTTCAAAGAAAGACTGGATATATTTGGCACCCAATGTGGGGCATGAATATCCAAGCATAGGCCTGAGAAAACTTCCAGACATGGAGCCAGATGTAGTTTCCTGCAGTTTCTCTGGAAGGCTTGTGAGTACTCTCTACATATGACAGCCCCTTCCTGCTGGGTCAGGTCAGTGAGGCAACCTGGCTCTTGAAGGCTTGGCTCATGGTCAGAGAAAATCTGCAAGCATGCAGCAAACGAGATCCAGACTGAGAAAACCTCTTAACAGATACCGCATGCTTGAAAACTTGCTTAGATGTTGAAACAAGAAAATAAAATGGGTATAGATCTTCTATAAAAAAGCATACCACATTAACAACTGTAGATCAGTACTAGCAAGCTATCTGGAGCTGTTAGATATTTACTGACCATTACTGTTTTCTAATGTTTGATAATCAAAACTCTTTGTTTAGTAAGGAAACTGTACCTAACAAAACGGCATTACAACTATGAGTTTCAATCAACTACCTCACTTGGCTTATAGTCTTTTCCAGGCCTACATTTCAGGTCTTCTATTTCCTAAGATAAACTCATAGACCAAATGTTAGCAATCAGGCTTCTACACTGTTCTAACTCAGAGTCCTGGCAGGATAAGTCATCAGCTACAGTCACTCCCTTTGCACATGCTCTTGTTAGCACTCAGGCAGCTGCACTGGCCAGCTCAGGGTCCTGACAGAATGCTGCTTAGTATGTAGAGCTCTCCCAGGATACATGTACTACATACCCTTATAAAAGGCAATTCCCTCCCCCTCCCATGCTCTTCCTCTGAATTTGTTCCCAGAGGCTTGTGTATTACATACCTCCCTTGCCCCAGTAAACCTAACACACAAGTTCTATTGTGTTGTGACTTTGCTTTCCACCACTATAAAGCAATTAGTACTAAGACTCTGGAAAACCATCCTAGTAGTCCCTCTTGCCCCAGGGGCAGTCTGAGGGATGCCAAGACCCTGGACTCAGTCTACCTGCAAAAAGCTTGCTTTCCACATTATAAACCACTTTAGGAAGTTAAGACCTACAAGGTCAAGAGTCCAGACAAGCTGGCTGACAGTTGCCAAGGCATGCATACTTCCTTATGATCCAACCTGGAGTTTGCTTGAGAGCCTAGCAACAGCCATTGTCCAACATTCCTGATTAAACAGAGCCTGCCTGAGGGCCTAAGAACAGGCATTGTTAAAGGTCTTGATCATGCACAGATGCATTATTTACCTTGACCTAGAGGTGTGTGGTCTTTAGGTCTTGAGGACCCATGTACGGGGTGGGGGGAGGCATGATCAAGCCAGTCTAAGATGCATGCTCTTCTTCCTGTTTGTTCTCTGTGCTTTCAGTGAGAGGATCTGAACCACCGCCATCACCATGTGGACCAGTTCAACATTCCAGGAATTGCCCTAATGTTCAATCTTTGTATCAGTGAGTATTTCATATAAGCCCTTAATAAATATTAAATCCTTTATATAATTAGTTGCTAGTGAATAATTCCTACTTTACCCAGACAATGAGGGGTGACAGCACAATGTCATTGAATCAGGGCACAGCCTGGGTGCTGGGAGGAGGGCATATAAGGCTCTCCCCATTGCTGAATGAAGGTGTTCTTAAAGGCAGAGGAATACTCAACCATGGTCTTTAAGGCTACAGTTGACTCTCCTCACTCAATGCACCTCTGGCATTCCCCACGAGTAGATTCATCTCTCGAGCATGGTTTCTCCCTTTTTGGCCACCCTGAAAGCCCTTGTACCAGTGACTCTTGGACTCAGAGTCCCCAGTCCCTGCTCTTGCATGACAACATACAGGACAGGTTGTGGCCACTCAGCCTGTGAACCCTATTCTTTGAATGATGATCCAAAGAGCAGCGTTTGCCTACTCAATCTAATCCTCCCTAGATCCCTGGGACACTAGAAATTTCAGGACTTTGGATCTTGTTTCTCTACCTCACTCATGAAAACTGGATCAGTGACCATACCTCCAAGCTCGGCCCTGTGATGCCTCTTGGAAAACCTCAGTTAACTATGCTTATCACCCAGTTTAAGGGCTTCTAAACTTATCCACCTTTCCAATCAGATCTGGTCCCCAAGCCCCTTAGGTAATCAACCAATGTAGCTGCCTCATGGTAACCTGGATTGATGTGGGAATGCCTTTCTGTATGCTGTGAACATCAATCTTTAAATGAAGGAGCTGTTTTGGGCCATGACAGGCATCATAGAAGAAGTATGAGAAATCAGAGCATAGGTAGGAAAGGAAGAGCAGAATCAGGGACAGATCGAGCAAGCCACTGAAGGAGCAACATGTAAGGAACACAGGTGAGCCATGGGCCACGTGACAGAAAGATTAATGGAAATGGGTTGATTTAAGATGTAAGAGCTAGCTAACAATGTGCCTGAGCCACAGATCAAACAGCATAAAGTTAATATAGGCATCTGAGTCATTTCTGGGGGCCTGAGCGGCGGCGGCGGCTAAGCAGTCTGGCGCAGCAGGTCTGTGGGTCTGGGCCTCTGGCCGCCCGGGACCAGAAACCCCTTTGCTACACTGGATCCCAATATTATAAGGACCTTTGCAACCTTTGCCAGCAATTGGATAAGTTGGATGGAGTTACCCTTTGTTCAGGCTTCTTCTTGTTTTAGCTCTAAACTTTCCTCTGTTCTTCCTGTTCCCCCACTTACCTCAGCCCAGGTGCTGGCATTTACAAATCTCCTAGTCACTCCCTGGGTTCTACAGCCACACATGCACCCCAGGAGACAGATAAAATGCCTAGCTATCCCAGAGCCTTATGTCTTGTACATGTACAGTGTTGCATGTCATTCATATGCATGAGAAGCATGACCATGTAAAGCCCCTTTATGCACGTGCAAAGCCATCCTTAAAAGCAGGCTCTACCCACTCCCACGCTCTCTCTCTAGCACATCCCTTTCAGCAGGACATGCTTACCACCTTTATTTATTTCTGTTCCTTAGTAAACTCTTAAAAATGTGCTTTGGTGTTTTCTTGTAATCAATTCTCTCATGCTTGCAACAATAATGTTGGTGCTGCAACCACATGGGGTTCTAATGCTGGATTCCTGCACTGGGTTATGCCACTTACCCACTTTCCTTCTGCCTGGCCATAAAATACCTCCAGACAACACTGGCTTCAATTGGTGAGATTTCCCCTTCCAGTTGGCACTGACATGACCTTGGGTCTAAGGGAATGACTGTTGATCGTCAGCCATCTAGTTAGCATACTTGAACCATGGGGGGCACCTCTAGCCATAGTCTTAATGGCTACGGCTGTTCCCTATGCCAACTATCACCTCCTTTGGTCTGAGGCTTTCTCTTAGATGTTCTGGGTCCCTCTTCTCAGAGCTTCATTCTTTAGGCTATGGCCCTGGGATCACTGCTTTCTCTTTGAACCTTGGGCAGCTTGAGCCATTCTCATACTGATCCTCGCTTTATCTTTGAGATGCCCTAGATTATAGACCTTGGATCACATTTTCTTTCCTCATCCTTAGTCATGGGAAACAAGCCATCAAACAGCATAAGCCCAAATTCCCCTCTGGGATGTCTTAGAGAAACTCTCAAACATTTTAGCATAATGCTTTAAAGACTTCCAAGCTTATCCATCTTTGCACAAAGAAATGGCTTAAGAATCCCTTATATAATAATTTAAAATGACTTCCAAATGGCTCGTTAGTTCATGATATTTTATGGGAACTTACTAACTGCTGACAGCAAATGGGAAGATGGAAAGAGCATACACCCAAGCTTTCTTCTAAGCTCCAAACCCTCCCTTTTCACCTCCTGCTCACCTGCTCACTTACTTTTAGCTATGAAATCTGACTGAGACAAACCTCACATTACTTCGTTAGACCCTGCTAACAAAACTTACTCTTTACAACCTCAATGTTTAACTGCCTCTTCTCCCACTTCGCTCCTCCATCCCCTTCTGCCTTGAGAACTGGTTGCTCTAATCACCTGCCTTAGCCCACACTTTCACTCTTGGCACACATTCTCAAGCCTCTAAAGAACCTGGATCCCACCCTGACAAAACCAAACTGGCCAGTTCTCCCTTTATAAGACATTTCTGAGTGGATGGGGTAAAGAAGGTGCATATCCCTTTCAAACTAACACAGCTCTCTCGCATAGAAAAGAAACTGGGTTCTTATGCCTTTAACTCTACCTTTTTCATAAGAGAGTTCCAATATATTACCCAATCCTATAATCTCACTATTCACGTTATACACACGATTCTGACAATTTACTTCCGGAGGAGCACAGGTGAATTTGGGAATAGGCTAGGATACACACAGATGAGGTCCATTATACTAATGTAACATATCCACCGGGGCTGAAGTGGTCCCAAATCAAGACCCATATTGGAACTACAATACCCAGTGGTGCCACAGCTTGGAATCAGTTCACAACCTGCTTACAAGCAGGTCTCTGTAAGGCTGCCCTCAAACCAGTTGAATATGAAAAACTTCAGAATATAGTTCAGGACAAACAGAAAAATCTGTCTCAATTCTCAGAACACTTTACAAAAGCCCTCGTACAATGTACTAATCTCGATCCTGAAAGCTCAGAGAGCAGGCAATTTCTTATGAACCATTTCTTTTCCCGGAGCTTTCCCAACATCAGGGCCAGGCTTAAAAGTTTGGAGTTCTTTCTCTCCAAGTGGAACTAGTAGATTAACAGTTAACTTTCCAATCATGCCCACCCTTTAACATCTCAAATCATCTTCCTCAGCTTGATACTGACTATTTCTTATCTCAGTTGTGCATTGAAACCCAGAGGAATTGCTGGCTCACCCTTCACTCATATAAGAAGGTACACTGCCCTAGGCCACCTATACCTGTTACACAGAAAGCAGTTCCTTTTTACATGAGGGAGCCTTAAAACAGGCTATGCCATAGTGTCAGATATTGGGATAGAGGAAGCAAATCACTCCCTGCCTACACTACTAACCAGCTGGCTGAATTAATAGCCCTTACCTGAGCCGTCTGCTGTGGGATTATGTTCTAGCACATTGTAAATATCTGTCCCTCCTATTAGTTTAATAAAACACTGATTGGCTGGAAAGCAGACAGGATGTGTGGGCAGTTCTACCAGACTAAGAAAATTCTGGGAAGAGAAAGAGTGTGGTGGAATTCAGGTGTTAGCTGACAAGGTTGGAAGGTGTGTCTCTGGAGTTCTGGGAGCTTGAATGGGGTGTGGCCAGCCCCATTAAAAAGGGCTACTGAGATCTTTAGCAGCCTGTTTTGTTCCTGTCTTCTTAGAGATTCGATCAATATCCATCGCCAAGATCATCCTACCTTCAAAAATGACCCTAAAATTAATTTATATCCATAAATGTTAAAATACCCTCTAATAAATATTAATCCTATATATAATACATTACAAATAATAATTACTATAGTAGCTGGCACCCAACGTGGGGCACCATCTGTTTTGTTATAATGAGGTTTTTTTGGCCCCATCTGGCCAGAGATCTAGACTTACAGACTTGCCATCTCAGAGCACTTAGCTGTCTGTCACTGCTTAGGCTCTCTGAAAAATGACTCAGACACTTATAGTAAGTTTATGTTGTTAGGCACATTGTTAGCTAGTTCTTTTATCTTAACTTATTTTTGTTAATCTGTCTTGCCATGTGGCCTGTGGCTCAATTGTGTTTTTATTTTAGGTGTCTAGTTTAATCTGTCTCTGATGCTGTTCTTTTTTTAAAAAAACTTATTTTAATTCCCCACCTACTTCTTCTACAGTGCTCACCAACAGCCAAAACAACTCCTATATTTAAAAATTAATATTCACAACAGACAAAAAAAGGTCCCACATCAGAGGAAAGAAGGCCATAATGCTGCTCTGAGAAAAGGTACTACTAAGTCACCTGGCTAATCATGGGTTAGTTTAAGAGTTAAGAGTTGGCAAGTTATATGACTGAGCCATAGGTGGATCATCATGAAATTAATGTGACCTTCTGTGTGTTTCTTTGGGACTGTTGGTCCAGATCCTGGGGCTAGTCCAGGGCAGAAAGTAGTCATTACCATAGTCCCTAAATGTTTACAGGCTCTAAATATACTTTTCATATCCTCCTGTCCCATGCTGCCATATGAAAAGAGCATGGGCTTCTTACAGAAAAAGAAGGATCATGACACAGATCCCCAGCCCATATCAGACTAACAGGTAAGTGACACCCCACCCAGCCCTGAGACCCACAGTGTGTCAGCATCTACTGGATTAAGAGGGGTTACTGTGACACAGAATACACTACCTACAAGTGGACCAAGAATCCAGATTGGACCAAAAGAGGTCTCCTGAGACACAGACACATCTAGAACAGATTTCACCAAAATCAGCTCCCTGAGATACAGACAAATCCTGCAGTGATCCAAGGAAGCAATGGGCAGATGCCAGTGCAAAAATACATATAGTAACATCAAGAGCACAAGACACCACCAGAAAAATCTAGTGGTTCTACAGCATCAAGACCTGAACATGGTAATGCAGAAAAGGCATAAGGAAATGACCTTAAAAACAACTTTATGAAGATAATAGAAGCTTTAAAAGAGGATATAAAAAGTTCTCATAAAGAAATAGAAGAAAACAAAATTTGGAAGATATCAACAAATCCCTCAAAGAAAATGAAGAAATCCAGGAAAACCAAGAAAAAGCAGTTAAACAGGTGAAGGAAGCATTTCAAGATTTAAAAAGTAAAATAGAAGAGGCTGGGTTGAAGCTTTCTCAACTACTAATAAAGAACGAACAGTCTCTGATCGCCTCCAGGAGATTATTCCCCAACTTTGGATTCCTGCCTCTCTTTAATCTAATAATGGTCTTGAATTCACTGCACAGATTTCTCAAACCTTATCTAAAGCTCTCAGCATCCTGGCACCTCCACATTCCCTACCACCCTCAGTCCTCAGGAAAGGAAACGGACTAATTTCTTTTTAAAAAATACTCTTATTAAAATGTCATAGGAACTTCACCCTGACTGAGTAAAACTTTTGCCTCTGGCTCCCTTCAGGCTCCTGGCTCTTTTGGAATGGCACTATTAAAATGTGTTGTCTTTTTAGAGTAGGTATGACCTTGTTGGAAGAGTATGTCATTGGAGGGGGCTTTGAGGTCTCAATATATGCTCAAGCCACACTCCCTTTCTGAGTTTATTTCCTGTTGCCTGTGCAAAATGTAAAACTATCAGCTACCTTTCCAGCACCATGCCTCCCTGGACACAACCATAGTTCCAGCTGCCATGTGCCCTGCCATTGTCCCAGCAATGATGAGAATGACTAAACCTCTGAAAGTGTAAGCTGCCACCACAATGAAATGTTTTCCTTTATAAGAATTGCCTTAGCTGTGGTGTCTCCTGACAGCAACAGCATCCCTAAATAAGACAGACTTCAAACCAAAATTAATCAAAAGAGATGCAGAAGGACATTTCATGTTCATAAAGGAAAACTCCATGAGGATGATGTCTGAATTCTGAACATCTATGCACCAAATGTAGGCACACCCACATCTATAAAAGAAACATTACTAACGCTTAAATAATTCATCAAACTACACACATTAATAGTGAGAGACTTAAACACCTCACTCTCAACTATGGAAAGCTCATCCAGATAGAAACTATTCAGAGAAATAATGGAACTAACCGACATTATGACTCAAATGGAATTAACATATCTACAGAACATTTAAAATACAAAAGAATATACTTTCTCAGCACATCATGGAACTCTCAGTTACAGATACAAGAAAACTGAAATAATCCCCTGCATCTAGCCAGAAAACCATGGATTAAAGTTGGAATTCAACAACCCAAACCACAGAAAGTCTAGAAACTCATGGAAACTGAACAACTCTCTACTGAATTACACTGGGTCAAGGAAATATAGAAATCAAAGACTTCCTAGAATTCAATGAAAAAATGAACAAGGAGCTTCTCCACAAAGCTCTAGGATATAAGAAGACTCCACTGCCCCACCCCTCCTGGCAATACAACTACGGAACATACAGGGGAATGAGATTGATCAGTACTAGCCATTTGCTATGGGCAACTTGCATAACTGGAAAGCCCAGGACCCTCAGATAACCCAAAAGGGACTCATTAACCTACTGGATTCTGTTGTTTTCACTCACTAGCCTACACATTATGATAGTCACCAGTTATTGTTGATTCTGTGCACAACAGAAGAAAAAGAATGGATTGTGGTGAAAGCCTAAAAGTTGGGCCTGGGTCCCAATGGTCATCCCACCACTAACCAAGTCCTAACTAATGTGAGCTTCTGGTTAACCAGGTCTGAATGAAATTTCAATATACCCCAAAATATAAAAAGCCACAAAATCTACCAACAGGCTCTAAGGATGGACCTCAGCGACCTACCAATCTGACGAAAATTAGTAGCATATCATAGGAAGCAAATAAGTCTCCTAATTTTTTTTAATTTTTTTATTTTTTGGAGCAGCTGATGGAAGCCTTCAAAACCTACTCTTCGATAGATCCCGAGGTGGCTAATGACAAATTGGCTGTGATGTCTTTGTAAATCAGGCCACCCAAGACATAAGAAAAAATTACCCAAAAAAAAGATGGCTTAGCAAAGTAGTCTTTGTCTGAACTTCACCCTCGCCCATGGCAAGATCCGGCACTGCCTGCCTGAGAGCACAGTGGGACACTCATGCAGCACCTGCCAGTACATTACCTGCCCTAGAGGGAGATCCAAAGGTGCCTGTAATCAAGTAAGTAAAAATAATAATAATAAGGGGCCAGAGTGTAGGGGCCTGCACACCTTGACCCCGCTCTTAGAAGCACTGAAAGGTACACATGGTGACATCAGTCACAGGGAAGTGGACTTGCAGTTGCTGCTGGAACATTCCATACTACAGGGGGCTGCACAACAGGATGTGAGAAAGGGAAGTAGAGGCTGCAAAACAAGTAACCACAGGCTGAGGGTTGATAGGTCAGCAGAGCAGTGAGGAATAAAAGCCCTTGCAAAGCTTCAATAAAGCGGCATTCTTTGTTTAAGAGTGACCCACATCTCTTGTGTTTTTAACCTCCAGACCCTTGCCCAACTTGTGGTTCATTCAGGGACCCAGGCATCACAGATGGAGGTCGAAGCAAGATCGGGAACTAGGGATTTTCTGAGAGACAACCCTCGGGAGGCTGGCTATCAGGTAAGAAATTAATAGGAGGGTGAATTGAATCATGGGAGCCACAAGGTACCAGCAGAATTTAACTGAACAACTGACAGAACTATAAAGAAATGGGACTGAAATAAAGCATAAAACTGGTCATGAATTTGTTAAGACTATAGAGACTACTAGTCCTTAGTTCCTGCGAGCTGGCATGCTTAGCATTCCAGACTAGAAACATGTAAAAATTGATTTCCAAGAAGCACTTTACCTCTGGGGCCAGAGGACTTCTCCACGGCTACCTTTTCGCTTTGGCAGCTTGTGAAAGACACCTTTCTTAGTACTAATGTAAAAGTGAAAGAACAATTGGCCGAGGCCGGGAGGGTTTTGATGAGATTCAGGAACAGGAGTCTAAGGCTTCTTTGAATAACTTTGATATGACAGAAAAGCCTCCCCTAAGACCCTTGAAGAAGAAGAATTAGAATTAGAGAAGCAAATACAAAAATTCCATGAACAGTTGAAAAACGACTTCAAAAGTGAAAGTTCGGAGCCATCCTTTAGGGAACACCATATGTGCTTCAACCTGTCCGCAGCTGCCTTGGCTCTGCTTAACCTAGAGGAGATAAAAAGGCTTAAAGATCAGGTAGGGGACTTAATGTGGCTGGACCCTACCAGGCTTTCCCAGTAGTTGAGATCCTGGATGCACAGGGCAATAGGGTATGACAGCACAATCCTCTAGCTTTCAAGGACATTAAACAATTTATGGAAGCAATAATGTCCTATGGAACCCATGCTCCTTTTATCATGGCTCTGGTGGAATCCTGTGTGGACTCTAATCTTACACCTAGTGATTGGATGCAATTATGTATGGCTTGCTTCTCAGGGGGGACTACCTGTTATGAAGAGAGGATTATCAGGAAAATTGTACAGAGACCACTCAACACAATGTTTCTGCAAGCCATCCCCAAAGGATGTATAGATGCTTACAGGAGCTGGTCCCTATGCTACCCCAGGAGCCCAGGTAGTCTATGACCCTGGGGTTTACAATCAGATAGCACCTGCAGTCATCGGGGCATGGAAAAGCATGGCCTAATTTGGAAAAAAAAAGCTGTGGAGCAATTATCTAAAGTAATTCAGGGTGGAACGCAAAGTCCTGCCTGGCCTTGACCCAGGACATCTCATGATTCATTGGCAAATAACAGGATGAGGCTGGTAACAGATCTTGCTTATGACTTTTTACTAATGGCGGAATGTTCTTGCTCCTCCACACCACTGCTCTCATAATCTCAACTGCCTTCCTCCTTCTGCAGTTAAAACTGTCATTTCAAGGTTAGCAGCAAGAGTGACAAACAACCCCTTTACCCAGTGTATACTCAGCTTATTCCCTGAATAAAGCGAGACTTGATCAGATTTCTCTGACTTGTCTCCATTTCTTGTTCTCTTGTCTCTTCACTCTCACCGCCCCCCCCCCAGGGTCTCTGTTAACTTAACCCTCAGGTCGGAGCAATTCAGAGTCCCTCAGAGCCCTATTCTGTGTTTATAGGCATACTGTTTGAGTTGGCAGGTCAAATCTTTGGGGATGTGGATGCAGGTATGCCACTAGTTAAACAATTAGTTTATGAAAATGCTAACAAGTGGTGTAAGGAGGCTATCTGCCCACATAGAGGCAAGAGGTTAAATGATTATATCAGGTTATGTAGGGATATTGATGGAACTCATGTCATGGGACAAGTATTGCCTGCAGCTCTCTGAGGTGGACAGACCAGGGCTTGCCCCAAGACTTGCTTTAGTTGTGGACAAATCAGTCACTTCAAAAGATAATGTCCCAGCATCCAAAGCAGCCCTAGACCTTTTCAATCAGGAAACAGATGGGGATCAGGCCTTTGTCCTCTGTGTCATAAAGGGGCTCATCGGACAAATGAATGCAGATCCAAACAGATAATCAAGGAAACCCTCTCCCACTGTTGGACAATAGCATGAAGGGCCTTCCCTGAGCCCCAAAGCCTCAAGTGTATGGGGCTGTGATCTCAACTGGTGTGCCTATAAGGTTCATTCCTGAGAGAAGCACATTGTTCACGACCTTGTCCAAGGCACCCCAGGTAGTGCAGGACTGAACCTCTGCTCCTCCTCCAGAGCAGTACTATGGGGGTCCAAGCTTTGGGCACCAGAGTGTATTTTGCCTCCTGGCATAATTTTAGGGAGTAGCAGTACCTTTATGCAAGGAATAAGAGGTCTCCCTGGAGTGGTGGATCGGGACTATGTAGGAGAAATTAAGATAATGGTAGGAACTGAAAAGGGGGTTCTATTCAATCCCCTAAGGAGCTTGCATTGCTCAGCTAGTACTTCTAACTTTATTTCAGTCAAACAACCCTTTCCTGAAAGACATCTGTGGCTCAGGGGGCTTTGGGTCCGCAGGCTCTGCTACTGCTTACTGGGTGACCAGTTCTAGAGAAGTGCCCCATGCTAACTTTAATTATTAATGGAAAGAAATTCTCTGGCCTCCTGGATATGGGGATGGACTCATCAGTGATTTCAAAAAAGCACTGACCTTTGGCCTGGCCACTTCAGCCCACCACGGCTATACTTCAGGGAGTAGGGGTGGCTGATGCTCCCAAAATCAGTCCTTAGTATATTCAATGGGAATATGAGGAAGGGCATAAAGGAACTTGTAAGCCCTTTGGCATGCAACACCTCCCTGTTAACATATGGGGTAGAGTCCTCCAGGCTATTGGAGTGGTACTGACCACTGAGCCAGTACGGTGAATGATGGCAGACCAGGGATATGTCCCAGGAAGAGGGATCGGTAAATATTTACAAGGACAAGTTACAGGGCCTAAGATCACCTGGACAGCATGAAGGTTTGGGAAATTTACCCTAGGGGCCATTGCAGAGCAGCTGCACACCATACCTATTAAATGGAGACAGAAAAACCTGTCTGTATTGAACAATGGCCCCTCTCAAAAAAAAAAAACCTGCGGGATTTTGATTATCATGCTTATGATTTAGTTTGGGAACAACTTCAAACTGGACACATTGTGCCTTCTTACATCTCCATGGAAAGTCCTATTTTTATAATAAAAAAGAAATGAGGCAAATGGCACTTGTCACAGGATGTAGGTGGCATGAATAACTGTATGGAAGTTATAGGTGCCATGCAACCAGGGCTCCCTAGACCTGCTGAAATTTCTAAAGGATACCACATGATCGTTATTGATCTTAAATGTCGCACGCAACCTCGCTAGCAAGGACGACGCAACACCAGGCTCTTCTTTCAGTGGTTTATTCAGGACCTTGAAACTTCTTCTGCCTCTTCTGCCACTTCTGCCACTTCTGCCACTGGGGAAAACCCGCTCCCAGATAAATACCCTCTGGACTGCTAGTCACGGGGTGCCATGTGGGCCATGCCAATAGATCCAGGTGCACAGAAGCAAACTACACCTGGAAGCAAGCCACGAGCTTAGCCTTAGCCAAATAAGGAGTTGTTTATCTCAGAGAGCTCTCACCGTCGGGAAGGTGGAAGGCGGAAGCCAGCACCATCTTTAAGGTACAGCCATGCGGCTCTATACACTTAAAGATTATTTCTTTACTATTCCTTTACCTCCTTCTGATTCTGATAAGTTTGCCTTTAGCATCCCTTCTTTTCATTACAAGGAACCTTATCAAAGATATCAATAGGTAGTTTTACCTCCAGGCACGGCAAACAGTCCCACTAGATGTCAGGTGTATGATGCCCATGCTCTTGCTCCCATTCACAGTGCTTACCCTCAGCTATATATAATTTATCATATGGATGATATTCTTCTGTCAGGGGCATTTCAAGGTGAGGTACATCAGGCCCTGGCTGATTTACAAGGCCACCTGGCCAAGTACAAATTAGTTTTGGCAACTTAAAAGGGGCAATAACAGTTTCCCTATAAATATTTGGGTCACCAATTGTTAGAGACAGGGTTACACCCTCCAAAGATACAGTTAAGACTAGACTGATGAAAACTCTTAATGATTTCCAAAAGGTTTTAGAGGATATTAATTGGATACAACCTAGTTTAGGCCTTACTACAGAACAGCTTAAACCACTAATCTACAAGGAGATTCAGATCCCACCTCTCCTCGGAAGCTAACTGATGCAGGGCGACAATGCTTACAACTGACAGAAGAACATATTGCTAAGACCCACACTCATTATAATGATTATGCTCAGCCTTTGCTTTTGTTGATTTTTACATCACAAAATCGTCCTACAGGAGTCTTTTGGCAGACCGGACCCATCCTGTGGGCTCATGACCATACCTCTCTGGCCAAGGCAGTTCAATCATACCCTTCTGCAATACTGGCAATTGTTCAAAAGGCTAATTTCGAAGGGCTTGCCATATTTGGAAAGATTCCTGACCAGATCATTACTCCCTATACCTGAGAACAAGTTCAGTGGTTACACACCTTTGATCTGTAATGGACGCTGTTTTATGCACTAATTGACTTTTGACAACCATTATCCCAGTTGTAAATTGTTACAATTAATTCTTGATCACCATGTGTCTTTTCCAAAGGTTCTTTCTCAGCACCCTATCATTGGGCAGTGAATGTGTGTACAGATGGGTCTCCTAATGGGATGGCTGCAGTCTTTGCTAATGGTATTATTTTAAAGGAAAAGATTGACACTCAGTCTACACAAGTTGCCAAAACGACTGCAGTATTTATAGTTTTACAATTTTTTAGATGTCTGTTAATTTATATACAGATAGTGTCTATGTTAGTAAGGTTTGGGGACCCTTAGAAACAGCCAGAAGCACTGCTGCTGTTTCTACAGTGCAGAGTTGCCTCTTATAGATACAAACTCTGCTCTGGCACCTCAAACATTCCCTTTTTGTGTGCCATCTTAGAGTATATTCAGACTTTGTAGGACCTCTAAGCTGTGGTAACCAATGAGCTGATGAAGCTACTAAACTGGTCCTACTTATGGATAAATCACAATTGGAAGCTGGGCAACAGGCTCATCAAAAATTTCATCTTAATGCTGGAACTTTAAAACTAGGATACAAACTTTCTAAAGATCAAGCTGTTGCCATTGTCAAGAATTACCCATTTTTTGTGTAGTGTCTTCCTGAACCCCACTCTGGAGTTAATCCCAAGGGTTTATCAGTCAGCCAATCATGTTTGTCAAATGGATGTTACTCATGTTGCCCCTTTTGGGAAATTACAATTTGTTCATGTTACTCTTGATACCTTTTCTGGAACTCTTTTTGCCTCCACCCATACTGGGGAGAAGGTTAAGGATATAAAAAGATTTGTCTACAAGCCTTTGCCTATTTGGGAGTACCAAAATAGTTAAAACTGATAATGGACCTGCGTACACTAGCGTCAGGTTCCAAAAATTTTGTGATGACTATTCTATTGTTCATAAGACATGTATAGTCTATAATCCTCAAGGTAAAGCTATTATTGAAAGAACACATCATATCCTGAAGGAATATCTTCACAAAATAAAGAAGGGAAATATAATACTCCCAAGAATCAGTTATCATTTATTCTCTATAGTTTCAATTTTTAGCTGTGGATAATCAGGGTAGGTCAGCTGCTGAGCATGAATTGCAACCTAATTCCTCCACATACCTACAAGTAAAATGGAGGGAATGTGATGTCTGGACAATGGTGTGGACCAAATCCAGTGCTGGTGTGGGCGTGGGGTAGTGTCTGTGTTTTTCCCCAGAATGCTGAATCTCCAGTCTGGGTTCTGGAATGCCTGGTACATGTTGTGGGTGACCTTGTTGGGAACGAGCCTGGTGCAACAAGTCCTTTGGGCACTAGTAAGGAATTCCCCTAATATTGATGACAGTGCGTCTTGATAGTCCAGTATGGCCCTACTTCATATCTACTGACTGGAAGATGGGCACCCATGAATTGGGAAAGAGCTAATATCACTGATACTTGGAGTCTTACTGAAAGCCTCTGCTTTGAGAAGGTGCTGGATAAGAGTCAGTTTCCCAATAATCCCCTTGCACATAGCGGGTGTATTGCAATAAGCAATGCCTCAATTGCCGACTCTGGGCAGACTCCTCCAATGCTTCTGTTGTAGGCTTAAAAATTGTACTTGTGCCAAGAAATAAAAAGTCTCAGAATCACACTGGCCACATTCCTCCAGCTAATCATTGCTGGTCTGGTCACCCTGACTACCACCTGGTCAGTCCACCATTATGGGCTGAATGCATTAAAAATTCTCTGCATCAGCTAAAAACTATTAGTAGCTCTCTATGGTGGTAGGGGTCTCAGCCCCCTGCCAAGAATACAGTGCAGGACTCCCCAGAGCTGCATTTTAGAGATCCTGCACAGCACGACCAAGAACCTACTTTTAGTGGATGGTATTTCTGTGGATGGCATGCATGCCTTGACTTTACTCCTCTGGCAATTATGCAGGCAGCCTATTTTAATGGGACTGCTTCTTGGAGTTCATTTACAGGGTTTGGAAAGTCTCTGCCCCTCAAATTTAGCAAGAATGAGACCTTTGCAGCAGGGATCTGTGTTACCCTTCCCTTTTACTTTGTGGTGACAAATGCCACTAACATGTCTAGCAGTTTGAATTGTTCTAGAAAATCCTGTTTCCTGACTGGCTGCTGCAAAAATGAGACACTCGTGCTGGTGGTTCAAGATCCAGGCATTATGTCAGTGACTATCACACATGATGATCAGCTGACTCTCGTTAGGCCTAAGAGAGGCATTGGCATCACTGCAGCTATAGTTACTGCCATAGTTGCAGCCCCAGTAAGTGCACCAATAGCTGGGATAGCCCTTAGTCAGTCAGCGTCCACTGCCAGTACCCTGGATACATTGTCAGGAAAAGTGACTTCAGCCTTAAAAACCCACAGTAGCATTAATGAGCACAATAGGCAAGGAGTCCTCCAACTCAGTTTACAAACTTCCCTCCTGCAAGAGCAGTGGGATCTTTTCTGGGAAGCCCATATACCTACTTGTTCTTCTAGTTATTCTCATATATATGTTACCACAGATAGAGTTTACAATTTGTCCACTCAACTTAAGGAGCTTAATAAAAGACCTAAGAGCCCACGGCATGTGCAGTTTCTTAATTACATGCAGTACTGGCCAGAGAGGTCATAGCTATTAATGAGATGAGGGTCCCTAGGAGTGATTTTCATCAGTTTAGTGGTTGGAATATATAAGGGCCTCAAGGTCCTTAAAGACTGGGCAGGCAGCGTCTCCTTGGCAGCTATGCTTGTAGGAGGAATGGCTGTTTTAGTTATTATACTCAGAAGGCAGCACAGCCAGCAAGCACAAGTTAATCCTGTTATGCAACAAATCTGCTGGGCACTTACCCATAAAACACCTCCTAGTAAGATACGGCTTAATATGCTTAAAACTGGCCAATGAGTCAATGACAGGTAAGGCATGGGGTGGGGGGATTGCAATCAACCTTAGACAAAAGACTCTGCCTTATGCTGCAGAAGTCTCTTAAAACAGGTACGATGCAACCTGACGTCTCATGCCACCTAAGACAGGCCTCATCAGATATTTGGCTGTAAATTAAAGGTAAGGGGGACCTGCAGGGAACTGCAGACCCTCACCCCCCTCTGGAAAGCACTGAGAAGTATACAGAGTAGCATAAGTCACAAAGAAATGCCCTGCGGTTGCTGTTGGAACATTCCATACTGTTCTCTCTGGTACATCGTCCAACAGGGTGCTGCATAACAGAATGTGAGAAAGACGACAGGGAAGTAGAGGCTACAAAACCAGTAACTGCCGGCTGAGGGCTAAGACAGGTCAGCAGAGCAGTGAGGTATAAAAACTCTTGCAAATTTCAATCAAGTGGCATTCCTTCTTCAAGAGTGACCCACATCTCTGGTGTGTCTTAATCTCCAGACCCTTGCCCGACTTGCGGTTCATTCACCAGCAGAGTGCCTGTAACCTAGATGGAGATACAAAGATGCTTGGGGCTCTTAAGTAAAAAAAAAAAAAAAAAGAGGAGGGGCCAGAAGTTTTGGAGGAAGACAACCACTATGTTTGCTCCATTGCTATGCATGGGAGCCAGGTTTGCTCATTGCTAGGGGCGGGACCCAGGCAGTCAGAATAAAAGACCCTCATTCAGTGAGCACCCTCTGTGTTCTGTTTAGGTATCCCTTTTTATGACAATGCCAAACTTCAGTTTGAAGCAGTTACAGAGAAAATACATTGTCCCCTGTCCCTGAGACAGGTAAAAAGCCCAAAGCTTATTTTGATACACCAAAATATAAACTTGTTCCAGCTGGGTTTTTTTCAGATCTTTACAGATCCCATGTGATTTCAGTGAAATGGCTTTCTCAGCTCTTCCAAAGACAGATGCCTAGAGATCTGCAAGCTGACAATTAGCAAGATCTCCCAGAGCTAGCTACAACCCGCCTTCTCTCAATTCCTCCAACGGACAGCCTGACCTCCAGGGTGAGAGGCAGCCACCTCATCCATCTTCCTACTCCAACCCCAAATCCCTACAAAGACAGAGAATTCTGTGTCTTCATTTATCTCCATCAATAACCCACCTTTTTTAAATAAAAATCAGAGGACAGGGAATATCAGTCTCTAGGCCACACCCTCCCGAGTCCTCATGTCAAGCCCACTTAGAGCAGGATTCTCTCAACCCCTCTCATTTCTCTTTCCCGGTCTCTGCTATCATAACCACACCCCTCTGACAGCAAAGTCCTTTTCTACATAGAAATGGCTTCCGCTGCTGCTGTCTGCTGCACTCCCCATGCCCTGGTAGCCATAGAAATCTGCTGCTATACCAAATCTGCACAAAATCCCAAGGAGTGTAACGGCAGAGGAATGCTATAGGAAAGGCAGGTAAGGCTGGAACTGAAGAAAATAAATAGTGAGACAGGATAAAAGGCTGCCGAAAATGAGAAGCAGAGATGAGCCATGGCAGCTGCATGGGATAGGTGAGCACATGACATGACCTGCCTAGTCCTGGCAGCCACCATTTCAGGTACAGAAGAAAAATGGAAGGAACTACAATGCCCAGCTGGAAGCCATGGAAACCAAGGTAAACCTTCCCACTGTGAGACAGGCCCCCTCTGCAGAGATAGGCCACTGGGAAAGAGAATGCCCCCAAAAGAAGGATGTAACCAACGAGCCGCCTAGCCAGGTGTTGGCAACAGAAGATGGAGAAATGAGCAACTGAAGGGAATGGGGTTCGGTTCCCATCCCTGTACCTAGGGCGACAGTAAAACTGGAGGGAAAAAGCTTTTCTAATTCAGGGTGGACACAGGCACACATCACTCAGTTCTGACAGAACCTATAGGCCCTGTAATCAAAAAAAGGGTATGAAGACAGGGAGACACAAGGCCTTGGCCAGGTACCCGACTCCTTCGTGGTCATGCTTGATTGCATGTACCCACTTCTTTGTTAATTAAATTAAATTAAATAATTTAATTTGTTAATTAAAATTGGAGCTCAAATAACCCTTGAACCATACAGCGTGGTCATATGGATTTAAAAGGAAAACAATTACAAGTAACCAATTAGAGGGTAAATATAGACTCTATGAACAGCCCTCCCCATGCTAAGAATTGGATCTTTGGCTAAGAAAATATCCTGAGGAAAATATCCTTGTGAAAACAGGTGTAGACTAGCTTAACATCGACCCCCACACACACACACACATCTTGGAACAACTAAAACTGAGGGCCACTTTGACCCGGGTCTGTCAACACCCCATGCTGTCACTGTCAGAAGCATGGATGGGAATGACCCCCACACCTGTCACCACTTGAACAAGGGATTTTAAAGCCTTATCAGTGGGCCTGGAATACCCCTTACTCCCTGTCAAGAAGTCAAACTCTGATGACAACTTCCCAGTTCAGGACTTAAGAGAGATTAATAAGCAGGTTGTTCATATTCACCTCACAAACCAGAATCCACATACCCTTCTAAGTTTATTGTTACCTAGCCTATAATATACTGTGATAGATTTTTAAATGCTTTCTTCAGGCTGCTGCTGGCCTTTCAGAGTCAGGCTGATTCAATAGACAGTTGATCTGGACTCGGTTGCCCCAGAAGTTAAAAATCTTGCCCACCGTATTTGATGAGGCTATGAAGACCTGGAGCCCTAGGGACTGAGCATCCCAGAACTGTCCCCTTATAGTACATGGATACCACCTGACTGTAGCTGTCACTAAAGATGGCTGTCTGGTAGGAATAAGGGACTTGCCTCAAACTCTGGGAACTCTAGGGTATCAATCAAGCTTCAGCCAAAACGACACAGATTTGCCAAGAAAAAGTGGCATATCTAGGCCATATTCTCAAAGGAGGCAATGCTGGCTGTTAGAAGCATGCAAAGAGACTGTGCTAAAAATGCCCACCCCAACCAACAGGAGACAGATTCCTAGGATCAACCCTTTGGATCCTGGACTTTGCTGAAATAGCAAAATCCTGTATGAAGCCACTCAGGAAAGCCAGCTCCTTGACCAGACAAGCAGAAGTGGGTGTTTGCCCAGCTGTTAAAGCAGCTCTGTTCTCAGCCCCAGCACTAGGGCTCCCAGATATCACCAAGCCCTCTGCCAATATGTAGACAAAAACAAAACAAGTAGCAAAGGGAGTCCTAACCCAGATTCTTGGGCTGTGGCAGAGAACAGTGGCTTATCTATCAAAGAGACTGGACACTGTTGCCTCAGGATGACCTTTATGCCTGAGAATCATAGCGGCTATTGTCTTAACTTGTGTAAGATGCAGATAAGCTCATCCTACAGTAAGAAAAGAACTGACTGTGACATGCATGACATCAAAGAGGTCCTCAAGCAGCCTCGTGAGTGATGATTGAACAATACATGGATGACCCACTACTAGGCCTTCCTACTTAAATCTTCCACGAATACACTTTGCCTGGTCAACGGCCATAAATCCTGCCACCCTGCTGTTTGTTCCAAACTTGGAACAACGGACTCATTACTACTCTGAGATACTCAGCCAAGTCCACAGGACACAGCCTGATCTGAAAAACCAACCAATGGCAGATAATAAATTCACCTGATACATTTATGGGAGCAGTTTTGTCACGCAGGGAAAAGGCGTATGTGGTGCGGTGGTTGTTATGGAGGTGGAGGACATTTGAGCTGAGACTTTGCTTCCAGTGTTGTAGACTAATGTATATAAAGACAGCTGCTATGCCTTTGCTATGCCACACACACATGGTGCTATATATCAAGAAAGGGGGCTTCTGACAGCTGAGGGGAAACTATCAAAAATAAACAAGAAGTTCTAAACCTTCTGGAAGGTTCTAAACATTCCTATGGCTCCTGGCCAAGCTGCCGATCATTTAGTGTCTGGGACATCTAAGGAGACTCCCTAGTTGCCAGGGGAAATCAGCAGGCAGACAAGACTGCTAAGGCAGCTGAGAACAAACAGTCTCAATATAACTCTGAAGCTTCCAGACTTGGGCCCCATGAACTGACCGACAAATTGGTATATACCACAGAAGATTTGGCCCTCACCCATGGCCTACCCCAAGCCTGGCAGCCCCCAAAGCCAGAAGGATGGTGGCTGACAGCAAGCAGGAAACTAACCCTGCCTGCCAAAATGGCAATGGACTTGCTGAGACATATCCACCAAGGTACATCTCATTTCAAAGTATTCTGTCTCTGAGTTGAGGTGGAGCAGGTATCCTGGACTGTCAGCTAACTAATGACAATCACACCGTAAGGAGACCTGGAGTGTGTTGAGAGGAGACCGCCCTGAGTCTCATTGGGAGACTGACCACTGAGGTAAAGCCAGAAAAATATGGCTACAGTTATGTATTAGTCTTTATAGATACCTTTTCAGGGTAGGTAAAAGCCTTCACTTATAGAACAAAGGTGCTCAGTTGCTCTGTCTGGGCCATGGCCTCCCGGGCCCGCATGTGCATGAACTATAACTTTCCTTTGGAGCCAACTTGGAATCTGCCACTGTGCCAAGACACTCCAGATGTGGAGGCCCACAGAGCCAATGGAGACAGAGCAACTCATCTCTAGAGGCCTACAAGGGAGGAGGGTATATAGGCAGTGAGTCTATTTCTGTTACCCACCTGGGGTCTGTGCCATTGACTCCGCGCCTCCTTACCACCTTCCCCAAGGATGTCCATATAAGGCTGCCAGAAACACCACAATATTTCCTACCAAGCAAAAGATGACCCAGATGGTGTGTGTGTGTATGTGGGAGGATCTACTAGAAGACACCTTCCCAAGGTATAGAACACCTGTGTCGCTAGACACAGATAATGGTTTAAAAAAAAAAAGGCACAGGACACTTGCTGCCCAAGTAACTCAAAACTTAGCTAAGGTTTGGGGGGCAATTGGAAATTACATTGTATATATAGGCCACAGAGTTCTGGACAGGTAGTACAAATGAGCCAGACATTAAAAGATGCCCTTACAAAATTAACCATGAAGACTAGCGGAGATTGGGTGGCTCTCCCTCCTCTTGCCCTGTACTGAAATCATAGACTCTCTGTGTCCACTTGGACTCATGCCATTTGAGATAATGTTCGGTCGACAACCTCCCATAATCTCCAATTTGTGTTAAGAGCTGCTCACTGAGCTCAATGATGTTAACTTGCTTACCTCCCTGAATGCAGCAGCCTCAGTGTTCAAGGACATCTGGCTGAGATCACAGGTGTGTGAAAAGGCCCTTCCACTCACCCCACACAGGTTCTAGCCTAGAGTCTATGTCAACAGATATTAGCACAAGACCCGAGTGCCTCAATGATCTTGACTATATTCACCGCTATCAAGGTCAATGGAACTGCCACCTGCATCTACCACTCTCCTGTCTGTGCAGCTGGTCTACCGCCACAGGACACCAGACCTTGCTGGAACTGGACTGTGAAACTTAACACCAACAGCCCCTGAAACTTAAACTGAAGGTCAGATCTCTTGACAGCCATAATGACACCTACTCTGTTCCTTGTCCTTCTGATATCAGCCAGGGTGGTCAATAGCCCACACCAACTCCTGGATCTTACCTGATAACTAACTCACTGGCACCCATGGGGACCTTGTCAAGCAGATTTCTAAGGTTGCCCCACTGGGAATCTGGTTTGCCGACTTTGTCTTTGACCTCTGTAAATTAGCAGGTACTGACTGGGATAGTAGACACTGGGGTGTGGGTTCACAAATCCAGGCAAAACTAATTGGTTGAGATCACAGTGGTGCTACATCTGTGCAGGTTGAGAAAAAAACAATGGTCAAAAAAGACAAAAGTGCAGGGGCATACCTGACTACTTCAAAGGTTGGAGGTATAAGTCAAGTGAGCATATATGGTGGAAAGCCCTATCACAATGGTCCTCATTATGGTCCACCAAGAGCCAATGAACTATCTAATACCTCATGTAATCCCTGGTACCCATGGCCTTACCCACACCTGTGCAACATTGTGAGAATAAACTTTACAGAGTGAGGCAAAAAGACAGAAGGTTGGGAAACCCATAAGATATGGGGGATTAGATTATATGCAGAAAGACCAGATGTAGATGTCCTATTTAATTTTTGCTCACAGCCTCAGTTCCTCCCCCCAAGTTCTCCAAAAGGATAGGGCCTAACGGAGAGTTAGCTCAACGTGCACCGACTTTCCCCTCAGAGTGCTGGCTAGTCCCACACCAACATTGACCCCTCATCATGTGACTATATTCTCCAATGCAACTCGTTTTCCAACCGCCTCATCACCTGCTCGTGCTGTATCAGACCCAGACCTCCTCCTGGGGCTGCCACGGGACTTAACACTGAATCTGACCAACCTTCTCAGTGCTGTTGGCAGCAGAAAGGAGAGGGCATGCTCACTCTGTAGTCTGTCATGGGATTAGGGCTCCGTGCAGCAGAAAGGAGAGGGCATGCTCACTCTGTAGTCTGTCATGGGATTAGGGCTCTGCAGAAAGGAGAGGGCATGCTCACTCTGTAGTCTGTCATGGGATTAGGGCTCCGTGCAGCAGAAAGGAGAGGGCATGCTCACTCTGTAGTCTGTCATGGGATTAGGGCTCTGTGCAGCAGAAAGGAGAGGGCATGCTCACTCTGTAGTCTGTCATGGGATTAGGGCTCTGCAGAAAGGAGAGGGCATGCTCACTCTGTAGTCTGTCATGGGATTAGTGCAGCAGAAAGGAGAGGGCATGCTCACTCTGTAGTCTGTCATGGGATTAGTGCAGCAGAAAGGAGAGGGCATGCTCACTCTGTAGTCTGTCATGGGATTAGGGCTCCGTGCAGCAGAAAGGAGAGGGCATGCTCACTCTGTAGTCTGTCATGGGATTAGGGCTCCGTGCAGCAGAAAGGAGAGGGCATGCTCACTCTGTAGTCTGTCATGGGATTAGGGCTCTGCAGAAAGGAGAGGGCATGCTCACTCTGTAGTCTGTCATGGGATTAGGGCTCTGCAGAAAGGAGAGGGCATGCTCACTCTGTAGTCTGTCATGGGATTAGGGCTCTGCAGAAAGGAGAGGGCATGCTCACTCTGTAGTCTGTCATGGGATTAGGGCTCTGCAGAAAGGAGAGGGCATGCTCACTCTGTAGTCTGTCATGGGATTAGTGCAGCAGAAAGGAGAGGGCATGCTCACTCTGTAGTCTGTCATGGGATTAGGGCTCCGCCTAAGCACTGTGCGTGTTACTTACAAGCCACTATGTAATCAAACAATCCAAATACCTCCCCACAGGTATTTCCTGCCCCCAAAGGACAGTTAGTGGATATGCTTCTCCAGATTTTTATCTTGAGCAGGTACTGAGTCAGACTAAGGACTTTTGCCTTATCATCAAGAAAAAGAAATAAACCAAAGGCGGGGCGGGGGACACCAGACCGGACTAAGGAGAGGGCCGACCCAGAGTGGCCCTCATGTTTGGTGTCTCATGTTTGGTGTCCTCCAAGCCTGCGACTGGCAGGTGTGGGAGCTGGGATATCATCCTTGGTGGCAGAAGCAAGTATTACAGTGACCTGTGGACGACCACTGACACATAGAAAGGCCTGAAAACTCTATTGCTCACCTACAAGCCTCACTGTCTTCCCTTGCTGACATGGTGCTGCAGAGCAAATGGTGGTTGGAATTCATATTCTTACAGCAAGGTGGACTATGTGCAGCTCTTGGAGAAGAATGTTGTTTCTATATGTTGACCATTCAGGGTGGTAAGGTAATCATTAGCCCAAGTCAGAGAGGGGTTGGCAAAATGTAAAAGGGAACAAAAACAAACACTGGCCTGGTATGGGTCACTGTTCAACTCATTTACATGGCTGTTTGTTCTGATTGCCACTTTGAAGGGCCCCAGAGTGATTCTGTTACTCTGACTCACCTTTGGTCCCTGTATCCTTAACATATTAGTCTCCTCTGTTAAGGAAAAATGAAATTCTGTACAGCTGATCGTGCTGTGGTCTCAGTACATTCCCTTGGGGACCCTTGGCAATAACTCCTGATTGGGTCCTCTTAAGTAACATGTAAAGGGGGGAAAAAAGAAGACAGGCCCTTGCCTAGACCCCTGCCTTGACATACTGCAGACAAGACCCACCAGGATGTAGACTCCTGACTCAGCAGGATGTGCCCTTAAACCTGACCTTGAGCTCAGCCCTGATCCCCCCCCAAAAAAAAACAAAAACAAAAACAAAAAAACCTCACCAGATGTCTTCATATGTCACCAGATTGTGCCCAACCAATGAGGGACATCCTGAGTGTAGGGAGGAGGGTATATAAGGCTCTCCCCACTACTAATAAAGGACTCCCCTGTCTGCTTTTTGCTTGACTCCCAGGGTCTGTGTTGTTGATTCTGTGTCTTCTCACCCCCTTTCCCAAGGGAAGCTGTTAGGACCCAGCAACATCTGGTGCCCTGTACAGGGTTCTGATTGTCTTCCTCTCGCTCACAGTGCTGGACAGTGCCCCCAAGATGGTGTGGTTTTGGTGAGAAAGCAGGTACATGTTTGTCTGCCTGTGCATGTTGCTCTGTTTCGGTTTGCCCAGCACCTCTACAGAACCAAGATTTGGCTCCTGAGTGCTGCCATGCCCTCAGAGACAGTGTGGGGGCAGAGACACCATGTGGGCATAAAGATGTAGCCTAAATAAAACACGCAAGTTCCCCCACTAAGCACAAGACATGAAAGTCTGACACAATTTTCCTCCCGTCTTCTCTCTGTTGCTGGCCTACTGTCTCCCTCTAAAAAGAAATCTCTTTAGCACCTCCGCCCCTTCTATGTCTGATCTCTCTATGGCCTCTTACAATGAGGAGGCAGACAGTTTGATCCCTGAGAGATCTGTCAAGGAAAATGCAGCCACCATTAAGATCCAATGTGCTGCTCCTCCCTCTGCTCCACCCCACCACGGAAGGCTGTGCCTCTGCCGTTGTATTCCTGGGGTGATCTATCACGGTACCTGCCTGCCTCAGGAGGTGGCTACTCTCCCACTGCACCAGGCATCTTACAGCCCTCACAGCCTGCCCCACTGTCAGTTGGTAGGCTCATAGAAGCCTTCCCAAGTCAGACTGGGCCCTGGACTCCCACCCCCATAGCTGAACTCTCTCTCCTCTTGAAGGCAGCTAATGAGTCAGGCCCATACTGTGAACAGGCACCCTCTCAATGGGCAATGCAACTACAAGCTTACTTTGGTTGGTATAAGCTACTCAAAGCTGTGCTGGAGCAGGCCAGCTTTCTCAATTGGAAATCGGCCTATGATGAACAGGCAGAATCTCAGGCACAGATGAACATCTCACTTAACATCTCGATTATTTATGATATCCTGGAATATGTCCATCCTGCAAACCAGGCATGAATGAAGACTACTACTAACAGGTTGCTAAGCTAGCCTTTGAGGCTCTTAAAGCATGTACTCCTCGAGACCCCTTGGCTTATTTCTGCAACTTTGTTCAGCACAAGGAAAGCTCCTTCACTGATTTTTCTGGCCCATGTTAATGAGGCAGTAGAACACAGTAGACTAACTCTGTGTTTAATTAACATTTATACCATAGATGTTAATGTTTCTCTGGCAGAAACATTAATCAAACAATTGGTTTGAGAAGAACTTAATGCCTCCCCACACAATGCAGTCACAGTGGTCCACAATGAAAACATTCACAAATGGGTGCTTGCCACCAGAGATCTGGACCCCAGCACTGATCCCTCTGATGTTTTATTTTTCCTTGAATGCTCTCCTTCCAGACAGGTAACATGCTAATGTCACCCTCAAAGGACCCCAAGTGCATAGAACTTGCTGCAGATGCCTCAAACCAGGCAATCTGCAGTATGACTGCCCCCAGACAAAACCTAGGAGCTAATGCCCTAGATTCAATAGGGGGATTCCATTAGACAAAGGATTGCAGATCACTGAATGCCAAAGCACCAGCCCCTTAAATTCCAGGCAGGGTATTCTTCAGCCTTGCCAGTAAGAGGAAGCTCTGGTAACCCAAAAATCTATTAGACAATGCCCATTTTTTCCACACTCTCCAATGATGAGAGTCTATCTTGACAAACAGCCTGTCATAGGCTTCATGGATGTGGACGCCACCATTTTAACTGAGACTCAGGCCCTTTCCTTCCCTTATAGGAAGTTTACAGTCTCCCGCCCTCTGCCCATCAGTTGTGTGAGAGGCCAACAAGATTCTAAGACTCTTCTGGCCCACTGGAAGGACCCTGTTGGCAGTTAGGGAGTCATTTACCCTATCATTTACACTGTACCTAGGAACCTCTGAGGCAGATATTTTGGAGGGTTTGACTATGGGTGACAGGGCCTTTCTTGATGACCTAGAAGTCCATGAAAAGGCAGGCCTCGTGGACCAAGACCCTATATGAGATCTGCGCCCTCAATTATAAGGATCACTATCCCCATGAGATACACCTCAATCAAATCCCCTAGCCCCATTCCATTAACGTGGCTCTCAGATCAACAAGTATGGGTGGAACAGTGGCCTATAATTGAACCTAAGTTATCCTAAAATAATTGGTTATAGAATAGCTAAAGATGGAACATATAGACTCATCTACAGGTAAACATAATACCCTCATATTAGTTATCCCCAAGAGATCAGGACACTATCGTCTCCTACAGAATCTTCATGTAGTTAATGATCAAATGCGAAAAATGTGGTCCAACAGCCAGGGCTCCCCCACCCTAGCACTATTGCTTCATCTTACTATTTATTAGTCTTGGACTTTAAGAATTGCTTTTTTCAAATTCCTCTGATGCCACAGGATTGAGAGTTTTGCCTTTACTGTGTGGGAACCTGATATGCATAAACCAGCTAAGATATATCAATGGACTGTTTTGCCACAAGGAATGAATAACAACTCTACAATATGGCAATTGTCTTTCTCCCAGGCTTTAATTAATGTCCCAAAGGATGTCCTTCTGGTCCATTACATGGACAATCTCCTCTTTGCACATCCAGATGCAACCCACATAAAGAGTATTATAAGGGGGGTGTAAACAATCTTGCATCATTGCATCTGACTGTTATACAAGACCAAGTCCAAGTAGTGTCACCTTTTGTCCTTCTAGGCTTCACCATTACTAGACAGATTTACCATCTCTCCTTTAAGTTGAAAGAGAGAAACTCATACTCACTCTCAGAATTACAACAATTATGTGACACCGTCAACTGGCTAACACCTTTCTTACTTATCCTTGACCAAGATATGAGACACCTCTTTTTGTTGTTGTTGGAAGGCTCCACCTGTCCTTCCACTAAGGTTAGGCTTACCCAAGAAGCTAAACATTTGATACAAAAAGTTTTGGCCACTGTCACCTCCTCCAGTCTACAATACCACAACCCCCAAAGGCTCTTATTGGCAATGGTCCTCTGGACACCCAGGGGATTTTTAGGAGTATTGTGACAAGCTTGCACCCTTCTATGGATACACCAAACACATTCTGACCTGCACAAGGTCACCTCTAAGTTTGACCAGTTTTTCTAACTTGCCATTAAGGCATGAACATTGGCATGGATTGTGGGCAAGAGCCCGATAAATTTGTCTTCCCCTTTGCTTTAAAGAATACCCAGTCCCTCTGGGTGGACTCTGTCTCATTTCAGGAAATGGCTGCAGGATTAACAGGAACTGTTGAAAAACAGTTTGCCAAAAACAGCTCCCCACACTTCCAATAAAGACACAGCCCACACAATCCCCACCTCCACTCCCATCCCTCACATCACCCTGGCCTTTTCAGATTCCAATAAAAACAGATATGGGGTTCTTATCCAGCATCCTGGCTCCAAAGATGTTACATATGTTTTGTTCAACTGGGTGAGTATTGGCCCTCCTCAGGGTTCTGTAGAGTACCAGACTGAACCCATTATGTTGTGCAAGCAGTTTGTGTGTTGGTCTTTTTTCTAGTCAAAAGACCCATTGCCAGCACTACGCTGATTTTACAAGATGTCCTGAATTAGAGGACTGAGCCTTGGTACCTGTCATATATTAGATCTCACTCCAACTTGCCAGAAATATTGGTCCAATGAAATAAGGTTACAGATATCATCATATAAACAGCTAGTATAGACCTATAGAAAACTCTTTCCAGAGGCCCAGCTCACTACTCCGGGTCCTATCATCCCCTAATAAACTCTCAAAATTGGTTTTGATGTTGCCTTTTCTTTGTTCTCTTGTGCTCATAACAACAGCAATAACAAACCAAAAAGTTCATGGGCAACAGCCATCATAAGACCATCCCCACACTGTGTCATCTGTGCCATGTGTAGCAGTAAGGGTGTCAAAACCAAAAAAAGGCATCTAATCTCAGCTCTCTTGGTCTCTCTAATGACAGCTTCTGGGGAGTCTGCAACACTGATCCAGGCTGTCAAGAGCTCATAACCCAAACCCTTCAAGGAGTATCCATGACCTCTTAATTCAGATGGCTGAAGACTAGGCTAGTACAACAGTGGTGATCAACATGAAACCAACCAAAAAAAAAAAAAACTTAAGAACTGGATGGGAGGAAAAGGTTGTGTGGATGAAGACTCTGAGACACCATGTTTGTCTTAGATTTCATGACTTCACTGTGCATACTGGGATCAACCTCAGAAGACTGGCTTGATAAAAACAATCGAAGCAGTCAATGACCGTGGCTATGACTCACCCGGCTCAGACAAGGATTAGGGTTCTATGACTGCAAGGTACATGTGTCTTCATAAGACACAAGGCAGTGGCAGAAAACATTTAGTGTCCCAACATGGTTAAAAAAAAAAAAAAACAGATCAGTAGTGTAACTCAAGGGTTAACCTTTGAATTGTGAAGCATGCCTAGTATAGAAATTAGATTTTAGTTTAAACTGGCCATGCCGATGATGTCAGCATGCAAGATGCAGTAATAACACAGGATGGGTTGTTTTTAATGGGAGGGGGTCACAAAACCTCAAACAACTTTTAAATAACTCCTACTTAATAAGTAATAGCTTCACAATATAGAAGAGCAATTTTGAGGATTATTTAGCAAAGAAATACCTCTCTGAAGTATTGTTCTAATCCTAGAGCAAGAAAGCATCCTGAAACTACAGATGTCGTCATCCACTCTTGTGGAGTTAGCAGCGCTCAATAGGAATATGATAGTGGACAGTACAGCATGACACCTTTCTTCAGAATGGGCAATGCAGAGATTTAACAACCGGAGCTCAGTTCCCGCACTGACACAACCTTGGTCATACATTGGTGACCTAGACCTCCAGTTGCTCTATCTATGGAACAGAATCCAGCACCAAACGTCCTGGCAGCATTCCTCTAAGGGCCAAACAAGACAGAGTTTTTGTAGGTGATGGGGGACTATGCAAACACAATCACTAACATCAGTTCTGAGAGGGCGGACTGACAGTTTCCTTCTATACTGATGATCTCTGCCATGTGGTCAAGACGGAACCAAGGCTGTTGGACTGCTAGTCTAGAACCCAAGTACCAAAGGTAAGATTTACACCAAGATGCCAAAATCAAATCTCCAGCTCATGAACATTACCAAAAATAGTCAAAACTTATGAACTTTCTTATGTAACAAAAACACTCTTCGAAAGGTTTTTGCCTAAAGCACATTAGGATCCTTCTTATGAATTTTTTATCTCATGTTTTTGTAACCATTCAGTTTTGACTCCACTGTGTCAAGTTTTCAAATTAACAAGACATGGTGAGTGGTTGTAGAGGGCCTTCTCAAATTCAGGTCACTCAAAAGGGCACTCCCCAGCAGTGGTTCTCAGCCCATGGGTTGCGATCCCTTGGGTGGATCAGCACTTTCACAGGGCTGCCTAAGACCATTGGATAACACAGGTATTTCTCTTATTATTTGTAACAGCAGCAAAATCACAGTTATAAAGCATCAATGGAAAAAAATTTTATGATTGGGGGGTCACCAAAACATCAGCAACTGTATTAAAGGGTCACAGCATAAGGATGGTTGAGAACCACTGCTCTACAGAATAAAGCCCACTATGTTAGGACAAGTGTGTTCTCTGACTTTCTCAGCTCTAGCTGTCCCGTGCCTGCTCTGGTCCCTCTGAGTAGGGCACAAGGACTAGCTGAAGCACTTCCCACAGGCTGGCACTAGTCAGGTCTGAACTTGGGGTTGATGGTTGTAATAGGAGCTCTGCCTGGAATTTCTGCCACAGTCACTACACCGGCAGGCTCTCTCCCCCAGGTTGTCATGTTCCCACTGGTAGTGGATGACATACATCTTGTGGTCCAACTCAGAGGGGAGGTACTTCACTGTCTTATGGGCCTTGAGATGCTGAGAGGTGCACATCTTACCTGGCACTTTTCCACACCAGCACTGAAAACATTCTTGCTTAGTCCAAGGAAGTCTTCACAGACAGTAGGGGAGTTTTTAACTCTAGTGGACATCGGGGATTTCTCACCAGAATGAGTCTTCAGATGTCTGTTGAGGTGTGGCATGAGATGTACACGTGTACACTGTGTACATCTAAAGGGAACAGCTACAAAACAGCTCATGTCTCCTGAGACCTACTTGGTTGCTACAGACTCTTCTGCAAAGTTTTCCTGTGACATGGTTCCCTGGATGAGAGCTGGCGCTGATTCCTGGAGCAGAGCCTTCCTGGGGGTTGATTCCTGGGAGGCTGAAAAGACAATGGCTGTTTGAAAGACTTGTTTCTTGAACAAAGGTCCCACTCCCTGTTACAACAGCCCACAGGAAACCTGTTCCTGACTGCCCTGGTGCAATTCTGATGTCATCAGAGGAGTCCCCAACGCAGGCATGGAAGGAGCTGTACACTGGCAGGTCCTCTGTCCCTGAGCTATGGGTGGTTCTACAGCAGGGGAGCGCTGCTCTTGGGCTAGTTCTTCAGTTTTAGGTCTCCTCTTGGGACGTAAAAATAATATGAAAGCCCCTCAACAAATTATTATAGCAGAAATAGGCAAAAAAAATGGAAATGTGGAAATGATCCCACAGAGGTGTAGATCTGGAAATGAATCTGATGGACTGGGGGTGGGGCCAGAAAAGGATGGAAGAGGAAATGAACAAGAAAAGTTGAGGGAAGTCTAGTGGGGAGGAGGGGAAGAGAGAGGGTATGCGAGCACAGTATAGTAAGAGAATTTTATGTCGATGAAAATACCAGCAAATAGGGGTGAAGAGGGAGCCAGAAGTGGTGAGACTGAGGCGCCTCAGCAATCAGGGCTGTCTGAGCATAAAAGGTTCCACTACCCAGACAACCTGAGAAATACTATATGGTATGGGTCACTCGTGTCTTCTAGATACTCCTCTACTCTCAAAGGAAAGCACAAAATGTGGCACTTAGGAGGATCCTTCTGAGGCTGCTGGTGGCACATGCTTTTAATCCCAGCACTCAAGAGACAGAGGCTGGATGAGCTCTTGAGATTGAGGCCAGTCTGATCTACAGCGTAAGTTCCAGGATAGTCAGAGATACAAAGAAAAAAACAAAGAAATAAAAACAAACAGAAAGAGAGAGAGATGTGGAGAAGAGGGAGAACCCTTTTGAGAACACTGGCCACCCTGGTTCTCCAGGGCCATGGAAGGAGGATGCTGAACATCTCTCCCTCAGAGGAAAGCAAAAGGATTCCAATTCTTTTCTCTTGGATTGCAGCCTATCATTTGATTGGATCTATGCTGCCTAAGCACTGATTTCACTCATTTACCATCAGGTATCTATTTCACAGAGGGCAGGAGGGACCCAACCAGGTGATCACCAGAAAATGGAGTTCAGTCAGATTAAAGTGACTGCAGAGAAGCAGATGCAGAGGACAACTATGCTGCTCTGAGGAAAGGTACTGAGCCGCATGGCTGAACAGGAAGCATGGGTTAGTCTAAGGGTAAAGAGTTAGCAAGTTATATGCCTGGGCCCCAGGTCAATCAGCATACAATTAATATAAGCCTCTGTATGTTTCAGTGGGACATTAATATGTTTTAGGAATATATGTACATATTCTGTTTTGTATATTAAAAATGTATATATATATATATATATACATATGTGACAAATAAAAACCAAGACCATGAATTAGTGAGAGAGTAGTTGGGGTGCATGGGAATGTTAAAGAGAAGAAGTGGAGGGGAAAATTATGTCATAACTAATTTCAAAGAAAGAAAAATTGTAGATATATTGGAAAAATAAATGAGATTGCTGGAGAAATACCTCAGTAGTTACGAGTACTTAAGGCTCTTGCAGAGGATCTGGGTTTGATTCCCAGCACCCACATGATGGCTCACAACCATCTGTAATTCAATGCTGCTGATTTTCATGAGCACTGAATGCACATGGTGTACAAACATGTAGGCAGAACACTCAAGACACATAAAATAAAAGTAAGACTTTAAAAAACAAGTGGATAAAAGAAAGTATTATCTCTGGTCCAGGATGCGCTCACTGAGATAGCAAAATACTTCAGGAAAGAGATTAAGAACTGACCAAGTGTGCAGACACCAGCTCTACAGGGAGCACACATTTACCACGGGACACCAGGATAGAGTAATCCTCTGACATCACCTCCTGTACAGGCTCCCATGACATCACCTCCTGTAAGGCTCCCATGACATCACCTCCTGTACAGGCTCCCATGACATCACCTCCTGTACAGGCTCCCATGACATCACCTCCTGTACAGGCTTCTATGACATTACTTCTTGTACAGGTTCCCATAACATCACCTCCTGCACAGGCTCCTATAACATCACCTCCTGTAAGGCTCCTATGACATCACCTCCTGTACAGGCTCCTATGACATCACTTCCTGTACAGGCTCCTATGACATCACCTCCAGATACAGGTTTCTCTGAGTGGCACTAAGACAGTTTAACTCCAAGGGGCTGATCAGTAGATCAAGCCACATCCTTGAAGGTCATCAGCTCCCCAAACACCAGAAAATATTTCTAAATGATTAAAGAATAAGGAAAGAGCCTAAATAGGAGCAATGGGTCCTTCTGCAGTAGAGTGAGACAGCTAAGTGAACAAAGACTGCCAGGCTCACATTGTTTGGCCGCCCTCTGCTTACCAAGTCTTTGTGCCTCCGCTCTCTCACATATAAAAAGGAGCCAGAACTCAGACTAGAGAGAGGATTGTTCTGAATAAAATGGGATGTTAAAACCAAACAATTCAGGATGGGGAGAAAGAAGGGAAAATGTTTGCTTTTTGCAGGTAAGAGAGAAAAGTTAATTTTAGACAAGTTAGATGGGGGGAGGGGTAGCACTGACATGTTTTTACACAGATTTAATGGAAATGAAGATGCGATGAAGAAGGAAGAGCCAGCAATCAGGCAGGATCAGGAAGCCATGCAGAAGGCAGCTTTAACTCACCTGGGCCCAGAAGGTGGCAGACTAACACCTTCACATCCTGCCTCTGCTGGCCACTGGTTTCCCTGTATGAGTCCTGAGCAGAGAACCCTAGATAAAAAAGAATAACCACAGCACTAAGTCCTTCTTGGCCACAGTCGTGGCCAGCCACCTTAGTATCACCCTGTCCTAATGTGCAAGTCAGCAGCGGCCCTGGATTTGCATCTCTGTTCTCATCAAGCCACGCTCCAGCCACTTCCCATTTGTAAACCTCTCCAAAGGCTTTCCCAATGCTTTTAAATAAAGTGCTTTCTGTCCTTTGTCAATCAGAATCACCAGGTAGAGACCTGGAGAGATGCCTCTTGCACAAGACTTGGGTTTAGTTTCCAGCACCCATAACCATCTAAAATTTCAGTTCTAGGGAGTCCAAAACATTTTCTGACCTTCATAGACTCCAACATGCATGTGATGCACTGCAAATATTCAGGCAGCTAGCTCTCTCTCTCTCTCTCTCTCTCTCTCTCTCTCTCTCTCTCTCTCTCTCACACACACACACACACACACACTATATATATATATATATATATATATATGTATATATAAAGCTTAAATTCCCAGGAAGCTTCAACTTCTAAACTGCAAATTAGAAACAATGTCTATACTCTGAAGGCTGTGAGAGTTAAATGTTACTCAGTAGGTAGTTTGGGAGGTTTTTTTTATTGTTGGTTTTGAAAGGCTGCCTTTATCAATCCCTACCTACATCTTCTTCACTCATTAATCTAGAAGAAAAGGCTACCGTACTAAAAGCCTAGACTTGGAGTCATCCCATGACCTTCTTCCAGGTGATCTTTTCAATAATTTCTTGCTTCTTTTTCTAGACCCAGGCAACTCCCCCCCCCCCCCCCCCCCCCCCGCCCATTCCCCTCTAACCTCAGCTTGGTTCTCTGTGCAATACCCACTATGTCCACAAGAGGCAGTGCAATACTCCGAGAACAGAGACCCATGGCAGAATTTTGTTATTGTTTTTAAAGAGAGAGTTGGATGGCTAAAGAGAAAGAGGTGGATCTTTGAGGAATTGGGGGACAGTTAAGAATCTGACCAAAATTCTCTGAGAACAAATTGAAAAAAAAAATGAAGGGGGATAAAATAATAATACAAGCTAGAAAACAGTCTCCATGGGTCCAGAACCAGACAACCAGGAAAACATAATGGAACTGCTGTGTGGTGGCACCCTCAGGACTCAGAAAGTGAGGCAGGAGGAGACCTTGACCACCTTGAGCCACACAGTCAAACACTTTAAGCACACACATACAAACACTCCTGTATATATACCTGGACATGCAGCCATTCACTGGAGCACCATCAGCTTTTATGCCCAGCACGGAGAGGGAACCAGGGCATGAAGAGCAATTAAGAACTGCTGTAGCAGGTTCTGGGGCTGTAGACATGGGTCGGCAGTTGAGTGTGCTTACTGCTTTGTCAGAGAAGCAACACTGAGTGGCTCACAAATGCCTGTAGCTCTGGCTCAAAGTAACCAACTACCTCTTCTGGCCTCTGTGGGCACGTTCATTCATTCATTCTCTCTCCCCTCCACTCCCCTCCCTCAGCATGCTCTACTGTGCATGCTCTACTCCTGGCTGAGCAGTTACTACTGACAGGTGATTGCGAAGGAAGGAGGGAGTTACTTCTTTAAGAAAGTGGTCACCAGTAAGCTTCTCACATCACAGTGGAGAGCCCATACCCTTGGTACCTGTAGGCAGTGCTAATTGGATTAAGTAGGTTAAAAACATACAAGCAGGGGCTGGAGAGATGGCTCAAAGGTTAAGAGCACTGGCTGCTATTCCAGAGGTCCTGAGTTCAATTCCCAGCAACTACATGGTGACTCAAACAATCTGTAATGAGATCTGGTGCCCTCTTCTGGTGTGCAAGTACACATACATGCAGGCAGCACACTGTATACATGATACATAAATAATGAGAGAAGAATGTGAAGTTGGGGGGAAGAGGTGATGGAGAATCCTGGGGAGAGTATGAGATGCGTATGATCAAGATACAATATATACATGTACAAAAGTTTCAAAGAATAAAAAAATGCAGGTATATATCACTGAATTAACCATAGTATTTAGTCATAATATGCTAACATTACTGAGCCAAGCAAAATACTCACATTTGTTTTAAATTCATTCATTTACATTTATAACTACAATTAAGGCCTGTGAGCTTACTATACAACTCCCGAGCTTGTGTATTCACAAACGAGGCATATCCAGCCCACAGCCCACAGGCTTTAAGCAGTGGAGACAGTTCAAACACCAAGTTGTAAACTGGATCTGGAAACTTTATACTGTTTTGTAATGTTTTTGTAACTCGATTGTACGGTTCTGAACCTTGTCTGTCTCCATGTCCAAAGGTGTGGCATGCCCGAATCTGGACATGCAGTCTTTCTTGTTCATAATCCATACCCTCCGTCTAGAAATAGCTGTGATTCTGATAATTTTTTTCCCTCTTGGTATATATGTAATATTGTTCTCTTAGTGTATATGTAGTATATATTTACTATATTTTATTTGTGGTTGGCATTATTTTTATTTAAAGAACTAAAGGCTTTCTCTTATTTTTGAAATACCCTCAGCCTTGATGTTGGGGGAGGACGGACTCAGACCTACCTCAACTGGATATGCCAGGCTGAACTGACTTGCCTTGGGGTTCCTTGCCCTCCCTGGGGAATATATTGGGGGGATGGGGTTGGGGGGAGGCTGAAGGAAGACTGGGAGGAAGGGAGGGGGATCAGAGGTAGGTATAGAAAAAAAAACTTCTTAAATAAAAAAATTACTTTTTATAACAAAAAAAAGTATACCTAACATCAAGTCTTGATTCATTGTTAGTGCTGAATTTAAAAAAAAAAACACTGATTAAAAAATATGTATTTCATGACCTGATGTTTTAGAACCCACTCCCTGTGGTGGGATGCCCCCTTGCTCAGCCCTGACACAGGGAGGAAGGAATGGGTCCTGCCTCAGCATGGTACCTTAGCCTGTGCTGACTGCTCGAGGGAGGCCTGACCCCCTTTGAGGAGGGGGTAGGGGTGGGGTGAGAGGAGGGGCAGCAAGAGAAGAGGGAGGAGGAACAGTGGAGGGTACATAAAAGAAATTTTATCAATAATTAAATAAATATTTAAAGAGAAAAATATATATTTATGTGAGTATGTGGCATAAGGGCAGGTGCCGCACAAGGCCAGAGTCATCAATTCTCCCTGGAAATGAAGGGTAGGAGGCTGTAAGCTGCCTGGTATGAGCGCTGGGAATCAAACTCAGGTCCTGTGCAAGGACAATACATGTCTTTAACTGCTGAGCCCCCTCCTCCACCCACTGAGGTATGTTGTTTGGATAAAGTTTTTGCTGGGTAAGAAATATGGATGGGGGCATGTCGACACACAAAACTACTGCTCTCTGAGCAACAGAAATCAAGCTGAATTTCCTTCCATCTTACATGAGGGTATATAGCTTTGGCTTAAGTGTGCAAAATTCTTTCTTTTCATTCAACATATATCGTTCTATTCTTCCCCCTCCCAACATGTCGAGCATATAGTAGATGTGCAGTAAATGAAGAGCGGCTTGTCCCCTCCCCATCTCTCTTTTCTCTCCAGACACCAGAACCAAATTTGCCAGGAGAGTGCCTGTCTCCTTGCCATTCTTAGGATGCTCTGACCTCACCAACATCTGAATCTTCTTCAGGATGGTTTGAAATGCTCCAGCATCTGCTTCTTAGTGGAGACCTGTATGTGGCCATTGCTGGCAAAGGGGCCAGACCTGGCTCCTAGCTTGGTGAGGCCTGGTCACCAGGGAACATTGATGCTTACTCATTTGAAGGGAAGATTTGACACTCTTCGTATGTGGATAGGTTTGGGATTCTTTTCTTGATCATAATGGTGAAAAAGATATAGGCATTCTTCCTGAGACCCCAAACTTTGTTCACATGTAGCCTCTTTACGTCTTCGCCTTTATAAGATGGACATACAATCAAAGGCAGGATGTTCCCAAATATCCTACTGTGAAAAACAGTGGGTAGAGTTATATGAGACAAAAGAATACCAAAACCATAAGAGTGGCAGCTATTACAGGAAGGTTTACAAATGTATACCTATGACTGAGGATATGGCTCAGTTAGCAAAGCATTTGCCATGCAAGCATAAGGACCTGAGTTCAAAGCCCACCCTAAACATTAAAAAAAAAAATCCACCTGCAAACATATACCTAGAATTGCACACAATGGTAGAGGTATCCTGTGGCTCATTTCACATAAACATCTAAATAGACCTTCACAGAGATTGGAGGCACATACAGAAATATTGTCTCTGAGCTAGGAATGCACAAGAGGACAGAAGTACACCAGGAATGGTACTGAAGGGAAAAGACTAGCATGTCAAGCTGCCCTGAACTCATTCAACAAGAAAACATTTCCATTTTTATCGCCATGAGGTAAGCTTTATATAACTTGGCCAGTGGAGTGCTTGCCGAGCAGGCATGAATGCTTGAGTTCAATCCTTGACACCAAATAAGCCACATGTGGTGGCTTAAACCTATAATCCTGGTCCTCGGGAAACTGAGGACCAACATGGAATACATCAGACTCTTCAAAAAAAAAAAAAGTCTTGAGTTAAAACAACCACTTTAGGGGTAAAGAGATGGCTCAGAGGGTAAGAGCACTGGTTGTTTTTCCAAAGGTCCTGAGTTCAATTCCCAGCAACCACATGGTGGCTCAGAACCGTCTTGCAGAGACACATGTAGGCAGGATACTACTTACATAATAAATAAATCTTAACAAAACAAAACAAAACAGCTATTACATTGAGAAACGGCAGCAAAATGACCTATAAATCGGGATACAACTTTGTTAGATGTCAATGATGTACAGCTTAAAACCACAACGAGCTAGTACTCTACACTTTTAGGATGCCCTTAATAGAAGAAATGAGTCAATAGTAAGTGTTGCAAAGGAGATGGAGTCATATAAGATATACTGGAATTCTAAACATCAATGAGAAAATGGACATCTTGCTATTAAATGAAAGAAAGAAGGCTCAGCAAGCCTACCATATGATATGAATTCAATTTTATAAAAAATATAAGACTAAAATATACAAGTAGTTGGTCAAATACTGACAGGGCTTAGAGAGGAGGTCTTGCGGGGAGGGTAAGACACTGATAAAGGAGTGAGGCAGAGGGGGGTGGACAGAGGAAGAATATGGAGGGAAGGGAAGGAGGGAAGGGCATGTGGGTGCTGTGAGACTGAGGTGGAAAAGTGGTACACACACAGACAGAGAAGATGGAGATTGGAGAAGGTGAGGAGGAGGATCGGGGAGGAGGGAGGAGGTGATGGGTACAGCTAAAGAGGGCCACACCTCAGGGAAGAGGAAGAGTATATCGCTGAGGAGGAAGGTCAGGGATGAGGAGATTAAGGACCAAGGCTGAAGAAAGGGATTGGGGGTGGGGCAGAAACAAGGGAGGAGATAGGAGTACTGCTGAGGAGGCCTGGGATGCAACTGAGGAGAGGCAGGGCTGTGAGCAATAGCTCCAGAGCTTATAAAAAGCACGGCTTAAAAAAAAAAAATGCGTGTGTACAAATGTGGAGAAAGGCTAGGTGGGGATGGTTAAATGCGTGTGTACAAATGTGGAGAAAGGCTAGGTGGGGATGGTTAAATGCGTGTGTACAAATGTGGAGAAAGGCTAGGTGGGGATGGTTAAATGCGTGTGTACAAATGTGGAGAAAGGCTAGGTGGGGATGGTTAAATGCGTGTGTACAAATGTGGAGAAAGGCTAGGTGGGGATGGTTAAATGCGTGCGTACAAATGTGGAGAAAGGCTAGGTGGGGATGGTTAAATGCGTGCATACAAATGTGGAGAAAGGCTAGGTGGGGATGGTTAAATGCGTGCATACAAATGTGGAGAAAGGCTAGGTGGGGATGGTTAAATGCGTGTGTACAAATGGGGAGAAAGGCTAGGTGGGGATGGTTAATACCTAAAGTTACTATTATTAATCCTGGCTGGCTTGATATAGAGAAAGGTACAGGTTTTTTGCTGTCATTTTGGGTTAGTGCACAGACTGCTGTAAATAGCGTGGTAATGGCTCCTAGGCATAATATAGTTGTTAAGATAAAATTGTTGAGGTTAGTGGGTGGAATTGAATTAGTAGAAAAATCCTGCTGTAACTATGGTGCTTGAGTAGACAAGGGCTGAAACTGGAGTTGACCCCTCTATGGCTGGTGGTAATCATGGGTGTAGACTAAATTGTGCTGATTTGCCTGTAGCAGCAGGAAGAAGTCCAATGAATGGGATTGCGTTTGAGTCACTGAGTATAAAGTTTTGTTGACGTTCTCAGGAATTAAGAGTTTAGGCAAAATTATGCCGTTGTAAGAATAAACCCAATATTTCCAATTTGAGTCTATAGAATTGCTTGTGGGGCTGCAGTATTTCCCTCTGTTTGTCAATGTCATCAACCAATTAGTAAGAAGGGCATAATACATACTCCTCCTCAGCCAACAAAAAGTTAAAAGAGATTATTAGCTGAGGTTAAAATAATAGTAATTTTAAAATATAGAAGGTATTTAATAAAGAGGTTGAGATGAGGGTCTGAGTGTATATATCATGATGAAAATTCTATAATAGATCAGGTTATGGATCAGGCAACTGGAAAAAAATAATACAGGAAAATCGAATTTAAAGCGGTAGAAATTCTGACAGTGTTAATAGTAATTCAGTGACAGTTGGAAATTATAATTTCTACATTAGACAAGAATAAAACAAAAGGGAATAAGAATAATGGAGGAAAATTTGATGGTTAAAGTCACAGTTAGGAAAATTAATATTTTTGATAATACTGGTTATCCACAGGAATATTGGCATAATTAGTTAAAATATAATAAGAATCATAGAGGATGAAATGGTGTTAATTACCTTCATTTGGAGTTGCCCCAAGTTTTTGGTTCTTAAGACCAACGGATTACTTCTGTAAAAGAAAGAAAACCATGTAGTTAATCACGGAAGCCTGAGTTAGCAGCTCTTGCAGTCTTTCTTGGTAAATAAAGAGATTATAGTCTCTTGTTATCAGATCCACAATCTCATGTTTTATAATAAACTATATTTACATAGTGTATCACCTAGGGCTGAGGGGAGAAGAAACCTAGATGAGGAAGTAGGTTGGGTGTGTCTGAGGGGTGACAGGACTAAAGGAGGAGGTGGTTTAGCTAAGCAGAATGTCCTTATATATAGCTGAGGAGGGGCCGAGTTGAGAGAATAAGTGAGGTATTGCTGAGGAGGAAGAGCAGGATGAGGGAGAATACAGGGTTAGGTGTGGATGGGCAGGCTGAAGGAGGAGGTGTGAATCAGGGGGAGACACAGCGATGGGAGAGGCAGAGGAGCAGGATTGAGACTGTTGTAGGGGGTAACTCAAGACACAGACCAAGTTCCAGGGCTTGGGAAACTGTGGAGCCAGTGCAGGATGGGGGAGGGGAATGGTGGTCCCTGGGTGCACAAGGTCATGACGAGGCAGGGAAGGCCACCTATACAAGGTCCTGGCCCTACAAAGCCAGGCTCCAACCTCAGCTCCTTCCCTGTTCAATTCTCCGTTCACTATGCAATCATTTTCCCACAGCAAGCCCACCAAAGCCCACCATGGTTTAACCCACTAGAGGTCCCCCAACTGCCCCTGAAGGCCCAGTGCCCCCCCTCCCCCCCCCAACAGGATCTCAACCCTTCCCGGACTCACTTAGCTCTCGACTGGGCAAACCAACCCTATAAGGATCTTGGTGTTCAAAACATCCAAAGAGCGCATGCGCAGTAGGAGGTTTGCAGCACCGGTAAACTGAAGTTGGGGGGATGAGTGAGATTGGGGGGGATGGGTGAGAGGGATCACATGGTGAGTGGAGTCAGGGGAGGGCAGGGGGACCAGAAATTGGGTGAGTAGGGCGGTGGGTGGGGGTTATGGGGAAGGGGAGGTGGGAGAGCCAAAGTTGATGTCCCAGGCATAGAAACAGGGCAAGCAATTCTCTGTGGCCTTCAAGTTAATGCCTCAACTTAACTGAAGAGTTATTACGTAATTTCAAAAATTCGAAAACAGTTAACGGTGAAATCGTCCTCCATCACTGGTGTCCAAATTTTCACATCCACACACGATGACACAGGTGACCCATTTGATTGGCCTTGAAATGATTTTTCAGGGTAACTTCTCTTACAGAAAACAGAAGGAAATTTTTGACTTAAAAAAAAAATCTGTAATTTTGCACATCAGCCAACTAAACAGTATATTATTGTCTCCGACTGGCTTTTACTGTCTGATGCAACCTCTGATTGGTGGCATCTACCAGGCTACTTTTTAGAAAACAAAATTCTGCTTTTGTAGGTATCGCCCACTGTTCACTTAGGCCTGTGTGAATGGGTGACTTTTAGATGTTAGAGGGAGGGCCAAAATTCCACCCTCGGATCATGCAACCTTGGCATTTTCAGAACATGCATCCTGCTAACCTCTGTGATATTGGACTCGATAGACAAAAGCTCACTTGGCTGGGAGATGGCTCCATGGGAAAGTAGCTGAATTTGATGATCCTGAACCCACATGGTGGATAAGATTGGCTCCTTCAAATTAGCATGACTCCACGTGTGTGCTATTGCATATATACACAATAAATTAATCTGTTTTGTTATTTTAAGACAAAAGGGGTTGGCTTTCTGGTAAAGATTACTTCTTTTATTTCTTCTCTTTTTAAAAAAATAAATTGATTTTAGACAGAGTCTTAGTTGATAGCCCAGGCTGGCCTGAAACCCATACTGCAGCCCATGCTATCTTGGAATTTAAAATAATCTTTTGGCTGCAACTTCCTATTATTCTGGGATTAGAAATGTGAATAACTGTGAGTGGTTGAGCAGGATTTCAGAACTGCCCGCACTCTCCCTCCTGCCCCGCCCCCAGCAGCAAATCTACATAATCAATAGCTTTAGTAAGGGAGATATTACCCACATGGTTCTGTTCAATTTTTAGAAAACTCTGCTGGGAATTTTCTAAAAATCAAATTTGCAAAGTAATACCTAGAACCATTCTAGTTCACACATTTTTTTCTTTTTATGAACAAGATAAAGACTGTTTGCTTTTTAGGGGCCATTTTATAACTAATATGTTTGTTATATTTCAATGTATTGTGTGTTGTATATTCATGTATGTACATGTATACATACTTGGGTATGTATGTCTCTGTGTGTATGTGCATATATGTATGTATGCCTTGTGTATGTGTGTGTGTGTGTATGTCTGTCTGTATATGTGTGTGTGTGTGTGTGTGTGTGTATGTGTGTGTGTGTGTGTCTATGTGCTTGTTACGATGAGGTTTCTTGCCTCTACTGAACAGAGGTCCAGACCCACAGACCTGCAGTCCCAGACTGCTTAGCCACCCACTGCTGCTTAGGCCCAGAAAGATGACTCAGACACTTATATTATCTTCATGCTGTTTGGCCAATGTCTTGGGCACATTGATAGCTAGGTCTTTCATTGAAACTCAACCCATTTCCATTAATCTGTCCTGCCACGTGGACCATGGCTCACTTGTGTTCCTTACATGTACTCAATCTGTCTCTGACTCTACCCTCCTTCTCCTAACTATGCTTCTGCCTCTGGCTATGTTGTTTGCCAAGAGCCAAAACAGCTCCTTTATTTAAAGACAGATATTCACAGCATACAGAAGGACATTCCCACATCACATCCCCATTTCTGTCTAACCAAAAAGGAAGGTTTCAATTTTAATGTAGCAAAATTACATATAACAAAATAGTTATCAAGTAAGAATTACAGTTACAATATCTAGTCTATTTGTATTTAGCAAAATTAAAGAAAATACTCTATCATCTACCTTACCCTTGTGAATCTAAAGTTTCATATCCAATATACCTTATAAAATGACTAAGAAACTATATCTATTACTATCTAATCTTCAGCTACATCAAAGATCACAGAAGGATATAATATTACCTGAGTAAACAGGAAGTGCAAGCAACTTCCAAAATCTAAAAATGACGGAGATGACACCTATCTGCTTGGACAGTCACCCAAAGTTCCTTTATAAAGTTGGGGCATCCATCTTCAGCCTAGAGGCCCAGAGTCTCTGGCATACTTTTCAGTGAAGCAGGAAATCTGAAGGACTGCACTGCCTATTCTGGTATAGTTCATCACTCACTTCTCCTTGAGTCCTGAAGAATGCCTAACAGTTTTATCTGTAAAGCAGGAACCCAAATGACCATCTTGGCTTGTTCTGCCAAAGTTCAGAGGTCACTTTCCTATGGAACCTGCATGTACACTTTAAACAGCATACTGTTAAGCAGTCAATATAAAAACAGGTTCTTGTCCAATGACTAAGCATTGCCACAAAGAAAGTAGACTCCATATGGAGTTTCTTCGATGCCCATTTTTCTCATGAAGTAGATTGGTGCTGCCAGGAGAAGACCTGTCTCACTGTCCAGAAAAGTCTAAATTCTTAAAATAATTGAAATGTCATATTCTGTAGGCCTTAGAAGTGTTTGAAGATTACCTTTCTAATTGAAATATATCTTTGTATACCTACAAAAATCTAACCAACATGACTATAAGTTTGGTCATCACAGGTGACTATTAATCTGCATTTCTTAATTATACATTACAATTTTAAATGAGTTACATAAAAATCATACCTTAACAAGAGTAGAAAAATATATACAGCATAACAAAATTGCCTTACATTTGTATCAATAAAGCAAAGTCCATACCAATTTAAAATATTTCAAGATTAACAGCTGACTTTTTGGATTAAAGAATTTAATAATCTAATTTTAAAAAATCACTCATATACCATATCCCCTTTTTCTTCTTAAAAAGAGATTAACTATGACCATTAACAATTTATAATGAAAATGAATATTTATGAGCAATATTTTGGGAGTTTGTGTGTAGTTTTCCATTACTACTTCCTACTGATTAAGGGGTCTGATAATCTTTTGAAGGTCCTGAGGCTGGATCATCTTAGTCTGTAGTCTTGGAGCTGATGTGACCATCTCTTCCCATCAGAGAATTTTCAGGTGGTCACGGTTGATGAAACCATAAGATCCTGGAAGCAATCCACAGGTTCTCATCTTCTGTGGAAACAAAAGCAGAACTCTTCCAAAGCAATATATCCTTAGACACAAATTTCAAAATCAAGATACCTTTCATATATATATTCTTGTTTAACTTATCAGCCTATGCAATCAATTGTCTTTCTGCAGTTAGCTGGTTAACAGTTAAAAAAATTAAAAGAAAACACAATAAGAACCATAATCCAAACTCTGTGTCTATCTTCCATCTTTTTGTGGCTTATTATATTTTTAATACTCTATTTCTCTTTTTTAGGGACTTTATCTTCTTTCTTTTCTCCCTGAAGCCTATGTACATTTTACACCCATTGTAACCTGTTTGCAGGGTTTTTTTTCAACTAAATATGCTTTATTGTGAATCCTTAATCATTTTCTAACCAGAAGAGCTTTTAAAATTTTAACGCTCTCTTAAAGAGCCACACAGTTTTTGCAGATAAAGCTAAGTCAGGAAGTTCTCTAAAGGGGGCTGCGTCTCTGTTCGCCACCAGCAAACAGAGCAGACCCAAGAAATGCTGCTACTAAGATACCACCTTTGACTCTATTTCCTTTTTATCCAAAATAAACAGAAACCTTAAGTCAATCACATGCTACCAATTCTTCCGTGAGACTTGGAAACTGGTCTGGTTGCAGCTTATGCTGCCTGCCGCCATTTTGGATGTGGCCATGCTATCTCTGTACAATGACCTGCTTCAGATACACAATTTGAAAGCTGCTTTGGCTCAGTTTCTGTGCTCTAGAACTCTTTCTAATCTTTCTCAGGCTTTATGTGAGTGTTCGGCCCACCCAAGAATGCCATCTGTTACAATGAGGTTCTTTTGCCCATCTGTTTTAATAAGTTTTCTGGCCCGCCTGTCCACACAGAGGTCCAGATCCACAGACCTGTGGTCCCAGACCACCTAGCTGCCCACTTCTGCTTAGGCCCTGAAAGATGACTCAGACACTTATATTATCTTCATGGTGTTTGGCCTATGGCTTAGGCACATCGCTACCTAGTTCCTTCATCTTAACTCAGTCAATTTCCATTAATCTATCCTGCCACATGGACTGTGGCTCACCTGTAATCCTTACATGTTTCTTCTTCAGGTGCCTGGCTCCATCTGTCCATGACTCTGCCCTCCTTCTCCTAACTATGCTTGTGTCTCTGGCTATGGTGTTAGCCAAGGGCCAAAAGAGCTCCTTTATTTAAAGATCGATATTCACAGCATACAGAGAGACATCCCCACATCATGTGTTTGTCTGTGTGTGTGTGTGTGTGTGTGTGTGTGTGTGTGTGTGTGTGTGTGCATGTGTGTGTGCGCTTGCTGATATGGGTGCCTATGGAGGCCAGAACTGTACATTGGCTATCTCCCTCAATGGCTTCTCTGACTTACTTTCTTGAGGCAGGGTCTCTCTCTGAATCTGAAGCTCACAATTTTGGTTAGACTAGCTGGAAGGTGAACCCCCAGAATCTTCCAGTGTTTACTGCTCAGTTTTGAAATCGTAGGCACATTCACAAGCTGCCATGGCTTGATTTTTATAAAGGTTCTAGGGGTCAGAATTCAGATTCTTGTGTTACCTCCCAGCTTCATTTGTTTTGCTTGTGTGTGTGTGTGTGTGTGTGTGTGTGTGTGTGTGTGTGTGTGTGTGTACACGTTTGATACAGGGTCTCACTATGTAGCCCTGGCTGGCTGTCCTGGAACTTGCTCTGTAAAGTTGTTTTTGAACTCACAGAGATCCACCTGCCTCTGCCTCTTGAGTGCTGGGATTAAAGGTATGTGCCACGATACCCAGCTTCTTCTCCACCTTAAATTTAATTATTTTCATTTTATGTGTCTGGGTATTTTGCCTACATGTATGTCTGTACACCCGATGCACCTACTGCCTGGAGAGGTAAAAAGAGGACATTGGATCATCCAGAACTGGAGTTACAAGTCACTGAGAGCCTATAGACTGGGATGAAATCTATACAGCTGGTAAGTTTTCTGTCTTGTCTGGCCTCTCGATCCAGACAAGGCTCTCCCACATGCAGTCCTACAGCCACTTATAAAATATCAGAGGTTAATATTAATTGCTAACTGTTTGGCCTCTGGCTCAGGCTCATTACCAACTAGCTCTTACAGCTCAACCCATTTCCATTAATCTATTGTATTGCTGTATGGCTCCATGACTTTACTTGTGTCCCATTCCATCTTGCTTTCTGGGAGGCAGCCTGCAGTGTCTCTCCTTGACTCTGCCCTCCTTTGCCTTTATCTCTGCTTGAATTTCCCATCTACGTCTTAGCTTCTTTGCCATAGGCCAAAACAGTTTCTTTATTAACAAATAGTAATAAAGCATAATCACAGAGTACAGAAAAAAATCCCACCTCAAACCTGGGCCTCTGCAAGAACAGTTAGCACGGTCAAACCCTGAACCACCACTCCAACTCCCCATTTATTTTTACCAAAGCAATTTACCAAGGGGTTATAAGATCTGTGTGCAAATTTCACTGAAATGTCCATGGTGATTGTTTTATGCACAATGATGATGGCAAAAACAGCATCATGGTTAATGTGGCTTGCTGTGTGAAGATTGCTTGTAGCCTTTAGTTCCTCTGTCCTGCCTGGCTGGTCCCGCAGCTATTCAGTCCCAAATAAATACACAGAGATTTATATGAATTACAAGCTGTTTGTTCTATGGCTCTGGCTTATTATTTCCTAACTCTTATGCTTTAAGTTAACCCATATTTCTATTTATATTTACCCACATTGCTCGTTATCTTTTTGCTCGGCCCAGCATTGTCATCCTGCTCCCTCTGCGGCTCAGTGTCATTTGTTTTCTGCTCTTCCCTTCCCAGAATTCTCCTGGTCTGGTTGCTCTGCCCCTCCTTCCTGTCCAGCTACCTGGACAACCATCTTTTTATTAAACCAATCTGAATGACAAATATTTACAGTGTATAAGAGTTTAGTTGTTGTATGAGGTTTCTGTCCCAGACTTTCCAGCCTAGCCTCGTGGCCCAAACTTTCCAGTCTAGCCTGAAGGTCTGGACTTTCAGACCCACAGTCCCACTGAAACACGCAGATGCTTGTATTAATTGTACACTGATTGGCCCAGGCATATAACTTGCTAGCTCTTACTTCTAAACTAACCCATGGTTCTTATCCTGTTCAGCCATGCAGTTTGGTTCCTTTTTTCAGAGCAACATAGGTGTCCTCTGCATCTGCTGGCTTCTCTGGCATCTCTGTGGAATCATTGCTCTGCTCTTCCTGTTCCTAGAGTTTTCTTAGTCTGGTAGTTCTATCCATACTTCCTGTCTGCCTCCAGTCAATCAGCGATTTTTATTAAACTAGTAGGCAGGACAATTATTTACAATGTAACAACACATAGTCCCACTACACATAGTCCCACACAAATTGCCTGTCAGTCAGTTGCTGTGCTGATACAAGTTTGTGAGGTGAATTATTTGCTCACAAGAAGCCAGTTTTCTGGATAATGAAACTCAGGTTAAGGGGAGTCTCTCACACACAAAAGACTCCAACAATTATCTGTTCCTGGTTTGACTCTTTATGCACTAAATCAAAATGGAAGAGGGAAAACCAGGTTGAGAGAGAAAAGGAAGCTGTGTCCTCCCCTACTGCATTAAGCAGAGAAGGTACCAGATCCCTAAAGGAGCCAAGGCCCCTGCTCTAACATCTGAGATTATTTCATGCCACTAAAACATAAAACCTCAGTGACTTTGTGGCTACCAGAAAGGAGCTTCAAAGGTTTATGTGATCAAAGACCCACAAGAGCCAAAAATTGAAGTCTGGAGGACTGTGTTGCTATGGCAGTGTAACACCGACCGAATGGATTAAGTATGTTAAAGAGCAGGACAGAGAACCCAGAAGCAGATCCACGCCCGTAGTCAACGTAGCTCTCACAAAGGCACAAATAGAACACAGTAGGAGAATATAAAAATGACTAAAATAACTAGACATGAACAAACAAAAAAATCTATCTGCAAACCCTATACTCTTACCCAAAATTTTTTGAATAAATTACAGACCTACAGAAAATGCAAAATTCTGAAATGCAAAGCTAGCACAGAGAAACAAATTCTGATGGCCTCCAGTTAGGCAATGACTTTTTAGGTATATATACTGTCTTATTTAGGGCTTCAATTTCTGTGAAGAGACATCATGGTCACAGAAACTTTTATAAAGGAAAAATATTTAACTGGGACTGACTTACAGTTTCAGAGGTTCAGTGCATTATTGTCTTGACAGAGTGTTCCACATCTGGATCAGCAGGTGTGATATTTGAATGTAATTGTCTCCCATAATCTCATAGGGAATGACATTATTAAGAAGTGTGGGCCTTGTCCAAATGGGGAGTAATCATGTTATGGTAAGAATGAGCTTTGATGTTTCCTATGTTCCGGTTACTGCTGAGGGTCTCAGTCAACTTCCTGTTGCCTGCAAGATGTAGGACTCTTAGTTCCAGTGCTGCATCTGCCCGCATGCTTCCATGTTGCCTGCCGTGATGGTAATGGGAAATGGAAGTGAGCCTCCCAAATTAAGTGTTGTCCTTGCCTAGTGTCTCTCCATAGCAATGGAAACCCTTACTAAGACACAAGGTAACAGGAAGAGAATTAGTTTGAGCTCTGAGACCTCAAAGCCCACCCACTCTAGTGAGACAGTTCCTTCAACAAAGCCACACATCCTAATAGGACCACTCCTATAAGCCTATGGGGGCCATTTTTCTTCAAACCACCCCACACATACACAGAGACAGATACACACAGAGAGACGTACAGAAACACATAAATACACGTGCACACTGAGACATATACATTCACATAGATACACAAAGAGACAGACGCACACTTGAAGAGTCAAATCTGGTGTGTGATCCCACAAAGCACTTATCCAGCATATTTCATTCAGCAGACAACAATTATGTTACTTAAACTTTCTAGGGTTTCATCAAAATGAGGAAAATCCAATTTTAACATATAATTTTAATGCAAACAGATACAGGTTAAGGTTTTGCATATCTCATTTTATTCTATTTTTTTATGGTCTAAGAGCTGAACTCAGGGCCTTGTTTGTTTGTTTGTTTGGATAGTGTGTCTCTATGAAGTGCTGGCTATCCCAAAACGTATTGTGTATATCATGCAAACCTCAAATTCATAGAGATTTGTAGTAGGAGTTTCTGGCCCGGACTTTCGAGACTTGCCTCTAGGTTTAGACCCCACAGACTCGCAGACTTGTAGACTCACAGAGACAGAGACACACATATGCATACAATAATTTTAGGCTGATTGGCCTCAGGCCCAGTCATATCACTTGCTAGCTCTCTACCCTTCATCTAACCCATGACTCTTATCCTGTTCAGCCATGGGGCTCGGTACCTTTTCTTAGAACAGCATGGTTGTCCTCTGTTTCTTCTGGCTTCTCTCCAGCATTCTGCCCTGCGCTTCCTGTTCTCAGAGATTTTCTTAGTCTGGTAGCCCCGCCTACACTTCCTGCCTGCCTTTGGCCAATCAGCACTTTTTATTAAACCAGTGGGTGGGACAATTATTTACAATGAAGCAACACAATCCCCCTATATATCCCCTTTTCTCTTTTTAAAACAAAGAACTCCACTTCCAATATTCTTTTTTCCTCTTATCTATAACAACTTATAAACAACACTGTAAATAAACACAAATCAATCAGCCTAAAATTAATACAAGTGTCTATGTTTTTCTGTGGGAGGTCAGAACCTCAGGGCTAAGCCAGAAAGGCTGGGCCAGGGACATATTATTACAAATGGTGGCCCAACATGAGAGACATACACCCAATAAAGCCTTAAGAATCTTAAAAGGGGTTCTAGGGCACATAATTGGAGCCAAAAATAAAAATAAAAGCTTCCAATTTGTGTCTGTCTCATAATCCATGGTTCAGAGACATTCAGTCGTGGCATATGGGTTTGAATTACAAAATGGTGAGCTTTTGGGGTGCAGCTTAAGCTGGAGCAAGGCGGGTTCCTGAAGTCTCACAGGTGTCTCAATGCAAGTGACAAGCTGAATATGATGAATTTAAGCTTTCTGTGTATATAGACAAAAAGAGAACAGAGTCAAATACTGCTTCTTAGTAGCAGCAGCTTTTTCTTGGGAAAGCCCTGTTTTCTGGAGGCCAGCAGAGGTGCAGTTTTTTTAAGAGAAGCTTCCTGACTCAGTGTTATCAGCAGAACACTTGTGAGTCTCTTTTAAGAGGCCCTGCTGCTAAATACTTAAATGAAGTTCATAAGCATCAGGTGGCAGTGATTTACTTGGTGATTATATGGACCCTAAAATAACCCAGGGTGGTAATTGTGGGTCCTACCAGTACCTCTCCTAAAAACTAAATTCTATGAAGCTAGACTGGGAGTTGGGTGGAACCAGCCAGGCACCCTCGGAAGCCTTTAATCCTTAGCCACACCTTGGTAGATTAAAGGTGTGGTCAGAAAAAGATAAGAAATAAGAGATATACAGACAAGACAGATTAAAACTCTAAATGGCTCTGAGTGTGTTAAAAATATATACATAGGCTTGAGAGAGAAAAAAAGAAAAAGGATAGAAAAAAGTTATTTAAAAAGAAAGAGAAAAAATAGTAATAAGCCACATAAAGATGGAAAATACAAAGAGTGTCTGGATTCTGTATGTTATTGTCTTGTCTTTAAGTTTTTTGACTGAAAATGAAGTAGTAAAAGCTGCCAAAGGATATTTGATTATAAAGCTGCTGGATTAATCGAACTTAGATAATTTGTAAATTATTTGGCTTTAAAATTAAAATCAAAAGATATGCTACTTTGGAGAAGAGGTTTGCTTTTTATTTCCACAGAAAATGAGAGGCTGTAGATTTATCCCTGGTTAAGGAAAATAAAGTTTGATCAAGGAAGATTCCTTGGAAAGTCTCCAATGGAAACTGATGTCCCAGATGAGTCAGCATTTCAGAGCACCTCTGTTGCAGTTTCCTCTAAGTCAAGGAGACTGGCTGAGATGACCCAGCCTTAGAGACTACTTCACTAAGGATTTTTCCATAATCTTAAATTTTTCTTTGTGTCACTGTGGGATTGCCAGTGCCCTCATTCAGCAGGAAGTAGAATAGAGAACTATGCTCACATTCCCCCAAAATTTATTATGGATGTTTGTATTTGTTTACAGTGTTGGTTACAAGTTGTTATAAATAATGGTGGAGAAAAATCCATACAAAGGAAAATAGATTTGGGGTTCTTGTTTGAAAAAGAAAAAAAGAGGTAAATATAGTGGGATTATGTTCTATACACTGTAAATGTTTTTAATGACAATGGACTGGCTTAATAAAAAGTGCTGATTGGCCAGAAAGCAGACAGGAAGTATGGGCAGGGCTACCAGACTAAGAAAACTCTGGGAACAGGAAGAGAGACAGAGACACTAGCAAAAAGAGACTCCAAAGAGATGCCAGATGAAATGCCAGCCGACACAAAGGAAAGAAGCTGAAATGCTGCTCTGAGAAAAGGTACATGGCTAAACAAGGTAAGAATCATAGGTTAGTTTAAGAGTAAAGAGCTAACAAGTTATATATGCCTGGGCCCCTAGGTCAATCAGCCTAAATTTAATACGAGCATCTGTGTGTTTCTGTGGGACAGCTATTCAGAACCTCAGGGCTAGGCTGAAAAGGCGAGGCCAGAATCATTATTACACCATGGCACTCTTATAAAGGAAAGCATTTAATTGGGGTGGCTTATAGTTCAGAAGTTTAGTCCATTGTTATGGTGAGGAGCATGGCAGTGTTCAGGCAGACGTGGTGCTGGAGAAGTGGCTCACTTATTTATTTATTTAGAAAGTTCTACATCTGGGCATGAAAGCAGTAGGAAGACAGAGACATTGGGTGAGTGTGGCTTTAGTACTTGAAATCCCAAAGCCTGCCTCTGGTGACACATTTCTTCCAACAAAGCTACACCTCCTAATGCCTGTCAAGCAGTACCACTCCCTCATGTCCAAGCATTCAAACCTACGCACCTATGGAAGCCGTTCTTTCAAATCACCACATTGGCACTCACACAGCATTTAGAGCTATTATTAGGATTCCTAGACTTCTGATTCTTAAAGGAGGCTTTATGTCACATTTCCCATCATGGTGCCTGCAGCCTCTTACATCCTCTGAAATTTGTCTCTGGGTGTGATGGTGAGTTTTGATTGTTGACATTTTTCCAAATTGCCTGAAAATGAATCTTTTTTTTAAAAAAAATTGTCAACCATAAAGTTTATTTCTTTGGGGGTGAGACAGGGATAAAGGATCTCTGTCACATTTGTGAGAAATTAAAAATATTTTTTACAGTTTTATTTAAAATAGAATTACTTCATTTTCTCCTTCTGTGGCTTCCTCCAGCCCTTCCTGTTTCCTTCTTCCCTCCCACTCAAGTTTCTTCATTATTGTTACATATATATATATGTGTGTGTGTATATGTATACAACCTGCTGAATCTATTTGTGTGCTGTGCATGCTCGTGTGTGTGTGTGTGTGTGTGTGTGTGTGTGTGTGTGTGTGTGTGTGTGTGTGTTTTCAGGGATCACCATTTTCTACTGCCTAACCAATCAGGGGTTTGTGCCTTGGAGAAGGTAATTATTCCTTATTCCTCTCCCCGTTGGTTGCCTATGGTTTGTTATTGTTATTGTTTAAATTATACATTCTGTATGTGCCCTCAGGGGTGAAGTGGCCCTGGATCCTCTGAAATTGAAGCTACAGGTGGTAGTGCCAGAGGTAAATGCTGGAAACTGATCTGGGACCTGTGGAAGATCAGTACATAATCTAAACCACTGATCCATCTCTGCAGCCCTTGCCTATAGTCCTTTGTCTAGGAGATGGAACTCTGTGAGTTTTTCCCCCTGGAAGGGAGTTTTTAAATTATGTATGTATGTATGTATTATCTATGCCCCATTTTCCCCTCCCAGTCCCCCGCATCACCACTCCCCTCTACTCCCCCTCATCTCTTCCTCCTCCATTTCTGTTTAGGGAAGAGCAGGTCTCCCGTGAGTATCAACAAAACATGGCCTATCAAGCTGCACCTCCCCATGTGTTAAGGCGGGACAAGGCAACCCAGTCTGAGGAATAGGAAAAACCAGCCCCTGTTCCCACTGTTAGAAGTCCCACAAGAGGACCAAGCTTCACAGCTGTCACATATATGCAGAGGGCCGAGGTCAGCCCCAGGCAGGCTCCGGGTTATCAGTTCCATCTCTGTGAGCCTCTATGAGCCCAGATTAGTTGATGCTGTGAATTTTCTTATTATTTCCTTGACCTCTCTGGCTCCTACAATCCTTTCTCCCCTTCTTCCTCAGGATTCCCCAAACTCTGGAAGGAAGTCTTACTGAGGAAGCTGTGGTCATGTCACTGAGGGACTTTATATTTGTGTGTGTGTGTGTGTGTCCACGCATGGGTGTGTGTGTGTGTGTGCATGTGTGAATGTAACCCAGGTGTTTTCACAACTGTAGAGTCTAAAGGAGGGCAGGCATTGGATCTTCTGGAGCTGGAGTTACAGGATGTTGTGAGCTGTGTAGGTATTTGTACAGCCCAGGTGGAAAGAGATCCTGGCCGTCAGGAGTCCAGGTTTACTGAGCGCTGCAGCTCAAATGTTAAAAAAAAAAAAAAAAAAAAAAAAAAAAAAAAAAAAAAAAAAAAAAAATTCAGGCAGTTGGAAGCCAATGAATACTGAGTGTTATAGTCCAATGGAAAGTTATCCAGGCAGTCGGGAGCCAATGGACACCACAGGCCACAGTAAGCATAGGTAGCAGCTTACAGCCCTGCTTCAGGGAAAGGCTTCCCAATGTTATTAGCTTTGCCGTTAACAGGGCCTCCTCAGTGAAGCTGATACAGTCCTGCTCCAGTTCTGCTCTGCTGAGGGAAGACTTTCTCAGCTGAAATCCCTTTACTTCCCCTCTGCTACTCTCTGTTCAGAGTCCCCACTACCTCAGCTCTTCTCCATTCAGGCTGCTCCTGGCTCCTGCTCCAGCGAAAGAAGATATTCACCCAAATCTCATTCAAGAGATTTATTGGGAGGGAAGAAGTGTCCAGGAGAGGGTGGCTGCCTTGTCCTGGGGTGGGAGAAGACAGCGTGTGTGTGTGGGGGGGGGGGGGGGGGGCTTCAGGCTCAGGGCTTATATACACGGCTTCTGGGGGGGGGGGGGCAGAGCTTTCTAAGGAGACTTCCAGGTTAGGAATTGGTCAGATATTCTTACCTTTTTACCCTGATTTGGTTTTGGTATCAGGGCCAAAATATTTCTTTTACTGGCTCTTTTGGGCTTCGTTGCTCTAATTTCAGGGCCAGGGTATATTTCTTTCGCTGGCTCTGATTCTAGGGCCAAAGCGTGTTTCTTTGGTGCTGGTTTCAGAGTCAGGGCACATTTCTTTTTGGTTCTGGGTTCAGGTCTTAGGTCCAAGGTAGGTTTCTTTCACTGGCTCTGGTTTCAAAACAAGCTGCCTGCTGTGATAATCACTCTTCCGTGATGAGCCAACTTTCCAGCCCCAGAGGATTTGGAGCTGGTTTAACTGAGTTGGGAGGAAGACTCACCCTAAATATGGGTGGCATGATCTTATATGCTTGGCTGTGGCCTGAATGAAAATGAGAAAGTGAACTGAACATTGCCATGCAATAATTCATCCCCCCCCCCCCCCCCCCCCCCCCGCTCTTGACAGTGGGTGGTTGTGACTGCCTGCCTCAGGCTCATGCCATGTTGACTTCCGGCAATAATGGACCATAACCCCCAGTTGTGAGCCAAATGAACCCTCTCTCCCAAAAGATATTTGTGCAAGTATTGTATCACAGTAACAGTAAAAGGAAACAGGACACTAACTAGCCCTTTGGGGGGGGGTGGAGCCTCCCCCTCTCCTTCAGTGTTAAGTTCAAGCTTCCTGTGTTCCTTCCGATCTGTTTTGTTAGAATGTCCACATGACCAAACTCTATACCCCACCGTACCCCAATCCCTACTGTGGGCTGTGGATATTGTTGTCTGAGTTAGTCTTCCTGGGGCTTCAATCCAGCTTTACTATTGTCAGTACCATGGCTCCAGAGCACAGCTCCTCTGTTACATGCCGACATTATTGCCCCGTCCCTGAACAAAGGCCAAGGCTTTGGACTGTCCCCTTGATAGTTTTCTGTAGCCTGATAATAGGCTCTTCACCGACACAGTAAGCCAGATCAAGTCAAATTAAAAGTAAAAGGCAAGGTTTATTTGGGCAAAGCACCCCTGGGTGACCCTCAAACCCCCCGAAATTGAGGCAGAGAGAAAAATCACACGGCCAGTCTAAAAGGACCAGACTTAAGTACCCTGTAATTGTGGGATAGTGATTATTAGCATTCAGGCATCTGTTCTGGCCTGCACTCGAGGACCTGGCAGCATACATCTTCAGCTACAGTCATTCTCTGTGAGCATGTGCTGATAGCATCCAGGCATTACGCTGGCCTGTCCTCAGGGTCCTCAGCTGCAGCCTCCTGTGCTCACGCTCTTGCTCTCGCGCAGGCGTCTACACTGGCCTGCTCAGGGTCCTGACAAAATAAGTCATCAACTACCACTGCTATGTTGCTATGTTTGTATGCACACCAGCCACTTAAAAAGGCAAGTTCTTCCTGTTCCCCGCCCTCTTTCTCTGCTTCCTCCCCATCCATTTGCACCTCCTTCTCTCCTCTCTCGACCAATGAGTTCCCTTGCATGGTATGACTTCTCTCCTATCACTAAACTGCAACAGTGACCTTTCTGGCACAGGCTGGTATGTACCAAAAAGTATGGTACCTTTTAGGCAGGGTTTTTGAGCAGCTAGCAGCTTCTGTGGAGAAGCCGAAACCTAGGAACTGGCTTTGGAGTGGTTTTCTAACAGGATGGGGTTTTGGAGAGGGAGAAATGGCCGGATCAAGCACGGCGAGTTGGAGATTTCCGCTGAACACCCCTAACCAAGTCCTTGCTGACTAGTAGCTCTGTGCTGCTAGTAGCTGGGCATGGTCACCAACACCATGATGGAAAAGGGCACGTGGATGAAAAGGCTTCAGAAGCCCAGAGAATGGCTCCTCCCACCCCATTACCAGTTAGGGGATTAAGACATGCTTGAGCCTAGGAAGCTTGTTCCAGGCTCCTGGCCCATGTGACTTCCAGCATCAGATTGGTACAGCTCCCCCCACTTAGTCAGAGACACTCTTCCTTGTAGTGGGTGGTGGAGATTCCTGTTCAAAGTGCTGAGAATAACCCACTAAGGGCTATGGAATGCTGACTGTGGTCATGACACAACTGTTAGAATTCACAGTAGCTGTGGTTATCTATAGAAGACCCTAAGGCAAAAATCAGTGACATGATTAAGCAAGGAAGCTATTGGCAGTTGGTGGCTACTGGAGTGCAGTAGAGTCACTTTTCATTAGGAATATGACGACTGGAAGATTTTTTGTGTCCCGTTGGATGGCCCTGCACCCAGGAGCATATGGGCAACACTAATTGGACTCATTGGCTTTTTAATTAAAAAAAAAATCTAGATGGGAGAAAGATGTGTTGTGTGCATAGGGTTGGTGGAAGTCCAAGGGAAATTGAAGGATAGAGCAGATATGATCAAAGTACATTATGTACATGTATGAAATTTTCAAAGCATAAAACATTGCTTATAGTCAGAGAAAACAAACACAAAAATTAGACCAATAGTCTATTTTTATTTTTCTTGAACATGCATTAAAATACATATATAGATGGGTGTGGTGGTACATGCATTCTAATCCCAACACTCAGGAGGCAGAAACAAGAGCATCTCTTGGGTTCAAGGCCAGCCTGGTCTACATTCCAGGACAGCCAGGACTACATAGAGATACTCTGTCGAAAGAGGGCAGGAGAGGGGGAGGGAGGGAAGAGAGAGGGAAGAAAGTAGAAATGTATAACATGTTTCATTGTTGAATATTTGTTGTGTATACATTTTTGTTGATATAAATGTCAGAATTAACCTTCATATATACCTTCTGGCTATACTTTGAATAACATCCATACATGCACTACAAATCAAAGGATATGCTTTTATTACATTTATTTGTTATGTGCATATGCATGTGCTTGTGTTCAACCCAGGGTACCCATGTGGAGTTCAGAGGACAGCCTGCCAGAGTCTGTTTCCTCCCTCCACCATGTGGGAGGGACCCTGGGATTGAACTCACGTTGTCAGGCTTAGTAATAAGCACCTTTACTGGCTTGGTTATCTTGCCAGCCTATGAAAATAATACTTTTATCATGCAAAACAAAACAAAACAAAAAAAAACATGCTTTGAGATAGAACATGTTTCAGTTATTGGAATTGCTGGCAATGCTACAATCAGGTTGTTCTTCAACTGTTCTGTTGCTGCCCATGCTACTACAGGTCTCTCATGCATCCCCGATAGAGACCATCTTCAAAAAAAAAAAAAAAAAAAATTACAAAAGTGCTATGTTCGTATTGCCATTTGCTCAAGGATAAGGAAAGAACCAACGAGTTCACAGACTGCTTTCCAATTAATTGCAGCAGCCTCTCTGGTATCGTCAGGAGGAGAGAGACTCTCTTTCCTCTAAGTTTGAAAAGTGTCCACACATCTGGGAGCTGTTCTCTCCCTGACATGGAGAATGCTTCAGTCTATTGAAAGAAGTTCAACGCAAGGAAATACCCAGAGCTCCAGAGATAAGAGATGTCTTGGCTGTAGTGAGTTCTTGATTTTAATCAAGGTTCAGAGCTGTCATGAACCCTTCATGCAAGGAGCCCACCCAGGCACCATGTCCACTGTTTCCTTTTGTTGCTTTGGTTTTCATCTCAGTTAGTAGGAGCCGGCTTCTTGTTGGCAACCAACAGGATCACAGTAAATATAAATTCTCCTTCTCTTACTAGAGGGCGCTACCTCACATAGCCAACCCATACACAAATGTTTCACAGTCATAAAACAATCTCTGTAAAAAAAAAAATTGGCCACATGTTTTTACCTCCCCACAAAACATATCTTAGTCTCAATCCTGTGGCAGCCACATCACCAGAAATTGCTCCAACCAGAGTCCTGGGATTTCTCCATCTGTGGCTTCTCTACTCTCACTGTAAGATATCTGTGCGCCCTCCTTCACTCTTGAAGCAAAGGGTGGGTGGGAAGAACGTGTTCCAAATAAGATATAAAGACAATGCTCAGAGCCTGGGATCATCACTATACCCTTGCTTCCAACTTCATTGGTGGCATCTGGAGCACATGGCTCAGTTGGTATTGTAGGTCAAGCCACCACATATGTCTTCAGATAAGTCCTTCAAGCATTGCTCAGGGCCTGGTAGGGGAGGCAGTAGAAGTTACTTGTCACATCACTTGCTGCCCTGTTACCTGCTAGAGCTTTGCAAACTGTGGGTGCCAAGGTTCTTCCATCTGAAGGAAATCAGTTGAGAGTGATGTCACCGGCACTTCTAGGTGAGAGCAGGTTAGACTCTACATTTAATGCTCATAAGTCCTATTGGAACTTGTCTTTTTAATTTTTGCCTTTTCCATTTTCATGCACATATCTATTATGTGTGCATGTGTGCATGGTGTCTATATATATGTATGCACACCTACATGGGAGAGAAGGCAAATGAAGGTCCAGAGTTGATGTCCGAAATCATCCTCCATCACTCTCCCACCTTGTTCATTGAAGCAGACTCTCTCAGTCAAACCCAGAGCTCTTCAATGTGGCTAGTCTCTCTAGCTAGCTTGCTCTGGAGATTCCATCTCCACCTTCTGAGCCTGGAATTAGAGAAGGGATGCTACCCTACCTGGCATTTACATGAAATCTGGGGACCTGAACTTGGGTCTTCACATTTTTGTGGCAAGGGATTTAACCACTGAACCATCTCCACAGTTCCAAAACATGTCTTCTAATATGCAGAGACACATGGCCACACACAGGGACACACGCAGGTGGTCTGTATTGGACTGCAATCCCATACATCTTCAACACTGAAAAATATGGCACAAGAGTTCCGGCGAAGCTGCAACAAAGCCCGCCTCTGCTTTTTCTGAATGGCTTCCTCCCTAATTCACTCCAGTTCATCAGCCATTCAGAGGTGGCTGGCTGGCCGACTTTCCATTGGCCAGAGTCTTTTCAGCTTCATGAGATGCTGGGTCACTGTTCTAATACTTGATGGTGTCTTTGTCAACCCCAAAGCAACCACTGGATAGATAATTCACAAACAAGTCTATGTGGTGTGTACCAAAACTCCTTTTCCAGCAGGCTGGGTCTGGATCCACCTAGGTCTATACACTCCATGATTTATTAACCTATCTCAATTCCTGCTTTCTTCCCTCGGGAGCCATCTACACAGAAATACAAGTGTGTGCTCACATGCATGCACACACACAACACACACACATATATATGTGTATATATATAATTACAAATTTTTAAGGCACATTTTATGCAAATACATAATAAACCTTATCTATTTCAAAGAGTGCAACATAAAATCAGCAATGCAGTCTTGCTTTAAGTGCAAAATTGGAAATAACACATCTTTACAAAGCAGCTCAGCTGGGTATGATGGCTTACACCTGTCATCCCAGCCCTGGAAAGACTGAGGCAGCATAACTGTCACAAGTTTGAGGCTAATCTAGGCTACACGGTAAGACTCTGCCTCAAAAACCAAAAGGGAATAAAAATGAAAATAAGGTACATAATGCTTATTTCATATGACTGGTAGGATTAACTGATACAGTTCATGTAAAGATTTTAGCACCATATTTGATAGGTAGAAAGACATTGATAAACACTAAAATGTAGCAGTAATACTGTTAGTAACCTACTGATCATTCTGCCCGAGGCACAATGGAGGTATGGAGGCCTGTAACTTTAAAAAAAAAGAAAAAAAAAGGAAAGGAGAAGAGAAAGAGGAGAGATATATATATTCTTAAAAGAAAGCCTTGGTTTTCTCTACAGAAAATTAGGTACATAACAGTTCTTATTTCATAGGACTCTGATGAGAATTAGGTCTGCTAATCCACACACAGAGTTCAGCACCACACTTGATAAGTAAAATATGATTGATCAACAGATACTCACAGTTATCAGTGATATTATTAAGCATTCTGCCCTGGGCAAGCTGGAGGTAGGAGTCTCAATCCAATCCAGCTCATCTAATATTCCGAGGCTGCTAGCCAATGCTTTCCACCAAAAGTCACAGAGAAAATATTTCCAGCTTCACGAGATGCTGGATCTCTGTCCCAATAGCTCGATGCCATCTTTGTGTGCCTCCAAACAACCATTGGACAGAAAATTCATAAATGAGTTCGTGTGGCATGTACCAAAACCTTCCAAGTGGCTGTGGCTAGATCCACCTACATCTGTACACTCCATGATTTACTGACCTCTGTCCCAGCTCCTGCCTTCTGCAGTCAGGAGCTGTTTACACAGAAATTTAAGTATACACATGCACACACACACATGCACGCACACACACAAGCATGCACACACACACACATTTTAAAGACATTTTATGCAAATACATAATAAATCTTATCTATTTCAAAGAGTGCAACATAAAATTAGCAATGCAGTCTTGCTTTAAGTGCAAAATTGGAAATAACACATCTTTACAAAGCAGCTCAGCTGGGTATGATGGCTTACACCTGTCATCCCGGCCCTGGAAAGACTGAGGCAGCATAACTGTCACAAGTTTGAGGCTAATCTAGGCTACACAGTGAGACTCTGCCTCAAAAAACAAAAAGGAATAAAAACGAAAATAAGCTACATAATGCTTCTCATATGACTGGCAGGACTGATTAACTGATATAGTTCATGTAAAGATTTTAGCACCATATTTGATAGGTAGAAAAACATCATTAACACTAAAATGTAGCTGTAATACTGTTAGTAACCTACTGATCATTGTGCCTGAGGCACAATGGAGGTAGGTATCCTCTGGGGGGAGGAGGAGGAAGAAGAGAAGGAGGAGGAGGAATATACTCTTAAAGAAAAGTCTTGGTTTTTCTCTACAGAAAATTAGGTACATAACAGTTCTTATAGGATTCTCGCGAGAATTAGGTCTGCTAATTCACATAGAGTTCAGCACCATACTTGATAGGTAGATAATGATCAACAGATGCTCACAGTTATCAGTGATGTTATTAGTAACCCACTGAACGCACAGAGGTAGGAGTCCTGTGGGTGGGGCACTGAGCCAATTGGAGATCTGAAAGTGCTCCAAACATCACAGGCTCCAACACATTCACAAAACTTACAAAATGCTACATTCCGCTATAAAAAGCACAAATTCAATATCACGAAGCTGTGTCCTAGTTTCTCAGGGTGACCCCGTGAGATAATTATTGATCACTAAGATCTAAAGGAGTTCTGAATAGAATCTTCTATGGTGTTGAAAATGTTAGTTGTCCCGGACAGCAGTGGCTGGAGAAGCTAACTGGCCACTGAGGAACTTGAAATATTGAGGATGCAACCAAGAGATTGCATTGAAATGTTTATTTCATGTTGGTTCCTTGACACTTAAACAGTCAGGTCTAGTTAGTGGTTAATGTAGAGGCTGGCAGAGAAAACTCTGATTCCTTCTCAAATTCAAATGCCCATATGGCTTTTGCTTGAGAGAGGCCAAATCATTCTTAAGTTATTGGAAGGCAAGGGGGTCTGTTTGATATGTTGTAGAATATTGGATATCGTCCTTTGCCTCTATTCATAGATGCCAATTGATAGTGGCACCTGTTGGAATAATAACAAAAAAATAATCTCTTTATATTGCACAAATGCTCCAAGTAGGGGAAGGGTTAAAATCAGTCTTTTGTGAACAACTATTGGCTTACAAGAAAACTACTACTAAGAAATGAAGAAACTGTTCACTTATATGGTTTCTCTAATTTCAACTCTGTTCCAAAGACCCAAAGATGTGAGTTATAGCTAAGTCTTTTATACATTGTCGGTGGGTTTGTTTTTAACATGCTTTTTCTGATGAAGCAGCAGGGTAGCCAGTTTTTTAAAGGTTCTCCCACACTGGGCACATGGATCTGGCCTATCTCCAGAGTGGATTTTCAAGTGATTATTCAATGTTGTTTTGTCAGTGAAAGCTTTGTCACACTTAGTACACTCAAAAGGCTTCTCCCCAGCATGCAGCCTCTCATGCCTCTGGATGCTTGACTTACACCTGAATGTCTTTCCACATCCCTTGCAACGATACCTAGAGTTTGCCTCGTGCCTTTTCCGGTGCTTGAGAAGGGCCACTTTGCAATCAAAGACTTTCCCACATTCTGGGCAGTCCACGCGGGCTCCAGGGACATGGGTCTGCTTGTGTTCTGCTAAGTAAGTGCCATTTCGGAAGTGCCTCCCACACTTATCACACCTGTAGGGCTTTACCTTTAGATGGAGCCGCTGATGCTCAGAAAGATGAGAGTTGACCCTGAAGGTTTTCCCACACACCTCACAGCGGTATGGTTTTTCTCCCGTGTGGATTCTCTTGTGCTCTCTCAGGGATGAGCTTCGGCCAAAGCACTTACCACACTCCCCACACTTGTAAGGTCTTTCCCCTGTGTGGATTCGTTGGTGACGAGTGAGCTTTGTGCTCTGCTTGAAGGTTTTCCCACATTCATCACATTTGAAGGGTTTCTCCCCCGAGTGGATCCTGCAGTGATTGTTGAGGGTGGAACTGCTATTGAAGGCTTTGCCACACTCCTTACACTTGTAGGGTCTCACTCCGGTGTGAATTCGGTAGTGTGTAAGGAAGTACGAGAGGTGCCTGAAAGACTTCCCGCAGGTGTCACACTTGTGGGGTTTCTCTCCCGTGTGAATTCTCTCGTGCTCCACAAGGTGAAGGGTCTGGTTGAAGGTCTTCCCACATTCCTTACATTTAAAGTGGTTCTTACCTTGTCGGGCAGGCTTACGCTTGGGCTTTGTGAAGTTGCTGGCATTCTGTGTTTTTCCATGAGAGTCTTGCCCAGAAGTCGACTTTTCTTGAGGGGTGCTCTGTGCTGTTGGAGTTGCTGATGAAGTCGACTTTTCTTTTGGGGTGCTCTGTGCTGTTGAAATTGCAGACGAAGTGGACTTTTCTTGAGGGGTGCTCTGTGCTGTTGGAGTTGCTGATGAAGTCGACTTTTCTTTTGGGGTGCTCTGTGCTGTTGAAATTGCTGATGAAGTGGACTTTTCTTGAGGGGTGCTCTGTGCTGTTGGAGTTGCTGATGAAGTCGACTTTTCTTGAGGGGTGCTCTGTGCTGTTGGAGTTGCTGAAGCTTGACTCGAAGATGTTCTATGGGTCACAGATTCACGCTCCTTATTGCCAGGAGTGACTGTTTTGCCTGCTTCTGTAGCTGAAGTTGAGCTACATTTCTCCTTATTTTGAGATGGCCTGTCATCACTTTTAGAAGTCTTTTCTGCCCTCAAATTCTTGGAACCACTCCTGTGATCTGTTTTCTTGTGCTTCAAACTCTTGGAACCACCCCTTCGATCTGATTTAGAACCACCCCTGTGATCTGATTTGGAACCACTCCTGTGATCTGATTTAGAACTACCCCTGTGATCTGATTTGGAACCACCCCTGTGATGTGATTTGGAACCACCCCTGTGATGTGATTTGGAACCACTCCTGTGATGTGATTTGGAACCACTCCTGTGATGTGATTTGGAACCACTCCTGTGATGTGATTTGGAACCACTCTTGTGATGTGATTTGGAACCACCCCTGTGATCTGTTTTGGAAGCACTCCTGTGATCTGTTTTGGAAGCACTCCTGTGATCTGCTTTCTTGGACTTCTCCCATGATGCTGTCTTAGAATTGTCTGGCTTCGGGATTTCTGACTTCGAATTATTCCCTGTCTTCTTCCCTGAAGGAGATTTAAAGGCTTAAATAATAATAATGATAATAGTAATAGTAATAATAAATGTGTGAGTATATGCATGTGAGTGCAGGTACCTGTGTAGACCACAAGAGGGCAATAAATGTCCTAGACCTAGAGTTACAGGCAGTTGTAAGCTGCCTGAACTGAATCCTGGCCCTTGCAAGAACAGTAAACATTCTTAAATCACTGAGCCATCTCTCCAGCTCTATGAAGGAGATTTAGAACGGAAACATGTTTCGTGTCTGATTTTGTTTTAATAAAAATGTTTACTTATAATTAGAATATAACATATGTATGAAAGCATAACATGTTTGTTACTCACAAACTGAATATATTCATTCCTATAGTACTGAGGTTATGGTCAGAAGCAGGTGGGCTTCCACCCCAGACCTTTCTCGTTTTCTTTCTAGTCACTGGCTTCACATTCTTGGAACTTAATGTAATGGGGGAGGGAGGTGTGCCACAGTTTTCATGTGGAAGTCAGAGGCCACCCTGGGGTAGTCGTTTCTTTTCTTTCTTATATGGGTTCTAGGATCCAACCAACAGAGGTCGTCAGGCTTGGTGGCAAGTGCTCTTACCTGCTGAGCCATCTTCCTGCCCTAAACCCTGGCTTCTAACATTACAAACTAGCTTTGTCCGCTCGTTGACAACGTAAGAGCAGCTACAATATTCACTCTTTAGTACCTGGCCTTTTGCACTTCATGCCATGTGTATGAGATTCACCCACATTATTTTGTATCATGGTTCTCTCTGATTTGCTTATTTACAATATATCTTTAAGTAAATATCTCAAATATATATTTCACTATTTTCTCACTTATTGGCTCTAGATATACTTCAGTTTGAGGCACTATGAACAAATAGAATTGCACATTTCTATCATGTCTATATCGGGGACTATAGTTTTGGGGATAGTCATAATTTATACATATAATTCTAGTGAATACTGTCTGACAGTTATTTTCTCCTAAACACCTCTGCCAGTCAGCACTTTCATCAGGAATCTACAGGAGTTCTTGATGTTTTGTCTCTATAATTGACTTTTGTCTCTATAATTGACTTAATTCTGGTGTCCTTACTGATTAATACCTAATATGATGGCACTTGGCAGTAGGGCCCTGAGAGGTTATTTATGTCATGAGGATTACATGTCATGAATGGTTAATAAGAAGCCAAAGATCTTTCTAGGTTTCTTTACATCACATAAGCATAGGAGGAAGAGTCTAAAGCCTACAATCCAAAAGAAGACTCTTTTAGGGGTTCAGAAGTGCTTGTACCCCAAACCTGGACTTGCTGACTTCAGAATACAATGATATATTTATGTTTTTTATAAGTCATCAGGACCTTCTTTGTCCTAGCAGGGTAACACAGCCCAAGGCAGTATAGATAATGAATGTAAAAAAGACAGAAAGTTAATTAAGGAAAATAAGGCTGACTGGGAAAGACAAAAATCACGTATTTTCTCCCATATGGAGAGCCTATATTTCAATCTTCCTGTTCATGTGTACATGTATTTAGGAGTGGGTGAATTTAAGTCACAGAACTAAAAAAAAAAATGACAAGAGAGGTAAGAGACTTTAGGGAGGGATGGGATAGAAAAAGGAGGGTGATAGAAAATATCTGAGGAGCTGCCGGAAGGAATGTGGGGAGTGGGGACAGGTTAGGGCAGTTGATGCGTATGTCAGAAAATGTCCCACTGAAGCTTGTTACTGTGTATGCAAATTTAAGAACAAATGAAAAGACCAGAATAAGTTAAATGGATGCTAGACTAAGAAAGAGTATAGATGGTTTTACTGTTTTAAGACAAGATCTCACTATGCTGCTCTGGCTGTCCTTGAACTCACTATGTAGACCAGGTTGGCCTCTTGCTCATAGAAGTCATCTGCCTACCTCTGACTCCCAAGTGCTGGGACTAACAACACCAGGATTGTTGTTGTTTTTAAATTACGTTTGTTATTTGAGTGTGGATGTGGGCAGGCGTATGCCACTACATGCCTGTGGAGGTCAGAGGACAACTTGTTAACAGTTCCCTCCTTTCAGTCTTGGAGGCAAGCACCTTTACCCACCAAGCCATCTCACCATCCCAAGTTCATTATTTTTACTAAACACCTCTTACTATAACTTGGAATTCTTCTTAAATGCGTGTAATAGCTGAGAGGGAACCGAGTGGATCTATAATCCCAGGACTTATGAGCTGAGGTAGAGATTCCAAGAACATGTCTAGGCTAGGCTATTAGCAAAAATAGTTGTCTCATCCTCACGCCAGTTGCATATACTAAGATATTGAAACCATTAATATGTATTCTTGAAGTTCAGAATGTGGTGGGTAATGATCATAAGATTCAGAAATGCACTGCTATTTTTGCAAGTCAACAAAGAGCTGTGATTACCAGTGATATTAAAGTCGGATAGAAACAAATCTGCTCCAAGGCGGGAAAAATGCTATCAACATCTTTTAAACAATTAAGGAGCTGAACGATAGAGGAAAGTCAGGGGGTAGGGAGAAAGACAGAGTTTGCCTCAAATTAACCAAGTTCAGCTGTCACTCTTACACATCGCTCTAGCATGATGTAGGGATGATGGCTCGCAGACATGTTAGAATGTCCCTCTGACTCACCTGCAGATGTGTCACTCCTGCTGACGTCTGCCTCATCTTGCTGGTGTTCTCTAGGAGCATCATTATCTTTGGCAAAAAGGTCAACACCTTGCTCCAACCTGGTAATCAATCTTGGCTTGAAAATATAATACTCTGTTCCACAAAAAAAAAAAAGAAGAAAAAAAGAAAGAAAAAAGAAGCAAACATGCCTCTCAGGAATCCTTTTCAAAACAAATTAGGAATGAGAGGAGGTGACATCATTCCCAACACATTTCTCGCTTTTTTTTTTTTTTCTGCAGATGAATTAACAAATGAACTTGTGAAGTGCAGTAAAGCATAAACCTAATTAATCCTATCAATAAAAATCAAGAGTCAGATATCGGGATAAAAACCTGAAAGATCAGAGAAGCAAGGGAGCAGCCACCAGTAACTTCCTATCTTTTCTGTTCCTCAGACCAAAAGGGCCAAGATCCTATCTCAGCCCTGCCTTGTCACTTCCTGCCCCTCTTTTTACAGCCCTCCAGACCTCTATGGTTAACTAGTGGCTAGCTTCACACTCTGACTCCAAGAAAGCTTTATTTGTCAGAACACAAACAAAATATCACACAACAGCAAAGGATTGCTGAAAAAGCACCAGTCTTTGGATGGTGCCAACAGCTTCCAATTTGCAAATTTGAATTTAGTCCTACGGCGGAGTTCATCCGTATGAACCACAGCCTCTTGGAATCGAGACCCCCACAGGCTCTCATGAACCCAGAACAAATTTTAAGATTATCCTTACCTACAGAGATCAGGTTCCCGTAGTTTTCCAGCATCACATCCTTGTACAGGTCCTTCTGAGCAGGCTCCAGTAGCTGCCACTCTTTCTGGCTGAAGTACACAGCTACATCTTTGAAGATCACTGGTTCCTATAACACCAAAGTCCCACTACCGCTCATACGAGGCCTCGTCTTTCCCTTGGCCCAGGAGAGGAGATGCAAAGAGGTGGGCGTTTGTGTTGTATTCAGAATTCTACACCGTTGCAGACTGCGGAGATGGCCCTGGTATCTCCTCATGTCATACTAGGTCCATAACATTTGTAAGTGTGTGTGTACGTGTGTGTGTGTGTGTGTGTGTGTGTGTGTGTGTGTGTGTGTGTGTGTGTGTGTACGTGTGTGTTTGTGTGTGTGTGTTTTAATGTGTGTGTCTCAGTGTGGGTTATGTCACATGTTTGCATGTGCTTGTGAAAGCCAGAAGGGCATGTCAAATCCACCAGAACTGGAGTCACAGGTCATTGTGAACTGCCTAATGTAGGTACTGGGAACCAAATTCAGTTCCTTGCAAGAGCAGCAAACGATCTTAACTGCTAAGCTTCTCTTTGACTCTCAGCGTGCTCATTTGTTTTAATTATTAACTTGACACAATGTCAAGAGGTTGTCAGTGAGGACTGTCTAGATCAAGTTTTTCTGGGGGGGGGGTGGTTGTCTTAATTGAGTTTATTATATTGCCAAGACCCACCCTGAATGTGGGTGCACCATTTCATAGTCTTGGCTATGGACAGTATAAGAGTAGAGAAATCTAGCTGGGTGCTAAGCAAGCAGGCAGCACAGGTGCATCCCTTTCTCTGCTCTTGACTATGGACCAGGATGCTTCAAGTCCTCTGCCTTGACTTCCGCACAATAATGGACCATAACCTGGAAGTATAGGCCAAACCCCCCACCTCCACACCCTAGCCCCCCACCCCCACTTCAGTTGCTTTTTGTCTTGGTATTTGGTATTTTATCAAAACAATAGAAATTAAATTAGGAACCTGTGACCAGGCATTTTCTTCCTATTCTGAACCCAGGTTTAGTTAATGGGATATTAGAAACCTATGGCGTAAGTGAAAGCTTTGAAAAATGTTTAATAATCAGGGGCTGGAGAGATGGCTCACTGATAAAGAATGGGTACTATTAGCACCCTTACCCACTGAGCCATCTCACTGGCCCCATATTTGCTTTTAGAAGGACCAAAGATAAGGAACTTCCTTTCCTACACCCTACATTTTTGGGTTCTGATTGTGGGCTCAACCCGATTGAACCCTCCTCAACTTCCTAAGGAAGAACAAAATCAAAGGTCCCTGGCTTGGTCATCCCCAAATGCTCACACACAGACTATCACATGAGTACGGCAGGCATCACTCTACTCAAACACCTCACATGGCCACAGCCAAATGTATGTCCATCTAGAGCACACAGCGCAGAGCAGGGAGAAGGGGCCTGGACACGGCTTCGGGGGCATCCCAGTGTGGCATGGTGGGAGCTAGAAGAACATGCCCAGGAGACCTCTCCACATGCTTGAAAGAGCAGATGACAGTTGAAGCTTCAGTGACGAGGAGGAGGCAGAGCAGAGTGGAGCGGAGGTCACTCAGAAGGTGAAGAATACCGAAGGGAGAGAGCTTCAGGAGGAAAGAACACAGAAGGAAGGAGAGGTTAGCATTGTGTTAGGAGTGAGCACTCTACAGTTACAAGAGTGGGTGGGGCATGTGGAATCAGGGCCAGGGCCTCAGGTTTGAATTCCCAGACCATCAAAGAGCTGGGGGGTCCTCGGGTGACTCCCCATGCCTCTGTTTCCACATCTGTGAGATGGGAAGAGTAACTAACAGTACGGTTCAATCTCCAGCACTGAAAACAATTGTCATTCTTAGCAAGTACAGAGTAAAGTATTTAGAGGTGGATGCTACAGTGTGTGTACTCTATGCTTAATGGCTTTGAAAATAAGTATGCAGATGGCAGGGCAAAAGGAAAAATTTCAGGAAATTCCAGACATTGGGTGATCTTTGTGCAGTTCCTACAACTTCCTTGTAAGTTTTAAATGATTATTTCTGTGTATGTGTATGTGGTGTATATGTGAGTATATGTATCTGTGTAGTATGTCTGTGTGGTGTATATGTATGATGGATATGTATATGTGGTGAATATATATGTAGGTATGTATATGTATGTAGTGTATGTGTATGTATACACAGTGGTTATATATGTATATGTATGTGGTGGGTATGTATATGTGTTGACGTATGTTTCCAATGTATATGTATATGTATGAGTGTAGTCTGTATATATGTATGTATGTGTGTATGTGTAGTATGTGTATTCGTGTATGTATGTGTAGTATGTGAGTATATGTGTATTTGGGTATATGTATATATATGTATATATAGGTGATTGTGAGTATGTGTATAGTGTATATGTGTATGTGTATAGCGTGTGTATATATGTGTATGTGTATATGTATGTGTATATGTATGTAATCTCTGTGTATGTAGTATATGTGTATATGTATGTGTATAGTGGGTATGTCTCTGTGAGTGTGGTGTATGTGTATATGTATGTGTATAGTGGGTATGTCTCTGTAAATGTATATGTGTATAGCGTGTATGTGTATATGTATGGTACGTATGTGTGTGTGTATATATATGTGGGCGTATAAATGTATGTATATATATATGTGGGTGTGTATATGTATGTATGTACATATGTATGTGTGTACATGTACGTATCTCTCTGTATGTGCATTATGTATGTTTGTATTATGTTGTTGCCGCTAATAGGAAAGATGGTCCAGTCCTCCAGTTGCTGAGTAGAAGCCCATGTGAGCCTCCAGGAACTTCAGACTTGCTGATGGTTGCCCATCTCTCCCCATCTCTCCTCTGGAACTCTTATTTGCCACAGTGCCCCTCCAGGATTCTGTTTAAGCAACCCCGAGGTCAAAGCAAGTCTCCAGACCAGTTCTCACTGGTCAGGATTGAGTCACACGCCCAGCCTTGGATCAATCACTATTGCCCTGAGCAAGCCTGGAAGTGGGGTGAGCTTCAGATCAACCTCGCCCTACATCACCCCATCCAGGGCCCAGGGAACACTGCAGAAGAGGGAGGTGGAAAGAATGTAAGAGCTGGAGGATGAAGAGGAGAGCTGGGAAATGCTGTCTTCTGGATATGACATGGCCGTCGTACTCATGAACTCACGGCAGCTGTGGATACCTGCACAAGAGTAGGCCCATCAACATCCCATAATTACAGAAGGAGGGGAGCATGAGACCCCACCTGTCCCTTAGGAATTATTTGTGGTCAATGTTTGCCAGGGGGGAAGGGGAATGTGATTTTTCTTCAGTGGTGTAGCCACCACTAAATTTCCCATGCTCCAATCGATAACCCCACATCCATGCTACTGCAACCAACCCTAGTTACATTCATGGGCCAAAAAAGAAAGTTATCAAAGTAGGAGGGTGGATGTGCTAGCTGAGATGTAGTAGGGATGGGAAGGGGCATGAGAGGACAATGTGTATGGATACAGTCATGATAGAGTATATATGTGTGTGAAACATTCAAAGAAAATGGTGTTAAATTAAATGCTTGGATAACATAATAAAAGTCATCCACTTAAAAGAATTTAAAGAAAATATCAGCTTCATCCAAAGAGGTTGGAAGACAAGGCATTCCTTAAAGAAAAATCAGAAGTGCCAGCATAAGATATGAATCCAGGTGGACAATGCCAAGGCTGACTGCCCCAGAAACATTCATTAATTCATTCCTCCATCCATGTACTCATACATTGTCCATCACTCATTCAGCCCAGATGTATAGTGTTTGTTAAAACTCCAGACCAGAGTGCTGTTCAGACCAGGTCCTCTTGCAGAGCCCCCAGCCTGTCTGTCAATCTCTAACCAACTCTTCAGGTACCCAGACTCTAGAAGAATGGCAGACCTCATTCACAGACCTCAGGCCGCCAGACTAAGAGACATCAGAGAGCCATGAGTATAACAGGTGCAAATCAAGATGTGTCCATCTTCCCCGACAGTCTGGTAGTCCCACATTCCTTATACAGAATTCTCTCCTCCTGCTACCTGAATACAGGCTCATTGTGTGAAGCTTTATTTTTCCTTTGAGACCTATATGAAGGGGCCTCCCCTTCCTTACAGTGTCTCTGGGGTCTGAACCTGCTCTCAGATGCCCTCCATGCTGCTATCATCTATCCACCAAATTAATAAACTTCTTACCCCCCCCCCCCAAAGGACAGTCTGTGTTAGTGTTATCTTCATCAAGACCTTACCATCTCCACCATTCATCCTATCTGTTTCTGGGCAAAGGGGCTATGTCAGCCAGTTGACAGAAGGCAAGGTCCCTGTCCTCACAGAAGGGTGATGAACAAGTTAAAGCTATAATGTATTTCCAGGTGGCAATATCTGCTGTAGAGAAAATGAATGAAGGAAGGGCTGGAGGGACAACTTCATGGTTAAGACTGCTCGGCTGCTCTTGCAAGAGTTCAGTTCCCAACTCTTGCCTGGCATCTCACAGTCACCTGTAACTCAAGCTCTAGAGGGTCTGATGCCTTCTTCTGGCTTCCAGGGTACTGCATTCATAGGCACATATATACACACATACACATAATTAAAAATAAAATAAATCTTAGGGAAAGAGAAGAAAGGAAATTATAATATTGGAGTCATCTTATCAGGAGCCAAAATTAGGAAAGAGGGGAGCATCTCTTAGAAAAATCCCCCTCCATGAGGTGGTCCTTTGAAGGTACAATGTATGTACAATCAGGACAGACCCCTGAGCTGGGAAGAAAGGTGGAAATGTCTTTGCCTTCTCCAGACCAAGCTAGCTTCCAAAGGGAGAAACCACACCTTACCTTGTACCAGGTTGGCAGCGATGTGGTTGGAACTTTTCGCTTCTTTTCAGAGAGCTGGTTTGGTGTCTGATCAGGAACTGGTGAGGCTGTGTCTGGTGGAGGAGGAAGGAGGTATGAGGCCATTCTGATTGCTAAGAGTAGGAAAACCCATTCACAATAAACTCTCAATGGGGGCACAATTGGCAAATGCTGGCGTGTGCTGTGCATGGTCCTACATTCCAGGCAGGTATTTGATTGTTCGGAGCAATTCTAGCAAAAGTGAACCAAACCCCTGTGTTGTACCCGTAGCAGACTACCACATGTGTGAAAAACTATGCATAGATACTATAGATACTATAGATACTAAAAGCATCTATGCATACTTTTCCACACATGTGGATACACATGGAATGGATACACAAATGGATCGTTCACATATGCAATGGATACAAAAATGAATACTTCACACATGCAATGGATATGCAAATGAATACTTCACACATGCAATGGATACGCAAATGGATAGTTCACACCTGTAATGGATACACAAATAGTTGGTTATGAATATAGCAACTTCTGGATAGCCCAAGAAATCGGAAAGAACTCCCTCCAGGGGAGAATATAGGTTGCTGAGGAAGGAGAATTAATACTACATTTAATTGTGAAGTCTTCTGTACATTAGAAATCATCATACCAGGCCAACAGGAGGGCTTGGTAGGTAACAGGCCTCTGTGTCTAACCCTGAGGTCCTGAGTTTGACCCCTGGGACCCACACTGTAAAAGGACTGAACTGAATTCAGAAAAGTCATCCCCTGACCATGATCATACATACACACGGTGAGATGGGGGTGGATAAATAAAGCTGTAATTAAAACTTTTAAGAAAGTTGTCTACCTCTTTATCTCAACATTTGACTCTGAAAGTGTTCTACCAACACAGAAACACATTGAAGAATTACCCAGAGAGCATCCATTCACCTAATCTCTAAGTTGTTTTGGCCGTGGTGTTTTATCACAATAATAGACAAATAACCGATATGATACTTGGGGGGAGGGGGACTGGAAACTCCTGCCATCAATCAGGGCTAGGAGGTCCACCCTATGCAAACCTCTATTTTTCTACATCATTTATCTCTTACCTTTAGTAACTGGGGTTTTGGTCTTCACCTCTTGGTCCTTCTTCCTCTTCATGGTGAGAGATTGGAGTACTGTGTGAAATATAGGTAGGGCCTACTAGGTGGGTGGGGTTACGGAGCCAGATGGTCTGGGTTTACATTCTTAACTCTGTTGCTCGGTGGCCTCAGGCGGGGGATGGAATGTCTTCAGGCTCCATGTCCCTAATAGGAAAGCAATGTCACCAAAGCCTCTCCCTTAGAAGGTCAATGAGAGCATCAATGGACGGTGTAAACGTCACGCTCGGCAAGGGTTGAGCCTGGGATTGCAGGATCTGGAGCTCAGATGAGGTCCTACATCTTCTTAAAGTTTTTTTTTTTTTTTTTTTTTTTTTTTCACACATGTGAAAAGCAAAAGAGACAAAGAAAGGCAGAAGCCTGGCAGATCGACTCATACCTATATATATATATCTTAGCTAGTTGGGAGGCTGAAGTAACACGATCCCAAGTTCAAAGCCTGCCTAGCCTACAGAAAAACTGTGAAATCTGCAGGTACCAACATGAAATCTTTCATCCCACCTAGCCAACATGAAAGTCAATAAGTTATGAGAAAGAGAGAGAGAGAGAAAGAGAGAGAGAGAGAGGAGGGAAAGAGGGAGAGAGGGAGAGAGGGAGGGAGGAAAGAAGGAGGGAGAGAGGGAGAGGGAGAGGGAGAGGGAGAGGGAGAGGGAGAGGGAGAGGGAGAGGGAGAGAGAGAGAGAGAGAGAGAGAGAGAGAGAGAGAGAGAGAGAGAGAGAGAGAGAGAGAGAGAGAGAGAGAGAGAGAGAGAGAGAGAGCTGAAGGGATAGCTTTGCAGTTAAAAGTTATTACTTGGCTTGAGGAACTGAACTCAGTTCCCACAACCTACCCCACGGCTCACAACTGCCTCTAACTCAAGCTGCAGAGATCTGGTGCCCTCTTCTGGTCTCCACAGGCACTGCATGAATGCAACGTACATGCACATGGATGAGTATGTACTGACACATAAAAAGTAAGCAAATAAAAGAAAGAATTCATGGCTGCTGGTTGAGACAAGCATTTTTTTAGATGATTTTTTTTCTGAAGCCTCATGAGAAACTCTTCTTGACTTACACACACACAAAGCTCTACACACCTTGCACGTGTGCACATATTTGTGTAACAAATACTACCTTCAGCATACTGACATGCTCTGACATGCTTCCTACAATGGCTTCTCCCCTAATGAGCTGGTGCTAATTAATCCCTCAGATCTCAAAAACAATGAGCTTTGTATCCTAGTGGCATCCTCTAATTTCTTTTTATTTATTTGTTTGTGGGGGGGTGTATTGGGGGGTATGTATTCATGTGCATGCAGTGCCCACAAGGGTGCTGAATCCCCTGGAGCCGGAGTTGCAGGCATTTGTGATGCCCCTCTTTTTGGGTACAGAGAAAGATCTTCTACAAGAGAAGAAAGTTGTCTTAACTGCTGAGCATCTCTCAGCCCCCAGCCTCTTCGTTTTTCTGTGAATAAATCTTTTCCTTTTGCCTCGGCCTTGAACATGCCCATAATTTACCTCAGCACACTGCATTCTCAAAAAAATACCGTGACTCCTTAGGGATTCTCTCTTGGACTTGAGGGAAACTCTCGGCTGTAAATCACATCTACTTCTAGTGCCTGAAATACAGCCAGTGCGGTAAAGACAGCTCCCATGTTGTTTTAATCCTGTTCTAGAGTGATGAATTTGAATGTCCAGGTCCAAATCCCAGCTGGGTCCCCAGCTCTCCCCGGGCTCATGTAGGGACTTTAAGCCTGATCTGTTGGGTTAAGATATCAAGAGAGTAGAAATTTAATCTGACCACAGTGTTTAGAGATAGGGCCTCCACCAGGAATGATTATGTGTTGGTGGACCCTCATCACACAATCCTCTCTCTTTTGTTATCTATTCTGTGTGGGAGGTGGGGGTGCATGTGTCTCTGAGTGTGAGCCCAGGTCAGAGGACAATTTACAGGAGCTGGGTCTTTCATTTCACTGGTTGGGTCTCAGGCTGTCAGAACCTCCACCCTCTGAGCCGTCTTGCTAGCTCGTGCAAGGAGAAGAGAGACTTACTGTACACTCACTCCCAGCAGGAGGCAAAGCAGCTAAGCAGGACCCTGCTAAGTGCCTGATTTCATGTGTGTGTGTGTGTGTGTGTGTGTGTGAGTGAGTATGTCTGTGTGTGTATGTGGGTATGTATGTATATATGTATGTGTGTATGTGTGCGTGTGTCTGTGTGTGTGTGTGAGTATATGTGTATGTCTGTATGTGTGAGTATGTCTGTGTGGGGATGTGTGGGGATGTATGTGCCTGTATGTGAGTATGTGTATGTGTGTGTATGTGGGTATGTATGTATATATGTATGTGTGTGTATGTGAGTGTGTGTGTGTGTGTATGTGTGCACTCTCCTGTTGAGGGGTGCATATGAAGGGAGTACCTGTGCACATTGTGCCTATTATGCATGTGGAGCCCCAAGTTTCCACAAGTCGTCAGGCATCGTCCTTCATTCTTCTCCACCTTATACATCGCAGAGGCTTTCACTAAACCCCTCCCTGTTTTAGCTAATCAGGCTGGTCAGCTTTATTAGGGCTGCCTCCTCTTCCCACGCCCTGGGATTACAGGTAGGCCACCCCACCCACCTGCCTTTTAAATGGATTTCAAGGCTCTGCATTCTAATCCTCATGTTTACACAGCAAGTGATTTAACTGCTTGGCTATTTCCCCAGTAACTCTGACACACACAACCCCCCTCCCCCAACGCACGTATGTATACACACACATACACATTAACTTTCTTAAAAAAAAAAAAAAAGAAAGAAAGAAAGAAAGAAAAGAAAAGAAAAAAAAAAAGAAAACCACAGAATCTCATGTATCCCACCCAGCTTGGCTTTGAACTAGATATACAGTCAAGGACGACCTTGGATTTCTGATTCTCTTGTCTTCATCTTCCTCAAGCAGGGAGCACAGGCATGCTCCACCATACCTAGTTTATTCACTACTAGGGATGAAACCAGGGCTTCACAAACACTAGGCAAGCGCCCTCCCAACTGAGTTATATCCCAGCTCTGAATGTGATAATAGTGAAGAAAAAAATATTTATACTTCTCACTTCTGAACGATGAGCAAATGATCTTTCTCCCTAGGTTCCACAGACTCTGAAATGAAGGTGTTATACAATTCCTATACAGAATACATGTAGAGATGGCTGGTTCTGTGTACCTCTCAACACAAAGCACCAGGAGAAGCCAGCTCTGTAGTAAGGATGATCAATCAAAGGATTCTATTGTGTCTCTCCAGGTCTTACTACAAGTCTGAGGAGGACACAGTGTAGTCGCGTATTCTGAAGGCAGTTTTTCTGGAGACGAGGGGAGGGTGATTCCCAGTTGACCATTCTTAGCTGTGAGACCTTAGGGACCAGGTTGGCAGATTTGGTAAATAAAAAATAGATGAAATATGGTAAAATTAACTTTTAGGTAAGCAAAGAATAATTTTCATTTTTAGAAATATCCCAAATACTACTTGGGACATGCCTATGAAAAAGAATAGCCGTGTGTGTGTGTGTGTGTGTGTGTGTGTGTGTGTGTGTGTGTGTGTGTGTGTGTGTGTGTGTGTGTGTGGTGTATATATGTGTATGTTCATGTGGGGGGGCATGTGTACACATGTACATGTAGAAGCCAGAGGTCTATGTCAACTGTCATTCCTCGGGAGCCATCCATCTTGTTTTTTGAACAAGGGTCTCTCGCTAAAATCTAGAATCCACTTATTGAACTAGCTCTGTTAGCCAAGAAGTCCTTGGGTCCCTCCTAGCTCCTTTTTTTCCAGTGCTGGGATTACATGGTGTTTTATGTGGGTAGAACCGCAATTCCTCATACTTACATGGCAGAGACTTGATTGACGGTGTCCTGTCCCAGCCCCAAAGAACTATTTTTTAATGTATTTAATAACTAGCCTTAAAAATAAGTATATATACGCACATGCCCCCACATGATACTTGAAAATTATTTTCTAAATTATTTGAAATCAAATTTAAAGGTGTCCTGTATTTTAATTGGTCATTTGAACACCAGGCTAGTTGTTCGACGTTTTTATATTTTTCACTCAAAGGCAAAACAAAAGAACAACAAAAAAATTAAGCACAAAGATAAATCAAGAGAGTTAGGGAGATAGTGAGGTAAGTCAAAGTGCTTGCCACGTAAGCCTGATAACCTGAGTTCAGATTCCTAGAAGACAGGTAAAAGGGCTGGCTCGGTGGCTGGCGGTGGTTCTGGTCAGGCAAATTCCAAGAAGCTCAAGGGCCAGCTAGCCTACAATAGGCAGCGCAGCTGCCAGTGCGAGAGAGACTGTCTCAGAAACAGGATGGAAAGTGAGGATGACATATGAGTGTCCAGAATGTGCACACGCTCACATACAAACACACCATCAAACAAATAAATACTTCTTAAATTATAAAATATGGGGAATTCGAGAACTGGAAAGATGAATCCGTGGTAGATATACATATCTAAAAAGTAAAAATAAATGTTTTTTGAACAGTACCCAAGATGGAGGATATGCTTTTTGTCCACTGGTTTCAATTTTAGTGCTACTGGAGCCTCAGAACCCTGGGCTTTTTTCTCACTCTGGTCTCAGTTTCCCCTGCGCCGTGTCCCTATTGCTGAGTTCTTCAACGGGGCCACAAATGGCCATGCTCTTTCCCCGGCTCTTCCTGTGAGTGTGACCTTAAGGAAGAAGCTGTTGGCGATGATCTATGGATTATTGAGTTTTGTTTCTGCCCAGAAGAATCGTCAAGGATAAGTACCCATGAACCATAGTATGGCAACAGAGGCTGGATCTTGACAAGTTCACCAGACATACAATGCCCCCCCCAACATATGGTGATCCCCTTTATAGACCAGCAGGAACTTGCTCACAAAGACATACTTTGTTGTTTTTTGGTTTTGTTTTTGTTTTTGTTTTTGTTTTTGTTTTTACAATGTACTTTCAAGAATTCGTAGCCTTCACACAAGACGGGGTTACCAGTGACCATCACAGATTAAAGAAAGGTTCCATGAACCTCTACCCCCCCCCCAATTGGCAACTAATGGATTCTGAGGAGAAAACAGCTGTTGCCTTCAGCTGTGTAGCAAATGGTGAGCCCCCCAGGCTCTAGATTGTTCCAAACCTGCAGCCATACAGCCAGCCCTGGTTAAAATCAATGGATCCCAAAACAAAAACGTATAAATGTGGGAAAGGAACCTGTTGGGGAACAGTGTGTGGGAGGGATGTAAAAAAGTGGAAATAGGAGTAAACAAATGCACTATATACATGCCTGAAATCTTGAAAGAAAAATACAACCAACAAAAGCAATAATAGCAATAACAATAATAATGGAATTGCCAAACGTATCCTCTGCTTTACAGTTTTGGGTTTTGGTTTTGGTTTTTTTTGTTTTTGTTTTTTTTTTTAACACACCGAGACACATGGTAGATTCTCACACATACATTTTGATATAGTTTCAAACTTGGAGGGGAAAAAAAAAAAAAAAAAAAAAAACCAATCACATTTTAGGCATCAGGAACCCAATTTTTATACAAAACCCAGGAACACACCCTAGCACACAGACACAAATCCATGTGCACACAGTTATAGGCCAAGGAAATGAAGGAATCTGACCACTCATCTTGGCATCTATCTATAAACTCTGAGACCCCTCCACCGTACTCGGGTGTGGCCGTGCACACAAGCCATCTACAAAAGAACATTCTAGAACACCCAGTCATCCTCCTGACAGAAGACCTTTCTCTGGTGGCCTCCAAGGCTGACCTCAGCCTCATTTGGGGTTCAGAGGTACCCACCCGCATCAAATGATGCTTCCTGCCCTCACCCGGTATTAAACACTAATGCATACTTACTTGTTGCAGTTTGCTCAGTAATGTTTTCTAAGCACCCGTCTCATTGAGGAGTCTTCATAAATGTCCTGCGAGGAGTCTCAGATACGCCCTGAACTCCCTCACAGTCCCGTACATAGTCTAACTCCCCTAAGGGTCTCTTTCTCTAAAATATCCTTCTAAGATCCATCTAATCAACTGACTAACTGGTTCTTCTGGTTCCCAACTGGCCAGTTTAAAGTCTGGGAAGCCTCCTCCCATTTCCTCCTGGCTCATTAGAATAATATGCCTGGGGGCGGGTAGAAGGGTGGGAGAGTGGAGAGGTGGGGGGGAGGGGGGAAGGGGCTCCTAGATCCCTCCTAGAAATGCCTGGCTGCGTGTCCCAAAGAGCCCACCACAATTCCCTCTTCTAAGCCAACTCTGCTTTTCTCTCTTTTATCTCCTCTTGGTATCTAAAGATATCCAGGAACTTGGTTGCTCTGTGGCTCAGATACTCCTCAATTCCCAATCTGGATCCCTTCCCACCAGACTCTGTAGTCTGCTCTGTGCCCCGATGCCAGCAGGCACATTCCAGTAAATAAAAAAGAAACCTCTGCCTGGTCCCTTTCAGCCACCCTGATATTATATATTTTCATAAGCTCTTCAGTCCTAGAACAGGATATTCTTCCTGAACTGGGTCTGTGGAACTGTCTTCTGGACCTGTGAAATTATCCAGTGTTTCATGCTGGGCACAGGCTACTGGGTAGGGGTAAAATGACTTGCCTAGTGCAACCTTCCATTTGGTACCTACACGTTTCGTTAATAGACATCCGGATAGCACTTCAATGTGCTAGTAACTAAACTTATTCATCACATAGACCGACTCCTACATGCACAAGCTATCACCGTTACCTACATATAAGCAAACAGATATACACACTCAAATACACATAAACTCACTCAAGAGTACAGAATCAGTTGCACACAAATCAGTGAGATGCAACTAACTGTACACAAACCCAGACCATGTAAATTCCCACAGTTGAGTTGAGCCCCAAGTCCTTCAACCTTACCCCCAACACGCCACCCTCACCACCCTCTCCCCACCCCGACATGCCACAGATACAACCTAAAATCCACACAGACACCCTCCACCAGCCACAGTGTGAACTCACAATCTGGAACCAGTTAGGTGGCTCAGCTGTAAAGGTGATTTGGGCCAAGCCTTAGAACTGGAGTTCCATCGCCGGGACCCCACATGGTAGGAGAAAACCGACTCTTGAAAGTTGTCTTGAGACCTACACACACATACAAACGCACAAATAAATAAATGGAATAAAAATTTCACACTCACAATGCGACACAGTAGTAGACCCACAGACTGAGACATGGAGTCAGGCTCAACTACAGACACGTCACCCAACAGACAAATACAGTTAAACCCAGCCACATTGCACCGTTGGGCAAAACTCACAACCGTAGCTCACAAGTCTACAAAAGCAGATACGGTTAAAAAGTCTAACACAAGTTCACACACACCCTCACAAGGAGAGAAAGTAAGTCTACATTGTTCAAAGAACCCAGATAGCACCAGCGACAAACATACAGGCGAAGCAGACTCAGCCGCACATGAACTTAAAGTTGTTAAGCAGACACATTGCATGGTCCAGACCCTCCAAATCGAAGTTATACAAAACTCCATAAAGTAACAAAAGTTTCTGAGAGTTATGCCACACTTTTCCCTCGCACTCCCTCTACCCAGACCACTATCCTAACAGAGCTGGGACAAGGTGGGGTCCCAGGCTGCATACATACACCCTGGCCTCTCAGTCTTCTCCCGTGTCCTTGCCTCTCATCCCCGCGCTCGGTTCTCCGGGCACCCGCAGCCCGCGGTCACCCGGAGTGGAATGCCGCGGGAAGACCTTCAAACCCAAGTACCCTAGCTCGAAGGCACCACCCACAGGACTACACTTCCCAAGAAGCTCGCGCGCCGCTCAGCCCGTGGTTTCTTGTCTGTGAAGCGCCCCAAGCTGGAACACAGAGCGCTGGGCCTTGTGGGAAATGTAGTCCCCAGCAACTTGAGCGCGTTACAAGCGCTCTACAGACGCTGCCCCTCTGTGGCTTCACTTCTAGTGCTGTTGAACTCTTGCGTCTCCTGGTGGAAAATTTGCCTTCGGCTGCAGAATTTCTAACCTGACTGAGGCTGATAGTAAGAAAGAAGAAAAATTGTTTTCAAACTACGGAATGATCCATTGGGGAAAAGTGGTTTGGTCTGGTTTGGGACAGGGTTTTACTGTGGACCAGGCTGACCTCAACCTCATGATTCTCTTGCCTTAGCTTCCCAAGTGCTGGGGTTACTGGAGCAATTCACTTCTTTGTTTTCACTTCTTTGCTTTTGAATGTACGGAACCACCATGTTCACAGCATAGGTCTGGAGCATATTTCCCAGTTGGTAGAAAAACTCCTTAACGTCTACAAGTGGCATCTCATCATTGCCAATCATAGCTGAGCCGCCCACTGCTGTATACATTTACAGGGCATGGAGGTTGTGTGCAGCTATGGTATTAACGACTCTTCATATTCGCAGGGTATGGTATTTATCTCCTGAAGGTAGCATATAAACTTCCTTATCCCAGAGAGCTTGCTTTAATCAACAGAGTGAACTGGGTAGCACTTCTTCCAGTGTCAACTAGCTGGTTCACTGATTTTCTTGCATGAGTAAGAGCTAGTGTACCTGAGTATACTGTCACCAAGTTGGATGACCCAGAGTATGGTGATATGAATGAAAATGACCCCCAAAGGCTCATAGGGAGAGGCAGTATTAGTTGGTGTGTCCTAGGAGGAAGTGTGTCACCTGGGGGCAGGTGTTAGGGTTTCAGAAGTTCAAGTGAGGCTTAGTGGCTTACAATCTCTTCCTGCTGCCTGCGGATCCAGATGCAGAATAACTTCTTTAGCTACCTTCTAGCAGCACCATGTCTGTCTCCACGCTGCCATGCTTCCTCACCATGATGACAAAGAGATAACCCCAATTAAATGTTTTCCTATAAAAGAGTTCCTGTGGTCATGGTGTCTCTTCCCAGGAAAAGAAACCATTATGTGAAGAGGTCAACCCCAGGACCAACAACTGTGGAAAGCAAGAACTAATTTCCACAAATTGTCCTCTGACTTCCACAGGGACACACATGTCACACACAACCAATAAATAAATAAATAAAATGTAATTAAAAATAACTGCCACGCTCAGTGTGATAATGAGTGTTGTCAAATTGACAGGACCTATAAACATCTGGGACATGGTCCTCCTGGGCATGGCCGGATGCGATGAGATTATCCTGATTATGTTAGATGTGGGAAGGGCCTTTTATCTGTGGATGGAACCACAGTTCTCTGATCGTGGAATCTTGGGCTGTATAAAAGGGAGAAAGCAAACTGAGAAGCAGCATGTGTCCGTCTGTATTGTAATCGTGGTGGGTGTGATATGGCCAGCTGCTTAGGCTCCTACTGCCTTTATCCCTATGTTCCCATAATGAGCTATACCCTGAAGTGTGACATAAAATAAACCTTTTCTTTCTTAAGTGGCTTAGGTCAGAGTATTTTATCACAGTAATGGGAAAGAGAAATAAGATGGAAATGATCTACTTAGGGCCTGCGTTAGCTCACAGACCATCAGCACCAGACATGAAAACAGGCTGGTTAACATAAATGGTGTCAGCTAGCCACCTTGAGCATATCCCAGAGGTGTGAAGAATCACTTGTGTGCCACTGAAAAGTTTTACTGTGTTTTGAGATGGGAGAGGGAGGGTTACATAGGTAGCCCAGGCTGGCCTCAAATCCAGAGATCTACCTGCCTCTTAAATGCTGATATTAAAGGTATGAACTACACATCCAACTAGGAATATCTATGGTTTAAGGTTATTAGTTTTTGTGTGTATGTGAACATCTGAGTGTGTGCATATGCACCATGTGTACAGGTGCCTGTGGGAGCCAAAATAGGGAGTTAAATCCCCTAGAACTAGAATTAGGTGGTTGTGAGTCACCCCATGCCTTACTATCACGACCATAGTTAATCGATACATGAGATGTGAGTGGTTTATGAGGTATGCAATACATCCATGAATATTAATATGAATATTCATGGCATGTATTGAGGTGGGGTGGGGATACGTTTTGGCTTGATTGAGGATGCAGTATTCCCCTCTCTGTACAAAAAGTGACTTTAATGTGACCGACCATTGTGCCAACAGATGTCTGTCTGGAGGTAGGTAGAGTACCAGTCTTGGCTTCTTTCTTGTTTTCCTGGGGAGGGGATTGATTTGCTTGCCATTGCTGATAACATATTGCAATTGTTTCCCACTTTACCACATTCCTGCCTTGAAGTAATATTAGTTGACATTCAGCATTCAGTAATTCTTGGATAGCTTGTTTCTTTTGGCCAATGAATGGAATGTGTGCTATGGTTTGGGATGAGTGTCTCACAGGGCCTGTGTGTTAAAGGTGTGGGCCTCCTGCCTGGCGCTATTGGGAAGTAACACAATCTTTGAGGAATAGGGCCTAATTCCCAGTTCTTGGATCACTAGGGTATGACCTTGAAGGGACTTGTGGGGACTCTGGTTCCTTAGTCATACCTTTGCTTCCTGGTTTGTGAGCAGAGTAGTTCATCCTGGCCACCTTGCCAGCATTTCAAAGTAATGGAACCATTTGATTTTGGGCAGCCATCTTAGGCCAAAAACAAGTCTTGTTTGTTAATAAGTTAATTGCCTCTGGCATTTCATTATGGCAATGGAAAGGGTAGGCCTTTCAGTCAGTCTCTAAAGGAGAATGGGGCACTAGGAACCAAGCTTTCCCTGGCCATATAAATCTCTCTGATATATCCATTCCTAATCTATAGGATCATTTACCTAGTTAGCTATTAGTTTCTTTTGACTGTGACTGGACATTGGAAACCCATGAGCACACATCAGCTGATGCTGGACAAATGTCAGATCTCGTGCAGTAGATCTGTGGGTAGAGAGTTAATTATGACTTCAAATGAAGTGTGGGAAAAAGAAGGGATTCCAGAGCAATCTCAATAGACATGCGTTCCATTTCTTTTCTCTATTTCCTCTGATCGGGATACTCTTTAGAAAATTTTTTTTAAAAAGAGAGATGAATCTCTTGCCTTGACCTATGCTGAAGTTCTGTTTTATAGGATGACTCTTCAAGAATGGTTCTGTGGTAGTTTGAATGTAATTGGTTGCATAAGCTCATAGGAAGTGGCATGATTAGGAGGTGTGGCTCTGCTGAAGTGGGAATGGCCTTGTTAGAGGAAGTGTGTCACTATGAGGGTTTTGAGGTTTCCTGTGCTTAAGATAACACCGAGTATCTCAGTTGACTTCCTGTTGCCTGCAAGATGTAGGACTCTCAGCTACTTCAGCAGGGTCATGTCTGCCTGCGCGCTGCCATACTTCCTGTCTTGATAATAAGATACTGAACCTCTAACACTGTGAGTGAGCCACTCCAATTAAATTGTTTTTATGAGTTACCATAATCATGGTGTCTCTTCACAGCAATAGAATTCTGTGGGAAAAGAGCCAAGAAGTGCTTGCTGAGGGTGAAGGAAATACAGAACGGGGAGTAGAGGAAGGCCATGCAGCCAGTTGCAAAGATGAAGATTAAAACTGACGTTGAGTTCTTTTGTTGTGTTCTGTTAAGAATGCATTTGTACAGATATTCGTATCTTCTTTCAATGCCCTTATATGTCATAACATCAATTAAATATCAATTAAGAGAGTATCCATGGTTATCAGATGCAAGTTTGACATACTAGAAGGAAGTCCCCCAAGGGACATTGCCATTATTCCTTTTTTAAAAATTATTTTACATACTGACTACAGTATTCCCTCCCTCCTCTCATCTTGTTCCCTTTCCTCACCTCCCTTTACCCTTCCCCCAATCCCCCATCTCAGAATGGGGCAGGTCTCCCATAGGAGTCAACAAAGCATGGTATAGCAAGTTGAGGTGGGACCAAGCTCCTCCCCCTTGCATAAAGGTTTGGTGAGGCAACCAAGCATGGAAAAATGGGTTCTCAGAAGCCAGCTCAAGCCCCAGGGACAGATCTTGATCCCACTGCTAGGGGCTCCACAAACAGACCAAGCTAAACAACTGTCACACACATGCAGAAGGGCCTAGGTCAGTCCCATGCAGGCTTCCCAGCTGTCGTCCAGAGTACATGAGCTCTCAGTAGCTTGGGTCAGCTGTCTCTGTGGGATCCCCTGTCATCATGACCTTGATCCCCCTGGCTTGTACAATTCTTCCTCTCTCTTCAACAGGACTCCAGGAGCTCTGCCCAGTGTTTGGCTGTGGATCTTTGCATCTGCTTCCATCAGTTACTGGATGAATCATTGTCATTTCTAAATTTATGATGTTTGCAGTTGTATGAAGGATTGTTATATCATGTTAGATGTATTTATGACCTGGTTAAATATAACATGAATTTGCAATTGTACATGGAATAGTTATGCTTAAACGTATTTAAGACCTGATTATTGTTTTTTGTTTGCAAATAAGTCGTGACATAAGGAGATGTGATTGTGTGCCAAGTTGACAAGGGGTGGATTGTGATGGCTATTCTTGGTTGTCAGCTTGACTATAGCTGGAATAAACTATACCCATATATGGGGGCACACTTGTGACCCATATCTCAAGGCAAGGAGACAATTTTCCTTTGATCCAGATCTTGAGGCTGGATGATACATGTGTTTAATCCATTTCTTGAGGATGAAAGGTACACTTTTAATCTGGGACACACCTCTGCTGGAAGCCTATAGAAGGACAATGGAAGAAGGAAGGGGGTGTGTTCATTCTTTACATGCTTGCCCTTACCTTGACATTTCCTTCTATGGCATTGGAACCTACTTCTTCTGGATTCCAGTATATACAGAAGACCAGCTACAATACCCAGCATGAGCAACTCTAGACTCTCCATATATATGAGTGGATATATGGATGGATAGATAGATATTTATTCTCTAAGTTCTGTGACTCTGACTAATACAGGCTCCCATTGGCTCATATATCTGAATGCTTAGTTATCAGGAAGTGGCAATGCTTGAGAAAAATAGAAGGTGTGGCCTTACTGGAGGAAGTATGTCACTTGGGGTGGGCTTTGAGATTTCAAAAGCCCAAGGTAGGACCAGTGTCTCCCTCTGCTTGCTACCTTCATATTTGGATGAAGAACTCTCAGCTGCTTCTCTAGCACCACATCTACCTGTGAGCCACCATGCACCTGCCATGATAATAATGGACTAAGCCCCTGAAACTGTAAGCCAGCCCCAGTTAAGTATTTTCTTTTATAAGAGTTGCTGTGGTTCTGGTGTCTCTTCATAGCAAAAGAACACTGGCCACTACAGGTGCCAAAGAGGCCACTACAATTCAATGAGGTTTCATTTTAGTGTAAACAAACATTTTAGAACTATGAAACATTCAGGGCTCTGCCAAAGGCCAGAGTTACTAGAATTCAGAGAAATTTACACTATTCTATTTTAAGTTCAAAATCTAATCATCTGAGCCAAGAAAGTGGATTGTGTTGGCCATCACCTTTGAGTTATAGAATCAGAGATGCAGCAGTTGTGGATTGCATATGATCTTTGCATCACGGTCACCTATAGGGATCCAGTTAGCCAATAGGCTTTAAATATTTGGTCATTATGAAGCTACAAGCATGCTTAACTATTAACTCTCAGGGGACTGGGGGATGGCCCAGTTGGAATACTTTCCATTCAAGCACGAGGACCTGGGTTTTAATACTCAGAACTCATATTAAAAAACCAGGTGTTTCTTATCCACCCCACCCCTTACTCCAAGAGTGTAAGGCTTCCCATAGGGAGTCAACAAAGTCTGGCAGATCAAGTTGAGGCAGGACCAAGCTCCTCCCCCACTGTATCAAGGCTGAGCAAGCTATCCCATCATAAGGAATGGGCTACAAAAAGCCAGTTCATACATCAGGCAGTGGTCCCTACAAACAGACTGAGCCATACAACTTTCTTCCATATTCAGAGGGCCTAGTTATGCCCCATGCAGGCTCCCCAGCTGTTGTTTTAGAGTCCATGAGCTCCCACTGGTTTTGGCTGGCTGTCTCTGTGTGTTTCCCCATCATGGTCTTGACCCCTTTGCTCCTATAATCCCTCCCTCCCTCACTTCACCTTGACTGGGAGCTCAGCCTACGCTTAGCTGTGGATCTCTGCTTCTGCTTCCATCAGTTGCAGGATGAAGGTTCTCCAATGAAACTTAGGGTGTTCACCAATCTGATTAGAGGAGACAGCCAGTTTGGGCACCCTCTCTGCCATTGCTTGGGGGTCTTAGTTGGGATCATCCTGTGGATTCCTGGGAATTTCCCTAGCACCAGGTTTCTCCCTAACCCCATAATGCCTCCCTCTATCAGGACACCTTTTCCATTGCTCTCCCACTTAATCCTTTCCCCAACTCAAGCATCCTGATCTCTCGTGTTTTCATCCTCATCCTCTCCCCTCCCCCTGTAAAGTTACTCAGGAGAACTTATCTATTTCCCCTGCTGGAGTGATCCAGGTCGCGTACACTTGTAATTCCAGACCTTTGTTGTTGTTGGTCAGTGGAGTTGGGGGGACCTTGGGGATGACTGGTCAGCCAGCTTGGCTTTATTGGGGAGCTTCACAAGGTGGGTATTCAAGGAATGGCACACCCAAGGTTAAATAAGCTCTGGCCTCCATGTACAACGCACACACACACCCCAACTATAGCTAGGTTAACCAGCTAAACTTGTGTTCCTTGTGATGAACCTCAGCTAAATTATAATGAAGTGAGATCAACACTTTTTAATCTTTGGCAAAAGTTAGGAATGTCTCAATTGCAATGCTAAAACCTAATATTACTGTTCTTACGTTGAAGATTCGTGAACCCTTGTTTTGTAGGACCTCATATTTCCAGTTTAAAAAAAAATGCTCCATCAACTAACCAAAATATATTTACTATTTTAATACATTCTAAAATGTATTAAAACTACTACTGGGTAGTTATGATTTAGTATGATTAAAATATGATTAAGTCTTGGAGGTGCAGTTAAAAACACGGACCCAAGTAGAATCCACACATCCCTGAGAAATCACTGTTGAATTATACAATCCTTAAATATATATATATATAAAGACAAAGTAAGGATATGTTTCCTTGGCAAAGTACTTGCACCAAAAGCATTAAAATCTGAGTTTATACCTCCAGAACCCACATAGGGCCTGCAGCTGCTGTGTGCATCTGTGAGCTCAGCACTCAAAACAGCATTCCTGGAGGCTGGGACAGGAGAATACCCAGGAGCTCATAAGCCATCTACTCTGGGATACATAATGGGGAACAAAAAGAAATCTTTTCTCAAGTAATGGGAAGGGGAAAATTGATCCCTGTAGCTGTCAAACCCACTCTGGGTGACATGAGTGTATGTGCATACACAAAGCTTTTTTTTTTTTTTTTTTTGAATAAGATTTGTAGGTTTCAGGGACCACTAACATTTCAAATATATAACTTCATCAACAGCAACGAGTCCCCCGACACCAAACACATAAACTGGGAAAAGAAGAGACTGAGAACTATCTTATTTTGCACTTTATTTTTATTGTTGACACTATTACAAGGTAGAACAACTACAACCATATTACCAAACCAAAAGCCTGTGCACAGAAACAAGACAAAGAAAATATATCGAGATGTTAACACAGTCTTTGGGTGATGAAAATATGGGTGAGTTTCTCTTCTACATTTCCACATCTTTGAGGTTACTAGGATGGACACAAACCGCATATTTAATGGAAATATAAGCAATAAGGGCAGCCCTACTAGACACTATGATAAAGACCCTCAAAGAAACTGAGAAAACACACGTCACTGTAATCCTGCCATAGCCATTCCACACTCCTCCACATTTTCTTCCATCTGTTGACATCACATACTTATCAAGACACCCTAAAAATCACACACGTGTGCTACACAGATCCAGGTGTTACCAGGAACTTGTTGGAATCACAACTGTTTTTTAATTCTTCACTACAGTTTCCCAGTTCTTTGAGTGTGTCTTATATCTGTGATGCAGAATACATACATAAAGTTTGTTACCCAAACACCCAAGATTATTTAAGAAATTTGGAACAAAATATTTAATCATGACCCCCCCCCAAAAAAACACTATTTTTAATTGTTTCCCCTGTTTCTTTTTGTTTTAGACGTTATGCAAATCTACTTAACACTGTTTTAATCACAAGTTTCTGCAACGGCACAAGATGGAGGACACAGATGAAGATCTTAACAGTTGTTGGATGTGGGGAATTTGGGCAGATTTTTCTTTTCAATTTTACTGTAGTTTCCAATTTTTCACTGGGTACCTAGTATGCTTATAATGGTGACATTGCATACTGAGTCTTATTATCGGGGGCTATTAGAAGGAACATAGGGGAAACTTAAGATCAAAATTATTTTACTGTAATTACACAGCAGTACTAGAACAACTATCTTTAATACATGTTTTGACACAGTTAGAATATATAAACCTGTGCACAGAAACAAGAAAAACAAGATTTTAAAGAGCATATCTATCTTTGGATGGTGGGGACATGGATTATCTTTCCTCCACTTTTCTGTTATTTTCCAACTGTTTCATAGTGAATTCCAATTATGTTCACGATGGAAATGTGATCCTTAACTTTTGAGTAACACTACCATAAAGAACATTCTAGAAATTTAAGAAAATAATGCTTGACTATAAGCCTACAACAACACAATAGCTTCTTGACTATAAGCGTACATTTTAAAACAGTTATAATTGTAGTATAAATATAATTTTGTGTCCTGCTTTCTCCACTTCATATTCTGTGAACATCTGCTACACAACTCTTCATGATTATCACTTTTAAACAACTGCATAAGAATCCAGGGCACTTTGATTTAATTATTCTTCTATAGTTTGGCATTTCAATGGTTCCTAATCTTCTATTCACTCGGTTATGGTTAGAATGGACATTCAGACTTCTTGACAAATTGCTTTCTACAAAGGGTCTAATGGGGTAACACTATCAATGATAACAAATCCCCAAATTTACCCAGATGACGTCAACACTGACTTCCATCTCAAGGATGCTTCTTCAAATGCACCATTGCCTCTCCATTTCCCTGGACGTCAGTTCCAATCTTGGGGTCTCTCTATGCAGCTGGACTTCACCTATGCCATGCTGTCAAAAAGGCCTTTCTTCCAACTACCCAGGACACTTCGTTCAATTTGTTTATACCACCCTGACCTTCCTAACCCTGCTGATGCTGTTTTCTTCGGTCTGTCTTTTTAACCTCCCTAGATCTGCTGTTACCTTGGAACTCCCTTCTTTGGCTCACTCATTTCTACTTCTTACTCTTTGCTCGTCAACCTCTGAAGACTTTGGCATTCCTTGAGGCTTTGACACAACTCCCTGTGAGCCCCAGTCTTACAGATCTAGGAACTTAAGAGTCAGATCCATTTCCTCAGCAGGTATCTCAATTCGCTTTCTCAGAAGATCTGTACACAGCTTTCGATCTTTCAAACTACAGATCCACTTTATTTTTTTTTTTAGTTTTTTAAATTTTTTAAATTTTTTTTTCCCCAGCCAACAAAAGGCCAAAAAATTTTCTTTATATAGCCATTATGCGAGGGGAGGGGACGTAAAGGAGCGCAGGCAGTCCTTGTATAGGACGCAGGAAATCTCAAGCTGGGAAGTCAGTTTGTGACCAAGAGGACAACAGAGGACATGAAGACACACTTGACACTGAATGGAAAGCTCAGAAATACTTAGGAGGGCTCAATGAGAAAGAACAATGGTAACAAAAAGAAATTAAGGCTGCTGGGGAACCTGAGTCCATGTTAAGCTAGGATTAACTATAAAGAAAGCTTTTTATGTGTTTTTTCTTTTTTTTTCTTTTTTTTCTTTTTTAAATGCAACTTTGACTTGGGGTTGACAGACACATAAAGGATGGGGAATTACGTTTGGAGATACAAAGATCTAAGGATAAGCTCCTGGGCACCCAGGGAGCACAATGACTTGTGGCAAGCACAGACAACACCACACAGGTGACTCAAGCGACGCTGCCACTTGTCACTTAAGGCAGGAAGCAACACAGCAGAGTTAATGAAAGGTTGCTGCTCCGCTTCCTTATTTACAATGTAAGAGCCTCTCCTGTGGTTCCCAACCTTCATTAGGCACTACTGTGATCTAGCGATGGTTGTCACCCACTCTTTAAAGGCAAAGACATTAAGATTTACAGGGCAAAGCTTCAGGTTTCATGAATTCACTATCGAACACACAATGAACTGTTTAGAAAACAAAAATCCAAACCTTAAAGAACACCTCAAATGTAAAATTATTTTTTTGCATGAAAATCACTGTAAGGTATATAAAATGTAGTGATGGGTTGGGTCACAGAGACAGAATCCACATATTGTAAAGGGTTACACAGTCAGTCTCAAGGGGGTTGGGTGCACACCAAATGGCTGTGGAAGCTAAACTTAGGTCTTTTTTTTAGTCACACAGCCAGGATTCAAAGACACGTGATCTTTCACACCCACACCTTCACAGGACTATCTAAGAGGTAGGGACAAAACAGTCCATTACTGGGAAGGATACTAATAGGGTTCAAACGATGCACAGTAAAGCTTCCGCAGGATGGACAACACTTACAAATATATGCTAAATTGTTGCTCTCTTCCTCCTCAGGAAAAAAAAAAAAAAAAAATCAGAGCACCAGGCTAGGTAGCTCTGTAGAGTAAACTGTAAAATTCTATAGCACACTAGATCCAAATATATGTATCAGTGATTTGCTGTGATTTGCTCAATTATATACATGGCAGGAATCAGTATGTATTAGGGTATGAAAGGTGTGTCATTTACAGTCGATTGGGGGCAACCTCTGTGGCCTTGAATAGTCACTGGGTTTTCCCTCAACCTAGTTACTGAGATGAAAAATGAGATGTGTGTTCCATCTTACCCGAGTGTACGCTGATGTCCGATAGGAAAGAGCTAAGACTCAGTCTCTACTCTCAATCTCTCTCTCTCTTTTCTTCCCCAGTCTGAGTTATCTGATGAGAAGTCCGGCAGGTGTATAGCAAGATGAATTTCTATTAACATTTTGGGTTGGTTTAGGCTCTCTCTGTGATTTATTAAGGGTCTGGTTCTGGGAGAAAGGTTTGGTTTTTCTTCTGTTTGTCCTCAGCTTGGATACTCAGCCAGTGTGAGAATTCTGGTGTCTGGCAAGGGAGAGGCGGTCGTGGAAGAGCTGCCCGCACACGTCGCATTTGAAGTACTTGTCATCCGCCTGCTCGGCACTGGCGGCGCTGGTGCTGGCGCGTTCCACGTAGCCGGAGCATTCTCCCAGGGCGTTGGCAGGCTCAAAGATGATCACGCTGGCGTGGCTTTTCAGATGCTCGCCAAAGGCTGCGCTGGTGGCGAAGGTTTCCGTGCACTCGTGGCAGTTGTAGAACGGTTCCTCAACCTCAATCTCTTGGTCCTCTCCTTCCTCTTCTGGGTCTTCAATGTCCGCACCGTCAGGCTCATCGGCATCTCCCTGTGGCTCTTCAACATCGTCCTCTGGCTCGTCAGCTCTCTCTTCTGGGTCTTCGATGCCGGCTCCGTCTGGCTCATCGGCATCGCCATTTGGCTGTTCTGCCTCTCCGTTGGGCTGCTCAGCCTCTCCGTCTGGCTCAGCAGCTTCTCCGTCTGGCCCTTCGGCCTCTCCATTAGGCTCGGCGGCCTCCACCTCGGGCTCGGCGGCCTCCACCTCGGGCTCGGCGGCCTCTACCTCGGGCTCAGCAGCTTCTGCATTTGACCCCTGGATCCTCAGGACCTCCTGCGGAATGAGGACATTGGCTTCGACCTCTTGGGCAGTGGCAGCTACTATGTCCGATCCCCCTTCTCGCTCAGGGCGGAACACCATCCGCTCGGTGATGACTGTGTCGTCGAGGAAGGGCTGCCCGCAATCTTTGCATTCATACAGTGGGATGTGCTTCCTGAGGGGCTCAGTGAGAAAGGAGGCGTGGCTGTAGGAGGGCCCATACTCGTAGGGCTCATCCTTATGAACTTTGGTGTGGTGATCTCCGAGCTGTTTGGCAGTGAAGAAGCACTCCCCACAGATGGTGCACTCGAAAAGCTTCTCTTCGGTTTCACTTCCCTGATACTCGGTGAGGGCTAGGCCTTGAATGAAAATCTCCTCCGCAAACTCATTCTGCTCCAGTATCTCATCATCCCGGTGCTGTCTCATGTGCTCATTGAGGGCAGAACTGTGAATGAAGCCTTGCCCACACTGACGGCATCGAATGGCTGACCCAGAAACAGCGGGATTCCTCTCTACAGTACAATTTCTTCTCGGCCTCACAGGCAAGAGAGCGATGAAGCCATCATCACACGACTTTACAGAGTACATCTGATCTTGCTCGTGGACTCTCTGGTGCTCGAAAAGCAGTGAGCTGTGAATAAAAGTCTCGCCACATTTTGGACATTCGTACAGTTTCTCTCCAGAGTAATTTTTCTCAAATTCGCTGACAGAGTGGACATGAACTTCGGAGTGTGTGTATTCACTACTGTCAACCAGAGGCTTTCTGCTATGGGCATCCTGGTGGCTTGTGAGGTCTGCCAGGTCTGCAAAACCCAGTCCACAGTCCTGGCATTCATAGATTGCGTCATCTTTCTGGTGCTCCTCAGAACCTGAGGCCTGAATGGCAGGCTCTTCAGCTTTCTCCTGGCCGTATGACTCTTGACCACGGGGCTCATCACCACGGGGCTCTTCAGTGCGCATCTCCTGATCGAGCGGTTCATTGTCATGGGGCTCCTGGCCATGAGGCTCTTGGCCATGGGGCTCCTGACCATAAGGCTTGTCGCCACGAGGCTCTTCACCGCGCATCTCCTGATCAAGGGGTTCCTTGTCCTGAGGTTCATCACCATGGGGCTTCTGGCCCTGGGGCTCCTGGCCATAGGGCTGTTTGTCATGAATTTTCTGACCATGAGTGTCTTTATCATGGGGCTCCTCGGCATAGTATTTTTCTTGGGCATAGATTTTCTGTACACTGAGGTTGTTGCTGGTAGCAGAGCGTTGTCCAAATGCTCTGAATTTGCGCACTTGCTCTTGAACGAAACGTTCTTGGGCATAACTGGTCTGGGGGTCACTTGGGGCCAAGCTGCGGATGACAGAACGCTCATAATGTCGGCTTCCAGAGGGTCTTTCTCTGTCATGAATCTTCTGGTGCTCAATGAGGTCAGATCTATGAGCAAAGGCCTCTCCACATTCCTGACACTCAAAGATCTTTGCCCTACGGCGAATTGCTTGTAGGTCACCAAAAGGCAGAGAGTGGATTACAGAGGTCTCATTGCTCCTGGGCTCAAGGTACTTCTTTTTGGCACGAGCTTTCTGGTGTTCACGAACACTTGAGACGGGAACTGAAAACATGACATCTTGATTAGAGTCACGGGACTCTCCAGCAAGACTCGGAGGCTCAGCACGGGCCATGCTCGAGGGGATGAAATCCCTGTGGTGGCTGCTGTGACCTCCTTCATAAGTGACTTCCCTGGTAGGAATCTTGCGTCGCTTATTAAGATCTGGGATGTAAATGGAGGACTCTCCCTCCTCATTTCTGTCAAGCTGGTCATTTGCTCTATGACGTTTCAGAGCTCGAGGAGCAGGCAAGCTGTGGATGATGGACCCCTTGTATTCTTTTCTTTCATAGGTGTTCCCTCCAGCAAAGAGTTTGGGCAGGCTAATGCCACCTGAGGTCTGGGTGCTAGACTCCGTCACCGGTCTTGGTTTAGTGAAGCCCAGCGCTCCACGACTTCTCTGTGCTTCTGCAGGGCCCAAGCTGTGAATGACAGACCGCTCGTAGGATTTCCCCTGGTAGCCACTGTCCATGGAGGGGAATTTCAGTTTGTCATTAGGGTTGGTGCTGATGGTGAACGGCTTGTCATCGTCCTTGTTTCCGGGTGGCCTTGTTATAGTGTGACTCTTCTGAGATTCGGTAAAGGGCTTCTCATATCCCCTGCCCTCGAAGAAGTTCTTTCGAGAACGGCTTCTCTGGTGGTCACCAGAACTTGAGCTTTCCATCATTGCGTCTCTGGCGTTGTTAAAGTCGAACAGCCTCTCTCTGTAACTCTTCTGGCGCCCTTTGAGCGAATGACTTGGGACATAGGTCTCTTCGCACATCCTGCCCTTATTTTCAAATGGGTTTCCTCTGGTGTGGATTTTCTGATGCTCCCTCAGGGACGACAGATGAAGGAAGCTCTCCCCACACACCTTACACTCATAGATCTTGTCTCTCCTGTACATCTTCCGAAACTCACTGAAGTTTGGACAGGTCAGGAAGGGTTCTCCACGCTCGCGCTCGCGCTCACGCTCACGTTCACGTTCACGCTCGCGCTCGCGTTCCCGTTCGCGCTGCTCCCGTGCACGAGCACGCATGCGCTGGCGTTCGCGCTCGCGCTCCTCTCGGTCATCTCCAGAGTTGCCTCGGCCGTGGATTTTCTGGTGCTCAATCAGGGCGGAGCTGTGCAGGAAGGTCTCCTTGCACACCTTGCACTCATAGAACTTGTCTTTGCCATACATCTTCTGCAGCTCGCTGAAGGTGGGGCTAGGCATGATGGTGTCCTCGTCCTCCTGATCATTGCATTCTGCAAGGTACTCTCTAGCGTGCATCTGGCGATGCTCTGCCAGGGCAGCGCTCCTATTGAAGGTTTCTCCACAGTCCTTACACTCAAAGCGTTTTCCTCCTCCCTGACCTTTCTGCACCTCATTGACGGCCACACTGTGGATAAAGGACTCGCCGTACTCATAAAGGTTTTCCCTAGTGTGCATGATCTGGTGCTCAACAAACTCAGAGATGACACTGAAAGACCGCCCGCACTCATCACACACGTAAGGATCGGACGCAAAATCGATTGGCTGAGACTCAGAGATGGAAGGGCAGCTCAGGTTACCCATGCTCATAGCCTGTCTCATCTCACTACCGCACTCAAAAGGCTTCTTCCTCACGCAGCTCTTATGATCATGCCCTGAACCCTTGTCATCAGAATCAAAGTGATAACGCCTCTTCCTTTCCAGAGCTCGGCTTCTGGGAACCAGGTCTGCATTGAACCTGAAGCCTCCCCTGAACGCGCTCCCCTCAGCACCCCTCTCCTGGATCACTGACTCTCTTTTGTTTGAGGAATTGTCCTTCCAGTTGTCACTGGGTCTGGGGAACCTCGGAGCTGGACGCTCGTTGTTCACCTCCCTCGCTCTTCCGGATTTGGAGCTGCGTGACACATCCTTGATGAATTTTTCCATTATCACTCCATGAGAAGATTCATCCTCACAGATCCCACGTCGGTGGGCTGGCTTTTTGGGTTCAGGCATGGGTTTCAGACCTGGAAAGAAACCCCCATATGTAATTCTTCTCTTGTCCCTAAGCTCAGTACAGTGTTTGAGAATGTGAAATGTGGAAGTTTCTCTGTGTGAGGTTGGCTTGTCACTCACCTCGGCTGGTGCTTGGGTAGGCACTTCTCTTGGACCGCGATGAGTGTCCTTGTGTCATGTGAGAGTGTCTGTCATCTTCGGCAAGCTGTACTCCTGGTTACAAGAACAAAATGGTGGTTCAAATTTAAGTTGAAGATTCAGACTCATCATCATTAATTGATCCTTTCCACCAACCGCCCACAGCAAATACTTTGAATGTCTTCTGTTTTCTTTGTATTCATTTTTGAATCTAATGTAATCTACATTTGACTCCCTTATATGTCAAATTCACACCTAGGAAACTATACAGACTCCATGTGTGCATGAATTTGGTACCCTCTTGTAGTCTCTACCTTTTGGTCACTTTTTGAGAGCCTCCATTCTTCCTCAGAGGGTCTCACTATGTAGGTAGCCAAGGCTGACCTCAATTGATGATGCTCAGATGTAGTATAGGATACTGTGATTTCAGGCAGGTGCCTCTAGGCTCCTTCCCTACTTCTGATGCTCTTTCTCTACCTACTCTCTAGCCCTAACATCCCTCAGAGTGCACATGAGGACCTGGGGTCATACAGAAAATCTCTGTGACATAAGCTATCTCCCTGCTCAGCTAAAGTCTATATGATACATTCTTCAACCAAAGCTAGATGGATTTCTTTAATACTCAAATTCCGTTTTCTCCACAAATGGGCAAATTCACCAAAGACTTCTTGTTATCCTCAAGGTCCAAATACACTAAGCATGGACTTAAAGAACTTGAAATATTCAAGGCAACAAAAGGCTCCTGTCATGGGACTGGAAGTGGCAAGAGGAAGTAGGTGCTTACCCAGGGAGAGCAGCTTTCTGTAATTCTCCAGGTTGTCCTGAATCGGATTCTGAGGCTTCTTATCCTCTCTGAGTTCCACAACATTCTGGTATGACTCAGCATCCTAAAACATCAAACACAGGCCTCTCAATGGAATCTGTCCCCATGGATGCTCAAGAAGAGAATAATGTTGGCGGCATGGGAGCTACGTATATGAAGTTATATAGGAAGTGCTCACGGTATTTGGGGTTCTGAGCGATCCAAGGCAAGTGTTACTAGGGGCCTACATAGTACCTACCTTGTGCTACACTCTGAGGCAGATCCCAAAGACGCATGACACATATTCCTTGCCCTCATGCAGCTTATAATTTGGTTGGAGAGAAAAGACTCATGAAACAATTAGAGAACAATAAACAGTAAATTGGGATACAGATAATAAATGCTACATGGGTTTATTGGAGGGACGGTTCAGAGTGGGCCTTAACAGTGAGCAAAGATTTTGCAGACGGCCTCCAGTGGGGCCTGAAGTGGTAGGTGAAATTACAGCATGTAAAAAGGGGGTTGTTGGGAAAGCCCATGCAGGCTAAATAATCAGCATGCATGGTACACTCATGGAAACAGAAAGAAAGTGTGCTCTAGCAGACATCTGGTCAGACTGTGGTTTTATGTTCCCTTCCTGTCTCTACCGCATAGCATGGCTACAGCCTAGAGTTTCCAGTGTGTATCGTTTCCAAGTAACTCAGTGCATCCAAAGCTTTCGACTTAGTGCTATTTTTTTTTCTCTCAATAAGGGATACGCCCTCCCCCCGGGAATACTCAGAGTCTTCTCTGTGGCGTTCTAAAGGACCTTTGATTTGTTACTCTTGGTGAGCTGCATTGCCAGGGGTGATGACACTGAGGCCTGAAGGGGACACTGGAGTATGGAGAGGGTACTGTGGGAATCTATAGGCTTTGGAGCTGGAGAGAACTATAGGCTCAAAAGCAGACCGCACCATATGTGAGCTGTGCAACCTTAGCTATCAAAATCTTTCAGAGCCTCAGATTCTTCATTGTAAAATGGCAAGAACTTGCCATATTGCAACACTGTGTGTGAAGATTCCAAAATGTGGTCACTGTTTAAATATTAAGAGAAATTATGCAAGAAAAATATAAATGTTTTGATTTTAAATTTATTATTGACCCGTTACTGGAAAGAGGCTGGAATTTTAAGAGACATGGGAAATACAGCAAAAATTTTTTTAAAAAGTATCAGAATTTAATAAGTTTCATCTATGCAACTGTCCATGTCCAGTCATTAAGAAGCAAGAAACATCAAAAATTAGGGTGAAGAAATGAAGCTGAGCTTCAGAAATCAAAGTCTTTCTAGGTTAGGGCTAAAAATGAAGACAAAAGCCACATTACAAAGAAAATTTCAAGAAGCATTGCAAACTTTGAAAAACTACCACCCCGGAAAGCTAAATCAATTCTTTCGGTTGGGTGTCCCTCCTCTTTCCACATGATAAGTTCCTTGGAGGCAAGTGCTCTGTGCTTTGGGGAGGGGCCAGAGATTGGAATTTACTTACAATGGGAGACAGAGCAAGTGGGCACACAGTGTACCTGTGGTGACACAGATGACCAGAGCCCACAATGTGAAGGCTGCCAGAGACCAAAGGAGTCAAGAGTATGGGAGTGTAAGAGACAAAAGGGTCACCATCCCTGAGGTACCCAGCGCTCAAGGGCAATGGCAGATGTATTTTTAAAAAATATTTACTTATCTATCTAGTTTGCATAAACTAAAGTCTGAACCACACTGCTTCAATAAAACCATAGGGTGCTTTTATATGAAGATAGGTTCATTTAAGGAGCTGTAAAGCAGGCTCTGGCCTTTTGTTTGCTGTTCATCCACTATGACACCTAAGTGCTCAGGAGCTGCAAGCAAGTTTGAGTAGAAGAGGTGGCCTGAGAGTGGGCTAACAAGGCATTGTTTGGATCTCACCACTATTAAGGGATTCATGGGTGATTAAAAACAATGTAAGAGAACTTTCTGTTTTGTTTCTAAAAATGGGATTTTCACCATCGTGACCCTGTTTCTGCTCTGAGTCAGTAGGCAGCGTCTGTAGACATGGCCCTTGGTCAGCAACTCTTCACACATTGCCATGGGAAGGAATATCAGCAGTGAAACTAGATGAAGTTCAACTATCAAACACCAGTAATCCAGCCCTGTGTGCCCTAGCCATCCTCTGGCTCCTTTGGTTGCCAGATGCCTGGCTTTCACTTAATTCTGACCACAAAGCTTTGCCTGTACTCTCCCTAAAGACTCTGGGAGTCTGGCCTCAAGCCTGGCTCACTGCTCCCAGCCCCTCAGAGGTCAAGTGCTACTGCCCTGGAGGAATTTTTCTTTGATTTAAGTCAAGACTGATGCTGTAATTTTTGTGAATATCGATTGCCATTGGCAACAGCATCCCAGAGCAGGAAGCCTGTCTGTCTTGGCCACAGCTATGCTTTCCAAAGCTTAGATGCTTAATTGGAAAGGAAATGAAGGATCTGCCTCAGACTCCTCCCCTTCTTCCAAAGCCTATTGATGCCAAGCTTCTCTTCCTCCTCTTCCTTTGTCCAGAGCCAGCTCAAATCCCATGTCCTCTTCCCCTTTACCAACTGCCCTATCGCTTACCACCCCTTAACCAATGATTGTGGTGACTGCTAACACAGTGTGTCTACCATGAACTAGACAACATAATTGGAACTCACAACACACACTAGTGTGTGACTCTCACTGACTCCTCACAAAGGAGCTGGGAGACAATCGCCACATCCATCTTTACTAATGAGGAAACTGAGGTTCAGCTTAGTTGTGTAGGCCAATCCCACACAGTGGTAGGTGGCAGAGCCCCATTCTCATCAGCTCCAGAGCCTTTGATTTCCCTGCCCAGTCCATGTTCTAGATTCACAACTTTTAATGCTCCTGACTTCCTGGAGGCCAGGAAGATGTTTGGAGTCCTTAGGCTGCTTAACCTATCAGGTGACAATACACATTGAGGAGGCAAGCCTTCCTCTAGTTATGCAGATCAATTAAAAGACAGGCAGCAGTGACCTTGGCTACTGGCCACCTGTTAGGATGGTCCCTGCCTCCTCTTCAGAGTGACTGAGGGCTCTCAGCCATGAGTGGGCCTCTAGGGGTAGATGAAGACATTGTCAGGGAGAAGACGGGCATCTTTGGTGTGAAATGAAGATAGGCTTTTTTGGAAAGAGCGGAAACCTGAGCATACCTGAGATCGAGGCTCATAATCCATGGAACGTCTGTCATCATCTCTTTCCAGTCCAAAATATGGTCTTGACATCACAGGAAGAGAAAGATCCCGTTGAGGCAGCCCTAGAAGGAAGAGAGACATCGGAGGATGTAAGACCTATTTCAACCTGTCAGGGACCAGGGATCCCTGCCAACCTTAGAACCTACCTGGAATGTAAGTGTGTACAAAATAAAAAATATATGTGTATGTTTTGTCTGCATTCTGTGGAGGAGCCTTGCAACGTCTCAGCATCCTGCCTCATCATTCCTTCCTACTCTTAGAGTCAGACTCATGCCACAGTTGTGTGGGTCCAGGCATGGAGTCTATATTCATGTTGTCAGTCACTGACTCTCCTGTGTTCCCTCATCTGAGACCAGAAATGAAGTCTAGAGGCTCATCAAAGGTACCCCAAATTATTGGTAAATGTGGGGGACTTGAAAATCTCTTTCTGATTACAATTTTAGGATCCCTGCTAATAAGTGCAGCATCTTTCAAGTCCAGGAGGAACAATTATAGTTTCCAGAGGCATGAATACCAATAATACATTGGCATGGCATTTATTCATTGTTTTCTAATTCTGAGGGGCACTACAATGCAGCGTCTCTCCATATTAGCATGAAACCATGACAGGTATGGTTTCATTAAGACATTATTGTAATTAAAATGTGTTTGCTTTTCATCATTATATCTGTCTGTGGTATTTTTTTCATTTTTATAGCAATAAAGTTTTTTAAAATATAGAAACATCTAGTTTTCTTTTTAAAATATGACTGCTTAGGGAAAATGTTGAGTTAATAACTAACTACATAGGCTGAAATAGGTATGTAGCATGAAATGGCTCTGCTCAGAGGAAGTTCCGAAACTAAAGCTTGGGACTAAATATTTTAATAACAGGAATAATTCAAATTGAGCCTCTCTGCACACAGACTTTGCCCTGAGCTACAGGCCAGCAGACAACTTACTGCTTCTGGGATTCCTGGTGTATGGCCAGCGGTCTCGAGGCTCCACATCTCTGCTTCTGCCTCTGCGCTCCTGGTCACGGTCACCTAAGTAGGTCAGGTATTTGAGTGGTCAGAAGCACTTTGACATATCTGTCTTTCCCTCATGTGTGTATCCCCCAAGGAGATGGATCCAACTTGATGGGTTCCATACTCACAGGCTCAGTAGCAATCTACCCTACAAGCTTTTCCCAAGTTGGGCTTGCTTCACAGCAAGGACCAAGGTAAAGTCTGTAAGCTAGTTCCACTTCAGACCTCCCAATTGTTTTCTCAGCTTCTAAGTGGTCAAGACCAAATCCAGGAAATGGACCACAGACCTTCTATGTCTAGCACATGCCAACTGACTTTAAGTTATACAATATTCTACTGGACAGAACCTGAAACAGTGGTACACATGTCCACCCTAAGAGCAATTCTGCTAAGCACAGCCTTAAGTAGATGCTTAGTAGATGCTAAACAGTATAAATACTTAATTGTTTTAAAAAAAAAACAAAACAAAAAACGCATGTTGTTCCATTGTAGGTGACTGTTTTGTTATTTTAAAAAAATGCCTCAATTAATCTGCTCTCCAAGTAATACTGAACACTGGCAACTCTGCAATCTTCAGAGAGGCCTCGATGCCCTCTGTGACTCTTTATAATGTCACATCTAGTGGGGCGGGGTACTCACTGCTGAGAGAATGGGATGGTCGAGGTGGTGGGGTTTCTCTCCCAGTTCGGCTCATGTCGTCATCACTGGTCATGTCACTGTTGGTGTCGTCTGAGAAGACACCAGACCATAACTTAATGGTTCTGCATAGCTGGCCTATGTTCTCACACACAGCTACCCTCTCTCCAGAGGTTCCAGTGCTCAGATCTTTTTTATGCATGGCAGCCCCCTTTAGTGACATCTACCTACTCCTGCTACTTAAATACAGGGTGGGAGACATGACTGTGACCATCTCTGTTTCACCCACACACAAAAGCAGCCAACAGGCCACTTCCCAAGTTAGTACACCATGATAGTAATGGAATTTTCTCTACTTATTAGATTTTCTCCCTTAGGATGGGCCACTTTTCTTCTCCTGGCTTAGTGCTAGTTCTTAACTAGGGACATTTGTCTTCCAGGAGTCATTTGGCCACATAGAGAGATTAGGAGGCCAAATCTAATGAGTGGTACTATTGCCTGGCCCCTAAAGAGAAGATAACCAGATCAGAACAGTCAGTCATCAGTAGTACCAAGACACAATCCTTGTAAATGCTGTCTAAGCCAACTAACTTCAACCTCTGTAGTGTCTCACCTTCGTGGTGGTACATCTTGTAATTGTCCAGTAGAGTAGGTTTTCACAGTTGTCTAATTGCTCACACCCAAAGGTTTGAGCTTTTCAGGGATGGCCGGCTGATCTCCTCTTGCTATGAGGGTCTGCCTGTAACCAATTGAGGCAGAATTTTCAGAGTCTGAGCAGAATTTTCTGAGGCCCAACAAATTCCACACACAGTAAGTTTCAAAACATTTGCTGATTCAGATCAGCTGGGTCTTCTCCTAGAATGGCATCTAGCACTTTAGTAATGTCACTCTCTAGCTCACACAGAATGTCTCCGGTTTGGTGGTAGACAAGTGATTTGGAGTCATCATTTCTTAAATTAGAAGGTCTTATTTGGTGGAACCAAATATACAAGTCAACAGAAATCCTGCAATAGCACACATAGACCTGGACTTTGGAAGGAGCTCTGTAGATGTAGCAGAAGTCAAAGGCTGGGCATCAGCATGGGCTACCCTGTGTATTCGAGTAAGAATTACCCCAGAACTACATTTGAGGAGCTCTCAGGCTAACTGGCTGTGTGATGGTGGACAGTCCATCTAGTACCTTGAATTCTGTCATCTGTGAAATAGGAGCAGCACCTACAGGCCTTTATACCATACCTTGAATAAGCTAAGATTCCTAAGAAGTTTAATGTGCCAATGCAAAGCACAGGGAACAATCTCAAGGCCACCAGCTGCGACTAAGATTGGATGTCAGTGGGGTTTTTTAGCCAAAGTGTTAAAAGGATAACATCTGAGATGGGCCTGACCCTGCCAGCTCTCCCCTTAACGCACTTACTGTAGCCCAATATCCAATCTGCAAAGAAATGGATGACCATACATACATGTTAATAGTATTAACTGTGATTACCAATGGTTACATATTTTCTTTGTTAATATCTTTAGGCTTCGGAGACTCAACCACATCACCATTGACTATGGGTGCCATTTCAACCTAAAGGTAGTAAACCCAGTACATTTCAGGTGCCAAGTAAGTACAAGTGCTAGTAGCCTCCGACTGGACAGTGATGGATAGTTTCATTATTTCTATCAGCTCCCCTAAGGGTCACCAAGACACTTCCTTCATAGTTATGCCACCTTATAAGGGGTGTCAGTCACAAAACTTGGCCCTTCTGGGGCTGACCCTAAAATCATTTCCTAAAATCACATCCAAGACATGTTCAAATATGTATGATTATTCTTGTTGTTCCCTAGTCACCAACCATCTTTCCTTTTTGAAATAGAGTCCTTCACTGGCCTGGAAATCACAGCATAGACTGATTTACCCATCTTCACCTTACTAATATTGGGATTACAAATATCAACACCATAGCTTTTTTCCCGTGTGTGAGACAGGGTCTGGAACTCAGTATGTGGAAGAGAACCCTGAACTCATAGAGATATGCCTGAACTCCCAAATGCTGAAACTAAAGGCATTTGTCACCATGATCAGCTTTATACCTGAATTTAATTTTTTTTTTTCTAACAGGATTCCCAGGAACTCACTTGGTAGACCAGTCTTGCTTTGAACTCACAGGAATCTGCCTGCCTCTATCTACCTCCTGGGTGCTGGGGTCAGAGGCATGCGCTACTACACCCTGCCTCAATTTAAATTTTAAGGTGGGTTCTGGGGATCAATTTCAGTTCTCATGCTTGCAAGGCAAGCATTTTACTGATAGAGCCCTCTCTCCAGCCCAAAACAAATATTATTTTTAAAAGGGAGAGAAAATGAGAAGAGAAAACAATGAAAACCCATACCAGAAGAGCCCTTTCCTGTGATGATAGAGGGAGGTAGGGGCTCGTAAACAAAATAATTAAAAAGTTGGACAACATTCCCATTTGTGTGCTTGCGAAGAAATGAGCACACTTACATGCTGCTTGCAGAATTGCGGTTTCATCAAAATTAGAAGGGTGTACATTCAGCCCTATCAGCTCCATTTCTATGAATTACCCTGAGATACTCAAGAACAGATGGCCAAGAATGTCGTCAGTGTTATTGGTAATAGACAAGACATAGTCTACCCAACAGTGAATTATTATGTTTCCTTCCTGTCAAAGAACAAGGGAACTCTAAGTAAATGGGTGTCAGATGGTCTCTAATACACTGAAGTGTCAAAACATTACATTACAATGCTTAATAGCATCAAATGAAATACTAAGACTGAACAGGAAGAGGTTACCAATCCGGTCTGAGTTTGTGGTCCCATGAGTAATTTGGGAGGGGTGATAAGATAAAAATTCATTATATGCATGTTCAAAATTTTCAAAGAACAGATAGAAGAGATTCTCTTTTTAAAAAGGTACTGGATCAGAGATACATCAGAAGATGGATGAACACAACAGAATACTGAAGTTTATACCCTACCACCGGTCCCCAGGGAAAGGCTCATTTTTCTTTTTCATTGCTGTATTTCATAGCAAATCTGTCCTGCCCATAAATGCAAAAATATTTAATAAGTGCAGTCTAGCAAAATATAAAAACTAAATTATCCATGTCCACGAAAAGCTATCTTAATAATCCATGGATGGTACTCTTCTGGAGTGAACTGTATAGACAGCGAATTAAAGGGGAAAGAGGGAGCCCATAAGCACCACTTCATGTTTCAAAGAGCTTGCACACAATAAAGATCTACCTCAGATAAATGGAAGGAAACATATTAGTAGACATAAAAGGTGTCCTTCCAGAGATAGGAAAGAAGGCATTTCCTTTATCACAAATGCCATTTCACATTATATTAGAGGCCCTAACTAATGCAACTAAAGGAAAAGAAAGGTGTAAATACTGTATTGTTTTGTGTATGTATGTATGTATGTATATATATACACAAAACATATATGATATATATATACAAAACATATATGTATACATATATACACACACACATACACTATTAGCCTTTATTGTGAGGAGCTTTGACAAAGTCAAAAACTCAACTTCTAGAGAATAAAAATAGCCCTCTGAAAAGGCAAGTGTAGGAAGGATGGGCAACTGTCTGTACCATGACCCTGAGGGACAACACATGTTCTGTCCATCACAAAGACTGTAAGGAAGTCCACACGTGCACTTATGTGGATGGACATATGCACATGGGAGCTTAATTTGCTTATACAGGAAGAATCTTTAAATCAGGAAAAAAAAAAAAAAACCCAAACTTGTGTTATTTAAATTTGAATCATTCTTAGGAGTAAATGAGAGGTTAAGGGTGGACAGACATCACTTTATAGTGTTGATCTGCCACTCAAGCATTTATTTCCATGGTTAGACACCTAGTGTTGAATCAAATCTCCCTAATTAATTACACATTTCAATTACACCTCTGTGGAAGGCTGAAGCCACTAAAACCCAGTAACAAACATACTGTGACCTAACTAAAATAAGACCAATGTACCCAGAGGAGAACATGCCTCCTTAGTTTATTAATAACTGGAAGTGAGAACAAAGTCTTTTAATATGCTGTAACCTAATCAGAGAGTCACATGCTTGAGGAATGCCACAGCTTTATTTCCTAACTGCAAATGTAAAACATAGCAACACATTCACGTTCTCTAAAATAGTCAGTGTAGAAACTGTAAGCCACACCCACTCATCAAATTTAGCATTACTACCAAAACTTTCCATTTGAATTTTAGCTTATTTTTAAAACTTTATATTATTATTAAATGGACGTGTGTGTGTGTGTGTGTGTGTGTGTGTGTGTGTGTGTGTGTGTGTGTGTGTGTGTGTGTGTGTGTGTGTGTGTTTGGTCATATGTGTGCATATAGAGGCCAGAAGTTGACTTTGTGTCTTACATTGAATCTGGCCATTTTGTTTACCAAGACTCTCTGGACTCACCCTCCCAAGGTCCTCACTGCTGTGGTTACATGTAAAAGTTACCACACCCAGCTTTTGCGTGGGTGCTGGGGATCTGAACCCACATCATCTAGCTTGTACAGCCAATACACTACCTGCTGAACCACTCCACAGCCCTACTAAACCTTTTTAAAACCTATACGTGTGTTGACCTTACTAAAAAATATTGATAATTGATGACACTGTCTAGGAAACAGAGCCAGAGACAAGGAGCTTGAGTTTGAAATGGCCAGAGGAGAACCTGATTGCACATGAAAACTACAACTTAGTGTTTTTCTAAATGTATGAAAGTATATATAAACCAAGCTGGAAGAAAATGTTCAAATACATTCATGTCCATTACTCACGAAAAGGAGAAACCAAAAATACTCAAACAAATTAACTTAAAAAAAAAAAAAACTCCCGTAACTTCTATTTGGGGTGTTATTTTAATTCATAATCAGTCTTTGGGTTTGGTATCTGGTATGTGATTTTTTTTTTTAATTTGTAACTTTTTAATTTTAAAATTCAAAAAAAATATTTTAAAAATTAGAAATAAATCTAGTGTTTTTTTTTTTCTTCTACATAGTTTATTCTGGCTTATCAGCCCTCCCACTGCACTGCTGGGGTCCCCATGACAAAGCCTTCTTCCTCACTGACTCCTTTATCTCCAAAAGCCTGCCTGTGATACTCTGCTGCTAAATAGCATTTGCTTCCCAAGGGGAGCTCCAGGCACTGAGTTCCCCACACCAGAATCTTACTTCATCCTCCTTACAGACCAAGACTGAATTCTGGGAAAATCTATTTCTTTCATTTCTTGACTCTCTCATACCCCTCTGCTGTCTCTTCGTGCAGGAACCTTAGCATGAGTTGGATATTGGCCAAAGGCACCTGAGTGTCCCACAGACACTACCAGCCCAACTCTGAGCTAGTACCAAGGGAAACTAAAGAGAGAAGCCAAGTGATGTGGGCTAGTTATGAACCTGCCCTTCTCATGCTGGGCAGGGAGAGAAACTGGTTACTTTCCACTTTTGAAGAGTCATTCATAAACATAGAGGCATGAAACAGCCTTTGTATGGAGAATAAGTTCCATTTATAACATAGAATATATACAACCACAGGTCAGCGGTACTGCCTGTTAGAGGATGGCACTGCCATTGTGGTCTGTGCAGCAACATTGATGCCAATCTTTGAATATTTCATAATACTCTACTTCTATTTCACTTCAAAATTAGAAGAGGAAAGTGGGCAATTAGCATAATGTATTATAATGATAGAACTCATTAGGTATCTTTTATCCCAAATGGGAAGTGAAGTGGAAGTTTTGCCCACAGAAACGATGGGTAAGCATTCTGATGAGCAAGGGCACACACATTAGGGGCTAAATGTGTCTGGGACTGTGTGTGTGTTGATAGGAGAGGAATCATGTGACCTTCCAGTCTTTGGCCTCAGGCTCCCACATCCCCATCAGATGAGAGAGAACTCCAGCCCATCTCCTTCTACCCCATTTCTACTTACTTACTTTGTGCCCTCATCATGGCGCACCTACATTCAGCCCACTAACTCATTCTACCTACCTCATTTAAAGGGGGCTGGAATTGAGAACTTTAAAATCAGGAACCGAGGAGGAGGAGGAAGAGGAGGTTACTCTTGTCATCTCTCAGGGACAGCATGGTGCGCGGTCTCTCCTCTCTTCTTGTTTGCTCCAGCCTCCTGCCTCTTTCTGCAGACCGGCATTCTCTACTTCAGTATGTTCATGGAGTCCAGTGCTGTCCCGGTCACAGGCCTAACCTCACCTCTCAATTTAAGTGCCCTAACACTGACATGGTCATCAGCCTGTGTCCCTTCACCCAAAATCTGACTCTGAAAAGTGTATGCTGCAGCCTGATTTCTTCTAGAGTGGGTCTCAGACTCACATATGCTGAAGGGTCACCTGGGATGCTTATGATAAAGGTGGCTATCTTTTTTGTGGAATATTGTAGCTGGGTCTCTTAGGAACTAGAGTCTAGTGTTACCTCTTTAGGCTTAAGTGTCCAATCTGGTTCAATCAAGAACAATAAAGGAGTATGTAAGGGACAATGGGATTCTGGGGGCTGGGGGTATGTAATCTTACATGGGGGTGTGAGCAAGGAATGAATGACCTCTACCCTCTGGTCTAGTGACTCTTTCAGATCATCTCTAAAACATCCTGGGCTTCTTCTACCCAATATAAGCTTAGCACTTACCACACTCCAGCCAAATCTCCTTATTGTTGTCCATTCTTGAGGGGTTTCCCCAAAGTTCAGAAAGAGAGGAAATAATAACTAAGAGTTCAAGTTTCATGATCAGCACTAAGACAAGCCTACTTCAAAGACACAAAATGTCTTCTAGATCAGCATGGCATGTTTGACCTTATCTTAATGACCAGCTGATCTTATTTACTTAGGGGATAGGGACATGGGAATTTCAGTCACAAGGCATGGCCAATCCAACCATCTATAGGCAAGAGAGGTTCTCTAATCAGACCTAGCCTGGATGGAGATGGTAAGGAATAGGGGCAATAGATGAGGAGTCTGGGCTTCTGGTTGCCATAGCAACCAGAATCAATCACTATGACCAGGTGGTTGCACGAGGCTGTCTTAAATGCCAGTGCTGTCAAGGTTCTTCTACTTCGTATGTTCTGATTTCATACTCACCCATCAACCTCCTCATTATGCTTTCATTTCCCATGTAGGTTTGCCTACAGGGAGAGAATTTTCTCATCACACACTTTCCAGGATTTGGGGCCCTGCTACATTCCTCTCCCACCGTGAATTTCTGAACCAGATATGTGGGAACAGGGACATTTTGTTTCAGTTTCCATGTCAGTATAATTTTAAGTGAAGTTTCTGAGCTTTGTAAAATGTGGGTATACACGTACGAATCCTTCAGGAAAGGAAAATCTCTAGATCTCTGCACCATACTGGATCCCTGGGGCCTTCATGTGGGCTGGGAAAAATGCCAACCCAGCTCCAGGGGCCCGGCATACCATGTTAGCCCCTCCCAGGCAGCGCTCCCCTGCAAGCATAGCCAGCTATTTTTGCTAAGCACAATTCCTTACTTTCCAGGTCACAGGAGTTCTCATTTAGTAGGGTTTATACCACTCACTTCTGGAGTGCCAGAGTCTGGCATGATTCTGTCCCAAATAGGCTGAGTATCAACACTCGTGGATGGATTGAACAAATGGACAACCTTTGGATAGTCTGCTCACTTCTCCTCATCATGTGATTCATCATGTCTGGTCTGAATCAGTCAGCAAACTAGTAAAAAAGGGAGCAAGTTCTGTGAGGTCTCCCTTCTTGGTACCAGTATGCCCCCTTCACACGTTCCAGTGTTGGAATTCCAAGCCAAGCATCTCTCACCCAAATTCAAGGTGTATCCCCAAATCAAGTATGGCTGCCCTGCCCTCTGCAACTTGCAAGCAGATGATCCCTACAAGTGTACATGTGATTTTCATGTCACTCTTGTAGTTCAGACAACTTGGTGGCTTCCCACTGCATTGCCGGTTAAGCCCAAATACTTACCATTCATTTTTAAGGCCTTTCATAATGAAGCCCTCAAACTTACGTTTTCTCACCTTTTCGGTCAGTTATCATCTCTTCTCTTGCTCCAGACATCCTGGGTTTTCAGCTTCTCTCTCTGCATCCCTCAGGAACATCTTTGACCCCTTTGATCAATCTATTCTCCCCATGAAACATACCATTTATAATCCTTCAGAACTCTGCTTTAAGGTTCCCAAGTATCACAGGGAGGCACCATCTGGCCTCTAAGTTAATGTTTTCATGCAAATGTGTACTTTCAAGTGCATAAACCATACAACCGTGTCTTATACATTTTAAATCCCCCCATTAATGTTCCATGAACATACTTCCTTTTCTAGTTGAGACGGCATTTCTAGTACATGGTGCAAAGTATGCACTAGGGTGGTGGCAGGTGAGTAGAACTTCCCCTGCTTCTTAAATCACCCAGTAAAAGGCAAATAGGAAACCTAAAAAAGTACCCAAGTGTGTGTGTGTGTGTGTGTGTGTGTGTGTGTGTGTAGGAATAGGAGACAGGAAAGGAGGGAGTAGGGCTAAGAGAAATTTCTAGCAAATTCATGACCCACCAGACAGGTATTGTGTTCTCTGAGAGTACAAACAGTGATCGTATAGCTGTGTGGCATATATGCACATCAGGAAAATGTCAGCATGAGAAAGGGAAGTGAATACGTCAAAAGTGGGTGTGGCACCCTGAGGTGTGAGCGTAACTCACCTGGACCTGTCACCTGGCTGTTGGAGGACCTAGTCAGTCTTCCTCTCTCCGGTTGTCTCCAAAAAGGATGGGTCAAGAAGGTAGAGCTGTGGAGGAAGAGGACATGAAACACTGAATCTATTTTCTAATTACAGTGCTCTTTGGGTGAGAAGTGAGCCCACAACAGCTTCACCTTTTCTTTTCCTACAAAGGAAGACATCAAATGAGTCCAGGACCACACCCAGAATGAGAGGTCATGGGCAATCAATTATTCCAAAGACACATGTTGCGCCCTGGACTTTAATTACAGCCCTTTTCTATGTCAAAAGCACTGAATAAATTCCGAGGTATCTTATTTTCAGGGGGATTCTGAATTAAGGAACCAATCCAAGAACCTAATTGGTTACTAATTAACTATGTGACATTCCCATCTTCTAAGTGTAAGGAAACATGTTACATGTGAAAATTAGAAGAAAAATAATCAAGGAGAGACTTAACATCTCCCAGGAAACAGTACCGGGAGACTTCACATATAGTTGAATAATCAATGGGCCTGCTAGTGCTGTAGTCTTCCGGGTGTTGTCGGTGTCACCCCCTCCCCAACTCCTTCCCTCCCCACCCCACGCCCGCCCAACATTCTTTCCCCTTCTGATACCTGTGTATAAAAAAGTGTCTGCGGTTACCTATGTGTGCATATAAGATAAGGCACCGCGACCCCTACCCTCAGCTGTACCCAAGATGAAATCTGCTATCCTCTCCCTCAGACCTGCTGCCTACAGGTGACACATGCACAGTGAATGTCAGATGCCCCCTTGTGGTAAAAAAAAAAGATGGCGCTAGGGAAGGTGGGTGAGGCTGTGAAGACTACGTCATCAGGAACAGAATCCCTCATTCGAGATGTCACCTGCACAACGAAAACCAGAAGCCCCCTTGTGGCCGACAAAGATAGAGCCGCAGCGAGTAGGGAGGGCGCTGCAGTCAGTCCCAGAGCCCCGCCTTCTGGCCCGCCTCCTGCGGCAACCCAGATGTCACTCAAAATGACACCCGCAGAGTGAACATCAGACGCCCCCTAGTGACCAACAAAGATGGCGTCAGGGTGGGTGGGATTCTAAGGCTCAGTCACTCGGAAAGGGCCCCTCCTTTGGACCTGCCCCTTGCTGCCAACGGGGCTGTCATTCATGATGGCTCATGCGCCATAAAAGCGCCATTAAAATAGGTGCCACCGTTAACGATGCTCTCTATGGTCCTCTCCTCTGATGCACCCCCTAGTGGCCACTCTGTTACTCAAGAATATTAATCAATCCCCGTCTGTGCCATCAAAAGATGGCGCCCGGGTGGGCAGGACCCTGTGGTCCGGATCAGAGCTCCGCCCTCTGGTCCTCCTTCTGCAGCAAACCAAGCTGTCATTCAAGATGGCTACTGCACCATAGACGTCAGCAAAGATGGCGTCAGGGTGGGCGGATCTCCAGTCATTCTGGGAGCAAGAGGCCATGTGGCCCCCCCCACTTGCTGTCATTCAAGATGACACCCTCACCGAGAGCTTCAGACACACCCCCATAGCCAACGCTAACGGTGGGCAGGGATGTGTTGTCCCATCACTCAAGATAATAACCCCTCCCTGCGGCTTGCCCCTTGCAGCCAGATTAGCTAGCGTGCAAGATAGCGCCTGCGCCATAAATGTCAGCTGCACCCTTAGGTAAAGATGGCGCCAAGGTGGATGGGGCTCAGTGGCCGGCCACTCCAGGACCATATACCCTCTCCCTCTGCCCGGCCTCTCCCAGCCAACCAGTCCAGCTGTCACTCAAGATGACACCTTCACAGAAAACGGCAAACGTTCCATCAATGGCAAACCGATGACGTCAATTCATGCGGCCCAATCCATCAAGACAGCTCATCCCTTAGACCCGCCTCTTCCTCCTCCCCTCCAGCTCGCCCCTCTGTCATTCAAGATGGCGTCTACGCCATATTTGTCAGCGGCGGCGCGCGCTTTTGCCAGCAAAGATGGCGCCAGGTTGGGCGGGGCTCTGTGGTGACTCACGACCAGAGAGCCCCGCCCTCTGGCCCGCCTCTTGCCGCAAGCAAGCAAGTCCAGCTGTCACTCAAGATGACACCCGCAGAGAACTTCACACGCCCATCAAGCTATATGGCCACATCAATCAAGACAAGAGCCCCTCCCTCAAGCCCACCCCCTGCAGTCAGATGGGCTGTCATTCAAGACTGTGCCCGCTGTCCCCCTTTATAACTCCTCCCAGCCACGCCCCCTTTCAATCAATGGCCAGCAAGATGGCGTCAGGGTAGGCGGGGCTCTGTGGTGACTCAGGACCAGAAAACCCCTCCCTCTAGCCCGCCTCTTTGCAGCAAGTCAGCCCAACTGTCATTCAAAAAGCCCCGCCCTTGGCCAACAAAATGGCGCCAGGGTGGGCGGGACCACAAGGCCTTAAAACCCGCCCCCTGCAGCCAGCTGGGCTGTCATTCAAGATGGCGCCTCTACCGATCCGTGTCTGCAGCACGGTCTAACTAGCAAAACCCTAGAGTTCCGTTGTCTCTTGTCAATCACTCACGATGACAACCCCTCCTTAAAATACCTGCTCACTGGGCATCCAGACAGCAATTTTTAACTATTTGTAACCCCAACTGCGCTCCTTATACATGGAGCTAGAAACATCCCAGGGTCAAAAGCCCCATCAGATGATGATTTGAGGCTCTGTAACCAAAATCTAGCCAAGGAAAAATGGGAGGCCTGCATCGGTCAGCCGCTCCATCATTTAGGTGGAAGGTCGCTAGGTGGCAGCATTTGCGCGGCAAACAGATGACCGGGCGGCTCCAACTGATCGATGCCCAGAGGGTCTAGACCACTGAGCCAATCAAACAGGACAATTGGGGTGCATCTTTGCTGCTGGCCAACAAAGGAAGTGTAGAGATAGCACCCCAAACACTCCAACTATTTTGGCCTTTTGGTCTCTTTCGGCAACCAGCAAAAGCCGCGCATGCGCGGCAAGTGAACTACTCATTCAAGATGGCGCCCAGTGGGCTGGACCCGCTGAGTCCGCCACTGCCCGACGTCACTCTATCTTAGCCCCGCCTCTACCACAGGGAGCCAATCAGGAGAAGGCTGCGCAGCAAACCTCTCTCCGCCCTCCAAGATGGCGCTAACTGGGTGGAGCCCAAAAGTATTTTATAGCCTCAAATCTGGTCCCGCCTCCAAGCTGCTCTTAGCCCTGCCCACCGCCACTGCGGCAAAACAAGACCCGCCCCCAAGGGCAGTCCGGTGCCTAGCGGTAGAGTGTGAAGATCCTGCTCGCCTGGCGATCGGGTTAACCACGTAGCCCCTAGACTCTGCTGAGCAAAGAAAATGAAACCACGGAAGAGGTAGCTCAGAGACGGCACTCTGATGTCCACCTGGTGGTCTTAATATAGGACTCGGGCATCGTCCGCACGCACGGCTGTCGGGCGTGCATGCTAGACAGGGAGCCTAGATTCTGCCGGGAGTCTGGGTGGTTCGCCCCTAAAATCCTATGATCCTAAGATCTCAGGAATTCCAAGGCTCGGAGGCCTTAATACGTGGAGTAGCCCTCCGATCCCAGCCACAGAAATTACATCCCTGCGGCAACGCGGCCGCCCCGTGGCGAACCATCTTTCCGAAGGCGCATTTTGCAGCCTTGTCAACTAACTACCCATGTTGAATTGTGACTTGGTCTGCCGCCCCTGGCCCGCGGCAACGAACCCCGAACATCGTCTGAACTCTGCAGACGGTATCCAAGCGGGTCCATGCCACTGGGCAAGCAGGTAGCTGGCTGACTCACCTCCCCGGAGCACCGCACTCCGCGCACGCACCGCGACCGACCGAGGTTGGTCGTCTAGTGCGCCCACACTGAACCGGGCGCCCAGCGGCGCCACCAGCCCAGGGTGGACATCTCTCCGCTTCTCCTCCAATGCTCGTCCTCCCGCGACTCCTGACTCCCCAGCGTCTGCAGCAAGGGCTGCGGGACACCTCCTTGTCAGGGTCTCTGCAGAGGCGGAGCTTTTTCTCTGACCAATCCGAGACCCTGCTCCCCGCCTCGGTTTCCTCGCCACGCCTCCCACACCCTGCCAATCAGACTGCCGTTGCCAAAGCAACAGCTTGGCGCCAAGGCACAGAGTTGACGTCAACGGAGTCCGTGTTAGGGGCCCCCAGGCAGGGTCTGGAAAAGGGGGATGGGATGTGGGTGTGAAGGGATACAGCCCCCCCAAAGAAATCGAGGTGAAACAGAAATACCTACTAATGATGCCCAAATGCAAAACCTGAGAAGAGAAAGAGGGAAAAAGGACAAGCATATATTTGTCTAAAAACGGGAAAAAGGGGAAAAAAAGCCATGAAAAACCGAGGCAAAAACATGTGCGTTGATGTCTAACCACGAACGGTAAAGGTGGAAGAAAGGAGTTTTCTGCCTGCAACACCCAAGCACTAAGCTAATTTCCTTAATAAACGAAGAGCTATTGGAATCCATCAAGGGACAGACAAAGGCAAACCAAAAAAAGGGGGCAAAAAAGACCGCAAGTCACAGGACAATACAAATGGCCGGAAGAATCATGACCTGACTCGGCATAGAGAAACGCCAACCTGAGATACCGGGTGAAGGCGGTTTATGGCAGTGCGCTGAATCGCATGCTGTCATCCGCCGTTGCACGAATCCACTGCATAGTCTAGCAAGAAATTGCGAGGGGAGTGAGCGGGTGGATTACCAAGCCTGCCTCTGATAGAAGAAATTCCTATGTCACCAAGAAAAATAACGGGGCTATCGCTGCCATAAAGGACCTAAATCGTAATAGATTCAATGAAATAAAACACGTTGCCGAAGTTTGTAGGAACGGAATGGTAAGTGTGGTTTTCTTTTTTTCCCTCTCATTTGTTTCTTTGTTAAAAATAAATAGAAATGTGGGCGAAGCTTCTGGAACGATGTGCAAGAAATTTTTAACTGGTTACCTCTAGGAAAAGGAAATGGGGGAGGGGAAGATAGACTACAGAAAGATGATTTTGGCTTTATTCTCCGTGCCCATGAATTTCCTTGGCAGATAAACGGTATTTCTTCCCTGGCAGTAAAATCGATGAATTATTAAAAGTTTGTTAATGTACTATTGATGGAACCATTTCACTGCCACGGAATTTAAGTAAAGGAAATAAGCACAGGTGTGTGAAAGACTGATGGGGGGGGCGTTATTTACGGAGAGTTCTTTCTTATGATTAAAAATGTACGCTGCAGAACAGAAATGAATTCCAGTAAATCCACACGATTGTAATTTTGTGTGGCCGCTAAAAACTTCAGATTGTATATTTTTATTAGACATATAAAATGCAGTATTTTCATTTGGCGGGGGGGGGGGGGGGACGGGGACGGGACATGCGAGACCGCGGTCCGTGGATTAAAAACAGTTTTACCTAAGGGTACCGCAAACCTGATACCTTGGATTCGATTTTATATTTGTACTCAGAGTTATTCGTGGTTGCTTGGCAAGATAGAGAAGTGGTGGGCTTATGGACAAGGTACGCTACGCAGTTTTAAATCCCGGACCTTCGATAGGCTTTCTCACCTCGCAGAGGCACATAAGCGTAGCATATGAATGAAAATACTGTCCTTTTTATGCAAGCGCATGTAGTAAAGGTGAAAAACCACACTACGCTTAGGTCTTTGAATCTTGACTATTCATTCTGCTCGCCAGGAGAGCTGTTAAAGGATGTCCATGCTTACGACTCCTCAGAGATTGGTTTTGGAACCCTCGGGGATTTCTAATGTCTTGTTAAAGTTTTTTCGGGGTGGGGGATGTATTTTAACATATTTGAAGGACTACAGCCCTTCTATCTGTAAAACCAGTTTATCTCGAGGTCATGGGTCATCAGTTCTCTGAGAATTCAGTAGGCTGTAAGAGCTGTAAGAGCTCCCACAGAGATAGAATCCCCGTTCCTCTGTATTCCCAAGGCTTACTATCTCTCCATATTGTAGTCTCTTTGCACCGACTCCACAGCCTCATTACAGATCTTTGGTTAATATATGTGCCACAAGGACTCCCTTTCCATGTCCCTGGAAATTGCATGATAATTTTAACAATTCCCTTTATGCTTAATCATTCAACATCTGAAATGGAACAGAAACAACAACCCTCTCCATTGTTTTTTGTTTGGAGCAACACTACATGGTCCTCTATATCCATAGCCTCTTCCCTAACAACCTTCAAATGCTGAATGTTCTCCTCAAAACATGGCCACCATTCTTAAACAACCTCTCCCTATGTAGCCACCTATTTCCTAACCTAATCACAAGGTTTAAATGCCTAGTCATACACCAAAAGATTTCAAATTTTAATTCTATGGTACAAAACTCTCCATACATTCCCAATCCCATATATTCAACAATCCACATGAAAGCCAGATGTTTCATTCATATATTTAACAGACTACTCAAAATCACTTAAAACAACATGTTGGGGCTAGGGATCGATATAGTTCATTTGCACAATGCTTACCTAGCATGCATGAGACACTGGGTTCAATCCCCAGTATCAAACACTAATTTTTTTTTCTTTTTCCTCATTTCTAAAAATAGTGCCAGTTTTAGGCAAATAAATAAATAAATAAATAACATCTCACAATCTTTTATTTCTTTCAGGATATCCACTGACTATATCCAAAACACACCCCAAATTTGTCCCATTGAGTCCCACCCAGTTTTCCTACCAACTTTTTATATTCCTTCCTCTCCACATTGTACTGGACTGATTTTGGAAGGCACACAGAAGAATCTTTCAAAGCAAATGAAAGGTTTTTTCTCCCCTGAGTTTGAGTTGCCTTCTGACCTTATATTAACCACCGCCAACAAAATGTAAAGAGCCGTGGTACCTTTGGGTCTTGAAACAGTATCAGATTTTGGTACTATAAAATCTCATGATCTTTTCTTTAGGAGTCCTGGATTTTATGCCTAAAGAAAAGTACCCTTAAAAAAAGTTAATGGACATTCTAATATTCTAATAAATACTAGGTTTAGGTTTTAGGACATTTTTTTTATTTGGGTATTTTTGTATTTTTAGTGGTAGGGAATGTCACACACATTTTATGTTTCTATATCAGGAAGACACATGAGTATCTTCCTGAACCTTCTGGTCAGTTCCATTGGCCTGTTTGTCTATCTCTGTATATTAACACACCACATTCATTAATACCATGCCTTGACTTCTGAAGGGGCCCGCTCCGCTCCACTCTTTGGCTTTCTAAACGCTCCTGAATGTTCCTCACCTTGTTGCTTCCAAATGAATTTTCAAATGGGCTTGTCGAGTTTGATGAAATAGCCTCCTGAGATATGTATTCATGTTTTATTAAGGATGGAGAGTAATTTAGATAAGGCAGCAAAAGTCATGTTATCAAATGCCTCCATCTCTGACCATGGTCTGTTCTGCTGTTTATTCATATTTTACAGATATGAACAAGATAATGTAATAGGCATTTTTTTTCTTTAAAGGTCCTATTTGCCTTTAGGAGATGTTTTTCCTATTCATTATTGTGGGTCATTTCTACTTGGTTATTTTGCTAAAATAAATAAATAATCCCACATTTATAAGCATTGTCAAGATAATACAAAGATTCCTAGTGCAATTTTTCCCAGATGTAAACATTATAACAGAACCTTGGCACGGGACACTGTTTAAAAAAAAATGTATACTAGCAGAAAACTTGAAAATACAGACTGTGTTTAGATTTTACACATCTTTAATGGAAAGATCTTTAATGTCTGTAGTACAAACAATACTTCCAATGCCACACACACACACAAATAGGACCCCCAACACCACACACACATATTCACACACAAACAGGATCCTACAATACCACACACACACAAGATCACACACACACACACACACACAGGACCTCACAATAGCACACACACACAGAAACAGGAGCCCTAATATCACACACACACTCACACACACACAAACAGGACCTCACAATACCACACACACACACAAACAGGATCGCTAATATCACACACAGACACACAAACAGGACCCCCAAACATCACACATATACACAATACACACACAAAGACCCCCAACACCACACACATACATACACACACACACACACACACACAGGACCCTCAACATCACTGCCACCAAACACACAGGCACACACAAACAGGACCCCCAACAACACCAAACTCTCTCTCTCTCTCTCTCTCTCTCTCTCTCTCTCTCTCTCTCTCTCTCTCTCTCTCTCTCTCTCTCTCTCTCTCTCTCTCTTTTTCCCCACCCCCCCCCCTCTCATTCACACACTCTTGCATTCAGGCCCTCAGATTTTCTATCAACTTGGCTGTTTGGGTATATACAAAGGGAAATATTGCATAGAAAATTTCTTAATGTGGGTCTATATGATGATTTTTCTCATGAACTGACCTGGGTTTTACATCTTTTGAAAGGTAATATTGGCCATTGCTGGCTGTGTGTTGGTGTATGAGCTGGTGAACTGGCTGGCGGGATGCTGTTGTTTTTGTTGTCTGATTATCTTTTTATAGATTTCCAGGGATTTTTAAAATGGTAACATCTTCACTAATCATTGGCTTGATTTTGTATTTGTTTTGTTTTGTTTTTTGCTTTGTTTGAAACTTTTATTAATAATATTATCTCCGGGGTAAGACAAAATAACTCTGATCCCAGATTTAAGAGAAAGGACAGTCTTATCTTTGCCATCGAATACAAATGTCCACTGCAGACATTTTGTCAGAGCCTCTTTATTGAAGGTTATAAAAATCCCAGCTTAAAAAAATATATACCATTCATGAGTTTAATTTTATGTCTTTTCTACATTTGCTGCGATTTGATGATTTTTCTAGCTACTAAAGATGTGAATCACAGCAGTTTCTGAGGCTAAAATGTGTTTACATTCCTAAGCCCTACTTAACTGTGCTTATGAGGGTCTGGTTTATACACATGTGCAGCTGGATATCATTTTTGTGCCTCAGTTCACACACTATTATTATTATTGTTATTATTATTATTATTATTATTATTATTATTATTATTATACTGTCCTTGACTGCTTTGGTATCAAAGTTATACAAGCCTTATAAAATACTCTAGGTTACAGTTCATGATCTTTTTTCTCCAATGAGATTGTGTTTCTTATTGATACAGTTCTTGGTTTTTTGGGGTTTTTTTTTAATGTCTTTGTTTTTTCTAAAAGTAGCTTTTGATTCTGCCGACCACATTCTTTTTTCTTTGTCATTTAATTTGCTCTTGATATTTTTCCTAGTTATCTGAGCTCCTTTTCCTAGCTTCTTGAGTTGCATATTTATCTCATTTATTTTTATTCTCTCTTAATTTTTAACATATGCATCGAAGGCTATAAATTCTCCTCCAAGTGCCACTTGAACCAGATCCCACATACCTCACCATGGTTCAGATCTGCACTCTGTTTCCATTAGTGGCGTAAAGGAATGCATTTACGATTCTGAATTCTATGTTAAAAAAAAGAAATGTCTTTTGAATGTAGATTTTTGAAAATGCACCGCATTGCAGTCAAATAGAACTAGTCTGTGCGAGTTGCCATGTCTTAGGGCTTCCTTTAATTTAAGGTTTGATTGATTTTAATTGTTTGAGGTGTTAGACAAATAACAGTTATTCTTTAATTAGGCATTAATTTCTATTTATGTTCCCAAGCCCATGCTTCTTAACTGTATTTAAATGTCCACTATTTTTTGTTCTATTTTGTCTGCTTTATCTATCCACGCTAAGTAGTTCCTATTAACATAAACTAATACATCTATGCTTTTATCCATTGCTTCTTGTAGTTTTTGCTTCAAGCATTTCAGAATCCCATTGTCAGGTGTGAACAAGCACAGAGCCCTGCCGTTAAGTGACACAAGACAGTGGATCTGTTTACACTCGTAATTACTGGCACATTTATTTACTATGCCTTTTCTTTGTCACCTTCTTACCAGCTTTTCTGTTGAGTTGGTTGAGTTCTCCTTACTTATTTCTTACTGTCTTCAATACTCATCTCCTCTAATTATTCCATGCTTACATTCAATTTCTGTTAATTCTTTAAATTCGTAATTTATATACAAACTTTGTTTTGCACTAAAGCAAAGATACTGGCACACGGTAACAAAGTACTGAATTTCTCATTTTCTACCATAATTATGGTTGTACCTTATTTTGCTTGTTCGTTCTGCAGTTAGGTTTGGGTTTTTGATTTGTTTTGAGACGGGGTCTCACTGTGTAGCCTTGGCCGTCCTGGAACTCACTATGTAGACCAGGCTGGCCTTGAACTCACAGATGTCAATCTGCTCCTCTTTACTCCTGAGCACTGGGATTAAAAGCATGCACCATAGCACCCAGCTAATTATACACTCTAACCCCCTCCAACAACCCCCCCCAAATCTATTTTATAGTGGAAAATATTAATCATATGGACTGATGTATTGCCAAGTCATTCATTTTTAAGTCTCCCTCCTTCCTTCCAGGTTCATTACCCCCCTCATTGCAACACCTTTAAAAGACATTTTTGAGTAACAGCATAGCCAGGTAAGGGGTTTAAATATGCTGCTTCTTTGTTTTCTCTTTGTCCTGACAATATGATTCCTTTGTTATCTAACATTGAAGATGAGACCTTCCCGTAAGGTATAATGTCTCTTTCTAAGGATGCTGGTTTTCCTCCTTAGCTTTTAGAATAGAAACACGCTTGAAATATCAGTGGTCATTTGGGAGGGGGGGTGTATTTTTTCTACTCTACAGAATTCTTAGCTAGTAGTCTGTCCTTAAACATCCCTTTACTGCCATTTCAATTCTAATTTTCTCCACCTAGAGTATTGCAGTAGTGTCCTCTTCTGTTAATGAAAGCAGTTTGTTTTTGAAATTCTGGTTTTTAAATTTAGGCCTTTTTTTTTTAAATGCGTATGATTGTTTTGCTTACATGTATGCATTTGCATCGTACATGCAAATATTTGCATCCGAGGAAGTCAGAAAAAAGCATTGTATTCCCCCTCAAACTGAAGTTATAGATGATTGTGAGCCACAATGTTGGTGCTGGAATCTGAACCTGTGTCCGTAAAAGCAACAAGTACTATTAACCTCTGGGCTATTTATCTAGGCCCTACTTTCAATATTCTTGATACAGTGTCCATAAAATGTTCATCTATGAATATTTTATATAAAACATTCCAATTAGAAACTTTAAAACTTAAAAAAAAATCCATTGTCATTAAGTATCTCTAATGTATCTTAAATGTCATTAAAAAATGTCTCTATCATTCCAAATTTATACTAAAATAGACTTTAGCATAAATCCACAAATTCATGGGACCACATCAATCAGAAGTATTCTCATTCAGCCTGGGGAGATGGATCAAATGGTAGAGCCCTTGAGTCTGGTCCTCAATGCCAACATAACAAAAAGATGGTCACAGGACCCATTTGTAATCCCAGCGCTGAGAGACAAACCAAACAGTCCCTGGGGCTTGCTGGCAGCAAGCCTTGCCTAATTGGTGAACTTCGGGTTCAGTGAGAGACCTTGTCTCAAAACATAAACTGGAGAGTGGCTAAGGATGACAACAGACAAGGACCCCTAGTATTCACCTGCATACACCTGGAACACGTACACACGCAAACGCACCCACGCACACAGTCTTGTCTTCATTGCTTACGACAGTTGTTGCTTCCAAGTGTACAGTGGCATTTGCCTGAGGCAGTACGACCTGTGGTACCATAACAGGCAGAAGGCTCCAGCAGAGAAGAATCCAGCGGTCCCCTATCAAGTCTGGCACTGAAGAGATTTGCAGAGATGTAAAGTGATACTACCAGGTAAGCTTTTGTTTCAAAAAGTCTTTTTTCACTTAAAGTGTTAACCTGTGACAGGTCTATTACTATTATTTTAAATTAGTAGCTGTGCATTCAAAACTGTTTGATTTCTTATCTTTCAAGGTAGGTAACAATTGCATATATTTATGCCACGCAATGTTATGTTTTGATATGTACTTTATGAACTTCCATATTGTTTTCTATAATGGTTACATTTATTTATATCTCTCTAACACGACTTCTCTTCTCTCCACATCCATGCCCATACATTGGTTTTATAACAGCCATTCTAGAAGGTATGAGGTAACATCTCATAATGGTTTTAGTTTACCTTCCCCCCATGATTATTAACGCTGAGCATGCTTTCACGTACCTGATGGCGTCTTCTGATAAATGTCTGTTAGAGTCCTTTGTCATTTTGAAATTCTTTGGGTAGGGGAGAGGAATGCTGTATTATTGAGCTGTGAAGAAAAGACGAAATCACAAAATTTGCAGGAAAATGGATGGATTTGGAAAATATAAAGTTAGCAACCAAAACTCAGGGAAAAAAAAAAAACCAAACCAAAACACCTTGGTTTCCATATGTAGATCCCAGCCTATAATGTATACGTGTGTATCTATGTGTGTGTATAACATACATTAATATACATATACACACATATACAGATATAAGTGTAGTACTGTGGTACGATATTAAAAAGGAGACCATGAAAGGATTATATCAGGTGATAAGGATTCATGAAAGAGGTTATAAAGACAATGTTTTTCTAGTTTGTAATCTGTCATAGTGTATGTGTGTGTATGTGTGCACATGCACACATGCGTGTGTAAATCCATGAATACAGTGACAGTGCAGAACTCCAGGGATTCATCAAGGTCTCTCTAAATGAATATAGAAGTTCATTGGGATGGATTCAGTTTGGCATCTGGATTGCCTTTGAGCGTCTTCCTTAAAAATGCCGTGTGATGTCTTTATCAGCGAGTTAAGTAGAATGAAGTGATTTTATTTAATTGTTTATATTGTTGCTGCTGAGTTCCTTATGCGTTTAGGATGCACACTCCTTATCAGGCATATGTCTGACATGTATTTTCTCTCATTTCATATGTGATCTGTACATTTCTTTATTGTGTGGGAGATTCAAACTTGTTTGCTAGGCCTCTCTTCCCTTTTTCTCTTTGAGTTAGATATCAAACATTTTTTTAATTGCCCAAAAGACAGTAAGTCTTACTTGGAATTTAAATCTTTAGTCTATTTTTAGTTAGTTTTTGCCTGTCATATAATACTTGTAAAAATTATCTTTTTCTTTAGTATTTCAATGACTGTATTGAGTCTATAGGCCATGTTTAAATAATAATTTTCAAATCTATGAGCATGAAAAGCTTTCCATTTGTTTATATTCCCAAATTGCTTTCATCAGGGTCTTTCAGTGTTCATTGTATAGCCCTTTTACCACCTTTAATTTAGTCCTAAATACTCTTAAGAAATGATACTGTAAATGGAGCGGTCTGCTTTTTCTTTTTCTTTTTTTTTTTTCAGTGTGTGTTTGTATATGCACATGCATGCCTTGATGTGTGAAAGTCAGAGGACAACTTTTGGGCGTTGGTTCTCTCTTTCCACAGTGTGGATCTAGGGAATTGAACTGAAGCTGTAGCCAGGCTTGGCAACAAGCATCTTGACCCACTGAGCCATCTTGTTGGCCCAAGTTTCTTGGTTTCTTTTGCAGATAGTCCACTGTTAATGTACAAGGTACTGATTGCTCTATTTTGATTTTGTATCCTGCAAAGTTACCAAATTAATCTACTAATTCTGGCAGGTTATTTTTACGCTATCTTTAGAGTTTTCTATATATAGGATCTTGTCAACTACAAACATCATCTTACTTTTTTATTTTCTAATTTCTATGCCCTTCATCTCCCCCCCCCCCCCCCCCCCCCCGATGTAATTGTTCTGGGTGGCAATGTTAGGGTCATATTGACAAGAAATGTTAAAAGAATGCATTTTTGTCTTGCCAGGCATGAGGGCACATGCCTTTAACCCCAACATATGGGGAGGCAGAGGCAGGAGATCTCTGTGAGTTTGAGGCCAGCCTGGTCTACATCGTGAGCTCCAGGACAGCCAGGACTACACAGAGAGATCTTGTCTCAAAAGAAAAAGATTTAAAAAAAAAAAAAAAAGCCTTCATTCTTAGAGGAACAACTTAATGTTCCTTGTTGTATCATTATTATGTTACTGTGTGATTGCCAAAAATGGCCTTTGTTATGCTGAGGTGTGCGGCTTCTACACTTAACTCCCTGAGTTTTTATTTTACTTATGTTGAACTTGGCTAAATACTCTTTCTCCATCAACAGAGTTGTGAGTTGATCGTCTTCAGCTGAAGTAGTATGCCACAGAGCATGACTTGACTATTAAACTACCCTCCCCTCCCCTTGAGCATGGTACATGATCTTTTAACGAGCTAAACTTCATTTGCTGGTATTTTGTAGAAGATATTTTCCCCCCTGTGTTCATCAGGAAGAGTAACTTTTATTTTCTTGTGGTGTCCTGGCCAGGATTTGCTGTTAGCACAATGCTGGCCTTGGGAAATGGGTGTGCAAGCATTCTGTTCTTTGCAGTATCTTTGAACTTCTTTGCGATGTGGGAACATAGCTTTTTCTGGAACAGTTGGTTGAATTTACAACTGAAGTCTTCATGTCCTGTGCTTTTCTCTTGGGAGGTTTTAAACTATAGAGTTAATCTCCTTAAAATTATTTAGTTAGATTTTTCTAATTCTTTCAGATTCCGTTTAATAGTGTGTGTGTGTGGGGGGGATGCTTGCACAGCACATATGAACATAAGTGCCATACCCAAGGAGACCAGAAAAAGGTTATGGCCATTGTGAGCTGCCCCATATGGTTGCTTAGGTCCTTCAGACAAGCAACAATCACTGAGCCATCTCTCCAGTCACAGCATTTTAACTTCTACATAAAACGATAGATGTTCCTCTACTTATGGTGGCACTGTGTTCAAGTAAACCCTTTCATTATAAGGTGAAAATATCTAGGAGCTGAGAGATGGCTCAGTGGTTAAGAACACTTGCTGCTCTTGCAGAAGTCCTGGGTTCAATTCCCAATATCTACCTCATGGCTCACAACCATGCCCCTCTGTTTCCAAGGGATCCAAGGTGACTTTTTCTGGGCTCTTAGAGCACCACACATGCATGTGGTGCACTTATATACATGCAGGCAAAACACTCAAACATTTTAAAGAAATTAATTTTTTAAAAAAATCTCACCTACCCAACATAGCTTAACAGTGTGAATACTGTGAGATATCTGTCTGTAGCTGGTGTTATAGATTATTAGTGGGTAGAGTAGTGTATAACGCCCTGGCTCTGACCACTAGCACTCCACAAAACTATCTGTGGTGATGCACACACATAATCTCAGCAATTTGGATATGGAGGCAGAAGGTTCAGAAATTCATGGTCATCTTTAGCGACATAGTAAGTTTGAGTCCAGCTTGGGAAACATAAGACCCTATCTCAAAGGGAAAAAAATTAGATTAAAATTTAAAAGAAGAAGGTCTTTGTTGTTTAGCCTTATGTTCATGTGGCTGATTGGGAGTGATGGCTTCCTGCCCAGATTCCCTAGAGAGCATCAGAGTACGTATTACTACCCTGGGGAAAGAAAAAAAAAATCAAAATTCAAAATACAATTTCCAATGAATACAAATGGCACTCTCTCAATCCTAGAGTCAGAAGTGAAATGTAAGTAAAACCATTGAGAGTCAGGAACCATAGATAACAATAGGCACAGTCCACACCAGTAAAAGCCGATGCGACTGTCCTCCAGGTCACAATTGGGTGCCTACTACTGATAAGCGCAAATGCCAGGCCATGTTACAAGGCTTCTTGCAAATGAAATTAAAGCGGCCCCCACACAAATTCATTTATTTAGTTAACTATGCCTTTAGAGTTTTAGTCTCTAGCTTGGAAGACACTTCCAATAGCCAAAAAAATAAACTTGGAAAGATGTTAAAGGGCTTCAGAGGAGAAGGAAGGGGGGGGAGCGTAAACGAGGGAGGGTGCTCAAATGGTGGACAGAGAGTAGTCAGAATGAGCTTCTTGAGAAAGGGAAGTTCAGACTAAGTTTTAAGAAGAGCCAGGTGTGGGAAGAGCAAGAACATTCCAGATGGATAAAATTACACTGTACAAAACCATAAATTGCTAGAAAAATAAATAAAAGAAAAAACGGAAAGCAGGCAGGCAGGCAGACCACTAAAATGTCTGAAGGACCAACGTGGGACAGAGAATGGGATGGGGTGAGACTATTCGGGTGTGGAAGAGTGAGCCACTCATCAGGAGTCAGGGCCAATCTAAAGCCTTTGCGTTGGAATTCCAAATATAAAACTGGGGAAGATACCTCGGTGGTTCAAGAATTTGCTATTTTAGCATGGAAAGCAGAGTTTGGATCTCTCAGGAGCAGCTTAAATTTTAGGCCGGCAAGACAGCATACCTGTAATTCCAGTCTGGGAAAACAGGGGCAAGGGTCATCGAAGCAAGCTCCCTAGCAAGACTAACCGTAACAGAGAGCTCTAGGTTTGACTGAAAGGCCCTGCCTTAATGAATAACATGGAAGATTGATAGAGGATGACTGTAGATATCAGCCTTGGCCTCTACATGTGCACATGACATGTACACACACATCTTCACACGCCAGGCAAACATGCACACACACACACACACACACACACACACACACACACACACACACACGTGCATACGCACCCTACTTGTATATTTTCACACATGCAAACATGCACACACGCCCTGCACACATATCCTCACACATGCAAATATGCACATACATACATGTATGCACACACATATGAAAATGGAAAAATAAAAATGTAAAGAAAAAAATTAGCAAAAGTTAGGAAAAATGTAATCTTAAAATCCTAAATATGTTAAAGGGTGTCTGACTGCTTTTAAATAAGGCCTGACATCATCCTTGAAAAATGATTCTGGCTGTTCTGTGGAGAGTGAGGGGACCAGATATAGGAAAAAGAGGCAGAGGAAGGCCAGCCATGAGGCAGTTGCCTAGATAGAGAACAGCAGACTCTGTGCACAGTAATTCGTAGACAGGGAGAAGCAAACAATCTCAAGAGTTTCTTTGAAGACTGTATAAATAAATCCTGCTAATGATTTGTATATGTGTGGCAAAGAGAAAAGGCATCAGACATTAGCCATATGATGGTGTCTGGGGAGATTGGGTTGACAGGAGTATTATTTAGTGGATATCTGAGAGGCAGGGCACAGACGAGGCATGAGAGGGAGAGGCCTCTGGGATATGTAACGGCTGAGTTGCTTACTCTAAAGTAAGTGGAGATTTTAGGTGGGGACTCTGGAGGTCTCCAACGCTGGAGCTCTGGAAGTCCTCAGGGCTAGCTGGCTCATTGCTTGAATAGTCAGATTACAATAAACACTAATTTACAGAATAAACAAGTTCTTGAGTGAGTGAGTATGTTTGGTTGATACATAAATTCATATGCAGATCTGAATCAAGCCATCCAAGCTTCTCTTTCTTTCCTTCTTTCTTTCCTTTCTTTCTTTCTTTTTTTTTTCTTTTTTTTTTTTAAGACAGGGTTTCTTTATGTAACCCTCACTGTCCTGGACTTTACTCTGTAGACCAGGCTAACCTCAAACACACAGAGATTTGGCTGCCTCTGTCTCTGAGTGCTGGGATTGAAGACGTGCTCAACCTCCACCTCAGCCCAACCAGGTTTTTTTTTTTTTCTTTAAATTAGCCTTTTCACCTGCTCAAGGAGTTACACAATCTCAAGCCAGGCATTCGTGTTAAAGGTAACCAGCTTTTCCACAAACAGCAGCTGCTAAGTCCAAATACTTCCTGGAGCTCAGCAAGATGGCTCCCCAGGTAAAGGCACATAGAGCCAAGCCTGATGACTTCGTTTCTACCCTGTGACTCACATGGTGGAGAGCGAGAACTGACCCCTTCAAGTTATCCTCTGACTTTCACATGGATGCACACTTGCACACGCTTGTGCATGCACGTGTGTGCGCACACACATAAGTTTCATGAGATGTCAGCTAAAGAATTATTAATAGAAAGGAATCAGATCCCTTCAGGGCCCTGTCAGCCATTTACAAACTAGAGAGTTCACTGAGGCCCAACTTCTGGTATACCATGGGAATCCCTATTAGGTGGGACTTAGCGTTCAAATTCCACTGACATCCTGAAAACTAATTTCTAGCCATACTCACTCGTAGGTGCTCAAGGACATGGTGAGAACTAGGAATGTGGCTTTCACAACCACAGTTTTAGCTAACTGGGACAAAAGAGAAAACGTGTTCCTAGCCGGCTGCACCACGGGACAGAGAGAAAGAATAAAGAACACCAGAGGGACCAAAGTTAACCGTGGAACCGTCACGATGGCTTAGCAGGAGTTCAGTCCTCGGGACCGGCCTGGGAGAAGGAGAGAACCAGTTCCCCCCACCCATTGTCCTCCGACCTCTGCACATGTACCCCCCCCCACACACACACACAAATAAATAAATAAATAAATGTAAAAGCAAGTCAAACATGAATCAGAAAGTATAAATATAGATTTGGAAATTTTGATTTGAGAGTCTCTGCCTCAGCTTATAAAAGGGACTGTAATTGAGAAAGACAACCATTGTCACCCTTGGGCCTCCACATGTTTGAACATACACACCAAGCATGTATAACCACAGTTTGATACTTTCATAAGGCACGCACACACATACACACATCTAGTGCTCTATAGAATCCATGAGATAAAAATGAGTATTTGTTGAGAACTTCTCAGGTGTTAGATACACATCAAACAACATATGTATTTCTCAGTTAATCTTCACAATATTTCTGATGTTTATTTTATTCTAAATTGTGTGTGTGTGTGTGTGCGCGCGTGCGCACGTGTGTGTGTGTTTATATATGTCATCTGTGTTCAGTACCTGCAGGGGCTAGAAGTGAGCTGGAATTATAGGTGGTTGTGAGCTGCCCAACATGGCTGCTGGAAACCAAACTCAGATCCTCTACTAGAGTAGTAAGTGTTCTTAATTTCTGAGCCATCTCTTCAGCCCCCCGATTTATATTTTAACATAAGGAAATGGAAACTCACTCAAATCTGGGTAGGACTAGTGACTCCAGAAGACAGACTCTTCAACCACAATCATACACAATTCTTTGTCACCAAGTAGAAAAACCCACTAAAAGAAGTGTGTGTGGGGGTGGGGGGCAGAAATTGAAATCTCAGTTTTATTGGTAGTTTCCTTCAAGCACCCAAGAACGATTCATTAGTCTTAGTCTGTACAAAGCATTTGGGTGCCTTTCAAAAGACAGAAGGAATGCAATATTTGTCCCTTTTCCTGTCGCTGAGATTAAAAAACAGCAAACTAACAAAAACCCACCAGGACAAAAATCAACTTAAAGAGAAAACGTTGACTTTGGCTTGCAATGCATCATGGCGCCTGGGGCGTGGTAGCTGTAGCTGCAGGCAACAGGTCACTGTGTCTCAAGAAGCAAAGGTTTAGGGACATGACTCAGCAGGAAAGAGCGCTGGCTGCTCTTCCAGAGGACTAAGGTTGAAGGCCCAGCACCCACATGGCGGCTCACAACAGTTCCGGGGGATCCAATACCCTCTTCTGGCTTCCTTGGGCACCAAGCGTGCATGTGATGCACAGGCATGCTTGTGGGCAAAATACCCATACACATAAAAAATTTTTAAATTGTAAAAATGAAGCCCTGTTACACGCTATAGCATGAAACTGGAAACAAATTGCTAAGCAAAAGAAGCCAGTCATAAAATCCCATCTATTAGATGATTTGATTTACACAAAATGTCAGGAATAGGAGAATTCATAAAGTAAAGGTAAGGGTGGCCTACGGCTGGGTGAAAAGGGAGAGTAGAGGGTCAGAGTTTCTCTAGATTAATAACAGCAATAGCTCTTGGAGTATATTTGATGCTACCCAATCATACACTTGAAATGGGTGACTCTTAGGTATATGTGAATCATGGCTAAACAGAGCTGATATTAAAAAATACATATATAGGTACATTCATCTACCCAGCGGCTTCATTGAAGAAGAAACACTTGTTTTAAGGGTGAAAAACAAAACAAAACAAAACAAAAAAACCTGTAACTCTGAAAAGATATTACCTACTCAAGTTCAGAACCTAATTAGGTTGAGAAAGACAGGATTCAGTTCTTGTTCTATGTGGCTTGTGAGGTTCTAAAACAATCCCACACCGATGTACTGGAAAGGCTTCAGAAATGACCATTCTTGAGAAAGCACACTGGCAGTCTCGTGAAGGCAATCTTCAAGAACCAATTAATTCTTATACTACAATTAGGCATCTCTTTAAAAAAAAAAAAAAAAAAAAAAGACTGTGTGTTTGACATACCAAAGGAGAGGGTGGGATCCCCTGGTGCTGGAGTTAAAGGCAGTTTTGAACTGTTTCAGTGTTGAATGGTGGTAACTAAACTCTGATCCCCAGAAAGAGCAGTGAGCACTCCTAACTACTGATCCATCTATCCCCACAGTTAGGTACTTTCAACCTACAGTAATAGGGGAGCACTGGTCATTGAAGAACCCAGCAAACGGCTTTTAATCTTAAATGGATCTTCCTGAGCGAATACCCTGGAGGATAGTAAAAATAATAGCTATCCCATTAAAATTTTACAGCGAGTAAGCCCCCCCCCAATCAGAATCTTTACACAAGTTGTATTTAATTACTGTAAAGACCCCATGAGATAACCGCCCTTTCCAGCTAGCTTTCACAAAAGAGAGGTGAGCCTTTAAAGATTAGTGTCTGCTATTTTCCCCCCCTCCAGGTTACAAGTTAGAAAGGATGGCAGGTCTCAGAATCAAACCCAAATCTGCCAGATGTCTGAACTCTTCAATAACCACTGGGCACATTTCTAGGCTATTAAATTTGAAAGCCATAATGAAATGTTATCATTCAGGAAAGGTAGATATGAAGAACTTGGCAATGAGCACTTTCATCAAAATGTGCTCCAAGGCCTTGTCATTTTAGAGACAACTTTTTTCACCCTTCCGAGGAATAATCCTCATGCATTATACATTCTAACGGCAGCAAAAGAAGAGAGAGACACCTTAACAATGCAACACAGGCATTTTAAACCCCAAGTACACCTTATTTGGGAGTAATAAAGCTAATATCGACAACTGATAAGTGCCAGAAAAACCTCTAAGGACTTCATAGCTCTTAGCTTCCCAAATCCCCATGACACCTGTCTACAATAGGTACTACCAGTAAATCCTATTATACAGAGGAAGACTGGTACAGAGAGGCTGGGTAATGGGTCCAAAGTCACATGGATTAATGGTTAAGTAATTGACCACTATTAAAACCCAGATTGTTGGGCTGGAGGCATGGCTCAGTGGTTAAGAGCACTGGCTGCTCTTCTAGAATGCTAGGGTTCAAGTCCCAGCACACATATGGGCAGCTCAAAACCACCTGCCCTCTGCGCTCAATGTGCACACACCACACACACACTTTTAAAATCGTTTCTAAAAAGAAGGCACAGAATACGCCACAAAGTCTGAAAATTTACCATTTTGTTTTTTACAGAGAGAGTTGGCTAATCCCATTCTTAGGATGAAATTTTGGAAAAAATAAAAAATAAAAAACTTTATTTAAATGGCGGGCGAGTATTCAAAACACACCCTTCCCATAGGGAAGCAAAGGCATGATTAGAAATGGTGACTTTAGTAGGAGCAGAAACTTCCTTCCAACTTTCAAGGAACAGATAATTTATCCGTTCCACAAAGCGTGCCAAGGCCTAGAAACCAGTGGGTTCTTCCCAGTTCATTTTAATTAACTGGTTCACAGAGGTTTACAATCCCCAAGTGATTTTAATTGGAAGGAACTCAGCATAATGAAAATAACAACAGCTGACGGTTGCGAAATGTTCTCTCTGCTGCCAGGTACTGTGCTTACACGGACGGAGGCTTCTAGCTAATCCCTTGACAGTCAGGGAAGGTAGCGCACAACTATTACCCATTTCTGTGCATGAAGCCTGGGCCTCAAAAAGTTAAGAAAACTGCCCAACAACCCCATACGTTGGAAAGAAGTCTCAACTCTAGTCATCCCTACCTCTGCAGACTATGAACACTCTGAACACGATAACTTTGATTATAATCAGATAAATCTGCTTATGTCAAACTAATTCCTCATGTTCAGAGTTGAATAGCCATTGTTGAAAAAAAAATATTAAGTACCAAAATTATCAAGATGATCTTGGAGGGGGGAGGAATAAATTCCCACTAATTGCAAGTAACCAAAATAATTCTGTGTTATAAAAAAAAAACGGGAGGGGGACTTGCCAACAATATTTAATAGCACATATAGTAGTGCATGTCTGTGATCCCAGTACAACAAAGATGGAGAAAGTTAAAAAGGATTGTGCTTGCCTACACAGGAAGCTGGAAGGGCTCCCTTGGCTAGAGATCCTCTCTAGATAGGGTGAGTAGATGAGATGACTGGGTAATAGCACTTGTTGCCATCTTAATGACCTGAGTTTGATCCCAGGGTCCCCACACAATGGAAGAAGGGGACCAACCCCTGAAAGTTGTCTTCCAGCCTCTACTTATACTCTGTGGCTGACATGTACCCACATACGTGCACACATACACAAAAATGTAGTAATTATTTAAAAGATTCCTTTCTAGGAATAGAGATAATAAACTCACAAATAAAAACATCACACAGCTAGATTAACAGCCACTCACATACTTGCTCCTTCCCAAACTTTATATATCTCAGTGGACTTCTTTACAGTTTGAATAGCCATTTGGAAGCCATGAAATCTAGATTAGGAATTTACCCTTTGCTTCTTCTTACTTGTTTATTTAGAGACAAGGTCTCACTGTGTAGCCCTGACTGGCCTGGAACTCTTTGTGTAGATCAAGCTGGCCTCAAACTCTGAGAGCCTACTTTGCCTGCTAGGTGCTGGGATAAAAAGGCATTTCCCCTTACACCCAGCCTTTTTTTTTTTTTTTTTTTTTAATTTAAAAGTTCATAAAGAGTTAGGTGGAATGGATAGATAGATAAAATTAAGAATCCCTGTGGAAAATGGAGAGCTAATGTTTTCGGCCATATGGGCAACATCTATTCAATAACCTTCCCTCTGGTAACTCACGGAATCCAGAAACTGGTGTTCCCTACAAACAATGGCACAAAAGTTACAGGACTAGCAAGGGAGAAGGCCTGGATCCGAAAGCCAAGCCAGGCAGAGAACAGGATCCTTACCAGTCTTTTCATGAGTAAATTAGAAAAATAGCATGCGCGTTCAGTCGAAGGTGAAAAGAAATTGGCCAAAGAAGGCAAAGTTAAGGGTTGGGTGAGGTGGGGTGGGGGTGCAGGAGGTGGGGTGGCTAGACATCTTTCCAGACGCACTCAATAGTAACTCACCCGAACTTCCAGCAGCGTGCTTCTAAACGTTTAAAACACTTGAGTGATTCCAAACTCCCAGTAAACCGGCTGATTAGTTAAAAGAAGTGGTGACAGGTTATGAAATGTTGGGGATGGAAAACCTAAAGGCAGACAGATGGGTGCTTCCCTAGAGCTGGGAGCCACAACCCACACAAAGGGGCTGATGGGAAGGGGTTTGCGCCTTTTTTTTTTTTTTTTTTTTTTTTTTCCTGGTGAAGGGAGTATTCTGGAGGTGAATGCTGGCGATGGCCCACAGCTGATCCGGAAACAGATTGGCAGCAAAGAACTACCACTCCATAAATTTCCTTACAACACGGAGTTGGATGTTAGGTGCAGTTTTGATTTCTGTGAATCAAATCAAATCAAATCAAAAGCGACTTAAAGGTCAGGTACCTTGGCAAAGGATTCTTGGACCCCTTGCTAAGCCTCTTACAGGTTTTTCTCCCCCTTTGACCCATGCTAATTAGGAACACCAAGTTCAGAGAACAAATCAGCTGTGTGTGGTGGTGGGGGGGGGGGGTAGGAGAAGGCCCCAGGCTTTTTACTGTTCATTTGGGTTCCAGGATCCTTTAACCCTTAGGGAATCTGGGCTGTGCAGTCATCACGTGAATCCTTGATTCCCAAATGCGCTGCTGAGGGCAACCACCTGAGACATCTATCTCCGTGCTTGCCTATGAGCTCCCCGCCCCACCATTCCCATCTATTTCCAAGTCAGGCTCCCAATGTTTGCACATGCCGTTGTTATAGGCTACTCACCAATTCTTTTGTTGAGGATGGGCAACGGGGAAAAAATGGCCTCTATTTATTATACCCAAGGATCTGAGGTTCTTTGAGAGGCATATTTGTACACGCTCCTTTTACACCATGACTTACAATTCTTTCAAAGTAACTTTCCAGTTTGAGTTACCCTAAACCATATTTTCAATAGACTTCGTTATGCTGGAGAGGAAAAAGGCATATATATGATTTTTATGGCTCTGAGGGAGAGAGTAACAATGGGCTCCATGAAGTATTTATTTCATCTACAGGGGTAATTGGCAGGGAATAGATGTTCTGTGACATGTTTTTCTCTTTCCTTTCTTTTCTTTTTTAAGACAAAAATCTGATGTTGTCCAGACTAGCCTCCAACTAGCTATGATAGCCAAGATGACTTTGAACCTCTGATCATCTTGCCTCCTTTTCCTGAGCCCTGGGGATCCAATTCAGGATTTCATTTATGCTAGACAAGCACTCTGTCAACTGAACTGCATTCCTAACCCACTCAATAAGTATTTTCCCAGTGACTGACTTTAGAACTGAAAGAGTACAGTGTCTAGAGCTACTGCTTAGGTGAATGGTTTAATAGAGGAGTTGATAAAACTGATGTTGCCTTTGCTACAAAGCAGTCTAGTGTGAGAGCTAGTGATTCCAGATTTAGCAAGTGAAAAAAAAAAAAAAAAAGAAACACAGAATAACCCAGCAAAATTTGAATTTCAGATAAACAATTTAGGAAAAAAAAAAAAAAACCACACACACACACACACACACACACACACACACACACACAAGAATGTTCAACTTGGATATACTAGCTGTCCTGTATTTTTTCTGGCACCGTAAAGCAACTGTTAAGTCTGAGGGGAAAGACGGCTTTTCTCCTTTTTAGAAAAAAAAAAAAAAAAAAAAAAGAGCTGGAGAAGGAAAGAAAACTGTACTGTTACTGTGATAGAGATTATAAATAAGCCCCTCCAAACAATTATACAAAGGAGATTGGGAGACTGTGCCCAACAAATTGTAATTTATAGAGCTGTGCTATGTGATACTTTCATTATCTTAAAAAAAAAAATTGTGTGTGTGTGTGTGTGTGTGTGTGTGTGTTGTTATGGGGGGGGAGGGGCACGGGGAGAGAGAGGAGAGGATATGAGTACAGGTCCCCTCAGAGGCCAGAGACTTCTGATCAGTCTGGAGTCTGAAGTCACAGGTAGTTTTGAACTGCTCTATGTGAGAGCTTGGAATCCAAGCTGTCCCCTTCCTTGAGAGCTACTATACAGTATCATGGTTAATTTTTGGTCTCATATCTTCATGTTTATAGAATGTTCATTAAGTTTATGGTGTGCTGGTCAGATCCCCCCCTCCCCCCCCCCCACGCACACACACACCACCACCACCACACACAGTCTGCTTCAAGAGCTGGAAAATTTCATTCCCTGCCCGTTCCTCAGCCTTCCTTCCCCACTCCAGCTGCAGTTTCCATGGTAACAGAATGAACCTGACTCTGTGGCTAACAACAGCTAACAGCTCTTGAGAGGGAGGAACCAGAACAATTGGAATCAACCTAAAATGGTGGAGGAAGGGAGTATTCTCCGAAGCCTTAACTAACTCACTGTTAGTGTATGCAAGAATTTTGTCGATCCCTCCAGAACTGCAGGAAGTTGGCTATATGACTCTTTACAGACCCCATCAAGTCACAGATTCTCATTTTAGAAGCTCCTACCAACCACAGTGGCGTTGACTTCATGCATGATTACCATCTATCAATCCATTTAGTCTCTCAGTCTACCAATAAGGATAAGGGAGTGGGCTCTGAATGTTAGGCCGTGCTGGGTCCACAGGATGCAACTGTTATTAAAACAGATGTGGTATCTATTCTCTTATTTCTTGTGGTACAAAGGGAGCTATTATATATGGAACGTATACTAGGATCTGGGAGGGGGTGTAGAAATGAATTAAAATAAAGCCAAACACCGTGCTGCATGGAAACGAGCCTGTTGGGATTGGGGTGACATCAATATCCAATGAATACTAAAAACGCTCACATACACTGAGCAATGTTTGCAATGCCAGGCACGGTTTTAGGCAAGGAGACCGTACCCGTGAAGGAAATATATTTACCATCTGTTTTCGTAGAATTTACTATCATTGGGGAAAAAGAGAAAAATACATAAATGATCTGGGATCTAAAACAATATTTTAACTTCAAATTGGCTCCAATGAAAAGAAAAATTTATTGACTGAAGTAAATGAAAATTCCAGACATATAGTTGGGATCATTAGTAGCCATAAATATAATCTAGCAAGATGGCTGGCTGGGTAGGTAAAAAGTCCTGCCCGTGTAAGTCTGATAACTGGACCTCAATCTCAGAATGCATTAAAGAAAGGAGTGGTGGTTGTGACGGTGATAATTCCATCCATAATCTTAGCACTCCTTTTCTGAGCAGAAATCAGAGAATCTCCTGGAAGCTTGCTGGACATTTAACAATGGATATGCAGCATGTAGCACGGGAGAAAGAAAAAAAAAAGACTCTGCCTCAAAAACAAGATGGAGGAAAGAACTACTGTCAAGAGTTGTCCCCTGGTCTCTAGAAAAACCCTGGGCCCATGACCACACTCACACATATACTGTCCCCTCCCCCACCACACACCCACATGTATAGTTTCTGCCCCGGTACTCTACTGCTCCATATAGCAAAGGCCATCCTTTCCACAAAGGAACTGATAAAAATCTGACCAAGGCTTAGTCAGTCCATTCTTTAGCCATGCCCACTGTGACAGGTTCTAAGACCCTATCTCAAAAACAAACAACAAACAAGTAAACCATGGCCTGTGGGCCATAAAAAAAACCAAAAAAACAAAAAAGCAGGCAGTGAATGCATTTTGACCAACAAGTCATAGTTTGCAAGTTCCTTGTCTCATGAGCAACACAGATAAGATGATCAGTGTAAAGCCACGTTAAGAGATCTTGCCTTTCTGCTTTACAATCCCATTCACAAAGTTTATACTCTTCCCTAGGTAGAGGGATGAGTGGATGGGTGGATAAATATTGTGGTCACAGTGCTGTGAAATAATACTCTTGTACTCTGTAAAGACGTGTCACTTGTATTGGTTTAATAAAACGCTGATTGGCCAGTAGCCAGGCAGGAAGTAGAGGCAGAGCAACCAGACCAGGAGAATTCTGGAAAGAGGAAAGGCAGAGACGAAGTCGCCAACCAGATGCAGAGGAAGCCAGCTGAGAATGCTGGACTGAGCAAAGGTACCAAGCCATGTGGCTAAACATAGATGAGAATTGTGGGTTAATTTAAGTGTCAACGCTGGTTTGTAATATGCCTGAGCTACTGGCCCAGCATTAACTGTGTAAGTCTCCAAGTCAATTATTTGGGAAGCAGCTGCTGGTTATTTGGGAATTGTTGGTGGGACAGAAACTTCCAACGACATCACAGCATTATAAATACTCCGTGTGAGTCAAAGTCTCTTGTTGTGTTAGTCTCTGTTTTATGGACTTCCTGCTCTCTGTCAGTCAGATCACCAGTCTGGACAATTCACAGTCTTAAGGATTTGTCATTTGGACAAGTCTAAGTGAGGAAATTGTGAAATAGTGAATTAATCGAGATCCAATCTTTGTTGAAGGATCTTAGACAAGTTCTTTGGGTTCCATAAGGGTTTTATTCTTATTTATTTATGTCTGTTACCAGGGATTGAACCTAAGACCTCATACATGCTGGTCAAGCACTCTACCACTGAACTGTCTCCCACAGTGGTCCTTGTAAGGTTTTAAGACTTGAAAGTCATCCTCCCAATTAGACAGTAAAAACCCTCAGTGTTGAGGTCATCAAAACTCTGTACTGGGTTTGTTCTTCATATTGGATCCCTGGCAGATCGGAGTCTCCTTTATGATTTCTAAACCACCTTTGAATCCCCAGTCACACTTTTCTGATCTCTTCTGATAGTTTTCTAACCACTCAATCCCAAGGGCTCCACCCGCACGGATCTGATGTCTTGACTTCATGTAAAAATCAAATCAATGTTATCACACTCCTATCCATAAAACAAATAAACAAGTTGCTGTGGGCAAGATAGAGCACCAAAGCCATCACTCCATCCCCAGGAATATATTTTTATGGCTTTATAATTTAACTTGGGGTATAGTTTGGAATCTAGTTCAATAGGTAAGAATTGGACCCATTTTCTGTGCTGGTCACTGTGAAAAAAAAAATACTAATAGAGCTTTTGTGCCCCAATATGATGAGATTATCAGCTTCCCCAAATGGAGAAAAGATAGAGCGAAAACCAGGAACTAGGGTTTGATCAGGAAGGACCACAGCAAGCCGTGTTTCCTGCTGTCTGGGAAATGTGTATCTCTGGAACTCTGCAACACTTTGGAGAGACTGAGGCAACTCTTCCAGGAAGAGCCGTCTTTCCCTCCCCTCCACACACTACTCTCCCATCGAGAGGACTAGGTGCCAAGGGAGAAATGTCTCAGTCCCGACCTGCATTTAGCTCAGAACTGAAGGGAATGTGCTGAGGTGAGGATGTTGTTCAGAAGGCCCTTGTGGACCCTCAGCTCCCTGTGGATGCTTTGAGGTCCCCAGAAATCACATACCTCAGTCTCAACATCTCCGCATTTCATTAACTTCCTTAAAGCTTGTTTTAAATTTCATTCATTCATCTGTAGCAATTCTTCCACAATTTCCTAATGTATGCAATGCATCTTGATCATATCCATCTCCCATGGGCAGACATTGTGTTGTGCTATGCTATTGAATATATTCTGTGGCTGGCGGATGGCGGCCCTGTGCCCCATGCAAGTGGGATTGATTGGTATGGCGGAGACCCATGGCAAAGAGATGTTCACAGTCCTGGCTCTCATGGAGAAACTCTATTGTTAGAGAGAGAAGGAAGAGAAGGGGGGGGGGTAAAGGGCTCAGGAGAAGGAAGGATAAAAGGGGTGGTTGAAGGTGGAGAGTCTTCTTAACTGGAACTTGACGTCAGAATCCTGGGTGGGTCAGGCTAATTGCCATTGGCCAGGACTTCAGGAAGTGGGGAACACAAAGATGTGGGCACCCTACCAATGGCCTACGCTCAAAGAGAGCTAACTGACCGCCTAGTCCCTTCTCTAGAAGTCACCATCTGCCAGTAGCTATTCAGTGAAGGGTGTGGTCTAGAGACTCCCCTGGCTCATCACTGCTGGAATTTTGAGTGATCAGGTCTTGTGCGGGTGACCACAGTCATTTCGAGTTTAAAAGTGTGACAGCCATGCTATTTCCAGAAGACAGTGCTTCACAGCCCTCCTCCCTGCCTTTCTGGCTCTTACTTACATTCTCTCCACCCCCTCTCAGTGGTGTTATCTTGGCCTTTGCAGGAGGTCGTTGACAGAGATGTCCGATTTGGAGCTCTATCTCCACATTTCCACTCTTGCCTAAGAAGTCTGACCTCTAGTTTCTCATGGAAGTCTGTGTCTGTCCTCATGACTACACCCTTGTTGACACCATATCTCCTCAGGCTTCTGATGTTATTTCCTATATGTCCTTCCTGTCTATCACATCATAGCCCACTCACTACACACACACACACATATACTATCTCTCACACATACATTCACATCCCCCCCCTCACACATACTCACATGCATACATGGCACACATTCATATACACATACATTCACATATATACAAACATATACATACACATAGCTACACACCTACATACACACTCATACAGGCATACACATAAGCACACACTTTCATATACAAACATACATGCACATATTCCTACACTCATATACACATTTGCATACATACACAGTGGCCATAAAGAAAGCTCACTGTAATTATGGCCTCTTACCCAAAGCCCTGAACAGCTATGTACCTCCGTCTAAAAGATTACTAAGTGACTAACTCAACCTCTGAAGTACTCTAAATCTAGTGTCACTCAGGTGACAATTATCTCCTTGCTTCCTTCCTGGACCTTTGTGCAGCCATGGTCATGGCTGTTTCACTTTCCAGTTAGAGCCATATCACCTCTGAAGAGCTGGCCACATGGTCTCTGCACACACATTTCTTAGCTCACATTTTCTCTTCGTTTGACTATGGTCAGGACTTCTTGCTTCCATTCCATTGAAAACTCTCTCGTCAAGGTCTCCTATTGTCACACCTACATTTCTTCTCATCAGTTACTAGACTTTTCAACACTAGTTCCTGCCTTTTGTTTTTGATTTCTTTCTCTTTTGTTCCTTTGCTTTTTGCTTTGTTTTGGTTTTTAATTTGGTTTGGGGTTATGAGGGATCCTGTCAGGTCACTTCTGGATCCGCAACAGATTCTCCTGGGCCACAGCACACTTAACTTCAAACTGAAAGGCCATAGTGTTTCTGTGAAAAATTACCCAAAGTTGTAGGCTATGAGGGACTCGGTGTCCCAGATTAGTGGTCAGCATCATCTGTACCAGCTCCTCCTCACAGAGTTGTTCACTTATAAATACATGTGTGTACACATACCCACATCTATACACATAATACAATAAGTAAATGACTGTAGTCTTAAAACTAAAAAAATAAGTAAATAGAAGTTGAGCTTGGACAAATGCACATCCTGGATCCATTCTCATCCAAATTTCCCAAGAACGCACACTCAGGGTGAAATAATGGTAATTCTCATGGAATGCCAACTGTGGGCTATTGTATGTATTTAGATAAATGATGCAGATCACATTTTTGCATCAGTCCACTGACAGTCTATTAGGGCCACAGTTACCTGAAAAACAGTATGTCAAGAATAAGAAAGTTCCCAGGAGCTAAGGAAAAAGCTATACTGGTTCATAGCCAGGGAAGGAAGTGGCTATGAGAATCAGATACAACTCCGTTTAGCTGATCAATGATGGCTCGCCTCAGCGGACACGCTTCTGCAAGCCAAACAATTGCTTTGCTTTGGAGAGCTAGCCCATCAAAGATGGACTCAGTTTGATAAACACGCCTTTGCATGCCAACCAATCCAGCAGGGTCTCACTCCAGAGACCACACTTCTGCAGATGACGTCAATGTCAGTCTCTTTCAGTCTTTGAAAGCTGGATGGCACCTGTTCTTTGCTGCCCCCCGGACCCTCTGTAAAACAGTACCATGCTTCAGAAAAACTCCTGATTAGCCTAGTTCTCTCTTGTGGGAGAAACTATGTTGAATATTGTCTATTTTGTAATTTCAGATATCTAGCTGGATTTATTTGTTAGAGCCATAATAGAGTACTTAAATAGCAGAAATGTGTGTGTGTGTGTGTGTGTGTGTGTGTGTGTGTGTGTGTGTGTGTGTGTGTGTGTGTGTGTGTATGTGTATGTGTATACAATTTCTGGAGACTAAAAATCTATGGTCAAGATGCTGATGTAAGCCTATGAGGCAGATGCTGAAGTTTCTAGGTGCTTCTTATCCCTCTTCATAATGAACTGTATAGAGATAGGTGGATCATTACTGGGAAGGTGAGGAAATGGGAGAGGGGAGGGGTACATGGAGCCTGCCCTCAGGACTGGTTCCCAGAGGGCAAGAGGGGAGAAACTGGAAAAGTGAGGTCTGCAATGACTTTTTATGGGTCATTAGCATACTACCCTCCTTTCATTTGGGCTTTTCAGAGCATGCGTGCTGTGCTTGTGCTTGAAGCTCAGGTGAGCTAATGGCTGCCACCAGGGCCTTTTGTATGTTAATTTCTTTCTTATTATCATTTTGAAAAAATGTGGGAAGTTCATACATGAGAATTGTATTTATGACTTTTCCATCCTCCCATGCCCCCCATCTAGTTCATTCCCTCTCAGATTCATGACCTCTTATTTTATTGACTCTCTCTCTCTCTCTCTCTCTCTCTCTCTCTCTCTCTCTCTCTCTCACACACACACACACACACACACACACACACACACACACACACACACGCAGACACACACATCTCCTGCTAGGTCCATTTAGTATTGCTCATATGTATATGTGTTTAGGAATGACTGCTTGGTAATCTATTGTGTAATCTATCATAGGGTTGGTCCCTGGAGAAGACTAATTCTCCATCTCTCAGCAATCATTAATTGCCCATAGCTCTTCATACGGGCGCAGAGCATTGTGTGATTTCCCTCATCCACATTGGCATGTCAACCGAGGGTGTCATGCTGGTCTTGTTCAGGCAGCAATATTGTTGAAAGTTCCTGGGCACAGTTTCCCTGTCATATACAGAAAGCACTGTCTCACAGACCATGTCTTGGTCCTCTGGATTTTGCCATCTTTCTGCCTGTTAGAGCCTTCTTATTTCTTTATTAATTCCTACCTTCCTTCATGATTTTTGGGTGCCTATTCTCTGCATGTCAGATCACATGCTCTCCCTGCTGTGTGTGTCTCTGTGCCATTCTCCTCTTCTTACGAGGATGATAGTCGTGTTAGCTTAGCATGCAGCCCACATTCTTTAAAAGGCAATACAAAAACCCACAACTCCATTATTCTAAAATGACCGTAGCTCTAAATATAGTCACATTCTGAGTGAATGGCGATTTGAAATGCAATGTATGAATTTGGGGAGGGGTAGGCACATTTAAACCACTTAAAAGGTAGACATTTTTCTCACCGGGCTCTGACAAAGTAAATACACTACATATCAAAGGTTGGAAATGAAGATCCCTGCAAAAGATTCATGTGTTGATGGCTTGGCACCCAGATGGTAGCTGTGAAGAAGGGACTGGATCATGAGTGTTGTCTTAGTTTTCTTTCCTATGGATGTAATGAAAATACCCAGGCAAAAGCAATTTAAAAAATAAAGGGTTTATTCAATTCACAGTCAGGTTACAGTCTAAGGGAAGCATGGCCTCGTCCACCTTTAACCCCAGCTCTTGGGAGGCAGAGACAGGTAGATCTCTGTGAGTTCAAGGCCAGCATGGTCTACAGAGTGAGTTCCCAGGCAGCCAGTGCTATGTAGTGAGACCCTATCTCAAAACAAATAAGCAAACAAAAAACCCAATCAAGTTATAGACCATTATTTTGGGGAGACAAGGAGGCAGGAATTTGAAGCATCATTTCGCATCCTTGGTCAAGATCAGAGAACAGTGAATTAACACATTCTTGCCAATGCTCGGCTAACTCCTTCCCTTTCACCCATCCCAGGATACAGTCCATGCAATTGTGTCTCCAACGTAGACTGTGTCTTCTCACCTCAATTCACCTAGTTAAGAACATCCCTGGGGCTGAAGGTATGACTCAGAGGTTAAGGTCACATCCTGTTCTTACAGAGTACTGGGGCCTAGTTCAGCCTTCACATTAGGCAGTTCCTAACCACCTCTAACTCCAGGTCCTAGGGTATCTAACTACTCAGGCACGTATGTGAGTACACACACACATACACCGTTTTTGCACACACACACACACACACACCAGTTTTTGTTTGTTTTGTTTTGTTTTTTTCTTAAGAGAATGACTGCAGAAGTGATTCTGTAGTTAGGAGTATGTTCTGCGTCCACAGAAAACCCTAGTTCAGTTCCTGTAATGCCAACTTCAATGGAAGCGAACCTCTTTGTACACCTCTATATTCATATGCTCATACCCCTATACACACTCACACAACTAAACACAATAAAAACTTTTTGAAATGTAAGAAACCAAAACCTTAGTAACACTTAAAGTAATAAACATTATCGTCTCCAGCCATTTTCTTTTAAACAATATTTTCATTGATCCTTTGAGAATGTCATACATATGTACTTTGAATGTATTCATACCCTCCCCTCAATAACTATTTTGAAACAAGATCTCATTCTGTACCCCTGGCTGTACCGGAACTTCTTCTGCAGACCAGGCTAGCCTCAAAGTCACAGAGACCCGCCTGCCTCTACCTCCTGAACGCTGGGATTAGAGGCGTGTGCAATCACTCTTGCTCCTTTTGTCATTTCTGTAGGTCAGGAAGTCTTCCTTAAATTTGTAAAGAGTATGGTCATTTTTGGGTGTGATGGAAGTCTTGAGGAAGGTGGGAAGGAAGAGCCACACCCTAGATGCCCAACGCTGGCTGGAAGTCTCAGTTTCTCACATCAGTCACTTTACTAGGAGGTGAGAATTGCTGTGGTATCTTGGAGGGTAGCTACTGCAGTCATAAATGGCAAGGAGATAGACCTGTTAGTTCATCTCCCAAGGCCAACAAATTAGAACCCAGTCTAGTCCTGGAGGGCCGTAAGCAAAGAAAGAGTTCACTTGAGCTTTCCTGGCCTCCGATGGGACCATGAAATGATAAATTAGCTTAAAAAATATTTATCTGAGAAAAGGTCTCACTATGAATCCCTGGCTAGCCTAGAACTTATTATGTCCATTAGGAAGACTTTGAACTCACAGGGCTCCAGCTGACTCTGCCTTCTGAGTACTATGATTAAAGATATATGCCATAATACCTGGCCATGAACTTGGTTTCAAGCTACAAAATTTATGGTAATTTTTTACATATAAGTGGAACAGTAAGGATGATTGTCACAATGGATCATGGAATCTAAATTAGATATAGAAGAATAAAGTTAGGGGTAATATAGAAGGAATGTATCAATAAAAGTACATGTATGAATTGAGGGGGCACCCTTGGGACATGGACATGGGAGCAAGCTCTGTTTGACATCAAGATTTCTAACATAATGTAGTTTCTAACATGATAAAGTTTAGAATTTTAATAGAGAGATGATAGGTAATAGCTGTTCGGATGATAGACAGTAAGTAGAAGACAGATGAGAAGGAGCTAGGTGGATGATAGCTTGATAGGTAATTGTTGAATGATAAATTACAGATACATAGATAGTAAGTCATAGAAAGATGTTAGGGTGGGTAAATGGAAGATAGATTATAGATGAATGATAGATTAGTAGATAGGTGGGTGATAGATTGGTAGATGACTGTGGATCGATGATAGATTGATAGATGGATAGTAGGAAATGATAGATTGATAGTAGATAGATGATATATACATAAATGATAGATGGATTGACAGATAACAACAACAAAAAGCAACTCTAAACCTTAAAAGACCTCTCCCAGGGCTGAGGTTGGCAGAGCTCTTAACCCAACAAGGCCCTGGGTTCAGCCCAAGAAACACACAGAGCTGATGTGTGGTTCCCACTCGTAATCCCAGCGCTATGGAGTTGAAGGCAGGAGAATCAGAGTTTCAGGTCATCCTCAGCTTAGAAAGCTCAAGACCAGGCTGGGTTGGTTACCTGAGAGCCTGTCTCCAAGATACATGAATAAATTGTGCAGGCCAATTTGTGTGTTGGTTGTTTTGTTATGAGCTAGATTCATCGGGAAAGAAGAGCCCCAACTGAGGCAACATCTACATCATATTGTCCTGTAGGCAAGTCCATGAAGGTGTTTTCTTAATTGATGATTGATACAGAAGGTCCCAAGCCCGTTGTGTGTGGTACCATTCTTGAGAAGGTGATCTAAGTTAAATTAAATAGCAAAACAGACCGAGGAAGCCATGTGGAGCAGGCCAGTAAGCAAGGCTCCTCCATGGCCTCTGATCCTGCCTCCAGGGTCTGATCCTGCCTCCGGGTCTGGCCTTGAGTTCCTGCCCTGCCTTCCCTTCCTGATGAACTATAGTCTGTTAGCTGAAATTGACTCCATTTTGCGTCATGGTTTTATCAATTGACTCCGTTTTGCGTCATGGTCTTTATCACAGCAGTAGAAACCAAAAGAGAATATGGGAAAAAAGGAAAAGGTGTTTGTTTAAAAAGGAAAAAGTCATTGCCTCAGGCTTGGGAGACGGCTTAGTGAATAAAATGTTTGCCTTGCATGCATGTGGACCCAAGTTCAATCCCAAGCGCCCACATAAAAGTGCTGGGCACTGGGTGGTATTGGTGTATGCTTTTAATCCCAGCACTTGGGAGGCAGAGGCAGGCAAATATCTGTGAGTTTGAGGCCAGCCTGGTCTACAAAGTGAGCTCCAGTACAGTCAGGGCTGTTGTTACACAGAGAAACCTTGTTATGGGGTTGGGGAGTGCTGGACACCACAGTGGTACAGGCTTGTAATAACAGATCTGGATTCATGAAAACAGGAGTGTATCCCAGGGTACACCTTAGCCAGATTGGCGAGTTTTAGGTAAAAGTAAAAAATACTGACTCAAAAAAAAAAAAAAAAGCGGATAACTTCTGAGGAATGATATTCAAGCTGATCTCTGGTCTCCACACACACATATGGACACACATGCACACAAATATATGTACGTGCATACAATGAACATACACACAATGTCGTTGCCTTTATATTGTCTGATGATGGAGGTGATTATTTTCATCTTTTTTTTTTTTTTTTAAGAACCTTTGACTATTTACTCCCATTGACTGAATATTCAGTCTTAGTAATTGCCCATGAGAAGGAAAACAGAGAAAGTTATTTGCTGCCGAGCCTGAAGACCTGGGTTCAATCCCAGGACCCACATGGTGAGTAGGAGAGAACTGAGTCTGACTCCCCAAAATTGTCTTTGGAACTCTACAAGTACACTGTGCCCTCCCCTATAGGAAATAAATTACGTAATGAAATGTTGCACATGAAAAAACAAAGGATTTTTCTAGTTCTTTTTACCTTTAACAACAACAAGAAAGGCAAAATATTTAATAATAGCTGCGTGGCAAATAAGCATGTCCATGATATGAAAACTTTAAGACGTTGCTGGAGATGGTGTCTCTCGAAAGTGTCCAATCATAGAAGCCATGCTGGTGAGATAATGTACGGAGCTGGGGGTGGGAAGAGCAAAGCCATGGTGGAATATCAAAACTCCACCAAGACAGTGGGGTTTCTGCTTCCTATCTTTGGCCCTCACACTTAAAAAACAAAATTTTACTTGTCAGCGGGCATCCACTCGAAAACTAGTAAAAAACACAAATAGCATTCATTTCTGACAAATGTATTTTCGTGGGAAAGAGTGAGTGAAAAGGTTTGGAAATGTTTCCAGTTTATCACTGGCTTGTCTGCTTGTGAATCCCCCTCCCCCCCCCCCGCCCCCCTTTTTTTCTTGTTCTTTGATATTTTTTCCTCTCTGCGATTTCCAACCAGCTACAAAGCGCACATGCTCCTTTTATCGTAAGAAGGCTTTAAAGAAAATTCTTTAAAAGAGAGGTCTGGAGGGAAGAGTAGAGCACCCCAGATGACGTAGAGGCCTCAAAGCCAGACCAACTGTGGCAGCTTAAGTCTGTGCTGGGTTACCTCAGCTCTTGCTTCCCCTGCCTCTAGCCCTCTCCACCCCCAGAGCTGTCATCTGATCCAAGGACACATCTGCTGGCTCAGCATATGGAGGAAAAACGCGCGCCTCACCCTCCTTTAACTTCGGGAGAAACTTGCCCAGCCACTGCCAACTGTTTCTATCTAAACATGGTCTCAGTTTGAGCAGCAAAGGTTGCCTGTCACTCAACCACTTCGTACAAGGGGTGGGAAACAAGTAGCCTCTGACAACTCCATCGGATCTATGTCTTTATTCACATAAATTTTAACTTTTTTGCTACTCTGTGTGTGTGTGTGTGTGTGTGCGTGCGCGCGCGCCTAGGATATACATTCGTGTGTATGCACATGTATGTAAATGTGTGATCACGCGTACTTGTGCATGGAAGTTAGAGGTTAGTGCTGCTATATCTTCTTCCACGTGTCTTTTACTTCATTTATGGAGGCAGGATCTCTCGATCGAACCCAGAGCTCACTTGGCGGAGTTTCTAGCCAGCTTGCTTTGGGGTTCTCGGTCTCCATCTTCTGAGGGTAGAATTACAGTGGTGAGAGGGAAGGGTGGGCTCGGCCACTTAGCATTTACGTAGGTTTTGGAGATCCTAACGTTTTCATAGTTTCATGGTAAGCCCTTAAATAGCTGAGCCATCTTGCCAATCTTTACATTTTTGACCATCTCACCTCTCCCATTACGCTCCCATATTCCCCAGCCCCTTTTTCTTCCCAACGAGTCCCTTCCCACTTTCATGATTTTGCTTCTTTGTTTGTGCAGGTAGCCACAGCTGCTGTGTGTCCATGATTGCATGCCATGTCCAGAAGACGGTGTTTCATGTCGCACGCACCACCCCACCCTACCATCAGCTGTCTCCGTACCGGTCCTTCCCATTGCCTTCATGTCTCCATGGCTGTACCTGTGTTCCTGGTCACCCCATGTGTCTCCCTAACTTATTCCCCGACCTGAGTGGGAGTCTGATGAACTCAGAACTTACATCCTCGGGGGTCTTTTCAAGAGGAAAGTCCGGAGGGCATCGCCTCTTTGCTTGAAACTAGCCAGTGCTCTTTGGGATGAAGACCACGCCCCCTCAGCATTTCCTGGACCTTTCAGTAGACCACCAACCTTCCCCCTGTTCCTACTTCCCTGACATCAGCTTGTTTCTCATCCCTAAGACCCAGTGGGATGGATATCCATCCCAACTAGCCCCCCCCCCCCAAGTCAGTAAAATGCTTGCTTCACAAACATGAAACCCTGAATTCAATCCCGTTAATAACATAAGAACAAACACTAAAACAAAAGCAGGGTTCGGGTCCTGCTCTTGTAATCTGAATGCTAGAGAACCCAAACAATGAGGATCCTTGGCCAGGCCGGTGAGAGACCCTGTCTTTAAAAAAAAGAAAAAAGTGACCAGTGAAGGCACTGACTGGGAATAACCCCAGAGTTTGTCCTTTGGCTTCTATGTTCACTCCAGGGCACCCCCAGCTCAGCAACCCCTATGCACACAGAGAGATCATATCTTGAAGGAGATAACACGTCCGGAGTCCTAGCAGAGGAATCTTCCTGGGCCTGTTTTGTAAGCATAGTTCAAAGTTTCTGGAATTCCAGGCACCATGCTTAGGCAACAGGAATTTGAAAAACAAGTTTCTCTGTTCTCTGTTTTCCCCATCCAGCAGTTTCGCTTTGGACAAAGACCCAAAAGAAAAGAAATGAAGGGGGGGGTTGTAAAAATGTAAAATTTATGCTGTGTTAATAGAAGTATTACATACGTTCATTGAAGGGCAGAAGACAACCAAGTGTCCCTTAGTACATGAACAAATGAACAAAATGTGGCATACAGTGGGGTACTGTTCAGTCACACAAAGGGAGGAAATGTTGATTCATGCTCTATGTGTGAAACTCTAGGACCTTAAGTTAAGTAGAAAAAAGGCCAGCTACCAAAAAGAGACAAATGCCATATGATTACAGTTATTTCTGGCCATCAAATCTGTGGATTTAGAAATTAAGATGGTGGTTCCAGGTGTTCCCGGAGGTTCCATCCCTGCCTCCTCCTCCTTTTAACATATTTATCTATTCATTATTTACTGTGTGTGCATGGCTTCATACATATGTCTTGGCTCACATGTAGAGGTCAGAGGACAAGTTTCAGGAATTGGCTCTCCTACCAGGTGGGTCCCAGAGATTGCACGCAGGTCATCAGGCTTGGTAGCTAGGTCCTCTACCATCTAAGACATGCACATCTGTGTCTGTGGCAATGAGGACTGATCCCCAGGTCCTCTGGAAGAGCAGCCAATGTCTTAACTGCCAAGACATCTCTCCAGCCACAAGACTTTGTTTCTCAATTGTTGAGTTGTTGGAATTCTTCGTATGTCTAAAACGTCCACCCCTGCCAGATATTTTCTCCTCATTTCATAAACTGCCATTTTAAAACCTTTATTTGTCCTGCGTGTGTGTGGGGGGGGAGGTGAGTACACGGGAGCTTGCCATGGCACACATGTGGAGGACAGAGAATGACTTTTGGGATTTGCTTCTTTCCTTGAACCATGTGAGCAGAGCTCAGTTTGTCAAGCTCAGGGCAAAGCACCCATCCGCACCATCTTGCTGGCCTTCTAGACTGCCTTTGTAATTAGTCCATTTAGTCATTCTATCTCCTGGCCATGAAACTTTTAAGTTAGTATGAGTTTATTTGTCTGTTTTCACATTTCTTTCCTGTATTTTTGATGGCAGGTCTAAACATGGCATTCCCTAACCCCATTCATTTTTTAAATTTTTTTTTATATTTTGCAATACTGGAGATTGAACCCAAGACCTTGTATATGCTAGGTGAGTGCTCTACAAGTCAGTCTCGGGTCCCTGTTCCCTTTTAAGATGTCCTTGCCTTAGTCACCATTGTCTGGTTCTCTACTATACCCATCCCCTCCTTACTGTTCTATAGCAATGTGGGGGCATTGAGATAGAGTCTCACCAAGTCACCCAGACTAGCTTGGAACTCATTGTGTAGCCCCTACAGCCCTGTGAATCTCACAGTTCTCCCTACCCTAGCCCCCAGAGTGCTGGAATTACAAGCCTGCGTGACCACACCCAGGTAGCAGGGCCATGACTCTTATGTGTTCCTTGAACCTTGAATATAAACTGTGCCTGGCCACAGGCTTGCAGGAATACTTGGTCAGTGACCGACTACTCAGTTGCTGGCATTTGACAGGGCTTGATTTAGAGTTTACACCTGACGGTCTCTGGGCAGTGCCTCAAGATTCTTCTAGTGAACGCTATGAAGGGAGAGGCAAGGATTTCAAGAGAGGAGCCACCTGCCATCTCAAAATATGGATGCCATATTAAGGGATGAGTTGAAGCAGCTGATGTCCATAGAAGGAAGGTTTTGCACTAAAGTAGGCACTTGGGAATCTGTGCTCTTCATGAGACGAAACCCTTGGAGGGGGCATGAACCTGAGGCTTTTAAGGGATGCCAAGGACAGCCAGAGCGAGGTGAAGAAGCTTTTGGTTTCATTTCCACCCTTTCCATCACAGTTGGAGGCATGTTTTGAGGGTCACTTCCTAAGAAGAGGGTGGACCCCTCACCATCAGCTCTCAATATCTTCATGAATATGAAAATATGATCAGGGTCCACAGCTTCCCACTGAAAGACATTGTCAAACATTCTTGCCTTTGTCAGACTTTCATGGTGTTCCCGGAAACTCTGGGCTGGGCCACGATCTTTTTTTTTTTTTTTTTGTAAAATCTTGCATTAGCAGGAACCTACAACACACACCTGACGTATCTGTTCACCTTTCTCCCTGTCACCTGGCGATGTCTCAACGCTCTGCTTTGTGTTCAGCAGGACAGCTGGGTCAGAGTGGAGAAAATCCAGCTACTTCCTGGTGTTTCCACAGGGTCATTTCTTTTCCATGGGCCTACATCCCAGTTCTTCCTTATAAAACCTCAACTTGCCCATACTGTTTGAAGTTACATTATATCTTCACCCCTTGGGCCCCATAAAAAAGAGGGGGCCAGTGAGATGGATCGCTGGGTAAGAATGTTTGTGGCTAAGCATGAAGACTTGAGTTTGGTTCTCGGGACTGGTCATCCTTTCCATCAAAGAAAGGAGAGAAATGTCTCCTGCAAGTTGTCTTATGACCTCCACAAAAGCCCATCCCCCTTCGTGCAAAATAAATAAGTTAATATAATTTTTTAAGTCCATTTATCAAGATCCTTATATCTACTGAGAGAGTCCTCAATAAATTTTTTTTACAGTGTTTCAAGCAATTGTGTTTGGTTTTTTTGTTGTTGTTAATTTGTTTTTTGTTTTTCTTTAACAGTATTGATTTTTTTTCCTTCTCTTCCTGATCCAGACAGAAGCATTCCCAAGACCTTCTTGGTATAAAAATATGGTCCCCGGGTGGCAGACACAAGGATTCAGTTCCCCCCTCCCCTTCTGCTGGGGTCAGGGAAATGAGCCTTCTTCCTGGCCCTTGCTTGGGGCCTCCAGCCGGCAGCTGGAGGGATTAAGAAAAGAGGCTCCTGGCGTCCCTGAGTCTGGAGTGGCTGCCCGGGATGTCCCAGGAGGGTGGAATGGGCCAAAGGGCTGGAGGCTCCCAAATCAATCAGAGGTCTGAAGGTCACTGAATGGCGACCTTTGAATCAGGATCCTGGTAACCCTGGAGGCATGCACACCCTCCGAGGGGGTGGGGGAGAAAGGCAGCTGTTTGAGCCCAGACAGTTCTTTTTTCCAGAAAGGTGCCGTTTGCATACAGTCCTTCCTAACACTTTACAAAAAGAGCTCCCCAACCTTGTCTCACCAGCTCTGTGGTCTGGGGGCTGAGAGAAGCTTCTAGCATCCCTCACATAGTTTCCTTTCTGGAAGCATCTAGCAGCTTCACTACGAAGCAGGAAGTGCCAAGAAGTAAAAATCGCAAATATTGAGGGATATCTGGGAGGCCTAACAAAATGACTAAGCAGAAGGGTGTGTGCCCTCAAGCCCGATGACCTGAGTTCGAGCCCCAGGACCTGCTTTATGGAAGTTTAGAGGACCATGTTTAGAAGTCAGTTCTCTTATACCGTGAGAGTCCTGGGAATTCTCAGTTTCTCAGGCCGGGCCACAAATGTTCTAATTCACTCGCTCTCTTTTATCCTGTTTTCCTTTGTGTGGCATTTAGTTTTTTTTTTTTTTTTCTTTTTAAGTAACATCTAGAGAAGAGAATGGACTTCCAAAAGTTGACTATTACAATCACATGCGCACACATATACGCACACAATATATAAATGCAATTTAAAAAAATGTTAAGGGATATATTGGAAATAATGGCTTCTATTGTCCTGAACTCTTACTTACATGAGGAGAAGCAGCTGTTACCAGTTTTGAGTGAAAGGCGATTGTTTAACCAGTCAATACTCAATAGAGTGTTCAGTTTGCTGCCAATCAGTGGCTTCTCTAATTTAGTCCTGCTAACATTAGTTCACTGCCTAAGGTGAAATGGAACTGATGTCATAAGTGATGGGCACTCTACAATAAGGTCACTTGTGCTGTGTATTCTAAGATGTTGATACTGGGCTGTCAGTTGGTAAAAGCGCTCACCAGGCCAGGAACTTCTCTTGCACTGTCTGAGCCAATAAACAACATCCTGGCTTTTCCAAGCCAAACTTTTTATCTACATCCTGGACCTTCCAACAGCACCTTGCTAGGGAAGAATTGCTTGATTCCTCTGAGGTCCAAGACCTATTCTGTGCTTGGAAGTATTGTTCTATTGTGCCCATTTGTATTTTTGTTGATACAGAAGACACAAGAAAACAAAAGCAGAAGTAAATCTTCATGTGCCACGCAGAACTCAGTATTCAGTGTCCGTTTTCATTCATGAGAGAAGGGATATGATACCCAGGATATTCAGTGATGATGGTATTGATAATGAGGCTGGTTCCAAGAATGAAAAGTTGATCATGTAAATGCACAGGTAACACACACAGCCTTCTAATTTTCATGTGATAGACTGAGAGACTTCCCTTTGATTTGCTAAACATTGTATTACACCCCGTTACTTATTATGTCTGTGCGTGCACATGTGCCCAGGCAGAAGTCAGAAGACAGCTTGCTGAGGTTGCTTCTTCCCTTCCAACATGTGAATAGGTCATCCACCAGCTGTGGCTGCAAGTCCCCTTACCTACAGAACCACCTTCCCATCCCTCTCTCTTTTCTTTATCTTTGTTGCTGTGGTAGTGGTGAGGCTTTGGGGGGAGTGAGGGGGTTGTTGTTTTCCAAGACAGCACCTTGCTATGTAGTTCAGGCTGGCCTGGAACTCACAAGGCAATCCAGGCTTGCCTCAGTCTTCCTACCACTCCATCCCAAATGCTGAGACTTCTCGGTCTGACATCACAGCAAGCTTTGACTTTCATATTAGGAAATGAAGAATTAACTACCTTATTGGCAGGTTTCCGTGACATTGCCAGCCTGGGAAACTTGGGGAGCTAATTATCAGGCCTGGTTTCTCTATGGTTCTTTCCTTGCTGGCTTTCTTAGGACTCAAGCTGCAGGCCTTCTCTATGACCAAGCTATATCACTCTGTCTAAATACTTACCCAAAGGATTTCAAACTGATGTGTCACACAGACACTTACACATCAAGATTTTGTGCAGTTCTGTCCACAATAGCTAAGACATGGGACCAGTCTACATGTCCATCAACAGAGGAATGAATACAGGAAATGTGGGCTATCTATCTATCTATCTATCTATCTATCTATCTATCATCAGTCTATTTATCTACCTACTTACCTATCACCTATCTGTCTATCTGCCTGTCTGTACATATATATATATACACACATATAAACATGTCAATTATTTTCCATAAAGAAAAATAATTATGCTAATTGCAAGAAAATGGTACATCTTAGAAACAGTAATTAAAAAACAAAACAAAACAAAACAAAACAAAACCTTAGTCTTTAATTAGTACACCAAACATTAGGTTTCATCATGGATTTTTTCAAACAAAATTTGTTTTTGTTTTATCTCCTCCCAACTCTTCTTCCCACCCCCTATCTTCTCTTATACCCTTCTACCTCCCAATTTCCTCAGCTCCACTTTGCCTCCTATCTGGATCTCTGTCCTAATCCTATAGCTCATACCCATATTCACATCCACCTCTGTGCACACCGACAACCATTGGAAGCCAGCATCCACATCCAGGATGTATGGGAGGCAGCCATGTTAAGCAAGTTAAACCAGGCTCAGAAAGACTGTTACGCTTCCTTTCACTTTTACATTGATACCTAAACATCGTAAGTGAAGCTAAAGCTACAAGGGGCAAAAGGAGCTAGTCCAGTGGGGTGAGAAAGGGCATGGGAGGATGTGCTGAACGTACAAGATACACTTCCGTGAAAAAATAAAATAAAATCAAGAAAATCTGAAACAAAGAAAACAGAATAGCCACAGAAGACCACGGAACTCTTGAGGGGGGCAGGGCATGCCAACACACATTTCCTTAATGTTTGTTGAAAAGTCTTCTCTCCTAAGTCTGTCCTGCCTGAGGGCCATTACCACCACACATCTATTTAAATTTGAATTTTAAGATTGTGGTTATTTATTTATGTATCTCTGTGCTGTGCATACGTGCCTGTGTGCAGGGGTGTGTGTCCATGCACCACAGCATGCAAGCACAATTCAGTCAGTTCTCTCCTGCCACTAAGTAGATCTCAGGGATTAAATACAGGTCCTTGAGTTTAGTGGGAATAAATGGCCTTTACTCTCTTAGGCAGCTTACTGTTCCCTGTTTCTATATTTATGATTTTTCCCCCCTTTGGCTTATTGATTCATATAAGTTTCTCTATAATTCTGAAAGGGGTAATTTGTGAAATTCCATGCAACATGTCCAGGAAAGACAGACACATTACATGGGAAAGTGAGAGACTTAAAGACAAATCCATCTCAAAATAAACCATGTTGGTCTGTTGGCTGTTTCAAGCTGAAACTGCCAGAGAAACTGTAGACCCGGGAAGGGCCATTCAGCCTGCCTCTCCCAGGAGCAACAGGCCATAAAGATCCTTTCAAACACCAAGAATCGTGATCACTGCAGGCCATTGACTTGGGGCTGCCCTGAACCTGTGTAAACACCCCAAAGTAGCCCTTATCTCCCCCCAGCCTGATGGCTCCATATATCTCCTACAGACAGCCTGGAGTTCACTCCCTGAATGCAGAGACCAATCTGTCTTGTCAGTCCTTCTCAAAAATATTACTCTTTGTCTGAAGTGTGTAGAGGCGCCCTGCTTTGGAGATCGTACACTGATGAAAACCCCCATGGATGTGTAAAATTAATTTGGGCTTGATTCTTTTCTTCTCTTACTCAATTCTTGTATTAATTGGGTACCTAGATTCAGCCAAACAACCAGGTGAATGGAGACTCTCTCTGTCTCTCCCTCTGTCTCTGTCTCTCTCTCTTTGTCTCTGTCTCTCTCTGTCTCTCTGTCTCTCTGTCTCTCTCTCTCTCACACACACACACCAGTGATACAGACATGTGTAAAGATGTATTCCTCCAACTAGGTCGACCTAATGACTTTGTTGGGTTGACTTACAAGAAAGAAACGAGGAATTATTTGCATTGTATGACATCCCCACTTCCCAACAGCTCTATCAGCATGAAGTCTCTCACCCCAGCACAGGCAATGATGTCCCCACAGCTACACTGATAGTACCATTAGTCCACCTTAACTCTGTGTACTACTCCCAAGATGCAGAGACCATGTTCAGCTGGGGCAGAATGTCATGGAGCTGCCAAGGAGGTGAGGTAGGAAAGAGTCGCTGTAGCCTGGGGCGAAGGGTCTGCTGATCTTCTCCAACCTCTCACCAATTAACAGGCTCCCTTGTTTGAAGGTGTCTTGCAGACAGTCAAGGCTGCTCTGATAAAGGATCACAGTCCTTAACTAAGACACGGAGTAAGAATTCCTACTCACATCTTTTAGTTGCAAGGGAGAGAAACCATTTCAGATAGGTCTATCCACCAGGATAAAAAGAGATGGGCTTTACTGTCTGAGGTGGGATGATGCAGTATTTCATGTCCATTACAATATACTTTTTTTTTTTTTAGACGTGGTCTCCTGTAGACCCAGGATGTCCTCCAACTCACAATGCTCACAGTGTAGACAGGGAAACTTTGAACTCAGCTCTTCTTACCTTTCCCTTCCCAGTACTGGGATTTCAGACATGAATCACCCACTCATTCCCAATTCACGCGGTGCTGAGTATCAAACCCAGGGCTTCCTGGGTACTGGGTAAGCCCTCTACCAAAAAAGCTACCTCATCATCCCAGATCGTTTTCTCAATTGAACTCAGGATCTCCTCAACTTGTAGCAGGGTGACCCCTCCAGTTTCACAATCTGTGATAGTTAGTGTTCACATGAAGAACTGTGTAGATCAGGTAGGCTTCTGGATGTGTCTGTGGGACAATTGTCTTGACCATGTTCACTGATATGAGAAGACTCAGCCTAAAAGCAGCTGGTACCTCGGCTGTACAGGAGGGGAGGTGAATGCCATCTTGCATACATGAACTCACCCCCGTCCTTGATTCAAGTTCCTCTCTCATTGGCTTTCTACTGTGAAGGATTGTCGCCTAAATACTTTCTCCTCTAAATTATTTTTGTTTTATCACAGCAACAGAAAGTAAAGTAAAAACACAGTCCTCTTAAAATCCAGAGCCCATTGCAGCTTCCAGGAGAGCCTGCAGAAGCCCATCCCCTGGAGATATTGCCAGGCCCCTAGTGAGAGCACTCTCTGAGATGCTAACAGATTTTCAACTGCCCGCATTGTTCATCTGGGGAAGTAAATTTACATCAAAGAGGGTATAGGGATGTCTCTGGCCACACATCCTACTCTTTACTCTCTCTTTTAGCTTGTGCTGTGGGATTCAGGAAGCCTGGCTTTAAATCCCCAACCTATTTCTCCCCAAACTCTGCCACATGGATCTGATTTTCTCTTCATACCTACTGCTGTGCTGTCCCTCCATGGCACTGGGGCCTGAATCTCCTCAGTGCCACCTCGATGCTGCTGTCTGTCTGTCTGTCTGTCTGTTACGTCACTAACACCTTCCAATAAACTTCGTAGCCCCTCACAACCACCGTCGCTGTCCCCTTAAGGCCTTTCGAACCTCGGTAAAGAACATAGCTTTAACTCAAAGGTTTCAGGCCAGGTAGGGCTCTGGGGATCTTGCCTGAATCATGTGTGTGACCACCTCATTCCTAGAATCTGCTGAGGACTCAGCTCTGCTGAGCCTTAGGGAAGTGAGAGCCAGGGGTAGAAACTACCTCAGAGAAAAGCCACTAAGCATTTGGCAGGAGGGGAAGGAGACGACATATGGTGTGGGATACATCGTAGCTATTCTGAGGAAGGCCTGCTGGGGTGTTCAGATAGGGATCCACTCTCCTGTTATTTCCATTCAGACCCATCATCGTGTTTCCCTTCTTCTCTCTGATATTTTTGGTGACACCACAAATATTTTCTGCCTGCCTCTTTCTATGAAACACTCAGCAAAAGTGGGAAGCGGGTCACAGCTTGTACTCATTTCAGCTCCCAATAAAAACACGCGTGGCACGGTCTTGTGTACTTGACGTCAACTCTCCTACTTGGTCCTCGACACCCATCCCCAGAGCATCTTTTCCGAGTTTTAGTACCATCCTCATTTCACCCACGAAGACACTGAAGAGCTGAAGATACATAACATGCCCAGGCATACCGCTAGTCGCCTGCAGGGCTAGAGCTGAAGTGGAGGCTGGGTGCTGCAGAGATGCCATCTTTAGCCTACACCTGCTGTATTATGTCTCTGAAGCTCAATTCATTTCAACAGCTTTTTCATGCAGCCTGACATCACTAGGCAGTCACGTCCCTTCATAAGTGAGGGGCGTCTCAAATGGCAGCCATCCGTGCATTAAAATCAATTTGTTCACTACATAGGAAACGCTTCTCAGGAATGTATGTCCCCTCCCAGTGGGTGCTCATGTATGCCTCCCTATTGTAAAATAAATGACCCCAATGGAGTTCACTGCAAGCTTCGCCCTGCAGATGAAGGTTTTCAGTTAACACACACATGGCCACTGCGTGGAAAGGCTGGGGCCCCTGCTTGGCTCTAAGGCCTGAGGATGACAGAGTGCTCAAACCAGTTTCAGCAAGGGGTGGGGTGGGGGTGGGAATTTCTTGGCTCTAGGAACTGGCTGTCAGGGAGGAGAGGGGCGTAGCTGTCCTGGGGTGGTGGAATGTATCCAGCAGCTGTCTTTCGTCCATTTGAGCCTGTACACTGGCAAGGCACTGTCACGCAAAACTTCCCCATGACATCAGAGTGGTACTGTTCTCAGGTCATCTATCTGTGTGGGAAGGGCTGGCTTCCCATGAGCCTAGAATACTTTTCTTGGTTGACTTGCTGTGGGTCATGCATTTCCAAGCCATGGATTTTCACAGAGTTTTAGGCTGATCTGTGATGGGGATGCAGGTGGGAGAGAGGTGGTCTCTGAAAATCAGGAAGGTGGCTAGTTTCTCTAAAGACTAAACGATGTAGATGGAGCACAGAAATCAACTGCCTCTTAGATACCAATGACAACACCCATTACCAAAAGTGACCCCCATAGCTGCCCACGAGGCAGAAAATAAGAGAGGGATGTGGACCCAGTCCTAGACAGATGGCTTCTACCATCCTCTCCAAGGCTCAGTGAACATTAAAGACGAGGAAGGCAGGAAGCGCGTCTGAGATGAAAGATAAGCATAAAAGGCTGTGAAATACCATTTTCTGGACTCCACACAGCCATTGCAATCATTAACTCGCAGTGAATGTGCTTACCCATGCTGGATCCCCACAAGACCAGCTCTGTCAGCCATCAGTCGTGAAACAAGGAGGCCTTCCCCTTTATGTCTGAACTATTGGCCATTGATAGGCTCTGGGGGAGGGGTGGGCAACGTCTTTAGCTTTGGTTCCTCTGCTGAGTCCACCAGGCTCCAACACATAGCTCCAAACCCATGGTCTGACAGATGGACCTGGTTAATCTCAGCGAGTCAAAAACAACACAAATAGATATGATCATGAGAGATTTGTGGGGACAGAGCAGAGTAGATGGGGTTGGTAGAAAGGTTGGGGTTGAAGGGTAGTTAACATGTACTACATACATGTTCAAAAAAAATTTTTTTAACAGTAAAATCCACCTTAGGCACAAAATCTTATTCTTGTGGGGGTGCTTAGGAACTTCCTGAAGGAAGAGCTAAGGGTGATAAAGCCCCAAGAGAAGCACAGGATTGTAGAAAACGGTGGTGAACTGAATGAGTATTTTGTGTTGAGGATAGAAATGTACAGAGGTCTAAGGATCAGACAAAAGCACACCAAATGTTCATTCTACCTGATGCATGTAAGCTACAGTGTTGGTTGTGGGACATGATCACAAGGAAGCCACAAAGAGCTATACAAGTACATTAAACTCGACCCTGGGGTCCTGTTTAGATGGGTATAATGATACAAAGCTTTGCTTAACCAGTATTTACTCTTTTTTTTTTAAACCCGGTATCACGATTACTTATTTTGTGTATATTTGTCTGGATGTGTGCACAGCACCGGGCACATGTGATGGGGATCAGTTCTCTTTTCCTACCATGTAAGTGCCGGAATTGAACTCAGGTCATCAGGCTCGGCAGCAAGTGTCTTTACCTGCTAAGACAGGTCATTGGCTACTGGTATTTACTCTTTTAAAGACCCCCAAATCACTTTGTGTGTGATTTCCCCCAGTCTTCTTTAGAAGATGTACATGGTCTCTCTCCTCAGCTCTTGTGACCCCTCTATTAGATCTTCAAACGTCACTAGAACAGGTTTGGGGATGGGACCTGTGACCTAGTTTAGGCCAATGAAAAGTATCCCTGAGAGTTTCGTTAGATGTGTTGGGGACAATTTCTGCCAGATAATTGAGAGTCTAGAGGTGAACAATGAAAGATCCCTGCTGAACTTCTTGAGGAGTCCATATGCAGCTATATCTGAAGTCAACTGTCTCTAGGCTTCTCGGTTGTCCGTTTCCTAGCTCTCTCTCTCTCTGTCTCCTATGTGTGTGTGTGTGTGTGTGTGTGTGTGTGTGTGTGTGTGTTTGTGTGTATGTTTGCTTCAGCAATTAGAATTTCCATATCACAGAAGATGGACCGTTAGGCTTGGGTTTTAGAAATATGTCTTTTGGGGGATTGAAGAATAAGAGAAGATAGAGGAAAAATAACACAATGAAGTGGACTAGTCATGTAATGGGGGAGATGCGTCTTTGTAAAAAGGTACTGAATGAATGTGTACAATTAGAAAACATGGGGCCTGGTGAGAGGGCTCAGTGGGTAAAAGTGATTGCTGCCAATTCTGACAACCCGAGTTCAAATCCCAGGAGCCACACGACGGAAGGAGAGAATAGATTCCTGTAAATTACCCTCTGACATTCACAACCACACTGTGGCACACACACTCTCTTGCACACACATAAATAAACAAATGTAAAAATGAAAGAACAGAGAACAGGAAAGAAGTAGGAGACACATTTCTGAGTAGATGGTCTCTGGATATGGGGAACGGAGAAGAGAGAAAGATCGGGAGTAGCTCGAATGTTTCTAATCCGAGAGGTTCAAGGGTACAAGACAGGATTTTATTTGTAATGTCTATCTCAAGTATCCATGAATGAAAAATAAACTCCACTTGGATTAAACAAAACAAGGGAGATGTAACTGTTCAATATCAGAGTCACAAATGATACTGTCAAGATGTGAGCTTCCTTTCTCAGTCCCTGGGAGCTGTTAACTTCTAGTCTGGCTCAATTCTGCCTACGAGATCTCATCTCAAGAGGCAAAGACGGCTACTGGTGTCATTGGGAATGGGCACCACCAGCTAAATTGTCCCAGCGGAAACAATGCCTCTATTACCATATAGTTCCGCAAATGTTCCAAGCTCTTGGATGAATCAATTCCTGAGATATGTATTGGCCAGCCATGGAACAGACTTCATTCCTGACTGAAACTCCTAGATTGTCATCTCCACCTAACTGTAGGACTTGAAAGCGGAGCTGATCTGACTCCCTGTGTAAAATAAAAAATTTTAGAATAAGGGTCAAGTAATAAAAAGTTAGAGAAGGCAGATGAATTGACCTTCTCTAACATTTTCATTGATGGCCTAGCTCAACATATACATACTCATTTGGGGAGTAGCACAGGGGAGTTACTTATTTACATTTATTTTTTGTGTTTTATTTATTTATTCATTGTGTGGGTTTGGGTACACCCTCACCATGGCATGCATGCGGAGGTCAGAGGACTACTTGCGGGGCCCTGAGATTAGACTCAGGTTGTCAGGCCCTTAATCACTGAGCCATCATGCTGGTCCATATTTATTAACATACTCCTCTCTATTGTGTGTGTGTGTGTTTGCATGAGTGTATGCATACTATGCCCAGTGCAATGAAAACCAAAGGACAACTTGTAGGAGCTGATTTTCTCCTGTCATGTGTATCCTGGGGCTCAAACTCAAGTCACTCTAAATGTCATTGTTTACTGGGACCCATCTTGCTGGGCTGGGAGTGTTTTGTGGTTGTGTTCTCTTGTGTTGTTTCTTCAACAGGATCTCTCACTTTATAACCCACAGTAACCTCAAACTTACGATCCTGCTGAAGGATGGGATCATGGGTATGTTCCACTTTAGAAACAGTTTTATAGAGAACCAATAGAACGTGTGAGGGGGAGGCTAGAAGTGACGTTACAGAGCCCATAGCACCCAGCCTGAGCTGGTGATCAAGGCTTGGAGGCTTGTAATGGACCACTTGTCGGATGGTACCATTGAAAAAGACATCTCAAAATAGCTGACATTGAATTCTAGCCAAGCTGGATGCGCAGGAGGGAGCTTTCATCTGAGCACAGGATTATTTGGAGGAAGGAATTACTTTCTTGTGATGAACATGGGACAGAGCGTGATGGAGGATGCTGGGCACACAGGAGGTGGGGCCTTGCAGGATTAGTGAACTTGCTTGCTGGGTATTCACTAACATAGGAACCCGGGGCAATGCCTTTTGTGGAATCAGTAGTCTGGTGTCCCCGAAGCTAAGTCCTAAGCATCCAAACGAGAGAAAGGAGAAGGAGAGAAGATCTCACTCTCACCTCCATGCTCAGAAGCAGAGTGGTTGGTACAACATAATAAGAGAGATCTCATCACCCTTAGTTTATGGGCTAGAGCTTTGCTCTGGGGGCGGTGAGATGGCTCAGGGAATACAGCCTTTGCCGCGCACACTTGATGGTGTGAGTTCCATCCCTAGATCCAAAGGTGGAAGGAGAGAACACTGTCATTATGGCACCATGGATGTGCTGTGGTGCACACACACACACACACAGAGAGAGAGAGAGAGAGAGAGAGAGAGAGAGAGAGAGAAATAATAGTATTCTAAAAAACAGGAAAGAACCCCAAGGTTGCAAAACTATATAGAAAATGATTTGGATAGGCTGGCTATGAAGGCCTTCTGAAGACAAAGTTTCAGAGATGCTAAGTTTAGTTCTGAATCTCATGAATTTTATAGACTGTCACAAGGTCACATCCCGGTCAGCCTATTCTGCAAAGAAAGAATCCAAAGCCCCTTGCAAACTTGATCACCTGGCTTATGTATTACCTGGGTCTGGAATCCACAAAATGAAGGGGTTAAGCCTTCCAGCCCATTTGTCGCTGGAAACTCAGTTTGAATCCCACCCTGGAATTTTCCTCCGAGCTACGAAGCCAGGCGAGCTGCCAAGTCATATATACATTGCCGGGTAGCCAGGCAACTCCGTGCTTTTTCTGGGAAGGAACACAATGTGGTCACTGTTTCTGCAGTCGCCAGGTTCCAGATGGGAGAAAGACTTTAATCCCCAGCTTCAAGGCTGTTTGGCAAAACTCACCCCAAAACCCCTGCTTGGGCCCGTGTTTGTTTGCTGTGACCCTCCTGTGCTGCCATTTTGTGACATGCTGTTTCTTGTGTTTAAAATTTGATACTTGAGATCCGGGGAGGTGGCTCTCAGTCAGTTAAGTACTTAGTGCACATGAGCTCTGGGGTTCGGATCTCCACATAAAAAGCAGAGCACTGCAGGACACATCTGTAGCCCCAGCAAGGTAGAGAGAGCCTAAAAGATGACTTCCCAGTTCAGTGAGAGCCCCTGTCTCAAAAGGTAAAATGGAGGCTATACCTGATAGCGACATCTGACCTCCACATGTACACACATTTGATCTTTACAAGTAGGTTTCATTGATGTAGGAGGTAGGAGGTGGCGCTCTTCGTTACCATGAAAAGACATGACAGGGCTGGGGAGGAGGTGGCTTTGTGCTTGCTATGTAAGATCAAAGACCAGAGTTTGGATCCCCAGGTGGGGCGGGTGCAACAGCCTGTAATTCCAGATTCAGAAAGTGGAGAAAGGGAATCACAGAAGCAAACTGGCTAGCATTGCTAGTGAGCTCAGGGTTTGACTGAGAGACCCCGACTCAATGATCAAGGTGGAAGATGAGTAACCATGAATCCTGACCTCAACGTAGGCCTCTATACGCACACACAGCCACAACTACGAGGCCTCACATGTGTGCCCACGCAATACAAACATGCACCACCCCCCACACACACACACTTTTTAAAAATGTATAAATAAAAATAGCACAATACAGCTTAACTTTTAGCGATTCCCCCAAATTAAAATGGCAGCAAAGGCTGGAGTTATGAGCGTGGTATAAGAGTCCAACTCATACACAGAGAAAAGGGGGAGTTAGATGGGCACCTCAGACCCAACCCAGACATCCATCAACAAACGGTTAGATAAATAAGTTATCATTTGCATGTACGCGGAAATATCACTCAGCCTTACAAAGGAAGATAATTCTGACACATAGTACAGTATGGATGGAACTTGAAGACATTTTGCTCCATGAAGTGAGTCAGATACCAAGGGGCACATATTATGCGATTCCATTTTCATAAGGCTCCCAAAAGATTCAGTAAGTACAGAAAGTAACATGGCAGCTTGCCAGGTGGCTGATGGAGGGCTATTGTTTAGTGGAGTCACAGCCTTTTGTTTTAGATGGAGTCTCATATGGCCCAGGGGGATCCCAAACTCTTAATCCTCCTTCCTGAACCTTCTCAGTGTTGAGACCGCAGGCATGTACCACCTTGCCTGGTTTATGTGATACTGAGAGTGGAAGGTGGGATTTCCTGTGTGCTCCAGAATCACTCTACCAGTTGATACCTTCCCAGCCCAGAGCTTCAGTTTTGCAAAATGAAAAGCATCCCAAAGATGGATGGATGGATGTTAATAATGTTTGCACACTACATGCATGTATGTCACGACAATGAGCTAAAACCCCAAGAGGTGGTGAGAATGAGCAATTCCGGGTTGACGAGATGGCCCAGCCAATGATGATGATTGCCACAAAGCCTGATGGCCTGAGTTCCATCCCTGAGACCTTACACAGTCGGAAGGAAAGCAAACACCCCTGGCAAGTTTCTCATCACAGCCATCAATCTCAAACATCTCCATTTCTTTCTCACTTTTCCTCTTGTTCTGTACTACACTTCCACACCTCTGCTCTGTGTCATTACATTTAGTCTTATTGCTGTGTAAACTTTTAAGTTTTATTTATTTATTGGGGTTTTTTTGTTTTGTTTTTGTTTTTGTTTTTTTTTTTTTTTTTTTTTTTTTTTTTTTTTTTTTTTTTTTTTTTTTTTTTTGAGATTGGGTCTCTCTATGTAACAGCCCTGGCTATCTGTTCTGCAACTCCCTCTGAAGAGCAGGCTGGTCTCAAACTCATAGAGATCTGCCTGCCTCTGCCTCCTCAGTACTGGGACTAAAAGTGTGTGCCACTACACCTGGCTACATTCAGTTTTTATATTCAGAATTTTATATACTTGAAAGTGTAGAGTGTATTCTGCGTCTCTTTCCTCCAGCTTCTTCCAGCCCACCACAGTAATTTTTAGATAATTACATTTTGTTTCAAAAGCCAGTCATCCATTCATTTTTGTGACTGCCTAGTGTGTTCCTTTGTGTAGATACACAATAGTGTATTTATCCCCCTATCTGTGGACTTTTGGATTATTGCTAGGCTTTGCCGTTACGTACAAAGCTGATATGAATATTCATGTACAAGTGTGAGTATGTGTGTGTGCGTGCAGCCATGTTTCCATCTTTCTTGGGCAAATATCTGGGTGTGAAGTATCTGGAATATGTGGTATGTGTATGCTGACATCCTTTTTCATGGTTCGGGGCCAGCAGTTTCGTTTGGATGGCAGCATACTGAATAATATTTTAATGTAAGCATCGTATCAAACACATTCATTTGTTGTTTACCTGGAATTCAAATTTAACTGCGTGCTCTGTGTTTTTGTTTGCTAAGTTTGGCGAATTGATTCCTCTGTACTTCTCTGAGGCATACCCTCCAATAACAATGGTGGGTGTTCTTCACCAACTCCACCACACATCTTATATTTCTTTATTTTTTATTACTTATTTAATGGGGGGTTGTGGACATATGCCACAGTATATGTGTGGAGGTCAGAAGACAAATCTCTTCTTCCCTTCCCACTATTCAGGTCCCATGGGTCCAACTCAGGTCACCAGGCTTGATGGCAAGCATTTAGCTGCTGAGCATCTTACCCACTGTATCCCACAGTTAAGTTTTAGGACTCACCCTGTGCTCTAACACTTTATCCAGTGTCTTTGAAACAAGGCCGCTTCTTAGAACCTTGTATAATTTACCAACTCCTTTACTCATTTCCTGCCCCTCTACCCCCCAGTAAATGTCAGGAATTTTGATAGCTTGCTCAGTGTTTACCCCCAAGATTTAGACCAGTTCCAGTTGCATTTTAGACCCTCACATGCTATTCTGAAAAACAATTAAGCTCCCCACTTTCTCTGGCTACACTGAATCCCACAGCATTTGCTGATAGTTTTTAAACCAAGGACACACAGCCCAGCCAAGACCAAGATCGTATGTGTGCACGTGTATCCAGGCAGCTGCGTCCAAGGACATGATTAGCTGTTAAGCCCCCTCTGGATCTATGCATCTCTTGTTCAGCACATTCTCTTCCAAGCGAAGAGGTTGGAGGCCTAACCAGTGTTGTGTAATTCCCACCACACCCCAAGGGAGACCCATCCTCTGATCATTGCATTTTACAGAGGAAGGATTTGAAGCCTGGGGAAAGCTAGACAAGAGGTTGGCTTTGTGCTGGGGAATGGATGATAACCAGGACTGGAATTAGCAATCAAGACAGAAGTCTGTATGAGGGAGGGTGAGTTCTCCTCTTCCCCAAGGTTCTTCATCAGCTATCATTTTGAGGCATCTGTGTAGAGAACTATGTGGCCTAAAGTTGGTGCACAATGGTGGTTGGTGGACTGTGATAAAGACTGAGTTACAGCTCAGACAGTCCCTCATGAGAAAAGGGAGACCATATTCCTACAGATGATTTAAAGAATGCCCAAGTACCTTTGAAAAAATATTCCTTTTAACTTTCAAATTATATGTACGGATGTGTTTGTGTCGAGGTTTGTACAGGTAGCTATGAAAGCTGGATGCATCAGATCCCCTAGAGTTGGAGTTTAGATTGTGGTGAGCCTCCCAAAATAAGTTCTGGGAACAGTCTTCTGCAAGAGCAGCGCACACTGTCAACCATGGAGCCATCTCTCCAGCCTCACAACGCTTACATTCTTATCCGAGCAGTATCAGTTCAGATTTAGCTCACCATGTTCACGAGTAAACCCTACCACAGTGATGTGAGTCAGTAACTATGCCTCCATGACTGAGGCACATGAACTTCACCAAAGATTAAATTTTCTTCACTTTATGCTGTTTGCCTCATTTAAGGTAAGGTTGATTTCCTGATGTTCACAGTGTGAATGCTGCCCTTCCAGCCATCAATCCACAGGTGGAAAGAAGGTTGCCTTTACTAAAAATTTGCTTTGTTCTCAATAATAGATGGCAAGTCCCCCATCCTCCATGTCTCATTGACTCAGATGGCTCCCTTGCCCTGCACATGTAGCTGTAACTGCACACACGACTGCCTTGAACAAAATCAGGATTTGTCAAAGGTTTTAAGAGAGGGGATTAAACATCCAATGGGGATTCAAACTGAGAAAGCGAATGACCAAGTAAGAACTAGGAGTTCAGTGTAACATGCAAAAAAAGAACATAAACGGTTGACTCTCGGGGTGTGGAAGAATGGTGATGGACGTGCATTATAAAGGACAATGCAAAGTTAGTTGTCTTTATAGTTCTAACTCTGTCATAGATTTTCCATTTTGGGTGGTGGATAAGTGTATACCAATATATTCAATAGCAAAAGTGAAAATTCCAATATGAGACTCCTAAGCTTTGGAGTGACTGCTCAAACCATATAGGCATTCACTGAGGCATACAGAATTGGGGTCTGGTTAATTTCAGTGTCTAAGGTTTGTTGTTCTTTTTCCAAGTTTTTTAACAATAAAGGTAGTTTAATTTTTTAAAAAGTATACCTGGTGTTAGAGAGGCAGCTCTGTGGTTAAGAACACCCATTACTCTTCCAGATGACCCCGGTTCAATTTCTAGCACTCAACGTGGTGGCTCAGAACTAACTTTAATTCCAGTTCTAGGGGATCCAGTGCCTTCCTCCGAGCTCCTCAGGAAGCAGGCACACACATGGTGCACAGACATCCACACAGGCAAAACATCTACACACTCAGAAAATTATATCGTGTGTTTATGTTATGATGTGTGTGTGTGTGTGTGTGTGTGTGTGTGTGTGTGTGTGTGTGTGTGTGTGGTGTGTGGTGTGTGTGTGTGTGTTAATTCAGGTATACAGTGATCTTAGCACACATGTGAAAGTCAGAGGAGAGAGAACTTTGGGTTCTATCCTTCCACTATGGGTGACAGGGATCCACCTCAAGTCTTCAAGGCTTGGGCAGCGTTTACCTGCCAAGGCATCTTTCCCTCGGGTTGCTTTGTCAAGCTAACAGTATGTCTTGGTCATTGTCCTATGTCTTTCACAAAGCAGGGGGTTACACAGTATCATCTCTATAAGAGGTAACGTTACCTGTGAGTGCCAGACTTGGTTGGCACGTGGCTGAAATCCCAGTCAGTAAAAAGCTGAGGCCAGACAACCAGGAATTAGAAAACCAAATCCAAACCTAAACAAGCAATAAAAATATAAGAGGCCAAGCAAGACAGTTCATCTGGCAAAAGGACCGGCTGCCAAGCTGGATCCCTAAATCCCACCTGACTCAATTCTCCATGGACAATCATGGTGTTTGTTGATGCTATGAACATCCTGTCAGGCACAGAGTGCTGGGCATTAGCTATTCCCCCAGCACACAGTGTGACCATCCCATCACAGAGTAGGGTGGCTAATGGTGACCCAAAGAAGAACTGTCTGGAAGTCACACCAGATCAATGCATCTGATAACTAGATTTTGATGCCAGAAGTGAGGCCACTAGAGTCCAACAAAGTAAAGCGTTAACTGTCAGGTTGGGATTCTTCACGAGTGTGGCTTTTGGGAGTTTTCACTCATCTTCGACTTGAACAAGCTGCATTTGAGTCACTCACATTTCTGCAATGAACATAGAATCCTGGGCAAGTTTAAAAGAGCAGGAGAGCTGACACACAGCTGTAATCCCAACACAAGGGAGGACCGGACATTCAAGGCCATCTCAGCTGCAGTGCTTCAAATGAGTTTGGCTAACCTGGGCTACTTGTGACCCTATCTCTAAAAAAAAAAAAAAAAAAAAAATAATCAAACTACCTAAAATAATAATATTAAAAAGGCCTCGAGAGATGCCTTGATGATTCAAACACATACCACACAAGTGTGAGGACCGGAGTCTAGGAGCTCCAGAATGCATGTAAGTTTTGAGTATGTCTGTCCATCTGTAATTCTAGTACCCCAAAGACAGTGATGGGGTCCCCAGAGCACGATGGCTACCTACACTAGCCAATTTTAAAGTACTCAAAGTTCAATTTAGAGAGGGACTCCACCTCATTAAATACAGACTGATGAAGGCTCTGGCGTCAACCTCCAGCTTCCATATGTACAAGCTGTGTGCAAGCGTACATGAAGAAATAAAATAGGCACACTGGGTCCCCAAGCTAGACTCTATCTGTTGCTGTCAAGCCAGGTATTTCAATATGTGTCCACGCTGTAGTACTGAAGGGATCACCGTGAGCACTGGACCCTTTTCCCCAATACCTAGCATAAACAACTCCACCCTCCCATCAATCATAAGACCTGGGCCTGAGAAAAGCAAGTGGACATCACACATCTCCCAAGTGGAGAGGAATGAACTCCAACTAAGGGTGGGTGGATTGGAAAGTTGGCCCCAAACAAGACAAAATAGCTTGATTTTTAACACATGGCCCAGTTTCCAGAGACACAGTAAGGCTCATCAACCCACCATGGGATTTTTTTTTCCCCCACCAGGCAGAAAAGCCAGGTTGATTCCAAGAAATATATACATTGCCGCACAATTAGGCAAGGGGAGAGAGTCCTTGGAGCCTTGGGGCCATGTGGTCAGTATTTGGGAAGCATCCACTTCCTGACGGTAAATAGATTTAAGCACACCATCTGTTGTGCGGTTATTTCCCAGGACCTGTTTTCTCTCAGTCTCTCTCTCTAATTTTCAATTCTGACAACCTTGTTTTCTTTTTCTTGACTTAAAAAAGTGACATAAACCAGTATTTGAGGGTTTTTTTTTTCTTTCATGTGCTAGGCCTGATGATTTTAAGCTAATTTATATACCCTTCTTTTGTTCCATAAAAGGAAAAAAGAGAAACTTTTCCCCCTTCTACAGGGCTTAGTCACAAAAAATGGCTTTCAAAACAGTATTTGATTTTGTCTTTTAACGGACAGAATTTTGCTTCTTTTGGTTTTTTTTTCCTTTGTTTTAAAATTTTAGTGTATGTGTGGTATGGGGAAGCAGTATATTGAGTGTGTGGATGTCAGAAGACAATTTGTGGACTTGAATCTCTTCTTACACATTTATATGGGTCCTGGAAATCAAATTTAGGCTTTTGCTGCAAGCCATTAGCTACTGAGCCAACTTTTTAGCCTCCGTCTTTTCTTTTAGATGGATGGATGGATAGATAGATAGATGGATGGATGGATGGATGGATGGATGGATGGATGGATGGATAGATGTAGATAGGTAGGTAGCTAGATAATTGTTATATTGGTGATAAATGATTGATAGATAGATTATAGTTAATAGGTAGGTAGATGATGAACAGATAGACATGGAAAAGAAATTTGCCATGCACAAAATGAGTAAAACATGATCCTTTACACTTGCATTTCTGCTAATTTTCAAATGTCAGTAGTTCTTTATCTCTGAGCCTTCTCAACAAATCCCTCTGGGAAAATTTTTGTTTATTTTGATATGTGCTGCTAGGGTCTGTAGCTTATGGCTGCCACTTGAACACGTCAAGCAGAAACTTCAGACAACCCGGAGGTCTCTCTGTTTGTAGCTGAACTAAGGCATGGGCTGACAAATTCAAATAAGCATGCCAGCTAAGTCTTGAGATGCCATTCAGAGCTGTTTAACATGACCTGAAACATTTTTTAGGTATAGTTTGGAAGAGCAAGAAGCTAAAATTGCTGGCCACAAAGGTCTGGTGATGTGAGTTCAATCACACACACACACACACACACACACACACACACACACACACACACACACACACACACACCACACACGTACACGTTTTCCCTTTAAACCTACTATAATACTCTCGTGACCCTTCACCTTCTGTTCTGCCTTTGATGCTGATGGAGTTTCCTTCAAAATCCTAGTTTCCTTCCAATGTGCCTCATCTTTTCTGTGTGATCGTTCTCTCTTTAGATCTGCACCCCTCTCCCCATCACTATCAAGAGACTGGTATAGCCTTGTTACCAGTCACTGTTAGGACACCTGTGGTTTGGCCAGCCTGTACATCTCATAAGCACCTCAAACAGACATCCTTCAGTCTCCTCTATGGTTTCCATCAATCATTCTTTATTGCCCGTCTGCTTGGGTTCTGGGCCAGCGCTCGCTATATTTCCTGAGGATTGTGATCTCTTGCAGGTGGGGTCCTTCTTGATGAATTGGGGCTGGCCACAGTGGCATGGCTTAGAAAGGTCCTTATTATGCAGCAGACAGCATGTGTTTGAGGCTGTACCTTAGTGCCTAGCTGGGACTTTTAAATAAAATATATATTTTGGGGAAGAGGGGAAATCTCATGCTTTTCAAGGCTGAGAAGTGAGGTTTCCAAATGGATAAAAATTTTAAATTTCTCCATTTTTAATTTAATAAATTAATTTTTATCAATAAGTTGCTTTTTATTAATTTATACAAATAATAATAAAATAAACTTAATTTAGTAAGGCAATCATAAAGTAGCTGGTCAGGGACGGTGCATGCTTTTAATGCCAGCACTCGGGAGGCAAAGGCAAGCAGATCTCTGTGAGTCTGAGGCCAGACTGGTCTACAAAACAAGTTCCAGGACAGCCAGAGCAACAGCACGGAATAAAAAACAAACAAAAAGCCTAACCAACCAACCAAGAAATAAACAACAACCAAAATACCTATAACAGGTTTTGGGAGCTTCATGAGTTTGAGAGACTTAGTTTCATTCGCTTAACAAAAATTTATGGACCAGTTGCTCTGTATTCCGTGCCACTCTGGGGGTCAGGATGAGAAGTGTTAGTGAGGGCTGTGTGCTTGCAGTCACAGAGCTGGGACCCGGAGACAGGCAGATATTTGGGGTTCACTCGTCATTCAGCTTACAGTACCAGGGAGTGCAAGGCCAGAGAGAGACCCTGACTCACCAAACAAGGTTTCAAAAGAACTGTGCCCAAGGTTGACCTCTGACCTTCATACACACATATGCACCCACCCACACACTCATGGAGCTGCACATACACGAACACAAACACAGACACTAACAGAACAATAGTTCCTATCCTTACAAAGCCGCTAAATCAGGGAGAAAATAGGCAAAAAATAAAAAGACCAAATACATATCACAAGGATGATAGATACAACTTCTAGTGGTGGGAGGGAACATAGAGCATGATATAAAGAAATATATAATGTAATGAATAAGGTGACGGTGTATAATAATATAATGGCGAACAATTTGTCCTAAGCTGGATGGTCTGGCTGAAGGAAATTATGTCGAAGAAGCAGGAAGAGATATAATCATCAGCACAAAAGAAATTCCTGTGGCTCAGGGTGGGAAGCAAGTGAGGGAATAAATATGTCAAGGAGTTAGAAAGTCTGAGTTCTCATGTGGGGTCGAGAAATTGGAGCAGGGGACAGTTGAGATGGCTCAGTGGGACCTAAATTCAAACCCCAAGGCCCACACGGTGGAAGGTTTTCCCAAGCTATTCTCCTCCATACAATTACACACACACACACACACACACACACACACACACACACACACACACACACACACACACACATACACACTAAATAATTCTTTAAAAGAAATTGGTGCAGTTAGATTAGGAATTGATAATCTTGTTGAATTTGCAAACAAAAAAAAAGTGGATAGCAAATGATGAGAGCTTGGTACAAATGGGTCCAGGAGAGAATGGATGGTAAATTGAGAAAGCAGAAGTAGAAAGATGCTCTGTGTGGATTTCACTTCCAATGCTGTAAAGAGATGGGCAATCACTCAGATAAACTAAGAGTTAAGAAGACAGTTGACTTCTATTTGAAGTTTCTTCTTTTTTTAAACAAGATGTATTTTGTCTTTTATTCTATGTACTTGTGTGTGTATCTACGTGTGTATATGTGTACATAAATGCAGTGTCCTGAGGAGGCCAGAAAGGGCCACTGGACCCTCTTAGAGCTAGAGTTACAGGCAATTGTGAGCTGCCTGACCAAAGTCCCGAGAGACAAGACCCGTTCCTCTGGGTTTTATAGGTGGCTGTGAGCCATATCTCCAACACTGAAGTTTTTTATGGTGTAAACTTTATGATCTGCATTACAGACATCACATATATTTCAAAACAAGACACAGGAAGACTCACACTATATTCTTACTCTCTTTGTGTTCTGCTATCTACTTTCGGCTTTCATCTTTTGCAAAGTTTATTCTTAGAGACTTTCATACATGTTGCAATGAAATATGATCATATCTAACCCCCTCCATTTCACCCTTCAACTTTTTTTTTTTTTGAACTCACCACTACACCCCCCTCCCAACTTCTTATGCTCTTTCAAAAAACATTTAGTGTTGACCATATGTGCCTGGGTGTGAGGCAACCTCTCGGAGCATGGGAAACCTCCCCAAAAGAATGTATTTTTCCCTTTCCCAGCAGCTGTCAACTGCCAATACCTCCTTCATTATGGGTGGGATCTTATGAGCCCCACCACTCCATGCTGGGTCTTTTCCTGGCTTAGGGTTGTGCAGGTGTTGTGCAGGCGTGCACATGAGCACAAAGCTATTTTTTAAGTTTTCATGCAAGTATAAATTATATTTTGGAAATATCCTATCTATCTTCCCACCCTCCCATTGCCCCCCATCAGTACCCCCTTCTTCTACTTACTTCATATCATACATACCTTCATGATTTCATCAATGTACATAAAATCTACAAGGCAAAAAATGAAAGAATGCATACAATATTTCTTTCTGAGATCAGCTTAATTCCCTTAATATGATTGTCTCCAGTTGTATCTATTTCCCATGTTCTCTTTATGATTGAAAAATATTCCCATCGTGTTGGTTTTTGAGATGGCTCAAGAGGGTAGAAAACTTGCCAAAAAAGTCACCATGGAGGGTTGAACTCAATTGCCGAGACCCACATAGTAGAAGGAAAAGCTGCCCTCTGACCTCCACACATGTGCCACGGCACTCATGTGTCCCCATATATATATACACATATATAATAGACCAATGTCAAAACATTTCCATTGTGTTTGTATAACACATTTCCCCTTTATCCAATCTTCTGCTGTCAGACACTGGTTTGTCTTGGACTTCACTACTATGAACAGAGCTACAGTAAACACTTATGTGCAGGTATTTCTGTGATAAGTTGACCTGGAGTATCTTTACGTTGAGTTGGGAGACATCACAGATGTCTAAATGAGGAGGAGATAGGAGATTCAATGGCACACCCGGAAAAGAGACTGAACGAGCAACAACTTCATTCCAGGGAGCTGGAGAGGTGGCTAGGTGATTAAGAGCATTTGCTGTTCTTGCAGAGGACCCGGGTTCAATTCCCAGCACCCACACTGGGCTTGTCTATAGCTACAAGATATGGCGATCTGACACTGTTTTCTTTAATGTTTGTGCAACTGCACACACGTGCGCATGGGGCACACTTGTACATAGATACACATGTGCACACATACATGAAAATAAAATAAATCTTAAAAAAGAAAAGAAAAAAGTTTAATCAGATAGTGTGGTGTCTTACCGCAGTGAGCAGCTGGGAATCGAGTTTACCAAATGGACAATTTGCCAAATTACGCACTTTCTGTAAACTAATGGCCGTTAAATCTTTATAATCATTTGGCCCAGTCAACCACATGGGATGGTGTTCACGGATGTCAAGGCTAATTTTTTCCCTCTGATGCTTTGGTTTTGGTTTCTGCAAATTGATTTTGGTTTGCTTCGGCAGATTCATTTCAGGATTGGAACTGATTCACAAACTCAGTTCAAATAGCACCTTAGGTTTGGGTGTGATTCCCATCATAGGGGCATGCCTCAGATCCTTCCAACTTTCTAACACATGCTGGTAGCGGGTAACAGATTCATACCGTCAGAGGAATTCAAAGGCAAAAGACAGAAGTGAAGAGAGGCAGATGATAGGTCTGGTGTGACTCACACCTTCATGACTTCCAAGACCTGCATTTGTGAGTGTCATGGTTTGCTTTCTATCATTCTGATGAACAGCATGACCTAAAGTGAATAGACGGAGGAACTGGCTTAGAGCTCCCAGGTCACCCTCTGTCACTGAGAGTTATCAGGGTAGGAGGATCTCTAAGGCAAGAGTCTAGAGGCAAGAACTCAAGCAGAGACAGGGATGGGGATGCTGCTTACCGGCTTGCTTCCCATGACTTGCTCAGCCTTCTTTCTTCCACAGCCCAGGACCACTTGTCCAGGGATGGCACCATCCACAATGATCCGGGTTCCTCCCACGTCAGTGATCAATCAAGAAAAAAAAAATCTATAGTTTTGCCTACAAGTCAACCTAATGGAGGCATTTTCTCAACTGAGGTTTTCTCTTCCCAGATAATTGTGGTTTGCCTCCAGCTGACAATAAATAATAGCAATAGTCAATGATGATGATGATGATAAGCCAACCAAGAGAGCGAGAATACTGATAAATTTTTATTAAGATAGAAAAAGCACTTAGAACACACTGAACTATGATTTATACACGTGCAACCTTAGACAACGCAAATCTAAACTCCAGAATGAAACTCAACTGTCAAGAGATAGAAATCCCCAAACTCTCCTGCAAATGGAGTCATTACAAATGTTCTAGAAGAGTTTTTTTTAAAAAAAAAAACAACCTGGTACATTTGGGTCACTTAAGGTATGAATGGTTGGCAAAAATGCTTACTTGGAGAAGTGATTTTCAATTGATTGATTCTGAATTGATGATATGGGAAAAGCCAGTACCAGGGGGGATATTAGCCTAAAAATAATTTTGTTTTTGTTTGAGACGGGGTCTCTTCTTGGCTCAAGCTCGCCTCAACAAGTTGTTGAGGATGAGAATGCCTTTGACTTCTTTTGCCTCTCCACCTCTGGGATGTTGGGATCAGGGGGAAGCGAGTGGTACTGGGTAGGAAACACAGAGCTTCTTGGATTCCAGGCAAGTACATCTCTATCACCCTTAGAACAATTCACTGGTGCCTTCTTATGTGAGACCTATTTCCCATCGAGGGCAAAGCAAGACATTCCCATGGCTTCTAAGGAAGAATGGAATTTGAATTCAATTTGTTTTAGAAAGTTGATGAGCACTGAAACAGAGCATTTGGATTTTTTTTTTTTTCAAAAAAAAAAAGAGGTCTATTTGCCAGATTCTCTGTCAGTAGATCACCATTATGGAATGTGCCCTGGGCTCCAAAAGCAAGCTGGGAGCTCAACAATACCCCATCACAATGACACAAGGCAAATGAATGATGTACTCAGATGTGCAGCGCACCACGTCCCACATTAGATTCCTTCCCTGACTGCCAGAAGAGACTTAAACACCATCTGCTTGCACACCAACAGCATGCGTGAACTCTTTTCTGCTCCCCTTCGGTTATTTCCACAGTGTGTAATTGTACTGTTCTGACAACTCTCCTTCTCTCTTCCCCTTTAGTTAGTAAAATAAAAAAAAAAAAAAAAATCTTATCATTTCTAGCCAACTTTTGGAAAGTCTCTTGTTAATTTATATACTTTCATTTATTACATTTTTGAAGGAAGGTATCATATTTTGTTTCTTCTGCTTTCAAAACGGAGTTCTGTTCACCTTTTCCTTCCTTTTGAAATTATGTGTATGTGTCCAGTCTACGTGCAGGAATGTGTGAGAGAGTTCAGGTGTCCTCAGAGTATGTGCTGTGTCTGTGCATAGGTATGTGCATGTGGTTCCAGGTATTCTCAGAGGCCAGGAGGAATCCATCCATCTGAGCCGGAAAGGCTGGGAGCCGCCCAACATGGGTGATGGGAGCTAAACTCTGGTCCTCTCTCCAGCCCCTCAGAATATGTTTAACCATTCACAGGAAGATATCTTGTCCTGTTTCCCACTTTTCCAAATGGATGGACAGAGGAAAGACAGCTAATATATTGGAGCCAGTAAATATGTTCTTTGGTTTTTTGTTTGTTTGTTTGTTTTTTTTAAAAAAAAATTCTTATGCTTTATTTCATCTTATTTTTGAGACAGGATCTCATGGAGCCCAGGTTGGCCGCAAACTTGCTCTGTAATGGAAAATGACCTCTAAGCTCTTCTGGGTTGGGGTGACAGGCTTGTACCACCACATCTGGTTTATGTACCACTGGGAATCAAACCTAGGGCTTTGTAGAAGCTAGGAAAACCTACCAACTGAGCCACATTCCCATGCTGCTTTAAAAAAAAAAATCCTATAAACAAATCTGTTTGACAATGTCAAGTCTGTTCTGCTTAGGGTCTCTAGCTCCTTGTTGAAGAAGATTCCTCCTTTGAAGGCTTTATCTCATTTATGTTTGTTTATCTCAGTGTATATTCCCATGACTCCCCAGCTTATCATAACCAGTAAAACATTTAGGGATGTATTAAGGGACCAGAGCAAACTCCCAGGACAAACTGTGTGTGTGTGTGTGTGTGTGTGTGTGTGTGTGTGTGTGTGTGTGTGTGCACGCGCGCGCTGTGGGATCCCAGAAAATTGTGCTAACGTATTCCAAATGAAGCAATAAAAGAACAGAGCAGAAAAAATTAACCCAATCTTTTTTAAAAAAAAAATTTATTGAAAGCCAGTTGGCTCAGTGTGTAAATACCTTTATTCCAAATTTTCTTCCTCTCTCCCTCCCCCCTCTTTTCTGAGCTCGGTTCTCATGTAGCTCAGGCTGGCCAAGGATGACCCTAAACCTCTAATCCTTCAGCCTCTACCTCCAGAATGCTGCGATCACAAATGTACAGCAGTATATCCAGTTTGTCTGGAGTTGGAGGTCAAACCCGGGACTTTGTGAATGCCTGGCAAGCAGCCCCCCAACTGAGCTTCATCTGCCAGCCCCAAACAGTCGATTCTAATTCAGAGTCTATGTGCATTTGTTTTAGCAGCATCGTCAAGGAAAGAGTTGTAAAGACCCCGTGACGTGACGTCTTCAGGCCTACCTGAACCTACCTCGATGCTTCCTTCCTCTTGGGTCTCTCTCATTTTCTCGTCAGTTTTGTGGAATTGTTTGCCTCCATTTTGTTGCTGTGAAAAAATGAAAACAATTCCTGTCAGTATAGAACTTAATTTGTCTTCAGAACAATTTTATTTTTCATTTTCTTCCCCAGCTCTCTTTTGAAACAGGGTCTCACTCCATGGCGCAGGCCAGTCTGGAACTCACAGCAATTCTCCTGCCTAAGCTCCCCAAGTGTTGAGGTTATAGGCATGCTCTAGGAGCTCTTTAGAAATTATTACTGTTGTGCATAGTGATGAGTTTATTTATCTTGTAATTTTTTATTTTCATATGTGTGTGGTGTGCATGTATATGGACGCATGTTTACCTGAGCCTGTGTGTGTGTTTGTGTGTGCTCGTGCTTGTGTGTGTGCATGCGTTCATGCATGCAGACCCAAGGTTGATGTCAGGAATCATCATCCTTCATCATTCTTCACTTGTTCATTAAGCCAAGGTCTCTTAGTCAAACCCAGAGCTTGTCAATATGTTTAGTCTTGCCAGCCAGCTCCCTCCGGGAATCTCCTGCCTTAGCCTTCCCAGGATGGGATTAGGGCGCATCTGACATGGTATCTCCATAGGTTGTGGGGATGTGGATGCTTGTCCTTCATGCTTCCAGCAAGGGCTTTAACCACTGAGCCATCCCCCATCTTTTCCTTTTCTAAAGACTATTCTTGAACCTAAAGCAATTCAGACCCGAAGTGCAATTTTCCTTTAAAAACGTCATGCTGTTTGCAGGGTGGGGATGGATGGAGGGGTGGGGTCCATTTGGCAGGAATGTAAGATAGAGCCCCTGTGCTGCTGTGACCCTCAGGAGTCAGATAAAGGGAGGAGAGGAATTGGCAGATTAGAGGTGCTAAGAACTGGGAGTGACCGGCCTTGAATCTGCAGGTGTGAGGCTCCCCAGGCAGTCAGGCTCCTGGCCACAGCTGCAGCAACTCCCAGGCAGAAGGCTGGGTCACTAAAGGGGCAAGCCAGGGGAGGGGAGAGACTTGTGATAACAGGCTTCTGGCACATCCTGCCTCTCCCATCCCCACCTTCCCCAGGGCCCCATCCTCATCTCCAGAAAGGAGGCAGAAAGCTCAATACCCCCACACATTCCTCCTCTCTCACTGGGGTAAAGGTCCTTAGTGAATTCGTTGTAGAATGAGGTCCTCCAAGAGAAACAGCCACCATCTTCATTAGGTCAATTATTTCTGCTTACAAGAGACCAACACCACCACGATCATTGCCGTCCCCACAGAAAAGAACACCGAGATTTCAGCCATTCCTTCCAGACGTTTCTACGGAACTCTGTTGTAATTGAACATGAACTGTTGTGCTGAAGTACATAGGCTGAGGGAGTTCACTAAAGCAGGATTCCATCTATGTAGCTCTGGGAAGCCAACGTCCACACTAGGTGAAGGTTTTTCAGTGGGACTGCTTAGCTGTCACTACACTCCTGTAGTCACCCCCATCTGTGCTCTAAATTAACCTAATTTACTCATTGGTTCCCCAGGTTGAGTTTGTTTATGTCTGCTCTGGAAAGTAAAGGAGCCTCCTTTCTCAGTGCCTTCCAGGCACCCTTCCCTCCTCCGAACCCTCCGGTCCCTTCTCCTGGTCCCGCTGTCAGTATGCTGGACCTGAGCCAGTCCTGAGATTCACTACAGCTAGATCCATGTGCAAGACTCTGCCTTCCTTTTCCTCAGCCGTTCACTAAGACTTGAGACACCCAAACACCATTCCCACAGTGTCATTCATCCTTTGCATTTTAAGCAGGGATAGAGCGTAGTAATGCCTCCGTCTGCTGCCTAGGAAGCGTCTTTGATGAGAGGCTGTGGCTGTATCTATGGATATATGGAGAAGTATTTAGAATGCAGTAGGGATGAGTCAGGGATGAGTTCTGAATCACAAATGGTCAGCCTTAAACATGTGCCCATATGGGCAACAATAGTGAGATGTAGTACTGTGTCTCTTTGAGTGTGGTGTGGTGTGTGTGTGGTGTGTGTGTGTGTGTATGGGGTGTGTATGTGTGTGTGTATGGTTGTGCAATAATAACCATAGAAGACAAAGTCATGAATTTGCGAGTAGTTGGCTCGGGGAACATGGGTAGAATTTGGTAGGGAAAGAGAACGTAGAAATAATGCAAACCTGAGTCCTCAACAGTAATAAAGCTTACTGAGGGCCGGGAATGAAGCTGCGTAGTAGAATGACTGCATAGTTCGCAGAAAGCCCCGAGACCCACCTCCACTAGGGAATGCCTGTGATCCTGTTACTCAGAAAGTGGGAAAAGCAAGATCAAAAGTTCAAAGTCACCCTCAGTCAGACGCTCTAGGCTTGCACACATGTCTAAGCATGAACACTTGTAATCGTGTATTTATAAGTATGTGTGTGTACTGGTATGGGATGTTTGAGTGTGTGTGTGTGTGTGTGTGTGTGTGTGTGTGTGTGTGTGTGTGTGTGTGTGTGTGTAGCCTTCTTTGTGACCTCTCCATGTGTCTTCTCTCTCCCAATCTGGGATGGCTCCCCCTCCACCTAACCTCTAAACAGGAACCTTTCTTTCAGGCTCTTCCCATCCCCCTCCACATCCTGTCCTTGGTAGGTTTCATTTGTTTTATGGCATCCATCTGCCCCCAGCTCCCTGCCGTAGATTAAATACAGGTGTCCTGCCCAATTCATAGCTGAACTCAGCCCTGATGTGCAAGAGTTAGGAAGTGGGGAGGTGATGAGGTAGTGGGCCAGTGAATGGGCATGTGCCCTTGTAAAGGAGACCCCGGAGGGCTCCCTGCATGCTCTGTCAGCCACATGTGGGAACACAGAAGGAGCTCTCTATGAAGCAGGAGGAAGTCCTTACCAGACATTGAATCTTCTAGCACTTTGATCTCGGACGTCACAGACTCTAAAACTCTGAAAGTGCTGGTGAAATGGCCCAGTGAGAAAAGATACTTGCCGCCAAGCCTTAAAGCGGAGCTTGACTCCTGGGACCCACATGGTAGAGCAGAACTGGTTCCCAGTTGTCCTCTCACTTCCACAGGCACCATAGCATGCATACCTGCCCTCCCCATACAACACACAACACACACACACACACACACACACACACACACACACACACACACACACACACACACACACGAGCACACATGTGCGTGCTCTCTCTCTCTCTCTCTCTCTCTCTCTCTCTCACACACACACACACACACACACACACACACATAATAAAAGCTTTTTAATAGCAATCTCAGTCAGCAGGAATTTTTTTTCAGCATGTATAAGGACAGACTTGTTTGTTTGAGACAAGGTCTTGTGTAGCCCAAGCTAGCCTGACACTGCTGTGTAGCTGAGGATGACGTAATGCTGATCCTCCTGCGGTGCGATAGGGATGAGAGTCCCCGTACTACGGCATGCGGGGTTTATGAAGCAGCGGTGATGTTTTTGTGTATGCTAAATAAGCCTTCTATCAACTGAGCTGGGTCTCCAGCTCAGAGACCATCTTTGATCTTCCCTGGCTTCTTTGTTAAGTGTAAAGAACCATTTACCACAACAGTTCAGCGATCTTGTCTAGAGCCTAGGCAAAGAATTGTCCCCCTGCTGCACACACTCTGGCCCCCAGCTCAGACACCCAGGTGACATGTCTGAGTCTCGAGTGTTGTTTATTAAAAGTGAGAGCTGGACCAACAAGGAATGTGAAGGAAAGTTCTACTGGAGAAGCTTGTTCCTGACGGGGGGAAAAAAAGCAAACCATCTCTGAACACTAGCTATTAGGATGTCAGTTTGGTCAAGTTGCCAAGTAAAACCCCACAGCAACTGCCCACCATGGAATTTTCCCTGATTAATGACCTACGAATACCCGGCTGGTGTCCAAGCTCTATATACATTGACATCCAACTCAGGAAGGGAAAGTATTTTCCCAGAAACAGCACAACATGGCCACTATTCTTCAGACGTCCGCTTCTAAAACCATAAAAATATTTCATACTAGCCGTCTGTTTGTAGACCATATCCCTGGGTCGTGCACATAACTGGGTTTTCTCTGGTATTCTGGAAGGTGGGGAGGGGGGGCGTTCTCATTTTGGGATGAGTTGAGCGCTTGTTCCCAATGCCCTTTGCAGCTATGCTTTTCCTATTCGGGGTTGGCAAGGGGTGGTAACCTCCTTGCAGACATGTGTATTGAACTACATTATATAAACATTGAAATAGGTAGCAAAACAAGTAGAAACATTTTCACCCTTATACCTCTTTCCCTAACTTTATAAATCTGTAAATGCATGCATTCAGAGGAGCTGTGTGACCCACACCCACCCAGCCAGCTACCTTGTGGAACAGAGAACAGCATTATATAAACATGGCTGCCTGGCAGAATCTATATCCTTCCAACCTCAGACCAGACTGTCCCTCCTCGGCTTTTAATAAGTGAAAGCTTGGAGTGTTAACTGCTCACAGAACCTCCTAAAGAACTGCTATTCCAAGTTGGGGGATGTAGTTCCACTGGTGGAGTGCTCGGTTTCAATGCACAAAGTTCAGAGTTTGATCACCAGCTCTGCATCAGCTGAGTGTGATGGTCCATGTCTTCGATGCCTGCACTTGGGAGGCAGAAGGATCAGAAGGTTGTTCTCAGCTACAGGTCAAGATGAGGGCACATCTCGAAAAGACAGAAGCAATAACCAAAACGAATCAACAATACGATTGAAAGAACAATGGGAAACTGTTCAAGTTTTCCAAACAAGAATACAACATGAATGGGTATTCCCTGGTCCATCCCGAGCCTCTGAACAGACCTAACTACAGCCTTGGGAGGAGGCTGACTCAGTGGATAAGGTGCTCGTCATGCAAATGTAAGGAGCAGAGTTCACAGATAAAGGGAATTCCAGCCTTGGACTTCCAGACGCTGGATCCCTGAAGCAAGCCAAGGAGCAAGAAATGACTAAATCAACAAGCTCTGCTTTGCCTGACAGGCCTGCCTCCGTGAGTAAGATGGAAGACCAACAAAGAAGGATAATTGCAGGCATCTGCGTGTACACATACAACCACATATGTGTGCCAGCACACGCAAGCAACAAAATCATGCATCAACATACATGCAAACCATACATCCATGGAAAATGGAAAATGAGGAGTGAAGAGAAGGTAGCTACGAACCAGGGACAGTTAGATGGAGGAGTCCCAGGAAGGACTGGTTAAAAGACAGACTGGATAAATGGTGGGAACATTGATAAGACGGAGCCAGGAGGAGGTAGACAAGTCCACAAATATAAAGGTTTATTGGACTGTAGTTCTGACCACTCATAACATACTCCGTTGCCTTCATGGTACAGTGGCAGAGCTGGATAGATGAGTTCCAACCACACAGCCCACAAAAGCTAAAATATTCACTACGTGGCTTTTGACAAAAAGCCATCCCAGGCTGCGGAGTCAAACAGTTCAAATACCGGCACAGACCTAGCTTCCAGTAAAACACCACAGAGTACAGTATAGCCACCATCCCAAATTCCTCTAAAGAGAAAATATAGGAACCCCCATTTTTCCTTCATCAAGTTAAAACTCACATAACCTAAAATGTAACTATTTTAATTTATTATAGTCAGCAAATTATACACACAGCATGTATATGATGCTGCAATCATGTATAGTCTTCTTGGACACTCATCATTTTCTTAAAGAACTTCCAGCAATTTTTGTTTTGTTGAGACAGGGATTTTGTTCACTGTGTTGCCTTGACTGTCCTGGAACTCACTCTGCACACCAGGCTAGCCTTGAACTCAGATTCATCTGCCTTTGCCTTTCGTGTGCTGGGATTCAGGGTGTTGAACAATTTTCAGGAGTACCGTAACTCATGGCTGATTATAGCCACCATGGTGGACAGTAGCACGTAAGAACTTGGTTCTCCTGCAGAATGAAGACTCCAGTGAAGAGAACAAGCCAATGTATTGTTCAACAACACCTCTGTCCAGCTTAAGAATGGTCCATAGCCTTTGCAATATGATTTTTGCCTCTAAGAAAAACATAGAAACATCGGTTCACCCCCTCAAAGGGTGTTGAAGACCAAAGAAATAATTTTTTCCTGGAGTCTAACTTGGGGAACCAGTGAGGGGTTACTTACAGGAACAAGGATGACCTAGGCAGCTGCATCACTGAAAAGCCCATCCTAACATAGCTGGTGACTCATGAAACCTGCATCCTGGGCACTTCCTGCACCATTTGCGGGCAGCTCACGGAAAAATCACCCCTCTTTAGTATAAACATGAGGCAGGGCTTGGGGATGCTTCTAACTTCCTGTGCTTTCTGAGTCTTGTAAGTTGCACAAGATTCCTGAGCCTTGGAAGTTTCCTTAGCTCCCCAAGTCTTAAGAGTCAGTGTTCCAATTCAGAGGAAATCTCTACTGTGTAACAGTGAAGAAAACTCAAGCCTGCTGAGCAGTCGATCCCCATCCCAGCTTCCTTCCAGCCCTTGATGTTTTTTCTACACACATAGGCTAGAAAGAGGTTGGGGATGGGGAAAGATGAGAGCGTCGAATGCAGGCTTGAGTGGGAGAAAGACAAGAATGAAATGGCCAAAGGACCCCATGGACCGAGCCTACCCAATGGCAACAGAGACCTGAGGACATCACTCTTAGGTTTTTTCCTCATCTAATGAGAATTAGCAGGGAAACACTGTGAACTCAGTGAGTGTGAACAGTCTAACTCAAGTAGAGCAAACTCAAGTACACTTGGTAAAGTTCATTAAAGGTAGAGGAATGGAAGAGGACGATGATATTGGGTTTCTAATACGTTCATAATTCAAGAGAATGCTGATAATGTTGAACCAGAGAACTATGTGTTGCAAACCGTCTTCTGGGCAATGGTTAGTAAATATCTCCTATCCTTCATTCTCCTCACCCAGTTTCTACCTCTGACCCACAGGAGAATGAATTTGTCTAAATCATGCTTTCTTCACAGGGGCAGAGAGGTTTTCACATGATGGCAAAAGGGGGTCTTAGGGGAATATGACACCTCTTCACTCTTATGTCTCCAATACCTCACCTGACCCTCACTTTGTTCTGGGACTGGTAACTGCTACACAGGGGCATTGTTGTCATGGGAACTACCACAGGAGGAAGCAGTGGCAGAAAGCATCTAAGATGGGAATTTACCAGATTTTATAGGTAAACATGTGTAGGCTTAAAATACCATCCCACCTAGCCAGGAGGTAGCAACACACACCTTTAATACCAATACTTGGGGGAAGCAGAGGCAGGCAGATCTCTGAGTTCAAGGCCAGCCTGGTGTAAAGAAGAAACCCTGTCTTAAAAAACCAACAAAACAAAATCCACCAAGTTGCTGTCACATCCACCTGGTTATTGAAAGAGAATAGAAATCTGAGTGAGTGACAGAATCACTCCTTCACCAATGGCAGAAATCCAGGATAGACAGTAAATTCCTACAGAGTGCCCTGTCCATGAGCAGCCCTCCTCCAGGAAATTGAAGCTTATCAACTTTACAGATAATTACCAAGAGGTCCAACTGGCTATATTGGTGCATTCCAGTGCGACACACCGGAAGAGGCAGAGACAGGAGGGTCACTAAAGTCTGGTGAGATGGCGCCATTGATAAAGAGCAGCTGGGGAAGAATGCCCAAACCCCATAGAAAAGCTGGATGGGCTTGATGACTCACCTGTAATTCCAGACAGTAGAGCCTTGGGAAATAGAAAATACTAGCTTAGGCAAGTAGGCAGACTCCAGGATTAGTGGGAGATTGCCTCATGAATAAAATGGAGGGCAATTGGGAAAGACATCTGACATCTCAGGCTCTCTCTCTGTCTCTCTCTCTGTCTCTCTCTCTGTCTCTCTGTCTCTCTGTCTCTCTGTCTCTCTGTCTCTCTCTCTCTCTCTCACACACACACACACACACACACACACACACACACACACGCAAAGACACACACACACTTTTGAACCCGTGAATTAACATGTAGCCACATAACCGTACACGCACCCAAAATAAAAGGATGCCCAAAGAAGTGTGAACAGAATACAGTCGCAAGCCGCTGGAAGGATACTAACGAACAAATTCACAAGGAGGTCTCCCTCGAAGATCAAGGTGTGATCTGCAGCATCATGGCTTGACTTTCCATCACAGAGGCAACAGCACACTCCCGTGACTTATCCGAATTGAAAACGGTGTTTTGTTTACTCACTTTTCTTTTTTTACTTAAACAACAACAACAACAAAAAACCCTACAAAATGAATAAAAATAGCGTACACCAAAATTTACCATTTAAATGGCTGCGTGGTGTTTCCTTATACTCTTGTTTCATGTGTCTATTTTTTTGTTAGTAGATGCTTTGACTCCCCAAGTCCCTTCTCCTTATCCTCCAGATTTTTGCCAACACCTGAGGTAGTATAAGACTTGTGGAAATTGGAAATAAAACAGTGGCTTTCATGGGCTTGTGGAGCCGGCGAAGGGAATGGGGAATTACTGTTTAATAAGTAGAAAAGTCTCTGGCTTTTTTTTTTTAAAACGCTTTTTGTTTTTATTATTAATTATACACGTGTGTGGGTATGTACAAGTGCTCTTGGGTAATTATAATGCCCGCAGGTGCAGGAAGAGGGTTTTGATGCCCTGAAGTTGGCATTACAGCTGAGCGTGCACTGTCACTGTGTCTGTCCTCCAATCCAGTCCTCCGGGATAGTATCAAAGAAGTATATTTAAAGACTGAGCCATTTTTCCAAATCCAAGAGTTTTAGTTTTTTTAAGAAAAAGTTCTGTAGATGGATTGTGATGACAGTCACATAGTAGTATGAATGTGCTTGACTTTCCCAAATGGTACATTTAAGAAAAATGACTGTGGGCCAAAGATGTAGCTGAGCTAGTAGCGTTACCTACCACGAAGGAAGCAGAAACGTGGTGGTACAAGGCTTGGAATCCTAGACGTTGGGAAGTAGAGGCAGGGTAATCAGGAGTTCAAAATAATCTTCTCAGCAACAGAGTGAGTTAGATCAAAGTCAGGCTGGACAGCATGAAATCTTTTTTTTTTTTTTTTAAATAAAGATAAAGATGGAAATTTTCTTTTTATTGAGAATTTTATACATCAAAAAAATATTTTGATCAAGTTTACCCTGCATTTCCTGCCCTCTGGTTTCTCTTAACTTCATGTGCTCTTTTTCTTAAATCACTGAGTTCATTCAGCACTGCTTCTCTCTGTCTCTCTCTCTCTCTCTGTCTCTCTCTCTCTCTCTCTCTCTCTCTCTCTCGTGTGTGTGTGTGTGTGTGTGTGTGTGTGTGTGTGTGTGTGTGTGTGTGTGTGTGTGTGTCTGAATGTGTGTATGTGTGTGTATGTGTGTATATATGTGTGTGTATGTGTGTGTATGTATGTGTGTATGTGTGTGTGAATGTGTGTGTGTATGTGTGTGTATATGTATGTGTGTGTGTACGTGTGTGTATAGATGTAGGACCATCTACAGGAGCATGGACAGTCTGTCATGTTCTGAATCTCTGAAGAAAACTGACCCCCACCTTTACCGGTAATTGTCATAGCCAACAGCTCCTCAGCTAGGGGTAAGACTTCAAGGTGCTAAAATTTATTTTGCTGTATCTTACCTCATCTTTTAAAAGTTGAAACATCCCACCTATGAAAATGTCTCAATATGCAAAGTTAGTCAGCCTTCTTGGATGGGTAGAGGCAGATTTTACTGTGCAACACAAAAGGAATGAGTGTCAGCTGGGATCATCTGAATATCTGTCTATGTGCTCAGGGACAGCTGAGACTTCTCCCCCTCAAATGGAAGATCCTCTGTCACACACTGCCAGACAATGTCCCCATGAGATCCAGTCACCCTCATTTCTCTTACTTTTTTAACAGTGTCTCAAGGAAATGATTTTGCTTTTTGGCAATTTTTTTCATTGTATTAATGTGCATGTATGTGCGTGTGTGTGTTGAGCTATGGTGTACATGTGGAGGTCAAAGAACAACATGTAGGAGTCCCCCCTTTTTTCCTTATGAAATGTGGGCCCCAGGGAACAAACTAGGGTCCCCAGAGTTGGAGGAAATCACCCTAACTTTACTAGTCAGCCCAGCAACACGAGTTCTTAAAAAAAAAAAAAAAAAAAAAAAAAAAGATTCTTAAAGTTTTCCCATTATAAGAAAATTAAGTGAATCACCACCTGATCAGCACAAATTTTTAAATTTTTAAAAGATTGGTTTATTTTATTTAATTTGTATGAGTGCTTTGCCTAAATGTATGTAGGTGTACTATATTTGACCCTGCTGCTCTTGGGGATCAGAAAATGGTGTCAGATCCCCTGGATCTGGAGTTAAAAGACGTTTGTGAGCCATTGTGTGGGTTTGGCGAGCTGAATGTGGGTCCTTGGAAAGAACAGACAGTGCCTTGAACTACTGAGCCACGTCTGCAGTCCCCAGCTGGTTAAACTCTGTGTAGATGAAAACACTGAATCACTCTTCAAGCCCTAGACTTGGATTGTTTAATTTGCCAGTTGGCTTTGTAAATATTTCCCATCGTGTCTTAAAGAATTATTTATAAATATTCATCTGAGTTGAGCACACTCACTTGGACATTCTTCTCTGTGTACACTTGGGAAGTGTAGTAAAGTAAGTGTAATGTCTCCATAAAGCTAATGTGTGTGTGTGTGTGTGTGTGTGTGTGTGTGTGTGTGTGTGTGTGTGTGTGTGTGTGTGATTCAAGAGTTAATAATCCCTTTAGTCTAGTCTTGTAAAATTTTATTTAAATAATTTGTCCTCTGAGTATATGCAGACTTCTGTGTTCTGCAAGACCTTTCTGTTGTTGGAGGGCTCTCAAGATATTTGTCCAACTTGGGAACTGGTGGGGTTGAAAGCCATTTGCAAAGCAAACAGTTATGCAAACTTTGGTGTTTGGAAAGATTGGGTTGGGGGCAGCGAGGTGACTCAGGAGTTAAAGGTGCTGATAACTGTCAAGACCTGAGCTGGTTCCCCAGGACCTACAGGGTCTAAAGAGAGGAACAGGCACTCACAAGGTGTCTTCAGACTTTGGCATGCACGTGGTGGCAGGCAAACACACACACAGAGGTATGCACAAAAGTAAATAAATAAAATGCAATAAAGATTAGTGTGGCTCTCAAAGCAGGCTATTTCTTTTTATCATTCATCGTCCTGATGGTGTGTTCTTTGTAAATATTATTGAAAGTCACACTTTCGGAGAAACAGAGATAAGGAGCTAGTTTTTGTCAAGCATCTTAAATGGAGTATTGCTCAGCTCAGCAGGTCCCAGCCGGGGCTCAAAGTCCCTATCAAAATCAGCAAATTCATCCAAACGAAGCAGGCCTGGCTTCCTTCCTTACGCCTCAGTGACCTTCGGGGTTTTGATTTTTTTTTTCTTCTGGTTTCCATGTTTCTTATGCTTTTAATTTCCTATTTGGATGAATCTTGGTTCTTATCATTTAAAAGAAAATGTCTTCTGCAGTTGGTTTCATTTCCTATGCCTTTATCTCTTAGGCTCTCATAATTCTTCCCCTTATCTCAGTTTTGTCCAACGGTGTTTTCATTCATTCCTATATTTTGAGAACTTGCAAATATTTGATGCTGAAATTTTTCTTGGACCGCAGTTATTTCTTTTTGGCATATCAATAATTTTTTAAGCATTAGGGTTTTGTGGCTACGGTAAATATTTTTTTAAGCTTATTTAACGTTGAGGGACATGGATGCCATAGCGGGAGCATGGAAGTCAGAAAAGGGGTCTGTCATTCCACTATGTGAATCCCAGATATCAAATGTAGGTCCTCAGGCTTGGTGGCAAGCACCTTTACCACCTGTGCCTGGCGAGTGTGAATACTGATATGACTGGTTCTTGGTTGTTTGTTTGTTTGTTTGTTTTGTGTTGTAGTTTAAAAAAAAATTAAAGAGGACAGGAACTAGAGAGCCAAGGGTGTGGGTCAGGAGGCAGAGTGCTTGTCTTGTATACATGGAGCCCGGGGTTCAGTTCCCAACAAGTCACAAAACTGCGTGTGGTTATGCACACCTATCAACCCTGCATTGGATTCAGGGAATTGGAAACAGGAAGATTAAAAGTTGAAAGTCTCTGCTGCATTTTAGCAAACATGTATCTGTTTGTAGAAAAGGATGCACACTTTAAGGGTTAGTCACAGAGTTGCAGATTATCATTATTAAGTGAAATCTAACTGTAAGTACTACTTTTCCATAGCTGCCATCAAAAGCAGGGTTTTTTTTATACAGATGTCTCTGCAACCCTTTTTACTCCGTGTGTTGAACCTTAGGACATGTTCCCACAGTTGTCGGTCCATGCTGTAGTGAACACCTTTGAGTGCAGACAGAATTTGCAAAATGGCTGGGAGGAACACTGCATGCGTTGGGAGATGGCATGCTTGTGAAGGCCATATATCAACCTCAGTGTCCTTCTGAAAGTGTGCCACATCTTTTCTTATGAGACAAGGTCTCTCATTGGTCTGGAACTCGTCACTTAGGTAAGGCTGCTCGTTTGAAAGCCCTGAGGATACTTCTGTCTCTACCTCCTCAGTACAAGCACAAATCTCCACACTCAGTGGGTTGTGGGGATCTGAAACTCATGTCTTGATGCGTCCGTGTCAGATGCTTCACCATGGGGTTACTCCACCAACTCCCTTTCTTTCCTTTCTATTCAATCTAGAACCTAAGCCCAGATAGGCGAGGTGTGGGGCAAAGTAGGTTTCCCACCTCAACTAAACCTCTCTGCAAATACCCTCAGGGACATATGCAGAGGTGTGTCTCCCAGGTGATTCCAAATCCAATCAAGTTGATCATGAAGATTAATCATTAAGAGATGCGCATATTTCAACCAAAGCACCTTACTTAGAAAAGGCCGTCTTTCTTTCTCTGTAGTTCATGAATCACTTCCTCTCTACCCTTGAATGGTCTAAGCAGATTCCAACCTGAGGACTAGAGCGCTTTTCTGTATCACTTTTCTCCAAACTGAAACATTCCATCCCAGAGGGAAACTCATTAAAATTCAGAAAGCTCTCAAGAGAGGTTCCTTAAGATTCAGGTAGCAAAAAACTGAGTCTCAGGAAGTCCCTAAGCCTAGAAGATAGCTCCACCATCACCAGTCCCAACTCCCCAAGATCTTGTAAATGGTAACGATTGATTAGTAGAGCAGGTTCAGCGATTTGTCCAGCTGCTCATATGTCCTGAAGCTTCACGAGTTGCTACCAGGGCTGGACTTTCTGAGAAGTAGCTCTCTTTGAGTCAGTGCTCCTGTAAGCAAACCCCTCACCCATCCTGCTGTAAGGGATTCCAGTAAAGCTCATTGGTTTATCAAGTTGGACTTTGGTGGTATATTGATTAGGGTTCCCTAAAAGGTCAGAACTAGGTTAAATATGTATGTAAAAGGAGGGATTTGTTAGGTTGACTTACAGGGCACAGTCCAGCTCGTCCAGCAATGGCTGGCTGTCCTCACTGGAAAGACCAAGAATCTAGAAGTTGCTTGGTACATGAGGCTGGATCCCATCGGCTGCTGAAAGCTGAGAGTAGCTGTTTTTCACTTTTCTCTTGCTAAAACCCTTGAATACAGTTCCTCATGTTGTAAAGACGCCCAACAATAAAATTATTCTTGTTACTACTTCGTAACTATAATTTTGCTACTGTTAGGAACTGGAATGTAAATATCTGTGTTTTCATATGGTCTTAGGTGACCTCTGTCAAAGAGTCATTTATCACCCTTCCCCAAGGGCTCTCGACCCACAGGTTGATAACCACCACCGGCCTAGAAGATTCTTGAATCTTCCTGGTCTCCACTCTACATTTAAATCTCAAAGTAGTTGGTTAAGGAATGTCACAGCAACAGCATAGAAAGGCTTTCCAGGGAGAAGGCAACAAGCAAAAATTTCCTTCTTTCAAGTCCTTGTGATGGCACTGGAAGGTGCCATCCAGATTTAGAGTGAGTTTCCACTTCAAATCATCCAATCAAGAAAATTCCTCACAAGAGTGCCCAGCAGCTTGCCTTTTAGTTAATTTCAGATACGCTCAAGCTGACAACCAAGTTTAGCCATCACAGGTGGTATCCGGATTTGGCCTGTTGATGGTTTCCTATCCTGGGTGAGCAGACATTTGCTCATGTCTCCCCCAAAATACTGTCAAACAACATGTGCTTGCTTGGAACACTGGCTCTCTGTGTCATGCCCATTTCCATCACTCAAATGTGTTTCTATCCTAGAAAGATCTCTATCTAAAACAACCTTTCCAAATTTCACTCTCCATCTTACACTCACTATTTGACATTTATTTGTGGGGCGTGCACCCATGCCATGATGTAAGTGTGGGGTCAGAAGGGCCCCACAGGAATGGATCCTATCCTTCTACCATGGAGGTCCTGGGGATAGATTAGGTAGACAGGCTTGGCAACATGCAACTATACCCTCTCAGCCCTGGTCGGTTGGTTTATGTATGCAAAGATTCATCACTTCCACACACCACTTTCTGTGTTCATTTACAACCCACCTCTCCTGTTACAAGGTAGGTTCTAAAGGGACAAAGGCTTCCATTGCTACTCTCTGAGAAGCCCCCTTTTCTAACAGGACGCCTGGTGTGTGACCAGCACTCAATGAACCCTCTGTGCAACTAATGAATGAGATGAGATTCCTTCATGAACAAACTCCTGTCTCTCCGTAGCTCTCAGAGCAGGGGCCCTGCCTGTTTGTGCTTGTTTCTGTAATTCCAGTTCCTTACACGGACTGTGGGAAATGGGAGGGCCCCGGTCAATATTCCTCACTCATTATGGTCATGTGTCAATGGGGAGTAGATAATGCTTGTGACACTCGGGTCCAGGGGAGATTTGTGGTTTCTGATAGCCAAACAGAGACTCAAATCAGAGCTGAATTTGGAGCCAGCAAGATGCAACTCAGTGAGTAAGGGGCTTGACACCAAGCCCGATGATCTGAACTTGATCCCCAGAATGGCAACCGACTCCCACAAATTGTCTTCTTACCCCTACATACATGTCATGAAAAACACATGTACAAACACAAGAGTGTTGTAAATATTGTGATTAACTGTTTTCCTAAAAGCCAATATTTGTTTTATTTTGCAATGACTTTGTCCAATTATTATTATTATTATTATTATTATTATTATTATTATTATTATCATTATCATTATTATTGCTGTTGTTGCTGTTGTTTTCAAATACCACCCCTGTACATGCACATTCAGAGGAGAGCCTGCTGAACCCATCCCCCCAGCCAGCATACTTGGTCCGGAGTTGCTCAAGAGCCCTTATCCACAGTCATTGCAGGGGCTTGTTGCCATGGAAACTGCAGCCAGCGTTTCCATGGAGAAAGAGCTGCAGAGGCTGGAATTTTCCAGGTTCTAAAGGTGAATGTACATTCGCTTGAAAACAACTCTGCACATTTTACACCTATGCTTTCCTATTTGGTAGCTCCTGGCCACCCATAGCTACTGGTCACTTAAATGCTGGCTTCTCTGAACAGAAGAAAGTGGTGCACCAAACATTGTAGTGTTATTGAAAAACTTGTTTTTGAAATAGTCACCATAATTTGCATATTGATCACGTTTGTGTGTGGTTTCCGTTTTTTAAGATTAATTTAAATTAATTTGTGTGTGTAGAGGGATGTTTGTCTACCATAATGCACATGTGAGGTTATCTCCTACCATGTGGCCCTCGGTGATTGAACTCATGTCATTAGGCTTGGCAGCAAGTGCTTTTACCCACTGAGCCGTCTTTTCAACCCCTGTTGATTTTAATTGAAAGGATTATGTAGATGGCATGCCATTATAGCTGAAGTTTTTTTCCTGTTGAATTGCATTATTACAGAATGTGTATAAATGAACAAATGATTTTCAGTTGTACAGTTTCGGGTTTGTTTGCTTGCCAATTTTTGTTCTTTTGTTTGTTTTTGAGACAAGGTCTCCTATACCCTAGGCTGGCCTCACATTCACTATACAGTCTTTGATAATTTTGAACTTCTGATTTTCCTGTCTTCACTTCTACGTTGTTATTACATGATTATGCATGAACCCCCACAATCACTGGTGATACTGGGTATTGAACTCTGGGCTTTGTGGATGCTGGGAAAGTACTCTATCAACTAAGCTAATACAATCTCTCCTTGAGCTTCTTCTTAAAGAGTTCACTAAGGTAGCATAGTCTATAATCCCAATTTCTGGGAGGTAGAGGCAGGAGGCTCAGGAGTTCAGGATTGCCCTCGGCTACAGAGTACTTTCCAGGCCAGCCTAGACTACATAGGATTCTGAACCTAAGGGGGAGGAGATATTAACAACAACAAAAGGTTTAGAGGCAACATGTTCAGAAGTGAATTAGGTGCAGTTCAGAGAGTGATTTACAAAACACTTTCTACTTTGGATGAGTGAACTTAGAAAATATATAGCAGGCCAAAACGAAAGAGTAGGTGTTGAGTTCATGAGAGACAAACAAAGCAAATCTCCATCAAACCAGGCAACAGTAAACTGGAGTTCCTAGCAGGGAGAGCTGGGTGTCCATTCGTGTGAGGCTTCCAAATAAAAGGACAAACATGACAGTGACGACATCGTCCGATCAGGCATTTGCAAACATCCACCAGAAACTAACTGTGGCATCCACCAGAAACTAACTGGGGAAGTTGAGGCAGGCAGTTCCTGATTAAGCTTTTTCGCCATGACTGTGCTCCCAAGTCTGAACTTCTGGTTTATGTTTTCGAAGGGAGGCACTTTTTCATCACAGGATTAAACAATAGTCACTCTGCCGGAAATGGTTCATCTTCCAGCTGTCCTCACTGGCACAAAGTGTTTACTTTGGGGTTCTTTTGTTCTCTTTACCCCTTTCTACAGAGTTGAGGGCCAGCCTATCCTCTGACAAGAGCCCTTGGAAGACACTGGAGATAAACATGCTTGGGTCTGAACCTGGAGGCACGAACCCCAATTCACAAGCTAGCTTATCCGTGAGCTCAAGCGAAGAGTGACATTTACCAATATAATGTACATTACAGAAACGAATGGCATTCTCCAATGCAGACATGCAAAGCCGTTTCTGTGTTCACTTTTCAAAAGAGCCACTTTCCCCCTGGCTTTTAAAAGGCTGCGTCACACTGCAGCATGCTGCCGACACCTCGCTTGCGCATGCTTTCTTTGTATCTGCTTCAGATTTTCCACCCTCATTCAAAGTCTCAATAATGTCTCCTTGTAGATAGGCAAGCCTTCCTGAGTTTCTCCTTACCCTTGTGTTGGAAACAGAATGGTCCGTAAAAAAGAGTATGTGTGTAAGCCTGGATGCCTTTAACCCATTGCTAAAATGCTTCCTAGAAAGACTTATGCCTGCCTCTCTAGCCAACTCCATCTGCAGGGGTCTACTTCTACCTCTGCCAACATTATTAGGACAGTGGTAGTTTGTTACTTTTTTTATTATTTATTTATGTGTGTGTGTGTGTGTGTGTGTGTGTGTGTGTGTGTGTGTGTGAAAGCACCCAGCCTTGGGCAGTCTCAACAATATACTCTTGCCACTGTTACTGGCTAGCTTTGATTGTCAACTTGATACAATCTAAAATCACAGGGAAGAGAGTCTCAAATGGGGATTGTCTGTCTCTATTGGGTTGGCCTGTGAGTGCATCTTGGGAGGGTTGCTTAGTTAATTAATGTCAGAAGACCCAGCCACTGTGGGTGACACCATTCCCTATAGGCAGGGAGTCCTGAACTGTACATGAGGGAAGACACTGAGCCGAGCAAGCTCAGTCCACAAGCAAGTAAGCATGCACATCATTGCACTCAGGCCTTGACTGTGGCTAGAAATGTGAACATCTGCTTCAGGCTCCAGCTACTTCGCCTTCCCCACCTGATGGACTGTGCTTTGAACTGTGAGATGAAATAAACCCTTTTCTTCCTCAGGTTGCTTTGTTAAAGTATTTTATCCCAGCAAAGGAAAAGAAACTAAGACATCTCACTTTCTTTATTCTCACCTCCATCCCCCTTCCTCCCCTGGCTCTCGGTACCTGCTTAGGAGTGAAGTCAGTCATGCAGAATGTATCTTTTTTGTCTGTGCAAGTGGCTACTTTCTTTGTGTGTGGGATCTGCTACTTTGGCTTAGCAGTGATGTCTCCAGGGTTCATCTGAATTGCCTTGTGTCAAGAACTCCCTTTTGTTCCAAGGTGTGAATATTCTACACTTCCCTTGTCTACACAGTTCTTGTTTCCTTTTTTTGCAGCTGTGATAAAATACCAGGACTTAAGCTACTTAGAGAAGAAACGGTTTGTTTTCGCTCCCAATTCCAGGTTACACTTCCTCACTGTGGGAAAGTTGAGGCAGGAACTAGACAAATATAGTCACATCACATCCATAGTCAAGGGTGGAAAAACAATGAAGTAATGTATAGTGCCAGTACTGAGTGAGGCATTCAGAGTGGGTCTTCCCACCTCAACTAATCCAGTTGAGAAAAATTCCTCCCATGGGCCAACCTGATTCAGATGGTCCCTCTAGAGACTGCCTTCTAGATTCTAAATTGTGTCAAGTCAGTAGGTAAAAATAACCATCTCACCACTCACCCAGAGAGACTCTGTCTACTTCCGCCTTTAGGATTCAAACATTGCGCCATATGTAGGTTGTAGGAACCGGAGAGGCGACTTAACCTTGGCCCACTGTCATGTAAGCCTGACAGCCTGAGTTCAAGCTCTAGAATCTGTGTGAATGTGGAGAGAGAACCAACTCCACAAAAGTTTTCCTCTGACTTGCCCATGTAGCATGCACATGAGCGAAACACACACACACACAATTTATAAATAATAATAAATAATAAATAAACAACAAATAGGTTAGAGAATTTCCTATTTCTCAAAAGCCATACATTTTTCTCTTCCAGAAATCTTTCCTTTCAGATTCCTGGGGCACTTAATATTTTTAATTCAACATTTTAACTTTGATACTTTTTTTGCATTTGTACAATATTTTTTAATTTCTTGCATGTGTACGATATATTTTGATCATAATCACCCTTCTTTCCTCTTAACTTCTTTCAGATCTGTTCCCACCTCCCAATCTCTTGTCTCTTTTTTCTTTTTTTATCCCTCTACTGATTCCAGTTTGTGGGGCTCACATACTCCAAGGAGTGGGGCTAGCCACTGGAACGTGGTCAGCCAGTTTAGATCTTGGACTCACATATACTCTTTGAGAATGTGCTACAAATCTTTGTTGTTGTTTTGTTTTTGAGACAGGGTTTCTCTATGTATCATTTGCTGTCCTGGAACTCTCTGTAGAACAGGCTGCCCTCAAAATCAGATATCAGCCTGCCTCTCTCTCCCAAGTTTTGGGATTAAAGGTGAGCGCCACCACTGCCTGGCGACTGAATTCTTTAGATTACCCAATACGACAGTTTCATCCAGTAGACTATTCATTTCTATTCATGTCACAAACTTTCATGTTTGAATCTTGTTTGCTTTATGTAATCAAAGTGAATGTCCCTTTATGTTGGTTAATTTGTGAATTTCTCTTGAATAAGGCATGTCCCTCTTCTGGTTATGCCAACATCTCCCCCAAGTATGAAATGTTGCTAGACTCAAAAGAGCATGGACAAAAATGCTCTCTATTGTAGGTCTCAGAAACTCTAGTCTTCATTAAGACCCTGATTCCACTTAGTGAAGGGATTGGGCAGAGTCTGAATTGTGACCTGGCTGAGCAGGAGTGTGCAAGTTTCTAATTGGAAACTTGTGTTCTTCCAAAAGGAGTCTTTGGCTGCTGTTTCCTGACAAGCCCCCCCCCCCCATCAGATTGTACTTAGTTCATGGACTCACCGTGGTTCATTTAGCTTGGCGCTCGGCAATAAACCAAGCAATACATACATCTCTTACCCTGCAGGAAGTGGTTGGGTTTCTTGGAAGTATTTCAACTGGCCTCTGTTGGGACGACATGCATTTCCAAACCATAAAAGCAGTCAGGGCTACCAGCTATATTCTTCCATGTCTGTCTTCTTTAGCCTTTCAATTGCTTTTTAGGGTGGGGTGGGGAGCTGTGGGTGAGTGGGTAGAGGTGTAACACTGGCTGACTGATTTTCAGATGTTCCTCTCTCAAAGCTGGTACTAAAGAATTCGTGCTTGCTCACACATTTCAGATCCCTATACCCAGTCACTTCCAGGCTCAAGGTATGCCTCACAAACTCAGATTAAACCCCAAGCTGAAATCATAGCTGGGGAGATGAGAGAAATTATGGCCTTATTTCTTTGTATTCTGTCTGTCTCACAGACCTATGCACATATATTCAAAGCAATTCTTTGCATTTCCTACAGGCAGCATGTGCAAGATTCAATATATAGTATTGGTGAATCCCAATGGAAGACCCTGAGGCAGCTCCTCTCTACCCACAAGACAACCCACCCCTCATCCTCCATACTTGCAAAAAGAACTTTTGGGGTCATTTAATCAGAGGCATCAGCCATAATTACCTCTGAGACCTGTTGCTCCTTAGGGACAGGAATCATTTATATTCATGAACTTATATTCATGAGCACATACATATGTAAATGAGTATGTGAGATGGAGGTGTGTGTGTGTGTGTGTGTGTGTGTGTGTGTGTGTGTGTGTAGGGAGTGGGTAGCACACCAATAATCGCTGGCCCTCTAAATATTTATGCTTATTCCCCATAAACTATTGCTGCCCCCAGCCTGGATCAGGACGTTTCTGTCTGCAGTAAACAATTGATGCAGAGACCCAGGATTGGTCACAACTCTGTTGGAAACTGTTGGATGTTTGACCCTCAATGGGGGCATCTGTGTAGCTCCCTTCAAGGCTGAAAAAAAAAAAAAAAAAAAAAAAAAAAAAGGTGCTGTGAAGGAGAGATTAGAAAGAGTTGAAGAGCCAGAGTCTGAGAAGGAGCGCCATTAAAAGCTGTTTGTGGCCGTCTCATGGTGGTTACAGTCATGAACACAGCAACTGCGGCTACCTCACAAATTAGATGGTAAGGGAAGGACTCGCTGGTGAGAAAGATGGGGTCAGGAGCATAATGGGGACAAGAATGGACAACGAGGGTGAATGAGACCACGAGCATTACCTAAATGTGCAAAGTTGTCAGAAATAAATAAAAAACCAAAAGCATCACTTAGGAACCCATTAGAAGTGCGGATTCCTTGGTGGTGCACGCCTTTAATCTCAGCTCTTGGAAAGCAGAGGCAGATGGGTTTCTGTGAGTTTAAGGCCAGCCTGGTCAGCATAAGAAGTTCCAGAACACGATGAGAGAGATAGATGAGAGAGAGAGATGGGGGAGAGAGGGAGATGGAGAGAGAGAGAGAATCCAGAATCCTGAACCCCATGGGAGCATTTCATCAACAACACTTAGAGCAGTGGGTCTCAACCTGTGGGCGGAGATCCTCACAGGGTCACATATTAGATGTTTACATCTAAGGTTATGGTTGTGTGGGGGAGGGATTAGCACAGCATCAAGAATTCTATTGATGAGCTGCAGCTTTAGGAAGGTTGAGAACTACAGTCATAGCAATTCTCTTGTACACAGTGTATGTCTGTTCTGCTTAGCTCTTCCCTCATAACTGTCCCTGGGTTTGTGTGTTGTCTTCACACTGACAATCTGAGAACAGGATGCAAGTACCTATGCCAGATGAGACCTATTTTGAAATAGAGAGCCTTGGGTAAACTCCGATTGAGGGTGGGGGTGGGGGACAATGAGCTTGAGCCTACCATGGTGCTGCCCTCCCCTCCTCTGTACCAAAAACATCTCATCATTAGGCACTCTCTGTCCTTCTTGTTTACCTGCCGTGGGTGATGGATGCAAGCTCAAGCTGTTGTCATGGAAACCTCAGCTCAGGAGAGATGGAGAGGGGCCCCGAGGAAAGAGCTTCAGAGCATGGAATTTTCCAAGCTCTGAAAAATAAATAAATAAATGAAGCCAGTTTCCGCTATACCTCCCAGATTGTCATATACCCCGCCTCCAATTTTAATAAAATGTTCCTGTTATAGAGATCTGTCGTGGAGTCTGGGGTGGGAGAGGGTGAGGACTGATTATTTTGTTTTCTGTATGATTTCAAATCCCCGCCACCTGCCACCATGGATCTCAAGAGAAATAACTGAGAGCTCAGAATGAGAAGGGAAAGAGGCATTTTCTAGAAGGTGCAGGGGGCAAGGAAGTCAAGCTAAGCAGCCATATAAGTTGGTGGTTGCTGGTAGCAATAACATCAGAGGTGTGGAAGGTTAGAGGACCCACAGCACTGACAGAAAGTAATATAGATGGGAAAGGCTTTATTCACAGTTCTAGGTGAGGGTCCATCATGTGAGGATGTGAAGGCAGCAGGGATCCGAGGAAGCTAGTCATATCACACGCACAGTCAAGAGCAGAAAGAAATGCATACATCCGTGCTAACTTTCTCTACTTCCTATACAGTCCAGAGAACAGTACCACCCACATTTAAGCCCTCCCATATTAAAAGAAACGAGAGAATCCTTGAAGACAGGCCCCTCTAGCCCACCTGATCCAGACAGTCCCTCACTGAGATATTCTCCTAAGACGATCCCAGGTTGTGCCAAGATGATAGTTGGGACAAAATGTTATAGGGTTTTTCTGCTCTTCCTAGGCCTCACTGGTGAGGTCTGTTCACGTCCGTCTGACACCATTCTTTCATCTGAAGTCCAGTGGGAATGACTGGGTGTACAGGTCACCATCTTGGCTTATGGGCTCAATGACTTGTCAACAGTGGAAATGGATTTTTCACAAGGTTCAAGGCCAAGCTGAAGATATTGTCTTTCTATAGGGTTATAAGCATACATCACTATGCCTGACTTTTTTTTAAACTTAGGTTCTGGGGATCAAACTCTGGCCCTCTTGCTCATGTGGCAGTCAAGTTTCCAACTGATATATCTTCCAGTCCCTAAAAAGACTAGGAATAAATAGCTATTCATTGTATGTACTTGTTAGATTACACATGACATTTCAGTGCCTATATATGATCAGGGCAATCAATTACTGTTTTTATTGCCCAGGATAGGTCTCTTTCATATGGACATTCATACTTTTCTTCTCTTTTTTTTTTTTTTGACTTGTCTGTTTTCCCTGTGTGTGCATATGTACATGTGGGTGCAGCATCCTCAGAGGCCAGAAGAAAGCCTCTTAGATTCCTTAGATTCGATTAGATTCCTTCAGTCCTGGGAACTGAACCTGACTCTCTACAAGAGCAGCTGATAACTGCTGAACCACCACCTCAACCCATTTCTTATGCTAGTTATATAAGGTGTGTAACTGCCATACCTATTTATATATCATTGACCTGACCTGAGTTGGTCATTAGAGGCTAATTTATATGAAGGTTTTTCCAGTATATCGAATCTTCAATTTTCAAGAGAATCAAATTTATATATTTCTTATTTTGTGCTCACCGATTTTCCTGCCAGGTGTAGTAATCTTTTCTTTTCCTTTCTCTCCCTTTGTTGCCTAGTGGGAGACTATTTGCCTATCATGCACATGACTTGGGTTATGTGTGTTTGATGCGCATGTGTGGGGGCCACATGCCAAGGCCCATGTGTGGAGGTCAGAAGACAGTTTTGTCGAATTAGTTCTTTCCTTATGCCTTCGCACGGCTTCCAGGGACTGAACTCAGATGGTTCGCTTACTCAGCAAGAGTTCTAACCACTGAGCCATCTCACCCACCCAAGACTAACCTTAGTAGGAGTAAAGATTCTCCTCCATTTTTGTCTGGTGAGTTTGAAGAGGAAGGCCATGAGATAGTCTCTTTGTCCCAAAGATCTCTGAGGCAAAACTCTCAGATGAAATGCTCAGTGGATAGTCCCAGACGCTTCCCGCTATCCAGAGCCTGTCCTATAGCAAGTGCCCAATGCTGTGTCATCAACAGACTTTGGGCTTACCATGCACAAAGACGTAAAGTTTCACACCAACTGTATTACGGTGACTGTGTATTGATGTGAAGATGTATTTAAAACCTTGTTTTATACAAAAATCACAATTAAAGTTAACCCATTCATTTCTTCTAACGCCAAGTTAAAATAGGCAATTATTATCAAAAAAACCCACAGAAACTAGAAGCACCTAGCAGGTCAGTCAGTAGAGTGCTTGCTAGCATTCACAAAGTTCAGGATTCAATCCCCAACCCTGAATAAACCGGGTGTGATGTTGAATGCCTGTAATCCCAGCACTTGGGAGTCAGAAGCAAGAGGCTCAGCAATTCAAATTCATCTACAGGTACACAGCAGGTCTGGAGGTCAGACTAAGCTACACGTGACCCTTGTCTCAAAAGAAGAAGAACGACAAAAGAAATTGGAAGTAATATACATAGGCTCCCATTATAAATCCCACCAGACATGGTTACTCTTGAGTTCTTCGAGAAGACATCTGGTAGTGTGGGGAAGACTTGAGCCTAACCTAAATAAATAGAAAAGGAATTTTGGTAGGAGAAGCCTCTCTGACTGGAGACTCTCAGTCTTTCAGAAATAGTTTCAATGTCAACATATGGTTCAGGTGCCAGATAAAACTTTGCTTCAACAACCCACCTCGGAATTTTTTTCCCTGATTAATGAGCTAAATCACGGACTGAAATCCAAGCAATATATACATGCCGCCATCCAGCTCAGGAAGGGACTGGCTTTCTCGGAAAGAGTACAACCCGGCCAGTGTTCTTGGCGTCTCTGTTTCCAGGCCATAAAAACATATTTTTAAATTTTTCTATTTATTATTATTAGTGTGTGTGTGTATGCACATGCGCACACATGTCATGGCACCTGTGTGGAAGTCAGAGGACAACTTTGGGGAACTGGCTGTTTCTTTCCATCTTGTTGAAACAGATTCTCTCTGAGAGAACACCGTGCTTCTTTACCCCCACCAAACACACACACATGGACACTGACACAGACACACAGACACACAGACACACAGACACACAGACACACAGACACACAGACACACAGACACAAACACACACACACACACACACACACACACACACACACACACACACACACACACACACACACGCACTGACCCCACCCCTAAGCACCCAGCAAAGAACATTCAGTCACATTTACACACACACAGAAGCCAGATGAAAGTGCTAAAATAGTTTTAGAAATGACAGTTTAGGCTCGTTCAAGCATCAGAAAAATACTCTTTGCTGAGGGAGGAAAGGGGATGGAGTGGAGAGCAGAATGGCGCCATGTAGTCTCTTCTTGTTTGGGGCACTCTGTAGACTTCTGGCTCAATGCCTCCACCTCCTATTTCTCTATAAGAGTGCTGGGATTACAGATGAATATGATCACACTCAGCTATATTACATGGATTCTACATCTTGAACTCAGGCTCATGCAACAAACACATTACCACATGGAGCCATCTTGCCAGCACCCACCTACCCACACACATACACACACTACACACACACACACACACACACACACACACACACACACACACATACACACACACACACACAAAACCTGTAATACTGTTAAGCTCTGGAAATTCAACTCTTAAGCCATCTCTTCACCTCCAGTTCTTGGTTTTTGAGATGCGATTTCACCATGTAGCTTAGGCTAGCCTTGAAAGTAAAAGATCCTACTGGTCTACCTCCAGGTGCTGATTAGAGGTGGGTCCAACACCTTGCCCAGCTACGATCTAACTTCATTTTAAAAGATTTTATTTTAGGTATATTTATCCATATATCGTGAGCGTTGGGTCTTGAGCTGAAGTTATAGTTATATTTGCTAACTGCCCGATATGGGTGCTGGGAACCAAACTTCAGTCCTCAGGATTGAACAGCAAGCACTCCTGAACCACCTCTCTGGTCTCCCCTGTATATCTTTTTCACTATCATCTTCTACCTTAATTTCTTTTCGGTTATTTAACAAAATAAACAATCAAACTGAGCATGGTTGCACCCACCTTTAATCCCAGCATGAGAGGCCAGAAGCAAGCATATTTCTGTGAATTTGAAGCCTGCCTAGTCTCCATAGCAAGTTCCAGATCAGCAAAGGCTAGACAGAGACTCTGTTTCAACAACCAAAACACAACAACCAAGTCTTAACAAAAACAACTTCAGAGAAAAATGGGTCTATTTTGCTTCACACTTCAAGGGTACAATTCGTTCCACTGGGGAGTCAAAGTTGGGAGCTGATGTGTTCTACACGGATGCTGAACTCAGGTCTTCATGCTGGGGCTTACTAGCTGAAGCTCTACAGTGAAACTCTTAAGAATAAAAATAAAAAGCCAATGTACGTGTGTGCATGCACACACACATCTCTACATGTTTATGGTCAATATTTACTGGCAAGCTAAAAATGTCATAACAAAGTATCCCAGGCAATAGCTTATTGAAGAAAACATTTTCACAGGACTGGAGGTTGAGATCTGAGGCCAGACAGAACAGAAGCAGGGCTGGTCCCCTTTGAGGCCCCTCTCCTCAGCTGGCCGTCCTCTCCACACGTCCTCACATGGACTTTCCTCTGTGCATGTCTGCGTCTAAATTTCCTTTTTTTTTTTTTCCTTATGAAACCACCAGTCCTATTGGGTCAGGGCCCAGCCTAATGACTTCTTTTGACCTTAATTACCTCCTTCAAGATCCTCACATACAGGCAATATTCTGAGGGAGGGGAATTCAGAAATGTAACATATGATTTTTGTGGGAGTGGGGTGAGGTTGGAGGTGGAGAGGGTACTAGTGGGTGCAATTCAACCCACACTGGCCCTGTGTCTCTGGTGGTGCCCAGACTGATCTTTGGAATGCTTGCTGTTTCTCCATAAGGAATCCAGTCGGCAGCTTTTTTTTTTTTTTTTCCTAAAGAAATTGAAGGATGTGAAATGGTGGGGTCGTATAGCAGGGTAGAGACCTCCTAAGAAGAGGAAGGAGCCTCGGCTTGGCTCCGGGAAGGAAAAATATTCTTCTGACATTTCACTGATCCAGTGGAAAAATGGAACGCCCAACCTCTGTTCAAATCTGTCTCTGTGTGCCTCATTAATTCCCTAGAAAGAACTTCAGGAAGTCAAGTTACTGGGTCAAAGGGGATTAAAGGGTCTCAAGATTTTCTTGGATTAGTAAATTTTATCCCCTGTCAGGAGGCTCAGCCTTAATCCCTGTTTATTTGTTGTTGAATTTCCACGTGGCCACTTCTAATGGACAAGCAAACGAACATTTTGTTACTTAAAAAGTGACACTGGACATAAATTTTTAGCTAATTATCTTATGTTTTCCCTCCCTAGAACATTTCTGTTAGTTCTTGAAGATTTTGTTAGGTGTGGTGGAGTGCAGGAGCAGGAGGCAGGAGGATCAGGGATCCAAGGTTGTTACAAAATGAGTTCCAGGCTAGCCTAGGCTATGTTAGAGATAGTGTTAAACGAAACAAACCACTTTGGGGGTCTGGATGTTGACTGGTTTCTGTGTCTGGACAGTGAAACCAGCTAGCAGAAATAAATTTATTTTTCCAATTCTATTTTTATTTTTGTCTTCATTTTTAGTAATTGTATAACATGTATCCAATTAAATATGACCATGTCTCCCTCCCCTACCTTCTCTCAGACTCCCCAAATATCATCCCAAACACACACCTCCTTGCCTTAAGATTTTTTTTTTTTAAAAACCAACTGAGTACAGTTAGTGTTGCCCATATGTGCATGATGTGAGACCATCCACTGGAGCATGGGAAACCATTAGTGGTCACATCTTCAAAAGAGAGGGTTTCTCTCTTCCACAGCAACTATCTATTGTTATAGTAAGAAGTGCCCCTGGAGATCACCAAACCCATATCTGGGATTTTGGCTGGCTTGACTTTGGGAGGGTCTTGTGTAGATTAACCACAGTTGCTGAGTTCATGTGTGTGATGGTCATGTCATGTCCAAAAGAGAGTACTTCAGAACATTCCTCCCTATCCCCTCTCTCTTAACATTCTTTCTGTTGCTGGAATAAAATGTTCTGACCAAAACAAAAACTTATGGAGAAAGAGATTACTATTCTAGATCATAGTTCATCACTGGGGGAAGAGGGGGCACAGTGTCAAGAGCTTAAGACAGCTAATCACCTCACATTCGCAGTCAATGAATGCATTACCACAATCATATGCTTGTTTGGTACCTGGCCTGGAGAGTGCTGGGTCCTGTAGACAGCGATAAAATGTAAGAGCTCCATGAAGATGAAACTGGGCATGAGGGCTCTCTATTCAAGCATTTTAACATGAAAGACCTGAGATTCTCCTGGGAGTGTCCATATCTCTAGGGAGACGGAAGCCCCACCCTTCCTTTAGGATCTATAAACTATTAATGCTTGCTAGGGGCGGGGGAGCGTTTTCCTCAGTGGTGTAGTCATTAGGAAGTCCCCACGCTCCTGTAAATAACCTCCACCCATGTTGGTATAAGTAATGCTAAATGAACTCTTTCCATCACACATACACACATGGACAGACAGACAGACAGACAGACAGACAATGTGAAAACAGAAAGGACTCTGAGAGAAGAAAAGACATCAGTGGACATGAGAAGAAGACCCAAAGAGTAATGAGGTAAAGACTTTTAAAACACCATATATGTGCATAAAATTTCCTAATAAAACCCATTCCCTATATAATTAATATATGCTAGTTAGATAGAAACTAGGGCTATCACAACCAGGAGAAGGCTTATGTACCCAGGAGAGAAGTAAAATGGATCTGGGCCATCCTGGATGGAAAGATGAAACCTTTGGGGGTAAGAACACCCACTGATAAGCCTTGTTCACACCAGTCTTTCTTCCCTTGCTCCCAGTCTTTATTCTTCTATAAAGATGTATGCGTGGAGTGCATGTGTAAGTGTATTTGCGTACTTGTGTGCAGACCCCTGGGCGTGGTTGTGTGTGCCCATACATTCAGGTGTGTGTGAGGGCCAGAGGTTGACAATGAATATGTTCTAAGACTGTGTTCACCTGTATATGTAGGTTCTCTCCCTTGAACCCGGAGCTCACAGATCTACCCAGTCTGGCGAGCCAGCCTGCTCCAGGGATTCCCTGCATCTTAAATGCTAGGATTACAGGCAGGCTTGCCATGCTCACCCAGCATTTATGTGAGTTGAACTCCGGGGATCGGGAGATCCAAGCTCTGGCCCTGATGCCTATGAAGCAAATGCCTCACCCTCTGAACCATCTACTCAACCCTCTTCTCCAGCTTTAATGTATTTCTCCTTCTGCAAGGATCTGATGGAGTAGGTACTGGTGGTATTGGTTACTGCACTTCTTACATGCCCTGAAGGGAAGTCCACTGATTTGTTAATTTCCTAAGTTACTGTCAGTTTCATGAAGGCCCTTGGGAGCCCTTAGTTCCTGGCAAGTTGGGATGCTGGGCCACCCTGCTGGGTGGTGCCGAGGATCTGGCCTCCTCTTTAGCAGGGAATTCCTGAAGGAAGTTGGCCTTGTAGAGACAGGAGCTGAGAGCAGACTGACTCTTTGCCACTTTGTTCTTAGCTTTGTCCCTACTTGGCTGAACTTTCTTCCCAATGGACATCACATTCGCGCCTTCTTGTGCAGGGACACATTAGGATTCTCTCCAGCTGGACAGTTGCTGGCTATTTCCAGACATGTTGCCACACAACCTCTGTGTCAGGTCAGGACTCGATGGTTGGACTTGTGTGAACTTGTTTACTGTCTCAGCGATCCTGAGGCATAGTCTCTGGAAGCTTCCTGTCCACTCCTGAGAAATGACTGCCCATTAACCATCTGCACTTTTTTTTTATTATTAGAAAAGTTTTTAATGGATTTATTTATATATTTATGTGTGTGTGAGAGCATGCCTGTGTGTGGTCACAGCGTGCACGTGGATGTCAGAGATTAATTGCAAAAGTCAGCTGTCTCCTGTTTTTCTTGGTCCTGAGGATCAGACTCCAGCCATCAGGCTTGGTGACAAAGGGCTCTTATCTACTGCGCCATCTCACTGGCTGTTCCACAGCCACCACAACCTATCATTATCATGTCAGTCTCCCTCCCTTCCCTAAGGAAATGGAATGTGCAGTTAAGTAACCAGGAAGTGTGGAGCAGGAGACGGTGGCCTGGGCCTGTAATCCTAGTGCTTGGGAGGCTGATCAGAAAGATCGCCAACAGTTTGAACGAGCCTTAGTATATGATGAGTTCTGAGCCAGCCTCTGCGATAAAGTGAGAATTTGTCCCAAAAACAATACACACACACACACACACACACACACACACACACACACACAAGCAAAATTCAAAAGAAATACTAATATGGGGAAAAAATGACCAAAATGAAAAGAAAAATTATAAGCTCTAAACCTTTTAATTTTAGCATCTGGCTTCTGTATGCACATATACATGCAGAATATGTACAAGAGAAGCATGAAAAACAACAGAACTATAAAAACAATGGAGGCATGCCTATGATCTGAGCACCGAAGAGTTGGAGACAGGAAGATCAGGAAGTCAAGGCTATCCTCAGGTATATAACAATTTTAGGGCAGCCTGGACAATGTTAAAACTCTGTCTTAGGAACCTAAAATTAAAAACTAAAAATCTACGTGATGAGAAACATCTTGCTAAAATCATGATAGAAAGGAACTAATATTCTGTTTATACTTGAAGCATAGAAACTCTCACACACACACACACACACACACACACACAAAGTAAGAAATTGAAAAGGAGTCTGGGGAGATCTTCAGAGGGTATGGGCTCTTGCTACTGAACCTAGTGAATGAAATCTGATCCCTGAGACCCATGAGAGTCCATTTCCCAAGGCTGTCATTTGGCCTCCGTGCATGGACACACACACGCTATTTATCTATCTATACATATATACGTAATTTAAATATTAAAAAACTTGTGGCTGTTCATGTTCATGTGTGAGTGTAGGAGAATGTGCAAATGTGTGTGAAGGTCAGAGGTCAACTTTAGTTGTTATTAGATGCTGCCTTCATGTATCACCTTCGTTTTTGTGTGTGTGTGTGTGTGTGTGTGTGTGTGTGTGTGTGTGTGCAGTGTTTGCATATATAAATGTTCTTATGTGTGTGGGCAAATATGTATATGTGCATGCAGAAGCCAGATGCTAATGCTGAGTGTCTTCAACAGTTCACTACAGTATATAGGGAGGCCATGTTTCTCATTTGAATCCATAGCTTACTGTGTGGACTATCCTAGCTAACCAGATCACTTGGAAGAATCCCCTGTCTTTGCACCACTGTTACTGGAATTGCAGGCAGGCCTCAACACCCACCTCGCATCTATGTGGATGCTAGAAATCCAAGCTCCATTTTTTATACTCATGGGGCAAGCACTTTACCCACTAAATCATCTATCTTTCTACCTTAGTTTTTAAAATGGGGTCTTTTACCAAACCTGGGACTCACCAACTGAGCTCTATAGACTGACCAGCCCACTCCAGGTACTGTTTTGTCTCTGCCTCTGTGGTGCTAAGATCACAAGCCTGAGCCACATGTTCAGCTTTTACATGGGTGCTGGTGCCTGAACTCAGGTCCCCCGTGCTAACACTTGAAGAACCTTCCCAACTGACTCATCTTCCCAGTCCCCTTAGGGACATTATTGATTGTCAGATGATGAGAAGAGGGTGTCTACAGTACTGGTAGAGAAAGGCTGTTGATAGATGTTGTACAGCACAGCCCTCTTCCATGACAAACAGTCACACCAAATGCTAGTGATATTCCACCCTGAGGCACCAGCAATTCTATTACTGGATGTGCATGCCTTTTATGAGCACTCCCCCCATTTCTATAAGGATCATATATAATAATGCTCACAGCAATATTTGTTCATTCAGACCTGTGGATTGGATGTCTTCCATGTGTCTGGCACTGGGCTAAAGTTGGGGGCTGTTCATATGCTTTGTACCAAAGACGGTGGGGCCAGTTTAATGTCTATTGACAATATATATATAATATATAAATCTTGTTACAGGTGGGACCATATATATGAATAAGCCTATATCATAAGTCAAAGATACAAGGAAAACAGCTAATTCACTGAGCACATCACTTAGCAACACACCATGCTGTGCGATACCAACTGCTTCCTGTAATGATTGTGGTAGTGTGGGTTGATCCCCTATCCAGCACCACAGGAGAATATGGTCTGGCATATTGCTAGCTGTTTGAAGGATTCCTTCCCTGGGGAGATGTAAATTTTGTGCCGTCTACCCTTTCCTCAAAAGGTGACAATGAAAAAGATTCACCAAAACACCCTGTGGAACCAACAAATTTCTCAGTCTCACCTACGGAATATGGGTGACCAACCACAAAGAAGCCACATTAGAAAGTGTCCACTCTGCGTAACAGATGGCTTCCCCTTTCCAGCTAACCCCAAGTGTTTATACTCTATGAAGCTGCTTGTAGTTAAGAGTTGAACACTAAAGTTTGGGAGGAGTGGTGGGGTGTCCGGGGAGGATCCAGCAACTCCTCACTGCCCCCTTCTCTGAGGAATGGCGATAGTCCACAGGCCCATTTGTGACGTCTGTTGCAAGCATAAACAGTTGACCTGTCAAATATGGCAGCTGTTTTGCTCAGAGGATAGAACCCAGGAAGGATAAAAATTCAAACCTAAATCACAGTTTCTACTGTGTATCCATTTTGTACCTTTGAAAGGTTGTTGTTGTTTTTTAAATACTGTTACAAGTTTATACAGTGGACCACAAAATAGCAAATTAAAGACCAAGAATCATAGATGGCCGTATAAACAGATCTCAGGCCATCCACAGATCAAGCTGCATGGTCTGGGAGCAAACCCTGGCTGCCAACGTCTTGGCCAGCTATTGGCACTCTTTTATGGAATTGGCTTCTTCAAGACTGCACATCTCTGTGCTGTTGCAGTCTGAATGAACGCAGCAGGGGCTGATGTCAAATTGTTGGTGCATCGTGGGTGTAGTGGCTAATGCCTGTGGTCACTGCCCTCCTTGGGCTATGGTAGGAAGTTTGGAGTTCAAAGCCAACTGTGGGTATACAGTGAGATCCTAGCTAAAATTAAAGGAGAGGTTGACAACATGTATTTCTGTCCTTTAAAGGGGAAAAACATCACCCAGGGCATATGGATTTTTGTTTGTTTGTTTTTTCTTCTATGTTTGTTTGTAATCAAGTCTCTGGTAATTCAGCCTAGCCTTGAACTTTCTATGTAGCTGACAATGACCTTGAACTCCTTATTCTCCTGCCTCTACTCCTTGAGTGCTAAGACTACACATATGCAGGATGACATCCAGTTCATGTGGTACTGGGCACCAAACCCCAGGGACTTCTGCATGTTAGGCAAGCACTCTCTACTTCCCCATTCCTTCTTTCGAAAGAACATTTATTGTGCACCAAAGGTGTACTTGCCTGGCATTTTGAAGCCCACCCATCCATTTCCCAAACCCCCCACCCCCTCCCTTGCACCTCCTAATCTCCCTCCAATATATCATCAGGGCCTGGAAAATTCCAGTCCAGAGGCTCCCTCTGGAGTCCCTCCCACTTTCCTCTGGACCAGCTTCTGTTTCTATGGAAACAGCCTGAGCCCTTTTCAGTTCCCTGGACCAGGTAATTGTTCTGAGAGGGAGAGAAAACAATCAGAGAAGCTATGTGGGTGTGGGGAAGGTTTCCAACCTGTGACTATAGCCCAGCTCTGTGTGCGACTTATTAGACTCTTCTTCATGGGTATCTGAATGACAGATTTGCAAGAGATCTCAAACAGATCCCACCACCACCAACTGAACCTAAACAGACCCCAGCTAGAACTCATGCAGTTCATGTGTGAAGTCAATGGCTCCCCACTTTCCTTAGCTCAGACAGAAGACATTTAATGCTCTATTGGGAAAATGCATTGAGTCACTCTTTATCATGTGCAATTAGACACATATCAATACTCCTGGATAGTCTGTGCCCCTGTCTCTTTGCTGATGCTCCTAGTCTATGCTGGCACCTCTTATAATATTCCCAAACCAATCTCCTTGTTGGTCTCTGTCCCTCTGCAATCCAGACCTTTGAGTTTTTCTCACAAAGGATCCGTACAGAACAATATGAGAAGAAACGCATGCCCTGCATATGAAAAATCTCAACAGATTTCCATTTCTTCTTACAGTTAACTTTTCTTTTTGGAGGCAAGGTCTCATGTAGTTCGAGCTGACCTCAAAGTTGTATGTGGCAGAGGTTAAACCTTAAATTTTCATATCTTCCTACTTCTACCACCGAGTGCTGAGGTTACCTACATGTGTTACCCTGCCTACTTTACATGGTGCTAAAGATTGAACCCAGGGCTTCATGCATGTTTGACAAGCACTTGACCAACTTATCTACTTTGCAGTCCTCAAATTAACTCTTTTTCTTTTTAAATTGTATTCTTAATTGTGTGTCTGTGTGGGTCTGTGTACATGTGTATGTGTGTGCACAAGAGTGTCCATGCCTTTGGAGACCAGAACTGTTGGATCCCTAGGAGCTGGAATTATAAGCGGCTATGAGCTGCCTAATGTGGGTTCTGAGGGTCAAACCTAGGTTCTCTGCAAGAGTAATAGACACTTAAAAACTATTTATTTTTTATTTCATGCGTGTATGGGTGTTTTGCCTGCATGAATGCCCATGCACCACATGTGTACAGTGTCCGAGAAAGCCAGAAAAACATATCGGATTCTCTGGAACTGGAGTTACAGATATGTAGGTACTGGGAATCAAACCCTGGTCTTCTGGGAGAGCCACTGGTATTCTTAATCACTGAGCCATCTCTCAGCCTGAGAATTGACTTTTGACTGTGATCTGGAAGCAGTTTCAGCTTCAGAATTCTCTCTCGGAGGTAGCCATTGAGTTCAAGTAGAATGTGCTGAAGGAATCCAAGTCCACATATGACAGGGATGCTGTTCACACTAGCCAGGTTATAGAATAAAACTATCTATCTGCCCATCAGCAGATCAATGGATAAAAATACCTTAGGTATATACAGTGGCCCTCTATCATGCCATGAAAAATATAACCATGCCATTTCAGGAAAGTGAATCGGACTGGAAATCATCATATTATAGAGAATACACTATATTTAGGGCCAGCAAGATGGCTCAGCAGGTAAAGGTACTTGGTGTGAAGCGATCCCTGGGGCGTGTACAGTGGAAAGACAGAACTGACCCTGACAAACTATCCTCTGGCCCTCACCACATGCACACCAGGACATTCACGTCTCCCTCCTCAGCAGAGGAAGACACAGGGAGTTCTCTGAGTTCCAGGATACCGTGGTCTATAGAGCAAGTCCTAGGGTAGCCAGGGCTACACAGAGAAATCTTCTCTGGAAGGGGCAAAAAACAAAGCTCAGATTGGTGGATATGGGGAGTTTCTCTCATATGTGGACTTTATATATATGACATAATAATAGAAGGAAAATAAGGGAGTGAGGGGCAGAGGAGAAATGAGAGATTGTGGTGAGGGGGTGAGTATGAGCCACGTACATATTACACATGTGTGAAAATGCTATAATCAAACATACTACTTTGTCAATAATTAAATGAAAATAATGAAACAGAGGGGTGCCATGGGCCTTGCCTTGAAGCTGTGTTTGCACAATGTGACTTGATTTAACCAATGTTATCTATTGTTTTAAAAAAAAAAAATAACACATAGCATGGAGCAAGATGACTTTATGGGTAAAGGTGGCTTGCTGCAAAACCCAACAAGCGTCAATCCCTGGGTCGCGTCACCTCCCTTTAGGGGTTAGAGAGAACTGATTCCGGAAAGTTGTCCCTTGACCCCCACATGGATGCCTGGATATACACACACAGAGAAACAGATAAACAGACAGGTAAATAGATAAATAAATAAACAAATACATAGAGATAGACAGACAGACAGACAGATAGATAAAGTAACATTTCTATAATCCAGTTACAGTTTTATGTGGTGGGGGGTTGGTGGGTGTGTGAACAGGGAAGTACCTGAAGCTGTATGAAAAATAAATAAGTGAATAAATAAACAAATAAGGTGGAGAGTCCTGACATCAACCTCTATATGCAAACACACACGCGCGCACACACGCGCACAGTCACACATACCTACAGGTTTCTGTACACATATCCACACCTATGTACATGCACAATGGTGTATGTATAAAAAATGAGGGCCTAAGGAAATCTGTGTCTAATTGTTTTTTTACCTCTCATTTGAATTTCCAATTATTTTAGGACATAGTTCAGCAAGCATATCTGGAAACATAACAATACTTAATTTTACGTGTGTTTTTGGCCAGACTGTGGGGCCACGTTGTTTGATCAAAGGCTAACTACACATCGCTATGAACATTTTGAAAATGATCCTGATATCTATAAAACAGTTGACTTCAAGCAAGAGTCACCTTCTGTGATGGACTTAAACATAAAAGTTCTACCTGAATTTCATCCCTGCCAGCTTGCCCTTCAAGCTCAGAGTCAATTTCTTACAATGAAAACCAACACTCCTACTCTCTGCCTCTCGGTCTCATTCTGTCTGTCTCTGTCTCCCTCCTCTCTCTCTCTTCTCTGTCCTCTACACACAATTACGGTACATGCACATACACATTTATGTATATATACACACACATATATATTTTATACACACACACATATATATCAGTTTTCAAATAAGAGTACTGTTCCTGCAAGATTTTACAGTCCAATGACACAAACTCCTGACTGGACAAAAAAACAACTGTTATCAAGGCGATTTCATGCTACAATGCATGTTAAATAAAAGTTAGATTAAAAATTTACAGATGTCCCCACGTTGAGCAAACACGATCCAGGTACTAACTCATGTGTTCCCTCACATCAATCTACAGAACACCTGCTGTGCATTAGGCAGCGTGTCTGCTATGGATTTGGTCTTTTTACTCGGTGGTGCTGAGTGGAAAAGAATGTCAGTACCAGAGCCTTGTGGAGAAGGGTTCACAGTCATCGGAGAAAGCTTCTAGTGTGTCCCCATCACCCAGACATTCCAGCTGCAGATTTATGACCTGGATGAACTCTTGCACAGACGGCAAAGAAGGGACATTAAGAATGTCTGCTGCAACAGTCATTCATTTTATCAGTTTTTTTTTTTTAAAAAAAAAAAAAAAAAAAAAAAAAAGCAGAAACAACACACCCGGGTTTACTCTGGGCACTGGGGATGTGTGTCATGACTTATAATGGAAACAAGATAAATGAGGGTGGCGGGGGAGACTCAGCTCACCCCAGGTATGTCCATGGGTTGGTTAAGCTGAACAGTTTGGAAGAGAGCTGGAGAGATGGCCCAGCGGTTAAGACCACTTGCTGACCTTACAGAGGACTGGAGTTTAGTTCCCAGAATCCGTGTTGATGACTCGCAACTTTATGGATCTCCAGCTGGCCTCCAAGAACACCTGCACACTTGTGGTGTATACCTATGCACACGTAGACACAAAACAAAAACAAAATAATTCTTTTAAGGCCGGAAAAAGCAAATTAGTGCCAGACACAGAAAGACCAATTGATATATGATCTCCAGCTGTCCCCTTCTGCAGCTTGTTCCAAGTCCTTCATTGTCTCACCATATTCTCTGAGGTCATCGTGATCTTTTTCCCTCTTTAATTTTTACAGTGAGAAATATGAATATGTAAAAATTTGCTATATTACCCATTGTAAGTGTATAGCTCCATAGTTACCAACACAGTCACCACATCCAGCACTTAGTTTGTCTCTTAGGCTTTATTTTTACCAATGGCGTTCACAGCCCAGGACAGCCATCATCCTAATTTGTCTTGGGAGTTGATCACTCTAGGTACCTCACACAATTGGAGACACAATATTTGTCTTCCTCTGACAGACTAATTTCCCTTGGCATGATGTCTTAAAGGCTCAACCATGGCATAGCATCTATCACTGTTTCCTAATTTTTTTTCTTAAATCCTGCCATCTTTTTTGTTTGTTTATTGTGTGTGTGCATATGGAGCAACATAACTTGGGAGTAGGTTCCTCCTTCCTCCATGTGTGTCCTGGGCAGGGAACTCAGATGCTCAAGCTCGGCAGCCAACACCTTTACTCATGGAACCATCTTACCCACTCAAGTTTCGTTCCTTTAAAAAATTTTTTTCTTTTATTTTTGAGATTATGACATAATTACATCATTTCCCCCTTCCCTTCCCTTTCTTTCCACATACCCCTCCTTGCTCTCTTTTCAAATATATGGTCTCTCTTTTATTAAGTGTTGTTATATGCATATATGCATATACATATATATTCTTAAAGGGAGCCTGCCCAATTTGTATAATGTTATGTGCATGTGCTTGTAGGGCTAACAGTTTGATATTGGATAACCAACTGGTGTCCTTCCCTGGGGAAGACTATTTCTCTCCACATTCCTTAGCTAACACTGTTCCATTGTGTGAATGGGGCACGTGTTTATTTATTTATTCATCCATCGGGTCGATATTTCAAATGATGTTGCCATGGCCCGATGATGCAAATATTTATTGATTCCCTGCCTTCGATCTCTTCAGAAATGCAACGGCTAGATTATATGGCAACTTTTGATTTAATGTACAAAACAGCTTTCTCTTTTTAAAACGTTCAACTGGTGGGACTGGTTTAACTGCCAGAGTTCACCAGTTTGAGGCACCCGGAAAGTGCGTGGCTCCCCTACAAAGCATCACTATGAGAAGTTGGGGAAGGGGCGCGGTGTCTCTTTTTCTCAGCAAACTTTTTAGAAAGCCCCTGCTCTGTGTCAGCTTGGCATTTTGATCTCACCATAAATCTAAGAACTGGAAATTTCTAGTCTCCCTGGGCCTCTTCTTCCTGTCTCTCCTCGGGCTCCCTCCCTTTGCTGCAGCTGCTACAGTTTCCATGCCAACGGCCTGAGCCTACCTAAGCCCCTGATACACCAGGTGTTAGTTCTGGAGGGAAAACAGAACAGAGCAAGACTGGCTAGGTAGGGCAAGGGTCAGCAGGGGATGTATGTAGGTGAAAAGCAGGGCTGAGGGATGACATCAGATGCCTCCACTTCTTCCCCACCCTGCAGAGGCACTTCTTTGTAGGCATGCATGTGGTTCATTGCAGAAAAACAAGGAATGCACATAAATGTACTTAAGAACCTGGGATTTTAGTCCAAGCTTTGATAGGTTTAACATAAGGATCGAGAGTTGGGTGGCAAGAAGGTCAGCAGCGGGTTAGGAGCTTTCACCAAATCAAGGAACCTGAGTTCAAGGAAAATCCAACACTCATGACTCTTGTATTTATGACCTTCACATGTACACCTGGTTGTGTGTGCATGCACACCCACTCTCTCTCACATACACACGTGTATGCCAAAATAATAAATAAAATGTAAAGCTATGTGTAGGAGGTTTGGGTGCCTAATATTAAATATGTATATTTAGTAACTATTATTAGAAAACATGAGTGGAATTAGCAGTAGAAGCCATGGTTCCGTGGGTGAAGGTGCTTGCTGCCAAACCTGATGACCAAAGTTCCATCCCTGAGACCCACGATGTGACAACTGACTCCTGAATTTTGTCTCCTGCCCTCTATGCGTGGATTGGCATGCGTTAATGCATGCTCTTGTGTGCTTGTGTATATACACACACACACATACACACAGAGCTTAAATTTTTAAAAGTTTTTAAGATCTAAGGCTGGAGAGATGGTTCAGTGTTTAAGAGCAGGTATTAGTCTTTCATAAAACCCAAATTAGTTCCCAACACCTATAATAGGAATCTCATAACCACTTGTAACTCCAGCTCTAAGGGATCTGAAGCTTTCTCTTGAATTGGGATCACCTGCACTGTACCCATCCCCACCACACACATACACAACCAAAAGTCATAAAGATCTATACTGGTCTAGTCTCAAAGAGTATCTGATAATTCTCTCCAAAGCCAAAGAATTACTGCAGGAGAAGTCGTGCCACTCCCAAGAAGATAACTTCCAAGATGTGTCTAGTCCTTCAACTTTAGGTACAAAGGGCTTTCTTTGGCAAAGACCTGGGTTCAATTCCCAGCACCAACATGGTGGCTCATAACTGTCCATAACTCCATTTCTAGGCAATTTGGTGCGGCTTGTAGCCTTCACAAGCACCAGGCATGCAAACTGTAAATAGATGTGATACAAAAAACCCAGCCACATCAATAGAAAATGGTAGTGATGGTGATGTGATGATGATGTCTATAAAAGCTTCAAGGGAGGGTAGCAACACATCTGTTGAAGATTCTCCAAGGCTGACCCACCAATTAGAAAGTTGATCGTAGAGAGTTAGAATATGGCAGATCCATAGCTAATTTTCTTCTGGTCTTAATTATCTTATCCATTCAGTGCCCACTGCTGTGTCTGACCTTTTGACAACCAGAACCTTTAAAATGTGTTCTCATCAGGCCACTAGCTCCTACCAATCCAAAAGCAGAGACTGTCACCGGTTACCATCTGGAACCTATCACAGCGGTTTCTCTACTTCTTATAACCTGCCTACCTGTGGTCCCTACTAAGGTATTTGGTAAACGGCTTGATTTATGACTTCCTTCCTTCTGTAACTAATAAAATCTCATGTAACTACTTTCAGGGTGAAGCTTGTCTCTCAGGGCCATGGTCATCTGTATTTGGCACAAGAATAAACTGTCTCTTATTCCCTTTGAAGAAAGAGTCCTGTCTTTGCACTGATAGGCTAATGAGAGAGTGACTAGGAGGGGCTATTTTAGCTGGAAGGTGAGTGTGGGGGAGTTTTGAGAGAGCTGATGGGGGCCGTGAATATCGAGAACAGAGACGAGGTGGGGAAAGGCCTAATGGAAGAACATTCCAGATGGAACCAGGATGAGGGCTGGAAGGTGGGAATCAGTTAGCTATCCCAGGGAGGTCTGCGGCACAGGCTTAGCAGAGAGGGAAGAACTACTTAGAAAGTGAGGTACATTTCGCTCTTAGATGCCGTGAAGCTCACGGGGACACTTTCGGTGTGTGTATGTGTCTATGTGTCTTGCTCAGCACATCGGTGAGCATTTGTGAAGGTCTCAACAAATTCAGTCTTGTTTTTGGTATGTGTGTGTATCTACGTTCATGAACGTATGTGTCCGTGTCTCTATGCTCAAGCTGGTGTGTACGTGACTGTGCTAGGCAGGAAGATGAGCCTCAGGGAACACAAGGTCAAAGAACAAATTCAGAGTCAGCGCCCCTCACTTCCCCCATCAAAGCCAGGTTTCTCCTGTCTCTGCTGACCTTGCATACTCCAGGCTATCTGGCCCCGGACCTTCAGAGATAATTCCCCTTTCTCACCTTGCCACCACAAGAATCTGAGATTGTAGATAAACATCACCCCATCTGTTTGTTTGCCTGGAGTCCAGGGATCGAACTCAAGTCATCAGGTTTTCCAGGCAAGCACTTAAACCAACTGGGCCATCTGGCTTCCCCCAGGTCATTAATTAACTACTGTAGACATTAACAGAGATTGTGTCATCGGGTAAGATTGACTCCATATCTCTGTGCTGTTTCTTAATGACCTGAGGGAGTAAGCACTGATTGACAGGCTTCAGGAGGGAGAGCTATCAGCCAGGAGCCATCAGGAAAGTTACCCCAAGAGGATAATCACAATCTCCCCTGGATATGTCCCTCCAATACCAAATCTAAGTGGGTTCAAGTCCTTTACAGAGTACATGTATAACCATGGGTGTTTTCCTGCATACACTTAAAAAAAAAAGTGTGTGTGTATATGTGTGTGTGTGTATGTGTATATGTGTGTGTATGGATGTGTGTGTGCATGTGTATGTATGTGTTTATGTATGTGTGTGTGGATGTGTGTTTATGTACGTGTGTATGTATGTGTCAGTGTGTGTATGTGTGTGTCAGTGTGTGTGTCAGTGTGTGTATGTGTATGTGTGTGTGTGCATGTGTACAGGTGCCTACAAAGGCCAAAGGTGCACATCAGATCTCTTAGACCTAAAATGACAGGTTATTGTGAACTGCCATGTAGGTTCTGGGAATTGAACACTGATCCTCTGCAAAAGGCAACTAAGCCAATAGTTCTCAACCTGTAGTGATGTCTCTCTTGGGACATCCTACATATCAGATATTTACATTACAATTCGTAACAGCAGCAAAACTACAGTTATGAAGTAGCAACAAAAATAATCTTATAGTTGGGGGGGGTCATAATATGAGGAACCTTATTAAAGGGGTTGCAGCATTAGGAAGGCTGCAAACAACTACCATTATCATGTCCAGCTCCCTACAGTGCTTTAAAAAAAATCCTAAAGTGTGGAGTATGACTGTAAGCTGAGGACTCTCTAGGGAGCATGGGCAGGAGATATCCAGGCAAATGTGAAATGGGCGCAGAAGTTAGAGCAACCATTGTGGAGAAGGAAGACAGAAAGGCATTCTGCTATATTTATTTTCTTTCAGGTAGCCATGGGCCATGGGTAGGTTTGCCATGCTCCATGAGATGCTCCCATGTCTACACATGAGCTCAACTTAGTAGGTTACCAAAAAACAAAATTAATGCGAAGTTAGGAGGGGTCCTTGTTGACAAGGTTTTAGGAAGATTTGGAGGCGGGGAATAGGAATCTGGCTCATATTGTATTTTATAAATGAATGAAATTCCAAAAAATAAAAAGATTTGAATAAATAAATATAAATAAGTGCATGTAGGTGACTATGGCAGCCTACCTGTATATCCAGCCTCTGAAGGAAATACAGACAGGGGATTAGCAAACTGGCTAATGAAACTAACCATATCAGTGATCTCTGGTTTTGGTTGAAACAGACCTACCTCAGTGAGTAAGGTGAAAGATTTGTGATCACGATCTTGGACTTTAGCATACACATGCAACACACACACACACACACACACACACACACGCACACGCACACGCACACGCACATACGCACATACGCACACACCACACACAGATGCAGCCACACACATGCAAAACAATGTATATACCCTGTAATGGTTTAAACAAAAATGAACCCCATAGACTCATATATTTGAATGTTTGGTTTCCAGTTGGTAGACTATTTCAGAAAGATTAAGAAGTGTGGCCTTGTTGGAGGAGGTGTGCCACTGGGCTTAGAGGTTTCAGAACCCCCCACTAGGCCCAGTCTCTCTTTCTCCTGCCTGTGGATGAGGATGAAAAGCTCTTGACTATTTTTCCAGTTCCATACCTGCCTGTGGCATGCCCCCCACCATGATGGCCATGCATTCACTATAAGCCAGCCCCTAGTTAAAGGCTTTCTTTTATAAATTGCCTTGGTCATTGTGTCTCTTCAGAGCAATCAAGAGGGATCTCATATGCCACCTGGGGAAAGAATTAGTAAGATATATCACATTCTAATCCTTCTGTTTATGCCTTCCTCTATAACCTCTACATTAGAACATGGTAGATCTTGAAACTCATATAAACCATGTAATAGGAACTACCTGTTCAAATCCCCATAGCTTCCCACAGTGCCTTCTGATTCCCCATACCATGAGCCTCTAGAACTTGCTGCATGCATTCTCTCTCTCTGTCTCTCTCTCTCTGACTGTCTCTCTTTCTTCCAGTAGCCAATGGACCCATCCCCCCCCCTTACCCTTCTTTCTCTTCAGTAAACAAACCACACTGTGTCTACCCCAGGACCTTGGCACTTCCCCAGGCTTCAGTATGCAGTATGAATGCTGGGCGAGTAATTAAGACACTGTGCTGTTTAGAGAACTTAGCAATCAGTAAAAAGCATATTCAATTCAACCTAAGAACCCCGTCAGCTGTTCCTTTTCTCGAGACCATTGCTGCCCGGGACCTAAAGAGCAGGGTAGCTCTGCCCCCTCACCCATCTTGAGGTGCCTAGGAATACACCCCCCCCCACACACCTTCCCTTTTCCTTCAGAGCTTCTTTACTACCTGACATGACTTTAGAGTGTGTATTTGACTGTATTTTCTGTTCTCACACACCAACCCGGACGCACGTTTCTGACACCAGATGTAGGATATAGGGGCTTTCCCCACATACCCTGTTCTACAACCAAGGTCCATTCTGACACTAAATCCAAGGAGATGGGATAAACTCCTCCTATGGGCTAACAACTCATTTCTCAGGATGTTCCTCGGATGACAATCACAAGAATTTGGTTATGGCAGGCTATAAATTTGGATCTGTACGACTCCCTCTTTGAGTTTAGCTGATTTATTAGCGTGTCTAACAAAACGCAGGGATCACTCGACATACACCTACTGACTTGTTAATGATAGGCAACATCAATGATCATCCTCCTCATCTTCCCCTCCCTCCTTCCTCTCCCTCTTCTCCCGCCATAATGTTTGTATCTCTGAAGTCAAGGATGATCCCAGTTTCCTGTATAGCTTATGCATATGTATATGCATATTTAAAGGACCAGGAAAATTAAAAAAAAAAAAAAAAGAAGCAAAAACAGTGATAGCCCCTAGACTGAATGTGGAATAAAGATCACTATGTGAGCTGGGAGGTGGTGGTGCTCGCCTTTAATTCCAGCACTCAGGAGGCAGAGGCAGGCAGGTCTCTGTGAGTTCCAGGCCAGCCTAGTCTGCAGAGTGAGTTCCAAGAGCAGTTGGGGCTACACAGAGAAACCCTGTCTTGAAAAACGAAAACGAAAACATAATAATTTCACCAAAGTCTTAACGCTCTGCATTTCTTACCTAAGAACACCTTCTCCCCAATACTTCCTAAAGCACAGAAACAGATTAGTGTAGAATAGTAAGTATTAAAAAAAACTCTGTCCTTTCTTCCCAGGTGGCTGGGATTTTTTTTTTTTTTAGCCCTTCCCAGAAGACTCAATAGACATAATCTCCCCTTGATATCTACAGAGTCAGGCTCCAAGACATTGAGGGGAAATCTTCATTTGATGTAGGAACTTGGGGAGATGACTCAGTGGATAAGCGCACTGTGAATAAGTCCAAGTGTGAGGACCTGAGTTCAAATCCTCAGCACCTGAATCAAATGCTAAGTGTACTCACGTGAGCACCTATAGCCCCAGCATTTAGGGAGCTTGCTGGCTGCCAGTCTAATCCCAAGTTCAGGGAGAGACCTTGTCTCCAGGGTGAAAGGTCAGGACACCTCATATCCTTCTCCAGCCTCTGTGTGAGTGTGTACACCCACAAACACACTCCATACAAATAAAAGCAAAATTAAAAAAAAGTGTGTTTGGGGCAGAGGACAGAGAGGGGACGTTTAGGTTGGATATGATTGAAATGGTTATACATGTGTGTATATATATATATGTAAAATATTTACATCACATATTTTATAATATATAATTATATCTCACATATATATTTAATATAACACGTATTTCATATATATACAAAATTATCAAAAAATAAAAGATGTTTTGAAAATAAAATAAGATGACACATTATTTGTGTGTACCTAGGGTACATCCTCTTCTATACTAGAAGTCACATCTGGGTCACTAACTAAAGATAATGTACCATCAACGATGCGTAATAATAAGGCACTCGGTCTCATTTGGAAAATATTGACAAAGGAGAAAGCATACACGTTCCGTACAGATTGTTTTTCAAATATTTCCAATCCACGCTTGGTTAAATGTTTGTGGAACCAGTACTCACGGGGCACCTGACTGTATATCTCCCTAAATGGTTCTGTTCTCAGTGAAAAAAGGCCCTCCACTCAGTTCCTGGAAAAAGCAGCCCAGAACTAAGGCTTTGGATGGCAAACATCCTTTTCTGCTCACATTCTGGCTGCCTGCCATCTAAAGCCTGAGTTCTCGGTCCTCTCCACTCCCTACCCTCTCTTTCCTGGATTCTGGAATCCACCATTTTAGTTTTCCTCGTTTTTTGGCATTGAAGACTAACAGGAGTGTCTTAAATAAGAGATCTAAAGAATGAATATCCTAGCCTGAAGCTCCTTGGAGCAAGCGTGCCTGCGTGGGTGCGTGCGTGCGTGAGTGCGTACGTGCATGCGAGCGCGCCCCGCTCAGCTCTGAGCTCCTGAGGGACCCAGAAGCTGATGTTGCAAAGTCTTCACTAGTTTCTCTTCCTTATTTTTTCCCCTCCACTTTTCACGTGTGTGTGGCATCCACATACGAACCTGTTTTCACTCGTGTGCACTCGTGTATGGGTGCATAAGCATATGCAAAAAGTGCAGATAGAGGCTGGTATCTGGAGTCATTCTCCATCACTGAGGCAGGGGCTCGCAATCGAACCCAGAACTCCGCCACTGGCTAGTATCTCTAGACCGGTCACTCAATCGCTGGAGACTGGAAATCCAGGTAGGCCACCTCCATCACGCAGAGTTTAACTGGGACCCAGGGATCTGAACTCTGGCCATCATGCTTACACAGCAAAGAAACTGCTGAGTCATCTCCCCAGACCCTTCACCTTATGGAGGTTTCATAGCCTAGAGCTAGTACAGCCCTTTGGATAGGCAGAGGACAGCTTTAACCATGAGTGCTAGGGATCAGAGTGAAAATCCTGTGGGCGTGTGTGGCCAGCACTATACCAGCTCATGTGTCTCTTTAGTCTGTGTCTGAGCTTTACGTCTAGAATTTCAACAAGGGAAGAATTTGGGGCGCAAGGAGAGCAGGGGGCTTCTGAAACCCATTTCATTTGCAAATGATTGCGAAAGATTGGAAAAGGGAAGGGGAGAAAGGATGGAGGAAAGAGAGAAACCAGGGAGGGAGCTCGGAGAGAAGAAAGAGAGGAAGGAATGGAGTATATATTTTATTTATATATATATATATACAAATTCACTCCCCCAAACACACACACACACACACACACACACACACACACACACACACACACACACACACACACGGAGCACACGGAGAGAGAATAAATAAAAACGTAATAAAAAATTTAAGACGCAAATATTTTCATTATTATGCATATGCATCACTTATTTAAATTATTCTCAATGATTTTTTTTTTTACATAACACAGCATAGAACAGAATTTGGAGAATGAGTTTGGGGTTCCCAATAAGGTCACCCAGTTATAATAGTTAAAATCCTTAGAAAATCAATGACAAGATTTATAACCACAGGAAAGTTGAAACTCCTTCAAAGCTGGGTCTAGAGACAGAATTAAAACAGGGAAGTGGTGCTGAGGCTGCTCTGGTTGGGGGTGTCTCCAGACCATAGACCACAGGCCCTGGTTTCTGAGAAAGCCTTTCCTTGCCCTAGTGAAGTGGCTGGTTGGACTCCCACTCTGCAGTTCAACTCATTTACCAGAGAAAATTCCAGAAACACGCCAGTATCTCTAGCCCTTGGGACAGTTTTAGAGCTTTAGCCAAAAGGGCCATGAGATTCCAGGAGAAACTTCTCACCCACACGAACCCCCTTTTCTCTGGAAGTCTGGGCCCTATTCCCCTGGCAAGGCCTAGAGCGTGGACCCCACAGAAGAACACAGTTTCTCCATGCCACAGGTTTTTTCTCAGCTCAGTAGAGACTGTTTGCAAATGTTCTCTCTGTTCTGGATAGGAAAGGGCTCAGGAATAGGTCATCAGAACCCATAGTATGATCTAATTTGAATCAAAGCAAGAGGCTGGTGAGGTGGTGTGATGGGTATGCACATGGTAGCTGATAATTGCCACACCAGGGTATCCAGCTGACTTCTGGCCTCTGCAAACATGTGGCAGACACTCACACAGACACATGAACATACACATAAAAAAAATGTTTAAATACAACAAAATCTCAAAAAGGAAAGATTTCAGAAGCACAAGCTGGTGTTTACTGCAACACTGTTCCCAATATCCAGGGAACATAACCAGTTTAAATGCCCATCAAAGGCAGGCTGAAGACAATGTACTCTATAGACACGAAGCTTTGCTCAGCCACAGAAGAAATAGAATTACTTAATTTATAACAAAGTGAATGGAACCAGGAACCGTTGACATAAGTGAAATACAAGAAATCCAGAAAGAGAAGTAGTGCATATTTTTTTTCCTCCTATATACTAGAGATGCAGAAAAGTGTTGAAAAATGGAGGTGGGGGAGATCACAAAAACAGCAGGCTTTGATGATTTGGGAAATGGTTTTTGTGCAGGGTGAGAGATATGAATTGAGCTCCGTTTGTTTACATGTAGCAATTCAATTTTCCCAGCAACTTGAGCTAAAGATGTTTTCTTTTCTCCAAAGTATTTTTAGGGGCAACTTTGTCAAAAACCAAGTGACTGTTTTTGTGTGGACTTATTCCTGGGTTCTCTATTTCTATGTCACGTTTGGGGCTAGCACCATGCCTTTGATGACTATGCTTTGCGCAACTCTGTGAAGACCTGACGGGCCTTGAACCCTCAGAGTCCCATGAGCTTATGCCTCTGGAGTGCTGGGATTAGAGGTGTCTGTCTTGGTTAGGGTTTCTGCTGCAGTGATAAAACATTATGGCCATAAACAAGGGAGGAAAGAGGTTAATTCTGCTTCCAAGTCCTGACCACAGTCTGCCAGGAACGGAAGTCAGGACAGAAACTCAAGGCAAGAATCTAGAGACAGAAACCATAGTGGAGGCCATGGAAGAACTCTGCTTGCTGGCTTGTTCCTTCTAGCTTGCTCAGTTTGTTTTTTTATACCAGTTGGGGTCATGTATCCAGTATTGGCACTGTGCACCATGAGCTGAACCTTCCCATATCAGCCACCAATCAAGCAAATGCACCACAGCCCAAACTGGTGGGGCATTTTCTCAATTGAGGTTCCCTCTTGCCAAAGGATGATATCTAATGCCCATGTGATATAAAATTAGCCAGCACTATGTGACACCACACCTGGCTAGACAATAACCTTGCCATCACTACATATAACGACTATACATTAATAAGAATCTTATGTTAGAAAAGGGACGGAGAGAGCAAATATGATCACCATATATGTGTACACCACGATGAAACCATTTACCTCGTATAATTAATGCACACTAATACATTTTTGTCTTTGGATGTTATGTACATGTGTATGTCTGCCTGTGTGAAGGATTACTATGGCTAGCCAGCTGCCATTCTGCCTCTTGGTTCAGCAAAAGACTCTCTCGAAGGCGTAAGTCAAGCAATGACAGGACAAGTCTTCTGGCCTCCATATGTGCATAAGCCCACTCCTACCTCCCACCCCCACACAAGGAGATTGGGGTTTTGACCGGTCCAGGCTGAAACTCCTTGAGGACTTGGTGTATAAATTTTTTGAACGCGCACATAGAGGGTAAGATCAAACGTCATAAAGAGCCCTTTGGCATTCTCCCACAGGCAGCAGAGGTCAATAAAGAGCCTTTGGGGAGAGCCATCCTTCACATACCGAAGCTGACACAGAGCCTTGATCACACAGGCCAGTGACTGGGGCTGCCCCGAACCTGTGTAAACACTTTGAAGTAGCCCTTATCTCCTCCTACCCCAGCCTGAAGGCCCCATATATCTCCTAGCGACAGCCTAGAGTTTACTCCCTGAATGGAGAGACCCATCTGTCTTGTTTCTTTCTCAAACATATTACTCTTTGTCTGAAATATGTAGAGGTGCACTGCTTTGAATTTCACCCTCTGCTGAAAGCCCCCACGAATGTGTAACTTATCTGAAACGTGTGCATTTTTGCCCTGTTAACTAGGCTTGTGTTAGCTGAACCATACAAAAAGCCCACATGATGACTAAGGGTAGGGAAGGTGGCAGGTTATTTATTTCCTGCCTTCTGTGTATTTTACTAACCTCCCTCCCTCCGTCCTTCCCACCCTCCCTCTCTTGGAGGGTTCCTTACTAATAAGATCTCATATAGCCCAGGCTGGCCACAAATTCACTATATAGTTGAAGATGACTTTGAACCTGTTATCCCTCTGGTTTCTCCCTTCCCCATTCCAGGATCACTAGCCTTTGCCATCATACCCAGTTTATGCAGTATGGGAGATTGAATCTGGCACCCCACTGAGGCTAGGATGCATTCTGCCAACATCAGCACAATTTTACAAACTATTTTTATTTATTCTCTGGGAATTTCATAAACATATGTATTTTGGTCAAATTCAGCCCCTAGTCTCCTGTCTGGTTTAGGATTACTATAGCTGTGACGAAACATCATGACCAAAAGCAGCTTGAGGAGGAAAGGGTTTGTTTGGTATATATACTGAACCATGATCCATTGAGGGAAGTCAAGGCAAGAACATAAACAGGGCAGGATCCTGAAGGCAGGAGCTGATGCAGAGCTCATGGGGGAGTGCTGCTTACTGGCTTGCTCAGCCTGCTTTCTTATAGAACCCAGCACCAACCCAGGGGTGGCACCAGCCACAATGGGTTGGGCCCTCCCCCATCAATCACTAACTAAAATAATGCCCTAAAGGCTTGCCTACAGCTTAATAACATGGAGGTATTTTCTCAATTGAAGTTCCCTTCTTTAAAATGACTATAAATATGTGAAGTTGACATAAAAGTAGCAAGGATATCTCCCCACTTGAGCTTTTCCAGGATCCTCCCTACATCCTACACCTCCAAATTTATATTCTTTTTATAAAAGCCACCAAGTCCAAGTGTGGTTGACACATGGGTGCAGAGCAGCCCACTGGTGCATGGTCAACCAGCCAGGAACCAGAGCCCTAAAGAAACGGACTCTTCTTTCTCCAACAGCCATTACCTTTCAGTGGCTCCTCGGCTAGGGAGGAGGGGCTTCTAAGCTGCTCCCCATCCATGCTGAAATATTTACACATTAAAAAAAAAATAAGTCTACATACATGAAGAAAGACATTTTCAATACTTGGAAAGGGGCGATAGTGAGGAATGAGTTTCCAGGAGCAATAGATGGGTGACGTTGGGAGTCAGTAACAAAGTAGTTGACAATAAAATACAAAGATCAGCAACAGGTATGAGAGAGTTTTCACAGAGGGAAGGTGAGTAGGGGCCTCATCTTAATTGTGATTTAAAATAGCACAAACTGGATTGAACCAGTCTTCACCTTAGCAAATGGGCAAAGATGAAACTATTAATACTGCACAGTTGATAGCTGGGTGGTGTTGGCACACCTTAATCCCAATGCTTGGAAGGCAGAGGCAGGCGGATGTCTGAGTTTGAGACCAGCCTGGTTTACAGAGTGAGTTCCAGAACAGCCAGGGCTACACAGAGAACCCTGTCTTTAAAAAATTAACAACAAGAGACAGAAAATCATAGTTGGCAAAGGCTATATATAGGCTGGGACCTATCTGTCTGTGCATGTTGGGCATCTGTGTGATGTATGCTGTGTATCTAATATTTTTGGCAGAGTGTAAGAAGTTTTAAAATCTATTAATCTTTTAATCTGGCAATACTAATTCTGGAATCTCGAGAGCCTCAAAGCTCTATCATGTAATCTCAGTGATATTTACAGTGCGGGTCATTACACTAAGGCTTGTAACCAAAGGAAAACATTCGGCGGGTCTGGGGACATAGCACAGTGCTTGCCTAGCGCGATGGAAACCCTGCCTTCCATTCCTAGCATGGCAGAAACGGGACTTGGGGGGGTATTCCTGTAATCCTAGTAATTGGAAGGAGGTCACAGTGTTGGCTACATAGTGAGTTAGAGGCTAGCCTTGGCTACACGGGATCCTGTTCAAAAAGAAAAGAAAGCAGTCACTTTCACATGAAGCAACTTGCATTTCCTAAGAAATGGTTCATGGCGTGTGTGATGGAGTCCCTCCCATTCTGGGACTCAGTAGCATTTAGGGGATTTAGTAGGTGGTCACACCCATTGCTTAGGTCATAGCCAGAGGCGAAACGGAAGCAAAAAGGGAAAGACTCTTGAGGCCAAGTGTAGAGGAAACCAGCTTCTGAGGTGAGAAAACACAAAACAGGAGATCTATGAGGAATAAGAGACGAAAGTTCCTTTTCTTCCTTCTCCCCCTCCTCTTCCTCCTCCTTCTTCTCTCGAGTCTAATCTGTAGCTCAAGTTAGCCTGGAATTTACTATGTAACCCAAGAGTTGCTTCAGATCCACGGCAATCCTCCGGTCTCGGTCTCACTCTTCAATCTTGGATCACATGTGTTAGCTGCCATGGCCGCTTCCTCTTCAGCGTATAAAGACTTATGGCACGGTGGGTGCCTGACCTCGTGACCTCATCTAACCCTAACTAATGACTCCACCCCAGCAGCATATCCGCAGTTGTGGATATGGGGACACAGATTTAGCCTGTAGTGTGGTTTACTAAGCCACTCTGTTCATTTTCATCTGCGTACAAGAAGCTGGAATTATTTCCTTTATTCTCTAGTGTTAGGTTTTGAATTTTGCTCATCAAAATTCACAAAGCCGGGGGGAGTGGCTGAATGAACTATCTCAAAATCCAACCTGTGGCACTCCGGGTTTCTGCTTGCGAGGGAAGGGGAGAACTTTCTCCATGACACAGATGGAAGCGAGGGACAGAGGCACATGTATTTTATTTTGTTGTTATTATTATTGTTGTTGTTATTATTATTTTCAAACTCTTATTTGTGGCATCTGTGTTGGGGCTTTTTCTGAGCAATGCTGTAGCCCCTGTGTGTATCCAAGTCCTAGTCTCGAGCCTCTGCAGCCTCTCTCCTCCATGGCCTCTGGGTTTCCATGGCAGCACTGAGGGGGCCAGCTGTGGTTTCCATGGCAGCGTCTGAGCTGCCTTCTTCCTGGTTTGCTGGGCTGTTTACAGGGGGCCCAGGCAGAGGCAGACAAGATCAAACAACAGAAGGTCAGGTTTGTTTCTTTCCTGCAATTAAGTTGCATATTTGGATGTTGGTAGAACATCATAAATCACAGTGTGCATTCCAAGGTCCCTGACACACACACACACACACACACACACAATTAGTATTTAAGGAGGTTTGCAGGCTAGTTAGTGACTCATTATGCAGCGTATGTGTGTAATGAGTTATCACACTGTGCCCCGTAAATATGTTCAATGAAAGAAAATAATTTCATTAAAAATCTATTCTCTTTATGTAGAGTACAGTGCATGCCTAGCATGCCTATAGTTTGGAACTAAGAAAACAGAGTCAGGAGGGTGCAAAGTTGGAGAGCCTGCGTTACAGGTGGAATTGAAGGCCAGGCAGAGATATACAGTGAAACCCTCAATCATGCGACACAGACAGAGGGTGGGATCCAGGGAGAGAGCGTTCATCATTACAAACAACAAGCATGATCCATAGTAACCTCTCTTTTACTCTTAGTCTACCCATAAACTATTGGTTCTACCCCAATCATATTGGCAGGGTGACACCTAGGACATGGTGGTGTCCTACATTCTCATGACAGAAGCAGAAGCACATTGAATTTGTTCAAGGAAGAATAGGGGGACCAGAGCAGCAGAAGGGGCATTAAGGGTTGCCAGGAGGAGATGATAGTGGAAGTAGTGGTATTTAAACAGTTCTAGAAACTGGATGTGATAGCCAACCACATGAATCCCAGCATTGGGAAGTTCTAGGTGAGCATGGGCTACATAAGAAAGATGCTGTAATGGAAAACTGCTCTGTGCGGCAACAAGATGACTCAGTGGGGAGAGACATTTACTACTAAGCATGATGACTTGGGTGTCTAGGATCGGTATAATGGAAGGAGAGAATGGACTCCCACAAACCATCCTCTGATCTCTATTATGTACACCCTAGCACAGATGAACCCACACATACATGTAAAAATAAATAAAATGTAATTAAAAAAATAAAGCCAGTCTTGAATATAGTATAGATGTGGCAATTTATGGTTTAATGATTCAAATTGTGAATACCTTACCATCTTGAGCAAGATTTACTACATATCAGACTTTCTGCAGGATATTGAAATTTGCTAGGGTGTGGACCCAGACTTGGCCATTAACTTCTAACAGCTTAGAGGCCACTGAGAGAGAAAAAAGCTGATTAGAAGGTCACAGAAAAACAAAAGTTGAGAAAAAAAAATGTTTTTGTTTTTTTCTGGTATATGCTTTCATGAGGCCAGGCGCTGGGCCCAAACATATCAGAAAATTTTAATTAGGGTAACAACCAAAGAAATAGAAAGGTTGGTTGGCTGTATCTGGAATGGTAGGGCTATTAACTTAAATGAAAATCTTTGCATTTTATTTTATTTTTTTGTTTATTCATTTGTGTGTGTGTGTGTGTGTGTGTGTGTGTGTACACGCGAGCGCCTGTGTGTAGTGTAGCTGTGTGCGCAGGTGCATGTGTTTGTGTTCCCACATCCACATGTGCATATAGAGGCCAGAGATTAGTAAATGGTGGGTTTTTTTTTTTCCTCACTCACTTCTCACCTTATTGTTCTTAAGGTCTTACTTTTATTTTAATTTTGTGTTTATGTGTATATGTCTCTGCATGTGCACATGAGTGTAGGTGCCCAAGAATCTCCAAAGAGGATCAGATCCCTGAATGAGTTACAGGGAGTTGTGAGCTTTCCGAGATAAACACTGGGAGCCAATCTCAGGTCCTCTGCAAGAGCAGCGTGGGCTCTTAGCTGCTGAGCTGTCCTGCCAGGCAACCACTTTATACTTTTAAAACAAGGTCTCAGCCTGGTGGTGGCGCACAGGCTTTCAATCTCAGCACTCAGGAGGCAAAGGCAGGTGGATCTCTGTGAGTTCAAGGCCAACCTGTTTTATAGAGTGACTTTCAGGACAGCTAGGGCTACACCAAGAATCAATCTCTCTCTCTCTCTCTCTCTCTCTCTCTCTCTCTCTCTCTCTCTCTCTCTCTCTCTCTCTCTCCTCTCCCCCTCCCCCTCCCCCCCCCCTCTCTCTCACACACACACACACACACACAGAAAAAACAACAACAACAAAACCATGTCTTTCTCCGAAGCTGTAGCTAACCGATTCAGCTAGACTCTCTGGTCAGTGAGCTTCAGGAATTTTCCTGTCTTTGCACCTTAGTACTGGGTTTACAGACATATGACACTTGTGCCTCGCTTCTGTGTGAATGCAGGGGATATGAACTCAGGTCATCAGGCTTGTATAACAGACACTTTAAGAAAGGATTAATCTTCCCCCAGCCCAAATTCTTAGTATTTTAGAGCAAAGTTTCACATTTAAGATGAACCACTGGTTGCTCGCCACATTCCATCACCATAGTCACCACCCTGATAATTATCATATTATTAAAATCTAATGAATATTTATTTTGCTCACTCCACACCAGGAGCTGTGTGAGTACTTTCTGAATATCTGATATACTTTGGATAAAGTGGCCCTGGAAGATGAGCAGGATAAAGGTTCTAGGATGAGAGAGAAATGGGGGAGAGAGGCAAGAGAGAGAGAGAGAGAGAGAGAGAGAGAGAGAGAGAGAGAGAGAGAGAGAGAGAGAGAGAGAGAGAGAGGAGAGAGAGAGAGGAGAGAGAGAAAGAGAGAGTTCCTCTGCCTCCTACCTGACTTCCAAGTCAGACCTCTGAATACAATGTTACATCACACTAGCTTAATTCTTAGCTACAGCTTTCACACTTGAAGAAAAAAAATCTAGGTCCTGGGTTGATGTGAAAATTAAATGAAAGAAAGAACCGTGGCCACCCACATGTGCAGAACAGTCATTGAGTAATGCTTTAATGGAATATGAGGAAAAATACCTTTTAAAATCTTATGATGAACAAAATACTAACATTTTAAATTTAAATGGGATCTGGCAGCATTCTAGTGAGCTATCTTAGAGTATGAAGTCAAAATATAGATGCAGATTAGTATAGATATGTTCCTTTTTTAAAAACTTTTTTGTTGTACTGGGGATGGAGCCCTGGGCCTTGTGCGTATCAGATAAGCACTCTACCATAGAGACAAAACTCTAACCCCTCACTGGGGGATTCTAGGCAGGTGTTTATCACTGAGACACCCCCCCACCAAGACTTGACATACATATTTTTTAAAGTTCCTGTTTCCCCAGATACAAAGTTTGGAAACATTGTTGATGAGCTTGCTTTCATTAAAAAAGATAAAAACATAAGCTATTGTTGAGAATTTCAATATATAGTCTCTCCTCAAGTTTTAAGGGTATTTTTTTAACTGCTCAAATGTGGACATGTGGGCAGAAGTAGGAAAATTAGCAATTAAAAATTCCAAAAGCCACGCCTTTATGGACTCACATTTTCCCCTTTGCCGGAGGCTTTGATGTGGTTTAGGATACGCTGGAATTATTTACATTCTTAGTGCTTTGCCCATATGTTATAGGTGAGGTTTTAAAAAATGAAATATTGCGTAAAATATTTTATCTTTTCTTTCTAAAAGCGAACTCTAGTCAACATGTTGTACAATAGAACTCTGAACTTTATTTCTTCTGACTGAAACAGTGTATCCTTTGATCAGTGTCTTTGCAACCTCCACTCAGGTGTGGGCGATTTATCTTGATGTCTGACATTTTGGTGCCCTCTATGTTTGCTTCACCCTGACCCCAGCTCTGGTTCTCAGGATATGATCTATGGGCTGTAATGGGATAGTTGAAAACAAACAGCTGACAGAGCTGAGGAGCAAGGAATCCAATTAAAGAAGAGGTTAATTGTCAAGCTCTGGGGGGGATGGAAAAAGTTTTGCGGAGACATCAGGAGAGCCATTGTGGCTATAGGGCAGAGGTCAAGGGATAAAGTCTTTGCAATGAGAAAACCAGATAGAGACAGGTGGTCATTAATCTTGGGGACCGATGTTCGCTAGTACCCTCCATACCTCGTGTTGCTGTCGTTGACGGAGGTCAAGTTGGCGCAGCAAGTGTGCGTAAGGAAAGTGACTCGATCCACTTAATTGCAGGTCTCCAGCTCACTCTGTGAGTGACAAAATATTGATGGGATCTGAGTGACCTAGTCCCCAGGACGTTACAGTTATCCAGGGAAAGAATTGAAGAGGAGATTGATAACAGATCAAAATAATGAAACCACCTAAGTCCAATTGGTAAACCAGTTCGTTTATTGGGGTGACTTCCAGAAGCAGGGTTGACTCAAAAGCAGCTGTGTCACTGAAGCCCATGGGTGATAATTCACCGAAGCTAGAATCACGGAGTTCTGTCCCATGGCTTGCAGGAAGACTTGGCAGGTTGAAGTCTTTTTTAAGCAGCCTCACCTCAGCAGTCCTAAATCCTTCTATAACCTCAGGGAGAGGGATGCCTCAGGAATCTTACAAGTTTCAGGAACTCTCCCCTGAAACTTGTGAGTTGCTCCTTTCCCACGTCTTTACGGTGCCTCCTTTAGAACTTCACGGGACTTAACAAATTTCAAGGGGATATTTCAACACAACAATGAAAAAGATGAGTGTCGTTCTAATCTGGAACTCTGAACTCAGTTGTGCTCCACAGATTAATGGTCAGTGGTGGATCATGTGTCCAATGGTATGTACCTCAAAGCAAAGGTTTGTATAGACTGTTCTACCAGGGTTGTATACATTCACTCTAATGCGGTGCCTCTGCTGAGCCTCCTTCAGGAAAGTTTTCCTAATGAGTAAAGGCCAAGTTTCATTCTTCTCCCTCTCTAAACAAGAAACCAGGGAAATATATTTCTAGAACATGTTAATTTGACTAACTTCATAGATAAAGTGGAAGGTATGTCTTTGTGTGTGGGTACATGTTCATGTGTATACATGCACGTATATGGGCGGCTGTGCCTATAATACAAAACTCTGGAGGGTGAGGCAGGAGACAAGTTTGAGGAAAGTCTAGGTTATATAGTGAGCTACATGAAAACTTAGGTTACAAAGAAAAATCCTGTCTCATAAAGGGGGGAGGGTGGCTCAGCAATTAACAGCACCTGTTTTTCTTGCCGAGGACCAAAATTCAATTCCCAGAATCCATGTCAGGTGACCCGTAGCTGCCTATAACTCCAGCTCTTGGGGGATCTGATTTCTCTGGTCTCTTTGGGTACTGTGAACACATGCACACACACACACACACACACACACACACACACACACACACACACACACACACACACACACACACTCAAACTAAACATCATTATTGTGGAGCCCCAGTGACTAATCCCTTTAATTTCATCGTTTGGAAGGCTGAAACAGGAAGATCATTGTGATTTGAAGTTAGCCTGAGGGATAAAAGCCATTAGAGGTCTTACCCATTGATGAAGCCTAAATATTATGATACTCATCTGGCAAGGAAGACATAGGCACTGATACTATGGTGCCATGAAGGTTATGGGATAACCAGCCTTTGAAAAAAAATGTTTTACTTTTATTATTTTGTTAGTTATGTGTATAAGCTTGTGTATGTGCTCATATCTGTGTAGACTATATGCATCTATGCAATACCCAAGGGAACCAGAAGAGAGTATCGGATCCTTGGGAGCTAGAGTTACAGATGGTCCTGAGTTGCCTGACAAGGGTGCTGGGAAACTAACCTGGGGTCCTTTGGAAGGACAGTAAGTGTTCTTAGCGCCCAGCCACTTTCTGAGTTAATGAGCTAAGTGGTGAGTGCCAGGCCAGTCTGGGCTGCCAAAAAGATTTGTTCTTATTAGTAATACTATTTGCAATTAGCAGCATTACACAGTAGTTAAACAATACAGAAGTAGCAAGACAATACAAATAAAATACCCTGAGCCACCCAGAGGGTGAAGCCCCTATAACCAAAGGACAGAGTAACAAGACAAAGGAATAGACATGTTTTTGACAGAAATTGTTCATGATACAAAACCTTCCAAATGAAAATGAAGAACCATAGAGACAGGAAAACTTTAAGGTGAGCACAATGGAGTAGATAGCCACAGAGATGCATGATAAGGTATTTTTAAATTTTAATTTCAGTTTTATTCGTGTGTGTGTGTGTGTGTGTGTGTGTGTGTGTGTGTGTATGTGTGTGTGTGTGTTGGGGGTGTGTGACATGACATGTGGAGGTCGCAGAACAACCTTTAGGAATCTGTTCTTTACTTCTATCGAGTGGGTCTCAGGTATGAAACTTAAGTCATTATTGGCAAGTGCCTTTTTGTCCTGGGCCGTCTCACTGGTCCAAATATTTGTTGTTTTGTTTTGACTTATTTGTTCAAGATCTAACTAGCGTGGTGGTATATACATATTTTATCTTATTGATCAGAAAGCCTCAAAATAAAGAGATAAACAGAACCAGGATATGATATTCACAAGCCAGAGACCTTTAGCAAGGCCTGCTCGTTCAATGTTCTCTGTGTCTAGCTTAAGAGATGAGTGTGGGTCTCATGACCTGCTTCAGGGAGAGGTGGATGAGGGGAAGGCAAGCGAGGACTCTGGTTTCCAATGTCCCAAACATTTTAAAACACATGTGAGGATTCCACATTTGAGGCCGTACAGGGGCTTAATGGTATACCTTGTTAGTGAATCTGATTCTCTCTTTTTCTCTCTCTGTCTCTGTATGTGTGTGCGCGCAGGGGACTGGCTGCCTGTCTCTACGTCTCTGTCTCTGTCTCTCCCGCCTGCTTCTCTGAGCCCCTCCTGAGAGGACCTTGTGTAGCAGCCACTGACTGCAGATGATGAGAAACAGTGGGCTTTTTTAGTCTGAGAAAAATAATAACTTGTGGCTGAGTTAATCACAGGAATGAGACAGGCAGGTTTTCCTTTGAAAAGGAACGAGGTCTTTACAAAGCGGCTGTGGTGTTTCAGCTGAAAAGCAAGGCAGACCTTCTCTGGTTACAGGATAATTTATGGAGTGGGGCCTTTGGGGTGAAGAGCTTGACTATGTGTGGGCTGAAGACCTGGGCAAGCCCAGCCACGTCCTGGGACGTCAGGAGATGAGGAATGAGTAGTGGTTTTCTTTCTCGAGACCAGGGTCGTATTTAAAGTTGTTGGATGGACACAGGCATTTCAGAAAGAGGGAAAGCCAAACATAACTGGAGAAAATTCCAGAAAGGGAAGAATAACAAACTCACGCCACACAGAACTGGCCACAGTACCAAGCAGCTCACTTTTCCTGGACCCTAGATTACCTTTTAAAAGAGGACTGGGCTTGTGTTGATGGTGCAATCCTGACATTTCAGTCGTGAGAGGTAGAGGCAGAAGGATCAGGAGTTCAAGGTCATCCTCTGATACATATCAAGTTTGACACTAGCTGGAGCATAAGAACTTGTCCCATGGAAGCAGAGAGGAGGTGGGGGGGGGAGGAAGTAAAGTAAAAGAAAGGGGAGAGGAAAAAGGGACAGAGGGACAGAGGGAAGCTGAGTAGATGGTTCAGCTGGTCACGTGGTTGCCATGGAAACATGACGGCCTGAGCCGGATCCCCGGAACTCACATGATGTGGCAACTCATGTTTGTTATCTTAGCACTGGGCAGCTGTGGGTTGACAGATGGAGGATCCCAGGGGCTGGGGGGGGGGGGGCGCAGCCAACCTAGTCTCCTCAGTGAGAGACCCTGTCTCAGAAAATAAGGTGGATGTCACCTGAGGAACTACACCTGATGGGGTCATCACACACACACACACACACACACACACACACACACACACACACACACACACACGTAAATAAATGTAATTTTTTTTCAAAGATAGATGAATAACTAACATCATCCTCTCGCCTCCACACACATGAGCATACATTATTTTTGTTTGTTTGTTTCTCCAGCTCTGAAAAAAAGAAAAGTTAAAATTTCAAACTGCATGTGATCCATAATTTACCACGATAAGGAAAATATACAGAAGTAAAAGGAGCTACAGCTGGTAAATTTGCAATCCCACCTTCTCCATCCCCCACCAGGGCTGCTTTGACGTCAATAGATGTTTGTTCCTGCTTAGGAACATTTACCTGCCTGTGAAACACTCATTGGTTTAGCTTAGGCAGTTACCATGGAAACAGCAGCACTATTGGGAGAGAGGAGGGGGTCTGCAAGGGAGCCCATAGGGCCTCTGAGGCTGGAATTTTCCAGGCTCTGAACTGTTACTGATGTTTGCTTTGTAATCAATGAATACCCCCAGTAATGCGATCGATCCTTCCTCAGTGAGGAAGGATCCTGAAAATGAAGGGAACAAGATACGCAGCCTGGTCTTAGATTCCCTTATGAACCATATTTTACCCCTATGCTTTCTTGGGGGTGCAGGGGGTTGTCTCCTACCTGTGGAGCTTGTCACATAGATGTGGGGAGCTGTTGTTTGGTTGGGTGTTTAGTCTTTTAGATGTATGTTTTGCTTTTAATTGTATTTGTTTATTGTTCTAGTTCTGTTTTGGTTGCTGTGACAAACATCCCCCCTTCCCAACAAAAAAGCACCTTAAAGAGGAAAAGTTTAGGAGATGTATCTCAGCTTATAGTTAGAGATTTCAGCCCATCACTGCGGGAAGTCAAGGTAGGAACTCAAGTAATTGCGCCCATGGTTACATCCATCCATCAAGCTACAGGAAGTTATGAGCAGAAAGAAATGAATTCATCCAGGCTGCCTGCTGCTCATTGCCATTTTTACAGTTCAGGATCTGCTGCCTATGGATTGGTGCTGTCCGCAGTGGGGTGGGTCTTTCTTCATCGTTAAAAATCATGACAGTTACCTTACAGACATGCCCACAGACCAACTGAGGCTGTCTTCCCAACTGGTTGAGTGGAAGGGTATGGTGTGGTGTGGGGTGTATGTGTGTGTGTTCATGTACCAAGGAACTCATTTTACAGCACATGTGAAAGGCCAAATGGCAACTTTGGTGAAATCAGTCCTCACCTTCCACCTCCTTTGTTTTTGTGGCTAAGTATCACTGGCTAGATGGTCTATGAGCTTCTGGATGATTTTATCTCCAACACACATCTTAGCATAGAAGTGGCAGGTTTGCAGATGAGCACCACCACATCTGGATTTTTAAAATATGAGTTCCAGGCATCCAACTCAGGTCCTCAAGCTTGCAAGGCAAGCACTTTTATCCCCTGAGCCATCTGGCCAGCCCAGATTCTTGTTTTTAAGGCAGATTTTCTTCACTTGCTTTCTTTGAGTGAGAAGAAATAAAATCTTGACTTCTCAGTATGTTTTTATGCCACTGAAATTTGAGTCAGATACAATTTGGGACTAATTGCTTATGAGTTGATCCATTTAACTGTAATTCTAGCTACGGGCCAAAATACACTTAAAAGAAAAAGGATTAGGGCTGGAAAGATGGTTTTGTCAGTAAGCTACTTGTCACACAAACATGAAGACCTCAGATTGATCCCCAGCAATCACATTAAAAAAAAAAAAAAATACGTACGTGGTGCATGCTTACCATCTTGGTGCTGAGAAAGTGGTGACTGGTGAGTCCTAGGACTTCTAACCAGCCAACCTAGGCTACTTGAGTGTCAGGCTAGTAAGACAACTTGCCTCACAAATGAAAGTTGGGGCTGGAGAGACAGTTCAGCAGTTAAGAAGGCTTGGCGCCCTTGCGGGGAACCTGAGTCAGGTTGTCATTACCAATCCAGTGTCATGCAGCTCACAACTATCTGAAACTCCAGCTTCTGGGGAATGTACTTCTGGCTTCCTTGAGTACCCACATCCACTCGTCATGTGTACATGCGCATGCTTATGTGTGCACGCATGTATATACACACACACATATACAAAGAGATTATAATACAAAAATTATTTGAATTGAGTAACTGGAAATGTCATATATCTGTTTAGTTTTCATGGGTCTCTTGAGACCGTGATCACTTGATAAGCCTGGCAGCACTCGTTCCCAGAGCTCAGAGTCCTCACCAAGTTGTTGGGCAGAATTTGGGCCCTTAAGGTGATGGGACGATGGTCTCAGTATTTTTTCTCTGTCAGTAGTTTGGTGTGTGTGGCTCCCTCCCAGCCTGGCCATTTATACCTTCATTTGCCTCTGAAGGTGCTTTGAGATCATGGAGTGGAGCTGTCTTGACACAACTGGACTGGAAGTTATTTCTGCTGTGAGCATGGGGGCACTAAGATGGGGATCATGCTGAGCTGTGCTGCAGAATAGACCTTATCCTGGGATCAAAGGGGACCTACTACATGGGTATATTTATCTATCTATCTGGATGTTGGCTTGTTGGTTCTGGAGATGGAACCTAGGGCCTTATACATGCTAAACAAGTACTCTATTGTGTGTGTGTGTGTGGAGGGGTGTACAAAATGATCACATGTCTCTTTGAGACCATGAAAGAAGGTCACCTGGGAGGCCACCTAGGAAGCCACAATGATTAAACACACAGAGGAGGAGATGGCCCCTTTGGTTTTCTTTGGCAATGCACACTTGGCCCCATCTGGGCACTTTGGTTCTTTCTCCTCTAGCTGCCTGAAATTATTTTCTCTCTGATGGTCTTTCATTCCCTACCTTCCATCTCTCCCCATCTCTCTCTCTCCTTTATTCCCCCCTCCTCTCCCTCTCCACTCTTTTGCTCTGTCTCCCCTCTCCTTGCTCTTTCTGTGGAGATATCCCCCCTCAGAGCTCCTCCTTGACCATGAGACGTACCACAGCTCACTCCCTCCACCATAACCTCCTCCCCTGCATTCTTTACTGGTCTTTATCACCAACCCTCACTGTACTGCATTTTCCTATTGCTCTCAAATTCGTTCTAGAATAGCAACAACCCCATGAGATTAGGGATTCTGTCTTTCTTGGTCTATGTTCTGGAGGATGAGGGGATGGGGTGGTCACATATATGTTCCATCTAGGTGTGGAATTCTGAGGATAAATTGTAGGAGTCTGTTCTCTCCTCTCACCTGGGTCCTGAGGATGGAACTCAGGGCCTTAGGCTTAGCAGCAAGTCCCCTACTTGCTGAGCCAGCTCGTAGGCCCTTGTTCTCTTAATTTAATGCGGCTCTAGCATGCCTTGGGAGAGCAGTGCTCTTCTCACCACTGGATTGTGTCTAGCCCCATCCCACTACAATGGAATCTTGTGAGGAGGGCTTTGTCAGATCATTACATGACTCCTGTGTATCACACAGTCCCTATCACACAACACTGAAAGCATTTGCTGATAGAGTCTACCATACTTTTAGATAACATAAATAACCCTTCTGCTTGCTTAAGCCTGGGAATGTTGTAATGGCGTCTGCTTTTACTTCCCTTTAATCCCAGATGCCCAGGACAGTATCTGGCGCACAACTGGTATTTATTGGCTGTCTTAACGATTGTCAGATGACAGCTGGTCATGTTACTATCTCTGAAGGTTACAACAGGCTAGTTCAAGCATTTCCCTGACACTCCATTCCACATTATGCCTTTACATTAAAACAAACAAACAAAAAACCACACTGTATATATATGGTTATTTTGTCTGTCTGTATGTCTACACACCGTATACAGAGTGTCCTCATAGGTAAGAAGTGGGTGTCAGATTCCACAGAACTGGAGTTGCAGATGGTTGTGAGCTGCCGTGTAGGTGCTGAGAACTGAATTTGGGTCTTCTGAAAGAGCCTCAAGGGCTCTCGATTGCTGAGCTAGCTAGCGTGTGTGTGTGTGTGTGTGTGTGTGTGTGTGTGTGTGTGTGTGTGTGTGTGTGTGTGTCTGTGTAACAGAGACCAACATCAAATTTCATTTCTCAGTATGCCATCTCTATATTGTTTTTGGAGATAGGGTTTCTTCATTGACCTGGAACTCTCCAGATCAGCTAGTCTAGCTGGCCAGGGGCTCCCATAAATTTACCTGTCAAGGGTGCGTCAGTGTGTGCCAAACTGTCTGGCTTTTTACTATGGTATTATATGTTGAACTCGGGGCCTCTGATGTATGTGGAGTCATGGCTGAGCCCCACCTTTCCATTTTAATGGATGGAAGAGATTGTACTTGCATTCTGGACATCTGGCTAGCAGCCTTGAGAGTTCGTTCTTAATACCTAACACTGCTGCCCCAGGAACTCTTACTGGAAGTTAGATAATGCACCCCCCCTTTCTCTCTCTCAAAACGTTTCCCTTCTATTGAAAATAGGTTTTTCTTCTCACATAATACATCCTGATTACAGTTTCCTCTCCATCCACTCCTCCCAATGCCTCCCCACTCCCCCATCCAGATCTAATCCCCTTCTGTCTCTCATTAGAAAACACACAGGCTTCTAGGGGATAACAATGAAATTAGATAAGATATAATAAAATATAATATAAAAAGATAAAACAAAAAGGAACACATCAGAATTAGTCCTAGATAGTCTAGATCCCTGGTTCTTTACTCTCAACTTCTTGGTTACCATAGCAATGTCAGGTATGGATGCCATCCTGTGGGGTCCATCAGTCAAATCAGATATTGGTTGGTTACTCCCACATGGAAGTTGGTACTCCCATTGCACTAGCATATCCCTGCACGCAGGGCACCATTGTAGACCAAAAGGCTTGTGGCGAGGTTGGTATTTACATTTCTTTTGGTGGCCTTCAGGGTACTTTCCTGTATCAGACACTAGAACACGAGAATGAAGGCTCTATATAGGCACTGACTTGTTGTCTCCATGTTCATTGAGCTGGGTGGGTGTTGAATTCAGCAGTGGGGTGTAGTAAGAGGTTTCTGGCCTGGACTTTTAGGCCTAGCCTCAAGGCTTAGACCCACAGACCCACAGAGACACACAGACACTTACATTAATTTTAAGCTGATGGTCTAAGGCCCAGGCATATAACTTGCTAACTCTTTAACCTTAAGCTGATCCATGATTCTTATCCTGTTCAGCCATGGGGCTCAGTACCTTTTCTCAGAGCAGCATAGTTGTCCTCTGCATCTTCTAGAAACTCTGGAGTCTCTGTGGCATTTCTGCTCTGTTTTTCCTGTTCCCAGAGATTTCTTAGTCTGGTAGCCCACCCATACTGCCTGTCTGCCTTTGGCCAATCAGCGCTTTTTATTAAACCAGTGGATGGAACAATTATTTACAATGGAACAGCATAATCCCCCTACAATGGGACTTGCTGTAAGCTTTTGGAGAGCAACCTATAGTCTTGTCCTGGGTTGTTTGGGGATTCCTATCAGCCCCTATTGGACAACAACAAAATTAGATAGAACCCAATCCCAGTACTGGAAGCTTTGTTTGGTGGCAAGAGGTGGCCAATTGGGGCTTTGTCTCTCCCATTATTTAGCGACTTTATATCACCTTCATATATATTCATATATTTTAGGAAACTTCAACTGCATTGGGTTTCCATGCTACCTTTCAAATGGCCCTTAGCTTTAGCTGCCACTCCCAGTTTTCTCCCCTCTCCTTCCCTCCTGACCCTACCATTCCAGTGCCTCCTTACACATCCATAATTATTCTATTTCCCTTTCCTAACAAGGTCTATATGTAGCCCCTAGTCCTTTACACTTAACCTTTGTAGTTCTAGTGATTATAGCTTGGTTATCATTGACTTAACCTGCAATTGTAAGTCAAATGAACCATGTCTTTCCGAATTTACTTAAAAAGATAAGATACAATTTTTTTTTCATTTTTGTGTATATATGTGTGTCTTTGTGAGTTTATGTGCAACACATTCATGCAGGTGTCTCGGAGGCCTGAGGGCATTAGATTCCCTGGAACTGGAGTTAGAGGTGGTTGACATGGAAGCCAAGAATTGAACTTTGGTCCTCTACAAGAGAAGCAAGTGCTATTAGCCATTAGGACTCCTCTCAGACCCCAAAGGTTTTTTTCAGAATATTTTACCACAGCAACAGTCATGAAACTACAATGTCCCCTCCCTTGACCACATTATGTGTGGTTTTGTACATATGCGGATATATGTATATATGTGCATATTCATAAACTAGGCTCCACATAAGAAAAAAATATTGTCGAAGTCTAGTTTATTTTGCTTAACATGCAGTTTTATCTTTTTTTTTTTTCTCCAGTCTACTCACTGCACTTTTAAAACCTGTACCTACATATATAGGTGCATATGTTGAGGAGTGCATGTGATGCGCTTGTGGGTAGATGGTGAGTGCATAGGTGTGTACAAGTGTATGTGTGTATATACATGTGTGTGCACACTTGCAAAGGCCGGAGTGTAACAAGTGCTTTTACTTCCCATACCACCTCCTGAGCCTTACTGTTGGTTTTGACCTAGGGTCTCTTGTAGGCCAGGCTACCTTTAAACTCTGTATGTAGCTGAGGATGACCTTGAAGTCTTAATTCTTTTGCCTCTGCCTCTTGAATGCTTGGATCACTGCCATGCTCCAACACATCTGGTTTGTATAGTGCTTCGGGCTTTGTGCGTGCTTCCTAAACACTCTACCAACTGAACTACACCCCATCCCAATTTTTTAGACTTTGAGGCTCAGATCCAACTGTGTCATCCTACAGTTGATGAAAACACAGAAGGTGTGTATGGAGCACAGATGGTGGATGCTGGCCTAAAATGTCTGGTCCTTTCCTTCCTTGGCCAGGGTGGTTGGATGATTGGTAGTTTAATCACGGGTCTCTCCTTAAGGCTTTTTTTTTGTTGCTTAGCAACCCAAGCAAGCTCAACCTGTTACCATAGAAATTTCTGCCAGAATGAAGAAATGAAGGTGCTTGAAAAATCAGCAAATCTTAAAGAATGGAATATTCTAGAACTTTGAATTAGACTAAGTATGTATTTAAAGAATGAGACTGGAATCCAACAATTAACTTCTCATTCAAAATTTGTGAACAAATAAAAATTTGACTTTTTGAGTAGATGTTTCCCAGTCTCTGATACTTCACTAGTTAAAATTCAGGGATGAAACTTGTTTTGTTTTTAAAGATAGCGTGTGATGTTGGCCTTGACATATTACCCAGTTATGAGAGACTTTGACCTCTCCTGCCTCTCCTTCATCAATGTTAGGATCGCAGGCATATACCACCATATTAAAGAAAAATATATGTGTAGGCGTGTATGAAGAGAGGTATCTTGATTAGATTGATTGCTGCTGGGGAAGGCAATATTCTCCATGGTGGGATTCTGGGATGTACAAAAGAGAGGAAATGAGGGCCAGCAAGATGGATTGGTGGGTGAAGCAGCTTGCCACTATACCCAGTGGCTTTCGTTCAGTCCCTGGAAGTCACATGGTAGGAGGATGGGATGGGGTTAACTCTATAGGGTTGTCCTGACTTACACACACGTCAGCTTATTTTTTCTCTCTCTCGCTCGCACACAATTAGAAACAGAATTGAAAGGAGAAGGGAAGATGAGTATTCACCTCTCTACTTCTTGACTCCAGATGCAATGTGACCGGCCAGTTCCTCATGTTCCCCTCACCAAGATGGACTCTTGTCTTGAACTGGGAGCCAAAAGTAAACTTTCCCCACTTCAGCTACTTGTCCCAAATATTTTTTATCACAACCAAGGGGAAATTAATTAATATATTTTTTCTTTCTTAAAAACTGAAAAAAATACTAATGAAAAATTCAAATTCAAGAGAGGAACTTTTTTTTTTTTTTTTTTGAGATTTCATGTCCTACATTGTTCCAATCTATGTCTTATGCCTTCTGGCTCCAGCCTTGTCAGGATATGAACCAAGTGACATGTGTTACCCAGCCATCAGTCACTTGATAATCACCTCAGATACCAGAGTGATTGTTATGGAATCTGTTATGTGACTTTGGTACCTAGAGAGACAAGAACATATACTGACCCCAGACAGGACATCACCAAAGAAATGATTTCACCCAAATCTGGATTGGAGAACCAAGGGGTTTATTGAGCTTTGCTTACAGGAATTTGAATGTCCTGAAAGTGACTGCGTCACAGAGAGTCCCACCCCAGCATGAGTATTGACTCACAAAAGCTGCTTCTCTCAAGTCCCTCAGTCAGCTTGTAGACAAATCCACAGAAGAGAGTCTCCCCTCCTTCACAATCCTTCACTGCTTTTATAACCTTGATGGGTGGGTGGGGGCTTGTAAACATGTCAACTTTTTAAGTTTCTTGAGCCTGGTAACTTTCATTGTTTTTTTGAGTCCTCAGGAGGCTTTTTCCTAAGAAGGAATTTTAAATTTGTAGGAAAGAGCTACACGTGGTATGGCAGACTTAGCTTCAGGAACCCTTATCTTACTTAATAGTGGACTTAAAATAGAAGCATTATGTCAAAGTTGGCTAGCTAATTGTATTAATGAGCTTGGGGACATTGAGGCTGGACCCTTCCCCTAAACCATAGAAGGGAAAGAATCATAAAATGTCTCTCTTTAAGATTTAAAGCTTCATAGAAAAAGGTGGAGATATGGAGTTATCAGAGCTTTGCTGAGGCTTTTAAAGGGACTGCTACCATTTACCTCTGCTCAAAGGATCTGATTCTGAGTCCTACCTCTGGCCCTGAGTGAGAGACACATTATAAACTGTCCCAAACTCTGCAATCCCACTGTGCCCTCTGTTAAGAGTTAATACAGCCAGATGTGGTGGTGCATGCTCTTGATCCAAACACTTGGGAGGCAGAAACAGGACAATCTCTGTGAGCTGAAGCCAGCTAGGGCTGTGTAGAAAGAGCCTGTTTGAAAAGAAAAGAGTCAACTCAACTGGGCCTGCCAGTCCCCTGGGCCAGGAGACAGTCCTCTTCCCCAGGAAAACGGATTCACTTGAAGATCCTCTAAGGAGATGGAGAAATCATTAGCACCCCCCCCACAACCCCTCCTCTCGTAAAATTCTGGATTTTTTTTTGTTGTTGCTAACCCTGCTTGCTTTTTTCAAGTTCTAACTCAAAAAAAAAATATATATTTTTTTCTTCTTCCTGCTTCTTTTCTCTGATCCAAATCCTAGACGTAGCTGCCCTGACACTCTGGACTTCGTCATCACTTCCCTGAGACACCCCCATCTCGCCCCACCATGCCTACAGATGCTTACAGACCTCCATTGCTGAATCTGCCAACTTTCTTGCCAGCCTTAGCTTGGAAGACATTGCTTTTTTTCGTTCTTTTCTCTGTCCCCCCCCCCCTTCCTTGCAGAGGCTGAGATTCACAACTTGTCTGATCCACGGCTTCTCAAACTTCCCTCCCGAGTCATTTTCAAATCATTTTATCAATGAAACTGAGAACCCCCAAATGAAAATCCCGATTCTCCAGTAACATTGTCAGTTCAGATGAAATTTGAGGTGGAAAGGTGAAATTTCTTAACACACATGTATGTTTTGAGCTCTGAAAGTCCTTATTCAAAGGCCTCAAATGCTCTGCTAGGTCCACTGACGGGTGGTGGCAGACTGGAGCCCATTCTGTCCCCCTTCTGCTTCCCCCTCCTTCTTATGCTTATAACCACTATCTCCGAGGGAGATTTAGCAACTCTGTGCCCTTAGCAACAGATGCAGACCCAGACCATCACCATGGAAACTGCATCAGGACCAAATAGAGGTGGGAGGAGCTGGGAACTGGAATTTTCCACTCTTTGGATTCAATTCTAAACCATGACTGGCACACTGTGGTTTATTGAGAAAATGAATGATTAAAACCTAATGCATACAGTGAGATGTCTACCCAAACACTTTAATTTTTAAAGATTTACTTATTTTTATTTATGTATTTGAATGTTTTATCTGTATGTATGTATATGTAGTGTGTGTATGCCTGGTCCCCCCATAATCCAGAAAGGGTATTGGATACTCCGGAACTAGAGTTATAGGCTACTGTGAGTCCTTAAATGTGCTGAAAAACATAGTGTCTCTGAAAGAGCAAGTTCTTTTAACTAATGAGACACCTCTTTAGCCCTGACCCAACCACTTTTATCCCCTATGATGAACCAAGACCCTTTTGATAGCACAGTACACTGAACACAAAAGTCAAGAATAAGTTCATTCATTTAGTTTTGTATTGTTTTATCTCAGCAAATTAGAAACCATAAGGGCAGATACACAAAGGCTGTGGCTATAGCTTGGATGGCAGAGTACTTAATGAGTATGCGTGACATCCTAGGTTAGAGCCCCAGCATCACATAAACTGAGTGTGGTGATGCACATCTGTAATCAAGGTAGAGGAAGGAGCTTCAGATGTTCAAGATTGTTATCAGATATATATTGCAGTCAACAGGCCCAGTTCCTGAGTAATGAGATTTGGAAATGAGACTTTGGGGAGATGATTGAGTTGTAAGAGTAAGGTCCTGAGGGGTGGGTTCAATATCCTTACGAAAGACGTCTGCAGGAAATACAATATCTCTCCCCCATATGAGAGCACAGTAAGAAGCAGATGTCTCAGCCCAAAATAAACCTTAGTAAACGGTGAGTCTGTTGCTCCTCTGATCTCAGATGTCCAGCCTCTGTATGACTGATACATTTGCTCCCACCATTAAAATTGTTTATTGCATTTATTTATTTATGGGGTTGAGAGGCACATGTGAATGTACATGTCATAACACGTCTGTGGAGGCAAGAGAGCAGCTTGCGGAAATCAGTTCTCTCCTTCTACCATATGAGCCCCAGGGGCCACACTCAAGTCATCAGGCATGGCAAGAAGAGCCCTTGGCCTGTCCAGCTGTTTGTCTACAGTTCCTATCACTTAGAATCCACCTTATCTACGGTACTTCGTTATAGCACTCTGGGCAGACAGAGTGTTGCGGTCTTTCCCTGTGAGGTGGGCTGTGATTATCTTCATTTACCAGATGAGAAGATGAGGTTCAGTCTAGTGTCATGGTCATAAAGCATGGGAATGGCCACTACCAGGGTCAGACTCCTAGACAGTGGTGTCAACGGTAGGAAAGATGTTGATGGATCCCTTAAAGAGGAGATAGGAATGGTAGCATCGTGGCATGTAAAGCAAGTTCTAGCTAACCTCTGCTAAATGCTGTGATTTGCTTCTGCTGGACCTTGAAGAAAGTTACTCTTCTCATTTTATCTTTCTTTCACCCTCTTCACGCATTAACCTCAACTCCTAGCAATTCTGAAAATACGACTTTCTAGGTGCCAAAGGTAGAGAGTTGTCTGTGCACACACGGGGCGGGGTGTACAGATCCAGTCTACTTTGTCTGAAATGAAATTGATCAGTAGTAAGAAAAATTTTTTCATATACAGCATCCACCTGTAGTGGATTTTTGATGTTATATTGTAAATAACTGTCCCGCCTATGAGTTTAATAAAAAGCGCTGATTGGCCAAAGGCAGACGGGAAGTATGGGCAGGGCTACCAGACTAAGAAAACTCTGGGAACAGGAAGCACAGAGCAAAAATGCCACAGAGACTCCAGAGTTGCCAAGCAAGCCAGAAGAAGCAGAGGACAACTATACTGCTCTGAGGAAAGGTACCGAGCCGCATGGCTGAACAGGATAATAATCGTGGGTTAGTCTAAGGTAAAGAATTAGCAAGTTATATGCCTGGGCCTTAGGCCAATCAGCCTAAGATTAATGTAAGCATCTGTGTGTCTCTGTAGGACTGCAGGTCTAAACCTTGAGGCTAGGCCCAAAAGTCCGAGCCAGAAACCTCTTACTATATCCATCTACTTTTCCATTTTTTCCATATAATCACCCACCTGTCCTTCCGTCCATCCATGTAGCCATCAACTTTCCATTCTTATGTACACATATAAATACATACATATATACAGATATGCAACCATCCACTTTCCATTTATCCATCCGTCTAGCTACTTATTCATTCAACTACCTATGCAACCACCCACCTGTCCACCCATATACTATACAACCATGCATCCATCTACTTTCCAGTCATTCCTCCACTCATGTAGCCATTCACCATCTATTTATCTACGCACCTACCACCCATTCATCTAACTAGCTAAGCATCCATCACCTGTTCATTCATCTACCCAATCAATCCACCCACCTACTCATTCATCCATCTAAGCAAACATTTACCGATCCATCTGCCTTTACATCCCTTCTTCCTCCCATACAATTACCCATCCAAATCCCTCAGCAGTGTACTAAATAAAAATCCCTTTTCACATCCTCATTCCCAGAACCTGTAAACATTGTCAGATGTAGCAAAATGGGTGTCAGATGAACTTAGACCAAAGATTTTGAGCTAGAGATCTCATCCTGGTTGTCTGTGTCATAAGGGAATCCAGATATCCCTGTAAGAGAGAAGCAGAGAGTCTGGAGGTGCAGCTCAAGGGTAGAGCACTTGATGAGCATGCTTGAGTCCCGAGGTTTGATTTTAAGAGGAAGAAAGGGAAGAGAAGTGGAAAGCAGGAGGAAAAGAGACTTAGAAAAATGAAGAATGGAGGAGGAAGACAGCTTTGAAGTTGTTACACTCCTGGCTTTGAAAGTAGACGAAGGTACATGAATCAAGGAACACAGGCCATGGACTCATTCTTAGAGGCTGCCTGAAAAGCTAGCTATAAGGCAGTATATTTCTGCTGTTTTTAACTACTCAGTTTGTGGGCATATGTAACAACAAAATAGGAAAATTATTCACTCACTCACTCATCCATCTAGTTATCAGCCTTACTACCATCCAGCGACCCAGCAGCCTCACATATATTCATGTATCTTCCTATGAACATTCTGTCTTTCAATTATGAGCATTCTAGCCACCCCTTCATCCGTGATTCTTCCATTCATTCATCACCCATACTTATATTCTCAATTCATGATTCTTTCACCATCCATCCACCATCCTCCATCCATACATCTACCACCCACCATCCATCCATCCATCTGTCCGCCATCCATCCACCATTCATCCATCTATCCATCCATACATACATCCACCATCCATTCATCCATCTGTCCACCATTCATCCATCCTTCCTTCTATCATCTGTCCATTTATCCATCTATCCATCCATCCATTATCCATCCATGTATCCATCCATCTATCCTCTACCTATGATCCTTCCTTCCATTCACCATCTATCCATCTACCCACATCCATCTCATGAGCCCTCAATCATCCGTTCTTCACATATGATACTTCTATTCCTCCTCCATTCATGATTCTTATATCTATCTATTCCCTCCATTCATGATTCTTCCATCTACCCTCCATTCATAACCTCTCCACCCACCAGTTATCTATCTACCCATTCATCCACCCATACATTTATCCTCTATTCGTGATAATTTCATCATCCACTCATCCATGATTCTTCTCTCCATCTGTCCAGCCAGCTATCAAGCCAATGAAGGCAGGAAATGTTTCTCTGAGAAAGCATGAGTGCATTAACTCCTTATTAATTTTTATGTAGTTCATTGAAAAGCTGCAAACATTCCTGTACTAGTCAAGATAGTAATTTTTTTTTTAGCTTTGTGGACCATATGTTCCAATTTACAATGCCACTTTGCCATTGTAGCAAAAGAAAAAAAAGTGGTCACAGACAAAATATAAATGATGGGTGTGCCTGTGTCCCAATAAAACCATGTTTTACAAAAACAGAGCAAACCATCTTGCACAAAACTCCTAACCATCTGGGCCTGGATGATTCAGCCTCTAACTCGATTCCTGAGCCAAAATTTCATTCATTTACTATCCTACGTCCTCCACTCTACCAGACAGGCTTCCTAACAGCTCCATCATCTGTATGGTTTAAGTGTGTGTTTGCTCCACCCCCCCCACCCCGGGGTGTGTGTGTGTGTGTGTGTGTGTGTGTGTGTGTGTGTGTGCACAAGCATATGCACTCGGTAGGTATATTCGCAGGGAAAGCATGTGGATATCAGAACATAATTGAGGGAGTTGGTCAACTCCAACCTTCTTGTTCCTACCATGCTGCATAGGCCGATGTACCCCAGGCTAGCTCACCTAAAGACTTTCAGCCAATTCCCCTGTCTTCACCTCCCATCTCACTGTCTGGCTTTTGTTTCATGGGTCCCAGGATAGATATCAGGTAGTCAGGTTTACAAAGCAAGCCCCTTTACCCACTGAGCCATGTTGCCAACCTGACCTTATGGGATCTCAGTTTTTCTTACTCTATTTTGGTTAGGGGAGAAGATATATAGCATCTAGACTGACCTCAGACTAGCTACATAGCCAAGGGTGCTTTTGGACTCCTGGACTTCCCGCATCCACCTTGCAGTATACAACGTCATCCACATCTTTTAAGTTTTAATAAAAAGAGATTTTGAACACGCAGTAAAGTTAAAAAAAATTTCCCACTGAACATTAATATACCAACTCTCAAGTCTGCTGCCATTAACATTTTTCTTTTTTTTAAACTTTTAATTAAATTTCAGTTATGGTGCATCTAAGATTGCCTCAGCTCTAGGAGAGCAGAGAGCAGGCTCCTTTTCGGCACATAATGTTATGCTCCATGTCTAGGGAAGTGGCTGGCTCCCGGAAGGGGTTCAGTCGATATTTCTGATTGAATGTGGGGGTGAGACACTGGCCCTAGGAGATATTAGGGATTGTTCTCACGTCCGCGGTGTCTGCTGAAACCAATATTCGATTTCCGCTGAGACACTGACGATGACGCATTTTGACGTGTGCGAAATGCGCACATGATTGACCTGTGCGGGGGACTTTTGACGTCTTTTGCCACGTTCCATCCCATGGGGTTCTCATCTTCTCGAGGACAGGTCCAGGAGCTCAGGCGGTTGCCATGGAAACCTCCGATGGAATCAGGGATGTGAGGGGCTGGGGAAAGATGCAGAGAGAGAGAGCTGCAGAGAATGGAATTTTCCAGGCCCTGCAGTAAGATGGTGGGTTCAAAAAATCAAAGCTTGTCTCAAACCTTGGAACTCAAACAAACCTCTAGTTATGAGACCCTGGGACTTTTTCAGTGTCCACCATTTCCTAAAGTCTTCCTTTTGCCTTTTAGGAGTCCAGAATTCTGGGTTTATCGCTTTCCCCCATTACTTTTTTGAATGTACTTGTGTTTCACATGTCTCTGTCTATCGATAGACCTATCTATCTGTCTGTCTGTCTGTCTGCGTGTCTATGTATCTACCTATCTATCATCTGTCTTTCTGTCTGTCTGTCTGTCTACTTACCTATCTACCTATCTATCCATCCACCCATCTAATAGATTTCTTACCCCCATAGCCCTCTCATACCCCACTCTTATTTTATGAAATGCAAACTGTAGCTCATGACAGCTCTCACACCCCAGACCAGTCTTTAATTTTTTTTTAGCGGATGTGTGTGATGTGTTATGATGTATGTCTATGTACATGTTAATGCATGCATATGCACATGGAGAAGACAAAGATTAACATGGGGTACCTTCCCCAATCACTCTTCCCTTTATTTTTTTGAGATAATCTCTCACATTTAGAAGCTAGTGTTACAGGCTTACACCATCATGACCAGCTTAAAAAATGTTTTTAATCGTGTGTGTGTGTGTGTGTGTGTGTGTGTGTGTGTGTGTGTGTGAGAGAGAGAGAGAGAGAGAGAGAGAGAGAGAGTGTGTTAGTTAGTTAGTTAGTTAGTTAGTTAGTTAGTTAGTTAGTTAGTTAGTTAGTTAGTTAGTTCAGGTTCCCGTGAAACCCAGAAGAGGATTGGGATCCCTTGGAGCTGGAATTACAGGAAGCTGTGAGCAGCTTAACGTGGGTTCTGGAAACTGAACTAGGGCCCTCTTCAAAGTGCAAGTATTCTTAACCACTTAGCCATTTCTCCAATTCCTACTTTTTTGTTCTTTTTTCTTTCTTTTGTGAGACAGAGTCTCAAACTGTACCTCAGGCTGATCTCACTCTCATGGTAATCCTTCTGCTTCAGCCTCTCAAGTGCTGGAAATAAAGGTGTGAGCCACCACACCTGGCTTCTATTCAATCATCTAAATTTATAATTGATTGGATATCATAGTATCACTCCAATTTTGTATGTTGTAGTGTGCTCTTATTTGTAGGAAACATGTACCAACGATGTCTAAAACCACAGATATGAAAGATACACATTAATAGCACTGGAGTTGATCTAGCCATGAAGATGGCTGCTAAATGATAGCATATACAGCATAGGTATCCCAGAAAAATAATTATTAGTATCTCAGATTAGTCAAAAGGGGATGGTGTGAGAGTTATATTACTCTATCAAAATCATCTCCACCTTTGTTTCTACAATTTTTCACTTAATGTTCGTGGAGCTCAGATGATTATTGGTAACTGAAACTTCAAAAGAGGGGGATATAGATAATGGAGGATGGGAAGTTAATATGCATGGCCAGTTCATGACCAGGCTCTCAAACCCTGACAATAAGACTCTTAGTCTGCAGTCTTAAGCCAAGGCTTGCTTGTGCTTTGATGTCCATTCCTAGATAGTGGGCCTGAGACACGAGCATATGAACTTAGAAGAGACTTAATCACTCTCTGACTCCATGTTTCTTGTTATTTTTGTGGTGGGACTTTTCCTGAGGAAACACAAGAAAACATCTATTCGCTCTAGATAGGAAACCAATGACAGATCAGAGAAAAGATGGCACCCAAGTGTATCTTCATGAACCAATGGTGTGATTAGGGTACCTAGGGACCCTGCATGAATCTAAAGCAACTGTATCAAAGAAAGGTCTACCTCATCATGGTTATTGTCTATTAAAACCTGCATTCCTGGAGCTTCCTGTAGAGTCTGCATCTCCACTGAAGATGCTCCTCTTCCCTAGTTTATATAACACTGGGACAGGCCTTATTGGGTCTTCCTGAGCTATCTATTTATAAATATACAAAGTTACCCACTTACTCAACTCTCCATATATCAATCTTTCACACATTTTTGTTTCGTTTGTTTTTCTAGACAGGGTTTCTCTGTGTAGTCCTGGCTATCCTGGAACTCACTCTATAGACAGGCTGGCCACAAACTCAGATATCCAGCTGCTTCCTGCCTCCTGAGTGCTGTGACTAAAGGCATGCATCGCCTTCAGATGGCCACACATCTATTTATTAACCCATCCATCCATCTATCTATACTTAATTCATCCTTCTGTCTCTCTGTTAAACCCTCCATCTGCCTTTCTATTCATCCATTCATACCACACTTCCACACACCCATGCATTCATTTATTAATTCATCAGGCATCCATTAACACATCCATTCATCTATCCAGCCAGCCACAAGCCAGCCATCTATATACATATTCATGCATCTATTAAACTGTCCATGTATCCATCCATCCATTTATCAATCGATCCATCTATTGTGCATCAGTGCACTCATCGATACATCTATCCATCTCTTCATTCAGGAAAGGAAGAGGATCTTGAAAATGTATTGTAGATAACTTCATCATACTCTATGTTCCACCCCTTAAGTACAATCTAAGGGGTGTTACATATCCTCTGCCCAGTGCCCTCTCTGAATTCACCTCCATACCGTTTCTTTTTTGCTCACTCCCCATCAGACAGCCCTGCTTCCCTTTGTCCTTCTAACACAACAAATATGCTTCTGCATCAGGTTCCTTCTTCTCAGAGTGGCCATTTCCCTAACAGTCCAAAGGGTCTTCCCTCCCCCTCCATACAGGACTGCTGCTCAAACAGCACCACCTCCAGGAAGACCTCCTAGACTAGTTCCTCTTTTCCTCTGTATCTCATGTGTTCTCATGTCTCAGAACTGACCCCCATCTGCTGTTTGAAGCTAAAGTGATTGACAGATGAGCGAGTTAGTCTTGTCTTCTACTTTATCGAGTACTTTCAACTGACTGTCCACTCTTAGTGGGACTTCACTAAGTATTTTTGGAATAATCACATATCAGCAATTACTTTTTGTTTCGCCTTTTTGGAACAGGGTCTCACTAGGTAGCTGTGGATGACCTCATACTCACCATTGTCCTGCCTTGACCTCTCAAGTCCCGAGATTACAAGCATGTATCGCCACGCTCACACGTGCACACACGTGTGCACACATGTAATAGATACAGATTATAATTGTGTTTTGTGTTAGTTTGCCACAGTACACTTAGAAAGGGTGGTCATAGGACAGATTCCAAGGGTCAGTTCTCCCCTTCCACCATGTAGTTCCCAGGACTCACACTCAGGTCATCAGCATCTGTAAAGTTACCTTGATCCGGCCCTTGTAAACACATCTTAACCTTGGAATGAATGCATGGGCCACTTAATAACAGAAATTGGAATTTTTATTTCTTTATTGCTTTTAGGCCTCCGGATAGAAAATGAGAAATGCAAAATAGAAAACAGCTCAGAGATGATATGTAGGCCTGCGTGTTTATCCAGTTATCTAGGACAAGCATCCACATGTGAATATGTACTTGATAAATGAATGCTAAGAATATAAGCTACAGTGCCTCTATCACTTAGATAAGAATCTTAATTTCACTCTGTATCAGTAGAGGCTTCAAGTTCCTCCCTCCCCTTCTTCTGCAAAGTCTGGTCCAAGTGACGCAGTTCCACGTGAGCAAAATACAAGATGCAGGACTGAAGCAGAGCCTAGCCAGCCAGCCCCATCTGCCCCTGTGGCACGACTCTGACGTCCACCTGAGGATGCTCCACTCCCAGCTCAGGAGCCCACACAGTCTGCAACATTAGGGGCTGGCTCAGCCTGTTGCCAGGGAAACCACAGCAGGAGGGGAGGCAGATGTGGGAGACAGGAAAGAGTGCCCCTTAAGGACCAGAATGTTTCTCCCTCCTCCTCCCCTAATCCAGACCACATGCAGATCCTACATCCCAGCCTGAACACAGTAGGCCTTCAGCACCTGTTGGATAGCCAGTGTCTTAGTCCTGACACCATGCTGGGCTGGGGAGAGCTTCCTTCCATTAATTCTTTGAGACTCAGCTTTGCAGGTGTTTCCATCCCAGGCCTTGGGACTTGAGATAGCCCAATGACATCACCCCTTTCTGGAGTAAACCAGGTGTGAGGAGAGGATCTGTGCATGGTGAAGGTGGGGTGCTGGCTGTTCCCACAGGACACCTGTGCTGTCTGCAACTCTCACCAGTATCCTGGGACCCCCAACAGAGCCACCCAGAGAGTCAGCAGACTGCAGCTGAGCTCCAAGGGAGCAGAGGAAGGACACAGATGGTGGAGGGCTGGGGTAAGGTGGCTCCAGGCTCAGGGAACAGCAAGCACGAAGTAGGACAAGCTTCCTGGTTCACAGGAACATGGCGAAAACCACTGGGCCTCTTGAATCAAGTGAATGTAAAAGAGACAGAGTAGGTAGCAAGAGACCAGGATGGCTACAGGCTCCTGGAGGCCCTGGGACTTGCTGTGTCATGCATGATTTTCCATGGTTTTTATTTTTGTATCTGTTTAGGGTGCCAGGATAGCTCAATATGTAAACGGATTTGTCAACAAACCTGATTCTTCAAGACAGAAGTTTGATTCTGGGGTCCCATATGGTAGAAGTAAAAAGCCAACTCTCAAAATGTGTTCTCTGACCTCCATACATATGCTGTGCCATGTGCCCACCCCCCCCAATAAATAAATAAAGAAAATTATTTTTGTTCTTCTAAAGGAGACTGACAGTTAATTCAGATTTTCCAACTTGACATGTTTTAAAATCCCATAGGACATAATCCTCTAGACTTGTCTATGAAGGAAACTTCTAGATTGGATTAAAAAGAGATGGCAAGATCCATCATGAATATGAGAGACATCATTCTGAAGGCTGGGATCTTGAAATGAACTAAAAGCAGGAAGTGAGTTGAGCATAACCATTCACGTCTCTCTGCTTCCTCATTATGGATGTAATGTGACCAGCTACATCAGGCCTCCATGTCTTCCCCGCCATTACGATTGCATCCGCAAACTATGGGCATAAATGAACCCTTTCTTCCTGGAATTTTGTCTGTCAGGTGTTGTATCACAGCAATGACAGAATTAATGTAAAGACTTTAAAAGGAAATGGCAGGGAGACAGAAGGCTTTGGCAGAGCAAGGGAAGGAGCCAGAGGAAGGAAGAGGGAGTGCTCAATGTGGACTTTAGGAGAGAAGTCTCTTGGTGGAATTGTCAACTGTGTGAGCAAGTCTATCTCATCAGTTTCCTGCCGAGGGAGGGAGAAGCAGATGTGGAGTTTCTCCCCAGTATTGACCTCTGAGGCTCCCCAGGCAGCCACACCCCTCCAGTATCCTTCAGTCCAGCAATGAATTCCTGGGAAGAGCTTCTGTCACAGATAGCGTCTCAGACCAAAAAGGAATCGGGTTTGCTGTGAAGCCACAAACCATGTATGGACATCTGACCTTAGCCCCTTTCCCAGCCATATTTGTTTGAAACCCCAGCGGACTGTGTGGCTTCCCAGACTTTTGGAGTCTGTCCCCATTGTGTCCTGGGGGCTACCACTAAGGTAGGTTCATTGTAAGTGAGTCCCTCTCCAAAATCCATGATAGCCAAGAACCCCAATGAGTGGCCCTGGAAGTAGCCACCAAGAAATAGATGGTTAGATGTGATGAAACAGTAAGGCACTGGATTTTACTTCTAAAACAGAAAATCAAAGGACAATTATTGGTATTTGAAAGATGTGTCAACCTGAGAACCTGAGTTCAGTCTTTGAGATTCATGTAGTAGGAACTGTTCCTTCATATTGTCCTCTGACCTTTCTGCGTGCATAGTAGCCCAGTCATACCTCAAGCACAAAATAAGTGGCCATAATTAAATTAAAAAGAAAAAGAAAGTTGTTGAGAATTGAATTGTTGTGGTGGCAGAGGAATAAACAGTAGGGTTTTGAGGAGACCAGAGCCACCCAGGTCTCTGTCTGGCTGTCTATTCTGTCCTCTCCATCCGGTTCCTCCTTTGCTCACTTGATTTCAGAAGCCAATGGCTTTCACCATGTTCCTGTGAACCAGGAAGCTTGTCCTACTTCGTGCTTGCTGTTCCCTGAGCCTGGAGCCACCTTACCCCAGCCCTCCACCATCTGTGTCCTTCCTCTGCTCCCTTGGAGCTCAGCTGCAGTCTGCTGACTCTCTGGGTGGCTCTGTTGGGGGTCCCAGGATACTGGTGAGAGTTGCAGACAGCACAGGTGTCCTGTGGGAACAGCCAGCACCCCACCTTCACCATGCACAGATCCTCTCCTCACACCTGGTTTACTCCAGAAAGGGGTGATGTCATTGGGCTATCTCAAGTCCCAAGGCCTGGGATGGAAACACCTGCAAAGCTGAGTCTCAAAGAATTAATGGAAGGAAGCTCTCCCCAGCCCAGCATGGTGTCAGGACTAAGACACTGGCTATCCAACAGGTGCTGAAGGCCTACTGTGTTCAGGCTGAGATGTAGGATCTGCATGTGGTCTGGATTAGGGGAGGAGGAGGGAGAAACATTCTGGTCCTTAAGGGGCACTCTTTCCTGTCTCCCACATCTGCCTCCCCTCCTGCTGTGGTTTCCCTGGCAACAGGCTGAGCCAGCCCCTAATGTTGCAGACTGTGTGGGCTCCTGAGCTGGGAGTGGAGCATCCTCAGGTGGACGTCAGAGTCGTGCCACAGGGGCAGATGGGGCTGGCTGGCTAGGCTCTGCTTCAGTCCTGCATCTTGTATTTTGCTCACGTGGAACTGCGTCACTTGGACCAGACTTTGCAGAGGGAGAAACGTGTTGTGGGGGAGAGCCACACCTGATGAGGAAGTTGAGGCCCCCCCAGCACAATGGCCTGTGTTCTCCCTCTTTGCTTAGTGTTCCTTTACATGTGAATGGGTGTACAGACAAGTAGACAGAGGTCCAGACCCAGAGTACCCATGGGTCTGCTTATGTCTTCCTTGCTGTGTCCTAGATCTGGAAGATTAAAACATTTGAGGGGGGAAAAAAGAGCCCTATCTGTATGCTCATGTGGATCACATCTTTACCCCTAAATTAAAAATGTACATGTTAGGACTGGCAAGGTGCCTTGGTGGGTTAAGGCACTACTTTCCACCAAGAATGATGACCTGAATTTAATCCCTGGAATACACTTGGGAAAGGAGACAACCAATTCCCGCAAGTTTGTTTTTTCTCTCTCGGTCTCTCTGTCTAGCCTGTTCATTGTTGGGGCTCATCTGTCAATCACTTTAGCTTCAAACAGCAGATGGGGGTCAGTTCTGAGACATGAGAACACATGAGATCCAGAGGAAAAGGGGAACTAGTCTAGGAGGTCTTCCTGGAGGTGGTGCTGTTTGAGCAGCAGTCCTGTATGGAGGGGGAGGGAGAGCCTTTGGGCTGTTAGGGAAATGGCCACTCTGAGAAGAAGGAACCTGATGCAGAAGCATATTTGTTGTGTTAGAAGGACAAAGGGAAGCAGGGCTGTCTGATGGGGAGTGAGCAAAAAAGAAACGGTATGGAGGTGAATTCAGAGAGGGCACTGGGCAGAGGATGTGTAACACCCCTTAGATTGTACTTAAGGGGTGGAAGTGTAATTGTATGGTGAAGTTACCTGCAATATTTTCCAGGAATCTATTTCCTTTCTTAAATAGATGAACGGATACATAGATGGCTAGGTGGATGGGTGGATGGATGAATTACTACACAGATGGATATGTGGATGGGTTAATAAGTGAAGAGGCGAATGAATACATATGTGGATGTAAATGAATGGATCGATAGATGCATGCGCTAATGGGCAAGTGAATGAATTCATGGATGGAGGGGAAGATGAAAAATGGATTAAATGGGTGGATTGGTTAGTGGGTGAATGAAGGGATCCATGTAAAGGCTGAGAAATGTATGAATTCGTCTTTGAAGGTCAAAAGTGTTGATGATGAAAGTATGTTTGGATGTTTAGGTGTGTGTGTGTGGTTATATAAATAAATATATAATTAGTTATGTGGATATTTTACATAAACATACTATTGATTTCTTCTTGAAGGGTCAATTGAAACCATAGTTTTCCTGATTTTGATTTCTGTACCATTCAACTGGGAAGCTCATGATTGAGGTATATGCACATGGACATTTTCAGCAGTAAAGAATTGGTATCTAACAGATAATGGGAAGATGTATACTATAAAATCAGTACAAACTATAGGAATTTCAAAAGTGCACAACAGAGGCAACAAATATGAAGGGAATTTTCCACAGTCTCACCCCCCTCTGACACCTTGCTTGAAGAGGAATGTGGATTGGGGCTCTGAGAAGCTGAGACTAGTCATGTGAACTGGTCAGTTGGTGGTTTGGAGGAATGAACTTTACTCTGTTTGTGGATTTCAACATTGTTGGATCTGATGTGTCACATTCCACACAAATGGAAAACATCACCCAGTGTGTAAATGTGTTACTACTAACCACACATCCAAACCACAGGCTACTGCCACTGCCGTTCCCAAGAGCACCCTGGTAGCATAGCTGTCCTGTATTTCCTGCATCCGTGACTGCATAGTCTTCTGACACATCTTCAGCATCAAAATGAAAACCTGAGCTATCACCTTCACTTTTGGGCGGGGGGGGGGGGGGGGGGGGAGGGGTGTAAAACCCCCTTCCTGGACAGGGAAGATAGGTCAGTGGTTAAGCACTTGCTGAGCCACCATGAGGACCAGAGTTCAGATCCCTGGAATCCATGACATGGCTGCCTTCCTGCACTTCCAGCCTCAGAAGATTTAGACAGGGGATCCCCAGAGGGAGCTGGCTAGCAAGACAAGCCATATTAACAAGCTCTGTGTTTGATTGAGAGACCCTGCCTAAATAATTTAGGTAGGAAAACAAACGAGGATTATTGTCCACAAGCATCAATTTCAAGCTTCCATATGCATATGCATGCACACATGTGGGGCCCACACATACACACAAACATGAGTGTAGACACACAAATGCCCAGCACAGGCAAAAAAAAAAAAAAAAAAAAAAAAAAGCTACTCTTTACCATTGGCCAAAGCAATGATAAATGTATGGTTTGTCTCTGAAGAATTTGAGAAAGACTAGCTAAGCAACAGGACCTGTCTTGAAGCTGGTGACTTCAAATTCAGAAGACAGAGTGTTGGAGGGGGTACACCCACCTGCTTGCATGTGCATTCCTAACTCCTGAGTAGCAAACAGGCTAAGCTTTACCAGTAAGTCCTAAGGCGCAATCTCGTCTCGTGATGTTTGCAGATTCAATGAGCACAGATAAGGATGTTTTACCTCCATTCCGTTATTTTGCTGGCCTAGAAAAACTTAAAGGCCAGGACCAACTCAGCATTTAAAGTGAAACTGGCTGGTTGGGAAGATGATACAGGTTTCAGTAAGAGGGCAAAGAGAGTTAAAAATAAAAAGGATCGTTGGGAAAAACATGGTACTCTGTGTGTGTTGGGGGGAGTGTAAAATAATAAAAATAATTTTAAAAATTAAATGTAAAAGAAATAGAAACTAATACAATGAAATCTCAATCATTATGTGTTTTCTGTACCCAGCTTTCTCAAGCTGGGATGGTTTCTTTGTCTATTTTTAATCACATTTATTTTATTTATGTGTGTGTGCATGTGTGTGTGTTCACATGAGTGTGTGCATTCACATGCCATAACACATGAGTGAACAGAGAGCAGCTCACAGGAGTCAGTTCTACCCTGTGAGCCCCTGGGGTTGAAGTCATGGAGCATACACCTTTATCTCCTGAGCCACATTGACAGCACCCAGTGAGTTTCATTAGAGGTGCTTACAGGAGTTAGGTGAGGGGTTGCTTCCAGGAGCCTGGTCAGCTCACCAGAAACTACACCACTAAAGAAAACATAGTCCTTCTCCCAATTTGGGATGATTTCAATCACTCTGGGAAATTTTGGCAATATTTGTAGACAGTTTGGGTTGTTACAATAGGGAAAGGTGATATGTTCCAGGTACCTAAGGCCAGAGATGTCACTTAGCATGCTATGGTACCCAGGACAGCCAGTTGCCTCTTCTACAAAAGAATTATGAAGTTCCAAATGCTCGTCATGCTGAAATTGAGCAAAGCCATGCTGTACAATAGGAATTTCTCCCATGAGCATATCAGAAAGCAAGTTTGGCATCGTGGTGTGGAAATGTGAAATGTGAAATGTGCTCACACTAAAGCCAGCTGTGTCCTGAGCCCCTCACAAGCACATAGGACAGGAATGCATTGTGTCAGATGAGGGAGAGGAAAGGATCCAGCCCCAGGAAATTAAAGAAAAGCTGGCTATCGGCTGCATCTAGGGACACAGCGTGCAGAGCAGACAGCTGCACTTTCGACGCTTTGTTGGCCACTGATGAGCTGTTTCCAAGAAGCTGTTGACCCCCTGAGTCCTGTGGAAATGTAGCTACTTCCTGGACCTCAGGTGAACCTTTAGCTCCCCTCCCATAAGGTCCCACCCACAGTGAGTCCTGGGAGCCGAATATGAATTTTGCAACTGGACTCTGCCTTAATGTTCACATTGCATTCTTGGACACTCTAGACTCTGTGTTTGAAAGTTTCTTCTACAAACCCCTTGTCTTTTCTTTCCAAACTTGACAAATGCAGGCTGGGAAAGAGGCTCAGTTCAAAAAGCAATTATTTTGCAAGCACAAGGACCTGAGTTCAATCCCCAGAGCCCATGTAAAAAGCCAGCTGTGGCAGCACAAATCTGTATTCCCAGCACTGGGGGAACAGGGACAGAAATGAATGCCTGGAGCTCACGGTCCAACCAGTGAAATTAATGATCTGTAGGTCTGGAGGAGATCCTGTCTCAGATGAAGCAGACCACATGCTGGAGGATAGCACACTAGGTTATTCTCTACCCTCCCCCCAGCAGAGACACACAGGTACCCATAATACACACACACACACACACACACACACACACACACATCACACGAAAACTGGACAAATGAATTCTGTGAGTTGTGCTGTTAAATGACAGTTATTTAGTGATGCTTATGAAGGTATGCCTAGAGAGACTGCATTCATTAACATCTCAATGGGTACAGACAATGGAATTATGAAGTGAGGATGACACATCCCAGCTCCATGCAGCACAGACATGTGAGATCAGAGTGTGGGGCAATCGTGGATAGAAAATCAGGTAAAGGAAATAATATCAAGTAAAGGGTATTCTGTACTTTGATGACCTCTCACTGCCTGGGGACAGTGGGCTGTGTGTGCGCGTTCCTGGTAAGATATTGAGTTGGATTAGATCTCAAGACCACCCAAGCATTCAAATTACAGTTCAGTCCTCTGTTGTGACAGTAGATGCCTCTGGTTAGGCCTTCATTTCCTGGGGCTGGCTGCCTTTTCATCTGTTAAGAAACAGATCCAACAGGTTTTTACTGAAACCCAATTTGAGATTAGGGATACAACTCACTTGGTAGAGTTCCTGCCTAGCACAAACAAAGCTCAAGCTTCCATACCCCCTCCCCTCCATAAAGCAGGTGTTTTAAAACCCCCCAGTACCTAGGAAGTTGAGAAGATGGTACAGAAGTTTAAATTCATACTCAACTGCATTATAGTTTGAGTTCACCTCAAACTACATGACCACTTATTTAAATAGTAATAATAATAATAATAATAATAATAATAATAATAATAATGGGCTGGAGCTCCATGGTTAAAACATTTGCTACAAAAGTTTGAGGACCCTGAATTTGGAATCCCCAAAACCCATGCAAAATGCCCGTTGAATGTGGACTTCGGCCTGTGATTCTAGCCTTAAAAGGGTGAAGGAAGGAGATCCCCAGAGCAAGCCAGCAAGCACGACCAGTCACATGGGCAAGGCCTGAGTTTGACTGAGAGACCCTGACTCAATCAGTGAATAAGACAGCAAAGAGAGTAGTGGAGAAGGATTTCCCCCATCCACCCGGTGTCTCCATGTGCACATGTGCACACATACATCCTCACACAGGCAACACAAATGACTATGGAAAGGGGGAGCACACTGAATTCTATAAGAAGATATGCAGACTGATAGAGAACAGGGTTAAGGACCCTGAGCAAAGTTTGGCCAACTGAAGGCTATTTCTCCATACGGAAGGGCGGTGTTGGGAGTAGATGTCCTCCCCTTGTGGTATCCCCTGCCCTTGAGCACGGATGGTGGTGATTCTATGTGGTGGGATTCAGGCGTCAGCTGATATGGTCCCTGAATCCCACCACAGTTCTGTCCTTTGCAGTGTAACGAAGGAGATTCTGGGAGCTAACAGCCAGCAACACATTCTAGATGTTCTTCCCTGGTTTGATGAAGTGATTGTATGGGGAAAGCTCGAACAGCCAGGAAACACAGGTGGGCCTCAGAACACGGGGCAAACTTCCAGCAGGAGCCGAGGAGGGGACCTCTGCTTCCTACAGCTGCAAGGAAACAGATCCTGCCAGCAAACCAAGGCAGCCTTAAGGGAGATCCTTCCCCAGTTGAAAGCCCAGACATACTGCCCCCTAGATTATAGCTTTGTGAGACCTGGAGCAGAGAACCTAGCTGAGCCAACATCACACTCCTGGCCCATGGGAAAGCTGTGGTCTGAAGTCACCAGGTATGGGGATGTGTGTTAGTTAGTAATTAAAACAGTATTAAGTAGAGCCTGAAGTTATGGTTCACAGGAATCCATGTCCAGTGATTCATTTATGCATGTAAATATAGCCCCAGGTGACCTAGCGCCATTTTTCTGATCTCTGTGGACACTTGCACACACATACACACACAGTACACCATGCCACACTACACACACATACAACACAACACACATCATACCATACACATACACATAATACACCATACCATACTATATACATACCACATACACATCACACCATACCATACACCCTACAGACCAAACTACATACTATACACACACACCATACCACATATACACTCATACTACACCACACCACACCACACTACATACACACGCACCACACTATACTACACAAACATGCCACACACACACACTATACCATATATAGACACATACTACATCACACCACACTATACACACACCATACCATACCACACATACACACCGTATTAAGTGGAGCCACCACCACCACCACCACACACACAATTTAAAATAAAAAATATTTTTTAAACCAGTACACGTGCCACAGGAAACTCTGGAGTTTTTATATCAAAGGCCGAGAGAAACCAAAAAGTCATCACCATAAATAATAAGGAATCTGATTAATACATATAGAAAAATCTGGTTTTTGGGTGGACAGTAAATAAGAGGAAACTTATAATGGATAAACCTAGCCTCATGCCACTTCCAAAGGCCATCTGACTCTATTACACCCCATCCCAAAGCCCTCATGGATTCCTACTGCTCACATCACATCCTGGAGACAGTGGGAAACCACAGGACTTTTTTTGCACAAATTGCCAAATGTGTTTATACATAGGGCATAGGAAATATTTATATCTATGTGTGTATAGATGTGTATGTGTGCAGATTGGTGTCTGCATGTATACACTAGAAGATGTCTGGAAACTGAGTTCCATCCTCTCACTCCTACTGTTCATTGTTGGATTAAAAAAACAAAACCAAAAAAGCCCCCAGGGCTTTACAATGTAGCCCAGGCTAGCCAAAAATTCCTGGCTCAAGCAATAGTGTTGCTTCAGTTTCGAAGGGCATGTCACTTTTGGCTTCTTATTGCATTTTTAGATGATGATGATGATGATGATGATGATGTGTGTGTGTGTGTGTGTGTGTGTGTGTGTGTGTGTGTGTGTGTGTTTGTATACACCTATACATGGAGTTACAGAAGAATAGAAATGAGAGCTACCCTCATTGTCTTACGTTTCTTTTGTATCTCTCTGGAAGTAAGAACAAAGAACATTCCTGAATCACTAGTTATGCGCTGGGCTGTGTTGTGGGCATGCTCCAGGCCACTGCATTAGAAAATCGAAACACAAAGATTTTTTTTTTAGCCCCTGAAAAATTGGAGAATAATTACATGAAATGGTCTCCATGGAAACAATCAGCAAAACAACCTTAATGGACCATGTTTTATGTCTGAAAAGGGCATCTTTTGAATACTTTGTTTCCTGTGCCATTTCTTACCATTAAATGGTTATGTGCACACACAATGGATCCCCAAAAGGCATTAAGCATGGAATAGGAAATGCTCTGCCCTGGTCTGAGCCATTATCTCCTAGGTGCATGCTTGGTCTGAGCTTTGAGTGCCTTCCACTAAGAGGAGGTAATTTTAGGGGAAAAAAGACTGCTATTTTGAAGTTGTTTGCCTCCTGAATCATCCGTAGTTATCCATATGTGTGTGTTGGTGGGGCACACGGTCCCTTTGTCTTCACAGTAGCCCTTTTAGGTTCATTTTATTATTTTTGTAGTTATCGCCATCTTTAAATGATTTTAGCCCTAAGCCTAAACAATTTTCATTTGTTAGCCATACATCAGGCAAATTGAAGCTACCAAAAAATGTGATGGTTAGAAAACATGAGATTTTCTTGTATGTCGGCCATTTTAGACTCCTCAGCATTGTCACTACTTAAATCCCGTGAGTTTGAGCGTGATCCAACTGGTAGACTGTTTGTCTAGCATGTATGGGGTTTGATCTCCAGCAACATATGAACTAGGTGTGTTCGACCATGAATTTTCATACCAACACTTGGGGTACGAGTGTAGAAGGATCAGAAATTCAAGGTCATCCTTGGTTACAGCCTGCTTTCTCTCTAGCATTCCCATGAACAGAATGCCAGGTCCTCACAGTCCTTCCTTCTGGCCCTCCGTCTCTCTCCCCAGAATTCCGCCACTGGTTAGATGGTCCATGGTATCAAAAACTACATAGAGAGGGAAAAATCTCCCCTCCAACAAGTGGGCTATGGTGGCTTCATTCCTTCCTCCCTTCACCGTCAATGTGAATACCTGGAAAATAGCTGGCAGCCTTTTTAAAAAATGTTTTCATTGAAAAAATACTTTACATGTTTCAGCAAGGTGGCCTGAGGTGGCTCACGCCAGAAATTCCAGCACTCGAGAGACTGGGAGGTCTGTGAGTCTGTGGCCATGTCTTGACGTAGAGTGAGTTCCAGACTAGCTTAAACTGGACAGAGAGAGAGAGACAGAAACAGAGACAGAGAATATGCTTCAAAAAAAATGGAAGAAAGAAAAGTCCAACGAGGGTAGCCTCCAGAAAAATATTGAAAGCTGTTTCTGAGTGTAATATATATATTATCTGAGTGTAATACATATATCTTAATCTGAAAGGACATTTTTCTGCTTCTACAATGATGTGATGGTTCCATGGGGTAGACCCGCTGCTGCTTACAATGAAAAGCCCTGCTTTTATGGCCACTGAAGTTGTGTAATAACTTGTGGGGAAGGGGGCTTAATTCATCTTACAGTGTGTAGCCTGTCACTTAGGGAAGTCAGGACAGGAACTCAGAGTGGGAACCTGGAGGCGGAAACTGAAGCAGAAGCCATGGAGGAACACTCTTTATTGGTTTGCTCCATTTTCTTTAAAAATACAGAGCTTCCAACCCAGTTGTGGCACCCACCCACAGAGGGCTAGGCCCTCCCACACCAATTGTCAATGAAGACTTATCTACAGACATTTTCTCAGTTGCGATCCCTCTCTCTAAGGGACTCTGGCTTGTGTCAAGATTTGATAAAAGAAAAAAACTAATCAGCACATACACAAATATATATTTAAGATGCTTAAATTTTTAATTACATGGTGGCAATAGGGTACATATGACTGAGTAAGGGCGCCTGCCCTTGGAGACCAGCAGTGTCAGACTTTCCTGCAGCTGTGAACCACAAGTTGGGAACTAATGGTGATCTGGAAGAGTACTACATTCTTTTAACCACTGTGCTGTCTCTTTGCCCCTTTATACAAATATTTATGACAGAATCTCATGGGGTTCAAGCTGGCCTCAACTTCCTGTGTAGCCAAGGGATGGACTTGAACCTCTGACCCTTCTGCTTATACTTCTAGAATGCTGGGATTTCTGATGTGCACCATCATGCCCTGTTTAGGTGATGCAGGGAATCTCAGAAATTCTCCTATTCAGCACTGAAGCTAAAAAACATCTGCCATGTTGCCTGACTTTTGTGTGAATTCTGGGGATCAAACTCAGGTCTTATGTTTATATGACAAGCACCTCCCTGAGCCATCTCCTTGGCCCAGAAAGCTTCATTTTCTATAGGAGTTTGGAAAAAACTCTTGCAACATTATGAGCTGAATTGAATCCCCTTAGTACCCACATATTGAAACTCTACACCACCCTCTGCCTCAGAATGTGACTAAGAAAATATGACTGGTACAGATGTAATTTGTTAAGATGGACTCTTTAAAGTGAATCATAGTCAAATACAACTGATGTCCTTATTAAATTAAAAAAAAAAAAAAGAATGAAATCAGGTACTAGGCATGGTGCCTCTCACTAGTCCTGGGAGATGGATGCAGGAAGATCAGAAATTCAAGGACATCCTAAGCTACATAATTAGTTTAAGGTCAGCCAGAGCTACCTGAGAACCTGTTTCAAAATAACAGAATTAAAAGTGGGGATGGGGTGAATTTAGACACAGACAGGATTTATAGACACATAGAAGAAAGACCATCTAAAGAGACCGCCTCCTACAAGCTGTGCAAAGAGATCTTAGAAAGAGCTAACCCTGGAAGACAGCAACCATAAGCAAGCTAAGGCACAGGCTCACAGCTTTTCACATGTCCGCAAAGGCTCTAACCAGAAATAATTAAACAAAAGCTATTTTAAAAAAAAAGCCTAAAAGTGTTATGGTCCATCTCCTTTCCTAGGCTAGTCCCAGATTTCCTGGAACAGGGGGAAGATGGTAGCTCCAACCTGTTGCCCGGGGAAGGAAAAAGATGGGAAGCCACTTAGAGTTGTTGCCATGGAAACTGCAGAAATGCGAAGGGAAGGACCAGGGAGAGAAATGGCACAGAAGCCCACCTTATCCAAGCAAGCTCTGAGCTACTCTCAGGCTTGATGATCCCAAACCTCATTTTCGTAATGATCTTATTGAACTGTAAATGTTCAATAAATAGTTTGGGGACAAATTAATAAGATTGTGTTTGTTGAATGGCTCCCAACATATAAAATTGTGGCACCCGAGGTCATAGGTTTTCCTGGGTGATGAATTAGACTCTGCTTATAAAAATGCTATAGGAAAACCTTGTATCTTTCCTTAGGCAATATTTGTCTTTATTTTTTCTTTTTCCTGTTCTGTTTTGTATGTGAATGTGTACTGTAAGCATCTCTGTATCTCTGTCTCTCTTCGTCCTGTATGTGTGTGTGTGTGTGTGTTGTTTTCGGCCATCACTTCCAACCTGGTTCACTGAGGCAGCTTCTCTCAGTGAACCTGGAGTGTCTAGCTGGCTGATTCTGCCTCCCAAGCTGCTGGCGCTGCAGCTAGCCACCCTGCTTTCCTGAATTTACTCTTTTTTTTCCCACTCTATTTTTTCTTATTTAAAAAAGTTTTGTCTGGCTTTCAAAATATATATATTTTTTATTTCATTTATGGGGGTGTGCTCACAAGCACACACTTGAGCATGCAAGAGCACACATACATGGAAAAGACAGAGAGCAACTTGCTGAGGTCAGTTCTCTCCCTATATCAGGAAGGTCCTGGGTATCAAACTCACTTCCTCAGACTTGGTAGCAAGTGTCTTTACCCGATAAGCCATCTTCTCGCCAGCCCATGCCCTGTGCTTGTACATGGGTTCAGGGATCCAAACCCCAGAATCATGCTTGTATAATCAGTGCTTTACCTCTAAGCTATCTCCTCAGACCTTTAGTTTTGTTATGATGGGGTCTCTTACTGGCCTTGAACTGACCAAGTAGGCTAGGCTGGCTGGACAGTGATTCTTAAGGATGGATGCTTCTCTTCCTGGCTCCCTAGTATTAGGATGACATGTGTATACTGCTATACTCAGCTGGTTTTTTTTTTTTTACTTGGGTTCTAAGGATCAACAGTTACAGACTGCACCATGACCCAGATCGTACATACATGCACACACACACCACACACAGAGGTTAGGAACCAGTCATAATGGCACAAGCCTGTCATTCCCAGCACTCAGGAGGCTCAAGCAGGAAGATTGTTTAAGATCCATCTGAGTTACTTGTCCCAGGTCAGCTTAGGCTGCACATAGTGAGCCCCTCTATTGGTGGTTTTTTTTTCCTTTTGTTGAAAATGTGTTATCCAAACTAGGTGCAGCGGCACACACCTGTAATCCTAGCACTTCAGAAGTAGAGACAATCAAAAGGACCAGAAATCCAAAGCTATCCTTGGCTATCCAGAAAATATATCTTATGATCAGCACGACCTATATATATATTTGCAGAGATACTAAAAAGCCCCAAATTGTGAACTATACAGCCACTGGTCTTCTAGAAAGGCTCAAATAACTTCTTCCCCCTTTCACTTTTGCCTGTCTGTGTTGGTTATGTCATGTCAGTGTCTGAACCTGTCATTGTCTTGGTCTCCAGGTGGCCCTGTCCTGTGTGGGGTTCACCTCTGGTATCAGGACCTGAAGAGTCCTGGCTCATTACCAATGATCACAGTACGTGATTGGAGCGGATATGGGAAGAATCAGTGCTTATTTCAAGTACGCTGTGTCCTTTGACTTTGCAATATTCCTTCTAGAATACATCCTCCAGGCATATCAAACTAAATACCTGGTACACTATGCATGAGCTCGCTTCTCTGGTTCTTCTGGAACCCCAGGGAAAAGTGTGGAGACCACCGCATTGTTTGTGGAAGGGCGTCTGTTCATTAAATCCCCATGTCCTTATACTGTGGAGGATTTGGCCATAATAAAAAGAAAATGAGCAAATTCTAAACCTATCAGGGGACAATGCCCGAGATGAATTGTTGCGTGAAGAAAGACAGGTGACAAGCAATATAGACTGCTGTTTTGCATACTGTATATGAGAATATAATTGTGTGAAATAGGATATGCCTAACAACGTATGCATAATAGATTATACATAATGACCTGTGTGTGATTATGCATAACAGTCTGTTCATAATGTATGTGAATAAGTTTTGCATAAATGCATATGTAAAATTTATCTCGAGGGCAATACACGTAATATTGGAGGTATGAAAATCACTACAGGAAGGGAGATATGAAATTCCAAAGCCTGGGGGTGAAAGAGATTCCTCTTCTGTCTGTTTAGCACTCTCCTACATTTTTGAAAGTTCACAAATGAGAATCAAGTTAACTAATGACAACTGTTTGCCTAACAAAGTCAGAAGTCCCATCCAGAGAAGTCACCAGATCATGATCAGAGGTTTTAAGGTTTTCTTTCAATAATGGAGGAAAACCATCAAAAAAAGTTAGAGAATGAGCATCCAAAACCAGCCACAAAAATGGAAATTTCAAATACCAGTTACAAACCAGGTAGTCCTGCATGCCTTTAATCCCAGCACTCAGGAGGCAGAGGCAGGAGGATCTGTGTTAGTTCGAGGCCAGCCTAGTCTATAGAGCGAGTTCCAGGACAGCAAGGGCTACACAGAGAAACCCTGTCTCAAAACAAACAAACAAATAAATACAAAAAGACCCCCCAAAAAGATGAAATAAAATAGCAATTGCATTAACATCTACACATATGCAATGCTGGAAGTAGAGAGATAACTCGGTAGTTACACATCGTAATTGTAGATGTCTGGTAACCTGGGCCTGATCGCCAAGATTCCCATGAAAAGAGAAAAAGAGAATTGGACTCCATGAAATTATTCTCTGAATTCTACACATGCACCATGGCACATACACACATACACACACACACACACACACACACACACACACACACACACACTCATGCACATAAATAAATAAAGTGAAAGTTAAAAACGTGCAATCATCAGGGCACATCTGATAAAGGTGTCCACTAAAAGCAAATGAGTGATGTAAACTATAGAAGTAAGACCAGTGAGCCAGCCCCCCCGGGGGGGGGGGCGTAAAACATGCTGCTCAAGCCTGGTCATGTGGGTTTGCTGCGCTTCAAAGCCTACATGAAGGTAAAAAAGAGAGTTGATTCTGTAAGTTGTGCTCTGACTGCCACACACCTCCCGTGGCATGCACATGCCTCCCCCAACACAGGATAAATGAATGTAATTTAAAACATAAAAAAATGAATGTATTAGGTAGAACAAAATGGTGGAGGACAATAGACATCAACCACTGGCCTACACACACACACACACACACACACACACACACAGAGGCATATGCAGGCACACATACACACATCCTTGCACCACACAAAGGCATAAACACATATGCACACACATGGGCACACATGCACACACACAGAGGTGTATACAGGTATACATACACATACACCACACACAGGCACATACACACACACAGGTACATGCACACACATACACACAGGCACATACAGGCACACACACACACACAGGCACAGACACGGGCACACATGCACATGCATACACATACACATGCACCACACATAGGCACATATGCACACACATACAGGCACATGCAGACACACACAAGGCACATACAGGCACACATACACATAGGCACACACACACATATGCACACACACAAAGGTACATGCACACACATACACATCCACACACCACACATAAGCATACATACATGGGCACACATGCACATATACACACACACACATGTACACACACAGAGGCACATACAGGTATACATAGACACACATCCACCACACATAGGCACATATGCACACACACAGAGGCACATGCAGGCACACACACACAGTGGCACACACACATGGGCACACATGCATATGCACACAGAGGCACATGCAGACACACACACGGGCACAGAACAGGCACACACACACAGAGGTACATCGTGCAATGTGATCTTTATCATCTTATTCCACACTAGTTTTAGAAACATGACACCCTGGCAGTAAGTTGGCCCAGGTAAAGATGTCTGCTGCCGAGCTTGAAGACCTGTGTTCTGTCCCTGAAGCCCACATGATGACAGGAGAGAACCAACTCCACTTGTCCTCTGGCCCCCACACTCCTGCTAGAGTGGTTCACAAACACATACACAAATCCATGCACCAAATTTAATTAAAACTTTAATTAAATTTTTAGAAAAGAAATATGACCTTCAGCCCCAGCATATCCTGATGAAAACATATTCTGTTTCTGACAAAAAGAACCCATTTAATAACACAGCTCTTCAAAACTTTGTGAAGTGCTCATGTTGCCCTCTCTCCCGAGGTACAGAGTGGGCACAGATTTTACATTACAATTATTGCTGTCTTTGATGACATTCCCATCAAGACTTTGACATTTAAATGACAAATGTCGTGTCTCAAAACCCAGCATGAAAAAACACATCTCTACTGAATTGCTAACAGCAATTTTCATTTGCCAATTCCCAGCCCGAGCCCTGTCTTCGCGCGGCCACGTAATTCCTATAATTTGGGAGATGAGTCACTGTGCCTGAGTCGTGACACTGGGGGGAGGCGGGACTCTCTCGAGGGGCCCTAGGACACAGTCGGGCTCACTCTTAAATGAAGCATCTTCCCCAAAGCAATTATTTGCCTCACTTTTTTTTTTTTGTTCTTTTGCTAGTCACAGGATTGACCTTTCTTACCAAGGGATTGCTCACTTTTCAAAAGATTTCCGTAATGTTTCAAAGTTATAAACTACAAAATGCAAGGCTGGTGGGATGGATCAGTGGTTAGAGTGCTTGCCACCAAACCGGACAATCTGAGCTCAGCGCCACAAGGTGTCCTCTGACCTCCACAAGCATGCCATGTCTGGCGCGCTCTCTCTCTTTCTCACCCCCCTCCCAGGCACAGACAAAACTCAGGGAACACTGCACATCCCAGGGGACTGGAAGGGAGCTAACAGGGTGAGTATCTACATCCGCCAGCTGGAGACAAACCTGGTTGACAGCCACAGGTAGAGTGGACACTCAAGCCCACCCACCAACACACTAATATTTGTGGTTACAGACAACAGGGTAGGTGTTCCAAAAGAAGTGAAATCAGTATGCAGAAGAAATAGAGGCCAGTTCATATTCACCAAAGCATTATTTACAATAGCCAAGATCTAGGCTAAAGACGAACACATTTCAAAATATGTCATGCTGGTCTGTCTGCTGTTTCAGGCACTATCTAAAGAACTGTGGTGGCAGGAAGGGCAATTGAGCTTGTCTGTCCCTTTATGGCAGCAGCAGGCCATAAAGAGCCTTTGGGGAGAGCCATCCTTCACATACTGAGGCTGACACAGAGCCTTGATCACACAGGCCAGTGACTGGGGCTGCCCCGAACCTGTGTAAACACTCTGAAGTAGCCCTTATCTCCCCCCTACCCCAGTCTGAAGGCCCCATATATCTCCTGACGACAGCCTGGAGTTTATTCCCCCAGCCAGAGACCCATCTGTCTTGTTTCTTTCCCAAACATATTGCTCTTTGTCTGAAAAAATATAAAGGCCTGCTTCAGACTTCACCTTCTTATATGTATAAAATTAATGAAACTTGTATGGTTTCCTCCTATTCATGGAGTCAGCCAGAGGAACCTCCGAAGAACTAGGCAGGAAAAAAAAATTTGCACCGATTTATTATTTTTAATTTTATTTACTTTTTTAGTGGGGTACGCACATGGCATGCCACAGCATGTGCATGGAAGTCAGAGGACAACCTTTGGGAGTTGGTTCTCCCCTCCTGTGCCATGTAGGTCGTGGGGATCCACTCACGTCCTCTGTCTTCGCCGTAGGCACCTTTACTTACTGAGCTATCCACCAGCCCATACAATGGTTCTTCCCGTCTCTCCTGACTAGTCTGGTTTTTCTCAGAAACTGTAGACAGTAGTAGTCACACACATGCACACACACACACACACACACACACACACACACACACACAAGAAATAAATGTAATTTTTGAAAACAAAATCCACACCTATAGCCATTCATAAATGCAATTATTATTTGCCAATGGAAAGTAAAATAAAACTTAAAAAAAAATTTAAAATAACAAAGACAGCATATTTTGTTTGTGGCCCAACTGTCTCCAGTTTCCCGAGTATCACAGAGAGTCTGTGCTTTGATATTGGGATGACTAAGTTGTCTTGATGCCTCTTGAACATTTCTGATCTTAGTGATAAAAGTTCTGTACCCCATCTTCCCCCTTAAATCAAAAGTCCTGGAGAGATGATTAATACCAACGTCTTCAGTTAAGGTGTGCTCATTCCTCATTCTGGATCCCTCACAGCACAGACGTTCAGGAGATTGCTTAAACACATCCCACAAGCCCTTGCTTTACCTCCATAACAAGAATCTACCCCCTAAACCCTCAACTACATGAGTATCACCTGCTGTATCCCTTAAGAATCTTACCTCATCTGGGCCTGGGTTGCACATTTATGCCTCCTTCTGCTCTCCATTTATATTCTCTCTCTCTCCCCTTTTTCTCTTTCCTCATTTCTTCTTGATCCTGGTGTGAAATATCACAAAAACTACCAAGAATTTCTTCCATCCTGGAAGTCTGATTCATTGTAAATTTTTTTCTTTCTTACACATGTAGAACGTGCATGTACGTAGATAAACATTTTTGTCGGTGTGCAGGTACACCTGTGTGGGTACGTGGGTGTGGGGTCTACATGCATGTGTATGCATATGTATGTGGAAGCCTGAGGCTGATTTCATCATTCCTCTGCTTTATTCATTGAAACAGAGTCTGTCCATCAAACCAGACAGAGTTCACCCATTTGACTAATGTCATTCTCCAGCAGCTCTGAGGATCCCCTGTCTCAGAGGGGCTTCCTCACCCATTGTACATATCTGTGACCTTCCAGGGATGTGAAATCTCTTTCTCATGCACAGCAAGTGTTTTAATGCTGAGATGTTGCCCCAGCCCCCTCAGTTACACTATTATGTGGGATTAACCTCTGATCACCTTTCCAACTGTACCGTAATTTCTAACCCCTTTACCCTCATACTCTCTCCCACATGGTAATATCACAGCAGGCTTTTCCTCTTCTTCACTGCCTCCGTTCTACTCCAGATTGCCTTCCTGGAAGGAAGACATTAGCGCCTACTAGGGGCCACTCTGCATTCATCCTTCCCTTCCCATCAAGTGTCAGCACTGCCAAACTGTGAGGAATGCCCTGATGATATAACAGCTATGGTGACTCTCGGCAATAGAAATTAAATTTTTCGGATCCCCTGTCATCTCATGGGACCCTCATCAGGTGCATGTTACACTGTTAACCCGTATATCCTCCTTTACTCGGAACTATAACTGGACCATGAGAGGGGAAATGCATACGATGGAGAGAATGGATTTAGGATGCTTTACTACATTTTTGTTTCCTGTGTGTGCTTGTATATGTTTCACCTCAAGCATAAAATGGTGCACATTTGGGGGTTAGAAGACATCACGTGGGTTTTCTCCTTCTATGTGGGTTCTGGGGATCTATCTTAGTGGAAGATGTCTTAATTCACTGAAACATTGTTCTGGCCCTGATGGGAAGAATTTAGCAAAATCCTGAATGTGTGTAATTCCTCCAAAATTCAAATAATAAAAATGTGTGCCAGTGCATGCCTTCAATTTCGGCACCTGAGAGATAGAGGTGAGTGGATCTCTGTGACTCATGTCTAGATAGTACGTTCTAGGCTAGCCATGGCTACATAGTGAAACCCTCTCTCAAAAATAAGATGGAGTTGGGAGAATCTGAGCACACATGTGACCTGTGGTGCACATGTGCAAGTGTACACACACACACACACACACACACACACACACACACACACACACAGATTGGGGGGTGGAGAGACAGAGACAGAGAGACAGAGACCAAAAGTCTATTATCTAGTGTCTACTATGGATAAAATTTTTTCATTCTCTTCACACAGATAAGAATATAGCAATTTCAAAATTGCTCTGAGTCACACAGGCAACAAAGAGAACAGCCAAGGCTCAGATCCAGTATCACCTGATTACAGGGATGCTCCTGTAATCATCGAAATGAGTATCTCCAAATTAGTTCCCTGTGGTTGCTAGAACAAATGATCTCTATTGTGTGACTTTACATGGCAGAAAGCTATTCTCCTCCATTTCAGAGGCTGACACTCTGAAGTCAGTATCTACGGTGCTGGTTCCTTGTGGCTCTAAAGATAAATTCCCCTCTCTTTCCCTGGGCTTTTGCCTGTTGCCAACAATGTTTGAGATCTGTCTCCACCATCATGGACTTTGCCTTTGATTGTGTTCTTCTGAGTTTCCTATTGGCGAACACCCTTAGATTCAGTGTGCACCTTCTCCAAGGTGATAGCCTTAATAATGCAAACATTTGTTTAACTATGTCTCAGTTGTATTTAGTGTGTGTGTGTGTGTGTGTGTGTGTGTGTGTGTGTGTGTGTGTGAGAGAGAGAGAGAGAGAGAGAGAGAGAGAGAGAGAGAGAGAGAGAGAGAACACAAATGCATACATGCCATGACTTACAAATGGAGGTTAAAGGATAATTGGGGGGGGGATTCTCTTTTCCCATGTGGGTCCTATGGGTCAAGTTCAAGTCACAGGCTTGGTGGCAAGCACGCTGACCCACTGAGCCATCTCTCAAAAACATTCCAAGGAACACCTTGTATGTGAATTTGGCTGTGAGGGGCATCATCCAACCTCCAGAAGCATTTCTTCCCCCTTCCTTACTGAATCTCCTCCCGCCGAGGATCAATGCATCCTATAGACTCTACTTCTTTTTTTTTTTAACTCCATGCTTTGTCTTCCATCTTTGTAAATATTACCCTATACAAGGCTCCCAAGTATCTCCTTGAGAACGAAACAGTTCTCCTTGCTAGGTTTTTCATCCTAGTAAAGCCTCACAGTTATCCACACTCCCCACAGCAACCAAGGGAGCATTTAAGTCACAAACAACATTGCTTATCCAGATCATGGCGATGTAGAGCTCTTCAATGACCTCCTAAGATATGGCAGTGAGGGGTCAGCACGATTGCTCAATGATGCTCTTGCCACCAAGACAACCTAAGCTCCATCTCTGAGGCCCACGAGGTAGAAGGAGAGAACATACTAAGTGTCATTCTCTGGCTTTCATACACACACTGCAGCATGTGTGGGGGCACATTTGCCCACCCGAATTAATAGGCATAATAAAAACAACCCTTACTGATGGTGAAGTCAAATGTCCCCCAGTGATAGATAACTACAAGAGCTAACATGCAAATATCTAGAAAAACATGTACATATTTCATCTGACTCAGATGTAGTGGGATTCAGGTGTCAGCTGATAAGGTCCGAAGATGCCTATTCAGGGTCCCGGGCTCTGGAAGGGGGAGTGGCCAACCCTATTTATAGGGATCTTGGAAAGCCCTGTTTTCTGGTTCCAGACTGCTGGAGAGACCAGCTTGGCATCCATCGTTCACGATGTGGATAATCCAGTCTATCAAGCATCTATATAAGCTGTTACCTGTATTGTGAGTGTTGGCTTATATTTTAATAAATATTAATCTTGGATTGGTGCATTTTAAGAGAAAATATATATATAAATAGGGTTGGCCACTCCCCCTTCCGGAGCCCAGGACCCTGGATAGGCGTCTTCGGACCTTATCAGCTGACACCTGAATCCCACCACACTCAGAGGCAACGGGTCAGGATTTATAAATCTGAATCTTGAATCTGCACAAAATCGCAAATCTGAAAGAAAAAAAAAAAAACAGTCATGACCTTGATTCTGCAGACACATAAAATCTTAAATCTGAGTCTGGTGGTGGTGCATGCTTTAATCCCAGCACTCGGGAGGCAGAAGCAGGTGAATCTCTGTGTGTTTGAGGCTAGCCTGGTCTACAGAGCTAGATCCAGGACAGCCAGGGCTACACAGAGGAGCCCTGTCTTGAAATCTCCTCCTCCCAAAAAATCTTGAGTCTGCAATTCCAGTCTGAGAATTTGTCCAAAAGTCAGGGCAGGATTGGGGTAATAAGATAATAAGATAAGAATTTTGCTAGCGGCTTCCACTGTGTTCCCAGTATGATTTTGATTTTTGTGTAACAGAAGCACAATATACACCCATCAGGAGATTGTTTTACCAAATTCGTGACAACATGCAAATGGAATGCTCCACAGCAATAGATAATTTAATTTTTAAAAATTTTATGCATGCATTTTATGTGTTTTGTTTGCATGCATGTCTCTGCACCATGTGCATGCCTAATGCCCAGGGAGGCCAGAGGAAGGGATGGGATCCTCTGGAATTAGGGTTAAATGCGGTGGTGAGCTACCATATAGATGCTGGGAATTAAACCCAAGTCTTTTAGAAGAACAAGCAGAGCTCTTTACCACTGACCTCTCCGGCCTCATATAAAGGAATTTTAAAAATGTTTAAATACTGACACAAGATATATGCCAAAATAGTTCTTAAGAGCGCAAACAGCGCCGCATTAGTCTACTCCGGTTTTAAAGTAGGAGAGGTGAGGTTCCGGGGATGTGGCCCAGTGATAGAGTGCTTGCTAGCATCCATGGAGTCTTGGGTTCCATTCTAGACATTGTGTAAGAGCTGGTGTGGTGATGTACACCCGCCATTCGAGACTGGGGAGGTGGAGGCAGGAGAATCAGAAGTTTAGGGTCACTGCTATCACACTCAAAGACCTGAGTTTAATTCCCAGGATCCATATGGCAGGTTGCCCTATAAGTTGTTCCTTAACCTTCACATACACACACAAACACAAATACAAAATAAAAATGTGAGCCAAGCTGTGGTGGCACGGACCTTTAACCCGAGCACTCGGGAAGCAGAGTTAGGCAGATCTCTGAGTTGGAGGCCAGCCTGGTCTACAGAGTGAGTTCCAAGACATCTAGGTCTATACAGAGAAACCCTGTATTGAAAAATCAAAAAAAAAAAAAAACTAATAAATCAAATTTTTAATTAAAATTAATTTTAAAAAATAAGCAAAAATATTTTTAAAAAAGCAACAGCAAGCAAGAATTGAGGAAGCATCTCAGGGGTTATCAGTACTGGTCTTCCAGAGGACCTGAGTTTAACTCTTAATTCTTAGCATCCATAGCCAGTGACTCACAACTGCCTGTGACTTTAGCTCCAGAAGATCCAACACCCTTTTCTGGCCTTCTTGACATACACATCTATACATTTAATTAAAAGTAATTCACCCATGGTGGCTCATCACTTTAATCCCTGTAGTTGGGAAGCAGAGTCAAGTAGAGAGCTCTGTGAGTTTGAAGCCAACCTGGTCTACATAGCAAGTTCCAGGCCAGCCAAGAGCTATATAGTAAGACTCCATCAACAACAATAATAGTAATAATCATAATCAATAAAATCTTAACCAGGGCATTGTGGCTCACACCTTTAATCCCAGCACTTGGGAAGCAGAGGCAGATCTGTCTAGTTCAAGGCCTACCAAGTCTACAGAGAGAGTTCCAGAACAGCCAGAGATAGACAAACACTGTCTCAAAAACAAACCCAAACAATAATAATAATAAACCAAATAATGATTAAATTACATGACTAGACGGATGGATGGGTGAATAGACAGAGTGGCTGCCTGGAAGACACTGTGAAGGGTCTTTAGGATGGGGAGTCGTCTCCTTTGAAAATAATACTGTGACCTGATCAGCTCTAAACGGTAGAGAAAAAACTGGTTAGAAGCAGCAAGCACCGGCGTCATTCGCCAAACAGATGGTTAGTATTAAGTACGCTTTTTTCATATCTTGGAAGGGGCTGCCTCCCACATGTCTGCAAGAAAGCCATGTTCTCTCCATCACTTGGATGTACATCCTGCCTGCGATCCAACACCGCCCCAAGCTCACTGGAAACCCCATGGAATTCTGGAGACCCGAGGGTCCACGTGGCCACGCAGCCCTGTGTGAACATCCTAACTGCTTGCTTCCTCTCACTTGGAAACGTTCCTTCTCTCTGTTCACATTCAGCGGGGCCAGGATGAGGGGGAGTGGGGTTGCAGCCTCCAACAGGGTGCAAAATTTTAAAAGGTGAGGTGCAAACATCTCAGCAACACAGACAAATAACAGCTAAATGGAAGATTTTTTATTTTTTAATGTCATTTTGAATGTCAATTCTTTTTAAACTCTTGGGGGAAAATAACCAGAGATGAAATATTAACATTTTGGTGGTTTGTTTTTGCTTTATTTTATTTATTTTATTGAGACAAGGTCTCTTGTATCCCAGAATGGTCTTGAACTGATCTTCCTGCCTCTAAGGAGTGATGAAATTACAGGCATTTAACACCATAGTGCTGAGGCTCCAACCCAGGACCTCCTGCATGTTAGACAAGCGCGCGTCCTAGCTAAAATCCCAACCCAAACAAATATCGCATGCTAACTGAGCATAGGGTCCCGCAGTAGGACGAGGCAAGGGAGGTAGCATTTGTCAAGGGCAGTTTTTGTAGTGTTTCTGGGGGAAGCGTTTGGCATTGTGCTCACTGTGGGCTCTCTGTGTTGCTTTTAATTTCCTGTGGTGGGGTACATGGGTGTGTGCCTCCTTGTGGGCACGAGCGGAGGCCAGAGTTTGCTGTTGGGATGTCTTCTCCCATTGATTCTCTGCACTTTTTTTTTTTTTTTTTTTTTTTTTTTTTTTTTTTTTGAGAAAGGGTCTTATACGAAACAGAAGTTATTTCAGCAAAAACCGGTCTGGCCAGTGGGTCTGCTAATCTCTGCCCTCCCCTGCCGCCGCCGCCGCCGCCGCCACCGCCGCGTGTCCAATCCTTGGGTTAGAGGCAGGGGCTTCCACGCCGACCTTGTGAGAGGGTGCGGAGGATCTATGTTTGCGCAGCATTCTCTTTACCCACCGACTCATCTCCCTAGCCCCGTGTTGCTTTAAATTTCTTTAAAACGCTGTGTTTGTGGGATAAGCCTGCAACCCCAATTGCTTATCAGGCTAAGAAGGGAAGGTTTCCAGCTCCAGATTTCCATTGGGCTAACAATATGGATCAGTGGATAAAGAAGCCTGCTGCCAAACCAGCCGCTTGAGTTCAGTCCCAGGAATTCACAGGGAAGAAGGAGAAAACCAACTTCCAAAAGTTGTTCTCTAACCTCCACATGTGCTCTGTAGCATTTGCACACACACACTAATAATAATAAATTAAAAATTAGAAAGGCTTAACTAGACTGCAGCCAATGTAAGTTCAAGGCCACCCTGGGCAGCTAAGTAAGATCCTATCTCAAAAACATAAGCAAAACTAGGCCTGAGATGTGGCTCAGCGGTAAAGCCCTTGTCTAAAATGCCCAAGAACCCAGGTTTAACCCTAGGGACCGACCACGGAAATGTATTTCATGAGCGACACGAGTGTCATAGGCCATAGACCCGCTCGCCCGCCAATCCTGAGTGAGTGCCGGGCTTCCCGCCCGCCAATGGAGAAAAGATGTCATGAAAATAATATTTACTTAGAATAATGATGGGGTTTTTTGGGGGGGAGGCGGCAGGGAGCAACAAAGGCTACGCTTGCCTGATTAGTCACTCACATCCCCTGGTCTCTGAGTCCTCATGGCCAACAAACCAGTCCTCTCTGCCAATAGTCTTGCTTGAAAGGTAACTGCAGCCTGCTCCTAACCACGCCCCTTTCTTCACCCCTTAAAGTTGAGAATAACATGGCAAGCTTCTCTTTCCTCGTTTTTCTCCAAAGCCTAAATTCTGTCATCTCTGCCTCCAGCTCTCCACATTTGGACATTTACAGATGCTATACACTCCATTTGGCCTCCACGCTGCCACCAATGGCCTGAGATACCTCATCTGACTACCGACCTGTTTTCTCACCTCCTTTCCGTTCCCAGAGGTTTCCCAGAATGCAGGCTGATTGCATGGCTGGGAGATCCCAGCTGCTCATTCAGCATTTTAGATAACAGGGTTTCCCATAACAACAACAACAACAGTTTCTAGTCAGTTCCCTCTCCCCCCATTTCATCCAAAAAGAACTTGATATATGCACCGGAGTGTTTCCAACAATTCCAATAAGAGCCTGGCTTCAGATTCCTAGAACCCACATTAAATAATAATTATAAGAAGAAGAATAAATAAATAAAAACACTATGGTCATGTGTGTGTCTATGAAAGCAGAGATAGGAAGATCACTAGGGCTTGCTGCCTGCTAGCCTAGCTCTATATTTAGTGAGAGATTCTGCCTAACGGGAATATGATGGAGAACCATAGAACAGGATCTCCCAAATCCCCTGGCTTCCTAATGTGTGCGTGGGTGTGGCCACGAATCCACCCACCCACTCCCACACACACATACACCTACATACACAGTTTACCTAGAACATTTTTTTTTTTAATTTTTGAACTTAATATAATTACATCACTCCTCATCATTTCTTTTCTCTCTCCAACCTCTCCCACAAATTCCCCTTTCTCTCTCAAATTCATGGTCTCTTCCCCCTAACTGCTGTGTATATGTATTATCCCTAGATACACAACTTGCTCCGTCTACATAATGTTACCTGTATATATATTCTCTCAAGACTCACCACTTGCTATTGGATAGACAACTGGGAAGCTCTCCCTCGGGAAGAACATTTATCCTGCTGAGCATTCCTCAGTGGCCCTGCCCATAGTTCTTTGCCTGGGTTTTAGATCCTGCAAGCTTTGCACCTTCCCTGTTGGCGTGTTGACGGGTGTCATCATTTTCCAGGTCTTGTTCAGGCAACTGTGTTGGTGGGAATTCTTGGGTGTACCCTCTCTGACACATCTAGGACACAAACTCCCAAAGCAAATTTCCTGTTCCTCTAGAACAAGGGCTTCCTCTCCCCTCTTCTATTATAATCCCTGAACTTGGAATTAGTACACACAATTATAAAACTCAAATACTCCCCATTCTACCTTTGTGTGTGTGTGTGTGTGTGTGTATGAGAGAGAGAGAGAGAGAGAGAGAGAGAGAGAGAGAGAGAGAGAGAGAGAAGAGAGAGAGAGATCTACTGAGTTCCACAATTGGGATAAAATACAAAATATTTGTCTTTGTGAGTCTGGCATAATTCTTAAGCCACGTGACAACCTCCAATTCTATCCATTTACTTACTTTTAAAGACTATTTATTTTAATTTTTATGTATGAAAGTTCTGTCTGCATGCATGTCTGTGCTTGCTTGGTGCCAGAGGTCAGAAGGGAGCGTTGGGCCCCCTGGAACTGAAGTTACAGACAGTTATGAGCCACCACGTGGATGCTGGGAGCCAAAGTGTTCTTAACCACTGAGCCATTTTCCAGCCCCCACCATCCATTTTATTGCAAATAACACAATTTCCTTTTTCTTTACTTTTACGACAGAAGAGAGCTTCAGTTGGATCTTCAGCAGGGGATGCCATCTGGTCCAGGGTCTCTCTTGTCTTGCACTGTGGACATTCAGCACTTTGTGAGTGTATGGGGTTTGTGGGAGGCAATTTTCAGGCCCTACCTCTATATACCAGCAAGGGCTTTATTCTTATTACATTTTTAATAGTGTGGGTGTGTATTTATGCCCACACGTACAAAAAGTCAGGGACCACTTGTAGGAGTTGGTTCTCCCCTTCTGCCATGTTGGTCCAAGGAACAGAACTCAAGTCATCAGTCTTGAGAACAAGCCCCTTTGCCCACTGAGCCATCCCTTCAGCTCACTAGTTTTTCTTGGGAGGCAACGGAACAAGTCTCCAAACGTTGCCATATGTCTCCACTCCTACTGGAGATCAAGTTTCCGCCAATACTGGTTCCTGTTGCTGTGTCTTGATTTTGAGTACTTCTGACTTTTACCTTCCTCGGGAGACCACACTGGCTTCCCGGGAGCATGGATAGTATCAAAACTTTAAACTGACTTAATTTAGAGTTTTAGATTTAACAGCTACAAAATAATAAAATAGTATATCAAAACCCAATGGTTGAGGCTGGAAAGATGGTGGTTTAAAGCACTGGCTGCTTTTCCAGAGGCTCTGTTCCCAATATCCAGGTGGTGGCTCACAACTACCTTAACTCCAGCTCAGGGGGACCCGGTGCCCTCTTCTACCTTCTGCAGGCACTGGGAACACACATGGTGCACAGGCACACATGCAGGCAGGCAGAACATTCATGCACATAACATTTTTTTTTAATCTTAAAAAAAAATATATACCCACACAAATTGTTGGAACTGGGAATGGGGACCAGTTACTAGAGCGTCTGCCTGGTGTGACACTCACAGATTTTGTTCTGTCACTCACACTTTAAGTCCTGGGACTGATCTGAAGCAACACATAAAACTAGCCCTGGTGGCATGGGACTGTAAGCACTTGGGCAGTAGAAACAGAAGAATTCTCCTTAGCTATACATGGAGTTCCCAAACACTGTGGAAGACAAAAGGCCTTGTCTCAGCAGGGAGGGGGAAAGAAAGGAAGGAAGGAAGGAAGGAAGGAAGGAAGGAAGGAAGGAAGGAAGGAAGAGTATTTTTATTTTGTTGTCTATTGAAAAGAAAGGGCAGGGCTACAGAGATGCTTGGCAGGTAAGGGAATCTACTGCCCCTGTAGAGCACTTAAGTTCGGTTCCCAGCATCTACAACCACGAGGCTCACAAGCTGCCTTTAACTTGAGCTCAGGGGATCTGACTTCTTTGGTTTCCATGGCCACTTCACTCATGTACACAGACACAGAAACACACAGGCACACAGACACACACACACACACACACACACACTTAAAATTAAAGCAAGCTATTTAGAGTAATAAGAAAAAGAGAGAGGACCAACCAAAGGGTCCAGCAATTGAAAAGGCTTGTATGGGACACTCACAATCCAACTAAATTCCCAAAACCTGTCTGAAAAGGTTAAATGGGGTAACTTCCTTGTGTCATACCAGAACTCCTATATCATGATGGAAAAACACCCGAAGGGTCTTTCTACAGCGCAGTACAGCCCAGGAGCACAAGAGAACAGGAGAGATCCTATCTCCATATACGTGGAGACAGAATCCTGACTCCTGAAAGCTGGCCTCTGACCTCTCCACCCATGCCCTGTGGGATACGCATGCTCATACTCACAAAGGAAAACCAAAAAAAAATTAATAAATCTTAAAAGAAAGGAAAGGAGAAAGGAAAAAAAAATCAGATGTTTGCTTGATCTCAGACGCACCCGGAGCTTCAAAGGCTCATCCTTCTGAGGAACATATGAAATATTGATAGGCTTATCATCTCTCTGGCCCTGCTATCTGTGGCTGCCGCCCTTCCAAGCAAACTTCACAGGCACCCCCCCCCCCAATGTGGCTGTTTTATTGTAAAGTGTCCATCTTTGAACTTTGAAAAGGCAAACATTTAAGAATTTATCAGCAATGTCTTTGGGACGTGCACCCTCCGAAATCCCCAAGATAAGAATTCTTCTATCTGCAGCCTGCATGGAATGCGCGCCTCACATCCTGCTTCCTTGGGTATTGGAGTTCTCATTTCAAGCTGCATATTGATAAACCATTCACATTCCAGACAAGACCACTAACTAACCTCAGTCTGGAGGAATGAAAGTGTGCGTGTGTGTACTGGGGAATGGGGTGGGGAAGAAACCATCTTTGTCCTGGTTCCTCTACCACTAGCTACAAGACAGAAGTGTTGTCTGACCTCAAACAGCTCCCAGACAGGGCTCAAAAGCCATCTGGCTGAGAACATTGGTGACACAGAAGTGCGGATCCCTTTATTCATCAGCCCAGAGTTCCATAACAAAATGGCGCAGCAGGTGACTTGAATCACAGAAACTGATTTTTTAATTTTTCTTCCCCACCGTTGGCTAAGAGAGGTGACTGTAGTCTCTGGTTCCTGGTGAGGGCTTTCTTCCAGACTTGCAGTTGTGGAGGAGATGGATAAAGGAGGGAAGGAAGAGAACCCAGGAAAATCAAGAACAGATGTAGGGGAGAGGGGCTGGAGATGTGGCTCAGTGGTTACGATTGCTTGCTGCTCTTGCAGAGAACCCGGGCTCAGTTTCCAGCACCCTCATCAGAGGATCTGAAACCTCTTTTGCAGTCTAAGGGTACTGTGCATTCACACACACACACACACACACACACACACACACACACACACACACACACACACACACAATTAAAAGAAAAATAAATCTCTTTTAAAAAGTATTAACCTAGTACCTTTTCCTGCTCTTCGAAGGAGAGTCCCACTGGACCCCCTCCCTAAGCTAAACATTTTAGCCGCCTCCTCAAAAGAGGCCTCACCAGAGATATCACTTTGGAGTCCATTCCTCCATATACAGACTTTGAGGAAGAGGATGAGATGCATTGACAATTTCTGACAGCCCGGGACCTTCCTAAGGCCGATCAGACTTTCTGCCACAGGAGGGTAGAATCTAACCATCCCACCGATACAGGGCCAGCTACACCGCTATACTAGAATCTGCCTCCCTGACTCGCACACACTCACACTCCCTCTCTCTCACTCTGAAATCCACAGCTCTGTGTTACATGAGGACACACAACCTGCAGAAGATCCAGGGAGAAGGCACCGTCCCTACCCATATCTGAACAGAGGAAGGGAGACCCCCCCAACAGCTGGGTGAATCGATTGGCAACGAGGGAGAAAAGACTCTCTGAAGAATTCCTCTCTCTCTTGGTGACAGAGTGATTGGTGAATAAGGCCACATCTGGGAGGAGTTGCTGAGAGAGCTGTTCTTAATAGGCCACGGGAATCTGTTTTTAAATATATATCCACATGTGGGTGTATGTGTTTACATATGTACTTGTGTGTGTACTTGTATATATGTATATGCGTATGTGCTTGTGTGTATATGTATATGCGTATAGGTGAGTACCTGTGTGTCTGCATGGATATATATGTGTGTATATGTGTGTGCGTGCTTATGTATGTATATGCATACATGTACGTATATGTGTATATGTGTGAGTTTGCATATGTATTTATATATGTGTATATGTGTATATATGTATGTATATGTGTGTTTATGTGCCTGTATATGCGTGAATGTATATATGCATATGTGTGTGTGCATGTTTATATATGCATATGGATATATGAGCGTAAATCTGGGTTTACATGCATATTTATATATGTATCTGCATACATATATGTATCTGTACACGTGTTCATATGTGTTTGTATGTATGTGTATATATGTTTATGTGTATATGTGTATGTGTATACATATGTATGTGTATATGTGTATGTTTGTGCATTTGTGCATGCATATATATGTATATGTGTATATGTACATGTGTGTGTATATGTGCTACGTGACACTATTCCCGGAGAGATATGACAGATGTCTGCTCACTCCAGAGAGGGAAGCAAGGTTAGATCAAAGTAGAGATACCACCCAAGTTGTCCCCCTTGGTGAACTCATGAGCGATACTGGGATCCTTCACAGGAGTATGAGTAAAGGGTTAGTTACAGACAGCAGAGATGACCGGACTACAGCTGCATCATCAGAACCTACCCCAGGGCCAGGACAGCTCATTAAACCTTCCTCTGTGGCTCACTGTGCAGCCTGCAGGCAGCTCAGCAGGACGGACAGTGCCCTTTCTGGGAAGCTCTGGCTAATCTCTTCTCCCTCCAGGCAGCTCAGCTGGCCTGAGAATGTCTCCCAGCAGTCCTTACTGCTCCTACATGCTTGGGGAGGGAGAGGTCTAGTGAATCCTGTCATTTTCAGTGACTTCTTGCCACCTTTTAATTGCTTACTTCCTGCGCTGAGCAAGCTTCCCCCAGAATAGTATTTTTCTCCCCATTAGAACATTCTGTGTCGTGAAGTGTTTTTCTCCAACATGGGAGATTCTAACCTTGGAGCAAACCCCTACACAGTACTGTGTGTATATGTGTGTGTCGTGTGTGCGCGTGTATTGTGTGTGATAGAAAGCAGAAAGGAAACTCTCTGACGGGAAAACAGCCCTAGAAGAGGGTTAGTTAAGGCAGAGAGGGAGTAATCCAGAGCTCAATGACATATGTATTAAAATGCTGTAATGAAATTCATTATTTTGTGAAGTAACTTAAAAATACCAATAAAAAGAAGGCCCCACCCAGGAGCCATTCTTGATACCAGAATCTGGTGGACCTTGGATTTTCTGTTTATTTATTTTTATCGAGTCTCGGCAAAACACCTTTTAGTTGTCATCGAAGCCCTAGGGTTCTTCTCTCCACAGAATGTCAGCTGGCCTCCATCTTTGACTGGAGGGAAACCTGTTCTTATGTCCTAAGCCCACCACGGTTGGGTGGGATCATTTGCTTGGGAGGGAGGAGAGCTGGCAAGCAGCCGGGGCTGTCTCAGGCAATCCTCTCCCCCCATCCCAACCGCCGCCCCTCCTTTCTTTTAAAGGGGTTTCTCAGAATTGCTCCACGAAAGTGGGAGCTGTAGCTTTCATGGGTGACCAGCTTCACCCATGATCGATCAACAGCACTTCTGTTACCAACAGTTCTGACGCCGCTGCTGCTGAGCAGGGCGGTCAACTCTGTCCCTAGTTCCCTTGTCTGCCAGGAGAGGCCCCAGGCCGGTCAAAAGCAGTTTGACATACCACAGCGGCCAAGGCAGCTGTTGAGGGGGGATTAGCTGTTGGGAAAACTGATCCAGTGACAAATGGTTTAGGTATGTCCGCCCCTGGGAAACGTGATCTTCAAGGTTTGCACTATAGAACTTGTTTGTTTCAAAAGATGAGGAACACGTTTGTTGTCTGGGTCTCCAGAGAAATCACAACGTTGACAGTTCTTTGGATATACCCAAGGAGGCAGAGTACAGGGGGAAAAAAACACACACACACACAAAAAACCAATTACACGTAGACTGCGCTCATAATCAACAAATGCTGGTCTGGGAATTGCCGCGTGAAGATTCCTCTCGGCAGCCTGCTCAGAATGTACGTTTGGTGACTTCTGAGATGTCACAGTTATCACCCACAATTACTATGTAATAAAAAACACTTCCCCAAAGGAAGATATCCGTGAGCACGGCTCCTCACGGGAGGAAGCCTGCAGCCATAGGAGCCCAAGATGTAATCACAAGTTTATCAATATTTCATTTTCTTTGCACGAAGCTGATAAGCATTCATAGCTCTGGGTGTGATGGGAATTTATCAAGATTTACATCTTTCAACTTTCTTTAAGACAGTGAGGTTTTGCAATAAGAGAATAAGCGTCAGCAAGATAAAAATGCTTGCCAAGCCGGCCTGTGACCTGAGTTTGATTCCTGGGTTCCATAGTGGAAGGAGAGAATAGACCCCCAAAACTGTCCCTCCACTGGAATGTGGCCCACTTACCAGGGGTTGTACTTTTAAACATAAAAGACTCTCTTCCGTCAGCTATTAATTGCCCACAGCTCTTCAACTAGGGGTAGGACTCATCTCCTCTCTCCACGAATATCTGCCACAAATAGACTTTGGTTAAAAACAGAAGGACGCAAAGTTGGGAGGGTAGGAAAGGAGGCCTGGGTCTGAGAGGGTGTGTGTGTGGGGGGGGGGAGAAGGCGATATGAACAAAACACGTACAAAATTCCCAAGAAACTAGTAGAAATTTGTATTAAGGACAAATCAAATTGATCTCTAATCTCTTCATGGGCCGTGGAACATGTGTACTTATGGGCAGAGAGACAGACAGACAGACACACACAATACACACACACACACACACACACACACACACACACACAGAAACAGAGAGAGATAAACACACAAAAGTAAACTTGCTACCAAAGCCTGATGACCTGAATTATAGCTCCAGGATCTATATAGTGAGTAGAAAGAGAGAATTAACTCCCCAGATTAATAAAACTTAAACCTCTGACCACTATACCTACACCACACACACACACACACACACACACACACACACACACACACACACACACACACACACCAACCAAAAAATTTTTAATGGGGCTGAAGAGGTGACTCTATAATTAAGAGCATTGCTTTTCTTACAGAGGACCCAGGTCTCGTTTCTAACCCTCACACCTATCTGTGACTTAAGGGGGACCTGACACCTTCCAACTTCTGTGAGCACCAGGTACAGGTACCGACGTGGTACACAGATACATGTGCAGGCAAAACACCCATCCATGTTAAATGGCAAATGAGGTGATTGTATTCACAGTTTAGAAATATGACTTTGCTCTCCATCTGTGAGGTGGATGTCATGGTCATTGAGGACACACAGAGTATAAAAAATAGCCAAATGTACCTCCCTTGTAAACAGCCATCAACCCTGTGTCTCAACTGATTGTTAGCTAAACCATCATGCTTCCTTCATTGATTTTTGTTCTCTCTCTCTCTCTCTCTCTCTCTCTCTCTCTCTCTCTCTCTCTCTCTCTCTGTGTGTGTGTGTGTGTGTGTGTGTGTGTGTGTGTGTGTGTGATAAAAAATCAACATCACTTATCTTCACTTAATTTTTGACTCGGGGTATCCCACTGAACCCAAAGCTTGTCAATTTAGCTAGACTGACCAGCTAGCAAGCCTCAAGAATGGGGCATGATTTTATCCACCAGGGTTATAGAGCATCCATCCCTGAAAGATAAAGCTTTTGCACAGAGCTGGTTTTCAAATCAAAGCAGTTTGCATTCAGGAAGTCATCACCACTACCAAGGTCTGTTGTAGACTGTGTTGACAAAATCAGACTGCACTACACAGTAAGTGTCTGTCTACTGTTCGTAGGTCAGACAGACGAGATCTGGTTCTGGGAATGTTCATAGTGAAGAACTGCATTGAAAATTTAGAATTCAAAGAATTGAGGGCTGGGGAGGGGTGGGTAGGGATGGGATTCACTTAGTGGGTAAAGCACCCACTGTACAAGGATAAGGACCTGAGTTTGGGTCCCCAGAATCACATAAAAACCTGGCATGTCGGCTCTTGCCTATAACTCTTAGCACTGAGATGACAGAGGGTGGCCAGCCTACCCAAATCCATGTGTTTCCGGTTCAGGGAGAGACAGCACCTCCCAAAATAAAGTGGTACCAAGAAGGAAGGGAGGGAACGAGAGAAGGAAAGAAGGATGGTTGGAAAGAAAGAAAGATATACAGCAAAGTTCAAATTTAAAAATATTTGAGCTGATGATGGCTGAACAGTAAGGGCTTTTGAGTCAGTCCCCCACAGCCCACATGGTAGGAGAGAACCAATTCCTACAAGTTGTCCTCTGGCTTCAGACATTCAACACACACCCTCTCCGTACACACACGAAGTAAATAAATGTAAAAAGCCTAAGGTCCCTGGCTGAGAAGCTATTGGCAAATGACGCCTAAGGAATGGAGGGGGAGATTCAGCAGCCTTTCTTCAGGGATGCGGCCTCTGAGAGGCTGTATGTGCTCCAGTAGATGGCCCTACACTCAAGATGCTCTTAAAGATAGCGCTAATACACTCTATGTAGATGAAAAAGAGAACATGTGAAATCAGTGTGTGTGTGTGTGTGTGTGTGTGTGTGTGTGTGTGTGTGTGTGTGTGTCTGTGTAGGAGTAATCCCCAGCAATTCATAAACAAGGATCGATTAATGCACATCTATAATCTCAATGTTTGGGAAATGCAAACAAAAAGGTCCAGAGTTTAAGGTGGTCCTTAGCTTTGTTGTGAGTCCGGCCAGTCTACTCTCAGGAATCAAACTTGGGTCCTTCACATGCAGAGCAAATACTTCACTAATGGGGCTGTGTCTCTCCAGTCCCTGAACAACACATTTTTAAAATCTGTGCCTCTGTTTCCTAATCTGGAAGAAAGACATACTTACCTGGTGGCTCCAGATTACCAGAAGCTGGAATTACGTGCTGTTGTGAGCCACCGATATGGATGCTGGGAACTGGCCTTGTGTCCTCTGAAAAAATACAGCAAGCGCCCTTAGCCACTGAGCCATCCCTCCAGTTCTCCATTTTTTTTTAACTTATCATATGAAATAATAGATTTGATTTCATGTAGTGGATCTTGTCTGTAATTTCTGAACCGAGGAAGCTGAAGCAAGAAAGATCATTATGAGTTCGAGGGCCTTTTAGATTATATAACTCAAGACAGTCTGGGATGCAAGATGAGATTTTTATCCCCAAAACAGATTTAAATAAGTAAAGGATAGGGTTCATCACATTTTCATACATGTGTCGTATGTTGCTCACGTTCCACCACAGCTACAGTCCCCAGCTCCTCTCATGCCTCTCGGTGACCACTTCTCACCCTCTATTTCCCAGTATGTTCTTCTTCCTTTTTGATAGGGTTAGACTTAGTTTTATGTCTGAGAAAGAACATATAATATTTGTCTTTCTTAGTCTGGCTTATTTGTTTAACATGATGAGATCCATCTATTTCCCTGCAAATGATATAATTTTATTCTGCTTTATGGCTGGATAATAATACTTCACTGTGGGGGGTGAAGTACAGCCCCACAACGCTGTATATCACACTGTCGTTATCCATTCATCTGCTAATGGGCATCTAAATTAGTTTTATAATTTAGCTATTGTGAACAACATTGTAGCAAGCATGAATGACCAGCCCTTCCTCTTTTTCCCTAATCATAACTTTATCTCAGACAAAATGGCTCAGCAGACAAAGGTACTTGTGGCCAAGTCTTGATGACCAGAGTTCAGTGACCCCAAGACCCACGCGGCAGAAGGAGAAACCTCTTTCCTGACCTCTGCATTTACACTGTGTCATGTGTGAGGCACACACAAATACATAAGTAAATAAATGTATGTTTGCTTGTTTGTTTTAAAGACTCTGTCTTTAGGGTCAGGGACACAGCTCAGCAGTAGAGTGCTTACCTGGAATCCACCAGTGGGAGAGGCCTTAGGCACAGTCTCCTGCAATGTAAAAACAAAAGGCCACTGTTTCTGAGTATGGCAGTGGTGGTGCTCATGCTTGTAATTCCAGAATCCAGAAGGCTGAAGCAAGAGAATTGTTGTGATTTCAAGGCCACTCTGAGCTACATGACAAGACCTTGTCTTGAGAATAAACATGGGCCAGCAAGATAGGCACTAGCCACCTAACTTACCTACCCAAATTCAGTCCCCAGAAACTACATTGTAGTAGAGAGAGCTGACTCCCTCAAATTACCCCCTGATTTTTACGTGTGCACAATGGCATATATGAATCCTGACATTTTCATATACACAAATAAACAAATGGAGACATTTTAAATAAAAATTAAAAAAAAAAAAACTCCTTTCCAAACGCATCCGGAGGCACTGAGCATTAGGTCTCCAATGTACAAAACAGTTAGAAACTCAAGGTGCGCGAGCTGTGATCTGTGAAAGGAGCCTGCAGTTTGGTTAAGACAGGAACTGAACACATACCCAAGGCCTTAGTCACTGGGCTTTGGCCCAGGTGTAGAAAGGAGCCCCGGTTGACAACAGTCAATTCAGACTCATGTCCAAGCACTGTGGCTCTGGCTGCATTGACACTAGGAAGCAAGGAAAGCCTGTGGAGGTTGTATGGGATCCCAAGCCCGGAAAAACAGCAGACAGCTGGCCTTGGGGATCATGGAGGACCCGGGCAGAAGGGAAAGAGGTTTGCTCTCACATCTGCAAGTGTGGGAACCTTTACTTCTGTCTCTCCCAAGAATATGAGACACAACATACAAGAAATTAAACCCCTGACTGTCCCCCCGCCCCGCTCCTCTCCCACGGGAAAGAGACAGGATCTTGAGCCACAAAGTTCTTAGCTTCTCTGTCGCTGCCCATCAATTTCTTTCCCGTTTGTAGATTTAAGAATGATCACGGGCGCCCTCTGCTGGCCGTTTTCTCCAAGGTGTAACAGTTTGAGCCCAGAGGAAGTCATCCACCCACCCGTGGCTACATAACACCAACCCTCCCCTTACCCCATCCCTCTCTTTCTTCCCATCCAGGTTATCTATATTGAAAGTCTACTTTGTGCCACATATTGTTGAGATGAATAAGAAAACTTCCATATGCACGCAGAAATTCACTTATACTTAGCATGTGAGCGGGGCTATATACACAAATTAAAAAAAATAAAACGAGTTAAAGCATAGTCCAGTAATTTGGGGGAAGTGAGATGGGGGTCCGACTGTGGTGAAGTGAGCAGAGAAGGCTCTAGGAACACAATACTCTTTTTGTCTTAAAAAAAAAAAAAGTACGGTGTGTGAGTGTGTGTGTGTCGTAGTACACACGTGGAACTCAAGAGACAGCTCAAAGAAGTAGGTCCTCTCCTACCACTCTGTGGGCCCTAGAGATTAAACTCTAGCTATCAGATTTAGTGGCAAGCGTCTTTATGTGCTGAGCTCTCTGGCTGACCCCGAGAACATGTTACCAAGGTGTAACCCAGGATCTACCTGTTCAGCAAGCAGCAGCTTCTGTGATGACGACAGGTTAAGAGGTCGCCATAACCAGCCAGGCTGCACCTATATGCTGGACAACTTTATGTGGGCGTCCCCCAAAACCCCACAGACTTTGAGCCTCTTCTACATAATAGACGAGAAGTTCAGGGAAGTACAAGGCTGGCATTTTGAGCCTACACACACACACACACACACACACACACACCACGCACACTCGTGGACATACAAGTTGAAGTCCAGAGCCTACAACACTCCGGGTTCTATCTTTCTCCCTGGTCCTGCTGCAGCCCCCTCCTCTTCTCTGCCTGCCTGCAGTTTCCATAGAAACAAAGATGGACAGTGGAGAGCTCTGAAGGAGACAGAGCATGAGCCTCCAGCCTCAGTATTTTATATAATTAAGATGCATCATCAGATGAGGCCTCTGCAAAAAGGCAGGGAGAGGAAAGGTCTGTGTGGGGGTCTCTGCCATCCCAGGCAGAAATCTCAAGCCACTTCAAAAAAAAAAAAAAAAAAGCAACATAAATGCTATTCGTTCTTCCCTTTATTCATTTATGATTAAACCAATTATCTGTCCCTCACACCCAATGGCTATGAGTGGATAACAGACATAATTTTATTCTTGTTACCAAGACAGAGTCTCGCTAGATGGCCCAGGCTGGCTTTAAATTCAGGGCAATTTTCTGTGCTCTAGCTTGCTGTGTGCTAGGATTACAGTAATGTGCAGGTGGTTATATTAGTGAGTATGTATATATACATATATACACATATTATTGGTATATGCATGCATTTAATGCACCACAGGAAGCATGTAGGAGTCAGAAGACAACCTGTGGGAGTCAGTTCTCTCCTTCCACCATGTGGGGAACAAAGTCAGTTCCGCAGCCTTTGGGGCAAGCACCTTTACCTGCCGAGCCATGATGCCATCCCTGTTATATTAATATACTAATTTTGTATTTATTCTCAGCTGATGGCATTGTCACAGGAACACTGTATAGAGGAAGGGAAATCCCACAATGCATCAGTAAGGATGCTTGCTTCTTAGATGAGGTGACCGCACAAAACGACACATGGCAATCAGTACTAGTATGGTAGCAGGCAGGAGGCTGCATGGTCCCAACACTAGCCAAGTAGAAGCAGGGAGATCAGGAATCCACAACCATCTTCAGTTCTATAGCAAGTTTTAGCCAGCCTGAGACCCTGCCTCAAAAGAGGAAGGAAGGAAGGAAGGAAGGAAGGAAGGAAGGAAGGAAGGAAGGAAGGAAGGAAGGAAGGAAGGAAGGAAGAAAAATATTGAGAGTTGAGGTAAGATGGTCCCATTGGTGGCACTTGCCACCAAGCTGCTGACCTGAGTAAGATCCCAGGATCACTCAATGGAAGGAGAGAACTAACACCCAGAAGCTGTCCTCTGTCCTTCATGTCTACACTGTGTCATTTGTGAGCATGCACACACATAAATAAATGCAATTGAAAATGTCTTAATGGACATGCTGGGCATTTCAAATTGTATAAAATGTGTGTGCATCTCACAGGGCCTCGTGGCCATTGAAACTAAAGACGTTTGCTTTGGACTTCCACGTGTCTGAGAACACTGGACAAGGTCTTCATCCAGATACACTAGCCTGGATTTCTCTTCCCATCTCACAAGAGTTTTGTAGGAACTCTGGGTGTACGCTATTGTTTCTCTACTTGTGGGTCGTGACCCCTCTGACAAAGCCCTATCTCTGAACATTAGGATTTATAATAGCAAGATTACAGTTATTAAGTAGTTATGAAATAATTTTATGGCCGGGGATCACTGCAACATGAGGGACTGTATTGAAGGGTCGCAGCATTAGGAAGGTTGAGAAGCAGGGGTATACACAAAGAAGGACCCCTCCTGCTTGAATTCTGGATCTCGGCTTCCAGCACCTCTCGTTGATGTACTACCCTCTTCACACACACACATCTCTCTTTCCCAGCCCACTCCACCTCTCCAGCCGTAGATCCCATCTCTGCAGATTCAACAAGATTTGTGTCAAAAAACATTTATAAGCCAAGCTCACACCTTTAATCCCAGAGTCTGGGAGGCAGAGGCGAGCAAATCTCTGTGAGCTCAAAGCCAGCCTTGTCTACAGAGCAGGTGCAAGGCCAGTTAGGACTACAGAGTGAGACATTGCCTCAGTAAATAAATATATCAATAGACAAACATAAATCAATACATATCACATCTGGACTGAAAGGAAAGATATTTTTTAGAGGCCAGAATGTCCTAAAAACAGTGTAATTACTACCTCATAACACTTACATGGTAGTACGTATTAAAATTAACCTAGAGTTGATGAACATGTATGTGAGGATGACAGGCTGACTCAGGAAGTCGAGGCACTTGCTTCCAAGCCTAACACACCGAGTTCATTCCCCAGATCTCTTATGGAGGAAGGAGAGAAACCCCTGGAAGTTGTCCTCTGACCTCCATGTGTAACAGCAGCACACGTGTACCCCCCCAACAGACACTATACACACACTCAAAATAAGTAGAATATAATAATTGTGTGAAGTTAAGTGCAAACACTGAGTATGGATGGACGTAAGCATACTAGAGAGTCTTAGAGAAGATCCTTCATGGATCCTGAGACCTGACTATATACATAAGATACCTACTGTGTGCTGAGCATTGCAATGGGCTAGGAGTGCAGGGAGACCCAAAGAATCTTCACCCTGGCGCTTTCACGTAATTCTGCAGTGAGCAGAAAGTAATCAGACAGACAGATGGAGAGAGAAAGAGACAGACAGACAGAGACAGGGAGAAAGACAGAGACAGAGAGATGGAAGAGCTTCAAACAACAGTTTGTGTAGCAATAAATAAATTAATTAATTAATTAAATCAAATAAAGCAGGAGATAGGTGGAAGGCAGAGTCAGGACGGGCGTTTTGCCTTCTCTGGTCCAGAGGGCAGTCTGGGAATGAGATTTTGATGATCAGTCTTCTCATCCCTCAGTGAAGGATAATCTTAGCTGTCAGTCTGACTGGATCTGGACTCAGTTGAGAGGTAAGATGCTGGGCACTCGTGTGGGAGCTCATCTCGATCAGGTCAATTAGGAAGACCCATCACCTTCCAATGGCAGCTCGATCCGAAAGGGTCCCAGGGAAAAGCTTGGCTTTCTGCCTCGTCCCCCCCCCCCTCAGGTCTTGGTCTTGACTTTACCTACCTTGTTGGCCAAGTTCATCTAGCCTGATTTTTAGTTCATCTGACCTGTCACTGCCTTCAGTTCTTCAGTGATATCATAACCCTGTTACTTTGCCCTTCCAATGTGGTTTAAACACCAGGAATCCTCCAGGCCCTCAGGACTGGATTAGGCCAGCTGAAGCATCCAGCCTCCTGTTGGCAGATAGTCATTGGAGACTACTCAGGTTGTACTGTGTAAACTAATTGGATAAATTCCCTTTTAATATATTTTTTCTATCAGCTCTCTTCCTTTACTGAACCCTGACTAATAACCCCCTCCCCATTCTAGTATCTATGCAGTCTGAAAAACATTATTTTACCAATTCTGGCAACACTATGATGCATATGGGGTTAAGTGATTTTCAAGCAGTACCTATTATAACCTTTGCCACAATCTAGAAATATATATTCTACCATTTAAAAAAAAAAAAAAAGAAAGAAAACCGAGAATCAGAAAAAAAAAAAAATCACAGGCCCCTGATCTCATGTTTTTGTCTAACATTCCCCACACCAAAATACTACTGGGAATTATTCATATGGCTGATTGGGATTCTAATGCGCAATATAGTCTGGTAAGTTCTATCCTCTGTATCTCTCAGCCTTATCCCTCTCAGCTTCAGTTTCCATAGCAACGAGCAGAGCCTGCCTGCATCACTAACACCAGAGGATGCTCCTAAGGACCAAAGCAGAGTAAATGGATGCCAGAGCAGCTGAGCTGGGGTGAGGGGTGGATCATTGGTCTGCTGTACCCCTACCTGGGATTCTGACCTGAAATAGATATATCTATAGTTCAAATACATATATAATCTAATTATAGATACAGAAATAGATATAGGTAGATAGATGTGCATATACATATGTGTGTATATTTCCTATCATAATTCATGTATACATAGATTTACCACATATAAATACCTGGCAGTCTTATATTCTCTGGAAAATAATACATTGGGATAAGACACTGTGTGACAGGCCAGAGGTCCTTTATAAGGAAGAGGAAGAATACAATTGGGTATAACAAGGATTCTGCTAAGAAGCAGAGAGTCTCTAAGTCTATGCTTTCCCCCAAATCTACATCTGGACAATTTCAGAACTCAACTCTGACACTCTCCTGTCTCCCAGGACCCAAAGCTAGCAAACCAGGTGAGGTCCTGGGATAGTACATGAATGACAGGTGAAAAGAATCCTTGACCCAGTGCCTCACCCCAGGTGAGTGATGAGGACAGAGGCATTTTCTTCTTCTACCCCTTGTTGATTTACAAGGCTCTGCTCTTCCCAGAATCAATGCTTGGTTCTTCAGGTAGCCATTAAAATGTGTGAGTGTGTGTGTGTGTGTGTGTGTGTGTGTGTGTGTGTGTGTGTTGTGTGTGTGTGTGTGTGTGTGTGTGTAGGAAGGAGCCTAGGTTTTTGTGCATGCTGGGAAGATATTCTACCACAGAGCTACCCAATCTCAGGCCACCAACCCAACACCTTTTTAAAAATTTTTTGTTACTATATTTTGTATCTTCACAAGCTAACCTGTCCACAAAGTGCATACACAAGGCATTCAACACCTTATTATAAAATAGGCCTTGTAAGAAAAGAGTTTTGTGGAGCTGCAAGATGATTAAATGTTCTGAGCATGTGAACCCAAATGAGATAGATTCCATAGGTTCGGTGGCTCCATCCAGTTTCTTGTGTGTGGAGCTGCGGTCTATGAGGCGCAGAGGCCAGGGGTGGCAGGGTACTGAGTGTGTGCCCTGTTTTGTTCTGTTGAGATAGGGTGTCTTGCTAAACCAGCAGCTTACTGGTTTTGTCTAGGCTGTCTGACCAGCAAACCCCAGAAATCCCCCCCCCCCCCGTCCCTGTCCCCACGGCACTGGGGTTACCATCAAGTGAGGCCATCTTTTTACATGGGTCTGGGAGGTCATTCTTTCACAGCAAAACACTCTTATCCATTAAGCTATTTTTTTAAGATTTATTTATTTATTATGTATGCAGTGTTCTGTCTGCAACATGCCTGCAGGCCAGAAGAGGGCGCAGAAGAGGGTGTGAGCTACCATTTGTGTGCAGGGAATTGAATTCAGGACCTCTGGAAGAGCAGCAAGTTCTCTCTCTCTCTCTCTCTCTCTCTCTCTCTCTCTCTCTCTCTCTCTGTGTGTGTGTGTGTGTGTGTGTGTGTGTGTGTGTGTGTGTGTGGTTTTTCAAGACAGGGTTTCTCTGTGTAGCCCTGGGTATCCTGAAACTGGCTCACTCTGTAGACCAGGCTGGCCTCAAGCTCAGAGATCTGTACTGCTTCTAGGAATACTATACTGAAATTAAAGGCTTCTACCATCACCTCCCAACTCTTTCCAGACTCTCTCTTTTAAACTTTATTTATTTTTTTGTGCATCTTGGTGCTTTGCCTGCATGTATGTTTTGTGAGGGTGGTGGGTCCCATGGAACTGCAGTTTACAAACAGCTGTGAGCTGCCATGTGGGTGCTGGGGAACTGATCTCAGGTCCTCTAGAAGAGCAGCCAGTGTTTTTTAGCCACTGAGCCATCTCTCCAGCCCCTTTACTCCAGACTCTTAGATGCACATTTTCGATATAAAATGTTTGGAACACATGATGGAATTATTAGGATGCCAATCCACCATAAGTTGAAATGCATCCCATTATCTGTCTTTAATTGTTTTACATGCTGGGAATTCTGGGTAACCAACACACACAAGGTCCAAAAATGTGGTTCACTTATTTGGGGCACCTGACAATTTGAGTTTGATCCCCAAAACCTATGACTGAAGCTGAGGACTGACTCATGGGAGTTGTTTGCTGACTTACACACACACACACACACACACACACACACACACACACACACATGCACATATGCCGTGGCCACACATGCCAACCATGTGCACACAGGAATAACACATACTTTTTAAAAACCACAAAACAAGTCTTTACTATTGTTCCTAGAATGTTCACCATGACCTAGAAATGCATAAAGCAAATAAGTAAAAGATAAGAAATGGACTTTAGAACCCTATGATAAAATGTTATCAGGACACACATGTACACTGTGGGTATAGATTTGAATATTCAATAGATATACTTAAAAAATAAAGAGTTAGAGAGGTGGCTAAGCAGTTAAAATCACATGCTATGAGGGCACGAGGACCAGGATTTGGATCCCCAGAACAAATGTAAATGCTGGGTGGGCGTGGCAGCTCACTTGTAGCTTCAGACCCTCATCATAAGGAGCTAGCAAAACTAGTCACATCTCCATGATCTGGTTTGATCCTGCTTCAGAGTAATGGAGGATAACACCCACTATCAACTCAACTTTGGGCTTCCATGAAGACATACACACACACACACACACACACACACACACACACACACACACACACACACTGAAAAAGGGAGAGAGAGAGATGTTGTAGCGCACACCTTCAATTCAATCACTTGAGAGGCAGAGGCAGGTGGATCGCTGTGAGTTTGTGGCCAGCCTGGTCTATAAAGTGAGTTCCAGGACAGCCAGAGCTACACAGAGAAATCCTGTCTTGAAAACCAAAGCCAAGCCAACCAAGCAAAGAAAAAAAAAAAACAAACAAAACTAAACAGAGGAGATTTCAGTCTGCATGAGTTAATGAGGAATTGTGGGGCATGGAGTAAAATGTGGGGGTCTAGACGTGCTTAGCCTGCCTCAGGCCCTGGATTCTCTCCCTAGCACAATGGATATGGTGTAAAACTGAAGTTCCTAGGGAAAAGACTGATGGAATGGTTATAGCTTTGTGTTTGGAATGCTGCAGATGCACAGCTGAAATTATTTTGGGTCATCTTAGTGATCTTAATAGCCTCTCATTGCCCTCCCTCTGTGTCTGTTGCAATCCTTTGAACTATCAGGCAAAGCCTTTACAATGCATTATATAACAGAGCACTAGCTTCCACTGACCCCAGAGCTGTGCGTGTTGTTTGATAGCATCCAAAACCTAGAGCCATGTTTTCCTGTATGCCTGGCACTCACATAAACAAATTTGGTAAATACCTAGATTTATGGTTTTCATTTGTCATGTGGCACACACACATCAATTAAGATAAATATTTTAAAATAGATATAAATATAAGATATATGGATATGGATGTGGAATAGAGATGCAGACAGATGTTTGTGACGTGAGGTTCCGTGCATCCTGTTTGATGGCAAATAATAGATGTTTATCCGTTACCCTGATCTGCATCTAAACCCAGTTTTTGCAGCCACATCGTGGTGCATGAAATATTTCACTCTCTGAAGCTCTCACTGCCCTCTGTTCATCCTCTTGACCACCCACTCCTTCCTCCCTACAAGTGGTTTCCATGGTGACCTTCTCTGGTTGCTAGCAAGGTTGAGTACCCTGGGGAAGAGAGGAAGGCCTCTTGTCAAGGGCAGAGTGGATTGAGGGTGGGTGGGGAGACTCAAAAGGGGTTCAATCCTGCTGTAGGAGTACACAAAGGGGTGGGGAGGGATGATGTTTTGGGGTGCCTGGTGGAGTGGGAAGGGAGAGTCGGTATGCGTATGGCCAAGACGCGTTGTTTACTTGTAAGAAATTATCAAAGAATAAATACAAGACATTCTATTTAAAAAAACTAATAACAACCCAAACAATAAGTCCTTCAGTCCCTTTCTGCCGCCGCCCTCTTATTTGCCCAATCAAACCCTTGGCACTTGCTAAAGACCTCTAGGTCATTTTGGAATTAGAGGGGGGCAAAAATCTAGCCGCGCCGGCTGCTGACCCAAATGGAAGTCATGAGTTCTTGGTGGGCAGCTGCTGCAGGTGTGAGAGAAAGCCTCATTATGTTGCCTCCTTGCTCTCCATTCAGTACATTTTGTCCTTCCTTTTTTGTGTGTGTGGCTGATGGAGGACTTCCTTTATGTGCCAAGGAGGTTATTAGGCACTTGAATGCAATTTCAAAACCTCTTTGCTATAAGAAATGAAACACCGCTCTGCAAAAGGAGTCCAAGAGCTCTCCCAGAGAATCAAAAGCAAGAGAGTCCTACTTATTCCTGTTTCAAAAGACATCAGGCTCTTTTGTATTTTCCCATATCCCCCCCCCCCTCCGCCTTTTTTTTTTCTCTTTTTGGTCGGGAAGACTGATCAATTGTTGGGAGCAGTGCATTGACGGCCCCTTACTGCTATTGTCTAGGACTCATCTATGGCTTTGCATCTAATAGCGTTTGTTTTATGAAATCGGGTGCACCTGTGTTTGGGAAAAGTGTGTTTAGAATGTTAATGACTCTGTGATGGATGGTTCCCTTAATTAGTCTGAAGTGACCCTCTTTATCTTTTCTCTCTAGTTTTGACATTGGGCCCTTGTTTTGCTGCGACCCGTGAGTCCCCAACCACCTGGAAGAACTAACAGGAAATGAGTGGGAGCCAAGACTCAACCACAGCTTAATGACCCGAATGATGCTACTTCCACCATCAGAATCGGGTGAGGGTGATGGCAGGCGTAGGTTGTCTGGAACTGTGAGTTCAGAAACCAATGATGTCAGGAGGCTGCGATTGTTTCCTTGTATGAAATTGTCAAAGAATAAATAAAAGATATTATATTTAAAATAATAGTAACAACCACAACAAGAAGTCCTCAGTCTGTCCGTCATCCCCGTTGGTCTACTCAAGCTCTTGGTGCTTATTAAAGAACTCCAGGTCCTTTTTGAATTGGGGGGGGGCACAATGTAAAGATCTGAAGATGGGAGCTTTCCAATACAGCTTTCGATAGCTGGGGGCAAATCTTCACCAATCTCAGAGAAGGAAGCAGATGGTACATGAAAGAACCAAGCAACATCTGCTTAAGCAAACGCTGCATTTCTCCCATTCATGAAAACAGTCTATTTATGGGCTGCATTACAAGATTACTTTTGTAAAAGCATGGACCATTGTGCCTCTAAAATGTCATGGTCTCGAGTAGATGGTGCTGGCCTAGAGCAAAGATCCTATGGCAAAATAAGCTTAGTGTGTTTTTCTTCAAGAAAATGGGAGTTGATGTGATGCTGAGTAGAATGAACATGGGTGGAGAACTGAAGATACAGTGTTGAGAAGATCCAGCGGGTAAAGGCTTAGGTCCTATACAAGCACAGGGACCTGAGTTAAGGTCTCCAGTCCCATGCAAAGCCAGATTGGATTTTACTAATCTGTATCCAGTGAGACAGCTACGGTGAACAAAAGACTCCCTACCTCAAACGAGGCAGAAGGCAGGGATCAGCACCCATGGCTGTCCTCTGACTAACACATACGAATGCACAGTGTTTCATTCGTTTATTTCTAAAGATTTGTCTTTATTTTCTGTGTATATAGATTTGTCCCTATGTTTCTTGTGCATCGCATTGTGTACTGCTTGAGGAGGCCAGAAGGGGGCATCAGATCCCCTGGAACTGGAATCATAAATGGTTGTGAGCTGCAGTGTGGATGCTGGGAATTGAACCCTGGTCCTCTGGAAGAGCAATCAATGCTCTTAATCATTGATCCATCTCTCCAGCTCCACAGAGATATTATTTTTGAAGAATTAAGAATATGCCTGGCATGGTGGTACAAACCTTTAAGATCAGCCCTCAGGAGTTTGAGGCAGGTGATTGTCTGTGAGTTCAAGGCCAGCCTGGTCTATATAGAGAAGTACCAAAACATTCAGAGTGAGACTGTGTATCAAAAAATACCTTTATGATATATGTAAATATATAGATATATATGATATATATAATAAGATATAGAGATATGGATATGATGTATATGTACATATGTGTATATATCATGCTTGTTATGTGTGCTACTGAGACAAATCTGTGAAACAGGGTATAGGTATTGGAGCTAGCCTGGACAACCTTTCTTATTTCTTCCTTGGGGTTTGTTGTGTGCAAACATGAAATTTTATCAACTGTATTAGTTGTTTTTTTTTTTTTCCAACTTGTGGTTGGAGCAGGGCTTATTATAACCCCTAGTTTTATAAGATCTCAGTCCATTGAGGTGGAGATGACACCATGACAGCCGGAGTCTTTGACTACTTTTTCCATAGTGCAAAGGAGGAATTAGAGAGAGCAGATTGTAGCTAGACTGGGTATGTAGCCAGTGAGGCCCACCCCAGTGACCTACTTCTACTAACTAGACTCTTCTTCCCCAAGGTTCCCCAGCCTCCCAAAACACCATCATGAGCTCGGGACCAGATGCTCAAACATGGGAGCTTGTAAGGGACACTTTACATTCAAACTCTCCTTTTAGTACCAGAGAGAGAAATGAGAACCTCCTGTGTTCGAGGCAAACATTCCGTTATTGGCTGCATCGCTGGTTGTCAGTATTTAATTCAGCAGTTCTCAGTCTGTGGGTTACACCTTTGCAGGCCAAATGACTCTGCTAAATGAGCTTTTCACAGGGGCCCCATACTAGATATCCAGCTTATCTGATATTTACATTACAACTCATAACAGTAGCAAAATTACAGTTATGAAGTAGGAAAGGAATCATTTTATGGTTGGGGGTCACCAAACACAAGGAACTGTATTAAAGGGTCACAGCGTTAGGAAGGTTGAGAACCACTGCCTTAATTTTTTCTCTTTCTTACCTTATCTTGTAATGCCAAATGATTGGAGAAACCCCCAATATCCTTCAAAGGTACCTGGCCAAACAACACACACACACACACACACACACACACACACACACACACACACACACACACACACACATTCATACATGCAATGGGTTTGGGTTTTTGGGAATTCTTTTAAGAGGATTTACTTATTTATTTATTTTGCATATGTGTGTGTGCCTATGTGAGTTAAAACACACGTCATGCATACAGGTTTCTTTGGAAGCCAGAGAGCCCACTGATATGGATACTTGAAATCAAACCGAGAGCCCCTGCAAGAGCAGTAAGTGTTCACTTAACTGCTGAGTCATTTCTCCAGCCCCTATAAAGATTTATTTATGTGTATGTGTGTGTCAGTGTCCATTAGACTTATTTTTTAAAACTTATTTGGTAGCTCAGTTGGTATTCCACTTACCTAGTTTGTATGAAGCCCTGGGTTTCATTCCCAGGGCAGCATAAACAGGGTATGGTGGCATCCAGCTGCAAGCCTAGAACTCCAGATTTAGAGGAAGTTCAAAGCCATCCTTGGCTACATTAAAGATTATGGGGATAGATACAACATACAAAATTCTGTTTCAAAAATTTTAAAAAAAAGAAAAAAGAGGTTGGAGAGATGGCTCAGCCGTTAAGACCACTGGCTGTTCTTCCAGAGCACCTGGGTTCGATTCCCAGCACCCAGACAGCAGCTCACACAAGTCTGTAACTCCAGTCCAGAGAATCTGACACCCTCGTACATGCAGGCAAAACACTAATACACATGAAATAAAACTAAATTTTAAAATGCACACTGTGTGTGTGTACATGTGCATGCATGTGTATGTGTGTGTGTGTGTGTGTGTGTGTGTGTGTGTGTGTGTGTGTGTGTGATGGAGTGGGTCACACATATCAGGGCACATGTGTGGCAGCCAGATAATGTTTATGGAGTAAATGCTTTCCTCCTATCTTGACTAAGTCTCAGGATTGAACTCAGGCCAGCAAGCTTTCCTGGCAAATGCCTTTACTTGCTGAGCCATCTCAACAGCCAGACATTGACATACTTGTTTGAAAAAGGGTCCCACTATGTAGCCTGGGCTGGCCTGGAATTTATTATGTAGATCTGGATGGCCCGAAATTCACTAAGATTCCCATTGTATCAGCCTCCCAAGTGCTGGAATTAAAGACATGGTCAACACACCCAGCTTGATGCTGACATTTTTGAAGAACACAGAGAGGTTTGTAAAATGTCTCTCAGCCTAGGTTTGTCTAACCCTTCCTGATTCTCAAAGATTTTCATCTTGGTGCAAGTGTGCCCCCCCCCCCAATCATTTTTTCCTTCCTTCCTCCCTCTCTCTCTCTCTCTCTTTCTAGACAGGGTTTCTTTGTGTAGTCCTGGCTGCTCTGGAACTTGCTCTGTAGACCAGGCCAACCTTGAATTCAGAGATCTTCCTGCATCTGCTTCCCCAGTGCTTGGATTAACGGCGTGCACCACCGCCACCGTCCAGCTCAGCTCATTCTCCTATAAGTTCACGGCATTATTTTGGCCCAACATTGGCACCGCTGGATACTTACCTAACGTGGCATGTGCCCTGGTGAAGTTATTATTTTTCTTATCATCCTGTGTTCCGTATACACCTGTTTCACTTTATACTTTCACCCAACACAGGTTTATTTAATTTTTTTTTCCCTTCAGTGGGTAGCTTCACATCAATGAGTATATGGACAGTATAAATTAGAATTGAGGGGTTACTAAAGGGAGAAGGGACCTGAAGGGATGGATAGCTCAGTGGTCCTGCAGAGGACCCAAGTATGAGTCCCAGTACCTGCATCTGGAGGCTTACAGTTGCCTGTAACTCTAACTCCAGTAAATTTAACTCCCTCCTTAGGCTTCCTTGGTCACCTGCACACGTGTGTACCTCACCTTCTCCCACACACATAATTTAAAGTTAGGAAGGGTGAGATAGATGGTGGATTTTTGAAGAATTGGGAGAAGGATAGAGTTGAAAATAATCAATTGATGAAATTCTCAAAAATATACATACTTTTTAAATCTCACATTTGTGTTGTGTATGCGAGTGGACAGGCTCATGTTATAAGCCACATGGATCCCCTAAGGGAATCAGTTCTTTGCCTTCCATTATGCAGGCCCTAGGGGCTGAACTTAGGTCTTCAAACTTGCATGACAGTGCCTCAACCCACGGAGGCATCTCTCTTGAGGTAGTTATTTCGTGAGAGCTGTCAAGTGATGATTTCCTGATCCCATGTCGTCTCCGGCTGACTCTCTGTTAGAATTCATCTCTGAGGCTGCTTTTTTTTTTTTTTTTTTTTTTTTTTTTAAATCCTACCTTAATTGATTCCATGCTGATTTTTGTGGATTTTAACTTAATTAAGGGCTTGTTTATAATTTGCTACTTTCAGAATTTATCATGTCTAGGGCTGCTCCAATTCTGATTCTGGATCTTTTCAAGCTTTTTTTTTTTTGACATGAAAACAAAACACAAAAACCCTCCCATGCTTTCCAGACACAATGAGACATTCTAGCCTCCTGTTTCCCCTGCCCTGACCTGCAATCAGCTAATTATCCACGGAGTCCCAGGCCCTTCTTCCCCAGAACAATATGTCAAAATCAAGTTCTGAGCTCTGAACGTGCCTTTTTATAAAATCCATGTTTTGGAGAATACTAAAGATCGTAGGGATTTTATCAGAAGAAAGAAATGGTTGCTCTTTCATTTTAAAAAATAATTATATTTTCTTTATCTAGTGAATTTACATATATGGGTGTGTGTGGATGCATAAGCACACCAGTGTGTGTGTGTGTGTGTGTGTGTGTGTGTGTGTGTGTGTGTGTGTGTGTGTGTGTACATAATTTATAGGAGTAAGCTCTATCTTTTCACAGTGTGGATCCTGAGGATCAAACTTGCTTGGCTGCTAGTATCTTTATCTGTTGATCCTTTTCACTGGGCCTACATTTTAAATTTTTGTTTTTGAGGCAGAGTCTCAAGTAGCCCAGGCTGGCCTTGAGTTCAAAATTTAGTTAAGGATAAGTTTAATCTCCCATACTTTCTGCCTTTGGGACAGAGTGCTCTGGGACACACTGGTATTTTTAAGCCACCACTCTAGCTCTTGCCTGTCTGGAAAAACAAGTGTTGAGTAAAATTTCCAAAGACATAACTTTTCCAAATCCTTTTGTTTTTTGACAACATGGGTGAATCTAAAGGATGTCATGCAGCCAGGTGAAATTAGCCAGATGCAGGGGAATAAATGACATGATCTCACTTGCTGGCAATATCTAAAAACCTGGAATCATAGGAGCAGACAAATGGTGATTACCAGAGGCTGGGGTTGGGAGTGATGAGGATGGAGGAGATGTTGATCAAAAGACAGAAAATTTTCAATCAGAAGGATGGTAAGGGGGCTCATTGGGTAGAGATGCCAGAGATGCACAGGTCCCAGAGAAGGGCAGAAACAAAAGGGGTGGGGGGGAGTCTCACCTAGGTTTTCATCCTGAGCAACTTGGTGCATCAAGCTGAGATGGGAAAGCTTGGGGTACAAGAAAAAGAGATTGAGGAGGTCCAAGGAAGTGACAGTTAAGTAAAAATCACCTACCATCAAAAAAGGAGTTCAATCCCAGGGACCCACACTGTGGCAGGAGAGAGCTGACTCAGGTAAATTGTTCTCTGACCACATTATGATGGCCACAGCACATGAGCTTAAAATGTGTAGTAAGAATAAATGTGATTCTAAAACAATTTTAAAGATGGTGCTATGCCCTCTTGAAAGCATATATGGCAGTGAGTGGACTGGATTAGAGGCAGTGGGGATGGAGAAAAACATGGTGGTTGTCAGAGAATTGCGCTGTGCAAACAGAGAGCCTGAGCTTGGGGAGAGAAAGAAGCCACAGGGTGTTTACCATTTCCCCTGCAGCCAAAGGACAGCTCAGCTCCCAAATCAGCAACGGAATTTTCCACTGAGCTAAAGGCCAGAGGCTTGTTCTGAGAATTATATACCTCCCTGTGTAATTAAGGATGGAAAAAGGTCTAGCTTACACACAAAACAATGCGGACAGTCTTCTGAGATGTCTGTTTAAAATCACAACTGTCGAAAGAGCCATCTGCTTTGCAAATTTCCCCTTGATTGTAGCCTTCATTTTCATCCAAATTTTGAGAGCTGAAAACATTGAATTTTACAATCTGCAGGCTTTATTGCTTGGGGGTTAGGGGTTGGGGAGGAGTGTTGGGAGGGTGAGATGGGGTGAGGGTCTCTTTTGGAGCCAAGATTGACTTGAAACTATGTGGTCTGGGCTGATTCTGAACTCTAAGATCCTCTTCTTACCTCGGCCTCCCAGGACTGAAATTTGCAGGTGTTTGCCACCTGCCTGGCATTTTAGTTCTTGAGAAGTGTTTATTGGTGTCTGGTACAAAATTAGTGTTTGGTGAGACAGTTTATAGCGATGATTTCTTTGATACAGTTTTAGCAAAGAAATGGTGCCTTTTGTGTCTTAATTTTGTGTTCTTTTTATTTGTAGATCATTACTATTATTAGGTTTGGGAATTTGGGGTACTGCTTTACAGCTGTTGTCTTTGTTTTGAGGCAAGCTATCTCCCCAGAGACCAGGCTAGCCCCAGACTCTGGGATCTGCCTCCAAAAAGTACAGTGGTACCACCACGCCCATTTTTTTAAGACATAATTTTTTCATATGGTTGCTTACACCATCCAGTCCAAAATGAAGCCTGGCTCAAAAAACAAAGCAAAAGCAAAGACAATAAACAATGGGAAGCAGAGGCAGGCTGATCTCTGTGAGTTCAACGCCAGCCTGGCCTGCAAAGTGAGTTCCAGGACAGCCAGGGCTACACAGAGAGAAACCATGTCTTAAAAACAAACAAAAACCTTCCCCCAAATCACTTTGGTTTTTCTCTGATGCATTTTTACAGCCAGTTACCTATTTTGTGGCTTCTCACTCCAGCAAGCCTGTGGTATCTCCCCAGGAGAATCTCCTGGTGATTTTTGGCTTAGAGCACTGACTTCCATAGTGTTCAGCGCCAACATAGCACACACCTCACCTCTGTCTTGCCTTATACTCACCATTAGAACATAAAGTCTTAGAAGATGGAATTCAAAATCCACAGTACTTGACATGATCACCTGACTTGGAGAGACTCAGTGAATCCAATCTTTTCTTTCTTTTTTTTTTTCTTTATGATTATTATTTTTTAATCTTTAGGCTGGAGGACTGGGGATTTAACATAGAACCTGCGCCTTGCTTTAGAAGGAAGTGCTGGCACCATGAGCTACACTCTATCGTTATTTTAGTTTTTAGAGGTAGGGTCTCACATAGCCTGGATTGTTTTGTTTGTTTATGGAATTTTGTTTTGAGACAAAGTAGCCTGAAGCCCAGTAAAACGGACTGACCTTGAACTCAACAGACCTGCCTCTCTTGGCTTTCCCATTTCTGAGAATAAATGGGTGTGCCAACACCACTAACTATTGGATTGCTCCAGAATTCCACAAGTAGCCAAGGATGATGGCCTTGCATTCCTCCACCTCTTAAGTGCTGGGATGTCAGGGGGTGCTTCTTTGACCGATTTTCTTTTTGAAGTTGAACTATAAAAATTATTTATATTTTGGCTGGAGGGATAGCTCAGTGGTTAAGACCACTGGCTGATCTTCCATAGGACCTGGGTTCAATTACCAGCACCCAAGAGGCAGCTCACAGAGGCCTGTAACTACAATTCCAGAGGATCCAACACCCTCACGCAGGCATACACCAAAGCACATGAAATAAAAGTAAAATTTTTTAAAAATAAAATTGCTCTAATGTATATGTCAATCAAGCTATTGACAAAGCCATCATTTCTCCATGGTGAGAGCATGTAAAATCTCTCCTAGTCATTTCTGAATAATATTACTATTAAGTAGAATTTACACTGTACTCAATGGACATGCTCAGAGGCCAAAAACCCTCCACCCAGTGACAAGCAGGCCAGGGTAAGATGGAGCCAAGGTATGAACACAAATCTCACCGCCCTTGCCTTCCATGTCATCAGTGGGTGAGATCTGAGGTTCATCTACGCTTGTCTTGTAGGGTAAATGGGTTGGAATCCATTAGAGCCACAGCAGCCAAAAAGGCCCGGTTCCTTACAGTCAATGCCCTACGAGCGCCACCTTACGGCATCTGACCGCAATTACTGGTGAATGTCCTTAAAGGCCTCTCCAAACATGAAAGCGGAATTCACACTTGTACCCCAGCACTGAGGAAGGAATGCCGCTTATGCTACATGAGAACCTATCTCAGAAAGTCAAGGAAAGATCTGGAAATGGAGCTCTGTTGATAGATTGCCTCCTTAGAATTCACAAAGCCCTGGATTTCGTCCCTGGAGTACACACTCCTAACAGGGACTAATTGGACCCAGGTGGAGCACATATCTGTAATTTCAGCACTTAAGAGACGGAGCCAAAACGTTAAGAAATTCAACGTGGTGCCAGTTGGACACACACACACACACACACACACACACACACACACAGAGCCATCCTCAGCTACATTCCCCGGATATGGTGGCTACCCCCACACCCTCTTCCTAAACTTCCTTCCCAAATGGAGACATAACAATGTCTTACTGTGTTTTCTTGGGATGGGATTTTACTCCGTAGCCCTGGCTGTCCTGGAACTAGCTCTGTAGACCAGGCTAACCTCTGCCTCCCAATGCTGGGATTAATACCACCTGGTTCTGAGAGGTGTCTTAACCCTGCCCCAACACCTGCTGACCTGGCACAGCTCCTCAGCTCCCCAAGTAGCTCGAGGTTCTCATTAGTAAATACTTTTTTGGATTTGCTGAGAGATATGCTAGATGGGGGTTTGGGGAGATGTATCCTTTATTAACATTGTCCACTCAGAGTGGGGGAAACTGGGATAGAAGAGAATAAACTTCTTCATTTAGGATTCAGAGGCAGGTGGAACTCCTCAAATTTGAGACTAGCCTGATAGATATCGTAGTGAGTTCCAGGCTAGCCAGGGCTACACACTAAGACCTCCCCTGGCCTCCTGGAGTACCGGGCACACATATGTACATGCAGGCAAGCACTCACACACATAAAATAAAAAGAAATTCTGTTGGTGTTTGTTTTTAAGGGAGGAGTATTTAGGAGATGAATGCTAAATAATACATAAATATAATATATATTATATTGGGTATAATGCAGTAATCACAAAGATAATCCCATTGCCTACCTTTTTTTAAAAAAATCAGAAAGACCTCGAAATAATAGAGAAATAAAAATAAAGCTTATGGATGCAACATCCTTGATCAACCCAAATGTACTCAGTTTTAACTTGGATTTCTACAATTCTGTAATGTGTCTACAACACATGTGGACATTCCCCATAGTGAAGTCATAAAGCCATATAAATAGGGAGTGGAATTAAGCCCACATGGACATGTGAGTTTTTCAATTCATTAATGTCTGTAAATGTAACTTTTTATTCCTGAGGGCACATCTTTTTTATTGTCTTTATTTAGCCTGTGAATTTCCGTAACAATTGCTACTAGCTGCCACTAGATGGCGGTGGACACCATTTTTTAAAAGAGTAAGTACGGGGGGGGGGGGGGGGCGCGAGTGCGCGTGCTCCAGTTCTGTGTTTCTCTTTTCTGGCTCATTTTGTTTTGTTGAGGCAGGGTCTTATGTAGCTCAGCCTGGACTTGAATTCACTACATCTTAGCGCAAGATAATCTTGAAGTCCTGATTCCCCATCTGCCACCCCCAAGTGCTGAAATAATAAACATTAGTCGCCATGCCCAGTTCTGTGCGATGCTGGGTGTTGAGCACAAGGCTTACTGCGTGCATGTCAGACAAACAGTCTACTAATTTGGTTATATCCCCAGCTCTATCTTATTCCTTGGTTTTCAGTTAATGATTGGCAAGTAAAAAGGTGGCTCTAGGAGGCAGGGGAGATGGCTCAGTGATTAAAAGCAACTGTTGCTCTTTGCAGAGAACCTAGGTTCAATTCCCAGTACCTATGTGAAAGCTCATAGCCAACCATAACTCCAATCCCATCCAGGAGTTCCAATGCCTTCTTTACATGGTACAGGCAAAACGCTCACACATATAAAACAATAAATCTAAAAAAAATAAAATCAATATATTTATAGTGTTCATGTTTTCATACATGTTAGAATTGCTACATTAAGCTGTTCTCATATGCATGTACTTATTTGTGTATGAAAACACTTAAAATCTGCTTTCTTAGAGATTTCCAATTGTACTTTATCTTTTACTAAAATACTAATCATTGCTGTTGGTTTTGTGGTGGCTGTCAGTATAGCTTGAGACAGGGTCTGACTATTATGTATCCTGCACTACTAGGTCTGTAGACCAGGCTGGTCTTGAACTCACAGAGATCAACTTGCCTCTTCCTCCTAATTGAAGGTGTGCAGCCCCACACCCTATGATTGCTTCTGCAGTCCTGGAATGTAACCTGGGATCCCTTGCCTGCTAAGCAAGTATTCTATCCCCTGGGAGTTCCAGGCTCCCAGGCAGGCAGTGGTGGTGCCATGTCTTAACTGAACGAAGAAGGTGTTTAAGGCAGGCATAGAAAGACAGATGAGGCAGAAGAAGCCAGGAGGAGAGAGGCTGAGGAAGCTAGAAGACAGCTGGGTGAGAACTGACTGTGGTGTTTCCTCTCTGATATCTCAACCTTTCCCTGAGATCTGGCTCTGAGTTCCTTTATTCATGCAACACTTGGCGCCCAAAGTCTCCTCAACATGATTGCCCACATGTAAGCTGAAGAAGGACAACACTAATAGACATGTCACGTGTCAAATTAGATAGTTAGACAGGGGTATGTAATATCAAGTTTCTGGCCCAGCCTTTCCCTGAGGTTCAGACCTGCTTGCAACCCTGCTGCCACTTAGCCCCAAATAATCACACAAAAGCTTATACTGATTTTATGCTGATAAGCCTATGGCTCAGACATATCACTTGCTAACTCAACTCTTAAACTAACCCATGATTAGCCAAATTAACCCATGATTAGTGCCTTTTCTCAGAGCATCAGCTTGGTCTTTTTCCCCTGCCCTGTTCTTCCTCTTCCTAGAGTTTTCTTAGTCTGGTAGCCCTGCCCACACTTCCTGTCTTCCTTCTGGCCAATAAGTGTTTTATTAAACCACTAGGAAGGACAAATATTTACAATGTACCAGAACATAATCCCATAGCAGGGCTAAGGCCAGGAGACCTCAGCCCTACACAAAGAACTACAGACAAATGAGGCATGCTGAGGGAGAAATAGTCTTCTCCAGGTAAGATCTTACCAGTTGGTTATCCAAAACCAAATGGGTAGTCCTAAGAACATATACAGATCAAGCATAGTGTTTTCATGTATTCAGTAATATATATGTACATACATACATACCTGTGTGCATGCACGTATAGAAAAAGAGACCACGAAAGAGAGCAAGAGGTATGTATGGGAGGTTTTGGCTGGTTGTGGTGGCGCACGCCAGTAGGATTTGCTGAAGAAGGGAGATTTTGGATGGAGAAAAGGTTAAGGGTGATGTAATTGTATTATAACCTTATAAAATAAAAGAAGTAATTTTTAAATTTTTATTTTTTTTCATTTATTTTTATTTGAGACAGAGTTTTTCTCTATAACATCCCTGACTGTCTTGGAACTCACTCTTGTCCACCTGGCTGGTTTCAAACTCACAGAAATCAGCCTGCTTCTGCTTCTCAAGTGCTAAGATTAAAAGCATGCACCACCACCTAGCAAAGGAAATAATTTTTAAAATAAAGTAATTTGATATCAGTTTCTTTGTTTGTTTGTTTGTTTGTTTGTTTGTTTCGATACTGGATTTAGTCTCCTTGGTCACTCGAGCAGTGTTGTGTATGGCTTCTATCTTTGAAGTAGAACTTTAGTCAAATCAGTTATTGGTTGGTTATTCTCACAAGCTTTGTGCCACCATTGCCCTAGCATAATTTATTGAACGAATTCTAGTTGGAATTTAATGGAAACTCTGAGCCAGATATCAGGGAAAAGCTGTAATATCAGAGAGAGGAAACAGACCACATTCAATTCTTACCCAGTCAACTTCTCAGACCAAACAGTAAAAGCTATCTTCAAGGGTCTGAAGCCTGGCTGGTTGCTCCTACCGAATGCCTAAATGTCTGCCTTTGCCTTTCTTAAATATCTTCTCCACGCAGTTGCTTCACTTCCTGTTCAACTCTGCATCATAATCCTAAAGTTAAAATTAAAGGTGTGAGGACTGCTGTTTGGTAGTTAAGCCTTGAGCATACAGAAACACAGAAAGATCTCTGTCTCCTGAATGATGGAATTAAAGGTGTGTGTCACACTTCCTAACTCTCCTGGCTTGACTGTGCGTGATTCTGTTCTCTGATATTCCGGGCTGATTTTATTAAATATAAAATATATCACCACATATCCTCTTTGTGTCAAAAATAAAAAAAGGTTATAACTACCATAAGAAAAGCTATGTACAATAGGTACAATAATTGTACACAATATATACACACAGAAATTACACAAATAATGTCCAGTTCATTAACAATTGACAAATTCAAAGAAACTGTAGTGGGATTATGTTACATTGTAAATAATTGTCCCACCTACTGGTTTAATAAAAATGCTGATTGGCCGAAGGCAGACAGGAAGTGTGGGTGAAGCTACCAGACTAAGAAAACTCTGGAAATAAAAAGAACAGAGCAGAGATGCCACAGAGATGCCAGAGAAGCCAGCAGATGCAGATGATACCTATGTTGCTCTGAGAAAAGATACTGAGCAGCGTGGCTGAACAGGATTAGAATCATGGATTAGTTTAAGATCTAGCAAGTTATATGCCAAAGCCTAAAGTCAATCAGCGTACAATTAATATAAGTGTCTGTGTGTTTCTTTGGGACTGTGGGTCTGAACCTCAAGTCTGGGCCAGAAACACAATACAACAGAAAATATTCCATTATTTATCCTATTTTGGTGAGTCCAAAGGATTGTAACTAATTCACTTTCTATCTAACTTATATGACTAACTGAAAACTATCTTTTGATGTCTCTTAAATTTAAACACTTTAACTTCTAAGTCAGTTTCTTTTCTAAAACTTTCACAAGAAAACTATAACTGTCCCATCTTCACCTCCCTCAGGGACCCAGGAAGGAAATAATATTAATTAAGTAAACAGGTTGTGCAAGCAAGCAACTTCCAAAAATGTAAAAAATGAAACATCTAGCTGCCTGGACAGTGACCCAAGGTTCTTCTGTATTATTGAAGCATCTATCTTTGGCCTGTAAGCCTATCATATCTAACATACTTCTCTGTGGAGCAGGATATTCTCTAAGACCTTCCTACCTTGTCCTGGCAAGGTTTGGTAGGTTTTTGGGTGTCCTGCTTATCCATTTTGGACATCACACTGAACAGTCAAGGCAAGAGTACTTTCTTGCCCAGTGGCAAACTTTTGCCACAAAGAAGGTCAACTCCATATGATCTTCTCTGAAGTAGATTGGTGCTGCCAGGAGCAGATGTTTCATGGTCATAAAAATAAGAACCTATGTTCTTAAAACATCTTAAAATACCATATTCTGTAGAACTCTGATGTATTTGAAGAAGACCTGGTCATCTAAAATATATCATTGTTTGACCTTGAAAACATATCTAATATGACTATAAGTTTGATTTTAATGTCTATTAACTTTTATTTCTTTATATTCTAATTAGTTGGTAATAATAGCTTTCAAGGACTAGCAATTTGTATTATATTGTTAGATGAACTGTATAGGCACAATACCCTGAACCTAATATATAAATATATGTATAGTAACAAAATTAATCTCAACTTCATGTAATATACACAATTTATATACAATATACAAAAATCCAATCCAATGTAAAATATTTAAAACTAGTAATTGCTTTTTAAAAGTAGTTTCAATAATCTACTCTTACATCCGATCATATCTATAGTTCTTTTTTCCTTTTCTTTCAAACAGAACCCTGAATCTAATCTCCCTTGTTTAGCTTTTACCAATAACAATTTGTAATTAATTACCCTAAACAATGACAATCATCTATAACCGATTGAAAGACCAAAAACCATCTACCCCACCTCTTAGTATTGTGGACACTGTCTTTTTAAATTTACTTTCTGCTGTCTAGGGGGTGATGGCATCTTTAGGGGATCCTGAAAAGGAATTTTTTAAATTCTCAAGTCCTGAAGTAAGTAGCTGCATCCATTGTTGTCCAGTCTCTGCATAATGGGAAAGGGCACAGCTTGTCTCAAGTCCTGGCTAGAGTAGTCTGTGAAGCTGCTTCATCTCAGCAAGCCACCTCAAAATTGTCCTGAGCAGTTTGTAGTCCAAATCTGATCTTTGGTTGGTGTTTGTAAGCTTAGTGGCTTTGTCAGAGTCCATGTAAAATCATCCTTGTGGGGCCCCATCTTCCTTTTGGATACTTCAAAGTTTATAATTAGGCATTATCATGGATCACTGCAGAAAACTGATGAGAGACTAATAAAATCCAACACAATGTACAGGAAGCTAAATAAAGCCTTGTTCTATAATTAATCAGTACTCTATATGAACATCAATATCATGGCAAGAAGTTTAATATGTATATATATATATATAATCTTACAAATTTTTGTTATAAACATTTATTCAGCATATGATTAGTAACAATAGAATAGCTCCTTATTTTTATTCTTCTGTCCCATATCAGGTGGCTCTTCTGATATGATACAGGGATTTTACATTTTCCTTTAACAAGTATGCTTGACTTTAGAAAAGGAGAGAGCCACACTCCAACTCCAAAGCCAGATTTAAATTATAATTAAACTGGGACTTCAACTTCTCTTACAAATAAAGACATGTAGAGGTTAAGTAATGAGATTTTACCCTATAGAGTATACTGGTACCAATAGGTCCACTGTTCCTTTGTTTGTAAAATTTTCTGGATAGCCTCTCTTTTGCTTTAGACCTCTAGGTGTCCAAGGTCTTTTTACTTCTTGAAGATGAGTATTTCCAGTTTTCCTTAATGACAAAAACAAAAATCTGCCCCAACCCTTTGTTTTTTGTACAACTTAAAGAATTGTCACATGGGTGGATGAGCCATCATTTCTCATTTTCATGAAGTTTCTTTGGTTCAAATCGAGTCTTTATTAATTTTGATGGTATCCATAACTTTTCTCCAATTTTGGAAACAAAAGTGAAACCCCTTCCCCAACATAGCACATATCCTGGCTTCCATTCAGAGGTCAGTACATCTCTGAAGTAGACAGGCTGATTTAACTCAGCTGTTTTTTCTATGTCTGATGCCTTTCAGCAGCTGTTGTTCCTTTCTCATTAGCACTGAGAAAATTCAAAGTTAATAAAGCATTGTGTAGTCTATCTGGGGGGGGGGGTCTTTGTTACTCTCTGTCTATTTGGTATAGCCTTTAGAGTTGGATTTGATCTCACTATGTGTATTTGCCCTGTAGGATTGTGTGGTATACCTATAATATAGTTTATATTATAAGCAAAAGATTGTTTCATTTTGCTAGAGACATATGCTGGAACATTGTCAGTCTTAATTTGTACAGGTATTCCCAGGATGGCCATAACGTCTAGGAAATGTGTTATTACAGAATCAGCCTTTCCTGAACCCAAAGTAGTTGCCCACTGAAATCTTGTAAAACATGTCTATTGTATAATGTACATAGCTTAATTTTCCAAATTCAGTAAAATGAAACACAGTCATCCATCAAGTTTTATTTCTATGTATACTTTTAGGTTACTTTCTGCTGGTAATAGAGTTTGGTTATAGAAGGAACAGGAAAGACATCTTTTTACAATTTCTTTGGCTTGTTGCCAAGTGATGAAGAAATCTTTTTTTAAACCTTTGCTGTTGGTGTGATTTTTTAAAAAATGAAACTCTGAGGCCTCTAGCACATTTCTTATTAATAATTTATCAATTTCATCATTACCCTGTGCTAGAGGGCCTGACAGACTCATATGGGACTGAATGTGTGTTATATAGATGGGATGACTCCTATTCCTGATTATTTCTTGTAACAGAATAAATAATAAAGTTGGTTCCCACTCATCATTAATAAAAATCAGTAGTTTTAATGTATAAAACAACTCTTTCTACATACTGAGAGTCAATGACTATATTAAGAAGTTCTGTAAAAATCCACTCATACCATCAAGATAGCACATAATTCTGACTTTTGAACAGAATCATAAGGGTTTTGAGCCACTTTACTTATAGTTTCTGATTTGTAAGCTGCTTTTTCTGATTTGTTTGCATCGGTATAAAATGTAGGGGCTCCAGAAATTGGTGTATCCCTTACAACACAGCTGTTTGATGTCCCAGTTCAACTCCACATCATAATCCTAGAGTTAGAATTAAAGATATGAGCTACTACTGTTTGGTTGTTTGACTTTGAACTCAGAACATAGAAATACAGAAAAATCTCTGAGTGATGAAATTAAAGGTTTGAGTTACCACTCTCTGGACCCTCAAAGCTTGACTGTGGGTGACTCTGTTCTCTGATATTCCAAGCGGGTTTTATTAAATATAAAATCTATCACCACAATAATTTGCAAACAGGACAGATTGTAGGTCAAAGGTTTTGTGGCTGGGTTGGGTTTATGCTTCTCTTTTGATAGTATCCGGAGTACCTTTTTATACCAAAGATGCTGGAATGTAGGGATGAAGGTTCTATGTAAGTCCTAGCTTGACTTCTTCAAGTTCATTGAGCTGTATAGGTGTTGTAATTGGCAGTATGGCCTTGCTGTCAGTTTGTGAAAAACAGGCTATAGTCTTGGTAATAGCCTGGTTGGTTAGGGATTCCTATAGGTCTCCTTTGGGCACCAACTCAATTTGATGTAACCTAATCCCAGTACCGGAATCTTTGTTGGGTGACAAGAGAAGGCTCTGTCTACCTCATTAGTTGGTAGATTCATCTAGATTGCCATCATATCGTATATATTTTAAGAAACCTCTACTGTTTTAGGTTTTTATACTACCCTTCAAGTATTTCTTAATGTTAGCTATCTCTCCCTGGGTTCTCCTCCACAACTCCCTCTCCCTTCCCCACTCATATTCTCATTCCACACCCCTTTCATCTATATCTATATTATTTCCCTTTTCTAACAATATCTATTTGTTCTCTCAGGCCCTCACGTTATTCCTACCCCACTATGATTCTATGGGTTATAGCTTGGAATCTTTGACTTAACAGCTAATATCTACATATAAGCCGATATATCCAACATCTGTCTTTCTGGGTCTGGGTTACCTCACTAGTGATGACATTTTCTAGTTCCATCCATTTGCCTGCAGATTTCACGATGGGGCTTTTGTTTGTTTGTTTATTTTTTTCCAAGACAGGGCTTCTCTGTGGCTGTCCTGGAACTCATTTTATAGACCAGGCTGGCCTTGAACGTAAAAATCCACCTGCTTCTGCCTCCCAAGTGCCAAGATCAAAAGTTGTCTGGTTGATGTCATTTTATTTTTAACAGTTGAATAATAATTCTCCACCGTGTAAAAGTACTACATTTTCTTTTTTTCTTTTTTCTTTCCTTCTATTTTTTTTTGGGGGGGGGGGGAGACAGTAACCCTGGCTGCCAGGAAACTCTTGTAGACCTGTTTTTGAAAGCAGAGATCCACCTTTCTCTGCCTCCCCAGTGCTGGGAATAAAAGCCCGGGCTACCATCCCATCCCTGGTTTTTCTTTATTTTACCAGTCAGGCTTGCCTGGAACCGGTTGAGTTCTGTGTCTGACCAGCACCTATGGGGTGAAGGGATTAAAGGCTTGGCCACCACACCTTTCTTAGATGTATTTTCATTTATAGAAGTCTGTGAGCACTTTCCGTGTTTATTCAAAAGGCATCAGACTCCTGAGAGATGAGGTTACAGACCATTGTGAAACACTCCTATCCTGAAAAGTGGGTGCTGGGACCCCAACACTGGGGTTCTCTGGAAGAGCATCACATGCTCTTAAACACCGAATCATCTCGCCAACCTCTTTTTTTTTTTCTATTTCTTGTTTCTCTTATTTTTTTTTTTAACTCCCTAACCTCCTTTCCTAAGAGATGAAGACATGAGTGGGCGTGGCCTTTCTGTAGGACTGGAGTGGGCGTGGCCTTTCTGTAGGACTGTTTAAATTAATCCGCTTTTGTACCCTACTCTTTAGGTAACAGCCTGCAGCAGGATAAACCCATTTAGTTAATCGCGAGCAGCAGGATCCTGAGCAAGAGCTGTGACTTTCTTGAGTGACTTTCCTGGGTAAGTAAAGCGTTATTTCCTTCGAATTGTGTTACCAACTGTATATATTGGCTATCAGAAGGCTGAACGGGAGCAGGTTCTCTGGAATGTCTGGGAGGAAATGGTCAAACAAATGACCAGGAAAGGGCAAAATTAAGAAGGTTGAGAGGAGGCTGCATGTAGTTCCCTTGGTAGAGTTCCGACCCAGAGGGCTCGAAATCCTTAGCTTGGCCCCCAACCCGGCACAAACTGAGCATGACAGAAGACTCCTGTAAATCTGACATCCCAAAGGTGGATCAGGGGGATTAGGAGTTTTGGGTTATCCTTGACTACACAGTGAATCTGGGGCTATCCTGGGCTATATAAAACCCCTTTTTAGAAAACCAATACTTTTAAAATTAGTATGTATTTGTAGAAAGTAAAGGGCTTCATTATGATGTTTCTTAGAGGCACATAATGTACTCAGGGCATTTTTGGCCGGTCATAATCTACTTATTGTTTGAGAGCCTTAGATGAGCATGGAACACATTTTGATCAAATCTGCCACGGTTTTCCTTCCCTTTATCATTTTTCTCTTCCAACATCATGTGCGCTTAAAAAAAAAGAAACCTACCATTCACCTACATCCTCTGGGAGGCTCTCATTTACTTCAAAGTCCTTTTTTAAAAATGTAGATTCTGCAAGCGAGAAAGAATATAAAATACATGTCTTTTGGAATCTGGCTTATTTCTTAACATAATTTGCATTCTAAATTTTCCTGCAAGTAATGTCATTTTGTGTTCTCTCTCTCTCTTTCTCTCTCTCTCAGCTCGGTTGTGTACATGTACATTTATATACATTCATCTCTACACCTTTTTACTTAACAATGTCCTTGTAGTTGAACTGTCTTCTGTAAAAATTCATAGGTGTTCAGGCCCCATGTTGTACGCTGAATTTATTTCCTTCAGATAAACACCCAGAGTTGTAGCAGCAGGGCAATACTATAGCTCTGTTTTGTTTTCCTTTTGGTGTTTATTATATGAGTTTCCTTTTGTTTGTTTGTCTGTTTTGTTTTTCAAAACAAGGCCTTCTCTGTGTAGCCCTGGCTGCCCTGGAACTCAATTTCTAGACCAGGCTGGCCTTCATCTCAGGGACCTACCTGCCTCTGCCTCCCAGGTGCTGGGATTGACGGTCCTTGACACTGACCAGCTAGCTAGGCACCTGGGTTTTTTATTGGTAGTTTCCTGATGACTGGAGACGTTAAACGCTTTTCATGTATTTAATGGTCATTTGTATTTATTTTCCTGGCTGTTGAATGCTTTTACTTAGTCGTTGACTGGATACTCATTCTGGTTTTTGTTGCTGCTGTATGTTTTTGAGGTCTTTGTACATTCTGGATGCTATTGCTCTCAGAGGAAACAGCTGGCAATGGTTTTCCTCCCACTCTCTAGGCTTTCCTTCCAATCCTACCAGCTACACCTGTTGATCCTGGGGTATTTGCTTCTGAAACTTGGTCTCACTGTGTATCTCTGGCTGCCCTGTAATTCATAAAGATCTTTCTGCATCTGCTTCCCCCTTACTGAAATTAAGAATAGCCTAAGCCTGATGATAATCTTCCTTCCTTCCTTCCTTCCTTCCTTCCTTCCTTCCTTCCTTCCTTCCTTCCTTCCTTCCTTCCTTCCTCCCTCCCTCCCTCCCTCCCTCCCTCCCTCCCTCCCTCCCTCCCATCCTTTCTTTTTCTTTTCTTTTTTTAGACAGGGCTTCTCAGGCAGGATAGCCCTGGCTGCCCTAGAATTCACTTTGTAAATCAGGCTGGCCTCAAACTCAGCCTTATCTCACAAAGATCCACCTACCTCTGCATTAAAGGCACGCTCTGCCACTCCTGTTTGAGATTTCTCTTTCTCTCTCTTTTGTTTTGTTTTTTTGTATTTTTGGCACAGTGTTTCTTTATATAGGTCAGGCTGCCCTAAAATTATTTCTGTGAACCAGGCCATCTTCAGACTCAGAGATCAGTCTGCCTTTGCCTCTCAAGTGCATTCAGGGCACGCACCACCATGACCGGTTTAAGATTTTTCTTTGTGACGGCAGCACTAATGTCACGAATTTACCGTGTTGTGGTGTGTTTGTTCTAAAGCTTTTGTTCTAGTGTTTAGCCTTGAACCTGTGGCATTCTTGCCTCTCGCTTTCTGAGACAAATCCTCATTCCTTTCTGTTTCCCCAGGCTAGCCCTCAAGTTGCTCTGCAGCCAAAAAGAGCTTTGAATTTGTTCTCTGTTTTCTCCCCAACATAATGTTTCCAATGATTATTTGGGAGTTTTCCACAATCTACTCTGATCACATACCCTTCCCCCCCCCCCCCATGACCTCCACCAAAGAGAAAAAGTGAAAAATAAATCAAGTCCAATTTGTAGTGCCCATATATTCACTGGAGCATGATCAAACTCTCAGTGGCCAGTCTCCTCAAAAAACAAAACAAAACAAAACAAAACAAAACAAAACAAAAAAACCCCAAAAAACAAAAACCCAAACCCAGAGTCCCTCCCTTCCCCATTCCAATCTCAGCCAGAAGCAATTAACTGGAAAGAGTCACGCATCCGGAACCCTATCACAATTTGAAGAGTTCTTTTCAATGGCTTCCTGTCTAGACTTTTCATTTTGGGATGGGTGGGGTGGGCGAGAGGTGGTCCTAGAAGCCTTCTGTGATTCTCATTCACAGCTGTGAGTCTGCAGTTATCGGCACCACTGCAAGGGAAGCTTCCTTACCCCTCCCCCTCCTACTTTTGAGACAACCCTAAGTGACCTGGAACTTACAATGTAGACCAGGCTGGCGAACTCAGACTGTCTGCCTCTTGCCCACCTGCTTTCAATGTTACTCTTCCTGCCTCAGCCTCCCAAGTAGCTGAAATGACATGCCTGAACCACTAGGACCGGTTTGTATTTTCTATGTACAGATGTTTTGTCTACAGGATTTTGCACAAGCTTTGCTTGGTTTTAGTGTCTCTTTGTTCTGATAATCCCTTGCTATCTCTTCATTTTGAAATTTGGAGTGTTTATTCTGTGGTGGGGTTCAGTGTCAGAAATATGTAATTGTTTGGTTTTGGTTTCTGGAGAAAGAAATTCTCTGTAGCCCTTGCTGGATTGGAAATCACTAAGTAGCCAAGTTGGCTTTGAATTCAGAGCTCTGCCAGCCTCTGCATTAAGTGCGGAGTCCTGGGATTAGAAGCCTATACCACCACCACCGGCAGAAATCTGTAACTTTTACCATCAGCTGCCAATTAAAAGAGTACCTTGAACCTCAGTGTTTGGCATGGACAGTGGACTTATTATTATTACATTTACTTAGTGTGTCTGTCTGTCTAACACACATGGATGTTGCCATCAGAGGACCACTTGGTAAGAGCTGGTCTCTCCCTCCATCACAGGGGACCAAGGGATGGAACTCAGGTCCTCAGGCTTGGTGACAAGCATCTTCACCTGCTGAGCCACCTTGCTAGCTTGGACTTTGGGCTTTTAGACAGAGTTCAAATTGTAAATTGTAAAAGGCTACAGAACATTAGCAGCCAGACTGAATGCTGTTTTGTGTAATCAAGTGTCTGAACACAGGGGAATGAACAAAAGAAGGACGATTATGGCTTCAAAGTGATGTGTTTGGTGTCAAGTTGACAAGAGGTAGAGTTGGGATGATTAATATTGTCATCTCTAGGATCAAGTAGGAGACCAGTTGATGAGCATATCCACGAGGAGAAATAAACCTCTAGGCAAGTCTACGATCATCTATCTTAGGTTATTTAAGGTGTGAAGAGCCACCTTAGTTGTGGGTGACTCCATACCATACCACGGGAGATGTCCTGAATTGAATTTAAAGATGTATTTTTTATTGATTCATTTTTCCTGTAGTCTTACAATCCTACCTAGAATGTGTTGTGGGAAAGGTTTTTTGTTGTTGTTGTTGTTGTTATTTTGGGCTTGTTTTTGTTTTGTTTTGTTTCTTTTTCTGCTCATGTCTATTTGGGGTTCTAAATGCCTCCTGTACTTGGATGTTAGTATTTGTTCTTAGGTCTGCGAGTTTCTTGGTCTAACTTAGGGTCAGCCTGCCCTACCTAACCAAAAAGAGGAAAAGGAACTTGAAGGTGGTGATTAAATGCCAAGGGCTTTGTCATGCTAATGTACCTGAGGTCCCATCACTAAGGAGGCAGCTAGAAGAATTGCCTCTAGTTCAAGGTCAGTGTGGGCAGTCTAGCAAGGGCTTGGCTAGCCAGGGATACAGACCAAGACTCTGTCTCAATGAAATAGGAGTGGAGAAGAGAGGCAGGTAAGATAGGACTGAGAGAAAAAGAATATGAATGAACCCACAGGAAATATCGGGGCTACAGAAGAAAACCAACTAGGCATGGTGATGCCCTGCGCTTTCACCCAGCCCTCGGGCTGGCAGATCTCTTGACAAGGTCAGATACACAGATCCCAAAACCAAACAAGCTTGGAAACAGCCATTAAAAAAATATACCGTAAGATTCATCTCCTTTACTCCCTTGTTGATGCATAAGGATTCTTATTCTGCTGTTTTCAAACACGTTCAAATACATCCATATGTAGATTATTATATATTTTATATATCATGTACATGGATGAAGTTTATTACGAAGAGGAACATGAACTGTGAGGGGAAAACAATACCAAAGTGGTGGCCAAACCTTTCATCTCAGCCCTTGGGAGGCAGAAGCAGGCAGATCTCTAAATTCCAGATCAGCCTATTCTACAGGCCAAGTTAAAGACATCCAGGACATAAAGGCTCTGCAGAGAAACCCTGTATAGAAAAACAATAAGAAACAAAGGTGTCTAGGTTGCTTGGCAGTTCCAAAACCAAGAAATGTCATCTCCTGTGAGAGTCTCATGATGGCTTGTATGTGACCAGAGAGACGTGGGGGAAGTATACTGCCTTTTGGGTCCCAATGATCGTTTTCCATTTGGACCCATGGTCCAAAGGATTTTGATCATGCCCACTCTAAGTTGTTGTTCTTTCTTTTGTTTTTAAGTTAGAGTTACCACTATCACATAGCCCTGGCTGACCTGGATGGAGCTCACTATGTAGCCAGGATGAGGCTCAAACTCGCAGAGGCCCCCTTCCCTCTGCCCTCGGGGTGCTGGGATAAAAGGCATGCCCACCACACTGGTTCCCATTCTGTCTACTCTAGTTTGATCCACAGAGTTAATTAAGAAGGTTTCATTTCATAGAGCCTCTTCTTTAAATTCTTCCGGAATTAAAATTCAATTAAATTCTTCCAGGGCTTGGTGGCACACACCTTTAATTCATGACACAGGACCAAGAAGCAGGCAGATCTCTTTGGTTTTGAGGCCAGCCTGGTCTACAAAGTACTGTGACCTTCTGGGAAAAAAGATTTCTTGGGGGTCCATTGTTCACTGATAGCCAAAATGAAGGACCTCAAACACCTCTGTAGAATACCTCAGGCAGTTGGTAGTTGGGCATGCCTTTAACCCCAGAACTCAGGAGGCAGAGGCAGGTGATTCTCTGGGTTCAAGTCCAGCCTGGTTTACAAGCTGAGTTCCAGGACAGTCCGGACTACACAGTGGAACATTGTCTCAAACAAACAAACAAAAAGAGATTATCTCCATCCCTGCCAGCATTGCTGTGAAATCTTAGGTCTGTCTGAGTCCAGGTCACCTCCTGTCACACTTGTCCACAGTTTTGGAGGCGCTCTCATTCCCTAGCTGTGGAAGGGTGGAGCTTTGGGCATTGGGGATAACTGCCGCACCTTCTCTCCATACAAAGGTTTACTTAATTGCAATTCCCAAGCTCAAGGCAGAGATGCAGGTTTCTTGTCCACTTGCCTACTATGCCAATATTTAGAATCTGTTTTTGCAGCAGCGTTTGGCGGTTCGTAAAACCTGTTTGTACATTGTCAGTGGTTGGATCCGTGGATCCTGAAGCTTCTCTCTTCTCTTAAGTTGGGGTCTCACTGAGGATAGATCTGTCTGTTCCCTAAGGCTTTCCTTACTGTTATACATTAGTCTTTAGTTTCCTTTATGAGTTCTAAGTTCAGGGGCCAGAGATAAGGCTGTTAAGGTCCGAGGTCCTCAAAGGTGGCACCCTCTTCTGGTCAAAGTAGAAACTACATGCAAGTGGTGCACAGACATACAATCAGGCAAAATAACCAAATTACATGAAATAAAAATATACTTTTGAGGTTGAGTCCATTATGTGTGCTTCCTGGAACTGGCTATGTAGATAAGGTTAGCCTCCAAGTCACAGATGTGCCTGCCTCTCCAGTAAGGAGATCAAAGGTGTGTGTGCTTCGTCACAGCTAGTCTAAAAATAAGTAACACTTGAAAAGAAACTTAAGTTTAATATTTCTAGTTTTCCCTTGGCATCTAACTGTCCCCTCCACACCTCACCTCTCCTAGCAAATGCTTCTCCATTTTTTGTTTCAGATACCTGGAGAGCCAGGAGGGTTCTGGGAGTATCTACTCCACTAGGTTTTTGTGTGTATATGTGTCTCCCCCCCCCCCAATATTTCTTGTTGTTTTTTTGAGTCAGCATCTTCCTATGCAGACCTAGATGTCTGGCAGTTATATATGTCAACAAGACTGGCTCCAAACTCTTATGGATCATCCTGCCTGTCTTCCAGTGCTGGGATGAAAGTGTGTACCGTGTCTTCCCTGTGGTGTTTTTTTAAATTTACTTGTGTATGCTTGTATTCTTGTACACCGTAGCTGAAGTGTGTATATCCAAGAAGAGTTTGCCTGAGTCCACCTCTCACTCTACATGTGGGTGAAAGGATCAAACTCACATTGTCCAGCTTGGCAGGAAGCACCCTTAACTGTCTTACCTGTCTAACATAGCTTCGGTTAGCCTCGGGCCTTCTGTTCTCACATTTGGTTTGGCTTCCTTCCTTCCTTCCTTCCTTCCTTCCTTCCTTCCTTCCTTCCTTCCTTCCTTCCTTCCTTCCTTCCTTCCTTCCTTCCTTCCTTCCTCCCTCCCTCCCTCCCTCCCTCCCTCCCTCCCTCCCCTCTCCCCCCTCCCTCCCTCCTTCCTTCCTTCTTTTCTTTCCTCCTCCTCCTCCTCCTCCTCCTCCTCCTCCTCCTCCTCCTCCTCTTCTTGGTGCCATCTGTTACAGTGAGGTTTTTTGTCTTGGGCAGCCTGAGGTCTAGACTTGTAGACTTGTTTCGAATTGTTTAGCCGTTTATTGATGCTTAGGTCTTTAAAATGACTTAAACACTTATATTAAGTTTATGTTGTTTGGCCTATGGCTTAGGCATTTTGTTAGTTAGCCTTTTTATTTTAATTTAACTTATTTTTATTAATTTGTTTGTTATGTGGCCCGTGGCTTATTTGTGTTTTATATATTTTTTGGGGGGGGTCTGATTTATTTGAATTATTGTGTCTGTGGTTTTGTTCTCTTCTTTCTCTTCTTTTTTCCTTTCTTTCTTCCCTAATTTTTTTTGAGATAGTGTTCTTACTACATACACCATTCTTGCTTTGTACCTATCCATGACTTATTTAACCTCTCCAGCGCTGGAGTTATTCTCATATGCTATAAAATAATCATTATGTGCACTGTGAAAATTTGTCACCATGACTGGTTTAATAAAGAAGCTGACAGGCCAATGTCTGAAGAGAGTAAGATTAGGCAGCAGAACCACTCTAAGAGAATGCTGAAGGAAGAAGGGCTGAGTCTGCATTGCCAGACAAACAGAGGGAACAGGAGGTACCCGCAACATGGCAGAGTATAAATAAGAAATATGGCTTAATGTAAAGTGTAAGAGCGAGTTAGTAAGAAGCCTGAGCTATTAGCCTATCATTTATAATTAATATAAGCCTCTGTGTTTAGTTGAGAGGCTGCAGAACACTAAAACTCTGCCTAAACATACACAGTCTTGAACTCAGAATGTTTGTGTGTGATCCTAGGAATCAAATTTAGAGTCTTTTGCATGCTGAATGCTTTCACCTCTGAGCTGTATCTTCAGCCCTTTCGTACATTGACATTTGTATCCCTTGATTTTTATCATGTGACCACTGCAGGACTCCAGCACCAGAGGTGACCACTCACAGACTCATATCATTCTAACTGTTGTATTTGAACGGGAGACTAGAATTTGATCACAACTTCCATCGTCTCAGAGTCATCAGAGACGAGACAGGCACTGCCAACCCATTTGACTTCAGGTATGAAGAGTTCTCATTTCTCTTGCTATGATAAAACACTCTGGAAATAAAATTAGGGGGACTTGAGGGGAGAAGGTTTATTTGAGGTCACAGTCACGGGTTACAGTTCATCACTTCCGGGGAAGTCCTAACTGCAGGAACTTGAGACAGCTGGTCCTGTGAGAGTCACAGCTAGCAGCAGAGAGAGAAAGAATACACACATGCATCTGTCTCTACTCTTATCTACATTGGTACCCAAATCAGGGAATAGTACCACTCACTGTCATGCTGTGTTTTTCCATTCTAATTAAGGCAACCAAGACAATACGCCCAGGCCAACCTGATCTAGTTGAGACTCAATTTTCAGGTGATGGTCAGTTGTGGCAAGTTGGCAAGTAGAGCTAACTATCACATTTAAACATTGAAACACAAAATAGAGAGCAAATTAAGTCTGATTGTGTCTTCCAGAGAATGGGCACAGCTTCAGTACCTCAATGGTTAAAGCATCTACTTGACCATGTAATTTGATGGTTTAAGAGCATGAACTGCTCTTATAGAAGTACTAAGCTCAGTTTTTAGCCCCAACATTGAGTACTTCAAAGCATCCCATAATACTAGGGAATCTGATCCCCTCTTCTGGACTCTGATGATGGCAATGTACTCACATGTGCACAAATGCACACACTTAGTACACAAATAATTTTTGGTTCAAAGGATATAAGTAACTTCAATTTTTATTCATTGTAATTGATAAATAATTGTGCATGTCGAGCAAAGGATGAGTTTTGCCATAGTGTTGTACTCGAGGCATAAAGACAGGAATAAACACCAATTGTGGTCAGTTAGAGTTTTCAAAAACAATTATAGCAATCACACTCGGAGTCACCATCTAGGTGTGTATTATTCTTTGCGATTGTTTGTTTTTAGATTACACAAGTTTTCTTTGTGAAGAGAGAATGGCTCCTCCAAAGATACATGGTTTTGTCCAAATTCGAAGCAAGAACCGGAGCAAGCACACCCGGGCTTCCCAGTGGAAAGAAGCAGTCATTGAAACAGTAGAAAGAAAACAGAAGATTAACCTGGTGGTTTCCTTCAAGTTGGAACAAAGAAGAAGGGTCTTTCAGCTGGGTAATAATGTGTCCAGTGTACTGGTGAGTTGTTCTGAGACTGGGCTGCATCATCTGCATTTAATTTTGAAAGATGACACTTCTTTACTCATTGACAAGTTATCCTCCATAGATGTTGAAAGGTTGATGTCGTTCCTGGATTCATTTTATCCATCTGAATCCCAACCACCCAAAGAAGCCAAGTGTAATCAGGATGGTCTTGAAAGCGGCCATCCATTTTGCAGGAAGCACCAGGGCCCGGTTTGTGGCCCCTTGAATACTACACACGAAAGAGGGACTCTGCTCCCCATGAAGATGCCGCTGTCCATGTCCAACTCTACGAGCAGTCATTTTGAGAGAGGGAGGGGAGAAAAGCAAAGCACAAAGAGGAAGAGAAAATCGACGTCCAGCGTGGAAAGGAACGAGGACTTTCTCAAAGAAGAGAATCCCGAACCGGAAAAGATATCCAAGAGCTACAACTCCAGAAACAAAAGAGGCAAAGAGAAACCTATGGCTTTCAGAGATCAGGAAAAGCACAACTGGAAACTCGAACCTACATTTGATCCCAACATCTGCGGGAGGCCTAACCTGGATGACACTGTTCTTCCCATCCTAACGCTCACTGATGAAAGAGGTGGATCCAAGTTTAGCCAGGAGTTCCTAACACACGGTGAAGTCCAGCCTCCTCTGGACACTTATGCCAAGCAACTGAAACGTGATGGATTCCCCAATTTGGGAAACACCTGCTACATGAATTCCATTTTGCAGTCTGTCTTTGGGATCCCGACCTTTGCAAAGGACCTCCTCACACAAGGTATCCCGTGGGAGAAAGTGTCCTATGACGACCTCATCAAGCCTTTAAGCCAACTCCTTGTCCTGAAAGATATCCGGGATATAGAGGTCAAGGGAGAATTACTCATAAACGTGAAGAAAACGATTTCCACGGTTGCGGACACGTTCGTGGGCAATGAACAGAACGATGCCCATGAATTTTTAAGTCAGTGTCTAGACCAGCTGAAGCTGAACATGGAGAAGCTCAATGTCATGTGGAACACTGAGAGGGAGAGTGAGGTTGAGAAGTCGTCCCTGCCCCCCTATCCTGGGACCACCGCCACAAAAAGGTTTGTCTGTCCTGTCAGTGCAAATTTTGAGATAGAGCTGCATAGCTCGATTGTTTGTGAAGCCTGTGGAGAAGCTACTCTCAACACTGAAGTGAGCAATTACCTCTCCGTTGACTTGCACCAGGGGACCAAGGAACACCCTCTATCGATCCAAAAGTCCCTTGATCTGTTCTTTACACCAGAAAAAATTGAGCATAATTGTGAGAAATGCAAGAACAAGAATTCTGTTCTCAGATACACCTTGAGGAGGCTCCCCAGGGTCCTTATCGTCCATCTGAAACGCTACCATGTTACCACCAATGGGTTGCTGGTGAAGAGTCTGCAGCCAGTTGAGATTTCAAAGTATCTAAAAGTATCACCCCATTGCAATGAAAACACGAAGCCACCATTTCCCTTGACCAATAAGGGCCCCTATGACAACTATGATGTCCCAAAGGTTCCCGAGGGGATGATGTCTGAGATCTGTGGTCAGTCACCACCATCCAGGAAGGTGAAAAACTATGAGAAAATTAATGTATACGGAAAGTCAGATCTTCACACTACCACTGAGATGTCCAATTATTTTTGTGACCTTAAAGAAGAAAACATTCTGGAAGGATCTCAAGAAATGGCTGAACAGTTCCTCCAAAATCGTGCGAATAAAGTCCAGAAGAATTTGCCTCCTCAGGCATCATCTCCAAGTGTTAAGGATCTGAGTAAGTCTTCAGAATACAGAGATCAGAGTTACGGTGACTATTTCTTTGGTACTTTGGGGTATCCTGAAAATAACAATGTTCCAGGAAGCAACAACATAGCAGAGGCTGTTGATGAGCTACAAAACGTGTCATTGGGAGACGATCCTCAGAATTACAGGCTTGTCAGTGTTGTCAGCCATTTTGGGAGCTCCCAAGATTCTGGCCATTATGTAAGCGATGTGTATGACTTTCAAAGGCAAGCCTGGCTCCTGTACAGTGATGTCCAAGTGTTCGAGATCCCAGAGGCCTTGATTCAGGAGAACCGGCTTGACACTGGATACATTTTTTTTTACATGCGGAATGAGATCTTTGAGTGGCTGTTAAAAAAGGCATCAGACTGCAAGTTACTTAGCACATCTGAAGAGCAAAAGAAGAATACCGACCTTTTCTCAACATTGCTTAACGGCTTTACATACTTCCTAGAAGAATCCTAAATTCTACCCATAATGAAGACACATCTGGTTCAACTGGAAACCCAGCAAACAAAACAACGCAAACATACATTAGGACAGAAACCCATCCATCCATGATGCAGGCTGTGCAGCCTTCTCTTCTACAAAGTTATAGTGATGCTTTTCATGGTCTTTTTTGGTTTGGTTTGTTTTTGTTTTTGTTTTTTTCAGACAGTGTTTCTCTGTCTAGAGCAGGCTGGCCTCAAACTCAGAGATCCAGCTGCCACTGCCTCCCCAGTGCTGTGATCAAATGTGTGTGCCACCACAGCCCAGTACGGGTTTTTAAAAAATAATTTATTTATTTAAATCTAATGTGTACTTGTGTTTTTGCCTGCATGTGTGTCTGTGTGAAGGTGTTCAGTTCCCTAAAACTGGAGATACAGGCACTTATGAGCTAGCCTGTGGGCGAAGGGATTGAACCCAGAGCCTCTGGAAGAGCAGCCTGTACTCTTAGGCACTGAGCCATCTCCCCGACTCCAGCAAGATGGTTTTTTAAATGTCATTCTGAACCAACACAGCACAGCAAAGAACTGACCAAAGGTCGAAACGTTAGCATCTAATGTCATAACGGGTTCAGAAACCATACAGGTGGACTTAAGAATTTAAGAAACAGTGTTTGGGATGTCTTATTTTGTTAGTGTATATATGAATTGCTCCTGTCATCTAGAGGATTTTCATGATATTGTGGTCTCTAAATTCATATATACTGTTCTTTCATCAATTTATTAAAACCATTGTTTCCTATATGTCTTTGTGACTTTCTGTGCTTCTTCCTCAGAATTGTGGGGCATAATATTAGGGTTACACAGGAAACAAAAAGACAGTCCGGCATGTGTGCTTATTCAAAAGCACTCTAAGGACTCAGTGGGTAAACATAGATGCCACCAAGCCTGATGACCCAAGTCCTACAAGACATCCTCTACCACTAGTGCATCAAGTACCTGTGCATACATATGCATGAATAAGTGAATAAATAAAACTAAGAAGTTTTTAATCTCACTATGTAACTGTGGCTGGCTTGGAATTTTCTGTGTAGATCATCAGGCTAACCTCAAGCTCAGATTTACCCTTCCCCTGTCTCCTGAGTACTAATATTGAAAAGGTATTCACATAATGTCTAGCATCACAAACTTTTAAGGCATTCTAAACTACCACATACTTGTTAGATTTAAATCAGGATTGATGAAAGAAAATCAGGGTGGTTCAAGGGACAGAGGATCTGAGATAGGCTGTCCTTCAAGTGAGAGTCTCATATTTTAATACAAATAGCATAGTTGGTTCTTAAACAGAGAACCATCAGTTCATAAGACAAAGCAAGTTACCCTTTAGCTCTCAAGGAAAGGAAGAGACCCTGTGCCGTGAAGCATCAGGCTTAATACACAGCCTAAAGTACATGCTTGTTTATAGCCAGTTGCCCCCAATTCCTGGTCAGCAAGGGGAAGAGAAAATTAGTTGTTGTTGCTGGCTGTAGGGTGTATTGCCTAGTCTGAGACACCCACGTCGTATCTAACTCTTAAATATAAAGAATAGTAGTGTCACTTTCAAGGAACTGGGGAGATAGTTCAGCAGGTCAAAACACTTGCTATGTAAGCATGAGGACCTGAGTTCAAATCCCTAGCACCCACATAACAAGTTGCTCATAGCCACATATGCCTATGAGTTTAGCACTGGGGAGCAGACAAAGGTGGATTCCTGAGCTCACTAGCCAAACAGCATAGCCACAATGGTAAGTATGAGGTTCAGTTGTGGGACATTCACCAGAGAAGGCTGCTGGGACATTGGCTCAAGCACATAGAAAGTCTTTATTGGCTGCCCCATGACTACACTGGGTGTACAGAATCCCACTGTAGCCCGGAGCTGTTCCCGGGATGAGATTTTAAAAGCAGAGACCATGTCCCGAGTTTCACATACTTCAGTTAACAAGAACAGTTAGCCAGAAGCAAAAAAAGAAGCCAAAAAGAAAGGAATAGTATATTTAGAGAATTCCTCCTAACTGTGGAGTTTGGTGGCTTTAGTGTAGAGTGGAAAAGGCTTTGTGCACACAGATAAACACTGGAAAAGCCAGGAAGGTTAAACACACAGCCTCTTCAGTGGAATGGAGTGAGTAGCTGTTTTTCCTAGAGTGGTAGGCATGATGTCCTTTTATAACCTGGCCATCCTTTGCTGTCTGATGAGACAGGCTCTTCCCTTAGGTCTCAGAGTTTATGTTTTTACTTATCCAAGAGTGTTCCCCCTAAATCTTCTAGACCATAAAACTCACTTTTACAAGTGAGGTCACTTGTGCTTTGTAACAGCCTAAGTAATCTCATTGTGATCTGCGGGCCATGTCAATCCTGACACCCACAACCATTGTGTCTACCCAAGCTGAGATCCCCAGACCCTAATCCTGTGCACTATCTGAGTCAACCCATTCTTGTGAAAGAAGCCGGATGTACTTTGTAAGAAATCTCAATGTAAAAATGTCCTAAATTGTTGTGTCTTTCAGGTTGAGTTAATTATTATCTGAATATTTTTTTCAAAAATTGTGCTGTGCTTAAATATGAATAAATAAAATAATCTGGGCCAGACTCTAGAAGCCTGGTGCAGCACAGATTATGAGTAATACTAAGCCTCTGTGTTGGTTATTTGGGAGCAGGCGGTCGGAACGGGAAACATCCATTTACATGGGAACATACCCAAAGGATGATCAATGATACCACAAGGACATTTGCTCAACTATGTTCATAGCAGCATTATTCACATTACCTACATCCTGGAAACAACCTAGATGCCTCTCAACTGAAGAATGGATAAAGAAAACGTGGTACATATACCCAAAGAAGTATTACTCAGCTGTAAAACACAATGATGTCATGAAATTTGCAGGCAAATGGGTGGAACAAAATTAAATCATCCAGAGTGAGGTTACCCAGGTCCAGAAACATGGTATATAGTCATTCATAAGTGGATATTAGGTGTAAAATAAGAGATGAGAAGGCTACAATCCACAGCCTCAGAGATGCCAGGTAACAAGAAGGCCCCAAAGAGGGACACATGGGTTTCCCTGGGAAGGGAAATAGAAGGGATCTCCTGGATAAAGAGGAAGTTAGAGGAGTGGGGGTGGGGCCAACAGGAGGGATTAGGTTGGGCAGATTTGGGCTGGAGTGAGGGGGAGAATAATGAAAAAGATGTCTTGATTGGGGGGCGGGGGCGGAGTTATTTAGGTGTTAGGGAGGAACCTGGTGCCAGGGAATCTTCTAGTAATTCAGAAGAATGGCCCCAGCTAGACTCCTAGTAATAGAGAGGGAACCAGAACTGGCCATCTCCTGTAAGCACAGTGGTCACTACCCTAATTGTCGTCAGAGAGTTTTCATCCAGTAACTGATGGAAGCAGATGCAGAGGCCCACAGCCAAGAACTGGGCGGAGCTCCAAGAGTCCTGGTGAAGGGAGGGTGGAGGAATTTTTTTTGGGGGGGGGGAGGAGGGGTAGGAGGGTGGCAGGGTGTCAATAATGACTGGTGGGGGTGGTTTGGTGGTGGAACCCACAAAAATAGGAGACTTGAGCTCTTGGGGGCTCAGAAACTCTGGATAGCTAGGTAGCCAGTATGGAACCTACCTAGGCCCTTTGCATATGGGTCACAATTGGGTTTCTTGGTCTGTTTGTGGGGCTTCTAGCAAAGTGGGAACCTATTCTCTATGCTGGGTTATCTGACCCAGGCTTGATGCAAGGGGAAGAGCTTGGTCCTGCCTCAACTTGATGTGGCATCCTTTGTGGAGTTCCATGGAAGTCTGGCTCATTTCTGAATAGACACTGAGGAGGCGCGAATGAAGGAATGGTAGAGAGCGGGGAGGGGGAGGGGAGGGGAGGAGGAGGGGGTTAGCGGGTGGGGATTAAAGGACACTAACAAACTAACGCGCGCGTGCGTTACACACAGACACACACACACACACACACACACACAGAGAAACCCTGACTGAAAAAAAAAAAAAAAGTACTGGGGGAAAAATACACAAAACAAAAATCTAATGGAGTAGAGGTACTCATAACTCTCCAGGAATCGGAAACAAAAATGAACATGGGCTTGCGAGGAGAGGTGAGAGGTGTGAAGGAGACAGTTAGATACCAGATGGAAAGTAGAAATACAAAACATTCAATTTTTTTTTTTTTTTAGTTTATTTTTAGGCTGGCTAAACACACACACACACACCTTTGATCTCCTTACTGGAGAGGCAGATGCACCTGTGACTTGGAGGCTAACCTGATCTACATATTCAGTTCAGGAAAACATACATAATAGACTCAACCTCAAAATTATTTATTTCATGTGTGTGGTTATTTTGGGCACCACTTGCATGCAATTCTCACTTGTACCAGAAGAGGGTGCAAGATCCCTTGGAACTCTATTGCGAGAGGGTTGTGAGCCACCATTGAGGACCTGGGACCTTAAGGGCCATGTCTCTGACCCCTGAACTTAGAACTCATAAGGGAACAAACAGATCTATCTTCAGTGAGACCCCAACTTACGAGAAGAGAGAAGCTTCAGGATCCACGGATCCAACCACCGACAATGTACAAACATGTTTATGTACCACAGCCTGTTGCAAAAACAGATGCTTAAGATAGGCAGAGCATGCAAATGGACATCTGAGAAGAAACCAGCCTGTCTCTGCCTCAGGCTTGGGGGGTTGCAATTAATCAAACCTTTGTATGGAGATTAAGTGTGGCAGTTATTTTTAGTGCTCAAAGCCCCACCACCCCTCTACCAGCCAAGAACGAGACAGTTTCTAAAGAGGTAACAAGGAATTGGACCTAAGCTTTTACAACTATCTTGGCAGAAGTAGCCATATTCTCCTTTTGGGGGGGGGCAGGGTTTCTATGTGTAGCCCTGGCTGTCCAGGAAATGGCTCTGTCGACCAGGTTGGCCTTAAAAATCTGCCTGTCTTTGCTTCCCAAGTGCTGGGACGAAGGCATGTGCCACCACCACCCTGCCTTGGGTTTTCTTATTTCTCAAAGTTCATGTTCCTTTCTATAATATGCTACACCCACACATATTCACACACACACACACACACACACAGAGAGAGAGAGAGAGAGAGAGAGAGAGAGAGAGAGAGAGAGAGAGAGAGAGAGAGAGAGAGAATGCTTGAAAAGACAGGAACCAACTGTAGGGAGTGAGGATCCGTATACCAGCATGTCCAGCCAAGGTGACATCATTTGGCTTCTGCCACCATCCACCCCCACCTTGTCTACAGGCCATCTCCAGATATATCACTGAAATATAAAATTATTGCAGTCTTTTCTTTTAATGGGATTAAGTAAGTTGGTTTCCTGAATAAGCCTCCAGGTTTCTATTTGATTATAAAATTATTTAAAGGATCAATTTGATTTTCTCCCAGAGTGTAGGACTCAATGAGCTATACATGCAAGGCAGTGAAACATATTTTTATATCCCTACTCGTCAGAGGCCATTAGTCTTTTTGTTATCATTTTTTGTCTGTTTGGTCAGGTTTGGGGGTTTTAGGTTTTCGTGTTTTTTGAAACAGGCTCTCACTGTGTAGCCTTGGCTGTCCTAGAACTCACTCTGTAGACCAGGCTGATCTTGAACTCACAGAGATCTGGCTCCCTCTGCCTCCTGAGTGCTGGGATTAAAGGTGTGCACCACAAGTTCAGCTTTGTTCTCCCTTAGAGATGGAGCCTCACACTGTATTGGGACTTAACACCTAACCCTGTCAGGCCTTTCCCTGATAGTGGTCCCCTGCTTAGCCTTCTGAACACTGAGTTTATAGGCATTAGCTATGACACTTGCCTTCAGCGATGTACTCCTTCAGGTGGGGAATTTGCTGTTACATGGGAGAGTGACCTTTGTGGACATCACTATGAACTTCTCTCCAGAGGAGTGGCAGAGGCTGAACTCTGAGCAGAGAAACTTGTATAAGGATGTGACATTGGAGAACCACAGCCACATGGATCTGTGGGTGAGGAGGGCTTTGGGGCCGAGGTGGGGGTGGGGATGATGGCCTGAAGTCTGAAATATACAAGTACCTGTTGCAGGTTGAGCAGATTTCTTTTCGGGTCCCTTTTCACTGTTGGGGTGTCCTATGTGAGCCAAGATTAGGCTAACGTGGGAGGGGAGGGTGGTGCCAGGCTCTGGGATCGCTTTATTGATGTTTGTATGTGTATGTGTGTGTGTGTCTGTCTGTCTGTATCTATGTTTGTTGGTTTGTCCTGCCCATCTACCTGTTCAATGTCTATATCTGGGTGTGAATGTGGGTGTGTTCATGTCATGGCATATCAGATGGAGATCTGAGGACAACTTTGAAGGTGCAGCCACTTTGTACCCTTTGACTATGAGACGGGGTCTCTCCTTCACTCCTGAATACAATGAAGTCATGGGTCCATGAGCCTTTGGGAATTCTCCAGTCTCTGCTTTGCTGACATTACAGACATGTCCCTGCAATGTCAGATTATACCTGAGTTCTTCAGATTCAAACTCGAACCTTAAAACTTGAACAACTGAACCATCAAAAGGCCTTTTTGTTGAAAGATAATTTTTCTAAATGTAGTATGTATGTCTGTGAGTGTATGCCATGCATACTTAGGTGATTGTAGGAGGCATAAGAGGGTATCGGATCCCCTGGATCTGGGGTTGTGGGCAATTATGAATCACTGGAAGTGGATGCTTGGAGCCTAACTGGGGACCTCCGCAGGAACAGTAAGTGTTGTTAACTGATAAGCCCCCTCTTCAGCCCCGATTTATTTTTAATTAGATTTATCTGCGTGTGATCATGTTTGTGTGAGTCCAGAAAAGGGAATCTCTCCAGCCTTTGTTACAATCTCTTGACTAGACCTAATGGCAGTTGGTCCCTGGTAGTTCATCTGATTGGTGGCACATAACTGATTAGCCACTTCCTCACTGAGGCCAGACTAAGTCCAACTCCCTGATACCAGAAGGGTCCCAGTCAGTGATTTTTAGCATCTTCATCATTAATTACAAGAGGAGTTTCTCACAAAACATTATCTGTAATTCACTTCAAAGAAAGACCAGGATGTAGAAAGGTGGGTTGGGATGTCCATGAATGTAGAGAAGAGTATCAAGAGAGGACAAGAAAACATCACTAAGCAAAAAGACACTGGAAATCAAAAGGTTTTTCTCCTAAGCAGTGAGATGTTCCTTCAAGAATCAGGATCTCAGAATACCATCTACTGAGAAGACATTGAAGACAGCATTTTGATAGAAAGCCTTGCTTAAAAAACTTCTCTCAATTCTCATGGAAGAGAAAATCTCTAGGCCCTAATTCATGCCAATATGAATTCAAATGTAATACCTGTGGCAAGTTACTCAGTGCAAAGCCACGCCTTCAGAGGCATATGAGGATCCATAATAGAGAGAAATCCTTTAAATGTAGTAAATGTGGAAGAGCATTCAAAATGCTGTGGAACCTGAATAAACATCAGAAAACTCATCCAGAGAGAAAAGGCTTTAAGTGTGATGATTGTGGAAAAGCCTATAGGCAGAAGAGCAATCTCCTTCAATCAGAAAATTTATACCAAAGAGAAACCCGATAAACGCCAAGCTTGTGGGAAAGCCTTCTCCTGGGTGTCATCTTAGAGTAATCACAAGAAAATCCACAAGGATGAAAAGGCCTATGGGTACAATGTATGTGGCAAGTCCTTCAAACAGAACTCAACTTTTAGTCACCATAAAGAGACTCACACGGAGCAGAAGCCTTACAAATGTAAGGACTGTACTAAACCTTTCATTTGCAAGTCTGCTCTCGTGAAGCCTTAGAGAGTACACACAAGGGAGAAACCCTATAAAGCGGGCTTTGCAAAAAGGCTTTTTCCCAGAAAGTAAATGCCATCGATCATAAGAAAATCCATGCTGAGGTGAGGTCCTATGAGTGTCATCTCTGTGACAGGGCTTTTGTCCAGAAGAAAAACCTTACACAACATAAAAAAATCCACACTGGAGAAAAATCACATAAATGCAATAGATGCAGGAAAGCCTTCTCTCTGCAGTCAAACCTCTGAGGTCATCGGAAAGTTTTCAGTGGACAGAGAGCCAATGCATGTGAGGAAAGTGGGGGAATCCTTCAGTTGCAGAGAACACCATTTTTTTTAAAGCTCCTCACTGGGAAAAAACCTTATAAATGTTCTGAGTATAGAAAAGTCTTTGTTGTTCTGGTGCCCTCTCCACTGTTGCTATTGCTTGGAATTCTAGCCAGGGACACCTTGTGGGTTCTTGGATGTTTACGAGCACCAGGTTTCTTTCCAACCCCACAGTGGCTCCCTCTATCAAGATACCCATTTCTTTGTTCTCCTTCTCTGTTGCTCCTCCAATTCAACAATCTCCTTCTCTCATGATTTGTTGTCCCCCCCCATAATCAAATGAATGACCACCCTAATTGTCATTATAGAAACTTCATCCAGCAATGGATAGAGGCAGGAGTAGAGATGCATAGCTAAGCACCAGGTTGAGCTCCCGGTCCTGCTAGGGGCTGGGGGGTGGGGAGTATATGAGATAAGGGATCAGAATCATGAGGAGACACACAGAAATGGCTGACCCGAGCTATTGCAAGTTCACTGACTCTGATTTGACAGCTGAGGAACCTTCATGGAAAGGAACTAACCCCTCCTAATGTAGACGACAGTCAAATGGCGTGGGCAGTTTGTGGAGCCTTTGCATTTGGAGCAGAGTTTATTCCTGGTGCATGAACTGACATCTTGGAGCCCATTCCCTACAGAAAACACCTAACTCATCCTTGATACTGGGAAGAGGGACCCAGACCTATCTCAACCGGATATGCCACACTGAACTGATCCTCCTTGGAACTTTTTGCCTTCCTTGGGGAATGGATGGGGGGATGTGGTGGGAGGAGGGAAGGGAGGGGGAGCAGTGGTAGATATGGGGAAAAACAATTTTAAATAAAACAAATAACATGAAAAGATGAAAACCTTTGTTCACAAGTCATATCTTGATGGACACCAGAAAAAAATCACGCTAGATAGGGACTTTGTGCATTTCAAAAATATGGGTGAATTCACTTATAAGATGGCATGAATAGTTATCCCAAAAGTTGATGGCACAATGGCCTACAATTTTGAGTTAATCCTAGAGACTACAGAGGACTTAAACTCACTGTGAGGGTCCTTTTATGATAGGTTTAACTCATTCATTCACAAATACTGATCTTGTCTTTTTAAATGCATGTGTAGGTGTGTACACACGTCTGGAGAAGCCAAATGATGACATCAGGTCCCGTAGAGTTACTGGTGGTTATGAGCTGTCTAAGTTGGGTGCTGGGCACCAACTTCATTCCTACTGTAGTGCAGCAAGTGTTCCTAAATGCTGAGTCAACTCTCCAGCCTCATGTTTCATGTTTTAAAATTTTTATTTATGTATTTTAGGCATGGCTCTCTCTGTGTCTCTGTATTCTCTCTCTCTCTCTCTCTGTGTGTGTGTGTGTTTCACCTGTATTTATTTCTGTAACAAATGTGTGCCTGGTGCACAAGGAGACCAACAGAAGGCAATGGATCTCCTGGGACTGAAGTTACAGATGGCTGTGACAGACATGGAGACTCTGGGAATTGAACCCGAGTCCTCTGGAAGAGCAGACAATGCTCTGAGCTCTTGTACCATCTCCATAGCCCTGTTTTGCTCTTTTTGAGATGAGATCTTATTATACTGCCCAGACTGGAGAGGAACTTCTGGGCTCAGGTACCCTCTTGCCTCAGCCTCCTAAGGAGCTGGAGCTTCAGGTACATGACACCATTTCTTCACCCCACAAATACTTACGAAGTGCCTTTTGACTAACATGCCTGAGGAGATACCAATAAACCACATCTGTCCAAATGTTTTGTTTGTTTTCATGGAGTTTTACTGTAGTGAATAATGATTGTGGTAGCCATTTCTTTAATAGTTCACATGAGAAGGTGTAATGTTATGAATCTGTGCCAGGTGGATAAATTTTTAAAATAAGAAACCTGAAATTCAAAGTGACACAGCTAATAACTCTCATATTCTCATATTTCTCTCTCTCTCTCTCTCTCTCTCTCTCTCTCTCTCTCTCTCTCTCTCTCTCTCTCTCTCTCTCTCTCTCTCTCTTGGAAGACTTGTTTACTCTAGCTACTTCTGGACATTTCACCTGCCAAGTCTCCTATGAATGGACCTACCTTTCAAAGCCAAGGTCACACACTCTGGAAGGTAAGGCAGCCAGCAGACAGCATCTTGATTTAGTCTTGTCTAGGACTGATGGTAGAGATGAGGGTCTCACACCTACCAGATTAGCCTGGAACCTGCCTCCTGAGAGCTGGAAATAGAGGCATGAACTACAGCACCTGGCTAAGCCATTCAGAAAGCCAAGCTTAGCAGATGGCATTTAGTAGACTAGGGAAAGGTGAAGTACTTACCACCCAAATATTGGGACCTGAGTTATAATCCCATGTGTGGAGCTGCACCTATATAGAAAGTTGGGTGCAGTGGTGTCTTTGTGATTCCTGAGCTGGAGAAGAGGGGACAAAGGGATCCAGGAATGGTCTTGTCAAGGAGCCCAGCTAATTCAGGGAGCTTTAGGGTCAATGAGAGACCTTGTCTCTTAAAGATTAAGGTGGAGAGAGAGGGAAGATACTCAACCTCACCGCACATTGTTGCATAACATCATATCACATACATGTTACAGTGAGGTTTCTTGGTCTGGCTAGCTTCCCAGTTCAGACCCCCGCCAACCTGCCGACCTAGACTGCTTACCCGCCTGCTGCTGCTTACACCCCTATTTCTCTTTTTAAAAAGACTTTCTATACCTTTCTTTTCACTCTAAAGCCTATGTACATTTTACACACATTGTAACCTGTTTCCAGGTTCTTTTCCATCTGAATTTGTTTCATCGGGAATCCTTAATCATTTTCCAACCAGAAGAGCTTTTAAAATGCTAGCACTCTGTTAAAAAGCCACATAGTTTTTGCAGATAAAGCTGAGTCAAGAAGTTCTCTTAAAGGGGCCGTGTCTCTGTTCGCTGCCAGCAACCAGCAGACCTTAGAAAATGCTACTAAAAAAGCGTCTTTGACTCTGGTTCCTTTTTGTTCAAAATAAACAGAAACCTTAAATCAATCACAGGCTACTGACTCTTCTGTGAGACTTCAGGAACCGGCCAGGTTGCAGTTTACATTCCCTGCCGCCAGTCTGCCACAGCCATTTTGAATGTGGCCCAGACACTGCGCTATCTCTGTACAATAACCCGCTTCAGATACACAATTTGCAAGCTGCTTTGGCTCAGTTTCTGTGATCTAGAGCCCTTTCTAATCTTCCTCAGGCTTTATGTGGGTATGTGGCCCACGCTGGGATGCCATCTATTACAATGAGGTTTCTTGGCCAGGTTGGCTCCACCCTGCAGTCTCAGACCACTTAGTGCTCAGTCACCCGCCGATGCTTAGGCCCCCAAAAGACTCAGCCGCTTATATTATCTTCATGCTGTTTGGCCTATGGCTTAGGCACATTGCTAGCTAGCTCCTTCATCTTAACTCACCCCATTTCTTTAATCTGTCCTGCCATGTGGCCCGTGGCTCACCTGTGTTCCTTACATGTTTCTTCTTTGGGCGTCTGGCTCAATCTGTCTGTGTCTCTACCCTCCTCCTACATATTCTCTGATTTCCCTGCCTACTTTTTCTACGGTGCCTGTCATGGGCCAAAGCAGTCCTTTATCTAAAGATTGATATTCACAGCATACAGAAAGACATTCCCACATCACATACACATGCACCCACACACATAAGTGTGTATATGCAATCATCTGAGTGCTCAGGAAGTTCTTATGAACTGAAGTGATGCTCATTTTAATTCTCAGTTCATTAAAATCATGGATAAGAAAAATCATGAGTAATTTATGAGTTATGCTGTGTGAATTCGCTTTGCTTATTATACATATACATGAACAAGTATGTCATAATTTTTTGAGACAGGATTTATATAGCCCTGGTTGACCTTCAACTTGATTTGTAGAGCTGGGTGTCCTCGAACTAACATCCATCTGCCACTACCTTCCTTGTACTGGGATTAGGGTCCCCCCCACTTATTATTTTAATTAAAAATGTTTTATACCCACTATGGCTCCACCTCCCACCCCTTCTCCCAGGCCTCCCCCTGCCTCTCCCCATCATTCACTCCTCAGGAAGAGCATGGAATCCCAAAGTCACTTCAGTCTGCACCTTCAATAGATGTAGGACCCAGTCCCTCCCCTGAATTATTAGGGTTGAGAAAGGTGGTCCTCTCTGCAGGGCAGGGGCTCCGAGAAGCCAGTTTACAGCACCAGGAATAAACTTTGGTCCGAGTACAAGAGGCTCCACACACTGCCCATGGTTTCGACTATCATCCACATTCAGAGGGTCCAGATCCCTTTCATCAGCTGTCATTTCAGAGTCTTCGAACTACCAACAGCACTGGACAGACTCTGTGGATTTCCTCATCATGAACCCGATCCCTCTGCTCATACAATCTCTCCTCCCTCTCTTCAGCTCGACCTGGTGTTTGCTAGGAAACTCTGCATCTACCTCCACCAGTTGATGGATTCTATAAGGTTCTATAATGGCAGTTAAAGTGCTCATTTGTATGATAACAAGAGCAGTTTGGGCACCCTCTCCACTATTGCTTGGAGTCCTAGCTGGACTCATCTTGTAAGTCCTTGGGTGTTCCCTAGTATCAGGTTTCTCTCTAATTCCACAATGGCTCCCTCTATCAGGAAATCCACATCTTTGTTCTCTCTCTCTCTGTTATTCCCCCACTCAACCACCCCATTCTTTTATGTTCTCATCACACTCCCCTTAACACCCCCCTCCCCCCCACACACACAATGATCCCAATTTACTCAGGAGATCCTCTCTATTTCCCCTTCCCAGGGGGATCTATGAATGTCTCTCTTAACTTTCTCCTGTTACCTGGCTGCTAGAGGCCGGGTGGGTATGGGTGTTGTGGATTGTAGTCTGTTTATTCTTTGCTTTATGCCTAAAGGGATTAGAAGTTTAAGGCACCACACCAAGCCTAACTTTTTCTTTTTACATTATTTATTGAGGTGGTGCCATGTGAAGGTTTTGTGGGAGTCAGTTCTGTCTTTTCCCATTGGCTTCTCTGGGATCAAACTCAGATCAATAGCTTTACTACTGAACTTAATCTATTTTTTATTGGCTGTATTCTCGGTTAGTTTTCTTTGCCCTCCAAGAAATTTGAGAAGTATATAAATATACTTGTATTTGGGGCATCCTGATATTTATAAGAAATATTTTAAAATTTTTTGATTTTAAAATATTTTTATTTTTTTAATTCATCCTAAGCCTGTTTACATTGTTGTTTGAAAATTTTTGTTATGTTGCATAAAATGTAAATTTAAAAATGAAGTTTTAGTAATAAAAGACAAAATAAAATTTATTTTGTTAATGTTGCTAGTGTGTTATTTAAACAGATGTATAATTTAAACATGTAACCATCTACTAGATATATATCTTAAGCAAACTTAATTTTTAAGAAAATTTTGTTTTAAGCTTAAACTTGACAAAATATATAGAAAGTCAAAGTTCCTTCTGAAATAAATTATATTTGTATTTAGTATCCTATAAAGTTAGTTTGGAGCACATTAAAAAACTGATCATTTATAAGGTGATGACCATTAATTTGTATGTTTTAACTATCTAACAGTTTACAAGTTAGTAGCTTTTAAGATTAGGATTTTATAGTTTTAGACTTATATTTCTAAGTTAGTTTTTGTTAACCTGAGTATACCTTTATAAGGTTAGAAATTTATCATACAAATATCCATTTTAATCCAAAATGTCTTGGAGACTTGTCATTGTCTCCTTAGTTTAAACCAAAGATACAATGATAAACAGAAGGCATTGTAAGATTAGGTTTTAAGAGTGTTGTCTTTTGTGCTTTATACAATGTGGTCATATTAAGATAGTGGTAAGTTACAGGGTATTTTTCAACCTTAGTAAAGGTGGCTACCAAGCACATGGTCTTTTTACCCTGATGGGGCATCAACTAAGGTGAAGACAAATTATATGGCTGCTATTAAATATGTATTTATTTTACATGCTATGTTGTAGCAGACCTAATTTTTTATCCAAAATTTTAATAATATATATATCTATGCTATAATAAATTAAAATTATTTATGTGTAGAGTTAACTATCAGCCTTTTGTTACAAGTTTTAAGCTAAATTATTGCTACAGATATTTTAACCATACACAATGAACTTATAAGTCTTGAGATAAAGAATCTATAGAACAAAGAGATACCCCTATTCTCTATGTGCTAATTTATACATAATGTCAGTTAATATTGAACCATAATTTTTTTTCTGGACACCCATTTTGGATGAGGATGTGAAAACTGGAGATTCAAATTTATCCATTATGACCAGAAGACTCTGATTCTTCATATTTCATCCAAATAAACTGTCCTCCGAATTTAGATATGTAAGAAAGTTAGTTAAAATATTTAATGGCTGAGAAACATCTAATTAAAGCTGATTGATTATAGAAAGCTTAGCCTTCTGAACTATATCACTTGGGATGGGTACAATCTTTGAGGAACATTTGGAAGTTGTATATAGGGTATGTTTCTTATCCCTCTTAGACAGTTATCTATAAAAGCATTAAAAAATCAATCTTCATTAGATTTTAAAATCCTAAGTCTATAGAATTGTTAGATTAATTTTTAAAGATACACTATGTATATCTTTTCCCTTAAGAGGGAAAATTGTCAATAATTATCTATAGAATCCAAGTAACATGCTAATGCAACCTGTTGATTACTATAGGTGTGAAACAATTAACCTGTATTTTATCTAGAGGTACAATAATTTCTATAGGCTCTTTATCAGTAAGAGATTATTTTTGAATTATCAGTTTAACAACCACATTATATAATAAATTAATACCCAGCTCTTTTGATGTTACATTTGTTGTAGAAACTAACAGTTTTCAGGAAGCATCTTAAAGAACACAGAGAAATCTCCCATCGTGACTCTCCAGTGCTAATCTGTGTTCACAAGGCTGTTTGGTGCTAGCCTAACCCATCAATATCCAGTTTTGGGGAATTCTCTGAACATACTAACCATGCTTTTTAGCTTCTATAGTTCTGCTTCTGGCTAACTGTTCTTGTTAACTGAAGTATGGGAACCCAGGCATGGACTCTAATTAAAAGCTCATTCTGAAAACAGCTTGGGCCACAATGGGATTCTGAACAGCTAGTGTAGTCTCCAGCTAATAAAGACTTTCTATTGGTTTAAGCCAATGTCCCAGCAGCCTTCTCTGGTGGATGCCTCACAACTGAACCTCATACTTACCATTGTGGCTATGCTGTTTGGCTAGTGAGCTCAGGAATCTACCTTTGTCTGCTCCCCAGTGCGAGAGAATCGCAGGCGTATGTAGCCATGAGCAGCTTTTTATGTGGGTGCTGGGGATTTGAACAGCAAGTGCTCTGACCTACTGAACAATGTCCTGAGACCCTTGAAGGTGGCTCTGCACTATTTTTTTTCATACTTGAAAGAGTTAGGTGTGGTGTGAGTGTCTTAGATCAGACTACACACCCTGTAGCCAGCACCACCAGCTGCTGTTCCCTCCCTCTTGCTGCTAAGGAATCAGGAAATAAACTGAAAGCAAGCCTGCTGCTTCTTGGCACAGGGTCTCTTCCTTTCTGAAAAACTAAGGGGCACCTTGCTTTGTCATTTATTTATGAATATATATATGTATATATATATGCACATGTGCTAACTTCTCTAGAGGTCAGAGGAAAACTTGCAGGATCAGGTTTGGTGGCAAATGTTTTGAATTAAAAAATTTACCATACTATCTTTTCACTTCCTATGTAACCCTGATGTTTTGCCCCACAATTCTGAGAAGGAAGCACAAAACAAGTTGGTGGACTGCTAGATAATTTCATCAGCAATGACTCACAGACACATATAGAATACAATAGTTTTAATAAATTGATGAAAGAACAATATATATATGAATTTGGAGAAAACATACAATATAATGAAACTCTCTAGATAATATGAGCAATTCATATATACACTAACAAAATAAGACAGTCCACACACCGTTTCTCAAAAGTCCACCAACATTGCTTCTAAAACCCTTATGAAGTTGGAGGCTAACATTTGGGCCTTGCTGTGTTGTGTTGGTTCAGAATGACATTTAAAAAACCATGGAGCTAGAGCCAGAGAGATGGCTCAGTAAATAAGAGCACTGGATGCTCTACCGGAGGATCTGTGTCCAATTCCCATCACTTACATGGCAGCTCACAACTGCCTGTATCTCCAGTTTCAGTGACCCCAAAACCTTCATACAGACATACATGCAGGCAAAACGAGAAAAATGAGAGTTCACATTCAACAAAAACAAAATTAAAAAAAGAAAACAAAACAAAACAAAAAAACCTTTCCAGGAGGTAATAGCATGCACCTTCCTTTAATCTGGGCACTTTGGAGACATAGGCAGGTGAATCCCCGAGTTTGAGGACAGCCTGAATACAGAGTGAGCTCCAAGACAGCCAGGGATATACAGAGAAACCCTGGCTCAAAACCAACCAACCAACCAAACCACAAAAAGCACCACTGTAGCCTTGTAGGAGAGAAAGGTGCACAGCCTGCCTCGGGATGTCTGCTTGGGTCCTAATACCTTGGTTTGTTTGTTTCGTTTGTTGAGATTTTTATCTTGAGATGATTCTTTACTACAGGCAGAAGTTAGGATTCTTACAGAATTAAAGCCGTTAAACAATGCTGAGAAGAGATCCATTTCTTTCTTTTGCTCTTCAGAAATGCTAAGTAATTTACAGTCTGATGCCTTTTTAAACAGTCACCCAAAAGTCTCATTTCGTATGTAAAATATATATCTCCAGTTTCAAGCCAATTCTCCTGAATCAAGGCTTCTGGGATCTCAACACTTGGACATCACTGTACAGGAGCCAGGCTTGCCTTTGAAAGTCATACACATCACCTACCTAATGGCCTCAATCGTGGGAGCTCCAAAATGGCTGACAACACTGACAAGCCCTTAATTCTGAGGATCATCTCCCAATGACAAGTTTTTTTGACTCCTCAACAGCATCTGCTGTGTGTTGCTTCCTGGAACATTGTTGTTTTCAGAGTTCCCCAGTTCACCAAGGGAATTTCATCATCGTTCTCATCTCTCACTTCTGAAGATTCACTTAGATCCTTCTCTGTCTCTTCCTGAGTACCCCTAGCAGGTTGAGGTGATGCCCAGGGAAGCAATTCCTTGTGGATTTCATTCACATGATCCTGGAGAAGTTGTTCTGCCATTTCTTGAGATCCCTCAAGATTTTTTCTTCTTTAAGGTCACAAAAATAATGGACCTTTCAATGGTAGTGTGAAGATCTGACTTCCCATATATGCTAATTTTTTCATAGTTCTTTAATTCTATGCTCTCAGGTAACTACTGAGCAACCTACTGTTGAAGACCCATCTCTGTAAGACCTGCGTCTTGGACAGGGATAGGGTCACAGGTCATTGAGTCAGGTGCTCCTGGGGTCTTTTCACTGAGCATCCTGTTTTCTGCCTTCACTAGTTCTGGCTTCAGTTGAGAATCACATTCTAGGCCTCTCTGCTGCTGCTCCTCACACATTCTCTGGAAGCTTTTTACTTCGGCATCCACATTGGCATCAACCTATTGATCGACCTGTAAACTCCATGGATTCCGAAGGTACTTTCCTAGATGGTATTGACTGGCTGAGGATCTTGGGCATAATTCCCTTCAGGGACCTTTGGAATATCGTAGTTTTCATAGGGGCCCTTATTGGTCAAGATAAATGGTGGCTCTGTGTTTTCATTGTAGTGAGAAGATACTTTTAAATACTTAGATATCTCAACTGGCTGCGGACTCTTCACTAACAACCCACTGGTGGTAACATGGTAGCATTTCAGGTGGACAATAAGGACTAAGGGGAGCCTGTTTAAACTGTGGACATCCGAGAAGAAACCTGCATCTCTGCTTTGGGCTTGGGAATTGCAATTAATCAAATCTTTGTATGGAGAGAAGGTGCGGCAGTTATCTCCAATGCCCAAAGTTCCACCAGGGAATGAGATAAAAAGCAGGAGGACCTGAATGAGGCCTGGACTACAGAACAAGTTCTGGACAACTAGGGCTACACAGAGGAGCCCTGTCTCAAAAACCCCAATAAGTAAATTACAATTAAAATAACCTTAACTAATTTAAAATCTTAATAGCTGGATGGTGGTAGCTCATATCTTTAATCCCAGCACCTGGGAGGCAGAGGCAGGTAGGTCCCTGAGATGAAGGCCAGCCTGGTCTAGAAATTGAGTTCCAGGGCAGCCAGGGCTACACAGAGAAGGCCTTGTTTTGAAAAACAAAACAGACAAACAAACAAAAGGAAACTCCTATAATAAATACCAAAAGAAAACAAAACAGAGCTATAGTATTGCCCTGCTGCTACAACTCTGGGTGTTTATCTGAAGGAAATAAATTCAGCGTACAACATGGGGCCTGAACACCTATGAATTTTTACAGAAGACAGTTCAACTACAAGGACATTGTTAAGTAAAAAGGTGTAGAGATGAATGTATATAAATGTACATGTGCACAACCGAGCTGAGAGAGAGAGAGAGGGAGGGAGGAGGGAGAGAGGGGAGGGAGAGAGACAGAGAGAGAGAGAGAACACAAAATGACATTACTTGCAGGAAAATTTAGAATGCAAATTATGTTAAGAAATAAGCCAGATTCCAAAAGACAAGTATTTTATATTCTTTCTCGCTTGCAGAATCTACATTTTTAAAAAAGGACTTTGAAGTAAATGAGAGCCTCCCAGAAGATGTAGGTGAATGGTAGGTTTCTTTTTTTTTAAGCGCACATGATGTTGGAAGAGAATAATGATAAAGGGAAGGAAAACCGTGGCAGATTTGATCAAAATGTGTTCCATGCTCATCTAAGGCTCTCAAACAATAAGTAGATTATGACCAGCCAAAAATGACCTGAGTACATTATGTGCCTCTAAGAAACATCATAATGAAGCCCTTTACTTTTTACAAATACATACTAATTTTAAAAGTATTGGTTTTCTAAAAAGGGGTTTTATATAGCCCAGGATAGCCCCAGATTCACTGTGTAGTCAAGGATAACCCAAAACTCCTAATCCCCCTGATCCACCTTTGGGATGTCAGATTTACAGGAGTCTTCTGTCATGCTCAGTTTGTGCCGGGTTGGGGGCCAAGCTAAGGATTTCGAGCACTCTGGGTCGGAACTCTACCAAGGGAACTACATGCAGCCTCCTCTCAGCCTTCTTAATTTTGCCCTTTCCTGGTCATTTGTTTGACCATTTCCTCCCAGGCATCCCAGAGAACCTGCTCCCGTTCAGCCTTCTGATAGCCAATATATACAGTTGGTAACACAATTCGAAGGAAATAACGCTTTACTTACCCAGGAAAGTCACTCAAGAAAGTCACAGCTCTTGCTCAGGTTCCTGCTGCTCATGGTTAACTAAATGGGTTTATCCTGCTGCAGGCTGTTACCTAAAGAGTAGGGTACAAAAGTGGATTGATTTAAACAGTCCTAAGAATGGATAAGCCTACTACCCCATATCAGCATCTCTTAGAAAAGAGGATTGGGTAGAGAAAAAAAAAAAGAATGAGAGAGAAAGGGGGGGGGCTGGAGAGAAGGCTCAGTGCTTAAAAGCACTTGCTGCTCTTCCAGAGAACCCCAATGCTGAGGTCCCAGCACATACTTTGCAGGATAAGTGAAACTGATGCCTTTTGAAGAAACAAGGCATATGCTTATTCAAATGAAAATAAATCTAAATAAAGCATGGTGGCTTGTGCCTTTAATTCTTATCACTCAATAGGTAGAGGCCAGACCTAGAACTCTGTGATTTCCATGTAAGCCTGGTTGGTAAGAAAGAAAAGCCAGGGCGTGGTGGCACACGCCTTTAATCGTAGCACTTGGGAGGCAGAGGCAGTTGGATCTCTGTGAGTTCTGTGTCACGGTCACCCTGGTCTACAAAGAAAGTTCCAGGCCAGCCAAAATTACACAGATAAACCCTGTCTGAAAAAACAAAGAGAGATCGACAGAGATAAGAGACAGACAGACACACAGACACACAGACACACAGACACACACAGACACAGACACAGACACACACACACACACACACACACACACACACACACACAGAGAATTGGCTTCCTACAGAATAGGATGATGCCAAGTACATATTTTGTTCAGGGCTAATATCAGAGATTAGAAAGATAAAAATTCCTTGGTGCATCAGGGAATCCTAACAATAAAAATGTTCCAGGAAGCAGCAATATAGCAGAGGCTGTTGAGGAGTCAAAAAACTTCTCATTGGGAGATCCTCAGAATTACGGGCTTGTCAGTGTTGTCAGCCATTTTGGGAGCTCCCACGACTCAGGCCATTAGGTAGGTGATGTGTATGACTTTCGAAGGCAAGCCTGGCTCCTGTACAGTGCTGTCCAAGTGTTCGAGATCCCAAAGTCTCAGGAGAATCAGCTTCAAACTGGATACATTTTTCTTTTTTACATGTGAAATGAGATTTTGGAGTGGTTGTTAAAAAACGCATCAGACTGGAAGTTGCATAGTACATCTAAAGAAAAAAAAAAAAAGAAAATGGATCTTTTCTTAACATTGCCTAATGGCTTTACATACTTCCTAGAATCCTAAATTCTGCCTATAAGGAAGACTCATGCAGCCCAACTGAAAATCCAGCAAACAAAACAAATAAATGCATCAGGACAGAAACCCATCTATCTGTGATGCAGGCTGTGCAGCCTTCTCTTCTACCAAGTTATAGTGATGCATTTCATGGTTTTTATTTTTGACCGTGTTTCTCAGTGTAGGCCTGGCTGTTCTGGATGTCACTCTGTAAAGCAGGCTGTTCACAAACACAGATCCACCTTCCTCAGCCTCCCAAATGCTGGGATCAAAGGTATGTGCTACTACCTCCTAGAGATATTTTTAAAATTTTTTTTTAGTTTATTATTATGTATACAGTGTTCTCCCTGCATGTATCCATGCATACCAGAAGAGGGCACCAGATCTCATTCTAAGTGGTTGTGAGCCAACACCAGGAATTAAATCAGGACCTCTTGAAGGAGCAGCCAGTGCTCTTAACCTCTTTGAGTCATCCCTTCCCCCTCAAAATAATTTTTATTTTTACTTATTTGTACTTGTGTTGGCCTGCATGTATGCCTGTGTGAAGGCGTTGAGAACTGACATGTGGTTGCTGGGAATTGAAGCGAGAACCTCTGAAAGAGCAGCCAGTGCTCCTATCCACTGAGCCATCTCCCCACCTCCAGCAGGATTGTTTTTTTAAACGTTATTCTGAACCAACACAACACAGAAAGAAACTGATTAGAGGTCCAAATGTTAGCATCCAATGTCATAATGGGCTCAGAAATAATACTGATGGACTTAAAAGTTTGAGAAACAGTGTGTGGACTGTCTTATTTTGTTAGTGTCAACATGAATTGCTCATGTTATCTAGAGGGTTTCATTATATTGTATGTTTTCCGTAAATTCATAAGTACTGTTCTTTCATCAATTTATTAAAACCATTGTTTTCTATATGTTTGTGACTCATTGCTGATGAAGTTATCTAGCAGTCCACCAACTTGTTTTGTGCTTCCTTCTCAGAACTGTGGGGCAAAACATCAGGGTTACATAGGAAGTGAAAAGATAGTATAGTAAATTTGCTTATTCAAAAGCACTCTAACGGCTGAGTGGGTAAAAACACTTGCCAATGAGCCAGATGATCCAGCTCCTGCAAATTGACCTCTGACCCATAGAGCATCAAGTACCAATATGCATGAGTAAATGAATAAATAAAATCTAATAAGCTTTTAATCTCACCATGTAACTCTAGCAGGCTTGGAACTTTCGATATAGATCAGACTACCTTCAAACTCAGATTTTCCTTGCCCCTGCCTCCTGAGTGCTGGTATTTAAATGTCTGGCTGGCATAACATTTTTAAAGCATCTTAAAATTTATGAAAGTGTTAAATATACTTGTTAGTTTTAAATCCAAACTGATATGAGGAAATGGGGTGGTTCATGGCATGAAGGATCTGAGATAGACTGTCCTTTAGGTGAGAATCTCATATATTAACACAAACAGCAGGATGGGGTTTTAAAGAGAGAACTTTCTTGCTTGCATAAAAAATGTTTTCTCCTTCAGGATATTCTGTGATTATTCCTCAAGTACTTCTAGATATCCTGTTCCCTAATAAAAGAGTCTTAAACTCAAAAAATAAAATTGTACTAAATTTTAAAGATCTTAAATTTTATAGCCTATGCTTAAATATTTAAAAAATTATGATCACTGTCAATTAAATATAATTTGTTCTTAATTTTATATTTTTCTTGGCTGATAAATGATCACTTAACAGAGAGAGCATTTAAAAAAACCCCACAAAAGCCTAACCTCTATTAGAGGCATTTTATAGAGTATAAAGACATTATTTTATTCTAAACTTCTAGTACATAATTAGTAATGAATGGACATAAACTTGATATCTAAAACTATGGTTGTCTGTGTCTTGCACATTTTCTGTTAGCAGGTATGTAAGGATCTGTGCTAAAACTCACTATACACAAACATAATGCGTTTTTCTAACTACTCAACTACAGCCATAGGCAGGACAAGGGCCTGAAAACTTCAGAAAATATTATATATTACCTGGAACTTGACTTTGTCAAATAACACAATACATGCCCTCCCTAGGACTCCCATTGCAAATGAATGCTAATAATAGTTTGGCTTAAACGTTGAATAATATAAAAAATATTAAGTCAATCATGTTACTAAATCTCTTACTGTAACAGAGTAAAGTTGTTATAAAACACCATCAAATACTTAAATTCTAAAATATTACAAAGGTGGGGGTGAGAGGCTATACCCACTTATGTCCCCATAGTTTATACTACATTTAGCTATGCTAACTTAATTTTTTTTTTTACTTTAAAGAATAATGCCTTTTTTCTGTTGCCCCAAAGCATTTTTACCATAAAGAAGTCACGACGTAAAGTAAATGCTAAATAAAAAGAAAGAGCCCAGTGTTCTCTTACCATCGAGGTGAGGTTATACTTACGTCTTCACAGGAAAATGAAAAAAGTCTCAGATGGCTCCGATGCAAAGCATCCAAGTAGGACATCTAGAGACCACTGGACAGATGAAACATTGGAAAGCAAATGACAAACCCATCAAAAAGAGATGCCCCAGGAGAAAGAGTGAACTGATGACTTGGGGAAACATCAAGAACCTAACTCATCAAGCTGAGACTTTGGGGAGAGAAAGAAATGTGTATGTATGTAATATGATGCGATTCAAAAAACGTGCAGTGAGGTTGAGTATCTTCCCTCTCTCCCCACCTTAATCTTTAAGAGACAAGGTCTCTCATTGACCCTAAAGCTCCCTGAATTAGCTGGGCCCTTAACAAGACCATTCCTAGATCCCTTTGTCCCCTCTTCTCCAGCTCAGGAATCACAAGGGCACCACTGCGCCCAGCTTTCTATATAGGTGCAGTTCCACACATGGGATTATAACTCAGGTCCCCATATTTGGGTGGTAAGTACTTCACCTTTCCCTAGTCTACTAAATGCCACCTGCTAAGCTTGGCTTTCTGAATGGCTTAGCCAGGTGCTGTAGTTCATGCCTCTATTTCCAGCTCTCAGGAGGCAGGTTCCAGGCTAACCTGGTAGGTGTGAGACCCTCATCTCTACCATCAGTCCTAACAAGACTAAATCAAGATGTTATCTGCTGGCTGCCTTACCTTCCAGAGTGCGTGACCTTGGCTTTGAAAGGTAGGTCCATTCATAGGAGACTTGGCAGATGAAGAAATGTTCAGAAGCAACTAGACTGAACACATCTTGCAACATTGGAAAACGAAAACTCACAGGAGCCTCTAGTTGGTTGTGGGCCCTATTATATGTCGCTTTTCTGCCAGGCCACGAGTTGAAATAAAATTTTCTCTCCTGAAAAATATCAAGTAAGGTGATGAGGGCCAAAGACTTAAAATAGAAAAGCATGCCTCCACTTCCTCTTCCTTTCCAACCATCAAAACAAGCAAGCAAACAAATAAGGTTTTCTATGATGTGTGTTCATGTTGCTTCTGTTCATTCTGCATGTGTGGGTGCATTTAAAGCCAGAAGAGACCATCAGATCCCTTTGAGCTGGGATCCAGGCAGGTGCTAGCTTTTCCATGGGGGTGATGGGACTCAAACTCAGGTCCTGAAGAAGGCAAATGGTCTTAAATCCCTAGGCATCTGTTTCACACCCTCCCTCCACCCTTTCCATTAGTGTGTGCACCATAACTCATAGGAGGCGGTTAGAGGACACTCTATGGGAGTCAATAATGTCCTTCTATCCTGTGGGTCCCAGGGACCAAGCTCAAGTTGCTGGAGGCAGCAGCAAATGCCTTTACCTGCTGAATGATCTCAGCACCCATAGGCTGGCCTTGAACTCCCGCTGGCCTCATCTCCAGCTCCCAGGTTCTGCAATTACAGGTGTGTGCCATCACCTCTAGCTTCCTTTACAACTTTTAGGACTTCTAATATGTGGGGCTGAGGATGTGTTAGTGTAAGTGATTCCCATACATAGGAACCTGAGGTCCATTCCCAGTACACACACACACACACACACACACACACACACACACACACACACACAGAGAGAGAGAGAGAGAGAGAGAGAGAGAGAGAGAGAGAGAGAGAGAGAGAGAGAGAGAGAGAGAATATGAGAGTTATTAGCTCTGTCACTTTGAATTTCAGGTTTCTTATTTAAGAAATATATTATCCACTTGGCACAGATTCATAACATTACACCTTCTCATGTGAACTATTAAAGTAATGGCTACCGCAATCATTATTCACTACAGTAAAACTCCATGAAAACAAACAAAACTCAATGAAAGATCTGGACAGATGTGGTTTATTGGTATCTCCTCAGGCATGTTAGTCAAAAGGCACTTCGTAAGCATTTGTGGGGTGAAGAAATGGTGTCATGTACCTGAAGCTCCAGCTCCTTAGGAGGCTGAGGCAGGAGGATACCTGAGCCCAGAAGTTCCTCTCAAGTCTGGGCAGTATCATAAGATCTCATCTCAAAAAGAGCAAAACAGGGCTATGGAGATGGTACAAGAGCTCAGAGCATTGTCTGCTCTTCCAGAGGACTCGGGTTCAATTCCCAGAGTCTCCATGTCTGTCACAACCATCTGTAATTCCATTCGAGTAGATCCAATGCTTTTGGCTGGTCTCTATGTGCACCAGGCACATGTGTGGTATAGATATACATGCAGCCAAAACAGAACTCTCACACACAGATGCACAAACATAAAATATACAAATACAAAATTTTAAATGTGAAACATGAGGCTGGAAAGTTGACTTGGCATTTAGGAACACTTGCTGTACTTCAATAGGAATGAAGTTGGTACCCAGCACCCAACTGAGGCAGCTCATAACCAGACAAAACTCCATGGGACCTGATGTCACCATTTGACTTCCTCAGGTACCTGTACACCCAGGATATAAATACACACATACAGAAGCATTTAAAATGACTAAACCAATATCTGTGAATGAATGAGTTAAACCTATTCTAAAAAAGTCACAGTGAATTTAAGCCCTCTATGTTCTCTGGGATTAGCTCAAAACTGTAGGCCATTTAGCACCTATTTGGGTGATTACTATTCCGTGCCATCCTATAAATCAAGTTTCCCATATTTTTAAAGAGCTCAAAGTACCTATCAAGTGTGAATTATTTTCTGACAAATGCTGGTGTTAGCTGCATATGCCTTTAATACCAGCAGATTAAAGCAGAGGCAGAGACAAGCAGATCTCTATGGGCTGGAGGCTAGCCTGATTTACAGAATGAGCTTCAGGTCAGCCAGTGCTATACAAAGAAAGCCTGCCTCAAAAGTCAATATTTTTTTTTAATTTAAAGATATTCAGCTTTACTAGAAATGTTTTCTCCCCAGCCCCCTTCATTTTTATTTGCTTTATTTTGTTTTCCAAGACAAGGTTTCTCTGTGTGGCCTTGGTTCTCCTGAAACTCACTTTGAAATCCAGGCTCAGCTTCCCCAGTGTTGGGATCAAAGGTATGGAGTAGCACTACCCTGGAAAATGTTTTCACTTTAACAAGGTTAAATTGGATGAGGGATAGGCCTGTAATAATCAGCTGCCTTATGGGGGAAGATTAAGAGTCCAAGGCCTTCCAGATGGTGGTGGCTCAGGCCTTTAATCCCAGGACTCAGGAGGCAGAGACAGGTAGATCTCTGTGAGAGTGAGGCCAGCCTGGTCTACAACTTGAGCTCCAGGATAGGTTCCAAAGCTACAGAGAAATCTTGTCTGGAACAGTCCCCCCCCCCAAAAAAAAAACAACCTAAACATGAAGAAGGAGGAGGAGAAGAATTGGGTCACTCAGCAAGATTTTGTCTCAAACTGAAAAGCACAAAAGAACATGGAGATTTGTATTTCCATAATAGGGCCCCTGCTAGATTGTGTCAGGTCCTAGGTCTGTCTGATCCCTCCTTACCAGCACCAGAAAAGACAGAGAGAAATCAGAAATTTTCTTTAATAAAGGCAAGGGCGAAAACATGGGAAATTCAGTAGCAGACCCTAACTGTGAACGGTGGGAGCAGGGGAAACAGGATGATTTCTTGGAGGAATTTTATATTTGTAAAAGTTACATTTTCCTTTTATTTTGTGTCCATGTGTGTGTCCGTGTGTCCGTGGGTCCGTGTGTCCGTGGGTGTGTGTGTGTGTGTGTGTGTGTGTGTGTGTGTGTGTGTGTGAGTCAGAGGACAATCTGCATGACTTGGTCCTTTCCTCCCACCATGTGGCTTCCAGGGATGGCACGCAGGCCAACAACCTGAGCAGCAAGAACCTTTACCCAGTGATCCATCTTGCTTACTTATGTGTCCCGTCCTTTTCCACCCATGATGTCTGACAAGGTCACAGAATGGAGGAGGATGGTTCAAGGAATCCTGAATCCAAGAAAAGGACAAGGACACTACCCCATCTTGGGTGTGGGATTAATGATTCTTTGCAGGTTTATACTTCTGATTATTGTTTCACTATTTAGGGAGGAAGTTATAACTTCCATAAAAGGCTTGAGGGGAGGAAATGATACTATTATCCATTCCTCAAAGGCTGAAAATTTCTCAGAATTTTGTAATGAATGTCAAAAAGTACTATTTAAGATGGATGTGGAATATTTGCCTAAGTCTAAAAACATGGTTGATTTTCTTTGTGAATTACAACAACAAGAGATACTTGGAATTTCTAAAGTAAGCCCCTCCCCTACACCAGATACTGGAAGGATTCTTCCCCAGAAGTTAGTGAGTAAGAGGAAATTCCAGAGAAAACAGAAAGTGGTTCCAACTATTATGGCTGAATATGGCCCTGCTTATTTGATAGCAGGAAGACCCTGATATCCACCTAAGGGCGAGGGAGGTCATCAAAGATTTCCGGATCCCCCACTTCCATATATAGGAATTTATAATTAACAAGGAGAAAGAATAGTAAATATTAATGGGAAATGGACATATTAAGCTGTATGGAGAGATGAGATTGGTCAGGACTTCTCTGTTGTATTAGAGCACCCGAGGATAAGATCAAATCCTTAAAGATGTTAAAAAGAGTAAATCATGGATGGAAGGGCCTTAGTACGAAAAAGATTTGAACGGGAAATAGATTGTTTGATTAAGCATGGGAAGCCCTGTAATCATTGGTGGGTATACTAAAATATAGCCCCACAATCGTTAGAGCATGGTATAATGGGATGAGAACTGCAGTAAACCTGTTCTGGCGAATTAATTATTATGCGTAAGCACGACCGTAAGAACAAGTTAAAATAAAAATATTAACTTGGATAACCACTGTCTCTTTAATGACCACATGCTAAGATTTAGATATAGGCATACAGATAAAAAAGGTTAATGAAGCTAAAAGTTGGCAGGACATTATATACTAGAGGCTAAATAAAGCACCATGTTTCCTTGCCCTTGGCAGAAATACTCTCTGTTTTTGACTAATAATGATATCTTGAAAAAGACATAATCCGCTCCTTTTTCTAAGAAATGATATAATTCTTATAATTCAATAACCAGCTGTCTGACACTTTGACAATGACCTCAGCCCATGCGCTGAGCTTGCCAAAACATTTCCTTTTTAAACACTGCTAGTGAACCTAATAAACTTAGACTGAACTTGCACTCCTGAGAGAGTTGTCTCGTTCTTTCTCACTGGCCGACTCCTTTGCCTCACCTTCGGGGACCCTTTGACCTGCTGTGGCTGGACCGCGGCACTTACGCCTATTTTTGCTGTTGTTTTGTTTGAGGCAGGGTCTCAGGTAGCCCACAATGGCATTGAACTTACTACACAGACAGAGAAGGTCGTTGCCTTCTGATTCTCCTGCCTCTACCCACCAAGTGCTGGAATGACAAGTGTGCATTGTCACCCCCAACTGATTTCTAAGGTTTTTGTTTTGATTTTGACTTATTTCGTGTGTGTGAATGCTTAGCAACATGTATGTGTGTGCACCATGTGCTTGCAGAAGTCTGAAGACACAACCCGGAGTTATAGATGATTGGGAGCCAACTCTGGGGTACTGAGAATTGAACCCCAGTCCTCTGTAAGAGTAGTGAGTGCTCTTAACCTCTGAGCCATCTTTTCAAGCCCAATTTCAAATTTTAATAATACTCGCCAGCTATTTGCCATACGCTAGATTCAAGAGCCTGTGTCCTCCTTCCTCCCCAAAAACTCACCTTGGAATCATTCATTTCTTGTTCTTTTGAAGCCAAGACAACCCTGGGGAGGAAGATTTTGCTTGGAATTAAAAAAAAAATAATCATGAATGATTAGAACTTCTTTAGAATGTGCCGCACTCCCCACATGGTATTTGTTTACCTGAATTAATTACTTTTCTCCTCTCTAGCCAGGCCACTATGATTAAAGATTTCCCAACCTTCCAAAACAGAACCATTGGCTGTTTTAGAACTGCCAATATATGACTGTGGGATCTGGTGGGATGGTTCAGTGGATAGAGGGACTCGGCAAGGCTGACTTTGATCCCTCTTCTGGGTTGTCGTCTAACTGGTATGTTTGGGCCTTGGCATGCATTCGCTCATACTCACAGTTACAAAAGCACACGGTCCTGTGGGGGGACGTTATACAGTCAAATGTAATACCTTCCCTGTTTCTTTTTTCTCACTTCTTTTTTAAAGTTACATTTATTTACTTACTTGCTTATTCTGTGTTTGTGCATGTGTGTAGATATGCCACACGTGGGCAATTTCCTAAACATTTGTTTTTTCTTTCCATGACAATGGGTCCCACCAGGGATCAAACTCAGCTTGTTAGGTTTGATGACAAGAGCCTTAACCTGCTGAGCCATCTTACTGTCCCCAATACCCTCCTTTCTTACTTATAACTCTTAAGTTCATATATATGATACATAAACTGTATACTATCATTATATATGAAATATGTAACATTAGTAACAATATATTTTATTATATTTATCAGTTAAATGTTATACAGTTATTAATTTATATATTGTTATGATTAATATGTTAATATATTGAAAGCACTATATGATCAATAACATATGTGTGCTGTGGATTATGCTCATTTTTAATAAAAAAAAACATTGTTTGGAGCTAGAACAGTAAGGATGGATGATGGAATAATTATGTTGAGGTGAGGCTTCCAGCATTCCCCCCGCCCCAAGAAGAATGTTAAGCTACATTTTCTGTAGTCAGTTCAAAAAAATGATCTTGAGAAGTATCTGAAAGGGAAGAGATAGCTGAGTTCCAGGATCCACACAGCTGCATTAACCCTAAGATTGGGCAAATCCTTTTCGATTTCCCCGGATAAAGAATAGCGGACTTACCCCTGTTCCAGGGTCCATCCCCATAAAACCCATCCTCTAGATGTACCCACATTTGAGAGACACTGGGACCCATTGAGCACCTCTCACACTGGGCGTGACTTACCGGGTGAAGCACTCCCGGTTTAGTTAGACAGAGAGGGAGAACTATTAAAAACTACATTACCCAGAAGACTATGCTGCACGCGGCCCAATAATAGACCAGGATAGAAAGCACTTCTGGTTGCTCGTCGGGGGCGCCATTTGCCTCAGCACATCGGTTCCCACGGGGCTTGAGTTAACTGACTACCGGGAACCTGGGGTCAGTTTCAAGGCCTGTGGCCGGATTCTAAAAGGACTAGAAAATAAAAATTCTCCCCGGAAGGCTATACGAACCTGTGTGATCCGGTACTCTCAGCCCTCATCCTTCAGCCTGCAGGACTCCTCTCCCCCAGGGCAACGATTGGGGCAGGTTCATCATTTCCACGGAACACATTGAGGTCTCGAGTCCAGACGGTTTCCGTGGTCACTTGGCCAAGGTCTGCAATCTCGATTCCTCCCCCATCCCCGAAAAGTCTGACTATGGCATCCGGAAGGACCACACGCAGGTGAGTGGACTGTGAGCTTTACATCGCTGCTCGTGGAGCCGAGACAGCTCCCTGGATGGAGCTGTACCACTGTCATTCTCTTGGGCACCGTGGGGTCACTTAATTCCGCCAGCGGTCTTGGATGCTTCCGAAAGATGCTCAGTTTGAACTGGAGTTTCCCGAAGGAACCTGCACCTGACTGCAGATTGACTGATTAGAAAGCCGAAAGCGGGTGACTAGGGAGGGATTGGAATGTTGCAGGTCAAGAACCTGTTTACTAGTTATCTTGGGCTATCTTTACCCTACCCAACTATTCCTTGCTCACCTCAGTGACGGACCTAACATCATTATGAAACGTTAACTTAGTAGACAGCTAGATTCCACAAACCCGGAAGCTTTAAAAAAAAAAAAAAAAAAAAGTCTTAAGATAGCATCTGAGACCTATAGCAGAGGTTTCCCCACTGGGCTCGAATCCACCTGCCCGATGTATTCGTGAGTGTATTTGAAAGTATCTTTATCTGTGTCTCTTGTTCTGTATTAGTTAACCTAAATCTGAGTTCCAGGGCCCTGGTCACTCATATTTAGCTTCAAAATAAACTCTTCTCTGCTTTGAGGTGTGTGCTTCTCTGCTTTGAGCCATGGCTTCTTCTGCCTGCTCCTTCTATGCCTGCCTTAAATACTTTCTCTGCTCAGTTAAGACGTGGCACCACCACTGCCAGCCTGGGAGCCTGGAACTCCTTTTGTAAACTAAGATGACCTGAACTTAGATTGGATTAAGGGTGTAGGTCACTACTCCCGGGATATTCCCTGTGCTGGATTTAAAGGTGTGAGTTAACACTGTCTGATCCTCCTTGATTGACTGTGGGTAGATCCCTCTGATATCTCTGACTGTTTTTATTATATTTGAAAATATCCCCACAGAGGTGAGAGCTGTGTTTTTTACGCTGTCATTGGTAAGCTGTTGCAAGAGTAAATGATGCTTCCTCTAAGGGATCCAGTCATACTAATAACTCTTAGTGTGCACGCCAGGATCCACCGAAAATGACCCCTGTGCAACATTACTGGTTTAAATCTGAGGTTAGGGCATTCCAGGTAGGGAGACCTGCTTGGAGGAATACAGGTATATTAACCCTTTAAGAAGGTCCAGCAGTGGTTGCCATGGTGCAGAAATGAAAAGCAAAATATTATGGTCTTCTGCAAGAATTTTCAGCTTTCAGTCATCTATAACCACTGAAGGGACTTGATTCTGAGAGCCACAGCTGGTACAATTTATCCTTGGCCATTGTGTTTGTTTTTGAAGTATCCTAAGATTACTAAGAGGACTGTCAGAATCCTGGAAGAAAAAAGGTAGATGTCTCATTGTGGAATTTCCCTGGGAAACTAGGATGCCTAAGAAAGGTCTAGGCCACTTGGGAAGCTGGTCGGGAACTTGTCAAAAGTAGATGCTAGTACCTTTCTTGTATTCAGACAAGGTCTTACTGGGTAGCCCAAGTTAGGCATCAAATTTGAAATTCTCTATCAGCTCCTCTAATTCTATATCAGCTCTTCTAATGCTGGGATTACAGGTATGCGCCACCACAACCAACTCAAGCACATTTGTGGTGAAACCAGCTATAAACCATGCTTTGTCCAGCCGTGTCAGAAGTGATTAAATGGGCAACGGGTAAAGAAGGATATTATTTACTTAGGGGGTTCAGAGAGGAAACTTATTGACAGAAGAGATTAAACAGTCCTGGGGTTCCTGGAAGGCTGGACTGGTCCATGAGGCCAAAGCTCAGCTGTCAGGTCCTCCATCCAAGAGCATGAGAGAGTACAGGAAGAGAAGGAGCTTCTGCATACGCGAACCTCCATCTTAAGCTGCCCTTCAGCCACATCCCTAATTCTAGTGCCTCAAGGCTATAGGTGATTTCCAGATCTATGCTGGCCAAGAGACCTCACGTCTAGGTTAAGGTTAAGGTGATGGTGATGGTACCTGCTCTTCACTACACTTGTCAGCAAAAAAGAGTGGTTAACTCTACACAACTTTTTTTTTTTAAGGAAAAAGAAGTCTTTCACACAGAAGCTCTGTCTCAAAACAACAAGAACAAAATCTTTCTTAAATGATAGCATATGTTAGCATAAGGGTATGTGCACATGAATGCAAGTGCCCTTGAAGCCACACAATAGGCCATGGGTGTCTGAAGCTGGAGATGCTGATGTGGGTGCTGGGAGCCAAACTCAGGTCTACTGTTCCTAGCTACTGAGCCAAGCTGGCTCTCCAGCTCTATAACTCCTTTTTAGAATAAGCTCGTTGTTATTAATAGAGTGTCAGGATTACTGTTACAACAACTTTAAAGCAGTGGACAATCCTGGCCTTTGGTAGTAGGGTGTGTGGCTTCAGGTGAACTATCAAAGCTGTTTTAGCCTTGAGTCACTCACTGCAGTGTTAAGATCTGATGATGGTGGCTTCAGAGGCCGTGGGAAATTAAGAAAAATTTCACAGTGAGCATTGGAGAATTTCTCTTTTAAAAATTCCTATTGTTGGGGGCAGGAGAGATGGCTCAGTGGGTAAGAGCACTCACTGGCTGCTTTTCTAGGGGACCAGGTTAATTCTCAGCGCGCGCGCGCGCGCGCACACACACACACACACACACACACACACACACACACACACACACACATGGCAGCTCACAACTGTCTGTTGTAACTACAGTTCTGGAAGATCTGGCATCTTCAAACAGACAGCCGTGTCAAATGTAGGCAAAGATATCTATGCACGTAAAAAGAAGTAAATTTTTAAGACTTCATACTGTCATATAGAAATACTTTGTCTTGTTTGCACATTTATTTGGTGTCTGTTTGGTCATGCATGTGCATGGGTAAGGAGACCAGAGGATAGCTTAAAGAGTGTTGTGCTTCACTTTCTACCCTGTTTGTTTCAGGGATGGAATTTAGGACATCAGACTTGACAGCCCTAGAGAACTATTGCCGTGAAGCGTGATGGCAAGGTTTTCCTTGGACTTGTGGTATCACCTTCACGTCTTCCTTCTTCTGATTTCCGGAATCCTTACTGCCCATATTTCACAGTCCTCATGTTTTTATTGTCTTGTTTGTTTGGGGTAGTGATCTTTTTCACATGTATTCATTCATTCATTCATTCATTCATTCATTCATTCATTATTTATTTATGGTATATGGTTTTTATTTATTTTATGTATTTATGGGGCATGTGTATGCATGCAGGAAACAGCCTGAGTGTAGAGGTCAGAGGACCTTTGTCAGTTTCTTTCCACCGTATGAGTCCCAGGTATCAAAATTCAGGTGGGCAGGCTTAGCCGCAGGTGCCCTACCCACTGAACCATCTTGCCAGTCTAGGTTTGTTTGCGTCTTCTTCTTTTTTTTCTTTTTTTTTTGACAGCATCTCATGTAGTCCAGGCTGGGCTTGAGCTTGCTGTGTAGCCCAGGATGGCCTTTAAATAATAGCAGTCTTTCTCCCTTCAGCCTTGAAGTTCTGAGGTTATAGTTGTGAGCTGCCAGGCTCTAATGAGTCTTAACACAGGATGCTTCTATCCTTATACCTGGGTGTTCTCTGAGCATTATCTGCCTAACACTGAAGCCTACAATGGAGCATTGAAGATGGAGGCTTTTCTGTCCCGCCCCAGTTCTGCAGCTGCTTCCCAATTAATTGATTCAGAGGCTTAATATTAATTATAAACTGTTTGGCCTATGGCTCAGGCTTATTACTAACTAGCTCTTGCATCTTAAATTTGCCCATTTCTATTAATCTGTGTATTGCCACGTGGCCGAGGCATTACCTGTTTCCTGGCAGGTTGTTCCTTGGGTGGCTGGCTGGCGCCTGCTTGACTCTGTCCTCTTCTCCCTGTACCTCTGCTTGTGTTTCTTGCCTGACTCTATCCTGCCTTGCTATAGGCCAGAGCAGCTTCTTTTATTACCCATTGGGAATAAAATATATTCACAGTGTATAGAAAGACATCCCTCAGCAGAGCATGGGCATGAAAATACCGTGTGGTTTGGGCCTTCCTCTCTCTTCATCTGCTTCAAAGAAGCATGGACCAGCTCTGCTCATCGAACCCCAAGGCTAACACTGATGCCTCTGACCTTTGAAGATGTGGCTGTGGCTTTCACCCAGGAGGAGTGGGGGCAGCTGAAGCCTGCTCAAATGACTCTGTACCAGGAGGTGATGCTGGAAATCTCTGGATTTCTGGTCTCTCTGAGTAAGGCTTTCTACTCTACTTGTAAACATATTGTTAAAATATATTTTATTTATTTTCTATACATGTGTTGTTAGACACATGTTTCGTGTGGAGGTCAAAGGGAAACCTGCAGAAAGTAGTGCTCTCCTACAATATGGGTTCTAGGGATCAAACTCAGGTTGTCAGGCTTGGTAGCAAGCAACTTTACCCACTTAGCCATCTTGTAAGCCCTCACCCTACCCTGCCCCAACTTTGAAAAGCAAGATCTTCTCACTCTGCAGCTGGGTTGACCTGGAATCGTACTCTGACCTCAGACTCACAGGCAATCCTTTTGGGATTACGTGCATATTTCCTCTCTCTTTCTCTCTCTCTCTCTCTCTCTCTCTCTCTCTCTCTCTCTCTCTCTCTCTCTCTCACACACACACACACACACACACACACACACACACACACACGAATGCACTGTGATTTAAATGAGAAGTATCCCCATAGACTTGGGCATTAGAACAGTTGGTTCTGGCCCTTGGCTGTCGATGCTGTTTGGAGAGGTTATTATGAACTCTTATCCTGCTGAAACCCAAATAAATGAACTCTTCTTTCCATAAGTTGCTCATGGTGTTTTATCACAGCGAAAGAGAAGTAACTGATCCACACATAGATAACACAATACAGTAAATCTTTAAAAATAAATAAATAAATAAGACCCTTATGGTCTCATTTCACTTCAGCCTGAGACTCACCCTGCTGCAGTCTTCCTGGGTTCCCTGCTCACCATCAAGGTAGCACTTTTTTTTTTTTTTTGGTCTGGAGAGTGTTCTTAGCATTACTTGGCATTTCCCATGGCTGCTGTTTCTTAGCATAGTCGGCATCTTCTCACAAGATTCTCCCCCTCCCCCCACCCGTTAAATAATCTGACCTGTGATATGGCTCCGTGGTAAAGGTGCTTGCCACTGAGCCTGATGACCTGAGCCTGAGTTTGATTCCTGGGTCCCACATGCTGGATGGAGCTAACATGATGTCTTCTTAACTCCATCCACTTTACACATCATATAGCATTGCCACCCTCAATAGACACAAAAACATTTTTTTTTTTTTTTTTGAGAAATGCTTTCTCTGTATACCTCCTGGCTGATCTGGAATTCATTCTGTAGTTCAGGCTGGCCTCAAACTCAGACATCCACCCACCTCTTCCTCCTGAGGGCTGGGGTTAAAGGTGTGTGCCACCACCGCCAGCTTTAATATATATTTTCCTTCAATGTATATTAAAGTGAAGTGTTGTGTTGTGATCACTGAGTGTGCCCCTCTCTGACCTCTGCTACCTGAAGATAATTTATCTGCCTGTCTAAGGCCCTGTCTCGTCACCACATACTACCCAGTCTTCTGGGGCTGCTTATGGCTCTCTCCATTTTCTGGTACTTGGGAGTCCAGAGTCTGCAGCCAGGTCTCTGGTGTCCAATCCCAGTATTGTGTTGCTCCCTCCCTCCAGCTTCAGTTGTTTTTCTAAATTTTTGTACATGTATATGGGCCTCCTTGTGAATATGTGCATGACATGCATTTGGTGTTGATAGAAGCCAGAAATGGATGTTGGGTCCCCTGAAACTGGAGTTACAGTCAGCTGTGAGCTGACCATGTAGGTCCTAGGAACTAAACTGAGGTCCTCTGCAAGAGCAGTGAGTGCTTTTAGCCACTGAGCCATCTCTTAGCCACTAGCTTATCCAACAACTCCACTGTGTCTCAGCAGCATCATCTGCTTAGATGTGAATGTACTGAATATCTGTTTCCATGGATGGCTCTTGTCAGTGTAAATAAGTTGTTACAGGAGACGGTTCAGAACATTATGGCACTACTACGTCCTTGTGTGTCAGCCATTTGGATCCCTGGCTACCATTACCATTACTAAGATCCTCATGATTAGCATCCCAGTTGTCCCTGCGCTCCATACTTTTGGGATGTTGTGATCAAACAGCACATAGAAAAGAGATGGCTGTGGGAGGTTGTGTTGTTTCATTTTAAATAATTGTTCCAACCACTGGTTTAATAAAAAGAGCTGATTGGCCAAAGGCAGGCAGGAAGTGGAGGCGGGACTACCAGACTAAAAAAATCTCTGAGAACAGAGTGCCAGAAGAGCACCAGAGAGAAGCCAGAGGAAGCCGAGGACAACCATGCAGCTCTAAAGAAAGGTACCGAGCCACATGGCTGAACAAGAGACATGGGATAGCTTAAGGGTAGAGAGCTAGCAAGTGATATGCCTGGGCCTAAGGCTGATCAGCTAAAAACTAATGAAAGCGTCTGTGTGTCTCTGTAGGACTGTGGGTCTGCGGGTCTGCGGGTCTAGACCTTGAGGTTAGGCCCGGGAAGTCTGGGCCAGAAACCTCGTACTACAGATGGCTGCGACTAGGATTCTGCCTTATGTAGTCATCTCCCTTCATGTATAAAGTGATCCCAATAGTGGTTATGGATGTTGTGGAAAAAAGTCTAAAATAGAATCCTGTAACGAGGGTAGGTAATACATATGCATAGCATACAGAAGGATCATCCCACATCAGAATTCATATTGAGTCTTTGATCTATGGGAAGAACACTATAAAACTTTGCACAGGTCTCCCCTTCCCATTTTTTTTTTTTTTTTTTGAGGTGAAACTACCTTCAGTGATAGCCCAGACTAGCTTGCCCTTATACTTGCAGTGATCTTCCTGCTTCAGTCTTATAGGTGCTGGGGTTACAGGTGTATGCCACTGTGCACATCTCAAAACTTTGCATTGCATCTAAGTAAAAACTTCCCATCAGTGGAGATTCATACTGGCTTTGTCTCCTAGGCTTTTATGAGGGCAGGATTGTTCTTCCACATGATGTTGTTGAGTAGTGGGGACTTAAAAAATGGGGATGTAGCTCATTACAGTTCAGGACTGCTGCCTAGGGGATGATTCCTCCCACACTGAGTCGAGTCTTTCCACATCAGTAAACTTAACTAAGACAGTCCTCTGGCAAACATGCCCATATGCCAACCCAGTGTAGATAATAACCTTATTGAAATTCTCTTCCAAGGTAATTGTATGCAGTGCTGAGTTGAAAAAACTAACCATCCCACCATTAATTTACTCTTTCGTCCACTGTTGTTCATGTGGGACCTGTGAGAGTGGGCAGTTGCAAAGGGCATGACTGTTCCTATCTTACTGTCATACTTACCTCAGCTATCTGCTCCTGCTGGTCCTCCACCATGGGAGCAAACGAGTGTGGTTACTGAGGTAGACTATCAGTCTTCAAAAGTGAGGTTACCCTGTTATGATATTCTTCATTGTTCCCCTTTTACATTAGAAAAAAAATAGATGAATACAGGTAACTTGTTTTGTTTGTTTGTTCTGGCTTTGAGGCAGATTTTCTTATGCAGACAGGCTGCCCTGAAACTCCCTGTGTGGTCCAGACTGGCCTCTAACTGGCTGTTATTTTTTCTCAGCCTCTCAAGTGCTGGGATTACAGATGAGTGTCATTTTACACACTATGACGTATTGTATCTTTGTATTTTATGTTTTCTTTTTGGTTTTTCATAGTAGGGTTTTCCTGGCTGGCCTGGTCCTCGAGCAGATTGTCCTGCAACTCAGAGATCTACCTGCTACTGCCTCTCTTGTGCTGCGATTAAAGATGTACACCATCACCACCTGGCTATTAGTTTCTTTAAAAAAAGGAGTTACAACCCAGCATGGTGGTTGGTTGCACACCTTTAATCATAGAACTTGGAAGGCAAAGGCAGGTGGAGCTCTGTGAGTTTGAGCCCAGCCTATTTTACAGAGTGAGTTCCAGGACAGCCAGAGCTACATAGTGAGACTCTGTCTTGAAAAATAAAACAAACAGCGAAACCAAAACTTGCCTTGCATGGTGGCAAGTGCCTTTAATCCCTGCACTTGTGAGGCAGAGGCAGGCAGATCTCTATGAACTCAAGACCAAAGCTCTAGGACAGCTAGGCTGTTACACAGAGAAACCTTGTGTTGGAAGAAGAAGAAGCGAAGGAGGAAGGGGAAGAAAGAAAGGAAAAAAGAAAAAATACAAATTATTACATTTTAAAAATTGCGTATGCATACATACACATGCATGCTTCAGTGTGTGAAGGCCAGAGAACAAGTTGGGGGAGATGGTTCTCATCCTTCCCCTGTGTGAGTCCCAGGAATCAAAACTCAGTTTTTGCAGGAGGTACCTTTGCTAACTGAGTGATCTTGCTGGCCAACCATTAGTTTCTGATAACAGTTTAGTGTGGCAGAGCAAACTTTTAGCTTCTGCATTATCTTTCACTTTTTTCTATGTGTGTAGATGGAAGCTGACTCATTCCAAGCTCCAAGCCAAATACTGTGCGATGGAGGGTCTCTATCTTGTTTCACCAAAATCTCCATGTGCTTTTTTCTGTTTTCCCGTTCCCAAACTGGAGCTGCTCTGCCAGGTGGGACAAGGGCAGGAACCAGGGACAGTGGCAAAGTGCGTCTCCCAAAGCACCTGCGCAGGTAAGAAGAGTTCAGGTGGAAGGGCCTGGAGGTCTAGAGCAGGGATCTCCTGGGGAGTTTCTTTTTATTTCTGTATCTGTGAGTATATGCCACAGGTGTGTAGGTGCCATCAGGGGCTAAGAGGACACCAGGTGCCTGACGTTACAGGCCATCCTAAGCCACGTGGTTTGAGCACTGAGAACTGAACTCAGATCCTTTGAAAGACCAAGTGCTCTTAACTTCTGAGCCATCTCTCCAGCCTGCTGGGATACTTCTTGGTGTATCACTTTAGGACCTGGAGCCTTGGAACCCTGTGATCTGTGGCTCTTCCGATTCTCCGATTTATCTCCTGTCCCATTTATCACTGATCCTGGGAAGGAGTCAGGCTCCTAAGCTACTGTCTCAGAATGCCCTCTCCCTACTTGAGCTACAATCTGGCTTCCTTGTCATAAACTCTGTGGCTCTTGTGAAGCTAAGCCATTATTTTTCTATTGCTGAGATAAAACATCATGCCTCAGGCAACTTCTAGAAGGGAGTATTTATCTGGCTATGGCTCATGAGCGATAAGAGGCCAGGAAAGTGAGATGGCAAGCCCCTGAAGTGGCACCTAGAGAAACTCATATCTTGAACCACAACCAGGAAGCAGAGAGCACACAGGGAATGGTGCAAGGCATTTGAAACCTCAAAGCCTGCCCCTAGTGGTGTTTTTTCCCTCCAGCAGTGTCCCACCTCCGAAGGCTCCCTAAACAGTGCCACCAACTCGAGATCACATATTCAAATACTTATGGGGGACACTGCCACTCAGACCACTACGTGTGACTAAGTTAGCATTAATTTCCATGTCCAACTCCAGACTCAGTGGTTCAGCCTGCAGCTTTTTCTCATCATTCCAGCTGGGAGCTTTGTGTCACACAGCTGTTCAGTCTCACACCTTCTGGCCTCAGTCTGTTTGCGGTTGTCCTGCCATCTTCTGGCTGACCCAAAGATTGCAAGAGAAAGAGATGTCATACCCACTTGTAGGGACACTAGTCCTTATTTGAAGACCTAGGCATTTGGTCTTCTTGGGGTCCGCAGGACTGGGATATGTTACTGAGCTATGTGTCCAAGAAGAGCAGATCTTTTTACTCAACATCTATTAGTGGCCTGTTCTAGGTTTGTCCCCGGAAATTGATGGCACTCAGTGACCATTGGGTTCCATTGGAGAAAATCTGATTACCTGATGTGTTGGTGCATTAGCATCAGTGTCTGAGGCAGGGGTGATGCAACTAAGGCTTTATTGCTTCTTGTTTACTAAATGCCTTGTGAGTTCAATGCACCTGCGCAGCCCCTGTGGATGTGGGCAATGCATGGCCTTTATCTCATGTTACTCAGACCTAGTAACTATTCTCCCCATTTCCTTCCAGAGGGGAAGATTGCCTTTTCTTATTTTCCCAATTTCCATCTGCAGCTCTGTTCTACCTACTACCCTTTCCAGTCTTCCATTCTTGAGAGTTCTTCAGACACTAAAAGGCAATCTTTTGCTTATGTATTCCTGAATAATCTGCCATGTTCTGCCTTGGAGCTGTTAGAGATAGGTACCCTCCATGTGTTAGTTGGCATTTAGGCTTAATTTTTTTTTAAAATTATTATTAGAGGTGGGTAGCACATGTGTGAAGGCCAGAGGACAACTTTATGGAGTTGGTTTTCTTCTTCCTCTATCAAAGATAGTATTCTCACCTGGATTATACAGTCAGCAGTGTCTTTACTCCATGAACCATGTCTTCAGCCCAAATGAAACCTTCTGGGTTGTTTTTTGTTTTGTTTGTTTTTGAGACAGGGTCTCTATAATGTCACCCTGACTGTCCTGGAACTTAGAAGAGGCTGGCCTCAAACTCCCACCTGCCTCTGCCTCCTGAGTGCTAGGATCAAAGGCATTTACCAGCATGCCTGGCTGTTCAAGCCAAATAATCTGCTTTTCTCTCCCCCTCTTTTCCCCCTTGACAGGGTTTGCCTAACTGTCCTAGAACTTGCTCTGTAGACCAGGCTGGCCTTGAATACACAGAGATCTGTTTGCCTCTGCCTCACAAGTGCTGGATTGAAGGTGTGTGCCACCTCCAGCTGGCTAATTTGCTTTTTTTTTTTTTTTTTTTTTTTTTTTTTTTTTGTATAGTCATGCCTTTCCCCGAGTCATCTCTTGTAAATTGCTATGGGCCAGACATGAAGAATTATTTGGAAAAACAAAATAAAAACTGCTTATCAGTCTTAATAGTAGGAATCCATAATGAATTTCAAAAGGAATTCTGAACACCTCTGGTGCATTTGAAGGCTTTCCTACGTTGTTGAACAAAAGCTGAGGCTCCCCGTGGGTGCTTTCTTGCTCATCATATATCCATGTGTGTTCCATGGGGACAGTATGAGGGACATCACCTAGAGGAATTGCCCCAAGGTATCAGTCTCACTTTGACAAGCCACATTCAGCCTGTAATTTTGAAAACAAATCCCTGAAAGGCCCTCCTCTAGCCACTGACCCAGTCTCTCCCTCAACATCTCCCTTTCACAGTATTTGGAATCCAAGGACCAGGGAAGAAAAAAGTTAACCTAGGCTTCGGAGATAATATTGCAGGCAGAGAGGCACTATTTTAATCTTCTTGGGGGTATGTTTTCAATAGCATGGTTTTGTTTTTTTCTATGTTATTACTTACTATCCCTGTTGTGCACTGACTTTGTTTTAGGTGACAGTGGAAAATCCAAGGCCCTAGGACCAACCACTTACAAGCCAAAACCATCTGAGGGAACCTCATTCCTGGGAAAGTCAACACCAGGAACACCAGGAAGCTTGCAGTGGGTGCAAACCAAAAACCACAGTGATGCGTCAGAAGTTCAGAAAAGACTCTTCCTACGAGACAAAGGCCCAGGCAGAGAAGCTTCCTGGGAAAATGGGTCCTGTACCAGATGATGTAGGGACAGCTGAGGAAGTGTTTCTGATGCTTGTACAGGAGGAAGAGGAAAGTGTCTTCAAATGCAGTGACTGTGGGAAGGTATTTAATAAGAAGCACCTCCTTGCTGGACATGAGAAAATCCACTCTGGAGTGAAGCCCTATGAGTGTACAGAATGAGGGAAGGCCTTCATAAAGAGCACTCACCTCCTTCAGCACCAGATGGTCCACACCTGAGAGAGGCCCTACGAGTGCCTGGAATGTGGGAAGGCCTTCAACCGTAAGTCAGGTCTTATGAGGCACAAGCGAATTCATAGTGGGGAAAAGCCTTTTGAATGTATTGAGTATGGGAAATCTTTCTGCTGGAGCACAAACCTTATTCGCCATGCCATTATACACACCGGGGAGAAGCCCTATAAGTGCAGTGAATGTGGTAAGGCCTTCAGCCGCAGCGCATCCTTCACTCAGCATCAAAAAATGCACAGTGAGAGAGACCCTACCAGTGCGTTACATGTGGAAAGGCCTTTCACAGCCACACACGCCTCAGTTACTCTCCGAGAACTCCTTCTAGGGAAAGACTTCTTGACTTTAACCTCTGAGGGAAATCTTTTGTCACAGGACACAAATTCGTCATCCTCTGATTATTTATACCAAAGAGAAACTTCACAAGTGTCTTTACTGAAAAGAAAAAGAAAAAAGAACACTGTTGCTGAAAATTCTTTGTTATTTCAAGACCAGCATCGGCAGCAGACCCAGTTCATAGCCTTACCTTCCATCTACGGATTTACCCAGGAAAGAGACCCATGATTTGAGGTCTGGGATTTTGTTTTTTTTTCACATAGGAAAAGCTTCAGCACATCTCTTTCTCTCTCATAGTTTTACATTGCAATGTTATCTCAGGAATTGGTTTACAAAGGAGCAGATGTGGCAAAAATAAAAGCAGGTCTCTTCAGAGCTCCCTGCCAAATCTGTGACACTTTGATACTGGTTCCTCAGTTTATTTGGAGTGAGGTGGGTATTTCAGAGGTCAAAGACCTTTGCCCTTTTTGTGGCTTGTAGACTCCTTTATTGCTGTTCACTTACTATGGGAGTTAGCCGAGACCAATCCTGTATTTGTGTATATTTTCATGTCCTAACATAATTTCTTTATTCTCGTAGCTTTTATGAAGGGATGTTTGAGCTATGAAAATATTTCTTATTTAAGGCAATGAAGATCCCTATTATTCCTAAGTATGTCTGTGCTCTTAAAAATTCCAACAGTCCTTTCCTATTTTCCTTTACCAAGATGTATCTTACTGTGTGTGTGTGTGTGTGTGTGTGTGTGTGAGAGAGAGAGAGAGAGAGAGAGAGAGAGAGAGAGAGAGAGAGAGAGAGAGTCTGTGTGTAAGCTTAACTGCTGAATCATCTCTCTATCCTTTAATCATATATATATATGCAGCTTTCTCCATAATATACAGCTGGAATTTTTGCCCTTCTTCTAGGGGTGCAAATCATAAAGGCTGTGTTTTCAGATGACTCAAATGTTTCTTAGGGTAAAAAAAAAAAAAATACAGTGGTGTGGGGAACTCTGATGAGATGGCTCAGTAGTTCACAGCATAACTTCGTGTAGAAGACCTGAATTCAGTTAACAGTTGCCTGTAATTCTAGCTCTAGGAGATCCTGCATCTTCTTCTGATCTCCACAGGCATTTTATACTTATCTACACAGAGAGACAATTTTAGATGTAAAAAATTTTTTTTTTCAAGACGGGGTTTCTCTGTGTTGCCCTAGCTGGCCTGGGACTCAACTTTGTTGACCAGTAGTCTAACACTCAGAGATCTGCTTGCCTTTGCCTCCAGAGTGCCAGGATCAAAGGCCTGTGCCACCACTGCTGCTGAGCTTGAATAAGGACTATTTACCAAGCCAAATGAGGCTTGGAAATAGCTCTACCAAGTGTGGCTGTGTAGTTCTAACCTTTTTTTTTTCTTTCTTATTTATCTATTTTTTTCTTATCTGAGTCAAGGTTGGTTTACTTAGCCCTGGGGTTTACATAATCTCAATGTTAAAGGCACTTGTGGAGCTTGCTGAATACTTAGGTCTGGTTCACAGAATCAACATGGAGGCTAACAGCCATCCCCTCTGCACTCAGGAAGCAGAGACCATGAACCTCTGTTCCCGGCCAGCTGGGACTACATAATGAGACTCTGACTCCAGAGGAAAGGAGGAGGTAGAAGCCACCAAGTATAGTAGGGTTTGCCTTCAACCCTGGCATTCAGGAGGCTGAGGCAGGAGAATTGTGTAATGCTTGAGGCCAGCCTGCACTACATAGTCCTAAGTTATCTAGGGGCTACATGACAAGACCTTGGCTCCTAGACCTGGGCTTCATAGTGAATTCCAGATCAACCTGGGCTACAGAGTGAGATCCTGTTTCCAAAAAAAAAAAAAAATGCTAAAGAAAAATAAAGCTCCAAGCAATAAAAATTAAAAATGTAGTATCATATACATTTTGCCTTAGGCACAGTTTAACAGTCAAGATAAATCTCTTAAAATTACAGTTAATTGTTGTATACAGGCAATCTCCCAGCATTTTTTTTTTATTATTATTATACTTGATTATTTGGCGGGAGGAGGACATGCCACGGAACTTCTGTGGAGGTCAGAGGACGATTTTGGGGGATTTGTTCTCTCCTTCCACTATGTTCTCCAAGATCAAACTGAAGTTGTCTGGTTTGGTAATGAGTTCCTTTACCCTTTGAGCTGTCTTGCCAACTTTCAACAATTTAGACTTTCATCCATTGATTTGAAACTTGACTCTCAGCCAGTGAGAAATGCAGAGACCCTGGAGTGATGGGCTTCTGTGACCCCTTGGTTTTTGATGTTTTCCCCCCAATTTGTCCTCTTAATTCCCTCCTTCCTTTCCCGTGCTTCCTCCCTTCTCCTCCTCCTCCTTCTTTTAAAACAAGCCTATGCCCTTAATCCAATCTGAGTTTGAGGATCTTAGTTTACCAGGTTCCCAGGCAGGCAGTGGTGGTGCCACACCTTAACTGAACTAAGAAAGTAAGGCAGGCGTAGAAAGACAGAGCAGGCAGAAGCCATGGCTCACACTGTTAGCTGTAGCAGAGGCAAGAGAATCCCTGTGAGTTCAAAGCGAATTTGGTCTTCAAAGCAAGTTCCAGGACAGCCAGGACTGTTACACAGAAAACTGTCTGGAAAAAAAAAAAAAAAAAAAAAAAAAAAAAAAAAAAAAAAAAAAAAAAAAAAAGACAGGAGGAGGTGGATCTGTCCTCTGTTATCTCTGAAAATATCCCCACACACCACCAACAAAACAAAAAGGCTGGAGATGGCTGTGTCCTCTGATATACCAGACTATTTTTTATTAAATATACAATATATCACCACACAGGTATTTGTAAATTCTTTCTGGGGGTTTGTGGGCTGCATAGAAATAGATTTAGAATTGGTCACCTCCAAGCTGGAGGTGTCTGTCCTTGCTCAATTGGCCAGCTGCACCTGCGGGAAAGTTATCTTTTAAGGCAGTTGCTATGGTTATTGCATTCCATCTTTATCATGAAAGCCCATTCAAGGTCTGTTATTTGTAACCTTTAATGGGCTCTTTCTGCCACTTGGTGACATCTGGTGGGGTTTTCAGTAACTAGGACTGAGCCCAATTGGGGTCCGCAGCTCAAAGGCACATCCTGTTGTGTCAGGGGCCTTCATCCTGCTGGGTATCTGCAGTCTGTCATGGCAGCTGAAGAGTCAAGACAGGAGTCTGGGCAAGGGCCTGGGTTCCTCACCGACGTTCTTGATTAATTGGGTGGGCTCGGAAAATAGAACACATGAGGAGACAAGAAGTGTATTGATTTGTTTATTCTCACTCAGATTTTTTCCCCACTGTCTAGGGTTGGACTTTGAAATCTTACTCAAACTAACTAGTTTGAAAGAAGAAATAGAGAAAGAGAGAAGGTTACTGTTCCAAGTCATCATATTCCTAAAAGAAAGCAGTGAGCTTTTGTGTAAACTGAAGTTTTACAGGGTAGGAAGGATTAAAATGCTTGGATAGGCAGGGTGCAGTAGAGCGCACACTTTTGATCCCAGCGCTTAAGAGGCGGTGGCCGGTGGATCTCCGAATTCAAGGCCATCCTCATCTACATGAGTATGGGCCAGTCACAGTTACATAATAGACCATGGGTGGGTGGGGGGGACCCTGCAAACAAAAACGCTTGTACAAAAGTCTTACAGAGTGGGTAGGATTTTTCCGTATCTGTTTGTTTTAATTCTTCGAAATAGGGTTTCTCTGTGTAGCCTTGGCTCTCTCCTAGAACCTGCTCTGTAGACCAGGCTGCCTTTGAACTCAGAGATCTGCCTGCCTCTGCCTCCCAGGGCTAGGACTAAAGGTGCACACTATCACCGCCCTATGTGAGCGAGTTTTTTTTTTTTTTCTTAAGGTTTTAATTCCCTATCCTAGTAAATACAAGTTTTATAGCACTTAACAGAAAATACACAGATTTAATATTCTTACAGCGAGGTCTGTTGACAAACATTTGTAAATTCAATGACCTCCACCTGCTGACCTCTGCAAACCTCCTTCCCAGAGGCCTCTGATCCCGCCCCCACCATCCTACTGGCTGAGCGCCCTCGGGGGCGGGAACTTACTTCCCACGCCACCCTATTGGTTGACGTCAGAAAGATCCAGCCACGGGAATCCGCTAGTCCCGGACTAGGCGCGGATTATAAACGGCCGGAGCGCAGTTTTTGCAGCGATTTGCCGAGGGTGGGGAATTCTTGGCGGTCGGGGGCCCGAGCGTAACCCATCCACCCCTTTCCAGGGGTCCCCTGGACCCAAGCAGCCAGCGGGACCTCTCCAGAGTCTAGGGCAGACCGAGACCGTCCTCGGGCACAGCTTCGCCCACAAGTAAGAGGGATCGGAACCGGGTCCAGAACGCTGGGTGGAGGCCGGAGTGTGTCATCCCGACACGGGGGAGTCCGAGGCAGGAAGACCCACTTAGAACTACCACGAAATCCTCTCTTAACCAGAAACGGGATCTAGCGAGAGGAGGAACAGAAAGGACTGCGGTCCGCTGTCTTGGTGGGGGCGTGTGAACACTGAAGGCACTTCAGCCTTCCGTTTCCGGCCCCTCCCACCTTCCTCCTGGAGTCCTTCTCCTTTCCCTCCCTCTTCTCCTCTTCCCTCCCTTGTCGGCTCCTGCAACTCCCCCCTCCCCGTTTCTCTTATACTCTGAACCTCTCCTTCCCTGATCTCTGACAGCGTCTCTGGTAGTCTAAAGTGGGCCTCAAAGTTGCTATGTAGTGGAGGATGACTGAACTTTGGTCCTCCTGCCTCCACCTCCCACAGACTGGGATTGCAGTTGAGCATCGGCACGCCCATTTTTTTACTCTTTCTTTGCTTTAGCCACTGGCCAGATGGAGCCCAGCACCTCAACTAGGTGAGTGCCTTGCCCATGGTATCTATAAGAAAGATGGAACTCGAGTGAAGAGCAAGCTGGGCAAATGGAGCGTTGACTAATGAATCTAAGATGCTATTTTTCCCTCCATTGAACATCCAGTGCTGGGGCTGTGAGCAAAGCGATGAGGAAGTAGTTGGGGGGGGGGGGTGTCTCTCACTCTCCTAGTCTCTGAGATACGGTCATCTCTTCTGTTCAGCAGGCTTTTCACCATCGATGACTTTGAAATAGGGCGTCCTCTGGGCAAGGGGAAATTTGGGAATGTGTACCTGGCTCGGCTCAAAGAAAACCATTTCATTGTGGCCCTGAAAGTCCTCTTCAAATCCCAGATAGAGAAGGAGGGATTGGAGCACCAGCTTCGAAGGGAAGTGGAGATCCAGGCACACCTACAGTAAGCATGATCTGTGTGAGACTTCCAGTTGGGAATTTCAAGCTGTTTCCATTTTGCTGGCCTGACCTCTGAACTCTCCACGAATCCCCAAAAAGCACTCTTGTTTTCACCTTGAAGGTTTTTCCCCCCGCAGCTCATTCTGGTTAGACCATCTAACGTTCTCTCCCAGTGTTGAATACACCAAGGACGGGTGTACTTGTGCAGGGCAGGTGTCGAACCTTGTGTGTATGCTCCTCAGATGACAACATCCTTAAAGCAAGCAAACAAAAAAGTAGTCCTTTACCCCTAGCACCTGGGAGGCAGAAGCCGGTAGATCACTGAGTTTGAGGGCCAGCCTTCTCTACATATCGAGTCCCAGGCCAACCAGGCTTACACAATGAGATACAAGTAGTTGAGGGTTTGTTTTGTTTTGTTTTTTTTTTTCCAAGATGGGTTTCTCTGTGCTGTCCTGACTGTCCTGGAACTTGCTCTGTAGGCCAGTCTGGCTTCAAACTCAGAGATCCATTTGCCTCTGCCTCTTGAGTGCCCCAATAAAAGTACTTTTTTTTTTTTTTCTGTTATGTGTTGGGGGCTTGGGTAGCACATGGGCCATGTGTGTGTCACCATGGCGAAGTACAACTTTCGGAAGCTGGTTCTTACCTTCCACCCTATGGATTCTGGGGATGGAACTCAGGTTGGCAGGCTTGGCAACAAGTGCTTTTACCGGCTATGCCACCTGGCCTGCCCTGACTCTTCCTTCGCTCCCCCTTCAGACACCCGAATATCCTACGCCTGTACAACTATTTCCATGATGCTCGCCGAGTGTACTTAATTCTGGAATATGCTCCACGGGGTGAGCTCTATAAGGAGCTTCAGAGAAACCACACGTTAGATGAGCAGCGTACAGCCACGGTGAGGGAAGCTCTGGGCCAAGGGTTTGGCATGTGTTGAGGAGTTATTGTTTGTGGTTGCCAGTATCCCCTTCCCACTTTTTCTTAATTTATTATTATGTGTGTTGTGGAGGAGGGGCATGCATGCATAGTGCACGAGTGGAAGCCATGAGGCAGCTAGGAGGGAGGCATCTGCTTTCTCTGTCCATTTTTATATGGGTTTACAGGGATGGAACTCAAGTCACCAGGCTTGCACAGCCAAGCTTCTCTACCCACTAAGCCATCTTGCTGGCCTTCTTCCCCCACCCCTTTGTTTCTTAGTTGGGGGAATCTTGCTATGTAGTCCAGGCTAGCTCAGACTTCCCCAGAATCTCCAGGCTGATCTGAAATGTGTGATTCTCCTGGGTGAGCCTCACAAACGCTAATATTATAGACATATGTCATTATGCCTGGCTGAGGATATTATATTTTTTTTCCTGAGGCAGGGTCTTTTGACTTGCTCCTTATGGCCTAAGATGACCTTGAACTTGCAGTATCCTAAGTGGTGGGATGACAGGCACCCAGCTTTGGACTATTTCCATTAACAATTTTTTCTGGGGTTCTGAGCTTTAACTTGGTAATCCAGTTTCTTGCCTACTATTTGTGTGGCCCTGGGTTTGATCCCCAGTGTAGTTCTAGAATATTAGTGTTTATAGTTTGGATTTTTTTTTTTGAGACAGTGTCTCAGCTATGTAGCTGTGTGTATACATACAAAGAAATATTGGAATTATTCAGAAATACTAGAATTATTATCTTAATGAATAAAATTCCATTGCAGTCTTAAAATGCGTAATGCCTATTCTACCTTGCAGGGAAGCTGTAAAAGTCTTTCCCCCACCATATTGCTTTTGTTCACACAGATAATAGAGGAGTTGGTAGATGCCCTGACCTACTGTCATAAGAAGAAGGTTATTCACAGGGACATCAAGCCAGAGAATCTCTTGCTGGGGCTCCGGGGGGAGGTGAAGATCGCAGACTTTGGTTGGTCTGTGCATACTCCCTCTCTCAGGTAGGTCAGATGGGATGGGGGTGGGATCTTGAGACCATTGAGGAGTTTCTTAGGTGAGTTCACCTTACATGTAAGACTCAGATAGAGACGGGTTTATAGTTGCATATTATCTTTTCCAAATGCATACATGTAAAATGCTTTTGCAGACTGAAAGAACTGGGTGGAGTGAAGACACAGTGGGTAGGAGCACTTCCTTTGTAGGAAGGAAATTGAGCGGTGGAAACAGGCAGATCCTAGAAGCTTGCTGGCCAGCCAGCCTGCCAAAACTGACTGGTTTAGGTTCAGTGAGAGACCTTGCTTTAAAGGAATACAGTGGAGAGTAATAAAGACACACTGTCCTGTCTCTGAGTGTGTGTGTGTGTGTGTGTGTGTGTGTGTGTGTGTGTGTGTGTGTGTGTACACAAGCAAGGCCCAACCAGAGTTCTTCTGGTATTTGTTAGTATTTCATTAATTGTATTTCCTATTTGCCTTTGTCCAAAAGGGTCTGTGTAAAATCAGTAGGCATTCCAGGAAAGAATCCTTTTTTGTGTTGAGAAGCTGCGTTTGCTTGTGACCTCCTGATATGCCATCATTATGTTCCAAACTTCCTCCTCCTCTATCTAGACCCAGCTAGCCTCAAACTTAGAGCAATCCTCCTATCTTAGGTGTGATTTGCTAAACCTGACTGAATAATTTTAAAGCGTGGGGTTAGTGTAATTTCCTTTACAGCCTTCTCTGTGCTTGTTTGGGGTCTTGCTTTTTAATTTTTAATCTTGTGTGTGTGGGTGTTTGGCTGCATGGATGTCTTATATACCACTTGTCATACCTGATGCCCATGGAGGCTACAAGAGGGCATCAGATCCCCTGGCACTGGAGTTGTAGATGATCGTGAGCCGCCATGTGGGTGTTGGGAAATCCAACTAGGGTTCTTCTGAAGAGCAGCCAGTGCTCTTAACCAGGGCGTCATCTCTCCAGCCCGGCCTTCTGATTGGCTAACAGTTGCTCATGTTTTCTGGCCAGTAGCTCCTTCTGTCCTCAAAGCACTCTCTCCTACCTCAACCTTCCCAGTGCTAGAGTTATAGATTATACCCACCTGCCTTCCCTGAATCTACAAACAAACCAAAACAAAATAAATCACAAAACAACAACAACAAAAAAACCCAAAACTAGAATTTTTCGTTTGTGTTCACATGTGTGAGTGCAGGCACACATGTGCCATGTTGTGTGTGTGTGTGGGGAGGGATATGTTGGCGGTCACTTCAGGTGTGACTTCACCTTCCATCTTGTTTGCTGCTGGTCTCATAGGCAGGCTAGCTGGCTGTACGATCATCCGGGGATTCTCCTCTGCCTCCCACCTCTCTTTTGGAGCACTAGGACTATAGGCATGCACTCAGCTTTACGTGGGTTCTGGGGGCCGGGCAGAGCTCAGGTCCTCAGGGCTCTCATCTCTCACAGTCCCTCTGAATTTTGATCCATATTAACAACTGGAGTTTCTGAAATCCCCTGCTCAGGAGGGGACTCTTGACGATGTCCCTAGGTCTCCCATTTCCTCGGAAGCTGAACAGGGACAGTTTCTCTCATTCTGAGACAACGCACAGTGCTCCCTTCTGTGTCCTGCTCTAGGAGAAAGACAATGTGTGGGACTCTGGACTATTTGCCCCCAGAAATGATTGAAGGGAGAACGTATGATGAGAAAGTGGATCTGTGGTGTATTGGGGTGCTCTGCTATGAGCTGCTGGTGGGAAATCCGCCCTTCGAGAGCAGCACCCACAACGAGACATACAAACGGATTCTTAAGGTGAGATGGCCGCCACACGGGGCATTCATCAGGGAGCCAGTGATAGCTCCCCAGCCTTTGAGGGTTGGAGGGATTACAAAAGATTATCTGCTATAGTCAGAAGAGTGCCTTGGAGAGACTTGCAGAACAAGGAGAAAATTAGCCAAGGAGATAACTAAATTCTCATTCTTTTTTCCCTTGGCCTCATTAGGTGGATTTCAGGTTTCCTCAATCAGTGCCTGTGGGGGCCCAGGACTTGATCTCCAAGCTTCTTAAGTACCATCCCTCAGATCGGCTAGACCTGGCCCAGATTCTGAAGCATCCCTGGGTCCGGGACCACTCTTGTAGGATGCTGCCTCCCGGTAGTCAGGTGGCTTCCTGAGCCCTGCCCCACTCTGTTCTTTCGTGTGTATTCAGGGAGCTCTGGGGGCTCCGTTACCTCATTTGTTTTGTTTGTTTTCTCTTTTGAAATGCTTAATTAAACTTTTTGGTTGTGTGAGTTAGTGCGTCAATTTGGTAAAGTTTTTTTCCGTTTATGGTGGGGGTGAAGGCAAGGGGTTTTTATCAGGTATCTCCCCACATTGCTCTTCATCTCATGCTTTGTTTTGGTTGGTTGGTTTTTTTTTTCCAGGCAGGGTTTCTCTGTGTTAACAGCTTTGGCTGTCCTCAGTTCCAGCTGTCAACCAGGCTGGCCTTGCACTTACAGAGATCTGCCTGCCTCTGCTTTCCAGGTTCAGGGATTAAAGACCTGGAAAGTGCCACCATGCTGGTTTTTTGAGATGGTATATCTCTCAGGTGAATATGAAACTCACTGATTTGGCTAGATTGGCTGATCACTGAAACACTGATCCTCCCATCTCCAGCTCCTCAGTACTAAGATTACAGATGCGTATTCTTGTGCTTAGCTAGTACCAGGGTGCTGGGGATCAACTCAGTCCCCATTCTTCCACTCATGTACAGATGCACACCCATACCCAGGCACAAACAAAATAATAAAAGGGTGGCTAAGGAGAGATGATATATGTGTAAATGCCTGGGGCTCTGTAGAGTGCCCAATTTCTCATCTTTACATTTGCCCAGATGTTTTGCAAAGGTTCCAAATCCACCTTCACCCGCTCTAGTCTACATTTTATGTTGAAAGCATGGCAGTCTCACCCAGTGCCTGAATCCTCCCCAGCTGTATGCACTGTTACTGGGTGAGTCTGAAGCCAGGCCTCCTGACCCACGCCTACAATCTTAAGTATTCAGGAAATTGAGGAGAGGATAATTTCCAGGCCTACCTGGCCAGTCTATCAAGCTGTCTCAAAAATTAAACAATTTAAAATAATAGCAACACTTAGTATGTCTAAGACGTTGGGTGAGGAAGAGACAAACATCAGTCTACTGCAGCGGGGGCGGGGCAGGGATGTATCTGCAGAGGAAGAACTACATTACCCAAAAGGCACAGCACACGAGTCAGGCCGCTCAGCAAAAAGCCTACTATAAGCATACTATAAGACAGGGGGTGGGGCTTATCGTAGTCTGTCGTGGCGTCATTATCGTGCGACGATGTAGGCACGCCCGCTGTGCACAGCGGAGATTGTTAATGACCCGAGGGGCGGCTCCCCCGTTAGACAAATCCTGGACTAGACGTCGTGCAGGTGAACTGAGCTGTCAGTCAGCCAAGGTCTCCTGCCTGGGCGAAACCGACGGGACCCACCGGGTCCACAGCCCACGGGGTCTCAGGATGGCGTCGGTGCTGATGGACACCGGGCAGGTGGGTTGACGGCAATTTTTGATGCTTCCTCGGTCTGGAAAACCTGTCAGTCTGGAGAGCCTCTCGGTTTCTCTTTGTAGTTGTGTTTGTTTAGGAAAAGTGGCTTTGGATGGTCACCCAGTTTATCTCATCTCCAGCCTTAGTGTTAGATGTGAAACCCGGGACCGCCAGCCCGAGGTCCCCATTTAACATATTAAAGCAGACCTGGCCGCCAGGTTCTCCCAGCATCCCTCAGCCCATGCCTGTTATATGGTCTCCAGCCCAGGGGCTGGGCAGGTCTAATTTTAATAAAATCAGCCTGGAATACCAGAGAACAGATTCACCCACAGTCAAGCCACGAGGGTCAGAGAGTGGTAACTCATCCCTTTCATCACAGTACAGAAATGGCAGTTGGTAACTCATGCCTTTAATCCCAGCATGGGAATGACCAGTGGTGACCTACGCCTTTAATCCCGTAACTCCAGAGACAGATTTTTCTGTGTGTTTCAGTGAGTTCAGTGCCTAGTTACCAAACAGTAGTGGTTCCCACCTTTAATCCTAACTCTTAGGATTATTGATGCAGAGTTGAACCTGGAAGTAAAACAGCAGGGCTAAGAAGATATTTAAGGCAGGGGTAGGCAGACAGCAAGGTATTCTGTAGAAGCGATGAGCCAAGCTTCAAGATAGCTTTTACCCTGAGAAGTTGGCTGGGTAAGAATTGACTGTGGTCTGTTTCCTCTTTCTGATATTCCAGTCTGATTTTACTAAATATAAAATATATCACCACAGGCAGTCCTTCCCCCAGCTAACCTTCCCTATATAATTCAACCTTGGTTACCCCTCCTCCTTTGGGCCTCTTGACTACTGCACCTGGTCCCCCTACCTCCCCACTCTCCTCACATGGCTTAGGGTCATGTCTACTCTGGATTTGTGTGTGTGAGTGTTTGGATATGCACAAGCTTGTGTGTACTCATGTGTAAGCAATGGTTTGAGTGGAGGCCAAAGGACAATTTCCAGGAATTGGTTCTCTCCTACTTTTATATGAGTTCTGGGGCTCCATCTCAGCTGACCTGGCTTGGGGAAAAGTACCTTTACTCTCTGAACCATCTCACTTGCCCAAATAGCACTCATGTAGTTATTCCTGTAATCCCAGCCTTGGAGTGGCGGAGGCAGGAGGATCCGAGTTCAAGGTCATCCCTGGCTACACAGGAAGTTCGATGCCAGTTTAGACGATTTGTGACCTTGTCTGAACAAAACCAAATGGCATGAAACCCTACTTGAAAGTGTGGACATCTTTTAGCCCCAAGTCACTGACTGATAGATAGGTGACCACATGCAGTAGAAGTTAACAGAAATGAAAACAGTTAAGGTGATATGTTTCGTTTTGTTTACTTTGAGACAGGGTTTCTCTATGCAATATCCTGGAGTGTTCCGGGACTCAATTTGTAGACCAGGTTGGCCTCGAATCCACCTTTCTCTGCCCTCTTGAGTGCTGAGATTAAAGGCATGCATCACCACCACCCAAACCAAGTGTGGTATGCGTTATCTTTCAAAAATCTCATCTCAATCTCATGGATTTTTTTTTTTTACCCATATTTACCTTTTTCTGTTTGTTTGTTTTCCTCATAGCTGTTGTCAATGAAGTGAGAATGACTGTGTTGATCTGGAAATGGAGACTCAGAGATGAAGTGAGGCACCTAATGTTGCACAGCTGTCGAGTGGTAGTTTGAGGAGCTTGCATTGAACTCTAGGGGTCTGACTTCAGAACTGAGGACTTGTGAAACATTCCGCATGAGCAGGAAACGAGCTGGGCCCGTGAAGCTCAGGGATTGCTGACCTTAGCATTGTTGGCATTGGTTCCGTTGTTATTATTGTTAGCTTTTCATTCCTGTGATAAGACAGAGCCTCTCTCAGGACCCACAGTTTATGTTCTTTGATACTGTCAGGAGATCCTCTGCATGAGAACTTGCTGCTCTTTACGTTATGCCCCATCTTAGCTTTATTTTCTATTGCTGTGTGTAGTAAAAAGTTTCTGGCCCAGCCTAGCCCCAAGATCTGGACCTGCTTAGCTCAAATAATCACGCAAAGGCTTATATTAATTACAAACTGTTTGGCCCGTGGCTGAGGCTCATTACTAGCCAGCTCTTCACTCAGCCCATTTCTACTAATCTGTGTCTTGCCGCAGGGCTCGTGGCTCACCTATAGCTTTACATCTTGCTCTCTTGGAGGCAGCTTGCAGTGTCTCCATCTGACTCTGCTGAGCTCTCCCTTCATCTATGCTTGGATTTCCTGCCTGCCCCTAAACTGCTTTGCCATGGGCCAAAAGAGTTTCTTTATTATCCAGTGGTAATTCACATCATACAGAAAGATGCCCCATATCATTGTTGTGATAAGATACCCTGACATGAGCATTTGAAGGAAGCAAGGATTTATTTGGCTCACAATTCTGGGTCTATTGTGACAGAAAAGTCACTGCAGCCAGAGTTTGAGAAAACTGGTTACAGCGTGTTCATGGTCAGAAAAAGGGAGTGATAGGTGCATTCGTGCTTGGGCTCCTCTCATTTCCTGTCTGTTAGTTTTTGAGGCAGGATCTCACCAAGTAGGTCTGCCTGGCCTGGAACTCTCAGAGACCCATTTATCTCTGCTTCTTGAAATGCTAGGGTTAAAGGTATGAGCTGTCACACCCAGTACTTATTTTATTTATTTGAAGGTTACATTTATTCATTTATGTATATGTGTGTATGTATAGGTTTATATTTGGAAATCTAGAGACAACTTTTGAGACCTTTTGCCATTTAAGGTCCCAGGGGATAGATAGGTTGCAAAGTTTGGTCCCAGCTGCCTTCTCATGGTGAGGCAACTCAGTGGTTCCACTTTCTCCTTCTATATGCAGCCCAGGGCACAAACCCAGGGAATGGTGTCAATCACTTTTAGGTTGGGTCTTCACACCTTAACAAAATCAAGATGGTCTCCCACAGGCATGCCCACAGGCCAACCTGATCTAGACAGTTCCTCCTTGAGCCTCTCTTCCCAGGTGATTTTGGATTGTGTCCAGTTGTCAATGAAATCTAAGCATTACATGGCCCAGCAGCCTTTCTCTTCCCCTGGAGCCAAGGAAACAGCATGATGTTTCAGGATGTGCCATGTAGTTTGGGCTTTAATCTCTCTCTATACTTTTTTAATCTCTCTATATTCTACTTGAGCAGCCCAAGGCCAACACTAATACATTTAGTGATTTTTTTTTTTAAGGTGGCTTTCACCTTTGAGGATGTGGCTGTCATTTTTACCCAAGAGGAGTGGGGGCAGCTGGCTCCATCTCAGAGGACCCCGTACCTGGAGGTGATGCTGGAAAACCATGGGCTTCTAGTCTCTTTGGGTAAGTCTTGTTACTTTCCCCTTCCATGGATGAGTCACCTGCTGCTTTCATCCTCCCCTCTAGCTCCACGCCTCGATGGTGAAGAGGTCCTCCGAGCCTACCTTCTCTTCTTCCCACTGCTTCAGACATATTTCTAGACTCATTTTTTCCCCTGTCTTGTGTCTCTTTGGGAAATAAACGTAGTATCTTTTACACCCCAAGAGTAATGCAGAGAGTATGGTAGTGGGAGGAAGGCGTATTTTGTAGAACCCAGTGGCCGTTGCAACTAGGAGTTGGTAAATTATCTTTTTCCTTATACCTTTAAGTTAGGATCCTGTGTTTGTGAATCCAGGTGCAAGTCCAGGGAGTTAAAAGGCTTAGGGTTAGATATCTCCCAGTAGCTCTCCGATCAGTAGGGCGGTGAATTTAGGACATATCAGCGTGTCATCTATCTGTAGCTGTCCTTGGATATCTGAGAAAAGTTTCAGATGGGCTACTTTGTAGAGGGCTGACTCTACCCGGATGTTTACTAGTAAAGGTAACCGCAGGGAAGGCTGACATTGAGTCTGAGGAACAAAGACCTGATTTGTAAGGTAAGAGAGCTTGTCTGTGTGACTGTTTCCTCACGCAGTTAGGGGAGACTATGCATATGTCCTCAAATGTGTGGGTGGAGTTGTGCCTAACAAATGAGCAGTCGCACTGCTAAAGGTTCCTGAGAACGAAGTTCTAAGGAAATAACAAATAGGGAAGATGAAATCCCACACAAGCATCCTCTTTAGGAAACAGCTAACACATTCAAAGGCAGTTGACACCAAGGCAAGGAAGGTGGCATTTGTACGGAGGAGTGAGAATAACTGGTGTGACGATTCTTTCTGTCTACCATATGGATCTTGAAGGTTGACTCAGATCTTCAGCCTTGGAGGACTTTGGACTTGGAAGCTTCTTTACTTGCTGAGCCATCTCTCTGGTCCTGCGGACAACAATTTTTGAGACAGCAAATGCCATCTATGAGCCTGGTCCCTGTGAATTTTTTGTTTTGTTTTAGTTCCTTAGTAGATGTTTATTTTTCATAGGCCTAAATGCTGAGAAATTCAAGGTTAGAGTATAGGTAGCTTGGTTCTATGTGCTAAGGGCCCTCCCCTTTTGCACTTTGTACTTGCATGGTCTTCCTTTAATACATGCTTAGAGGGAGGTTACTTGGGGATGCTGTGAGAAATTCTGAATTGAATCTACATTTAGTCTGTGACCTGCAAGAACACTGTAAAATTTTGCTTGGGATCTAAACAAAGACAGGTTTATGAAAATGCATGGTGCTTTGGTTTGTATAGCAGGCCTTTTGGATTGCCAGCCCCCAAATCATAACACAGAGACTTATTAGTTATGAAAGCTCAGCCTATAGCTTAGGCTTACTCCACCAGCTCTCATAACTTAAATTAATCCATGTTTTGCCTCCTGGCTTTTTACCTCTCTTCTGTCTTTCATTTCCTGTTTCCTTTCCATGAGTCCTCTGTCCATGTGCCCTCTGCCATCTCTCTGACACCTAGATTTATCTCCTCTTCCGTCCTCTCTGCTCTGGAGCCCCACCTATGCCTCGTAACTAGTTATGGGCCGTCTAGCTTTTTATTAAACCAATCACAGTGACACATCTTCACACAGTGTAAAGGAATATTCCACAACAGGTTTGAATAGTGGTCATGTGTTGGAAACTTATTTCTCATCATGATGACGTTGAAGTGCTTATGTCTTTGAGAATCGAGGCTTGGGGTTGGCAGCATAGCTTAGCCTTTGCCAAAGCTGGAGGCTGGAGAGATGGCTTAGCGGTCTAAAGCTTTGGCTGCTCTTTCTTTCTTTCCTCTATCTCCCCCCCTTTTCCTCCCATTACTAGGACCTCACTCTGTAGCCAAGGGTGCCCTCAAACTCCCGACCCTCTTGACTTGCGTTCCCAAGTGCTAAGATTATAGGTAGGTGTGAGCCACCACACTCAATCCATTCTGATTTTCTACACTCCCCTGTGACTAAGGCAATTCAAGAACTGCCTTGACAAGTACAGTAGCCCCTGGAAAGGACAGTAGCCCCAGTAACTTTTGTTCTCTCCTTCCATGTTTATGTGGGTCCCAGATTTAGCACTCGATTTTTTTTTTTAAGATTTATTATTATTTTTTTTAAAGATTTATTTATTATTTTTTATATATGGGTGTTTTGCCCGCATGTATGTCCCTTTTGTGTGCCTGTTGCTCTCAGAGACTATAAGAGGGCATCAGAACCCCTGGAACTAGAGTTGCAAATGGTTGTTGGCCTCCATGCTGGTGTTAGGATTTGAACTTGGGTATTCTGGAAGAACAGCCAAAGCAAAACATAGATGAATATAAATGGGTTGATTTAAGTTATAAGAGCTGGTGGGGTAAGCCCAAGCTATTGAGACTCTGTCCTCTGCATTGACTCTAGCTTGTGGTTCTCAGGTTATGGGCCACAATCCCTTTGGAATTTGAGTGACTCTTGCACAGCAGTCAGCTCAGACCATCAGAAACATCAGATACTTGTATTACGATTCAGAACAGTTGTAAAATTACAGTCATGAAGTAGTGACAAAAGTATTTTTATGATTGGGGGCGGTCACCAAAACCCGAGGAACTGTGTTAAAGGGTCACAGCATTAGGAAGGTTGAGAACCACTGTGCTGGTTTTGTCAAATTGGTATAAAACTAGATACCACACTGATGCTAAAGGAACTGGCTATCTCCATTTCAAGCTTGTTCCTTTCGTATGTTTGGCTTTTTAGACAGGGTCTCGTATGTAGCTTTGGCTGGCCTGGAACCTAGTATTCAGACCAGGATGGCCTTGAACTGATAGACATCTACCTGTCTCTGCCTCTTGATTTTTAGGATTAAAAGTTTTTGCCAACAAGCCAGACTCTGATTGTTATTATTCTATTGCCCAGCCTTAAGAATTTCTTTATACACAGGAAAATGAATTAATACTCATTCCTGTTTTAAATGGAAATACTTGACGTTTTGGATATGCCAGTTTTACTCCTAAATTCTCCCCTTAAATATTCTTCAGTCATGAAATGACCTAATATATCCGAATTGCTTTTCTCAGTCCCTTAAGTACCCTATAAATATTGGCTATAAGTGTGTCTTAGTTAGGGTTTCTATTACTGTGACCAAAAGGACCTTGGCAGGGCAGGGTTCATTTGGCTTATAGGTTTTAGTCTGTCATCAGTGGAAGCCAAGGTGGGAACTCAAGACAGGAACCAGGAAGCAGGAACTGATGCAGAGGTCATTGGGGGTGCTGCTTACTGCCTTGCTTACCATGGATACTCAGCCTTCTTCCTTATAGAACCCAGGACCTCCTGCTCAGGGGTGGCTCTGCCACATATTCACTAGTGTAAAAATGTCCCAGTGGCTTGCCTACAAGCCAACCCTCAAGAGGCATTTTTCTTGGAGATTTGTCCTCTCAGGTGTGTCTAGGTCTTTGTCAAGTTGACAAAAACTAACCTATATAAAAATTCTTAGTTTTTCCCTCTCAGTACAAGGGTGTACTTGTCTCTGCACAGTTTAGGTTAACACACCACCACTGGGCCGTGTCCCTAGCCCTTTTTATTTTAAAACAAGCTATCATCAGGTTGCCTGGGCTGGCTTGGCCTTGCTATCTTCCTGCTTCAGCCTCTCTAGAACCTGTATTATAGTTTTGTCCTGCAGGCACACCTTTTACAATTTTTAACATACTCTTTTAAGTTTCCAAGTCACACGTTAAGTTTGTTAGTATTGCTGAGAGCAGCTTCATTCCAAGGTCAAATTCTGGTCCCGCAATCCTAGGTGACATTGAGGGTCTCCATCTCTTTTCAGGGAAAAAAAAAAAAAAAAAAAAAAAAAAAAAAAAAAAAAAAAAAAAAAAAAAAAAAACCCTGTGTCCGCGTTTCTCTCCTTGAAGGGTATCCTGTTCACAGACCTGAGCTGATGTGTCAACTGGAGCATGTGCAGGAGCTGTGGCCGGTGATGAAAGACCTTTGCCCAAGCATCAGAGCAGGTGAGAGAAGTGGTCAGCACTGGTGGAGTCTCCTGGAGACCGCCCCCCTCCTTCTCTTCTTCCTTCTCCACCTCCTTTTCTTCTCTCTCCCTCTGCTTTTTTTTTTTTTTTAATTTGGTGTGTATGTGCACATATATGTCACAATGTGCATATGGGAGTCAGAGAACAGCTCAGGGGAGCTGCGAGTTGGTGCTCTTTCCACTATGTGGATTCTGCTTATGAAACGTAGTTATTAGCCTTGGCGGCTAGCACTTCTGCCCAGAGTCATCTCCCGAGCCCTCTCTCTTTTTTCATACTGGGGACTAACTAGAAAGTGACACATCAAAAGTTTCTTGTGATGCAGAAGCAGGTGGATCTCTGTGAGTTCAAGACTAGCCTGGTTTATATAGCTAGTTCCAGGCCATCTGAGGCTGCACAGTGAGACGCTATCTCCAAACACAAACAAAAATGTAAGCTTTCCATTCATACTTTATAGGTAACCGTGGCAAAGCATGTCTGGCAAGGTATTTACTCATAGGAGAATGTGAAAGATAGACTCAGATTGACCTTAGAATAGCAAGAGCAGACTGTTTTGGCCTGAGAGTTTGGTATCCCCACACTCTGTGGCTCAGTATCTGAGGGTACAGGAGAAGGGTTTGTGCAGAGTCTGAGAATAAGTTTTTGTAGTGGAAAGTAAGGAGGGAGGAGGCCCAAAACTCCTTTTACGTATACGCGCACACACACACACACACACACACACACACACACACACACACCCCACAGAATAAAAAATAAACCAGATTTTCTGTGATGTGATGAGGGTTACCTGCTTTTTGGAATTCCATGGCGGGTAGATTTCTTGAGCCACTGGGCCTATTTATGGCCCTGGTTTGGAGGTGTGGATTCCTTTTCAGTCTCATGTTCTATTCTGAACTCTAAGGTTGTGCCCTGTCTGCCACCGATTCTCATCCCTTTTCCTCATTCTGAGTTATAGGGTGACATCAAGAAAACAGTCTTTACCTGTATCGCCATGCATGCCCTCCATTCGTCCTTAGCCTGTCCAGCACTGCATGCTGTAGGGTGGTGCTCCTCATGGTCTGCTAATCAGATGGGGACACCATAATATTTTTTTCATTGGGAAGAACGAGTTAGTGGCTTACTATATGATTTTTGACCATTCTGTGTCTTCTGTGAAATAATTCAGGTAAGTGCTTTAAAAAAAATTATTAACATGGAGTTCATTACATATTTTTCTTCTTTTTTCTCTATTCAAAAGCCTCAGGTGTGCTAGGCAAGTACCTACCGAGTCCCACCCCCCAGTCCACATTTATAATGTTTTTATTAGTTATATATGCTACAAATATATTTTTTTCAGTTTCTGAAGAAGTGTTTTGTAGGTATGTCAGGCTGGCCCTGAAGCTGTCTGTGTGTGTAGTCCAGGCTGATCTCAAACCTTTCCTTTGTCTTCTGAGTGTGCTGGGAGACACCAGACTATTGTAGTATTTACTGCATTTTTTATTTCTTGTATGTGTGTGCATTCATTCATGTATGTGTGTACATTCATTCATGTATGTGTGTGCATTCATTCATGTATGTGTGTGCATTCATTCATGTATGTGTGTGCATTCATTCATGTATGTGTGTACATTCATTCATGTATGTGTGTGCATTCATTCATGTATGTGTGTACATTCATTCATGTATGTGTGTGCATTCATTCATGTATGTGTGTACATTCATTCATGTATGTGTGTGCATTCATTCATGTATGTGTGTACATTCATTCATGTATGTGTGTGCATTCATTCATGTATGTGTGTGCATTCATTCATGTATGTGTGTGCATTCATTCATGTATGTGTGTACATTCATTCATGTATGTGTGTGCATTCATTCATGTATGTGTGTGCATTCATTCATGTATGTGTGTACATTCATTCATGTATGTGTGTACATTCATTCATGTATGTGTGTGCCACAGAACATGGGTGACGATCAGAGGACAACTATCGGCCCACTTCCCTCCTTTTATCTTGTGGGCACCAGGCATTGAACTCAGGTCTTCGTACTTGGTGGCAGTAGATCTTACCCCCCCCCCCTTCTCTCTAGCTCCTGGGCTACTATTTAGGAGCCAGTAATGAGCTACCTTTATGGAAATACTAATTCAGGAATTCTTTTGTTTGTTGTGTGAGACAGGGTTTCTCTGTGGAGCAGCTCTGGCTGCCCTGGAACTTGCTTTGTAGACCAGGCTGGCCTCTAAGATGGGAATGGAGAGCGTCTACTGTAGCTAGACTCTCTTTCCCATGATCTAGACTTTCAATTTGGTCTCACCTTCAGGATTAAGAATTCAAGAGTCCCAAAAGGAAATTGCAAACCATGGTTAACAGATATCAAGGTACTGTTTCAAGTTCGATGTTGTTCTTTAACACAGAGATTTTATTTTTCTGTGTTTTTACTACTCTGGTGTGTGTTACTTATTTCAGGTAACAATGGAAAAACTAAGGCCACAGAACTTACCACTTGTGGGTCAGCGCTATCTAAGGGAGTCTCATGCTTGGGCGAGTTAACAAAAGAAGCCTCAGAGGATTCCCAGTCAGTGCAAACTCCTGGTCAAACTGATTCCTAGAAATGCAGCAAGGACACTTTCAAACAGGGCTAGAGCCTCAGAGCAAGCTGCTTCCTGGGAAAATCAGCCTTGAGCGTGGTAGCTTAGGAACAGCTGAAGACATGCATTCAAGGGTTATAGAGAAGCACATCTCTTCAGGAAATGCTGTCAGTAACTGTGGCTCACATGAGTCAGATAAGGACCATGTAATTCAGGAGGAAGAAGGTGTCTTCTTCAATTGTCATGACTGTGGCAAAGTATTCAGCAAGAAGCGTCTCCTTGCTCACCACAAGAGGAGTCACTCAGGAGTGAAGCCAGATGAGTACCTAGTTGTGGGAAGGCCTTCAGTAAGAGCACATACCTTCTTCAACACCATATGGTTCATAGTGGGGAGAAGCCCTATAAGTGCATGGAGTGTGAGAAAATCCCACCTTACACAGCACCAGCGGATCCACAGTGGGGAGAGCCTTATAAATGTGATGAATGTGGCAGAGCTTTCATGCACCGCTCTACTTTTGTCCTACATAACAGGAGCCACACTGGAGAAAAACCTTTTGTTTGTAAAGAATGTGGGGAAGCTTTTCGAGATAGGCCACGTTTCATTCAACACTACATCATCCACAGTGAGGAAAACCCATATGAGTGCTTTGAGTGTGGCAAAGTCTTCAAACACTGGTCCTACCTCAAGAGGCACCAGCGCATTCACACTGGAGAGAAGCCTTTTGTGTGCAGTGAGTGTGGCAAAGCCTTTAGCAATCAGAAAGACCTCATCCGCCACTTCAGCATCCACACTGGAGAGAAGCGCTATGAGTGAGTGGCGTGTGGGAAGGCCTTTGCCCGAATGTCAGGTCTTACGAGGCACAAGCAGATTCATAGTGGGGAGAAACCCTATGGATGTGTCGAGAATGGGAAAACCTTTTGTTGGAGCACAAACGTCATCTGACACTGTGTCATCCATGCTGGAAAGAGACCCTATGAATGCAGTGAATGTGGAAAGGCCTTCAGCCGCAGCTCATCCCTCACTCAGCACCGAAGGATCCACAATGAGAGAGACCCCAAAGCAGTGAAGTAGACGAGGAAAGGCCTTTGACAAATGGACAGACTTCTGTCAACATTCAAAAGCTTCTACTGGGAAATGACTTTTTTAATGTAACCACTGAGGAAAATCTTCTCCAGGCCGAAACATCTCAGATAGCACCTGAAAACTCATTCCAAAGAGAAACCCCAAAATCGTCTTCACTGTGAGAAAGATTGCTGCTTGTCCTATGAAAACATATTAGAAATTGAGCATTATTTTCTACCTGAGAAAATAGGGAAGGTACCCAGTGGTTACTGTGCACTTATGAAAACCTTGAGCTGTATCTCCTACTTTGCAGTGCAGTGTTAGCTCAGGAATTTTTGTGAAAAGGGGGAGACATAGGAATGAAAATCCTAAGCACTGCTTTCACGCTGTCCTGCCTAGCCTTTGACATTTTCTAGTGGATTTCTAATGTGGGTGGAGAGAACTTTGGTTTAGGGAGCAAAGAACATCACCCCCTTATATGTCTTGTGTTTGTGTATATATACATGCATACATATAGAGAGACTACATATGAATATATATAATTCATTGCTGTCCAGCATTAAAAAATTGAGACCAAATCTACAAACTTATTGAATGTTTCCCTTGTTCCACATATTTCTCTAGTAGAACATTAGTTGATGAGAAATATGAAAGCTTAAGTTACGAAAGATTTTAAGGAGGTAGGGGAAGGTAGAGCGTGTGTGTGTGTGTGTGTGTGTGTGTGTGTGTGTGTGTGTGTGTGTGTGTGTGTGTGTGTGTGTGTTGCACAAGTGTGTTCCTGGGGCTAAACCCAGAGCTTTTGCCATGCCAGGCATGTTACAAATACGTTCAAGTGATCACTTTTTTTGTACCACTTAAGACTTTAAGTCTTTGAAAAAACAAAACTTTCTATGTCATATATTGTTGATTGCCAAAGCTATATAGTAAGTATCAAAATTGGTTAAGGTAGCTATTTATTTAAAATTGGTTTAGCACTATTTTTTAAAAAAATCTCTCTATATACACTTTAGTATATGTCTTTCTGGTTTTGTGAAAAAATGAGGTAATGTTCAAATTTTAATAGATGTTGAATTAGATCTGAGGATCATTTTGTTGAGAGTTGTTATCTGCGTTTCATATCTTCCAGCTCAGCAACATGGTATGTCTTTTCATTTAAGTATTCATTCACTTATTTCATCCCTGTTTTATATTTTATACCATATAATTTCTGTACATTTTTAGGAATATTTATATCTTATATTTTCTAGTAATTATAATTGAGGTATTTAAACTTTGAATTTCTACATGATATTTGGATCTGTACAGAAAGGGTCTTCTACAACTTTATTGAAGTATTTCTAACCATTTAAAATTTTTTTGAGAATCTTTAAAATATTATATGAATAATATTTATATAACATAATTATTTATTTATATAATATAATTTATATAATATAATATAATTTATATAAATAAATGTCTGCAAACCATCAAGTCTTTCTTCCTTCTCTGTGTCGATTCTCTCTCTTGTTTTTGAGACAGAGTTTCTCTGTGTAGCGCTGACTTGTTCTGTAGACCAGGCTGGCTTCAGACTCAGAGATCCACCTGCCTTCTGCCTCCCAAGTGCTGGAATTAAAGGTGTGCACCACCACTGCCTGGCTTTATCTATATAGCTTGTATTATTTCTTCTTCTTTCTCCTGCTCTTCTTCTTCTTTTTTATATTGCATTAGCACTTCCAGTGTAACATTAAGACTAGTGAAAATTCACTATACTTGGTTCCTGATGTATTTAGTTTCTCATAAGTGATGTTAAATATAAGGTGTGTGTCTCTCTGTGTGTGTGTGATGTAGGAAATTGTCTTTTACTGGAATATTTTTGTTACTGGGTGTCGGAATTCATCAGATGTGTTAATGTGATGATGAGCTGTAGTCTATTCATGTGATTCTTCACAGTAAGCTTTGAATATTAAACCAGACTTACATTCTGAGAGTAGCCATGGAGTGTACTTTTGCATAGATTTTGTATAGTTAATACTTGCTATTATTTTATTGAGAGTTTCCTTAACTTTCTGAGTAATGAGTTTACTGTCATTATCATTGTCTTGTTTTTGACATTGTCAGGTGTCATAGTGATAACAGCCTTATGATTTGAGGAGTAATGCTTTCTTGTTGTTTATTTGAAAGATGGTATGTAAAATTGGTGTTATGAGTTTGTGTAATGTTTTGTAGCACTTTCCAGTGAAGCATTCAGTCTTGGAGATTTTTTGAATGTCTAACTTTATATTTATTTTGTTTACTAGGTCCAGAACTATTTACTAAAGGACCCCCACTCCTTTTTTGCTTTTCAGATCAGGAACTTGCTCAGTAGACCAGCTTGGCCTTGAACTCACAGAGATCCACCTGCCTCTGCCTCTCGAGTGCGGGGATAAAAGCTGTATATTGCCAGCACCAGATAGAATATTTTATAGTGAATGAACTTTTTGCTTCTTTTCAAGGAATTTTCTACTTTATATAAAAATTTTAGTTGTGTAATCCTGCTAGCTTTGAACTCAAGAGAGATCCACGTGGCTGCCTGTTTCCCAAGCTCTGGGGTTTCTGGCCCTAATGTATCTTTTTACTGCAGGGGAATCCATATGTAAACATAGCTTTATTCCTGATGTTGGAAATATAACCATTCTGGTGATTTTTGTTATCACAAACTGGTAATACTTCCTTTCTAATTAGTCAGTTGTGTCTATGCTAGGCTGGTGACATTCTCATTTTCTTTCATTTAAGGGTGGCTTCGTATTCCCTTCATTCTTGGACGTAGTTTTTATGGCATATTTGATCCATAGTGGGCAGGTCTTTTCAGGATTATTCCATCCCTCCTATCCCTTCTCCCCACTATGCTTTCTGATTAGAAATCTTCTACCAATTAAACTAACTGTTCACAGTCTGCACTTTCAGTGGAGGCATATTCAAAAATGGTTTTGTCTATAATGTTAAAATGTTTGTAATGTGCCAGGTATGAACATTTTGAGTCTTTTTGGTTGTTGCTTTTTGATAGTGTCTTGATTGTTATTACTTAACCCAGGCTAGTGTCTTGATATGTAGTCGGGGCAGGTCTGGTACTACTTAACCCAGGCTAGCTTTAGAAATCATGAGTGACTATATTTGAATACTAAGGCAACCTCCAGGTTCAATGATTTGCTAGGAAACATACCAGGGCTCAGTATTTTGTCATTTTTGATGGCTTTGATCCTTTAACCATCAAAGGATACTAAACAGGTTCAATAAAGGAAAGAAGCTCATTGGCTGGATGCCAGAGAAAACCAAACAATCTCCCAGTGAAGGGATGTGCTCAGGTTGAGCTTCATCTGGAACTCATGACAACTATGTGAAATAGTTGTTAGGAAAACTCACTTGACATGCACCCTGAGTTTGTTTAAGACATGGCTTGAACGTATGCTGGGTCTAATTCTAGACTTCCAGAAGAATGGCAGGTATCTTACATAAGCCACTTACTGAAACACACAATTTAGGTCCAAGAATCCAGCTACTCTCTGTCTGGGGCTACTGTGACACCTGCAATCTAGGTTACAAACTCCAAGCAAGGGTGAAATGAGTAATGACAAAGGACAAGTCTCCAGATCTGTTTTGTGTCTTTCCCACAGTGGCCTGAGGATTGTCTTTTCCCTTTGAGGTTTTTTTGTTGTTGATGGTGATGTTTTGTTTTTAAGGTTTTTTTTTTTTTTTCATTCTGTGCTTGTGTATCAGAACATATGCTTGTCAGAGGATGCTGAGTCCTCTGGAGCTGGAGTTATAGATGGTTGTAAGAACTATCCAGTATGGATATTGAGAACCAGACTCAGGTCTTCTTCAAGAACAGCAATACTCCCAACTAGTGAGCCATCCCTCAGACTGTGTTTATTTTTATTATAATTTTTGGCATGTGGCTTAGGCTGACACCATATATGAGCTCTATCCACGGTGACCTCAGCTTTATAATCCTCCCACTTCCACCTTCCAAGTGCTGGGAAGACAGTTGTGTGGTGGACTCCATCACACTGCTGGGACTCATGTTTCTTTAGTGAGCACAAAGCAAACAACTTTCTACAGCTAATGTAGGTCAGAGCTCTGAGATGAAGCTTTATATTTGTATACTGTTGTTTAAAAATTTTTAAAATAATAAAAACACCGAAAGTTACACAGTAAATTTTAGCTAGGATTTAGTGATGACAAAAACTTTAAAAGAACCTGGCCTCTCTCTAATACATAAGTCTTCAAGTTTTTTAACTTGCAAATGTTACCAGTGTTAACATTTGTTACTGTGAAGGTGTAATGGCCAGATGGAATGCTGTCTATTTTTATAGCATGTGACAAGCAATTTCAAATTTGTTCCTTGTTCATTCTAATTTAGGAATATGGGGCTCAGAATCCTTCCTATATCCTGAAATGTGGATCATGTAAGATGAAAGAATACTGTCACAGGCGTAGTCATTTTTGTGAAGAAGGAATGGTTGGCCTCATTTAGGAAGGCCCCCCTGCAGTAGTAGCCGCCCCGAGAATCTGGTCCCCTATTTTTAAGTGCAGGTATCTTTATATGCAGACTCCATCCCAGATGGCCCTTCCTGTTTTCACTCTAGAAAGCTGGGTTTCTCTCCAATACTGATAATGCAATGATTCGTTACATTTGTTTTTGGAGATGTAGTCTTTCTTACAAGGTAGTCTTGGGTAGCCTAGAGCATATTACATAACCCAGGCTGGTCTTGAATTTTGCAGGTCTCCTGTCTCAGCTTCCTAAGTGCTGGGATTACAGATGTGTGCCACCATTTTGTGGTCCTTTATTTTGAACATTAGAGACTTTTAATCATGCACTTTTTTTTGCATTGATCTTAAGTTTTTTTTTTTTAATTTATTACATATCATGATGGCTCAGAGGCTAAGAGCACTTGTTGCATGAGATCAGGTCTTGTGTTTGGATTTTCAACACCCACATTTAAAAAAAAAAAAAAAAAGTGTGTGCTGCCTATGACCCCAGTTCTGTTGGCCAAGAACAGAAGAGTTACTGTGCCTCCAGTTCCAAGTTTAGTGACAGAGACCAGATACTCAATGGCCTCTTCTGGTCTCTGCTTGTACATAAGTGTATGCACCTACACACATCCCATTTATCTCTTGCACGCTTCACAAATGATTTTGACTTAAGGTTTTTTTTTTTTGTTGTCTTTTTGTTGATTTGTTTTGTGTATGTGTGGAGGTCTTATGTAGGCCTGGCTGAACCTTGTATTACTGATCCTTCTGCCTCCACCTCTCAAGTGCCTGAATGTGCAATGGATATTAGCCCTTTGTTTGTTTGTTGTTTGTGAGGGAGTGTCTCACTGTGAGACTGTGAATGGCCTGACACTTGCCATGTAGAATAGTCTGGCCTCAAAATCAAAGAGATCCCTCTGCCCCTGCCTCCCCAGAGCTGGGATAAAGACATCTACTACTACCATGCCTGGCCTTAAATCTAAATTTTAAAAATAGATATTTATTGTATTTGGATGTGTCTGCTTGTTTGCCTGTTTACCACAGTATCCAAGTGGCTGAAGAAGCCAGAAGAGGATGTCAGGTTCCCTGGAACTGGTTTTGGGCCACCTGATGAGGGTACTGGATATGGAACCTGGGTCCTTTGCAAGAGTTGCCAATGCTTTTATCCACAAAACCATCTCTTCAGTCTCCAGCTAAATTGTTAATGGAACTATTTATGTTTCTGTTTGGATCAGTGTCATAAATGGACCTAAAAAGCTCCATATTTTCTGTCTTTGCTGTTAGCTACCAAATTTAGCTGAATAAAAGGAAAGCACTTGAACATCTTTTCTTAGTTTATATAAATCTTTTGTTTAAAAAGTGTTTTTAGGTTTGTTCTATTTTGGGGTATTAGTGCTTTGCTTGCATGTATGTCTGTTCACTTGTATTCGTGGTACCTGTGGAAGTGGTGAGCCTCCATATGAGTGCTGGGAATCAAACCCAGGTCCTTTGCAAAAAAAAAGTGCTCTTAGTCACTGAGCCCACTTTCCGGGCCCGATAAATCCTTTTATTGTGTCTTTTAATGGCATCAAAGTAATTTCTTCAGTTAAATGATTTTTCCTAATAAAAATGGCAAGTCAGTAACGTTTATAACATTGAGATTGCTATCAGTAAAGCTTAAAATTTTAAACTAATGAATCTACACTCTCTAACTATCTGTTTCTCAAGGTTTTTGCTGTTTATTTTTTATTTTGATTTTTTTGAGACAGAGTTTCACTTTGCAAGTCCATCTGGCTTGGAACTTGCTAAGTACATCAGTTTGGACTGGAATTAATTCCTAGCGATCTGCCTGCTCCTGAAATTAAAGTTGCGTATACCATGCTGGCTTTTAAAATTGATTTTTATGATTATTTTAATTATGTATATCTGTGCGCAAGTTTGTTGTATTTGAGTGTGATGCCTTCAGATGGCAGAAGAGGCATCAGGATCCCCTGGGGTTGAGCTTTTCAGGTGGCATGGGCAACCTAATATTGAGTGGGTCGATAGGAACTCAACTTGGGTCTTTAGCAAGAGCAGCAAGTATTCTTAGACACTGCGCTCTCCAAGTCCACTGCACTGGCATAAGCAATATATTATTCTTATTCTGTCAACTAAGATACCCACATCTGGGCACATGAACTAGAGAAGCATTTCACTTTGAAATGCAAGGGCCCCACGAAGCAAGTCTGCTACATTTGGAATGTCTAAAACCTCCATCTCCAAGATTCAGAGACATGAAGCAGGGCTCCCTGGAACTCGGAAGCAGAAAGGTTAAAGACTCAGTCATGTGCTGGAGATACCTGAGACATGGCGTTAACCCAAGGAGCCAGAGAAATCAGAGTGAATTCCACATAAAGTGAGAATGGTAAGCCAAAATACTATTTTGTCTACTTTTCTTCTTCAGGCAGTGGCCCGAAGGAGTCGGGATCTTAGAGGACAAAGTACAGTCAAGAAACTACATTACCCACAGTCCTATGCCAAGGGCAAGATTTTACAGGGTGGGACTTCCGTCGCCATAATTGTGACGTCTAGGTAGTGCGCCTTCTGTCCAAACTGGTTTAGGAGTCGGCTGCCCGATCACACCATACATGCGGAGCCTGCAGGGGAAACGGCGAGGTTACAGCATCCTTCTCTATGTCCCTCTGTCAGCTGGCAGTTTCTATCCTGGTCGTACCTAGAGTCAGTCCCCCAAGCTTTGTAGGCGTTTCTTCACCGGGCAGGCTGAGGTCACCCCAAGTGTTGAAGGCTGCTTCATAGATGGACCGAAGACTGGAAAGATGGCTTATTGGTTAAGTGCACTGACTGCTTTTCCAGAAGACCCAAGTTCAATTCTTAGTATCCACATGGCTGCTCATAATTGTCTGTAATTCCAGTTCCAGGGCACCTCACAGATGGACCGAGCTCAGGTGATTGAAAGTTTCTCTTAGATTTTCGCCTAGAGAGACAGAAATGTGTGTGTCCTGGAAGTCTCGCCTCCATTGCGTCCTTTCCCCTAAATATAAGCACCCAGTCAGAGGAACACCAGGTCCTGGTTCATTGACAAGGTGAAATGTGGAAGGGTTTCACAAGGCGACAATACTCAGATGTAACAGTGAGTTAGAGTTTCAGAAACCTCAAGTCTTCTGAGAACAAGCAGCCTGAGGGTCTGGGTTTCCTTCCTGAGGGTGACTGAGAAATTCAGTGAGATAGAGTGGCCCTGGCACAGGTTTTCACAACAATCCCCTAGTTCCAGAGCACAAGTGTGTGTGTGTGTGTGTGTGTGTGTGTGTGTGTGTGTGTGTGTGTGTGTGTGTACACGTGTGTGTGCACATGCAGGTGCCAGAAGAGGACGTTGGGATTCCTCTGGATCTAGAGTTACAGATGGCTATAAGCTGCCTGTTATGAAGGATGGGAACTAAACTCAGGCCCCCAGCACAAAGCAGTATAAGGTCTTAACCACTGAGGCATCTCCCCAGCCCTGACAACCTTTTACAATTATTATTATTATTATTGTTGTGTGCATATGTAGTGTACGCCTGTACATATTTACCAAGAAATGTACATGCCACAGAATACATAGGGAAGTCAGAGGACAACTCTGCAGGATTGGGTCTCTTTCCCACTTTTATGCAGATTCTAGAGATTGAACTCAGATTATCAGGCTTGAGGAATTGATGATCCTGTGTCCCAAGTACTGATGGCTTCTAGGAGAAGGTAGAGCCGAGATTAGTCATGAGGGGGAGGTGTAAATTATACAAATTCAAGGGAACTTAGTGTTAAGAGTATTTGATGGGGCTGGAGAGGAGTCTTTAGGACCTCTAGATCAGAGGTCCCAGCAACCATATGCTGGCTATAACTATGAGATCTGGTGTCCTCTTCTGGCATACAGGCATCCCTTTGTGCAAAACACTGTATATGTCAAATCATTTTTTTTTTAAAAAAGTATTTGAAACCTTTCATGGCAGACTTTAAATGTATTTGATTATTTCCATTGCCCACACGAGCAAGTGTGAGAAAGGGAGGGAGGGAGAGGAGTGCAAGCCAAAGACCAGCTTTGTGGGGTTGGTCCTTTCATTTTTACATGGGTTCTTGGCATCAAACCCAGGTATTCAGATTTACAAGGTGGCAAATGGCTTTCCTCACTGAGCCAATTTGATGGCCTATGATCCCTTGTTTAGATGATACCAGTTTGCATATTGCCTGGTTCTTTGGTGTTGTGGACACGGTGGAATGAGAGATATAGGGAAGAGTAAGAGTGGGTAGTTTTATGAGTTATTGTATACTAACTATAAGGTGGTAGACTTGGAGGGGGAGAGGAATTAAGGGATGAGTATCCATGAGTTATACTGGAGGGTGGTGTCTATGGAAGATGCTTCTGGTGGGTTTAACTGTTCCCATCATGCTAGGGCTGTGTGACCTTTGAGGATGTGTTCATCAACTTCTCCCAGGAGGAGTGGAAACTTCTTGATGGGCCGCAGAGGCTACTCTACCTCAGTGTGATGCTGGAGAACTTTTCCCTTGTGTCCACGCTTGGTAAGTATCTGTCTCATTGCTACTTGACAGATTCCAAATTTAGTAGTGTAATAAGCTGAAAAGTTATCTCTTAGCTAGGTGTGGTGACATGCCTTTTATCCCAGCACCGTGGTTTGAGGCTGGTCTACAAAGCAAGTTCCAGGATAGCTAGGACTGTTTCACAGAGAAATCTTGTCATAGAAAAAAAAAATTATGGCTCCATTTAAATCCCTTTGCATTGTGGGAACTGCAAACCTCTGGTTGCTTCTGAAGGCCTGTCTTTGGAAGAATCTGCTCACAAGGATATGGGTTGTTGAATTGGGAGCATATGTCTCAGCCATGTCAGTTCGGTGATCAACCTCAGAACACAGAAGGTGACTTCTGTTTTAGCAAGTGATTGGGAGACTGTAGTATGAAATTTCTGGCCCAGCTAGGCCTGAGGTCTGGACTAGCAGTCTTAAAGCCCTAAAGAAACACGTTAATTTCATGCTGCTTGGCCTATGGCTCAGACATATTGCTTGCTCTTTCGTCTTAACCCATTATTCTTATCTTGTTTAGCCATGTGGCCTAGTATCTTTTCTCAGAGCGTTCTGGTCTCCTCTGTGTCTGCTGACATCTCTGCTCTGCCCTTCCTTAGAGTTTTTTAGTCTGGTAGCCACGCCCACACTTCCTATCTGCCTTCTGGCTAATCAGTGGTTATTAAACCAGTAGGAGGAACAAATATTTACAGTATATCAAAATATAATCCCACAACAGGAGACTGATCTCAAAAGTGATAATTCATCTTACTTGTACTTGAGTCAGTAAGTCCAGCGTATGACAGGCTTGTATGAGCATCAGAGACCAGAGTGCTCTTGGGTAGTGTTAGGAGGCAGCCATCTTTCAGGCTGCCATCCCCAGGACTCCACCAACTTGTGCTCTTGCCAATGTTTGCTCATATCTCAGAGATGGCTCTCTCTCTCTCTCTCTGTGTATGTGTGTATGTGTGGAGAGAGAGACACTCAGGGTCTTATAGTCCTTACTGTCCTTTCCTGAGAGAGAGAGAGAACTGAGATTCAGGGTCTCATAGTCCTTACTGTCTTGTCACTATGCTGTGCTGTTACCAAGCCTAGTTAATGTCTTATCCAATCCTGTCCCTTCCTTGGGTGATATGATAGGCTAATGATTTGGTTCCTGGGCTTCTTAGTGGAAAAGGAAAGAAAGGAAAAATGATTATTCGGTGGAGAGAAGGCCCAGCAGTAAAGAGCATTTGATTCTCCTCCAGAGGACCTGAGTTCAGTTCCTAGTACTCATATCCAGTGGTTTACAACCACCTTTAACCCCTGTTCCTAGAGCCCCAACACACTTCTGACCTTGCCGGGTATCTGCATGCATATGGTGTACATACATACACTCAGGCACAGATATACAAATACAATTTAAATTATTTTTTAAAATAAATGAATTTTTAAAAGATTGTTCTTATCATTTGCATAATTATTCTGTCTAATTTTGTGAATGTCCCTTGGCTTTGATGGTAGGCTCTGTTTATCCTCTGGACAAACAGCTTGGTGGCACCTGGGAACAGTGTTAAAACCTCTCAGCAGTAGTAGATATGGAAAAAAAAAATCTTTAAAAAAAATGGAAAAAACCCTTCTCAGTAGCCCAGGCACCATTATAGAAGAGGGAGTATGTGAGCCTGTAAGAGTCATCGCAGAGGGGACCCAGCTTGACCCCACCAATGCCTTTTTGAATGGAAACTACCATTGTTGACACAGATGAGCCCTGATCTGGTATTCTTCCACATAGGTTTTTTTGTTTGTGGTGGTGGGTTTTGGAGAAGGCCCCAGCTGTCCTGGAACTCACTTTGTAGACCAGGCTGGCCTGGAACTCAGAGGCCCATCTGCCTCTCCTTCCCAAGTACTGTGCTTAAAGGTGTATATCACCACCGCCTGGCCCTTACATGCACTTTTTGAGTGTACCACTTAGAAGACCGTTAGAGTGTTCTATAAACATGACTCTACTCAATGTTCTTCATCTAAGCCTGGAATATTCTTGGTGAAATCACTTTCATTCTGAGCAGTTTATGAGTGCCTCCCGACTGCCTCACAAAACATTCCTGATTTTGACTGATCTTAACATCAGCCTTGACTGTGTTCCTGTTAGAAGCTTACTAAGACATTGTACTTTGAGCAGTCTTGGAACTGTCTGCATCTCTTTGGAAACTGTATTCCTTGTGCATTTGTGGCAGGTGGGGACAGCATATGTGACACATAAGCAGAGGTCAGAGACTACCCTGCAGGAGTTAGTTCATTCTTTTCACTGTGTGGGTTCTGGTTCAAGAACTCAGGCTGTCAGGCTTGGCAGCAAGTGTCTCTAACTATTGAGTCTTCTTGCTGGCCCTACCTCGAGCCTCAAAAGCCTGTGGACATTTCTCATAAACCAGGGAGACAATTCAGGTCTTTACACCCAGAAATGCATTTACTAATGTGGTCACCGTTTATGCTGGCTCAGTGGCTGTTCTGAAAAATCCCTCTTAGGGGTTCTTTTACAGCTCCTGACACTTTGTGTTCTTGTGATGTGGGCCTACCTGGGTCCTGTTTTCCTTCCAGCTTTTATGCTTGTTTGTGTTGTTTTCTCTGTGTAGGCCTAGCTGTCTTAGAACTCACTCTCTAGACCAGGCTGGACTTGAACTCAGATCCTCCTGCCTCTGCTGCAATTAAACATGAGGACCACACCAACACCAGCCAACTTTTTTTCTTAAAGATTCCATGTAGGTGCTCATTTGGAGAAGGGCAGCGTGATAGGGCAGACATTGCTTTGGTGACAGTGGGGTAGGTCTGGTGAAGGTCCAGCCCACAAGGATGAGAGCTGCAGGGCTATCACAGTAGGGCCAGCTTTAAGTCAAGCCTTGGCCTTGAACTTGTTTTGTGTTTGGCAGTGTTCCTTGCGGACATGGCCTGTTATGTGGCTTCTCTTCTTCCTTCCCCATCCTTGGCTCTCTGTCCACTTGTTCTTCTCTTCTGTCTTGCATCCCTTGGCCATTTTCCTGCTTTTTTATTCTCTGTGTCTCACAGATTCGTCTTTACCTATAGTGTCCTATAACTGGAAACAAGTTTGAGTATTTGAGAAACCTGGAAAATCTGGAGAAAGGTTTTCCTAAGAGTGGAATTACCCTTTTCCACAGCTCATTCTACACCAGCAGCCAGCATCCTGCTCAAACCCTTTTGCCCCACATCCCCATGAAAATTAGATTTCTCCCTTCTGTTCTGTATCCCATATACCATGAGCAGGTCTGTACTCAATGTTAAAGTTCCTCCAGTCTGTGACCCTTCCATGCCCAGTCCCAGCTACTGGCTCTTATCTTGATCCTGGCTCCTCAGACAAACTGATAGGCATTCATAACGATGGGCTGCCACTTCCTCTCAAAACTTGCCCATCATCAGCTTTTCTTTGCTTTCAGGTTGTTGGTGGGAAGCAGAGAGGGCACCTTGGGAACACAGCACCTCTGTAGAAGCAATGCTGCAGACTGGGACTGCTGACTCAAGTCTCTCGATGCAAACAGGCCACCCCTGTGAGAAGTACGACCTACTCCTGAAGAACATCCTGTCTCTGGCTGATCACCATGGCTTCTACCCTAATCAGGCACTGCATAGATGTGGGCTCAATGGGAGAGGATTCTTACTTACTGCAGAACCTTTGAGGCACCAAAAGCAACATTGTCGGAAGAATCTTGTTGGATGGGGTGACAGAGAAATCTCTCATGTAAAGAGTGCAATTCACATGGTTGAGACACCATTTACATGCAGAGAAGAGATTGACCATCTGAACAGCTGCAGCCTCCTTCAGCACCAGACCCAGTGCACAGCACACAATGAGGTGAATCTCCACAAAAAGACTGAGTACCTAGAGCCTCTCACACAGAGCTCCAGTCTTAGGAAACACCGAGGAAATCATGATGAGATGACTCTCAAAGGCAGTGATGATGGGAAAGTCTCCCCAAACACCTTTACTTCTCTTGAAAATCAGATACCTCTTACTGAGATGAAACCTTTTAAATGTCTGCCAGTTGGAAATGTGCTCAAAGAGATGACAATTCTTTGGAATCACAGAAACAACCACAATAGAGAAATACCTCATTTATGTAAGGAGTGTGGCAAGGCCTTTATGCACCTATCCCTTCTAAAAATGCATCAGAAATCTCACAATAGGAAAGGTCATTACACATGTAATGAATGTGGGAAGATCTTCAACCACAGAAGCACACTCATTCACCACCAGAGAGTTCACACAGGGGAAAGACCTTTTAAGTGCAGTGATTGTGACAAATCCTTCAGTCGTAAAGCCACACTTGTTCAACATCAAAGATGTCACACAGGAGAAAAACCTTATGAGTGTAGTGAATGTAGGAAATTCTTTACCCAAAAATCTAGTCTTCTAAAACATCGAAGGCTTCATACCAGAGCAAGGTCCTATGTTTGCAACAAGTGTGGAAAAGCCTTTGGCTGCAAAAACACACTTGTTCAGCACCAGATAATTCACATTGGTACAAAGCCCTATAAGTGCAGTCAATGTGGGAAGGCCTTCAGCCACAAAGACACACTTGTAAAGCACCAGAAAATCCACACTGGAGAAGCGTCTTATATTTGCAGCACGTGTGGGAAATCCTTTGGCTACAAAGTCACACTCCTTCATCATCAGATAGTTCACACTACTACAAAGCCCTATGAGTGTAGTCAATGTGGGAAGGGCTTTCGCCGAAAGCATACACTTGTAAAGCACCAGAAAATCCATACTGGAGAGAGGCCTTATGAATGTGGCGAATGTGGGAAATTCTTTAGTGAAAGTTCCCAACTTACTGTCCATCAGAGAATTCATACTGGAGCCAAACCTTATGAATGTAGAGATTGCAGGAAGTGTTTTAGTCACAGCTCTAGCCTCGTCGTACATCAAAGACTTCATACTGGAGCAAGGCCTTATGTGTGTAATGAATGTGGGAAAGCCTACACTAGTAGCTCCCACCTTGTTCAGCACAAGAAAGTTCATACCGGAGCAAGGCCTTATACGTGTAGTGAATGTGAGAAATCCTTCAGTCGAAATTCTAGCCTCATTGTTCACCAGAGAATCCACACTGGAGAAAAGCCTTGTATCTGCACCGAATGCGGAAAATCCTATAGCAGGAGTTCTCATCTTGTACGACATCAGAAAATACACGTGGGGGGGAGAAAGGCCTCATGTGTGCAACAGCTTTAGTGACCCTTCATCTGTGTCTCAAATTTGTTGAGCATAAAAATATTTACCCTGGCATGATGGTGCACCCCTTTAATCCCAACACTTGAGAGGCAGAGGCAGGCAGATCTCCATAAGTCCAAGGCCAGCCTCATTTACAAAAGGCAAATTCCAGGACTTTTGAGGGATTTTACACAGAAAAACCCTGTCTTGAACACCCCTCCCCCCAAAAAAAGAAAAGCCTCATGGAATGGGGGAAATCTGCTGTTTCCTTTTGTAAGCTATTAGGTAACCAGAGCAAAGCTCAGTAAATACTATTGCCCTGCAGGTTAGCCTGGTCCATTATTCTATCTCATTGGGGGAGATTCCCAGTTAGTATCATCACATATAGGAAGTTTTAAATTTAATACAGATGTATTAAATTTTCTAAACTTTCCATGGCTCTTGACAGACTTATGTTACTGCTAAAATTTATACCTGATATCTCACTATTCCCATCTGCTTTCATCAGTCTATTCTGCTCTAGGAAAGGCAGACATTTGCTTACTGTCCCCTTCAGAGAATCATGAGTGTTCCGATGCCACTGGGGCGTCTCTTCCTACCTTCATAATTAGATTCTTAGCAAGCAGCTAGCTTTGACTAAAAGAAAATCAGGTAAGGTCTACTGCAGATTTCCAGACATTTCTTTATGGAAAATGTTGACTTGCAACAGTAATCTTGCCAGGTCTCCACCTTGAAACTGCCTTGTTTTATGCTGTTGCTTTTTCCAGTGATGAAGATGTATTATAGCAGCTGTTACATTTGGCTCTGTGTACAGTGTTGGTTAGAATAAGATTAAAGTTGAGTTCTACCAGCACAGAGTGATCTTTATTTGTAGGCATATTTATAATGCTATTTGTAGGCATGGATATTGCTTGCCTTAGAGTAGGCCACAAAATAACAGTTTTCTTGGTCTAGTTTATCATCTGCCTTATTGCTGAGGCCCTACTTGATGTGGGAATGTCTTTCTGTATGCTGTAAATGTCAGTCTTTAAATAAAGGAGCTGTTTTGGCCTATGACAGGCACTGTAGAAAAAGTAGGTGGGGAAATCAGAGAATATGTAGGATCAGGGCGGAGTCAGAGACAGATCGAGCCTGGGTCCCAAGAAGAAACATGTAAGGAATACAGGTGAGCCACAGGTGACGTGGCAGGACAGATGAATGGAAATGGGGTGAGTTAAGATGAAGGAATTATCTAGCAATTGGCCTAAGCTATAGGCCAAACAGCATCAAGTTGATATAAGTATCTGGATCATTTCTGGGGGCCAAGGCAGCTATGGGTGGCTAAGGGGTCTGGGGTGGCAGGTCTGGGGTCTGGACCTCTGGCCACCAGGGACCAAAAACCTTATTGTAACATGGCATCCCAACGTGGGCCGAATACCCACATAAAGCCCGAGAAAGCTTAAAAGAGTTCTAGAGCAGAAACAGCCAGCAGCAGATTTCAAATTGTGTATCTGAAGTGGGTCATTGCACAGATAGTGTGGCATCTGGACTACAAACAAAATGGCAGCTGCAGACTGGCACCAGGAGCTTAAGCTGCAACCAGGAGAGTTCCCGAAGTCTCACAGAAGACACAGTAGCATGTGATTGATTAAGGTTTGCATTTATATTGAATAAATAGGAAACAGTTAAAGACTTGGTAGCAGCATTTCTTGGGTCTGCTCTGTTTGCTGGCGGTGAACAGAGATGTGGCCCCTTTAAGAGAACTTTCTGTTTCAGCTTTATCTGAAAAAACTGTGTGGGCTCTTTAAGAGAGTATGAGTCTTTTAAAAGCCCTTTTGGTTGGAAAGTGATTAAAGATTCACAATAAAACATTCAGATAAAAAAAAAACCCTGTAAATGGGTTACAATGTGTGTAAAATATACATAGGCTTCAGAGAGAAAAGAAGGTAGAGTAAATCCCTAAAAAGAAATAGAGTGATAAAAATATAATAAGCCACATAGAGATGGAAAATAGATACAGAATCTAGATTTTGGTTGTTATTGTGTTTTCTTTTAATTTTTTAACTATTAATGAGCTAACTGCAGAATGACAGTGGATTGCAAAAGCTGCTAAGTTAAAAAAGAATATGTATTTTAAAAGTATCTTGATTTTGAAATTTGTGTCTAAGGATTTATTGCTTTGGAAGAGTTCTGCTTTTGTTTCCACAGAAGATGAGAACCTGTGGATTGCTTCCAGGCAAATATGGTTTCATCAACCAAGACCACTTGAAAATTCTCTGATGGGAAGAGATGGTCACATCAGTTTCAGGGCTGCAGACTAAGATGATCTAGTCTCAAGAATCTGTAAGATTGCCAGTGCTCCTTAATCAGCAGGAAGTAGTAATGGAAAACTATGCCCAAATTCCCAAAATATTGTTTATAAATGTTTGTTTTCATTATAAATAGTTAGTGGTCATAGTTAATCTCTTTCTAAGAAGAAAAAGGGGATATAGTATATGAGTGATTTTAAAAAATTAGATTATTGAATTTACTTTGATCAGAAAATCAGCTGTTAATCTCAAAATGTTTTGCATTGATGTGAATTTTGGTTTATTGATACAAACTTGAGGTCAATTTTGTTATGCTGTATGTATTTTTATACTTTTGCTTAAGGTATTATGTTTATGTAACTGATCTAAAATTGTAATGTGTAATTAAGAAATGCAGATTAATAGTTACCTATGATAACCATACTTATAGCAATGTTAGTTAGATTTTAAGGTATACAAAGATATATTTCAATTAGATAGGCAATCTTCAAACACTTCTAAGACCTACAGAATATAGCATTTAAAATATTTTAATAACTCAGACTTTTCTGGACAGTGAGACAGATTTGCTCCTGGCAGAACCAATCTACTTAAAGAGAAAAATGGGCATCGAAGAAACTCCATATGGAGTTTACTTTCTTTGTGGCAATAGTTAGCCACTGGATAAGAACCTGTTCTTGTATTGACTGCTTGATTGGATGCTGTTTAAACTGGGCATGCAGGTTCCATAGGAAGGTGACCTCTGAACTTTGACAGAACAAGCCGAGATGATCATTCAGGTTCCTGCTTTGTAGAGAAAACTGTCAGACATTCTCCAGGACTCAAGGAAAAGTGACTGACGAACTATACCAGAATGGGCAGAGTTTCACAAAGATAAAGCAGGTGATAGAGTATTTTCTTTAATTTTGCTAAATGCAAATAGAATAGATATTGTAACTAATTCTTGCTTGGGAGCTATTTCGTTATATGTAATTTTGCTATGTTAAAGTTGAAACTTTCCTTTTTGATTAGATAGAAAGGGGGAGGTGATGTGGGAATGTCTATCTTTATGCTGTGAATATCAATCTTTAAATAAAGGAGCTGTTTTGGCCCATGACAGGCACCATAGAAAAAGTAGGAGGGGAAATCAGAGCCTAGATGGCAGAAGGGCAGAGTCAGAGACAGATCGAGCCAGCTGCCCAAGAAGAAACATGTAAGGAATACAGGTGAGCCATGGACCACGTGGCAGACAGATTAATGGAAATGGGGTGAGTTAAGATGAAGGAATTAGCTAGCAATGTGTCTAAGCCACAGGTCAAACAGTATCAAGTTAATATAAGCCTCTGAATCATTTTGGGGGGCCAAAGCAGCTACTGGTGGCTAAGGGGTTTGGGGTGGCAGGTCTGGGGTCTGGACCTCTGGCCGCCCGGGACCAAAACCCTTATTGTAACACCTACTAGAAAACACCAGAGTACTCTGTGTGCTAAATTATATGCTTGAATGTAAAGATCACACGTGAGCCCAGTGTTTATTCCAAGGAAAATCAGGTGTGAAAAGTGCATTTACTCCTAGAAGCAGTGTGAGTTGGGTCCCTTTGGAGTCACAGATCCCCCAGCATGACTTAGAGACAGACCCCTCTTGAATCCATACAGTACAGATAAAGCAAGACTCTGATCTTTCCAGTATCATAGGCAAGTGTCATTGACTTACCAAGTGAGATGGGAACAGAAATGGTACAGGGACACTGAGCTGATGGGGATGGGTGACTAGTGGACACAAGATTTGTTCCATTCCATTTGATCCATTTGTGGAATGGATCTTACCCAAGTGTGCATGCACTTATATCCATATGCAGTGAATGTGCAGAAAATCTCTGAGCCTGTCTCTTTGGCAGGCAAGACCACTATCAGAGTAAAATATCTAAAGCAGCCATTCTCAGCCTGTAGGTCATTACCCTTTTGGGGGTTGAGTGATCCTTTCACAGATGTTGTCTAAGCCCATTAGAAAACACAGATACTTATACTACAATTCATAACAGTAGCAAAATTATGGTTACAAATAATTTTGTGGCTGGGGGGGCACTAGAACATGAAAAACTGTGTTAAAGGGTTGCAGTATTGGGAAGGTTGGGAACCACTGATAAAGGTTTGTGAATTTCTTTTGTGTTTTGAGTGTCAAGCTTGTGGCTATTACTGTCCAGTTGAGAATTCCAGCACTAGCAGCAGAGGGTGGGTTTGTATAACTCTGAAATTCTTCCTAGTGATCAAAATGGGCATGAATGCTGTTGCTCATCCATTTTTGTCTATGAGTCAGGTATTGCTCCTAAATTATAAAGGGAATGTTACAGTCCAGCCTAACTACTTTCTAAGAGGAATATGAATAGGGAATTTGTTGGAAAATTATAGTTTTAAAGGGAATTAGGAGTTATAATTTTACTTAGCACATGGAATATTTGCATGACTCACTACTGTTTATTTGTAGTGCTGAATGGCCAGCATTCCATTGCATGCTACATGTTTAAAAATCTATTCAGTTAATGGAAGTTTGAATTGTTTATAGCTCTGGCTATTATATATAAAGCTGCTATTGGATCTTTATTCAAGTTCAGAGAGAAAAACAATTTATTGTTTGTTATGTGTTGCATTTTACCTATTCACCAATTTGAAAATGTATCAGTTGCTTGCAGGATTTGACAGTCATGAATAAGGTTAACCTTTTATAAATGTATGTGTGCGTTTTCTCTCTGGAGAGTTTTTCATGCCAAGGAATTTATTAAGGAATATACTAAATGTGCATTTAATCTGGTAAATTGCCAAGGTGCCATCTGAAGTGGTGATTCCACCACTTGTGGATGTAACTCTAAGACAGAACTTGATCAGCATGCATGAGGTCCTAGGTTCAATCCTCTGTGTGTGTGTGTGAGTGTGTATGTGTGTGTGCATGTGTATGCATGTGAGTGTGTGTCTCTGTGCATGTGTATGTGTGAGTATGTGTGTGTGAGTGTGTATGTGTGTGTGATCCTACAAACAATCATATATCTGAAGGTGTATTGGCAGGGCCAGTGAGATGGCTTAGCATGTAATGGCACCCACTGCCAAGCATGACTACCTGAGTTTTATTCCTTGAAGCCATGTAGTGGATGAGGATAACTGACTCCTGTAAGTTGTCCTCTAACCTCTACATGATGACCTGCCCGTCCATTACCATGTAAAGGTGGGACCCCGATAACCCATGCCAGTAGCCATTTTAGTTGCTCTGTGAGTTTTTTCAACTGTTTAGACCTATGTGTGCTGATATATTGTATTGTTAGTAAAATAATCTGGAATAGCAGAGGACAAATCTGGAATATCAGAGAACCCTGCAAGTCCCCTCCTCCAATTTTTGCTATGATAAAAACCCAACCCTGTCCAAGCTTGGGGCTTTCTGTTTTAACTGCTGTGTTGGACAGAAAGAGACCAAGCTTAAATTTTGAATAAAAGCTTTTTATTTACTTTTACAAATGGGATTTGGTCTCTGTGGTGGTCTTTTGGGGGTGTGCTCAGTCTTGACATAACACCTATAGGATTTTTTTTTGTTACAAATAAATATGTCTAAAAGTAGGCAGTGAAAGACTGACCCAGTATGTAATTACAGTGCTAGTAAGGTTTGCATTAAGAGCATATTTAAGAGGGTTTATTTCTTGGCTATCCTTTTTGTCTGGTGCCTCCGGATGTAAATGCCTCAATGGTTGTGGTGTGTCAATATAGAGCATCTTATACTTTGGTAGACAGAGAGGAGGAGGAGGAGGGGGAGGAGGAGAGGGAGAGAAGAAATCTCAGGGCTGAGAAAGAACACTTGGTTAGAGATATCAGATAAGATCAGGAAGCAACTGTCTCCAGGAACAAATCAAGGGGATTTTAAAGTTGCTATTTTGTTTTTGCTGTTTCATTTTTCAAATTTAAATTTATTTTATTTTGAAACTTACGTAGTCTGTTCTGTCATGGGACTCACTATGTAGACCAGCTGGCCCTAAACTCACAGAGATCTGCCTGCCTCTCCCCCCTGAGTTCTGGGATTAAAGGCGTGAGCCACCGTGCCCTGCAAAGGTGTTATTTTGGAAAGTCTTTGAGGAGAGGACTGAGATTTGGAGGGGAGAAGATGGCTGAGTCCACAGTCCTGAGCCCTCAGGTAAGTGTATAGCTGGCATAGCAAGGATTATGGTTCATTTTTGCTGGAGGCTTGGATAAAGTAAGTAGCTAATTGAGGGTGCAACTGAGGTTTGATGTGGTTTAGATACTCCACCTGTGGGTTTGGTGGCCTTTGGGACCACTCTTTTTATAAAAGAGATTAGTCATTTGGGCTGGTAACAGATGGCAGAGCAGGGTGTGACTTTCTCTTTCACACTGTTTCAGGGATAGGATGATTTAGTATTGTGATCATGAGACCCCCCACACATGAGAGCACTGTATTCTCCACAGACCTTGTTGCAGCTTGCAGTTGTCCTACTTCCTCATCTCTGCCATATGGTTCATACTGAAGGGCCATTTATAGATTTCAACACTAGTTATCCAACGTTACCCTAAAAATGTACATGTGAGTAGACAACTAGAAATAAATATAGTTTTAAAAAAGTCTTAAAGTATTTTATACTTGCAATTAATTTGCTTTTTATGGGAAATGTTGATGCTAATCTTCTAAAATCTTGAAAAGCTAAAAATATATATTCATTTTTCTTTTTCTTTCTTTTTTTGAGACAATGTTTCTCTGTGCTGCTTTGGAGCCTGTCCTGGAACTCACTCTGCACACAAGACTATCCTCAAACTCAGAGATCTGCCTGTTTATGCCTCCCAAGTACTCAGATTAAAGGCATGTGCCACAACCAACAGGCTCTTCTCCTCTTCAAAACTGCCCTCCATTTGTACTTACAGCTTACCAAAGCTAATCTTATAAATAGCTATAGAATTACTATAATTTGATATCTTATACCCCACATGTAGCTATAGAATAACTAATGGGATATGCCTTTTGAGAAAGGCCCAGTGGTACCTATATAAACATGGAGAGACAGAAGCCACTCTATGTTTTCTTTAACAGATGAGCCTCAGAAGATATAGTTCTTTTCCAGAGCCACAGATCTGCTAACAAGCTCTTAACACCAAGACCTAAGGAGGAGACTTTCTTTTTTTAGAATTATCTATTATGTATATTGAGTACTGTCTGCATATGTGCCCTTCCCATCAGAAGTGGGCACCAGATCTCATTACAGATGGTTGTGAGCCACCATGTGGATGCTCGGAATTGAACTCAGGACCACTAGAAGAGCAGCCAGTGCTCTTAACCTCTGAGCCATCTCTCCAGGCCTGAAGTGAGTTTCTATAGTCATCCTGAGACCAGTGTGTCCTCAGACTTTGTGAAGAAGAGGTTGTATTGTAACCCCGTCAAGTTGTGGTAAAGGCAGGTGGATCCTCTGTAAGTTTGAGGCTAACCTTGTCTATATAGAGAGTTCTGGGTCAGCCAAGAGCCATAGAGTAAGACCCAGTCTCAAAACATAACTGAAAAACAAAAGCTAAATAAACTCAACTCGTGGATCTATGCTGTCACTCATTTCTCACAGCTTTCCTCTATCCTCAGGGCCCCTTGTCCTTGGTGATGTTAGAAACTGACCCTACCTAGGCGAGTAGAAGAATTTGTACTCTTTCACCCACTCCAATTACTCCCAGATTACATTAGTATCCCCATATACAGAAAAGCGGGAGGCTGGAGAGAGAGCCCAGCAGTTAAGAGAACACGTCACACTTACAGACAACTAGAGCATGATTCTGAACACTCATTTCAGGTAGCTTAGAATTGCCTGTAATTCTATTCCAGGAGAGTCCATGCCCCCTTATGATCACTGCAGATACCTGTATGCATTTGGCACAGTTACAGAGACTTGCACATAAATTAAAAATAAAATTTAAAAGATGGTGATAAACACCTTCAATCTCATCAGAGGCAGCTAGATTTCTGAGTTTGAGGCCAGCCTGTTCTACAGAGTGAGTTCCAGGACAGCCAGGGCTACTTAGAGAGACCCTGCTTTGAAAACAACAACGGAAGTTCTACTCATTAGGAACTGGAAATGGTTTGGCAGTTAAGAGCATTGGCCATTCTTCTGGAGGTTTAATTCCCAGCACCCACATGGCAGGCAGCTCACAACTGTCTAACGCCTCATATGGCCTTCTAGGCATAAGGCCTGAAGTGGTACACAGACATACATGTGAGCAAACCACCTCTACACACAAAATAAAATATTTAAATAAATCAATAAAATTAATTAAAAACATTTTTAGAAGCTGGGCATGGTGGAGCTAGTGGTAGCACAGACCTTTAATCGCAACACTCAGGAGGCAAAGGCAGGCAGATCTCTGAGTTTGAGGCCATCCTGGTCTACAGAGTGAGTTCCAGGACACCCGGGATAGATATAAACTGCCACAAAAGAGTGATCTGAATTAAAGTAATTTTATAGAAGCCACATATGTTCAAATACATGTGGGATTAGTCTAGAATATGCAAGCAAATCTACAATAATAGTAAGTCACAGTTGTCTAGGAGCAGGAGGGTGGTGATGGAGGTGATTATGAAGGTAAGCCTTTGGTTCCACAGGTGCAGCTATTTATCAAAACTCTTGAAACTGTACACTATGAAAATGTGTAGGTTGTGACAGATTGACACCAGTGACAGTGCCCTCAGACAAAAGAATCCTGATAATTTCTACATGTTGTCACAACAAAGCCACAGTAGTGGGAACTCATCATAAGGACACCAAGATATATTTTCTTAATGTCATGTGTATCATGGTTTTGCCTCCATGTATGTATATGTGCCATGCATGGCTGGTACCCAGAGGGCAGAGCACATCAGAACCCCTGGAACTGGAGTTCAAATATGATTGTGACTTGTTATGCAGGTGCTGGTGGGAACCAACCAGGGTCCTCTGCAGGAGCAAGTGCTTATAACTGCTGGGCCATCTCCATCCCCTGTTTTATTCTTTTTCAGATTTATTACTCTTTTCCCTCCCTCCCTCCCTCCTTCTCTCCTTCCTTCCTTTCTTCCTCCCTCCCTTCCTTCCTTCTTTTTCTGTATTTCTTTTGGCATTTTTGGAGGCAGAGTTTTTCTGTGTAGCCTCTGGCTGTCCTGAAACTTGTTCTTCAGACCAGGCTGGCCTCAAGCTCAGAGATCTTCCACCTTCCACTTGCCAAGTGCAGAGGCTAAAGGCACGTGCCCCCACCACTGAGCCAGCCGTCACTTTTTATCCCTTTTTTGAGATGGTATTATTACTTCTTGCCTTGGCTAGTTTTGAACTCCTATTAAGTGGTATTTATTAATACTTTAGCCTCCTGGTTGTTCAAACAGGTAGGTACCACTATGCCCACTATGCCTGTGAACTCCCTGTTAGTATCTCATTCTGATACTTTTATAGAACACTGTGATACCTACCTACAAATGAGGCTTTAGATCACAGAGGGTCATATTTTTTTCAAAAGGGTGAGGAATATGAACTGTTCATATATATATATATAAATTACTTATTTATACATATAAAATATATGTATATATTATTTTCATTAAAAATGTCATCTCCGTCAATGTATTCCCCCTCCTCTTCCTCCTCCCAATCCCTCCCAGCCAGCCCTCAGCCTCATCCCTCCTCTCCCAAGGAATATGAACTATTCTCTGGAACAAGGTTCCCAATATAAACTGCTTCTAGACACAGTAGAGATTGCTAAAACAAACTCTCCCAGTACTCATGGTACCTTTGGTCATACAAATATTCTTATCCAAGTACTGGATCCCCAAAGATCAGTCAGTATTCTCTCCTACGAGAGCTGAAGCAGCAATGTACTTGAGGCTAGATGCTAGAATGAGAGTTATTCTTTGCTACATCTGAGACACAGTTGAGGTTTTCACACAGCTCTTTATCCTTTAATGCCAACAAGGACCTAAACTTTTCCTAACTCAACCCACAAAATGAATAGAACTCCCAAGATTAAATGTACTCATAAAAATGAAAGCATTTCCAGTACAGGCATTTGTAGACTTTGTTGGTGGCTAGACAAGAGTGTTACATAAAGCCAATAATGTCCATGCAGAAATAGAACCCACACAAGCATCCATTAAAGTCCTGAGGGACAATAAAACTTAAAAAAAAAAAAAAAGAAAAAACAAACCTGGGTCATGTCCATGGAAAAAGTTGGGATTCTCAAATATGTTTACAGGCTCAAGTCACTGATAACTTCCTCTAAGGAACGGGAAACCACACAGCTATACTTTCTGAGGCACACTAGGGTAAACCATACACCTGTCAGAGACAGGGACTCTAGTGGCAGAATTCTGTGAAAATCTTAGTTAGAAATCACAATGTAGGCTGGGCAGTGGAGGTGAATGTCTTTAATGCCAACGCTTGGAAGGCAGAGACAGGTGGATCTCAGTGAGTTCAAAGGTCAGTCTGGTCTACAGAGCGAGTTTCAGGATAGCCATGCCTGTTATACAGAAAAACTTCTGTTTTGAAAAACCAAAAATCAAAAAATGAAAAGGAAGGAAGAAAAAAAGGAAGAAAGGAAAAAAGGAAGGAATTGCAGTATAGTTCAAGAGACCTTCTCATATACATGGCAGTAAGAATTAACTCAGGGTGCATGTTCAAATGTATGAATTCCAACTTCCGACTGTTGGCTCTGCAGAGAAAACACCCTTAGCTTTCCTCTGGCATCAGTCACGTAAGGCCTTTGGTGTGAACTTTACTGTGCTAGATGAGGGAAATGCTTTGCCTGAAGGCTTTCCTGCATTCACTGCACTTACAAGGTCTTTCTCCAGAATGAATCCTATGGTGCTGAACAAGGACATGTTTGGCTTAAGGCTTTTCCACATTTACTACATACATAAGGGCTTTCACTAATGTCCACCTTCTGTTGTGCAATAAGATCAGAGCTTTGGCCAAAGAACTTCCCACAGGCCATGCACTCAAGACTTTGTTCCAGTAATTTTTTTTTAATTTAAAAATTTTTTCTATATCTACCACTGCTCCCCCTCCCTTCCCTTCTCCAAGTCCCTCCCAGTCCTCCCTCAGGCTTCCCCCACCCCCCTATCCATTCCCCAAGGAGGGCAAGGAGTCCCAAGGTTGGTCAGTTCAGCCTGGCATGTCCAGTAGAGGTAGGTCTGTGTTACAATGTAGTTTCTTTGAGTCCCGGGCAGCCAGAGATCCAGACCCACAGACCTGCAGCCCCAGACCCCTTAGCTGCCTGCCACTGCTCAGGCCCCCAGAAATGACTCAGACGCTTATATTAACTTCATGCTGTTTGGCCTATGGCTCAGGCACATTGCTAGCTTGCTCTTACATCTTAAATTAACCCATTTATATTAATCTTTCATGCCGTGTGGCCCGTGGCTCACCTGTGTTCCTTACATGTTGTTCCTTTGGGCTTCTGGCCTGGTCTGTCTTTCCTTACATGTAGATCCTTTAGGCTTCTGGCTCCTTCTGTCTCTGACTCCGCCCTGGTCCTCCTACCTATTCTGATTCCTCCTCCTACTTTTTCTATGGTGCCTGTCATGGGCCAAAACAGCTCCTTTATTTAAAGATTGCTATCCACAGCATACAGAAAGGCATTCCCACATCAGGTCTGAGTCCCTCTTTCCAGTATCAAGGCTGAGAAAGGTGTTCCTCTGTAGGGAATGGGCTCTGAGATGTCAGCTCATGGAGCAGGAATATACTTTGACCCTACTGCAAGAGGCTCTACAAACTGCCCACGACATTTTCAACAGTCCTCTACCATTGAAGGGTTTAGTTCCTTTCTATGAAGGTTCCTCAGTGATTATTTCTCTCTTAAATTCTTCCTACTATCTAGTTGTTTGGGGGTTGTGGTTTGAAGCCTGGATATGCTTTGCTTTATTTCTAAAATCCACTTATGAGTAAGTACATGTTACATTGTGTTTTCTCGGTCCAGGGCAGCCAGAGGCCCAGATTCACAGACTCTGCAGCCCTAGACCTCTTAGCTGCCCGCTGCTGCTCAGACCCCCAGAAATGACGCAGACACTTATATTAGCTTCATGTTGTTTGGCCTATGGCTCAGGCACCTTGCTAGCTATCTTTTTCATCTTAAATCACCCCATTTCTATTAATCTTTCCTGCCACGTGGCCTGTGGCTCACCTGTGTTCCTTACATGTTGCTTCTTTGGGATTCTGGCTCCTTCTGTCTCTCCTTACATGTTGCTCCTTTTACCTATTCTGATTCCCCCTCCTACTTTTTCTATGGTGCCTGTCATGGGCCAAAACAGCTCCTTTATTTAAAGATTGCTATTCACAGCATACAAAAAGGAATTCCCACATCAAGTACATGCCATGACTATCTTTCTGGGCTTGTGTTACCTCACTCAGAATGACTGATACTCTCCAAATCCACCCATGTGCCTGCAAATTTTATAATGTCAGGGTTTTTTTTTCTGCTGATTAGTACTCCATTGTGTAAATGTACCATTTTTTTTTTAAATCTATTTTTCAGTTGAGGAGCATGTTGTTTCCAAGTTCTGCTCATTACAAATAAGGCTTCTATGAACATAGTTGAGCTAATACCTTTGGGGCACAAATGTGCATCCTTTGGGTATATGCCCAATAGTGGTATTGCTGGATCCTTAGGGAGATTGATTTCTAGTTTTCTGAGGAATGGCCATAGTGTATTCCAGAGTGGCTGTACAAGTTTACACTTCCACTGGCAATCGAGGAGTGTTCCCCTTGCTCTACATCCCCTTTAGTATAGGCTGTCATTTGTGTTTTTGATCTTAGCCATTCTGACCCATGTAAGGTGGTATCTTAGAGTTGTTTCGAATTTCTCTGATGGCTAAGGATTTTGAGCAATTTTTAAAGTGTCTTTCAGCCATTTGTAATTCTTCTGCTGAGAATTCCCTTTTTAGCTCTGAACCCCATTTTTAAATGGGTTATTTTGATTTTTGGAAAGGGGGTCTTTTAAAGATATGATAAAGCTCTATTTGCACAAGAAATAGAACCTGTCACCTTCTAATTGCTCTGGCCTGGTGATGTAGTACTTCAGAATAAATGTTTACTTTAACATCTACAACTAGGAGTTGATGATTACCTTTTTATATCACAAACAATAAATCTTTAAGTTAGGATCTTGGGTTAATAAGCCCAGGTGCAAGTAAGTATAGAGAGTTAAGGGCCTAAGATAGTGTTAACTCTGGATAGTTCTCTTATCTGTGGGGGTGGTGAACTTAGGGCAACCAGTGTGTCATCTACCTATAGCTGTTCTTGGATGTCTGAGAAATGTTTCAATTAAAATCCTGTGTCTGAGGGCTGTGTGTACACATTTACTAGTAAAGATAATTGCAGGGAGGGCAGACATTGAGTCTGCTCTTGGCAAAGGAACAAAGACCTGATATGTGAGAAAGACCTGATTGGTCTGTGTGATTGTTTTCACACAGCTAGGAGAAACTATCCCCCAGATATATGGGGGAAAATATGCCCAATAAGTGATTGAGCACACTGCTAGAGGTACCTGAGAAATGAATTCCAAGGAAATAACAAAATGGGAAAGCTATAATCACACACAAGAAATCCTCTTTAGGAAACAGCTCACACATTCAAAGGCATTAACACCCAAACTCCTTGAGTTTTGGCTTTACTTCTACCAGGGCCCTTGGCTCTGATGGGTCAGCCTTGTCAGTGCCAACTGAGTTCTTCATATTTCTCCCAGCATACCCGGAGTCTTTGTAAATGGGCCAGTTATAGTCAGTAGCTGGGGGTGTGGCCCAGGTGCTAGAGTGCTTCTTAGATTCTGGGATCTATATCCTAAATACTGGGTGCTGGATCCCCTGGAACTGGAATTACAGACAGTTTTGAACTGTCTAGTGGGTGCTGGGAATTGAACCTGGGTCATCTGGAAGAGTAGCCAGTGCTTTTAATCACTGTGCCATGTCTCTATACCCAGTTCTATTCCATCATGAGTAGGAATGAGAAGTCATCTTGATTCTTTTGTACTTGTGAAGACACTCCTTAAGGCCCACAGTGTGGGATCTAAGAAGTGAGTCTGAACAGAAAGCATATGTGATATTTCTTGCTTCCATATATGAAAAGCTTTGCACATTTGTTTCAAATATTAACAATTCCAGCTAGTATTCAATGAATAAAAAAACGGAGTATGTCAGGTAAAACACAATTTTGGTTAGAAACAATCCATGTAAATTTTAAAAATTGGAACTATTACCTTAATGACCATATTTAGTATTGAAAACATGACTTAATGTATTAATATTTTTAATTAATTGTCAAAATATCAAATTGTTATACCCATATTCCAAGAAACAATTTGATTCTAAGTTTTATTTCCCCAAAAGAAACAATTTTTTAATTTTTGACTTAAAAATACTCCCAGAGATAGTGACTTTCTTGCTTTCTCCTCCACAGGCATGTCTCTCGAACATCCAAAGTAACTACCCAAGTCAGCGACTACCATGTTAAGAGTAAATGGCTCAGTTTACAGTCTTCTAAAATTAGCTCTACTAACAGAACCTTTCAAGTATTCTTTACATTTTCAGCTCATATATTCAACCAAGAGATGAGTGAGGAATACACTCAGTCCTAGGTCACCACATATTGATAGCAGTAAGCCTGTTTCTTGACATTGTTCTAATTTAAAAATAGATTTGTTGTTTTGAGGCATAATTTGTAAAGAAAGATAACCAAATTAAATGAGCTTTTGGAATTTCTTAGAAAACATTCACAGGTATCATTGCCAAAGCCCTTCTATTCCTTGTAGGACTCAAGGTGAGAGTACAGACACCAGCCTGGAACTCTTTTGGTAGAGACTAGATTATAGCCTTTTTTTTTCTCCTTTTCATTTTGTTCTTGTGTGTTTTGAAGCAGGGTGTCTTTGTGTAGCCCTTGGCTGACATGTCAGGTTGTAGACCAGACTGGCCTGGAACTCAAGAGATTTGCCAGCCTCTGCCATGCCTGGTTAGGTTCACAACCCCAAATAGAGTATATTCTCAAAGCACCACAGGTGATACCAGGCTGGAGAGAGAGTCTTTTTTCACTTACATCATCACCTCCTGAGGAATCCAAAGGCTTCAGATATCACTTAATAGAATCATGTGCTGACTCTACATATATATATATATACAACTGTCAAAGTCACTGCTTAGATATTATGAATAACTTTACTACAAATGCAATGAGTTTGATGACAGAATATCTGTCATATCTGCCATCCTCCTTTAATGGGTATTTAGGATATAGATCCCAGAATTAGCTTTTGCCAAGAGGAAGAATTGAATGGTGGAGTAAGGCCATGAGTATTGAACTAGCATGCAGGTCCCATGCAAGGCACATGGGAGGTAGGCTTATGTATAAGGTTCCCCTGCTCACAGCATCCTTATATATGTTTGCAGGAGACATTGAGGGCAGAGCAATTGCTCTCTGCCTCTATTTTCTTTGATATATTTAGGATGTGGGTGTGGATACTGAGATCCGCCATTGGGCAAGAGAATCCATCATCCTGTCATGTGAGACATCAGGAGTAATTCACCTTTTCTGTAGATAAGTTTTTTGGGCTTTATTTGTTGGTTTGGCCTACAAGGCTGGTCATTCATATGCAGCCAGAAGCAAAACATCAGACTTCTGGCAGTTCTTATTTCTCATAAATCATTGTCCTGTAAAGAGGCTAGCATGCAACGTACTCCTGTGGGATGGTGCTCCATCCAATAGAACTGTGTGCCATCCAAGAACTACTTGAGCCTGGGAATAAAGTGAATTGTAAATGTAGCCCATTTTACTTAAGCATTCAATCTTTTACAGCTAGTTTTGTGTGTGTGATTTTGAATATTATTTTACATTAAAAAACTTTTCACTTTTAAAAGTAATTTAACCCGATTTTGTCTGCATTGGTGTTTTGTTGCCACAGTCTCTGTGGGTTCATATTTGCATCAGTCCTGTTGTGTGTAGATTTTCTCTTTCCTGGGAGTCATCCACCACCTTTGGCTCATACAACCTTTTTACTTCTCTTCTACAGAGATCCCTGAGCCCTGAGGGGGCAGATTTGAAAGACATCCTGTTTAGGGCTTAGTGATCCCAAGTCTGCCACTATCCACACACTGTCCAGATGTGGGTCTCTGACTTAATTCCCAAGTAAGAAGCTCCTCTGATGAGGATCCCACCAAGTGCTGGTCTGGGTGAAGGTTCTCTACATTTGAAGGATTTCAGTTTTGTTCAGTCACTTTTCAGGCATTTAAATCAGATGTCGAAAGTCTGTCCCACATTCATGGCTCTTTTTAGACATTTATCTGTTGTGAATCTTCTGATGTTTATAGAGGCCAGAACTGTGGCAATACACTTTGTCACACTGACTGCACTTGAACTGTTTTCTTGTGATGTGCACCCTCTGATGCCTCATGAGTTGGTAACCTGAGGTAAAGACACCCCCACACTCCTTGCACACAAAAGTTGTACTGTGAACTTTTTCATGTTTCACAAGGTGACAATTTTGGACAAAACACTTTCCACATATGCTGCACTGGAAAGGCCTTTCCCCATTGTGCACTCGGTCATGATAAAAAAGGCTGGATTTTTCCTTAAATGACTTTCCACATTTATCACACTTATAAGGCTTTTCGCCAGTATGTATTCGATAATGGCTTACAAGGCTCATCCTGTTCCTAAATGATTCCCCGCACTTGCTGCACACAAAGGGCTTCTCTCCGGTATGAACTCGATAATGACATATTAAGCTGGACTTGTTCCTATATAATTTCCCACACTGACTACACTTATAAGGCATCTTCCCATTGTGAGCATTCAAGTGATGATTGAGAGAGCTTTTATAATTGAAAGCTTTTCCACACTCACTACATTGAAAACGTTTTTCTCCAGTGTGAATTCTCAAGTGTACAACGAGATGGGCATTTTGGCGGAAGGATTTCCCACACTGGCTGCACTTAAAAGGCCTTTCACCAGTGTGTGTTTTCTGGTGTCTAATAAGTCGGAACTTATGACTAAAGGTTTTGCCACAGTTACTGCATTTGTAGTTTCTGTTCTCAGAGTGAGTGGACTCTGCGCTCTCAGAGCTTCCGTGTGGCTGCTTAGCACTGGGGGTCACTTGAGACCCCTGAAGACTTAAGGAACTCTGAAAGTCCATCTTATTGTCTGTGCTTTGTAGAATCTTCTCTGATGGGTCACTTCTGCTGGCCTTCACAGATGGGATCCTGACCCATTCTCTTTGTAGGGTTTCCTGCTTCTGCTGTTCAAGCATAGTTGCATTAATCCCTTCTTCTGCAGAAGTACTCTGCTCCATGGGTGATGTCTCACCCTCCTCTCTGTTACTATGCCCTGAACACAAAGAAATACCAATGAGTGGATAAAGGCTACAGAGTGACAGACAACACATACTGCTAACAGTGATGTGAGATTCTTCACTGAACAGTGAGGCTAGATCAGGGTGGTAAGAGCCCATTACCATGCTGAAATTGTCAAGATTATAGTTTTCTAGGGGCCTTAGGGGCAGCAAGAACACAAGTGAAACACAGGAGGAGTGGTACAGACCAAGATCATAACACACTCCTCAGCCTTAGCGCTGGAGATGCGGGGAACAGTGAAGAAGGCTGCCTAGGCCTTTCTAGATTAAGACATGACAACCAAAGAACTTGTACTCTAGGATTGCTCAGGGTGTATCACACATTAACAACACAATAAAAGAAATCTTGTGCTTCACCGTTTTGTAAAAAGCTGATCCATGAGGACCAGCTTAGTTTAGAATAATGGGGGAAAACCAAGATGGAATCTGCCATGAATCTTTGCCTAAACACCAAGACATCAGAACCAGTAGAAAGATACCCCCTATGAAGTCATCCTGAGTGACATCAACAGCCATCCTCCAAATACCTGACCACATACCTGAAGTCAGGAATCTCAGTACAGGGGTGAAGGGATCTCCTGAAGACTCCATCTGAGTCATATCACGGATCTCAGAAGGGACAAGTCCTAAAGTCAAACACGGGATAAGTAAACATTTACTAGACAGGACAGCGACACAAACCATGAAAATCTATAGAAAGGAAACTAATAAGAGTGGTGCTTGGAGGGGCGGCTTGGAAGAAAAACCCATCAATAGTGATCACAGTAGTGCAATCATCACTGCCACAGGAACATCCAATGAATGTCACTTGGAGGAAGAAAGCACTTCCTGGGACACAGGAATGTCATGTGTTGCTAGGCCATGAGAGCCACCAAGTTGACTTCTATTATGCTCACTATATGGCTCCTGATCCCACACTCCTTCCTGAGAACCTTTTCAAACTCAAGAGCAAGAGAAGAGGGAAATGTTCCAAGCCCAGGATAGTGGGAAAGGATTCATTGAAGACTGTGTAGATTTGGGAAAGTATATCCCGCTGCAGAAAAGAAGCAAAGCCCATCAAAGACATGTTCTGACAAGATAAGATGGGATGCCCTTACCCAAAGAGGTCATGATAAGGAAGATCTCCATCATTATTCTGCGGTACAGGAACCTTTGAGAGTCATCGAGAAGTGCCCATTCTTCATCCGAGAAGGAGATAGCCACATCCTTAAATGTCACACTGCCCTGTCACAATGAGGATATCTGAGTTCATATGATGCCTCTTTCTATGGCATTCTAGGCATCTCCAAGATGGTCATTAAAACTTAGCTTTGTACTTCAGAGGGTTCCAAGCTCTGAAGCCACAGAAATCCAATCTCTCAAGGTTTCTTTGAGCATTGTGTTCAACAGTCTAACATAACAGGAGATGGACAGGAGTCAATCTATTCTTGTAGTATGGTGGTCCTTGATTCCACCAGACCACCCACATGGGCTCCTGTAAATGATCTTAACACATATGACCAGATTTCTGCCATTGTACTATGCCAAGGCACATGGGTTTGGATACCATGTAGGCACACTCTCAGCATGCTCTGTACCCTTCACTCTACCTGCATTTCTGTTTAACATTCAAGTCCAGGTGCTTAGTTACTGAGCTAAGCACATCTCCGTCTTTCACAAAAATCCAACAAAGATGACACACATCTGCAGATTTCAGAGCATCTTAACCCATCTCACTTTCAGGCTTTAGTTCTAGGCTTTTTTGTAATAGTCATCACTGGATTTTTTTTTTTTTTTTTTTGAGACAGTGTTTCCCTGCAGCCCTGGCTGTTCTGAAACTTACTCTGTAGACCAGTCTGCCCTGAAACTCTCAGATATGCCTGCCTCTGGCTCCTAAATACTAGGATTAAAGCTGTTCACTACCATGCCCAGCATCATCACTAGAATTCTAATGTCTCTGATTTTTAAGACAGTTCTGCCACAAATGGGAAACTATGTTGGCTAATCTAATGTCAGCTTGACACAGAAACCAGAGCTATCTAAATGGAGGGAACCTCTATGGATATATCTTCATTAATAGAGTTTTATTATGCATGGGTAGCTATCCTTGAACTTCCTCTGGGGTCTGAGTGATGAAATTCGTTTTGTGCTCCCACAATCCTGCCATGCTGTTTTCATTGTCACTGTTTAGAGAATGGATCTTAGGTCCTGCTGAGACAAAACCTTTTCTTATCTGATAAATTCCACATTCTAGAATTTGATAAACTTCAAGCTTGCACACAAATACATACTGGAGGCTTTTCTAACTCAAGGTGACTGACTCAGTCATCTCAGATCCCACCTGATGTAAGACTTTTATTTTTAAAGATAAGGTATCTCCACATAGCCCAGGCTGGCATCAACCTCAGAGAGCCTCCTGTCTCTGCCTCCAGAGATCTGAGATTATGCGTACATCACCATACCCAGTTGATATAAGATGTTTAATATTCCCCTTCCCAAATTATTAGCCAAGGCTTTGTGTTCGCCCTGCTGTCCTTAGCTCACATCGTTCCCCAGAACTCCGGAAGTGAAGGAGCAAGCTGCCCATATGACACCATCGTGCATCACCAAGGACAAAGGAGATCTCAATATGTGAACTTGCTGTAGCACAAACTCCCAAAGGGCCATCTCTTCCAGAGATCAAAAACAAACTAACAATCAACAAACCCAGAAAAACAGAAAAGCCATTTTATCTCCGTTTTGTACCAGCATTTGAACCAGCAGGGTGGATAGCTCTTTTTAAAATCCAGAGGTTTCTCTTTTTCACCTTTATCTTAGGTCCACACACACCCCTGCAGGTCTCCGCTTGCCCCACCCATAACATTCCGAATCCTCCAGGAGGATAGAAGCTTTGAGAAATCCAAGGTCTCCCCTGTGGCAAATCTGTAGACTTCACTAGGTGGCGCTGAGCGAAGACTTGCCTGCAAGCTTTTGGAGGTGCACTCCATCTACACGCTAATGAGAGTCAGCTGGACTCCTCAGGACACAGGTGTCCGCAAAGAAAAATCTAGTAGTTCACGATAGAGCCAGCATACAACACAGTCTAGGATCCCCAGCCCTCTTCCTGTCCCCCAGGCTCATGACCCCGGGGGCTTTTGCATTCAGGTAGGCCCGGGACCACGTGGCACTTACCTGGGTCTGGGGTCCTTGCTCAGCGGCCGCCATCAGTCTCTGCGGGCTAGCAGGGGACCGGGATACAGGTATCTTTGAACCAGCGGTCAACACAAGGGTGCCACAGACTTCAGACACACCTTGGTACCAGAGGACAAGACACTCTCCTTTAGCAGCTTCCTGCCCTGGGCTACTCAATGTGACACCGGTTTTCTGTGGAACTGGGTAACTCAACCAGGAACTTTGAAAAAGAACCTTTTGCCGGCAACGCTAAAAGGCCCGCCCAAGACTTTTTTTTTTTTTTTTCTCCTAACAATGGAAACGTTCATTTTGATTGGCTGAGCTTAAAAAAAAAAGTTTTACCGTACCTTAGTCCTGGATAAACCACACTCCATGGCAATCCTCAAGTTTAGGAAAAGTTGGTCAAAAGAAAAAGCATTCCGTGGGATTTGGGTGGTGGTGGTTGTGTGTGTGTACACGTTTTCTTTTTCTTTTTTTTTTTTTTAAATTGAGAAGGTATATGAAGTTGGGTGGGTGTGGGAGGAGCTTGTGGAGGGGAAAGAATATGACAAATATATTGTATGAAAAATTGAAAATTAAATTTGTTCAGCCAGTGAAAATGGGTGTCTCCGTAACTAAAAATAGTTTCGGATCAGACTTTATGTGTTGTTGCCTTCAGGTGATTCCTTCCAAAGTTCCTGGACGGGTTGATCAGGTCTGCACAAACCGGTTTACCCTGAGCTGACCAGGACAGAAAGACAGGAGAGGAAGAAGTCTGAGATACTCCCAGTGACCTTCTCAAGTCTTTTGTAGGGACTGCATGCAAAGTTCTTCTGCCTTGCTTTCCAAAGAGTTTTATTGTAGCCTGGCAGAGCTGGTACATGCCTTTAATCCAGCACTTGGGAGGCAGAGGCAGGCAGATCTCTGTGAGTTCTATAAAATGAGTACCAGAAGCTGTAACACAGGGAAAGCCTGTCTTCAAAATAAGTAAATAAATAAAAATTTCCACTGCACGAGCATGTCAGGCACTCTCCTTTAGCAGCTTCCTAATTGCTTGATTGCTCTAAGGTGTACATCATAATCTGGAACACAGGGCCATGATCCCATATAGGGATTCGTCCTGGTAGCCCTGGAAGGGTGCACTTTAATTTACAACTCTTTAGGACTGGGGATTTCTCTCTTGTATTGAGGCCCATTAAGGCACCTGGGGACTATAATCTAAATTCTGGGTCTAGGTATACAATTGAGATTTTGTTTTGGTTTGGTTTTTTTGAGACAGAGTTTCTTTATGCAGCTCAGGCTGTCCTGAAACTCACTCTGTAGATCATGCTGTCCTTGAATTTGAAGACATCCTCTTGCCTCTGCCTTCTGAGTGCTAGGATTAAACGTGTAGGCTGCCTCTGCCCAGCTGAGAACTAATATTCTAAACTACATGTTCTGTTACATGTGTCCTTTCCTACTTTTAAAAATTAATCCAGATGATAGAGACAGATGTCTCAGAGGTTAATGGTACTTGCTGTGTGAAACCCAAACAGGAGTCACACTGTTATTAAAGAACTACATTGTTATACATTGTTATTAGGTCTCTATACCTTACAAGAATAAATTTTGCTTTCTAAACCTAATGCATCCTGCAAACCATGTTTTTCAGTCTTGTGACTCCGTGACATATGCCCAATCCCTTTGCCTTGCTAAACCCCAGAACCTGTGATTGCCCTTTTGCCTTAGAAAAATGAGTCTTCCCAGACTCATTGCTGTTGCTGACTCCTGTTACACATGCTATATTATTGCGCTCATCTACCCCACAGGCAGCTTTGAGCCCTGAGTGCTTCACTCTTTGGTCCAGGTGCCTGCAGCCATTTATCCCGACGGCTGTTTTCTATCGACTCTGACCCTTACCCATAAAAGGGATCTCAAAAGCCAGTGAGGCATTGCTCTTTGAATCCCAGCTGGCCAGTCTAATTAAATTGGAATTGGTTTTTCTCAGATCTAACAGCTACTCTTGTGGAGGACCCAGTTTCAGGTCCCATGGCCCATCCATTTCCAGGACATCTGATTCCCTCTTCTGCTCTCCACAGGCACACAAAGGTCCATGTTTATATAGGCACCGAAGATTCATATACCTAAAATAAGTAAATCCTTCTCAGTGTTGACGAGGCTGGGCTTGCCTGCCTTAGAGGAGTTCTTACCCTCTTTCTCCTGGAATCCTCAAACCCCCCCCCCCCAGCAATCTGAGTCCCCTAGAGAGATGCTAAGGTGAGGTGACATTGAGTTTATGAAGCTGTCCTCAGTAGACTCTCACCATGCAGACACTTCCCAGCTTCTCCCAGGCAGTCTGCAGAGCCTCTCTTATTCAATCTTTTCTGGTTTTTCTCATTGGTTCTCCAAACCACATCTCTTCTAGCATGAAGCTACTGTGTACATGAACTTGCTTCATGGTCTCCATTATCGGAACATGCCAGTCCCACTCAGACTCGACTCAAACATGGCTTCCCGTATGTTTTCTCCTGGCAGCTGCTGAGAATTACAGTTTGTCTTGTCTGCTCAAGTTTTATTTGTTTTCTTCTCATAAACTCTGGAAAATTGGCTTTGAGCTTTATTCCAAGTCTATTTCACTTAAAAACAATTGTTTTTACAATTTTTCCCCATTTTGTTTGTGTATGCTCACAGTTGGGAATGGAGGTTAGATGAAGCTCCTAGCATGTAGGTTGTCAGGCTTGGTGGCCAGCACCTTTACCTCCAGAACCATCTCCCAACCCCCAGAGGTTTTTTTTTTCTCCATAGATTATTTTAATTTACACGAGTGCTTATGAGCAAGAGTGGGCATGCATATGTTTGCCTCTAGGGGCAATGGAAATCTGCCTATAACTCTACCTTCATGGGACCTGACACCCTCACACAGAGATACATGCTGGCAAAACACCAATGTACACATAAAATAAAAATAAACAAAAATAAAATAAACAAATCATTTTTAGAAACTAAGAATCCAAAAAGTGTGCACTACCATGTCTTACTTCCCTTGTTGTTATTTATTTTTTAATAAGACTAAGAACCTGGAAGAAGAAACTATAATTACTCAAGTAATTTAAATTGAGGATAACTAAAGGGTTGTTAGTGGATTCAAGTCCAACACAAAGCCTGGTCTTGCATTGAAGAAAAATTTTGTTTCTTTTAAAAAAATTATTTACTTTTTTTTTCATGTACAATGTTATTTTGCCATAGGTGTTGGGTTCCCAGGAATTGAGATTATGGTTGTGAGTTGCCATGTGGGTGCTGGGAATTGAACTCAGGTCCTGTGGAAGAGCACTCAGTGTTTTTACCATTGAACCATCTCTCCAGCTCCTGACACTTTTGTTTATAAAAAGATTATGAAGAAACAGAAGGGTGAGAAGGGCCTGTTAGGTGGTAATTCTTCCACAGGGGTGGAGATGAATGGTCAGTTGTTCTGATTGACAGCTACGGCATTGAAATTTCTAGAGTGTGAGGCTTCTGAACTGTAGTTGAGAATAAATTGGCTTAGCAGGCCTTCATGGCCATTTCTTGAGGTCAGTCATTTAGTTAGAGCAGCCTATTTGTGCCCCATATCCTCAGGCTTACACAGAGGAAGGCTCAAAAGAAGGACCCTGAGCAGAATTCTGTCCTTGGGAGTGTACTGCTAGAAATTAGCTGAAATTCAGAGCTGACTTCTCAGGGCCAGCCTGTATTTATTCTCTCTCAATATTTTGGCAAATACATGTTGAAAAAGTAGTGGGTCAATATTCATACATAAATGAGCAATTAAAGCATAATTGAAATAAGATTATTATAAGATATTAGCATTTGATTGAAAACATTTGGCATTTGAGTATATATTTGTTTGTTTTGAGACAGGGTCTCTCTGTATAGTCCTGACTGTCCCAGAACTTACTTTGTACACAAAGCCTCAACCTTAGAGATCTGCCTACTCCTGCCTTTATAATGCTGGGGTTAAAAGTATGTACCACAGCACAAAGTCCTCAGTCTGTCAAGATTTAGGCTCTGCTGCCTTGACAATCAAGGTAAGGTAGTGCTGAGAACAGAAAACAGCTGAGATTGTATGAGGACTGGAGTTTAAATTACTATGCTTAAGGAATCCATAAAACAAAAATGCCTCTAACCTATAAGCCTCATTTATCCAAGAACCAACCACTTCCTGGAAAGCTGGGGTTTGTTGTTTGTGGTGATATATTGTATGTTTAATAAAAATCAGTCTGGAATGTCAAAGAACAGAATCACCCACAGTCACGCAACGAAGGTCAGAGAGTGGTGACTCACGCCTTTAATCCCATCACTCAGTAGACAGAGATCTTTCTGGATTTCTGTGAGTTCAAGGCCTAACAGGTAAGCAGTAGTAGCTCACACCTTGAATCCTAACTCTAGGCTTATGATACAAAGTTGAACCAGGAAGTGAAGCAGCTGGGCAGAGAAGATATTTAAGGCAGAGGAAGGCAGAGATTCATGCATTCTGTAGAAGCCGACAGGCTGAGGACCCTTGAAGACAGCGTTTGCCTGTTCAGCCTGAGAAGTTGACTGGGTGAGAATTGACTGTGGTCTGTCTCCTCTGACATTCCAGCTTTCCCCCCAGTCTGGCTCTGGGTTTTCATTATATGCTGGTGCTGGTTCGTGTAAGATGACAAACTGCATGTTTTCACTCCTGTAAACAGGTTTGATTGCCCCAACTGCACAGAATATGCTTAATTATACCTTGATGGAAGGGACAGAAGCAGGACGAAGTTATGTCAGAATGCATGCTTGCCCTCTATTGGTTGGAGGTAGGAAGTATGTAGCCTTGTGGGTTTTGGCTCTATAAGTCTCTGACTAATGTCATTCGGTGCCATACTCTAGGAATCCCAGGTATGGACCTAGCTAGTATTGTAAAAGGAAAAAGAAAATAGCCCTTAAGAAGAGGCTGGAGCTAAGCTTCCAGAGTGCCCGTCTTTCTGTGTGTTTGCTGTGCTCCTCATCTCTAGCCCAGGCCTTATCTTGACTGATGCTGTCTGCTTATGTCTTTGTGTTTGAGACTTCCCTTGCCACTAACCTATAGGACTAGAGTTTTTTCCCCCCTTGTCATTTATTCTTTAAGTGACAGAGAAAATAAAGCTTAAATTTGGCTTATCTCCACCAAAGGGATCAACATACAATGGTGTACATACAATCCCAGGGGTTAGGAGACTCAGCTATGAGAATCACAAGACTAAGGCCAACCAAGCACATGGGTCTGTCATAAAACATTAAAGGACAGAGAAGGAAATGGACTTTGATACTTGTTCTCAGACATGCTGAGACATGTCAACAAGGTCATGTATGGTAGCACTCACCTCAATCCCAGCATTCAAGAGGCATAGGCTGACAGATGTCTGTCAGTTCAGAGCCAGCCAAGCCTAGATACAGTTCCAGGATACTCAGGACTATAAAGTGAAATCCTGTCCCTCCAAATACAGCATAAACAACCCACACATATGCATAAAAATACTACAGAACTATGCTGGGGTATACACTAACATCCACACACTGAGACCCAAGAAAAGCACAAATTATAAAGAGTCATATGCCAAAAGTATCCATATGCACATGCCTTTTATCCCAATACTCAGGAGGCAGAGGCAGAGGCAGAGGCAGGTGGATCTCTGAGTTCAGCTTGGTTTACATAGCAAGTTCCAAGACAGACAGGGATACACAGGGAAACACTGTCTCAAAACAGAACCAAGGGCTGCTGAGATGGCTCAGCAGGCTCAGAGCACCTGCTGTTTTACAGAGGACTAGGATTCCATTCCCAGCACACACACAATGGCTCACAGCCACAGGCCTTCCTCAGGCCCCACACATGCATTCAGTACACACATACACACATGGGCAAACACATAAACAAAAACTGTGAACTACAGTTCAAATCGGATTGAGGGATACCACAGAGCTGCTCTCCACCAAAAGTAGTGAAAATTAGGGCTGGAAAGATAGCTCAGTGGTTAAGAGCATGTTAAGAGAGTACAGGGGTTTGTTTCCTAGCTTTGACACACACTATGTCTTCTACTGACCTTCATCAGCACCCGACCACATGTGGTGTACATTGACATATGATGGATGCACATGTATGAGCTAAACACTCATACAAAAAAAAATGAATCTAACAACAGTAAAACTACTGCAATTCAGATGCACAGAAGAAAACCTCTGTAAACAATCATGAAGGCCTATAGAGGGAGAGGAAAAAAAAACCCCAAACATTTATTGAGGGTACTGTAACACTCAGTAAACAAGAGAAGTCATGTCTCACTGCAAATCCAATGCCACTCTGTTCCTCCCTCACCAAACAGTCATATGGAAATGACACTCCACACTTGCTTAGTCAAGCACAGAGTTCCCTTTCTCCTAGTTCCCTGGAGTCAACATCTTGGGAAGAGATCTAATGGAGGAGGAAGTGTCAACGGCAGGTCTCTCACAAAGGTCACTCTTGAAACTTCTCTCTCATGGTCAGGTTCAGTCCTAAAGCTGAAGCTTTGCCAGTGGTGCAAGCTGTTCCCTGCAATCTCTGCACTCAGAAACCTATGTGGAATGTGATGTTTTCAGAAAAAAAAAAAAAACACAACACTTTTGTTCAGAGGCTTCAAACATGGGTCCCCAAGTCCATGGGATGGAGGTGTGTGTGAATGATGCAGACATTCATCCCACTGAGACTTCAGGTGTTCGCTTAAATGACTAAGGGACTTTTTACCTTTATTGGCCTCCTCAGACATTTATCTAGTGTGAATCTTGCGGTGTTTATACAGGCTGGAGCTACTGCAGTACACCTTGTCACACTCTCTGCAGGCGTACTGCTTTGCTACAATGTGAACTTTCATGTGTCTAATGAAGTTGTAACTTGAATTAAAGATCCTTCCACACTCATTGCACTTAAAAGGCTTGCCATGGGCTGTCAGATGTTCAATGAGGTCAGCGTTTTGGGTGAAATACTCCCCACATTCACTACAGCTGAAAGGCTTTTCTGCCGTGTGACTGTAGAAATGATTCAAAAGGCCTTCTCTGCTCCTGTAGGATTTCCCACACTCACTGCACTCGAAAGGCATTTCTCCAGTGTGAAACCGATAATGAACTTTAAGGCCTTCTCGGCTCCTGTACGATTTCCCACATTCGCTGCACTTAAAAGGCATTTCTCCTGTGTGGAGTCCCTGATGGGAAATAAGGGAGATATTATGCTTGAAGGCTTTGCCACATACACTGCACCTGTAGGGCTTTTCTCCAGTGTGCATTCGGAAATGCTTGATGAGAAAGGCTTTTTGGCTGAAGGATTTCCCACATTCACTGCACTGAAAAGGCTTTTCTCCAGTGTGGATCTTCCAGTGCCGATTAAGGTGAGATATACTAGTAAAGACTTTGCCACAGTAAGTGCATTTGCAGTTCTTCTTCTCAGTGTGAATGGCCTCTCCACTCTCCGTGCTCTTGGAGGCCTCTCCCCCACTGGACATCACCTGATGCCTGAGAAGACCCGAGGAAGCCTGAAGGATCATCGCATTGTCTGCGCTTAGCAAGGGAGTCTCAGCACAGTCCAGCATTTGCTGTTGGAGCATGGATGAACTAAGACCTCCGTCCACAGAAACACTCTCAAAGGGGGATGTTTCACTCTCCACTTTGATCCAACAACCTGAACAGAGAGAAATACTGATGAATGGCTTGGAAACGGTCAAGTACAGACAGACAGCACATATTACTAACAGTGTTCATGTTCTGAGATTTCTTACTAAACAAGGGACCTAGTTCAGAGTGCTAAGGATCTATGGCCCTGTGATACTGACAAATTTGAATTTGTCAATAGCACAGGGCCAAGAGACCTTAGGAACAGCAAGAACAGAAGCAATGAGTGAATCATAGGGAGAAGTGCTGTGAACCTTAACACTGTCCTCAGAAAGAGCTTTCTACAAGTCTTAGTTGCTGAAGATGCAGGACACGGTGCAGGGGGATTTCTAGGCCCCTAAGCCATGGTAACTGAGGAACCTGCATTTAAGGACTGGCCTAGGTATAATGCACACTAGCACAATTAAGGAAAGGCTGACTTTCACAGTGCTGCAAGGCAACAAACAGGCAAACCATACAAGACTGATACATGAGGACAGTCCTGGTTCAGAAATAATAGGTGCACACATCAGCAATCTCCACCCTCCAATTACCTGTCCACAAACATGGAGTCATAAATCTCAGTGCAGGTGTTGAGAGATCTCCACAAGATTCCACCTGAGTTATATCATTGATCCCAGAGAGTTCAAGTCCTAAAGGAAAATGATACAAGGGGTGAGTGTTCCATACAAGGACTGCCTGATCCTCCAACCCATAATAATTCAAAGTAAAGACGCCTAGTGAGAAGAATCCTTATAAGAGTATCTTGCAAGAAAAGCATTAAATAATGAGCCCACCAGTACCACAATTTCTGCCACCTGCAGACACAAGGCATGTCACCTAGAAGAAGAGGGAAGTATCTGGGTCATAGAAATGCCATGTATTTATAGTGCCATCAGCTAAGGGAAGACTGATCACTTTGAAGACTCCCAACCCCTTGCTAATGCCAACCATTAATCCCAGCACTTGGCAGGCAGAGGCAGGAGGATCCCTCTGAATTCCAGCCAACATGGACAATTTAGTGATTACCAGGAACCCTTGCATCACCCACCACACAAATAAATACAGGCACCCTAAACTGATTCTGTTTGCCTTTACTGTTCTGAAGAGAGAAAATGTTTTGTGTAACAAGCCTCAAGTATAGGACAGCAGGAGGAGGGGTCGCACAGATATGCTCTAACAGAATGTGGGAATAGGCTTACTCAGTGAGGACACAAGTGCAAAGATCTCCGTCATCACCGTCTGGTACAGGAGCCTTTGGGAGTCATCAAGCAGCTTCCACTCTTCCCAGGAGAAGTATACAGCCACATCCTCAAAGGACACACAGCCCTGCCACAATGCAGAAGATCAAGTTTATATGAATCCTCCTTGTCAGAGACTCTTGTCATCCTCAAAACAGCCATTCTCACTTAGTTAGGCTCTGAAGCTATGACATGCGATCTGTCCTCAAGGTCCCACCTACCACTCTGTTCAGCCTCAGCAAAACGAGGCAGGTGAATAGTGTCTTAGTTACTTTTCTATTACTGTGAAGAGACACCATGACCAAGGCAACTTATAGAACAAAGAGTTTACTGGGGGCTTACAATCCAGAGACTGGATCCATGACCCTCATGGCAGCAAGCATGCATGGCACTGGAGCAGTAGCTGAGAGCTTACATCCTGAAGCATAGGTGCCAGGCAGAGAGAGTTACCTGGAAATGAAACCTGCAAGCCCTCCCCAAGTGACACACCTCCTCCAGCAAGGGCATACCCCAAAATCTTCCCCAAATGGTTCCCCAGGTGGAGACCAAGTATTCAAGTCAATGAGCCTATGGCAGCATGTGCATTAAAACCACCACAGCTGGAGTCAATGCAAGCTTGCAGGATGCCATGGAAAGGCCCTCATTTCTATCAGAGAATTCACGTGGCTCCTCCCAATCATCTGCCTCACACAGACCATATGTGGGTCACTGTTGTGACTATGTTCCAGGCAGCTAGGCCAGGAAGCCATCTATACATATTCCCCACAGCACACGAGTCTTCACATTGAAATTCCATTTCCATTTCAATATGGAAGCCCAGCCCTCAGCTACTCTGCTACCCTCAACTGCCTTCCACTTAATCCAGCAGACCTCATGCACACCCGAGGATTTCTCAGCATTCCCAGCCCACCTCATTTCCAGGCATCCTCTAATGCTCATCACTGGAACTTTAAGACTTCTGAAACTTAAGCCAATGGTTGCCATAAGTGGAAACCTGGCCATGTAATGCCTGGTGTAGACATGGGACCTTCCATGAACACCTGGCAGGAAATTCAATGGAAGGACAGAGAGAATCCCAAGCATAGAGTCCCAGGGCACCACAATCACAGAGGTCTCTTATGTGAAAACTGAGGAGTGTGACTCCTGGGCACCATCCGCTTACCTCCTCCTGACTGGTGGCTTTCACTGAATAGTGGGAAACCTGTAGAAAAACAAGGTTGAGTAAGAAATGAGGGGGGGTGTTGGCATTCCAAAGGTTCATCCAAGTCCCCTCTCATACCTTCAGTCAGGTACACCCAACTGCCCCATGGGCTCCATACCTTAATAGTGTCTCTTACTGGGTCACCTTGGACAAGGAATCAATCGTATTAGTTTGTTTTCTGAGGATAAGCATGGCAGCTTGTCTTATTTATGAAGAAACACCATGACCTAGGCAACTCTTATAAATGCATTGAAGAGGGGATTGCTTATAGGTCTATAGGGTTAGTCCATTATTATCAGGGTGGGAAGCAGACAGGCATGGCACTAGTGCAGTAGCTAAGAACTTTACACCCTGATATATAAGGGAGAGAGAGAGAGAGAAGAGAGAGAGAGAGAGAGAGAGAGAGAGAGAGAGAGAGAGAGAGAGAGAGAGAGAGAGAGAGAGAGAGAGAGAGAAATGACAGTGGCAGATTTTCCCACACAACCAGGTTATACCTCCTAATCTTTCTCAAACAGTGCCACCCCCTGATGACTAAGCATTCAAATACATGTGCCTATGGGGCCATTCTCCTCCAAACCACCACAGTCTTAGCTGATAAGGATAACTATTGCATCAAACTCAATCCTACATGACACACACTCAGTCCAGGCTTTTCCTGAGCACATAGCTAATCCTTGTGTCAAGGACTTCATAAACACTGAGATAATTATTTAAGAATGTATGGTTTTATCCACATACATTTAATCAAGAATTTAGGAACTAGGTGGTAGTGGGTGACCCACGCCTTTAATCCTACAGAGAAGCCCTGGGGGCGGGTGTTGGTATTAGCCAGGCACAGTGGTACACCCCTTTAATAGAACACATAGAAGCAAAGGAAAGCAGATCCCTGTGAGTCTGCGGCCAGCGTGGGCCACATGGTGAGTTCAAAGGGGCAGAAAAGTGATAGGTTAATACTGTGGAATTTATTCAAATTATGAATGTTTCCACATAAAAATATTTTAAAGATTTAAAGAAAAGGAAAAGAAATATATCACAGAGGCCTGAGGTGGGAAGCCATGCCTTTCATCCAATCACTCTGAAGGATGTTTGTGAGTTTGAGGCCATCATGGTCTACATAGCAAGTCCCAGGATGGTAAGTACTACTTTCTCAGCGAGGAGGAAAGATCTATCAATTATCTGAAGACTACTCTCCTCTTCTATGGCCTACACCCTGCATTAGTCCATAAGATATACCCACAGATTCAAAGTTCTCTGATTCCACCCACATCATCTCATCCACGTCCAATATCCTCCCTCCCCCCTGGGGCGGGGGAGGTTTGAAGAAGTCTGAATAGATCAAGTCTCTCCTCTGTCCAGCTCTTCCGTGGCCACCAGCATCTCCACAAACACAAAGCTCTTTAGGCGCACTGCGCCCTTCCCTTCTCTGATGCCAGCAGGGGTCACTCAAGGGCTACTACTGTCTTTGAACTCGAGAGGGCCTGCAAACCTTTGGATGTATAGTCTAGCCGACAGGAGCCAGAGGGGATCATTTTTCTAGCACACAGATGTCAGCAATAAGGACCACGTCCACCAATGTCCTACCGCCGGGGACACAGGGTCTGCCCTGTTAGCCCAGATCCCCAAGCTCTAGAACTCAGGTAGCCAGGCGATCTCTTGGTACTCACCTGAGGCAGGGTTCCACCCGCAGCCTCCACAATCACCATCGGGCTCCATAGGATGGTGGGGCCCTGGGACATGGCTTATCCCTGCTCCAAGCCTGGATCAGGTCACACAGGTCGTCACAAACCTCAGAATCTTCTCTATGACAAAGGACAAACGTTCCTAACGCTCTGGTTTTCCTGTCATGGCCAACGCAGACGAAACCAGTTTTCTGTCAACCAAACTGAAGGGTCCAGGAAGTTACAAAGAAATCTCCTGCACGTAAAGCCCAAAGTCCCGCCCAACGGTTCTTGTCGTCACTGAACTACTGATTTTCATTGGTTGAGCTTCTTGCAATGTTTTCTGGGCAATGTAGTTTAAATAGTATCAATAGTGAACTCTGGATACAACTGCTCAGATGGGTGACATTCAATTTCCATGAGTTCATGGGACTGATGTGGAGAATATTGTAATTATCGACACGCCAATATTTTCTACCTGAGGTAAGTTGAGTGTGGATTAGAAATAGTAGGGGCTGTGCTACAAAGGCCGAGCTTGCTGGAATTTTAAATTACAGAACTGCATGCAGAGGCAGGTAGAGCTCTCTGTGTTAGAAACTAGCCTGTTGCTTGGCGGTGGTGGCACATGCCTTTAATCCTGGCACTGGAAGAGCAGAGCTAGGCAGACCCTTGTCTACCTCTGTAGAGCCTGCCCTAGAACTTGCATCAAACTCAATGGAGATCTGCCTGCTTCAGCCTCCCAAGTGCTGGGATTAGTGGTTTACGACACCACGTTGGGAGACGCTTCTCATTTTTGCACAGCAATATGGAGTCGTCAGGAACAACTTCTTCTATTGTGTATCCCCGTGCAAAGGGAAATTTGGGGATGGACAACAAAATTCAGCTTTGGAAACCACCTTGAGGATGCACTTCAGAGGGAAAAATTTGGACATCAGCTGCTCCCGGAAACAGGAACACTGGTGCATTTGTGTAACCATTGTAGTACCCACAGAAGTACCATTAATTTCTTGCATATCTCATATCCACGTTCCAGTTTTACAACTATCCTGTTCTCCGTGGTGCATGCTGTCTGAACTACATTACCCAGAGGAGACTTCGCAGAAAAACCAGATGGTTAACAAGCCACAGTGGCATACACTTTTAATCCCAGCACTTGGGAGGTAGAGTCAGGTGAATCTCTGAGTTCAAGACTAACCTCATCTAAAGAGCGAGTTGCAGGGCAGCTAATGTTACATAAGAACCCCTCCCGCCATCAATCTTCTAGCTCTTACATTCTGTCTCCTCTTCTTCAACATCCCTCAACCTCCCAGGGTAGGATGAACACTATACCCAGGGCTGAACTTTCACCTCTAACATCATCAGCACCTTAGGCAATCAAGAGCCTCTCCATCTACTTGGATTAGCTCCATAGGGGGGGCCTTCTCTGATTAAACCTGAGAGTAGCAATTGTCTGTGAATATACACATGCATTTAGTAGCAAGTTTTATGCTCTATTAGCTAGACAACAGTATTAAGTTCTGATCTGGGGACTGACCTCCCCAACCATAGGTTTTAACTGGATTAATTGTGCCCAGGCATGGCTTCCCTCCTTCAGGGCAAGCCTAAATTCCATCAAAAAGTGGTTTCTTACTCCAAAGTCATGCCAATATTTCACAAGTGTGAATATCTTGCCTACTAGAAGCTATAGATGAGCAAACAAAAGCCTCAGTACTGAGTGAGAGATACCTCTTATGAGTTGTTAGTCAGGGAATCCCAGAGGCATCCAAAAAATTATAAATTTCTGCCATTTCTCTTAGATGATTACCAGAGCTAGAGAATAAAACTATAACGCTGAAGACGACACACACCTTTGATTCCAAGATACCCCTACAGGCTTTTTGTTTGTTTATTGTTGAGTTTTTGAGACTGGGACTCTCTGTAGCTCTGGCTGGCCTGAAACTCCTGATGTAAACCAAGCTGGCCACAAGATCAGAGATCTACCCACTGTGGCTGGGATTAAAGGCATGTACCATCTCCTCCACTGGAGTTACTTTTTAAAGTTGAATCTGTGTGTTTCGGTGCGTGCATGTGCATCTTGGTGTGCGGACTGAGTCCAGCTGCAGTCACTTTTCTGCCGTCATGGACTCCCTGAGAAATAAACTAGATGATATATGTCTCAAGTCTCCTGTGTTGTATATATTAAATATTCTGTTAATCGATGAGAATGGTAACTAACGCAGCTCTCAGAGCTACAGCCCTCCTTTAGGACTGTCTACTATGCTATTATATGTCGATTATTAAAATAAGTGTCTTGTATGTTCCTTTTTCTTTTATCCATTTTTTTTTTATTTTTAAGCAGGGTCTCTTTATGTGCCCCCCCCCCCCCCCCCGGCTGTCCTAGAACTCTATGTAGATCAACAGACTGGCCTCAGATGCAGAGATCTTCCTGCCTCTACTTCCCAAGGGCTGGGGAAAAAAATCTTGAGATCACATTGCCCTGCAGTAAGTGGTATTTTTATTTGCATTTGTTTTTAAGAATTTAATTTTTTTCTTTGGATTATTCAATGATCCACTGGTCACTCAAGAACAGTATCCAGTTGCCTTTCTTTGCACAGTTTCTAGGGTTTTATTTGTTGTTTTGTTGCTATCGATGTGTTTTTTATTTTACTGTGATATGGGTGGATTCAAGTCATAATTTTGATTCTTTTATAATTGTTAAGATGTCATTTACAGCAGGTGTTGTGACCCACACCTTTAATCACAGAATTTGGGAGACTGAGGCAGGTAAATCTCCCTGAGTTCCAGGAGAGCCTGGTCTCCAAAGTGAGTTTCAGGTCAGCCAGGGCAGTGAAACCCTGTGTCCCAAAACCAAACTAGACCAACCAAGCAACCAACCAACCAAAGACATAATTTATAGTCTACAATGCGATCTATCCTAGAACATGCTCCAGGGGATTCTGAGGATTTATTTTTAATAGTTTTTGTTTGAAATATTATTGTTTTAAATTTTAATGTGTATTAGTGTTTTGCATACACGTCTGTATGTGGACCACTCCATCTCTCCAGCCCATTTGCAATAGTCTTCACTTTTGCTTTTGAATTTTCTATATCTGGGGACAGGTCTATTACATTCACCCACTATGAATATCTCTGTGCATATTTACTTGTTCATGTCTGGCAATGCTTAATTTTAGAAATTCATCTACCTAAACAGTGCATATTTGTTCAGTACTCCAAGTTCTTAACAAATTGTTCCTCATATTACTATGTTGTAGCCTGCCTTATCCGATTCAATCTTAGGTAAGGTGTAATTTACCAGATGTAAGTTTAATTGCTTATGGTTAGTTTTTGTCGTCTTTGTGCTTTGTACATTGTTTGCATTTCATATTATCAATCTCTTTGCCAGTGACTTATTTATTATAGGCAAAAATGAGTCAGCTCTTGCTTTTAATACACAAAGTTGGCCTTTGTTCTATAACTAGAGAGTTCAGACTATTAGTAGGTAGGTTAATTACTGGGGACTATTGCTTGATTCTGGTAGTTTGTTGGTTATGTTTGGTTGGGCTGTTCATTTCTCTCTTCTTGACTGCTGGTTCTCCTTTGTTTATGTCTCCATCCCTTTCTTGTACACTCTCGATTAAGAAAGTCAGTCTTCTTTCAAATGAAACATATTGATGCATGGCTGTAACCCCAGAATTTGGGATTTGAAGGAATACTATTTGAAGATGGTAATCAAGGGTACCTTCAGTGATAAAGTGATGCACCTTGGTGCAGTGGTTCTCAACCTGTGGGTTGTGACCCCCTTGGGTGTCAAGCAGCCCTTTCACAGGGGTCACCCAAGACCATCAGAAAACAGATATTTACTGTATGATATATAACAGTAGCAACATTACAGTTTTGAAGTAGCAATGAAAATAACTTCACGTTGGGATCATCACAATGTGAGGAACTGTATGTATGTATTAAGGATTCGCAGCATCAGGAAGGTTGAGAGCCACTGCTTTAGTATATAGTTTTCTATTAATGGGGTTTTTTAGTCTTGGGCAGCTAGAGGTCTTTATAAATATAGTTTTTCTTAGTCATTTAAGAAATATATTAAATCTAAAACTTTAAATTCACAAAAATAAAATAAATAATATTTTCTTTAATGTGACTAAATACAAATAAATTAAATATTATAACAGTAATTCTTACTTAATAGCTATTTTATTACATTTAATTTTGTTATATTAAAATTAAAACCTTCCTTTTTAATTAAATAAAAAATAATATAAAAGTGTCTTTCTATATACTATAAATATCAATCTTTAAATAAAAAACTATTTTAGCCCATAACAAACACCATAGAAATAAATAAAAGATCAAAATAAATTAAAAAAGTCAAACATAAACCAACCCAGCCACCAAAAAAAACCATATAAAAGACACAAATAAGCCACAAGCCATGTGACAAATTAATAAAAATAAATTAATTTAAAATATAAATCTAACTAACAATATACCTAAGCCATGAACCAAACAACATAAAGTTAATATAAGCATCTAAATCATTTCTGGGGCCTGAGCAGCAGCAGGCAGCTAAGGGGTCTAAGGCAGCAGGTCTGTGAGTCTAGACCTCTGGCCACCCAAGACTAAAATACCTCATTACAACAGTTTTCATTCTATTTCCTTTTATGCATCATAAGGCCTACTTGTTGCTAGGCTTTACCCACACATGTCTCATTTTCATTTACTGTCCAAGACCCACTTGCTGTCCCTGGAAAGCACTTAACTGTGGGTAAAGCCCAGTGCATACCAGGCAGAAATACAAGGCCACCGCTATCTCATATCACAACACAGGCCTCTGCAGGAGGTCCTGCCCTTCAGTCTGAGAGCATGAATGGGCAGAAGTCTGTGCAGCTGTGCAACAATAGATGATTCTATGTCACATGTCTCTTTTCATAACATGATTATACTCTTTATATTAGGAATGAACATGGGAATACCTTCATAGTTAGACAATTCTTACTCTTTAGAGGAAAAAAAAACCCTTAAATCAGCAAGTTGGCTAAATTCCCAACCCTTGGGAGATCAAAGGAAATAGCTGGGCATGTTGGCACTCAGGCAATCTCAGTCCTCAAGAGACTGGGGGAACAGAAGCAAGGGTTTGAGGATGTCCTGGGATCAACAGTGATACTCTGTCAGAAAATAAAAACAAAACCCACAGACTTTGATATTTTTTACAGAAATATCAAAAACTTTCAAAACAATAAGAGAAAACAAGTTTTAAAAAAAATCTTTTTGTTCTTGTGTGTGTGTGTGAGAAAGTGAGAGAGAGAGAAAGTGAGAGAGAGAAAGTGAGAGAGAGAAAGTGAGAGAGAAAGTGAGAGAGAGAAAGTGAGAGAGAAAGTGAGAGAGAGAGAAAGTGAGAGAGAGAGAAAGTGAGAAAGTGAGAGAGAGAAAGTGAGAGAGAGAGAAAGTGAGAGAGAGAGAGTGAGAGAGAAAGTGAGAGAGAGAGAAAGTGAGAGAGAAGGTGAGAGAGAGAAAGTGAGAGAGAGAGAAAGTGAGAGAGAGAGAAAATGAGAGAGAGAAAGTGAGAGCAAAAGGGAGAGATAGGTTCAGGCTGTTTAGCACTGGAATTTACCATGTAGACCAGGCATGACTCCAATTCACAGATCCACCTGTCTCTGTCTCTCAGTGCTCAGACTGAAGACATGTATGTCCACTCTCCATCTTAGAAACCAGTTTTTTGTTTGTTTGTTTGTTTTCAAACTAAGTACATATACAAACAAAACAAAAAAAATAAATTATAAAAGAGAATTAGCAAAAAACAATGTGGGCTCTAGGTGTGATGGTTTTACATCTTTAACATCATCCCTTGGGAGGCAAGGCAGGTGGACTTTTTTGAGTGCTAGGCCATCCTGACCTACAGAGGGAGTTCCAGTACAGCCAGGGATACATAGTGAGACTATATCCAGAAAAAAGAAAGAAAAAGACAGACAGAAAGAAAGGAAGGGAGAGAGAGAGTGTGTCAAAGAAAAGAGAGAGAGGGAGAGAGAGTAAAAAGGAAAGGAAGGAAGGGAACATGAGTGAGAAGAACAGAAATGGCTCACTGGCTATACTTGCAGATAATCTTGGTTCCATTCCCAGAATTGATGAGATGTATAACTCCAATTCAAGGGGCTCTGAGGGCCACTCTGGTCTGCAAGGGTCATACATGTGGTGTGCACACATACCTGGAGGCTCTAACATAAACCCACAAAATTAAATAAATCTTTATAATAATATATGAAAAGAACACAAAATTAAAACAATTATATGTTACCTCATAGCTATTAAAATGATTCTCGTGAACACCTCACAACTTATAACGTGTCAGGGAGGATGTGACAAACTGGTATCTGAAATATTTCAGGAGGAAATCTAAAACACAAAGCTACTTAGAACTCCATCTGGTAACTTCTTAAAAACTTAAAAGTGGGCTGGAGAGGGCTTAGGATTTAGGACCACCTGCTGCCGTTGCAGAGGACCTGGGTTCCACTTCCAGCAAACACACTGGCTCACAGCCATCTGTAACTTCGGTTCCAGGAAATCAATACCATTTTTGAGCCTTCACAGGCACCAGGCATGTACTCAGTGTACATACAGATATACAAACAAAATACTTACACCTGAAAAAAAATTAACAAATACCTAAAGCATATGAGCTACACTCCTTCATGAGAATATAAGGTGCTACATAGAGCTGGTCCCTAACAAAACCAGGGACACTTAGGAACATGCCAGTCATGAAGACCATACAGCAGACAATCTTTTATTTCAGGAGCTGCAACATTCAGTAAGAAAAAAGTGCAAACAGACAATAACAAAAATGATGTCTTATTTAAAGAGACCACTCTGTTCTCCCATTCAAACTCAGTAACTTGGAAACTCCACTCCCTGCTGGTGCAGTAAAAACACAGGGCTTGCCCTAGTGGGTGTGGTACATGTACCTTTAATCCCAGCATCTGAGGAGCAGAGGCAAGCTGATCTTTGAGTTCAAGGCCAGCCTTGTCTACAGAGCTAGTTCTAGGATAGCCAGGGCTACAATAGAGTAAGTATGTCTTACAACAAAGCAAAACAAACCACAGGGTTTCCTCTTGCTAAGTTTACTAGAAAGCATCCATGGGGAGGGAATCAAAAGATGGCAATAATTCTCATCTTATCCTAAGTGCTCTATTTGTTGAGTAAATTTCATTGACTGGCTCCCTCACAGAGGTCAATCTCAAGACTGATTTCTGTTCAAGATATGGTTCACTCCTAAGGCTGAACAGGGTTTGTCAATGGCCGAGATTTTCTCTCTTTTCACAGACCTATCTGGGTTGTATGTATGTTACTAATAAGAGCAGACATTTACTCAAAGTCTTTCCTGGAATCAGTGGGTTGGTGATACATCCCAACAAAGTGGCCTCTTCAATTCAGTAGGACAGAGGTGTGGGTGAAGGCTCCTCACATTTGAAATATTCTTGGCTTTTGTCTAGTGAATACTCTATTATGTACATACAGTAGATGATGAAAACAATATTCCATGTTCATAGCATCCAATAATTCTATTCAGTGTGAGTCTTCCGGTGTCTATAAAGTCCTGTCCTGTAGCAAAACACTTTTCCACATTCCTTACACTCATGATGCTTTGCTGCAGTGTGAAATCTCTGATGTTTAATGAGGCTACACCTCACTGTAAAGGATCTCCCACACACATTACACTTAAAAGGTTTTCCTCTGCTGTGAACTTTTCGGTGTTTCACGAGGTGTGAGTTCTTTTTAAAACACTTCCCGCATTCACTGCACTTAAAAGGCCTTTCTCCAGTGTGCACTCGGAAGTGGTAAACAAGGCTGGATCTTTCCCTATACAACTTTCCACACTCGGTGCACTTGTAAGGCTTTTCTCCAGTATGAATTCGATTATGACGTATAAGGCTGGATTTGTTCATATATGATTCCCCACAATGGCTGCACTTATAAGGTCTTTCTCCGGTGTGAAGTCTTTGATGCCCAACAAGGGAGCGGTTATGCTTGAGATCTTTCCCACATTCACTGCATCGGAAAGGCTTCTCTCCAGTGTGAACTTTGACATGTTGATTCAGATCAGCCTTCTGAATGAAGGATTTCTCACAGTCAGTGCACTTAAAAGGCTTTTCTCCAGTGTGTGTCCTCTGGTGTCGAATAAGCAGAGACTTACAAGTGAAGGATTTTCCACAATCACAACATTTGCAGTTACCCTTCTTACTGTGAATGGTCTTACAAGTGAAGGATTTTCCACAGTCACAACTTTTGCCATTACTCTTCTTACTGTGAATGTTCTTTTTTCTCTTAGTGCTCCTGGGTGGCTCTGCACTACCATGAGTCACATGATGCCCCAGAGGATCTGAGGGAATCTGGAGGTCCATCCCGTTTTCTGTGCTGTGTAATCTCTCCCCAGAAAGGTCCCTTTTCTTACTCTTCACATCTGGAATCCTGCTCTCCGCTCTCTGTAAGGATTTCTCAGCACAACTCAGCTGTTGCTGTTGGAAAATGGTCAGCTCTCCTTCCATGGAAGTGTTCTGCTCACAAGGCATCTTTTCAACTTCAACTCCTTTGCAGCAACCCGGACATAGAGAAACAATAAAGAATATATAGACTTTGAAGTGGCAATACACTTAAGTGGTAAGTACCTGGGACTTCTCACAGAAACTCCAAGATGGGGTCTACTGCAGTGATGAAGCTGGAAAAGGTCCCTGTCCCAGGAAACCCCATGAGCAACAACAAGAGAATAGTGTGCATCACCAGAAGGAGTGGTGAGGACATGAGCTTTTTCCTTCGAAAATGGCTTTCTGCAGAGCCTCAATTATTGGAAACTATTCTGATTTTTTCCCCTCTGCTTGGCACAAGCTAGTGCCATCTGAGAACAGGAAGCCTCAATTGTAAAAGTGCTTCCATAATAATCAAGGGTCTTTTTTTAATTATTAATACTCGATGTACGTGAGCCCTGCTCATAGTGGTTGGTGCCACCCCTGATGAGGTGACCTTGCTTGAGCAAGCCATGAGAAGCAAGTCAGGAAGGAGTGTTCCTCCATAGCCTCTTCTTCAGTTCCTGCCTTGATTATTCTTAGTGATGGACTGTTACTGGGAAATGTAAGATGAAATAAACCCTTTCCTCTTCAAGTTGCTTTTGGTTATATTTTTTATCACAGTAATAAGATCTCTAAGACAGAGATTGTTAGCTCAATGCAGAAGGCTGTGTTTCTGCCCACTAAATACAACACCCAAAGAATATGTATTCAAGGACTTTAGGGGACATGTGCACACTAACAACACTAGGAAAATCAGATATACAGGGAAGCAGACAAAACACCCAGGACTCATAGGTAAGAGAGAGCTCTGGCACTGAAATAATAGCAATGACTTGTAGGCAACTGGGCAGACATAGACAGATGGACTCTACCATGACCCTTTGCTCTAGCACCAAATCATCACCATGCAGAGGACATAAATATATAAGTATATCTGTCCACTTACTTGGAGTCAGGAATCTCAGTGGAGGGATGAAAGGATCTCCTGAAGACTCCAGCTGAGTGATGTCACTGGTTCCATAAGGTATCAGTCCTAAAGTAAAGAGGACAGGTGAATGTCCCCTACCAAGTCAGAGTGATGTAACTCATGGCAATCCACAGTGTGTGTGTGTGTGTGGGGGGGCAACACTAATGACAAAGATCCTTGGAGAGATCTTTCAAGAAAATCCACCAAATAGTGTCCATTTCAGTGCCACAATTCCTTCCATAGGTGGGCCAAATCACCTTGATGAAGAGAACAGCACCTGGGTCATAGGAATACAATGAATTTATTACATCCCAGAGAGGTCATCAGTGTGAACTCTATGAACCTACTATAAGATTCCTCACCTCAGGATTCTTCCTTTGTGCCTTTTCTGTAATTAAGAGAAAAAAGATGGTGGTGGTGTACTGTGCCAAGGTTTTTAAAACTGCATTTCCTACTCCAAAACAGTGGAGAATGAGTCAATGGTCCATGACTAATTTGGGAAGGAGACATCTCTCTCTAGAAGAAGCCAAGCCAGACAGGATGCTCTTACAGAATGGGTGTTGGGGGACTTACCCAATGAGGACATGAGAACAAAGACCTCCATCATCACATGGTGGTACAGATGCCTCTGAGAGCTATCAAGCAGTGTCCACTCCTCCCTCAAGAAGTAGATAGCCACATCATTAAAGGCCACATAACCCTGCTACAATGGAGAGCATTGAGTTAATAAAAAAAAAGTCTCCTGGACTTTTAGCATCCCCAAAACAGTTCCTCTTGCTTAGCTCCCTTTTCCAGAGGGCATCATGCTCTTCATCTACTGATACTTAGTCTCTATTCAAGGTTTCAATGACCACTGTATTTAACAACAACAGGCAGATAAATGAATGTCACCCAGTCTCGACATTTGGTGTGAAGAGTTCCATCTTTTTTTTTTTTTTTTAGATTTATTTATTATATATATGGTGTTCTCTCTCTGAAGGTACACCTGCAGGCCAGAAGAAGATACCAGATCTCATTATAGATGGTTGTGACCCACCATGTGATTTCTGGGAATTGAACTCAGAACCTCTGGAAAAGCAGCCAGTGTTCTTAAGCTCTGAGCCATCTCTCCAGTCCAAGTTCCACCTTTGTACCACACAATTTATATAGGTTCCTCTTCATCATGCTAAACATATTTGTGCATATCTGAGTCACTGTTCTCCACTATACCCATGGCATCTGAGCTTGGACTCCATCTATTTATTCTTCCCATTACTATGCATGTCACTCTTCATAATGTCCCCTACTTCCCATCTTAGTATTCAAGCCCACAGTTTCTCATCTACTCTACTGCTCCCAACTGCTACCTCCCACCACATCCAGCAAATCACTGGAGGGCGAGTATTCCTAATCCATCTTACTTCCAGACTTTTTCTAATAGTCATCATTGGAACGTGAATACCTCTAAATCTTAAGGGAGTAGCTTCCATAAATGGGAGCTATCCATATAATTCCTGCTCGGGGCTCAAAGACCTTCTATTCTATGATCTTCCATGGAAATCAGATGGAAGGATAGGAGAAGAGCAAGAAGAGTCCCACAGCACTGTAACCCCAGACATCACTTATGAGGGAACTGAAGAGTGTGAGTTCCTGTGACACCATCCCTTACCTTTTCAGTATCAGTCGATGTCTTTGTCGTTAGTGGAACCTGTGGGCAAAAAAGGCTGTGAGCAAAAAGCAATGATGTTGGCATCCTAAAGGACTGTCCAAGCCCCCCTCATACCCAGTCAGGTATATATAAGCTGAATTCCAGATCTCAGTGAGGTCTTTTATTAACTGTGTGCCCTAGGATGAGCCATCAACTCCTCGGTGTTGTCTTCCAGAACATGGGAATGAGAATGACACCCATACAGTTGTATCACACTCAGTCCACATGTCAAGTACCCTGTGCAGTCCCTTCCAGCTGTCAGAAGTTTCTCTGTTCCACCTGGCCAGCCCCACGGCCATTTAGTCCTAAATAACCACACAGAGGCTTATATTAATTATAAACTGTTTGGTCTATGGCTCAGGCTTACTGCTTGCTAACTCTTAAACTAACTCATGATTCTTGTCCATGTTTAGACACATGGCTTGGTTTCTTTTATCAATGCAGCATTCTTGTTTTCCTTCCTTTGTGTCTACTGGAATATGCCCTGGTCTTCATAGAATTCTCCTTTTCTGGTTGCCTAGCCTGTACTTCCTGTCTGCCTAGCTTCTGGCCAATCAGCATTTTATTAAACCAATATTTACAGTGACATATATTTACAATATACAAGAACATGGTCCCACAGCACCTCTCTGGATGTATAATACTACAATCAAGACTTTTAGCACAGACAGATGAGCACTGCCAGGCTGTTATTATAGTTCTAGGGCTCACAGCAGGTTAAGACCAGTGCTTTGTTTTCTCCTTTGGTAGCATGTATATGTTGTGTACTGTAAAATTTTGTTGCTCAATAAGACAGGAAGTGTAGGTGAGGCAACCAAACTAAGGATGATGGGAAGAAGAAAGGTGGAGTCAGGAGACACCGGACAGCTGCCAAGTAAGCAGAGCAAGTAAAAATGAGGTAATAAGTCATGAGCCATGTAGCAAAGCATAAACAGAAATATGGGTTAATTTAAATGTAAGAGTTAGCTAATAGCAAGCCTGAGCAATTGACTGATCATTTATAAGTAACATTCAGCCTTTGAGTTGGTTATTTGGAACCTGGTAAGTGGGAGAAAAACATTTTATTACATACATAGCATCTTCCAGCAAGCATTATAAAAGGTATCCTGTAGGGATGAAGCTTTCAGCTGAGTGCCAGTGTGGCTTCTCCATGTTTTATGACTCAAGTATGATGGGCCAAAGCAATGGAGTCTTACTGTCAACTTCTGAAAGGTAGATAAGAACACTGGCAATAGCTTGTAATGTTTGGTGGCCTATGGGACCTCAATGGCCAACAACTCCAAAATTAGCAATCCATTTTTGGCACTAGGATTTTTATTTGTTAGTCTGTGGTGTCTAGTTGGGGGTGGGATACACCATTTCCTAGTATTCTGGTCAGGTTCTGTCAACTTAACACAAACATAGACATATCTAGAAATGGGATCTAGAACCCTTTCTAATCTTTCTCAGGCTTTAAGTGGATATTCAACCCACATTGGACGCCATCTGTTGTAATAAGGTTTCTAGGTCCTGGGCAGCCAGAGGTCCAGACCCACAGACCTGCAGTCAGCCCCAGACCCCTTAGCCACCCGCCGCTGCTCAGGTCCCCAGAAATGATTCAGACACTTATATTAAGTTGTTGCTGTTTGGCCTATGGCTCAGGCACATTGCTAGCTTGCTCTTTCATCTTAAATCAACCCATTTCTATTAATCTATCTGCCACATGGCCCATGGCTCAACTGTGTTCCTTACATGTAGCTTTTTTTGGGCGGCTGGGTCCATCTGTCTGACTCCGCCCTGCTTCTCCTACCTATGCTCTGATTTCTCCTCCTACTTTTTCTATGGTGCCTGTCATGGGCCAAAACAGCTCCTTTATTTAAAGATTGCTATTCACAGCATACAGAAAGACATCCCCACATCAGTTCTGGAACTCACTGACTAAACCAGGCTGGCTTCGATCTCACAGAAATACACCTGCTTCTACCTCCAGAGTGCTAGGATTAAAGGTGTGTGACACCACACCCAGCTCCCATATGATGTCTCAAAAAGTCTTTAGTGTTATTTATCTCTCCACCAATCCTGTCTCTACCATTACCTCCCACCCCACCTCAATTTAACTTTTAGTGTTCCATTATTCCTCTTTATTCCTTTATACTATGACATCCTACCTCTCCTCCCATGAAAGCCCCTCCCCCATGTCAATTTCCTGACCTCTCTGGGTACTCCAAGAACAACATACACATCTGAATATTCAAAGTTAACATCCACAAATAAAAGAAATATACATTTCTCTTTCTGGACATGGGTTACCTCACTTCAAATGACTGTTTGCTTCTGAATTTTACAATTTTTTTTTAACAGTGGAATAATATTCCATTGTGAAAATGTACCACATTTTCATTATCCAGTATCAGTGGATAAACACGACATTGTGGTGGCGTACACAAGAGCTGAGCATGGTCACACCAGACCACGGAGAGGGACTGTAGACACAAAGTCCCATTCCTAAGAAAGAAGCTATTGGCCACCGATAGCTGCTGAGAGGGCAAGAAATCTGTTTTCTTTAAGAGTATAGTTCTTGAGAAGTCAACCAAACTCCAGTGGAAGGCTGTGTACCTGAGAGAGTATATATATAGCTAACATGAACTGGACTTTGGATTGGCAAGTGAAGTAGATCTGAGAGAACCTAGGGGAGGGGACGGATATGATCAGAAGATAGTGAAAGAAGTCCTCAAAGAAATAATCATTTCCCCCCCTCAAAACCAAATACATGGGCATGCTTTCATAAAGCATAGTTTTATTTTATATACACTTATTTAAGAATGTGGTATTTGGGGCAAGAGATATGGCTTGGCTATTAAGGACACTGGTTGCTTCTTCCAGAAGACCTAGGTTTGATTCCCAGCATTCACATGGCAGCTCACGTTGTAACACCAACCCCTGGGGATCCAAGATCTCTGGCATAGGCCAAGATGTCACCAAGTACACAAGTGGTGCAGACAGACATACATGCAGGCATAAAACCCATACACATAAAAACAAGCAAGAGAGCAAACAGATAAAAGAATGTTATATCTAATACATCAGGCTTTAATCAGATGTGGAATATGTTTTCAAGCAATTGTTAAGTGATCATAATATTATTTCCATGCTGTTTTAACTGCCCTTTTATGAATGAATCTTGACCAAATTCTATTTTAACAGGTACTCACCAGAGCAGACTGAATAAACACAGAGGCTAAACATGAGAAATCAGGCTGTAAGCTTCAGGTAACTGCCTGGTGTGTACCCCAAGAAGGGAATTCTTCTAGGGTCCTTGCATAGGGACAGAAGATCATCCTTCCTCTATGTAAGCCAGAGGAAATGAAGCACAGATAGGCTACTCAAATGTATGACTGACCTTTCTTTTCTCCACAGGAAGTGGCCATAATGACCTGCTGAATCAAATCTATCCCACAATAACCATGTCTCAATCACAATCTAGAATTCTCATGCTCTAGGAATGTCCATCCCTTCAGACATCAGCAATTCCACATCAGATCTTGGGACTCCATCCTTGGAGCTGGCTGTGGCTCAGCTGTAGAGTACCAGCCACCTGTCAAGGGCTGGGGATGAAGCTAGATGGCCATGCAAGAGACCCTGGGTTCAATTCTCAGGACTATAATGTATAATAAACCTTCAGCTTTTGTTCCTCAGCCCAGAGTTGAGTGGACAACAGCAGTGACAGACAGTGGGACAGACAGACTCCCCAGGCAGTGACAACCCAGACTGGGACAGGAGAACCTAGACAGAATCCTACGGAAACTTGTCCGGGTCTATGGGGATTTCTTTCTTAGGGAGGGAAAAATGTGTGATCTGAGGACACAGAAAAAATAATCCAGGTCTGGATTGTCAAAATGATTTGGTGGGCAAACAAGCTTGCTGCAGAAACCAGATGATTGAGTTCAACTCCCAGATTCCACATGAACATGGATAAAGAGAAACAAATCAATAAAGGTTGTCCTCTGGCTTCTATATGTGTTCCACAGCATGCATGGATGACCTCCTCCACACACACACACGAAGGCAAACACAAAACAATACTCTTTTCTTTCTTTCTTTCTTTTTAAGAAGAAGGAGGAGGAAGAAGAGGAGGAGATGTAACCACTTGGTGCCTCAAGACCATGGACCACTGTTAACTTTAAAGAAAAAGAGTTTAATGATACACTGAAGCTTAGCCATGAGCCCCGAGCCACTTTAGGGTTGGTTTCTTTATACAGTTCTTCAGGTAGGGGAGGGGTGGCTCCTGGATTCCTAGTATCTCCACCTGAGGACATTCATTTCCTGGAGCAATGGTCACAATGGGCACATTGTGCAAGCTTTGGAATGTTCCTGCTTTGGTAAACAGCACATGGGTTAATTATAGGTTAGGGGTGGAGGATTCTAATTTCTCAGAGAAAGAAGGAGAATGAGGAGGAGGAGGAGGAGGAGGAGGAGGAGGAGGAGGAGGAGGAGGAGGAGGAGGAGGAGGAGGAGGAGGAAGATTTGGGGCCAGGCATGGTGTCTCATTCCAGAGAGGAGCAAAGCTCTTTGAGTTCAAGGTCAGCCTGGTTCATGGAACAACTTTCAGATCAGGCAGGGCTATACACGGAAACCCTGCCTTAAACAAAAAGAGAAAACAGGAAGGGAGACAGAGAGGAAGGGTAGGAAGGAAGGTACATTGGGTTGTTCAAGTAGTGAAGCATGGGCGAACATATCTTTAATCTCAGCGTCTGGGAAGCTGTAACAAGAGGATTGTGAGTTTGAAGCCAGCCAGTGCTACATGAGATCCCAGCTTCAAACACACCAAAACACAAACCAAAATGCTACCCAGCCTTCTGTGGCCGTGAACGTGTCTTGCACTCACAAATCTTCCCAGGCTCGTTAGTGTACCTGTCTGAGAACCCTATACCATCATGGTTTCCATCAAGAGCCAAGCCTCCAATGATCTCTAGGACTTGGGGGCGATGGGAGGGATCACGTGGTACGTACCTGTGCCTGGGATCTCTGCCCAGCTATGGCAGTCTGACTCTGCAAGACAGATGGGTCCATAGACATGGCTGTCCTCCCAAGCCTACGACCTGCCACACGGAGTCGTCGCAGACTTCAAACCCTTCTGGATTGCAAAGGCACAAAGCCCCGCTTCTCTGGAACCTTTCCGTCTTGGACAATGAGGTAGGTGTAAAAACCAGTTTTCCACTGACCTGACACGAGCATGCAGAAAAACAATCACCTGCCCACAACCACTGAGTCCCAGTGCTTTTTTTTTTTTGTCTTGTCTTTTTTCTTTTTGTTAAAGAAAACAAACGGAAGCGCCCGTTTTGATTGGCTGAGCCCTTCTCTGCTGTCTCTTCTGGGTAATGTAGTTCAGACTTCGTGCACTCTGGAGAAAAGGACATAGTTAAAGGGGTGGAACCTACAGACGCTATCTTCAAGGAATTAAAGGGACTCCTGCAGACAGTGTAATGGTTACAGATGCTTCAGTGTTTCCACTTTCCTGATCATCAAGGCCACAGTAAGGTGGATTTCTGGGTCTGAATGCGGTATGAATTCCCAAATTTCCCTTGGCACAGGGATGCTCAGCTTGAAAGCCAGTGATGACATGCCTATCTGATGTATAAAAATGTGGAAAAAAAAAAAAAAAAAAAAACAATCCCAAAACAAAAAAACCAGTCTGAATTATGGAAACACGTCTCCGTGATTTTAAGACACACTTTCCTCTCTCCTCCACCTGTATTCCTGTCTTTTTTCATGGGCCTTGGAGGTGTCTGCTCTGGCAGAGCAACACACACACACACACACACACACACACACACACACACACACACACACACACACACACACACACACACACACAGAGTCCGTCCCTTGCATTCTTTCTTCTCCCATGTTCTCACTATTTCACTATCTCTGAATTTAGAACCAGACTTTACCGCAGGCTGGGGCAATATATGTTTAATGAGTTTTCTCCAAACACTCAGTGTCATTCAGATTTAGACTGCTCATTGAGGGGACTTTGCAGGTGGTCACAGCAGGGAAGTGAACCTCTTAGAGGCGAGACTGACTGCCAACCTGGATCAAGCTTCAAGGAGTCTGATTTTAGGCAGTTTATTCCTCCGAAATTTAAACACTTTATTTTGAAAAAAAAAAAAAAAGTTTTCCTGGTGTAACACAACTCCTCGTAAGCACAAGGAATTGTATCTATGTTGGAATTTGACTCCAGGGTACATATGATTTCTTCCAAAAAGATGGGTTCTAGAGATAGGCTACCTGTTTTAGCTTAAGGCCCTAAGAAAGGGTCTGGCCTGGTCTTGGTCATACAGATAGAAGTCATTTTGGGGCTATTAGGCATCTCTAGTCCTTATTGTGGGTGTTTGGTGGAGCCTCTAGCTGTACCGGGTCATCTCTGAGAGTCCTGGTTGTGTAAGGGCCATTTGGATTACTAGCCACCTTACATCCTGGTTGTAGGAGCTTGATATGGCATGGCCTTCAAAATAATGCACAACACTAGGCCATTAATTGCTTCTAATTCCCTGCTTTCTGGAAAAACAGGTTTTATGCCCTTCCCTTTGAAAGAACAGTCCTGAGTACTTTATATTCTTGGGTTCCCTGAAGATCTGTGAGCACAAGGATCTTTTTGCTCCCAACACCTTTGAACTTTTAATCTACCCCTTTATGCTTCCTGTGCATGTGTTTAACCATTGCTGTTCTTAGAATTTGCTGTGTAGCTATGGATTGATGTGGAAATGCCTTTCTGTATGCTGTGAATCTCAATCTTTAAATAAAGGAGCTGTTTTGACCTATGACAGGCACCATAGAAAAAGTAGGAAGAGAAATCAGAGCATAGGTAGGAGAAGTGGGGTGGAGTCAGACAGACCAAACCAGAAGCCCAAAGGAGCAACATGTAAGGAACACAGGTAAGCCACGGGCCACGTGGCAGACAGATTAATGGAAATGAGTTGAGTTAAGATGTAAGAGCAAGGTAGCAATGTGCCTGAGCCATAGGCCAAACAACATGAAGTTAATGTAAGCATCTGAGTCATTTCTGGGGGCCTGAGCAGCAGAGGCGGGCAGCTAAGGGGTCTGGCACGGCAGGGTCTGGGCCTCTGGCCACTCAGGACCAAGAAACCTCACTACTACAAAGGATGATCTTGAGCTTCTGATGCACCTGCCTTTACTTCTTGAGTGTGTGGGCCACTCCTTCGGGGTGTTGATAGAGCTCCAACTCAATACTGTGCACATAAGGCAAGAATACTATCAAGTGAGTTCTACGTCCAGCCATTCCCAGTAGATTTTGACATCACCATTATGTTGCAATATTCTTAAAGTATTTGGTTTGTTGATTTATCAGTGAGTTGATGTGTGGGTGGATATCCATGTGTTTGCGCCTCTGAGTTTGAAACTGAATAATGAGAGACAGAATAAGGTTTCAGATCCTTCAGAACTGGAGTAGCAGAGGCTTTTACAGGAAGCCAAGTTTGCTACGTGGGTGCTGGGATTGGAATGCCAGTCATCATGGTTGCTAAACAGACACTATAAGGTTTACTTTCCTACCTCAGAGGGTACCAGGCCCTGGGGGCCATTGATACACAGTCTCTGCTTATGGTCCTACTGACCATTGGGTTCAGCATGGAGCAACAAAAAAAGTGGACAGATGGATCCCATCAGCCCTTGATGTTTAACATAGTCACTACTCTCAACCATGAGACCCTCCATATCATGTCTCCCAAATACAACCAGGTTTCAGTTACCAGTCTCTATTACTCTGGAGGCCAAGTACACAAGCTCCCTCTCAACAGGTACATCTCCCTTGCACTGCATCTCTAATTCTATCTTGGTAGAGAAGGTCCAACTCAGGCTACTCAAGTCTTAATTGATGCTTTCCAGTTTTCCCAACATAATGGACACCTAACATGGTCTGAGCATTCCCAATGCATTTTAAAAAAAGATTTTAACGTATGTATGTATTTTATATTTGAGTGCATATATGCCTGCAGCCTAGAAGAGGGCATCAGACTTCATTATAGGTAGTTGTGGGCTGCCATGTGGTTGCTGAGAATTAAACTCAGGACTTCAGGAAGAGCGGGCAGTGCTCATAACTGCTGAGCCATCTTTTCAGTCCCGAACATCCAGGCATTTTTTAAAAGTTCACCCTGGAAATGTTAATACCTCTAACTCTCAAGACAGGAGTTGCTGTAAATGGGAACCTCTCTGTATAATCTCTGCTGTTGATTCACTGGCTTTACGTTCTATGGTTGCCTTCCACAGAAATCAGGTGGAAGAATAGCAAGCAGAGAGTCCCAGCACACCACAGTACTAGAGATAACTTGAATGGGAACCGAGGAGTGTGGTTTTCTGAGTCATCTTCCACTTATCTCTATATGGCTGATAGGTATCTTTGCATTAGAGGGAACCTGTGGTGAAGAACGCTGTGGATAACAATGATACTGGCATTACCAAAGATGATACAAGCCCTTCCATGTAGACGGAGTTTTACTTTCAAGGCGCCAGTCCAAAATTAATATTTATTAGAATATACATTAACACTCACAATATTAGTAACAGCTTATGGTGGCACCTGAACAAGGACTGGCATATCCAAGCGATGGATGAGCGATGGACGCACAATGGAAGGATGATGGATTCCGATTCTGTCTGTCCAGCAGCCAGCAGCCAGGAACCAGGAAGAGAGAGCTCCTCTCGTCCCAGCAGCCACTTATCGATGGCGTTGGCCACACCCCCTCCAGGTTGGCCACACCCCCTCCAGGGTCCTGGAAGTGTCTTATGACCTTATCAGCTGACACCTTAATCCCGCCACACTCCCACAGACGTGCAGGCTGATATAACTGGCATATTGACCTCACTCCTCAGTGAGGTCTCATACCTTGTGCTCTTGAACAAGGCAACAAACTCCTACATGTTATCCTCTGGAATATGGGGACAAAATGGCACCCCTACACTAAAAGAAGTATTACTGTGTCAAACTCAGTCCTATGTGTTATGCACTTGGTAAGTGAATGAAAAATAAAAAGACCTGACAGTTCCTAGGTATAGTGGAGAAGTTTTATTGTAGATGTGAGGGAGAACATAGCCAGAGGCAGAGGAAAGAGTGAGCTGGAGCCTGAGGTCCGCCATGTAAACAGGAGGGGGAGAGGACAGGAGAGGAAGACCACCAAAAAGAGCATCCTGAGGCGAGAGACTGACCAAGACCATGGCATAGCCAAAGTGGTTGAGTTACATGGGGGTCACAGGGGCCCAGTTAGAGGTAGAGACTGAATTGAAGCTGGGAGAAACTGTAGGTAGGTCAATGTCTGCTTTGATATGTGAATGAATACCTCCATTAGCTATTGGTCTCAGGATTAGAGACCTAACAGTGAGGTCTCTCTACCTGTACACATAATTTAAAATGTACACATAATTTCAATGCAAGCAATCAGGCAGGTTTTGGAAATGTATGGTTTTCTTTTTACAAACATTTAATTTAGAGTGGGCTATCAAACAATTACATTTTTATCAAGGTTGGGTGTGGTGGCATACACCTTTTATCTCAGCATCCTGAAGACAGAATCAGGTAAGATGTCTTTGAGTTCAAGGCCAACTTGGTCTATATAGCCCAAGCAAGTCCCAAGCTAGCCATGGTGGTCTTCACAATCAGACATGTTGTGAAAAAAATTCTTTATTCAAGTGGTGAATACTTTTAAGCAATTGTTAAGTATTTATAATAGTGTTTCCATGCTGTTTTAACTACCATTTATGTGTGAATCTTGAACAAATACTATTTTGATAGGCACTCATCAGCTGGTTCAGAGTGAACAAAAACGGGCTGAACCTGATTTCTCAGGCCATAGGCTTCAGCTAACTGCCTGGTGTGTATCCCAAGAAGGGAATTCTTTTATGGTCCTTCCATAAAGACAGGGGATCATCCCTCCTCTGTGTAAACCCGAGGAGGTGAGGCACAGATAGGCTATGCCAAATGAATGACCGAGCTTCCTTTTCTCCCCAGGGAGTGGCCACAAAGGCCTGCTAAGTGGAATCTATCCCAGTAACCATGTCTCAGTCACAATCTAGAATGTCCAATCATGCAGTCGCCACTCAGAAGATGCCTACATCCAGTTCTTACACTCAAGGAGAGACAACACTTATGGGTTCCAAAGATTTTAATAATTTACCACATAAGTAGTCACTGATGGATCAGGGCGCAGGACAAGGATTCCGAAGCCTTGTTTCTCCTGACAGCCCTGAGGAGAGGCAAGAAGCAAACATGTAAACATACATATCACAAATGTTTATTCCCAAGTTACAGTTGTAATTTTCACCAATCAGAATTTAGCGATTAAGGGCTTCCTTGAATGTTTCATCATCGTCAATCTATACACAATGCAAGGCTTTCAGTCCAACCAAAAAGACTCATTTGCCCCTTCTGTTTTTGGAAACAGCAATAACGTTTCTAGAGAACTAAAGATGTACGACTATTCCTCAGCTCCCCTAAGGCTTGGGAACTTGACTTTGTTTCACATGAGGGACTGTACTAAAGGGTCACAGCATTAGGAAGGTTGAGATTCACTGATCTAGCACATATACGTCAAAAATGGGAATTCAGGGAAAGTGATCTGGCTAAGGGAGAAAACAACTGTCTAAATTTAATTAGCTGAATCCACAAGGTGGAAGGAGAAAACAGAAGATACTCTTACATGCACAAATGCAGAAACACATACACCAATGAAATCTTTTTTTTTCTTTTGAAGTGAATAAAAGCTCATAGTTTTATTGTCTTCATAATAAAATCAGCTTAGAACTTGGTCATTTTGGCCTGCTGCTTGCCACATTTCTTGCAGAAAGCCTAGCTGGTCTTAGGAACATTCACATGTTTATGGTAACGATATTGGTACAGAAAGCAAATACAATCTTTAAAAGAGTAAAATTAATAAATAAAAATGGGAACCATGTAAGACTGGATCACTATCAGGGGACATCAGCTCAACACCCAGGCTCACATCCCAGACCCCACAGTGCTGGGTCAGGTAGGTCAGGGATCATTTATTAAGTCATCCAGAGTCCCCAAACCAGCTGACTGGGCTACCCAAAAACGAGCAGGAATTTTCTAACTAGGGTTTAGAACCAGTCACACCATAGTGGTGAAGATTTCAGTCTCCTTGGAATGCCCTTTTCTACCCGCCCCCCCCCTTTTTTCCCCCAGGTCAGGGTTTCTCTATGTAGCCTTGACTATGCTTGAATTCACCCCATAGACAAGGCTAGCCTCAAACTCAGAGATCTACTGTGATTAAAGGCAAGCGCCAACACCTCGGACTAACCTCTGGCTTTTCTGCACAGTCTCTTTGAGTAATATAGTTTGGACAGCTGCACCATGGAGACCCGGACAGTTACAGAGATAGAAGGTGGAGAGGCGGTGTGGAAGGAAGCTAATGACTCCTTGCAGACACAGTGATGGTTATGTATATGTCAGTGTACCAATTTTCCTGGGAAGCTGCTGCCTGGTCTCTCTGAAGCGCATCCTCAGTGCCACAGTAAGATGGTTTCCTGGACTGAATTCCGTTATGCATCCCAAAATTTTCCTTAGCATGGGGATGCACAGTACAAAAGTTATTCTTGACGACATCGTATCTGAAGTAAAAAGACGAGTCTGAATTCTAGAGAAGATCATTGGTGAAATATTCCAACTATGTTCTTTATTTCTCCTTTACGATAATTTATTTTATTTGCAAAAATGATTTGGCAAGCACCGTTCATACAAAGACCAAGACTTAAAATCTGTTAGGTCTCAAACCCAGGACAACTAGCTAACCGAAGTGTTCATTGACATATCAAAGCGGACACTGGCTCAAAATGTTACTAGCTTTGCATATCCAGCTGGCATATCTAGCCCCCTACTCTGAACTCTTCAGCCAAATATTGGGCTGGGCTTTCCTCCTCCCAGCTCCTCTTGCTTCTTTATAACTCAGCTATTTTGCTATATGTCCGTCTCTTGGCTCAGGCTGCCCTCCTTGGTCAACCGTCTCCTCCTGGGTCAGGGTCCAGTTCACTCTGAACTCTCCCAGGTATCTCCACTTCTGGCTAAACTCTTCCTTCTATCTACAATAAACCTCCTCTCTCATACCTGGGAGCAGTCATATATTTCCTTTTTATTTCTTATTTTCATTTAAAATCCGTAAGCCAATATTGCCCCTTCTCAGGTATTTTATATAAACATCAAGCGAGTCTAGCAGGGTTCCCTGCCTGGTCTGAACTCACTATGACAGGCTGGATTCTAATTCCGGAGATCCACCTGCCTCTGCCTGAAGTCGTGTAATTTAAGCGGGTCGGCAAGCCGGGCCTTGTAGCTCAAGGAAATTGGCATATCCGTAATTACAATAGTCACCAAACCAGACTGAGTAGCCTGCTCCATCTGGGCAGGTGTGTCCATTTCCTGGGGCTTGATTCTGTCCGAACTACATTGTCCGGAAGACATCGCTCCGAGATCAGCCAATGAAAATGAACGTTTCGGTGACGACAAAACGACGCTGGGCGGGACTTTTGGCTTTGCGTGCAGGAGATTTCTTTGAAACTTTCTGGATCTGTCAGCCTGGTTTACAGAAAACTGGTTTCATCGGCATTAGTCACGGCACGAAAAGGGCAGCGTTAGAAGCATGTGCCCGATGCCGAGGAAACGGATCTGAGGTTTGTGACGACCTGTGTGACCTGATCCAGGCTTGGAGCAGGGATAAGCCATGTCCCAGGGCCCCGCCGACCGGTGGAGCCCGATGGTGATTGTGGAGGCTGCGGGTGGAGCCCTGCCCCAGGTGAGTACCAAGAGATCGCCTGGCTACCTGAGTTCTAGAGCTTGGGGATCTGGGCTAACAGGGCAGACCCCGTGTCCCCGGCGGTAAGACACTGGTGGACGTGGTCCTTATTGCTGACATATGAGTGCTAGAAAACGATCCCCTGATTCACAACGTCTGGCAGACTGTTCTTTCCAAGCTTTGTGGGCGGGTCTGAGGTCAAAGACGGTAGCAGCCCTGGAGTGACCCCTGCTGGCATGAGATGGGGGAGGGCTCAGTGCGCCTAAGGAGCTGAGTTTTGTTTGTGGAGGTGCCGCGGAAGATTTGAAGATAGGAACTATTCGATATGTCAGTTTTCCAAGCGTCCCCGGGGAATATCGGGCTGAGGTCGGGGAATGTCAATGGAGGCAGAGACCTATGAATCCATGGGACTTATGAACGGGTTGGAGTGTGGGTGAGAGTCTTTGGTAGACTCCTTCCTTCCTTCCTTCCTTCCTTCCTTCCTTCCTTCCTTCCTTCCTTCCTTCCTTCCTTCCTTCCTTCCTTCCTTCCTTCCTTCCTTCCTTCCTTCCTTCCTTCCTTCCTTCCATGTATTTATCTATGTATCTCTTATCTGTCTTATGTATGTATCTTGTCTATGTATGTATATCTTATGTATGTATGCATGTATGTATCTATCTGTCTGTCTGTCTATCATTTATCCTCTGTCTATTTTGAAACAGGGTATGTAGTCATGCTGTGTAGTCATGGCTGTCTATATACTAAGCTGTCATCAAATCCAGAAATCCTTTTACCTTTAACTACTGAGTGATGAAATTAAAGGAGTGGCCTCCCACTCATGGCCTCTTTCATAGTTTTTAAAGATGTACTTTTTTTCCTTTTAATTTTTGTTTTATTTTATTTTTATCTTGGCTGGAACTTGAATTCACAGAGATCTGCCTTCTTCTGTGTTCTCCTTTGGGATAGGGCTGCCAGGTGAACTCTGGTTGTCTGTAAGATGAGGAAGTGGCCTAAACATCGGAGCCATCTCTCTTGTCTTTCCAGTGAATCTTAAAAACTCACCCATCAGGACTTGCTGCTGAGCCAAGTGTAGCTGTGAAACAAAATTAGAAAGAGTAAATCAAATTGGCCCCAGGGGCTAGAATTTGTTACAGGAAAGGGTAAAAATGTTACTGAAAGTACTTTACAGTTATGTGAAGACATTCAGTGTTTGAGTGAAGTCTACTGTTAGTTAACCCCCCCAACCATGTGACTATAATTGGCCTATGTAACCCATGCTGGCCTCACACACACAAAGGTCTGCCTGTTTCTTCCTTCTGAGTGTTCACATAAAGGTCTGCACCATCATGCCAGGCCAACACCGAAGGCATAATATGTATAGATAAAACCATACATTTGAAAACATGTGTTAGTGAGACTCTTTATAGCAGCATTAGTCAAGAGCCTAGAGTCTCTGGCATACCTTTCAGTGAAGCGGGAAATTTGAAGGACTGACCGTTCCACCCAGTCTGGCAAAGTTCTTCAGTCGCTTCTCCCTGTGTCCTGCAGAATGTCTGGCAGTGTCTGTGAAGCAGGAACCTAAGGGACCATCTCGGCTTGTTCTGGCAAAGTTCAGTAGTCACTTTCCTATGGGTCCTACATGTCCAGTTTATACAGAATACTGTCCAGGCAAGAGCAGTTTCTTGCCCAGTGGCTAACACAAAGAAAGTAAACTCCATATGGAGTTTTTTTGATGACTACCATCCTCTGGAAGTAAATTGGTGCTTCCAGGAGCAGACATGTCTCATTGTCCAGAAAAGTCTAAGTTCTTAAAACATTTTAAGTGTCATATTCTATAGGTCTTTGAAAGTGTTTGAAGACCACCTACCTGAAATATATCTTTGGATATGTAAAAACCTAACTAACATGACTATAAGTTTGATTATCATAAATGACTAATTATTAATCTGTATTTTATATTTATACATTACAATTTCAAATAAGTTGCAGGAATATACTATCTTAAATAAGTTTTGAAATATACATACATTATAACAAAATTAACCTTAATTTATAGCAATAAGCCCAAATCCAAGTAAGTGTATTTTGAGATTAACAGTTGTTTTTTGGATCAAAGTAGATACCACAATCTGTCTTTTTTTTTTTTTTATAATTTATATATCAGTTGTGAGCTGCCATGTGGGTGCTGGGATTTGAACCTGGGTTCTCTGGAAGAGCAGCCAGTGCTCTCAACTGCTGAGCCATCTCTTCAGCCCTAGGGTTCCATTCTTATCCTCAAAGAGCAAACTGAGGAGACTGACTCCTTGTCCAAGGTGACTCAGTAAGGGACTCCATTAAGGGATGGAGCTCATGAGACAGTTGGGTGTACCTGACTGCAGGTATGAGAGGGGACTTGGAAGGACCCTTTGGAATGCCAACACCCTCATTTGTTACTCAACTTTTTTTTTTTCCTACAGGTTTCCCATTATTTAGTGAAACCCACCAGCCAGGAAGAGGTAAGTGGATGGTGCCCAGGAGTCACACTCCTCAGTTTTCACATAAGAGACCTCTGTGATTGTGGTGCCCTGGGACTCTATGCTTGGGATTCTCTCTGTCCTTCCATTGAATTTCCTGCCAGGTGCTCATGGAATGTCCTATGTCTACACTAGGTATTACATGGCCAGGTTTCCACTTATGGCAACCATTGGCTTAAGTTTCAGAAGTCTTAAAGTTCCAGTGATGATCATTAGAGGATGCCTGGAAGTGAGGTGGGCTGGGAATGCTGAGAAATCCTCGGGTGTGCATGAGGTCTGCTGGATTCAGTGGAAGGCAGTTGAGGGTAGCACAGTAGCTGAGGGCTGGGCTTCCAAATTGAAATGGAAATGGAAGTTCAATGTGAAGACTTCTGTGCTGTGGGGAATATATATAGATGGCTTCCTGGCCTTGCTGCCTGGGACATAGTCACAACAGTGACCCAAATATGGTCTGTGTGAGGCAGATGATTGGGAGGAACCATATGAATTCTCTGATAGAAATGAGGGCCTTTCCATGGCATCCTGCAAGCTTGCATTGACTCCAGCTGGGTGGTTTTAATGCACATGCCACCATAGGCTCATTGACTTGAATACTTGGTCTCCACCTGGGGAAGCATTTGAGGAAGATTTTGGGGTATGCCCTTGCTGGAGGAGGTGTGTCACTTGGGGAGGGCTTGCAGGTTTCATTTCCAGGTAACTCTCTCTGCCTGGCACCTATGCTTCAGGATGTAAGCTCTCAGCTACTGCTCCAGTGCCATGCATGCTTGGTCTCCACCTGGGGAACCATTTGGGGAAGATTTTGGGGTATGCCCTTGCTGGAGGAGGTGTGTCACTTGGGGAGGGTTTGCAGATTCCATTCTCATTTAACTCTCTTTGCCTGGCACCTATGCTTCAGGATGTAAGCTCTCAGCTACTGCTCTAGTGCCATGCATGCTTGCTGCCATGAGAGTCATGGATTCAGTCTCTGGATTGTAAGCCCCCAGTAAACTCTTTGTTCTATAAGTTGCCTTGGTCATGGTGTCTCTTCACAGTAATAAAAAGGTAACTAAGACACTATCCACCTGCCTCGTTTTGCTGAGGCTGAACAGAGTGGTTGGTGGGACCTTGAGGACAGACCTCATGTCATAGCTTCAGAGCCTAACTAAGTGAGAATGGCTGTTTTGAGGATGACAAGAGTCTCTGACAAGGAGGCTTCATATAAACTTGACCTTCTGCATTGTGGCAGGGCTGTGTGTCCTTTGAGGATGTGGCTGTATATTTCTCCTGGGAAGAGTGGAAGCTGCTTGATGACTCCCAAAGGCTCCTGTACCAGACGGTGATGACGGAGATCTTCATACTCATGTCCTCGCTTGGTAAGGACCTGCATCCTGTCAAGAGCATGTCTATGTAGGCTTGTGGTTTTTTCTAGAGAGCCTTATCCTTTTCAAAACTGACCTGTGTACACTCAATCTTTTCCCCACTGTTCTGGAGTACAAAATCCAGGTTAAAAATGGATGCTTCTAAGCTGGGTGGTAGTGGTGCACACTTTTAATCCCAGCACTTGGAGGCAGAGGCAGACGGGTCTTTGTGAGTTTGAGGCCAGCCTGGTCTACTGAGTGAGTTCTAGGACAGCCAAGACTGTTTTACAGAGAAACTCTGTCTAAAAGAAAAACAACCCTAAAAGCAAACAATAAACAACAACAATGACAATAATCAGACGCTTGTCTCACAACAGCCTTGTCTCTCATCTTGAGAGATCCTTGTCTCTCACAGTTGCAGCAAAATCACCCAGGAATCGGTCCGGGGTTAAGATATTTTTTGGGTTTGGGGAATGGTTGGAGTCACAGTCTATCTATAGTGTCCTGGCTGTGCTGATTTGCTATTGAGACCTGGCTCTTGAACTCACCAAAATCTTGCTCAGGCTCCTGTGTGCTGTGGTTAATGGCTTGCACAACCATCTCTGCCTGGGGTCAGGAGTCTTATCCCTGATGGTTCCTCTGTGGTCTGATGATTCTGTAAATATTTGACGTTTCGTGACTTGGGTACTTCTAGGTGGCATGCCTTCTATCTGCATGTGGCAGGAATTGTGGTATGGGTGAGCTCATTATTGGGTGATGTTGCTGTCCTTTTTACATCACTTATCAGGATTATTCTCATTAGGCCTCTTTCCTAAGAAATGTTTGGGTGACATTACTCAGTCCTAGTACCGAACCCTCACATCTTGTATCATTTTACTTTAGGACTTATACCTTCTGGGATCCATGAAATTACTCAGCTCGAGTCTTGGGGCGAGCCCTCTGTGCCTGCATTGAGATTCCTTACTCCAGGTATGTTCTAGGTACTTGGGAGGTGGTGATTTCTGATGTGTGCACCTATTATTTCTAAACCAGAACTGTCCCCTTGTATCAGTCTCGTATATTTTGCCTGTTGCCTTGCAACGCTATGAAACTCAGCTTTTCCTTGACCAGTCCTTAAATGCAGGTTCATCTTACTATGGCTTAGGGGACCTAGACAGCCCTCTGCACCGTGTCCTGCATCTTCAGCAGCTAAGACTTGTAGAAAGCTCTTTCTGAGGACAGTGTTAAGGTTCACAGCACTTCTCCCTGTGATTCACTCCTTGCTTCTGTTCTTGCTGTCCCTAGGGACCCTAGGCCCTGTGATACTGACAAATTCAGCATGACCATGGGTCCTTACCACTCTGAACTAGCCCCCTTGTTTAGTAAGGAATCTCTTCACTGTTAGTAATATGTGCCGTCTGTCTGTACTTGACCGTTTCCAAGCCATTCATCAGTATTTCTCTCTGTTCAGGTTGTTGGATCAAAGTGGAGAGTGAAACATCCCCCTTTGGGCAGAATGTTTCTGTGGACGGAAGTCTTAGTTCATCCATGCTCCAACAGCAAATGCTGGGCTGTGCTGAGACTCCCTTGCTAAGCGCAGACAATGCGATGATCCTTCAGACTTCCTCGGGTCTTCTCAGGCATCAGGTGATGTCCAGTGGGGGAGAGGCCTCCAAGAGCACGGAGAGTGGAGAGGCCATTCACACTGAGAAGAAGAACTGCAAATGCACTTACTGTGGCAAAGTCTTTACTAGTACGTCTCACCTTAATCGCCACCGGATGATACACACAGGTGAAAAGCCTTTTCAGTGCAGCGAATGTGGGATGTCCTTCAGCCAAAAAGCCTTTCTCATTAAGCATTTCAGAATTCACACTGGAGAAAAGCCTTTCAGGTGCAGTGAATGTGGCAAAGCCTTCAAGCATAATATCTCCCTTGTTTCCCATCAGCGAGTGCACACAGGGGAAACACCTTTTACATGCAGTGAATGTGGGAAATCATATATGACCAGATCCAACCTTACACGTCATTATCAAATTCACGCTAGCGAAAAGCCTTACAATTGCAATGAATGTGGAAAAGCCTTTAAGGAAAAATCCAGCCTCATTTATCACTCCCGAGTGCATACTCGGGAAAGGCCTTTTCAGTGCAGCCAGTGTGAGAAATCCTTCAGCCAAAAAGCCTTTCTCATCAAGCACTTCCGAATTCACACTGGAGAAAAGCCTTTCAGATGCGGTGAATGTGGCAAAGCCTTCAAGCATAACTGTTTCCTTGTTGCTCATCAGCGAGTACACACAGGAGAAACACCTTTTACTTGCAGTGAATGTGGGAAATCATACATGAACAGATCAAGTCTTTTGTATCATTATCGAGTTCATACTGGAGAAAAGCCTTAGAAGTTCAGTAATGTAGAAAATCATTTGCATATGACAAAATTCAGTCTTATTTATCATGTCTAAGTCCACACTGGGGAAAAGGTCTTCTGAATGTTATGCATCTGGGAAGTGTTCAAACAGTAAAACTTCTCACCTCAGGAAAGACCAGTACATTCCCAACAGAGGAAACACTATTATGTGTAATGTGTGGGGAGATTATTTTTAAAGATTTATTTATTATGTATATATTTTCCCTGTAGAGTGGAGTTCCCATGGTACTGAGTTTGAATGGAGGATAATTGGCTTGGCTTCCATTTAAATAAGACATGTTTTAATTGTTATTTTTTTCTCTCTCACTGAATGTTGCCGTTTCTGTAATAAAGGATGATTTGATGTACAGTCTTCCCGACTGTTGTTTCCCTGAGTGTCCTCAGTTGCAGGGGACCAGCTCTGTGTGGCAGCTTATGCTCTCATGAATGAGTTCAGCCTGTATGTATCAGGTATTGTCTTTCCATGTATGAATATTTTGGCTGCACATATGTGTATATACTAAGTGTGTACCTGGTGCCCTTGAGGCTGCCAGAAAGGTACTGAACTCCTGAAGCAGGAGTTACAGCCAGTTATGAAGCACAGTGCTTGCTAGAAATGGAACCCAAGTCCTTTGCCAGAGCAGTAAATAGCCCTAAAGATTAAGCCTTCTCTCTAGCTCCAATGTTTTAAGTTTTTAAGAAGTTATCAGATTCTGTTCTTAGTCACTGTGTGTTTCAGATTTCCTCCTTGAGTATATCAGATACCAGTACCTTACATCTTGACACTTTCTCAGTCATGAAGTGTTTGTTTTAACATTTTTTTAAAAAAAGTTACTTATTTATTATGTATAGTGTTCTGCATGCATGTATTCTTGCATGCCAGAAGAGGGCACCAGATCTCATTATAGATGGTTGTGAGCTATGGTGCTTGATGGGACATGAACTCAGGACCTCTGGAAGAGCAGCCAGTGGTTTTAACCTCTGAACCATCCTTCCAGCCTTATTTTAACAATCTTAATGCCTATGTATACATGGGTGCAGTGGTACAGGCCATTAATCTCAGCACTCAGGAGGCGGAGGTGCCAGATATCTATGAGTATGAGTCCAGCCTGGTCTACATAGGGAGTACAAGGACAACCAGGGCTACAAAGAGATACCCACTAGAAACAGCACTTCAACATGGTGCATGTATATTTGTATAAATGCTGAGAAAGCTTAAATAGGATTCTAGGACACAGAGGTGGAGCTAAGAATAGCTTCCTAGTTGTGTTGCTCAAGTATACATGGTACAGAGTGGTGTGCTGGCTTGAGCTGCAACATGGTTTGTTCCTGAAGTCTCACAGGAACCTTGGAACAAGCAAGAGCTGCATATGAACAATTTAAGGTTACTGTTCATACAGACAAAAAGGGAGCAGAGTCAAGCATGGATTTTGGTAGCAGTTTTCTCAGGTGGGCTCTGCTGCTGGCAGTCAGCAGAGGTACAGCTCCTTTAAGACAGGCTTTCTGACTCAGCATTAACAACAACAAAAAAACCCCTGAGGCTCTTTTAAGAGGCCCAGCTGTTAAACAATTAAATGACATTTATGATTAGCTTGTTGGCAGTGTGGACACTAAAATTCCCCAGAGTTGGGGTGGTAAACATGGCTCCTAACAGAACCTATGCTATGAAGCTAAACTCTCACAGATCAAGAAGCTGGGTGACATCAGCTGCCATAGTGAGGCTTTATTCCTACCTAGAAGACTTTTATCCTAGCCACACCTTTAGTAGATTAAAGTCATGTATGGTCCAGGGAAAAACAAATAGAGGTGTACAATAAAGATAGATTCAGACATAAAAGCAAAGTTCTAATTTACAGTGAGCTAAAAAATATAGTTAGACTTGGGAGAGAAAAGGAAAAGGATAGAGACAGTCCTCAAAAAAAGAAATAGAGTTTTTTTTTTTTTTTTTAAAGCCACATAAAATTGGAAAAAGAAACAGAGAGTCTGGATACTATATTATTGTGTTGTTTCTGAGATTTTTTTTTTTTTTGGCTGCTGAAGGAGCAACAGCTGTTAAAAGACACTCGAATATAAATGCTGCTGGATTAATCCAACCTATGTAACTTGAAAAGGCCTTGATTTCAAAATTTAATTCAAAATATATGTTACTTTAAAGAAGAGATTTTGTTTCTATTTACATTGGATTCATTGTGGTCTAAGGTAAACTAGGTTTGATCAAAGAAGACCCCTTGAAAATTTTCCAATGAGGACAAATGGATGACACAGATGATTCAGTGTTTCAGAGCATCTCTGTTACAGTTTCCTCTAAGTTCTGTACCCAGAACAGCTTCAAGACTGCTGGCTGAGATGATCCAGCATCACAAACTACTCCAGTCAGGACTTGACCATAATTCTAATTTTTTTTTGAATCCCCATAAGATTACAAGCACCCTCAATCAGTAGGAAGTAGTTTAGAAAACTATGCCCACATTCCCCCAAAATGGATTATGGGCATTTGTCTTTGTTTAGAATATTGGTTATTATGAATATAAGTTATTATGGATAATGGTCAAACAAAAAGCTAAACAATGGAGATTAGATTTGGGGTTCTTGTTTTAAAAAGAAAAAAAGGGTAAATATGGGATAATGCTCTTGTATACTGTAAAGATTTGTTAATAAAACATTGATTGGCCAGTAGCTAATCGGGAAGTAGAGGTGATATTGTAATTAAAAAAATGGTGGTTTGTTGGTCATGGTGGGTGAAAGTCAGAGATAGCATGCAGACAGCACTTATGTGGAAAGTTTTATTGGGTGGTAGGGAGAGAAGAGGGCAAGCAGGTATAGAATGGCCTCATGGGAAGAGAGAGAGAGGGAGAGAGAGGATGAGGGAGAGAGAGAAAGAGATCTGAGGTGCAGATTTGACCTCATGGCAAGAGAAAGGAGAAAGAGAGAGAGGGGGGAGGGAGGGAGGGAAAGAGAGAGAGAGAGAAAGAGAGAGAGAGTCAGAGAGAGGGGAGAGAGAGAGAGAGAGAGAGAGAGAGAGAGAGAGAGAGAGTCAGAGAGAGGGGAGAGAGAGAGAGAGAGAGAGAGAGAGAGAGAGAGAGAGAGAGAGAGAGAGAGAGAGAGAGAGAATGGGAGGGACTTGCTTTTAAGTGGATTTAGTGCTTACACATAGATTGCATATACACAGACTACATAATTCTGGGCTGTCTAGGTATTTGCCTGAGTACTGACAGAACATGCATGGCCATAGGACTCTGGAGGCAGCTAGAGATGCCAGACATGCTGACAGATAGTATAACCAGACTAATAGAATTCCAAGAAGGGGAAAGGCAGAGAGAAGCAAACACCAACCAGACACAGAGGAAGCAAGATGAGAAAGATGGGCTGAGCAAAGGTACTATAACACATGGCTTAAAATTTGTATCTAAACATAGATACAAATTATGGTTTAATTTATGTGTAAGAGCTAGATAGTAATATGTTTAAGCTACTGGCCCAGTAGTTTCTATAATATTAAGTCTCTAAGTTAATTATTTGGGAAACCGTTGTCCTGGCCAGAAACTCATGATAGCACCCTAATAAAAAATAAATAAATAAATACATAAATAAATAAATAAACAAATTAAATAAATAAATAAGTAACCACAAAAATAACCACACAGCAATAATGAAAAACAAAACAAAACAGCAAAAACTAGCAGTGGCTTTAATTTTGGCTTATCTCTAATTACTATAAAGTTTATTTACATTTGTGGGTTTGTGTTATGTGCACATATATATCTGGTCTCTCTGGAAGGCAGAGCAGGTGTCAATCACTGGACCTAGAGTTGTGGGTGCTGGGAATGGAGCCAAGGTTCTCTAAAGGCAACAGTAAGGACTGTTAGCCAATGAGCCATTTCTCTAGCCTTACAACCCATGTTTTCTTTGTTTCTTTGTTTAGATTTAGTCTTACCATGTAGGCTTGGCTAGCCTGGAACTCTCTCTGTAGACCAGGCTATCCCTAGAACTTACTACAGAGATATATCAACTTCTGTGTTCTGAGTGCTGGTAGGAAAGGCATGTACCACTGTCAGGTCCAAAGAAATACTGGGGACAAAATGGCTACCTATGGTGTCTATTAGCATACCAAAGCCCACAATGGCTTCTAGGTTCTCTCTTTAAGTACCTGTTACAGAGTCCATGTTAACATTCTGGCTTCTCACAGCTTGCCTCACCCTGGGCCCTATCCTAAACTTCTCTATCTTATGGTCTACTTTCTGATTTCTATATAACTCTGATGTTTTCAGCCATGTGCTCTATTAGTTCTTGTCTCTCTTGGACCTTTCTCTTCTCTTTTCTTCTTTTGATCTCCCATCCAATCCTCTCATGGCCCAGTTTAATCTACTGGCCAAGTTTAGTCTACTACATTCTCTCCCTGAAGCTTATAGCTGTATTCTTCACATCTACAAGAAAACCCTTCCTCCCAGCCATACTTTGGAACGTTCATGTTCTCACTTCATACAGTCACACCTGGCACTCATATTTTTATGCTTATTTCTTTTATTGTTTGTCTCTCCTTTTTAGGATCTATGAGTTCAAGGCAAACCTGTTGCACAAAAGTGAATTCTAATACTACATAGTATGAACCTGTCTCCCTCACCCTCCCAAAAAATTTAAAAAAGAAAAACTTGTTATCTGTTATTGTTTTGAAAGTTGATATTTCTGAGAAAAATATCAAAGTCTATGGGATTCATTTTTCTTTTTTCTTTTGTGGCAGGGTGTCACTGTTGAACCCAGGATGTCTTCAAACCCTTGCTTCTTCTTTAGTGTCCTGAGAGCAGAGATTGCCTGAGTTCCAACATGTCAGCTGTTTCCTTTGATACCTCAAGGCTTAGGCCTTTAGCCAACTTGATGATGTAAGGTTTTTTTTTCCCCTCTAAAGAGCTGAAAATTTTCTAACCATGAAGGTATAGCCATATTCATTTTTATTATAAAGAGTATAATTATGTCTGTGAAAAGAGACACATGACATAGAATTGTTGACTTCTACCCATTCATGCTTTCCCAGACTGAAGGGCAGGACCTCCTGCAGAGGCCCATGGTGTGGTGTGAGATGGTGGTGGCCTTGTATTTCTACCTGGTATACACTGGGCTTTACCCATAGTTTAGTGCTTTCCAGGGAGAGAAAGTGGATCCTGGACAGCAAATGAAAATGACACACGTGTGGGTAAAGCCTAGTAACAAGCAGACCTCATGATGCATAAAAGAAAGAAAGGGGAAAAAAAACAGGAAAAAATGGAATAGAAATAAAGCATACACTAAAGTACGTCAGTACACCACTGACCTTTTCACAAGAGAATATAAACCTCCTATTTATGGGAAATGTATCATACAAGCCAGGATTAGCTGAAGTTTTTCTATGGCCAGCAGGGAGACTGAGATTTGAAGAGGAATTTGTCTTCATCAGCAGAGAACATGTGAAATATATTATATGTGAATGTTTCAATAATATGCTTAAAAACCTGCATAAGACAGATGGCAGGTGTGACATAACAGGCAAGTGTGTAGACAGACACACAGATGTTAGTACAAGCAGTTACAAGACTCCTGATGAATGCTGAGACTCCATCTTGTCCTCTGTAAGAACAAAATGTGCTCTTGGTTACTGAGCCATTTTTACAGTACTGACATTTGTTTTAAGTAGGATAACATAATGGTCAGGTCAAACATGAAAGTACCTAAGGTTGTGGCTCATTTGGTAGAGGGCTTATATAGCATTCACATGGTCCTGGATTTTATTCACAGCAGCATATAATTCAGAGGTGATGGCCCATACATTCAGGAAATGGAGGCAGGTGCACCAGAATTTCAAAACAACCCTGAGGTACAAATGGGAAGCCATCCTGAACCACAGAAACCTATCTCAAAAAATTAAATATGGCAGGATCAGTGTGAGCAGATCTGTCTTACCCAGCCCCCAATGTCCCACAGATGCTTATAAAGTAGTAGCTTAGAGGCTTAATATTAATTACAAACTGCTTGGTTTATTGCTCAGATTTCTTGCTATCTTATTTTTACATCACAAATTAACTCATTTCTGTTTATCTATGTATTGCCATATGTCTTGTGGCTTTATCTGTGTTCCATTACATCTTGCTCTCTTGGACAGCTTTTAGCATCTCTCCCAACTATACCTTTTTTTTTTTTCTTGTATGGCTCTTGGATTTCCTACCTGGCTGTATTCTATCTTGCCATAGGCCCAAACAACTTCTTTATTAACCAATGGTAGTAACATATATTCACAGCATACAGAAAGACCATCTCACAGCACATGTGTGGTTGTCCAAGCCACTAATCCCAGTACTTGGGAGACAGGTAAGTAAATCTCTGTGAGTTATACAGTAACCTGACCTACATAGTAATTTCCAGGCCAGCCAGCACTGCATAGTGAGACCCTGTCTCAAAAAGAAAAATCCAAATGGACTCCCTCCCAAAGAAAAACCCAAAACAACCCTCCACCAACAAAACACCTAAAGCAAAAACAAACATTACAACCTTCAAGAACTATGAGGCATGATCAAGAACCCAAACCTATGAATCCAAAGAACAGAAAGAAGTGAAATAAAATCTATGAGAAGGTGAAGAGATGTTTCAATAGTTAAATAAAACAGTGCTTTTCTTGCAGAGGACCCAGGTTTGGTTTTCGGCAGCCACCCCACTGTGGCTAACAACCACCCAACCCTAGCAGACATGCACAGGAGGCATACACACATGCTGGCAAAACCCTCATGCATATAAGTCAACTGAACAAAAAGAAAAATCTAAAAGAATATAAAAGCCATTCAGTGAAATGGTGCATAAAATTTTACAAATCTAAGAAAAGAAATGAACATCCAAGCATAAGGGGCATTAAGAACCATGAGTGACAAGAAAAGCATCTCTCTGTGACACATTCTTGTCTAAACATAAAAATTAGGAAGTGAAAAATGAGTGTTAAAAACCACAGGTGGAGCTCGGTTTGTCGGTGCACACCTTTGATTCCAGCACTCAGGAGGCAGAGACAGGCTGAGCTCCATGAGTTCAAGGCCAGACTGGTTTACAGAGTGAGTTCCAGGACAGACAGATACACAGAGAAATCCTGTCTTGAAACCTTCCCCCACCCCTGTAAAAGAAAAGCCACTGGTGGAAAATAACCAAAAAGGGAGACACTCAGAACTTTGTCACAGATCTCAGAAAAAAACATGAAAGCGTGAAAAACCAGGAAAGCATGAACCATCTATTTCTGTCATTGGATGAGCACAACTGCCGACTCAGACTGTGAGATGAGCAGTTTCACCTTTTAAACTTCACAGGGAAAGAAAGACATTGCAGGCTGGAAAGATGGTTTGGAAGCTCTGAGCACTGGCTGTTCTTCCAGGGGTCCTGAGTTTGATTTCCAGTGAGCACATGGAGGCTCACAACCATCTATAATGAGATCTGGTGCCCTCTTCTGGCACGCAGGTGTACACGCAGACAGAACACTATACATAATAAATAAATAAATAGATAGATAAATATATAAATAAATAAATAAAAAGTAAGTAAAATCTTAAAATCTTGACATTTCAGCATAGACTCAAACTAAGCCAACTCATGACCATCGATCCAGAACACAGAAGATACTTGAAGAACACTAAACACACTTATTTTGTATGTGTGTGGGGAGGTGACATGTGCAAATCATAGTGTCCCTGGGGGTATCTGAGGAGAGCTCTTAGGGCTCAGCTCCTTCCTTCTATATTTTGAGTCTTGAGGACTGAACTCAGCTTGGTAGCAAATACCTTTCCCTGTAAAGCCTTCTCAGCCGCCTACAACATTTGATGTTTTAAGACTTTGTTTAAAGTAGTTTAGGCTAAGGATGGTTTTGAATGCATAATAAATCTCCTTCCTTCAAATTCCAAATTCTGGGATTATAGCCGTGCACCAATAGGCTCTGCTTAAAGAAAGGCATTTTAAAAAATATTATTTATTATATACAGTGTTCTGCCTACATGTATAGCTGCAGGCCAGGAATGCACACCAGATCTCATTACAGATGGTTGTGTACCACCATATGGTTGCTGGTAATTAAACTCAGGACCCTTGAAAGAGCAGCCATTGCTCTTAGCCACTGAGCAGTCTCTCTAGCCCTAAAAGACATTTTTACTTACTTATTTATTTGGAGACAGGGTTTCTCTGTGTAGCCCTTGCTTTCTTAGAACTTGCTATGTAGACCAGATTGACCTCGGACTCAGAGATCTCATTGCCTCTGCCTCCCAAGTGCTGGGATTAAAGGAGTGTGCCATAACCACCTGACAAGAAAGGCATTCTTCATAATAAGTGTACATGAAAGAGATGGAGACATAAATAAAGAAAAGCCAGGAATGAGTCAGTCATGCCCAACTCACAAACCCAGGAAATTCCAGAAAAAGAGAACAACCAATCCAACAAAACTCAACCAACAAATCATAGTCTTCAGTAATTAATGTATCTACTAATAGTTTGAGCTCTCTAGTTATAAGACAAAGACCAACTTTGTGGATTCAGAGCACGAGCTGACTGATTTTTGTCTATAATAAATAAATCACTGGCAAAGAGATTTGATAAAACAATGTACAAAGCACATTGAATGCAAAAACTAACCATGAGCAGTTAAACTTACATCTAAGTTTAACTTACCTAAGATTGGATCAGATAAAACATGCTTCAACATATTAGTATGAGAAACAATTCATTAAGAACTTGAAGTAATAAATAAATATACTCCAATTCTGTTATATGATTTTTTTGAAAAAAAAATAAACAGATAATCAATAGAGACATTCATAGTGAGTACTTCAATACCTCATTGTCATCAAAAGAACTGCCACCTAAATTTTAAAAAATTCAAAAATCGAAGGGAAGAGTTATATTTCAAGAGATCTTCAGACTATTGAAAATGGTTTGAAGAATGGGCTATGTGGTTATGACTTTTCCAGGAGACCTGAGTTTATTTCCCAATACCCACATGGCAACTAACAATTGTCTGCAATTCCAAGTCCAAGGGAATCCAATGCCCTCTTCTGGCCTCTGTTGGTACTCCACTGGTGGTGTACAGATCAACATAGGGGCAAAACACTCATATACATTAAAAAACAATCCAAAGAATTCTGCAAGCAACAATGATTGAAGACATATTCTCAGTTGTCTAAGGAGTGCTTTCTAAAATAGATCATATTGTAGATTATAAGTGATGTCTTAACAGATATAAAAGGATCAGAATTATTTCTTCTATTTACTCAAATCACAGTGAAATAAAAATGTCCATAGCAAACACACACACACACACACACACACACACACACACACACACACACACACACACACACACACATGAAACTATGCAAAGAAAAGGCAACTGGACTCTGCTCTTGAGTAACCAGTGGATCAATGAATAATCAGGAGAAAAATTCTTAAAATAAAATGCAAACGAAAATACAACTTACTGCAGGGCATAGTGGGGTCAAGATTTTATCCCCAGCACTTGGTAGGCAGAGACAGGCAGATCTCTGAATTTGAGGCCAACCTGCTGATCTACAGAGTCTGGACATCCAGGGGCACACAGAGAAACCGTACTTAAAATAAAAGAAGCAGGCAAGAAAAAAAAGGAAGGAGGAAGAAGAAAGAAAAGAGAATATTCATACTAAGAAACTTGGGATGTAATAGACACAGTTCTAAAAGAGGGTTGTGGCTCTGAGAGCTGTATTAGTTACCGTTCTCACTGATATGACAGCATATTTAATAGATACAACATGGAGGGCTGCCATTTGGGGACTGGGTATTGAACCTGGGTCTCTGGAAGAGCAGCCAGTCTTTTTAGCCACTGAGCCATCTCTTCAGCCACCACCTTCTGCTTCTGTGTAAAGCCAGATGGTAGAGAGCTTATGATGTGCTTCAGGGGTCCTGGGTTCAATTCCCAGCACCCACATGGTGGCTTAAATCCATCTGTAACTATAGTCCTAAAAGATCTGATGCCTTCTGTTGGTGTGCAGACATGCATGCATAGAAAACACTCATATAAATAAAAGAAGTAAATATTATAAAAATTGTAGACTGTAGGACTATATTAGAATCAAATCCTGTTCAGCATTCAATTTTATTCTCTAGCTCTGGTAACCACCTAAGAGAAGTGGTAGAAATTTCTAATTTTTTTGGATGCCTATGGGCTTCCCTGACTAACAACTCATAAAGAGGTATCTCTCAATCAGTACTGAGACTTTTGTTTGATAAACTATAGCTTCCACAAGGCAAGACATGAACTTGTGAAATACTGGCATGACGTGGGGTAAGCAGCTACTTTTTGATAAAATTTAGGTCCACTCCCAAGAAGCCATGCCTGGGCACTGTTAATCCAGTTAAAACCTATGGTTGGGTAGGTCACAGTCCCCAGATCAGAACTTAATACTGTTGTTTAGTTAATAGACAGAGCATAAAACTTGCTACTAAATGCATGTCTATATTCATAGACAAATGCTACTCTCAGGTTTAATCAGAGAAACCCCCCTATGGAGCTAATCCAAGTAGATGGAGAGGCTCTTGTTTGCCTAAGGAGCTCCCACTCTTCCTGGCAGAAGTAACCAGCCACATCTTCAAAGGTCACACAGCCCTGTCATGATGGGGACAAGTCACTCAATGATCTACTTCTCTCCTAGGATTCCAAGTTGACCCATGCACACACTCTTCCTTTATAAACTCTACTTCCTATTTTGTACCTTTTTGGAAGATACTAGGCTCCAATGCCCCTGACACATACCTCTTACAGTGACCTTAGTATCACTGTGTTTTCCTACAGTACTCATAGGCATGCTGCAGGATGCCATGTAATTCTGAGCTTGGCAAACACAGGGTTATATCTCATTTTATTTGACAGTTAATCTGGGATTACCTAGATATGTCCTTCACACACATCCAAATGTGAGCTGGACCTTCACTGTTATGTCTCAAATGCTAGTACCCACAAGTTTGAAGCACTTGTTTCTCGTGTTTGTACACATTTCTCCTTGGATCCTCTCTCTTTCTAGTATGTGTGGTCTCTAGTGCACATCTACCTCTATTCCCATCTAACACCACAGATATCTTTTGGTATCCCCTATTATTAGTACAAGGTGGTCAGGGATTCCCAAACTAACCCAGATTTCTAATGCTTCCTATGTGAGGAATAGTTCCCACTCAGCTTACACTCTGTTCCCTTTTGAAAATATACCTAATGAAATATATATATATATATATAGCCTAATGAAATGGCTCAGTGAGTAGAGGCATGGGCTGCTTAGGTCTCAGAACTCAAGTTTGATCTTTGGAACCCAAATAAAGGCAGAAGGAGATAATCGTACAGAATTCTCCTCTGACCTTCATGTACACACACATATATGATAACAATAGACAAAAGGTAAAAATATTTTTAAAAAATAAAAATATAGCTCAATCTTATATTGACCTCCTGATTGCCCACCTCAATCCCCTAAATGCTGAGATTATTGGGTTATATTCATATAACGTTTTACACCTCATTCTTAGAATGGCCAAAACAAAATTTCAGATATCCTAGTATATATCCCCAAATCGAACTCTATAGTCAGTTTTAAAATGCAGTTAGCTAAGTTTCTACCTAATAAAAATCTCAATATCTGGAATCCCTTGAGTTATTCTCATTCACCATGAAAGTAAAAGTTTCTTAAACAAAAAGCAATCCAGAGCCCAATCACAGCTTTCAACTCTCTGGTCACCACGCATATGAAGCCATACCAACCACATTGAACTATGGCAGTAGCTGAGATTCTGAGCTGTCTATCACCTCCTTTTATCCCCATAGTGTGTGTAAGCCCCTCAAGCCACACGAGTTCCCAGGTATCCCCCCCAACCCCCAACTGTCACATTCTACCCACACTTTAACTTCACTGATTACTGGACTCAATCACCCTCCCCCTTCAGAGTATAAAGCCCAATCTCTGGATTTGAAATCTCCACCCTGGAAAGCTTCACCCTGAGAAGTCCCACCTCCCTCCTCAAGAAACTCTCTGTAAGCCCTGTATCCTGTTCAGTTTTCTGCTGTTTCTCCCCTGAGCAGAAGCAGCCCCTCTCCTGTTTATTTTCCCTCCCAATAAATCTCTTGTGTGAGATTTGTTGTGTGCTGTGACTTTGTGGCCTTTCTGACCTTCCCAACTGAGCTGTATTTACCATGTGTTCTTGCTGCAGGCGTGGAGAACTGGTAAAACCTCACCAAATCATCTCTGCTCCCATCATCTCTAGAATAGATATGGAACATCGCAGGCAGGATCTCTTTTTGCCTCGCTGCTCTAATTTTCAGCAGAAAGAAAGGCAACCTGTGATCTCTGTGCAAGTTCAGCCTCATATTTGAGTTCCATATTTCACAGCCTATGTCTGGGGTAGCCTTTTTTCTCTCATCCCACTGGCTGCTAAGAATTTCATGAGAAAATTTTCTATATAACCTATAGTCATGAAAATCTATGGGAAGAAGGCTGCCAAGGAGCATGGTAGGTATTTCACCAGCTCAGCCCCCCCGTCCAATCCTGGAGCTATGAAATCTTATTATTAGGTCGGATTTATCTATTTGTAGGCTTCAGTACTCAAAGAAGACCCCCTAGAAGACTCAACCTTCCTGGGCCTCAGTGTTAACCCCTCCAGGTTATTTTGAGTGCCTTTAAATCACATTCTTTCATTCCAAACCTCAGTAAGTTCCAGATCCGAAGGATACAAGTAAGATTCCTCACTTTCCCACTCACTGTAAGGCATAAATGGTCCCACTCAACTTCCCAAACAAGGCAGAACACATACCTGTCAACTAGTCTTCTGCGGGTCTCACTCTCACCCAATCCCATCCACCATTAGTAATAGGAACTCCATTCACAAGCTCGGTACTGTTCTGGACACAGCGATTTCTACAGTAAGGACGAGAACAGAACTCTCTTGTGGATCTAGGACTGGGGTGAGGCCAGCAGCCGCCGTAGTTTGCAAGCGTGTCCCTCAGAGAGCATTCCTCACCTGGTAGCGTTGTAGATCCGCACTCGCTACCTGTCCTCTCCACCCACCTTGGTTCCTACTTCACACTATTATGTTATGTTATGTTATGTTGTGTTGTGTTGTGTTGTGTTGTGTTGTGTTGTGTTGTGTTGTGTTGTGTTGTGTTGTGTTGTGTTATGCTATGCTATGCTATGCTATGCTATGCTATGTTATGTTATGTTATGTTATATTATAGCCAGAAATAACCCCAAAGCAGCTGCAAGAATTGCTTGGCAGAGATATAGGAAGTCTTGCCCCAAACTTGGGGTCTAAACCCCCAAAGAGCCCTTTTCAGAATTCATTGGTTCAGCCTTTTGCCACTCGTCTCAAAGAATTGTGGGTAATGTAGTTTCCTTAGCTCTGCAGCATCCTCGCTTGGTTTCAGTGGTGTTTTTTTTTTTTTTTTGTTTTTTTTTTTTTTTTTTTTTTGTTTTTTTTTTTTTGTTTTTGACAAACCCGGGAGGCTGCAAGAAGTTTAAACCTAATAGTCCGCCCATGGAGCCGCGCAGGGTCGCAATAAACAACTTTCTGGATCGAGTTCGGGTCCTTTGTGATAAACAGGCGTCGTCTTAAATAGTCCTTAAACTTCCGAGGCAGGGGACGACCCCGTCCTTTTGGGTTGGGGGAACGGAAGCAGAAAATGTCGAGAACAGCAAAAAATAGTGACCTAGAACTATTTGACTTAATATGGTATCAATGAGACCAACCAAACTAAACGACAACAAAATTCTGAGGTTTTGGCGTTTCTTACGATCTCTTCCTTCGAACAAATGTGAGCGAGCAAAGTAGAGCCGCATGAGGACTGGGTCTCTAGAGGGAGAAGCTAGATTTGGAGGCAAGTATAGTTGCTTAGTTTGGGATGAACATGGCTGTGTATTATCCATAAGAATTTCTTTTTTATTCATTTCACATACCAAGCACAGATCCTGCTCTCATCTTTCTCCCGCTCAGACTTTTTACCCCCACTCCAATTTCTTCTGTAGTAATTTTTATTTCTAATATATCATGTAATGTATTAATATTTATTGATATTTTAATACTCATGGATATATATTGAACTTCAGTGTAATTTTTGAAGTTCAGATTGTCTTATGACGGGTCCAGTTGTTGATCTGGAAAGCAGGAACAAAACAGGGGCCGCTTAAGATGTTAGTAGCCTTTTAACGGGGCTGGCCACACCCCTTTCAAGCTCTCAGAACTCCAGAGACGTGCCTCTCAGCCTTCTCAGCTAACATCCAAATTCCCCCACATCAGGTCTTCCATGGGGGAGGGTTTATCAAAGCCTGGTACATCCAGTTGAGGCAGGACCAAGCCTTCACTCCTGCATCAAGGTTGAGCAAGGCATTCCATCATAGGTAACGGGTTCTATAAAGCCAGCACATGGATGTAAGGGTACATTCTTCTGACTCCTCTTCCATAATGTTTGCTGAACATTGGAGGGAATAGTATAAATGTCTTATTTAGGGCTGAACACTACCACTAAAGTCATTTTCTTTTTAATATTTATTTCTATTTCTCCTCCTCTGAGTGCCTACAGAGGCCAGAAGAGGGTGTCAGATTACCCCCCCCCCCCAGCTTGCAACGTCAGCCATTACCAACCTGATCTAGGTGCTGGAACTAAACTTGGCTCCCCTGAAAAATCAGTATAAGCCTCTTAACTGCTGAGACATTTCTTCAGTCTCGTTAAGATTTCCTTGAGTGCTTGCTTGAAGGTTCTAGCAGGTGAGAGCAGATACTCACCTATTTTTGACCAAAGACTGTTCCTTCTCCACCAGGGAGCATTTTCCTTTTGGACCAAGCTTGCAGCTTCAGGAGGGACATGCAGAGCAGTGAGGGGGGAAGAGAATGCTTACCTAGCCAACCTCATCAACCACATCAACCCTGGAGACCAGAGGGGTCACAGATGTTGTAGCTGCTGCCATCACATTCTGAGAGTCTTTCTTAATGTGAATTGCAATGGACTCAATCAGTTTAAAAAATGTCTTGAAGATTTTTTAAATATAAGTTATCTTAGCTAAAACCACTAGTATAAGCAAATACACATTCCATAAAGGAACTGTCCATCTATGTTTTTTGTAGTGTTATTGTCTTCAATTGGCAACAAGTTACATGGTCATTAACAGTGACTTGCCCACAGAAATGAATTCTCCTTAACAATAACAATAATAATGATGTGTTCATATAGGGAACAATAATGGATCTAAAGCCAATTACTCAATATAGAAATAATTAGAAAGCTGGCACTTTATGATTCCTTTCAAATAAAATTCTAAATGGTACAAATAAAATTAAACCATTGTGAATGAAAGGCACAAAAAGTCACCAGACACCTGAAACCCAGAGGAAAACAGATTAGAGAAATTTTGGATAGAAATACTATTAAGACCACAATGGCCTTATGGACTTCTAACCCATTCAATGCATATACCATAAAAATGTACACATAAATGCACATCTGTTAGACATCAGCATGTTAATTTTTGCATAACTGAAGGAATGATTTAAGCTGGTTTAATTTCAAAGGATTTCAGTCTGTTGTACTGGGGAAGCTGTGTGGGGGGGTGCAGTTTAGCTCAGGCAACAGGAGTTCATGGCATTAGATGCCACAACGTGGGAATAAACAGAAAGGCCGCTAGCACAACTAGGTCAGTGGTTCTCAGACTTCCTAACTCTGACACCCTTTAACACGGTTCCCCGTGTTGTGGTGACCCCCCAACAATAAAATTATTTTGTTGCTACTTCATAACTGTAATTTTGATACTGTTATAAATTATAATGTAAATCTCTGATATTCATCGCAAAGGGGTCGCAGCCTAGATTGAGAACCACCTAACTAGGGGCTTCAGAAACCTGCTTTTAGTGTAGACACTCTTACCATGTCCTAAGGAGTCTATCATCTGTCAAAATAGCGTTAATGTTTGAGAAACAGAGTTTTTTTTTTTTTTTAATTCTTGAACTTTATTTATGTTAGTGTTCTGTCTTCACTCACACCAGGAAAAGGAATCTGATCCCATTATAGATGGTTGTGAGCCACTGGACGGTTGCTGAGAAACTCAGAACTTCTGGAAGGGCGGTTAATGTTCTTTACCTCTAAGCCATCTCCCTAGGTGGGAGAAAGTTTTTAAAACACGAGAGGCATTTCAGATCCCAACCATAAAATCCATTCCTGACTTCCAAAGGCTAATAGCCATCTTAGGACACAAAATGCATTTTGCTCCAGTTCAAGAGTCTTCAATCTTAATAGTCCCAATATTGTTTTGAAGCTCAGCTCAAAGGTAAACTCTTAAATGGGCCATAAAAAAATCCAAAAGACATTAAGGTCAGATTACAATGGCACAGAGGAAACATTCCTATTTCAAAAGGAAAGGATTAGGCCATCGAAGGGAAGAATGGGAACAATGGAGAATCAAACCACAAAAAACTGAATGGAACAGTGGATCCCCACTTCTGGGATCAGGATCACACGCTGCCGTCACCTGAGATCCAACAGGCTTGAGTATGCCTGCCCCTAAGGCCTTGTTATCTGTAGCATGTTTAGCCTCTATTGGCCTGGTTCCACTTGGAGCTAGCCGTTTCCCTTGGCAGACATCCCATATCCTGGACATGCAACTTGTAACTGAGTCTTAACATTTCAAGCTTCATGAATATCTCTGTTGGAGGCATCTGAGAAAACCGACCCTGCTATGTACTTGTTGCCATCACAGGTATTCCCTGGAATTGGTGGAAGCCTCTATGACATCACACCTCCCATTCTGCCTGTCTGTGAAAGAAGTATCATGTCAATGGTATTAACACTGCCAGTTCAAGCAGAACCATGGTCTCCTTGGTCCACAGCTGCAGTGGCCTGCAACAGGGGAAGCTGGACCTAGAAACATTCCCTCCAGCAATTCTTCACAGAAGCTTAGCAGCACCCTTTAAAAGAGAAAGTCTTTTCCAACGTTTATAGTTCAACAGCTTGGAGCCTTTAAGCTTTTTTTTTTTTTTTTTTTTTTTTTTTTCTTCTGTGCCCTAGCAATGAAGTGCATGACTTCTTTAATGGCCCGTTAGAAACATGGCTGCTCAGTCTGCAACACATTCTGTTCCTGGCAAAATTGCACTATTTTGAATTTTCATGCTCTGCTTTTTGTTGCTGATTCTCATAGTCACTTGTACTATCAGTGTTCATAAATAATGTCACAGCTTGAATTCAGACTCAGCTAAAATTTCACGACACAAGATATGGGACAATTATTTCTCTGAATGCAACACCTGTGATCTCTGTTCTCATATAAAGCTCCACCTCTCAACTAATTAACACCAACTAATTAGCGCCCATGGTAATGTACCAGTTATTGTTCCTCGTTGGCTCCCCTAATTCTCCAAGCGACAAAATAACACTTGGAATCATGGTCTTGGTTCTGTGAAACTCAGGGAAAAGTTCCCCTTCAACACTCTTGAGCTGTCAGATCATGTGGAAATAACCGACGGAATTTATTGTAAGTGCACTGCATATTGTAGTTCTAACAACTGATCTAGCCTTCAAGGTAATCTGTGGTTGACATAAAAACAAAACACCCTCCTCTCCCAACAACAAAAACAAAAATCAGGCGTTGAGGCAAAAAGCTGTTGCTCAACACCCTGCTTTGTTTCACTAAAGGTCTTGGAAAGCAATATAAATGAGACAGTACATCCGCTGAGGCATGAATGAAGCTGCCTCAAAAAACTGTTCCAGTTCATACAAACAGGGCCTATGGTAGTGCTTTACCAACCTAAGTCTCTGAATAGAAACTCTTGATTAAAAGTACATGAAAAAAAAATAAGGCTTTTATTATTGCACAAAACAGCAGGGAGTTACCGGCAAGTTATCCTGGAGTAAGTAAACAGTAATGTGAATCATGTGAGACAAAGAATAAAAAAAGATAATCCTTTCGGAAACCTCCAGCTAAACCCGGACCTTTTTTTTTTTTTTTAATGCAAAATAGAGGGGAGAGGGAGTGTAAAGATCATCTGCAAGGCACAGACAATTGAGGCTTTCACTAGGGAAAGGGGAGAATATGGGACTGTTAGGGAGAATATACACTCAGTGGGAGGTGTTTGAGAAGAGACTTTCTAGGAATACCTATGCAGTTATTTAATCCTGGTGAAGGAGACAGACTGTCTAGAATGCACTGGGTTCCTCCAGTACAAATTACACATGCCTGTAACTTGCAGTAAGCTGCCCCTCTGAATACTTGAGTGGGGCTTTCTAGTCTGCTACAGTGAACAACAATTTCCCACTCTTGGGAGATCTCAGATTGTTTTCAAGTGTAGACTTACAGGAGCTGTCACGGTCTGCCTTGTGTTACAGGATTTCCCTCATGTTCTGCCTATGATATTTTTCATGATAGAAGATGCTAGAGGGTTGTCTAAGTCATGCCTCATTTGCTATATTTAGAAGGTCTTTCTCCAGCGTGAAGTAACTGATGCCGAGTAAGAGTAGATACTTGGCTAAATGATTTCCCACATTGGTCACACTCATACGGCCGTTCCCCAGTGTGAATTCTGCTGTGTTGAACAAGGTTGGTAGTCCGACTGAAGGTTTTCCCACATTCATCGCAAGTATAAGGCCTTTCTCCGGTGTGAACCCTCTGGTGTTTAACCAAGTCAGCTCTGCGGCTGAAACATTTCCCACACTGATCACAATTGTAGGGCTTTGCTTTTGTGTGAATTTTCTGGTGTTCAGCAAGATTGTAGCTTTCCCTGAAGAATTTCCCACATTTGCTACACTCGTAAGGCCTTTCTCCAGTGTGTGTTCTTTGATGGCGATCAAGTCTGGATTTGTATTCAAAGGCTTTTCCACATTCCTCACACTTATAAGGACTTTCTCCTGTGTGGACTCTCTGGTGTCTAATAAGGGTGGCTTTTTGTGTATAAGATTTCCCACACTGTTCACATTCATAAAATTCTGTTGTGGTGTGAATCCTACGATGTTCAATGAGGTAGAAGTATTGTTTAAAGAACTTACCACATTCCCTACATTCATAAGGCCTTTCTGAAGTGTGGGTTCTCTGATGTTTCATGAGGGTGGCCCTTTGGCGAAAGCACAGACCACACTCTCCACACTCATAAGGCTTTTCTCCAGTATGAATTTTGGAGTGTTTAATAAGGTTGGCGCTCTGGCTAAAGGATTTCCCACATTCTTCACAATTGTAGGGCTTTTCTCCCGTGTGAACTCTCTGATGCACAGTGAGAGTGGCTTTGTGACTAAAAGATTTTTCACAATGTTCACATTCGTAAGGCTTTTCTGTGGTGTGGGTCCTCTGGTGGGTAATCAGGCTAACGATCTGTCTAAACAATCTCCCACAGTCGCCACACTCATACGGCCATTCTCCTGTGTGTGTTCTCTGGTGTCGAAGAAGACTAGAATGGCACCCGAAGGCTTTCCCACAGTCCACACACTCATATGGTCTCTCTCCACTGTGAACTCTGCAGTGTTCGCTGAGATTGGAGCTTTGACAAAAAGACTTTCCACATTCACCACACTTATATGGTTTTTCTCCAGTATGACGCCTCTGGTGTATTCTAAGTGTGGCTTTTTGGCCAAACAATTTTCCACAGTCATGACACTCATATGGTCTTTTTTTAGTCTGGTCCATCTGGGATGGTACAGGTACGTACTTGCTTAAGTCTTGGTTACATTTGCCAGATTCAGTTCCCCTCTTTCCACTGCGAACTCTCTGGTACTCTGAAAGCCTGTGTTGGTGACTGGAAGATTTCTTAAATTCACCTGATTTATTATTTTTATCTCTATGAAAAGCTTTTCCATGTTTAATTTTGTTTTGTTTCTCACCTTTGATAACGGCCTGGGGTTGGAGACGATTCCACATAGCTGGGAAGTTCTGTCCAATCTTACTACAGATGAATGGATTCCCTGACACACTGAATATACAGCTCTTTACAAGGGAGTCCACATCTCTCTTTAACCAGTTCTTGGCTCTAGGATATTTCTGGTCTAGGAGGTTTTCACACACCTCAGTCAAACATGGGTTCTGCTCAGGTAGGTCATTCAGATGCAAGATGCCTTTTAAGACTGAGACACAGATATCAGAGGGATGAGTCTTCTTCATGGGTAAACCCTCCTGTGGAGTCCGGACCTGTGCTTCTTCAGCTGGTGAAACACTCTGTACACAGGCTGGTTTTTCAGCCTCTGCTTCACGCCAACACACTAAAAGGACAGAGAACATGTTCATTGTGGTTGAAATTATTATGTGTTTTAAATTTATCCTCCTTATTGAACTTACCATGAGGGGTAGCTTTGCTTTCTAAAATTTTATATGCTTGGCTTTATATTCAGATCTTATGATTTGCAGGATATACAAAAAAAATATGTGCCCCATGTTCTAAGCTACTTTTATTTCAAAGATATAAATTATGTCAACTGGAGAGAGGGAAAAAATGACATAAACCAGTTCAATCTTTTAGAACGAATCTCCCTCTTTGGCAGGTTTGTTTGAAAGAATAGCGATTGTCCAGCAATCTGCTTTTAACTATGTATAGTTTTCTAGTTTGTATACTCAAGAATAGCCTTTTGTGCTATAACTATCCCATCCTTAATCTAGACAAGAAGGCCATATCCTGGGGATGGAGAGATGTTTTACTGGTTAAGAGTGAGTCCCGCTCTTCTAAAAGACCCAACTTTAGTTTCCATCAACCACATTGGGTGGCTCATAGCCATCTATAACTCTAGCTCCTGGCGATGTGATTTTCTCATCTGGCCTACACTAACTCACCCTTCAATCAATCTCTTTCTTGCTTTTGCATTCTCATCACCTGCTGCTTCCTCACAAGACCCTGAATGATGCAGTGCACCTCCTCCTCTCGGAAATCTTTTTCATAGTACTGCAAGAACTCTAGTTAGCATGTACTGAAAAGCTGGAGCCAGAGACTGGGGGAAAAGCTGGAATGTCAGAGAGAGGAAACAAACCACAGTCAATTCTCAGCCAGCCAACTTCTCAGGCTGAGCAGGGAAATGCTATATTCAAGGGTCCTCAGCCTGGCTGGTGGCTTCTACAGAATGCACAAATCTCTGCCTCCTCCTGTCTTAAATATCTTCTCTGTCCAGCTGTTTCGTTTCACTCCCTGGTTCAACTCTGCATCGCAATCCTAGAGTTAGGATTAAAGGTGTGAGATACTGCTGTTTGGCTGTTAGGCCTTGCATGCAAAGAAATCCAGAAAGATCTCTGTCTCCTGAGTGATGGGATTAAAGGCGTGAGTCATGACCCTCAGGGCATGACTGGGGGGTGATTCTGTTCTCTGATATTTCAGGCTGATTTTATTAAATATGCAATATATCACCACAGAAGAGATTTGCCTCTCCATGCTGCCACCTCAGTTATCTGGAGAAATTAAAATTCACAGTATGTATTAATGAAAGTGTGACAGCAAGAAGGGATGCTCATGTGCTGGAGCAGAGGATGTTCCCTGGATTACTCCAGTTACTGCCCGAAGTATTGATCAACATGTGCTGCCTGATGACATTTCTGAGCATGCATGTCCATGCTTTGGTAGGTACTTGTTTGTGTACTGTCAGAGGTCACACAGCATGGTAAGAGTTATGTTTCCTCAATGTATCTTTGGATCTAAGGGCTGTAGGCCACTTGCCTGTCTGTGGGTCTGTTTGGTCCTGTGGACCATACAGTAAGGCAAAAATAGAATGGGCTATTGCTGTAGCTGAAGGAATTGTCAGGACTATTGCTAGCTAGCTGATGGGAGCCAAAAGCTCCAGAAGAAACAGAGTGAGGTGTCCCTCAGTATAATTTAAAATGACTGAGGGTGCCACTTGACTGTAGGCAGTGAAGGGTAACATGGAGGGCTAAAGGTTGGATACTGAGCCTCAGTGGCATTCTCGATTGACTTTATAACACACTCTCTACCTTTACAGAATATGGCATAGAGGGCCATAAAGACCCTAGTTGACATGCCTAAAAAAGAACTCAGAAAATACAGCTAAAGTTACCACTGCTCTCCCAGATGGAGTCCAAGCACGTGATGTGAAGGCAGAACTCCTTAGAAAGAGAAGGCAGCATTTCTAACAGAGACTATTCCTAACACACAGAGCTCACCAAGCAAACATCCACCCAACCTCCTACGCTCATCTGATGTGCTAAAAGTAAAAATAAGGAAACTCAAGGTTCAGAAAGTTAAAAGCCCCAATTCAACGAACAAGTTCAAACGGAGATATACAGAATAGAAGATTAAAAAAGAAAAATAAATTGGCAGGAAAAAAACTATGATCATACACACACACACACACACACACACACACACACACATATTTGAATGTATATTTTAAAAGAAGATTCATCGCCACACCCAAAGGCCTAGCTCCAGATGAAGGCTCTTTTCAGATTGGCTTTGCCTGATGTAGGGTCACTCAATCAGCTCATGCATCAGTTTTATCTGGCCCAGCTCCAGTACATAGATCCTGCACTGGCCCGATCTAAGGTAGGATAGAATCCTACAGCAGACTCACAACCAAATAAATAATTCTACATGCCCAGCCTATACAAGATAATATAAAAGGCTAAGACAGAATGTCTCCCACCAAAACCATTAGTTTGACAGAAATGTCCTTTAATGTGAATTACCTAGATGAATCCCAGGAGAGAGAATTGAAAAGGAATTTCCTCATCATGTGTGGTAGCGCACTCTGGGAGTTTGAGGCTCGCTTAGTCTACGTACTGAGTCCCAGGACAGTCAGAGGTACATAGTGATATTCTGTTTAAAAATGAAGAAACAAACAAACAAAAACCAAAACAGAACCATAAACTTTATCAAAAACTTCAAGGAATTTAAATAAAACATGAACAGACCCTAACTGATTTTCAACAGGGTAACAATAAACACCTGAGTAATGTCCAAAAAAAAATTACATATAGAAGGCTGAATAAAATGATGAATACAATTTAGAATTTGAAATGTGAATTCAGTAAAGAGACAGAAAACTCAAGCTGGAATAAAGATGAAATTGAAAAAGTCAAGAACCCAAATAGAAAACTAGCAAAAGCCTTACACATAGAATATATCAAACAGAAGACCAAATATCAGGTCTGGAAGATAACTCGCCAACCAGAAAACTCAATGGAAAGCCTTACAAATAGAATGGACAAAGTAGAAGGCAGAATATCAAGTCTTGAAGATAGAGTAGGAGAATCAGACCACACAAAGAATTATTATGAAAAAAAATAAGAGCACAGGGAAAAGGATATGCAGGAACTTTGTGACACATCCAATCTTCAAGTCTTATTTATATAATTTTTAAATTAATTTTTACTTTTTTCAATTTTTGAACTTTAGACATGGATGAAGGAGAGGAAATTGTGGTCAATGACATAGGCCAGATCTTCAATAAGATCATAGAGAAGCTTCTCTAACCGAACAAAAGACACACCCATATAAATATAAAAGCACACAGTAGATAGTACTGGAAGAGAACCTCCCTATAACATACAATAAATGTACAGAAAGACTTTTAAAGGCTTTAAGAGAGAACACACCAAGTTGCATATAAAGGAAGAGCATCAGAATAAGAGCTGATTTCTTTGCAAGCCAGAGGAGCCCAGAGCAATGTACTCCAAATTCTAAAAGACCATGACCACCAGCCTAGACTACTCTACCTAGCAAAAATTATCTTCCATGACTGAAGGAAGAAAATATTGAAGGAGAAAGAAAAAAAAAAACTTTTCACGATTTAAACAGGCTAAAATAATTCATATCTGGTAGATTAACCCTAAACATAATGTGGGAAGAAATATTTTAGAATGAAAAGGGAAATAAATATTGCCAAAGACATAGACAGCAAAACAGTGACTGTAATCAATGGACACCTTTAAATAACTCTAAATATCAATGCCTTTAGTTCTCCAATTGAAAAATCTGACTGAATGGACCAAGACACAAATATCGAGCCAAGAGGCAGAGGCAGATTCCAGGACGGCCTGGGTTGTTACATAAAGAAACCCTTTCTCAGCTCTCCCCACTTGCCCCCAAAAGAAAAACAAAAATCCATCTTCCTGCTGTCCATAAGGAACTCACGCCAGTTTTTAAAGATTGGAAAAAAATCTTTATTTCAGTTAAATAGGACCCATAAGACAGTAAGCACTGCGATACTAATATCGGACAAAATAAATATCACACTAAAACTAACTATAGGTGATAGAGAAGGATACTTCATTCTAAGCTGGGGAAAAATTAACTAGGGGGACACTACTATCCTAAACATACATTCATTAAACTCTGGATACATACGGTTTCATACAAAGTACATTGCTAGAATTAAAGACATAGACAAGCACCAACCCACTAGTAGTAGACAGTTTCAATACTCACTTTCTCCATAGACAAGTCATCTGGACAAAAAATACAAAGAGAAACATCAGCACTCAAAAGACAACGAATCAAATGGACTTAAGATACCTACAGTAGATTTCCTCAAACACAAAAGAAGCATTGAAGCATCTCTAAAATAGACTATATCCCGGACATAAAAAAATTAACAAATTCATAAAAATAGAAAAAACTCCATATATCTTACGTGATATGGTCATAAATGATAAGACTTAAAATAAACAGCGAACAAATCTCTAGCAAGTGCATAGATCCAGTGGAATTAAACACATCATTGAGTGTTGGGCTGCCCAAGAGGAAGAAAAAGATCCAACAAAAACTCTGAGGACACATTAAAAATTGCCCTATGAGGAAAGTGTATAGCTCTAAGTGCCTACATTATAAAATTAGAAAGTGCTCAAATTAACGAAAGAGGACAGCTCAAGAATTTGGAAAACATAAGACAATACAAACCCAGATGGGTAAATGGCAAAAAACAATAAAAACCAGAAATAAATTAATTAAACAGAAACAAAGAGAACACTGCAAAGACTCACAGACCTTGACCCAATTAATCAAAAGAAAGAGACGACCCAGATTAACAAAATCAGTAATGAACAGGGAAGCATTAGTACAGACAGCAAAGACATTCAGAACATTACAAAAGAATACTAAAAAAGAAAACAAAATAAAAAACCCTGCATTTAACTGGAACCAATTTTATTTATTTATTTTTTTCAACTGTGTCATTTATTTGAACTCTTGCTAGGTAAACTGAATCATTGGACACCAGATGCTATCTGGGAAGACAGAGACTTGGTTCTTGGTGTTATGAAAACCTAGAGCCTACAGCTACTTTCTTTATGGTTGGTATGTAAGTTACCTTCCAATGCTATGAGAAAACACAATGACCAAGACCACTAACTAATGGAAGAATTTTATTACAGTTCCAGAAGGATAAGAGTTCATGATGGCAGAGTGAAGGTATGGTGGCTGGAATAGGAGGGATCATATCGCAAACTGTAAGTAGGCAACATATTACATAACACACATCATGATACTGTTAGACACACTGCGATTCCTGGCTTTAACTGAACACAACCTGGACATTATACTCTGTATTAGCTGTTACTCACTCACGAGGAACAGGCGACCTTTATGACCATCCTGGCATGTCTACCTTGTGAAAGAAATCAGAGCTTTCTCCCAACTCCAAGTTGTTCAATTACATAGCAAATAGATAATGTAAGTTTTAAAGAAAGACAAGACAGATGAGCGATTGCTTAAAAAAATCAGTATTTTAAAGAGGTCCAGATAGAAGTTCTTGTACAACAGCCCACAGTCTACATAAAACACCAAGCATCACAACGCATAGAATTTTTGAAAGAGACAGCCATCAGACACCAGTTAGGAGGGGGCAGAACTTGGAGAAAAAGGAATTATGGATATGAACATGGCCATCTGGCCAAGGAAAGGGTAATGCCACTTCAGAAGCTGTGGTTATTATTAACTGTCAACTTAACACAATCTTGGATGACATGGAAGAAGGGCCCTCTGATATGTCATCTGGAGATTGTTTTGATTACCTTAATTGAGGTGGATGACTTTCCCATTGTGGGTGTCACTATTCCCTGGGCTTGGAGTCCTGAACTGACCATAAATGAGAAAATGAGCTGAGCACTGGCATGCATTAATTCATTCTTCTCTGCTCTTGACTGTGGCTATGATGGGACCAATTTTCTCAAACTCTGGCTGCTGTGACCTCTCGGCCATGACGGAATGTAATGTGGAACTGTTGAGTATAAATAAAGCCTTTCTCTCTCATGTTGCTTTCATCAAGGTTATTTTATCAAAGCTATAGAAAACTAGGACAGACCCATTACTATGACTATAGGACTTCTATGACCCAGATACTTTGATGAATGCTTTGGGGGTGGCATGTGTTAGGGCTGCTCAGGGAAGTACACTCAGCTCAGCATTGATATCCATAATATACCCACCAAGAAAGTAGGAAAAGTCAACAGGGCCTATAGTTTGGCCATGGAAAGGGCAGAGTTGGTTTTAAAGAGAAAGAGAGAGATGGGAACAAAGACACAGGGAGGTACTAAGGCCTTACCCAGTGAGGTTATAAGTGCAAAATTCTCCAGCATCACATCGAGATATAGGAGTCTCTGAGCTTCATCCAAGAGCTCCCACTCTTCCCGGCAGAAGTACAAAACCACATCTTCAAAGGTGACACAGCCCTGTCATGATGGGGACAAGTCACTCCAATGACCACTTTCTTTTAGGATTCCTAGTTTCTTTACCCACATACCCTCTCTTTACTTATTCTCATCTTGAGAAGATAAAAAGCCCAACACACCAAGACTCATCTGTGACTTCATTTCCAGATCACTACGACCTTCCAATAAACCCAGAGAAGGGTGAGGAGGGAGTAGCTAGACATTTTGGACCCATCAATAAAAAGGCTATTAAAAGTTCTTTTGCGGCCATGGGCCCTTATGATGGGAGGTGGGACATAAAAACCACAGTGTGAGGGTTTTTTTTTTTTTTTTAAATGTCATTTTGCCTTAAGCAACAGGTGGTCAGCTTTAATTCCTCTGAAACAGCCAGTTTCCATTTGCATGTGGTGGGTCTCTCCATGCCTACTATACTACAGAGAACAAAAGGGGTTGGGGTGCCCACTCATCCCAGCTAGTCCACAGTTACTCAGGCACTGAGGGAAGGCCCTACTACAGCTGCTTCGTTGCTCACAAACCAAGTCTCAGGATTCTATCACAATGGTTTCCTTGCTCATGGACAGAAGCTGAAATTCACGTGCTATTGAAGGGGTATGAGATACCTATCAGCCAATAGAAAGGGGGATGACAGGGGACCCCCTGAACCTAACATAATTTCAAACACATTTAGAGATAATGGTACTCTGCTCTGAATGTCTCTCTCCACGTACTTGAAGAATCCGGAAAGCTTACGAGTAAATGTTGTTCTGCTCAGAGCTCTTTTCCTGTCTTTAACCCTTGACCTGACAGAGACAACTCACAAAGTCCAGCTGGCCTGACTTTGGTCAAGCAATTTTCCTAGGGTTCCCCAAGTAAGAGCTGGCTTGTCATCCGAATCCCAGGGCTTGCAGGTGTCAAGCTAACATTTCCCAATTGCTGTGCGATTCTTCTTAGTCCATACCTCTCTTATAACAGCTCGCTCCCACAGCCACCTCAAACCCCATGCCACAGGCATCTCCTTAGGCATTGTTTAGCAGAAGGCATCCATAGAATAAATCCTAAATGGAAGCAGAGGCTTTACAGTGTCAGAGGCAGCTGCCATTCTCTCTCAATGCCTTTATGACTGACTCTGCTCCTTGTTCTAATGCCAGCCACCATTATAACTTGGGGAATGATAGGTTGATTTGCCACCTGTATGGCATTCAATGCCAGCTCCCTATTCACAGGCTTCCTCTGACTAGACTGAATGTCTAGCTACAGAATCTCTCCTCTCCAGACATACCGATCCTCCCAGATGAACATCTGTGCCCCCAAGCTCTCCATCCATCTGAATGAAACTCCTCAGACATTTCAAAGGTCCTTCCTGAATGCTGTTGAGGTGTGTGTGTGTGTGCGTACCCAGTTATTTCAAGTTTTTTAAATTTAAATTTTATTTTATTTTATTTTTTTAAAGAAGTCTGAGTTGAGTTTCATGCTTCCTATGGATGCCTTGGCCACCTACGAAATCAGCTACACTCTCACCTGGTTCCTACCATTCCTTCACTCACTCAGGTGTGCTAATGATGTCTATATCTCCAGCTGGATGTTCAGTCATTAGATCTAGTCATGGCTCTTACTCTGACTTTTCTGCTAATGGCATTACTATCAAGATCAGGTCCCTTCTGGGTGTAAGGATGCACACTCATAATCCAAGCACCCAGGAGGCTAAGGCAGGAGGACCAGCTGACCTGAGGAGTTTGAAAAAAAAATATCAAAAAGCAAAAAAAAAAAAAAATAGCCTTTAAAACATGGTGAATAATAATAATGATAATGATAATAATGATAATGATAATAATAATAATAATAATAATAATAATAATAATAAAAAGACCCAATTCCATTTGTCAAGCTATAGTTCAGAGCAAAAATCAGCTTTCACCATTTGGGATGTCCCTATGGTTAATCTTCCCCAGAGTCTCAGATCTGTGTGATTAGTTATCAGCTAACACCCTCACTATGAGTTCTGAAATCTCAATACCCCTCTTTTCTATTTATTTATTTTTAAATTGTGTTGAGTGTTCATGTGTATGGAACAGCATGCACGTGGAGGCCAGGATAACTTGATGGAGTTGGTCCATCTCTTCCACTGGGTGTTCTGAGGTTAGATTCAAGCTGTCAGGCTTGGTGCAAAGTGCCTCCTGAGCTACCATGCTGGTCCTGTCTCTCCTTCCTCCTTAGGTTTATTCATTTTTTAAACCCATAGACCATCCAGGTGCTGGTGTGGTGTGGTGTGGTGTGGTGTGGTGTGGTGTGGTGTGGTGTGGTGTGGTGTGTGTGTGTGTGTGTGTGTGTGTGTGTGTGTGTGTGTGTGTCTGTATGTGGATTTACTCATGGAAATCACAGGGCAATATTTAGGAGTCAGTTCTCTGTTATTCTATCATGTAGATTCTGGGGATTGATTTAGGTCTTCTGGCTTGGTGGCAAGTGCCTTTACCTGCTTAGCCATCTTACCAACCACCTTGTAGTCCAGGCTGGCTTTGAACTGGTGATCCTTTTGCCTTCCAAGTGTTGAGATTACAGGGGTGTGCCTCCATATCGGACTTTACAACCCACCTATTAAGAAGGCCCACAAAAATGAATTCTACTACCACATTGAGACCAGGAGTGGGGTCACACTGCTAGGGTTCTGGAACACTCCTCACTCACCTGTGAACAGGTCATATGCATTTCTGTGGACCTTGGAATCTGTGGGAAGAAAGTTCAGAGTCAAGGACCACAGTAGGTTCAGACCTTCCCATGACTTCTGTCCTGCCCCAGGTCTTCAAGACATTTTATGCCTAAATTATCTCTAAACCTCAATGCACAATGCTGAGTCACACTAGCTATGGGGTGTTTCACAAAGCCTAACCTTCTCGAAGATCCATATTATCATCCCCTTCTAGCCCGTTCAAAATCTGTGCAGCTTTTAGGATGTTTTGAGTAGTCTCTGACCATATTCAGTTTCCATTCAGTACGGCTGGCTTCTAGGTCCCTCAGGATATAAGCAATATACGTCACCTTGTCATTTTTAAAGCTGTAATGCTTCTGGCTCAAGTATCCAAACATGACATTACCCATACCAGTCAACCAGTCTCCTGATCCCATTCTCCCATGCCTCATTACACTAGTTATGAGAAAAGGAAACCCCACTCACGGGCTTGGTACTATTCTGGTCTCCGGGATTTCTTCCATAGGGACATGAACAGAGAGGGGGTGTAGTGTATATGGGGCATTCAATAGGCTCCAGAACTCAAATGTTTGGGGCGGGAGAATGCCTGTCATGCAGCACTCACCTGAGCCGGTGTTGCCATCGGACTTTGCTGATGGTGCTGGGGTCTGAGCACGGCCATCGCCGCTGACGGTGGTCTCATCGGACGTCGCTCCGTGCTTGCTCGCTCTCTTACCTTACGTTCAATTTGGCGATCCTAAAGCTTAGATTCCTCCAACAATCTAGCCAAGGGAAGTTAAACCAGAGACAGGATGCAATGTAGGAAGTCCCGCCCAGCGCCTGTCGATCCTCCCAGTCTGAAACCGCTGTCTTTGGCTCAGTATTTGTACTCTTTTCTTGGCATTATGGGTAATGTAGTTCCTATTGCTCAGGTCCGCAACAAGGTCAACTCGTGGTCCATCCTCAGAAAGATCTTTACTAATTTCTGAGTTCTTCTGTTGTAAAGAAAGAGTGGGGATTTTATTTAGGGAAAGCTATACGTATTCATAAGGGAAAGAACTCCAGACGCTGGCATATCCCTAACCATGTTTAAAGAAGGAATATATTACTCCCTAACGAAAGATGTTTGACACATCTCAATTTAGCACAAATTTAGAAAGTTAAAAGCGGCAGATCGGAAAATCTGTACACGCCTCTTTTGCAAGATTTTGTAAACCTCTCTTTGAGTTTTGAATGAGTGAGTTAAATATGGAGTAAGCTAAAGTAAAAAAATAAATAGCAAGAGATAGAGAAATATCAAAACACCAAATTGGGATCTGAAAACACCCATCAGAAATGGCTTTGGGGATACAGTTTACAAGGCTGTCAGTTGGTGTTCCCAATGGGGAGGGTCTGAAGCAGAACAGTGCTTCCTCAGGTCTTGGGAAAGAACAAACACCACCAAATCAGGTGTTCACCACATCTGGCAGAAATTAACCGGGAAGATGAAGCAGTGGTGGGAGTTTCTGACTGAACTTTCTCTCTTAGGATGACCATCCCAAGACTGACCATCTCTTTCTCACTGCATGAATTTATTTATTCTTTGTTTTTGAGACACGATCTTATTTCATAACTCTGGCTGTCTTAGAACTCACTCTGTCAAACAGAGATCCTCCTGCCTCTGACTCTGGAGAGCTGGGTTTAAAGGTGTGTGCCATCATGCCTGGCACATGCAGACATTTTAATGTCAGGAGATGAAGTGGTAGAGTGTGTTGGAAATGTTCACTTTTGAGCTATTTTTTTTTTTTAAGGACACATGATTGATTGTCCTTATCACAGAAATGGAGGAGGAAGCAGTCCATCTCCAGACAAAGGACTTGGAAAAAACACTTGTGCTGAAAAAGCCTCACCCCCCACCCCGTTGGTTTTTAGAGGCTCATCAATAAAAGATTCCATACGATTTGTGTGTGTGTTTGTTACTGGAGATCAAACCCAAGACCTTGCATGTGTTATGCATGCACCAAATCACTTTAAAAAAATAAAAAAGAATAAAAAGTAAATAAAGTATAAAATAGACATGTTATTTGAAGATTAAACTGCAAACAATTAAATTATATTAAAACACTCCAAATGCATTTGAAACTATTTGGAAGTATTGTAAAAAGAGAAATAAAACATGATATTTGAATTTAAGAAGGAGTTCTGATGGAAAGAGGCAAAGCACTGATACAAACTATAAGATAGATGAACATAAAAAAATATTATGTTACATTAAGGAAGCTTGATTCACAATGGGGCATGTTGTCTGATATCATTTATATCAAATATACAGAGTTGAGTCAGATGTTGTGGCATGCCTTTGATCTCTTCTCTGCTTCCTGGATGCTGGGATTAAAGACGGGGGCCAGCACAACCAGCTCCTTTTATTTTACTTTGTGACAAGGTCTCACGTAATGCAGGCTACCCTTGAACTTGAGGATAATCTTGACCTCCTTATCCTTCAGCTTCTAACTCCCAGGTGCTAGGACTAAAGATGTGCACACCATGCCTTGTTCGTTTATGGGCTTTAGATGAGTGTAGTGCCAACATGTAAATTACAAAAGGCCACTTACTAAGTACACACACCCACACCCACACCCACAGCCCCCCCCACCAATTCCTGGGCTTCAGGTAGAGACACTTACATAGTCATAACCCAAGAATCCCTTCTGTAAACTCTGATTCTTCCCATGTACCTCTATGAATGATCCAGAGCAATTTGCGACCTCCCATACTTCCAGCTTTACCCATTCTTTTCTTTAAAAAATATGAGAGGGAAACACATAAATTAATGATACTATTAATTTCTGCTCCTCGTGCTGACTGACCAGGCATTCACAAATCATTTACTGATCCTATGATGGAGTTTGCAGCCTATCTCATGGCATTGAGCATAGGCCAAAACAGTCATGGTCAGCTCTTGTCAAAAACTTTATTCAAGGAAACAGTAAATAATTTAGTGTTCCATCTAACGGCTGGTTGCATATTTTATATACAGTCCTTTCATGAGCTCCCCTTCTCTACCCACTTGTGTGTGCTCACCCGTTCTTAAATGGACATCAGAGGCAGTGTCTTCCTTAAATAGTCTTCACTTTATATCTTGAGGCAACATTTCTCACTAAAACTGGAGTTCTCCCTTTAGGCTAGACTGGGCAGCCAGTAAGATTCTGGATTATTGTCTCTACACCTTAGTGAGGACACTCATTGCCTCCACGGCTTGTGAAGTCTCTGTTATCTCTGTGGCGTGAGTCTGAATCAGTCTCTACCTGGCTGATGACTTGAATGTATATCTGCCTGTTCCCGCCTCTGTGTATTTTTGTTTGTGCCTCACGAGAGACTTTGCTTTGTGTTTATTGAATAGCAGGGAACCTTCATATGAGAGAAGGAATGAGAGGTATTTTACAGAAAAAATTATCTGTATAATAAGCTATTATTTTCTGTGTCTCTTTGGTACACTTTAAGTTGAATATTCTTATGTCATATGCATGAACAGAGCCTCCATCATCTCTTCACATATATCTTCTTTCATATGTAGATTATTTCTAATTCTGACATGTTATGAGCACATTGAAAGTCAGAATCCAACTGCAGAGTCTTTCTAATGTTTTATATTTAAGAAAATATGGAATATTAAGTGTGTGTCTGTATACGTTTGACTATGTACACATGTGTAGTAGCGGGGTTTCTTGATCTCAGGCGGCCAGGGACCTGGACCCACAGACCTGCCATGCCAGATCCCTTAGCTGCCCAGCCGCCCGCCGCTCAGGTCCCCAGAAATGACTCAGACGCTTATATTAACTTCATGCTGTTTGGCCTATGGCTCAGGCACATTGCTAGCTAGCTCTTACATCTTAACTCAACCCATTTCTGTTAATCTGTCTGCCACATGGCCCGTGGCTCACCTGTGCTCCTTACATGTTGCTCCTTTGGGCTTCAGCTCGGTCTGCCTCTGACTCCGCCCTTCCTTTCCTACCTATTCTGATTCCTCCTCCTACTTCTTCTACGGTGCCTGTCATGGCCCAAAACAGCTCCTTTATTTAAAGATTGAGATTCACAGCATACAGAAAGGCATTCCCACATCACATGTGTGCACTCAGGCAAACTTGAAACACCAAAGAGACCATCGGATTCTTTAGAGATAGTTTTACAAGTGCGTGTGAAGTTCACTTTGCTAGAGATGAGTATTGAATAAGATTTTCTCTAAGAGCAGTGAATGATCTCAACTGCTAACGTATCAATCCGGCTTTTGTAATATTTTTCTATCTGTATATCAACAAATTCCACATTTTTTTCAGTGCTGCTCTTCTAACCCATAAGATGAATCAGAATCCTTTTACCTTATCCCTGCAGGGAGGAGAGTTCTTTTACCTTTATTGGCAAACACCAGTTCACACTTTGGTAAGTATCCTGTTTAGCTCACCACTCAAGTAATTCACTCACACATATTAATGCTTGGACATCAAGTTTATTTTAAAAGTTTTTGTATTTTAGAGCAGAAAAGAATATTTTAATTCTGAACTATTTTCTCATGGATAAGTCTAGTCAAGTGAGTGGCTTAGTGGAAGATTACAGGAGCCAGTGTAAAGAAGAAGATAATGATACTGCTAGGCAATGTTATTAGAGGAAAGTGTGAGTGTCATTATGAAAGTGAGAGGTTTTGCATTGTAATTCAATATTTGGTGTCTATGAACCAACTGTAAATTTGTCAGAGTTTATGAAATATCAATTTTGAAAGATGATTTCTTCCTGATCATTTGAAGAGAATTTCTATCTGGTCTTAACAAAATTATGTAGCACTTGGGAACAAAGATGCATCCGAGCATCCCAGCACTGGAAGCCAAGATGGAGAAAATCTCCACAGCCACCATGACTTTACCCTTGGTACTGTGGTACACAGGGAGAAATGTGATCCAGACACAGCAGAACAACAGCATGCTGAATGTCAAGCACCTGGCTTCATTGAATGCGTCAGGTAGATTCCTGGACAAGAAAGCCACAGTGAAGCTCCCCTGAGACAGACAGGCCAGATATCCCAGGGCCGAGTAGAAGGCAGTGACTGAACCCTTGCTGCACACAATGATGATGTGACCATGCTCAGAGTGTGCATCAATATCAACAGAGGGAGGAGAAGCTACCAGCCAGACTGCACAGACAATCACTTGGATGAGAATACAGATGACAATGATGTAGTTAGGTGCCCCTGAAACCAAGCAGTATCTCATCCTTCTTCCAGGAGATGTGACTTTGAAAGCAAGAAGCACAGTAACTGTCTTGGCTAACACAGTGGAAACAGCCACAGTGAATACCACTCCAAATGTGATTTGCTGCAGGATGCATATAGTTAAGTTTGGATGGCCAATGAAGAGCAAGGGGCAGAGGAGACAAAAAATGAGTGAGATGAGCAAGATGTAACTGAGCCTCCGATTGTTGGCTTTCACAATGGGACTGTCATGGTGCTTGACAAAGATTCCAAAAACCAGAGCTGTGAATGCAGAGAAGCACAAAGATATCAAGCCAAGAGCCATTCCTAAGGGCTCTTCATAGGTCAGAAATATCACAGCTTTGGGAATACACCGGTTCTGATCTGTATTGGCATACTGGCCCTCTGGACACTTTACACATTGATCCATATCTGCTGGAGAGAGTAAAGTATCATTAGTTCAGTTTCAGCATTTTTATTGAGAGTAGATTTCAATTATGTGTGTTGAAGCATTGCAATATCTACATTAGTTATGTAATTAAAGGATATAGGTGCATAGCAATGCTTTCATTTCATAATGCTCATGATTTCAATGGGAAACAAAACTAAAGAATTAATTTTTTTATCTATCTAAGTGTATTGATGTGATTATGTGGCATAATATCAGAAAGCATAGCTTTTGTGGTACATTCTGGAGGCTATGATGAAATAATTTATATTGGTAAATTCTCAGAAGCTAAATTCTTTAACTATAGTTTTGCTGAGTGCATTTTAAAATCACAGATCCAGTGGTTACAGTGCTTTCTGAGGTCTTTGTCCCCATTATAAATGTTCCCATGAGAAATGGAGACTGGGTCTTCTACTGTGACTGGACCTCTGTTACATTTTCTAGTTCAAATTTTCCACCCCAAACACATTAAAATAGGAGCAACTCTAAATGGAATCAGTAGGTTGTATGTGTGTTTATACTTATAGGTATGTACGTACACACACACACACACACACACACACACACACACACACACACACACATATGTAACAAAAGAGCCCATGAATTTGATAGTGATTGGGTTTATATGTGATAAGTAGGAGAGTGAAAGTGAGAGATGAAAGCTATATGAATATAATAATTTTTGAGAACTGCAAAAATTAAAAAAATCATAAGTACAGTCTTAGTTGTATCTTTTTCTGGCAGTAAGGCCAACAGACTCCCAAGTCTTGTTCATAAGAATCAGTAATCCTGTCACTGAAAGTAGAAACCTCTAAACTTACTTATCATTGAAACCCACCTGTGTTTTGATTCCATTACCTAAGGGAACAGACAACACCTACCACTTTCCCTAATTTCCGTCTATGTGAGACCTGGGCTCTGTGTGTATACCCAAGTAAATACGGAGAAACCACATGAGAAATGTAAGAGCCCTTAAGAAAGACTGGTAACAAAGAATGTCTATGTTGCACAATAGTGTCCTACCCATAAATTGTAGTAACCACAATGCTAAGTGGAGAAAACCACATTGTAATTGCTGTAAGTCACTGAACAATTGCAGAAAGAGATAGTGGGTTTCCAACATTTTAAGTGTTTTTATCTAGAACAATGTTTTATGCCCTTTTGTATTTAGTTAATTTGTTTAATGGGCTGGGAATTTTGTTCAACCATGACGAGAATATACTGTTTTTGAAGAAGACCTGTGTTCAGTTCCCATCATCATGCCAGGTGTCTCACAATAGTGTGAAACTGTAGCTACAGAGGCATTGAATGGCTCTGCACTGTCCTCTGTGTACACCTAACCACCAACCTCACATGCATATACATAATTGAAGTAATAATAAAGATATTTTTCCTAACTTTTTATAAAGTCTTTATTCTTATGTGTTTTGAATTTAAACAGTTTAATTATGCCATGTTTAACTACTTTGCATGTTTTATGTGAGAGTGCATGGAAGACAAAAGACAACTTCTAGGAGTTGGCTAACTTCTGCTACTATATTTGTCCCGAGGATGAACTCAGTACATCAGCATTAGTGGCAAGGGATTTAACTGCTGAGTCACCTTATTTGCCATAAATATCCCTTGAAGACTTTAATTTCATTATATAAGATTACAGATAATTGTAGTAGAAAACTATTGACCAATGATTTGTATTTAGCCAATCCTGAATAAATAATTATTTGAATGATATGGGCTGTGTAGGTGATAATATTATTTGAATAACTGTGGATAATTGCTTTCATGCAAAACCATTTTAATCAGTTGCTTTGTGACATTATTATGGGGTGATGTATGTAAAATATTGAATATATTTTCAATATCATGTGTCAATAATATATCCCCTCTTTTCTAAATTTTGTATCTGATCAAAACTTTGAAAACTCTCAGGATATTATATGCAGTCTTCTGTCTCATTCTTGGCAGTTTCTGGTAATTATATAAGTAATTGTTGCCCTTTGTATTACCCTTACAGAGGACTTGGATTGGTTGCCAGCACCCACATTACACATTCAAGCAGATCAATTGCCTTATTCTGTTCTCTGTGGGAACCTGTACATACATGGAATTCATAAACTTATGTAGGGACACATACGTACATGCAAATAGATTAAGAATATTTTAAAAGATCAAAACCCAAATCTAATCCATGTGTAATTTTAGAGTTAATCAAGCACCAGAAAAGACCTTGTGTAAGATTACCTCACATTACAATTTGATTATCAAAACTGTCTCTTAGGGAAAATGCCACTTGCTTTGAATTTACAGAGTCGAGATGTGGGTCAGGGCATGTCATGAGTAGTTTTATACAGGGACACAGTTAATGATCAAATTCCTATGAAGACTAACTTAGCAAAGTAATGTGTTTGTACAGTTCTCTTTAGACCCTTTGAGCATCCAATGTGGAAATGGAGAATGATCAACATGGATTTATAACTGCAGTAAATACATACTTGTCTCATTAGAAATTTCATTTTCTGGGCAGGAATTGCATTCAAAACAGCAGACTGCCATTCCCTCCTTCCAGAATTTTCTGAATCCAGGACCACAATCAGCACTGCACACAGAGGGTGGCATCTGAGGAAAATTAGAAACATGCTGATATCAAAAGGTTTGCCAACTCCTTCTGTCACTGTATTATATAGCTTGTTTAGATATTAACATGCTAATTTCATAGACACAAGCTAAGTGACCACATTTCACAAACTAGAGTAAAAAAAGCCATAGAGAAGCTTAAGTAAAAAATTTTCTCCTTTATACTACTCTGCCATCCTATCTGTGAAGCATTTTATTGTTAGTTGATGTAGGAGTGCCCAACACACTGTGTGCAGTGCTGTTCATAGGCAGGGCTGTATGAGGAATCAAGCAGAGTAGGCCTGTAACCAGTGTTTCTTCAGGGTCTTCTATGCTTTAGTTTCAATCTTTAGATTCCTGCCTTGTCTTCCCTTGACTGTATCCCACCCCCTCCTGGTCAAACCAACCCCTCCTGTTCACTTTGCTTATGGTCAGTCTTTGATCACAGCAATAGAATAGCAAGCTAGGATGAATGGGCATCTGAAACAGAGGAAACATCTCCTAAAATTTCAAAGAACAAATAACTCCAGTAAAATAACACTGCAAAGCATGGCAAACATTGTAAAGAGCAAAACAGCTGAACAGGCAGAGCCCAGTGTAATTTGTGGCAAGTAAGTGCTGAGTTGATTCTTTTTGAAAATCTGAATTTATTTAATACTAGAATATTTATAAAATTGGAGGTGGGGAAATGAACTCAAGTGTGAGAAGCTGCTATTATTCTTAGATCTGAGTGGGGAAGAAGGAAGAAGAACCCATAGGAACTCAGAACTCAGAAGTTCAAGTAGAAAAGAGCAAAAGATTCCAGAAGAATCTAATCATCGTTAAGACAGCAGAAGTTGAGACTAATAAATACTGTGATGTGTCTCTGTTCTCCTGCTCTCAGATCTCTTCCTGGTAACTTGCCTTACTCAACTACAACTAGAAGATACACAGCAAGGAGACCTTAACGTTGCAGCCTAAAGTGGGGAAGGCTACAGATTCATCAGGAAAAACAAGTGGGGAATAACCATAATTCTGAACAATAACTCAAAGCCTATACCATGCACGGCACTTGATCGCAGTTATAAGCAACTATAGATAATGATAGGTCTTGTTCTAGGCATTTGCCTCAGAATATTCCATATTACAATTTTACATCTGTTTCTCTTCCTACCTATCTCTTGTTTTCTGGTTCCTGGCTGCGCAGTTTACTCTTTCTTATTTACCTTTGACATTGTTCAAAAATTCCTTCCCCGTGTCTATCCCTTCTTTATAAGATCCCGATGACAAACCAAAGTACAATTGCATCAAAGTTCACTCTGAGGAGCTTATGGATTTGTTGACCTTACTTAAAGAGCATGGCTAAAGGTTTGCCTATAACTGCCGCACAGAAGAGCTTTCGCCTGTGAATAATGGCTTCCTCATAGTTACATAGACGGAGATCACCCTTCAGCTCTGTTCCCGTGGTCTCTATATTCCAGCACCTCCCAAGAACACTGTCCATGTAAAATTAGAGCACTATATATATATATATATATATATATACACATAGCATTATATATAAATTATATATATTTATTATATATAGCATTATATATATGTATATATATGGCTAGGAGATGCGAAAAAGATTGACTGGAATCTGAGGTGAGGGTTCAAAGTCCCTCTCCACCCCCACCTTCTGTAGAAACATCAACAGGCAACATGTCCTCTTCTGATGGTCTCTTGGAAGTAGGTACAGCTAATCTGTTGAAAATGGAAGCCATTTCTCTCAGAGGCCCATTTTTACATTTTCCCCGATTTCTTAGACTTAAGCTATCTAGTAGATTACTGGATCTCTATAAGCATCTCTCATTTTTGTATTTCCTCAGGTTTCTAGGAGAAAATTTCTCACATTTGATTCAGCTTTGTGGTACATCCGCTCCATGACCAGTTGCTCAACTGCTGAAAATCCAGTATTCAAAGCAATGCAGCTTTTATAGTCACTAGCAGACCAGCATAAGATGATGCCTTAGGTATGCAGCATGTGCAAAAATTTAGGAAGATTCTTAGGTTTTTATAGGGTCATCTATTAAAAACAACTTAGCCTAAAATTTGTGTATTTCTAGTAGATATAGACTAATCAATAAAACCCTTTTCTATGTAGTTAGGAAATGGGCCTATTTTTTTGAAAGGCAAAATAATGTGAGCAAACACTCAACTTTCCCTATTTTTTGCATGCATCCCTCTGTTAGGAAGTAGGAATTGCTATAGATCCCTCCATCATATGCCTGTTGAGACCTGGCTTATTAATTTTGTGTTCTGGCAAATAGAAAACAGAAATTCTCTGCAGTTCACTTATCAGATGTATGAAAAAGGGAATGGAATCATGAAATATGGCTCAGCATTGATTGAGACAAGAATTGGCTACTCACTGGGAAAAAAGGTAAAAGCAGACAAAAATAAGAATAGAGGCAATGGTTCTAGCAAGTCCTGGGCACGGAATTTAGTGAAGTACTATTGAAAGTCTCATCAAGACCATACTGTGATGAACTGAGATATTTACAGCCTTAAAAAAATTAAACATAACACCTTGCAGAAAAGCAATTAGGCTGCCTGCAGACCCTATCCTCTCTCTCTGTTCTTCCAGACCTGATCCACCACACTTGTCCCTAGCACTGCAATGTAACACCAACTAGAGCCTTCTCTTCCAGCTGTCCGTATCTCCTGTGGATCCCACAGACTAACCACTCTTAACCTCTCTCCTGCACTCTTTCTGTATGTCAGCATCCAACTCCACCAGGCATCCCCTACTAAACCACAGGCCATACCTGCCAAAAAACTAGGTAGGCTGCCCAAGGACCTTCTTTTCTCTCTCTGCTCCCTGAAACCAAATCCCCAAGTCTCACCCCTAGCACTTAGAACACCAGCTGCAGCATTCTCTCATCTCTTCCTCAAGAGAGATCTCCATCAAATCCCTCCACTTAGAGCTCTGGGAATCCAGAAGACGGGATGGGGTGTTTTATCACTGTAGCTCTATAGTATAGCTCGAAGTCAGGAATGGTGATGCCTCTTGAAGTTCTATTACTCAACAGGATTGTTTTGGCAATCCTGGGTTTCTTGTTATTCCACATGAAGCTGAGTATTGTTCTTTCAAGGTCTGTAAAAAATTCTCTCGAAATTTTGATGGGGATTGCACTGAATCTCTAGATTGCGGTTGGTAAGATTGTCATTTATTTTTACTATGTTGATCCTACCTATCCAGAAGCATGGGAGAACTTTCCATTTTCTGATATCTTCTTCACTTTCTTTTTTTTTCTTTTTTCTTTTTTGTATGTTTATTTTAATTTTATTTTCTTTAATAAAAAGTCCTTTTTGTATATGTATCTCCCTGTTCCTCCTCCCAGTCTCTCCCAATCAGCCTTTAGCCTTTCCCCTCCCCTAAAATGGCAAGAAGTCACAAGGTGGGTCAGCTCAACATGGCACACCCACTTCAAGCAAGTTTGATTTCCTCATCCCAATGTCAAGACTGGATTAGGTGTTCCTCCGCAGGGAATGGGCTCAAAGGTGCAAACCCATGCACAGGAACACAGTCTGATCCCACCCCTCAAAGTTCCACATACTGCCCAAGCCATTTGACAGTTGCCAACACTTGGAGGGCCTAGCTCCTTTTCTGGATGGTTCCCCAGTGTCAGTTCTTGATTCAGTGAGCTCTTCAGAGCTCCAGCTAGCCATCAATGTGGGAATTTTACTCATAATTCCTATCCCCTTGCTCACACAGACTCTCCTCCCCTGCTCTGAGCTGGACCAGGATCTCAGCCCAGTGCTCTGCCATGGATCTCTGCCTCCACCTCTATTCATTGTTGGATGTAGGTTCTGTGATGACACTTAGGGTGGTTATTCATTTGATTATAGGAGAAGTCCTGTTTAGGCACCCCCTCCACTATTGATTGGAGACCTGGTCAGGGGCATCCTGTGAGTTCTTGGAGGTTTCCCTAGGACCCAGTCTCTTTCCAACGGCACATTGTCTTCCTCTATCAAGATATCCATCTCTGTTTCTCTATCTTTGTTGCTTCTCTCACTCAACCATCTCCTTCTCTCATGATTTGTTCCCACCTCTTCTTGGTTGCAACCCATTATGATCTCAATTTACTAAGGTGATCTTCTCTATTTTCTCTTATTAAGGGAATCTCTGGATGTCTCTCTTAAGTTCCTTCTGATCCTAAACTGTTCAGGGGTTGTGGTTTGCAGCTTGAGTATTCTTTGCTTTTTATCTAAAATCCACTTATGAGTGAGTGCATCCCATGCCTATCTTTCTGGGCTTGTGATATCTCACTCAGGAGGATATTCTCCAAATCCATCCATTTGCCTGCAAATTTTAGTATGTCATTTTTTTTTTACTGCTGAGTAATACTCCATTGTGTAAGTGTACACATTTGGCAATGTTACTGCTGTGTAATGGAAATTAGTCCAGTTAGGTGAGACCCACCTGTCTACTTCCTGTGGTCCACTGTATTATTTCTTCAGATAAAAGAAGCTGTTGACCATGTGGAAAATATGGGCTAAACATTCCAATCTTCACCTTAAGTCCAAGACCGTTTGGAAAATTCCAAATCTGGAAAATGTCATACTCTTCCTGAGGATCTACTTTTTGGTTCATATTCACTTGGTCCCCAACAGGATTAGTGAAGTGGATCTTCCTCAGAATGGACTTCAGCTGAAAGACAGGCAGCATCCTGTAGTGTATGTGTCCTTCCTTGAAGTAAAAATAACTTTCTGATTTTTTATCTTAAAGACAATTTTATTAAAGGTTCCCAGGGAAGAATTCTCAGTGAAATAAAAAATAAGAGTATCACAATATTGTTGAAATTTTGGTTGTTTCAGAGTAAACTACCAAACAGACTTACTGCAGACACCAAGCATAAATATGCAACACACACAGACTCATATTCATACTGAGGTATACACAAATTACAGTTCCAAAGTTACACACACACACACACACACACACACACACACACACACACACACACATTGACATTCATAAGTACACAGACAAGCATATGTATCCAAACAGACACACAGAAATACAGAAAACATACACTGGCAAACATACATACAAAGACATGTACATACCAGAAAAAATACACAGATTAAAAACACCAACAGTGAGAGACATTGACACAAAGAAATATTTATGCCCACATCAAAAGAAATACACAAGACACAGCAACACCTATATATTTAAGTATAAGCATATAGATGAAACCATACAAACCAAATACATAGGCACATGTAGATACATTCACTGACAAATACACACAAGAAAATACATGCAGAAAACATTTTAATACAAAAATACATCTAAACACAGACAAATATTTACTCACCTCCACGGGAAGACAGACAGCCACTGATAGAAACATGCATATGTATATACAGGAACACTCATATAAACACATAAACACAGAAAACCACAAACACATACACTTACACAAGGAGGAACATTCATTCACACATGTGAATACACATGTATGTACTGAACTGAATCATAGGATTATTGCCCGTGTAATTACTCTCAGAATGCCAACTGAGGTCCTCAGAGCTGAAAGTGAGGGTAAAATCAGTTGAGAATGCTTTTGAAAACCGTCCTCTACACTGATTAATTAATTAATGAACAAAGACTTATTTTCTCATCTTGGAGAGCATTCATGAGGAAGGACTGTTTATATGCTCACTGTTAGAATAGGGGTGATGTTATTCAGGTGATCAGTATGAAAATCACTGATTGTCCTTGTTACATCATGTCTTCCACCCCACTGTCTTTGCATTTGACATTTATACCAACCTCTAGATTTAATTTCTCAGGAGGAAAAAAAATGCCCAGAAATCTTTCTATTTCAGTATCTGAGAGACTCCTAAAGATATGGCACCAGTGACACCAATATCATCCAATAGAAGAAACACTACCTTTAAGCAGATAGAGCTAGGTCCTTTCCCATTTTTCATTGGCTGATTATCTATTTGTTGAAGAAGAATCTCATGAAGTGCATGAGCCAAAGCATATACAGCATTGTATATATCATAATTGTCACCACTAAAGGCCATGTCAAAAGTCTCTACTACTAGCCATTCCACTGAGGCATTTGATGAGTAGTTCTTCAGTGTCTTAAAGTTGGATGTGGAGACTTCACAGTTAAAGTTCATCCACTCCAGCCTTGCAAGGTATTCATCTGAGTATTTGGAAGGGTTCAATGTCTGAACAAAATGTTTAAAACCAGAAATCTCACCATGATGTTGTGCAAAAGCTAGAGTTCCATAAAATGAGGCAGGTGTGAATTCTCTCTTACTTGTTGTGACAGCCCACTCTGAGGTTGTGATCCATATTCTATGCATACCTAGAGATTCCCACATTATAAAGCTTACAGGTAGAGTACCATCCGTGTCACCATAAATGATAACAACATTTGTGGAAGACGACATGATTTGGTTATAATATACTTCAGCTGTTGCCATGTATAATTGCATGTTGACTGGAATCATGCTCACAAAGGCAAAGCAGATTGTATTTTTTTCCATCTCTCTTCTCAAGTGTGAGAGAAAGTGGAGACTCTGATCATTGTCTGAGATGGCCAGCCCTACCCAGTTCCAGCTGAAGTGAAGTATGAGGGAGACCATGGCCAGGGCTAGAGATGTGTCCTTGGGGGCCATCTGATACAGATTGGGAAATTGTTCATGATCACTCAGGGTGGGATGGAACATTCCATAGGTAAGCTGAATGACCTAGGACATAGGGAGCAGCATGAGGTAACATCCACTCCTAAGAACTTGTAAACAAAATTTTATGCAACAATTTCCAGAAAACCTCCTTCCCTAATCTTCTTTACATATCATTTCTTCCTTCATCCTCTATTTTACACAAAAATATGTGGAAGACCTATCAGTCTCCAAACAGTACTCATGAACTATATAGATTGATATAGATGTATAACCAATCTCCCTCCTTACACTCATTTTAACATCTGGGAATAGTACCAATGAAGACATAATTTTATACAAACACATTTCATAAAATTTTACCTGCTGAGATTTGTAGAGGTCCATGACTGTCCCAAGAATAGCAGATGTAGCCCAGGTAGGTCCTGTAAACACCACTGCACACATGATATTATCCTTACAAACATAATTAGGGGGACTATCATGCTTCTGTTCAAGAAAATAACCAAGACTGTACAATTGATACAAATTCTTACAATTAACTGCTGGGAAATCAAATACTAAAGATTTATTGGGCAATAGATCAGAGTTCCTGTTGATCTCATCCATGGTATAAGCCAAGGCCAGAGCAAACTTGTAGTTCTCGGTTGGCATTCTGTAAAAGGGTACAGTGTTTATTATGGACAGAGATCAACAGATGATCATTTGTCACCAATACAAGGGCAATCCTGTACTGAACAGTACTCTCTCTTCAATATAGAAACAATTATCCTGTATTGTGATGTTGGGATGATACAAAAAGCTAGGAGCTTGCAAAAACTTTTCAACGCTCATGGGGCTGGATCTCCCATTAAAGAGAGGTACCATTGGTATTTTCCTCAGAGAGCATTTTCCACCTCTAGTTTGAGAGTACTTTCTCAGAAGATAAAGACAAAGTCACAGGTTTTTACCAAACAATAAATCTGACTATGCCTTATTTTGAAAAATTTGAGCACTATTAAAAAATATACTTGATGCGCTATATAAAAAGTTTATTTTATTTTTCTCACGGAAGAAACTGAACTGGCTAAGTTTATCAAAAGTGACTGATGAGTACACAGTAGTCTTTATGGGGCCACATTTGGTTATCAACTTACAATTCATTATGATTAGTGGACAATATAGTTACCATATCCCCTCATGTCTATCCTCATTTTACTCTTTTTTTTCCTTTCAGATTTATTTATCACAGCCTAAAAATCTTTATGAACATTTATTTTAAAATACATTTAAAAACCAAAGATGTATTCAATAAAAGATGTATATCTGTATGTATCTGTGTGTATGGACAGAATTAATATGAATTTTGACCATGAAAAAACAAAGATCACATGTTCTTAATGACAATTTCTTGTAGTCTATACTAGCCTCAAATGCACAGGATTCACTTGCTGTAGGTCCTGAGTACAGAGATTAATGATATCCACTCCATTCCAGTATTGTTTACCTATTTTATGTTTACTCTGTCATGTCATATATTCACACTTTGCACATCTGACTAACATATTTTTCCTACATAAAATTTTTGACTGCCTTTCCAGTTACAGTAACACATCACTAGAATCCTACCGAGATTTGTATTGCCAGTATTAATATCTTTATAAAAGAATAATCAATAATATAAAATGCATGGGAAACATTTATTTTTGTGATAAAAGGGGCAGCAAGTCAGTTGGAAGAGAATATTAGTATTTTGTGTTTACATTTCTGAGAAGAATAACTCATGTTTGTTTATAGTTGTTTCATATCATCAATTTACATTAAACATACTCTTTCACTATGAGTGATTTACTCATATGCAAATACAATCTGTTTTATAATTAGAAATTGTACATCTCTCTTGCCCTTGTAAAATAGGAACTTTTAGAACATTCTTTATCATTATACAGAAAAATTAACCATGAAAATTTCATCAAAAAGCAAATCAATTTGGGATTAGGACTTGTGAATTTCAAACACTAACTTTTGCACCTTACACCTTAAGAAACATTAGTTACTTAACCTGTCAGAGTTGCCTGTGGGTCTAAAGTGCTGTATTTGAGAGCAACTACCAGCATTCCACAAAATCAGCATGTGTATAGTACCCATATTGGCAAAATATGTAGCTAAAATTAGTAAAATTACTGACAGAGAAATATAAGAAGTAAATTTGGTATGTGTTAGAGAATAAAGTACCTTGTATACATAAAGAGAAAAGACACGTTTCTTAAATAATGGCAGAGACGATCTAGTCAGTAACTCTTTTACCTCTATTCCTAAATGTTGCCAACTATTACATGTGCCAGAGGTATTAACCAGGCAAGTGATGAGGGAAGTAACCAACCACCACTATTCTCACTTTTCAAAGAATACAAATATCATTTACAATCCACACTTCTTTAGTCAAAGAGAGTGGGGAACTGGATTTTGTAATACTTAAAAGCCAGAGTTTATAGATGTATGTAAGTGAAGTACAGAGAAATAGGATCACATATGGAGTTCACAGAGGAAAGGTCTACTTTCATTCTTGATGCAGCTTCAGAAGGCAGAGTGAACAAATGCATGGGATATGAGAGAGTAACTTAATATATGTGTGGAATTTCTTTGTAGTTATGTGTGGCACAAACATTTCTGGTCCTAACACTTGCAAACACTGTAGAAAGGATCTGCAGAAGGCTCTTCAGCCATTTACTTCCAAAGTCTTATGATAAAATGCATTGAAATAGTATGAGATTTCTTTTGATGAGACATCACTGCCTACTGTGCTACTATGGATAATGTTAAGAGGAGGGCTTTTGGTGACGGATCTTGTAGAGAGAGACTGTTTTGTTCACTCTACTCCTAGCTTTCTAAGTATGAGGATAACTGGAAGAAAAACACACTCTGAGCAAACTAAAAGTGGTTTAGAATCGCAAAGAATCGTTTAAAACATCAGGTCACTTTTTGGTGTGGAGGTTGAGAGACAGGTCAGAAAACTCAAAAAGCCTTGTTCTGACCCTCCATGAAATATTCCTAATGACATTTACATGGAAAAATACAGAAACACTTACTTTATATTCAAAATGTGGTTGAAATACTCTTTCTCCACTGGCCACTGCACTATTCTGGTGAAGAAGATACAACCTGTTACAAAATCTCTATCCTTGTCTTCGCTCTGCTTCATTTTCCAAAAGCACCTGGGATGAATGATGCTGGCCATGAAAAGTGGAATGTTTTGGAGCAAGAAGAGGAAAATTAAAGTAAACATCTTTGTTTTGTTCTATGCCAGGGTAGCGTAAATTGTGAGGTGTCATGCAGCAGCACATCAAATGGCACCCACTTATTCTTCTATTTCTTGGATAAATAAGAAGCTATTTATACATCTGTGATTCATTTTTTCTAGGTGTTTCCTCATCCCTAGAGGAATCTTGGATACTATTTCCTTGGGCTCTGCATCTGAGGTCCACAGTCCATGTGAAAGACATGGGTTGATAAATATATATGATAGTTCAGTTTCTGCTTCCATGATATCACTCATGTTTGTGAACATAAAACCCATGGGAGGAAGCCATTTTGAGAAAATTTGGTCCCAGGACTATCTTGGTTTATGTGAGCATCATTAGAAATGATGTAAGTGGATTTTCTTAGATGACTCACAGTGAAACATAAATTAATGCTTCAAGAGGAACCCATGATTATATACATGACATTGCACTGCTAAGTCCATACCATGGTGAAGGCGCCTATTTGTGAAGCATCTGAGATCAACAAAGTATGTGTAGTGGGGACTATGCTATACCATTTATAGGGGCAGAATATTTAACCAAAATCTGTGTTTCCATCATCTTGAGAAACAATAGTCAGGTCAAATCATAAATTTTCCTCAATCCTCTATCCAAAACTATCCAAGCCATCACAAAAATCACAGTTCATTTACATGTTAAATGCTGATTTTTAAATATTCAATAAGATCCAGGGAGAAAACCAGACAACTGTGCTGTATTTCAAATTATTCCTTCCACTTCCTAACCTACTAATGAGAAGATAAGTTGAATATCTGAGTTCTAAAACATGACCTCTCTCCCTGATTCTCAGTTTTCAAAGGTACTTTGTGATGAACAAATTTTTTCTACTTTATTTTGATTTTTCTACATTATTTGCTTATTTTACATTCTAGTAGTGGCTGTGAAGAAGTCTTGTGCTGAACATCTTAGAAGCAAGTAGTAACAGTGAAGTGACCCTGTGTTGAATCTGTAAACTTATACCATTTTTCTAGTTATATATTCTTGGCTGCATTCTAAAATATGCATTGTCTGTGAAAGAGTGTACTGATTTTCTTTTGTATTTTTCTTCTCAGTGGCCTCACATGGTACCGTATCCCTAATTATGTCAAGGCTTTTCAATGCACAAACAATACCTGTCTTATTTTCTTTGTGTAAAAAAGTGTGTGTGTCACACCCATGCACAGACATGTACTGTTGCATATAAAGTCTGCAAAAAGTTTGAATTTCTCAAGTCTGACTTCTGAGTTTAACATTATTATCTTTTGTTCTATCCCAAATTCTTGCTAATAATCTCATGGAAAATCTCATATAAAACCTGTGCATTTTTTATCTGACAACTTATATGTTTAAGAAAAGTCTGGAACCAGTAATCTTATACATTTAATTTTATCTTTTGTTTCAATCATTTATAAATTACATAAAAAGTATTTATTTAAACTTCTGTATAATTGGTAATATGACAGCTAAAGATGAATGTGTATATATTTAAGTGAGATAATTTGTTAAATGAAACTTGTAGAATTCTAAGAGTGCATTGTAAATATGAATAATGACCATGTATGTGTAGAGTAAAATAACAAAAGTTTAAGTATTAAGCTTATCTGAACAATGCTGTAATAAACACAGGCAGGCAAATGTCTATGTGCTATGCTGACTTACGTAGCTTCAGAAAGTCTCATGAGAGGTGTGGATGAATTATAACATATACATATATTTATTAACCAAAGCAGCTGTATACTTCTTACTACACTGGCTGCCTCAGTTTCTAATCACCCTAGATATGTTCAGGGGGATTCCTCCAAATTTCCATAGGCTCAATATTAATTTTTGGTCATCTTTTGATACTATTTATTTTCACTATGATGAAGGACTCTCATTGTTACTGATTATTATTATTTTTGTAGCTAAAGCCTCGGAATAAACTTTCAGGCCCATGAAGTTTTGCATTATTTCAAAACAGGAAAGTTAAAATATAGCATTTATGAAGATATGCATTACCAGGACTGGAGTGAGTGATGGCTCTCTAGTCATGAGCATTGACTGCTCCTCCAGAGGACCTTCCAGCATCAATATGGAATTTTATATCCATTCATAAATTTAATTATACAGAAGTAAACTACCTATTCTGACTTTTGTGGATTCATACCTGTACGATGAATAAGTCATTGAAAATAAAGCATTAGGCATTACTAATTTTTTAAGAAAAGCAAGAACTTTTACTTATATTTCAACAACTTTTTAAAAGTGATAAAATATAAAATAAAACAAAACATATAACATGAAAGATGGGCAAAGCAAAAGAGTAGAAAAAGGAGAGGCACAAGAATCACATACCACCCATATAACAACATAGAGAATAACACGGCAGCCCAGAATCTCATGATCCCTCAACAACAAGACCTAATCATGTCAATGCAGAAGAAGCAGAGAAGGAAACAACCTTAAAAACAACTTTATGAAGACAATCGAAGCCTTAAAAGAAGATATAAAAAATTCGCATAAAGAAATAGAAGGAAAGACAAACAAAAGATTGGAAGAGAACAACAAATCTCTGAAAGAAAATAAAGAAATCCAGGAAAACCAAGAAAAAGCAATCAAACAAGTGAAGAAAAAAAGTCAAGATTTAAAAATTAAGATAGAAGTAATAAAAAAGACACAGGGGGTACGCTGGAAATAGAAAACCTGAAGAAACAAAAATCAGGAACCACAGAAACAAGCATAACCAACAGAATGGCAGAGATGGAAGAGAGAATCTCTGGAGTGGGAGATTCAATGGTGGAAATAGATACATCAGTCAAAAAAAAAAAAAAAAAACAAAAAAAAAACAAAACCAAAAAAGTCATAAAAACCAGTCTGAAATCTCAGAGAAGAGATCTGCCTACAGTCAATCCAGGAGGATCAGAGAGTGGTAACTCAGATTTTTAATCCTAGCATGGGGGAAAGACCAGGAGTGGTGACCTACGCCTTTAATCCCAGCAGATCTGAGTTTGAGTCCAGCTTCAATTACAGAGTGAGTTCCAGGCTCCCAGGCAGGTAGTGGTGGTGCCTTTAATCCCATAACTCCAGAGACAGAGGAGAGCTTTCTGTGTTTCCGTGAGTTCAAGGCTAACCACCAAATAGTAGTAGCCCATGCCCTTAAGTTTAACCTGGATGTGAAACAGTTGGGCAAAGAAGGTATTTAAGGCACGTGTAGAAAGACAAATGAGTCAGTAGAAGCCAAGAGGAGTGAGGCCGAGGAAGCTGGAAGACAGCTGGGTGAGATCTGACTGTGGCTTTTCCTTTCTTTGATATCTCGGCCTTTCCCTTATATTTGGCTCTACATTTCCTTTATCACAACCAGAATTTGTGTAACACTAACTGAAAGAAAAAAACCCCACATAATTATTTCATTATATGCTGAAAGAGCCTTTGACAAAATTCAAAACCATTTTATGATAAAGATATTGAAGAGTTCAGTAATACAAAGAATATACCTAAGCATAATTCACAGCAAGCCAACAGCCGTTTCAAATTAAATGGAGAGAAACTTAAAAGAGATTCTACTAAAATCAGGTGCAAGACAAGGCTTTGTACTCTTCACATATGTGTTCAATACAGTATTTGAGGTTTCAGCTAGAGTAATAAGACAACAAAAAGAGACCACAAGGGTAGAAATTGGAAAAAAATCAACCTTTTTCTATTTAGCGATGATATGACAGTTTACTGGAGTGACCCTAAGCATTGAATCAGGAACTGTTAAAGCTGAAAAATATCTTCAAATGTGACAGGATTCAAAATTAACTAAAGAAACTGTAACCCTTATATACAAATGCAAAATAGTTTAAAAAAAGACATCAGACATCCGACAACTTTTACAATAGCTAAAAATAATATAAAATATCTTATGGTAACTCTAATTAAGCAAGAGAAAGGTCTTTATTATGAGATAATAAATAAATAAAAATAAAGACTTTAAGTCTTTAGAGAAGGTATTGAAGAACATATTAGGAAATGGAAAGATGTCACATATTCATGGATAGTTGGGACCAACTTAATAAAATGGCATTCTAACCAAAGAAATCTATAGATTCCGTGGTTACTCCATCAAAATTCCAACACAATTCGTCACAGTCCTTGACTTAAAAATTCTCAACTTCATATAAAAAAACAAAAAATGCAGAATAGCTAAAACAATCTTGTAAAATAAAGAAACTTCTGATGGCATTATGTTCTTTGACTTCAAGCTCTACTATAAAGCTATAGTAATAACCACAGCTTTGTATGGGCATATAGACTGACATGTGAAATAATTTCATTGAATTGAAGATGATGTTAATTTAGATCCCTGGGAACAACTGGCTTGACAAAAATAGGTCAAAATGGTACAATGGAAAACAGAAAGCATCTTCAGCAAACGGAACTGGATTAACTGAATGTCGACATGTAGAAGGCTGTAAATAGACCCCTATTTGTTGCCATGCACAAAACTCAAGTTTAAGTGACTCAAAGGCCCCAAAATAAATTCAGTTACACTAAACCTGGTAGAAGAGAGAGAGTAAGAAGCAGCCTTGAATGCACCTGCACAGGAGACCATTTTCTAAATACAACACAGTAACACAGATAATAAGAGTGATAGAAAATGGAAACTCTTGAAACCTAGAAGCTTCTCTAAGGCAAAAGATATAAAAATGAGAGAAAACAAAATCCTACAAAATGGGGAAAGAATTTTAACAACCCCACATCTAACAGAGGGCTGATTTCCAAAATATATATAAAAAAACTCAACAAACTAGACATCAAATATCCAATTAAAACAATCCAATTAAAAATTGGCTACAGATATAAACAGAGACTGCCCAACCGATGACACTAAAATGGCTGAAAGGCATTTAAGGAATTGCTCAACAACTTTTTAAAATAATGATTATTATTTAAAAAGTTTTTTTCTCATACCCTCCACTGTTCTCCCTCCCTCCTCTCCTCCCCATCATCCCTCAATCTCCCATCCAATCTCCCCATTCATTCCCCAAGGACAAGGACAAGGAATTCCAAGGCGAATCAGTTTGATCTGGCATATCCAGTTCAGGTAGGTCAGAGACCCTCCCTACTGGTATTGAGGTTGAATAAGGTGTTCCTCAGTAGGGAATGGGCTCCTAGTAGCCAGTTCTTGAACAAGGAATAAAGTCTGGTCCTATTCCAAATAGTCCACAAACTGCCCACACTGTTCAACTGACATTTACATTAAGAGGGTTTATTTCCTTTCCATGAAGGTCCCTCAGTGGTTAATTTTAGTGAGCTCCCAAAAGCTAGGGTCAGCAATCTCTGTGGGTCTCCTCCTTGTGATCCTGACCCCTTTATTCATGTACTCTCCTCCAGGATCAGAAGCTTGACATGGTGCTTAGCTGTGGATCTCTGCATCTGTCTTTATCAGTTGCTGGATGAAGGTCCTATAATGACTATTAGGGTGGCCACTCATCGGATTATAGGGGAAGTCCTTTTAGGCACCTTATCCACTATTGCTTGGAGTTATAGCTAGGAACATCTTGTGGGTTCTTGGATGTATCCCCAGCACCAGGTTTCTCTCCACACCCTCAATGGCCCCCTCTATCAAGATATTTATTTCTTTGTTTTTCTTCTCTGTTTGTCTTCCCACTCAACCATCTCATTCTCTCATAAACTCTCCAACCTTCTCTTGCTAGCTCTCCCATATGATCCCAACTAACTCAAGAGTTCTTCCCTATTTTCTCTTCCCAGGTGGATTTATGGGTATCTCTCTCTTATTTTCACCCTGTTATCTAGCTGCTATGAGTTGGTGAATTATAGCCTGTTTATCCTTTGATTTATGCCTAAAATATACATATTAATTAGTACATACCATGTCTATCTTTCTGGGTCTGTGTTACATCACTCATGATGATACTCTCCAGATCCATCCATTTTTTCCTGTAAATTCAGGACTTCATTTTATTTTTACTGATGGGCAGTATTCCATTGTGTAAATATACCACAATTTTTAATCCATTATCCAGTTGAGGAGCATATAGGTTGTTTTAAGATTCTGGCTATTACAAATAATGCTGTTATGAACATAGCTGAGCTGATGCCCTTCAGGTAAAGATGCACATTCTTTGAGAATATGCCCAATAGTGGTATTGCTGGACCACTGGGTCATTGATTCTCAGTTTTCTAAGGAGCCACTATACTGCTTTCCAAAATGGCTATACAAGTTTACACTTCCACCAGCAATGGTTGAGTACTCTTATTGTTCCACATTCTCTCTCTATAGGCTGCCATCTGTGTTTTTAATCATCTGTGGTTTTGATTTTTGGTTTTCTTTTATGTTTAGTTTGATTTGTTATTGGGATGGAAGGACAGAGGGCAGATGTAAGAAGACACGGTGATAAGTGGAATGGGAATGGATAATATGAAATTTACCAAGAATCAAGAAAAGTTAAAAGTAAAGTTTGTTTCATAAGGTCAATGTCTTTTTATTTTCCCAGAATATTTTCATGCCATTATTAAAAAATTAATTGCTATTGTCTTTTGAATGTTTTAATTGTATTTGCTTATTGTAACTATGTTTTTCTATTATTTTCACTTTTTTAGATATTTTCTCAGACTTGAATTTCTTTGTTTCTCTGCCAAGAATTCCAAAATGGGGCAGGTTAGGTATTTGAAAGTTAAGAGATAGTTTAGGGACAACCAAAAGCATTATCAATAGCCTGTAATGTTTAGGGAACTATGTACATTAATTTGGAATTAAATAAGGATACAGCACACTTAAGTCAAAGATCATGGAGAAATCAATGTGGAATCTTCATCTCTATAGGATACTTTTCAAAGTGCTAGAGGCAACCCAAAATAGAACCCAGACATGAACACTAAATTTATAACTAAAAGAAGTCTGGTGCAATGTAGTAAGAGGTTTCTGGCCCAGACTTTTGGGCCTAGCCTCATGATTTATACCCGTGGTCCCACAAAGACACACAGATGCTTACATTAATTCTAGACTGATCATTCTGCTCTGTTCTTCCTGTTACCAGAGTTTTCTTAGTCTGGTAGCTCTGCCCACACTTCCTGTCTGCCTTTGGCCAATCAGTGCTTTTTTTTTTTTTATTAAACTCATAGGCAGGACGGTTATTTACAATGTAACATCATAAATCCACTACAGTGCAATTGTGTCATGCACATACATGGAAGTAACTAATAAATTCATGACCCATTGGAAGTATAGCATATATGATGGGATACATAGGTTATGTATATCACACCTCTTCCTCCACTGATTCAAGGCTAATGATAGAAGAAGAGGCAGAAGGGGTGTAAGAACCATAGGTGTTAGATGACTTTGAGTAAATAGGTTTTGTTCAGAAAGGACAGGACACTTGCAGATGTGAATTCTCTTGTTAGAGTAGAGCATACAGAACCTGCATACAAAACCCAAGTATAATGCAGATTGTCTGGAGGTCCCACTCTTAGCTGGAGAACTTTTGGTCACTGGCACATCTGTCTTCTCAGACAAGTGTTGAAATTAGTTAGGATTCCAATTATGAGTAAGAGGTTACCATTGCTATTATAGATGCCCTTACACTAGACACATACTAGAATCACTTAACAGACTTACTTCCTTTCTTCCTTTATTCCTTTTCTTTCTTCCTTTCTTCTTTCCTTCCTTCCTCCCTTTTTCTCTCTCCCTCCCTCCCTTCCTCCCTTTCTTTCTTTCTTTCTTTCTTTCCTTCCTTCCTTCCTTCCTTCCTTCCTTCCTTCCTTCCTTCCTTCCTTCCTTCCTTCCTTCTTCTTTCTTTCTTTCTTTCTTTCTTTCTTTCTTTCTTTCTTTCTTTCTTTCTTTCTCTCTCTGTTTTTTGCAGTTTTATTTTTTAAAAAGCACATGAAATTTGGAGAGATTAGTGATATAGGATAAGAAAAACAATTATAAATAAAATAATGGCAAGTACATTTGATTTAAGAATATAAGCAAGAAAGAAATACTCAAATGAATGTTTAAGTAGTACATTTTATAAATCGTAGTACAAACTCTCAATTGTTTTAGAAGAAATCGTCAATCACCTGAAACCCATGGAACACACAAACTTCAGTAACTTTCTCTCAAATCTTACCTCAAACTTTTTAGCTCCTTCCATGGACCCTAGTAAGCCACCAGAGATCATGAACATTTCATGTCACCTCAAAACACCTTGTCCACTTTGAAACATTTAGAATAAAGTCTTAAGTACCTTTGTTAATTGGCAGCTGAATAGTTTCATAAATAATCTGTCCCCCAAAGCCTACACTGTCATTGCTGCTGCTGGAGAAATGAAAATTGCAGTTCTGGAGGGAGGTGAGGTCACAGAGGAAAATCTCTACCTCAGGCGACTCTCACACAGTCCTGGTTATTAATGAGTCTAGATCTTCCTGATGAACATATCATCCTGCAAAGGCAAGAAGGTAGGCGAGTCCTTTGTCTTTCAGTCAGAGTAGCAGAGCCAGCAACAAAGAGAGCCCCACATAGATGTTCATCTCTCAGATTTGGAATCTTTTGTAGCATATTATCTGTAGGCCATACAGAACTCAGAAAAATAATCTCACAGCTAAGAGGTGAGAGCTATGGAATAGTTTCCAACCGCTTGCCGGGCATTGTTGGTTCTTATTGTAATGGAAGTCCTCCAATGAGTCTGGAGGAACTCCAGACCATTGCAGTCTATCTTTGTAATACCAGGGAATTGCAGTGTGCCTGTGAAATTGCTGAAGGATTGTGGTAAAAATCAATGTGGTAATGACCTTACCTGATGTGTAGACTAATTTTTGAAGTCTGGTTGTTGTAGTGGAACTTGCCATAGTTTTATGACCATAGTAAACATTTGAATGAAAATATAAGAAACTCACAGTCTTGGAACATATAGATGTAAATGATTTTCTGACATATAATGTATTTGTATGTAAACTGCATACATGAGTTAGAGATAGTAACTGAGTCTGTACTGAATGACCAGCAGTAAAATGAGTGGCTGAAAACCTCCCCTTTAGACTTGGTATTAAAGTACTAAGTGTGAATGTAGATGTAGTTGAGGGGTAGAGCCCTACCCAGCCATGAACAAAGTCCTGTGTGTTTGTTAGCAACAATGATAAATGGCAAGGGAAGGTGGATGGCTCCTACAACCAAGGCTGATCAACTCTGGTACCTCCTAGGCCATTCCCGAGTCATAAGTTGGTCCACACTAGGAAATGCATCTTTTAGGACATGTTGAAGCCTCTGTTAGACTAGCCTTATAAAGAAATAAATGCAATATTTCCAGAATTCAATACTGTTGCATGATATTCCAAAGATCTTTGTTAGGATATTTGACACTGCATAAATAATGGGAAGTGCTAAAACTTGCTAGTTAGTAAAGTGTCATTTCACCTCCATACTTTGTTTTAACCTTTCCAGGTTTTAAAAATTCAACTGGAAGATCTGCTCCAGTTCTTGATTGTCAAGCTGATGTTGTCTGCATTGCTCATTAGTGAGAGGAGTAATATCATCTTTCTTGATTCTTCTTGATTCAGCCTTGTACCGATTACAGATGCTTCTGCCATCTTCTTCAATGGGATTTTCCCCTAACCTAAGAGGGCTTCAGGCACTGTCTCCTGCAAGATTAGAGGGCTGTGTGCTGTGAGTCTCCACCCCTGTACTGATGGACTGTCTTACCCACTACCTTCTGTCCTCCTATTTTCATTCTAAACTTCTCCTTGGTGCAAGCTTAATCCAGACATTGTTTTCATAGAGACACTGAAGCTTTCTTGTTAGCTATCATTTTTTCAGAAAGTAATTGTCTCTTTCTATTTCGATTGACTTATTTTACCTATAGTAGTTGTGTTGAACATTCTATGGGTTGTGTTTCCACTGGGTGGTCCCAATATTCTAAGAATCTGAACCTTATTATGTTGTGTGTGTATGTGTGTGTGTGTTTGTCTGTGTGTCTATGTTGTGTTTCTTTTCAGCAGATTTGGATCTTGAATTACTAAGACACTGTGGCTTGATCTATCATTTGAACAAATTTTGTGCTCTTATTAAATTTTCTCATGTATAGCAGTGGGTATATATTAAATGATATTGAAATATTTCATTACTCATCTTTTCATTTTATAATTTTATTAGGAAAATATATTTTTTAGTATTTTATTGTTTACTGAAGTTGTGTTCCTTTATCATTTGACTTGAAAATGTACGTATATTTTCATGTTTATATATTTTGATTATTATTATTGGCTCTCAGTTTCCAATGTCTATAATCTGCTTACTGTATGGTTATAAAGTCCTATTTCCCATTTATTTATACATCTCTGGATTTCAGCCATCTTCCAGTACTAGGTATTGTAAGTAATACTTTCTCATGTAATTAAATTTGAACAATTCTTCTTATGTTGTTTAATGTGAGATGGTACAGCTGAGCTCTGAAAAACATTCTGAATTAGCTTTTCATTTTCTGTCTGGATTGCTCATTCTTTTCAATCATTTTGACCTGACAAATGGCTTTGGCCATGACCTGAATAAAATCATCCCTGATAACAGAGTGGACTTCTGGAATGTTATCATAAAAACACTGTTCTTGTCACAAACTACAACTGGAATTCTGGCCAATTTCTCTTTTCTTTCCTATTATGTAGTCAACTATGGAGAGTACTCCACGAAACCCATATATTTCGTTCACATGCACCTAATGTCAGCCAACAGCTTGATTATTCTCTCAAAAGGTGTGCCATGCACAGTGGCAGCTTTTGGACTAAAGCAATTTCTATATAATTTTGAATGCCTAATGATTTTATACGTTGAAAGAATTTGTCGGAGTGTGTCCATTAGCACCATCTGCCTGTTGAGTGTCTTCCAGGCCATTACAATCAGTCAAAAAGAATTCTGCTCTAAGGATCTAAAAGTCAAAGCTACAAATTCCTTTGCACACTTGATTGCCCTCCTCTGGGTCTTCTACATTTTGACAAATTTCATTTTCTTTGTGTACCCAATTATCAAAATGAATAATAAAAATGTAACAGGAAAGCAAGATTTTGAGTACTGCTCTATTGTGAGACATGATGAAATCAATGAGTTACTGTATACAGCATTGGTGGTATGCCCTGAGATCTTCTTTTCTGTGCTCATGGCCTATTCCAGTGGATCAATGATTGTCATTTTGTACAGACACAGAGAGTTCAACACATCCATAGCACTCATAGTTCCAGGAGAATCTCACATGAATCCAGAGCTACAAAGAGCATCTTGATGCTGGTGTCTACCTTTCTGTCTTTTTATACTGTTTCCTCCATTTTACAAGGCTGTATACCTTTTTTCCATAATCAATATTGGCTTATGAATTTCACTTCTCTAACATCTCTGTGTTTTCCCTGTTTTGGACCCCTTTTCCTTATGAATCATCACCCTGTAATACCTAGGATCAGATAACTTTGGATAAGGAATAAGAATCACCTATCCATATTTTAAATATGTATATAATATACTTTTCTAATTATCAAATTTTTACTCATTGATCTCTCTCACAAACTCACCATTAAATTTTAAGGAGCTATTGCCTTGTCTTTTAACTATTAACCAAAGTGATAAATCTAAGAGTTTTGTCAGCTGGTCTTATTAGTTGTCCACATGAATTTACCACATTAAGAAAATTGTCCTCTTCAACATACACCTGCTAGCCTTCCCTTTTCCAGCTGATACTTGTCATTATGGAGCAAAGGTTCAAGAACAACATAAAACATAAAAACTTAAAACAGTTTGTATATCCTCTATCTTCATCAATGTTCTCTTTTTCGAATTGACTTTCTTTTTAATGTTTAAAAATGGTTTTCTATCTGAGATCAGGTTAATAAAAATTTTGTTTCTTTTACATCGTGGTCATGCTTTTCTGTTTTTATATCTCATAATTATCACATGAATGCATGTTGAATTCATTGTAAGAAGGGGTCTTTGTGAAATATTATCAGGTGACCTACATTAATGTCCTGGGTCCTGTGTGTGTGTGTGTTTTTGTGTGTTTGTGTGTTTGTGTGTATGTGTGTGTGTGTGTGTGTGTGAGAGAGAGAGAGAGAGAGAGAGAGAGAGAGAGAGAGAGAGAGCCATCGCCCCAGTCCAATTTAGTTTTTCATTTAGACTTTCAAAATATTTTTAGCTGAGTTCATTTTTCTTTCTGTAGAATCATTTGTTTATGGGTCTCAGAGATGCTTAGCTTGCAATCAAAATAAAATGCTATTATTTCTTAAAACCCCCCAATCAGTCAATTGATCTCTCAGTAAAATTGTCTTTTTTCTGGTCTTCATTCTGCTTGGGGTCTTGGTTACATAACAAAGAGTTGTGGGACCTACAGTATAACTGCTTGGAAAATAGAAATCATGACTGACAAATAAGTTGTGTTTCAGGAGGTTCTGACCTATGCACAACTGCCTCAGGCTACAACAGTTCAAGTAAATTCTCAATAAATTTCCAAATGCCTTTTCTATTGCTCTAGAGACATTCAGATTGGTTTGCTCTGAAGTTTGTAGCAACGTTTTTCAATCAAGCATCTTCCTATACCACTTCAGAAAAAATATGATATATATCTTTTACCTCTTACTCAAAGCAATAAAAATAAATTATGGTTTTAATGTAATCTTGATAATTTTTGTCAATATTTTTGAGATATTTTGCATTTTGTCTATTAGGCGATTAGTTTGAAAATGTACTTTGTTATTGTTTTGTTGGTATTGGCAATCCTGGCTTCATCAAATGAGTTGGACACCAATTAATAAAGTAATTATGGACAAATTTTTGTAGAAATCTCAAATAAATTAAAAATAGAGCTGATACATATCCCATATATTATGGCCCTGGCCATATAAACAGAGAACTCCATATTCTTCCACAGAGATATATGCATTCACATTTATGGCTCTTCTATTTAATACAGAAAGACACTGTGCCCATGTGTTCATAAAGAAGTACATCCTTATTTAAATTTTTGTTTTTATATAAATTTGACTACCATCCAAATATGGTGACAGATGAAATCACAAAATGTGTACGAAAACTAAAGGATTTAATTAAAAAATATTAATCCAGGTCCTACAAACTGAGAAAGAAAATCACATGTTCTCTTTCATGTACAGATTCTATTCTATTTTAAAATGTGGATATATAACTTGTTGATTATAACTTAAGTGTAACACTTAGAAAAGGGGGCAAAAATAATGTTACACAATGGGTAGGCAAAAGAATTCATGACTTATGAAATTTAATATACTCAATTTTGTATTTTAAATGTTGCCATTTTTCATGTTATGATGGATAAGGACTTTAAAATTGAAGTGTTAATGAGAGTTTGAATCACTAAGCAAAGGTTTCAGCATGAGTATTCTAACTGTATAAAACTAAATTGAGGTATACTGAATTGGGTAGGTATTCTTGAATGGCTATTTTATTGTAGCTCTTCAATGCTTTGATTTGTGTATTCCTTGCAATACATTGATGTTGGTTTAAAATAATATGCTATTGCAATTTATTCTATGGTTCATGGCTGTTCCACTATTTGCAGAAGTAATGTAATTCATCACACAGAGGGTCTCAAAGACTGATATCAATTGATTATATCATTAAGGTGTATCAAAGTATTATTTATCTTTTTAACTTTTATTGGGAATAGTTTCTTTTATTAATCATTATGTTCTGATTGCAGCTTATCCTGTATCTAATTCTCCTAGTTGTTCTCAATGTTCCCTTCCATGCTGATTCATTTTGTTTCTGCCATTAGGGAAGAATTGACTTTTAAGACTTTATAACACTATAAACCCTGTAAAAATATAATGAGATTAAAAAAATCTTATTGAGGATGGACAAGGCAAACCAAGAACAGAAAAGATAAAACAAGCAGAAAAATAAGACACGCACACATTCATATATTCAAGAGGCCCATAAAATACTAAATTGATTTTTGTAATATATATTGTGAGGACGAGATGCAAATCCAAGTGGTTTATGTGCACCTCAATTCAGTTTTGTTATTTGACAGGATTCATGGTAAGTTGAGTAAGAGTGCCTTGTTCTCCTGGTGTCTCCCATTTCTTCTATTTTTTAAATTCATTTTTGCCTCCTCTCCCTTGGTATTTTCTTAGCTCTGAAGAGATAGAAATGATGGAAGCATCCCAAGTACCAGCCATGAAGTCATAAATACTTTTCACAAAACCCAGCATTCTTTTATCATAAATACCATTGGGTATCAAGAAACACAGTGATAAACCTCAGCATAATAAAGAGGACATATTACACATCTACTGTCATAGCTTAGGACTTAAGTCTATTAAACATAGGTGTCACATTCATGCAGACCACTTATAGTTATTTTTAATCTTCTGAAGTATCAACAATTTTTCTAAACAGTACCAAAGTGGAGTATATACTGCTAAATTTAAGTCTTTATAGAACATTTTCTCTTTGAATACTATAAGTAAAGGAATATATTGGAGTAAGGATAATGACAAACTAAGAATATAATAAGAAATATGAACAACTGAATGAAACTAAGGAATATAATGGCATTTCCACTTCACCTCTCCCTTTCTGTCTAATCAAAAAGAAAGATTTCAATTTTAACATAGAGAAATTACATATGCCAAAATAGCTATCAAACAAGAATTAGTTACAATATCTAGTCTATTTGTATTTTGCAAAATTAAAGAAAATACTCCATCATCTACCTTATCCTTATGAATCTAAATTTTCATATGCAATACACCTTGCAGATGACTAAGAAAATCTATACCTATAACTATCTAATCTTCAACTACATCAAAGACCACAGAAGGATATATTTACCCAAGTAAACTGGAAGTGCAAGAAATTTCCAAAATAAAGAAATGACAGAGATGACACCTATCTGATGGACAGTATGTTGTGAATATCAATCTTAAAATACAGGAGCTGTTTTGGCTTATGACAGGCACCATAGAACAAGTAGGAGGAGAAATCAGAGCATAGGTAGAAGTGGGGCTGAGTCAGACAGACTGAGCTGAATCCCAAAGGAGCAACATGTAAGGAACACAGGTGAGCCACAGGACACATGAAGACAGATTAAAATAAATGGGTTGATTTAAGATGTAAGAACAAGCTAGCAAGGTGCCTGAGCCATAGGCCGAACAGCATGAAGACAATATAAGCATGTGAGTTATTTCTGGGGGCCTGAGCAGCAGCATTGGACAGCTAAGGTGTCTGGTGTGGCAGGTCTGTGGGTTTGGGCCTCTAGTTGCCTGGGACCAAGAAACCACATTACTACAGATGGTGTCCAATGTAGAGCGAATATCCCCTTAATGCCTGAGAAAGTTCAAAAAGTGTTTCAGCAGAAACTGAGTAAAAGCGGCTTCCAAATTGTGTATCGGAAGCAGGTCATTTTACAATGTACATGTGGTGTCTGGGTCACATTCAAAATGGCGCTGGTGGACTGGCAGCAGGCAGTGTAAGCTGCATCTAGGGAAGTTCCTGAAGTCTCACAGAAGACTTGGTAGCATGTGATTGATTTAAGGTTTATGTTTACTTTGAATAGAGGAAACAGAGTCAAATGGTTTCTTAGTAGCAGTATTTTCTTGAGTCTGCTCTGTTTGTTGGCCACAACTGAGATGCGGTCTCTTTAAGAGAACTTACTGATTCAGCTTTATCTGCAACAACTATGCAGCTCTTTAAGAGAGTGTATTTTAAAAGCTCTTCTGGTTGAAAGATGATTAAGGATTCACAATAAAACAGATTCAGATGAAAAAAAAAACCTGTAAACAGGTGACAATGTATGTAAAAGTAACATAGGCTTCAGAAAGATAGGAGAGAAGGTAAAGTCTTTAATAAGAGAAATAGAGTAATCAAAATATAATAAGCCACATAAAAATAGAAAATAGACACAAAATCTGGATTTTGGTTGTTATTGTGTTTTCTTTTAATTTTTTAACTGTTAATGAGCTAACTGCAGAAAGACATTGGATTTCAAATGCAAAGGCTACTAAGTTAAACAAGAATATATATTTTAAAGGTATTCTGATTTTGAAATTTGTGTCTAAGGATTTATTGCTTTGGTTGAGTTGTGCTTTTTCTTTCACAGAAGAAGAGAACCTGTGGATTGCTTCCAAGCACATATGGTTTCATCAACCAAGACCCCCTGAAGAAAACCTCTGATGGGAAGAGATGGCTGTATCAGCTTCAAGACTGTAGATTAAGATCCAGTCTTGACAACCTGTGAGATTTTCAATGCCCCTTAATCAGCAGGAAGAAATAATGGAAAACTATGCCAAAATTCCACAAATATTGTTTTTCTAAATGTATGTTTTCATTATAAATGCTTAATGGTCATATTCAATCTCTTTCTAAGAAGACAAAGGGGATATGGTATATGAAAATTTTTTTAAAAGGTTAGATTATTGAATTTACTTATATCAGGAAATCAGCTGTTAATCTCAAAATGATTTACATTTTTATGGATTTGGTTTATTGATACAAATTTAAGGTCAATTTTGTTATGCTCTATGTATTTTTCTATTCTTGTTTAAGGTATGTTGTTCATGTAACTGAGTTAAAATTGAAATGTATAATTAAGAAGTGAAGGTTAATAGTCACCTTTGATAATCAAACTTATAGTTAGGTTAGTTAGGATCTTTAGGTATACAAAAATATATTTCAATTAGGTAGGTAATCTTCAAATACTTCTAAGACCTAGAGAATATGACATTTAAAATGTTTTCAGAACTTAGACTTTTCTGGACAGTGAGACAGGTCTGCTCTTGGCAGCACCAATCTTCCTCAAGAGAAAAATGGGCATCGAAGAAACTCCGTATGGAGTCTACTCTCTTTGTGGCAATGGTAAGCCACTGGAGAAGAACCTGTTCTTATATTGAGTGCTTGACAGTATGCTGTTTAAACTGTACATACAGGTTCCATAAGAAGATGACTTCTGAACTTTGGCAGAACAAGCCGAGATGGTCATTCAGGTTCCTGCTTTTCAGAGAAAACTGTCAGACATTCTTCAGGACTTGAGGAGAAGCAACTGATGAACTTTGCCAGAATAGGCAGAGCAGATTTCCTGCTTCACTGAAATGAAAAGAGACTCTGGGCCTGTAGGCTGAAGATGGATGCCCCAACTTTATAAAGGAACTTTGGGTGACTGTCCAGGCAGATAGGTGTCATTTCTGTCCTTTCAAGATTTTAGTAGTCACTTGCACTTCTGGTTTACTTGGGTAAATATATCCTTCTGTGGTCTTTGATATAGTTGAAGATTAGATAGTTATAGGTACAATTTTTCTTAGTCATTTGAAAGTATATTGGATATGAAACTTTAGATTCATAAAGATAAGATAGATGATGGAGCATTTTCTTTAATTTTGTTAAATACAAATAGACTAGATATTATAACTCTAATTCTTGCTTGATGGTATTTTGTTATATAAAATTTTTCTATGTTAAAATTGAAACCTTCCTTTTTGATTAGACATAAAGGGGGAAAGTGATGTGGGAATGCGTTTATGTATGCTGTGAATCTCAATCTTTAAATAAAGGAGCTGTTTTGGCCCATGACAGGCACCATAGAAGAAGTAGGAAGATGAATCAGAATAGGAAGGAAAGGAAGGGCGGAGTCAGATGTAGATCCAAGCCAGCTGCCCAAGGAGAAACATGTAGGAACACAGGTGAGCCACGGTCCACATGGCAAACAGATTAATAGAAATGGGTTGATTTAAGATGTAAGAGCAAGTTAGCAATGGGCCGGAGCCATAGGCCAAACAGCATAGAGTTAATATAAGCATCTGAGACATTTCTGGGGGCCTGAGCGGTGGGCGGCTGGGTGGCTAAGCAGTCTCAGGTGGCAGGTTTGTGGGTCTTGGACCTCTGGCCACCTGGGACTGAAAATCCTCACTACTACACACTCACTTAATTATAGAGGAAGTCCTTTTAGGCACCTTATCCACGATGTCTTGGAGTTATAGCTAGGGACATCTTGTGGGTTCTTGGATGTATCCCTAGCACCAGGTTTCTCCCTATACCGTCAATGGCCCCCTCTATCAAGATACTTATTTCTTTGTTTTTCTTCTGTGTTTGTCTTCCCACTCAACCATCTCATTCTCTCATAAACTCTCCAACCTTCTCTTGTTAGCTCTCCCATATGATCCCAACTTACTCAAGAATTCTTCCCTATTTTCTCTTCACAGGTGGATTTATGGGTATGTCTCTCTTATATTCACCCTGTTATCTAGCTGCTATCAGTTGGTAAATTATAGCCTGTTCATCCTTTGATTTATGTCTAAAATCTACATATTAATTAGTACATACCATGTCTATATTTCTGGGTCTGTGTTACATCACTCATGACGATACTCTCCAGATATATCCATTTTATCCTGTAAATTCAGGACTTCATTTTATTTTTACTGATGGGCAGTATTCCATTGTGTAAATATACCACAATTTTTAATCCATTATCCAGTTGAGGGGCATATAGTTTGTTTTAAGATTCTGGCTATTACAAATAATGCTGTTATGAACATAGCTGAGTTGATGCCCTTCAGGTAAAGATGCACATTCTTTGAGAATATGCCCAATAGTGGTATTGCTGGACCACTGGGTCATTGATTCTCAGTTTTCTAAGGAACCACTATACTGCTTTCCAAAATGGCTATACAAGTTTACACTTCCACCTGCAATGGCTGAGTGCTCTTATTGTTCCACATTCTCTCTCTATAGACTGCCATCTGTGTTTTTAATCATCTGTGGTTTTGATTTTTGGTTTTCTTTTATGTTTAGTTTGATTTGTTATTGGGATTGAAGAACAGAGGGCAGATGTAAGAAGACAAGGTGATAAGTGGAATGGGAATGGATAATATGAAATTTACCAAGAATCAAGAAAAGTTAAAAGTAAAGTTTGTTTCATAAGGTCAATGTCTTTTTATTTTCCCAGAATATTTTCATGCCTGTCCCGCGCCTATCTCTCGCCCGCAAGGAAAGACACGGCACATACACAGGATCCTTCTGCAGTACAGTTTTAATGTATCTTGGGGGAGAGCATTTAGCTTATGGAAAATGGAGAGGGAGGAGAGAGGAGAGAGAGAGAGAGAGAGCAAGGGGGATGAGGGCCGAGCAGACAGGGCCCGGCGGGGGAAGGGAAAGCCAAAGGGACCACGAGGTAGGAAGCACCCGGTTTTATGTCGACCAAACGGCCCTCGCTTTAGACGTAACATCTTCCTATAGGTTGCAGTTCAGTACCCCACATGACGCCACGGAAGAGGCTGAGAAACCAGTCTCGCGAGATCATGTGAGCAGGCATGCGTACTCTGACTCAGGCGGGTTGGCCAGCGCCAGATAATGGCGCCACCTAGAGGAGCTGGAGCCAGCGGCCTCCAACACATGCCATTATTAAAAAATTAATTGCTATTGTCTTTTGAAAATTTTAATTATTTTCACTTACTGTAACTGTATGTTTTCTTTTAAGTTCACCTTTTTAGACATTTTCTCAGACTTGAATCTCTTTGTTTCTCTGCCAAGAATTCCAAAATGGGGCAGGTTAGGTATTTGAAAGTTAAGAGATAGTTTAGGGACAACCAAAAGCATTATCAATAGCCTGTAATGTTTAGGGAACTATGTACATTAATTTGGAATTAAATAAGGATACAGCACACTTAAGTCAAAGATCATGGAGAAATCAAGGTGGAATCTTCATCTCGATAGGATACTTTTCAAAGTGCTAGAGGTATCCCAAAATAGAACCCAGACATGAACACTAAAGCTATAACTACAAGAAGTCTGGGGCAATGTAGTGAGAGGTTTCTGGCCCAGACTTTTTGGCCTAGCCTCATGATTTAGACCCATGGTCCCACAAAGACACACAGATGCTTACATTAATTTTAGACTGGTCATTCTTCTCTGTTCTTCCTGTTACCAGAGTTTTCCTAGTCTGATAGGTCTACCCACACTTCCTGTCTTCCTTTGGCCAATCTGTGCTTTTTTATTAAACTCATAGACAGGACAGTTATTTACAATGTAACATCATAAATCCACTACAGTGCAATTGTGTCATGTACATACATGGAAGTAACTAATAAATTCATGACCCATTGGAAGTATAGCATATATGAGTCTGGGATACATAGGTCATGTATATCACACCTCTTCCTCCACTGACTCAAGGCTAATCATAGAAGAAGAGGCAGAAGGGGTGTAAGAACCATAGGTGTTAGATGACTTTGAGGAAATAGGTTTTGTTCAGAAAAGACAGGACACTTGCAGATGTGAATTCTCTTGTTAGAGTAGAGCATACAGAACCTGCATACAAAACCCAAGTATAATGCAGATTGTCTGGAGGTCCCACTCTTAGCTGGAGAACTGTTGGTCACTGGCACATCTGTCTTCTCAGACAAGTGTTCAAATTAGTTAGGATTCCAATTCTGAGTAAGAGGTTACCATTGCTATTATAGATGCCCTTACACTAGACACATACTAGCCTCACTTAGCAGACTTCCTTCCTTCCTTCCTTTCTTTCTTCCTTCCTTCCTTCCTTCCTTTCTTTCTTTCTTTCTTTCTTTCTTTCTTTCTTTCTTTCTTTCTTTCTTTCTTTCTTTCTTTCTTTCTTTCTTTCTTTCTTTCTTTCTTTCTTTCTTTCTTTCTTTCTTCCTTCCCTCCTTTCTTTCTTCCTTCCTTCCTTCCTTCCTTCCTTCCTTTCTTTCTTCCTTCCTTTCTTTCTTTCTTTCTTTCTTCCTTTCTTTCTTTCTTTCTTTCTTCCTTCCCTCCTTTCTTCCTTCCTTCCTTCCTTCCTTTCTTTCTTTCTTTCTTTCTTTCTTTCTTTCTTTCTTTCTTTCTTTCTTTCTTTCTTCCTTCCTTCCTTCCTTCCTTCCTTCCTTCCTTCCTTCCTTCCTTCCTTCCTTTCTTTCTTCTTTCTCTTTCTGTTTTTTACAGTTTTATTTTTTAAAAAGTACATGATATTTGGAGAAATTAGTGATATAAGAAAAAACAATTATAAATAAAATGATGGCAAGTAGATTTGATTTAAGAATATAAGCATGAAAGAAATACTCAAATGAATGTTTAAGTAGTACATTTTATAAACCGTAGAACAAACTCTCAATTGTTTTAGAAGAAATCGTCAATCACCTGAAACCCCATGGAACATACAAACTTCAGTAACTCTCTCAAATCTTACCTCAAACTTTTTAGCTCCTTCCATGAACCCTAGTAAGCCACCAGAGATCATGAACATTTAATGTCACCTCAAAACACCTTGTCCACATTGAAACATTTAGAATAAACTCTTAAGGACCTTGGTTAATTGGCAGCTGAATAGTTTAATAAATAATTTGTCCCCCAAAGCCTACACTGTCATTGCTGCTGCTGGAGAAATGAAAATTGCAGTTCTGGAGGGAGGTGAGGTCACAAAGGAAAATCTCTACCTTAGGCGACTCTCACACAGTCCTGGTTATTAATGAGTCTAGATCTTCCTGATGAACATATCATCCTGCAAAGGCAAGAAGGTAGGTGAGTCCTTTGTCTTTCAGTCTGAGTAGCAGAGCCAGCAACAAAGAGATCCTCGCATTGATGTTCATCTCTCAGATTTGGAATCTTTTGTAGGATATTATCTGTAGGCCATACAGAACTCAGAAAAATAATCTCACAGCTAAGAGGTGAGTGCTATGGAATAGTTTCCAACCGTTTGCCAGTCATTGTTGGTTCTTATTGTAATGGAAGTCCTCCAATGAGTCTGGAGGAACTCCAGACCATTGCAGTCTCTTTTTGTAATACCAGGGAATTGCAGTGTGTCTGTGAAATTGCTGAAGGATTGTGGTAAAAATCAATGTGGTAATGACCTTACCTGATGTGTAGACTAATTTTTGAAGTCTGGTTGTTGTAGTGGAACTTGCCATAGTTTTATGACCATAGTAAACATTTGAATGAAAATATAAGAAACTCACAGCCTTGGAAGATATAGATGTAAATGATTTTCTGACATATAATGTATTTGTATGTAACACTGCATACATGAGTTAGAGACAGTAACTGAGTCTGTACTGAATGACCAGCAGTAAAATGAGTGGCTGAAAACCTCCCCTTTAGACTTGGGATTAAAGTACTAAGTGTGAATGTAGATGTAGCTGATGGTTAGAGCCCTACCCAGCCATGAACAAAGTCCTGTGTTTTGTTAGCAACAATGATAAATGGCAAGGGAAGGCATGTCATAGTTTGTACTTGTTATTTGTATTTATCATTTGACTTCTCCTGATTGCCTTGTCTCCCCTCAGTTGCCAGCTTCTCCTGATTTCATAAAAAGTTAATCAATGCTTTAGTCCAATTTCATCCTACCATTTCTGATACTGAGTTTGAGTTTTAACTCTTCCTCTTAGAGTTGCTTAGCCACATTCAGATGGTTCTGGTGAATTAATTCTGCTGAATGTTTGATGCCAGCTGCTGCTCATCATCTTATTCCTGTAGTCTGTTGGCCATGGTGTGGTCCTCCAGCACAGCATAGCCTACACACACTTTGTTCATAATGTGAATCCACTAAGGCAAACTATTTTCATATTGGTTGCTTCGCCTCTAGGGTATGGTGACGACTGTGCACACCTACATTGCTGGCTGGAAGGAGCCATTTATATTCATTAAGAGAAATGGCAGGGAATCTCCCAAGTTTGAGTTGATACATAGTATTTTATTTTGCATGTATCTGCAGATTGATCATATCTTGTCACAGCATGTATTGCAGGTCTGCAGATCAAATCTTCCATGATTGTTATGGGAAGATGCAAAGGGTAACCTTATTTGTTTAGTTTGCTTAAAGTGGGAAAATGAGGGCCGGAGAAAATTTTCCTTTCCATTTTAACATTCTGCTGTTGTTATATTTGAGGTCTTGTTTGAAAGCCACGGTGAGACTACAGATGTGTAGCTTCCCAGACCTTTTTATTAAAATCAGTCTCTCAGCAGATATTTGATTCTCCGTATCCTACAATATCCCTGCATTTCCTACAATGAGTGCAGGACTTTTATTGTAGATGGGTTGACAGTGGTTTTCACAACACAGCCACCTGTCCTGGGATTTCAAGCAGTTTTTTGTATTGCTCTTTTATATTTGTAAACTTAAAAAAGCTTCTTTTCCAAGAGATAAGAGATACAGGTAAGTAAGGATTGCTGAGGGCAGATGCGAAAAAAAAAATATTTCCCTGGGAAAATCCCCAAATCTGTTAATAAATGGTGAACAGTTAAACCGTGAATATACAAGTAAACTTGTTCAGATTGGGCTGAGTAGAGAGGGAGAGAGAGAGAGAGAGAGAGAGAGAGAGAGAGAGAGAGAGAGAGAGAGAGAGAGAGAGATTGAGAGAGAGAGAGAATATCAGTGTTAGTGACCCAAAGACAATTTAGTATTATCAAAGTCCAAATTAAGTGTTTGTATTAAGCAGGCTTTGTGACTGCCTGAAAAGAAACACTTCTCTCAGAGCAGCGTTGAATGGATTTTACATGAGGATTTTAAAGGTCAGAAACCCAGAAAATTACATCATGATTGAGAATTAGCAGATGGAAAAAGCAAGCAAACAGTTTAACAGAAGCAAAAAACCGCAATTGTTTGGTAAAATCCAACCTTCAATTTTTAGACCATGTTCTACCATTTACCCAAAGGCCTTTGGATGGAAGGGTTAGGAAAGGGGTCAGGTAATTTTCTTGTTATAATAAAGATGTCCCTGCTGACACAAACTGGAGGAACTGTTTCTCTGTTACAACACCATAGGAATATTTCTAGTGGAATTGTAATTTACACATTATTTATCTTTTAAGCTTTTAATTTTAAAGGCAATATACAGAAAGAATTGGTAAAACTGATGTTGTGCTCATTAGTGAAGCTGTCTTCATTTACACCATGACTAGAATATATCATTATGTTCTGTAATTTCTATGTACATACTGTCTCTTTTTCTTTGTTTTACAATTTCCAACATGACATTGCACTGAATGCTGTATTTTCTAAGAAATTTGATTGCTCCAATTTTAATAATATGGGTGTTTTGGGGCACTGAGAATTCACATGGTAACATATACGAAGAATAAGTGCTCTTATCACAATTTTTAGTTGGAGACTTTTGCATGTGATCTATGCTGACCTTGACCTCCTGAACTAAAATAACCATCTCTTCCAACCTCTTATATTCTCCGTAGATTAAAGGTGTCCTCCTTGTTTCCAGGATGCTCTTGACATTATTCATTATGACTGAACAAATAGCATGTCCATAATCTTAAAAAAATCATGCAGAATCACAGAGTCTGACAATAAAAATTGTTTACTTTTCACAAAGTATAACAGCTATTCTGAGAAATTGACTTCATTAATAGTATCCCAAAAATACCCAGAATGTTATAGGGTTATGTTGAGGAAATAAACCCCCTTTCCTTATTGTTTTAAAACATAGAAAGCACTGGCTTCAATTCTCCACTTCTGTCATCCTGTAGTCTGTCATTTTCAGTCCTGCATGCCACTGGGTGCCCGTCTCATAGACACATCACAGCTGCATCCTGCCTGCAGAGGTGAGTTGCTTTTCATTAGGTACCAAGTCTGCAGGACACAGTGTGGTCTCTGGGAGGTGGATGAGTACAGACATATGAACTGATCTTTCTTTTTCAGGAAAAAGCTCCTGCACAGGTTGAATGCTCATAGTTGGAAGGATCAGCCAGAGGTGTAAACTAAACATGATTTGAGAGAGGCTACAGGAAAAAGACACTATCCTAGACTACTTATTGGTGTTTTTCCAAGGTAGTGACAGTGTGTTTGCTCTCAGTAATGCAGGGTTCTAGAGCTAAACATTTTTTATGACTATTTCTCAGAACTCCCTTGCACTTGTTTTTCCTTATGGGAAATTCAGAACCTGTTCCATGCCCTGATACAAGCGTAATGTTCACTGGACTGGTAAAATTACTCACAACGTTTATTTAGATACAAGAGCAATCTGAGAGTCGCTTGCTGTGCTCTGCATATTTATACATAAGATTCTGCTTTCCATTGGGTTTTATTCTTTTACACTTTATTGGAAACACCCGTGTAGAGAGAGCTAGGAAGAACTTAATAGCCTTCTTAGAGGGCTTCATGTACACGGCTGTAAAAAGACCATCAAGTGGTGAAGCAATATTTCAAGATCTAAATTTGAAGTGAGTCAGCATCTGACTAACAGAATGCATACAACCTCACATCACACAGATCTCAACCCACTGTCATGCTCACTGCACTGACACACAAGTGTCCATTTCTCCAGGGAGTACTTTGTTTGTTTGGTGAGGTTGGCTCTTTTTACAGAGTCCTGACTGTTCTAGGACTTGTTACATAAACAAAAGTTAGCCTCTATTTTAAGAGAATTTTCTGAACTCTCTAAAATTTCTACAGTAAAAGGCAGGTGTCACAATTCCCTGCAAAGATATTGCTTTTGGATCATATATTTACTGTGCTATGTTTTAGGTAGCCACTGCATTATTGGCTATTGCTATACTAATTCCTGTTAATTTCTCTAAAATTTATAGTTATAATAGCTAACTTTTATACCCCACAGTTCAAGGGTGACATTGATGCTGTTTAATATATTTATGTAGTGTCTACTCTTTTATTTCATTGTGGGAAGGTAAGAATCTCACTAGCGATCCTCCAATGAAATAAATGTATTCATAAGATCCTGCTTTAAACACATTCACAGGCAATTGTTATTTATATTTTTGTAGACATGACTGTATGATGAAATTATAATTAAAATGGTATATACACATTTGAAAGATTATAAAGTCATTATAAAAACCCTTAAAAGCAAATATAGGCACATACATGTACATACTTTTATATGTAAATGCCATTCCATATGAGTTTGCTGACAAATAATTAAATTGTTTTCTTCATGATTTCTGATGCTCACCATCATAGCTGGCGTGTTATAGCTATAAGTCATGATGAGGATGATTATTTTTACAAAGGAATACATTTCTGTGAAGTTGGCTTACAGTTTTATAGATGTTGTGCATTACAGTCAGTTTAAAGATGCATGCCATCATGCAAGCATGCATGCTTTTTGAGAAAGGTGAGAGTTCTGCATATTTGATCTACATGCATGCAGAAGGAAAATGGGTTTGACATTGACCAGATTTGAGCTTAGAAGACCTCAAAATCTGCCCCCACAGTGACACACTTCCTCCATGAAGGTCACACTTACTTCAACAATGACACAGCTCTTAATAGTGTCCCATCATGTTTCAACCATTTGAACACATGAGTGTATGGGGACCATACCTATTCAATCACCACAGTCAATATTGTCTTTTCTCATTTTTATTACTATCTATTTTATGGTCAAATTGGATTATGGTTTTATTATGGTCTATTTGTTATCAATTTTTATATTTGATAAAATTTGTAATATATTTTGATCATCTATTGACTCTCTCTTCCCAGATACACACTTTTTTTTCTTTTTAACTCATGAAGCACAGATTGTCTTGTCTTGTGCTCTTGGGTATGTGACCACCACCTCTCTCATGGTCAACATATTAGTTGCCACATTTTAAAGAAATATGTCTACATGTTTTACAGTTGTCAATAGCATCCTGGTTAGTAATTACTATACTATCTGAAACCAGACAGTCTACTTTCTGGTAAGTCTGTGCCTTTTGCTAGTTGTTGTGATCTTGGTAACCTGTAGTATGTCAAAACCTAGGAAACTCATCCAAATGATGTTTGATCACTAGACCCTTTTATCAGGGGACTTGTAAATTTTAACTAGCTCTTAATTTTAAATCACTTGGAAAATATTAATATCTATTAGTGACAATATAAATTTTAACTTTTACCCTAGTGTCTTATTAATTATTGTATTTCAAAAAATAGGAGTTTATTGAAACCTAGCAAAGTTTTTTTAGCAGAAAGACACATTTTAACATTACTTATAAATATCGAGTGACTGTCTTAATGGAGTATGTTGTTTGACATGATATGAAGAACACAGACCAACTTCTTTCATAAGTGTTTTGGACCTAATGTGCCCCAGAACCATGAGAGAATGGTTTCCAGAGACCTGGCTATGGGTATCTTCCTCCTGTCACAGACTGCAGTGGGAATTTTGGGAAACTTGGCCTTGATTTGTTATTTTATCATTGCTGACTTCTCTGGAATCAGGGTAAAACCTATAGACCTGATTGTCAAACACCTGTCCTGTGCCAACTTCATAGCTCTCTGCAAAGGTGTGCCTCAGACAATAGCTGCATTTAGTCAGACTTACTATCTAGATTATGTTTCATGTAAACTTATCTTATATTTTCATAGAGTTGCCAGAGGAGTATCTCTTGGCTCCACATCCTTGCTGAGTGTCTTTCAGGCAATCACCATCAGCCCCAGAAAATGCAAGTGGGCACAGCTCAAGGTCAGAACACCCAGGATAATTTCTTATTCCCTGGGCCTGTGCTGGGCCCTTCAGCTTCTGTTATATGTTTCTGTTCCTGTATATACAACTGATGTATGGAGTGGCCAAAATGTTACTGGGATAAAAGATCTTGGATATTGTGTTGTTATGAATCCTGAGAGACTAAGCAGAATACTTATTGCAATTCTATTGATATCCAATGATGCCATCTTTTTGGGACTGATGATATGGACTAGTGGCTACATGGTGATTATTCTGTACAAACACAAGCAGAGGGTCCAACACATCCACAGATCCCCATCTCCTAGGTCATCTCCTGAGACCAGAGCTACCAAAATCATCCTCACCCTAGTGAGTAGCTTTGTGTTTTCCTATGCAGTATCTATTGCTGTTACATCTTATATTTCTCTCCTCGAAGAAACAACTAGGTGGCTGCACAACTTGGGTGTAGCCATGGCTGCATGCTTTCCAACATTTTGCCCCTTTCTGATCATCAGACATTTTACATTATTTTCTAGGGTATGATGTACTTGTTCTTATCAGACAATTCACTGTACTTGGTCAGAGAGCAATAAATCTGGGATGTCTGCAACTCCCTTTCCAGGTATTTTACTCAGTTACATTCTGTGAAGTCATTGTAAATATAAACCATAATAATGGACACTTTGTGTACTAAGTTTCTCTCAATACTGTTTTTAATTTAGCTTGGAACACAGGCAATCCATGCTTTCTAAGGTGAGTGCTGAACCAATTGCCATTCATGTTTCTATAGATAATGTCACAGTAGCACAAACAAAGAAGCTGAAGGGTTGTGCATGATATTGCTGAGTTTCTTTATTATTGCCAACCAACAATTTTACCTATATTCCAGAAGTTAACCAGTGAAAGTCTGTATTCAGATATACATTTTAAGTTGTAGAATCAGTGTTAGTAGTTGTTGTCAAAAGAGAAAAAATGAAAAAGAATATCAAAATGGCTATGAGATGATGAAGGCATGCAAATGTTGGACACAGAAGGGAATGTAGGCTCTAGACTTTTTGTTTCTTAAATCTTAAGTTTATTCACAACCCTCAAAAGATAGTACATGGGACACTTATACATTTTTATAGATCAGCTTTTCATAAAATTGCAATTGAAAATGTTTGGAATTGAAAAGTAGAATTGCATACATAGTAATACACACTGAATACATTTTCAAAGATAAATGTTAGAGTAAATTAAAAGAAATGGCAGATAGGGGGAATACAGTTGACTAATTTTGGTAGCACAGGAATGTTGTCCTTATTATTGGGTAGATTTGAGTCTAGCCTTGGTGACAGAGTAAAACTGTGTCACTGAAGATGAAATATTTGAAATATTCTGGAGTTTGTTCTTAAGAAAGTCAAGATATGTGTAGAAGGCCTGAAGACCTCTCTTTTCTGAGCCAGTGCAAAGTGGTGATAAGTAGTGCTCAAAGACAAGTGCTCCTAAGCACTTCCAAATGAGCCATCCCGGGGTCTGAGCCTAGGGTCATTGATGAGGACAGAGTCCAGATACAACATCTGTAGACCAGCAAGAGACCACTGCCCACAGTTGAAGATACCAGCAAATCAAAGCTCTTTCTCCTGGCTGTGTGGAAGGTTGGGATGAAATTATTTAAGGTTTTCTTCTTCATAATAAAATTGGACTTGCTTGTTTCAACCTGTGCCTAGGTTTTGAAATTATTCTCTGTACCATATGTTTCACCTCCCCCCAGGGGAAATAATAAGATCCTGAGCATAGAATCAACCCAAATTCTTGACCACAAACCAAGGTCACGCCTACAAATATGTAATTTAATGAGAACTTTCAATCTAGATATGATGTTATATATCATCTCTTGGAGAATCACTTCACTTCTTTCATTTTAAAATTATTGTTAGTATTGCCCATCACCTTCCATAAAAACCTGAACAACAACAGTGACCAGCTCTGAAGAAAAGGGAATTCTACTAGCATGTGGCCTCAGGGTTCATTCATAATGTAGCTTTAGTGCTTTCAGGGTCTTCAGGCTACTAGTGCATTTCACAGAAATTGTATTTTCAGCCTTAGTCAAAATGTCCTGCTCCTTTATCAACCTGTCTGTAGTGGATTATTATGTTACATTGTAAATAATTGTCCCTCCTACTAGTTTAATAAAAATGCTGATTGGCTGAAGGCAGACAGGAAGCGTGGGTGGAGATACCAGGCTGGCAAAACTCTGGGAACAGGAAGAATAGAGCAGAAATGCCACAGAGAAGGCAGAAGAAGCAGAGTATGCTGCTTTGAGAAAAGGTACTGAGCTGCATGACTGAACAGGATAAGAATTATGGGCTAGTTTAAGGATAAAGAGAAAGGTATATATTTGGGCCCCAGGTTAATCAGTATACAATTAATACAAGAGTCTGTCCATTACAATGGGACTATGGGACTGTGGGTCTGAAATTCTGGACCACAAGGCTAGACCAGAAAGTCAGGGCCAGGAGGCTAGGCTGGAAAGTGGGCCAGAAACTTAGTACAACACCTCTCCTCTCACCAAATTTAATTTAAGTACTAGATAGTTCTTACTGTAAAGGCTTACCTCAGCAATCTATGATGTCTTTTTAAATTTAAATTTATTGTTGACTTTTTGTATATTTATACTTTTATGAGGAATGATTTAGATTCATCATGCTTTCAATTTTGAAAAGTGAATTTATTTAGTACACAGTCAGCAACAGTAAAAGAAGAAAATAGCAAATATATGTAAGGTAGCAAAGTTTAAGATCAGTCACTTGTAAACAGCATCTAGAATTTAATAACCTGGACAGCAAAAAACCTATAAGAATAAGTAGGAGAAGACAGATTGATAGGAGAGGAAAACATGAGGAAAAGAGAAGGTAAAACTCTCCTTGGGATGTAAAATATGAGAGAGATTTTTTAAAAATTGTTTTTGATAACTAAAACAGAAATACAACCTGGGGAAACAACAAAGCACTTTCAACAAACGTTGTTGGTCTAATGGGATGTCTGCATGTCGAAGAATGTAAATAGATGCATATTCACTGTGCTGTATAATACTTAAATCTAAGTTGATCAAAGACCTCAACATAAAACCAGACACTGACCCTAGCCTTAAATACATCAGTACCTGTGACATTTTCTTAAGTTAGAAACTAATATTACATGCAATAAAATAAACAATTAATATGTGAGACCTCTTGAGCCCCAAATATGTTGGTAAGGCAATGGACACTATCCACACGACAAAACTAAAACTACAACCTAAAGAAAAAAGGTTTTCTTTACTTCCACATCTGGTAGAAGTCTAATATTCAAAATATATAAAGAACTGAAGAAACTAGATATCTCTACCCAAATAATCCAGTTTGATTGTGATGTGCAGATGTAAACAGATAATTTACAATAAAGAATTCTCAAAGGCTAAGAAACATTTAAGGAAATGTTCAACATCTTTAGCCACCTGAGAAATGCAAATCCAAACAACTCAAATTCCATCTGTCAGAATTGCTGAGACCAGTATCATAAGTGACAGTTGATGCTGGCAAGGATGTGGAGCCAGGAGAACATTCTTCCTGGCAAAAATGCAAACTTACACAGACACTATAGAAATCAATATGCAGTTTCTCAGAATACCGAGAATCAATTTACCTGGCAGATTTCTCCCTAATGTGAAAAGCAGCAAATGAATCAGGACTCATTTTGCCATATTTTGAACAATTTCTAAAGCAGTGGGCTATAAATTTCCAGAGCTATTATAATTGGTACAACTTGATATCATCTGTAATAGATTCAGCTTTGCTTAATAGCTGGCATTCAGCACATGCTAATCATGAATAATCTCAGGCATGAAATATTATAGAGTACAATGTCTCTATTACACTAGACGTGCTTATAGGCCATGGTCAATATGTTAGCTCAATTACTCAGGCTCAAATTGTATGACAGTCCTGTTTCCAGCAAGATTTTGAGTTAACTTTTAGGGTCCTTACATCTTGCATTCCCTGGAAACACTCTGCATACTTTGGCAATCACATTTCACAGCCAGAAGACTTGTTTATTCTTCTTCTTGACCTGGTGAAAGAAGCAGTTGATTTTAGAGAGGACCCAGTACCACTCTGAGAGATGCAGATTAAATAATTAGCATAGGAGGGCCTTAAAACCTCTACCTGCAGTCTGTCTGAAATGAAGGAATACATAAATGGGTGACAGCTACCAGATACATACATCTGTCCATGGGTTTCATTGCAGCATCCATTGTCTTTATCAATGCTGTCTTGATTGAAAAATAATCAAAGGAAGCTACTCAGATAGCCTTGTCAAACACATCATGCTGTGTTGTAGCAAGGCTGGCCTTGCAATTAATGATTCAGGAGGTAAGAGCTACCAACAGACACTAGGGCAACGATTTAAAAATTAACTATCTGTCTTGTTCAATGAAAAGACTTGAATGGGAAGAGAGAGTCATCAACCCCATTGTGCCCAATGTGTTTAAAATATATGGGGAAGAGATATACTAGAGGACATTGGTATGGCCCTTACAACTGAAGACAGAGCCTTTTTTATGTCACTGAAATGCATAAAAGTTTGGGTCCTACAGACTGTACTTTTACATGAGACCTGCACCTCCAATTCTAAGGGCTACTGTCTCCTTGAGATCAGAAGTAGTTAGAAAGCATGATCCTACACTCATTAATTGGATGTCAGTTCAAGATATCTGAGTAGAACAGTGAAATATTATAGGACTCAAATTATCTCTATTAAAATATGTAGTTAGTAAACACCTAAGAGCTGGTCATATAGAGTCTTCTACAAGCATACATAATATTTACAATTTGATATTCCAAAACAGTCTGGCAAGCTTTGTCTCTTCCAAGATTTAAGGATAATAGATGAGCTCTTGGGAAAGACAGGATTGCCACAGTTTGGCCTTCCACATTTCAATGTCATCCCTCCATTGCATTATATAATGATATTCAACATTAGGGATTTAAAAAAAATTCTCTTGATACTTCAGTATAGAGAACAGTTTGCCTTTACATTATGGGAGACCTTCAGGCATAAGTCCAGACAGCAGGTACCAATGCTTTGTCACAAGGAATAAAAATAATCCAGCTATGTGTTAAGTTTACGTTGCACCATCTCTGTTCAATGTCTTTAAAGACATCACTTAAGAAGATTATATGGATTATATATTGTTGGTACATCCTTTTTCAGCCTATTTATAACATAATGTTAAATTAATACTTCAAAGTTTGGCCTCATTATGGTTGACAATGGCTCTAGGTGCTATTTCTCAATTCAAACACCTATCTAGAACCACTGCTTGTTGTGCAATGCTGGTTCCACCAGGGCCCCTACAGAGAGCAGGTGTTAACCCACAAGGCTTGATACCTAATGCTATATGGCAGATAGATGTGGCACATTATGCTCCATTTGTTAATTTGAGATATGTACATATAATAATTAATACTTGTTCTGGGTTCATGTATGCACTAGCATTCCCTGGAGAAAAAAAGTTCCCAACATTATAGAGGCAATTAGGTCAGCCGAACTAGTCATGGCAGTACCCTGGGCAATTAAAATTGATAATGGTCCTGCTTATGTGTCACAGCAGCTTAATGAACTTTTAGGTTCATGGAAGATATCTCACCTAAGAGGCATCCCTTACAACCCACAGAGGCAAGCCTTTGTGTAAAGGGCTAACAGAACTTGTAAGGAGATTTTGGCCAAAATAATATGACTAGAAGCTAAGAGGGATCCTAACCTGGATCTGGTGGAAGTTCTCATTTACATTACTTTCCTCAGTTTAGATGAACCTGATTGAATCCCCCGTGTTAACATGTGGCCTATTGGCCTTGGGACATACCATTGCTGTTTGTAAGGTGGAGAGATCCCATTTCCTCCAATGACAGTCACCTGCCCCCTGCTGGGTACATTTCCAGGATGCCACAATAGCTATATGGGTACTCTACAGAAATGTTTGTCTGCCACAGATGAAGACCCTCTGGTCTTGGGAAAATGCCACATGGGCATTGGTTTCTCCTTGCTCTACTAACTATCCTCACTTTGGCTGAAGATTTATGGGCATTTGTACCATTTCTCCCCATTCTTTTTATCTGTTGCTGTTGAGTCTTTTTTATTTCCAAGTTGATTTACCACTAACAGGAGCTTGAGACTTGTTATGGGCCTAAGAATTACAGCACAAAGAGTAAAGAGTACAGGTCCATGGGAGAAGTACTTTGTTATAATTATACAATTGGTTTATAGACATATACATTAATATTGCCTCAAAACTTACCTCACATTATGGCAAAGATTTCTTATAATTTAGATCTGATCCATTCTGGGCAATTGGGTCATATATAGCCCATCCAATCACCTTGATATGCATCCCTGATGTTTTTTAAAAGGTGAGTTTTTATAATGGGACTTACTCCCATGAGAAACAAAATAGAGATTTTTAAAATGTAAAAATACAGCCAATTTATGAGATTAGTTAAAAAGAAGCACCCCAGTCTTGGTCTAGATACTATATTTGTTTATAGAAACTAATGCCTCTACTATGCTGTTCTTGATGGCTCCCCAAAAGGATGCTTTCTAGAAGCTTAATGGCAAAAATATTCAAAAATACCAATGATAATGAAAGAACCAGCTGCCATTTGGGTCTTTGTTGTTAATGCTACTCAGTTACCACATGATTCAGACCCAATTCACAATAAACATAGAGAAAAAAAGATTTTAGAGTTACAAATATATTTATTAGCAATACTGACAGAAGTAGCAGGAGCTGGAACAATTTCACTAACCCAAACTTCTGCTGCACCAGACACCTAGAATCAGGTTCTGCTAAAGCATTCCATATCTAGAAATTTATGAATCAATATCTCAATCAGGCAATACATATATTACAACCACAAACTGATCTAATAGCTGAAAAATAAATATCGGTGAGGGAAATGCCATTATTAGCTTGAGATCGTAGATTCCAGGTCATTTGTCTCACCCCAATAGGGTCTCCAAGATTTCAATGGAGAAACCTGACTGGAACAATACATAAAAGGGGCCTGGTCCGATAAGTTCCTTAATTATCCCATCCCACTTTGGGAACAAATCCATCAATTAAATATAACCAGAGTGCCACCTATCATCCTAGAAACCGATTTTTGGAGTAATGTACAAAATAATCTTAAGAAGCTATTTGATCTCCCCGCTTCATCCTTACCTATGTTTTTATATTTTGTTGGGTGTCATGCTGTTTTTAATTCTTCTCTTATTTAAGTATCCCCTACAGCATACCTGCCAGCAGAGAATAGCCACCAAGGTGACCCTTTAAGTTTTAATGGCTCTTAGGCACCCAAAGCAAAGCCATCATAGAGAGGTAATGCACACATGTTTTACTAAGATTCAAAAGGCTACTGCCTGAGTCCACCGCTCAGACTGCCCTCCACCTATGGTGCTCTTTGAAGACTGATGACCAGAGATGGGTAAGTGCATGTGTGTCTGGCTAGCCTATGATAGTTAAAAATGTTTAGCCTCCTGAATGGGTCAACAAGGTCAGGTATGTGTACCCTGGCTCCCATTGAGCATGTCCCATAAAGACAAAGAAGAGTGGATATCTAGGATATACAAGCTTCTAGGTGTCTGGGTGCCAGCCTAAACTCAGCCAGCTCAAACTGGTTATAAATGGTGCCTGAAAATATGTACTTCTAGCATTTCCTTATAAGCCAACTTGGACTGTGCCTGGAGCCTTTGCAACAAAGGCAGAGTCCTGGTGTGGGATGACCTAGACCCACTAGAGACCACCATGCAATGGCTACGGATGCCAAAAAATTAAAGCTTTTCCCCCTGGCTGGAAGGAGGGAGTTAAGGCTTTCCTTTCTCAATAAAATTAGGTTACTTGTTTCAAGTAGTCTGTAGAGATTGTGTCATTCTTATCTATAACTTTTTGCCCCCTACTCCAAGGGGAATTTGCAGGGCCCTGAGCATAAAGCAACCCCAACATTTGGTGCTAAACCAGGTGTACCCAACACTTATGGCCAAGACTTTGGATGCTGTTTAATCCTTTGTCATTACAATCAGACACAGAGAACTCTTGATTGTAGTAAGAAGTTTCTGGTCCAACATAGCCTTGAGATCTGGACTAGAATTCTCAAATAAACTACCCTCAGTTTTTATTTGGTCCCAAATAATCACATGAAGTCATATTAATTATGACTGTGTGTGCTGTTCAGCCTATGGTTCAGGTTTGTTGTTAGCTTGCTCTGAATCTTACCCCATTTCAATTAATTTACCTCTTGCCACATAATTTTTGACTTCCCAGAGTTCCATTACATCTTTCTGTCTTAGTGGAAGCTCACAGCATCTTTATGACACTGCCCTCTTTCCCCTTTATGCTCAGATTTCCCTGTAGGGGGATTATGTTCTTCCATTGTAAATAATTGTCCCCGCCTATGAGTTTAATAAAAAGCACTGATTGGTCAAATGCAGAGAGAAAGTATGGGCGGAACTACCAGACTAAGAAGACTCTAGGAACAGAACACAATGCCTGAGAGAAGCCGGAAGAAACAGAGGACAACTATGCTGCTCTGAGAAAAGGTACCAAGCCGCATGACTGAATAGGATAAGAGTCATGGGTTAGATTAAGGTAAAGAGTTAGCAAGTCATATGCCTGGGCCTTAGGCTGATCAGCCTAAAACTATTGTAAGCATCTGTGTGTCTCTCAGGGTCTATGGGTCTGCAGGTCTAAACCTTGAGGTTAGGTCTGAAAGTCTGGGCCAGAAACCTCTTTCTGTGTGTGTGTGTGTGTGTGTGTGTGTGTGTGTGTGTGTGTGTGTGTGTAAGTGTATGGAGGAGAATAGCTTGGGAAAACCTTCCACTGTGTGGGCCGTGGGGTTTTAATTTACATCCCAGTGAGCCATCTGAACTGTCCCTGTTGTAGTTTCTTGACCCCACATGAGAACTCAGACTTTCTAAATCTTTAACATATTCCTTTATTTGCTTCCCACCTGGAGCCATAAGAATTTCTTTTGTGCTGATGATTATATCTCTGAAGCCCAATTCTCAGCAAAACAGCATCATCACCCTTTTGGGGGAGGGTGTGTGTGGGTAGAGAAGTGCGAGTATGAATCCAGACTGGTAGGGATTGGGAAGAGGGAAGAGAGAGGGAACAGGGGAGATACACAGATAAAAATGACATTTTTTGTTAAAAAATAATAAAATAAAAAAATAAGAAAAAAGAAAATTTTATTCCAAGCCACAAAGAATGTACACTTTTTATACAATCATCAAACAGAATGTAAGGGTGGATGTATGACTACAGGTTGTTCAATAACTAGATGGGGTTAACAAGGTTGATGTCTAAGACTGGATTTTCTTCCAAGCTTCTCTATACTTCATTGACTGTTAGGGAGCATGAATACACAGCTGGCCTGAATGCTTCTATGTCTGAGGAAATACCAAAGTATCTGAGGCTGTGAAAGACACCCAATGGCAGAGAAACCATGGTCTCCAACTTGAGAAACCTATGATGTGTGACTTTCAAGATAGCTAATTCAGACAACTCCATCATTTCCTGCAGAAGTAAAAATTGTTGTCTCAGAAGGAGAATGAGGCATAGTCAGGAAAACCTTGGCAATTGGAGTATTTCTATGATGAAGAAACCAAAATACTTTTATTTTCTTTTCATTATTGCCCCTTTGCAAGTTTATTGTACATAAAGCTATGTCACACCAGGACTTTTCATACAAGAATATATTTACTGAGTATATTTTATTTATATTTTTCATCTACATTTTTCTTGACACTTCTGTTTCTCTATGTTGTTCCACTGAAAAATTTTGGATGTGTTTTTATGCAATTTGTGATATGTATATGTACAATATTTATAAAATATAACTAGAAAAAGCATACATGTGACAGATTATTCTTTTCACTTATTTTCTTTTTTTCCTTCATTTCTTGAGACAAGGTATCTCTACACAGCTATGGCTGTTCTGAAATCCAATACACAGAACAGGCTGGTCTTAAACATTTGTCTTTCCTGACTCTTGCTTTCTTAGAAGAGAGGCATGTGCAAGTATTGAACTGGTTTTACCCATGACAGGCTTTATTCATATAATCATATGTTCTGTTTGCATTCATTTTCTCACAAGTAACTCTGTTCTAGTCAATGGTTGAATAGATATGCATAGCAAATATATAAAGCATTTTTTGTTGGTTGTCTTAATATTGTTTCAGTGTAGGTATTGTTGTGAAAAATAATTTGAAGGTTATTTTGATTTCTAGAGGAAAATTATGCTTGGTGCTAAAACCAAAAAAAACCTAATAATGCTATGAATATTATAGGAGACTCTGCTATTGTCACTTTATTAACACAGTGTGATTTCTAAACACTTTCTAAATATTTATCATCGCAGCCAGACCTTAGAATAATTCTCAGCTCTTGTCTATTATGGAATGTCTTTCTGTGTGCTCTGAATGTCATTGGATAATTAAGGGACTGTTTTACTTATGGCAAGGCATCTTAGAAGCAGGTGGGAAATCCAAGCATAAGTGCAGGGGCAGAAGCATGGAGTTACTTGATCCAACCACCAAGGAAGCAAGATGTAAAGAAGTAGATGAGCCATGGGCCATGTGACAAGACAGATTAGTGGAAATGGGTTGACTTAAGAGGGAAGAGCTAGCCAGCAATATGTCTGAGCTATAGGTCAAGCATCACATAACTAATAGAAGTATCTGTGTGTTTCTGTGGGACCGCAGGTCTGTGGGTCTGGACCCTGGGCCAGACAGGCCAGAAACTCTTATTAGACTCATCTGTGAAATGCGGCTTGCAAGACATGGTGCCAGTTTCAGAGAACTACAGAAGAGCAAAATGCCTCAGTCATTAACTCTGTAGTGCCACAGAAGAGGAAAATGCCTTAGTTGTTAATTCTGTCATGCCACCACAATCTAATAATCCATATACAAAAATTTCACCTAAACATAGTGAATAATACTATAAATTTGGCTTTATTTTTTGAGATGTTTTTACTTAAAAGAATTTTTACACAACCACAGTTCACTTTTGTACCTCCTGCCACTCATCTCCAATCTTCCACCACTCCACCCCACTGTCCACTCCTCAAAGAGCATAGTGTCTCCCATGGAGAGTTAACTAAGTCTGGGACACCAAATTGAGGCAGGCTAAGGAAGGTATACCTTCATAAGAAATTGGTTGTAAAACACCAGTTTATTCACTAACGATAAGCCCTGGTCCTACAGGTAGAGGTCTCTAGTTGTGCCAACTGCTTAAGCCAGACATCTGTCATCTACATTCAGAGGGTCTAGATTGTTTGAATGCAGTTTCCCTAGCTGTAGTCTAGCGTCAGTGAGCTTCTACTAGCTTGGAACAGTTGTCTCTGTGAGTTTTCCCATCATGATTTTGACACCTTTGATCATAAAATCCCTTCTCACTCTCTTCAAATGAACTCCAGGACCTCAGGACAGATGTCAGTTGTGAATCTTTGCATCTGCTTCTATCAGTTTCTGAGTGAAGGTTCCAAAATAACAATTAGAATGGACAACATTTTGTTTACAGGAAAGGGCAAGTTTAGGGACCCTCTCCACAAATGTTTGGAGCCTTATGTAAGGAGTCATCCTTAGGGAATCCTCAGAGTTTCCCTAGAACCTCATTTCTCCCTAGTCCCAAAATGGTTTTCTTGGCCAAGGTATCTATCTGTAAATTAGCAAGCATATAGATCAAACGGATTAAAAGTCATCCTGAATGAGGTAACTCAGACCCAGAATGACAAATATTGTATGTATTCACTCATAAGTGAATATTACAGATAAAGCAAATGATAAACAGGCTTCAATCTACAACCCTAGGGAAGCTGGGTAACAAGGAGGACCTAAAGGGAGACGTCCATAGATTCCCCCCTGTGAAGAGGAAATAGATGAGATCTCTTAGTATATTGTATGTTGCATTGTGGTTTCTCGGTCTTTGGCAGCCAGAGGCCCAGACTCATAGACCCTGTAACCTTAGCCATGTTAGCCACTCGCTGCTATTCAGGCCCCCAGAAATGACTCAGACACTTATATTAACTTCATGTTGTTTGGCCTATGGCTTAGGCATATTGTTATCTTGCTCTTATATCTTACCTCAATCCATTTTCATTAATCTTTTTGTCACGTGTCCCGTGGCTCACCTGTGTTCCTTATATGATTGCTTTTTCTTGGGCAGTAGCTCAGTTTCTCTTTATATGTTGATTTTTTTCACTTCTGGCTCCTTCTCTCTGACTCTGCCCTGCTCCTCCTACCTACTCTGATGCCTCCTACTACTTTTCCTATGGTTCCTTTCATGGGCTAAAAAAGCTCCTTTATTTAAAGATGGCTATTCACAGCATACAGAAAGACATTACCACATCAATTGTGGGCATGGGGGTAAGTGTAAGTGGGAAGACATGAGGAGACAAGATGGTAGAGTTGGGGGAGGGATAAAGGGCTAGGTTTTAAGGATTGCTGGAACCAGGGAAATAGAAAGTTTGCTGTGACATCATATGTCCCAGAAATTTCAGAGAGGCTATAATCATGTAGTGGGTATCATCAATGTAGTTTCTTAAACAAGACCTGAAAAAGGATGATATAGATATACATGCTAAAATAGAAGGGATGCATCTAATACTCATGCTCAACCATGTCAAAAAAATCACAGTTAAACTAGGTTCTTATATTGAGTGAAAAAGTCTTTCCTAAGGAAGAGCCTCTTAATGCACAATCCAATAACAAAAGGGTAGAATTAAAATCTTATAAACATAATAACACTGTATAAAATGAACATGTTATTTTTAAAGACTTAGGACTGCATGTGTATGTGGGTGTGGGTATAAAAATAAAGAACCAAAGGCCATGAAAATGAGAAAAAATTGTGTGGTGTACAAGGGAAGTGTTTGAAGCAGTAAAGAGAATGAGGGGAATGATGTTAAGTTTGAAAAATGTAGGAAAGAAATTTTTAATATGTGTTTTACAACAAGTTGCATATTTTCTAGAATATTTTTGGTGGCAGCATTATAAAATGTATATTATTACAATATACTAAGTATTCTAATGATTTATTATTATTACAATTTGCTAATTGTAATATTATGCTTTTTTGGACTCCCACTACATTAGAAATTCTCAGATTTTTTTTGAATCTTCTCCTCTGATGACTACACTACAATGGAGGAGACTAGATATTTAAATATTAAGAAACACAATCAAGAATAACATCAAAGCACTCTAATATTTATAGGTTTATGGACCCTGGGTAGTAAAACCCTATTGCTGAAGATACTGTATCTTTGAGGATAAAAACACTAGTGTTCACCTGGGAGCTTCATCCCTACCAGATAGTTTTATTAGTCTTGTGTGTAATCATAAATATTACCCAAATGGGAGGAATCCTGAGAATAATAGAAAAAATAATCTTGGTGAAATGGTTTCATGAACATCATGGCAGTCAAGCACTTTATGACTGAGCTGAAAGTTAACTTCCCAAGATGAAATCCATACCTGGAACCAATATCAGGCAAAAGAATACTGGCTGTAAAGTACTCAGAACTGATGTGGGAATGTCTTTCTGTATGCTGTGAATATCAGTCTTTAAGTAAAGGAGCTTTTCTGGCCCATGACAGGCACCACAGAAAAAGTAGGAGGGGAAATCACAACGTAAGTAGGGGAAGCAGGGCAGAGTCAGGGACAGACCGAGGAGCCACCAAAGAAGAAACATGTAAGGAACACAGGTGAGCCACAGGACACATGGCAGACTGATTAATGAGAATGGGTTGAGTTAAGATGTAAGAGTAAGCTAGCAATGTGCCTAAGTCATAGGCCAAACAGCATAAAGTTAATATAAGGGTTTGAGTCATTTCTGGGGGCCTGATCAGCTGGGGGTGACTAAGGGGTCTGGTGCTGCAGGTCTGTGGGTCTGGAACTCTGGCTGCCCATGACCAAGGAAACCTAGTTGTAATACAGAACTTCTTGAAAAACTTAATACTATTATTCTGATTAATTGCCACAGTAACAAACTGCGCCCAAACTCTTGTCTTTATGCCAATTGATTGGTACATCTCTTAACCCTCGTTAGAGAAGCTACTTTTTGCACTATATGTTGATTATTACAGAGGTTCTCAATCATTTAAGGTGCTGAGAATAAGAGACTTAAGAAATCCTAGATAAAATTAGAATGCTTGTATCACAACTCTCAAAAATTAAAGATCATCATTAAAGGCAGAGTTTTAGAATTATTTCTACTGGTAGACAACTCTAAACAAACAACTTGATTTGTTTATACAGAACAGTATACTTGCATTTGTGAATTTCCTTATTATGGCAATATGAATATAACCTTCAAAGAATCAAACTAAACAAAATTTTTTAAGATTGGAAGTCGTCAATATTCTGGACTAGATTAAGATCTCTGGCAACAGATAAATTCTGAGAGAAAATGTGTGAGATTTCTTTAAGGATTTGAACTTTGAAATTTTGTCCATGCTTCTACAGATGCCCCTGTGCTATATACATATAAGTATCAATAAGTACACTAAGTGGTTGCTTTTATATTGTATTGTATTGGTCTGGTTTTTAGAGACATGTGAAATTTGAAGGTAATAATGGGAGAAAGGATTAAAAAGACTTGGCCAGGAGATAATGGAGAATGGAGTTGACTAAAAGACCTATGATGTATGAAATAGTCAAAGAGACAGTAAGTAGTAAATATTCTAAATATTTTAAAATAACTAAGCTTATTTGTATGGGAAACAGTCACAAAATTCTAGATCTAAGGATGCATGATGTCTTTTGGAAATTTGTACTGAATTTGATCTTGAAGTTTCTTGAATTTTGCACTGGAGACAGGGTCACCCTATTGGGATTAGGAGACCTTAACTTCTCTACTAAACATCTTATGTCATTGGGGATATTCATGAGAAACTCTGAGTGCCTTTTTAATTACCAACTGAAAGAAAGTTTCATAAATTGTTTTTTCTCACAAAGCCATACTGGTGTTGCCAATGCAGGTGACATGAAAGTTATTATTCTGAAGGGAGGTGAGGTCATATAGTCTCAAACATTTATCACAGGATATCTATCTCTCTTTCTCACAGAAGTTATTTTAATTAAAGGAAGATCTGTTCACTGAGTCCACCACATTGCAGAGGTAAGAATCCAGGTGAGAATTTTATATTTTAGGGTGTGATCCAAAGCCAACAATGAAGAAGCTTGTGTATGTGCCCATTTTTCATAATGGGAATCTGAGATAGAAACAGATTCATGGAAAAGGCAGAGAAGGCTTGAGAATTATCACACAGTTAAGAAGTGAGTGATGATGTTAGGAGTCTTTCTAATGTTATGCCAGTCCCTGTTTGTTCTTACTTTAAAATATGTCTTGTACTGAGGGTAACTGTGGGTAATACTAGAGTAATACAGCCTATCTGTGTAGGTACTGAAGGATTGTGCTTAAAATTCAATGTGATAATTCATCTTACCTGACATGATATATACACTAACTTTGCAGATATAATTATTATAGTTGAATGTTACTGGCTCACACCAACACTAAACATTAGAATGAAAACATAAAAAACACAATCATATAGAAGGTGCAAGATGTGAATCTGACTCTGGAGTTAAATGTATTCTTATGTGATAGTTCATTTATGAGCTATAGAGCCAGTAACTGCATTTTGTGGCACTTGTAACAATGGAAAATTGAAATTTTGCTTTTATGCTTAGGAAGGTAACACTGAAGGAAAATTCATATATGACTGCTAGGAAATGACAGCCAGGTCCAAATGTGTTTTATTTTTTTCTGGTATATTTATACTCTAATGTTAAGCATAACAATATTGTATCTCCTGTCACTATTTATCATGGTTTTTTGTGGATCACATGGTCTTGTGAACTGTCAATTACTATAAATGGAGTAAACAAGATATTTCACGACAAAACCAGATTTAAACAATTCCTATCCACAATTCTGGCCCTATAGAAAGCTCTAAGGGCGAAACTCCAACATAAGGAAACCAGATACATTGTGAAAACCACAAACAATCGATAACATCACAGAAGACAAACACAAATAAACACAAGCTACCACACAAAAAAAGAAACAACAATTATTGGTCATCAATATTCTTTAATATCAATAGACTCAATTCATTTATAAAAAGACACACTCTAACAAATGGATACAAAAACAGAAGCCTTTCTTCTGTTGCATACAAGAAACACACCTCAAGTTCAAAGACAGACACAGGTTCAGAGTAAAGGGTTGGGAAAAGACTTTCCAATCAAATATCCTAAGAAACAAACTGGTGTAGCCATCCTAATATCTAACAAAATAGACTTCAAACTAAAATAAGTCAAAAGAGACCAGGATGTATACTACATATTCGTCTCAGGAAAAATCCATCCAGATGAAGTCTCAATCCTTAATATTTATGCCCCAAACATAAGTGCACCTACATTTGTAAAAGAAACACCACTAAAGCTTAAATGTCACATTAAACACCACACACAAATAGTAGGAGACTTTAATGTCCCACTTTTACCCTGGGATAAGTCAACCAGACAAAAACTCAACAGAGAAATATGGATCTAAGAGATACTGTGGAATCAATATATATATATATATATATATATATATATATATATGTATATGTGTGTGTGTGTGTGTGTGTGTGTGTGTGTGTGTGTGTGTGTGTGTATACAGTACCTTCCATCCCAAATCAAAGGAATATACATATTTCTTAGCAACCCTGCTACTTTCTCTAAAATTGACCACATACTCATCATAAAGCAAATATCCATAGATACAAAGAATGGGAATAACTCCTTGTGTCATATGAATATGAGACCATCATGGTCTAAAGCTAGGGTTCAACAGCAACCAAAATCACAGAAAGCTTACAAACTCATGGAAACTGAATATCTCTCAATTGAACCATTTCTGGGTCAAGGAAGAAATTAAGAAAGAAATGAAAGACTTCCTAGAATTTTAATTAAAACTTATAGGACACAATGAAAGCAGTGCTAAGAGGAAAACTCATAGCATTAGATGGCTGTATGAAAAACTCAGAGAAAACTCACACAGGAGACCTAACACCTAAAGCCAGATGTGAAGGCTTTAGAACAATTAGAAGTAAAATCACCTAGAAGGAGTAGATGGCAGGAAATAATCAAACTTATGGCTGAAATCAATACAATAGAATCAAAGAGAACAATACAAAAGAATCAATGAATCAAAGAGTTGGTTCTTTGAAAAAGTCAACAAGATAAATAAAACCTTATCCAACCTAACCAAGAAGCAGAGAGAGAATATCCAAATTGACAGAATCAGAAATGAAAAGGCACACATAACAACAGACACCCAGGAAATCCAGATCATACTTTGAAAATCTGTACTCCACTAAAATGGAAAACCTAAAAGAAATGGACAGCCTTCTGGACTGGTACCACTTACCAAAATTAAATCAACATCAGATTAAAAACGTAACAGATTTATAAGGTCAAAGGAAATTGAAACTGTTTTTAAAAGACTCTCAAGTAAAAAAATCCCAGGACCAGACAGATTCAGTGCAGGATTCTACCAGACATTCAAAGAAGAACTAATACCAATAGTCCTCAAAGTGTTGCATAAAGTAGAAACTAAAGGAACATTGTCAAACTCTTTTTATGATGCTACAATCACCTTGACTCCTAAGCCACTCAAATATGCAACAAAGAACAAGAATTACAGACCAATCTCCCTCATTGACATCCACGCAAAAATACTCAATAAAATCCTGGCAAACTGCATCCAACAACATCCAATAATCATTCACCACAATAAAGGAGGCTTTAACCTAGAGATACAGGAATGATTCAACATACAAAAACCTGTGAATGTCATCCTTTATATAAACAAACTGAGAAAAAACCCCACATGATCTTCTCATTAGATGCTGAAAAAGCCTTTCACAAAATCCAACACTCCTTCATGATAAATGTAGTCCTGGTGAGACCAGGAATACAGGGGAAATATCTAAATATAATAAAGGCAATATGTAGCAAGCCAACAGCCAACATACTACTAAATGGAGAAACAACCAAAGCATCCCACTAAAATCAGAAAAAAGGCTGTCCTCTCTCTCCTTATTGATTCAATATAGTTCTCAAAGTTTTAGCTAAAGGAGTAAGAGAACAAAAGGAGATTAAGGGGATACAAATTGGAAAGGAAGAAGTCACACTATGTCTATTTGCAGATGATATGATCATATACATAAGTGGCCTCCAAAATTGTACCAGGGAACTCCTACTGCTGATAAACACCTTGAGCAAGGTAGCAGGACACAAGAATAATTCAAAAAAATTAATAACCACCCTATATACTAAGGATAAATGGGCTGAAAAAGAAATAAGGAAAACATCACCCTTTATCATAGCTGCAAATAGCATTAAATACCTTGGCATAACTCTAAACAAAGAAGTATCAGACCTGTTTGTCAAGAACTTTAAGTCACTGAATAAAGAAATTGAAGAGGATATCAGAAAATGGAAATATCTCCCATGCTCCTGGATAGGTAGGATCAAAATAGTAAAAATGGCAATTTAACCAAAAGCAATCTACAGATTCAATGCAATCCCCATCAAAATCCCAACACAATTTTTTACAGACCTTGAGAGAACAATACTGAACTTCATATGGAATAACAGTAGACCCAGGATTGGCAACACAATCTTGCTGAATAAAAGAACTTCAGGGGAACCACTATCCCTAACTTCAAGTTGTACTGTACAGCTATAGTAATCAAAACAGCCTAGTAATGGCACAAAAACAGACTTTTGGATTAATGGAATCGAATCAAAGACCCCAACATTAAGTCACATACTTATGAACACCTGATTTTCTTTTACAAGGAGGCAAAAATACTCAATGGAAAAGGTAGTATCTTCAACAAATGGTGTTGGCATAGCTGTATATAGAAGAATGCAAATCGATCTAAACCTATCACTCTGCAAAAAGCGGATCAAAGACCTCAACATAAACCCAGCCACACTGAACTTGATACAAAAGAAGTGATAAATCCCTTCCAACACATTGGCACAAGTGATCACTTCCTCAAAATAACACGAATAGCACAGACACTAAGAACAACAATCAATAAGTGGAACCTCCTGATACTGACGAGCTTCTGTAAGACAAAGGACACAGTCAATAAGATACAACAACAGCCTACAGAATGGGAAAAGATCTCAACCAACACTCCATCAAACAGAGAACTGATCTCTTAAACATATAGAGAACTCACGAAACTAGAGCCCCAAACCTGTTGGCAGTGTGTGGAGTCTCTTGAAGTTGACCCAAAGTTTTTTCCTGGTGCATGATCTGGTTTCTAGAAGCCCATACCCTGAAAAGGTACATCACTCTCAACCTTGATACTTGAAGACAGACTTGGATTTGCCAGGCTGAATATACTCATCTTGGGATTCTCTGTTCTTTCTAGTGAGTGAATGGGGGTTGAGATGGGAAGAGGCTAGGGGAGGACTGTGAGAAGAGACAGGAGGGGCAATGGTGGTTGTTACAGGAAAATTTTAAAATAAAAAAGATTAATTCTTGATTGATTGGTTAAAAAAAGAAAACATACACACTTTCTGATGGTAACCTCTTAAAAATGGTCTCTGACACTTTCATCACCATTCAGTTACAAATTGCAACAATTTTACATACAATACAAACATCACATATCTTTCTTTGCATACATAGGAATATACACGTCTACACACAGTTATACTTATTTTCATATACCTACAATTTTTTACATATATTTCTCTTCTACATCTCCTTTTATACATTTTCATCTTTTCCATGCTTATACTTAGAAATCTCCATACAGCCATAGTTTTTCATCTTATATACATAGTTGTCTCACCTTGTAACACTCTACATTGTTCTTACACACTCACAGAAACATTTCTACATTTATACTCATCCCCATTTCCCTCATATATTTTAAAACATTCCTTGTATTGAATATAGATTACTGTGTAATATAATATTTTTTATTATTGTTTACCCTCTATCATTCTCACTCTCTTCTGATTTGGACCCACTTCCTTTTTATGTCTCATTAGAAAAAATACAGGCTTCTATAGAAAAGTAGTGAAATAAATTAAATAAAATAAAAATTTACACACTGGAGTTTGAAATGATGAACAACTGAAAAAGGATTCTGAAAGATGGCATAAAATTTGGAGACTAGCTTTTTTCTATACTCAAAAATACTACAAATCCACAAAACCCGGAACTATACAATGTACTCAGATACTTAGTGCTGACCCATGCAAATCATGTAGATTCTTCATAAGTCTCTGAGAATTCCCATCAGCTATTTTTTTGGTGTCTCTCATCTTTTGTTGCTTTTATACTTTTCCCACCTTCTCTTTTGTTCTGTGAGTCCTGGTAGAGGCATTTGCTAGTGACATCCAATTTAGGAGTCAGTGATTCATAGTCTCTTCACCCTTCATAGTCACTCTCTGACTTCCTCTCTCCCTATCTCCCCCTTTGGATGATATCTGGCTGTTGATCTCTGCATTTGTTTCCCTCTGTGATGTGGGAATGCCTTTCTGTATGCTGTGAATCTCAATCTTTAAATAAAGGAGCTGTTTTGGGCCATGACAGGCACCATAGAAAAAGTAGGAGAAGAAATTAGAGCATAGGTAAGAGAAGCAGGGTGGAGTCAGGCAGATAAATCAATCTTCCTAAGGAACAACATGTGGGGAACACAGGTGAGCCACGGGCCACGTTGCAGACAAATTAATAGAAACGGGTTGCGTTAAGATGTAAGAGCAAGCTAGCAATGTGCCTGAGCCATAGGCCAAACAACATAAATTTAATATAAGCATCTGAGTCATTTCTGGGGGCCTGAGTGTTAACAGGGGCGGCTAATATGTCTGTCACGGCAGATCTGTGGGTCTGGGCCTCTGTCAGCCTGGAACCAAGAAACCCCACTGCAACAGATGGTGTATAATGTGGATCAAATATCCAATTAATGCTTGAGAAAGTTTAAAAAGGGTTTTAGCAGAAAGTGAGCAACAGCAGCTTCTAAATTGTGAATACGAAACAGGTCATTGTACAAAGTAAGCATGGCGTCTGGGTCACATTCAAAATGACTCCAGTGGACTAGCAGCAGGCAGTGTAAGCTGTAATCAGGCCAGTTCCTGAAATCTCACAGAAGACTCAGTAGCATGTCATTAATTTTAGATTTCTGTTTAATTTGAACAAAAAGGAAAGAAAGACAGTTTCTTATTAGCAGCATTTTCTTAGGTCTGCTCTGTTTGCTGGCCACGAATAGAGACACAGTCCCTTTAAGAGAACTTACTGATTCAGCCTTATCTGCAAAAACTATGTAGCTCTTTAAGAGAGTGTATTTTAAAAGCTCTTCTGGTTGAAAGATGATTAAAGATTCATAATAAAACAGATTCAGATGAAAAAAGACCTGTAAATGGGTTACAATGTGTGTAAAAGGTACATAGGTTTCAGAGAGAAAAGAGAGAATGTAGCGAAAATCTTTAAAAAGAGAAATAGAATAATAAAAATATAATAAGCCACATAAAGATGGAAAATAAACACAAAACTTCAATTTTGGTTGTTATTATGTTTAATTTTAATTTTTTAACTGTTAATGAGTTAACTGTAGAAAGACAATGGATTGCAAATTCAAAGTCTACTAAGTTAAACAAGAATATATATTTTAAAGGTATTTTGATTTTAAAATTTGTGTCTAAGGATTTATTGCTTTGGAACAGTTCTGCTTTTGTTTCCACAGAAGTTGAGAACCTGTGGATTGCTTCCAGGCAAATGTGGTTTCATCAACCAAGACCCCCTAAAAAAATCTCTGTTAGGAAGAGATAGCCACATCAACTTCAAGACTTCAGAGTATGATCCTGTTTAACTTGTGAGATTTTCAATGCCCCTTAATCAGTAGGAAGTAGTAATAGAAAACTACCCTCGAATTCCCAAAATATTGTTTATAAATGTTTGTTTTCATTATAAATGGTTAATGGTTATAGTTTATCTCTTTCTAAGAATAAAAAGGGGATATGGTATATGAATGATTTTTAAAAAATTAGATTATTGAATTTACTTAGATCAGGAAATCTGCTGCTAATCTCAAAATGTTTTATATTGATATAGATTTTGGTTTATTGATATAAATTTAAGGTCAATTCTCTCATGCTGTATGTATTTTTCTACTCTTATTTAAGATATAATTATGTAGCTCATTTAAAATTGCAATGTGTAATTAAATGCATGTTGGCTAGATTTTTAGGAATACAAAGATATATTTCAATTAGGTAGGTAATCTTCAAATACTTCTATGACCTACAGAATATGACATTTAAAATGTTTTAAGAACTTAGACTTTTCTAGACAGTGAGACAGGTCTGCTCCTGGCAGCACCAATCTACTTCAAGAAAAAAATGGGCATTGAAGAAACTCCATATAGAGTCTATTTGGCATCGGTTAGCCACTGGACATGAACCTGTTTGTATATTGACTGCTTGACAGTGTGCTTTTAAAAGTGGACATGCAGGTTTCATAGGAAGGTGAACTTTTCACTTTTTCAGAACAAGCCAAGATGGTCATTCATATTCCTTCTTTGCAGAGAAAACTGTCAGACATTCTTCAGGACCTGAGGAGAAGCAACTGATGAACTGTGCCAAAATGGGCAGAGCATATTTCCTGCTTCACTGAAATGAAAAGAGACTCTGAGCCTATAGTCTAAAGATAGATGCCCCAACTTTATAAAGGAACTTTGGATGACTTTCCAGGCAGATAGGTGTCATCTCTGTCCTTTCTGGATTTTAGAGGTCGCTTGCACTTCTGGTTAACTTGGGTAAATATATCCTTCTGTGGTCTTTGATGTAGTTGAAGATTAGATAGTTATAGGTACAGTTTTTCTTAGTCATTTGAAAGGTATATTGGATATGAAACTTTAGATTCATAAAGATAAGCTAGATGATAAGAGTATTTTCTTTAAGTTTGCTAAATACAAATAGACTAGAAATTATAACTGTAATTCTTGTTTGATGGCTGTTTTTTATATTAATTTTGCTATGTTAAAATTGAAGCCTTCCTTCTTTTGATTAGACAGAAAGGGGGGAAGTGATGTAGAATGCCTTTCTGTATGCTATGAATCACAATCTTTAAATAAAGGAGCTGTTTTGGGCCATGACAGGCACCATAGAAGAAGTAGGAGGAGAAATCAGAGCATAGGTAGGAGAAGCAGGACAGAGTCAGGCAGATCGAGCAAGCTGCTCAAGCAGCAACATGTGAGGAACACAGGTGAGCCATGGGCCACATGACAGACAGATTAATAGAAATGGGTTGAGTTAAGATGTAAGAGCAAGATAGCAATGTGACTGAGCCATAGGCCAAACAGCATAAAGTTAATATAAGCATCTGAGTCATTTCTGGGGACCTGAGTGGCAACAGGGGCAGCCAATGGGTCTGCTGTGGGATATATATATATATATATATGGTCTTTGGGTCTGGGCCTCTGGCCACCTGGGGCCTCGCATCCCCATTGCAACATCTCTGCTTTCAGTTAAATGGCTTAGGGTGTCACTGATCTGAGTTTATCAGACTATGATTAAGAGTCATTATTTTGCTATTTTTTTTTCGAACCAGTATTATTTGCTTTTTTTCCCATGCCCCTGGGTTATCTAGTTTCTGGTTTTGGCATCTCAATCAAAGTTGTATATAATTTTCATCTCATGAAGTGGACTTTAACAAAAGCTGATATTGTTTGTTTACTCTCTGCTTTGTGCTACTTTTCCCACGTATGAGAAATATAGGACATATTGTGGATTTAAGAGTTTGTGGGTGACTTGGTATTAACATTTTTTATCTTGCTGGCTTTCAGCAAACGTTCCTGCACAGTAGAAGCTAGATCATAAGAAAGCTCTATGTAGGCACTATCTCAGCTTCCCAGTGTTTATATATAAGTGATATAGCTTTGCCATAATTTTGTGGAAAATATTCTATATTCTTGAATGCATATTATGTTATTTGGGAATTCTTGTGAGATCACTTCAACAATTTGAGTATATGTAACTTAAACATGGCAAGAGAGGATTTATTTGGTGAAAATAGATGCCCACTTGGTATTCTTTCTTCCCCATTATTTGGAAATTTCAGTTATATCACCATATGTGTATGTGTGTAAGTGTATATGTGTCTGTGTGTATGTGAATATGTGTGTGTATGTGTTTATGTATTGTATGTGTGCATGTGTGTATGTGTGTGTATATGTATTTGTGTGTGTATGTATTGTGTGTATGTATGTGTGCATGTGTGTGTGTTTGTGTGTACTCTACAACTAGTCTTAAAATTTTGCTGTTTTTCCATGGTCATGCTTCTCCACATTTAATCTTGATGTTTCGTTTTTCCAGCTATCACTATCTATTATATTACTATGTTCTAATTATATTTATACCCACCCCATAGTCCCTAACATCTGTGCTTAGATGGATTGTATATTGTTTTCATGGACTTAAAATGTAATATCCTAGGGAATATCATTGGTATCTTCTATTCACTCTATATTAGTTTGGATCTTTGGATAACTCTGGCAGAAAAAAGAATCAGTGGTTAGTGACTATCAGTGTTCTTCTAGCATTCAGCTCCAATGTGGTCATCCTCAGTGACACATGGTTCTTAAGAGTCTTTCTTCTCTGCAAGGTATAAAGCAATGCATTTTCTTTATTATCTTCTAGTGTCCTGTGGCCTTTAAGGTACATAAATACATCATGATATGTAAATATTTTTGCATACATATTGTGGATGCTATGTAAAAAAAATAGCTGTTTATCGAGTGTTGTTCCTGTCATACAGGGAGGGGGCTTTTAAATGTCAATAATAAAAAGGAACATTTTATCAATGCTTTGGCTTTTTTCCCTCTGCAAAAAATCTGGTAATTTAAAAAACTTTATATATATGTTTATATATATATATAAATTCAAATTTCAGAAAGCTTTGTGTAATTCTTGGAAAAAATTTTGCCCTTCTGCTTCTGTTTTCTATTGCAATATCTTTGTACTTTTTTGTTAACTGACAAATAGCAATATGTGTATTTATGGGCTACAGTGTAGTGTGTCCATGGAGGAAAGCATTGCTAGGACTACTTTAACATCTCTCATGTCATTACCAACAAGAATTCTTACAAAAGCATTTGAAATAAAATGTTCAACCCCTACCTGACAAACCTATTGCCAGTTAATGTCAATAGTTTCAGTGTCAGCATCCCATGTTGTTCTGGTGGGAGATTTTATCAAATGTTCTTCTTCCTATGTATGATCATGTATCAACTACTCAGGCACTGAGTACTTCTGTGTGACCATTGTTAATTAATCTGTAATCCACTACATAAGCCCACATCCATGCATATGCAAGTGAATATACGTAAAATTAGTTATTTTTAATAACATGCAAATTAAAATATATTAGAAAGAGGTGTATAAGAAGTGAGGGGGATATGATAATGATGACAAAGGTCAGTATGATCAAAATGTTTTATCTACATATAGAAATATGAATATATATGTAAATAAATACATACACACACACACATACAAACACACACATATTTATGTATATAGGTACAGGATAACATTTAGAGAGAAGAAAAGGAAAAATGACTATTAACTGATAAGAAAGAGCTAGATGTCAGTAATGGATATTTTGGTCATTATAGGCAACATAAAACTAATTTTTTTATATTTATATTTTAACTCTGTCATTTGTTTTTCAGCTCTGGTGGTCAACATGTAAATAAAAATGTGTTTGATAGAAAGACTGTAAAATTCATTATGAAATTTCATAGCGTCAGACTACCTCTTCTCACTGCAAAGATGTTCAATCAGATGTATTTATTTGGGACCTGATTAATTTTACTCTAATTTTCTTTGCTTTTCTATTTATTCTCTGTAACATATTAATCTAGATATCCTTCTCTATTCCCAGTCCCTCTTCCAAGTTTCCCTGTGCCCAAGATCCATTCCTCCTCACTTTCCATTCAGAGAAGTGCAGGCATCTCAAAAATAGCAAGCTACTGGGAGGCTGACACAGTGCTTAGCTGTGGATCTCTGTATCTGCTTCCACCAGTTTCTGGAAGAAGGTTCTCTATTGACATTTATGGTGGTCATAAAAGTGATTATAGGGGAAGGACAGCTTAGAAACTATCTCTACTTTTGAATGGAGTCTTGGCTGGAGTCATCTTTCTGGTTCCTTGCATATTTTCTTAGAGACATGTTTCTAGCTAACCACACAATGGCTTCCTCTATCAAGGTATATATTTTGTTGTCCTCCCTCTGTGTTCCTCCCCTCAAATCAACCATTTTATTCCCTAATGTTCTTTTCCTACCTCCACTTATGTACTCTCTTCTATGATGCTAATTTACTCAGGAGATCTTCTTTATATCCCCTTCAGAGGATGGTCCATAGTTGTCTCTTCTGCTCCTTGGTTCCTCAATGTTACCTATAACCTCAGGGTTTGTGGATTGTAGCCTTCTTATCATTTACTTTACATCTAAAACCTACTTGTGAGTCAGAATACACCATACTGAACTTTCTGAGTCTGTGGTAACTCACTCAAAATATTTTTTTTTCTGGTTTCATCAATTTGCTGGCAAATTTCAGGATGTCTTTTTTTTTTAACTGCCCAGTAGTTCTCTATTATGTAATATACCACAATCTTTTAATATATTCTTTATTTGAGGGGTATCTAGGTTGTTTCCACATTCCAACTATTACAAATAGTGCTGCTATGACTATAGCTGAGCAAATGTACTTGTCATAGAAATGTGCATTTTTGAGTATACGCCCAAGAATGGTATTGCTGGATCATTGGGTAAGTTAATTCCCAGTTTTTCAGAAAAGATCAATACAGAATTTCAAAGTGGCTGCAAAAATTTAATTTTCTGGATATTTTGACAGAGGGAGGCACTGCTAGGTTAGAAAGAAACTCAGTGCTGCGGAAACCTCCAAGAACCCACAAGATGTCTCTGGCTAGGACTCTAAGCAATAGTAGAGAGGGTGCCTAACAGGACTTCCTCTATAATCAAATGAATGACTACCTTAATTGTCATTATGGAAACTTTATACAGCAATGGATAGAGACAGAAGCAGAGATGTCTACAGATAGTAAGATGGAGTCAGACTAGTTCATCACCTAAGAAATTCCTAATATTGTATACTATTATTCTGCTAAAGAACATAGTAATAAACTGTCCTATAAGCTCTCACATTTGTGGCAACGGATTTGTATATCTCTCCACCATCATTAGAGAAACTTCTTTTTTTGTATTCTGAGTAGAGTAACACAGAGGCTCACATTTTTCAAGCTACTGAGAAAAAGATATGCTAAAGGGCTCAGCTAACAAAAGGACATCTCCAAATAAGCTCTCTTACTCCTAAGAATCAGGAATCATCATGAAAGATGTACAAAATGTATTGAAACATTTCTCGTGTAGATAATACAAGGAAACAGGTTTGTAAAGACACAACAGAGCCTTTGCATATGTGAATTTATTTGTTCTGCACAAAATCTGCACAGATCAATCTAAAATATGCAGGAAGAGTAAAAGTGTTCAGGAAGTATCACACTTAGATGAATAGCTAATGGGAATAGAGGGCTTCTGAAAAATTATGTGTCACATTTCTACCTTTTAGAGACTTTGTGATTCTACAGATGCCTCTCTACTGGGCACATAGTTGACTTGTCACTGAGTAGACATTGCTATTTTTAATGTTTGGTTTATTTTAGGAAACAAATTAAAATTGAAGTGAGTAGAAAAGAAAGGAATTAAAGAAGGTAGTTTTATGTAGACTTGGTCTAAATATATGTATCTATAAAACACATTTTAAGTAATCAATATTATAAATGTTCTGAAACTTAACTGTGTTATTTTTGGATGGAAGAAGTCAATGAAGTGAGGATTCCTCAGAGACACAAAGACTTACCTAACTTTTTGATGAATCTGACATCAAGATTTCTAAGACTCTCCATAGACTACCCAATCAACATACAGGCATCATGAAAACGCAATGCCTTTTGAAAACACCTTGTTACTTTGGATATAGTCACAAGGAGCTCTAAATGTCTTTGCTAATTAACAATTTTAATTTTTCATAAATGATATAATCTCCCAAATCCACTGTTGTTACTGTCCTTGAAACAACAGATGAAATAAAAATCACAGTTCTACAGGGAGGTGAGGTCATAGAGTCACAGACCTCTACATCAGCTTTGTTCTAACTCTTCCATATCAGTGCTTATTAATAAATCTGGATCTTCCCCACGAATATATGCTCCTACAGAGACACATATCAAGGTACGTACTTTGTATTTCAGTTGGCTTGTTCAGAGTCAGCAAAAAAGAGAAGTCTGAAGGAAGTGTTCATGTCTGGTAGTGAGAGCTGTGGTAGAAACATATCCATGGAATAGATAAAGAAAGCACAAGTTCAATTTTATAACTAAGAGATGAGTTAGAAAGACTGAAGTGTTCCTTTTTTGTTTCTTAGTGTAATATCATTCCCCAACTTAAGGGTCACTGTGAGTAATAAAATGATAAAAACATTCTTCTGTAAATGTGGTGAAGATTTGTGGTAATAAGTCACTGAAATAAATTATCTGAGCCAAAATGATGAGTAGGTTATGTTTTCTCTCTTATTTTGATTTAATTTATCATGATTTCATGGTATAGTAAACCTTAGAATGAAAATATTAAAATTCTGCATTCCTGGGAAGTGCATAATGTAACTAGGAAGGGAGGGCACAGTATGAGTATTAGGTGATTACAGCCAAAATCAAGTGGGTTTTGATTAATTTCTCCCGAATTCATCAAATGTTAAACACAACTTTGTGGCACGTCTTCATCTCACCTTTTTATCACTATTGCTAATGGAAGACAGAGCCTTGTGCATGGTATGCAAGGGTTTACCCCTTCAGATAAGTTTTTATAAACATTTATTATGCTATTTCTCACTGGACAACATTTAAGATTCCACTTCTTCCAATTGTACTTTATTATCTCATATGCAACTTCTCTATTTGAATTTATCATATATTTCATTATAATAAGTTCATCAATATTAGAATGAGCAATCAAGTCACATGTGTACTACAAAGATTTATCTGGGACAGGGAAGGCAGAGGAAGACATATTTCTATGAATATGAGCTCAACAGGATTTACAGAGTGAGCGGAAGAACAGTCAGTGGTATATATTGACACTCAGTAATGAAAAATATCAAAAAGCATCAAGTACAAAGTGACTTTAAAAATATTTTAGAAATGAAAGGCTCTTATCATGTTATTATTTTTGAATTACATATTACTGTTTTATGTCATAATTTGTAGAGATTTATAATGTTAATAATTCTTCTATAGTGTCCACTATAACCTTTATCCATTATATTTCTCATGGTATTGACCAAACTCTTCAATACTTGTACTTGTTTTTATCTTGGCAGATGTGGAAGGTTAGGTCCCTTGCCATCAGTTTCCTAGAAATGCTTCTGGCCTTTCAGAAGGTATATACCTTTAGGTAGATAGAACTTCTAAAACCTTTTGTGGATTTGGGTTTTTCATTTGTGTCCTGTTAAAATGTTTATATCTTAAACTATGGCACAGCTAGTCCCTGAATTCCAGATTCATGACCCCTCACCCCTGTTAAGGATGAGATAATGGTCATAAATAGTTAACTTTGCACAATCAAAAGAAGCAGCAGAAACATCAGTAAAGAACATGTTTGTGATACTGTTCTGATAAACTTTAGTGAACTCACCATTTAGTTAATATCAGGGTTGACAAATACTTCAAGATCTATGTTAGGATATTTGTCTCAAACTGTGATTCAATAAGTTTCATGGGCAGAGAGCAGCCATGATTCCTAAAACAACCTTATTTGTTTGTCATTGGTACATGTTTCACATAAGGGATGAATACATACATCTCATGGAAATTCCACATGGAAAACATCATTTAGAATCTAAGAGGTCAAGCAAAAAATAATAGTGTAAGACTTCAAGGTCATATTGATATGCAGAATTCAATTGTCTATATTTGATAATTGATGAATGACTGTAATTGAGCAAGTGTGGGTGGTCTGCAGTTTGAAGCTCCCAAGACTATTATTTAATTATAACCACCAATATTTTTGATGGCATAAAAATTATTTTGGTTGTTAGAATTGCAGTTATTGATATGTAGGTATTTATTTGTACCCCATAAGAAGATGTGACCAGTTTCCTATAGTGTTGGTAATATTTTTAGACTTTTCTGATGAGGTTCCTAGATTATCAAGAGTTATATCCATATTCAGTATTTCTACATACATTTTTCTTTATATTTCATCACTTTCATATTTTTAATGTGGTTACTAATTTTAAATTAACTTAATATTAGCTAGGTTTTTAAATGCTTTCCTATTTAGTGTTTTGAATAAAATAATCCCAATTCTTCCCATTTGTCTACACTTCATTTAGCATATGTGATCCATACATATTTCTTCTATGTTCTTACCATGTGTGTTTTCTTATGTTCACTTATCTTCCTCATAGAGGATCTTTTTACTCCTCATATGGACCCCATTCTGGCTTTATGGATGACACAGAATCACTGTAAGATAATCGCATATTTTTAAAAATATAAGCTTTTAAACATTGAAACCCAATGTACACAATTGATCCAAGTCTGTATTATCTAACTTAATAAAATTTTTTATTTTCTCCTGTAGCCATTCACTATGGTGTTCTTCACTGACACTGCATAACTAAGAAGAAGCTGCTACTATTGGTAATTCTAAAGGTCTCATTTCGTCTTCATACTTTAACTTTTTCAGGTTTTAAAGTTCACTGGAAGTTCTGCTCCACTTCTTGGTTGTCAAACTGATGGTCTCTGCATCGCTGATCAGTGAGAGGATTAATAGCATCTTTCCTGATGCTGCTTGGTTTGGCCTGATTCTTATTTACAGCTGCTTTTGCCATTTTCTTCAATGAGATTTTTTATTACCTAGAGGGCTTCAGGCACCTTCTCCTGCAAGATTAGAGCACTGTATCCTGTGAGTCTCCTCCGAGTGTACTGACGGACTGTTCAATCCACTACCGTTTTTTCCTAATGTTTCCACTTTAGACTTCTTGTTGGTGCAAGATTAATCCACACACAGTGTCAATAGAGACATTGAAACTTTTCCATTAACTATCAATCTTCATATAGTAATTATTTCTTTGCCATTTCTGTTGACTTGTTTTACATATAGTTACTGTGTTGAGCATTCTGTGAGTTGTCTTTCCACTGGATGTTGCCAATGCTCTAAGAGTTTGAACCTGAGCATTCACAGGTGTGTGTGTGTGTGTGTTTGTGTGTGTGTGTGTGTGTGTGTGTGTGTGTGCGCGCCTGTGTGCTGTGTCTTTTTTCAGCAGAGCTCACTCTTAAATTAGTAAGAGTCAATTTGTGGCTTGAATCATTATTTGAATAAATTTTATTGTCTTATAAAATTTCTTTATTTATAACTGCAGATATAATTTAGAAGATGAAATATTTTATTATTCATCTTTTTATATTTTCATTAGATATATGAAATTATGAGTATATTTTCATTTATTTTACATCTTGATTATTATTCCTTGCTCTCAGGATCCAATGTTTCTCACAGAACAATTACCTTGTCCTAATGCTGATTATTGCATGGATATGAAGGCATATTTTCCATTCATATATGTGTTTCTGGCTTTTATGCATCTTCCAGTAGTATGTATTATAAGTAATAACTTCTCCTGGCATTGAATTCGAAAAATATTTGTTTTGTTGTGTAGTGTGAGATGGTACAGTTGAGTTCTAAGTAACAATCAAATTTAATTTTTCATTTTCTCTTTGGATTGCTCATTCTTTTCCTTCACTTTGACCAGAGAAAAAGCTTTGACCATTACCTGAATAAAATCATGCCTGATAACAGAATAGACTTCTGGAATCTGACCACAAAAATAATTTTCTTGTCACAAACTACAACTGGAATTCTGGCAAATTTCTTTTTTCTTTCCTATTATCTAGTCAACTACAGAGAATACTCCATAAAACCCACACATTTGATTTACATACACCTAATGTCAGCCAACACCTTGGTTATTCTCTCCAAAGGAGTGCCATACACATTGGCAGTTTTTGGATTAAAGCAGTTTCTAAATGATTTTGAATGCAGAATAATTTTGTACATTGAAAGACTTGGTCGGAGTGTGTCCATTGGCACCATCTGTCTCTTGAGTGTCTTCCAGGCCACTACAATCAGTCAGAAGGAATTCTGCTGTAAGGATCAAAAAGTCAAAGCTACAAATTCCTTTGCACGCTCCATTGCCCTCCTCTGGGTCTTCTACATTGTGATAAATTTCATTTTCTTTGTGTACCCAATTATCCAAATGAATAATAAAAATATAACAGGAAAAAAAGACTTTGAGTATTGTTCTATTGTGAGCCATAATGATATCAATAACTTATTGTATACAGCATTGGTGGTATGCCCTGAGATCTTCTTTTCTGTGGTCATAGCCTATTCCAGTGGCTCAATGATTGTCATTTTGTACAGACACAAACAGAGAGTTCAACATATCCATAGCACTCATGGTTCCAGCAGACTCTCACATGAATCAAGAGCTACAAAGAACATCTTGATGCTGATGTCTACCTTTCTGTCTTTTTATACTGTTTCCTCCATTTTACAAGGCTATAATGCTTTTTTCCATAATCAATATTGGCTTGTGAATTTCAATTCTCTAACATCTCTATGTTTTCCCTGTTTTGGACCCCTTTTTCTCATGAATTACCACCCTGTAGTACCTAGGATCAAATTACTTTGGATAAGGAATAACAATCACTTATCCTTATTTTAAGTATGTAAATGATATGATTTTGTGGCAACCAGTCTTTTACACACACATCACCCTCACAAAGTCACTATAGAAATTTAAGGTGCCCTTTCTTTGAGTTTAACTATAATTAAAATAATAAGTCTTAGAGTTTTTTCAGCTGATTTTTTTACTTGTGCACATGAATTTACCACATTGTACAAGAAAAATATTTCCTGTTCAACATATATCTGTTCTGTTTCCCCTCTTCCAGCTTATGTACAAATAATCAATCACAAGAGTTCTCCATAATGTTGTCTTTCTTCTGGCATTCATTCTTCCATGGCACCCTAGGGGCTCTTTATACTACAAGCAGGTTGCGTGATCTATATTCTAACTGCATAGAAAGTAGAAAACTTTACTGACCAAGAAGCTGTGCTTCAGGAGAGCCTAATCCATCCACAATTACTCCAGGCTACACAAGTAGCAGATAAATTCACAGTAACTTCCCAATACCCTGTTTTTTGTTGCACTAGAGACCCAGAAAAGTTTGATCGGAAGCTTGTAGCAACAGTCTACAACAATGTCTCAGAGAAGAGCATCTTCCTTTCCAACTCACGGAAAAACTATGGTCATTAACTATCATGTCATACAGAAAGCAATAGATATAAATAGTAATTTTGATATCATCTTGAAATTGTTTGCCAATATTATTTTCAGAAATATTACATTTTGTCCAATAGGCAAGATTGGTCTGTAAATTTACTTTGTCATTGTTTTGTTGGTAACTGTAATCTTGGATTCATCAAGTGAGCTTGGAAATCAATTAATAAAGGCATTATTGACAACTTTTGTAAATTCCTCAAAAAACTAAAAATAGAGCTACTATATATATCCCACCTATTATGCTCCTGCTTATATACACAAAGAACTCCATATCCTTTCATAGATATATATGCACATTCATGTTTATTACTGCTTTATTTACTATAGATGAAAATGGTGTCCATATATATACATAAAGATATAAATTCATATTTAATTTTCTTTATGTATTAATTGGGCTAGTACCAAATTATTGTTGATAGATGAAATCACAAAATCTATAAGAAAATTAAGTGACTTATATTGAATAATATTAAACCAGGTCCCACAAACTGAAAGAAAAAAAAATCACATGTCCTCTTTTACATGCAGATCCTATCCTATAATGTTCAAATGTGCATATAAGTTGGTGAATATAACTTAAGTTTAACATTTAGAAAACAGAGCAAAAATGTTGTTAGGCAACGGGCAGGCAAAAGAATTAATGAGTTATGAAATAGTATATAAAGATAATTATTTTTATTTTATTCTAATATTCTATTTTAAATTCGACCATTTCCTCATGCTATGGAGGAAAAGGACATTAAAATTCAATTGCTGATGAGAATTTAAAACCCTAAGCAAAGATTTCAGAATGTCTATGCTAACTGTATAAAACTAAATTGAGATAGACCGAGTTGGACTTGGGTAAGTATTCTTGAGTGGCTATTTCAGGGTCGCTCTTTAGTTCTTCAATTTGTGTGTTATTTACAATACTATGATTTTAGTTTAAAAGAATATGTCATCACAATTTATTGTACAATGCATGGATGGCTCAGATATAGGTGGTAGTAAAAGTAATTCACCACACAAGGAATTCAAAGATAGATATCAATTGATTATATTATTAATATGTGACAAAGATTCTTTTTTAAATTTCCCCCCGTATTGAGAATAGCGTTTTTTCTTATATATTATATAATGATTTGAGATTCTCCCATATTTATTCCTCTTAGATCTTCTCTACCTCCCCTCCCATGCTGATTCCCTCTGCTTCTGTCATTCAGAAGAGTAGGCATTAGAGACATACACTACATAACCTGCTAAAATATGAGATTTTAAAAAATCCTATTGAGGTTGGACAAGGCAAAGCAAGGACAGAAAAGATTCAAGAAGAATGCAGATAAATCAGAGACTCACTCATTCATATTTCAGGAGACCCATAAAATACTAATCTCATATCTGTAGTGTATATCTGAGCATGCAATAAAGAACTATGGAGTCTCCATGCTACTGAATTCAGTCTTATTTGATAGGATCCTAGAGAAGTGAGTGCTTTGTTTTTCTGGTGTCTCCCATTTTCTCTATTTTTTCCTTACATATTTTTGCCTCATCTTCCTAGGGATTTTCTAAGCCCTGAAACGTTATATTTGATGGGACATCCCAATTACCACCCATGAAGTCACAAATACTTTATAAAATCTAGCAGTTTTTTTTTTTATCATAAATACCATTAGGTGTCAAGAAAAACAGTGATGAACCTCAACATAATTAACGCTACATAATACAATCCTATTTGAGTGTTGTAAATAAAAAAATAGATTGGCCGAAGAATAAAGACAAAATAAGGATAGAATATGAATTATGAAAAACTGAAGGAAACTAGAGAACAGAAGACAACTGTGAATGAGTTGGACACATGTATTCCACCAGAACTGATAAAGGCTCTAGGTGCCAAGAATCTGTATCAGTTTCACAGATAAGTTGAACATGACTATATTATGTGGGGCAAAGCACTGTGGTGGGAGGAACCACATAACAGGATGATGAAAGACGGATAATTGACAATAAACTGGAAATTGGGGAGGTTGCTGCTGAGCAGCCTAAATTATAGAAAACAAAAATGACTCAGAGAATTTTCAGGTACAAAGAGGATTTAATAGATAGTAATGATATATGATGAGGTATAGTGAAGTTTTGAAGCTCACAATGGCTGAAAGATGGTTTGATGTAGTCTCTGCTTTCACAACGACCTTGTAAATCCTATGAAATCATTTTTGATGATAGATATTGGTCTTTAGTACAAAGCACTTGCCATGGTTCAGGGAACACATGACGCTAATAATGTATAGTGAATTCAAGTCCTACTCCTGCTCAGCTTTAGACAGAGCAATAGATAATGTATCCAGACATATTCTAAATATTGAATTTAGAAATGTCATATTTTCTGTGCCTGTACTTTGAGGTGATCATACTTGATAAGAGTCATTATTTTCTCTAATATATATGTTATAGGAGAGAAGATCTATCATCAAAGATGTGCCATGCTATAATCAATTTTAACTTTCTGATCATAGGGCAAAACACTTCCCTTGTACCCAGCCACCTTTCAAATTCTCAGTATCTAGTATATGTATATAGTTACACACACACACTCTTCTACTTAACTGTACATTTCCTCTACTTTCTCCCACATTTACATCCATGTATAACACTAATAGGCCAGGGAGTACATCTGAAACAATATAAATGCTATTTTTTCAAGCTAAATCAATTTTGCTGCAAATTGGTTACTTTTTTTCCACAGCTGAATAAAATTCAAACAGACACAAACAAACAAACACAAAACATGTAACTGAATAACATGGACAGTCCTAGAAACTCTTAATTGCTATGACGCATACAGACCCTATCTTGATTTTTCTCTATGGATGATTTTTTTTATGTTTTGTTTGAAAAGTATTGCTATCATTTTTAATAATGACACCAATCATTCAATACTGTCCTAATTAGAAACACAAACTTAGTAAGTACTTGCTTATGCAAATAATGAAATTAAAGAACATAATAGAACATAAAAGAATAGAAAGAGGTTGTCAATGTAAGTAATAGAATTCTCTGAATTCTAACACGTTGTTTGCTATTAGTAAGTACAGCAGAGCAAGGGAACTAAGTAGTGCCTTTTGAGCTGAAAGGAGTAAATTACTAAAAAGTATGAATCACTTGCTGCACTGGCATTGTCCAGTGACCTAGTAATTTATTTACAAAAATTAAACACAAGATTAAGATTCCAGATGCTGTATAAAATAGCATAGAAACAGCTTTCCAGGACAATAATAATTTTTTGTTATAGACTTAGAAGGTAACTTAGGACAGAGAACTCTGTCCCTATGGATGCCTTGCTCTGTTACAGCAATAATTTACCATGAAATCATTGGCTCATATTTTAATCTCAAAGGATTGATATCAGAGAAAGCTGATAAGGTATTTTGAGTTTTAGACACTGCTATAGTAAACCTTTAAACCTAGGGCATTTTTTTTCCATTTTATATATCTACCACAAGCACAAAAATAAAGCAATTTGCCAGCATTTGTAGTGTCCCCCTGCATGCTGACTGAAGTTCCAATGATCTTTAGTGCTCCAGCTTTGAAATATTTTTATTTTACATTCATTGGAATAATTTTGATACCAAGAAGAAAACTAACAGGAATATGTAGCTAAATTGTACTCTTTGCCCACTTTATAAAAATAAAAACAGGATTACAATTATTTAGAGATTCCTTTATATAGAAGAGATGTGAAGTTGTTTTCAGGCAAGTGTTTGAAATTAAGTCTATATACCTGGACATTATCTTAGAGAATTTATTGATAATAAAGTACCAAAGAAGGGTTTATGTTTAGAGAACTTTTATTGCTCTCTGAAAAAGCATGGCCAGGTGTATTCAATGCAGTTCTGTTATGCATCTTTGATTGTAATTTAAGGTGATATCTAGAGAATCTGAATAGAATTGCAGCACTGTTATTTCTATGACATACTAAAGGCTGTGCTTTCCCTCAGTCTGTGGTCTCCATTCATGAGAAATTAGAAAGTGTGTCATTTTATTATAGGAATGTTCTTAAATTGGAATAAGACTTGGCTGTGGTGAGTAGTTAAATTTAGATTGTTTCTCATTTTTTTCAATAGCATATTTACAACTCCTCAGAATCAATATTCAATTTAAATTTTTTGCAGCTTTGTGCTTGAAGCTAGGAAGTGAGACAGCTAAGATTGTTAATTATAAATATTCAAAGATGCACTCAGAGGAAACTAGAGATTGAGATATAGAGAAAGAAAGTGCAAGAGGGAGACAACACCCTGTCCCCTTGGAGAAATACACAAGGAACTCTTCGTGTCTTTGCTAATTAACCATTATATATATGTTTTATAAATGATGTAGTCTTGCAAAGCCATTGTCCCTGTCTCAATAGATGAAATGAAAATCACAGTTCTGCAGGGAGGTGAGGTCACACAGTAACAGACTGCTACGTCAGATGTGTTCTAACTTGCCTACACAAATACTTATTAATAAATTTGGATCTTTCCTATGTATCCAGCACTCTACAGAGACAACATCCAGGTGAGTATTTTATACTTCAGTCGGGGTGTCTGAGTAAGTGAAGAATGGTCTGAGTAAGTCCTCATGTCTGTTAATAAGATCTGTGGGAAATCCATGGAACAGACAAAGAAATGGAACAAGTATAATTTTATATCTAAGAGATGAGCTAGAAAGATTGAACTATTGCTAACTTTGTATCTGTTGTTTCTTAATGTACATCACATCCAACTGAGGTTGACCAAAGATAATAACATGATAATGAAGTGCTTCTTTGAATGTGCTTAATGATTGCAGTAATAAGTCAATGTAATAATCCTCCAGAACAAAAATAATGTGTAGTCTGTCCTTTCACTTTTAATATTTTAGTTTAATATACCATGGTTTCATGTCATAGTTAACATTAGAATAGAAATATTGGGATCTTGCATCCATGGAAAGTGTGATATGTAAAGAGGTTTGTTAAATAAAAGGCATTTTTATGTGACATGTGTATGTTTTATTTATAGAAGCTGTAGCTGAACATGTATTGAATTCCATTGTTGCAATGACTGCTTTAAAGTCTCTGTCTCTTTTTTGTGAAGAAAACGTGGAAGGAAAGGTATATTGAATTTTAGGCATTCACAGCCAGGTCAAATATATTTTGATTTATTTCATCTTGTTTCCTCATACTCTAATATTAAGCATAAATTGATGGTGTGCCTTCAAGTCACCCTTTCATCATAATTGGTAATGGAGAACAGAGTTTTGTGTAAGGTATGCAGGAGGTTTATCTTTCAACTAAGCTGATATAATAACTTAATATGCTATATCTCACTGAATAATATTTAAGGTATCACTTCTTCATATTGCATTTCATTAGAATATATGCCATTTCTATATTTGAATGCATTATAAATTTTATTATAATCAATCCATAAATCTTAGAGTTAGAAAATAAGCCAGGTGTGATGTGGGAATTCCTTTCTGTATGCTGTGAATATCAATCTTTAAATAAAGTAGCTGTTTTGGCCCATGACAGGCACCATAGAAAATTTAGAAGAAATCGGAGCTTAGGTAGGAGATGAACAGCAGAGTCAGAGACAGACAGAGCCAGCCACCAAGGAAGAAGCATGTAAGGAACACAGGTGAACCACGGGCCACGTGGCAGACAGATTAATGAGAATGAGTTGATTTAATATGTAAGAGCAAGCTAGCAATGTGCCTGAGCCATAGGCCAAACAGCATGAACTTAATATAAGCATCTGAATCATTTTGGGGGACTGATCAGCGGTGGGTGGCTAAGGGGTCTTGGGCTGAAGGTCTGTGGGTCTGTACCTCTGGCTGCCCAGGACCAAGGAACCTCACTACAACATCAGTGTTTGATTAAAAACTTTAATTCTAACACTTGAATATCACAGAAAGGCATATCTCTGTGAATCTGAGCTAAATGTGATTTCCAAAGCGAGTGGGAGCACAGCCAGGGGTATATAATGACACCAGTAATGAAAAATAACAAAGAGCATCAAGTCATGACACCTTTTAAAAACTGTTATAGTAACTTGGGATAGTTATGTTATTATCTGTGAATTATGTGTTACTGTTTCATATCTTAATTTTAAAGATTGATACAATGTATACTTGTTCTGTAATGTGTACTATAATGTTTACTGTGGAATTAAAATTTATAATCCTGGTTGCATCACACATATCTAGCCTGTGTTGTGCTTCTGAAATCAAACTGAAAAATGGGATAGCTTTATTTCACGTGAGACTTCATTGAGATCCACACACTTTACAAAATATTCAGAAGCACTGTGCCATTTGCCTGTGACTTAAAATTTATGTCAATGTGAAAAGTTATTTCTAGAGAGATTTATATATCTTTATTTTGTGTGTATGCATGTCTTTTTGTACATATAAATTTGAGCTGTATGAGACTACACTATCTGCAGAGTCTACTACATGATAACAAGCCTTCATGAAATTGGAGTTACAGGCAGTTGTAAGGCACTAAGTGGCTGCTAGGAACCAAACACAAATATCTTTCAACAGAGCTTTTTTTTCTTACCACTGTAACAAGTTTCTATTACTCCAAATTTAAAGCAAAATGAATATATTTGATTACCAGTAAAATGAACAAAAATCAAGTATGGTAAAACCTCTGTAGAAGATTGGAGCATGTTTTAGATCATCCAACATGGCTTTGTTAGCATTGAATTATGTACTTGTGTTTGTTCAAAACTAGCCATGTTAGAGTTATTTCATTTTTGACCCTATAAGTATACATTTTTTATTTAAAGAGGTGCATGATATTTGAGATTGTAAGTTAATTTGTTGAGAGGAGACATAATTGTACTGTCTATATTATATAATTTTAAACACCGAGGAAGCGAAACAGAATATAGAAGTGACTGTTAAATTATTATTGCTATTTTCTACAAATTTTATTTTCCATTATCTACACTTTACAAGTGTTAAGGAAATACTTTCATGTGAGAATACATGATCGCAATAGTTGTGATAATGTATTATCACATCTTCAATGTATATCTTCAATACTTATACTATTTTTCATCCTGGTTGAAATGAAAGATTAAGATTTATGGCAACAATTCTCTGGAAATGCTTTTGACCTCTCAGGAGGTACACACATTTTGGTTGGTATATCTTTTAGAACCTTTCAGGGATGTTGGGCTTTTTGTTTGTTCAATGTTAAAAGTTTTTGTCTTAAACTATGCCGTATCTGGCCCCCGCACTCCTGATTTATGCTACTCCCTCACCACAGCAAAAATGATGTGATGCTAAAGACATAGGCTTAGGTAAGTTGACTCTGCCTCATCTAAGGTGGATGGCTCCAACAACCAAGGCTTATCAACTCTGGTACCTCCTATGCCATTCCCGAGTCATAAGTTGGTCCACACTAGCAAATGCATCTTTTGGGACATGTTGATGCCTCTGTTAGACTAGCCTTATAAAGAAATAAATGCAATATTTCCAGAACTCAATACAGTTGCACGATATTCCAAAGATGTTTGTTAGGATATTTGACTCATATTATGATCCCATAAGATGTGAAGGTTCAAGCTGTGATTCCTACAACAACCTAAAATCAAACTTTATTTCAAATTTTTTTCTCATTTGGACATTTTCAAATAAGGAAACAAAACTGATATCTAGGCAACGTATAGAAATATCAGATTGGAAAACATCACTTAAAACCCAATACACGAAGCAGAAAACAGTAGTGTAAAGATTTCAAATGTCTGCTGGTATGAAAAATTGATCTTGTGTCCATATTCTTTTATCAATCAAGGACCGTAATTGATTAAGTGTGGGTAGTCTGCAGGTTGAAGCTCACAAGACTATTACTGGATTGTAACCATCACTCTTTTTAATAACCTAAATAAATTTATTTTGGTTGTAATCCTTAGGTTACAGTTATTGTTATTAAGGTTTGTATTTGTATATGCCCAATAATGATATTACTTGATCATCGTGGAAATTACTTTCCAGTTTTGGAGGAACCGCCATACTGCTTTCCAAATGGCTGTTCAAGTTTAAACTCAAATCAGAAATGATTCCCTTACTCCACATTCCCCCATCATAGGCTGTCATCTGTGTTGAAGCTTCTTCATTTCAGGAGGTCCCACTTATTAAATGTTGTTTTTTAGTCTTTTATATTGATGTTATATGTGTGAACTGGTAACCTGAGGTATTGCTTTAAGGGTTTTCCCACATTAATTGGTATCAAGTTCAGCATATCTGGGTTTATGTTGAGTTCCTTAAACCACTTGGATTTGAGTTTTGTGCTGGGTGACAGATATGAATCTATTTGTATTCATGTATAGACTACTATGTAGAAGCAGCTGTAGGAGTTGATATAATTTTGGGTGTCACTTATTTATACAATCAAGTCATTTATAAAAAGAGATTGTTTGAGTTCTTCTTTTCCAATTTGTTTCCCCTTAATCTCCTTTTGTTCTCTTATTGCTTTAGCTAATCCTTTGAGAATTATATTCAATAGAAAAGAGGAGAAATAAAAATCTCATCTTGTTTTTATTTTAGTGGACTTGCTTTTAGTTTCTTTCCACTTAGCTAGTTGATGGCTGATGCTTGCTGTGTATTACCTCTATTATCCTTAGGAATTTTGTCTGTTTTCCTGTGCCATCTAGGACTTTTATCATGGAGTATTGGATTTTGTCAAAGGGTTCTTTCAGCATCATGTGTTTTTTTCCAGGTTGTTTACATGATGGATGACATTACCAGTTTTTTATATGTTGAACCATGCCTACGTCTCTGTGTTGCAGTTTACTTGATCATAGTGGATGGTTTTGTGATATGTTGTTCAATTTGGTTTATGGCAGTATTTTATTGAGTACTATTGCATCAATGTTCCTTTTAGTGCTATTTTCAGGGTCATTTTGTGAATAGGAATTATTTAATCCTAGTTTTCTCTTGAGATATCTTGTTTACTCCATCTGTGGTGGTTGACAGTTTTCCTGGATATAGCAGTCTGGTCTGGTATACATGCTCCTTTATAGTATATTAATGTCTGACCAGGACCTTCTAGCTTTCAGTGTTTCCATTGAGTAACCTGGTGTTATTCTAATACATTTCCTTTATTGGTAACTTGGCCTTTTTCCTTTGCAGCTCTTAGATTTTTATTTGTTCTTTAGGTTTATTGGTTTGTTTATTATGTGACCAGCAGACTTTTGGGGGGCATCTAGTCTAGTTGGTGTTCTTCAAGCTTCTTGCATCTTTATAGGCATTTCTTTCTTTAGGTTGGGAAAGTTTTTTTAAATGATTTTTGTTGAATGTATTTTCTGTGCCTTTGATCTGGAGCTCTCCTTCTTCAATTTTAACTATTCTCAGGTTTCGTCTTTTTCACAGTGTTCTATATTTTCTAGACACTTTGTGTTAAGACTTTTTGGTTTTAGTGTTTTCTTTGACTGATGTATCTATCTCCAGTATTGAATTTTTCACACCAGAGATTCTCTCTTCCATCTCTTGCATTCTGTCAGTTATGCCTGTGTCTGGAGTTTTGGTTCATTTTTTAAATGATTTTCTTTATCTAGCATTTCTTCCATTTGTGTCTTCTCCATTGCTTCTATTTTAATTATTAAGTCTTGGTATGTTTTCTTCACCTGTTTCATTTTTTAATTTTCTTTCAAGGATTTCTTAATCTATTTTTTGCTTGTATTTTCTTCTATTTCTTTAATTGACAATTCAATATCCTTTAAAAGTTTTTTTTATCTTCATAAAATTGTTTTAAGATTGTTTCCTTCTGCTTCTTCTGCATTGCCATGCTCAAGTCTTGATGCAGAACTATCACATACTTCTGGTGGTACCATGTTGTTCTTTATTTTGCTATATATATATTCTTGCACTGGTTGGTGTTTGCCCATTGCTTTCTTGGTATACTGCAGGATTTGTCTGCATCTCAGAGTTAATTTTTGTGTACTCTGTTCTGGGTTTGCTTGCATCTCTGAAATCCTCTCTTGGTCCAATCTGGGTTCTTGGTCCACTTGGAGGTATATTACTGTATGACACAGTGATACCTCTTATTTCAGTAAGTGTTGACACACTGGTTTTCAGGTGGCCACTTTTGACCCAGTAGGTCCTGAGATACTTAGAGTCTCATATAGATGTTTTTTGATTGAAGAACTGAAGAACTCTTGAGTTTTTTAGTCTTTGTCTCCTACTTTCTTAGTCTTCTGTGGACTGGGGTCTTTTAATCTTAGTTTATTGCAGGATGGGAATCTGTGCATTTCTGCTTCTCCCTGCGGTCTATCTTAGTCTGATGTTGACTAGGGGTTTGTGGGTTTCTAGTTGTCTCTAAGGTTCCTCTTAGTCTGCTATTTGTCTGTTAGTCTGCTGTGTGTCAGTGATCTGTGGGCTTTTGTTTTTCTCTGATGCTGCTGAGGTCATGGTGTGATGGAGACAATTGTGAATGGGGTATGATTTTGGAGCTTGGGTGTCCAGTGAACTTGGGTTCTGCTAGGGGCTACGGTTGGCATGGAGTTTTCAACTGGCTTGGATTTAGGGTGAGGCCTGTGGGGGTGGAGTTCCAAGGGCTTTGTCCCCAGGTTGTGCCTCCAAGATTTTTGTGTCCACTTGACAGCGGCAGGGTATAGCTCATCTCTTTGTTTACTGAGAGCCAGGAGCCAAATTCAGTATTGTAAAATATATTTTCCTTTACATTTTGTAATTTAATTTTTTTTTGTATTCTGAGTACTAATTTTAAATTAACTTAACAGTAGCTAGTTTCTTGTAGGCTTTTTTCTATTGAGTGTTTTGATGGAAACAATGTGATACCTTTTCATCAATTTTAGCATATGTGATCCATATACATTTCTTCTATGTTCTTACCATGTGTGTTTTCTTACCTTCTTCACTGGCCTCTCTCAAAAAGGCTATTTTTAATCCTATTTTTATAGCAATGGGACACAGTTATTCCAACATCATTATATACTTCATAATTCTAAGCTATAATACATTTAGCCACAATATACACAATCAATCCTTCTCATCGTATATTACTATCTTAATATAAATACTTTCCTTTTCTCCTGCAGCCATTCTCTCTGGTGTTCTTCACTGACACTGCATAAATAAGGGGTTGTGCTACTACTTGCTAGTTCATAAGGTCTTGTTTCACCTCCATACTTTGTTTTAACTTTTCCAGGTTTTAAAATTCAATGCAAGTTCTGCTCCAGTTCTACATTGTCAAGCTGATGGTCTCTGCATTGCTGATTAGTGAAAGGAGTAATAGCATCCTTCCTGATGCTTCTTGGTTCAGCCTGGTACTGATTTACAGCTGCTTCTGCCATCTTTTTTAATGGGATTTTCCCCTAACCTAAGAGGGCTTCAGGCACTGTCTCCTGCATGATTAGAGGATTGTGTGCTGTGAGTCTCCTCCACATGTACTGATGGACTGTCTAACCCACTACCTTCTGTCCTCCTACTTTTATTCTAAACTTCTGGTTGTTGCAAGTTTAATCTAGACACAGTTTTAATAGAGACACTGAGACTTTCTTGTTAGCTATCATTTTTCAGATAATAATTGTCTCCATTTCCATTGACTTATTTTACCTATAATAATTGTGTTGAATATTCTGTGGTTTGTGTTTCCATTGGGTGTTCCCAATGTTCTAAAAACCTGAGCCTTATCATGCATGTGTGTGTGCATGTGTGTGTGTGTCTATGTGGTGTTTCTTTTCAGCAGAGCTTGCTCTTAAATTAATAAGATATAGTTTGTGGCTTGACCTATCAATTGAACAAATTTTATGCTCTTATTACATTTTCTTATGTATAGCAGTGGGTATATATTAAATGACATTGAAATATTTCATTACTCATCTTTTAATTTTATAATTTTATTAGAAATTTATATTTTTGAGTATTTTATTGTTCAATAAAGTTGTGTTCCCTTATCATTAAAAATATAAGTGTATTTTCATGTTTATGTATTTTGATTATTATTATTGGCTCTCAGTTTCCAATGTTTCTCACAGAACAATTACCTTGTCTGTAATCTGCCTACTGTATGGTTATAAAGTCCTATCTCCCATTTATATATCCATCTCTGGATTTCAGCCATCTTCCAATAGTATGTATTGTAAGTAATAATTTCTCCTGCAATTAAATTTGAAAAAAATCTTTTTATGTTGTTTAATGTGAGATGGTACAGCTGAGCTCTAAGAAACATTCTGATTTAGCTTTTTATTTCCTCTTTGGATTGCTCATTCTTTTCATTCATTTTGACCTGAGAAGTGGCTTTGGCCATTATCTGAATACAATCATATCTGTTAACAGAATGGTCTTCTGGAATGTTATCATAAAAATACTTTTCTTGTCTCAAACTACAACTGGAATTCTGGCCAATTTCTCTTTTCTTTCCTATTATCTAATCAACTATCGAGAGTACTCCATAAAACCCATATATGTGATTCACATGCACCTAATGTCAGCCAACATCTTAATTATTCTCTCAAAAGGAGTGCCACACACGGTGGCAGCTTTTGGTTTAAAGCACTTTCTATATAATTTTGAATGCATAATAATTTTATACATGGAAAGAGTTGGTCGGAGTGTGTCCATTGGCACTATCTGCCTGTTGAGTGTCTTCCAAGCCATTACAATCAGTCAAAAAGAATTCTGCTGTAAGGATCAAAAATTCAAATCTGTAAATTCCTTTGCATGCTCCATTGCCCTTCTCTGGGTCTTTTACATTTTGATAAATTTGATTTTCTTTGTGTACCCAATTATCCAAATGAATAATAAAAATGTAACAGGGAAAAGAGATTTTGAGTACTGCTTTATTATGAGACATAATGAAATAAATAACTTACTATATATAGCATTGGTGGTATGCCCTGAGTTCTTCTTTTCTGTGCTTATTGCCTATTCCAGTGGCTCAATGATTGTCATTTTGTACAGACACAAACAGAAAGTTCAACATATCCATAGCTCTCATGGTTCCAGCAGACCCTCACCTGAATCAAGGGCTACAAAGAGCATCTTGATGCTGGTGTCTACCTTTCTGTCTTTTTATACTGTTTCCTCTATTTTACAAGGCTGTATTGCTTTTTTACATAATCAATATTGGCTTGTGAATTTCACTTCTCTATCATCTCTGTGTTTTCCCTGTTTTGGACCCTTTTTCCTTATGAATCATCACTCCTTAGTAAGTAGGATCAGATTACTTTGGATAAGGAATAAGAATCACTTCTCCTTATCTTAAGTATGTAAATAATATAGTTTTTTAATGACCAGATTTTTACTCATTCATCACTCTCACAAATCACCATTAAATTTTAAGGAGTTATTGCCTTGTCTTTTAAGTATTAACCAAATTGTTAAATCTAGGAGTTTGTCAGCTGGTTTTATTAGTTTTCTACATGAATTTACCACAGTATATAAGAAAATTTACCTCTTCAACAAATACCTACTAGGCTTCCCTTATTCCAGCTGATTCTTGTCATTATGCAGCAAAGGTTCAAGAAGAAAACAAGACAGATTGTATATCCTCCAAATAGACCTTCATCAATGTTCTCTTTTTCTAATTGACTTTCTTTTTTTATGATTAGAAATCTTTTTCTCTCTGAGATCAAGGAGAAAATAATTTTATTTATTTACATATTGGTCATGTGTTTTTGTTTTTAGCTGTCATACTTAAGTTGTGAGTGCATGTTGAATTTATTTTAACAAAGAGTCTATGTGAGGTCTTCTCAGGTGACCTACATTTATGTCTTGGGTTGTGTATGTGTGTGTGTGTGTGTGTGTGTGTGTGTGTGTGTATGTTTGTGTGTCTGAGAGAGAGAAGCATACCACCAGCCCAAATTAGTGTTTCATTTAGACTTTCAAAGTATTTTTAGTTGAGTTCATTTCTTCTTTCTGTAGAATCATCCTTTGTTCATGGTCTTGGAGGTGGTTTGCTTGTAATCAAAACAAAATGTTATTATTTCCCCAACCTTCCCCCCCCAATCAATCAATAGAGCTCTCAGTAAAGTTGTTATTCTGGTGTTCATTGTGCTTGGTTTCTTGGTTACATAACAAAGAGCTTGTGGGACCTACAGTATAACTGCATGAAAAATAGAAACTATGACTGACAAATAAGTTGTGTTTCACGAGGTTCTGACCTATGCACAACTGCCTCAGGCTACACCAGCTCAGGTAAATTCTCAGTAAATTTTGAAATGCCTTTTCTATTGCTCTAGAGACATTCAGATTGGTTTTCTCTGAAGTTTGTAGTAACATTTTCAATCAAGCATCTTTCACTACCATTTCAGAAAAAATATGATATATATCTTTTACCTCTTACTGAAAACAATAAAAATAAATTATGGTTCTAATGTTTTCTTGATACTGTTTTTCAATATTTTTTAGATGTTTTGCATGTTTTCTATTAGGCAGATTAGTTTGAAAATGTACTTTGTTATTGTTTTGTTGGTATCTGTAATCCTGGCTTCATCAAATGAATTTGGTAATCATTTAATAAAGTAAATATGGACAACTTTTTGTAGAATTCTCAAAAAAACTAAAAATAGAGCTGCTACATATCCCATCGATTATGGCCCTGGGCATATAAACAGAGAACTCCATATGCATCCATAGAGATATATGCATTCACATTTATTGCTGTTCTATTTAATACAGAAAGAAATTGTGCCCACATGTATGCATAAAGAAATAAATCCTTACTTAAATTTTTGTTTTTATATAAATTTGACTACCATACAAATATGGTGATAGATTAAATCACAAAATGTGTAGGAAAACTAAAGGATTTAATTGAAAAATATTAATCTATGTCCTATAAAGTGAGAAAGAAAATCACATGTTCTCTTTCATGTACAGAATCTATTCTATAATTTGAAAATGTGGATCTATAACTTGGTGAGTATAACTTAAGTCTAATATTTAGAAAAGGGGGCAAATATAATGTTAGACAATGGGCAGGCAAAAGAATTTATGACTTATATAATATAATATAATATAATATAATATAATATAATATAATATAATATAATATAATGTAATGTAATGAAACGTAACGTAACGTAACGTAATAATGTAATGTAATGTAATGTAATGTAATGTAATGTAATGTAATGTAATGTAATGTAATGTAATGTGATGTTCTAAGTATTCTTGAGTGGCTATTCAGGGTCGCTCTTTAGTTCTTCAATTTGTGTGATATTTACAATACTATGATTTTAGTTTAAAAGAGTGTCATCACAATTTATTGTACAATGCATGGATGGCTCAGATATAGGTGGTAGTAAAAGTAATTCACCACACAAGGAATTCAAAGATAGATATCAATTGATTATATTATTAATATGTGACAAAGATTCTTTTTTAAATTTCCCCACATATTGAGAATAGCTTTTTTTCTTATATATTATATAATTATTTAAGATTCTCCCATATTTACTCCTCTTGGATCTTATCTACCTCCCCTCCCATGCTGATTCCCTTTACTTCTGTCATTTGGAAGAATTGGCATTAGAGACATACACTACATAACCTGTTAAAATATGAGATTTTTAAAAATCCTATTGAGGTTGGACAAGGCAAAGCAAGGACAGAAAAGATTCAAGAAGAATGCAGATAAATCAGAGACTCACTCATTCATATATTCAGGAGACCCATAAAATACTAATCTCATATCTGTAGTGTATATTCTGAGCATGAGATAAAGAACTATGCAGACTCTATGCTACTGAATTCAGTCTTATTTGATAGGATCCTTGAGAAGTTGAGTGCTTTGTTTTTCTGGTGTCTCCCATTTTCTCTATTTTTTCCTTACATATTTTTGCCTCATCTTCCTAGGGATTTTCTAAGCCCTGAAACGTTATATTTGATGGGACATCCCAATTACCAGCCATGAAGTCACAAATACTTTATAAAATCTAGCAGTTTTTTTTTAATCATAAATAACATTAGGTGTCAAGAAAAACAGTGATGAATCTCAGCATAATTAAGTCTACATCCTACAATCCTATTTGAATGTTGTAAATAAAGAAATAGATTGGCCGAAGAATAAAGACAAAATAAGGATAGAATATGAATTATGAAAAACTGAAGGAAACTAGAGAACAGAGGACAACTGTGAATGAGTTGGACACATGTATTCCACCAGAACTGATAAAGGCTCTAGGTGCCAAGAATCTGTATCAGTTTCACAGATAAGTTGAACATGACTATAATATGCGGGGCAAAGCACCGTGGTGGGAGGAACCACATAACAGGATGATGAAAGACGGATAATTGACAATAAACTGGAAATTGGGGAGGTCGCTGCTGAGCAGCCTAAACCATAGAAAACAAAAATGACTCAGAGAATTTTCAGGTAAAAAGAGGATTTAATAGATATTAGTGATATATGATGAGGTATAGTGAAGTTTTGAAGCTCACAATGGCTGAAAGATGGTTTGATGTAGTCTCTGCTTTCACAACAACCTTGTAAATCCCATGAAATCATTTTTGATGATAGATATTGGTCTTTAGTACAAAACACTCACCATGGTTCATGGAACACATGACACTAATAATGTATAGTGAATTCAGATCCTACTCCTGCTCAGTTTCAGACAGAGCAATAGATAATGTATCCAGACATATTCTAAATATTGAATTTAGAAATGTCATATTTTCTGTGCCTGTACTTTGAGGTGATCATACTTGATAAGAGTCATTATTTTCTCTAGTATATATGTTATAGGAGAGAAGATCTATCATCAAAGATGTGCCATGCTATAATCAATTTTAACTTTCTGATCATAGGGCAGGACACTTCCCTTGTACCCAGCCAACTTTCAAATTCCCAGTATCTAGTATATGTATATAGTTACACACACACACACACACACACACACACACACACACACACACATTCTTCTACTTAACTGTACATTTCCTCTACTTTCTCCCACATTTACATCCATATATAACACTAATAGGCCAGGGTGTACTTCTGAAATAAAATAAATGCTATTTTTTCAAGCTAAATCAATTTTGCTGCAAATTGGTTATTTTTTCTCCACAGCTGAATTAAATTCAAACAGACACAAACAAACAAACACAAAACATGTAACTGAATAACATGACAGTCCTAGAAACTCTTAATTGCTATGACACATACAGACCCTATCTTGATTTTTCTCTATGGATGATTTTTTTTTATGTTTTGTTTGAAAAGTATTGATATAATTTTTAATAATGACACCAATCATTCAATACTGTCCTAATTAGAAATAAAATCTTAGTAAGTACTTGCTTATGCAAATAATAAAATTAAAGAACATAATAGAACATAAAAGAATAGAAAGAGGTAGTCAATGTAAGTAATAGAATTCTTTGAATTCTAAAACATTGTTTGATATTAGTAAGTACAGCAGAGCAAGGGAACGAAGTAGTGCCTCTTGAGCTGAAAGGAGTAAATTACTGAAAAGTATGAATCACTTGCTGCACTGGCATTGTCCAGTGACCTAGTAATTTATTTACAAAAATTAAACACAAGATTAAGATTCCAGATGCTGTATAAAATAGCATAGAAACAGCTTTCCAGGACAATAATAATTTTTTGTTATATACTTAGAAGATAACTTAGGACAGAGAACTCTGTGGATGCCTTGCTGTGTTACAGCAAAAATTTACCATAAAATAATTGGCTTATGTTTTAATCTGAAAGGAGTGATTTCAGAGAAAGCTGATAAGGTATTTTGAGTTTAGGCAGTACTATAGTAAACCTCTAAACCTAGGGAAATTTTTTTCCATTTCATATATCTACCACAAGCACAGAAATAAAGCAATTTGCCTGCATTTATAGTGTCCACATGCAGGCTGACAGAAGTTCCAATGATCTTTAGTGCTCCAGCTTTGAAATATTTTTATTTTACATTCATTGGAATAATTTTGATATCCAGGAAGAAAACTAACAGGATTGTGTAGCTAAATTGTACTCTTTGCCCACTTTATAAAAATAGAAACAGGATTACAATTGTTGAGAGATTCCTTTACAGAGAAGAAATGTGAAGTTGTTTTCAGGCAGGTGTTTGAAATTAAGTCTATATACCTGGCCATCATCTCAGAGAATTTATTGATAATAAAATACCAAAGAAGGGTTTATGTTTTGAACACTTTTATTGCTCTCTGGAAAAGCATGGCCAGGTGTATTCAATGCAATTCTGTTGTGCATCTTTGATTGTAATTTAAGGTGATATCTAGAGAATCTGAATAGAATTGCAGCACTGTTATTTCTATGACATGCTAAAGGCTGTGCTTTCCCTCAGTCTGTGGTCTCCATTCATGAGAAATTAGAAAGTGTGTCATTTTATTATAGGAATGTTCTTAAATTGGAATAAGACTTGGCTGTGGTGAGTAGTTAAATTTAGATTGTTTCTCATTTTTTTCAATAGCATATTTACAACTCCTCAGAATCAATATTCAATTTAAATTTGTTGCAGCTTTGTGTTTGAAGCTAGGAAGTGAGACAGCTAAGATTATTAATTATAAATATACAAAGATGCACTCAGAGGAAATTAGAGATTGAGATATAAAGAAAGAAAGTGCAAGAGGGAGACGACACCATGTCCCCTTGGAGAAATACACTAGGAACTCTTCATGTCTTTGCTAATTAACCATTATACATATGTTTTATAAATGATGTAATGTTGCAAAGCCAGTGATTTCATTGTCCTTGTCTCAACAGTTGAAATGAAAATCAGAGTTCTGCAGGGAGGTGAGGTCACAGAGTAACAGACTGCTATGTCAGCCTTGTTCTAACTGTCTTACAGAAATGCTTGTTAATAAATTTGGATCTTCCCTATGAATCCACCACTCTACAGAGACAACATCCAGGTGAGTATTTTATACTTCAGTCGGGGTGTCTGAGTAAGTGAAGAACGGTCTGAATAAGTCCTCATGTCTGTTAATAAGATCTGTGGGAAATCCATGGAACAGACAAAAAAATGGAACAAGTATAATTTTATATCTAAGAGATGAGCTAGAAAGATTGAACTATTGCTAACTTTGTATCTGTTGTTTCTTAATGTACATCACATCCAACTGAGGTTGACCAAAGATAATAACATGATAATGAACTGCTTCTTTGAATGTGCTTAATGGTTGCAGTAATATGTCAACATAATAATCCTCCAGAACAAAAATAATGTGTAGTCTATCCTTTCACTTTTAATATTTTAGTTTAATATACCATGGTTTCATGTCATAGTCAACATTAGAATAGAAATATTAGGATCTTGCATCCATGGAAAGTGTGATATGTAAAGAGGTTTATTAAGTAAAAGGCATTTTTATGTGACATTATGTGTATGTTTTATTTATAGAAGCTGTAGCTGAATATGTATTGAATTCCATTGTTGCAATGACTGCTTTAAAGTCTCTGTCTCCTTGTTGTGAAGAAAAAAGTGGAAGGAAAGGTATATTGAGATTTAAACATTCACAGCCAGGTCAAATATATTTTGATTTATTTCATCTTGTTTCCTCATACTCTAATATTAAGCATAACTTGATTGTGTCCCTTCAAGTCACCCTTTAATCATAATTGGTAAAGGAGAACAGAGTTTTGTGTAAGGTATGCAGGAGGTTTATCTTTCAACTAAGCTGATATAAAAACTTAATATGCTATATTTCACTGAATAATATTTAAGGTATCACTTCTTCATATTGCATTTCATTAGAATATATGCCATTTCTATATTTGAATGCATCATAAATTTTATTATAATCAATGCATCAATCTTAGAGTTAGAAAATAAGCCAGGTGTGATTTGGGAATTCCTTTCTGTATGCTGTGAATATCAATCTTTAAATAAAGTAGCTGTTTTGGCCCATGACCGTCACCATAGAAAATTTAGAAGAAATCGGAGCTTAGGTAGGAGATGAACAGCAGAGTCAGAGACAGACAGAGCCATCTACCAAAGAGGAAGCATGTAAGGGACACAGGTGAGCCACGGGCCACATGGCAGACAGATTAATGAGAATGAGTTGTTTTAAGATTTAAGTGCAAGCTAGCAATGTGCCTGAGCCATAGGCCAAACAGCATGAACTTAATATAAGCATCTGAATCATTTTGGTGGACTGATCAGCGGTGGGTGGCTAAGGGGTCTTGGGCTGAAGGTCTGTGGGTCTGTACCTCTGGCTGCCCAGGACCAAGGAACCTCACTACAACACCAGTGTTTGATTAAAAACTTTAATTCTAACACTTGAATATCACAGAAAGGCATATCTCTGTGAATCTGAGCTAAATGTGATTTCCAAAGCGAGTGGGAGCACAGCCAGGGGTATATAATGACACCAGTAATGAAAAATAACAAAGAGCATCAAGTCATGACACCTTTTTAAAAACTGTTATAGTAACGTGGGATACTTATGTTATTATCTGTGAATTATGTGTTACTGTTTTATGTCTTAAATTTTAAAGATTGATACAATGTATCCTTTTTCTGTAATGTGTACTATAATGTTTACTGTGAAATTAAAATGTATAATCCTGGTTGCATCACACATATCTAGCCTGTGTTGTGCTTCTGAAATCAAACTGAAAGATGGGATAGCTTTATTTCACGTGAGACTTCATTGAAATCCACACACTTTACAAAATATTCAGAAGCACTGTGACATTTGCCTGTGACTTAAAATTTATGTCAATGTGAAAAGTTATTTCTAGAGAGATTTATATATCTTTACTTTGTGTGTATGCATGTCTTTTTGTACATATAAATTTGAGCTGTATGAGACTACACTATCTGCAGAGTCTACTACATGATAACAAGCCTTCATGAAATTGGAGTTACAGGCAGTTGTAAGGCACTATGGCTGCTAGGAACCAAACACAAATGTCTTTCAACAGAGTTTTTTTTCTTACCCCTGTAACAAGTTTCTATTACTCCAAATCTTAAAGCAAAATGAATATATTTGATTACCAATAAAGTGAACAAAAATCAAGTATGTATCAAATCTCTGTAGAAGATTGGAGCGTGTTTTAGATCATCCATCATGGCTTTGTTTGCATTGAATTAGGTACTTGTGTTTGTTCAAAACTAGCCATGTTAGAGTTATTTCATTTTTGACCCTATAAGTATACATTTTTTATTTAAAGAGGTGCATGATATTTGAGATTGTAAGTTAATTTGTTGAGAGGAGACATAATTGTACTGTCTATATTATATAATTTTAAACACTGAGGAAGCGAAACAGAATATGGAAGTTACTGCTAAATTATTATTGCTATTTTCTACAAATTTTATTTTCCATTATCTACTATTTACAACTGTTATGGAAATACTTTCATGTGAGAATACATGATCGCAATAGTTGTGATCATGCATTATCACATCTTCAATGTATATCTTCAATACTTATACTATTTTTCATCCTGGTTGAAATGAAAGAATAAGATTTATGGCAACAATTCTCTAGAAATGCTTTTGACCTCTCAGGAGGTACACACATTTTGGTAGGTATATCTTTTAGAACCTTTTAGGGATGTTGGGCTTTTTGTTTGTTCAATGTTAAAAGTTTTTGTCTTAAATTATGCCGTATCTGGCCCCTGCACTCCTGATTTATGCTACTCCTTCACCACAGCAAAAATGAGCTGATGCTAAAGACATAGGCTTAGGTAAGTTGACTCTTCCTCATCTAAGGTGGATGGCTCCAACAACCAAGGCTTATCAACTCTGGTACCTCCTATGCCATTCCCGAGTCATAAGTTGGTCCACACTAGCAAATGCATCTTTTGGGATGTGTTGATGCCTCTGTTAGACTAGCCTTATAAAGAAATAAATGCAATATTTCCATAACTCAATACAGTTGCACGATATTCCAAAGATGTTTGTTAGGATATTTGACTCATATTATGATCCCATAAGATGTGAAGGTTCAAGCTGTGATTCCTACAACAACCTAAAATCAAACTTAATTTCATATTTGTTTCTCATTTGGACATTTTCAAATAAGGAAACAAAACTGATATCTAGGCAACGTATAGAAATATCAGATTGGAAAACATCACTTAAAACCCAATACACGAAGCAGAAAACAATAGTGTAAACATTTCAAAGGTCTGCTGGTATGAAAAATTGGTCTTGTGTCCATATTCTTTTATTAATCAAGGACCGTAATTGATTAAGTGTGGGTAGTCTGCAGGTTGAAGCTCACAAGACTATTACTGGATTGTAACCATCACTCTTTTTAATAACCTAAATAAATTTATTTTGGTTGTCATCCTTAGGTTACAGTTATTGCTATTAAGGTTTGTATTTGTATATGCCCAATAATGATATTACTTGATCATCGTGGAAATTACTTTCCAGTTTTGGAGGAACCGCCATACTGCTTTCCAAATGGCTGTTCAAGTTTAAACTCAAATCAGAAGTGATTCCCTTACTCCACATCCCCCCATCATAGGCTGTCATCTGTGTTGAAGCTTCTTTATTTCAGGAGGTCCCACTTATTAAATGTTGTTTTTTAGTCTTTTATATTGATGTTCTATGTGTGAACTGGTAACCTGAGGTATTGCTTTAAGGGTTTTCCCACATTAATTGGTATCAAGTTCAGCATATCTGGGTTTATGTTGAGTTCCTTAAACCACTTGGATTTGAGTTTTGTGCTGGGTGACAGATATGAATCTATTTGTATTCATGTACAGACTACTATGTAGAAGCAGCTGTAGGAGTTGATATAATTTTGGGTGTCACTTATTTATACAATCAAGTCATCTATAAAAAGAGATTGTTTGATTTCTTCCTTTCCAATTTGTTTCCCCTTAATCTCCTTTTGTTCTCTTATTGCTTTAGCTAATCCTTTGAGAATTATATTCAATAGAAAAGAGGAGAAATAAAAATCTCATCTTGTTTTTATTTTAGTGGACTTGCTTTTAGTTTCTTTCCACTTAGCTAGTTGATGGCTGATGCTTTCTGTGTATTACCTCTATTATCCTTAGGAATTTTGTCTGTTTTCCTGTGCCATCTAGGACTTTTATCATGGAGTATTGGATTTTGTCAAAGGGTTCTTTCAGCATCTAAGGAGATGATCATGTGTTTTTTTCCAGGTTGTTTACATGATGGATGACATTACCAGTTTTTTATATGTTGAACCATGCCTACGTCTCTGTGTTGCAGTTTACTTGATCATAGTGGATGGTTTTGTGATATATTGTTCAATTTTGTTTATGGCAGTATTTTATTGAGTACTATTGCATCAATGTTCCTTTTAGTGCTATTTTCAGGGTCATTTTGTGAATAGGAGTTATTTAATCCTAGTTTTCTCTTGAGATATCTTGTTTACTCCATCTGTGGTGGTTGACAATTTTCCTGGATATAGCAGTCTGGTCTGGTATACATGCTCCTTTATAGTATATTAATGTCTGACCAGGACCTTCTAGCTTTCAGTGTTTCCATTGAGTAACCTGGTGTTATTCTAATACATTTCTTTTATTGCTAACTTGGCCTTTTTCCTTTGCAGCTCTTAGATTTTTTATTTGTTCTTTAGGTTTATTGGTTTGTTTATTATGTGACCAGCAGACTTTTTGGGGGCATCTAGTCTAGTTGGTGTTCTTCAAGCTTCTTGCATCTTTATAGGCATTTCTTTTTTTAGGTTGGGAAAGTTTTTTTAAATGATTTTTGTTGAATGTATTTTCTGTGCCTTTGATCTGGAGCTCTCCTTCAATTTTAACTATTCTCAGGTTTTGTCTTTTTCACAGTGTTCTATATTTTCTAGACACTTTGTGTTAAGACTTTTTGGTTTTAGTGTTTTCTTTGACTGATGTATCTATCTCCAGTATTGAATTTCTCACACCAGAGATTCTCTTACATCTCTTGCATTCTGTCAGTTATGCCTGTGTCTGGAGTTTTGGTTCATTTTTTAAATGATTTTCTTTATCCAGCATTTCTTCCATTTGTGTCTTCTCCATTGCTTCTACTTTAATTATTAAGTCTTGGTATGTTTCTTCACCTGTTTCATTTTTTAATTTTCTTTCAAGGATTTCTTAATCTATTTTTTGCTTGTATTTTCTTCTATTTCTTTAATTGACATTTCAATATCCTTTAAAAGTTTTTTTTTATCTTCATAAAATTGTTTTAAGATTGTTTCCTTATGCTTCTTCTGCATTGCTGTGCTCAAGTCTTGATGCAGAACTATCACATACTTCTTGTGGTACCATGTTGTTCTTTATTTTGCTATATATATTCTTGCACTGGTTGGTGTTTGCCCATTGCTTTCTTGGTATACTGCAGGATTTGTCTGCATCTCAGAGAGTTAATTTTTGTGTACTCTGTTCTGGGTTTGCTTGCATCTCTGAAATCTTCTCTTGGTCCAATCTGGGTTCTTGGTTTACTTAGAGGTATATTATTCTATGACACAGTGATCCTTCTTAATTCAGTAAGTGCTGACACCCTGGTTTTCAGGTGGCCACTTTTGACCCAGTAGGTCCTGAGATACTTAGAGTCTCATATCTCTTCTTATGATTGAAGAAGATCTGAAGAACTCTTGAGTTTCTTAGTCTCTTGTCTCCTACTCTCTTAGTGTACTGTGGACTGGGGTCTTTTAGTCTTAGTTTATTGTGGGATGGGAATCTGTGCATTTCTGCTTCTCCCTGCGGTCTATCTTAGTCTGCTGTTGACTAGGGGTTTGTGGGTTTCTAGTTGTCTCTAAGGTTCCTCTTAGTCTGCTGTTTGTCTGTTAGTCTGCTGTGTGTCAGTGATCTGTGGGCTTTTGTTTTTCTCTGAGGCTGCTGAGGTCATGGTGTGATGGAGACAATTGTGAATGGGGTATGATTTTGGAGCTTGGGTGTCCAGTGAACTGGGTTCTGCTAGGGGCTACGGTTGGCATGGAGTTTTCAACTGGCTTGGATTTAGGGTGAGGCCTGTGGGGGTGGAGTTCCAAGGGCTTTGTCCCCAGGATGTGCCTCCAAGATTTTTGTGTCCACTTGACAGCGGCAGGGTGTAGTTCATCACTTTGTTTGCTGAGAGCCAGGAGCCAAATTCAGTATTGTAAAATATATTTTCCTTTACATTGTGTAATTTATTTTTTTTTGTATTCTGAGTACTAATTTTAAATTAACTTAACAGTAGCTAATTTCTTGTAGGCCTTTTTCTATTGAGTGTTTTGATGGAAACAATGTGATACCTTTTCATCAATTTTAGCATATGTGATCCATATACATTTCTTCTATGTTCTTACCATGTGTGTTTTCTTACCTTCTTCACTGGCCTCTCTCAAAGAGGCTATTTTTAATCCTATTTTTATAGCAATGGGACACAGTTATTCCAACATCATTATATACTTCATAATTCTAAGCTATAATAGATTTAGCCACAATATACACAATCAGTCCTTCTCATCGTATATTATTATCTTAATATAAATACTTTCCTTTTCTCCTGCAGCCATTCTCTCTGGTGTTCTTCCCTGACACTGCATAAATAAGGGGTTGTGCTACTACTTGCTAGTTCATAAGGTCCTGTTTCACCTCCATACTTTGTTTTAACTTTTCCAGGTTTTAAAATTCAATGCAAGTTCTGCTCCAGTTCTACATTGTCAAGCTGATGGTCTCTGCATTGCTGATTAGTGAAAGGAGTAATAGCATCCTTCCTGATGCTTCTTGGTTCAGCCTGGTACTGATTTACAGCTGCTTCTGCCACCTTCTTTAATGGGATTTTCCCCTAACCTAAGAGGGCTTCAGGCACTGTCTCCTGAAAGATTAGAGGATTGTGTGCTGTGAGTCTCCTCCACATGTACTGATGGACTGTCTAACCCACTACCTTCTGTCCTCCTACTTTTATTCTAAACTTCTGGTTGTTGCAAGTTTAATCTAGACACAGTTTTAATAGAGATACTGAGACTTTCTTGTTAGCTATCATTTTTCAGATAGTAATTGTCTCTTTCCATTTCGGCTGACTTATTTTACCTATAATAATTGTGTTGAATATTCTGTGGTTTGTGTTTCCACTGGGTGTTCCCAATGTTCTAAGAACCTGAGCCTTATCATGCATGTGTGTGTCCATGTGTGTGTGTGTGTCTATGTGGTGTTTTTTTTCAGCAGAGCTTGCTCTTAAATTAATAAGATATAGTTTGTGGCTTGACCTATCAATTGAACAAATTTTATGCTCTTATTACATTTTCTTATGTATAGCAGTGGGTATATATTAAATGACATTGAAATATTTCATTACTCATCTTTTAATTTTATAATTTTATTAGAAATTTATATTTTTGAGTATTTTATTGTTCAATGAAGTTGTGTTCCCTTACCATTTGACTTAAAAATCTAAGTGTATTTTCATGTTTATGTATTTTGATTATTATTATTGGCTCTCAGTTTCCAATGTTTCTCACAGAACAATTACCTTGTCTGTAATCTGCCTACTGTATGGTTATAAAGTCCTATCTCCCATTTATATATCCATCTCTGGATTTCAGCTATCTTCCAATAGTATGTATTGTAAGTAATAATTTCTCCTGCAATTAAACTTGAAAAAAAATCTTTTTATGTTGTTTAATGTGAGATGGTACAGCTGAGCTCTAAAAAACATTCTGATTTAGCTTTTCATCTTCTCTCTGGATTGCTCATTCTTTTCATTCATTTTGACCTGACAAATGGCTTCGGTCATTACCTGAATAAAATAATCCCTGATAACAAAATGGACTTCTGGAATGTTATCATAAAAATATTTTTCTTGTCTCAAACTACAACTGGAATTCTGGCCAATTTCTCTTTTCTTTCCTATTATCTAATCAACTATGGAGAGTACTCCACGAAACCCACATATGTGATTCACATGCACCTAATGTCAGCCAACATCTTGATTATTCTCTCAAAAGGAGTGCCACACACAGTGGCAGCTTTTGGTTTAAAGCACTTTCTATATAATTTTGGATGCAGAATAATTTTATACATGGAAAGAGTTGGTCGGAGTGTGTCCATTGTCATCATCTGCCTGTTGAGTATCTTTCAGGCCATTAAAATCAGTCGAAAAGAATTCTGCTGTAAGGATCAAAAAGTCAAAGCTGTAAATTCCTTTGCATGCTCCATTGCCCTTCTCTGGGTCTTATACATTTTGATAAATTTCATTTTCTTTGTGTACCCAATTATCCAAATGAATAATAAAAATGTAACAGGGAAAAGAGATTTTGAGTACTGTTTTACTGTGAGACATAATGAAATAAATAATTTACTATATATAGCATTGGTGGTATGCCCTGAGATCTTCTTTTCTGTGCTCATGGCCTATTCCAGTGGCTCAATGATTGTCATTTTGTACAGACACAAACAGAGAGTTCAACATATCCATAGCTCTCATGGTTCCAGCAGACCCTCACCTGAATCAAGGGCTACAAAGAGCATCTTGATGCTGGTGTCTACCTTTCTGTCTTTTTATACTGTTTCCTCCATTTTACAAGGCTGTATTGCTTTTTTCCATAATCAATATTGGCTTGTGAATTTCACTTCTCTATCATCTCTGTGTTTTCCCTGTTTTGGACCCTTTTTCCTTATGAATCATCACTCCTTAGTAAGTAGGATCAGATTACTTTGGATAAGGAATAAGAATCACTTATCCTTAAGTATGTGAATAATATACTTTTTTAATGACCAGATTTTTACTCATTCATCACTCTCACAAATCACCATTAAATTTTAAGGAGTTATTGCCTTGTCTTTTAAGTATTAACCAAATTGTTAAATCTAGGAGATTGTCAGCTGGTTTTACTAGTTTTCTACATGAATTTACCACAGTATACAAGAAAATTTACCTCTTCAACAAATACCTACTAGGCTTCCCTTATTCCAGCTGATACTTGTCATTATACAGCAAAGGTTCAAGAAGAAAACAAGACAGATTGTATATCCTCCAAATAGACCTTCATCAATGTTCTCTTTTTCTAATTGACTTTCTTTTTTTATGATTAGAAATCTTTTTCTCTCTGAGATCAAGGAGAAAATAATTTTATTTATTTACATATTGGTCATGTGTTTTTGTTTTTAGCTGTCATACTTAAGTTGTGAGTGCATGTTGAATTTATTTTAACAAAGAGTCTATGTGAGGTCTTCTCAGGTGACCTACATTTATGTCTTGGGTTGTGTATGTATGTGTGTGAGTGTGTGTGTGTGTGTGTGTATGTGTGTGTGTGTCTGAGAGAGAGAGAGAGAGAGAGAGAGAGAGAGAGAGAGAGAGAGAGAGAGAGAGAGAGAGAGAGAGAGAAAAGCATACGACCAGCCCAAATTAGTGTTTCATTTAGACTTTCAAAGTATTTTTAGTTGAGGTCATTTCTTCTTTCTGTAGAATCATCCTTTGTTCATGGTCTTGGAGGTGGTTTGCTTGTAATCAAAACAAAATGTTATTATTTCCCCAACCTCCCCCCCAAATCAATCAATAGAGCTCTCAGTAAAGTTGTTGTTATTCTGGTGTTCATTGTTCTTGGTTTCTTGGTTATATAACAAAGAGCTTGTGGGACCTACAGTATAACTGCACGAAAAATAGAAACCATGACTGACAAACAAGTTGTGTTTCACGCGGTTCTGACCTATGCACAACTGCCTCAGGCTACACTAGCTCAGATAAATTCTCAATAAATTTTGAAATGCCTTTTCTATTGCTCTAGAGACATTCAGATTGGTTTGCTCTGAAGTTTGTAGTAACATTTTCAATCAAGCATCTTTCATTACCATTTCAGAAAAAATATGATATATATCTTTTACCTCTTACTGAAAACAATAAAAATAAATTATGGTTTTAATGTTTTCTTGATACTGTTTGTTAATATTTTTTAGATGTTTTGCATGTTTTCTATTAGGCAGATTAGTTTGAAAATGTACTTTGTTATTGTTTTGTTGGTATCTGTAATCCTGGCTTCATCAAATGAATTTGGTAATCATTTAATAAAGTAAATATGGACAACTTTTTGTAGAATTCTCAAAAAAAACTAAAATTAGAGCTGCTACATATCCCATCGATTATGGCCCTGGGCATATAAACAGAGAACTCCATATGCATCCATAGAGATATATGCATTCACATTTATTGCTGTTCTATTTAATACAGAAATAAATTGTGCCCACATGTATGCATAAAGAAATAAATCCTTACTTAAATTTTTGTTTTTATATAAATTTGACTATCATACAAATATGGTGATAGATTAAATCACAAAATGTGTAGGAAAACTAAAGGATTTAATTGAAAAATATTAATCTAGGTCCTATAGAGTGAGAAAGAAAATCACATGTTCTCTTTCATGTACAGATTCTATTCTATAATTTGAAAATGTGGATCTATAACTTGGTGAGTATAACTTAAGTCTAATATTTAGAAAAGGGGGCAAATATAATGTTAGACAATGGGCAGGCAAAAGAATTCATGACTTATATAATATAATATAATGTAATGTAATGTAATGTAATGTAATGTAATGTAATGCAATGTAATGTAATGTTCTAAGTATTCTTGAGTGGCTATTTCAGGGTTGCTCTTTAGTTCTTCAATTTGTGTGTTATTTACAATACTATGATTTTAGTTTAAAAGAATATGTCATCACAATTTATTGTACAATGCATGGATGGCTTAGATATAAGTGGTAGTAAAAGTAATTCACAACACAAGGAATTCAAAGATAGATATCAATTGATTATATTATTAATATGTGACAAAGATTCTTTTTTAAATTTCCCCCTGTATTGAGAATAGCTTTTTTTCTTATATATTATATAATGATTTAAGATTCTCCCATATTTACTCCTCTTGGATCTTATCTACCTCCCTTCCCATGCTGATTCCCTTTACTTCTGTCATTTGGAAGAATTGGCATTAGAGACATACACTACATAACCTGTTAAAATATGAGATTTTTAAAAATCCTATTGAGGTTGGACAAGGCAAAGCAAGGACAGAAAAGATTCAAGAAGAATTCAGATAAATCAGAGACTCACTCATTCATATATTCAGGAGACCCATAAAATACTAATCTCATATCTGTAGTGTATATTCTGAGCATGCAATAAAGAACTATGGAGTCTCTATGCTACTGAATTCAGTCTTATTTGATGGAATCCTAGAGAAGTTGAGTGCTTTGTTTTTCTGGTGTCTCCCATTTTCTCTATTTTTTCCTTACATATTTTTGCCTCATCTTCCTAGGGATTTTCTAAGCCCTGAAACGTTATATTTGATGGGACATCCCAATTACCACCCATGAAGTCACAAATACTTTATAAAATCTAGCAGTTTTTTTTATCATAAATAACATTAGGTGTCAAGAAAAACAGTGATGAATCTCAGCATAATTAAGTCTACATATTACAATCCTATTTGAATGTTGTAAATAAAGAAATAGATTGGCAGAAGAATAAAGACAAAATAAGGATAGAATATGAATTATGAAAAACTGAAGGAAACTAGAGAACAGAGGACAACTGTGAATGAGTTGGACACATGTATTCCACCAGAACTGATAAAGGCTCTAGGTGTCAAGAATCTGTATCAGTTTCACAGATAAGTTGAACATGACTATATTATGTGGCGCAAAGCACTGTGGTGGGAGGAACTACATAACAGGATGATGAAAGACGGATAATTGACAATAAACTGGAAATTGGGGAGGTCGCTGCTGAGCAGCCTAAACCATAGAAAACAAAAATGACTCAGAGAATTTTCAGGTGCAAAGAGGATTTAATAGATATTAGTGAGATATGATGAGGTATAGTGAAGTTTTGAAGCTCACAATGGCTGAAAGATGGTTTGATGTAGTCTCTGCTTTCACGATGACCTTTTCAATTCTCTGAAATCATTTTTGATGATAGATATTGGTCTTTAGTACAAAGCACTTGCCATGGTTCAGGGAACACATGACACTAATAATGTATAGTGAATTCAGATCCTACTCCTGCTCAGCTTTAGACAGAGTAATAGATAATGTATCCAGACATATTCTGAAAATTGAATTTAGAAATGTCATATTTTCTGTGCCTGTACTTTGAGGTGATCATACTTGATAAGAGTCATTATTTTCTCTAATATATATGTTATATGAGAGAAGATCTATAATCAAAGATGTGCCATGCTATAATCAATTTTAACTTTCTGATCATAGGGCAAGACACCTACCTTGTACCCAGCCACTTTTCAAATACTCAGTATCTAGTATATGTATATAGTTACACACACACAAACTTCTACTTAACTGTACATTTCCTCTACTTTCTCCCACATTTACATCCATATATAACACTAATAGGCCAGGGTGTACTTCTGGAATAAAATAAATGCTATTTTTTCAAGCTAAATCAATTTTGATGCAAATTGGTTATTTTTTCTCCACAGCTGAATAAAATTCAAACAGACACAAACAAACAAACACAAAACATGTAACTGAATAACATGACAGTCCTAGAAACTCTTAATTGCTATGACACATACAGACCCTATCTTGATTTTTCTCTATGGATGATTTTTTTATGTTTTGTTTGAAAACATTTTTATATCATTTTTAATAATGACACCAATCATTCAATACTGTCCTAATTAGAAATAAAATCTTAGTAAGTACTTGCTTATGCAAATAATGAAATTAAAGAACATGATAGAACATAAAAGAATAGAAAGAGGTAGTCAATGTAAGTAATAGAATTCTTTGAATTCTAAAACGTTGTTTGATATTAGTAAGTACAGCAGACCAAGGGAACTAAGTAGTGCCTCTTGAGCTGAAAGGAGTAAATTACTGAAAAGTATGAATCACTTGCTGCACTGGCATTGTCCAGTGACCTAGTAATTTATTTACAAAAATTAAACACAAGATTAAGATTCCAGATGCTGTATAAAATAGCATAGAAACAGCTTTCCAGGACAATAATAATTTTTTGTTATATACTTAGAAGGTAACTTAGGACAGAGAACTCTGTCCCTGTGGATGCCTTGCTGTGCTACAGCAAAAATTTACCATAAAATCATTGGCTCATATTTTAATCTCAAAGGATAGATTTCAGAGAAAGCTGATAAGGTATTTTGAGTTTTAACACTGCTATAGTAAACCTTTAAACCTAGGGCAATTTTTTTCCATTTTATATATCTACCACAAGCACAAAAATAAAGCAATTTGCCAGCATTTGTAGTGTCCCCCTGCAGGCTGACAGAAGTTCCAATGATCTTTAGTGCTCCAGCTTTGAAATATTTTTATTTTCCATTCATTGGAATAATTTTGATACCAAGAAGAAAACTAACAGGATTATGTAGCTAAATTGTACTCTTTGCCCACTTTATAAAAATAAAAACAGGATTACAATTATTGAGAGATTCCTTTATAGAGAAGAGATGTGAAGGTGTTTTCAGGCAGGTGTTTGAAATTAAGTCTATATACCTGGACATTATCTGAGAATTTATTGATAATAAAATACCAAAGAAGGGTTTATGTTTAGTACACTTTTATTGCTCTCTGGAAAAGCATGGCCAGGTGTATTCAATGCAGTTCTGTTATGCATCTTTGATTGTAATTTAAGGTGATATCTAGAGAATCTGAATAGAATTGCAGCACTCTTATTTCTATGACATGCTAAAGGCTGTGCTTTCCCTCAGTCTGTGATCTCCATTCATGAGAAATTAGAAAGTGTGTCATTTTATTATAGGAATGTTCTTAAATTTGAATAAGACTTGGCTGTGGTGAGTAGTTAAATTTAGATTGTTTCTCATTTTTTCAATAGCATATTTACAACTCCTCAGAATCAATATTCAATTTAAATTTGTTGCAGCTTTGTGTTTGAAGCTAGGAAGTGAGACAGCTAAGATTATTAATTATAAATATACAAAGGTGCACTCAGAGGAAATTAGAGATTGAGATATAAAGAAAGTGCAAGAGGGAGACAACACCGTGTCCCCTTGGAGAAATACACAAGGAACTCTTCGTGTCTTTGCTAATTAACCGTTATATATATGTTTTATAAATGATGTAATCTTGCAAAGCCATTGTGCCTGTCTCAATAGATGAAAGGAAAATCACAGTTCTGCAGGGAGGTGAGGTCACACAGTAACAGACTGCTACGTCAGATATATTCTAACTCTCCTACAAAAATACTTATTAATAAATTTGGATCTTTCCTATGTATCCACCACTCTACAGAGACAACATCCAGGTGAGTATTTTATACTTCAGTTGGGGTGTCTGAGTAAGTGAAGAACGGTCTGAGTAAGTCCTCATGTCTATTAATAAGATCTGTGGGAAATCCATGGAACAGACAAAAAATGGAGCAAGTATAATTTTATGTCTAAGAGATGAGCTAGAAAGATTGAACTATTGCTAACTTTGTTCTGTTGTTTCTTAATGTACGTCATATCCAACTGAGGTTGACCAAAGATAATAAAATGATAATGAAGTGCTTCTTTGAATGTGCTTAATGATTGCAGTAATAAGTCAATGTAATAATCCTCCAGAACAAAAATAATGTGTAGTCTGTCCTTTCACTTTTAATATTTTAGTTTAATATACCATGGTTTCATGTCATAGTCAACATTAGAATAGAAATATTAGGATCTTGCATCCATGGAAAGTGTGATATGTAAAGAGGTTTGTTAAGTAAAAGGCATTTTTATGTGACATGTGTATGTTTTGTTTATAGAAGCAGTAGCTGAATATGTATTGAATTCCATTGTTGCAATGACTGGTTTAAAGTCTCTGTTTCTTTGTTGTGAAGAAAAAAAGTGGAAGGAAAGGTATATTGAATTTTAGGCATTCACAGCCAGGTCAAATATATTTTGATTTATTTCATCTTGTTTCCTCATACTCTAATATAAAGCATAAATTGATGGTGTGGCTTCAAGTCACCCTTTCATCATAATTGGTAATGGAGAACAGAGTTTTGTGTAAGGTATGCAGGAGGTTTATCTTTCAAGTAAGCTGATATAATGACTTAATATGCTATATCTCACTGAATAATATTTAAGGTATCACTTCTTCATATTGCATTTCATTAGAATATATGCCATTTCTATATTTGAATGCATCATAAATTTTATTATAATCAATGCATCAATCTTAGAGTTAGAAAATAAGCCAGGTGTGATGTGGCAATGTCTTTCAGTATTATGTGAATATCAATCTTTAAATAAAGTAGATGTTTTGGCCCATGACAGGCACCATAGAAAATTTAGAAGAAATCGGAGCTTAGGTAGGAGATGAACAGCAGAGTCAGAGACAGACAGAGCCAGCCACCAAGGAAGAAGCATGTAAGGAACACAGGTGAGCCACGGGCCACATGGCAGACAGATTAATGAGAATGAGTTGATTTAAGATTTAAGTGCAAGCTAGCAATGTGCCTGAGCCATAGGCCAAACAGCACGAACTTAATATAAGCATCTGAATCATTTTGGGGGACTGATCAGTGGTGGGTGGCTAAGGGGTCTTGGGCTGAAGGTCTGTGGGTCTGTACCTCTGGCTGCCCAGGACCAAGGAACCTCACTACAACACCAGTGTTTGATTAAAAACTTTAATTCTAACACTTGAATATCACAGAAAGGCATATCTCTGTGAATCGGAGCTAGATGTGATTTCCAAAGCGAGTGGAAGCACAGCCAGGGGTATATAATGACACCAGTAATGAAAAATAACAAAGAGCATCAAGTCATGACACCTTTTTAAAAACTGTTATAGTAACGTGGGATACTTATGTTATTATCTGTAAATTATATGTTACTGTTTTATGTCTTAAATTTTAAAGATTGATACAATGTATCCTTTTTCTGTAATGTGTACTATAATGTTTACTGTGAAATTAAAATTTATAATCCTGGTTGCATCACACATATCTAGCCTGTGTTGTGCTTCTGAAATCAAACTGAAAGATGGTATAGCTTTATTTCACGTGAGACTTCATTGAAATCCACACACTTTACAAAATATTCAGAAGCACTGTGCCATTTGCCTGTGACTTAAAATTTATGTCAATGTGAAAAGTTATTTCTAGAGAGATTTATATATCTTTACTTTGTGTGTATGCATGTCTTTTTGTACATATAAATTTGAGCTGTATGAGACTACACTATCTGCAGAGTCTACTACATGATAACAAGCCTTCATGAAATTGGAGTTACAGGCAGTTGTAAGGCACTATGGCTGCTAGGAACCAAACCCAAATCTCTTTCAACAGAGTTTTTTTTTCTTACCACTGTGACAAGTTTCTGTTACTCCAAATCTTAAAGCAAAATGAATATATATGATTACCAATAAAGTGAACAAAAATCAAGTATGTATCAAATCTCTGTAGAAGATTGGAGCGTGTTTTAGATCATCCATCATGGCTTTGTTAGCATTGAATTAGGTACTTGTGTTTGTTCAAAACTAGCCATGTTAGAGATATCTCATTTTTGACCCTATAAGTATACATTTTTTTATTTAAAGGGGCATATGATATTTGAGATTGTAAGTTTATTTGTTGAGAGGAGACATAATTGTACTGTCTATATTATATAATTTTAAACACTGAAGAAGCGAAACAGAATATAGAAGTGACTGCTAAATTATTATTGCTATTTTATACAAATTTTATTTTCCATTATCTACTCTTTACAAGTATTAAGGAAATACTTTCATGTGAGAATACATGATCGAAATAGATGTGATAATGTATTATCACATCTTCAATGTATAGCTTCAATATTTATACTATTTTTCATCCTGGTTGATATGAATGATTAAGATTTCTGGCAACAGGTCTCTAGAAATGCTTTTGGCCTCTCAGGAGGTACACACGTTTTGGTAGGTATATCTTTTAGAACCTTTCAGGGATGTTGGGCTTTTTGTTTGTTCAATGTTAAAAGTTTTTATCTTAAACTATGCCATATCTGGCCCCCACACTCCTGATTTATGCTACACCGTCACCACAGCAAAAATGAGCTGATGCTAAAGACATAGGCTTAGGTAATGACTCTGCCCCATCTAAGGTGGATGGCTTTTACAACCAAGGCTTATCAATTCTGGTACCTCCTAGGTTATTCCCAAGTCATAAGTTGGTCCACACTAGCAAATGCATCTTTTAGGACATGTTGAAGCCTCTGGTAGACTAGCCTTATAAAGAAATAAATGCAATATTTCCAGAATTCAAACAATTGCATGATATTCCTAAGATCTTTGTTAGGATATTTGACACTGCATAAATAAGGGGAAGTGCTAATACTTGCTAGTTTGTAAGGTCTCATTTCACCTCCATACTTTGTTTTAACCTTTCCAGGTTTTAAAATTCACTAGAAGATCTGCTCTAGTTCTTGATTGTCAAGCTGATATTGGTCTGCATTGCTCATTAGTGAGAGGAGTAATATCATCTTTCCTGATTCTTCTTGATTCAGCCTGGTACTGATTACAGCTGCTTCTGCCATCTTCTTCAGAGGGATTTTCCCCTAACCTAAGAGGGCTTCAGGCACTGTCTCCAGCAAGATTAGAGGATTGTGTGCTGTGAGTCTCTACCCGTGTACTGATGGACTGTCTAACCCACTACCTTCTGTCCTCCTATTTTCATTCTAAACTTCTCCTTGGTGTAAGCTTAATCCAGACAGGGTTTTCATAGAGACACTGAAGCTTTCTTGTTAGCTATCATTTTTTTCAGAAAGTAATTATCTCTTTCTATTTCGATTGACTTATTTTACCTATAGTAATTGTGTTGAACATTCTCTGGGTTGTGTTTCCACTGGGTGTTCCCAATCTTCTAAGAATCTGGACCTTATTATGTGTCTGTGTATATGTGTGTGTGTTTGTGTGTGTGTGTCTATGTCGTGTGACTTTTCAGCAGAGTTGGATCTTGAATTAATAAGACAATGTTTGTGGCTTGACCTATCATTTGAACAAATTTTGTGCTCTTATTAAATTTCTCATGTATAGCAGTGGGTTTATATTAAATGATATTGAAATATTTCATTACTCATCTTTTCATTTTATAATTTTATTAGGAAAATATATTTTTTAGTATTTTATTATTTACTGAAGTTGTGTTCCTTTATCACTTGACTTGAAAATGTATGTATATTTTCATGTTTATATATTTTGATTATTATTATTGTCTCTCAGTTTCCAATGTTAGTAATCTGCTTACTGTATAATAAAGTCCTATTTCCTATTTATTTATGCATCTCTGGATTTCAGCCATCTTCCAGTAGTATGTATTGTAAGTAATAATTTCTCCAGTAATGAAATTTGAACAATTCTATATTGTTTAATGTGAGATGATACAGCTGAGCTCTTAAAAAACATTCTGATTTAACTTTTCATCTTCTCTCTGGATTAATCATTCTTTTCATTCATTTTGACCTGACAAATGGCTTTGGCCATTACCTGAATAAAATCATCCCTGGTAACAGAATGGATTTCTGGAATGTTATCATAAAAATACTTTTCTTGTCACAAACTACAACTGGAATTCTGGCCAATTTCTCTTTTATTTCCTATTATGTAGTCAACTATGGAGAGTACTCCACGAAACCCACATATTTTCTACATATGCACCTAATGTCAGCCAACAGCTTGATTATTCTCTCAAAAGGAGTGCCACACACAATCGCAGCTTTTGGGTTAAAGCAATTTCTATATAATTTTGAATGCCTCATCATTTTATACATTGAAAGAGTTGGTCGGAGTGTGTCCATTGTCACCATCTGCCTGTTGAGTGTCTTTCAGGCCATTACAATCAGTCAAAAAGAATTCTGTTGTAAGGATCTAAAAGTGAAAGCTGCAAATTCCTTTGCACACTTGATTGCACTCCTCTGGGTTTTCTACATTTTGATACATTTCAGTTTCTTTGTGTACCCAATTATCCAAATGAATAACAAAAATGTCACAGGAAAAAAAGATTTTGAGTACTGCTCTATTGTGAGACATGATGAAATCAATGACTTACTGTATACAGCATTGGTGGTATGCCCTGAGATTTTCTTTTCTGTGCTTATGGCCTATTCCAGTGGCTCAATGATTGTCATTTTGTACAGACACAAACAGAGAGTTCAACACATCCATAGCACTCGTAGTTCTAGCAGATACTTGCCTGAATCAAGGGCTACAAAGAGCATCTTGATGCTGGTGTCTACCTTTCTGTCTTTTTATACTGTTTCCTCCATTTTACATGGCTATACTACTTTTTTCCATAGTCAATATTGGCTTGTGAATTTCACTTCTCTAACATCTCTGTGTTTTCCCTGTTTTGGACCCCTTTTTCTTATGAATCATCACCCCATAGTACCTAGGATCAGATTACTTTGGATAAGGAATAAGAATCACTTATCCTTATTTTAAATATGTAAATAATATACTTTTCTAATTACCAAATTTTTTCTCATTCATCACTCTCACAAACTTTCATTAAACTTTCAGGAACTATTGCCTTGTCTTTTAACTATTAACCATCATGGTAAGTCTTAAGTTTTTGTCAGCCGGTTTTATTAGTTGTCTACATGAATTTACCACATTATATAAGAAAATTTTTATTTTCAAAATATACCTGCTAGGCTTTCCTATTCCAGCTGATACATGTCATTATGGAGCAAAGGTTCAAGAAGAACATAAACAGTTTGTATATCCTCCATCTTCATCAGTGGTCTCTTTTTCTAATTGACTTTCTTTTTTTATGGTTAGAAATGGTTTTCTATCTGAGATCAGGAAAAAAAATAATTTTCTTTGTTTTACTTCTTGGTCATGGTTCTCTGTTATTAGCTGTAATATTTAATTTGTGAATGTGTATCAAATTCATTTTAAGAAGGATTCTATGTGAAGTCTTCTCCGGTGACCTACATTTATGTCTTGGGTCATGTTTGTGTTTGTGTGTGTGTGTGTGTGTGTGTGTGTGTGAGAGAGAGAGAGAGAGAGAGAGAGAGAGAGAGAGAGGAGAGAGAGAGAGAGAGAGAGAGAGAGAGAGAGAGAGAGAGAGGAGAGAGAGATAAAGAAGGAGAGAGTGAGAGAGCCATACCCCTAGTCCAATTTAGTCTTTCATTTAGACTTTAAAAGTAATTTTAGTTGAGTTTCTTTCTTCTTTGTGTAGAATATTTGTTTATGGGTCTCAGAGATGCTTAGCTTGCAATGAAAATAAAATGCTATTATTTCTCACCCCCCCTAATCAATCAATAGAGCTCTCAGTAAACTTGTATTTCTTCTGGTCTTCATTGTTCTTGGGGTCTTTGTTACATAACAAAGAGCTCATGGGACCTACAGTATAACTGCATGGAAAATAGAAACAATGAATGACAAATAAGTTGTTTTAGGAGGTTCTGTCTGATGTACAACTGCCTCGGCTACACCAGTTCAGGTAAATTTTCAATAAATTTCCAAATGCCTTTTCTATGGCTCTAGAAACATTCAGATTAGTTTGCTCTGAAGTTTGTAGCAAAATTTTTCAATCAAGCATCTACCTTTGCCACTTAAGAAAAAATATGATATATATCATTACCTCTTACTGAAAACAATAAAAATAAACTATGGTTTTAATGTAATCTTGATATTGTTTGTCAATATTTTTGAGATATTTTTAATTTTGTCTATTAGGCAGATTAGTTTGAAAATGTACTTTGTTATTATTTTTTTGGTATCTGTAATCCTGGCTTCATCAAATGAGTTTGGAAACCAATTAATAAAGTAATTATGGACAACTTTTATAGAATTCTCAATAAAACTAAAAATAGAGCTTCTACATAACACATCTATTATGGCCCTGGGCATATACACACAGAACTCCATATTCTTCCATAGAGATATATGCATTCACATTTATTGCTGTTATATATGCTTAAAGAAATATATCTTTATTTAAATTTTTGTTTTTATATAAATTTGACTACCATCCAAATATGGTGATAGATGAAATCACAAAATGTGTAGGAAATCTAATGGATTTAATTGAATAATATTAATCAGAAATTTACAAACTGAGTATGAAAATCATATGTTCTCTTTCATGTAAATATTCTTTTCTTTTATTTGAAAATATGCATATATACCTTGGTGAGTATAACTTAAGTCTAACATTTAGAAAAGAGACAAAAAGTAATGTTAAGCAAAGGTCAGGCAAATTAACTCATGAGGTATAAAATATAATATAATTATTTTTGTATAAATGTTGCCATTTATTCATGTTATGATGATAAGGACTTTAAAATTCAATAGCTAATGAGAGTTTGCATCTCTAAACAAAGGTTTCCGCATTGTAGTAAGAGGTTTGTGGCCCAGACTCTCGGGCCTAACCTCAAAGTTTAGGCCTGCAGACCCACAGACCCGCAGTCCCACAGTCCCACAGAGGCACACAGATGCTTTCATTAGTTTTTGGCTGATCAGCCTCAGGCGCAGGCATATCACTTGCTAGCTCTATACCCTTCATCTAACCCATGTCTCTTGTTTAGCCATGCGGCTAGGTACCTTTCTTTAGAGCAGCATAGTTGTCCTTGGCTTCCTCTGGCTTCTCTCTGGTGCTCCTCTGGCACTCTGCTCTCAAAGATTTTCTGGTAGCCCTGCCTACATTTCCTGCCTGCCTTTGGCCAATCAGCTCTTTTTATTACACCAGTGGGTGGGACAATTATTTACCATGAAACAACACAATATCCCTATATATCCCCTTTTCTCTTTAAAACAAAAGGAACTCCTATTCTAAAATTCTTTTTCCCCCTTATCTATAACAGCTTATAAGCAACTCTGTAAATAAACACAAACATCCGTAATCCATGTTTTGGGAATGTGGGCAGTTGTTCTCTAGTTTTCTAGGCTACTTCCTGCTGAATGGGGACGCTGACAATCTCATGGGAATCCAAAGAAAAATGTAGGATTATGGACAAGTCTTTAGTGGAATAGTCTCTAAGACTGGGTCATCTCAGCCAGTCTCCTTGAAATTGTTTTGGATTCAGAGTTCTGCAACTTCAACAGAGGTGCTCTGAAATGCTGAATCGTCTGGTCCATCCATTTCCATTGGAGATTTTTCAGGGGATCTTCCTCTATCAAACTATATGTTCTTTATCCATGAAGAAATCCACAGTCTTTCATTTTCTGTGAAAAGAAAAGGAAAACCTCTTCTCCAAAGTAGCATATCTTTGTATTTCAATTTTAAAGTAAACTCATTTACAAAATATATAGGTTGAATTACTCCAACAACATTTATAATCAACTGTCTTTTAGCAGCTTTTACTAAGTCAGTTTCATCAAGAAGCTTAAAGATAAGACAGTAATATACAGTATCCAGACATACTTTGTATTTTCCATCTTTACTTGGCTTTTTAAAAATTTATTTATTTATTTATATATTTATTTATTCTATTTCTTTAAAGGCTTTCTCTACCTCTTTTTTTCTTTCTTTATGCCTATGTATATATATTTTCAAAACACCATTTACCACTTAGACTTTTTTTTTTTAAAAAAAACTGTCTTTACTGTATATTTATTTCTTAACTTTTTCTGCCTCTGACCACACCTGTGCTTTTCTAGGGTGATTGACTCCACCAAGATTCTTTTATTTCTTTCTGTTTCTGAACACACTTTTAATCTGCCAGGATTAAAGGCTCGTATGATAGGTGAATGGCTCCACTCAGCTCCTAGTCTAATTTCATAGAATTTATCTTTTTAACCCAGGTAGTCTGGGAATATTAAGGTCCATATAATTATCAAGTAAAGCTTTGCCATATGCTGCTCATTAACTCCATTTAAGTGTTAGGTAGCAGGGCCTCTTTAAAGACTCACAAGTGTTTTGCTTCTAATGTTGAATCAGGAAGCTTCTCTTAAAACCAAGCCACAATTTGCCTCCAGGAAACAGAGCTGATCCAAGAAAACACTGCCACTAGAAAGCCATCTTTGATTCTGTTCCCTTTTTCTCCTTATGAACAGAAACCTTAAATAAATCATTTACAACCTTTTGCTTACATCTAGGCTCCCGTGAAACCTCAGGAATGAGCCATTTTACACCTTAAGCTGCACTCCAAAAGCTCCACATTGTAGCTCAAGCAGACAGGCCTCACCAGGGTGTCTCTGTACCATGGCTCATGTGGGAGACACAATTCAGAGGCTGCTTTTGGCTCTAGATCATTTTTAAGCTTTCTATGACTTTATGTGGGCATGTTTGCCCCACATTGGGCATCAGATGTTGACAAAATTTTACCTTCAAGGCGCCAGTCCAAAATTAATATTTATTAGAATATAAATTAACACTCACGATATTAGTAACAGCTTATAGTGGCACCTGAACAAGGACTGGCGTATCCAAGCAATGGATGAGTGATGGACGCGCCATGGTAGGAGGATGAATTCCAATTCTTTCTCTTCTGCAGCCAGCAGCCAGGAACCAGGAAGAGAGAGTCCTCATGTCCCAGCAGCCAAATATCAATGGGGTTGGACAGACCCCCTCCAGGTTGGCCACACCCCCTCCAGGGTCCCGGAAGTGTCTTCTGACCTTATTGGCTGACACCTTAATCCTGCCACACAGCATGACTATTCTAATTGTATAAAACTGAATTGAGATATATTGAATTGGGAAGTATTCTTGAATGGCTATTTTATTGTAGCTCTTCATTGGCTCTATTTGTGTGTTCCTTGCAATACATTGATGTTAGTTTAAAATAATATGCTATTGCAATTCATTATATGGTTTATGGCTAATCCACTATTTTCAGCAGTAATGTAATTCATCACACAGAGGATCTCAAAGACTGTTATCAATTGATTATACCATTAAGATGTATCAAAATGTTCTTTTATCTGTTTCTTTTTTATTTAGAGTAGATTCTTTTTTTAATCACTATGTCCTGATTCCAGCTTATCCTGTATCTACTTTTCCTAGTTTTTCTCCTTTTTCATCCCATACTGATTCACTTTGTTCCTGTTATTAGGGAATTATTGACACTGAAGACATTACAACACTACATACCCAGCTAAAATATAATGAGATTTAAGAAACTGTATTTAGGTTGGACTAGGCAAACCAAGGTCAGAAAAGCTAATGCAAGCTGAAAAATAAGACACCCACACATTCAAATACTCAAGAGGCCCATAAAATAATAAAGTAATTTTTGTAAAACATAAAATGAGCACAAGATGAAGATCCATGTGGTTTCTTGGCACCTCAATTTTGTCTTGTCATTTTAAAGGATCCTTGGTAAGTTGAGTCAGAGTGCCTTGTTCTCCCAGTGTTACCCATTTCCTCTTTTTTTAAAATACATTTTTGCCTCCTGTCCCTTGGGATTTTCTACTCTCTGAGAGGATAGATTTGATGGAAACTTCCAAATTACTAGCCATGGAGTCATAAATATTTTTCACAAAACCCAGCATTCTTTTATCATAAATACCATTTGGTGCCAATAAAATCAGTGATAAACCTCAGCATAATAAAGAGGACATATTACACATCTACTGTCATATCTTAGGACTTAAGTCTATTAAACACAGGTGTCACATTCACGCAGACCACTTATAGTTATTTTTAATCTTCTGAAGTATCCACAGTTTTTCTAAACTGTACCAAACTGGAGTTATATACTGCAAAATTTAAGTCTTTAGAGAACATTTTCTCTTTGAGTACTATAAATAAATGAATAGATTGGAGTAAGAATAAAGACAAAATAAGAATAAAATAAGAAACATGAACAATTGAAGGAAACTAAGGAACTGAGTGCAACTGTAAATATGAGTAGGACAAATGTACTCCCCCAAAACTGATAAAGATGCTAGGTGATAAGGATCTGTATCACTTCTATAGAGGAGTTGAATGTTCCTTTAATATGAGGGGTAAAGCATTGAGTTGGGAGAAACCACAGAACAAAAACATGAAAGATGGATGATTAACAAGGAACTGGAAATTGAAAAGGTTACCTTTGGGTAGCCTAAACTAATTCAAACACAAATGTACTCAATGAATTTTCAGGTGGAAAAAAGATGCAATAGATAGTAGTGAGATATGATGAGGGTTAGTGAATTTCTCAAACTCACAATGTTAGAAAGATGGTGGATGTAGATAATTCTCTCATAATGACTTTGTTAATCCTCTGAAGTCTTATTTGATCTTAGAATTTGATTGGTCTATAGTACAAAGACTCACAATGTCTCAGGGAGCACATGACACTAATAGCATTTACTAATATTTTACTAATTATTTAATAATTTACACTGAATTCACGTTTTACTCATATGCAGTTTCACACAGAAAAAGAAATCAGCACAACTAAACATCTTCTAAATGTTGGATTTAGAAATTTGTGTATCATTTTCTATACCTGTCCTTTGAAATGATTATACTTGATGAGACTCATTATTTTCTATAATATATATGCTGTAAGAAAGAAGATATATCATCAAATGTGTGTCATAGTATAATCAATTTTACTCTTATTGTCATAGGGCATGGCATTTCTCTTGTAACCAGCTCTCTTTCAAATTTTTAGTATCGATTACTTACTTACACATATATCCCCTTTTACTTAGCTGCACATTTATTTTATTTTCTCCCACACTGTTATCCATATATAAAAATTTTAGGCCAGGATGGGAATATGGAACAAACAATTGCTTTTTTTTCAAGTAAATCAATTTTGTGGCAAATTGGTTAATTTATTTTTTCTGCACAGCTGAATAAAATTCAGACACACACACAAAATCAAGCACATATACATATACAATGTATAATTGATTAACATGCATTCTTCTAAAATCTCTTAATTATTATGATGCATACATCCCCTATCTTGATTTTTCCCTATTGGTGTTGATTTTGTTGAAAAGTTTTGGTAAAACTTTTAATATTTTCATCAATCTCTCATTATTCTAATTAGAGACGAATATTTAATAAATGTTTGCTTATAGAAATGATAAAATTATAGAAACTAATAGAACAAAATGTACAAAGAGTGTAGTAGATATGACTAATGGAACTCTTTGAATTCTAACATTTTGATACTATCAAGCACAGCAGAGCATGGGAACTTAGGTATAATATGTCCTGAGCCGAAATAGGTAAAATGCTGAAAAGTATGAATCTGTTGCTGCACTGGCATTGAACAATCATCTTGTAATTTATTACAAGAATCAAAGACACGGTTAAGATGCCACCCAAAGTGATTTCATTATGGGAAAAACACTAAGATTGAATAATGTTAATTTTCTCTAGTTCTGTCTCAAAGTATTGCACGTAGTGTTACTCTAATTCAGAATCAGAAGAATTAGACATAAAATATGAAAAGGAAAATTCCACATAGCATAGACTTTTTGATATGTCCGATTTCACTCAGAGATGGACAATGACAATAAATCAATTATAATAAGAAAAACATAAAAATACTAGCATCTGGACTGATCAGGCTCAGGTTTGCTGCTAAGAACTCTCCCAAGATGCATAAACTACCCCATCTATCCAGTGATGTAAAGGTAAATCTCACAAGATTACGTATATTCTGTCTACATGTAGACAGATTCTTGTTTTAAAATATGTGTGCCACAAACATCCTATTTATCTCTCTTCACATAATAAGGTGATTTGCTCACAAAAGCAGAAATACTAGGTCATCTTATGACCTTCTTTTCTCTTTTCAGAACAGCAAATTTTTATAATTCAGTCTATATTAAAAATAGATTTTTATGTCTGGAGAAATGGAAGTGAACTATTATGATACAGCATAACAGTTTAGGAACAATTTTGATTTTAGTTTTATCTGTTTATTTTCTAAATGTGTTAACTTATTTAAACTTTAAATGTATTGTAAACATTCCTAATTCAGCAAGTGTGTTAACTATGAATTACAATGGCCCAAAGCTCAGAGACCAACATGTTCAATCTCAACTGTAAACTCAAAGGAAATGTTTAATATGTGTTATGCTGTAAAATTGATGATACTTGTTCTCAACATATGAACTTCAAGTAGAGTCTTGATTATATAAATAAAAGAAGGATATTTTACAGATCTTGAACCCATGATTTTTTTGAGGAGCTATATACACTGTGGTTTAGGTTAATGATAAAGAAGAAAAGTTGAGTCTTAGTAGCCCATCGAGTTTAAATTCCTCTTAACCTTAATGTTGGGACATGAGTTCTAAAGTTTCAGAGTGCTTGTTAGCTAAAAGAGGCTTCAGAAATAACTTAAAGTTAGACTAAACATTTTTCTCATAGAAATTTGAGGTATAGGACCCAAGGAGATATTTAAAAGTTTTAGAAAGGCACATAGTTGAATGAGGAACTTGTTAAAGCCAGATATTTCAATTACAAAGCAGCCCAGTTATTTCTATTGGACATACTTCTTTGCTAGGATGTTTGGTAATCAAAGATGATGTAATTTCTTATATCCATTTTTGCCTTTAATCTCTCAATATAAAAACTACTCGTAAGTCACTTAGTTATTAGTAAAATAATATAAAGTAACATCATTGTATTTATATGTTTGTGAATGCATGTTTATGTGAACACAAAGAAATAGAGGCCCCAAAGCTGAAAAAAAGGTTGGTGTACATGTTTTGGGTAAGAGGAAGTAAAGAAAAATTGGAAGCTGATTCAAGTATACTTAAATTTCAAAAGTAAAAAGCATGTTTTAAAATATAAAATCTTTATTTCATGACAAAATTTGCACTTTTCACCTTTTTCAAAAATGTTTCATGTCATTATCATAAATTAATTTGTACTACATGATACTTAGTTTTCTAAAAATGTCCTTTCTAAATGTGATGTCATACTTCATTAAATATTTTCTCATATTTTACTGATTATATTCCCATGAATATTATAAAATGAATAAAATTAGATAATTCATAGTTAAAACATAAATTGAGTACCACCAAGTACAATGTCAATTTCATATAATGTTCGGGAGTCTCTGGCCTCTAGATAATAATTTTTATTTCTGACGTTAATATATATCTGATTTATAGACCATGAAGTATCTAGTCAGTGGTCAACTGAAATATTTATCTCTACTGGAGAGTTTTCATACTGTTGGAAGTAATCATAAATCATACCCCATAGTGAACCCTGTGAGCTATAACTAAATCATCATATAATCATCTTATAAACATTATGGCAGTAACCAACTATTTTATAATTGAAATGAAAGCTCACTTTACACAATGGAACCTATGCATGGTATTACTAAAACAGACCAGAGCATGTTGATAGAGAGTAAATGGACACTAGGAAAGAACATATTAATATTTTTATTATTATTCTAAGTTGCTATACTAATAACTTGTTTCTGTGCTCTTTTCTTCAAACTAGCATATGCCTTAACCCTCACCAGAGAAGTATTGTCCTGTACTCCATGTTGATTAGTACATAGATACACAGTTATTACAGGTATTGAGAAGAACTGACTCTAGAAGGCACATCTCAATATGGACCATCTACATAACAACTTTACCATGAAACCCTCAGGGATCATCCTAGAACAATAAGCAAAAAAGTTTAAAAATCAGAGGTTGTCAGATGATTCCAAGAAAAATTAATTCCTTCAAGACTAAACAGGGTATGTCTACATAAATTTACTTATTAGGACATTTTACATGAAACCTGTGCAAAATCAAGTTAGATACATATAGCAGAAATATTCACTTGCAATTTATTATATGATGGATTAATATTCATTAAGGAGTATTTGAACCCTCATGATACAAATTGAACCTTAAGACAGTTCTTGGAGAAAGGAACTATTCCAAATGGGACTATTGATCTACTCTCCAAGACTTAGGAACAAAACATGGCTGAAACTAGTTTTTCCTCAGGTACCAAACAATTCAGGCCATGTCCTATAGAGGTCCTGATTCTCAGGAGCTGCCAAGACTTTCCTAATTAGTGCCTGTATCCCATGACAGAAAAAAATCCCAGTACAGTACATGGGGTAAGCAAGTATCACCCTAATTGAATGGTTTTGGCCGCAAATGGATTCTGGGGAAAAAAAAAGTCAGATTTCTGTAGACAATGAGTATTTAATAGCCTAGCATTCTATTAGGACCCCCGATTTATCAAAGATGTGCCACAGTATAATCAATTTTACCTTTCTGTTCATAGGGCAAGACACCTCTTTTTTATCCAGCCATTTTTCAAATACTCAGTATCTAGTATATGTTTATAGTTGCACACATACACCCTTCTGCTTAGTTTTTCATTTCCTTTACGTTCTCCCAAATTTATATCTATATGTTACACTAATAGGCCAGGGTGTACATGTGGAACAAAATAAATGCTATATTTTTCAAGCTAAATCAATTTTGCTTTAAGTTGGTTATTTTTTCTCCACAGTTGAATAAAAGTCATACAGACACAAACAAACAAACAGAGATATACACACAAACATGTAATTGATTAACATAGACTCTGCTAGAAGCTCTTAATTGCTATAATAACACTATCTTGATTTTTATCTATTGGGCATGTTTTTTATGAAAAGTATTGGTATCACTTTTAATACTGACATCAATCATTCATTACTGTCATAATTAGAAATAAAAACTTAGTAAATGCTTGCTTATTCAAATAATGAAATTAAAGAACATAATAGAACATAAAAGAATAGAAAGAGGTAGTCAGTGTAACTAATAGAACTTTTTGAATTCTAACATTTTGTTTGAAATTAGTAAGAACAACATAGCAAGGGAAGTAAGTAGTGTCTCTTAAGCAGAAAGGAGTAAATTACTGGAAATTATAAATCACTTGCTGCACTGGCATTGTCCAGTGACCTAGTAATTTATTTACAAAAGTTAAAAACACATAATTAAGTTGCCAGATGCTGTATAAAATAGCACAGAAACTGCTTAGCAGGAAAATATATTTTTTTTTGTTTTAGACTTAGAAGATAACTTAGGACATACAACTTTGTCCCTGTGGATGCCTTACTGTGCTACAACAAAAATTTACCATAAAATCACTGGCTCATATTATAATCTCAGAGGAATGTTGTCAGGGAAGCCTGATAAAGTATTTTGAGTTTTATACACAACTATAGTAAATCTCTCACCCTAGGACATTTATTAAACATTTTTTATGTCTACCATGAACACAGAGATAAAGCAATTTACCAGCATTTATAGGGTCCACCGCAGGCTGACAGAAGTTCTAATAATCTTTAGTGCTCTAACTTTGAAATGTTTGTATTTGACATTCCTTGGAATAATTATGATAGACTGGATGAAACTAACAGGATTGTGTAGCTCAGTGATAGTCTTTGCCAACATTATAAAAATAAAAACAGGACTACAATTGTTGAGAAATTTCTCTTAAGAGAATTGTAAAATTGTTTTCAGGCAGGTTTTGACAATTATTTCTATATGCCTGGCCCTTATCCCAGAGAATTTATTGATGATAAAAATACCAAAGAAAGGTTTCTGTTTAGAGAACTTTTATTGCTCTCCTGAAAAGCATGGCCAGGTGTATTCAATGCAATTCTGTTATGCATCTTTGATTGTAATTTAACATGATATCTAGAGAATCTGAATAGAATTGCAGAACTATTATTTCTATGACATGCTAAAGGCTGTGCTTTCCCTAAGTCTGTGGTCTCCATTCAAGGGAAATTAAAAACTGTGACAATTGTTATAGGAATGTTCTTAAGTTGGAATGAGACTTGGCTATGTTGAGTAGTTAAATTTATAGTGTTTCTCATTTTTTCAATAGCATATTTACAACTCCTCAGAATTAATATTCGTTTTAAATTTGTTGCAGGTTTGTGTTTGAGGTTACAGTGTGAGACAGCTAAGATTATTAATTATACTTAAATGTACAAAGATGTATACAGAGGAAATTAGAGAATGAGAGACAGAGAAAGAAAGTTCAGGAGAGAGACACACCCTGTCCCTTTGGAAAAATTCAGAAGCAGCTCTACATGATCTTTACTAATTAGCAATTATAAATTTTTAATAAATGATGTAGTCTTACAAAGCCACTGTTTTCATTGTCCCTGTCCCAACACATGAAATGAAAATCACAGTTCTACAGGGAGGTGAGGTCACAGAGTAACAGACTACTATGTCAGCCTTGTTCTAACTCTCCTACACAAATACTTATTAATAAATTTGGATCTTCACTATGAATCCACCACTCTACAGAGACAACATCTAAGTGAGTATTTTGTACTTCAGTCAGTGTGTCTGAGTAAGTGAAGAGTGGTCTGAAAATGTCCTCATGTTGTTAATGGGATTTGTGGTAGAATTCCATGGATCAGACAAAAAAGAGAACAAGTATAATTTTAAATCTGAGAGATGAGCTATAAAGATTGAACCGTTACTATCTTTGTATCTGTTGTTTCTTAATGTATGTCAGATCCAACTGAGGTTACTGAGGATAATACCATGATAATGAAGTGCTTCTTTGAATGTGCTTAACGGTTGTGGTAATAAGTCAATGTAATAATCCTCCAGAACAAAAATAATGTGTAGTCTGTCCTTTCACTTTTAATATTTTAGTTTAATATACCATGGTTTAATGTCATTGTAAATATTAGAATAGAAATATTAGAATCTTACATCTTTGGAAAGTGTGATATGTAAATAGGTTTGTGAAGTAAAAGGCATTCCTTTGTGACATTATGTTTATGTTTAACTTATAGAAGCAGTAGCTGAATATCTATTGAATTCCATTGTTATAATGAGTGCTTTGAAGTCTCTGTCTCTTGGTTGTGAAGACAAACTGGATAGAAAACTATATTGAGTTTTAGGCATTCACAGCCAGTTCAAATATATCTTGAGTTATTTCATCTAGTTTCCTCATACTCTAATATTAATCATAACTTTTGGTGTCCCTTCAAGTCACCTTTTAATCACCATTGGTAATGGAGAACAGAGTTTTGTGTAAGGTATGAAGGGGTTTTATCTTTCAACTAAGCTAATATAAGAACTTAACATGCTATATCTCACTGAATAATATTTAAGATTTCTTATTTCATTTCATTAGCATATATGCCATTTCTGTGTTTGAATGCATCATATATTTTATTATAATCAATCCATCAATCTTAGAATTAGATAATAAGCCATGTGTTTGGTGAAAAACTTTAATTCCAGGACTTGCACAACACAGAAAGTCATATCTCTGTGAATCTGAGCTAAATGTGATTTCCAAAGCGAGTGGGAGCACAGCCAGGGGTATATAATGACACCAGTAATGAAAAATAACAAAGAGCATCAAGTCATGACACCTTTTTAAAAACTGTTATAGTAACTTGGGATACTTATGTTATTATCTGTGAATTATGTGTTACTGTTTTATGTCTTAAATTTTAAAGATTGACACAATGTATACTTTTTCTGTAATGTGCACTATAATGTTTACTGTGGAATTAAAATTTATAATCCTGGTTGCATCACACATATCTAGCCTGTGTTGTGCTTCTGAAATCAAACTGCAAGATGGGATGATTTTGTTTCAGGTGAGACTTCATTGAGATCCACACACTTTACAAAATACTTAGAAGCACTGGACCTTGACATTTACCTAAGAATTAAAATGTATCAATGTGAAAAGTTATTTCTAAAGAGATTTATATATCTTTATTTTGTGTGTATGCATGTCTTTTGTACATAAAAATATAAGCTGTATAAAACTACATGATCTGAAGAGTCTACTACATGATAACAAGCCTTCATGAAATTGGAGTTACAGGCAGTTGTAAAGCACTATGTGGGTGCCTGGAACCAAACCCAAATCTCTTTCAACGGAAGCATTTTTTCTTACCACTGTGACAAGGTTCTAATTATTCCAAATAAACTTATCTTAAAGCAAGATGAATATATATGATTACAAATAAAGTGAACAAAAATCAGTAAGTATTAAACCTCTATAGAAGGTTGGAATATGTTTTAGATCATTCATCATGGCTTTGTTAGCATAGGTTTAGGTATCTGTTTTTGTTCAAAACTAGACATGTTAAAGATATTTCATTTTTGATCCTATAAGTAAACGTTTTTTGATTTAAACAGGTGCATGATTTTTGAGATTGTAAGTTAATTTGTTGAGAGGAGACATAATTTTACTTTCTATAGTGTATAATTTAAAACACTGAAGAAACCAAACACAGAATATAGCAGTGACTGATAAATTATTATTTCTATTTCCTACAAATTATATTTAACTCACAAAATTATATTTTTCATTATGTACTGATGTGGAAATGCCTTTCTGTATGATGTGAATCTCAGTCTTTAAATAATGGAACTGTTTTGGCCCTTGAGAGGCACCATAGAAAAAGTAGGCAGAGGAATCAGAATGGGTAGGAAAGGAAGGGCCGAGTCAGGGGCAGATTGAGCAAGCTGCCCAAGGAACAACATGTAAGGAATACAGGTGAGCAATCAGCCATGTGGCAGACAGTTTAATAGAAACAGGTTGATTTAAGATGTAAGAGCAAGCTAGCAATGTGCGTGAGCCATAGGCCAAACAGCATAACGTTAATATAAGCATCTGAGTCATTTCTGGGGGCCTGAGCAGCAGTGGTGGGTTGCTAAGTGGTCTGGTGTCTGGCATTGGAGGGTCTGGACCTCTGGTCACCCAAGACCAAGAAACCCCACTACTACATTATACTCTTTACAAAATGTTAATAAGTAAATACTTTCATGTGAGAATACATGACTGCAATAGATGTGATAAGGGCAACCTTACTATATCTTCAATACTTGTACTATTTTTTATCCTGGTTGATATGAAAGGTTAGGATTTCTGGAAATAATTCTCTAGTAATGCTTTTGTCCTGTCAGGAGGTACACACTTTTATGTAGGTATATCTTTTACAAGCTTTCAGGGGTGTTGGGATTTTTGTTTTTATGCCATGTTAAAAGTTTGTATCTTTAACTATGCCATATCTGGCCCCTGCACCCTGATTTATGCCACTCCCTCACCACAGCAAAAAATGAGCTTATGTTAAAGACATAGTTTTAGGTAAGTTGACTCTGCCCCATCTAAGGTGGATGGCTCCAACAGCCAAGACTTATCGGCTCAGACACCTCCTATGCCATTCCTTAGTCATCTGTTGGTCCAAAATAACAAATGCATTTTTTAGGACATGTTGGGGACTCTCGTAGACTAGCCATATAAAGAAATAAATGCAACATTTTCATAACTCAATACAGTTAGAGGATATTCCAAAGATGTTTGTTAGGATATTTGACTTATTTTATGATCCCATAAGATGTGTAAGTACAAGCTGTGATTCCTACAACAACCTAAAATAAAACTCAATTTCTTATTTGTTTCTCATTTTGACATTTTCAAATAAGGAAACTTATATCTAGGCAACTTATGGAAATATCAGATTGAAAAACATTACTTTAAACCCAATACATGAAGCATAAAACAATAGTGTAAAGATTTCAAAGGCCGACTGGTATGAAAAATTGACCTTGTGTATATTCTTTATTAATCAAGCACTGTAATTGAGCCAGTGTGGGTAGTCTGCAGGTTAAAGCTCACAAGACTATTACTGGATTTTAACCATCACTCTTTTTAATAACCTAAATAAATTTATTTTTTTTGTTATCCTTAGGATTACAGTTATTGCTATGAAGGCTTGTATTCTTATATGCCTAATAATGATATGACTTAATCTTGAGGGAAATTAATTTCCAGTTTTCTGAGTAACCACTATACTGCATTCCAAATGGCTGTTCAAGTTTAAACTCAAACCAGAAAATGGAGGAGTGTTTCCCTTACCCCACATCCCCCCAACATAGGCTGTCATTGTGTTGAAACCTCTTTATTTCAGGAGATCCCACTTATGAAATGTTGTTTTTTGGTCTGTGAAATTGATGTTATATGTAGGAAATGGTAACCTGAGGTATTTCTTTGAAGAGTTTTTCCCACATTAATTGGTATCAAGTAAAGTATATATGGGTTTATGTTGAATTCTTTAAACCACTTGGATTTGAGTTTTGTGCTGGGTGACAGATGTGGATCTATTTGCATTCATCTACAGACTACTATGTAGAAACAGCTGTAGGAGTTGATATAATTTAGGGTGTCACTTATTTATACAATCAAGTCATCTGTAAAAAGAGATAGTTTGAGTTCTTCCTTTCCAATACGTATCCCCTTAATCTCCTTTTGTTCTCTCATTTTTTTAGCTAATACTTTGAGAATTATATTCAGTAGAATAGGGGAGAGATAACAACCTTGTCTTGTTTTTTTTTTTATTTTCAAGGGCTTGCTTTTAGTTTCATTCCATTTAGCTTGATGTTGGCTAATGATTTCTGTGTAATACCTCTATTATGTTTAGGAATTTTGTCTGGTTTCCCAAGCACTCTAGGACTTTTATCATGAAGGAGTATTGGATTTTGTCAAAGGGTTCTTTCAGCATCTAAGGAGATCATCATGAAATTTTTTTTCAGGTTGTTTACATTACCAGTTTTTATATGTGAGCCATGCCAATGTCTCTGTGTTGCAGTTTACTTTATCATGGTGGATGGTTTTGTGGTATATTGTTCAATTTGGTTTATGGCAGTATTTTATTGAGTACTATGGCATCAATGTTTCCTTTAGTGCTATAAGCAGCTTCAGTTTGTTAATAGGAATTATTTAAACCTAGTTTCTCTTGAGATATCTGGTTTAATCCATCTGTGGTGATTGACAGTTTTGCTGGATATTGCAGTCTGGGTTGGTATCCATGCTCTTCCATTGTATTATAATTTCTGACCAGAACCTTTTTGCTTTCAATGTTTCTGTTGAGTAATCTGGTGTTATTCTAATGGGTTTACTTGGCCTTTATACTTTGCAGTCTTAGATTTTTTAAGTGTTCAGTATGTTTAGTGGTTTGATTATTATGTGGCCATCAGCTTTTCGGGGGCATCTAGTCTATTTGGTGTTCTTCAAGCGTCTTGCATCTTTATAGGCATTTCTTTCTTTAGGTTGAGAAAGTTTTTTTTAAATGATTTTGGTTGAATATATTTTCTGTGCCTTTGATCTGGAGCTCTACTTCTTCATTTTTAACTATTCTCAGGTTTGGTCTTTTTCACAGTGTCCCATATTTTCTAGAGACTTTGTGTTAGAACTTTTTGGTTTTAGGGTTTTCTTTGACTGATTTATCTATTTCCAGTATTGAATTTTTCACACCAGAGATTCTCTCTTCCATCTTGCATTCTGTTGGTTATGCGTGTGTCTGGGGATTTGGTTCATTTTTTAAATGATTACCTTTATCCAGAATTGATTCCATTTGTGTTTTCTCCATTGCTTCTATTTTAATTATTAAATCTTGATATGTTTTCTTCACCTGTTTAATTTCTTTATTTTCTTTCAGTAATTTGTCACTCTATTTTGTTTGTATATTTTTCTATTTCTTTAATGGACTTTTAAATATCCTTTAAAAGCTTTTATTACCTTCATAAAATTGTTTTTAAGACTGTTTTCTTGTGCTTCTTCTGCATTGCCAGGCTCAAGTCTTGATGCAGAACTATCACATACTTCTAGTGGTACCATGTTATTCTTTATTTTGCTATATGTATTCTTGCACTGATTGGTATCTGCCCATTGCTTTCTTGGTATACTGCAGGATTTGTATGAATCTCAGAGAGTTAATTTTGATGTATTCTGTTCTTGGTTTCTTGCATCTCAGAAAGGCTCTCTTTTACCAATCTGGCTTCTTGGTCCACTTGGAGGTATATTATTCTATGACACAGCAATCCCTCTTAATTCAGTAAGTGCTGACACACTGGTTTTCAGGTGGCCACTTTTGAGCCAGTAGGTACTGAGATACTTAGAGTCTCATATAGATGTTTTTTGATTCAAGAAGAACTGAAGAACTCTTGAGTTTCTTATGTCTTGTCTTCTACTCTCTTAGTGTGCTGTGGCCTGGTGGTCTGTAGATTTCTGTTTGTCACTGAGTTTTCTATTAGTTTGCCCTTAGTCTCTTAGTCTGCTATTCGTCTGCTGTTTGCCAGGAGTCTTTGGGTTTTCTGTTGTCTCTGAGGTCCCTCTTAAGCTGCTCTTAGTGTGCTGTTGGTCAGGGGTCTGTGGGTTTTTTATTGTCTCTGAGGCTGCTGAGGTCATGGTGTGACGTTTAGAACTGTATACGGGGCATGATATCAGATCTGGGGTGTCCAGTAAGCTGTGTTCTGTTAGGGGCTTTGGTTTGCTGGACATTTTCCAGCTGGCTTGGATTTAGGGTGAGGCCGTTGGGGGTGGAGTTCCAAGGCCTGTGTCCCCAGGATGGGACTCCAGGACTTTTGTATCCACTTGACAGTGTCAGGGTGTCACTCTTCTCTCAATTTGCTGAGAGCCAAGAGCCAAATTCAGTATTCCAAAATATATTTTACTTTACATTTTGTGATTTAATATTTTTTTAAATTAAGTACTAATTTTAAAATAGCTTGACAGTAGCTAGTTTTTTGTAGGCTTTTTTTCTATTTAGTGTTTTGTTTGAAACAATCTGATATCTTTTCATCTGTCTAATTTTAGCATTTGTGATCCATGTACATTTTTGGACATTCTTACCATGTGTTTTTTCTTATCTTTTTCACTGGCCTCTCTCAAAGAAGCTCTTTTTAATCCTATTTTTATAGGGATGGAACACAGTTATTCTAACATAATTACATATTTCACAATTATAAGCTATAATACATTTAGCCACAATGTACACAATCAATCTTTCTCTTCGTTTATTACCTAACTTAATAGAATTATTTTTATTTTCTCCTGCAGCCATTCTCTATGGTGCTCTTCACTGACACTACAAAAATAAGGGGAAGTGCTACTACTTGCTAGTTCCTATAGTCTCGTTTCACCTCCATAATTTGTTTTAACTTTTCGAGGTTTTAAAATTCACTGGAAGATCCCCTCCAATTTTTAATCGTAAAGCTGATGATCTGTGCATTGCTGATTAGTGAGAAGAGTAATAATATCCTTCCTGATTCTTCTTGGTTCAGCCGGGTACTGATTACAGCTGCTTCTGCCATCTTCTTCAATGGGATTTTCCCCAAAACTAAGAGGGCTTCAGACACTGTCTCCTGCAAAATTAGAGGATTGTGTGCTGTGAGTCTCCACCCATGTACTGATGGACTGTCTAACCCACTATCCTCTCTCCTCCTATTCTCATTCTAAACTTCTGGTTGGTGCAAGCATAATCCAGACACAGTTTTAATAAAGACAATGAAACTTTCTTTTTAACTATCATTTTTCAGATAGTAATTGTCTCTTTCCATTTCAGTTGACTTATTTTACCCATAGTAATTGTGTTTAATGTTTTGTGGGTTGTTTATCCACTGGGTGTTACCAATCTTCTAACGATCTGAAACTTATTATGCGTGTGTGTGTCTGTATGTGTGTGTGTGTGTGTATGAGTCAATGTCCTGTGTCTTTTCAGCAGAGTTTGATTTTAAATTAATGAGATACTGTTTGTGGCTTGACCTATTATTTGAACAGATTCTATGCTCTTATTAAATTTTCTCTTGTATAGCAGTGGGTATATATTAAATGATATTGAAATATTTCATTACTCATCATTTAATTTTATAATTTTATTAGAAGTTTAAATTTTTGAGTATTTTATTGATCACTGAAGTTGTGTTCCTTTATCATTTGACATGAAAAGATATGTATATTTTCATGTTCAAATATTTTGATTATTATTATTGCCTCTCAGTTTCCAATGCTTCTCACAGAACAATTACCTTGTCTGTAATCTGCCTAATGTGTGATTATAAAGTTCTATTTCCCATTTATATAAGCATCTATGGATTTCAGCTATCTGCCAGTAGTATATATTGTAAGTAATAATTTCTCCAGTAATTAAATTTGAACAATTCTTCTTATGATGTTTAACGTGAGATGGTACAGCTGAGCTCTTAAAAAACATTCTGATTTAGCTTTTCATCTTCTCTCTGGATTGCTCATTCTTTTCATTCATTTTGACCTGACAAATGGCTTTGGCCATTACCTGAATAAAATGATCCTTGATAACAGAGTGGACTTCTGGAATGTTATCATAAAAATAATTTTCTTGTCACAAACTACAACTGGGATTCTGGCAAACTTCTCTTTTCTTTTCTATTATGTAGGCAACTATGGAGAGTACTCCACAAAACCCATATATTTTGTTCACATGCACCTAACTTCAGCCAACATCTTGATTATTCTCTCAAAAGGAGTGCCACACACAGTGGCAGCTTTTGGATTGAAGCAATTTCTATATCATTTTGAATGCCTAATGATTTTATACATTGAAAGAGTTGGTCGGAGTGTGTCCATTAGCACCATCTGCCTGTTGAGTGTCTTCCAGGCCATTACAATCAGTCAAAAAGAATTCTGCTCTAAGGATCTCAAAGTCAAAGCTGCAAATTCCTTTGCATGCTCCATTGCCCTCCTCTGGGTCTTCTACATTTTGATAAATTTCATTTTCTTTGTGTACCCAATTATCAAAATGAATAATAAAAATGTCACAGGAAAACAAGATTTTGAGTACTGCTCTATTGTGAGACATGATGAAATCAATGACTTACTGTATACAGCATTGGTGGTATGCCCTGAGATCTTCTTTTCTGTGCTCATGGCCTATTCCAGTGGCTCAATGATTGTCATTTTGTACAGACACAAACAGAGAGTTCAACACATCCATAGCACTCGTAGTTCCAGCAGACACTTGCCTGAATCAAGGGCTTCAAAGAGCATCTTGAGGCTAGTGTCTACCTTTTTGTTATTTTATACTGTTTCCTCCATTTTACAAGGCTGTATTGCTTTTTTCCATAATCAATATTGGCTTGTGAAATTCACTTCTCTAACATCTCTATGTTTTCCCTGTTTTGGACCCCTTTTCCTTATGAATCATTACCCCATAATACCAAAGATCAGATTACTATGGATAAGCAATACGGATCACTTATCCACATTTTAAATATGTAAATAATATACTTTTCTAATTATCAAATTTTTACTCATTCATCACTCTCACAAACTCACCATTAAATTTTAAGGAGCTATTGCCCTGTCTTTTAACTATTAACCAAAGTGATAAGTCTAAGAGTTTTGTCAGCTGGTTTTATTATTCGTGTACATGAATTTACCACATTAAGAAAATTGTTCTCTTCAACATATACCTGCTAGGCTTCCCTTTTCCAGCTGTTACTTGTCATTATACAGCAAAGGTTCAAGAAGAACATAAAACAGTTTGTATATCCTCCATCTTCATCATTGTTCTCTTTTTATAATTGACTTTCTTTTTAATGGTTAGAAATGGTTTTCTGTCTGAGATCAGGACAATAAAAATTTTGTCTTTTTTTACATCTTGGTCATGCTTTTCTGTTTTTAGCTCTCATACTTAACACATGAATGCATGTTGAATTCATTTTAAGAAGGAGTCTATGTGAAATATTATCAGGTGACCTATACTAATGTCTTGGGTTGTGTGTTTGTGTGTGTGTGTGTGTGTGTGTGTGTGAGAGAGAGAGAGAGAGAGAGAGAGAGAGAGAGAGAGAGAGAGAGAGAGAGAGAGAGAGAGAGAGAGAGAGCCATATCCCCAGTCCAATTTAGTTTTCTCTTTGAATACTATACATAAATGAATAGATTGGAGTAAGAATAAAGACAAAATAAGAATAAAATAAGAAATATGAACAACTGAATAAAACAAAGAAATACAATGGCATTTCCACATCACCTCCCATTTTCTGTCTAATCAAAAAGGAAGAAAACAATTTTAACATAGAGAAATTATATATGCCAATATAGCTATCAAGCAAGAATTACAGTTGCAATATCTAGTCTATTTGTATTTTGCAAAATTAAAGAAAATACTCCATCATCTACCTTATACTTATGAATGTAAAGTTTCATTCACATTACACCTTTCAGATGACTAAGAAAAACTATACTTATAACTATCTAATCTTCAACTACATCAAAGACAACAGGAGGATATGTTTACCCAAGTAAACTGGATGTGCAAGCAACTTCCAAAATATAGAAATGACAGAGATGACACCTATCTGATGGAAAATATGCTGTGAATATTAATCTTAAAATACAGGAGCTGTTTAGGCCTATGTGGGCACCATAGAACAAGTAGGAGGAGAAATCAGAGCATATGTAGGAGAAGTGGGGCTGAGTCAGACAGACTGAGCTGAAGCCCAAAGGAGCTCCATGTAAGGAACACAGGTGAGCCACAGGACATGTGGCAGACAGGTTAACAGAAATGGGTTGATTTAAGATGTAAGAGCAAGCTAGCAAGGTGCCTGAGCCATAGGTCAAACAGCATGAAGATAATATAAGCATCTAAATTATTTCTGGGGGCCTGAGCAGCAGCATTGGACAGCTAAGGTGTCTGATATGGCAGGTTGTGGGTTTGGGCCTATTATTGCCTGGGACCAAGAAACTGCACTACTACAGATGGCGCCCAATGTAGATCGAGCATCCACTTAGTGCCTGAGAAAGTTTAAAAAGTGTTTTTAGCAGAAACTGAGCAAAACCAGATTCCTAATTGTGTATCTAAGCAGGTCATTATACAAAGTATGTGTGGTGTCCTGGTCACATTCAAATGGCACTCGCGGACTGGCAACAGGCAGTGTAAGCCGCATCTAGAAAAGTTCCTGAAGTCTCACAGAAGTCTTGGTAGCATGTGATTGATTTAAGGCTTATGTTTACTTTGAATAAAGAAGAAACAGAGTCAAATGGTTTCTTAGTAGCAGTGTTTTCTTGAGTCTGCTCTGTTCACTAGCCACGAACAGAGACGTGGTCTCTTTAAGAGAACTTACTGATTCAGCTTTATCTGCAAAAGCTATGCAGCTCTTTAATAGAGTTTATTTTAAAAGCTCTTCTGGTTGAAAGATGATTAAGGATTCACAATAAAACAGATTCAGATGAAAAAAAACCTGTAAACAGATTACAATGTATGTAAAAGTTACATAGACTTCAGAAAGATAAGAGAGAAGGTAGCATAAGTCTTTAAAAAGAGAAATAGAGTAATAAAAATATAATAAGCCACATAAAAATAGAAAATAGACACAAAATCTGGATTTTGATTGTTATTGTGTTTTCTTTTATTTTTTTAACTGTTAATGAGCTAACTGCAGAAAGACAATGGGATTGCAAATGTAAAGGCTACTAAGTTAAATAGGAATATATATTTTAAAGGTATTTTGATTTTGAAATTTGTGTCTAAGGATTTATTTCTTTGGAAGAGTTCTGCTTTTGCTTCCACAGAAGAAGAGAACCTGTGGATTGCTTCCAGGCAAATATGGTTTCATCAACCCTGAAAAAAAACTCTGATAGGAAGAGATGGCTGTATCAGCTTCAAGACTGCAGATTATAATCCAGTCTCGACAACCCATGAGATTTCCAACACCCCTTAATCAGCAGGAAGTAATAATATAAAACTATGTCCAAATTCTCCAAATATTGTTTCTAAATGTTTGTTTTCATTATAAATGGTTAATGGTCATAGCAAATCTCTTTTTAAGAAGACAAAGGCAATATGGTATATGAATAATTTTTTAAAAGGTTAGATTATTGATTTACTTAGATCAGGAAATCAGCTGTTAATCTCAAAATGCTTTACACTGGTATGGATTTTAGTTTAATGATACAAATTTAAGGTCAATTTTGTTATGCTGTATGTATTTTTCTATTCTTGTTTAAGGTATGTTGTTCATGTATCTGATTTAAAATTGTAATGTATAATTAAGAAATGAAGGTTAATAGTAACCTTTGATAATCAAACTAAGGTTAGTTAGGATTTTTAGGTATACAAAGCTATATTTCAATTAGATAGATAATCTTCACATACTTCTAAGACCTACACAATATGGCATTTAAAATATTTTAAGAACTTAGACTTTTCTGGACAGTTAGACAGGTCTCCTCCTGGCAGCACCAATATACTTCAAGAGAAAAATAGGCATTGAAGAAACTCTATATGGAATCTACTTTCTTTGTGGCAATGGTTAGCCACGGGACAAGAACCTGTTCTTGAATTGACTGCTTGACAGTATGCTGTCTAAACCAGACAGGCAGGTTCTATAGGAAGGTGACTTCTGAACTTGATAAAACAAGCTGAGATGATCATTCAGGTTCTTGCTTTGCAGAGAAAACTGTCAGACATTCTTCAAGACTCAAGGAAAAGTGACTGATGAATGACAGAGCAGATTTCCTGCTTCACTGAAATGAAAAGAGACTCTGGGCCTGTAGGCTGAAGAAGGATGCCCCAACTTTATAAAGGAACATTGGGTGACTGTCCAGGCAGATAGGTGTCATCTCTGTCATTTCTAGATTTTGGAAGCTCAGAGACCAACATGTTCAATCTCAACTGTATAATCAAAGGAAATGCTTAATATGTGTTATGCTGTGAAATTGATGATACTTCTTGATGTGTGAACTTCAAATAGGGTTTTGATTATATAAATAAAACAAGGATATTTCACAGATCTCGAACACATGATTTTTATTGAGGAGCCTTATAGACTGTGGTTTAGGTTAATGATAAAAAAGAAAAGTTGAGTCTTAGTAGTTCATCTAGTTTAAATTCTTTTTAACCTTAATTTTGGTACATGGGTTCTAAAGTTTCTGAGTGTTTGTTAGCTAAAACAAAGATTCAAAAATAAATTAAATTTACACCAAACATTTTTCTCATAGAAATTTGAAGTATAGTATGCAAGGAGATATTTAAGAGTTTTAGAAAGGCACATAGTTGAATGAGGAACTTGTTAAAGCCAGATATTTCAAATACGAAGCAGCCCAGTTATTTCTATTGGACATACTTCTTTGCTGGGATGTTTGGTAATCAAAGATGATGATTAATTTCTTACACCCATTTTTGCCTTTAATCCCTCAATATAAAAATTATTTGTAAGTCATTTAGTTATCATAAAGTAATATAAAGTATCCTCATTGTATTCATATGTTTGTGAATGCATGTTTATGTGAACACAAAGAAATAGAGACCCCAAAGCTGAAAAAGTGTGGTGTACATGTTTTTGAGAGCAAGTAAAGAAAAATTGGAAACTGATTCAAGTATACTTAAATTTCAAAACTAAAAAGCACGTTTTAAAATATAAAATCTTTATCTCATGACAAAATTTGCACTTTTCAACTTTTCCAAAAATATTTCATGTCATCATCATAAAATTAATTTCTACTACATGATGGTTAGATTGTAAAAATGTCCTTTCTAAATGTGACATCATACTTCATTAGATATTTTCTCAGATTTGACTGATTATGTTCCCATAAATACTATAAAATGAAGAACATTTGATATTTGGTAGTTAAGAAATAAATTGATTTCCACCAAGTACAATGTCAATTTCATATAATGTTCAGTAGTCTCTGGTCCCTATATCATAAGTTTTATTTCTGACTTTACCATATATCTGATTTATAGACCATGAAAATCTAGTCAGTGGTCAACTAAAATATTTATCTCTACTGGAGAGTTTTCATAATGTTGAAAGTAATCATAAATCATACCCAATAGTGAACCCTGCGAGCTATAACTAAATCATCGTATATTCATTTTATAAACATTATGGCAGTAACCAACCAATTTACAATTGAAATGAAAGTTCACTTTACACAATGGAACCTATGCATGTTATTACTAAAACAAACCAGAACATGTCCATAGAGAGTAAATGGAGACTAGGGAAGAACATATTATTTATTATCATCATTATCATTATTCTAAGTTGCTATACTAATAAATTGCTTTCTATGCTCTTATCTTCAAACTAAAAATTAGCATATGCCTTAACCATCACCAGAGAAGGGTTTTTCTTGTACTCCATGTTGATTAGTACATAGATATACAGTCATTACAGGTATTGAGAAAAATTGACTCTAGAAGGGACACCTTAATATGGCAAATCTACATTACACCTTTATCTTGAAACCCTCAGGGATCATCGTAGAAAAATAATCAAAAAAGTTTAAGAATCAGAGGTTGTCAGATAATTCCAAGAGAAATTAAATTCTTCCAGACTAAATGGGGCATGTCTATATAAATTTATTTAGTAGGACATTTTACACCAAACCTGTGCAAAATCAAGTTAGATAAATATTGCAGAGATATTCACTTGTAATATATTGTATTATGGATCAATATTCATTGAGGGGTATATGAACACTCATGATACAAACGGAACCTTAATATAATTCTTAGAGAAAGGAATTGCTCCACATCGATTATTGGTCTACTCTCCTAGGACAAAAACAGGGCTGAAATTAGGTGTTCCTTAGGTACCAATCAATTCTGGCCATGTTCTGTAGAGGTCCTGATTCTCAGCAGCTACCAAGGCTTCCCCAAATAATGCCTTGTGAGAGATTATATTGTTACATTGTAAATAATTGTCCAACCCACTGGTTTAATGAAAAGTGCTGATTGGCCAAAGGGAGGCAGGAAATGTGGGTGGGGCTACCAGACTAAGAAAACTCTTGAGAACAGGAAGTACAGTGCAGAATGTTAGAAAGAAGCCAGAAGAAGCAGAGGACAACCATGCTGCTATGAGAAAAGGTACCGAGCCTCATGGCTGAACAGGATGAGTTATGGATTAGATGAAGGGTAGACAGCTAGCAAGTTATATTCTTGGGCCTTAGGCTGATCAGCCTAAAATTATTGAAAGCATCTGTGTGTCTCTGTGGGACTGTGGGACTGTGGGTCTCTGGGACTGTGGGACTGTGGGTCTGTGGGACTGAGGGTCTACAGGCCTAGACCCTGAGTTTAGGCCTGAAAGTGTGGGCCAGAAACCTAATACTACAGTGCCTGAATCCCATGATATAAAAAAATCCCAGTACCGTACATGGGGTCAGCAAGACTCACCCTAACTGATTGGTTTTTGGCTGCAAATGGCTTCTGGAAGAAAAAATGTTTGATTTCTGTAGACAATGAATATGTAATAGCCTAGCATTCTATTAGGGACCCCTGATTTATCAAAGATGTGCCATGCTATAATCAATTTTACCTTTCTGTTCATAGGGCAAGACACTTCTTTTTATCCAGTCATCTTTCAAATTCTCAGTATCTAATATATGTTTATAGTTACACACATACAACCTTCTATTTAGCTGTACATTTCCTCTACTTTCTCCCACACTTATATCCATATATTACACTAATAGACCAATGTGTACATATGGATCAAAATAAATGCTATTTTTTCAAGCTAGATCAATTTTGCTGCAAGTTGGTTATTTTTTCTCCACAGTTGAATAAAATTCAAACAGACACAATCATACATATATACACACAAAACATGTAATTGATTGACATATATACTCCTAGAAGCTCTTAATTGCTATGATGACCCTATCTTGATTTTTCTCTATTGGGCACATTTTTGTTGAAAAGTACTAGTATTACTTTTAATAATGACACTAATCATTCATTATTTTATTCAATTCTAAATAAAAACATAGTAAATGCTTACTTATACAAATAATGAAATTAAAGAACATAAAAGAATCAAAAGAGGCAATCAATGTAACTAATAGAACTCTTTGAACTGTAATATGTTTTTTGATATTAGTAAGTACAGCATAGCAAGGGAACCAAGTAGTTCCTCTTGAGCACAAAAGAATAAATTACTGGAAAGTATAAATCACTTGATGCACTGGCATTGACCAGTGACCTAGGAATTTATTTACAAAAGTTAAAAACACAATTAAGATGCCAGATTCTGTATAAAATAGCACAGAATAAGCTTACCAGAATAATAATTTTTTTTTGTTATAGACTTAGAAGATAACTTAGAACATCACTGGCTCATATTATAATCTCAGAGGAATGATGTCAGAGAATCTTGATGAAGTATTTTGAGTTTTAGAGACAACTATAATAAACCTCTGAACCAAGGACAATTATTTCCATTTTATATATCTACCACACGCACAGAAATAAAGAGATTTGCCAGCATTTGTAGAGTCCACCGCAGGCTTAAAGAAGTTCCAATGATCTTTAGTGCTCTAACTTTGAAAATTTATATTTGACATTCCTTGGAAGAATTATGATAGCCTGAAAAAAACTAACAGGATTGTGTACTCTTTGCCACCTTTACAAAAATAAAAACAGGATTACAATTGTTGAGAGATTCCTTTATAGAGAAGAATTATGAAGTTCTTTTCAGGCAGGTGTTTGACAATTAGGTCTATATGCCTCACCCTTATCCCAGAGAATTTATTGATGATAAAAATACCAAAGAAGGGTTTCTGTTTATAACACTTTTATTGTTTTCTGGAAAAGCATGGCCAGGAGTATTCAATGTAATTTTGTTATGCATTTATGATTGTAATTTAAGATGTACAGAAAGGAAATTAGAGATTGAGAGACAGAGAAAGAAAGTTCAAGAGAGAGACACACCCTGTCCCTTTGAAAAAATTCACAAGGAGCTCTACAAGTTTTTACTAATTAGCAATTATAATTTTTTAATAAATGATGTTGTCTTGCAAAGCCAGTGTTTTCATTGTCCCTGTCTCAACAGATGAAATGAAAATCACAGTTCTGCAGGGAGGTGAGGTCACAGAGTAACAGACTGCTACATCAGCCTTGTTCTAACTCACCTACACAAATGCTTATTAATAAATTTGGATCTTCCCTATGAATCCACCACTCTACAGAGACAACATCCAGGTGAGTATTTTGTACTTCAGTCGGTGTGTCTGAGTAAGTGAAGAGTGGTCTGAGTTTGTCCTCATGTCTGTTAATGGGATTTGTGGTAGAATTCCATGGAACAGACAAAAAAGGGAACAAGTATAATTTTAAATCTGAGAGATGAGCTATAAAGATTGAACTGTTACTATTTTTGTATCTGTTGTTTTTTAATGTATGTCTGATCCAACTGAGGTTTACTGAGGATAATACCATGATAATGAAGTGCTTCTTTGAATGTGCTTAACGGTTGTGGTAATAAGTCAATGTAATAATCCTCCAGAACAAAAATAATGTGTAGTTTATTCTTTCACTTTTAATATTTTAGTTTAATATGCCATGGTTTCATTTCATAGTAAAAATTAGAATAGAAATAACAGAATCTTGCATCCCTGGAATGTGTGATATGTAAATAGGATTGGGAAGTAAAAGGCATTCCCATGTGACATTATGTTTATGTTTAACTTATAGAAGCAGTAGCTGAATATCTATTGAATTCCATTGTTATAATGAGTGCTTTGAAGTCTCTGTCTCTTGGTTGTGAAGACAAACTGTTAAGAAAGATATATTGAGTTTTAGGCATTCACAGCCAGTTCAAATATATCTTGAGTTATTTCATGTTGTTTCCTCATACTCTAATATTAAGCACCACTTTTGGTGTGCCTTCAAGTCACCTTTTAATCACCATTGGTAATGGAGAACAGAGTTTTGTGTAAGGTATGAAGGGGTTTTATCTTTCAACTAAGCTGATATAAGAACTTAATATGCTATATCTCACTGAATAATATTTAAGATTTCACTTCTTCATATTGCATTTCATTAGCATATATGCCATTTCTGTATTTGAATGCATCATATATTTTATTATAATCAATCTATCAATCTTAGAATTTGATACATAGCCAGGTGTTTGGTGAAAAACTTTAATTTCAGGACCTGCACAACACAGAAAGTCATATCTCTGTGAATCTGAGCTAAAGGTGATTTAGAAAGTGAGTGGGAGCACAGCCATTGGTATATAGTGTCACCAGTATTGAAAAATAACAAAAACCATCAAGTCCTGGCACCTTTTAAAAAACTGTAGTAGTAACTAGGGATACTTATGTTATTGTCTGTGAATTATGTGTTACTGTTTTATGTCTTAATTTCTAAAGATTGATAGTATTTATATTTTTCTGTAATGTCTACTATAAGGTTTAGCCTGGAATTAAAATTTATATTCCTGTATATATAACAAATATCTAGCCTGTCTTGTGCTTCTGAAATCAAACTGCAAGATGGGATGATTTTGTTTCAGGTGAGACTTCATTGATATAAACACACTTTACAAAATACTGAGAAGCACTGGACCTTGACATTTACCTAAGAATTAAAATTCATGTCAGTGTGAAAAGTTATTTCTAGGGAGATTTATATATCTTTATTTTGTGTGTATGCATGTCTTTTGTACATATAAATTTGAACTGCATAAAACTACATGATCTTCAGAGTCTACTACATGATAACAAGCCTTCATGAAATTGGAGATACAGGCACTTGTAAGGCACTATGTGGCCAAATCTCTTTCAACAGAAGCATTTTTTTCTTACCACACTCACAACGTTCTAATTATTTCAAATAAAAAAATCTTAAAGCAAGATGAATATATATGATTACAAATAAAGTGAACAAAAATCAGTAAGTATTAAACCTCTATAGAAGGTTGGAATATGTTTTAGATCATTCATCATGGCTTTGTTAGCATAGGTTTAGGTATCTGTGTTTGTTCAAAACTAGACATGTTAAAGATATTTCATTTTTGACCCTATAAGTAAATGTTTTTTGATTTAAACAGGTGCATGATTTTTGAGATTGTAAGTTAATTTGTTGAGAGGAGACATAATTTTACTGTCTATAGTATACAATTTAAAACACTGAAGAAGCCAAACACAGAATATAGCAGTGACTGATAAATTATTATTTCTATTTCCTACAAATTATATTTAACTCACAAAATTATATTTTTCATTATGTACTGATGTGGAAATGCCTTTCTGTATGATGTGAATCTCAGTCTTTAAATAAAGGAACTGTTTTGGCCCTTGAGAGGCACCTAGAAAAAGTAGGCAGAGGAATCAGAATAGATAGGAAAGGAAGGGCAAAGTCAGGGGCAGATTGAGCAAGCTGCCCAAGGAACAACATGTAAGGAATACAGGTGAGCAATGAGCCATGTGGCAGACACTTTAATAGAAACGGGTTGATTTAAGATGTAAGAGCAAGCTAGCAATGTGCATGAGCCATAGGCCAAACAGCATAATGTTAATATAAATGTCTGAGTCATATCTGGGGGCCTGAGCAGCAGCAGTGGGTGGCTAAATGGTCTGGTGTCTGGTATGGCAGGGTCTGGACCGCTGACGACCCAAGACCAAGAAACCCCACTACTACAATGTACTCTTTACAAAATGTTAGTAAGTAAATACTTTCATGTGAGAATTCAGGATAGCAATAGATGTGATAAGGGCATCCTTATTATATCTTCAATACTTGTACATTTTTATCCTGGTTGATATGAAAGGTTAGGATTTCTGGCAATAATTCTCTAGAAATGCTTTTGTCCTGTCAGGAGATACATACTTTAAGTAGGTATATCTTTTAGAAGCTTTCAGAGATGTTGGACTTTTTGTTTGTGCCATGTTAAAAGTTTGTACCTTAATCTATGCCATATTTGGACCCCACACTCCTGATTTATGCAAATCCCTCACCACAGAAAAAAAATGAGCTGGTGCTAAACACATAGGCTTAGGTAAGTTGCCTCTGCCCCATCTAAGGTGGATGGCTCCAACAGCCATGACTTATCAGCTCAAATAGCTCCTAGACCATCCCTGAGTCATATGTTGGTCCACACTAACAAATGCATCTTTAAGACATGTTGGGGCTCTCTTAGACTAGCCCTCTAAAGAAATAAATGCCACATTTCCAGAACTCAATACAGTTACAAGACATTCCAAAGACGTTTGTTAGGATATTTGACTCACATTATGATTCCATAAGATGTGAAGGTACAAGCTGTGATTCCTACAACAACCTAAAATCAAACTCAATTTCTTATTTGTTTCTCATTTGCACATTTTCAAATAAGGAAACAAAACTGATATCTCGTTAACTTATGGAAATATCAGATTGGAATACATTACTTGAAACCCAACACATGAAGCAGACAACAATAGTGTAAAGATTTCAAAGGCCAACTGGTATTGATCTTGTGTCTATATTCTTTTATTAATCAAGCACTGGAATTGAGCAAGTGTGGGTAGTCTGCAGGGTGAAGCTCACAAGAATATTACTGGATTGGAACCATCACGCTTTTTAATAACCTAAATAAATTTATTTTGTTGTTATCCTTAGGATTACAGTTATTGCTATGAAGGCTTGTATACTTATATGCCCAATAATGATATTACTTAATCATTGGGGAAATTCCTTTCCAGTTTTCTGAGGAACCACCATGCTGCATTCCAAATGGCTGTTCAATTTTAAACTCAAACCAGAAATGGAGGACTGTTTCCCTTACTCCACATCCCCCCAGCATAGGCTCTCATCTGTGTTGAAGCTTCTTTACTTCAGGAGGTCTTACTTATGAAATGTTGTTTTTTGGTCTGTGAAATTGATGTTATATGTAGGTAATGGTAACCTGAGGTACTGCTTTGAAGATTTTTTCCCACATTAATTGGTATCAAGTTCAGTATATCTGGGTTTATGTTGAGTTCTTTAAACCACTTGGATTTGAGTTTTGTGCTGGGTGTCAGATATGGATCTATTTGCATTCATCTACAGACTACTATGTAGAAGCAGCTATAGGAGTTGATATAATTTTGGGTGTCACTTATTTATACAATCAAGTCATCTGTAAAAAGAGATAGTTTGAGTTCTTCCTTTCCAATTTGTTTCCCCTTAATCCCCTTTTGTCCTCTCATTGCTTTAGCTAATACTTTGAGAATTATATTCAATAGAAAAGGGTAGAGATAACAATCTTGTCTTGTTTTTTTTTTATTATTTTAGTCGGCTTGCTTTAGTTTCATTCCACTTAGCTTGATTTTGGCTGATACTTGCTGTGTATTACCTCTATTATGTTTAGGAATTTTGTATGTTTTACTGAGCACTCTAGGACTTTTATCATGAAGGATTATTGGATTTTGTCAAAGGGTTCTTTTGGCATCTAAGGAGATGATCATGTGTTTTTTTCTAGGTTCTTTACATGATGGATGACATTACCAGTATATATATATATATATATATATATATATATATATATATATATATATATATATATATATATATATATATATATATGTGTGTGTGTGTGTGTGTGTGTGTGTGTGTGTGTGTGTGTGTGTGTGTGTGTGTGTGTGTGTGTGTGTGAGTAATGCCTACATCTCTGTGCTGAAGTTTACTTGATCATGTTGGATAGTTTTGGGATATATTGTTCAATTTGGATTATGTCAGTATTTTATTGAGTACTATTGCATCAATGTTCCCTTTAGTGCTATATGCAGGGTTAATTTGTGAATAGAAATTATATAAACCTAGATTTCTCTTGAGATGTCTTGTTTACTCCATCTGTGGTGATTGACAGTTTTGCTGGTTATAGCAGTCTGGTTGGTATTCATGCTCTTTTATTGTATTATAATATGTGACTAGGACCTTCTTGCTTTCAGTGTTTCCATTGAATAATCTGGTGTTATTCTAATGGGTCTTTTTATGGGCAATGTGGGCTTTTTCCTTTGCAGCTCTTAGATTTTTTATTTTTTCTGTAGGTTTAGTGGTTTGACTTTTATGTGGCCAGCAGACTTTTTGGGGCATCTAGTCTATTTGGGGTTCTTCAAGCTTCTTTCATCTTTATCAGCATTTCTTTCTTTAGGTTGGGAAAGTTTTCTTTTAAATGATTTTTGTTGAATATATTTTCTGTGCCTTTGATCTGGAGCTTTACGTTTCCAATTTAACTATACTCAGGTTTGGTCTTTTTCACAGTGTCCCATATTTTCTAGACTTTTTGTTTTAGGACTTTTTGGTTTTAGTGTTTACTTTGACTGATGTATCTATTTCCAGTATTGAATTTTCCACATCTATGATTCTCTCTTCCATCTCTTGCATTCTGTTTGTTATGCTTGTGTCTTGAGATTTGGTTTATTTTTTAAATGATTACCTTTATCCAGCATTGCTTCCATTTGTATCTTCTCCATTGCTTCTATTATAATTATTTAGTCTTGATAGGTTTTCTTCACCTGTTTCATTTCTTTATTTTCTTTTAGGGACTTGTTAATTCAATTTTTTGTTTGTATTCTCTTTTCTTTCTTTAATGGACTTTTAAATATCCTTTATAGGCTTTTATTATCTTCATAACCTTGTTTTAAGATTGTTTTATTCTGCTTCTTCTGCATTGCCATGCTCAAGTCTTGATGCAGAACTATCACATACTTCTGGTGGTACCATGTTGTTCTTTATTTTGCTATATGTATTCTTGCACTGGTTGGTGTCTGCCCATTGCTTTCTTGGTATACTGCAGGATCTGTATGCATCTCAGAGAGTTAATTTTGGTGTATTCTGTTCTGGGTTTGCTTGTATCACAGGATGCCTCTCTTCGTCCAACCTGGGTTCTTGGTCCACTTGGTGGTAGATTATTCTATGAGAAAGTGATCCCTCTTAATTCTGTAAGTGCTTACAGATTGGGTTTCAGGTGGCCACTTTTGACCCAGCAGGTATGGAGATACTTAAGGTCTCATATAGATATTTTTTGATTGAAGAAGAACTGAAAATCTCTTGAGTTTCTTAGTCTCTTGTCTCCTACTCTCTTAGTCTGCTGTGAACTGGCATCTTTTAGTTCTTAGCTTATTGTGGGATGGGAGACTCTGCATTTCTTCTTGTCCCTGCAGACTATCTTAGTCTGCTGTAACCTGGGGGTCTATAGATTTCTATTTGTCACTGAGCTTGCTATTAGTTTGCTTTTAGTCTCTTAGTCTGCTATTATTCTATTGTTGGCCAGGGGTCTTTCAGTTTTTAGTTGTCTCTGAGGTCCCTCTTAGTCTGTTCTTAATCTTTTAATCTGCTGTGGGTCAGGGGTCTGTTGGTTTTTGTTTGTCTCTGAGGCTGCTGAGGTCATGGTGTGATTGTAAGAATTGTGAATGGGGCACGATATTGGAGCTGGGGTGTCTAGTGAGCTGGGTTCTGTTAGGGGGTTGGTTTATCAGGGGATTTTCCAGCTGGCTTGGATTTAGGGTGGGGCCTTTGTATGTGGAGTTTCAAGGGTTGTGTCTCTAAGATGGGCCTCCACAACTTTTGTCTCCACTTTACAGGGACAGAGTGTCACTCATCTCTTAGTTTTCTGAGAGCCAGGAGTCAAATTCAGTATTTCAAAATATATTTTCCTTTACATTTTGTCATTTTTTTTGTTTTGTATTTTGAGAACTAATTTTAAATTAGCTTGACAGTAGTTAGATTCTTGTAGGCTTTTTTTCTATTAAGTGTTTTTTTTTTATTGAAACAATCTGATATCTTTTCATTTGTCTAATTTTAGCATATGTGATCCATGTAAATTTCTTCTACATTCTCACCATGTGTGTTTTCTAATCTTTACTGGCCTCTCTCAAAGAGGCTATTTTTAATCCTAATTTTATGGGATGGCACACAGTTATTCCAACATAATTACATATATCATAATTATAAGGTATAATACATTTAGCCACAATGTACACAATCAATCCTTCCCATCGTGTACTACCTATCTTAATAGAATTATTTTCATTTTCTTCTGTAGCCATTCTCTATGGTGTTGTTCAGTGACACTTGAAAAATAAGGAGATGTGCTAATACTTGCTAGTTCCTAAGGTCTCATTTCATGTCCATATTTTGTTTTAACTTTTCCAGGTTTTAAAATTCACTGGTGTTCTGATCCAGTCAGTTGTCCATTGTCAAGCTGATGGTCTCTGCATTGCTGATTAGTGCGAGGATTAATAACACCCTTCCTGATGCTTCTTGGTTCACCCTGCTACTGATTTACCGCTACTTCTGCCATATTATTAATGGGATTTCCCCATAACCTAAGAGGCCTTTAGGCATTGTCTTCTGCAATATTAGTGGATTGTGTACTGGTGGAACATCTTACTCTCTACCTTCTTTCCTACTATTTCCGTTTTAAATTTCTTGTTGGTGTAAGCTTAATCCAGACACAGTTTTAATAAAGACACTGATGCTTTCTTGTTAGCTATCATTTTTCAGATAGTAATTGTGTCTTTGTATTTCAGGTGACCTATTTTATCTATAGTAATTGTGTTGAATATTCTGTGGTTTGTGTTTCCACTGTATGTTCCCAATGTTCTAACTATCTGAACCTTATTATGCATGTGTGTGTGTTTGTGTGTGTGGGGGTCTATATGCTGTGTCTTTTCAGCAGAGTTTGCTCTTAAATTAATAAGATACTGTTTGTGGCTTGACCTATCATTTCAACAAATTTTATGCTCTTATTAAATTTTCTTATGTATAGCAGTGTGTATATATTAAATGACAGTGAAATATTTCATTACTCATCTTTTAATTTTATATTTTCATTAGAAATATATATTTTTGAGTATTTTATTGTTCACTGAAGTTGTGTTCCTTTATCATTTTATCTGAAAATATAAGAATATTTTCATTTTAATATATTTTGATTATTATTATTGTCTCTCAGTTTCCAATGTTTCTCACAAAACAATTGTCTTGTCTATAATTTTGCTAATTTTATAGTTATAAAGTCATATCTCCCATTTATATATGCATCTCTGGATTTCAGCCATCTTCCAAAAGTATGCATTGTAAAAATAATTTCTCTAATACTTAAATTTGAACAATTCTTCTTATTTTGTTTAATGTGAGATGGTACAGCTGAGCTTTAAAAAACATTCTGATTTAGCTTTTCATTTTCTCTTTGGATTGATCATTCTTTTCATTCATTTTGGCCTGACAAATGGCTTCAGCCATTACTTGAATAAAACCATCCCTGATAACAGAATGGACTTCTGGATTGTTATCATAAAAATACTTTTCTTGTCACAAACTACAACTGGAATTCTGGCCAATTTCTCTTTTCTGTCCTATTATCTAGTCAACTATGGAGAGTACTCCACGAAGCCCACATATTTGATTCACATGCACTTAATGTCAGCCAACATCTTGATTATTCTCTCAAAAGGTGTGCCACGTACAATGGCAGCTTTTGGGTTAAAGCAATTTCTACATCATTTTGAATGCCTAATAATTTTATACATTGAAAGAGTTGGTCGGAGTGTGTCCATTGGCACCATCTGCCTGTTGAGTGTCTTCCAGGCCATTACAATCAGTCAAAAAGAATTCTGCTCTAAGGAACTAAAAGTCAAAGCTGCAAATTCCTTTGCATGCTCCATTGCCCTTCTCTGGGTTTTCTACATTTTGATAAATTTCATTTTCTTTGTGTACCCAATTATCCAAATGAATAATAAAAATGTAACAGGAAAAAGAGATTTTGAGTACTGCTCTATTGTGAGACATAATGAAATCAATGACTTACTGTATACAGCATTGATGGTATGCCCTGAGATCATCTTTTCTGTGCTCATGGCCTATTCCAGTGGCTCAATGATTGCCATTTTGTACAGACACAAACAGAGAGTTCAACACATCCATAGCAGTCATGGTTCCAGCAGACCCTCACATGAATCCAGGGCTACAAAGAACATCTTGATTCTGGTGTCTACCTTTCTGTCTTTTTATACTGTTTCCTCCATTTTACAAGGCTGTATTAGTCTTTTACATAATCAATATTGGTGGCTTGTCCATTTCAACAGTCTAACATCTCTGTGTTTTCCGTGCTTTGGACCCCTTTTCCTTATGAATCATCACTCTGCAGTATCTAGGATCAGATTACTTTGGACAAAAAATAAGAATCACTTCTCCTTATTTTCAGTATGTAAATAATATACTTTTCTAATGATCAGATTTTTACTCATTCATCACTCTCACAAGTCACCGTTAAATTTTAAGAATCCTTTTCTTTTAGCTATTAACCAAAATGGTAAGACTAGGAATTTGTCAGCTGGATTTATTAGTTGTCTACATGAATTTCCCACATTATATAAAAGAAATTTTCTTCTTCAACATATACCTGCTTGGCTTCCCCTTTCCAGCTGATACTTGTCATTATGCAGCAAAGGTTCAAGAAGAACATAAAACAGTTTGTATATCCTCCAAATAGATCTTCATCATTGTTTTCTTTTTCTAATGGGCTTTATTTTTTATGGTTATAAACACTGTTTTTTTTTATAGATGAGGAAAAAAGAATTTTTTTTTACATCTTCATGTTTTTCTGTTTATAGCTGTCATACTTAGCTTGTGAATGCATGTTGAATTTATTTTAACAAAGAGTCTATGTGAAGTCTTCCCAAGTGACCTACATTTATGTCGTGGGTTGTGTGTGTGGGTATGTGATGTGGGAATGCGTTTATGAATGCTGTGAATCTCAATCTTTAAATAAAGGAGCTGTTTTGGGCCATGGCAGGCACGATAGAAGAAATAGGAGGAGAAATCAGAGCTTAGGTAGGAGAAGCAGAGTGGAGTCAGACAGATCAAGCCAGCCGCCCAAGGAGCAACATGTAAGGAGCACGGGTGAGCCACGGGCCACGTGGCCAACAGATTAATAGAAATGGGTTGATTTAAGATATAAGAGCTAGCTAGCAATGTGCCTGAGCCATAGGCCAAACAGCATGAAGTTAATAGAAGCATCTGAGTCATTTCTGGGGGCCTGGGCGGTGGTGGGTTCCTAAACAGTCTCAGGTGGGCAGGTCTGTGGGTCTCGGACCTTTCGGCCGCCCGGGACCGAGAAACCCCACTACAACAGATATGTGTGTGTGTGTGTTTATGAGAGAGAGAGAGAGAGAGAGAGAGAGAGAGAGAGAGAGAGAGAGAGAGAGAGAGAGAGAGAGAGAGAGAGAGAGAGAGAGACATACCCCCAGCCCAATTTAGTCTTTCATTTAGACTTTCAAAGTGAGTTCAATTCTTCTTTCTCTAGAATCATTTGTTCATGGGTCTCAGAGTTGATTTGCTTTCAATAAAAATAAGATGTTTTTATTTCCTCAAATTCCCCAATCAATCAAAAGAGCTCTCAGTAAAGTTGTCTTTCTTCTTGTGTTCATTCTTCTTGGGGTCTTGATTACATAGCAAAGAGCTTGTGAGACCTACAGTATAACTGCATGGTAATAGAAACCATGACTGACAAATAAGTTGTGTTTCAGGAGGTTCTGACCTATGCACAACTGCCTCAGGCTACAACAGTTCAAGTAAATTCTCAATAAATTTCCAAATGCCTTTTCTATTGCTCTAGAGACATTCAGATTGGTTTGCTCTGAAGTCTGTAGCAACATTTTTCAATCAAGCATCTTCCTTTACCACTTCAGAAAAAAATATGATATATCTCTTTTACCTCTTACTGAAAACAGTAAAAATAAATTATGGTTTTAATGTAATCTTAATATTGTTTGTAAAAATTTCTGAGATATTTTGCATGTTTCCTATTAGACAGATTACTTTGAAAATGTATTTGGTTATTGTTTTGTTGGTATCTGTAATCCTGGTTTTATCAATTGAGTTTGGAATTCAATTAATAAAGTAATTATGAACAATGTTTTGTAGAATTCTCAAAAAAAACTAAAAATAGAGCTACTACATATCCCATCTATCATGGCCCTGAGCATATACACAGAGAACTCCATATTCTTCCATAGAGATATATGCATTCACATTTATTGCTGTTCTATTTAATACAGAAAGAAATTTTACCCACGTGTGTGCATAAAGAAATACATCTTTATTTAAATTTTTGTTTTTATATAACTTTGACTACCATCCAAATATGGTGATAGATGAAATCACAAAATATGTAGGAAAACTAAATGATTTGATTGAAAAATATTAATCCAGGTCCTACAAACTGAAAAAAAAATCACATGCTATCTTTCATGTATAGATTTTATTCTTTAATTTGAAAAGGTGAATATAAAACTTTTTGTAAAACTGAAGTCGATTCTTTTATTAATCATTAAATCCTGTATCTACTTCTCCTAGTTTTCATCTTCATTCCAGGCTGATTTACTTTATTCTTGTTATCAGGGAACTATTGACATTGAAAACATGACCACACTACATACCCCGCTGAAATATAATGAGATTTAAAAAACAAGTGTATTTAGGTTGGACAAGGCAAACCAAGAGCAGAAAAGCTAATACAAGCAGAAAAGTAAGACACCCACACATTCACATATTCAAGAGGCCCATAAAATACTAAAGTGATTTTTGTAACACATATTCTGAGGACAAGATGAAGATCCATGTGGTTTCTATGCTCCTCAATTCAGTATTGTTATTTGATAGGATCCTTGGTAAGTTGAGTCAGAGTGCCTTGTTCTCCTAGTGTCACCCATTTCCTCTTTTTTAAAAATACATTTTTGCTTCCTCTTCCTTGGGATTTTCTAATCTCTGAGAGGATAGATTTGATGGAAACATCCCAATTACCAGCTATGAAGTCATAAATACTTTTCACAAAACCCAGCATTCTTTTATCATAAATACAATTGGGTGTCAAGAAAATCAGTGATACACCTCAGCATAATAAAGAGTACATATTACACATTTACTGCTATAGCTTAGGACTTAAGTCTATTAAAAATAGGCTTCACATTCATGCAGACCATTTATAGTTATTTTTAATCTTCTGAAGTATCAACAATATTTCTAAACAGTACCAAAGTGGAGTTATATACTGCAAAATTTAAGTTTTTAGAGAACATTTCCTCTTTGAGTACTATAAATAAATGAATAGATTGGAGTAAGAATAAAGACAAAATAAGAATAAAATAAGAAACATGAACAATTGAAGGAAACTAAGGAACTGAGGACAACTTTAAATGTGAGTAGGACAAATGTACTCCCCCAAAACAGATAAAGATGCTAGGTGATAAGGATCTGTATCACTTCTATAGAGGAGTTGAACATGCCTTTAATATGAGGGGCAAAGCATTGGGTTGGGAGAAATCAGAGAACAAAAACATGAAAGATGGATGATTGTCAAGGAAGTGGAAATTGAGAAGGTCACTGCTGAGTAGCCTAAACTAATGTAAACACAAATGGACTCGAATAATTTTCAGGTAGATAGTAGTGAGATATGATGAGGGTTAGTGAATTTCTGAAACTCACAATGGTAGAAAGATGGTGGTTATAGTCCATTCTTTCAAAATGAATTTGTTAATCCTCTGAAGTCGCATTTGATCATAGGTATTGATTGGTCTGTAGTACAAAGCACTCACCATGTCTCAGGGAACACATGACACTAATAACATTTACTAATAATTTGCTAATTATATAATAATTTACTCTGAATTCATGTTTTACTCATGTCCAGCTTCACACAGGAATAAAAATCAGCACAACTAAATGTCTCCTAAATGTTGGATTTAGAAATTTGTGTATCATTTTCTACACCTGTCCTTTGAAGTGATCATACTTGATGAGACTCATTATTTTCTATAATATATTTGGTGTAATAAAGAAGATCTATCATCAAATGTGGGCCATACTATAATCAATTTTACCCTCATGGACATAGGGCATGGCATCTTCCTTTTAACCAGCTTTCTTTAAAATTTTTATATGGTTTACTTACTTACACACATATCTGTGGGCAGAGTGTAATCAAAAGGTACCAATACAGAATAGATATTTATTAAAATGTAAACCAACACTCACGGTACAGGTAACAGTTTATAGTAGCACCTCAACAGGGACTGGAGTCTAGAACAGTGGAAGAGTGATGGACGGATGATGGATTCCGATCCTGTCTCCCCAACAGCCAGGAACCACGAAGAGAGCGTCTTGTGTTCCAGAAGCCCCTTTTCAATGGGGTTTTCACACCCCCTTCAGGGACGCGGGACTCTGGAAAAGTGTCTTTTGACCTTATCAGCTGACACCTGAATCCCACATCTCCCCCTTTTGTCTAACTAAGAAGGTTCTAAACTAAGACTATGTACAATAGGAATTATTATGAGGTAGTATCTAGGAGAGGATAAGGTACAGATTCTAATCAAAACCTAACGTATATAAGGTATATCAAATAGTTCTAAAATATTGGTAGATAGTAGGGTGTAAGGATTACTTTAAAAGGTTAATCTTGGAAAGTGAAAATTCAACACTTGAGTGTTCTTATCTAAGGGATAATAGGGTGATAACCTTACATACCCATTCTTCAACCTCTTCAAGACCCGAGAAGGAAGGTGAATCACCCGAAATTCAGAAGTACATGGAAGTATTGGCTTCCAAAATTTGGGAGAGGACAGCAACACAGCTACCTGGACCATAACCTCTGGATTTGTGTGCCATTGGAGCATCTATCATATTGGCTACAGGCATATGATATCTGACAGATCTTTTCACAATCAGGGCAATTTTGGAGGGACTGTCTTATCCTGTCCAGGCAGGTTTTGTCAGTCTCTATCCATCAACTTGTTCATCCAGCTTGACACCATGTGTGTACTGTCAGCAATCTTGGAAAGGACAGTTCCTTACTCAACTGGCCATTCTCTGCCAAAAGGACAAACTCCAATGGAGTATCTTTGATACTCAACACCATCTCATGAAGGGAGCAGTGACACCAGGACTCATTGTGTCTCTCATAGCTGAATTTCAAATGTTAAATGCCACATTCTTTGGGTCTATGAAATGGTTGAAGATTCCTGTCTATATATATGCTATTCTAACCTGTATCTGATATGACTGGAATATGATACCTTAAGTAATGTTGACTGCAGTTCTTATTGTCTTAAGGAATAAACCCTGTATTAAAAATTATAATACCTATATAAGGGGTGTACAATCCCTGAATAATGACCTTTAATAGGACTATCAAATATTAGCCAGGGGTATATTACCAGGTAAAGGGGCCACAGCATTTTAGACATGTAAATACATATATATCATTTAAACAGAGCTATATAAAACATCTTGTGCATATATCATAACTAGCGCAATCATACATTTTATCTAGTATAGTTAAATGGAGGAAGTAATTACATAGCATACATGACAATGATGTGCAAATATTTTAAACAGAGATAGAAGCATACATAAAATATAACAATTTTAGGTTCAGTTTTACATAATAGTTACAGATTCAGATTTATATCGAAATATAAGTTGCTTTGGTTATATAAAGCAATCTCAGATTAAACTTTGTACCAGTGTACAAATTATCACAATTAAACATATAAAATGATTTCACATTTGTATCAATATACAAATATCTATGCCAGTGCAAATTGTCTTTAGCTTAGCCCATACATTCAGCTAGAATGGTGTATAGGTAGGTAGAACAGTCTACCTTTATCTATCCTATGTATCTCCCCTCTCATTTTCAAAAGAGATCCTTGATGCTATATTAGAGTTCGGTCCTTCACCCAGTTTTAACTTATAACTATTTAATTAGAATAATAATTACTCATAACCCTCAGAGCATAAAACTTGTTGGGAATGGGGGCGTAGTCTTTCATAAGGTTGCTTCCTGCTGACTTAAGTGTGATCGCATCTCTTTGGGATCTTGTAAAAGCTAAAACAATGGTTAGTTCTTAATTGACTGACCACATACATCTATAACCATTCTTAGAATAGTGGTTAACTCCATCTGGTAACCTAATTAGAAGTGTGATCTGAAGATAATCATGAAGAGCTATCTTGCAGCTGTTTTTGAATAATCTATTTCCTGAAAACAATTATTGATTGGTGCACACCAGGTTCATGATTTTTCTATTTTTGTCTCTGTCTGTCTGTCTACCTGTCTCTTATTCTCTCTCTCATACTCTCTCTGTTATTGTTTCACTAGTAGGAGTTGTTGCGGTGGGGGCCCTGTCTCAGTTCCAGATTCTTTGTAGATAGCTGATAAGAGGAAATGTTATTTACAGTGGCAAGCTTAAGCATTGTTGATATTCAAAGAGATATTCATATCTTTTATGACTTCAGGAGACTGTATGCAGACAGGATTTTTGAAAGGTACAGATACAGAGAAAAATAAGGTTTGAGATGAAGTCACAATAATATTGTTCCCTAAACATTCTGTCTTCTGTCTCATACCAGGTGGCTTTTCTGATATGAGACAGAATACTTCACATTTTCTTTACCAATATGCTTGGGTTTAGAGAGGGAGGAAGCCACTTGCTCCCAATCCATATCCAGCCTTATTAATAGTCAGATCAGGACCACCTTTTTTTTTGGAGGTGTAGATGAAAGATGCAGAGCAGTAGGAATTGAGAGATTACCCAGTAGTGCATATGCGTATCAGTTGGTTTCATAGTCAGTCATGTACATTCCTTCATCATCAGTTTGTCTTCGATTGCAGGTGAGTAATAATTCGATGTCTTAAATAGTTGTATCCGTTTTCCTGTAAAGACAAAATTGAGACCCTGCCCCCATTTTGTTAAATGTGTTTTCCTTACCATGTATCCATTTGTCATATCAAGGATGAGCAATTACTTCTCTTCCTCAGGAAGGGGCTCCTTTTCAAAGCACACTTTTATTAGTTTTGTCAGTACCCATATCTTTTCTGTCCCTGTGGAAACAAGAGCAAAACCCCTACCACATCTACTCCATTGAAGCACACATCCCAGCTTCCATTCTGAAGTCAACACATCTTTGAAGTAAATGGGTTAATTTAACTCAGAGGATTTCTCTACTACCCAATGTCTCTCAGCAGCTGATGTTCCCTTTTCAACAGTGTTAAGAAAATTTAAAGTCAATAAGGCACTGCACAACCTCTCTCTGGGTTTTTTCATTTCTTTCTTTTGTTTATAAAGCATCTCTTTTAATGTGCATGAGATCTCTCCACATCTGCCTGTCCTGTGGAATTGTGTGGTATTCCTGTAATATGCTTTATATCATAGTATCCAAAAATTATCTTTATTTTTCGGGAAACGTAAGCTGGAGCATTGTCAGTCTTAATCTGAGTGGGAATTCCCATTATGGCCATGGCTTCTAAAAGGTGAGTAAGTACAGCATCAGCATTTTCAGAACTCAGGGTAGTCACCCATTGCATTCCAGAATAGGTGTCAATAGTATGATGTACATATTTTATCTTTCCAAATTCCAGAAAGTGGAACACATCCTTTGCCAGATCTCATTTCTCTGTGTACCCTTAGGATTACTTCCTGCAGGTAAAGATGGTTGGTTATAGAAAGAGCAAGTGTTACATTTTTTTTACTATTTCATTTGCTTCATTCCAAGTGATGGGAAAACTCTTCTTTATTCCTTTGCTGTTAACATGATGTTTCTCATGAAATTCTGTGGCCTCTAGCACATTTCCTATCAGCAACCAATCTATTTCATCATTACCCTGAGCTAGAGGGCCTGGGAGACACATGTGTGCCCTGATATGTGCTATGTACATAGGACATATCCTACCTCTGATGATATCTTGTAGTTGTATGAATAGTAAGGTCAAGTCTGTATCATCAGGAATGAAGTCAGCAGTTTCAATATGTGAAACAACTCTTTCTGCATATTGAGAATCAGAGTCAGTAATTATGTTGAGAGGCTCTGTGAAATCCAACAACACCATAATAATCACATATAGTTCTGACTTCTGAACAGAGTTATAATGGCTCTGAGCCACCTTAGTTAAGTTTTCAGACTTGTAGCCAGCCTTCCCTAAATTATTTGCATTAGTATAAAATATAGGGGCTCCAGAAATGGGTTTATCCTGTACCACATGAGGAAAGATCCAATTAGTTTCCTTTATAAATTGAGTTCTCTTATTTTGGGGATATTTATTATTAATCTCTCCTAAAAAGTCACTATAAGCGTTTTGCAAAAGTTCATTGTCTGCCCATAATCATTCAATTTCTTCATTAGTCAAAGGCACAACAATTTCTGCAGGGTCCTTTCCAGTCAATTGGCAGAGTCTTAATTTACCTTTAAAAATCAGATTAGCAATCTTTTCAATATATGTCTTCATCTTCTTGCTTGGCCTATGTGGCAGAAATACCCATTGTAATATAATGTTTTCTCTTTGCATTAAGATTCCTGTTGGAGATTGTCTAGAGGGTAAAATAACAAGTATGCAATCTATGTCTGGATCCACATGATCCGCATGTGCTTCTTGAAGTTTATTTTCAACCAACTCTAATTCTTTCTCGGCCTCATCATATAATTCTCTTGGACTATTTAAACCCTTGTCACCTTCCAAAATCTTGAACAAATTAACTAGCTCATAGTTTTTTATACCAATCATGGGCCGTATATGAGCAATATCTCCTAGTAGCTTCTGAAAATCATTAAGAGTCTTCAATTTATCTCTATTTAATTTTACCTTTTGTGGCCTAATTTTTTGTAAACATATTTTATATCCTAAATAATTGATAGAATCTCCCCTCTGTACCTTTTCTGGAGCAATTTGTAGTCCCCAATTAGGCAATATTTTCTTTAGTTCTTCAAATAATGTTTCTAATGTCTTTGGGTTTGGGTCTGCCAACAAAATATCATCCATATAATGGTAAATGAGAGATTGTGGGAAGCGCTTGCACAGTATTTCTAGTGGTTGTTGTACAAAATATTGGCATAAGGTGGGACTATTCAACATTCCTTGGGGAAGGACTCTCCATTGGTACCTCTTAGCTGGCCCTGAATTATTAAGAGTAGGCACTGTGAAAGCAAATTTCTCTTTATCTTGTTCTTGTAAATGTATGGCAAAAAAATCCTTCAAATCAATAACTGCAATGGGCCATCCTTTAGGTAACAGAGAAGGCAGGGGAATAGCAGATTGTAAGGAACCCATAGGTTGAATCACCTTATTAATTGCTCTTAAATCCGTCACCATCCTCCATTTTCCAGATTCTTTCTTGAAAACAAGAACAGGAGAATTCCATGGACTGGTTTATTCTTCAATATGCTGAGCCTGTAACTGCCCCTGTACTAACTGTTCCAAAGCCTGAAGTTTTTCCTCTCGTCAAAGGCCATTGTTGAACCCAAATAGGCTTTTCTGTTAACCATTTCAAAGGCAGTGATGTGAATGTCCTTTTAAGATCTGTGGATATAGGGCAATTCTTTTGTACAACTTGAATGGCTGGTAAATTTCCTTCATAGTACCTTAAAGCATCATTTTTGGAAACATAGTTGAGACTCCGGTTGACATTAGAACCAGGAGGGATTTTAATCTGGGTATTCCATTGCATTAGGAGGTCGCGACCCCACAGATTCACTGCTATATCAGCCATATATGGCTTCAACCGTCCTTTCTGACCTTTTGGCCCTATGCATTCAAGCCATTTCACACTCTGTTTCACCTGAGATATTGTTCCAATACCCAGAAATTGAATATCTACTGTCCGTAAAGGCCATCTTGGATGCCATGATTGTGGGGTTATGATCAAAATGTCAGCCCCCGTGTTGACTAAACCCTGGATATAAATATTATCTATCGGTATCCCCAATTTTGGTCTTTGTTCATTTATCGAAGTCTGCCAAAATATTCATTTTATGATTCTTTTTGAAATTTCTGAATTTTCTTTTGAATTTATGTTATCTGATACTGTATAGTTTTCAAGATCAGGTATTGGGTGCTCTATTCATCCTGAGAATGCTGGCCTTCTACTATGACTGGATATGATCTCACCATCCTTGAATTTGGAGTCTGACTTTTGGGGGCTTCCCAGGGGAAGCCCCAAAAGGTGTTTCCCGATGGCAGAGGGTTGCCTTCTTTATCATTGGTAGATCTACATTCATTGGTCCAATGCCGTCCCTTGCCACATCTTCTGCATAATCCAGAAGGCAATGGCCTTCTGTTTGAATTAAACCTAGATCAGGCATCATTTCCAAGAGTACTTTGTGTACATTTCCGTCTTATATGGCCTTGTGTACCACAGTTGAAACAAGTGATGCCTTGGTTACTCTTCCTTACCTCAGAAACGGCTTGGTCTACCCAATTCTCCTCACTGCCATGGAGAGATTCAGCATTGATTGTATATTGAATCCATTCTTCTATTGGTGTGGCTCTGATTTTGAAAGACAGAAGCATTCTTCTACATTCTGGATTAGCATGATCAAAGGCTAAAAAAGTATTATTTGCTTTTTAGCTTCTGGATCTGATATTGCTCTATGTACAGCCATGGTAAGCCTCTGTAGAAAGTCGGTATAAGGCTCTTTTAAGCCTTGTTTGACCTTAGCATAATGCTCAATTTTTTGACCTGGGTCCAAAATCTTTTCCCATGCATTAAGTGCAGCAGTACAGCATAGCAGTAAAGTATGTTCGTCATAAGTAGTTTGAGTCTTCATATCAGCAAACATGCCTTCACCAAGGATTTGGTCCTGAGAATCAAAGAAACCCCCAATTCTTCCTTGGTGTTCTAAGGTCTTGGCCTCCTCTCTAAACCAGATTCTCCACTGTAAGTTTTGACTTTGGTCCAAGACAGCAGCCGTTAGCTGCATCCAATCAAGGGGGAGGATTCGGTTTTTTGCAGACCATGAATTTAGGAGCTGCTTTACATAAGTAGAGTGAATACCATACATGGATATTGCCTCTTTAAAATCTTTGATGTCTTTCATATGTACTGGATCATAACTATACTCTACATATTCTGAGGATCCCCCTGGTGCTATCTTTGTCTGGATAGTAGCTGGGAACAATAGTGGTGGTGAAGGGGGTAGCCCCATCATGTTTACAACTTTATGTAAAGTATTTCCAGTATCATAACACCCCAGTGGGTTTACTGGGTGGTCCTGTGCTGAACAGTGAGCCACTGCAGCTGCAGGCTGGGCTAGGTGGCCACGGCGCCAAGGCCCTGCTCAGTCTATTCAACCCGCACTCTATATGAGTGGAGCCGCCGTACTGGCAGACAGTGGCAGATCCACCTGAGCTCTGCCTTGGCAGGCTAGGTGGAAGTGCAGTCTAAACCTGCCTGCACACTGTCTGAAACTGGCCCAAGCTGGCTGCACCAACCCGCTGGGTGGGTGGGCAGAGAGGTTGGGTGCAGGATGTGGGCAGAGTGTACTTAAAAGGCACCAATACAGAATAGATATTTATTAAGATATAAACCAACACTCATGGTACAGGTAACAGTTTACAGTAGCACCTCAACAGGGACTTGAGTCTGGAACAGTGGAAGAGTGATGGATGGACGATGGATTCTGATCCTGCCTCCCCAACAACCAGCAACCAGGAAGAGAGCATCTCATGTTCCAGAAGCCCCTTCAGGGGCCCAGACCCTGGATAAGTGTCTTTTGATCTAATCAGCTGACACCTGAATCCCACAACACATCCCCTTCTTCTACTTTGCTCACATTTATTCTATTTTCTCCAACACTATTATCCAAATATAACAATTTTAGGCCAGGATGTATATATGGAACAAACAAATGCTTTTTTCCATTTTATGGCAAATTGGTTAATTTATTTTTTTATGCACAGTTGAATAAAATTCAGACACACACACAAAATCAAGCACACATACATAAACAATGTGTAATTGATTAACATGCACTCTTTTAAAATATCTTAATTTCTATGATGCATACATCACTTATCTTGATTTTTTCCTATTGGTGATGATTTTTTTTAAAGTATCAGTAAAACTTTTAATATTTTCATCATTCTTTAATTATTCTAATTAGAGATGAGTATTTAATAAATGTTTGCTTGTAGAAATGATAAAATTATAGTAACTAATAGAACAAAATGTAGAAAGAGGGTAGGAGATATGACTAATGGAACTCTTTGAATTCTAACATTTTGATATTATCAAGCACAGCAGAGCATGGGAATTAAGATATAATGTGTCCTGAGCCGAAACAGGTAAAATGCTGAAAAGGATGAATCTGTTGCTGCACTGGCATTGAAAAATCACCTAGTAATTTATTTACAACAGACAAAGACACGGTTAAGATGCCACCCAAAGTGATTTCATTATGGGAAAAACACTAAGATTGAATAATGTTAATTTTCTCTAGTTCTGTCTCAAAGTATAACATGTAGTGTTACTCTAATTCAGAATCAGAAGAATTAGACATAAACTATAAACAGGAAAATTCCACAGAGCATAGATTTTTTGACATATCCGATTTCACTCAGAGATTGACAATGACAATAAATCAATTATAATAAGAAAAACATAAAAATACTAGCATCTGGACTGATCAGGCTCAGGTTTGCTGCTAAGAACTCTTGCAAGATGCATAAACTACCCCAATCTATCCAGTGATGTAAAGGTAAATCTCACAAGATTACATATATTCTGTCTACATGTAGACAGATGCTTATTTTAAAATATTTGCGTCACAGACATCCTATTTACCTCTCTGAACATAGTAAGGTAGTTTGCTCACAAAAGCAGAAATACTAGGTCATCTTATGACCTTCTTCTATCTTTGAAGAACAGCAAATTTTTATAATTCAGTCTATATTAAAAATGGATTTTTACGTCTGGAGAAATGGAAGTGAACTATTATGATACAGCGTATCATAGGAACAATTTTGTTTTTAATTTTGTTTATTTTCTAAATGTATTAACTTATTTAAACATTAAATGTATTGTAAACATTCCCAATTCAGCAAGTGTGTTAACTGTGAATCACAATGGCCCAAAGCTCAGAGACCAACATGTTCAATCTCGACTGTATAGTCAAGGGAAATATTTAACATGTGTTATGCCGTAAAATTGATGATACTTGTTCTCGATGTGTGAACTTCAAATAGAGTTTTGATTATATAAATAAAACAAGGATATTTTACAGATCTTGAACACATGATTTTTATTCAGGAGCCATATACTGTGGTTTAGGTTAGTGATAAAGAAGAAAAGTTGAGTCTTAGTAGCCCATCGTGTTTAAATTCCTCTTAACCTTAATGTTGGGACATGAGTTCTAAAGTTTCAGAGTGCTTGTTAGCTAAAAGAGGCTTCAAAAATAACTTAAATTTAGACTAAACATTTTATCATAGAAATTTGAGATATAGACCCAAGGAGATATTTAAAAGTTTTAGAAAGGCACATAGTTGAATGAGGAACTTGTTACAGCCAGATATTTCAATTACAAAGCAGCCCAGTTATTTCTATTGGACATACTACTTTGCTGGGATGTTTGGTAATCAAAGATGATGATTAATTTCTTAAATCCATTTTTGGCTTTAATCTCTCTATATAAAATCTATGGTAAGTCATTTAGTTATTCACAAAATAATATAAAGTATCCTCATTGAATTCATATGTTTGTGAATGCATGTTTATTTGAACACAAAGAAATAGAGGCCCCAAAGCTGGAAAAAGTGTGGTGTACATGTTTTGGGTAAGAGCGAGTAAAGAAAAATTGGAAACTGATTCAAGTATACTTAAATTACAAAACTAAAAAGCATGTTTTAAAATATAAAATCTTTATTTCATGACAAAATTTGCACTTTTCACCTTTTTCAAAAATGATTCATGTCATTATCACAAATTAATTTGTACTACATGATACTTAGTTTTCTAAAAATGTCCTTTCTAATTGTGACATCATACTTCATTAAATATTTTCTCATATTTTACTGATTATATTCCCATGAATATTATAAAATGAATAAAATTAGATAATTTATAGTTAAAACATAAATTGAGTATCACCAAGTGCACTGTCAATTTCATATAATGTTCAGGAGTCTCTGGCCCCTAGATCCTAAGTTTTATTTCTGATGTTACCATATATCTGATTTATAGACCATAAAGAATCTAGTCAGTGGTCAACTGAAAGACTTATCTCTACTGGAGAGTTTTCATAGTTTTGGAAGCAATCATAAATCATACCCAATGGTGAACCCTGTGAGCTATAACTAAATCATCATATGATCATCTTATAAACAATATGGCAGTAATCATTTTACAATTGAAATTAAAGCTCACTTTACACAATGGAACCTATGCATGGTATTACTAAAACAGACCAGAGCATGTTGATAGAGAGTAAATGGTCACTAGGAAAGAACATATTAATAGTTTTATTATTATTCTAAGTTGCTGTACTAATAAATTGTTTCTATGCTCTTATCTTCAAACTAGCATATGCCTTATCCCTCACCAGAGAAGTTTTGTCCTGTACTCCATGTAGATTAGTACATAGATACACAGTTATTACAGGTATTGAGAAAAATTGACTCTAGAAGGCACATCTCAATATGGACCATCTACATTACAACTTTACCATGAAACCCTCAGGGATCATCGTAGAAAAATAAGCAAAAAATTTAAGAATCAGAGGTTTTCAGATTATTCCAAGAAAAATTAATTCCTTCAAGACTAAACAGGGTATGTCTACATAAATTTACTTATTAGGACATTTTACACGAAACGTGTGCAAAATCAAGTTAGATAAATATTGCAGAAATATTCACTTGCAGTTTATTATATGATGTATTAATATTCATTAAGGAGTATTTGAACCCTCATGATACAAATTGAACCTTAAGACAATTCTTGTAGAAAGGAACTTTCCCAAATGGGGCTATTGATCTACTCTCTAAGACCTAGAAACAAAACATGGCTGGAGCTAGTTTTTCCTCAGGTACCAAACAATTCAGGCCATGTCCTATAGAGGTCCTGATTCTCAGGAGCTGCCAAGGCTTTCCTAAATAGTGCCTGTATTGAATGACAGAAAAAAAATCCCAGTACAGTACATGGGATAAGCAAGTCTCACCCAAACTGAATGGTTTTGGCCACAAATGGCTTCTGGAAAAAAAAGTCAGATTTCTGTAGACAATGAGTATTTAATAGCCTAGAAATCTATTAGGGACCCCTGATTTATCAAAGATGTGCCATAGAATAATCAATTTTACCTTTCTGTTCATAGGGCAAGACACCTCTTTTTTATCCAGCCATTTTTCAAATTCTCAGTATCTAGTATATGTATATATTTACACACATACACCCTTCTACTTAGCTTTACATTTCCTCTGCTTTCTCCCAAATTTATATCTATATGTTACACTAATAGGCCAGGGTGTACATATGGAACAAAATAAATGCTATTTTTTCAAGCTAAATCAATTTTGCTGCAAGTTGGTTATTTTTTTCCACAGTTGAATAAAAGTCATACAGACATAAACAAACAGAGATATTCACACAAACATGTAATTGATTAACATGGACTCTCTTAGAAAGCTCTTAATTGCTATAATAACACTATCTTGATTTTTATCTATTGGGCATGTTTTTGTTGAAAAGTATTGGTATCACTTTTAATAATGACATCAATCATTCATTACTGTCATAATTAGAAATAAAAACTTAGTAAATGCTTGCTTATGCAAATAATGAAATTAAAGAACATAATAGAATATAAAAGAATAGAAAGAGGTATTCAATGTAACTAATAGAACTCTTTGAATTCTAACATTTTGTTTGATATTAGTAAGTACAGCAGAGCAAGGGAAGTAAGTAGTGCCTCTTGAGCAGAAAGGAGTAAATTACTAGAAATTGTAAATCACTTGCTGCACTGGCATTGGCCAGTGACCTAGTAATTTTTTTCCAAAAAGTTAAACACATAATTAAGATGCCAGATGCTGTATAAAATAGCACAAAAACTGCTTACCAGGACAATAATTTTTTTGTTATATACTTAGAAGATAACTTAGGACAGAGAACTTTGTCCCTGTGGATGCTTTACTGTGCAACAGCAAAAATTTACCATAAAATCACTGGCTCATATTATAATCTCAACAGAATGATATCAGGGAAGTCTGATAAAGTATTTTGAGTTTTAGACACAACTATAGTAAATCTCTCACCCTTGGACATTTATTAAACAATTTTTATGTCTACCATCAACACAGAGATAAAGCAATTTACCAGCATTTATAGGGTCCACCGCAGGCCGACAGAAGTTCCAATGATCTTTAGTGCTCTAGCTTTGAAATATTTGCATTTGACATTCCTTGGAATAATTATGATAGCCTGGATGAAACTAACAGGATTGTGTAGCTAAGTGATACTATGCCAACTTTATAAAAATAAAAACAGGACTACAATTGTTGAGAGATTTCTCTATAGAGAAGAATTGTGAAATTGTTTTCAGGCAAGTTTTGACAATTATTTCTATATGCCTGACCCTTATCCCAGAAAATTTATTGATGATAAAAATACCAAAGAAAGGTTTTTGTTTAGAGCACTTTTACTGCTCTCCTGAAAAGCATGACCAGGTGTATTCAATGCAATTATGTTATGCATCTTTGATTTAACATGATATCTAGAGAATCTGAATAGAATTGCAGAACTATTATTTCTATGACATGCTAAAGGCTGTGCTTTCCCTCAGTAATGTGGTCTCCATTCATGGGAAATTAAAAACTGTGTCAATTTTTATAGGAGATTCCTAAGTTGGAATGAGACTGGTTGTGGTGAACAGTTAAATTTATAGTGTTTCTCATTTTTTCAATAGCATATTTACAACTCCTCAGAATTAATATTCATTTTAAATTTGTTGCAGGTGTGTGTTTGAGGTTACAGTGAGAGACAGCTAAGATTATTAATTATACTTAAATGTACAAAGATGTATACAGAGGAAATTAGAGAATGAGAGACAGAGAAAGAAAGTTCAGGAGAGACACACCCTGTCCCTTTGGAAAAATTCAGAAGAAGCTCTACAAGTTTTTACTAATTAGCAATTATAAATTTTTAATAAATGATGTAGTCTTACAAAGCCATTGTTTTCATTGTCCCTGTCCCAACACATGAAATGAAAATCACAGTTCTACAGGGAGGTGAGGTCACAGAGTAACAGACTACTACGTCAGTCTTGTTCTAACTCTCCTACACAAATACTTATTAATAAATTTGGATCTTCCCTATGAATCCACCACTCTACAGAGACAACATCCAGGTGAGTATTTTGTACTTCAGTTGGTGTGTCTGAGTAAGTGAAGAGTGGTCTGAGTATGTCCTCATGTTGTTAATGGGATTTGTGGTAGAATTCCATGGAACAGACAAAAAGGGAACAAGTATAATTTTAAATCTGAGAGATGAGCTATAAAGATTGAACTGTTACTATTTTTGTATCTGTTGATTTTTAATGTATGTCAGATCCAACTGAGGTTTACTGAGGATAATACCATGATAATGAAGTGCTTCTTTGAATGTGCTTAATGGTTGTGGTAATAAGTCAATGTAATAATCCTCCAGAAAAAAATTATGTGTAGTCTGTCCTTTCACTTTTAATATTTTAGTTTAATATACCATGGTTTCATGTCATAGTAAATATTAGAATAGAAATATTAGAATCTTACATCTTTGGAAAGTTTGATATGTAAATAGGTTTGTGCAGTAAAAGGCATTCCTTTGTGACATTATGTTTATGTTTAACTTATAGAAGCAGTAGTTGAATATCTATTGAATTCCATTGTTATAATGAGTGCTTTGAATTCTCTGTCTCTTGGTTGTGAAGACAAACTGGAAAGAAAGCTATATTGAATTTTAGGCATTCACAGCCAGTTCAAATATATCTTGAGTTATTTCATATTGTTTCCTCATACTCAAATATTAAGCATCACTTTTGATGTGCCTTCAAGTCACCTTTTAACCACCATTGGTAATGGAGAACAGAGTTTTGTTTAAGGTATGAAGGGGTTTTATCTTTCAACTAAGCTGATATAAGAACTTAATATGCTATATCTCACTGAGTAATATTTAAGATTTCACTTCTTCATATTGCATTTCATTAGCATATATGCCATTTCTGTATTTGCATGCATCATATATTTTATTATAATCAATCTATCAATCTTAGAATTAGATAAATAGCCAGGTGTTTGGTGAAAAACTTTAATTTCAGGACCTGCACAACACAGAAATTCATATCTCTGTGAATCTGAGCTAAACGTGATTTAGAAAGTGAGTGGGAACACAGCCAGGGGTATATAATGTCACCAGTATTGAAAAATAACAAAAACCATCAAGTCATGGCACCTTTTAAAAACCTGTAATAGTAACTAGGGATACTTATTTTATTGTCTGTGAATTATGTGTTACTGTTTTATGTCTTAATTTCTAAAGATTGATAGTATTTATATTTTTCTGTAATGTCTACTATAAGGTTTAGCCTGGAATTAAAATTTATATTCCTGTTTGTATAACAAATATCTAGCCTGTTTTGTGCTTCTGAAATCAAACTGCAAGATGGGATGATTTTTCAGGTGAGACTTCATTGATATAAACACACTTTACAAAATTCTGAGAAGCACTGGACCTTGACATTTACCTAAGAATTAAAATGTATATCAATGTGAATAGTTATTTCTAAAAAGATATATAAATCTTTAGTTTGTGTGTATGCATGTCTTTTGTACATATAAATTTGAGCTGAATAAAACTACATGATCTGCAGAGTCTACTACATGATAACAAGCCTTCATGAAATTGGTGATACAGGAATTTGTAAGGCACAATGAGGGTGCACGGAACCAAACCAGAATCTCTTTCAACAGAAGCCTTTTTTCTTACCACAGGGACAAGGTTCTAATTATTCCAAATAAACTTATCTTAAAGCAAGATGAATATATATGATTACCAATAAAATTAACAAAAATTAAGTAAGTATTAAACCTCTGTGGAAGGTTGGAATATGTTCTAGATCATTCATCATGGCTTTGTTAGCATAGATTTAGGAATCTGTGTTTGTTCAAAACTAGCCATATTTCATTTTTGACCCTATAAGTAAACGTTTTTTGATTTAAACAGATGCATGATTTTTGAGATTGTAAGTTAATTTGTTGAGAGGAGACATAATTTTACTGTCTATAGTATATCATTTAAAACACTGAAGAAGCCAAACATAGAATATAGCAGTGACTGATAAATTATTGCTATTTTCTGCAAATTATATTTAACTCAAAAAATTATATTTTTCATTATGCAGTGATGTGGAAATGCCTTTCTGTATGATGTGAATCTCAGTCTTTAAATAAAGGAGCTGTTTTGGCCCTTGACAGGCACCATAGAAAAAGTAGCCAGAGGAATCAGAATAGGTAGGAAAGGAAGGACAGAGTCAGGGGCAGATCAAGCAAGCTGCCCAAGGAATAACATGTAAAGAACACAGGTGAGCCACGAGGCAGACAGTTAATCAAAATGGGTTGAATTAAGATGTAGAGCAAGCTAGCAATGTTCCTGAGCCATAGGCTAAACAGCATAAAGTTAGTATAAGCATCTGAATTATTTCTGAGGGCCTGAGCAATAGCAGTGGGTGGCTAAGGGTCTGGCAGGGAGGGTCTGGGCCTCTGGCCACCCAAGACCAAGAAACCTCACTACTGCAATGTACTCTTTACAAAATTTTAATAAGTAAATACTTTGATGTTAGAAAACATGATAGCAATAGATGTGATAAGGGTAAAATTATTATATCTTCAATACTTGCACTATTTTTTATCCTGTTTGATATGAAAGGTTAGGATTTCTGATAATAATTCTCTAGTAATGCTTTTGTCCTGTCAGGAGGTACAAACTTTTATGTAGGTATAGCTTTTAGAAGCTTTCAGGGATGTTGGGCTTTTTGTTTGTGACAAGTTAAAAGTTTTTATCTTAAAATATGCCATATCTGGCCCCTGCGGTCCTGATTTATACCACTCCCTCACAACAGAAAACAAAACAAAACAAAACAAAAACGAGCTGATACTAAACACATAGGCTTAGGTAAGTTGGCTCTGCCCCATCTAAGGTGGATGGCTCCAAAAGCCAAGACTTATCAGCTCAAGTACCTTCTAGGCCATTCCTGAGTCACATTTCCAGAACTCAATACAGTTAGAGGATATTCCAAAGATGTTTGTTAGGATATTTGACTTATTTTATGATCCCATAAGATGTGTAAGTACAAGCTGTGATTCCTACAACAACCTAAAATAAAACTCAATTTCTTATTTGTTTCTCATCTTGACATTTTCAAATAAGGAAACAAAACTGATATCTAGGTAACTTATGGAAATATCAGATGGAAAACATTTCTTGAAACCCAATACACGAAGCAGAAAACAATAGTGTAAAGATTTCAAAGGCCTACCAGTATGAAAAATTGATCTTGTGTCTATATTCTTTTTTAATCAAGCACTGGAATTGAGCAAGTGTGGGTAGTATGCAGCTTGAAGCTCCCAAGACTATTACAGGAATGTAACCATCACTCTTTTTACTAACCTAAATAAATTTTTTTTTGTTATCCTTAGGATTACAGTTATTGCTACGAAGGCTTGTATTCTTATATGCCCAATAATGATATAACTTAATCATTGGGGAAATTCCTTTCCAGTTTTCTGAGGAATCACCATACTGCATTCCAAATGGCTGTTCAAGTTTAAACTCAAACCAGAAATGGAGGACTGTTTCCCTTACTCCACATCCCTCCAGCATAGGCTGTCATTGTGTTGAAGCTTCTTTATTTCAGGAGGTCCCACTTATGAAATTTTGTTTCTTGGTCTGTGAAATTGATGTTATTTCAGGTTGTTTACATGATGGATGACATTACAAGTTTTTTTATATATGAGCCATGCCTACATCTCTTTGTTGCAGTTTACTTGATTATAGTGGATGGTTTTGTGGAATATTGTTCAATTTGGTTTATGGCATTATTTTATTGAGTACTATTGCATCAATGTTCCTTTTTGTGCTATAAACCACTTCAGTTTGTGAATAGGAATTATTTAAACCTTATTTTCTCTTGAGATATCTTGTTTACTCCATCTGTGGTGATTGACAGTTTTTCTGGATATAGCAGACTGGGTTGGTATCCATGTTCTTTTATTGTATTATAATATGTGACCAGGTCCTTCTTGCTTTCAATGTTTCTGTTGAGTAATCTGGTGTTATTCTAATGAGTTTCTTTTATAGGTAACTTGGCCTTTTTTCTTTGCAGCTCTTGGAATTTTTATTTGTTCTGTAGGTTTAGTGGTTTGATTATTATATGTCGATACCATAAGACTTTTTGGGGCATCTAGTCTAGTTGGTGTTCTTCAAGCTTTTTGCATCTTTATAGGCATTTCTTTCTTTAGGTTGAGAAAGTTTTTTTTTAAATGATTCTTGTCGAATATATTTTATGTGCCTTTGATCTGGAGATCTACTTACTCATTTTTAACTATTCTCAGGTTTTGTCTCTTTCACAGTGTCCCATATTTCTAGACACTTTGTGTTAGGACTTTTTGGTTTTAGGGTTTTCTTTGACTGATGTATCTATTTCCAGTATTGAATTTTCCACACCTGTGATTCTCTATTCCATCTCTTGCTTTCTCTTGGTTATGCTTGTGTCTGGAGTTTTGGTTCATTTTTTAAATGATTATCTTTATCCAGCATTGCCTTTATTTGTGTCTTCCCCATTACTACTATATTAATTATTAAATCTTGATATGTTTTCTTCACCTGTTTCATTTCTTTATTTTCTTTCAAGTATTTGTTAATCTATTTTTGTTTGTTTTTTCTTCTGTTTCTTTAATTGACATTTAAATATCCTTTAAAAGTTTTTATCTTCATAAAATTGTTTTTAGATGGTTTCCTTCTGCTTCTTCTGCATTGCCATGCTCAAGTCTTGATGCAGAACTATCACATATTTCTGGTGGTACCATGTTGTTATTTATTTTGATATATCTATTCTTGCACTGGTTGGTGTCTGTCCATGGCTTTCTTGGTATATTGCAGGATTTGTATGCATCTCAGAGAGTTAATTTTGGTGTATTCTGTTCTGGGTTTCCTTGCATCTCAGGAAGCCCCTCTTGGTCCAAGCTGGGTTCTTGGTTTACTTAGAGGTATTGTATTCTATGACACAGTGATCCTTCTTAATTCAGTAAGTGCTGACACACTGGTTTTCAGGTGGCCACTTTTGACACAGTAGGTCCTGAGATACTTAGTGTCTCATATTAATGTTTTTTGATTGAAGAAGAACTGAAGAACTCTTGAGTTTCTTAGTCACTTGTTTCCTACTCTTAGTGTGCTATGGACTGGGGTCTTTTAGTCTCTTAGTTTACTGTGGTATTTGAGTCTGTGCATTTCTTCTTGTTCCTGCAGTCTGTCTTTGCTGTGGTCTGGGGTCTGAAGATTTCTGCTTGTCACTGAGCTTGCTATTAGTTTGCTTTAGTCTCTTAATCTGCTATTAGTCTGCTATTGGCTAGGGGTCTTTGGGTTTCTAGTTGTCTTTGAGGTCCCTCTTAGTCTGCTCTTCGTCTCTTAGTCTGCTGTGGTTCAGTGATCTGTGGGTTTTTGTTTGTCTCTGAGGCTGCTGAGATTATCTTGTGATGGGGAGAATTGTGAATGGAGCATGATATTGGTGCTGGGGTGTCCAGGGAGCTGGGTTCTGCTAGGGTCTTGGTTTGGCAGGGGATTTTCCAGCTGGCTTGGAATTAGGGTGAGGTCTGTGGGGGTAGAGTTCCACAGGCTTTGTCCCTAGGATGAGCCTCCAGGACTTTTGTCTCCCCTTTACAGGGGCAGGGAGTCACTCATCTCTTAGTTTGCAGAGTGTTAGGAGCCAAATTCAGTAATTCAAAATATATTTTCCTTTACATTTTGTCATTTAATTTTTTTGTGTGTTTTGAGAACTAATTTTAAATTAGCTTGACAGTAGCTAGTTCTTTTAGACATTTTTCTATTTAGTGTTTTGATTGAAACAATGTGATATCTTTTCATCTGTCTAATTTTAGCATATGTGGTCCATGTACATTTATTATACGTTCTTACCATGTGTGTTTTCTTATCTTCTTCCATGGCCTCTCTCAAAAAGACTCTTTCTAATCCTATTTTATAGGGATGATACACAGTTATTCCAACATTATTACATATTTTATAATTATAAGCTATAGTACATTTAGACACAATGTACACAATCAATCATTCTCATCGTGTATTACCTAACTTAATAGAAATATTTTTATTTTCTCTTGCAGCCATTCTCTATGGTGTTGTTCACTGACACTGCAAAAATAAGGGGATGTGCTACTACTTGCTAGTTCGTAATGTCTCATTTCACGTCCATACTTTGTTTTACCTTTTCCAGGTTTTAAAATTCATTGGAAGTTCTTCTCCAGTTCCTTATTGTCAAGCTGATGGTCTTTGCATTGCTGATAGTGATTGGAGTAATAACATCCTTCCTGATGCTTCTTGGTACAGGCTGGTACTGATTACAGCTGCTTCTGCCATCTTCTTCAATGGGATTTTCCCCTAACCTAACAGGGCTTCAGGCACTGTCTCCTGCAAAATTAAAGGTTGTGTACTGTGAGTCTCCACCCATATACTGATGGACTGTCTAACCCACTACCTTCTGTCCTCCTATTCTCATTCTAAACTTCTGGTTTGTGCAAGCTTAATTTAGACACAGTTTTAGTAGAGACATTGAAGCTTTCTTGTTAGTTATCATTTTTCAGATAGTAATTGTCTCCATTTCGGTTGACTTATTTTACATATAGTAATTGTGTTGAATATTCTGTGCTGTGTTTCCACTGGGTGTTCACAATCTTCTAACAATCTGAACCTTATTGTGTGTGTGTGTGTGTGTCTATGTGGTGTGTGTGTTCAGCATAGCTTGCTCTTAAATTAATGAGATACTGTTTATGGGTTGACCTATCATTTGAACAAATTTTATGCTCTTATTAAATTCTCTTACATATAGCAGTAGGTATATATTAAATGATATTGAAATATTTCATTACTCATCTTTTAATTTTATAATTTTATTAGAAATTTATATTTTGAGTGATTTATTGTTCACTGAAGTTGTGTTCCTTTATCATTTGACTTGAAAATGTACATATATTTTCATATTTATATATTTTGATTATTATTATTGGCTCTCAGTTTCCAATGTTTCTCACAGAACAATTACCTTGACTGCAATCTGCCTACTGTATTGTTATAAAGTCCTAACACCCATTTCTATCTGGATTTCAGCTTTCTTCCTGTAGTATGTATTCTAAGTAATAATTTCTCCTGTCATTAAATTTGTACAATTCTTCTTATGTTGTTTAATGTGAGAAGGTATAGTGGAGCTCTAAAAACATTCTGATTTAGCTTTTCATTTTCTCTTTGGAATGCACATTCTTTTTCATTCATTTTGACTTGACAAATGGCTTTGGCCATTACCTGAATAAAATCATACCTGTTAACAGAATGGATTTCTTTAATGTTATTATAAAAATACTTTTCTTGTCACAAACTACAACTGGAATTCTGGCCAATTTCTTTTTTCTTTCCTATTATGTAGTCAAATATGGAGAGTACTCCAAGAAACCCAGATATTTCATTGACATGCACCTAATGTCAGCCAACATCCTGATTATTCTCTCAAAAGGAGTGCCACACACAATCGCAGCTTTTGGGTTAAAGCAATTTCTATATAATTTTGAATGCCTCATCATTTTATACATTGAAAGAGTTGGTCGGAGTGTGTCCATTAGCACCATCTGCCTGTTGAGTGTCTTTCAGGCCTTTACAATCAGTCAAAAAGAATTCTGCTCTAAGGATCTCAAAGTCAAAGCTGCAAATCCCTTTGCATGCTCCTTTGCACTCATATGGGTTTTCTACAGTTTGATAAATTTCATTATCTTTGTGTACCCAATTATCAAAACGAATAATAAAAATGTAACATATAAACAAGTTTTTGAGTACTGCTCTGTTGTGACACATGATGTAATCAGTAACTTATTGTATACAGCATTAGTGGTATGCCCTGAGATCATCTTTTCTGTGCTCATGGCCTATTCCAGTGGCTCAATGGTTGTCATTTTGTACAGACACAAGCAGAGAGTTCAGCACATCCATAGCAGTCATGGTTCCAGCAGACTCTCACATGAATCAAGAGCTACAAAGAACATCTTGATGCTGGTGTCTACCTTTCTGTCTTTTTATACTGTTTCCTCCATTTTACAAGGCTGTATTGCTTTTTTCTATAATCAACATTGGCTTGTGAATTTCACTTCTCTAACATCTCTGTGTTTTCCCTGTTTTGGACCCCTTTTTCTTATGAATCATCACCCTCTAGTCCCTAGGATCAGATTATTTTGGATAAGGAATAAAAATAGCTTATCCTTATTTTAAGGATGTAAATAATATATATTTCTAATGACCAGATTTTTACTCATTCATCACTCTCAGAAACTCACCATTAAATTTTAAGGAGCTATTGCCTTGTCTTTTAACTATTAACCAAAATGGTAAGTCTAAGAGTTTTGTCAGCTGGTTTTATTAGTTGTCTACATGAATCTACCACATTATATAAGAAAATTTTCCTCTTCAACATATACCTACTAGGCTTCCCATTTCCAGCTGACACTTGTCATTTATAGAGCAAAGGTTCAAGTAGAACATAAAATATTTTGTATATCCTCCATCTTCATCAATGTTCTCTTTTTTTTATTGTTAGAATGGTTTTCTGTCTGAAATTAGGAAAAAAAGAATTTTGTTTTTTTTTTTACATCTTTGCCATGCTTTTCTGTTATTAGCTCTCATACTTAACACATGAATGTGTGTTAAATTCATTTTAAGGATTCTATTTGAAGTCTTCTCAGGTAATCTACATTTATGTCTTGGGTCATGTTGGTGTATGTGTGTGTGTGTGTGTGTGTGTGAGAGAGAGAGAGAGAGAGAGAGAGAGAGAGAGAGAGAGAGAGAGGGAGAGAGAGAGAGAGAGAGAGAGAGAGAGAGAGAGAGAGAGAGAGACACGGAGAGGGAGAGGGAGAGAGGGAGAGAGGGAGAGGGAGAGGGAGAGAGGGAGAGGGAAAGAGGGACAGGGAGAGAGAGAGGGAGAGGGAGAGAGAGAGAGGGAGAGGGAGAGAGAGAGAAGAAAGACAGAGACAGAGAGAGAGAGAGTGAGAGAGATCCATACCCCTAGTTCAATTTAGTCTTTCATTTAAACTTTCAAAGTGTTTTTAGTTGAGTTTATTTCTTCTTTCTGTAGAATTATTTGTTTATGGGTCTCAGAGATGGTTTGTTTGCAATAACAATAAAATATTATTATTTCCCCAAACCCCCCAATCAATCAAAAGAGCTTTCAGTAAAATTGTCTTTTTTCTGGTGTTCATTCTGCTATGGGTCTTGGTTACAAAACATAGAGCTTGTGGGACCTACAGTACAACTGCATGGAAAATAGAAACCATGACTGAAACTTCCATGCACAACTTTCTCAGGCTACACCAGTTCAGGTAATTTCTCAATAAATTTCCAAATACCTTTTCTATTGCTCTAGAGATTTTCAGATTAGTTTGCTCTGAAGTTTGTAGCAACATTTTTCAATCAAGCATCTTCCTTTACCACTTCAGAAAAAAATATGATACATCTCTTTTACCTCTTACTGAAAACAATAAAAATAAATTCTTGTTTTAATGTAATCTTGATATTGTTTGTCAATATTTTTGAGATATTTTGCATTTTGTCTATTAGACAGATTAGTTTGAATATATATTTTGTTATTGTTTTATTGGTATCTGTAATCCTGGTTTCATCAAATGAGTTTGGAAATCAATTAATAAAGTAATTATGGACAGCTTTTGTAGAATTTAAAAAAAATTAAAAATAGAGCTCCTATATATCCCATCTATTATGGCCCTGGGCATATACACAGAGAACTCCAAATTCTTCCATAGATATATATGCATTCACATTTATTGATGTTCTATTTAATACAGAAATAAATTGTGCCCACATGTATGCATAAAGAAGTACATTCTTATTTAATTTTTGTATTTATATAAATTTGACTACCATCCAAATATGGTGATATATGAAATCACAAATTGTGTAGGAAAAGTAAAGGATTTAATTGAAAAATGTTAATCAAGTTCTACAAACTGAGAAAGAAAATTACATTTTCTCTCATGTACAGATGCTATTCTACAATTTGAAAATGTGGATATATAACTTGTTGAGTATAACTTAAGTGTAACATTTAGAAAATTGGGCAAAACAATTTCAGAAAATGGGCAGGCAGAAAAATTCATGACTTATGAAATATAATATAACCACTTTTGTATTTCAAATGTTGTCATTTTCATGTTTTGATGGATAAGGACATTAAAATTTAACTTCTAAAGAGAGTTTGAATCTCTAAGCAAAGGTTTTTGCGTGATTATTCTAACTGTATAAAACTGAATTGAGATATACTGAATTGGGTAGGTATTCTTGAATGGCTATTTTATTGTAGCTCTTCAATGGTTTTCTTTCTATGTTCCTTGCAATACATTGATGTTAGTTTAAAATAATATGCTATTGCAATTCATTCTATAGTTCATGGATGTTCCATTATTTGCAGAAGTATTGTAATTCATCACACAGAGGGTCTCAAAGACCGATATCAATTGATTATATGATTAATATGTATCAAAATATTATTTATATTTTTCACTTTTATTGAGAATAGTTTCTTTTATTAATCATTATGTCCTGATTGCAGCTTTCCTGTATCTACTTCTCCTAGTTCTTCTCCATTTCATTCCATGCTGATTCACTTTGTTTCTGTCATTAGGAAAGAACTGACATTTAAGACTTTACAACACTACAAACCCTGCAAAAATATAATGAGATTAAAAAAATCCAATTGAGGATAAACAAGGCCAACCAAGAACAGAAAAATATAAAACAAGCTGAAAAATAGGACACCCACACATTCACATACTCAAGAGGCCCATAAAATATTAAAGTGACTTTTGTAATACATATTTTGAGGACGAGATGCAGATCCATGTGGTTTCTGTGCTCCTCAATTTAGTCTTGTTATTTGATAGGATTCATGATAAGTTGAGTCAGAGTGCCTTGTTCTCCTGAAGTCACCCATTTTCTCTATTTTTTAAATACATTTTTGCCTCCTCTCCTTTGGGATTTTCTAAGCTTTGAGGGGATAGAGTTGATGGAAACATCCCAGTTACCATCCATGATGTCATAAAGACTTTTCACAAAATCCAGCATTCTTTTATCATAGATATCATTGGGTATCAATAAACACAGTGATAACCTCAGCATAATAAAGAGTACATATTGTACATCTACTCCCATAGGTTAGGACTTAAGTCTATTAAACATAGGTATCACATTCATGCTGACCACTTATAATTATTTTTAATCTTCTGAAGAATTTACAGTTTTTTAAACAGTACCAAAGTGGAGTTATATACTGCTAAATTTAAGTCTTTAGAGAACACTTTGTCTTTGAATACTATAAATAAATGAATAGATTTGAGTAAGAATAAAGACAAAATAAGAATAAAATAAGAAATATGAACAACTGAATGAAACTAAGGAACAAAAGGCATTTCCACATCACCTCCCCCTTTCTGTCTAATCAAAAACGAAGGTTTAAATTTTACCATAGCAAAATTACATATATCAAAATAGTTATCAAACAAGAACTAGTTACAATATTTAGTCTATTTGTATTTTGCAAAATTAAAGAAAATACTCCATCGTCCACATTATCTTTTTGAATCTACATTTTCATACACAATACACCTCTCAAATGACTAAGAAAAACTATACCTATAACTATCCAATCTTCAACTACATCAAAGACCACAAAAGGATATATTTACCCAAGTAAACTGGATTGCGTGTAACTTCCAAAATCTAGAAATGATAGAGATGATACCTATCTTCCTGGACAGTATGCTGTGAATATCAATCTTAAAATAAAGGAGCTGTTTTGACCTATGACAGGCACCATAAAAAAGGTAGGAGGAGAAATCAGAGCATAGGTAGAAGAAGTGGGGCTGAGTCAGAAATTCTGAGCTGAAGCCCAAAAGAGCAACATGTAAGGAATACAGGTAAGCCATGGGCCACATGGCAGACAGGTTAATACAAACGGGTTGATTTAAGATGTAAGAGCAACCTAGCAAGGTGCCTGAGCCATAGGCCAAACAACATGAAGTTAATATAAGCATCTGAGTTAATTTTGGGGGCATGAGCAGCAGCAGTGGACAGCTAAGTGGTCTGGTGTGACAGGTCTGTGTGTCTGGGCCTCTGGCCGCCCAGAACCTAGAAACTGCACTACTACAGATGGCGTCCAATGTAGATCGAATATCCACTTAATGTCTGAGAAAATTTAAAAAGTATTTTAGCAGAATCTAAGCAAAAGCAGCTTCCAAATTGTGTATCTTATACCAAGAAATTGTGGCATCCAGGTCACATTCAAAATGGCGCCAGTGGACTGGAAGCAGGCAGTGTAAGTTGCTTCTAGGGAATTTCCTGAAGTCTCACAGAAGACTTGGTAGCATGTGATTGATTTAAGGTTTATGTTTACTTTAAATAAAGAGGAAACAGAGTCAAATGGTTTCTTAGTAGCAGTGTTTTCTTGAGTCTGCTGTTTCCTGGCCATGAACAGAGATGAGGTCCCTTTAATAGAACTTACTGATTCATCTTTATCTGCAAAAACTATGCAGCTCTTTAAGAGAGTGTATTTAAAAGCTCTTCTGGTTGAAAGATGATTAAGGATTCACAATAAAACAGATTCAGATGAAAAAAGCCTGTAAACAGGTTACAATGTATGTAAAAGGTACATAGGCTTCAAAAAGATAAAAAAGAAGGTAGAGAAAGTCTTTAAAAATAGAAATAGAGTAATAAAAATATAATAAGCCACATAAAGATGGAAAGTAGTCACAAAATCTGGATTTTGGTTATTATTGTGTTTCCTTTTAATTTTTTAACTGTTAATGAGCTAACTGCAGAAAGACAATGGATTGCAAATGCAAAGGCTACTAAGTTAAACAAGAATATATATTTTAAAGGTATTTTGATTTTGAAATTTGTGTCTCAGGATTTATTGCTTTGGACGAGTTCTGCTTTTGTTTCCACAGAAGATGAGAACCTGTGGATTGCTTCCAGGCAAATATGGTTTCATCAACCAAGACCCCCTGAAAAAAATATCTGATGAAAAGAGATGGCCATATCAGCTTCATGGCTACAGACTAAGATGATCCAGTCTCAGCAACCCATGTGATTTTCAACACATCTTAACCAGCAGGAAGTAGTAATAGAAAACTATGCCAAAAGAGAGCCCTAGCTAAGACTACAAGCAATAGTGGAGAGTGTGTCTAAGTAGGACTTGCTCTATAATCAAATTAATGACCACCAAAATTGTCATTCTATAAAAATTCATCCAGTGATGGATGAAAGTAGAAGCAGAGATCAGTAGCTAAACACATGTTGAGTGCCTGGTGAATGAACTGGCTTTTCAGAACCCATTTCCCACAGAGGAACACCTTACTCAGCCTTGATACTGTTGAAAGGAACTCAGACCTACCTCCATTGAATATGTCAGATCAAACTTTCTCACCTTGAGATTCCTTGTCCTCCTTGGTGAATGGATGAGGGCATAGAGTGGAAGAGAGGTTGTGGCTGGACATGGAGGCATGGAGGAATGAAGAGAAGTGGAGTGTATGAAAAAAGATTAAATAAAATAATTTACAATAAAGAAATAAAAGTACAGCATTCCTGACATCAAAAAAGATGAAAATCATTTGATTAACCAAAAAAAAAATATAAAAACAAAACAGCAACCCAATATGTTTTTTTTGGGAGGGCAGAAACTCATTTTACTCAGAAGGTCCTGGTCATCTGAAAGCTTCACTGATGCTGGATAAAAGTTTCATAGTTCTAGAAGTAAGTACATAAATCTTATTCAGCTGTGAAACCTCAGAGATTTAACAATAAGCCTTGTGTAATAGGGACATCTACATTGTAGAGACTACTCATTAGAAATAGATGCCACTCTACTAGGCACATAGTAGTGTCACTAAGTATATTCAGTAATTTTTAAAGTTTGATTTATTGGTTTGTTTTTGTGAACACATGAAAATTGGAGTGTGTGGATAGGAAAGGAATTGGAAGGAGGTAATCATTCGTAGACTTGATTAAAACATATCAATATATAAAACACCCACAAGTTCTAAGCAGTCAATGTTATAAATGTTATAAAAATTAACTGTAATGGTTTGTTTTGGAAGAAATCAGTGAAGTATGCATTCCACAGAAACACATATACCTGTCTAACTTTCTCATAAATCTGACTTCAAAATTTCTAGAACTTTCCACAAGAAATCCATCAGCACTCAGGCATTGAATTAAAAATTCAATGCCTCTTTGTCCTTTTCGATAAAATTTATAAGAAGTTTTAAATGCCCTTGCTAATTAACAATAATAATTTTTTTTAAAAAATAAATGATGTAGTATCCCAAAGCCAGTGAAGTCACTGTCCTTCCCTTAAAAGATGAAATGAAAATCACTGTTCTGTAGGGAGATGAGGTCACAGAGTTAAAGATTGCTACATCAGCCTTGTTCTAATTCTCCCACGGAAATGCTTCTTCATAAATTTGGATCTTCCCTATGAATTCACCATTACACAGAGACAAACATCCAGGTGAGTACTTTGCACTTTAACCTGAGTGACAGTGAGAAAAGAGGAGAGACCTGTGTAAGTCTTCAAATCTGATAATGGGATCTGTGGTAGAAATAGATCCAGTGAACACAGAAGGCCCAAGGATAAGTTCACAACTAAGAGAGAAGATAGAAAGATTAAAGTGTTACTTTATTTCTCTTGGTATCTTTAAGTGTTATATAACTCCCCAACTGAGGGTGACTGTGGATAATACCAGCTTATTGAAGAGCTTCTCCAAACGTGCTGAAGAGTTGTGGTAATATGTCAATGTAATAATTCTCCTGAGCAAAAATTCTGTGTAGTCTATCTTGTCACTTTTACTATTTTAGTTTAACTTGCTATAGTTTTATGTCACTGTAAGCCTTAGAGTAGAAATATTAGAATTATGCATCCCTATGAAGTTCAGCATGTAAATATGTTTGTGAAGTAAAAAGAATTCCTATGTAACACTACATGTATGCTCTGTTTATAGAAGCAGTAGCTGAATCTGTGTTGATTATTTGTTATTACAATGACCATTTTGACGTCTCTCCCTCTTGAACATGGGAATAAAAACTGGAAGGAAAGGTACATTATGAGTGTTAAGCACTGACAGTCAGGACCAAATGTATCTTGAGTTATTTCACCTGATTTCAGTATACTCTACTATTAACCAGAACTTGACTGTGTGCTTTCAACTCACTTTTTATTGTTACTGCTAATGGAAGACTGAGCCTTGGGCAAGGTATGCAAGAGTTTTATCCTTCAGCTAAGTTGATGTAAATACTTAATATATTATACCTCATTGGACAATATTTAAAAATTCACTTCTTCAGATTGTGTTTTATTATCTCATATTCCACTTTTGTGTTTGAATTCATCAACATTTTACTGTAATAGATTTATCACATGTAATTCTATATAATTAGAATTATCATATAAGCCACATGTGTTTTGAAAACCTTTTATCTCAGGTTTGGAAGTTAGAGGAAGGTATATTTCTATGAATGTGAGCCCAACATGATTTACAGAGTGAGTAGGATAACAGCCAATGCTGTATAATGTCAGTCAGATAATGACACCCAATAATAAAAAAATAACAAAAAGCATCAAGTACATGGTGCCCTTTAACAAGTGTTTTAGTAACTTGGGGTTCTTTTCATGCTATTATCTGTGAACTATGTATTACTATTTTATGTTTTAACTTTTAAAGATTAATAATGTTTATAACTTTTCTACACTATCTACTATAACCTTTACCCTGGAATGACAATTTATATTTCTGGTTGTATCAAAAATATCAGGTCTGTCTTGTGCTTCTGAAATCAAACTGCAAGATGGGACTGTTGTGTTTGAGGTAAGACCTCATTGAGAAGAGTGCACTTTATAAAATACTCAGAAGCACGGGACCTTGCCATTTGCCTTTGACTTAAACCTCTACGTCAATGTGAAAGGTTATTCCTAAAGAGATTTATCTATATTTCTTTATTTTGTGTGTATTCATTTTTTTGTACATTTACATTTGAGCTCTATGAAACTACATTGTCTGCAGAGGCCACTAGACTGTGGCCACATGCTTTCATGAAATTTGAGTCATAGGAAGTTGTAAAGCACCATGTGGGTTCTTGGAATCAAATTTTTAACAGAATTTTTTTTTTCTTTACCAATGTGATACCTCTCTAACTTTTACAAAGAAAATTATCTCAAAGCAAAAAGTATACAACTCATTACCAATAAAGTGAACAAAAATCAAGTAAGAATCAAAAAGTGCATAGAAGTCTGAAACACGTTTGATGGAATCCATCATGGCTTTGTTAGTACAGTCTAAGGAAATTGTGCTTGTGCCAAGCTTGCCATGTTAAAGTCCTTTCATTACTGATGATATTACTAAACACAGTTTTTGGACTTAAATGGCCACATGGTTTTTTGAGATTGTAAGTTCATTTATTGAGAGGAGACATAATGATGCTGTCTATATCATATAATTTTAAACACCAAAGAAGTCAAACTAAGAATATAACAGTGACTCATAAATTATTATTGCTATTTTCACATATAAATTATATTTAAGTCACCAAATTATATTTTCCATTATGCACTTAACTCTTTACAAAATGTTAAAGTGAATACTTTCATGTGAGAATATGTGATATCAATGGTTGTAAGCAGTGTGATCCTACTATATCTTCAATACTTGTTCCCATCCTGACAGATGTGAAAGGTTAGGTCTACTGGCATCAATTCTCTAGAAATGTTCTTGGCTTCTCAAGAGGTATACACTTTTAGGTAAGTACATCTTTTAAATAATTCCTGGGATGCTGTGTTTTTCATTTGTCCCATGTTAAAAAGTTTGTATCTTATACTACATCATGTCTGGCCCCTTTATTCCAGATTGATGCCACCCTTGCCATAGTATAAAATGAGCTGATGCTGAAGGCCTCATATGTTGCCTTCAACCTTCATCATATGTTGTTGTCAACCTATGTCATATATTGGTTCACACTTACATATATAGCATTGAAGACCTACTGGATCTTGTGTTGAGACTGTTCTCATAAAACCCTAAATGCAGGATTTCCAAGACTCAAAACAGTTGCAGAATAGTCCATGAAAGTTCTGGTGAAAAGTTCTGGTGAAAGTTCTGGTGATAATGTTGTACAAGGAGTCAGAGGCCTTAGATCAGTGACTCATTGCAATGAACATTTGCTAGTAAATCTAATTGGACTAAAGGATATAATATATGACACACAAGGACTCCTAATGATATCAGATTAAATTAAATGCTGGAAAGGTGGGAAAGGTTGTGAATGTGTTTGTGTGTGTGTTGTTCTTGTCTGGTTTGTTTGCTTGCTTGGTTTTGTTTTTTTGTGCAAAAACACCGACAGGATGAGGGGATTAGGGGAATCAGGAGGTAAGCAAAATTACGGTAAGTGGTTTGGAACTCTCAAAATATCAATAAAAAGTTAAAAATATATATGTCATATTTCTTATGCATATAACCATATCAGAAGAAGCAGAAAACCATAAATAAAGAACATATTTCTGATACTGTTCTGATAAACTTTTTATTGAACTCATCTTTCCATCAGCTTCAGGGCTGACAAATGTTTGAAGCTCTTTGTTAGGATATTTGACTCAAGCTGTGATTCCACAAGTGTCACGTGTAGACACCAGCCATGATTCCTAAAACAACTTTAACTTAAACCCAGTTTCTTATTTGTTTGTCATTTTTACTTTTTCAAATAAGGGAACAAAACTGATATCCAGGCAACTCGTGGGAATATCAGATGAAAAACATAATTTGAAACCCAAAAGATGAGGCAGAAAAACAATAGGGTAAGATTTCAAGGGCCTACTGGCATACAAAATTTATCTTGTGTCTATATTCATTAATTAATCAAGGAACAGAATTGAGCAAGTGTGGGTGGTCTGCAGGTTGAAGTTGACAAAACTATTAATGGATTATGCCCATCACTCTTTTTGATAACCTAAATAAATTTATTTTGGTTGTTATCTTTAGGACTACACTTATTGCTGTGATGGTTTGTATTTGTTCCCCATAAAATGTGACCACATTTTTGTAGTGACATTCTTAGGCCTTTCCAGGCTATTAAGTTCTTGGTTTACTCAGAATTATATTCAAAATCATTATTTTCAAATATATTTTTCTTTGCATTTTATCATTTTATTATTCTTTGCATTTTGGTTACATTTTATTCTCTTTAATTTTATTAAAACAGTCACTTTTATCTATGTATCCCCTTGCTTCTCCTCTCTTCCCATCTTTCAATTCCTCCCAATCAGATTTTGGCCTTGCCACTCCCCATATACCTTCCCCAAAGGGGCAAGAACCTTGAAGAGCTAGGAAAAAATCTTGGTTACTAATTTTTAATTAGCATAATAATAGATGGTTTTTTTAGACTTTTTCCTATTTAGAGATATTATTGTAACAATCCAACTGTTTCCCATCTGTCAACCCTTACTTTAGCTTACATGATTCATACATATTTATTCTGTGTTCTCACCACGTGTATTTTCTTACTTTCGCTGTCCTCTCTCATGGAAGTTATGAACCTAAATCTATGTTTGTGCACATGACACACAATCATTCCAACATAATTTCATATTTTAAAAATTATAAGCTAAGAAACAACATTGAAACACAATGTACACTACTGGTCCTTCTCAGTCTGTATTATTTTACTTAATAAAATGCTTTCTATTTTCTATTGTAGCCATTATCTATGATGTTCTCCAGTGCCACTGCATGAATAAGGGGAAGTTGCTACCATCTGGTAATTCCTAAGGTCTCCTTTTAACTTCACACTTTGTTTTACTTCTTCAGATTTCAAAATTCACTGGCAGTTCTTCTCCAGTTCTTGATTGTCAAACCAATGATCTCTTCATTGCTTATTAGTGAGAGAAGCAATAGCATCCTTTCTGAGGCTTCTGGGTTCAGCCTGGTGCTGATTCCCAGCTGCTTCTGCCTACTTCATTAATGGGAAGGGGTTTTTTGTTTGTTTGTTTGTTTTTTGTTTTTTTTTCCCTTACTTACAAGAGCATCAGGCACCTTTTATTTCAGAAATAGAGTGCTGTGTTCTGAGATTCTTCTCCCATTGTACTGACGGACTGTTTGACCCTTTGCCTTTTTTCCTACTATTTTCAATCTAGACTTCTGAGTGATGCATGATTAGTTCAGACACCATTTCAATACAAAAAGGAGAGTTTTCCCATTAGCTCTTTGTTTTTCAGATAGTGAGTGTTTCCTTGCCATTTCTGATGACTTATTTTACCTGTAGTTTATTGTGTTGAGCATTCTCTGTGTTTTCATCCCATGGATGTTAGCAGTGCTCCAAAAGTCTTAACGTGAGCGTATGTGTATGTGTGTGTATGTGTGTGTGTGTGTGTGTGTGTGTGTGTGTGTGTGTGTGTGTGTGTGTATGTGTGTGGTCCATTTTCAGCAGGGCTAGCTCTTAATATGATACATGTTATGATAATTTAAATACATTTTAAGATCTTATTAATTTTTTATATATAATGGCAGATATATTTTGAAAAAAATAATACATATTTTTATTATCTTTTAATTTTATATTTATATTAAGAATTTATAATTAGGGACTTTTACTAGTTAGTGTAGTTCTGTTCTTTTATATGGTAACTTATGCTTGTTTTATTTGTTTTACATTATGATTATTGCTATAGGCTGTTATTTTTCAATGTTTTCAAAGGACAATTACTTTGACCATAACTCTGCCTATTTTATGATTATGAAGGCATATCTCCAATCTAAAATGTGTTTCTGGACTTAGACCATATTACAGTAGCATGTACTGTAAGTAATAAGTTTCCCTGTCATTAAATTTGAGAGATTTTTCTTATATTGTCTCATGTTTGATGGTAGTCCTGAACTCAAAGGAACTTTATGATTTAGCATTTTGTTTGCTCTTTGGATTACTATTTTTTAAAAATTTTTTTTGACCAAACAAGAGATTTTATCCATTATCTTAATAACATCATGACTGATTAAAAAATGGACTTCTGGAATCTGACCATAAAAATAATTTTCTTGTCACAAACTACAACTGGAGTTTTGGCAAACTTCACTTTTCTTTGCTATTTTCTAGTCAGCTCTGAAGAATGCATTGCAAAGCCCACATATATGATTCACATGCACCTCATATCATCTAACACCTTGATTATTCTCTCTAAAGGAGTGCCACACACAATGGCAGTGTTTGGGTTGAAGCAGTTTTTAAATGATTTTGAATGCAGGTTAATTTTGTACATTGAAAGGGTTGGGCGAAGTGTGTCCATTGGCACAACCTGCCTCTTGAGTGTCTTCCAAGTTATCACCATCAGTCACAAGGAATTCTGCTGTAAGGATCAAAAAATCAAATCTGCAAAGTACATTTTATACTCCATTTCTCTCCTCTGGGTCTTCTACATATTGATAAATTCCATTTTTATTTTGTACCCACTTATTAAAAGAAATAGTAAAAATGTGACAAGGAAACGTGACTTTGGATACTGTTCTGTTGTGAGATATGATGAAATCACTGACTTACTCTATGCAGCATTGGTGGTATGCCCTGAGATCTTCTTTTCTGTGCTCATGGCCTATTCCAGTGTCTCAATGATTATACTTTTGTACAGACACAAACAAAGGGTTCAACATATCCATAGTCTCCATGGTCCCAGTAGACATTCCCCTGAGTCCAGAGCCACCATGAACATTCTGGTCCTGGTGTCAACTTTTCTGTCTTTTTATACCCTTTCCTCTATTTTACAATGTTGCATTTCTTTTTTGTATAATCACAATTGGTTGCTGGTGAATATAACTTTTCTAACATCTCTGTGTTTTCCCTGTTTTGGGCCCTTTCTCCTTATGAGTCAGTACTCTGTGGTAACGAGACTTAGTTTTTTCTGGATAAGGATTAAAAATCACTTATCCTTATTTCAATCACGTAAATGACACGTTTTTGTGATAACTAGCTGTTTAGTCTCCCATAACTCTCATAAAGTCACTATAAGAAGTTAAGGTAGTGCCATGTCTTTAACTATTAGCCAAAACTATAAGACTGAAAGTTTTTTCAGCTGGTTGTTTTCACTGTCTTCATTACCACATTGTTTGAGGACAATATTATTCTTCAGTATACATCTGGTATACCTTTTTTTTCAGCGGATGTACAAAAGATAAATAAAAATATCTCTCAATAAAATTGTCTTTTTGCCATTTATTCTTCCTGGGAGCTTGGTAATGATAGGAGTAGCTACTGAATTCTACAGTCTCACTGCAGAAATATCAAAAACACAGTTAATCAAAAAGTTGTGCTTAAGAAGGTACCAGTCCATTTACAGCTGCTCCAGCGTACACCAATGCCAGGTAAGTTCTTCAGCTATAACTTCCCAAATATATTGCTTTCTGCTGTAGCAGAAAAACTTTTATTGGTTTACTCTGAAACTTGTAGCAATAGTCCTTACCAATGTCTCAAGGAAGAGCATGTTTCCTTACTACATAATAATGAAATATGATAAATATCTTTAGCCTCACACAAAAATCCTTGGAAATAAATGATGGTTTTGACGTTATCTTGATTGTATTTCCAATATCTTTTTAGAAAATTTACACCAATGTCTATCAGGGAGATAAGTCTATACATTTACTTTTTATTGTTTTGTTGCTACCTATAATCCTGGCTACATCAATATAGTTTAGAAATGAATTAATAAGCCCATAGTGAAAAATTTTATAAGGCTGTCAAAATACTAAAAATAGGATTCCTATATATCCCAGTCATTATGCTCCTTGACATATACATAGAGAACCCCATAGTTTTCCATAGAGACATATGCTTATCCTCATTTATTGTTGCTCTACTTACTATAGCAAAAAATTAAGCCCACCTATATTCATATGAAGATAAATTCATACTTAAATTTGTGTCCCCATATAAAATGGATTGTTATTTAACTACAGAGATACATGAAATCGCAAAATTTGTAGAAAAATTAGGGGTCTTATATGAATAATATTAAGCCACATCCATTGAACTGGAGAAAAAAAAAATGACAAGCTCTTTTTTATATAAAGATTTTGTAGCACATGTGTTTTGCTGTTGGAGGCCGCTGGCTCCAGCTCCTCAAGGTGGCGCTATTATCTGGTGCTGGCCAACCCGCCTGAGTCAATAGTCGCGAGACTGGTTTCTCAGCCTCTTCCGTGGTGTCATGTGGGATACTGAACTGCAACCTATAGGGAGATGATACGTCTAAAGCGAGGGCCGTTTGGTCGACTTAAAACCGGGTGCTTCCTACCTCGTGGTCTCTTTCTCTCTTGCTCCGCCCCGCCGTGCACACGGACGCCGGCCCGGCTCCCGGGCGCGGGCTCTAGGCCGCGCGGCGGGCGGGCGGCTCAGCCCAGACCATGCCGGGGCCTAGCTCTCTCTCCCTCTCCTCTCTCCGCCCTCCCCTCCACTTTCCATAAGCTAAATGCACTCCCCCAAGAACCATTAAAGCTGTACTGCAGAAGGATCCTCAGTGTGTGCCGTGTCTTTCCTTGCTGGTGAGAAATAGGCGCGGGACATTTTGCCCTTCTGGCTTTTATACCATTAAGAAATTAGGTGTTATTCCAATAAGTCTGGAATTGTATTTTCTTGATCTTTTTACTTACTGCTTTTAATATTAATTTGATGTTTTGTTAATTTGGTGTTTTTAATATAGTTCCCATGGGACTATTTTCTGCTCCAGTATTGTAATAGCATCTTTTTCTGTAGGTTAGGGAAATTTTCTTCTGGGATTTCATTTAAAATGTTTTCTGTGCCTATTACTCAGGTTACTTTCCTTCATATATTTATATTAGTTTTAGATTTTATCTTTTCATTGTATCCTAGATTTTGTGATCAATTTTGTGCCATGTTCAAGTAGCACTTTATATGACTTTTGAGCTTTTTTAATCCTATGATGTAATCAGCATCTAACATTCTCTTTTATATATTATGATTTTGAGGATCCTTCTGAGGTTTCTGTTTGAGTTTTAAATTTTTCCAATTTTTAGGTTTTCCTTGTTTATATCTTCTTTACTTATTCTATTTTAATTTTTGGTTTTGAAACATTTTATTCAGTGGTGTGTGTAAATGAAGTAGAATATTTGAAAGGAAAGCAAGAAAAGATTAGGTGATGAAGTAGGACAAAGTTCAGGCAATGGGACAATAATGACATAAAGAATAAAGGATAATAGTGTTTCTTTCATCCCCATTAGGTTTTTAACTTTGTGTGTGTTTATGTGCGTATGTTGTGTGTGCATGTGTATATGTTGAATAAGAAAATCAAATGTAATTTTTATTAAAAGAGAAAAACCTTAAACAAAGCTTCATAGATGCAGAATGATGACTAACATTACAGTCATTCAGTGAACTACATATGATTTGGAATTAGTCAAGTGTTTCTTCAAATAGCAAACTTAACTACTGTGTCATGCTTTTTTTTATTTTGTTACATTAATTTTTATGAAAAACATTATTCACAATTATAAAGCTGACCCATTTTAGAGATGTAGGAATGGTTCAGCATATAGTAAATATTTTAATGAATTGCATAATTAATATGTTCTGCAAATGTTTGCTAAACATAAGAATGGAAAGAAAGTCAACACAAGAAAATTCTTAGATAGAAGGAAGTAGTAAACATGATTTGTTTAAATGTGTCCTAAAAGTAATGGACAAGGACTGTAGGGTCCTGGGTAAGAGGTCAAGAATGTACAATAAAATTAAGAAGGACAAAAGATGCCTAAATCTTGAGAACCATAGAATTTGCACCTGAGACACAGAGAATGCAGAGTAGGTAGGAAGATATGTGGTTTGGGAGTCATACAGCAAGAGAATGGAAAACACAAATGATAAATAATGAACTGAAGTTTAGGAAGATCAATCTGTGGTACTTGGTTCAAATGAAGATATTTTCAAAGGGTTCACCAGATGATTTGATGGCATAAAAGATATGAGAAGGCTTGGAGACTATAAGAGATAGTAGATGTATGATGAGTTTCTGCACATCATAAAAATCAAAATAAGGTGGATATTTTTAACAATGAACCATGAAGATTGTGAACTACTTGGTGACCTGGATATTGTAGTATAATGCAAAGCACTCACCAGATTTTGGAGAGTATATTTTATTAATACAAGCTGCTCTAAATTCAAGTTCCTCATATGCTTTATTATAGACAAGGTGATATTTTTCAACATATGGTGTTAGATTTAGAACCTTGTGATACATATGAGACTTTTCTTAAAATTCACATTTGGAGAAGCCTCTTATTTTGTATAATTAATAACATGTAACATAGAAGATTTAATACAAAATGTCAGGTGTAGTATTTTCAAATTTCTAATTGTCAATAGTGCAGGAATATTCATATTGCCAGAAACTGTAGACTCCACATTGTCATCTAGTCTCAGATTAAAAATTCTACAGCCAGATATGTTCAGACTAATGAAACAGGTACACAAATACATTTCCCATTGAAAATTAAGCAACTACATCTGTATGGATTTCTTCAATGTGCCTATGGTGATCACAATCCCCTCCCTGAATATTACAAAGTATAGATTCTCACAACACCCTGAACCCTCATCTGGAAGCATCTATAATGGGTCATAGAGTGAATCCTTATTGGTCTTAATAATAAAAGCCTTATCTGATATTGGGGTAAATGCTGAAAGATAAAAATAACAAAAGAACAACCCACAGTCATCTTTCACTTTTTCAGTTATTCAGTCAAAAGGAAGGAAGATCTCTTCTCCACCTGAAGTAGATTTCTTTTTCATGTCCTATCTTTCCATCGTCAGTGCTGGGATTAAAAATGTAAGCCTCTGCTGCTTGGCTTGTTTCAATTTTAGAGTGGATAAATCTCATATAGCCCAGTGTGGTTTTAACTCCTGATATTTCCGCTTCCTCTTCCTAAGTGCTGAAATTAAAGACATGTGGCAGCACTGCTTGACCCCTTTGGTAGCCTAGTGGTTAGCTCTGCCCTCTGATCTTTAAGAAAGCATGATTTACTACAATTCTTGCTTGATAGCTATTTTGTTGCATGTAATCTTGTTATGTTAAAACTGAAATCTTCCTTTTTGATTAGACAGAAACAAGCAGGTGATGTGGGAATGTCTTTCTATATATTGTGAATAAAAGACTGTTCTGGCTATGGCAGACACCATAGAGGTAGGCAGAGAAATTGAAGTATAGGTATGAGAAAGGGTGGAGTCTGAGACAGATTGAGCCAAACACCCAAAGGAAAAAAAAACATGTGAAGAACACAGGTGAGCCACGTCCACGTGGCAGGACAGATTAAAGGAAATGGGTTGAGTTAAGATGAAAGAGCTAGATAGCAATGTGCCTAAGCCGTAGACCAAACAGTACAAAATTAATATAAGCACCTGAGTCATTTGGGGGGGGTGCTAAACAGCAGTGGCAGGTCTGTGGGTCTGGACCTCTGGCTAGATGGGGCAGAAAACGTCATTGTAACAAAAGCACTCATTTTTAGTGTCCAAAAAATATCACCACATATCACCTTTTTGTGTAAAATAAAATAATTATAACCAATGTGAGAAAAACTATATACAGTAAGTACAATAACTATATACAGTATATAAAGGCCACGGATGCATTGATAATGACTAGTCCATTACCATTTGACAAATTAAAAATACTTTATTATTCTTACTAATAATTATCTATGCTAATACAAAAGGGGAGCAGACAGTGTAGTAAGAGAAACACTCTTCCATTGCTGATGGTGTTGTAAACTTGTACAGCCACTTTGTAAATCAATATGGTGATTTGTCAGAAAATTTGAAATTAATCTCCTCATTGTCTAGAAATATCTCTCTTGGGCATATACTTACATTCATTCCACAAGGACATTTTCTCAACTATGTTAATAGTAGTATTATTTGTAAAAGCCATAACCTAAAATCAACCAAGGTACCCCTCAATTTAAGAATGGATTTAAAAAGATGGTACATTTGCACAATGGAGTACTAATTAGCATTAACAAATGGCATCCTGAAATTTGCAGGAAAATAGATGGAATTAGAAAAAAAATCACCCTGGGTAAGGTAACATAACCCTAGAAAGATAAACACGGTACATACCCACTCATAAGTGGATTTTAGAAGCAAAGCAAAGGATAACCAGGATACAATCTACAACCCCTGTGCAGCTAGGTAACAAGCAAGAAAATAAGAGAGATATCCATGGATCCCCCTGGGAAAAGGAAATACAAATAGGGTCCATTGAAGGAGGTGGTAAGGGAAGTGTGAAGAGAACATGAGGAAATGCAATGATTGAGTTGAGGGGAGAGGAAGGAAGGGCAATTAAATAGATAGCTCAATTGAAGGAGCCTTGGTGGGCTTAGAGAGAAACTTGGAGCTACAGAAATAACAAAGAGCCCACAAAGATGAATGACCTCATCCAGGACTCTAAGAAATAGTTGATAGGAAACATAAACTTGCCTCCCCCTATAATCAAACGGATGACCACACTAAATTTTATCATAAATCCTTCATCTAACGAATGATGGAAACAGATGCAGAGATCTACAGCTAAGCACTGTCCGACTTCCAGTCCAGTTGAAGACAAGACGTGACCTGAGCTATTGTGAGCTCACTGACTCTGAGATGAAAGCTGAGGAACATTCACGGGACTGGACTATGTCCCCTGTATGTCTATGACGGTGGAAAGGCATGGACAATTTGTGGAGCTTTGGGCAGTGGGCTCAGAATTTATTCCTAGTACAGGAGCTGGCTTCTTGGGGCTTATTTTCTACAGTAAAACACCTTGATCAGCCTTGATACTAGGGAAGGGGCTGGCTTTTACCTCAGCTGGATATGCCAGACTGCATTGACTTACCCTCAGATTCTTTACCCTCTCTGAGAAACGAAAGGTGGTATAGGGTTGGGGGGAAGTTGGGGTGTAACTGGAAGAAGGGGAAGGATCCCAGAATCTACCCCCAACAGTGAATGGAGGTGAAGGCAGAGATCCATGGCTGAGCACCGGACTGAGCTCCCTGTCCTGGAGAGATGGAGAGGAGTGTCTGTGTGAACAAGGAGATGGGGATCATGAGGTGGGAGTCCCAAGGAGATGGTTGGCTGGAGCTCTGTGGAGCCCACTGAATCAAGAACAGCCACTTGGGAACCATCAGAAAAGGAGCTAGGCCCTCCAAGCGTAGCTGACTGTCTATTGTCATGAGCAGTATGTAGATCCTCGGAGGGTGGGACCAGACTGTGTTCCTGTGCATAGGCTGGCATCTTGGAGCCCATTCCCTGCAGAGGAAAGCCTAATCTGGTGCTGATATTGGGATGAGAGAATCAGACCTGCCCGGAGTGGATGCACCAGGCTGAGCTGACCCACCTTGGGACTTCTTGCCCTTTTGTGGGAGAGGATGGGTGGTGGGGTGGGAGGAAGCTGAAGGCAGACTGGGAGAGATTGGGATGAGGGGTTGGGAGAAGGGAAGGAAGGAAAAGCAGGGGGATACCTGGAAAAAAGACCTTTTCTACATAAATAATAAGAAAAAACTTAAATAACAAATTTAAATATAAGAAAATAGAGGAAACACCAGGAACAATATCAATATCCTGGAATGTTTAGAAATCAATGGTTCCTATATTATAAGACATTGGTAATGAAGATACCATATACTTGATTCATATATCATGTAAAAATCAAGTTGCTCGTCACTTATAAGTTTCATCCATACTGGATGAGGATTTCATGTTGCTCAAAATAATCATATATATTACCTATCTTTGAACCCTGAGACCTATAACAACATAATCCTGGTGCAATATGTTCATGAACTTTATGGGAGTAACTAACAATTTCATAAATAGCTGAAGGTTCATCACATATGATGAAACCTATGCTTTGGGGTATTACCATGAACAAGAATATGTGGCTAGTGGGTACATGGATCCTGTATTAAATCCACTGAATAAATATAAAGACCACAATTATAATGACAGTCAACCCAAATTTCCTTGATGTCACTGTTTTGCTTTGGATTTTTACAGCAGGGTTTATCTGTGTGGCATTGGTTGTCTTGGACTCCTTCTGAAAACTAGGATAGCTTTGAACTCACAGAGATCAACCTACCTCTGGTTCCTCGGTACTTGGACTAAGGCGAGACCTACCACGTCACAGCAATAATTTTGATTCAAATAAGCAAACTTCACTTCTGTGCAGAGCAATGCTGGCCTGGGAGCTGTCTCTTCTGATGTGTGAACTTCCAGGAGTCAAATCTCTTGCCTCCTGTTTTAGGGAAAGACCCTAAACCATGAGTTGTCAGAGCAATTTGGAAACAAAGGAACCTTGAATGCAAAATATAGGAGCAAATAGATTTTTACAATTATCTGGCAGAATATGTAGTTTGGGAAATGATGGGGTTCAAGAGAAAGTCAGGGTGTGGAACAGTCCGATTCCAAAAACTAGAGAGCTGAGATACACAGTAAACAGAAGCAAACTTATATTGACATTGTAACAAGATGGCTACAGATGTTAAAAATTGAGTAATACTGATCCATTACCTGGGAAGAAACCAATACTATTATATTGCTCAAAGAATATAGTAATAAATTGTACCGTAGGCTCTTATTTTTATATGTATCAATAGTATAACTCTATTTCTTAACCCTCTATAGAAAAGCTTCTTGTTTCAATCTGTAGGGTTGGACACAGAGGCCCTTGAATTTGAGAATTTACTTGTTACAAGCCTAGGCACAAAACATGCACAAATTAATCTGGAAAAATCCCAGCAAGGTGGAGGTAATCAGGAATTCCCTCTCTTAGCTAAAGAGCTGATAGGACACAGATGGAATGTAAAATATGAGATGATGTGCCAGATTTCTGCCTTTAGGGTACTCATGAGATAAGTGATTCCATTCTACTCAGCACATAGTCATGTCATTAAGTAGCACTTGTGATTTTTGTTTTTTGGGGGTTGTTTATTTTAAGAAACACATGAAAATTGGAATAGTTTATAAGAAAGGAATTGGAAGGAAATAATTATTTGTAGATTTGACTAAGACACATATGTATATCTAAAACAAACCTTTTAAATAATACATGCTTTAAATGTTCTAAAAATTTACTATGTTGGTTTGTGTTGGAAAAAGTCAGTGAAGTGTGGAATGCAGAAAGACACAGAAAATTCTCTAGTTTTCTGATGAATCTGACTTCCAAGTTCAAACACCTTCCACAGGACACGTGGTCAGCCTTCAAGAATCATGAAAACTCAATGTCTCTTCAAAACAACTTATACCCTTAGAGAAAATTACAACGAACTCTAAAGTGTCTTTGCTAATTAACAGCTGGAATGTTTTCATAAATAATCTTGTCTTCCAAAGCTAGTGCTGCCCCTGCCATTATAGGTGAAATGAAAATTGCAGTTCTGGAGGGAGGTGAGGTCACAGAATCACAGATCTCTATTATATCAGCCTTGTCCTAACTTCCCCGCAGAAATGATTATTAATGAGACTAGCTATGCCCAATGAATTCACCATTCTTCAGAGACAAGATGCCAGGTGAGTACTTTGTATTCTGGTCTGTGTATCAGAGTCGGCAAAGCAAAGAAGCCTGAGTATGTTTCCTGTCTTATAATAGGAATCAAGGGACACAGAGAGAAGGCACTTGAATAATTGCATAACTAAGAGATTAGTCAGACAAATAAAAAATGTTCCTACCCCTGTTTCTGTTGTTTCTTCTTAGTGTAATATAAGTTTCCTTACGAGGGTCACTGTGGATAACAGCAGGATAATGCAGCCAATCTGGGAATGTGCTGAAGGGTTGTGGTCAGAAGTCAATGTGATAATTCAACTCAGCTTACATGGTGTGTGTACCATTATTCAATATTATTATTTTAGTTTAATTTTGATATTGTTTCATGACACAGTCATTATTAAAATGAAAATTTTAAAAGCATATATCCCTGGGAAGTGCAGGATATGACTAGGTTTGTGGAGTATCACTTATTCATATGTGAGTGTGTGTGTGTGTTTGTGTGTGCATGTGTGTGTGTGTGTGTGTATGTGTGTCTGTTTGTATGTTCTGGTTATATAAGCAGTAGCTGAATATGTATTGAATGGCCATTGGTATAACAATGACTTTGAAGTCCCACACTATTGTCCTTGGGAAAAAAAACACTGAAGGGATGCGTATCTGACAATGACAGCCAGGACCAAATATATCTTGAGTAATTTCTGATGATTTCATCGTACTCTTATATTAAGCACAATCCAATGGCATGCTTTCACTTACTTTTTATTATTATTGCTAATAGAAGACAGAACCTCATTTGTGGTGTTCAAAGTTTCTACCCCTCAGCTAAACTGATATTAACACTTGGTATGCAATATCTCACCAGACCATATTTAAGGTTTTACATTTCTCAGATTACATTTATTATCTCACATTCCACTCTTCTATTTGCATGCATTATATATTTTATATAATAAATTTGTCAATATAAGAATTAGCAAATAAGCCAAGTGTGTGGTGAAGACCTTTCATCTCAGGACATGGGAGGCAGAGGAAGGCCTATCTGTGAATTTGAGGCTAAAATGATCTATATACTGAGTTTAAGAATGGCCAGAGCTCCATAGTGGTACCCAGCTATGAAAAATAGCACAAAATCAACAAATGCATGCTGACTTAAAAATGTTTGGGGAAGTTAATGTTCTTACCATGCTATTGTCTGTTAATTACACATTAGTGCTTCATTTTATATTTTGTACAGATTAATAGGATTAGTGGTGCCTTCTATAGTCTTTACTCTTGCAATTATATCAATTCATATTTCTTGTGACATCATAACCATCAGGTTCATCATGTGCTTTTGAAATTGAAGTAGGGGTTGTGACCATTTTCTCTCAGATTTTACCACACTCAGATCACTGAACTTTACTAAAAGCTCAAAAACACTGAAACTTAACATTTACCTATGAGTTAAACACTTCTATCAAATTGAAAACTTATTCTAAAAAATATTTTATATTTATCTTTATTGAGTGTATATGTATGTTTTCTCAGCATATAAATATGAGCATTATGAGAATACACTGCCTGCATGGGCCAGTAGAAGTTAATAGAATTTCATAAAATAGGAGTTACAGGCAATTAGGAGGCATGATGTGGAAACAAACCAATATCCATTAGAGCAGCAGAAAGTTTTCCTACCACTGTGCCACCTCCCTAGTCCCCCCAAATAAAAACATTTTACATCAAAAAGCATGCAATAGGATATAGTTAAACAGAAATCAATTAAGTAACACAAACGGCATAGAAAGCTAAGCATGTTTGAGACCATTCATCATAACTTTATGATCACAGTCTGAACTGACTGTGTTTATGCTACATTTGCTATACACTTTTCTAATATCAACTGAACACCAGAGCCCTTTGCAAACTTAAAAAGTCCCATGCACTATTTGATTCTACGCTTAGTTTGAACAGCGGAAACAGTGCTACTTTGTAAATCATGCAGTTTTAAATATCACAGAAGATGTCAAACTGATCTATTTTCTAAGTATTAAAATTATATTCACCTCACAAAACTGTGTTTTCTATTACGCAGTTAACTCTTTGCAAAATTTTAGCAAAACTTTAATAATTTAGTATTTTATATGACAATACGAAGTGTTAATACAGTGTGACCATACTCTACCATCATGTGCAGAATCTTATAGCTGTGAAAACAAGTGGTCATTATCAGATTGAGCACAGTGACCTCACAGATCTAAGAATATGGGTGGCGTCAGATGTAGTTGACACTGTATGATGGTATTTTTTTTTTAAACATGTGTTATACTTCGTTACAATCAATGCATGCAGGTAGCCAAATTCTCAATGCTCAAGCAAGTAGAACAGATACTTCCTAGTCTCTGTCATATAAGGATTATCAAAGGCCACAAAAGTTCTCATAATGAAGCACTTTATGATTATTTGTAAGTTTTTCATATGGCACGGTAAGTGCTCTGTTATCAATACGCTAGAAATGTTCCCAACCTCTCAGCAAGTATACGCCCCTAGGTATGTAGAACTTTTAAAAGTTTCCAAAGATGTTGAAATTTTATTTGTTCTCTGTTGAACAGTTTGTATGTTAAACTATATCATAGCTGGCTTCTGAATTCCAGATATGTTCCATTCTTCACTGTAAGGGGGATTATGTTGTTCCACTGTAAATAATTGTCCCATCCACTGGTTTAATAAAAAGCACTGATGGGCCAAAGGCAGACAAGATTTGTGGGTGGGGCTACCAGACTAAGAAAACTCTGAGAACTGGAAGAACAGAGCAGAATGCCAGAGAGAAGCCAGAAGAAGTAGAGGACAACTATGCTGCTCTGAGAAAATGTACCAATCCACATGGCTGAACAGGATAAGAGTCATGGGTTAGATTAAGGGTAAAGAGTTAGCAAGTTATATGCCTGAACCTTAGGCTGATAAGCCTAAAACTATTGTATGCATCTATGTGTCTCTGCTTGTCTTTGGCTCGGTGGGCCTAAACCTTGAGGCTAGACCTGAAAGTCTGGGGCAGAAACCTCTTACTACACTTAACCTCAGTCAAGAATGAACCAACTCTGAAGGCATGGTCATAGGAGGCTTGACTCTACCCTCTTACATGAAGTTGGTGTCTTCAGTGGGCCAGACTAACCAGCTCACTACCAGCCATACCTAGAGATGGGCCTTTGGTTGACCCACCGTATCATGTATACCATTTAGTACAGGTTGAAGCTTTTGAACACACTGGTACTATCGAACAATGCCTATAAGTTTTCCAAGACTCAGGGCAGCTACAGATGATCTCAGAGTAGTTCTGGTGAGCATCCAGTGATGATGGGGCACCAGAAACCAAAGGCCTTTAACCAGACCAAGTTACTCATTGCAATGAACATTTCTTAGTAAAGATGATAGGGCAAAACTGTATACTATATGATGCACTGGGGCCCCCAATACAAGCAGGAAGAATAAAGAAGTGTTGTAGGGGAAAGAAGAATTGAGAAAGATTTGTGTTTGTTTGCATTTCTGTGTCTTGTTCTTATTTGTTTGCCTACTTGCTTGCTTTGTTTTGTTTTCCTTTGGGGATGTGCTGCTGGGAATAGGGACGAACATGGAGAAACCAGGAGGTAAGTGAATTGGGATATGTGACATGAAACTCCTAGATAATCAATTGAAAAGTTAAAATTAAACAAAAATGCAAACCAATCATTCATAACTATTTCAGTTTCTATGTGTATGATAATCAGAGTAAGAAGCAAAATATCAGTAAGGGACATTTTTGTGAAACTGTTCTCATGACCCATTTCAGTAAACTTGCTTCTCAGTCAGCAGCAGTGTTCACAAATTTTGAATGATTTTTTTTGTGGGGGGGGCACATTGGTCTGAAACTTGATTCCATGAGATTTTTGTGCAGAAAAACCAACCACTTGTTGTTTTCCAACAAATTTGAACTATACTCTTTTGTTTGTTTGTTTTAATTGAGCATTTTCAAGTAAGGTAATAAAACACATGCCCATACATCTCATGGATATTTAGTAAGTGAAGCATCAGTTGGAATACAATAGTGAAAGCAAAGAGCAATAAAAATAAGATTCCAATGGCCTATTGATTTGCAAAATTCTAATCTGTGTGTATATTGATTAATTGATTAAGGTTTGTTAGAGCATGTGTGGGTGGTTGGTCTACAGGTAGAAGGTTCCAAGACTATAACTGCATTTTAAACTCCACTTTTTTCCTGTGATACAAAAAATTACTTTGTTTCTTATTCTAAAATAAAGTTATTGGCATGTATGTTTGTATTTCTTTCACATAAGCTGATGTGACCAATTATTCACATTATTTTTAATGATATTCACAGACTACATTTTGCTGATTGGGGATATTGGTAATCTTTGGAAGACCCTGATAAAATTAAGGATAATGGTTAAGTCTTGGCTGGAATAGTCTTGGAGGCTGGATCATCTCTGCCATCAGCCTTGAAGCTGTTTTGGATGCTGATCTCAAAGGAAACAGCAAGAGGTGATCCAAAATGGTGAATCATTTAGCCCATCCATTTTCATAGATTGTACAATGGTCTTCTCTGATTGAAGCTGATTTTTCTTACTCTGGAATAAGTCTACAGTCTCTCATTTCCTGTGGAAAAAAGCATAACATCTTCTCTAAAGTAAGATATCTTTTGACTTAAATTTTGAAGCCAATGCATTTTCAAAATGTAAAGGTTAAATTAATTCATTAGCATTTATAATCAAATGTATTTTAGCAGCTGTTAATCCTTCCTCAATAATCAAGCAATTCACAGGCAACACAATAATATATAGTATTCAGACTATCTCTATTTTCCACCTTCTGTTTATGAAGTTTATTATTTTTAAAATTATAAATTTCTTTTTATGACTTCCTATACTTTCTCTTTACTCTCCTAAGCCTATGCATATTTTTAAACACACTGTAAGCTATTTGGAGGTATTTTTAAAATCAGAATATGCCTTTACTGTATGTCTTTATCTTTTTATGACCACATTGTTTTTTAATTTCTTAAACAGGCATGTTTATGACCAATATCCAGGCTTTTGTGGATGGCTCTGCCCCATTCCTTGGTTCTTGGTTTATAGTTTCATGGTGGAAATACAGACGAGATCCAAGTTTAACACACCAACTCTGGGGAATTTTGAGGTCCATGCTGACACTGGATAGTATTCTACTCACTATTCTTAGATACATTTAATTATTTAGATTCAGGGCTTATTAAGAGCCACACATTTTTGGCCTTTAATGCTGAATCAGGGAGCTGTCTCTAAGAAAAATTCTAACTTAGCCTCTCTGTAGCTCTTTTGATTCCTAACACTTTTTATTTGTTATGACTAGAGAAATGGCTTTGGCTATTCCCTAAAAATAAAATCATGCCCTACCACAGAATGGACTTCTGGAAAATGGCCATCAATATCATTTTCTTGTCACAAACTACAACTGGAATTTTGGGAAATTTCTCTCTTCTTTACTACTATCTAGTTCACTATGGCAAAAGCAAATTGAAGCCAACAGATTTGATTCATATGCACCTAATGATAGCCAACACTTTGATCACCCTCTCTAAAGGAGTACCACACACATCAGCAGCTTTTGGGTTGAAGCAGTTCTTAAATGACTTAGGATGCAGATTACTTTTGTACATTGAAAGAGTTGGTCGGAGTGTCTCCATTGGTACCACCTGCCTCTTGAGTGTCTTCCAGGCCATCACCATTAGTCCAAAGGAATTCTGCTGTAAGGATCAAAAAATCAAAGCTGAAAAGTATATTAGGTGCTCCATTGCCCTCCTCTGGATTTTGTACATGTTGATAAATTTCATTTTCTTTGTGTACCCATTTATTGAAAGGAATATGAAAAATGTGACAAGGAAACGAAATTTTGGATACTGCTCTACTTCACATCGGGATGAAATTAATGACTTGCTTTATGCAGCATTGGTTGTGTGTCCTGAAGTCTCCTTTGCTTTGCTCATGGCCTGGTCCAGTGGTTCCATGATTATCACACTACACAGACACAAGCAGAGAGTTCAAAACATCCGTAGCACTTCTACTTCCAGCAGAATCTGCTTTGAGTCCAGAGCCACCCATAGCATCCTGGTTCTGGTGTCTACCTTTCTTGCTTTTTATACTCTCTCTTCTGTTTTACAAGGCTGCATTGCTCTTTTGTATACTCACACTTGGTGGATGGTAAACATCACTCGCCTAACTTCTCTATGTTTTCCATGTTTTGGACCCTTTGTTATTATGAGTCATTACTCTGTTGTGCCTAGACTCAAATTGATCTGGATAAAGAATGAAAATCCTTTTTTGTATTGTAAGTATTTAAATATATTTCATATGGTATCCAGATGTTTACTCACCTATAACTCTAAAACTATGAGTACAAAAATTTAAGGAAGTAGCATCATGTATTTTAACTATTAACCAAAATGATAAGTTGGGAGTTTTGTCAGCTGGTTTAATTAGTGGCATACATATACATTTCAACTTGCAGCTAATAGGCTTCCCTTTGTCCTGGTGATTTACAAAGAAGCTAGCAAAAAGGCTGTCAATAACCCTTGTTCTCACTTTTACTCCGCCAGAGCGTCCTGAGTGCTTGGTTATTTCATAAACAGCTGTGGGTCCTAAATACTAATTGCAGAAAAACTAAAATCATGAGTTTTACAGTCTAGGAAATTATTTTATATTTGAACCATATCAATAAAAACAAGAATATGGGAGAACAGTATTGATATGACGAGGGAAGAAAATTATTACAAAAAGTTAAGGGAACTAAAAATACAGGACTATTGTATATATAAGTTGAATAAAAGTGCTCTACCAGAATGACATAGAATCTAGGTGCCAAGATTATGTATTAGTGTCATAGAGGTGTTGAAAGTTTATGAAGCTTGAGGTTCAAAGTATATGGAGTCAAATACAGAGGACGTAAAGTCTAGTCTGAAATATTTTGATTGGGATGAGACATAGAACAAGAAAACAGAAGACAAAGATATTTGCCACCAAATGAAGGCTGGGAAAGTAACTGCTAAGTAGCTTAAACTATTGCAAACACAGAGTCACTCAGAGTTTACAGAGTGCAAAAATGGCACAATAGGGAGGAATGATGAGGTGCAGTGGGTTTCTGAAAGTTCAAGTGGTAGAAAGCTGGTGAATATAGATGATGCTTTTAAAATGGTGCTGTGAAACCTCTGAACCCTCTTGTGAGCCTAGTCATTGGTCTATAGTATATCATGACTTAGATAATGCATTATTACACTAATAACATTTACTCTGAATCCAGGTTACATCCATGCCCAACTATATACACAATAATAGCTGTCAACATGCCTAGGCATCTTTCATAGACTGAATTTAGATCTTTGTTTTGTAATGTCTGAGCTTTACTTGGAAGGGATCATACCTAATGAGATTTATCTTTTGTGTAATTTATATGCTATAATAAAGCTGATCATTCCATGAGAGGCATGCTATGCTGTTTTCAATTTCACCTTTCTTGGCATAGGGGATAACTTCCTTTTCTCCTAGCTGTCTTTCAAATTTCCGGTCACTTCTACTTTTATTATATTTTTTCATTAAAAAAATGTATCCCCTGCTCCCCCTCCTCTCTCCCCTCCCAATCCCTCCCAGCCAGCCCTCAGCCTTGCCCCTCCCCAATCACCCATCCCCTCCCCCAAAAGGGTGAGAAGACCCAAGGTGGGCCAGCCCGGTGGGCACATTCACTCCAGGCATGTCTGATTCACTCATCCCATAGTCAATGCTGGGCTTAGTGTTTCTCTCTATAGGGACATCAGAGCAGACCAATAAGATTACATATAAAGTTTGGCCACAGCACAGTAGAGAAAAGCTCTAAATCCAGTGCAGGTTCCTTCATCCCACACATTTATCACAAGCACAGCACTGAAACCATTAACCATAAGTTGCACAGGCCAGCACAGGCTGACAGAAGGTCCAATGATCTTGGGGGCACTGGTTTTGAAATGTTTCTACTTGGAATTCTTTGGGGTGATTATGATAGTCTGGAAGAAACATAAGAATGATGTGAAGCCAAGGGATACTCCTCTGTCAACTCAATGAAAATTTAAAAAAAAACAAGTTTACATGCAAAACTAAACAAAAATTATGCCCTACAAAAAGCAGCCATTGTCCAAGAGATTACTTTACAGAGAATGACCATGAAGTGATCCCTTGTCAGATGTTTGACAATTAGGTCTGTAGGCCTAGTTCTGATGCCAGAGAGCGCATAGATGAGAAAACAATGCTAGGCGTAGTATTTGCAGCACAGCATGCAAATCTGTAAATGCGATTATGTTATACTTCTATGTCACTCTGGGAATTCCAGGGAACTCTTTATAGACATATAGGATTACTGTCTTAATGCTATGCTAAATATTTTACTCTCCAGCACCCAGTACCTCCCCCTCCTTGCCTCTTTCCTCCCTTCTCCACTCCCCTTCCTTTCCCTCGCTTCCTTACTTTCCCCCTTCTCTCCCCTCCCCTCCCCTCCTCTTCTTTCCTTCCCAGTAACGCCATCTTTTCTCTATGCCTCCTTCAATTGCTTTTTCCAACCAGGACCAAGTTCTGTGATCCAGAGATGCTCTTCAGGGAAAGAGAGCTGGAATTTGCTAATGAATTTCTAGAATTTGGTCTATTGAAGGTTTTTGGCTTTAACTCCTGAGAGCAAGCAAGTTCACAAATTTTTTGCAGAGAAATGCTGCCCCTTCAATGCAGCCTGTCTCATTTTACCTCCATCTAATGTATCTTCTGACTTATCATGCATGTGCACACACCACAACGAAGAGATCCTCACCCTATTCTTTTTTTTCTTTTCTTAAATTTTCATATTTTATGTTCCTGTTAGAAGAGCCATCTGTAAGTTCCAGTGCTCACTTTTACTAAATAAGGGTCTCCTGATAGGGTCAGCATGGTCTGGCATGAGCTCCAGAACCCTAATGCTATGACAAGTTTATTCCCAGCAACCAGAGATCTTCTACATTTATCAAAATAGAATATAATGGTGAGTGTAGAAATACAATTCGGTTTGCTATCTATTTGGTATTCACAAGGTTAATTTCCAATGCTAATTGGTTATCCAAGCTTCTATATTATCTACTAGCTTCTAGGAAACAGGAAGATACATTGGTGACTTAAATGTTTCAATAGTGATGGAGTACATCAAATTTTTAGGAGGAAAAAGGCATACAGTGGTCCAGGATGCTAAGGGCCATGGTAGTATACAACAGAGGACAACTAGTGTTTACAAGTCAGTCTGCCAGATGTATACACACTACTATGGAGCTCCACTCACCAATGCCATGGAGATACTACTATTGACCTGCTGCTTCTATTTCTAGATTTTATCATGTGCTACTGCATTTCACTCCTAAAAATTGCTATGGGTGTTTCCCCGCATTTAAGTGTTTATCTCATGAAAATATTCAGTTCTTGGGCATACGTGTATCTGTGGATGGTCAATTTAATCTATATAATTCTGATATATGGAAATAATATCAGAATATTCTTCTTTACTGACACAGGGAACTAACAGTCTTAAAGACAGTCATTCACAAATTTTGCGAAGACCTTAGGACAAATTTCAAACAGACTAAATTGCTTCTACATAAAATATACAAAGACAAATTCCCAGGTGCTGTATATTGCTAAGTCAAGGCCAGGCTGTTTACATCGAGAAAGCTACTTGCAATAGTTGTCCCTTACAATGAAGTTTCTGACCCGGACTAGCCCCATGGTTCAGACCCAGCCACCACTGATTATTTGGACCATCAATTCCAAAGTCCCAAAGAAACACACTGATGCTTGTACTAACTTTATGCTGTTTGGCCTATGGCTTAGGCACATTACTAGCTAGCTATTTCGCCTTAACTTAACCTATTCTTATTAATCTGTCTTGCCACGTGGCCTGTGGCTCACCTGTGTTCCTTACATGTTGCTTCTTTGGGTGTCTGGGTTGATCTGTCTCTGACTCCACCCTTCTTCTCCTAACTACTATTCTGCCTGTGGCTACGGTGTTTGCCAAGGGTCAAAACAGCTTCTTCATTTAAAGATTGATGTGCAGAGCGTACAGAAAGACATTCCCACATCAGTTCTCTTTCTGCATGTACCCTCACTGCTTAAATTTAAGCTTATTAATTTTTCATAGTAAGGGCTGAATTTTAATGTAATCATCTCTAAAAAGGTTATATGTAAGGCCATGTACTTACTCCCTAGCCAGTATTTGGGACCTTACTAGCCTTAGAAAGACTACATGACTTACATTGTATTAGGGGAATAGGTCAGGTCCTAAAGTGTATCATACCTGTTCAGGGTTTGACGATGGCAGCAGAAGCAATGTAGAAGGGAAGAAAGAAGAACACGTGAGTGTATGTAAATGAGCATCTATGGGTTTGTCCTGAGTGATAGATGCAGCTCAGGTAAGAGGGAAAAGTGAAAAGAAGTAGAGAGACCTGCCCTAAAAATATCTGTGCAGAGAGAGATAACAAATGTGTGTGGATACGTGCTGATGTAGGGATGTAAAGGAGCTGTGTTGTGAGCAGTGAGCGGTGAGTATATGCATGCGTGTGAGTGAGTGCTGAGTGAGGGATGAGAAAGAACCATTAAAGAGGGTGAGAGACGTTAAGAAATGAATGAGTGCAAATAGCTGTATGACAGTGTGAAGGAACAATGTCAAATATTACATGGTGACAAAGCTGTGCAAATGGGTAAAGCTATGGCTGTGTGGGTATTGGTAACTTCATGAAGACAGAAAGGGTCAGACACCATATTTAAGAGAAAATAAAAATAAGATTATCATTAGAAAGTGTTTATGTTTCCTTTTTATGTATCCCTCAAATAAAAAATGTCCCCCATCTCTCAGTACGCTAAGGTATTCCTTCTAGCTCCATGAAACAGATCATGAGAGCTAGCCTTCCATGGTACACAGGATCCATAAACTCTAACCTGAAAAACTTATGATGCTTGCCTCTCAAAGTAGTTACATATGGCTGACCTCATAATTTCCTGCAAAAGACAAAATAGTTCTCACAGCAGCAAATGGGGCCCAAAATGGGAACAAAACCTTCGCAACTGAAGTATTATTACTAGAATAATGAAATGCGCATCTTTTTTATTTTATTTTACTTCATTATTATTTTTGGAATGTTCATTGTACATGACACAGTGTCAAAATTGTGCTTTTCATACAACAACATATTTCACTGAACATATTCCTGTCTATACTTCAGCTACCTTTTCTTGACTCTTGATTTTCTGCACTGTTCCCCGGATAATTTTGGTTGGTTTTTTTTTTATGCTCTGTATGTATGATATATGTATCCACATAACATCTATGAATCATAAACAAGAAAAGAAGGTGTGTGACTGGTTTTTCTTTCACTTCCTCTTTCCTTCCTTCTCTTTTTGTATACAGGGAATCTCAACATGGCTCTGATTCCCCTGGAACTGACTACACAGAAAAGGCTGGACTTTAACTGAAAGATACGCCTGCCTTGCCTCCTAAATGCTTGAGTTAAAGGCATATGCCATATGCCAGGACACTAGTTCTGTAACTACTTTACATAAGTTAGACTGTATTCCCTTAGTGGTATTCTCTGTTAGCCTCCATTTTCCTACAAGCAAAAATAACTTTGCCTTAGTTAGTTGTTGAAAAAAATGCATAGAATACTTTTAAAACTTTTTTGTTGTATGTTTGTTTGGTTTGTGTTTCAGGCTACTAGTGGCTTATAAAAAGAATTTGGAAGTGTTTCTGTTTTATGGAGAGAAAGTTTGCCTAGTGAAAGAACCCAGAACTAGCAAGGTCTTTTATTTTATAAAAGAGTTTACTATTGTTACTTTACTAAGGAAAGTAACTTTATAATTACCACATTATAAATGCCTATCCTTATACACACAAAATAATATAGGCTTCACTCATCATAAAATAACTCTGGCTAGCAACACATGCAGACCATTGCAATAAAATTCAATATAAAATCTCCAAAATCAATTAATTATATTGTGTCATTTCAATCTAATACAACAATTACATATAAAGATCATAGTAAAAAAAAGAGTTTTAAAAGATTTCAAGAACCAGAAAAATCAAGTTTACTGTGAAATTGTGTCTCCTTGAAATATCAGAGGGGCTATACTCATGAAGTGGGTATCATCAATGGGGCTTCCTAAACAAAATATTAAAAATAATGACATTCATAGGCATGCTCAGATGAAAGGGATGAACTGTTTGTGTTTATATAAAGTAAAACAAGGAATTTTAACATTTGGAGGATGGTCTTCCCCAATAAAGACCCTCCCAATAGGTAATCTAATCCCAAATGATTATCACTGAAATCTTATACATACAGGTAACATTGTATGGACTAAACAGGTTGTATTTGTATAATTAAAACTGTGTTTATGTATGTGTGTGTGTGTATAAAAACAATTAAGGATTCAGAAGATATAACAACAAGATAAATTGTGAGAAGTGCATAGGAAATGTTGAAGGGAGTAAAGAAATGCAAATAATGATGTAATTATAGTTAAATTTTATAATTCTTATGAAATAAGTTTGACATGTTTGTTTATCATAAGGTCCATTTTTATATTTCTAAGAATATTTTTAGACTAACATAAGTTTAATTGTACTGTATTATACTAAGTATTTTAATTATCTTCTTGCTTTTTGTGAATTCATACATTTTGACTCATATTTTATTAGATATTCTCTTCAGATCTGTTCCTTATCAAGTGCACTCAAAGGGGCAGATTAGATATTTGAAAGTTTAAAAACATTTAAATGTTAATATCCTGTAATATCTATAAGTCTAATATCTCTAGATGGTACAAATATATTGCTGAATGTACCATATACTTGAGCCGTAGACCATGGGGAAATTATCTAGTGGTCACCTGAAGCTTCATTCCTATTATGTACAAAGTGCTGAATGTAATCATGAATCTTACCAAAATGTAAACCCTGAGTCCTATAACAACAATCCCGGTGCAATAGTGTCATGAATATCATAAAATAAGTAACAACTTTATGACTGAACTCAAGATCCATTTCACAATATTGAACCTATGAGCAGCACTGATATTAAGTAATATGGTTAGACCCTATTGAGGAACTTACAACAATTACTATGCTAAATGGACATAGTATGAAACTGTCTTCTAAGCTCTTATCTTTTCATAGAGGAATTACTGTATCTTTCAATCCTCATTAGAGGAGCTACTTTTTAAGTTTATGGTGATTATTACAGAGGTTCACAATCGTCCAAAATTCAGAGAATAAAAGGCTCTGGAGAACCCATCTTAAAAATATAAAATTGGTTTTGCGTAAAGTGGATGTGCCACACTAAGCTGACCAACCTCAGTACTTCTTGCCCTTTTTGGGGAAGTTGGTGAGGGATTTTAAGGTGGAAGGTTGGAGGCTGACTGGGAGGGATTGGGAGGAGGGAAGGGAAGGGGATAAGTGAAATACATGAATTAAAAAAGACATTTTTATTTAAAAAAATAAAATGAAGAAAAAGAGTTAACAAGGAAACTACCCTCCCCGAATGGGACATCTATATTACAACTCTTCCTCCTCAAACTTAGGGATCATAATGGAGAAGAGGCAGAAAGATACTTATATCCCTTCTGAGGGTACGTGATTCTAAAGAAACAAGTTTTGTATACATAGAAACAAGTTCCTGCACTTGTGAATTCACTTGTTACATCAGCATACATCAATCCTGCAAATGCAAATGATGACGCTAGATGAAGCTAGACAAAATTATGGAAGGTTAGAGGTTGTCAAGATTTCCCACAACTAGCTGAAGAACTTAATAATCACAGATGACATCTGGGATAGAATTTGTCAGATAGAATTTGTCTTTAAGGATCTGAAAGTATAGGTGCTATATATGCTTCCATAGATGTGCTTGCACTGAGAACATATTTGTGTCAGTAAGTAAATTCAATGCATCTTCTTTATCTCATTCTGTTTTGTTTTTATAAAGCTGTGAAATTTGGATAAAATAGTGGTGGGGAAAATAAGACTTGATAAGGAGATAATGGAGATTATGCTTGACTGAAAGGCGCAGGTATGTATGAAATACTCAAATAGATATTAATTATGAATTCTAAATCTCTTAAAAACAAGTAAAGTTATTTGTATGGGAAAAAGTCAGAGAATTCTAGATATGATGAGACAAAAATACTTCTGTAAATTTGTCCTGAATTTGACCTCAAAGTTTCTAGTACATTTCCACAGGAGACATAATCATTCTTTGGGGATCAGGAAAACTTAATCTCTCTTCAAAACACTCTGGTTTGTTGGAGATGTTTGTGAAAAACTTATAAGTGTATTTTAATTAGAAGCTAGAAAAGGTTTTAGAAATGAATTTGTCTCCAAAAGTTAAGATATTATTTCCATAGCAGGTGACATGAAAATTGTCATTCTGGAGGGAGATGAGGTCACAAAGCCTCAAACTTTTATGTCAGGCTTGAGCTGACTTTCTCTCCTACCGGGTTTGTTATTATGAAGTCAAAATCTGTACAGTGAACCCATAACGCTGCAGAGGCCAGAAGCCAGGTGAGTTTATTTAAAAGGTTGCTGAAGAGCTAGCTGGGAAGAGAAGCCTGTGTAAGTGATCATGTCTAATATTGGGATCTGTCACAGAAACAGGTAAAAACAGAGAGGAGTGGCACAAGAATTATTTGATAACTAATAGGTGAGTTAGAAAGAAGTGTTTGTAACCTTATGCCAGTACCTTATGGTTTTTACTATAAAAAATGTTTCCTACAGAGGAGGGATGTTTGTAATACCAGGGTAAAATATCCCATTTGTAAATATTCGGAAAGATGGTATAAGTCAATGTGTTAATTTCTTTTACCTCAAATGATATGTAGACTAACTTCGTAGGTATTATTATTAAAGGTGAACTTACATGGCTCACACCAGAAGTAAATGTTAAAATGCAAATATAGGAGGCACACAAACATAAGGAAGGAATAAGATATAAAACTGATTATGGAGTCAAATGTATTCTTATATAAAATGCTTTTGTGAGTTATAAAGGCAGTGGCTGTGTCTGCATTCAGCAAACACTGGTACAATGACTATTTGAAACTTCCCATTTGAACATGGGAAAATTAAACTGAAGGAAGTCAGAAATGAGTATCAGACAGTGACAGCTATGTTCAAATGTGTCTTGAGATACCACCCCTTGTTTAATTATACTCAACTGTTTAGCAAAGTTTGATGTTATGACTTAACTCACTGTTTCTCACTGTTGCTAATGAAATACAAGGCCTTTTGCATGAAGGTTCAAGGATCTGCCCTCCTCTGTGTTTGTTCCCACAGTTGTTTCTTTTATTATTATTATTTCCATTTGAATATTATTTTACTTTTCATACTTTTCAGATTCTTTTTAGATATATTTTATTTTAGTGCTTATAAATTTTATTATAATTGTTTCATAATATATGGAGTAGAATATATATACATAATTTTATACAAAATATTTTAGTAACATTATTTTCTTCCCATGCATATGGATTTTATATGGAGTGACAGTGTTAGCAATTTATCTGTAGCAACTACTCTAGCCTTTACCCTTCAATGATAACAATGCATATTTCTGGAAACATCATAAACACCTTGTGATTATGAAATGAAGCAGGGAGATGGAACAACTTTCTGCCACATCAAACCACAATTAGAAAACTGAATTTCAGTAAATAGTGAGAGCCTTGTTTGCACTTCTCATTTTATGTCAAAATAAGCCTTTCTGATAAAATACAAACTTACTTTTAAAATGATTTTATTATCTGTTTTGATTTTGTGTGCATAAATGTTTTGCTTGCATGTATATATGTGCAGTATAAGAATGCAGTGCCCTCCACAGAAGACAGAGCAGGAGAGTGAATGTCTTGGAATTAGAGTTACAAGCAGATGTAAGGTACCATGTGGATGTTGGAAACCAAACCAAACTCTCTGTAAAAATGGCAAGTGTTCTTTACCCCAGAACTGCCTCTCTAGTACCTACAAATGAAAATTATCTATAGTCAAAAGCATACAAAAAATACTAATATATAGAAAACTTCAAGTGGGGAACACAAGCTGCATACAGACTTCAGTATGTTTCAGAATTTGTGTTATAGCTTTGGGAACATACAATGAGGTGACTTTGTTTGCTCCACACCTTCACATTCTTCCCGTACCCACTCTGACCCAGAGTTTAGATTTAAAGAATCTTTTACTACTTGCGTTTCTAAGTTTCTGGTCTTGAAAGAGAAAAAAAAATAAGCAGTGAGGAATAATATGTTACCTCTGGTAATTATTTATACACTTAATAATTACACTGTCATTTCTTATAATGTTCAGGATGCAAAAGGAAGAGATTTCAAATGATGCAGTAGAAAACAATCATGAACTCTAAACTGCAATTCACAAAAGAGCAAGGTTTATGAATCAATATGTACATATGGTCTTAGTCATGACTAAGTAGAGGATATTATTAAAATTAGGATAAAATCTATATCTGAAATACCTACATGGGGAACTCTTCAGAAAAATGGAAAGAAGGTGTCACTCATAACATAAATTAGATGTAAATTAAAAATTTTTAAATGTGAGAACTTTGGAGGCAGAAATATTAATAAATGCAACCTAACCCTTCTTTTTGTACATACAAGTCTTTATAAGGTAAATAAGTCCCTGACTGACTGGCTCTTATGAGTTAGTAAAGACATGTTTTTTTTTTTTTTCTTGGATGATATGTCAGCAAACATAAGGAAGTAAAAAATATTACAGAAAATTGTCAAGCATAATTAGCGGAGCTAGAAACACCAGAAAACATTATTTCCAGCTTCCTGTGTAGAATAGGACTGTGTTCACTCTAAAGAGATGAGTCAAATCATGTGACTCCAGCACTGTGTTGGGCTTTATGTCTGTGTTGATCCTTACCATGAGACTTGATTAGGCAAGAAAGGCTGCAGAATTTGAATAATACAGATTGATAGACATACAATAAAAATATTTATAAATTATATTTGCCTTTATACATGTAACTGCTTGAGTGAGGATATTGGTTTTCAGGGAATGTGACCTCATGCACCTTTGTATGCAGAATCCTCTGAATGTGATGGCAAAAGCCAGTTTTCAGATTGAGTAGAGTAATCTCACAGATCTCAGAACAAAAGGCAGCTCATTTGTGGACAGTAGCCATTGTTTCTTTTGATTAACATGTGTCTTACCTCTCTATTTAATGCAGATAGATATACAAACACACAGTTCTCAAGCACAAGGGACACATAATTCTTGGTCATTGTTATTCTGGGAATCTCAGTGACTACAGTAGTTTTAAGAATGAAGACTCTTTTCAATAATTGTAAGTAATCTTTTCTGTTCTCACATATGTGTCAGAATACGTCTACTGGCATTATCCTGGGAATGTACCTGCCTTCTCAGTAAGCACAACTTCAGATAGGCAGAGCTTTTAAAAAGCTTCTAGAGATATTGGGTTTTACTTGTCTCCATGTTTGATGGTGTGTGTATTAACCAATGTCATATCCTACACCTATGTTAATTATATGGGTAAGTTCAATAGATTTCCAAGGTACCTGTTGTCTTGGTACATGCCTTTAGTCCCAGCACTTAGGAAGCTGTGAGTTCAAGGTTAGCAAGTACCAGGACTTCACTGAAAGACCATGCCTCAAATAAAGGCCTAGTAAAGCAAAACAAGCAGTAGAAACAAATGAATCTTCCAAGGACAATTTATGTCTACCCATTCTTCCTTCAAATGTGTTAACCTAATAATGTCATATTTCATATGTGTATGATTGTCAGATGGAGCCCCCCCAAAATATAAATGTACTGTTCTGAGAACATTTCATTAAACTCAAACTTCATTCAGCCTCATTGTTCAAAAACATTGGAAAGTGTTGGGATTATAATCTCAAACTTTGATTCCATGAATTTCATACATTGACCCATCTTTATTTATAATCTTACCCCCCTATTTTTCTTTCTCATTCTCTCCTCTTTTTATTTTTTTATTTCTGAATTTTTCATTATTCTTTCTTTTTTCCTATGTGTTCATAATGTACTTTTTAAACAAATGAAACAAATTAGAATCCCACATTTCAGAAGATTTTTACAAATAAATACACCTTGGAATACACTAGGTAAAAAGACAGTACTGTAGCTTTCCCAGCAGTTTGTTTTAACTAATTTAACAAAATCAGATATCTTAATTTTTAAGGCAAAATAGTTATTGGTATTGCTTAAGTGGTTAGAACACTTTTTTTATGTTATAGCTGTACATTTTGAAGTTTCTGTCAGTGTGAAAATTTGCCTTACACTATATGATGTGTTGATTTTTTTGAAGTATTATTAAAGTATAGCTTACAATCGATTCATGCCCCAAATGGACATTCAAAAGGAAATGTAAAAAACACAAATCCATGTGAAGGTATGTGATGTGAACGTTTCTGGGGTAGAAAAAGTATTCTTATAGAATACTATATTTATCATCTGGTTATATAAGAAGTGGTAACTGTGTCTGTATTCAATATTTCATAATAAAATGAATGGTTTGTAAATTCTCCCTCTTTTAGATGGAAAGGTAACATAGAATGGAAGGTAGACTGTAACTACTGGGAAATGACAAGCAGAACCATATGTTATCTCTCTTGGATTTGCCTTACTCTAATGGTAAAGAAAAAAAGATAGGCTTTCCTCACTGTTTTTTGTCATTGCTAATAAAACACTAGACTATACCACTCAGCTATTTCATATCCACACTAGTCAAACAACCCATTGCATAATATTACACTTCTCATTATAATGATTATACTTTATTAACTCACATGTACCATACCTATTATACTGCATTATGAATTTCATTTTAATAGATCAATTAATATATGAATTATCAGATAATACAGTTGTTGTGTTACATACTCTTAATTTTTTATTTAAAAATGTCATTTTTATTTATGTATCCCCTTGATCCCCGTTTCCTCCTTCCAATCCCTCCAAGTCAGCTCTCAGCCTCACTCCTCCCCATCCACCCACCCCCTCTCCCAAAAGGGCAAGAAGTCCCAAGGTGGGTCAGCTCAACATGGCACATCCACTCTAGGCTAGTCCGATTTCCTCATTCCAAAGTCAAGGCTGGGTTAGATGGGAGGGCTCCAAGGTGCCATCCCATGCACAGGAACACAGTCTGATCCCAAACCCCATGGCTCCACACTCATGCCAGTCAATAGTTGCCTGCCCTTAGATGCCTAGCTTCTTTCCCCAATGGATCTCCAGTGATTATTCTTGATTCAGTGAGCTCCCCTAGAGCTCCAGATAGCCATCACCATGGGAACCTTCCTCATAATCCCTATCCCCTTGCTCATACAAACTCTCCTTCCCTGCTCTCAGTTGGACAAGGAGCTCTACCCAGTGCTTGGTCATGGATCTCTGCCTCTACCTCTACTCTTGTTGGATGTAGGTTTTGTGATGACACTTAGGGTGGTTACTCACTTGATTATAGGAGAAGTCCTATATATGCACCCCCTCCATATTGGTTGGAGACTTGGCCAGGGACAACCTGTGAGTTCTTGGAGGTTTCCCTGGCACCCATTCTCTTTCCAACCCCACATTGGCTTCCTTTATCGCAATATCCATCTCTTTCTATCTCCCTCTTTGCTCCTCTCCTTTAATCTCATCATTGTCAAACAGGTATAGAAAGGTCTCTGTTAGTTTGAAGTCAACATGGTCTGAATCATGAGTTCCAAAATAACCAGAGCTAGATAGTCACACTCTGACTTGAAAACGATAATAAAATGGTATCAAATATATGCATAAATTTCAGACAATTATTTTAGTCTCTTAGTGTGCTTCTTATGCTACTATTTGTTAATGACATATTAGTATTTGATACTTCATTGTGTACAGAGTAATAGTGTTAATAATTAATTGGTAGTTACCACTATATGCTTTATTTCTGCAATAGGAGAAATGCCCATATCTGGTAGAATTATATGTAACAGCTGTGTATTTCATTCCTATGAAATTAAACTTAAAGATGGGGAAATTTTATATCATGGAAAACTACATTAGAACTGTGTAGTTTATTATAATCTTGAAAGCCTTATTTGAACTTGGCAATTCTCTGTTGAGTGAATATTCATATGGAAATAAAACCTTAGTTTTTTTTTTCAAAATTGTATGCTTATTTACATGTATCATATGTGTATGAATGTTTTGTCTGCATATATGTGTCTGTGCATGTGTGTGGTGTGTGTGTGGGGGATATGTGAAATCAGTGCCTGTAGCTCCTATAAGAAGGTGTCAGGTGGTGGTTGTGTCCACCTTTAACCCCAGCACTCTGAAGGCAGATGCAAGTAGATCTTTGTGAGTTTGAGGCCAGTCTGATAGAGAAAGTGAGTTGCATGACAGCCAGAGGTGTAGAGTGAAACCTTGTCTAAAAAAAAGAAGAAAGAGACTGTAAATATCCACTGGCACTGAAGATGTAGGCAATAGTGAGCCACTATATAGGTGCTGGGTATCAAACACAGGTCTCTTGCAAGTGCAGCAAGTGTTGTTCACCACTGAACAATCTGTATATATGACTAAAATGAAAATATACAGAAGAAAGCATGCAGTTACATATCAACAAAGTGAAAATTGGTAGGCATGGAACACAAACTACATATAAGAAGTAACTGTGTTTGAGAAGAGCCGTAATGGCTTTGTGATAACAGACTGAGGTGATTGTGTTTGGGTCTCACTAGCCATGATCATGCTTATCTTCTATGTACTTTTACTCTAAACTTCTTTTGGATTTAAAGAGGCATTTATTTTCAGTGTTTATAAGTATATCATAACAGTGCACATATCATCAATTATAAAAATTAAGGAAAGTGTCAGAAAAGATAGCAGTGACTCATAAATTTTCAATTCTATCTGCTATATATATGCTTAACTCATAAAATATTTATTTTATTTATACCCACAATTCCTAGCAAATAACACTAAGAGACTATTAGTGAGAATATTGGCTTTCACAGGATTTGACCAGTAACTTCCATAGCATTGTGTGCAGAATACTATGGCTGTGAAGACATTCATTATCAGAATTAAGAAGACCAACTTCACAATTCCGAGCCCAGGAGTGGTCTCATATAGTGATGGTCAAATGTCACTATTTATTTACTTTAACATTTTAAAAATATTCTTTTATTTATAAAAATATCTTTTTTCCATGTATCCCTCGTTTTCCACCCTTCTCCCCTCCCAATTCCTCCCAATCAACCTTTAGCCTCCCATCTCCCCAGCCCCCGATCTCCTCCCCCAAAAGGGGAGAGGGCAAGAAGTCTCAAGGTGGGTCAGCTCAGCATGGCATACCCACTCCTGGCAAGTGTTTTCTGTAGGGCCAGATTTATAGATATGTATTGTTTAAATCTGGTTTTGTGGTGAAATATCTTGTTTACTCTATCTCTGATGATTGTTAGTTTTGCTGGGTATAATAGTCTGGGTTGGCAGCCATGCTCTTTCAGCTTTGATACTGGGATGAGGGACTCAGACCTACCTCAACTAGATATGCCAACCTAAACTGACCCATCTTGAGACTCCTTGCCCTCTTTGGGGAATTGATGGAGGTGTAGGGGGCTGAGGGAGGACTGGGAAGGAGGGACTGGGAAGAGAGAAGGGAGGGGAATCAGTAATAGATATTTTTAAAGCTTTTTAAATAAAAGTAAAATCAAAGACTGGCAGGTCTTGAGGTTTTACCCCAGGCAGATCTACAGAGAAAGTACCAGACTTGGCAAGCTGAGGCGGTGGAGGTAACTGTGTCAAGCAGAGAGGTAGTGAAGTTGTGATCGAACAAAAGGGCACATGTTCCAGCCTTACCAAGCAGCAGTACTTTCCAGCTTTGACAATGTGCTTCTGGTTTTAGTGGCAAGGATGAAGAGAAGGATTATGGAATCTCCCCTCAGTGAGTAAGGAAAGTAACTTGAAGCCAGGTGTGTTACGTGTGTGTCTTTACTTGGAGGTCCAAAGATCCAATTGTGTGATGCTTAGAAGGCAAAGCCAGGATTGTGTTGAGACACAAAATGTTAGAAAAGCCAGAGCCTAGGATCTCTGCTGAAGAGAGCTGCTAATAGGGAGTAGAAGCAGCCCGAGAGAAAAGATTTTCTTACAGTCAATATACCAGAAAACAGTTAGAGCTATGAAGAACATATTGACACAGAGATGCAGTGTTTGCTCAAATATTTTTTTATCCTGGTTTGATAAAAAACATGTTTTTTTTTTTTTTTACTATTCTCCCTTTTCTCCACTTTGAAACAGTAATTTTTATTCGGTGCCGTTATGTGTTGGAAGTATGTGATCTGCTTATTTACTTTCATTTAAGAGATCGCATGACTCTCAGAAGTAAACTTGAAATTTGGAACTTAAAACATTGTTGAAGCTGTGATAGACTATGGGAACTCTTAAATTGGGACTGAGTGATTTTTTTTATTCTGTTACAGTAAAGAAGCATATGGGGGTCAGGGTGGAGTGCGGTGGTTTGTATAGGTGTAGCCCCTATAAACACATGTGTTTGAATGTTTTGCCTAGAATGAGTGGAATCATTAGAAAGTATGGACTCCTTGGTACTATGTGTCATTGCGGATCAGGTTTAAAGTCTGTCTTATATGGTCAAGCTATACCCAATGGAGTCATAAGTTCACTTTCTGTTGCCACAGATCAAGATGTAGAACTCAGATCTCTCTCTCTCTCTCTCTCTCTCTCTCTCTCTCTCTCTCTCTCTCTCTCTCTCTCTCTCTCTCTCTCTCTCTCTCTCTCTCTCTCTCCAGCACTGTTTCTCACCAGGAAGATAAGGAATTAAGTTTCTAGAACTGTAATGAAACCACAATTAAAGGTTTCCCTTCATAAGAGGTGCTGTTGTCAACGTGTCTCTTCACAGCAATATAAACCAGAACCAGAACCAAAGTTATTCTCAGGATTTGAGTTATTAGCATGCAGTTTGTTATTTGTACTACCTAAGAAGACGTAAGAAGTTTCCAAACTTTTTGTGACATTCACAGATATAGTAGGCTACAAGGTTCTTGGTTTAACTATATGTAAAGTCTAAGTCTGGTATTTTTGTATTTTATTCTGTTGCTTTTTGATCATTTCATTTACTTTATTTTTAATTAGCGTCAAATATCTGATTTCCTGACTGCTCTTTCATATTTTATGGCTTTTGTGACACAATTCTCTTTTACCCTATTGCTCTACTCCTAGTCCAGCTTATCTATTAAATTATCTGTTCTACTCTCATATCGCAAGCATTTTGTTATCTTCCCCAGCCTCTCTGATAGACTCTTTAATCTTCTCATGTTTCCCATTCTAGTTTCCTTGGTTGAACATACATTTACTCCACATAACAACATATTTCTAACACTTGTAAGTAATGAAACCATGTAGAGACAAAATGTGAGATCATGTTCTTTCTTCATCTGTCTTAAGTTCCTTAGCAGAGTATTTTCTATATTCTGCTGTAGCCGTTCCCTAGGGTGTTCTAAAGTGACATTGAGAAAGCCAGACTGTTAGTAACTGGTAGTTCTTAATGTCTAACTAGGCTTCTTTCCTCACCGTGCTTTAAATTTTTAAGACCCATAAATCCATAGTCAATTTTCTTTCACTTCTTGATGATTCAGTTGTCATTACATGGCTGATGATCATGTAAAGCAATTTTGCCTTTCCTGGGACTGCATAGCTCAGCCTGCTCCTGATTCACAGCTGCTTCTGCGAGCTAATCCAAGGGGAATCTCACCTACATGAGAGAATCTCAGACACTTTCTCCTGCAGGAATTGGGAATCAAGTGCTGAGAGTTTATTCTAACTTTATTTCACTCATAGACTGTCTAACCCACTGCCATTCTTTCATTTCATTTTCTCTTTAAGATTAAGGAATGGTGCATGATTATTCCAGAAACAGTTTTAATGGAGACTAAACAATTATTCAATACCTATAATTTATCAGATATTGACTTCCTTTCCATTTCTAATGGCATATTTTGCTGTATTTTGTGCTGTCATTCTGTTGTGAGACTTCATCATAAAAGATACTCCCCTTTTTTCTTAGTGATATGATGTCAGTTTGCATATGTGTGTGTCCATGTTATATGATTTCTATAAAGCTATGTTCCAACATGATGTAAGTGGTCATTTAATGAAGCATTCTAAGGCCTTTTGTACATTTAGTGATTTTTTTATTATATGAAACTGTTGCAATGTAAAGACCCAAAGTTCACTTAGCATGACGAAAATCAAAATTGACCGTCCAGTATAAGTGAACTGGGTTACTACATTAAGAAAATAATTTCTCACTGTGCAGCCTCTAGATAATTTTACAGGGAATTTTAAGATCAAACACAAGGACAATTATATCCTGGTTGGCAAGAGGCAAAGGTGGGCATGGAGTAAATCAATTAAATAGTTTACAAGAGGCTAAAATATGAATTTATTTGGAAGCATTTCAACTCCAAGTTGATAGGAGTCAGTTGGGTACATCACATGGAGGGAATAGAGAAAGAGTTAGTTACAAGTTAAACCAAAGATGGCTTCTCATGAAACAAGATGAATGATGTTTTGTCATAAGACCATATGTATGTCCTCAGTGACATTACTAGTTCTTCATTCATATATCTTATTTGTAGATGAAATATTCAGTAAACATTGATAAGTTTAATTTTTAACATTTTTGACGTTGTTTTCCTTAATATCATGACTAGAAAATATTATATTCTGGACACCTTGTATTATGTTTGTTTTTATGGGCTATCATTTTCATTGTTACACTTGAGCCAGTATCATATAATTTTGAATTTTTTTATTTTTCTGAAAATTAATGGTTCTCCTTCCATCATTATGTACATTCTAACATATTGTGTATGCTCACAGTAACATACATAAAAAGTAACCACCGACAAATATCTGAGCATAAAGTCTTTTTAAGTGGTCAGTGCTGGCACTGAGCTTAAATTACTTTTTGTTTTTCAGCTCTTGGTAGCCCAGTGAAATGGCTTCTTCCTTTTTTGCAGGATGTGAACACTTGTCAGTATTTACTTAGCTAGAAGAACAGAAGTACCATATTCCAAAGAAAACTGTGTCCAATCACAGAATGTATTTTGGGGATCTAGCAATCAGTATTATTTTGTTATTACAAACTGCCACTGGAATTTTTGGAAACTTCTCTCTAATTTTCTACTACCTAGTCATTTACTGCAGAGAATGCACATTAAAGTCCATAGACTGGATTCTAATGAATATAATGGCAGCCAATGCCTTGGTCATTTTCACTTCAGGAGTACCCGAAACAATTAAAGCTTGGGGATTTAAACAATTCTTAAATAACTTTGAATGCAAGCTTCTAATGTACATTCATGGAATCGGTAGGAGTACGTCCATTGGCACCACTTGCCTCTTGAGTATCTTACAGTCCTTGATCATTAGTCCCAGGAAGTCCTGTTGGAAGGATCATAAAGTCAAGGTTGAGAAGAACATCAGCTTCCACATTTTTCTCATCTGGATATTCTACATCTTCATAGGCTTTATTTGTTTTGCATACACTGTTTTCAAACGGGATAACAAAAACGTGACGGGAAAACGAGATTTTGGATACTGTTCCACTCTAGGGCGGGACGAAATTGGTGACTCCCTCTATGTAGCATTTGTAGTTTGCCCGGAAGTCTTTTTTTCTGTGCTCATGGCCTGGTCAAGTGGATACATGATTGTCATTTTGTACAGACATAAAAAGAGGGTTCAACACATCCGCAGCACTCATGGTTCCAGCAGAAACTCCCCTGAATCCAGAGTCACCCAGAACATTCTGATCCTAATGTCTATCTTTTTGGTTTTTTATACCTTCTCCTCTATCTTAAGAGGTTGCATTGCTTTTTGGTATAATCACAGCTGGTGGCTGATAAACATTAATGTCCTTACTTCTTTGAGTTTTCCATCTTTTGGACCCTTTGTTCTCATGAGTCACTATTCTATTGGTCTAAGCACTGTTCGGTCTAGATAAGAAATAAGAAATCATTTATTCACATTTAAATATGCAGGTGAAATGTTTTGCTGAGTATCCAATTGTTTACTCAGACATCACTATCAAAGGGTCAGAATAGAAATTTAAGTAGGTAGCACCTTATCTTTTTATAATTAGCTGAAATGAATTTGAGAGGTTTTGTCAGATGGCTGAGTTAGCAGCCTTCATGAGCTGTTTACAAAATTTGAGGCCCATTGTACTCTTGAACTTAAAGCTGTGAGAGTCTTCCTTTTGACCATAAGATATTCAAAGGAGCAAGCCAAATCCTGTCATACAAATTTCCTTCTCCGGCTTTCATTCTGTTAGGTGATCATGGCTGCTTGTTGATCTCATGAACAGCTCTATGTTCTACTTTCTAACATTGAAAAAATAGAAAAGGTACCAGGTAATAAACCTGCGGCTCATGAGGGCCTGATCATATCATAACTGCTCTTTTCCACATCAACACCAAACAATAAATAGGAGTAATAGTTTCATATTATAAAAATATCAATTCAAAATGTGTGGTAGTCTTAGTGTAATCCTAAAGTTTTTTCACTAGCATTTTTGAGAATTTTAGCATTATTTTGGATATTGACTTGTTAATTTTCTTATCTGTTTTTCTGTATTTATCTGGTTTGCTATCTGTTTATTTCTGGCTTCTTAAAAAAAGTTTGAAAGAATTAATACATTTATCGCAGAAATCAGTTTTGAATTTTTTTTAAAAAATTAAAATGAAACTCATATTTGACCCATGCATTCCACTCTTTGGTTTATGACATGGAAACTCCATATCATATCCTTGAGCTATTTTCACTGCGTCTCTATTTACTATAGCAAAGAATCTAGGCTCACCTACATCTCCAAAATGAAATAAATTAATAATTAAAATTTTATTCATATATAAAATAGACTATGATTTTACTAAAGTGAAAGATGAAATAAGAAAATATGTAGGAAAATTGATGCAATTTGAAGAGAAGATTTTAAGCCAGTTCATATAATGTCAGAAAAAATTAGTCCCATGGTCTCACTCATATGCAGATTCTATTCTTCATGTATATATGCAAGTGGATCTAAGTATAACACCAGTATAATATTTAGAATTCAGACCAAAAATAATAGCATTAGATCATGAGCAGGTAAATGGATCCATAATTTATAGGAAAGATATAAAGATGATTATTTTTCTCTTTTCTACTCTAACATTTCTTTGTTGTTATGATTCATAGGGGCATAACAATTTAATTGATCATGTAATTCCCTATATAAAGCTGAAAGACTTCAGCATGGCTATTATAACTATATAAAAGTTCAGTGAAATATACAGAATTTGGACATTCGCAAGTGTTTCTTGGAGTGGCTCTTTCCATGTATCTCTGTAATGCCTTTATTTGTGAGTTCATTACAATAAACAAATTTTAATTTTTTAAAAAAGTATTACAATTATCCAGTGATGCAGGGATGGCTGACATATAACCATCAATAATCATATTGCATAACACAGATGCCCTCAAAGACAGAAATCACTTGATTATCATATGAGTTTCCCATAAAACCTTTGTTTCTTTTCTTTAACATTTTATTAAAAATAGACTGTATGCTCATACGATATATCTGGACTGCAGTTTCAGTTCTTTTTCCTCTTCCCAGATTCTCCCAACCTCCTCTACTATGCACATCCACTCCCTTTCTGTCATTACATAAGAACAGGTTTGTAAGACATAATAACCAATTCTAACAAAATAAAAGAAAAGTGAAATAAAACAAAAGCCATCACATAGAATTTGGACTGAGTAAGCAGAAGGAAAATTAACAGTTTAAGAGAAGACACACAAATATGTGACCCACTCATTCTCATATCCCATAAACATTAAACTGAAATACCGAATTTATATTAAGAGGACCTCATGCAGACATGAGCAGGCCCTGTGCTTTGAATTCAACCTCTCTTAATTCATATGATCTTTGCTCAATTGACTTAGAGGGCCTTCTATTTTCTGGTGTCAACCATGCCCTCTGGTGATAATATTTATCTTGTTACCTCTTCAAATGGAATTTCCTGAGCTCAGAACAGAAGAATTAGGTGGAAGCAATGCATATGCAAGCCCAGATGCAAGAAAGTATTTTTAACAAAAACCAACACTCCATCATAAATTCTGTGGAGTGTCTAGAAATAAATGAATGATATGACACCATAATAAAGACTACATATTGTAAACATACATCTAAGCATTAGAACCCAAGAATCTTAAAAATATGTCACACCATTACTGACCACCTCTATCTATATTTGACATCCAAAGTTGTCTATAGTTTTCTAAATAGTACCATGATTGGAAAATGACTTGAAGAACACAGGTCTTTCTAAGACTCAGATAGAATGTTTTTATGTGATCCATATAAAAAGGACCAGGCTCCAAAAAGGATAAAGGAGCAGGGGGAAAATGAGCACAATAAAATGAAGGAAACCGAGAAGGATAGGGCAATGATGAACATGAGTTGATTAAAAAAAAATACCCTAAGGAGCTCACCCTTGTGGTAAAGTCAAGAGGGGCTTGTATCTTGAGCAACACTGCTACTTCTCAGTCTCAGAACCAGAGTTTTACATTTGCCAATCTCATATATCACCCAATTTGTGATCTTTCGAAGCAGGTACAGGGACAAGTCCTGCAGATTCAAACTTTCAGGACATTCACAAAACAAGACGACGACAGAATAGCCAAGAGGAGTTTCAGATGCCTAGAACCAGACCAATGCCTCTCTGCAAGAAACACTTGCAAGTAATGATAAATAGATGAAAGGGCTGATTTTGTTATTGTGAGACACAGCAGCTTCCATGATGAAATTGTTTCCCTTTATTCTATTTTATTATTTTATTTTAATGGTGGGAGAAGACAAGGGAAGAGAGTGCATATGAAGGTCCAGGCAAATAAATGGGATCCAAAAGAATAATGTAAAAGACACAAAGAATAATATTTTTGAGGAATAAAAATGCTCAAAAAAAAATAACACAGACTCTACACATCAGGAGTACGAATTAGTGTTACAGAGTTGAAAGTACCTAAAATTTCAGCATAAAGTCACTTGGAGTAGAATATAAAGGACATAGAGGTTAGTCTAATATATTTAAGTTGGAGAAGGGATAGTAAAATAGGGGGGAAAACATTAATTATTCAGAATGAATTGATGGCTAGAAAGGTTACTGGTAGGGAGGGTGAACTATCAAAACCATAGACTCACTCAAAATGTTTGCAAGATGGAAAAGGGATGCCACAGAGACGAATAAAGTATGATGAGGTATACTGTATTTCTGAAAGTCACAGTTGTAGAAATATAGTAAATACAGACAATTCATTTGCAATGATCTTGTGAAGCCTCTGAAACCCTTTTATGGCTGTATATATTGGTCTATAGTACAGTGCACTCATTAGACCTCAGAGAGTATATGACGAAAAGATTATTTACTCTGAATTTAGTTCCCATACTTGCCTAGTTTTAGACAATAATAGCTGTCAACATACCTAGCTGTGTTCCAGATGTTAAGATGGTGAATTTGAGATGTTTGTTATGTCTTAGCCTGTTCTAGGTAGGTTCCATACATTATGAGACTCAGTATTTTGTGCAATTACTTTGCTAAAATAAAGTAGATCTAACATCATATGAGTGCCACGCTATGCTCAGATATTCTCATATTTATAAAAAGGAAATGACTGCCCATATATGCAGAAGCTGTAAATCCTTCACAGTGATCTGTCAATTTTAGCAAAAGATATTTAAGGATTGAATATAATTCCAGTGAAAACAACTATCTTTTCACAGATATAGAAAAAGATTCTGAAATTCATGTGGGCCCACAACAGGTGTAGATAGAAAAATCAGTCTTGAACAGAAAGAACAGCACAGGAGAGATTACAATATGGGATAATGCTGTAAATATTTTTTGAATTTTATTTGTTTAATAAAACACTGGTTGGACAGAAGGCAGACATGAAGTAGAGGTGGGGCAACCAGACTAGGAGAACTTTGGAAGAGAAAACGCAGAGCAGAGACTGCATTCAGACACACAGGAAGAAAGATAATAATGCTGCACTGTGAAGAAGATACCATGCCACATGGCTAAATATGGATAGAAATCATGGATTATTTTAAGAATAAGAGTGAGTAAGTAATATGCCTCGAAGAGTGATATCAGACTGTGTTCATGTGTGTTGGCTGGCACCTTGGAGCCCATCCCTTGCAGAGGAACACCTTACCCAGTCTTGACTTTGGGATAAGGATATCAGACTTGCCTGGAGTGGATGTACAGTGCTGAGCTGACCCTCCTGGGGACTTCTTGCCCTTTAAGGTGAGGGTATGGGGATGGGGAGGGGAGAGTCTGAAGTCTGACTGGAAGGGATTGGGAGGAGGGAAGGGAGGAGGACCAGGGGTATACATTGGATAAAAAAGACAGCTTTCATAAAAAAAAATAAAATGAACATACAAAATATTAGCTGAGTGGGATCTTGCCCCCAATTCACTATTCCATTTCTTAATTCATTTATCTATTTGAACAGAGCGTCTAGCTCCATTCCCCTTGCTGGTATTCCTTTTCTCCTAAAAAGTTACCTTGCTAAGCTTGCTTTTAATTATATATCTTCTTTAGAGTTGCCACTAATATCCACAGGACAGAGTCTATACTAGGCTGTTTTCAGATTTCTATTGCTGGTGGAATTAATAGTCACTTTAGATTCAGAAAGTCTCTCTGGACAAGGGCAAGCAGCAACAACTTTTATTGTGAAAATATTACAATAATGATTTCTTTGTAACATACTAAAATTTATCTCTGAAACACTTTAAACCAGCTACTTACAGTTGAATTAATTATTGGCACCATTGTCTTCCAAGTTTCTACTATTTCCCATTAAACAGTAATTAAAGCATCTTAACTGAAAATACCAAAGTCCATATTTACTTTAAACAAAAGCATGTTCAGGCATATTGCAGCATTATCCCAATCCAGATACCAACATCTGTTTTAGGTTCCTTATTGCTGTGACTCTATGATCATGGCAGCTTTTATAAATTAAAACATATAATGGAGGGGCCTCACACATTGCATCAGAGGTCAAAGCCATTATCACTATGGTGGGAAACACTGTGGCATGTAGGGAGCATCATGACATGCACGCAGATGTTGTGCTTGAGCTAAGAGTATTATATCCTGACTTGAAGACAAGAGAAAGTCAATTAACTGTGACTCTTAGTTAAGCTTGGGAAAAGACTTCAAAGTCCACCCCCAAAAGTGACACACTTCCTGCAACAAGACCACACTTCTGGATGTGCTACTCCTTTCGAGGTTCATTTTCTTTCAAATAAACAGACTGAAATCAGTGTCTGTGAGTCTGAAAGGCCTAAAACCTGGGACAACTGTCCACCAAATGTGTTAAAGCATTGACTGAGAGAGAAGGTAAGAAAGAGAATGTTAGCTCCAGCACTGAGGAATTTCTTTGCGTAGAAGAACGAAGATGTTGACCCAGGTTAGGTGTTTGACAATAAGGTCTGTGGGTGTCACCCCGATACCACTGAAGTTAGAGAGAGTAAATTAGCAAAGCAAAGCCAAGTTCCCCAGAATGCCTAGTGCACAGTCAGCGTTACAGTCAGTAGTGAGCTGCCAGACTGTGACACTACAGATTCCCTAAGTTCTACCACTGGCAAACAGCAGATGTACCACAACCAAGGTGTACACTAAATTGTATGGAGCAAAATTATTCTCTGCCAGGGCTCCTCATATGAATTTCAAAATAAATTTCATTTACATTGCCATTTTTGGATCTTGTCAAAAAGTAGGCAACATGGAACTGGAAAGATGGGTCTGGAATTGATAGCACTTGTTGCTTTTGGCAGTGGAACAAGGGTTGGATCTCATCTGTACATTTGGCTCACAGTCATCCAATACCCAAACTCCAGAAAATCTGGTGTTCTGTCTTAACTTATTTCTGTCTGTTTTATTGCTATGTGAATTTATCTTCTCTCCTCTTTTGTGAGATATCCTCATCAGTGTCCACAGACAGGACTAAAGATCATATTTTCTCACTACCATAAATTTTTCTAAATTTACATAGAACCTAACTGTCTTCTAAGAACTTATCCTTATATTATTAAATAGATCAATTTCACACTTCTTGGTTATATAGGCTTCTTTCTAGAGTTGGTAGAGATTAACACGAAGGATACAAATGATCAAAATGTAGAGAGTAACTGACTGTGGAGTGCTCATGTTCATATGTATATATATTTATATACATACATATATTATATATGTGTGTGTATATACATATTATATTATATATAATATATACATATACACACATATATTTATATTTATTTATATATAAATAAATTATATATATATACATATATATGTGTGTGTATATATATATATATATATATACACCCTCTCCCTTCAAAGATCAGGACACTTCATGAGACATGAGGTCCAAAGGTGGTAAAAAGCCAGAGATCAGAGAAGACTACTGGGAAACAGTGTATTCTGGACACATCAGACAGTTACTTTCCTGTACTCTCAACATCTGTGTTTGTCTACAAAAGACCTGCAGGGAATCCATCTAGTTAATGTTCTGGCATGTATAGTAGGGGATCACAGGGCCCCACCTCTAGCTGAGAAGCAACAGACAATTTACTAGGGAAGAGTGTGTTTATGTTTTGCTTGTGTTCTAACACATAATGCTCGCTTGAAGTTTAGATGGTAGAGCTAGACACTACTTACCGTAGAGGCTGGGCAGTTGTGGCATACACCTTTAATCCCAGCACTTGGGAGGAGAAAGCAGGAAGATCGGGAGTTCAAGACCCTCTGGCAGTTCTATTGACCTACCCTCATGAATATGTGTGTAACAAAACTAATTTTGATAGGTTGTGTGCACTTTCATAGACAGGTAGGAGGGCATAGAGGAAAGCAGAGAGTGAAGGTTGAATTTGGTCAAAGTAAAACACATTTATACTTTAAATAAAATTTTAAAAAGAGATGTCTCTCCAGCCACCTCTACTTCTGTTTTCACTATCAAAGATTTAGTCTGCCAAAAACAATGACTCTTCTGTATGTGCACATTCATTTCCCCTATATTTCAATTACTATGACTACAATTTTTACAAAGGATTTAAATTACTTAATTTTGAATTACATGGTTTATATGGAATATATAACTATAAAAGAGAACACAAAATGTCTGTATTTAGTATGCTGAATGGTTTCTTACATTTTAATCACGTTTTAGTTATTTTGTGCATGATTGTGTGTGTGTGTGTGTGTGTGTGTGTGTGTGTGTGTGTGTAGAGATCAAAAGAAAACTTGAAGAAGTTGGTTCTTTGCTTCCACGTGGTGGATCCAGGAATTGAACTCAGGTTGTAAGATTTGACAGCAGTCACCCTCATATGCTGAGCCATATTGCCATTCCTGAATGTTCTTCTGTTTTTGATAGCCTGAAATATATAATTTATATTTTTTTCTACAAGAAAGCCATGGGTATTATTTAGAGGATAGCAGGAGAGATGTAAGTTTATTTTACCTTTGGGTTTCAGAAAAAAGAGTCATCTCACCACAAGAGGGCCATTGTATAGAAGTATAAAAGAGAGGAACACAATCAATCATGGAAGAGAGGAATAAAAAAATTGAAAGAGGAAGAGAAGAGTCTTTTTGGTATAAAGTGTTATTAATTTAAATATGTCAAGACCTTGGATTTGATGCATGCTTGGGAATACTCAATACATGAGCCTGATGCCTCTGAAAACTACGTTGCCCAGAATGCAGTTCGACAATGCTAGTGAACTTTCATTGGCCAACATCTCCGCGTCAGTCCTATCATGGAGGAACTCGCTTCACTAGTCCTGAAATAATAGTTCTGAAGTGTGTGTCGAGCTGCATATTTCCGCACTGCCAGATGTGTGGGTTTGGACTCTAGCAGGTCCTTGTCACCTCTCCTTTCTCGCCAGACTGAAGAGCTGCGCTGGTTTTGCGTTTCCCCCAGCAAGAGCGGAATCCGATGGAGGTGGCCATCCGGAGAGACCCAGCTAAGGTGAGTGCTGATTCCTTCGAGCTTCTCTCCACCCTAAAGCCTCGTGCAGGGCCATCGGCGGTGTAGAAATCCCTGTGTTCAGAACAGTGCTGAACCCTCTGGTGAGTCCCCATTTCCAAATCCAGAGTCAAGGCTGTGAGAGAGTGCTGAGCTGGGAGCGTTCACCGCGGAAGGCTGGTGACCAGTGTTAGGAGCTGAATAATCACACAGTCAGATTCCGGCTTACTTTATTTTATTTATTGTTTTAAAGCGTTCTCCACTTTGTATTCAAGGTAGAAGCGTTTGGCAAAGGGTGAGGTGAATCCTAGGAAAAGTTGGAATCCTTCTCATTAGTAAGGTCTGGCACTGGGAATTTGAGAACCAAGAGACATCCATCATGAATTTCTTTCCAGGTCTCCTGGCTTAAGACCTGAGCAGAGAAGGTAGAGAAATGAAGAGGCATGTGCATTTGGAGCCCCAACCATGGGTAATGGTTTCGCTCCCACTTACCTTTACTCAGAAGTTCTCATGACCACACACACCTAGGGCCTCTTTGTCTTTGGTGTTATGTTCTGGTATCTGGGTTCTAAACTTGCCCAGCTGCCCGGAGCAGACACTTACTTGAGCCCTACACTGTGGTCTATATGGACTGGTTCTTATCTTCTGGAATCCTGGGCAAATGAGGAGGTGTGGAAGGTTTTTGTTACCTCTTAGATAACTTCTTCTAGGTATTTTATGGTTATCGGCCATTATGGAGCAGAGATTAATATGATGACCTACAAAATACTCTAGTCAATCATGACAACGAAATGAACAAAGTAGTACGGCAATAGAGAGGCACCGTGACAGTAGTAATGCTATTGGAGCTGTTAACCATCCTTCTAGGGCAAGGGGAAAGCATCACCATTTCCGCACCTGGCCTGACAATCTGCTACTGCTGATCCTTGCTCACATTTGTTCTTGGCTTTATGGAGTATGCTAGAGCAGTGCTCTTAACCTGTGGAGAGCCACCCAGGAGGACGATGGAATGACCCTTTCACAGAGGTTGCCTAAGACCATAGGAAAACACAGATTTTGCTACAGTTCATAACAGTAGCAAAATTACAGTTATGAAGTAATAAAGAAACCAAAAATGTTTTTACGGTTGTGGGATCACCACATTAAAGGGTTATATTAAAGGGTTTCAGCATTAGGACATTTGAGAAACACTAAGTAATTGCTCTGTTTCACGAAGCCAGATTTGGTGAGTTGTTCTGTTGATGTTCTGAGGTGAAAAAGACATTTCTATATTTGTTATTGTTATTTTATTTTGTTTTTATCTGTTTCCAGATAGGGTTTCTATTCTCTGTGTATCTTTGGGGCCTGTCCTGGAACTTACTCTGTATACTAGGCTGGCCGTGAACTCACAAAAATCTGCCTACCTCTGGCTCATGATTTCTGGGATTAAAGAATTTTCTTACTGTCTCCTCAAGATAATTCAGTAGAGGGAAAACTGCCCTGCTTTTACATACTGGATAAACCAATGGGTAAAAGTGAGGCAGAATAGCTTATGTCTCTCTAAGTCTCTTGGGACCCAAAAGCTAGCGCATAGTTGTCAGAGTGCAATGGCCTTCTTAGGTGCTATCTCTTCAGAACCCCTCATTTGGGAATTTTTCTGACTCAGGTTACACTTTCTGTCAGTACAAAGGGATGAGGTAAACAAAGCAAGGAGAAAGGTACTTCAGCCACAGAGGTGGAAGCTGTTGGGTTCTAGGTTATTGTGTGTTGTTTAGACAAGGAAGGTCAGTCTTACTGGATGATGCAGGTGAGAGATAGAAAATTGGGAGCTGCAGTGTGTAAAAGCATGTTGTTTTCAGTAACTAGAAGCCGAGAGGTACCGCTAACACTGGAATGAGGTTAGTGGTAGATGCAGTTAACATTGGAGCTTGGTTTGGGGATATATTTAGAATCAGAGATTTTTTCACAACACCTAATTTGGACATATCAAATGAGTAGTTAACTACACAGACTAAAACTGTGGACAGTGAATGCAAATTCAGGATGGAGTCATTCAGAAGGCTGTGTTAGAAGTATTTGTGTAAGGATGTAATGTGGGTAATAATTAGTGGGAATCTTTGTTATTTAGGTAATCATATTAGTACCTTTGGGAAGAAGGGTGGGGGATCACTGGTAGGTTATGTTTGGATGCCTGAGTAGTTATTGAGAGAGTCACAGAGACAGAAGTGACCTTGGGAATGTGAGATGAAGCAAATTGTCAACACTGTAGGGGATAAGATTGACGTAGGGTACTAGGAGAGACTGAGGCACTAAAGCTAAGACTGTTTATCTAGTGTGCTTTAGATCTAGAGGAAGTCTGTAGTCGCCCTTTGTGTGTTTGAGGAGGTTCACGTAGGTCGTACATTTAGGGGCATAGCTGTTAATCTGGGAGAGTCACAGGGCCTCAGGTAGAAGGGCACTGTGGCAGGCTGTTGAGTGGGGTCAGGGGAAGAGGAAGGCAGTGACTAAAAAGGTTACATCAGGTTTAACAAGACTGAAGAAAGTCATGTGTGTCTGAGATCAGCAGAGTGGCCGAGGTTGAAATGTGGAACAGTTAAGCAGAGGGTCTACTGTGATTTCTATATGGTTGCATGCCCAACCTCATGACATTACATATTGAAATATAATAATCAGTGGCAGGTATTTATAGGCTAAAAATGTACTGGCTGAGGTATTTAAGAAGCTCTGAAGAGTGAATAGGATAAAATTAACTCACTGAGACTGTCCTCCTTGCCCATGGCTTCATAGAAGAAATAACACACACATGCCCTGCTTTCTTCTTGTCTCTTTGTTGTATGTTGCTCTCTTGCCTTAGGACCTTGCAGCAAGAAGGCCCAAAGATACCTTGCACCTCTAGAACCATAAACTAAAATGCATTTCTTTTCTTTATAAAGAAGCTTGCTCTATATGTGTTCCGTTGATGAAAACAGATGAATCAGTAGGCTTGCCAACATACTAGAACTGTCTCTGGCAGTGTAGCCCATCAAAGTGATCCTGTATCCAGCTCCCAGACACCCTCTGTGTTCTAACAGAGTTTAGGGTAGGGATTGCAAGCCTGTGGAGAAGAAAGCTGAGACCAGTCACTGTTCAGAACTCCAGGGGAGAGAGAAACTTGCGTCCCTGGTCCACAATAGGGCTGTGAGAGTATCAGAAGGGGCAGTAGATCACACCAGAGGCAGCGTTATTGGCCAATGAAGGTGTAGAGAAGCTTCTCTTTATGACATAGCAAAGGACATTATGAAGATATGGTTTAAGGTAATGGAGACGTGCCAGCTACCCTGCATAGCATTATGACAAGCCTGAGGAGAAATCCTCTGAGATAAGGGGATCTTGGACTTGCAAATTCTGGAGGGGCTGGCAGGAAATTTTACACCATTTAAGTACCAGGAAACCAGGTCCTCAGTTGGATTATAAATTTATCTTGCAGCTCCCAGAAGTAGGGTTTGTGAGACCATGGAACAGAAGAGCTTATTAACTGTGCCCCAGAGGGACAGAAGGAACCCACCCATGAACAAGCTGCAGGGAGACTTGGCCTAATTTCTTGGAGGAGAGGCATTTGGAGGGTCTGTGCTCTGACTCTCTGGGTGTCATATTCTGAGTAATGTGAGGAACAGAAAGAGGCCCGTGGAAAGGGATCAAGGGAGATGTAGAAGTGGGAAGGAGGCTTTCTGAGAAGTATCATAGTGACATGGTACACTGGAGAAAGGACATATGGATTCATGGCCATCGTATTGAGACCTAAGGAATGGTAGATATGCTTCAGCCTTTTTCTATCAGGAAGATACATCTTGGAAAACCCTTGGAAATTGACTATGGGCTATACACACCATGACCAGAGTTGGAGTTGTATTTCCCTCCCACAGTTGGTACTTCTCAGAGGACATAATGAATTGAGCCTTATGAGAGTGGTGTTAGTGTTACCTCTGTTGTTGGGATTGGGAAAGGGTATTCAGGGGAAGAATTACTTGGGAGGAGGGGGAGATAACATGGGATCCTAAGAGAGTTGATAATGGCTTTCCTTTGTCTCCCCATTGTGGCAGGACATTGTGACCTTCGAGGATGTGGTCATCTTCTTCTCCAAGGAAGAGTGGAGGCTCCTCGATGAGGCTAAGAGGCAGCTGTACCTTCATGTGATGCTAGAGAACTTTGAACTTGTAACTTCATTGGGTAAGGTCCCATACCCAGCCCATCCATGAACTTGCCAGTATCCATTTTTCCAGTATAGCTTTGCAAATTCCAGACCAAGATTCTGGGTTCTGTTAACTTCTGTATTATCTTCTTGCATGTGGAAGGATTAGCTGTATGCACTCTTCCAAAGAATGCCAAAAGAGTCTGGTCATCAGGTACCTTGTATCAGTAAAATAACTCTCTTGTTCATCTACTTCCTTTAATGGTTACTATAATCTAAATACATGGGGCTTTGTTTCCCAATTTCTGCACCTCTTCCTAAATAAAAGGCCCTCATGACTACCAGAGTCAGAAATAACAAGCCTCGTCATGATCAATATTTATTTGCAAAGGACTATGAGATGTTGCCAAAAATCTCTTTTGAAAGTGTTATTTTTGATCCTGGGCATGTAGCCTCTTTGGTCATTGTGTGAGGCTCATCTCTCTTGTGTTTCTCTTAGGACTGGCTTCATGCAGGCTCAATGTACATTCATGACAATTGGTGTGGAGATAGCCCTGGATGCTTGGTAGTGCAGTACAGTCCCAGAGGACAATTGATGTTGATCAGTTGCCCAATGAGAGAGAGGAAGACTTGTTACTTATTGCTCTGTGCTACCCACCTCCTGTGTGGCATTTCCCAGTACTTATACACAGGCAGTGTGAAGTATCTATAGATGGTTATATATTTCTTGAACACATCTGGGACCTCCTTAACCTTCCATACAGAATTTCTGGGGTCTCAAACAATAGGGCCTTATTAAATGTTGTTGACTGAGGAATAAGTCGCCTCTCATTTTTGTGATATAATTCAACCTGTGTTCTTTGTCTCATGACACTTCCATATTTTGTGATACCGACTTAACACTCCCTGAGAGTCCATTTCTTAATTCACATCTGGCTCCCCCTTTCCCCCATCAGAACACTGTTGCTTCATACCTTGATATGTGAGTCAGGAGACTTTTTTTTTTTTTTTTTTAAATTTTAAAATGTACCTGCATGATTTTAACTAGAGAGGTTACTGAATAGTAGAACATCTATATAAGACAGTTGGTGTTCACATGAGAAATACCTGGTGATGAGGAGGCAGAAGCAAGAGTAAAGGAAAAACATTAAATCAAACCACCATTAGAGTTACTCTAGGAAAAGCAAAACCTAACAGTTTAAGATTGAGCACTTTAAATAAGACAGCAGGTTGGTGGGGCAGTAGGCTTTGCTTGTTTGCTACCTGAACTCTGGACAATTAGACAAAGGAATATTCCACCTTGGCACATCCAAGAGACAGAAAATGTGGCAGGAAACTTGAGCTGCCGATTGGTTCGTTTGCATATCAATGCAATAGCCCCCATAAGGCCTTTTGTTACCACTTAAGAATTGCCCAATTTAGAGAAAGTCTATTGTCTCTCCCCAGTCAGGAGCAAGAAAGAAACTTCCAGTCATCTGTCATGCTGTGGTGCCCAAGCTAAATCTTAATGCTTAGGCTAAAACAATTCTGCCCCTATTTCCAAGATAGCTAGGTTAGCAAACATAAACCATCATGCTTTGGTTTTAATCAAGCTTTTGAAGATATCTTAAAAAAAAATCAAGCCTTTGCTCAATGGCTTGTTCTAAGATATATAAGGTCCTGGACAGTGATCCTAATGTTCCTAAGACTGTGAACCTTTAGTCAGTTATTGATGTTGTAGTGACCCCCTCCACCAACCATAAAATTATTTCATTGCTACTTCACATCTTTAATTTGCTACTGTAATTGATGTGGGAATGCCTTTCTGTATGCTGTGAATCTCAGTCTTTAAATAAAGGAGCTGTTTTGGCCCCTGACAGGTGCCATAGAAGAAGTAGGAGGAGAAATCAAAGCATAGGTAGGAGAAGCAGGGTGGAGTCAGGCAGATTGAGCAAGCTGCCCAAGGAGCAACATGTAAGAAACACAGGTGAGCCACAGGCCACGTGGCAGATAGATTAATATAAATGGGTTGATTTAAGAGGTAAGAGCTAGCTAGCAATGTGCCTGAGCCATAGACCAAACAACATGAACTTAATATAAGCGTCTGAGTCATATCTGGGGGCCTGAGCAGCAGCAGGGGTGGCTAATGGGTCTGGAACACAGGTCTGTGGGTCTGGGCCTCTGGCCGCCTGGAACCAAGAACCTCCACTGCAACATGTAATGAATTGTAGTGTAAATGTCTTATACACAGGATATCTGATATGTGGCCCCCAAAGGGGTCACAATCCTCAGTTTGAGAACTGTTGCCCTGGGGTGATCCTGGCACCATGAAAAAATAATCATTACCTGTTGGGCTGTGGGTATAGGTACACGCCTAGCTTTACAAGCATGTATGCTTAGAGTGTATGAAGCTGTGGGTTTGATTACTAATACCATATAGAAAGGCAGGGTGGTGCACACCTGTTAAGACTGGAGGTTCAGAAATTCAAGGTAAGTCATGACTTCATGAGGTGTTTGAGGTGAAGACTTATCAGAAAAGTAAAATAAAAATCATAAAATATATAAATAATTTTGTAGAATATTTTAAAACATTAATAATACATCTTCACCCTAACAAATATATTTCATAGTCATTTTTCTGTTTTCAGATTGCTGGCAAGGAATGGAGAATGGGAAGCTACCTTTTGATTATGTTTCTGTACAAGGATTGTCATTGGTCAGGACCCCCAAAGCAAGTCCAGCTAACCAGGAGTCTAACCCATGTGACATATATTTGCCACTCTTGAAAGGCATTTTGCACCTGGTCCATCAACTTAGGCAGAAATCATATTTGATTGGTATATGTCCAAACCTTCCCCAGAACCATAATCATTCCAACTCAGAAAATACCTTAAAACGATTCTCACATACAACCTCACCGGGGAAGAACCACAGAATCCACATGTCACAAAAGTCCTGTCCCTCTGCAAAGGTTGGAAAGAACTTAGATGTACTGGACAATATCCCTCCACAGAGCATTCCCATTTTTGAGCAACTTAACCTAATCACTGACTGTGGAGAAGATTTTCAAAGCAGAATAGAGCATTCCAAGCAGCATGAACACAGAGAAGCTTTCAGCAGTAAACACACTCAGGATCACCACCTAAAAGCCAATACTCGAAAAAGACTTTCTGAGTTTACTAAATGTGGGAAAGGCCACGGCCATAACAGCTCTTTTTCTCATCCCAACAGAGTCCATGGCAGAGAAAAGTCTTACAAGTGCAATGAATGTGGAAAATCTTTTAGACAGACCTCCCACTTAAATAACCACCTCAGAATTCACACTGGTGAAAAGCCTTATGAGTGTGGTGAATGTGGGAAATCATTTACGCAAAGAGATACCCTCATTAAACATTACAGAGTTCATACGGGAGAAAAACCCTATGTGTGTGATGAATGTGGCAAATCTTTCAGGCAGATTTCCAACCTTACAGAACACCGGCGAGTCCACACTGGAGAACGACCTTATGAGTGTGATGAATGTGGAAAATCCTTTGGATGCAAATCCACACTTGTTCGGCACCGGAGAATTCATGCAACTGAAAAGCGTTATGAATGTGATGAATGTGGGAAAGTCTTCACACACAGGCGTAGTCTTCTTGAACACCAGATGGTTCACACAGGAGCAAGGCCTTATCTGTGTGATGATGGGAAATCCTTTACCCCAAGAGACACTCCCAAGAAACATCACAAAACTCGCACTGCAGAAAAGCCTCATGTGTGTGGCGATTGTGGGAAAGCATTCATTTATAAATCTAAGCTTGCTAGACACCAGAGATCTCACACAGGGGAGAGGCCATTTGAGTGTAAAGAATGTGGGAAATGTTTTCAAGAAAGTAATGGTCTTATGCAACACCAGAAACTTCACACTGGATTAAAGCCTTATAAGTGTGGTCAGTGTGGCAAATCTTTTGTACAAAAGTGTCACCTCTTTCAGCACCATGTAGTTCACACAGGAGAAAGGCCATATGAGTGTGGTAAATGTGGGAAATCTTTTCCTCAACAGTCTACTCTCTTTCTCCACCGAAAAGTATCACACCATGGAGAGGCTTCATAAAAAGAACATGCTGAACTAGTTTCAGTGCAAGGTCTAATATTTTTTAGCTCCTGGAAGTTGTATACTGTACTCAAGAAGACATGGACCTGCAGGGAAAGTTCTCTTCTTGGTTTCTGTATTTTTTTTTTCAATATTAACTTTTAAATAATGGAACTACATGCCTGAAGTTGAGCTTTATACTTTCAAAGATCCAGGGTGTTTGCATTCCTTATTTTCAGGCATGGATGAGTTTACAAGGATTACTCCATATATGCTGATGTGATTCAGGGCCTTTGTCTGAGTTATATTCAAACCATGTTCTCTGGTAGAAATCATCTTTCTCTATCGGCTTTTTCATGGTGAGGTGGTCTCTTCAACATGCTAAGGAAAGGTTAATATCTGATGGTTCCCTGGAGGAAATCCTGAGCAAAGCCTTAAGGGCAGCATTTTTTTTCCCCTGATTGGGTGAAGCATAAATCTGCCATGAAATTTTAACAGGAGGAAACAGTCTTCAATCTGCTGGAATTTTCCATCATTGTCTTTCCTTCTTTATGGAAATTGTAGTCTCATACTGACACTATGGTTTATTTTTGCAGCCTTCCATTTACCAGTTTGTGACTACCAACCTCTAATCTATGCATTAATAAACATGTTTACTGCTGAGTCCACCTGTAGTCTTAAATTTAAAATTCTCAGTGGGAGGAGACAAAATTAAATTCTGCATAGATCAGCAGCATTCTCACTTTCTCTGTAGGCACAGCAGAGTCAAATGAATTTCTTTCTTATCTAGTTTTTGTCTAAGACCTAAGCATGTAGGACTTTGTGGTATAAATTTGTGGCCTTTGTGCTTCGATTCTGGTAAAACCAGGGGTCACTGAAGAGGGTTTATTTTTTTCTACCCTTCTAATAATAATATGAATTTTGTTCAACTGTTGTACACTTATGTGTAATACCTGACATTGTAAAGGGGAGATTTTCCACCTCAGTATAATGAGACACATGTCCTCCTGACTAGAAATTCATATATGATGGTGTTACTCAGGCTTGGTAAGAACCAGGTGTGATCCTTAGTTGGAAATATAATACTGAGCTTGATAAACAGGAAATGAAAAAGCTTTATAGTGAAGTAAGTGTACTCTGTCTATTGCAAAAATTCATCAAAAGTCTTTGGCTATGCCTTCATTTATTTCTGCAACTGACTAGTATTGTTTGGGAATGTGTGCATAGCTTTGCTGTGTAACTGTTAACTTTAAGATTGAAACATTTCATCCTACAGGAAGCGAGCTAAGACAAGTGAAAATCACTTCAGAACATCCGGAGGTCTCTTTTTCCTGAGAATAAACAAGCTAACCCACAATGAAGATTGAGACCAGACTACCTGTGTAGAAGCAGAATTCAGGTCAGCTGCCCGGAAGAAGTTTAGATCAACAGAGTCACTTGGAAAGGACATTTGAAAGGAAAGATCAACTCAGGACCCGCAAGGCCAAGTTCTCAGCAGAAAGGGGATTGATTTGCTCCAGAGGTACAGAAGGCAGGGAATTAGAGACAAACACAGGAATAGAGAAAAGGAGAAGGGGAAAAGAAGGATGGATATTTGTCCATAAGGGAAAGGACCACTCTGGATAAAGAGGAGACAGGTTTGGTACCTAGGAAAGTGGCAGTTTATAGTGGAAAACTAGGAAACCCCTGTGCTAAAATGATGTATTTAATTTTATTTGGGCATGTTAATTAGGTGAGCCAAAGGGGCTTCTGATGGTTGAACTTTAGTACTTTGATAGTAAATTGACCTTGGTAGTCAGCCTCAGGAGGAGGAAGTGACCACATAAAGGAATAGACCTTGGGGAAAGCTTTAGGAACGTAATCTAATGGTTTCTAGCAAGCCTTGCCAGAGCCATGCTCTCTATGCTTGCTGTGCCCAAACTGACCAGAGTCCTTTCAACACTCTTGAACTTGTTGAGTTTGCTTTTGCTGTTGGTGTTTTTGTTTGACTTAGAGTTTTGCCATTTAGCAAGAAACTAACAAATTCTCTTGCCTCCATTGCCCTGGAATCACATGCATGACCATCATCACGAGGGACAACTTCAGCTATTTCTTTGGTCCAGAGATAGAGGGATGCTAAGTACACAAATGCAGGAAAACACAGAACTTGTTCACAAGCTCAAAGTTTCAAAACTGCTTAAACTCTGTTAACTTTGTCTTTTGGCAGTTGGGAACTGTGACTACACTTAACCTTAGTTTATGACCATTTGGTGGCTACACTTAACCTTTTCTGTATGCATCAGTTTGGGCCCCTTTGCAAAAGGCTGCACTCTCAGAAGAGGGGGAGTTGTGAGGAACTTGGGGCTGCACACAGATTCTGTTTTTCTAGAGAGGCAATCTATGCTCCTAGTGATATCCAGGAAAGTCAGCTAACTCTTCTAGTTTCTGGGCATATATTTGAAGTTTAAAGAGTCATGTGTGACCTGTCATGCATTCTTTAAAGGGACAGAGAGGAAGGGACAATTCAAGTGCCATGACAGATGGGGAGGGGGATGTTAGAATATTAAGGGAAAGCTGAATACAAAAGCAGAAAACCAGGAGGTGTAACATGTCTAGAAATTTAGATGAGGCTCCCTACAGATAGTCTCCTGCAGTGGATTGGTGAGCTAAGTGCCCTCAGCTAGTTCTGGAGGCTAGGCATGGATTTCCATCAGGATATTTGTCCAGTATTTGGGTTCATAATGGAGAAGTCTCTCTGTTCCCCAGGGGCTTAAGTCCGTCCTCCCAGTCAACCACAGCCCTTTTTGACCAGCAGTGTAGCTTACTTACAGCCCTTTGGGGTAGTCTGTTGGAACTCTGGTTGGAAAAAAAAAAGAAAGAAAAAAAGCTGGAGTGGCCCAGGACTACCAATGAGGATTGCAGAACAGAAAATAAATAGCTGCAAGAGGTTTGTTTGCTACCATCCACGACACTTCCTGGGATCCCGCTTAGCCTTTGTTCCAAGTGATGAAGGTCCCCAGCTTTCCCCACTAAGGACGCTTAACCGGAGTAACTACGTTACCCAGAATGCACTCGCCATACAAAGATGAACACTGAACCTATGACTATTTAGAACGGTATTATTTTCAGGTTTTTACTGGTAGGGTGGGGCGGGACTTCCGGCTGCTCTCTGTGGCGCTCATTTTAGCGGCTTTTGGGTCCGTTCTTGCTGACCGTGTGCAGGACCCCTTTGTCCAGTGATAGGAGTTGAACCGTCAGAAGGAGCGGTTATAGAGATAGTATTCATCGCACACCGGACGCTGGCGGCGACAGCTTTGCCCAGGTCCCCGATCCCATCTCCCTGCCTTCTGTGCTAGCCTACTTGGTTGGCTGAGCCCACACTCATGCACAAGGCTTAGGTAAGTGCTGCGACAGCTGAAGTTCCCTTGCCCTCACCACTTATTTTACGAAATCTGAGATAGGGAATCCACTTATGTCGCTACTCCCCAAATCCCTGTTCGTGATTCGGCGTTCCTGTTTGCAAATCTACTGTGCTGAGACTTGGCAGTGTTTGACAGCCAGGGCCCTGGGGTATGTAATTTCTTGGAGCGATCTTGAAGCCTGGGGTATTTCAGCTTGTAATAGTAAGATGGGGTGTATTCTCCTTATCCCTACGACATAGGAATTTGTGTACGGAAAAAGTACACAGAATTGAATGTGGGTTTTTGGTTTTCAAAAATGCTGCTCACAGTGAGAATATATACCACAGGCGGGTTGAGTCATTGTTCTGAACTCCACAGGTATGCGCCAGCACTGAGTATTTAGGATCAGATGTAATGAAGGCATACCCAGGTCACCTTGCTCCATGTTGGGAGAGTGTATTGGAAGACCCAAGAGTTTGGATCCCTGCCATCATTCACGATATCTCTCTTCTTACAGGAATCCATTGCTGCAAATGTGGATATGGCCCTTATGCAGGTGAGGAGAATATGTCTCAGGCTGTCATTACTCGTAACCTTGTCTTGGGTCAAAGAACCCTTAACGAACCTAAGCAGAGGGTTCTGATTCAACGTTGAGGGTTCTTTGGAGTAGTTTCTAATGGTAACAAACAATAGAATGAGGTTGATCCAGCCATTGGAACGAATGCATGGAGATGAGTTTGACATCATTCATAGATTTCCCCCGTGGGAACTAAAAGGAGCAGGGTAAGATTCAGATCTAGAATGACCTTCAGTATCTGCTTCAGTGTGATGAGAGCAATGGGTCATTAAGAAAAACAAAGGAAAAAGGAGAGAGGTGATCTAATGTAGTCACATTAGCCTCCATGTTCCTATAGCACAGAGAATCCAGTTGTTGTGAGGGAGGCAATAAGATGAATATGGTGAGTACTACTCTAATAGTCAAGGTGAGTGTTAATAGTGACTAGGCCAGGGTTGAGATGGAGAAAGTGTTAGGAGTCTAGGTTAGTTTTGAAAGTAGTGCTGCCTTGCTGCTCAGATTTTAGAGGAGAAGGTAGTGTCATATATTGGTTCAGACTCTAGGACAGTGGTTCCCAACCTTCCTAATACTGTGAACTTTTTATACATTTCCTCATGTGGTGACTCCCAACCATAAAATTATTTTTGTTGATACTTCGTATCTGTAATTTTGATATCGTTATAAATCATAAATCAGAACTATGTGTTTTCTGATGGTTTTAGGTGACCCCTATGAAAGGGTTGTTTGGCCCCCAAGGGGGTAGTAACTCACAAGTTCACACTGCTGTTGTAGGAGTTTGAGATCTAGAAGCATGGAAACTTCCATCAAATGGAACGTAAAGTTGATATATAGGTTCATTTTTCTTGAGAGTTTTTTTTAATTGCTTTTAGCTACTTTTCAGTTATTTCAAAGATCAATGAAGGTGGACATTTGGGTGGGTGACTGTACAGATCTAGAAATTGAGAAGTGGCTTAAGATAGCCAAAAAAGTGCTGGTCAGTATTTAGCTCGAATATGTAGGTGTGTATTTTAGTTAGGAACAGTTACATTTCTCATAAAGTAATAATAATAGCTACTCAGGAGAGGAGGGCCTTGAGTCTTAATCACATAGGTCGAGGTGATAGGCATTAGAAACACAGTTATGAAAGAGGTAGAGTTAAATGGCCATGAGAAACAATAATGATCAATTTTTCTAAGGCAGAAGGTAATAAGTGAGTAACACTGTCAGCAATACTAAGTAGATGGTGGCCTGTGGCTGGGACTGAATGGCTTTGTCTCATCCCAATTCACTTGTTGAATTCTGCCCTATCTGGCCTTTGAGGGGTAATTAGATTATGAGGGTAGATCTCTTTTGTGTGGGATTAGTAAGTGACCTTGTAACAAGGTGCCCAGAAACTAGCTAATGCTCTTTCTCACCATTTGAGAATACCGGTGTAAGTCAGTTGTCCAAAACCATGGAATAGGGCCTTCACCAGAAACTGCCAATAATGGCTCCTTGGCATTAGACTTAAAGTCTTCAGATCTGTGAGGAATACATTTCTGTTGTTTATAAGCCGCCTAGTGGAATAGTGTGTTGGTGGACTATCCAAACTAAGACACCAAGAGTATTCTTCATGCTATAGGCTTACTCAACTTTTGTAGTCATTTTATATATGTTGACGGTGTTTCATTCAGGCAGATGGTAATTTTAAAGACACAAATATGCATCTCTGACTTACTGAATTGAGCCATTGAGGTTTTGAATCACTTCTTAGGAATGATTAAGGACAAAAGTAAGGCTGTGATTGTTGACGTGATCAGTAGAAGACACTGATGTGTGAGACTGCAAGGGATTCTGGGTACCCATGATTGAAGCAAAGAACAAATGGTCTTTTGAGCAAGATCCTGGGCTGCTTCTGATAATCAGGACCATTGTAAGGGTGTAAGGTTGAAAAGTGAACCCATCTTTGAGTGTATCTAAGAGGGAGCCTCAGCAGGACCCCTGAAAAAAAATGTATGACAAAAACAGATATAGCCCTGCATACCATTTTATTTGGTGTCATTGTATCTGCTATGATACGAATATCATGACTCCCAGTGGCATTGGGACCTGAGATAGCTGTGAGGCCAGAATGTAGGGAATAACCTGTCCCTATTCTAGCAGGGCTGTGTGACTTTTGAGGATGTAGCTGTTTGCTTCTCACATGAAGAATGGAGACTTCTTGACAAGACTCAAAGGCTCCTGTACCTCAGTGTTACGCTACAGAACTTTGCACTTATAAACTCTCTGGGTAAGGCTCTTACACTCCCCTGGTATCCTGAGACCCTCTGTCTTTTTTCCTAGAAACAGACTGATTCTTTCCACAGCCAGAACTTCCAGACTCTTTATTTCTTCCTATTGTTGGTATATATGCTGTGTGTGGTAGCACTGAGCTGTGTCTGCAGTCCCAAATAGATCATTCCCTAAAAGTAACCCTAATATCTTATTATGGTATAGGAGTTGGGCATCCTGTGGTCACCCTAATTATTGGGTGTCATCTTACATGTTGTTAGATGTCTCTAAAATCCTGAGACTTGGCATTACAAATGCTTCCCCTTGATTAGCTGGCGTTTTTTATGATTGCCTTTGACCTGGCTGCAATTTTGGAGCCATGGATTGTTCTTACTGGATCCTCCATTTTGGATATTTGAAGCGTAGTATTTCCTTCCCTGAGATCTATGGTGATCTCTTGTGAGATACTCTTTCAGGGCTAACTATCTTTCTTGTGAGCCTTGTTTTATGTAGTCATATGTAATAACACCATTTTGGGTAAAGGGGAGGAATCTGGTTCTTTTGAGGAGTCAACATGGCTTCATAGGAGTCTGGGTATAGTAAGTAGCAACTGAAAGGAGCAAACATCTCTTTTCAAAAACATCCTGTATCTACCATGGTTTAGATGCAAGTGCTACCAACCAAGCCTCATTTTCATATTCTCTTCGCAGACACAGTAGTCTTCTGACTTCTTATTTTATCTGTGATTTTTGGCACCTGGATACCCCTGTTCTGGTCCCAAGCATCTCCTGTTCCTCTGTCCTGTACTGTTCCTCTACAGATTCCAGCACAACCTCAGACAAATCTGAGCACATGCTATTCATTTTTAACTGGAATGAGTCCCCTAGGCTTGTACACAACCTGCTTTCTGCAAAGCCTACACTTATCACTAGCAGATGCCACTCTGCTACAATCTGGGTAGGAAGTCTTAGGGATTTGGAGGCTACTCCATGATGAAGAACTGGCCATTGTGTCACAGTAGCTTAAGGCCATGAATAAAGAGAGTTAGACATCTTTTGCTTGTGGTTCCTGCCATCTTGGTAGCTTTTATTCAGTAAGGCCTTCCCAATTCTGTTCTCTTTGGTACCCTAATGTTGCAATGCAACTCCTCCCTCAACCCACCCTTATACCTCCCTTGAGGAAACATTTTCCTTAGAGGAAACATTCTGGGACATGTTTGGATGCTGGGTCTTCCTCCTCTGAGCATAGTCAACATGCATTTCAACAGTAATTCTCTTTTAGGTTGTGGCCATAGAACAGAAGATGAAGAGCAGAGAGTTTCTACACGAGCATTGCAAGTTCCATCTACACCAAAAACTCACCTCTGTGAAAAGTGTGTCTCAATTCTTCAAAACATTTTGTTCCTGCCTGATCTTCCTGGGCAAAAACATAGTATAGAGGCACGTACAAAATTTGATCCACACCAAAAGCATACTAGTACAGAAAAACCCTTGAAGAAGAATGTAGACAAGGCCTCATCCTTGAAACGATACCTATTCCATATGTCAGCAAAGGCCTTTCCCAGTTGGGATATTGAGAAGGACCTCCCAGACATACTGAGTCTTCTGAATTCTCAAGTCTTTCCCAGCAATAAGAATTCCAGCAAAAGCACTGAAGGTGGGAAAGAAACTCACAGTCATAAAAATCATAAGTCAGGAGACTGTGGGAAGCCTTCTAGTCAAAAGCAAACACCTGTTGACCAGCCAAAAGCCTCCACTGGGAAAAAGCTTTATGAATGCAATAAATGTGGGAAAACCTTCCGAGGCAAGTACTCACTTGATCAGCATCAGAGAGTCCACACTGGAGAAAGGCCTTGGGAGTGCAGTGATTGTGGGAAATTCTTTAGCCAAACTTCCCACCTAAATGACCATCGTAGAATACACACTGGAGAAAGGCCTTATGAATGCAGTGAATGTGGAAAATTATTTAGACAGAACTCCAGTCTTGTTGACCACCAGAAAACACATACTGGAGCAAGACCTTATGAGTGTAGCCAGTGTGGGAAATCCTTTAGTCAAAAAGCTACACTTGTTAAACACCAGAGAGTTCACACTGGGGAAAGACCTTATAAGTGTAGCGAGTGTGGGAATTCCTTTAGTCAAAGTGCCATTCTTAACCAACATCGGAGAATTCACACTGGAGCAAAGCCTTATGAATGTAACCAGTGTGGGAAATCATTTAGCCAAAAAGCTACCCTTATTAAACATCAGAGAGTTCATACTGGAGAAAGGCCTTATAAGTGTAGTGAGTGTGGGAAATCCTTCAGTCAAAGCTCCATTCTTATTCAGCACCGGAGAATTCACACAGGAGCAAGGCCCTATGAGTGTGGCCAGTGTGGAAAGTCCTTTAGCCAAAAGTCTGGTCTCATGCAGCACCAGGTAGTTCACATTGGAGAAAGGCCTTATGAATGTGACACATGTGGGAATTCTTTTAGCCAGTGTTCCAGCCTCATTCATCACCAAAAATGTCACAGTGCATAAGAAACCTCATGAAAGTAGCAAATGTGGATAAGCCTTCATCTCAAGGCCTAACATCATTTAGCTCTTCCAAATTCATACTTGAGAAAGCCTTAGACTTATAGGGAATGCCCTCTTTTAGTATTATGACACTAGAGAACCTTCTGAGGTTGATCTTAATTCTACCCGTATCCAGGGCTGTGAGATTATTCAGGAGTTCAGGAATGAGTAAGATCAGGAGCTGCTTTACCCATACTGAACTGGCCAGGGTCCTTGCCACGCATGTCAGTTCCAGTGTTTGTGGGAGAAGCCATCTTTCTTTACAACGTAACTGGTGTCCACTGATGTGTGCACTTATCCCATCATGGTGAGGAAAGCAAATGTTAGTGCTGCTTCCATGGAGGAACTCTTGAATGGAGTATTTATGGAGAATTTGTTTCCCATTTGTAATTGTTTAACACATGGGTACAGCTCAGTTTTTACCAGAAAGCTCTACCCTATTGTCTGCTGATGGTGGCTACAATTTGCTTACCAGCTTATTTAAAAATTTTATTTTTTAATCAGTGTCACATGACAGGTGAGTTAATGTTTCCAGCCTTCTGATTGCTGGATGGTCACTGCCTTCTTCCCGTTGCTCTAGTCTGTACATAGATGCCTTATTCTGAAATCTACCTTTAATCGGTTTATTACTGGGTAGACTGGAAAACAGACTGAATTTTCTAGGAAAGAAAGAGAAGCTTTTGTGGATGTCTCAACTTGGTATACCTCTACAGAGACAGCAAGAGGGAAAAAGAAACAAATTTATACTGCTGCACAGAAGCTGCAGAGACTTCATTATTGTAGTTCATGACTTAGAAACTTCCTGTGGTCCCCAGGAGAGGTCTGCTATTGCCACTAGCTTCTGTACTTTTGGAAATAGAATGAATGTGCTCTATTTTTTTCTCAGAGGATGTCCTTACAATGTCCATGATGCAAAGGAGAGGCAGCTTGAAAGGATCTACAAAGAATGTGCCCCATTAGCAATTATTCCATAGGCTGGCATCACTCATGAGATGACCAGATCCAGGTGTGACCATTATTGGCATATAGATGATGGATATGGTAGAACCTGCAGCCAGCTGGATAGAATGTGCCTCTTGTAAAATTGTAGCCATCAGTCTTTGTCTTTGGCTGTGTTCACAGGATGTAGAGATCTGTGTATGTACAGTAGCTGAAGTCATTGTCAAAAAGATAAGATTTTGTGGAATAGTCTTTCTTGATTGTTTACCTCAAATCTGTTGCTATAGAGATAGGAAAATGAGATGGAGATCCTGTAGTCCAGGAATTTTTCTATTGTAATCACAACCTCGCTGCTGTATTTGCAGTCTGGTATGATCACCAGCACTGTTTGTCAGTATTTCTTGTATGTATAATGGGCTGTCCTTACCCATACATGAGTACAGAGTTGGATCAGAATGGAGGCTACTAAGGCTTCTGGTTTTCAGAAGGTATGAGTTTTGTATTTTGAATCACTTTTTATGAAGTTTATTGATGTATCAATGAAATGGATTCATCTTTATGGTTTATTCTTTGAAAATATACTCATCTTTGTGATGATGACCTTACCTTGACTTACCTCATAACCTGTTCTAATCTGTTCCCTTTGCCCAGACTTACACGTGTTCAGTAGTTTATATTTTACTCAAGAGTACAGTTTGTGAATGAAAACAAAAGTTGCTTTTTTCCTAGATATTTGTGCTAATACATAATTATTTTGAAACTCAACACTGTTGCTTTTTAATGCCTTATCCTTTATAGTGCTATACTGTTTTTTAAATAACTACAACACTACCCTTTAATCTTTTATCCATTCAGCTCTTTGTTGATACTTTAGTTGTATTCTTTCTTGAGCTGTTAAATATATGACCACAATGGATAAAGGCACATGTCTCATAATGTATGTTTTATTTCTCTTGAGCCAGTAACTCAGTATATGTGAATGTTTCCATTTTTAAGAAATTGTCAAACTGAACTAGATTGATGTAGACCAATGGTTGATTCTCAACCATTCTAATGCTGCAACCCTTTAATATAGTTCCATATGTTGTGGGGACACCAACCATAAAATTGTTTTGTTAATATTTCATAACCGTAATTTTGATACCATATGTATTGTAGTGTAATTATTTTCTGATGATCTTAGGGCAACCCCTGTGAAAGGGCTGTTCAGCTTCAATGAGGTCACAGTCCATGGTTTGAGAACCACTAACCTAGACAGTGTGTGAACTCGCTTGTCCACACTCTTGCTAGTATTTGATATATATAATGTATTTGCTTTGAGCCATTTAAATGGTTATATAATAGCATATAGTATAGTGTTAATTGATGTTTTTGATGTTTTATATTATTGAGTACTTTTGTGTTTATTTGCCAACTGTATGTTTTTAAAGCTTTTTGTCTTTGCCCATTTTTGAGTGGAAATTGTTACTCTCCTTTTCATTAATAAATAGATGTACACTAACAATATGTATTAAAGCTTTATTCATTCTTCAATGGTTTGATAGACTAGTCCTTGATAAATAGGGGGAGAGGTTGAATACTAGAACAGTATTTTAACAATTTTTTCCCATTTTGTTCACACTACAAATTCTGAGAGGGGTTGGGAAGAGATAAGAGAAGGGAAGCAGGGGGGTGGTACATAGATTAAAATGACATTTTTTAAAATAAAATGAATAAAAAGGGAACTCCCCCCAGAAAACCAAACAAAAACCAAACCAAACCAAATCAAACAATAGTTGAATTTGATGGTTAAAAAAAAAAAAAGTGTAGTATTTACAGGCACTGTATTCTTTAAACATTAGTAGCAGTAGTAACATATTCTCTGTTTCTTAAGTCTAGCCATTTTACAAGTGAGTACTGGTTTGAGAATTGAATTGCATTTCCACCATGACCGGTTCTAAACAGCCATTATTTTCAAATAATGAGTTGTGAAGAGATATACAATAGAGTGTTCATTTTATCCTCATCATTCTGATACAGTGGTCACAAATTGCCTGTAGAATCTGAATATATAAGTAAAACATTAGAATGTGACAACTTTTGATTATTATATTACCCTTGCTGTAATAAGAGGTCTTTGGCCCGGACTTTTGGGCCTAGTCTTAAGGTTTAGACTTGTAGACTCACAGACCCACAGAGATATTTATATTAATTTTAGGGTGATTGGCCTAAGGCCCAGGCATATAATTTTGCTAACTTTTTACCCTTAAACTAACTCATGACTCTTATCTTGTTTAGTCATGTGACTCAGCATCTTTTTTTTTTAGAGTAGCGTAGTTGTCTTTTGCTTTTTTGGGCTTCTCTTTGGCATTTTGCTCCATTTTTGTCTGTTTATTTTGTTTTCAGAGATTTTTTTTTAGTCTGGTAGCCCCACCCACATTTTCTGTCTGCCTTTGGCCAATCACCCCTTTTTATTAAACTCACAGGTGGGGCAATTATTTACAATGTAACATCATAAATCTGTCTTTCTGTATACTGTAAATATCAATCTTTAAATAAAGAAGCTTTTTGGCCCATAACAGGAACCATAAAAAAAAATAGGCAAAAAAATTAAAATAGATTAAAAAAAAAAGACAGAGTCAAAGACAAATTGAGCCAGCTGCCAATAAATAAATAAATAAATAAAAATAAAATCACAAGAAAGCCACAGGCCATGTGACAAGACAAATGAATAAAAATAGATTAAGATAAAAAAGCTAGCTAACAATGTGCCTAAGCCATAGGCCAAACAGCATAACATTAATATAAGTATCTAATCATTTTTAAAGGCATAAGCAGTGACAGGTGGCTAAAACATCTGGGGCGGCAGGTCTACAGTTCTAAGACCTCTGCCCACCCAGGGCCAAAATCCTTATTGTAACAAATGGCACCCCACGTTGGGTGCCAGATATTGCAACAAATTTTATTTGTAATATATCAAATATAGGATTAATATTTATTGTAAAGTAATTTAACACTTATAATAACAGGTTACACCTTAGGAAGATATTTGAGCAATTGGATGGTCTAAGTGATGGATGTTGATCTAATCTCTTAAGAAGGCAGGAACAAAACGGGCACTCAAGATCTCAGCAGACCCTCTTGAACAGGGCTGGCTACACTCTTTTTAGGAGCCCAGGACCCTGGATAAATGTCTTTTGACCTTATCAGCTGACATTTGAATCTCACTACACCTTGCTTTTTAAAGACAATTGAGGTATAATTATGTTAACAAAATTTTGTGTGTATACTTTGTTTCTGTTTTAATATGCATGCTTAAAACCAAGTTTCCTAACACCCTTTTTAATCAATCCCTCTAAGTGTAAAATGAGTATTAGAATATATTTAAACTTTTTACTAAATATTTTCATAAAAGCAAATAGTAAGGATTATGTGAGAGAAAGCTATGAATCCTTACAAATGAATTGCAATTAACTATATATATATATATACATATATATGCACATCTTATCAAATAATAGTTGTTTATGTTTGACAGTCTCATATAGTCTAGGTTGGCCTTGAGTTCATTGGCTGAGAATGATCTTGGACTTATCCTTCTGCCTGTACCTTTCTATCATTGAGATTATATACATGTCCCAGCCTGGCATTTTATGTGGTTCTGGGGATCAAATGCAGGGCTTCATGCATTTTAGGTAACTACTCAGAAGCTAAGTTTCATCCCAGTCCCGAATTTTGATATACCTTTGCATTCTCATTTTTGTTTTGGGTTTTCTTTCATTTTTATTTTGTATTTTCTTGGTGTCATTGAAATTGCACTTTTACTAGATATTGTCTTATACTTATCAAGGGGAATAGATCCAAAAGAAATTAGATATACAGTTACAAGGATAGTAAGGTTAAATTGATTAATACACAGATTGGATGGTCCCAAATGGCAAGGAAGCCTAGAAAACCAGTTATTACCCAGTCTAAGAAGCTGGAAGAACCAGAACAATAGGGCCAGGATTCAACCCCCATGAAAGGCTGAAGGTCTAGAGGCTCCCTAGTGAATCACTATAGTCTGAAGCTGCTGTTTAAAAGTTGAAGCCTGGTGTGATTCACATGCTTTTCATTCCAACACCGGAGGAAGATGGATCTCTATGACTTTGAAGCCAGCCTGTTTTGCATAGTTTCAGGAGAGCCAGAATGGCATAATGAGACTCTGTCTTGAATAAATAACTGAACAAACGAATGAATGAATGAATGAGTAAATGTTGAATGATCTGCAGTCTGGTGTCTTCACATCATGGCAGAAGCAAAAAAAAAAAAAAAAAAGGCCCATTCAAGAGGAATCAAGCTTGGTTCTTGGTTCTTGTATATTATCTTACTTTTCTGGGCTTTGTTTTATCCAATACCTTAACAGGCAAACATCTTTCTTCATGACTTTCCTGACTTGATGCTAATGATCCTTGGAAATGCTGTCATAAATCTTTCCAAACAGGACAATGAGATGCCTTAGTGGATAAACCTGCTTGGCACCAAACTGATGATAACCTGAGTTGATCCCCTGTGATTTACATGGTCGAAGAAAGAAAATGACTCCTTTAAATTGTCCTATGGCCTATACATACATATACACAATAGAAATAAATGTTTAAAAACCTTTACCAATTTTCTAGGAATCCTTCAATCCATTTAAGGTAAATAAGATTAACCATGACATATTAACAAAAGTATTAAGAAATAAAACTATAAATAGGTTTATAATAATGACACTCCAATGCCCTATAGTTAGTTTGGTTGGTTTTTGTCTATTTACAGTGTATGTTTTAAGTGTTATTTTAACACACTGCAATTTACCAGCATACAACGTCTTGGAAGTAAAAATTTCAAAGTGCTGTATTTTATAGTATATAATGGAGTAGGAATGTGTAAGAATTTTAATAAAGTTTTAGACCAACATATCCTAGAGACAAATATAATAATCTTGCATGGCATTACATGGGTGTGTGTGTGTGTGTGTGTGTGTGTGTGTGTGTGTGTGTGTGTATCACACAACCAAATCATATATGATAGACGTAGTACCAAGAGCCTGTATATATAAAGTAGTAAAGAAATCTGTAAGACACAATGATCAGAAGTTGATAACTACCAGCTGTCTAATATTTACCTATAGATCAACTAAAGAAAGACAAGTTTGCTTCCTAAATGCTAGATTTCTTGGAAACACACCACCAGCTTCTCTATGCCAACAGCTGTTTATCTAATGTCACCCCTATAACTTTTCTGTATACCTTTTGCCTCTCTATTATTTTTTGCTTCTCTGGTCAATGTAAATAACTCTGTTTTCTTTTATTACGCCAATCCTAGAAAGTATCTTTTCTTATTGTGTTTTTTAAAATATTTTTTATTATTTTGATTGTGTTTATGGGAGTGTGCACATGAGTGTGGGTGCTGCCAAAGGCCCAAGGCATTGCATTTTCTGCAAGCTGGAGTTAGACAGTTATGAGATGTGCAAGTGTGTCCTGATAAAAGACTCAGATACTTTCTAAGAGAAGACCATGTTCTTCACTTCTGAACCATCCCTCCAGCCCAAAATTTGTGTTTAATCATTACCCCCTCCCTCTATTACTATTGGGGGCTCAAATCATCAAAGTCATGTGTGAAGTGTGAGTTTTGTAGGAGAAACAGGGTGTATAAAATGACAGAGTTCATGCTGGTGAAAACCTTTATGAATACAGAAAATGCAGGGGAGTCTTCAGGTACAAATCTCACCTCTGTAGACTCAAAAATAGTCACACAGGTACAAAAATTAAACAGGCTAGTGCACAAAATCTCTAAGAAATAAATCTGTCCTCCATCAACAACAAAGAGTTACACACTGAAGTGAGTGTGGGGAATGGAGAGGTTACCCATACTCTAGAAGATGATCTCTCACCATACACATACACATAATTTTAAATTAAAAATAAAAAGCACAAAAGTATAGAGAGAAAGTGGTGGCTTAATAGGGAATAATAGAAAAGGAGGAAATGGGGAACTGGGCTACTTAAAACAGTATATTCACATATGAATATTTAAGGTCTTAAAATAATGTAAAAGGACAAAGTGATATGGAAATAAGTTTACGAAAATTTTTAATATTGTTAGCTATGAGAAAATGCAAATGAAAACAATATTGGTATTCCATTTTACTCCAGTCAGAATGACTAGCATTGAAAAACCAACGGTAATGATACAAGAAGCAGGGAGAAGAAATTTTTATACACTCTTGGGGGAAATGTAAATTGAAATGTAAAGTAGTGCTGTCACTGTGGGTATGAAAGTTCCTCATTGAATTAACCCACACATATGTACACACACACACACACACACACACACACACACACACACACACACACACACACACACACACACAGGTATCAAATCTGCAACTCCCTGGAAACACCCAAGCCACTCCAGCCAGGAAAACAGGTAGGAAACTACAGATCTTCACTTCTTCCTCCATTCCTGCACCAGCCTACTTTCCCCTCCCCACCCATCTAAGATAGTGGATCACATAGATCTTCCCCTCAAAACCTCCCTCCAACTCCAGCAGGAATTCCCTTGGAACACACAGGCTACGACTGCCAAGGAAGCAGGTAGAATAACTGTTGATCTGTACATCTCCCTCTGTTTCTTCATGTCCAATAACTCACTATCCCATCCCCAGCTGGGAAATAGAATACCTACAGCAGCCTCCCCCATGTCCACTTCATCTCTGGTGGATCCCACAGTTAGTTCCTTTCTAATCTCCCTTCACAAACTCCGTGCAAGCACTCAAGCCACTCCAAATAAGGGAAGCAGGTAGACTCACTTCAGAATCACCCCTCCCTTCATTTCTCCACATCTCATCCCCTAGTGCTATTCAGGGCTCTATAGCAGACCTTTTCTAGCCTTTCCAAATGTTCTGCTATAATTTCCAGGGGACTAACTAAGCAGATCCTTGGTTTCATCCCCCTGTAGACTTCCTGAACCAATAATCATTTCTAAGAGTCAGCTCACAAGATCCAGAAACATATTTTACCTAGAATATTTAATGCCCATACACATCAGGACCCCAGAAGATTTTCCTATAGGCAACACACAGTAACCTAGAAACATGAGAGGAGACAGAAATCAAAGGAGACAACATCTATCCAACAAAGACAAGACCAGATATCAGCACCTATAATTAAAGTCTTCACAAATTCAGAAGCCAGAGGCCAGCATAAAAATATAATGAAAACATTTAGGACAGTATGTCTCCACTGGAGTCCAGCAGCCATATCTGAGCATGCCTTGAGTATTTCAACACAAAAGAAACACAAATGAGAGCTCATAATTAGCTCTTATGAATAGAATGAGGTTTACAAAGACGAAATAAATAAATGCCCTAAAGAAATCCATGAAAACTCGAACCATGGAATGAAATGAATAAAACCACTCAAGACATAAAAATGAAACTAGAATCAATAATGAATACCCCAAATGAGAGAAATTTGAAAAAAAATTTGTAAATTAACAGGAACCACACAGGCAAGCTTCACCAACATAATACAAGAAATGGAATAAAGAATCTCAGGCATTAAAGACACAACAGGAGAAATGGATACCTCAGTCAACGAAAATTGTTTTTAAAAAGTTGTATCATAAGACATCTGGGAAATCTGTGACACAATGAAAAGAAAAAAGAATAGACAGGAAGAGTACGCAACACAGATAAAAGGCCAAAAAATTTTTGAACTAAATAATAGACATAAAACCTAGCCTAAGAATAATTTACCTACAAGGTACAAGAAACGTATGGGACACCCAATAGACTGGAACAGGAAATGTTCCCTAGTACATGTGGAGGTCACTGCCAAGGTGTGCTGCTATGAAAACAGACCACACAACAGAGATAGTTCAAGAAGTTTAGTATGTGAAAGGGAAATGCAAACGTTTATAGATTGGAAACATGAGAGAGGCAGGCAGAGACAAAGCCAAAAGAGCAAGACAAGAGCAAGTGTGGAGCAAAGAGAAAACTGACTACATGTTTAAGAAGTGTGTGTGTGTGTGTGTGTGTGTGTGTGTGTGTGTGTGTGTGTGTGTGTGTGTGTGTGTGTGTGTGTGTGTGTGTGTGTGTGTGTGTGTGTGTGTGTGTGTGGTTTACCTAATGGTGGAAACACACCACACCTGGCACGTAATAAGTGCTTCCACTGCAGTTGAGCAAGCTGGAAGAAGCTAACATCCTCAGCACACAATAATCAAACATTAAACATTTGGAACAAAGAAAAAAATGTTAAATGCTGCCAAGGGAAAGGCCAAATGACATTAAACCTGACTTCTCAATGGAGAACCTAAAGACCAGAAAGACCTGGACAGACATGCTTCAAGTTTTAATAAACCACAAATACCATCTCAAAATACTATATGTAACAAAACTTTTAATCCCCAAAGATAAAAATCAAGAGTTTCTATAATGCAACCAAATTTAAACTATATCTCCACAAATCCAACTCTTTTGAAGGTGCCAGAAGTGAAGGTCCGATCTAAAATAGAAAACACAGGAAAAAATAATTGCAGACCAGCAAAGTCACAAGAAAGGAGCAACACACACACACACACACACACACACACACACACACACACACACACACGCATGCATGCACACACGCACACACGCACGCACGCACATGCACACTCACACGTACATGCACACTCACACACAGGAACCAATAATCACTTTCTTTAATGGTCTCAATTTCTCACTAAAAAGACCTAGATAAACACATTGTATATGAAAACAGCATCTATTATTTTGCTGCATCTAGGAAACACACCTTAACATCAAGGATAGACATTACCTCAGAATAAAAGGTTGGGAAAACAGTCTAAGCAAATGAACCTAAGAATCAATCTTGTGAATCCATTTTAATAGATGACAAAATAGACTCCATACTAAAACTAATCAGAAGATATAGGAAAGGACATTCCTTGCTCATTAAAAGAAAAATCCACTACCAACAATAAAAAACCTACTTTAACAAATTAAATCACATATTGACTCTCACACATTGATAATGGGAGAGTTTAATACCCCACTCTTGTCAATGGATGAGTCACTAAAAAGAATATTAGATTTGCAGTTATTTTTGTTTTAAAAGGAGAAAAGGGGATATGTAGGGGTATTTTATTGTTTCATGGTAAATAATTGTCCCACTCACTGGCTGTTGTATTGAATTTTCACTTTTTGAGAAAGATCTCAAAGTTGGGTGGGTAAGAATGGGAGAGGATCTGTAAGGATTTTGAGAAAAGAATATGATCATTGTGTATTTAAAATTTAAATTTGTTTTACACATGCATGCACACATGCACACACACATATGTCATATGACATAGCCCTTTGGCTTCTGGAATCTAAGCAGACCTTAGTCTTACCTGCATATTTCTATTTATGTATCCTTATTTGAGCAGAATTATAGCAGGTATTTAAAACAGACAAACCTGTAGACTAAAGTTCCTTGTTCTACCTATTCCCAAGATCCAGACCAGCAGTCCCAACTAATCACACAAAGTCTTGTATTAATTATAAGCTATTTGGCTTATGGCTTAAGCTCATTAACAACTAGCTCTTAAAACTTAACCCATTATTATTAATTTATGTCTTACTATCTGGTTAGTGGCTTTACCTGATTTCCATTACATCTTGTTCTCTGACCCTCCACCTGCAGCATCTCTATCTGACTCCACCTTCCTTCTCCTTTATCTATGCTTGGACTTCCTGTTTTCCTATAAGCTGCTTTGCCATAGGCCAAAACAATTCCTTTATTATTCAATGGTAATTCATATCATACACAAAGACATCCCACATCAAAAACCAAAGAGCAAAACTACATAGAGAAACATTAAACACAAAATATTTATCAGAAGAATAATATCCTGAAATTTGTAGCCACATGGGTAGAAGTATAGGCTGCTAAATAAACCAATCTGAAAAGGACAATTTCTATTTACTGTGAAAGTTTAGAAGATGTGTTTGAATGGAGAATAGTGACCAGCACATATGTTGAGGAGGAAGAACATCATAAAAGGAGACTGGAGGATATTCAAAAATATAGTTCATAAACTGTTGAGTTTCCTTAAGTTATTTTAAGAACTAGGTGAGAGGTTAAAGAAGCATGCATGACTCAAAGACAGTTGCATCACCAAGATAATTCCAAAATGCACTATGAATTGCAAAAGCTTAATCCCTGTTTGTCCTGGCACAGCTTGCAGAAAACTAAGATGGCCAGAAAGTCTTCTCTTACCAGAAATTGTTTACCCTTTATACAAGCAACCCAGAGGAAATTTCTGAATCATGTAATTTTTTTGAGCTTTGTAAATTTTGTTAGTTTCCTTAGACTTAAAAATTTTCTTTCTGTCTCTTCCCTCTGGGGGATAATGTTTCAATCCAGAGGAAGTAAAAATGAAATAGATTCTTACTATGTAAACCACACTGGCCTTGGTTCTCCTGTTGATGATAAAATATAGGTCTGTTTCACCATGCCTAACTTACCTCTTCTCTGTTGTGCCTGTCACATTCCAGCACTATATACAATATTGCATTTTTCATATATTTTTCTTGAATAGAAGTTACTTAATGATCTGAGTCTTCATACATTATTTTTAAATTTGTTCTACCCACAAAAGATAGTTCTTGAAATGCACTAGGAATTTATCAACCATACACATAAAGAAGCAGAATAGTATAACAACAATAAATTATACTATTGTTATACTAAGCCCCAGTCAGTATTTCCATGAATCATCTCTTTGTGTTATTAATAACTACTTATCATTATTTAATTTTAATGGTGGGGGTTGACAAAGTCTTGCTATGTATCTCAAGCTGACTTGGAGTTCCATATCTTCCCTTTTAAGTGTGAGAATACAAAAAAAAAATACATTTTTTGGATTAAGCTCTGCAATAGGCAAATTTCGAGCACCCCTGTGCTCAGCATAGAGCATATCTGAAACTTTAGTATCTTCTTAAGTTATTCTGCTGCCTTACCTTTTTCCACATGTCATTGGCTTCCTCAGGAGTATACTTGTACCTGTGAAAACAGAAGGGTTATGGTTAAAAGGGTTTTTATTGTTTAAACAGTTTAACCTTCTCTCTCTTTCATGAATTATCTAAAAAAATCAAAATCCATTCTAATGTTATTCCTGTAATTGTAGGAGAAATGAGGTCAGTTATTCCAACTGTACATTTCTATGGCCTCATATCTTTGCACATGGTCTGTCAGAGAGACCATGCCAACTCTTTGTCTTGGCACATGAAGCACTTAGAAGGGCTTTCACTTTTGAAATAGGTGGAACATTCCTAAAAGGAAATACAAGCATCTCAGTTTGAGGACTATGTGGTAACATTTAGGTAAGAGTGCTACTTCCTTGGTTGGATGCCACACAAAAAGGTGCCTCTGTTGACCACCTGCTTTTTGAATATTCTGATATTGCCCCCTCCCCCTGTTGGCCTTTTCCTGGAGTCCTCCTAGCTGAAAATTTTCTCTGAGGAAAGTCGGGAAGTGTTGCACATTATTCAACTTTGGAGCTCAAATATCCCTAAAAATCTCTCTCTAAAAACCACTCCTCCACTTTTTGACTTGGGACAGTTTTCACCTTTGAAGCTTGGATAATGACAAATATTTTATTTATTTTAACAACGATGAACATAAGAGTGGGCAGTTAATATTGCTACTGAATTTGATGTGTGTGTACATTAGGGGAACATCAGATCTACTTTGCACTCCTTGTTCTCTGGGTGCGGGCCTTTTCAGAAGAACAATATCCTTTTTCCCAAAGAGGTTCTGAGAACTTTCCCAGAACTTCCAGCCAAGTCACCCTGTTTAGGTCCCAGCTGATCACAGAGTCAGCACCTTTTGAGGCAATTTCTCTGAACGAACTACATTGCCCAGAATCCAGTGCGCCTGCTGGTAGCATTTTCATTTAGGCGGGACTTCCGGACTAAGAGTCGGGCATCTTGGCTGCTCTGTTGCTCAAACTTTGGAACCCGTTCCGAATTGATGGGCGCCAGAAGACACTAAAAGAGATTCAGTTACCACTGTGGAAGCATTGGGCTGTGAATGACCCAGGCGATTCGGGCTCCAGAGCCAGGTGATAGCGGTCTCTGCTCGCCCTACTTTGGTGCTGCTCAGGCAGGTGAGGGCCATGGCCATAAACCCGGCGCAAGTGGGTCCTAAATTCTCAGACTTTCACCTGTCATCCTCGACTTCTAATCACAAATCCTCAAAGGGCTGTAGAGCAGGGGACTGGTGTGGTTGGGAGGATTGCGTATTCTGACCAGCAGTGGAATATAGGGAAATGTGATGGCAAAACAAAACAGGACCAGAGCAGAGACTTGAGCAGTGTGCATAGAACAATCGAAAAAAATGCCCCCCTCCAATTTCTGTAGGTAGCAGAGATTGTAGCAGTCGTTCCTATTCTGCGTGAGTTGCTGATGGTTAATTGTGTTTTCCTTTGGGTACTAAGGAGCATTTTGAATGATGGAGAAAGATGATCTTTAAAAGATTTAAAGATGGATTCCAGCATTCATTCAGGAAACAGTTTACTGTGGGGTTGGAATGATAAGGACTGAAGCAGGGACTCAGTGAGGAAGCTATTGCAACTGAGAAGGTGTTGGTAATAACTGTACTAGCACACTGTCGGGGGATCGAGGAATAGGTAATGGGTAGTCTTTAAGTTCTGGAGATAAGTTTGGAGATGAAACCATCAAAGTTTGCTGCTTTATCAAATGTGGCGTGAAGCAGTCAGTGAAGAGCTGACCACTGTCCTTCCCTCATTTCATAAACATTTTTCAGAAGGATTAAGAATCGGGTTTTGAACATGCTAAATCCAAGATGTCTCATAGTGCAACCAGCAGGAAAGCTCGCAAAGTGTTCTGGTCCAGCATCTTGACTAAGGGATCTCTGGAGATCTCATAGGTGAGGCACGAGGCATAGAGACTTGACTGGAGTTGAGGTTGAGGTTATGGGTGTTGTTTAACGTGGTGCTTAAGATAAGGAACAGAAAACTTGAGGACAGTTTTTCATTTGGCTCAGGATCACGTGGAGTAGACTAAGAATGGACTTGATTTGTTCTTCCTGTGTTTGAAGTGGGAAAGTAGGAGCTTCTTGATGAAGTTCAGACATTGTACTGTTGTGGGTTGGCACATTCTGGGCTTTATATTTCCCACCAACCTGGACGAGGATCTATCTCAGGATTCTAGAATGGCCCTGTTCCTTTAAAACAAAACAAAGCACTTCAGGACTTCAGGGCTTGGTCTTTTCTATTGCTTTTTCTGATTCCCTCACATAGGTTCTCTGAATGCCAAGCCTCAGACATATGGATATTTCCCTTACATTCCCTTTACTCCCCAATTCTTACTGCCTGGAGACAAGCCAGGATATGTGTGGGGATCAAAGGTCTTAAGGTTATCCCAGTAGATCACACTCTTCATGCTTTCTCCCTGGTGATAGGACATTGTTGACAGGCAGCATATTTAAGGGCTCCATGATCTGCTGCCTTATCCTGATGTTTTCTTGGATCAATAAATAAGGATTTTAGTCATTATAGTAATTGTTTGTGGAATTCACTGGACTGCCCCTCTAAGACAGGCTTTATTTTATTGCATTTTCTTCCCAGTCATGCATGAGTGTGTTTTATACTCACCTATGTTTTGCCTAGTGATTTCTCTTTTCCAGATCATTTATGATTCTCGAACTATGACCACCAAGAGAGTCCTAGACACCTGACTGAGACGGGATGACTCTAAGCGCATCAGAAGGGGCTTGGACTAACTCAAGTAAATAAGAACTGGAAGAGGCCATGACTTTCATATGTTTTTCTTATAGTATCAGAAAACTGTCCTGTGTTCACTTTCATTTGATGCCAATGCCAGAGGCCATACTTTCTTTCCATCATTTTCTCTCCATTTCTCCCCCTCCCCTTTTTAAAATAAAATGTCTACTCTAATTTCTGAGCCAGAACTTTTCTCCCAATGTCTATTGCTCTTTCTTCAGTCCTTCCTATCATTGGACTAAAGTTAGGCTTTGGACTAAACTAAGATGGCCAGATGTATATATAATTTTTTAGTATTCCTTGAATATAAGCCACTCATTTTAAATTAAATATTCCTGGGCCAGGATATACACTCATCCGTAACTCTGACCCATTTCTAGCAATTGGCCGTAGCCCTTCTAAATGTCTATTTTAAAGAACAGACATGGAGACTTTTCTCCTTGTACTAGCCTAATCCTTGTATCTTTATCTCACAGCCTTCTCTGTCCTATGATCACTGGATCCCAACATTATACAAATTGATCATGTGTTTGTCTTGTGAGCAACCATATGAGCTAACCTAGAATTATTAGCTGGTTAGTTTTATGTCAGCTTGACACGTGCTAGTGTTATCTAAAAGGAGGGGATATCAGCTGAGAAAATACCTTTATGTGGAGGAGGAAGCTGAGTAAACTGTTTCCTCACCAACTTGCTTTTGGCCATGGTGTTTTATGGCAGCAATGGTAACCTGACTAAGACAACATAGTTCAGAGTGTACATACCAGTGTTTTTCTGCCTTCAGGTTGTTGGTGTACAGTAAAAAGATGAAGAAGAATCTTCGGAACCAAGCATTTCTGCTGGAGAGCTGCATGTAACAGGCAGGTTCCTTCTTACAGACAACTTACCCTTGTGACATATGTGGCTTGATTTTGAATGCCTTTTTGGATGTGGAGGACTACCAAGGAACACACCCTGCACCTATAACTTATTCAGGCAGGGCATGTGAGGGACAGTTCTGCTTCAGTGAAAACTTTTGCCAGAACGTTCAGCAAAAGACTGTAGAAAATCTTTTGCAAAAGAAGAAAAGTAAAGCCTCATTATTTAAGAATATCAAAGTTCAGGTGGAGTCTTACTCATTAGAGAAGCCCTCTGTGTGTGAGCTGGAGCAGTGGACCCTCCAGCATAGTTTGATTTGTCACCAACAAAAGGTCACCTATAGCAAGAAGACAGCAGGGAACACTGAGAATGGAGCAGACCTCCATGTTGAACAGATGCAGTATAAGTGTGGTGAGTGTGGGAACGGTTTTAACCACAAAGATACCCTTATACAGCACCAGAGAATCCACAGTGGAGAAAAGCCTTATGACTGCAGTGAATGTGGGAAAGCTTTCAGCCGCAAAGCCACGCTTGTCCAACACCAAAGGATTCACACCGGAGAAAGGCCTTACGAGTGTAGTGAATGTGGAAAAGCCTTCAGTCGAAAAGACAACCTCACTCAACATAAGAGAATCCACACTGGAGAAATGCCTTATAAGTGCACCGAATGTGGGAAGTACTTTAGCCATCACTCCAACCTAATAGTACACCAGAGAGTTCACAGTGGGTTGAGGCCTTATATGTGCAAAGATTGTGGGAAAGGCTTCAGACACAAATCAACACTTGTTCAGCATGAAAGTATCCACACTGGAGAAAACCCTTATGATTGCAGTGATTGTGGGAAATCCTTTGGGCACAGATACACTCTCATTAAACATCAGAGAATTCACACGGAGACAAAACCGTTTGAGTGCACTGAATGTGGAAAATATTTTAGTAGAAGCTCTGATTTTATAGAACACCAAAGGATTCATACTGGGGAAAGGCCTTTTGTGTGCATCAAATGTGGGAAAGATTTTATCCGAATCTCCCACCTTGTTCGACACCAGAAGGTTCACTCTGGAGAGAGGCCCTATGAGTGCAGTGAGTGTGGGAAAGCCTACAGCTTAAGCTCCCACCTGAATCGGCACCAAAAGATTCATGTAGCAAGAAAACTTTAGAAGTTACCGAAACAGAATAGTATTCAGTCAGGTGTTGAATCTCATATAGTGAGCAGACATGACAGGAAGATGCCTTATGAATGGCAAACATGTAGGAAGCCTACAAGAGCTATGTTATCCTTTCTGACCAGTTCGAGTAACATGCCAGAGTGATGTCTCTTAGTACATATGTCTGAAACCATCTGAACTCCTCCATCATAGTCTCTCCAACATCCTCTAGGAAGACAAGACTTATATACTCAGCTCAGTTCCTGTAGTAATTGTGAAGCCCATGTTAACAGTAAAATTCCTCAGTCTGTCATAACTGATTTGTAAAATTGTCTTTAACCAGAGGATCTGAGGTGTGTATTTGACTTGCAGAGGTAATTTACTTACTTCATGGATGTTGTTTTGTGTGATTTTTTTTTTAATTTGCTTATTTGGGCCAGCAGTTTTCTATCTCCTAAGCTAGCCTTGAACTTCCCTTTCTTCAGCCTCCTAAGTAGCTGTAAGTTTAGGCATGTGCCACTATATCCAGTTCTTTATAAACTGTAATATAATGAGGTCTTTCCATTCTTTAAATCATGTAGACCAAAAAAAAAAAAAAAAAAAAAAAAAAAAAAAAAAAAAAAAAAAAAAAAAAAAAAAAACCCAAAACAAAAAACAGACCTTGCATTCTATTACTCTGGTTTTCAATAATAGATGCCTTAGATTTCATGTTACTTTTAATCTTAGGGGAGGTTAGCATTTATTAAACATGTTAGGATTAGACAAACTAAAGAGACAAACAGTTTTATATCTTAAATGGGATGATGGGTTCCTGGAGAGCATTTCTGAGTCCAGTTCTTGTGTTGCTTCTTGTTGAACAAAGCTCCAAAGATTATAATTTCAACTATTTGGAGGATCTGACATCCACATTGCATGGTTATTTGAAGGACTACAACCTAGTGTTGTGATAATCTTCCATGTGTTGGGGAGAGGAATGGATCATGTGTCTCATTTGTAGCTCATGCACCATATCTTCTTGAATGGTTGAGGAGACCGATGTGGCTCTATACTGCAGGGTCAGAGTTGGAGTACAGGCTACCATCTATGTATCCCAAAGTGCCACTGAACAAAAGTACAGAAATAGTGGATGTGAATACTTAATTGGAGGTTAATTTCAATTAAGTGCAGGGGAAATTCTCGTGGTATGAACACTTTTATTAAAAATGTCATTTTTATCTATGTTTCCCTCTGTTCTCCCTCCCTTCTCTCCTCCCAATCCCTCCCAGTCAGCTGCCTTCTCCTCCTCCTCCTCCTCATCCTCCTTCTTCTGATTCCTATCCCTTCCCAAGATTTTTGCCAAATATCTTTGCTGCATAGGCAAAGGATTGAGAAGAAAGTGATGGGATCAAAAAATGTACCATTGTTGTGAATAGCCCGAATTCTTGTTCACAGTGGAAATGGCCGGCACTGCTTAACACTGGGGAAGATGGCTTCCTATGGCATTTGTAGTGATATTGTAGTATTACTATACTATTGTTTACTTATTTGATTTGCCAGTCAAAGTGGATGGTCTTGAATTTTAAGTGAATTATTTGTATAGGCTTTATAGAGTGTAATCAGCATACTCTGTCTATACTGTATATAACTGTGTAGTTTGATACATGTTTATGTACTGTAAAGCCACTCCAACAGTGATGTTGAACGTGCTCTACAGCTAAAAAGTCACCATGTGTTACTTCAGAATTCTTCTCAGTGTCCTTTTTCATGTTCTTCACTCACTCCGTAGGCAACTGTAGACTTGACTTTGCATAACTTCTTCAACAGGTTTTTGTTAATGTAACTACCAAGTGTTTATGTACATTTTGTCTGTCGTTAGTCTGGATAACTATTTTGACATGTATTTCTGTTATATGTATAAGTAGCTCATTTATTATTGACTAGTGGAAGTATAGATTTACCAGAATTACCCATTTAATATATTTGTCCTTTCCCTGCTCCTTCTTCTAAATATTAAAATCAGCTGTTGAAGATATTAATGTATGAATTTTATATGAACATTTAACTGAGAACATTTTTAAGCGGAAGTATTGTAGTAAAAATAAAGTATTAAGAGAAAAGATTCAAGACTTGTGTAGTAGTGGGTTCGCGGGTCCCAGACAGCCAGAGATCCGGGACCCACAGCTGCCGCCAGACCGCTTATCTGCACACCACCGCCTAGCCCCCAGAAACGACTCAGAGGCTTATATTAACTTTATGCTGTTTGGCCTATGGCTCAGGCACATTGCTAGCTAGCTCTTACATCTTAAATCAACCCATTTCTATTAATCCGCGGGCCACGTGGCCCCGGCCCGTAGCTCACCCGTGTTCCTTACATGCTGTTCTTTTGGCGGCTGGCTCGATCTCTCTGACTCCACCCTGCTTCTCCACCTAAGCTCTGATTCTCCTCCCACTTTTTCTATGGTGCCCGCCATGACCCAACACAGCACTTTTATTTAAAGATATAGCACACACAAATGCATTCCCACAACTTGATTTGGGAAATTGCTGACTTATCTTAATTACAAAAGTGCTGAAAATGAGAGGTTCATTGTCAGGTAGCATGGTCGGAAGAATTACCTGAGGGTGTGGCTGCATGACATTTGCTAATAGCAAGAAAAAGAAGTCAGAGAAGTTGATTCCATAAATCCTGTGAAGAAATTGTGACACAGGCTTTTTTTTTTAAAAAAATACTACCAGAGAAAACTTAAGATATTTAAAAAAAATTCCTCAGACATCTTGGCAAAAATGTGCCGTAATATTAAGGACCTAAACCCAGGGTAAGCCTGTCTGTGTGATGTCCTGGAGAGTGAAGATTCTACAAACTTCTATACCAGTAAAAGCACTGATAGCTTTTATCTAAAAACACAATGCATATAAAGTTGAGAGGTGTCCTATCTTTCTTTTTGTTGCTGTGATAAGTACCACAAGCAAAAACATCTTGAGGAACAAAAAGGTTCTATTTGGCCCACAGGTTACAGACCATCATCATGAGAAGTTAAAGAAGAAACTCAAGCAGAAACATGGAGGCAGGAGCTGAAGCAGAAGCCCTGGGGAAAGACTGCTCACAAGCTTGCTCCTTGTGGCTTGATTATCCTGCTTTCTTATATAATCCAGAACCAGTTGTTCAGAGTGTGGCTCTGCCCACAGTGGCCCATGACCTCCCACATTAACATTTAGTCAAGAACACTTTCCATAAACATGCTTATGGAAGAAATTCCTCATTTGAGGTTTCCTCTTCCCAGGTGACTCTAGTTTGTGTCCACTTCACATAAACTGACCAGGACAAAGACTTAACTAGCTCTTAACATTTTTTGTGCATAAGAAACAGGATGCAGCTCTTAGCTGCACACTTTTCTGGTTTAACAGAGGATAGCCCAGTTTGTAGAGGTCTAGCCACAGATATTCTCAGACTCTGATACCTAGTAGAGTTTGCCAAACCAGATTTTAAATATTTGTGGTATAGGAAGTTTGTGTTAGCCCCTTCCATTTTTTTCCCATTTGAAATAATGTGCATCTAACTATTGTCCTAGGTTGAGCCATCTTTTTATTTTGGAAACACATGATTATATTGCTAGTTTTAAGTGTCACAAATGATGAGGAATGAATTTCTCTAGAATGAATTATGCAAGAGCTTTACGCATAATTTCAATGTTAAAGTTCAGGACTGTGGAGTTGAAATTGTGGTGAGATTTAAATTTTAGGTTATAAGGTAATGGATTAGGACCTTTAGGATCTTGATATGGACTAATTTTATTTTCAGTTGGCCTGACCCCATAGTGAACACATTTTTCTCACAAGGCCATACCTACATAGCTACATATCCTAATAGTGCCACTCCCCTCCTGGGCTATATTCTTCCAAATAACACTACACTTGGATATATACTCAAAGGAAGCTCCATCCTATCACAAAGACACTTGATAAACCATGTTTATTGCTGCTCTATTAATAATCATCAGAAATTGGAAAGAAGCTAGTTGTCCTTCAAAAGATGGATGGATAAAGAAACTGTGGTATATTTATCCAATGGAGTATTACTCAGCCATTAAAAAACATTTTTGTGCTTAAGAAACAGGCTGACAGCTGCTAGCTGCATATTTTTTAAAAAATCCTGAAATTTTCAGGTAAATGGAAGGAACTTGAAACAAAAAAGTCCTCCTGAAGTAGTTAACCCAGACTCATAAAGAAAATATGACATATATTCACTTATATTTGACTGTTAGTGTTTGAGACAATGATAACAAGCTACAATCTATAGAAGCATGGAGGTTAGATACAGAGTAAAGGACTAAGGATACTAGTAGATCTCATTAATAAACTAAAATAAAATAGAGAGTTATAGATGGCAGGGGCAACAAGGATGGAAATATTCAGTAGGGATGAAGAAAGGGATGTAGGCAATGGAGGGGATACAGGGACAGACAGCTAAAACTAAGAACCATTTAAGAGGCAGTATGAAAACAATAGAGTAGAAGCTTCCTGAAATATCTACATATATTAAGGCAGTATAACTGAAGCCACCAAATAATGGTGGAGATGGTCCCAACTGGCCTTGGGACTATCTTGTCACCAAATGGACTTGCCAGTTCTGCGACTGAGCTATTGGCCAAGGAAGTCTGATTGAAGGAGCAACCAAGGATGTTGCCAAGAATATACTTTGATCTCTATAAACTTATGGCAAGGTCACATTGCTGAAAAGCAAACAACAATAAATACAGCTTTCTTTCACCCCCCTCCAATACCCCAAACAAACCCCTCACTCAAACATTTATTTTCAAAGAAAAGTTTATCTGGCTCCTATGTAGAACACTTCAACATTATAGCATCTTTGCTACAGAAAGTTGCTCTGATGGCTACCATAGAGAAGGGTAAACTCCAAGCCAGCCACAAACCCTTTGATCTACAATGCTATTTTACCTTCCAAGTATTATACTGGTGTGAATGTAGGGCTAAACCAAAGCATTAGGGTCCAAATTGACCTGAAAGGCAAGTGTGGGCATATAGACTGTGGGCATATATTCAGGAGTAATTGTATGAAGATATAAAGAAAAATTGGAAAAAAATGAATGTGCACTTCATACAAATCATATGCTTATATAACACTTGAAGAAAAATTTTAAGTAATAATTGCTATTCATCTTTAAAAAAAAAAACTAAATTGATTTCTGTTTAAGAAGTCAGTGAAGTCTGGATCCAATGATCAAAGAGACTTAAGTTTTTCATCAAAATGATCTCAAAGTTTTTAGCATCTTCCACAGGAGACCTGGTCAGGCTTTAGAGATCATAACATTTTAGTGTCTCCTAAAATATGTCTCTTTGGAGATATTCACATCAAACTCCTAAGAGTCTTTTTTAATTAGTAACAGAAAAAAGTTTCATAATTGGTCTTGTCTCCCATGACCAGTGCTGTCTTTTCCATTGAAGATGAAATGAAAATTGCAGCCTAGAGAGATGAGGTCACAGAGTCACAAGCTGACTTTACTACAACGCTGCTTATTAAGAGTCAGGGTCAGCCCAATGAACTGAAAGTCCTGCAGACACATGAAGCAATGTGAGTACTTTGTAATTCAGTTGGAGTGGAAGAGCCCAGCAGAAGAGAGAGGTCATGTTAAGTAGCTTATATCTGGTACTGGGGAATCTGGGGTATAAATAGATCTATGTCACAATGAAAAGAAGGCACAAGAACAATTCCATAGCTATGAGGTGAGTAACACAGAAGTGTTTCCAAACTTGTGGCAGTCCCTTTGGTTATCACTGAGAGTGACTGTGGGTACACTATGATAATGCAAGCCATCTGTGAAGGTTCTGAAGGACTATTGCCATAAATTCATGTGATAATTCACCTTTACCTTTGGGATACATTGACTATCTTGAGATTGATTTTATTATTAGTGAGCTTATCATGGTTTTCTGCCTATAATGAACATTAAAATGGAAATATAAGAAACACACAAATCTGTGAATGGGTAAGATGTAAATATGTTTGTGGAATAAGAAGTATACATATGTAATACTGCATATATTATCTCATTATGTGGTCTATATTTTATATTTCATAAAATAAGTGTAGAAAATCAGAGAGAGGTAACAGACTACAGTCAATTCTTAGCCAGCCAACTGGTCTACCTATGTCTACTTTAAATACCCTTTTTACTCAGTTGTTTCACTTCTGGGTTCAAATCTGCATCATAATTCTAAGATTAAGATAGAGGGTATGAGCTACTACAATTTGGTAGTTAGGCCTTGAACTCACAGAAACACAGAAAGATCTCTGTTTCTGGAGTTATGGGATTAAAGGCATAGATCACCATTTGGTCTTTCCCTTGTGGGGATTAAAGGTGGGAGTAACCACTCTCTGACCCTCATGGCTTGACTGTGTTTGGATCTGTTCTCTGATATTCCAGACTGATTTTATTAAATATGTAATAAATCACTATATCATTTTAAAGGCATTAACTGAGTTTATATTGAATGACCATTGGTGTAATGACTGGTTTGAAGCATCTCCCTCTTGATCTAGGGAAGATAATATGAAAGGGAAGTTACAATATCATCTTGGTCACTGACAATGATGATACGATATGTCCTGATTAATATCGACTGGACTAATAATACTCATAAAGAAGAACCTGTTTCTATGACTTTTGTTGCTCTTTATTGTTGTTGTTTATGAAACATGAAACATTTTTGTTGGAAGGCCAGGGCTCTACCCCTCAGGTACATTTTTTTAATCCATACTAATGCTATATTTCAGTGCACACTGTTTAAAGTTTCAAATTATTCTGATTGTTCTTTATTATCTCACATGTATCACCTATATTTGAATGCATCATAAATTTCATTATAATAAATTCATCAATATACAAATAAATTAATAGTAATGGTGATAATAATATGTAGGACATTGCTTTGATTTCAACAATTGAGAAGCAGGGTGGTTAGGTATCTGTGAGTGCAATGGCAAAGTAATTTACGTGGTGAATTTCAGAACAGTCAGAGCTACATAGTCACATCTGTGACTTTAAAATATCAATAAAATCAAAATATGAGTAAATAAATGCATAATTTTAAATGAAAGAAATTAATAACATAATTTTGCTTTCAGACTATTATATGATAATACTTCCTGTTACATTTTGTCCAAAGAAATATTATTAGTAACTCATCAGTAGCTACTACTATTTACCTTATATCTGCAATAATAACAATGCATATCTGCTAGAATTATAACCAAGAGGTTCACCTCCTACTAGTGAAGTTATACTTGGAAATGGAACAGAATTCTATCATGTCAAAACAAACTTAGAATACTGTGTACTATTAAAATCTCAAGAGCCTTATTTGTATTTGGCATTTGCTATGAAATGAACATTTACATTGAAATAAAAACATTTTTAAAATTGTATTTATTTATATTTTTATTTTAAATGTATAAATGTTTTGCTTTTATGTATGTGTGTTCACTATGGAAAGTCAGTGCCTGAAGAGTCCATAAGAGAGAATAAATATCACTGGAACTGAAGTCAAAAGTAGTTGGGAGGCACCATGTTAGTATCATGGACCAAACCCAGTTCCTCTGTAAAGGTTGCAGCAGCAGCAAGTGTTCTTTACCATTGAACAATCTTTCTAGTCCCCAAATAAAAAAAAATTATGACTAAAACAAATAATAGGATTTCAATGAGGTAAGCAAAATGTAATGTGGGAAACACAAACTGCATAGAAAGCTGCAGAATTTTTGACAACCTCCACCATGGCTTTCTGAGCACAGAGCAAGATGACTGTGTTTGCAGCACATTAGCAATGTTAAAGACTTTCTAGTATCCACTCTGATAAAACAATTTTGGGATTTAAGGATTCAAGTACCCCCTTTTTTCCCTTAGTACAAACTTTACAATAGAAATCAAGCTACTGTGCACATCAGATAGTGATAATACATAAAGAAAGTTTCAAACTGACAGGGTAGCTGTGACTCAAAAAGTGTCACAATTGTTGTCCATTATACACTTAATTAAGAAAAATGGTGCATGTGACATTTATTATAATCCTCAGAATGCAAGGGGAGAGAGTACAGATAAAGCAGTAGAAAACAAGTATGAAGTCTACGCTGTAATTCATAGAAAGAAGATCTAAGATTGAATATGGACATGAGGTCTTTATAATTGCCCAGTTCAGGATGCTATGAAATTAGGAAATACTCTATATCTAAACTGTATACACTGGGGAGTTTTCAGAGCAAGAGGGAAAGAATAAAGGTATCTCCCATAACTTGGCTCATGAACTTACCGAATATGGGTATGATGTAATATTAGTATGAGAGCTTTGGAATCAGAAGAATTGAGGAATATAACTGACCACCATTCCTTGAGACAAAGAATGTACATATAGTTAAATATAAGATAAGAAATTCTTTGTTTGGCTGTTATGAGTTACTAGGGACATTTTTTATCTGGCTGATATTTTAGTGAATATAAGGTAATAAGATAACAGAAGGTAGTCAGGGATGACATTAGGAACTGAACTCATGAAAGGCAAATTTTGTTGTCCAGTTTATTGAGTAAAATAGAACTGTATTCAGTGTTAAGAAAATAATCAGAACAGTGAGGCCTCAGCACTGGCATTGGTCTATAGGTATATGTTGATCCTCAACATGAGACATGGTCAAGTACAGAAAGCTGTAGAGTTTGAATGATAAAGATTGATATATATATTTAACAAAAATAAATCTTAAAAATTTTATCATTATATTCTTAAAAAATAAAGTTTCATTTTATCAAAATAAAGCTGAGTGAATACTTACCAGTGACATAAAAGATTTCAGTGGCTGTACCCGGGATGACCACACTGCACCTTTGTGTGTGAAATCCTATGATTGTGAAGATAAACATCAATTTTTAGGTTGGACAAAATGTATCACAGACCCGAGCATAGAAGTCTCACACTGTGTTGGACATTGGCCATTGTTTCTTTTCATTAACATTGCTTCTTACCAAATGATCTGGAATGAAACTGTTTAACCACATACTCATTTCTCAAGCATGTGGAACAGATATATATATATATATATATGTATATTATATATATTATATATATTAATATATATATATATATATATATATATATATATTAGTCATTGTAATTTTGGAAGTAACAAAGGGTATAGCAGGTCTAAAAATGAAGCGTTTGGTTAATAACTGTAATTTTACCATCATCACATATATGGTGCAATAATTCCTTTGGCATAATCTTCCTGGAAATTTGCCTGGCCTCTCAGTAGATACATAAACTTTTAGAATCTGGAAAAGACTTTCCAAGAGTGTGGTTATGCAAATCTTTAGTTCCAGGATAAAGGAGGCAGAGGAGTGAGATATTTATGAGTTCATGCCTACCTTTGGCTGCCCTTAGCATATGCCAAGACTATATTGAAAAGCAGCATCTCAAAACAAAACAACAAAGTTCTCAGAAGACATTGAATTTTCACTTATCATCTTTGGATCAGGGTATATCCTAAACTGTTTCATAGTTTCTGTGTAATATATAAATCACGTGAAGCAGCAAAAGACAAATAAAGAACATGTTTGTAATAATGTTCTGACAATATTTCAGTTAACTCACACCTCAGTTATCAGCTTTAATGAATATTGGATGGTGATTATTGGGATCTGTGATTCTGTGAGTTTCAAGTACGGACACATATTTAATGCTCCTGCACATGCAAAACCAAACTTAACCCAGACTCTTTATGTCTTTGTATGTGACATATACTTTTTCAGCTAACAAAGAAAGATTATAGATATATCCTAGGGTAATTTTATAAGTTAAACATGATTTGAAACAGAAAGGACTGGATAAAATGAATGCTGTTATATTCTCAAAAGTGGTATTTAACTAATTTAACAAAAAAGACCCGTGTTGCATTGTTGACGAGAAAAGACTTAGTGGTAAACGTTTCACAGATTAGAACACATTTTAATTGTTCTGGGCTATAATAGATGGAGTTCTACACCAAATGCTATTACACTTAGATGTTTCTGGTAGTCCACATGATTTTGGGAATATACTACTGTCTTGCTTTGAATCAGTATGTAGAATTCTCCCTTTTTTTATAAACTGAATTATTTTATACCCAACTACATTTTCCCCTCTTCATCCCCCATTTTGGTCCTGCCACCGTAACTCCCCCAAACTCCCAATCCACTCCTTTTCTATTTCTATTCAGAAAAGGGCAGTATTTTTAATGATATAATTTTTTTGTACTTAGAAAAACATTAGGAGTCACTCCCCAGAATGCCAGAAATAACTACAAACAGTGTGAAAAGCTTTTTGTATCATTTTGTAATAGTTAGTACAGGAAGATTATTTTCAAGCCTAGTTATTTATGGCTGCTTGATAATCCTTTGTTATGAGACTACGATTTTAAGAAACGGCAAGTGGTACTATATGTTATTGTAAAGTAATTGTGATGCAGAACCTTAGTATCCATGGTTGTAGGTAGTATTATTGATAATGTACTGTTAATTTTAGAACATTGTGTTCATCAATGTCAACTGACTCTGAGTGTGATGAATTAAATGTTTTTGTTTAACTGCGTATGTATGTATGTATGTATGTATGTATGTATGTATGTATGTATGTATGTATGTATTTATATATGTATGTAGATAGTCCAATGCTAATTTTTATTCAGTTTTTAGGTATCTTGTAAGCTATCTATAATTTAGTAATCAGAAATCAAGTAATTTCCAAAAGCTTTTTTTTTTTTTTAATTACTGGGCAATTTCCACATCATACAATCTCTGACTCCTCACCTTTGCTGGCAGAGAGAGTTTCATTCATCATGCTTGGTTTACTTTCTCCATCTTAATAGTAACTGTTACCTCCATAGATGACTACAATGTTTTGTCCCTTTTCTCTTCCTCCGTCCACACATTTGCAATATGCGTTATGTCCTTATTTGTCTTCTCTCGTGTCTCATCTTAGCCTCAACTACAGTTTCTCCTGACTTCTTGAACATTCTCTCCATCTTTTACACAATTTTAAAAAGCATCTCTGTCAATGAGTTTGGATTTTTTAGACCATCCTCTTGCAGTTGCTTAATCACTTGTAAATGATGCTGGCCCACATAATCCCACTGAATATTTGATGGCAAATGATGTTCAGCATCTTGTTCCTGCAGGGTATGATGCATAATGTGGACCTCCAGCACAACAAAAATCTCATACACTCCTTTCATGCTGCAAAAACATCAAGCTCAAAATCAGTCATGATGGCTGCATGGCCTTTGGTGCATGGTAGTCTTGGTATTATACACTCATCCTGCTGACCAGTAGAAGGCACATATTGACCTAGAGCCATGAGGTGATGGCATCTCCTGAGGTTATAATTCATATGTAGAATTTTATGTGCACATTAGTTAATTGATTATGGGCTGCCTTAGGGAATGTGCAAGTGTTGTTCAGGTCAAAGCCCACATGATTGTTACTGAATGTTGTAAAAAGAAAACTCATTTGAGTGGTTAGTTTTAAAAGTGGAATCACTGGGGTCCATCGAGATTTTTTTCTACCATGTTAGCATGTCTGTTGGTGTCATTGTTAAGGTTTTTTTAAGTAGCCATGTTGAAACTTTATGAATGTATCATCCCTGTCATTTATAGTAGATGCATTAACACATCAGATGTCTGTTCTTCTACTATTACTCTTTTTTAACCTTCTCTATTACAATGTTCCTTGAGCCTAAATTGTAGGACTTTTACTGCAGATGATCAGTTATGGCTTGGAACCACCCACATAATCTCTTATCTTCTGGATTGTAATTAGCTGTATTTTTGGAATGGCCTCCTTATTTAGCAAAAGGTGGTTTCTTTACTGATTGGTGAGAGTTATGGGCATGGATGGATTGTTGAGAGCAGAAGAAAATAGTCTTTTCAAGAGATGAACACACAACTGATTATCTATTACCGAATGGTGAAACCTGGAATAATGTACATATAGGTGACATTATACTGACTGCAGAGATTTTATAAACAAATAAAAAATGGCTTGCAACATGAATTTCAGAGGTAGTGAGTGAGGAGTATATGGAAGGGACTAAAGGAAAGAAAGACACAATAATGCCATTAAGTTTTAATTTCAAAAATTAAAGACTTGGAATTACAAATTAGTAAAAAACTTATTTTGTGTAACATAAATTAAATTGAAATTATAACATGTGCTTATCAAAATAAACACTAAATAGAATGTGGGATTTTTTAAAAAACAAGTTTGATTACTGTAATATGTTTTCCAATTTAGCAGATATGAACCATTTGTAAATTTTAATGACATTTATAGACATTGAAGGGCATGAGATCCCTGATTCATTCACAAGTATACCAAATTTGGTATTTTCCATCTTTTATTCCATAACTTCGAGATATTTTATTTTTTCTGTGTTCTCTGTTTACAAATGAGCAAGTTTCCTTAGTGCATTTTCATACTTAGTGTTTTGATGGACTCTACCTCTCCCCTTCCTCCATTTCTCATTGCTCATCCCAGCTTATTCTCTTTCATTAGTTCTTTCAATATCAAAACACACGTATTGTATTATCCTCACTAAGCAAAAAGAAGAGCCTCTTATGGGTCCCTTTAGAATTTTCTGGACTCTGAACACACCCACTCCCACAAAAACACACATTGTAAAATATTAGAAAAAATAAAATTGCATTTGTGACAGTGATATCTGTCTTCATGAACATTGAGTAAATTATGTAAGAGGGCAATTTCTACTTTCTCCTGTAGACATTCTGTAGGTTGGCCACTGTGCCAGTGCATGAAAAGGGGAAGACTTTAAGTATCTGATAGTTCCTCAGATCTCAGCTCATTTCCGGACTATGCTTAAATTTTTCCAAATCTTAACCTCCATTGCCGTTTCTGCAAAGCTCTTGATTGGAACGTGACTGTCCCTGCATGGCTTCTGAGTGCAAGAGGCAACATTGTTCACCTTGTTGCTGATTTCACAACTACTGTTCTCTGCTTCTGCAAGGAGATCTTACACATTTTAAGAATGGTTTACATATACCTTCTCTGGCAAGAATAGACATGGTGCCCTGGGAGGTTCCTCCCACAATACTAAAATGATTGGCTGACTAAAACACCACCTTCCCCTTACCATTTCCACATTTGACTAATGACTGCTGCGTGGTTATTTCAAACATATGTTCAATAGAAACACTGAACATTTGCCCAGTAGCTATTTATTTATCAGATATTGTCCTTTCTCTTCAAATTTCTCCTGGTATATTTTGCATCTTTTTATTTTTGTTTTGTAGTCCATAAGATTTCATGATACAAGATGGTCCCACCTCTCTAATATCCCTGATCCAAGATGACTCACATGCATGTTTTTCTATGTGCTGTCACTTTTCATGAGATGTAGGTATTTAACTTAATATGATGTATGTTATTATCAGAACCATCATTCAAATATGTTCTGTGTTCTTTATTAATACATTTTCTTACCTAAGATATTCATGGTATAGTGACCAAAAGATCATTCAGTGCAATCTCTATCCACAGTTTGAGTCCATGTAAGGAAGTTTTCTGAAAAGAATCATTTCTTATCTAGCAATGTGAAATACATTTTCCATAGAGCTTTTAAAGGCAGGAATCCCCCCAAACCTCTATTCTTGTAGACAGTTGGCAGGGGAAAAAATGGGAAGAACAGTTTACTAAAAGCCAAAAGCACATAGTTATCTGGGACATTTAGGCAAAGTTTCTAGAATGTAGTTGGATACTTTCCCAAAGAACTTTTGAATCAAGAGGTAATAATGGTGTGAGTGAGTTTTAAGCAAAACCAGAGATGGCTCCAGTTGTGGCTCGATGGAGAAAATTTTGTCCTGTCACAGATCATAAATATATTCTTGTTGGTGTTATAAACTTCTCATTACTTATCAGTAAACAGTTTATTAATAATTGATAAAAAACTCTGTGCTCTTTATTAGATTTGTTTTGTTTGTACCATGACTAGAATATATCACTATTTCTGGAACTGTGTTTGTATGCTTGGACTGTCACTTATTTTTTTTCATAGGCCAATGTCTCCTGATCCTGAGTGCTGAAATTTATGTCATACTTGCTGTCAATCCTTGCATCAATATGTGCATTTTAGGTATCCAGAAATCTCACAGTAACATAAAAAAGAGTAACTATAATGACTCATCCCAGAATTTTGGAGATTGGTCTTTCTATGTGGTCTAAGTTGTCTTTGAACTTTGAGCTTGAATTCTCTGTTTCATGCTCTCAGTACTTTCATAGATTAAAGGGGTGTTCCTTTCTTCCAAAATACATTTACTTGCTTTCATTCATTTTGAACAGAGAAGTTGCATGATTATAATCTAAAGTATATTGTGCTGACTCAAAGAATGGACTTCAAAAATATGGTCATAAGAATCATTTTCTTGTCACAAACTACAATTGGAATTCTGGGAAATATCTTTTTTATGTTCTACTATCTAGTCCTTTACTACAAAGAACACAGAGTAAAGCTGACAGATTTGATTCTTATGAACCTAATGGCAGCCAATTCCTTGATCATTCTCTCTAAAGGAGTGCCCCACACAATGGCAGCTTTTGGGTTGAAGAAATTTTTGAATGATTTTGGATGCAACCTCCTATTATACATTGACAGATTTAGTAGAAGTGTGTCCATTGGAACCACCTGCCTCTTGAGTGTCTTTCAGGCCATCACAATCAGTTCCAGGGAATCCTGTTGGAAAGATGAAAAACTCAAACCCACAAAATACATTGGCTGCTCCATTGCACTCCTCTGGCTGTTCTACATGTTGATACATTTTATTTTCTTTGTGTATGCAACTGTCAAAATGAATAGCAAAAATGTGACAAGAAGACGAGATTTTGGATTCTGCTCCTTTCCAGTGCGAGATGAAATCAGTGATTCACTCTATGCAGCATTGGTGGTGGGTCCTGAAGTACTCCTTTCTGTGCTCATGGCCTGGTCCAGCAGCTCTATCATTGTCATTCTGTACAGACACAAGCAGAGGGTTCAATACATACGCAGTACTCTAGGTTCCAACAGAACATCTCCTGAGTCCAGAGTGACCCAGAACATTTTGATCTTGGTATGTAACTTTCTGGCTTTTTATACTCTCTCGTCCATCTTAAGAGGCTGCATTGCTCTTTTGTACAATCACAGTTGGTGGCTGGTGAACATCACTCACCTCACTTCCCTCTGTTTCCCCTGTTTTGGACCCTTTGTTCTTATTTGTCATTACTCCATTGTATCTAGGCTTAGATTATTCTGGACTAAAAAGAGAAATCTCTGAATGTTAATTTTTGCATGATATCCTTTAGTTTAATTATCAATTACCCTCAAAGGTTCAAGAAAACACATTAAAGGGATAGCAAAATGTCTTTAAAATATTAACCACCCTGAGTATTGAAATTTTGTCAGCTTGTTGACTTACCAGCCTATATGGGGCAATTACATTGTGAACAAGCCATGTACTCTTCAACTTAAAGATTCTCTCTTTTCCTTATAATGTAAAAAAGCTAGTAAACAAGCTGCCAATAAATTTTTTCTTCATGTATCTTCTGTTCTGACATGTCATCTTGGCTTCTTGGTGATTTCTTCTTAGCTGAGGATCCTATAATCTGTCAGAAAAACTGAGTCCATGGCTGACTATGGACTTCTGTATGCCTAGATCATTCAAAACTGTTTAATTATGCCCCCAAACCAGAAATATTTTTCTTTCATAACTTCATTCATCATTCATATCTCCTGTACTTTGTATAACATTTAATTCATATCTCTCATACCCATATAAAGTAAATTTTTAATGAATAACTGTTTTGATATGATCTTGAATTGTTGCTTGGTGGAGTTTAGTGTGAATTTTGGTATCTATATGTAGGAGGAGCTTGTTGTGAAGTGGTTTTTGTTGTATATTTAGTATATTTTAGTGTCTGAATAATAGTACTTTGATCCAAAAAGTTTAGAACAAATCTTTCCTTTTCTTTCATTGACTTGAGTAATATTGGTATTAGTTCTTAGAATACATGGCAGTATTCTGCTGTGGATATACCTGACTAGAGTTCTTTTTAGATTAAATATTTGTCATAAGCAGGTTATCATGGTCTTATAAATTTATATCCAGGTTTTCAGTTCTGCACAATGGGTTTGACCGATTGACTGGTCTTATGCCAATGCCAAGCTGCCATTTTCATGAAGGTTCTACTATAATTTGAGGTCAAGTATTAGGATACTCCAACTTGACTTAAAAAATGAATCAGAGCATTGGAGCCTGAGCACAGGTACCAAATTTTAGGTCTGTGTTGATCCTCCACATGTGGTATGACTAGGTAGAAAAAGTATAGGATGTGATTTATCCAGATAAGTATGCATAGAATAAAAATAAATATTTTATAAATTTTTATTTGTCACTATACATGCAGCTCAATAAAATAAAACAAATTGAACATTTATCAGAAAGAATTGGGGTTCAGTGGATGTGACCCGTGTGAGTGCACTGTACCTTCTTGTTCAGAATTCTTTGGCTGTGAAGACAAGGGCAGACTTTCAGAACTGAGTAGAGTTACCTCACAGGGATGATCACAGGGGTGTTTTCCCACTATGGAAGATGTTTGCAACTGTTACTTTTTGAAGATTTCTTCTAATCTAACTACATTTAATGCAGGTCTACATTTAAATACTCAAATCTAAAGCACATGGTACAGAGACTTTTTAATCATTATAAATCAAGAAGTTTCCAAAGCCTTGGCAATTCTTAGGATGAAGTATCTTGTCAGTGTTTTTTTTCCATTCTCACAGATGTAGCAGTGCATTTCCTCTGGCACCATCTTCCTGTGTAGGCAGAGCTTTTAAAAACATCCATGGATATTAATTTTTACTTTATTTGTTGGACAGTATGTTTCCTAGGTGATGCCATAGTTCCTATATGTATGATCATCAGATGGAGCAACAAAAATTTTAGTTACAAAGATGTTTATGTTATTGTTCTGACCACATTTCAGGGAACAATTGTATGCATGATACTTTGGTTATTTCATATCATTTTGTGAATGTATTATTTTCTTCCTCAGTACTGCTATGTGGAATTCTCTTTTTACAAATGATCTATAATGGTTTATAGTTACAAAAACACTTGAGAGTAATTTTCAAGAATTCCAGATATAAGTTAAACAACCAAAATGAAAGACATTTTGTATGATTCAGTCATATTTTGTACAAAAAGACCATTTTTAAAAAAAAACAAATATATTTTTATTACAGCTTCCTAGAGAATCCTTTGTGAAAAGACTCAGATTTTCAGAACTGGTGAGTAACTTTGTGCTAGTTTGCAAAATGAGAATAATCCATAAATAATCCAAAATTGGATGGCCTGTCAGTCTGAGAACATTGCATTACTCATTCTCTTTTGATTTTGAGTGTGTTAAATTAGATACATTATCTTGCACTCAACTCATGTGATTTCTGATCCCAGTGGGTCACTTCTGCTGGAGACATCTCCGTCACTCTTGGTTACATTACTACAACTTCATTCTAGTGCGCTGCGTCCAGAGATACAAGAAATGTGACTCTCCAATATTTCTCTCTGTAACTTCCCGAACAATCCTCTAGTTTTGTAAACTATGCATTATATTCTCATTTGTCGCCTGCTGAATGCCTAACATCAATGTTAATTCACATTTACTGAGGAGTTTCTTGACCCTCTTGTTTAAGATCTTTGTAGCTCTAACCCTACCTCAATCCAAACCCGAACCCAAACCTGACCCTAACCCTAACCTGACAGTGAGTTTTGGATTTTTCATCTTTCTGTTGTAGCTGCTAATCTACCTGTCAATGATGTTGATCAACATGGATTTATTAAATGTTTGATGCCAAATATTGCTCAACCTATACTTTTTATAGATGGTGAGCCACAATGTGATCATCCAGCAATCTAAAATTGCCACTTATTTGCTTTCTTCATATTGTGGACCCATCATTGCTATTTCTGAACAAAGCAGTTGCATGGCTTAAGGTGTGTGGCAGGTTTGGTTTATATCCTCCTTCTGTCCAGCATTAGTGACCCATTCACCCCAAGCATAAATTACAGAAAATCTCTCAAAGCCATAATTTGTATGTAAAAATTTATTTTTGTGAGTATCAATGAATTGATCATTAGCTGCCATTGGACATGTGTAGGTGTTTTGCACATGATTGTTACTGGGTTATACAAAAAGTAAACTTACTACTGTTATTGCTCTTAAAAGTGGAATTATTGGAACCAAGTGGGGTTTCCCCCTTCCATGTTAGCATGCCACTTGTGTCATTGTTAAGGTTTATTTAGGAAACCATGTTGAGCCCTCATGGGTACAGCTCTCTGAAATAGTATTTTAGAGTAAATATCTTTTCCTATGAGTCTTCCAGGCTTTTTACAGCCTCTCCCACAATGTTTCTGAGCCCCGAGTTTAGGAAATGGATTACACAAGGCTGGGCATGACACAATCACATGTTATCGGGGTTCAGGTAATTTGGGTTTTTGTAATTGCTTTTTTCATTTGCAAAAATAAGTTTTTAAAACTAAGGAGTGGGAGTTACAGACAATGTTGGATTATTGAGAACAGGAAAACAATCATTGTCAGAGAAGAACTGTAATTAATTATCCAGCATTAAAGGAGGATAAATGCTGAAATCATCCATGTAAAAGTAACATTATACCATTGTAAAGACTAACCAGATTTTATAACTAATATATATGTGTATGTAATAACATCTACAGAAAACAGGCCAAAGACCATAAATTTGAGAGCGGTTCTGTGTCAAACAAGGAAAAGTATGGAAGAAAGTATGGGCAATGATGTCATTGTATTTTGATTTCCAAAATTAAAGAGATGGAACTAAGACTTATGAAAAATGTTGTTTATGAAGTACAAATTAAACTGTAATTATACTTTGTGGTCCTTTTCATATGAGGTAAATTCTGAATTACACAAAACAGCCTAAGGCATTCAAAGACCCAATATTATTATACCCAGTAACTTTAAAGGAATTGCAAAATGATAAACATTTTAAGAGGCTATTTGTGCCCTGGCACAAATGTTAGATTTAAGGACAGTCAAAAAAGCAATTGTGACTTGTGGTATGCACTCACCATTTGTAAACAAATATTAAATTCTTGACAAATATGTAACCAGATTATCCCTAAATTCTGATCAGATATGGTTATAGCTGTTTTGGAGATTGAGTTGCTTTTATAGTTCAAGACATAGCGGAAGGAGGAGGTTAAAAAAATAGAATGAATAAGCAGAGATAGAGACCTAGAAATACATCAGATCAACTTTTGGGGGAAGACAAATATGCAGATGTAGAAAGGCAACTGCTATACAATGAGCACACCCTGGATTTATGCTAAATGGCAGCCTTAAATGTATGGGATAAAATTGAAGAGATCAAAACAAAAATTAAATCTCTTATAAAAATAATACAAAGACCAAAATAAAACCTTACAGATTTTTAGCAAATATAAATTAAGCAGTAAACAGATGAATGGTATGAGATTCTGAAGTTAGGTAAATAATAATTGAATTATTAGCCTTTTCAATTGCTAACTCACAATGTAAAAGGATAATTAGGTTTTTAAAAGCCATAAGAGAAATGCAAATCAACACAACTCTGAGATACTATCTTAAGATTGTCAGAATGCCAAAGATCAAAATCACAGATGACAGCATATGCTGGAGGGAATGCAGAATAAAAGTAATACCCCTCCATTATTGATAAGAAAGTAAACTTGAACAGTCACTTTGGAAAGCAGTATGGTGGTTCCGCATAAAAATGGGAGTCAAACCACCCAATGATCCAACAATACCAGTAATACCTGGAAATAATTAGATACCTCTCAAACAAAGAATTGATTAAAAATTGTGGTACGTTTATACAATGAAGTACTACTCAGCAGGAAATAGGACATCCTGAAATTTTCAGGCAAGTGTATGGATTTGAACAGTATCATCCTGAGTGATGTAATGTAGACCCAGAAACGTAGACATAGTATGTACTCATGCACAAGTGGATTTTGGACATAAAGCAAAGTATTACCATGCCATAGTCCACAATCCTCAAGTAGCCTGGTAATAGGATGAATTTAAGTGAGACATCTATGAATCCCCCTGGTAAAGGAAAATATGGAAGATCTCCTGAGTAAATTGGGATCATATGAGGGAGTAAACAAAAGGAGATGGGAACAAATTATGAAAAAATATGGTTAAATGGAAAGAGCAATAGACACAGAGAACAAAGAATTGGATATCTTAGCAAAAGGAGACATTGTGGGGTTAGAAGTAACACATAAGATAACTCAGGCTAGATACCCAAGTGTAGTAGAGAGGAGACTCACAGAGTTGACTTATGTGAGCTATTGAGAGCTCATGAAATGACAGCTGAGGAAATTTAATGAAAAAGAACTAAATCCTCAAAATGCAGATGACAAATGGTGTCAGAATTTAATGGAACCTCTTGCAATACGATCAGAGTTTATTTCTGATGCATGAATGCACACTTTAGAGCCCATTCCCTACTTAGGAATATCAAACTTAGCCTCGATACTGGGGTTGAGTGACTCAGACCTGACTCAATTGGATATGCCAGACTAAACTGACTCATGTTTAGATTCCTTGCCTACCTTGGTGTGTGAATGGGGAGTTTGGGTGGGAGGAGTATGAGCGGGACTGGTAGGTGTTACAATGTGGTTTCTCTGTCCCTGCCAGCCAGACACCCAGACTCACAGACCCTGCTGCAATCCCAGACCTCTTAGCAACCCACTGCTCCTGCTCATGCCCCAAAAATGACTCAGACAATTATATTAACTTCAGGCTGTTTAGCCTACGGCTCAGGCACATTGTTAGCTTGCTCTTACATCTTAAATCAACCCATATCTATTAATCTTTCCTGCAACATGGCCTGTGGCTTACCTGTGTTCTTTACATGTTGCTACTTTGGGCCGCTGGCTTGGTCTGTCTCTGACTTTGCCCTGCTACTCCTACCTATTCTGATTCCTCCTCCTACTTTTTCTATGGTGCCTGTCCTGGGCCAAAACAGCTCCTTTATTTAAACATTGCTATTCACAGCATACAGAAAGGCATTCCCACATCACTTCCCCCTTTCTGTCTAATAAAAAGAGAAAGGCTTCAATTTTAACAAAGCAAAATTACATATAACAAAACAGCTATCAAGCAATAATTACAGTTACAACATATAGTCCATTTGTAGACAATACTCTTATTAACTTTATCCTTATAAATCTAAGATTTCATATATACCTTAAAATAATCAAGAAAAACTATACCTATGACTATCTAATCTTTAACTACATCAAAGACCACATAAGGGTATATTTTCCTAACTAAACCGGAAGTGCAAGCAACTTCTAAAATCCGGAAATGACAGAGATGACACCTATCTGCCTAGACAGTCACCCAAAGTTCCTTTATAAAATTGGGGCATCCATCTTCAGCCTACGGGCCCAGAGTCTCTTTTTATTTCAGTTAAGCAGGAAATCTGTTCTGTCCATACTGGTGTAGTTCATGAGTCACTTTTCCTAGAATCCTGAAGAATGTCTGACAGTTTTCTCTTTAAAGCAGGAACCTGAATGACCATCTCGGTTTGTTCTGTCAAAGTTTAGAGGTCACCTTCTTATGGAACCTGCATGTCCAGTTTAAACAGCATACTGTCAAGTAGTCAATATAAGAACAAGTTCATGTCCAGTGACTAACCATTGCCACAAAGACAGTAGACTCCATATGGAGTGTCTTCAATGCCCATTTTTCTCTTGAAGAAGATTAGTGCTCTCAGGAACAAATCTATCTCACTGTCCTGAAAAGTCTTAATTCTTAAAATATTTTAAATGCCATATTCTGTAGGTCTTAGAAGTGTTTGAAGATTACCTATCTAATTGAAATATATCTTTGTATACCTAAAAATACTGACCAATCTAACTATAAGTTTTATTATGAATGGTGACAATTAACCTGAATTTTGTAATTATATATTACAATTTTAAATCAGTTACATGAACATCATATCGTAAACAAGAGTATAAAAGTACATTCTGCATAACAAAATTGACCTTAAATTTGTAGCAGTAAACCAAAGTCCATGCCAATGTAAAACATTTTGAGATTAACAGCTGATTTCCTGATCTAAGTAAATTCAATAATGGAATTTTTTATAAAATTATTCATATATCATATCCCTCTTTTCTTCTTAGAAAGAGATTAATTATGACCATTAACCAGTTATAATGAAAGCAAACATTTAAAAACAATATTTTGGGAATTTGGGTGTAGTTTTCCATTACTACTTCTTGCTGATTAAGGGGTGCTGGAAATCTCACGGGTTCTTGAGACTGGATCATAGTCTACATCCCTGAAGCTGATATGGCCATCTCTTCCTATCAGAGGTTTTTTTTCAGGGGGTCTTGGTGGATGAAACCATATTTGCCTGGAAGCAATCCACAGGTTCTCATCTTCTGTGGAAACAAAAGCAGAACTCTTCCAAAGCAATAAATCCTTAGATACAAATTTCAAAATCAAAATGCCTTTAAAATATATATTCTTGTTTAACTTAGCCTTTGCAATCCATTGTCTGTCTACAGTTAGCTCATTAACAGTTAAAAAATTAAAAGAAAACACAGTAACAACCACAATCCAGATTTTGTGTCTATTTTCCATCTTTACATGGCTTATTATATTTTATTACTCTATTTCACTTTTTAAAAACTTTCTCTATCTTCTTTCCTTCCTATCTGAATCCTATGTGCCTTTTACACACAATGTAACCCGTTTACAGGTTTTTCTTTTCATCTGAATCTGTTTTATTATTGTGAATCCTTAATCATCTTCCAACCATAAGAGCTTTTAAAATACACTTTCTTAAAAAGATGCTTAGTTTTTGCAGATAAAGCTGAATCAGTAAGTTCTCTTAAAAGGACCGCATCTATTTGTGGCCAACAAACAGAGCAGACCCAAGAAAATGCTGCTACTAAGTATCTGTCTTTGTTTCCTTTTTGGTCAAAGTAAACAGAAACCTTAAATCAATAACATGCTACTGAGTCTTCTGTGAGATTTCAGGTACCAGTCTGGTTGTAGCTTACACTGCCTTCTGCCAGTCTTCCTGTAGTAGTGGGGGTTCTCGGTCCCAGGCAACCAGAGGTTTGAGACCCACAGACCTGCTGCCTGAGACTGCTTAGCTGCCCAGCTGCTCAGGTCCCCAGAAATGACTCAGACACTTATATTAAGTCCATGCTGTTTGGCCTATGGCTCAGGCACTTTGCTAGCTAGCTCTTACATCTTAAATCAACCCATTTCTATTAATGTGTCTGCCACGTGGCCCATGGCTCACCTGTGCTCCTACATGTTGCTCCTTTGGGCTTCAGCTCGATCTACCTCTGACTCCACCCTTCCTTTCCTACCTATTCTGATTCCTCCTCCTTCTTCTATGGTGCCTGTCATGGCCCAAAACACCTCCTTTATTTAAATATTGATTCACAGCATACAGAAAAACATTCCCACATCATCTGCCAGCACCATTTTGAATGTGACCTGGACACCACACTTTCTTTGTACAATGAGCTGCTTCATATACACAATTTGGAAGTTTCTTTGGCTCAGGCTCTGTGCTAAAATCTTTTTTAAAACTTTCTCAGGCTTTAAGTGGATATTTGTCCACCTAGGGATGCCATGTGTTACAATGTAGTAGTTTCTTGGTCCCGGGTGGCCAGAGGCCCAGCCTCACAGACCCTATAGCCACAGATGTCTTAGCTGCCTGCTGCTGTTCATGCCCCCAGAAATGACTCAGATGCTTATATTAAGTTCATGCCGTTTGGCCTATGGCTTAGGCACATTGTTAGCTTGCTCTTACATCTTAAATCAATCCATTTCTATTAATCTTTCCTGCAACATGAACCATGGCTTACCTGTATTCCTTACATGTTGCTCCTTTGGGCTTCTGGCTCAGTCTGTCTCTGACTCTGCCCTGCTCCTCCTACCTATTCTGATTCTTCCTCCTACTTTTTCTATGGTGCCTGTCATGGGCCAAAACAGCTCCTTTATTTAAAGAGTGATATTCACAGCATACAGAAAGACATTCCCACATCAGTTCTGAGTACTTTCCAGCCAGTATTCTTTTGCATGATATTGGTTCCAGGTATGGATTTCATCTTGGGAAGTTAACTTTCAGCTCAGTCATAAAGTGCTTGACTGCCATGATGTTCATGAAACCATTTCACCAAGATTATTTTTGTTATTATTTTCAGGATTCCTACCATAATATTTATGATTACACACAGGACTACAAAAACTATCTGGTAGGGATGAAGCTCCCAGGTGAACACTAGTGTTTTTATCCTCAAAGATACAGTATCTTCAGCAATAGGTTTTCACTACCTAGGGTTCATAAACCTATAAATATTAGAGTGTTTTGATGTTATTCTTGGTTGTGTTTCCTTAATATTTAAATATCTAGTCTCCTCCATTGTAGTGTAGTCATCAGAGGAAAAGATTCAAAGAAATCTGAGAATTTCTAATGAAGTGGGAGTCCAAAAAAGCATAATATTACAATTATCAAAGGGATCATTAGAATACTTAGTATATTGTAATAATATACATTTTATAATGATGCCACCAAAAATATTCTGGAAAATATGCAACTTGTGGTGAAACAAATAATAAAAATTTCTTTCCTAAATTTTTGAAACTTAACATTTTCCTCATTCTTTTTACTCCTTCAAACACTTCCCTTGTACACCACACAATTTTTTTCTCATTTTCATGACCTTTAGTTTTTTATTTTTATACCCACACCCACATACACATGCATTCCTAAGTCTTTAAAAATAACATGTTCATTTTATACAGTGTTATTATGTTTATAAGATTTTAATTCTACCCTTTTGTAATTGGATTGTGTATTAAAAGGCTCTTCCTTAGGAAAGACTTTTTCGCTCAATATATGAACCTAGTTTAACTGTGATTTTTTTGACATGGTTGAGCATGAGTATTAGATGCATCCCTTCTATTTTAGCATGTATATCTATATCATCCTTTCTCAGGCCTTGTTTAAGAAACTACATTGATGATACCCACTACATGATTATAGCCTCTCTGAAATTTCTGGGACATATGATGTCACAGCAAACTTTCTGTTTCCCTGGTTCCAGCAATCCTTAAAACCTAGCCCTTTATCCCTCCTGAACTCTACCATCTTGTCCCCTCATGTGTTATTCCCACTTCCACTTACCCCTATGCTCACAATAGATGTGGGAATGTCTTTATGTATGCTGTGAATAGCCATCTTTAAATAAAGGTGCTTTTTTGGCCCATGACAGGAACCATAGGAAAAGTAGTAGGAGGCATCAGAGTAGGTAGGAGGAGCAGGGCGGAGTCAGAGAGAAGGAGCCTTTATGTATGCCTTTTATGTATGTATGCTATTCACAGCATACATAAAGGCATTCCCACATCAGGTAGGAGGGGAAGGAGTGGGGGACAGTGGGAAATATGGGAAAATTTTTCTATGAAAATAAATTAATTAATTAAAATGAAAACTCCAATGCACTCCTGTACATAAATTAAAATATCAATTTCAAAATTATATTGAAATGTAAAAGAAAAGAAGCAAAGTTAGCATATTGGAAGACTGAATTCACTATACAATAATTTTGAAATCTTAAAACTTTATATGGGTTCAGCAATGGCTTTCAACAAAACAGAAACTTCAAGCCTTACAACAGCTGGTATGGGAGCAGTTCAATATTTATCATAGTCACAAATTAACTTGCCCTTGGAATTCTCCTGTTTTTTTATCCATGAGAATTCTGGAAAATAGAGAATGGTAACAGAACTAAGAGCAATAAGCAAGGTGATTCAGTCTAATGTACTTTCTACAATCTGAATTCCTTTTTTTCTCTGTTACCTAAAGAATTCCCTATGATAGTTTTTGACTTAAAAGATCATTACTTTACAATACCTTTACAAGAAAAGGACAAAGAACACTTATAATAATTCTTGGCCTATAAGTAGGATATCAATTGAGGGTTCTTCCACAGGAAATATTAAATAGCTCTACTCTATGTCAGTATTTTATACAATAGCAATTAGAAGTGACATACTGTTGCTATGTGGTTTCTCAGTCCGGGCTGCCAGAGGCCAAGACTCACAGACCTGCAGCCCTAGACCTTTTAGCTACCCACCGCTGCTCAGGCCCCAGAAATGACTCAGACACTTATATTAACTTGATGCTGTTTGGCCTATGGCTCAGGCACATTGTTAGCTAGCTCTTACATCTTAAATCAACCCATTCTCATTAATCTATCTGCCACGTGGCCCATGGCTCACCTGTGTTCCTTCCATGTTGCTCCTTTGGGCTTCTGGCTCCTTCTACCTCTGACTCTGCCCTGCTCCTGCTACCTATTCTGGTTCCTCCTTCTACTTTTTCTATTGTGCCTGTCATGGGCCAAAACAAATCCTTTATTTAAAGATTGTTATTCACAGCATACAGAAAGACATTCCCACATCACTTCCCCCTTTCTGTCTAATAAAAAAAGGCTTCAATTTTAACAAAGCAAAATTATATATAACAAAGCAGCTATCAAGCAAGAATTACAGTTCCAACATATAGTCCATTTGTATTTAGCCAACTTAAAGAAAATAATCTCATCAACCTTATCCTTATGAATCTAAAGTTTCATATATACCTTAAAATAACCAAGAAAAACTATAGCTATGACTATCTAATCTTTAACTACATCAAAGACCACAGAAGGATATATTTACCTAAGTAAACCGGAGTTTTACTAAGTGCAAGCAACTTCTAAAATCCAGAAATGATAGAGATGACACTTATCTGCCTGGACAGTCACCGAAAATTCCTTTATAAAATTGGGGCATCCATCTTCAGCCTACAGGCCCTGAGTCTCTTTTTATTTCAGTAAAGCAGGAATTCTTCTCTGCCTATTCTGGTATAGTTCATCAGTCATTTCTCCTTGAGTCCTGAAGAATGAATGTCTGACAGTTTTCTCTTTAAAGCAGGAACCTGAAAGACCATCTCAGCTTCTTCTGCCAAAGTTCAGAGGTCACCTTCCTATGGAACTTGCATGTCCAGTTTAAACAGCATACTGTCAAGCAGTCTTGTCCAGTGGCTAACCATTGCCACAGAGAGTAGACTCCATATGGAGTTTCTTCAATGCCCATTTTTCTCTTTATTGGTGCTACCAGGAACAAATCTGTCTCACTGTCCAGAAAAGTTTAAGTTCTTAAAATATTTTAAATGCCATATTCTGTAGGACTTAGAAGTGTTTGAAGATTACCTATCTAATTGAAATATATCTTTGTATACCTAAAATTACTGACTAATCTAACTATAAGTTTGATTATGAAAGGTGACTTTTAACTTTCATTTCTTAATTATACATTCCAATTTTAAATAATTTCCATGAACATCATACCTTAAACAAGAATAGAAAAACACATACAGCAAAACAAAATTGACATTAAATTTGTATCAATAAACTAAAATCTATACTAATGTAAAGCATTTTGTGATTAACAGCTGACTTTCTGTTCTAAGTAAATTCAATAATCTAACCTTTTAAAAAATCATTCATATACCATTTCCCCTCTTTCTTCTTAGAGACTAACTATGACCATTAACAATTTATAATGAAAACAAACATCTAGAAATAATATTTTGGAAATTTTGGGGTTGTTTTCCATTACTACTTCCTGCTGATTAAGGGGTGTTGAAAATCTCATGGTTGCAGAGGCTGGGTCAGTCTGCAGCTCTGAAGCTGATACGACCATCTCTTCCCATCAGGTTTTTTCATGGAGTCGTGCTTGATGAAACCATATTTGCCTGGAAGCAATCCACAGGTTCTCATCTTCTGTGGAAACAAAAGAAGAACTTTTCCAAAGCAATAAATCCTTAGACACAAATTTCAAAATCAAAATACCTTTAAAATATATATTCTTGTTTAACTTAGCCTTTGCAATCCATTGTCTGTCTACAGTTAGCTCATTAACAGTTAAAAAATTAAAAGAAAACACAATAACAACCACAATCTAGATTTTGTGTTTATTTTCCATCTTTACATGGCTTATTATATTTTATTACTCTATTTCTCTTTTTAAAGACTTTCTCTACTTCTCTCTTTTCTCTCTGAAGACTATGTACCTTTTATACACATTGTAACCCATTTACAGTTTTTTCTTTTTATCTGAATCTGTTTTATTGTGAATCCTTAATTTTCTTTTAACCACAAGAGCTTTTAAAATACACACTCTTAAAGAGCTTCATAATTTTTGCCAAGGAAGCTGAATCAGTAAGTTCTCTTAAAGGGACCGTGTCTCCTCTCATGGCCAGCAAAGAGAGTAGACCCAAGAAAATTTTGCTACTAAGAAACTGTCTTTGTTTCCTTCTGTTCAAAATAAACAGAAATCTAAACTCAGTCACATGCTACTGAGCCTTCTGTGAGATCTCAGGAACCTGCCTGATTGCAGCTTACACTGACTACAGCCAGTCAACCTGCACCATTTTGAATGTGACCCGGATGCCACCCTTTCTTTGTACAATGACCCGCTTCATATATACAATTTGGAAGCTGTCTTGGCTCATTTTTTGTGATCTAGAACCCTTTCTAATCTTTCTCAGGCTTTAAGTGGATAGTCGGGCCGCGCTGGACGCCATCTGTTGTAGCAGTGTGGTTTCTCGGTCCCAGGCAGTCAGAGTTCTGAAACCCATAGACCTGCCACCCGAGATCGCTTAGCTCCTGCCACCACTCAGGCCCCCAGAAGTGACTCAGGCACTCATATTAACTTGATGCTGTTTGGCCTATGGCTCAGGCACATTGCTAGCTAGCTCTTACATCTTAAATCAACCCATTCTCATTAATCTATCTGCCACATGGCCTGTGGCTCACCTGTGTTCCTTACATGTTGCTCTTTTGGGCTTCTGGTTCCTTCTACCTCTGACTCCACCCTACTCCTCATACCTATTCTGATTCCTCCTCCTACTTTTTCTATGGTGCCTGCAATGGGCCCAAATAGCTGCTTTATTTAAAGATTGCTATTCACAGAATACAGAAAGGCATCCCCACATCAACATACATTATTAATTCCCATAATTTTTCATTTGCCAGTATATGGATGATATCTTGTTGGCTGACTGAAATAAAATACAACAGACAGAATGTTTGAAGAAGTGAAAAAAAATTGTTTGCTTAAAGATTACAAACTGCTCCTGAAAAAATAAAGTGAAGATTCCATTAATTATTTAGGATAGAAAAATATTAGACCCCAAAAGGTAGAAATCAGGAGAGATAGATTGCTTTCTCTTTCTATTATTTTCAAAGATTGCTGGGAGACATTTTAAATTTATGGACCACTACTGGGATAAAACCATCATGGATTGGATAATGTTCAAAACCTGAAATGGTGACAAAAACGTAAATGGTTCAGGAGAATTGTCAGCTGAAGCTGAGAGAGAATTGGCTTTGGTGGGAAAAAATTACAGGATGTAAACATGGGTCATGTCAAATCAGACATTAATTGTATTCTGGTTATTTTATATTCTCAGCATTCTTCTACATGAATTTTAGTACAAAGAGAAGACTTTATATTGGAATGATTCTTTTATTTAAAAAGATTTTCCATTTTATATATATATATTTCTTTATGTGTATATATATATATATATATATCACATCTCCCTTTCCTCCTCCTAATCCCTCCCAGGTCTCCCACAGCCTCCCTGACCATCCATTCCCTAATGAGGGAAAGGAGTTCCAAGGTAGGGTCAGTTCAGTATGGCATATCAAGTTGAGGTAGGTCTGAGCCTCTCGTCCTAGTATGGAGGCTAGGTTAGGTGTTCCTCTGTAGGGAATGGGCTCCATGGTATAATCTGTTCCTACTGTAAGAGACTCTGTAAACTGCCTATGCCATTTGTCAGTTGTATACCTTTGGAGGGTTTATTTCCTTACCAGTGGGTGGGATAATTACTTACAATGAAACAACACAGTCTCCCACACATATTCTCTTTCCTTTCTTTGTCTTTAGCTTGACCAGGAGCTTTGCCTGGTGCTTAGCTATGGATTTCTGCTTCCCCTTCTAACTATTACTGGATGAAGGCTATATAATGACATTTAGAGAAGTCACTCATTTGATTATAGGAGAAGTCTTGTTTAGGCAAGCCCTCTTCTATTAGTAGGAATTCTAGCCAGGATCATCTTGTTGCTTCTTGAAAGTTTCCTTAGCACCAGGTTTCTTTCTAATTCCATAGTGGCTCCTTCTATCAAATATCAATAACACAGATTACAGCCTATTCTGTAGGAAATGTGGAGCAAGAAGAACACTCCTCCATTGCTGGTGGGAATGTGAAGTTGTAAGCCATTTTGGAAAGCAGTATAGTGGTTCCTCAGAAAACTCTGAATCAAACTCCACAATTATCCAGAAATACCACTATTGGGCATATACCCAAGGTAATCACATTCTTATTCCAAGAGCATTAACTAAACTGTGTTCATAGCAGCATTATTTGTCTTAGCCAGAACCTGGAACAACATAGATGTCCCTCCACTGCAGAATGTGTTAACAAACTATGGTACATTTACACAATGGAGTACTACTCAGCAGTAAAAAAAAAAAAATTCTAAAATTTGCAGGAAAATGAATGGATTTGGATAGTATTATCCTGAGTGAGGTAACACAGACCCAGAAATATGGACATGGTATCTACTCATTTATATGTGGATTTTAGACATAAAGCAAAAAATATCCAGGCTGCAAATCACAACACCTGAACAGCTTGGTAACAGAAGGAACTTAAGTGCGACACCCAGGGATCCCCTTGGAAAGTGGGAATATTGTGAGTAAACTGTGATTAAATGAGCAGTGAGAAAAAAGAGGTGGGAACACATCATGAAAGAAGGAGATGGTTGAGTGAGAGGAGAAACAGAGAGGGAGAAAAAAGAAATAAAATGGATATTTATACCACATAAACGGGTACATTAATGACATATGTGGAAAAGATATTTGATTTGAAAATTGAAGGGAAATTAAGACTTTGTCAGTTGATAGGATTAGACCAAGCAGAAATCGTTGTATCTTTAACTAATGAAGAAATTGTCCAAATATAGTCAGAAAGTAAACCTTGGCAAAGAGTTTGCAGTAGTTTTATGGGAGAGAATAACAACAGATATTCTTAAAGTAAAAATAATAGAATTTATAAAGGGCACTATTTGGATTCTTATTTGTGTTTTATGGGACACACCAATTTCTGAAACCCCCACATTTTATACTGATGCAAACAAATCAGTGAAGCAGGTTATAAATTTAAAACTGTAAGGAAAGTCGTTCATGGCTCAAATAATTTTGTTCAAAAGTTAAAACTATAATGGTTAATGGACTTTACAGAAAAGGTCTTTTGCATAGGCCTTGGAGTATCATAAAAAACACAGCAAAGGTTTTAAAAAAATTTTTTTCCATCACGTTGCAAAAACCAAAGAAACTGCAAAAAGATATTTCTTTTGTTCCTTCTCTAAACAAACTTCATTACTGGCATTAAGTAATCCTAAAAGTATATGTAGAAATGAAATTTGGCAGATTTAAGGGTTGTGGAGGTTTTTGTTTTTGTCTTTACAGAAAGCTAGAAATAACCATCTTCAATAATTACAAAGATTTTTGGACATTAAGATGTTTAAAGCATAAGAGAAGATTATCCAGAAATGTTTACAAAGGAATATTGAACCAGTTGGTACCAATAGTCAACCACAATCAAAGACTTATATTACAGAAAGTACCTACAGTGATTGACACACAATTTGAAGTGCCTATTTTATAGCTCACATCATACTTCTGGATTTGTTCTTTGTGCCTTTTGTATCTGTTTCATAGATCTGTTTTTCCCCAGTTCTCATTGTCACACATGAATATCTACTCAGGACACTCTTAATTTCTGGTTCTGCCACAGACTCTGTAATACAAAGTATTCACCTGACTTCATGGATATGCAAGATGAAAGATGCACTGTACATATTTAGACTCCTTATTATACAAATTACAGGAGATATGAATCATGTATTTTTATTTTTCTAGGAGGCTGCTGGGTACTTTTATTTTTCTTATACTTTGTTGAGAAATGTTTCTAAACATTTTATAACAGCCCAACTGCATCTTTCTCTAGGTCAGATGAAGGAAGGATATTTGAAATGTTATGGACAAATAATATTTTTGATTTGGGGGCATGATTAAGCATCTGTGAATAAACTAGGGCCTACAGAAGTCCATCGCCAGCTATGGAGTCACTTTTGCTCAGAGTATAGGATCCTCATATATATGTATATATATGAAACCACTAAGAAGCCAAGATGCCCCCAAAAAATGAAATCTACAACAAAATGATTTATTGGCAGTGTGGTTATAGTTTTTTTTAAATACATCTCTAGGAAAGGAGAGAGACACTTTAATTTGAAGAGTACAATGGGTCACTTAAAATGAAATTGCTCCGTGTAGGCTGATAAGTCCACAATCTGACAAAACTTCAATATTCATTGTGATTAATATTTGAAAGATTTTTTGCTACATTCTTTACATTTTTATTGAACTTTTGAGGGTTATTGGTGTCTAAACAACTGGATATCAAACAAAAAAATATTGTTTGTGTGCTTAAGATAACATTGAGAGATTTCTCTTTTTAGTCCAGAATAATCTAAGCCTAGATACAATGGAGTAATGACTCATAAAAACAAAGGGTCCAAAACAAGGAAAACAGAGGGAAGTGAGGCGAGTGATGTTCACCAGCCACCAACTGTGATTGTATGAAAGAGCAATGCAGCCTCTTAAGATGGACGAGAGAGTATAAAAAGCTAAAAAGTTGCATACCAAGATCAAAATGTTCTGGGTCACTCTGGACTCAGGAGATGTTCTGTTGGAACGTAGAATGCTACGTATATATTGAACACTCTGCTTGTGTCTGTACAGAATGACAATCATAGAGCTGCTGGACCAGGCCATGAGCACAGAAAGGAGTACTTCAGGACCCACCACCAATGCTGCATAGAGTGAGTCACCAATTTCATCCCGCCATCCAATGGAGCAATATCCAAAGGCTTGTTTGCTTGTCACATTTTTACTACTCATTTTGACGATTGTATACATAAAGAAAATAAAATGTATCAACATGTACGACAGCCAGAGGAGGGCAATGGAGCAGCCAATGTGTTTTGCAGGTTTGAGTTTTTCATCTTTCCAACAGGATTCCCTGGGACTGACTGTGATGGCCTGGAAGACACTCAAGAGGCAAGTGGATCCAATGGACACACTCCTGCTAAATCTGTCAATGTATAATAGGAGGTTACATCCAAAATCATTCAAAATTAGCTTCAACTCAAAAGCTGCCATTGTGTGGGGCACTCCTTCAGAGAGAATGAACAAGGCATTGGCTGCCATTAGGTTCATAAGAATCAAATTTGTGGGCTTTACTATGTGTCTTTTGTAATAAAGGACTAGATAGTAGAACATACAAAAGATATTTCCCAGAATTCCAGTTGTAGTTTGTGACAAAAAAATGATTCTGATGGCTATATTCCCAAGGTTCATTCTTTCATGCAGCACAATATACTTTAGATTATAACCATGCTACTTCTCTCGTCACTATCATTAAAAGCAAATGATCATATCTTGGAGTGAGTGAAAGAGCAATTATTTAACTTATAATCCCTCTGAGATGTTGAAGCAGAGAGTCTAGTAAGCTCTAGAGTTCCAGGACAACTTAAACCACCAAGAAAGATGCATCCCAAAATATTTGTCAGTAGTCATTGTCGTTAATGTTTGTTTATGGTACTGTGAGATTTCTGAATACTTCAGAATTCAGATTTTTAAGCAAGTATAGCCATCCAGTTTCTTAGAAAATGCAGCACTCAGGTACAGGGGGATTATGTTGTGCCATTGTAAATAATTGTCCCATCCACTGGTTTAATAAAAAGCGCTGATTGGCCAGCAATCCATCCATGATTATAGCTCTCATCAATCAGTGAAGAAACAACTTTTTGTCAAATAAGGAAACCTTTACAAAAATACAGGTGATTAATATCCAGAAAATAAGAGTTTATGCAGTGCCAAGCTATAGTTGATCCATCTACAATAAAAGCCCTGCACTTAATGCTCAAGAAACATTGTGGTAGATAGAGTAAGAAGAGAGTAGCAATAGAGGAATATATATCTGATATGAGAATGCATCTACTAATAATGACAGGGGTGATATATTCATGAAGTTTCAACATGACTACTTAATCTTGAACAGGACCATAAATAGGCACACTAACATGGTAGTAGGAAATCTCAATGGGTCCAGTAACTCTACTTTTAAACATAACTACACAAAAGTTTTCCTTTTACATCATTCAGTAGTAATCATGTGGGCTTTGTTTTGCACAACAATCACACATACCCAAAGACAGCCCATAATCAATGAGCTAATATGCACGAAATAAAATGATATTCACAAATTCTAGCCTCAGGAAGTTCCATCACCTCATGGCTATAGGTGACTAGGGGCCTTCTTCTGGTCATCAGGATGAGTGTATACCAAGTCTACCATGTACCAAAGGCCATGTAGCACCAAGACTGATTTCAGCTTGATGGTCTTACATTTGAAACTGAGATGAGGCATTTGAGAGAAGACATCTAAGTACATAATGCAGATTGCAAAAAGATATTCTGGGGATATATGAATAGAATAAGAAATATTTTAGTCTTCTATGAAGGCACTAGTTACTATGAAGAAGATAAAAAATTAAAAGAAGGCATGATAAAAAGAAGCTGACTCTATGCCCACAAAAGTGACACCCATGTGTCGGGAAATGTATGATGATAAATTTGCCCAGAATTTTTCAGAAAACCTTTTTTGATTTTGATTGATTTCTTATTACTAAATTATAGTTTGCAAGATACCAAAAAAAGTGAAAACCTCAACATTAAACAGAAAAATACCCTGAGTGAAACAAGAAAAAGAAGTTTATCACACTCAAAGTCATTCGACATTGAGAACACAATGTTCTAAAATTAACAGGACATTATAAATAATACTACCTACAACCATGAATCCCGAGGTTCTGGATCACACTTACTTTTCAAGCAAATATAGTGCCGCTTGCCATTTCTCAAAATCCTAGTCTTCTAATAAAAGATTAAGTATCAAGTAGCAATAAAAACAGTTTTAAAATGATCTAACAGTATTAAATATTCCAAAATGATACAATCCATTTCCACAGTGGTTGTTCTTATATCTGGCATTATGGGGAGTAATCCTCAAATGTTTTCATACCTATAAAATTTTTATATTGTTAAAATAAAGACTTCTGCTTTCTGAATAGAAACAGAAAAAGAGTGGATTGGGAGGAGTGGCAGTGGAGGTGGCAGGATAGAAATCGAGGATGGAGATGGAAAAATGCAGTTGGGATATGAAATAAGAAAATTAAATTAGTTTCTAAAAAAAGAGAGAATTCTACATATCAGTGCAGAGCAAGACAATAGTACATCACCCAAATCATATGGTCTATAAAAACATCTAAATGTAATCATGATTGGTGCAGGACTCCATCTATAATAGGCAAGAACAATTAAAATGTATTGTAATCTGTTAAATGTTTACTACTATATCTGTTCCAGTAAAAATGCAACAAAGGTCTTTTTTGTTAAATTAATTAAATATCACTTTTGAGAATATTACACAATTCATTTTATTCAACCTATTATGTTCCAAATCATGTTTTACTTGCAAAATTACCCTGAGATATATATCTATAATCTTTGCTTGTTAGTTGAAAAAGTACATTTTACAAACAAAGGCATAAAGAGTTTGGCTTGTTTGTTTTTGCATGTGCAGGAGCAGGAAACGTATGTCTGTATTTGAAACTCACAGAATCACAAATATAAATAAACACCATCCAGTATTTGTGCAAGCTGATAATTGAAGTGTGATTTGACTGAAATATTGTCAGAACATTTATACTAGCATGTTCTTTGTCTTTTGCTGCTTCACCTGATGATGATATTACACAGGAACTATGACATAGTTTAGAATATACCCTGCTCTGAAGATGACAAGTGAAAATTTGATGTCTTTGGAGAGCTTTGTTTGTTGTTTTGTTTTGCGATACCGCTTTTCAATATAGTCCTGGCATGTGCTAAGGGTAGCCATAGATAGACATAGACTCACAAATATCTGCATTCTTCTGCCTTTTTCTTCCTGGAGGTAAAGGCATGCACAACCATACTTTTGAAGTGGTTTTCTATGTTCTAAAAGTTTTTATATTTACTGAGATGCCAGGAAAATTTCCAGGAACTATTCCACCAAATTTGTGAGGATGGTAAAATTACAGTTATTAACAAAATGCTTCATTTTCAAACCTGCTCTGTCCTTTGTTACTCCTGAAATGACAATGACTAATATATATCTATTCCACATGCTTGAGAAATGAGTATTTGTTATACAATTTTATTCAGTATAGTTTGTTAAGAAGCAGTGTTAATGGCAATAAGTAGTGACCAGTGTCCACAACAGTGTGAGACTACTTCTGTTCTCAGGTATGTGGTAGATTCTGTCCAATCTGGAAACTGATATTTGCCTCCACAGTCACAAGATTCTACACACAAAAGCTACACCCACAAAATTTATCCTCACTGGTAAATAGTAACTCAGTTTTATTTTGTTAAGAGGACAGCCACTGGAATACCATGGGAAAAGGAGCTAGGCCCTCCAAATGTAGGTGACTGTTTTTTGAAATGTGCAATATGTGGAGCCTTGAGGGGTGAGATCAGACTGTGTTCCTGTGCATGGGCTGGTGCCTTGGAACCCATTCCCTGCAAATATGCACCTAACTTAGCCTTAATATTGGGATGAGGAAATTGTACCTAAGTGAAGTGAGTGTGCCATGCTAAGCTGACCCACCTTGGGACTTCTTGCCCTGTTGGGGGAGGGGATTAGGGTTGGGACAGGGAAAGGCTGAAGGCTGACTGGGAAGGATTTGAAGGAGGGAAGGGAAGATATGAAAAAAAGACCCTTTAAAAAACAGATTAATTTTTAGTAAAAACAAATGAAAAGATACAAGTCAAAAATATTTAAGTGCATAATGGTAAACAAAATTTTAAATGATTTATTTTCATTGAATATGTATCAATCTTTATAATTCAAACTCTATAGCTTTTCCTACTTGACCATGTCTCATGTTGAGGATCAACATATACCTACAGACCAATGCCAGTGCTGTGGCCTCACTGTTCTGATTACTTTCTTAACAGTGAATACAGTTCTATTTTACTCAATGAACTGGACAACAAAATTTACCTTTCAGGAGTTCAGTTCCTAAAGTCATCCCTGACAACCTTCTGTTATCTTTTATTTTCTTATATTCACTAAAATATCATCCAGACAAAAAACATGTCCCTAAAAACTTGTAACAGACAAACAAGGAGTTATTTATCTTATTTTTACCTATATGTGCACTCTTTGTCCCAAGGAATGGTGGTCAGTTACATTCTTCAATACTTCTGACTCTGAAGCTCTCCCACTGATCACATCTGACCCACATTCAGTGAGTTCATGAGCCAGGTTATGGGAGATACCTTCTTTCCTTGCATCCCAATGTAGGCAGTTAAGGTATAGAGTATTTTCTATTTTATAGCATCCTGAACTGGGCAATGATAAAGACCTCATATCCATATTCAATCTTAGATCTTCTCCTTTCTATGAATTACAGATTAGACTCCATTCTTTTTTTCTATCGCTTCTTCTGTACTCTCTCCCCTTGCATTCTGGGCATTATAATAAATGAAAGGTTCAGCTTTTTTATTATTTAATAATATAATGGAGAACCGCTATGACACTTTCTGAGTCACTGATACCCTGTGAGTGTGAAACCTTTGTGTTTGATCTCTATCTGATGTGCACAGTAGCCTGATTTCTACTGTCACCACCTGACCTTAGAGAAACAAGGGGTACTTGAGACTTGAAATCCCCAAACTTCTGTTTCAGAGTTGATACTGAAAGGTCTTTATTATGACTAATATGCTGCAAACACAGTCATATTGCTATGTGCTCAGAAATCCATGAGAGAGTTTCTCAAAGATTTTGCAGCTTTCTATGCAGTTTGTGTTCCATGCTATATCTAGCTCACTTGATATTATATTTTTTTTAGTTATTTAGAAGTTTTATTTGGGGGACTAGACAGATTGCTCAGTGGTAATGACCACTTGCTGCTACCATTGCAGAGGAACTGAGTTTGGTCCACGCTACTGACGTGGTGCCATCCAGCTAACTGAAACTCCAGTTCCAATGGTACTGATTATCTCTTATGGACACTGTAAACACCAAATTTTCATAGGGAACATGTATGTGAAAGCAAAACATTCATACAGATAAAATAGATAAGTAAATTCATTTTTTAAAAATAAGTTTCTATTTCAATGTGAATATTCATTTCATATCAAATGTCAAGTACAAATAACTCTTTCGAGATTTTAATAGAGCACAGTGTTCTAAGTCTGTTTTGGCATAATAGAATTCTGTTCCATTTCCCAGTAGAATTTTCCTAGAAATGGACACGGTGTTTATTTCCAGCAACCATGCCCTGTTATTATTGCAGATATAAAAGCTATAATGGTAACTACTGTTGTATTAATAAAAGTATTTCTTTTGAAAAAATTTAATATGAAGTATTATCATGTGAGATTAATGAATAATGGTTTGAGAATAAAATTAAATTACTAATTTTTCATTAAAATTATTCATATATTTGCTAATATTTTGATGTTATTGCTATTTTAAAGTCACAGGTGTAACTATGTACCTCTGGCTGCTTTGTAAAATCATTTTGGCATCAAACTCACAGAGAGCTACCCAGCCCTGCTTCTCAATTTTTAAAATTAAAGATATGTCCTACATCTTATTATTTTATAATTTGTATATTGATGAATTTGTTATAATGAAATGTATGATGCTTTCAAATATAAGTGATGCATGTGAGATAGTAAAGAACACTCAGAATATTAAAATTTTAACTAGTGTCCACTGACATATAACATTAGTATGGATGAAAAAATTGAATTGTAAAGCCCTAGTCTGCCAAGAAAAAATCTTCCTGTTCAATTTTTAACAATAAAGAGCAACAAAATCATACCATCAGGTTCTATTTAATGAGTATTATTACTTCAGGATATATAAATCAGGAAATATTATGTCATGGTTGTTTATGATGAATAGTGATACCATACCTTCTGTTCATATTGCCTTCCGTAGTCTAATAGGAAGAGGATTCAAACCAATCATTATACCAATGGCCATTCCATATAATCTCAGTTAATGCCTGTATAATGAGATGATATCTACAATGTTACATATAAATACTTCTTACTCCACAAACATATCTACATCTTGCCCTTTTACAGGTTTGTGTGTTTCTTATATTTCCATTTTAATGTTCATTATGGGCAATGAACCATGATAAGTTCACTTACAATAAAGTTAATTGAAAAGACAGTCAATGCTCCACAAGTTTAAGGTGAATTATCACATTGACTTATTACAATAGTCCTTCAGATTTTGCAGCTTCGCTTTGCAGGATGATCTGCGCTATCATCTTGTACCCGCAGTGACTCTCAGTGAGGGACTTATACTAATAAGAACCAAAAGGGACTGTCACAAGTTTGCGAACACTTCTGTGTTTCTTGTTCACCTCATTGCTATGGGAATTGTTCTTGTGCCTTCTTTCTCTGTTCCATGAAACTGTATCTACTCCATATTCCCATTATCAGACATGAACACTTACCGAGGTCTCTCTCCTCCACTGGCTCTTCCACTCCAACTGAATTACAAAGTACTCACATTGCTTCATGTGTCTGCAGGACTTTCAGTTCATTGGGCTGACCCTGACTCTTAATAAGCAGCGTTGTAGTAAAGTCAGCTTGAGCCGGAGGTAGGGGACTGTGACTCTGTGACCTCATCTCTCCAGGCTGCAATTTTCATTTCATCTTCAATGGAAAAGACAGCACTGGTTGTGGGAGACAAGACCAATTATGAAACATTTTCTGTTACTAATTAACAATGACTCTTAGGAGTTTGATGTGAATGTCTCCAAAGAGACACCATGTTTATAGCATGCACTGAGCTTTTATGATCCCTAAAACATTACCAGGTCTCCTGTGGATGGTGCTAGAAACTTTGAGGTCATTTTTATGAATAAGTAAGTATAGTCTCTTATCATTGGATTCAGACCTCACTGAATTCTTGAACTGAAATGAATTCATTATTTTTAAAAATAATGTCTATTACTTAAAATGTTTCTTTGAATATTATATAGGTGTATGAGTTTTTTTCAAGTTCACACCCATTATTTTCTTTCCAAATTCTGTTGGGAGACATTGACAGGCATTTTGTATATTGAACCATCCCTGAATCACTGGGATGAAGCCTACTTGATCATGGTAGATAATTTGTTCTGGAATTCAATTTGCCACTATTTTATTTAATATTTTTGAATCAATATTTTTTAGGGAAATTCTTCTTCTCTGACATATTTTTGTATGATTTCTGTGTCAGGATGACTGTAGCCTCAGCAAGAGTTTGGCAATGATCCTTCCATTTCTAGTGTATGGAACAATTTGAGGAGTATTATTTATTCTTTGAAATTCTGGTAGAGTTCTTCATTGAAGCAATCTGGCCCTGGACTTTTTTTCCTGTTAAGAGAAATTGAATCACTGTTTCTATTTTCTTATGGTTTATGGGATTATTTAGGTCATTTATATAAACTTGTTTGTATTTTGGTAAGAGGTATTTATCCAGAAAGATGTCCATTTCTTTTAGAAATTTCCAGTTTGGTGGAGTACAGATTTTTGAAGTATGACCTAATGATTCTATGGACTTTTCAGTGTCTGTTGTTATGTTTTCTTCTTCATTTGAGTTTGCTCATTTTTATATTCTTTCTCTACCTTATAGTTAGTTTGAATAATTGTTTGTCTGTCTTGTTGAGTTTCTCAAAAAACCAACTCTTTCTTTCATTGATTCCTTGTATTGTTCTCTTGGTTTCAGTTTTATTGATTTCATTCCTGATTTTGATTATTTTCAGCTTTCTACTTGTGAGTGAATTTGTTTCTGTTTGTTCTAAAGTTTTCAATTGTGCTGTTATGCCTCTTGTGTGAGATGTCTCCATTTTTATGTAGTCACCTAGAGATATGAACTTATCTTTAAGCATTTATTTCATGTAGTCTCATAAGTTTGGGATCGTTGTGGATTTATTTTCATTAAGTTCGAGGGAGTCTGTAATTGCTGTCTTTACTTCTTCACACAGATGTGGTTCAATTGAGAGATGTTCAGTTATCATGAATGTATAGGTTTTCTGTGTTTTGTGAATGGAGTATCAATATTAATGTATATTAATGACAAATAATTGTTATTTACTGTTATTTTTGGTGCTAGTGTGTGTGTATTTCCCTCCTTTGGGTTTTTCTTTTGTGGGATTATCAGTGTTTGTTTCATGTGTGATTTTAGCTTCCATAGGTTGGAGTTTTCCATCTATTGCCCTCTGTAGGTCAGATTTGTGGATAGGTATTGTTTGAATCTTGCTTTGTTATGAAATATGGTGTTTATTCCATCTATGGTAATTGATAGTTTGGATGGGTATAATAGTCTGGCCCGTCAACCATATTCTTTTAGTGTTTGTTTAACATCTGACCAGGACCTTCTTTCTTTCATTGTTTCCATTGAATAGTCAAGTTTTATTCTAATGGGTCTGCCTTTATAAGTAATTTGGCCTTGTTCCTTTGCAGCTCTTAGTAATTTTTCTTTGTTCTGTAGGTTTAGTGGCTTGATTACTATGTGGCAAGCAGACTTTTTAGGGGGGTCTATTCTATTTTGTATTATGTAAGCACTTTTTTTTTAAATCTTGGAAGCATTTCCTTTCTTAGGTTGGGAATTTATTTTTTAAATAATTTTGTTGAATATAAGTTCTGTGCCTTTGGGCTGATATTCTTCCCCTTCAATTCCAATTATTTTTAGGTTTGGTCTTTTCACGGTGTCCTGTATTTTCTGGATTTTGTGTTAAGTATCTATTTCCACTATTGAATTTTCCACACCATAGATTTTCTCTTTCATTCCTTGCAATCTGTTGGTTATGCTTGCATCTGTGGTTCTGCTTTGTTTCTTCAAATATTATTTCCAGCATTGCCTCAGTTTATGTTTTCTTTATTTCTTCTATTTCAAGTTTTAAGTCTTTAAATGTTTCTTTTACTTGTTTAATTGCTTTTCTTAATTTTCATTAGTGATTTATTAATCTCTCCCAACTTTTTGTTTGTCTTATTTTATTTCTTTATGGGAATTCTTTTATCCTCTTTTAAGTCTTCTATTATTTTCATAATATTTTTTATGTTGTTTCCTTCTGCTTCTTCTGCATTGTCATGATCAGTTTTTTTTTTAATTTTAAATTTACCAGATTCTAGTGGCGCTGTGTAATTCTTTATGTTGTTACATCTATTCTTGCACTGGCATCTGCCCATTGCTTCTTCAGATTACTGCAGGATTTGTCTGTATCTAAGAGAGCCGATTTTGGTGCAATCTGTGTTGGGTGTGTCTGTGTCTCAGGATGCTTCTCTTGATCCAATCTCAGTTCTTGGTTTGTTTGAAGGTAGCACATTCTGTGTCACAGTATCCAGTAGATACTAACACACTGTGTATCTCAGGTGGCCACTTTTAATCCAGTAGTGCTGAGGAACTGAGGATCTCAGGTAGCTGCTCTTGATCCAATAGGAACTGAGGAACTCTCTTACTTTCTTAATCTGATGATTGTAGAGTCTTATAGATGGAGAAAAATCTATGAGTTCCCAGCTACTGCTTAGGTCAACATGTATTTCACTTTCTTGCTATGGATACAAGAGGAAATTAACTTTCTCCTAATTTTGGCAAATATTTATCTTTCTTATTGCTTCTATTATTTGCTCATTGCTTGATTTTAGTTGTTACATTAAATTTGTTAGTGCCTTATAAGCAAGAAGATGATAATACATCCACTGGGACATGAATTATTGATTGTTATACATTTCCATGTGTATATTGAATATTATACAAATATCCTTGGGAAGACCAGTTATTGCTCTTGTCCAGTTACTTCTTTCTCCACCCTTGTTTATTTGATGTACAAAGTTAAAGTTGTTTTGCCTGATTATGTGCCTGATTATGTGAGGTGATGAAATGGCATCAGATCTTCAGATCTAGACTTATAGATGGTTGTGTGTAATAGAAAGTTTCTGGCCCAGGCATTCTGGCCTAGCCCCAAGTTTCAGACCTGCTTGCTGTCACTTATCTCCAAACAATCAAACAAAAGATTATACTAATTTCATGCTGATCAGCCTATGGCTCAGGTATATAACTTGCTAACTCTTAATTCTTAAACTAACCCATGATTAGCCAAGTGGATTTATACCTTTTATCTTATATTTTTGGTTGTGAGTCTAGCTTTTAATGGCTGAGCCATCTCTCCAGCCCACTGTTCCCTTTTCTCAAAGCAGTATTTCAACTTCTTTCCTCTGCATCTGCTGGCATTTCTTCTGGCATCTTTCATGATGCTTCTGATCTGCAATTCATTTTCCCAGAGTTTTCTTAGTTTGGTAGCTCCTCCCACACTCCCTCTCTGCCTTCTATCCAATCAGAATTTTATTAAACAAGTAGGTGGGACAAATATTTACAATGTACCAGAACATAATGTCACAAAAGTTGTGAACTGACATGTGAATGCTTGGAATGAAAGCCAATACTTCTGAAAGAGTAGACAATGCTTATAATCACTGTGCCATTTCTACAGGTATTTAATTTTTAATTGCAACAAAAGACTAAATTTTTAGAAACCTATGATTGAATTGTGAGCAGAAAGGCTGAGAGTATAATTACATGGTAGACAAGTTTCTGTCATGTGTAAGGATGTTGTATTGATTGCTACAACATAAATTAAATTGAATGAATTTTAATCTGTGTTAACTTTAATAAATCCAGTGTGTCCCAGTGATCTCTGTCTTAGGTTGGTTAAGAAGATAAGAACAAATAAAACTACTAAATTTCATGGGATGGCAAGACAGGTAATCCAATTGAAGCAATGGTTGTTAAGCCTAATGATTGGCTTATGATTCCTGGGTCCTACATGGTATAATAAAAGAACAGTTTTAAATATTATGCTCTGTCACATAGAATTTATACACACACACACACACACACACACACACACACACACACACACATCGTGCAGTTCAAAATTTAATACAATAAAAATTGAAATGCTTTTTGTCTAGAAGTAAGTACTAAGAATAAGAATTTAACACAAACATACAGGATTATATGTTTCTTGTTTTTATTTATTTTTAACAACATATTTGTTTTTCCTTTAACTTATGTACAGATTTTTATGTTGGAAAATCTGTGTTGATGTCAATTGAGCCTAGAATCAGGTGTAAGATCCCTCAGATTTAAAGTTCTATGTGCTTGTAAGCTTCCTGGAAAAGTTGCTGGGACCTAAGTCTAGGTCCAGTTGAAGGACAGGAAGTGCTATTAGCCTACCACTGGGCTATCTCTCCAGTTCCTCTTCTTTTGAGATAAAGTAATTTGTATCATTTGAAGAGTCAAACAAATATACAGTGAATAGACAACATCAATTTTGAAGTTAGTAAAGCTTGAGGTTCTTGATAACCCAGCATACAATCAAGAAATCCTTGGCTCTAAGTGACCTGATATAGCAAGTCAGAGTACTGCTATGCAAAGTCATATTCCTCCATTATCACCAAGCATGTTCAAGATGTCTACTGTGGCCATTATCACTCTTAGAAGTTACATCCTACTGAAAAGTTAAAGCTCAGAAAAGAAATGAAATCACATGACAGAAATAAGACGGGGAAGTAAACTAAGAAAGAGAATGACTTGGGGATAGGCAAATGTTAAGATGAAGGATAAATAAAATAGCCACATCAGGAATGGGATTTTGAACTTTAAGATTCGTTGTCAACCTTTTTATGCTAAACAAAACTAATCTTGAAGTTGATGACTTGCATCGTTCACATCATAATTGAGTGCACACATTCATACACAATGTGGAAGACTCAGAATTCCTGATGGTAACAGAAATTTGTAAAAAAGACAAATGGTATCAGTCCATGGGTCTTAAACAAAGATAAGAACATATTCACTTACAAGGGCTTTTGTTTTAAAAAATGATTTTATTCCAATGAAAATTTTCAGAAGACCTAAGAGTAACATATGTAGTATAAAAGAAAAAAAGCACCTCTATAACAAAACTTGATTACAAACCAAGGTAATATTTAACTCTAGCACTGACATGATAAAAATTCCTCCTCAGATTCTCTCTTTGTCCCATCCTCACACATCAACGAAATATTAATTTATCATCTGTGACTTTATGTAAATGTTTTCTTCTTTACCATATAAAAATGAATAAACCTTCTTGTCCTGTACATAAATGTTTTCTTTCCTTTAAAAATAACATAAAAATTGGAAATACAATTGCAGATTCTCCTCGGCCAACACATTCTCCGTTAAGCTTAAGATGAAAGAAGTTAAGGCCAAGCACATATCAGCCACTCCAATCTAGGCACATGTGATAGCTTGTCTTATTTTCTTTTTTATGATTTTATCCATGTCTTAAATATAATATCTAAGTGTGGGTAGAATACTCATTGCAACTCTATTCTTGTAATAATGAGAACAATTTCAGGCAGGACTGTAACAAGGAATAAAAGAGTGATGCCATTCTGACCCTGTGTAGAAAGCAAGCATGTATTATGTCAGGAATTTTCTAAGATGTTTCTATCCTGCATCTGAGGCACTTTTCAACACCATCACTCCATTTGTTTATAACCCCTCCAACTCCCTCAGTGTGTCACTACTCACAGTACAATCAGAGGCACAAAGGCTAATAATTACTATATTCTAAAACACAAAGCCTTACAGTTTTGTTTAAGTGCTTAAAGTTACTTGTCCCCTTTCAAACAAAGTCAAATAAATCTCTCTTGAACTAAATGGCATGCACATAGTGGCTACAGATGTGAGGCCAGGAAACTCAGTTTTGACAAGGGTCTTGCTAAAATGAGTAATTGAGCATCATTTCATCTTATTGCTTGATTTTCATTGTGAATGTTCATTGAACAAGAAACAGTATCACAGTAGGGCTTTTTATAAACACAGAGGGCTCATATTTCACTGAGCATATTTTCCTCATAGTCTTCAGATTCCCTTTTCTTCTTAATTGTCTTTTTTGACACCATTTCTCATGTATTTATGCACTGTATATACATTCATAATTTTGTGTTCATTTATAACATTTATGAACCATTAACAAGAAAAACACAGTAGTAACTGCATTTTAATTATTATTTTCATTTTCTTCCTTTTGTATTTTTATACTTTCTTTAAGATAGGGTCTCCATACTGCTTCATGATTGAAATGAGTGCTTTTTCAAGATGAAACTATTTTCTAGCACAATTATCAGAGGCAATAATACAGTCATCAGAGTATATAGTTCTTGATAAAGAACCTAATACTATTACTCAGTTAAATAGACATATTAGTATTGTCCAAAAAGCTCTGATTTTCATACTAAGGTACTATTTTATTCCTCATCCCTCATCAGAAAATATTTTTTGCAGTTTATCATGATTAACACAGAAATCCATTATTATTAAAGTTGTGGAGGAGACTCTAGAGGACCCAGATAAATTGGGATATCCATATCACACCTCTTCCTCCCAAGACACAAGGGCCATTTTAGAAGAAGAAACATAAAGCACATAAGACCTAGAGGTGGCAGATGATTCCAAGGAAGTAGGTTTTGCTTAGAAGTTTCATGGCACTTTGCTTGTGAATTCACTTGTTACAGCAGTACACACAAAATCTGCTCAGGATCATGAAGAGAAAAATCAAGGAGAGTAGAGGTGATCAGGAAGTCCTACTAAGAGGTAAAGAACTGTTGATCACTTTTGACTTCTGTGAGAAGTGTTGTTTCCTTAAGGAATGAGGTTTTGAGAGAGAGAGGCTGCTTTACTTTCATAGATGCACCTGTACTAGGCACATATTAGCATCACGATGAAGACTGTATTGCTTACATCTTCCATTCCTATCTTTCTTCCTTTCTTTGTTTTCTTTATAAGAGAAGCACACGAAATTTGGAGAGAACAGCTATGTGGGATAAAAACAAGATTAGAAAGAATATAATGACTGGTCAACTTGTCTTAAACACATATGCAGAAATAAAAACACTTATGAAATGAACATTACAAATGTTTTAAAACAAAAATAATCTAGGTTGTTTTTTGTTTTTAAAAGTCAGAGAAGACAGGATGGGGCATAGAAACTTCTCTAACTTTCTCACAAATATCACCTCAAAGTTTCAATCACTTTCCACAGGAAATGTCAGAGAAAACTTGGTATTTGTGGTAATTACAAATTGGAAAAATGTTTCATAAATTATTTTGTCTCCCATAGCCAGATGTGTCTTTGCCACTGCCCGTAAAATGAAAATTGCATTTCTGGAGGGAGGTGAAGTCACAAAGTCACAGACTACCTCAGGTGTGAGCTAACTCTCATATAGCCCTGGTTATGAGTAGTCAACATCTGTCCAATGAGCCCAGCATCCTGTAGAGACAAGAAGCCAGGTTAGTACTTTGTGTTTTAGTCTGTGTGGAATATTCAGCAAAGAAAAGAAGCCTTTGCAATTCCTCTTGCTTAGTAATGGCAATCTTGGTTAAAGCAGCTATGGAACACAGAGAAATGACAACAATTATTATAGAGCTAATAGGTGAGATGAAAGCCAGAAATCCTCATAACATTGAGTCAGTCTGACTATAAATCTACTATTTGGAATGACTGTAGGTAACAATATGGTAATGTGTGTCTGTGAAAGTGCTGAGGAATTTTAATTAAAATTGAATGTGATAATTCAGCTTATCTTACATCATGTGTAGACTATTTTTGTAGTATGATTACTACTAATTAAAATTGTAAACTTACAGTATTCTCAGAATGATAAAACCTGAATAAAATGTTGAAAAAAAATTAAAAAAGGTTGTGAATGCTAGTGTATAGGGTTATATTTGCTCCACTTTAGCAGACACAACTCATTTTTCAACATTTGTGATGATATTCACATACATTGCTGGGGTATGAGATTCCTTATTCATCCACCAGGATGTCCATTTCTTTTAAAATTTCAACCTTCACTTTGAATTTCATTTCTGTTTGTTTTATTTGCTATTTTCTTTTATTTTATTAGCTTACACATTGACATATTTACTTAAGGTATTTTAGTACATAGCATTTTTATTGCACCCCAAATTCTGCTTTTGCCATTTCTCCAACCTAGTCATAGCTAATACTCTTTTAATGCCCATTACTTATTCTATCACTTTTAAAAATGTTCAATCTTACAGCCTCCTCCAAGATGATCAAATAAATCATTTCTAATTTCTTGGACTCTATACACACTCATTCCCACTTACATAAACCCATAAATAATAGAGCCATAAAATCACATTTGGGAAAGTGATATATGTCATTCTGAACTTAAATTGCAGCATTGAATGTAATATTTTTTAGATTCTGCTGCACCCATTCCATGTGTACTACAGTCTACTGTAGTGCCAGTGCATAAAGGGGGAGAGAGTAAATATTTGGTAGCTCCTAGGTTCTCTGCTCATCTCCCCAATCTCTTTAAACTTATTCATATCCTATGCTTCACTGACAGTTTGATCCCCAGTTTTTTATTGTCCAGCTGACATTCCTTCGACAGCTGGTAAAAGTGAGGAGGAACAGTGATCTTCCTGGGGATGCATGGGTCCAAGATTCTACTGTCTGATTCTGCAAGAGGCTCTCATCCAATTTAGATTGGGTTGCTTACACCTTCTCTCACAAGAATAGATGTGGTGTCCTGAAATTTCCTCTCACTGCTCTACACTAATGAGATGCCTAACACTCTGCCTTCTTTCTACCATTTTCACTCTAGACTTCTGAATGGTGCATGATTATTGTAGACACAGTATAAGTAGAGAAACCAAACATTTCCCCAGTAGATACCACTTATCAGATGATAAACTATTGTCCATGGTACATATCCTTGCATATTTTGCTTTTTTATGATGTTGTACCTTCTGTGATATTTTATCACATTGAATGTTCTCACTCCTCTAATAGCCTTCAACTGTGTGTGCACACATTCCTATGTATTAGTGAAGTGTGACTTTTCATATGGACTCCCTCCTTATTTGATGTAAGTTGTCATCTGAATCATCATTCAAATGATTTTTTGTTCTTAATAATGTTTTCATATCTAGAAACTTGTAGGGTAGTGAAACAAAGACAATTGAACATGAACAAAGTCTAAACTTAGAGTCTATATTAACCTGGATTGTTGACTGCCTACAGAAAAAAACTCTTCTTACAGAGCATCGTTAAATGCCCTTTACATCAAGGTAATAATTGCACAGATCCCAGAAAACTACATCATGGTTAACAATTGGCAAATCAAAGTAAAGAAAATAATCAGTGTAACAGAATCTGAAAACATGCACTTAACTGGGGCATTTCAACCCCTGGTTTCTAGAAGAAGACTTCAGAAGGAGTTTGGGTGATGGCTTTAGAAAATGGGGCACATTATTTTCATAATAAACTAAAGATGAGTTTTTCTGAGACAAGATGAAGAAACTTTTGCCTGTCATAACACTAAAGGCATATTTTTGGTTGGAATTAATAATACTTCATTATTTGTGTTTAAATTTTAGATACAATATATATTAAGAGCTGACATGTTAAATGTAATGGTTGTTAGTTAATTTGTCTTCAATTACATAACACAAATTATCAGTATATGCTGGAGTTATGTTTTTTGGATAGTTTGTCATATTTTGTTGTTCCGCACTTGCCAAAATCACATCCTACTAAATGCTTCATTTTCCATGAAAGTTGGTGGATTTCTTTTTAAAAATATGCCCTTTCTTATGTATCAAGCAACTTTACAGTATCACACAAGAAATTATGTTCTTCAATTAAAATTCTTATGGGAAATTTTATATGGTCTAAGTAGGTCTTGAACTTCCAGGCTTGAAGTATCTTCTGTTTCAAACTTTTTGTTACTTCTAGGGAGTAAAAGCATTCTTCTTGTGCTCAGAATACAGCCATCTGTCATCATTCATTATGACCAGACAATAGCATGGCCATAATCTAAGCAAATTGTGCCAAAACACAGGATGTTTTCTAGAGTCTGACAAAAAGAATAATTTTCATTTCACAGAACTATCTTAGAAATACTGAATAATTTATCTCAAAGTTTCTACTACCTATTTCTTTACTAGGGGAAATTAACATTAAAGTCCACAAGTTTGATTATTATGTGCCCAATGAATAACAATACCATGGTCATTCTCTTTTCAGGAGTGCACCACAAATGGCAAATTTGGGAATGAATTATTTCTTGAATAATTTTATGTGTAGTCTCTTTTTGTATAGTCTGCTTCTTGAATATTTTCTAGATCATTATTGGCAGTTCCAGAAAATAATATTGGAAGAGTATTAAAGTCAATACATTTATCTATTGTGGATCCCATACATATTAAATAATTCATTTATTTTCTGTACCCATGTATAACAATAAATAGAAAAATAGAAAAAGAAAATAATATTTGTAAAACTCTTACAATATAGGAAGTGATGAAATCAAGGACTCATTCTGTGTATTATTGATAATTTTCCCTGAAGTTTTATTTTCTGTACTTATTGCCTGGCCATTAAATTCTATGTTTGCCATTCTGTACAGACACAAGCAGATGGTTCAATGCATCCAAGGAACTCACTAACTTTTTATAGTTTTTCCTCTGACCTAGAGGGCTACAAACATCTTTATATCATCTCAAGTTTGGGCTGGTGAACACCAATCATTGCAGTTACTTGCTTTACCTCTTTTTAGCCATTATTCTTAAAGATCATTATTTAATTGTGTCCAGACTCAGTTTAGGCTGGATAAGAAACAATAAATCTGTGAATCTTATTTAGTATGTAAATTCTATTTTTGTATGATTCCTGGTAGGGAACTCACCCATTACTTGAGTCTTCTTTTTCCGTAGCTGGTTTGGAAATGAGCTAGCAAACCAGCTGCCAGTAAAACTGGTTTTGTTTGTTTGTTTTTGGTTTTTTTTTTTGTTTTTTTTTTGTTTTTGTTTTTGTTTTTGTTTTTGTCACATCAGGCATCTTGGTTGCTTGATGACTTGTTCAACTTCTCAATGAAGCCTGCTTTAATATAACGAATTAAATCTTTGATGTGCTCTTGGATTCCATTTGCAAGAATTTGATTGAGAATTTTTGCATCTATACTCACAGGGAAATTGGTCTTTAATTACTTTCTTTGTTGGGCTTTTTGTTGTTGTTGAGTTGGTATCCACAGTAACTATGGCCTTATAAACTAATTTTGCACTGTTCTCCTGTTTCTATTCTCTGGAATAATTTGAGGAAGTCTGGTATTAACTCTTTTTGAAACTCTGGTACAATTTCTTGTGAAGACAAACTAATCCTGGCACCTTGGAGCCCATTCCCTGCAGAGAAATACCTATCCCATTCTTGATCTTGGGATGAGTGGATCAGACATGCCTGGAGTGGATTACCATCTTTAGGTGACCCACCTTGGGACTTCTTGCCCTTTTGAGGGAGGGGATGGGTGGATTGGGAGGGGTGAACTGAAGGCTGACTGGGAGGGTATTGGGAGGAGAGAAGGGAGGGGGATCAGGGGGATACATAAATAAGAATGACATTTTTAATAAAAATAAATTAAAAAAGAAAATAAAATTAAACTAAAAATAACCAACGAACGAACGAACCAACCAACCAACCAAACAACCAAACAAACAAACAAACAAAACCACCGGGTTGGAAAGGTGGGCTGAGTAGAGAACCTTTAAAGAAAACAATATATTACTGAACTTGGGATAAAACAATAAGTAAAAGGAGGGAAGTCAGGAGGAGAAAATCTGTGTGCTCCAATTAAAATGGGGACAGGAAAAGAAGTGAAATTTTAGAAAAACAGACTGTAAACAGACAGAGTTAATTGAAGTGAATTTATTAATTATAGCTCCCCAAATATCCAAAATGTGTTAGGATCAAATTAAAGGAAATAAAACACAAAGCAATTTCCTTTTACATTTAAAAACAGAGGTAGCCAAGATTTGAATTCTCTCTTTCTCTCTCCCTATTTGTTCTGTCCTTCTCTGTTCGTCTATTGCATGAGTCTGAATCTTTTCTAGCTATATGGTGATATGAAGATTTTTCCAGCCTTGCTCTTTCTTTCTCTGTGAATGCCTCACAGCTTAGTATGCTTTGTATTTTTTCAATTATATGGGAGAAGTCCATGCCAGAAGTAATGAGGAATATTTTATAGCTCATTAAAAATGTCTTAAAAGAAACATTATTTTTAAGTTCATCCCACTGACCCAGAAAAATTGTACTATATCCAGATATTAACCTATATATGTAGGTGTATATATATATATATATGACTTCTATCATTTATGGTGGATAATTCTTTGTAAGTTTTCTTTTGATCTACTTGATGTTTTCAACACTTAATATCATACCATAATATAATCCTATATCACACTTGGAGCAGGGGCATGGAATGCTGTATATTTTATAGTGAAAGATGTGCATTACTTTGGTTGTAAAATTGATTCAGACCAAGGCAATTAAGACTAGCTACTGCTCTGTTCTCTGAAAGCAAGTCAAGTAAAGAAGATGAGAGCAGAGATAGAAATTATTTTTAAATATTAAATGACCTCAAAGTAATTAACTCTGGCTCTGAGGACCAGAAAAACTTTGACTCTCTTAGAATGCAAAAGATATTTTAATAATTTTGCATCTGCACAGTAAAGTGTACAGGTAAGATCACCCTTTGCCATCATTACCTGCTCCTCATAATGAATTTTTGGTGCTCTTACCCACACTCTAATCTCTGACACCATAGAATTGAGAAGTCACTTTAGACTTCTAGTCTGTTCCTCTATGATGCTTACTACTCAGTTATTTATTTGTTTTTGCTTATTGATGGAAACAAGTATTTTTCAGAGGTGATATCAACTCCCATTTGCCTAAATGTCATTGTTCTTTCTTGTGACCTGATTTTGCCAATCTCTAGGGAATATGAGTTTGGAGAACAGTTAGCATTCATCTTTAGGGTTTTCATTAACTTTGTAGCCTTATTATGGTTCTAGGTCTGATTAGCCACTGGGTTCCAAGCCAGAAGCCAGAATCATGGAAAAATCTTGCCTGCACAAGTGAGCTGCTTTTCTTCATGAATCCAGTCTGCAGAGTAAAGGGCATTCTCTGAAAGTTGAGCAACTGCAGACCTCTAAATTAATTTTTTTCAGGGAAGGACTACTTCACAGGTTGAATGTCATAATGAGAAAGATCACCCCTAGACCCAAATCCAATCTATTTAGAAGAAGCAGCAGGTAAGAGGTGTTATCCTGGAATACTTTTTGTGGTGCACTTTTGTTGAATTTTTAAAATTTATTTATAAAAAAAGTCTTTTTTCCTGTATCTCCCTACATTGATTGAGGAGGGATGTAGGTATTATTCACCATCTTTTGAGTCTCATTTCCAAGACAGTAAGAATAAGTCCTCATCCATTGAAGTTCTTAGGATTAAATGTTTTGTAAATGCATTCATTCTTCCTTCTACATTCTCATACTCAAGTCTTCAAATGCTCAAAACTGTGGAAGCATTTATTATTCAAGCCACAACACACACACACACACACACACACACACACACACACACACACACACACACACACACACAATCTGCATTAATTAGACCAAGACATGAGTGACTGGTCTCTCAGCTGAACACACAAGACTCTGAGGAATCTCTAGATGTCTCTCTTAAGTTCCTTCTGATTCTAGGCTATGAAGGGGTTGTGGTTTGCAGCTTGGCTAGTCTTTGCTTTTTGATTAAAATCCACTTATGAGTTGTTACATGCCATGCCTACCTTTCTGGGCTTGTGATACCTCACTCAGGAGGATATTCTCTAAATCCATCCATTCCATTTGCCTGCAAATTTTACGATGTCATTTTTTTTATTGCTGAGTAGTACTCCATTCTGTAGATGTACCACAGTTCTTCAGTAAAGGGCCATTTAGGTTGTTTCCAGGTTATTATTATTAATTTATTATTATTGTAATGAATGTAATGTTATGAACATAGTTGAGCTAATGTCTTCGGCATATGAATGTGCATCTTTTGGGTATATGCCCAAAAGTTGTATTGCTGGATCCTTAGGGAGACTGATTCTCAGTTTTCTGAGGAATAGCCATACTTGACTCCAGAGGGTCTGTAAAAGTTTATATTCCTACCAACAATGGAGGAGTGTTCCCTTTGCTCTGCATCCTCTCCTGCATAAACTGTCATCTGTGTCTTTGAACTTAGTCATTCTGACAGGTGTAAGGTGGTATCTCAAGAGTATTTGGATTTGCATATCTCTGATGACTACAGATCTTGAGCCATTTTTTTAAGTATCTTTCGTCCATTTGTACTTCTCCTGTTGAAAATTGCCTTTTTTACACTCTGAACTCCATTTTAAATTGGGTTATTTGGGTTTGGGGGCTCTAGTTTACTGAGTTATCTCTATATTTTAGAGATCTATCTTCTGGCAGATGTAGGGTTGGTGTAGATCTTTTCCCATTCTGTTGGCTGTCTTTTTGTGTTATTGACTGTGTCCTTTGCATTACAGAAGCTTCTCAGTTTCAGGAGGTCCCAATTACTGATTGCTGTTCTTAGTGTCTGTGCTACTGGTGTTATATTTAGGAAGTGGTCACCTGTGCCAATGAATTGGAGGATATTTCCCACTTTCTTTTATATCAAGTTCACTGTAGTTGGGTTTATGTTGATGTCTTTGATTCACTTATACTTGAGTTTTGTGCTGGGGGAGAGTTATAGATCTACTTTAGTTATTCTACGTATTACTATCCAGTTGTGCCAATACCATTTGTTGAAGATACTTTCTTTTTTTCCATTGAATATTTTTGAACTCTTTGTCAAAATCAGTTGTTCATTTGTGTGTGGGTTATTGTTGTGGACTTTGACTTGATTCCATTGATCCATAAGTCTGTTTTTGTAACAGTACCATGCAGTTTTTATTACTCTATAGTATAGCTTGAAGTCAGAAATGGTGATTCCCCCTAAAGTTATTTTATTCATCAGGATTGTTTTGGCATTCCTGGGTTTCTTGTTATTCCATGTGAAATTGAGTGATGTTCTTTCAAGGTCTCTAAAAACTCATTTTGGGATTTTGATGGGAATTGCATTGAATGTGTAGATTGCTTTTAATAAAATTATCATATTTATTATGTTGATTTTACTTATCCAGGAACATGAGAGATCTTTCCATTTTCTGATATTCTCTTCAATTTCTTTCTTCAGTGACTTAAAGTTTTTGTCAAACAGGTCTGCTACTTCTTTGGTTAGAGTTATGACACAATATTTAATGCTATTTGCAGCTATTATAACGGATGATATTTCCCTTATTTCTTTCTCAGCCCTTTATCCTTAGTGTATAGGACAGTTACTGATCTTTGAGCTAATCTTGTACCCTGCTACATTGCTGAAGGTGTTTATCAGTTATAGAAATTCACTGGTATAATTTGGGGGGTCACTTATGTATATAACCATATCATCTGCAAATAGAGGTAGTTAGACTTCTTCCTTTCTAATTTGTATCCCCTTAATCTCTTTTTGTTCCCTTGTTGCTTTAGCTATAACTTCAAGAACTAAATTGAATAGAAAAGAAATTTTGGCTGTTCTACAATTTGGTATATAGACAAGGTCAGCCTTAACCTCACAGTGATTTTCTTACCTATGCTTAAAATGTACTAAAACTAAAGACATGTGTCCCCCTTTCCACCCAGGATATTACTTTCGAATTAAAAAGAAAGGTCAATTATTATTAGGCAATGTATTAGGTACCTATTATCTTGTGATATTAGTCAAATTTTATACTCCACAGTTTACAGTCAATGGCCCCATTGTTCAATATTTCTACACAGTGTCTCTTGTACTATAAATTAATTACGTAGTGGTCAAACTTTTTAATGGTAATCCTACTATGGAATAGATATATCAATAAGATTCTGTTTTAAACATATCCACAAGTAATTGTTATTTCTAATTTAGTATACTTTGTTATATATAATTGGGTTATATTTGAATTATATATACCAATTTAAATATTAGAAAGTATTTTTTGGAAACACTTAAAAGCAAATATAGCATATGTATATACACATGTATAGACAATTGAAATTATATGTGAGTGTGCTGACACAAAAATTTAAATTTTTTTTTCTGATAGCTTATGGTCATTGTTGTCATTGGGGTTTTAATTGCTGTGAAGAGGCACCATGATCAAGGGGTGGGATCAGACTGTGTTCCTGTGCTTGGGCTGGCACCTTGGATCCCATTCCCTTCAGAGGAACACCTAACCCAGTCTTGACTTTGGGATGAGGAAATTGGACGTGCCTGAAGTGGATGTGCCATGATAAGTTGACACAACTTGGGACTTCTTGCCATTTTGGGGGAGAGGATGGATTGATGGGGAGGGGAGAGTCTGAAGGCTGACTGGGAAGGATTGAGAGGAGGGAAGGAAAGGGGAACAGGGGATATAGAGATAAAATGACATTTCTTTCAATAAGAAAATAAAAAAAGAACAATATTCTCCTACTAGATACACACCCTAAGTATAGACCACCTTCTGTAACATCAGCTCTCAGGGAGAATCTGTGGGGGGCATAAAGTAATGCTACTTCTTAAAATACATCTTGTTTCAGAAAATCAAATTAGTTCATTTAAAAATATTATTTTGTTGACATATAATAAAAGAATGCATTTAATTGTGGATGGTCTATAATTTCAGAGTTTTTGTTTCTTTTTGCCATGGTATGAAGTATGATGGCTGGAATTTAGGTAGATATTCTGCTAGTAAATAATCTGAGAGTTCTACATCTTAATCAGCAGGCAAAAGAAGGAGACTTTGCCACACTGGCTAGATTTGAACTTATAAGACCTGAAGTCTGCCTCTACAGTGACACACTTTCTCCAAAATGGCCATGCCTATTCCATCAAGGCCATGCCTGTTCCATTAGACACTCTTAATAGTGCCACAACATATGGGCCAAGCACTGAAACACATGAGACCATAGGGCTATACATTTTAAAATAATTAGAATTAACATTTTTTTCTAATTTTTATTACTTAAATTTGATTATTCTTATTAATCTTTAACATTTCTCTTTTATTTATTCTGATTTTTATCGTTAAAGTTATTGTGCAATATTAATTGATTATGTTTATTCCTCCCCAATGCCTCCCAGATTTACCATCATTCTATACCCAACAATCTTGGTTATTTTTTAGTTTTTTGACTGATGAAGCACAAATTGAGATGTTCACATGATCTTGTATGTGGGATCATCCTCTGGGTCATTGTCAGCTTATTAGAGGCCACATTTCAAAGGACATTGACTCTAACATTCCTACTAGCAATTAGCTGTCAACAGCATCTTAATTGAAGAATACAATTTTCTCTGAAGCAAGACTTTCTTTTCTGGTGAGTATCTCTATTGCAGTCTGAGAAAACAATTATCAGGCTGCTTTATGGTTGTAAAAATGCTGTAATGTAGTGGAGCTTAGAAATAGTTTTATCTATCTGAGAGATTTTTAGAAAAAAATCTCATACTTATTCTGATAGTCACATTATTTTCTCTCGTGTTGAATGCTGTAATTCTTTGTTTACACAGCTTTATATGCGACCAACAGAAATAATTTGTGCAATATACAAGTTACATATGGATGTTTAATTTTATTTGATAAGAAACAGAGCTACAACAATAATACATAAACAATAAATCTAAATGTTTTAATTGGTATGTAGCTGCCACTGTAAAATAAGATCCAAATGTTTTATTATCTATCAAAGAAAGAGCATATCAGGATTTCAAGTGGAAAAGGCTAAACTACTGAGAAGTCTGAGAGGACATATAAAATTGTGTACTGTATTATATAATTCTCAGCATAATAACATTTTAAACTAACATGTAGAGATTAACAATTTATAAGGGTCTGTTTCTCTGGGACTGATGTTTACAAAGAGAGCTGTGCTGTCAAGAGAAGTGTATAGTGAAGCTGAAAGGCTGCCTGGTGTGAAAGCAGCAAGACTAGCCTGTTAGTACTCTCTAGAGCATAGCAGCTTCAAAAGCACCCCAAATCTTTAAATACATTCTCCTATTCTGTTGACAAACCCAGATCACAAAACCTTGTAGCTCTTTCTTGTGTTTATAAGGTCAGATTATTTTGTGTGTCCCTTTCTACTTGGAAAATCATTTTTCCTAGTGTAGCTGGAGGAAAGCTGTTTCTCTCTAGACCTTGTTTAATTGCTTTCCTGTCACTCAAATAATTTTTAGGAGCAATACAAGCAGGCAATTTGCTGAACACTGAGCCTTATAACATAAAGCAAAGAGAATGAGCTGTGTAAAGAGTTAATTTCTGAGGATTTGTACAGAGAATTAATTAGATAACATTCCGATTTGCAAGAGAGAAGCTGGGACCACAGTAATACAGCTGCTTTGGTCAGTAACTTTGGTTCCACAAATCAGAAAGCTGGCAACTTTGTCCTTGTGAAAATGGACTGCTGATCACTATCTGTTCTTGTGTCAGAACTGCATTTCTAAGGAAGGTTTTTTTTTCAACATTTTTTAGGGATACCTGGTGCAATATGAACTTGCCTTGAAGCTAAAAATTGGCTAATGGTATAAAAGTTTTCCTGTCAGTCTGAGCTACAGTGTAAAATATGTTCTTGTGAAAGAGTAGGATAGTTATGAAAACATTTTTATTCACCAAAATTACACAGCTTAAGAAGAAATCATTTTTATGACAATCTTCAAAATAATTATGCTTAGTAAGTGAAATATATTCATAAGGAAACACACTATCAAATAAGGCTGTGGAAAAACCTCACATCTGTTTAGGGAACAACTTTAGTAGCACATAAGACACTTATAGACAGAAGCAAACTGTATTCATTTTGTGGTTTCAAGCTTTGCTTGAATGTGGTTTCTCCATCAGAGGATTACTGAGCTGGTGGTTGATTTCTTGAATATTACTTGCCATCTGCTGCATTATGCCACAACTCTTGGCATATCAGTCTTTTACTAGCTGCTGGGAACTTAGAAACCTGTAGTGTGTCTGTAGCCAGGAAACTTCTCTGAATGAAGTTTGATTATTAGACCCTCTCAGAGATAAACTGAGAATATAAAACCAACTAATAATTGTAAAGCATTTGATAATGCTAATATAAAAGATAATACAACGTCTCTTAATATCAATATAAAGTTTAACATTTTCACAATGTCTCTGTTAATTATCAGCATCTCAAGAATAGTTATTTGTTGATACTTAGAAAACATTTACTAGAAAGTCATAATTTAACATTATACACTTAAGGTGATAGTGTCTATGCAGTCCATTTTTTGACATGCAATGAAAAGATAGTCAAACTTGCTTAACAAATGTCTTCTGGACCTGATGTGCAATCATCCAGGACCATGACAGAATGAACTCGAGAGACCTGGCTGTGGGGATCTTCTTCGTGTCTCAGACTGCCCTGGGAATGCTGGGAAACTCAGTTTTGCTTTGTTGTTTTATCATCACTGACATATCTGGAATCCAGGCCAAGCCAAAAGACTTGATTGTCAAACGCCTGACCTGGGCCAACTTCATAGTTCTCTGCAAAGGAATCCCACAGTCAGTGGCTGCTTTTAATCTGACTTATTATCTAGATCATGTTTCATGTAAGCTTACTTTATATTTTCATAGAGTTGCAAGAGGAGTAGCTCTGAGATCCACATCCTTGTTGAGTATCTTTCAGGCCATCACCATCAGCTCTACTAATTCCAACTGGGCAGAGCTCAAAGTCAGAGCTCCCAGGATCATAGACCCTTCCCTTTATCTGTGCTGGGCCCTCCAACTATTGGGATATGTCTCCCTTCCTATGTACACAACTGATATATGGGGTGGAAGAAATGTTATTGAGATCAAAGATTATGGATATTGTTTTGTTATAGATCCTGGGCAACTAATATGCACAATATTTGTAATCTTAATGTCATTATATGATGTCATCTTTTTGGGACTGATGATTGTGTCAAGTGGCTACATGGTGTTTATCCCGCTCAAACACAGAGAGTCCAACACATCCACATATCCCTGTCTCCTAGGGCATCCCCTTTGATCAGAGCCACAAAAAGCATCCTCATTCTAGTAAGTAGCTTTGTACTCTTTTATGTAACATGTAATGTCTTTACCTCTTATATGTCTGTTCTTCAAAAAGTCAGTAGGGGGCTCTTCAACACCAGTGTAGCCATGACTGCATGCTTCCCAGCATTTTGTCCTTTTCTGCTCATCAAACAGTACAGTGATGTTGTCAGGCTCTGCTTTACCTGTTTTCATCAGACAAGAGACTGTGTTTGTGCAGTCAGAGAGTTCTAAATCCGTGCTGTGTGTTTCCCTCTTTCTATTTCTTTGACTACCTTGTCTTCTATGAAGACACTGTCAATACGAACCTCCAATGTACATGCATAACATCTACACAATTTCTTTAAAATATTATTAATAATTTAGTCTGTGGCACAAGCCATTCATCCTCTATTTTGTGAGTGGCCAAACTATCACCACATGTTTTTATGGAGAATATTACAGTAGCAGGTGATAATGAAGCTGAGGGGCTAAGACTGTCATAGTGATGTAGGTGAGGACTGGATGTCAATCAACATTCTCAGCTTCCATCCAAAAGATAATAGTCTAGCACTGCACATATTCCAATATCCATAATAAGAAAGTCAATATTGGTGGATGTCACTGAAAGAGAACAAATTTACAAAGATGAAACAAGTCAGAATGATGTTAGGGTAGTAAATGGAGACAGGCACATCTTGGGCACTGAAAAAAGTACACTCAGTAGATGTTGCATTTCTTAAGTCTAAAGTATATTCACAACTTTTGAAGGAGTGTGTGGGTTACAAATACATTGTTACCTGATTTTTGACAAAGAAGCTAAAAATTTTCAATGGGTGAAAGATAGTATCTTCAAGTGGTGCTGTCATAAATGGATGGTAGTATATAGCAAAATGCAAATAGATACAAACCTATTCCCCTGCAAAACCTCACATCCATGTGGATCAAAGACCTCAACATAAACCCAACTACACTGAACTTGATAGAAAAAATTGGGAGATACCCTCCAATGCATATGACAGAGAGTAGATTATAATTGTATTAGTGGGTAGCACAGACTTTGTTGTCCCTGTACTTTGGAGGAAAAAATGGAAATAGATAACATAGTGACACTCTGTCACCACAAAAAGAAAAGTACAATGTTCTGGATTCTGGTATGAGAAAAATAACGATACATAAAACACTTTTAAGCTAACTCTGGTGTTATAAAGTCTCCATGGAAGAAGCTTCACTTGTTTTATTTTTAAAGATGTTTGTATTACCCAATAAGTTCTAAAGCTCCATGATCTAAAACAAGGACTGAAGAGGAAGGAATTCTGCCAGCACATGGCATGAAGGCACACTACAGCAGCAGTGCTTCTCAGATCTCTTGGCTATCAGCACATTCACAGAAATTGTACATAAGTTCCCAGACTAAATGTATTTTTTCCTCAATTATACTCTCCTTTCTTATCAATTGATTTAAAGCAGTACATAATTGTTACTGTACAGCTTTGACTCATTAAAATACAATTAATTTTTATCTAAATATATATTCCCTTTTATATGTGTTCAAAGTTTGAAGGGGAATGATCTATAATTTTGATGCTTTCAGTTTTCACAAGTGAGTTTATTATATATTGCCAGCAGCACTAAAAGAACCAAGCAACAAGTAGGTGTAAGCTAATAAAGTTTCAGGCCAGACAGATGCTCAGAGCATCTAGTATATAGATAACTACAAACCCAGTCTGTAGAAATTAATAACCAGTAGAAGGAGAGTGTTTATTTGACAGGAGAACATGGATAAGAAGAGGGAAGCGGAACACAACTTGAAATGTAATGGATGACAACATTTTTAAAAATTACTTTTTTTGAATGATCCAGAAGTCCACACTCTAGGGGAAAATAAATCTTCAGTGAATGGTGCTGGTCTAACTGGATGTGTGTATGTAGAATATTCATATTTATCACTGTGGACAAACTCAAGCCTAAATGAATTAAAACCCTCAATGTAATAACAAATTGAAACAAATTGAGAAAACTTAAGGAATAGTTTAAATGCACCATCAATAAAGAAAAGTTTAAACAGAAAACTCTTATCACAGACACTAACATAGACAACAAATGTGACATCATGAACTTGAAAATTATCTGTAGGAAAGATACTTTCAGTAGGACAAACATGGCAGCCTGCAGAATAGAAATTTATTTTTATCAGCTCTGTTTCCAATATTAGCCTTAAAATTAAAAAAATTAAAGAACTCAAGAAAATAGATATTAATAAACCAAATGATACAATTAAATAATGTGTGTATGCTGTATAATAGTTTCTCTATATCAACAGAGAAATTGCAATAAATAAACCTCACTGATGAGAGTCATTTTTAAAATGGTCAACATTCTTAGCCATCAGGGAAATGTAAATCAAAACTAATTTGAGACATCTTACACATGTCAGAATGGTTAAGGTCAGCAACAAAAGTGACAGCTGATATGATGTGGAAGAAGGGAACATTCCTCTATTTCTGACAGTAGTGAAAACGTCTATTGCCACTGGCCAGAAACTTCTTCCTACAGCCAATATCAAACAAAATGGAGAGAACTGTGAAGTGCTTCCATTAAAATTAAGACCAAGACAAGGCTGTCCACTCTATCTACTCTATATCTTCTCAATTTAATACTATATGTCTAGCTAGAACAATAAGTAAACAAAAGAAAATCAAGAGAATAAATTTAAAAAAAGAAAAGTCAAACTTTGTATGGTATGTACAGTAACACTATTTTGACTGTCAAGACCAGAACTTTGAAATGAAAATGACATATGACTTCTTAAATCCAAAAAGTGCTTAGAGACAGAGTGGAAAATAGATGAATTTGAATATGGTCATTTTAGCACAAACACAGTCACCTCAGCCTGTGCTCAAATAGCAATGATGTTCTCAAATATACTAAGGCTTTTTATGTGATTTATGTTTATCATGTGATTATTTAATTTATTGATATTTTATTGTATATTTGTTTATGTTTTCATTTGGGAGACTAGTACGTTGGCTGAGGGGTAAGAAACTGCTCTTTCACAGGATCTGGGTTTTTTTCCTAGAATTCACTTGTTGCCTCCAGCAAGCTGTAACTCTAATTCCAAGGGGTTTTGGCATCTTCTGCAGGCATTGAATTCTCATAGCACTGATATTTACATATAGCAAAAACATGTCTTTAAATTTAAAATAAATGGATAAAACTCTTTAAAAATAAGTGTTCACTTTGACATAAATTTTATTTCATAGGCGAATTTCAATATAGATTTTTAGTACTTCTGAGATTTTGTTAATGTGCAGGGTAATCTGACCTTTCAAAAAGTTGTCTCATCTCTCAGCTTGATTTCAGAAGCATAATATGAAGCTGATGTTTATAATGTTATCAGAAATATGAATCATTATCATTTCAGAGATAAAGGCTATAGTGATAACTACAGATGAATTACTTATACCATTACCATTTCTCTGTACAAAATTCAACATAAAACACTAATATATGGTTAGCAAATAAAAGCATGAAAAAATCATTAAGTTTATAATGCATTTCTATAAAATTCAGTGTGTGGTTCTTTTTTTTGGTATTTTTTCATGACTGGGTCTCGCTATGTAGCTCTGATTGTCCTAGAACTCATTAAATATATCATGTTACCCTCAAAAATCATAGAGATCTGCCTTCCTCTGCCTTCCAGGTGCTGGAATTAAAAGTTTTCACCACCCAACTATTTTATTTACTAATTTATCTGTTGATGAATCTATTATAATGACATTTAAGTATTTACTTAAATAGTCATGATGCATGTGAGATAATAAAGTAAACTTTGAAGAATGTGAAACATTAAAAATTGTCCATTGATATACCATCATAAATGTGAATTTAAGTTTAGCTGAGGGTTAGCACCCTGGTATATCATGCATGCAACTCTGTTTTTTATTAGCAACAATGATAAACACTGACTGAAGGCATGCCAGCAGGTAGTATGACTAAGCCAGGCAAATAACTAAAGACATTTGGCATTAACTGCCATTGATAGATACTCATAATTTACCTTTTCTTTCAGGTTGCCTTCCAAAAATGAATATGAAAAGGTTTCAGAACCAGCATTAATGCCAGTAGATATCTAACACAGACTCCTTTTATAACAAGATCATAAATGTAGTGTCACAAATGAATATTGTTTACTCCACAAAGATATATTCATATCTTATATTTTCTAGAGTTGTGTACTTTTTATATATCCATTCTAATATTTACTAAGGATATAAAATTATTGTAAGTTAAATATAGTAATATTACTGCATAGGTAGTCTATACATAATGTAAGATAAGGTGGATTATCAGATTGGTTTAGTACCTCAATATTTCAGCACATTTACTTCCAGGTTGCATTATGAACTGTATCCAGAGTCATCCTCACCGGGGAACATAATTTTCAGTATAATTTTCATAAATACCAGGAACTGGCACAAGGAACATTTATATCTTTCCATCTCACCTCTCGATTATGGACTTATTCTTGTGTTCTCTCCATATGTTTTTTTTTTTTTTAACCCCAGATTCGTATTACAAAACATGACCTTACTCAGCCACCTTTTTTCTGCCTCTGCTTCTCAGAACAAAATGCAAAGTACTCACCTGGTTTCTTTTCTTTGCAGGATGATGGATTCATTGAACAAAGACTGACTCTTATAAGCAGTGTAATAAGAGAATCCACTTTTGAGGTAGAGGTAAATGACTCTGACCTTAGCTCCCTCCAGAACTTCAATTTTCATTGCATATACAGTGGCAGTGACAGATATGGCTCTGGAACACAAGGTCATTTATGACAATTCTTCTATTAGTAATGAAGAAAGGACATTTAAAGTTTAGTGTGACTTTCTCCAATGGGATAAGATATTTTGAAGAGGCACTGAGTTTCCATGATTTGTTAAAGTTGATTGGGTCTCCTTTGGAAGGTGCTAGAAACTTTGAGGTCAGATTCACAAGGAAGCTAGAGAAGTTTCTGTGACACTTTGGATTTCACACTACACTGATTTTGTCCAACAAAAGGAGCATGGTTAACTATTGGAAGATTTATAACACCTATTAAATAAAATTTTCAAAAGCTTAATGCATGAATATGTGTTTTAGTAAAGTCTACAAATGGTTATCTTCCACTTACCATAATTCCATCCAGTTTCTTAAAACAAAGAAAGAAAACCAAGAAATAAAAATCACCAGCTCTATATTGTGACTCTAGTAGGTGTCTAGTTTGGGGGCATGAATGGAAGCACGAGCAGTCTCTAGAAGGTTGAAATAAAGAAATCTGAACTTCCTCTTCAAAAAGCTTTTTTTGGGGGGGAAATTAGCTCTTTAAATAGGAATGGAGTTTTCTGACCAACTCCACTCTTTAGAAATTTTTTTTAGATTAATCTTGTGCTAATTTCCAGTGTACTGTCATCACAAGTAAAGTCACATGTGCAAGTGTTCTCTGTCTGAAGAAAACCTGTTTGCTTATAATCATCTACCATCAGAAAGGTTCTAATGTTTTTCCTATTTTTTTTCATGATTATCTCCAAGTCTCAGGAAGAAGTAGTGTTACATAGGTGTCATATTTTTATCTGGGCCCTACAGAGGCTCAGAACCTTGAACAATTGTAGGCTTTTATATTAATCACCATATACTACAATAAGAAGCTTCTCTGACAGGGATTGAGATATATACTTACATTTCCAAAAAAGATAAGAGCTTAGTGGCCCATTTATTGCTTTGGCACTTTAGCAGAATAGTTTTATGGTTCCTCTGGCTGATGAATTAGCTTAACCCAATTTTAAGACTAGTAGCTAGTTCCCAAGACTCACAAGATCCTTGGTAAAATTATGAACTGTGAATAATGGATTTAAAGTGCCTGTTCTTGTAGGCAAAAAGGAAAGAGAGTCAAAGACAATTTCTTAGTAGTGGCATTTTTTTGAGGATTTGATGGTTGGAGGAAAGCAGAGGCACAGCTCCTTTAAGAGATGCTTTCTGAACCAACATTAGCAGGAAAAAATGTGTGACTCTTTTAGGAGGCCCTGCTGTCAAGTATTTAATGGAGTTTATGAACAGTGGGAGGAAGTGCTCTTCTTGGTGGCAGTATAGACCCTAAAAATCCCCAGAGTTGGGGTGGTAAATATGACTCCTGTCAATACTTCTCTATGAAACTAAACTCCCTATGAAGCTAGACTAAGAAGCTGGGTAGAGGCAGCCAGCTAAAATTTTAGTTCTATCCAGAATTACCAGATTAAGGGTGTGATAAAGATAAAAGAAATAAAGACAGATTCAGACAAAAGAAAAAAACTTTTAAGTCATTTACAGTGTGTTTAAAAATTTACCGGAATTTGAGAAAAAAGAGAAAAGAATAATTTTTTTCAAAAAGAAAGTTACGTACATATGGATCAATAAGGGTTGTCTATCTAGTTGAATTTTTCATAAAACCAACTCTGTTTCATTGATTTTTTTTTTGTTTTGTTGTCACCATTTCCAGGATGTTGATTTCAGCACCCAGTTTATTTCTTGTCATCTTCTTATTTTGAGTGAGCTTGTTTCTTTTTGCTATGGACCTTTCAGTTGTGTTATTAAGTCATTTGTGTGATGATGCTCCAATATTGTATGTAGGCACTGAATGCTATAAACTTTTCTTTGTAAACAATGGCTTACATTAATTTCATAATTGGTCAGTCATATAACTTGCTAACTCTTAACACTTTAACCAACACATGATTAGCTAAGTGGCTTGGTACCTTTTCTCAGAGCAGCATTTTACTTCTTTCTTCTGCATTTGATAACATCTTTCTCTGCTGGCATCTATGCCTTGCTCTTCCTATTCCCAGAGTTTTCTTAGTATAGTATTCCCACCCATAGTTCCTGTATGCCTGGTGACCAATCAGCATTTTATTAAACCTGAAGGAGGGACAAATATTTACAGTGTACTAGAACATGATTCTACTCCATTTATTCTTTTTATTTTTATTAAATATAAAATATATCACCACACTTCAAATTGAAAATTCTTTCTAAAAACTTGTGTTTTAAAGTTCATTTCTCAATTATGACATTATGTAGAAAATATTTTTAAAAATTAAACACAAATGACGGTGGTCAGAAATGGTGTACCTTTTACATATGAGATTGATAAGTTCTATCACATGACTATGTTAATAGTATGTATAAAGTATATACGTTTTTAATAAAAGAAATAAAATACTGAAAAAAATTACTACCAAGTGGATTGTTTAATTTAATTCCCTTATTTAGAGCTCAAGTAATTCAATTGAAAGGGTAATATAAAGAGAAAAAACAGCCAAAAGAGAAGGAGGGTAGCAGGAGAACAAGGACCTCTAAATTAAATAAGCAAATCTCATATGTATTCACAGGAGCCAATACAACACGATATAATTTTCAATTAAACATTTTTATAGGACTTATATTTGAATGATTGGGTCTCAGATTCTCATATCGTGGACTTTTATTGGTTTGCCTTGTCCAAATTTCATGGGATGATTTTAACTTATATTTTCTCTTTTTTATGTTTTTTGTTACATCTTAGAAGCTTGTCTTTTCTGGTGACATAAAGGGTGAGAAAATGAATGGAAGAAGTTGAGGAGGAGCTGGGAAGTGGTACAGAATATAAAAATTTGATAGTATTAGAGTAGAAAATATTTTAAATAATATGTTCAGAAAAGAAAAACTAAGATTTTAGGGCATCTAATATGGCTATCATGTGACTTTTGTCATTGAGTTTATTTATATATTACACTTACTGTAGGTTATATATGAAACTATACACATATCTTTAGAAAAATTGTGATGCTGTTTCATTAGAAACTAGTATCGGTTTATTATAATGTACTCATAAGTAAAAGCATTAAAGAACACCAATGAAATGTGAATCATAGGAGTACTTACATGTGGTGATATAACATCAAATTAGGATAATTAATGAAATATTTTCATTGAATTGTTAATTGTCAATGGATTGAACATTACTCATTTATTGTTTGTATATATTGCATATAATTATTGTAGCTATTGTATATAGTTTTTCTAATGTTAGCTATAACCTTCTTTTTTAAATTTGACACAAAAGGGGACATGTGTGGATATGTTTCAAATATAATAAAAACAGTCAGGGATAGCAGAGGTATCTACCCACAGCCAGAATAGGAGAATCAGACAGTGGTAGGTCATACCTTTAACCCCAGCACAGGGAATATCCGGGAGTGGTGGCCTATGACCTTAATCCCATCAAATCTGAGTTTGAGGTTATCTTAGTTTACAGAATGAGTTCCAGACTCCCAGGCAGGCAGTGGTGATGCCATGCTTTAATTGAGTAAAGAAAATATTTAAGGCAGGCATAGACAGAGAAGGCAGAAGAAGCCATGGCTCACACTGTTAGTCCCAATACTTGGGAAACAAAATAAGAGAATCGCTGTGAGTTCAAAGCCAGCCTGGTCTTCAAAGCAAGTTCCGGGACAGCCAGGACTGTTACACAGAAAACCCTGTCTGGAAAAACAAACAAACAAACAAAAAAAACAGACTGGAGGAGGTGAATCTGTTCTATAATATCTCTGACTGTTTTTATTATATTTGAAACATATCCCCACACTTACCTACAGCCAAGTTCTGTATATTTCATTGAACTTTGATTCAGGTTGAACAGCAATAATACAACATTACTTATGGTTTTACATTGTCAGTAACAATCGCTGTATACAGCAGTTGCACCAAAATAATAAAAATAGACCTCTATATCATTTTTCATAACCTCTTAATCAGTTTTACATTTTTCTAAATGTTATACTTACACCAATATCCATATACACTTGTAGACATTATTGAATGGGATCTGCATATGATGGAAAACTTGTGATTTTTAAATTTTCATTCTAAGATGTGTGACCTGGCTAAATATTGTTCCTTATAAGTCAATCAATTTTTCTACACATTTTGTAATTTCATCTTTTATTGTTGTTAAATAATATTTTGTTTTGCATTGCATGTAAACACATATATAAGTATGAATTTTTATGTAAATGGACATGTAGATAGCTCTCACTTTCTTGTTCTAGTAAATAGAATACCAATAAAAATGTCTTTAAGATACAATATGGAGTTCTTTGTACATATATACCGAGGAGTGAAATGCTTCTTGACACACAAGTTGATAGCCTAACATAATTTCTGTATTCATGCATTTAGAATGTAACATAAAGAGATGTCTGTGAAATAACAAACAGCCAATATTACTTTACAAAATAAAAGCCAAGATTCCTTGACAAAATAAAAGCCACAAGAAGTAAAGTTTTATTGACAGCTTTAGGTTGATTTTTTTTTTGCACATTATTCTAGCAATAGAAAGAATTTCACACCTTCAAGTTGAAAAGTAAAATGTGTCTCCAGCCAATAGAATTTGCTCATGTAGGCTATTGAGTTAACCAGCTGACTAAACTCCCATGGTCACTTCAGCTGACTACTAAAATTTCGGCATTAAATTTTTGATGGTGACAGATTAGGAAACAACTGGATAATAAAAATATTATTCATATACTTAAAATGATATTAAGTGATTTTTTATTCCTTATTAGGAACAACCTAAGCCTGGATACAATAGAGAAATGATTCATAAGAACTAAAGTTCCAAAAGATGGAAAACACAGATTAGTGAGGCGATTGATGTTCACCACCCACCAATTGTGATTGTGAAAAAGAATAAGGCAGCTTCTTAATATGGAGGGGAGAGTATAAAAAGCTATAAAAGTAAGCACTAGAAACAGAATGTTCTGAGTGACTCTGGACTCAGGGGAATTTCTGCTGGAACGATGGGTACTTCGGATGTGTTGAACATTCTTCTTGTGTCTGTAAAGAATGACAACCATAGAACTGCTGGACCAGGCCATGAGCACAGAAAAGAACACTTCAGGGCCCATCACAAATGATGTATAGAGTGAACTGCAAGTTTTGTCCCGCTCTGCAATGGAGCAGTATCCAAAATCCCATTTTCGTGTCACATTTTGACTATTCCTGTTGATAAGTGAGCATGAAAAATGAATGAAATTTATCAACATGTACAGGATCCAGAGAAGGGAAATGTAGCAGTCAATGTTCTTTACAGCCTTGATTGCATGATCCTTCCAACATGATATTTTGGGACTAATTTTCAGGACCTGGAAGACACTCAAGAGACAGGTGATGCCAATAGACACACTCCTAAAAATTCCTTGAATATACAATAGGAGCTTGCATTCAAGATCACTCATAAAATGTTTAAATCCCCAAACTAACATTGTTTGGGGCACTCCTGCAGAGAGAACAGTCAAGGCATTGGCTGCTGCTAGATGCATGAGAATCAAATCTGTGGGCTTTAATGTGGATTCTCTGCAGTAAAGCAGATAGTAGAAAAATAAAAAGAAATTTCCCAAAATTCCAGTTGTAGTTTGTGATAACAAAATAAATTTGATTGTCATATTCCAAAAGTCCATTCTGTGATTTGACATAATTTTCTTTAGAATATAGAGACCCACTATTCTTCTGGTTAATTAAATTCTGAGAAGTATTTACATCTTGTAGTGAAGTAGGAACCCTTTAACTTATGGGGCTACTTAGAAACTTAAACAACATGCTCTTTAAGTTCAGGTGTTCAAAATCAAGTATTGGCCTCTTAAACAGACCTCAAACTCTAGTGTTTGACAAGAATCATTACTTTTCATGTATGTTAATGTGAAGCTATACAATACCTCAAAATATATGTAATGATAGAAGGAGGTCCATCAAGATTCATATAAAATGAAACACAATAATGTGACAGTGGCCCCTAAATAATAAATAAAATATATAGACAATATAAAACTACAATACAAGATTTTTAGAACATATTTATATTTTGTAGTCATAGCGTAAAAGAAAACAACTTCTGTAATGTGAAAAAATTGAATACATCAATGTTTAATTAATTTTTGTAGAAAATAAAAAATGGAGTGAGAAGTTTATAATACAACTCAAAATATACCTATGATTTTGTGACATGGCCATGATTTTCTTGACTCAGATGGAGTCATCTTCGGATTAACCTGAAACTACTGTTTAATTTTCAACTCAATTCATAAAATGTCTCTTGAAAAAGTACTCTTCTTGTTCTACAAATAGGCTTAAGATGATCTAAATAACTGTATGTTTTAGTTTCTTTTAAGCTGCTTCGTTGCTTTCCTGTCACCCCATCAACTGACAAGGGGGATATTCAGCTTCTGATATGTTTTCATTACAGGCTCACTATAAAATAAATTTGAGGATTCACAGTGAGATGTTTTACCTGCACTTAGTAACCAAGTCAAGAAATACAGACTCTCAATTTCACTTATTCCATACTCAGTCAACTCTGGGTCATAATGCTACAAATAGATTTAGATAAGGAAAATTGTTTAAAGCACAAAATGAACTAAAGTGATACTTTAGTGAACAACTTACATCATAATAACTCATGGCTTAAGAAAAATCATACCACACACACACACACACACACACACACACACACACACACACACACACACACACACACACACACACATGCATGTCAGGGCTGTTTGAAAGGAGTTTTGGTATGGTAGAATCACACCTAAGGGACAATAACATGAAGTTAGGCAAAATACGCTACCATAAATGGCAAGGAGGATAATATTTGATGAATAACAACTAGAGAAAGATGTAGGGTTTCTATTGATATGGTGTCTGGAATAATTATTTATAAACCTTTAATCTTTGAGTCAAAACTTACAAAAAAAAAGCAATGTGTCAACATGTTCATTAGAGCAGTAAAGTCAGAATAAACTTTCACCATAGCATATTCTATTCATGTAGGAAAAGGTGTGTGGAAGTCTCTTAATTGTAATGAGATCTCCATGAAGAAGTAAGTAGATAGAAGAAACTGTTAATAAAAATCAAGCTGAATCATGAAGTCCCAGAAAAGGAACCAGTGCTCAATGCAATCATCATGAATTCAGTGACAGCTTAACAATCAAGTATTGGAACAAAATTGTCTATGAATCCAAAGATATGGAGGATTTAAAACAAACCAGGGAAATTAGTTGAGCCTTTAGGAACTATCATATGCTAGCAGTCTCCCATTCTCAGTACAATGATACTGTAGAACACCTTTGGGAATGGCTAAGGTAGAAAATAGAAAGTATTCTATTAAGTGAGGTGATCATGTTCAAGAAAGAACACTAGCACACATGCTATCCCAATGTACTTTCATTTCCATAGGGGTTAGAAATATTTATGTGGCATGAATAAATATCTAGACCAAAATAAAATCTAGAAAAGGGCCTATAAGAGAGTAAAAAATTCTTTGTAAGGGAGGCTTATAGGACAAAACATCAAAAACAACATTTATAAGCTTGAATAAGAGCAGATAAATGGTGTGAGAAAAAAAAATGGACAACCAAAACACTAACTATAAAAAGCTTTACACAGACTAGATACATATGAGATAATTAAAAACAAAAGAAAATGAAAGTGTACAGAAAGTGAAGTAAAAAAATTAAAATAGCAAGCTTAGACTTGTTTAATCTAAGCAAAAACCAATTTAAAGCGACAATGCACCTCAACATAGATACAATACGCAATACTGATTACGTTTGATCCAAAAAACAAACACAACTGTATATGCTAATAAATTTAGTACTAACCATAACTTCTGTTTTCGTTGTGGTTTCTACTTCTGTGAAGAGACTCCATGACCAGAGCACTTCTTACTAAGTAAAATATTTAATTGGGGCTAGCTAACAGTTTTATAGACTTAGTTCAATATCTTCACAATATGAAATATAGGAATGTGCAAGCAGAAATGGGCCAGGAATGTACACTTTTGTCCATAGCAACAGGAAGTTAACTGATTTTCATATTGGGCATAGCATTAGCATAGGAAACACAACCCACTCCCCACTTCAATAGTGACAAACACCTCCAACTAAGGTATTACTACTCCAACAAGGTGCCACCTAATAATGCAACTCCTTAGGACTGATATTCAAACAAATTAACTTATGGGGCCTTTACTATTCAAACCAATAAATTTCATTCCCTGTCCCTCATTGTCTATTAATCACAATACAGTGTAAAGCATGACAATCCAGCTTCAAAAGTACCACAGCCTATCACAGTCTCATGTCTTAAAATCTCAAGTTCAAAGTTTCTACTTATATTAATGCATTCTTTTAATTGCATTCCCACATTAGATAAAAATCAAAAACAGATAATATAGTTATACCACACAAAATCACACATTATTACTGTTTCAATGCGGGTGATAGGAAGATTATATAAACATCTTGGATGAGTGCAGAACTCAAAACCTCCTAGGAAAACTGCAAACACAGCATCTTCATGTGAAAATGTTCTTTAAATCTCCAACTTTTTTCATTTTTACTGACAGCCACATTCTTCTTTCTTACACTCATTCCACTTCCTGTTAGGAGATCTCATTATCAACGGTCCCACAACTCTGACATCTCTAAGATATTGGAGTCTTCTGGAAAATTAAGACTTTACACTAAAAGATTTATATAGTTTTTTCTCTGGCCACTGAGGCTGGGACATCTATGTACTATTCCTAGACTCAACACCATTCTTTAGTCACAGGGATAAGTTCCACAACCAATTTTTTTCCTTGATTGTAAAGCCAGAACCACGAGATCAAAGTTACTAAATTCTGCTTCTTGATGGTTAAGGAATATATACTCTTGTCAAATTAAAACTTCACTAGCTTTCTGTTTCCATTACCTCTAGTATTACGTGTTTTTGAACCTTTTTATATACTATCCTGGCCTTGAACTCAGAAATCTTTCAATTACATCTTTACCAGCTTTTGTTTTAATGGCTTTCTTCATTACCTGTTCTTGATTTATCTAAAGCATGCTCTGTAGACCATTCTGGCTCAAACCCAGAGATCCTTCAGCCTCTGAATTTAGAATTCTGGCATCAAGGGAGAAACAGCACATCTGGCTCTAAGGTTTTTGTTTTTATATTTCTTATACAAAGATGGTAACTTACCTTAGTAGGACATTGCCCTGAGGTCTTCACTCTTTATTCTATTTCTTAATCTGCATATCTTTTTGACATAGGATTTAGTTACATTTACATTCCTGGTGCTCTTTATCTTTCTTCAAATTATGCCAGAGTTCAGCCTTGGCTACAGTTCAAGTTCTGAGAAAATATAAGGTTTGGGGACAAAGAAAAGTTTTGGCCACATCGCGATTGCACCAAAATGGTCCTAAATAGCTCAGGATACCTTTATTTACACAGATAAAATTTCTTACCAAACTTACATGAACAGCTTTATTGGTTTCTAAATTTAAGAAAAACATCACAATTTAAGAAACATGTCATAATCATTAAAAAAAAACCTTATTGTTTTCTTTTAGTCTTCCCCAAATACACATTTCCACACCATCAATAACCTTATTCTAGACATATAATTCAGCGTTTTTGAAGGAATAACTAAATATTGATCCAGGCATAACCTTTTCTTACAGCACTTATGTTAACTGCCAGCCACTTGTTGTAACAAATTTTAAAGGTATTAGATATGAACTCATTATTTAAAAAAAACAGTGTTCAAACCTGTACAATTCTTTCATGTTTTCAAAATTTATTTTATACAGATCCCTTTTCTACAAGAGTCCCATGTCTCAATTTCTCTGTAAAGGACAGAGCTTCATAATACACTGTTATTATCTCATCTTACCACACAATACTCTTCCATCAATTTAAGTTCTTAGTATAGAAAAGAAAGGTATATCCATCTATCATTTTTGCATTTTAATTTTTTTCTTGAAACATACCAGATTTTACCAGTGATTTTATTCTTGGTGTCTAGAGAACTTTCTTGCAACTGTTGGCAATATGCATATTCATAAGGCTTTCTTTCTACTCTGTCTAGTTTGTTCATGTCATCTACAAAATCATAAATCTGAAATAAAAGAAACACATGATCATCTCAATAGATACTAATAATTGTTTGGACAAAATCCCACAATCCTTCATCAATTCGATAGAAAAGAAAGTAGGAAATAGTTTTAATATACTGGAACAGGAGACCATATATACACCAGCAGCAGAGACACTGAAAGCTACAATTAATAAACTTGGTCTCCTGAAACTAGGTAGTTTCTGTAAGGCAAAGGAAAAGGTTAACAAGACAAAACAACTGTCTAAAGAATGGGAAAGATCTTTATCAACATTACATATAATAAAGGAATGATCTTAAAAATATATTTTAAGATACTCAAGCATCTAGAGGTCAAAACCCAAATAATCCATTAAAATATGGGGTACAGATCTAAATAGATAACTTTCAATGGAAGAATCTTAAATGGCTGTCAGAATTCTCAACATCTTATTTTTTTCAGGAAAATACAAATAAAAAATCTGAGATATCATCTTACACATGTCAGATTGACTAAGGTCAGAAACACCAATGACAAGATTTTCTGGGGAGACATGGAGTAAGGGAACACTTCTCCACTGTTTATGGAAATGTAAACATGTACAGCCACTTTGGAAATCTGTATTTTCAAAAAAAAAAAAACCAAAACAAAACTGGAATCAACTAACTTCTTGATTTAGCAATAACACTCTTGGACATATACCCAAAGAATGTATATTTTTACCACAAGGAAATTATCTCAACTTTGTTTATAGCAGAATTATATGTAATATCCACAACTTGGAAACCACCTAGATGCCCCTCAACTGGAGATTGGATTAGAAAATTGTGATACATTACACAAATGGGCTCTGTTTTCTGGCAGTAAGAAGAGGTATGGCTTTTTAAAAGTGGTCTCCTGATTCAGCTTTAGTGGCAAAGACTTCATGGCTCTTTCAAGATACCCTGCTGCAAAACACTTAAAGATGTTTATGAGCCTTATGGCAGTAGTGGACATAATAGACCTTAAAATTGCCCAAAGTTGTATTAAATATGGTTCCTGCCAGTACCTCTGATATAAAGCTAAGCTCCCATAGACCAAAAATTCGAGTGGATCATGCTGCTATAGCTGAGAGAGCTGATAATCCTAGGTACATTTTAGGAGATGTCAAAGAAAAGAGAGACATAAAGACAGATTCAGAAAAAAAGAATAACTCAAACTAAATGGTTTACAATTTGTTTTAAAGTGTATACTTGGGAGAAAAAGCTAAAGAAAGTCATTAAAATAAATAATGTAAACAATAATAATAAACCACATAAAGATGAAATATACACAGTCTGGATACTATATGTTATCATGCTCTTCTGTTTTTTATTTTTTATTTTTTGACTGCAATGAAAGTCGTATGAGCTGCTGAAAGACATTTGATTATAAATGTTACTGATTGAACCAACCTATATGCTTAAAAAATGTCTTTTCTTCTAAATTTAAGTCAAAAATATATGTTATTTTGGAGAAGATGTCTTCTTTTTATTTCCACAAAAGGTGAGAGGTTTTGGGTTAAATAAGTTAAAGAAATTTTTGATAAAGGAAGGACCCTTGACAAATGTTGGGAACAGATGACCCAGATAATCCAATATTTCAGAGCAATTCTGTTGCAATTTCTTGAGTTCTGCATTCAGAAAAGTTACAAGACTGTTGATTGAGATTGTCCAGCCTCATAGACTACTCAACTCAGGACTTGGTCATAATTCTAAATTTTCTTTGTGTCCCCACAAGACTAACATTGTCTCCAATGATCAGAAAGTAGTCTGGAGAGCTATGCCCACATCCTCAAAAAATGGATTATGAAAGTTGGTCTTTGTTAGAATATTGGTTGTTATGTGTTATATATAATGCTGAGGAAAGAAGTTATACAAAGGAGATTAGATTTGGAATTCTTATTTTAAAAATAAAGGGCAAGTGTGGGATAATTCTGTAAATAATTCTCACTTATATATGTTTATTAAAATGATGATTGTCCAGAAGGCAGGAAGGAAATAGCAGTGGATAATCAGACCAGAATAATTCTTGGACGGGAAATGCAGAGCAGCACACTCACACCAGATTCTCAGAAAGTAAAATGAGAATTCTGGACTAAAAAAATGTACTAAGCCATCTCGCTAAAGATAGATAAGAATCATAGGTAAGTTTATTCATAAGTATGAGCCATAGGCAAAATAGTTTATAATTAAATAATAATATCTGTAACAACAATAATTGAGTATTTTGGTATTCACCTATATTTAATGTAGGGATATAATGTTAAAGAAATGAAACCTATGATCACCACCCTATGAGACTCCTATGCTCAGATCTGTAAGGTCACTCTGCACATTTTTGGCAATGAATATTTTCTTCAGAGCCAGAGTATGCTGTACAAGGTAGTATTGGGGGCATTATTCATATTCCATTAATTCCAATGTTCTCATTAGTAAGTATTCACTTAGTTTATTAAGAATTAAATGTATATTTACAAAAATAGATGAGTTAACTGTATATACTGCAGATAGCAGTGGCAATTTATGTGCCATTGTTATCCTGTTAGTTTGACACCTTCCTCAATTTTTATAAGGTGTTTATAGTTTTTATAATATAAATACTATCAGGAAATGACCTTAGAAACAGTAAGAACAAACTATATTTTTAATCCACAAGGTGTGTAGAGGCAAATTTTATACATGATTGACATAAACATGGCTAGTGTGATACAGACACAGTCACATCAGTTTGTGATCACAAAGCCATAAATATTAAACTCAAATACATTTAATTCTTATATGCAGTTTGTCTTCTCTACCTTGTATTTTTAATTGTTTGCAATTGTATGTTTTTTCTTTAACTGTAGTTTGAGGGAACTAGAGAGATGGCTCAGCACTAAAAAAACATTGCTGTTGTTGCAGATGACTTTGGTTTTGTCTATCACACCCACCTTCTGACTCACAATTAATATCTCCTCTACTTTCAGTGGATACTGACACTGCCTTATGGCCAATGTAGGCACTGAATTTCCAAACTACAAATATACATTCAGGCAAAATATTCTTATACACAAATAAAGATAAATAATAAATACATCTTTTTAAAATAAAGTTTTCAGTTCAACATGAATTTTTACTCTATAATAAAATGTAAAAAATAAGCATCTCAATATTGTAATTAAATATAATGCTCTAAATATTGTTTGACACAATAGGAGATTGCCCTGATGCCAGTTTAATTTCACAAGTACAAGATACATCAGGTGTTTATGACTTCACTGGAAATATGCATTGTTATTATTGCAAAGATACAGGCTATAGTGGTAACAGCCAGTGAACAACCAACACCATTACACTATGCAAAACACAACATGAAAGGCTAACAAAATAAAAGCATGAGAAGAAAATAAAGTTACTAAAACAGTTAATTTTATATTCTGAATGTATTTGCTAATAAATTGTATTTGTTGTTGTTTTCAAGTCAGGGTTTTGTTGTGTACTTCTGGCTCTCCTGGGACTCCTTATGTTGATCTGAAACTCACAAAGACATTTTTACTCATGCTTTGCAAACAAGGGTATGCACCACCACAAACCAGATTATATTATTATCTTTTATTATTATTACATGGATTTATCTATGATAATCAAATTTATGATGATTTAAAATTTATGTGGTACATGTGGTATAATAAAAATAATCAAAACTAATGAAAAACCTTAAATACTGTCAATGGAATATAGTACTAGTGTGGATTAAAAGTAGCTGAATGGTAGAACTAGGGTTTTCAAAGTACAAGGACCTATATTCTATTGGGAAAAAGAGGGTGAGAGAAAGAATAATTTTAATTTTTACTTAATAGAATAATACTACTAAAGTAAAATGTTAAGGGAAATATTGGAATATAATTTAATATATGAAAGAAAGAAAGCACAAGAATTATTCTATAACAAAAGGGTGCTTGAGAAAATCATGTGTTCCTAAACGTATGACAATTTTTGTTGGATCTTACTGTAATATAATTTCCCCACTGAGGGTGACTGTTGGTACAACAGAATAATGAATGCCATATGTGATGATGATGAAGGACTATGTAATAAGTCACTGAGAAAAATGCAAACTACCCTCCATACTGTGGTGATTATTTTTGAATTATTATTATCCTTCTTGTCATTGCCCAATAGTTATACTCTATCTTTTTTTCTATATTACATTTCTAAGTTCAAGAGGGAGAATTTTAAGCCTATTATTCTACAAATGGATAACTAATACAGACAAAGTCACCACTGCTTCTATAACCAGGTGATAAATGTAGTGTTACATAAGAATACATTTTTAACTTCATAAACATTTACATCTTCCTAGGGTTCTGTGTTTTTTTATATTTCCACATTAATGTCTGCTATGGGCTTGAAATCATATATTCACCCACAAAAATAATACATTAAAGAGAATCAACACATCATGGAAAGTAAGCTGCATTATTAGATTATTACTATAGTCCTTTCAGCATCTTAGCAGACGGCATATATTATCCTGATAAACCCACAGTTACACTCAGTGGGGAACTTATATTATAGTAAGAACATATAAGGAACACAATGTTAGGAACACATCTAACTTTCTAAATCACTTTTTAGTTATGGAATTAACTCTTCATTTTCTCTGTCTGTCCCATAGACCTGTTTCCATATTCCCATTACCAGACTTGAGCACTTACCCAGGGCAATCTTTTCTGCTGGATATCTTATCTTTTCCAACTGAAATGTGAAGTACTCACCTGGCTTCATAAATCTGCAGGATGGTGGGATCATCTTGGAAGATCCTAGCACTTAAGCATTTAGAAGAAGTCAACTCAAACACGTGACCTCCCCTTTCCAGAACTGCAATTTTCATTTCATCTGCAGTGACAATGACAGCAGTAGCAATGGAAGTTGAAATTATTTATGAACATTTTACAGCTGCTCATTAACAAAAGTACCTCAGAGTTTTCTGTGATCATCTCCACAAAGTCAAAATGCTACTAGGAAACATTGAGTTTTATGATCCCTCAGGATTTACTAACTCTCCTGTGGAAGTATTAGAAACTTTAAAGTTATTTTCATAAGAAAGTTAGTAAAAGTTCTATGTCTTCTTGGAGAGATGTTTCACTTACTTCTGGAGCCCAAGTTAACTTAGTTTTAAAATGATTTGCAAATTTATTAGTTAAAATATTTTATTGGGTATTTCATTGATGCTTATGAATTATAGACCAATCACCCCCATTATCCACTTTCATAGTTAATTTTTAGATCCACTCACCATTATTATCTCCAAGTCTCATGTGTTAAAAATAAAACATTTTGCTTTTTTATTGATGCCAGTTTGGGACTAATTTAGGGACAAATGTGGAAGTATTGTTAGCCTTTTAAAAGTTGAACCCTCAGAGAAATCTAACACATTGCCTCCAAATCCATCTGTGGCCAACAGGTATTAAGTCATAAGTGAGTCTTTAGGATCCCTCCCACTGCGCTGCGAATTTGTCTAGCTTGGTTTTGCACGGGTTTTATATATCCTGTCCTAAAAAGTAAATTCATGTGTACAAAATACCCTATTTTTTTTTCTTGAACAAAACCTGCGTCCTTGGAATAATCTGCCACTTTGGATTCTTCCATTATTTTTGGCTATTCTCCCATGATGATCCCTTAATCGTTAAAGGAAAAGGTGTAAAACAGATGTTCCACTTTAGGCTGAACCCTGGACAATCTCTTATACTCAGGAATTAGAATGATTGTGTGCCTATATGATAATTACCATATAATGCAAAAAGAAGATTCTCTGATTAGAGTTGAGAGTTATACTAATCACTTGGTCTGAACATAAGAGTATAAGGAACAGTTTATTACTATGTCTACATAGCAGAAAAATAGTTTTACATGCTTCCACAAAGCCTGTGTATACTCTAACCATATGTTTTTCCCTCTGACTATGCTGTAACCTGGGCCTTCAAATTATTTTTTTAATGTTTAGTTACTTCCATAATATTCATGAGCCTATTGCACCAGGCGTGCTGTTGTTGTATTTCTCATAGTTGACTCTTAGCGAAGATATATAATTACTTTCAGGACTATGAAAATTATCAAGTACAGATGAAGCTTCCGGTTGGCCACCAGCCTAATTTCCCATGGTCTATGGCTCCAGCATATGGAATCATCCACAAATAGGACATATAATGTAAGGACCATACACCCCTACACATTAAAGAATATTAACTTTGTTCTTGGTATTCTTCAGTTTGTCATTAATTTGTCAAATATTTTATCTGCCCCCATTTTAAAGGACTCAGCAGAAGAACATAATCAAGTATGAAAAAAATCTAATGAAGTAAGCATAAAAATGCATAATACCACAATTAGAAATAATATTAAAATACCTATTATGATGTAGTACAAATTATATTTATTATGATGGTATGAAAATATTTTTAAAAATCAAATATGTCGTGGAATTATTCTGATACATTGTAAATGTTTGTTCTTCCTACTGACTTAATAAACAGCTGATTGGCCAGATGGCAGACAGGAAGTGTGTGCAGGGCTGCAAGACTAAGAAATATCTGGGAACAGGAAGAGCAAGGGAGAGATGTCAGAGAGACACCAGCAGAGACACTGACAGAGATATCAGCAGACACAGAGGAAGAAAGACAACTATGCTGCTCTGAGAAAGGTACCAAGTCACATGGCTAAATAAATTAATGTAAATAAACTGAGCTAGCAATATGTCTGAATCATAGGTCAATCAGCATGAAATTAATATAAACTTTTGTGTGATGATGTGGGGCTGAGTAGCAGAAGGGCTGAGAGGGGCCTGAACCTCTGGATGATGCTAGAAAGTCTGGTAAAGAAACTTTATACTATAGAAAAGTGTGGGTTTTGTCATGAAACAATTATTTTAAATTTAGAAACTAATTTATTTTCAAAATGTCTGTATTCTTAGATTTATTCTTAGTTCCTCAGAAGTTTCTTCAACTTCATAGATTCAGTTTTTTAATTTTTTTCTCTCAAACACATACACATATGTGTTCTTAAATATATAAATGTAACCATTTATTCAAATAGTGTTACTTGTATGTACAAGACTTCAGTGCTGACCAGTTTGCAGTTAATGACCAACTGGGAAGTTCTTCTTTGGGGAAGAGTATTTTTCCCAATTGCAATATTACCTTAATTGTCTGCAGTTCTTTGTCTATGGTTGAAAATGTATGAGCTTTATTTTTTGTATGTTATTATTTTTATCAGTATTATCTTTGCTCAGGTCATGTTTATTAAGCCACATTTCTAAAAGATAAAAATCTCAAAGTGATATAAATAGGTTTTAAATATTTACAGTGCTAAAAATTTGACTGGGCATTTGCTAAGTGTACATTTCCAGAACAAATGTTGGACTTCTGATGACTTTCTCTAATTACTGCTACAAGAAGATTCATGGGTTTAACATCCAGAATTCACGTTACATACCCACACAGATACACTTCAACACCACATAATTATGAAAAAACAATATTTTGAACAAGCAATTGTTCAGTCATAAAAGTTTTTCTCTTATGATCATGTATTCTTTAAATGCAAATGTTGAGGCATGTAATAGCTTACAGAGTTTTTCTTCAAAATAAGCTTCTTCATGTAACAGAAAAAAAGGATTTAGTAAGAGAAATAAATTCTTTCAAGTTTGTGCTCTCATTTGGGAAAATTTTGGAAGTGCTGCTTTGCTGGATGAAATGTGTCACTTGGGGTAGGCTTTGGGAAGTTACATCCATACACCACCTCTAGTTTTCTCTTTCTATATCATGCTGGAGGCTAAGGATGTAGGATCTTGTTTTGGCTGGCATGTTTCATATTAGTTGCCTTGACATGTATTTTCATTCTAAGAGAAATTACTGTTCTTGCAGAGTATCCTGGTTCCATTTTCAGTGCTCAGAGAATGCCTCCCAATCATCTATAACTCTAGTTCCAGCATATCTACTTCTGTCTTCTGGATTTCCTGGGAATTACTTACACACAATACAGATAATTATTGTACCCATTTGAGTATACAAGTAAAGTAAAAATAGACATTTCTGGAGTAGTTCTATACATAGATGGGGTAGAAACTCCTCACTCCTAAAGTCTCACTGATGAGCTACTGACAGTTGACAGTTGCAGGGGAAAGACAAATTATTCTGTTTGGATTTTGTAGTCACTGGTAGATTTCTCACATTCAGAAGATGATTCTACACTCATGCATTTTTATAAGGAACTAATTAGACAGTGAGTTATTAAAAAATAATTATAAGAAATTAGATAAAGATGATGTTAAAGATTAAATCAGGAGAATTGGAGACATTTATAAACAATAAGAAAAATCCACTGTGAATACTAATATAATAATTGCATGTAGTATTAGAAGTTATGGTATGTTCATTATTTTTTCTTTTGTGTATTGCTGTTTTTGTATGTGTGAATTTTTCAGTGTGTTCCTATGTGTACTGGACAAGCAAATGATTCTTCATTGTCAGGATTTTGAAAAGGAAGAAAGGGGAAAAAACAGAGTTTGTAGATAGGCAGTGCTACACAAGTCATGTCTCATGACAAACAAGTTTATTAAGAACTAGAGCATGGCTTTTTAAAGTTCTGGAAATAAGAAATGAAGACAATAGTAACAAAAATGGAGAAAGAGAGAGGGGGGATTCATACAGTAAGACAAAGACAATGGGAGACTGAATCAAGAAATGTTGCACAAAAGGAACACAGACTATCTCAAGGACAACAGAAAAGCACATAGTGGCCACAGTACTGCTTACAATTGTCTCTTATGTTAAGAAGAGATGGGTTCTTAGAATCACAAGCTTCAGCTTCTCTAAGGTGCTGAGTCAGAAAACCACTGCCTCTGCCAAGAATATTCCTGCTTGTACAGAAAATGCTTTGTCCTCATTCTACACATCATGCACTCAGGAGAAGCCCCAGTCATTATAGCTTGTCATACCTTTGACAATTTGTAGGTAGGTGCTCATGTAAAATTATTACTGAGATTAAAATTTCTCAGATCTTTGATGGATAGTTTGATTTTTAACTTGATGGGCTTAAATATCTAAGTATTATAGATATCACAGTTGTGATTATTTGAGTTTTTTACATGATATAAGCTGTATACAATCAACAATATTTTGATATAATAGACAGAATTTAGAACCAGGAATTAGTCCTTCTGTGAGGATGGACACTACAGAAATCCCAGAATGGCTTAAAAATCCTGAAGGGTATTTTGAGAGATACTTGTATTTAGAAGACATTAAACTGAAGAAGTGTTGGATGATGAAGAACTTTTTATTTATGAAGGTATCAGGCCAGCAGCATAGGAAGGAGTAAACAATAAAAATATACATATAAGTATATGCATATATGTGTGGATGTGTTGTATGTATATGTTAATTATTGTGTATATGCATGTAAAATTAATAATAAAATTTGATCAATTAAATGTAAAATATTGTCCATAATTTTTTAGCAAAAGCATTTTTGTTTAAAATGTGCTTTTCCACACCTATGTTATGTAGGGCCTTACCTATGTTTTCTTCCACCATTTCTAGTATTTCAGATTTCACATCTAGGTCTTTGTTCAATTGGGGATTAAATTTTATGCAAAGTGACATGATAGATAGAGTTGTCATTTTATTTGTCTATATGTAGAAATTTAATTTTCTCAACAGTATTTTTTGAAGATATTTATTGTTTTCTACTGTGGGTTTTGACATATTGTTTACTACTAAACGGCTGAAGTTACATGTCTTCATGATTGTATCTCAATATTGTTCTATTGGACAACCTGTTAATTTTTATGCCAATACCATATTGTTTTTATTGTTTCTGTAATATTTCTTAAGATCTAAAATGGTAAACTCACCCTTTAGCACTTTTCTTTCTTCTCAGAATTATATTTTTACTTAGTGGTTTTTTTATTCCACATAAACTTTACTTTGTTTTTTTCCCCTATTTTTATGAAGAAAAATGGGGGGGGGTTCGGTTCTCATTGGAATTCTTTGAATTTGAAAATCCTATTTTTATAATGGGCCAAACACTAAAATAGAATATACAGTTTGTACATTCATTGTATTTCAGATGTGGAGATATGAGCAGAGAATGAAAATCCTCTGATATTACACCATTTTCTTATAGTGTATTAATTACAAAAATATTGAGTATTAGTATGTATGACCACTTCTAAGGAAAGTCTCAGAAATTTTATCAACCAGCTGTAAATCCAACAGTGTACCATCTGGAAGATATCTAGGCATGTTGACAGCTCTTAATGTCTTAAACTGGGCAAGCATAGGACCTGGATATAGAGGAAATGTATTTAGGTCATATAATCTCTGAAGCCTGGTAAGTATACTATACTATTGACCGATATCTAGGGTATAAAAGGGTTTAAAATCTCCACTGATTCATTGTGAATTAATTGTCTATTTCCCCCATATTTTTACCACTGTGAGTTTCAAAATTCACTATAACTTATCATACCTTTACTGCATCTCTTTTCAACCCTGTAAACTCATTGAGTGACTCTATGGTTTTGTTAGGTCACAATCCTTACAGAGACCTTCCTAGCTTTCAATCTGTTGTCAATTATCTATGTCTTCCATCCCCTTATACTGAGCCTGATCCTAAAACAAAAATATTAGGCTAACTTATATTTCCTCTGTACTCTACTCAAAATTATTTTCTGCTCAAGTTTTATCCGTTTTCAACACCTATTTTACACTAACACACAGTCTGGGTACATAGAATCTGTGTTGTTTTGGGGTGGAACTTCTTTAGGTTTCCTTTATAATTAATTTAAAAAATTTATTCATGGTGTCTTTCACATCATGTTTTTCAATCCCCTTAATTTCCAGGTCACCTCATATACACCCTCTGTCCTTACAACTTACCACCCTAAATAAAATAAAATTTAAGAGAATGCATTAAGAATTGGCAAAGAAACAAATCAGTCTCTTTATGGAAGATGTACTGTGACAGACACTGTAAGTAATAAAGTAAACACTTTTATCCATTCATTTTTATTTCTAAGTGTTCATTGCATAGAGTCATTGGTCTGGATTTAGGCTGCTAGAACTCTTCTTAGATATCTTACTGTTTCCAATTGTTCTTGAAATTTTGAAGCTTTAAGTTAGCAGGACCAGTTTTTCACCTGCTCCATCAAATCACAGATAGTGTGGATGTTAACATGGGCCATTGTGTAATCCTGGCCCTGGGCCTGGATATTCTATGGTTGATCAGCCCACCGGCTCTCTCCTGTCTTTAACTCATGTTCAGCATTTTACTGTTCACCAGTGCCCTTCATTTTAATGTTCTTATATTTCTATCATATATATATACATACATACATATATATATGTATATATATATATATATATATATCTTTAAAACTGTTCCTTTCTTGAGATACTTAAATAAAAAATATATTCTACTTGGGTTTAACAAACACTTGTATATTGCATGTCATTTCTCAGCTGTAGCAGTATTCAGAAAAAATATGTAGATAGTTTTAAATGTTAAATATAAATGTAGGTGTTCAGTAATGGTAAGACATTCATTGGCCCTAACTCTTCGCTATATGTTTACAATATGTAAGTATAATAATATATGATCCATATATCTCTTCACACTCCATGGCATTTATGATGAAGGGGTTTTAGATTTTGTTGAAAAATGCTTTCTGATATCTGGACTCATAAATTTGTTGTCTCCAAAAATCTCCCTGCTCAGTAAATACAATGAAAGAGGAGAAATAAAATGGTGTTCAATCTAAGGGTAAATGAATGACACCCAGAAATAAAGCCATCTAATTCAACTGAGCAATGAATATATGAATTACCCAAGACTGACTTTATAATTACAGGGCCTCACAGATTTGTACAAGGTCTTTGGTTTATATGTTATACCTTTCATTTTAATCTTATATTATTTATATTATTAGTTAAGATGTAGTGGTTTTATGATGTTACATTGTAAATAATTGATGTGGGGATACTTTTCTGTATGCTGTGAAGAGCAATCTTTAAATAAAGGAGCTGTTTTTGCCCATGACTGGCACCATAGAAAAAGTAGGAGGAGGAATCAGAATAGGTAGGAGGAGCAGGGTGGAGTCAGAGACAGAAGGAGTGAGAAGCCCAAAGGATCAGCAACATGTAAGGAACACAGGTAAGCCACAGGCCATGTGGCAGGAAAGATTAATAGAAATGGGTTGATTTAAGATGTAAGAGCAAGATAGCAATGTGCCTGAGCCATAGACCAAAGAGCATGAAGTTAATATAAGTGTCTAAGTCATTTTGGGGGGCCTGAGCAGCAGTGGGTGGCTAAGGGCTCTGGGGCTGACTGCAGGTCTGTGGGTCTGGGCCTCTGGCGGCCCAGGACCAAGAAACCACAGTGTAACAAATAATTGTCCTGCTTATGAGTTTAATAAAAAGCACTGATTGGCCAAAGGCAGACAGGAAATATGGGCGGGGCTACAAGACTAAGAAAACTCTGGGACCAGGAAGAAAAGAGCAGAGATGCCACAGAGTCTCCAGGGTTGCCAAACAAGCCAGAGGATGCAGAGGACAAATATGCTGCTCTGAGAAAAGATACCGAGACACATTGCTGAACAGGATAAGAGTCATAGGTTAGATTAAGGGTAAGGGTAAAGGGTTAGCAAGTTATATGCCTGGGCCTTAGGCCAAACAGCCTAAAATTAATGCAAGCATTTGTAGGTCCCTGCGGGTCTGTGGGTCTGTGGGTCTAAACCTCAAGGCTTGGCTGGAAAGTCTGGTCCAGAAACCTCTTACTACATAAGTGGGGTTTTGATTCTAACCCCTTCTGTTGAGCTGCCTTTTTGTTTTTTGTTTTTGTTTTTGTTTTTTGTTTTGTTTTGTTTTTGGTTTACTTTATCCAAGTTCCATGAGTTTGTTTTGTTTTATCTTATTGACTTTTATTCTGTTATGTTTATTCATTACGTCTTATGAGGCTGTTCTTATGTGTTTATACAAAGGAAATGGATCTAATAGGCAGGGTAGTTGAAAAGAAACCAGGAGAAAAAAAGTGAAGTGAAACTGTGATTAATATATTGGTGAGAGTCGTATCTATTTACAGTAAAATGTTCAAAAATGAAAAGAAACAAAAGTCTTTGGGATATAATATGGTAATCAAATAACTTTTGTCTTTCAGTGTTCTGTGTAATGCATTCTACTTACTGATAGCTATATGTAGGCCATTCCAACTTTGGGTAAATTGTGATACCTTTTTGATTTAAACTAAAATGATTTTATTGTGATTTTATCTCACAAATAAAGTCTTTAAAAAGCTCAAATGAAATGTTTCTTACACAATATAAATGGATCATGTAGACTGCTTATTAAATTAGCTTACAAAACTCTCATGTTTATTTTAGATAATCTTAAAAACATATCTACTTAATTTAGTGTATTGAGCTTTTAAGGGAATTGAGCTAATGAACAAAAATTTATATTGTTTTCATAATTAAAATGATTAAAATATTTATGTCTTATCTAGACCAAAAAGTGATTGGACACAATAGAGTAATGATTCACAAGAACAAAGGGAACATACATAGTTAGAAAACACAAATTAGTGAGGTGGTTGATATTTACCAACCACTAATTGTGACTGTTTAGTAGAGTAACACAGACTCTTTTTTACAAATTGAGCCATGAATTACAGTAAGGGTAGGGAAACTTCTCCAACAGACAGAAGCTGCCTATTTTCCTCCATTGTTTACTCAGGTTGCCTAGCAAACAAGAACACTCGCCCTGCCCATCAGAAAAGTGATTATGAGGAGATTTTATAGAAAGAGCACAGGACTTTACTTTGTACATGGCTTTTTGCTGATCAATAAACTCTTAACTTAATGCCTAGCCATAATTAGGATTGTAGTTGGAGCAAATGATTTTTCCCCTTTAGATTGTTTGTTGGTCTAATCTTTAGTTGATCCCCATCAGAAAAACCTTGACTAAGCATTTCCACTGCCTGTGTGTAAATTTCATCATCAAGCTCTTTGACCCTGAGGAATTCAAGCCCCACATTGCCTTGCCAAAGAATAACTACCTGCATGAGTATATATCCAGATATTAACCTATATATATGTGACTTCTTTCATTTATGGTGGATAATTCTTTGTAAGTTTTCTTTTGATCTACTTGATGTTTTCAGCACTTAATATCATACCGTAATACAATCCTATATCACACTTGGAGCAGGGGCATGGAATGCTGTATATTTTATAGTGAAAGATGTGCATTATCTTAGGTTGTAAAATTGATTCACACCAAGGCAATTAAGACTGGCTGCTGCTCTGTTCTCTGAAAGCAAGTCAAGTAAAGAAGATGAGAGCAGAGATAGAAATTATTTTTAAATATTAAATGACCTCAAAGTAATTAAATCTGGCTGTGAGGACCAGCAAAACTTTGACTCTCAGAATGCAAAAGATATTTTAATAATTTTGCATCTGCACAGTAAAGTGTACAGGTAAGATCACCCTTTGCCATCATTACCTGCTCCTCATAATGAATTTCTGGTGCTCTTACCCACACTCTAATCTCAGACACCATAGAATTGAGAAGTCACTTTAGACTTCTAGTCTGTTCCTCTATGATGCTTACTACTCAGTTATTTATTTGTTTTTGCTTATTGACGGAAACAAGTATTTTTAAGAGGTGATGTCAACTCCCATCCCATTCCAACTACTATGGAATAGACGTATCAATAAGATACTGTTTTAAACATATCCACAAGTAATTGTTATTTCTAATTTAGTATACTTTGTTATATATAATTGGGTTATATTTGAATTATATATACCAATTTAAATATTAGAAAGTATTTTTGGAAACACTTAAAAGCAAATATAGCATATGTATATACACATGTACAGACAATTGAAATTATATGTGAGTGTGCTGACACAAAAATTTAAATTTTTTTTCTGATAGCTTATGGTCATTGTTGTCATTGGGGTTTTAATTGCTGTGAAGAGGCACCATGATCAAGGGGTGGGATCAGACTGTGTTCCTGTGCTTGGGCTGGCACCTTGGATCCCATTCCCTTCAGAGGAACACCTAACCCAGTCTTGACTTTGGGATGAGGAAATTGGACGTGCCTGAAGTGGATGTGCCATGATAAGCTGACACACCTTGGGACTTCTTTCCATTTTGGGGGAGAGGATGGATTGATGGGGAGGGGAGAGGCTAAAGGCTGACTGGGAAGGATTGAGAGGAGGGAAGGAAAGGGGAACAGGGGATATAGAGATAAAATGACATTTCTTTCAATAAGAAAATAAAAAAAGAACATATCTTCTCCTACTAGATACACACCCTAAGTATAGACCACCTTCTGTAACTTCAGCTCTCAGGGAGAATCTGTGTGGGACATAAAGTACTTCTTAAAATATATCTTGTTTCAGAAAATCAAATTAGTTCATTTAAAAATATTATTTTGTTGACATATAATAAAAGAATGCATTTAATTGTGGATGGTCTATAATTTTAGAGTTTTTGTTTCTTTTTGCCATGGTATGAAGTGTGATGGCTGGAATTTAGGTAGATATTCTGCTAGAACAAAATCTGAGAGTTCTACATCTTAATCAGCAGGCAAAAGAAGGAGACTTTGCCACACTGGCTAGATTTGAACTTATAAGACCTGAAGTCTGCCTCTACAGTGACACACTTTCTCCAAAATGGCCATGCCTACTCCATCAAGGCCATGCCTGTTCCATTAGACACTCTTAATAGTGCCACAACATATGGGCCAAGCATTGAATCACATGAGAACATAGGGCTATACTTTTTAAAATAATTAGAATTAATATTTTATTTTCTAATTTTTATTACTTAAATTTGATTATTCTTATTAATCTTTAACATTTCTCTTTTATTTATTCTCATTTTTATCATTAAAGTTATTGTGCAATATTAATAGATTATGTTTATTCCTCCCCAATGCCTCCCAGATTTACCATCATTCTATACCCAACAATCTTGGTTATTTTTTAGTTTTTTGACTGATGAAGCACAAATTTAGTTGTTTACATGATCTTGTATGTGGGATCATCCTCTGGGTCATTGTCAGCTTATTAGAGGCCACATTTCAAAGGACATTGACTTTACCATTCCTACTAGCAATTAGCTGTCAATAGTATCTTAGTTTAAGAATACAATTTTCTCTTAAGCAAGACTTTCTTTTCTGGTAAGTATCTCTATTGCAGTCTGAGAAAACAATTATCAGGCTGCTTCATGGTTGTAAAAAATCCTGTAATGTAGTGGAGCTTAGAAATAGTTTTATCTATCTGAGGGTTTTTTAGAAAAAAAATCTCATACACATTCTGATAGTCACATTATTTTCTCTCATGTTGAATGCTGTAATTCTTTGTTTACACAGCTTTATATGCGACCAACAGAAATAATTTGGGCAATATACAAGTCACATATGGATGTTTAATTTTATTTGATAAGAAACAGAGCTACAACAATAATACATAAACAATTAATCTCAATGTCTTAATTGGTGTGCAGCTGCAACTGTAAAATAAGATCCAAGTAATTTTATCTATCAAAGAAAGAGCATATCAGGATTTCAAGTGGAAAAGGCTAAACTACTGAGAAGTCTGAGAGGACATATAAAATTGTGTACTGTATTATATAATTCTCAGTGTCATAACATTTTAAACTAACATGTAGAGATTAACACTCTATAAGGGTCTGTCTCTCTGGGACTGATGTTTACAAAGAGAGCTGTGCTGTCAAGAGAAGTGTATAGTGAAGCTGAAAGACTGCCTGGTGTGAAAGCAGCAAGACTAGCCTGTTGGTACTCTCTAGAGCATAGCAGCTTCAAAAGCACCCCAAATCTTTAAATACATTCTCCTATTCTGTGGACAAACCCAGATCACAAAACCTTGTAGATTTTTTTTTTTTGTGTTTATAAAGTCAGATTATTTTGTGTGTCCCTTTCTTCTTGGAAAATCATTTTTCCTAGTGTAGCTGGAGGAAAGCTGTTTCTCTCTAGACCTTGTTTAATTGCTTTCCTGTCACTCAAATAATTTTTAGGAGCAACACAAGCAGGCAATTTGCTGAACACTGAGCCTTATAACATAAAGCAAAGAGTATGAGCTGTGTAAAGAGTTAATTTCTGAGGATTTGTACAGAGAATTAATTAGATAACTTTCCTATTTGCAAGAGAGAAGCTGGGACCACAGTAATACAGCTAGCTGCTTTGGTCAGTAACTTTGGTTCCACAAATCAGAAAGCTGGCAACTTTGTCCTTGTGAAAATGGACTGCTGATCACTATCTGTTCTTGTGTCAGAACTGCATTTCTAAGGAAGGTTTTTTTTTTCAACATTTTTTAGGGATACCTGGTGCAATATGAACTTGCCTTGAAGCTAAAAATTGGCTAATGGTATAAAAGTTTTCCTGTCAGTCTGAGCTACAGTGTAAAATATGTTCTTGTGAAACAGTAGGATAGTTATTCACCAAAATTACACAGCTTAAGAAGAAATCATTTTTATGACAATCTTCAAAATAACTATGCTTAGTAAGTGAAATATATTCATAAGGAAACACACTATCAAATAAGGCTGTGGAAAAACCTCACATCTGTTTAGGGAACAACTTTAGTAGCACATAAGACACTTATAGACAGAAGCAAACTGTATTCATTTTGTGGTTTCAAACTTTGCTTGAATGTGGTTTCTCCATCAGAGGATTACTGAGCTGGTGGTTGATTTCTTGAATATTACTTGCCATCTGCTGCATTATGCCACAACTCTTGGCATATCAGTCTTTTACTAGCTGCTGGGAACTTAGAAACCTGTAGTGTGTCTGTAGCCAGGAAACTTCTCTGAATGCAGTTTGATTATTAGACCCTCTCAGAGATAAACTGAGAATATAAAACCAACTAAATTGATAATGCTAATATAAAAGACAATACAACATCTCTTAATATCAATATAAAGTTTAACATTTTCACAATGTCTCTGTTAATTATCAGCATCTCAAGAATAGTTATTTGTTGATACTTAGAAAACATTTACTAGAAAGTCATAATTTAACATTATACACTTAAGGTGATAATGTCTATGCAGTCCATTTTTTGACATGCAATGAAAAGATAGTCAAACTTGTTTAACAAATGTCTTCTGGACCTGATGTGCAATCATCCAGGACCATGACAGAATGAACTCGAGAGACCTGGCTGTGGGGATCTTCTTCGTGTCTCAGACTGCCCTGGGAATGCTGGGAAACTCAGTTTTGCTTTGTTGTTTTATCATCACTGACATATCTGGAATCCAGGCCAAGCCAAAAGACTTGATTGTCAAAGTCCTGACCTGGGCCAACTTCATAGTTCTCTGCAGAGGAATCCCACAGTCAGTGGCTGCTTTTAATTTGACTTATTATCTAGATCATGTTTCATGTAAGCTTACTTTATATTTTCATAGAGTTGCAAGAGGAGTAGCTCTGAGATCCACATCCTTGTTGAGTATCTTTCAGGCCATCACCATCAGCTCTACTAATTCCAACTGGGCAGAGCTCAAAGTCAGAGCTCCCAGGATCATAGACCCTTCCCTTTATCTGTGTTGGGCCCTCCAACTATTGGGATATGTCTCCCTTCCTATGTACACAACTGATATATGGGGTGGAAGAAATGTTACTAAGATCAAAGATTATGGATATTGTTTTGTTATAGATCCTGGGCAACTAATATGCACAATATTTGTAATCTTAATGTCATTATATGATGTCATCTTTTTGGGACTGATGATTGTGTCAAGTGGCTACATGGTGTTTATCCTGCTCAAACACAGAGAGTCCAACACATCCACATATCCCTGTCTCCTAGGGCATCCCCTTTGATCAGAGCCACAAAAAACATCCTCATTCTAGTAAGCAGCTTTGTACTCTTTTATGTAACATGTAATGTCTTTACCTCTTATATGTCTGTTCTTCAAAAAGTCAGTAGGGGGCTCTTCAACACCAGTGTAGCCATGACTGCATGCTTCCCAGCATTTTGTCCTTTTCTGCTCATCAAACAGTACAGTGATGTTGTCAGGCTCTGCTTTACCTGTTTTCATCAGACAAGAGACTGTGTTTGTGCAGTCAGAGAGTTCTAAATCCGTGCTGTGTGTTTCCCTCTTTCTATTTCTTTGACTACCTTGTCTTCTATGAAGACACTGTCAATACGAACCTCCAATGTACATGCATAATATCTACACAATTTCTTTAAAATATTATTAATAATTTAGTCTGTGGCACAAGCCATTCATCCTCTAATTTGTGAGTGGCCAAACTATCACCACATGTTTTTATGGAGAATATTACAGTAGCAGGTGATAATGAAGCTGAGGGGCTAAGACTGTCATAGTGATGTAGGTGAGGACTGGATGTCAATCAACATTCTCAGCTTCCATCCAAAAGATAATAGTTTAGCACTGCACATATTCCAATATCCAAAATAAGAAAGTCAATATTGGTGGTTGTCACTGAAAGAGAACAAATTTACAAAGATGAAACAAGTCAGAATGATGTTAGGGTAGTAAATGGAGACAGGCACATCTTGGGCACTGAAAAAAGTACACTCAGTAGATGTTGCATTTCTTAAGTCTAAAGTATATTCACAACTTTTGAAGGAGTGTGTGGGTTACAAATACATTGTTACCTGATTTTTGACAAAGAAGCTAAAAATTTTCAATGGGTGAAAGATAGTATCTTCAAGTGGTGCTGTCATAAATGGATGGTAGTATATAGCAAAATGCAAATAGATACAAACCTATTCCCCTGCAAAACCTCACATCCATGTGGATCAAAGACCTCAACATAAACCCAACTACACTGAACTTGATAGAAAAAATTGGGAGATACCCTCCAATGCATATGACAGAGAGTAGATTATAATTGTATTAGTGGGTAGCACAGACTTTGTTGTCCCTGTACTTTGGAGGAAAAAATGGAAATAGATAACATAGTGACACTCTGTCACCACAAAAAGAAAAGTACAATGTTCTGGATTCTGGTATGAGAAAAATAACGATACATAAAACACTTTTAAGCTAACTCTGGTGTTATAAAGTCTCCATGGAAGAAGCTTCACTTGTTTTATTTTTAAAGATGTTTGTATTACCCAATAAGTTCTAAAGCTCCATGATCTAAAACAAGGACTGAAGAGGAAGGAATTCTGCCAGCACATGGCATGAAGGCACACTACAGCAGCAGTGCTTCTCAGATCTCTTGGCTATCAGCACATTCACAGAAATTGTACATAAGTTCCCAGACTAAATGTATTTTTTCCTCAATTATACTCTCCTTTCTTATCAATTGATTTAAAGCAGTACATAATTGTTACTGTACAGCTTTGACTCATTAAAATACAATTAATTTTTATCTAAATATATATTCCCTTTTATATGTGTTCAAAGTTTGAAGGGGAATGATCTATAATTTTGATGCTTTCAGTTTTCACAAGTGAGTTTATTATATATTGCCAGCAGCACTAAAAGAACCAAGCAACAAGTAGGTGTAAGCTAATAAAGTTTCAGGCCAGACAGATGCTCAGAGCATCTAGTATATAGATAACTACAAACCCAGTCTGTAGAAATTAATAACCAGTAGAAGGAGAGTGTTTATTTGACAGGAGAACATGGATAAGAAGAGGGAAGCGGAACACAACTTGAAATGTAATGGATGACAACATTTTTAAAAATTACTTTTTTTGAATGATCCAGAAGTCCACACTCTAGGGGAAAATAAATCTTCAGTGAATGGTGCTGGTCTAACTGGATGTGTGTATGTAGAATATTCATATTTATCACTGTGGACAAACTCAAGCCTAAATGAATTAAAACCCTCAATGTAATAACAAATTGAAACAAATTGAGAAAACTTAAGGAATAGTTTAAATGCACCATCAATAAAGAAAAGTTTAAACAGAAAACTCTTATCACAGACACTAACATAGACAACAAATGTGACATCATGAACTTGAAAATTATCTGTAGGAAAGATACTTTCAGTAGGACAAACATGGCAGCCTGCAGAATAGAAATTTATTTTTATCAGCTCTGTTTCCAATATTAGCCTTAAAATTAAAAAAATTAAAGAACTCAAGAAAATAGATATTAATAAACCAAATGATACAATTAAATAATGTGTGTATGCTGTATAATAGTTTCTCTATATCAACAGAGAAATTGCAATAAATAAACCTCACTGATGAGAGTCATTTTTAAAATGGTCAACATTCTTAGCCATCAGGGAAATGTAAATCAAAACTAATTTGAGACATCTTACACATGTCAGAATGGTTAAGGTCAGCAACAAAAGTGACAGCTGATATGATGTGGAAGAAGGGAACATTCCTCTATTTCTGACAGTAGTGAAAACGTCTATTGCCACTGGCCAGAAACTTCTTCCTACAGCCAATATCAAACAAAATGGAGAGAACTGTGAAGTGCTTCCATTAAAATTAAGACCAAGACAAGGCTGTCCACTCTATCTACTCTATATCTTCTCAATTTAATACTATATGTCTAGCTAGAACAATAAGTAAACAAAAGAAAATCAAGAGAATAAATTTAAAAAAAGAAAAGTCAAACTTTGTATGGTATGTACAGTAACACTATTTTGACTGTCAAGACCAGAACTTTGAAATGAAAATGACATATGACTTCTTAAATCCAAAAAGTGCTTAGAGACAGAGTGGAAAATAGATGAATTTGAATATGGTCATTTTAGCACAAACACAGTCACCTCAGCCTGTGCTCAAATAGCAATGATGTTCTCAAATATACTAAGGCTTTTTATGTGATTTATGTTTATCATGTGATTATTTAATTTATTGATATTTTATTGTATATTTGTTTATGTTTTCATTTGGGAGACTAGTACGTTGGCTGAGGGGTAAGAAACTGCTCTTTCACAGGATCTGGGTTTTTTTCCTAGAATTCACTTGTTGCCTCCAGCAAGCTGTAACTCTAATTCCAAGGGGTTTTGGCATCTTCTGCAGGCATTGAATTCTCATAGCACTGATATTTACATATAGCAAAAACATGTCTTTAAATTTAAAATAAATGGATAAAACTCTTTAAAAATAAGTGTTCACTTTGACATAAATTTTATTTCATAGGCGAATTTCAATATAGATTTTTAGTACTTCTGAGATTTTGTTAATGTGCAGGGTAATCTGACCTTTCAAAAAGTTGTCTCATCTCTCAGCTTGATTTCAGAAGCATAATATGAAGCTGATGTTTATAATGTTATCAGAAATATGAATCATTATCATTTCAGAGATAAAGGCTATAGTGATAACTACAGATGAATTACTTATACCATTACCATTTCTCTGTACAAAATTCAACATAAAACACTAATATATGGTTAGCAAATAAAAGCATGAAAAAATCATTAAGTTTATAATGCATTTCTATAAAATTCAGTGTGTGGTTCTTTTTTTTGGTATTTTTTCATGACTGGGTCTCGCTATGTAGCTCTGATTGTCCTAGAACTCATTAAATATATCATGTTACCCTCAAAAATCATAGAGATCTGCCTTCCTCTGCCTTCCAGGTGCTGGAATTAAAAGTTTTCACCACCCAACTATTTTATTTACTAATTTATCTGTTGATGAATCTATTATAATGACATTTAAGTATTTACTTAAATAGTCATGATGCATGTGAGATAATAAAGTAAACTTTGAAGAATGTGAAACATTAAAAATTGTCCATTGATATACCATCATAAATGTGAATTTAAGTTTAGCTGAGGGTTAGCACCCTGGTATATCATGCATGCAACTCTGTTTTTTATTAGCAACAATGATAAACACTGACTGAAGGCATGCCAGCAGGTAGTATGACTAAGCCAGGCAAATAACTAAAGACATTTGGCATTAACTGCCATTGATAGATACTCATAATTTACCTTTTCTTTCAGGTTGCCTTCCAAAAATGAATATGAAAAGGTTTCAGAACCAGCATTAATGCCAGTAGATATCTAACACAGACTCCTTTTATAACAAGATCATAAATGTAGTGTCACAAATGAATATTGTTTACTCCACAAAGATATATTCATATCTTATATTTTCTAGAGTTGTGTACTTTTTATATATCCATTCTAATATTTACTAAGGATATAAAATTATTGTAAGTTAAATATAGTAATATTACTGCATAGGTAGTCTATACATAATGTAAGATAAGGTGGATTATCAGATTGGTTTAGTACCTCAATATTTCAGCACATTTACTTCCAGGTTGCATTATGAACTGTATCCAGAGTCATCCTCACCGGGGAACATAATTTTCAGTATAATTTTCATAAATACCAGGAACTGGCACAAGGAACATTTATATCTTTCCATCTCACCTCTCGATTATGGACTTATTCTTGTGTTCTCTCCATATGTTTTTTTTTTTTTAACCCCAGATTCGTATTACAAAACATGACCTTACTCAGCCACCTTTTTTTCTGCCTCTGCTTCTCAGAACAAAATGCAAAGTACTCACCTGGTTTCTTTTCTTTGCAGGATGATGGATTCATTGAACAAAGACTGACTCTTATAAGCAGTGTAATAAGAGAATCCACTTTTGAGGTAGAGGTAAATGACTCTGACCTTAGCTCCCTCCAGAACTTCAATTTTCATTGCATATACAGTGGCAGTGACAGATATGGCTCTGGAACACAAGGTCATTTATGACAATTCTTCTATTAGTAATGAAGAAAGAACATTTAAAGTTTAGTGTGACTTTCTCCAATGGGATAAGATATTTTGAAGAGGCACTGAGTTTCCATGATTTGTTAAAGTTGATTGGGTCTCCTTTGGAAGGTGCTAGCAACTTTGAGGTCAGATTCACAAGGAAGCTAGAGAAGTTTCTGTGACACTTTGGATTTCACACTACACTGATTTTGTCCAACAAAAGGAGCATGGTTAACTATTGGAAGATTTATAACACCTATTAAATAAAATTTTCAAAAGCTTAATGCATGAATATGTGTTTTAGTAAAGTCTACAAATGGTTATCTTCCACTTACCATAATTCCATCCAGTTTCTTAAAACAAAGAAAGAAAACCAAGAAATAAAAATCACCAACTCTATATTGTGACTCTAGTAGGTGTCTAGTTTGGGGGCATGAATGGAAGCACGAGCAGTCTCTAGAAGGTTGAAATAAAGAAATCTGAACTTCCTCTTCAAAAAGCTTTTTTTGGGGGGGAAATTAGCTCTTTAAATAGGAATGGAGTTTTCTGACCAACTCCACTCTTTAGAAATTTTTTTTAGATTAATCTTGTGCTAATTTCCAGTGTACTGTCATCACAAGTAAAGTCACATGTGCAAGTGTTCTCTGTCTGAAGAAAACCTGTTTGCTTATAATCATCTACCATCAGAAAGGTTCTAATGTTTTTCCTATTTTTTTACATGATTATCTCCAAGTCTCAGGAAGAAGTAGTGTTACATAGGTGTCATATTTTTATCTGGGGCCTACAGAGGCTCAGAACCTTGAACAATTGTAGGCTTTTATATTAATCACCATATACTACAATAAGAAGCTTCTCTGACAGGGATTGAGATATATACTTACATTTCCAAAAAAGATAAGAGCTTAGTGGCCCATTTATTGCTTTGGCACTTTAGCAGAATAGTTTTATGGTTCCTCTGGCTGATGAATTAGCTTAACCCAATTTTAAGACTAGTAGCTAGTTCCCAAGACTCACAAGATCCTTGGTAAAATTATGAACTGTGAATAATGGATTTAAAGTGCCTGTTCTTGTAGGCAAAAAGGAAAGAGAGTCAAAGACAATTTCTTAGTAGTGGCATTTTTTTTTGAGGATTTGATGGTTGGAGGAAAGCAGAGGCACAGCTCCTTTAAGAGATGCTTTCTGAACCAACATTAGCAGGAAAAAATGTGTGACTCTTTTAGGAGGCCCTGCTGTCAAGTATTTAATGGAGTTTATGAACAGTGGGAGGAAGTGCTCTTCTTGGTGGCAGTATAGACCCTAAAAATCCCCAGAGTTGGGGTGGTAAATATGACTCCTGTCAATACTTCTCTATGAAACTAAACTCCCTATGAAGCTAGACTAAGAAGCTGGGTAGAGGCAGCCAGCTAAAATTTTAGTTCTATCCAGAATTACCAGATTAAGGGTGTGATAAAGATAAAAGAAATAAAGACAGATTTAGACAAAAGAAAAAACTTTTAAGTCATTTACAGTGTGTTTTAAAAAAAACACATTTACAGTGTGTTTGAGAAAAAAAGAGAAAAGAATTAAGAAATTTCTTACTAAAAGAAAGTTACGTACATATGGATCAATAAGGGTTGTCTATCTTGTTGAATTTTTCATAAAACCAACTCTGTTTCATTGATTTTTTTTGTTTTGTTGTCACCATTTCTAGGATGTTGATTTCAGCACCCAGTTTATTTCTTGTCATCTTCTTATTTTGAGTGAGCTTGTTTCTTTTTGCTATGGACCTTTCAGTTGTGTTATTAAGTCATTTGTGTGATGATGCTCCAATATTGTATGTAGGCACTGAATGCTATAAACTATCCTTTGTAAACAAAGGCTTACATTAATTTCATAATTGGTCAGTCATATAACTTGCTAACTCTTAACACTTTAACCAACACATGGTTAGCTAAGTGGCTTGGTACCTTTTCTCAGAGCAGCATTTTACTTCTTTCTTCTGCATTTGATAACATCTTTCTCTGCTGGCATCTATGCCTTGCTCTTCCTATTCCCAGAGTTTACTTAGTCTAGTAATCCCACCCACACTACCTGTATGCCTGCTGACCAATCAGCATTTTATTAAACCTGAAGGAGGGACAAATATTTACAGTGTACTAGAACATGATTCTACTCCATTTATTCTTTTTATTTTTATTAAATATAAAATATATCACCACACTTCAAATTGAAAATTCCTTCTAAAAACTTGTGTTTTAAAGTTCATTTCTCAATTATGACAGTATGTAGAAAATACTTTTAAAAATTAAACACAAATGACAGTGGTCAGAAATTGTGTACCTTTTACATATGAGATTCATAAGTTCTAACACATGACTATGTTAATAGTATGTATAAAAGTATATACAACATTTTTAATAAAAGAAATAAAATACTGAAAAAATTACTACCAAATGGATTGTTTAATTTAATCCCCTTATTTAGAGCTCAAGTAATTCAATTGAAAGGGTAATATAAAGAGAAAAAACAGCCGAAAGGGAAGGAGGGTAGCAGGAGAACAAGGACCTCTAAATTAAATAAACTAATCTCATATGTATTCACAGGGTCCAATACAACATGATATAATTTTCAGTTAAATATCTTTATAGGACTTATATATGAATGATTGGGTCTCAGATTCTCATATCGTGGAATTTTATTGGTTTGCCTTGTCCAAATTTCATGGAATGATTTTAGCTTTAAATTTTCTCTTTTTTATGTTTTTTGTTATATCTTAGAAGCTTGTCTTTTCTAGTGACATAAAGGGTAAGAAGATGAATGGAAGAAGTTGAGGAGGAGCTGGGAAGTGGTACAGAATATAAAAATTTGATCAGTATATATAGTAATAGAGTAGAAAATATTTTAAATAATATGTTCAGAAAAGAAAAACTAAGATTATAGGGCATCTAATATGGCTATCATGTGACTTTTGTCATTGAGTTTATTTATATATTACACTTACTGTAGGTTATATATGAAACTATATACATATCTTTTGAAAAATTGTGACGCTGTTTCATTAGAAACTAGTATCGGTTTATTATAATGTACTCATAAGTAAAAGCATTAAAGAACACCAATGAAATGTGAATCATAGAAGTACTTACATGTGGTGATATAACATCAAATTAGGATAATTAATGAAATATTTTCATTGAATTGTTAATTGTCAATGGATTGAACATTACTCATTTATTTTTTGTATATATTGCATATAATTATTGTAGCTATTGTATATAGTTTTTCTAATGTTAGCTATAACCTTCTTTTTTAAATTTGACACAAAAGGGGACATGTGTGGATATGTTTTATATATCATAAAAACAGTCAGGGATAGCAGAGGTATCTACCCACAGCCAGTATAGGAGAATCAGACAGTGGTAGATCATACCTTTAACCCCAGTACAGGGAATATCCGGGAGTGGTGACCTATGACCTTAATCCCATCAAATTTGAGTTTGAGATCATCTTAGTTTACAGAGTGAGTTCCAGACTCCCAGGCAGGCAGTGGTGATGCCATGCCTTAATTGAGTAAAGAAAATATTTAAGGCAGGCATAGACAGAGAAGGCAGAAGAAGCCATGGCTCACACTGTTAGTCCCAGTACTTGGGAAACAAAGGTAATAGAATCTCTGTGAGTTCAAAGCCAGCCTGGTCTTCAAAGTAAGTTCCGGGACAGCCAGGACTGTTACACAGAAAACTCTGTCTGGAATAAACAAACAAACAAACAAAAAAACAGACTGGAGGAGGTGAATCTGTTCTATAATATCTCTGACTGTTTTTATTATATTTGAAACATATCCCCACACTTACCTCCAGCCAAGTTCTGTATATTTCATTGAATTTTGATTCAGGTTGAATAGCAATGGTGAAAACCTGCAACATTGCTTATGGTTTTACATTGTCAGTAGCAATCACTGTATACAGCAGTTGCACCAGAAGTAATAAAAATAGATCTCTATATCATTTTTCATAAACTCTTAATCAGTTTTACATTTTTCTAAATGTTATACTTACACCAATTTCCATATATACTTGTAGACATTATTGAATGGGATCTGCATATGATGGAAAACTTGTGATTTTTAAATTTTTATTCTGAGATGTGTGACCTGGCTAAATATTGTTCCTTATAAGTCAATCATTTTTCCTAAACATTTTTTAAATTTCATCTATTATTGTTGTTAAATATTTGTTTTGCATTGCATGTAAACACATATATAATTATGAATTTTTATGTAAATGGACATGTAGATAGCTCTCATTTTCTTGTTATAGTGAATAGAATACCAATAAAAATGTCTTTAAGATATGATATGGAGTTCTTTGTATATATATATGCTGAGGAGTGAAATGCATCTTGACACACAAGTTGATGGCCTAACATAATATCTGTATTCATGCATTTAGAATGTAATATAAAGAGATATCTGTGAAATAACAAACAGCCAAGATTACTTGACAAATTAGAAGCCAAGATTCCTTGACAAAATAAAAGCCACAAGAAGAAACACTTTATTGAAAGCCTTAGGTTGATTTTTTGCACATTATGCTAGCAATAGAAAGAATTTCACACCTTCAAGTTGAAAAGTAAAATGTGTCTCCAGCCAATAGAATTTGCTCATGTAGGCTATTGAGTTAACCAGCTGACTAAACTCCCATGGTCACTTCAGCTGACTACTAAAATTTCGGCATTAAAGTTTTGATGGTGACAGATTAAAAAACAACTGGATAATAAAAATATTATTCATATACTTAAAATGATATTAAGTGATTTTTTATTCCTTATTAGGAACAACCTAAGCCTGGATACAACAGAGTAATGATTCATAAGAACTAAAGTACCAAAGGATGGAAAACACAGATTAGTGAGGCGATTGATGTTCAATACCCACCAATTGTGATTGTGAAAAAGAATAAGGCAGCTTCTTAATATGGAGGGGAGAGTATAAAAACTTATAAAAGTAAGCACTAGAAACAGAATGTTTTGAGTGACTCTGGATTCAGGGGAATTTCTGCTGGAACTATGGGTTCTTCGGATGTGTTGAACATTCTTCTTGTGTCTGTAAAGAATGACAACCATAGAACTGCTGGACCAGGCCATGAGCACAGAAAAGAACAAATCAGGGCCCATCACAAATACTGTATAGAGTGAACTGCAAATTTTGTCCCGCTCTACAATGGAGCAGTATCCAAAATCCCATTTTCGTGTCACATTTTGACTATTCCTGTTGATAAGTGAGCATGAAAAATTAATGAAATTTATCAACATGTACAGGATCCAGAGAAGGGAAATGTAGGAGTCAATGTACTTTACACCCATGATTGCATGATTCCAACATGATATTTTGGGACTAATTTTCAGGACCTGGAAGACACTCAAGAGACAGGTGATGCCAATAGACACACTCCTAAAAATTCCTTGAATATACAATAGGAGCTTGCATTCAAGATCACTCAGAAAATATTTAAATCCCCAAACTAACATTGTTTGGGGCACTCCTGCAGAGAGAACAATCAAGGCATTGGCTGCTGCTAGATGCACAAGAATCAAATCTGTGGGCTTTAATGTGGATTCTCTGCAGTAAAGCAGATAGTAGAAAAATAAAAAGAAATTTCCCAAAATTCCAGTTGTAGTTTGTGATAACAAAATAATTTTGATTGTCATATTCCAAAAGTCCATTCTGTGATTTGACATTATTTTCTTTAGAATATAGTGACCCACTATTCTTCTGGTTAATTGAATACTGAGAAGTATTTACATCTTGTAGTGAAGTAGGAACCCTTTAACTGATGGGGCTAGCTAACAGTTTTATAGACTTAGTTCAATATCTTCACAATAAAAAATATAGCAATGTGCAAGCAGTAATGGGACAGGAATGTACACTTTTGTCCATAGCAACAGGAAGTTAACTGATTTTCATACTGGGCATAGCATTAGCATAGGAAACACAACCCATTCCCCACTTCAACAGTGACAAACACCTCCATCTAAGGTATTACTACTCCACCAAGGTGCCACCTAATAATGCAACTCCTTAGGACTGATATTCAAAGAAATTAACCTACAGGGCCATTACTATTCAAACCAATAAATTTCATTCCCTGGCCCTCATTGTGTATTAATCACAATACAGTGCATACATGACAATCCAGTTTCAAAAGTACCACAGCCTATCACAGTCATAATAGTGTCTTAAAATCTCAAGTTCAAAGTCTCTACTTATATTAATGCATTCTTTTAATTGCATTCCCACGTTAGATAAAAATCAAAAACAGATAATATAGTTATACCACACAAAATCACACATTATTACTGTTTCAATGCGGGTGATAGGAAGATTATATAAACATCTTGGATGAGTGCAGAATTCAAAACCTCCTAGGAAAACTGCAAACACAGCATCTTCATGTGAAAATGTTCTTTAAATCTCCAACTTTTTTCATTTTTACTGACAGCCACACTCTTCATTCTTACACTCATTCCACTTCCTGTTAGGAGATCTCCTTATCAACAGTCCCACAACTCTGACATCTCTAAGATATTGGAGTCTTCTGGAAAATTAAGACTTTACACTAAAAGGTTTATATAGTATTTTTTCTGGCCATTGAGGCTGGGACATCTACGTACTATTCCTAGACTCAATACCATTCTTTAGTCACAGGGATAAGTTCCACAACCCATTTTCTTTCCTTGATTGTAAAGCCAGAACCACGAGATCAAAGTTACTAAATTCTGCTGCTTGCTGGTTCAGGAATGTATACTCTTGTCAAATTAAAACTTCACTAGCTTTCTGTTTTCCATGGTTTCCTTTACCTCTAGCATTAGGTGTTTTTAAACTTTTTTATATACTATCCTGGCCTTGAACTCAGAAATCTTTCAATTACACCTTTACCAGCTTTTGTTTTAATGGCTTTCTTCATTACCTGTTCTTGATTTATCTAAAGCATGCTCTGTAGACCATCCTGGCTCAAACCCAGAGATCCTTCAGCCTCTGAATTTAGAATTCTGGCATCAAGGGAGAAACAGCACATCTGGCTCTAAGGTTTTTGTTTTTATATTTCTTATACAAAGTTGGTAACTTACCTTAGTAGGACATTGCCCTGAGGTCTTCACTCTTTATTCTATTTCTTAATCTGCATATCTTTTTGAAATAGGATTTAGTTACATTTAAATTCCTGGTGCTCTTTATCTTTCTTCAAATTATGCCAGAGTTCAGCCTTGGCTACAGTTCAAGTTCTGAGAAAATATAAGGTTTGGGGACAAAGAAAAGTTTTGGCCACATCGCGATTGCACCAAAATAGTCCTAAATAGCTCAGGATACCTTTATTTACACAGATAAAATTTCTTACCAAACTTACATGAACAGCTTTATTGGTTTCTAAATTTAAGAAAAACATCACAATTTAAGAAACATGTCATAATCATTAAAAAAAAGACCTCATTATTTTCTTTTAGTCTTCCCCAAATACACATTTCCACACCATCAATAACCTTATTCTAGACATATAATTCAGCGTTTTTGAAGGAATAACTAAATATTGATCCGGGCATAACCTTTTCTTACAGCACTTATGTTAACTGCCAGCCACTTGTTGTAACAAATTTTAAAGGTATTAGATATGAACTCATTATTTAAAAAAACAATGTTCAAACCTGTACAATTCTTTCATGTTTTCAAAATTTATTTTATACAGATCCCTTTTCTACAAGAGTCCCATGTCTCAATTTCTCTGTAAAGGACAGAGCTTCATAATACACTGTTATTATCTCATCTTACCACACAATACTCTTCCATCAATTTAAGTTCTTAGTATAGAAAAGAAAGGTATATCCATCTATCATTTTTGCATTTTAATTTTTTTCTTGAAACATACCAGATTTTACCAGTGATTTTATTCTTGGGGTCTAGGGAACTTTCTTGCAACTGTTGGAAATATGCATATTCATAAGGCTTTCTTTCTAGTCTGTCTAGTTTGTCCATGTCATCTACAAAATCATAAATCTGAAATAAAAGAAACACATAATCATCTCAATAGATACTAATAATTGTTTGGACAAAATCCCACAATCCTTCATCAATTCGATAGAAAAGAAAGTAGGAAATAGTTTTGAATATACTGGAACAGGAGACCATATATACACCAGCAGCAGAGACACTGAAAGCTACAATTAATAAACTTGGTCTCCTGAAACTAGGTAGTTTCTGTAAGGCAAAGGAAAAGGTTAACAAGACAAAACAACTGTCTAAAGAATGGGAAAGATCTTTATCAATATTACATATAGTAAAGGAATGATCTTAAAAATATATTTTAAGATACTCAAGCATCTAGAGGTCAAAACCCAAATAATCCATTAAAATATGGGGTACAGATCTAAATAGATAACTTTCAATGGAAGAATCTTAAATGGCTGTCAGAATTCTCAACATCTTAAGATTTCAGGAAAATACAAATAAAAAATCTGAGATATCATCTTACACATGTCAGATTGACTAAGGTCAGAAACACCAATGACAAGATTTCTGGGGAGACATGGAGTAAGGGAACACTTCTCCACTGTTTATGGAAATGTAAACATGTACAGCCACTTTGGAAATCTGTATTTTCAAAAAAAAAAAAAAAAACAAAACTGGAATCAACTAACTTCTTGATTTAGCAATAACACTCTTGGACATATACCCAAAGAATGCACATTTTTACCACAAGGAAATTATCTCAACTTTGTTTATAGCAGAATTATATGTAATATCCACAACTTGGAAACCACCTAGATGCCCTTCAACTGGAGATTGGATTAGAAAATTGTGATACATTACACAAATGGGCTCTGTTTTCTGGCAGTAAGCAGAGGTATGGCTTTTTAAAAGTGGTCTCCTGATTTAGCTTTAGTGGCAAAGACTTCATGGCTCTTTCAAGACACCCTGCTGCAAAAACACTTAAAGATGTTTATGAGCCTTATGGCAGTAGTGGACATAATAGACCTTAAAATTGCCCAAAGTTGTATTAAATATGGTTCCTGCCAGTACCTCTGATATAAAGCTAAGCTCTCATAGACCAAAAATTCGAGTGGATCATGCTGCTATAGCTGAGAGAGCTGATAATCCTAGCTACATTTTAGGAGATGTCAAAGAAAAGAGAGACATAAAGACAGATTCAGAAAAAAAGAATAACTCAAACTAAATGGTTTACAATTTGTTTTAAAAGTGTATTCTTGGGAGAAAAAGCTAAAGAAAGTCATTAAAATAAATAATGTAAACAATAATAATAAACCACATAAAGATGAAATATACACAGTCTGGATACTATATGTTATCATGCTATTCTGTTTTTTATTTTTTATTTTTTGACTGCAAAGAAAGTCGTATGAGCTGCTGAAAGACATTTGATTATAAATGTTACTGATTGAACCAACCTATATGCTTAAAAAATGTCTTTTCTTCTAAATTTAAGTCAAAAATATATGTTATTTTGGAGAAGATGTCTTCTTTTTATTTCCACAAAAGGTGAGAGGTTTTGGGTTAAACAAGTTAAAGAAATTTTTGATAAAGGAAGGACCCTTGACAAATGTTGGGAACAGATGACAAAGATAACCCAATATTTCAGAGCAATTCTGTTGCAATTTCTTGAGTTCTGCATTCAGAAAAGTTACAAGACTGTTGATTGAGATTGTCCAGCCTCATAGACTACTCAACTCAGGACTTGGTCATAATTCTAAAATTTCTTTGGGTCCCCCTAAGACTAACATTGTCTCCAATGAGCAGAAAGTAGTCTGGAGAGCTATTCCCACATCCTCAAAAAATGGATTATGAAAGTTGGTCTTTGTTAGAATATTGGTTGTTACGTGTTATATATAATGCTGAGGAAAGAAGTTATACAAAGGAGATTAGATTTGGAATTCTTATTTTAAAAATAAAGGGCAAGTGTGGGATAATTCTGTAAATAATTCTCACTTATATATGTTTATTAAAATGCTGATTGTCCAGAAGGCAGGAAGGAAATAGCAGTGGATAATCAGACCAGAATAATTCTTGGGCGGGAAATGCAGAGCAGCACACTCACACCAGATTCTCAGAAAGTAAAATGAGAATTCTGGACTAAAAAAAATGTACTAAGCCATCTCGCTAAAGATAGATAAGAATCATAGGTAAGTTTATTCATAAGTATGAGCCATAGGCAAAATAGTTTATAATTAAATAATAATATCTGTAACAACAATAATTGAGTATTTTGGTATTCACCTACATTTAATGTAGGGATATAATGTTAAAGAAATGAAACCTATGATCACCACCCTATGAGACTCCTATGCTCAGATCTGTAAGGTCACTCTGCACATTTTTGGCAATGAATATTTTCTTCAGAGCCAGAGTATGCTGTACAAGGTAGTATTGAGGGTATTATTCATATTCCATTAATTCCAATATTCTCATTAGTAAGTATTCACTTATTTTATTATGAATTAAATGTATATTTACAAAAATAGATGAGTTAACTGTATATACTGCAGATAGCAGTGACAATTTATGTGCCATTGTTATCCTGTTAGTTTGACACCTTCCTCAATTTTTATAAGGTGTTTATAGTTTTTATAATATAAATACTATCAGGAAATGACCTTAGAAACAGTAAGAACAAACTATATTTTTAATCCACAAGGTGTATAGAGGCAAATTTTATACATGATTGACATAAACATGGCTAGTGTGATACAGACACAGTCACATCAGTTTGTGATCACAAAGCCATAAATATTAAACTCAAATACATTTAATTCTTATATGCAGTTTGTCTTCTCTACCTTGTATTTTTAATTGTTTGCAATTGTATGTTTTTTTCTTTAACTTTAGTTTGAGGGAACTAGAGAGATGGCTCAGCACTAAAAAAACATTGCTGTTGTTGCAGATGACTTTGGTTTTGTCTATCACACTCACCTTCTGACTCACAATTAATAACTCCTCTACTTTCAGTGGATACTGACACTGTCTTATGGCCAATGTAGGCACTGAATTTCCAAACTACAAATATACATTCAGGCAAAATATTCTTATACACAAATAAAGATAAATAATAAATACATCTTTTTAAAATAAAGTTTTCAGTTCAACATGAATTTTTACTCTATAATAAAATGTAAAAAATAAGCTTCTCAATATTGTAATTAAATATAATGCTCTAAATATTGTTTGACACAATAGGAGATTGCCCTGATGCCAGTTTAATTTCACAAGTACAAGATACATCAGGTGTTTATGACTTCACTGGAAATATGCATTGTTATTATTGCAAAGATACAGGCTATAGTGGTAACAGCCAGTGAACAACTAAAACCATTACACTATGCAAAACACAACATGAAAGGCTAACAAAATAAAAGCATGAGAAGAAAATAAAGTTACTAAAACAGTTAATTTTATATTCTGCATGTATTTGCTAATAAATTGTATTTGTTGTTGTTTTCAAGTCAGGGTTTTGTTGTGTAGTTCTGGCTATCCTGGGACTCCTTATGTTGATCTGAAACTCACAAAGACATTTTTACTCATGCTTTGCAAACAAGGGTATGCACCACCACAAACCAGATTATATTATTATCTTTTATTATTATTACATGGATTTATCTATCATAATCAAATTTATGATGATTTAAAATTTATGTGGTACATGTGGTATAATAAAAATAATAAGAACTAATGAAAAACCTTAAATACTGTCAATGGAATATAGTACTAGTGTGGATTAAAAGTAGCTGAATGGTACAACTAGGGTTTTCAAAGTACAAGGACCTATATTCTATTGGCAAAAAGAGGGTGAGAGAAAGAATAATTTTAATTTTTACTTAATAGAATAATACTACTAAAGTAAAATGTTAAGGGAAAAATTGGAATATAATTTAATCTATGAAACAAATAAAGCACAAGAATAATTCTATAACAAAAGGGTGCTTGAGAAATACATGTGTTCCCAAACGTATGACAGTTTTTGTTGGATCTTACTGTAATATAAGTTCCCCACTGAGGGTGAATGTTGGTACAACAGAATAATGAATGCCATCTGTGAAGATGATGAAGGACTATGTAATAAGTCACTGAGAAAAATGCAACCTACCCTCCATACTGTGGCGATTATTTTTGAATTATTATTATCCTTCTTGTCATTGCCCAATAGTTATCCTCTATCTTTTTTGCCATATTACATTTCTAAGTTCAAGAGGGAGAATTTTAAGCCTATTATTCTACAAATGGATAACTAATACAGACAAAGTCAGCACTGCTTCTATAACCAGGTGATAAATGTAGTGTTACATAAGAATACATTTTTAACTTCATAAAAATTTACATCTTCCTAGGGTTCTGTGTTTTTTTATATTTCCACATTAATGTCTGCTATGGGCTTGAAATCATATATTCACCCACAAAAATAATACATTAAAGAGAATTAACACATCATGGAAAGTAAGCTGCATTATTAGATTATTACTATAGTCTTTTCAGCATCTTAGCAGATGGCATATATTATCCTGATAAACCCACAGTTACACTCAGTGGAGAACTTATATTATAGTAAGAACATACAAGGAACACAATGTTAGGAACACTTCTAACTTTCTCAATCACTTTTTAGTTATGGAATTAACTCTTGATTTTCTCTGTCTGTCTGATAGACCTGTTTCTATCCCATATTCCCATTACCAGACTTGAGCACTTATCCAGGGCAATCTTTTCTGCTGGATATCTTATCTTTCCCAACTGAAATGGAAAGTACTCACCTGGCTTCATAAATCTGCAGGATGTTGGGATCATCTTGGAAGATCCTAGCACTTAAGCATTTAGAAGAAGTCAACTCAAACATGTGACCTCCCCTTTCCAGAACTGCAATTTTCATTTCATCTGCAGTGACAATGACAGCAGTAGCTATGGAAGTTGAAATTATTTATGAACATTTTACAGCTGCTCATTAACAAAAGTACCTCAGAGTTTTCTGTGATCATCTCCACAAAGTCAAAATGCTACTAGGAATCATTGAGTTTTATGATCCCTCAGGATTGACTAACTCTCCTGTGGAAGCATTAGAAACTTTAAAGTTATTTTCATAAGAAAGTTAGTAAAAGTTCTATGTCTTCTTGGAGAGATGTTTCACTTACTTCTGGAGCCCAAGTTAACTTAGTTTTAAAATGATTTGCAAATTTATTAGTTAAAATGTTTTATTGGGTATTTCATTGATGCTTTTGAATTATATACCAATCACCCCCATTATCCACTTTCACAGTTAATTTTTAAAATCCACTCACCATTATTATCTCCAAGTCTCATGAGTTAAAAATAAAACATTTTGCTTTTTTATTGATGCCAGTTTGGGACTAATTTAGGGACAAATGTGGAAGTATTGTTAGCCTTTTAAAAGTTGAACCCTCAGAGAAATCTAACACATTGCCTCCAAATCCATCTGTGGCCAACAGGTATTAAGTCATAAGTGAGTCTTTAGGACCCCTCCCACTGCGCTGCGAATTTGTCTAGCTTGGTTTTGCACAGGTTTTATATATCCTGTCCTAAAAGTAAATTCATATGTACAAAATGCCCTATTTTTTTTTTTGAACAAAACCTGTGTCCTTGGAATAATCTGCCACTTTGGATTCTTCCATTATTTTTGGCTATTCTCCCATGATGATCCCTTAATCGTTAAAGGAAAAGGTGTAAAACAGATGTTCCACTTTAGGCTGAACCCTGGAGAATCTCTTATACTCAGGAATTAGAATGATTGTGTGCCTATATGATAATTACCATATAATGCAAAAAGAAGATTCTCTGATTAGAGTTGAGAGTTATACTAATCACTTGGTCTGAACATAAGAGTATAAGGAACAGTTTATTACTATGTCTACATAGCAGAAGAATAGTTTTACATGCTTCCACAAAGCCTGTGTATACTCTAACCATATGTTTTTCCTCTGATTATGCTGTAAACTGGGCCTTCAAATTATTTTTTTAATGTTTAGTTACTTCCATAATATTCATGAGCCTATTGCACCAGGCGTGCTGTTGTTGTATTTCTCATAGTTGACTCTTAGCGAAGATATATAATTACTTTCAGGACTATGAAAATTATCAAGTACAGATGAAGCTTCCGGTTGGCCACCAGCCTAATTTCCCATGGTCTATGGCTCCAGCATATGGAATCATCCACAAATAGGACATATAATGTAAGGACCATACACCCCTACACATTAAAGAATATTAACTTTGTTCTTGGTATTCTTCAGTTTGTCATTAATTTGTCAAATATTTTATCTGCCCCCATTTTAAAGGACTCAGCAGAAGAACATAATCAAGTATGAAAAAAATCTAATGAAGTAAGCATAAAAATGCATAATACCACAATTAGAAATAATATTAAAATACTTAGTATCATGTAGTACAAATTATATTTATTATGATGGTATGAAAATATTTTTAAAAATCAAATATATCATGGAATTATTCTGATACATTGTAAATGTTTGTTCCTCCTACTAACTTAATAAAAAGCTGATTGACCAGATGGCAGACAGGAAGTGTGTGCAGGGCTACAAGACTAAGAAATATCTGGGAACAAGAAGAGCAAGGGAGAGATGTCAGAGAGACACCAGCAGAGACACTGACAGAGATATCAGCAGACACAGAGGAAGAAAGACAACTATGCTGCTCTGAGAAAGGTACCAAGTCACATGGCTAAATAAATTAATGTAAATAAACTGAGCTAGCAATATGTCTGAATCATAGGCCAATCAGCATGAAATTAATATAAACTTTTGTGTGATTATGTGGGGCTGAGTAGCAGAAGGGCTGAGAGGGGCCTGGACCTCTGGATGATGCTAGAAAGTCTGGTAAAGAAACTTTATACTATAAAAAAGTGTGGGTTTTGTCATGAAACAATTATTTTAAATTTAAAAACTAATTTATTTTCAAAATGTCAGTATTCTTAGATTTATTCTTAGTTCCTCAGAAGTTTCTTCAACTTCATAGATTCAGTTTTTTAATTTTTTTCTCTCAAACACATACACATATGTGTTCTTAAATATATAAATGTAACCACTTATTCAATCAGTGTTACTTGTATGTACAAGACTTCAGTGCTGACCAGTTTGCAGTTAATGACCAACTGGGAAGTTCTTCTTTGGGGAAGAGTATATTTCCAAATTGCAATATTACCTTAATTGTCTGCAATTCTTTGTCTATGGTTGAAAATGTATGAGCTTTATTTTTTGTATGTTATCATTTTTATCAGTATTATCTTTGCTCAGGTCATGTTTATTAAGCCACATTTCTAAAAGATAAAAATCTCAAAGTGATATAAAAAGGTTTAAAATATTTACAGTGCTAAAAATTTGACTGGGCATTTGCTAAGTGTACATTTCCAGAACAAATGTTGGACTTCTGATGACTTTCTCTAATTACTGCTACAAGAAGATTCATGGGTCTAACATCCAGAATGCACGTTACATACCCACACAGATACACTTCAACACCACATAATTATGATAAAACAATATTTTGAACAAACAATTTTTCACTCATAAAAGTTTTTCTCTTATGATCATGTATTCTTTAAATGCAAATGTTGAGGCATGTAATAGCTTACAGAGTTTTTCTTCAAAATAAGCTTCTTCATGTAACAGAAAAAAAGGATTTAGTAAGAGAAATAAATTCTTTCAAGTTTGTGCTCTCATTTGGGAAAATTTTGGAAGTGCTGCTTTGCTGGATGAAATGTGTCACTTGGGGTAGGCTTTGGGAAGTTACATCCATACACCACCTCTAGTTTTCTCTTTCTATATCATGCTGGAGGCTAAGGATGTAGGATCTTGTTTTGGCTGGCATGTTTCATATTAGTTGCCTTGACATGTATTTTTATTCTAAGAGAAATCACTGTTCTTGCAGAGTATCCTGTTTCCATTTTCAGTGCTCAGAGAATGCCTCCCAATCATCTGTAACTTTAGTTCCAGCATATCTACTTCTGTCTTCTGGATTTCCTGGGAATTACTTACACACAATACAGATAATTATTGTACCCATTTGAGTATACAAGTAAAGTAAAAATAGACATTTCTGGAGTAGTTCTATACATAGATGAGGTAGAAACTCCTCACTCCTAAAGTCTCACTGATGAGCTACTGACAGTTGACAGTTGCAGGGGAAAGACAAATTATTCTGTTTGGATTTTGTAGTCACTGGTAGATTTCTCACATTCAGAAGATGATTCTACACTCATGCATTTTTATAAGGAACTAATTAGACAGTGAGTTATTAAAAAATAATTATAAGAAATTAGATAAAGATGATGTTAAAGATTAAATCAGGAGAATTGGAGACATTTATAAACAATAAGAAAAGTCCACTGTGAATACTAATATAATAATTGCATGTTATTAGAAGTTATGGTATGTTCATTATTTTTTCTTTTGTGTATTGCTGTTTTTGTATGTGTGAACTTTTCAGTGTGTTCCTATGTGTACTGGACAAGCAAATGATTCTTCATTGTCAGGATTTTAAAAAGGAAGAAAGGGGAAAAAACAGAGTTTGTAGATAGGCAGTGTTACACAAGTCATGCCTCATGCCAAACAAGTTTATTAAGAACTAGAGCATGGCTTTTTAAAGTTCTGGAAATAAGAAATGAAGACAATAGTAAGAAAAATGGAGAAAGAGAGAGGGGTGGATTCATACAGTAAGACAAAGACAATGGGAGACTGAATCAAGAAATGTTGCACAAAAGGAACACAGACTATCTCAAGGACAACAGGAAAGCACATAGTGGCCACAGTACAGCTTACAATTGTCTCTTATGTTAAGAAGAGATGGGTTCTTAGAATCAGAAGCTTCAGCTTCTCTAAGGTGCTGAGTCAGAAAACCACTGCCTCTGCCAAGAATATTCCTGCTTGTACAGAAAATGCTTTGTCCTCATTCTACACATTATGCACTCAGGAGAAGCCCCAGTCATTATATCTTGTCATACCTTTGACAATTTGTAGGTAGGTGCTCATGTAAAATTATTACTGAGATTTAAATTTCACAGATCTTTGATGGATAGTTTGATTTTTAACTTGATGGGCTTAAATATCTAAGTATTATAGATATCACAGTTGTGATTATTTGAGTTTTTTACATGATATAAGCTGTATACAATCAACAATATTTTGATATAATAGACAGAATTTAGAACCAGGAATTAGTCCTTCTGTGAGGATGGACACTACAGAAATCCCAGAATGGCTTAAAAATCCTGAAGGGTATTTTGAGAGATACTTGTATTTAGAAGACATTAAACTGAAGAAGTGTTGGATGATGAAGAACTTTTTATTTATGAAGGTATCAGGCCAGCAGCATAGGAAGGAGTAAACAATAAAAATATACATATAAGTATATGCATATATGTGTGGATGTGTTGTATGTATATGTTAATTATTGTGTATATTCATGTAAAATTAATAATAAAATTTGATCAATAAAATGTAAAATATTGTCCATAATTTTTTAGCAAAAGCATTTTTATTTAAAATGTGCTTTTCCACACCTATGTTATGTAGGGCCTTACCTATGTTTTCTTCTACCATTCCTAGTATTTCAGATTTCACATCTAGGTCTTTGATCAATTGGGGATTAAATTTTATGCAAAGTGACGTAATAGAGTTGTCATTTTATTTGTCTATATGTAGAAATTTAATTTTCTCAACAGTATTTTTTGAAGATATTTATTGTTTTCTACTGTGGGTTTTGACATATTGTTTACTATTAAAGGGCTGAAGTTACATGTCTTCATAATTGTATCTCAATATTGTTCTATTGGACAACCTGTTAATTTTTATGCCACTATCATATTGTTTTTATTGTTTCTGTAATATTTCTTAAGATCTAAAATGGTAAACTCACCCTTTAGCACTTTTCTTTCTTCTCAGAATTATATTTTTACTTAGTGGTGTTTTTATGCCACATAAACTTTACTTTGTTTTTTTCCCCTATTTTTATGAAGAAAAATGGGGGGGGGGTTTGGTTCTCATTGGAATTCTTTGAATTTGAAAATCCTATTTTTATAATGGGCCAAACACTAAAAAAGAATATACAGTTTGTACATTCATTGTATTTCAGATGTGGAGATATGAGCAGAGAATGAAAATCCTTTGATATTACACCATTTTCTTATAGTGTATTAATTACAAAAATATTGAGTATTAGTATGTATGACCACTTCCAAGGAAAGTCTCAGAAATTTTGTCAACCAGCTGTAAATCCAACAGTGTACCATCTGGAAGATATCTAGGCATGTTGACAGCTCTTAATGTCTTAAACTGGGCAAGCATAGGACCTGGATATAGAGGAAATGTATTTAGGTCATATAATCTCTGAAGCCTGGTAAGTATATTATACTATTGACCGATATCTAGGGTATAAAAGGGTTTAAAATCTCCACTGATTCATTGTGAATTAATTGTCTATTTCCCCCATATTTTTACCACTGTGAGTTTCAAAATTCACTATAACTTATCATACCTTTACTGCATCTCTTTTCAACCCTGTAAACTCATTGAGTGACTCTATGGTTTTGTTAGGTCACAATCCTTACAAGAGACCTTCCTAGCTTTCAATCTGTTGTCAATTATCTATGTCTTCCATCCCCTTATACTGAGCCTGATCCTAAAACAAAAATATTAGGCTAACTTATATTTCCTCTGTACTCTACTCAAAATTATTTTCTGCTCAAGTTTTATCTGTTTTCAACACCTATTTTACACTAACACACAGTCTGGGTACATAGAATCTGTGTTGTTTTGGGGTGGAACTTCTTTAGGTTTCCTTTATAATTAATTTAAAAAAATTATTCATGGTGTCTTTCACATCATGTTTTTCAATCCCCTTAATTTCCAGGTCACCTCATATACACCCTCTGTCCTTACAACTTACCACCCTAAATAAAATAAAATTTAAGAGAATGCATTAAGAAACAATTGGCAAAGAAACAATTCAGTCTCTTTATGGAAGATGTACTGTGACAGACACTGTAAGTAATAAAGTAAACACTTTTATCCATTCATTTTTATTTCTAAGTGTTCATTGCATAGAGTCATTGGTCTGGATTTAGGCTGCTAGAACTCTTCTTAGATATCTTACTGTTTCCAATTGTTGTTGAAAGTTTGAAGCTTTACGTTAGCAGGACCAGTTTTTTACCTGCTCCATCAAATCACAGATAGTGTGGATGTTAACATGGGCCATGTGTAATCCTGGCTTTGGGCCTGGATATTTCTATGAGATACTTAAATAAAAAATATATTCTACTTGGGTCTAACAAACACTTGTGTATTGCACGACATTTCTCAGCTTTAGTAATATTTAAAAAAAATCCGTAGATAGTTTTAAATGCTAAATATAAATGTAGGTGTTCAGTAATGGTATGACTTTCATTGGCCCTAACTCTTGGCTATATGTTTACAATATGTAGCATTTAGTATAATAATATATGATCCATATATCTCTTCACACTCCATGGCATTTATGATGAAGGGGTTTTACATTTTGTTGAAAAATGTTTTCTGATATCTGGACTCATAAATTTGTTGTCTCCAAAAATCTCCCTGCTCACAAAATACAATGAAAGAGGAGAAGTAAAATGGTGTTCAATCTAAGGGTAAATTGATGACACCCAGAAATAAAGCGATCTAATTCAACTGAGCAATGAATATATGAGTTACCCAAGACTGACTCTACAATTACAGGGCCTCACAGATTTGTACAAGGTCTTTGGTTTATATGTTATACCTTTCATTTTAATCTTATATTATTTATATTATTAGTTAAGTATGTAGTGGTTTTATGATGTTACATTGTAAATAATTGATGTGGGAATACCTTTCTGTATTCTGTGAAGAGCAATCTTTAAATAAAGCAGCTGTTTTGGCCCATGACAGGCACCATAGAAAAAGTAGGAGGAGGTATCAGAATAGGTAGGAGGAGCAGGGTGGAGTCAGAGACAGAAGGAGTGAGAAGCCCAAAGGATCAGCAACATGTAAGGAACACAGGTAAGCCACAGGCCCTGTGGCAGGAAAGATGAATAGAAATGCGTTGATTTAGATGTAAGAGCAAGATAGCAATGTGCCTGAGCCATAGACCAAACAGCCTGATGTTAATATAAGTGTCTAAGTTATTTTGGGGGGCCTGAGCAGCAGTGGGTGGCTAAGGGCTCTGGGGCTGACTGCGGGTCTGTGGGTCTGGGCCTCTGGCGGCCCAGGACCAAAAAACCACAGTGTAACAAATAATTGTCCTGCTTATGAGTTTAATAAAAAGCACTGATTGGCCAAAGGCAGACAGGAAATATGGGTGGGGTTACCAGACTAAGAAAACTCTGGGACCAGGAAGAAAAGAGCATAAATGCCACAGAGACTCCAGGATTGCCAAACAAGCCAGAGGATGCAGAGGACAACTATGCTGCTCTGAGAAAAGATACTGAGCCACATTGCTGAATAGGATTAGAGTCATGGGTAGATTAAGGGTAAAGGGTTAGCAAGTTATATGCCTGGGCCTTAGGCCAATCAGCCTAAAATTAATGCAAGCATTTGTAGGTCCCTGCGGGTCTGTGGGTCTGTGGGTCTAAACCTCAAGGCTAGGATGGAAAGTCTGATCCAGAAACCTCTTACTACATAAGTGGGGTTTTGATTCTAACCCCTTCTGTTGTGCTGTCTTTTTGTGTTTTGTTTTTGTTTTTTTGTTTTGTTTTGTTTTGTTTTGTTTTGTTTTTGATTTACTTTACCCAAATTCCATGAGTTGGTTTTGTTTTATCTTATTGACTTTTATTCTGTTATGTTTATTCATTACGCCTTATGAGGCTGTTCTTATGTGTTTATACAAAGGAAATGGATCTAATAAGCAGGGTAGTTGAAAAGAAACCAGGAGAAAAAAAAATGAAGTGAAACTGTGATTAATATATTGGTGAGAGTCGGACCTATTTTCAGTAAAATGTTCAAAAATGAAAAGAAACAAAAGTCTCTGGGATACAATATGGTAATCAAATAACTTTTGTCTTTCAGTGTTTTGTGTAATGCATTCTACTTACTGATATCTATATGTAGGCCATTCCAAGTTTGGGTAAATTGTGATACCTTTTTGATTTAAACTAAAATGATTTTATTGTGATTTTATCTCACAAATAAAGTCTTTAAAAAGCTAAAATGAAATGTTTCTTACACAATAAAAATGGATCATGTAGACTGCTTATTAAACTAGCTTACAAAACTCTCATGTTTATTTTAGCTAATCTTAAAAACATATCTACTTAATTTAGTGTATTGAACTTTTAAGGGAATTGAGCTAATGAACAAAAATTTATATTGTTTTCATAATTAAAATGATAAAAAAATTATTTCTTATCTAGACCAAAAAGTGATTGGACACAATAGAGTAATGATTCACAAGAACAAAGGGAACATACATAGTTAGAAAACACAACTTAGTGAGGTGGTTAATATTTACCAACCACTAATTGTGACTGTTTAGTAGAGTAACACAGACTCTTAAAATAGAGGATAAGGTCTAAAAAGATTAGAATGTAGACACTAGGATTAGAATGTTCTGTGTGAGTCTGGCTTCAGGGAAGTTTCTGCTAGAACTATAAGTGCTGTGAATGTGTTGCACCATAAAAGCAGAGCAGCTAAATGATGAAACATCCCCCCCCTTTTTTTTTTTTTTACAATTGAGCCATGAATGACAGTAAGGGACCTATTACTAGGGAAAGTGCTCCCACAAACAGAAGCTGCCTATTTTCCTCCATTGTTTACTCAGGTTGCCTAGCAAACAAGAACACTACTCGCCCCACCCATCAGAAAAGTGATTAAGAGGAGATTTTATGGAAAGAGCACAGGACTTTACTTTGTACATGGCTTTTTGCTGATCAATATACTCTTAACTTAATGCCTAGCCATATTTAGGATTGTAGTTGGAGCAAATTATTTTCCCCCTTTAGATTGTTTGTTGGTCTAATATTTACTTAATCCCCATCAGAAAAACCTTGACTAAGCATTTCCACTGCCTGTGTGTAAATTTCATCATCCAGCTCTTTGACCCTGAGGAATTTAAGCCCCACATTGCTTTGCAAAAGAATAACTACCTACATGAGTATAAAAGCCTATGCCTTAACTGTTATCATTGTGCTAGTAAAGGTGAAATAAGTAAAAAGAACATTGTGAGCATATTTTATCCTTACTAGACATAAGCAGTTACATGGGCCTCTCTTTCTTTCTGGCTTTGAAGCAAATTCTGAAATATAAAGTATTCACCTGTTTTTCTAGCCTCATGTGAATGGTTCATCAACATATTCTTACTTTTAATAACAATTTCTGTGGGAGAGGAAGGCAGTTGAAGTCTAATATAAAAGTTTGAGATTCTATTGCTCAACTCCCTCCAGAATGACAATTTTCAAGTCACATGCATTGACACTGACAGTGTAGCTTTGGGATACACAATCATTCGTGGAATTTTTTCCAGTTACTAATTAAAAATACACTTAAAAGTATTTTGTGAAAATCTCCAACAACACATAGTGTTTTGAAGAGTATCTGAGTTTTCATTTCTATAGAGTAACTGGGTCTACAGTGGAATGTGCTAGAAGAAGTCTATGAAGTTTCTATGTCTCATTGTCCCTATGCTTCACTAACTTCATCACATACAAATAAATTTACTTCTTTGAAAGATATTTATAGCATTTACTACTTAATGTCTACTTGAGTATTTCATACATGTATATAATTTTTAATCCATCACACTTTTGATTGTATTCTTGCCAAGTCTTTCTTTACCCCACCACTATTTCCTCCAAATGCTATGTCTCTCTTCAAATAAAATAAAACATGTCAAAAAAACTAACCATTGTGTCAATATATTGATGCTAATAAGCTTCTAGAACAGTGGCATCTATGGAAGTATAGCATGTCAATATTCAGATCCATAAAGGCATCTGACATGTCCTCATCTGGAACTCATTTGTGATCAATTAGCTCTTCAGAAGAGATGATGCTCTATATTAGGGAACACTTTTGGCCAAATTTTAGCTTTTCTTGACTCACTGTAGAAAGGTTACTGAGATTAATATCTTTCATTTAAGCATGTCTATTAATATTATCATTTCTCATGTCTTGTATAAAAAGCTACACTGATGATACACACTTTATTGTTATATCTCCTCTGACATGTCTAGGAAACAGAATCTCACAGTAACCTTCCTGATTCCCTGTCTTTTGCAATCTTTAAATCTCTCTTATAATATGATCAGTAAGTCCTAGGTGCACTTATTTTGGACATAGAGATATTAGACTGCACTGGCACAACAGAGTTAACTATGAAGTTTTATTATGTTGAATTTCACTGTAATTGTCTGCATGTTTTCTAGCTACAGTTCTTTGATGAAGGGTGAGGCTTATTCTATACTGGGAAAATGATGATAGACATTTAGAATGTAATAAGTACTGACTTTAGCTTAGAAAAGTAAAGATAGCACATTCTTTTCTAAGATCTATGACCTCATTCTTCTGGGATCCAGCACCAGGCATGATTTTCCTCCATAAAGCAGAATTACTTACAAATTCATTTTACAATATAATTTTTAGCTTAAAACCAAAACTAAACATCCAACAAAAACATTTTAAATACACTAGGACTAAGTTATTTTGCTTTTAGGAAGTTAGATGCATAGACACTTAGGCCACAGTACGCTAAGAAATGAGTGACACTCCACCCAACCCAGGCAGATATCTGGTCTCCAGAGCCCCAGCCCTGGGACAAAGCCCTTGGAACTCCACCCTCACTCAGCTCTGCCCAAAATTCAGGCTTACAGGAAGAGTACCTGCAGGCCAGAAGCCCCAGTAAAACAATACTCACTGGACACCCCTAGTCCCAAAATTTCACCCCATTCCCCACCATGTGTATGAGCCACAATAGATAAGAAAACCCAAATGCGATGAAGAAAGTGATTTGGACTCATGTAAAAGACAAGCTTGAACTTACACGAAAGTATCTGAGTCAGGAGGAAAAGAATGAGTGTGATTTTAACTTTAAATAAAGGAACAATAGGATATTTCTGGAAACAACTAGGTTGTGTTTTTTCTTCATTCAGTTTTATACATAAATAACTGAGACAACATGGAGATTTTGGAGTTTCCAGTGATGTACATATTCATAGAGTCAGACAATAAGTCAATCCACAGAGCTGCTGAAGGAGAATGCAGAACTACTTATCCAAAAGACATTTAAATTCATATTTCTATTTCCTAACATTATCCATAAAATATTGAATATACCCAGAAAATAGTGTTAAAAAGCAGTACACGAATGAAATCATTTTACAAGTAAAAGTCATAATTTTTTCCCACAGGAGGTGCTTCATAGCATTGATTTGTCATTAATTCGCTGGTGGGGATTTCCCTCACCCAATTTTGTCTTCCATCCTTTTATTATCTCCCCTATTATGTTAGTTCCTCTGCTACATTTTCCCCCACTTTTTCTCTCACTTCTTCGTTTCTCTAATTCTCCCTGAATTGTTCCACCCACGACCAAGTCCTGAGTTCTAAAGATCAAGGAAAGTAGGCTGATGTTCACTTTTGAACTCCAGATTTTATAAATGGATGCTGCTTTTTGTTCTAATATAATTTCTTCTGCCAGCAACCAAGCTTACAAAACTTGTGCAAACTAATCTTGCTTCTTGTTCCAAGCTATGAAAAAAATTAAATGTTCATGAACACTGAATGATATTGGAATGATACAAAGATGTTTACAAGCTAGTTAGAGTCTATAAGACAAATTCATCCGTATTTATATAGTCTTCACTGACTTCTATGGAATACAAAGATACTCAGATAGACCTGAATGATCCAAAGTGTTAAGGACTATTTTTAATCCTTAAAATTTAGGAGACAAAGTTTCCCAGAGTCATAAACTCTACCATGAAAAAAATCTACCATACATTTCTGTCAAGGCAGCTATAACAGGCCAACTAAGTGATTCTTTACAGAATATAAAATTTATTTTCACAGGAGAATAATTAAAAATAGTAAAGCAGAAACTAGACTTATGCTAGCATGAAGGAGCAAACACAATTTTAACTTTATTTTTGTTTTTGTGAATTTTCATTGTACATAAAACTGTGTCAGAATGGAGCTTCTTATAGAACAATGTATTTCACTAAGCAAATTTTCCTCATACTGTTCAGATATCATATTCTTATAACTTAGTAAATCTTCATTGTTCCAAGGACAATTATCCTAATATATACTTTTTCACTCTTAACTTTTTATATTTATATACATTTTATAAACCATAAAAAGAAAAACAATATGTGTGACTGGTTAATATTTTTATTAGTTACATTTTATTCCCCTTTTATTTCTTTCCTTCCTTGTTTTTTAAGCCAGGGCTTCTCAACTTTTATTTTGTTGTTTTAGAATTCATATATACATCAGGCTTTCTTTGACTTCACAGATATTGGGCTAAAGTTAAGTGCCATCATACCAATCCTGTAATTTACATTTCCATGACAGGCTTTATTTAATTAATGAACTTCTGTATTTCTATTTCTTACAAGCAAATTTACTTTATTGTCATTAATGGTAGAAAAGAAATCTATGAAATATATACATATGTGTATATAACACACTTTTGTTAGATGTTTTGGTGGTAAAACACCAAATTCTAAATGTGTATCTTAATACACACATAATAGAATAGGTCTCAACCTTAATCAAAAAATTGTGGCTTATAAAATATGCAAATCATTACAGGAAAATTCATTAAAGAAATCTCTATAAACAATTTACTGTTTGTTGGCCAGACCTATTTAATACAATTGTACAGTAAAACTGAATCAAAGTCATGGTGATGATAGTAATAGAGAGGTTTGAAGCTTATAGGAGAGAAACAATAACTTCGCTGTAATATTGTATCTTCTACAAATATGGCTGTCTAAGGTATAAATATGAAAATGATAGAATGCTAATGTGGAAGGGCTAAATCTCATTAGTTATCAACCATAAACAAGAGAATATAGACAACTAGTAAATGTTAAGTTTTGTAGAAATAATCTATTCCAGGGAAGAAATTCCCAATTGGTCATCAAATACACTATGTTCTACGCTGAAATCTAATATATTAAAAAACTGCAAGAAATAAAATGTTTGTATTTATATATATACATATATATATAAGAAAGTATGTGTGTGATGTGAAAAGGCAAATAAAAAAATATAGAACAGAAAATTAAAAACATCATGTGATGTACATGTTATGTGTTGGAAGGCATGAGAGAAATGGGAAATGATTTAAGCATACTTAAATTTTAAAATTTGAAGAGATATACTTTTAAATATAAATTGTGTGCACATGACAATTCACATTTATCGGTTTTTAAAGAATATTGCACACCATTATTGTTAGATTAATTTGTACTACATGATATAATCTAATTATGTCTTTTTTTAAAATGTGATATCATGCTTTTTCTTTTACTGCTACTTCAATTAGATATTCTCAGATTTGCCTAACTTTGTTGTTCTGCTTAATACGGTAAAGAGGAAAGATTAGATATTTGACATATAATAAATAAATTGAACAGAGCCAAAACAATGTCAAATTTCTATAATGTTTAGTGGCATATATTCCCACAATAGTAAATCCCTAACCTTGAAATTACCATTTACTTGAGCCATAGACCATGAGATGTAAAATTATTGGTAAACTTAATGCTTCATTCCTACTGAATTGTTTTCATAATGTTGGAAATAATCACAAATCATAACCAAAAGTTGAACCCTAAAAACTATAACAGCAATAATCGCAGTGTAATAGTTTCATGCATATCATAGACTAACCAACAGCTTTATGATTGAAATAAAAGTTCACTTCACAAAATCAAACCTTTGCATGTCAGCACTATAACATGAAAGAGCATGTGGATAGAGAGTACATAGAGACTGAGGAAGAAAATAATACTAATGTTTAAATATTTTTACATAGTTATAAACTGCTTTCTCTGCTCTTATCTTCAAAGATTAATATATATCTTAATGCTCTTTAAATAGAATTCTTTCTGTAGTCTATATGCCTGAACACATAGATCAATAATCATTATAGGTGCTGAGAATAAGAGACTCTGGAAAGGCAAATTTAAACCAGAACATACAGATTGCTTCTTTTTCTTAAAACACTCAGATCATCATTTAATAAAGGTAAAAAGGGTACATAAGAATCATAAATGGCATGTGATTACAAGGAAGCTGATTTTGTCTAGACTTAGCAAGGCACTTACACATGAATTGACTTGATAGGACATTATGCACAAAGACTGCACAAAAGAAAGCCAGACAATAATTTAAGTATGCTGAAGGGGTCAGTAAATTTCACTCCTAGATGAATATCTATTGGCTACATGTGACAAAATGTCAGATTTCTATAGGGATTCAATCTTAAAGAACCTAACAATGATGCTACAAAAATCTCTTAGACACATACTAACATCAGTAAGTAGTCTTTGTATTTTTTCTTTTGATCACATGAGATAAGGAGAAATTAGTACTATTATTATAAAAAATGTAGAGAAGATAATAAACATGCACTGATATAAAATTCATATGCATCTAATATATGCAAACATATTAAGTACTGTTATAAATCGTTTACTTTTTAAACAACTATTTATACTTTTGGTTCAAGATATCAGTGATATCTATTTCTAATGATACAAAGAATCTTCACAAATTTTCTAATGAAACTGACTTCAAAGTTTGTATCACCTTCCACAGGAGACTTGATCAACCTTCATGGTTAATGAAGACTCAAGGCATCATACAAAACTTTGTTTCTGTTGAGTTAACACATTGTTAATGAGCAACTAGAAAAAGTTTCATGAATTGTTTTGCTTTTCCAAAGACTACCCAGTATTTTCTACTACAGGTGAAATGATAATTGCATTTCTAGAGGGACATGAGGTAATGGACTTCTACCTCTGATGTGCAATGATTCACTTTCAAATGCTTCTTAAAGTTAGAATCCCACCATTCTGCAGTCATATTAAGACATGTGTGTAAATTGTATTTCAGTTGGAGTGAAAGATCAGCAAATGACAGAGACCAGGGTAAGTGCTCATGTCTGTTAATTGAAATTAATTTTAGATACAAAACTATGGAATAGAGAAAAAAGTTTAAAAAGTAATTTCAAAACTAAGAGGTGACTGAGTAAGATAAGTGTTTTGAACTTTATGCCAGTCCATGTTTTCTCTTGCCATAATATCAGTAGCACATTGTGAGTACACCAGCACAATACAAGGCATCTGTAATGGTATAGAATATCTCCTGCCAGGTGTTAACTCATCTTACACATCATGATGTGTTGATCTTCTTGGAAGTATTATTAAAGATGAACTTCTCATGATCTCACATCCATAGTAGACATTAAAATGGTCATATATAAAGCATGAAACCCTTGGAACATAAAGGATGTAAATATATTTCTATGGTCAAAAAAGGGTTTTTCCATGTGACACTACATTTCATTAGTTTACAGAGGCAGTTATAACTTTGTATTTAATGATCAGTTGTACAATGACTAGTTTGAAAATGAGTTCTTTCAAACTTTTAAAGGTAGCACAGGATGGAAGATAGAATATTGGATGATAGCAAACACTGTCACATATGTCCTGAGTTATCTCTCTTGGACTAGTTTTACTCTAATGTTTAGGAGAACATGATACCATTTCTTCCCTCACTGTTTATTGTTGTTGCTAATAAAATGCAGGACCTTGTGCTTTGCAGACCAAGACTCTACCACTCAACATCATTTTGCTTATACTAGTGATATATCCCCTTAGACAATATTTAAGGATTTATGTTATTTCCATTGTTCTTTAGTATCCAATGTATGCAGCCTGTAATTTAATATATCATGAATTTCATTCTAACACATAAATCAATATAAAATTATCAATTAACTAAATTGCAGTACTGAATGGTTTTAATCAAAACACTTGCAAATCAGGTTTAGCTGTGTTTCTGCAAATTTGAGGTCAATACAACCTACTTAGTAAATTAAAGGCTTTGCAGAGCTACCCTGACTTTAGAAAACAGCAAAATTCATTTAGTATAAAGAGCAATATATAGCAACAATATACAGAAGTTTTAGATGAATTATTTTTAGTTATTTCTTTTCTACTCATGCTGATAGTGGTTTGTCACATGTTATGTAGCTTGTTGTTGTGGGTTTCCCAACAATGGGATTGAGGTATGTCTCTGATCCTTTTGCTTATGCTTGATACAGGTTTTTTCCTCCTAGGTCACATTTTTTAGCCTTGATATGAAGGTTTGTGCATAGTCTTACTGTATCTTGTTAGGTCATATTCAGTGGATATCTCTGGGAGGCTTGTCAACAATTAAGATGAAAAACAGAAGAGGAGTCAATCCAGTGGAGAGTGGAGGTGGGCTGAGACTGAGACGAGTGGAGGGAGGGGAAACTGCACTCAGGATTTAATGTATCAGTGAATAAAAGTCTGAAAAATTTTAAATATTTCATGTTTCTTTTTAAAGATAATAACAGTTTTAGTAATTCATTGGTAGTCACCACTCTATCCTTTATTTTTGCAATAATACATTTCTGGTGAAAATGTAAAATACCAGTTGCTTTTTGTACTTTTGAAATTAAACTGGGAGAGAAACAATCACATCAAAATACACTTAGAACGCTGCGTTTTTTTCCACAATCATGAATACGTTATTTGACACAGCCTTGTTGAGTTCATGGAATAATAAAACCCTATTTTTTACAAAGTCATCTTCATTTATCTATTTCTATCATGTATATCAAAGATTTTTCTGAATGCATATGTGTACTATTAAATTTCAGTGAATTCAGAGATCATAAACATGTGTTACTTTCACCAGAAATAGAGTTGCAGGTAACTGTGAGCCAACAAGCATGGGCTGAAGACCAAACTCAGGCTGTCTGCAGTAGCAGCAACTGAGCCAACTCTTGCTCTCCTCAAATGAATACTTACAGGATAAAACATATAGTTATATGACAGATAATTAAAAATATGTCAAGTAGAGAACACATTCAGCACATATGTACTGAGTGTTTTTTAATATTTCTCATAGCATTTTTAATCAGAGACTGTGTACTGTGTACTGTGTTTGTGTCACAATAGCCATGCTCATAACATTCCTGTATCATCTTTGACAGTCAACAGCTTTAGCATTTAAACAGATGTTTATTCTCTATTTTACTAAGGCCAGATCATGACAGTGTCCATATTATACACTTGGAAAAATGAAGGAGGTATCAATATAGGAGGATAGCAGCAACTCATAAATTGTTTTTATAGTTTTCATATGTGCACTTAAAGTATTTTTGGCATTATATTCTCAATTCACATAAAAATCAACTATGTGATTTTTTACTATTGTTAATATTGTCTTTCACTGAATGTGAACATTACCTTGATATGAAGAATACTGTGGGTGAGAAGACAAATGTTCATTTCAAGAATTGGGCAGATTGATCTCACAGCTGTGAGAACAATAATAGTCTCATATAGTAATAGTCATTGATCATTAATTCTTTTCTTTAAGCTTATTTTAAATTTGCTACAATGAAATACTCTGTTCTCAAAGATTTGGTACAGATACCTCTTAGTTATTGTCATTTAAAGAGCCTCCAAAATCAGAATATGTCTTAAGATGAAGCATCTTGACAATATTTGTAATAGTATTGTATTCTCACATGCCACAGGACAAAACCATCGGAATCAATTCCCTAAAAATGTGCCTGTTATCTCAGTAGGTAAGTAATGCCAGCTATAGAGAACTTTTAAAAGCATCCGAATGTTGTGCTTTCATATGTTTTTCTTCTTGGACTATATATATATAAACTGATGGACTATATATATATATATATATATATACACACATATATATATACATTTATATATATATTTATATATATATGAACTTTGACTATAATTATATATATATATATATATATGTATATATATATAAACTGATGGCATATTTTAAGTGTATGTCTATCATACTAAGTGGCAAAACCATAAATAAAGAACACATTTCTGAAACTTATGACAGTTAATTCAATTAATCTCTCAGGAAATATATAGATCTGTTCATGAATATTTCATTATCATTATTGGAATATGGGTCTCAAACTAGGCTTCCAGGAGTTTCATATGCATCTTTAAGATGCCTTGAAACCAAAAAATTTTAGCTACACTTCCATTCTTCTTTTGCTTGAAATTCATACTTTTTTCTTTTTAAGACTTTAAATCAAAACTGTACATTTCACATGAATTTCTCAAGTAAAATATGACTTGGACTCAATAGAAATAGCAAAAACAAATAGCATAACAGTTTCAAGAGTTTCCATAGATGTAAAATTCTGTCATGTGTATTTAAATTAATTGCTAATGGGATGTTTCTGGGAACATTTGGTGACACACACGTACACATACACACACACACAGACACACACACACACACACACACATGCATATGCTTCAAAGAATATTACTGAATAGTAAACTCCAAATTTACTCAATGATAAAAGCAATTTATGTTGGTTTTTATAGTGGATTAAGTAGTTGATTTTATAGTGGATTTAGTAGAACGGTTCCACGTAGATTTCTATGTTTAAATACTTGGATCAAAGAAAGTGACACTATTGTGAATATTGCATATTTGAAGGAGTAGTGGCCTTATTGAACAAAGAATGTGATTGTGAATATGGGCTTTGAGGATTCGTATGCTCCAGCTATGCCCTGTGTTTGAATCATATCACTTCCTGTTGCCCTTGTTCTTTTTTAACTCTTAGGTACATCTCTAGCTTCATGTCTTCCTGAACACTGCCATATTTTCTGTAAAGAAGATAATAAACTGAACATCTTAAACTGCAGGTCAGCTCAAATTAAGTGTTTTCATTAAAGAACAGCTGTGATCATGGTGTCACTTCACAGCAATAGAAATCCTTACTAAGGTTAGAAAGGACAATTATTTAGTGTGGCATTGCTCTGATAGGCCTCACCATGTATTTTGTTTGTAGGACTACATAATTTAGCATCATGTATTAAAAAGTAAATTCAACGTTTTAACTCCATGCTTAAGATAATCATGGAATCTTAAGATAATCATGGAAGAAAATGGTTCTGAGAATGATTTGAACAGATGGGACCTGAATAAAGATATTTCAGAGGGGAGGAATGTCAGTTTGTAACCTCCATACTGGTATTATTGTATTTTGTTGAAGTACGTTTCTTATTTATGATCTTGTTCAAAATTTCTCTGGGGGCAAAATTAGAGTTTGAATTTATTTTCTTGGGCAAATAAAATTTACAAATAGCCCAGTATTGACTGTCTTGTAGCCATTAGTATTTTTTCTAATGCAGACTTGTAATAAAAAATAGAAAGCTGTTGAACAAAAACATGATATGTACAATTTTAGGAACACCAGTAAGTAGAACAGAGCTAAGTTCCATGTTCAGGAATGTGAACAGATTAAAAATAGAAAAAAGTGAGTGATATTTTCAGGTCAAGATCAAACCTATGCAGGGTGGAACTCATAAAAATAATTTTAAGAAGCTTCCATCTAGGTGTTTTCTTGCACATATTAATCCCAGATTGAAAAAGTCATAGGCTGGCTGATTTATAACTCCAAAACCTCACTGGTCTATAGAGCAAGTACTAGATCAGACAAGCTCAGGCAGTGAATTAAAACTTCAGAAGTGAAAACTTATAAAGATGCAATTGGAAGACCTTTGTGTTACCAATGTGAGAGAGAGAGAGAGAGAGAGAGAGAGAGAGAGAGAGAGAGAGAGAGAGAGAGAGAGAGAGAGAGAGAGAGAAAGAGAGAGGTGGATTGTATTCAACAAAACTGAAATAAGTTAGAGATCTGAAGAGTATTTGGATATGGAAATGTAGGTTTTGGAGACTTTCCAGTTCATCTTTGTCTTTCTTTTAACTACATTTTCTCACAATCCTCCACATTACACTACACCTTGTTGTACTAATGTATATCCTGTGCCATTACATGTCAGAATATGAAATATAAGTTTTATTTTGAATTACAGGTGTTTAAAGAAGCTGCATTAACCTCAGGAGAGTAGTTAAGTTTAGACTTTCAAACATTGTTGAGACTGTGATAGACCACAAGGACTCTTAAAGTGAGACTGATTGGATTTTTTCATGTTATCATTAGAAGTTTATTGGCACTAGGTTGTAGAATGTTGTGGATGAATACGTGTTGCCTTAATATCCTCATGTATTAAAATATTTGGCCTAGAAAATGTGGCCTTTTAAGGGGTGTGTATTGTCAGAGTGGACTAGTTTATGGTTTCCAGCCCTCAGGGGTAAGTTTTGAGGCCTGTCATGAATGTTTCTGTTATACCCAGAAAGAGAGTCAACTCACTTCCTGTTTCCTATAGATTAAAGTGTATAACTCTCAGTATCTCTGCAGTATCATGTCTGCCTGAATGCTACCATTTTTCCAACCATAAAGATGGCAGAATAAATTCATGAGACTGTAGGCCAACTGTAATTAAACATTTTTACAGAAGTTGTTTTTGGTCGTGAGATATCTTCACAGCATAAGAAACCATAACTACAACAAGAGTTTTTCTGAGAACTGGGATTATTGGCATTTAGGTTTTATTTATTTATTTTTTACCTAAGCAGATGTAATCAGTTATCCAGTATTGGTAGTTCATTTCTACCAATTTCTACTGACATTTCCAGGCTATGAAGTTCTTGGTCTATCTACAAACTAGTTCAAATGTGGTATTTTCATTACTTCTATTTTATTTTTTTCACTTTGTTTTTGCTTTATCAAGTATCTTATATAATGTGTGTTTTCCTGCTTTTCCCAGCCTCTCTCAGGGAGAACGTTTAAATCTCTCATGGTTTCTGTTTTAGTTTATATATTGCATTTATCTTACAAACAATATACTTTTAACCTACAAAATCATATATTTCCATATCATCATCGATAAAACCACATTTGGTTAGAATATATACTAGTAATCTTGCATCACTTAATATATACTATATTCTTCTGAAGCCATTTACTAGGCTGATCTTCGATTCCAATAAAGAGAGGTAATATTTCCAGTATCTGGTAGTTCTTAAAGTCTCAGCTCATGCCCTCACTTTTTGAGATCTCCAGAATTATAGTGAATTTGTTTCATTTCTTTGTTGTTTAACTGACATTATAGCGCTGGAAATTGTGTCGAGCAATTGTTCCTTTCCAGGGACAATCTGCTTGTTTCTATCTTGTACTAATTCACAGATACTTCCCCTAATTCTTAAAGGAGATCTCTCCCTCCATATAAGGATGCCAAAAATCTTCTTCTTTAGGACTAGTGCACGGCCTGCTGAGAATTTACTCTACCTATACTGCACAGATTACTGTCTGAACTACTACCTTTCCCCTGTCACTTCCACTATAAGGAGTGTTGCATGGTTATCTCAGACACAGTTTTAATAAAGACACTAAGAAGATAAAATTTATAAGATATTCTCCTCTTTGCCATTTTGCTGGCATAGTGTGTTTACTTTTATGCTCTTCTTCAGCCTATAAGTTTCATTATTTCTTGATAATCCCTTTTCTCAAATAATTCTAATACATGTGTCTGTGTGATATGATTTTTTAAAAATATGTCCTGCATGATGTACATTGTCACATACAGTACTGGGTTTTTTTGTATTTTAATAATTGTTTTCTTTGTGAAGCCTATTGCAGGGTAGAAAACCAAAGACCACTGAGCACCACAATAATTGAGAACCTGATTTAAGTAGAATTTGTTACTACATGAAGAGAAATATTAATTAGATTGCAGCCACAAATGTAATGTACAAGAAGATTTTAATGCTACACACCAAAAGACATATATATTGGTTGAAAATTGGAAGGACTGGGCAGAGAGTAAAGCAGTCAAGCAATTTAAAGAAGCTAAAAAAATGTGATTATTTGTGGGCATTTTAATTCTCAGTTTCTAGAAAATGTTTGGTAATTTTCAAATGGATTTTTATAAAGAGATTACAAAGGAGAAAGTTAGTTGAAGGTTAAAACAATGAGGACCCTACATAGGAAAAGCTGAAGGACTCGTCATGTCAAAAGACCTTATGTATATTGAGTAATAAAATTTCTCATTTCACATCTTTTATTTTTAGAGGAGATATACATTAAGCATTGATATATTTAATTTTTGCCTCTTATTGGCATTGTATCCTTTTACACCATGACTAGAGTATATTATTGTATCCTAGAATTCTGGCATTATATTTGGTTGTAGGGGCTATCACCTTTGTTTCATGAGCCAATATTACATAATTCTTCATGATTCATTTTCTATTAAGCCTTATGTGTCTACCTCTATCATTGTATACATTAGGCAATATTGATGGTATACATTCTTAAAGTACATACATAGAAATTAAGTACTCCTGGAAAATTTGAGAATCATATATTCATATGTGGTCTGGGATGGCCTTAAAAATTCTGAGATGAAAATATTCTTTGTGTCAGTTTCTCAGTAGCCCAATGAAATAAAGCCTTCTTCTACAACTGCAGATTGCAAAAATTCATCAGTATTTATTTGGCGAGTATAATAGCACATTCATTTTCTAATGGAAATTTTCCAAAATTAAATAATGGATTTCTGGGATCTAGCAATCAGAATTATATTCTTATCACAAGTGACAACTGGAATTCTGGGAAATCTCACTATGCTTTTATACTTTCTAATTATTCACTGTGGGGAAAGGACATTTAAACCCATAGATTTGATTCTCATGAACATAATGGTAGCCAATGCCTTGAGTATTCTTTCATCAGGAGTGCCCAAAACAATGGCAGTTTGGGGATATAAGCAGTTCTTAAATGATTTTGGATGCCAACTCCTTTTATACATTCAAGGACTCAGTAGGAGTGTGTCCATTGCTACCACCTGCCTCTTAAGTATCATTCAAGCTATGACCATTAGTCCCAAGAGATCCTGGTGGAAAGATCATAAAGTCAAAGTTGAAAAGGACATTGGCTGCCACATTTTTCTCCTCTGGATCCTGTACATGTTTGTCAATTTTGTTTATTTGGCATACACTTTTGTCAAGAGAAATACCAGAAATGTGACAAATAAACTAGATTTTGAATACTGCACAACTTCAGGGCAAGATGATATCAGTTATTCACTCTATGCCGCATTGGTGGTGTGTCCAGAAATCTTCTTTTCTGTGCTTATGGCCTGGTCCAGCACATCCATGATTGTCATTCTACACAGACACAAGCAGAATGTTCAACATATCCGCAGCAATCATGGTTCCAGCAGACATTGCCCTGAATCCAGAGTCACCCAGAACATTATTATTTTAGTGACTACATTTTTGGCCTTTTACACTCTCTCCTCCATGATCAGAGGCTTCTTTGTTCTTTTATATAGTAACAGTTGGTGGCTGGTGACCATTGATCGCCTCATATCTCTGTGTTTTCCATCCTTTGGGCCCTTTGTTCTCATGAATCATTACTCTATTGTGTCCAGGCACTGTTTGCTCCTTATAAGAAATAAAAATCACTTAATCTCATTTTAAGTATGATAAAGATATGATATATTTTCTTCCTATCCAATTGCTTATTCACTCTTTAACCTGAAGAGATCAATAGTGATATTTAAGTAGTTGGCACCTTACATTTTAAAGATTATTTGGAATAAATAAAAATATTGTCAGCTGTTTCAATAATCAGCATTCATAAGATGATTATATTCTTTGAGATTCCATCCTTTGGGCCCTTTGTTCTCATGAATCATTACTCTATTGTGTCCAGGCACTGTTTGCTCCTTATAAGAAATAAAAATCACTTAATCTCATTTTAAGTATGATAAAGATATGATATATTTTCTTCCTATCCAATTGCTTATTCACTCTTTAACCTGAAGAGATCAATAGTGATATTTAAGTAGTTGGCACCTTACATTTTAAAGATTATTTGGAATAAATAAAAATATTGTCAGCTGTTTCAATAATCAGCATTCATAAGATGATTATATTCTTTGAGATTCCTTTTTCTTTGTAAGTTGAAGCTGTCAGAGGCGTCCCATTGACTGTATGTGCTAATGAGCCAGGATAAGGCTGTCCCTGAAAATATTCTTCTTGCTTTTATTCTTTCTGATGTTTTGGTTGTTTCATGATGTTTACAGATAGCTCTGGATTCTATATTCTAACTTCAAGGTAAACTATAATAGTTCCAAGCAAGGAACTTCTCTCTCAGGAACCTGGTCACATCAGAAATGCTCTAACCTGTCCTAACACTAGAAAATTGAGTTATTAAATCTTATGTTATACCAAAGTCAATTTAAAATGGATAGTTTCGGTGTAATTTTGCCAATGTTTTACTAGTATTTTATAAAGAATTTTGCCATAATGAAGAATATTAAATCTGCAAATTTCCTAAGTTTTTGTTCCTTCTTTATCTAACTTGACAACATTGTAATTAATGGTGGGTTTAGAAAATGAGTTTGACTAAATTTCATATTATATCTTTAAAGCTTTCTTTGTAAGTTTATTATAATAAGGTGATTTTAGTTTTTAACTAGAAAGTATTACAATTTATTTCAAAATGTGAGGAGAGCCCCCAGTAAAGGTAATGAATCACAAAGAAATATGCAAAGACAATAATCACTTGATTTTCATGTTAGAGCCCAGAAAAACATTTCAATAAAAGGCAAAAGAACAGGAGATCCACTCATTCACTAATTAGGAATCCCATATACTATTAAACTGAAAACAACAGTATATATGAAGAGGACCTAGTTAAGACATGTGTAGCCTCTGTGCTCATGGACTCAATCTCTTATATGAACTTTTTAAAGTTAAATTACATGACCTAATTTCCTGGTGTCATCCATCTCCATTGGGTTGAACATTCTTTTCTGCTTCTTCTTATGGGAATTTCTGAGCTCTAAACAGAAATAGTAGATGGAGAAAACCACCGTTCAAATATAGATGTTAGAAAGTATTTTAACGAAATAAAATACCCTTCATCATAAAAGGAGGAGAATACTGTTATAATACAACCAAGAGTTGGAAAAGCAGAGAATATTTTTCATTTATTTTTACTTTTTATTTAAGAGTTTTAAAAATTTATTTTACATACCAGGCACAGATCTCCCTCTCACCCCCTCTTACACCTCTTGCAGGTTTCCCCTCTGACAAACTTTCCATCTCATCCTTGAAAATAGTAAGTCTTCCAGGATAAAAGAATCTTATGAATACGATTGACTATGTTACTGGCCACCTCCATTGATACTTAACATTCAAAACACTCTACAGTTTTCTAAATAGAAAATTAATTGGGACAATTCCTGGAAAACACAAGTGTTTGTAAGACTCAAATAGAATATGTTTTTATTTATCTATATCAATATAAAGAAGTTATTCAGAGACTACATATAATAGGAAAAAAATGAGTTCATTAAAATAAAGGTCATAGGTAAAAAACAGGACAATGGTGGACCTGAGCTGATGACATGGAAGCTGCAAAAATTATGGCCAGTTTTGAACAACCAAGGTCTAGAACCCAAATGATGTATTCACCTTCCCTAAATCCACCCTATCTTTTGTCTGCTGAAGTTGATAAAAAAGGAGTCCTATAAACTCAAAGCTGTAGGATTACAACAACACTAAAACACTGGAAAAACAAACAAAAGGTGTTCCAGAGGCCAAGATCCAGACTAATGACTCTCAGAAATGAATACTTGCACTGAAAGACAGATAAAATTGTTTACTGCCTGACTCACTGTGTCACATACAGCTTCTATGATATTCATTTTTGCTTGTCAATTTTTATATCTTTAATTTAATTTAATTTAATTTAATTTAATTTAATTGGGGGGATTGCAAGATCAGAATGTAGCTACACAAACACATGAGAATGAAACAATCCAGGTACATAACAGGAAAGACAAATATTATTAATAAAAATGTTTTTAAAAATGAAAAGAAAATGAAAATATATAGTAGTTCACAGAGAAGTATAAAATGCCTAAATCATGAGCCAAAAAGCATTTGTAGAGAAGCGCAACAGTCACAAAGCTTAGATGAAGAATATATTTGAGTAGTAAAGAGGATCAGTAGGAAAGGATGAAGACAAACATGATTGACGATACAGGGTAGGAATGTCACTGATGATGAGTGTAAATTATCAAATCCAATGAGTCATTCTGAGTTTTCAGAGTATAAGAGATTTCTTTAGAGACCAGTGATAAATGATGAGGTATAATAGAGTTCTAAGTTCCCCAGGAATAGATATATGGTGAATACAGGCAAATCATTTACAAGGATGTTGTGGAGTCAATCATATTGGATATGATATTGGAATTATGGTCTCACCAGGTTACAAACCTTGTTGGAAGAACCAGCCAATGTATGATTTTATTGAATTCTATTTTTATAAAATAGAAACTCACAGTGTTTAGTTACCAAAATCATAGTCTAGGTATCTCAAAAACTTATTGTAAAATCAATAAAATTTTATAAAATAAAACCTGACAGTGTTTGGTTACCAAAATCATAGTCTAGGTATCTCAAAAACTTATTGTAAAATCAAATATTACAGATATAATAAGAAATAAAAAAGAAATATACAATTAGAGGTGGTCATAGATTTGATGACATGGGCATGCTACTTTAGGCGTCCTCTCCAATATTGATGGCATCTTATCTGGAGTCATGTTTATGGGTCCTTGAGTATTTCTTTAGTAGTAGGTTTATTACAAACCTCAAAATAGCTCTCTGTATCAAAATATTTACTTCATTTTTGTTCCTTTTTCCTCCTCCAGTCCAATCATCACATTTCTTCATGTTTTCTTCCCACCTGTCCTTACCTCCTCTCTCCATGGTTTCAATTTTCTCAGGAGACTTAATTTATTTTCCTTCCCCAAGGTAATTCTTAAATATCTCTCATAGGTTCCTCATTGTTACCTAGATGCTCAGGCTTGTGAATTGCATCATGGTTATCCTTTTCTTTATGTCTAAAATGTACTCACAAATAAGTCCATACTGTCTTTGCTGTTCTAGGTCTGTATTTGCTCACTCAGAATTATTTTTCTACTTTCATCTATTTCCTTGCAAATTTCAGAAAGTCATTGTTTTTATTGCTGAGATTGTGTAGTTGTATTCCAGTTCTAGTTATTACAAATACTGCTACTAGGCACATAGTTGAGCAAATGCTTTTACTCGTATGAATGTGAATCATTTGGGTATATGCCTGAGGATGGTATTGCTGGATGATAAAGTACATTGTTTTTCAGTTTTCAGAGAAACTGTCATGCTAATTTCTAAAGTGGCTGTACAAGTTTACATTTCCACCCGTACTAGAAGGTTGGTCCTCTTACTCCACATCCCCTACAGCATCACCCTAATCACTGGGTCAAGCTCTAAGTATATTGAGAGGGGGGGAGGAGATTATATTAGAAAAACGTTCAAAATTAAAAAGGGAAACCCACAGAGATAGCTGACCTGACATCTGACATACTGGGAGCTCACCAACGCTGGACTGAAAGTTGGGAAACCTACATGGGTCTGAAATAGGTCCTATCAATGTGAGTGACAGTTGTACAGTGTAGTACGAGGTTTCTGGCCCGGACTTTCAGGCCTAACCTCCAGGTTTTGGACTCACTGACCTGCAGTTCCACAGACCCACTGTCCTGCAGACCCACACACCCGCAGACCTGCAGACCTGCAGTCCCACAGTCCCACAGAGACACACAGATGCTTTCAATAGTTTTAGGCTGAATCGTCCAAAGGATCAGGCATATAACTTGCTAGCTCTCTACGTTTTATCTAACCCATGATTCTTCCTATTCAGCCATGGGTTCAGTACCTTTCTTTAGAGCAGCATGGTTATCCTCTGCTTCCTGTGGCTTCTCTCTGGTGCTCTTCTGGCACTCTGCTCTCAGAGATTTTCTTAGTCTGGTAGTCCCGCCTATAATTCCTGCTTGCCTTTGGCCAATCAGCTCTTTTTATTAAACCAGTGGTTGGGACAATTATTTAAAATGAAACAACACAACCTCCCACAGTACAGCATGTACAATTCGTGAAGGCCTCTAGCATGGGGACCAGGATTTATCTCTAGTGCATGAATTGGATTTTTGGAGCTTATTACCTGTAGAAGAATACCTTTCTCAGCCTTAATACTATGGGGAGGGGATTGGACCTGCCTCAACTGGAAAGGCCAGACTGTCTTATTTCCCCTAGGAGTATTTAATCCTTTCTGAGTGGTGGATGATTTGTGGGTGGGATAAACTGGGGGTGACTTAGAATGAGGAAAATGAAGAACAGTGGTTGATTTGTAAAATTACTAAATATAAAAAGGAAATGGCTCCTAATAATATTCTTCTATGCTCATAGATTTATGACTTCTTTAGCCAACATTAAAGAAACTTTATTTTGCAAAAAATGAAAACAAAAACAGAGAACCATAGACAGATATTATATACACAAAAACATACACGAACATTTAGTCAAAGATACGAGAGGGAAAGCTTTTACTGCAGTTCTAAATGAGATGACTCTATTAAATATTTTTCCAATATGTCAGAAAATCCCATAGAAAAAGAGGCAGAGGGAATGGACAGACTAAAATGAAAGAGTAGGGCTTCTTAACTGTGCAAAGCATATTTGCGCTCACAGAGACTGAAGCACAATCATAGGGTGCACAGCTTTTCTTCCAAACCCTCTACACTTATAAGATAATTTTTACTTCAGTACTTTGGACAGGGGTTGTGGACACAGAAACACATGAGTGTCTGATCACTGGGCATTCTCTTGAGGTCCCTTTGTTTTACTGCTAGCTTGTCTCATTCAGCTTCAATAGAATGGATTTTGTCTTATTTTATTATATTTTATTTTCTATGGTTTTTAGTTATCTCTCAGAAGCCTGTTTTTCCTTTTGAGTGGCCTAAAAGAAAGTAGATCTAGTTGAAAATGAAGGTGAGTGTAACTAAGAAGAATTATGTTATAGGAAACCAATCAGGTAACACCGTGTTTATAATCAGATAACCGAAGAAAGTCATTGTTGGATAAAAGTAAAAAAAAAAAAAAGTTATGTAACATTGAAGATCACCTCATAAACATTCCTTTCATTTAGTTTGTGTACAACGTGAAAAGTGGGAGTCACGATTCTTGTTCTAAATAGCCAGAAGATGTCTGTCTTCACAGACTTTCTTGAGATCTGTGGCTATAGGACTAAGAAGAGTCAAACAGTATTTTTTTTTCTGAAAAAGCTGAAATCAAAGAGTCATAAAATAGTAAGTGAAGAAGATTTCTATTTCTGGAGAATGATAAAGCCTCTTGGATAGGACAAAGGCCACCTGAAGCACCTAGATTCTGGCCAGTCATGCTTTCCATTTGTCCTGAAATTATAATTAAGTGTCTATCCATAAGGTATCTGTGCAACAGGAGCCATGTAGACAGAAATCCTTGTTAGGAAGAAGCCATAAGTCACCTTTGTTGGCAGAAAGTTACTGGCTTCTTATCAAATCATTGGTGCAAAGAAATAAATCTACTATCTGAAAGTTGAAGACAACAATATGCCAACACAATGTGATAAGCTCATGTGGGATGCTAATTCATTAATTTGAAAAAACTTTCATATATATTTTAATTAGCTTTAGGAAGACAAGGTGCTAGGTCCTATACATAGTTTATTGATTTCTTATGGGGATAATTGTGTAAAATTTGAGTGACAACAAAAACATATTTTACATAGTTATAATAACATTACTAGAAATATTTTTCTCAACCATGAAAAATTAAATATGGACAAAATTGAGTGATGTCTTATAAGAACAGAGGGTTCAAAACAGGGAGAAAAAAAAGTGAAGTGAGAGATACACACCAGCCACAAGTTGTGATTATTCAAAAAAGCAATGCAGCCTCAGAAGATAGTTGAGAGAGTATAAAAAGTCAGACATGTAGACAGGAGGACCACAATTGTTTTTGTGGCTGTGGACTCAGGGCACTTTCTAGATGATCCATAAGAGCTATGGATGTGTTGAACATTCTGCTTGTGTCTGTACAGAATGACAACTATGAAGGCACTAGACCAGGTGATGAGCACAGCAAAAAAGAACTCAGGGAACATCACTAATGCTGCATAGGTTGATTAAATTATTTCATCTTGCTCCACAATAGAACAATATCCAAAATCTCTATTTCTTGTCACATTTTTGCTGTCCATTTTATTAAATGTATACATAATAAAAATAAAACGTACAACATATACAAGACCCAGAGAAAGGAAATTGAGCAGCTAATGTACTTTGCAGGTTTGACTTTATAATCCTTCAAACTTGATATCCTAGGACTGCCTGGAAAACACTCAAGAAGCAGATGGTGCCTATGGAGACACTTCAAGCAAATTTTTGAATGTACAACTGGAGCTCACATCCAATATCACTCAAAAACTGCTTCAGTCACCAAAATGCCATTCTTTGGGGGCACTCCTGCAGAGATAATAATCAAAAGATTGGCTGCTACTAGATGCATCAGACAAAAATCTGTGGGCTTTAATGTAAATTAATGTAATAAAGGACTAGATAGTAGAACATAAGAAAGAGATTTTTTAAGAATCCCAGTGATAGTTTATTATAAAATAGTTATTCTGATTGCCAGATTCCAGATGTTCATTCTGTGATTTAGTACAATATGCTTAAGAATATGACCACAGGCCATGCACTATTCTTGAAGAAGAAGATTTTTGGCATTCTTATAAGTAGAGAGAGGTCTCCTTTAAGAATTAGGGGGAAGTATCTGTGAATTAGTACAAGTTAGAAACATGCAGTCTGTCCCTGGAAAGGAACGATTGCTCTACACGATTTCCTGCCATATAATGACAGTTGAACAACCAAGAACTGAAACAAATTAATTATGATTCTAGATATTTCAAAAAGTGAGAGTATCAGCTGAGACTTTACAAACTATCAGATACTGGCAATATTACCTCATTGGCACTGTAGATCCGCCTAGCAAATGGCTCCAGCCGAGTATAGGAAGTATCTATTAAGTGACATAAGACAGACCCAGAAAGATTAGAATTATACATACTGTCCCAATGTGGTTTTATCATATGTAGGTATGGAAATATATGATTTTGTAGAATAAATGTTTGTTGCTTGTAAGATAAATGCAAGTGTACTAAAGCAGAACCCATAAGTGATTTAAACACAAGAAAACACACATTATATGATAATACAAAAGAAAATAATTTTCATGCAGCAGATAAATTGTAATAGGAGCAGAAGTTGGAGAGTAGAATAATTTGGTAAACAAATACATTAAATACGTAAAGATATTAAAATAATCAGATATATTTAAGATAATATAATGAAAAGAAAATTTATTAAAAATAACATAGAAGTAGTATACGTACCACATTAGAACTTGTTTGTAGATAAATGAAGAACTTCATAACTCCAGAGCCTGGAAATATCAGTTAGTGCAACTACCAATATTGGAAAACATGTTATGTCTGCTTTGGTTAAAAAATCCACAAAACCTAAAAACCTACATGCCAATAATGCTAGTCCTTAGAAAACTTCTTGTAGTTATGGGTTCTAATGTTGTGAAGAGATCTCATGACCACAGCAACTCTTATAAAATGTTTAGTTGGGGTTAGATTATGGTTCCATAGATTTATTCTGTCATCACCATGGTGGAAAAAATGGCAGCATTCAAGCAGACAAAATGATGGAGACATAGCTGACCTGTAGGCAACAGAAAGTGAGTTGACTCCCATAATGGGTATAGCATAAATATATAAGACAGACCTCAAACTTACCCTTGAAGTGATATAAACCTGCAACAATGCCACTCTGATTCTAACAAGACCACACACCCTTATAATGCCACATTTTCAAGGCCATATTTTTAAGCACATAGTCTATTCAGGCAACATCAATTCAAATCACAACATTCTCCAACATGTCCCAAATAATTTTGTGATGATAACATAAGGAAAACTACACTCAATCTATCTTTAAGAGTCCTTATTGTTTATCACAGACTTAATGTTTGAAATTCTAAACTTCAAATTCTCTTCTGAGATTAATGTAGTTTAAACATCTATAAACTCAAAATAAATCATATACTATATATTCCTACATATAATGACACAGGATATACATTAGTATAACAAAGTAGAGGGTATGGAGAAGAGTGAGAAAATGTTGGATGAAAGAAATACCAAAGATAAAATGGAAAGGCTCAAAACCCTGCATCTCCACATCAAAATACTCTAGATATCTAACTTATTTTGGCTTTGTTGAATGCAAAGCACACCTCTCTCTCTTATGTTGACACCATGAAGACCTTTCAACTGCATCTTCACACACTTTCAATTCTTAAGTTTTCATTCAATGCCTGAGCTGGACTTATCTGATACTTGCTCTGTAGACCACTGATGCCTGGAACTAAGAAATCAACCTGCATTTGACATTTTTATGCTGGAATTAATGTTGTACAAGAACATACCTAGATCTAACTTATTTGTATGAGTTGGAACTTGAAGTTGTGACTCACCTTATTCCATTTTTAATCTGTTTACATTCCTGAAAACAGGAATTAGCTCTGTTCTATTTACTGGTGTTCCTAAAATTGTATGTTTTTTTTTTTTGTACAGCTTCCTACTTTTTATTGCAATCCTGCATTAGAAAAAACACAAATATCTACATTACAGTTAATATTTGGCTGTTTGTAAATTTTATTTCACAAGGGACTCAATTCAAAACTCTTTACATTTGCCCCAGGCAAACTTTTTGACACAGTGATAAAAAGCAACATTCTTCAACAAAATACCACAATACAATTATGTAGGCTACAAACTAACATTCTTACCCTCTGAAAAATCTTTATCTATGCACCCACTGTTCAAATCATTCTCAGAACCTTTTTTTTCCATGATTACCTTAAGGTGTCCCACTAAGCTTGGAGTTAAAATGTTGAATTGATTTTCTAATACATGATCCAAAATTATGTATTTTTACAAATAAAATACAGGGTGAGGCCTATCAGAGCAATGCCATACACAATAATTACCCATTTTATCTTAGTAAGGTTTTCTATTGCTATGAAGAGGCACCTTGACCACAACTGTTCTTGTAAAGAAAAGTATTTAATTTGATCTCACCTGCAGTTTCAGAGGCTTACTTAATTATCTTCTTTGCAGGAAACATGGCAGTGTGCAGGAAGACATGAAGATAGAGATGTACCTGAGGGTTAAACCACAAGAACAAAGGCAACAGGAAGTGACATGAGTCAAACAAAGGAAATAGCTGGAACATTTGAATCCTCAAAGCCCACATTCACAATGACACTCTTTGTTCAGCAAGGACACTACTCCTTTAAATATGCAATATTTCACAATAGTATCACTTTCTTTTATCCAAGTATTCAAACACAAAAGTCTACATCTAATAATTCTACCTAATTTGTTATTGCAAAAATAAAGGATATAGTGATGACTTCCAATAATTACTATAACTTATTTTATTTAAAAAGAAACACAAAATCTTAAAAAAAACTTGAGACTTTTATTTGCTGATACATTAAATCCTGAATGCATTTTCCCCTCCCTCCACTCCTCTCAGTCTCAGCCCACCTCCACTCTCCACTGGATTGACTCCTCTTCTGCTTTCATCTTAATTTTTCCAAGCCTCCCAGAGATATTGACTTAATATGACCTAACCTGATACAGTAAGACTATGTACAAACCTTCATATCAAGACTGAATATGGTGACCTAAGAAGAAAAAAAAATAGTATCAAGCGAAAGGATCAGAGACACACCTCGATCACATTGATGGGAATCCTACAACAACAAGCTACATAATATGTGACAAACCACTACCAGCATGAGTCGAAAAAAGTGGCTAAAAACATTTCATCTAAAAATTTTACATATTATTGCTATATATTCTTCATATGTTTTGTTGATTTTTAAAGTCAGGATGGTACTGCATCGCTCTGCAAATCTTTGAATTCACTAAGTTGGTTACATTGACCTCAAACTCACAGAAATGTGACTAACTACGATTTGCAAGAGATGTGATTAAACCTATTCACCACTGAAATTGGGTTAACTGGTTTCATATTAAATTACAGGTTTTATCATGAGATAATAATGAATAATGGAAATGATGTGAATCCTTAAATATTGTCTAATCGGATATATCACTAGTGTAAACAAAATGTTGCTGAGTGGTAGAGTCTTGGCCAGCAAAGCACAAGACCCTGCATTTTATAAGCAACAACAATAAACAGTGAGGGAAGGTATGGTATCATGTTCTCCCTACCATTAGAGTAAAAGAAGTCCAAGAGAGATAACTCAGAACATATATGACCCTGTTTGTCATCACTCAATACTCTACCTTCCATCCCATGTTACATTTTCAAGTTCAAAGAACATGTTTTCAAATCAGTCATCGTATCACTGGCCATTAAATACAGACAAAATTAATACTGCCTCTTTCAGTCTGTCAGCAGATGAGATGTAGTATAGCATGTCAATATTCAGATTGATAAAGGCATCTGACATGTCCTCATCCGGAACTTATTTGTGATCTTCAGAAGAGATGATGCTCTATATTAGGGAACACTTTTTGCCAAATATTAGCTTTTCTTGACTCAGTGTAGAAGGGTTACTGAGATTAATATCTTTTATTTAAGCATGTCTATTAATATTATCATTCCTCATGTCTTGTTTAAAAAGCTACAATGATGTTAAACACTTTATTGCTATATCTCCTCTGACATGTCTAGGAAATTTAACCTCACAGTAAGCTTCCTAATTCCCTGTTTTTTGAGATCTTTAAATCTTTCTTATACTATGACCAGTAAGTCATAGGTGCAATTATTTTGGACATAGATATATTAGACTGCACTGGCACAACAGAGTTAATTATGAAGTTTTATTATGTTGAATTTCACTGTAATTGTCTGCATGTTTTCTAGCTAGTTCTTTGATAAAGGGTGAGGCTTATACTATACTGGGAAAATGAGGATAGGCATTTAGAATGTAATAAGTACTGACTTTAGCTTAGAAAAGTAAAGATAGCAGATTCTTTTTTAAGATCTATGACCTCATTCTTCTGGGATCCAGCACCAGCCATGATTTTCCTCCATAAAGCAGAATTACTTACAAATTCATTTTAAAATATAATTATTGCTTAAAACCAAAACTAAACATCCAACAAAAACATTTTAAATACACTAGGACTAAGTTATTTTGCTTTTAGGAAGTTAGATGCATAGACACTTAGTCCACAGTACGCTAAGAAATGAGTGACATTCCACCCAACCCAGGCAGAGATCCTGGTCTCCAGGACCCCAGCCCTGGGACAAAGTCCTTGGAACTCCACCCTCACTCAGCTCTGCCCAAAATTCAGGCTTACAGAGAAAGCTCCTGCAGGCCAGAAGCCCCAGTAAAACAATACTCAGTGGACACTCCTAGTCCCAAAATTTCACAACATTCCCCACCATGTGTCTGAGCCACAATAGGTAAGAAAACCCAAATGCGATGAAGAAAGTGATTTCTACTCAAGTAAAAGACAAGCTTGAACTTACATGAAAGCATCTGAGTCAGGAGGAAAAGAAGGAATGTGATTTTAACTTTAAATAAAGGAGCAATAGGATATTTCTGGAAACAATTAGGTTGTGTTTTTTCTTCACTCAGTTTTATACATAAATAACTGAGACAACATGGAGAGCTTGGAGTTTCCAGTGCTGTACATATTCACAGAGGCAGACAATAAGTCAATCCACAGAGCTGCTGAAGGAGAATGCGGAACTACTTATCCAAAAGACATTTAATTGTATATTTCTATTTTCTAACATTATTCATAAAATATTGAATATACCCAGAAAATAGTGTTAAAAAGCAGTACATGAATAAAATCACTTTACAAGTTAAAGTCATAGTTTTTTTTCCCACAGGAGGTGCTGCATAGCATTGATTTGTCATTAATTCGGTGGTGGGGATTTCCCTCACCCAATTCTGTCTTCCATCCTTTCATTGTCGCCCCTATTATGTTAATTCCTCTGCTACATTTTTCTCCACTTTTTCTCTCACTTCGTCTTTTCTCTAATTCTCCCTGAATTGTTCCACCCACGACCAAGTCCTGAGTTCCAAAGATCAGGGAAAGTAGGATGATGTTCACTCTCGAACTCCAGATTTTATAAATGGATGCTGTTTTTTGTTCTAATATAATTTCTTCTGCCAGCAACCAAGCTTGCAAAACTTCTGCAAACTAATCTTGCTTCTTGTTCCAAGCTATGGAAAAAATTAAATGTTCATGAACACTGAATGATATTGGAATGATACAAAGATGTTTCCAAGCTAGTTGGAGTCTATAAGACTAATTCATCTATATTTATATAGTCTTTACTGATTCTAGACAATACAAAGATACTCAGATTGACCTGAATGATCCAAAGTGTTAAGGACTATTTTTAATCCTTAAAATTTAGGAGACAAAGTTTCCCAGAGTCATAAACTCTACCATGAAAAAAATCTAAGAAACGTTTCTGTCAAGGCAGCTATAACAGGCCAACTTAGTGATTCTTTACAGATTATAAAATTTATTTTCACAGGATAATAATTAAGAAAAATAGTAAAGCAGAAACTAGACTTATGCTAGCATGAAGGAGCAAACACAATTTTAACTTTATTTTTGTTTTTTTTTGAATTTTCATTGTACATAAAACTGTGTCAGAATGGAGCTTCTTATAGAACAATGTATTTCACTAAGCAAATTTTCCTCATACTGCTCATCTATTATATTCTTATAACTTAGTAAATCTTCATTGTTCCCAAGGACAATTATCCTAATATATACCTTTTCACTCTTAACTTTTTTATATTTATATACATTTTATAAACCATAACAAGAAAAACAATATGTGTGACTGGTTAACATTTTTATTTGTTACATTTTATTTCCCTTTTATTTCTTTCCTTCCTTGTTTTTTAAGCCAGGGCTTCTCAACCTTTATTGTGTTGTTTTGGAATTCATATATAAATCAGGCTTTTTTGACTTCACAGATATTGAGCTAAAGTTAAGTGCCATCATACCAATCCTGTATTTGATATTTCCATGACAGGCTTTATTTAATTAACGAACTTCTGTATTTCTATTTCTTACAAGCAAATTTACTTTATTGTCATTAATGGCATAAAAGAAATCTATGCAATATATACATATGTATATATAACACATTTTTGTTAGTTATTTTGGTGTTAAAAAACCAAATTTTAAATGTGTATCTTAATACACACATAATAGAATGGGTCTCAACCTTAATCAAAAATTGTGGCTTATAAAATATGCAAATCATTACAGTAAAATTCAATAAAGAAATCTCTATAAACAATTTACTGTTTGTTGGCCAGACCTATTTAATACAATTGTACAGTACAACTGAATCAAAGTCATGGTGATGATAGTAATAGAGAGGGTTGAAGCTTATAGGACAGAAACAATAACTTCGCTGTAATATTGTATCTTCTACAAATATGGCTGCCTAAGGTATAAAGATGAATATGATAAAATGCTAATGTGGAAGGTCTAAATCTCATTAATTATCAACCATAAACAAAATAATATAGACAACTAGTAAATGCTAAGAGTTGTAGAAATAATCTATTCCAGGGAAGAAATTCCCAATTGGTCATCAAATATATATTGTTCTGCACTGAAATCTAATACATTAAAAAGCTGCAGGAAATAAAATGTTTGTATTTATATATATAAGGAAGTGTGTGTGTGAGATGAAAAGGCAAATAAAAAAACATAGAACAGAACATTAAAAACATCATGTGATGTACATGTTATGTGTTGGAAGGCATAAGAGAAATGGGAAATGATTTAAGCATACTTAAATTTCAAAATTTGAAGAGATATACTTTTAAATATAAATTGTGTGCATCATGACAATTCACATTTATCAGTTTTTAAAGAATATTTCACACCATTATTGCTAGATTAATTTGTACTACATGATATAATCTAATTATGTCTTTTTTAAATGTGATATCATGCTTTTTCTTTTACTGTTACTTCAATTAGATATTCTCAGATTTGCCTAACTTTGTTGTTCTGCTTAATATGGTAAAGAGGAAAGATTAGATATTTGACATATAATAAATAAATTGAACACAGACAAAACAATGTCAAATTTCTATAATGTTTAGTGGCCTATAGTCCCACAATAGTAAATCCCTAACCTTGAAATTACCATATACTTGAGCCATAGACCATGAGATATAAAACTATTGGTAAACTTAAAGCTTCATTCCTACTGAATTGTTCTCATAATGTTGGAAATAATCACAAATCATAACCAAAAAGTGAACCCTAAGAACTATAACAGCAATAATCCCAGTGTAATAGTTTCATGCATATCATAGACTAACCAGCAACCTTATGATTGAAATAAAAGTTCACTTCACAAAATCAAACCTTTGCATGTCAGCACTATAACATAAAAGAGCATGTGGATAGAGAGTACATAGAGACTGAGGAAGAAAATCATACTAGTGTTTAAATATTATTACATAGTTATGAACTGCTTTCTCTGCTCTTATCTTCAAAGATTAATATATATCTTAATTCTCTTTAAATAGAATTCTTTCTGTAGTCTATACGCCTGAACACATAGATCAATAATCATTATAGATGCTGAGAATAAGAGACTCTGGAAAGGCAAACTTAAACTGGAACATACAGAATGCTTCTTTTTCTTAAAACACTCAGATCATCATTTAATAAAGGTAAAAAGGGTGGATAAGAATCATAAATGGCATGTGATTTCAAGGAAGCTGATTTTGTCTAGACTAAGCAGGGCACTTACACATTAGTTGACTTGATAGGACATTATGCACAAAGACTGTGCAAAAGAAAGCCAGACAATAATTTAATTATGCTGAAGGGGTCGGTAAATTTCACTCCTCGATGAATATCTATTGGCTACATGTGACAAAATGTCAGATTTCTATAGGGATTCAATCTTAAAGAACCTAACAATGATGCTACAAAAATCTCTTAGACACATACTAACATCAGTAAGTAGTCTTTGTATTTTTTTTCTTTTGATCACATGAGATAAGGAGAAATTAGTACTATTATTATAAAAATGTAGAGAAGATAATAAACATGCCCTAATATAAAATTCATATGCATCTAATATATGCAAACATATTAAGTACTGTTATAAATCGTTTACTTTTTAAACAACTATTATATTTTTGGTTCAAGATATCAGTGATATCTATTTCTAATGATACAAAAAATCTTTACAAATTTTCTTATGAAACTGACGTCAAAGTTTCTATCACCTTCAACAAGAGACTTGATCAACCTTCATGGTTAATGAAGACTCAATGCATCTTACAAAACTTTGTTTCTGTTGAGTTAACACATTGTTAATGAGCAACTAGAAAAAGTTTCATGAATTATTTTGTTTTTCCAAAGTCTACACTGTATTTTCTACTACAGGTGAAATGATAATTGCATTTCTAGAGGGACATGAGGTCATGGACTTCTACCTCTGATGTGAGATGATTCACTTTCAACTGCTTCTTAAAAGATAGGGTCCCACCATACTGCAGTCATATTAAGACATGTGTGTAAATTGTATTTCAGTTGGAGTAAAAGATCAGCAAATGATAGAGACCAGGGTAAGTGCTCATGTCTGTGAATGGAAATTAATTTTAGAAACAAAACTATGGAATAGAGAAAGAAGATTAAAAATTAATTTCAAAACTAAGAGGTGACTGAGAAAGATAAATGTTTTGAACTTTATGCCAGTCCACGTTTGCTCTTGCCATAATATCAGTAGCACATTGTGAGTACACCAGCACAATACAAGGCATCTGTGATGGTATAGAATATCTCCTGCCAGGTGTTAACTCATCTTACACTTCATGATGTGTTGATCTTCTTTGAAGTATTATTAAAGATGAACTTCTCATGATCTCACGTCACTAGTAGACATTAAAATGATCATATATAAAGCATGAAACCCTTGGAACATAAAGAATGTAAATATTTTTCTGTGGTCAAAAAAGGTTTTTCCATGTGACACTACATTTCATTAGTTTACAGAGGCAGTTATAACTTTGTATTTAATGATCAGTGGTACAATGACTAGTTTGAAAATGTGTTCTTTCAAACTTTGAAAGGTAGCACAGGATGGAAGATAGAATATTGTACAATGACAAACAGGGTCACATATGTCCTGAGTTATCTCTCTTGGACTAGTTTTACTCTAATGGTAAGGAAAACATGATACCATTTCTTCCCTCACTGTTTATTGTTGTTGCTAATAAAATGCAGGACCTTGTGCTTTGCAGACCAAGACTCTACCACTCAACATCATTTTGCTTATACTAGTGATATATCCCCTTAGACAATATTTAAGGATTTATGTTATTTCCATTGTTCTTTAGTATCTAATGTATGCAGCCTGTAATTTAATATATCATGAACTTCATTCTAACACATAAATCAATATAAAATTATCAATTAACTAAATTGCAGTATTGAATGTTTTTAATCACAACACTTGCAAATCAGGTTTAGCTGTGTTTCTGCAAATTTGAGGTCAACACTATGTACTTAGTAAAGTAAATGCTTTCAGAGGTACCCTGACTTTAGAACACAACAAAATTCATTCATTATATATAGCAATAAATAGCAAAAATATACAGAAGTTTTAGATGAATTATTTTTAGTTATTTATTTTCTACTCATGCTGGTATTGGCTTGTCACATATTATGTAGCTTGTTGTGGGATTCCCAACAATGGGATTGAAGTGTTTCTCTGATACTTTTGCTTATGCTTGATACAGTTTTTTTCCTCCTAGGTCACCTAGTTTAGCCTTGATATGAGGGTTTGTGCATAGTCTTACTGTATTTTGTTAGGTCATATTCAGTGGATATCTCTGTCCAAAATTAAGATGAAAAACAGAAAAGGAGTCAATACAGTAGAGAGTGGAGGTGGGCTGAGACTGAGAGGAGTGGAGGGAGGGGAAACGGCATTTGGGATTTAATGTATCAGTGAATAAAAGTCTGAAAAAATTTAAAATATGTCATGTTTCTTTTTAAAGAAAATAACAGTTATAGTAATTCATTGGTAGTCACCACTCTATCCTTTATTTTTGCAATAATAAATTTCAGGTGCAAATGTAACTACCGGTTGTATTTTATACTACTGAAATCAAACTGGGAGAGATGATCACATCAAAATACACTTAGAACGCTGTGTTTTTTTCACAATCCTGAATGCCTTATTTGCACTTGACATAACCTTGTTGAGTTCATGGATTAATAAAATCCTATTTTTTAAAAAGTCATCTTCATTTATCTATTTCTATCATGTATATCAAAGATTTTTCTGAATGCATATGTGTACTATTAAATTTCAGTGAATTCAGAGATCATAAACATGTGTTACTTTCACCAGAAATAGAGTTTCAGGTAACTGTGAGCCACCAAGTGTGGACTGAACACCAAACTCAGGCTGTCTGCAGTAGCAGCAACTGAGCCAACTCTTGCTCTCCTCAAATGAATACTTACAGGATAAAACACAGTTACTGACAGAAAATTAAAAATGTGTCAAGTAGAGAAAACACTCAGCATGAAAGTATTGAGTGTTTTTTGAGAATATCTCCCATAGCATTTTTAATCAGAGACTGAGTGTACTGTGTTTGTGTCACAATAGCCATCCTCATTACATTCCTGTATAATCTTTGACAGTCAACAGCTTTTGCGTTTAAACAGATGTTGATTCTCAGTTTTTCTACGGTTAAATCATGACAGTGTATATTATAAACTGGGAAAAATGAAGGAAGGTATCAAAATAGCAGGACAGCAGCAAATCATAAATTGTTTTTTATAGTTTTCATATATGCACTTAAAATATTTTTGGCTTTATATTCTCAATTCACATAAAAATAAAATATGATTTTTAATATTGGGAATATTGTCTTTCACTGACTGTGAACATTACCTTGATATGAAGAATACTGTGGGAGAGAAGACAAATGTTCATTTCAAGGATTGGGCAGATTGACCTCACAAATGTGAGTACAACATTAGTCTCATATATAGTCATTGGTCATTAATTCTTTTCTTTAAGCTTATTTTAAATTTACTACACTGAAATACTCTGTTCTCAAAGATTTGGTACAGATACCTCTTAGTTATTGTCATTTAAAGAGCTTCCAAAATCACAGTATGTCTTAAGATGAAGCATCTTGACAATATTTGTAATTGTTTTGTATTCTCACATGCCGCAGGACAAACCATTGGACCCCATACCCTAAAAATGTGCCTGTTATCTCAGTAGGTAAGTAATGCCAGCTATAGAAAACTTTTAAAAGTATCCAGAATGTTGTGCCTTCATGTTGGACAATATATATATATATATATTATATTATATATATTATATTTATACATATATATATATATAACTGATGGCATATTTTAAGTACATGATTATCAGACAAAGCAGCAAAAGCATAAATAAACAACATGTTCTTAAACTGTTATGACAGTTAATTCAATTAATCTCTCAGGAAATATATATGTATGTTCATAAGTATTTTAATATCATTACTGGAATATGGGTCTCAAACTAGGCTTCTAGGAGTTTCATATGCAGCTTTAAGATGCCATGAAACCAACAAATTTAAACTACACTCCCTTTCTTCTTTTGCTTGAAATTTTTATTTTTTTCATTTTAAGACTTTAAAATCAAAACTATACATTTCACAAGAATTTCTCAAGTAAAATATGTCTTGGAACTCAGTAGAAATAGCAAAAACAAATAGCATAACAGTTTCAAGAGTTTCCATAGATGTAAAATTCTGTCATGTGTGTTTAAATCAATTGCTAATGGGATGCTTTTGGGAACATGTGGGTGACAAATGCATGCACACACACACACACACACACACACACACACACACACACACACACACATGCATATGCTTCAAAGAATATTACTGAATTGTAAACTCCAAATTTACTGAATGATAAAAGCAATTTATGTTGGTTTTTATAGTGGATTAAGTAGTTGATTTTGTAGTTGATTAAGTAAAAAGGTTCCATGTCGATTTCTATGTTCTCATGCAGACTTGTAATAAAAAACTAGAAAGCTGTGGAAGAAAAATATAATATGTATAATTTTAGGAACACCAGTGAGTAGAACAGAGCTAAGTCCCATGTTCAGGAATGCGAACAGATCAAAAATAGAAAAAAGTGAGTGATATCTTCAGGTCAAGATCAAACCTATGCAGGGTTCAAACTCATAAAATTAATTTTAAGAAGCTTAAATCTAGGTGTTTTCTTGCACATATTAATCCCAGCATGAAAAAGTCAAAGGCTGGTTGATTTCTAACTCCAAGATCTCACTGGTCTGTAGAGAAAGTATTATGTCAGAAAAGCTCAGGCAGTGAATTAAAACTTCAGAAATGAAAACTTGTAAAGATGCAATTGAAAGATTTTTGTGGTAACAATGAGAGAGAGAGAGAGAGAGAGAGAGAGAGAGAGAGAGAGAGAGAGAGAGAGAGAGAGAGAGAGAGAGAGAGAGAGAGAGAGAGAGAGGTGGATTGTATTCAACAAAACTGAAATAAGTTAGAGATCTGAAGAGTATTTGGATATGGAAATGTAGGTTTTGGAGACTTCCCAGTTTATCTTTGTCTTTCTTTTATCCTATATTTTCTCACAATCCTCCATAATACACTACAACTTGTTATACTAATGTATATCCTGTGCCATTACATGTCAGAATATGAAACATAAGTTTTATTTTGAATTGCAGGTGTTTAAAGAAGCTGCATTAATCTCAGGAGAGTAGTTATGTTTAGACTTTCAAACATTGTTAAGACTGATAGACGACAAGGACTCTTAAAGTTAGATTGATTGCATTTTGTTTCATGTTATCATTAGAAGATTATTGGCACTAGGTTGTAGAAGGTTGTGGATGAATAGGTGTTGCCTAAATATTCTCATGTATTAAAATATTTGGCCGAGAAAATGTGGCCTTTTAAGGGGTGTGTATTGTCAGAGTGGACTTGTTTATGGTTTCCAGCACTCCAGGGGTAAGTTTTGAGGTCTGTCATGTATGTTACTGTTATACCCAGGAAGAGAGTCAGTTCACTTCCTGTTGCCTATAGATTAAAGTGTATAACTCTCAGTATCTCTGCAGTATCATGTCTGCCTGAATGCTACCATTTTTCCAACCATAAAGATGACAGAACAAATTCATGAGACTGTAGGCCAACTGTAATTAAACATTTTTACCGAAGTTGTTTTGTGGTCATGAGCTATCTTCACAGCATAAGAAACCATAACTACAACAAGAGTTTTTCAGAGAACTGGAATTATTGGCATTTAGGTTTCATTTATTTATTTTTTTACCTAAACACATGTAAACAGTTATCCAGTATTGGTAGATCACTCACTGACATTTCCAGGCTATGAAGTTCTTGGTCTATCTAAAAACAAGTTCAAATGTGGTATTTTCATTACTTCTATTTTATTTTTTTCAGTTTGCTTTTGCTTTATCAAGTATCTTATATAATGTGTGTTTTCCTGCTTTTCCCAGCCTCTCTCAGGGAGACTGTTTAAATCCATTATGGTTTCTGTTTTAGTTTATACTGCATTTATCTTACAAACAATATACATTTAACCTACAAAATCATATATTTCCATATCAACATATGATAAAACCACATTTGGTTAGAATGTATACTAGTAATCTTACATCACTTAATATATCCTATATTGTTCTGAAGCCATTTACTAGGCTGATCTTCAGTGCCAATGAAGAGAGGTGATACTGGCAGTATCTGGTAGTTCTTAAAGTCTCAGCTAATGCCCTCACTTTTTGAGATCTCCAGTATTACACTTAATTTGTTTCAGTTCTTTGTTGTTCAACTGTCATTATATGGCTGAAAATTGTGTAGAGCAATCATTCCTTTCCAGGGACAATCTGCGTGTTTCTCACTTGTACTAATTCACAGATACTTTCCCCTATTTCTTAAAGGAGATCTCTCTCTATTTATAAAGATGCCAAAAATCTTCTTCTTCAAAAATAGTGCATGGCCTGCTGAGAATTTACTCTACCTATACTGCACAGATTACTGTCTGAACTATTACCTTTCCCCTGTCATTTCCTCTCTAAGGAGTGTTGCATGGTTATCTCAGACACAGTTTTAATAAAGACACTAAACATTTCTCCAGAAGATAAAATTTGTAAGATATTGTCCTCTTTGCCATTTTGCTGGCATATTGTGTTTATTTTTATGCTCTTCTTCAGCCTATAAGTTTCATTATTACTTGATAATCCCTTTTCTCAAATAACTCTAATACATGTGTCTATGTGATATAATTTTTCTGAAATATGTACTAACATAATGTACATTGTCACATACAGTACTGGTTATTTTTGTATTTTAATAATTGTTTTCTTTGTGAAGCCTATTGCAGGGTAGAAAACCAAAGACCACTGAGCATCACAATAATTGAGAACCTGACTTAAGTAGACTTTGTTACTACATGGAGAGAAATATTACTCAGAGAGCAGACACAAATTTAATCTACAAGAAGATTTTAAAGCTAAACACCAAAAGACATTCATATTGGTTGAAAATTGGCAGGACTGGGCAGAGAGTAAAGCAGTCAAGCAATTTAAGGAAGCTAAAAACGTGATTATTTGTGGGCATTTTAATTCTCAGTTTCTAGAAAATGTTTGGTAATTTTCAAATGGATTTTTATAAAGAGACTACAAAGGAGAAAGTGAGTTTCAGGTTAAATAATGAGGACTCTATATAGGAGAGCTGTAAGACTCGTTGTCATGTCACAAGGCCTTATGTATATTGAGTAATATAATTTCTCATTTCACATCTTTTATTTTTAGAGGAGATATACATTAATATTGATATATTTAATGTTTGCCTTTTATTGGCATTGTATCCTTTCACACCATGACTAGAATATATTACTGTATTCTAGAATTCTGGCATTATATTTGGTTTTAGGTGCTATCACCATTAATTGTTTCATGAGCCAATATTACATAATTCTTCATGATTCATTTTCTATTAAGCCTGATGTGTCTACCTCTACCATTATATACATTATGTAATATTGATATTATACATTCTTATAGTACATCCATAGAAATTAAATTCTCCTGGAAAATTTGAGAACCATATATTCATATGTGGTCTGGCCTGGCCTTAAAAATTCTGAGATGAAAATATTCTTTGTGTCAGTTTCTTAGTATCCAATGTAATAAAGCCTTCTTCTACAACTGTGGATTACAAAAATTCATCAATATTTATTTGGACAATAGAATACCAAGTTCATATTCTAAAGGAAATTTTCCAAAATTAAATAATGGATTTCTGGAATCTGGCAATCAGAATTATATTCTTATCACAAGTGACAACTGGAATTCTGGGAAATCTCACTATGCTTTTTTACTATCTAATTATTCACTGTGGGGAAAGGACATTGAAACCCATAGATTTGATTCTCATGAACATAATGGTAGCCAATGCCTTGAGTATTCTTTCAGCAGGAGTGCCCCAAACAATGGCAGCTTGGGGATTTAAGCAGTTCTTAAATGATTTTGGGTGCAAGCTCCTTTTATACATTCAAGGATTTAGTAGGAGTGTGTCCATTACTACCACCTGCCTCTTAAGTATCTTTCAAGCTATGACCATTAGTCCCAAGAGATCCTGGTGGAAAGATCATAAAGTCAAAGTTGAAAAGTACATTGGCTGCCACATTTTTCTCCTCTGGATCCTGTACATGTTTGTCAATTTTGTTTATTTGGCATACACTTTTGTTAAGAGGAATAGCAAAAATGTGACAAGGAAGGTAGACTTTGACTACTGCACAACTTCAGGGCAAGATGATATCACTTATTCACTCAATGCCGCATTGGTGGTGTGCCCAGAAATCATCTTTTCTGTGCTTATGGCCTGGTCCAGCAGGTCCATGATTGTCATTTTGCACAGACACAAGCAGAATGTTCAACATATCCGCAGCAATCATGGTTCCAGCAGACATTGCCCTGAATCCAGAGTCACCCAGAACATTATTATTTTAGTGTCTACATTTTTGGCATTTTACACTCTCTCCTCCATAATCAGAGGCTTCATTGTTCTTTTATATGATCACAATTGGTGGCTGGTGAGCATCAATCGCCTCATTTCTCTGTGTTTTCCATCCTTTGGGCCCTTTGTTCTCATGAATCATTACTCTATTGTGTCCAGACACTGTTTGCTCCTTATAAGAAATAAAAATCACTTAATATCATTTTAAGTATGCAAATGATATGATATATTTTGTTGTTATCCAATTGCTTACTCACTATTTAACCTAAAAACATCAATACAGATGATTAAGTAGTTGGCACCTTATATTTTAAAGATTATCTGAAACAAATAAAAGTATTGTCAGCTGTTTGAGTATCAGCCTTTATAAGATGATTATATTCTTTGAGATTCCTTTTTCTTTTGAAGTTGAAGCTGTCAGAGGCGTCCCATTGACTGTATGTGCTAATGAGCCAGGATAAGGCTGTCAATGAAAATATTCTTCTTGCTTTTATTCTTTCTGATGTTTTGGTTGTTTCACGATGTTTACAGATAGCTCTGGATTCTACATTCTAACTTCAAGGTAAACTGTAATAGTTCCCAGCAAGGAACTTCTCTCTCAGGAACCTGGTCACATCAGAAATGCTCTAACCTATACTAATACTATAAAATGAAGTTATGAAATCTTACGTCATACCAAAGTCAATTTAAAATGAATAGTTTTGTTTTAATTATGTAAATGTTTTACTTGTATTTTATAAAGAATTTTGCCATCATGAAGGATATTAAATCTGCAAATTTCCTAAGTTTTTGTTCATTCTGTATCTGACTTGCCAACAGTGTAATTAATGGTGCATTCAGAAAATGAGTTTGAACTAATATTTGATCCAGGTATTCTTAGTCTTATATTCAAAGACCCATTAAATTATAAATAATGTATAACGTTTTTATTGCTGCTCTATTTTTATAATAAACATATAGGGCCCAACTAGATATACAAAAGCAAATATTTTGATAATTAAATTTCTGTTGACATGTAAAATAAACTATTTTTGACTGGAATGAAAAATAAAATTCCAAAGCATTTAGAAAAATTGAGTCAAATATAAGGGAGAATTTTAAGCATCACCATTCAAATTCAGTATTTAAAAAATCGCATTCTCTCTTATATATGCAGATTCTATTCAATAATGCCTACCTGAGTATATGAAAATGGTTGAGGTATAACTTTAGTATAAGAATTACCAAGGAGAGTAGTAAATGTAGCACCGAGTTTGAGAAGATATATGATCTTTAAAGTATGTAAGGTGACATAATAATTATTTTTCTATTTTATATTCTGAATTTTTTCATTTTTCTGATGCACCGGGGAATAAATATAACTAATAATGTCAATTCAAATCCTAGGCAAAGTTGCATGACTTCAATTTTACAGTTATAAGTGTTTGGAAGTTTAAAAAAATCAAAATATTTTTGGCCTCCGCAAATGATTCTTTGAGAGGTTATTTCATATTATGTCTTTAAATCTTTTGTTTGTAAGTTTATTATAATAAGGTGATTTAGTTTTAAACAAGAGGTATTACAATTTATTTCAAAATGTAAGCAGAGCCCCCAAGTAAAGGTAATAAATCACAAAGAAATGTACAAAGACAATAATCACTTGATTTTCATGTTAGAGCCCAGATAAACAGTTCAATAGAAGGCACAAGAACAGGAAACCCACTCATTCACTAATTCGGAATCCCATATACTATTAAACTGAAAACAACAGTATATATGAAGAGGACCTAGTGAAGACATGTGTAGCCTCTATGCTCATGGACTCAATCTCTTATATGAACTTACTTAAGTTAAATTACATGACCTAATTTCCTGGTGTCATCCATCACCTTTGGGTTTAACATTTTTCCTGCTTCTTTTTATGGGAATTCTGAGCTCTAAACAGAAGTAGTAGATGGAGAAAACCACCGTGCAAATATAGATGTCAGAAAGTATTTTAACCAAATAAAACACCCTTCATCATAAAAGCAGGAGACATACTGTTATCATACAGCCAACAGTTGGAAGACAAGAGAATATTTTTCATTTATTTTTACTTTTTGTTTAGGAATTTTAAAAATTAATTTTACATACCAGGCACAGCTCTCCTTCTCATCCCCACTTACACCTCTTGTATGTTTCCAATCTGACACAACTTCCTTCTCATCCTTGGAAATGGTAAGTCTTCCAGGATAAAAGTATATTATACATAAGATTGACTGTATTACTGGCCACCTCCATTTTGTATTTAACATTCAAAACTCTCTACACTTTTCTAAATAGAAAATTAATTGGGAGATTTTTCTGCAAAACACAAGTGTTTGTAAGACTCAAATAGAATATGTTTTTATTTATCTATATCAATATAAAGAAGTTTTTCAGGAGAGTATAAATAAAAGGGAAAAAATAAGTTCATTAAAATAAAGTTCATTGGTAAAAAACAGGACAATAGTGGACCTGAACTGATGACATGGAAGATGTAAAAATCCTCGCCAGTTTTGTGGCACCCAAGGTCTAGAAACAGAGTTATGTATTGACCTATCCTAAATCCACTCTATTTCTTGTCTTCTGAAGTTGACAAAAAAGGGGTCCTCTAAACTCAAAGCTGTAGGATTACAATAACACTAAAACACTGCATTAATAGACAAAAGGTGTTCCAGATGCCGAGATCCAGAAGTGAATACTTGCAATTAAAGATAGATAAAATTGTTTACTGCCTGACTCACTCTGCCACATACAGCTTCTATGATATTCATTTTTGCTTGTCAATTTTAATATTTTTAATTTAAATTAATTTTGGGTGGAAGATTGCAAAATCATATGGTAGCTACTAAATAACATGAGAATGAAGAGAATCCAGGTTCATAATGTGAAAGACACATACAGTTAATAAAAATACTTAAAAATCCCAAAGAAAATGACTGAATATATAGTAGTTCACAGAGAAGTATAAAATGCCTATATCATTTGCCAAAAATCATTTGAAGAAAAGCACAGTAGTCACAAAGCTTAGATGAAGAATATGTTTGAGTAGCAAGGAGGATCTGTAGAAAAGGATGGAAGACATTCCATGATTGACCATACAGGGTAGGAATGTCACTGATACGGAATGTAAATTCTCAAAACCAATGAGTGTGGGAGATGGTGTTGTTTTATAGTAAATAATTATCCCACCCACTGGTTTAATAAAAAGTGTTGATCAGTCAAAGGCAAACAGGAATTGTGGGTGGTGCTACCAGACTAGGAAAATTCTGAGAACAGGAAACACAGAGCAGAAGGCCAGAGAGAATCTGGAAGAAGCAGAGGACAACCATGCTCCTGTGAGAAAAGGTACGAAGCCCCATGGCTGAACAGGATAAGAATCATGGGGTAGACTAAGGGTAAAGTGATGTGGGAATGCCTTTCTGTATGCTGTGAATATCAATCTTTAAATAAAGGAGCTGTTTTGGGCCATGACAGGTAGCATAGAAGATGTAGGAGGAGAAATCAGAGCATGGGTAGGAGAAGCAGGGTTAACTCAGGCAATCGAGCAAGCCACCAAAAGAGCAACATGTAAAAAACACAGGTGAGCCACGGGTCATTTGGCAGACAGATTAATAGAAATGGGTTGATGTAGATGTGAGAGCTAGCTAGCAATGTGCCTGAACCATAGGCCAAACAGCATAAAGTTAATATAAGCATCTGAGTAATTTCTGGGGCCTGAGCAGCAGCAGGGGGCTGCTAAGGAGTCTCCAGTGGCAGGTCTGTGAGTCTGGGCCTCTGGCCACAGGGGACCAAGAAACCCCACAGCTACAGTAAAGAGTCAGCAAGTTATAGGCCTGGGCCTTAGGGTGATCAGCCTAAAGACCATTGTAAGCATCTGTGTGTCTCTGTGGGTCTGTGAGTCTGAGAGCCTAAACCTTGAGGTTAGGTCCAAAAGTCCAGGCCAGAAGCCTTCTGCTACCCACATGAAGTCATAGAAAGCTTAAAAATGGTCTAGAGGCTCGAACTCAAAAGCCAGCTTTAATTTATATTTAAACTGGAACTTTTCCTTTTTTAAAAAGTAAAGAGATACAGATATTATGGAGTCAAATTTTACCCTGTAAATTTTATGAGTACCAAGACTCCAATTTTTCTTAACTTCTTGAAGATGGATATTTTTATTGTTCTGTAAAGACAAAAACAAAGCCCTGCACCATCCCTTGCTTGGTGAGGTTTTATTATAACTTTTAAATTTGTCACATCAGTGTATGATCCATCATTTCTTTTTATCATGAAAATTTTCTGTTTGAATCAAGTCTTTATCAATTTTGATGGTATCTATAGCTTTTATTAACCTACAGAAAAATAAGTGAAACTGCATCCTCAATGTAGTACATATCCTGGTTTCCGTTCTGAGGTCAACACATTTTTGAAGTAGGTAGGCTGATATAGCAGAGTAGTTTTTATTTCCATAGTTCAATACATTTCTACAGCTGTTGTTTCTTTATCATCAACACTGAGAAAATTCAAAGTTAATATAGCATTATGTCATTTGTTTTTGGATTTTGTTGTTACGCTTTTTATTAACTATATCCTTTAGAGTTTTATTTCAGCTTTCCTTGACTGTTTCCCCTATAAGATTACTTGCTATACCAGAAATATGCTTTATATTATAATAAGCAAAATTGGTTTTATTTGGTAGAGACATATTCTGGATCACTGTCAATCTTATCTAGTATTGGTATTTCTCATAATGACTATAACATCTAGTAAATGTGTGATTACAGAATCAGTTTTTTCCAAACTCAAAACAGTTGTCAATTGAAATCCTGAAATATATCTATTGTAGTATATACATATTTTAATTTTCCAAATTCTGGAAAATAAAACATATCCATCTGCTAAATGTTATTTCTATGTATATTTTTATGATTTTTTTGCTAAGAATTGAGTTTGGTTTTAGAAGGTACATGTAGTAGAAGTTTTAATAATTTCTTTGACTTGTTGCCAAGTGATGAAGAAATCTTATTTTTTAACTTGTGCTATTGATGTGATTTTCAAAAAACCATAAGAGCTTTAATATATTTTATATTAATTTCATTATTACCTTCTGTTAGAGGACCTGGCAGACCTATGTGTAATTTGGTGTATATAATGCATAAGGAATAAATAATTTCTATCATTGATTATTTCTAGTAGTAGAATAAATAATAAAACTAGTTCTAACTCAAAGACAGTAGCTTCAATGGGTAAAACAACACTTTCTTCATACTGAGAATCAGTAAATATTAGAGGTTCTGTAAATTCCACTACTACCATCATAATAGCATATAATTCTGACTTTCAAACAAAATTATGAGGACTTTGAACCACTTTACTCAAATTTTCTAATTTATAACCTGTCTTTCCTGATTTATTTGCACCAATATGAAATGTAGGGACTCCAGAAATTGTCTTTTCCCATATAATTTAAGTACGAATTCAATTAGTTCTCTATATAAATTGAATTCTTTGGCTTTGGAAATATTTGTTGTAAATCTCTCCCAAATATTACTGCAAACTCTTTGCCAAGGTTCACTTTTTGTCCATAATTATTCATTTTCTTTATTTGTTAAAAATATGCCAATTTTTGCTGGGCCCATTTCTGTCAATTGATGAAGTCCTAATTTTCCTTTAAAAATCAAATCAGGAAAAGTTTCCCCATATATCTTTAATTTCTTACTTGGTTTGTGTAGTAGAAATATCAATTTCAACATAATATAATCTATCTGCACTTAAATTCCTGGAGGAGAGTTTTTAGAGTATAAGCAGAATAAAATTAAGGTCTGGGCTGACAAGATTCACATGTGTTTTCTATATTTTCTTTTATTTTTAATTTTGACATTTTCCATTTATAGAAGTTTGTCAAAATCACTTTATGAATTTTCCTAAATTTTTGTTTCTCTTCTGAATATATTATCTATTGTCCAGAGCAGTATGGTTTTCTGAGGACAGTCTTTAGTTTCTGTAATTGTTTTGGGAATATGTTTCCTCCATGGCAACAAGATAACACTGAATTGATTTTGTTTTGTGGGCTTGCAAAAGTCCCTTAGGGTTTTTTTAAATAGCAAAAGTTTACCTTGCTTGTCACCTGCTGATCTGCCGTCATTGGTCTAATGCTTGCCTTTGCCAAACCTTCTACAAATTCCAGAAGAAAATTGGTTGGGGTCATTCTAAGCAACAGCATTGTTTATGGTAATGCCTTGTTTACAGTCCTTTTTTATGTGATCTTGATTTCCACAGTTGTAACATTTAACATTTTGATTTTCCTTTAAACCACTAATAATAAACTCTCCTACTCAATTATCATCAGAGTACAAAAGTCCATATTAGTTTTATCTCAATTACAATCCTTAAATATCCTTAATTTATCTTTAATGGACTAATTTTTTTTTTATATTATGAGTTAGTATTTTTAAAGTGAGTGATTCAAGTATTATTCATCTATCTTCTGAATTTGTTAACATTATATTTAAAGCTGATATAATCATTGTAAAATAAAGGTTTCTCTTGGCCACTGCATCTTTTTTTTTTAATTAATTTTCTCTGGTTCTTCTTAAATTCTATGCAAAGCATTTAAGGCTAACATTCTACATAAATCCAGGGTATAAGTATTATATAATGATTTCCTGTTCTCATTAACATGATCTCCCTCAACAAGAAGTTTGTCTTGGGGGATTTCCAATTCTCTATCTCTAACTTGTTTTTCTATTATTTTAGCTTCATTCTTCCATCAGATTCCTTACTATGATTGAACACTGCCTCCAAGATAGCTGTAACCATATCTGCCCAGTCTTTAGGGATTATTCTATTACAAGTTGACAAGTAATTTAACATTTGATATACAAATGGTGCGTGTATGCCATATGTGATCTTTACTTCATCGAATCTCCTTCAATCTAACATTTGGCAAGGGGACTTTTCAGTGTTTCAGCTTTTGCATGGTTTTTATCATTTGGTAATTTCTGTGAAGATTTTAGATATATTAATGTTAGCCATTTAAAAGTCTGAGGCTGTTTTTCTGTAACCTTATAAGGCAATATTGAGAATGGTTCTTTAAGTTCTTCTGTCACTGTTGGAGCATCTCTCTGATCAGTTTTAACAAGGTTTTCTAATATTTGTATCTTACCAACTAATTTTTAGGACTAAAACAAGAATGATCAAATAATATTTATGATGGACATTGTGACAATCCCATATACATTAGTTATCTTCTTTAATTATTCTATTTTGAATTAATCTACAATAACGTCAAATACAGATCAAACATTTTCCATTGTAAAATTATTTTCTATTTTTTAATGTTGGATAAAAACCTCTTTATCTTCCTTAAACTAATTCTCCTTTTCAGGAAATCCAAATTGACTCACAAAATTTTCTGTCAATGACAATTCAAATGTGAGAGAAGTTATGCAGCTCCCTACTATGGCAATAGTTCTATATCAGGGTCCAGGAAAAACAAAAGTCCATGAAGAGAGGGAAGCCGTTGTCCAAAATCTAACCTCAGAGATTGTGAAGAAGAAATACATTGGGGAGGCTCTCAATAATGCTACATATTAACTGTGAACTGAAATCTTGGCCACCTGGGTAATTGCTCTGGCCAAATATAGCTCTGTCAGACAAGGGAAACTTTTGAAAATTGGTACTCCAAATGCTGAGTGTTAGATGTTGCACAAAATATATTTGATTATTAATTAAAGCCTGGAGCCAGATATTGAAGAAAAGCTAAAATATCACAAAGATATATAAAAAAAACTCTAGCCACTACTCACCTGCTGACTCCTCAGATATTTCCTCTGCCTCCAACCTCTCTGGTATGTAAGATGAATTTTTAAAATTCTTAAATAAAAAGGAAAAATAAATGAAATATATTCTCTTGTTTTCCAGCTCTTGGTTGTATGATTACAGTATGTCTTCTTTAGTATGATGGCACTTGATCAATTCATCTATATACACGTTATGGCTTTAATGATGAAGGGTGTTTATTTGGTTAAAAATACTTTCTGACATCTATATTTGCACTGTGGTTTTCTCCATCTAATCCTTCTGTATAGAGCTTAGAAATTCCCATAAATAGAAGACAAAAAAGAATGTTAAACCCGACAGTGATGGATGACACCAGGAAATTAGGCTATGTAATTTAACTGAAGAAAGTTCATATGAAATATAAGATATTGAATCCATGAGCACAGAGGCTGCACATGTCTTTACTAGGTCTTCTTCATATATACTATTGTTTTCAGTTTAATAGTATATAGGATTACTGATTAATGAATAAATGGGTCTCTGATTCTTGTGCTTTCTGTTAAATAGTTTTTCTGGGGTCCAATATGAAAATAAAAAGATTATGGTCTTTGTGTCTTTCTGATTCATTTCCTTTACTTTGGCTCTCCCTACATTTTAAGATAAATTGTAATACCTTTTTGCTTAAAACTAAAATCACATTATTATAATAAACTTACAAATAAATATTTTAAGGTCCTAATATGAAATAGTTTCTCAAAGAATCATTTCCCCAGGCCAGAAATCTGTTCATTTAAAAAACTTTTATACAGTTACATCTGCAATAATGAAGTCATGCAACATTGCTTGGATTGAAATTGACACTAGTAATTGTATTTTATGCCCCACATACACCAGAAAAATGGAAAAATGCAGAATATAAAATAGGAAAAATATTACATCACCTTACATATTTTAAAGATCAATACATCTCCTCATGCTCAGTGTTACATTTCAGACTCCCCTTTGTAAATATTATACTAAAGGTATACTTAAGTCATTTTCATATACACATGTTGGAATTATTGAATAGAATCTTCATATGTTGGAGACAATGTGATTTTAAAAACTAAGTTTGTATGCTTAAAATTCTCCCTTGTATGTGAGTTAATTTTTTAATCATTTTGTTATTTTATCTTTTACTCTAGTAAACAAAATAGTGCCTTTTACATATCAACATTAATTTAATCAATTTAGATGTTTTTGAATATGTAGCTGGGCCCTACTTGTTTACTCTAATAAATAGAAAAGCAATAAATATGGATGTAAAGTATTTCTAAGATAATGAGTTCTCTGGGTATAAGATCAAAAATAGAATACCTGAAAATTGAATTCCTGAATGGCCTTTTAAATTTAGTAAAATTAATTATTTGAACCCACCATACATTGATGTCAAGACAGATAAAGACAAAACAGCAACATAGGAAATTTGCATGTCCAGTATCCCGGTTGATGCTAAATTCTTTATAAAATAATAGCAAACAAATTGCAAAATTGCACCAATGCCATCATTCATTTCAAATTGTTTTTTGTATGTGTATAAATTTATTTTCTAGTGTTAGAAGAGGCTATAGAAGTTCTTCGTGACCATGCTCTTAGAAAAGAAAATCCTTGCCACTAATTATTTCAGTTTTCCTTGAGGTTTTGATGTAGAACCTAGAGCTATCTGTAAAAATTACAAAGCAACCAAATCCTCTGACAGAGTATAAGCAAGAAGAACATTTTTATTGAGAGCTTAATCCTGTTTCCTTTGTACATAAAATGGTCAAAGTGAAGACTCTCTGACAGTTTCAAGTTGAAAAGGACAAGGGATCTCAAAAAATATGATCATGTCATGAAGGCTACTGATTCAAACAGCCGATAAATTTTACATATATACTTCAAATAATCATAAAAATGCAAGGTGCCAACTACTTAAACATCTGTATTGATCATTTCAGTTTAAAGATTGTATAAACAATTATATAGCAATAAAACATATTTGAATACTTAAAATGAGATTAAGTGATTTTTATTTCTTATAAGGAGCAAACAGTGTCTGGACACAATAGGGTAATGATTCATGAGAACAAAGGGCCCAAAGGATGGAAAACACAGACAAATGAGGCGATTGATGCTCACCAACCACCAATTGTGATCATATAAAACAATAATGAAGCCTCTGATTATGGAGGAGAGAGTATAAAATGCCAAAAATGTAGACACTAAAATAATAATGTTTTGGGTGACTCTGGATTCAGGGCAATGTCTGCTGGAACCATGACTGCTGCGGATATGTTGAACATTCTGCTTGTGCCTGTGCAGAATGACAATCATGGATCTGCTGGACCAGGCCATAAGCACAGAAAAGACGATTTCTGGACACACCACCAATGTGGCATAGAGTGAATAACTGATATCATCTTGCCCTGAAGTTGTGCAGTATTCAAAATCTAGCTTCCTTGTCGCATTTTTGCTATTCCTCTTGACAAAAGTGTATGCCAAATAAACAAAATTTACAAACATGTACAGGATCCAGAGGAGAAAAATGTGGCAGCCAATGTACTTTTCAACTTTGACTTTATGATCTTTCCACCAGGATCTCTTGGGACTAATGGTCATAGCTTGAATGATACTTAAGAGGCAGGTGGTAGCAATGGACACACTCCTACTAAGTCCCTGAATGTATAAAAGGAGCTTGCACCCAAAATCATTTAAGAACTGTTTAAATCCCCAAACTACCATTGTTTGGGGCACTCCTGCTGAAAGAATATTCAAGGCATTGGCTACCATTATGTTCATGAGAATCAAATCTATGGTTTCAATGCCCTTTCCCCACAGTGAATAATTAGGTAGTAGAAAAATATAGTGAAATTTCCTAGAATTCCAGCAATAGTTTGTGATAAAAATATAATTCTGTTTGCCAGATTCCAGAAATCCATTATTTAATTTTGGTAAATTTCCTTTAGAATATGAGCTTGATATTTTTCTTGCTACATAAATTTCGACAAGTTTTTACCACCTGCAGTTGCAGAAGAAGCCTATATTCCATCAGACTACTGAGAAACTGACAGAAATAAATACTATAATCTCAGGTTTTTAAGGCCAGCCCAGAAGACATAAGAATATCTGATTCTCAAAATTATCAGGAATATTTACTTTCTGTATATGCAGTATAAGAATGTATAATACTAATGTTATACAATATATTTAGTGATGGAAGTATACAGTTCAATTTTCTTGAAAATGAATCATCCAGAATTATGTAATATTGTCTCAAAGAGCAATTAATGTTGATAGCCCACACAATCAAATATAATGAAGGTCTTGTAGAATATAATAATATAGTCATGCTGTAAAAAAAACAACTTAACAACTTTTAGTAATGAAGACAAACATCAAATATATCAATGCTTAATGTATATCTCATCTAAATATAAAAGATATGAAAAGACAAATAATATTACTCAGAATATACATAGGACCTCAGAACATGGCAAAGGGTCCTTGGTCTCATCCTCAGTAGATTCCTTTCTGTTTTAGCCGGAAATTACCTTTTCCATTTTTTTAGTCCCTTCATAAAAATCCCTTTGAAAACTACAACTGAAAAAAAAAACTGAGAATTAAGATGCCCAGAATAACTGCATGTTTTTAGCTTCTTTTAAATTGCATGACTGCTTTACTTTCTGCCTAGTTCTTCCAATTTTTAACCTGGATATATTTACTCTGGCTTTCAGCTTTAAAACTTTCCTATAAATTAGTTTTGTGGCTGCTCTCTGAGTAGTATTTCTCTTCATATAGTTAACAAAGTCTACTTAAGTCAGATTTTCAATTTTTGTGATTCTCAGTGTCTTTGGTTTTTTACCCTACAACAGGCTTCCCTAAGAAAATAATGATTGAAATACAACAAAATATGTTAGAATGGTGCTGTGACAATTACATCATGTTAGTACATATTTTAGAAAAAATTATATCACATAGACACATATATTAGAGTTATTTGAGAAAAGGGATTATCAAGTAATAATGAAACTTATAGGCTGAAGAAGAGCATAAAAGTAAAGACAATATGCCAGCAAAATGGCAAAGAGGACAATATCTTATAAATTTTATCCTCTGGACAAATGTTTAGTGTCCTTATTAAAACTATGTCGGAGATAACCACGCAACATTCCTTAGAGTGGAAATGACAGGGGAAAGGTAGTAGTTCAGACAGTACATCTGTGCAGTATAGGTAGAGTACATTCTCAGCAGTCCATGCACTATTCCTGAAGAAGAAGATTTTTGGCATCTTTATAAGTAGGGAGAGATCTCCTTTAAGAATTAGGGGGAAGTATCTGTGAATTAGTACAAGTTAGAAACATGCAGTCTGTCCCTGGAAAGGAACAATTGCTCTACACAATTTCCAGCCATATAATGACAGTTGAACAACCAAGGACTGATACAAATTAATTATGATTCTAGATATTATAAAAAGTGAGGGCATCAGCTGAGACTTTGCGAATTATCAGATACTGGCAATATTAGCTCATTGACACTGTAGATCTGCCTTGCAAATGGCTTCAGCCGAATATAGGAAGTATCTATTAAGTGACCTAAGACAGACCCAGAAAGATTAGTATTATACATTCTGTCCCAATGTGGTTTTATCATATGTAGGTATGGAAATATATGATTTTGTAGAATAAATGTATGTTGTTTGTAAGATAAATGCAAAGAAACTGAAGCAGAACCCATAAGGGATTTAAACACAAGAAACACACATTATATGATAATACAAAGGAAATAATGTTCATGCAGCAGATAAATTGTAATAGGAACAGAAGTTGGAGAGTAGAATAATTTGGTAAACCAATACATTAAATATGTAAAGTTATTAAAATAATCAGATATATTTAAGATAATAAAAATGAAAATCAAATTACTTAAAAATAACATAGAAGTAAAATACATACCACATTAGAACTTGTTTGTAAATAGATGAAGAATTTCATAACTTCAGAGCCTGGAAATATCAGTTAGTGCAACTAGCAATATTGGAAAACTGGTTATGTCTGCTTTGGTTATAAAATCCACAAAACCTAAAAACCTACATGCCAATAATGCTAGTCCTTAAAAAGCTTCTTGTTGTAGTTATGGTTGCTAATGTTGTGAAGAGATCTCACGAACACAGGAACTCTTATAAAATGTTTAATTGGGGTTGGATTACAGTTTCATAGATTTATTCTATCATCACCATGGTGGGAAAACGGCAACATTCAAGCAGACAAAATGCTGGAGACATAGCTGATCTGTAGGCAAAAGAAAGTGAGTTGACTCCCATACTGGGTATAGCATAAACATATAAGACAGACCTCAAAACTTACCCTTGAAGTGATATAAACCTGAAACAATGCCACTCTGATTCCAACAAGACCACACCCCCTTATAATGCCACATCTTCAAGGCCCTATTTTTAAGCACATAGGCTATTCAGGCAACATCTTTTCAAATCACAACATTCTCCAAATTGGCCCAAATAATTTTGTGATGATAACATAAGGAAAAGTATATTCTGTCTATCTTTAAGAGTCCTTATTGTCTATCACAGACTTAACAATGTTTGAAAGTCTAAACTTCAAATTCTCTTTGGAGATTCATGTAGTTTAAACATCTATAAATTAAAAATAGATCATATATTATATATTCCTACATATAATGGTACAAGATATACATCAGTATAACAAAGTAGAGGGTATGGAGGATAGTGAGAAAATGTTGGATGAAAGAAATACCAAATATAAATTGGGAAGGCTCAAAACCTTGCATCTCCACATCAAAATACTTTTTAGGTCTCTAACTTATTGTGGCTTTGTTGAATACAATCCATACCTGTCTCTCTTATGTTGACACCATGAGGATCTTTCAATTGCATCTTCACACACTTTCATTTCTTAAGTTTGAATTCACTGCCTGAGCTCATCTTATCTGATACTTGCTCTGTAGACCAGTAAAGGCTCCAACTAAGAAATCAACCGGCATTTAACATTTTTATGCTGGAATTAATGTTGTGCAAGAACACACCTAGATCAAATTTATTTGTATGAGTTGGAACTTGAAGTGGTGACTCACTTTATTCCATTTTTTAATCTGTTTATATTCTTGAAAACAGGAGTTAGCTCTATTCTATTTACTGGCATTCCTAAAATTGTATGTTTTGTGTTTTTTTCTTGCACAGTTTCCTATTTTTTATTACAAGTCTGTATTAGAAAAAACACAAATATCTACATGACAGTTAATATTTGGCTATTTGTAAATTTTATTTCACAATGGACTCAATTCAAAACTCTTCACATTTGCCCCAGGCAAATTATTTGACATGGTCATAAAAAGCAACATTCTTCAACAAATTACCACAATACAATTATGTAGGCTACAAACTAACATTCTTACCTTCTGAAAGATTTTTATCCAGGCACCCACTGTACAAATCATTCTCAGAACCATTTTCTTCATGATTATCTTAAGATGTCCCACTAAGCTTGGTGTTAAAACATTGAATTGATTTTCTAATACATGATCCAAAATTAGGAATTTCTACAAAAAAATAAAGGGTGAGGCCTATCAGAGCAATGCCATACACAATAATTACCCTTTCTGTCTTAGTAAGGGTTTCTATTGCTATGAAGAGGCACTGTGACCACAACTGTTCTTGTAAAGAAAAGTACTTAATTTGATCTCACCTGCAGTTTCAGAGGCTTACTTAATTATCTTTTTTGCAGGAAACATGGCAGTGTTCAGGAAGACATGAAGCTAGAGATGTACCTGAGGGGTAAACCACAAGAACAAAGGCAACAGAAAGTGATGTGAGTCAAACAGAGGGAATAGCTGGAACATTTGAATCCTCAAGCCCACATTCACAATGACACTCTTTGTTCAGCAATCACACTACTCCTTTAAATATGCAATATTTCATAAAAGTGTCACTTTCTTTAATCCAAGTATTCAAACATATATATCTACATCTAATATTTCTACTTAATTTGTTATTGCAAAAATAAAGGATATAGTGATAACTACCAATAATTACTATAACTTATTTTATTTAAAAAGAAACACAAAATCTTTAAAAATAACTTCAGACTTTTATTTGCTTATACATTAAATTCTGAATGCAGTTTCCCCTCCCTCCACTCCTCTCAGTCTCAGCCCACCTCCACTCTCCACTGGATTGACCCCTCTTCTGTTTTGCATCCTAAATGTTTACAAGCCTCCCAGAGATATTCACTGAATATGACCTAACAAGATACAGTAAGACTATGCACAAACAGTCGTATCAAGGCTGAACATGGTGATGTAGGAAGAAAAAAAAATTATCAAACAAAAGGATCAGAGACACACCTCGATCACATTGCTGGGAATCCCACCACAACACACTACATAACATGTGACAAACCACTACCAGCATGAGTAGAAAAGAAGTGATTAAAACAATTCATCTAAAAATTTTGCATATTACTGCTATACATTCTGCATATATTTTGTTGTATTTTAAAGTCAGGGTGTCACTATGTAGCTCTGAAAAATCCTTGAACTTACTAAGTCGGTTACCTTGACCTCAAACTCACAGAAACTTGGCTAACCCTGTTTTACAAATGACGTGATTAAAGCTATTCAACACTGAAACTGGGTTATCTGGTTTCATATTGACTTATTCATTGGGATGAAATTCATGATGTATTAAATTACAGGTTTTATAGTGAGACAAGGAAGAATAATGGAAAAAATGTGAATCCTTAGATATTGTCTAATTGGATATATCACTAGTGTAAACAAAATGTTGCTGAGTTGTAGAATCCTGGTCAGCAAAGCACAAGACCCTGCATTTTATTAGCAACAACAATAAACAGTGAGGGAAAACATGGTATCATGTTATCCTTACCATTAGAGTAAAAGTAGTCCAAGAGAGATAACTCAGGACATATATGACCCTGTTTGTCATCACCCAATACTCTACCTTCCATCCTGTGTTACCTTTCCAAGTTCAAAAAACATGTTTTCAAATCAGTCATTGTACCACTGGCCATTAAATACAGACAAAGTTAATACTGCCTCTGTCAGCAGATGAGATGTAGTATCACACATTTACATCCTTTACCTTCCAGGGATTTCATGCTTCATATATGACCATTTTAATGTCTACTATGGGCATGAGATCATGAGAAGTTCATCTTTAATAATACTTCAAAGAATGTCAACACATCATGAAGTGTAAGATGAATTGATACCTGGCAGTACATATTTTATTCTGTCACAGTTGCCCTGTATTATGCGGGTGTACTCACAATGCGGTTCTTATATTACAGCAAGAAAAACATGGACTGGCACAAAGTTCAAAACACTGTTATCTTTCTCAGTCACTCTTAGTTTTGAAATTAGTTTTAAACCTTCTTTTTCTTTTCTATAGCTTTGTTTCCTGAATTAATTTCCTTTCACAGACATGAGCACTTACCCTGGTCTCATCATTTTCTGTTTCTTTCACTCCAACTGAAATACAAAGTGCACACATGTCTTAATATGACTGCAGAATGGTGGTATTACTGGGGGATCCTAACTCTTAAGAAGCAGTTTTAAGTGAATCATCTCACATCACAGGTAGAAGTCAATGACCTCATGTCCCTCTAGAACTGCAATTTTTATTTCACCTGTAGACAAAACACAGTGTAGGCTTTAGGAAAACAAGATAATTCATGAAACTTTTCTAGTTGCTCATTAACAGTGTTTTTATAAGATTCAATGAGTCTTCATTAACCATGAAAGTTGTTCAAGTTTCCTGTGGAAGGTGATAGAAACTTTGAGGTCAGTTTCATAAGAACATTTCTGTAGTTTTTCTTTCTCATTAGAAATAGATTTCACTTATATATATATATATATATATATATGGAGTACCTTACTATGTTGGGCACTGGTAGAGTTTTCAATGTTCTTATGTGGGTAAGACTATTGGGGATTTCTTTTTCTAGGATTCCAAATGTATCCTATATGTTATTAAAGGTATATTAATAGGATAAAACATCATATTCCATATTAATTTAATTTCTCATGTCCCAAGTACAAAGTGTGTCATGTCCTCAGCAAGAGGACCTTATCAAAAATTATTTGGTAACCAAGAGCAATAGCAATAGTCTGCATTGTAGGACAGTTAGATCAAACTAAATGAGAGCAATCTATGGCTTCTGAGATGGGTGTACTCCTCTGTAGAGTGTAATAAGACTAGCTCATAGATTTAAGGACAGTGGTTCATACCAGTTTCCAAAATATACACATAAGGAACTTCCTTATGAGCCAACCTGGAGTTGTGCATACGGACTAGCAATAAGCTTTGCCCAGAATTCCTGGTTTTCTGGAGTCTTCTTAACACTGGGAACTAACGTAACTCTTGATGGTGTACTGTCAATGAGTGATGACCACCTGATATCAGCACATTATGCCCAGGCAATGGAGAATATCCTGGATGCAGAGACCAGGGTATATAAGGCTCTTCCAATTGCTAAATAAATGAGTCTACTCTTTACTTTTTGACTGACTCCTGGGGTCTTTGCCATTGAATTCATGTCTTCTCATCCCTTCCTCCAAGTGAACTGTTAGAACTCAGCAACAGTGCAGGATTAACCAATCTAATACTTATACAGACTCACATACATAAATCTTTATGACATTTCCTAGAGTTTCAACTGTTAGTTATAATTTTCAGACCATGCTACACCCTCTGTCCCCCAGTTAATATAATGCCATATAAATTTCTAAAATGTTAAAAATATATCATGCACACATATGTTCAAGCTTTACACATACATATATATGGTTATGTATATATGTGTGTGATTATGTAAATACTATACAACTGTATCTTTGTTGATACTGTGTTGGTATTGTTGTGTCATTTGTTTTATATGTGAATTAACACCTCATGAATAATTGTGCATTTTTTCCCTATCGATATAAGCACATTTATACTTTATTATTTTATTTTTTAATCATTTTATTGTGTTTTTAAAAATGTCATACCCCATACTGCTCCCTCTACTACCCCTTCTCCTAGTTTTTTTTTGCCAGCTCATTCCTCTTGCTCCCTTATTCAATCACAAGAGGAGACAAGGAATTCCAAGGTAAGTCATTTCACTTTGGCACATCCAGTTGAGGAAGGGCTGAGTCCCTTACCAAAGTCTCAAGGCTGAGAAATGTGGAGGCATCACAATTTCTGACTTCAAGCTCCACTAAATGTGCATTTTAACATTGTGCAACCCATCCAATTTTTAAATTAAAATATATCCATTTATTAAAATATGAATTTTATATTATTTATATTTTTATGTTTAATTGTCAAATTGAAAATATGGACTAATTGTCATAACACTTCATTTTAAGTATGACTGTGAAAGTGTTTCAGAGAGCTTGAACTGAGGGAAGAAAACTCAGTTGATATGGGTGAAACCATCCTTTAGGTGATCTAAAGTCTTCATTAAATGGGCTGAAAGGAAATATAAACTGAGCAAAGGCATCATATCTCTAGCTGACTGTGAACTAAATATTACCAGTTATATTATATTTCTCTCCCCACAAATCCAGCTTTCTCACTGATCCTGCCTTTCTGTGATGGGGTATGCCTTCATACTATGCTGTGAACAAAACTCTCTTTCTTTCTGTCACCTGGTTTTGACAAAGTGACTGGAAAATTGTTTTTTTTTTTTTTTTAATCAAATACGTAGTCACGTATTTTTGTCACAGAAAAAAGAGAAATAGCACATATATCAAATTATTTTCCACATTTCTAGATTCATATGCTTTTGCTGTGTTCTATGCTATGAAGTGTGTGTGTGTGTGTGTGTGTGTGTGTGTGTGTGTGTGTGTGTGTGTGTGTGTGTGTGTATGCACCTTCCAGAAAACTTTGGGGTTTTTTTTGTTGTTGTTCCCTTTGTTTGTTTTGAAAAAACTTTCTCTAAATATGGAGCAGAGTTTCAGTATTTTTATAGAACAAACGAAGACAAAATTTATTGTTTTATAATTGTTGAGTTTTAAAAGATAATACAAAAAGAGATGATTTCAAGCTCATTAAAAATTTCAAAGTTAATACTAAGTTTTCCAAATCAGTTTTATTTATGCTAGACAAAACTGTTTTCTGGTTGTGGGAAAATTCAAGAGGCATAATGCTTGCATTTAAAATGTAGTGCCCTAGGATTCACACCTTTCATGGATCACAGCATTTGCCACACAATGAACTTACTATATATTTTCTATAAGATACAATTATTAAGCAAAAAATTAAACATAGCCGTAAAGTCAGAATTTGGAAGTCTCCTAATAAAGTTACATCTGTATACTTGTTTTTTCTCACCAAGGAGAAAATAAAATGACCAGCTACTCAATAGCAAGTTCATGGTTTATTAGGCTGTGCATAATCTAAGGGAATAGAACTCTAAAATAAACATGCCTTTTTTTATAAAAAAAAAAAAGGAAAAATTCTTTTAGAAATACATATTATAAATTAAGCATAGTATTAATATAACTACTCAAAACATCAAGAGGTATATGTTATTGAAAACTAAATATATGTAAGCAACATTGTATTTCATAACTATGGTACTTTAATGAAGTTTCTACAAAGTGAATGATGCAGAATGTGGCATGTACTAGCTGGAGTCACAGACACAGTCATGGAGTACATGAACCAAATGGGCCACAGGGCTGTTGTGCAAGGCTTAATATATTTATTGCAAAGCTTTTATTAACCCTTCATACTAAGTTATGGCATTGTGATACTTTTACACACATGTATAATGTGCTTGTGTCTGTTCATCCTTCCTTATCTCATATAGGTCCTTTCACCTAACTCTCTTGTTCCTTTCCTCATCTCGGTAGTACGTATTTTACTGTGTTTCTTCTTTGCTTCATGATTTCACACGATATAGATTGTAACACTTACCTTTTGGAGCTGACTGTTTTCTTAAGGTGTTTTGTTTACATCTACATGTCTATAACCTTTCCAAAGAATTGTAGCTGACTACTTAAGAGAAGAAATAAAAAGCAGCTGGCTCTCTGAGATCCAGTAGAATTCAAACACATATTTGAAACTTTATGTCTCTGAAATTAACAATTTTGTTACAGAATGTAGGAATAAGCCTCCCTTCTGAATATCAGTTTGTGGAATCAGCATGATTTTCTTGATATGCTTTAGATGTAACAAAGATATTCTCAGCTAGTTTGTTCTCAAGAAATTTTACCTGTTTCTCACTAATGTTTTGATTAGAGGCACTTTTGAAAGAAATATATTGCCAGAAGAATATGAGTTTAAACTTTCAGTTCTAAAAGCTCCTTCTGAATTAGGCACACTATGCTCACCTATACTTCTTGACATACATTGTTGTGGTGTGATTATAATACATTTGGGAATATATCCTCATTACCATTGTAATTTGGATCCTTTTGCCTTAACCACATCAACAGTGACCCTTTAGCTTAGTAATTCCCCAACTCATTAATAAAATTTCTACATTGTAGTAACACCAAAACATTATAAGTGTAATTTGATACTCTTATAAAATGTCATGTAAACCTCTTATATGCAGATTATCAGATATAGTACACCTTTGTAAAAGTGATTTAACTCCCAAGGAGTTCGGAACCACAGGTTGAGAACCATTGCATTTGACTTTTGGGTCACACACATATGCCCCAATGAAAATAACACTGAAAAAGCTTTGACTTTATTTTGTTTTTGTTTAGTTTTATTTACATGAGCTCTTGATGTGGGAATGTCTTTCTGTATGCTGTGAATAGCAATCGTTAAATAAAGGAGCTGGTTTGGCCCATGACAGGCACCATAGAAAAAGTAGGAGGAGGAATCAGATTAGGTAGGAAGAGCAGAGGTGGAGTCAGAGAGAGAAGGAGCCAGAAGCCCAAAGGAACAACACGTGAGGAACAAGGGTGAGCCACGGGCCACGTGGCAAGAAAAATTAATAGAAATGGGTTGACTTAAGATGTAAGAGCAAGCTAGCAATGTGCCTGAGCCATAGGCCAAATAGCATGAAGATAATATAAGCGTCTGAGTCATTTCTGGGGTCCTAAAGAGCTACTGGTGACTAAGAGGTCTGGGGCTGAAGGTCTGTGGGTCTGGGTCTCTGGCCGCCAGGGACCAAGTAAATACTACACTGTAACAAGCTCTCATGGGGCTAAGGTTGGCCTTGAGCACACTTTCTCACAGAGAACAACAGAACTTCTGAGCCTGCTGTCCACACTTTCCAGTTGCTGTGATTGGAGGAAGGAATGATGACATCAGGATATCTCATCATCATCATCATCATCCGAATTGTGTCCTCTGGCACTCACATGTACAGGTCTTAATCCCTGAACTTTTGGATATGGCCTTATTTGGAAATATACAGAAAACTGTGGTTCTAATCTAAATTTCTGTAATTTCACAAAAGGTAGAAACTCTAGAGATTAAAAAGAATAAAATATCTTTTCAATCACATCCAGGAATATTTAATATTAGAAATATTGATAGCCTAATTTCCGCAAACCATAAGAGCCATGAGGAAAAGAAAGACTGAAGGATCCAACACAAGAAGGGTTTAGAAAGGCACATGCTGAGGAATGAATTAGTTATAAGATATTCCATCAATAACAATGTCAATGTAAAAATGCATAACTTCTGTTGGTAAACATGTTAGCTAATGAAATTCTGTATTTTATTTAACTGAAGACTCTTGGTGTTTCCTAAGGCTGTACTGAGAATCAGTTGAAATTCAAAATTTGCCACAGATATTTCTATATGTAAAGGTTTTTGTCATCAGTACACACACTGATTTGTATTTAGCTCTGCATATAATCATGTCTCACAGTATAGCTATAATTCTATTTTTATTCCTTTATATCATCTATTTACCACGAAGTGGGGCCAGCATCCATACAATTACATATACTCCCTATGTTTCTTGTGTTTGTGGGATAGAGCAATGAGCCTTGGAAGGACCATAATAGAACTGATAAGGGTGGCTCATTTGAACCTCTGTGAACAACTGACATTGTTTGTATTCTAGGTCAAAATCTTGTTGTCTACAAAAGTGGAGGCACATTACCAAAATTTAAGCAGTAAGAAATTGTGGGTCAGAAAATGGAGGAGAGGGCAATGCCATTACAATGCAAGCCTAACTCTTAGGCTAAACTCATAAGGAAGTAGAAAAAGGTCACATAAATGGCAGGCAGCTGCTATGAACACCTGGAGCCCAGTTAACTTCTGATGGGGAAGGTACACAGTTCAGTCATGTTTGTGGTACTTCTTCATGTGACTGTGATATGAGAATGAATGACAGAAGCTACAGTTACATAGGGAGCAGGTGTAGGGCTCCTCTCCTGTGTGAATCTTCTCATGAGCTTGCATATCGGTTTTATAGCTAAAAGTTCTTCCACATATACTACACAATTTCAATTTCTTTTGTTTGTATATGTCCTCATGTGCTCCCAGGGCTGAGAGACTACAGAACTCTACACAACACACAGTACTATATGACACACAGAACAGAACAATGAGCTCTTTGTTTTGTATTCTCTTGTGCTTTGAAAGCATACCGGGGTATTTGTAGATTTGGGGGCATTCATCTCATGTGTATGTCTTCAGCTCTCTCTGGAATCTTTCTTGGTGACCCTCACATGTGAAGTTTGCATCATGGTTCTGGCAGTGATCTTTGGAGGTAATGAATGGGTCTACCTCCTCTATAGAGACATATTCAGAAGAAGTTGCCCTCTGATATTCTTCCTGATACGTGGAGCTGACATGACTTATTTTTCTATAATCTTGAGAGATTCCATCCGAAACACCTCCTTCAGGCTCATAAAACAGTTCTTTTTGGGTAATGGGAAGGGAGTCCATCTCATTTCCAGAACTATGCACAATACCATTTACTTTACGAATGTTCCTGAGATTGTTTTAGCCCAACGTCACTGTTTTCATGCCCTATGCAAATAAGACAATCTATGAACGTGTGCCCAAGAAAGGATACCCACACAATATCATTACTCTGTGAAGCTTACAGTTACTCACCTGTCACAAATAATATATCTTGTGAGGTTGACAAGGGTGTGTTTTCATTCTCTTCTTTTGAGGTTTGTGCGAATTTCTGTAGCTTCAGGAGCCTTATGATTTCTTTTGAGGACATCTTCTCTGAAAACAAGGCTTCTTGCCCCTGCATTGAGACAAGAACCTGTGAACAAAGCCAGATGACCATTGCCAATGAATCTTGAGATGATAGAAAACCTTCCCTTCATATGATGGTAGAGAGATATCTGGACTGGACTATGGGTTAGGTCACTTGTCTCAGTCTCTCATACTTCTAAATATGTTGTCATGGTATTTACAAGTTATATTCTCTAAAAGTCCTCTTCATATTGTGTTTGCAAGTATTTATTCATTCTTTCCAAATAAAGAGTAAAATTAGATATCGGTAAAGTCTGGCTGCAACATTATCTTCAACTGGTCAGTATATTGAAGGTGGGAAAATGAAGTTGGCCCAACCTAGAACAAAAGGAAATTCCTTCTTAAAGAAAGCCTTCTTAATGGTCCAAGAATTATTCCCCATCCTAATCAGGCATGGCAACTATAACAGTATTGCTGTCTTAGTGAAATTTCACCAAGGTTTGATCCTACCAATCAGGAAGAGATTTGTAGAATGACATTTAGAAACATAAATAGAGGGTTTGGAAATTTTCACAAATGAGAATTTTTGTCAGTGACTGAGAATCATGCAAACTAGACATTAAAAGAGCATGCAATGTAATAACACCTATATAGAGTATTTTAGGTTTGAAAATTTGGCATTGCTAATTATTCATCAAAGCACATATTATGGGTGTGTCACTGTTAAATATGCAATAGAGAGCCTCAATTCAACATAATAAATTGTAAGCAACCTTTCTTCAACTTCGGATTTATAGACATGGAATCTTCCTGAAATGGAATAGACAATTTTGTAATCATTAAGTCATTTAGATCTCCAGTTTCTGAGAAAAATGGTAGGTATGAAGTCCAGAATTTTAAGTGTGTGCTAAGATTTGAATTAAATTTTCATAATTACTATATTATCACATTTTTAAGATCCAGAATATCTCTTTGAAACCCTTAAAGTCTTTCTGCCAATGTCTCCTCCTAGTTCTTCTGTTAAAATGTAAAAGAATTCAATCTAATTGCATCCATCCCAAAATCTATGGGCACTTACCTATTATATTTATATTAATGTATCAGTGGATAGCCTCCACTGGAAATATTTTGTTGGGGTGAACTTGTCTTATTGTGTCACCATTTAAATGACTATGCATTTCTAAATATAAACTACTGTCTTGCTTCTAATTTAACCATCGATCAACCAAGGTACTCACCATGGCAGGAGGCTTCAAGCACTCATCAGTGAGACCCTCCATGAATCTTCCCATATTTCTGCCACTTTATTACCACTGTTCTTTCAAGGAAAACCTGTCTTTGCAGTGTCCAATTTTAATAAACTTCTCCAAGACCAGCTGAGAAATCATCTCCTCTTTGCTCTGTTTTTCCTGCTGCAACCATGATGTAAACATCTCCCAGAGAGCTTACAGCTCTTGCTTGGCACAAGAGCCAATGTCCTTTGTGGGGGGTTGAACTGAAGAATTAGAGACTTTGTGATGTCTTCTTTATTTTGTATATGAGAAACCTGGAATGGAATATAATCCAGGCATTCTAATATATGATCATTCTCTGATGATTCATGTATAAAGTAGTCTCTGAGACATGAAGCCATTTTTAAAACACTAAAGTAATTCAGCTTTGTCAGATGAATATCTGTCTTGTAACTTAAAGATCTGTTTAAATAACTTGTGGATGTGTTAAAACTACAAATTAAAAGGAGACACAATTACATAAAAATAGAAATAAGAGACTTATCATAGACAGTTTCTTAGCTAAAGTTGACTATTGCTGAGAAGAGACATCATAATCATGGCAACACTTTTAAAGAAAACATTTACTTGTGATGACTCATTTAGAGTTCATAGGTTCTGTCCCTACTGTTTAGGAGCATATCAGCTTGCATAGGTGGTGTTGGAGCTGAGACTGCTAATATTCACAGTCAACACTAAAAAACTGACTCCTGAGTATATAAAACTTCAAAGCCCTCTTCCACAGGTGTGGAAGGTGTGCCTTAGATTAAAGGTGTGCCCTCCAATCAGTCTTAAGGATTGAATTAAAGAGAAGTAGCACTCATTTTCTTCCAACAAGGCTACACCTCCTTATCTTGCCACTCCCTATGAGCTTTTCAGGCTTAAACACATTCAAACTACAAAGGTCCCATTATTTATTAGTCTTAATCCTATACTGTCTATTCTAGAGACCAGACAAGGAGAAAACTTTACTCATCAGAGAGAAAGAAATTCTTGGTTGATGATGGGAAAGACATAGTAAGGAAGGAGTACAGAAAACAGTGACACAGGAATATCTATTCCCTCTGGGTAAAAATGGAAGTCCTTGTTACTTAATCACAAAATTTAAGTTTGATCCTTGTCTCCCATCCTCTGATGCCACAGAGGAAATCTTTACTTATACAATTATCGAAAAGTGAGTAAACAGCAAAAATAAATTCACAAGGTAGTGTAGAATGAGGTTTCTGGCTCAAACTTTCGGGCCTAAACTCAAGGTTTTGGACCCAGAGTCCCTCAGACCCACAGAGACACACACAGATGCTTTCAATAGTTTTAGGCTGATCTGCCTCAGGCCCAGGCATATCACTTGCTAACCCTTTACTCCTTAAACTAACCCATTATTCTTCCTGTTCAGCCATGCGGCTTGCTACCCTTCTTTAGAGCAGCAAAGTTCTCCTCTGAGTCTTCCAGCTTCTCTCTGGAGTTCTGCCTGTGCTTCCTGTTCTAGAGTTTTGTTTTAGTCTGGTAGCACTGCCCACACTTCCTGCCTGCCTTTGGCCAATCAGCACTTTTTATTAAACCAGTGGGTGGGTCAATTATTTACTATGAAACAACACAATACCCCTACAGGGTAGCAAAGACATGACTACCAAAAACAAAGAGACAACATTTTTTAATCTTTCAGAATTTTAAAAGAAAATTTCTGGGTCTTAAAACTTTCCAAAAGACCATATTGTACCTATAAAGTCTCCCAATAATTGCAAAGCATCTTCTCTCACAATCCAAAACAATCACAGAAACAAAAATACCAATGCCACACAGAAAGGAAGTTTTTCTATTCTCTGGACTTACCTCTTTATATGGTGAATTTTAATAGTGACTCAAGAAAACTCTAGAAGCTGGCTTATTTTTAGTCCTCTGTTGAAAGAATGAGACTCAGGGATAGATCTCTGAAGAAGTTGGAGATACTAGAGGGAATAAAGACCACAGTTAAATCTTACCCAGCTGTCTTTCAGCTCTTCCTCAGCCTGGATTCCCTTGGAATGGTTCCCTCTGTGTTTCAATCCTGTCTTAAGTACCCTTTCAGAAATTAATGCTGTGGCTACACCACTGCCTACTTGGGGAGCCTGGAATTCCTTCTATAATCTGAAGTGACCTTGACTCAGTTGGGATTAAGGGTGTAGGTCACCACTCCCAGGACACTCCCTGTGCTGGGATTAAAGATTTGAATCACCATTCTGATTTTCCTAGACTGACTGTGGTTAGACCTCTGGGACTTCTGGAGCTTTTACTAACCCCCCATATAGACTGTGGGTAGATTCCCTCTGATATCTCCAAAACTTCTGAAACTTTATTAAATCCTCACACTCTGTTCTCCTTCATCTGAGGTTTTGTTCAAGCTGAACTCTTTTTATAGTGCCAGGCTTCACTGAGACAATCTGTGTTGCAAATCATTTACACAATGACCTTGGATCTTACTTTCATTTTTTGGGTGTGGCATTCAAGTCTTTCTTCCTATTAATTACAAATTATAGAAGCAGGGTCTTCAGTCCCAGCATAGTCTGGTAATACAGGAAGACTAAGTTCAGCCTAGAGTGTGGAAGCATATGATGACTAATTAGAACAGAAAAACAAGCTAACAAATCAGGGTAATGTCTTTCTTCTTTACTGCAATTACAGATGGAATTCTATATCATCTCCAATGCTGAATCTTTATGAATCTTTGCTGTTTTCATGGAAGGAGAGAGAATACATCCAAAGCCAGCATAGTCAGTCAATGCAGTGAAAGTTCAGACCTTTAATCCCTGAAAACCCCTTTAATAACAGCACTAAGTATACAGAGCAAGGGGGATCTCTGTGAGTTTCAGCCTGGCCTAGCATATAGAGAGTTCCAGGACTTCTTTGGCTACAGAGGCATAAATTCTTTCTAAACAACACTAAATTGAAAGACAAAAAGGATGACTGAAAAAGAGAGGTAATGATAAAAGATAATATAATTTGTCACTTATCTACTGTGGCTTCTGATTTATAGCTCAATCCAACTGGTTAACATTTTCTGCAGTATAGAAGGTAACTACTTGGCAGTGGAGTAAGCCAGAGAACTAGAAGCACCCATGAGTATTCAGAAGCACACCGTAGAATACAAGGCATTACTGGGCTCATATCAATGGGCAAAGATAAAATGTTTTACTATTGGAATACACAGTGAATGATGAAATATGATGATAGATATTGTTGGAGGCCGCTGGCTCCAGCTCCTCAAGGTGGCGCTATTATCTGGTGCTGGCCAACCCGCCTGAGTCAGTAGAGAATGCATGCGTGCTCTCGCGAGACTGGTTTCTCAGCCTCTTCCGTGGTGTCATGTGGGATACTGGACTGCAACCTATAGAAGGTGATACGTCTAAAGCAGGGGCCGTTTGGTCAGCATAAAATCGGGTGCTTCCTACCTCGTGCTCTCTCTCTCCGCCCCGCCGTGCGCACGGACACCGGCCCGGCTCCTGGGCGCGGGCTCTAGGCCGCGCGGCAGGCGGCTTGGCCCGGGCCACGCTGGGGCCTAGCTCTCTCTCTCTTGCTTCCTTCTCCCTGCCGGGGCCTGTCGCAGCAGGAACCTGCGCCGCGGCCCCCGGACCCCTCTGCCGTCTCTCCCTCTTCTCTCTCTCTCTCCCTCCTCTCTCTACCCTCCCTTCCATTTTCCGTAAGCTGAATGCTCTCCCTCAAGACCCATTAAAGCTGTGCTGCAGAAGGATCCTATGTGTGTGCCGCGTCTTTTCTTGCTGGTGAGAAGTGGGCGTGGGACAAGATATAAAAGAACCATGATATGGGGATTGTACCCTGGGGAGTAATTAAAATGTTTATCTAAACCCTGGATTTTTCTGTCTTTTTTCTTTTATGTTTGTTTTTTTGTCAATGAGTCTTCTGTAGCCTCATTTGCTCAGAAATTCATTATGTGATTGAGAATGATCTTGCAATACAAAACCGCTTTTATAACAGCACTAAGTATATAGAGCAAGGGGGATCTCTGTGAGTTTCAGCCTGGCCTAGCATATAGAGAGTTCCAGGACTTCTTTGGCTACAGAAGCATAAATTCTTTCTAAACACTAAATTGAAAGACTAAAAGGATGACTGAAAAAGAGAGGTAATGATAAAAGATAATATAATTTGTCACTTATCTACTGTGGCTTCTGATTTATAGCTCAATCCAACTGGTTAACATTTTCTGCAGTATAGAAGGTAACTACTTGGCAGTGGAGTAAGCCAGAGAACTAGAAGCACCCATGAGTACAAGGCATTACTGGGCTCATATCAATGGGCAAAGATAAAATGTTTTACTATTGGAAAACACGGTGAATGATGAAATATGATGATAGATATAAAAGAACCATGATATGGGGATAGTACCCTGGGGAGTAATTAAAATGTTTATCTAAACCCTGGATTTTTCTGTCTTTTTTCTTTTATTTATTTATTTATTTTTTTTTGCCAATGAGTCTTCTGTAGCCTCATTTGCTCAGAAATTCATTATGGGATTGAGAATGATCTTGCAATACAATCCTCTGGTTACACAGTACTCAATGCTGGGGTCTCAGATATTTCTCACTGTTTCAAGAATCTATCTTAGGGTTTTGTTTGCTTTTTTATTTCTTTGTTGTTCTGTTTTTTAGAAATTAACTTGAAAGACCCCCGAGGAGGGCCTTCCCTCAGGAGGAGACCCCATGGCCCGAGTAACACGCCTAGATCACGAATCAGATGCAAAAAGCAAAGAGGCTTTATTGAAGGAGTACGGGTACCCGTGGGTAGCCAAGTCACAGGAGAGGACTTGCATGCCCTGGTCTTGGGTCTGGGGCTTTTTATAGGGTTTAGAAGGCAGAAGCGCGTGCACAGAAGCAGATGCATGGTTACAGGGTTTTGATTGGTTGGTTCAAATGAGACCACCTCGGAGGACAGTTGGAGTCCAGGTGGCTGCCGTTTATCTTGGCCCAAGGCTGGGGCTAAACCACAAGCCAGACCACAAGCTGTTTTTCTCAGATTATTTTGTCTCATAACCTGTTTTCCTGGAATTGCTGGTCTTGGTTGAGGCCACCCCATATGCTGGTTATCTCAAGGCCTTAGCTTGCTTTTCTTGGTTTGGGGATGGGGCCTAACCGAAACTATTTTTACTGCTACCCTGTAATTCTGTGGTTTTTAATGCAAGCCTTGCAAAATGGCGTTACTGCTGCTTTTAGCACTGAGGGTTTCTCATTCCCCCATTTTCTTTTTTCTCAAGTAAAATCTTTTACTTATGCTGTTTGTTGTAAGGCATGATATCATTGAGTCAGGACTAGTGCTTGTACTATTTATATTCTGTCTTTGAAAAATTGGACCAACTTATTGAGAATAAAAGGTCCCAAGGTTAGGATAAGTATTAATAGTATCAGCGGCCCTGTTAAAGTGGAGATTAGAGTAGTGAACCAGTGAGATCGGTTCCAGAGACTTTCATACCAAGACTATTGAGATTCAAATTCACATTTTCTTTTGTCTAACCTGTCTTTGAGTTTGTCTAAGGTTTCAGTGACTATCCCTGTTTTGTCTGCATAGAAACAACATTCTTCCTTTAAAGCTGCACAAAGGCCTCCATCTTTAAGGAATAGCAGATCCAAGCCTCTCCTATTTTGCAATACTACTTCTGAGAGTGAAGACAAGGATTCTTTTAGGGCCCATAGGAACTGTACTAGGGCCCTGAGGTCTTCATTCATGACTTGGTGTAAAACCATATATTGATCAGTACGAACCAGAGCAGTTGCCCCTGTACCAACTCCGGCGGCTATTCCTCCTATTCCTAATATCATAGCTAAGGTGGTTAAGGTTATTGGTTCTCGTCTAATCCTGTGGGGTTTATCTTCATAGTATTAAAGCACTGTTTTGTCGGAGTGTTAGGAAATTCGGGGCCAGAGTTGTATCAATACACCGTAGTCCTTTGTCTGGCTTAGGATCTCAGCCAAAACGCAAGGGGTGAGTCCTGTGCTACATGCCCAAAAGTTCCCATTGGTTGGAGAGAGATAATATGAACCTGGTGGAATTTGAATGGTTGTGCTACAGAGGGTGAGCAAGGCGGGAGGTTGTCCTATACATAAGCCTGAACCGGAAACCTGAGGTTGGGTTAGAGTATGATCTCTCCCCTGACAATATGGGGAAGGGGAGGTATGGTTAGTAAAAATGCCCAAAAAGTCAATCCCTTCGTAATAAGGGGGACTTGGTTCCAGGCCTAACCAGCAACTTTGGGTCATTTCAGGTCTTGTGACGTTGAAGGCCTGGTAGGCTCCTTTAACTAAATTTAAGAGTCTATCTCCAGTGCCTGGTAGGGGGTGTTTTGGGGAAGAGGTCAGGGCTGATATTAAAGATGTGGAAGTTGGTTGGGAACTATGGTTTACTTGACCGGCAGCGGGTGCTTTATCAATGGAGGGTTTTCTTTGCTCAGGGAGGACAAGGTTGAGGCCTATGGGTTGAGGGATCGGCTCCCTCAGTAGGAGTCGGAGCTTGAATGTAAGGCCGGGGTCGGTTACGACTCTTTAAAATCTAAGCCCCTATTGGCGCCCTTTGACCCAGTCCCGGTTAGTCTTCCCTGCTTGTGTAAAGGAAATATTGAGTGGATTGCAAGTAAAGCTTAGGCAGGACCCGTTTCCATACCATTTACAGAACTGTTGGGGCACCCAGGCTGCCGGCCCTGCTTCTCCTATGTTTTGACTGCTAGTGAGGCCCTTCCAGTCCTGAGTCCTAAACGCCCTCTCTACCCTGATAAGGTCCCAGGATGAGGAGGGCTTCCAATAGGTGGTTCCTCCTGTTTCGCATCCCCAGGCAGAACAATAATAGCTTTCAAGACCTCCGCAATTCCAGGCTTGTTCTTGAGTTCTACCATCCCTAGGGCATACGTAGAAAGGGGCCTTTGCCAGGTTGTCCCTTGCCACTGGGTGGCTGCATCCAACAGCCGCCTGAGCACAGCTACAACCTACAGAGCGTGTGCATACCTATGAGGGGTCTGGGTTGCTCGGGTCAATGGTAGGAATGTCCCATTGATCGAGGCCAGCCATCAGTTGGCATAGGTCTGGGGTCAGCGCTGGCCACCAAGTCCAGGTAGGGTGTTTGTCAGAGAAGGTTTGCCAAACCACATCCCCCATTCCAGAAATCACCTGCCATGTTTGACTGATTGGCTGGTGGGGGGACCCTTGGGAGCCTGAAATGATTAGGGTAAAAATGATCAGTCTTTGGATTGTACAAGTCTTATCTTTAGCGGGTATGGGGTGCGCTGAATTTTCCATGTCAAAGCGGCAGTTGGTATGTCTCTTTCTGAAGCGGCCTTGACGTGGGAGGCGTGGATCCAGGCTGCGTTGCCATCTACCTTCAGGGCTGTGGGGGTGGTCAGAAGGACAGTGTATGGGCCCTTCCACCGAGGTTCAAGGTTTTTGGTCTGATGCCTCTGTACCCATATGAGATCTCCAACTTTGAAGTGATGTGGGAGCACTGGTTTGTTTTGTTGTTCTCGGTAGGCAGCGGCCAGGGGTTTCCAGACCTCATTCTGGACTATTTGGAGCGCCTGCAGGTGGGCTCTTAAGGTAGGATTATTAGCAAAATAAGAGATATTAGGATCAAGGAAGTGCACAACCGGGGGTGGCGCTCCATATATTATCTCAAAAGGGGTTAGTCCATGGGGGCCCGGGGTGTTGCGGCCCGATACAGCGCCAAGGGTAGGAGAAGCACCCAATCTCTAGAGCCAGTTGCGTTGCAAGCGATAATTTAGTTAAACTCTCCTTAATTGTTCTATTCATTCTTTCTACCTGCCCTGAGCTCTGGGGTCTGTAAGCACAATGTAATTTCCATTCAATCCCCAGGAGTTTGGCCACCAACCTGAGAGACGAAAGCTGGCCCATTGTCAGTACCTAGGACTCGGGGCATCCCATATCGGGGGAAGATTTCTTCTAAGAGCTTCTTGGACACAACCTTTGCAGTCTCATGCTTGGTGGGGAAAGCTTCTACCCACCCCGAATAGGTGTCTATAAACACAAGAAGGTACTTGTACCCGTAAAGTCTTGGTATTACCTCAGTGAAGTCAATTTCCCAGTGTGTTCCTGGTCGGTGTCCTCATGCCCAAGTCCCATGACCAAGGGAGGCTTTGGCTGCATTTACTTGGGAACAGGCCCGGCATCTGCTGGTGACTTGTTGTAGTATTGTGTCTTTATTTAGGAGGAAGGCAGTAGATTCTTCTCAGGCTAAGAGGGTCTTCATTTTCTTAGGACCAAGGTGAGTTAGTTTATGTAAAAAGTCTAGCATCAAATAGGTATATTTGGATGGCATGACTTGCTTACCATTGAAGGTCCACCATTTTTCTTCAGGTTTATAGATCGCCCCCATTTTCTTTAGGAGGTGCTCATCCTCTGTGCTGTATTCCATAGGGCCTGACCGTTGATCTCCTGGTTCGTTTTGAACCTCAAGCAGGAGGGTTCTTACCCTGGGGTCGGTTATAGCTATTTCTTGGGCAGTTTTATCCACCAAGCGGGTGCCCTGAGCTTCTGCAGTTTCTCCTTTTTGGTGGCCAGGACAGTGCATGATGCTTAATTCTTGGGGCAGGAATAAAGCCCTAAGCAAGGCTAAGATTTTTGTTTTGTTTTTAATTTCTTTCCCTTCTGATGTGACCTTCCTTCCAAAACGGGCCTGGCCCCAAAAAATCAGGCCCCAAACGCCCCGCCAAGCGGAGCTACAAACGCCTCTGGAATGTCTTCCAGGGCTGAGAGGGAGAAGTCCAAGCCCGTCAGCTCCTTCTAGCCCTATCCCAATTCAAACGGATTCAGCCAAACCCCTACAAACCAACTCACAAAGAAGCAGCATAGACATAACATGGACAGAATACTGGCAAAGTGCTGGCCAGCTTCCCGAGGAGGGCCTTCCCTCAGGAGGAGACCCCGGGGCCCAAGGAACATGCCGAGACCACGAATCAGATGCAAAAAGCAAAGAGGCTTTATTGAAGGAGCACAGGTACCCGAGGGCAGCCAAGTCACAAGAGAGGACTTGCGCGCCCTGGTCTTGGGTTTGGGTCTTTTTATAGGGTTTAGAAGGCAGAAGCGAATGCACAGAAGCAGATGAATGGTGACAGAGTTTTGATTGGTTGGTTCAAATGAGACCACCTCGAAGGACAGTTGGAGTCCAGGTGGCTGCTGTTTATCTTGGCCCGAGGTTGGGGCCAAACCACAAGCCAGACCACAAGCTGTTTTTCTCAGATTATTTTGTCTCGTAAGCTGTTTTCCTGGAATTTCTGGTCTCGGTTGAGGCCACCCCATATGCTGGTTATCTCAAAGCCTTAGCTTGTTTTTCTTGGTTTTGGCTGGGGCCTAACTGTAACTATTTTTACTGCTACCCTGTAATTCTGTGGTTTTTAATACAAGCCTTGCAAAATTGCGTTACTGCTGCTTTTAGCATTGAGGCTTTTTCAAACTCAATTTGTATCTCTGGCTATAAAGAAATTAATATGTAGGCAAGCTTGACTTCAAACTCAAAACATGTGCTGTGGGTATACAGTATAATGATTAAAGGCTTGTGTCTTCATAAATGACTTTCATCAGGTATGCTGACTGTTAATTTGAATTGTTGCCCTTAAATTGCTGATAAGGAGATATCTCTAAACCCTGTCATTTTATATCAAAATGTGCTTAATCCAAAGATAAAACCCTAAAAAGTCATCATTGCAATGAAAGATTGAGCATAGTGACTAAAATTCCTGATGTCTGAGTTCCTCTGAAGTATAACAGTAAATATTTTGAATTTTGAATATTTTAACCTCAAGCTTCAGTTATCCTTGGAGAATAAAATTTACATAATAGAGTGTGGGTCACATATTCAGCAAATGGATTTGTCAGAGGTACAGAAAATATTGAATTTTTAATACAAAAATGTAAAATATATCTGCAATAATTTTCCAACCTACCCATTTGGTGTTGATTGAGCTCCAGAGTGTGGGAGATTATGTCCCACCCACTGGTTTAATAAAAAGCACTGATTGGCCAAAGGCAGGCAGGAAGTGTGGGTGGGGCTACCAGACTAAGAAAACTTTTGAGAACAGGAAGCACAGCGCAGAATGCCAGAGAGAATGCCAGAGAGAAGCCAGAAGAAGCAGAGGAAAACTATGCTGCTCTAAGAAAAGGTACTGAGCCACATGGCTGAACAGGAAGAATCATGGGTTAGATGAAGGGAAGAGAGCTAGCAAGTTATATGCCTGGGCCTTAGGCTGATCAGCCTAAAACTATTGAAAGCATCTGTATGTCTCTGTGGGACTGCGGGACTGCGGGACTGCGGGAATGTGGGTCTGTGGGTCTGTGGGCCTAAACCTTGAGTTTAGGCCCAAAAGTCAGGGCCAGAAATCTCCTACTACACCAGAGCTTCTCCTTTCTGAGTCTGCCATATGCCAGAGTTACACATACATGGTAACACTGCTAGCTGCTAGGAATCAATTGTAGACTGTTAAATCTTCACAACAAATACTTCCTTAACAGAGCCACACTTCACTAGTCCTTAACATCATTGTTGGCTACCCTTGGAGAAGACACAACACACTTTTATTTATGAATTTTATCCCCAAATGCTCTGTATAGTTTAAGGCAAAGTACATGGATTCAAAAAAAAATCTATAGGTCATCTGTAAGAAGGACAATTGTCATGAGCAGTATGTGGATCCTTGAGGAGTGGGATTAGATTGTGTTCCCGTGTGTGGGCTGGCACCTTTGAGCCCATTCCTTCAGAGGAGTGCCTAACCCAGTCTTGACTTTGGGATGAAGAAATTGGACTTGCCTGGAGTGTGTGTGCCACCCTGACCTTCTTGGGACTTTTTGCCCTTTTGGGGGAGCGGATAGGTGGATAGGAAGGGGGAGGCTGAAGGCTGACTGGGAGGGATTGGAAAGAGGAACTGGAGGGGAAGCAGGGGTTTCATAGATAAAAATGTCATTTTTTATTAAAAAATAAAATTAACAAAAGAAATATAAGCATATAATAATTCTGTATTCAGAATCAAATGCTACCATTTTCAGATATCATATATCTGACATAGATTAGAAGAAGATAAACTTGTATTAACCTTAAAACAACTGTCAACTTTAACATTATAATGAGTAATATATACCTAAAATCCCTTAAGTGTATTAAAACTCTGTGCTACAACTATAAGAAACCCCAAAAAGGTAGAAAATAGTCACAAGAAAGTCAGGTCACTGGTCTTAAATCCAGGAGAGATGGCAGCCAAAGACCAGAGAATGCTTGGAATCTGTGGAGCCAGATAGACTGGTGTAAACCACCAGTTTTACAACATAAAACTCAAGAACAGACAACTAAGTTCCATATTGCCATCTCATAATACTAAACTTAGGTAGAAAAAAAATATTCAGAAAATCATACACCCAGAGAAAAATGTACACATACACAAAAACATATGCGACCAAAAATATCCTAAAGATGCATTTTCAGTCCACCACTATTCCTTTACTTATCATATATCCAGGAAATTTATAAGCTATTTTTGTACATTTTAAAAATGATAGTGAACAGACTTGTTTTCTATACCTGAACATCATAATGAAATGTGAAAAAGATAAAGGAAATAACACAGAAATGAAATATCACATTTTCAATAAATGCTAATAAAGCTACACACTTCTCAGAGTGCAGATAAAAGTGTGTTATGGTAGTCCAGATGATTCCTCATGAAAAAGGTTCACAGTTCAATTTGATGTGTTGCATTTCCTCTTGTGCCGGTGATATGTGGATGACTGACGGAAGCTGTGGTTACAAGAGGAACAGGTGTAGGGCTTCTCCCCTGTATGTATCCTCTCGTGAGCTACAAGATTTGTTTTATGGCTGAATGGCCTTCCACATCTCCTACATTTGAAGGGCTTCTTTCTCTTATGTATGACCTCATGTACTCCCAGGTCTGATCGAGTATAGAATCCATTACCACAAGTTTTACAGAAAAAAGTCCTCTCTTTCTGTATTTTCTGCTGAGCTATGTGTTTACTCTTATATTTTGTGGTTCTGAAGCTTTTTTCAGATTGGTATGTCTGTGGATTTCTGTGATGTCTCTCTTGGTTACTCTCACCTGTGGAGTCTGTGTTATGATGCTGACCACACTCAGTAGTCTCGGCCCTAGATATAACACTTTGTTGTTCCTCCTTCATAGAGACATCTATAAAAGAAATTGCTCTCTGAGATTCTTCATGATTCCTGGAGCTGACTTGACCTGTTCTGCTACAATCCTGAGGAATTCCATCAGAAACACTTTCTTTTTCTGGGTCAGAAAACTGCACTGTTTGCTTACTAGAAAGAAATTCCACAGTATTTTCAGGACTACTAACATCACCATTTACTTCACCCATGTTCCAAGGATTGTTTTGCCCATCTTGACTGTCTTCATCTTCTGTGGAAATAAAATGGTCCATGAAAATGTGCCCAAGAAGTGATTCCCCAAACAACACCATTCCTCTGTGCAGCATCCTGCTACTCACCTCTCACCAATAATATATATTGTGTGTTTTGGAAGTCTGTTCTTGGATTTTCTTGTGTTACATTTTTTTCTGATCGCTGTTGTTTCAGAATCTTGATGACTTCTTTTAATGACATGTTTTCAGAAAAGAGGGCTTCCTGCCTGTTCAAGGAAACCCTAATCTGTAAAAAAGCCACATGACAATTGCCAATGAATATGTGGGCCTCTGGATGACAGAAACCCCCTCTTTGCCTGCGGGCATGGGATGCATGGATTATGCATTAGCACTTTTTTTTCTCTCTCTCACTTTCACTGCTGGTTTTTTTTTTGGTATTTATGATTTATGTTCTCAAAACTCACTGTTCCTATGTTAAAAGTAAGTTTTGTTTTCTTCAATGCCTGGCCACAAGATTTTCTACAACTGGTCAATGAACTGAACTAGGAACATTGAACTTTCTTGAAATTAGAATATAAGGACTTTTCTCTTCAAAAGAGGCTTCTCCTTGTTCCAAATATCATTTCCCATTGCAGGCAAGCTATGGAAACCATAACAAAATAATTGTATTAATAAAAAGATGTCAAGGCTGCATAGGCCAAATCAAGAAGAAAAGGAATCTGAATAAGGAGAGAGCACAAAGGAAGCTGGAAAAACTCTGACACAGGCTTTCCCTGGAGTTTTCCATACCTGGTGTCCCTTCTGTCAATTGGATGTAGTTGTCTGCTCTAATAAATTTTTTCTGTTTAATGAAACGTGTATGTTTAGAGTTACTCAGTACCCACTTAATCTGTGGTTTATTATTTTCAGTTCTTTTTTGCACCATGGATGTTTAGCTATTACTTTATACCCAGAAACCTTAGCTACACTATATTTTTGGGAGAATTATTGCTACCCTAGAGAAAGAAATGACTTTAACATGTAGCATTTCATTAGTAATGGTTAGTTTCTTTCTAGAATACTCAGGATATGTACAATAATTTTGTGGTAGACGGTGTTTGGGTATCCCAGTATCAGATAGGCAACTGTAACTTTCTGCTTTGATGATTAAGACTTGGACATTTCACATTTAGGTAGTTGAGGATTGCCCATCTCCCACTCCCAGGCATTAATCTTGTGAGTGGTCCCTTTCTCTTCAACTCTCCCTTCACTTCGCTGTGTGGTTGGGCTTTATTTCCAATACCTATAAGTTATTGTGCTATATTTAACTAATAACCCTACATAACAAGCCTGTCCTAAGATGCATTTAGCTCCATAGCTGTGTTTCTAGGCATGTTAATCCCTTATTATTTAGTCCTTCCAACAACTCACACCTGAATTAAATACTCTTAAACATGCATTGTCTCGATCTATACCCACTATCTCCTGTCTTAGTAACTTTACTGAATATTAGTGCAGCAGTTAACATAGAATTCAGTTTCCATCATGAAATTAGCAGTTGAAAACAAGATCAAAGGAGTGAAATGTGCTATAAAGCAAATTGTGAAGTGACAGTCATTGTTAAAGCTGTTGTGATGAACAGCTTTATACAATACTTGAAAACCTGAGGGAGTTTAGTCCTTCTGAATCCCACTGCAACTGGGCCTACAGAATGAAAGCATGTCTCAAATGAGGAAAAGAATAAACCAAGCAAGCAAGCAAACCAACTAATATCCACGTTTAAAAGACTTATGCAATGAGAAGTGATTTCAACAATAATAATTTTAAGTGTACTTATGGAGTGTCTGAAAATGTTCAAAACTTTGGATATACCTGTCAGTGACTGAGAATGAAGGAAACTTATACATTTAAACAGATCTCCAAGTGCCTCTAAATTAAGACTTTCACTTTTACATAGCAATACCATTATTTGCCAAGGCTTTTCTTTTGTTTGCGTGTGTGTCAGTGTTCAATATGTAATTGAGAGCTTTATTTCAACTCCAAAATTCATAGTCTATCATACTTTAACTTCTGTTTTATACACAGAGGATCTCAATGACATGTAGTAGGATATTTAGAAAGTCAATAAGCCACTTAGAATCCTACTTTCCACCACCGTCATCGTCTTTGGGCACATGTTATTTCTGAGACACAGAATTTTACACGAGCCACCTTCAAATCCCAGGTTATCTATTGAAAACCCTTAAAATCTCTGCTTAAAGGACTTATCCAAGTCTCTCTGACACAAAGTAAATAAATCAAACATTTCCTACCCTTCAAACAAACCATGGGCTTATTTAAGTTTTAATTATCTTAATATAAAGCAGCAGAGATAGTCTCCACTGAAAAATTTGGGAAGGGCAAAGATACCTTCTTACCAACTAATAAACTGCAACAACTCCATAATAATTTCCCCCAAATATAAATGACTGTCTTGTATCCTAACTTAACAGCTCTCAATTAAGGTACTCACCATTGTAGGAGGCTTCAAGTACTCATCAGTCAGACACTCCATGAATCTGCCCATATCCCTGCCAGTAGATTCCCACTTCTTTCTCAAGGCAATCTGGTCTTTGCAGTGACCGGTTTTCAGAAACTGCTCCAAGACCAGCTTTGAAATCATCTGTTCTTTGCTCTGATTTTCCGGTTGTAACCAAGAGGTAAACATCTCCCAAAGTGCTTGTAGCTCCTGCTTTGCCCAGGAGCCATTGTCCTCAGGGGAAAAGTTGAGATGAGCAATTGGAGACATTGTGATGTCTTCCTCCCACTGGGCCAAAGAAATCTGGGTTGGGTTATGTTCCAGGTTTTCTAAGACAGAATAATTTACTGGCGTCTGGTGAATTAAGTAGTTCTGTAGATGTGAAGCCATTTTTCTGAATATCCTTACGTAATTCAAATTGTCAGTCAAATATCTGTCTTGTGACTTGAAGATATTTTAAGCAATTTGTGGCTGTGTCAAAACTATAAATTAGAAAGAGACATAATTAAATCAAAATCAAATAAGAGTCTTGTCACATATACTCCATGTCTTAAAGATCACAACTGTGTGAAGAAACTTTATAAACATGACAACTCTTTATAAGGGAAACATTTATATGTAGTGGCTCCCTTACATTTCAGAAATTCAGTTCATCATCTTAGGGAGCATATCAGGGTACAGGTGGTATTGGAGCTGACAGTGCTACATATTCAGGCAATAGAAGAAAAATTGCCTTTTAGTATTTGAAACCTTAAAGCCCAACCCACAGTGACATACTTCCTTGGGAAGGTGTGGTCCAGATTAAAGGTAGGGCCTCCAGTCTCCTGGTCTGGATTAAAGGCAAGAGTTCCTTCGGTTTGCCTCCAAAAGGCCACACCTCCTCATTGTGCACTCCCTATGAGCTTTTGGGGCCAAAATACATTCAAACTATGACACTTCGATTACTTCTATACATTTAATTCTTAATAAAAGTCCTACACAACGTGTTCTTGAGGCCAGACTAGGAGACCATGTGAATCTAACTAAATTTGATTCAACAGGGAGAAAAATTCTGGGTTGATTATAGAAAGTCCTACCGTAAGAAAGCAGCAAGGTGTGCAGTAACAGGAGCATATCTTTTCCCTCTATATAAAAGGTGAAGTTGTTACTAAATATCAAATTTTAAGTTTCATCCTTGTCTCCAATTTTATAGTGTCACAGACCAAAACTTTGCTAAGAAAAATGTTAAAGGTGAATGACCAGTAAGATTAAATTCACACCATAATAATTACATGTTCATAAAAATAGAAAACACATTTCTATCCTTCAGAATTTTAAAAGACCATCACATGATCAGAAAATTATTTCAAAAGACCACATCACACCTTTAAGGTCTTCACCTAATTGTGAGGCACCACCTTTGACAAACCAACAAACAATCAAACAGAACCACACAAGCCCAAGATACAGGAAGGAAATGTTTCTGTTCTCCAAATTTACCTCTTTCTGGGGCGAAATTTAAGAGTGATTCAAGAAAACTTTAAGAGCTGATGTTTCCAGGCCTCTGTTCTCTTTCATCTGAGATGTTGTTCAAGTTGAGTTCCTTTTATAGTGCCAGGTTTCACTGAATCAAACTGTTATCCGAATCAATTTAAGGATCTCTCCTCCCACCTAGGGTGTGGCTGTCTGTCAGGGCTTTGTTGTTGTTAATCACAGCACAACCTATTAACCTAGGAAAACAAATGAGCTTTTGGCCCCAAAAGCTCATAGGGAGTGCACAATGAGGAGGTGTGGCCTTTTGGAGGCAAACCGAAGGAACTCTTGCCTTTAATCCAGACCAGGAGACTGGAGGCCCTACCTTTAATCTGGACCACACCTAGCCTGGACTGTGTAAGCAGCAGTCACCTCAATAGAGCAGAAACAAATCATAAAAAAAAAAAACTAGGTAACATTAAACAAATTGGAGACATATTCCCCTCTGATGGAATTAACAAATGGAATCTTACATCATTCTCTGTTTTTCATCTTTATTCAATTCCCAAGGATTGGATGTAAGGGAAACACATCCAAAGCCAGCATTGTATGTCCGCTGAGGCCCCATGAATCAGCCCTCCAACATCCTCTGCAGATGAATCTCCAGGATTCTTTGGGAAAACACCTGCACCCTGGTTTGAGTCAACTGTGGCCTTAGGCCAGAGATCAGGTTGTCTTCATCTGCTGCTCTCTGCTGCATCTGCATCAGGCTCCCTCACCATTGCTGTTCAAATCTGCTTAAGCCAGGGGCTTAGGGATCAGCTCAACCATGCTGACACCACAAAGCAAGGGCCAGCCTAGGGGTTTATCGTGTTCACTGGAGCATTTGAAGATCAGGTATTTTGATAAGTTTAGAATATGCCATATGTGTGTGAGAAAACATGATCAGAAGTCCTGAGCTATACATGCCAGATTGATACCCCTTCTAAGAGTGTCACTGTCCACTTGATTATTATCATTGCTTAGGACGTCTCTCCTTCCAGGGAAGCATCAGCACCATCATAGAGACAGAGAGCTTAGATTCATCTAGGATTACATCGGATTGAATCAGTGTGAAATTAGTTTAGCAGTTTTGTTTGCCTTCTTGCTTTAGCTATTCTGCTAAACCAACTGCTTACATAGGCCAGGATGATCTTGTTCTTCCTAGACTACTATGATCTATGGGCAATGGAGACTCTAGTCCTATGTGTTGTGATTTTTAGAAAGAAAACCAAAGTTACCATACCCAGGCACAGGAGGTCTGATCCAATCATGAGTAGATACTCTCCAGCTCTACACCTTGGTTAATGGGAATAAGACCAAGGCTGCCACACCCAGATACCGGGGGTTTTATCCAGTCTCCTTTTCAAATCTATTAGCTTCACTGATTGAATCAGGTATCCTGGCACTCTACAAGGAATACTAATGGATCTTCAGATTAAGCAGAGTAGAGGCCTAGAGACAGACAAACTCCCAGTACTTCTTATCATCACCCTTGAAATTGACCCAAGTAAGGGGTAAGTTTTGAGTGTGCGTGTGTGTGTGTGTGTGTGTGTGTGTGTGTGTGTGTGTGTGAGAGAGAGAGAGAGAGAGAGAGAGAGAGAGAGAGAGAGAGAGAGAGAGAGAGAGAGAGAGAGAGAGACCCAGAGAGACAGAGACCCAGAGAGACAGAGGGAGAGGTGGGGGAAGAGAGACAGAGACAGAGATTATGTGGGGATTGTCTGAAATTCTGCCTCTCAGTTATAGAGATATCACAAAGGTGAAGTTTGTGGTTTTTTGGGCAGACTTACTGATCAAGAGATTGACACTAAACTCTAATCTTCTGAGGAATACTCAAAGATAGACATTTGTTGTCTTTATTTATGGCAATGTCTTTGCTGCTCTGACCATGATGGTCATTTATTTTTAATTTTTTTTGTTTTTGTTTATTTGTTTAGTAATTGTTGGTGTTTTTAATGAAAGTGTTGTTTCTTAGAATGGGAAACAAGGGTGAAACTAAAAATTTTATTTCAATAACAATAACTTTACTTTTTACAAGACATGAATAGATAACCCTTTGGAACTACAATTATTACTGATCTCTTACTTCAGGTATTTACACCCTTCAACTCAATTTCTTTTCCTCTCTGTAAAGTTACATATGCTTACATTCACCTTTTTTTATTCTTCTTACCTTTAGAAGAATTTGTCTAGGGGTCTGATGAAATATTTACTATTAAGAAATCATGGAACCTCTTCTGAAAGGGCTGTTAGTAAATTTTTCTTTGTTATTATACATCTCTTCTCTTTTTAATGTACACATTTAACATATTCCCAAATTGCTTAAACAAAACATCAAGTCAAATGACAGATCCTAGACTGAAAAAGTTGAAAATTTGTGGATTCTCTGCAGAATGGCTTTATAGATGACAGAATTCTTAAAGTCTTAATCACCAGAAAATGTCTATTTATTAGAGAACATGGAATTTACTCCAACTCTCGTCTCTCCTGTGCAGTGTGAAGAAGACATAACTAACTCTTCAAGAGTTGAGCTCAACTGTTCACCAAATTACAATGGCTCCAGTACAAAAAAAGCAAGAGCTGAAAACTCTCTGGGACATGTTTACTTCATGGTTGCAACCAGAAAAGCATAGCAAGGAGCAGATGATTTCTCAGCTGGTCTTGGAGCAGTTTCTAAAAATTGGGCACTGCAAAGACAATACAGCTTTGAAAGAACAGTGGGGAATCAAGTGGCAGAAACATGGAAGATTCATGGAGGGTCTGACTGATGAATGCTTGAAGCCTCTTACCATGGTCAGTACCTTGGTTGAGAGACACTTAAGTTAGGGATCAAGTAATCATTTATATTTGGGGAAAGTTATTAAGCTATTGTAGTTTTCTAACTGAGGAGACTGTATCACTGGCCTAACACCTTAATATATTCTGTGGAGAATACCGTTGACTGAATTAAGTTGAATATAATAGAAAAGCCCTGCTTGTTGGATGGGTGTAACTATATTTAATTTATTCACATGGTGAAGAATACATTGCAGCAGAATATTTGGATGGTTATATAAGATACTCTGTGTTTAGAATATGTCTTATTTATGGTGGTGCTTACATGCTAATCACAATTACTAATTTGGAATCTCAGCACACTTTTATCATTTTGGCTATCACCATTTTCTTGTTATCCCAGGAATTATGACATGGAAATTGGGGATCTAGTAGTCATAATGGTTTACTTAATTGTATTAAAAATGACAATAAGAATTCCTGTCTAGAAACAAAAGTGTCAGAATGGTAGAGCATTATTTCTGATGTTGAAATATGGCTAGCAAATTCAGATGTAACACTGACACACTCATAAAATATGCTTTGATAAATAATGATTCTACAATGCAAAATTTATTAACCAAAAACATATATTATACATGTAATTACTTTGGATCTTCTTTCAATATCTAGGTTTAAATAATCATGAGTCACTGACTGATGTGATCAAGGTGGTGAATTCGCCAAGCACACCATAGACACAATGGTATGGCCAGACATTACAGAAACCAAACTTTACCTTTTCATGAGAACAGATCAAAATTTGCAAACACACTGTGAATAGTTACTTTAGAAGAACATAACTTGTTATTGCCAAGATAATACCATAAGAAACAAAGATGAACAAATCAGCTAGTTGATTGTCCAGTTATGCCATGTAGTTACTTACAGGGCAGACTTTCAGTCATCCACAGATTCACTGACATGGTCATCTTGTTTTGTTTTCAGGTTCATTTTTGCATTCAGGGCAAGAAGCCTGATTTTCGGAGAATATGTCCTTTAAGAAGTCATTAGTATTCTTAAAGAATAACAGTCAGGAAGAAGTTCCATACTAGAGAATATAAAGAAATCATTGCCAGTCTCCCAAGACATGTTATTGGCAACTGGTGGGTGTCCGGATGGACAGAGAGGAATATTGTGTGCGGGTTCTTTTCTTGAGCACATTTTCATAGACTGTCTTATAATCATAGGACATAGGAATAGTGAAGATGGTCAAAAGTATCTCTGGAACACTATTGAAGTAAATGGTGGTGTTAATAGTCCTGACAATGAGATGGACTCACTTATCATTACCCCTAAAGAGCAGGTTTCTGAGCCTCTGGATTACAGCTCCAGGTACCAAGAAACATCTGAGAGATCAAGTTCTTCTTTATATGTACCCATAGAGAATGTACAACTAGGGATGACCTTCATGTCAGGGCAGACTGAACATTGCCAGAATCATGATGAAGACGTTTAATGTGAAGGTCACCAAGAGAAACTCCACAAAGATGCAAAAACATACACATGTGATGAATGCTCCAAAACCTTCAAATTTTCCAATATGCTTCTAAGGAACCAGACAATACACAGGAAAAGGAGGTCAACTTTCTGTCCTGTGTGTCATGAAGGCTTCTACATTGACTCAAATCTGCCAACACAAGTAAAAGAAAGTGAAAACATGTAGTACTTGTGGTAGAACATTCAGCCATAAAAACAACCTTCAAGTTCAAGACAGAATTCACACAGGAGAGAAGCCCTAAAAGTGCTCACTGTGTGGCCATGGCTTCTACCAGGTATTCCCATTCGAATTTAACCTGAGAGAAATTGTCACCAATCAGACTGAATTCTGTACCTTCCTCACAAGAAGGCACAGTCTTATTCTGTAATCCATACACAAATAAAAATGCAGTTTTTAACAGCAAGTAGAAAGGGAAGATGTTACTTCTGGATCGTTCCCTTTATATGTTTTTACATTCCACAGCATGTGTAAGAACGCTGTTATTTGTTTATTCACTAACATTTTTCTAATGCATTAAAGTCGCTAATAATTGTGACTGCCAAAATTAAAATTGAATGGAACTAGAATGCAAATGCTCCTTTAGTATATGTTGTGTTTCATGGTGTTTGTGTGTATGTGTGTGTGTATGTGTGTGTGTATATGTGTGTGTATATGTGTGTGTATATGTATGAGTATGTGTGTGTATGTGTGTGTATATATATAAGTGTGTGTATGTGTGTATGTATGTGTGTATGAGTGTGTATGTATATGTGTATGAGTGTGTGTGTATGTGTATGAGTGTGTGTATATGTGTATGTGTGTATGTGTGTGTATGTGTGTATGTGTATGTGTGTGTGTATGTATGAGTGTATGTGTATGTGTGTGTATGTGTGTGTATGTGTGTGTATGGATGTGTGTGTATGAGTGTGTATGTATGTGTGTATGTGTATGAGTGTGTGTATATGTGTATGTATGTATGTGTGTGTATGAGTGTGTGTGTATGTGTATGAGTGTATGTATGTATGTTTATGTGTGTGTATATGTATGAGTGTGTGTGTATGTGTGTGTATGAGTGTGTATGTTTGTGTGTGTATGAGTTGTGTGTGTATGTGTGTATGTGTATGAGTGTGTGTGTATGTGTATGAGTGTGTGTATATGTGTATGTGTGTGTATGTATTGTGTATGTATGTGTGTGTTACTGTTAATCTCTGTTATTTGCCTAAGTATTAAATTATGAGAGTACAATAGAAGGTTTAGTTCTTAAATTTGACACTGTATTCCTGGTGTTGTGCACAATTTTGTTTCGCCCAACAAATTCCAAACATTCTATGGTCTCTGGATCTCATCTCTACAGGTGATCAGCACAGTGGCTTGCCATTCTCTGTGACCTTTTCAAAACCTGTATGGACATGTAACCAAAATCTTAGGCTTGGTTTGTATGTGCATTACCCTATCAGCCATCTTTAATCCTACAAGTGCCTATGGCTTATTGTTCAAGAATGTGACCCCATATGAGGAGACAGTGTTCTGATGTAGAATAAATATTTTGTTAGATCACATTAGTTCAAAGAAACCACCCCTCTAAATTCCATTATATTTCCAGCACAATCTTCAAAGCTCTATCTACAGGAATCTAGACATTTACAAAGCAGAGGTAGTTTGTATGAATTCTAGTCCAACATGATGACAAATAGATGACAATTGGCAAATATTTTCCATGAATAAGCCCACAAAACTATTGTAATGAAAGACAAAGGAAATAATAGATGTATTGTGAGACAGGGTTTTGTGAAGAGATAAAGACAGCTTATGATGGTCGAATCTGTATGTGCTGTTGATTGCCTGGAGCAATTAGCACTAAGATCCTTTATCACATAGAAATATTCTGTGTTAACTATAACTTTCTCTTGATGTATTTAGTTCAGCCTTGGGTCAGGGAAGAAGGAGGTATAGGTTTATTAAAATACAGAGTTTCTTCAGCTGACATGAACAGCACATGTTTTTATATTCTCAACAGAGCCTGTGGATTATCCCTTCCCCAGAATTTGGCTTTCTAAACTTTTTCTTTAGTCCATATTCTCTACTCTTTATTTTTTACATTACAATTGTAGGTGGAAGAACATAATATCTCACAATTTCAACATTAAACATCAGTGGCTTATGGTTATAAGGATACTGTAGTCTTTTCAAACTTTGCAGGTTCTAGTCTATTGAAAATTACAGAATTTTGCATTTGAATTATAAATTTCCTTTAGGTTTTTAAGTTAGGTTATATTCTAATATTGAGGTTTGAGACCTGTGTATGTGAGTGTCAGTCGATGGAATTCAGCTGATAAAAATGAGATATATTGAATGCATGGATCATCACTGCAATCACAACCTCTTGGGAAAGTTAAACTAAGGAATTGCCTTAAGGTTCAATTTTGTATCTGTGAGTGTCTATATAAACCCCTTAATAGGTATTAATAATTTTATATAATAAATTTTCATTGAATAACTCTTACAATAGGGTATGGCCTTAATTTGTCTTAAGAGACAGAGGTCCGGTATAACAGCTGGGCAAGAAGGCAGGCACCATTCATTGTTAAGAGACAAGCCAGGGAGCTCCAGGTGATGCAAAGTTCCACTGTGGCAGAATTGGCCTGGCCATTCTTATTCTGGTGACAGCCATGGTGCTGCAATTCCCCCAGAAATGCAAATTCCAAGGCCCTAAGTTTGTCCCTTTTCTGAGTGGAGGCATTACTGAACTTCTTTCTCCATAAGACCCTTTTCTGAGCAAGAGCAAACATCGGTGGTAGAGGAGCTTGACACAACTGCAACTAGAATCTCTGGCAGGGGTGAGAAGCGAATGGAGCGTGGGTCTAGATGGATCACCCAACTCTCTAGGATGTGAGGCTACTGAGGATGAGGCAAGGCTGATTCAAGGGTCCTTGGTGTCCAGTCCCATGTTCCAGGGACTCCAGTGCTCCAAAGGGCAGCCATCTTGAGCTAGAACTTTTTAGTAACATCTCTACACCCAACAATCCCATCTCTGGGCCTCTCCCTAGGACCCTCCCTTCCTCTGACCAAAAGACACACATTGCCTCCCAGAGAACTGACTATAATAGAGGCAGAGCATGGCCTTGGTTGTTGTACCCAGCTAGGGCAGCTGAAGTCCCTGAACGTTTTTCTCCATGAATTTAGGGACATTTTCCAAGTTGGCCCTGAGAAATATAATTCCAAAAGGTTCTCTGAGCATTCCCAGTGGCCTCTTTCTGATGCATATGGTCCCTGTGCTTCAGGCATAGTTCCTCAAAGGTCAGATGGTCCCTGGAAAAACTGATATTGTGACCCTATAGCAGCAGTGGAGGATGATGACGCACCACATTATACACCTTACATGCAGAAATGGGTAGATTGCAGGCACCGGGCAACTCTGGCCTGCTTGTATTAAAAGGTCAGGAAGGCAAGGAGCAGCATTGCCAGTGCAAAGTCAGTGAGGCCTCTCAGAAGCTAAAAGTGCTGTTCTAAATGTGGCCAAACTTGCCCTTCCAGAACCTGTAGTGGCAGCATGATTTTGTAGATAAGAATACAGTTCTCATGTCACAACTTCAATGGCTCATCATATACTATGGGGGTTAAGATTTCGTTGTGAAAACTTGAAGGGCAGTTTCAAGGTGTGGCATTTTGGAATTGTGTGAAGTTTTAATACAGTTGTACAGCTTTAAACAATGTTATAGTGTCTCTGAATTGTGGGTAGAGAAGCATCAGAAAGCTGTTGTGTGAAGCCTTCCTATAGTCTGGCTGTTCTATTGTGGATTGGCATCATTGGCTTCCCTCATTCTAGATTTTCACTGAGGACCTGCAGCTGGCTCCTGCTAACTTGGGAGAAACATGGATGACAATTTTCTGAAGATCAGAGGGCACAGCCAGCCACAGAATTTTCCACAGAGGTTTTGGAGTGATGGCATACAACTTTAATTAGTACTCTAGAGGCAGAGATCCATTTGTATCTCTGTGAGTTCAAGGCCAGCCTGAGATACAGGAGATTAATCTAGTCCAGTAGAGAAACAGAGCCTGCCAGGTGTGGAACACATCTTTAGTCCTAGCACTTGGGATTTCATGTCTCTGCTCCAAGTACTTGTGAAGCCCACATGCCATTAATCCCAGCACTAGTAAGGTTGAAACAGGAAGTGGTAAGACTGGGCAGAGAAAGGAATATAAGGCAGAAGGAGAGAGAGTTTGCTCCCCTGTGCTTCTCTGCCTTTGCTTTCTTTCCCTTTTGCCTGAGGACTCCGTATTGCAGGAATTCTATTTGGTATTATAAGAAAAACCAGGAGCCAGATATTGGGGAAAAGCTGAAATATTGGAGACAGAGAAAAAAAACCACAGCCACTTCTCAGGCCTGTCTCTGTGAATCCTACAACTCCAACTCTCCATCCTAGGGAGGTACTAGGCCAAGCTAAACTCTTCTTTCTTTCTTTTTTTTTTTTTTTGTACCTTTCCTGGTGTATGGGAATGATGCAATATCGGATGTGAAATTCTACATCTGTATGACCCTCCATTTTAAAATCTCTATCACAAGCCTGTCATGGAAAGGTTTTCAGATTTCAAGGGTTCTTTTTTTTTAAAACCAGTTTTATGTTATATAAACAATAACATATGAGGGCTATTCTTAATACCATATTCTTGTTTCTATATGCTGAGGTCTCTACAGTACAGACATATGTTACAAATACTTTTATTCGAGTCATTTGTATAAATATACATTAGTCATCTGAAGAAAAATACCTTATGTCTATCTAGTACCCTAAGTCCCAACCCACTACCAAGGGTTTTATCATGTTCACTGGAGAATTTGGGATTCATAACTCTTTTGACATCAGGAAATTTAAACTCATTTAGAATAAGCCATATGTGAAAGCACAGGATAAAAGTCCTGGAAGGTAAATGTTAGTTTTGATAATCCTTTTCAGTGTGGTACTGTCCGCTTTTATTACAGTGACTTACAATTCTTCCTTAGGATGTATTCTTCCTAGGAAGCATCTGCATTGCATTAGAGATAACAGAGCTGGGGCTGGTTTAGGATTCTTTCCCTAATTCAAATGGTGGAAAACCATCCTTACCAGAATTGTTTATTTGCTTGGATTTGCCACTCTAGTTAAGAAAAATTTGTTCCCGTAAGACAGGCTGATGTTGGTCTTTCTAAGATATTTTGTTGTGCCGGGACTAGAGATCACCCTGCTCTATGTCTTGATTAATTGGAAGAAAACCATGGAGGGCTCTGATTCAATCTCCTCAAATCTATTAACATCACAGATTGACTCCCAAGGCCTGGCACTATAAAAGGAAGTCAACTTGAACAGAACCTCAGATGAAGCAGAGGAGAGACCTGGAGACAAACTCCCAGTACTTCCTTCCATCATCCTTGAATTCACTCATGTAAGGGGTAAATTTGGCGAAAGTAAGACTCAAGTAGGTGATAAATTTGGAGAAAAGAAACATTTTTTTCCTTGTGTGTGTGTGTGTGTGTGTGTGTGTGTGTGTGTGTGTGTGTGTGTGTGTGTGTGAGAGAGAGAGAGAGAGAGAGAGAGAGAGAGAGAGAGAGAGAGAGAGAGAGAGAGAATGAATGAATTTGTGTGTGTTGTTTCAGGAGATTCCTCTTCTCAATAATGGGGATATCTCAAAGGTGAAATTCATTGTCTATTGGACAACATTACTGATCAAGAGACTGACACTAAATAGTATGAAGAAAACACATGGATAGGAATTCACTTTTTTGATGGAAATGTCTTTGTGGCCCTGACCTTGCTGGTCATTAATTTTTAACATTTTGTTTGTTTGTTCATTTGTTTTGTTTCTTTTTAAAAATGGAGACAAGGGTTAAATTAAAGGTTTTCATTCTTCAAAAGTAGCTATACATTTTAAAAGGCATGAAGAGGTAACCTTTTGGAGCTACCAATATTACTTGTGCCTTATTTCAGGTCTTACATATTCAAGCCAAGTTTTTTCTACCTCTTTGGCCATAGTGTTATACTCACCTATTCTTATTTTTCTCGCGTCTAGAAGAATTTGTCTAACACTCTAATGAAATATTTACTATTAAGAAATCATGGACCATTTTCTGAAAGGAGTATTAGTAGATTTTTCTTTGTTATGATGTGACTCATCACTTTTTAAGGTACATCTTTAACATATTCCCAAATTTCTTAAACAGATCTTCACATCACAAGTCCGATCCTTGACTGAGAAAGTTGAAATTTTTGTTGAATCTTAGCAAATGGTTTCACAGATAAGAGACTTCTTCAAGGCTCAACCACCAAAAAATTTTTATTTATTAGACAACATGAAATCTACTCCAACTCTGGTCTCTCCTGTGCAGAGGGAAGAAGACATAACTAATTCCTCAAGGGTTCAGCCAAACTTTTCACCTAAGGAAAATGTTTCTTGTGCAAAGCAAGAGCTGCAAGCTCTCTGGGACATGTTTACTTCATGGTTGCAACCAGACAAGCAGAGCAAGGAGCAGATGATTTCTCAGCTGGTCTTGGAGCAGTTTCTAAAAATTGGGCACTGCAAGGACAATATGGCTTTGAAACAACAGTGGGAATCAAGTGGCAGAAACATAGGAAGATTCATGGAGGGTCTGACTGATGAATGCTTGAAGCCTCCTGTCTTGGTGAGTACCTTCTTTGAGAGACACTTAAGTTAAACTTAAAAGGTAATCATTTATATTTGGGAAACTTTAAGAAGGTTTTGTAGTTTTCTAATCGGGGCAACTGTATCACTGGCCTACACCAAAATATATTCTGTGGAGAATATCTATTGTCTGAATTAAGTTAAGTAGAACAGAAAACTCCCAATTGATTTCATATGTGACTACATTTTATTTATTCACATGGTAGAGAAGACAAAACAGCAAAACCATTTAGAAGATTAGATCACATATTCTGCAGTTTGAATGTCTTATGTAGGCTGGTGGTTACCTGATAGTCACAATTATTAATTTGAAATCTCAGTATACTTTAAAGTTTTTAGCGCTCAGAATTAGCCTGTTATCTCAGCAATTGTGAAATGGAAATTTGGGATCTAATTGTGTTAATGGTTTTTTATATCATATTGTAAATGTCAATTAGATGCCCTGTCTAAAATCCAAAATGGCTGAATGATAGAATATGGTTTCTGATGTTGAAATATGGCTAGCAAATGTATATGCAACAAATGTATATGACAAAACCATAAATGATGTCTTGATTAATAATGGTGCTACAATGCAAAAATTTTAAAATACTTAGTATAGATGTAATTAAATTGGATCATCTTTCACCATCTAGGTTTGCATAGTCCTCAGTCACTCTGCAAATTTGCCTAAGTGGTGAATTCTGACAAACACACCAAAGACACAATGATGTGGACAGACATTACAGAAACCACCCTTAACTTTTCCTTGAGAACAGTGAATCAACATTTACAAACACTGTGAATAGTTAGTTTTAGAGAACATAACTTGTGATTTCCATGATAACACAATAAGAAATGAGAGATGGACACATGATTTAACTGATGGTCCAGTGATGCAATCTAGTTACTAACAGGACAGAGTTTGAATCATTCACAGATTCACTGAAAATATTTATCTTCCTTGATTTACAGGTTCATGTCTGCATGCAGGGGCAGGAAGCCATCTTTTCTGAGAACATGTCCTTAAAAGAAGTCATCAAGATTCTTAAAGAACAGCAATCAGGAAGGAGTTTTTCACAAGAGAATTCAAGGTCATCATTGCTAGCCACCAGAGACAGGTTATTGGCAACTGGTGAGTGTCAGGGTCTGGAAAGAAGTGACATATTTTCTGGGGAGTCTTTCTTGAGCACAGTTTCACAGACTGTCTTATATTTACAGGACATAAAAACAATGAAGAATGCCAAAAGTGTCCTTGGAACAATATTGAAGTAAATGATTATTTTAAAAGTCCTGAAAATGAGATGAACATCCTTTTCATTACCCAAAAGGAACAGATTTCTGAGCCTATAGAAGTGAATATTTCTGATGAAATGCCTCTGGATTACAGCAAAACAGGTCAAATCAGCACTAGATATAAAGAAATATCTCAGAGGGCAAATTCTTCTGTAGATGTACCTACAGAGGAGAAACAAAAGGAAATTACCTCCAGGTCAGAGCAGTCTGAACAGTCCAAGTGGCATGATGCAAACTTCAAAATTGAGGGTCAACAAGAGAGACCCCACAGAGAGCCAAAAACTTACAGATGTGATGAATGCCCGAGAACTTTTAAATATCCCAGCCAGCTTTTAAGGCACCAGACAGTACACAGAAAGAAGAGGTCATTTTTCTGTACTGTGTGTCATAAAGGCTTCTTTAGTCAATCAAAACTCCAAGCACATGAGGTCATCCACAAGAAAAGTAAGGTGAAAACATGTGGTACTTGTGGAAAAACTTTTAGCCATAAAACCAACCTTCAAGCTCATAAGAGGATTCACACAGGAGAGAAGCCCTACAAGTGCTCCCTGTGTGACCTTAGCTTCCGCCACTCATACCCATACAAACGTCACCTGAGAAATTGCCACCAATCCGACTGAATTCTGTACCTTCCTCACAAGTGGTTATCTAGGCTACAGTCTTACTCTGTCATCTGCACCCAGAGAAACATGTAGTTTTTAACATCAGCTGGCAAGAGAAAGTGTGACATGTCGCTTTGGGCTTGTTCCCTTTATGTATTTGCACATTCTCCTTCATGTGTAAGAAAGCCGAGTCATTTGTCTGTTAAATAACATTTTTTCTAATGCAATTAAGTAGCTTATATTTTTGACTGACAAAAAATAAAAAAAGTAACTGAACAGGAATGCAAATGCTTCTTTATTATATGTTGTTTTGCATGGATGTGTGTGTGTGTGTGTGTGTGTGTGTGTGTGTGTGTGTAATATTTTGAATCATTTTTTTGCCTAAGTTTCACATTATGAGGGAACAATAGATGGCTTAGTTCTCAGTGCTTAAATTTTACAATGTAATCTTTGTGTTGTGAACCATTCTTTTCATCTCCACAATTTTCAAACACTCTCTGTTCTCTGGATCTCACCTATTCAGGTGATCAGCACAATGCTTTTAAGTACCTGTGATCTTTTCCAAACCCATGAGGAATCCAAAGCCAGAATTAGGCTTCCTTTGTGTGTGCATTACCATATAAGTCATCCCCCATATCACACGTGCTTAATGCTTATTGTTCAAGAACGTGACTCCACATGAGAAGACAGGGAGCTGATATAGAATAAAAATATTTCAACAGCTCACATTTTTCCTAAGGATCCACTCTTATAAGTTCCTCAATAGTCACAGAAAATCTACAGGCCCCTAGACACATCAAAGCAGAGGTACTTTATACGAATGCTTGCCTAAAATAATGACAAATAGATGACAGGTGCCAAATATTCTTGGTGGGTAAATTTGAAAATCAATTGTAATGAAAGTAAAGCAGAATGATAGTTATATGATGAGGTAGATCTCTGTGCAGTTGAAAACAATCAGATTAAGCTGATTGAGTTGCTAGAATCTGTACGTGCTGTTGATTTAATCAAACTTTCAGAGGTAAGTTCCAGTATCATGTAGAAATATTCTGTGTTAATTATAACTTTAACTTGATGTACCTAGTTTATCCTTTGATCAGGACAGGAGATATGAGTTTATTAAAATGCTGAGTTTCTTCAGCTGACATGAAACACATGTTTTGGGTTTTTTTTTTCTATTCATTTTTTTTTCTTAACTGAGCCTGACTAATTCCTTCCCCAGGATTTAGATTTCTAAATCTTTTCTTAATCCCATGCTCTCTACTCTTTCTTTTCCTCAGGAAACTTGTAGATGGAAGGAGTTAGTGTCTCACAATTTTGACATTACAGATTAATTGGCTGTGGTTGTAAGGATATTGTAGTGTTTTTAAACTTTCCAGGTTCCAGTGTTTTGAGGATTACAAAATTTTGAATTAGGATTACAAATTTCCTTAGGTTTCTAATTACGTTATGTTCTAATGTTGGGCTTTGAGGCATGTGTATGTGAGTGTCAGTTGATGGCATGCATTTGAAACCAATAAGATAAACTGAATGCACAGGGCATTTCTTCAATCACATCACCTGGGAGGTTTGGGCAATAGGATCAGAAGTTCACCCTATCTCTGCAACAAAGTGTTTGAAAGGCCACCCTTCCCTATGGGAGAACTCTTTAAAAAGAACATGACAAAACAGACTAAAAAATTCACCAAAAAAAGCCATTTTATTTTTGTTGTTTGTTGTGCCATTTGTGTGCAAATCCAAATTCAAGTGCAGTGGTTTTTAACTTGTGCACCTTGACACTTTGACAGAAGTCACATATCAAACATTCTGGATAGCTATTGTTTATATTGCAATTTATAAACATAGCAAAATACAGTCATAAAGAGGCAGTGAAAATAATTCTTTTGTGGCAGATCACCACACTGTAAGGGACTGTACTAAAGGGAATTAGCATTAGGCAGAAAAAGAACCACTCTGAAGAATCCAAACTATAAGGCTATTGAGGAGACATACTCTAAACCTGTCTAACCAATCCTGCAGTATGTTTGTTAAGAAATTTGGGTGGAGACTATGTGCCATTCCCAAAAAGGGATTTTCAAGACACACAATCAAAGTCATATTAATCTGGCCACATTTGTCTCTACAAGTCTGTGTAATTATAAAATATATATAAAGAAAAGCATTTAAAATTTCTTGAGGAAAAATCACAGGAGGATTTATTTGAAACATAGAGCATATCAATTAAACAACATGGATTCCACTCTTACTGTCTTGAGTCACCAGCCTATAAGTATACACAGCAGGCAGTTAGTGGAGAAAAATATTCGCCCCTATCTGTTGATATCATCATCCTTAGAGTCTCCTCTAGCAACCCTAGTTTTCCTGGTGACCTGTAGCAGCACTGGATTTTGTGATGGGTTCAAGAGTTACTGAGGGAGACATAGACATGTAGTTTTGGAATCTTGAGGATCACGAATGGGGCATGGTTAGCCTTTTTTGAAGACCTGTTGAATGCTGTCTGCTTTTCCTGTAGGTTCCTGTGTTCTCAGAGAGGATTACCATTACAAGTGCATGGAACCATTCAACTTTCCAGGAATTGCCTTAATGTTTGATTTTGTATCAGTGAGTGTTTATAAAAACCCCTACATAAATATTAATCCTTTTAAATATTAAACTGTCGTTGAGAAATTCTGACAATGTGGTATTATGTTATCCTGCTTTATGAGGCAGATATAAAAGCTAGGCAAGATGGCATGCACCATCTAGGTTGAGAGTGAATCCAGGAAGCTTCAGGTGATGTAAAGTTATACTGTGGAAGAATTAGCCTGTTCATGCTGACCCTGGTGGCAGCCAAGTTCTGCAGTCCCACCAGAGGTGCAAAATCCAAGACTGTGAAGTTTGCCTGATCTTCAATGGCAGCATTATGATTCTCTAATATAAGACTCTTGTATGAACAAGGTAGAGTAGCTTGTACTCAGTGGCAGAGCAGCTTGAGGCAGCTGCAACTGGGATCTCTGTCAGGGGCTACAGGTGGATGGGGCCTGGGCTTGGATAGATTGCTCAGTACTCCAGGATATGGGGCTCGTGAGTATATGGCAAGTCTTATTCAAGGGGTCCTGGTGTCCAGTTCCATGTGCCAAGGACTCTTGTGCCCCAAATGTCAGCCACCTTGGACTAGAACATTCTACTTACATCTCTACACCCACCAAATCCCCTCTCTGGGCCTCTTCCTAATGCCCGAGGCATACACTGCATACCAGAGATCTGACTCCAGTAGAAGTAGAGCATGGCCTTGGTGTCTGCACACAGCTAGAGCAGCTGAAGCTTCTGAACCTTTTGCTGCATGACTCTCCTTTAGGGACATTGACCAAGTGGGCTCAAAGAAATACAGTTCCTGATGGTACTATGGACATTCCCAGGGGGCTCTCTCAGCTGCTTTCATGTTCTGTTGATTCAGTATCAGCTCCTCAAGAAGGTCATCTGGTCCCTGGAAACACTGATATTATCATCTTATGTAAACAGAGGGGGAGGTTAGCACAGCACATGGGACCCTGTGCATGAATAAATGGGCAGATTTCAAACAACAGGCAAATCTGGCCTAGTTTTATGGACAAGACCAGGAAGGTAAAGGCCAGTATTGTTTAGACAGAGGAAGTAAGGCTTCTGAAAAGCTAAGTGTACTATGCTCTAAAAAAGGCCAAACTTCCCCTTCCAGAACCTGTAGTGGCAGCATCATGAAACAACTTCTGTGGATAAATGTTTCAAATTGAATAAAAACCTGTCTGGAATATCGGAGGACAGAGCAATCTCTTCTAGCTTTTGTTCTGGTTTTTTTTTTTTTTGAGACAGTTTTATCTGCAACAGTCTTGGCAGTAGTTCTGGAACTTGCTTTGAAGACCAGGCTGGCTTTGAACTCACGGAGATTCCCTGGCCTCTGCTTCCCAAGTGCTGAGACTAACAATGTGTGCCATCACTGCCTTCCTGGAATCCTGGAACTCCCTTTGTAAACTAAAATGGCCTCAAAATCAGATTTTCTGGGATTAAGGGTGTAGGTCACGACACCCAGATATTCCTGTGCTGGGTTTGGATAGATTGCTCAGTACTCCAGGGTATGAGGTGTGATTAAAGGTGTGATTTACCACTGTCTGATTCTCCTAGACTGACTGTGCGTAGATCCCTCTGATATCTCAGACTGGTTTTTATTAAATTTAAAACATCCTCACAAAATTCCATTGCTCAACAATATACTATGAGGGTTAAGAATGTGATTGTGTAGCTTCAAGAAGTCCTTTCTTGTTTCTGAGTTGTGGGTAAAGACACATCAGAAAGAAGTTGTCTGAAGCCTTACTACAGTCTGGCTTCTTTATTGTATCTTTGCATCATTGCCTCCCTTCACTCCAGATCTTCACTGAGGATCTGCAACTGGTTCTTGCTAACTTGGGAGAAACACAGGTGACAGTTACTGGTTTCTAAGTTTACAGGTATACACAGCTCTCACTGTTACTTTACATATATGAACTAACTATCCCAACAATGGTAGCATTCTGACTGAAGGGAAACAGTAACAGATCACCTATAAATTAAGCAGTAAAAAGAAAGCAGTAAATGTCTGGATGAAAGCAGGAAACTAGAAAAAGAATGAAGTTAGCTACCCTGAAATGAGGCAATGTTGTATGATACCTTGTTTGTGTTCAGACAGATGAAGCTTAAATGGGGATTAGAGGGATAGGCTAGTCTTTAGTGGTGGCACACACCTTTAATCCCAGCACTTGGGAGAATTAACAAGAAAACAAGGAGTTCAAGACTACTCTGGGCTGTAGGAGATTGATTCAGTCTAAAACAGAAACACACACTGACAGTTGAGGCTCACACCTTTAATCCTAGCTTCTTGGAAACTCCTGCCTCTGGTTCCCACTGGGTGGAGTCAGGCTGTTAATCCCAGCACTTCAGGGGTAGAAACAGGAATGTAAGGCTTGTGGCAGGGAATGGGCTCCAGGGTGCCAGCCCATAAACAGAAACACAGTTTGATTCCACCCCTCATGGCTCCACACACTGCTCAGGCCAGTCTTTCCCTCTCCACCCAGCTATTTCACTTCCTGCTTAAACTTTCCTAGTGCTAGGATTGAGGCTGTGTCTGCTGCTACCTGGCTCTGTTAGGCCTTGAATTCAGAGAGATCCAGAGGGATCTCTGCCTCCCCAGTGATGGAATTAAAGGTGTGGTTCACCATTCCCTGTTCTTCTTGGCTTGGCTCTGTGAGTGTGTGAGTGGCTCTGTCCTCTGATATTTCAGCTATTTTAATATATATTGTATATAATGTTAAATTATATAATATATCACCACAACTCAGAGGCATTCAGTCTTAGGCTTTGTGGAAACAGGATCTTCCCCTTTCAGCCTAAGGATATAACAGTGGTGAGAAGCTTTTCCAGTGGCTAATTACTCTGCTGCTCAAATCTTCTAGTATTTACCCCAATACATGACTTCCAGTTTTTATTGTAAGACCAAGATGGATTCATACAACAGACAACGCTGTTGACAAGGTAAAGAATTTTATACTGGAAAACAAATGATATATCAAGACTATTGCAAGGTTTAGTGAGATATTTGTACAACTAAACCTACATATTAGGATTTGAGCATGAAGATGTCTATACACTGGAAGTTATATAAGCAAAATTTGACCTTGTGAATATATTTAAGACACCAACTAGATCTATTCGAACTGAATATTACTTTGTACATTTACATTGTTTACAATAAACACCAAGTCAAACAACTTGCCTAACTCTTTGTTTACTTCTGAGCTTTTTTTTCCTATATTGTAAATATTACAAAGATATTGTCAGTCACTGTGCTTCGCTCACTGGAAAGAATACTTTCCTATTGGAATGAATAAGTAAACTGATGTGTTTTCAAAAAAGCATCAAATAGAAAGAGAATGAAGTTGGCTACCCTGAGATGAGATAATGGTGTATGATACCTTGTTTTTGTTCAGACAGATGAAACTTAAATGGAGATTAGAGGGATAGGCTAGTCTTTAGTGGTGGCACACAACTTTAATCTCTGCACTTTGGAGAATTAACAAGAAAACAAGGAGTTCAAGACTACTCTGGGCTGTAGGAGATTGATTCAGTCTAAAACAGAAACACACACTGACAGTTGAGGCTCACACCTTTAATCCTAGCTTCTGGGAAGCTCCTGCCTTTGTTTCCCACTTGGTGGAGTCAGGCTGTTAATCCCAGCACTTCAGGGGTAGAAACAGGAATGTAAGGCTTGTGGAGAGTCTATCAATCTTTCTTATAGGTCTGAGAATTTGTAGAGGTTAAAAAAAAATCTCAGTTTGGGGTCAGACCTGCCTTGTTGAGCTTTTGCCTTCCGAATTAAATTTGACTAATTAGGATCACATATCAAGGCAACATTCCAGATCTAGAATGGACAAAGTAAAGGAATCCCTGTTCATAAATGACCAATAAAAAGAAAATTATGAACTTGTGCCCTCTGCCTCCTCATAACCTATTCACAGTAAAGTGTACAGAGAGTTTTAGGCACAAAATTTTAAAATAAATCTGTATTGTGTTCTCTGCAATGATCACAAACAGGGATGTTAAGGAATGGGAGGTGTGGCTCTGTTAACAAAGTGCTGTGGAGAATAAAGCCTTACATTTCAACACTTCAAGTTAAGTTTTTAAAGGTAGGAGTGGTATCATGGGTTTGTAACAATAGCATTGGGATGGCGGGGACAGAAGAATCCCAGGAGCTCCAGGCCACTGGTTAACCTCTAGGTAGGAGAACTTTTCTAGAAAAATAGGATGGATGACTCATCAAGATTCATTCTATGGTTGAATTCTCACCCCTTATGACCAAGAAAGATACAAGATTTGCAAAATTCCCAAGTACATTCATGTAGCAAAAATTGTTTTAAAAGGTTTAAAAAGGAATAGAAAAAGTCACAACAAATAACACAAAATATGAGAACACACCTTTGCTATCCATATAAATCACTTCCTTAATAGAATGGAGTATACTATACTTCAAAATAATGGATTGCACTTTTCCAATAAATGAAAATACCTTTTAGAATGTATAGCAAGAAAAAGGTAGGCAAAAAATAACCTCTTTAACACCATCCTTCATGCTTATTTTATGTGTTGATCTTCAGAGTTTAAAATATCTCTGTGTAAGCTTGAGGAGTATAAAATCTACCTGCTTGTTATTTATTCACCAACCACATTTTTAAGCCTTAGACAATATTGCCTGATTAATCTCTTTCTTTACACTGTGTTTTTAAAAAGTAGTCTTTTTCCTTATTCCTCAATGCTTCCCTAGGTTTACTTCTGTGATTGGGACAAGTTTTCACCAATGTTTCATTGTTTGGAATGTTTGGAAGCCTAAATTTTTTCATCCATATAAGTAGATGGTGGTGTGGATCTACAGTTGAGTTGAAAATTTTTCATGTAGCTTTTAAAAGGACCTTGGAATGAAAACCTATTGGTTAGAGCAACAGAATCTCATCTCAACTCAGGACAAAAACAGTCAGCCTCAGGTCAGAACTTCCTACTGTGGCAACACACCATACAGGTGGAAGTTACTTTCCTATAAAGGTAAAGATAATTAGCATCTTGAGCCTAATCTGGGTGAGTTGACTGTATTGCTGTGGTTTAAATTTAGATTTAAAGATATTTTAACATGATTTAAATGTTGTTTTCAGCTAAATGAGAAATGACTTGTATACATCTAATCCATGAAGATCTAATAATTTTACCAAGATCCCTAAGTTAATCAGTAATACCTTTCTGTCTTAGAATTTTCTTCTTGCATTTAATTATTTCTTCCATCTTACTTTTATTTTCAATGTACTCTTCATTAAAAAAATATTGTAAAATTGCCACTACTAACTAAGAAGCAATTTATGAGTGATAGCTGCTGGGGAGGTCGAAGGAGTTTTCTTCAATATAGTGAGTCATAGAAACTGGAATGAGACAGAGTGTTGGGGACAAGACTTCAACATGTGAATTTCAGGGAAGACAATCAAGCTAACAATTAGCTTAGAGAGAAACATTCTTTTCTTAAATTTTGTATCTCAGCTCTGTTTATTTGATTATTCTTTGCTCCTTCTCAACAAGCAATGTTCATTTCCAAAGTATTGAGAAATGAGTACTAACCTTTCACTTTTCTATATCTCTTCCTTTCTCCTCCCTTCTGAGAAAGATTTCATGTTTCCTAAGCTGACCTCTCTATGAAGCCAAGAAGGACCTTGAACTCCTGATCTCCTGGCCTCCACTAGGCTTGCCTCCCATAATTTGTGCAATGCTATGGATTAATCCAGGGCCTATGGAATTGGAAGAAAGCACTCTAAAAATCCAGTTGCACTCCCAGCTCCCTCATCCCTTAAAAGGGTCTCTAATAGAATCTTTACAGTCAAGCAGGTATTACTGAACCCTTGAATTCCCAACTCCTACTCATTTATGTTCTCTCTGACATTTCTTTTTCCTCAAACCCTTGTGACAGTACCATAACATCATAGGTGTTTATGAAGTGTGCCACTTTTAGGACCTTTGTAAGGTGAACCAGATGGTACCCTGGTACTGGTCACCAGCATCAAGAAACAGCATACTAGGTTCCTCCTTAATGAAATTTGCCTTTAATGTAAGCATTCAGGTGTCAGTGACAAGTGTGTGTGGGTATGAGCTCAACCTTGACTTGGTATCAGTTCTAGCACAGTCAGAGCTACATTGAAAAAAGTCCAAAAAATGGACAAACACACAAAATAGAAAATCTACAGACAAACAAAAACACAAAGAATGGTTGAAATAGTGATGCAGCTCTGGGACCCCAGGGATGAGGAACAGGAAATTATAGTTTTACAGTGCAAGATCATTCTCAATTACCTAGTCAGTCTGTTAACAGAGTATGCTACAAGGCACCTAGTTGCAAATACATTCAGAGAACAGAAAACCAAAATAATTAAAAAAAGAGAGTATAAACCTCTTCATTTCTGGACACATATTTTAACTACTGCCCAGAATGCAATACTCACAAAATGTCTATCAGAGTTCATGGATTCAGGAAAGAAAACATTTATTTCCCCACAGAGATGAGACCATGCAGCCTGCCATTTGTATGGTGTGCTTCACAGACCTTATGTCTATCTAGTACCCTAAGTCCCAACCCATTACCAAGGGTTTTATCATGTTCACTGGAGAATTTGGGATTCATAACTCTTTTGACATCAGGAAATTTAAACTCATTTAGAATAAGCCATATGTAAAAGCACAGGATAAAAGTCCTGGAAGATAAATGTTAGTTTTGATAATCCTTTTCAGTGTGGTACTGTCCACTTTTATTACAGTGACTTACAATTCTTCCTTAGGATGTATTCTTCCTAGGAAGCATCTGCATTGCATTAGAGATAACAGAGCTGGGGCTGGTTTAGGATTCTTTCCCTAATTCAAATGGTGGAAAACCATCCTTCCCAGAATTATTTATTTGCTTGGATTTGCCACTCTAGTTAAGAAAAATTTGTTCCCGTAAGACAGGCTGATGTTGGTCTTTCTAAGATATTTTGTTGTGCCAGGACTAGAGATCACCCTGCTCTATGTCTTGATTAATTGGAAGAAAACCATGGAGGGCTCTGATTCAATCTCCTCAAATCTATTATCATCACAGATTGACTCCCGAGGCCTGGCACTATAAAAGGAAGTCAACTTGAACAGAACCTCAGATGAAGCAGAGGAGAGACCTGGAGACACACTCCCAGTACTTCCTTCCATCATCCTTGAATTCACTCATGTAAGGGGTAAATTTGGCGAAAGTAAGACTCAAGTAGGTGATAAATTTGGAGAAAAGAAACATTTTTTTCCTTGTGTGTGTGTGTGTGTGTGTGTGTGTGTGTGTGTGTGTGTGTGTGTGTGTGAGAGAGAGAGAGAGAGAGAGAATGAATGAATGAATGAATGAATGAATGAATGAATGAATTTGTGTGTGTTGTTGTAGGAGATTCCTCTTCTCAATTATGGGGATATCTCAAAGGTGAAATTCATTGTCTATTGGACAACATTACTGATCAAGAGACTGACACTAAATAGTATGAAGAAAACACATGGATAGGAATTCACTTTTTTGATGGAAATGTCTTTGTGGCCCTGACCTTGCTGGTCATTAATTTTTAACATTTTGTTTGTTTGTTCATTTGTTTTGTTTCTTTTTAGAAATGGAGACAAGGGTTAAATTAAAGGTTTTCATTCTTCAAAAGTAGCTATACATTTTAAAAGGCATGAAGAGGTAACCTTTTGGAGCTACAAATATTACTTGTGCCTGATTTCAGGTCTTACATATTCAAGCCAAGTTTTTTCTTCCTCTTTGGTCATAGTGTTATACTCACCTATTCTTATTTTTCTCCCGTCTAGAAGAATTTGTCTAACACTCTAATGAAATATTTACTATTAAGAAATCATGGAACATTTTCTGAAAGGAGTATTAGTAGATTTTTCTTTGTTATGATGTGACTCATCACTTTTTAAGGTACATCTTTAACATATTCCCAAATTTCTTAAACAGATCTTCACATCACAAGTCCGATCCTTGACTGAGAAAGTTGAAATTTTTGTTGAATCTTAGCAAATGGTTTCACAGATAAGAGACTTCTTCAAGGCTCAACCACCCAAAAATTTTTATTTATTAGACAACATGAAATCTACTCCAACTCTGGTCTCTCCTGTGCAGAGGGAAGAAGACATAACTAATTCCTCAAGGGTTCAGCCAAACTTTTCACCAAAGGAAAATGTTTCTTGTGCAAAGCAAGAGCTGCAAGCTCTCTGGGACATGTTTACTTCATGGTTGCAACCAGACAAGCAGAGCAAGGAGCAGATGATTTCTCAGCTGGTCTTGGAGCAGTTTCTAAAAATTGGGCACTGCAAGGACAATATGGCTTTGAAACAACAGTGGGAATCAAGTGGCAGAAACATAGGAAGATTCATGGAGGGTCTGACTGATGAATGCTTGAAGCCTCCTGTCTTGGTGAGTACCTTCTTTGAGAGACACTTAAGTTAAACTTAAAAGGTAATCATTTATATTTGGGAAACTTTAAGAAGGTTTTGTAGTTTTCTAATCGGGGCAACTGTATCACTGGCCTACACCAAAATATATTCTGTGGAGAATACCTATTGTCTAAATTAAGTTAAGTAGAACAGAAAACTCCCAATTGATTTCATATGTGACTACATTTAATTTATTCACATGGTAGAGAAGACAAAACAGCAAAGCCATTTAGAAGATTAGATCACATATTCTGCAGTTTGAATGTCTTATGTAGGGTGGTGGTTACCTGATAGTCACAATTATTAATTTGAAATCTCAGTATACTTTAAAGTTTTTAGCGCTCAGAATTAGCCTGTTATCTCAGCAATTGTGAAATGGAAATTTGGGATCTAATTGTGTTAATGGTTTTTTATATCATATTGTAAATGTCAATTAGATGCCCTGTCTAAAATCCAAAATGTCTGAATGATAGAATATGGTTTCTGATGTTGAAATATGGCTAGCAAATGTATATGCAACAAATGTATATGACAAAACCATAAATGATGTCTTGATTAATAATGATGCTACAATGCAAAAATTTTAAAATACTTAGTATAGATGTAATTAAATTGGATCATCTTTCACCATCTAGGTTTGCATAGTCCTCAGTCACTCTGCAAATTTGCCTAAGTGGTGAATTCTGACAAACACACCAAAGACACAATGATGTGGACAGACATTCCAGAAACCACCCTTAACTTTTCCTTGAGAACAGTGAATCAACATTTACAAACACTGTGAATAGTTACTTTTAGAGAACATAACTTGTGATTTCCATGATAACACAATAAGAAATGAGAGATGGACACATGATTTAACTGATGGTCCAGTGATGCAATCTAGTTACTAACAGGACAGACTTTGAATCATTCACAGATTCACTGAAAATATTTATCTTCCTTTATTTACAGGTTCATGTCTGCATGCAGGGGCAGGAAGCCATCTTTTCTGAGAACATGTCCTTAAAAGAAGTCATCAAGATTCTTAAAGAACAGCAATCAGGAAGGAGTTTTTCACAAGAGAATTCAAGGTCGTCATTGCTAGCCACCAGAGACAGGTTATTGGCAACTGGTGAGTGTCAGGGTCTGGAAAGAAGTGACATATTTTCTGGGGTGTCTTTCTTGAGCACAGTTTCACAGACTGTCTTATATTTATAGGACATAAAAACAATGAAGAATGCCAAAAGTGTCCTTGGAACAATATTGAAGTAAATGATTATTTTAAAAGTCCTGAAAATGAGATGAACATCCTTTTCATTACCCAAAAGGAACAGGTTTCTGAGCCTATAGAAGTGAATATTTCTGATGAAATGCCTCTGGATTACAGCAAAACAGGTCAAATCAGCACTAGATATAAAGAAATATCTCAGAGGGCAAATTCTTCTGTAGATGTACCTACAGAGGAGAAACAAAAGGAAATTACCTCCAGGTCAGAGCAGTCTGAACAGTCCAAGTGCCATGATGCAAACTTCAAAATTGAGGGTCAACAAGAGAGACCCCACAGAGAGCCAAAAACTTACAGATGTGATGAATGCCCGAGAACTTTTAAATATCCCAGCCAGCTTTTAAGGCACCAGAAAGTACACAGAAAGAAGAGGTCATTTTTCTGTACTGTGTGTCATAAAGGCTTCTTTAGTCAATCAAAACTCCAAGCACATGAGGTCATCCACAAGAAAAGTAAAGTGAAAACATGTGGTACTTGTGGAAAAACTTTTAGCCATAAAACCAACCTTCAAGCTCATAAGAGGATTCACACAGGAGAGAAGCCCTACAAGTGCTCCCTGTGTGACCTTAGCTTCCGCCAGTCATACCCATACAAACGTCACCTGAGAAATTGCCACCAATCCCACTGAATTCTGTACTTCCTCACAAGTGGTTATGTAGGCTACAGTCTTACTCTGTCATCTGCACCCAGAGAAACATGTAGTTTTTAACATCAACTGGCAAGAGAAAGTGTGACATGTTGCTTTGGGCTTGTTCCCTTTATGTGTTTGCACATTCTCCTTCATGTGTAAGAAAGCCGAGTCATTTGTCTGTTAAATAACATTTTTTCTAATGCAATTAAGTAGCTTATATTTTTGACTGACAAAAAATAAAAAAAGTAACTGAACAGGAATGCAAATGCTTCTTTATTATATGTTGTTTTGCATGGATGTGTGTGTGTGTGTGTGTGTGTGTGTGTGTGTAATATTTTGAATCATTTTTTTTGCCTAAGTTTCACATTATGAGGGAACAAGAGATGGCTTAGTTCTCAGTGCTTACATTTTACATTGTAATCTTTGTGTTGTGAACCATTCTTTTCAGCTCCACAATTTTCAAACACTCTCTGTTCTCTGGATCTCACCTATGCAGGTGATCAGCACAATGCTTTTAAGTACCTGTGATCTTTTCCAAACCCATGAGGAATCCAAAGCCAGAATTAGGCTTCCTTTGTATGTGCATTACCATGTAAGTCATCCCCCATATCACAAGTGCTTAATGCTTATTGTTCAAGAACGTGACTCCACATGAGAAGACAGGGAGCTGATATAGAATAAAAATATTTCAACAGCTCACATTTTTCCTGAGGATCCACTCTTATAAGTTCCATAATAGTCACAGAAAATCTACAGGCCCCTAGACACATCAAAGCAGAGGTACTTTATACGAATGCTTGCCTAAAATAATGACAAATAGATGACAGGTGCCAAATATTTTTGGTGAGTAAATTTGAAAATCAATTGTAATGAAAGTAAAGCAGAATAATAGTTATATTATGAGGTAGATCTCTGTGCAGTTGAAAACAATCAGATTAAGCTGATTGAGTTGCTAGAACCTGTATGTGCTGTTGATTTAATCAAACTTTCAGAGGTAAGTTCCAGTATCATGGAGAAATATTCTGTGTTAATTATAACTTTAACTTGATGTACCTAGTTTATCCTTTGATCAGGACAGGAGAAATGAGTTTATTAAAATGCTGAGTCTCTTCAGCTGACATGAAACACATGTTTTGGGGGTTTTTTTTTCCTATTCATTTTTTTTTTCTTAACTGAGCCTGACTAATTCCTTCCCCAGGATTTAGATTTCTAAATCTTTTCTTAATCCCATGCTCTCTAGTCTTTCTTTTCCTCAGGAAACTTGTAGATGGAAGGAGTTAGTGTCTCACAATTTTGACATTACAGATTAATTGGCTGTGGTTGTAAGGATATTGTAGTGTTTTTAAACTTTCCAGGTTCCAGTGTTTTGAGGATTACAAAATTTTGAATTAGGATTACAAATTTCCTTAGGTTTCTAATTACGTTATGTTCTAATGTTGGGCTTTGAGGCATGTGTATGTGAGTGTCAGTTGATGGCATGCGTTTGAAAACAATAAGATAAACTGAATGCACAGGGCATTTCTTCAATCATATCACCTGGGAGGTTTGGGCAATAGGATCAGAAGTTCACCCTATCTCTGCCACAAAGTGTTTGAAAGGCCACCCTTCCCTATAGGAGAGCTCTTTAAAAAGAACATGACAAAACAGACTAAAAAATTCACAAAAAAAAGCCATTTTATTTTTGTTGTTTGTTGTGCCATTTGTGTGCAAATCCAAATTCAAGTGCAGTGGTTTTTAACTTGTGCACCTTGACACTTTGACAGAAGTCACATATCAAACATTCTGGATAGTTATTGTTTATATTGCAATTTATAAACATAGCAAAATACAGTCATAAAGAGGCAGTGAAAATAATTCTTTTGTGGCAGATCACCACACTACAAGTGACTGTACTAAAGGGAATTAGCATTAGGCAGAAAAAGAACCACTCTGAAGAATCCAAACTATAAGGCTATTGAGGAGACATACTCTAAACCTGTCTAACCAATCCTGCAGTATGTTTGTTAAGAAATTTGGGTGGAGACTATGTGCCAATTCCAGAAAGGGATTTTCAAGACACACAATCAAAGTCATATTAATCTGGCCACATTTGTCTTCTACAAGTCTCTGTAATTATAAAATATATATAAAGAAAAGCATTTAAAATTTCTTGAGGACAAATCACAGGAGGATTTATTTGAAACATAGAGCATATCAATTAAACAACATGGATTCCACTCTTACTGTCTTGAGTCACCAGCCTATAAGTATACACAGCAGGCAGTTAGTGGAGAAAAATATTCACCCCTATCTGTTGATATAATCATCCTTAGAGTCTCCTCTAGCAACCCTAGTTTTCCTGGTGACCTGTAGCAGCACTGGATTTTGTGATGGGTTCAAGAGTTACTGAGGGAGACATAGACATGTAGTTTTGGAATCTTGAGGATCACGAATGGGGCATGGTTAGCCTTTTTTGAAGACCTGTTGAATGCTGTCTGCCTTTCCTGTAGGTTCCTGTGTTCTCAGAGAGGATTACCATTACAAGTGCATGGAACCATTCAACTTTCCAGGAATTGCCTTAATGTTTGATTTTGTATCAGTGAGTGTTTATAAAAACCCCTACATAAATATTAATCCTTTTAAATATTAAACTGTCATTGAGAAATTCTGACAATGTGGTATTATGTTATCCTGCTTTATGAGGCAGATATAAAAGCTAGGCAAGATGGCATGCACCATCTAGGTTGAGAGTGAATCCAGGAAGATTCAGGTGATGTAAAGTTATACTGTGGAAGAATTAGCCTGTTCATGCTGACCCTGGTGGCAGCCAAGTTCTGCAGTCCCACCAGAGGTGCAAAATCCAAGACTGTGAAGTTTGCCTGATCTTCAATGGCAGCATTATGATTCTCTTATATAAGACTCTTGTATGAACAAGGTAGAGTAGCTTGTACTCAGTGGTAGAGCAGCTTGAGGCAGCTGCAACTGGGATCTCTGTCAGGGGCTACAGGTGGATGGGGCCTGGGCTTGGATAGATTGCTCAGTACTCCAGGATATGGGGCTCGTGAGTATATGGCAAGTCTTATTCAAGGGGTCCTGGTGTCCAGTTCCATGTGCCAAGGACTCTTGTGCCCCAAATGTCAGCCACCTTGGACTAGAACATTCTACTTACATCTCTACACCCACCAAATCCCCTCTCTGGGCCTCTTCCTAATGCCCGAGGCATACACTGCATACCAGAGATCTGACTCCAGTAGAAGTAGAGCATGGCCTTGGTGTCTGCACACAGCTAGAGCAGCTGAAGCCTCTGAACCTTTTGCTGCATGACTCTCCTTTAGGGACATTGACCAAGTGGGCTCAAAGAAATACAGTTCCTGATGGTACTATGGACATTCCCAGGGGGCTCTCTCAGCTGCTTTCATGTTCTGGTGATTCAGGATCAGTTCCTCAAGAAGGTCATCTGGTCCCTGGAAACACTGATATTATCATCTTATGTAAACAGAGGGGGAGGTTAGCACAGCACATGGGACCCTGTGCATGAATAAATGGGCAGATTTCAAACAACAGGCAAATCTGGCCTAGTTTTATGGACAAGACCAGTAAGATAAAGGCCAGTATTGTTTAGACAGAGGAAGTAAGGCTTCTGAAAAGCTAAGTGTACTATGCTCTAAAAAAGGCCAAACTTCCCCTTCCAGAACCTGTAGTGGCAGCATCATGAAACAACTTCTGAGGATAAATGTTTCAAATTGAATAAAAACCAGTCTGGAATGTCAGAGGACAGAACAATCTCTTCTAGCTTTTGTTCTGTTTTTTTTTTTTTTTTTTTGAGACAGTTTTATCTGCAACAGTCTTGGCATTAGTTCTGGAACTTGCTTTGAAGACCAGGCTGGCTTTGAACTCACAGAGATTCCCTGGCCTCTGCTTCCCAAGTGCTGAGACTAACAATATGTGCCATCACTGGCTTCCTGGAATCCTGGAACTCCCTTTGTAAACTAAAATGGCCTCAAAATCAGATTTGCTGGAATTAAGGGTGTAGGTCACCACACCCAGATATTCCTGTGCTGGGTTTGGATAGATTGCTCAGTACTCCAGGGTATGAGGTGTGATTAAAGGTGTGATTTACCACTGTCTGATTCTCCTAGACTGACTGTGCGTAGATCCCTCTGATATCTCAGACTGGTTTTTATTAAATTTAAAACATCTTCACAAAATTCCATTGCTCAACAATATAGTATGAGGGTTAAGAATGTGATTGTGTAGCTTCAAGAAGTCCTTTCTTGTTTCTGAGTTGTGGGTAAAGACACATCAGAAAGAAGTTGTCTGAAGCCTTACTACAGTCTGGCTTCTTTATTGTATCTTTGCATCATTGCCTCCCTTCACTCCAGATCTTCACTGAGGATCTGCAACTGGTTCTTGCTAACTTGGGAGAAACACAGGTGACAGTTACTGGTTTCTAAGTTTACAGGTATACACAGCTCTCACTGTTACTTTACATATATGAACTAACTATCCCAACAATAGTAGCATTCTGACTGAGGGGAAACAGTAACAGATCACCTATAAATTAAGCAGTAAAAAGAAAGCAGTAAATGTCTGGATGAAAGCAGGAAACTAGAAAAAGAATGAAGTTAGCTACCCTGAAATGAGGCAATGTTGTATGATACCTTGTTTGTGTTCAGACAGATGAAGCTTAAATGGGGATTAGAGGGATAGGCTAGTCTTTAGTGGTGGCACACACCTTTAATCCCAGCACTTGGGAGAATTAACAAGAAAACAAGGAGTTCAAGACTACTCTGGGCTGTAGGAGATTGATTCAGTCTAAAACAGAAACACACACTGACAGTTGAGGCTCACACCTTTAATCCTAGCTTCTGGGAAGCTCCTGCCTTTGGTTCCCACTCGGTGGAGTCAGGCTGTTAATCCCAGCACTTTAGGGGTAGAAACAGGAATGTAAGGCTTGTGGAGAGTGTATCAATCTCTCTTATAGGTCTGAGAATTTGTAGAGGTTAAAAAAAATCTCTTTGGGGTCAGACCTGCCTTGTTGAGCTTTTACCTTCCGAATTAAATATGACTAATTATGATCACATATTAAGGCAACATTCCATTTATAGAATGGATAAAGTAAAAGAATCTTTGTTTATAGATGGCCAATAAAAATAAAATTTTGAAGCCATGTGCTCTGTTTTTCTCCATATATCCTCTAAACAGTAAACTATATAGAGAGTTTGTGGCACAACATTTATAAATAAAATTGTGTTGTGTTCTCCACAATGGTATCGAACAGGGATGTTAAGAACTGGGGAGTTGTGACTCTGGTAACAAAATGCTGTAGAGAATAAGTGCCTTACATTTCAACCCTTAAAGTTATGTTTTTAAAGATAAGAGTGGTACCATGGGTTTGTAACTTTACTGTCAGGCTGGCAAAAGCAGGAGAATGTCAGGAGCTCCATGAAATTCAATCTAGCTAGAGACCAGGTATTACTAAGAGAATGTTCCTCAAAAAACTATTTGGCTTGCTTCTCAGAGTGACTTCTATGGTTGAACCCTCACCCCTTAGGAACCTATAGAGATACCAGCTCTTGAGAGAGACATAATACACAAGTCTGATCATATATCCAAAAATAAAACAAAATAGATTTAAAACAGGTGAAAGAATGAAATAATAGAAAAATCCTGTTTGACTCTTTCCCCCTTAACTCTCTAGTGTCATGATAGCTGTTTGCCCACCAAGCCAAAACCCTCCCTCGCCCCTCCCTGAGGCCCCTGAAGCTAACTGAGTTTGGCAGAGTCACAGTAACCGCTTGCTCAAGGATGCAGATCCTTGGAAAAAGTTTTATTTACAGAATTTCCCAGACACATGCAGGATGTGCAGCCTAAACAAAGCTTGCTTCTTACATTTCTGGGACACACTGCCCAGTCAGCTTGATCTGTGCGCAAGACCACCCTGAGTAACCATGAAAACTCCCCCTCCCCTTACCAGAGTGCTGTATCCCCCTCTCCTACCTAAAGTGCTGTATAAAAATTCTACCCTGAGAACATTCAGGGCTCTTGGCTATCTTCTTGCCTTGAGCCCATTCGCAAATGTAATATATATATATATATATATATATATATATATATATATATATATATTTTAATCTTGCAAGAAATCTGGGTCTGGGGTCTTCTTTGTTTTGGCTGATAACATTTTTGGAGGTTCCACCGAGATTATAAAGACCCCTGTGGACCACTCTGTTGATGAGTAGAACTGGCAATCTTGAAGTAGCCTTGCTGAGAGGAGTGCGTGAGCCCTCTCTGGCTGTGGCTGACCGACGTGTCATGGAGCCACGAGCTAGGACCCCCCGAGACATTGGGGCACTGTCAGGGTAATCAAGGACGTTTGAAAGCCCATCTGCTGTCCTAGACAGAATCTGCAATATATCTGTGCCAGTTTCTGAACGTTCTAGCCAGTCCAGACCTTTAGAAATATTTTTTTACTTTCATTTTGCCATTTACAGCGCTGCAGGCTTTGTCTGTGTGTCTGTCTGTTGCCAGCTTTTCTGTGTGTCAGTCTGTTGCCAGTTTTTCTGTGTGTCTGTCTGCTGCCAGCTTTGTCTGTGTGTCTCTGTTTTGTTGGACTTTGTCTCTGTGTTGTTGAAATGGGTCAGAAACCCTCAACCCCACTCTCACCCTCTCCCACTGGTCTGAAGTCTCAAACCAAGCTAATAACTCATCTCTCATTGTTAAGAAAGGTAAAGAGCAGACTTTCTGTACTTCTGAATAACTGATCTTTGGTGTTGGATGGCCAGCTACAGGGACCTTCCACAAGGACACCATCCAGGCAGTTAAAGACATTGTTCTCAGCCCTGGACCACATGGCCATCAAGATCAGCAGCCTTCCATCTGGGTTTGGGAAGACTTGGCAGAGGCCTGTGAGGTGCCTCACCTCAGCCATTGAACTTGCTCTGCTGGCCATGAGTCTATTCAAGCTCTGGTGATGGAAGCATCCACCCACTCGGGACCTCTCCTGCCCAGTTTACCCATTCGTGGAGCCCTGCTCTCTGGGAACTCACCTCCCCGCTCCTGGAGGGCCCGGTTAGAGCAGAGGGAAGCCCTAGTCTCGGACCTTCCCAGGGGCTGGGGAATGATGGGCACTCAGCACTTGGCCCCACTGATGAGCAGAGGACCCTCCCAGCTGGGTCCAGCCATTTCTCCCTCCTCCTCAACCTCCTTCTCTCAGCCTTTCTTTGGCTCCCCCTCCCACAGCTCCTCCTCAACCTGTTCCCTGTCCAATGCTGCTTTAAAGCCATTAAACTCAGCCTCTACTCCTGTTCTGACCCTGTTTCCCCCCTCTTTCCCCTATCTGTCTGCCTTCGGCTTGAGCACTCAGCTCTCTTCTGTTTTCTCACAGTACTGTTTCACAGCAGAACACTTGCTTTGTGGACTGGATTAGGTACTGTGCCTCCATTGCAGAGTGCTGCCTAGAGTTTTTAATTATAGATGGTAAATGTTCAGTGCCCTGTCAATGGCACTGCTAATGGCAGGTGCTAAAAGATCTACCATTAATTTGAAAACTAGACACTGACCCAAGGGTACTGATGCCTAGTGTTATAGATTTTAAGTAAAGTCTTATAAAGAATAAAAATGTGCATGAAATCAAAACACACATACTCTTGCCAATGGCTTGTAGAAAGAAGTCTAGCTCTTCTTTGGGCAAAGACAACTGGCAAAAATAGCTTAGTGTGATGCCACAGCAGTTCACTTTCTGTTCAGATATCACGGAATATATTGGTGCAGAAGCACCTACTGAATAACTTGCTTTTCAAAGAAAGCAACTGTTGAGTCCTGAATAATTCCTAAGTTTTTTCTTTTCTTTTTTTGGGAAAAAAATGTGCTTGTTGAAGATATTCAGAAACGTTTAAAATATAGTTTCTAGTATCCCCCCCCCATCTTGCCTGAATCTTAATCTGATATCATTATGCATGATTCTATTCTGCCCCCTCCTTATCCACCAGGAAGTCCTACCGAGGAGGCCCAGGCTCCTCCTGAGAGATGCAGCCTTGACAGGCCAGTGGAGAGTCCTGCACAGGGTACACGCAGCTGAAGGGCTCAGTCCACTGAAGAAGTAGTGGTTGCGCTGCCCCTGAGGCCCTTTGGGACAGCTATAAATGATGGATAAGGGAGAAAAATGCCTGCTCTTCAGCACTGACCCTTTGCTTCGCCTCCTCAGACCTTTATAACTGAAAAAATAATAACCCTTCCTTCTCTGAGGACCCAGTGAGGCACATTGGGTTCCTAGAGTCTCTTATGTTCTCTCATCAGCCCACCTGGGATGACTGCCAACAGCTCTTAGGGACCCTTTTCACCTCCAAAGAAAGAGACTTGATTCTCTTAGAGGCCGAGAAAGTGGTTCCTGGCCCTGATGGCTGTACTACTCAGTTATCTAATCTGATTGAGGAAGCTTTTCCTTTAAAGGAAAAAAAGCTTATTATATTTGTTGTTCTTCAGCATTTTAAATATCTCTGAGTATGTTTCAGGATTATAAAATCTACCTACGTGTCCTTTGTTCACCAACTACATTTCTGAACATTAGACAAATTTGTCTGATTCATTCATGTTCTCAACACTGTGTTTTCGGAAAGTTGTCTCCTTCCTAATTTCTCCAAATACTTTCCTGTATTTGGTTCTGTGACTCAGACAAGGTTTCACCAATGTTTCATTGGTTGGAGGTCAATTATTTTTCATTCCCTTGAATAGATGGTGATGTGGATGCATAGCTAAGTTGAAAATTATTCATATAGATTTAAAAAGGACCTTGGAATAAAAATCCCTATATATTAGAGGCCAGAGTCTCATCTAAATTCAGGACAAATGCAGTCAGCCTTTTAGCTCAACACTACCTACTGTGGCATCACAGACTATACAGGTGGAAATTACTTTCCTCTAAAGAAAAAGATAATTAGCAACTTGACATTAATTGAGTGGGATTAATTGACTATATGACTGTGATTAAAATGGAGATTTGTTGAGATTTTAACATCATGTATGGTATTTACTGCTAATTGAGAAAAGGCCTATACACATGCAATCCATGAAGATCTAATAATTTTCATAAAATCCGAAATTTAATCTGTAATCTTTCCTGCCTTATAATTTTCTTCCTGTATTTATTTATGTTTTTCTTCTTCCATGAATTTTCAATTTACATTTTATTAAAAAGTTGTCAAATTCCCACTGCTAACTAAGTAGCAATTTAAGATTCATAGCTGTTGGGGAGGTCAAAAGGAGTTTTCTTCAATATAGTGAGTCATTGAAACTGAAATGAGACAGTATGTTGAGAACAAGAACTCAACATGTGAATTTCAGGAATGACAATTGAATCTAACAATTATCATGCTTAGAGAAAGACATTCTTAATAGCATTTGCCACTAAGAATTTAGAAGTCAGTGACAAGTGTATATGGGTGTGAGGTCAGCCTTGACTTGGTATCAGTTCCAGCACAGTTAGAGCTACATTGAAAAAGTACAAAAAAATGAACAAACACACCAAAAAAGAAAACATACAGAAAAACAAACCAAAAAGAATGGTTGAAATAGTGATGCAGCTCTGGGACCCCATGGATGAGGAGCAGGAAATTATAGTTTTACAGTGCAAGGTCATTCCGAGTTACCTAGTCAGTCTGGTAACAGAGTATGATACAAGGCACCCATTTGAAATTCTTTCAGACAATAGAAAACTGAAATAAAATAAAAGACAGTATGAACCTCTTCATTTCTGGACACATCTACTGCCCAGAATGCAATACTCACAAAATGTCTATCAGAGTTCATGGATTCCAGAAAGAAAACATTTATTTTCCCATAGAGATGAGACATTCAGCCTGCCATTTGTATGGTGTGCTTCAGAGACCTTCAGTCTATCTAGTACCCTAAGTCCCAATCCACTACCAAGGGTTTACCATGTTCACTGGAGCATTTGGGATAGGTAGGAGAAGGAGGGCAGAGTCAGGCAGATCGAGCAAGCCACCCAAGGAGCAACATGTAAGGAACACAGGTGAGCTACAGGCCACCCACGGGGCAGACAGATGAATAGAAATGGGTTGATTTAAGATGTAAGAGCTAGCTAGCAATGTGCCTGAGCCATAGGCCAAACAGCATAGAGTTAATATAAGCATTTGAGTCATTTCTGGGGGCCTGAGCAGCAGAGGCTGGTGGCTATGGGTCTGGGGCGGCAGGTGTGTGGGTCTGGGCCTCTGGCAGCCCAGGACCAAGAAACCCCACTACTACAGTCACTTATGAATACCATCATTTTATCTGTAAATAGAGATAATTTGACTTCTTGTTTTCCAATTTATGTCCCATTATTCTCCTTTGATTCTGTAATTTCTTTAGCTAAAACTTCAAAAACTATATTTAATAGATAAGTGGAGAGAAGACAGCCTTGTTTTATTCCTAATTTTATTGTAATTGCTTTGAGGTTTTTATTTTCTGCTTAGTTTGTTGTTGGCTGTTGGCTTGGTATATATCACCTTTATTATATTTAGGTATTTTTACTTTGGAGACTTTTAGTAAGAGCTTCAATTTCTTTTGGGGTTATAGGTCTGTTTAGGTCTTTAATTTGATCTTGATTTATATTTTGGTAAGTGGTATGTCTCCAGAAAGAGTGGAGTATAGATTTTCAAAGTATAACCTGATATTTCTCTCAATTTCCTGCATATCTCCTGTATGTTTCCCTTTTCATTTCTGATTCTGTCAATTTTGAATTCTCTCTCTCTGTCTCTCTCTGTCTGTCTCTGTCTCTGTCTCTCTCTCTGTCTGTCTCTGTCTCTCTCTCTCTGTCTCTCTCTCTCTCTCTACCTTTTGGTGGTTAATTTGGTTATACATTTATCTATCTTGTTGACTTTTCTTAGAGAACCAACTTTGTAATTCCTTCATTCTAAGCACTGTTATCTTTGTTTCTATTGTATTGATTTCAGTCCTGAGTTTGATTATTTCCTGCCATCTACTCCTTCTAGGTGAGTTTGCTTCTAATTGTTTTAAAGCCATCAGCTGTGCAGTTAGGTCTCTGTGAGATTTCTCTAGGTTTTTTATAAAGTTATCTAGTGCTATGAGTTTTTCTCTTAACACTGCTTTCGTTGTGTTCCATACATTTGAATATGTTTTGAATTCATTTTTAATAAATTCTAGGAAGTCTTTTATTTCTTTATGTCTTTCTTGATCCAGAAGTGGTTCAACTGAAAGATGTTCAGTTTAATTGAATTTGTAGGCTTTCTATGATTTTTGTTATTCTTGAACTTCAACTTCAGGCAATGATGGTCTGATATGATAAAAGGAGTTATTCCCATTTGTTTTGTATCTACTGATATTTGCTTTATGACCAATTATGTGGTCAATTTTATAGAAAGTTCCATAGAGTGATGAGAAATATGTATATTCCCTTGTGCTTGGGTGGAAGTTTCTGTATATATCTATTAATTCCATGTGGATCATGACATTAGTTAGATGCCTTAATTCTCTGCTGAGTTTCCATCTGGTTAATCTATCCATGGATGAAAGTGGGGTATTGAAATCTCTCACTATTAATGTGTGGCATTTGATATGATGTTTAAATTTTAGTAGTACTTCTTCTACATATGTAAGTGCCCTTGTGTGTTGGGGCATAAATATTCAGGATTATGACTTCATATTGGTGGATTTTTCCTGATATGAATAAGTAATGTCTCTCCTGGTCTCTTTTGATTGATTTTAGTTTGAAGTCTATTATGTTAGATATTAAGATGGTTACACTAGCTTGTTTCTTCGGACCAATTGATTGGAAAGTCTTTTCCAAACCCTTTAATCTGAGGCTGTGTCTATCTTTGAAGTTGAGGTGTGCTTCTTGTAGGCAGCAAAAAGATGGCTTCTTCTTTTTGTATCTACCATATGTGTCTTTTTATAGGTGAATTGAGTCCATTGATATTAAGGGATATTAATGACAAATGATTAATATTTCCTGTTATTTTTCATGGCAGCATGAGTGTATTATTTTTAACCTTGTTCTTTTCATACAAAGTGCTCTAGATAAACAGAACCAAAAAATACACATGTAGCAAATCGTATTTGTTGGCTTTGTCCTCAAAGCTGTGGTCTTGCTACTTTAAAAACGGCCCTCTTTAAACCCAAGAGGCAAAGACGCCTTCTACCTCTTCAGTGCACAAGCTTGAATGCCTAAACAATCCCAGATGGCTGCTTGAGGACAGGATGACTATGCTGTGCCATTGTTCTTTTCTCAACATTAGAAGGCCAATAAAGGTGTTGTGATCCAAAGTTTGCAGAAGCAGTTGCTGGCAGTGGTGGCAGACACAGCCAAACAGCTATCAGGAAGTAGTTAAAAAACCAAAACCCTTTTTTAGATTTACTTCTATCTTGGCTACAGATAGAAGGCTCCTCCAATTTCAGGATCCTCCTTCTCATTGCAATTAAAATAATCAAGGGATTGACCACAGGCATGCCTACAGGCTAATCTGTCCTTGTGAGCTACACCAGGGTGGACCCAGAAGATGACAATGTTAACCATAACATTTCTTGAAGCTAGAATCATCATAGGAGTAGAAGAAGCTACAGTTAATTTTAAGGAAATCTATAGGCCTCAGACACCTAAATTTCAAAATCCTTCACTCTGTAAGAAACTCTATTGTATTGGAAAGAACAAGTACAGTGTCCCCATCTAATTCCTCTTAGGAATGAAATTTGGCCTCAACAGGTAGCAATCAGTCACTCTAGCATGCTCTTAAACATGATTACAATGCACGCAGAAAAAAACATTTTAATGAAATTAGAAACTTTCCACAATAAAGTGCCTCGCAAACTAAGGAAAAAGGTAATTTCAACAAGGCTGGGCCATCTATAGAAAAATTGCCCAAGTACAATGCTGTGGTTATAAGTGGGATGCAATGTGATGAAAGGTGGTATTCTGTGCTCTTCATATAAGAAACAGATCATGGTGTGATCTCTCTGTATTCTGTGAAATGTTTATATTTGTGCCTGACTGGACAAACTAGTGTAAATGATGCTAATGAGAACAAAGACAAAGCGGAAGAAAATAAGTGAAGCAATGTTGTATAATAACTTTTTGTGTAAATACAGAGAAAGCTTGTCAGGAAATCAGAGGGCAGGGCTAGCCACAACTAAAGCATAGTGGCCAGTAGTGGTTGCACACATCTTTAATCCCAGCACTTGTGAGGATGAAGCTGGAAGATCTCCAGTTCAAGGCCAGCAAAGTGGTCAAGTTCATGAGGGGGAAATTCACAGAGATCGCTGACCTGAGCTGCTGGGAACTCAATGACTCTAGACTAATAACTGGGGAACCTGCACAAGATCACCATAAACCCTCTGAATGTGATTGACAGTTGTGTGACTTGAGAAATTTGTGGGGCCTTTAGCAGTCAGAACAGGATTTTTTTTTTTGTAGTACATGAACTGGCTTTTGGAGTCCACTCCCTAGAGAGGAAAATTTACTCAGCCTTGATACTGGGGTGAGAGGCTTGGCCATGCTTTAACTTGATATGCCAGACTTTGTTGACTTCCAATGGGAGGCCTTATCCTCTCTGAAGTGTGTATGGAGGGGAAGCTAGTGGTGAGTTAGAGGGGGGAAAAGAAAAGGAACTGTGGTTTGTATGTAAAATAAAAAATAAACTTTTAAATAATATATAGATATATTCCATACAAGATATATTAGACAGAAATAAAGCCACAGAGCTACGCGGTAAATACAAAAGATTAATAAAAATGGGATGAGTTAAGTTATAAAAGCTAATTAGTAATGAGCCTAAGCTGCAGGCCAATCAGCTTAAAGTTAATATAAGATTCCATGAGGTTATTTGAGACAGTTGTGAGACTACAAGTTTAAACCTTGGGGTTAGGCCAGACAATAATGTTCTAACTACATATAATGATGAACATCCAAAACAATAGTAAAAAATACATTTCCAATGCTGCAAATATGGCCAGAACTCACAGGCCCCATGGATGAAATTACTGCTGTTAGTTTTCTTACTTGACATAGTATCAAACTGCCCTCTTAATCCATATATTGCTAGATTATTTCAACACTCAAAACTCATCAGAGGACGTTCTTTGAGCTGGGAAAGTAGTTATTGCACTGACCAAGGAGCAGAGGATAAATGGCTCTGTTATGATCTGTTAAAAATGGGAAATCTGCATTTCCCTCATTATAAGGTTAGGTAAAAGCATGATAAAGGGAATGGAAAGATTGCAAAAGCTGAAATTAGGAAGGATCAGAGGAAAGCATTATTTATTGTCTTTGACAGGACCATTGTACACATTAACTCTCAACACTTTGGTTGCCTGCATGAGATCTGTACAAGACTGGGTTAGTCATCATTCTACCACAAAGAAGGGATTCCTTAGAGGTAACTCTAACTGATGAGATATAGACCATTCATGCTTTCTGTGCTAGGAGAAAGGTTTCCTTGAGGGTTTAGCTCCTAGTAGGTCAAGAAAGCTCCAGTGAATGGCCTCAGACACCTACGAATATATGGAGAACAGAAATTAGATTTGTTGTTTTTTCCCAATATTGAGGACATGAAATTGCGATAGGATCAGAATATGTCATTAATTGAGAGGACTGAGAAGCAAAGGTAAGGTGGTGAACATGATCGAAGTGTATGTATAAATGATCTTCAAAGATTTATTAAAAATTATTCCAATAATCATAATCTGCTCTGGATTTCATTTCACTTGTAAGGGAATTCAGAGTAAAAGCTCTAAATAAAAAGCTGTATATTTAACTACCCATACAAATTATTTTATAAACATGGAAAGACGTACAGGATAGCTTGTTAAAAAGGAATGACAAGTGCATTAATCTATCTAGATAAGCTAATCTGTCTTTAGAAAAAGTAGTTTAAAGAAATGAATAAAATGACTCTATTTACCGCATCTACTATTTCATACTTATTAATTCTTCAGAATTAAAAAACCTACAAGGATGTGTTGTCATTGGGAAAAGCTCTCAGTATGTTCCATATTCATCAAGACTGTACAATCAATTTCATAGTCTTAGCATTGGTGCATTCTGCCTTCTGCAGTCCTCCTTATAACACCAAGGATTCACAATGATATTTTCTTCGTGATTACTTCTAATTGTTTAACAACTGGATTTTATCTAGTGATGTGGACAACTTTGCATTGACATGTATTTAATGGAAAGTCATGTAAAAGTTTTGTCAACCCTTTATGTATATGATATTATGGATAGATGATTGAGCTGAAAATTATTTTTATAGTAGTATTGGATATATGAAGATAATAAGCTTATAGATCAGGGTCCACAGTCATCTCAACAGAGGACAGACTAATCTTAACAGCTCAGCACTTGCTATGATGTCATAACATTGCATGTAGATAAAATTTATTTTCATATCAAGACATGGATAATTATAAACTTGAGAAATGCATAGAGGAATTTAACTATATTGCTGTGATTGTAATTGACATTTAATTATTTACCAAGAATTGGATGTTGTTTACTAATGGGTACAGAATTACCTGTTGCCCATCCCTTTCTATAAAAATTTAATTTCTTCCACAAGATTCCAACATTATTTATTTATTCTCTCCTTTATTCACTCATCCATTGCTTTCCTTTTCTTTCTAGTTTATTCCACTTTTGATGAAAATTGGTTAAACATATACCCTTAACCAAGAAGCTAACTGCAACTGAAACCTGGTAGGAGGAAAAGAAATGAGTATTTCATGAGTGGAGTAAACTACGGATATTAACTGCACGTAAAGGCAGTCTTTATATCTGGAGTAGACGACCAACACGTACTAAATACTGTATAATTTTAGGGACTTGTTCCTCTTGCTTTTCTCTTTGCTTTTGTTTTTATTAAGAAGAAAGAAAATAAAGACCACTGCGTATGGAGTAGGAGATAATTAGAGAAAAGGTGAGGAATGTGGAAGATTGTAAGAGAAACCTTTTGTAAAGTGGGGAATTTGTGTATCTTAAGATGCAGGTATGCTGCTCTTGGAATATACTCAGAGGATTATTCTTCTGACAATCAGAACACTGTCTCAAACATGTTCATTGTGATTTTTCTCATAATAGGAAATTGGAAACAACCTAGATTTTTTCAACAGAAGACTGGGTATGGACATTATGATAAAATTACACAATTATTTGTTACTCAATTGTTAAAAAAAGGTATCAAAATTTCCAAAAAAAATTCTTGATGTTAGGGCCAAGATCCCAGTTCATTTGGAAAAAAATGAGGTGGGATTATATAAGCAATGGGAAAATCATGATGAGGAAACTAACAGAGACAGCTGACCTGAGACACTGGAAGCTCCTGACTCTAAAGTGACAGCTTGGGAACATGCAGAAAACTGAACTAAGACCTCTGAATGTGGATGAGAGTCTAATGTTATGGGCAGCTCATGGGGCCTCTGGCAGTGAGACAGGAATTTCTACCTAATGTATGAACTGGCTTCTGGAAGCCCATTCTCACCAGAGGAACACTTTGCTTAGCTTCATATTGGGGGAGGGGATTGGTTCTACCTCAACTGGAAATGACAGACTGCATTGACTCACCCTAAGAGTCCTTACCTTCTCTGAGTAAAGAATGGTGAGATGGGGTTTTGGTGGAAGCTGGGAAGATGGTAGATGGGGAAGAGTGGTGGGTATGTTAAACTTTTTACTAAAATTAAAAAGAAAGTGTGGAATTAAAGGAACTTGAAAAAAAACTAAAAACAAAAGAAAAGAAAATGAGTGAAGTAACCTGAAACCAAGATGAAAAAAATATAATATGCATGTCTGTATAATTAGAAATTAGCCAGTAAACAAAAAACAACCAACATGTGTAGGGGTATTATGTTGTTTCATGGAAAATAACTGTCCCACCCACTGGTTTAATGAAAAGCTGATTGGCCAAATGCAGGCAGGAAGTGTGAGTGGGCTACCAGACTAAAAACTCTGGGAACAGAATGCCAAGCAGAACACCAGAGAGAATTCCAGAGAGAGGCCCGTAAGAAGCAAAGGAGAACTATGCTGCCCTAAAAAAAGATACCAAACTGCATGGCTGAACAGGATGAGTCATGGGTTAGATGAAAGCTAGTAAGTGATATGCCTTGGCCTGAGGCCAATCAGCCTAAAACTATAGTAAGCCTCTTCATGTCTCTGTTGGACGGTGGGACTGCGGGTCTGCAGGTCCTAAACCTTGAGGCTAGCCCAAAAGTCCGGGCCAGAAACCTCATATGACAAACATGCAATTTAGAAATAAAAATTTACTTACCCCGAAGTAGATGGCAGGAAATAATCAAATGTAGGTTTTAAATAAATGCAATAGAAATAAAGAAAACAATACAAAGAGTCAAGTATTCAGAGCTGGTTCTTTGAGAAATTCAACAAGATAGATGAATCCTTATCTAAACTAACCAAAAGGCAGAGAAGGAGAGAGAGAGAGAGAGAGAGAGAGAGAGAGAGAGAGAGAGAGAGAGAGAGAGAGAGAGAGAGAGAGAGAGAGAGAGAGAGAGAGAATATCTAATGAACAGATATTTTATGTGTTAACAGAATAACAGTATTCTTCAAAATCTAGAGAATTCTTAGGTTATAAATTCAAAATCTATATTCCACTAAAATGAAAAACTAAAAAATAAAGGCCAGCTTTTCTGGACAAGTACCACTTACGAAAGTTAAGTAAAGACCAGATAAACAACATAAACAAATCTATAACCTCCAGGGATATTGAGGCTGTTATTTAAAAAATCCAAGTAAAAAAAAGTGCAGGGCCATATGTTTTCAGTGCAGAATACTACCAGACAGACATTAAATATGAACAAATACCAATACTCCTGAAAATGTTCCATACAGTAGAAACTGAAAGAACATTGTCAAACACTTTCTATGAGGCCACCCTTATGCCCAAGTCACTTAAAATTCAAAAAAGAAAAAGAATTACAAACCAATCTCTCTCACAAACATTGATGCAAAAAATTAAACAAATTCAACAACAGATCAAAATCCATTCACTGTGATCAAGCAGGTTTCATCTCAGAAATGCAGAGATGGTTCAATATATGAAAAAATTTTAATGTTATGCTTCATATAAACAAACTGGTAAAAAATATGATCATATCCTTAGAGGCTAAAAAAGACTTGGACAAAATCTAACATTCCTTCATGATAAGGGTCATGAAATGATCAGGAATAAAGGGAAAATATCTAAATATAAAAAAGGCAATATATAGCAAGCCAACAGCCAACATCAAACTGAATGAAGAAAAAATCAAAATAATCCCACAAAAATCAGGAAACAGACAAGGCTAATATCTATATTTGCAGATGATATGATCATATATATATATGTATATATATATATGTATATATATGTATGTATATATATGTATATATATATATATATATTTGGGACCCCCAATTTACATGAAGGAACTCCTACAGCTGAAAACAACTTCAGTAACATTACAGAATATAAGATTAATTCAAAAATATCAATAACCCTCCTATATCCTAAGGATAAAAGGACTGAAAAGGAAATGAGTGAAATAATACCGCTTATTATAGCTGCAAATCATATTAAATATCTTGTGGTAACTCTAACCAAAGATGTAGCAGATCCATTTGACAAAAACTTTAAGTCACTGAAGAAAAAATTGAAGAGAATATCAACAAATGGGAAGAGGTACCATACTCCTGAATACATGGGATCAACATAGTAAAAATGGTAACTGTGCCAAAAACAATCTATAGATTCAATGCAATCCCCATCAAAATTCCAACCCCAATTTTTACTGATCTTGAAAGAACAGTACTCAACTTCATATGGAATAACAGGAAACCCAGGATTGCCAAAACAATTCTGTTCAGTAAAAGAAGTCCAAGAGGCATCACCATCCCTGACTTCAAACTACACTGTAGATCTACAGTAAAATAAACAGCAGGGTACTAGCATATAAACAGACTTGTGAACCAATGAAATCAAAACAAAGACCCATACCTTAACCCACACACCCAGGAACACCTGATTTTTGACAAAGAATCCAAAAACATTCTATGGAAAAAGATAATATCCTAAATAAATGATGTTGTCATAACTGGGTGATAGTATGTAGGATAATGCAAGTAGATCCATACTATCACTCTTTACAAAGCTCAAGTCCAAGTAGATCAAAAATATCAACATAAAAGAAGCCACACTGACCTTAATGGAAAAGAAAGTGGGGAATAACATCCAACACATTGGCACAGATAACCACTTCCTAAACATAGCACCAATAGTACAGACACTAAGAACAACAATTGATATATGGGACCTTATGGGACCTTCTGAAACTGAGAAGCTTCTGTAAGACAAAAGACACTGTCAATAAAACAAAACTACAGCTTACAGAATGGGAAAAAATTCCTTATCAACTCTATATATGACAGAGGCCTAATCTCTAAATTATATAGAGAAATTAAGAAACTAGAACCACTAAACTCAAATAACCCAATTAAAAATGAGTTTCACATCTCAAAAAGGAATTCTCAACAAAATGATTCAAAATGGCTGAAAAGGACTTAAAAATTGCTCAACATCTTTAAACCATCTGATAAATGCAAATCAAAACAACTTTGAGATACCAATTTAAACCTGTCAGAATAGCTATGATCAACAACAGAGATGGCAGAAGTAAGCTGGAGAGAATGTGGAACAAAGGAAACACTCTTATATTGTTGGTGGGAGTGTAAAATTATACAGCTACTTTGGAAAGCAGCAAAGCAGCTCCTGAGAAAATAAGAAATGGTTGTATAACTATTGGTCATATATCCAATGGATATATATTCTTACTTTAAAGGCATTAGCGCAGCTATGTTAATAGCATCATAATTTGTAATACAAAGAACCTTGAAACAACCTAGATGCCTCTCAAGTGAAGAATGGATTAGCAAACTGTGGTACATTTTTACAATGGAGTACAACTCAGCTGTAAAAAAAATGCCAAAAAATGGCACATGGATTGATTTGGAGAATATCTTTCTGAGCAAAGGTATCACAAACCAAGAAAGATAGGCAGAGGATGTACTCGCTCCTATGTGGATTTTAGACAAAATGTAAAGAATACCAAAGCTAAAATCACAACCCCTGAACAGCTTAGGATCAGAAGAAACTTAAGAGAGACATACAGGGATCTCCTTATGAAGAGAAAATATAGAAGATCTTCTTAGCAAATTGGGATCAAAATGGGTCATGACCAAGTAGAGGTGGGAACAAATTATGAGAGGAGATGGCTGAGTGAGGGGAGCAATAAGGTAGGAGAAAATGAGGTGGATATGTTGAAAGAGGAAAGCAATGAGGGGTTGGAAAAAGGCCAAGTTGTAGGGGAACCTTTAAGAACTCACATGATGTCCCTGGCTTGGACTCCAACCAATAGTGTATGTAGTGCCTAAATAGGACTTCCCCTATAGTCAATTGAATAACCAACCGAAGTATCATTATAGAACCTGCATCCAGCAACAAATTGAAGGAGAAACAGAGATTCATAGCTAAGCAACAGGTTGAGGTTATGGTCCAGCTGGGGAGAGAGAGAGAGAGAGAGAGAGAGAGAGAGAGAGAGAGAGAGAGAGAGAGAGAGAGAGAGAGAGAGAGAGAGAGAGAGAGAGAGAGGGGGGGGGGAGATGTCTAAATGAACAAAGAGATAGGGATTATGAGGAGTCGCACAGACAAGGCTGACAGTGCTCTATGGAGCTCACTGAATCAAAAGCAGCAATTGGGGAATCTTCTGGAAAAGGAAATAAACCTCCAAAGGCAGATGACTGTCAGTTGGCATGGGCAGTATGTGGATGCTCATGTAGTAGTATCAAACTATGTTCCTGTGCATGAAGTGGCACCTTGGAGCCCATTTCCTGCAGAGGAACACCTAACCCAGTCTTAGTATTGAGATGAGAGAATTGGACCTATCTCATATGGACCCATCAATCTGAACTGACCCACTTTGGGCCTTCTTTTCCTTTATGGGAAAAAGATGGTGGGATAGGGTGTAGGATAAAGAAGCAGGCTTAGGAGGGATTGGGAAGAGGGAAGGGTGGGTGACCAAGGGGATAAATAGACAAAAAATTTAAAATAAAAAAGAATAAAATATCTGAACATTAATAATGAATAAGGGGACAAATCTAGAGGTGATACATGGAGATTTCTGGGAAGAAGAAATCAAATAGATTTTACAGGGAGGCTGAGTAGGTGGAAACAGGAGTTCTCTCTATAAACAGATCTCTATAAACTCTGAGGCCCTAGTGCTGAGGTTGACACCCACACAAATGAATGGACATGGAAGTCAACTGGTGTTTACAAGGATTCTTCACTCCTACATTCTAGTCTCTTTGATTCAAGAAGGCACTCTGTAGGATACAGAAGGATTTATGTGGATTGTTAGGATCCTCTGTAAAACAAGAGTTAGCTTCTGAAAAATGCTGATCTTCCCTCAATGATTTGACTTGTTAACTCTGTTAACTCTGTTTTTCTTCTAGGGACAGTCACACAACAAATGGAAATACAGTGTGAACAGTGACTTTGGAGAAGACACTTGTGATTTTCAGGATGACATCATTAGAGATGAGGGATAGACAGAAAAACCCACCCAGAGTCTGGGGATCTCTGAAAGCTAGTTGAGGTGAGGATTTCTGACTTCCACAGTTCCACTGACAATGGTCATCTGGCATATTTTTTTACAAGTCCATTTTTTCCATGCAATAACAGGAACCCTGTGAATGTATTCTTTTACTTTTCTTTACTCTTTCAGGGCCTGATATCTATCTCCCAAATTAATACATAGAGATTTATTCTTACTTATGAATGCACAGCCTTAGCATTTCTTGATTTAAGGCAGTTCATCTAACAAAAATTCACAAACACACACACACACACACACAAACACACACACACACACACACACACACACACACACACACACACACACACACATTTCCTTCTCACTACCTGGCTGGCTGTGTAGCTGTGTGACTGACCCCAGTATATCCCTTTCCATTTTTTCTCACTCATGTTTTCCTCTACTATCAAGTCAAGATTTATCTTCCTGTTTATTCCCTCTACCTGCAAGACACACGTATTCCTACTGGCTAGTCAGCTTTTTATTAGAAAAAGTGGGTTTTTTAGACAGTCAACATAACAGCTTTACAGAGTTAAACAAATGCAACATATCATTATATTATTAAACAAAATTTCACTGAAGAAATGAAAGTTAAATTAATTAAACTAATATTCCACAACAGAAACCCTCTTTTCTCATAACATGTCTTCAAATCAGTCAACAACCTTTTAAAAGAACAACAAAGAGCAACAACTTCAGCATAAAAGAATCAAGGACACTCTTGCAGATCCCCCAAGACTTCCTTGGCAATAGTTCAGTGGGAACCTGGACAGTAGAGAAGGGTTTTGTGGGAATCCATTTGTAGGCAAAGTTTGATAGACTTTCTTATTTCCCCAGGGCATGAAACCAGACAAGATTGCTACAACTGTCTCTGAAATCATGAAGAAAATGACTATTTATTAAGTATGCAGTGTTTGTCTTCAGGCCAGAAGAGGGCCTCAGATCACATTACAGGTGATTCTTAAAATCACTATGCAGTCAGGAGCTTTGAAAGTTAGTGCTTTTAACCTCACAGCCATATCTCAAGTCTGGAAATGGCTTTGTTAGTAGCTGTAGTAGGAGGTTTCTGGCCTGGACTTTGGGCCTTGCCTCAAGGTTTAGACCCGCAGACACCCAGACACACAGAGAAACACAGATGTTTACAATAGTTTTCAGCTGATCAGCCTAAGGCTCAGGCATACAACTTGCTAGCTCTCTACCCTTCATCTAACCCAAGATTCTTCCTGTTCAGCCATGCAGCTATGTACCTTTCTTTAGAGCAACATAAGTGTCTTCTGCTTCTTCCAGCTTCACTCTGGCGTTCTGCTTTGTGCTTCCTGTTCTCAAGAGCTTTCTTAGTCTGGTAGCCCCGGCCACACTTCCTGCCAGCCTTTGGACAATCAGTGCTTTTAGTAAACTAGCGGGTGGGACAATTATTTACAATGAAACAACACAATGTCCCACAAGTAGTCTCATAAATGTGATTGACTCTCTTCTCATTATCAAGAGATATTAATATCATAAGCCTGAAGGGGTGCATGTTCCTTTTGGAATCCCTCAAAATGTCTGAAGAAGAAATCAAGGGATCTCCAGCAATAATCAGATTCCATGATGGATCCTTATATAAAAGAACCATGGAACATTTTCCACAAATGGTTGTAAAAGCTAGAACCTCCATAGAAACCTCAAACCTTACAAATTCCAGAAATGTCACAGAATCTTCATATATTCTTGTAAAGTTTCAGTATACAAGAATAGAAACATCAGTGAGAGGCAATTTGTCAGTTCCATTTGTCAGAAAGGCTTCTGTCAAGTCTCAGACTTCTAAGTTTATGAGCTCTGAGACAAACATGAGAAGCCTTTTATGTGGAGCACATGTGGAAGGTCCTGCCTGAAGGCTCATGAGAGGATTTACAAAGAAGTTCTACATTCTTCCATGTGTAGCCATAGATTCTCTCAGTTATATGACCATCAACTAAGGAATTGATGCAAATATGACAGACCTGTGTACCTTACTCATCAGAAGCAAACAGGGCTAAAGCCTCGTGTTTCATCTGCTTAGCCAGTGAAATCTGTCATTTAACTTCTAGATCATTTCTTCCACATACTGTCCCTTCCCAATAAATTTGAAAGTAAAGAATATGAGTAAGTTGACAGTTCACTAAAGACTATCAGATGCCAAATATTGGCTGTTATCTTCATTATTATTAACAAAAACAAGTTGCTGCTTCCGTATAGCTTCTGTGTGTTATGTTTCGTGTGTATATGTGTGTGTTCTATGATTAAGTGGGTGCCCCTGTGTAGGGCTATTGGGCCTTACCCTCCATCTTAATTGAGACAGGCTATCTTGTTCTAAAATTTGAAACAGTGACAGATGGTTGTGAAGCTCATAGAGATCCTCTTCTCTGTGTCCTCCACACCTCTCAGGAACTGATAGGACAGATATTCCTTCCACTGGATCTGTCTCTAAAGAATGTTTTGATTTATTTTATTTTGTTTCGTTATACTGTATTTCATCTTATTTTGTGTGTGTGTGTGTGTTTATGTGTGTGTGTAAGTGTACATATGTGCACATGTATGAAGAAGCCCTTGCATGTAATAAGGGGCATCAGATCCACTAGATTTGGAATTATAGGTTCTTGTGAGCTATCATGACTGAGCTGGGAATTGAACTTTAGTCATCTGCAAAAGTAGAAAAACTTTTAACCACTGTACATTATACATCAACCCTTGGATTTGTGCTCTTAATTTGTTCTCTAGATACAAACTCAATTTATTATATTTCAACATCAAGCAGTTTTATATAAAAAAAAAAATTGTCCCATCTCTTGAATGCTTCTCCTTTGATATGGTCCTCAGCTAACAATTTCTCCTAGGTTTCTTTGGGACCATACAAACTTGAGGTGTTGAAATTGTCTAGACTGCTATGCGATTGGGAAAGTTCCTCTGGAGGGAAACACATGCAACTTCTCTCTAATTAGTGGCATTTGAGCTCTGTTCCTTCCACACAACCCTTTTCCATATACTTTGTGCCAAAGGGACTGACAGAAAAGTTTTTATTATAATTTCTAATTGATTCCTTTTAGATACTTCTTTTGTTTTGTCTTGTGACAGTAACTCATGACTAAGGCATTTAAAATTACATCAGACCCTTGTGAAAATGCTGTCATTATGAGTCAAGAACTGAGTTCAAAATTACCACTCTTCTGGGAAACAATAATAAGAGACCACAGGCATTTAAGTAAGGAAAGTATCCCTTCACATCTATAGCCAAGTCTCAATGCTCATGGCAGCACCTACCAATGTGGTGTAACTCAGCACAAACTTAGGTGAGTGAGCATAGAATAGGCATAGCAAAAACAAAAGACATTTGAAAGTTCTCCCCAGAGAAGTCATGCATGTGCTACTGGATATATCTTATTTTTTGGTAAGTGCCTCTTTTAATCATATTTGAACTTAAAACTCTATGTTAAATATTATTTGTTCTACTCTGCTGAGAAGAAGGAGAGGAGGGGAGAATAGAAAGAAAAAAGACAAAAACAAAGAAAATACTAGTGAATAATATCAATTGGAAAAGCCACAGAATATATGTTCATCTCTTCTTAACTACTTGAAGTACTTTGAAATCCTTGTACGCACCAATTATTAACTTCTGGAAAATGTTGTATTCTATTTTTGCTTCTGAATGGCTAGATACTAGGAATGGGTTGAATAAAATATTGATTCTAGCTTTTAAATTCTATCAATAATAGAATTAGAGATTGAATATTCAACTAGAAAAAATATTTTTTAAATAATTGAAGATTAAGTGTTAAAAGTTGAATTCATTACAAGAAATAAATGCATAGTAGGTGTGTAATTTATTTCTTTGAATTTCATCTATTCTTAAACAAGAAATATTTTGTCCAGATTATATTTCTATTATTCACTAAATATATTGCCAAATTGGTTATTGTATAGTTCTAGCTCATGTGTTATATGCAAGCACATGAAGATACATTACTTAAAAATTAAGAGTTAAGAGTTAAGAGTTAAGCCAGTTTTCTTCTGAAACATATATACAGGTATGATTGGTTTTGTATATTCCTATTTTCTTGGTCTCTGTTTAGAATTTCAAAAGCTATCATATATCTGCCTTATGTCATAGAATTCAATTAATAACTGAAATGAATGAAAAACAGCAGTAAAAATCTATCATATTGTATATCAATCAAATACACTTCTAAAATAGAAAAATGCAAATTTATCAAATAGTTCCTAGGGCTTATATCATGAAACTATGATCCCTGTTTAGAGACATTTTAGTTGACTGTTATCCCTGCACTTCTGTATTATACAACATAGCAAGAATTTGTATTCATTGACTACAATGCTTTTTAAAAATTAAAAATTAGAACTACAAACATTTATCATGTTCATTGTTATAATTTACAGTACAGTCTTGTAAAATTTACCATTTTCCCAAAATTAATCTTTGAACATGTCATAAAACCTAAGCATTCACCCCAAGAAACCAACATTCATCACTTTCTCTTTGCAGCCCTTCAATCATCTTTCTAATGTAATTTAAGTCTTCATCACATAATGCAGTTACTATTGGAGAGGGAGTATGCAATTACACAGCATGCATGTGTGGAGGTTAGAAGAAAATTTGGAAATCTGATTCTTTCCTTTCACTCTGTTGTTTGATTTTTTAAAATTAATTAGCGAACATAGTACTTGATTTTTCTTTTACATTCCCCCCAAATTTCTTTGTACCTCTTTATATCTTTAAAATCCTTTTCATTTTAGTGACACATTTGTCCTATTACCATATTAACATATGGACTTTGCTGTCCATTTCCCTCTTATTGAAACAATATATGGATTCATTTTCTGTGTCTTTGTAACATTTCTAACTGTCTGGGATGTACATCATTCCCTGTTATTGTGAGTAATATATAAATGTAAAACATTTATTACTTCACGGAACATAGAGTCTTTTGGCTGTATCTTGATACATTGTACAGCTGTGTTACATAGTAATTCTATTTCTAGTATACTGGCCAACCTTTGTATTTATTTCTATAATAAACATAATACATTCATTCTATCTTCCCCGTCTAGAATGCAAAATCTTTTTTTCCATATTTTCAGTATTTGTTGTTGTGTATTTTTTTAAAGTTAATCATTCCAAACAGTGCAATGGAATCTCAAAGTACTTGTAATTTAATTTTCACTGTTTGCTAAATACGTTAGACATTTACAAAAATCATTTACTCCCATGTATGTCTTCTCACTTTATATTTCATTAACCTGTTTGCCGAATGAAAAGTTTGTGAAGATACAATACAATCTTTATTTTTAATTATACATTTTAAGTAAAAAGCTCCTGAGTGAAATACAGATGAATATGATTTTCTTCCATTATGTTAGTTGGCTGTTTTTTCAATTGGCTGGTAGTTTCCTTTAATGTAAAGAAAATTATAAATTTCATACAGTTCCATTTATTGATTCTTGGTGCATTTCTTGTACTGTTAAGCCTTGCTGGCTCTACTAATATCTTATATTACTACCATATTCCTCTGAGAGTTTTGGTATTTCAGCTTTCAAATTAGAACATTTTTGTGTACTATAAAGCAATATATAGATATGTCTTTTCTTATGCAGATGGATATCCAGTTTAAGCCAACCCTTTATGACCAGAAGGTCTGACCATGGAGTCACACAAAATAAGAAAAAAATTATGACATCTTGAATTTTTCCTGGGAACCAGTGAAACTCAGCAGGGAAATGGTAGGGAATGTCAGTCTCATTTTTTTTTCTATTCAACAGAAGTCCTCTTTGTGTGTTTTTATATCCTCTTGTGCCCCTGATCCTTTTAAGGCATTGGCCATTATTAATAACAAGAATTGTTTATCCAGAATGTGGGTAAGCAAGTAATACTTCAATCAGAACTTGGTAATAATTTATATATTTTGTTGAAAAAAATACTAATTTGTAAATTCTCTAAAACATCCTACATTCCCATAAAATATGCACAAGGAGTCTTATTTCAACATATATGCAGCATCATTAAATTCTGTTTATATATATATTTATTTGTTTTTATTAATACCTGTTAGTAGTCTATGTGATGATACCTAATTGCAAGTTTGATTTGCATAACCTCGTTATACCATCTACATTATTGACAGTGTTGGGGTTCACTTTGCACAAATTGAGACATTTCTGAATCAGTTATCAGAAATTTACTCAGTAATAGAATGCTTTTCTCAATTGTTTCATTCTATAAAGTTTTCAAACAGTTTTTAATATTCTTTTTAGAGTAAAAATATAAGGCAGTGTCTCAAAGAGCACACTATTCTTTATTTGAATCTGAGTCCAGTTTTTAGCTCCCACAGGTGGCTCACAATAATCTACAAATCCATTTGTGGAGGAGGCCATGCCTCTGATTCCTAGTGTCACTCATACTCACATGCAATCATCCTCAAGACATACATAAATGATTCTAAAATATATCTTAAAAGAAAATATGTTTTAAATTTTGAATATTTAAATACTCATTCAAATTATGATTTTTTGTCCTTGTTTATCTTGAGAAATTCTGAGGTTTGGTCACATGAATTCCAAAAAAAATGGCATTTTAAAAATTTCTTTTCTTTGCATATTGACCCCAAATCACTGTTTAGTCAAAAGCAATAAAAACATTAGTCTTAAGGGGAAGAGCTTTTTGAGACTGAGTTTTGGTTTGTGTAACACTGGATGTCCTGAAACTAACTTTGCTTATCAGGCGAGTCTCAAAAAGTATGTCTGGCTTCAGCTCTTGATGTCTATCTTAATGCCATGTGGTACTTCATCCAGTGAAAAGAATAATCTTCAGTGAGCAATATAAAACTTCCCATTTAGAAAATGTATTTCAAAACTGAACAAAGTTTTAGATATTTTTCTTCAATAGGAACACTATGCAAATACAGTAAAGAGATAAGTATATTATTTTAGCTAACAAAATAATCCATATCAATAATATATTTCCAGAGCGGGCTGACCATAATAAACTTATTTACATTTATAAAAGGAATGAAAATGTCTTTGGACAACTTGGCAATGGGAATTTTTCTCTTGTCCCAGATCACAGTGGGAGTGCTTGGAAATTTCTCCATATTATTTTATTATCTCAATTTGATATTCACAGGAAAACATTTAATGCCAAAAGATCTGATTATAGAGTACTTGACTTTAGCCAATTGCTTGTCTATCATCTCAAGAGGCATTCCTCGGATGATGTCAGATTTTGGATTTAAGTATTTCCTAGATGATGTTGGGTGTAAAATGATGTTGTATATTTACCGAATAACAAGGGGAATGTGTCTGTATGCCATGTGCCTATTGAGTGGTTTTCAAGTAATCACAATATACCCTAAAAATTCCAGTTGGATGAAGCTTAAATACAGTCACAAAGTACATCAGGCCTTGTTGCTCAATCTATTGGTTTATTCAGCTGCTTCTAAACATCTTGACCCCATCAGGAGTGTTAAGCCCCAATTACAACAAAAATTCAACTAACACAATGAGTTATGAACGTTGCTTGTCATGCCCAATCTCGCCCGTGAGGAATGAGGCAACACCAGGCTCTTCTTTCAGAGGTTTATTCAGGAAACTTGAACACGGCTTCTTCTTTTTTTCTGGACTGCCAATCACAGGGCGCCACGTGGGCCATGCCAATAGGTCTGGATACAAGGGAGAAAACCAAGAGTTTAGCCCCAGCCAAATAAGGAGTTGTTTATCTCAGAGAGTGCTCACCATGGCCAAGGTGGAAGGCAGAAGCTAGCTCCATCTTTAAGGTGCACCCACCCCGCTCTCTACAGTTCCCTTTTTTGTTTTTATAAAGGAATTGGCAAGTGAGCGCAGAGGTCTACTCTCTATTGTGCAAGAAACATTATCCCAAGACTCCTTTTGGGGCGTCTCCCTAGGGATTATGTGACTTGTTCGACACCCTTTTTTCACAGAGGTGGGACATTAGGGTGACAAACCCACATGCAAGCAGACATGCTCTCCTTGAGCCCTCCAAAACATAGCTGAGGTGCTCAACTGCAGTGCACTAGCCTTGCAACCTGCAAAAAAAACCTTAATCTTTTAAGGCAGCTAGCCAAACACAGGGGGACTGTACAGTCTCTATGGCTGCAAAGGCTTGGGCAATCATAGCTGCATCCTGGCACTGTCTGGTCCTAATGAAGCAAAGGCACCACAGGCAGTCCTCAGAGACCAGCACCATCAGGCCAGCTATAGCTCCTAGTCCTGCCCATTCCTTCAGATAATTCATGGCAACAGCGAACCAGGTAGCAAATCCCTCAGCTAGTCTGGCATCCATCTGGGTCGAGTTGACAGTCACAATGGTCACTCGAGATCTTCCATCAATCTATCGAACTGTCCTGTCCAATTACCTAAAAAATAACTTGACAATTGTTTAGATATATTTGCAGCATGGGTACTTATCAGGACGAATGCCAGAATTCTCCTCACAGGGCCTATCATCTTTCCCTTCCTCTGGCTGGACTTTCCTGGTCAGCCGTTCTGGAACCCACACTGGATCTCGCTGATCCTGAGGAAAAACACAGACAGACCCTTGTGCCCAAGTCAGTACGGGATCGGGCCCTCGCCAGAGGCCCGACAGTATGTCCTTCCATTTAACTAGGCCTCTACATGTGCCATGGGAGTCTTGATGTCGGTCTGCAGCAGAGTGCCCAGAGGCATCCAAATTTAAAAAATTAATGGTAAAGAGAGCCAGAGAAAGTCTCTCCTTTGGGGTGCGGCCGTGGCCTATTGTACACCATGTTTGTCTTTCTGGGTCTGTCTTACTTTCCTCAGGATATGTTCTAGTGCCATACATTTGCCTGCAAATTCAGGAAGCCATTTTTTTTTTAACTGATGAGTTCTACACCACTGTGAAGAGAAATTCCATTTTTGATACATTCTGCAGTTTGAGAGCATCTAAGTTGTTTTCTGGTTCTGACTATTACAATAATGCTGCTACAAAAATAGTTGAGCAAATGTCAAGCGGTAAGAATATGAATTATTTGGGTATATGCCCAAGAGTAGTATTGCTGAACCATTAGGTAGACTTATTCCCAGTTTTCTGAGAAACTGCCATACTGATTTCCAAAGCAGATATACATGTTTACATTTCCACCAGCAATGGAAAAAATGTTCACTTTATTTCCCATTCCCTTCAGCATAGGCTGTCATCAGTGTGTTTGATCTTAGCCATTCTGACATGTGTAATATGGCATCTCTGAATATTTTATTTTCATTTTCCCAAGAGCTATGGATATTGAACACTTTTTAAAAAGTCTTTCAATCTTTTGAGATTCTTCTGTTGAGAATTCTCTATTTTCTCTGTGTCACTCTTTTTAATTGGATTCTTTGTTTTTTGACCTCTAGTTTCTTGAGTTCATTATATATTATAGAGATCAGTCCTCTGCCATACATAGTATTAGTGAGGATCTTTTCATATTCTGTAGACTGTTGCTTTTATATTATTTACTGTGTCCTTTGCCTTACAGAAGATTCTCAGTTTTATAAGCTTCCATTTATTAATTTTTTCTCTCAGTGTCTGTGCTACTGGTGATATATTTGGAAGTAGTCTTCTGTGTCAATTCATTCAATGCAGTTTCCCACTTTCTTCCTTAATAACTTTCGTGTAACTGGACATATGTTGAGGTCTTTGATCCACTTGAACTTTTGCTTCTTGCAGTGTGATAGATATGGACCTATTTGCATTCTTCAACATGCCCCCATTCAGTTATACCAGCATGATTTGTTTAAAATGTTTTCTTTTTACATTGTATATTTTTGGCCTATTTGAAAAAATTGTGTGTTCACAGATGTGTAGAATAATGTCAATGTCTTCAGTTTGATTCCAATATCAAGCCATTTTTATTATTATGGCTCAATTGAAGCACTTACTATTTATAAGTGTTAGTTATAAGTATTATAGGTAATGAAAAATGATGTTAGGTTTGGGGCTCTTGTTTTAAAAAGAGAAAAGGGAATATGTAATGGGATTATATTATGTTGTAAATAATTGCCCCACCTATTAGTTTAATAAAAATGATGATTGGCTGAAGGCAGACAGGAAGTGTGGGCAGAGCTATCAGTCTGGGAAAACTCTGGGGACAGGAAGAACAGAGAAGAGATGCTACAGACACACCAGAGTAGTGTAGTGAACTAAGAAGTAATATTAAAGATAAGAAACAGAAACTGGTGTCTACTACAGTGTGAGACTACTCCTGTGCTTGAATTTTTAAGTTCACTGTGGGAAATCTGATAATGGGCATTTGCTGTAATATCTACAGGTTCTGCACAGAAAGGGAGAGTTTGTTCATGCTGGTCACATCCATTGAAATCTAATATTCTAACTTATAAGTATTTTTTAATTTCTTGAGGTGTAATGGAAACTATAATTTTCTTAGTTATGTGTATATGTAGCAAATATCAATGGCATTTTATAATTAACTGCTTTCCTCTCAGTTTGACACTTAAAATATTTTTAAACCTGTATGGTATGTACAGTAACACTATTTTGACTGTCAAGACCAGAACTTTGAAATGAAAATGACATATGACTTCTTAAATCCAAAAAGTGCTTAGAGACAGAGTGGAAAATAGATGAATTTGAATATGTTCATTTTAGCACAAACACAGTCACCTCAGCCTGTGCTCAAATAGCAATGATGATCTCAAACATACTAAGGCTTTTTATGTGATTTATGTTTATCACGTAACAATTTATTAATTTATTGATATTTTATTGTATATTTGTTTATGTTTTCATTTGGGAGACAAGTAAGTAAGTTGGCTGAGTGGTAAGAAACTGCTCTTTCACAGGATCTGGGTTTGTTTCCTAGAATTCACTTGTTGCTTCCAGCAAGCTGTAACTCTAATTCTAAGGGGTTTTGGCATCTTCTTTTGATCTCTGCAGGCATTGAATTCTCATAGCACTGATATTTACATACAGCAAAAACATGTCTTTAAATTAAAAATAAATGGATAAAACTCTTTAAAAATAAGTGTTCACTTTGACATAAATTTTATTTCATAGGCAAATTTCAATATAGATTTTTAGTACTTCTGAGATTTTGTTAATGTGCAGGGTGATCTGACCTTTCCAAAAGTTGTCTCATCTCTCAGCTTAATTTCAGAAGCATAATATGAAGCTGATGTTTATAATGTTATCAGAAATATGAATCATTATTATTGCAGAGGTAAAGGTTATAGTGATAACTACAGATGAATTAATTATACCATTACCATTTCTCTTACAAAATTCAACATAAAACACTAATATATGGTCAGCAAATAAAATCTTGAGAAAAATCATTAAGTTTATAATGCATTTCTATAAAATTCAGAATGTGGTTCTTTTTTTTTGGTATTTTTTCAAGACTGGGTCTCGCTATGTAGCTCTGATTGTCCTAGAATTCATTAAATATTTCATGTTACCCTCAAAAATCATAGAGATCTGCCTTCCTCTGCCTTCCAAGTGCTGGAATTAAAAGTTTTTGCCACCCAACTATTTTATTTACTAATTTATTTTTTGATGAATCTATTATAATGACATTTATGGTATACTTAAATAGTCTTGATGCATGTGAGATAATAAAGTACACTTGGAAGAATGTGAAACATTAAAAATTGTCCATTTATATACCATCATAAATGTGAATTTAAGTTCAGCTGAGGGTTAGCACCCTGATATATCATGCACGCAACTCTGATTTTTTCATTAGCAACAATGATAAACACTGACTGAAGGCATGACAGCAGGTAGTATGACTAAGCCAGGCAAATAACTAAAGACATTTGGCATTAACTGCCATTGATAGATACTCATAATTTACCTTTTTTTTCATGTTGCCTTCCAAAAATGAATATGCAAAGGTTTCAGAACCAGCATTTATGCCAGTAGATATCTAACACAGACTCCTTTTATAACCAGATCATAAATATAGTGTCATAAATGAATATTGTTTACTCTACAAATATATTCATATCTTATATTTTCTAGAGTTGTGTACTTTTTATATCTCCATTCTAATATTTATTAAGGATAGAAAATTATTGTAAGTTAAATATAGTAATATTATTGCATAGGTAGTCTATACATCATGGAAGATAAGGTGGATTATCAGATTGGCTTAGTACCTCAATATTTCATCACATTACCTTACAGGTTGCATTATGAACTGTATCCAGAGTCATCCTCAGTGGGGAACATAATTTTCATAAATACCAGGAACTGGCACAAGGAACATTTATATCTTTCCATCTCACCTCTCGATTATGGACTTATTCTTGTGTCCTTTCCATCTGTTTAATTTTTTTTTACTCCAGATTCCTATTACAAAAGATGACCTTACTCAGCCACCTTTTTCTGCCTCTGCTGCTCAGAACAAAATATAAAGTACTCACCTGGTTTCTTTTCTTTGCAGAATGCTGGACTCATTGAACAAAGACTGACTCTTATAAGCAGTGTGATAAGAGAGTCCACTTCTGAGGTAGAAGTAAATGACTCTGACCTTAACTCCCTCCAGAACTTCAATTTTCATTGCATATTCAGTGGCAGTGACAGATATGGCTCTGGAACACAACGTCATTTATGACAATTCTTCTATTAATAATTAAGAAAGAACATTTAAAGTTTAGTGTGACTTTCTCCAATGGGATAAGATATTTTGAAGAGGCACTGAGTTTCCATGATTTGTTAAAGTTGATTGGGTCTCCTTTGGAAGGTGCTAGGGAAGTTTCTGTGACACTTTGGATTTCGCATTACACTGACTTTGTCCAACAAAAGGAGCATGGTTAACTATTGGAAGATTTATAACACCTATTAAATAAAATTTTCAAAGGTTTAATGCATGAATATGTGTTTTAGTAAAGTCTACAAATGGTTATCTTCCACTTACCATAATTCTGTCCAGTTTCTCAAAACAAAGAAAGAAAACCAAGAAATAAAAGTCACCAACTCAATATTGTGACTCTAGTATGTGTCTAGTTTGGGGGCATGAATGGAAGCACGAGTAGTGTCTAGAAGGTTGAAATAAAGAAATCTGAACTTCCTCTTCAAAAAGCTTTTTTTAGGGGGCAATTACCTCTTTAACTAGGAATGGAGTTTTCTGACCAACTCCATTCTTTAGAAATTGTTTTTAGATTAATCTTGTGCTAATTTCCAGTGTACTGTCATCACAAGTAAAGTCACATGTGCAAGTGTTCTTCTCTGTCTGAATAAAACCTGTTTGCTTATAATCATCTACCATCAAAAAGGTTCTAACATTTTCCTAACTTTTTTCATGATTATCTCCAAGTCTCAGGAGGAAGTAGTGTTACATAGGTGTCATATTTTTAGCTGGGCCCCACAGAGGCTCAGAACCTTGAACAATTGTAGGCTTCTATATTAATCACCATATATTACAATAAGAAGCTTCTCTGACAGGGATTGAGATATATACTTACATTTCCAAATAAAGATAAGAGCTTAGTGGCCCATTTATTGCTTTGGCACTTTAGCAGAATAGTTTTATGGTTCCTCTGGGTGATGAATTAGCTTAACCCAATTTTAAGATTAGTAGCCAGTTCCCAAGACCCACAAGATCCTTGGTAAAATTATGAACTGTGAATAATGGATTTAAAGTGCCTGTTCTTGTAGGCAAAAAGGAAAGAGAGTCAAAGACAATTTTTTAGTAGCCACACTTTTTTGGAGGATTTGATGGCTGGAGGAAAGCAGAGGCATAGCTCCTTTATAAGAGATGCTTTCTGAGCCAACATTAGTAGGAAAAAAATGTGTGACTCTTTTAGGAGGCCCTGCTGTCAACTATTTAATGGAGTTTATGAACAGTGGGAGGAAGTGCTCTTCTTGGTGGCAGTATAGACCCTAAAAATCCCCAGAGTTGGGGTGGTAAATATGACTCCTGTCAATACTTCTCTATGAAACTAAACTCCCTATGAAGCTAGACTAAGAAGCTGGGTAGAGGCAGCCAGCTAAAATTTTAGTTCTATCCAGAATTACCAGATTAAGGGTGTGATGAAGATAAAAGAAATAAAGACAGATTCAGACAAAAGAAAAACTTTTAAGTCATTTACAATTTGTTTAAAAATATACAGGAGTTTGAGAAAAAAAAAGAGAAAAGAATTATGATATTACCTTCTAAAAGAAAGTTACATACATATGGATCAATAAGGGTTGTCTATCTTGTTGAATTTTTCATAAAACCAACTCTGTTTCATTAATTTTTTTTGTTTTGTTATCACCATTTCTAGGATGTTGATTTCAGCACCCAGTTTATTTCTTGTCATCTTCTTATTTTGAGTGAGCTTGTTTCTTTTTGCTATGGACCTTTCAGTTGTGTTATTAAGTCATTTGTGTGATGATGCTCCAATATTGTATGTAGGCACTGAATGCTATAAACTTTTCTTTGTAAACAAAGGCTTACATTAATTTCATAATTGGTCAGTCATATAACTTGCTAACTATTAACACTTTGACCAACACATGATTAGCTAAGTGGCTTGGTACCTTTTCTGAGAGCAGCATTTTACTTCTTTCCTCTGCATTTGATAACATCTTTCTCTGCTGGCATCTATGCCTTGCTCTTTCTATTCCCAGAGTTTTCTTAGTATAGTAATTCCACCCACACTTCCTGTATGCCTGCTGAACAATCAGCATTTTATTAAACCTGTAGGAGGGACAAATATTTACAGTGTACTAGAACACGATTCTACTCGATTTATTCGTTTTTATTTTTATTAAATATAAAATATATCACCACACTTCAAATTGAAAATTCCTTCTGAAAACTTGTGTTTTAAAGTTCATTTCTCAATTATGACATTATGTAGAAAATACTTTTAAAAATTAAACACAAATGATGGTGGTCAGAAATGGTGTACCTTTTACATACGAGATTCATAAGTTATAACACATGACTATGTTAATAGTATGTATAAAAGTATATACAACATTTTTAATAAAAGAAATAAAATACTGAAAAAAATTACTACCAAATGGATTGTTTAATTTAATCCCCTTATTGAGAGCTCAAGTAATTCAATTGAAAGGGTAATATAAAGAGAAAAATCAGCCGAAAGGGAAGGAGGGTAGCAGGAGAACAAGGAACTCTAAATTAAATAAACAAATCTCATATGTATTCACAGGGGCCAAAACAACATGATATAATTTTCAGTTAAACATTTTTATAGGACTTATATATGAATGATTGGGTCTCAGATTCTCATATCATGGACTTTTATTGGTTTGCCTTGTCCAAATTTCATGGGATGACTTTAGCTTATATTTTCTCTTTTTTATGTTTTTTGTTATATCTTAGAAGCTTGTCTTTTCTGGTGACATAAAGGGTGAGAAAATGAATGGAAGAAGTTGAGGAGGAGCTGGGAAGTGGTACAGAATATAAAAATTTGATCAGCATATATTGTATTAGAGTAGAAAATATTTTAAATAATATGTTCTGAAAAGAAAAACTAAGATTTTAGGGCATCTAATATGGCTATCATGTGACTTTTGTCATTGAGTTTATTTATATATTACACTTACTGTGGGTTATATATGAAACTATAAACATATCTTTTGAAAAATTGTGACGCTGTTTCATTAGAAACTAGTATCGGTTTATTATAATGTACTCATAAGTAAAAGCATTAAAGAACACCAATGAAATGTGAATCATAGGAGTACTTACATGTGGTGATATAACATCAAATTAGGATAATTAATGAAATATTTTCATTGAATTGTTAGTTGTCAATGGATTGAACGTTACTCATTTATTGTTTGTATATATTGCATATAATTATTGTACCTATTGTATATAGTTTTTCTAATGTTAGCTATAACCTTCTTTTTTAAATTTGACACAAAAGGGGACATGTGTGGATATGTTTCAAATATAATAAAAACAGTCAGGGATAGCAGAATTATCTACCCACAGCCAGTATAGGAGAATCAGACAGTGGTAGATCATACCTTTAACCCCAGCACAGGGAATATCCGGGAGTGGTGACCTATGACTTTAATCCCATCAAATCTGAGTTTGAGGTTATCTTAGTTTACAAAATGAGTTCCAGACTCCCAGGCAGGCAGTGGTGATGCCATGCCTTAATTGAGTAAAGAAAATATTTAAGGCAGGCATAGACAGAGAAGGCAGAAGAAGCCATGGCTCACACTTTTAGTCCCAGTACTTGGTAAACAAAGGTAAGAGAATCTCTGTGAGTTCAAAGCCAGCCTGGTTTTCAAAGCAAGTTCTGGGACAGCCAGGACTGTTACACAGAAAACTCTGTCTGGAAAAAAAAAACAAAAAAACAAAAAAACAAAAACAAAAAACAGACTGGAGGAGGTGAATCTGTTCTATAATATCTCTGACTGTTTTTATTATATTTGAAGCATATCCACACACTTACCTACAGCCAAGTTCTGCATATTTCATTGAACTTTGATTCAGGTTGAATAGCAATAATGCAACATTGCTTATGGTTTTACATTGTCAGTAACAATCGCTGTATACAGCAGTTGCACCAGAAATAATAAAAATAGACCTCTATATCATTTTTCATAACCTCTTAATCAGTTTTACATTTTTCTAAATGTTATACTTACACCAATTTCCATATACACTTGTAGACATTATTGAATGGGATCTGCATATGATGGAAAACTTGTGATTTTTAAATTTTCATTCTGAGATGTGTGACCTGGCTAAATATTATTCCTTATAAGTCAATCAATTTTTCTACACATTTTGTAATTTTATCTTTTTTTGTTATTAAATGATATTTTGTTTTGCATTGCATGTAAACACATATATAATTATGAATTTTTATGTAAATGGACATGTAGATAGCTCTCACTTTCTTGTTATAGTAAATAGAACACCAATAAAAATGTCTTTAAGATATGATATGGAGTTCTTTGTACATATATACCGAGGAGTGAAATGCTTCTTGACACACAAGTTGATGGCCTAACATAATTTCTGTATTCATGCATTTAGAATGTAACATAAAAAGATGTCTGTGAAATAACAAACAGCCAAGATTACTTTACGAAATAAAAGCCAAGATTCCTTGACAAAATAAAAGCCACAAGAAGAAAAATTTTATTGAAAGCTTTAGGTTGATTTTTTGCACATTATGTTAGCAATAGAAAGAATTTCACACCTTCAAGTTGAAAAGTAAAATGTGTTTCCAGCCAATAGAATTTGCTCATGTAGGCTATTGAGTTAACCAGCTGACTAAACTCCCATGGTCACTTCAGCTGACTACTAAAATTTCGGCATTAAATTTTTGATGGTGACAGATTAGGAAACAACTGGATAATAAAAATATTATTCACATACTTAAAATGATATTAAGTGATTTTTTATTCCTTATTAGGAACAACCTAAGCCTGGATACAATAGAGTAATGATTCATAAGAACTAAAGTACCAAAGGATGGAAAACACACATTAGTGAGGCGATTGATGTTCACCACCCACCAATTGTGATTGTGAAAAAGAATAAGGCAGCTTCTTAATATGGAGGGGAGAGTATAAAAACTTATAAAACTAAGCACTAGAAACAGAATGTTCTGAGTGACTCTGGATTCAGGGGAATTTCTGCTGGAACGATGGTTACTTCGGATGTGTTGAACATTCTTCTTGTGTCTGTAAAGAATGACAACCATAGAACTGCTGGACCAGGCCATGAGCACAGAAAAGAACACTTCAGGGCCCATCACAAATGCTGTATAGAGTGAACTGCAAATTTTGTCCCGCTCTACAATGGAGCAGTATCCAAAATCCCATTTTCTTGTCACATTTTGACTATTCCTGTTGATAAGTGAGTATGCAAAATGAATGAAATTTATCAAAACGTTCAGGATCCAGAGAAGGGAAATGTAGCAGTCAATGTTCTTTACAGCCTTGATTGCATGATCCTTCCAACATGATATTTTGGGACTAATTGTCAGGACCTGGAAGACACTCAAGAGACAGGTGATGCTAATAGACACACTCCTAAAAATTCCTTGAATATACAATAGGAGCTTGCATTCAAGATCACTCAGAAAATGTTCAAATCCCCAAACTAACATTGTTTGGGGCACTCCTGCAGAGAGAACAATCAGGGCATTGGCTGCTGCTAGATGCATGAGAATCAAATCTGTGGGCTTTAATGTGGATTCTCTGCAGTAAAGCAGATAGTAGAAAAATAAAAACAAATTTCCCAAAATTCCAGTTGTAGTTTGTGATAACAAAATAATTTTGATTGTCATATTCCAAAAGTCCATTCTGTGATTTGACATAATTTTCTTTAGAATATAGAGACCCACTATTCTTCTGGTTAATTAAATACTGAGGAGTATTTACATCTTGTAGTGAAGTAGGAACCTTTTAACTGATGGGGCCACTTAGAAACTTAAACAACATCCTCTTTAGTTCAGGGGTTCAAAATGAGTATTGGCCACTTAAACAAACCTCAACCTCTAGTGTTTGACAAGAATCATTACTTTTCATTTATGTTAATGTGAAGCTATACAATACCTCAAAATATATGTAATGATAGAAGGAGGTCCATCAAGATTCATATAAAATGAAACAGAATAATGTGACAGTGGCCCCTAAATAATAAATAAAATACACAGACAATATAAAAATACAATACAAGATTTTCAGAGCATATTTATATTTTGTAGTCATAGTGTAGATAAAACAACTTCAGTAATGTGAAAAAATTAAATACATCAATGCTTATTTAATTTTTTATAGAAAATAAAAAAATGGAGTGAGAAGTTTATAATACAACTCAAAATATACCAATGATTTTGTGATGTGGCCATGATTTTCTTGACTCAGCTGGAGTCATCTTTGGATTAACCTGAAACTATTGTTTAATTATCAACTCCATTCATAAAATGTCTCTTGAAAAAGTACTCTTCTTGTTCTACAAATGGGCTTAAAATGATCTAAATAACGGTATGTTTTAGTTTCTTTTAAGCTGCTTCGTTGCTTTCCTGTCACCCCATCAACTGACAAGTGGGATATTCATTTTCTGATATGTTTTTCATTACAAGCTCACTATAAAATAAATTTGAGGTTTCACAGTGAGATGTTTGAGCTGCACTTAGTAACCAAGTCAAGAAATATAGACTCTCAATTTCACTTTTTCCATACTCAGTCAACTTTGGGTCATAATGCTACAAATAGACTTAGATAAGGAAAATTGTTTAAAGCACAAAATGAACTAAAGTGATACTTTAGTTAACAACTTACTTCATAATAAGTCATGGCTTAAGAAAAATCATACCACACACACACACACACACACACACACACACACACACACACACACACACACACAGACACACACATGTCAGGGCTGTTTGAAAGGAGTTTTGGTATGGTAGAATCACACCTAAGGGACAATAACATGAAGTTAGGCAAAATATGCTACCATAAATGGCAAGGAGGGTAATATTTGATGAATGATAACAACTAGAGAAAGATGTAGGGTTTCTATTGATATGGTGTCTGGAATAATTATTTATAAACCTTTAATCTTTGAGTCAAAACTTACAGAAAAAGCAATGTGTCAACATGTTCATTACAGCAGTAAAGTCAGAATAAACTCTCACCATAGCATATTCTATTCATGTAGGAAAAGGTGTGTGGAAGTCTCTTAATTGGAATGAGATCTCCATGAAGAAGTAAGTAGATAGAAGAAACTGTTAATAAAAATCAAGCTGAATCATGAAGTCCCAGAAAAGAAACCAGTGCTCAATACAATCATCATTCATTTAGTGACAGCTTAACAATCAAGTATTGGAACAAAATTGGCTATGAATCCAAAGATATGGAGGATTTAAAACGAACCAGGGAAATTAGTTGAGCCTTTAGGAACTATCATATACTAGCAGTCTCCCATTCTCAGTACAATGATACTGTAGAACACCTTTGGGAATGGCTAAGGTAGAAAATATAAAGTATTCTATTAAGTGAGGTGATCATGTTCAAGAAAGAACACTAGCACACATGCTATCCCAATGTACTTTCATTTCCATAGGGGTTAGAAATATTTATGTGGCATGAATAAATATCCAGACCGAATCAAAACCTAGAAGAGGGCCTATAAGAGAGTAAAAAATTCTTTGTAAGGGAGGCTTACAGGACAAAACATCAAAAACAACATTAATTTAGAAACAAAATAATGCAACATATAAGCTTGAATAAGAGCAGATAAATAATGTGAGAAAGAAATTGGACAACTAAATCACTAACTATAAAAAGCCTTACAGAGACTAGATACATATGAGATAATTAAAAATAAAAGAAAATTAAAGTGTACAGAAAGTGAAGTAAAAAAAAAATTAAAATAGCAAGCTTAGACTTGTTTAAAAGTAAGCAAAAACCATTTTAACCTGACAATGCACCTCAACGTAGATATAATATGCAATACTGATTACATTTGATCCAAAAAACAATTATAAGTGTACATGCTAATAAATTTAGTACTAACCATAACTTCTGTTTTCATTGTGGTTTCTATTTCTGTGAAGAGACACCATGACCAGAGCACTTCTTACTAAGTAAAATATTTAATTAGGGCTAGCTAACAGTTTTGTAGACTTAGTTAAATATCTTCAAAATATGAAATATAGCAATGTGCAAGCAGAAATGGGCCAGGAATGTACAGTTTTGTCCATAGCAACAGGAAGTTAACTGATTTTCATACTGGGCATAGCATTAGCATAGGAAACACAACCCATTCCCCACTTCAACAGTGGCAAACACCTCCAACTACTTCAACTCTAAAGAAGACACTGCTTCATAGTAAAGGTTGGGAAACAGTCTCTCCCATTAATGGAATTAAGAAAGAAGCTAGTGTAGCTATCTTAATACCTAACAAAATATACTTCAAACAAAATTCAATCAAAACAGATTAGGAAGGACATAATATGTTAATCTAAAAAACCCTCCAAAATAAAGTCTCCATTATGAACATTTATGCCCTGAATACAAGGGCATTTACATATGTAAAAAATATTAATACTTTTTAAATTGTATATCAAATTCTACACATTTTAATAGTGTGATACTTCAAAATACCAACCTCACCAATAGAATGGTCTAATAGATAGAAACTTAACAGAGGACTAAAAGACCTAGCAGGTCTTATAACTGCAATGGATGTAACAGATATATAAAAAATATTCCACCCAAACACAAAATAATATACCTTCCTCTCAGCACAACATAAAGTATTCCCTAAAATTGAACACATACTCAGAAGTAAGCAAATATGAATAAATAAAAATATGAGAACAACCCTTTGTGTCCTATTTGACCACCATAAACTAAACTTGACAAACCTCAAACTAGCCTACAAACTCATGGAAATTGAACATCTCTCTATTGAACCATCTCTGGGTCAAGGGATAAGTAAAAAAAAAACATTTTGAAGTTCAATTAAATAAATATATTTAAGTAAATATACAACATAACCAAGCTTATGAAAATGCAATCAAAGCAGTGCTACAGAAAAGTTCATAGCATGAAGCGAATACATAAAATATTTGAAAAAAATCTCACCCAAAAACCAATACCACAACTGAAAGCTGTAGAGCAAATAGAAGAAAACTCACCCAGAAGAAGCAGACAGCAAGTAATAATAAAAATATGGACTGAAAAAAAATAGAGTCAGAATAAAAATAACAATACAAAAAAATCAATAAAACAAAAGTTGGTTCTTTAGAAAAGTAAACAAAATAGACAAACCCTTATCTAAACTAACCAAAGGGCAGTTAAGGAATATACAAATAAACAAAATAAAAAATTAAAAGGAGTTAATAACAACAGAAACTTAGGAAATATGTAGAACAATTGAGTCATAGTTTAAAACCTATAATCCACACAATCAGAAAAGCTGAAAAATAAAATGTGACAGCTTTCTGAATAGCTACCACTTACCAAAATTAAATTAAGGACAGATAAATGACTTAAATAGGCTTATACACTTAAAAATTGAAGTTATTAAATGTCTTCCAACCATAAAAAACACAAGTCAACTTTGTTTTAAAAGAATTTTACTGAAATTTCAAAGAAGAATTTGTACCAATACTCCCCAAATTGTTTCACACAATAAAAACACAAGGGACACATTCAAAACCATTTTATAAGCTACACTCTCTGATACCCAAACCACACAATGATGCAACAAAGAAAGATAGTTACACACCAATCTCTCTAATGTACATTGATACAAAAATATTCCATAAAATACTGTTAAAACAAACCAAAGAACATATCAAAGTATTACCCTCTATGATCAAGGAAGCCTTATTCTAGATATATAGGCATGGGTTGAAATATGAAAATTTGTCAATGTCATCTAAAAAATCATAAATCTGAAAGAAAAGAAACACATGATCATCTCAACAGATACTTATAATTGTTCGGACAAAATCCAACAATCCTTCATCAATTTGATAGAAAAGAAAGTAGGAAATAGTTTTGAATATACTGGAACAGGAGACCATATATACACCAGCAGCAGAGACACTGAAAGCTACAATTAATAAACTTGGTCTCCTGAAACTAGGTAGTTTCTGTAAGGCAAAGGAAAAGGTTAACAAGACAAAACAACTGTCTAAAGAATGGGAAAGAACTTTATCAACATTAAATATAATAAAGGAATGATCTTAAAAATATATTTTAAGATACTCAAGCATCTAGAGGTCAAAACCCAAATAATCCATTAAAATATGGGGTACAGATCTAAATAGATAACTTTCGATGGAAGAATCTTAAATGGCTGACAGAATTCTCAACATCTTTATATTTCAGGAAAATACAAATAAAAAATCTGAGATATCATCTTACACATGTCAGATTGACTAAGGTTAGAAACACCAATGACAAGATTTTCTGGGGAAATGTGGACTAAGGGAACACTTCTCCACTGTTTATGGAAATGTAAACATGTACAGCCACTTTGGAAATCTGTATGGTGGTTTTCAAAAGAACTGGAATCAACTAACTTCTTGATTTAGCAATAACACTCTTGACATATACCCAAAGAATGCATATTTTTACCACAAGGACATTATCTCAACTATGTTTATAGCAGAATTATATGTAATATCCACAACTTAGAAACCACCTAGATGCCCCTCAACTGGAGATTGGATTAGAAAATTGTGATACATTACACAAATGGGCTCTGTTTTCAGGCAGTAAGCAGAGGTATGGCTTTTTAAAAGTGGTCTCCTGAATCAGCTTTAGTGGCAAAGACTTCATGGCTCTTTCAAGATACCCTGCTGCAAAAACACTTAATGATGTTTATGAGCCTTATGGCAGTAGTGGACAGAATAGACCTTAAAATTGCCCAACGTTGTATTAAACATGGTTCCTGCCAGTACCTCTGACATAAAGCTAAGCTCTCATAGACCAAAAATTCGAGTGGATCATGCTGCAATAGCTGAGAGGGCTGATAATCCTAGCTACATTTTAGGAAATGTCAAAGTAAAGAGAGATATAAAGACAGATTCAGAAAAAAAGAATAACTCTAAATGGTTTACAGTTTGTTTTAAAAGTGTATTCTTGGGAGAAAAAGCTAAAGAAAGTCATTAAAATAAATAATGTAAACAATAATAATAAACCACATAAAGATGAAATATAAACAGTCTGGATTCTATATGTTATCATGCTATTCTGTTTTTTTATTTTTTTTATTTTTTGACTGCAAAGAAAGTGGGATGAGCTGCTGAAAGACATTTGATTATAAATGTTACTGATTGAACTAGCCCATATGCTTAAAAAAATGTTTTTCCTTCTAAATTTAAGTCAAAAATATATGCTATTTTGGAGAAGATGTCTTCTTTTTATTTCCACAAAAGGTGAGAGGCTTTGGGTTAAATAAGTTAAAGAAATGTTTGATAAAGGAAGGTCCCTTGACAAATGTTGGGAACAGATGACACAGATAATCCAATATTTCAGAGCAATTCTGTTGCAATTTCTTGAGTTCTGCATTCAGAAAAGTTACAAGACTGTTGACTGAGATTATCCAGCCTCAGAGACTACTCAACTCAGGACTTGGTCATAATTCTAAAATTTCTTTGGGTCCCCCTAAGACTAACGTTGTCTCCAATGAGCAGAAAGTAGTCTGGAGAGCTATGCCCACACCCTCAAAAAGTGGATTATGAAAGTTGGTCTTTGTTAGAATATTGGTTGTTACATGTTACATATAATGCTGAGGAAAAAAGTTATACAATACAAAGGAGATTAGATTTGTAATTCTTATTTTAAAAATAAAGGGCAAGTGTGGGATAATTCTGTAAACAATTCTCACTTATATATGTTTATTAAAATGATGATTGTCCAGAAGGAAGGAAGGAAATAGAGGTGGGTAATCAGACCAGAATAATTCTTGGAAGGGAAATGCAGAGCAGCACACTCACACCAGATTCTCAGAAAGTAAGATGAGAATTCTGGACTAAAAAAATGTACTAAGCCATCTCGCTAAAGATAGATAAGAATCATAGGTAAGTTTATTCATAAGTATGAGCCATAGGCAAAATAGTTTATAATTAAATAATAATATCTGTAACAACAATAATTGAGTATTTTGGTATTCACCTACATTTAATGTAGGGATATAATGTAGGGATATAATGTTAAAGAAATGAAACTATGATCACCACCCTATGAGACTCCTATGCTCAGATCTGTAAGGTCACTCTGCACATTTTTGGCAATGAATATTTTCTTCATAGCCAGAGTATGCTGTACAAGGTAGTATTGGGGGTATTATTCATATTCCATTAATTCCAATATTCTCATTAGTAAGTATTCACTTAGTTTGTTATGAATTAAATGTATATTTACAAAAATAGATGAGTTAACTGTATATACTGCAGAAAGCAGTGGCAATTTATGTGCCATTGTTATCCTGTTAGTTTGACACCTTCCTCAATTTTTATAAGGTGTTTATAGTTTTTATAATATAAATACTATCAGGAAATGACCTTAGAAACAGTAAGAACAAACTATATTTTTAATCCACAAGGTGTATAGAGGCAAATTTTATACATGATTGACATAAACATGGCTAGTGTGATACAGACACAGTCACATCAGTTTGTGATCACAAAGCCATAAATATTAAACTCAAATACATTTAATTCTTATATGCAGTTTGTCTTCTCTACCTTGTATTTTTAATTGTTTGCAATTGTATGTTTTTTTCTTTAACTTTAGTTTGAGGGAACTAGAGAGATGGCTCAGCACTAAAAAAACATTGCTGTTGTTGCAGATGACTTTGGTTTTGTCTATCACACCCACCTTCTGACTCACAATTAATATCTCCTCTACTTTCAGTGGATACTGACACTGTCTTATGGCTAATGTAGGCACTGAATTTCCAAACTACAAATATGCATTCAGGCAAAATATTCTTATACACAAATAAAGATAAATAATAAATACATCTTTTTAAAATAAAGTTTTCAGTTCAACATGAATTTTTACTCTATAATAAAATGTAAAAAATAAGCATCTCAATATTGTAATTAAATATAATGCTCTAAATATTGTTTGACATGATAGGAGATTGCCCTGTTGCCAGTTTAAATTCACAAGTACAAGATACATCAGGTGTTTATGACTTCACTGGAAATATGCATTGTTATTATTGCAAAGATACAGGCTATAGTGGTAACAGCCACTGAACAACCAACACCATTACACTATACAAAACACAACATGAAAGGCTAACAAAATAAAAGCATGAGAAAAAAATAAAGTTACTAAAACAGTTAATTTTATATTCTACATGTATTTGCTAATAAATTGTATTTGTTGTTGTTTTCAAGTCAGGGTTTTGTTGTGTAGTTCTGGCTCTCCTGGAACTCCTTATGTTGATCTGAAACTCACAAAGACATTTTTACTCATGCTTTGCAAACAAGGGTATGCACCACCACAAACCGGATTATATTATTATCTTTTATTATTATTACATGGATTTATCTATCATAATCAAATTTATGATGATTTAAAATTTATGTGGTACATGTGGTATAATAAAAATAATAAGAACTAATGAAAAACCTTAAATACTGTCAATGGAATATAGTACTAGTGTGGATTAAAAGTAGCTGAATGGTACAACTAGGGTTTTCAAAGTACAAGGACCTATATTCTATTGGGAAAAAGAGGGTGAGAGAAAGAATAATTTTAATTTTTACTTAATAGAATAATACTACTAAAGTAAAATGTTAAGGGAAATATTGGAATATAATTTAATATATGAAAGAAAGAAAGCACAAGAATTATTCTATAACAAAAGGGTGCTTGAGAAAATCATGTGTTCCTAAACGTATGACAATTTTTGTTGGATCTTACTGTAATATAATTTCCCCACTGAGGGTGACTGTTGGTACAACAGAATAATGAATGCCATATGTGATGATGATGAAGGACTATGTAATAAGTCACTGAGAAAAATGCAACCTACCCTCCATACTGTGGTGATTATTTTTGAATTATTATTATCCTTCTTGTCATTGCCCAATAGTTATACTCTATCTTTTTTTCTATATTACATTTCTAAGTTCAAGAGGGAGAATTTTAAGCCTATTATTCTACAAATGGATAACTCATACAGACAAAGTCAACACTGCTTCTATAACCAGGTGATAAATGTAGTGTTACATAAGAATACATTTTTAACTTCATAAACATTTACATCTTCCTAGGGTTCTGTGTTTTTTTATATTTCCACATTAATGTCTGCTATGGGCTTGAAATCATATATTCACCCACAAAAATAATACATTAAAGAGAATCAACACATCATGGAAAGTAAGCTGCATTATTAGATTATTACTATAGTCCTTTCAGCATCTTAGCAGACGGCATATATTATCCTGATAAACCCACAGTTACACTCAGTGGGGAACTTATATTATAGTAAGAACATATAAGGAACACAATGTTAGGAACACATCTAACTTTCTAAATCACTTTTTAGTTATGGAATTAACTCTTCATTTTCTCTGTCTGTCCCATAGACCTGTTTCCATATTCCCATTACCAGACTTGAGCACTTACCCAGGGCAATCTTTTCTGCTGGATATCTTATCTTTTCCAACTGAAATGCGAAGTACTCACCTGGCTTCATAAATCTGCAGGATGGTGGGATCATCTTGGAAGATCCTAGCACTTAAGCATTTAGAAGAAGTCAACTCAAACACGTGACCTCCCCTTTCCAGAACTGCAATTTTCATTTCATCTGCAGTGACAATGACAGCAGTAGCAATGGAAGTTGAAATTATTTATGAACATTTTACAGCTGCTCATTAACAAAAGTACCTCAGAGTTTTCTGTGATCATCTCCACAAAGTCAAAATGCTACTAGGAAACATTGAGTTTTATGATCCCTCAGGATTGACTAACTCTCCTGTGGAAGTATTAGAAACTTTAAAGTTATTTTCATAAGAAAGTTAGTAAAAGTTCTATGTCTTCTTGGAGAGATGTTTCACTTACTTCTGGAGCCCAAGTTAACTTAGTTTTAAAATGATTTGCAAATTTATTAGTTAAAATATTTTATTGGGTATTTCATTGATGCTTATGAATTATAGACCAATCACCCCCATTATCCACTTTCATAGTTAATTTTTAGATCCACTCACCATTATTATCTCCAAGTCTCATGAGTTAAAAATAAAACATTTTGCTTTTTTATTGATGCCAGTTTGGGACTAATTTAGGGACAAATGTGGAAGTATTGTTAGCCTTTTAAAAGTTGAATCCTAAGAGAAATCTAACACATTGCCTCCAAATCCATCGGTGGCCAACAGGTATTAAGTCATAAGTGAGTCTTTAGGACGCCTCCCACTGCGCTGCAAATTTGTCTAGCTTGGTTTTGCACGGGTTTTATATATCCTGTCCTAAAAAGTAAATTCATATGTACAAAATGCCCTATTTTTTTTTTCTTGAACAAAACCTGTGTCCTTGGAATAATCTGCCACTTTGGATTCTTCCATTATTTTTGGCTATTCTCCCATGATGATCCCTTAATCGTTAAAGGAAAAGGTGTAAAACAGATGTTCCACTTTAGGCTGAACCCTGGAGAATCTCTTATACTCAGGAATTAGAATGATTGTGTGCCTATATGATAATTACCATATAATGCAAAAAGAAGATTCTCTGATTAGAGTTGAGAGTTATACTAATCACTTGGTCTGAACATAAGAGTATAAGGAAGAGTTTATTACTATGTCTACATAGCAGAAGAATAGTTTTACATGCTTCCACAAAGCCTGTGTATACTCTAACCATATGTTTTTTCCTCTGATTATGCTGTAAACTGGGCCTTCAAATTATTTTTTTAATGTTTAGTTACTTCCATAATATTCATGAGCCTATTGCACCAGGCGTGCTGTTGTTGTATTTCTCATAGTTGACTCTTAGCGAAGATATATAATTACTTTCAGGACTATGAAAATTATCAAGTACAGATGAAGCTTCCGGTTGGCCACCAGCCTAATTTCCCATGGTCTATGGCTCAAGCATATGGTATCATCCACAAATAGGACATATAATGTAAGGACCATACACCCCTACACATTAAAGAATATTAACTTTGTTCTTGGTAGTCTTCAATTTGTCGTTAATTTGTCAAATATTTTATCTGCCCACATTTTAAAGGACTCAGCAGAAGAACATAATCAAGTATGAAAAAAATCTAACGAGTAAGCATAAAAATGCATAATACCACAATTAGAAATAATATTAAAATACTTAGTATCATGTAGTACAAATTATATTTATTATGATGGTATGAAAATATTTTTAAAAAATCAAATATGTCATGGAATTATTCTGATACATTGTAAATGTTTGTTCCTCCTACTAACTTAATAAAAAGCTGATTGACCAGATGGCAGACAGGAAGTGTGTGCAGGGCTACAAGACTAAGAAATATCTGGGAACAAGAAGAGCAAGGGAGAGATGTCAGAGAGACACCAGCAGAGACACTGACAGAGATATCAGCAGACACAGAGGAAGAAAGACAACTATGCTGCTCTGAGAAAGGTACCAAGTCACATGGCTAAATAAATTAATGTAAATAAACTGAGCTAGCAATATGTCTGAATCATAGGTCAATCAGCATGAAATTAATATAAACTTTTGTGTGATGATGTGGGGCTGAGTAGCAGAAGGGCTGAGAGGGGCCTGAACCTCTGGATGATGCTAGAAAGTCTGGTAAAGAAACTTTATACTATAGAAAAGTGTGGGTTTTGTCATGAAACAATTATTTTAAATTTAAAAACTAATTTATTTTCAAAATGTCAGTATTCTTAGATTTATTCTTAGTTCCTCAGAAGTTTCTTCAACTTCATAGATTCAGTTTTTTAATTTTTTCTCTCAAACACATACACATATGTGTTCTTAAATATATAAATGTAACCACTTATTCAACCAGTGTTACTTGTATGTACAAGACTTCAGTGCTGACCAGTTTGCAGTTAATGACCAACTGGGAAGTTCTTCTTTGGGGAAGAGTATTTTTCCCAATTGCAATATTACCTTAATTGTCTGCAGTTCTTTGTCTATGGTTGAAAATGTATGAGCTTTATTTTTTGTATGTTATTATTTTTATCAGTATTATCTTTGCTCAGGTCATGTTTATTAAGCCACATTTCTAAAAGATAAAAATCTCAAAGTGATATAAATAGGTTTTAAATATTTACAGTGCTAAAAATTTGACTGGGCATTTGCTAAGTGTACATTTCCAGAACAAATGTTGGACTTCTGATGACTTTCTCTAATTACTGCTACAAGAAGATTCATGGGTTTAACATCCAGAATTCACGTTACATACCCACACAGATACACTTCAACACCACATAATTATGATAAAACAATATTTTGAACAAGCAATTGTTCAGTCATAAAAGTTTTTCTCTTATGATCATGTATTCTTTAAATGCAAATGTTGAGGCATGTAATAGCTTACAGAGTTTTTCTTCAAAATAAGCTTCTTCATGTAACAGAAAAAAAGGATTTAGTAAGAGAAATAAATTCTTTCAAGTTTGTGCTCTCATTTGGGAAAATTTTGGAAGTGCTGCTTTGCTGGATGAAATGTGTCACTTGGGGTAGGCTTTGGGAAGTTACATCCATACACCACCTCTAGTTTTCTCTTTCTATATCATGCTGGAGGCTAAGGATGTAGGATCCTGTTTTGGCTGGCATGTTTCATATTAGTTGCCTTGACATGTATTTTCATTCTAAGAGAAATTACTGTTCTTGCAGAGTATCCTGGTTCCATTTTCAGTGCTCAGAGAATGCCTCCCAATCATCTATAACTCTAGTTCCAGCATATCTACTTCTGTCTTTTGGATTTCCTGGGAATTACTTACACACAATACAGATAATTATTGTACCCATTTGAGTATACAAGTAAAGTAAAAATAGACATTTCTGGAGTAGTTCTATACATAGATGGGGTAGAAACTCCTCACTCCTAAAGTCTCACTGATGAGCTACTGACAGTTGACAGTTGCAGGGGAAAGACAAATTATTCTGTTTGGATTTTGTAGTCACTGGTAGATTTCTCACATTCAGAAGATGATTCTACACTCATGCATTTTTATAAGGAACTAATTAGACAGTGAGTTATTAAAAAATAATTATAAGAAATTAGATAAAGATGATGTTAAAGATTAAATCAGGAGAATTGGAGACATTTATAAACAATAAGAAAAATCCACTGTGAATACTAATATAATAATTGCATGTAGTATTAGAAGTTATGGTATGTTCATTATTTTTTCTTTTGTGTATTGCTGTTTTTGTATGTGTGAATTTTTCAGTGTGTTCCTATGTGTACTGGACAAGCAAATGATTCTTCATTGTCAGGATTTTGAAAAGGAAGAAAGGGGAAAAAACAGAGTTTGTAGATAGGCAGTGCTACACAAGTCATGTCTCATGACAAACAAGTTTATTAAGAACTAGAGCATGGCTTTTTAAAGTTCTGGAAATAAGAAATGAAGACAATAGTAAGAAAAATGGAGAAAGAGAGAGGGGGGATTCATACAGTAAGACAAAGACAATGGGAGACTGAATCAAGAAATGTTGCACAAAAGGAACACAGACTATCTCAAGGACAACAGAAAAGCACATAGTGGCCACAGTACTGCTTACAATTGTCTCTTATGTTAAGAAGAGTTGGGTTCTTAGAATCAGAAGCTTCAGCTTCTCTAAGGTGCTGAGTCTGAAAACCACTGCCTCTGCCAAGAATATTCCTGCTTGTACAGAAAATGCTTTGTCCTCATTCTACACATCATGCACTCAGGAGAAGCCCCAGTCATTATAGCTTGTCATACATTTGACAATTTGTAGGTAGGTGCTCATGTAAAATTATTACTGAGATTAAAATTTCTCAGATCTTTGATGGATAGTTTGATTTTTAACTTGATGGGCTTAAATATCTAAGTATTATAGATATCACAGTTGTGATTATTTGAGTTTTTTACATGATATAAGCTGTATACAATCAACAATATTTTGATAAAATAGACAGAATTTAGAACCAGGAATTAGTCCTTCTGTGAGGATGGACACTACAGAAATCCCAGAATGGCTTAAAAATCCTGAAGGGTATTTTGAGAGATACTTGTATTTAGAAGACATTAAACTGAAGAAGTGTTGGATGATGAAGAACTTTTTATTTATGAAGGTATCAGGCCAGCAGCATAGGAAGGAGTAAACAATAAAAATATACATATAAGTATATGCATATATGTGTGGATGTGTTGTATGTATATGTTAATTATTGTGTATATGCATGTAAAATTAATAATAAAATTTGATCAATTAAATGTAAAATATTATCCATAATTTTTTAGCAAAAGCATTTTTGTTTAAAATGTGCTTTTCCACACCTATGTTATGTAGGGCCTTACCTATGTTTTCTTCTACCATTTCTAGTATTTCAGATTTCACATCTAGGTCTTTGTTCAATTGGGGATTAAATTTTATGCAAAGTGACATGATAGATAGAGTTGTCATTTTATTTGTCTATATGTAGAAATTTAATTTTCTCAACAGTATTTTTTGAAGATATTTATTGTTTTCTACTGTGGGTTTTGACATATTGTTTACTACTAAACGGCTGAAGTTACATGTCTTCATGATTGTATCTCAATATTGTTCTATTGGACAACCTGTTAATTTTTATGCCAATACCATATTGTTTTTATTGTTTCTGTAATATTTCTTAAGATCTAAAATGGTAAACTCACCCTTTAGCACTTTTCTTTCTTCTCAGAATTATATTTTTACTTAGTGGTTTTTTTATTCCACATAAACTTTACTTTGTTTTTTCCCCTATTTTTATGAAGAAAAATGGGGGGGGGTTCGGTTCTCATTGGAATTCTTTGAATTTGAAAATCCTATTTTTATAATGGGCCAAACACTAAAATAGAATATACAGTTTGTAGATTCATTGTATTTCAGATGTGGAGATATGAGCAGAGAATGAAAATCCTCTGATATTACACCATTTTCTTATAGTGTATTAATTACAAAAATATTGAGTATTAGTATGTATGACCACTTCTAAGGAAAGTCTCAGAAATTTTATCAACCAGCTGTAAATCCAACAGTGTACCATCTGGAAGATATCTAGGCATGTTGACAGCTCTTAATGTCTTAAACTGGGCAAGCATAGGACCTGGATATAGAGGAAATGTATTTAGGTCATATAATCTCTGAAGCCTGGTAAGTATATTATACTATTGACCGATATCTAGGGTATGAAAGGGTTTAAAATCTCCACTGATTCATTGTGAATTAATTGTCTATTTCCCCCATATTTTTACCACTGTGAGTTTCAAAATTCACTATAAATTATCATACCTTTACTGCATCTCTTTTCAACCCTGTAAACTCATTGAGTGACTCTATGGTTTTGTTAGGTCACAATCCTTACAAGAGACCTTCCTAGCTTTCAATCTGTTGTCAATTATGTATGTCTTCCATCCCCTTATACTGAGCCTGATCCTAAAACAAAAATATTAGGCTAACTTATATTTCCTCTGTACTCTTCTCAAAATTATTTTCTGCTCAAGTTTTATCCGTTTTCAACACCTATTTTACACTAACACACAGTCTGGGTACATAGAATCTGTGTTGTTTTGGGGTGGAACTTCTTTAGGTTTCCTTTATAATTAATTTAAAAAATTTATTCATGGTGTCTTTCACATCATGTTTTTCAATCCCCTTAATTTCCAGGTCACCTCATATACACCCTCTGTCCTTACAACTTACCACCCTAAATAAAATAAAATTTAAGAGAATGCATTAAGAATTGGCAAAGAAACAAATCAGTCTCTTTATGGAAGATGTACTGTGACAGACACTGTAAGTAATAAAGTAAACACTTTTATCCATTCATTTTTATTTCTAAGTGTTCATTGCATAGAGTCATTGGTCTGGATTTAGGCTGCTAGAACTCTTCTTAGATATCTTACTGTTTCCAATTGTTCTTGAAATTTTGAAGCTTTAAGTTAGCAGGACCAGTTTTTCACCTGCTCCATCAAATCACAGATAGTGTGGATGTTAACATGGGCCATTGTGTAATCCTGGCCCTGGGCCTGGATATTCTATGGTTGATCAGCCCACCGGCTCTCTCCTGTCTTTAACTCATGTTCAGCATTTTACTGTTCACCAGTGCCCTTCATTTTAATGTTCTTATATTTCTATCATATATATATACATACATACATATATATATATATATCTTTAAAACTGTTCCTTTCTTGAGATACTTAAATAAAAAATATATTCTACTTGGGTTTAACAAACACTTGTATATTGCATGTCATTTCTCAGCTGTAGCAGTATTCAGAAAAAATATGTAGATAGTTTTAAATGTTAAATATAAATGTAGGTGTTCAGTAATGGTAAGACATTCATTGGCCCTAACTCTTGGCTATATGTTTACAATATGTAAGTATAATAATATATGATCCATATATCTCTTCACACTCCATGGCATTTATGATGAAGGGGTTTTAGATTTTGTTGAAAAATGCTTTCTGATATCTGGACTCATAAATTTGTTGTCTCCAAAAATCTCCCTGCTCAGTAAATACAATGAAAGAGGAGAAATAAAATGGTGTTCAATCTAAGGGTAAATGAATGACACCCAGAAATAAAGCCATCTAATTCAACTGAGCAATGAATATATGAATTACCCAAGACTGACTTTATAATTACAGGGCCTCACAGATTTGTACAAGGTCTTTGGTTTATATGTTATACCTTTCATTTTAATCTTATATTATTTATATTATTAGTTAAGATGTAGTGGTTTTATGATGTTACATTGTAAATAATTGATGTGGGGATACTTTTCTGTATGCTGTGAAGAGCAATCTTTAAATAAAGGAGCTGTTTTTGCCCATGACTGGCACCATAGAAAAAGTAGGAGGAGGAATCAGAATAGGTAGGAGGAGCAGGGTGGAGTCAGAGACAGAAGGAGTGAGAAGCCCAAAGGATCAGCAACATGTAAGGAACACAGGTAAGCCACAGGCCCTGTGGCAGAAAAGATGAATAGAAATGCGTTGATTTAGATGTAAGAGCAAGATAGCAATGTGCCTGAGCCATAGACCAAACAGCCTGATGTTAATATAAGTGTCTAAGTCATTTTGGGGGACCTGAGCAGCAGTGGGTGGCTAAGGGCTCTGGGGCTGACTGCAGGTCTGTGGGTCTGGGCCTCTGGCGGCCCAGGACCAAGAAACCACAGTGTAACAAATAATTGTCCTGCTTATGAGTTTAATAAAAAGCACTGATTGGCCAAAGGCAGACAGGAAATATGGGCGGGGCTACAAGACTAAGAAAACTCTGGGACCAGGAAGAAAAGAGCAGAGATGCCACAGAGTCTCCAGGGTTGCCAAACAAGCCAGAGGATGCAGAGGACAAATATGCTGCTCTGAGAAAAGATACCGAGACACATTGCTGAACAGGATAAGAGTCATAGGTTAGATTAAGGGTAAGGGTAAAGGGTTAGCAAGTTATATGCCTGGGCCTTAGGCCAAACAGCCTAAAATTAATGCAAGCATTTGTAGGTCCCTGCGGGTCTGTGGGTCTGTGGGTCTAAACCTCAAGGCTTGGCTGGAAAGTCTGGTCCAGAAACCTCTTACTACATAAGTGGGGTTTTGATTCTAACCCCTTCTGTTGAGCTGCCTTTTTGTTTTTTGTTTTTGTTTTTGTTTTTTGTTTTGTTTTGTTTTTGGTTTACTTTATCCAAATTCCATGAGTTTGTTTTGTTTTATCTTATTGACTTTTATTCTGTTATGTTTATTCATTACGTCTTATGAGGCTGTTCTTATGTATTTATACAAAGGAAATGGATCTAATAGGCAGGGTAGTTGAAAAGAAACCAGGAGAAAAAAAGTGAAGTGAAACTGTGATTAATATATTGGTGAGAGTCGTATCTATTTACAGTAAAATGTTCAAAAATGAAAAGAAACAAAAGTCTTTGGGATATAATATGGTAATCAAATAACTTTTGTCTTTCAGTGTTTTGTGTAATGCATTCTACTTACTGATAGCTATATGTAGGCCATTCCAACTTTGGGTAAATTGTGATACCTTTTTGATTTAAACTAAAATGATTTTATTGTGATTTTATCTCACAAATAAAGTCTTTAAAAAGCTCAAATGAAATGTTTCTTACACAATATAAATGGATCATGTAGACTGCTTATTAAATTAGCTTACAAAACTCTCATGTTTATTTTAGATAATCTTAAAAACATATCTACTTAATTTAGTGTATTGAGCTTTTAAGGGAATTGAGCTAATGAACAAAAATTTATATTGTTTTCATAATTAAAATGATTAAAATATTTATGTCTTATCTAGACCAAAAAGTGATTGGACACAATAGAGTAATGATTCACAAGAACAAAGGGAACATACATAGTTAGAAAACACAAATTAGTGAGGTGGTTGATATTTACCAACCACTAATTGTGACTGTTTAGTAGAGTAACACAGACTCTTTTTTACAAATTGAGCCATGAATTACAGTAAGGGTAGGGAAACTTCTCCAACAGACAGAAGCTGCCTATTTTCCTCCATTGTTTACTCAGGTTGCCTAGCAAACAAGAACACTCGCCCTGCCCATCAGAAAAGTGATTATGAGGAGATTTTATAGAAAGAGCACAGGACTTTACTTTGTACATGGCTTTTTGCTGATCAATAAACTCTTAACTTAATGCCTAGCCATAATTAGGATTGTAGTTGGAGCAAATGATTTTTCCCCTTTAGATTGTTTGTTGGTCTAATCTTTAGTTGATCCCCATCAGAAAAACCTTGACTAAGCATTTCCACTGCCTGTGTGTAAATTTCATCATCAAGCTCTTTGACCCTGAGGAATTCAAGCCCCACATTGCCTTGCCAAAGAATAACTACCTGCATGAGTATATATCCAGATATTAACCTATATATATGTGACTTCTTTCATTTATGGTGGATAATTCTTTGTAAGTTTTCTTTTGATCTACTTGATGTTTTCAGCACTTAATATCATACCGTAATACAATCCTATATCACACTTGGAGCAGGGGCATGGAATGCTGTATATTTTATAGTGAAAGATGTGCATTATCTTAGGTTGTAAAATTGATTCACACCAAGGCAATTAAGACTGGCTGCTGCTCTGTTCTCTGAAAGCAAGTCAAGTAAAGAAGATGAGAGCAGAGATAGAAATTATTTTTAAATATTAAATGACCTCAAAGTAATTAAATCTGGCTGTGAGGACCAGCAAAACTTTGACTCTCAGAATGCAAAAGATATTTTAATAATTTTGCATCTGCACAGTAAAGTGTACAGGTAAGATCACCCTTTGCCATCATTACCTGCTCCTCATAATGAATTCCTGGTGCTCTTACCCACACTCTAATCTCAGACACCATAGAATTGAGAAGTCACTTTAGACTTCTAGTCTGTTCCTCTATGATGCTTACTACTCAGTTATTTATTTGTTTTTGCTTATTGACGGAAACAAGTATTTTTAAGAGGTGATGTCAACTCCCATCCCATTCCAACTACTATGGAATAGACGTATCAATAAGATACTGTTTTAAACATATCCACAAGTAATTGTTATTTCTAATTTAGTATACTTTGTTATATATAATTGGGTTATATTTGAAATATATATACCAATTTAAATATTAGAAAGTATTTTTGGAAACACTTAAAAGCAAATATAGCATATGTATATACACATGTACAGACAATTGAAATTATATGTGAGTGTGCTGACACAAAAATTTAAATTTTTTTTCTGATAGCTTATGGTCATTGTTGTCATTGGGGTTTTAATTGCTGTGAAGAGGCACCATGATCAAGGGGTGGGATCAGACTGTGTTCCTGTGCTTGGGCTGGCACCTTGGATCCCATTCCCTTCAGAGGAACACCTAACCCAGTCTTGACTTTGGGATGAGGAAATTGGACGTGCCTGAAGTGGATGTGCCATGATAAGCTGACACACCTTGGGACTTCTTTCCATTTTGGGGGAGAGGATGGATTGATGGGGAGGGGAGAGGCTAAAGGCTGACTGGGAAGGATTGAGAGGAGGGAAGGAAAGGGGAACAGGGGATATAGAGATAAAATGACATTTCTTTCAATAAGAAAATAAAAAAAGAACATATCTTCTCCTACTAGATACACACCCTAAGTATAGACCACCTTCTGTAACTTCAGCTCTCAGGGAGAATCTGTGTGGGACATAAAGTACTTCTTAAAATATATCTTGTTTCAGAAAATCAAATTAGTTCATTTAAAAATATTATTTTGTTGACATATAATAAAAGAATGCATTTAATTGTGGATGGTCTATAATTTTAGAGTTTTTGTTTCTTTTTGCCATGGTATGAAGTGTGATGGCTGGAATTTAGGTAGATATTCTGCTAGAACATAATCTGAGAGTTCTACATCTTAATCAGCAGGCAAAAGAAGGAGACTTTGCCACACTGGCTAGATTTGAACTTATAAGACCTGAAGTCTGCCTCTACAGTGACACACTTTCTCCAAAATGGCCATGCCTACTCCATCAAGGCCATGCCTGTTCCATTAGACACTCTTAATAGTGCCACAACATATGGGCCAAGCATTGAATCACATGAGAACATAGGGCTATACTTTTTAAAATAATTAGAATTAATATTTTATTTTCTAATTTTTATTACTTAAATTTGATTATTCTTATTAATCTTTAACATTTCTCTTTTATTTATTCTCATTTTTATCATTAAAGTTATTGTGCAATATTAATAGATTATGTTTATTCCTCCCCAATGCCTCCCAGATTTACCATCATTCTATACCCAACAATCTTGGTTATTTTTTAGTTTTTTGACTGATGAAGCACAAATTTAGTTGTTTACTTGATCTTGTATGTGGGATCATCCTCTGGGTCATTGTCAGCTTATTAGAGGCCACATTTCAAAGGACATTGACTTTACCATTCCTACTAGCAATTAGCTGTCAATAGTATCTTAGTTTAAGAATACAATTTTCTCTTAAGCAAGACTTTCTTTTCTGGTAAGTATCTCTATTGCAGTCTGAGAAAACAATTATCAGGCTGCTTCATGGTTGTAAAAAATCCTGTAATGTAGTGGAGCTTAGAAATAGTTTTATCTATCTGAGGGTTTTTTAGAAAAAAAATCTCATACACATTCTGATAGTCACATTATTTTCTCTCATGTTGAATGCTGTAATTCTTTGTTTACACAGCTTTATATGCGACCAACAGAAATAATTTGGGCAATATACAAGTCACATATGGATGTTTAATTTTATTTGATAAGAAACAGAGCTACAACAATAATACATAAACAATTAATCTCAATGTCTTAATTGGTGTGCAGCTGCAACTGTAAAATAAGATCCAAGTAATTTTATCTATCAAAGAAAGAGCATATCAGGATTTCAAGTGGAAAAGGCTAAACTACTGAGAAGTCTGAGAGGACATATAAAATTGTGTACTGTATTATATAATTCTCAGTGTCATAACATTTTAAACTAACATGTAGAGATTAACACTCTATAAGGGTCTGTCTCTCTGGGACTGATGTTTACAAAGAGAGCTGTGCTGTCAAGAGAAGTGTATAGTGAAGCTGAAAGGCTGCCTGGTGTGAAAGCAGCAAGACTAGCCTGTTGGTACTCTCTAGAGCATAGCAGCTTCAAAAGCACCCCAAATCTTTAAATACATTCTCCTATTCTGTGGACAAACCCAGATCACAAAACCTTGTAGATTTTTTTTTTGTGTTTATAAAGTCAGATTATTTTGTGTGTCCCTTTCTTCTTGGAAAATCATTTTTCCTAGTGTAGCTGGAGGAAAGCTGTTTCTCTCTAGACCTTGTTTAATTGCTTTCCTGTCACTCAAATAATTTTTAGGAGCAACACAAGCAGGCAATTTGCTGAACACTGAGCCTTATAACATAAAGCAAAGAGTATGAGCTGTGTAAAGAGTTAATTTCTGAGGATTTGTACAGAGAATTAATTAGATAACTTTCCTATTTGCAAGAGAGAAGCTGGGACCACAGTAATACAGTTAGCTGCTTTGGTCAGTAACTTTGGTTCCACAAATCAGAAAGCTGGCAACTTTGTCCTTGTGAAAATGGACTGCTGATCACTATCTGTTCTTGTGTCAGAACTGCATTTCTAAGGAAGGTTTTTTTTTTCAACATTTTTTAGGGATACCTGGTGCAATATGAACTTGCCTTGAAGCTAAAAATTGGCTAATGGTATAAAAGTTTTCCTGTCAGTCTGAGCTACAGTGTAAAATATGTTCTTGTGAAACAGTAGGATAGTTATTCACCAAAATTACACAGCTTAAGAAGAAATCATTTTTATGACAATCTTCAAAATAACTATGCTTAGTAAGTGAAATATATTCATAAGGAAACACACTATCAAATAAGGCTGTGGAAAAACCTCACATCTGTTTAGGGAACAACTTTAGTAGCACATAAGACACTTATAGACAGAAGCAAACTGTATTCATTTTGTGGTTTCAAGCTTTGCTTGAATGTGGTTTCTCCATCAGAGGATTACTGAGCTGGTGGTTGATTTCTTGAATATTACTTGCCATCTGCTGCATTATGCCACAACTCTTGGCATATCAGTCTTTTACTAGCTGCTGGGAACTTAGAAACCTGTAGTGTGTCTGTAGCCAGGAAACTTCTCTGAATGCAGTTTGATTATTAGACCCTCTCAGAGATAAACTGAGAATATAAAACCAACTAATTTGATAATGCTAATATAAAAGACAATACAACATCTCTTAATATCAATATAAAGTTTAACATTTTCACAATGTCTCTGTTAATTATCAGCATCTCAAGAATAGTTATTTGTTGATACTTAGAAAACATTTACTAGAAAGTCATAATTTAACATTATACACTTAAGGTGATAATGTCTATGCAGTCCATTTTTTGACATGCAATGAAAAGATAGTCAAACTTGTTTAACAAATGTCTTCTGGACCTGATGTGCAATCATCCAGGACCATGACAGAATGAACTCGAGAGACCTGGCTGTGGGGATCTTCTTCGTGTCTCAGACTGCCCTGGGAATGCTGGGAAACTCAGTTTTGCTTTGTTGTTTTATCATCACTGACATATCTGGAATCCAGGCCAAGCCAAAAGACTTGATTGTCAAAGTCCTGACCTGGGCCAACTTCATAGTTCTCTGCAGAGGAATCCCACAGTCAGTGGCTGCTTTTAATTTGACTTATTATCTAGATCATGTTTCATGTAAGCTTACTTTATATTTTCATAGAGTTGCAAGAGGAGTAGCTCTGAGATCCACATCCTTGTTGAGTATCTTTCAGGCCATCACCATCAGCTCTACTAATTCCAACTGGGCAGAGCTCAAAGTCAGAGCTCCCAGGATCATAGACCCTTCCCTTTATCTGTGCTGGGCCCTCCAACTATTGGGATATGTCTCCCTTCCTATGTACACAACTGATATATGGGGTGGAAGAAATGTTATTGAGATCAAAGATTATGGATATTGTTTTGTTATAGATCCTGGGCAACTAATATGCACAATATTTGTAATCTTAATGTCATTATATGATGTCATCTTTTTGGGACTGTTGATTGTGTCAAGTGGCTACATGGTGTTTATCCTGCTCAAACACAGAGAGTCCAACACATCCACATATCCCTGTCTCCTAGGGCATCCCCTTTGATCAGAGCCACAAAAAGCATCCTCATTCTAGTAAGCAGCTTTGTACTCTTTTATGTAACATGTAATGTCTTTACCTCTTATATGTCTGTTCTTCAAAAAGTCAGTAGGGGGCTCTTCAACACCAGTGTAGCCATGACTGCATGCTTCCCAGCATTTTGTCCTTTTCTGCTCATCAAACAGTACAGTGATGTTGTCAGGCTCTGCTTTACCTGTTTTCATCAGACAAGAGACTGTGTTTGTGCAGTCAGAGAGTTCTAAATCCGTGCTGTGTGTTTCCCTCTTTCTATTTCTTTGACTACCTTGTCTTCTATGAAGACACTGTCAATACGAACCTCCAATGTACATGCATAATATCTACACAATTTCTTTAAAATATTATTAATAATTTAGTCTGTGGCACAAGCCATTCATCCTCTAATTTGTGAGTGGCCAAACTATCACCACATGTTTTTATGGAGAATATTACAGTAGCAGGTGATAATGAAGCTGAGGGGCTAAGACTGTCATAGTGATGTAGGTGAGGACTGGATGTCAATCAACATTCTCAGCTTCCATCCAAAAGATAATAGTTTAGCACTGCACATATTCCAATATCCAAAATAAGAAAGTCAATATTGGTGGTTGTCACTGAAAGAGAACAAATTTAAAAAGATGAAACAAATCAGAATGATGTTAGGGTAGTAAATGGAGACAGGCACATCTTGGGCCCTGAAAAAAGTACACTCAGTGGCTGTTGAATTTCTTAAGTCTAAAGTATATTCACAACTTTTGAAAGAGTATGTGGGTTACAAATACATTGTTACCTGATTTTTGACGAAGAAGCTAAAAATTTTCAATGGATGAAAGATAGTATCTTCAAGTGGTGTTGTCATTAATGGATGGTAGTATGTAGCAAAATGCAAATAGATCCAAACCTATTACCCTGCAAAACCTCACATCCATGTGGATCAAAGACCTCAACATAAACCCAACTATACTGAACTTCATAGAAAAGAAATTGGGAGATACCCTCCAATGCATTTGACAGTGAGTAGACTATAATTGTATTAGTGGGTAGCACAGACTTTGTTGTCCCTGTACTTTGGAGGAAAAAATGGAAATAGATGACATAGTTACACTCTGTCACCACAAAAAGAAAAGTACAATGTTCTGGATTCTGGTATGAGAAAAATAACGATACATAAAACACTTTTAAGCTAACTCTGGTGTTATAAAGTCTCCATGGAAGAAGCTTCACTTGTTTTATTTTTAAAGATGTTTGTATTACCCAATAAGTTCTAAAGCTCCATGATCTAAAACAAGGACTGAAGAGGAAGGAATTCTGCCAGCACATGGCATGAAGGCACACTACAGCAGCAGTGCTTCTCAGATCTCTTGGCTATCAGCACATTCACAGAAATTGTACATAAGTTCCCAGACTAAATGTATTTTTTCCTCAATTATACTCTCCTTTCTTATCAATTGATTTAAAGCAGTACATAATTGTTACTGTACAGCTTTGACTCATTAAAATACAATTAATTTTTATCTAAATATATATTCCCTTTTATGTGTTCAAAGTTTGAAGGGGAATGATCTATAATTTTGATGCTTTCAGTTTTCACAAGTGAGTTTATTATATATTGCCAGCAGCACTAAAAGAACCAAGCAACAAGTAGGTGTAAGCTAATAAAGTTTCAGGCCAGACAGATGCTCAGAGCATCTAGTATATAGATAACTACAAACCCAGTCTGTAGAAATTAATAACCAGTAGAAGGAGAGTGTTTATTTGAGAGGAGAACATGGATAAGAAGAGGGAAGTGGAACACAACTTGAAATGTAATGGATGACAACATTTTTAAAAATTACTTTTTTTGAATGATCCAGAAGTCCACACTCTAGGGGAAAATAAGTCTTCAGTGAATGGTGCTGGTCTAACTGGATGTGTGTATGTAGAATATTCATATTTATCACTGTGGACAAACTCAAGCCTAAATGAATTAAAACCCTCAATGTAATAACAAATTGAAACAAATTGAGAAAACTTAAGGAATAGTTTAAATGCACCATCAATAAAGAAAAGTTTAAACAGAAAACTCTTATCACAGACACTAACATAGACAACAAATGTGACATCATGAACTTGAAAATTATCTGTAGGAAAGATACTTTCAGTAGGACAAACATGGCAGCCTGCAGAATAGAAATTTATTTTTATCAGCTCTGTTTCCAATATTAGCCTTAAAATTAAAAAAATTAAAGAACTCAAGAAAATAGATATTAATAAACCAAATGATACAATTAAATAATGTGTGTATGCTGTATAATAGTTTCTCTATATCAACAGAGAAATTGCAATAAATAAACCTCACTGATGAGAGTCATTTTTAAAATGGTCAACATTCTTAGCCATCAGGGAAATGTAAATCAAAACTAATTTGAGACATCTTACACATGTCAGAATGGTTAAGGTCAGCAACAAAAGTGACAGCTGATATGATGTGGAAGAAGGGAACATTCCTCTATTGCTGACAGTAGTGAAAACTTCTATTGCCACTGGCCAGAAACTTCTTCCTACAGCCAGCATCAAACAAAATGGAGAGAAATGTGAAGTGCTTCCATTAAAATTAAGACCAAGACAAGGCTGTCCACTCTATCTACCCAATATCTTCTCAGTTTAATACTATATGTCTAGCTAGAGCAATAAGTAAACAAAAGAAAATCAAGAGAATAAATTTAAAAAGAGAAAGTCAAACTTTTGATATTGAAGATGATATAACAGTATATATATAAGTGACCCCCAAAATTCTACCATAGAATTTATACAGCTAATAAACAAGTTCAGCAATGTGACAAAATACAAGATCAAGTCAAAAAATCAATAGCCCATCAATACACACATAATAATGGGAGAAAAGAAATTAGAGCAACATTGCAAATTATAATTGCCACAAATAACATAAAATATCTTGTGGTTACTCTAACCAAGCAAGTTAAAGTTGTATAACAAGAACTTTAATTGTTTGAAGAAAGAAATTGAAGAAGATATCAATAAATGGAAAGATCTCCTATGCTCTTGGAAGAGTTGGATCAACAGAGTACAAATAGCAATCTTCTTATATGAATATGGGTCTTTTGGGGTATTTGCCCAAGAATGATATTGCATTATTCTTATCAACCAGAACCTGGAAACAACTTAGAATCCCCTCAACAGAAGAATGGACTTAAAGGAAATGTGATACACTTACACAACAGGGTACTAATCAGCAGGAAAAGATAAAATGACATTCTGAAACTTGCAGGCAAATTGACAGATTTGGAAGAATATGACCATGAGCAAAGCAAAATAGAGGCAGAAACATAAACATGGTATACACCCCCTCATAAGAAGGTTTTAAGTGTAAGTAGTGGATAGACAGGCTAAAATCCACAACCACTGAGCGACTAGATAACAAGGAGAAACTTCAGAGAGACATCCATGGATCCTGTAGGAAGGGGAAAAAAAGAACACCCCCTCAGTAAATTGGAACTACAGGAAGGGAGGGGGAAAAGGGCAGGTAGAAATAGAATGGCTGAGTTTTGAGAGCAACAGAAAAGGAAAATGAGGTAGATTTCTTTATAGGAAAAGCCATTGTAGAGTTCTAGAGAAACCTAGTACTAGGTGATTATCCCAAAACTCCAAAAGATTATCCTAGGTAAGACTCCTACCAATGATGGAGAGGATGCCAAAACTGGTCCTCCCCTATAATCAAATGGATGGCCATCCTAATAGACAGTATAGAATCTTCATTCAGTAACTAATGTAAGCAGATGCAGAACTCCATAGCTAAGCACTGAGTCAAGCACCCAATCCAGCTGAAGAGAGGGAAGAGAGATTAGATGAGCAAAGAGATCAAGGTCATGATGAGGAAATCCACAAAGACAACTGACCTGAACTATTCAGAGTTCACTAACTTGGAAATGACAGCTGGAGAACCCACTTGGGACTGAACTAAGGCCTCCAAATGTGGATGAGAGTTCAGTTGCATGGGCAATTTGTGGAACCTCTGGCAGTGAAACAAGAATTTATTCTGAGGGCAAGAACTGGCTTCTTGGAGCCCATTCCCTACAGAGAAACATCTAGCTCAGACATAACACTCGGGGGAAGACTTAGGATCTACCTCAGTTGGATATGCCAGACTGTATTGATTCACCATGAGAGTCCTTATCCTTTCTGAGGAATGTATTGGGGAATGAGGTGGAAGAAAGCTGGGGAAGGATTAGAGGAGAGGAGAGAGGGCAAACAGTGATGGGTTTGTTTATTTTTTTAAATGAAAAAAGTCAATCTTATCAATAGCAATCTATAGATTTAATGTAATCCCCATCAAAATACCAACAGAGTTCTTCACAGAACTTAAATAAACAATATTCAATTACATAAAAAAGAAATATGATAGGCAAAATAATCCGGTATAATAAAGTAACTTCCAGGGGATTCACCATCCTTGACTTGAGGCTCTACTATACTACTATGGTAATAAAAACAGCTTTGTATTGGCATAAAAATCATACCTGTGGATCAGTAGAATGAAACTGAACACACTAACATTAATTTATATAACTATGAACACTTATTTTTGACAAAAGTCATAAATATACAATTAAAAAATTATCTTCAAAAATGATTATGGCATAACTGGATGGAAGCATGCGGAAAAATACAAATGTATCTATTACCTGCAACAAAATTCAAGTTCAAATAGATCAAGGATCTCAGCATAAATATAACAAAACTAAACCTGGTAGAAAAGAAAATGGAAAATAAACTTGAATTCATTGACACAGGAGACCACTGTTTAAATATAACATTAGTATCACAGACACTGATATGGCAGTAAAGTTTACTTAAAATATATTAACATAAGATTAATACTTATTGGAAAACAAATTAACACTCATGATGACAGGCTATAGATTAGGAATATACTTGAGCAATCAGATGGTCTAAGTGATGGACATTGATCTAGTCTCTTAAGAAGGTAGGAACAAATGGGGTGCTCAAGATCTCAGCAGCACCTATAGAATGGGGCTGGCCATGCCCCGTTCAGGAGTCCTGGACCTTGGATAAGTGTCTTTTGACCTTATTGGCTGACACCTGAATCCCACCACACACTGATAGAAACAACTAATAAATGACACCTCCTGAAATAAGGAAGTTTCTGTAAGGCACAAAACATGGTCAATAAGACAAAATGCCAGCCTACAATATGGAAAAATATCATCATCAACTCTACACCCAACAGAGGGCTAATCTCTATAATATATGAAGAAATCAAGAAAATAGACATCAAAATACCAAATAATTCAATTTTGAAATTTGGTACAAAGATCTTAAAACAGAATTATCAACAGTATGCTAAAATAACATATATTAATGACAGCCTGTGCTGGAGAGGATGTTCCACCATTGCTGCTGGAAGTGTAAACTTTTACATACACTTTGTAAATCAGGATGGCAATTTCTCAAAAACCTGGAAATCAATTTACATCATAATCCAGCAATACCCCTTTTGAGAGTATATTCAAATGATATACTTTTATACCACTAGGAAATTTGCTGACCTCATTGTTCTCAATATTCTCTGAAAATCCTAGATGCCCTTCATCTAAAGAACAGATTAAAAATGTGTTACATTAGAGAACAGAGTACTACTTATCAGTAAAAAATTGACATACTGAAACTTGCAGACAAATGGATAAAACTAGAAAAAAACCATCCTGAGTAAGGTAACTCCTATCCAGAAAAATAAATACAAAATGTACTCACAAGTGGATATTAGATATAAATCAAAGGATAGCAAGGCGTCAAACCCACAACCCCAGTGAAGCTGGTAACAAGAAGGACCCTTATTGAGACATTTATAAATTCCCCTGGTGTAGTAAATCTGATCCATAGCACCCAAGGAAATTGGCTTAAGCCTGTTGCCAAGGCATGCACTAAATGTACTTCCTTCTGAGCCAATCTGGAGTGTGCCTGAGGGCCTAGCAAGAACTGCTGTCCAATGTTCTTGATTGCTTTGAATCTGACCAGCAATAGGTACTGCCAAGAGTTTCTGATCACATGGTGAATACTGCCTAGTAGCAGCTGCTGTCAGATCTCCTGATCAAGCACAGCCTGGGTGCTGGAAGGAGGGTATATCAGGCTCTCTCCATTGTTGAATAAATCAGTTAGTTCTTTGCTTTTCAACTCACCCACAGGGCCTGTGTTGTTGACCCTGAGCCTCCCCACCCTCTCCCCTGAGGGAACTGTTAGAACATAGCAACAACTTGGATAGGGAAAATAGATAAAAATTCCGAGTAAATTGGAAGAATAGGAGAGGGGGGTTGGGAATAAAATAGGAGGTAATGAAATGGTCAAGTGGGGGGAGGGACAAAGAAAGTCAAGAAATGGGTATTTTAATAGACTAGCCAATTTGGGCTCAGGGAGAAACCTTCAATCCTCAAGGATAATTACAGTTAAGACTCCAAGAACTGTTAGAGAGGGCTTTAACTGGCATTTACCTTTAACAGATTGATGACCACCTTATGGTAATTACAGACCCTTTATCCAGAACCTGATGGAAGCTAATGCAGAGTCACAGGTAAGCACCAGGCCCAGCTCTCAGTCTACTTAAACAGAAGGGGATATGATTTTTATGATCACAACGGTCAAGAACATTGTGGGGAAACTGACAAAGACAGCTGACCTGAGCTACAGAGAAACTGACTCTGGACTAACAGCTCAGGAACCTGCATGAGACCAAACTAGACCCTTTGAATATGGATGACAGTTGTGTTTGTTTGAATATGTGTAATATTTGTGGGGCTTGTTTGTTTTTATGTTTTCTTTTACATATATTATGTTTTGATTAAAAGTCTTTTTAACATGCTCACCACTGTTTCCCCTCCCTCCACTCTTCCAGTGCATTTCGCAGGTTTCCCACACTTCATCTCCTCATCCATTACTCAGAAAGGATAAGGAATCTCAGCATGAGTCAGTGCAGTCTGGTATATCTAGTTGAGGTAGGACAGAGCTACTACCCCACCCAGTATCAAAGCTGATCTAGGTGTTTCTCTGTAGGTAATGGCACCCAAAGTGCCAGTTCATGCACTAGAAATAAAATCTTGTTCCACTGTCAGAGACCCCATAAATTTCCTACAGTATTGAACTATCTTCCATATGCAGAGCACCTAGTTCAGTATCCCAGCTGTCAGTTCAGATCAATGAGTTTCCAATAGTTCAGGTCAGTTGTCTCTATGGGTTTCCTCATCACAATCTTGACCCTTTTGCTTATACAATCTCTCCTCCCTCTCTTTGACTGAAGTGAGAACTCAACCCATTGCTTAGATGTGGAACTCTGCATCTGATTCCATAATTTTCTAAATGAAGGTTTTATGTAGGCAGTTAGGGTGGTTATCAATATGGTTATAGAGGAAGTTCCTTTTAGCATCCTCTCCATTATTGCTTTGAGTCTTACTTGTGTTCATATTTGTAGGTTCTTGGGTATACCCCATCACCATCTTTCTCTCTAACCAGATGTCTCCTTCTATCAAGGCACCCATTTCCTATTTCACCTTCTCTGTCTCTCTTCCAACTCAACTATCTCATCCCCTCATGTTATTTGTATAATTTCCATTAGCCCATCCCTCATGATCCAAATTTACTTAGGGGTTCTTTTTTATTTTTCATCCCCAGGGGGGATGGATAGATGAATATTCCTCTTTGATTCCTCATTGTTACTTAGATGCTCAGGGATTGAGAAGAACCCAAAATCTCCTTTACTTTGCATTTAAAATACCTTTATGAGTGATTGTACACCATGTTTGTCTTTCTGGGTCTGTCTTACTTTCCTCAGGATATGTTCTAGTGCCATTCATTTGCCTGCAAATTCAGGAAGCCATTTTTTTTAACTGATGAGTTCTACACCACTGTGAAGAGAAATTCCATTTTTGATACATTCTTCAGTTTGAGAGCATCTAGGTTGTTTTCTGGTTCTGACTATTACAATAATGCTGCTACAAAAATAGTTAAGAAAATGTCCTTGAGGTAAGAATGTGAATTCTTTGGGTATATGCCCAAGAGTAGTATTGCTGAGAAACTGCCATACTTTTTTCCAAAGCAGATATACATGTTTACATTTCCACCAGCAATGGAAAAAATGTTCACTTTACTTCCCATTCCCTTCAGCGTAGGCTTTCATCAGTGTGTTTGATCTTAGCCATTCTGACATGTGTAATATGGCATCTCTGAATATTTTATTTTCATTTTCCCGAGAGCTATGGATATTGAACACTTTTTAAAATGTCTTTCAATCTTTTGAGATTCTTCTGTTGAGAATTCTCTATTTGCACTGTGTCACTCTTTTTAATTGGATTCTTTGTTTTTTGACCTATAGTTTCTTGAGTTCATTATATATTATAGAGATCAGTCCTCTGCCATACATAGTATTAGTGAGGATCTTTTCATATTCTGTAGACTGTTGCTTTTATATTATTTACTGTGTCCTTTGCCTTACAGAAGATTCTCAGCTTTATAAGGTTCCATTTATTAATTTTTTCTCTCAGTGTCTGTGCTACTGGTGATATATTTGGAAGTAGACTTCTGTGTCAATTCATTCAATGCAGTTTCCCACTTTCTTCCTTAATAAGTTTCGTGTAACTGGACATAGGTTGAGGTCTTTGATCCACTTGAACTTTTGCTTCTTGCAGTGTGATAGATATGGACCTATTTGCATTCTTCAACATGCCCCCATTCAGTTATACCAGCATGATTTGTTTAAAATGTTTTCTTTTTCCATTGTATATTTTTGGCCTATTTGAAATATTGTGTGTTTACAGATGTGTAGATTAATGTCAATGACTTCAGTTTGATTCCAATATCAAGCCATTTTTATTATTATGGCTCAATAGAAGCACTTATTATTTATAAGTGTTAGTTATAAGTATTATAGGTAATGGAAAATGATGTTAGGTTTGGGGCTCTTGTTTTAAAAAGAGAAAAGGGAATATGTAATGGGATTATATTATGTTGTAAATAATTGCCCCACCTATTAGTTTAATAAAAATGCTGATTGGCTGAAGGCAGACAGGAAGTGTGGGCAGAGCTATCAGTCTGGGAAAACTCTGGGAACAGGAAGAACAGAGAAGAGATGCTACAGACACATCAGAGTACTGTAGTGAACTAAGAAGTAATATTAAAGATAAGAAACAGAAACTGGTGTCTACTACAGTGTGAGACTACTCCTGTGCTTGAATTTTTAAGTTCACTGTGGGAAATCTGATAATGGGCATTTGCTGTAATATCTACAGGTTCTGCACAGGAAGGGAGAGTTTGTTCATGCTGGTCACATCCATTGAAATCTAATATTCTAACTAATAAGTATTTTTTAATTTTTTGAGGTCTAATGGAAACTATAATTTTCTCAGTTATGTGTATATGTAGCAAATATCAGTGGCATTTTATAATTCACTGCTCTCCTCTCAGTTTGACACTTAAAATATTTTTAAACCTGTATGGTATGTACAGTAACACTATTTTGACTGTCATGACCAGAACTTTGAAATGAAAATGACATATGACTTCTTAAATCCAAAAAGTGCTTAGAGACAGAGTGGGAAATAGATGAATTTGAATGTGGTCATTTTAGCACAAACACAGTCACCTCAGCCTGTGCTCAAATAGCAATGATGATCTCAAATATACTAAGGCTTTTTATGTGATTTATGTTTATCATGTGACAATTTATTTAATTTATTGATATTTTATTGTATATTTGTTTATGTTTTCATTTGGGAGACTAGTAAGTAAGTTGGCTGAGGGGTAAGAAACTGCTCTTTCACAGGATCTGGGTTTTTTTTTTCCTAGAATTCACTTGTAGCCTCCAGCAAGCTGTAACTCTAATTCCAAGGGGTTTTGGCATCTTCTTTTGATCTCTGCAGGCATTGAATTCTCATAGCACTGATATTTACATATAGCAAAAACATGTCTTTAAATTAAAATAAATTTATAAAACTCTTTAAAAATAAGTGTTCACTTTGACAAAATTTTATTTCATAGGCAAATTTCATTATAGATTTTTAGTACTTCTGAGATTTTGTTAATATGCAGGGTGATCTGATCTTTCAAAAAGTTGTCTCATCTCTCAGCTTAATTTCAGAAGCATAATATGAAGCTGATGTTTATAATGTTATCAGAAATATGAATCATTATCACTGCAGAGGCAAAGGCTATAGTGATAACTACAGATGAATTACTTACACCATTACCATTTCTCTGTACAAAATTCAACATAAAACACTAATATATGGTTAGCAAATAAAAGCATGAGAAAAATCATTAAGTTTATAATGCATTTCTATAAAATTCAGTATGTGGTTCATTTTTTTGGTATTTTTTCATGACTGGGTCTCTCTATGTAGCTCTGATTGTCCTAGAACTCATTAAATATATCATGTTACCCTCAAAAATCATAGAGATCTCTCTTCCTCTGCCTTCCAAGTGCTGGAATTAAAAGTTTTCACCACACTACTATTTTGTTTACTAATTTATTTGTTGATGAATCTATTATAATGACACTTATGATATACTTAAATAGTCATGATGCATGTGAGATAATAAAGTACACTTGGAAGAATGTGAAACATTAAAAATTGTCCATTGATAAACCATCATAAATGTGAATTTAAGTTTAGCTGAGGGTTAGCACCCTGGTATATCATGCATGCAACTCTGTTTTTTTTATTAGCAACAATGATAAACACTGACTGAAGGCATGCCAGCAGGTAGTATGACTAAGCCAGGCAAATAACTAAAGACATTTGGAATTAACTGCCATTGATAGATACTCATAATTTACCTTTTCTTTCAGGTTGCCTTCCAAAAATGAATATGAAGAGGTTTCAGAACCAGCATTTATGCCAGTAGATATCTAACACAGACTCCTTTCATAACCAGATCATAAATGTAGTGTCACAAATGAATATTGTTTACTCCACAAATATATTCATATCTTATATTTTCTAGAGTTGTGTGCTTTTTATATCTACACTCTAATATCTATTAAGGATAGAAAATTATTGTAAGTTAAATATAGTAATATTACTGCATAGTTAGTCTATACATCATGTAAGATAAGGTGGATTATCAGATTGGCTTAGTACCTCAATATTTCATCACATTTACTTGCAGGTTGCATTATGAACTGTATCCAGAGTCATCCTCAGTGGGGAACATAAGTTTCAGTAATAAATACCAGGAACTGGCATAAGGAACATTTATATCTTTCCATCTCACCTCTCGATTATGGACTTATTCTTGTGTCTTCTCCATCTGTTTAATTGTTTTTTTTCCCCAGATTCCTATTACAAAACATGACCTTACTCAGCCACCTTTTTCTGCCTCTGCTGCTCAGAACAAAATGCAAAGTACTCACCTGTTTTCTTTTCTTTGCAGGATGCTGGATTCATTGAACAAAGACTGATTCATAAGCAGTGAGATAAGAGAATCCACTTCTAAGGTAGAGGTAATTGACTCTGACCTTAACTCCCTCCAGAACTTCAATTTTCATTGCATATACAGTGGCAGTGACAGATATGGCTCTGGAACACAAGGTCATTTATGACAATTCTTCTATTAATAATTAAAAAAGAACATTTAAAGTTTAGTGTAAATTTCTCCAATGGGATAAGATATTTTGAAGAGGCACTGAGTTTCCATGATTTGTTAAAGTTGATAGGGTTTCCTTTGGAAGGTGCTAGAAACTTTGAGGTCAGATTCACGAGGAAGCTAGAGAAGTTTCTGTGACACTTTGGATTTCACATTACACTGACTTTGTCGAACAAAAGGAGCATGGTTAACTATTGGAAGATTTATAACACCTATTAAATAAAATTTTCAAAGGTTTAATGCATGAATGTGTGTTTTAGTAAAGTCTACAAATGTTTATCTTCCACTTACCACAATTCTGTCCAGTTTCTTAAAACAAAGAAAGAAAACCAAGAATTAAAAATCACCAACTCTATACTGTGACTCTAGTAAGTGTCTAGTTTGGGGGCATGAATGGAAGCATGAGTAGTCTCTAGAAGGTTGAAATAAAGAAATCTGAACTTCCTCTTCAAAAAGCTTTTTTTGGGGGGCAATTACCTCTTTAACTAGGAATGGAGTTTTCTGACCAACTCCACTCTTTAGAATTTTTTTTTTAGATTAATCTTGTGCTAATTTCCAGTGTACTGTCATCACAAGTAAAGTCACATGTGCAAGTGTTCTTCTCTGTCTGAATAAAACCTGTTTTCTGATAATCATCTACCATCAGAAAGGTTCTAACATTTTTTCCTATTTTTTTTTTTCATGATTATCTCCAAGTATCAGGAGGAAGTAATGTTACATAGGTGTCATATTTTTAGCTGGGCCCTACAGAGGCTCAGAACTTTGAACTTTTGTAGGTTTCTATATTAATCACCATATACTACAATAAGAAGCTTCTCTGACGGGGATTGAGATATATACTTACATTTACAAATAAAGATAAGAGCTTAGTGGCCCATTTGTTGCTTTGGCGCTTTAGCAGAATAGTTTTATGGTTCCTCTGGGTGATGAATTAGCTTAACCCAATTTTAAGATTAGTAGCTAGTTCCCAAGACTCAGAAGATCCTTAGTAAAATTATGTACTGTGAATAATGGATTTAAAGTGTCTGTTCTTGTAGGCAAAATGGAAAGAGTGTCAAAGACAATTTCTTAGTAGTGGCATTTTTTTTTTGAGGATTTGATGGTTGGAGGAAAGCAGAGGCATAGCTCCTTTAAAAGATGATTTCTGAACCAACATTAGCAGGAAAAAATGTGTGACTCTTTTAGGAGGCCATGCTGTCAAGTATTTAATGGAGTTTATGTACAGTGGGAGGAAGTGCTCTTCTTGGTGGCAGTATAGACCCTAAAAATCCCCAGAGTTGGGGTGGTAAATATGACTCCTGTCAACACTTCTCTATGAAACTAAACTCCCTATGAAGCTAGACTAAGAAGCTGGGTAGAGCCAGCCAGCTAAAATTTTAGTTCTATCCAGAATTACCAGATTAAGGGTGTGATAAAGATAAAAGAAATAAAAGACAGATTCAGACAAAAGAAAAAACATTTAAATCATTTACAGTGTGTTTAAAAATATACAGGAGTTTGAGAAAAAAGAGAAAAGAATGAAGAAATTTCTTTCTAAAAGAAAGTTACGTAATATGGATCAATAAGGGTTGTCTATCTTGTTGAATTTTTCATAAAACCAACTCTGTTTCATTGATTTTTTTTGTTTTGTTATCACCATTTCTAGGATGTTGATTTCAGCACCCAGTTTATTTCTTGTCATCTTCTTATTTTGAGTGAGCTTGTTTCTTATTGCTATGGACCTTTCAGTTGTGTTATTAAGTCATTTGTGTGATGATGCTCCAATATTGTATGTAGGCACTGAATGCTATAAACTATCCTTTGTAAACAAAGGCTTACATTAATTTCATAATTGGTCAGTCATATAACTTGCTAACTCTTAACACTTTAACCAACACATGATTAGCTAAGTGGCTTGGTACCTTTTCTCAGAGCAGCATTTTACTTCTTTCCTCTGCATTTGATAACATCTTTCTCTGCTGGCATCTATGCCTTGCTCTTCCTATTTCCAGAATTTTCTTAGTCTACTAATCCCACCCACACTTCCTGTATGCCTGCTGACCAATCAGCATTTTATTAAACCTGAAGGAGGGACAAATATTTACAGTGTACTAGAACATGATTCTACTCCATTTATTCTTTTTTATTTTTATTAAATATAAAATATATCACCACACTTCAAATTGAAAATTCCTTCTAAAAACTTGTGTTTTAAAGTTCATTTCTCAATTATGACATTATGTAGAAAATACTTTTAAAAATTAAACACAAATGACGTGGTCAGAAATTGTGTACCTTTTACATATGAGATTCATAAGTTCTAACACATGACTATGTTAATAGTATGTATAAAAGTATATACTACATTTTTAATAAAAGAAATAAAATACTGAAAAAAGTTACTACCAAATGGATTGTTTGATTTAATCCCCTTATTTAGAGCTCAAGTAATTCAATTGAAAGGGTAATATAAAGAGAAAAAACAGCCGAAAGGGAAGGAGGGTAGCAGGAGAACAAGGACCTCTAAATTAAATAAACAAATCTCATATTTATTCACAGGGGCCAATACAACATGATATAATTTTCAGTTAAACACTTTTATAGGATTTATATATGAATGATTGGGTCTCAGATTCTCATATTGTGGACTTTTATTGGTTTGCCATGTCCAAATTTCATGGGATGATTTTAGCTTGAATTTTCTCTTTTTTATGTTTTTTTGTTATATCTTAGAAGCTTGTCTTTCTGGTGACATAAAGGGTGAGACACTGAATGGAAGAAGTTGAGGAGGAGCTGGAAAGTGGTACAGAATATAAAAATTTGATCAGTATATATAGTAATAGAGTAGAAAATATTTTAAATAATATGTTCAGAAAAGAAAAACTAAGATTTTAGGGCATCTAATATGGCTATCATGTGACTTTTGTCATTGAGTTTATTTATATATTACACTTACTGTAGGTTATATATGAAACTATACACATATCTTTAGAAAAATTGTGACGCTGTTTCATTAGAAACTAGTATCGGTTTATTATAATGTACTCATAAGTAAAAGCATTAAAGAACACCAATGAAATGTGAATCATAGGAGTACTTACATGTGGTGATATAACATCAAATTAGGATAATTAATGAAATATTTTCATTGAATTGTTAATTGTCAATGGATTAAACATTACTCATTTATTGTTTGTATATATTGCATATAATTATTGTAGCTATTGTATATAGTTTTTCTAATGTTAGCTATAACCTTCTTTTTTAAATTTGACACAAAAGGGGACATGTGTGGATATGTTTCAAATATAATAAAAACAGTCAGGGATAGCAGAGGTATCTACCCCCAACCAGTATAGGAGAATCAGACAGTGGTAGATCATACCTTTAACCCCAGCACAGGGAATATCCGGGAGTGGTGACCTATGACCTTAATCCCATCAAATCTGAGTTTGAGGTTATCTTAGTTTACAGAATGAGTTCCAGATTCCCAGGCAGGCAGTGGTGATGCCATGCCTTAATTGAGTAAAGAAAATATTTAAGGCAGGCATAGACAGAGAAGGCAGAAGAAGCCATGGCTCACACTGTTAGTCCCAGTACTTGGGAAACAAAGGTAATAGAATCTCTGTGAGTTCAAAGCCAGCCTGGTCTTCAAAGCAAGTTCCGGGACAGCCAGGACTGTTACACAGAAAACTCTGTCTGGAAAAAACAAACAAACAAACAAAAAAACAGACTGGAGGAGGTGAATCTGTTCTATAATATCTCTGACTGTTTTTATTATATTTGAAACATATCCCTACATTTACCTCCAGCTAAGTTCTGTATATTTCACTGAACTTTGATTCAGGTTGAATAGCAATGGTGAAAACATGCAACATTGCTTATGGTTTTACATTGTCAGTAGCAATCACTGTATACAGCAGTTGCACCAGAAATAATAAAAATAGATCTCTATATCATTTTTCATAAACTCTTAATCAATTTTACATTTTTCTAAATGTTATACTTACACCAATTTCCATATATACTTGTATACATTATTGAATGGGATCTACATATGATGGAAAACTTGTGATTTTTAAATTTTCATTCTGAGATGTGTGACCTGGCTAAATATTGTTCCTTATAAGTCAATCAATTTTTCTACACATTTTGTAATTTCATCTTTTATTGTTGTTAAATAATATTTTGTTTTGCATTGCATGTAAATACATATATAATTATGAATTTTTATGTAAATGGACATGTAGATAGCTCTCACTTTCTTGTTCTAGTAAATAGAATACCAATAAAAATGTCTTTAAGATACGATATGGAGTTCTTTGTACATATATACCGAGGAGTGAAATGCTTCTTGACACACAAGTTGATGGCCTAACATAATTTCTGTATTCATGCCTTTAGAATGTAACATAAAGAGATGTTTGTGAAATAACAAACAGCCAAGATTACTTTACGAAATAAAAGCCAAGATTCCTTGACAAAATAAAAGCCACAAGAAGAAAAATTTTTATTGAAAGCTTCAGGTTGATTTTTTTGCACATTATGCTAGCAATAGAAAGAATTTCACACCTTCAAGTTGAAAAGTAAAATGTGTCTCCAGCCAATAGAATTTGCTCATGTAGGCTATTGAGTCAACCAGCTGACTAAACTCCCATGTACACTTCAGCTGACTACTAAAATTTCGGCATTAAATTTTTGATGGTGACAGATTAGGAAACAACTGGATAATAAAAATATTATTCATATACTTAAAATGATATTAAGTGATTTTTTATTCCTTATTAGGAACAACCTAAGCCTGGATACAATAGAGTAATGATTCATAAGAACTAAAGTACCAAAGGATGGAAAACACAGATTAGTGAGGCGATTGATGTTCACCACCCACCAATTGTGATTGTGAAAAAGAATAAGGCAGCTTCTTAATATGGAGGGGAGAGTATAAAAAGTTATAAAAGTAAGCACTAGAAACAGAATGTTCTGAGTGACTCTGTATTCAGGGGAATTTCTGCTGGAACGATGGGTACTTCGGATGTGTTGAACATTCTTCTTGTGTCTGTAAAGAATGACAACCATAGAACTGCTGGACCAGGCCATGAGCACAGAAAAGAACACTTCAGGGCCCATCACAAATGCTGTATAGAGTGAACTGCAAATTTTGTCCCGCTCTACAATGGAGCAGTATCCAAAATCCCATTTTCGTGTCACATTTTGACTATTCCTGTTGATAAGTGAGTATGCAAAATGAATGAAATTTATCAAAACGTACAGGATCCAGAGAAGGGAAATGTAGCAGTCAATGTTCTTTACAGCCTTGATTGCATGATCCTTCCAACATGATATTTTGGGACTAATTGTCAGGACCTGGAAAACACTCAAGAGACAGGTGATGCTAATAGACACACTCCTAAAAATTCCTTGAATATACAATAGGAGCTTGCATTCAAGATCACTCAGAAAATGTTCAAATCCCCAAACTAACATTGTTTGGGGCACTCCTGCAGAGAGAACAATCAGGGCATTGGCTGCTGCTAGATGCATGAGAATCAAATCTGTGGGCTTTAATGTGGATTCTCTGCAGTAAAGCAGATAGTAGAAAAATAAAAACAAATTTCCCAAAATTCCAGTTGTAGTTTGTGATAACAAAATAATTTTGATTGTCATATTCCAAAAGTCCATTCTGTGATTTGACATAATTTTCTTTAGAATATAGAGACCCACTATTCTTCTGGTTAATTAAATATTGAGGAGTATTTACATCTTGTAGTGAAGTAGGAACCTTTTAACTGATGGGGCTACTTAGAAACTTAAACAACATCCTCTTTAATTCAGGGGTTCAAAATGAGTATTGGCCACTTAAACAAACCTCAACCTCTAGTGTTTGACAAGAATCATTACTTTTCATTTATGTTAATGTGAAGCTATACAATACCTCAAAATATATGTAATGATAGAAGGAGGTCCATCAATATTCATATAAAATGAAACAGAATAATGTGACAGTGGCCCCTAAATAATAAATAAAATACACAGACAATATAAAAATACAATACAAGATTTTCAGAGCATATTTATATTTTGTAGTCATCGTGTAGAAAAAACAACTTCAGTAATGTGAAAAAATTAAATACATCAATGCTTATTTAATTTTTTGTAGAAAATAAAAAAATGGAGTGAAAAGTTTATAATACAACTCAAAATATACCAATGATTTTGTGATGTGGCCATGACTTTCTTGACTCAGCTGGAGTCATCTTTGGATTAACTTGAAACTATTGTTTAATTTTCAACTCCATTCATAAAATGTCTCTTGAAAAAGTACTCTTCTTGTTCTACAAATGGGCTTAAAATGATCTAAATAACGGTATGTTTTAGTTTCTTTTAAGCTGCTTCGTTGCTTTCCTGTCACCCCATCAACTGACAAGTGGGATATTCATTTTCTGATATGTTTTTCATTACAAGCTCACTATAAAATAAATTTGAGGTTTCACAGTGAGATGTTTGAGCTGCACTTAGTAACCAAGTCAAGAAATATAGACTCTCAATTTCACTTTTTCCATACTCAGTCAACTTTGGGTCATAATGCTACAAATAGACTTAGATAAGGAAAATTGTTTAAAGCACAAAATGAACTAAAGTGATACTTTAGTTAACAACTTACATCATAATAAGTCATGGCTTAAGAAAAATCATACCACACACACACACACACACACACACACACACACACACACACACACGCACGCATGTCAGGGCTGTTTGAAAGGAGATTTGCTATGGTAGAATCACACCTAAGGGACAATAACATGAAGTTAGGCAAAATATGCTACCATAAATGGCAAGGAGGGTAATATTTGATGAATGATAACAACTAGAGAAAGATGTAGGGTTTCTATTGATATGGTGTCTGGAATAATTATTTATAAACCATTAATCTTTGAGTCAAAACTTACAGAAAAAGCAATGTGTCAACATGTTTATTAGAGCAGTAAAGTCAGAATAAACTCTCACCATAGCATATTCTATTCATGTAGGAAAAGGTGTGTGGAAGTCTCTTAATTGTAATGAGATCTCCATGAAGAAGTAAGTAGATAGAAGAAACTGTTAATAAAAATCAAGCTGAATCATGAAGTCCCAGAAAAGGAACCAGTGCTCATTACAATCATCATTCATTTAGTGACAGCTTAACAATCAAGTATTGGAACAAAATTGGCTATGAATCCAAAGATATGGAGGATTTAAAATGAACCAGGGAAATTAGTTGAGCCTTTAGGAACTATCTTATACTAACATTCTCCCTTTCTCAGTAGAATGATACTGTAGAACACCTTTGGGAATGGCTAAGGTAGAAAATAGAAAGTATTCTATTAAGTGAGGTGATCATGTTCAAGAAAGAACACTAGCACACATGCTATCCCAATGTACTTTCATTTCCATAGGGGTTAGAAATATTTATGTGACATGAATAAATATCCAGACCAAGTCAAAACCTAGAAGAGGGCCTATAAGAGAGTAAAAAATTCTTTGTAAGGGAGGCTTACAAGACAAAACATCAAAAACAACATTAATTTAGAAACAAAATAATGCAACATATAAGCTTGAATAAGAGCAGATAAATAATGTGAGAAAGAAATTGGACAACTAAAACACTAACTATAAAAAGCCTTACAGAGACTAGATACATATGAGATAATTAAAAATAAAAGAAAATTAAAGTGTACAGAAAGTGAAGTAAAAAAAATTAAAATAGCAAACTTAGACTTGTTTAAAAGTAAGCAAAAACCATTTTAACCTGACAATGCACCTCAACGTAGATATAATATGCAATACTGATTACATTTGATCCAAAAAACAATTATAAGTGTACATGCTAATAAATTTAGTACTAACCATAACTTCTGTTTTCGTTGTGGTTTCTATTTCTGTGAAGAGACACCATGACCAGAGCACTTCTTACTGAGTAAAATATTTAATTAGGGCTAGCTAACAGTTTTGTAGACTTAGTTAAATATCTTCACAATATGAAATATAGCAATGTGCAAGCAGAAATGGCCAGGAATGTACAGTTTTGTCCATAGCAACAGGAAGTTAACTGGTTTTCATACTGGGCATAGCATTAGCATAGGAAACACAACCCATTCCCCACTTCAACAGTGGCAAACACCTCCAACTACCTCAACTCTAAAGAAGACACTGCTTCATAGTAAAGGTTGGGAAACAGTCTCTCCCATTAATGGAATTAAGAAAGAAGCTAGTGTAGCTATCTTAATACCTAACAAAATATACTTCAAACAAAATTCAATCAAAACAGATTAGGAAGGACATAATATGTTAATCTAAATAACCCTCCAAAATAAAGTCTCCATTATGAACATTTATGCCCTGAATACAAGGGCATTTACATATGTAAAAAATATTAATACCTTTTAAATTGTATATCAAATTCTACACATTTTAATAGTGTGATACTTCAAAATACCAACTCACCAATAGAATGGTCTAATAGATAGAAACTTAACAGAGGACTAAAAGACCTAGCAGGTCTTATAACTGCAATGGATGTAACAGATATATAAAAAATATTCCACCCAAACACAAAATAATATACCTTCCTCTCAGCACAACATAAAGTATTCCCTAAAATTGAACACATACTCAGAAGTAAGCAAATACGAATAAATAAAAATATGAGAACAACCCTTTGTGTCCTATTTGACCACCATAAACTAAACTTGACAAACCTCAAACTAGCCTACAAACTCATGGAAATTGAACATCTCTCTATTGAACCATCTCTGGGTCAAGGGATAAGTAAAAAAAAAAAAAACATTTTGAAGTTCAATTAAAGTAAATATACAACATAACCAAGCTTATGAAAATGCAATCAAAGCAGTGCTACAGAAAAGTTCATAGCATGAAGCGAATACATAAAATATTTGAAAAAAATCTCACCCAAAAACCAATACCACAACTGAAAGCTGTAGAGCAAATAGAAGAAAACTCACCCAGAAGAAGCAGACAGCAAGTAATAATAAAAATATGGACTGAAAAAAAATAGAGTCAGAATAAAAATAACAATACAAAAAATCAATAAAACAAAAGTTGGTTCTTTAGAAAAGTAAACAAAATAGACAAACCCTTATCTAAACTAACCAAAGGGCAGTTAAGGAATATACAAATAAACAAAATAAAAAATTAAAAGGAGTTAATAACAACAGAAACTTAGGAAATATGTAGAACAATTGAGTCATAGTTTAAAACCTATAATCCATACAATCAGAAAAGCTGAAAAATAAAACATGACAGCTTTCTGAATAGCTACCACTTACCAAAATTAAATTAAGGACAGATAAATGACTTAAATAGGCTTATACACTTAAAAATTGAAGTTATTAAATGTCTTCCAACCATAAAAAACACAAGTCAACTTTGTTTTAAAAGAATTTTACTGAAATTTCAAAGAAGAATTTGTACCAATACTCCCCAAATTGTTTCACACAATAAAAACACAAGGGACACATTCAAAACCATTTTATAAGCTACACTCTCTGATATCCAAACCACACAATGATGCAACAAAGAAAGATAGTTACACACCAATCTCTCTAATGTACATTGATACAAAAATATTCCATAAAATACTGTTAAAACAAACCAAAGAACATATCAAAGTATTACCCTCTATGATCAAGGAAGCCTTATTCTAGATATATAGGCATGGGTTGAAATATGAAAATTTGTCAATGTCATCTAAAAAATCATAAATCTGAAAGAAAAGAAACACATGATCATCTCAACAGATACTTATAATTGTTCGGACAAAATCCAACAATCCTTCATCAATTTGATAGAAAAGAAAGTAGGAAATAGTTTTGAATATACTGGAACAGGAGACCATATATACACCAGCAGCAGAGACCCTGAAAGCTACAATTAATAAACTTGGTCTCCTGAAACTAGGTAGTTTCTGTAAGGCAAAGGAAAAGGTTAACAAGACAAAACAACTGTCTAAAGAATGGGAAAGATCTTTATCAACATTACATATAATAAAGGAATGATCTTAAAAATATATTTTAAGATACTCAAGCATCCAGAGGTCAAAACCCAAATAATCCATTAAAATATGGGATACAGTTCTAAATAGATAACTTCCAATGGAAGAATCTTAAATGGCTGACAGAATTCTCAACATCTTTAGATTTCAGGAAAATACAAATAAAAAATCTGAGATATCATCTTACACATGTCAGATTGACTAAGATTAGAAACACCAATGACAAGATTTTCTGGGGAGACGTGGAGTAAGGGAACACTTCTCCACTGTTTATGGAAATGTAAACATGTACAGCCACTTTGGAAATCTGTATGGTGGTTTTCAAAAAAAACTGGAATCAACTAACTTCTTGATTTAGCAATAACACTCTTGGACATATACCCAAAGAATGCATATTTATACCACAAGGACATTATCTCAACTATGTTTATAGCAGAATTATATGTAATATCCACAACTTGGAAACCACCTAGATGCCCCTCAACTGGAGATTGGATTAGAAAATTGTGATACATTACACAAATGGGCTCTGTTTTCTGGCAGTAAGCAGAGGTATGGCTTTTTAAAAGTGGTCTCCTGATTCAGCTTTAGTGGCAAAGACTTCATGGCTCTTTCAAGATACTCTGCTGCAAAAACACTTAATGATGTTTATGAGCCTTACAGCAGTAGTGGACAGAATAGACCTTAAAATTGCCCAACGTTGTATTAAACATGGTTCCTGCCAGTACCTCTGACATAAAGCTAAGCTCTCATAGACCAAAAATTTGAGTGGATCATGCTGCTATAGCTGAGAGAGCTGATAATCCTAGCTACATTTTAGGAGATGTCAAAGAAAAGAGAGATATAAAGACAGATTCAGAAAAAAAGAATAACTCTAAATGGTTTACAGTGTGTTTTAAAAGTGTATTCTTGGGAGAAAAAGCTAAATAAAGTCATTAAAATAAATTATGTAAACAATAATAATAAACCACATAAAGATGAAATATACACAGTCTGGATACTATATGTTATCATGCTATTCTGTTTTTTATTTTTTTAATTTTTGACTGCAAAGAAAGTGGGATGATCTGCTGAAAGACATTTGATTATAAATGTTACTGATTGAACCAACCTATATGCTTAAAAAATGTCTTTTCTTCTAAATTTAAGTCAAAAATATATGTTATTTTGGAGAAGATTTCTTCTTTTTATTTCCACAAACAGTGAGAGGTTTTAGGTTAAATAAGTTAAAGAAATGTTTGATAAAGGAAGGTCCCTTGACAAATGTTGGGAACAGATGACCCAGATAATCCAATATTTCAGAGCAATTCTGTTGCAATTTCTTGAGTTTTGCGTTCAGAAAAGTTACAAGACTGTTGACTGAGATTATCCAGCCTCATAGACTACTCAACTCATTATTTGGTCATAATTCTAAATTTTCTTTGGGTCCCCCTAAGACTAACATTGTCTCCAATGAGCAGAAAGTAGTCTGGAGAGCTATGCCCACATCCTCAAAAAATGGATTATGAAAGTTGCTCTTTGTTAGAATATTGGTTGTTACATGTTATATATAATGCTGAGGAAAGAAGTTATACAAAGGCGATTAGATTTGGAATTCTTATTTTAAAAATGAAGGGCAAGTGTGGGATAGTTCTGCAAATAATTCTCACTTATATATGTTTATTAAAATGATGATTGTCCAGAAGGCAGGAAGAAAATAGAGGTGGGTAATCAGACCAGAATAATTCTTGGACAGGAAATGCAGAGGAGCACACTCACACCAGATTCTCAGAAAGTAAAATGAAAATTCTGGACTAAAAAAAATGTACTAAGCCATGTCACTAAAGATAGATAAGAATCATAGGTAAGTTTATTCATAAGTATGAGTCATAGGAAAAATAGTTTATAATTAAATAATAATATCTGTAACAACAATAATTGAGTATTTTGGTATTCACCTACATTTAATGTAGGGATATAATGTTAAAGAAATGAAACCTATGATCACCACCCTATGAGACTCCTATGCTCAGATCTGTAAGGTCACTCTGCACATTTTTGGCAAGGAATATTTTCTTCATAGCCAGAGTATGCTGTGCAAGGTAGTATTGGGGGTATTATTCATATTCCATTAATTCCAATATTCTCATTAGTAAGTATTCACTTAGTTTATTAAGAATTAAATGTATATTTACAAACATAGATGAGTTAACTGTATAGACTGCAGATAGCAGTGACAACTTATGTGCCATTGTTATCCTGTTAGTTTGACACATTCCTCTATTTTATAAGGTGTTTATAGTTTTTATAATCTAAACACTATCATGATATGACCTTATAAACAGTAAGAACAAACTATATTTTGAATCCACAAGGTGTATAGTGGCAAATTTATACATGATTGACATAAACATGGCTAGTGTGATACAGACACAGTCACATCAGTTTGTGATCACAAAGCCATAAAAGTTAAACTCAAATACATTTAATTCTTATATGCAGTTTGTCTTCTCTACCTTGTATCTTTAATTGTTAGCAACTGTATGTTTTTTTCTTTAACTTTAGTTTGAGGGAACTAGAGAGATGGCTCAGCACTAAAAAAAAAATTGCTGAAGTTGCAGATGACTTTGGTTTTGTCTATCACACCCACCTTCTGACTCACAATTAATATCTCCTCTAGTTTCAGTGGATACTGACACTGTCTTTTGGCCAATGTAGGCACTGAATTTCCAAACCTCAAATATACATTCAGGCAAAATATTCTTATACACAAATAAAGATAAATAATAAATACATCTTTTTAAAATAAAGTTTTCAGTTCAACATGAACTTTTACTCTATAATAAAATGTAAAAAATAAGCATCTCAATATTGTAATTAAATATAATGCTCTAAATATTGTTTGACACAATAGGAGATTGCCCTGATGCCAGTTTAATTTCACAAGTACAAGATACATCAGGTGTTTATGACTTCACTGGAAATATGCATTGTTATTATTGCAAAGATACAGGCTATAGTGGTAACAGCCACTGAACAACCAACACCATTACACTATACAAAACACAACATGAAAGGCTAACAAAATAAAAGCATGAGAAGAAAATAAAGTTACTAAAACAGTTAATTTTATATTCTGAATGTATTTGCTAATAAATTGTATTTGTTGTTGTTTTCAAGTCAGGTTTTGTTGTGTAGTTCTGGCTATCCTGGAACTCCTTATGTTGATCTGAAACTCACAAAGACATTTTTACTCATGCTTTGCAAACAAGGGTATGCACCACCACAAACCAGATTATATTATTATCTTTTATTATTATTACATGGATTTATCTATCATAATCAAATTTATGATGATTTAAAATTTATGTGGTACATGTGGTATAATAAAAATAATAAGAACTAATGAAAAACCTTAAATACTGTCAATGGAATATAGTACTAGTGTGGATTAAAAGTAGCTGAATGGTAGAACAAGGGTTTTCAAAGTACAAGGACCTATATTCTATTGGGAAAAAGAGGGTGAGAGAAAGAATAATTTTAATTTTTACTTAATAGAATAATACTACTAAAGTAAAATGTTAAGGGAAAAATTGGAATATAATTTAATCTATGAAACAAATAAAGCACAAGAATAATTCTATAACAAAAGGGTGCTTGAGAAAATCATGTGTTCCTAAACGTATGACAATTTTTGTTGGATCTTACTGTAATATAATTTCCCCACTGAGGGTGACTGTTGGTACAACAGAATAATGAATGCCATATGTGATGATGATGAAGGACTATGTAATAAGTCACTGAGAAAAATGCAACCTACCCTCCATACTGTGGTGATTATTTTTGAATTATTATTATCCTTCTTGTCATTGCCCAATAGTTATACTCTATCTTTTTTTCTATATTACATTTCTAAGTTCAAGAGGGAGAATTTTAAGCCTATTATTCTACAAATGGATAACTAATACAGACAAAGTCACCACTGCTTCTATAACCAGGTGATAAATGTAGTGTTACATAAGAATACATTTTTAACTTCATAAACATTTACATCTTCCTAGGGTTCTGTGTTTTTTTATATTTCCACATTAATGTCTGCTATGGGCATGAAATCATATATTCACCCACAAAAATAATACATTAAAGAGAATCAACACATCATGGAAAGTAAGCTGCATTATTAGATTATTACTATAGTCCTTTCAGCATCTTAGCAGACGGCATATATTATCCTGATAAACCCACAGTTACACTCAGTGGGGAACTTATATTATAGTAAGAACATATAAGGAACACAATGTTAGGAACACATCTAACTTTCTAAATCACTTTTTAGTTATGGAATTAACTCTTCATTTTCTCTGTCTGTCCCATAGACCTGTTTCCATATTCCCATTACCAGACTTGAGCACTTACCCAGGGCAATCTTTTCTGCTGGATATCTTATCTTTTCCAACTGAAATGCGAAGTACTCACCTGGCTTCATAAATCTGCAGGATGGTGGGATCATCTTGGAAGATCCTAGCACTTAAGCATTTAGAAGAAGTCAACTCAAACACGTGACCTCCCCTTTCCAGAACTGCAATTTTCATTTCATCTGCATTGACAATGATTGCAGTAGCAATGGAAGTTGAAATTATTTATGAACATTTTACAGCTGCTCATTAACAAAAGTACCTCAGAGTTTTCTGTGATCATCTCCACAAAGTCAAAATGCTACTAGGAAACATTGAGTTTTATGATCCCTCAGGATTTACTAACTCTCCTGTGGAAGTATTAGAAACTTTAAAGTTATTTTCATAAGAAAGTTAGTAAAAGTTCTATGTCTTCTTGGAGAGATGTTTCACTTACTTCTGGAGCCCAAGTTAACTTAGTTTTAAAATGATTTGCAAATTTATTAGTTAAAATATTTTATTGGGTATTTCATTGATGCTTATGAATTATAGACCAATCACCCCCATTATCCACTTTCATAGTTAATTTTTAGATCCACTCACCATTATTATCTCCAAGTCTCATGTGTTAAAAATAAAACATTTTGCTTTTTTATTGATGCCAGTTTGGGACTAATTTAGGGACAAATGTGGAAGTATTGTTAGCCTTTTAAAAGTTGAACCCTCAGAGAAATCTAACACATTGCCTCCAAATCCATCTGTGGCCAACAGGTATTAAGTCATAAGTGAGTCTTTAGGATCCCTCCCACTGCGCTGCGAATTTGTCTAGCTTGGTTTTGCACGGGTTTTATATATCCTGTCCTAAAAAGTAAATTCATGTGTACAAAATACCCTATTTTTTTTTCTTGAACAAAACCTGCGTCCTTGGAATAATCTGCCACTTTGGATTCTTCCATTATTTTTGGCTATTCTCCCATGATGATCCCTTAATCGTTAAAGGAAAAGGTGTAAAACAGATGTTCCACTTTAGGCTGAACCCTGGAGAATCTCTTATACTCAGGAATTAGAATGATTGTGTGCCTATATGATAATTACCATATAATGCAAAAAGAAGATTCTCTGATTAGAGTTGAGAGTTATACTAATCACTTGGTCTGAACATAAGAGTATAAGGAACAGTTTATTACTATGTCTACATAGCAGAAGAATAGTTTTACATGCTTCCAGAAAGCCTGTGTATACTCTAACCATATGTTTTTTCCTCTGATTATGCTGTAAACTGGGCCTTCAAATTATTTTTTTAATGTTTCATTACTTCCATAATATTCATGAGCCTATTTCACCAGGCTTGCTGTTGTTATATTTCTCATAGTTAACTCTTAGGGAAGATATATAATTACTTTCAGGACTATGAAAATTATCAAGTACAGATGAAGCTTCCGGTTGGCCACCAGCCTAATTTCCCATGGTCTATGGCTCAAGCATATGGTATCATCCACAAATAGGACATATAATGTAAGGACCATACACCCCTACACATTAAAGAATATTAACTTTGTTCTTGGTAATCTTCAATTTGTCGTTAATTTGTCAAATATTTTATCTGCTCCCATTTTAAAGGACTCAGCAGAAGAACATAATCAAGTATGAAAAAAATCTAATGAAGTAAGCATAAAAATGCATAATACCACAATTAGAAATAATATTAAAATATTTAGTATCGTTTAGTACAAATTATATTTATTATGATGGTATGAAAATATTTTTAAAAAATCAAATATATCGTGGAATTATTCTGATAAATTGTAAATGTTTGTTCCGCCTACTGACTTAATAAAAAGCTGATAGGCCAGATGGCAGAAAGGAAGTGTGTGCAGGGCTGCAAGACTAAGAAATATCTAGGAACAGGAAGAGCAAGGGAGAGATGTCAGAGAGACACCAGCAGAGACACTGACAGAGATATCAGCAGACACAGAGGAAGAAAGACAACTATGCTGCTCTGAGAAAGGTACCAAGTCACATGGCTAAATAAATTAATGTAAATAAACTGAGCTAGCAATATGTCTGAATCATAGGCCAATCAGCATGAAATTAATATAAACTTTTGTGTGATTATGTGGGGCTGAGTAGCAGAAGGGCTGAGAGGGGCCTGAACCTCTGGATGATGCTAGAAAGTCTGGTAAACAAACTTTATACTATAGAAAAGTGTGGGTTTTGTCATGAAACAATTATTTTAAATTTAAAATCTAATTTATTTTCGAAATGTCAGTATTCTTAGATTTATTCTTAGTTCCTCAGAAGTTTCTTCAACTTCATAGATTCAGTTTTTTAATTTTTTCTCTCAAACACATACACATATGTGTTCTTAAATATATAAATGTAACCACTTATTCAATCAGTGTTACTTGTATGTATAAGACTTCAGTGCTGACCAGTTTGCAGTTAATGACCAACTGGGAAGTTCTTCTTTGGGGAAGAGTATTTTTCCCAATTGCAATATTACCTTCATTGTCTGCAGTTCTTTGTCTATGGTTGAAAATGTATGAGCTTTATTTTTTGTATGTTATCATTTTTATCAATATTATCTTTTCTCAGGTCATGTTTATTAAGCCACATTTCTAAAAGATAAAAATCTCAAAGTGATATAAATAGGTTTTAAATATTTACAGTGCTAAAAATTTGACTGGGCATTTGCTAAGTGTACATTTCCAGAACAAATGTTGGACTTCTGATGACTTTCTCTAATTACTGCTACAAGAAGATCCACCGGTCTAACATCCAGAATGCACGTTACATACCCACACAGATACACTTCAACACCACATAATTATGATAAAACAATATTTTGAACAAACAATTTTTCACTCATAAAAGTTTTTCTCTTATGATCATGTATTCTTTAAATGCAAATGTTGAGGCATGTAATAGCTTACAGAGTTTTTCTTCAAAATAAGCTTCTTCATGTAACAGAAAAAAAAGGATTTAGTAAGAGAAATAAATTCTTTCAAGTTTGTGCTCTCATTTGGGAAAATTTTGGAAGTGCTGCTTTGCTGGAAGAAATGTGTCACTTTGGGTAGGCTTTGGGAAGTTACATCCATACACCACCTCTAGTTTTCTCTTTCTATATCATGCTGGAGGCTAAGGATGTAGGATCTTGTTTTGGCTGGCATGTTTCATATTAGTTGCCTTGACATGTATTTTTATTCTAAGAGAAATTACTGTTCTTGCAGAGTATCCTGTTTCCATTTTCAGTGCTCAGAGAATGCCTCCCAATCATCTGTAACTTTAGTTCCAGCATATCTACTTCTGTCTCTTGGATTTCCTGGGAATTACTTACACACAATACAGATAATTATTGTACCCATTTGAGTATACAAGTAAAGTAAAAATAGACATTTCTGGAGTAGTTCTATACATAGATGAGGTAGAAACTCCTCACTCCTAAAGTCTCACTGATGAGCTACTGACAGTTGACAGTTGCAGGGGAAAGACAAATTATTCTGTTTGGATTTTGTAGTCACTGGTAGATTTCTCACATTCAGAAGATGATTCTACACTCATGCATTTTTATAAGGAACTAATTAGACAGTGAGTTATTAAAAAATAATTATAAGAAATTAGATAAAGATGATGTTAAAGATTAAATCAGGAGAATTGGAGACATTTATAAACAATAAGAAAAATCCACTGTGAATACTAATATAATAATTGCATGTTATTAGAAGTTATGGTATGTTCATTATTTTTTCTTTTGTGTATTGCTGTTTTTGTATGTGTGAACTTTTCAGTGTGTTCCTATGTGTACTGGACAAGCAAATGATTCTTCATTGTCAGGATTTTAAAAAGGAAGAAAGGGGAAAAAACAGAGTTTGTAGATAGGCGGTGTTACACAAGTCATGCCTCATGCCAAACAAGTTTATTAAGAACTAGAGCATGGCTTTTTAAAGTTCTGGAAATAAGAAATGAAGACAATAGTAAGAAAAATGGAGAAAGAGAGAGGGGTGGATTCATACAGTAAGACAAAGACAATGGGAGACTGAATCAAGAAATGTTGCACAAAAGGAACACAGAATATCTCAAGGACAACAGGAAAGCACATAGTGGCCACAGTACTGCTTACAATTGTCTCTTATGTTAAGAAGAGATGGGTTCTTAGAATCACAAGCTTCAGCTTCTCTAAGGTGCTGAGTCAGAAAACCACTGCCTCTGCCAAGAATATTCCTGCTTGTACAGAAAATACTTTGTCCTCATTCTACACATTATGCACTCAGGAGGAGCCCCAGTCATTATAGCTTGTCATACCTTTGACAATTTGTAGGTAGGTGCTCATGTAAAATTATTACTGAGATTAAAATTTCTCAGATCTTTGATGGATAGTTTGATTTTTAACTTGATGGGCTTAAATATCTAAGTATTATAGATATCACAGTTGTGATTATTTGAGTTTTTTACATGATATAAGCTGTATACAATCAACAATATTTTGATATAATAGACAGAATTTAGAACCAGGAATTAGTCCTTCTGTGAGGATGGACACTACAGAAATCCCAGAATGGCTTAAAAATCCTGAAGGGTATTTTGAGAGATACTTGTATTTAGAAGACATTAAACTGAAGAAGTGTTGGATGATGAAGAACTTTTTATTTATGAAGGTATCAGGCCAGCAGCATAGGAAGGAGTAAACAATAAAAATATACATATAAGTATATGCATATATGTGTGGATGTGTTGTATGTATATGTTAATTATTGTGTATATTCATGTAAAATTAATAATAAAATTTGATCAATAAAATGTAAAATATTGTCCATAAATTTTAGCAAAAGCATTTTTATTTAAAATGTGCTTTTCCACACCTATGTTATGTAGGGCCTTACCTATGTTTTCTTCTACCATTTCTAGTATTTCAGATTTCACATCTAGGTCTTTGTTCAATTGGGGATTAAATTTTATGCAAAGTGACATGATAGATAGAGTTGTCATTTTATTTGTCTATATGTAGAAATTTAATTTTCTCAACAGTATTTTTTGAAGATATTTATTGTTTTCTACTGTGGGTTTTGACATATTGTTTACTATTAAATGGCTGAAGTTACATGTCTTCATAATTGTATCTCAATATTGTTCTATTGGACAACCTGTTAATTTTTATGCCAATACCATATTGTTTTTATTGTTTCTGTAATATTTCTTAAGATCTAAAATGGTAAACTCACCCTTTAGCACTTTTCTTTCTTCTCAGAATTATATTTTTAGTTAGTGGTGTTTTTATGCCACATAAACTTTACTTTGTTTTTTTCCCCTATATTTATGAAGAAAAATGGGGGGGGTTCGGTTCTCATTGGAATTCTTTGAATTTGAAAATCCTATTTTTATAATGGGCCAAATACTAAAAAAGAATATAGAGTTTGTACATTCATTGTATTTCAGATGTGGAGATATGAGCAGAGAATGAAAATCCTCTGATATTACACCATTTTCTTATAGTGTATTAATTACAAAAATATTTAGTATTAGTATGTATGACCACTTCCAAGGAAAGTCTCAGAAATTTTATCAACCAGCTGTAAATCCAACAGTGTACCATCTGGAAGATATCTAGGCATGTTGACACCTCTTAATGTTTTAAACTGGGCAAGCATAGGACCTGGATTTAGAGGAAATGTATTGATGTCATATAATCTCTGAAGCCTGGTAAGTATATTATACTATTGACCGATATCTAGGGTATAAAAGGGTTTAAAATCTCCACTGATTCATTGTGAATTAATTGTCTATTTCCCCCATATTTTTACCACTGTGAGATTCAAAATTCACTATAACTTATCATACCTCTACTGTCTCTCTTTTCAACCCTGTAAACTCATTGAGTGACTCTATGGTTTTGTTAGGTCACAATCCTTACAAGAGACCTTCCTAGCTTTCAATCTGTTGTCAATTATGTATGTCTTCCATCCCCTTATACTGAGCCTGATCCTAAAACAAAAATATTAGGCTAACTTATATTTCCTCTGTACTCTACTCAAAATTATTTTCTGCTCAAGTTTTATCCGTTTTCAACACCTATTTTACACTAACACACAGTCTGGGTACATAGAATCTGTGTTGTTTTGGGGTGGAACTTCTTTAGGTTTCCTTTATAATTAATTTAAAAAAATATTCATGGTGTCTTTCACATCATGTTTTTCAATCCCCTTAATTTCCAGGTCACCTCATATACACCCTCTGTCCTTACAACTTAACACCCTAAATAAAATAAAATTTAAGAGAATGCATTAAGAATTGGCAAAGAAACAAATCAGTCTCTTTATGGAAGATGTACTGTGACAGACACTGTCAGTAATAAAGTAAACACTTTTATCCATTCATTTTTATTTCTAAGTGTTCATTGCAGAGAGTCATTGGTCTGGATTTAGGCTGCTAGAACTCTTCTTAGATATTTTACTGTTTTCAATTGTTGTTGAAATTTTGATGCTTTAAGTTAGCAGGACCAGGTTTTTACCTGCTCCATCAGATCACAGATAGTGTGGATGTTAACATGGGCCATTGTGTAATCCTGGCCCTGGGCCTGGATATTTCTATGGTTGATCAGCCCACCGGCTCTCTCCTGTCTTTAGCTCATGTTCAGCATTTCACTGTTCACCAGTGCCCTTCATTTTAATGTTCTAATATTTCTATCATATATATATCTTTAAAACTGTTCCTTTCTTGAGATACTTAAATAAAAATATATTCTACTTGGGTCTACCAAACACTTGTGTATTGAATGACATTTCTCAGCTTTAGTAGTATTTAGAAAAAAATCTGTAGATAGTTTTAAATGCTAAATATAAATGTAGGTGTTCAGTAATGTTATGACTTTCATTGGCCCTAACTCTTGGCTATATGTTTGCAATATGTAAAATTTAGTATAATAATATATGATCCATATATCTCTTCACACTCCATGGCATTTATGATGAAGGGGTTTTACATTTTGTTGAAAAATGTTTTCTGATATCTGGACTCATAAATTTGTTGTCTCCAAAAATCTCCCTGCTCACAAAATACAATGAAAGAGGAGAAGTAAAATGGTGTTCAATCTAAGGGTAAATGAATGACACCCAGAAATAAAGCCATCTAATTCAACTGAGCAATGAATATATGAGTTACCCAAGACTGATTCTATAATTACAGGGCCTCACAGATTTGTACAAGGTCTTTGGTTTATATGTTATTCCTTTCATTTTAATCTTATATTATTTATATTATTAGTTAAGTATGTAGTGGTTTTATGATGTTACATTGTAAATAATTGATGTGGGAATAACTTACTGTATGCTGTGAAGAGCAATCTTTAAATAAAGCAGCTGTTTTGGCCCATGACAGGCACCATAGAAAAAGTAGGAGGAGGTATCAGAATAGGTAGGAGGAGCAGGGTGGAGTCAGAGACAGAAGGAGTGAGAAGCCCAAAGGATCAGCAACATGTAAGGAACACAGGAAAGCCACAGGCCATGTGGCAGGAAAGATGAATAGAAATGCGTTGATTTAGATGTAAGAGCAAGATAGCAATGTGCCTGAGCCATAGACCAAACAGCCTGATGTTAATATAAGTGTCTAAGTTATTTTGGGGGGCCTGAGCAGCAGTGGGTGGTTAAGGGCTCTGAGGCTAACTGCGGGTCTGTGGGTCTGGGCCTCTGGCGGCCCAGGACCAAAAAACCACAGTGTAACAAATAATTGTCCTGCTTATGAGTTTAATAAAAAGCACTGATTGGCCAAAGGCAGACAGGAAATATGGGCGGGGTTACCAGACTAAGAAAACTCTGGGACCAGGAAGAAAAGAGCATAAATGCCACAGAGACTCCAGGATTGCCAAGCAAGCCAGAGAATGCAGAGGACAACTATGCTGCTCTGAGAAAAGATACCGAGCCACATTGCTGAACAGGATTACAGTCATGGGTTAGATTAAGGGTAAAGGGTTAGCAAGTTATATGCCTGGGCCTTAGGCCAATCAGCCTAAAATTAATGCAAGCATTTGTAGGTCCCTGCGGGTCTGTGGGTCTGTGGGTCTAAACCTCAAGGCTAGGCTGGAAAGTCTGATCCAGAAACCTCTTACTACATAAGTGGGGTTTTGATTCTAACCCCTTCTGTTGTGCTGTCTTTTTGTGTTTTGTTTTTGTTTTTTGTTTTGTTTTGTTTTGTTTTGTTTTTTGTTTACTTTACCCAAATTCTGTGAGTTGGTTTTGTTTTATCTTATTGACTTTTATTCTGTTATGTTTATTCATTACGCCTTATGAGGCTGTTCTTATGTGTTTATACAAAGGAAATGGATCTAATAAGCAGGGTAGTTGAAAAGAAACCAGGAGAAAAAAAATGAAGTGAAACTGTGATTAATATATTGGTGAGAGTCGGATCTATTTTCAGTAAAATGTTCAAAAATGAAAAGAAACAAAAGTCTCTGGGATACAATATGGTAATCAAATAACTTTTGTCTTTCAGTGTTTTGTGTAATGCATTCTACTTACTGATATCTATATGTAGCCCATTCCAAGTTTGGGTGAATTGTGATACCTTTTTGATTTAAACTAAAATGATTTTATTGTGATTTTATCTCACAAATAAAGTCTTCAAAAAGCTAAAATGAAATGTTTCTTACACAATAAAAATGGATTCTGTAGACTGCTTATTAAACTAGCTTACAAAACTCTCATGTTTATTTTAGCTAATCTTAAAAACATATCTACTTAATTTAGTGTATTGAACTTTTAAGGGAATTGAGCTAATGAACAAAAATTTATATTGTTTTCATAATTAAAATGATAAAAAACTTATTTCTTATCTAGACCAAAAAGTGATTGGACACAATAGAGTAATGATTCACAAGAACAAAGGGAACATACATAGTTAGAAAACACAAATTAGTGAGGTGGTTGATATTTACCAACCACTAATTGTGACTGTTTAGTAGAGTAACACAGACTCTTAAAATAGAGGATAAGGTCTAAAAAGATTAGAAGGTAGACACTAGGATTAGAATGTTCTGTGTGAGTCTGGCTTCAGGGGAGTTTCTGCTAGAACTATAAGTGCTGTGAATGTGTTGCACCATAAAACCAGAGCAGCTAAATGATGAAACATCCCTTTTTTTTTTTTTTTTTTTACAAATTGAGCCATGAATGACAGTAAGGGGCCTATTCCTAGGGAAAGTGCTCCCACAGACAGAAGCTGCCTATTTTCCTCCATTGTTTACTCAGGTTGCCTAGCAAACAAGAACACTACTCGCCCCACCCATCAGAAAAGTGATTATGAGGAGATTTTATGGAAAGAGCACAGGACTTTACTTTGTACATGGCTTTTGCTGATCAATAAACTCTTAACTTAATGCCTAGCCATATTTAGGATTGTAGTTGGAGCAAATGATTTTCCCCCTTTAGATTGTTTGTTGGTCTAATATTTACTTGATCCCCATCAGAAAAACCTTGACTAAGCATTTCCACTGCCTGTGTGTAAATTTCATCATAGAGCTCTTTGACCATGAGGAATTCAAGCCCCACATTGCCTTGCAAATGAATAACTACCTGCATGAGTATAAAAGCCTATGCCTTAACTGTTATCATTGTGCTAGTAAAGGTGAAATAAGTAAAGAGAACATTGTGAGCATATTTTATCCTTACTAGACATAAGCAGTTACATGGGCCTCTCTTTCTTTCTGGCTTTGAAGCAAATTCTGAAATATAAAGTATTCACCTGTTTTTTTAGCCTCATGTGAATGGTTCATCAACATATTCTTACTTTTAATAACAATTTCTGTGGGAGAGGAAGGCAGTTGAAGTCTAATATAAAAGTTTGAGATTCTATTGCTCAACTCCCTCCAGAATGACAATTTTCATGTCACATGCATTGACACTGACAGTGTAGCTTTGGGATACACAATCATTCATGGAATTTTTTCCAGTTACTAATTAAAAATACACTTAAAAGTATTTTGTGAATATCTCCAACAACACATAGTGTTTTGAAGAGTATCTGAGTTTTCATTTCTATAGAGTAACTGGGTCTACAGTGGAGTGTGCTAGAAGAAATCTATGAAGTTTCTATGTCTCATTGTCCCTATGCTTCACTAACTTCATCACATACAAATAAATTTACTTCTTTGAAAGATATTTATAGCATTTACTACTTAATGTCTACTTGAGTATTTCATACATGTATATAATTTTTAATCCATCACACTTTTGATTGTATTCTTGCCAAGTCTTTCTTTACCCCACCACTATTTCCTCCAAATGCTATGTCTCTCTTCAAATAAAATAAAACATGTCAAAAACTAACCATTGTGTCAATATATTGATGCTAATAAGCTTCTAGAACAGTGGCATCTATGGAAGTATAGCATGTCAATATTCAGATCCATAAAGACATTTGACATGTCCTCATCCAGAACTTATTTGTGATCAATTAGCTCTTCAGAAGAGATGACACTCTATATTAGGGAACACTTTTGGCCAAATGTTAGCTTTTCTTGACTCACTGTAGAAGAGTTACTGAGATTAATATCTTTCATTTAAGCATGTCTATTAATATCATTTTTCATGTCTTGTATAAAAAGCTAAACTGATGATACACACTTTATTGTTATATCTCCTCTGACATGTCTAGGAAACAGAATCTCACAGTAAGCTTCCTGATTCCCTGTCTTTTGCAATCTTTAAATCTCCCTTATAGTATGATCAGTAAGTCATAGGTGCACTTATTTTGGACATAGATATATTAGACTGCACTGGCACAACAGAGTTAATTATGAAGTTTTATTATGTTGAATTTCACTGTAATTGTCTGCATGTTTTCTAGCTACAGTTCTTTGATGAAGGGTGAGGCTTATACTATACTGGGAAAATGAGGATAGGCATTTAGAATGTAATAAGTACTGACTCTAGCTTAGAAAAGTAAAGATAGCAGATTATTTTTTAAGATCTATGACCTCATTCTTTCTGCGATCCAGCACCAGGCATGGTTTTCCTCAATAAAGCAGAATTACTTACAAATTCATTTTACAATATAATTTTTAGCTTAAAACCAAAACTAAACATCCAACAAAAACATTTCAAATACACTAGGACAAAGTTATTTTGCTTTTAGGAAGTTAGATGCACAGACCCCTGGGCCACAGTAAACTAAGAGATGAATGACACTCCACCCAGCCCAGGCAGAGATCCTGGTTTCCAGAACCCCAGCCCTGAGACAAAGCCCTTGGAGCTCCACCCTCACTCACCTCTGCCCAAAATACAGGCTTACAGAGAAAGCTCCTGCAGGCCAGAAGCCCCATTAAAACACAACTCACTGGACATCCCTAGTCCCTAAATTTCACCCGATTCCCCACCATGTGTCTGAGCCACAATAGATAAGAAAACCCAAGTGCGATGAAGAAAGTGATTTGGACCCATATAAAAGACAAGCTTGAACTTACACAAAAGCATCTAAGTCAGGATCTCAGGGAATGCGATTTTAACTATAAATGAAGGAACAATAGGATATTTCTGGAAACAATTAGGTTGTGTTTTTTCTTCACTCAGTTTTATACATAAATAACTGAGACAACATGGAAAGCTTGGAGTTTCCAGTGCTGCACATATTCATAGAGTCAGACAATAAGTCAATCCACAGAGCTGCTGAAGGAGAATGCGGAACTACTTATCCAAAAGACATTTAAATGCATATTTCTATTTTCTAAAATTATTCATAAAATATTGAATATACCCAGAAAATAGTGTTAAAAAGCAGTACACGAATGAAATCATTTTACAAGTAAAAGTCATAGTTTTTTCCCACACGAGGTGCTTCATAGCATTGATTTGGCACTAATTCGGTAGTGGGGATTTCCCTCTCCCAATTCTGTCTTCCATCCTTTCATTGTCTCCCCTATTATGTTAATTCCTCTGCTACATTTTTCTCCACTTTTGCTCTCACTTCTTTTCTCTAATTCTCCCTGAATTGTTCCACCCACGACCAAGTCCTGAGTTCTAGAGATCAGGGAAAGTAGGCTGATGTTCACTCTCGACCTCCAGATTTTATAAATGGATGCTGTTTTTTGTTCTAATATAATTTCTTCTGCCAGCAACCAAGCTTACAAAACTTGTGCAAACTAATCTTGTTTCTTGTTCCAAGCTATGAAAAAAATTAAATGTTCATGAACACTGTATGATATTGGAATGATACAAAGATGTTTCCAAGCTAGTTGGAGTCTATAAGACTAATTCATCCATATTTATATAGTCTTCACTGACTTCTATGGAATACAAAGATATTCAGATAGACCTGAATGATCCAAAGTGTTAAGGACTATTTTTAATCCTTAAAATTTAGGAGACAAAGTTTTCCAGAGTCATAAACTCTACCATGAAAAAAATCTACGATGCATTTCTGTCAAGGCAGCTATAACAGGCCAACTAAGTGATTCTTTACAGAATATAAAATTTATTTTCACAGGAGAATAATTAAGAAAAATAGTAAAGCAGAAACTAGACTTATGCTAGCAGGAAGGAGCAAACACAATTTTAACTTTATTTTTGTTTTTGTGAATTTTCATTGTACATAAAACTGTGTCAGAATGGAGCTTCTTATAAGAACAATGTATTTCACTAAGCAAATTTTCCTCATACTGCTCATCTATCATATTCTTATAACTTAGTAAATCTTCATTGTTCCCAAGGACAATTATCCTAATATATACTTTTTCACTCTTAAATTTTTATATTTATATACATTTTATAAACCATAAAAAGAAAAACAATATGTGTGACTGGTTAACATTTTTATTAGTTGCATTTTATTTCCCTTTTATTTCTTTTCTTCCTTGTTTTTTAAGCCAGGGCTTCTCAACCTTTATTTTGTTGTTTTGGAATTCATATATACATCAGGCTTTCTTTGACTTCACAGATATTGGGCTAAAGTTAAGTGCCATCATACCAATCCTGTAATTGATATTTCCATAACAGGCATTATTTAATTAATGAACTTCTGTATTTCTATTTCTTACAAGCAAATTTACTTTATTGTCATTAATGGTAGAAAAGAAATCTATGAAATATATACATATGTATATATAACACATTTTTGTTAGATATTTTGGTGGTAAAACACCAAATTCTAAATGTGTATCTTAATACACACATAATAGAATGGGTCTCAACCTTAATCAAAAATTGTGGCTTATAAAATATGCAAATCATTACAGTAAAATTCAATAAAGAAATCTCTATAAACAATTTACTGTTTGTTGGCCAGACCTATTTAATACAATTGTACAGTACAACTGAATCAAAGTCATGGTGATGATAGTAATAGAGAGGGTTGAAGCTTATAGGAGAGAAACAATAACTTCGCTGTAATATTGTATCTTCTACAAATATGGCTGTCTAATGTATAAATATGAAAATGATAGAATGCTAATGTAGAAGGGCTAAATCTCATTAATTATCAACCATAAACCAAAGAATATAGACAACTAGTAAATGCTAAGATTTGTAGAAATAATCTATTCCAGGGAAGAAATTCCCAATTGGTCATCAAATACATATTGTTCTGCACTGAAATCTAATACATTAAAAAGCTGCAGGAAATAAAATGTTTGTATTTATATATATATAAGAAAGTGTGTGTGTGATGTGAAAAGGCAAATAAAAAACATAGAACAGAAAATCAAAAACATCATGTGATGTACATGTTATGTGTTGGAAGGTATAAGAAAAATGGGAAATGATTTAAGAATACTTAAATTTTAAAATTTGAAGAGATATACTTTTAAATATAAATCGTGTGCATCATGACAATTCACATTTATCAGTTTTTAAAGAATATTTCACACCATTATTGTTAGATTAATTTGTACTACATGATATAATCTAATTACGTCTTTTTTAAATGTGATATCATGCTTTTTCTTTTACTGCTACTTCAATGAGATATTCTCAGATTTGCATAACTTTGTTGTTCTGCTTAATACAGTAAAGAGGAAAGATTAGATATTTGACATATAATAAATAAATTGAACACAGCCAAAGCAATGTCAAATTTCTATAATGTTTAGTGGCCTAAGGTCCCACAATAGTATATCCCTAACCTTGAAATTACCATATACTTGAAACATAGACCATGAGATATAAAACTATTGGTAAACTTAAAGCTTCATTCCTACTGAATTGTTTTCATAATGTTGGAAATAATCACAAATCATAACCAAAGGGTGAACCCTAAGAACTATAACAGTAATAATCCCAGTGTAATAGTTTCATGCATATCATAGACTAACCAACAACTTTATGATTGAAATAAAAGTTCACGTCACAAAATCAAACCTTTGCATGTCAGCACTATAACATAACAGAGCATGTGGATAGAGAGTACATGGAGACTGAGGAAGAAAATTATACTAATGTTTAAATATTATTACATAGTAATGAACTGCTTCCTCTGCTCATATCTTCAAAGATTAAAATATATCTTAATGCTCTTTAAATAGAATTCTTTCTGTAGTCTATATGCCTGAACACATAGATCAATAATCACTTTAGGTGCTGAGAATAAGAGACTTTGGAAAGCCAAACTTAAACCGGAACATACAGATTGCTTCTTTTTCTTAAAACACTCAGATCGTCATTTAATAAAGGTAAAAAGGGTGGATAAGAATCATACATGGCATGTGATTCCAAGGAAGCTGATTTTGTCTAGACTAAGCAGGGCACTTACACATGAATTGACTTGATAGGACTTTATGCACAAAGACTGCACAAAAGAAAGCCAGACAATAACTTAAGTATGCTGAAGGGGTCAGTAAATTTCACTCCTAGATGAATATCTATTGGCTACATGTGACAAATTGTCAGATTTCTATAGGGATTCAAACTTAAAGAACCTAACAATGATGCTACAAAAATATCTTAGACACATACTAACATCAGTAAGTAGTCTTTGTATTTTTCTTTTGATCACATGAGATAAGGAGAAATTAGTACTATTATTATAAAAAATGTAGAGAAGATAATAAACATGCACTGATATAAAATTCATATGCATCTAATATATGCAAACATATTAAGTACTGTTATAAATCGTTTAATTTTTAAACAACTATTTATACTTTTGGTTCAAGATATCAGTGATATCTATTTCTAATGATACAAAGAATCTTCACAAATTTTCTTATGAAACTGACTTCAAAATTTCTATCACCTTCCACAAGAGACTTGATCAACCTTCATGGATAATGAAGACTCAATGCATCATACAAAACTTTGTTTTTGTTGAGTTAACACATTGTTAATGAGCAACTAGAAAAAGTTTCATGAATTGTTTTGTTTTTCCAAAGTCTACACTGTATTTTCTACTACAGGTGAAATGATAATTGCATTTCTAGAGGGACATGAGGTAATGGACTTCTACCTTTGATGTGCAATGATTCACTTTCAAATGCTTCTTAAAAGTTAGGATCCCACCATTCTGCAGTCATATTAAGACATGTGTGTAAATTGTATTTCAGTTGGAGTAAAAGATCCAGCAAATGATAAAGACCAGGGTAAGTGCTCATGTCTGTGAATGGAAATTAATTTTAGAAACAAAACTATGGAATAGAGAAAGAAGTTTAAAAAGTAATTTCAAAACTAAGAGGTGACTGAGTAAGATTAGTGTTTTGAACTTTATGCCAGTCCATGTTTGCTCTTGCCATATCAGTACCACACTGTGAGTACACCAGCACAATACAAGGCATCTGTAATGGTATAGAATATGTCCTGCCAGGTTTTAACTCATCTTACACATCATGATGTGTTGATCTTCTTTGAAGTATTAATAAAGATGAACTTCTCATGATCTCACGTCCATAGTAGACATTAAAATGGTCATACATAAAGCATGAAACCCTTGCAACATAAAGGATGTAAATATTTTTCTGTGGTCAAAAAGGTTTTTCCATGTGACACTATATTTCATTAGTTTACAGAGGCAGTTATAACTTTGTATTTAATGATCAGTTGTAAAATGACTAGTTTGAAAATGAGTTCTTTCAAACATTGAAATGTAACATAGGATGGAAGATAGAATATTGGACTATGGCAAACACTGTCACATATGTCCTGAGTTATCTCTCTTGGACTACTTTTACTCTAATGGTAAGGAAAACATGATACCATGTCTTCCCACACTGTTTATTGTTGTTGCTAGTAAAATGCAGGACCTTGTGCTTTTCACCAAGACTCTACAACTCAACATCATTTTGCTTATACTAGTGATATGTCCCCTTAGACAATATTTAAGGATTTATGTTATTTCCATTGTTCTTTAGTATCCAATGTATGCAACCTGTAATTTAATATATCATGAATTTCATTCTAACATATAAATCAATATAAAATTATCAATTAACTAAATTGAAGTACTGAATTGTTTTAATCAAAACACTTGCAAATCAGGGCTAGCTGTGTTTCTGCAAATTTGAGGTCAATACAATCTACTTAGTAAATTAAAGGCTTTGCAGAGCTACCCTGACTTTAGAAAACAACAAAATTCATTTAGCATAAATAGCAATATATAGGAACAATATACAGAAGTTTTAGATGAATTATTTTTAGTTATTTCTTTTCTACTCATTCTGGTAGTGGTTTGTCACATGTTATGTAGCTTGTTGTTGTGGGTTTCCCAACAATGGGATTGAGGTGTGTTTCTGATCCTTTTGCTTATGCTTGATACAGTTTTTTTTTCCTCCTAGGTCACCTGTTTAGCGTTGATATGAAGGTTTGTGCATAGTCTTACTGTATCTTGTTAGGTCATATTCAGTGGATATCTCGAGAGGCTTGTCAAAAATTAGGATGAAAAACAGAAAAGGAGTCAATCCAGTGGAGAGTGGAGGTGGGCTGAGACTGAGAGGAGTGGAGGGAGGGAAACTGCATTCAAGATTTAATGTATCAGCAAATAAATGTTTGAATAATTTTAAAAGCTCTTATGTTTATTTTTAAAGAAAATAACAGTTAACTGTTTTAGTAATACATTGGTAGTCACCACTATATCCTTTATTTTTGCAATAATAAATTTCTGGTGTAAATGTAAATGCCAGTTCTTTTTTATACTTCTGAAATTAAACTGGGGGAGAAACAATCACATCAAAAGACACTTAGAACACTGTGGTTTTTTCATAATCCTGAATGCCTTATTTCCACTTGACACACCCTTGTTGAGTTCATGGATTAATATAACCCTATTTTTTAAAAATTCATCTTCATTCATCTATTTCTATCATGTATATCAAAGATTTTTCTGAATGCATATGTGTACTACTAAATTTCAGTGAATTCAGAGATCATAAACATGTGTTACTTTCCACCAGAAATAGAGTTGCAGGTAACTGTGAGCCACCAAGTGTGGACTGAACACCAAACTCAGGCTGTCTGTAGTAGCAGCAACTGAGCCAACTCTTTGCTCTCCTCAGATGAATACTTACAGGATAAAACATACGGTTTTATGACAGATAATTAAAAATATGTCTAGTAGAGAACACAATGAGCATTTAAGTACTGAGTATTTTTTAATATCTCTCATAACATTTTTAATCATAGACTGTGTACTGTGTTTGTGTCACAATAACCACGCTTATAACATTCCTGTATCATCTTTGATAGTCAACAGCTTTTGCATTTAAACAGATGTTTATTCTCAGTTTTACTAAGGTCAAATTATGACAGTGTCCATATTATACACTTGGAAAAATGAAGGAAGGTATCAAAATAGCAGGATAGCAGCAACTCATAAACTGTTTTTATAGTTTTCATATATGAACTTAAAATAATTTTGGCATTATATTCTCAATTCACATAAAAATCAACTATGTGATTTATTACTATTGGGAATATTGTCTTTCATTGAATGTGAACATTACCTTGATATGAAGAATATTGTAGGTCAGAAGACAAATATTCATTTCAAGAATTGAGCAGATTGACCTCACAGCTGTGAGTACAATAGTAGTCTCATATAGTAATAGTCATTGGTCATTAATTCTTTTCTTTAAGCTTATTTTAAACTTGCTGCACTGAAATATTCTGTTCTCAAAGATTTGGTACAGATACCTCTTAGTTATTGTCATTTAAAGAGCCTCTAAAATCACAATATGTCTTAAGATGAATCATCTTGACAATATTTGTAATCGTTTTGTATTCTCACATGCCACAGAACAAAACCATCGGACCCCGTTCTCTAAAAATGTGCCTGTTATCTTAGTAGGTAAGTAATGCCAGCTATAGAGAACTTTTAAAAGCATCCAGAATGTTGTGCTTTCATATGTTTTTCTTCTTGGACTATATATATAAACTGATGGACTATATATATATATATATATATATATATATATATATATATATATACTTAGACTATATATATATATATATATATATATACTTAGACTATATATATATATATATATATATATACTTAGACTATATATATATATATATATATATATATATATATATAAACTGATGGCATATTTTAAGTATATGTCTATCATACAAAGCGGCAAAAGCATAAATAAAGAAAACGTTTCTGAAACTGTCATGACAAACACTTAATTCAATTAATCTCTCAGGAAATATATAGATCTGTTCATAAATATTTTATTATCATTATTGGAATATGGGTCTCAAACTAGGCTTCCAGGAGTTTCATATGCAGCTTTAAGATTCCATGAAACCAACAAATTTAAACTACATTCCCTTTCTTCTTTTGCTTGAAATTCATACTTTTTTCTTTTTAAGACTTTAAATCAAAACTGTACATTTCACATGAATTTCTCAAGGAAAATATGACTTGGAACTCAATAGAAATAGCAAAAACAAATAGCATAACAGTTCCAAGAGTTTCCATAGATGTAAAATTCTGTCATGTGTATTTAAATTAATTGCTAATGGGATGTTTCTCGGAACATTGGGTGACACAGGCATACACACACACACACACACACACACACACACACACACACACACACATGTATATGCTTCAAAGAATATTACTGAACAGTAAACTCCAAATTTACTTAATGTTTAAAGAAATTTATATTGGTTTTTATAGTGGAATAAGTAGTTGATTTTATAGTTGATTAAGTAGAAAGGTTCCATGTAGATTTCTATGTTTGAATACTTGGATTAAAGAAAGTGACACTATTGTGAATATGGCATATTTGAAGGAGTAGTGGCCTTATTTGAACAAAGAATGTGATTGTGAATATGGGCTTTGAGGATTCGTATGTTCCAGCTATGCCCTGTGTTTGAATCATATCACTTCCTTCTGCGTTTGTTCTTGTTTAACTCTCAGGTACATCTCTAGCTCATGTCGTCCTGCACACTGTCATGTTTCCTGTAAAGAGGATAATAAACTGAACATCTTAAACAGCAGGTCAGATCAAATTAAGTGTTTTCATTAAAGAACAGCTGTGGTCATGGTGTCTCTTCACAGCAATAGAAACCCTTATTAAGGTTAGAAAAGACAATTATTTAGTGTGGCATTGTTCTGATAGGCATCACCATGTATTTTGTTTGTAGGAATACATAATTTTGCATCTTATATTAGAAAATAAATTCAGTGTTTTAACTCCATGCTTAAGTTAATTATGGAATCTTAAGATAATCATGGATGAAAATGGTTCTGAAAATGATTTGAAGAGTGGGGACTCGGATAAAGATGTTTCAGAGGGGAGGAATCTTAGTTTGTAACATCCATACTGGAATTGTGGTATTTGTTGAGTACGTTTCTTATTTATGATCTTGTCAGAAGATAAAATTTATAAGATATTGTCCTCTTTGCCATTTTGCTGGCATATTGTGTTTACTTTTATGCTCTTCTTCAGCCTATAAGTTTCATTATTTCTTGATAATCGCTTTTCTTCAATAACTCTAATATATGTGTCTATGTGATATAATTTTTCTAAAATATGTGCTAACATACTGTACATTGTCACATACAATATTTTTTTGCATTTTAATAATTGTTTTCTTTGTGGAAGCCTATTGCAGGGTAGAAAACCAAAGACCACTGAGCATCACAATAATTGAGTACCTGACTTAAGTAGACTTTGTTACTACATAGAGAGAAATATTACTCAGATTGCAGCCACAAACTTAATCTATAAGAAGATTTTAAAACTTAACACCAAAAGACATATATATTGGTTGAAAACTGGCAGGACTGGACATAGAGTAAAGCAGTCAAGCAATTTAAAGAAGCTAAAAACATGAGTATTTGGGGGCATTTTAATTCTCAGTTTCTAGAAAATGTTTGATAATTTTCTAATGGATTTTTATAAAGAGACTACAAAGGAGAAAGTGAGTTTCAGGTTAAAACAATGAGGACTCTACATAGGAGAAGCTGAAGGAATCGTTGTCATGTCACAAGACCTTATGTATATTGAGCAATATAATTTCTCATTTCACAACTTTTATTTTTAGAGGAGATACACATTAATATTGATATATTTAATGTTTGCCTTTTATTGGCATTGTATCCTTTTACACCATGACTAGAATATATTATTGTATTCTAGAATTCTGGCATTATATTTGGTTGTAGGGGCTATCACCATTAATTGTTTCATGAGCCAATATTACATAATTTTTCATGATTCATTTTCTATTAAGCCTGATGTGTCTACCTCTACCATTATATACATTATGTAATATTGATATTATACATTTTTATAGTACATACATAGAAATTAAATACTCCTGGAAAATTTGAGAATCATGTATTCATATGTGGTCTGGGCTGGCCTTAAAAATTCTGAGATGAAAATATTCTTTGTGTCAGTTTCTTAGTAGCCAATGTAATAAAGCCTTCTTCTACAACTGCGAATTGCAAAAATTCATCAATAATTTTTGGACAGTAGAATAGCAAGTTCATATTCTAAAGGAAATTTTCCAAAATTAAATAATGGATTTCTTGAATCTGGCAATCAGAATTATATTCTTATCACAAGTGACAACTGGAATTCTGGGAAATCTTACTATGCTTTTTTACTATCTAATTATTCACTGTGGGGAAAGGACATTGAAACCGATAGATTTGATTCTCATGAACATAATGGCAGCCAATGCCTTGAATATTCTTTCAGCAGGAGTGCCCCAAACAATGGCAGCTTGGGGATTTAAGCAGTTCTTAAATGATTTTGTATGCAAGCTCTTTTTATACATTCAAGGACTTAGTAGGAGTGTGTCCATTGCTACCACCTGCCTCTTAAGTATCATTCAAGCTATGACCATTAGTCCCAAGAGATCCTGGTGGAAAGATCATAAAGTCAAAGTTGAAAAGTACATTGGCTGCCACATTTTTCTCCTCTGGATCCTGTACATGCTTGTCAATTTTGTTTATTTGGCATACACTTTTGTTAAGAGGAATAGCAAAAATGTGACAAGGAAGGTAGACTTTGAATACTGCACAACTTCAGGGCAAGATGATATCAGTTATTCACTCTATGCCGCATTGGTGGTGTGTCCAGAAATCTTCTTTTCTGTGGTTATGGCCTGGTCCAGCAGGTCCATGATTGTCATTCTGCACAGACACAAGCAGAATGTTCAACATATCCGCAGCAATCATGGTTCCAGCAGACATTGCCCTGAATCCAGAGTCACCCAGAACATTATTATTTTAGTGTCTACATTTTTGGCATTTTACACTCTCTCCTCCATAATCAGAGGCTTCATTGTTCTTTTATATGATCACAATTGGTGGCTGGTGAGCATCAATCGCCTCATTTCTCTGTGTTTTCCATCCTTTGGGCCCTTTGTTCTCATGAATCATTACTCTATTGTGTCCAGACACTGTTTGCTCCTTATCAGAAATAAAAATCACTTAATATCATTTTAAGTATGCAAATGATATGATATATTTTGTTGCTATCCAATTGCTTACTCACTATTTAACCTAAAAACATCAATACAAATGATTAAGTAGTTGGCACCTTATATTTTAAAGATTATCTGAAACAAATAAAAGTATTGTCAGCTGTTTGAGTAATCAGCCTTTATAAGATGATTATATTCTTTGAGATTCCTTTTTCTTTTGAAGTTGAAGCTGTCAGAGGTGTCCCATTGACTGTAAGTGCTAATGATCCAGGATAAGGCTGTCAATGAAAATATTCTTCTTGCTTTTATTCTTTCTGATGTTTTGGTTGTTTCACAATGTTTAAAGATAGCTCTGGATTCTACATTCTAACTTCAAGGTAAACTGTAATAGTTCCCAGCAAGGAACTTCTCTCTCAGGAACCTGGTCACATCAGAAATGCTCTAACCTATCCTAATACTATAAAATGAAGTTATGAAATCTTATGTCATACCAAAGTCAATTTAAAATGAATAGTTTTGTTGTAATTATGTAAATGTTTTACTTGTATTTTATAAAGAATTTTGCCATCATGAAGGATATTAAATCTGCAAATTTCCTAAGTTTTTGTTCATTCTGTATCTGACTTGCCAACAGTGTAACTAATGGTACGTTCAGAAAATGAGTTTGAATTAATATTTGATCCAGGTATTCTTAGTCTTATATTCAAAGACCCATTAAATTATAAATAATTTATAACGTTTTTATTTCTGCTCTATTTTTATAGTAAACATATAGGGCCCAACTAGATATACAAAAGCAAATATTTTGATAATTAAATTTCTGTTGACATGTAAAATAAACTATTTTTGACTGGAATGAAAAATAAAATTCCAAAACATTTAGAAAAATTGAGTCAAATATAAGGGAGAATTTTAAGCATCACCATTCAAATTCGGTATTTAAAAAATTGCATTCTTTCTTATATATGCAGATTCTATTCAATAATGCCTACCTGAGTATATGAAAATGGTTTAGGTATAACTTTAGTATAAGAATTACCAAGGAGAGTAGTAAATGTAGCACTGAGTTTGAGAAGATATATGATCTTTAAAGTATGTAAGGTGACATAATAATTATTTTTCTATTTTATATTCTGATTTTTTTCATTTTTCTGATGCACCGGGGAATAAATATAACTAATAATGTCAATTCAAATCCTATGCAAAGTTGCATGACTTCACTATTCCAGCTATAACTGTTTGGAAGTTTAAAATAATCAAAAGATTTTTGGCCTCCGCAAATGATTCTTTGAGAGGTTATTTCATATTATATCTTTAAAGCTTTTGTTTGTAAGTTTATTATAATAAGGTGATTTAATTTTAAACAAGAGGTATTACAATTTATTTCAAAATGTAAGCAGAGCCCCCAAGTAAAGGTAATAAATCACAAAGAAATATACAAAGACAATAATCACTTGGTTTTCATGTTAGAGCCCAGATAAACAGTTCAATAGAAGGCACAAGAACAGGAAACACACTCATTCACTAATTAGGAATCCTATATACTATTAAACTGAAAACAACAGTATATATGAAGAGGACCTAGAGAAGACATGTGTAGCCTCTATGCTCATGGATTCAATCTCTTATATGAACTTACTTAAGTTAAATTACATGACCTAATTTCCTGGTGTCATCCATCACCTTTGGGTTTAACATTTTTTCTGCTTCTTTTTATGGGAATTTCTGAGCTCTAAACAGAAGTAGTAGATGGAGAAAACCACCGTGCAAATATAGATGTCAGAAAGTATTTTAACCAAATAAAACACCCTTCATCATAAAAGCAGGAGACATACTGTTATCATACAGCCAACAGTTGGAAGACAAGAGAATATTTTTCATTTATTTTTACTTTTTGTTTAGGAATTTTAAAAGTTAATTTTACATACCAGGCACAGATCTCCTTCTCATCCCCACTTAAACCTCTTGTATGTTTCCAATCTGACACAACTTCCTTCTCATCCTTGGAAATGGTAAGTCTTCCAGGATAAAAGTATCTTATAAATAAGATTGACTGTATTACTGGCCACCTCCATTTATATTTAACATTCAAAACTCTCTACACTTTTCTAAATAGAAAATTAATTGGGAGATTTTTCTGCAAAACACAAGTGTTTGTAAGACTCAAATAGAATATGTTTTTATTTATCTATATCAATATAAAGAAGTTTTTCAGGAGAGTATAAATAAAAGGGAAAAAATAAGTTCGTTAAAATAAAGTTCATTGGTAAAAAACAGGACAATAGTGGACCTGAACTGATGACATGGAAGATGTAAAAATCCTGGCCAGTTTTGTGGCACCCAAGGTCTAGAACCAGAGTTATGTATTGACCTATCCTAAATCCACTCTATTTCTTGAATTCTGAAGTTGATAAAAAAGGGGTCCTCTAAACTCAAAGCTGTAGGATTACAACAACACTAAAACACTGCATTAATAGACAAAAGGTGTTCCAGATGCCAAGATCCAGACTAATGGCTCTCTGAAGTGAATACTTGCAATTAAAGATAGATAAAATTGTTTACTGCCTGACTCACTCTGGAACATACAGCTTCTATGATATTCATTTTTGCTTGTCAATTTTAATATTTTTAATTTAAATTAATTTTGGGTGGAAGATTGCAAAATCACATGGTAGCTACTAAATAACATGAGAATAAAGAGAATCCAGGTGCATAATGTGAAAGACACATACAGTTAATAAAAATACTTAAAAATCCCAAAGAAATGACTGAATATATAGTAGTTCACAGAGAAGTATAAAATGCCTATATCATTTGCCAAAAATCATTTGAAGAAAAGCACAGTAGTCACAAAGCTTAGATGAAGAATATGTTTGAGTAGCAAGGAGGATCTGTAGAAAAGGATGGAAGACATTCCATGATTGACCATACAGGGTAGGAATGTCACTGATAAGGAATGTAAATTCTCAAAACCAATGAGTGTGGGAGATGGTGTTGTTCTATAGTAAATAATTATCCCACCCACTGGTTTAATAAAAAGTGTTGATCAGTCAAAGGCAAACAGGAATTGTGGGTGGTGCTACCAGACTAGGAAAATTCTGAGAACAGGAAACACAGAGCAGAAGGCCAGAGAGAATCTGGAAGAAGCAGAGGACAACCATGCTCCTGGGAGAAAAGGTACGAAGCCCCATGGCTGAACAGGATAAGAATCATGGGTTAGAGTAAGAGTAAAGTGATGTGGGAATGCCCTTCTGTATTCTGTGAATATCAATCTTTAAATAAAGGAGCTGTTTTGGGCCATGACAGGTAGCATAGAAGATGTAGGAGGAGAAATCAGAGCATGGGTAGGAGAAGCAGGGTTAAGTCAGGCAATCGAGCAAGCCACCAAAAGAGCAACATGTAAAAAACACAGGTGAGCCACGGGTCATGTGGCAGACAGATTAATAGAAATGGGTTTATTTAGATGTGAGAGCTAGTTAGTAATGTGCCTGAGCCATAGGCCAAACAGCATAAAGTTAATATAAGCATCTGAGTAATTTCTGGGGGCCTGAGCAGCAGCAGGGGGCTGCTAAGGAGTCTCCAGTGACAGGTCTGTGAGTCTGGGCCTCTGGCCACAGGGGACCAAGAAACCCCACAGCTACAGTAAAGAGTCAGCAAGATATATGCCTGGGCCTTAGGGTGATCAGCCTAAAGACCATTGTAAGCACCTGTGTGTTTCTGTGGGTCTGTGAGTCTGAGAGCCTAAACCTTGAGGTTAGGTCCAAAAGTCCGGGCCAGAAGCCTTCTGCTACCCACATAAAGTCATAGAAAGCTTAAAAATGGTCTAGAGGCTCGAACTCAAAAGCCAGCTTTAATTTATATTTAAACTGGAACTTATCCTTTTTTAAAAAGTAAAGAGATACAGATATTATGGAGTCAAATTTTACCCTGTAAATTTTATGAGTACCAAGACTCCAATTTTTCTTAACTTCTTGAAGATGAATATTTTTATTGTTCTGTAAAGACAAAAACAAAGCCCTGCACCATCCCTTGCTTGGTGAGGTTTTCTTATAACTTTTAAATTTGTCACATCAGTGTATGATCCATCATTTCTTTTTATCATGAAAATTTTCTGTTTGAATCAAGTCTTTATCAATTTTGATGGTATCTATAGCTTTTATTAACCTACAGAAAAATAAGTGAAACTGCATCCTCAATGTAGTAAATATCCTGGTTTCCGTTCTGAGGTCAACACATTTTTGAAGTAGGTAGGCTGATATAGCAGAGTAGTTTTTATTTCCATAGTTCAATACATTTCTACAGCTGTTGTTTCTTTATCATCAACACAAGAAAATTCAAAGTTAATATAGCATTATGTAATTTGTTCTTGGATTTTGTTGTTACGCTTTTTATTAACTATATCCTTTAGAGTTTTATTTCAGCTTTCCTTGACTGTTTCCCCTATAAGATTACTTGCTATACCAGAAATATGCTTTATATTATAATAAGCAAAATTGGTTTTATTTTGCTAGAGACATATTCTGGATCACTGTCAATCTTATCTAGTATTGGTATTTCTCATAATGACTATAACATCTAGTAAATGTGTGAGTATAGAATCAGTTTTTTCCAAACTCAAAACAGTTGTCAATTGAAATCCTGAAATATATCTATTGTAGTATATACATATTTTAATTTTCCAAATTCTGTAAAATAAAACATACCCATCTGCTAAATGTTATTTCTATGTATATTTTTATGATTTTTTTGCTAAGAATTGAGTTTGGTTTTAGAAGGTACATGTAGTAGAAATTTTAATAATTTCTTTGACTTGTTGCCAAGTGATGAAGAAATCTTATTTTTTAACTTGCGCTATTGATGTGATTTTCAAAAACCATAAGAGCTTTAATATATTTTGTATTAATTTCATTATTACCTTCTGTTAGAGGACCTGGCAGACCTATGTGGAATTGGGTGTATATAATGCATAAGGAATAATTTCTATCATTGATTATTTCTAGTAGTAGAATAAATAATAAAACTAGTTCTAACTCAAAGACAGTAGCTTCAATGGGTAAAACAACACTTTCTTCATACTGAGAATCAGTAAATATAAGAGGTTCTGTAAATTCCACTAATACCATCATAATAGCATATAATTCTGACTTTCAAACAAAATTATGAGGACTTTGAACCACTTTACTCAAATTTTCTAATTTATAACCTGTCTTTCCTGATTTATTTGCACCAATATGAAATGTAGGGACTCTGGAAATTGTCTTTTCCCATATAATTTAAGTAAGAATTCAATTAGTTCTCTATATAAATTGAATTCTTTGGCTTTGGAAATATTTGTTGTAAATCTCTCCCAAATATTACTGCAAACTCTTTGCCAAGGTTCACTTTTTGTCCATAATTATTCGTTTTCTTTATTTGTTAAAAATATGCCAATTTTTGCTGGGCCCATTTCTGTCAATTGATGAAGTCCTAATTTTCCTTTAAAAATCAAATCAGGAAAAGTTTCCCCATATATCTTTAATTTCTTACTTGGTTTGTGTAGTAGAAATATCAATTTCAACATAATATAATCTATCTGCACTTAAATTCCTGGAGGAGAGTTTTTAGAGTATAAGCAGAATAAAATTAAGGTCTGGGCTGACAAGATTCACATGTGTTTTCTATATTTTCTTTTATTTTTAATTTTGACATTTTCCATTTATAGAAGTTTGTCAAAATCACTTTATGAATTTTCCTAAATTTTTGTTTCTCTTCTGAATATCTTATCTATTGTCCAGAGCAGTATGGTTTTCTGAGGACAGTCTTTAGTTTCTGTAATTGTTTTCGGAATATGTTTCCTCCATGGCAACTAGATAACACTGAATTGATTTTGTTTTGTGGGCTTGCAAAAGTCCCTTAGGGTTTTTTTAAATAGCAAAAGTTTACCTTGCTTGTCACCTGCTGATCTGCCGTCATTGGTCTAATTCTTGCCTTTGCCAAACCTTCTACAAATTCCAGAAGAAAATGAAGTTTGGTTGGGGTCATTCTAAGCAACAGCATTGTTTATGGTAATGCATTGTTTACAGTCCTTTTTTATGTGATCTTGATTTCCACAGTTGTAACATTTAACATTTTGATTTTCCTTTAAACCACTAATAATAAACTCTCCTACTCAATTATCATCAGAGTACAAAAGTCCATATTAGTTTTATCTCAATTACAATCCTTAAATGTCCTTAATTTATCTTTAATGGACTAATTTTTTTTTATATTATGAGTTAGTATTTTTAAAGTGAGTGATTCAAGTATTATTCATCTATCTTCTGAATTTGTTAACATTATATTTAAAGCTGATATAATCATTGTAAAATAAAGGTTTCTCTTGGCCACTGCATCTTTTTTTTTAATTAATTTTCTCTGGTTCTTCTTAAATTCTATGCAAAGCATTTAAGGCTAACATTCTACATAAATCCAGGGTATAAGTATTATATAATGATTTCCTGTTCTCATTAACATGATCTCCCTCAACAAGAAGTTTGTCTTGGGGGATTTCCAATTCTCTATCTCTAACTTGTTTTTCTATTATTTTAGCTTCATTCTTCCATCAGATTCCTTACTATGATTGAACACTGCCTCCAAGATAGCTGTAACCATATCTGCCCAGTCTTTAGGGATTATTCTATTACAAGTTGACAAGTAATTTAACATTTGATATACAAATGGTGCGTGTATGCTATGTGTGATCTTTACTTCATCGAATCTCCTTCAATCTAACATTTGGCAAGGGGACTTTTCAGTGTTTCAGCTTTTGCATGCTTTTTATCATTTGGCAATTTCTGTGAAGATTTTAGATATATTAATGTTAGACATTTAAAAGTCTGAGGCTGTTTTTCTGTAACCTTATAAAGCAATATTGAGAATGGTTCTTTAAGTTCTTCTGTCACTGTTGGAGCATCTCTCTGATCAGTTTTAACAAGGTTTTCTAATATTTGTATCTTAGCAACTAATTTTTAGGACTAAAACAAGAATGATCAAATAATATTTATGATGGACATTGTGACAATCCCATATACATTAGTTATCTTCTTTAATTATTCTATTTTGAATTAATCTACAATAACATCAAATATAGATCAAACATTTTCCATTGTAAAATTATTTTCTATTTTTTAATGTTGGATAAAAACCTCTTTATCTTCCTTAAACTAATTCTCCTTTTCAGGAAATCCAAATTGACTCACAAAATTTTCTGTCAATGACAATTCAAATGTGAGAGAAGTTATGCAGCTCCCTACTATGGCAATAGTTCTATATCAGGGTCCAGGAAAAACAAAAGTCCATGAAGAGAGGGAAGCCGTTGTCCAAAATCTAACCTCAGAGATTGTGAAGAAGAAATACATTGGGGAGGCTCTCAATAATGCTACATATTAACTGTGAACTGAAATCTTGGCCACCTGGGTAATTGCTCTGGCCAAATATAGCTCTGTCAGACAAGGGAAACTTTTGAAAATTGGTACTCCAAATGCTGAGTGTTAGATGTTGCACAAAATATATTTGATTATTAATTAAAGCCTGGAGCCAGATATTGAAGAAAAGCTTAAATATCACAAAGATATATAAAAAAAACTCTAGCCACTACTCACCTGCTGACTCCTCAGATATTTCCTCTGCCTCCAACCTCTCTGGTATGTAAGATGAATTTTTAAAATTCTTAAATAAAAAGGAAAAATAAATGAAATATATTCTCTTGTTTTCCAGCTCTTGGTTGTATGATTACAGTATGTCTTCTTTTGTATGATGGCACTTGATCAATTCATCTATATACACGTTATGGCTTTAATGATGAAGGGTGTTTATTTGGTTAAAAATACTTTCTGACATCTATATTTGCACTGTGGTTTTCTCCATCTAATCCTTCTGTATAGAGCTTAGAAATTCCCATAAATAGAAGACAAAAAAGAATGTTAAACCCGACAGTGATGGATGACACCAGGAAATTAGGCTATGTAATTTAACTGAAGAAAGTTCATATGAAATATAGGATATTGAATCCATGAGCACAGAGGCTGCACATGTCTTTACTAGGTCTTCTTCATATATACTATTGTTTTCAGTTTAATAGTATATAGGATTACTGATTAATGAATAAATGGGTCTCTGATTCTTGTGCTTTCTGTTAAGTAGTTTTTCTGGGGTCCAATATGAAAATAAAAAGATTATGGTCTTTGTGTCTTTCTGATTCATTACCTTTACTTTGGCTCTCCCTACATTTTAAGATAAATTGTAATACCTTTTTGCTTAAAACTAAAATCACATTATTATAATAAACTTACAAATAAATATTTTAAGGTCCTAATATGAAATAGTTTCTCAAAGAATCATTTCCCCAGGCCAGAAATCTGTTCATTTAAAAAAACTTTTATACAGTTACATCTGCAATAATGAAGTCATGCAACATTGCTTGGATTGAAATTGACACTAGTAATTGTATTTTATGCCCCACATACACCAGAAAAATGGAAAAATGCAGAATATAAAATAGGAAAAATATTACATCACCTTACATATTTTAAAGATCAATACATCTCCTCATGCTCAGTGTTACATTTCAGACTCTCCTTTGTAAATATTATACTAAAGGTATACTTAAGTCATTTTCATATACACATGTTGGAATTATTGAATAGAATCTTCATATGTTGGAGACAATGTGATTTTAAAAACTAAGTTTGTATGCTTAAAATTCTCCCTTGTATGTGAGTTAATTTTTTAATCATTTTGTTATTTTATCTTTTACTCTAGTAAACAAAATAGTGCCTTTTACATATCAACATTAATTTAATCAATTTAGAAGTTTTTGAATATGTAGCTGGGCCCTACTTGTTTACTCTAATAAATAGAAAAGCAATAAATATGGATGTAAAGCATTTCTAAGATAATGAGTTCTCTGGGTATAAGATCAAAAATAGAATACCTGAAAATTGATTTCCTGAATGGCCTTTTAAATTTAGTAAAATTAATTATTTGAACCCACCATACATTGATGTCAAGACAGATAAAGACAAAACAGCAACATAGGAAATTTGCATGTCCAGTATCCCGGTTGATGCTAAATTCTTTATAAAATAATAGCAAACAAATTGCAAAATTGCACCAATGCCATCATTCATTTCAAATTGTTTTTTGTATGTGTATAAATTTATTTTCTAGTGTTAGAAGAGGCAATAGAAGTTCTTCATGACCATGCTCTTAGAAAAGAAAATCCTTGCCACTAATTATTTCAGTTTTCCTTGAGGTTTTGATGTAGAACCTAGAGCTATCTGTAAAAATTACAAAGCAACCAAATCCTCTGACAGAGTATAAGCAAGAAGAACATTTTTATTGAGAGCTTAATCCTGTTTCCTTTGTACATAAAATGGTCAAAGTGAAGACTCTCTGACAGTTTCAAGTTGAAAAGGACAAGGGATCTCAAAAAATATGATCATGTCATGAAGGCTACTGATTCAAACAGCTGATAAATTTTACATATATACTTCAAATAATCATAAAAATGCAAGGTGCCAACTACTTAAACATCTGTATTGATCATTTCAGTTTAAAGATTGTATAAACAATTATATAGCAATAAAACATATTTGAATACTTAAAATGAGATTAAGTGATTTTTATTTCTTATAAGGAGCAAACAGTGTCTGGACACAATAGGGTAATGATTCATGAGAACAAAGGGCCCAAAGGATGGAAAACACAGACAAATGAGGCGATTGATGCTCACCAACCACCAATTGTGATCATATAAAACAATAATGAAGCCTCTGATTATGGAGGAGAGAGTATAAAATGCCAAAAATGTAGACACTAAAATAATAATGTTTTGGGTGACTCTGGATTCAGGGCAATGTCTGCTGGAACCATGACTGCTGCGGATATGTTGAACATTCTGCTTGTGCCTGTGCAGAATGACAATCATGGATCTGCTGGACCAGGCCATAAGCACAGAAAAGACGATTTCTGGACACACCACCAATGCGGCATAGAGTGAATAACTGATATCATCTTGCCCTGAAGTTGTGCAGTATTCAAAATCTAGCTTCCTTGTCGCATTTTTGCTATTCCTCTTGACAAAAGTGTATGCCAAATAAACAAAATTTACAAACATGTACAGGATCCAGAGGAGAAAAATGTGGCAGCCAATGTACTTTTCAACTTTGACTTTATGATCTTTCCACCAGGATCTCTTGGGACTAATGGTCATAGCTTGAATGATACTTAAGAGGCAGGTGGTAGCAATGGACACACTCCTAATAAGTCCCTGAATGTATAAAAGGAGCTTGCACCCAAAATCATTTAAGAACTGTTTAAATCCCCAAACTACCATTGTTTGGGGCACTCCTGCTGAAAGAATATTCAAGGCATTGGCTACCATTATGTTCATGAGAATCAAATCTATGGGTTTCAATGCCCTTTCCCCACAGTGAATAATTAGGTAGTAGAAAAATATAGTGAAATTTCCTAGAATTCCAGCAATAGTTTGTGATAAAAATATAATTCTGTTTGCCAGATTCCAGAAATCCATTATTTAATTTTGGTAAATTTCCTTTAGAATATGAGCTTGATATTTTTCTTGCTACATAAATTTTGACAAGTTTTTACCACCTGCAGTTGCAGAAGAAGCCTATATTCCATCAGACTACTGAGAAACTGACAGAAATAAATACTATAATCTCAGGTTTTTAAGGCCAGCCCAGAAGACATAAGAATATCTGATTCTCAAAATTATCAGGAATATTTACTTTCTGTATATGCAGTATAAGAATGTATAATACTAATGTTATACAATATATTTAGTGATGGAAGTATACACTTCAATTTTCTTGAAAATGAATCATCCAGAATTATGTAATATTGTCTCAAAGAGCAATTAATGTTGATAGCCCACACAATCAAATATAATGTAGGTATTGTAGAATATAACAATATATTCTAGTCATACTGTAAAAGAAAACAACTTAACAACTTTTAGTAATGAAGACAAATATCAAATATATCAATGCTTAATATATATCTCATTTATATATAAAAGATATGAAAAGACAAATAATATTACTCAGAATATACATAGGACCTCATAACATGGCAAAGGGTCCTTGGTCTTATCCTCAGTAGATTCCTTACTGTTTTAGCCTGAAATTACCTTTTCCATTTTTTTAGTCCCTTCATAAAAATCCCTTTGAAAACTACAATTGAAAAAAAAACTGAGAATTAAGATGCCCAGAATAACTGCATGTTTTTAGCTTCTTTTAAATTGCATGACTGCTTTACTTTCTGCCTAGTTCTTCCAATTTTTAACCAGGATATATTTACTCTGGCTTTCAGCTTTAAAACTTTCCTATAAATTAGTTTTGTGGCTGCTCTCTGAGTAGTATTTCTCTTCATATAGTTAACAAAGTCTACTTAAGTCAGATTTTCAATTTTTGTGGTTCTCAGGGTCTTTGGTTTTTTACCCTACAACAGGCTTCCCTAAGAAAATAATGATTGAAATACAACAAAATATGTTAGAATGGTGCTGTGACAATTACATCATGTTAGTATATATTTTAGAAAAAATTATATCACATAGACACATATATTAGAGTTATTTGAGAAAAGGGATTATCAAGTAATAATGAAACTTATAGGCTGAAGAAGAGCATAAAAGTAAACACAATATGCAAGCAAAATGGCAAAGAGGACAATATCTTATAAATTTTATCCTCTGGACAAATGTTTATTGTCCTTATTAAAACTATGTCGGAGATAACCACGCAACATTCCTTAGAGTGGAAATGACAGGGGAAAGGTAGTAGTTCAGACAGTACATCTGTGCAGTATAGGTAGAGTACATTCTCAGCAGTCCATGCACTATTCCTGAAGAAGAAGATTTTTGGCATCTTTATAAGTAGGGAGAGATCTCCTTTAAGAATTAGGGGGAAGTATCTGTGAATTAGTACAAGTTAGAAACATGCAGTCTGTCCCTGGAAAGGAACAATTGCTCTACACAATTTCCAGCCATATAATGACAGTTGAACAACAAAGGACTGATACAAATTAATTATGATTCTAGATATTATAAAAAGTGAGGGCATCAGCTGAGACTTTGCGAATTATCAGATACTGGCAATATTAGCTCATTGACACTGTAGATCTGCCTTGCAAATGGCTTCAGCCGAATATAGGAAGTATCTATTAAGTGACCTAAGACAGACCCAGAAAGATTAGTATTATACATTCTGTCCCAATGTGGTTTTATCATATGTAGGTATGGAAATATATGATTTTGTAGAATAAATGTATGTTGTTTGTAAGATAAATGCAAAGAAACTGAAGCAGAACCCATAAGGGATTTAAACACAAGAAACACACATTATATGATAATACAAAGGAAATAATGTTCATGCAGCAGATAAATTGTAATAGGAACAGAAGTTGGAGAGTAGAATAATTTGGTAAACCAATACATTAAATATGTAAAGTTATTAAAATAATCAGATATATTTAAGATAATAAAAATGAAAATCAAATTACTTAAAAATAACATAGAAGTAAAATACATACCACATTAGAACTTGTTTGTAAATAGATGAAGAATTTCATAACTTCAGAGCCTGGAAATATCAGTTAGTGCAACTAGCAATATTGGAAAACTGGTTATGTCTGCTTTGGTTATAAAATCCACAAAACCTAAAAACCTACATGCCAATAATGCTAGTCCTTAAAAAGCTTCTTGTTGTAGTTATGGTTGCTAATGTTGTGAAGAGATCTCACGAACACAGGAACTCTTATAAAATGTTTAATTGGGGTTGGATTACAGTTTCATAGATTTATTCTATCATCACCATGGTGGGAAAACGGCAACATTCAAGCAGACAAAATGCTGGAGACATAGCTGATCTGTAGGCAAAAGAAAGTGAGTTGACTCCCATACTGGGTATAGCATAAACATATAAGACAGACCTCAAAACTTACCCTTGAAGTGATATAAACCTGAAACAATGCCACTCTGATTCCAACAAGACCATACCCCCTTATAATACCCCATCTTCAAGGCCCTATTTTTAAGCACATAGGCTATTCAGGCAACATCTTTTCAAATCACAACATTCTTCAAATTGGCCCAAATAATTTTGTGATGTAACATAAGGAAAAGTATACTCTGTCTATCTTTAAGAGTCCTTATTGTCTATCACAGACTTAACAATGTTTGAAAGTCTAAACTTCAAATTCTCTTTGGAGATTCATGTAGTTTAAACATCTATAAATTAAAAATAGATCATATATTATATATTCCTACATATAATGGTACAAGATATACATCAGTATAACAAAGTAGAGGGTATGGAGGATAGTGAGAAAATGTTGGATGAAAGAAATACCAAATATAAATTGGGAAGGCTCAAAACCTTGCATCTCCACATCAAAATACTTTTTAGGTCTCTAACTTATTGTGGCTTTGTTGAATACAATCCATACCTCTCTCTCTTATGTTGACACCATGAGGATCTTTCAATTGCATCTTCACACACTTTCATTTCTTAAGTTTGAATTCACTGCCTGAGCTCGTCTTATCTGATACTTGCTCTGTAGACCAGTAAAGGCTCCAACTAAGAAATCAACCGGCATTTAACATTTTTATGCTGGAATTAATGTTGTGCAAGAACACACCTAGATCAAATTTATTTGTATGAGTTGGAACTTGAAGTGGTGACTCACTTTATTCCATTTTTAATCTGTTTATATTCTTGAAAACAGGAGTTAGCTCTATTCTATTTACTGGCATTCCTAAAATTGTATGTTTTGTGTTTTTTTCTTGCACAGTTTCCTATTTTTTATTACAAGTCTGTATTAGAAAAAACACAAATATCTACATGACAGTTAATATTTGGCTATTTGTAAATTTTATTTCACAATGGACTCAATTCAAAACTCTTCACATTTGCCCCAGGCAAATTATTTGACATGGTCATAAAAAGCAACATTCTTCAACAAATTACCACAATACAATTATGTAGGCTACAAACTAACATTCTTACCTTCTGAAATATTTTTATCCAGGCACCCACTGTACAAATCATTCTCAGAACCATTTTCTTCATGATTATCTTAAGATGTCCCACTAAGCTTGGTGTTAAAACATTGAATTGATTTTCTAATACATGATCCAAAATTAGGAATTTCTACAAAAAATAAAGGGTGAGGCCTATCAGAGCAATGCCATACACAATAATTACCCTTTCTGTCTTAGTAAGGGTTTCTATTGCTATGAATAGGCACTGTGACCACAACTGTTCTTCTAAAGAAAGGTACTTAATTTGATCTCACCTTCAGTTTCAGAGGCTTACTTAATTATCTTTTTTGCAGGAAACATGGCAGTGTGCAGGAAGACATGAAGCTAGAGATGTACCTGAGGGGTAAACCACAAGAACAAAGGCAACAGAAAGTGATGTGAGTCAAACAGAGGGAATAGCTGGAACATTTGAATCCTCAAGCCCACATTCACAATGACACTCTTTGTTCAGCAATCACACTACTCCTTTAAATATGCAATATTTCACAATAGTGTCACTTTCTTTAATCCAAGTATTCAAACATATATATCTACATCTAATATTTCTACTTAATTTGTTATTGCAAAAATAAAGGATATAGTGATAACTACCAATAATTACTATAACTTATTTTATTTAAAAAGAATCACAAAATCTTTAAAAATAACTTCAGACTTTTATTTGCTTATACATTAAATTCTGAATGCAGTTTCCCCTCCCTCCACTCCTCTCAGTCTCAGCCCACCTCCACTCTCCACTGGAATGACCCCTCTTCTGTTTTGCATCCTAAATGTTTACAAGCCTCCCAGAGATATTCACTGAATATGACCTAACAAGATACAGTAAGACTATGCACAAACAGTCGTATCAAGGCTGAACATGGTGACGTAGGAAGAAAAAAAAATTATCAAACAAAAGGATCAGAGACACACCTCGATCACATTGCTGGGAATCCCACCACAACACACTACATAACATGTGACAAACCACTACCAGCATGAGTAGAAAAGAAGTGATTAAAACAATTCATCTAAAAATTTTGCATATTACTGCTATACATGCTGCATATATTTTGTTGTATTTTAAAGTCAGGGTGTCACTATGTAGCTCTGAAAAATCTTTGAACTTACTAAGTCGGTTACCTTGACCTCAAACTCACAGAAACTTGGCTAACCCTGTTTTACAAATGACGTGATTAAAGCTATTCAACACTGAAACTGGGTTATCTGGTTTCATATTGACTTATTCATTGGGATGAAATTCATGATGTATTAAATTACAGGTTTTATAGTGAGACAAGGAAGAATAATGGAAAAAATGTGAATCCTTAGATATTGTCTAATTGGATATATCACTAGTGTAAACAAAATGTTGCTGAGTTGTAGAGTCCTGGTCAGCAAAGCACAAGACCCTGCATTTTATTAGCAACAACAATAAACAGTGAGGGAAAACATGGTATCATGTTATCCTTACCATTAGAGTAAAAGTAGTCCAAGAGAGATAGCTCAGGACATATGTGACCCTGTTTGTCATCACCCAATACTCTACCTTCCATCCTGTGTGACCTTTCCAAGTTCAAAGAACATGTTTTCAAATCAGTCATTGTACCACTGGCCATTAAATACAGACAAAGTTAATACTGCCTCTGTCAGCAGATGAGATGTAGTATCACATATTTACATCCTTTACCTTCCAGGGATTTCATGCTTCATATATGACCATTTTAATGTCTACTATGGGCATGAGATCATGAGAAGTTCATCTTTAATAATACTTCAAAGAATGTCAACACATCATGAAGTGTAAGATGAATTGATACCTGGCAGTACATATTTTATTCTGTCACAGTTGCCCTGTATTATGCGGGTGTACTCACAATGCGGTTCTTATATTACAGCAAGAAAAACATGGACTGGCACAAAGTTCAAAACACTGTTATCTTTCTCAGTCACTCTTAGTTTTGAAATTAGTTTTAAACCTTCTTTTTCTTTTCTATAGCTTTGTTTCCTGAATTAATTTCCTTTCACAGACATGAGCACTTACCCTGGTCTCATCATTTTCTGTTTCTTTCACTCCAACTGAAATACAAAGTGCACACATGTCTTAATATGACTGCAGAATGGTGGTATTACTGGGGGATCCTAACTCTTAAGAAGCAGTTTTAAGTGAATCATCTCACATCACAGGTAGAAGTCAATGACCTCATGTCCCTCTAGAACTGCAATTTTTATTTCACCTGTAGACAAAACACAGTGTAGGCTTTAGGAAAACAAGATAATTCATGAAACTTTTCTAGTTGCTCATTAACAGTGTTTTTATAAGATTCAATGAGTCTTCATTAACCATGAAAGTTGTTCAAGTTTCCTGTGGAAGGTGATAGAAACTTTGAGGTCAGTTTCATAAGAACATTTCTGTAGTTTTTCTTTCTCATTAGAAATAGATTTCACTTATATATATATATATATATATGGAGTACCTTACTATGTTGGGCACTGGTAGAGTTTTCAATGTTCTTATGTGGGTAAGACTATTGGGGATTTCTTTTTCTAGGATTCCAAATGTATCCTATATGTTATTAAAGGTATATTAATAGGATAAAACATCATATTCCATATTAATTTAATTTCTCATGTCCCAAGTACAAAGTGTGTCATGTCCTCAGCAAGAGGACCTTATCAAAAATTATTTGGTAACCAAGAGCAATAGCAATAGTCTGCATTGTAGGACAGTTAGATCAAACTAAATGAGAGCAATCTATGGCTTCTGAGATGGGTGTACTCCTCTGTAGAGTGTAATAAGACTAGCTCATAGATTTAAGGACAGTGGTTCATACCAGTTTCCAAAATATACACATAAGGAACTTCCTTATGAGCCAACCTGGAGTTGTGCATACGGACTAGCAATAAGCTTTGCCCAGAATTCCTGGTTTTCTGGAGTCTTCTTAACACTGGGAACTAACGTAACTCTTGATGGTGTACTGTCAATGAGTGATGACCACCTGATATCAGCACATTATGCCCAGGCAATGGAGAATATCCTGGATGCAGAGACCAGGGTATATAAGGCTCTTCCAATTGCTAAATAAATGAGTCTACTCTTTACTTTTTGACTGACTCCTGGGGTCTTTGCCATTGAATTCATGTCTTCTCATCCCTTCCTCCAAGTGAACTGTTAGAACTCAGCAACAGTGTAGGATTAACCAATCTAATACTTATACAGACTCACATACATAAATCTTTATGACATTTCCTAGAGTTTCAACTGTTAGTTATAATTTTCAGACCATGCTACACCCTCTGTCCCCCAGTTAATATAATGCCATATAAATTTCTAAAATGTTAAAAATATATCATGCACACATATGTTCAAGCTTTACACATACATATATATGGTTATGTATATATGTGTGTGATTATGTAAATACTATACAACTGTATCTTTGTTGATACTGTGTTGGGATTGTTGTGTCATTTGTTTTATATGTGAATTAACACCTCATGAATAATTGTGCATTTTTTCCCTATCGATATAAGCACATTTATACTTTATTATTTTATTTTTTAATCATTTTATTGTGTTTTTAAAAATGTCATACCCCATACTGCTCCCTCTACTACCCCTTCTCCTAGTTTTTTTTTGCCAGCTCATTCCTCTTGCTCCCTTATTCAATCACAAGAGGAGACAAGGAATTCCAAGGTAAGTCATTTCACTTTGGCACATCCAGTTGAGGAAGGGCTGAGTCCCTTACCAAAGTCTCAAGGCTGAGAAATGTGGAGGCATCACAATTTCTGACTTCAAGCTCCACTAAATGTGCATTTTAACATTGTGCAACCCATCCAATTTTTAAATTAAAATATATCCATTTATTAAAATATGAATTTTATATTATTTATATTTTTATGTTTAATTGTCAAATTGAAAATATGGACTAATTGTCATAACACTTCATTTTAAGTATGACTGTGAAAGTGTTTCAGAGAGCTTGAACTGAGGGAAGAAAACTCAGTTGATATGGGTGAAACCATCCTTTAGGTGATCTAAAGTCTTCATTAAATGGGCTGAAAGGAAATATAAACTGAGCAAAGGCATCATATCTCTAGCTGACTGTGAACTAAATATTACCAGTTATATTATATTTCTCTCCCCACAAATCCAGCTTTCTCACTGATCCTGCCTTTCTGTGATGGGGTATGCCTTCATACTATGCTGTGAACAAAACTCTCTTTCTTTCTGTCACCTGGTTTTGACAAAGTGACTGGAAAATTGTTTTTTTTTTTTTTAATCAAATACGTAGTCACGTATTTTTGTCACAGAAAAAAGAGAAATAGCACATATATCAAATTATTTTCCACATTTCTAGATTCATATGCTTTTGCTGTGTTCTATGCTATGAAGTGTGTGTGTGTGTGTGTGTGTGTGTGTGTGTGTGTGTGTGTGTGTGTGTGTGTGTATGCACCTTCCAGAAAACTTTGGGGTTTTTTTTGTTGTTGTTCCCTTTGTTTGTTTTGAAAAAACTTTCTCTAAATATGGAGCAGAGTTTTAGTATTTTTATAGAACAAACGAAGACAAAATTTATTGTTTTATAATTGTTGAGTTTTAAAAGACAATACAAAAAGAGATGATTTCAAGCTCATTAAAAATTTCAAAGTTAATACTAAGTTTTCCAAATCAGTTTTATTTATGCTAGACAAAACTGTTTTCTGGTTGTGGGAAAATTCAAGAGGCAGAATGCTTGCATTTAAAATGTAGTGCCCTAGGATTCACACCTTTCATGGATCACAGCATTTGCCACACAATGAACTTACTATATATTTTCTATAAGATACAATTATTAAGCAAAAAATTAAACATAGCCGTAAAGTCAGAATTTGGAAGTCTCCTAATAAAGTTACATCTGTATACTTGTTTTTTCTCACCAAGGAGAAAATAAAATGACCAGCTACTCAATAGCAAGTTCATGGTTTATTAGGCTGTGCATAATCTAAGGGAATAGAACTCTAAAATAAACATGCCTTTTTTTATAAAAAAAAAAAGGAAAAATTCTTTTAGAAATACATATTATAAATTAAGCATAGTATTAATATAACTACTCAAAACATCAAGAGGTATATGTTATTGAAAACTAAATATATGTAAGCAACATTGTATTTCATAACTATGGTACTTTAATGAAGTTTCTACAAAGTGAATGATGCAGAATGTGGCATGTACTAGCTGGAGTCACAGACACAGTCATGGAGTACATGAACCAAATGGGCCACAGGGCTGTTGTGCAAGGCTTAATATATTTATTGCAAAGCTTTTATTAACCCTTCATACTAAGTTATGGCATTGTGATACTTTTACACACATGTATAATGTGCTTGTGTCTGTTCATCCTTCCTTATCTCATATAGGTCCTTTCACCTAACTCTCTTGTTCCTTTCCTCATCTCGGTAGTACGTATTTTACTGTGTTTCTTCTTTGCTTCATGATTTCACACGATATAGATTGTAACACTTACCTTTTGGAGCTGACTGTTTTCTTAAGGTGTTTTGTTTACATCTACATGTCTATAACCTTTCCAAAGAATTGTAGCTGACTACTTAAGAGAAGAAATAAAAAGCAGCTGGCTCTCTGAGATCCAGTAGAATTCAAACACATATTTGAAACTTTATGTCTCTGAAATTAACAATTTTGTTACAGAATGTAGGAATAAGCCTCCCTTCTGAATATCAGTTTGTGGAATCAGCATGATTTTCTTGATATGCTTTAGATGTAACAAAGATATTCTCAGCTAGTTTGTTCTCAAGAAATTTTACCTGTTTCTCACTAATGTTTTGATTAGAGGCACTTTTGAAAGAAATATATTGCCAGAAGAATATGAGTTTAAACTTTCAGTTCTAAAAGCTCCTTCTGAATTAGGCACACTATGCTCACCTATACTTCTTGACATACATTGTTGTGGTGTGATTATAATACATTTGGGAATATATCCTCATTACCATTGTAATTTGGATCCTTTTGCCTTAACCACATCAACAGTGACCCTTTAGCTTAGTAATTCCCCAACTCATTAATAAAATTTCTACATTGTAGTAACACCAAAACATTATAAGTGTAATTTGATACTCTTATAAAATGTCATGTAAACCTCTTATATGCAGATTATCAGATATAGTACACCTTTGTAAAAGTGATTTAACTCCCAAGGAGTTCGGAACCACAGGTTGAGAACCATTGCATTTGACTTTTGGGTCACACACATATGCCCCAATGAAAATAACACTGAAAAAGCTTTGACTTTATTTTGTTTTTGTTTAGTTTTATTTACATGAGCTCTTGATGTGGGAATGTCTTTCTGTATGCTGTGAATAGCAATCGTTAAATAAAGGAGCTGGTTTGGCCCATGACAGGCACCATAGAAAAAGTAGGAGGAGGAATCAGATTAGGTAGGAAGAGCAGAGGTGGAGTCAGAGAGAGAAGGAGCCAGAAGCCCAAAGGAACAACACGTGAGGAACAAGGGTGAGCCACGGGCCACGTGGCAAGAAAAATTAATAGAAATGGGTTGACTTAAGATGTAAGAGCAAGCTAGCAATGTGCCTGAGCCATAGGCCAAATAGCATGAAGATAATATAAGCGTCTGAGTCATTTCTGGGGTCCTAAAGAGCTACTGGTGACTAAGAGGTCTGGGGCTGAAGGTCTGTGGGTCTGGGTCTCTGGCCGCCAGGGACCAAGTAAATACTACACTGTAACAAGCTCTCATGGGGCTAAGGTTGGCCTTGAGCACACTTTCTCACAGAGAACAACAGAACTTCTGAGCCTGCTGTCCACACTTTCCAGTTGCTGTGATTGGAGGAAGGAATGATGACATCAGGATATCTCATCATCATCATCATCATCCGAATTGTGTCCTCTGGCACTCACATGTACAGGTCTTAATCCCTGAACTTTTGGATATGGCCTTATTTGGAAATATACAGAAAACTGTGGTTCTAATCTAAATTTCTGTAATTTCACAAAAGGTAGAAACTCTAGAGATTAAAAAGAATAAAATATCTTTTCAATCACATCCAGGAATATTTAATATTAGAAATATTGATAGCCTAATTTCCGCAAACCATAAGAGCCATGAGGAAAAGAAAGACTGAAGGATCCAACACAAGAAGGGTTTAGAAAGGCACATGCTGAGGAATGAATTAGTTATAAGATATTCCATCAATAACAATGTCAATGTAAAAATGCATAACTTCTGTTGGTAAACATGTTAGCTAATGAAATTCTGTATTTTATTTAACTGAAGACTCTTGGTGTTTCCTAAGGCTGTACTGAGAATCAGTTGAAATTCAAAATTTGCCACAGATATTTCTATATGTAAAGGTTTTTGTCATCAGTACACACACTGATTTGTATTTAGCTCTGCATATAATCATGTCTCACAGTATAGCTATAATTCTATTTTTATTCCTTTATATCATCTATTTACCACGAAGTGGGGCCAGCATCCATACAATTACATATACTCCCTATGTTTCTTGTGTTTGTGGGATAGAGCAATGAGCCTTGGAAGGACCATAATAGAACTGATAAGGGTGGCTCATTTGAACCTCTGTGAACAACTGACATTGTTTGTATTCTAGGTCAAAATCTTGTTGTCTACAAAAGTGGAGGCACATTACCAAAATTTAAGCAGTAAGAAATTGTGGGTCAGAAAATGGAGGAGAGGGCAATGCCATTACAATGCAAGCCTAACTCTTAGGCTAAACTCATAAGGAAGTAGAAAAAGGTCACATAAATGGCAGGCAGCTGCTATGAACACCTGGAGCCCAGTTAACTTCTGATGGGGAAGGTACACAGTTCAGTCATGTTTGTGGTACTTCTTCATGTGACTGTGATATGAGAATGAATGACAGAAGCTACAGTTACATAGGGAGCAGGTGTAGGGCTCCTCTCCTGTGTGAATCTTCTCATGAGCTTGCATATCGGTTTTATAGCTAAAAGTTCTTCCACATATACTACACAATTTCAATTTCTTTTGTTTGTATATGTCCTCATGTGCTCCCAGGGCTGAGAGACTACAGAACTCTACACAACACACAGTACTATATGACACACAGAACAGAACAATGAGCTCTTTGTTTTGTATTCTCTTGTGCTTTGAAAGCATACCGGGGTATTTGTAGATTTGGGGGCATTCATCTCATGTGTATGTCTTCAGCTCTCTCTGGAATCTTTCTTGGTGACCCTCACATGTGAAGTTTGCATCATGGTTCTGGCAGTGATCTTTGGAGGTAATGAATGGGTCTACCTCCTCTATAGAGACATATTCAGAAGAAGTTGCCCTCTGATATTCTTCCTGATACGTGGAGCTGACATGACTTATTTTTCTATAATCTTGAGAGATTCCATCCGAAACACCTCCTTCAGGCTCATAAAACAGTTCTTTTTGGGTAATGGGAAGGGAGTCCATCTCATTTCCAGAACTATGCACAATACCATTTACTTTACGAATGTTCCTGAGATTGTTTTAGCCCAACGTCACTGTTTTCATGCCCTATGCAAATAAGACAATCTATGAACGTGTGCCCAAGAAAGGATACCCACACAATATCATTACTCTGTGAAGCTTACAGTTACTCACCTGTCACAAATAATATATCTTGTGAGGTTGACAAGGGTGTGTTTTCATTCTCTTCTTTTGAGGTTTGTGCGAATTTCTGTAGCTTCAGGAGCCTTATGATTTCTTTTGAGGACATCTTCTCTGAAAACAAGGCTTCTTGCCCCTGCATTGAGACAAGAACCTGTGAACAAAGCCAGATGACCTTTGCCAATGAATCTTGAGATGATAGAAAACCTTCCCTTCATATGATGGTAGAGAGATATCTGGACTGGACTATGGGTTAGGTCACTTGTCTCAGTCTCTCATACTTCTAAATATGTTGTCATGGTATTTACAAGTTATATTCTCTAAAAGTCCTCTTCATATTGTGTTTGCAAGTATTTATTCATTCTTTCCAAATAAAGAGTAAAATTAGATATCGGTAAAGTCTGGCTGCAACATTATCTTCAACTGGTCAGTATATTGAAGGTGGGAAAATGAAGTTGGCCCAACCTAGAACAAAAGGAAATTCCTTCTTAAAGAAAGCCTTCTTAATGGTCCAAGAATTATTCCCCATCCTAATCAGGCATGGCAACTATAACAGTATTGCTGTCTTAGTGAAATTTCACCAAGGTTTGATCCTACCAATCAGGAAGAGATTTGTAGAATGACATTTAGAAACATAAATAGAGGGTTTGGAAATTTTCACAAATGAGAATTTTTGTCAGTGACTGAGAATCATGCAAACTAGACATTAAAAGAGCATGCAATGTAATAACACCTATATAGAGTATTTTAGGTTTGAAAATTTGGCATTGCTAATTATTCATCAAAGCACATATTATGGGTGTGTCACTGTTAAATATGCAATAGAGAGCCTCAATTCAACATAATAAATTGTAAGCAACCTTTCTTCAACTTCGGATTTATAGACATGGAATCTTCCTGAAATGGAATAGACAATTTTGTAATCATTAAGTCATTTAGATCTCCAGTTTCTGAGAAAAATGGTAGGTATGAAGTCCAGAATTTTAAGTGTGTGCTAAGATTTGAATTAAATTTTCATAATTACTATATTATCACATTTTTAAGATCCAGAATATCTCTTTGAAACCCTTAAAGTCTTTCTGCCAATGTCTCCTCCTAGTTCTTCTGTTAAAATGTAAAAGAATTCAATCTAATTGCATCCATCCCAAAATCTATGGGCACTTACCTATTATATTTATATTAATGTATCAGTGGATAGCCTCCACTGGAAATATTTTGTTGGGGTGAACTTGTCTTATTGTGTCACCATTTAAATGACTATGCATTTCTAAATATAAACTACTGTCTTGCTTCTAATTTAACCATCGATCAACCAAGGTACTCACCATGGCAGGAGGCTTCAAGCACTCATCAGTGAGACCCTCCATGAATCTTCCCATATTTCTGCCACTTTATTACCACTGTTCTTTCAAGGAAAACCTGTCTTTGCAGTGTCCAATTTTAATAAACTTCTCCAAGACCAGCTGAGAAATCATCTCCTCTTTGCTCTGTTTTTCCTGCTGCAACCATGATGTAAACATCTCCCAGAGAGCTTACAGCTCTTGCTTGGCACAAGAGCCAATGTCCTTTGTGGGGGGTTGAACTGAAGAATTAGAGACTTTGTGATGTCTTCTTTATTTTGTATATGAGAAACCTGGAATGGAATATAATCCAGGCATTCTAATATATGATCATTCTCTGATGATTCATGTATAAAGTAGTCTCTGAGACATGAAGCCATTTTTAAAACACTAAAGTAATTCAGCTTTGTCAGATGAATATCTGTCTTGTAACTTAAAGATCTGTTTAAATAACTTGTGGATGTGTTAAAACTACAAATTAAAAGGAGACACAATTACATAAAAATAGAAATAAGAGACTTATCATAGACAGTTTCTTAGCTAAAGTTGACTATTGCTGAGAAGAGACATCATAATCATGGCAACACTTTTAAAGAAAACATTTACTTGTGATGACTCATTTAGAGTTCATAGGTTCTGTCCCTACTGTTTAGGAGCATATCAGCTTGCATAGGTGGTGTTGGAGCTGAGACTGCTAATATTCACAGTCAACACTAAAAAACTGACTCCTGAGTATATAAAACTTCAAAGCCCTCTTCCACAGGTGTGGAAGGTGTGCCTTAGATTAAAGGTGTGCCCTCCAATCAGTCTTAAGGATTGAATTAAAGAGAAGTAGCACTCATTTTCTTCCAACAAGGCTACACCTCCTTATCTTGCCACTCCCTATGAGCTTTTCAGGCTTAAACACATTCAAACTACAAAGGTCCCATTATTTATTAGTCTTAATCCTATACTGTCTATTCTAGAGACCAGACAAGGAGAAAACTTTACTCATCAGAGAGAAAGAAATTCTTGGTTGATGATGGGAAAGACATAGTAAGGAAGGAGTACAGAAAACAGTGACACAGGAATATCTATTCCCTCTGGGTAAAAATGGAAGTCCTTGTTACTTAATCACAAAATTTAAGTTTGATCCTTGTCTCCCATCCTCTGATGCCACAGAGGAAATCTTTACTTATACAATTATCGAAAAGTGAGTAAACAGCAAAAATAAATTCACAAGGTAGTGTAGAATGAGGTTTCTGGCTCAAACTTTCGGGCCTAAACTCAAGGTTTTGGACCCAGAGTCCCTCAGACCCACAGAGACACACACAGATGCTTTCAATAGTTTTAGGCTGATCTGCCTCAGGCCCAGGCATATCACTTGCTAACCCTTTACTCCTTAAACTAACCCATTATTCTTCCTGTTCAGCCATGCGGCTTGCTACCCTTCTTTAGAGCAGCAAAGTTCTCCTCTGAGTCTTCCAGCTTCTCTCTGGAGTTCTGCCTGTGCTTCCTGTTCTAGAGTTTTGTTTTAGTCTGGTAGCACTGCCCACACTTCCTGCCTGCCTTTGGCCAATCAGCACTTTTTATTAAACCAGTGGGTGGGTCAATTATTTACTATGAAACAACACAATACCCCTACAGGGTAGCAAAGACATGACTACCAAAAACAAAGAGACAACATTTTTTAATCTTTCAGAATTTTAAAAGAAAATTTCTGGGTCTTAAAACTTTCCAAAAGACCATATTGTACCTATAAAGTCTCCCAATAATTGCAAAGCATCTTCTCTCACAATCCAAAACAATCACAGAAACAAAAATACCAATGCCACACAGAAAGGAAGTTTTTCTATTCTCTGGACTTACCTCTTTATATGGTGAATTTTAATAGTGACTCAAGAAAACTCTAGAAGCTGGCTTATTTTTAGTCCTCTGTTGAAAGAATGAGACTCAGGGATAGATCTCTGAAGAAGTTGGAGATACTAGAGGGAATAAAGACCACAGTTAAATCTTACCCAGCTGTCTTTCAGCTCTTCCTCAGCCTGGATTCCCTTGGAATGGTTCCCTCTGTGTTTCAATCCTGTCTTAAGTACCCTTTCAGAAATTAATGCTGTGGCTACACCACTGCCTACTTGGGGAGCCTGGAATTCCTTCTATAATCTGAAGTGACCTTGACTCAGTTGGGATTAAGGGTGTAGGTCACCACTCCCAGGACACTCCCTGTGCTGGGATTAAAGATTTGAATCACCATTCTGATTTTCCTAGACTGACTGTGGTTAGACCTCTGGGACTTCTGGAGCTTTTACTAACCCCCCATATAGACTGTGGGTAGATTCCCTCTGATATCTCCAAAACTTCTGAAACTTTATTAAATCCTCACACTCTGTTCTCCTTCATCTGAGGTTTTGTTCAAGCTGAACTCTTTTTATAGTGCCAGGCTTCACTGAGACAATCTGTGTTGCAAATCATTTACACAATGACCTTGGATCTTACTTTCATTTTTTGGGTGTGGCATTCAAGTCTTTCTTCCTATTAATTACAAATTATAGAAGCAGGGTCTTCAGTCCCAGCATAGTCTGGTAATACAGGAAGACTAAGTTCAGCCTAGAGTGTGGAAGCATATGATGACTAATTAGAACAGAAAAACAAGCCAACAAATCAGGGTAATGGCTTTCTTCTTTACTGCAATTACAGATGGAATTCTATATCATCTCCAATGCTGAATCTTTATGAATCTTTGCTGTTTTCATGGAAGGAGAGAGAATACATCCAAAGCCAGCATAGTCAGTCAATGCAGTGAAAGTTCAGACCTTTAATCCCTGAAAACCCCTTTAATAACAGCACTAAGTATACAGAGCAAGGGGGATCTCTGTGAGTTTCAGCCTGGCCTAGCATATAGAGAGTTCCAGGACTTCTTTGGCTACAGAGGCATAAATTCTTTCTAAACAACACTAAATTGAAAGACAAAAAGGATGACTGAAAAAGAGAGGTAATGATAAAAGATAATATAATTTGTCACTTATCTACTGTGGCTTCTGATTTATAGCTCAATCCAACTGGTTAACATTTTCTGCAGTATAGAAGGTAACTACTTGGCAGTGGAGTAAGCCAGAGAACTAGAAGCACCCATGAGTATTCAGAAGCACACCGTAGAATACAAGGCATTACTGGGCTCATATCAATGGGCAAAGATAAAATGTTTTACTATTGGAATACACAGTGAATGATGAAATATGATGATAGATATTGTTGGAGGCCGCTGGCTCCAGCTCCTCAAGGTGGCGCTATTATCTGGTGCTGGCCAACCCGCCTGAGTCAGTAGAGAACGCATGCGTGCTCTCGCGAGACTGGTTTCTCAGCCTCTTCCGTGGTGTCATGTGGGATACTGGACTGCAACCTATAGAAGGTGATACGTCTAAAGCAGGGGCCGTTTGGTCAGCATAAAATCGGGTGCTTCCTACCTCGTGCTCTCTCTCTCCGCCCCGCCGTGCGCACGGACACCGGCCCGGCTCCTGGGCGCGGGCTCTAGGCCGCGCGGCAGGCGGCTTGGCCCGGGCCACGCTGGGGCCTAGCTCTCTCTCTCTTGCTTCCTTCTCCCTGCCGGGGCCTGTCGCAGCAGGAACCTGCGCCGCGGCCCCCGGACCCCTCTGCCGTCTCTCCCTCTTCTCTCTCTCTCTCCCTCCTCTCTCTACCCTCCCTTCCATTTTCCGTAAGCTGAATGCTCTCCCTCAAGACCCATTAAAGCTGTGCTGCAGAAGGATCCTATGTGTGTGCCGCGTCTTTTCTTGCTGGTGAGAAGTGGGCGTGGGACAAGATATAAAAGAACCATGATATGGGGATTGTACCCTGGGGAGTAATTAAAATGTTTATCTAAACCCTGGATTTTTCTGTCTTTTTTCTTTTATGTTTGTTTTTTTGTCAATGAGTCTTCTGTAGCCTCATTTGCTCAGAAATTCATTATGTGATTGAGAATGATCTTGCAATACAAAACCGCTTTTATAACAGCACTAAGTATATAGAGCAAGGGGGATCTCTGTGAGTTTCAGCCTGGCCTAGCATATAGAGAGTTCCAGGACTTCTTTGGCTACAGAAGCATAAATTCTTTCTAAACACTAAATTGAAAGACTAAAAGGATGACTGAAAAAGAGAGGTAATGATAAAAGATAATATAATTTGTCACTTATCTACTGTGGCTTCTGATTTATAGCTCAATCCAACTGGTTAACATTTTCTACAGTATAGAAGGTAACTACTTGGCAGTGGAGTAAGCCAGAGAACTAGAAGCACCCATGAGTACAAGGCATTACTGGGCTCATATCAATGGGCAAAGATAAAATGTTTTACTATTGGAAAACACGGTGAATGATGAAATATGATGATAGATATAAAAGAACCATGATATGGGGATAGTACCCTGGGGAGTAATTAAAATGTTTATCTAAACCCTGGATTTTTCTGTCTTTTTTCTTTTATTTATTTATTTATTTTTTTTTGCCAATGAGTCTTCTGTAGCCTCATTTGCTCAGAAATTCATTATGGGATTGAGAATGATCTTGCAATACAATCCTCTGGTTACACAGTACTCAATGCTGGGGTCTCAGATATTTCTCACTGTTTCAAGAATCTATCTTAGGGTTTTGTTTGCTTTTTTATTTCTTTGTTGTTCTGTTTTTTAGAAATTAACTTGAAAGACCCCCGAGGAGGGCCTTCCCTCAGGAGGAGACCCCATGGCCCGAGTAACACGCCTAGATCACGAATCAGATGCAAAAAGCAAAGAGGCTTTATTGAAGGAGTACGGGTACCCGTGGGTAGCCAAGTCACAGGAGAGGACTTGCATGCCCTGGTCTTGGGTCTGGGGCTTTTTATAGGGTTTAGAAGGCAGAAGCGCGTGCACAGAAGCAGATGCATGGTTACAGGGTTTTGATTGGTTGGTTCAAATGAGACCACCTCGGAGGACAGTTGGAGTCCAGGTGGCTGCCGTTTATCTTGGCCCAAGGCTGGGGCTAAACCACAAGCCAGACCACAAGCTGTTTTTCTCAGATTATTTTGTCTCATAACCTGTTTTCCTGGAATTGCTGGTCTTGGTTGAGGCCACCCCATATGCTGGTTATCTCAAGGCCTTAGCTTGCTTTTCTTGGTTTGGGGATGGGGCCTAACCGAAACTATTTTTACTGCTACCCTGTAATTCTGTGGTTTTTAATGCAAGCCTTGCAAAATGGCGTTACTGCTGCTTTTAGCACTGAGGGTTTCTCATTCCCCCATTTTCTTTTTTCTCAAGTAAAATCTTTTACTTATGCTGTTTGTTGTAAGGCATGATATCATTGAGTCAGGACTAGTGCTTGTACTATTTATATTCTGTCTTTGAAAAATTGGACCAACTTATTGAGAATAAAAGGTCCCAAGGTTAGGATAAGTATTAATAGTATCAGCGGCCCTGTTAAAGTGGAGATTAGAGTAGTGAACCAGTGAGATCGGTTCCAGAGACTTTCATACCAAGACTATTGAGATTCAAATTCACATTTTCTTTTGTCTAACCTGTCTTTGAGTTTGTCTAAGGTTTCAGTGACTATCCCTGTTTTGTCTGCATAGAAACAACATTCTTCCTTTAAAGCTGCACAAAGGCCTCCATCTTTAAGGAATAGCAGATCCAAGCCTCTCCTATTTTGCAATACTACTTCTGAGAGTGAAGACAAGGATTCTTTTAGGGCCCATAGGAACTGTACTAGGGCCCTGAGGTCTTCATTCATGACTTGGTGTAAAACCATATATTGATCAGTACGAACCAGAGCAGTTGCCCCTGTACCAACTCCGGCGGCTATTCCTCCTATTCCTAATATCATAGCTAAGGTGGTTAAGGTTATTGGTTCTCGTCTAATCCTGTGGGGTTTATCTTCATAGTATTAAAGCACTGTTTTGTCGGAGTGTTAGGAAATTCGGGGCCAGAGTTGTATCAATACACCGTAGTCCTTTGTCTGGCTTAGGATCTCAGCCAAAACGCAAGGGGTGAGTCCTGTGCTACATGCCCAAAAGTTCCCATTGGTTGGAGAGAGATAATATGAACCTGGTGGAATTTGAATGGTTGTGCTACAGAGGGTGAGCAAGGCGGGAGGTTGTCCTATACATAAGCCTGAACCGGAAACCTGAGGTTGGGTTAGAGTATGATCTCTCCCCTGACAATATGGGGAAGGGGAGGTATGGTTAGTAAAAATGCCCAAAAAGTCAATCCCTTCGTAATAAGGGGGACTTGGTTCCAGGCCTAACCAGCAACTTTGGGTCATTTCAGGTCTTGTGACGTTGAAGGCCTGGTAGGCTCCTTTAACTAAATTTAAGAGTCTATCTCCAGTGCCTGGTAGGGGGTGTTTTGGGGAAGAGGTCAGGGCTGATATTAAAGATGTGGAAGTTGGTTGGGAACTATGGTTTACTTGACCGGCAGCGGGTGCTTTATCAATGGAGGGTTTTCTTTGCTCAGGGAGGACAAGGTTGAGGCCTATGGGTTGAGGGATCGGCTCCCTCAATAGGAGTCGGAGCTTGAATGTAAGGCCGGGGTCGGTTACGACTCTTTAAAATCTAAGCCCCTATTGGCGCCCTTTGACCCAGTCCCGGTTAGTCTTCCCTGCTTGTGTAAAGGAAATATTGAGTGGATTGCAAGTAAAGCTTAGGCAGGACCCGTTTCCATACCATTTACAGAACTGTTGGGGCACCCAGGCTGCCGGCCCTGCTTCTCCTATGTTTTGACTGCTAGTGAGGCCCTTCCAGTCCTGAGTCCTAAATGCCCTCTCTACCCTGATAAGGTCCCAGGATGAGGAGGGCTTCCAATAGGTGGTTCCTCCTGTTTCGCATCCCCAGGCAGAACAATAATAGTTTTCAAGACCTCCGCAATTCCAGGCTTGTTCTCGAGTTCTACCATCCCTAGGGCATACGTAGAAAGCGACCTTTGCCAGGTTGTCCCTTGCCACTGGGTGGCTGCATCCAACAGCCGCCTGAGCACAGCTACAACCTACAGAGCGTGTGCATACCTATGAGGGGTCTGGGTTGCTCGGGTCAATGGTAGGAATGTCCCATTGATCGAGGCCAGCCATCAGTTGGCATAGGTCTGGGGTCAGCGCTGGCCACCAAGTCCAGGTAGGGTGTTTGTCAGAGAAGGTTTGCCAAACCACATCCCCCATTCCAGAAATCACCTGCCATGTTTGACTGATTGGCTGGTGGGGGGACCCTTGGGAGCCTGAAATGATTAGGGTAAAAATGATCAGTCTTTGGATTGTACAAGTCTTATCTTTAGCGGGTATGGGGTGCGCTGAATTTTCCATGTCAAAGCGGCAGTTGGTATGTCTCTTTCTGAAGCGGCCTTGACGTGGGAGGCGTGGATCCAGGCTGCGTTGCCATCTACCTTCAGGGCTGTGGGGGTGGTCAGAAGGACAGTGTATGGGCCCTTCCACCGAGGTTCAAGGTTTTTGGTCTGATGCCTCTGTACCCATATGAGATCTCCAACTTTGAAGTGATGTGGGAGCACTGGTTTGTTTTGTTGTTCTCGGTAGGCAGCGGCCAGGGGTTTCCAGACCTCATTCTGGACTATTTGGAGCGCCTGCAGGTGGGCTCTTAAGGTAGGATTATTAGCAAAATAAGAGATATTAGGATCAAGGAAGTGCACAACCGGGGGTGGCGCTCCATATATTATCTCAAAAGGGGTTAGTCCATGGGGGCCCGGGGTGTTGCGGCCCGATACAGCGCCAAGGGTAGGAGAAGCACCCAATCTCTAGAGCCAGTTGCGTTGCAAGCGATAATTTAGTTAAACTCTCCTTAATTGTTCTATTCATTCTTTCTACCTGCCCTGAGCTCTGGGGTCTGTAAGCACAATGTAATTTCCATTCAATCCCCAGGAGTTTGGCCACCAACCTGAGAGACGAAAGCTGGCCCATTGTCAGTACCTAGGACTCGGGGCATCCCATATCGGGGGAAGATTTCTTCTAAGAGCTTCTTGGACACAACCTTTGCAGTCTCATGCTTGGTGGGGAAAGCTTCTACCCACCCCGAATAGGTGTCTATAAACACAAGAAGGTACTTGTACCCGTAAAGTCTTGGTATTACCTCAGTGAAGTCAATTTCCCAGTGTGTTCCTGGTCGGTGTCCTCATGCCCAAGTCCCATGACCAAGGGAGGCTTTGGCTGCATTTACTTGGGAACAGGCCCGGCATCTGCTGGTGACTTGTTGTAGTATTGTGTCTTTATTTAGGAGGAAGGCAGTAGATTCTTCTCAGGCTAAGAGGGTCTTCATTTTCTTAGGACCAAGGTGAGTTAGTTTATGTAAAAAGTCTAGCATCAAATAGGTATATTTGGATGGCATGACTTGCTTACCATTGAAGGTCCACCATTTTTCTTCAGGTTTATAGATCGCCCCCATTTTCTTTAGGAGGTGCTCATCCTCTGTGCTGTATTCCATAGGGCCTGACCGTTGATCTCCTGGTTCGTTTTGAACCTCAAGCAGGAGGGTTCTTACCCTGGGGTCGGTTATAGCTATTTCTTGGGCAGTTTTATCCACCAAGCGGGTGCCCTGAGCTTCTGCAGTTTCTCCTTTTTGGTGGCCAGGACAGTGCATGATGCTTAATTCTTGGGGCAGGAATAAAGCCCTAAGCAAGGCTAAGATTTTTGTTTTGTTTTTAATTTCTTTCCCTTCTGATGTGACCTTCCTTCCAAAACGGGCCTGGCCCCAAAAAATCAGGCCCCAAACGCCCCGCCAAGCGGAGCTACAAACGCCTCTGGAATGTCTTCCAGGGCTGAGAGGGAGAAGTCCAAGCCCGTCAGCTCCTTCTAGCCCTATCCCAATTCAAACGGATTCAGCCAAACCCCTACAAACCAACTCACAAAGAAGCAGCATAGACATAACATGGACAGAATACTGGCAAAGTGCTGGCCAGCTTCCCGAGGAGGGCCTTCCCTCAGGAGGAGACCCCGGGGCCCAAGGAACATGCCGAGACCACGAATCAGATGCAAAAAGCAAAGAGGCTTTATTGAAGGAGCACAGGTACCCGAGGGCAGCCAAGTCACAAGAGAGGACTTGCGCGCCCTGGTCTTGGGTTTGGGTCTTTTTATAGGGTTTAGAAGGCAGAAGCGAATGCACAGAAGCAGATGAATGGTGACAGAGTTTTGATTGGTTGGTTCAAATGAGACCACCTCGAAGGACAGTTGGAGTCCAGGTGGCTGCTGTTTATCTTGGCCCGAGGTTGGGGCCAAACCACAAGCCAGACCACAAGCTGTTTTTCTCAGATTATTTTGTCTCGTAAGCTGTTTTCCTGGAATTTCTGGTCTCGGTTGAGGCCACCCCATATGCTGGTTATCTCAAAGCCTTAGCTTGTTTTTCTTGGTTTTGGCTGGGGCCTAACTGTAACTATTTTTACTGCTACCCTGTAATTCTGTGGTTTTTAATACAAGCCTTGCAAAATTGCGTTACTGCTGCTTTTAGCATTGAGGCTTTTTCAAACTCAATTTGTATCTCTGGCTATAAAGAAATTAATATGTAGGCAAGCTTGACTTCAAACTCAAAACATGTGCTGTGGGTATACAGTATAATGATTAAAGGCTTGTGTCTTCATAAATGACTTTCATCAGGTATGCTGACTGTTAATTTGAATTGTTGCCCTTAAATTGCTGATAAGGAGATATCTCTAAACCCTGTCATTTTATATCAAAATGTGCTTAATCCAAAGATAAAACCCTAAAAAGTCATCATTGCAATGAAAGATTGAGCATAGTGACTAAAATTCCTGATGTCTGAGTTCCTCTGAAGTATAACAGTAAATATTTTGAATTTTGAATATTTTAACCTCAAGCTTCAGTTATCCTTGGAGAATAAAATTTACATAATAGAGTGTGGGTCACATATTCAGCAAATGGATTTGTCAGAGGTACAGAAAATATTGAATTTTTAATACAAAAATGTAAAATATATCTGCAATAATTTTCCAACCTACCCATTTGGTGTTGATTGAGCTCCAGAGTGTGGGAGATTATGTCCCACCCACTGGTTTAATAAAAAGCACTGATTGGCCAAAGGCAGGCAGGAAGTGTGGGTGGGGCTACCAGACTAAGAAAACTTTTGAGAACAGGAAGCACAGCGCAGAATGCCAGAGAGAATGCCAGAGAGAAGCCAGAAGAAGCAGAGGAAAACTATGCTGCTCTAAGAAAAGGTACTGAGCCACATGGCTGAACAGGAAGAATCATGGGTTAGATGAAGGGAAGAGAGCTAGCAAGTTATATGCCTGGGCCTTAGGCTGATCAGCCTAAAACTATTGAAAGCATCTGTATGTCTCTGTGGGACTGCGGGACTGCGGGACTGCGGGAATGTGGGTCTGTGGGTCTGTGGGCCTAAACCTTGAGTTTAGGCCCAAAAGTCAGGGCCAGAAATCTCCTACTACACCAGAGCTTCTCCTTTCTGAGTCTGCCATATGCCAGAGTTACACATACATGGTAACACTGCTAGCTGCTAGGAATCAACTGTAGACTGTTAAATCTTCACAACAAATACTTCCTTAACAGAGCCACACTTCACTAGTCCTTAACATCATTGTTGGCTACCCTTGGAGAAGACACAACACACTTTTATTTATGAATTTTATCCCCAAATGCTCTGTATAGTTTAAGGCAAAGTACATGGATTCAAAAAAAAATCTATAGGTCATCTGTAAGAAGGACAATTGTCATGAGCAGTATGTGGATCCTTGAGGAGTGGGATTAGATTGTGTTCCCGTGTGTGGGCTGGCACCTTTGAGCCCATTCCTTCAGAGGAGTGCCTAACCCAGTCTTGACTTTGGGATGAAGAAATTGGACTTGCCTGGAGTGTGTGTGCCACCCTGACCTTCTTGGGACTTTTTGCCCTTTTGGGGGAGCGGATAGGTGGATAGGAAGGGGGAGGCTGAAGGCTGACTGGGAGGGATTGGAAAGAGGAACTGGAGGGGAAGCAGGGGTTTCATAGATAAAAATGTCATTTTTTATTAAAAAATAAAATTAACAAAAGAAATATAAGCATATAATAATTCTGTATTCAGAATCAAATGCTACCATTTTCAGATATCATATATCTGACATAGATTAGAAGAAGATAAACTTGTATTAACCTTAAAACAACTGTCAACTTTAACATTATAATGAGTAATATATACCTAAAATCCCTTAAGTGTATTAAAACTCTGTGCTACAACTATAAGAAACCCCAAAAAGGTAGAAAATAGTCACAAGAAAGTCAGGTCACTGGTCTTAAATCCAGGAGAGATGGCAGCCAAAGACCAGAGAATGCTTGGAATCTGTGGAGCCAGATAGACTGGTGTAAACCACCAGTTTTACAACATAAAACTCAAGAACAGACAACTAAGTTCCATATTGCCATCTCATAATACTAAACTTAGGTAGAAAAAAAATATTCAGAAAATCATACACCCAGAGAAAAATGTACACATACACAAAAACATATGCGACCAAAAATATCCTAAAGATGCATTTTCAGTCCACCACTATTCCTTTACTTATCATATATCCAGGAAATTTATAAGCTATTTTTGTACATTTTAAAAATGATAGTGAACAGACTTGTTTTCTATACCTGAACATCATAATGAAATGTGAAAAAGATAAAGGAAATAACACAGAAATGAAATATCACATTTTCAATAAATGCTAATAAAGCTACACACTTCTCAGAGTGCAGATAAAAGTGTGTTATGGTAGTCCAGATGATTCCTCATGAAAAAGGTTCACAGTTCAATTTGATGTGTTGCATTTCCTCTTGTGCCGGTGATATGTGGATGACTGACGGAAGCTGTGGTTACAAGAGGAACAGGTGTAGGGCTTCTCCCCTGTATGTATCCTCTCGTGAGCTACAAGATTTGTTTTATGGCTGAATGGCCTTCCACATCTCCTACATTTGAAGGGCTTCTTTCTCTTATGTATGACCTCATGTACTCCCAGGTCTGATCGAGTATAGAATCCATTACCACAAGTTTTACAGAAAAAAGTCCTCTCTTTCTGTATTTTCTGCTGAGCTATGTGTTTACTCTTATATTTTGTGGTTCTGAAGCTTTTTTCAGATTGGTATGTCTGTGGATTTCTGTGATGTCTCTCTTGGTTACTCTCACCTGTGGAGTCTGTGTTATGATGCTGACCACACTCAGTAGTCTCGGCCCTAGATATAACACTTTGTTGTTCCTCCTTCATAGAGACATCTATAAAAGAAATTGCTCTCTGAGATTCTTCATGATTCCTGGAGCTGACTTGACCTGTTCTGCTACAATCCTGAGGAATTCCATCAGAAACACTTTCTTTTTCTGGGTCAGAAAACTGCACTGTTTGCTTACTAGAAAGAAATTCCACAGTATTTTCAGGACTACTAACATCACCATTTACTTCACCCATGTTCCAAGGATTGTTTTGCCCATCTTGACTGTCTTCATCTTCTGTGGAAATAAAATGGTCCATGAAAATGTGCCCAAGAAGTGATTCCCCAAACAACACCATTCCTCTGTGCAGCATCCTGCTACTCACCTCTCACCAATAATATATATTGTGTGTTTTGGAAGTCTGTTCTTGGATTTTCTTGTGTTACATTTTTTTCTGATCGCTGTTGTTTCAGAATCTTGATGACTTATTTTAATGACATGTTTTCAGAAAAGAGGGCTTCCTGCCTGTTCAAGGAAACCCTAATCTGTAAAAAAGCCACATGACAATTGCCAATGAATATGTGGGCCTCTGGATGACAGAAACCCCCTCTTTGCCTGCGGGCATGGGATGCATGGATTATGCATTAGCACTTTTTTTTCTCTCTCTCACTTTCACTGCTGGTTTTTTTTTGGTATTTATGATTTATGTTCTCAAAACTCACTGTTCCTATGTTAAAAGTAAGTTTTGTTTTCTTCAATGCCTGGCCACAAGATTTTCTACAACTGGTCAATGAACTGAACTAGGAACATTGAACTTTCTTGAAATTAGAACATAAGGACTTTTCTCTTCAAAAGAGGCTTCTCCTTGTTCCAAATATCATTTCCCATTGCAGGCAAGCTATGGAAACCATAACAAAATAATTGTATTAATAAAAAGATGTCAAGGCTGCATAGGCCAAATCAAGAAGAAAAGGAATCTGAATAAGGAGAGAGCACAAAGGAAGCTGGAAAAACTCTGACACAGGCTTTCCCTGGAGTTTTCCATACCTGGTGTCCCTTCTGTCAATTGGATGTAGTTGTCTGCTCTAATAAATTTTTTCTGTTTAATGAAACGTGTATGTTTAGAGTTACTCAGTACCCACTTAATCTGTGGTTTATTATTTTCAGTTCTTTTTTGCACCATGGATGTTTAGCTATTACTTTATACCCAGAAACCTTAGCTACACTATATTTTTGGGAGAATTATTGCTACCCTAGAGAAAGAAATGACTTTAACATGTAGCATTTCATTAGTAATGGTTAGTTTCTTTCTAGAATACTCAGGATATGTACAATAATTTTGTGGTAGACGGTGTTTGGGTATCCCAGTATCAGATAGGCAACTGTAACTTTCTGCTTTGATGATTAAGACTTGGACATTTCACATTTAGGTAGTTGAGGATTGCCCATCTCCCACTCCCAGGCATTAATCTTGTGAGTGGTCCCTTTCTCTTCAACTCTCCCTTCACTTCGCTGTGTGGTTGGGCTTTATTTCCAATACCTATAAGTTATTGTGCTATATTTAACTAATAACCCTACATAACAAGCCTGTCCTAAGATGCATTTAGCTCCATAGCTGTGTTTCTAGGCATGTTAATCCCTTATTATTTAGTCCTTCCAACAACTCACACCTGAATTAAATACTCTTAAACATGCATTGTCTCGATCTATACCCACTATCTCCTGTCTTAGTAACTTTACTGAATATTAGTGCAGCAGTTAACATAGAATTCAGTTTCCATCATGAAATTAGCAGTTGAAAACAAGATCAAAGGAGTGAAATGTGCTATAAAGCAAATTGTGAAGTGACAGTCATTGTTAAAGCTGTTGTGATGAACAGCTTTATACAATACTTGAAAACCTGAGGGAGTTTAGTCCTTCTGAATCCCACTGCAACTGGGCCTACAGAATGAAAGCATGTCTCAAATGAGGAAAAGAATAAACCAAGCAAGCAAGCAAACCAACTAATATCCACGTTTAAAAGACTTATGCAATGAGAAGTGATTTCAACAATAATAATTTTAAGTGTACTTATGGAGTGTCTGAAAATGTTCAAAACTTTGGATATACCTGTCAGTGACTGAGAATGAAGGAAACTTATACATTTAAACAGATCTCCAAGTGCCTCTAAATTAAGACTTTCACTTTTACATAGCAATACCATTATTTGCCAAGGCTTTTCTTTTGTTTGCGTGTGTGTCAGTGTTCAATATGTAATTGAGAGCTTTATTTCAACTCCAAAATTCATAGTCTATCATACTTTAACTTCTGTTTTATACACAGAGGATCTCAATGACATGTAGTAGGATATTTAGAAAGTCAATAAGCCACTTAGAATCCTACTTTCCACCACCGTCATCGTCTTTGGGCACATGTTATTTCTGAGACACAGAATTTTACACGAGCCACCTTCAAATCCCAGGTTATCTATTGAAAACCCTTAAAATCTCTGCTTAAAGGACTTATCCAAGTCTCTCTGACACAAAGTAAATAAATCAAACATTTCCTACCCTTCAAACAAACCATGGGCTTATTTAAGTTTTAATTATCTTAATATAAAGCAGCAGAGATAGTCTCCACTGAAAAATTTGGGAAGGGCAAAGATACCTTCTTACCAACTAATAAACTGCAACAACTCCATAATAATTTCCCCCAAATATAAATGACTGTCTTGTATCCTAACTTAACAGCTCTCAATTAAGGTACTCACCATTGTAGGAGGCTTCAAGTACTCATCAGTCAGACACTCCATGAATCTGCCCATATCCCTGCCAGTAGATTCCCACTTCTTTCTCAAGGCAATCTGGTCTTTGCAGTGACCGGTTTTCAGAAACTGCTCCAAGACCAGCTTTGAAATCATCTGTTCTTTGCTCTGATTTTCCGGTTGTAACCAAGAGGTAAACATCTCCCAAAGTGCTTGTAGCTCCTGCTTTGCCCAGGAGCCATTGTCCTCAGGGGAAAAGTTGAGATGAGCAATTGGAGACATTGTGATGTCTTCCTCCCACTGGGCCAAAGAAATCTGGGTTGGGTTATGTTCCAGGTTTTCTAAGACAGAATAATTTACTGGCGTCTGGTGAATTAAGTAGTTCTGTAGATGTGAAGCCATTTTTCTGAATATCCTTACGTAATTCAAATTGTCAGTCAAATATCTGTCTTGTGACTTGAAGATATTTTAAGCAATTTGTGGCTGTGTCAAAACTATAAATTAGAAAGAGACATAATTAAATCAAAATCAAATAAGAGTCTTGTCACATATACTCCATGTCTTAAAGATCACAACTGTGTGAAGAAACTTTATAAACATGACAACTCTTTATAAGGGAAACATTTATATGTAGTGGCTCCCTTACATTTCAGAAATTCAGTTCATCATCTTAGGGAGCATATCAGGGTACAGGTGGTATTGGAGCTGACAGTGCTACATATTCAGGCAATAGAAGAAAAATTGCCTTTTAGTATTTGAAACCTTAAAGCCCAACCCACAGTGACATACTTCCTTGGGAAGGTGTGGTCCAGATTAAAGGTAGGGCCTCCAGTCTCCTGGTCTGGATTAAAGGCAAGAGTTCCTTCGGTTTGCCTCCAAAAGGCCACACCTCCTCATTGTGCACTCCCTATGAGCTTTTGGGGCCAAAATACATTCAAACTATGACACTTCGATTACTTCTATACATTTAATTCTTAATAAAAGTCCTACACAACGTGTTCTTGAGGCCAGACTAGGAGACCATGTGAATCTAACTAAATTTGATTCAACAGGGAGAAAAATTCTGGGTTGATTATAGAAAGTCCTACCGTAAGAAAGCAGCAAGGTGTGCAGTAACAGGAGCATATCTTTTCCCTCTATATAAAAGGTGAAGTTGTTACTAAATATCAAATTTTAAGTTTCATCCTTGTCTCCAATTTTATAGTGTCACAGACCAAAACTTTGCTAAGAAAAATGTTAAAGGTGAATGACCAGTAAGATTAAATTCACACCATAATAATTACATGTTCATAAAAATAGAAAACACATTTCTATCCTTCAGAATTTTAAAAGACCATCACATGATCAGAAAATTATTTCAAAAGACCACATCACACCTTTAAGGTCTTCACCTAATTGTGAGGCACCACCTTTGACAAACCAACAAACAATCAAACAGAACCACACAAGCCCAAGATACAGGAAGGAAATGTTTCTGTTCTCCAAATTTACCTCTTTCTGGGGCGAAATTTAAGAGTGATTCAAGAAAACTTTAAGAGCTGATGTTTCCAGGCCTCTGTTCTCTTTCATCTGAGATGTTGTTCAAGTTGAGTTCCTTTTATAGTGCCAGGTTTCACTGAATCAAACTGTTATCCGAATCAATTTAAGGATCTCTCCTCCCACCTAGGGTGTGGCTGTCTGTCAGGGCTTTGTTGTTGTTAATCACAGCACAACCTATTAACCTAGGAAAACAAATGAGCTTTTGGCCCCAAAAGCTCATAGGGAGTGCACAATGAGGAGGTGTGGCCTTTTGGAGGCAAACCGAAGGAACTCTTGCCTTTAATCCAGACCAGGAGACTGGAGGCCCTACCTTTAATCTGGACCACACCTAGCCTGGACTGTGTAAGCAGCAGTCACCTCAATAGAGCAGAAACAAATCATAAAAAAAAAAACTAGGTAACATTAAACAAATTGGAGACATATTCCCCTCTGATGGAATTAACAAATGGAATCTTACATCATTCTCTGTTTTTCATCTTTATTCAATTCCCAAGGATTGGATGTAAGGGAAACACATCCAAAGCCAGCATTGTATGTCCGCTGAGGCCCCATGAATCAGCCCTCCAACATCCTCTGCAGATGAATCTCCAGGATTCTTTGGGAAAACACCTGCACCCTGGTTTGAGTCAACTGTGGCCTTAGGCCAGAGATCAGGTTGTCTTCATCTGCTGCTCTCTGCTGCATCTGCATCAGGCTCCCTCACCATTGCTGTTCAAATCTGCTTAAGCCAGGGGCTTAGGGATCAGCTCAACCATGCTGACACCACAAAGCAAGGGCCAGCCTAGGGGTTTATTGTGTTCACTGGAGCATTTGAAGATCAGGTATTTTGATAAGTTTAGAATATGCCATATGTGTGTGAGAAAACATGATCAGAAGTCCTGAGCTATACATGCCAGATTGATACCCCTTCTAAGAGTGTCACTGTCCACTTGATTATTATCATTGCTTAGGACGTCTCTCCTTCCAGGGAAGCATCAGCACCACCATAGAGACAGAGAGCTTAGATTCATCTAGGATTACATCGGATTGAATCAGTGTGAAATTAGTTTAGCAGTTTTGTTTGCCTTCTTGCTTTAGCTATTCTGCTAAACCAACTGCTTACATAGGCCAGGATGATCTTGTTCTTCCTAGACTACTATGATCTATGGGCAATGGAGACTCTAGTCCTATGTGTTGTGATTTTTAGAAAGAAAACCAAAGTTACCATACCCAGGCACAGGAGGTCTGATCCAATCATGAGTAGATACTCTCCAGCTCTACACCTTGGTTAATGGGAATAAGACCAAGGCTGCCACACCCAGATACCGGGGGTTTTATCCAGTCTCCTTTTCAAATCTATTAGCTTCACTGATTGAATCAGGTATCCTGGCACTCTACAAGGAATACTAATGGATCTTCAGATTAAGCAGAGTAGAGGCCTAGAGACAGACAAACTCCCAGTACTTCTTATCATCACCCTTGAAATTGACCCAAGTAAGGGGTAAGTTTTGAGTGTGCGTGTGTGTGTGTGTGTGTGTGTGTGTGTGTGTGTGTGTGTGTGTGTGTGTGTGTGTGTGTGTGTGTGTGAGAGAGAGAGAGAGAGAGAGAGAGAGAGAGAGAGAGAGACCCAGAGAGACAGAGACCCAGAGAGACAGAGGGAGAGGTGGGGGAAGAGAGACAGAGACAGAGATTATGTGGGGATTGTCTGAAATTCTGCCTCTCAGTTATAGAGATATCACAAAGGTGAAGTTTGTGGTTTTTTGGGCAGACTTACTGATCAAGAGATTGACACTAAACTCTAATCTTCTGAGGAATACTCAAAGATAGACATTTGTTGTCTTTATTTATGGCAATGTCTTTGCTGCTCTGACCATGATGGTCATTTATTTTTAATTTTTTTTGTTTTTGTTTATTTGTTTAGTAATTGTTGGTGTTTTTAATGAAAGTGTTGTTTCTTAGAATGGGAAACAAGGGTGAAACTAAAAATTTTATTTCAATAACAATAACTTTACTTTTTACAAGACATGAATAGATAACCCTTTGGAACTACAATTATTACTGATCTCTTACTTCAGGTATTTACACCCTTCAACTCAATTTCTTTTCCTCTCTGTAAAGTTACATATGCTTACATTCACCTTTTTTTATTCTTCTTACCTTTAGAAGAATTTGTCTAGGGGTCTGATGAAATATTTACTATTAAGAAATCATGGAACCTCTTCTGAAAGGGCTGTTAGTAAATTTTTCTTTGTTATTATACATCTCTTCTCTTTTTAATGTACACATTTAACATATTCCCAAATTGCTTAAACAAAACATCAAGTCAAATGACAGATCCTAGACTGAAAAAGTTGAAAATTTGTGGATTCTCTGCAGAATGGCTTTATAGATGACAGAATTCTTAAAGTCTTAATCACCAGAAAATGTCTATTTATTAGAGAACATGGAATTTACTCCAACTCTCGTCTCTCCTGTGCAGTGTGAAGAAGACATAACTAACTCTTCAAGAGTTGAGCTCAACTGTTCACCAAATTACAATGGCTCCAGTACAAAAAAAGCAAGAGCTGAAAACTCTCTGGGACATGTTTACTTCATGGTTGCAACCAGAAAAGCATAGCAAGGAGCAGATGATTTCTCAGCTGGTCTTGGAGCAGTTTCTAAAAATTGGGCACTGCAAAGACAATACAGCTTTGAAAGAACAGTGGGGAATCAAGTGGCAGAAACATGGAAGATTCATGGAGGGTCTGACTGATGAATGCTTGAAGCCTCTTACCATGGTCAGTACCTTGGTTGAGAGACACTTAAGTTAGGGATCAAGTAATCATTTATATTTGGGGAAAGTTATTATGCTATTGTAGTTTTCTAACTGAGGAGACTGTATCACTGGCGTAGCACCTTAATATATTCTGTGGAGAATACTGTTGACTGAATTAAGTTGAATATAATAGAAAATCCCTGCTTGTTGGATGGGTGTAACTATATTTAATTTATTCACATGGTGGAGAATACATTGCAGCAGAATATTTGGATGGTTATATAAGATACTCTGTGTTTAGAATATGTCTTATTTATGGTGGTGCTTACATGCTAATCACAATTACTAATTTGGAATCTCAGCACACTTTTATCATTTTGGCTATCACCATTTTCTTGTTATCCCAGGAATTATGACATGGAAATTGGGGATCTAGTAGTCATAATGGTTTACTTAATTGTATTAAAAATGACAATAAGAATTCCTGTCTAGAAACAAAAGTGTCAGAATGGTAGAGCATTATTTCTGATGTTGAAATATGGCTAGCAAATTCAGATGTAACACTGACACACTCATAAAATATGCTTTGATAAATAATGATTCTACAATGCAAAATTTATTAACCAAAAACATATATTATACATGTAATTACTTTGGATCTTCTTTCAATATCTAGGTTTAAATAATCATGAGTCACTGACTGATGTGATCAAGGTGGTGAATTCGCCAAGCACACCATAGACACAATGGTATGGCCAGACATTACAGAAACCAAACTTTACCTTTTCATGAGAACAGATCAAAATTTGCAAACACACTGTGAATAGTTACTTTAGAAGAACATAACTTGTTATTGCCAAGATAATACCATAAGAAACAAAGATGAACAAATCAGCTAGTTGATTGTCCAGTTATGCCATGTAGTTACTTACAGGGCAGACTTTCAGTCATCCACAGATTCACTGACATGGTCATCTTGTTTTGTTTTCAGGTTCATTTTTGCATTCAGGGCAAGAAGCCTGATTTTCGGAGAATATGTCCTTTAAGAAGTCATTAGTATTCTTAAAGAATAACAGTCAGGAAGAAGTTCCATACTAGAGAATATAAAGAAATCATTGCCAGTCTCCCAAGACATGTTATTGGCAACTGGTGGGTGTCCGGATGGACAGAGAGGAATATTGTGTGCGGGTTCTTTTCTTGAGCACATTTTCATAGACTGTCTTATAATCATAGGACATAGGAATAGTGAAGATGGTCAAAAGTATCTCTGGAACACTATTGAAGTAAATGGTGGTGTTAATAGTCCTGACAATGAGATGGACTCACTTATCATTACCCCTAAAGAGCAGGTTTCTGAGCCTCTGGATTACAGCTCCAGGTACCAAGAAACATCTGAGAGATCAAGTTCTTCTTTATATGTACCCATAGAGAATGTACAACTAGGGATGACCTTCATGTCAGGGCAGACTGAACATTGCCAGAATCATGATGAAGACGTTTAATGTGAAGGTCACCAAGAGAAACTCCACAAAGATGCAAAAACATACACATGTGATGAATGCTCCAAAACCTTCAAATTTTCCAATATGCTTCTAAGGAACCAGACAATACACAGGAAAAGGAGGTCAACTTTCTGTCCTGTGTGTCATGAAGACTTCTACATTGACTCAAATCTGCCAACACAAGTAAAAGAAAGTGAAAACATGTAGTACTTGTGGTAGAACATTCAGCCATAAAAACAACCTTCAAGTTCAAGACAGAATTCACACAGGAGAGAAGCCCTAAAAGTGCTCACTGTGTGGCCATGGCTTCTACCAGGTATTCCCATTCGAATTTAACCTGAGAGAAATTGTCACCAATCAGACTGAATTCTGTACCTTCCTCACAAGAAGGCACAGTCTTATTCTGTAATCCATACACAAATAAAAATGCAGTTTTTAACAGCAAGTAGAAAGGGAAGATGTTACTTCTGGATCGTTCCCTTTATATGTTTTTACATTCCACAGCATGTGTAAGAACGCTGTTATTTGTTTATTCACTAACATTTTTCTAATGCATTAAAGTCGCTAATAATTGTGACTGCCAAAATTAAAATTGAATGGAACTAGAATGCAAATGCTCCTTTAGTATATGTTGTGTTTCATGGTGTTTGTGTGTATGTGTGTGTGTATGTGTGTGTGTATATGTGTGTGTATATGTGTGTGTATATGTATGAGTATGTGTGTGTATGTGTGTGTATATATATAAGTGTGTGTATGTGTGTATGTATGTGTGTATGAGTGTGTATGTATATGTGTATGAGTGTGTGTGTATGTGTATGAGTGTGTGTATATGTGTATGTGTGTATGTGTGTGTATGTGTGTATGTGTATGTGTGTGTGTATGTATGAGTGTATGTGTATGTGTGTGTATGTGTGTGTATGTGTGTGTATGGATGTGTGTGTATGAGTGTGTATGTATGTGTGTATGTGTATGAGTGTGTGTGTATGTGTATGAGTGTATGTATGTATGTTTATGTGTGTGTATATGTATGAGTGTGTGTGTATGTGTGTGTATGAGTGTGTATGTTTGTGTGTGTATGAGTTGTGTGTGTATGTGTGTATGTGTATGAGTGTGTGTGTATGTGTATGAGTGTGTGTATATGTGTATGTGTGTGTATGTATTGTGTATGTATGTGTGTGTTACTGTTAATCTCTGTTATTTGCCTAAGTATTAAATTATGAGAGTACAATAGAAGGTTTAGTTCTTAAATTTGACACTGTATTCCTGGTGTTGTGCACAATTTTGTTTCGCCCAACAAATTCCAAACATTCTATGGTCTCTGGATCTCATCTCTACAGGTGATCAGCACAGTGGCTTGCCATTCTCTGTGACCTTTTCAAAACCTGTATGGACATGTAACCAAAATCTTAGGCTTGGTTTGTATGTGCATTACCCTATCAGCCATCTTTAATCCTACAAGTGCCTATGGCTTATTGTTCAAGAATGTGACCCCATATGAGGAGACAGTGTTCTGATGTAGAATAAATATTTTGTTAGATCACATTAGTTCAAAGAAACCACCCCTCTAAATTCCATTATATTTCCAGCACAATCTTCAAAGCTCTATCTACAGGAATCTAGACATTTACAAAGCAGAGGTAGTTTGTATGAATTCTAGTCCAACATGATGACAAATAGATGACAATTGGCAAATATTTTCCATGAATAAGCCCACAAAACTATTGTAATGAAAGACAAAGGAAATAATAGATGTATTGTGAGACAGGGTTTTGTGAAGAGATAAAGACAGCTTATGATGGTCGAATCTGTATGTGCTGTTGATTGCCTGGAGCAATTAGCACTAAGATCCTTTATCACATAGAAATATTCTGTGTTAACTATAACTTTCTCTTGATGTATTTAGTTCAGCCTTGGGTCAGGGAAGAAGGAGGTATAGGTTTATTAAAATACAGAGTTTCTTCAGCTGACATGAACAGCACATGTTTTTATATTCTCAACAGAGCCTGTGGATTATCCCTTCCCCAGAATTTGGCTTTCTAAACTTTTTCTTTAGTCCATATTCTCTACTCTTTATTTTTTACATTACAATTGTAGGTGGAAGAACATAATATCTCACAATTTCAACATTAAACATCAGTGGCTTATGGTTATAAGGATACTGTAGTCTTTTCAAACTTTGCAGGTTCTAGTCTATTGAAAATTACAGAATTTTGCATTTGAATTATAAATTTCCTTTAGGTTTTTAAGTTAGGTTATATTCTAATATTGAGGTTTGAGACCTGTGTATGTGAGTGTCAGTCGATGGAATTCAGCTGATAAAAATGAGATATATTGAATGCATGGATCATCACTGCAATCACAACCTCTTGGGAAAGTTAAACTAAGGAATTGCCTTAAGGTTCAATTTTGTATCTGTGAGTGTCTATATAAACCCCTTAATAGGTATTAATAATTTTATATAATAAATTTTCATTGAATAACTCTTACAATAGGGTATGGCCTTAATTTGTCTTAAGAGACAGAGGTCCGGTATAACAGCTGGGCAAGAAGGCAGGCACCATTCATTGTTAAGAGACAAGCCAGGGAGCTCCAGGTGATGCAAAGTTCCACTGTGGCAGAATTGGCCTGGCCATTCTTATTCTGGTGACAGCCATGGTGCTGCAATTCCCCCAGAAATGCAAATTCCAAGGCCCTAAGTTTGTCCCTTTTCTGAGTGGAGGCATTACTGAACTTCTTTCTCCATAAGACCCTTTTCTGAGCAAGAGCAAACATCGGTGGTAGAGGAGCTTGACACAACTGCAACTAGAATCTCTGGCAGGGGTGAGAAGCGAATGGAGCGTGGGTCTAGATGGATCACCCAACTCTCTAGGATGTGAGGCTACTGAGGATGAGGCAAGGCTGATTCAAGGGTCCTTGGTGTCCAGTCCCATGTTCCAGGGACTCCAGTGCTCCAAAGGGCAGCCATCTTGAGCTAGAACTTTTTAGTAACATCTCTACACCCAACAATCCCATCTCTGGGCCTCTCCCTAGGACCCTCCCTTCCTCTGACCAAAAGACACACATTGCCTCCCAGAGAACTGACTATAATAGAGGCAGAGCATGGCCTTGGTTGTTGTACCCAGCTAGGGCAGCTGAAGTCCCTGAACGTTTTTCTCCATGAATTTAGGGACATTTTCCAAGTTGGCCCTGAGAAATATAATTCCAAAAGGTTCTCTGAGCATTCCCAGTGGCCTCTTTCTGATGCATATGGTCCCTGTGCTTCAGGCATAGTTCCTCAAAGGTCAGATGGTCCCTGGAAAAACTGATATTGTGACCCTATAGCAGCAGTGGAGGATGATGACGCACCACATTATACACCTTACATGCAGAAATGGGTAGATTGCAGGCACCGGGCAACTCTGGCCTGCTTGTATTAAAAGGTCAGGAAGGCAAGGAGCAGCATTGCCAGTGCAAAGTCAGTGAGGCCTCTCAGAAGCTAAAAGTGCTGTTCTAAATGTGGCCAAACTTGCCCTTCCAGAACCTGTAGTGGCAGCATGATTTTGTAGATAAGAATACAGTTCTCATGTCACAACTTCAATGGCTCATCATATACTATGGGGGTTAAGATTTCGTTGTGAAAACTTGAAGGGCAGTTTCAAGGTGTGGCATTTTGGAATTGTGTGAAGTTTTAATACAGTTGTACAGCTTTAAACAATGTTATAGTGTCTCTGAATTGTGGGTAGAGAAGCATCAGAAAGCTGTTGTGTGAAGCCTTCCTATAGTCTGGCTGTTCTATTGTGGATTGGCATCATTGGCTTCCCTCATTCTAGATTTTCACTGAGGACCTGCAGCTGGCTCCTGCTAACTTGGGAGAAACATGGATGACAATTTTCTGAAGATCAGAGGGCACAGCCAGCCACAGAATTTTCCACAGAGGTTTTGGAGTGATGGCATACAACTTTAATTAGTACTCTAGAGGCAGAGATCCATTTGTATCTCTGTGAGTTCAAGGCCAGCCTGAGATACAGGAGATTAATCTAGTCCAGTAGAGAAACAGAGCCTGCCAGGTGTGGAACACATCTTTAGTCCTAGCACTTGGGATTTCATGTCTCTGCTCCAAGTACTTGTGAAGCCCACATGCCATTAATCCCAGCACTAGTAAGGTTGAAACAGGAAGTGGTAAGACTGGGCAGAGAAAGGAATATAAGGCAGAAGGAGAGAGAGTTTGCTCCCCTGTGCTTCTCTGCCTTTGCTTTCTTTCCCTTTTGCCTGAGGACTCCGCATTGCAGGAATTCTATTTGGTATTATAAGAAAAACCCAGAGCCAGATATTGGGGAAAAGCTGAAATATTGGAGACAGAGAAACAAACCACAGCCACTTCTCAGGCCTGTCTCTGTGAATCCCACAACTCCAACTCTCCATCCTAGGGAGGTACAAGGCCAAGCTGAACTCTTCTTTCTTTCTTTCCTTTTTTTTTTTTTTTTTTTTGTACCTTTCCTGGTGTATGGGAATGATGCAATATCGGATGTGAAATTCTACATCTGTATGACCCTCCATTTTAAAATCTCTATCACCAGCCTGTCATGGAAAGGTTTTCAGATTTCAAGGGTTCTTTTTTTTTTAACCATTTTTATGTTAGATACACAATAACATATGAGGGCTATTCTTAATACCATATTCTTGTTTCTATATGCTGAGGTCTCTACAGTACAGACATATGTTATAAATACTTTTAAACGAGTCATTTGTATAAATATACATTAGTCATCTGAAGAAAAATATCCATCTCAGTTTTCTCATTTAAAAAAATAGTTTTTTCATTAAAAAAATGTCACCTCCACCAATGTATCCTCCTGCTCCCCCTTCCCTCTCCCTCTCAATCCCTCCCAGTCAGCCCTCAGCCTTGCCCCTCCCCATCCACCCATCCCCTCCTCCAAAAGTGCAAGAGGTCCCAAGGTGGGCCAGCCCAGAGTAGAACATACACTACAGCCAAGTCTTACTCACTCATCCCAAAGTCAATGCTGGGCTGGGTGTTCATCTGCAGGGAATGGGCTCCAGGGTGCCAGCCCATAAACAGAAACACAGTTTGATCCCACCCCTCATGGCTCCACACACTGCTCAGGCCAGTCTTTCCCTCTCCACCCAGCTATTTCACTTCCAGCTTAAACTTTCCTAGTGCTAGGATTGAGGGTGTGTCTGCTGCTGCCTGGCTCTGTTAAGCCTTGAATTCAGAGAGATCCAGAGGGATCTCTGCCTCCCCAGTGATGGAATTAAAGGTGTCGTTCACCATTCCCTGTTCTTCTTGGCTTGGCTCTGTGAGTGTGTGAGTGGCTCTGTCCTCTGATATTTCAGCTATTTTAATATATATTATATGTAATGTTAAATTATATAATATATCACCACAACTCAGAGGCATTCAGTCTTAGGCTTTGTGGAACCAGGATCTTCCCCTTTCAGCCTAAGGATTTAACAGTGGTGAGAAGCTTTTCCAGTGGCTAATTACTCTGCTGCTCGAATCTTCTAGTATTTACCCCAATACATGACTTCCAGTTTTTATTGTAAGACCAAGAAGGATTCATACATCAGACAACATTGTGGACAAGGTAAAGAATTTTATACTGGAAAACAAATGTTATATCAAGACATTTGTACAAGATATTTGTACAACTAAACCTACATATTAGGATTTGAGCATGAAGATGTCTATACACTGGAAGTTATAGAAGCAAAATTTGACCTTGTGAATATATTTAAGACACCAACTAGATCTATTCAAACTGAATATTACTTTGTACGTTTACATTGTTTACAATAAACACCAAGTCAAACAACTTGCCTAAATCTTTGTTTACTTCTGAGCTTTTTTTCCTATATTGTAAATATTACAAAGATATTGTCAGTCACTGTGCTTCCCTTACTAGAAAGAATACTTTCCTATTGGAATGAATAAGTAAACTGATGTGTTTTCAAAAAAGCATCAAATAGAAAGAGAATAAAGTTGGTTACCCTGAAATGAGACAATGTTGTATGATACCTTGTTTGTGTTCAGACAGACAAGCCTAAATGGGGATTAGAGGGATACGCTAGTCTTTAGTGGTGGCACACACCTTTAATCCCTGCACTTGAGAGAATTAACAAGAAAACAAGGAGTTCAAGACTACTCTGGGCTGTAGGAGATTGATTCAGTCTAAAACAGAAACACACACTGACAGTTGAGGCTCACACCTTTAATCCTAGCTTCTGGGAAGCTCATGCCATTGGTTCCCACTAAGTGGAGTCAGGCTGTTAATCCCAGCACTTCAGGGGTAGAAACAGGAATGTAAGGCTTGTGGAGAGTGTATCAATCTTTCTTATAGGTCTGAGGATTTGTAGAGGTTAAAAAAAATCTCAGTTTGCGGTCAGACCTGCCTTGTTGAGCTTTTACCTTCCGAATTAAATTTAACTAACTAGGATCACATATCAAGGCAGCATTCCAGATCTAGAATGGATAAAGTAAAGGAATCCCTGTTCATAAATGTTCAATAAAAAGAAAATTATGAACTTGTGCCCTCTGCCTCCTCATAACCTATTCACAGTAAAATGTACAGAGAGTAGTAGGCACAAAATTTTAAAATAAATCTGTATTGTGTTCTCTGCAATGATCACAAACAGGGATGTTAAGGAATGGGAGGTGTGGCTCTGTTAACAAAGTGCTGTAGAGAATAAAGCCTTACATTTCAACCCTTCAAGTTAAGTTTTTAAAGGTAGGAGTGGTATCATGGGTTTGTAACAATAGCTTTGGGAAGGTGGGGACAGAAGTATCCCAGGAGCTCCAGGCCACCGGTTAACCTCTAGGTAGGAGAACTTTTCTAGAAAAATAGGATGGATGACTCATCAAGATTCATTCTATGGTTGAATTCTCACCCCTTATGACCAAGAAAGATACAAGATTTGCAAAATTCCCAAGTACATTCATGTAGCCAAAAATTGTTTTAAAAGGTTTAAAAAGGAATAGAAAAAGTCACAGCAAATAACACAAAATATGAGAACACACCTTTGCTATCCATATAAATCACTTCCTTAATAGAATGGAATATACTATAATTCAAAATAATGGATTGCACTTTTCCAGTAAATGAAAATACCTTTTAGAGTGTATAGCAAGAAGAAAGGTAGGCAAAAAATAAACTCTTTAACACCATCCTTCAGGCTTATTTTATGTGTTGATCTTCAGAGTTTAAAATATCTCTGTGTAAGCTTGAGGAGTATAAAATCTACCAGCTTGTTATTTATTCACCAACCACATTTTTAAGCCTTAGACAATATTGCCTGATTAATCTCTTTTCTTTACACTGTGTTTTTAAAAAGTAGTCTTTTTCCTTATTCCTCAATGCTTCCCTGGGTTTACTTCTGTGATTGGGACAAGTTTTCACCAATGTTTCATTGTTTGGAATGTTTGGAAACCTAAATTTTTTCATCCATGTAAGTAGATGGTGGTGTGGATCTACAGTTGAGTTGAAAATTTTTCATGTAGCTTTTAAAAGGACCTTGGAATGAAAACCCTATTGGTTAGAGCAACAGAATCTCATCTCAACTCAGGACAAAAACAGTCAGCCTTAGGTCAGAACTTCCTACTGTGGCAACACAACATACAGGTGGAAGTTACTTTCCTATAAAAGTAAAGATAATTAGCAACTTGAGCCTAATCTGGGTGAGTTGACTATATTTCTGTGGTTTAAATTTAGATTTAAATATATTTTAACGTGATTTAAATGTTGTTTTCAGCTAAATGAGAAATGACTTGTATACATCTAATCCATGAAGATCTAATAATTTTACCAAGATCCCTAAGTTAATCAGTAATACCTTTCTGCCTTAGAATTTTCTTCTTGCATTTAATTATTTGTTCCATCTTATTTTATTTTCAATGTACTCTTCATTAAAAAAAAATATTGTAAAATTGCCACTACTAACTAAGAAGCAATTTATGAGTGATAGCTGCTGGGGAGGTGATAGGAGTTTTCTTCAATATAGTGAGTCATAGAAACTGGAATGAGACAGAGTGTTGGGGACAAGACTTCAACATGTGAATTTCAGGGAAGACAATCAAGCTAACAATTAGCTTAGAGAGAAACATTCTTTTCTTAAATTTTGTATCTCAGCTCTGTTTATTTGATTATTCTTTGCTCCTTCTCAACAAGCAATGTTCATTTCCAAAGTATTGAGAAATGAGTACTAACCTTTCACTTTTCTATATCTCTTCCTTTCTCCTCCCTTTTGAGAAAGATTTCATGTTTCCTAAGCTGACCTCTCTATGAAGCCAAGAAGGACCTTGAACTCCTGATCTCCTGGCCTCCACTAGTCTTGCCTCCCATAATTTGTGCAATGCTATGGATTAATCCAGGGCCTATGGAATTGGAAGAAAACACTCTAAAAATCCAGTTGCACTCCCAGCTCCCTCATCCCTTAAAAGGGTCTCTAATAGAATCTTTACAGTCAAGCAGGTATTACTGAACCCTTGAATTCCCAACTCCTACTCATTTATGTTCTCTCTGACATTTCTTTTTCCTCAAACCCTTGTGACAGTACCATAACATCATAGGTGTTTATGAAGTGTGCCACTTTTGGGACCTTTGTAAGGTGAACCAGATGGTACCCTGGTACTGGTCACCAGCATCAAGAAACAGCATACTAGGTTCCTCCTTAATGAAATTTGCCTTTAATGTAAGCATTCAGGTGTCAGTGACAAGTGTGTGTGGGTATGAGCTCAACCTTGACTTGGTATCAGTTCCAGCACAGTCAGAGCTACATTGAAAAAAGTCCAAAAAATGGACAAACACACAAAATAGAAAATCTACAGACAAACAAAAACACAAAGAATAGTTGAACTAGTGATGCAGCTCTGGGACCCCAGGGATGAGGAACAGGAAATTATAGTTTTACGGTGCAAGATCATTCTCAATTACCTAGTCAGTCTGTTAACAGAGTATGCTACAAGGCACCTAGTTGCAAATACATTCAGAGAACAGAAAACCAAAATAATAAAAAAAGAGAGTATAAACCTCTTCATTTCTGGACACATATTTTAATTACTGCCCAGAATGCAATACTCACAAAATGTCTATCAGAGTTCATGGATTCAGGAAAGAAAACATTAATTTCCCCACAGAGATGAGACCATGCAGCCTGCCATTTGTATGGTGTGCTTCACAGACCTTATGTCTATCTAGTACCCTAAGTCCCAACCCACTACCAAGGGTTTTATCATGTTCACTGGAGAATTTGGGATTCATAACTCTTTTGACATCAGGAAATTTAAACTCATTTAGAATAAGCCATATGTGAAAGCACAGGATAAAAGTCCTGGAAGGTAAATGTTAGTTTTGATAATCCTTTTCAGTGTGGTACTGTCCACTTTTATTACAGTGACTTACAATTCTTCCTTAGGATGTATTCTTCCTAGGAAGCATCTGCATTGCATTAGAGATAACAGAGCTGGGGCTGGTTTAGGATTCTTTCCCTAATTCAAATGGTGGAAAACCATCCTTCCCAGAATTGTTTATTTGCTTGGATTTGCCACTCTAGTTAAGAAAAATTTGTTCCCGTAGGACAGGCTGATGTTGGTCTTTCTAAGATATTTTGTTGTGCCGGGACTAGAGATCACCCTGCTCTATGTCTTGATTAATTGGAAGAAAACCATGGAGGGCTCTGATTCAATCTCCTCAAATCTATTAACATCACAGATTGACTCCCAAGGCCTGGCACTATAAAAGGAAGTCAACTTGAACAGAACCTCAGATGAAGCAGAGGAGAGACCTGGAGACAAACTCCCAGTACTTCCTTCCATCATCCTTGAATTCACTCACGTAAGGGGTAAATTTGGAGAAAGTAAGACTCAAGTAGGTGATAAATTTGGAGAAAAGAAACATTTTTTTCCTTGTGTGTGTGTGTGTGTGTGTGTGTGTGTGTGTGTGTGTGACAGAGAGAGAGAGAGAGAGAGAGAGAGAGAGAGAGAGAGAGAGAGAGAGAATGAATGAATGAATGAATGAATGAATTTGTGTGTGTTGTTTCAGGAGATTCCTCTTCTCAATTATGGGGATATCTCAAAGGTGAAATTCATTGTCTATTGGACAACATTACTGATCAAGAGACTGACACTAAATAGTATGAAGAAAACACATGGATAGGAATTCACTTTTTTGATGGAAATGTCTTTGTGGCCCTGACCTTGCTGGTCATTAATTTTTAACATTTTGTTTGTTTGTTCATTTGTTTTGTTTCTTTTTAAAAATGGAGACAAGGGTTAAATTAAAGGTTTTCATTCTTCAAAAGTAGCTATACATTTTAAAAGGCATGAAGAGGTAACCTTTTGGAGCTACAAATATTACTTGTGCCTTATTTCAGGTCTTACATATTCAAGCCAAGTTTTTTCTTCCTCTTTGGTCATAGTGTTATACTCACCTATTCTTATTTTTCTCCCGTCTAGAAGAATTTGTCTAACACTCTAATGAAATATTTACTATTAAGAAATCATGGAACATTTTCTGAAAGGAGTATTAGTAGATTTTTCTTTGTTATGATGTGACTCATCACTTTTTAAGGTACATCTTTAACATATTCCCAAATTTCTTAAACAGATCTTCACATTTCAAGTCCGATCCTTGACTGAGAAAGTTGAAATTTTTGTTGAATCTTAGCAAATGGTTTCACAGATAAGAGACTTCTTCAAGGCTCAACCACCAAAAAATTTTTATTTATTAGACAACATGAAATCTACTCCAACTCTGGTCTCTCCTGTGCAAAGGGAAGAAGTCATAACTAATTCCTCAAGGGTTCAGCCAATCTTTTCACCTAAGGAAAATGTTTCTTGTGCAAAGCAAGAGCTGCAAGCTCTCTGGGACATGTTTACTTCATGGTTGCAACCAGACAAGCAGAGCAAGGAGCAGATAATTTCTCAGCTGGTCTTGGAGCAGTTTCTAAAAATTGGGCACTGCAAGGACAATATGGCTTTGAAACAACAGTGGGAATCAAGTGGCAGAAACATAGGAAGATTCATGGAGGGTCTGACTGATGAATGCTTGAAGCCTCCTGTCTTGGTGAGTACCTTCTTTGAGAGACACTTAAGTTAAACTTAAAAGGTAATCATTTATATTTGGGAAACTTTAAGAAGGTTTGTAGTTTTCTAATCGGGGCAACTGTATCACTGGCCTACACCAAAATATATTCTGTGGAGAATACCTATTGTCTAAATTAAGTTAAGTAGAACAGAAAACTCCCAATTGATTTCATATGTGACTACATTTAATTTACTCACATGGTAGAGAAGACAAAACAGCAAAACCATTTAGAAGATTAGATCACATATTCTGCAGTTTGAATGTCTTATGTAGGGTGGTGGTTACCTGATAGTCACAATTATTAATTTGAAATCTCAGTATACTTTAAAGTTTTTAGCGCTCAGAATTAGCCTGTTATCTCAGCAATTGTGAAATGGAAATTTGGGATCTAATTGTGTTAATGGTTTTTTATATCATATTGTAAATGTCAATTAGATGCCCTGTCTAAAATCCAAAATCGCTGAATGATAGAATATGGCTTCTGATGTTGAAATATGGCTAGCAAATGTATATGCAACAAATGTATTTGACAAAACCATAAATGATGTCTTGATTAATAATGATGCTACAATGCAAAAATTTTAAAATACTTAGTATAGATGTAATTAAATTGGATCATTTTCACCATCTAGGTTTGCATAGTCCTCAGTCACTCTGCAAATTTGCCTAAGTGGTGAAGTCTGACAAACACACCAAAGACACAATGATGTGGACAGACATTACAGAAACCACCCTTAACTTTTCCTTGAGAACAGTGAATCAACATTTACAAACACTGTGAATAGTTACTTTTAGAGAACATAACTTGTGATTTCCATGATAACACAATAAGAAATGAGAGATGGACACATGATTTAACTGATGGTCCAGTGATGCAATCTAGTTACTAACAGGACAGAGTTTGAATCATTCACAGATTCACTGAAAATATTTATCTTCCTTGATTTACAGGTTCATGTCTGCATGCAGGGGCAGGAAGCCATCTTTTCTGAGAACATGTCCTTAAAAGAAGTCATCAAGATTCTTAAAGAACAGCAATCAGGAAGGAGTTTTTCACAAGAGAATTCAAGGTCGTCATTGCTAGCCACCAGAGACAGGTTATTGGCAACTGGTGAGTGTCAGGGTCTGGAAAGAAGTGACATATTTTCTGGGGTGTCTTTCTTGAGCACAGTTTCACAGACTGTCTTATATTTACAGGACATAAAAACAATGAAGAATGCCAAAAGTGTCCTTGGAACAATATTGAAGTAAATGATTATTTTAAAAGTCCTGAAAATGAGATGAACATCCTTTTCATTACCCAAAAGGAACAGGTTTCTGAGCCTATAGAAGTGAATATTTCTGATGAAATGCCTCTGGATTACAGCAAAACAGGTCAAATCAGCACTAGATATAAAGAAATATCTCAGAGGGCAAATTCTTCTGTAGATGTACCTACAGAGGAGAAACAAAAGGAAATTACCTCCAGGTCAGAGCAGTCTGAACAGTTCAAGTGCCATGATGCAAACTTTAAAATTGAGGGTCAACAAGAGAGACCCCACAGAGAGCCAAAAACTTACAGATGTGATGAATGCCCGAGAACTTTTAAATATCCCAGCCAGCTTTTAAGGCACCAGACAGTACACAGAAAGAAGAGGTCATTTTTTTGTACTGTGTGTCATAAAGGCTTCTTTAGTCAATCAAAACTCCAAGCACATGAGGTCATCCACAAGAAAAGTAAGGTGAAAACATGTGGTACTTGTGGAAAAACTTTTAGCCATAAAACCAACCTTCAAGCTCATAAGAGGATTCACACAGGAGAGAAGCCCTACAAGTGCTCCCTGTGTGACCTTAGCTTCCGCCAGTCATACCCATACAAACATCACCTGAGAAATTGCCACCAATCCGACTGAATTCTGTACCTTCCTCACAAGTGGTTATCTAGGCTACAGTCTTACTCTGTCATCTGCACCCAGAGAAACATGTAGTTTTTAACATCAGCTGGCAAGAGAAAGTGTGACATGTTGCTTTGGGCTTGTTCCCTTTATGTATTTGCACATTCTCCTTCATGTGTAAGAAAGCCGAGTCATTTGTCTGTTAAATAACATTTTTTCTAATGCAATTAAGTAGCTTATATTTTTGACTGACAAAAAATAAAAAAGTAACTGAACAGGAATGCAAATGCTTCTTTATTATATGTTGTTTTGCATGGATGTGTGTGTGTGTGTGTGTGTGTGTGTGTGTGTGTGTGTGTAATATTTTGAATCATTTTTTTTTGCCTAAGTTTCACATTATGAGGGAACAATAGATGGCTTAGTTCTCAGTGCTTAAATTTTACAATGTAATCTTTGTGTTGTGAACCATTCTTTTCATCTCCACAATTTTCAAACACTCTCTGTTCTCTGGATCTCACCTATTCAGGTGATCAGCACAATGCTTTTAAGTACCTGTGATCTTTTCCAAACCCATGAGGAATCCAAAGCCAGAATTAGGCTTCCTTTGTATGTGCATTACCATATAAGTCATCCCCCATATCACAAGTGCTTAATGCTTATTGTTCAAGAACGTGACTCCACATGAGAAGACAGGGAGCTGATATAGAATAAAAATATTTCAACAGCTCACACTTTTCCTAAGGATCCACTCATATAAGTTCCATAATAGTCACAGAAAATCTACAGGCCCCTAGACACATCAAAGCAGAGGTACTTTATATGAATGCTTGCCTAAAATAATGAGAAATAGATGACAGGTGCCAAATATTTTTGGTGAGTAAATTTGAAAATCAACTGTAATGAAAGTAAAGCAGAATAATAGTTATATTATGAGGTAGATCTCTGTGCAGTTGAAAACAATCAGATTAAGCTGATTGAGTTGCTAGAATCTGTACGTGCTGTTGATTTAATCAAACTTTCAGAGGTAAGTTCCAGTATCTTGTAGAAATATTCTGTGTTAATTATAACTTTAACTTGATGTACCTAGTTTATCCTTTGATCAGGACAGGAGATATGAATTTATTAAAATGCTGAGTCTCTTCAGCTGACATGAAACACATGTTGGGGTTTTTTTTTTCTATTCATTTTTTTTTCTTAACTGAGCCTGACTAATTCCTTCCCCAGGATTTAGATTTCTAAATCTTTTCTTAATCCCATGCTCTCTAGTCTTTCTTTTCCTCAGGAAACTTGTAGATGGAAGGAGTTAGTGTCTCACAATTTTGACATTATAGATTAATTGGTTGTGGTTGTAAGGATATTGTAGTGTTTTTAAACTTTCCACGTTCCAGTCTTTTGAGGATTACAAAATTTTGAATTAGGATTACAATTTTCCTTAGGTTTCTAATTAGGTTATATTCTAATGTTGGGCTTTGAGGCATGTGTATGTGAGTGTCAGTTGATGGCATGCATTTGAAAACAATAAGATAAACTGAATGCACAGGGCATTTCTTCAATCACATCACCTGGGAGGTTTGGGCAATAGGATCAGAAGTTCACCCTATCTCTGCAACAAAGTGTTTGAAAGGCCACCCTTCCCTATAGGAGAGCTCTTTAAAAAGAACATGACAAAACAGACTAAAAAATTCACCAAAAAAAGCCATTTTATTTTTGTTTTTTGTTGTGCCATTTGTGTGCAAATCCAAATTCAAGTGCAGTGGTTTTTAACTTGTGCACCTTGACACTTTGACAGAAGTCACATATCAAACATTCTGGATAGCTATTGTTTATATTGCAATTTATAAACATAGCAAAATACAGTCATAAAGAGGCAGTGAAAATAATTCTTTTGTGGCAGATCACCACACTATAAGGGACTGTACTAAAGGGAATTAGCATTAGGCAGAAAAAGAACCACTCTGAAGAATCCAAACTATAAGGCTATTGAGGAGACATACTCTAAACCTGTCTAACCAATCCTGCAGTATGTTTGTTAAGAAATTTGGGTGGAGACTATGTGCCAATCCCAGAAAGGGATTTTCAAGACACACAATCAAAGTCATATTAATCTGGCCACAATTGTCTTCTACAAGTCTCTGTAATTATAAAACATATATAAAGAAAAGCATTTAAAATTTCTTGAGGACAAATCACAGGATGATTTATTTGAAACATAGAGCATATCAATTAAACAACATGGATTCCACTCTTACTGTCTTGAGTCACCAGCCTATACGTATATCCAGCAGGCAGTTAGTGGAGAAAAATATTTGCCCCTATCTGTTGATATCATCATCCTTAGAGTCTCCTCTAGCAACCCTAGTTTTCCTGGTGACCTGTAGCAGCACTGGATTTTGTGATGGGTTCAAGAGTTACTGAGGGAGACATAGACATGTAGTTTTGGAATCTTGAGGATCACGAATGGGGCATGGTTAGCCTTTTTTGAAGACCTGTTGAATGCTGTCTGCTTTTCCTGTAGGTTCCTGTGTTCTCAGAGAGGATTACCATTACAAGTGCATGGAACCATTCAACTTTCCAGGAATTGCCTTAATGTTTGATTTTGTATCAGTGATACAAATACCCCTACATAAATATTAATCCTTTTAAATATTAAACTGTCATTGAGAAATTCTGACAATGGGGTATTATGTTATCCTGCTTTATGAGGCAGATATAAAAGCTAGGCAAGATGGCATGCACCATCTAGGTTGAGAGTGAATCCAGGAAGCTTCAGGTGATGTAAAGTTATACTGTGGAAGAATTAGCCTGCTCATGCTGACCCTGGTGGCAGCCAAGTTCTGCAGTCCCACCAGAGGTGCAAAATCCAAGACTGTGAAGTTTGCCTGATCTTCAATGGCAGCATTATGATTCTCTTATATAAGACTCTTGTATGAACAAGGTAGAGTAGCTTGTACTCAGTGGCAGAGCAGCTTGAGGCAGCTGCAACTGGGATCTCTGTCAGGGGCTACAGGTGGATGGGGCCTGGGCTTGGATAGATTGCTCAGTACAACAGGATATGGGGCTCGTGAGTATATGGCAAGTCTTATTCAAGGGGCCCTGGTGTCCAGTTCCATGTGCCAAGGACTCTTGTGCCCCAAAGGTCAGCCACCTTGGGCTAGAACATTCTACTTACATCTCTACACCCACCAAATCCCCTCTCTGGGCCTCTTCCTAATGCCCAAGGCATACACTGCATACCAGAGATCTGACTCCAGTAGAAGTAGAGCATGGCCTTGGTGTCTGCACACAGCTAGAGCAGCTGAAGCCTCTGAACCTTTTGCTGCATGACTCTCCTTTAGGGACATTGACTAAGTGGGCTCAAAGCAATACAGTTCCTGATGGTACTATGGACATTCCCAGGGGGCTCTCTCAGCTGCTTTCATGTTCTGGTGATTCAGGATCAGTTCCTCAAGAAGGTCATCTGGTCCCTGGAAACACTGATATTATCATCTTATGTAAACAGAGGGGGAGGTTAGCACAACACATGGGACCCTGTGCATGAATAAATGGGCAGATTTCAAACAACAGGCAAATCTGGCCTAGTTTTATGGACAAGACCAGGAAGGTAAAGGCCAGTATTGTTTAGACAGAGGAAGTAAGGCTTCAGAAAAGCTAAGTGTACTATGTTCTAAAAAAGGCCAAACTTCCCCTTCCAGAACCTGTAGTGGCAGCATCATGAAACAACTTCTGTGGATAAATGTTTCAAATTGAATAAAAACCAGTCTGGAATATCGGAGGACAGAACAATCTCTTCTAGCTTTTGTTCTGCTTTTTTTTTTTTTTTGAGACAGTTTTATCTGCAACAGTCTTGGCAGTAGTTCTGGAACTTGCTTTGAAGACCAGGCTGGCTTTGAACTCACAGAGATTCCCTGGCCTCTGCTTCCCAAGTGCTGAGACTAACAATGTGTGCCATCACTGCCTTCCTGGAATCCTGAAACTCCCTTTGTAAACTAAGATGGCCTCAAACTCAGATTTGCTGGGATTAAGGGTGTAGGTCACGACACCCAGATATTCCTGTGCTAGGCTTGGATAGATTGCTCAGTACTCCAGGATATGAGGTGTGATTAAAGGTGTGATTTACCACTGTCTGATTCTCCTAGACTGACTGTGCGTAGACCCCTCTGATATCTCAGACTGGTTTTTATTAAATTTAAAACATCCTCACAAAATTCCATTGCTCAACAATTTACTATGAGGGTTAAGAATGTGATTGTGTAGCTTCAAGAAGTCCTTTCTTGTTTCTGAGTTGTGGGTAAAGACACATCAGAAAGAAGTTGTGTGAAGCCTTACTACAGTCTGGATTCTTTATTGTATCTTTGCATCATTGCCTCCCTTCACTCCAGATCTTCACTGAGGATCTGCAACTGGTTCTTGCTAACTTGGGAGAAACAGAGGTGACAGTTACTGGTTTCTAAGTTTACGGGTATACACAGCTCTCACTGTGACTTTACATATATGAACTAACTATCCCAACAATGGTAGCATTCTGACTGAGCGGAAACAGTAACAGATCACCTATAAATTAAGCAGTAAAAAGAAAGCAGTACATGTCTGGATGAAAGCAGGAAACTAGAAAAAGAATGAAGTTAGCTACCCTGAAACGATGCAATGTTGTATGATACCTTGTTTGTGTTCAGACAGATGAAGCTTAAATGGGGATTAGAGGGATAGCCTAGTCTTTAGTGGTGGCACACACCTTTAATCCCAGCACTTGGGAGAATTAACAAGAAAACAAGGAGTTCAAGACTACTCTGGGCTGTAGGAGATTGATTCAGTCTAAAACAGAAACACACACTGACAGTTGAGGCTCACACCTTTAATCCTAGCTTCTGGGAAGCTCCTGCCTTTGGTTCCCACTCGGTGGAGTCAGGCTGTTAATCCCAGCACTTCAGGGGTAGAAACAGGAATGTAAGGCTTGTGGCAGGGAATGGGCTCCAGGGTGCCAGCCCATAAACAGAAACACAGTTTGATCCCACCCCTCATGGCTCCACACACTGCTCAGGCCAGTCTTTCCCTCTCCACCCAGCTATTTCACTTCCTGCTTAAACTTTCCTAGTGCTAGGATTGAGGGTGTGTCTGCTGCTGCCTGGCTCTGTTAGGCCTTGAATTCAGAGAGATCCAGAGGGATCTCTGCCTCCCCAGTGATGGAATTAAAGGTGTCGTTCACCATTCCCTGTTCTTCTTGGCTTGGCTCTGTGAGTGTGTGAGTGGCTCTGTCCTCTTATATTTCAGCTATTTTAATATATATTATATATAATGTTAAATTATATAATATATCACCACAACTCAGAGGCATTCAGTCTTAGGCTTTGTGGAAACAGGATCTTCCCCTTTCAGCCTAAGGATTTAACAGTGGTGAGAAGCTTTTCCAGTGGCTAATTACTCTGCTGCTTGAATCTTCTAGTATTTACCCCAAAACATGACTTCCAGTTTTTATTGTAAGACCAAAAAGGATTCATACAACAGACAATGTTGTTGACAAGATAAAGAATTTTATACTGGAAAACAAATGTTATATCAAGACTATTGCAAGGTTTAGTGAGATATTTGTACAACTAAACCTACATATTAGGATTTGAGCATGAAGATATCTATACACTGGAAGTTATATAAGAAAAATTTGACCTTGTGAATATATTTAAGACACCAACTATATCTATTCAAACTGAATATTACTTTGTACATTTACATTGTTTACAATAAACACCAAGTCAAACAACTTGCCTAACTCTTTGTTTACTTCTGAGCTTTTTTTCCTATATTGTAAATATTACAAAGATATTGCCAGTCACTGCGCTTCGCTTACTTGAAAGAATACTTTCCTGTTGGAATGAATAAGTAAACTGATGTGTTTTCAAAAAAGCATCAAATAGAAAGAGAATAAAGTTGGTTACCCTGAAATGAGACAATGTTGTATGATACCTTGTTTGTGTTCAGACAGATGAAGCTTAAATGGAGATTAGAGGGATAGGCAAGTCTTTAGTGGTGGCACAAACCTTTAATCCCAGCATGTTGGAGAATTAACAAGAAAACAAGGAGTTCAAGACTACTCTGGGCTGTAGGAGATTGATTCAGTCTAAAACAGAAACACACACTGACAGTTGAGGCTCACACCTTTAATCCTAGCTTCTGGGAAGCTCCTGCCTTTGGTTCCCACTAGGTGGAGTCAGGCTGTTAATCCCAGCACTTCAGGGGTAGAAACAGGAATGTAAGGCTTGTGGAGAGTGTATCAATCTCTCTTATAGGTCTGAGAATTTGTAGAGGTTAAAAAAAAAATCTCAGTTTGGGGTCAGACCTGCCTTGTTGATCTTTTACCTTCCGAATTAAATTTGACTAATTAGGATCACATATCAAGGCAACGTTCCACATCTAGAATGGATAAAGTAATGGAATCCCTTTTCACAAATGTCCAATAAAAAGAAAATTATGAACTTGTGCCCTCTGCCTCCTCATAACCTATTCACAGTAAAGTGTACAGAGAGTTATAGGCACAAAATTTTAAAATAAATCTGTATTGTATTCTCTGCAATGATCACAGACAGGGATGTTAAGGAATGGGAGGTTGGCTCTGTTAACAAAGTGCTGTAGAGAATAAAGCCTTACATTTCAACCCTTCAAGTTAAGTTTTTAAAGGTAGGAGTGGTATCATGGGTTTGTAACAATAGCATTGGGATGGTGGGGACAGAAGAATCCCAGGAGCTCCAGGCCACGGGTTAACCTCTAGGTAGGAGAACTTTTCTAGAAAAACAGGATGGATGACTCATCAAGATTCATTCTGTGGTTGAATTCTCATCCCTTATGACCAAGAACAGATACAAAGTTTTACAAAATTCCCAAGTACATTCATGTAGCCAAAAATTGTTTTAAAAGGTTTAAAAAGGAATAGAAAAAGTCACAGCAAATAACACAAAATATGAGAACACACCTTTGCTATCCATATAAATCACTTCCTTAATAGAATGGAGTATACTATAATTCAAAATAATGGATTGCACTTTTCCAGTAAATGAAAATACCTTTTAGAGTGTATAGCAAGAAGAAAGGTAGGCAAAAATAAACTTTTTAATGCCATCCTTCATGCTTATTTTATGTGTTGATCTTCAGAGTTTAAAATATCTCTGTGTAAGCTTGAGGAGTATAAAATCTACCAGCTTGTTATTTATTCACCAACCACATTTTTAAGCCTTAGACAATATTGCCTGATTAATCTCTTTTCTTTACCCTGTGTTTTTAAAAAGTAGTCTTTTTCCTTATTCCTCAATGCTTCCCTGGGTTTGCTTCTGTGATTGGGACAAGTTTTCACCAATATTTCATTGTTTGGAATGTTTGGAAGCCTAAATTTTTTCATCCATGTAAGTAGATGGTGGTGTGGATCTACAGTTGAGTTGAAAATTTTTCATGTAGCTTTTAAAAGGACCTTGGAATGAAAACCCTATTGGTTAGAGCAACAGAATCTCATCTCAACTCAGGACAAAAACAGTCAGCCTCAGGTCAGAACTTCCTACTGTGGCAACACACCATACAGGTGGAAGTTACTTTCCTATAAAGGTAAAGATAATTAGCAACTTGAGCCTAATCTGGGTGAGTTGACTGTATTGCTGTGGTTTAAATTTAGATTTAAATATATTTTAACATGATTTAAATGTTGTTTTCAGCTAAATGAGAAATGACTTGTATACATCTAATCCATGAAGATCTAATAATTTTACCAAGATCCCTAAGTTAATCAGTAATACCTTTCTGCCTTAGAAGTTTCTTCTTGCATTTAATTATTTCTTCCATCTTACTTTTATTTTCAATGTACTCTTCATTAAAAAAATATTGTAAAATTGCCACTGCTAACTAGGAAGCAATTTATAAGTGATAGCTGCTGGGGAGGTCAAAGGAGTTTTCTTCAATATAGTGAGTCATAGAAACTGGAATGAGACAGAGTGTTGGGGACAAGACTTCAACATGTGAATTTCAGGGAAGACAATCAAGCTAACAATTAGCTTAGAGAGAAACATTCTTTTCTTAATTTTGTATCTCAGCTCTGTTTATTTGATTATTCTTTGCTCCTTCTCAACAAGCAATGTTCATTTCCAAAGTATTGAGAAATGAGCACTAACCTTTCACTTTTCTATATCTCTTCCTTTCTCCTCCCTTTTGAGAAAGATTTCATGTTTCCTAAGCTGACCTCTCTATGAAGCCGAGAAGGACCTTGAACTCCTGATCTCCTGGCCTCCACTAGGCTTGCCTCCCATAATTTGTGCAATGCTATGGATTAATCCAGGGCCTATGGAATTGGAAGAAAGCACTCTAAAAATCCAGTTGCACTTCCAGCTCCCTCATCCCTTAAAAGGGTCTCTAATAGAATCTTTACAGTCAAGCAGGTATTACTGAACCCTTGAATTCCCAACTCCTACTCATTTATGTTCTCTCTGACATTTCTTTTTCCTCAAACCCTTGTGACAGTACCATAACATCATAGGTGTTTATGAAGTGTGCCACTTTTGGGACCTTTATAAGGTGAACCAGATGGTACCCTGGTACTGGTCACCAGCATCAAGAAACAGCATACTAGGTTCCTCCTTAATGAAATTTGCCTTTAATGTAAGCATTCAGGTGTCAGTGACAAGTGTGTGTGGGTATGAGCTCAACCTTGACTTGGTATCAGTTCTAGCACAGTCAGAGCTACATTGAAAAAAGTCCAAAAAATGGTCAAACACACAAAATAGAAAATCTACAGACAAACAAAAACACAAAGAATGGTTGAAATAGTGATGCAGCTCTGGGACCCCAGGGATGAGGAACAGGAAATTATAGTTTTACAGTGCAAGATCATTCTCAATTACCTAGTCAGTCTGTTAGCAGAGTATGCTACAAGGCACCTAGTTGCAAACACATTCAGAGAACAGAAAACCAAAATAATAAAAAAGAGAGTATAAACCTCTTCATTTCTGGACACATATTTTAATTACTGCCCAGAATGCAATACTCACAAAATGTCTATCAGAGTTCATGGATTCAGGAAAGAAAACATTTATTTCCCCACAGAGATGAGACCATGCAGCCTGCCATTTGTATGGTGTGCTTCACAGACCTTATGTCTATCTAGTACCCTAAGTCCCAACCCATTACCAAGGGTTTTATCATGTTCACTGGAGAATTTGGGATTCATAACTCTTTTGACATCAGGAAATTTAAACTCATTTAGAATAAGCCATATGTGAAAGCACAGGATAAAAGTCCTGGAAGATAAATGTTAGTTTTGATAATCCTTTTCAGTGTGGTACTGTCCACTTTTATTACAGTGACTTACAATTCTTCCTTAGGATGTATTCTTCCTAGGAAGCATCTGCATTGCATTAGAGATAACAGAGCTGGGGCTGGTTTAGGATTCTTTCCCTAATTCAAATGGTGGAAAACCATCCTTCCCAGAATTGTTTATTTGCTTGGATTTGCCACTATAGTTAAGAAAAATTTGTTCCCGTAAGACAGGCTGATGTTGGTCTTTCTAAGATATTTTGTTGTGCCGGGACTAGAGATCACCCTGCTCTATGTCTTGATTAATTGGAAGAAAACCATGGAGGGCTCTGATTCAATCTCCTCAAATCTATTAACATCACAGATTGACTCCCGAGGCCTGGCACTATAAAAGGAAGTCAACTTGAACAGAACCTCAGATGAAGCAGAGGAGAGACCTGGAGACAAACTCCCAGTACTTCCTTCCATCATCCTTGAATTCACTCACGTAAGGGGTAAATTTGGAGAAAGTTAGACTCAAGTAGGTGATAAATTTGGAGAAAAGAAACATTTTTTTCCGTGTGTGTGTGTGTGTGTGTGTGTGTGTGTGTGTGTGTGTGTGTGTGTGTGAGAGAGAGAGAGAGAGAGAGAGAGAGAGAGAGAGAGAGAGAGAGAGAGAGAGAGAGAGAGAGAGAGAGAGAAAGAGAATGAATGAATTTGTGTGTGTTGTTTCAGGAGATTCCTCTTCTCAATTATGGGGATATCTCAAAGGTGAAATTCATTGTCTATTGGACAACATTACTGATCAAGAGACTGACACTAAATAGTATGAAGAAAACACATGGATAGGAATTCACTTTTTTGATGGAAATGTCTTTGTGGCCCTGACCTTGCTGGTCATTAATTTTTAGCATTTTGTTTGTTTGTTCATTTGTTTTGTTTCTTTTTAAAAATGGAGACAAGGTTTAAATTAAAGGTTTTCATTCTTCAAAAGTAGCTATACGTTTTAAAAGGCATGAAGAGGTAACCTTTTGGAGCTACAAATATTACTTGTGCCTTATTTCAGGTCTTACATATTCAAGCCAAGTTTTTTCTTCCTCTTTGGTCATAGTGTTATACTCACCTATTCTTATTTTTCTCCCGTCTAGAAGAATTTGTCTAACACTCTAATGAAATATTTACTATTAAGAAATCATGGAACATTTTCTGAAAGGAGTATTAGTAGATTTTTCTTTGTTATGATGTGACTCATCACTTTTTAAGGTACATCTTTAACATATTCCCAAATTTCTTAAACAGATCTTCACATCACAAGTCCTATCCTTGACTGAGAAAGTTGAAATTTTTGTTGAATCTTAGCAAATGGTTTCACAGATAAGAGACTTCTTCAAGGCTCAACCACCAAAAAATTTTTATTTATTAGACAACATGAAATCTACTCCAACTCTGGTCTCTCCTGTGCAAAGGGAAGAAGTCATAACTAATTCCTCAAGGGTTCAGCCAATCTTTTCACCTAAGGAAAATGTTTCTTGTGCAAAGCAAGAGCTGCAAGCTCTCTGGGACATGTTTACTTCATGGTTGCAACCAGACAAGCAGAGCAAGGAGCAGATGATTTCTCAGCTGGTCTTGGAGCAGTTTCTAAAAATTGGGCACTGCAAGGACAATATGGCTTTGAAACAACAGTGGGAATCAAGTGGCAGAAACATAGGAAGATTCATGGAGGGTCTGACTGATGAATGCTTGAAGCCTCCTGTCTTGGTGAGTACCTTCTTTGAGAGACACTTAAGTTAAACTTAAAAGGTAATCATTTATATTTGGGAAACTTTAAGAAGGTTTTGTAGTTTTCTAATCGGGGCAACTGTATCACTGGCCTACACCAAAATATATTCTGTGGAGAATATCTATTGTCTGAATTAAGTTAAGTAGAACAGAAAACTCCCAATTGATTTCATATGTGACTACATTTAATTTATTCACATGGTAGAGAAGACAAAACAGCAAAACCATTTAGAAGATTAGATCACATATTCTGCAGTTTGAATGTCTTATGTAGGGTGGTGGTTACCTGATAGTCACAATTATTAATTTGAAATCTCAGTATACTTTAAAGTTTTTAGCGCTCAGAATTAGCCTGTTATCTCAGCAATTGTGAAATGGAAATTTGGGATCTAATTGTGTTAATGGTTTTTTATATCATATTGTAAATGTCAATTAGATGCCCTGTCTAAAATCAAAAATGGCTGAATGATAGAATATGGTTTCTGATGTTGAAATATGGCTAGCAAATGTATATGCAACAAATGTATATGACAAAACCATAAATGATGTCTTGATTAATAATGGTGCTACAATGCAAAAATTTTAAAATACTTAGTATAGATGTAATTAAATTGGATCATCTTTCACCATCTAGGTTTGCATAGTCCTCAGTCACTCTGCAAATTTGCCTAAGTGGTGAAGTCTGACAAACACACCAAAGACACAATGATGTGGACAGACATTACAGAAAACACCCTTAACTTTTCCTTGAGAACAGTGAATCAACATTTACAAACACTGTGAATAGTTACTTTTAGAGAACATAACTTGTGATTTCCATGATAACACAATAAGAAATGAGAGATGGACACATGATTTAACTGATGGTCCAGTGATGCAATCTAGTTACTAACAGGACAGAGTTTGAATCATTCATAGATTCACTGAAAATATTTATCTTCCTTTATTTACAGGTTCATGTCTGCATGCAGGGGCAGGAAGCCATCTTTTCTGAGAACATGTCCTTAAAAGAAGTCATCAAGATTCTTAAAGAACAGCAATCAGGAAGGAGTTTTTCACAAGAGAATTCAAGGTCATCATTGCTAGCCACCAGAGACAGGTTATTGGCAACTGGTGAGTGTCAGGGTCTGGAAAGAAGTGACATATTTTCTAGGGTGTCTTTCTTCAGCACAGTTTCACAGACTGTCTTATATTTACAGGACATAAAAACAATGAAGAATGCCAAAAGTGTCCTTGGAACAATATTGAAGTAAATGATTATTTTAAAAGTCCTGAAAATGAGATGAACATCCTTTTCATTACCCAAAAGGAACAGGTTTCTGAGCCTATAGAAGTGAATATTTCTGATGAAATACCTCTGGATTACAGCAAAACAGGTCAAATCAGCACTAGATATAAAGAAATATCTCAGAGGGCAAATTCTTCTGTAGATGTACCTACAGAGGAGAAACAAAAGGAAATTACCTCCAGGTCAGAGCAGTCTGAACAGTCCAAGTGCCATGATGCAAACTTCAAAATTGAGGGTCAACAAGAGAGACCCCACAGAGAGCCAAAAACTTACAGATGTGATGAATGCCCGAGAACTTTTAAATATCCCAGCCAGCTTTTAAGGCACCAGACAGTACACAGAAAGAAGAGGTCATTTTTTTGTACTGTGTGTCATAAAGGCTTCTTTAGTCAATCAAAACTCCAAGCACATGAGGTCATCCACAAGAAAAGTAAGGTGAAAACATGTGGTACTTGTGGAAAAACTTTTAGCCATAAAACCAACCTTCAAGCTCATAAGAGGATTCACACAGGAGAGAAGCCCTACAAGTGCTCCCTGTGTGACCTTAGCTTCCGCCAGTCATACCCATACAAACATCACCTGAGAAATTGCCACCAATCCGACTGAATTCTGTACCTTCCTCACAAGTGGTTTTCTAGGCTACAGTCTTACTCTGTCATCTGCACCCAGAGAAACATGTAGTTTTTAACATCAGCTGGCAAGAGAAAGTGTGACATGTTGCTTTGGGCTTGTTCCCTTTATGTATTTGCACATTCTCCTTCATGTGTAAGAAAGCCGAGTCATTTGTCTGTTAAATAACATTTTTTCTAATGCAATTAAGTAGCTTATATTTTTGACTGACAAAAAATAAAAAAGTAACTGAACAGGAATGCAAATGCTTCTTTATTATATGTTGTTTTGCATGGATGTGTGTGTGTGTGTGTGTGTGTGTGTGTGTGTGTGTGTGTGTGTGTGTAATATTTTGAATCATTTTTTTGCCTAAGTTTCACATTATGAGGGAACAATAGATGGCTTAGTTCTCAGTGCTTAAATTTTACAATGTAATCTTTGTGTTGTGAACCATTCTTTTCATCTCCACAATTTTCAAACACTCTCTGTTCTCTGGATCTCACCTATTCAGGTGATCAGCACAATGCTTTTAAGTACCTGTGATCTTTTCCAAACCCATGAGGAATCCAAAGCCAGAATTAGGCTTCCTTTGTATGTGCATTACCATATAAGTCATCCCCCATATCACAAGTGCTTAATGCTTATTGTTCAAGAACGTGACTCCACATGAGAAGACAGGGAGCTGATATAGAATAAAAATATTTCAACAGCTCACATTTTTCCTAAGGATCCACTCTTATAAGTTCCATAATAGTCACAGAAAATCTACAGGCCCCTAGACACATCAAAGCAGAGGTACTTTATATGAATGCTTGCCTAAAATAATGACAAAGAGATGACAGGTGCCAAATATTTTTGGTGAGTAAATTTGAAAATCAATTGTAATGAAAGTAAAGCAGAATAATAGTTATATTATGAGGTAGATCTCTGTGCAGTTGAAAACAATCAGATTAAGCTGATTGAGTTGCTAGAATCTGTACTTGCTATTGATTTAATCAAACTTTCAGAGGTAAGTTCCAGTATCATGTAGAAATATTCTGTATTAAGTATAACTTTAACTTGATGTACCTAGTTTATCCTTTGATCAGGACAGGAGGTATGAGTTTATTAAAATGCTGAGTTTCTTCAGCTGATATGAAACACATGTTTTGGGGTTTTTTTTCCATTAATTTTTTTTTCTTAACTGAGCCTGACTAATTCCTTCCCCAGGATTTAGATTTCTAAATCTTTTCTTAATCCCATGCTCTCTAGTCTTTCTTTTCCTCAGGAAACTTGTAGATGGAAGGAGTTAGTGTCTCACAATTTTGACATTATAGATTAATTGGTTGTGGTTGTAAGAATATTGTAGTGTTTTTAAACTTTCCAGGTTCCAGTCTTTTGAGGATTACAAAATTTTGAATTAGGATTACAATTTTCCTTAGGTTTCTAATTAGGTTATATTCTAATGTTGGGCTTTGAGGCATGTGTATGTGAGTGTCAGTTGATGGCATGCATTTGAAAACAATAAGATAAACTGAATGCACAGGGCATTTCTTCAATCACATCACCTGGGAGGTTTGGGCAATAGGATCATAAGTTCACCCTATCTCTGCAACAAAGTGTTTGAAAGGCCACCCTTCCCTATAGGAGAGCTCTTTAAAAAGAACATGACAAAACAGACTAAAAAATTCACAAAAAAAGCCATTTTATTTTTGTTGTTTGTTGTGCCATTTGTGTGTGGATCCAAATTCAAGTGCAGTGGTTTTTAACTTGTGCACCTTGACACTTTGACAGAAGTCACATATCAAACATTCTGGATAGCTATTGTTTATATTGCAATTTATAAACATAGCAAAATACAGTCATAAAGAGGCAGTGAAAATAATTCTTTTGTGGCAGATCACCACACTGTAAGGGACTGTACTAAAGGGAGATTAGAGGGATAGGCTAGTCTTTAGTGGTGGCACACACCTTTAATCCCAGCACTTGGGAGAATTAACAAGAAAACAAGGAGTTCAAGACTACTCTGGGCTGTAGGAGATTGATTCAGTCTAAAACAGAAACACACACTGACAGTTGAGGCTCACACATTTAATCCTAACTTCTGGGAAGCTCCTGCCTTTGGTTCCCACTCGGTGGAGTCAGGCTGTTAATCCCAGCACTTCAGGGGTAGAATCAGGAATGTAAGGCTTGTGGAGAGTATATTCATACTTCTTATCAGTTTGAGATTTTTGTAGAGGTAAAATATCTCTATTGCGTGGCTGATAGGCTTTTTTTGGTCTTCTACATTTACCATGGATATCTGACTCCTGGATTAAATAAGATTAATTATGATCACATATTAAGGCAACATTCCTTTTATAGAATGGATAAAATAAAAGAATCTTTGTTTATAGATGGCCAATAAAAATAAAATTTTGATGCCATGTGCTCTGTCTGTCTCCATATACCCTCTAAACAGTAAACTATATAGAGAGTTTGTGGCACAACATTTATAAATAAAATTGTGTTGTGTTCTCCACAATGGTATCGAACAGGGATGTTAAGAACTGGGGAGTTGTGACTCTGGTAACAAAATGCTGTAGAGAATAAGAGCCTTACATTTCAACCCTTAAAGTTATGTTTTTAAAGATAAGAGTGGTACCATGGTTTTGTAACTTTTCTGTCAGGCTGGCAAAAGCAGGAGAATGTCAGGAGCTCCATGAAATTCAATTTAGCTAGAGACCAGGTCTTACTAAGAGAATGTTCCTCAAAAAACTATTTGGATTGCTTCTCAGAGTGACTTCTATGGTTGAACCCTCACCCCTTAGGAACCTATAGAGACACCAGCTCTTGAGAGAGACATAATACACAAGTCTGATCATATATCCAAAAATAAAACAAAATAGATTTAAAACAGGTGAAAGAATGAAATATTAGAAAAATCCTGTTTGACTCTTTCCCCCTTAACTCTCTAGTGTCATGATAGCTGTTTGCCCACCAAGCCAAAACCCTCCCTCGCCCCTCCCTGAGGCCCCTGAAGCTAACTGAGTTTGGCAGAGTCACAGTAACCGCTTGCTCAAGGATGCAGATCCTTGGAAAAAGTTTTATTTACAGAATTTCCCAGACACATGCAGGATGTGCAGCCCAAACAAAGCTTGCTTCTTACATTTCTGGGACACACTGCCCAGACAGCTTGATCTGTGCGCAAGACCACCCTGAGTAACCATGAGAACTCCCCCTCCCCTTACCAGAGTGCTGTATACCCCTCTCCTACCTAAAGGGCTGTATAAAAATTCTACCCTGAGAACATTCAGGGCTCTTGGCTATCTTCTTGCCTTGAGCCCATTGGCAAATGTAATATATATATATATTAATCTTGCAAGAAATCTGGGTCTGGAGTCTTCTTTGTTTTGGCTGATAACATTTTTGGAGGTTCCACTGAGATTATAAAGACCCCTGTGGACCACTCTGTTGATGAGTAGAACTGGCAATCTGGAAGTAGCCTTGCTGAGAGGAGGGCATGAGCCCTCTCTGGTTGTGGCTGACAGATGTGTCAGGGAGCTGCAGGCTAGGACCCCCGAGACATTGTGGCGTCCTCAGGGTCATCAAGGATGCTTGAAAGCCCATCTGCTGTCTTAGACAGAATCTGTAGTCAGGGCTGGAAGCCCATCTGCTGTCTCAGACAGAATCTGTAATATATCTGTGCCAGTTTCTGAACGTTCTAGCCAATCCGGACCTTTAGAAATATTTTTTACTTTCATTTTACCATTTGCAGCACTGCCGGCTTTGTCTGTGTGTCTGTCTGTTGCCAACTTTTCTGTGTGTCTGTCTGTTGCTGGCTTTGTCTGTGTGTCTGTCTGTTGCTGGCTTTGTCTGTGTGTCTGTCTGTTGCCGACTTTTCTGTGTGTCTGTCTGTTGCTGGCTTTGTCTGTGTGTCTGTCTGTTGCCGGCTTTGTCTGTGTGTCTGTCTGTTGCTGGCTTTGTCTGTGTGTCTGTCTGTTGCCGGCTTTGTCTGTGTGTCTCTGTTTTGTTGGACTTTGGGCCCTTGTTGTTGAAATGGATCAGAAACCGTCAACTCCACTCTCACCCTCTCCCACTGGTCTGAAGTCTCAAACCAAGCTAATAACTTATCTCTCATTGTTAAGAAGGGTAAACAGCAGACTTTCGGTACTTCTGAATAACTGATCTTTGGCGTTGGATGGCCAGCTACAGGGACCATCCACAAGGACACCATCCAGGCAGGTAAAGCCATTGTTTTCAGCCCTGGAACACATGGCCATCCTGATCAGCAGCCTTATATCTGGGTTTGGGAAGACTTGGCAGAGGCCTGTGAGGTGCCTCACCTCAGCCATTGAACTTGCTCTGCTGGCTGTGAGTCTGTTCAAGCTCTGGTGAGGGAGGCATCCACCCACTCGGGTCCTCTCCTGCCCAGTTTACCCACATGTGGAGCCCTGCTCTCTGGGAACTCACCTCCCCGCTCCCGGAGGGCCCGGTTAGAGCAGAGGGAAGCCCTAGTCTCGGACCTTCTCAGGGGCCTGGGAGTGACAGGCACTCAGCACTTGGCCCCACTGATGAGCAGAGGACCCTCCCAGCTGGGTCCAGCCATTTCTCCCTCCTCCTCAACCCCCTTCTCTCAGCCTGTCTTTGGCTCCCCCTCCCACAGCTCCTCCTCAACCTGTTCCATGTCCAATGCTGCTTCTAAAGCCATTAAACTCAGCCTCTACTCCTGTTCTGACCCTGTTTTCCCCCTCTTTCCCCTAACTGTCTGCCTTCGGCTTGAGCACTCAGCTCTCTTCTGTTTTCTCACAGTACTGTTTCACAGCAGAACACTTGCTTTGTGGACTGGATTAGGTACTGTGCCTCCATTGCGGAGTGCTGCCTAGAGTTTTTAATTACAGATGGTAAATGTTCAGTGCCCTGTCAATGGCACTGCTAATGGCAGGTGCTAAAAGATCTACCATTAATTTGAAAACTAGACACTGACCCAAGGGTACTGATGCCTAGTGTTATAGATTTTAAGTAAAGTCTTATAAAGAATAAAAATGTGCATGAAATCAAAACACATATACTCTTGCCAATGGCTTGTAGAAAGAAGTCTAGCTCTTCTTTGGGCAAAGACAACTGGCAAAAATAGCTTAGTGTGATGCCACAGCAGTTCACTTTCTGTTCAGATATCACGGAATATATTGGTGCAGAAGCACCTACTGAATAACTTGCTTTTCAAAGAAAGCAACTGTTGAGTCCTGAATAATTCTTAAGTTTTTTCTTTTCTTTATTTGGGAAAAAAATGTGCTTGTTGAAGATATTCAGAAACATTTAAAATATAGTTTCTAGTGTCCCCCCCCATCTTGCCTGAATCTTAGTCTGACATCATTATGCTTGATTCTATTCTGCCCCATCCTTATCCACCAGGAAATCCTACCGAGGAGGCCCAGGCTCCTCCTGAGAGATGCGGCCTTGACAGGCCAGTGGAGAGTCCTGCACAGGGTACATGCAGCTGAAGGGCTCAGTCCACTGAAGAAGTAGCGGTTGCGCTGCCCCTGAGGCCCTTTGGGCCAGCTATAAATGATGGACAAGGGAGAGAAATGCCTGCTCTTCAGCACTGACCCTTCACTTCGCCTCCTCAGACCTTTATAACTGAAAAAATAATAACCCTCCCTTCTCTGAGGACCCAGTGAGGCACACTGGGTTCCTAGAGTCTCTTATGTTCTCTTATCAGCCCACCTGAGATGACTGCCAGCAGCTCTTAGGGACCCTTTTCACCTCCGAAGAAAGAGACTGGATCCTGTTAGAGGCCAAGAAAGTGGTTCCTGGCCCTGATGGCTGTCCTACTCAGTTATCTAATCTGATTGAGGAAGCTTTTCCTTTAAGGCGACCTAATTGGGACCTCAATACCCCAGATGGTAGGCAACATCTTTTACTCTATCGCCGGACTCTAATGGGGGGTCTCCAAGCGGCGGGGAGATGCTGCACCAATTTGGCCAAGGTGAGAGAAGCAGTCCTAGGGCCAAAAGAGTCTTCCTCCGTGTTTTTATACTCCTTTTGATCCTGAGTCAGAGGAACAACGGGGGCCTCTGGCCATGGACTTTATAGGGCAGTCAGCTATTGATATTCCAGGGGATAGATAGGTTGCAGAACACGGCCCTGAGAGATCTAGTTAAGGAGGCATAGAAAGTGTTTCATAAGAGAGAGCAGTAGCAATGTAGGAGAAAAGTAAAAAAGAAGAATAAAGAACAGCAGAGAATGTGAGTAGATGTGCTGAGTGAAAGAAAGGGAACAGAGATTAAAGAGAGAGTGAGAAGGAAAAGAAAGACAGAGGGATAAACGAAGGAATAGAGAATTAACAAAGGTCTTGGCTACCGTAGTAAGTGGAAAGAAAAGGCCAAGGAAATGTAGATATACCTGGGCCCATGCCAGAAACTTGGAATCCAACCAGTGTGATAAGACAAAATTTATGAGCCTCCCCTGGGCCCTCAAGGACTGAAAGATAACTGGCTCCAATCCTTCCCTGAAGCATGGGCAGAAATGGCCGAACCGGAGCTGCAGTACAAAGGCCTCCTGTGGTAGTGTATCTGAAGCTCTCAGCCATCCCCATATGGGTATGGCAGTATTATATGGGCAAAGAAGCCAGAGAGGGGATCAAACCCCATATTCAGAGACTGTTAGAATGGGATTCTGAGACCCTGTCAATCGGAATGGAACACCCCCCTGCTGCCTGTCAAGAAACCTAGAATGGGAGATTATAGGCCAGTCCAAGAGAGTAAATGAGAGGCAGTTGACTGCAGAGGTCAGCATTCCAAGCTGATGCTCAGCCATGGAAACTCCAACTGGATGGCCCATGTTGCCTGTCTGTGCCTTGGTTCTGACTGAAGAGCAACTATGTGTGTTCAAAAGAAATGGTTTCTTCAGCCAGTTCTCAGAAACAAAAAAAACAAACAAAAACAAAAGCCACTGTGGTATTGAGAGGTATACTGTACAAATGCCTAACCTAACACCATCCCTCCAGCCAGGCAGGACTGAAGGGCCTCAGCTGTCTGCTGTGAGGAAGCCTAGGGCATCTTCCCTAAAACTGGTGGGAAAGGCAGCAGGGCCAGGGCACAGGACTTTGACCTGACTCCAGCCCAGCTGAGAGAAGAAGTGAACCATACCAGACAGAGTGTTCTTGGTACAAACAGAAAACACCTCCATTGAGTGGAGTCACATTTTAAATGAAAATTTGTCTTTGACTATGCTTATGCCTCCATGAATCTAGTCAGGAGCTGTTTGCCTTTGAGTGGACTGACCCTGAGAGCGGGTTTTCAGGACAGCTTACCTAGACTTGGCTGCCCCAGGGATTTAAGAACTCTCCTACCATTTTTGATGAGGCCTTGCATCAGGACTTGGGGAGCTTCCAGGCCTCTATGCCTGAGGTTACTCGATTACAGTATGTTGATGACCTGTTGCTTGCAGCCACCTCCAAGGAGCAGTGCCAAAAGGGAACTGAAAAGCTACTGGCTGAATTGGCTATATTGGGCCTCTGCCAAGAAGGCCCAGATATGCCAACCTGAAGTAACCTTCCTGGACTAGACTCTTCCAGACGAGATCGAGCCAGCACCATTTCCCTCGCCCTTACCGGCACCTGAAGAGGTGAGAGCTTACCTCCAGATGGTGCACCAACACACCCACTTGGGGACTGACAAACTGATGCAACTGCTAAAAGACAACCAAGACCTGACTACTCAGGAGAATAAGATCCTGGTAAAAGCTGCAGTACATGTGAAGCTTTCCATTTGATAAATGCCTACCCATCCAAGGTAACAAGTGGGATCCGGCTCCGAGGTAACAGGCCTGGACAGTGTTGAGAAGTCAACTTCACTGAGGTAAAACTAGCCAAATATGGGCCAGCATTTGTAGGCCAGGTAAGTCAGAGGGTAGTCAAGGTATTGGGGATTGATTGGGAACTTCATTAGGCTTACCAACCCCAAAGCTCAGGATAGATAGAAAAAATGAATAGAACCATTAAAGAGACCCTAACAAAATTAACCATGGAGACTGGCCATAAAGATAAAGTGATGCTCCTACCCTATGCCCTCTTCCGAGCCCAAAACACTCCCTCTGTTCACACTGGCCTTACTCCTTTTGAAATTCTTTGTAAGACTCCTCCTCCTATATGGGACTTAGCTAGCTCTAATCTGAATGTACCAAATACCCCCCCTTGTTTGTTAGATTACAGGCATTGGCAAAAGTGTAGCATAGCCTGTGAAAGCAGTTGTCTGATCTATGCCACCCCGAGAGAGATGAGACTCCACACTGCTACCAAGTGGGGGACTTCATCTATGTCCGGAGGCACCAACACTGAACCCTTGAACCTCGCTGGAAAGAACCTTACCAGAGCCTCCTGACAGTGCCAGCGGCAGTCAAAATAGATGGGCATGCAACCACAAAATAACTCCCTATGTCTCCACTTAGGTTTTTAATAATTCTAGAGATTTTTATGTAATGGTCATAATTTTCCCCATCTGACTTATCACAGAGATGAGGACTTTAAAGATGCAGTCTGAAAGATGGGCCAGATTTAGGAGAAAACCTGTCAGCCTGACATTAGCAGCATTACTGAGAGCCAGAGTATTAGCAGGAGTAAGCACAGGGGCAGTGGTCCTGGTAGAAAGACCTAAGCAGATGGCCTTATTAGAATCAGCAATTACTCAGGACCTCAAGACTATAGAACAGTCTATAGAGGCATTAGAAAAATCCCTTACATCAGTTGCAACAGACTCACCATCTTTCTCCAGGGGCAAATAGGCAGTAAAGCTCATGATAATGAGACAGCACTATAAACAGATACTAAGAGATTCAGATCTCTAGGATTAGAGATATGTAGAAGGAAAAGGGGGGGATGAAAGAATAAAATGATAGAAAAATCCTGTTTTACTCTTTCCCCCTTAACTCTCTAGTGTCATGATAGCTGTTTGCCCACCAAGCCAAAACCCTCCCTCGCCCCTCCCTGAGGGCCCTGAATCTAACTGAGTTTGGCAGAGTCACAGTAACCGCTTGCTCAAGGGTCAGATCCTTGGAAAAAGTTTTATTTACAGAATTTCCCAGACACATGCAGGATGTGCAGCCTAAACAAAGCTTGCTTCTTACATTTCTGGGACACACTGCCTGGTCAGCTTGATCTGTGTACAAGACCACCCTGAGTAACCATGAGAACTCCTCCCCCTCCCCTACCTAAAGTGCTGTATATAAATTCTACCCTGAGAAAATTTAGGGCTCTTGGCTATCTTCTTGCCTTGAGCCCATTCACGAATGTAATAATTTTTTTTTTAATCTTGCAAGAAATCTGGGTTTGGGGTCTTCTTTGTTTTGGCTGATAACACAGGAAATAAAAGTCACAGATAAATAACACTAAGTATGAGGCCACACATTTACTATCCATATAAATTATTTTATCTATGTAATAGTGCACACTATAATTCAAAAGAATGAATTACAATTGTCCAGTAAGTGAAAATACTTATTAGAACATATGGCATTAATAAAGGTAGGAAAAAAATAAACTCTGTAACTCCCTCTTTCATGCTTATTATATTTGTTGTTCTTCAGCATTTTAAATATCTCTGAGTATGTTTCAGGATTATAAAATCTACCTACGTGTCCTTTGTTCACCAACTACATTTCTGAACATTAGACAAATTTGTCTGATACATTCATGTTCTTAACACTGTGTTTTCAGAAAGTTGTCTCCTTCCTAATTTCTCCAAATACTTCCCTGTATTTGGTTCTGTGACTGAGACAAGGTTTCACCAATATTTCATTGGTGGGAGGTCAATTATTTTTCATTCCCTTGAATAGATGGTGATGTGGATGCATAGCTAAGTTGAAAATTATTCATATAGATTTAAAAAGGACCTTGGAATAAAAATCCCTATAGATTAGAGGCCAGAGTCTCATCTCAATTCAGGACAAATGCAGTCAGCCTTTCAGCTCAACACTACCTACTGTGGCATCACACACTATACAGGTGGAAATTACTTTCCTGTAAAGAAAAAGATAATTAGCAACTTGACATTAACTTGAGTGGGATTAATTGACTATATGACTGTGATTAAAATGGAGAATTGTTGAGATTTTAACATGATGTATGGTGTTTACTGCTAATTGAGAAAAGGCCTATACACTTGCAATCCATGAAGATCTAATAATTTTCATAAAATCCAAAATTTAATCTGTAATCTTTCCTGCCTTATAATTTTCTTCCTGTATTTATTTATGTTTTTCTTCTTCCATGAATTTTCAATTTACATTTTATTAAAAAGTTTTCAAATTCCCACTGCTAACTAAGTAGCAATTTAAGATTCATAGCTGCTGGGGAGGTCAAAAGGAGTTTTCTTTAATATAGTGAGTCATTGAAACTGAAATGAGACAGTACGTTGAGAACAAGAACTTAACATGTGAATTTCAGGAATGACAATTGAATCTAACAATTATAATGCTTAGAGAAAGACATCTTAATAGCATTTGCCACTAATGTAAGAATTTAGAAGTTAGTGACAAGTGTATATGGGTGTGAGGTCAGCCTTGACTTGGTGACAGTTCCAGCACAGTTAGAGCTACATTGAAAAAGTACAAAAAAATGAACAAACACACCAAAAAAGAAAACATACAGATAAACAAACCAAAAAGAATGGTTGAAATAGTGATGCAGCTCTGGGACCCCAGGGATGAGGAGCAGGAAATTATAGTTTTACAGTGCAAGGTCATTCCCAATTACCTAGTCAGTCTGGTAACAGAGTATGATACAAGGCACCCATTTGAAATACTTTCAGACAATAGAAAACCGAAATAAAACAAAAGACAGTATGAACCTCTTCATTTCTGGACACATCTACTGCCCAGAATGCAATACTCACAAAATGTATATCAGAGTTCATGGATTCCAGAAAGAAAACATTTATTTTCCCATAGAGATGAGACATGCAGGCCTGCCATTTGTATGGTGTGCTTCAGAGACCTTCAGTCTATCTAGTACCCTAAGTCCCAATCCACTACCAAGGGTTTACCATGTTCACTGGAGCATTTGGGATAGGTAGGAGAAGGAGGGTAGAGTCAGGCAGATCGAGCAAGCCACCCAAGGAGCAACATATAAGAAACACAGGTGAGCTACAGGCCACCCACGGGGCAGACAGATGAATAGAAATGGGTTGATTTAAGATGTAAAAGCTAGCTAGCAATGTGCCTGAGCCATAGGCCAAACAGCATAGAGTTAATATAAGCATTTGAGTCATTTCTGGGGGCCTGAGCAGCAGAGGCTGGCGGCTATGGGTCTGGGGCTGCAGGTGTGTGGGTCTGGGCCTCTGGCAGCCCAGGACCAAGAAACCCCACTACTACAGTCGCTTATGAATACCATCATTTTATCTGTAAATAGAGATAATTTGACTTCTTGTTTTCCAATTTATGTCCCCTTATTCTCCTTTGATTCTGTTATTTCTTTAGCTAAAACTTCAAGAACTATATTTAATAGATAAGTGGAGAGAAGACAGCCTTGTTTTATTCCGAATTTTATTGGAATTGCTTTGAGTTTTTTTTTTTCTGCTTAGTTTGTTGTTGGCTGTTGGCTTGGTGTATATCACCTTTATTATATTTAGGTATTTTTACTTTGGAGACTTTTAGTAAGAGCTTCAATTTCCTTTGGGGTTATAGGTCTGTTTAGGTCTTTAATTTGAACTTGATTTATAATTTGGTAAGTGGTATGTGTCCAGAAAGAGTGGAGCAAAGATTTTCAAAGTATAACCTGATATTTCTCTCAATTTCCTGCGTATCTCTTGTTATGTTTCCCTTTTCATTTCTGATTTTGTTAATTTTGAATTCTCTCTCTGTCTCTCTCTGTCTCTCTCTGTCTCTCTCTCTAACTTTCGGTGGTTAGTTTGGTTATAGTTTTATCTATCTTGTTGACTTTTCTTAGAGAACCAACTTTTTAATTCCTTCATTCTAAGCACTGTTCTCTTTGTTTCTATTGTATTGATTTCAGTCCTGAGTTTGATTATTTCCTGCCATCTACTCCTTCTAGGTGAGTTTGCTTCTAACTGTTCTAAAGCCATCAGCTGTGCAGTTAGGTCTTGTGTGAGATTTCTCTAGGTTTTTTATAAAGTTATCTAGTGCTATGAGTTTTTCTCTTAACACTGCTTTCATTGTGTTCCATACGTTTGGATATGTTTTGAATTCATTTTTAATAAATTCTAGGAAGTCTTTTATTTCTTTATGTCTTTCTTGATCCAGAAGTGGTTCAACTGAAAGATGTTCAGTTTAATTGAATTTGTAGGCTTTTTATGATTTTTGTTGTTCTTGAACTTTATCTTCAGGCAATGATGGTCTGATATGATAAAAGGAGTTATTCCCATTTGTTTTGTATCTACTGATATTTGCTTTATGACCAAGTATGTGGTCAATTTTATAGAAAGTTCCATAGAGTGATGAGAAATATGTATATTCCCTTGTGCTTGGGTGGAAGTTTCTGTATTTATCTATTAATTCCATGTGGATCATGACATTAGTTAGATGCCTTAATTCTCTGCTGAGTTTCCATCTGGTTAATCTATCCATGGATGAAAGTGGGGTATTGAAATCTCTCACTATTAATGTGTGGCATTTGATATGGTGTTTAAATTTTAGTAGTACTTCTTCTACATATGTAAGTGCCCTTGTGTGTTGGGGCATAAATATTCAGGATTATGACTTCATATTGGTGGATTTTTCCTGATATGAATAAGTAATGTCTCTCCTTGTCTCTTTTGATTGATTTTAGTTTGAAGTCTATTATGTTAGATATTAAGATGGTTACGCTAGCTTGTTTCTTCGGACCAATTGATTGGAAAGTCTTTTCCAAACCCTTTAATCTGAGGCTGTGTCTATCTTTGAAGTTGAGGTGTGTTTCTTGTAGGCAGCAAAAGGATGGCTTCTTCTTTTTGTATTTACCATATGTGTCTTTTTATAGGTGAATTGAGTCCATTGATATTAAGGGATATTAATGACAAATGATTAATATTTCCTGTTATTTTTCATGGTAGCATGAGTGTATTTTCTTCTTTAACCTTGTTCTTTTCATACAAAGTGCTCTAGATAAACAACCAAAAAATACACATGTAGCAAATCATATTTGTTGGATTTGTCCTCAAAGCTGTTGTCTTGCTACTTTAAAAACGGCCCTCTTTAAACCCAAGAGGCAAAGACGCCTTCTACCTCTTCAGTGCACAAGCTTGAATGCCTGAACATTCCCAGATGGCTGCTTGAGGACAGGATGACTATGCTGTGCCGTTGTTCTTTTCTCAACATTAGAAGGCCAATAAAGCTGTTGTGATCCAAAGTTTGCAGAAGCAGTTGCTGGCAGTGGCAGCAGAAACAGCCAAACAGCTATCAGGAAGTTATTAAAAAACCAAAACCCTTTCTTAGATTTACTTCTATCTTGGCTACCGATAGAAGGCTCCTCCAATTTCAGGATCCTCCTTCTCATTGTAATTAAAATAATCAAGGGATTGACCACAGCCATGCCTAGAAGCTAATCTGTCCTTGTGAGCTACACCAGGGTAGACCCAGAAGATGACAATATTAACCATAACATTTCTTGAAGCTAGAATCATCATAGGAGTAGAAGAAGCTACAGTTAATTTTAAGAAAACCTGTAGGCCTCAGACACCTAAACTTCAAAATCCTTCGCTTTATATGAAACTCTATTGTATTGGAAAGAACAAGTACAGTGTCCCCATCTAATTCCTCTTAGGAATGAAATTCAGCCTCAACAGGTAGCAATCAGTCACTCTAGCATGCTCTTAAACATGATTACAATGCACGCAGAAAAAAAAAAACATTTTAAGGAAATTAGAAACTTTCCACAATAAAGTACCTCGCAAACTAAGGAAAAGGGTAATTTCAACAAGGCTGGGCCATCTATAGAAAAATTGCCCAAGTACAATGCTGTGGTTATAAGTGGGATGCAATGTGATGAAAGGTGGGATTCTGTGCTCTTCATATAAGAAACCGATCATGGTGTGCTCTCTCTGTATTCTGTGAAATGTTTATATTTGTGCCTGACTGGACAAACTAGTGCAAATGATGCTAACGAGAACAAAGACAAAGCGGAAGAAAATCAGTGAAGTGATGTTGTATAATAACTTTTTGTGTAAAAACAGAGAAATCTTGTCAGGAAATCAGAGGGTAGGGCTAGCCACAACTAAAGCATAGTGGCCAGTAGTGGTTGCACACATCTTTAATCCCAGCACTTGTGAGGATGAAGCTGGAAGATCTCCAGTTCAAGGCCAGCAAAGTGGTCAAGTTCATGAGGGGGAAATTCACAGAGATCGCTGACCTGAGCTGCTGGGAACTCAATGACTCTAGACTAATAACTGGGGAACCTGCACAAGATCACCATAAACCCTCTGAATGTGATTGACAGTTGTGTGACTTGAGAAATTTGTGGGGCCTTTAGCAGTCAGAACAGGATTTTTTTTTTTTTTTGTAGTACATGAACTGGGAAAGTAGTTATTGCACTGACCAAGGAGCAGAGGATAAATGGCTCTGTTATGATCTGTTAAAAATGGGAAATCTGCATTTCCCTCATTATAAGGTTAGGTAAAATCATGATAAAGGGAATGGAAAGATTGCAAAAGCTGAAATTAGGAAGGATCAGAGGAAAGCATTATTTATTGTCTTTGACAGGACCATTGTACACATTAACTCTCAACACTTTGGTTGCCTGCATGAGATCTGTACAAGACTGGGTTAGTCATCATTCTACCACAAAGAAGGGATTCCTTAGAGGTAACTCTAACTGATGAGATATAGACCATTCATGCTTTCTGTGCTAGGAGAAAGGTTTCCTTGAGGGTTTAGCTCCTAGTAGGTCAAGAAAGCTCCAGTGAATGGCCTCAGACACCTACGAATATATGGAGAACAGAAATTAGATTTGTTGTTTTTTCACAATATTGAGGACATGAAATTGCGATAGGATCAGAATATGTCATTAATTGAGAGGACTGAGAAGCAAAGGTAAGGTGGTGAACATGATCGAAGTGTATGTATATATGATCTTCAAAGATTTATTAAAAATTATTCCAATAATCTGCTCTGGATTTCATTTCACTTGTAAGGGAATTCAGAGTAAAAGCTCTAAATAAAAAGCTGTATATTTAACTACCCATACAAATTATTTTATAAACATGGAAAGACGTACAGGATAGCTTGTTAAAAAGGAATGACAAGTGCATTAATCTATCTAGATAAGTTAATCTGTCTTTAGAAAAAGTAGTTTAAAGAAATGAATAAAATGACTCTATTTACTGCATCTACTATTTCATACTTATTAATTCTTCAGAATTAAAAAACCTACAAGGATGTGTTGTCATTGGGAAACGCTCTCAGTATGTTCCATATTCATCAAGACTGTACAATCAATTTCATAGTCTTAGCATTGGTGCATTCTGCCTTCTGCACTCCTCCTTATAACACCAAGGATTCACAGTGATATTTTCTTCATGATTACTTCTAATTGTTTAACAACTGGATTTTATCTAGTGATGTGGACAACTTTGCATTGACATGTATTTAATGGAAAGTCATGGAAAAGTTTTGTCAACCCTTTATGTATATGATATTATGGATAGATGATTGAGCTGAAAATTATTTTTATAGTAGTATTGGATATATGAAGATAATAAGCTTATAGATCAGGGTCCACAGTCAACTCAACAGAGGACAGACTAATCTTAACAGCTCAGCACTTTCATTGATGTCATAACATCGCATGTAGATAAAATTTATTTTCATATCAAGACATGGATAATTATAAACTTGAGAAATGCATAGAGGAATTTAACTATATTGCTGTGATTGTAATTGACATTTAATTATTTACCAAGAATTGGATGTTGTTTACTAATGGGTACAGAATTACCTGTTGCCCATCCCTTTCTATAAAAATTTAATTTCTTCCACAAGATTCCAACATTATTTATTTATTCTCTCCTTTATTCACTTATCCATTGCTTTCCTTTTCTTTCTAGTTTATTCCACTTTTGATGAAAATTGGTTAATCTTATACCCTTAACCAAGAAGCTAACTGCAACTGAAACCTGGTAGGAGGAAAAGAAATGAGTATTTCATGAGTGGAGTAAACTATGGATATTAACTGCACGTAAAGGCAGTCTTTATATCTGGAGTAGACGACCATCACGTACTAAATACTGTATAATTTTAGGGTCTTGTTCCGCTTGCTTTTCTCTTTGCTTTTGTTTTTATTAAGAAGAAAGAAAATAAAGACCACTGCGTATGGAGTAGGAGATAATTAGAGAAAAGGTGAGGAATGTGGAAGATTGTAAGAGAAACCTTTTGTAAAGTGGGGAATTTGTGTATCTTAAGATGCAGGTATGCTGCTCTTGGAATATACTCAGAGGATTATTCATCTGACAATCAGAACACTTGCTCAAACATGTTCATTGTGATTTTTCTCATAATAAGAAAATGGAAACAACCTAGATTTTTTCAACAGAAGACTGGGTAGGGATATTATGATAAAATTACACAATTATTTGTTACTCAGTTATTAAATAAAATGGTATCAAAATTTGTAAAAAAAAAAATTCTTGATGTTAGGGCCAAGATCTTACTTTATTTGAAAAAAAATGAGGAGGAATTATATAAGCAAAGGGAAAATCATGATGAAAAAACTAACCGAGACAGCTGACTTGAGCTACTGGAAGCTCACTGACTCTTGTGACAGGTGGGGAACATGCATAAAACTGAACTAAGCCGTCTGAATGTGGATGACAGTCTAATGTTATGGGCAGTTTTGGGGGCCTCTGGCAGTGAGACAGGAATTTTTATCTAATGTATGAACTGGCTTCTGGAAGCCCATTCTCACCAGAGGAACACTTTGCTTAGTCTCATATTGGGGGAAGGAATTTAGTTCTACCTCAAGTGGATATGACAGATTGCATTGACTCACCCTGAGTGTCCTTACCTTCTCTGAGTAAAGGATATCGAGATGGGGTTGAGTGGAAGTTGGGAAGAGGGTAGATGGGGAACAGTGATAGGTATATGGGATAATGCTAGTAGATCCATACAATCACACTTTACAAAGCTCAAGTCCAAGTAGAGCAAAGATCTCAACATAAAAGCAGCTACACTGATTTTAATGGAAAACAAAGTGGGAAATAGCATCCAACACATTGGCACAGATAATCACTTCCTAAACATAGCACCAATAGTACACACACTAAGAACAACAATTGATATATGAGACCTTCTGGGACCTTCTGAAACTGAGAAGCTTCTGTAAGACAAAGGACACTGACAATAAAACAAAACTACAGCTTACAGAATGGGAAAAAAATCTTTATCAACTCTATATATGAAAGAGGCCTAATCTCTAAATTATATAGAGAATTTAAGAAGCTAGAGCCACTAAACACAAATAACCCAATTATAAAATGAGGTTAACATCTAAAAAAAGGAATTCTCAACAAAATAATTCTAAATGGCTGAAAAGCACTTAAACTTGCTCAACATCTTTTAGCCATCTGAGAAATGCAAATCAAAACAACTTTGAGATACCAATTTAAACCTGTCACAATAGTTAAGATCAACAACAGAGATAGCAGCCTATGCTGTAGAGAATGTGTAACAATGGGAACACTCCTATATTGTTGGTGGGAGTGTAAAATTATACAGCTACTTTGGAAAGCAGCATAGCAGTTCCTCAAACAATAAGAAATAGTTGTATAACTATTGGTCATATATCCAATGGATGTATATTCTTACTTTAAAGGCATTAGCTCAACTATGTTCATAGCATCATTAATTGTAATACCAAGAACCTTGAAACAACCTAGATGCTTCTCAAGTGAAGAATGGATTAACAAACTGTGGTACATTTTTACAATGGAGTACAACTCAGCAGTAAAAAAAAGAAAGAAAAATGTCAAAAATGGCACATGGATGTATTTGGAGAATATCTTTCTGAGCAAAGGTATCACAAACCAAGAAAGATAGGGAGAGGATTTACTCACTCATGTGTGGATTTTAGACAAAAGGCAAAGAATACCGAACCTGAAATCATAACCCCTGAACAGCTTGGGATCAGAAGAAACTTAAGAGAGACATTCAGGGATCTCCTTATGAAGAGAAAATATAGAAGATCTTCTTAGCAAATTGGGATCAAATGGGTCATGACCAAAGAGTTGGGAACAAATTATGAAGGAGGAGTTGGCTGAGTTAGAGGAGCAACAAGATGGGAGAAAAGAAGATGGATATGTTGATAGAGGAAAGCAATGTGGGTTTGGAAATTGGCAAGGTTGTAGGGGAACCTTTAAAAACTCACATGATGTCCCTGGCTTGGACTCCAACCAATAGTGGATGCAGTGCCTAAATAGGACTTCCCCTATAGTCAAATGAATATCCAACCTAAGTATCATTATAGAACCTGCATCCAGCAATGAATTGAGGCAGAAACAGAGATCTGTAGCTAAGCACCAGGTGGAGTTCCTGGTCGAGCTGCAGAGAGAGAGAGAGAGAAAGAGAGAGAGAGAGAGAGAGAGAGAGAGAGAGAGAGAGAGAGAGAGAGGAGGAGAGAGAGAGAGAGAGAGAGGGAGGGAGGGAGGGAGGGAGGGAGGGAGGGAGGGAGGGAGGGAGGGAGGGAGGGAGGGGGAGAGAGAGAGAGAGAATTTTTAAATGAACAAAGGGATAGGGATTATGAGGAATCCCACAGAGAAGGCTGGCAGTGCTCAAGGAAGCTCACTGAATCAAAAGCAGCAATTTAGGGTTCTTCTGGAAAAGGAACTAAACCTACAAAGGCGGAAGATGGCTGTCAGTTGGCATGGGCAGTATGTGGATTCTCATGGAGTAGGATCAAACTATGTTCCTGTGCATGAAGTGGCACCTTGGAGCCCATTTCCATCAGAGGAACACCTAACCCAGTCTTAATATTGAAATGAGAGAATTGAAACTATCTCATATGGAGTCACAAATCAGAACTGACCCACCTTGGGCCTTTTTTCCCTTTATGGGAAAAAGATAATGGGACAGGGTAGGGGATGCAGAGGGAGGCTTAGGAGTGATTGGGAAGAGGGAAGGGTGGTTGACCAGGGGGATAAATTAAAATAAAATTAAATAAAAAATCTGAACAGGAATAATAAATAAGGGGACAAATCTAGAGGTTACACATGGAGCTTTCTGGGAAGAAGAAATCAAATAGATTTTAAAGAAAGGCTGAGTAGGTAGAATCAGGAGTGCTCTCTATAAACAGACTATAGGGCCCTAGTTCTGATGTTGACACCCACACAAATGATTGGACATGGAAGTCAATTGGTGTTTACAATGATTCTTCACTCCTACATTCTAGTCTCTTTGATTCAAGAAGGCACTCTGTAGGATACTGAAGGATATATGTGGATTAAGTTAGGCTCCTCTATAAAATAAGAGTTAGCTTCTGAAAAATGCTGATCTTCCCTCAATGACTTGACTTTGTTAAAGACATTGTCATTGTGGTCAGAGTTCACAAGAAACAACTCTGTTTTTCTTCTAGGGATAGTCACACAACAAATGGAAATGCAGTGTGAATAGTGACTTTGGAGAAGACACTTGTTTGTTTCAGGATGACATCATTAGATATGACTGAGAGATAGATGAACCAACCCAGAGTCTGGGGATCTCTGCAAGCTAGGTGAGGGGAGGTTTCCTGACTTCCACAGTTTAACTGACAATGGTCATCTGGAGTTTTCTTTTTACAAGTCCATATTTTAAAAGCAATAACATAAACCCTGTGAATTTTTTTTTCTTTTCTTTACTCTTTCAGGGCCTGATATCTACCTCCCAAATAAATACACAGAGATTTATTCTTACTTATGAATGCACAGCCTTAGCATTGTTTGTTTTAAGGCATTTTATCTAACTAAAATTCACACACACACACACACACACACACACACACAGACACACACACATACACACACACACACACATTCACACACACACACACACACACACACACATACACACACACACACACACACAGGCACACATTTCCTTCTCACTACCTGGCTGGCTGTGTAGCTGTGTGACTGACCCCAGTATATCCCTTTCCATTTTTTCTCACTCATGTTTTCCTCTTCTATCAAGTCAAGATTTATCTTCCTATTTATTCCCTCTACCTGCAAACCATACTTATTCCTACTGGCTAGTCAACTTTTTATTAGACCAAATGGGTGTTTTAGACAGTCAACATAACAGCTTTACAGAGTTAAACAAATGCAACATATCATTATATTATTAAACAAAATTTCACTGAAGAAATGAAGGTTAAATTAATTAAACTAATACTCCACAACAGAAACCCTCTTTTCTCATAACATGTCTTCAAATCAGTCAACAACGTTTAAAAGAACAACAAAGAGCAACAACTTCAGCATAAAAGAATCAAGGACACCCTTGCAGATCCCCCAAGACCTGCTTGGCAATAGTTCAGTGGGAACTTGGACAGTAGAGAAGTGTTTTGTGGGAATCCATTTGTAGGCAAAGTTTTATAGACTCTCTTATTTCCCCAGGGCATGAAACCAGACAAGATTGCTACAACTCTCTCTGAAATCATGAAGAAAATGACTATTTATTAAGTATGCAGTGTTTATCTTCAGGCCAGAATACGGCCTCAGATCACATTACAGGTGATTCTTTAAATCACCATGCAGTCAGGAGCTTTGAAAGTTAGTGCTTTTAACCTCACAACCATATCTGAATTCTGGAAATGGCTTTCTTAGTAGTCTCATGAATGTGATTGGCTCTCTTCTCATTATCAAGAGAAGGTAATATCAAAAGCCAGAAGAGGTGAATTTTCTTTTTGAAATCCTTCAAAATGTCAGAAGAACAATCAAAGCATCTCAAGCAATAGGCATATTCGTGATGGAACCTTGTAAACAAGAACCATGAAACATTGTCTACAAATGGTTGTCAAATCTAGAATCTCCATAGAAACCTCAAATCATAAAAATTCAAGAAATGGCCCAGAATCTTGTTATATTTTTGTAAGTTTCAGTTTACAAGAAATGGTACATCAGTGAGATGCAATTTGTCAGTCCCATTTGTCACTACGGCTTCTATCAAGTCTCAGAATTTTAATTTATGAGCTCTGACATAAACATATGAAGCTGCTTATATGGAACACATGTGGAAGGTCCTTCCTGAAGGCTCATGAGAGGATTAATAAAGAATTTCTACATTCTTCCATGTGTAGCCATAGTTTCTTTCAGTTATATGATCATCACCTAAGTAATTGATGCAAGTAAGACAGAACTGTGTATCTTATTCACCAGAAGTAAACAGGGCTACAGCCTCGGTAGCCCTGTTTCATTTCATCTGCACATACAGAAGCATGTACCTTCTAAACAGCACTTAGCCAGTGAAGTCTGTCATTTAACTTCTAGATCATTTCTGCCATATACTGTCCCTTCCCACTAAAATTTGAAAGTAAAGAATATGAATAAGTTGACAGTTCACTAAAGAATATCAAATGCCTAATATTGGCTGTTATCTTCATTATTATTAGCAAATAAAAGTTGATGCTTCCGTATAGCTTCTGTGTGTTATGTTTCATGTGTATGTGTGTGTTCTATTATTAAGTGGGTGCCCCTGTGTGGGGCTGTTGGGCCTTATCTTCCATCTAAATTGAGACAGGCTGTCTTGTTCTAAAATTTGAAACCCTGACAGATGGCTGTGAAGCTCATAGAGATCCTCTTCTCTGTGTCCTCCACACCTTTCAGGGATAGGACAGATATACCTTCCACTGGATCTGCCTCTAAAGAATGTTTTGATTTATTTTATTTCGTTTCGTCATACTGTATTTCATCTTATTTTCTGTGTTTGTGTTTATGTGTGTGTGTAAGTGTACATATGTGCACATGTGTGAAGAAGCCCTTGCATGTCATAAGGGGCATCAGATCCACTAGATTTGGAATTATAGGTTCTTGTGAGCTATCATGACTGAGCTGGGAACTGAACTTTAGTCATCTGCAAAAGTAGAAAAACTTTTAACCACTACACTATACATCAACCCTTGGATTTGTGCTCTTAATTTGTTCTCTAGATACAAACTCAAGTTATTGACTTTCAACATCAAGCAGTTTTATATAAAAAAAAAATTGTCCCATCTCTTGAATGCTTCTCCTTTGATACGGTCATCAGCTAACAATTTCTCCTAGGTTTCTTTGGGACCATACAAACTTGAGGTTTTGAAATTGTCTAGATTGCTATGCGATTGGGAAAGTTCCTCTGGAGGGAAACACATGCAGCTTCTCTCTAATTAGTGGCATTGGAGCTCTGTTCCTTCCACACAACCCTTTTCCAGATGCTTTGTGCCAAAGGGACTGACAGAAAAGTTTTTATTCTAATTTCTAATTGATTCCTTGTAGATACTTCTTTTGTTTTGTCTTGTGACAGTAACTCATGACTAAGGCATTTAAAACTACATCAGACCCTTTTGAAAATGCTGTCATTATGAGTCAAGAACTGAGTTCAAAATTACCAATCTTCTGGGAAACAATAATAAGAGACCACAGACATTTAAGTAAGGAAAGTATCCCTTCACATCTATAGCCAAGTCTCAATGCTCATGGCAGCACCTACCAATGTGGTGTAACTCAGCACAAACTTAGGTGAGTGAGCATAGAATAGGCATAGCAAAAACAAAAGACATTTGAAAGTTCTCCCCAGAGAAGTCATGCATGTGCTACTGGATATATCTTATTTTTTGGTAAGTGCCACTTTTAATCATAGTTGAACTTAAAACTCTATGTTAAAAATTCTTTGTTCTACTCTGCTGAGAAGAAGGAGAGGAGGGAAGAATAGAAAGAAAAAAGTCAAAAAACAAAGAAAATATAAGTGAATAATATCAATTGGAAAAGCCACAGAATATATCTTCATCTCCTCTTAAATACTTGAAGTACTTTTAAATCCTTGTATGCACAAATTAATAACTTCTGGAAAATGTTGTATTCTATTTCTGCTTCTGAATGGCTAGATTCTAGGAATGGGTTAAATAAAATATTGATTCTAGCTTTTAAATTCTATCACTAATAGAATTAGAGATTGATTATTCTACTAGAAAAATACTTTTTAAATACTTGAAGATTAAGAAGAAAAAGTTGAATGCATTACAAGAAATAAATGCATAGTAGGAGTGTAATTTATTTCTTTGAACTTCATCTATTCTTAAACAAGAAATATTTTGTCCAGATTATATTTCTATTATTCACTAAATATATTGCCAAATTGGTTATTGTATAGTTCTAGCTCATGTGTTATATGCAAGCACATGAAGATACATTACTTTTTTATGTGAAGATTTAAGCCAGTTTTCTTCTGAAACATATATACAGGTATGATTGGTTTTGTATATTCCTATTTTCTTGGTCTCTGTTTAGAATTTCAAAAGCTATCATATATCTGCCTTATGTCATAGAATTAATTAATAACTGAAATGAATGAAAAACAGCAGTAAAAATCTATCATATTGTATATCAATCAAATACACTTCTAAAATAGAAAAATGCAAATTTATCAAATAGTTCCTAGGGCTTATATCATGAAACTATGATCCCTGTTTAGAGACATTTTAGTTGACTGTTATCCCTGCACTTCTGTATCATACAACATAGCAAGAATTTGTATTCATTGACTACAATGCTTTTTAAAAATTAAAAATTAGAACTACAAACATTTATCATGTTCATTGTTATAATTTACAGTAGTCTTGTAAAATTTACCATTTTCCCAAAATTAATCTTTGAACATGTCATAAAACCAAAACAGTCACCCCAAGAAACCAACATTCATCACTTTCTCTTTGCAGCCCTTCAATCATCTTTCTAATGTAATTTAAGTCTTCATCACATAATGCAGTTACTATTGGAGAGGGAGTATGCAATTACACAGCATGCATGTGTGGAGGTTAGAAGAAAATTTGGAAATCTGATTCTTTCCTTTCACTCTGTTGTTTGATTTTTTAAAATTAATTAGCAAACATTGTACTTGATTTTTCTTTTACATTCCCCCCAAATTTCTTTGTACCTCTTTATATCTTCAAAATCCTTTTCATTTTAGTGACACATTTGTCCTATTACCATATTAACATATGGACATTGCTGTCCATTTCCCTCTTATTGAAACAATATATGGATTCATTTTCTGTGTCTTTGTAACATTTCTAACTCTCTGGGATGTACATCATTCCCTGTTATTGTGAGTAATATATAAATGTAAAACATTTATTACTTCACGGAACATAGAGTCTTTTGGCTGTATCTTCATACATTGTACAGCTGTGTTATATAGTAATTCTATTTCTAGTATACTGGCCAAACTTTGTATTTATTTCTATAATAAACATAATACATTCATTCTATCTTCCCCGTCTAGAATGCAAAATCTTTTTTTCCATATTTTCAGTATTTGTTGTTGTGTATTTTTTTAAAGTTAATCCTTCTAAACAGTGCAATGGAATCTCAAAGTACTTGTAATTTAATTTTCATTGTTTGCTAAATACGTTAGACATTTACAAAAATCATTTACTCCCATGTATGTCTTCTCACTTTATATTTCATTAACCTGTTTGCCGAATGAAAAGTTTGTGAAGATACAATACAATCTTTATTTTTAATTATACATTTTAAGTAAAAAGCTCCTGAGTGAAATACAGATGAATATGATTTTTTTCCATTATGTTAGTTGGCTGTTTTTTCAATTGGCTGGTAGTTTCCTTTAATGTAAAGAAAATTATAAATTTCATACAGTTCCATTTATTGATTCTTGGTGCATTTCTTGTACTGTTAAGCCTTGCTGGCTCTACTAATATCTTATATTACTACCATATTTCTCTGAGAGTTTTGGTATTTCAGCTTTCGAATTAGAACATTTTTGTGTACTATAAAGCAATATATAGATATGTCTTTTCTTATGCAGATGGATATCCAGTTTAAGCCAACCCTTTATGACCAGAAGGTCTGACCATGGAGTCACACAAAATAAGAAAAAAATTATGACATCTTGAATTTTTCCTGGGAACCAGTGAAACTCAGCAGGGAAATGGTAGGGAATGTCAGTCTCATTTTTTTTCTATTCAACAGAAGTCCTCTTTGTGTGTTTGTATATCCTCTTGTGCCCCTGATCCTTTTAAGGCATTGGCCATTATTAATAACAAGAATTGTCTATCCAGAATGTGGGTAAGCAAGTAATACTTCAATCAGAACTTGGTAATAATTTATATATTTTGTTGAAAAAAATACTAATTTGTAAATTCTCTAAAACATCCTACATTCCCATAAAATATGCACAAGGAGTCTTATTTCAACATATACGCAGCATCATTAAATTCTGTTTATATATATATATTTATTTGTTTTTATTAATACCTGTTAGTAGTCTATGTGATGATACCTAATTGCAAGTTTGATTTGCATAACCTCGTTATACCATCTACATTATTGACAGTGTTGGGGTTCACTTTGCACAAATTGAGACATTTCTGAATCAGTTATCAGAAATTTACTCAGTAATAGAATGCTTTTCTCAATTGTTTCATTCTATAATGTTTTCAAACAGTTTTTAATATTCTTTTTAGAGTAAAAATATAAGGCAGTGTCTCAAAGAGCACACTATTCTTTATTTGAATCTGAGTCCAGTTTTTAGCTCCCACAGGTGGCTCACAATAATCTACAAATCCATTTGTGGAGGCCATGCCTCTGATTCCTAGTGTCACTCATACTCACATGCAATCATCCTCAAGACATACATAAATGATTCTAAAATATATCTTAAAAGAAAATATGTTTTAAATTTTGAATATTTAAATACTCATTCAAATTATGATTTTTTGTCCTTGTTTATCTTGAGAAATTCTGAGGTTTGGTCACATGAATTCCCAAAAAAATGGCATTTTAAAAATTTCTTTTCTTTGCATATTGACCCCAAATCACTGTTTAGTCAAAAGCAATAAAAACATTAGTCTTAAGGGGAAGAGCTTTTTGAGACTGAGTTTTGGTTTGTGTAACACTGGATGTCCTGAAACTAACTTTGCTTATCAGGCGAGTCTCAAAAAGTATGTCTGGCTTCAGCTCTTGACGTCTATCTTAATGCCATGTGGTACTTCATCCAGTGAAAAGAATAATCTTCAGTGAGCAATATAAAAGTTCCCATTTAGAAAGTGTATTTCAAAACTGAACAATGTTTTAAATATTTTTCTTCAATAGGAACACTATGCAAATACAGTAAAGAGATAAGTATATTATTTCAGCTAACAAAATAATCCATATCAATACTATATTTCCAGAGCGGGCTGACCATAATAAACTTATTTACATTTATAAAAGGAATGAAAATGTCTTTGGACAACTTGGCAATGGGAATTTTTCTCTTGTCCCAGATCACAGTGGGAGTGCTTGGAAATTTCTCCATATTATTTTATTATTTCAATTTGATATTCACAGGAAAACATTTAATGCCAAAAGATCTGATTATAGAGTACTTGACTTTAGCCAATTGCTGGTCTATCATCTCAAGAGGCATTCCTCGGATGATGTCAGATTTTGGATTTAAGTATTTCCTAGATGATGTTGGGTGTAAATTGATAGTGTATATTTACCGAATAACAAGGGGAATGTCTCTGTATGCCATGTGCCTATTAAGAGGCTTTCAAGTAATCACAATATACCCTAAAAATTCCAGGTGGATGAAGCTTAAATACAGAGTCACAAAGTACATCAGGCCTTGTTGCTCAATCTGTTGGTTTATTCAGCTGCTTCTAAACATCTTGACCCCAGCAAGAGTGTTAAGCCCCAATTACAACAAAAATTCAACTAACACAATGACTTATGAACATTGCTTGTCATGCCCAACCTCGCCCATGAGGAATGAGGCAACAGCAGGCTCTTCTTTCAGAGGTTTATTCAGGAAACTTGAACACGGCTTCTTCTTTTTTTCTGGACTGCCAATCACAGGGCGCCATGTGGGCCATGCCAATAGGTCTGGATACAAGGGAGAAAACCAAGAGTTTAGCCCCAGCCAAATAAGGAGTTGTTTATCTCAGAGAGTGCTCACCATGGCGAAGGTGGAAGGCGGAAGCTAGCTCCATCTTTAAGGTGCAGCCACCCCGCTCTCTACAGTTCCCTTTTTTGTTTTTATAAAGGAATTGGCAAGTGAGCACAGAGGTCTACTCTCTATTGTGCAAGAAACATTATCCCAAGACTCCTTTTGGGGCGTCTCCCTAGGGATTATGTGACTCGTTCGACACCCTTTTTTCACAGAGGTGGGACATTAGGGTGACAAACCCACATGCAAGCAGACATGCTCTCCTTGAGCCCTCCAAAACATAGCTGAGGTGCTCAACTGCAGTGCACTAGCCTTGCAACCTGCAAAAAAACCTTAATCTTTTAAGGCAGCTAGCCAAACACAGGGGGACTGTCCAGTCTCTATGGCTGCAAAGGCTTGGGCAATCATAGCTGCATCCTGGCACTGTCTGGTCCTAATGAAGCAAAGGCACCACAGGCAGTCCTCAGAGACCAGCGCCATCAGGCCAGCTATAGCTCCTAGTCCTGCCCATTCCTTCAGATAATTCATGGCAACAGCGAACCAGGTAGCGAATCCCTCAGCTAGTCTGGCATCCATCTGGGTCGAGTTGACAGTCACAATGGTCACTTGAGATCTTCCATCAATCTATTGAACTGTCCTGTCCAATTACCTAAAAAATAACTTGACAATTGTTTAGATAGATTTGCAGCATGGGTACTTATCAGGACGAGCACCAGAATTCTCCTCACAGGGCCTATCATCTTTCCCTTCCTCTGGTTGGACTTTCCTGGTCAGCCGTTCTGGAACCCACACTGGATCTCGCTGATCCTGAGGAAAAACACAGACAGACCCTCGTGCCCAAGTCAGTACGGGATCAGGCCCTCGCCAGAAGCCCGACAGTATGTCCTTCCATTTAACTAGGCCTCTACATGTGCCATGGGAGTCTTGATGTCGGTCTGCAGCAGAGTGCCCAGAGGCATCCAAATTTAAAAAATTAATGGTAAAGAGAGCCAGAGAAAGTCTCTCCTTTGGGGTGCGGCCGTGGCCTATTGTACACCATGTTTGTCTTTCTGGGTCTGTCTTACTTTCCTCAGGATATGTTCTAGTGCCATACATTTGCCTGCAAATTCAGGAAGCCATTTTTTTTTTAACTGATGAGTTCTACACCACTGTGAAGAGAAATTCCATTTTTGATACATTCTGCAGTTTGAGAGCATCTAGGTTGTTTTCTGGTTCTGACTATTACAATAATGCTGCTACAAAAATAGTTGAGCAAATGTCAAGCGGTAAGAATATGAATTATTTGGGTATATGCCCAAGAGTAGTATTGCTGAACCATTAGGTAGACTTATTCCCAGTTTTCTGAGAAACTGCCATACTGATTTCCAAAGCAGATATACATGTTTACATTTCCACCAGCAATGGAAAAAATGTTCACTTTATTTCCCATTCCCTTCAGCATAGGCTGTCATCAGTGTGTTTGATCTTAGCCATTCTGACATGTGTAATATGGCATCTCTGAATATTTTATTTTCATTTTACCGAGAGCTATGGATATTGAACACTTTTTAAAAAGTCTTTCAATCTTTTGAGATTCTTCTGTTGAGAATTCTCTATTTGCTCTGTGTCACTCTTTTTAATTGGATTCTTTGTTTTTTGACCTCTAGTTTCTTGAGTTCATTATATATTACAGAGAACAGTCCTCTGCCATACATAGTATTAGTGAGGATCTTTTCATATTCTGTAGACTGTTGCTTTTATATTATTTACTGTGTCCTTTGCCTTACAGAAGATTCTCAGTTTTATAAGCTTCCATTTATTAATTTTTTCTCTCAGTGTCTGTGCTACTGGTGATATATTTGGAAGTAGTCTTCTGTGTCAATTCACTCAATGCAGTTTCCTACTTTCTTCCTTAATAAGTTTCATGTAACTGGACATAGGTTGAGGTCTTTGATCCACTTGAACTTTTGCTTCTTGCAGTGTGATAGATATGGACCTATTTGCATTCTTCAACATGCCCCCATTCAGTTATACCAGCATGATTTGTTTAAAATGTTTTCTTTTTACATTGTATATTTTTGGCCTATTTGAAAAAATTGTATGTTCACAGATGTGTAGATTAATGTCAATGTCTTCAGTTTGATTCCAATATCAAGCCATTTTTATTATTATGGCTCAATAGAAGCACTTACTATTTATAAAAGTGTTAGTTATAAGTATTATAGGTAATGGAAAATGATGTTAGGTTTGGGGCTCTTGTTTTAAAAAGAGAAAATGGAATATGTAATGGGATTATATTATGTTGTAAATAATTGTGCCACCTATTAGTTTAATAAAAATGATGATTGGCTGAAGGCAGACAGGAAGTGTGGGCAGAGCTATCAGTCTGGGAAAACTCTGGGGACAGTAAGAACAGAGAAGAGATGCTACAGACACACCAGAGTAGTGTAGTGAACTAAGAAGTAATATTAAAGATAAGAAACAGAAACTGGTGTCTACTACAGTGTGAGACTACTCCTGTGCTTGAATTTTTTACTTCACTGCGGGAAATCTGATAATGGGCATTTGCTGTAATATCTACAGGTTCTGCACAGAAAGGGAGGGTTTGTTCATGCTGGTCACATCCATTGAAATCTAATATTCTAACTAATAAGTATTTTTTAATTTCTTGAGGTCTAATGGAAACTATAATTTTCTTAGTTATGTGTATATGTAGCAAATATCAGTGGCATTTTATAATTAACTGCTTTCCTCTCAGTTTGACACTTAAAATATTTTTAAACCTGTATGGTATGTACAGTAACACTATTTTGACTGTCAAGACCAGAACTTTGAAATGAAAATGACATATGACTTCTTAAATCCAAAAGTGCTTAGAGACAGAGTGGAAAATAGATGAATTTTAATATGTTCATTTTAGCACAAACACAGTCACCTCCGCCTGTGCTCAAATAGCAATGATGATGTCAAACATACTAAGGCTTTTTATGTGATTTATGTTTATCACGTGACAATTTATTAATTTATTGATATTTTATTGTATATTTGTTTATGTTTTCATTTGGGAGACAAGTAAGTAAGTTGGCTGAGGGGTAAGAAACTGCTCTTTCACAGGATCTGGGTTTGGTTCCTAGAATTCACTTGTTGCTTCCAGCAAGCTGTAACTCTAATTCTAAGGGGTTTTGGCATCTTCTTTTGATCTCTGCAGGCATTGAATTCTCATAGCACTGATATTTACATACAGCAAAAACATGTCTTTAAATTAAAAATAAATGGATAAAACTCTTTAAAAATAAGTGTTCACTTTGACATAAATTTTATTTCATAGGCAAATTTCAATATAGATTTTTAGTACTTCTGAGATTTTGTTAATGTGCAGGGTGATCTGACCTTTCCAAAAGTTGTATCATCTCTCAGCTTAATTTCAGAAGCATAATATGAAGCTGATGTTTATAATGTTATCAGAAATATGAATCATTATTATTGCAGAGGTAAAGGTTATAGTGATAACTACTATTTTATTTACTAATTTATTTTTTGATGAATCTATTATAATGACATTTATGATATACTTAAATAGTCTTGATGCATGTGAGATAATAAAGTAAACTTTGAAGAATGTGAAACATTAAAAATTGTCCATTTATATACCATCATAAATGTGCATTTAAGTTCAGCTGAGGGTTAGCACCCTGATATATCATGCATGCAACTCTGTTTTTTTCATTAGCAACAATGATAAACACTGACTGAAGGCATGACAGCAGGTAGTATGACTAAGCCAGGCAAATAACTAAAGACATTTGGCATTAACTGCCGTTGATAGATACTCATAATTTACCTTTTCTTTCATGTTGCCTTCCAAAAATGAATATGCAAAGGATTCAGAACCAGCATTTATGCCAGTAGATATCTAACACAGACTCCTTTTATAACCAGATCATAAACATAGAGTCATAAATGAATATTGTTTACTCCACAAATATATTCATATCTTATATTTTCTAGAGTTGTGTACTTTTTATATCTCCATTCTAATATTTATTAAGGATAGAAAATTATTGTAAGTTAAATATAGTAATATTATTGCATAGGTAGTCTATACATCATGGAAGATAAGGTGGATTATCAGATTGGCTTAGTACCTCAATATTTCATCACATTACCTTACAGGTTGCATTATGAACTGTATCCAGAGTCATCCTCAGTGGGGAACAAAATTTTCATAAATACCAGGAACTGGCACAAGGAAACTTTATATCTTTCCATCTCACCTCTCTATTATGGACTTATTCTTGAGTCCTTTCCATCTGTTTAATTTTTTTTTTTACTCCAGATTCCTATTACAAAAGAGGACCTTACTCAGCCACCTTTTTCTGCCTCTGCTGCTCAGAACAAAATATAAAGTACTCACCTGGTTTCTTTTCTTTGCAGGATGCTGGATTCATTGAACAAAGACTGACTCTTATAAGCAGTGTGATAAGAGAGTCCACTTCTGAGGTAGAGGTAAATGACTCTGACCTTAACTCCCTCCAGAACTTCAATTTTCATTGCATATTCAGTGGCAGTGACAGATATGGCTCTGGAACACAAGGTCATTTATGACAATTCTTCTATTAATAATTAAGAAAGAACATTTAAAGTTTAGTGTGACTTTCTCCAATGGGATAAAATATTTTGAAGAGGCACTGAGTTTCCATGATTTGTTAAAGTTGATTGGGTCTCCTTTGGAAGGTGCTAGAGAAGTTTCTGTGACACTTTGGATTTCACATTACACTGACTTTGTCCAACAAAAGGAGCATGGTTAACTATTGGAAGATTTATAACACCTATTAAATAAAATTTTCAAAGGTTTAATGCATGAATATGTGTTTTAGTAAAGTCTACAAATGGTTATCTTCCACTTACCATAATTCTGTCCAGTTTCTCAAAACAAGGAAAGAAAACCAAGAAATAAAAATCACCAACTCTATATTGTGACTCTAGTATGTGTCTAGTTTGGGGGCATGAATGGAAGCATGAGTAGTGTCTAGAAGGTTGAAATAAAGAAATCTGAACTTCCTCTTCAAAAAGCTTTTTTTGGGGGGCAATTACCTCTTTAACTAGGAATGGAGTTTTCTGACCAACTCCATTCTTTAGAAATTGTTTTTAGATTAATCTTGTGCTAATTTCCAGTGTACTGTCATCACAAGTAAAGTCACATGTGCAAGTGTTCTTCTCTGTCTGAATAAAACCTGTTTGCTTATAATCATCTACCATTAAAAAGGTTTTAACATTTTCCTAACTTTTTTCATGATTATCTCCAAGTCTTAGGAGGAAGTAGTGTTACATAGGTGTCATATTTTTAGCTGGGCCCCACAGAGGCTCAGAACCTTGAACAATTGTAGGCTTCTATATTAATCACCATATATTACAATAAGAAGCTTCTCTGACAGGGATTGAGATATATACTTACATTTCCAAATAAAGATAAGAGCTTAGTGGCCCATTTATTGCTTTGGCACTTTAGCAGAATAGTTTTATGGTTCCTCTGGGTGATGAATTAGCTTAACCCAATTTTAAGATTAGTAGCTAGTTCCCAAGACTCACAAGATCCTTGGTAAAATTATGAACTGTGAATAATGGATTTAAAGTGTCTGTTCTTGTAGGCAAAAAGGAAAGAGAGTCAAAGACAATTTCTTAGTAGCGGCATTTTTTTTTTTTTTTTTTTTTTTTGTGGAGGATTTCATGGTTGGAGGAAAGCAGAGGCACAGCTCCTTTAAGAGATGCTTTCTGAACCAACATTAGCAGGAAAAAATGTGTGACTCTTCTAGGATGCCCTGCTGCCAAGTATTTAATGGAGTTTATGTACAGTGGGAGGAAGTGCTCTTCTTGGTGGCAGTATAGACCCTAAAAATCCCCAGAGTTGGGGTGGTAAATATGACTCCTGTCAACACTTCTCTATGAAACTAAACTCCCTATGAAGCTAGACTAAGAAGCTGGGTAGAGCCAGCCAGCTAAAATTTTAGTTCTATCCAGAATTACCAGATTAAGGGTGTGATAAAGATAAAAGAAATAAAGACAGATTCAGACAAAAGAAAAACTTAAAGTCATTTACAGTGTGTTTTAAATAAAACACATTTACAGTGTGTTTGAGAAAAAAAGAGAAAAGAATAAAGAAATTTCTTTCTAAAAGAAAGTTACGTAATATGGATCAATAAGGGTTGTCTATCTTGTTGAATTTTTCATAAAACCAACTCTGTTTCATTGATTTTTTTTTGTTTTGTTGTCACCATTTCTAGGATGTTGATTATAGCACCCAGTTTATTTCTTGTCATCTTCTTATTTTGAGTGAGCTTGTTTCTTTTTGCTATGGAACTTTCAGTTGTGTTATTAAGTCATTTGTGTGATGATGCTCCAATATTGTATGTAGGCACTGAATGCTATAAACTATCCTTTGTAAACAAAGGCTTACATTAATTTCATAATTGGTCAGTCATATAACTTGCTAATTCTTAACACTTTAACCAACACCTGATTAGCTAAGTGGCTTGGTACCTTTTCTCAGAGCAGCATTTTACTTCTTTCCTCTGCATTTGATAACATCTTTCTCTGCTGGCATCTATGCCTTGCTCTTCCTATTCCCAGAGTTTACTTAGTCTAGTAATCCCACCCACACTTCCTGTATGCCTGCTGACCAATCAGCATTTTATTAAACCTGTAGGAGGGACAAATATTTACAGTGTACTAGAACATGATTCTACTCCATTTATTCTTTTTATTTTTATTAAATATAAAATATATCACCACACTTCAAATTGAAAATTCCTTCTAAAGACTTGTGTTTTAAAGTTCATTTCTCAATTATGGCATTATGTAGAAAATACTTTTGAAAATTAAACACAAATGATGGTGGTCAGAAATGGTGTACCTTTTACATATGAGATTCATAAGTTATAACACATGGTTATGTTAATAGTATGTATAAAAGTATATACAACATTTTTAATAAAAGAAATAAAATACTGAAAAAAATTACTACCATATGGATTGTTTAATTTAATCCCCTTATTTAGAGCTCAAGTAATTCAATTGAAAGGGTAATATAAAGAGAAAAAACAGCCAAAAGGGAAGGAGGGTAGCAGGAGAACAAGGACCTCTAAATTAAATAAACAAATCTCACATGTATTCACAGGGGCCAATACAACATGATATAATTTTCAGTTAAACATTTTTATAGGATTTATATATGAATGATTGGGTCTCAGATTCTCATATTGTGGACTTTTATTGGTTTGCCATGTCCAAATTTCATCGGATGATTTTAGCTTGAATTTTCTCTTTTTTATGTTTTTTTGTTATATCTTAGAAGCTTGTCTTTCTGGTGACATAAAGGGTGAGACACTGAATGGAAGAAGTTGAGGAGGAGCTGGAAAGTGGTACAGAATATAAAAATTTGATCAGTATATATAGTAATAGAGTAGAAAATATTTTAAATAATATGTTCAGAAAAGAAAAACTAAGATTTTAGGGCATCTAATATGGCTATCATGTGACTTTTGTCATTGAGTTTATTTATATATTACACTTACTGTAGGTTATATATGAAATTATACACATATCTTTAGAAAAATTGTGATGCTGTTTCATTAGAAACTAGTATCGGTTTATTATAATGTACTCATAAGTAAAAGCATTAAAGAACACCAATGAAATGTGAATCATAGGAGTACTTACATGTGGTGATATAACATCAAATTAGGATAATTAATGAAATATTTTCATTGAATTGTTAATTGTCAATGGATTAAACATTACTCATTTATTGTTTGTATATATTGCATATAATTATTGTAGCTATTGTATATAGTTTTTCTAATGTTAGCTATAACCTTCTTTTTTAAATTTGACACAAAAGGGGACATGTGTGGATATGTTTCAAATATAATAAAAACAGTCAGGGATAGCAGAGGTATCTACCCCCAACCAGTATAGGAGAATCAGACAGTGGTAGATCATACCTTTAACCCCAGCACAGGGAATATCCGGGAGTGGTGACCTATGACCTTAATCCCATCAAATCTGAGTTTGAGGTTATCTTAGTTTACAGAATGAGTTCCAGATTCCCAGGCAGGCAGTGGTGATGCCATGCCTTAATTGAGTAAAGAAAATATTTAAGGCAGGCGTAGACAGAGAAGGCAGAAGAAGCCATGGCTCACACTGTTAGTCCCAGTACTTGGGAAACAAAGATAAGAGAATCTCTGTGAGTTCAAAGCCAGCCTGGTCTTCAAAGCAAGTTCTGGGACAGCCAGGACTGTTACACAGAAAACTCTGTCTGGAAAAAACAAACAAACAAACAAAAAAACAGACTGGAGGAGGTGAATCTGTTCTATAATATCTCTGACTGTTTTTATTATATTTGAAACATATCCCTACATTTACCTCCAGCTAAGTTCTGTATATTTCACTGAACTTTGATTCAGGTTGAATAGCAATGGTGAAAACATGCAACATTGCTTATGGTTTTACATTGTCAGTAGCAATCACTGTATACAGCAGTTGCACCAGAAATAATAAAAATAGATCTCTATATCATTTTTCATAAACTCTTAATCAATTTTACATTTTTCTAAATGTTATACTTACACCAATTTCCATATATACTTGTATACATTATTGAATGGGATCTACATATGATGGAAAACTTGTGATTTTTAAATTTTCATTCTGAGATGTGTGACCTGGCTAAATATTGTTCCTTATAAGTCAATCAATTTTTCTACACATTTTGTAATTTCATCTTTTATTGTTGTTAAATAATATTTTGTTTTGCATTGCATGTAAATACATATATAATTATGAATTTTTATGTAAATGGACATGTAGATAGCTCTCACTTTCTTGTTCTAGTAAATAGAATACCAATAAAAATGTCTTTAAGATACGATATGGAGTTCTTTGTACATATATACCGAGGAGTGAAATGCTTCTTGACACACACGTTGATGGCCTAACATAATTTCTGTGTTCATGCCTTTAGAATGTAACATAAAGAGATGTCTGTGAAATAACAAACAGCCAAGATTACTTTACGAAATAAAAGCCAAGATTCCTTGACAAAATAAAAGCCACAAGAAGAAAAATTTTTATTGAAAGCTTCAGGTTGATTTTTTTGCACATTATGCTAGCAATAGAAAGAATTTCACACCTTCAAGTTGAAAAGTAAAATGTGTCTCCAGCCAATAGAATTTGCTCATGTAGGCTATTGAGTCAAACAGCTGACTAAACTCCCATGGACACTTCAGCTGACTACTAAAATTTTGGCATTAAATTTTTGATGGTGACAGATTAGGAAACAACTGGATAATAAAAATATTATTCATATACTTAAAATGATATTAAGTGATTTTTTATTCCTTATTAGGAACAACCTAAGCCTGGATACAATAGAGTAATGATTCATAAGAACTAAAGTACCAAAGGATGGAAAACACACATTAGTGAGGCGATTGATGTTCACCACCCACCAATTATGATTGTGAAAAAGAATAAGGCAGCTTCTTAACATGGAGGGGAGAGTATAAAAAGTTATAAAAGTAAGCACTAGAAACAGAATGTTCTGAGTGACTCTGGATTCAAGGGAATTTCTGCTGGAACGATGGGTACTTCGGATGTGTTGAACATTCTTCTTGTGTCTGTAAAGAATGACAACCATAGAACTGCTGGACCAGGCCATGAGCACAGAAAAGAACACTTCAGGGCCCATCACAAATGCTGTATAGAGTGAACTGCAAATTTTGTCCCGCTCTACAATGGAGCAGTATCCAAAATCCCATTTTCGTGTCACATTTTGACTATTCCTGTTGATAAATGAGTATGAAAAATGAATGAAATTTATCAAAACGTACAGGATCCAGAGAAGGGAAATGTAGCAGTCAATGTTCTTTACAGCCTTGATTGCATGATCCTTCCAACATGATATTTTGGGACTAATTGTCAGGACCTGGAAAACACTCAAGAGACAGGTGATGCTAATAGACACACTCCTAAAAATTCCTTGAATATACAATAGGAGCTTGCATTCAAGATCACTCAGAAAATGTTCAAATCCCCAAACTAACATTGTTTGGGGCACTCCTGCAGAGAGAACAATCAGGGCATTGGCTGCTGCTAGATGCATGAGAATCAAATCTGTGGGCTTTAATGTGGATTCTCTGCAGTAAAGCAGATAGTAGAAAAATAAAAACAAATTTCCCAAAATTCCAGTTGTAGTTTGTGATAACAAAATAATTTTGATTGTCATATTCCAAAAGTCCATTCTGTGATTTGACATAATTTTCTTTAGAATATAGAGACCCACTATTTTTCTGGTTAATTAAATACCGAGGAGTATTTACATCTTGTAGTGAAGTAGGAACCTTTTAACTGATGAGGCTACTTAGAAACTTAAACAACATCCTCTTTAGTTCAGGGGTTCAAAATGAGTATTGGCCACTTAAACAAACCTCAACCTCTAGTGTTTGACAAGAATCATTACTTTTCATTTATGTTAATGTGAAGCTATACAATACCTCAAAATATATGTAATGATAGAAGGAGGTCCATCAATATTCATATAAAATGAAACAGAATGATGTGACAGTGGCCCCTAAATAATAAATAAAATACACAGACAATATAAAAATACAATACAAGATTTTCAGAGCATATTTATATTTTGTAGTCATCGTGTAGAAAAAACAACTTCAGTAATGTGAAAAAATTAAATACATCAATGCTTATTTAATTTTTTGTAGGAAATAAAAAAATGGAGTGAAAAGTTTATAATACAACTCAAAATATACCAATGATTTTGTGATGTGGCCATGATTTTCTTGACTCAGCTGGAGTCATCTTTGTATTAACTTGAAACTATTGTTTAATTTTCAACTCCATTCATAAAATGTCTCTTGAAAAAGTACTCTTCTTGTTCTACAAATGGGCTTAAAATGATCTAAATAACGGTATGTTTTAGTTTCTTTTAAGCTGCTTCGTTGCTTGCCTGTCACCCCATCAACTGACAAGTGGGATATTCATTTTCTGATATGTTTTTCATTACAAACTCACTATAAAATAAATTTGAGGTTTCACAGTGAGATGTTTGAGCTGCACTTAGTAACCAAGTCAAGAAATATAGACTCTCAATTTCACTTTTTCCATACTCAGTCATCTTTGGGTCATAATGCTACAAATAGACTTAGATAAGGAAAATTGTTTAAAGCACAAAATGAACTAAAGTGATACTTTAGTTAACAACTTACATCATAATAATTCATGGCTTAAGAAAAATCATACCACACACACACACACACACACACACACACACACACACACACACACACGCACGCATGTCAGGGCTGTTTGAAAGGAGATTTGCTATGGTAGAATCACACCTAAGGGACAATAACATGAAGTTAGGCAAAATATGCTACCATAAATGGCAAGGAGGGTAATATTTGATGAATGATAACAACTAGAGAAAGATGTAGGGTTTCTATTGATATGGTGTCTGGAATAATTATTTATAAACCATTAATCTTTGAGTCAAAACTTACAGAAAAAGCAATGTGTCAACATGTTTATTAGAGCAGTAAAGTCAGAATAAACTCTCACCATAGCATATTCTATTCATGTAGGAAAAGGTGTGTGGAAGTCTCTTAATTGTAATGAGATCTCCATGAAGAAGTAAGTAGATAGAAGAAACTGTTAATAAAAATCAAGCTGAATCATGAAGTCCCAGAAAAGGAACCAGTGCTCATTACAATCATCATTCATTTAGTGACAGCTTAACAATCAAGTATTGGAACAAAATTGGCTATGAATCCAAAGATATGGAGGATTTAAAATGAACCAGGGAAATTAGTTGAGCCTTTAGGAACTATCATATACTAACATTCTCCCTTTCTCAGTAGAATGATACTGTAGAACACCTTTGGGAATGGCTAAGGTAGAAAATAGAAAGTATTCTATTAAGTGAAGTGATCATGTTCAAGAAAGAACACTAGCACACATGCTATCCCAATGTACTTTCATTTCCATAGGGGTTAGAAATATTTATGTGACATGAATAAATATCCAGACCAAATCAAAACCTAGAAGAGGGCCTATAAGAGAGTAAAAAATTCTTTGTAAGGGAGGCTTACAAGACAAAACATCAAAAACAACATTAATTTAGAAACAAAATAATGCAACATATAAGCTTGAATAAGAGCAGATAAATAATGTGAGAAAGAAATTGGACAACTAAAACACTAACTATAAAAAGCCTTACAGAGACTAGATACATATGAGATAATTAAAAATAAAAGAAAATTAAAGTGTACAGAAAGTGAAGTAAAAAAAATTAAAATAGCAAACTTAGACTTGTTTAAAAGTAAGCAAAAACCATTTTAACCTGACAATGCACCTCAACGTAGATATAATATGCAATACTGATTACATTTGATCCAAAAAACAATTATAAGTGTACATGCTAATAAATTTAGTACTAACCATAACTTCTGTTTTCATTGTGGTTTCTATTTCTGTGAAGAGACACCATGACCAGAGCACTTCTTACTAAGTAAAATATTTAACTAGGGCTAGCTAACAGTTTTGTAGACTTAGTTAAATATCTTCACAATATGAAATATAGCAATGTGCAAGCAGAAATGGGCCAGGAATGTACAGTTTTGTCCATAGCAACAGGAAGTTAACTGATTTTCATACTGGGCATAGCATTAGCATAGGAAACACAACCCATTCCCCACTTCAACAGTGGCAAACACCTCCAACTACTTCAACTCTAAAGAAGACACTGCTTCATAGTAAAGGTTGGGAAACAGTCTCTCCCATTAATGGAATTAAGAAAGAAGCTAGTGTAGCTATCTTAATACCTAACAAAATATACTTCAAACAAAATTCAATCAAAACAGATTAGGAAGGACATAATATGTTAATCTAAAAAACCCTCCAAAATAAAGTCTCCATTATGAACATTTATGCCCTGAATACAATGGCATTTACATATGTAAAAAATATTAATACCTTTTAAATTGTATATCAAATTCTACACATTTTAATAGTGTGATACTTCAAAATACCAACCTCACCAATAGAATGGTCTAATAGATAGAAACTTAACAGAGGACTAAAAGACCTAGCAGGTCTTATAACTGCAATGGATGCAACAGATATATAAAAAATATTCCACCAAACACAAAATAATATACCTTCCTCTCAGCACAACATAAAGTATTCCCTAAAATTGAACACATACTCAGAAGTAAGCAAATATGAATAAATAAAAATATGAGAACAACCCTTTGTGTCCTATTTGACCACCATAAACTAAACTTGACAAACCTCAAACTAGCTTACAAACTCATGGAAATTGAACATCTCTCTATTGAACCATCTCTGGGTCAAAGGATAAGTAAAAAAAAAAAAAAGATTAAAAACATTTTGAAATTCAATTAAATTAAATATACAACATAACCAAGCTTATGAAAATGCAGTCAAAGCAGTGCTACAGAAAAGTTCATAGCATGAAGCGAATACATAAAATATTTGAAAAAAATCTCACACAAAAACTAATACCACAACTGAAGCTGTAGAACAAATAGAAGCAAACTCACCCAGAAGAAGCAGACAGCAAATAACAATAAAACTATGGACTGAAAAAAAAATAGAGTCAGAATAAAAATAACAATGCCAAAAAATCAATAAAACAAAGGTTGGTTCTTTAGAAAAGTAAACAAAATAAACAAACCCTTATCTAAACTAACCAAAGGGCAGATAGGGAATATACAAATAAACAAAATAAAAAATGAAAAGGACTTAATAACAACAGAAACTTGGGAAATATGTAGAATAATTGAGTCATAGTTTAAAACCTAAAATCCACACAATCAGAAAATCTGAAAAATAAAATGTGACAGCTTTCTGAATAGCTACCACTTACCAAAATTAAATTAAGAACAGATAAATGACTTAAAAGGCTTATACACTTAAAAATTGAAGTTATTAAATGTCTTCCAACCATAAAAAACACAAGTCAACTTTGTTTTAAAAGAATTTTACTGAAATTTCAAAGAAGAATTTGTACCAATGCTCCCCAAATTGTTTCACACAATAAAAACACAAGGGACACATTCAAAACCATTTTATAAGCTACACTCTCTGATACCCAAACCACACAATGATGCAACAAAGAAAGATAGTTACACACCAATCTCTCTAATGTACATTGATACAAAAATATTCCATAAAATACTGTTAAAACAAACCAAAGAACATATCAAAGTATTACCCACTATGATCAAGTAAGCCTTATTCTAGATGTATAGGCATGGGTTGAAATATGAAAATTTGTCAATGTCATCTAAAAAATCATAAATCTGAAAGAAAAGAAACACATGATCATCTCAACAGATACTTATAATTGTTTGGACAAAATCCAACAATCCTTCATCAATTTGATAGAAAAGAAAGTAGGAAATAGTTTTAATATACTGGAACAGGAGACCATAAATACACCAGCAGCAGAGACCCTGAAAGCTACAATTAATAAACTTGGTCTCCTGAAACTAGGTAGTTTCTGTAAGGCAAAGGAAAAGGTTAACAAGACAAAACAACTGTCTAAAGAATGGGAAAGAACAGAACATCAACATTACATATAATAAAGGAATGATCTTAAAAATATATTTTAAGATACTCAAGCATCTAGAGGTCAAAACCCAAATAATCCATTAAAATATGGGGTACAGATCTAAATAGATAACTTTTGATGGAAGAATCTTAAATGGCTGACAGAATTCTCAACATCTTTATATTTCAGGAAAATACAAATAAAAAATCTGAGATATCATCTTTCACATGTCAGATTGACTAAGGTTAGAAACACCAATGACAAGATTTTCTGGGGAAATGTGGACTAAGGGAACACTTCTCCACTGTTTATGGAAATGTAAACATGTACAGCCACTTTGGAAATCTGTATGGTGGTTTTCAAAAAAACTGGAATCAACTAATTTCTTGATTTAGCAATAACACTCTTGGACATATACCCAAAGAATGCATATTTTTACCACAAGGACATTATCTCAACTATGTTTATAGCAGAATTATATGTAATATCCACAACTTGGAAACCACCTAGATGCCCCTCAACTGGAGATTGGATTAGAAAATTGTGATACATTACACAAATGGGCTCTGTTTTCTGGCAGTAAGCAGAAGTATGGCTTTTTAAAAGTGGTCTCCTGATTCAGCTTTAGTGGCAAAGACTTCATGGCTCTTTCAAGACACCCTGCTGCAAAAACACTTAATGATGTTTATGAGCCTTATGGCAGTAGTGGACATAATAGACCTTAAAATTGCCCAACGTTGTATTAAACATGGTTCATGCCAGTACCTCTGACATAAAGCTAAGCTCTCATAGACCAAAAATTCGAGTCGATCATGCTGCTATAGCTGAGAGGGCTGATAATCCTAGCTACATTTTAGGAAATGTCAAAGAAAAGAGAGATATAAAGACAGATTCAGAAAAAAAGAATAACTCTAAATGGTTTACAGTTTGTTTTAAAAGTGTATTCTTGGGAGAAAAAGCTAAAGAAAGTCATTAAAATAAATAATGTAAACAATAATAATAAACCACATAAAGATGAAATATAAACAGTCTGGATTCTATATGTTATCATGCTATTCTGTTTTTTTATTTTTTATTTTTTGACTGCAAAGAAAGTGGGATGAGCTGCTGAAAGACATTTGATTATAAATGTTACTGATTGAACTAGCCCATATGCTTAAAAAAATGTCTTTCCTTCTAAATTTAAGTCAAAAATATATGTTATTTTGGAGAAGATGTCTTCTTTTTATTTCCACAAGAGGTGAGAGGCTTTGGGTTAAATAAGTTAAAGAAATGTTTGATAAAGGAAGGTCCCTTGACAAATGTTGGGAACAGATGACACAGATAGTCCAATATTTCAGAGCAATTCTGTTGCAATTTCTTGAGTTCTGCGTTCAGAAAAGTTACAAGACTGTTGGCTGAGATTATCCAGCCTCAGAGACTACTCAACTCAGGACTTGGTCATAATTCTAAAATTTCTTTGGGTCCCCCTAAGACTAACATTGTCTCCAATGAGCAGAAAGTAGTCTGGAGAGCTATGCCCACATCCTCAAAACGTGGATTATGAAAGTTGGTCTTTGTTAGAATATTGGTTGTTACATGTTACATATAATGCTGAGGAAAGAAGTTATACAATACAAAGGAGATTAGACTTGTAATTCTTATTTTAAAAATAAAGGGCAAGTGTGGGATAATTCTGTAAATAATTCTCACTTATATATGTTTATTAAAATGATGATTGTCCAGAAGGCAGGAAGGAAATAGAGGTGGGTAATCAGACCAGAATAATTCTTGGAAGGGAAATGCAGAGCAGCACACTCACACCAGATTCTCAGAAAGTAAGATGAGAATTCTGGACTAAAAAAATGTACTAAGCCATGTCGCTAAAGATAGATAAGAATCATAGGTAAGTTTATTCATAAGTATGAGCCATAGGCAAAATAGTTTATAATTAAATAATAATATCTGTAACAACAATAATTGAGTATTTTGGTATTCACCTACATTTAATGTAGGGATATAATGTTAAAGAAATGAAACTATGATCACCACCCTATGAGACTCCTATGCTCAGATCTGTAAGGTCACTCTGCACATTTTTGGCAATGAATATTTTCTTCATAGCCAGAGTATGCTGTACAAGGTAGTATTGGGGGCATTATTCATATTCCATTAATTCCAATGTTCTCATTAGTAAGTATTCACTTAGTTTATTATGAATTAAATGTATATTTACAAAAATAGATGAGTTAACTGTATATACTGCAGATAGCAGTGACAATTTATGTGCCATTGTTATCCTGTTAGTTTGACACCTTCCTCAATTTTTATAAGGTGTTTATAGTTTTTATAAGATAAACACTATCATGATATTACCTTAGAAACAGTAAGAACAAACTATATTTTGAATCCACAAGGTGTATAGAGGCAAATTTTATAAATGATTGACATAAACATGGCTAGTGTGATACAGACACAGTCACATCAGTTTGTGATCACAAAGCCATAAAAATTAAACTCAAATAAATTTAATTCTTATATGCAGTTTGTCTTCTCTACCTTGTATTTTTAATTGTTTGCAATTGTATGTTTTTTTCTTTAACTTTAGTTTGAGGGAACTAGAGAGATGGCTCAGCACTAAAAAAGATTGCTGCTGTTGCAGATGACTTTGGTTTTGTCTATCACACCCAACTTCTGACTCACAATTAATATCTCCTCTACTTTCAGTGGATACTGACACTGTCTTATGGCCAATGTAGGCACTGAATTTTCAAACTACAAATATACATTCAGGCAAAATATTCTTATACTCAAATAAAGATAAATAATAAATACATCTTTTTAAAATAAAGTTTTCAGTTCAACATGAATTTTTACTCTATAGTAAAATGTAAAAAATAAATATCTCAATATTGTAATTAAATATAATGCTCTAAATATTGTTTGACACAATAGGAGATTGCCCTGATGCCAGTTTAATTTCACAAGTACAAGATACATCAGGTGTTTATGACTTCACTGGAAATATGCATTGTTATTATTGCAAAGATACAGGCTATAGTGGTAACAGCCAGTGAACAACCAAAACCATTACACTATGCAAAACACAACATGAAAGGCTAACAAAATAAAAGCATGAGAAGAAAATAAAGTTACTAAAACAGTTAATTTTATATTCTGAATGTATTTGCTAATAAATTGTATTTGTTGTTGTTTTCAAGTCAGGGTTTTGTTGTGTACTTCTGGCTATCCTGGAACTCCTTATGTTGATCTGAAACTCACAAAGACATTTTTACTCATGCTTTGCAAACAAGGGTATGCACCACCACAATCCGGATTATATTATTATCTTTTATTATTATTACATGGATTTATCTATCATAATCAAATTTATGATGATTTAAAATTTATGTGGTACATGTGGTATAATAAAAATAATCAGAACTAATGAAAAACCTTAAATACTGTCAATGGAATATAGTACTAGTGTGGATTAAAAGTAGCTGAATGGTAGAACTAGGGTTTTCAAAGTACAAGGACCTATATTCTGTTGGCAAAAAGAGGGTGAGAGAAAGAAAAATTTTAATTTTTACTTAATAGAATAATACTACTAAAGTAAAATGTTAAGGAAAAAATTGCAATATAATTTAATCTATGAAACAAAGAAAGCACAAGAATAATTCTATAACAAAAGGGTGCTTGAGAAATACATGTGTTCCCAAACGTATGACAGTTTTTGTTGGATCTTACTGTAATATAATTTCCCCACTGAGGGTGACTGTTAGTACAACAGAATAATGAATGCCATCTGTGAAGATGATGAAGGACTATGTAATAAGTCACTGAGAAAAATGCAACCTACCCTCCATACTGTGTTGATTATTTTTGAATTATTATTATCCTTCTTGTCATTGCCCAATAGTTATACTCTATCTTTTTTTCCATATTATATTTCTACATTCAAGAGGGAGAATTTTAAGCCTATTATTCTACAAATGGATAACTAATACAGACAAAGTCACCACTGCTTCTATAACCAGGTGATAAATGTAGTGTTACATAAGAATACATTTTTAACTTCATAAAAATTTACATCTTCCTAATGTTCTGTGTTTTTTATATTTCCACATTAATGTCTGCTATGGGCTTGAAATCATATGTTCACCCACAAAAATAATACATTAAAGAGAATTTACACATCATGGAAAGTAAGCTGCATTATTAGATTATTACTATAGTCTTTTCAGCATCTTAGCAGATGGCATATATTATCCTGACAAACCCACAGTTACACTCAGTGGAGAACTTATATTATAGTAAGAACATACAAGGAACACAATGTTAGGAACACTTCTAACTTTCTCAATCACTTTTTAGTTATGAAATTAACTCTTCATTTTCTCTGTCTGTCTGATAGACCTGTTTCTATCCCATATTCCCATTACCAGACTTGAGCACTTATCCAGGGCAATCTTTTCTGCTGGATATCTTATCTTTCCCAACTGAAATGGAAAGTACTCACCTGGCTTCATAAATCTGCAGGATGTTGGGATCATCTTGGAAGATCCTAGCACTTAAGCATTTAGAAGAAGTCAACTCAAACATGTGACCTCCCTTTTCAAGAACTGCAATTTTCATTTCATCTGCAGTGACAATGACAGCAGTAGCTATGGAAGTTGAAATTATTTATGAACATTTTACAGCTGTTCATTAACAAAAGTACCTCAGAGTTTTCTGTGATCATCTCCACAAAGTCAAAATGCTACTAGGAAGCATTGAGTTTTATGATCCCTCAGGATTGACTAACTCTCCTGTGGAAGCATTAGAAACTTTAAAGTTATTTTCATAAGAAAGTTAGTAAAAGTTCTATGTCTTCTTGGAGAGATGTTTCACTTACTTCTGGAGCCCAAGTTAACTTAGTTTTAAAATGATTTGCAAATTTATTAGTTAAAATGTTTTATTGGGTATTTCATTGATGCTTTTGAATTATAGACCAATCACCCCCATTATCCACTTTCATAGTTAATTTTTAAAATCCACTCACCATTATTATCTCCAAGTCTCATGAGTTAAAAATAAAACATTTTGCTTTTTTATTGATGCCAGTTTGGGACTAATTTAGGGACAAATGTGGAAGTATTGTTAGCCTTTTAAAAGTTGAATCCTCAGAGAAATCTAACACATTGCCTCCAAATCCATCGGTGGCCAACAGGTATTAAGTCATAAGTGAGTCTTTAGGATGCCTCCCACTGTGCTGTGAATTTGTCTAGCTTGGTTTTGCACAGGTTTTATATATCCTGTCCTAAAAAGTAAATTCATATGTACAAAATGCCCTATTTTTTTTTTTCTTGAACAAAACCTGCGTCCTTGGAATAATCTGCCACTTTGGATTCTTCCATTATTTTTGGCTATTCTCCCATGATGATCCCTTAATCGTTAAAGAAAAAGGTGTAAAACAGATGTTCCACTTTAGGCTGAACCCTGGAGAATCTCTTATACTCAGGAATTAGAATGTTTGTGTGCCTATATGATAATTACCATATAATGCAAAAAGAAGATTCTCTGATTAGAGTTGAGAGTTATACTAATCACTTGGTCTGAACATAAGAGTATAAGGAAGAGTTTATTACTATGTCTACATAGCAGAAGAATAGTTTTACATGCTTCCACAAAGCCTGTGTATACTCTAACCATATGTTTTTTCCTCTGATTATGCTGTAACCTGGGCCTTCAAATAATTTTTTTAATGTTTGGTTACTTCCATAATATTCATGAGCCTATTGCACCAGGCGTGCTGTTGTTGTATTTCTCATAGTTGACTCTTAGCGAAGATATATAATTACTTTCAGGACTATGAAAATTATCAAGTACAGATGAAGCTTCCGGTTGGCCACCAGCCTAATTTCCCATGGTCTATGGCTCAAGCATATGGTATCATCCACAAATAGGACATATAATGTAAGGACCATACACCCCTACACATTAAAGAATATTAACTTTGTTCTTGGTAGTCTTCAGTTTGTCATTAATTTGTCAAATATTTTATCTGCCCACATTTTAAAGGACTCAGCAGAAGAACATAATCAAGTATGAAAAAATCTAATGAAGTAAGCATAAGAATGCATAATACCACAATTAGAAATAATATTAAAATACTTAGTATCATGTAGTACAAATTATATTTATTATGATGGTATGAAAATATTTTTAAAAATCAAATATGTCATGGAATTATTCTGATATATTGTAAATGTTTGTTCCTCCTACTGACTTAATAAACAGCTGATTGGCCAGATGGCAGACAGGATGTGTGTGCAGGGCTGCAAGACTAAGAAATATCTGGGAACAGGAAGAGCAAGGGAGAGATGTCAGAGAGACACCAGCAGAGACACTGACGGAGATATCAGCAGACACAGAGGAAGAAAGACAACTATGCTGCTCTGAGAAAGGTACCAAGTCACATGGCTAAATAAATTAAGGTAAATAAACTGAGCTAGCAATATGTCTGAATCATAGGTCAATCAGCATGAAATTAATATAAACTTTTGTGTGATGATGTGGGGCTGAGTAGCAGAAGGGCTGAGAGGGGCCTGAACCTCTGGATGATGCTAGAAAGTCTGGTAAACAAACTTTATACTATAGAAAAGTGTGGGTTTTGTCATGAAACAATTATTTTAAATTTAGAAACTAATTTATTTTCAAAATGTCTGTATTCTTAGATTTATTCTTAGTTCCTCAGAAATTTCTTCAACTTCATAGATTCAGTTTTTAAATTTTTTTCTCTCAAACACATACACATATGTGTTCTTAAATATATAAATGTAACCATTTATTCAAATAGTGTTACTTGTATGTACAAGACTTCAGTGTTGACCAGTTTGCAGTTAATGACCAACTGGGAAGTTCTTCTTTGGGGAAGAGTATTTTTCCCAATTGCAATATTACCTTAATTGTCTGCAGTTCTTTGTCTATGGTTGAAAATGTATGAGCTTTATTTTTTGTATGTTATCATTTTTATCAGTATTATCTTTGCTCAGGTCATGTTTATTAAGCCACATTTATAAAAGATAAAAATCTCAAAGTGATATAAATAGGTTTTAAATATTTACAGTGCTAAAAATTTGACTGGACATTTGCTAAGTGTACATTTCCAGAACAAATGTTGGACTTCTGATGACTTTCTCTAATTACTGCTACAAGAAGATTCATGGGTCTAACATCCAGAATGCACGTTACATACCCACACAGATACACTTCAACACCACATAATTATGATAAAACAATATTTTGAACAAGCAATTGTTCAGTCATAAAAGTTTTTCTCTTATGATCATGTATTCTTTAAATGCAAATGTTGAGGCATGTAATAGCTTACAGAGTTTTTCTTCAAAATAAGCTTCTTCATGTAACAGAAAAAAAGGATTTAGTAAGAGAAATAAATTCTTTCAAGTTTGTGCTCTCATTTGGGAAAATTTTGGAAGTGCTGCTTTGCTGGATGAAATGTGTCACTTGGGGTAGGCTTTGGGAAGTTACATCCATACACCACCTCTAGTTTTCTCTTTCTATATCATGCTGGAGGCTAAGGATGTAGGATCTTGTTTTGGCTGGCATGTTTCATATTAGTTGCCTTGACATGTATTTTTATTCTAAGAGAAATTACTGTTCTTGCAGAGTATCCTGGTTCCATTTTCAGTGCTCAGAGAATGCCTCCCAATCATCTATAACTCTAGTTCCAGCATATCTACTTCTGTCTTCTGGATTTCCTGGGAATTACTTACACACAATACAGATAATTATTGTACCCATTTGAGTATACAAGTAAAGTAAAAATAGACATTTCTGGAGTAGTTCTATACATAGATGGGGTAGAAACTCCTCACTCCTAAAGTCTCACTGATGAGCTACTGACAGTTGACAGTTGCAGGGGAAAGACAAATTATTCTGTTTGGATTTTGTAGTCACTGGTAGATTTCTCACATTCAGAAGATGATTCTACACTCATGCATTTTTATAAGGAACTAATTAGACAGTGAGTTATTAAAAAATAATTATAAGAAATTAGATAAAGATGATGTTAAAGATTAAATCAGGAGAATTGGAGACATTTATAAACAATAAGAAAAATCCACTATGACTACTAATATAATAATTGCATGTAGTATTAGAAGTTATGGTATGTTCATTATTTTTTCTTTTGTGTATTGCTGTTTTTGTATGTGTGAACTTTTCAGTGTGTTCCTATGTGTACTGGACAAGCAAATGATTCTTCATTGTCAGGATTTTGAAAAGGAAGAAAGTGGAAAAAACAGAGTTTGTAGATAGGCAGTGTTACACAAGTCATGCCTCATGACAAACAAGTTTATTAAGAACTAGAGCATGGCTTTTTAAAGTTCTGGAAGTAAGAAATGAAGACAATAGTAAGAAAAATGGAGAAAGAGAGAGAGGGGGGATTCATACAGTAAGACAAAGACAATGGGAGACTGAATCGAGAAATGTTGCACAAAAGGAACACAGACTATCTCAAGGACAACAGAAAAGCACATAGTGGCCTCAGTACTGCTTACAATTGTCTCTTATGTTAGTAAGAGATGGGTTCTTAGAATCAGAAGCTTCAGCTTCTCTAAGGTGCTGAGTCAGAAAACCACTGCCTCTGCCAAGAATATTCCTGCTTGTACAGAAAATGCTTTGTCCTCATTCTACACATTATGCACTCAGAAGGAGCCCCAGTCATTATAGCTTGTCATACCTTTGCAAATTTGTAGGTAAGTGCACATGTAAAATTATTACTGAGATTTAAATTTCACAGATCTTTGATGGATAGTTTGATTTTTAACTTGATGGGCTTAAATATCTAAGTATTATAGATATCACAGTTGTGATTATGAGTTTTTTACATGATATAAGCTGTATACAATCAACAATATTTTGATAGAATAGACAGAATTTAGAACCAGGAATTAGTCCTTCTGTGAGGATGGACACTACAGAAATCCCAGAATGGCTTAAAAATCCTGAAGGGTATTTTGAGAGATACTTGTATTTAGAAGACATTAAACTGAAGAAGTGTTGGATGATGAAGAACTTTTTATTTATGAAGGTATCAGGCCAGCAGCATAGGAAGGAGTAAACAATAAAAATATACATATAAGTATATGCATATATGTGTGGATGTGTTGTATGTATATGTTAATTATTGTGTATATTCATGTAAAATTAATAATAAAATTTGATCAATAAAATGTAAAATATTGTCCATAATTTTTTAGCAAAAGCATTTTTATTTAAAATGGGCTTTTCCACACCTATGTTATGTAGGGCCTTACCTATGTTTTCTTCTACCATTTCTAGTATTTTAGATTTCACATCTAGGTCTTTGTTCAATTGGGGATTAAATTTTATGCAAAGTGACATGATAGATAGAGTTGTCATTTTATTTGTCTATATGTAGAAATTTAATTTTCTCAACAGTATTTTTTGAAGATATTTATTGTTTTCTACTGTGGGTTTTGACATATTGTTTACTACTAAACGGCTGAAGTTACATGTCTTCATAATTGTATCTCAATATTGTTCTATTGGACAACCTGTTAATTTTTATGCCACTACCATATTGTTTTTATTGTTTCTGTAACATTTCTTAAGATCTAAAATGGTAAACTCACCCTTTAGCACTTTTCTTTCTTCTCAGAATTATATTTTTACTTAGTGGTGTTTTTATTCCACATAAACTTTACTTTGTTTTTTTCCCCTATTTTTATGAAGAAAAATTGGGGGGGTGTTCGGTTCTCATTGGAATTCTTTGAATTTGAAAATCCTATTTTTATAATGGGCCAAACACTAAAAAAGAATATACAGTTTGTACATTCATTGTATTTCAGTAGTGGAGATATGAGCAGAGAATGAAAATCCTCTGATATTACACCATTTTCTTATAGTGTATTAATTACAAAAGTATTGAGTATTATTATGTATGACCACTTCCAAGGAAAGTCTCAGAAATTTTGTCAACCAGCTGTAAATCCAACAGTGTACCATCTGGAAGATATCTAGGCATGCTGACAGCTCTTAATGTCTTAAACTGGGCAAGCATAGGACCTGGATATAGAGGAAATGTATTTAGGTCATATAATCTCTGAAGCCTGGTAAGTATATTATACTATTGACCAATATCTAGGGTATAAAAGGGTTTAAAATCTCCACTGATTCATTGGGAATTGTCTATTTCCCCCATATTTTTACCACTGTGAGTTTCAAAATTCACTATAACTTATCATATCTTTACTGCATCTCTTTTCAACCCTGTAAACTCATTGAGTGACTCTATGGTTTTGTTAGGTCACAATCCTTACAAGAGACCGTCCTAGCTTTCAATCTGTTGTCAATTATCTATGTCTTCCATCCCCTTATACTGAGCCTGATCCTAAAACAAAAATATTAGGCTAACTTATATTTCCTCTGTACTCTACTCAAAATTATTTTCTGCTCAAGTTTTATCCGTTTTCAACACCTATTTTACACTAACACACACTCTGGGTACATAGAATCTGTGTTGTTTTGGGGTGGAACTTCTTTAGGTTTCCTTTATAATTAATTTAAAAAAATTATTCATGGTGTCTTTCACATCATGTTTTTCAATCCCCTTAATTTCCAGGTCACCTCATATACACCCTCTGTCCTTACAACTTACCACCCTAAATAAAATAAAATTTAAGAGAATGCATTAAGAATTGGCAAAGAAACAAATCAGTCTCTTTATGGAAGATGTACTGTGACAGACACTGTAAGTAATAAAGTAAACACTTTTATCCATTCATTTTTATTTCTAAGTGTTCATTGCATAGAGTCATTGGTCTGGATTTAGGCTGCTAGAACTCTTCTTAGATATCTTACTGTTTCCAATTGTTCTTGAAATTTTGAAGCTTTAAGTTAGCAGGACCAGTTTTTCACCTGCTCCATCAAATCACAGATAGTGTGGATGTTAACATGGGCCATTGTGTAATCCTGGCCCTGGGCCTGGATATTCTATGGTTGATCAGCCCACCGGCTCTCTCCTGTCTTTAGCTCATGTTCAGCATTTTACTGTTCACCAGTGCCCTTCATTTTAATGTTCTTATATTTCTATCATATATATATACATACATACATATATATATATGTATATATATATATATATATATATATCTTTAAAACTGTTCCTTTCTTGAGATACTTAAATAAAAAATATATTCTACTTGGGTTTAACAAACACTTGTATATTGCATGTCATTTCTCAGCTGTAGCAGTATTCAGAAAAAATATGTAGATAGTTTTAAATGTTAAATATAAATGTAGGTGTTCAGTAATGGTAAGACATTCATTGGCCCTAACTCTTCGCTATATGTTTACAATATGTAAGTATAATAATATATGATCCATATATCTCTTCACACTCCATGGCATTTATGATGAAGGGGTTTTAGATTTTGTTGAAAAATGCTTTCTGATATCTGGACTCATAAATTTGTTGTCTCCAAAAATCTCCCTGCTCAGTAAATACAATGAAAGAGGAGAAATAAAATGGTGTTCAATCTAAGGGTAAATGAATGACACCCAGAAATAAAGCCATCTAATTCAACTGAGCAATGAATATATGAATTACCCAAGACTGACTTTATAATTACAGGGCCTCACAGATTTGTACAAGGTCTTTGGTTTATATGTTATACCTTTCATTTTAATCTTATATTATTTATATTATTAGTTAAGATGTAGTGGTTTTATGATGTTACATTGTAAATAATTGATGTGGGGATACTTTTCTGTATGCTGTGAAGAGCAATCTTTAAATAAAGGAGCTGTTTTTGCCCATGACTGGCACCATAGAAAAAGTAGGAGGAGGAATCAGAATAGGTAGGAGGAGCAGGGTGGAGTCAGAGACAGAAGGAGTGAGAAGCCCAAAGGATCAGCAACATGTAAGGAACACAGGTAAGCCACAGGCCATGTGGCAGGAAAGATTAATAGAAATGGGTTGATTTAAGATGTAAGAGCAAGATAGCAATGTGCCTGAGCCATAGACCAAAGAGCATGAAGTTAATATAAGTGTCTAAGTCATTTTGGGGGGCCTGAGCAGCAGTGGGTGGCTAAGGGCTCTGGGGCTGACTGCAGGTCTGTGGGTCTGGGCCTCTGGCGGCCCAGGACCAAGAAACCACAGTGTAACAAATAATTGTCCTGCTTATGAGTTTAATAAAAAGCACTGATTGGCCAAAGGCAGACAGGAAATATGGGCGGGGCTACAAGACTAAGAAAACTCTGGGACCAGGAAGAAAAGAGCAGAGATGCCACAGAGTCTCCAGGGTTGCCAAACAAGCCAGAGGATGCAGAGGACAAATATGCTGCTCTGAGAAAAGATACCGAGACACATTGCTGAACAGGATAAGAGTCATAGGTTAGATTAAGGGTAAGGGTAAAGGGTTAGCAAGTTATATGCCTGGGCCTTAGGCCAAACAGCCTAAAATTAATGCAAGCATTTGTAGGTCCCTGCGGGTCTGTGGGTCTGTGGGTCTAAACCTCAAGGCTTGGCTGGAAAGTCTGGTCCAGAAACCTCTTACTACATAAGTGGGGTTTTGATTCTAACCCCTTCTGTTGAGCTGCCTTTTTGTTTTTTGTTTTTGTTTTTGTTTTTTGTTTTGTTTTGTTTTTGGTTTACTTTATCCAAGTTCCATGAGTTTGTTTTGTTTTATCTTATTGACTTTTATTCTGTTATGTTTATTCATTACGTCTTATGAGGCTGTTCTTATGTGTTTATACAAAGGAAATGGATCTAATAGGCAGGGTAGTTGAAAAGAAACCAGGAGAAAAAAAGTGAAGTGAAACTGTGATTAATATATTGGTGAGAGTCGTATCTATTTACAGTAAAATGTTCAAAAATGAAAAGAAACAAAAGTCTTTGGGATATAATATGGTAATCAAATAACTTTTGTCTTTCAGTGTTCTGTGTAATGCATTCTACTTACTGATAGCTATATGTAGGCCATTCCAACTTTGGGTAAATTGTGATACCTTTTTGATTTAAACTAAAATTATTTTATTGTGATTTTATCTCACAAATAAAGTCTTTAAAAAGCTCAAATGAAATGTTTCTTACACAATATAAATGGATCATGTAGACTGCTTATTAAATTAGCTTACAAAACTCTCATGTTTATTTTAGATAATCTTAAAAACATATCTACTTAATTTAGTGTATTGAGCTTTTAAGGGAATTGAGCTAATGAACAAAAATTTATATTGTTTTCATAATTAAAATGATTAAAATATTTATGTCTTATCTAGACCAAAAAGTGATTGGACACAATAGAGTAATGATTCACAAGAACAAAGGGAACATACATAGTTAGAAAACACAAATTAGTGAGGTGGTTGATATTTACCAACCACTAATTGTGACTGTTTAGTAGAGTAACACAGACTCTTTTTTACAAATTGAGCCATGAATTACAGTAAGGGTAGGGAAACTTCTCCAACAGACAGAAGCTGCCTATTTTCCTCCATTGTTTACTCAGGTTGCCTAGCAAACAAGAACACTCGCCCTGCCCATCAGAAAAGTGATTATGAGGAGATTTTATAGAAAGAGCACAGGACTTTACTTTGTACATGGCTTTTTGCTGATCAATAAACTCTTAACTTAATGCCTAGCCATAATTAGGATTGTAGTTGGAGCAAATGATTTTTCCCCTTTAGATTGTTTGTTGGTCTAATCTTTAGTTGATCCCCATCAGAAAAACCTTGACTAAGCATTTCCACTGCCTGTGTGTAAATTTCATCATCAAGCTCTTTGACCCTGAGGAATTCAAGCCCCACATTGCCTTGCCAAAGAATAACTACCTGCATGAGTATATATCCAGATATTAACCTATATATATGTGACTTCTTTCATTTATGGTGGATAATTCTTTGTAAGTTTTCTTTTGATCTACTTGATGTTTTCAGCACTTAATATCATACCGTAATACAATCCTATATCACACTTGGAGCAGGGGCATGGAATGCTGTATATTTTATTGTGAAAGATGTGCATTATCTTAGGTTGTAAAATTGATTCACACCAAGGCAATTAAGACTGGCTGCTGCTCTGTTCTCTGAAAGCAAGTCAAGTAAAGAAGATGAGAGCAGAGATAGAAATTATTTTTAAATATTAAATGACCTCAAAGTAATTAAATCTGGCTGTGAGGACCAGCAAAACTTTGACTCTCAGAATGCAAAAGATATTTTAATAATTTTGCATCTGCACAGTAAAGTGTACAGGTAAGATCACCCTTTGCCATCATTACCTGCTCCTCATAATGAATTTCTGGTGCTCTTACCCACACTCTAATCTCAGACACCATAGAATTGAGAAGTCACTTTAGACTTCTAGTCTGTTCCTCTATGATGCTTACTACTCAGTTATTTATTTGTTTTTGCTTATTGACGGAAACAAGTATTTTTAAGAGGTGATGTCAACTCCCATCCCATTCCAACTACTATGGAATAGACGTATCAATAAGATACTGTTTTAAACATATCCACAAGTAATTGTTATTTCTAATTTAGTATACTTTGTTATATATAATTGGGTTATATTTGAATTATATATACCAATTTAAATATTAGAAAGTATTTTTGGAAACACTTAAAAGCAAATATAGCATATGTATATACACATGTACAGACAATTGAAATTATATGTGAGTGTGCTGACACAAAAATTTAAATTTTTTTTCTGATAGCTTATGGTCATTGTTGTCATTGGGGTTTTAATTGCTGTGAAGAGGCACCATGATCAAGGGGTGGGATCAGACTGTGTTCCTGTGCTTGGGCTGGCACCTTGGATCCCATTCCCTTCAGAGGAACACCTAACCCAGTCTTGACTTTGGGATGAGGAAATTGGACGTGCCTGAAGTGGATGTGCCATGATAAGCTGACACACCTTGGGACTTCTTTCCATTTTGGGGGAGAGGATGGATTGATGGGGAGGGGAGAGGCTAAAGGCTGACTGGGAAGGATTGAGAGGAGGGAAGGAAAGGGGAACAGGGGATATAGAGATAAAATGACATTTCTTTCAATAAGAAAATAAAAAAAGAACATATCTTCTCCTACTAGATACACACCCTAAGTATAGACCACCTTCTGTAACTTCAGCTCTCAGGGAGAATCTGTGTGGGACATAAAGTACTTCTTAAAATATATCTTGTTTCAGAAAATCAAATTAGTTCATTTAAAAATATTATTTTGTTGACATATAATAAAAGAATGCATTTAATTGTGGATGGTCTATAATTTTAGAGTTTTTGTTTCTTTTTGCCATGGTATGAAGTGTGATGGCTGGAATTTAGGTAGATATTCTGCTAGAACAAAATCTGAGAGTTCTACATCTTAATCAGCAGGCAAAAGAAGGAGACTTTGCCACACTGGCTAGATTTGAACTTATAAGACCTGAAGTCTGCCTCTACAGTGACACACTTTCTCCAAAATGGCCATGCCTACTCCATCAAGGCCATGCCTGTTCCATTAGACACTCTTAATAGTGCCACAACATATGGGCCAAGCATTGAATCACATGAGAACATAGGGCTATACTTTTTAAAATAATTAGAATTAATATTTTATTTTCTAATTTTTATTACTTAAATTTGATTATTCTTATTAATCTTTAACATTTCTCTTTTATTTATTCTCATTTTTATCATTAAAGTTATTGTGCAATATTAATAGATTATGTTTATTCCTCCCCAATGCCTCCCAGATTTACCATCATTCTATACCCAACAATCTTGGTTATTTTTTAGTTTTTTGACTGATGAAGCACAAATTTAGTTGTTTACATGATCTTGTATGTGGGATCATCCTCTGGGTCATTGTCAGCTTATTAGAGGCCACATTTCAAAGGACATTGACTTTACCATTCCTACTAGCAATTAGCTGTCAATAGTATCTTAGTTTAAGAATACAATTTTCTCTTAAGCAAGACTTTCTTTTCTGGTAAGTATCTCTATTGCAGTCTGAGAAAACAATTATCAGGCTGCTTCATGGTTGTAAAAAATCCTGTAATGTAGTGGAGCTTAGAAATAGTTTTATCTATCTGAGGGTTTTTTAGAAAAAAAATCTCATACACATTCTGATAGTCACATTATTTTCTCTCATGTTGAATGCTGTAATTCTTTGTTTACACAGCTTTATATGCGACCAACAGAAATAATTTGGGCAATATACAAGTCACATATGGATGTTTAATTTTATTTGATAAGAAACAGAGCTACAACAATAATACATAAACAATTAATCTCAATGTCTTAATTGGTGTGCAGCTGCAACTGTAAAATAAGATCCAAGTAATTTTATCTATCAAAGAAAGAGCATATCAGGATTTCAAGTGGAAAAGGCTAAACTACTGAGAAGTCTGAGAGGACATATAAAATTGTGTACTGTATTATATAATTCTCAGTGTCATAACATTTTAAACTAACATGTAGAGATTAACACTCTATAAGGGTCTGTCTCTCTGGGACTGATGTTTACAAAGAGAGCTGTGCTGTCAAGAGAAGTGTATAGTGAAGCTGAAAGACTGCCTGGTGTGAAAGCAGCAAGACTAGCCTGTTGGTACTCTCTAGAGCATAGCAGCTTCAAAAGCACCCCAAATCTTTAAATACATTCTCCTATTCTGTGGACAAACCCAGATCACAAAACCTTGTAGATTTTTTTTTTGTGTTTATAAAGTCAGATTATTTTGTGTGTCCCTTTCTTCTTGGAAAATCATTTTTCCTAGTGTAGCTGGAGGAAAGCTGTTTCTCTCTAGACCTTGTTTAATTGCTTTCCTGTCACTCAAATAATTTTTAGGAGCAACACAAGCAGGCAATTTGCTGAACACTGAGCCTTATAACATAAAGCAAAGAGTATGAGCTGTGTAAAGAGTTAATTTCTGAGGATTTGTACAGAGAATTAATTAGATAACTTTCCTATTTGCAAGAGAGAAGCTGGGACCACAGTAATACAGCTAGCTGCTTTGGTCAGTAACTTTGGTTCCACAAATCAGAAAGCTGGCAACTTTGTCCTTGTGAAAATGGACTGCTGATCACTATCTGTTCTTGTGTCAGAACTGCATTTCTAAGGAAGGTTTTTTTTTTCAACATTTTTTAGGGATACCTGGTGCAATATGAACTTGCCTTGAAGCTAAAAATTGGCTAATGGTATAAAAGTTTTCCTGTCAGTCTGAGCTACAGTGTAAAATATGTTCTTGTGAAACAGTAGGATAGTTATTCACCAAAATTACACAGCTTAAGAAGAAATCATTTTTATGACAATCTTCAAAATAACTATGCTTAGTAAGTGAAATATATTCATAAGGAAACACACTATCAAATAAGGCTGTGGAAAAACCTCACATCTGTTTAGGGAACAACTTTAGTAGCACATAAGACACTTATAGACAGAAGCAAACTGTATTCATTTTGTGGTTTCAAACTTTGCTTGAATGTGATTTCTCCATCAGAGGATTACTGAGCTGGTGGTTGATTTCTTGAATATTACTTGCCATCTGCTGCATTATGCCACAACTCTTGGCATATCAGTCTTTTACTAGCTGCTGGGAACTTAGAAACCTGTAGTGTGTCTGTAGCCAGGAAACTTCTCTGAATGCAGTTTGATTATTAGACCCTCTCAGAGATAAACTGAGAATATAAAACCAACTAAATTGATAATGCTAATATAAAAGACAATACAACATCTCTTAATATCAATATAAAGTTTAACATTTTCACAATGTCTCTGTTAATTATCAGCATCTCAAGAATAGTTATTTGTTGATACTTAGAAAACATTTACTAGAAAGTCATAATTTAACATTATACACTTAAGGTGATAATGTCTATGCAGTCCATTTTTTGACATGCAATGAAAAGATAGTCAAACTTGTTTAACAAATGTCTTCTGGACCTGATGTGCAATCATCCAGGACCATGACAGAATGAACTCGAGAGACCTGGCTGTGGGGATCTTCTTCGTGTCTCAGACTGCCCTGGGAATGCTGGGAAACTCAGTTTTGCTTTGTTGTTTTATCATCACTGACATATCTGGAATCCAGGCCAAGCCAAAAGACTTGATTGTCAAAGTCCTGACCTGGGCCAACTTCATAGTTCTCTGCAGAGGAATCCCACAGTCAGTGGCTGCTTTTAATTTGACTTATTATCTAGATCATGTTTCATGTAAGCTTACTTTATATTTTCATAGAGTTGCAAGAGGAGTAGCTCTGAGATCCACATCCTTGTTGAGTATCTTTCAGGCCATCACCATCAGCTCTACTAATTCCAACTGGGCAGAGCTCAAAGTCAGAGCTCCCAGGATCATAGACCCTTCCCTTTATCTGTGCTGGGCCCTCCAACTATTGGGATATGTCTCCCTTCCTATGTACACAACTGATATATGGGGTGGAAGAAATGTTATTGAGATCAAAGATTATGGATATTGTTTTGTTATAGATCCTGGGCAACTAATATGCACAATATTTGTAATCTTAATGTCATTATATGATGTCATCTTTTTGGGACTGTTGATTGTGTCAAGTGGCTACATGGTGTTTATCCTGCTCAAACACAGAGAGTCCAACACATCCACATATCCCTGTCTCCTAGGGCATCCCCTTTGATCAGAGCCACAAAAAACATCCTCATTCTAGTAAGCAGCTTTGTACTCTTTTATGTAACATGTAATGTCTTTACCTCTTATATGTCTGTTCTTCAAAAAGTCAGTAGGGGGCTCTTCAACACCAGTGTAGCCATGACTGCATGCTTCCCAGCATTTTGTCCTTTTCTGCTCATCAAACAGTACAGTGATGTTGTCAGGCTCTGCTTTACCTGTTTTCATCAGACAAGAGACTGTTTTTGTGGAGTCAGAGAGCTCTAAATCCGTGCTGTGTGTTTCCCTCTTTCTATTTCTTTGACTACCTTGTCTTCTATGAAGACACTGTCAATACGAACCTCCAATGTACATGCATAATATCTACACAATTTCTTTAAAATATTATTAATAATTTAGTCTGTGGCACAAGCCATTCATCCTCTAATTTGTGAGTGGCCAAACTATCACCACATGTTTTTATGGAGAATATTACAGTAGCAGGTGATAATGAAGCTGAGGGGCTAAGACTGTCATAGTGATGTAGGTGAGGACTGGATGTCAATCAACATTCTCAGCTTCCATCCAAAAGATAATAGTTTAGCACTGCACATATTCCAATATCCAAAATAAGAAAGTCAATATTGGTGGTTGTCACTGAAAGAGAACAAATTTAAAAAGATGAAACAAATCAGAATGATGTTAGGATAGTAAATGGAGACAGGCACATCTTGGGCCCTGAAAAAAGTACACTCAGTAGCTGTTGAATTTCTTAAGTCTAAAGTATATTCACAACTTTTGAAAGAGTATGTGGGTTACAAATACATTGTTACCTGATTTTTGACAAAGAAGCTAAAAATTTTCAATGGATGAAAGATAGTATCTTCAAGTGGTGTTGTCATTAATGGATGGTAGTATATAGCAAAATGCAAATAGATACAAACCTATTACCCTGCAAAACCTCACATCCATGTGGATCAAAGACCTCAACATAAACCCAACTATACTGAACTTCATAGAAAAGAAATTGGGAGATACCCTCCAATGCATTTGACAGTGAGTAGACTATAATTGTATTAGTGGGTAGCACAGACTTTGTTGTCCCTGTATTTTGGAGGAAAAAATGGAAATAGATGACATAGTTACACTCTGTCACCACAAAAAGAAAAGTACAATGTTCTGGATTCTGGTATGAGAAAAATAACGATACATAAAACACTTTTAAGCTAACTCTGGTGTTATAAAGTCTCCATGGAAGAAGCTTCACTTGTTTTATTTTTAAAGATGTTTGTATTACCCAATAAGTTCTAAAGCTCCATGATCTAAAACAAGGACTGAAGAGGAAGGAATTCTGCCAGCACATGGCATGAAGGCACACTACAGCAGCAGTGCTTCTCAGATCTCTTGGCTATCAGCACATTCACAGAAATTGTACATAAGTTCCCAGACTAAATGTATTTTTTCCTCAATTATACTCTCCTTTCTTATCAATTGATTTAAAGCAGTACATAATTGTTACTGTACAGCTTTGACTCATTAAAATACAATTAATTTTTATCTAAATATATATTCCCTTTTATATGTGTTCAAAGTTTGAAGGGGAATGATCTATAATTTTGATGCTTTCAGTTTTCACAAGTGAGTTTATTATATATTGCCAGCAGCACTAAAAGAACCAAGCAACAAGTAGGTGTAAGCTAATAAAGTTTCAGGCCAGACAGATGCTCAGAGCATCTAGTATATAGATAACTACAAACCCAGTCTGTAGAAATTAATAACCAGTAGAAGGAGAGTGTTTATTTGACAGGAGAACATGGATAAGAAGAGGGAAGTGGAACACAACTTGAAATGTAATGGATGACAACATTTTTAAAAATTACTTTTTTTGAATGATCCAGAAGTCCACACTCTAGGGGAAAATAAGTCTTCAGTGAATGGTGCTGGTCTAACTGGATGTGTGTATGTAGAATATTCATATTTATCACTGTGGACAAACTCAAGCCTAAATGAATTAAAACCCTCAATGTAATAACAAATTGAAACAAATTGAGAAAACTTAAGGAATAGTTTAAATGCACCATCAATAAAGAAAAGTTTAAACAGAAAACTCTTATCACAGACACTAACATAGACAACAAATGTGACATCATGAACTTGAAAATTATCTGTAGGAAAGATACCTTCAGTAGGACAAACATGGCAGCCTGCAGAATAGAAATTTATTTTTATCAGCTCTGTTTCCAATATTAGCCTTAAAATTAAAAAAATTAAAGAACTCAAGAAAATAGATATTAATAAACCAAATGATACAATTAAATAATGTGTGTATGCTGTATAATAGTTTCTCTATATCAACAGAGAAATTGCAATAAATAAACCTCACTGATGAGAGTCATTTTTAAAATGGTCAACATTCTTAGCCATCAGGGAAATGTAAATCAAAACTAATTTGAGACATCTTACACATGTCAGAATGGTTAAGGTCAGCAACAAAAGTGACAGCTGATATGATGTGGAAGAAGGGAACATTCCTCTATTTCTGACAGTAGTGAAAACGTCTATTGCCACTGGCCAGAAACTTCTTCCTACAGCCAATATCAAACAAAATGGAGAGAACTGTGAAGTGCTTCCATTAAAATTAAGACCAAGACAAGGCTGTCCACTCTATCTACTCTATATCTTCTCAATTTAATACTATATGTCTAGCTAGAACAATAAGTAAACAAAAGAAAATCAAGAGAATAAATTTAAAAAAAGAAAAGTCAAACTTTGTATGGTATGTACAGTAACACTATTTTGACTGTCAAGACCAGAACTTTGAAATGAAAATGACATATGACTTCTTAAATCCAAAAAGTGCTTAGAGACAGAGTGGAAAATAGATGAATTTGAATATGGTCATTTTAGCACAAACACAGTCACCTCAGCCTGTGCTCAAATAGCAATGATGTTCTCAAATATACTAAGGCTTTTTATGTGATTTATGTTTATCATGTGATTATTTAATTTATTGATATTTTATTGTATATTTGTTTATGTTTTCATTTGGGAGACTAGTACGTTGGCTGAGGGGTAAGAAACTGCTCTTTCACAGGATCTGGGTTTTTTTTCCTAGAATTCACTTGTTGCCTCCAGCAAGCTGTAACTCTAATTCCAAGGGGTTTTGGCATCTTCTGCAGGCATTGAATTCTCATAGCACTGATATTTACATATAGCAAAAACATGTCTTTAAATTTAAAATAAATGGATAAAACTCTTTAAAAATAAGTGTTCACTTTGACATAAATTTTATTTCATAGGCGAATTTCAATATAGATTTTTAGTACTTCTGAGATTTTGTTAATGTGCAGGGTGATCTGACCTTTCAAAAAGTTGTCTCATCTCTCAGCTTGATTTCAGAAGCATAATATGAAGCTGATGTTTATAATGTTATCAGAAATATGAATCATTATCATTTCCAAGATAAAGGCTATAGTGATAACTACAGATGAATTACTTATACCATTACCATTTCTCTGTACAAAATTCAACATAAAACACTAATATATGGTTAGCAAATAAAAGCATGAAAAAATCATTAAGTTTATAATGCATTTCTATAAAATTCAGTATGTGGTTCTTTTTTTTGGTATTTTTTCATGACTGGGTCTCGCTATGTAGCTCTGATTGTCCTAGAACTCATTAAATATATCATGTTACCCTCAAAAATCATAGAGATCTGCCTTCCTCTGCCTTCCAGGTGCTGGAATTAAAAGTTTTCACCACCCAACTATTTTATTTACTAATTTATCTGTTGATGAATCTATTATAATGACATTTAAGTATTTACTTAAATAGTCATGATGCATGTGAGATAATAAAGTAAACTTTGAAGAATGTGAAACATTAAAAATTGTCCATTGATATACCATCATAAATGTGAATTTAAGTTTAGCTGAGGGTTAGCACCCTGGTATATCATGCATGCAACTCTGTTTTTTATTAGCAACAATGATAAACACTGACTGAAGGCATGCCAGCAGGTAGTATGACTAAGCCAGGCAAATAACTAAAGACATTTGGCATTAACTGCCATTGATAGATACTCATAATTTACCTTTTCTTTCAGGTTGCCTTCCAAAAATGAATATGAAAAGGTTTCAGAACCAGCATTTATGCCAGTAGATATCTAACACAGACTCCTTTTATAACAAGATCATAAATGTAGTGTCACAAATGAATATTGTTTACTCCACAAAGATATATTCATATCTTATATTTTCTAGAGTTGTGTACTTTTTATATATCCATTCTAATATTTACTAAGGATATAAAATTATTGTAAGTTAAATATAGTAATATTACTGCATAGGTAGTCTATACATAATGTAAGATAAGGTGGATTATCAGATTGGTTTAGTACCTCAATATTTCAGCACATTTACTTCCAGGTTGCATTATGAACTGTATCCAGAGTCATCCTCACCGGGGAACATAATTTTCAGTATAATTTTCATAAATACCAGGAACTGGCATAAGGAACATTTATATGTTTCCATCTCACCTCTCGATTATGGACTTATTCTTGTGTCCTCTCCATATGTTTTTTTTTTTAACCCCAGATTCGTATTACAAAACATGACCTTACTCAGCCACCTTTTTTCTGCCTCTGCTTCTCAGAACAAAATGCAAAGTACTCACCTGGTTTCTTTTCTTTGCAGGATGATGGATTCATTGAACAAAGACTGACTCTTATAAGCAGTGTAATAAGAGAATCCACTTTTGAGGTAGAGGTAAATGACTCTGACCTTAGCTCCCTCCAGAACTTCAATTTTCATTGCATATACAGTGGCAGTGACAGATATGGCTCTGGAACACAAGGTCATTTATGACAATTCTTCTATTAGTAATTAAGAAAGAACATTTAAAGTTTAGTGTGACTTTCTCCAATGGGATAAGATATTTTGAAGAGGCACTGAGTTTCCATGATTTGTTAAAGTTGATTGGGTCTCCTTTGGAAGGTGCTAGAAACTTTGAGGTCAGATTCACAAGGAAGCTAGAGAAGTTTCTGTGACACTTTGGATTTCACACTACACTGATTTTGTCCAACAAAAGGAGCATGGTTAACTATTGGAAGATTTATAACACCTATTAAATAAAATTTTCAAAAGCTTAATGCATGAATATGTGTTTTAGTAAAGTCTACAAATGGTTATCTTCCACTTACCATAATTCCATCCAGTTTCTTAAAACAAAGAAAGAAAACCAAGAAATAAAAATCACCAACTCTATATTGTGACTCTAGTAGGTGTCTAGTTTGGGGGCATGAATGGAAGCACGAGCAGTCTCTAGAAGGTTGAAATAAAGAAATCTGAACTTCCTCTTCAAAAAGCTTTTTTTGGGGGTGAAATTACCTCTTTAAATAGGAATGGAGTTTTCTGACCAACTCCACTCTTTAGAAATTTTTTTTAGATTAATCTTGTGCTAATTTCCAGTGTACTGTCATCACAAGTAAAGTCACATGTGCAAGTGTTCTCTGTCTGAAGAAAACCTGTTTGCTTATAATCATCTACCATCAGAAAGGTTCTAATGTTTTTCCTATTTTTTTTCATGATTATCTCCAAGTGTCAGGAGGAAGTAGTGTTACATAGGTGTCATATTTTTATCTGGGCCCTACAGAGGCTCAGAACCTTGAACAATTGTAGGCTTTTATATTAATCACCATATACTACAATAAGAAGCTTCTCTGACAGGGATTGAGATATATACTTACATTTCCAAAAAAGATAAGAGCTTAGTGGCCCATTTATTGCTTTGGCACTTTAGCAGAATAGTTTTATGGTTCCTCTGGCTGATGAATTAGCTTAACCCAATTTTAAGACTAGTAGCTAGTTCCCAAGACTCACAAGATCCTTGGTAAAATTATGAACTGTGAATAATGGATTTAAAGTGTCTGTTCTTGTAGGCAAAAAGGAAAGAGAGTCAAAGACAATTTCTTAGTAGTGGCATTTTTTTTTTTTTGAGGATTTGATGGTTGGAGGAAAGCAGAGGCGCAGCTCCTTTAAGAGATGCTTTCTGAACCAACATTAGCAGGAAAAAATGTGTGACTCTTTTAGGAGGCCCTGCTGTCAAGTATTTAATGGAGTTTATGAACAGTGGGAGGAAGTGCTCTTCTTGGTGGCAGTATAGACCCTAAAAATCCCCAGAGTTGGGGTGGTAAATATGACTCCTGTCAGTACTTCTCTATGAAACTAAACTCCCTATGAAGCTAGACTAAGAAGCTGGGTAGAGGCAGCCAGCTAAAATTTTAGTTCTATCCAGAATTACCAGATTAAGGGTGTGATGAAGATAAAAGAAATAAAGACAGATTCAGACAAAAGAAAAACTTTTAAGTCATTTACAGTGTGTTTAAAAATATACAGGAGTTTGAGAAAAAAAAAGAGAAAAGAATGAAGAAATTTTTTTCAAAAAGAAAGTTACGTAATATGGATCAATAAGGGTTGTCTATCTTGTTGAATTTTTCATAAAACCAACTCTGTTTCATTGATTTTTTTTGTTTTGTTATCACCATTTCCAGGATGTTGATTTCAGCGCCCAGTTTATTTCTTGTCATCTTCTTATTTTGAGTGAGCTTGTTTCTTTTTGCTATGGACCTTTCAGTTGTTTTATTAAGTCATTTGTGTGATGATGCTCCAATATTGTATGTAGGCACTGAATGCTATAAACTTTTCTTTGTAAACAAAGGTTTACATTAATTTCATAATTGGTCAGTCATATAACTTGCTAACTATTAACACTTTAACCAACACATGATTAGCTAAGTGGCTTTGTACCTTTTCTCAGAGCAGCATTTTACTTCTTTCCTCTGCATTTGATAACATCTTTCTCTGCTGGCATCTATGCCTTGCTCTTCCTATTCCCAGAGTTTTCTTAGTATAGTAATCCCACCCACACTTCCTGTATGCCTGCTGACCAATCAGCATTTTATTAAACCTGTAGGAGGGACAAATATTTACAGTGTACTAGAACACGATTCTACTCCACTTATTCTTTTTTATTTTTATTAAATATAAAATATATCACCACACTTCAAATTGAAAATTCTTTCTAAAAACTTGTGTTTTAAAGTTCATTTCTCAATTATGACATTATGTAGAAAATATTTTTAAAAATTAAACACAAATGACGGTGGTCAGAAATGGTGTACCTTTTACATATGAGATTCATAATTTCTATCACATGACTATGTTAAGAGTATGTATAAAAGTATATACAACATTTTTAATAAAAGAAATAAAATACTGAAAAAAATTACTACCAAATGGATTGTTTAATTTAATCCCCTTATTTAGAGCTCAAGTAATTCAATTGAAAGGGTAATATAAAGAGAAAAAACAGCCTAAAGGGAAGGAGGGTAGCAGGAGAACAAGGAACTCTAAATTAAATAAACAAATCTCATATGTATTCACAGGGACCAATACAACATGATATAATTTTCAGTTAAACATTTTTATAGGATTTATATATGAATGATTGGGTCTCAGATTCTCATATTGTGGACTTTTATTGGTTTGCCATGTCCAAATTTCATGGGATGATTTTAGCTTGAATTTTCTCTTTTTTATGTTTTTTTGTTATATCTTAGAAGCTTGTCTTTCTGGTGACATAAAGGGTGAGACACTGAATGGAAGAAGTTGAGGAGGAGCTGGAAAGTGGTACAGAATATAAAAATTTGATCAGTATATATAGTAATAGAGTAGAAAATATTTTAAATAATATGTTCAGAAAAGAAAAACTAAGATTTTAGGGCATCTAATATGGCTATCATGTGACTTTTGTCATTGAGTTTATTTATATATTACACTTACTGTAGGTTATATATGAAACTATACACATATCTTTAGAAAAATTGTGACGCTGTTTCATTAGAAACTAGTATCGGTTTATTATAATGTACTCATAAGTAAAAGCATTAAAGAACACCAATGAAATGTGAATCATAGGAGTACTTACATGTGGTGATATAACATCAAATTAGGATAATTAATGAAATATTTTCATTGAATTGTTAATTGTCAATGGATTAAACATTACTCATTTATTGTTTGTATATATTGCATATAATTATTGTAGCTATTATATATAGTTTTTCTAATGTTAGCTATAACCTTCTTTTTTAAGTTTGACACAAAAGGGGACATGTGTGGATATGTTTAAAATATAATAAAAACAGTCAGGGATAGCAGAGGTATCTACCCCCAACCAGTATAGGAGAATCAGACAGTGGTAGATCATACCTTTAACCCCAGCACAGGGAATATCCGGGAGTGGTGACCTATGACCTTAATCCCATCAAATCTGAGTTTGAGGTTATCTTAGTTTACAGAGTGAGTTACAGACTCCCAGGCAGGCAGTGGTGATGCTATGCCTTAATTGAGTAAAGAAAATATTTAAGGCAGGCATAGACAGAGAAGGCAGAAGAAGCCATGGCTCACACTGTTAGTCCCAGTACTTGGGAAACAAAGGTAATAGAATCTCTGTGAGTTCAAAGCCAGCCTGGTCTTCAAAGCAAGTTCTGGGACAGCCAGGACTGTTACACAGAAAACTCTGTCTGGAAAAAACAAACAAACAAACAAAAAAACAGACTGGAGGAGGTGAATCTGTTCTATAATATCTCTGACTGTTTTTATTATATTTGAAACATATCCCTACATTTACCTCCAGCTAAGTTCTGTATATTTCACTGAACTTTGATTCAGGTTGAATAGCAATGGTGAAAACATGCAACATTGCTTATGGTTTTACATTGTCAGTAGCAATCACTGTATACAGCAGTTGCACCAGAAATAATAAAAATAGATCTCTATATCATTTTTCATAAACTCTTAATCAATTTTACATTTTTCTAAATGTTATACTTACACCAATTTCCATATATACTTGTATACATTATTGAATGGGATCTACATATGATGGAAAACTTGTGATTTTTAAATTTTCATTCTGAGATGTGTGACCTGGCTAAATATTGTTCCTTATAAGTCAATCAATTTTTCTACACATTTTGTAATTTCATCTTTTATTGTTGTTAAATAATATTTTGTTTTGCATTGCATGTAAATACATATATAATTATGAATTTTTATGCAAATGGACATGTAGATAGCTCTCACTTTCTTGTTCTAGTAAATAGAATACCAGTAAAAATGTCTTTAAGATACGATATGGAGTTCTTTGTACATATATACCGAGGAGTGAAATGCTTCTTGACACACAAGTTGATGGCCTAACATAATTTCTGTATTCATGCCTTTAGAATGTAACATAAAGAGATGTCTGTGAAATAACAAACAGCCAAGATTACTTTACGAAATAAAAGCCAAGATTCCTTGACAAAATAAAAGCCACAAGAAGAAAAATTTTTATTGAAAGCTTCAGGTTGATTTTTTTGCACATTATGCTAGCAATAGAAAGAATTTCACACCTTCAAGTTGAAAAGTAAAATGTGTCTCCAGCCAATAGAATTTGCTCATGTAGGCTATTGAGTCAACCAGCTGACTAAACTCCCATGGACACTTCAGCTGACTACTAAAATTTCGGCATTAAATTTTTGATGGTGACAGATTAGGAAACAACTGGATAATAAAAATATTATTCATATACTTAAAATGATATTAGTGATTTTTTATTCCTTATTAGGAACAACCTAAGCCTGGATACAATAGAGTAATGATTCATAAGAACTAAAGTACCAAAGGATGGAAAACACACATTAGTGAGGCGATTGATGTTCACCACCCACCAATTGTGATTGTGAAAAAGAATAAGGCAGCTTCTTAATATGGAGGGGAGAGTATAAAAAGTTATAAAAGTAAGCACTAGAAACAGGATGTTCTGAGTGACTCTGGATTCAGGGGAATTTCTGCTGGAACGATGGGTACTTCGGATGTGTTGAACATTCTTCTTGTGTCTGTAAAGAATGACAACCATAGAACTGCTGGACCAGGCCATGAGCACAGAAAAGAACACTTCAGGGCCCATCACAAATGCTGTATAGAGTGAACTGCAAATTTTGTCCCACTCTACAATGGAGCAGTATCCAAAATCCCATTTTCGTGTCACATTTTGACTATTCCTGTTGATAAGTGAGTATGCAAAATGAATGAAATTTATCAAAACGTACAGGATCCAGAGAAGGGAAATGTAGCAGTCAATGTTCTTTACAGCCTTGATTGCATGATCCTTCCAACATGATATTTTGGGACTAATTGTCAGGACCTGGAAAACACTCAAGAGACAGGTGATGCTAATAGACACACTCCTAAAAATTCCTTGAATATACAATAGGAGCTTGCATTCAAGATCACTCAGAAAATGTTCAAATCCCCAAACTAACATTGTTTGGGGCACTCCTGCAGAGAGAACAATCAGGGCATTGGCTGCTGCTAGATGCATGAGAATCAAATCTGTGGGCTTTAATGTGGATTCTCTGCAGTAAAGCAGATAGTAGAAAAATAAAAACAAATTTCCCAAAATTCCAGTTGTAGTTTGTGATAACAAAATAATTTTGATTGTCATATTCCAAAAGTCCATTCTGTGATTTGACATAATTTTCTTTAGAATATAGAGACCCACTATTTTTCTGGTTAATTAAATACTGAGGAGTATTTACATCTTGTAGTGAAGTAGGAACATTTTAACTGATGGGGCTACTTAGAAACTTAAACAACATCCTCTTTAGTTCAGGGGTTCAAAATGAGTATTGGCCACTTAAACAAACCTCAACCTCTAGTGTTTGACAAGAATCATTACTTTTCGTTTATGTTAATGTGAAGCTATACAATACCTCAAAATATATGTAATGATAGAAGGAGGTCCATCAATATTCATATAAAATGAAACAGAATAATGTGACAGTGGCCCCTAAATAATAAATAAAATACACAGACAATATAAAAATACAATACAAGATTTTCAGAGCATATTTATATTTTGTAGTCATCGTGTAGAAAAAACAACTTCAGTAATGTGAAAAAATTAAATACATCAATGCTTATTTAATTTTTTGTAGAAAATAAAAAATGGAGTGAAAAGTTTATAATACAACTCAAAATATACCAATGATTTTGTGATGTGGCCATGATTTTCTTGACTCAGCTGGAGTCATCTTTGGATTAACTTGAAACTATTGTTTAATTTTCAACTCCATTCATAAAATGTCTCTTGAAAAAGTACTCTTCTTGTTCTACAAATGGGCTTAAAATGATCTAAATAACGGTATGTTTTAGTTTCTTTTAAGCTGCTTCGTTGCTTTCCTGTCACCCCATCAACTGACAAGTGGGATATTCATTTTCTGATATGTTTTTCATTACAAGCTCACTATAAAATAAATTTGAGGTTTCACAGTGAGATGTTTGAGCTGCACTTAGTAACCAAGTCAAGAAATATAGACTCTCAATTTCACTTTTTCCATACTCAGTCATCTTTGGGTCATAATGCTACAAATAGACTTAGATAAGGAAAATTGTTTAAAGCACAAAATGAACTAAAGTGATACTTTAGTTAACAACTTACATCATAATAATTCATGGCTTAAGAAAAATCATACCACACACACACACACACACACACACACACACACACACACACACACACACGCACGCATGTCAGGGCTGTTTGAAAGGAGATTTGCTATGGTAGAATCACACCTAAGGGACAATAACATGAAGTTAGGCAAAATATGCTACCATAAATGGCAAGGAGGGTAATATTTGATGAATGATAACAACTAGAGAAAGATGTAGGGTTTCTATTGATATGGTGTCTGGAATAATTATTTATAAACCATTAATCTTTGAGTCAAAACTTACAGAAAAAACAATGTGTCAACATGTTCATTAGAGCAGTAAAGTCAGAATAAACTCTCACCATAGCATATTCTATTCATGTAGGAAAAGGTGTGTGGAAGTCTCTTAATTGTAATGAGAACTCCATGAAGAAGTAAGTAGATAGAAGAAACTGTTAATAAAAATCAAGCTGAATCATGAAGTCCCAGAAAAGGAACCAGTGCTCATTACAATCATCATTCATTTAGTGACAGCTTAACAATCAAGTATTGGAACAAAATTGGCTATGAATCCAAAGATATGGAGGATTTAAAATGAACCAGGGAAATTAGTTGAGCCTTTAGGAACTATCATATACTAACATTCTCCCTTTCTCAGTAGAATGATACTGTAGAACACCTTTGGGAATGGCTAAGGTAGAAAATAGAAAGTATTCTATTAAGTGAGGTGATCATGTTCAAGAAAGAACACTAGCACACATGCTATCCCAATGTACTTTCATTTCCATAGGGGTTAGAAATATTTATGTGACATGAATAAATATCCAGACCAAATCAAAACCTAGAAGAGGGCCTATAAGAGAGTAAAAAATTCTTTGTAAGGGAGGCTTACAAGACAAAACATCAAAAACACCATTAATTTAGAAACAAAATAATGCAACATATAAGCTTGAATAAGAGCAGATAAATAATGTGAGAAAGAAATTGGACAACTAAAACACTAACTATAAAAAGTCTTACAGAGACTAGATACATATGAGATAATTAAAAATAAAAGAAAATTAAAGTGTACAGAAAGTGAAGTAAAAAAAATTAAAATAGCAAACTTAGACTTGTTTAAAAGTAAGCAAAAACCATTTTAACCTGACAATGCACCTCAACGTAGATATAATATGCAATACTGATTACATTTGATCCAAAAAACAATTATAACTGTACATGCTAATAAATTTAGTACTAACCATAACTTCTGTTTTCGTTGTGGTTTCTATTTCTGTGAAGAGACACCATGACCAGAGCACTTCTTACTAAGTAAAATATTTAATTAGGGCTAGCTAACAGTTTTGTAGACTTAGTTAAATATCTTCACAATATGAAATATAGCAATGTGCAAGCAGAAATGGGCCAGGAATGTACAGTTTTGTCCGTAGCAACAGGAAGTTAACTGGTTTTCATACTGGGCATAGCATTAGCATAGGAAACACAACCCATTCCCCACTTCAACAGTGGCAAACACCTCCAACTACCTCAACTCTAAAGAAGACACTGCTTCATAGTAAAGGTTGGGAAACAGTCTCTCCCATTAATGGAATTAAGAAAGAAGCTAGTGTAGCTATCTTAATACCTAACAAAATATACTTCAAACAAAATTCAATCAAAACAGATTAGGAAGGACATAATATGTTAATCTGAAAAACCCTCCAAAATAAAGTCTCCATTATGAACATTTATGCCCTGAATACAAGGGCATTTACATATGTAAAAAATATTAATACCTTTTAAATTGTATATCAAATTCTACACATTTTAATAGTGTGATACTTCAAAATACCAACTCACCAATAGAATGGTCTAATAGATAGAAACTTAACAGAGGACTAAAAGACCTATCAGGTCTTATAACTGCAATGGATGTAACAGATATATAAAAAATATTCCACCCAAACACAAAATAATATACCTTCCTCTCAGCACAACATAAAGTATTCCCTAAAATTGAACACATACTCAGAAGTAAGCAAATATGAATAAATAAAAATATGAGAACAACCCTTTGTGTCCTATTTGACCACCATAAACTAAACTTGACAAACCTCAAACTAGCCTACAAACTCATGGAAATTGAACATCTCTCTATTGAACCATCTCTGGGTCAAGGGATAAGTAAAAAAAAAATAAAAACATTTTGAAGTTCAATTAAAGTAAATATACAACATAACCAAGCCTATGAAAATGCAATCAAAGCAGTGCTACAGAAAAGTTCATAGCATGAAGCGAATACATAAAATATTTGAAAAAAATCTCACCCAAAAACCAATACCACAACTGAAAGCTGTAGAACAGATAGAAGAAAACTCACCCAGAAGAAGCAGACAGCAAGTAATAATAAAAATATGGACTGAAAAAAAATAGAGTCAGAATAAAAATAACAATACAAAAAAATCAATAAAACAAAAGTTGGTTCTTTAGAAAAGTAAACAAAATAGACAAACCCTTATCTAAACTAACCAAAGGGCAGTTAAGGAATATACAAATAAACAAAATAAAAAATTAAAAGGAGTTAATAACAACAGAAACTTAGGAAATATGTAGAACAATTGAGTCATAGTTTAAAACCTATAATCCATACAATCAGAAAAGCTGAAAAATAAAACGTGACAGCTTTCTGAATAGCTACCACTTACCAAAATTAAATTAAGGACAGATAAATGACTTAAATAGGCTTATACACTTAAAAATTGAAGTTATTAAATGTCTTCCAACCATAAAAAACACAAGTCAACTTTGTTTTAAAAGAATTTTACTGAAATTTCAAAGAAGAATTTGTACCAATACTCCCTAAATTGTTTCACACAATAAAAACACAAGGGACACATTCAAAACCATTTTATAAGCTACACTCTCTGATACCCAAACCACACAATGATGCAACAAAGAAAGATAGTTACACACCAATCTCTCTAATGTACATTGATACAAAAATATTCCATAAAATACTGTTAAAACAAACCAAAGAACATATCAAAGTATTACCCTCTATGATCAAGGAAGCCTTATTCTAGATATATAGGCATGGGTTGAAATATGAAAATTTGTCAATGTCATCTAAAAAATCATAAATCTGAAAGAAAAGAAACACATGATCATCTCAACAGATACTTATAATTGTTTGGACAAAATCCAACAATCCTTCATCAATTTGATAGAAAAGAAAGTAGGAAATAGTTTTGAATATACTGGAACAGGAGACCATATATACACCAGCAGCAGAGACCCTGAAAGCTACAATTAATAAACTTGGTCTCCTGAAACTAGCTAGTTTCTGTAAGGCAAAGGAAAATGTTAACAAGACAAAACAACTGTCTAAAGAATGGGAAAGATCTTTATCAACATTACATATAATAAAGGAATGATCTTAAAAATATATTTTAAGATACTCAAGCATCCAGAGGTCAAAACCCAAATAATCCATTAAAATATGAGATACAGTTCTAAATAGATAACTTTCAATGGAAGAATCTTAAATGGCTGACAGAATTCTCAACATCTTTATATTTCAGGAAAATACAAATAAAAAATCTGAGATATCATCTTACACATGTCAGATTGACTAAGGTTAGAAACACCAATGACAAGATTTTCTGGGGAAACGTGGACTAAGGGAACACTTCTCCACTGTTTATGGAAATGTAAACATGTACAGCCACTTTGGAAATCTGTATGGTGGTTTTCAAAAAAACTGGAATCAACTAACTTCTTGATTTAGCAATAACACTCTTGGACATATACCCAAAGAATGCATATTGTTACCACAAGGACATTATCTCAACTATGTTTATAGCAGAATTATATGTAATATCCACAACTTGGAAACCACCTAGATGCCCCTCAACTGGAGATTGGATTAGAAAATTGTGATACATTACACAAATGGGCTCTGTTTTCTGGCAGTAAGCAGAGGTATGGCTTTTTAAAAGTGGTCTCCTGATTCAGCTTTAGTGGCAAAGACTTCATGGCTCTTTCAAGATACCCTGCTGCAAAAACACTTAATGATGTTTATGAGCCTTACAGCAGTAGTGGACAGAATAGACCTTAAAATTGCCCAACGTTGTATTAAACATGGTTCCTGCCAGTACCTCTGACATAAAGCTAAGCTCTCATAGACCAAAAATTTGAGTGGATCATGCTGCTATAGCTGAGAGAGCTGATAATCCTAGCTATATTTTAGGAGATGTCAAAGAAAAGAGAGATATAAAGACAGATTCAGAAAAAAAGAATAACTCTAAATGGTTTACAGTGTGTTTTAAAAGTGTATTCTTGGGAGAAAAAGCTAAAGAAAGTCATTAAAATAAATAATGTAAACAATAATAATAAACCACATAAAGATGAAATATACACAGTCTGGATACTATATGTTATCATGCTATTCTGTTTTTTATTTTTTTAATTTTTGACTGCAAAGAAAGTGGGATGATCTGCTGAAAGACATTTGATTATAAATGTTACTGATTGAACCAACCCATACGCTTAAAAAATGTCTTTTCTTCTAAATTTAAGTCAAAAATATATGTTATTTTGGAGAAGATTTCTTCTTTTTATTTCCACAAATGGTGAGAGGTTTTAGGTTAAATAAGTTAAAGAAATGTTTGATAAAGGAAGGTCCCTTGACAAATGTTGGGAACAGATGACCCAGATAATCCAATATTTCAGAGCAATTCTGTTGCAATTTCTTGAGTTTTGCGTTCAGAAAATTTACAAGACTGTTGACTGAGATTATCCAGCCTCATAGACTACTCAACTCATTATTTGGTCATAATTCTAAATTTTCTTTGGGTCCCCCTAAGACTAACATTGTCTCCAATGAGCAGAAAGTAGTCTGGAGAGCTATGCCCACATCCTCAAAAAATGGATTATGAAAGTTGCTCTTTGTTAGAATATTGGTTGTTACATGTTATATATAATGCTGAGGAAAGAAGTTATACAAAGGAGATTAGATTTGGAATTCTTATTTTAAAAATAAAGGGCAAGTGTGGGATAGTTCTGCAAATAATTCTCACTTATATATGTTTATTAAAATGATGATTGTCCAGAAGGCAGGAAGGAAATAGCAGTGGATAATCAGACCAGAATAATTCTTGGACAGGAAATGCAGAGGAGCACACTCACACCAGATTCTCAGAAAGTAAAATGAAAATTCTGGACTAAAAAAAATGTACTAAGCCATCTCACTAAAGATAGATAAGAATCATAGGTAAGTTTATTCATAAGTATGAGTCATAGGAAAAATAGTTTATAATTAAATAATAATATCTGTAACAACAATAATTGAGTATTTTGGTATTCACCTACATTTAATGTAGGGATATAATGTTAAAGAAATGAAACCTATGATCACCACCCTATGAGACTCCTATGCTCAGATCTGTAAGGACACTCTGCACATTTTTGGCAATGAATATTTTCTTCATAGCCAGAGTATGCTGCACAAGGTAGTATTTGGGGCATTATTCATATTCCATTAATTCCAATATTCTCATTAGTAAGTATTCACTTAGTTTATTAAGAATTAAATGTATATTTACAAACATAGATGAGTTAACTGTATATACTGCAGATAGCAGTGACAACTTATGTGCCATTGTTATCCTGTTAGTTTGACACATTCCTCTATTTTATAAGGTGTTTATAGTTTTTATAATCTAAACACTATCATGATATGACCTTATAAACAGTAAGAACAAACTATATTTTGAATCCACAAGGTGTATAGTGGCAAATTTTATACATGATTGACATAAACATGGCTAGTGTGATACAGACACAGTCACATCAGTTTGTGATCACAAAGCCATAAAAGTTAAACTCAAATACATTTAATTCTTATATGCAGTTTGTCTTCTCTACCTTGTATCTTTAATTGTTAGCAACTGTATGTTTTTTTCTTTAACTTTAGTTTGAGGGAACTAGAGAGATGGCTCAGCACTAAAAAAAAAATTGCTGAAGTTGCAGATGACTTTGGTTTTGTCTATCACACCCACCTTCTGACTCACAATTAATATCTCCTCTAGTTTCAGTGGATACTGACACTGTCTTTTGGCCAATGTAGGCACTGAATTTCCAAACCTCAAATATACATTCAGGCAAAATATTCTTATACACAAATAAAGATAAATAATAAATACATCTTTTTAAAATAAAGTTTTCAGTTCAACATGAACTTTTACTCTATAATAAAATGTAAAAAATAAGCATCTCAATATTGTAATTAAATATAATGCTCTAAATATTGTTTGACATGATAGGAGATTGCCCTGTTGCCAGTTTAATTTCACAAGTACAAGATACATCAGGTGTTTATGACTTCACTGGAAATATGCATTGTTATTATTGCAAAGATACAGGCTATAGTGGTAACAGCCAGTGAACAACTAAAACCATTACACTATGCAAAACACAACATGAAAGGCTAACAAAATAAAAGCATGAGAAGAAAATAAAGTTACTAAAACAGTTAATTTTATATTCTGAATGTATTTGCTAATAAATTGTATTTGTTGTTGTTTTCAAGTCAGGGTTTTGTTGTGTAGTTCTGGGTATCCTGGGACTCCTTATGTTGATCTGAAACTCACAAAGACATTTTTACTCATGCTTTGCAAACAAGGGTATGCACCACCACAATCCGGATTATATTATTATCTTTTATTATTATTACATGGATTTATCTATCATAATCAAATTTATGATGATTTAAAATTTATGTGGTACATGTGGTATAATAAAAACAATCAGAACTAATGAAAAACCTTAAATACTGTCAATGGAATATAGTACTAGTGTGGATTAAAAGTAGCTGAATGGTAGAACAAGGGTTTTCAAAGTACAAGGACCTATATTCTATTGGCAAAAAGAGGGTGAGAGAAAGAATAATTTTAATTTTTACTTAATAGAATAATACTACTAAAGTAAAATGTTAAGGGAAAAATTGGAATATAATTTAATCTATGAAACAAATAAAGCACAAGAATAATTCTATAACAAAAGGGTGCTTGAGAAATACATGTGTTCCCAAACGTATGACAGTTTTTGTTGGATCTTACTGTAATATAAGTTCCCCACTGAGGGTGACTGTTGGTACAACAGAATAATGAATGCCATCTGTGAAGATGATGAAGGACTATGTAATAAGTCACTGAGAAAAATGCAACCTACCCTCCATACTGTGGCGATTATTTTTGAATTATTATTATCCTTCTTGTCATTGCCCAATAGTTATACTCTATCTTTTTTTCCATATTACATTTCTAAGTTCAAGAGGGAGAATTTTAAGCCTATTATTCTACAAATGGATAACTAATACAGACAAAGTCACCACTGCTTCTATAACCAGGTGATAAATGTAGTTTTACATAAGAATACATTTTTAACTTCATAAAAATTTACATCTTCCTAGTGTTCTGTGTTTTTTTATATTTCCACATTAATGTCTGCTATGGGCTTGAAATCATATATTCACCCACAAAAATAATACATTAAAGAGAATTAACACATCATGGAAAGTAAGCTGCATTATTAGATTATTACTATAGTCTTTTCAGCATCTTAGCAGATGGCATATATTATCCTGATAAACCCACAGTTACACTCAGTGGAGAACTTATATTATAGTAAGAACATACAAGGAACACAATGTTAGGAACACTTCTAACTTTCTCAATCACTTTTTAGTTATGGAATTAACTCTTCATTTTCTCTGTCTGTTTGATAGACCTGTTTCTATCCCATATTCCCATTACCAGACTTGAGCACTTATCCAGGGCAATCTTTTCTGCTGGATATCTTATCTTTCCCAACTGAAATGGAAAGTACTCACCTGGCTTCATAAATCTGCAGGATGGTGGGATCATCTTGGAAGATCCTAGCACTTAAGCATTTAGAAGAAGTCAACTCAAACATGTGACCTCCCCTTTCCAGAACTGCAATTTTCATTTCATCTGCAGTGACAATGACAGCAGTAGCTATGGAAGTTGAAATTATTTATGAACATTTTACAGCTGCTCATTGACAAAAGTACCTCAGAGTTTTCTGTGATCATCTCCACAAAGTCAAAATGCTACTAGGAAGCATTGAGTTTTATGATCCCTCAGGATTGACTAACTCTCCTGTGGAAGCATTAGAAACTTTAAAGTTATTTTCATAAGAAAGTTAGTAAAAGTTCTATGTCTTCTTGGAGAGATGTTTCACTTACTTCTGGAGCCCAAGTTAACTTAGTTTTAAAATGATTTGCAAATTTATTAGTTAAAATGTTTTATTGGGTATTTCATTGATGGTTATGAATTATAGACAAATCACCCCCATTATCCACTTTCATAGTTAATTTTTAAAATCCACTCACCATTATTATTTCCAAGTCTCATGTGTTAAAAATAAAACATTTTGCTTTTTTATTGATGCCAGTTTGGGACTAATTTAGGGACAAATGTGGAAGTATTGTTAGCCTTTTAAAAGTTGAATCCTCAGAGAAATCTAACACATTGCCTCCAAATCCATCGGTGGCCAACAGGTATTAAGTCATAAGTGAGTCTTTAGGACGCCTCCCACTGCGCTGTGAATTTTTCTAGCTTGGTTTTGCACGAGATTTATATATCCTGCCCTAAAAAGTAAATTCATATGTACAAAATGCACTATTTTTTTTCTTGAACAAAACCTGGTCCTTGGAATAATCTGCCACTTTGGATTCTTCCATTACTTTTGGCTGTTCTCCCATGATGATCCTTTAGTCTTTAAAGGAAAAGTTGTAAAACATATGTTCCACTTTAGGCTGAACCCTGGAGAATCTCTTATACTCAGGAATTAGAATGATTGTGTGCCTATATGATAATTACCATATAATGCAAAAAGAAGATTCTCTGATTAGAGTTGAGAGTTATACTAATCACTTGGTCTGAACATAAGAGCATAAGGAACAGTTTATTACTATGTCTACATAGCAGAAGAATAGTTTTACATGCTTCCACAAAGCCTGTGTATACTCTAACCATTTGTTTTTTCCTCTGATTATGATGTAAACTGGGCTTTCAAATAATTTTTTTAATGTTTGGTTACTTCCATAATATTCATGAGCCTATTGCACCAGGCTTGCTGTTGTTGTATATCTCATAGTTGACTCTTAGGGAAAATATATAATTACTTTCAGGACTATGAAAATTATCAAGTACAGATGAAGCTTCCGGTTGGCCACCAGCCTAATTTCCCATGGTCTATGGCTCAAGCATATGGTATCATCCACAAATAGGACATATAATGTAAGGACCATACACCCCTACACATTAAAGAATATTAACTTTGTTCTTGGTAGTCTTCAATTTGTCGTTAATTTGTCAAATATTTTATCTGCTCCCATTTTAAAGGACTCAGCAGAAGAACATAATCAAGTATGAAAAAAATCTAATGAAGTAAGCATAAAAATGCATAATACCACAATTAGAAATAATATTAAAATACTTAGTATCATGTAGTACAAATTATATTTATTATGATGGTATGAAAATATTTTTAAAAAATCAAATATGTCGTGGAATTATTCTGATACATTGTAAATGTTTGTTCTTCCTACTGACTTAATAAACAGCTGATTGGCCAGATGGCAGACAGAAGTGTGTGCAGGGCTGCAAGACTAAGAAATATCTGGGAACAGGAAGAGCAAGGGAGAGATGTCAGAGAGACACCAGCAGAGACACTGACAGAGATATCAGCAGACACAGAGGAAGAAAGACAACTATGCTGCTCTGAGAAAGGTACCAAGTCACATGGCTGAATAAATTAATGTAAATAAACTGAGCTAGCAATATGTCTGAATCATAGGTCAATCAGCATGAAATTAATATAAACTTTTGTGTGATGATGTGGGGCTGAGTAGCAGAAGGGCTGAGAGGGGCCTGAACCTCTGGATGATGCTAGAAAGTCTGGTAAAGAAACTTTATACTATAGAAAAGTGTGGGTTTTGTTATGAAACAATAATTTTAAATTTAGAAACTAATTTATTTTCAAAATGTCTGTATTCTTAGATTTATTCTTAGTTCCTCAGAAGTTTCTTCAACTTCATAGATTCAGTTTTTTAATTTTTTTCTCTCAAACACATACACATATGTGTTCTTAAATATATAAATGTAACCATTTATTCAAATAGTGTTACTTGTATGTATATGACTTCAGTGCTGACTAGTTTGCAGTTAATGACCAACTGGGAAGTTCTTCTTTGGGGAAGAATATTTTTCCCAATTGGAATATTACCTCAATTGTCTGCAGTTCTTTGTCTATGGTTGAAAATGTATGAGCTTTATTTTTTGTATGTTATCATTTTTATTAGTATTATCTTTGCTCAGGTCATGTTTATTAAGCCTCATTTCTAAAAGATAAAAATCTCAAAGTGATATAAATAGGTTTTAAATATTTACAGTGCTAAAAATTTGACTGGACAGTTGCTAAGTGTACATTTCCAGAACAAATGTTGGACTTCTGATGACTTTCTCTAATTACTGCTACAAGAAGATCCAAGGGTCTAACATCCAGAATGCCCGTTACATACCCACACAGATACACTTCAACACCACATAATTATGATAAAACAATATTTTGAACAAACATTTTTTCACTCATAAATGTTTTTCTCTTATAATCATGTATTCTTTAAATGCAAATGTTGAGGTATGTAATAGCTTACAGAGTTTTTCTTCAAAATAAGCTTCTTCATGTAACAGAAAAAAAGGATTTAGTAAGAGAAATAAATTCTTTCAAGTTTGTGCTCTCATTTGGGAAAATTTTGGAAGTGCTGCTTTGCTGGAAGAAATGTGTCACTTGGGGTAGGTTTTGGGAAGTTACATCCATACACCACCTCTAGTTTTCTCTTTCTATATCATGCTGGAGGCTAAGGATGTATAGGATCTTGTTTTGGCTGGCATGTTTCATATTAGTTGCATTGACATGTATTTTTATTCTAAGAGAAATTACTGTTCTTGCAGAGTATCCTGGTTCCATTTTCAGTGCTCAGAGAATGCCTCCCAATCATCTGTATGTCTAGTTCCAGCATATCTACTTCTGTCTTTTGGATTTCCTGGGAATTACTTACACACAATACAGATAATTATTGTACCCATTTGAGCATACAAGTAAAGTAAAAATAGACATTTCTGGAGTAGTTCTATACATAGATGGGGTAGAAACTCCTCACTCCTAAAGTCTCACTGATAAGCTACTGACAGTTGACAGTTGCAGGGGAAAGACAAATTATTCTGTTTGGATTTTGTAGTCACTGTTAGATTTCTCACATTCAGTAGATGATTCTACACTCATGCATTTTTATAAGGAACTAATTAGACAGTGAGTTATTAAAAATAATTATAAGAAATTAGATAAAGATGATGTTAAAGATTATATCAGGAGAATTGGAGACATTTATAAACAATAAGAAAAATCCACTATGAATACTAATATAATAATTGCATGTAGTATTAGAAGTTATGGTATGTTCATTATTTTTTCTTTTGTGTATTGCTGTTTTTGTATGTGTGAACTTTTCAGTGTGTTCCTATGTGTACTGGACAAGCAAATGATTCTTCATTGTCAGGATTTTGAAAAGGAAGAAAGGGGAAAAAACATAGAGTTTGTAGATAGGCAGTGCTACACAAGTCATGTCTCATGACAAACAAGTTTATTAAGAACTAGAGCATGGCTTTTTAAAGTTCTGGAAATAAGAAATGAAGACAATAGTAAGAAAAATGGAGAAAGAGAGAGGGGGGATTCATACAGTAAGACAAAGACAATGGGAGACTGAATCAAGAAATGTTGCACAAAAGGAACACAGAATATCTCAAGGACAACAGGAAAGCACATAGTGGCCACAGTACTGCTTACAATTGTCTCTTATGTTAGTAAGAGATGGGTTCTTAGAATCAGAAGCTTCAGCTTCTCTAAGGTGCTGAGTCAGAAAACCACTGCCTCTGCCAAGAATATTCCTGCTTGTACAGAAAATACTTTGTCCTCATTCTACACATTATGCACTCAGGAGAAGCCCCAGTCATTATAGCTTGTCATACCTTTGACAATTTGTAGGTAGGTGCTCATGTAAAATTATTACTGAGATTAAAATTTCACAGATCTTTGATGGATAGTTTGATTTTGAACTTGATGGGCTTAAATATGTAAGTATAATAGATATCACAGTTGTGATTATTTGAGTTTTTTACATGATATAAGCTGTATACAATCAACAATACTTTGATATGATAGACAGAATTTAGAACCAGGAATTAGTTCTTCTGTGAGGATGGACACTACAGAAATCCCAGAATGGCTTAAAAATCCTGAAGGGTATTTTGAAAGATACTTGTATTTAGAAGACATTAAACTGAAGAAGTGTTGGATGATGAAGAACTTTTTATTTATGAAGGTACCAGGCCAGCAGCATAGGAAGGAGTAAACAATAAAAATATACATATAAGTATATGCATATATGTGTGGATGTGTTGTATGTATATGTGTATTATTGTGTATATTCATGTAAAATTAATGATAAAATTTGATCAATAAAATGTAAAATATTGTCCATAATTTTTTAGCAAAAGCATTTTTATTTAAAATGTGCTTTTCCACACCTATGTTATGTAGGGCCTTACCTATGTTTTCTTCTACCATTTCTAGTATTTCAGATTTCACATCTAGGTCTTTGTTCAATTGGGGATTAAATTTTATGCAAAGTGACATGATAGATAGAGTTGTCATTTTATTTGTCTATATGTAGAAATTTAATTTTCTCAACAGTATTTTTTGAAGATATTTATTGTTTTCTACTGTGGGTTTTGACACATTGTTTACTATTAAATGGCTGAAGTTACATGTCTTCATAATTGTATCTCAATATTGTTCTATTGGACAACCTGTTAATTTTTATGCCAATACCATATTGTTTTTATTGTTTCTGTAATATTTCTTAAGATCTAAAATGGTAAACTCACCCTTTAGCACTTTTCTTTCTTCTCAGAATTATATTTTTACTTAGTGGTGTTTTTATGCCACATAAACTTTACTTTGTTTTTTTCCCCTATTTTTATGAAGAAAAATGGGGGGGTTCGGTTCTCATTGGAATTCTTTGAATTTGAAAATCCTATTTTTATAATGGGCCAAATACTAAAAAAGAATATACAGTTTGTACATTCATTGTATTTCAGATGTGGAGATATGAGCAGAGAATGAAAATCCTCTGATATTACACCATTTTCTTATAGTGTATTAATTACAATAATATTGAGTATTAGTATATGACCACTTCCAAGGAAAGTCTCAGAAATTTTATCAACCAGCTGTAAATCCAACAGTGTACCATCTGGAAGATATCTAGGCATGTTGACACCTCTTAATGTTTTAAACTGGGCAAGCATAGGACCTGGATTTAGAGGAAATGTATTGATGTCATATAATCTCTGAAGCCTGGTAAGTATATTATACTATTGACCGATATCTAGGGTATAAAAGGGTTTAAAATCTCCACTGATTCATTGTGAATTAATTGTCTATTTCCCCCATATTTTTACCACTGTGAGATTCAAAATTCACTATAACTTATCATACCTCTACTGTCTCTCTTTTCAACCCTGTAAACTCATTGAGTGACTCTATGGTTTTGTTAGGTCACAATCCTTACAAGAGACCTTCCTAGCTTTCAATCTGTTGTCAATTATGTATGTCTTCCATCCCCTTATACTGAGCCTGATCCTAAAACAAAAATATTAGGCTAACTTATATTTCCTCTGTACTCTACTCAAAATTATTTTCTGCTCAAGTTTTATCCGTTTTCAACACCTATTTTACACTAACACACAGTCTGGGTACATAGAATCTGTGTTGTTTTGGGGTGGAACTTCTTTAGGTTTCCTTTATAATTAATTTAAAAAAATATTCATGGTGTCTTTCACATCATGTTTTTCAATCCCCTTAATTTCCAGGTCACCTCATATACACCCTCTGTCCTTACAACTTAACACCCTAAATAAAATAAAATATAAGAGAATGCATTAAGAATTGGCAAAGAAACAAATCAGTCTCTTTATGGAAGATGTACTGTGACAGACACTGTCAGTAATAAAGTAAACACTTTTATCCATTCATTTTTATTTCTAAGTGTTCATTGCAGAGAGTCATTGGTCTGGATTTAGGCTGCTAGAACTCTTCTTAGATATCTTACTGTTTCCAATTGTTGTTGAAATTTTGATGCTTTAAGTTAGCAGGACCAGGTTTTTACCTGCTCCATCAGATCACAGATAGTGTGGATGTTAACATGGGCCATTGTGTAATCCTGGCCCTGGGCCTGGATATTTCTATGGTTGATCAGCCCACCGGCTCTCTCCTGTCTTTAGCTCATGTTCAGCATTTCACTGTTCACCAGTGCCCTTCATTTTAATGTTCTTATATTTCTATCATATATATATATATATATATATATATATATATATATATATATATATATATATATATATATATATCTTTAAAACTGTTCCTTTCTTGAGATACTTAAATAAAAATATATTCTACTTGGGTCTACCAAACACTTGTGTATTGAATGACATTTCTCAGCTTTAGTAGTATTTAGAAAAAAATCTGTAGATAGTTTTAAATGCTAAATATAAATGTAGGTGTTCAGTAATGTTATGACTTTCATTGGCCCTAACTCTTGGCTATATGTTTACAATATGTAAAATTTAGTATAATAATATATGATCCATATATCTCTTCACACTCCATGGCATTTATAATGAAGGGGTTTTACATTTTGTTGAAAAATGTTTTCTGATATCTGGACTCATAAATTTGTTGTCTCCAAAAATCTCCCTGCTCACAAAATACAATGAAAGAGGAGAAGTAAAATGGTGTTCAATCTAAGGGTAAATGAATGACACCCAGAAATAAAGCCATCTAATTCAACTGAGCAATGAATATATGAGTTACCCAAGACTGACTCTACAATTACAGGGCCTCACAGATTTGTACAAGGTCTTTGGTTTATATGTTATACCTTTCATTTTAATCTTATATTATTTATATTATTAGTTAAGTATGTAGTGGTTTTATGATGTTACATTGTAAATAATTGATGTGCGAATACCTTTCTGTATTCTGTGAAGAGCAATCTTTAAATAAAGCAGCTGTTTTGGCCCATGACAGGCACCATAGAAAAAGTAGGAGGAGGTATCAGAGTAGGTAGGAGGAGCAGGGTGGAGTCAGAGACAGAAGGAGTGAGAAGCCCAAAGGATCAGCAACATGTAAGTTACACAGGTAAGCCACAGGCCATGTGGCAGGAAAGATTAATAGAAATGGGTTGATTTAGATGTAAGAGCAAGATAGCAATGTGCCTGAGCCATAGACCAAACAGCCTGATGTTAATATAAGTGTCTAAGTTATTTTGGGGGGCCTGAGCTGCAGTGGGTGGCTAAGGGCTCTGGGGCTGACTGCGGGTCTGTGGGTCTGGGCCTCTGGCAGCCCAGGACCAAAAAACCACAGTGTAACAAATAATTGTCCTGCTTATGAGTTTAATAAAAAGCACTGATTGGCCAAAGGCAGACAGGAAATATGGGTGGGGTTACCAGACTAAGAAAACTCTGGGACCAGGAAGAAAAGAGCATAAATGCCACAGAGACTCCAGGGTTGCCAAACATGCCAGAGGATGCAGAGGACAAATATGCTGCTCTGAGAAAAGATACCGAGACACATTGCTGAACAGGATTAGAGTCATAGGTTAGATTAAGGGTAAGGGTAAAGGGTTAGCAAGTTATATGCCTGGGCCTTAGGCCAATCAGCCTAAAATTAATGCAAGCATTTGTAGGTCCCTGCGGGTCTGTGGGTCTGTGGGTCTAAACCTCAAGGCTAGGCTGGAAAGTCTGATCCAGAAACCTCTTACTACATAAGTGGGGTTTTGATTCTAACCCCTTCTGTTGTGCTGTCTTTTTGTGTTTTGTTTTTGTTTTTGTTTTTGTTTTGTTTTGTTTTGTTTTGTTTTTCGTTTACTTTACCCAAATTCTGTGAGTTGGTTTTGTTTTATCTTATTGACTTTTATTCTGTTATGTTTATTCATTACGCCTTATGAGGCTGTTCTTATGTGTTTATACAAAGGAAATGGATCTAATAGGCAGGGTAGTTGAAAAGAAACCAGGAGAAAAAAAGTGAAGTGAAACTGTGATTAATATATTGGTGAGAGTCGTATCTATTTACAGTAAAATGTTCAAAAATGAAAAGAAACAAAAGTCTTTGGGATATAATATGGTAATCAAATAACTTTTGTCTTTCAGTGTTTTGTGTAATGCATTCTACTTACTGATAGCTATATGTAGGCCATTCCAACTTTGGGTAAATTGTGATACCTTTTTGATTTAAACTAAAATTATTTTATTGTGATTTTATCTTACAAATAAAGTCTTTAAAAAGCTCAAATGAAATGTTTCTTACACAATATAAATGGATCATGTAGACTGCTTATTAAATTAGCTTACAAAACTCTCATGTTTATTTTAGATAATCTTAAAAACATATCTACTTAATTTAGTGTATTGAGCTTTTAAGGGAATTGAGCTAATGAACAAAAATTTATATTGTTTTCATAATTAAAATGATTAAAATATTTATGTCTTATCTAGACCAAAAAGTGATTGGACACAATAGAGTAATGATTCACAAGAACAAAGGGAACATACATAGTTAGAAAACACAAATTAGTGAGGTGGTTGATATTTACCAACCACTAATTGTGACTGTTTAGTAGACTCTTTTTTACAAATTGAGCCATGAATTACAGTAAGGGTAGGGAAACTTCTCCAACAGACAGAAGCTGCCTATTTTCCTCCATTGTTTACTCAGGTTGCCTAGCAAACAAGAACACTCGCCCCGCCCATCAGAAAAGTGATTATGAGGAGATTTTATAGAAAGAGCACAGGACTTTACTTTGTACATGGCTTTTTGCTGATCAATAAACTCTTAACTTAATGCCTAGCCATAATTAGGATTGTATTTGGAGCAAATGATTTTTCCCCTTTAGATTGTTTGTTGGTCTAATCTTTAGTTGATCCCCATCAGAAAAACCTTGACTAAGCATTTCCACTGCCTGTGTGTAAATTTCATCATCAAGCTCTTTGACCCTGAGGAATTCAAGCCCCACATTGCCTTGCCAAAGAATAACTACCTGCATGAGTATATATCCAGATATTAACCTATATATATGTGACTTCTTTCATTTATGGTGGATAATTCTTTGTAAGTTTTCTTTTGATCTACTTGATGTTTTCAGCACTTAATATCATACCGTAATACAATCCTATATCACACTTGGAGCAGGGGCATGGAATGCTGTATATTTTATTGTGAAAGATGTGCATTATCTTAGGTTGTAAAATTGATTCACACCAAGGCAATTAAGACTGGCTGCTGCTCTGTTCTCTGAAAGCAAGTCAAGTAAAGAAGATGAGAGCAGAGATAGAAATTATTTTTAAATATTAAATGACCTCAAAGTAATTAAATCTGGCTGTGAGGACCAGCAAAACTTTGACTCTCAGAATGCAAAAGATATTTTAATAATTTTGCATCTGCACAGTAAAGTGTACAGGTAAGATCACCCTTTGCCATCATTACCTGCTCCTCATAATGAATTTCTGGTGCTCTTACCCACACTCTAATCTCAGACACCATAGAATTGAGAAGTCACTTTAGACTTCTAGTCTGTTCCTCTATGATGCTTACTACTCAGTTATTTATTTGTTTTTGCTTATTGATGGAAACAAGTATTTTTCAGAGGTGATGTCAACTCCCATCCCATTCCAACTACTATGGAATAGACGTATCAATAAGATACTGTTTTAAACATATCCACAAGTAATTGTTATTTCTAATTTAGTATACTTTGTTATATATAATTGGGTTATATTTGAAATATATATACCAATTTAAATATTAGAAAGTATTTTTTGGAAACACTTAAAAGCAAATATAGCATATGTATATACACATGTACAGACAATTGAAATTATATGTGAGTGTGCTGACACAAAAATTTAAATATTTTTTTTCTGATAGCTTATGGTCATTGTTGTCATTGGGGTTTTAATTGCTGTGAAGAGGCACCATGATCAAGGGGTGGGATCAGACTGTGTTCCTGTGCTTGGGCTGGCACCTTGGATCCCATTCCCTTCAGAGGAACACCTAACCCAGTCTTGACTTTGGGATGAGGAAATTGGACGTGCCTGAAGTGGATGTGCCATGATAAGCTGACACACCTTGGGACTTCTTTCCATTTTGGGGGAGAGGATGGATTGATGGGGAGGGGAGAGGCTAAAGGCTGACTGGGAAGGATTGAGAGGAGGGAAGGAAAGGGGAACAGGGGATATAGAGATAAAATGACATTTCTTTCAATAAGAAAATAAAAAAAGAACATATCTTCTCCTACTAGATACACACCCTAAGTATAGACCACCTTCTGTAACTTCAGCTCTCAGGGAGAATCTGTGTGGGACATAAAGTAATGCTACTTCTTAAAATATATCTTGTTTCAGAAAATCAAATTAGTTCATTTAAAAATATTATTTTGTTGACATATAATAAAAGAATGCATTTAATTGTAGATGGTCTATAATTTCAGAGTTTTTGTTTCTTTTTGCCATGGTATGAAGTGTTATGGCTGGAATTTAGGTAGATATTCTGCTAGAACATAATCTGAGAGTTCTACATCTTAATCAGCAGGCAAAAGAAGGAGACTTTGCCACACTGGCTAGATTTGAACTTATAAGACCTGAAGTCGGCCTCTACAGTGACACACTTTCTCCAAAATGGCCATGCCTACTCCATCAAGGCCATGCCTGTTCCATTAGACACTCTTAATAGTGCCACAACATATGGGCCAAGCACTGAAACACATGAGAACATAGGGCTATACTTTTTAAAATAATTAGAATTAATATTTTATTTTCTAATTTTTATTACTTAAATTTGATTATTCTTATTAATCTTTAACATTTCTCTTTTATTTATTCTCATTTTTATCATTAAAGTTATTGTGCAATATTAATAGATTATGTTTATTCCTCCCCAATGCCTCCCAGATTTACCATCATTCTATACCCAACAATCTTGGTTATTTTTTAGTTTTTTGACTGATGAAGCACAAATTTAGTTGTTTACATGATCTTGTATGTGGGATCATCCTCTGGGTCATTGTCAGCTTATTAGAGGCCACATTTCAAAGGACATTGACTTTACCATTCCTACTAGCAATTAGCTGTCAATAGTATCTTAGTTTAAGAATACAATTTTCTCTTAAGCAAGACTTTCTTTTCTGGTAAGTATCTCTATTGCAGTCTGAGAAAACAATTATCAGGCTGCTTCATGGTTGTAAAAAATCCTGTAATGTAGTGGAGCTTAGAAATAGTTTTATCTATCTGAGGGTTTTTTAGAAAAAAAATCTCATACACATTCTGATAGTCACATTATTTTCTCTCATGTTGAATGCTGTAATTCTTTGTTTACACAGCTTTATATGTGACCAACAGAAATAATTTGGGCAATATACAAGTTACATATGGATGTTTAATTTTATTTGATAAGAAACAGAGCTACAACAATAATACATAAACAATTAATCTCAATGTCTTAATTGGTGTGCAGCTGCAACTGTAAAATAAGATCCAAGTAATTTTATCTATCAAAGAAAGAGCATATCAGGATTTCAAGTGGAAAAGGCTAAACTACTGAGAAGTCTGAGAGGACATATAAAATTGTGTACTGTATTATATAATTCTCAGCGTAATAACATTTTAAACTAACATGTAGAGATTAACACTCTATAAGGGTCTGTCTCTCTGGGACTGATGTTTACAAAGAGAGCTGTGCTGTCAAGAGAAGTGTATAGTGAAGCTGAAAGGCTGCCTGGTGTGAAAGCAGCAAGACTAGCCTGTTGGTACTCTCTAGAGCATAGCAGCTTCAAAAGCACCCCAAATCTTTAAATACATTCTCCTATTCTGTGGACAAACCCAGATCACAAAACCTTGTAGATTTTTTTTTGTGTTTATAAAGTCAGATTATTTTGTGTGTCCCTTTCTTCTTGGAAAATCATTTTTCCTAGTGTAGCTGGAGGAAAGCTGTTTCTCTCTAGACCTTGTTTAATTGCTTTCCTGTCACTCAAATAATTTTTAGGAGCAACACAAGCAGGCAATTTGCTGAACACTGAGCCTTATAACATAAAGCAAAGAGTATGAGCTGTGTAAAGAGTTAATTTCTGAGGATTTGTACAGAGAATTAATTAGATAACATTCCTATTTGCAAGAGAGAAGCTGGGACCACAGTAATACAGCTAGCTGCTTTAGTCAGTAACTTTGGTTCCACAAATCAGAAAGCTGGCAACTTTGTCCTTGTGAAAATGGACTGCTGATCACTATCTGTTCTTGTGTCAGAACTGCATTTCTAAGGAAGGTTTTTTTTTTCAACATTTTTTAGGGATACCTGGTGCAATATGAACTTGCCTTGAAGCTAAAAATTGGCTAATGGTATAAAAGTTTTCCTGTCAGTCTGAGCTACAGTGTAAAATATGTTCTTGTGAAAGAGTAGGATAGTTATGAAAACATTTTTATTCACCAAAATTACACAGCTTAAGAAGAAATCATTTTTATGACAATCTTCAAAATAACTGCTTAGTAAGTGAAATATATTCATAAGGAAACACACTATCAAATAAGGCTGTGGAAAAACCTCACATCTGTTTAGGGAACAACTTTAGTAGCACATAAGACACTTATAGACAGAAGCAAACTGTATTCATTTTGTGGTTTCAAGCTTTGCTTGAATGTGGTTTCTCCATCAGAGGATTACTGAGCTGGTGGTTGATTTCTTGAATATTACTTGCCATCTGCTGCATTATGCCACAACTCTTGGCATATCAGTCTTTTACTAGCTGCTGGGAACTTAGAAACCTGTAGTGTGTCTGTAGCCAGGAAACTTCTCTGAATGCAGTTTGATTATTAGACCCTCTCAGAGATAAACTGAGAATATAAAACCAACTAATTTGATAATGCTAATATAAAAGACAATACAACATCTCTTAATATCAATATAAAGTTTAACATTTTCACAATGTCTCTGTTAATTATCAGCATCTCAAGAATAGTTATTTGTTGATACTTAGAAAACATTTACTAGAAAGTCATAATTTAACATTATACACTTAAGGTGATAGTGTCTATGCAGTCCATTTTTTGACATGCAATGAAAAGATAGTCAAACTTGTTTAACAAATGTCTTCTGGACCTGATGTGCAATCATCCAGGACCATGACAGAATGAACTCGAGAGACCTGGCTGTGGGGATCTTCTTCGTGTCTCAGACTGCCCTGGGAATGCTGGGAAACTCAGTTTTGCTTTGTTGTTTTATCATCACTGACATATCTGGAATCCAGGCCAAGCCAAAAGACTTGATTGTCAAAGGCCTGACCTGGGCCAACTTCATAGTTCTCTGCAGAGGAATCCCACAGTCAGTGGCTGCTTTTAATTTGATTTATTATCTAGATCATGTTTCATGTAAGCTTACTTTATATTTTCATAGAGTTGCAAGAGGAGTAGCTCTGAGATCCACATCCTTGTTGAGTATCTTTCAGGCCATCACCATCAGCTCTACTAATTCCAACTGGGCAGAGCTCAAAGTCAGAGCTCCCAGGATCATAGACCCTTCCCTTTATCTGTGTTGGGCCCTCCAACTATTGGGATATGTCTCCCTTCCTATGTACACAACTGATATATGGGGTGGAAGAAATGTTACTAAGATCAAAGATTATGGATATTGTTTTGTTATAGATCCTGGGCAACTAATATGCACAATATTTGTAATCTTAATGTCATTATATGATGTCATCTTTTTGGGACTGATGATTGTGTCAAGTGGCTACATGGTGTTTATCCTGCTCAAACACAGAGAGTCCAACACATCCACATATCCCTGTCTCCTAGGGCATCCCCTTTGATCAGAGCCACAAAAAACATCCTCATTCTAGTAAGCAGCTTTGTACTCTTTTATGTAACATGTAATGTCTTTACCTCTTATATGTCTGTTCTTCAAAAAGTCAGTAGGGGGCTCTTCAACACCAGTGTAGCCATGACTGCATGCTTCCCAGCATTTTGTCCTTTTCTGCTCATCAAACAGTACAGTGATGTTGTCAGGCTCTGCTTTACCTGTTTTCATCAGACAAGAGACTGTGTTTGTGCAGTCAGAGAGTTCTAAATCCGTGCTGTGTGTTTCCCTCTTTCTATTTCTTTGACTACCTTGTCTTCTATGAAGACACTGTCAATACGAACCTCCAATGTACATGCATAATATCTACACAATTTCTTTAAAATATTATTAATAATTTAGTCTGTGGCACAAGCCATTCATCCTCTAATTTGTGAGTGGCCAAACTATCACCACATGTTTTTATGGAGAATATTACAGTAGCAGGTGATAATGAAGCTGAGGGGCTAAGACTGTCATAGTGATGTAGGTGAGGACTGGATGTCAATCAACATTCTCAGCTTCCATCCAAAAGATAATAGTTTAGCACTGCACATATTCCAATATCCAAAATAAGAAAGTCAATATTGGTGGTTGTCACTGAAAGAGAACAAATTTAAAAAGATGAAACAAATCAGAATGATGTTAGGGTAGTAAATGGAGACAGGCACATCTTGGGCCCTGAAAAAAGTACACTCAGTGGCTGTTGAATTTCTTAAGTCTAAAGTATATTCACAACTTTTGAAAGAGTATGTGGGTTACAAATACATTGTTACCTGATTTTTGACGAAGAAGCTAAAAATTTTCAATGGATGAAAGATAGTATCTTCAAGTGGTGTTGTCATTAATGGATGGTAGTATGTAGCAAAATGCAAATAGATCCAAACCTATTACCCTGCAAAACCTCACATCCATGTGGATCAAAGACCTCAACATAAACCCAACTATACTGAACTTCATAGAAAAGAAATTGGGAGATACCCTCCAATGCATTTGACAGTGAGTAGACTATAATTGTATTAGTGGGTAGCACAGACTTTGTTGTCCCTGTACTTTGGAGGAAAAAATGGAAATAGATGACATAGTTACACTCTGTCACCACAAAAAGAAAAGTACAATGTTCTGGATTCTGGTATGAGAAAAATAACGATACATAAAACACTTTTAAGCTAACTCTGGTGTTATAAAGTCTCCATGGAAGAAGCTTCACTTGTTTTATTTTTAAAGATGTTTGTATTACCCAATAAGTTCTAAAGCTCCATGATCTAAAACAAGGACTGAAGAGGAAGGAATTCTGCCAGCACATGGCATGAAGGCACACTACAGCAGCAGTGCTTCTCAGATCTCTTGGCTATCAGCACATTCACAGAAATTGTACATAAGTTCCCAGACTAAATGTATTTTTTCCTCAATTATACTCTCCTTTCTTATCAATTGATTTAAAGCAGTACATAATTGTTACTGTACAGCTTTGACTCATTAAAATACAATTAATTTTTATCTAAATATATATTCCCTTTTATATGTGTTCAAAGTTTGAAGGGGAATGATCTATAATTTTGATGCTTTCAGTTTTCACAAGTGAGTTTATTATATATTTCCAGCAGCACTAAAAGAACCAAGCAACAAGTAGGTGTAAGCTAATAAAGTTTCAGGCCAGACAGATGCTCAGAGCATCTAGTATATAGATAACTACAAACCCAGTCTGTAGAAATTAATAACCAGTAGAAGGAGAGTGTTTATTTGAGAGGAGAACATGGATAAGAAGAGGGAAGTGGAACACAACTTGAAATGTAATGGATGACAACATTTTTAAAAATTACTTTTTTTGAATGATCCAGAAGTCCACACTCTAGGGGAAAATAAGTCTTCAGTGAATGGTGCTGGTCTAACTGGATGTGTGTATGTAGAATATTCATATTTATCACTGTGGACAAACTCAAGCCTAAATGAATTAAAACCCTCAATGTAATAACAAATTGAAACAAATTGAGAAAACTTAAGGAATAGTTTAAATGCACCATCAATAAAGAAAAGTTTAAACAGAAAACTCTTATCACAGACACTAACATAGACAACAAATGTGACATCATGAACTTGAAAATTATCTGTAGGAAAGATACTTTCAGTAGGACAAACATGGCAGCCTGCAGAATAGAAATTTATTTTTATCAGCTCTGTTTCCAATATTAGCCTTAAAATTAAAAAAATTAAAGAACTCAAGAAAATAGATATTAATAAACCAAATGATACAATTAAATAATGTGTGTATGCTGTATAATAGTTTCTCTATATCAACAGAGAAATTGCAATAAATAAACCTCACTGATGAGAGTCATTTTTAAAATGGTCAACATTCTTAGCCATCAGGGAAATGTAAATCAAAACTAATTTGAGACATCTTACACATGTCAGAATGGTTAAGGTCAGCAACAAAAGTGACAGCTGATATGATGTGGAAGAAGGGAACATTCCTCTATTTCTGACAGTAGTGAAAACGTCTATTGCCACTGGCCAGAAACTTCTTCCTACAGCCAATATCAAACAAAATGGAGAGAACTGTGAAGTGCTTCCATTAAAATTAAGACCAAGACAAGGCTGTCCACTCTATCTACTCTATATCTTCTCAATTTAATACTATATGTCTAGCTAGAACAATAAGTAAACAAAAGAAAATCAAGAGAATAAATTTAAAAAAAGAAAAGTCAAACTTTGTATGGTATGTACAGTAACACTATTTTGACTGTCAAGACCAGAACTTTGAAATGAAAATGACATATGACTTCTTAAATCCAAAAAGTGCTTAGAGACAGAGTGGAAAATAGATGAATTTGAATATGGTCATTTTAGCACAAACACAGTCACCTCAGCCTGTGCTCAAATAGCAATGATGTTCTCAAATATACTAAGGCTTTTTATGTGATTTATGTTTATCATGTGATTATTTAATTTATTGATATTTTATTGTATATTTGTTTATGTTTTCATTTGGGAGACTAGTACGTTGGCTGAGGGGTAAGAAACTGCTCTTTCACAGGATCTGGGTTTTTTTTCCTAGAATTCACTTGTTGCCTCCAGCAAGCTGTAACTCTAATTCCAAGGGGTTTTGGCATCTTCTGCAGGCATTGAATTCTCATAGCACTGATATTTACATATAGCAAAAACATGTCTTTAAATTTAAAATAAATGGATAAAACTCTTTAAAAATAAGTGTTCACTTTGACATAAATTTTATTTCATAGGCGAATTTCAATATAGATTTTTAGTACTTCTGAGATTTTGTTAATGTGCAGGGTAATCTGACCTTTCAAAAAGTTGTCTCATCTCTCAGCTTGATTTCAGAAGCATAATATGAAGCTGATGTTTATAATGTTATCAGAAATATGAATCATTATCATTTCCGAGATAAAGGCTATAGTGATAACTACAGATGAATTACTTATACCATTACCATTTCTCTGTACAAAATTCAACATAAAACACTAATATATGGTTAGCAAATAAAAGCATGAAAAAATCATTAAGTTTATAATGCATTTCTATAAAATTCAGTGTGTGGTTCTTTTTTTTGGTATTTTTTCATGACTGGGTCTCGCTATGTAGCTCTGATTGTCCTAGAACTCATTAAATATATCATGTTACCCTCAAAAATCATAGAGATCTGCCTTCCTCTGCCTTCCAGGTGCTGGAATTAAAAGTTTTCACCACCCAACTATTTTATTTACTAATTTATCTGTTGATGAATCTATTATAATGACATTTAAGTATTTACTTAAATAGTCATGATGCATGTGAGATAATAAAGTAAACTTTGAAGAATGTGAAACATTAAAAATTGTCCATTGATATACCATCATAAATGTGAATTTAAGTTTAGCTGAGGGTTAGCACCCTGGTATATCATGCATGCAACTCTGTTTTTTATTAGCAACAATGATAAACACTGACTGAAGGCATGCCAGCAGGTAGTATGACTAAGCCAGGCAAATAACTAAAGACATTTGGCATTAACTGCCATTGATAGATACTCATAATTTACCTTTTCTTTCAGGTTGCCTTCCAAAAATGAATATGAAAAGGTTTCAGAACCAGCATTAATGCCAGTAGATATCTAACACAGACTCCTTTTATAACAAGATCATAAATGTAGTGTCACAAATGAATATTGTTTACTCCACAAAGATATATTCATATCTTATATTTTCTAGAGTTGTGTACTTTTTATATATCCATTTAATATTTACTAAGGATATAAAATTATTGTAAGTTAAATATAGTAATATTACTGCATAGGTAGTCTATACATAATGTAAGATAAGGTGGATTATCAGATTGGTTTAGTACCTCAATATTTCAGCACATTTACTTCCAGGTTGCATTATGAACTGTATCCAGAGTCATCCTCACCGGGGAACATAATTTTCAGTATAATTTTCATAAATACCAGGAACTGGCACAAGGAACATTTATATCTTTCCATCTCACCTCTCGATTATGGACTTATTCTTGTGTTCTCTCCATATGTTTTTTTTTTTTTTAACCCCAGATTCGTATTACAAAACATGACCTTACTCAGCCACCTTTTTTCTGCCTCTGCTTCTCAGAACAAAATGCAAAGTACTCACCTGGTTTCTTTTCTTTGCAGGATGATGGATTCATTGAACAAAGACTGACTCTTATAAGCAGTGTAATAAGAGAATCCACTTTTGAGGTAGAGGTAAATGACTCTGACCTTAGCTCCCTCCAGAACTTCAATTTTCATTGCATATACAGTGGCAGTGACAGATATGGCTCTGGAACACAAGGTCATTTATGACAATTCTTCTATTAGTAATGAAGAAAGAACATTTAAAGTTTAGTGTGACTTTCTCCAATGGGATAAGATATTTTGAAGAGGCACTGAGTTTCCATGATTTGTTAAAGTTGATTGGGTCTCCTTTGGAAGGTGCTAGAAAATTTGAGGTCAGATTCACAAGGAAGCTAGAGAAGTTTCTGTGACACTTTGGATTTCACACTACACTGATTTTGTCCAACAAAAGGAGCATGGTTAACTATTGGAAGATTTATAACACCTATTAAATAAAATTTTCAAAAGCTTAATGCATGAATATGTGTTTTAGTAAAGTCTACAAATGGTTATCTTCCGCTTACCATAATTCCATCCAGTTTCTTAAAACAAAGAAAGAAAACCAAGAAATAAAAATCACCAACTCTATATTGTGACTCTAGTAGGTGTCTAGTTTGGGGGCATGAATGGAAGCACGAGCAGTCTCTAGAAGGTTGAAATAAAGAAATCTGAACTTCCTCTTCAAAAAGCTTTTTTTGGGGGGGAAATTAGCTCTTTAAATAGGAATGGAGTTTTCTGACCAACTCCACTCTTTAGAAATTTTTTTTAGATTAATCTTGTGCTAATTTCCAGTGTACTGTCATCACAAGTAAAGTCACATGTGCAAGTGTTCTCTGTCTGAAGAAAACCTGTTTGCTTATAATCATCTACCATCAGAAAGGTTCTAATGTTTTTCCTATTTTTTTACATGATTATCTCCAAGTCTCAGGAAGAAGTAGTGTTACATAGGTGTCATATTTTTATCTGGGGCCTACAGAGGCTCAGAACCTTGAACAATTGTAGGCTTTTATATTAATCACCATATACTACAATAAGAAGCTTCTCTGACAGGGATTGAGATATATACTTACATTTCCAAAAAAGATAAGAGCTTAGTGGCCCATTTATTGCTTTGGCACTTTAGCAGAATAGTTTTATGGTTCCTCTGGCTGATGAATTAGCTTAACCCAATTTTAAGACTAGTAGCTAGTTCCCAAGACTCACAAGATCCTTGGTAAAATTATGAACTGTGAATAATGGATTTAAAGTGCCTGTTCTTGTAGGCAAAAAGGAAAGAGAGTCAAAGACAATTTCTTAGTAGTGGCATTTTTTTTTGAGGATTTGATGGTTGGAGGAAAGCAGAGGCACAGCTCCTTTAAGAGATGCTTTCTGAACCAACATTAGCAGGAAAAAATGTGTGACTCTTTTAGGAGGCCCTGCTGTCAAGTATTTAATGGAGTTTATGAACAGTGGGAGGAAGTGCTCTTCTTGGTGGCAGTATAGACCCTAAAAATCCCCAGAGTTGGGGTGGTAAATATGACTCCTGTCAATACTTCTCTATGAAACTAAACTCCCTATGAAGCTAGACTAAGAAGCTGGGTAGAGCCAGCCAGCTAAAATTTTAGTTCTATCCAGAATTACCAGATTAAGGGTGTGATAAAGATAAAAGAAATAAAGACAGATTTAGACAAAAGAAAAAACTTTTAAGTCATTTACAGTGTGTTTTAAAAAAAACACATTTACAGTGTGTTTGAGAAAAAAAGAGAAAAGAATTAAGAAATTTCTTTCTAAAAGAAAGTTACGTACATATGGATCAATAAGGGTTGTCTATCTTGTTGAATTTTTCATAAAACCAACTCTGTTTCATTGATTTTTTTTGTTTTGTTGTCACCATTTCTAGGATGTTGATTTCAGCACCCAGTTTATTTCTTGTCATCTTCTTATTTTGAGTGAGCTTGTTTCTTTTTGCTATGGACCTTTCAGTTGTGTTATTAAGTCATTTGTGTGATGATGCTCCAATATTGTATGTAGGCACTGAATGCTATAAACTATCCTTTGTAAACAAAGGCTTACATTAATTTCATAATTGGTCAGTCATATAACTTGCTAACTCTTAACACTTTAACCAACACATGGTTAGCTAAGTGGCTTGGTACCTTTTCTCAGAGCAGCATTTTACTTCTTTCCTCTGCATTTGATAACATCTTTCTCTGCTGGCATCTATGCGTTGCTCTTCCTATTTCCAGAGTTTTCTTAGTCTAGTAATCCCACCCACACTTCCTGTATGCCTGCTGACCAATCAGCATTTTATTAAACCTGAAGGAGGGACAAATATTTACAGTGTACTAGAACATGATTCTACTCCATTTATTCTTTTTATTTTTATTAAATATAAAATATATCACCACACTTCAAATTGAAAATTCCTTCTAAAAACTTGTGTTTTAAAGTTCATTTCTCAATTATGACAGTATGTAGAAAATACTTTTAAAAATTAAACACAAATGACAGTGGTCAGAAATTGTGTACCTTTTACATATGAGATTCATAAGTTCTAACACATGACTATGTTAATAGTATGTATAAAAGTATATACAACATTTTTAATAAAAGAAATAAAATACTGAAAAAATTACTACCAAATGGATTGTTTAATTTAATCCCCTTATTTAGAGCTCAAGTAATTCAATTGAAAGGGTAATATAAAGAGAAAAAACAGCCAAAAGAGAAGGAGGGTAGCAGGAGAACAAGGACCTCTAAATTAAATAAACTAATCTCATATGTATTCACAGGGTCCAATACAACATGATATAATTTTCAGTTAAATATTTTTATAGGACTTATATATGAATGATTGGGTCTCAGATTCTCATATCGTGGAATTTTATTGGTTTGCCTTGTCCAAATTTCATGGAATGATTTTAGCTTTAAATTTTCTCTTTTTTATGTTTTTTGTTATATCTTAGAAGCTTGTCTTTTCTAGTGACATAAAGGGTAAGAAGATGAATGGAAGAAGTTGAGGAGGAGCTGGGAAGTGGTACAGAATATAAAAATTTGATCAGTATATATAGTAATAGAGTAGAAAATATTTTAAATAATATGTTCAGAAAAGAAAAACTAAGATTATAGGGCATCTAATATGGCTATCATGTGACTTTTGTCATTGAGTTTATTTATATATTACACTTACTGTAGGTTATATATGAAACTATACACATATCTTTAGAAAAATTGTGACGCTGTTTCATTAGAAACTAGTATCGGTTTATTATAATGTACTCATAAGTAAAAGTATTAAAGAACACCAATGAAATGTGAATCATAGGAGTACTTACATGTGGTGATATAACATCAAATTAGGATAATTAATGAAATATTTTCATTGAATTGTTAATTGTCAATGGATTGAACATTACTCATTTATTGTTTGTATATATTGCATATAATTATTGTAGCTATTGTATATAGTTTTTCTAATGTTAGCTATAACCTTCTTTTTTAAATTTGACACAAAAGGGGACATGTGTGGATATGTTTCATATATCATAAAAACAGTCAGGGATAGCAGAGGTATCTACCCACAGCCAGTATAGGAGAATCAGACAGTGGTAGATCATACCTTTAACCCCAGCACAGGGAATATCCGGGAGTGGTGACCTATGACTTTAATCCCATCAAATTTGAGTTTGAGGTCATCTTAGTTTACAGAGTGAGTTCCAGACTCCCAGGCAGGCAGTGGTGATGCCATGCCTTAATTGAGTAAAGAAAATATTTAAGGCAGGCATAGACAGAGAAGGCAGAAGAAGCCATGGCTCACACTGTTAGTCCCAGTACTTGGGAAACAAAGGTAATAGAATCTCTGTGAGTTCAAAGCCAGCCTGGTCTTCAAAGTAAGTTCCGGGACAGCCAGGACTGTTACACAGAAAACTCTGTCTGGAATAAACAAACAAACAAACAAAAAAACAGACTGGAGGAGGTGAATCTGTTCTATAATATCTCTGACTGTTTTTATTATATTTGAAACATATCCCCACACTTACCTCCAACCAAGTTCTGTATATTTCATTGAATTTTGATTCAGGTTGAATAGCAATGGTGAAAACCTGCAACATTGCTTATGGTTTTACATTGTCAGTAGCAATCACTGTATACAGCAGTTGCACCAGAAGTAATAAAAATAGATCTCTATATCATTTTTCATAAACTCTTAATCAGTTTTACATTTTTCTAAATGTTATACTTACACCAATTTCCATATATACTTGTAGACATTATTGAATGGGATCTGCATATGATGGAAAACTTGTGATTTTTAAATTTTCATTCTGAGATGTGTGACCTGGTTAAATATTGTTCCTTATAAGTCACTCATTTTTCCTAAACATTTTTTAAATTTCATCTATTATTGTTGTTAAATATTTGTTTTGCATTGCATGTAAACACATATATAATTATGAATTTTTATGTAAATGGACATGTAGATAGCTCTCATTTTCTTGTTATAGTGAATAGAATACCAATAAAAATGTCTTTAAGATATGATATGGAGTTCTTTGTATATATATATGCTGAGGAGTGAAATGCATCTTGACACACAAGTTGATGGCCTAACATAATATCTGTATTCATGCATTTAGAATGTAATATAAAGAGATATCTGTGAAATAACAAACAGCCAAGATTACTTGACAAATTAGAATCCAAGATTCCTTGACAAAATAAAAGCCACAAGAAGAAACACTTTATTGAAAGCCTTAGGTTGATTTTTTGCACATTATGCTAGCAATAGAAAGAATTTCACACCTTCAAGTTGAAAAGTAAAATGTGTCTCCAGCCAATAGAATTTGCTCATGTAGGCTATTGAGTTAACCAGCTGACTAAACTCCCATGGTCACTTCAGCTGACTACTAAAATTTCGGCATTAAAGTTTTGATGGTGACAGATTAAAAAACAACTGGATAATAAAAATATTATTCACATACTTAAAATGATATTAAGTGATTTTTTATTCCTTATTAGGAACAACCTAAGCCTGGATACAATAGAGTAATGATTCATAAGAACTAAAGTACCAAAGGATGGAAAACACAGATTAGTGAGGCGATTGATGTTCAATACCCACCAATTGTGATTGTGAAAAAGAATAAGGCAGCTTCTTAATATGGAGGGGAGAGTATAAAAACTTATAAAAGTAAGCACTAGAAACAGAATGTTTTGAGTGACTCTGGATTCAGGGGAATTTCTGCTGGAACTATGGGTACTTCGGATGTGTTGAACATTCTTCTTGTGTCTGTAAAGAATGACAACCATAGAACTGCTGGACCAGGCCATGAGCACAGAAAAGAACACTTCAGGGCCCATCACAAATGCTGTATAGAGTGAACTGCAAATTTTGTCCCGCTCTACAATGGAGCAGTATCCAAAATCCCATTTTCGTGTCACATTTTGACTATTCCTGTTGATAAGTGAGCATGAAAAATTAATGAAATTTATCAACATGTACAGGATCCAGAGAAGGGAAATGTAGGAGTCAATGTACTTTACAGCCATGATTGCATGATCCTTCCAACATGATATTTTGGGACTAATTTTCAGGACCTGGAAGACACTCAAGAGACAGGTGATGCCAATAGACACACTCCTAAAAATTCCTTGAATATACAATAGGAGCTTGCATTCAAGATCACTCAGAAAATATTTAAATCCCCAAACTAACATTGTTTGGGGCACTCCTGCAGAGAGAACAATCAAGGCATTGGCTGCTGCTAGATGCACAAGAATCAAATCTGTGGGCTTTAATGTGGATTCTCTGCAGTAAAGCAGATAGTAGAAAAATAAAAAGAAATTTCCCAAAATTCCAGTTGTAGTTTGTGATAACAAAATAATTTTGATTGTCATATTCCAAAAGTCCATTCTGTGAATTGACATTATTTTCTTTAGAATATAGTGACCCACTATTCTTCTGGTTAATTGAATACTGAGAAGTATTTACATCTTGTAGTGAAGTAGGAACCCTTTAACTGATGGGGCTAGCTAACAGTTTTATAGACTTAGTTCAATATCTTCACAATAAAAAATATAGCAATGTGCAAGCAGAAATGGGACAGGAATGTACACTTTTGTCCATAGCAACAGGAAGTTAACTGATTTTCATACTGGGCATAGCATTAGCATAGGAAACACAACCCATTCCCCACTTCAACAGTGACAAACACCTCCATCTAAGGTATTACTACTCCACCAAGGTGCCACCTAATAATGCAACTCCTTAGGACTGATATTCAAACAAATTAACCTACAGGGCCATTACTATTCAAACCAATAAATTTCATTCCCTGGCCCTCATTGTCTATTAATCACAATACAGTGCATACATGACAATCCAGTTTCAAAAGTACCACAGCCTATCACAGTCATAATAGTGTCTTAAAATCTCAAGTTCAAAGTCTCTACTTATATTAATGCATTCTTTTAATTGCATTCCCACATTAGATAAAAATCAAAAACAGATAATATAGTTATACCACACAAAATCACACATTATTACTGTTTCAATGCGGGTGATAGGAAGATTATATAAACATCTTGGATGAGTGCAGAATTCAAAACCTCCTAGGAAAACTGCAAACACAGCATCTTCATGTGAAAATGTTCTTTAAATCTCCAACTTTTTTCATTTTTACTGACAGCCACACTCTTCATTCTTACACTCATTCCACTTCCTGTTAGGAGATCTCCTTATCAACAGTCCCACAACTCTGACATCTCTAAGATATTGGAGTCTTCTGGAAAATTAAGACTTTACACTAAAAGGTTTATGTAGTATTTTTTCTGGCCATTGAGGCTGGGACATCTACGTACTATTCCTAGACTCAATACCATTCTTTAGTCACAGGGATAAGTTCCACAACCCATTTTCTTTCCTTGATTGTAAAGCCAGAACCACGAGATCAAAGTTACTAAATTCTGCTGCTTGCTGGTTCAGGAATGTATACTCTTGTCAAATTAAAACTTCACTAGCTTTCTGTTTTCCATGGTTTCCTTTACCTCTAGCATTAGGTGTTTTTAAACTTTTTTATATACTATCCTGGCCTTGAACTCAGAAATCTTTCAATTACACCTTTACCAGCTTTTGTTTTAATGGCTTTCTTCATTACCTGTTCTTGATTTATCTAAAGCATGCTCTGTAGACCATCCTGGCTCAAACCCAGAGATCCTTCAGCCTCTGAATTTAGAATTCTGGCATCAAGGGAGAAACAGCACATCTGGCTCTAAGGTTTTTGTTTTTATATTTCTTATACAAAGTTGGTAACTTACCTTAGTAGGACATTGCCCTGAGGTCTTCACTCTTTATTCTATTTCTTAATCTGCATATCTTTTTGACATAGGATTTAGTTACATTTAAATTCCTGGTGCTCTTTATCTTTCTTCAAATTATGCCAGAGTTCAGCCTTGGCTACAGTTCAAGTTCTGAGAAAATATAAGGTTTGGGGACAAAGAAAAGTTTTGGCCACATCGTGATTGCACCAAAATAGTCCTAAATAGCTCAGGACACCTTTATTTACACAGATAAAATTTCTTACCAAACTTACATGAACAGCTTTATTGGTTTCTAAATTTAAGAAATACATCACAATTTAAGAAACATGTCATAATCATTAAAAAAAGACCTTATTGTTTTCTTTTAGTCTTCCCCAAATACACATTTCCACACCACCAATAACCTTATTCTAGACATATAATTCAGCATTTTTGAAGGAATAACTAAATATTGATCCAGGCATAACCTTTTCTTACAGCACTTATGTTAACTGCCAGCCACTTGTTGTAACAAATTTTAAAGGTATTAGATATGAACTCATTATTTAAAAAAAACAATGTTCAAACCTGTACAATTCTTTCATGTTTTCAAAATTTATTTTATACAGAGCCCTTTTCTACAAGAGTCCCGTGTCTCAATTTCTCTGTAAAGGACAGAGCTTCATAATACACTGTTATTATCTCATCTTACCACACAATACTCTTCCATCAATTTAAGTTCTTAGTATAGAAAAGAAAGGTATAACCATCTATCATTTTTGCATTTTAATTTTTTTCTTGAAACATACCAGATTTTACCAGTGATTTTATTCTTGGCGTCTAGGGAACTTTCTTGAAACTGTTGGAAATATGCATATTCATAAGGCTTTCTTTCTAGTCTGTCTAGTTTGTCCATGTCATCTACAAAATCATAAATCTGAAATAAAAGAAACACATAATCATCTCAATAGATACTAATAATTGTTTGGACAAAATCCCACAATCCTTCATCAATTCGATAGAAAAGAAAGTAGGAAATAGTTTTGAATATACTGGAACAGGAGACCATATATACACCAGCAGCAGAGACACTGAAAGCTACAATTAATAAACTTGGTCTCCTGAAACTAGGTAGTTTCTGTAAGGCAAAGGAAAAGGTTAACAAGACAAAACAACTGTCTAAAGAATGGGAAAGATCTTTATCAATATTACATATAATAAAGGAATGATCTTAAAAATATATTTTAAGATACTCAAGCATCTAGAGGTCAAAACCCAAATAATCCATTAAAATATGGGGTACAGATCTAAATAGATAACTTTCAATGGAAGAATCTTAAATGGCTGTCAGAATTCTCAACATCTTAAGATTTCAGGAAAATACAAATAAAAAATCTGAGATATCATCTTACACATGTCAGATTGACTAAGGTCAGAAACACCAATGACAAGATTTCTGGGGAGACATGGAGTAAGGGAACACTTCTCCACTGTTTATGGAAATGTAAACATGTACAGCCACTTTGGAAATCTGTATTTTCAAAAAAAAAAAACAAAACAAAACTGGAATCAACTAACTTCTTGATTTAGCAATAACACTCTTGGACATATACCCAAAGAATGCACATTTTTACCACAAGGAAATTATCTCAACTATGTTTAAAGCAGAATTATATGTAATATCCACAACTTGGAAACCACCTAGATGCCCTTCAACTGGAGATTGGATTAGAAAATTGTGATACATTACACAAATGGGCTCTGTTTTCTGGCAGTAAGCAGAGGTATGGCTTTTTAAAAGTGGTCTCCTGATTTAGCTTTAGTGGCAAAGACTTCATGGCTCTTTCAAGATACCCTGCTGCAAAAACACTTAAAGATGTTTATGAGCCTTATGGCAGTAGTGGACATAATAGACCTTAAAATTGCCCAAAGTTGTATTAAATATGGTTCCTGCCAGTACCTCTGATATAAAGCTAAGCTCTCATAGACCAAAAATTCGAGTGGATCATGCTGCTATAGCTGAGAGAGCTGATAATCCTAGCTACATTTTAGGAGATGTCAAAGAAAAGAGAGACATAAAGACAGATTCAGAAAAAAAGAATAACTCAAAGTAAATGGTTTACAATTTGTTTTAAAAGTGTATTCTTGGGAGAAAAAGCTAAAGAAAGTCATTAAAATAAATAATGTAAACAATAATAATAACCCACATAAAGATGAAATATACACAGTCTGGATACTATATGTTATCATGCTATTCTGTTTTTTATTTTTTATTTTTTGACTGCAAAGAAAGTCGTATGAGCTGCTGAAAGACATTTGATTATAAATGTTACTGATTGAACCAACCTATATGCTTAAAAAATGTCTTTTCTTCTAAATTTAAGTCAAAAATATATGTTATTTTGGAGAAGATGTCTTCTTTTTATTTCCACAAAAGGTGAGAGGTTTTGGGTTAAACAAGTTAAAGAAATTTTTGATAAAGGAAGGACCCTTGACAAATGTTGGGAACAGATGACAAAGATAACCCAATATTTCAGAGCAATTCTGTTGCAATTTCTTGAGTTCTGCATTCAGAAAAGTTACAAGACTGTTGATTGAGATTGTCCAGCCTCATAGACTACTCAACTCAGGACTTGGTCATAATTCTAAAATTTCTTTGGGTCCCCCTAAGACTAACATTGTCTCCAATGAGCAGAAAGTAGTCTGGAGAGCTATTCCCACATCCTCAAAAAATGGATTATGAAAGTTGGTCTTTGTTAGAATATTGGTTGTTACGTGTTATATATAATGCTGAGGAAAGAAGTTATACAAAGGAGATTAGATTTGGAATTCTTATTTTAAAAATAAAGGGCAAGTGTGGGATAATTCTGTAAATAATTCTCACTTATATATGTTTATTAAAATGATGATTGTCCAGAAGGCAGGAAGGAAATAGCAGTGGATAATCAGACCAGAATAATTCTTGGACGGGAAATGCAGAGCAGCACACACACACCAGATTCTCAGAAAGCAAAATGAGAATTCTGGACTAAAAAAATGTACTAAGCCATCTCGCTAAAGATAGATAAGACTCATAGGTAAGTTTATTCATAAGTATGAGCCATAGGCAAAATAGTTTATAATTAAATAATAATATCTGTAACAACAATAATTGAGTATTTTGGTATTCACCTATATTTAATGTAGGGATATAATGTTAAAGAAATGAAACCTATGATCACCACCCTATGAGACTCCTATGCTCAGATCTGTAAGGTCACTCTGCACATTTTTGGCAATGAATATTTTCTTCATAGCCAGAGTATGCTGTGCAAGGTAGTATTGGGGGTATTATTCATATTCCATTAATTCCAATATTCTCATTAGTAAGTATTCACTTAGTTTATTAAGAATTAAATGTATATTTACAAAAATAGATGAGTTAACTGTATATACTGCAGATAGCAGTGGCAATTTATGTGCCATTGTTATCCTGTTAGTTTGACACCTTCCTCAATTTTTATAAGGTGTTTATAGTTTTTATAATATAAATACTATCATGATATGACCTTAGAAACAGTAAGAACAAACTGTATTTTTAATCCACAAGGTGTGTAGAGGCAAATTTTATACATGATTGACATAAACATGGCTAGTGTGATACAGACACAGTCACATCAGTTTGTGATCACAAAGCCATAAATATTAAACTCAAATACATTTAATTCTTATATGCAGTTTGTCTTCTCTACCTTGTATTTTTAATTGTTTGCAATTGTATGTTTTTTCTTTAACTTTAGTTTGAGGGAACTAGAGAGATGGCTCAGCACTAAAAAAACATTGCTGTTGTTGCAGATGACTTTGGTTTTGTCTATCACACCCACCTTCTGACTCACAATTAATATCTCCTCTACTTTCAGTGGATACTGACACTGCCTTATGGCCAATGTAGGCACTGAATTTCCAAACTACAAATATACATTCAGGCAAAATATTCTTATACACAAATAAAGATAAATAATAAATACATCTTTTTAAAATAAAATTTTCAGTTCAACATGAATTTTTACTCTATAATAAAATGTAAAAAATAAATATCTCAATATTTTAATTAAATATAATGCTCTAAATATTGTTTGAAACAATAGGAGATTGCCCTGATGCCAGTTTAATTTCACAAGTACAAGATACATCAGGTGTTTATGACTTCACTGGAAATATGCATTGTTATTATTGCAAAGATACAGGCTATAGTGGTAACAGCCAGTGAACAACTAAAACCATTACACTATGCAAAACACAACATGAAAGGCTAACAAAATAAAAGCATGAGAAGAAAATAAAGTTACTAAAACAGTTAATTTTATATTCTGAATGTATTTGCTAATAAATTGTATTTGTTGTTGTTTTCAAGTCAGAGTTTTGTTGTGTAGTTCTGGCTATCTTGGAACTCCTTTTGTTGATCTGAAACTCACAAAGACATTTTTACTCATGCTTTGCAAACAAGGGTATGCACCACCACAATCCGGATTATATTATTATCTTTTATTATTATTACATGGATTTATCTATCATAATCAAATTTATGATCATTTAAAATTTATGTGGTACATGTGGTATAATAAAAATAATCAGAACTAATGAAAAACCTTAAATACTGTCAATGGAATATAGTACTAGTGTGGATTAAAAGTAGCTGAATGGTAGAACTAGGGTTTTCAAAGTACAAGGACCTATATTCTATTGGCAAAAAGAGGGTGAGAGAAAGAATAATTTTAATTTTTACTGAATAGAATAATACTACTAAAGTAAAATGTTAAGGGAAAAATTGGAATATAATTTAATCTATGAAACAAAGAAAGCACAAGAATAATTCTATAACAAAAGGGTGCTTGATAAATACATGTGTTCCCAAACGTATGACAGTTTTGGTTGGATCTTACTGTAATATAAGTTCCCCACTGAGGGTGACTGTTGGTACAACAGAATAATGAATGCCATCTGTGATGATGATGAAGGACTATGTAATAAGTCACTGAGAAAAATGCAACCTACCCTCCATACTGTGGCGATTATTTTTGAATTATTATTATCCTTCTTGTCATTGCCCAATAGTTATACTCTATCTTTTTTTCCATATTACATTTCTAAGTTCAAGAGGGAGAATTTTAAGCCTATTATTCTACAAATGGATAACTAATACAGACAAAGTCACCACTGCTTCTATAACCAGGTGATAAATGTAGTGTTACATAAGAATACATTTTTAACTTCATAAAAATTTACATCTTCCTAGGGTTCTGTGTTTTTTTATATTTCCACATTAATGTAGTGTTACATAAGAATACATTTTTAACTTCATAAAAATTTACATCTTCCTAGGGTTCTGTGTTTTTTTATATTTCCACATTAATGTCTGCTATGGGCTTGAAATCATATATTCACCCACAAAAATAATACATTAAAGAGAATTAACACATCATGGAAAGTAAGCTGCATTATTAGATTATTACTATAGTCTTTTCAGCATCTTAGCAGATGGCATATATTATCCTGATAAACCCACAGTTACACTCAGTGGAGAACTTATATTATAGTAAGAACATACAAGGAACACAATGTTAGGAACACTTCTAACTTTCTCAATCACTTTTTAGTTATGGAATTAACTCTTGATTTTCTCTGTCTGTCTGATAGACCTGTTTCTATCCCATATTCCCATTACCAGACTTGAGCACTTATCCAGGGCAATCTTTTCTGCTGGATATCTTATCTTTCCCAACTGAAATGGAAAGTACTCACCTGGCTTCATAAATCTGCAGGATGGTGGGATCATCTTGGAAGATCCTAGCACTTAAGCATTTAGAAGAAGTCAACTCAAACATGTGACCTCCCCTTTCCAGAACTGCAATTTTCATTTCATCTGCAGTGACAATGACAGCAGTAGCTATGGAAGTTGAAATTATTTATGAACATTTTACAGCTGCTCATTGACAAAAGTACCTCAGAGTTTTCTGTGATCATCTCCACAAAGTCAAAATGCTACTAGGAAGCATTGAGTTTTATGATCCCTCAGGATTGACTAACTCTCCTGTGGAAGCATTAGAAACTTTAAAGTTATTTTCATAAGAAAGTTAGTAAAAGTTCTATGTCTTCTTGGAGAGATGTTTCACTTACTTCTGGAGCCCAAGTTAACTTAGTTTTAAAATGATTTGCAAATTTATTAGTTAAAATGTTTTATTGGGTATTTCATTGATGGTTATGAATTATAGACAAATCACCCCCATTATCCACTTTCATAGTTAATTTTTAAAATCCACTCACCATTATTATTTCCAAGTCTCATGTGTTAAAAATAAAACATTTTGCTTTTTTATTGATGCCAGTTTGGGACTAATTTAGGGACAAATGTGGAAGTATTGTTAGCCTTTTAAAAGTTGAATCCTCAGAGAAATCTAACACATTGCCTCCAAATCCATCGGTGGCCAACAGGTATTAAGTCATAAGTGAGTCTTTAGGACGCCTCCCACTGCGCTGTGAATTTTTCTAGCTTGGTTTTGCACGAGATTTATATATCCTGTCCTAAAAAGTAAATTCATATGTACAAAATGCACTATTTTTTTTCTTGAACAAAACCTGGTCCTTGGAATAATCTGCCACTTTGGATTCTTCCATTACTTTTGGCTGTTCTCCCATGATGATCCTTTAGTCTTTAAAGGAAAAGGTGTAAAACATATGTTCCACTTTAGGCTGAACCCTGGAGAATCTCTTATACTCAGGAATTAGAATGATTGTGTGCCTATATGATAATTACCATATAATGCAAAAAGAAGATTCTCTGATTAGAGTTGAGAGTTATACTAATCACTTGGTGTGAACATAAGAGCATAAGGAACAGTTTATTACTATGTCTACATAGCAGAAGAATAGTTTTACATGCTTCCACAAAGCCTGTGTATACTCTAACCATTTGTTTTTTCCTCTGATTATGATGTAAACTGGGCTTTCAAATAATTTTTTTAATGTTTGGTTACTTCCATAATATTCATGAGCCTATTGCACCAGGCTTGCTGTTGTTGTATATCTCATAGTTGACTCTTAGGGAAAATATATAATTACTTTCAGGACTATGAAAATTATCAAGTACAGATGAAGCTTCCGGTTGGCCACCAGCCTAATTTCCCATGGTCTATGGCTCAAGCATATGGTATCATCCACAAATAGGACATATAATGTAAGGACCATACACCCCTACACATTAAAGAATATTAACTTTGTTCTTGGTAGTCTTCAATTTGTCGTTAATTTGTCAAATATTTTATCTGCTCCCATTTTAAAGGACTCAGCAGAAGAACATAATCAAGTATGAAAAAAATCTAATGAAGTAAGCATAAAAATGCATAATACCACAATTAGAAATAATATTAAAATACTTAGTATCATGTAGTACAAATTATATTTATTATGATGGTATGAAAATATTTTTAAAAAATCAAATATGTCGTGGAATTATTCTGATACATTGTAAATGTTTGTTCTTCCTACTGACTTAATAAACAGCTGATTGGCCAGATGGCAGACAGAAGTGTGTGCAGGGCTGCAAGACTAAGAAATATCTGGGAACAGGAAGAGCAAGGGAGAGATGTCAGAGAGACACCAGGAGAGACACTGACGGAGATATCAGCAGACACAGAGGAAGAAAGACAACTATGCTGCTCTGAGAAAGGTACCAAGTCACATGGCTGAATAAATTAATGTAAATAAACTGAGCTAGCAATATGTCTGAATCATAGGTCAATCAGCATGAAATTAATATAAACTTTTGTGTGATGATGTGGGGCTGAGTAGCAGAAGGGCTGAGAGGGGCCTGAACCTATGGATGATGCTAGAAAGTCTGGTAAAGAAACTTTATACTATAGAAAAGTGTGGGTTTTGTTATGAAACAATAATTTTAAATTTAGAAACTAATTTATTTTCAAAATGTCTGTATTCTTAGATTTATTCTTAGTTCCTCAGAAGTTTCTTCAACTTCATAGATTCAGTTTTTTAATTTTTTTCTCTCAAACACATACACATATGTGTTCTTAAATATATAAATGTAACCATTTATTCAAATAGTGTTACTTGTATGTATATGACTTCAGTGCTGACTAGTTTGCAGTTAATGACCAACTGGGAAGTTCTTCTTTGGGGAAGAATATTTTTCCCAATTGGAATATTACCTCAATTGTCTGCAGTTCTTTGTCTATGGTTGAAAATGTATGAGCTTTATTTTTTGTATGTTATCATTTTTATTAGTATTATCTTTGCTCAGGTCATGTTTATTAAGCCTCATTTCTAAAAGATAAAAATCTCAAAGTGATATAAATAGGTTTTAAATATTTACAGTGCTAAAAATTTGACTGGACAGTTGCTAAGTGTACATTTCCAGAACAAATGTTGGACTTCTGATGACTTTCTCTAATTACTGCTACAAGAAGATCCAAGGGTCTAACATCCAGAATGCCCGTTACATACCCACACAGATACACTTCAACACCACATAATTATGATAAAACAATATTTTGAACAAACATTTTTTCACTCATAAATGTTTTTCTCTTATAATCATGTATTCTTTAAATGCAAATGTTGAGGTATGTAATAGCTTACAGAGTTTTTCTTCAAAATAAGCTTCTTCATGTAACAGAAAAAAAGGATTTAGTAAGAGAAATAAATTCTTTCAAGTTTGTGTTCTCATTTGGGAAAATTTTGGAAGTGCTGCTTTGCTGGAAGAAATGTGTCACTTGGGGTAGGTTTTGGGAAGTTACATCCATACACCACCTCTAATTTTCTCTTTCTATATCATGCTGGAGGCTAAGGATGTATAGGATCTTGTTTTGGCTGGCATGTTTCATATTAGTTGCATTGACATGTATTTTTATTCTAAGAGAAATTACTGTTCTTGCAGAGTATCCTGGTTCCATTTTCAGTGCTCAGAGAATGCCTCCCAATCATCTGTAACTTTAGTTCCAGCATATCTACTTCTGTCTTTTGGATTTCCTGGGAATTACTTACACACAATACAGATAATTATTGTACCCATTTGAGCATACAAGTAAAGTAAAAATAGACATTTCTGGAGTAGTTCTATACATAGATGGGGTAGAAACTCCTCACTCCTAAAGTCTCACTGATAAGCTACTGACAGTTGACAGTTGCAGGGGAAAGACAAATTATTCTGTTTGGATTTTGTAGTCACTGGTAGATTTCTCACATTCAGTAGATGATTCTACACTCATGCATTTTTATAAGGAACTAATTAGACAGTGAGTTATTAAAAATAATTATAAGAAATTAGATAAAGATGATGTTAAAGATTATATCAGGAGAATTGGAGACATTTATAAACAATAAGAAAAATCCACTATGAATACTAATATAATAATTGCATGTAGTATTAGAAGTTATGGTATGTTCATTATTTTTTCTTTTGTGTATTGCTGTTTTTGTATGTGTGAACTTTTCAGTGTGTTCCTATGTGTACTGGACAAGCAAATGATTCTTCATTGTCAGGATTTTGAAAAGGAAGAAAGGGGAAAAAACATAGAGTTTGTAGATAGGCAGTGCTACACAAGTCATGTCTCATGACAAACAAGTTTATTAAGAACTAGAGCATGGCTTTTTAAAGTTCTGGAAATAAGAAATGAAGACAATAGTAAGAAAAATGGAGAAAGAGAGAGGGGGGATTCATACAGTAAGACAAAGACAATGGGAGACTGAATCAAGAAATGTTGCACAAAAGGAACACAGAATATCTCAAGGACAACAGGAAAGCACATAGTGGCCACAGTACTGCTTACAATTGTCTCTTATGTTAGTAAGAGATGGGTTCTTAGAATCAGAAGCTTCAGCTTCTCTAAGGTGCTGAGTCAGAAAACCACTGCCTCTGCCAAGAATATTCCTGCTTGTACAGAAAATACTTTGTCCTCATTCTACACATTATGCACTCAGGAGAAGCCCCAGTCATTATAGCTTGTCATACCTTTGACAATTTGTAGGTAGGTGCTCATGTAAAATTATTACTGAGATTAAAATTTCACAGATCTTTGATGGATAGTTTGATTTTGAACTTGATGGGCTTAAATATGTAAGTATAATAGATATCACAGTTGTGATTATTTGAGTTTTTTACATGATATAAGCTGTATACAATCAACAATACTTTGATATAATAGACAGAATTTAGAACCAGGAATTAGTCCTTCTGTGAGGATGGACACTACAGAAATCCCAGAATGGCTTAAAAATCCTGAAGGGTATTTTGAAAGATACTTGTATTTAGAAGACATTAAACTGAAGAAGTGTTGGATGATGAAGAACTTTTTATTTATGAAGGTATCAGGCCAGCAGCATAGGAAGGAGTAAACAATAAAAATATACATATAAGTATATGCATATATGTGTGGATGTGTTGTATGTATATGTGTATTATTGTGAATATTCATGTAAAATTAATGATAAAATTTGATCAATAAAATGTAAAATATTGTCCATAATTTTTTAGCAAAAGCATTTTTATTTAAAATGTGCTTTTCCACACCTATGTTATGTAGGGCCTTACCTATGTTTTCTTCTACCATTTCTAGTATTTCAGATTTCACATCTAGGTCTTTGTTCAATTGGGGATTAAATTTTATGCAAAGTGACATGATAGATAGAGTTGTCATTTTATTTGTCTATATGTAGAAATTTAATTTTCTCAACAGTATTTTTTGAAGATATTTATTGTTTTCTACTGTGGGTTTTGACACATTGTTTACTATTAAATGGCTGAAGTTACATGTCTTCATAATTGTATCTCAATATTGTTCTATTGGACAACCTGTTAATTTTTATGCCAATACCATATTGTTTTTATTGTTTCTGTAATATTTCTTAACATCTAAAATGGTAAACTCACCCTTTAGCACTTTTCTTTCTTCTCAGAATTATATTTTTACTTAGTGGTGTTTTTATGCCACATAAACTTTACTTTGTTTTTTTCCCCTATTTTTATGAAGAAAAATGGGGGGGTTCGGTTCTCATTGGAATTCTTTGAATTTGAAAATCCTATTTTTATAATGGGCCAAATACTAAAAAAGAATATACAGTTTGTACATTCATTGTATTTCAGATGTGGAGATATGAGCAGAGAATGAAAATCCTCTGATATTACACCATTTTCTTATAGTGTATTAATTACAATAATATTGAGTATTAGTATATGACCACTTCCAAGGAAAGTCTCAGAAATTTTATCAACCAGCTGTAAATCCAACAGTGTACCATCTGGAAGATATCTAGGCATGTTGACACCTCTTAATGTTTTAAACTGGGCAAGCATAGGACCTGGATTTAGAGGAAATGTATTGATGTCATATAATCTCTGAAACCTGGTAAGTATATTATACTATTGACCGATATCTAGGGTATAAAAGGGTTTAAAATCTCCACTGATTCATTGTGAATTAATTGTCTATTTCCCCCATATTTTTACCAGTGTGAGATTCAAAATTCACTATAACTTATCATACCTCTACTGTCTCTCTTTTCAACCCTGTAAACTCATTGAGTGACTCTATGGTTTTGTTAGGTCACAATCCTTACAAGAGACCTTCCTAGCTTTCAATCTGTTGTCAATTATGTATGTCTTCCATCCCCTTATACTGAGCCTGATCCTAAAACAAAAATATTAGGCTAACTTATATTTCCTCTGTACTCTACTCAAAATTATTTTCTGCTCAAGTTTTATCCGTTTTCAACACCTATTTTACACTAACACACAGTCTGGGTACATAGAATCTGTGTTGTTTTGGGGTGGAACTTCTTTAGGTTTCCTTTATAATTAATTTAAAAAAATATTCATGGTGTCTTTCACATCATGTTTTTCAATCCCCTTAATTTCCAGGTCACCTCATATACACCCTCTGTCCTTACAACTTAACACCCTAAATAAAATAAAATTTAAGAGAATGCATTAAGAATTGGCAAAGAAACAAATCAGTCTCTTTATGGAAGATGTACTGTGACAGACACTGTCAGTAATAAAGTAAACACTTTTATCCATTCATTTTTATTTCTAAGTGTTCATTGCAGAGAGTCATTGGTCTGGATTTAGGCTGCTAGAACTCTTCTTAGATATCTTACTGTTTTCAATTGTTGTTGAAATTTTGATGCTTTAATTAGCAGGACCAGTTTTTTACCTTCTCCATCAGATCACAGATAGTGTGGATGTTAACATGGGCCATTGTGTAATCCTGGCCCTGGGCCTGGATATTTCTATGGTTGATCAGCCCACCGGCTCTCTCCTGTCTTTAGCTCATGTTCAGCATTTCACTGTTCACCAGTGCCCTTCATTTTAATGTTCTAATATTTCTATCATATATATATCTTTAAAACTGTTCCTTTCTTGAGATACTTAAATAAAAATATATTCTACTTGGGTCTACCAAACACTTGTGTATTGAATGACATTTCTCAGCTTTAGTAGTATTTAGAAAAAAATCTGTAGATAGTTTTAAATGCTAAATATAAATGTAGGTGTTCAGTAATGTTATGACTTTCATTGGCCCTAACTCTTGGCTATATGTTTACAATATGTAAAATTTAGTATAATAATATATGATCCATATATCTCTTCACACTCCATGGCATTTATGATGAAGGGGTTTTACATTTTGTTGAAAAATGTTTTCTGATATCTGGACTCATAAATTTGTTGTCTCCAAAAATCTCCCTGCTCACAAAATACAATGAAAGAGGAGAAGTAAAATGGTGTTCAATCTAAGGGTAAATGAATGACACCCAGAAATAAAGCCATCTAATTCAACTGAGCAATGAATATATGAGTTACCCAAGACTGACTCTACAATTACAGGGCCTCACAGATTTGTACAAGGTCTTTGGTTTATATGTTATACCTTTCATTTTAATCTTATATTATTTATATTATTAGTTAAGTATGTAGTGGTTTTATGATGTTACATTGTAAATAATTGATGTGGGAATACCTTTCTGTATTCTGTGAAGAGCAATCTTTAAATAAAGCAGCTGTTTTGGCCCATGACAGGCACCATAGAAAAAGTAGGAGGAGGTATCAGAGTAGGTAGGAGGAGCAGGGTGGAGTCAGAGACAGAAGGAGTGAGAAGCCCAAAGGATCAGCAACATGTAAGTTACACAGGTAAGCCACAGGCCATGTGGAAGGAAAGATTAATAGAAATGGGTTGATTTAGATGTAAGAGCAAGATAGCAATGTGCCTGAGCCATAGACCAAACAGCCTGATGTTAATATAAGTGTCTAAGTTATTTTGGGGGGCCTGAGCTGCAGTGGGTGGCTAAGGGCTCTGGGGCTGACTGCGGGTCTGTGGGTCTGGGCCTCTGGCGGCCCAGGACCAAAAAACCACAGTGTAACAAATAATTGTCCTGCTTATGAGTTTAATAAAAAGCACTGATTGGCCAAAGGCAGACAGGAAATATGGGTGGGGTTACCAGACTAAGAAAACTCTGGGACCAGGAAGAAAAGAGCATAAATGCCACAGAGACTCCAGGGTTGCCAAACATGCCAGAGGATGCAGAGGACAAATATGCTGCTCTGAGAAAAGATACCGAAACACATTGCTGAACAGGATTAGAGTCATAGGTTAGATTAAGGGTAAGAGTAAAGGGTTAGCAAGTTATATGCCTGGGCCTTAGGCCAATCAGCCTAAAATTAATGCAAGCATTTGTAGGTCCCTGCGGGTCTGTGGGTCTGTGGGTCTAAACCTCAAGGCTAGGCTGGAAAGTCTGATCCAGAAACCTCTTACTACATAAGTGGGGTTTTGATTCTAACCCCTTCTGTTGTGCTGTCTTTTTGTGTTTTGTTTTTGTTTTTGTTTTTGTTTTGTTTTGTTTTGTTTTGTTTTTCGTTTACTTTACCCAAATTCTGTGAGTTGGTTTTGTTTTATCTTATTGACTTTTATTCTGTTATGTTTATTCATTACGCCTTATGAGGCTGTTCTTATGTGTTTATACAAAGGAAATGGATCTAATAGGCAGGGTAGTTGAAAAGAAACCAGGAGAAAAAAAGTGAAGTGAAACTGTGATTAATATATTGGTGAGAGTCGTATCTATTTACAGTAAAATGTTCAAAAATGAAAAGAAACAAAAGTCTTTGGGATATAATATGGTAATCAAATAACTTTTGTCTTTCAGTGTTTTGTGTAATGCATTCTACTTACTGATAGCTATATGTAGGCCATTCCAACTTTGGGTAAATTGTGATACCTTTTTGATTTAAACTAAAATTATTTTATTGTGATTTTATCTTACAAATAAAGTCTTTAAAAAGCTCAAATGAAATGTTTCTTACACAATATAAATGGATCATGTAGACTGCTTATTAAATTAGCTTACAAAACTCTCATGTTTATTTTAGATAATCTTAAAAACATATCTACTTAATTTAGTGTATTGAGCTTTTAAGGGAATTGAGCTAATGAACAAAAATTTATATTGTTTTCATAATTAAAATGATTAAAAAGTTTATGTCTTATCTAGACCAAAAAGTGATTGGACACAATAGAGTAATGATTCACAAGAACAAAGGGAACATACATAGTTAGAAAACACAAATTAGTGAGGTGGTTGATATTTACCAACCACTAATTGTGACTGTTTAGTAGACTCTTTTTTACAAATTGAGCCATGAATTACAGTAAGGGTAGGGAAACTTCTCCAACAGACAGAAGCTGCCTATTTTCCTCCATTGTTTACTCAGGTTGCCTAGCAAACAAGAACACTCGCCCCGCCCATCAGAAAAGTGATTATGAGGAGATTTTATAGAAAGAGCACAGGACTTTACTTTGTACATGGCTTTTTGCTGATCAATAAACTCTTAACTTAATGCCTAGCCATAATTAGGATTGTAGTTGGAGCAAATGATTTTTCCCCTTTAGATTGTTTGTTGGTCTAATCTTTAGTTGATCCCCATCAGAAAAACCTTGACTAAGCATTTCCACTGCCTGTGTGTAAATTTCATCATCAAGCTCTTTGACCCTGAGGAATTCAAGCCCCACATTGCCTTGCCAAAGAATAACTACCTGCATGAGTATATATCCAGATATTAACCTATATATATGTGACTTCTTTCATTTATGGTGGATAATTCTTTGTAAGTTTTCTTTTGATCTACTTGATGTTTTCAGCACTTAATATCATACCGTAATACAATCCTATATCACACTTGGAGCAGGGGCATGGAATGCTGTATATTTTATTGTGAAAGATGTGCATTATCTTAGGTTGTAAAATTGATTCACACCAAGGCAATTAAGACTGGCTGCTGCTCTGTTCTCTGAAAGCAAGTCAAGTAAAGAAGATGAGAGCAGAGATAGAAATTATTTTTAAATATTAAATGACCTCAAAGTAATTAAATCTGGCTGTGAGGACCAGCAAAACTTTGACTCTCAGAATGCAAAAGATATTTTAATAATTTTGCATCTGCACAGTAAAGTGTACAGGTAAGATCACCCTTTGCCATCATTACCTGCTCCTCATAATGAATTTCTGGTGCTCTTACCCACACTCTAATCTCAGACACCATAGAATTGAGAAGTCACTTTAGACTTCTAGTCTGTTCCTCTATGATGCTTACTACTCAGTTATTTATTTGTTTTTGCTTATTGACGGAAACAAGTATTTTTCAGAGGTGATGTCAACTCCCATCCCATTCCAACTACTATGGAATAGACGTATCAATAAGATACTGTTTTAAACATATCCACAAGTAATTGTTATTTCTAATTTAGTATACTTTGTTATATATAATTGGGTTATATTTGAAATATATATACCAATTTAAATATTAGAAAGTATTTTTTGGAAACACTTAAAAGCAAATATAGCATATGTATATACACATGTACAGACAATTGAAATTATATGTGAGTGTGCTGACACAAAAATTTAAATATTTTTTTTCTGATAGCTTATGGTCATTGTTGTCATTGGGGTTTTAATTGCTGTGAAGAGGCACCATGATCAAGGGGTGGGATCAGACTGTGTTCCTGTGCTTGGGCTGGCACCTTGGATCCCATTCCCTTCAGAGGAACACCTAACCCAGTCTTGACTTTGGGATGAGGAAATTGGACGTGCCTGAAGTGGATGTGCCATGATAAGCTGACACACCTTGGGACTTCTTTCCATTTTGGGGGAGAGGATGGATTGATGGGGAGGGGAGAGGCTAAAGGCTGACTGGGAAGGATTGAGAGGAGGGAAGGAAAGGGGAACAGGGGATATAGAGATAAAATGACATTTCTTTCAATAAGAAAATAAAAAAAGAACATATCTTCTCCTACTAGATACACACCCTAAGTATAGACCACCTTCTGTAACTTCAGCTCTCAGGGAGAATCTGTGTGGGACATAAAGTAATGCTACTTCTTAAAATATATCTTGTTTCAGAAAATCAAATTAGTTCATTTAAAAATATTATTTTGTTGACATATAATAAAAGAATGCATTTAATTGTAGATGGTCTATAATTTCAGAGTTTTTGTTTCTTTTTGCCATGGTATGAAGTGTTATGGCTGGAATTTAGGTAGATATTCTGCTAGAACATAATCTGAGAGTTCTACATCTTAATCAGCAGGCAAAAGAAGGAGACTTTGCCACACTGGCTAGATTTGAACTTATAAGACCTGAAGTCGGCCTCTACAGTGACACACTTTCTCCAAAATGGCCATGCCTACTCCATCAAGGCCATGCCTGTTCCATTAGACACTCTTAATAGTGCCACAACATATGGGCCAAGCACTGAAACACATGAGAACATAGGGCTATACTTTTTAAAATAATTAGAATTAATATTTTATTTTCTAATTTTTATTACTTAAATTTGATTATTCTTATTAATCTTTAACATTTCTCTTTTATTTATTCTCATTTTTATCATTAAAGTTATTGTGCAATATTAATAGATTATGTTTATTCCTCCCCAATGCCTCCCAGGTTTACCATCATTCTATACCCAACAATCTTGGTTATTTTTTAGTTTTTTGACTGATGAAGCACAAATTTAGTTGTTTACATGATCTTGTATGTGGGATCATCCTCTGGGTCATTGTCAGCTTATTAGAGGCCACATTTCAAAGGACATTGACTTTACCATTCCTACTAGCAATTAGCTGTCAATAGTATCTTAGTTTAAGAATACAATTTTCTCTTAAGCAAGACTTTCTTTTCTGGTAAGTATCTCTATTGCAGTCTGAGAAAACAATTATCAGGCTGCTTCATGGTTGTAAAAAATCCTGTAATGTAGTGGAGCTTAGAAATAGTTTTATCTATCTGAGGGTTTTTTAGAAAAAAAATCTCATATACATTCTGATAGTCACATTATTTTCTCTCATGTTGAATGCTGTAATTCTTTGTTTACACAGCTTTATATGTGACCAACAGAAATAATTTGGGCAATATACAAGTTACATATGGATGTTTAATTTTATTTGATAAGAAACAGAGCTACAACAATAATACATAAACAATTAATCTCAATGTCTTAATTGGTGTGCAGCTGCAACTGTAAAATAAGATCCAAGTAATTTTATCTATCAAAGAAAGAGCATATCAGGATTTCAAGTGGAAAAGGCTAAACTACTGAGAAGTCTGAGAGGACATATAAAATTGTGTACTGTACTATATAATTCTCAGCGTAATAACATTTTAAACTAACATGTAGAGATTAACACTCTATAAGGGTCTGTCTCTCTGGGACTGATGTTTACAAAGAGAGCTGTGCTGTCAAGAGAAGTGTATAGTGAAGCTGAAAGGCTTCCTGGTGTGAAAGCAGCAAGACTAGCCTGTTGGTACTCTCTAGAGCATAGCAGCTTCAAAAGCACCCCAAATCTTTAAATACATTCTCCTATTCTGTGGACAAACCCAGATCACAAAACCTTGTAGATTTTTTTTGTGTTTATAAAGTCAGATTATTTTGTGTGTCCCTTTCTTCTTGGAAAATCATTTTTCCTAGTGTAGCTGGAGGAAAGCTGTTTCTCTCTAGACCTTGTTTAATTGCTTTCCTGTCACTCAAATAATTTTTAGGAGCAACACAAGCAGGCAATTTGCTGAACACTGAGCCTTATAACATAAAGCAAAGAGTATGAGCTGTGTAAAGAGTTAATTTCTGAGGATTTGTACAGAGAATTAATTAGATAACATTCCTATTTGCAAGAGAGAAGCTGGGACCACAGTAATACAGCTAGCTGCTTTAGTCAGTAACTTTGGTTCCACAAATCAGAAAGCTGGCAACTTTGTCCTTGTGAAAATGGACTGCTGATCACTATCTGTTCTTGTGTCAGAACTGCATTTCTAAGGAAGGTTTTTTTTTTTCAACATTTTTTAGGGATACCTGGTGCAATATGAACTTGCCTTGAAGCTAAAAATTGGCTAATGGTATAAAAGTTTTCCTGTCAGTCTGAGCTACAGTGTAAAATATGTTCTTGTGAAACAGTAGGATAGTTATGAAAACATTTTTATTCACCAAAATTACACAGCTTAAGAAGAAATCATTTTTATGACAATCTTCAAAATAACTATGCTTAGTAAGTGAAATATATTCATAAGGAAACACACTATCAAATAAGGCTGTGGAAAAACCTCACATCTGTTTAGGGAACAACTTTAGTAGCACATAAGACACTTATAGACAGAAGCAAACTGTATTCATTTTGTGGTTTCAAGCTTTGCTTGAATGTGGTTTCTCCATCAGAGGATTACTGAGCTGGTGGTTGATTTCTTGAATATTACTTGCCATCTGCTGCATTATGCCACAACTCTTGGCATATCAGTCTTTTACTAGCTGCTGGGAACTTAGAAACCTGTAGTGTGTCTGTAGCCAGGAAACTTCTCTGAATGCAGTTTGATTATTAGACCCTCTCAGAGATAAACTGAGAATATAAAACCAACTAATTTGATAATGCTAATATAAAAGACAATACAACATCTCTTAATATCAATATAAAGTTTAACATTTTCACAATGTCTCTGTTAATTATCAGCATCTCAAGAATAGTTATTTGTTGATACTTAGAAAACATTTACTAGAAAGTCATAATTTAACATTATACACTTAAGGTGATAATGTCTATGCAGTCCATTTTTTGACATGCAATGAAAAGATAGTCAAACTTGTTTAACAAATGTCTTCTGGACCTGATGTGCAATCATCCAGGACCATGACAGAATGAACTCGAGAGACCTGGCTGTGGGGATCTTCTTCGTGTCTCAGACTGCCCTGGGAATGCTGGGAAACTCAGTTTTGCTTTGTTGTTTTATCATCACTGACATATCTGGAATCCAGGCCAAGCCAAAAGACTTGATTGTCAAAGTCCTGACCTGGGCCAACTTCATAGTTCTCTGCAGAGGAATCCCACAGTCAGTGGCTGCTTTTAATTTGACTTATTATCTAGATCATGTTTCATGCAAGCTTACTTTATATTTTCATAGAGTTGCAAGAGGAGTAGCTCTGAGATGCACATCCTTGTTGAGTATCTTTCAGGCCATCACCATCAGCTCTACTAATTCCAACTGGGCAGAGCTCAAAGTCAGAGCTCCCAGGATCATAGACCCTTCCCTTTATCTGTGCTGGGCCCTCCAACTATTGGGATATGTCTCCCTTCCTATGTACACAACTGATATATGGGGTGGAAGAAATGTTACTAAGATCAAAGATTATGGATATTGTTTTGTTATAGATCCTGGGCAACTAATATGCACAATATTTGTAATCTTAATGTCATTATATGATGTCATCTTTTTGGGACTGTTGATTGTGTCAAGTGGCTACATGGTGTTTATCCTGCTCAAACACAGAGAGTCCAACACATCCACATATCCCTGTCTCCTAGGGCATCCCCTTTGATCAGAGCCACAAAAAGCATCCTCATTCTAGTAAGCAGCTTTGTACTCTTTTATGTAACATGTAATGTCTTTACCTCTTATATGTCTGTTCTTCAAAAAGTCAGTAGGGGGCTCTTCAACACCAGTGTAGCCATGACTGCATGCTTCCCAGCATTTTGTCCTTTTCTGGTCATCAAACAGTACAGTGATGTTGTCAGGCTCTGCTTTACCTGTTTTTATCAGACAAGAGACTGTTTTTGTGGAGTCAGAGAGCTCTAAATCCGTGCTGTGTGTTTCCCTCTTTCTATTTCTTTGACTACCTTGTCTTCTATGAAGACACTGTCAATACGAACCTCCAATGTACATGCATAATATCTACACAATTTCTTTAAAATATTATTAATAATTTAGTCTGTGGCACAAGCCATTCATCCTCTAATTTGTGAGTGGCCAAACTATCACCACATGTTTTTATGGAGAATATTACAGTAGCAGGTGATAATGAAGCTGAGGGGCTAAGACTGTCATAGTGATGTAGGTGAGGACTGGATGTCAATCAACATTCTCAGCTTCCATCCAAAAGATAATAGTTTAGCACTGCACATATTCCAATATCCAAAATAAGAAAGTCAATATTGGTGGTTGTCACTGAAAGAGAACAAATTTAAAAAGATGAAACAAATCAGAATGATGTTAGGATAGTAAATGGAGACAGGCACATCTTGGGCCCTGAAAAAAGTACACTCAGTAGCTGTTGAATTTCTTAAGTCTAAAGTATATTCACAACTTTTGAAAGAGTATGTGGGTTACAAATACATTGTTACCTGATTTTTGACAAAGAAGCTAAAAATTTTCAATGGATGAAAGATAGTATCTTCAAGTGGTGTTGTCATTAATGGATGGTAGTATGTAGCAAAATGCAAATAGATACAAACCTATTACCCTGCAAAACCTCACATCCATGTGGATCAAAGACCTCAACATAAACCCAACTATACTGAACTTCATAGAAAAGAAATTGGGAGATACCCTCCAATGCATTTGACAGTGAGTAGACTATAATTGTATTAGTGGGTAGCACAGACTTTGTTGTCCCTGTATTTTGGAGGAAAAAATGGAAATAGATGACATAGTTACACTCTGTCACCACAAAAAGAAAAGTACAATGTTCTGGATTCTGGTATGAGAAAAATAACGATACATAAAACACTTTTAAGCTAACTATGGTGTTATAAAGTCTCCATGGAAGAAGTTTCACTTCTTTTATTTTTAAAGATGTTTGTATTACCCAATAAGTTCTAAAGCTCCATGATCTAAAACAAGGACTGAAGAGGAAGGAATTCTGCCAGCAAATGGCATGAAGGCACACTACAGCAGCAGTGCTTCTCAGATCTCTTGGCTATCAGCACATTCACAGAAATTGTACATAAGTTCCCAGACTAAATGTATTTTTTCCTCAATTATACTCTCCTTTCTTATCAATTGATTTAAAGCAGTACATAATTGTTACTGTACAGCTTTGACTCATTAAAATACAATTAATTTTTATCTAAATATATATTCCCTTTTATATGTGTTCAAAGTTTGAAGGGGAATGATCTATAATTTTGATGCTTTCAGTTTTCACAAGTGAGTTTATTATATATTGCCAGCAGCACTAAAAGAACCAAGCAACAAGTAGGTGTAAGCTAATAAAGTTTCAGGCCAGACAGATGCTCAGAGCATCTAGTATATAGATAACTACAAACCCAGTCTGTAGAAATTAATAACCAGTAGAAGGAGAGTGTTTATTTGAGAGGAGAACATGGATAAGAAGAGGGAAGCAGAACACAACTTGAAATGTAATGGATGACAACATTTTTAAAAATTACTTTTTTTGAATGATCCAGAAGTCCACACTCTAGGGGAAAATAAGTCTTCAGTGAATGGTGCTGGTCTAACTGGATGTGTGTATGTAGAATATTCATATTTATCACTGTGGACAAACTCAAGCCTAAATGAATTAAAACCCTCAATGTAATAACAAATTGAAACAAATTGAGAAAACTTAAGGAATAGTTTAAATGCACCATCAATAAAGAAAAGTTTAAACAGAAAACTCTTATCACAGACACTAACATAGACAACAAATGTGACATCATGAACTTGAAAATTATCTGTAGGAAAGATACTTTCAGTAGGACAAACATGGCAGCCTGCAGAATAGAAATTTATTTTTATCAGCTCTGTTTCCAATATTAGCCTTAAAATTAAAAAAATTAAAGAACTCAAGAAAATAGATATTAATAAACCAAATGATACAATTAAATAATGTGTGTATGCTGTATAATAGTTTCTCTATATCAACAGAGAAATTGCAATAAATAAACCTCACTGATGAGAGTCATTTTTAAAATGGTCAACATTCTTAGCCATCAGGGAAATGTAAATCAAAACTAATTTGAGACATCTTACACATGTCAGAATGGTTAAGGTCAGCAACAAAAGTGACAGCTGATATGATGTGGAAGAAGGGAACATTCCTCTATTTCTGACAGTAGTGAAAACGTCTATTGCCACTGGCCAGAAACTTCTTCCTACAGCCAATATCAAACAAAATGGAGAGAACTGTGAAGTGCTTCCATTAAAATTAAGACCAAGACAAGGCTGTCCACTCTATCTACTCTATATCTTCTCAATTTAATACTATATGTCTAGCTAGAACAATAAGTAAACAAAAGAAAATCAAGAGAATAAATTTAAAAAAAGAAAAGTCAAACTTTGTATGGTATGTACAGTAACACTATTTTGACTGTCAAGACCAGAACTTTGAAATGAAAATGACATATGACTTCTTAAATCCAAAAAGTGCTTAGAGACAGAGTGGAAAATAGATGAATTTGAATATGGTCATTTTAGCACAAACACAGTCACCTCAGCCTGTGCTCAAATAGCAATGATGTTCTCAAATATACTAAGGCTTTTTATGTGATTTATGTTTATCATGTGATTATTTAATTTATTGATATTTTATTGTATATTTGTTTATGTTTTCATTTGGGAGACTAGTACGTTGGCTGAGGGGTAAGAAACTGCTCTTTCACAGGATCTGGGTTTTTTTCCTAGAATTCACTTGTTGCCTCCAGCAAGCTGTAACTCTAATTCCAAGGGGTTTTGGCATCTTCTGCAGGCATTGAATTCTCATAGCACTGATATTTACATATAGCAAAAACATGTCTTTAAATTTAAAATAAATGGATAAAACTCTTTAAAAATAAGTGTTCACTTTGACATAAATTTTATTTCATAGGCGAATTTCAATATAGATTTTTAGTACTTCTGAGATTTTGTTAATGTGCAGGGTGATCTGACCTTTCAAAAAGTTGTCTCATCTCTCAGCTTGATTTCAGAAGCATAATATGAAGCTGATGTTTATAATGTTATCAGAAATATGAATCATTATCATTTCCGAGATAAAGGCTATAGTGATAACTACAGATGAATTACTTATACCATTACCATTTCTCTGTACAAAATTCAACATAAAACACTAATATATGGTTAGCAAATAAAAGCATGAAAAATCATTAAGTTTATAATGCATTTCTATAAAATTCAGTATGTGGTTCTTTTTTTTTGGTATTTTTTCATGACTGGGTCTCGCTATGTAGCTCTGATTGTCCTAGAACTCATTAAATATATCATGTTACCCTCAAAAATCATAGAGATCTGCCTTCCTCTGCCTTCCAGGTGCTGGAATTAAAAGTTTTCACCACCCAACTATTTTATTTACTAATTTATCTGTTGATGAATCTATTATAATGACATTTAAGTATTTACTTAAATAGTCATGATGCATGTGAGATAATAAAGTAAACTTTGAAGAATGTGAAACATTAAAAATTGTCCATTGATATACCATCATAAATGTGAATTTAAGTTTAGCTGAGGGTTAGCACCCTGGTATATCATGCATGCAACTCTGTTTTTTATTAGCAACAATGATAAACACTGACTGAAGGCATGCCAGCAGGTAGTATGACTAAGCCAGGCAAATAACTAAAGACATTTGGCATTAACTGCCATTGATAGATACTCATAATTTACCTTTTCTTTCAGGTTGCCTTCCAAAAATGAATATGAAAAGGTTTCAGAACCAGCATTTATGCCAGTAGATATCTAACACAGACTCCTTTTATAACAAGATCATAAATGTAGTGTCACAAATGAATATTGTTTACTCCACAAAGATATATTCATATCTTATATTTTCTAGAGTTGTGTACTTTTTATATATCCATTCTAATATTTACTAAGGATATAAAATTATTGTAAGTTAAATATAGTAATATTACTGCATAGGTAGTCTATACATAATGTAAGATAAGGTGGATTATCAGATTGGTTTAGTACCTCAATATTTCAGCACATTTACTTCCAGGTTGCATTATGAACTGTATCCAGAGTCATCCTCACCGGGGAACATAATTTTCAGTATAATTTTCATAAATACCAGGAACTGGCACAAGGAACATTTATATGTTTCCATCTCACCTCTCGATTATGGACTTATTCTTGTGTCCTCTCCATATGTTTTTTTTTTTTTAACCCCAGATTCGTATTACAAAACATGACCTTACTCAGCCACCTTTTTTCTGCCTCTGCTTCTCAGAACAAAATGCAAAGTACTCACCTGGTTTCTTTTCTTTGCAGGATGATGGATTCATTGAACAAAGACTGACTCTTATAAGCAGTGTAATAAGAGAATCCACTTTTGAGGTAGAGGTAAATGACTCTGACCTTAGCTCCCTCCAGAACTTCAATTTTCATTGCATATACAGTGGCAGTGACAGATATGGCTCTGGAACACAAGGTCATTTATGACAATTCTTCTATTAGTAATTAAGAAAGAACATTTAAAGTTTAGTGTGACTTTCTCCAATGGGATAAGATATTTTGAAGAGGCACTGAGTTTCCATGATTTGTTAAAGTTGATTGGGTCTCCTTTGGAAGGTGCTAGAAACATTGAGGTCAAATTCACAAGGAAGCTAGAGAAGTTTCTGTGACACTTTGGATTTCACACTACACTGATTTTGTCCAACAAAAGGAGCATGGTTAACTATTGGAAGATTTATAACACCTATTAAATAAAATTTTCAAAAGCTTAATGCATGAATATGTGTTTTAGTAAAGTCTACAAATGGTTATCTTCCACTTACCATAATTCCATCCAGTTTCTTAAAACAAAGAAAGAAAACCAAGAAATAAAAATCACCAACTCTATATTGTGACTCTAGTAGGTGTCTAGTTTGGGGGCATGAATGGAAGCACGAGCAGTCTCTAGAAGGTTGAAATAAAGAAATCTGAACTTCCTCTTCAAAAAGCTTTTTTTGGGGGTGAAATTACCTCTTTAAATAGGAATGGAGTTTTCTGACCAACTCCACTCTTTAGAAATTTTTTTTAGATTAATCTTGTGCTAATTTCCAGTGTACTGTCATCACAAGTAAAGTCACATGTGCAAGTGTTCTCTGTCTGAAGAAAACCTGTTTGCTTATAATCATCTACCATCAGAAAGGTTCTAATGTTTTTCCTATTTTTTTTCATGATTATCTCCAAGTCTCAGGAGGAAGTAGTGTTACATAGGTGTCATATTTTTATCTGGGCCCTACAGAGGCTCAGAACCTTGAACAATTGTAGGCTTTTATATTAATCACCATATACTACAATAAGAAGCTTCTCTGACAGGGATTGAGATATATACTTACATTTCCAAAAAAGATAAGAGCTTAGTGGCCCATTTATTGCTTTGGCACTTTAGCAGAATAGTTTTATGGTTCCTCTGGCTGATGAATTAGCTTAACCCAATTTTAAGACTAGTAGCTAGTTCCCAAGACTCACAAGATCCTTGGTAAAATTATGAACTGTGAATAATGGATTTAAAGTGTCTGTTCTTGTAGGCAAAAAGGAAAGAGAGTCAAAGACAATTTCTTAGTAGTGGCATTTTTTTTTTTTTGAGGATTTGATGGTTGGAGGAAAGCAGAGGCGCAGCTCCTTTAAGAGATGCTTTCTGAACCAACATTAGCAGGAAAAAATGTGTGACTCTTTTAGGAGGCCCTGCTGTCAAGTATTTAATGGAGTTTATGAACAGTGGGAGGAAGTGCTCTTCTTGGTGGCAGTATAGACCCTAAAAATCCCCAGAGTTGGGGTGGTAAATATGACTCCTGTCAGTACTTCTCTATGAAACTAAACTCCCTATGAAGCTAGACTAAGAAGCTGGGTAGAGCCAGCCAGCTAAAATTTTAGTTCTATCCAGAATTACCAGATTAAGGGTGTGATGAAGATAAAAGAAATAAAGACAGATTCAGACAAAAGAAAAACTTTTAAGTCATTTACAGTGTGTTTAAAAATATACAGGAGTTTGAGAAAAAAAAAGAGAAAAGAATGAAGAAATTTTTTTCAAAAAGAAAGTTACGTAATATGGATCAATAAGGGTTGTCTATCTTGTTGAATTTTTCATAAAACCAACTCTGTTTCATTGATTTTTTTTGTTTTGTTATCACCATTTCCAGGATGTTGATTTCAGCGCCCAGTTTATTTCTTGTCATCTTCTTATTTTGAGTGAGCTTGTTTCTTTTTGCTATGGACCTTTCAGTTGTTTTATTAAGTCATTTGTGTGATGATGCTCCAATATTGTATGTAGGCACTGAATGCTATAAACTTTTCTTTGTAAACAAAGGTTTACATTAATTTCATAATTGGTCAGTCATATAACTTGCTAACTATTAACACTTTAACCAACACATGATTAGCTAAGTGGCTTTGTACCTTTTCTCAGAGCAGCATTTTACTTCTTTCCTCTGCATTTGATAACATCTTTCTCTGCTGGCATCTATGCCTTGCTCTTCCTATTCCCAGAGTTTTCTTAGTCTAGTAATCCCACCCACACTTCCTGTATGCCTGCTGACCAATCAGCATTTTATTAAACCTGTAGGAGGGACAAATATTTACAGTGTACTAGAACATGATTCTACTCCACTTATTCTTTTTTATTTTTATTAAATATAAAATATATCACCACACTTCAAATTGAAAATTCTTTCTAAAAACTTGTGTTTTAAAGTTCATTTCTCAATTATGACATTATGTAGAAAATATTTTTAAAAATTAAACACAAATGACGGTGGTCAGAAATGGTGTACCTTTTACATATGAGATTCATAATTTCTATCACATGACTATGTTAATAGTATGTATAAAAGTATATACAACATTTTTAATAAAAGAAATAAAATACTGAAAAAAATTACTACCAAATGGATTGTTTAATTTAATCCCCTTATTTAGAGCTCAAGTAATTCAATTGAAAGGGTAATATAAAGAGAAAAAACAGCCTAAAGGGAAGGAGGGTAGCAGGAGAACAAGGAACTCTAAATTAAATAAACAAATCTCATATGTATTCACAGGGACCAATACAACATGATATAATTTTCAGTTAAACATTTTTATAGGATTTATATATGAATGATTGGGTCTCAGATTCTCATATTGTGGACTTTTATTGGTTTGCCATGTCCAAATTTCATGGGATGATTTTAGCTTGAATTTTCTCTTTTTTATGTTTTTTTGTTATATCTTAGAAGCTTGTCTTTCTGGTGACATAAAGGGTGAGACACTGAATGGAAGAAGTTGAGGAGGAGCTGGAAAGTGGTACAGAATATAAAAATTTGATCAGTATATATAGTAATAGAGTAGAAAATATTTTAAATAATATGTTCAGAAAAGAAAAACTAAGATTTTAGGGCATCTAATATGGCTATCATGTGACTTTTGTCATTGAGTTTATTTATATATTACACTTACTGTAGGTTATATATGAAACTATACACATATCTTTAGAAAAATTGTGACGCTGTTTCATTAGAAACTAGTATCGGTTTATTATAATGTACTCATAAGTAAAAGCATTAAAGAACACCAATGAAATGTGAATCATAGGAGTACTTACATGTGGTGATATAACATCAAATTAGGATAATTAATGAAATATTTTCATTGAATTGTTAATTGTCAATGGATTAAACATTACTCATTTATTGTTTGTATATATTGCATATAATTATTGTAGCTATTATATATAGTTTTTCTAATGTTAGCTATAACCTTCTTTTTTAAGTTTGACACAAAAGGGGACATGTGTGGATATGTTTAAAATATAATAAAAACAGTCAGGGATAGCAGAGGTATCTACCCCCAACCAGTATAGGAGAATCAGACAGTGGTAGATCATACCTTTAACCCCAGCACAGGGAATATCCGGGAGTGGTGACCTATGACCTTAATCCCATCAAATCTGAGTTTGAGGTTATCTTAGTTTACAGAGTGAGTTACAGACTCCCAGGCAGGCAGTGGTGATGCTATGCCTTAATTGAGTAAAGAAAATATTTAAGGCAGGCATAGACAGAGAAGGCAGAAGAAGCCATGGCTCACACTGTTAGTCCCAGTACTTGGGAAACAAAGGTAATAGAATCTCTGTGAGTTCAAAGCCAGCCTGGTCTTCAAAGCAAGTTCTGGGACAGCCAGGACTGTTACACAGAAAACTCTGTCTGGAAAAAACAAACAAACAAACAAAAAAACAGACTGGAGGAGGTGAATCTGTTCTATAATATCTCTGACTGTTTTTATTATATTTGAAACATATCCCTACATTTACCTCCAGCTAAGTTCTGTATATTTCACTGAACTTTGATTCAGGTTGAATAGCAATGGTGAAAACATGCAACATTGCTTATGGTTTTACATTGTCAGTAGCAATCACTGTATACAGCAGTTGCACCAGAAATAATAAAAATAGATCTCTATATCATTTTTCATAAACTCTTAATCAATTTTACATTTTTCTAAATGTTATACTTACACCATTTCCATATATACTTGTATACATTATTGAATGGGATCTACATATGATGGAAAACTTGTGATTTTTAAATTTTCATTCTGAGATGTGTGACCTGGCTAAATATTGTTCCTTATAAGTCAATCAATTTTTCTACACATTTTGTAATTTCATCTTTTATTGTTGTTAAATAATATTTTGTTTTGCATTGCATGTAAATACATATATAATTATGAATTTTTATGCAAATGGACATGTAGATAGCTCTCACTTTCTTGTTCTAGTAAATAGAATACCAGTAAAAATGTCTTTAAGATACGATATGGAGTTCTTTGTACATATATACCGAGGAGTGAAATGCTTCTTGACACACAAGTTGATGGCCTAACATAATTTCTGTATTCATGCCTTTAGAATGTAACATAAAGAGATGTCTGTGAAATAACAAACAGCCAAGATTACTTTACGAAATAAAAGCCAAGATTCCTTGACAAAATAAAAGCCACAAGAAGAAAAATTTTTATTGAAAGCTTCAGGTTGATTTTTTTGCACATTATGCTAGCAATAGAAAGAATTTCACACCTTCAAGTTGAAAAGTAAAATGTGTCTCCAGCCAATAGAATTTGCTCATGTAGGCTATTGAGTCAACCAGCTGACTAAACTCCCATGGACACTTCAGCTGACTACTAAAATTTCGGCATTAAATTTTTGATGGTGACAGATTAGGAAACAACTGGATAATAAAAATATTATTCATATACTTAAAATGATATTAGTGATTTTTTATTCCTTATTAGGAACAACCTAAGCCTGGATACAATAGAGTAATGATTCATAAGAACTAAAGTACCAAAGGATGGAAAACACACATTAGTGAGGCGATTGATGTTCACCACCCACCAATTGTGATTGTGAAAAAGAATAAGGCAGCTTCTTAATATGGAGGGGAGAGTATAAAAAGTTATAAAAGTAAGCACTAGAAACAGGATGTTCTGAGTGACTCTGGATTCAGGGGAATTTCTGCTGGAACGATGGGTACTTCGGATGTGTTGAACATTCTTCTTGTGTCTGTAAAGAATGACAACCATAGAACTGCTGGACCAGGCCATGAGCACAGAAAAGAACACTTCAGGGCCCATCACAAATGCTGTATAGAGTGAACTGCAAATTTTGTCCCTCTCTACAATGGAGCAGTATCCAAAATCCCATTTTCGTGTCACATTTTGACTATTCCTGTTGATAAGTGAGTATGCAAAATGAATGAAATTTATCAAAACGTACAGGATCCAGAGAAGGGAAATGTAGCAGTCAATGTTCTTTACAGCCTTGATTGCATGATCCTTCCAACATGATATTTTGGGACTAATTGTCAGGACCTGGAAAACACTCAAGAGACAGGTGATGCTAATAGACACACTCCTAAAAATTCCTTGAATATACAATAGGAGCTTGCATTCAAGATCACTCAGAAAATGTTCAAATCCCCAAACTAACATTGTTTGGGGCACTCCTGCAGAGAGAACAATCAGGGCATTGGCTGCTGCTAGATGCATGAGAATCAAATCTGTGGGCTTTAATGTGGATTCTCTGCAGTAAAGCAGATAGTAGAAAAATAAAAACAAATTTCCCAAAATTCCAGTTGTAGTTTGTGATAACAAAATAATTTTGATTGTCATATTCCAAAAGTCCATTCTGTGATTTGACATAATTTTCTTTAGAATATAGAGACCCACTATTTTTCTGGTTAATTAAATACTGAGGAGTATTTACATCTTGTAGTGAAGTAGGAACATTTTAACTGATGGGGCTACTTAGAAACTTAAACAACATCCTCTTTAGTTCAGGGGTTCAAAATGAGTATTGGCCACTTAAACAAACCTCAACCTCTAGTGTTTGACAAGAATCATTACTTTTCGTTTATGTTAATGTGAAGCTATACAATACCTCAAAATATATGTAATGATAGAAGGAGGTCCATCAATATTCATATAAAATGAAACAGAATAATGTGACAGTGGCCCCTAAATAATAAATAAAATACACAGACAATGTAAAAATACAATACAAGATTTTCAGAGCATATTTATATTTTGTAGTCATCGTGTAGAAAAAACAACTTCAGTAATGTGAAAAAATTAAATACATCAATGCTTATTTAATTTTTTGTAGAAAATAAAAAATGGAGTGAAAAGTTTATAATACAACTCAAAATATACCAATGATTTTGTGATGTGGCCATGATTTTCTTGACTCAGCTGGAGTCATCTTTGGATTAACTTGAAACTATTGTTTAATTTTCAACTCCATTCATAAAATGTCTCTTGAAAAAGTACTCTTCTTGTTCTACAAATGGGCTTAAAATGATCTAAATAACGGTATGTTTTAGTTTCTTTTAAGTTGCTTCGTTGCTTTCCTGTCACCCCATCAACTGACAAGTGGGATATTCATTTTCTGATATGTTTTTCATTACAAGCTCACTATAAAATAAATTTGAGGTTTCACAGTGAGATGTTTGAGCTGCACTTAGTAACCAAGTCAAGAAATATAGACTCTCAATTTCACTTTTTCCATACTCAGTCATCTTTGGGTCATAATGCTACAAATAGACTTAGATAAGGAAAATTGTTTAAAGCACAAAATGAACTAAAGTGATACTTTAGTTAACAACTTACATCATAATAATTCATGGCTTAAGAAAAATCATACCACACACACACACACACACACACACACACACACACACACACACACACGCACGCATGTCAGGGCTGTTTGAAAGGAGATTTGCTATGGTAGAATCACACCTAAGGGACAATAACATGAAGTTAGGCAAAATATGCTACCATAAATGGCAAGGAGGGTAATATTTGATGAATGATAACAACTAGAGAAAGATGTAGGGTTTCTATTGATATGGTGTCTGGAATAATTATTTATAAACCATTAATCTTTGAGTCAAAACTTACAGAAAAAGCAATGTGTCAACATGTTCATTAGAGCAGTAAAGTCAGAATAAACTCTCACCATAGCATATTCTATTCATGTAGGAAAAGGTGTGTGGAAGTCTCTTAATTGTAATGAGAACTCCATGAAGAAGTAAGTAGATAGAAGAAACTGTTAATAAAAATCAAGCTGAATCATGAAGTCCCAGAAAAGGAACCAGTGCTCATTACAATCATCATTCATTTAGTGACAGCTTAACAATCAAGTATTGGAACAAAATTGGCTATGAATCCAAAGATATGGAGGATTTAAAATGAACCAGGGAAATTAGTTGAGCCTTTAGGAACTATCATATACTAACATTCTCCCTTTCTCAGTAGAATGATACTGTAGAACACCTTTGGGAATGGCTAAGGTAGAAAATAGAAAGTATTCTATTAAGTGAGGTGATCATGTTCAAGAAAGAACACTAGCACACATGCTATCCCAATGTACTTTCATTTCCATAGGGGTTAGAAATATTTATGTGACATGAATAAATATCCAGACCAAATCAAAACCTAGAAGAGGGCCTATAAGAGAGTAAAAAATTCTTTGTAAGGGAGGCTTACAAGACAAAACATCAAAAACACCATTAATTTAGAAACAAAATAATGCAACATATAAGCTTGAATAAGAGCAGATAAATAATGTGAGAAAGAAATTGGACAACTAAAACACTAACTATAAAAAGTCTTACAGAGACTAGATACATATGAGATAATTAAAAATAAAAGAAAATTAAAGTGTACAGAAAGTGAAGTAAAAAAAATTAAAATAGCAAACTTAGACTTGTTTAAAAGTAAGCAAAAACCATTTTAACCTGACAATGCACCTCAACGTAGATATAATATGCAATACTGATTACATTTGATCCAAAAAACAATTATAAGTGTACAAGCTAATAAATTTAGTACTAACCATAACTTCTGTTTTCGTTGTGGTTTCTATTTCTGTGAAGAGACACCATGACCAGAGCACTTCTTACTAAGTAAAATATTTAATTAGGGCTAGCTAACAGTTTTGTAGACTTAGTTAAATATCTTCACAATATGAAATATAGCAATGTGCAAGCAGAAATGGGCCAGGAATGTACAGTTTTGTCCGTAGCAACAACAGGAAGTTAACTGGTTTTCATACTGGGCATAGCATTAGCATAGGAAACACAACCCATTCCCCACTTCAACAGTGGCAAACACCTCCAACTACCTCAACTCTAAAGAAGACACTGCTTCATAGTAAAGGTTGGGAAACAGTCTCTCCCATTAATGGAATTAAGAAAGAAGCTAGTGTAGCTATCTTAATACCTAACAAAATATACTTCAAACAAAATTCAATCAAAACAGATTAGGAAGGACATAATATGTTAATCTGAAAAACCCTCCAAAATAAAGTCTCCATTATGAACATTTATGCCCTGAATACAAGGGCATTTACATATGTAAAAAATATTAATACCTTTTAAATTGTATATCAAATTCTACACATTTTAATAGTGTGATACTTCAAAATACCAACTCACCAATAGAATGGTCTAATAGATAGAAACTTAACAGAGGACTAAAAGACCTATCAGGTCTTATAACTGCAATGGATGTAACAGATATATAAAAAATATTCCACCCAAACACAAAATAATATACCTTCCTCTCAGCACAACATAAAGTATTCCCTAAAATTGAACACATACTCAGAAGTAAGCAAATATGAATAAATAAAAATATGAGAACAACCCTTTGTGTCCTATTTGACCACCATAAACTAAACTTGACAAACCTCAAACTAGCCTACAAACTCATGGAAATTGAACATCTCTCTATTGAACCATCTCTGGGTCAAGGGATAAGTAAAAAAAAAAATAAAAACATTTTGAAGTTCAATTAAAGTAAATATACAACATAACCAAGCCTATGAAAATGCAATCAAAGCAGTGCTACAGAAAAGTTCATAGCATGAAGCGAATACATAAAATATTTGAAAAAAATCTCACCCAAAAACCAATACCACAACTGAAAGCTGTAGAACAGATAGAAGAAAACTCACCCAGAAGAAGCAGACAGCAAGTAATAATAAAAATATGGACTGAAAAAAAATAGAGTCAGAATAAAAATAACAATACAAAAAAATCAATAAAACAAAAGTTGGTTCTTTAGAAAAGTAAACAAAATAGACAAACCCTTATCTAAACTAACCAAAGGGCAGTTAAGGAATATACAAATAAACAAAATAAAAAATTAAAAGGAGTTAATAACAACAGAAACTTAGGAAATATGTAGAACAATTGAGTCATAGTTTAAAACCTATAATCCATACAATCAGAAAAGCTGAAAAATAAAACGTGACAGCTTTCTGAATAGCTACCACTTACCAAAATTAAATTAAGGACAGATAAATGACTTAAATAGGCTTATACACTTAAAAATTGAAGTTATTAAATGTCTTCCAACCATAAAAAACACAAGTCAACTTTGTTTTAAAAGAATTTTACTGAAATTTCAAAGAAGAATTTGTACCAATACTCCCTAAATTGTTTCACACAATAAAAACACAAGGGACACATTCAAAACCATTTTATAAGCTACACTCTCTGATACCCAAACCACACAATGATGCAACAAAGAAAGATAGTTACACACCAATCTCTCTAATGTACATTGATACAAAAATATTCCATAAAATACTGTTAAAACAAACCAAAGAACATATCAAAGTATTACCCTCTATGATCAAGGAAGCCTTATTCTAGATATATAGGCATGGGTTGAAATATGAAAATTTGTCAATGTCATCTAAAAAATCATAAATCTGAAAGAAAAGAAACACATGATCATCTCAACAGATACTTATAATTGTTTGGACAAAATCCAACAATCCTTCATCAATTTGATAGAAAAGAAAGTAGGAAATAGTTTTGAATATACTGGAACAGGAGACCATATATACACCAGCAGCAGAGACCCTGAAAGCTACAATTAATAAACTTGGTCTCCTGAAACTAGCTAGTTTCTGTAAGGCAAAGGAAAATGTTAACAAGACAAAACAACTGTCTAAAGAATGGGAAAGATCTTTATCAACATTACATATAATAAAGGAATGATCTTAAAAATATATTTTAAGATACTCAAGCATCCAGAGGTCAAAACCCAAATAATCCATTAAAATATGAGATACAGTTCTAAATAGATAACTTTCAATGGAAGAATCTTAAATGGCTGACAGAATTCTCAACATCTTTATATTTCAGGAAAATACAAATAAAAAATCTGAGATATCATCTTACACATGTCAGATTGACTAAGGTTAGAAACACCAATGACAAGATTTTCTGGGGAGACGTGGAGTAAGGGAACACTTCTCCACTGTTTATGGAAATGTAAACATGTACAGCCACTTTGGAAATCTGTATGGTGGTTTTCAAAAAAACTGGAATCAACTAACTTCTTGATTTAGCAATAACACTCTTGGACATATACCCAAAGAATGCATATTGTTACCACAAGGACATTATCTCAACTATGTTTATAGCAGAATTATATGTAATATCCACAACTTGGAAACCACCTAGATGCCCCTCAACTGGAGATTGGATTAGAAAATTGTGATACATTACACAAATGGGCTCTGTTTTCTGGCAGTAAGCAGAGGTATGGCTTTTTAAAAGTGGTCTCCTGATTCAGCTTTAGTGGCAAAGACTTCATGGCTCTTTCAAGATACCCTGCTGCAAAAACACTTAATGATGTTTATGAGCCTTACAGCAGTAGTGGACAGAATAGACCTTAAAATTGCCCAACGTTGTATTAAACATGGTTCCTGCCAGTACCTCTGACATAAAGCTAAGCTCTCATAGACCAAAAATTTGAGTGGATCATGCTGCTATAGCTGAGAGAGCTGATAATCCTAGCTATATTTTAGGAGATGTCAAAGAAAAGAGAGATATAAAGACAGATTCAGAAAAAAAGAATAACTCTAAATGGTTTACAGTGTGTTTTAAAAGTGTATTCTTGGGAGAAAAAGCTAAATAAAGTCATTAAAATAAATAATGTAAACAATAATAATAAACCACATAAAGATGAAATATACACAGTCTGGATACTATATGTTATCATGCTATTCTGTTTTTTATTTTTTTAATTTTTGACTGCAAAGAAAGTGGGATGATCTGCTGAAAGACATTTGATTATAAATGTTACTGATTGAACCAACCCATACGCTTAAAAAATGTCTTTTCTTCTAAATTTAAGTCAAAAATATATGTTATTTTGGAGAAGATTTCTTCTTTTTATTTCCACAAATGGTGAGAGGTTTTAGGTTAAATAAGTTAAAGAAATGTTTGATAAAGGAAGGTCCCTTGACAAATGTTGGGAACAGATGACCCAGATAATCCAATATTTCAGAGCAATTCTGTTGCAATTTCTTGAGTTTTGCGTTCAGAAAATTTACAAGACTGTTGACTGAGATTATCCAGCCTCATAGACTACTCAACTCATTATTTGGTCATAATTCTAAATTTTCTTTGGGTCCCCCTAAGACTAACATTGTCTCCAATGAGCAGAAAGTAGTCTGGAGAGCTATGCCCACATCCTCAAAAAATGGATTATGAAAGTTGCTCTTTGTTAGAATATTGGTTGTTACATGTTATATATAATGCTGAGGAAAGAAGTTATACAAAGGAGATTAGATTTGGAATTCTTATTTTAAAAATAAAGGGCAAGTGTGGGATAGTTCTGCAAATAATTCTCACTTATATATGTTTATTAAAATGATGATTGTCCAGAAGGCAGGAAGGAAATAGCAGTGGATAATCAGACCAGAATAATTCTTGGACAGGAAATGCAGAGGAGCACACTCACACCAGATTCTCAGAAAGTAAAATGAAAATTCTGGACTAAAAAAAATGTACTAAGCCATGTCACTAAAGATAGATAAGAATCATAGGTAAGTTTATTCATAAGTATGAGTCATAGGAAAAATAGTTTATAATTAAATAATAATATCTGTAACAACAATAATTGAGTATTTTGGTATTCACCTACATTTAATGTAGGGATATAATGTTAAAGAAATGAAACCTATGATCACCACCCTATGAGACTCATATGCTCAGATCTGTAAGGACACTCTGCACATTTTTGGCAATGAATATTTTCTTCATAGCCAGAGTATGCTGCACAAGGTAGTATTTGGGGCATTATTCATATTCCATTAATTCCAATATTCTCATTAGTAAGTATTCACTTAGTTTATTAAGAATTAAATGTATATTTACAAACATAGATGAGTTAACTGTATATACTGCAGATAGCAGTGACAACTTATGTGCCATTGTTATCCTGTTAGTTTGACACATTCCTCTATTTTATAAGGTGTTTATAGTTTTTATAATCTAAACACTATCATGATATGACCTTATAAACAGTAAGAACAAACTATATTTTGAATCCACAAGGTGTATAGTGGCAAATTTTATACATGATTGACATAAACATGGCTAGTGTGATACAGACACAGTCACATCAGTTTGTGATCACAAAGCCATAAAAGTTAAACTCAAATACATTTAATTCTTATATGCAGTTTGTCTTCTCTACCTTGTATCTTTAATTGTTAGCAACTGTATGTTTTTTTCTTTAACTTTAGTTTGAGGGAACTAGAGAGATGGCTCAGCACTAAAAAAAAATTGCTGAAGTTGCAGATGACTTTGGTTTTGTCTATCACACCCACCTTCTGACTCACAATTAATATCTCCTCTAGTTTCAGTGGATACTGACACTGTCTTTTGGCCAATGTAGGCACTGAATTTCCAAACCTCAAATATACATTCAGGCAAAATATTCTTATACACAAATAAAGATAAATAATAAATACATCTTTTTAAAATAAAGTTTTCAGTTCAACATGAACTTTTACTCTATAATAAAATGTAAAAAATAAGCATCTCAATATTGTAATTAAATATAATGCTCTAAATATTGTTTGACATGATAGGAGATTGCCCTGTTGCCAGTTTAATTTCACAAGTACAAGATACATCAGGTGTTTATGACTTCACTGGAAATATGCATTGTTATTATTGCAAAGATACAGGCTATAGTGGTAACAGCCACTGAACAACCAACACCATTACACTATACAAAACACAACATGAAAGGCTAACAAAATAAAAGCATGAGAAAAAAATAAAGTTACTAAAACAGTTAATTTTATATTCTGAATGTATTTGCTAATAAATTGTATTTGTTGTTGTTTTCAAGTCAGGGTTTTGTTGTGTAGTTCTGGCTATCCTGGGACTCCTTATGTTGATCTGAAACTCACAAAGACATTTTTACTCATGCTTTGCAAACAAGGGTATGCACCACCACAATCCGGATTATATTATTATCTTTTATTATTATTACATGGATTTATCTATCATAATCAAATTTATGATGATTTAAAATTTATGTGGTACATGTGGTATAATAAAAATAATAAGAACTAATGAAAAACCTTAAATACTGTCAATGGAATATAGTACTAGTGTGGATTAAAAGTAGCTGAATGGTAGAACTAGGGTTTTCAAAGTACAAGGACCTATATTCTATTGGCAAAAAGAGGGTGAGAGAAAGAATAATTTTAATTTTTACTTAATAGAATAATACTACTAAAGTAAAATGTTAAGGGAAATATTGGAATATAATTTAATATATGAAAGAAAGAAAGCACAAGAATTATTCTATAACAAAAGGGTGCTTGAGAAAATCATGTGTTCCTAAACGTATGACAATTTTTGTTGGATCTTACTGTAATATAATTTCCCCACTGAGGGTGACTGTTGGTACAACAGAATAATGAATGCCATATGTGATGATGATGAAGGACTATGTAATAAGTCACTGAGAAAAATGCAACCTACCCTCCATACTGTGGTGATTATTTTTGAATTATTATTATCCTTCTTGTCATTGCCCAATAGTTATACTCTATCTTTTTTTCTATATTACATTTCTAAGTTCAAGAGGGAGAATTTTAAGCCTATTATTCTACAAATGGATAACTCATACAGACAAAGTCACCACTGCTTCTATAACCAGGTGATAAATGTAGTGTTACATAAGAATACATTTTTAACTTCATAAACATTTACATCTTCCTAGGGTTCTGTGTTTTTTTATATTTCCACATTAATGTCTGCTATGGGCTTGAAATCATATATTCACCCACAAAAATAATACATTAAAGAGAATCAACACATCATGGAAAGTAAGCTGCATTATTAGATTATTACTATAGTCCTTTCAGCATCTTAGCAGACGGCATATATTATCCTGATAAACCCACAGTTACACTCAGTGGGGAACTTATATTATAGTAAGAACATATAAGGAACACAATGTTAGGAACACATCTAACTTTCTAAATCACTTTTTAGTTATGGAATTAACTCTTCATTTTCTCTGTCTGTCCCATAGACCTGTTTCCATATTCCCATTACCAGACTTGAGCACTTACCCAGGGCAATCTTTTCTGCTGGATATCTTATCTTTTCCAACTGAAATGCGAAGTACTCACCTGGCTTCATAAATCTGCAGGATGGTGGGATCATCTTGGAAGATCCTAGCACTTAAGCATTTAGAAGAAGTCAACTCAAACACGTGACCTCCCCTTTCCAGAACTGCAATTTTCATTTCATCTGCAGTGACAATGACAGCAGTAGCAATGGAAGTTGAAATTATTTATGAACATTTTACAGCTGCTCATTAACAAAAGTACCTCAGAGTTTTCTGTGATCATCTCCACAAAGTCAAAATGCTACTAGGAAACATTGAGTTTTATGATCCCTCAGGATTTACTAACTCTCCTGTGGAAGTATTAGAAACTTTAAAGTTATTTTCATAAGAAAGTTAGTAAAAGTTCTATGTCTTCTTGGAGAGATGTTTCACTTACTTCTGGAGCCCAAGTTAACTTAGTTTTAAAATGATTTGCAAATTTATTAGTTAAAATATTTTATTGGGTATTTCATTGATGCTTATGAATTATAGACCAATCACCCCCATTATCCACTTTCATAGTTAATTTTTAGATCCACTCACCATTATTATCTCCAAGTCTCATGAGTTAAAAATAAAACATTTTGCTTTTTTATTGATGCCAGTTTGGGACTAATTTAGGGACAAATGTGGAAGTATTGTTAGCCTTTTAAAAGTTGAATCCTAAGAGAAATCTAACACATTGCCTCCAAATCCATCGGTGGCCAACAGGTATTAAGTCATAAGTGAGTCTTTAGGATGCCTCCCACTGCGCTGCAAATTTGTCTAGCTTGGTTTTGCACGGGTTTTATATATCCTGTCCTAAAAAGTAAATTCATATGTACAAAATGCCCTATTTTTTTTTTCTTGAACAAAACCTGCGTCCTTGGAATAATCTGCCACTTTGGATTCTTCCATTATTTTTGGCTATTCTCCCATGATGATCCCTTAATCGTTAAAGGAAAAGGTGTAAAACAGATGTTCCACTTTAGGCTGAACCCTGGAGAATCTCTTATACTCAGGAATTAGAATGATTGTGTGCCTATATGATAATTACCATATAATGCAAAAAGAAGATTCTCTGATTAGAGTTGAGAGTTATACTAATCACTTGGTCTGAACATAAGAGTATAAGGAACAGTTTATTACTATGTCTACATAGCAGAAGAATAGTTTTACATGCTTCCACAAAGCCTGTGTATACTCTAACCATATGTTTTTTCCTCTGACTATGCTGTAAACTGGGCCTTCAAATTATTTTTTTAATGTTTAGTTACTTCCATAATATTCATGAGCCTATTGCACCAGGCGTGCTGTTGTTGTATTTCTCATAGTTGACTCTTAGCGAAGATATATAATTACTTTCAGGACTATGAAAATTATCAAGTACAGATGAAGCTTCCGGTTGGCCACCAGCCTAATTTCCCATGGTCTATGGCTCAAGCGTATGGAATCATCCACAAATAGGACATATAATGTAAGGACCATACACCCCTACACATTAAAGAATATTAACTTTGTTCTTGGTAGTCTTCAATTTGTCATTAATTTGTCAAATATTTTATCTGCCCCCATTTTAAAGGACTCAGCAGAAGAACATAATCAAGTATGAAAAAAATCTAATGAAGTAAGCATAAAAATGCATAATACCACAATTAGAAATAATATTAAAATACTTAGTATCATGTAGTACAAATTATATTTATTATGATGGTATGAAAATATTTTTAAAAAATCAAATATGTCGTGGAATTATTCTGATACATTGTAAATGTTTGTTCCTCCTACTGACTTAATAAACAGCTGATTGGCCAGATGGCAGACAGGAAGTGTGTGCAGGGCTGCAAGACTAAGAAATATCTGGGAACAGGAAGAGCAAGGGAGAGATGTCAGAGAGACACCAGCAGAGACACTGACAGAGATATCAGCAGACACAGAGGAAGAAAGACAACTATGCTGCTCTGAGAAAGGTACCAAGTCACATGGCTAAATAAATTAATGTAAATAAACTGAGCTAGCAATATGTCTGAATCATAGGTCAATCAGCATGAAATTAATATAAACTTTTGTGTGATGATGTGGGGCTGAGTAGCAGAAGGGCTGAGAGGGGCCTGAACCTCTGGATGATGCTAAAAAGTCTGGTAAAGAAACTTTATACTATAGAAAAGTGTGGGTTTTGTCATGAAACAATTATTTTAAATTTAGAAACTAATTTATTTTCAAAATGTCTGTATTCTTAGATTTATTCTTAGTTCCTCAGAAGTTTCTTCAACTTCATAGATTCAGTTTTTAAATTTTTTTCTCTCAAACACATACACATATGTGTTCTTAAATATATAAATGTAACCATTTATTCAAATAGTGTTACTTGTATGTATATGACTTCAGTGCTGACCAGTTTGCAGTTAATGACCAACTGGGAAGTTCTTCTTTGGGGAAGAGTATTTTTCCCAATTGCAATATTACCTTAATTGTCTGCAGTTCTTTGTCTATGGTTGAAAATGTATGAGCTTTATTTTTTGTATGTTATTATTTTTATCAGTATTATCTTTGCTCAGGTCATGTTTATTAAGCCACATTTCTAAAAGATAAAAATCTCAAAGTGATATAAATAGGTTTTAGATATTTACAGTGCTAAAAATTTGACTGGGCATTTGCTAAGTGTACATTTCCAGAACAAATGTTGGACTTCTGATGACTTTCTCTAATTACTGCTACAAGAAGATTCATGGGTTTAACATCCAGAATTCACGTTACATACCCACACAGATACACTTCAACACCACATAATTATGATAAAACAATATTTTGAACAAGCAATTGTTCAGTCATAAAAGTTTTTCTCTTATGATCATGTATTCTTTAAATGCAAATGTTGAGGCATGTAATAGCTTACAGAGTTTTTCTTCAAAATAAGCTTCTTCATGTAACAGAAAAAAAGGATTTAGTAAGAGAAATAAATTCTTTCAAGTTTGTGCTCTCATTTGGGAAAATTTTGGAAGTGCTGCTTTGCTGGATGAAATGTGTCACTTGGGGTAGGCTTTGGGAAGTTACATCCATACACCACCTCTAGTTTTCTCTTTCTATATCATGCTGGAGGCTAAGGATGTAGGATCTTGTTTTGGCTGGCATGTTTCATATTAGTTGCCTTGACATGTATTTTCATTCTAAGAGAAATTACTGTTCTTGCAGAGTATCCTGGTTCCATTTTCAGTGCTCAGAGAATGCCTCCCAATCATCTATAACTCTAGTTCCAGCATATCTACTTCTGTCTTCTGGATTTCCTGGGAATTACTTACACACAATACAGATAATTATTGTACCCATTTGAGTATACAAGTAAAGTAAAAATAGACATTTCTGGAGTAGTTCTATACATAGATGGGGTAGAAACTCCTCACTCCTAAAGTCTCACTGATGAGCTACTGACAGTTGACAGTTGCAGGGGAAAGACAAATTATTCTGTTTGGATTTTGTAGTCACTGGTAGATTTCTCACATTCAGAAGATGATTCTACACTCATGCATTTTTATAAGGAACTAATTAGACAGTGAGTTATTAAAAAATAATTATAAGAAATTAGATAAAGATGATGTTAAAGATTAAATCAGGAGAATTGGAGACATTTATAAACAATAAGAAAAATCCACTGTGAATACTAATATAATAATTGCATGTAGTATTAGAAGTTATGGTATGTTCATTATTTTTTCTTTTGTGTATTGCTGTTTTTGTATGTGTGAATTTTTCAGTGTGTTCCTATGTGTACTGGACAAGCAAATGATTCTTCATTGTCAGGATTTTGAAAAGGAAGAAAAGGGAAAAAACAGAGTTTGTAGATAGGCAGTGCTACACAAGTCATGTCTCATGACAAACAAGTTTATTAAGAACTAGAGCATGGCTTTTTAAAGTTCTGGAAATAAGAAATGAAGACAATAGTAAGAAAAATGGAGAAAGAGAGAGGGGGGATTCATACAGTAAGACAAAGACAATGGGAGACTGAATCAAGAAATGTTGCACAAAAGGAACACAGACTATCTCAAGGACAACAGAAAAGCACATAGTGGCCACAGTACTGCTTACAATTGTCTCTTATGTTAAGAAGAGATGGGTTCTTAGAATCACAAGCTTCAGCTTCTCTAAGGTGCTGAGTCAGAAAACCACTGCCTCTGCCAAGAATATTCCTGCTTGTACAGAAAATGCTTTGTCCTCATTCTACACATCATGCACTCAGGAGAAGCCACAGTCATTATAGCTTGTCATACCTTTGACAATTTGTAGGTAGGTGCTCATGTAAAATTATTACTGAGATTAAAATTTCTCAGATCTTTGATGGATAGTTTGATTTTTAACTTGATGGGCTTAAATATCTAAGTATTATAGATATCACAGTTGTGATTATTTGAGTTTTTACATGATATAAGCTGTATACAATCAACAATATTTTGATATAATAGACAGAATTTAGAACCAGGAATTAGTCCTTCTGTGAGGATGGACACTACAGAAATCCCAGAATGGCTTAAAAATCCTGAAGGGTATTTTGAGAGATACTTGTATTTAGAAGACATTAAACTGAAGAAGTGTTGGATGATGAAGAACTTTTTATTTATGAAGGTATCAGGCCAGCAGCATAGGAAGGAGTAAACAATAAAAATATACATATAAGTATATGCATATATGTGTGGATGTGTTGTATGTATATGTTAATTATTGTGTATATGCATGTAAAATTAATAATAAAATTTGATCAATTAAATGTAAAATATTGTCCATAATTTTTTAGCAAAAGCATTTTTGTTTAAAATGTGCTTTTCCACACCTATGTTATGTAGGGCCTTACCTATGTTTTCTTCTACCATTTCTAGTATTTCAGATTTCACATCTAGGTCTTTGTTCAATTGGGGATTAAATTTTATGCAAAGTGACATGATAGATAGAGTTGTCATTTTATTTGTCTATATGTAGAAATTTAATTTTCTCAACAGTATTTTTTGAAGATATTTATTGTTTTCTACTGTGGGTTTTGACATATTGTTTACTACTAAACGGCTGAAGTTACATGTCTTCATGATTGTATCTCAATATTGTTCTATTGGACAACCTGTTAATTTTTATGCCAATACCATATTGTTTTTATTGTTTCTGTAATATTTCTTAAGATCTAAAATGGTAAACTCACCCTTTAGCACTTTTCTTTCTTCTCAGAATTATATTTTTACTTAGTGGTTTTTTTATTCCACATAAACTTTACTTTGTTTTTTTCCCCTATTTTTATGAAGAAAAATGGGGGGGGGGTTCGGTTCTCATTGGAATTCTTTGAATTTGAAAATCCTATTTTTATAATGGGCCAAACACTAAAATAGAATATACAGTTTGTACATTCATTGTATTTCAGATGTGGAGATATGAGCAGAGAATGAAAATCCTCTGATATTACACCATTTTCTTATAGTGTATTAATTACAAAAATATTGAGTATTAGTATGTATGACCACTTCTAAGGAAAGTCTCAGAAATTTTATCAACCAGCTGTAAATCCAACAGTGTACCATCTGGAAGATATCTAGGCATGTTGACAGCTCTTAATGCCTTAAACTGGGCAAGCATAGGACCTGGATATAGAGGAAATGTATTTAGGTCATATAATCTCTGAAGCCTGGTAAGTATACTATACTATTGACCGATATCTAGGGTATAAAAGGGTTTAAAATCTCCACTGATTCATTGTGAATTAATTGTCTATTTCCCCCATATTTTTACCACTGTGAGTTTCAAAATTCACTATAACTTATCATACCTTTACTGCATCTCTTTTCAACCCTGTAAACTCATTGAGTGACTCTATGGTTTTGTTAGGTCACAATCCTTACAAGAGACCTTCCTAGCTTTCAATCTGTTGTCAATTATGTATGTCTTCCATCCCCTTATACTGAGCCTGATCCTAAAACAAAAATATTAGGCTAACTTATATTTCCTCTGTACTCTACTCAAAATTATTTTCTGCTCAAGTTTTATCCGTTTTCAACACCTATTTTACACTAACACACAGTCTGGGTACATAGAATCTGTGTTGTTTTGGGGTGGAACTTCTTTAGGTTTCCTTTATAATTAATTTAAAAAATTTATTCATGGTGTCTTTCACATCATGTTTTTCAATCCCCTTAATTTCCAGGTCACCTCATATACACCCTCTGTCCTTACAACTTAACACCCTAAATAAAATAAAATTTAAGAGAATGCATTAAGAATTGGCAAAGAAACAAATCAGTCTCTTTATGGAAGATGTACTGTGACAGACACTGTAAGTAATAAAGTAAACACTTTTATCCATTCATTTTTATTTCTAAGTGTTCATTGCATAGAGTCATTGGTCTGGATTTAGGCTGCTAGAACTCTTCTTAGATATCTTACTGTTTCCAATTGTTCTTGAAATTTTGAAGCTGTAAGTTAGCAGGACCAGTTTTTCACCTGCTCCATCAAATCACAGATAGTGTGGATGTTAACATGGGCCATTGTGTAATCCTGGCCCTGGGCCTGGATATTCTATGGTTGATCAGCCCACCGGCTCTCTCCTGTCTTTAACTCATGTTCAGCATTTTACTGTTCACCAGTGCCCTTCATTTTAATGTTCTTATATTTCTATCATATATATACATACATACATATATATATATATATATGTATATATATATATATATATATATATATATATATATCTTTAAAACTGTTCCTTTCTTGAGATACTTAAATAAAAAATATATTCTACTTGGGTTTAACAAACACTTGTATATTGCATGTCATTTCTCAGCTGTAGCAGTATTTAGAAAAAATATGTAGATAGTTTTAAATGTTAAATATAAATGTAGGTGTTCAGTAATGGTAAGACATTCATTGGCCCTAACTCTTGGATATATGTTTACAATATGTAAGTATAATAATATATGATCCATATATCTCTTCACACTCCATGGCATTTATGATGAAGGGGTTTTAGATTTTGTTGAAAAATGCTTTCTGATATCTGGACTCATAAATTTGTTGTCTCCAAAAATCTCCCTGCTCAGTAAATACAATGAAAGAGGAGAAATAAAATGGTGTTCAATCTAAGGGTAAATGAATGACACCCAGAAATAAAGCCATCTAATTCAACTGAGCAATGAATATATGAATTACCCAAGACTGACTTTATAATTACAGGGCCTCACAGATTTGTACAAGGTCTTTGGTTTATATGTTATACCTTTCATTTTAATCTTATATTATTTATATTATTAGTTAAGATGTAGTGGTTTTATGATGTTACATTGTAAATAATTGATGTGGGGATACTTTTCTGTATGCTGTGAAGAGCAATCTTTAAATAAAGGAGCTGTTTTTGCCCATGACTGGCACCATAGAAAAAGTAGGAGGAGGAATCAGAATAGGTAGGAGGAGCAGGGTGGAGTCAGAGACAGAAGGAGTGAGAAGCCCAAAGGATCAGCAACATGTAAGGAACACAGGTAAGCCACAGGCCATGTGGCAGGAAAGATTAATAGAAATGGGTTGATTTAAGATGTAAGAGCAAGATAGCAATGTGCCTGAGCCATAGACCAAAGAGCATGAAGTTAATATAAGTATCTAAGTCATTTTGGGGGGCCTGAGCAGCAGTGGGTGGCTAAGGGCTCTGGGGCTGACTGCAGGTCTGTGGGTCTGGGCCTCTGGCGGCCCAGGACCAAGAAACCACAGTGTAACAAATAATTGTCCTGCTTATGAGTTTAATAAAAAGCACTGATTGGCCAAAGGCAGACAGGAAATATGGGCGGGGCTACAAGACTAAGAAAACTCTGGGACCAGGAAGAAAAGAGCAGAGATGCCACAGAGTCTCCAGGGTTGCCAAACAAGCCAGAGGATGCAGAGGACAAATATGCTGCTCTGAGAAAAGATACCGAGACACATTGCTGAACAGGATAAGAGTCATAGGTTAGATTAAGGGTAAGGGTAAAGGGTTAGCAAGTTATATGCCTGGGCCTTAGGCCAAACAGCCTAAAATTAATGCAAGCATTTGTAGGTCCCTGCGGGTCTGTGGGTCTGTGGGTCTAAACCTCAAGGCTTGGCTGGAAAGTCTGGTCCAGAAACCTCTTACTACATAAGTGGGGTTTTGATTCTAACCCCTTCTGTTGAGCTGCCTTTTTGTTTTTTGTTTTTGTTTTTGTTTTTTGTTTTGTTTTTGGTTTACTTTATCCAAATTCCATGAGTTTGTTTTGTTTTATCTTATTGACTTTTATTCTGTTATGTTTATTCATTACGTCTTATGAGGCTGTTCTTATGTGTTTATACAAAGGAAATGGATCTAATAGGCAGGGTAGTTGAAAAGAAACCAGGAGAAAAAAAGTGAAGTGAAACTGTGATTAATATATTGGTGAGAGTCGTATCTATTTACAGTAAAATGTTCAAAAATGAAAAGAAACAAAAGTCTTTGGGATATAATATGGTAATCAAATAACTTTTGTCTTTCAGTGTTTTGTGTAATGCATTCTACTTACTGATAGCTATATGTAGGCCATTCCAACTTTGGGTAAATTGTGATACCTTTTTGATTTAAACTAAAATGATTTTATTGTGATTTTATCTCACAAATAAAGTCTTTAAAAAGCTCAAATGAAATGTTTCTTACACAATATAAATGGATCATGTAGACTGCTTATTAAATTAGCTTACAAAACTCTCATGTTTATTTTAGATAATCTTAAAAACATATCTACTTAATTTAGTGTATTGAGCTTTTAAGGGAATTGAGCTAATGAACAAAAATTTATATTGTTTTCATAATTAAAATGATTAAAATATTTATGTCTTATCTAGACCAAAAAGTGATTGGACACAATAGAGTAATGATTCACAAGAACAAAGGGAACATACATAGTTAGAAAACACAAATTAGTGAGGTGGTTGATATTTACCAACCACTAATTGTGACTGTTTAGTAGAGTAACACAGACTCTTTTTTACAAATTGAGCCATGAATTACAGTAAGGGTAGGGAAACTTCTCCAACAGACAGAAGCTGCCTATTTTCCTCCATTGTTTACTCAGGTTGCCTAGCAAACAAGAACACTCGCCCTGCCCATCAGAAAAGTGATTATGAGGAGATTTTATAGAAAGAGCACAGGACTTTACTTTGTACATGGCTTTTTGCTGATCAATAAACTCTTAACTTAATGCCTAGCCATAATTAGGATTGTAGTTGGAGCAAATGATTTTTCCCCTTTAGATTGTTTGTTGGTCTAATCTTTAGTTGATCCCCATCAGAAAAACCTTGACTAAGCATTTCCACTGCCTGTGTGTAAATTTCATCATCAAGCTCTTTGACCCTGAGGAATTCAAGCCCCACATTGCCTTGCCAAAGAATAACTACCTGCATGAGTATATATCCAGATATTAACCTATATATATGTGACTTCTTTCATTTATGGTGGATAATTCTTTGTAAGTTTTCTTTTGATCTACTTGATGTTTTCAGCACTTAATATCATACCGTAATACAATCCTATATCACACTTGGAGCAGGGGCATGGAATGCTGTATATTTTATAGTGAAAGATGTGCATTATCTTAGGTTGTAAAATTGATTCACACCAAGGCAATTAAGACTGGCTGCTGCTCTGTTCTCTGAAAGCAAGTCAAGTAAAGAAGATGAGAGCAGAGATAGAAATTATTTTTAAATATTAAATGACCTCAAAGTAATTAAATCTGGCTGTGAGGACCAGCAAAACTTTGACTCTCAGAATGCAAAAGATATTTTAATAATTTTGCATCTGCACAGTAAAGTGTACAGGTAAGATCACCCTTTGCCATCATTACCTGCTCCTCATAATGAATTTCTGGTGCTCTTACCCACACTCTAATCTCAGACACCATAGAATTGAGAAGTCACTTTAGACTTCTAGTCTGTTCCTCTATGATGCTTACTACTCAGTTATTTATTTGTTTTTGCTTATTGACGGAAACAAGTATTTTTAAGAGGTGATGTCAACTCCCATCCCATTCCAACTACTATGGAATAGACGTATCAATAAGATACTGTTTTAAACATATCCACAAGTAATTGTTATTTCTAATTTAGTATACTTTGTTATATATAATTGGGTTATATTTGAAATATATATACCAATTTAAATATTAGAAAGTATTTTTGGAAACACTTAAAAGCAAATATAGCATATGTATATACACATGTACAGACAATTGAAATTATATGTGAGTGTGCTGACACAAAAATTTAAATTTTTTTTCTGATAGCTTATGGTCATTGTTGTCATTGGGGTTTTAATTGCTGTGAAGAGGCACCATGATCAAGGGGTGGGATCAGACTGTGTTCCTGTGCTTGGGCTGGCACCTTGGATCCCATTCCCTTCAGAGGAACACCTAACCCAGTCTTGACTTTGGGATGAGGAAATTGGACGTGCCTGAAGTGGATGTGCCATGATAAGCTGACACACCTTGGGACTTCTTTCCATTTTGGGGGAGAGGATGGATTGATGGGGAGGGGAGAGGCTAAAGGCTGACTGGGAAGGATTGAGAGGAGGGAAGGAAAGGGGAACAGGGGATATAGAGATAAAATGACATTTCTTTCAATAAGAAAATAAAAAAAGAACATATCTTCTCCTACTAGATACACACCCTAAGTATAGACCACCTTCTGTAACTTCAGCTCTCAGGGAGAATCTGTGTGGGACATAAAGTACTTCTTAAAATATATCTTGTTTCAGAAAATCAAATTAGTTCATTTAAAAATATTATTTTGTTGACATATAATAAAAGAATGCATTTAATTGTGGATGGTCTATAATTTTAGAGTTTTTGTTTCTTTTTGCCATGGTATGAAGTGTGATGGCTGGAATTTAGGTAGATATTCTGCTAGAACATAATCTGAGAGTTCTACATCTTAATCAGCAGGCAAAAGAAGGAGACTTTGCCACACTGGCTAGATTTGAACTTATAAGACCTGAAGTCTGCCTCTACAGTGACACACTTTCTCCAAAATGGCCATGCCTACTCCATCAAGGCCATGCCTGTTCCATTAGACACTCTTAATAGTGCCACAACATATGGGCCAAGCATTGAATCACATGAGAACATAGGGCTATACTTTTTAAAATAATTAGAATTAATATTTTATTTTCTAATTTTTATTACTTAAATTTGATTATTCTTATTAATCTTTAACATTTCTCTTTTATTTATTCTCATTTTTATCATTAAAGTTATTGTGCAATATTAATAGATTATGTTTATTCCTCCCCAATGCCTCCCAGATTTACCATCATTCTATACCCAACAATCTTGGTTATTTTTTAGTTTTTTGACTGATGAAGCACAAATTTAGTTGTTTACATGATCTTGTATGTGGGATCATCCTCTGGGTCATTGTCAGCTTATTAGAGGCCACATTTCAAAGGACATTGACTTTACCATTCCTACTAGCAATTAGCTGTCAATAGTATCTTAGTTTAAGAATACAATTTTCTCTTAAGCAAGACTTTCTTTTCTGGTAAGTATCTCTATTGCAGTCTGAGAAAACAATTATCAGGCTGCTTCATGGTTGTAAAAAATCCTGTAATGTAGTGGAGCTTAGAAATAGTTTTATCTATCTGAGGGTTTTTTAGAAAAAAAATCTCATACACATTCTGATAGTCACATTATTTTCTCTCATGTTGAATGCTGTAATTCTTTGTTTACACAGCTTTATATGCGACCAACAGAAATAATTTGGGCAATATACAAGTCACATATGGATGTTTAATTTTATTTGATAAGAAACAGAGCTACAACAATAATACATAAACAATTAATCTCAATGTCTTAATTGGTGTGCAGCTGCAACTGTAAAATAAGATCCAAGTAATTTTATCTATCAAAGAAAGAGCATATCAGGATTTCAAGTGGAAAAGGCTAAACTACTGAGAAGTCTGAGAGGACATATAAAATTGTGTACTGTATTATATAATTCTCAGTGTCATAACATTTTAAACTAACATGTAGAGATTAACACTCTATAAGGGTCTGTCTCTCTGGGACTGATGTTTACAAAGAGAGCTGTGCTGTCAAGAGAAGTGTATAGTGAAGCTGAAAGGCTGCCTGGTGTGAAAGCAGCAAGACTAGCCTGTTGGTACTCTCTAGAGCATAGCAGCTTCAAAAGCACCCCAAATCTTTAAATACATTCTCCTATTCTGTGGACAAACCCAGATCACAAAACCTTGTAGATTTTTTTTTTGTGTTTATAAAGTCAGATTATTTTGTGTGTCCCTTTCTTCTTGGAAAATCATTTTTCCTAGTGTAGCTGGAGGAAAGCTGTTTCTCTCTAGACCTTGTTTAATTGCTTTCCTGTCACTCAAATAATTTTTAGGAGCAACACAAGCAGGCAATTTGCTGAACACTGAGCCTTATATGTGTAAAGAGTTAATTTCTGAGGATTTGTACAGAGAATTAATTAGATAACTTTCCTATTTGCAAGAGAGAAGCTGGGACCACAGTAATACAGCTAGCTGCTTTGGTCAGTAACTTTGGTTCCACAAATCAGAAAGCTGGCAACTTTGTCCTTGTGAAAATGGACTGCTGATCACTATCTGTTCTTGTGTCAGAACTGCATTTCTAAGGAAGGTTTTTTTTTTCAACATTTTTTAGGGATACCTGGTGCAATATGAACTTGCCTTGAAGCTAAAAATTGGCTAATGGTATAAAAGTTTTCCTGTCAGTCTGAGCTACAGTGTAAAATATGTTCTTGTGAAACAGTAGGATAGTTATTCACCAAAATTACACAGCTTAAGAAGAAATCATTTTTATGACAATCTTCAAAATAACTATGCTTAGTAAGTGAAATATATTCATAAGGAAACACACTATCAAATAAGGCTGTGGAAAAACCTCACATCTGTTTAGGGAACAACTTTAGTAGCACATAAGACACTTATAGACAGAAGCAAACTGTATTCATTTTGTGGTTTCAAGCTTTGCTTGAATGTGGTTTCTCCATCAGAGGATTACTGAGCTGGTGGTTGATTTCTTGAATATTACTTGCCATCTGCTGCATTATGCCACAACTCTTGGCATATCAGTCTTTTACTAGCTGCTGGGAACTTAGAAACCTGTAGTGTGTCTGTAGCCAGGAAACTTCTCTGAATGCAGTTTGATTATTAGACCCTCTCAGAGATAAACTGAGAATATAAAACCAACTAATTTGATAATGCTAATATAAAAGACAATACAACATCTCTTAATATCAATATAAAGTTTAACATTTTCACAATGTCTCTGTTAATTATCAGCATCTCAAGAATAGTTATTTGTTGATACTTAGAAAACATTTACTAGAAAGTCATAATTTAACATTATACACTTAAGGTGATAATGTCTATGCAGTCCATTTTTTGACATGCAATGAAAAGATAGTCAAACTTGTTTAACAAATGTCTTCTGGACCTGATGTGCAATCATCCAGGACCATGACAGAATGAACTCGAGAGACCTGGCTGTGGGGATCTTCTTCGTGTCTCAGACTGCCCTGGGAATGCTGGGAAACTCAGTTTTGCTTTGTTGTTTTATCATCACTGACATATCTGGAATCCAGGCCAAGCCAAAAGACTTGATTGTCAAAGTCCTGACCTGGGCCAACTTCATAGTTCTCTGCAGAGGAATCCCACAGTCAGTGGCTGCTTTTAATTTGACTTATTATCTAGATCATGTTTCATGCAAGCTTACTTTATATTTTCATAGAGTTGCAAGAGGAGTAGCTCTGAGATGCACATCCTTGTTGAGTATCTTTCAGGCCATCACCATCAGCTCTACTAATTCCAACTGGGCAGAGCTCAAAGTCAGAGCTCCCAGGATCATAGACCCTTCCCTTTATCTGTGCTGGGCCCTCCAACTATTGGGATATGTCTCCCTTCCTATGTACACAACTGATATATGGGGTGGAAGAAATGTTATTGAGATCAAAGATTATGGATATTGTTTTGTTATAGATCCTGGGCAACTAATATGCACAATATTTGTAATCTTAATGTCATTATATGATGTCATCTTTTTGGGACTGTTGATTGTGTCAAGTGGCTACATGGTGTTTATCCTGCTCAAACACAGAGAGTCCAACACATCCACATATCCCTGTCTCCTAGGGCATCCCCTTTGATCAGAGCCACAAAAAGCATCCTCATTCTAGTAAGCAGCTTTGTACTCTTTTATGTAACATGTAATGTCTTTACCTCTTATATGTCTGTTCTTCAAAAAGTCAGTAGGGGGCTCTTCAACACCAGTGTAGCCATGACTGCATGCTTCCCAGCATTTTGTCCTTTTCTGCTCATCAAACAGTACAGTGATGTTGTCAGGCTCTGCTTTACCTGTTTTCATCAGACAAGAGACTGTGTTTGTGCAGTCAGAGAGTTCTAAATCCGTGCTGTGTGTTTCCCTCTTTCTATTTCTTTGACTACCTTGTCTTCTATGAAGACACTGTCAATACGAACCTCCAATGTACATGCATAATATCTACACAATTTCTTTAAAATATTATTAATAATTTAGTCTGTGGCACAAGCCATTCATCCTCTAATTTGTGAGTGGCCAAACTATCACCACATGTTTTTATGGAGAATATTACAGTAGCAGGTGATAATGAAGCTGAGGGGCTAAGACTGTCATAGTGATGTAGGTGAGGACTGGATGTCAATCAACATTCTCAGCTTCCATCCAAAAGATAATAGTTTAGCACTGCACATATTCCAATATCCAAAATAAGAAAGTCAATATTGGTGGTTGTCACTGAAAGAGAACAAATTTAAAAAGATGAAACAAATCAGAATGATGTTAGGGTAGTAAATGGAGACAGGCACATCTTGGGCCCTGAAAAAAGTACACTCAGTGGCTGTTGAATTTCTTAAGTCTAAAGTATATTCACAACTTTTGAAAGAGTATGTGGGTTACAAATACATTGTTACCTGATTTTTGACAAAGAAGCTAAAAATTTTCAATGGATGAAAGATAGTATCTTCAAGTGGTGTTGTCATTAATGGATGGTAGTATGTAGCAAAATGCAAATAGATCCAAACCTATTACCCTGCAAAACCTCACATCCATGTGGATCAAAGACCTCAACATAAACCCAACTATACTGAACTTCATAGAAAAGAAATTGGGAGATACCCTCCAATGCATTTGACAGTGAGTAGACTATAATTGTATTAGTGGGTAGCACAGACTTTGTTGTCCCTGTACTTTGGAGGAAAAAATGGAAATAGATGACATAGTTACACTCTGTCACCACAAAAAGAAAAGTACAATGTTCTGGATTCTGGTATGAGAAAAATAACGATACATAAAACACTTTTAAGCTAACTCTGGTGTTATAAAGTCTCCATGGAAGAAGCTTCACTTGTTTTATTTTTAAAGATGTTTGTATTACCCAATAAGTTCTAAAGCTCCATGATCTAAAACAAGGACTGAAGAGGAAGGAATTCTGCCAGCACATGGCATGAAGGCACACTACAGCAGCAGTGCTTCTCAGATCTCTTGGCTATCAGCACATTCACAGAAATTGTACATAAGTTCCCAGACTAAATGTATTTTTTCCTCAATTATACTCTCCTTTCTTATCAATTGATTTAAAGCAGTACATAATTGTTACTGTACAGCTTTGACTCATTAAAATACAATTAATTTTTATCTAAATATATATTCCCTTTTATATGTGTTCAAAGTTTGAAGGGGAATGATCTATAATTTTGATGCTTTCAGTTTTCACAAGTGAGTTTATTATATATTGCCAGCAGCACTAAAAGAACCAAGCAACAAGTAGGTGTAAGCTAATAAAGTTTCAGGCCAGACAGATGCTCAGAGCATCTAGTATATAGATAACTACAAACCCAGTCTGTAGAAATTAATAACCAGTAGAAGGAGAGTGTTTATTTGAGAGGAGAACATGGATAAGAAGAGGGAAGCAGAACACAACTTGAAATGTAATGGATGACAACATTTTTAAAAATTACTTTTTTTGAATGATCCAGAAGTCCACACTCTAGGGGAAAATAAGTCTTCAGTGAATGGTGCTGGTCTAACTGGATGTGTGTATGTAGAATATTCATATTTATCACTGTGGACAAACTCAAGCCTAAATGAATTAAAACCCTCAATGTAATAACAAATTGAAACAAATTGAGAAAACTTAAGGAATAGTTTAAATGCACCATCAATAAAGAAAAGTTTAAACAGAAAACTCTTATCACAGACACTAACATAGACAACAAATGTGACATCATGAACTTGAAAATTATCTGTAGGAAAGATACTTTCAGTAGGACAAACATGGCAGCCTGCAGAATAGAAATTTATTTTTATCAGCTCTGTTTCCAATATTAGCCTTAAAATTAAAAAAATTAAAGAACTCAAGAAAATAGATATTAATAAACCAAATGATACAATTAAATAATGTGTGTATGCTGTATAATAGTTTCTCTATATCAACAGAGAAATTGCAATAAATAAACCTCACTGATGAGAGTCATTTTTAAAATGGTCAACATTCTTAGCCATCAGGGAAATGTAAATCAAAACTAATTTGAGACATCTTACACATGTCAGAATGGTTAAGGTCAGCAACAAAAGTGACAGCTGATATGATGTGGAAGAAGGGAACATTCCTCTATTTCTGACAGTAGTGAAAACGTCTATTGCCACTGGCCAGAAACTTCTTCCTACAGCCAATATCAAACAAAATGGAGAGAACTGTGAAGTGCTTCCATTAAAATTAAGACCAAGACAAGGCTGTCCACTCTATCTACTCTATATCTTCTCAATTTAATACTATATGTCTAGCTAGAACAATAAGTAAACAAAAGAAAATCAAGAGAATAAATTTAAAAAAAGAAAAGTCAAACTTTGTATGGTATGTACAGTAACACTATTTTGACTGTCAAGACCAGAACTTTGAAATGAAAATGACATATGACTTCTTAAATCCAAAAAGTGCTTAGAGACAGAGTGGAAAATAGATGAATTTGAATATGGTCATTTTAGCACAAACACAGTCACCTCAGCCTGTGCTCAAATAGCAATGATGTTCTCAAATATACTAAGGCTTTTTATGTGATTTATGTTTATCATGTGATTATTTAATTTATTGATATTTTATTGTATATTTGTTTATGTTTTCATTTGGGAGACTAGTACGTTGGCTGAGGGGTAAGAAACTGCTCTTTCACAGGATCTGGGTTTTTTTCCTAGAATTCACTTGTTGCCTCCAGCAAGCTGTAACTCTAATTCCAAGGGGTTTTGGCATCTTCTGCAGGCATTGAATTCTCATAGCACTGATATTTACATATAGCAAAAACATGTCTTTAAATTTAAAATAAATGGATAAAACTCTTTAAAAATAAGTGTTCACTTTGACATAAATTTTATTTCATAGGCGAATTTCAATATAGATTTTTAGTACTTCTGAGATTTTGTTAATGTGCAGGGTGATCTGACCTTTCAAAAAGTTGTCTCATCTCTCAGCTTGATTTCAGAAGCATAATATGAAGCTGATGTTTATAATGTTATCAGAAATATGAATCATTATCATTTCAGAGATAAAGGCTATAGTGATAACTACAGATGAATTACTTATACCATTACCATTTCTCTGTACAAAATTCAACTTAAAACACTAATATATGGTTAGCAAATAAAAGCATGAAAAAATCATTAAGTTTATAATGCATTTCTATAAAATTCAGTATGTGGTTCTTTTTTTTGGTATTTTTTCATGACTGGGTCTCGCTATGTAGCTCTGATTGTCCTAGAACTCATTAAATATATCATGTTACCCTCAAAAATCATAGAGATCTGCCTTCCTCTGCCTTCCAGGTGCTGGAATTAAAAGTTTTCACCACCCAACTATTTTATTTACTAATTTATCTGTTGATGAATCTATTATAATGACATTTAAGTATTTACTTAAATAGTCATGATGCATGTGAGATAATAAAGTAAACTTTGAAGAATGTGAAACATTAAAAATTGTCCATTGATATACCATCATAAATGTGAATTTAAGTTTAGCTGAGGGTTAGCACCCTGGTATATCATGCATGCAACTCTGTTTTTTATTAGCAACAATGATAAACACTGACTGAAGGCATGCCAGCAGGTAGTATGACTAAGCCAGGCAAATAACTAAAGACATTTGGCATTAACTGCCATTGATAGATACTCATAATTTACCTTTTCTTTCAGGTTGCCTTCCAAAAATGAATATGAAAAGGTTTCAGAACCAGCATTAATGCCAGTAGATATCTAACACAGACTCCTTTTATAACAAGATCATAAATGTAGTGTCACAAATGAATATTGTTTACTCCACAAAGATATATTCATATCTTATATTTTCTAGAGTTGTGTACTTTTTATATATCCATTCTAATATTTACTAAGGATATAAAATTATTGTAAGTTAAATATAGTAATATTACTGCATAGGTAGTCTATACATAATGTAAGATAAGGTGGATTATCAGATTGGTTTAGTACCTCAATATTTCAGCACATTTACTTCCAGGTTGCATTATGAACTGTATCCAGAGTCATCCTCACCGGGGAACATAATTTTCAGTATAATTTTCATAAATACCAGGAACTGGCACAAGGAACATTTATATCTTTCCATCTCACCTCTCGATTATGGACTTATTCTTGTGTTCTCTCCATATGTTTTTTTTTTTTTAACCCCAGATTCGTATTACAAAACATGACCTTACTCAGCCACCTTTTTTCTGCCTCTGCTTCTCAGAACAAAATGCAAAGTACTCACCTGGTTTCTTTTCTTTGCAGGATGATGGATTCATTGAACAAAGACTGACTCTTATAAGCAGTGTAATAAGAGAATCCACTTTTGAGGTAGAGGTAAATGACTCTGACCTTAGCTCCCTCCAGAACTTCAATTTTCATTGCATATACAGTGGCAGTGACAGATATGGCTCTGGAACACAAGGTCATTTATGACAATTCTTCTATTAGTAATGAAGAAAGAACATTTAAAGTTTAGTGTGACTTTCTCCAATGGGATAAGATATTTTGAAGAGGCACTGAGTTTCCATGATTTGTTAAAGTTGATTGGGTCTCCTTTGGAAGGTGCTAGAAACTTTGAGGTCAGATTCACAAGGAAGCTAGAGAAGTTTCTGTGACACTTTGGATTTCACACTACACTGATTTTGTCCAACAAAAGGAGCATGGTTAACTATTGGAAGATTTATAACACCTATTAAATAAAATTTTCAAAAGCTTAATGCATGAATATGTGTTTTAGTAAAGTCTACAAATGGTTATCTTCCACTTACCATAATTCCATCCAGTTTCTTAAAACAAAGAAAGAAAACCAAGAAATAAAAATCACCAACTCTATATTGTGACTCTAGTAGGTGTCTAGTTTGGGGGCATGAATGGAACCACGAGCAGTCTCTAGAAGGTTGAAATAAAGAAATCTGAACTTCCTCTTCAAAAAGCTTTTTTTGGGGGGGAAATTAGCTCTTTAAATAGGAATGGAGTTTTCTGACCAACTCCACTCTTTAGAAATGTTTTTTAGATTAATCTTGTGCTAATTTCCAGTGTACTGTCATCACAAGTAAAGTCACATGTGCAAGTGTTCTCTGTCTGAAGAAAACCTGTTTGCTTATAATCATCTACCATCAGAAAGGTTCTAATGTTTTTCCTATTTTTTTTCATGATTATCTCCAAGTGTCAGGAAGAAGTAGTGTTACATAGGTGTCATATTTTTATCTGGGCCCTACAGAGGCTCAGAACCTTGAACAATTGTAGGCTTTTATATTAATCACCATATACTACAATAAGAAGCTTCTCTGACAGGGATTGAGATATATACTTACATTTCCAAAAAAGATAAGAGCTTAGTGGCCCATTTATTGCTTTGGCACTTTAGCAGAATAGTTTTATGGTTCCTCTGGCTGATGAATTAGCTTAACCCAATTTTAAGACTAGTAGCTAGTTCCCAAGACTCACAAGATCCTTGGTAAAATTATGAACTGTGAATAATGGATTTAAAGTGCCTGTTCTTGTAGGCAAAAAGGAAAGAGATTCAAAGACAATTTCTTAGTAGTGGCATTTTTTTTTTTTGAGGATTTGATGGTTGGAGGAAAGCAGAGGCACAGCTCCTTTAAGAGATGCTTTCTGAACCAACATTAGCAGGAAAAAATGTGTGACTCTTTTAGGAGGCCCTGCTGTCAAGTATTTAATGGAGTTTATGAACAGTGGGAGGAAGTACTCTTCTTGGTGGCAGTATAGACCCTAAAAATCCCCAGAGTTGGGGTGGTAAATATGACTCCTGTCAATACTTCTCTATGAAACTAAACTCCCTATGAAGCTAGACTAAGAAGCTGGGTAGAGGCAGCCAGCTAAAATTTTAGTTCTATCCAGAATTACCAGATTAAGGGTGTGATAAAGATAAAAGAAATAAAGACAGATTCAGACAAAAGAAAAAACTTTTAAGTCATTTACAGTGTGTTTAAAAATTTACAGGAGTTTGAGAAAAAAGAGAAAAGAATAATTTTTTTCAAAAAGAAAGTTACGTACATATGGATCAATAAGGGTTGTCTATCTAGTTGAATTTTTCATAAAACCAACTCTGTTTCATTGATTTTTTTTTGTTTTGTTGTCACCATTTCCAGGATGTTGATTTCAGCACCCAGTTTATTTCTTGTCATCTTCTTATTTTGAGTGAGCTTGTTTCTTTTTGCTATGGACCTTTCAGTTGTGTTATTAAGTCATTTGTGTGATGATGCTCCAATATTGTATGTAGGCACTGAATGCTATAAACTTTTCTTTGTAAACAATGGCTTACATTAATTTCATAATTGGTCAGTCATATAACTTGCTAACTCTTAACACTTTAACCAACACATGATTAGCTAAGTGGCTTGGTACCTTTTCTCAGAGCAGCATTTTACTTCTTTCTTCTGCATTTGATAACATCTTTCTCTGCTGGCATCTATGCCTTGCTCTTCCTATTCCCAGAGTTTTCTTAGTATAGTATTCCCACCCACAGTTCCTGTATGCCTGGTGACCAATCAGCATTTTATTAAACCTGAAGGAGGGACAAATATTTACAGTGTACTAGAACATGATTCTACTCCATTTATTCTTTTTATTTTTATTAAATATAAAATATATCACCACACTTCAAATTGAAAATTCTTTCTAAAAACTTGTGTTTTAAAGTTCATTTCTCAATTATGACATTATGTAGAAAATATTTTTAAAAATTAAACACAAATGACGGTGGTCAGAAATGGTGTACCTTTTACATATGAGATTGATAAGTTCTATCACATGACTATGTTAATAGTATGTATAAAGTATATACGTTTTTAATAAAAGAAATAAAATACTGAAAAAAATTACTACCAAGTGGATTGTTTAATTTAATTCCCTTATTTAGAGCTCAAGTAATTCAATTGAAAGGGTAATATAAAGAGAAAAAACAGCCAAAAGAGAAGGAGGGTAGCAGGAGAACAAGGACCTCTAAATTAAATAAGCAAATCTCATATGTATTCACAGGAGCCAATACAACACGATATAATTTTCAATTAAACATTTTTATAGGACTTATATTTGAATGATTGGGTCTCAGATTCTCATATCGTGGACTTTTATTGGTTTGCCTTGTCCAAATTTCATGGGATGATTTTAACTTATATTTTCTCTTTTTTATGCTTTTTGTTACATCTTAGAAGCTTGTCTTTTCTGGTGACATAAAGGGTGAGAAAATGAATGGTAGAAGTTGAGGAGGAGCTGGGAAGTGGTACAGAATATAAAAATTTGATAGTATTAGAGTAGAAAATATTTTAAATAATATGTTCAGAAAAGAAAAACTAAGATTTTAGGGCATCTAATATGGCTATCATGTGACTTTTGTCATTGAGTTTATTTATATATTACACTTACTGTAGGTTATATATGAAACTATACACATATCTTTAGAAAAATTGTGACACTGTTTCATTAGAAACTAGTATCGGTTTATTATAATGTACTCATAAGTAAAAGCATTAAAGAACACCAATGAAATGTGAATCATAGGAGTACTTACATGTGGTGATATAACATCAAATTAGGATAATTAATGAAATATTTTCATTGAATTGTTAATTGTCAATGGATTGAACATTACTCATTTATTGTTTGTATATATTGCATATAATTATTGTAGCTATTGTATATAGTTTTTCTAATGTTAGCTATAACCTTCTTTTTTAAATTTGACACAAAAGGGGACATGTGTGGATATGTTTCAAATATAATAAAAACAGTCAGGGATAGCAGAGGTATCTACCCACAGCCAGAATAGGAGAATCAGACAGTGGTAGATCATACCTTTAACCCCAGCACAGGGAATATCCGGGAGTGGTGGCCTATGACCTTAATCCCATCAAATCTGAGTTTGAGGTTATCTTAGTTTACAGAATGAGTTCCAGACTCCCAGGCAGGCAGTGGTGATGCCATGCTTTAATTGAGTAAAGAAAATATTTAAGGCAGGCATAGACAGAGAAGGCAGAAGAAGCCATGGCTCACACTGTTAGTCCCAATACTTGGGAAACAAAATAAGAGAATCGCTGTGAGTTCAAAGCCAGCCTGGTCTTCAAAGCAAGTTCCGGGACAGCCAGGACTGTTACACAGAAAACTCTGTCTGGAAAAAACAAACAAACAAACAAAAAAAAACAGACTGGAGGAGGTGAATCTGTTCTATAATATCTCTGACTGTTTTTATTATATTTGAAACATATCCCCACACTTACCTACAGCCAAGTTCTGTATATTTCATTGAACTTTGATTCAGGTTGAACAGCAATAATACAACATTACTTATGGTTTTACATTGTCAGTAACAATCGCTGTATACAGCAGTTGCACCAAAATAATAAAAATAGACCTCTATATCATTTTTCATAACCTCTTAATCAGTTTTACATTTTTCTAAATGTTATACTTACACCAATATCCATATACACTTGTAGACATTATTGAATGGGATCTGCATATGATGGAAAACTTGTGATTTTTAAATTTTCATTCTAAGATGTGTGACCTGGCTAAATATTGTTCCTTATAAGTCAATCAATTTTTCTACACATTTTGTAATTTCATCTTTTATTGTTGTTAAATAATATTTTGTTTTGCATTGCATGTAAACACATATATAAGTATGAATTTTTATGTAAATGGACATGTAGATAGCTCTCACTTTCTTGTTCTAGTAAATAGAATACCAATAAAAATGTCTTTAAGATACAATATGGAGTTCTTTGTACATATATACCGAGGAGTGAAATGCTTCTTGACACACAAGTTGATAGCCTAACATAATTTCTGTATTCATGCATTTAGAATGTAACATAAAGAGATGTCTGTGAAATAACAAACAGCCAATATTACTTTACAAAATAAAAGCCAAGATTCCTTGACAAAATAAAAGCCACAAGAAGTAAAGTTTTATTGACAGCTTTAGGTTGATTTTTTTTTTGCACATTATTCTAGCAATAGAAAGAATTTCACACCTTCAAGTTGAAAAGTAAAATGTGTCTCCAGCCAATAGAATTTGCTCATGTAGGCTATTGAGTTAACCAGCTGACTAAACTCCCATGGTCACTTCAGCTGACTACTAAAATTTCGGCATTAAATTTTTGATGGTGACAGATTAGGAAACAACTGGATAATAAAAATATTATTCATATACTTAAAATGATATTAAGTGATTTTTTATTCCTTATTAGGAACAACCTAAGCCTGGATACAATAGAGAAATGATTCATAAGAACTAAAGTTCCAAAAGATGGAAAACACAGATTAGTGAGGCGATTGATGTTCACCACTCACCAATTGTGATTGTGAAAAAGAATAAGGCAGCTTCTTAATATGGAGGGGAGAGTATAAAAAGCTATAAAAGTAAGCACTAGAAACAGAATGTTCTGAGTGACTCTGGACTCAGGGGAATTTCTGCTGGAACGATGGGTACTTCGGATGTGTTGAACATTCTTCTTGTGTCTGTAAAGAATGACAACCATAGAACTGCTGGACCAGGCCATGAGCACAGAAAAGAACACTTCAGGGCCCATCACAAATGATGTATAGAGTGAACTGCAAGTTTTGTCCCGCTCTGCAATGGAGCAGTATCCAAAATCCCATTTTCGTGTCACATTTTGACTATTCCTGTTGATAAGTGAGCATGAAAAATGAATGAAATTTATCAACATGTACAGGATCCAGAGAAGGGAAATGTAGCAGTCAATGTTCTTTACAGCCTTGATTGCATGATCCTTCCAACATGATATTTTGGGACTAATTTTCAGGACCTGGAAGACACTCAAGAGACAGGTGATGCCAATAGACACACTCCTAAAAATTCCTTGAATATACAATAGGAGCTTGCATTCAAGATCACTCATAAAATGTTTAAATCCCCAAACTAACATTGTTTGGGGCACTCCTGCAGAGAGAACAGTCAAGGCATTGGCTGCTGCTAGATGCATGAGAATCAAATCTGTGGGCTTTAATGTGGATTCTCTGCAGTAAAGCAGATAGTAGAAAAATAAAAAGAAATTTCCCAAAATTCCAGTTGTAGTTTGTGATAACAAAATAAATTTGATTGTCATATTCCAAAAGTCCATTCTGTGATTTGACATAATTTTCTTTAGAATATAGAGACCCACTATTCTTCTGGTTAATTAAATTCTGAGAAGTATTTACATCTTGTAGTGAAGTAGGAACCCTTTAACTGATGGGGCTACTTAGAAACTTAAACAACATGCTCTTTAAGTTCAGGTGTTCAAAATCAAGTATTGGCCTCTTAAACAGACCTCAAACTCTAGTGTTTGACAAGAATCATTACTTTTCGTTTATGTTAATGTGAAGCTATACAATACCTCAAAATATATGTAATGATAGAAGGAGGTCCATCAAGATTCATATAAAATGAAACACAATAATGTGACAGTGGCCCCTAAATAATAAATAAAATATATAGACAATATAAAACTACAATACAAGATTTTTAGAACATATTTATATTTTGTAGTCATAGCGTAAAAGAAAACAACTTCTGTAATGTGAAAAAATTGAATACATCAATGTTTAATTAATTTTTGTAGAAAATAAAAAATGGAGTGAGAAGTTTATAATACAACTCAAAATATACCTATGATTTTGTGACATGGCCATGATTTTCTTGACTCAGATGGAGTCATCTTCGGATTAACCTGAAACTACTGTTTAATTTTCAACTCAATTCATAAAATGTCTCTTGAAAAAGTACTCTTCTTGTTCTACAAATAGGCTTAAGATGATCTAAATAACTGTATGTTTTAGTTTCTTTTAAGCTGCTTCGTTGCTTTCCTGTCACCCCATCAACTGACAAGGGGGATATTCAGCTTCTGATATGTTTTCATTACAGGCTCACTATAAAATAAATTTGAGGATTCACAGTGAGATGTTTTACCTGCACTTAGTAACCAAGTCAAGAAATACAGACTCTCAATTTCACTTATTCCATACTCAGTCAACTCTGGGTCATAATGCTACAAATAGATTTAGATAAGGAAAATTGTTTAAAGCACAAAATGAACTAAAGTGATACTTTAGTGAACAACTTACATCATAATAACTCATGGCTTAAGAAAAATCATACCACACACACACACACACACACACACACACACACACACACACACACACACACACACACACACATGCATGTCAGGGCTGTTTGAAAGGAGTTTTGGTATGGTAGAATCACACCTAAGGGACAATAACATGAAGTTAGGCAAAATACGCTACCATAAATGGCAAGGAGGATAATATTTGATGAATAACAACTAGAGAAAGATGTAGGGTTTCTATTGATATGGTGTCTGGAATAATTATTTATAAACCTTTAATCTTTGAGTCAAAACTTACAAAAAAAAGCAATGTGTCAATATGTTCATTAGAGCAGTAAAGTCAGAATAAACTTTCACCATAGCATATTCTATTCATGTAGGAAAAGGTGTGTGGAAGTCTCTTAATTGTAATGAGATCTCCATGAAGAAGTAAGTAGATAGAAGAAACTGTTAATAAAAATCAAGCTGAATCATGAAGTCCCAGAAAAGGAACCAGTGCTCAATGCAATCATCATGAATTCAGTGACAGCTTAACAATCAAGTATTGGAACAAAATTGTCTATGAATCCAAAGATATGGAGGATTTAAAACAAACCAGGGAAATTAGTTGAGCCTTTAGGAACTATCATATGCTAGCAGTCTCCCATTCTCAGTACAATGATACTGTAGAACACCTTTGGGAATGGCTAAGGTAGAAAATAGAAAGTATTCTATTAAGTGAGGTGATCATGTTCAAGAAAGAACACTAGCACACATGCTATCCCAATGTACTTTCATTTCCATAGGGGTTAGAAATATTTATGTGGCATGAATAAATATCTAGACCAAAATAAAATCTAGAAAAGGGCCTATAAGAGAGTAAAAAATTCTTTGTAAGGGAGGCTTATAGGACAAAACATCAAAAACAACATTTATAAGCTTGAATAAGAGCAGATAAATGGTGTGAGAAAAAAAAATGGACAACCAAAACACTAACTATAAAAAGCTTTACACAGACTAGATACATATGAGATAATTAAAAACAAAAGAAAATGAAAGTGTACAGAAAGTGAAGTAAAAAAATTAAAATAGCAAGCTTAGACTTGTTTAATCTAAGCAAAAACCAATTTAAAGCGACAATGCACCTCAACATAGATACAATACGCAATACTGATTATGTTTGATCCAAAAAACAAACACAACTGTATATGCTAATAAATTTAGTACTAACCATAACTTCTGTTTTCGTTGTGGTTTCTACTTCTGTGAAGAGACTCCATGACCAGAGCACTTCTTACTAAGTAAAATATTTAATTGGGGCTAGCTAACAGTTTTATAGACTTAGTTCAATATCTTCACAATATGAAATATAGGAATGTGCAAGCAGAAATGGGCCAGGAATGTACACTTTTGTCCATAGCAACAGGAAGTTAACTGATTTTCATATTGGGCATAGCATTAGCATAGGAAACACAACCCACTCCCCACTTCAATAGTGACAAACACCTCCAACTAAGGTATTACTACTCCAACAAGGTGCCACCTAATAATGCAACTCCTTAGGACTGATATTCAAACAAATTAACTTATGGGGCCTTTACTATTCAAACCAATAAATTTCATTCCCTGTCCCTCATTGTCTATTAATCACAATACAGTGTAAAGCATGACAATCCAGCTTCAAAAGTACCACAGCCTATCACAGTCTCATGTCTTAAAATCTCAAGTTCAAAGTTTCTACTTATATTAATGCATTCTTTTAATTGCATTCCCACATTAGATAAAAATCAAAAACAGATAATATAGTTATACCACACAAAATCACACATTATTACTGTTTCAATGCGGGTGATAGGAAGATTATATAAACATCTTGGATGAGTGCAGAACTCAAAACCTCCTAGGAAAACTGCAAACACAGCATCTTCATGTGAAAATGTTCTTTAAATCTCCAACTTTTTTCATTTTTATTGACAGCCACATTCTTCTTTCTTACACTCATTCCACTTCCTGTTAGGAGATCTCATTATCAATGGTCCCACAACTCTGACATCTCTAAGATATTGGAGTCTTCTGGAAAATTAAGACTTTACACTAAAAGATTTATATAGTTTTTTCTCTGGCCACTGAGGCTGGGACATCTATGTACTATTCCTAGACTCAACACCATTCTTTAGTCACAGGGATAAGTTCCACAACCAATTTTTTTCCTTGATTGTAAAGCCAGAACCACGAGATCAAAGTTACTAAATTCTGCTTCTTGATGGTTAAGGAATATATACTCTTGTCAAATTAAAACTTCACTAGCTTTCTGTTTCCATTACCTCTAGTATTACGTGTTTTTAAACCTTTTTATATACTATCCTGGCCTTGAACTCAGAAATCTTTCAATTACATCTTTACCAGCTTTTGTTTTAATGGCTTTCTTCATTACCTGTTCTTGATTTATCTAAAGCATGCTCTGTAGACCATTCTGGCTCAAACCCAGAGATCCTTCAGCCTCTGAATTTAGAATTCTGGCATCAAGGGAGAAACAGCACATCTGGCTCTAAGGTTTTTGTTTTTATATTTCTTATACAAAGATGGTAACTTACCTTAGTAGGACATTGCCCTGAGGTCTTCACTCTTTATTCTATTTCTTAATCTGCATATCTTTTTGACATAGGATTTAGTTACATTTAAATTCCTGGTGCTCTTTATCTTTCTTCAAATTATGCCAGAGTTCAGCCTTGGCTACAGTTCAAGTTCTGAGAAAATATAAGGTTTGGGGACAAAGAAAAGTTTTGGCCACATCGCGATTGCACCAAAATGGTCCTAAATAGCTCAGGATACCTTTATTTACACAGATAAAATTTCTTACCAAACTTACATGAAAAGCTTTATTGGTTTCTAAATTTAAGAAAAACATCACAATTTAAGAAACATGTCATAATCATTAAAAAAAAGACCTCATTGTTTTCTTTTAGTCTTCCCCAAATACACATTTCCACACCAATAACCTTATTCTAGACATATAATTCAGCATTTTTGAAGGAATAACTAAATATTGATCCGGGCATAACCTTTTCTTACAGCACTTATGTTAACTGCCAGCCACTTGTTGTAACAAATTTTAAAGGTATTAGATATGAACTCATTATTTAAAAAAAACAATGTTCAAACCTGTACAATTCTTTCATGTTTTCAAAATTTATTTTATACAGATCCCTTTTCTACAAGAGTCCCGTGTCTCAATTTCTCTGTAAAGGACAGAGCTTCATAATACACTGTTATTATCTCATCTTACCACACAATACTCTTCCATCAATTTAAGTTCTTAGTATAGAAAAGAAAGGTATATCCATCTATCATTTTTGCATTTTAATTTTTTTCTTGAAACATACCAGATTTTACCAGTGATTTTATTCTTGGGGTCTAGGGAACTTTCTTGCAACTGTTGGAAATATGCATATTCATAAGGCTTTCTTTCTAGTCTGTCTAGTTTGTCCATGTCATCTACAAAATCATAAATCTGAAATAAAAGAAACACATAATCATCTCAATAGATACTAATAATTGTTTGGACAAAATCCCACAATCCTTCATCAATTCGATAGAAAAGAAAGTAGGAAATAGTTTTGAATATACTGGAACAGGAGACCATATATACACCAGCAGCAGAGACCCTGAAAGCTACAATTAATAAACTTGGTCTCCTGAAACTAGCTAGTTTCTGTAAGGCAAAGGAAAAGGTTAACAAGACAAAACAACTGTCTAAAGAATGGGAAAGATCTTTATCAATATTACATATAATAAAGGAATGATCTTAAAAATATATTTTAAGATACTCAAGCATCTAGAGGTCAAAACCCAAATAATCCATTAAAATATGGGGTACAGATCTAAATAGATAACTTTCAATGGAAGAATCTTAAATGGCTGTCAGAATTCTCAACATCTTAAGATTTCAGGAAAATACAAATAAAAAATCTGAGATATCATCTTACACATGTCAGATTGACTAAGGTCAGAAACACCAATGACAAGATTTCTGGGGAGACATGGAGTAAGGGAACACTTCTCCACTGTTTATGGAAATGTAAACATGTACAGCCACTTTGGAAATCTGTATTTTCAAAAAAAAAAAAAAAACAAAACTGGAATCAACTAACTTCTTGATTTAGCAATAACACTCTTGGACATATACCCAAAGAATGCACATTTTTACCACAAGGAAATTATCTCAACTTTGTTTATAGCAGAATTATATGTAATATCCACAACTTGGAAACCACCTAGATGCCCTTCAACTGGAGATTGGATTAGAAAATTGTGATACATTACACAAATGGGCTCTGTTTTCTGGCAGTAAGCAGAGGTATGGCTTTTTAAAAGTGGTCTCCTGATTTAGCTTTAGTGGCAAAGACTTCATGGCTCTTTCAAGACACCCTGCTGCAAAAACACTTAAAGATGTTTATGAGCCTTATGGCAGTAGTGGACATAATAGACCTTAAAATTGCCCAAAGTTGTATTAAATATGGTTCCTGCCAGTACCTCTGATATAAAGCTAAGCTCTCATAGACCAAAAATTCGAGTGGATCATGCTGCTATAGCTGAGAGAGCTGATAATCCTAGCTACATTTTAGGAGATGTCAAAGAAAAGAGAGACATAAAGACAGATTCAGAAAAAAAGAATAACTCAAAGTAAATGGTTTACAATTTGTTTTAAAAGTGTATTCTTGGGAGAAAAAGCTAAAGAAAGTCATTAAAATAAATAATGTAAACAATAATAATAAACCACATAAAGATGAAATATACACAGTCTGGATACTATATGTTATCATGCTATTCTGTTTTTTATTTTTTATTTTTTGACTGCAAAGAAAGTCGTATGAGCTGCTGAAAGACATTTGATTATAAATGTTACTGATTGAACCAACCTATATGCTTAAAAAATGTCTTTTCTTCTAAATTTAAGTCAAAAATATATGTTATTTTGGAGAAGATGTCTTCTTTTTATTTCCACAAAAGGTGAGAGGTTTTGGGTTAAACAAGTTAAAGAAATTTTTGATAAAGGAAGGACCCTTGAGAAATGTTGGGAACAGATGACAAAGATAACCCAATATTTCAGAGCAATTCTGTTGCAATTTCTTGAGTTCTGCATTCAGAAAAGTTACAAGACTGTTGATTGAGATTGTCCAGCCTCATAGACTACTCAACTCAGGACTTGGTCATAATTCTAAAATTTCTTTGGGTCCCCCTAAGACTAACATTGTCTCCAATGACCAGAAAGTAGTCTGGAGAGCTATTCCCACATCCTCAAAAAATGGATTATGAAAGTTGGTCTTTGTTAGAATATTGGTTGTTACGTGTTATATATAATGCTGAGGAAAGAAGTTATACAAAGGAGATTAGATTTGGAATTCTTATTTTAAAAATAAAGGGCAAGTGTGGGATAATTCTGTAAATAATTCTCACTTATATATGTTTATTAAAATGCTGATTGTCCAGAAGGCAGGAAGGAAATAGCAGTGGATAATCAGACCAGAATAATTCTTGGGCGGGAAATGCAGAGCAGCACACTCACACCAGATTCTCAGAAAGTAAAATGAGAATTCTGGACTAAAAAAAATGTACTAAGCCATCTCGCTAAAGATAGATAAGAATCATAGGTAAGTTTATTCATAAGTATGAGCCATAGGCAAAATAGTTTATAATTAAATAATAATATCTGTAACAACAATAATTGAGTATTTTGGTATTCACCTACATTTAATGTAGGGATATAATGTTAAAGAAATGAAACCTATGATCACCACCCTATGAGACTCCTATGCTCAGATCTGTAAGGTCACTCTGCACATTTTTGGCAATGAATATTTTCTTCAGAGCCAGAGTATGCTGTACAAGGTAGTATTGAGGGTATTATTCATATTCCATTAATTCCAATATTCTCATTAGTAAGTATTCACTTATTTTATTATGAATTAAATGTATATTTACAAAAATAGATGAGTTAACTGTATATACTGCAGATAGCAGTGACAATTTATGTGCCATTGTTATCCTGTTAGTTTGACACCTTCCTCAATTTTTATAAGGTGTTTATAGTTTTTATAATATAAATACTATCAGGAAATGACCTTAGAAACAGTAAGAACAAACTATATTTTTAATCCACAAGGTGTATAGAGGCAAATTTTATACATGATTGACATAAACATGGCTAGTGTGATACAGACACAGTCACATCAGTTTGTGATCACAAAGCCATAAATATTAAACTCAAATACATTTAATTCTTATATGCAGTTTGTCTTCTCTACCTTGTATTTTTAATTGTTTGCAATTGTATGTTTTTTTCTTTAACTTTAGTTTGAGGGAACTAGAGAGATGGCTCAGCACTAAAAAAACATTGCTGTTGTTGCAGATGACTTTGGTTTTGTCTATCACACCCACCTTCTGACTCACAATTAATAACTCCTCTACTTTCAGTGGATACTGACACTGTCTTATGGCCAATGTAGGCACTGAATTTCCAAACTACAAATATACATTCAGGCAAAATATTCTTATACACAAATAAAGATAAATAATAAATACATCTTTTTAAAATAAAGTTTTCAGTTCAACATGAATTTTTACTCTATAATAAAATGTAAAAAATAAGCTTCTCAATATTGTAATTAAATATAATGCTCTAAATATTGTTTGACACAATAGGAGATTGCCCTGATGCCAGTTTAATTTCACAAGTACAAGATACATCAGGTGTTTATGACTTCACTGGAAATATGCATTGTTATTATTGCAAAGATACAGGCTATAGTGGTAACAGCCAGTGAACAACTAAAACCATTACACTATGCAAAACACAACATGAAAGGCTAACAAAATAAAAGCATGAGAAGAAAATAAAGTTACTAAAACAGTTAATTTTATATTCTGAATGTATTTGCTAATAAATTGTATTTGTTGTTGTTTTCAAGTCAGGGTTTTGTTGTGTAGTTCTGGCTATCCTGGGACTCCTTATGTTGATCTGAAACTCACAAAGACATTTTTACTCATGCTTTGCAAACAAGGGTATGCACCACCACAAACCAGATTATATTATTATCTTTTATTATTATTACATGGATTTATCTATCATAATCAAATTTATGATGATTTAAAATTTATGTGGTACATGTGGTATAATAAAAACAATCAGAACTAATGAAAAACCTTAAATACTGTCAATGGAATATAGTACTAGTGTGGATTAAAAGTAGCTGAATGGTAGAACTAGGGTTTTCAAAGTACAAGGACCTATATTCTATTGGCAAAAAGAGGGTGAGAGAAAGAATAATTTTAATTTTTACTTAATAGAATAATACTACTAAAGTAAAATGTTAAGGGAAAAATTGGAATATAATTTAATCTATGAAACAAATAAAGCACAAGAATAATTCTATAACAAAAGGGTGCTTGAGAAATACATGTGTTCCCAAACGTATGACAGTTTTTGTTGGATCTTACTGTAATATAAGTTCCCCACTGAGGGTGACTGTTGGTACAACAGAATAATGAATGCCATATGTGATGATGATGAAGGACTATGTAATAAGTCACTGAGAAAAATGCAACCTACCCTCCATACTGTGGCGATTATTTTTGAATTATTATTATCCTTCTTGTCATTGCCCAATAGTTATACTCTATCTTTTTTTCCATATTACATTTCTAAGTTCAAGAGGGAGAATTTTAAGCCTATTATTCTACAAATGGATAACTAATACAGACAAAGTCACCACTGCTTCTATAACCAGGTGATAAATGTAGTGTTACATAAGAATACATTTTTAACTTCATAAAAATTTACATCTTCCTAGGGTTCTGTGTTTTTTTATATTTCCACATTAATGTAGTGTTACATAAGAATACATTTTTAACTTCATAAAAATTTACATCTTCCTAGGGTTCTGTGTTTTTTTATATTTCCACATTAATGTCTGCTATGGGCTTGAAATCATATATTCACCCACAAAAATAATACATTAAAGAGAATTAACACATCATGGAAAGTAAGCTGCATTATTAGATTATTACTATAGTCTTTTCAGCATCTTAGCAGATGGCATATATTATCCTGATAAACCCACAGTTACACTCAGTGGAGAACTTATATTATAGTAAGAACATACAAGGAACACAATGTTAGGAACACTTCTAACTTTCTCAATCACTTTTTAGTTATGGAATTAACTCTTGATTTTCTCTGTCTGTCTGATAGACCTGTTTCTATCCCATATTCCCATTACCAGACTTGAGCACTTATCCAGGGCAATCTTTTCTGCTGGATATCTTATCTTTCCCAACTGAAATGGAAAGTACTCACCTGGCTTCATAAATCTGCAGGATGGTGGGATCATCTTGGAAGATCCTAGCACTTAAGCATTTAGAAGAAGTCAACTCAAACATGTGACCTCCCCTTTCCAGAACTGCAATTTTCATTTCATCTGCAGTGACAATGACAGCAGTAGCTATGGAAGTTGAAATTATTTATGAACATTTTACAGCTGCTCATTGACAAAAGTACCTCAGAGTTTTCTGTGATCATCTCCACAAAGTCAAAATGCTACTAGGAAGCATTGAGTTTTATGATCCCTCAGGATTGACTAACTCTCCTGTGGAAGCATTAGAAACTTTAAAGTTATTTTCATAAGAAAGTTAGTAAAAGTTCTATGTCTTCTTGGAGAGATGTTTCACTTACTTCTGGAGCCCAAGTTAACTTAGTTTTAAAATGATTTGCAAATTTATTAGTTAAAATGTTTTATTGGGTATTTCATTGATGGTTATGAATTATAGACAAATCACCCCCATTATCCACTTTCATAGTTAATTTTTAAAATCCACTCACCATTATTATTTCCAAGTCTCATGTGTTAAAAATAAAACATTTTGCTTTTTTATTGATGCCAGTTTGGGACTAATTTAGGGACAAATGTGGAAGTATTGTTAGCCTTTTAAAAGTTGAATCCTCAGAGAAATCTAACACATTGCCTCCAAATCCATCGGTGGCCAACAGGTATTAAGTCATAAGTGAGTCTTTAGGACGCCTCCCACTGCGCTGTGAATTTTTCTAGCTTGGTTTTGCACGAGATTTATATATCCTGTCCTAAAAAGTAAATTCATATGTACAAAATGCACTATTTTTTTTCTTGAACAAAACCTGGTCCTTGGAATAATCTGCCACTTTGGATTCTTCCATTACTTTTGGCTGTTCTCCCATGATGATCCTTTAGTCTTTAAAGGAAAAGGTGTAAAACATATGTTCCACTTTAGGCTGAACCCTGGAGAATCTCTTATACTCAGGAATTAGAATGATTGTGTGCCTATATGATAATTACCATATAATGCAAAAAGAAGATTCTCTGATTAGAGTTGAGAGTTATACTAATCACTTGGTGTGAACATAAGAGCATAAGGAACAGTTTATTACTATGTCTACATAGCAGAAGAATAGTTTTACATGCTTCCACAAAGCCTGTGTATACTCTAACCATTTGTTTTTTCCTCTGATTATGATGTAAACTGGGCTTTCAAATAATTTTTTTAATGTTTGGTTACTTCCATAATATTCATGAGCCTATTGCACCAGGCTTGCTGTTGTTGTATATCTCATAGTTGACTCTTAGGGAAAATATATAATTACTTTCAGGACTATGAAAATTATCAAGTACAGATGAAGCTTCCGGTTGGCCACCAGCCTAATTTCCCATGGTCTATGGCTCAAGCATATGGTATCATCCACAAATAGGACATATAATGTAAGGACCATACACCCCTACACATTAAAGAATATTAACTTTGTTCTTGGTAGTCTTCAATTTGTCGTTAATTTGTCAAATATTTTATCTGCTCCCATTTTAAAGGACTCAGCAGAAGAACATAATCAAGTATGAAAAAAATCTAATGAAGTAAGCATAAAAATGCATAATACCACAATTAGAAATAATATTAAAATACTTAGTATCATGTAGTACAAATTATATTTATTATGATGGTATGAAAATATTTTTAAAAAATCAAATATGTCGTGGAATTATTCTGATACATTGTAAATGTTTGTTCTTCCTACTGACTTAATAAACAGCTGATTGGCCAGATGGCAGACAGAAGTGTGTGCAGGGCTGCAAGACTAAGAAATATCTGGGAACAGGAAGAGCAAGGGAGAGATGTCAGAGAGACACCAGCAGAGACACTGACGGAGATATCAGCAGACACAGAGGAAGAAAGACAACTATGCTGCTCTGAGAAAGGTACCAAGTCACATGGCTGAATAAATTAATGTAAATAAACTGAGCTAGCAATATGTCTGAATCATAGGTCAATCAGCATGAAATTAATATAAACTTTTGTGTGATGATGTGGGGCTGAGTAGCAGAAGGGCTGAGAGGGGCCTGAACCTATGGATGATGCTAGAAAGTCTGGTAAAGAAACTTTATACTATAGAAAAGTGTGGGTTTTGTTATGAAACAATAATTTTAAATTTAGAAACTAATTTATTTTCAAAATGTCTGTATTCTTAGATTTATTCTTAGTTCCTCAGAAGTTTCTTCAACTTCATAGATTCAGTTTTTTAATTTTTTTCTCTCAAACACATACACATATGTGTTCTTAAATATATAAATGTAACCATTTATTCAAATAGTGTTACTTGTATGTATATGACTTCAGTGCTGACTAGTTTGCAGTTAATGACCAACTGGGAAGTTCTTCTTTGGGGAAGAATATTTTTCCCAATTGGAATATTACCTCAATTGTCTGCAGTTCTTTGTCTATGGTTGAAAATGTATGAGCTTTATTTTTTGTATGTTATCATTTTTATTAGTATTATCTTTGCTCAGGTCATGTTTATTAAGCCTCATTTCTAAAAGATAAAAATCTCAAAGTGATATAAATAGGTTTTAAATATTTACAGTGCTAAAAATTTGACTGGACAGTTGCTAAGTGTACATTTCCAGAACAAATGTTGGACTTCTGATGACTTTCTCTAATTACTGCTACAAGAAGATCCAAGGGTCTAACATCCAGAATGCCCGTTACATACCCACACAGATACACTTCAACACCACATAATTATGATAAAACAATATTTTGAACAAACATTTTTTCACTCATAAATGTTTTTCTCTTATAATCATGTATTCTTTAAATGCAAATGTTGAGGTATGTAATAGCTTACAGAGTTTTTCTTCAAAATAAGCTTCTTCATGTAACAGAAAAAAAGGATTTAGTAAGAGAAATAAATTCTTTCAAGTTTGTGTTCTCATTTGGGAAAATTTTGGAAGTGCTGCTTTGCTGGAAGAAATGTGTCACTTGGGGTAGGTTTTGGGAAGTTACATCCATACACCACCTCTAATTTTCTCTTTCTATATCATGCTGGAGGCTAAGGATGTATAGGATCTTGTTTTGGCTGGCATGTTTCATATTAGTTGCATTGACATGTATTTTTATTCTAAGAGAAATTACTGTTCTTGCAGAGTATCCTGGTTCCATTTTCAGTGCTCAGAGAATGCCTCCCAATCATCTGTAACTTTAGTTCCAGCATATCTACTTCTGTCTTTTGGATTTCCTGGGAATTACTTACACACAATACAGATAATTATTGTACCCATTTGAGCATACAAGTAAAGTAAAAATAGACATTTCTGGAGTAGTTCTATACATAGATGGGGTAGAAACTCCTCACTCCTAAAGTCTCACTGATAAGCTACTGACAGTTGACAGTTGCAGGGGAAAGACAAATTATTCTGTTTGGATTTTGTAGTCACTGGTAGATTTCTCACATTCAGTAGATGATTCTACACTCATGCATTTTTATAAGGAACTAATTAGACAGTGAGTTATTAAAAATAATTATAAGAAATTAGATAAAGATGATGTTAAAGATTATATCAGGAGAATTGGAGACATTTATAAACAATAAGAAAAATCCACTATGAATACTAATATAATAATTGCATGTAGTATTAGAAGTTATGGTATGTTCATTATTTTTTCTTTTGTGTATTGCTGTTTTTGTATGTGTGAACTTTTCAGTGTGTTCCTATGTGTACTGGACAAGCAAATGATTCTTCATTGTCAGGATTTTGAAAAGGAAGAAAGGGGAAAAAACATAGAGTTTGTAGATAGGCAGTGCTACACAAGTCATGTCTCATGACAAACAAGTTTATTAAGAACTAGAGCATGGCTTTTTAAAGTTCTGGAAATAAGAAATGAAGACAATAGTAAGAAAAATGGAGAAAGAGAGAGGGGGGATTCATACAGTAAGACAAAGACAATGGGAGACTGAATCAAGAAATGTTGCACAAAAGGAACACAGAATATCTCAAGGACAACAGGAAAGCACATAGTGGCCACAGTACTGCTTACAATTGTCTCTTATGTTAGTAAGAGATGGGTTCTTAGAATCAGAAGCTTCAGCTTCTCTAAGGTGCTGAGTCAGAAAACCACTGCCTCTGCCAAGAATATTCCTGCTTGTACAGAAAATACTTTGTCCTCATTCTACACATTATGCACTCAGGAGAAGCCCCAGTCATTATAGCTTGTCATACCTTTGACAATTTGTAGGTAGGTGCTCATGTAAAATTATTACTGAGATTAAAATTTCACAGATCTTTGATGGATAGTTTGATTTTGAACTTGATGGGCTTAAATATGTAAGTATAATAGATATCACAGTTGTGATTATTTGAGTTTTTTACATGATATAAGCTGTATACAATCAACAATACTTTGATATAATAGACAGAATTTAGAACCAGGAATTAGTCCTTCTGTGAGGATGGACACTACAGAAATCCCAGAATGGCTTAAAAATCCTGAAGGGTATTTTGAAAGATACTTGTATTTAGAAGACATTAAACTGAAGAAGTGTTGGATGATGAAGAACTTTTTATTTATGAAGGTATCAGGCCAGCAGCATAGGAAGGAGTAAACAATAAAAATATACATATAAGTATATGCATATATGTGTGGATGTGTTGTATGTATATGTGTATTATTGTGTATATTCATGTAAAATTAATGATAAAATTTGATCAATAAAATGTAAAATATTGTCCATAATTTTTTAGCAAAAGCATTTTTATTTAAAATGTGCTTTTCCACACCTATGTTATGTAGGGCCTTACCTATGTTTTCTTCTACCATTTCTAGTATTTCAGATTTCACATCTAGGTCTTTGTTCAATTGGGGATTAAATTTTATGCAAAGTGACATGATAGATAGAGTTGTCATTTTATTTGTCTATATGTAGAAATTTAATTTTCTCAACAGTATTTTTTGAAGATATTTATTGTTTTCTACTGTGGGTTTTGACACATTGTTTACTATTAAATGGCTGAAGTTACATGTCTTCATAATTGTATCTCAATATTGTTCTATTGGACAACCTGTTAATTTTTATGCCAATACCATATTGTTTTTATTGTTTCTGTAATATTTCTTAACATCTAAAATGGTAAACTCACCCTTTAGCACTTTTCTTTCTTCTCAGAATTATATTTTTACTTAGTGGTGTTTTTATGCCACATAAACTTTACTTTGTTTTTTTCCCCTATTTTTATGAAGAAAAATGGGGGGGTTCGGTTCTCATTGGAATTCTTTGAATTTGAAAATCCTATTTTTATAATGGGCCAAATACTAAAAAAGAATATACAGTTTGTACATTCATTGTATTTCAGATGTGGAGATATGAGCAGAGAATGAAAATCCTCTGATATTACACCATTTTCTTATAGTGTATTAATTACAATAATATTGAGTATTAGTATATGACCACTTCCAAGGAAAGTCTCAGAAATTTTATCAACCAGCTGTAAATCCAACAGTGTACCATCTGGAAGATATCTAGGCATGTTGACACCTCTTAATGTTTTAAACTGGGCAAGCATAGGACCTGGATTTAGAGGAAATGTATTGATGTCATATAATCTCTGAAGCCTGGTAAGTATATTATACTATTGACCGATATCTAGGGTATAAAAGGGTTTAAAATCTCCACTGATTCATTGTGAATTAATTGTCTATTTCCCCCATATTTTTACCACTGTGAGATTCAAAATTCACTATAACTTATCATACCTCTACTGTCTCTCTTTTCAACCCTGTAAACTCATTGAGTGACTCTATGGTTTTGTTAGGTCACAATCCTTACAAGAGACCTTCCTAGCTTTCAATCTGTTGTCAATTATGTATGTCTTCCATCCCCTTATACTGAGCCTGATCCTAAAACAAAAATATTAGGCTAACTTATATTTCCTCTGTACTCTACTCAAAATTATTTTCTGCTCAAGTTTTATCCGTTTTCAACACCTATTTTACACTAACACACAGTCTGGGTACATAGAATCTGTGTTGTTTTGGGGTGGAACTTCTTTAGGTTTCCTTTATAATTAATTTAAAAAAATATTCATGGTGTCTTTCACATCATGTTTTTCAATCCCCTTAATTTCCAGGTCACCTCATATACACCCTCTGTCCTTACAACTTAACACCCTAAATAAAATAAAATTTAAGAGAATGCATTAAGAATTGGCAAAGAAACAAATCAGTCTCTTTATGGAAGATGTACTGTGACAGACACTGTCAGTAATAAAGTAAACACTTTTATCCATTCATTTTTATTTCTAAGTGTTCATTGCAGAGAGTCATTGGTCTGGATTTAGGCTGCTAGAACTCTTCTTAGATATTTTACTGTTTTCAATTGTTGTTGAAATTTTGATGCTTTAAGTTAGCAGGACCAGGTTTTCACCTGCTCCATCAGATCACAGATAGTGTGGATGTTAACATGGGCCATTGTGTAATCCTGGCCCTGGGCCTGGATATTCTATGGTTGATCAGCCCACCGGCTCTCTCCTGTCTTTAGCTCATGTTCAGCATTTCACTGTTCACCAGTGCCCTTCATTTTAATGTTCTAATATTTCTATCATATATATATCTTTAAAACTGTTCCTTTCTTGAGATACTTAAATAAAAATATATTCTACTTGGGTCTACCAAACACTTGTGTATTGAATGACATTTCTCAGCTTTAGTAGTATTTAGAAAAAAATCTGTAGATAGTTTTAAATGCTAAATATAAATGTAGGTGTTCAGTAATGTTATGACTTTCATTGGCCCTAACTCTTGGCTATATGTTTGCAATATGTAAAATTTAGTATAATAATATATGATCCATATATCTCTTCACACTCCATGGCATTTATGATGAAGGGGTTTTACATTTTGTTGAAAAATGTTTTCTGATATCTGGACTCATAAATTTGTTGTCTCCAAAAATCTCCCTGCTCAGTAAATACAATGAAAGAGGAGAAATAAAATGGTGTTCAATCTAAGGGTAAATGAATGACACCCAGAAATAAAGCCATCTAATTCAACTGAGCAATGAATATATGAATTACCCAAGACTGACTTTATAATTACAGGGCCTCACAGATTTGTACAAGGTCTTTGGTTTATATGTTATACCTTTCATTTTAATCTTATATTATTTATATTATTAGTTAAGATGTAGTGGTTTTATGATGTTACATTGTAAACAATTGATGTGGGGATACTTTTCTGTATGCTGTGAAGAGCAATCTTTAAATAAAGGAGCTGTTTTTGCCCATGACTGGCACCATAGAAAAAGTAGGAGGAGGAATCAGAATAGGTAGGAGGAGCAGGGTGGAGTCAGAGACAGAAGGAGTGAGAAGCCCAAAGGATCAGCAACATGTAAGGAACACAGGTAAGCCACAGGCCATGTGGCAGGAAAGATTAATAGAAATGGGTTGATTTAAGATGTAAGAGCAAGATAGCAATGTGCCTGAGCCATAGACCAAAGAGCATGAAGTTAATATAAGTGTCTAAGTCATTTTGGGGGGCCTGAGCAGGAGTGGGTGGCTAAGGGATCTGGGGCTGACTGCAGGTCTGTGGGTCTGGGCCTCTGGCCGCCCAGGACCAAGAAACCACAGTGTAACAAATAATTGTCCAGCTTATGAGTTTAATAAAAAGCACTGATTGGCCAAAGGCAGACAGGAAATATGGGCGGGGCTACAAGACTAAGAAAACTCTGGGACCAGGAAGAAAAGAGCAGAGATGCCACAGAGTCTCCAGGGTTGCCAAACAAGCCAGAGGATGCAGAGGACAAATATGCTGCTCTGAGAAAAGATACCGAGACACATTGCTGAACAGGATAAGAGTCATAGGTTAGATTAAGGGTAAGGGTAAAGGGTTAGCAAGTTATATGCCTGGGCCTTAGGCCAAACAGCCTAAAATTAATGCAAGCATTTGTAGGTCCCTGCGGGTCTGTGGGTCTGTGGGTCTAAACCTCAAGGCTTGGCTGGAAAGTCTGGTCCAGAAACCTCTTACTACATAAGTGGGGTTTTGATTCTAACCCCTTCTGTTGAGCTGCCTTTTTGTTTTTTGTTTTTGTTTTTGTTTTTTGTTTTGTTTTGTTTTTGGTTTACTTTATCCAAATTCCATGAGTTTGTTTTGTTTTATCTTATTGACTTTTATTCTGTTATGTTTATTCATTACGTCTTATGAGGCTGTTCTTATGTGTTTATACAAAGGAAATGGATCTAATAGGCAGGGTAGTTGAAAAGAAACCAGGAGAAAAAAAGTGAAGTGAAACTGTGATTAATATATTGGTGAGAGTCGTATCTATTTACAGTAAAATGTTCAAAAATGAAAAGAAACAAAAGTCTTTGGGATATAATATGGTAATCAAATAACTTGTCTTTCAGTGTTTTGTGTAATGCATTCTACTTACTGATAGCTACATGTAGGCCATTCCAAGTTTGGGTAAATTGTGATACCTTTTTGATTTAAACTAAAATGATTTTATTGTGATTTTATCTCACAAATAAAGTCTTTAAAAAGCTCAAATGAAATGTTTCTTACACAATATAAATGGATCATGTAGACTGCTTATTAAATTAGCTTACAAAACTCTCATGTTTATTTTAGATAATCTTAAAAACATATCTACTTAATTTAGTGTATTGAGCTTTTAAGGGAATTGAGCTAATGAACAAAAATTTATATTGTTTTCATAATTAAAATGATTAAAATATTTATGTCTTATCTAGACCAAAAAGTGATTGGACACAATAGAGTAATGATTCACAAGAACAAAGGGAACATACATAGTTAGAAAACACAAATTAGTGAGGTGGTTGATATTTACCAACCACTAATTGTGACTGTTTAGTAGAGTAACACAGACTCTTTTTTACAAATTGAGCCATGAATTACAGTAAGGGTAGGGAAACTTCTCCAACAGACAGAAGCTGCCTATTTTCCTCCATTGTTTACTCAGGTTGCCTAGCAAACAAGAACACTCACCCTGCCCATCAGAAAAGTGATTATGAGGAGATTTTATAGAAAGAGCACAGGACTTTACTTTGTACATGGCTTTTTGCTGATCAATAAACTCTTAACTTAATGCCTAGCCATAATTAGGATTGTAGTTGGAGCAAATGATTTTTCCCCTTTAGATTGTTTGTTGGTCTAATCTTTAGTTGATCCCCATCAGAAAAACCTTGACTAAGCATTTCCACTGCCTGTGTGTAAATTTCATCATCAAGCTCTTTGACCCTGAGGAATTCAAGCCCCACATTGCCTTGCCAAAGAATAACTACCTGCATGAGTATATATCCAGATATTAACCTATATATATGTGACTTCTTTCATTTATGGTGGATAATTCTTTGTAAGTTTTCTTTTGATCTACTTGATGTTTTCAGCACTTAATATCATACCGTAATACAATCCTATATCACACTTGGAGCAGGGGCATGGAATGCTGTATATTTTATAGTGAAAGATGTGCATTATCTTAGGTTGTAAAATTGATTCAGACCAAGGCAATTAAGACTGGCTGCTGCTCTGTTCTCTGAAAGCAAGTCAAGTAAAGAAGATGAGAGCAGAGATAGAAATTATTTTTAAATATTAAATGACCTCAAAGTAATTAAATCTGGCTGTGAGGACCAGCAAAACTTTGACTCTCAGAATGCAAAAGATATTTAAATAATTTTGCATCTGCACAGTAAAGTGTACAGGTAAGATCACCCTTTGCCATCATTACCTGCTCCTCATAATGAATTTCTGGTGCTCTTACCCACACTCTAATCTCAGACACCATAGAATTGAGAAGTCACTTTAGACTTCTAGTCTGTTCCTCTATGATGCTTACTACTCAGTTATTTATTTGTTTTTGCTTATTGATGGAAACAAGTATTTTTAAGAGGTGATGTCAACTCCCATCCCATTCCAACTACTATGGAATAGACGTATCAATAAGATACTGTTTTAAACATATCCACAAGTAATTGTTATTTCTAATTTAGTATACTTTGTTATATATAATTGGGTTATATTTGAAATATATATACCAATTTAAATATTAGAAAGTATTTTTGGAAACACTTAAAAGCAAATATAGCATATGTATATACACATGTACAGACAATTGAAATTATATGTGAGTGTGCTGACACAAAAATTTAAATTTTTTTTTCTGATAGCTTATGGTCATTGTTGTCATTGGGGTTTTAATTGCTGTGAAGAGGCACCATGATCAAGGGGTTGGATCAGACTGTGTTCCTGTGCTTGGGCTGGCACCTTGGATCCCATTCCCTTCAGAGGAACACCTAACCCAGTCTTGACTTTGGGATGAGGAAATTGGACGTGCCTGAAGTGGATGTGCCATGATAAGCTGACACACCTTGGGACTTCTTGCCATTTTGGGGGAGAGGATGGATTGATGGGGAGGGGAGAGGCTAAAGGCTGACTGGGAAGGATTGAGAGGAGGGAAGGAAAGGGGAACAGGGGATATAGAGATAAAATGACATTTCTTTCAATAAGAAAATAAAAAAAGAACATATCTTCTCCTACTAGATACACACCCTAAGTATAGACCACCTTCTGTAACTTCAGCTCTCAGGGAGAATCTGTGTGGGACATAAAGTACTTCTTAAAATATATCTTGTTTCAGAAAATCAAATTAGTTCATTTAAAAATATTATTTTGTTGACATATAATAAAAGAATGCATTTAATTGTGGATGGTCTATAATTTCAGAGTTTTTGTTTCTTTTTGCCATGGTATGAAGTGTGATGGCTGGAATTTAGGTAGATATTCTGCTAGAACATAATCTGAGAGTTCTACATCTTAATCAGCAGGCAAAAGAAGGAGACTTTGCCACACTGGCTAGATTTGAACTTATAAGACCTGAAGTCAGCCTCTACAGTGACACACTTTCTCCAAAATGGCCATGCCTACTCCATCAAGGCCATGCCTGTTCCATTAGACATTCTTAATAGTGCCACAACATATGGGCCAAGCATTGAATCACATGAGAACATAGGGCTATACTTTTTAAAATAATTAGAATTAATATTTTATTTTCTAATTTTTATTACTTAAATTTGATTATTCTTATTAATCTTTAACATTTCTCTTTTATTTATTCTCATTTTTATCATTAAAGTTATTGTGCAATATTAATAGATTATGTTTATTCCTCCCCAATGCCTCCCAGATTTACCATCATTCTATACCCAACAATCTTGGTTATTTTTTAGTTTTTTGACTGATGAAGCACAAATTGAGATGTTCACATGATCTTGTATGTGGGATCATCCTCTGGGTCATTGTCAGCTTATTAGAGGCCACATTTCAAAGGACATTGACTTTACCATTCCTACTAGCAATTAGCTGTCAATAGTATCTTAGTTTAAGAATACAATTTTCTCTTAAGCAAGACTTTCTTTTCTGGTAAGTATCTCTATTGCAGTCTGAGAAAACAATTATCAGGCTGCTTCATGGTTGTAAAAAATCCTGTAATGTAGTGGAGCTTAGAAATAATTTTATCTATCTGAGGGTTTTTTAGAAAAAAAATCTCATACACATTCTGATAGTCACATTATTTTCTCTCATGTTGAATGCTGTAATTCTTTGTTTACACAGCTTTATATGCGACCAACAGAAATAATTTGGGCAATATACAAGTCACATATGGATGTTTAATTTTATTTGATAAGAAACAGAGCTACAACAATAATACATAAACAATTAATCTCAATGTCTTAATTGGTGTGCAGCTGCAACTGTAAAATAAGATCCAAGTAATTTTATCTATCAAAGAAAGAGCATATCAGGATTTCAAGTGGAAAAGGCTAAACTACTGAGAAGTCTGAGAGGACATATAAAATTGTGTACTGTATTATATAATTCTCAGTGTCATAACATTTTAAACTAACATGTAGAGATTAACACTCTATAAGGGTCTGTCTCTCTGGGACTGATGTTTACAAAGAGAGCTGTGCTGTCAAGAGAAGTGTATAGTGAAGCTGAAAGGCTGCCTGGTGTGAAAGCAGCAAGACTAGCCTGTTGGTACTCTCTAGAGCATAGCAGCTTCAAAAGCACCCCAAATCTTTAAATACATTCTCCTATTCTGTGGACAAACCCAGATCACAAAACCTTGTAGATTTTTTTTTTGTGTTTATAAAGTCAGATTATTTTGTGTGTCCCTTTCTTCTTGGAAAATCATTTTTCCTAGTGTAGCTGGAGGAAAGCTGTTTCTCTCTAGACCTTGTTTAATTGCTTTCCTGTCACTCAAATAATTTTTAGGAGCAACACAAGCAGGCAATTTGCTGAACACTGAGCCTTATAACATAAAGCAAAGAGTATGAGCTGTGTAAAGAGTTAATTTCTGAGGATTTGTACAGAGAATTAATTAGATAACATTCCTATTTGCAAGAGAGAAGCTGGGACCACAGTAATACAGCTAGCTGCTTTGGTCAGTAACTTTGGTTCCACAAATCAGAAAGCTGGCAACTTTGTCCTTGTGAAAATGGACTGCTGATCACTATCTGTTCTTGTGTCAGAACTGCATTTCTAAGGAAGGTTTTTTTTTTCAACATTTTTTAGGGATACCTGGTGCAATATGAACTTGCCTTGAAGCTAAAAATTGGCTAATGGTATAAAAGTTTTCCTGTCAGTCTGAGCTACAGTGTAAAATATGTTCTTGTGAAAGAGTAGGATAGTTATGAAAACATTTTTATTCACCAAAATTACACAGCTTAAGAAGAAATCATTTTTATGACAATCTTCAAAATAACTATGCTTAGTAAGTGAAATATATTCATAAGGAAACACACTATCAAATAAGGCTGTGGAAAAACCTCACATCTGTTTAGGGAACAACTTTAGTAGCACATAAGACACTTATAGACAGAAGCAAACTGTATTCATTTTGTGGTTTCAAGCTTTGCTTGAATGTGGTTTCTCCATCAGAGGATTACTGAGCTGGTGGTTGATTTCTTGAATATTACTTGCCATCTGCTGCATTATGCCACAACTCTTGGCATATCAGTCTTTTACTAGCTGCTGGGAACTTAGAAACCTGTAGTGTGTCTGTAGCCAGGAAACTTCTCTGAATGCAGTTTGATTATTAGACCCTCTCAGAGATAAACTGAGAATATAAAACCAACTAATTTGATAATGCTAATATAAAAGACAATACAACATCTCTTAATATCAATATAAAGTTTAACATTTTCACAATGTCTCTGTTAATTATCAGCATCTCAAGAATAGTTATTTGTTGATACTTAGAAAACATTTACTAGAAAGTCATAATTTAACATTATACACTTAAGGTGATAATGTCTATGCAGTCCATTTTTTGACATGCAATGAAAAGATAGTCAAACTTGTTTAACAAATGTCTTCTGGACCTGATGTGCAATCATCCAGGACCATGACAGAATGAACTCGAGAGACCTGGCTGTGGGGATCTTCTTCGTGTCTCAGACTGCCCTGGGAATGCTGGGAAACTCAGTTTTGCTTTGTTGTTTTATCATCACTGACATATCTGGAATCCAGGCCAAGCCAAAAGACTTGATTGTCAAAGGCCTGACCTGGGCCAACTTCATAGTTCTCTGCAGAGGAATCCCACAGTCAGTGGCTGCTTTTAATTTGATTTATTATCTAGATCATGTTTCATGTAAGCTTACTTTATATTTTCATAGAGTTGCAAGAGGAGTAGCTCTGAGATCCACATCCTTGTTGAGTATCTTTCAGGCCATCACCATCAGCTCTACTAATTCCAACTGGGCAGAGCTCAAAGTCAGAGCTCCCAGGATCATAGACCCTTCCCTTTATCTGTGCTGGGCCCTCCAACTATTGGGATATGTCTCCCTTCCTATGTACACAACTGATATATGGGGTGGAAGAAATGTTACTAAGATCAAAGATTATGGATATTGTTTTGTTATAGATCCTGGGCAACTAATATGCACAATATTTGTAATCTTAATGTCATTATATGATGTCATCTTTTTGGGACTGATGATTGTGTCAAGTGGCTACATGGTGTTTATCCTGCTCAAACACAGAGAGTCCAACACATCCACATATCCCTGTCTCCTAGGGCATCCCCTTTGATCAGAGCCACAAAAAACATCCTCATTCTAGTAAGCAGCTTTGTACTCTTTTATGTAACATGTAATGTCTTTACCTCTTATATGTCTGTTCTTCAAAAAGTCAGTAGGGGGCTCTTCAACACCAGTGTAGCCATGACTGCATGCTTCCCAGCATTTTGTCCTTTTCTGCTCATCAAACAGTACAGTGATGTTGTCAGGCTCTGCTTTACCTGTTTTCATCAGACAAGAGACTGTTTTTGTGGAGTCAGAGAGCTCTAAATCCGTGCTGTGTGTTTCCCTCTTTCTATTTCTTTGACTACCTTGTCTTCTATGAAGACACTGTCAATACGAACCTCCAATGTACATGCATAATATCTACACAATTTCTTTAAAATATTATTAATAATTTAGTCTGTGGCACAAGCCATTCATCCTCTAATTTGTGAGTGGCCAAACTATCACCACATGTTTTTATGGAGAATATTACAGTAGCAGGTGATAATGAAGCTGAGGGGCTAAGACTGTCATAGTGATGTAGGTGAGGACTGGATGTCAATCAACATTCTCAGCTTCCATCCAAAAGATAATAGTTTAGCACTGCACATATTCCAATATCCAAAATAAGAAAGTCAATATTGGTGGTTGTCACTGAAAGAGAACAAATTTAAAAAGATGAAACAAATCAGAATGATGTTAGGATAGTAAATGGAGACAGGCACATCTTGGGCCCTGAAAAAAGTACACTCAGTAGCTGTTGAATTTCTTAAGTCTAAAGTATATTCACAACTTTTGAAAGAGTATGTGGGTTACAAATACATTGTTACCTGATTTTTGACAAAGAAGCTAAAAATTTTCAATGGATGAAAGATAGTATCTTCAAGTGGTGTTGTCATTAATGGATGGTAGTATATAGCAAAATGCAAATAGATACAAACCTATTACCCTGCAAAACCTCACATCCATGTGGATCAAAGACCTCAACATAAACCCAACTATACTGAACTTCATAGAAAAGAAATTGGGAGATACCCTCCAATGCATTTGACAGTGAGTAGACTATAATTGTATTAGTGGGTAGCACAGACTTTGTTGTCCCTGTATTTTGGAGGAAAAAATGGAAATAGATAACATAGTGACACTCTGTCACCACAAAAAGAAAAGTACAATGTTCTGGATTCTGGTATGAGAAAAATAACGATACATAAAACACTTTTAAGCTAACTATGGTGTTATAAAGTCTCCATGGAAGAAGCTTCACTTCTTTTATTTTTAAAGATGTTTGTATTACCCAATAAGTTCTAAAGCTCCATGATCTAAAACAAGGACTGAAGAGGAAGGAATTCTGCCAGCAAATGGAATGAAGGCACACAGTACAGCAGCAGTGCTTCTCAGATCTCTTGGCTATCAGCACATTCACAGAAATTGTACATAAGTTCCCAGACTAAATGTATTTTTTCCTCAATTATACTCTCCTTTCTTATCAATTGATTTAAAGCAGTACATAATTGTTACTGTACAGCTTTGACTCATTAAAATACAATTAATTTTTATCTAAATATATATTCCCTTTTATATGTGTTCAAAGTTTGAAGGGGAATGATCTATAATTTTGATGCTTTCAGTTTTCACAAGTGAGTTTATTATATATTGCCAGCAGCACTAAAAGAACCAAGCAACAAGTAGGTGTAAGCTAATAAAGTTTCAGGCCAGACAGATGCTCAGAGCATCTAGTATATAGATAACTACAAACCCAGTCTGTAGAAATTAATAACCAGTAGAAGGAGAGTGTTTATTTGAGAGGAGAACATGGATAAGAAGAGGGAAGCAGAACACAACTTGAAATGTAATGGATGACAACATTTTTAAAAATTACTTTTTTTGAATGATCCAGAAGTCCACACTCTAGGGGAAAATAAGTCTTCAGTGAATGGTGCTGGTCTAACTGGATGTGTGTATGTAGAATATTCATATTTATCACTGTGGACAAACTCAAGCCTAAATGAATTAAAACCCTCAATGTAATAACAAATTGAAACAAATTGAGAAAACTTAAGGAATAGTTTAAATGCACCATCAATAAAGAAAAGTTTAAACAGAAAACTCTTATCACAGACACTAACATAGACAACAAATGTGACATCATGAACTTGAAAATTATCTGTAGGAAAGATACTTTCAGTAGGACAAACATGGCAGCCTGCAGAATAGAAATTTATTTTTATCAGCTCTGTTTCCAATATTAGCCTTAAAATTAAAAAAAATTAAAGAACTCAAGAAAATAGATATTAATAAACCAAATGATACAATTAAATAATGTGTGTATGCTGTATAATAGTTTCTCTATATCAACAGAGAAATTGCAATAAATAAACCTCACTGATGAGAGTCATTTTTAAAATGGTCAACATTCTTAGCCATCAGGGAAATGTAAATCAAAACTAATTTGAGACATCTTACACATGTCAGAATGGTTAAGGTCAGCAACAAAAGTGACAGCTGATATGATGTGGAAGAAGGGAACATTCCTCTATTTCTGACAGTAGTGAAAACGTCTATTGCCACTGGCCAGAAACTTCTTCCTACAGCCAATATCAAACAAAATGGAGAGAACTGTGAAGTGCTTCCATTAAAATTAAGACCAAGACAAGGCTGTCCACTCTATCTACTCTATATCTTCTCAATTTAATACTATATGTCTAGCTAGAACAATAAGTAAACAAAAGAAAATCAAGAGAATAAATTTAAAAAAAGAAAAGTCAAACTTTGTATGGTATGTACAGTAACACTATTTTGACTGTCAAGACCAGAACTTTGAAATGAAAATGACATATGACTTCTTAAATCCAAAAAGTGCTTAGAGACAGAGTGGAAAATAGATGAATTTGAATATGGTCATTTTAGCACAAACACAGTCACCTCAGCCTGTGCTCAAATAGCAATGATGTTCTCAAATATACTAAGGCTTTTTATGTGATTTATGTTTATCATGTGATTATTTAATTTATTGATATTTTATTGTATATTTGTTTATGTTTTCATTTGGGAGACTAGTACGTTGGCTGAGGGGTAAGAAACTGCTCTTTCACAGGATCTGGGTTTTTTTCCTAGAATTCACTTGTTGCCTCCAGCAAGCTGTAACTCTAATTCCAAGGGGTTTTGGCATCTTCTGCAGGCATTGAATTCTCATAGCACTGATATTTACATATAGCAAAAACATGTCTTTAAATTTAAAATAAATGGATAAAACTCTTTAAAAATAAGTGTTCACTTTGACATAAATTTCATAGGCGAATTTCAATATAGATTTTTAGTACTTCTGAGATTTTGTTAATGTACAGGGTGATCTGACCTTTCAAAAAGTTGTCTCATCTCTCAGCTTGATTTCAGAAGCATAATATGAAGCTGATGTTTATAATGTTATCAGAAATATCAATCATTATCATTTCAGAGATAAAGGCTATAGTGATAACTACAGATGAATTACTTATACCATTACCATTTCTCTGTACAAAATTCAACATAAAACACTAATATATGGTTAGCAAATAAAAGCATGAAAAAATCATTAAGTTTATAATGCATTTCTATAAAATTCAGTGTGTGGTTCTTTTTTTTGGTATTTTTTCATGACTGGGTCTCGCTATGTAGCTCTGATTGTCCTAGAACTCATTAAATATATCATGTTACCCTCAAAAATCATAGAGATCTGCCTTCCTCTGCCTTCCAGGTGCTGGAATTAAAAGTTTTCACCACCCAACTATTTTATTTACTAATTTATCTGTTGATGAATCTATTATAATGACATTTAAGTATTTACTTAAATAGTCATGATGCATGTGAGATAATAAAGTAAACTTTGAAGAATGTGAAACATTAAAAATTGTCCATTGATATACCATCATAAATGTGAATTTAAGTTTAGCTGAGGGTTAGCACCCTGGTATATCATGCATGCAACTCTGTTTTTTATTAGCAACAATGATAAACACTGACTGAAGGCATGCCAGCAGGTAGTATGACTAAGACAGGCAAATAACTAAAGACATTTGGCATTAACTGCCATTGATAGATACTCATAATTTACCTTTTCTTTCAGGTTGCCTTCCAAAAATGAATATGAAAAGGTTTCAGAACCAACATTAATGCCAGTAGATATCTAACACAGACTCCTTTTATAACAAGATCATAAATGTAGTGTCACAAATGAATATTGTTTACTCCACAAAGATATATTCATATCTTATATTTTCTAGAGTTGTGTACTTTTTATATATCCATTCTAATATTTACTAAGGATATAAAATTATTGTAAGTTAAATATAGTAATATTACTGCATAGGTAGTCTATACATAATGTAAGATAAGGTGGATTATCAGATTGGTTTAGTACCTCAATATTTCAGCACATTTACTTCCAGGTTGCATTATGAACTGTATCCAGAGTCATCCTCACCGGGGAACATAATTTTCAGTATAATTTTCATAAATACCAGGAACTGGCACAAGGAACATTTATATCTTTCCATTTCACCTCTCGATTATGGACTTATTCTTGTGTCCTCTCCATATGTTTTTTTTTTTTTTTAACCCCAGATTCGTATTACAAAACATGACCTTACTCAGCCACTTTTTTTCTGCCTCTGCTTCTCAGAACAAAATGCAAAGTACTCACCTGGTTTCTTTTCTTTGCAGGATGATGGATTCATTGAACAAAGACTGACTCTTATAAGCAGTGTAATAAGAGAATCCACTTTTGAGGTAGAGGTAAATGACTCTGACCTTAGCTCCCTCCAGAACTTCAATTTTCATTGCATATACAGTGGCAGTGACAGATATGGCTCTGGAACACAAGGTCATTTATGACAATTCTTCTATTAGTAATGAAGAAAGAACATTTAAAGTTTAGTGTGACTTTCTCCAATGGGATAAGATATTTTGAAGAGGCACTGAGTTTCCATGATTTGTTAAAGTTGATTGGGTCTCCTTTGGAAGGTGCTAGAAACTTTGAGGTCAGATTCACAAGGAAGCTAGAGAAGTTTCTGTGACACTTTGGATTTCACACTACACTGATTTTGTCCAACAAAAGGAGCATGGTTAACTATTGGAAGATTTATAACACCTATTAAATAAAATTTTCAAAAGCTTAATGCATGAATATGTGTTTTAGTAAAGTCTACAAATGGTTATCTTCCGCTTACCATAATTCCATCCAGTTTCTTAAAACAAAGAAAGAAAACCAAGAAATAAAAATCACCATCTCTATATTGTGACTCTAGTAGGTGTCTAGTTTGGGGGCATGAATGGAAGCACGAGCAGTCTCTAGAAGGTTGAAATAAAGAAATCTGAACTTCCTCTTCAAAAAGCTTTTTTTGGGGGTGAAATTACCTCTTTAAATAGGAATGGAGTTTTCTGACCAACTCCACTCTTTAGAAATTTTTTTTAGATTAATCTTGTGCTAATTTCCAGTGTACTGTCATCACAAGTAAAGTCACATGTGCAAGTGTTCTCTGTCTGAAGAAAACCTGTTTGCTTATAATCATCTACCATCAGAAAGGTTCTAATGTTTTTCCTATTTTTTTTCATGATTATCTCCAAGTCTCAGGAAGAAGTAGTGTTACATAGGTGTCATATTTTTATCTGGGCCCTACAGAGGCTCAGAACCTTGAACAATTGTAGGCTTTTATATTAATCACCATATACTACAATAAGAAGCTTCTCTGACAGGGATTGAGATATATACTTACATTTCCAAAAAAGATAAGAGCTTAGTGGCCCATTTATTGCTTTGGCACTTTAGCAGAATAGTTTTATGGTTCCTCTGGCTGATGAATTAGCTTAACCCAATTTTAAGACTAGTAGCTAGTTCCCAAGACTCACAAGATCCTTGGTAAAATTATGAACTGTGAATAATGGATTTAAAGTGCCTGTTCTTGTAGGCAAAAAGGAAAGAGAGTCAAAGACAATTTCTTAGTAGTGGCATTTTTTTTTTGAGGATTTGATGGTTGGAGGAAAGCAGAGGCACAGCTCCTTTAAGAGATGCTTTCTGAACCAACATTAGCAGGAAAAAATGTGTGACTCTTTTAGGAGGCCCTGCTGTCAAGTATTTAATGGAGTTTATGAACAGTGGGAGGAAGTGCTCTTCTTGGTGGCAGTATAGACCCTAAAAATCCCCAGAGCTGGGGTGGTAAATATGACTCCTGTCAATACTTCTCTATGAAACTAAACTCCCTATGAAGCTAGACTAAGAAGCTGGGTAGAGGCAGCCAGCTAAAATTTTAGTTCTATCCAGAATTACCAGATTAAGGGTGTGATAAAGATAAAAGAAATAAAGACAGATTCAGACAAAAGAAAAAACTTTTAAGTCATTTACAGTGTGTTTTAAAAAAAACACATTTACAGTGTGTTTGAGAAAAAAAGAGAAAAGAATTAAGAAATTTCTTTCTAAAAGAAAGTTACGTACATATGGATCAATAAGGGTTGTCTATCTTGTTGAATTTTTCATAAAACCAACTCTGTTTCATTGATTTTTTTTTGTTTTGTTGTCACCATTTCTAGGATGTTGATTTCAGCACCCAGTTTATTTCTTGTCATCTTCTTATTTTGAGTGAGCTTGTTTCTTTTTGCTATGGACCTTTCAGTTGTGTTATTAAGTCATTTGTGTGATGATGCTCCAATATTGTATGTAGGCACTGAATGCTATAAACTATCCTTTGTAAACAAAGGCTTACATTAATTTCATAATTGGTCAGTCATATAACTTGCTAACTCTTAACACTTTAACCAACACATGGTTAGCTAAGTGGCTTGGTACCTTTTCTCAGAGCAGCATTTTACTTCTTTCCTCTGCATTTGATAACATCTTTCTCTGCTGGCATCTATGCCTTGCTCTTCCTATTTCCAGAATTTTCTTAGTCTAGTAATCCCACCCACAGTTCCTGTATGCCTGCTGAACAATCAGCATTTTATTAAACCTGAAGGAGGGACAAATATTTACAGTGTACTAGAACATGATTCTACTCCATTTATTGTTTTTATTTTTATTAAATATAAAATATATCACCACACTTCAAATTGAAAATTCCTTCTAAAAACTTGGGTTTTAAAGTTCATTTCTCAATTATGACAGTATGTAGAAAATACTTTTAAAAATTAAACACAAATGACAGTGGTCAGAAATTGTGTACCTTTTACATATGAGATTCATAAGTTCTAACACATGACTATGTTAATAGTATGTATAAAAGTATATACAACATTTTTAATAAAAGAAATAAAATACTGAAAAAATTACTACCAAATGGATTGTTTAATTTAATCCCCTTATTTAGAGCTCAAGTAATTCAATTGAAAGGGTAATATAAAGAGAAAAAACAGCCAAAAGAGAAGGAGGGTAGCAGGAGAACAAGGACCTCTAAATTAAATAAACTAATCTCATATGTATTCACAGGGTCCAATACAACATGATATAATTTTCAGTTAAATATTTTTATAGGACTTATATATGAATGATTGGGTCTCAGATTCTCATATCATGGAATTTTATTGGTTTGCCTTGTCCAAATTTCATGGAATGATTTTAGCTTTAAATTTTCTCTTTTTTATGTTTTTTGTTATATCTTAGAAGCTTGTCTTTTCTAGTGACATAAAGAGTAAGAAGATGAATGGAAGAAGTTGAGGAGGAGCTGGGAAGTGGTACAGAATATAAAAATTTGATCAGTATATATAGTAATAGAGTAGAAAATATTTTAAATAATATGTTCAGAAAAGAAAAACTAAGATTATAGGGCATCTAATATGGCTATCATGTGACTTTTGTCATTGAGTTTATTTATATATTACACTTACTGTAGGTTATATATGAAACTATATACATATCTTTTGAAAAATTGTGACGCTGTTTCATTAGAAACTAGTATCGGTTTATTATAATGTACTCATAAGGAAAAGCATTAAATAACACCAATGAAATGTGAATCATAGGAGTACTTACATGTGGTGATATAACATCAAATTAGGATAATTAATGAAATATTTTCATTGAATTGTTAATTGTCAATGGATTGAACATTACTCATTTATTGTTTGTATATATTGCATATAATTATTGTAGCTATTGTATATAGTTTTTCTAATGTTAGCTATAACCTTCTTTTTTAAATTTGACACAAAAGGGGACATGTGTGGATATGTTTCATATATCATAAAAACAGTCAGGGATAGCAGAGGTATCTACCCACAGCCAGTATAGGAGAATCAGACAGTGGTAGATCATACCTTTAACCCCAGCACAGGGAATATCCGGGAGTGGTGACCTATGACCTTAATCCCATCAAATTTGAGTTTGAGGTCATCTTAGTTTACAGAGTGAGTTCCAGACTCCCAGGCAGGCAGTGGTGATGCCATGCCTTAATTGAGTAAAGAAAATATTTAAGGCAGGCATAGACAGAGAAGGCAGAAGAAGCCATGGCTCACACTGTTAGTCCCAGTACTTGGGAAACAAAGGTAATAGAATCTCTGTGAGTTCAAAGCCAGCCTGGTCTTCAAAGTAAGTTCCGGGACAGCCAGGACTGTTACACAGAAAACTCTGTCTGGAATAAACAAACAAACAAACAAAAAAACAGACTGGAGGAGGTGAATCTGTTCTATAATATCTCTGACTGTTTTTATTATATTTGAAACATATCCCCACACTTACCTCCAGCCAAGTTCTGTATATTTCATTGAATTTTGATTCAGGTTGAATAGCAATGGTGAAAACCTGCAACATTGCTTATGGTTTTACATTGTCAGTAGCAATCACTGTATACAGCAGTTGCACCAGAAGTAATAAAAATAGATCTCTATATCATTTTTCATAAACTCTTAATCAGTTTTACATTTTTCTAAATGTTATACTTACACCAATTTCCATATATACTTGTAGACATTATTGAATGGGATCTGCATATGATGGAAAACTTGTGATTTTTAAATTTTCATTCTGAGATGTGTGACCTGGCTAAATATTGTTCCTTATAAGTCAATCATTTTTCCTAAACATTTTTTAAATTTCATCTATTATTGTTGTTAAATATTTGTTTTGCATTGCATGTAAACACATATATAATTATGAATTTTTATGTAAATGGACATGTAGATAGCTCTCATTTTCTTGTTATAGTGAATAGAATACCAATAAAAATGTCTTTAAGATATGATATGGAGTTCTTTGTATATATATATGCTGAGGAGTGAAATGCATCTTGACACACAAGTTGATGGCCTAACATAATATCTGTATTCATGCATTTAGAATGTAATATAAAGAGATATCTGTGAAATAACAAACAGCCAAGATTACTTGACAAATTAGAAGCCAAGATTCCTTGACAAAATAAAAGCCACAAGAAGAAACACTTTATTGAAAGCCTTAGGTTGATTTTTTGCACATTATGCTAGCAATAGAAAGAATTTCACACCTTCAAGTTGAAAAGTAAAATGTGTCTCCAGCCAATAGAATTTGCTCATGTAGGCTATTGAGTTAACCAGCTGACTAAACTCCCATGGTCACTTCAGCTGACTACTAAAATTTCGGCATTAAAGTTTTGATGGTGACAGATTAAAAACAACTGGATAATAAAAATATTATTCATATACTTAAAATGATATTAAGTGATTTTTTATTCCTTATTAGGAACAACCTAAGCCTGGATACAACAGAGTAATGATTCATAAGAACTAAAGTACCAAAGGATGGAAAACACAGATTAGTGAGGCGATTGATGTTCAATACCCACCAATTGTGATTGTGAAAAAGAATAAGGCAGCTTCTTAATATGGAGGGGAGAGTATAAAAACTTATAAAAGTAAGCACTAGAAACAGAATGTTTTGAGTGACTCTGGATTCAGGGGAATTTCTGCTGGAACTATGGGTACTTCGGATGTGTTGAACATTCTTCTTGTGTCTGTAAAGAATGACAACCATAGAACTGCTGGACCAGGCCATGAGCACAGAAAAGAACAAATCAGGGCCCATCACAAATACTGTATAGAGTGAACTGCAAATTTTGTCCCGCTCTACAATGGAGCAGTATCCAAAATCCCATTTTCGTGTCACATTTTGACTATTCCTGTTGATAAGTGAGCATGAAAAATTAATGAAATTTATCAACATGTACAGGATCCAGAGAAGGGAAATGTAGGAGTCAATGTACTTTACACCCATGATTGCATGATCTTTCCAACATGATATTTTGGGACTAATTTTCAGGACCTGGAAGACACTCAAGAGACAGGTGATGCCAATAGACACACTCCTAAAAATTCCTTGAATATACAATAGGAGCTTGCATTCAAGATCACTCAGAAAATATTTAAATCCCCAAACTAACATTGTTTGGGGCACTCCTGCAGAGAGAACAATCAAGGCATTGGCTGCTGCTAGATGCACAAGAATCAAATCTGTGGGCTTTAATGTGGATTCTCTGCAGTAAAGCAGATAGTAGAAAAATAAAAAGAAATTTCCCAAAATTCCAGTTGTAGTTTGTGATAACAAAATAATTTTGATTGTCATATTCCAAAAGTCCATTCTGTGATTTGACATTATTTTCTTTAGAATATAGTGACCCACTATTCTTCTGGTTAATTGAATACTGAGAAGTATTTACATCTTGTAGTGAAGTAGGAACCCTTTAACTGATGGGGCTAGCTAACAGTTTTATAGACTTAGTTCAATATCTTCACAATAAAAAATATAGCAATGTGCAAGCAGAAATGGGACAGGAATGTACACTTTTGTCCATAGCAACAGGAAGTTAACTGATTTTCATACTGGGCATAGCATTAGCATAGGAAACACAACCCATTCCCCACTTCAACAGTGACAAACACCTCCATCTAAGGTATTACTACTCCACCAAGGTGCCACCTAATAATGCAACTCCTTAGGACTGATATTCAAACAAATTAACCTACAGGGCCATTACTATTCAAACCAATAAATTTCATTCCCTGGCCCTCATTGTCTATTAATCACAATACAGTGCATACATGACAATCCAGTTTCAAAAGTACCACAGCCTATCACAGTCATAATAGTGTCTTAAAATCTCAAGTTCAAAGTCTCTACTTATATTAATGCATTCTTTTAATTGCATTCCCACGTTAGATAAAAATCAAAAACAGATAATATAGTTATACCACACAAAATCACACATTATTACTGTTTCAATGCGGGTGATAGGAAGATTATATAAACATCTTGGATGAGTGCAGAATTCAAAACCTCCTAGGAAAACTGCAAACACAGCATCTTCATGTGAAAATGTTCTTTAAATCTCCAACTTTTTTCATTTTTACTGACAGCCACACTCTTCATTCTTACACTCATTCCACTTCCTCTTAGGAGATCTCCTTATCAACAGTCCCACAACTCTGACATCTCTAAGATATTGGAGTCTTCTGGAAAATTAAGACTTTACACTAAAAGGTTTATATAGTATTTTTTCTGGCCATTGAGGCTGGGACATCTACGTACTATTCCTAGACTCAATACCATTCTTTAGTCACAGGGATAAGTTCCACAACCCATTTTCTTTCCTTGATTGTAAAGCCAGAACCACGAGATCAAAGTTACTAAATTCTGCTGCTTGCTGGTTCAGGAATGTATACTCTTGTCAAATTAAAACTTCACTAGCTTTCTGTTTTCCATGGTTTCCTTTACCTCTAGCATTAGGTGTTTTTAAACTTTTTTATATACTATCCTGGCCTTGAACTCAGAAATCTTTCAATTACACCTTTACCAGCTTTTGTTTTAATGGCTTTCTTCATTACCTGTTTTTGATTTATCTAAAGCATGCTCTGTAGACCATCCTGGCTCAAACCCAGAGATCCTTCAGCCTCTGAATTTAGAATTCTGGCATCAAGGGAGAAACAGCACATCTGGCTCTAAGGTTTTTGTTTTTATATTTCTTATACAAAGTTGGTAACTTACCTTAGTAGGACATTGCCCTGAGGTCTTCACTCTTTATTCTATTTCTTAATCTGCATATCTTTTTGAAATAGGATTTAGTTACATTTAAATTCCTGGTGCTCTTTATCTTTCTTCAAATTATGCCAGAGTTCAGCCTTGGCTACAGTTCAAGTTCTGAGAAAATATAAGGTTTGGGGACAAAGAAAAGTTTTGGCCACATCGCGATTGCACCAAAATAGTCCTAAATAGCTCAGGATACCTTTATTTACACAGATAAAATTTCTTACCAAACTTACATGAACAGCTTTATTGGTTTCTAAATTTAAGAAATACATCACAATTTAAGAAACATGTCATAATCATTAAAAAAAGACCTTATTGTTTTCTTTTAGTCTTCCCCAAATACACATTTCCACACCATCAATAACCTTATTCTAGACATATAATTCAGCATTTTTGAAGGAATAACTAAATATTGATCCGGGCATAACCTTTTCTTACAGCACTTACGTTAACTGCCAGCCACTTGTTGTAACAAATTTTAAAGGTATTAGATATGAACTCATTATTTAAAAAAAACAGTGTTCAAACCTGTACAATTATTTCATGTTTTCAAAATTTATTTTATACAGATCCCCTTCCCACAAGAGTCCCATGTCTCAATTTCTCTGTAAAGGACAGAGCTTCATAATACACTGTTATTATCTCATCTTACCACACAATACTCTTCCATCAATTTAAGTTCTTAGTATAGAAAAGAAAGGTATATCCATCTATCATTTTTGCATTTTAATTTTTTTCTTGAAACATACCAGATTTTACCAGTGATTTTATTCTTGGGGTCTAGGGAACTTTCTTGAAACTGTTGGAAATATGCATATTCATAAGGCTTTCTTTCTAGTCTGTCTAGTTTGTCCATGTCATCTACAAAATCATAAATCTGAAATAAAAGAAACACATAATCATCTCAATAGATACTAATAATTGTTTGGACAAAATCCCACAATCCTTCATCAATTCGATAGAAAAGAAAGTAGGAAATAGTTTTGAATATACTGGAACAGGAGACCATATATACACCAGCAGCAGAGACACTGAAAGCTACAATTAATAAACTTGGTCTCCTGAAACTAGGTAGTTTCTGTAAGGCAAAGGAAAAGGTTAACAAGACAAAACAACTGTCTAAAGAATGGGAAAGATCTTTATCAATATTACATATAATAAAGGAATGATCTTAAAAATATATTTTAAGATACTCAAGCATCTAGAGGTCAAAACCCAAATAATCCATTAAAATATGGGGTACAGATCTAAATAGATAACTTTCAATGGAAGAATCTTAAATGGCTGTCAGAATTCTCAACATCTTAAGATTTCAGGAAAATACAAATAAAAAATCTGAGATATCATCTTACACATGTCAGATTGACTAAGGTCAGAAACACCAATGACAAGATTTCTGGGGAGACATGGAGTAAGGGAACACTTCTCCACTGTTTATGGAAATGTAAACATGTACAGCCACTTTGGAAATCTGTATTTTCAAAAAAAAAAAAAAACAAAACTGGAATCAACTAACTTCTTGATTTAGCAATAACACTCTTGGACATATACCCAAAGAATGCACATTTTTACCACAAGGAAATTATCTCAACTATGTTTAAAGCAGAATTATATGTAATATCCACAACTTGGAAACCACCTAGATGCCCTTCAACTGGAGATTGGATTAGAAAATTGTGATACATTACACAAATGGGCTCTGTTTTCTGGCAGTAAGCAGAGGTATGGCTTTTTAAAAGTGGTCTCCTGATTTAGCTTTAGTGGCAAAGACTTCATGGCTCTTTCAAGATACCCTGCTGCAAAAACACTTAAAGATGTTTATGAGCCTTATGGCAGTAGTGGACATAATAGACCTTAAAATTGCCCAAAGTTGTATTAAATATGGTTCCTGCCAGTACATCTGATATAAAGCTAAGCTCTCATAGACCAAAAATTCGAGTGGATCATGCTGCTATAGCTGAGAGAGCTGATAATCCTAGCTACATTTTAGGAGATGTCAAAGAAAAGAGAGACATAAAGACAGATTCAGAAGAAAAGAATAACTCAAAGTAAATGGTTTACAATTTGTTTTAAAAGTGTATTCTTGGGAGAAAAAGCTAAAGAAAGTCATTAAAATAAATAATGTAAACAATAATAATAAACCACATAAAGATGAAATATACACAGTCTGGATACTATATGTTATCATGCTATTCTGTTTTTTATTTTTTATTTTTTGACTGCAAAGAAAGTCGTATTAGCTGCTGAAAGACATTTGATTATAAATGTTACTGATTGAACCAACCTATATGCTTAAAAAATGTCTTTTCTTCTAAATTTAAGTCAAAAATATATGTTATTTTGGAGAAGATGTCTTCTTTTTATTTCCACAAAAGGTGAGAGGTTTTGGGTTAAACAAGTTAAAGAAATTTTTGATAAAGGAAGGACCCTTGACAAATGTTGGGAACAGATGACAAAGATAACCCAATATTTCAGAGCAATTCTGTTGCAATTTCTTGAGTTCTGCATTCAGAAAAGTTACAAGACTGTTGATTGAGATTGTCCAGCCTCATAGACTACTCAACTCAGGACTTGGTCATAATTCTAAAATTTCTTTGGGTCCCCCTAAGACTAACATTGTCTCCAATGAGCAGAAAGTAGTCTGGAGAGCTATTCCCACATCCTCAAAAAATGGATTATGAAAGTTGGTCTTTGTTAGAATATTGGTTGTTACGTGTTATATATAATGCTGAGGAAAGAAGTTATACAAAGGAGATTAGATTTGGAATTCTTATTTTAAAAATAAAGGGCAAGTGTGGGATAATTCTGTAAATAATTCTCACTTATATATGTTTATTAAAATGATGATTGTCCAGAAGGCAGGAAGGAAATAGCAGTGGATAATCAGACCAGAATAATTCTTGGACGGGAAATGCAGAGCAGCACACACACACCAGATTCTCAGAAAGCAAAATGAGAATTCTGGACTAAAAAAATGTACTAAGCCATCTCGCTAAAGATAGATAAGACTCATAGGTAAGTTTATTCATAAGTATGAGCCATAGGCAAAATAGTTTATAATTAAATAATAATATCTGTAACAACAATAATTGAGTATTTTGGTATTCACCTATATTTAATGTAGGGATATAATGTTAAAGAAAAGAAACCTATGATCACCACCCTATGAGACTCCTATGCTCAGATCTGTAAGGTCACTCTGCACATTTTTGGCAATGAATATTTTCTTCATAGCCAGAGTATGCTGTACAAGGTAGTATTGGGGGCATTATTCATATTCCATTAATTCCAATATTCTCATTAGTAAGTATTCACTTAGTTTATTAAGAATTAAATGTATATTTACAAAAATAGATGAGTTAACTGTATATACTGCAGATAGCAGTGGCAATTTATGTGCCATTGTTATCCTGTTAGTTTGACACCTTCCTCAATTTTTATAAGGTGTTTATAGTTTTTATAATATAAATACTATCAGGAAATGACCTTAGAAACAGTAAGAACAAACTGTATTTTTAATCCACAAGTTGTATAGAGGCAAATTTATACATGATTGACATAAACATGGCTAGTGTGATACAGACACAGTCACATCAGTTTGTGATCACAAAGCTATAAATATTAAACTCAAATACATTTAATTCTTATATGCAGTTTGTCTTCTCTACCTTGTATTTTTAATTGTTTGCAATTGTATGTTTTTTTCTTTAACTTTAGTTTGAGGGAACTAGAGAGATGTCTCAGCACTAAAAAAACATTGCTGTTGTTGCAGATGACTTTGGTTTTGTCTATCACACCCACCTTCTGACTCACAATTAATATCTCCTCTACTTTCAGTGGATACTGACACTGTCTTATGGCCAATGTAGGCACTGAATTTTCAAACTACAAATATACATTCAGGCAAAATATTCTTATACTCAAATAAAGATAAATAATAAATACATCTTTTTAAAATAAAGTTTTCAGTTCAACATGAATTTTTACTCTATAATAAAATGTAAAAAATAAATATCTCAATATTTTAATTAAATATAATGCTCTAAATATTGTTTGACACAATAGGAGATTGCCCTGATGCCAGTTTAATTTCACAAGTACAAGATACATCAGGTGTTTATGACTTCACTGGAAATATGCATTGTTATTTTTGCAAAGATACAGGCTATAGTGGTAACAGCCAGTGAACAACCAAAACCATTACACTATGCAAAACACAACATGAAAGGCTAACAAAATAAAAGCATGAGAAGAAAATAAAGTTACTAAAACAGTTAATTTTATATTCTGAATGTATTTGGTAATAAATTGTATTTGTTGTTGTTTTCAAGTCAGGGTTTTGTTGTGTAGTTCTGGCTATCCTGGAACTCCTTATGTTGATCTGAAACTCACAAAGACATTTTTACCCATGCTTTGCAAACAAGGGTATGCACCACCACAAACCGGATTATATTATTATCTTTTATTATTATTACATGGATTTATCTATCATAATCAAATTTATGATGATTTAAAATTTATGTGGTACATGTGGTATAATAAAAATAGTAAGAACTAATGAAAAACCTTAAATACTGTCAATGGAATATAGTACTAGTGTGGATTAAAAGTAGCTGAATGGTAGAACTAGGGTTTTCAAAGTACAAGGACCTATATTCTGTTGGCAAAAAGAGGGTGAGAGAAAGAAAAATTTTAATTTTTACTTAATAGAATAATACTACTAAAGTAAAATGTTAAGGGAAAAATTGGAATATAATTTAATCTATGAAACAAAGAAAGCACAAGCATAATTCTATAACAAAAGGGTGCTTGAGAAATACATGTGTTCCCAAACGTATGACAGTTTTTGTTGGATCTTACTGTAATATAAGTTCCCCACTGAGGGTGACTGTTAGTACCACAGAATAATGAATGCCATCTGTGAAGATGATGAAGGACTATGTAATAAGTCACTGAGAAAAATGCAACCTACCCTCCATACTGTGTTGATTATTTTTGAATTATTATTATCCTTCTTGTCATTGCCCAATAGTTTTACTCTATCTTTTTTTCCATATTACATTTCTAAGTTCAAGAGGGAGAATTTTAAGCCTATTTTTCTACAAATGGATAACTAATACAGACAAAGTCACCACTGCTTCTATAACCAGGTGATAAATGTAGTGTTACATAAGAATACATTTTTAACTTCATAAAAATTTACATCTTCCTAGGGTTCTGTGTTTTTTTATATTTCCACATTAATGTCTGCTATGGGCTTGAAATCATATGTTCACCCACAAAAATAATACATTAAAGAGAATTAACACATCATGGAAAGTAAGCTGCATTATTAGATTATTACTATAGTCTTTTCAGCATCTTAGCAGATGGCATATATTATCCTGATAAACCCACAGTTACACTCAGTGGAGAACTTATATTATAGTAAGAACATACAAGGAACACAATGTTAGGAACACTTCTAACTTTCTCAATCACTTTTTAGTTATGGAATTAACTCTTTATTTTCTCTGTCTGTCTGATAGACCTGTTTCTATCCCATATTCCCATTACCAGACTTGAGCACTTATCCAGGGCAATCTTTTCTGCTGGATATCTTATCTTTCCCAACTGAAATGGAAAGTACTCACCTGGCTTCATAAATCTGCAGGATGGTGGGATCATCTTGGAAGATCCTAGCACTTAAGCATTTAGAAGAAGTCAACTCAAACATGTGACCTCCCCTTTCCAGAACTGCAATTTTCATTTCATCTGCAGTGACAATGACAGCAGTAGCTATGGAAGTTGAAATTATTTATGAACATTTTACAGCTGCTCATTAACAAAAGTACCTCAGAGTTTTCTGTGATCATCTGCACAAAGTCAAAATGCTACTAGGAAGCATTGAGTTTTATGATCCCTCAGGATTGACTAACTCTCCTGTGGAAGCATTAGAAACTTTAAAGTTATTTTCATAAGAAAGTTAGTAAAAGTTCTATGTCTTCTTGGAGAGATGTTTCACTTACTTCTGGAGCCCAAGTTAACTTAGTTTTAAAATGATTTGCAAATTTATTAGTTAAAATGTTTTATTGGGTTGATGCTTTTGAATTATAGACCAATCACCCCCATTATCCACTTTCATAGTTAATTTTTAAAATCCACTCACCATTATTATCTCCAAGTCTCATGAGTTAAAAATAAAACATTTTGCTTTTTTATTGATGCAAGTTTGGGACTAATTTAGGGACAAATGTGGAAGTATTGTTTGCCTTTTAAAAGTTGAACCCTCAGAGAAATCTAACACATTGCCTCCAAATCCATCTGTGGCCAACAGGTATTAATTCATAAGTGAGTCTTTAGGACACCTCCCACTGCGCTGCAAATTTGTCTAGCTTGGTTTTGCATGGGTTTTATATATCCTGTCCTAAAAAGTAAATTCATATGTACAAAATGCCCTATTTTTTTTTTCTTGAACAAAACCTGCGTCCTTGGAATAATCTGCCACTTTGGATTCTTCCATTATTTTTGGCTATTCTCCCATGATGATCCCTTAATCGTTAAAGGAAAAGGTGTAAAACAGATGTTCCACTTTAGGCTGAACCCTGGAGAATCTCTTATACTCAGGAATTAGAATGATTGTGTGCCTATATGATAATTACCATATAATGCAAAAAGAAGATTCTCTGATTAGAGTTGAGAGTTATACTAATCACTTGGTCTGAACATAAGAGTATAAGGAACAGTTTATTACTATGTCTACATAGCAGAAGAATAGTTTTACATGCTTCCACAAAGCCTGTGTATACTCTAACCATATGTTTTTTCCTCTGACTATGCTGTAAACTGGGCCTTCAAATTATTTTTTTAATGTTTAGTTACTTCCATAATATTCATGAGCCTATTGCACCAGGCGTGCTGTTGTTGTATTTCTCATAGTTGACTCTTAGCGAAGATATATAATTACTTTCAGGACTATGAAAATTATCAAGTACAGATGAAGCTTCCGGTTGGCCACCAGCCTAATTTCCCATGGTCTATGGCTCCAGCATATGGAATCATCCACAAATAAGACATATAATGTAAGGACCATACACCCCTATACATTAAAGAATATTAACTTTGTTCTTGGTATTCTTCAGTTTGTCATTAATTTGTCAAATATTTTATCTGCCCCCATTTTAAAGGACTCAGCAGAAGAACATAATCAAGTATGAAAAAAATCTAATGAAGTAAGCATAAAAATGCATAATACCACAATTAGAAATAATATTAAAATATTTAGTATCGTTTAGTACAAATTATATTTATTTGATGGTATGAAAATATTTTTAAAAAATCAAATATGTCGTGGAATTATTCTAATACATTGTAAATGTTTGTTCCGCCTACTGACTTAATAAAAAGCTGATTGACCAGATGGCAGACAGGATGTGTGTGCAGGGCTACAAGTCTAAGAAATATCTGGGAACAGGAAGAGCAAGGGAGAGATGTCAGAGAGACACCAGCAGAGACACTGACAGAGATATCAGCAGACACAGAGGAAGAAAGACAACTATGCTGCTCTGAGAAAGGTACCAAGTCACATGGCTAAATAAATTAATGTAAATAAACTGAGCTAGCAATATGTCTGAATCATAGGTCAATCAGCATGAAATTAATATAAACTTTTGTGTGATTATGTGGGGCTGAGTAGCAGAAGGGCTGAGAGGGGCCTGGACCTCTGGATGATGCTAGAAAGTCTGGTAAAGAAACTTTATACTATAAAAAAGTGTGGGTTTTGTCATGAAACAATTATTTTAAATTTAAAAACTAATTTATTTTCAAAATGTCAGTATTCTTAGATTTATTATTAGTTCCTCAGAAGTTTCTTCAACTTCATAGATTCAGTTTTTTAATTTTTTTCTCTCAAACACATACACATATGTGTTCTTAAATATATAAATGTAACCACTTATTCAATCAGTGTTACTTGTATGTACAAGACTTCAGTGCTGACCAGTTTGCAGTTAATGACCAACTGGGAAGTTCTTCTTTGGGGAAGAATATTTTTCCCAATTGCAATATTACCTTAATTGTCTGCAATTCTTTGTCTATGGTTGAAAATGTATGAGCTTTATTTTTTGTATGTTATCATTTTTATCAGTATTATCTTTGCTCAGGTCATGTTTATTAAGCCACATTTATAAAAGATAAAAATCTCAAAGTGATATAAAAAGGTTTAAAATATTTACAGTGCTAAAAATTTGACTGGGCATTTGCTAAGTGTACATTTCCAGAACAAACGTTGGACTTCTGATGACTTTCTCTAATTACTGCTACAAGAAGATTCATGGGTCTAACATCCAGAATGCACGTTACATACCCACACAGATACACTTCAACACCACATAATTATGATAAAACAATATTTTGAACAAACAATTTTTCACTCATAAAAGTTTTTCTCTTATGATCATGTATTCTTTAAATGCAAATGTTGAGGCATGTAATAGCTTACAGAGTTTTTCTTCAAAATAAGTTTCTACATGTAACAGAAAAAAAGGATTTAGTAAGAGAAATAAATTCTTTCAAGTTTGTGCTCTCATTTGGGAAAATTTTGGAAGTGCTGCTTTGCTGGAAGAAATGTGTCACTTGGGGTAGGCTTTGGGAAGTTACATCCATACACCACCTCTAGTTTTCTCTTTCTATATCATGCTGGAGGCTAAGGATGTAGGATCTTGTTTTGGCTGGCATGTTTCATATTAGTTGCCTTGACATGTATTTTTATTCTAAGAGAAATCACTGTTCTTGCAGAGTATCCTGGTTCCATTTTCAGTGCTCAGAGAATGCCTCCCAATCATCTGTAACTTTAGTTCCAGCATATCTACTTCTGTCTCTTGGATTTCCTGGGAATTACTTACACACAATACAGATAATTATTGTACCCATTTGAGTATACAAGTAAAGTAAAAATAGACATTTCTGGAGTAGTTCTATACATAGATGGGGTAGAAACTCCTCACTCCTAAAGTCTCACTGATGAGCTACTGACAGTTGACAGTTGCAGGGGAAAGACAAATTATTCTGTTTGGATTTTGTAGTCACTGGTAGATTTCTCACATTCAGAAGATGATTCTACACTCATGCATTTTTATAAGGAACTAATTAGACAGTGAGTTATTAAAAAATAATTATAAGAAATTAGATAAAGATGATGTTAAAGATTAAATCAGGAGAATTGGAGACATTTATAAACAATAAGAAAAATCCACTGTGAATACTAATATAATAATTGCATGTAGTATTTGAAGTTATGGTATGTTCATTATTTTTTCTTTTGTGTATTGCTGTTTTTGTATGTGTGAACTTTTCAGTGTGTTCCTATGTGTACTGGACAAGCAAATGATTCTTCATTGTCAGGATTTTAAAAAGGAAGAAAGGGGAAAAAACAGAGTTTGTAGATAGGCAGTGTTACACAAGTCATGCCTCATGCCAAACAAGTTTATTAAGAACTAGAGCATGGCTTTTTAAAGTTCTGGAAATAAGAAATGAAGACAATAGTAAGAAAAATGGAGAAAGAGAGAGGGGGGATTCATACAGTAAGACAAAGACAATGGGAGACTGAATCAAGAAATGTTGCACAAAAGGAACACAGAATATCTCAAGGACAACAGGAAAGCACATAGTGGCCACAGTACTGCTTACAATTGTCTCTTATGTTAAGAAGAGATGGGTTCTTAGAATCACAAGCTTCAGCTTCTCTAAGGTGCTGAGTCAGAAAACCACTGCCTCTGCCAAGAATATTCCTGCTTGTACAGAAAATACTTTGTCCTCATTCTACACATTATGCACTCAGGAGGAGCCCCAGTCATTATAGCTTGTCATACCTTTGACAATTTGTAGGTAGGTGCTCATGTAAAATTATTACTGAGATTAAAATTTCTCAGATCTTTGATGGATAGTTTGATTTTTAACTTGATGGGCTTAAATATCTAAGTATTATAGATATCACAGTTGTGATTATTTGAGTTTTTTACAAGATATAAGCTGTATACAATCAACAATATTTTGATATAATAGACAGAATTTAGAACCAGGAATTAGTCCTTCTGTGAGGATGGACACTACAGAAATCCCAGAATGGCTTAAAAATCCTGAAGGGTATTTTGAGAGATACTTGTATTTAGAAGACATTAAACTGAAGAAGTGTTGGATGATGAAGAACTTTTTATTTATGAAGGTATCAGGCCAGCAGCATAGGAAGGAGTAAACAATAAAAATATACATATAAGTATATGCATATATGTGTGGATGTGTTGTATGTATATGTTAATTATTGTGTATATTCATGTAAAATTAATAATAAAATTTGATCAATAAAATGTAAAATATTGTCCATAAATTTTAGCAAAAGCATTTTTATTTAAAATGTGCTTTTCCACACCTATGTTATGTAGGGCCTTACCTATGTTTTCTTCTACCATTTCTAGTATTTCAGATTTCACATCTAGGTCTTTGTTCAATTGGGGATTAAATTTTATGCAAAGTGACATGATAGATAGAGTTGTCATTTTATTTGTCTATATGTAGAAATTTAATTTTCTCAACAGTATTTTTTGAAGATATTTATTGTTTTCTACTGTGGGTTTTGACATATTGTTTACTATTAAATGGCTGAAGTTACATGTCTTCATAATTGTATCTCAATATTGTTCTATTGGACAACCTGTTAATTTTTATGCCAATACCATATTGTTTTTATTGTTTCTGTAATATTTCTTAAGATCTAAAATGGTAAACTCACCCTTTAGCACTTTTCTTTCTTCTCAGAATTATATTTTTAGTTAGTGGTGTTTTTATGCCACATAAACTTTACTTTGTTTTTTTCCCCTATTTTTATGAAGAAAAATGGGGGGGTTCGGTTCTCATTGGAATTCTTTGAATTTGAAAATCCTATTTTTATAATGGGCCAAATACTAAAAAAGAATATACAGTTTGTACATTCATTGTATTTCAGATGTGGAGATATGAGCAGAGAATGAAAATCCTCTGATATTACACCATTTTCTTATAGTGTATTAATTACAAAAATATTGAGTATTAGTATGTATGACCACTTCCAAGGAAAGTCTCAGAAATTTTATCAACCAGCTGTAAATCCAACAGTGTACCATCTGGAAGATATCTAGGCATGTTGACACCTCTTAATGTTTTAAACTGGGCAAGCATAGGACCTGGATTTAGAGGAAATGTATTGATGTCATATAATCTCTGAAGCCTGGTAAGTATATTATACTATTGACCGATATCTAGGGTATAAAAGGTTTAAAATCTCCACTGATTCATTGTGAATTAATTGTCTATTTCCCCCATATTTTTACCACTGTGAGATTCAAAATTCACTATAACTTATCATACCTCTACTGTCTCTCTTTTCAACCCTGTAAACTCATTGAGTGACTCTATGGTTTTGTTAGGTCACAATCCTTACAAGAGACCTTCCTAGCTTTCAATCTGTTGTCAATTATCTATGTCTTCCATCCCCTTATACTGAGCCTGATCCTAAAACAAAAATATTAGGCTAACTTATATTTCCTCTGTACTCTACTCAAAATTATTTTCTGCTCAAGTTTTATCTGTTTTCAACACCTATATTACACTAACACACACAGTCTGGGTACATAGAATCTGTGTTGTTTTGGGGTGGAACTTCTTTAGGTTTCCTTTATAATTAATTTAAAAAAAATATTCATGGTGTCTTTCACATCAAGTTTTTCAATCCCCTTAATTTCCACGTCACCTCATATACACCCTCTGTCCTTACAACTTAACACCCTAAATAAAATAAAATTTAAGAGAATGCATTAAGAATTGGCAAAGAAACAAATCAGTCTCTTTATGGAAGATGTACTGTGACAGACACTGTCAGTAATAAAGTAAACACTTTTATCCATTCATTTTTTTTCTAAGTGTTCATTGCAGAGAGTCATTGGTCTGGATTTAGGCTGCTAGAATTCTTCTTAGATATCTTACTGTTTCCAATTGTTGTTGAAATTTTGAAGCTTTAAGTTAGCAGGACAAGTTTTTTACCTTCTCCATCAAATCACAGATAGTGTGGATGTTAACGTGGGCCATTGTGTAATCCTGGCCCTGGGCCTGGATATTTCTATGGTTGATCAGCCCATAGGCTCTCTCCTGTCTTTAGCTCATGTTCAGCATTTCACTGTTCACCAGTGCCCTTCATTTTAATGTTCTAATATTTCTATCATATATATATATATATATATATATATATATATATATATATATATATATATATATATATCTTTAAAACTGTTCCTTTCTTGAGATACTTAAATAAAAAATATATTCTACTTGGGTCTACCAAACACTTGTGTATTGCACGACATTTCTCAGCTTTAGTAGTATTTAGAAAAAATCTGTAGATAGTTTTAAATGCTAAATATAAATGTAGGTGTTCAGTAATGGTATGACTTTCATTGGCCCTAACTCTTGGCTATATGTTTACAATATGTAGCATTTAGTATAATAATATATGATCCATATATCTCTTCACACTCCATGGCATTTATGATGAAGGGGTTTTACATTTTGTTGAAAAATGTTTTCTGATATCTGGACTCATAAATTTGTTGTCTCCAAAAATCTCCCTGCTCACAAAATACAATGAAAGAGGAGAAGTAAAATGGTGTTCAATCTAAGGGTAAATTAATGACACCCAGAAATAAAGCCATCTAATTCAACTGAGCAATGAATATATGAGTTACCCAAGACTGACTCTATAATTACAGGGCCTAACAGATTTGTACAAGGTCTTTGGTTTATATGTTATACCTTTCATTTTAATCTTATATTATTTATATTATTAGTTAAGTATGTAGTGGTTTTATGATGTTACATTGTAAATAATTGTTGTGGGAATACCTTTCTGTATGCTGTGAAGAGCAATCTTTAAATAAAGTAGCTGTTTTGGCCCATGACAGGCACCATAGAAAAAGTAGGAGGAGGTATCAGAATAGGTAGGAGGAGCAGGGTGGAGTCAGAGACAGAAGGAGTGAGAAGCCCAAAAGATCAGCAACATGTAAGGAACACAGGTAAGCCACAGGCCATGTGGCAGGAAAGATGAATAGAAATGCGTTGATTTAGATGTAAGAGCAAGATAGCAATGTGCCTGAGCCATAGACCAGACAGCCTGATGTTAATATAAGTGTCTAAGTTATTTTGGGGGGCCTGAGCAGCAGTGGGTGGCTAAGGGCTCTGGGGCTGACTGCTGGTCTGTGGGTCTGGGCCTCTGGCGGCCCAGGACCAAAAAACCACAGTGTAACAAATAATTGTCCTGCTTATGAGTTTAATAAAAAGCACTGATTGGCCAAAGGCAGACAGGAAATATGGGCGGGGTTACCAGACTAAGAAAACTCTGGGACCAGGAAGAAAAGAGCATAAATGCCACAGAGACTCCAGGATTGCCACACAAGCCAGAGCATGCAGAGGACAACTATGCTGCTCTGAGAAAAGATACCGAGCCACATTGCTGAACAGGATTAGAGTCACGGGTTAGATTAAGGGTAAAGGGTTAGCAAGTTATATGCCTGGGCCTTAGGCCAATCAGCCTAAAATTAATGCAAGCATTTGTAGGTCCCTGCGGGTCTGTGGGTCTGTGGGTCTAAACCTCAAGGCTAGGCTGGAAAGTCTGATCCTGAAACCTCTTACTACATAAGTGGGGTTTTGATTCTAACCCCTTCTCTTGTGCTGTCTTTTTGTGTTTTGTTTTTGTTTTTTTGTTTTGTTTTGTTTTGTTTTTCGTTTACTTTACCCAAATTCCGTGAGTTGGTTTTGTTTTATCTTATTGACTTTTATTCTGTTATGTTTATTCATTACGCCTTATGAGGCTGTTCTTATGTGTTTATACAAAGGAAATGGATCTAATAGGCAGGGTAGTTGAAAAGAAACCAGGAGAAAAAAAGTGAAGTGAAACTGTAATTAATATATTGGTGAGAGTCAGATCTATTTTCAGTAAAATGTTCAAAAATGAAAAGAAACAAAAGTCTCTGGGATACAATATGGTAATCAAATAACTTTTGTCTTTCAGTGTTTTGTGTAATGCATTCTACTTACTGATATCTATATGTAGGCCATTCCAAGTTTGGGTAAATTGTGATACCTTTTGATTTAAACTACAATGATTTTATTGTGATTTTATCTCACAAATAAAGTCTTTAAAAAGCTAAAATGAAATGTTTCTTACACAATAAAAATGGATCATGTAGACTGCTTATTAAACTAGCTTACAAAACTCTCATGTTTATTTTAGATAATCTTAACATATCTACTTAATTTAGTGTATTGAGCTTTTAAGTGAATTGAGCTAATGAACAAAAATTTATATTGTTTTCATAATTAAAATGATAAAAAAATTATTTCTTATCTAGACCAAAAAGTGATTGGACACAATAGTGTAATGATTCACAAGAACAAAGGGAACATACATAGTTAGAAAACACAAATTAGTGAGGTGGTTGATATTTACCAACCACTAATTGTGACTGTTTAGTAGAGTAACACAGACTCTTAAAATAGAGGATAAGGTCTAAAAAGATTAGAAGGTAGACACTAGGATTAGAATGTTCTGTGTGAGTCTGGCTTCAGGGGAGTTTCTGCTAGAACTATAAGTGCTGTGAATGTGTTGCACCATAAAACCAGAGCAGCTAAATGATGAAACATCCTTTTTTTTTTTTTTTTACAAATTGAGCCATGAATGACAGTAAGGGGCCTATTCCTAGGGAAAGTGCTCCCACAGACAGAAGCTGCCTATTTTCCTCCATTGTTTACTCAGGTTGCCTAGCAAACAAGAACACTACTCGCCCCACCCATCAGAAAAGTGATTATGAGGAGATTTTATGGAAAGAGCACAGGACTTTACTTTGTACATGGCTTTTGCTGATCAATAAACTCTTAACTTAATGCCTAGCCATATTTAGGATTGTAGTTGGAGCAAATTATTTTCCCCCTTTAGATTGTTTGTTGGTCTAATATTTACTTGATCCCCATCAGAAAAACCTTGACTAAGCATTTCCACTGCCTGTGTGTAAATTTCATCATCGAGCTCTTTGACCATGAGGAATTCAAGCCCCACATTGCCTTGCAAATGAATAACTACCTGCATGAGTATAAAAGCCTATGCCTTAACTGTTATCATTGTGCTAGTAAAGGTGAAATAAGTAAAGAGAACATTGTGAGCATATTTTATCCTTACTAGACATAAGCAGTTACATGGGCCTCTCTTTCTTTCTGGCTTTGAAGCAAATTCTGAAATATAAAGTATTCACCTGTTTTTTTAGCCTCATGTGAATGGTTCATCAACATATTCTTACTTTTAATAACAATTTCTGTGGGAGAGGAAGGCAGTTGAAGTCTAATATAAAAGTTTGAGATTCTATTGCTCAACTCCCTCCAGAATGACAATTTTCATGTCACATGCATTGACACTGACAGTGTAGCTTTGGGATACACAATCATTCATGGAATTTTTTCCAGTTACTAATTAAAAATACACTTAAAAGTATTTTGTGAATATCTCCAACAACACATAGTGTTTTGAAGAGTATCTGAGTTTTCATTTCTATAGAGTAACTGGGTCTACAGTGGAGTGTGCTAGAAGAAATCTATGAAGTTTCTATGTCTCATTGTCCCTATGCTTCACTAACTTCATCACATACAAATAAATTTACTTCTTTGAAAGATATTTATAGCATTTACTACTTAATGTCTACTTGAGTATTTCATACATGTATATAATTTTTAATCCATCACACTTTTGATTGTATTCTTGCCAAGTTTTTCTTTACCCCACCACTATTTCCTCCAAATGCTATGTCTCTCTTCAAATAAAATAAAACATGTCAAAAAACTAACCATTGTGTCAATATATTGATGCTAATAAGCTTCTAGAACAGTGGCATCTATGGAAGTATAGCATGTCAATATTCAGATCCATAAAGACATTTGACATGTCCTCATCCAGAACTTATTTGTGATCAATTAGCTCTTCAGAAGAGATGACACTCTATATTAGGGAACACTTTTGGCCAAATGTTAGCTTTTCTTGACTCACTGTAGAAGAGTTACTGAGATTAATATCTTTCATTTAAGCATGTCTATTAATATCATTTTTCATGTCTTGTATAAAAAGCTAAACTGATGATACACACTTTATCGTTATATCTCCTCTGACATGTCTAGGAAACAGAATCTCACAGTAAGCTTCCTGATTCCCTGTCTTTTGCAATCTTTAAATCTCCCTTATAGTATGATCAGTAAGTCATAGGTGCACTTATTTTGGACATAGATATATTAGACTGCACTGGCACAACAGAGTTAATTATGAAGTTTTATTATGTTGAATTTCACTGTAATTGTCTGCATGTTTTCTAGCTACAGTTCTTTGATGAAGGGTGAGGCTTATACTATACTGGGAAAATGAGGATAGGCATTTAGAATGTAATAAGTACTGACTCTAGCTTAGAAAAGTAAAGATAGCAGATTATTTTTTAAGATCTATGACCTCATTCTTTCTGCGATCCAGCACCAGGCATGGTTTTCCTCAATAAAGCAGAATTACTTACAAATTCATTTTACAATATAATTTTTAGCTTAAAACCAAAACTAAACATCCAACAAAAACATTTCAAATACACTAGGACAAAGTTATTTTGCTTTTAGGAAGTTAGATGCACAGACCCCTGGGCCACAGTAAACTAAGAGATGAATGACACTCCACCCAGCCCAGGCAGAGATCCTGGTTTCCAGAACCCCAGCCCTGAGACAAAGCCCTTGGAGCTCCACCCTCACTCACCTCTGCCCAAAATACAGGCTTACAGAGAAAGCTCCTGCAGGCCAGAAGCCCCATTAAAACACAACTCACTGGACATCCCTAGTCCCTAAATTTCACCCGATTCCCCACCATGTGTCTGAGCCACAATAGATAAGAAAACCCAAGTGCGATGAAGAAAGTGATTTGGACCCATACAAAAGACAAGCTTGAACTTACACAAAAGCATCTAAGTCAGGATCTCAGGGAATGCGATTTTAACTATAAATGAAGGAACAATAGGATATTTCTGGAAACAATTAGGTTGTGTTTTTTCTTCACTCAGTTTTATACATAAATAACTGAGACAACATGGAAAGCTTGGAGTTTCCAGTGCTGCACATATTCATAGAGTCAGACAATAAGTCAATCCACAGAGCTGCTGAAGGAGAATGCGGAACTACTTATCCAAAAGACATTTAAATGCATATTTCTATTTTCTAAAATTATTCATAAAATATTGAATATACCCAGAAAATAGTGTTAAAAAGCAGTACACGAATGAAATCATTTTACAAGTAAAAGTCATAGTTTTTTCCCACACGAGGTGCTTCATAGCATTGATTTGGCACTAATTCGGTAGTGGGGATTTCCCTCTCCCAATTCTGTCTTCCATCCTTTCATTGTCTCCCCTATTATGTTAATTCCTCTGCTACATTTTTCTCCAATTTTGCTCTCACTTCTTCTTTTCTCTAATTCTCCCTGAATTGTTCCACCCACGACCAAGTCCTGAGTTCTAGAGATCAGGGAAAGTAGGCTGATGTTCACTCTCGACCTCCAGATTTTATAAATGGATGCTGTTTTTTGTTCTAATATAATTTCTTCTGCCAGCAACCAAGCTTACAAAACTTGTGCAAACTAATCTTGTTTCTTGTTCCAAGCTATGAAAAAAATTAAATGTTCATGAACACTGTATGATATTGGAATGATACAAAGATGTTTCCAAGCTAGTTGGAGTCTATAAGACTAATTCATCCATATTTATATAGTCTTCACTGACTTCTATGGAATACAAAGATATTCAGATAGACCTGAATGATCCAAAGTGTTAAGGACTATTTTTAATCCTTAAAATTTAGGAGACAAAGTTTTCCAGAGTCATAAACTCTACCATGAAAAAAATCTACGATGCATTTCTGTCAAGGCAGCTATAACAGGCCAACTAAGTGATTCTTTACAGAATATAAAATTTATTTTCACAGGAGAATAATTAAGAAAAATAGTAAAGCAGAAACTAGACTTATGCTAGCAGGAAGGAGCAAACACAATTTTAACTTTATTTTTGTTTTTGTGAATTTTCATTGTACATAAAACTGTGTCAGAATGGAGCTTCTTATAAGAACAATGTATTTCACTAAGCAAATTTTCCTCATACTGCTCATCTATCATATTCTTATAACTTAGTAAATCTTCATTGTTCCCAAGGACAATTATCCTAATATATACTTTTTCACTCTTAAATTTTTATATTTATATACATTTTATAAACCATAAAAAGAAAAACAATATGTGTGACTGGTTAACATTTTTATTAGTTGCATTTTATTTCCCTTTTATTTCTTTTCTTCCTTGTTTTTTAAGCCAGGGCTTCTCAACCTTTATTTTGTTGTTTTGGAATTCATATATACATCAGGCTTTCTTTGACTTCACAGATATTGGGCTAAAGTTAAGTGCCATCATACCAATCCTGTAATTGATATTTCCATAACAGGCATTATTTAATTAATGAACTTCTGTATTTCTATTTCTTACAAGCAAATTTACTTTATTGTCATTAATGGTAGAAAAGAAATCTATGAAATATATACATATGTATGTATAACACATTTTTGTTAGATATTTTGGTGGTAAAACACCAAATTCTAAATGTGTATCTTAATACACACATAATAGAATGGGTCTCAACCTTAATCAAAAATTGTGGCTTATAAAATATGCAAATCATTACAGTAAAATTCAATAAAGAAATCTCTATAAACAATTTACTGTTTGTTGGCCAGACCTATTTAATACAATTGTACAGTACAACTGAATCAAAGTCATGGTGATGATAGTAATAGAGAGGGTTGAAGCTTATAGGAGAGAAACAATAACTTCGCTGTAATATTGTATCTTCTACAAATATGGCTGTCTAATGTATAAATATGAAAATGATAGAATGCTAATGTAGAAGGGCTAAATCTCATTAATTATCAACCATAAACCAAAGAATATAGACAACTAGTAAATGCTAAGATTTGTAGAAATAATCTATTCCAGGGAAGAAATTCCCAATTGGTCATCAAATACATATTGTTCTGCACTGAAATCTAATACATTAAAAAGCTGCAGGAAATAAAATGTTTGTATTTATATATATATAAGAAAGTGTGTGTGTGATGTGAAAAGGCAAATAAAAAACATAGAACAGAAAATCAAAAACATCATGTGATGTACATGTTATGTGTTGGAAGGTATAAGAAAAATGGGAAATGATTTAAGAATACTTAAATTTTAAAATTTGAAGAGATATACTTTTAAATATAAATCGTGTGCATCATGACAATTCACATTTATCAGTTTTTAAAGAATATTTCACACCATTATTGTTAGATTAATTTGTACTACATGATATAATCTAATTACGTCTTTTTTAAATGTGATATCATGCTTTTTCTTTTACTGCTACTTCAATGAGATATTCTCAGATTTGCATAACTTTGTTGTTCTGCTTAATACAGTAAAGAGGAAAGATTAGATATTTGACATATAATAAATAAATTGAACACAGCCAAAGCAATGTCAAATTTCTATAATGTTTAGTGGCCTAAGGTCCCACAATAGTATATCCCTAACCTTGAAATTACCATATACTTGAAACATAGACCATGAGATATAAAACTATTGGTAAACTTAAAGCTTCATTCCTACTGAATTGTTTTCATAATGTTGGAAATAATCACAAATCATAACCAAAGGGTGAACCCTAAGAACTATAACAGTAATAATCCCAGTGTAATAGTTTCATGCATATCATAGACTAACCAACAACTTTATGATTGAAATAAAAGTTCACGTCACAAAATCAAACCTTTGCATGTCAGCACTATAACATAACAGAGCATGTGGATAGAGAGTACATGGAGACTGAGGAAGAAAATTATACTAATGTTTAAATATTATTACATAGTAATGAACTGCTTCCTCTGCTCATATCTTCAAAGATTAAAATATATCTTAATGCTCTTTAAATAGAATTCTTTCTGTAGTCTATATGCCTGAACACATAGATCAATAATCACTTTAGGTGCTGAGAATAAGAGACTTTGGAAAGCCAAACTTAAACCGGAACATACAGATTGCTTCTTTTTCTTAAAACACTCAGATCATCATTTAATAAAGGTAAAAAGGGTGGATAAGAATCATACATGGCATGTGATTCCAAGGAAGCTGATTTTGTCTAGACTAAGCAGGGCACTTACACATGAATTGACTTGATAGGACTTTATGCACAAAGACTGCACAAAAGAAAGCCAGACAATAATTTAAGTATGCTGAAGGGGTCAGTAAATTTCACTCCTAGATGAATATCTATTGGCTACATGTGACAAATTGTCAGATTTCTATAGGGATTCAAACTTAAAGAACCTAACAATGATGCTACAAAAATATCTTAGACACATACTAACATCAGTAAGTAGTCTTTGTATTTTTTCTTTTGATCACATGAGATAAGGAGAAATTAGTACTATTATTATAAAAAATGTAGAGAAGATAATAAACATGCACTGATATAAAATTCATATGCATCTAATATATGCAAACATATTAAGTACTGTTATAAATCGTTTAATTTTTAAACAACTATTTATACTTTTGGTTCAAGATATCAGTGATATCTATTTCTAATGATACAAAGAATCTTCACAAATTTTCTTATGAAACTGACTTCAAAATTTCTATCACCTTCCACAAGAGACTTGATCAACCTTCATGGATAATGAAGACTCAATGCATCATACAAAACTTTGTTTTTGTTGAGTTAACACATTGTTAATGAGCAACTAGAAAAAGTTTCATGAATTGTTTTGTTTTTCCAAAGTCTACACTGTATTTTCTACTACAGGTGAAATGATAATTGCATTTCTAGAGGGACATGAGGTAATGGACTTCTACCTTTGATGTGCAATGATTCACTTTCAAATGCTTCTTAAAAGTTAGGATCCCACCATTCTGCAGTCATATTAAGACATGTGTGTAAATTGTATTTCAGTTGGAGTAAAAGATCCAGCAAATGATAAAGACCAGGGTAAGTGCTCATGTCTGTGAATGGAAATTAATTTTAGAAACAAAACTATGGAATAGAGAAAGAAGTTTAAAAAGTAATTTCAAAACTAAGAGGTGACTGAGTAAGATTAGTGTTTTGAACTTTATGCCAGTCCATGTTTGCTCTTGCCATATCAGTACCACACTGTGAGTACACCAGCACAATACAAGGCATCTGTAATGGTATAGAATATGTCCTGCCAGGTTTTAACTCATCTTACACATCATGATGTGTTGATCTTCTTTGAAGTATTAATAAAGATGAACTTCTCATGATCTCACGTCCATAGTAGACATTAAAATGGTCATACATAAAGCATGAAACCCTTGCAACATAAAGGATGTAAATATTTTTCTGTGGTCAAAAAGGTTTTTCCATGTGACACTATATTTCATTAGTTTACAGAGGCAGTTATAACTTTGTATTTAATGATCAGTTGTAAAATGACTAGTTTGAAAATGAGTTCTTTCAAACATTGAAATGTAACATAGGATGGAAGATAGAATATTGGACTATGGCAAACACTGTCACATATGTCCTGAGCTATCTCTCTTGGACTAGTTTTACTCTAATGGTAAGGAAAACATGATACCATGTCTTCCCTCACTGTTTATTGTTGTTGCTAATAAAATGCAGGACCTTGTGCTTTTCACCAAGACTCTACAACTCAACATCATTTTGCTTATACTAGTGATATGTCCCCTTAGACAATATTTAAGGATTTATGTTATTTCCATTGTTCTTTAGTATCCAATGTATGCAACCTGTAATTTAATATATCATGAATTTCATTCTAACATATAAATCAATATAAAATTATCAATTAACTAAATTGAAGTACTGAATTGTTTTAATCAAAACACTTGCAAATCAGGGCTAGCTGTGTTTCTGCAAATTTGAGGTCAATACAATCTACTTAGTAAATTAAAGGCTTTGCAGAGCTACCCTGACTTTAGAAAACAACAAAATTCATTTAGCATAAATAGCAATATATAGGAACAATATACAGAAGTTTTAGATGAATTATTTTTAGTTATTTCTTTTCTACTCATTCTGGTAGTGGTTTGTCACATGTTATGTAGCTTGTTGTTGTGGGTTTCCCAACAATGGGATTGAGGTGTGTTTCTGATCCTTTTGCTTATGCTTGATACAGTTTTTTTTTTCCTCCTAGGTCACCTGTTTAGCGTTGATATGAAGGTTTGTGCATAGTCTTACTGTATCTTGTTAGGTCATATTCAGTGGATATCTCGAGAGGCTTGTCAAAAATTAGGATGAAAAACAGAAAAGGAGTCAATCCAGTGGAGAGTGGAGGTGGGCTGAGACTGAGAGGAGTGGAGGGAGGGAAACTGCATTCAAGATTTAATGTATCAGCAAATAAATGTTTGAATAATTTTAAAAGCTCTTATGTTTATTTTTAAAGAAAATAACAGTTAACTGTTTTAGTAATACATTGGTAGTCACCACTATATCCTTTATTTTTGCAATAATAAATTTCTGGTGTAAATGTAAATGCCAGTTCTTTTTTATACTTCTGAAATTAAACTGGGGGAGAAACAATCACATCAAAAGACACTTAGAACACTGTGGTTTTTTCATAATCCTGAATGCCTTATTTCCACTTGACACACCCTTGTTGAGTTCATGGATTAATATAACCCTATTTTTTAAAAATTCATCTTCATTCATCTATTTCTATCATGTATATCAAAGATTTTTCTGAATGCATATGTGTACTACTAAATTTCAGTGAATTCAGAGATCATAAACATGTGTTACTTTCCACCAGAAATAGAGTTGCAGGTAACTGTGAGCCACCAAGTGTGGACTGAACACCAAACTCAGGCTGTCTGTAGTAGCAGCAACTGAGCCAACTCTTTGCTCTCCTCAGATGAATACTTACAGGATAAAACATACGGTTTTATGACAGATAATTAAAAATATGTCTAGTAGAGAACACAATGAGCATTTAAGTACTGAGTATTTTTTAATATCTCTCATAACATTTTTAATCATAGACTGTGTACTGTGTTTGTGTCACAATAACCACGCTTATAACATTCCTGTATCATCTTTGATAGTCAACAGCTTTTGCATTTAAACAGATGTTTATTCTCAGTTTTACTAAGGTCAAATTATGACAGTGTCCATATTATACACTTGGAAAAATGAAGGAAGGTATCAAAATAGCAGGATAGCAGCAACTCATAAACTGTTTTTATAGTTTTCATATATGAACTTAAAATAATTTTGGCATTATATTCTCAATTCACATAAAAATCAACTATGTGATTTATTACTATTGGGAATATTGTCTTTCATTGAATGTGAACATTACCTTGATATGAAGAATATTGTAGGTCAGAAGACAAATATTCATTTCAAGAATTGAGCAGATTGACCTCACAGCTGTGAGTACAATAGTAGTCTCATATAGTAATAGTCATTGGTCATTAATTCTTTTCTTTAAGCTTATTTTAAACTTGCTGCACTGAAATATTCTGTTCTCAAAGATTTGGTACAGATACCTCTTAGTTATTGTCATTTAAAGAGCCTCCAAAATCACAATATGTCTTAAGATGAATCATCTTGACAATATTTGTAATCGTTTTGTATTCTCACATGCCACAGAACAAAACCATCGGACCCCGTTCTCTAAAAATGTGCCTGTTATCTTAGTAGGTAAGTAATGCCAGCTATAGAGAACTTTTAAAAGCATCCAGAATGTTGTGCTTTCATATGTTTTTCTTCTTGGACTATATATATAAACTGATGGACTATATATATATATATATATATATGTATACTTAGACTATATATATATATATATAAACTGATGGCATATTTTAAGTATATGTCTATCATACAAAGCGGCAAAAGCATAAATAAAGAAAACGTTTCTGAAACTGTCATGACAAACACTTAATTCAATTAATCTCTCAGGAAATATATAGATCTGTTCATAAATATTTTATTATCATTATTGGAATATGGGTCTCAAACTAGGCTTCCAGGAGTTTCATATGCAGCTTTAAGATTCCATGAAACCAACAAATTTAAACTACATTCCCTTTCTTCTTTTGCTTGAAATTCATACTTTTTTCTTTTTAAGACTTTAAATCAAAACTGTACATTTCACATGAATTTCTCAAGGAAAATATGACTTGGAACTCAATAGAAATAGCAAAAACAAATAGCATAACAGTTCCAAGAGTTTCCATAGATGTAAAATTCTGTCATGTGTATTTAAATTAATTGCTAATGGGATGTTTCTCGGAACATTGGGTGACACAGGCATACACACACACACACACACACACACACACACACACACACACACACACACACACACATGTATATGCTTCAAAGAATATTACTGAACAGTAAACTCCAAATTTACTTAATGTTTAAAGAAATTTATATTGGTTTTTATAGTGGAATAAGTAGTTGATTTTATAGTTGATTAAGTAGAAAGGTTCCATGTAGATTTCTATGTTTGAATACTTGGATTAAAGAAAGTGACACTATTGTGAATATGGCATATTTGAAGGAGTAGTGGCCTTATTTGAACAAAGAATGTGATTGTGAATATGGGCTTTGAGGATTCGTATGTTCCAGCTATGCCCTGTGTTTGAATCATATCACTTCCTTCTGCGTTTGTTCTTGTTTAACTCTCAGGTACATCTCTAGCTCATGTCGTCCTGCACACTGTCATGTTTCCTGTAAAGAGGATAATAAACTGAACATCTTAAACAGCAGGTCAGATCAAATTAAGTGTTTTCATTAAAGAACAGCTGTGGTCATGGTGTCTCTTCACAGCAATAGAAACCCTTATTAAGGTTAGAAAAGACAATTATTTAGTGTGGCATTGTTCTGATAGGCATCACCATGTATTTTGTTTGTAGGAATACATAATTTTGCATCTTATATTAGAAAATAAATTCAGTGTTTTAACTCCATGCTTAAGTTAATTATGGAATCTTAAGATAATCATGGATGAAAATGGTTCTGAAAATGATTTGAAGAGTGGGGACTCGGATAAAGATGTTTCAGAGGGGAGGAATCTTAGTTTGTAACAACCATACTGGAATTGTGGTATTTGTTGAGTACGTTTCTTATTTATGATCTTGTCAGAAGATAAAATTTATAAGATATTATCCTCTTTGCCATTTTGCTGGCATATTGTGTTTACTTTTATGCTCTTCTTCAGCCTATAAGTTTCATTATTTCTTGATAATCGCTTTTCTTCAATAACTCTAATATATGTGTCTATGTGATATAATTTTTCTAAAATATGTGCTAACATACTGTACATTGTCACATACAATATTTTTTTTGCATTTTAATAATTGTTTTCTTTGTGGAAGCCTATTGCAGGGTAGAAAACCAAAGACCACTGAGCATCACAATAATTGAGTACCTGACTTAAGTAGACTTTGTTACTACATAGAGAGAAATATTACTCAGATTGCAGCCACAAACTTAATCTATAAGAAGATTTTAAAACTTAACACCAAAAGACATATATATTGGTTGAAAACTGGCAGGACTGGACATAGAGTAAAGCAGTCAAGCAATTTAAAGAAGCTAAAAACATGAGTATTTGGGGGCATTTTAATTCTCAGTTTCTAGAAAATGTTTGATAATTTTCTAATGGATTTTTATAAAGAGACTACAAAGGAGAAAGTGAGTTTCAGGTTAAAACAATGAGGACTCTACATAGGAGAAGCTGAAGGAATCGTTGTCATGTCACAAGACCTTATGTATATTGAGCAATATAATTTCTCATTTCACAACTTTTATTTTTAGAGGAGATACACATTAATATTGATATATTTAATGTTTGCCTTTTATTGGCATTGTATCCTTTTACACCATGACTAGAATATATTATTGTATTCTAGAATTCTGGCATTATATTTGGTTGTAGGGGCTATCACCATTAATTGTTTCATGAGCCAATATTACATAATTTTTCATGATTCATTTTCTATTAAGCCTGATGTGTCTACCTCTACCATTATATACATTATGTAATATTGATATTATACATTTTTATAGTACATACATAGAAATTAAATACTCCTGGAAAATTTGAGAATCATGTATTCATATGTGGTCTGGGCTGGCCTTAAAAATTCTGAGATGAAAATATTCTTTGTGTCAGTTTCTTAGTAGCCAATGTAATAAAGCCTTCTTCTACAACTGCGAATTGCAAAAATTCATCAATAATTTTTGGACAGTAGAATAGCAAGTTCATATTCTAAAGGAAATTTTCCAAAATTAAATAATGGATTTCTTGAATCTGGCAATCAGAATTATATTCTTATCACAAGTGACAACTGGAATTCTGGGAAATCTTACTATGCTTTTTTACTATCTAATTATTCACTGTGGGGAAAGGGCATTGAAACCGATAGATTTGATTCTCATGAACATAATGGCAGCCAATGCCTTGAATATTCTTTCAGCAGGAGTGCCCCAAACAATGGCAGCTTGGGGATTTAAGCAGTTCTTAAATGATTTTGTATGCAAGCTCTTTTTATACATTCAAGGACTTAGTAGGAGTGTGTCCATTGCTACCACCTGCCTCTTAAGTATCATTCAAGCTATGACCATTAGTCCCAAGAGATCCTGGTGGAAAGATCATAAAGTCAAAGTTGAAAAGTACATTGGCTGCCACATTTTTCTCCTCTGGATCCTGTACATGCTTGTCAATTTTGTTTATTTGGCATACACTTTTGTTAAGAGGAATAGCAAAAATGTGACAAGGAAGGTAGACTTTGAATACTGCACAACTTCAGGGCAAGATGATATCAGTTATTCACTCTATGCCGCATTGGTGGTGTGTCCAGAAATCTTCTTTTCTGTGGTTATGGCCTGGTCCAGCAGGTCCATGATTGTCATTCTGCACAGACACAAGCAGAATGTTCAACATATCCGCAGCAGTCATGGTTCCAGCAGACATTGCCCTGAATCCAGAGTCACCCAAAACATTATTATTTTAGTGTCTACATTTTTGGCATTTTACACTCTCTCCTCCATAATCAGAGGCTTCATTGTTCTTTTATATGATCACAATTGGTGGCTGGTGAGCATCGATCGCCTCATTTCTCTGTGTTTTCCATCCTTTGGGCCCTTTGTTCTCATGAATCATTACTCTATTGTGTCCAGACACTGTTTGCTCCTTATCAGAAATAAAAATCACTTAATATCATTTTAAGTATGCAAATGATATGATATATTTTGTTGCTATCCAATTGCTTACTCACTATTTAACCTAAAAACATCAATACAAATGATTAAGTAGTTGGCACCTTATATTTTAAAGATTATCTGAAACAAATAAAAGTATTGTCAGCTGTTTGAGTAATCAGCCTTTATAAGATGATTATATTCTTTGAGATTCCTTTTTCTTTTGAAGTTGAAGCTGTCAGAGGTGTCCCATTGACTGTATGTGCTAATGATCCAGGATAAGGCTGTCAATGAAAATATTCTTCTTGCTTTTATTCTTTCTGATGTTTTGGTTGTTTCACAATGTTTAAAGATAGCTCTGGATTCTACATTCTAACTTCAAGGTAAACTGTAATAGTTCCCAGCAAGGAACTTCTCTCTCAGGAACCTGGTCACATCAGAAATGCTCTAACCTATCCTAATACTATAAAATGAAGTTATGAAATCTTATGTCATACCAAAGTCAATTTAAAATGAATAGTTTTGTTGTAATTATGTAAATGTTTTACTTGTATTTTATAAAGAATTTTGCCATCATGAAGGATATTAAATCTGCAAATTTCCTAAGTTTTTGTTCATTCTGTATCTGACTTGCCAACAGTGTAACTAATGGTACGTTCAGAAAATGAGTTTGAATTAATATTTGATCCAGGTATTCTTAGTCTTATATTCAAAGACCCATTAAATTATAAATAATTTATAACGTTTTTATTTCTGCTCTATTTTTATAGTAAACATATAGGGCCCAACTAGATATACAAAAGCAAATATTTTGATAATTAAATTTCTGTTGACATGTAAAATAAACTATTTTTGACTGGAATGAAAAATAAAATTCCAAAACATTTAGAAAAATTGAGTCAAATATAAGGGAGAATTTTAAGCATCACCATTCAAATTTGGTATTTAAAAAATTGCATTCTTTCTTATATATGCAGATTCTATTCAATAATGCCTACCTGAGTATATGAAAATGGTTTAGGTATAACTTTAGTATAAGAATTACCAAGGAGAGTAGTAAATGTAGCACTGAGTTTGAGAAGATATATGATCTTTAAAGTATGTAAGGTGACATAATAATTATTTTTCTATTTTATATTCTGATTTTTTTTATTTTTCTGATGCACCGGGGAATAAATATAACTAATAATGTCAATTCAAATCCTATGCAAAGTTGCATGACTTCACTATTCCAGCTATAACTGTTTGGAAGTTTAAAATAATCAAAAGATTTTTGGCCTCCGCAAATGATTCTTTGAGAGGTTATTTCATATTATATCTTTAAAGCTTTTGTTTGTAAGTTTATTATAATAAGGTGATTTAATTTTAAACAAGAGGTATTACAATTTATTTCAAAATGTAAGCAGAGCCCCCAAGTAAAGGTAATAAATCACAAAGAAATATACAAAGACAATAATCACTTGGTTTTCATGTTAGAGCCCAGATAAACAGTTCAATAGAAGGCACAAGAACAGGAAACACACTCATTCACTAATTAGGAATCCTATATACTATTAAACTGAAAACAACAGTATATATGAAGAGGACCTAGAGAAGACATGTGTAGCCTCTATGCTCATGGATTCAATCTCTTATATGAACTTACTTAAGTTAAATTACATGACCTAATTTCCTGGTGTCATCCATCACCTTTGGGTTTAACATTTTTTCTGCTTCTTTTTATGGGAATTTCTGAGCTCTAAACAGAAGTAGTAGATGGAGAAAACCACCGTGCAAATATAGATGTCAGAAAGTATTTTAACCAAATAAAACACCCTTCATCATAAAAGCAGGAGACATACTGTTATCATACAGCCAACAGTTGGAAGACAAGAGAATATTTTTCATTTATTTTTACTTTTTGTTTAGGAATTTTAAAAGTTAATTTTACATACCAGGCACAGATCTCCTTCTCATCCCCACTTAAACCTCTTGTATGTTTCCAATCTGACACAACTTCCTTCTCATCCTTGGAAATGGTAAGTCTTCCAGGATAAAAGTATCTTATAAATAAGATTGACTGTATTACTGGCCACCTCCATTTATATTTAACATTCAAAACTCTCTACACTTTTCTAAATAGAAAATTAATTGGGAGATTTTTCTGCAAAACACAAGTGTTTGTAAGACTCAAATAGAATATGTTTTTATTTATCTATATCAATATAAAGAAGTTTTTCAGGAGAGTATAAATAAAAGGGAAAAAATAAGTTCGTTAAAATAAAGTTCATTGGTAAAAAACAGGACAATAGTGGACCTGAACTGATGACATGGAAGATGTAAAAATCCTGGCCAGTTTTGTGGCACCCAAGGTCTAGAACCAGAGTTATGTATTGACCTATCCTAAATCCACTCTATTTCTTGTCTTCTGAAGTTGATAAAAAAGGGGTCCTCTAAACTCAAAGCTGTAGGATTACAACAACACTAAAACACTGCATTAATAGACAAAAGGTGTTCCAGATGCCAAGATCCAGACTAATGGCTCTCTGAAGTGAATACTTGCAATTAAAGATAGATAAAATTGTTTACTGCCTGACTCACTCTGGAACATACAGCTTCTATGATATTCATTTTTGCTTGTCAATTTTAATATTTTTAATTTAAATTAATTTTGGGTGGAAGATTGCAAAATCACATGGTAGCTACTAAATAACATGAGAATAAAGAGAATCCAGGTGCATAATGTGAAAGACACATACAGTTAATAAAAATACTTAAAAATCCCAAAGAAATGACTGAATATATAGTAGTTCACAGAGAAGTATAAAATGCCTATATCATTTGCCAAAAATCATTTGAAGAAAAGCACAGTAGTCACAAAGCTTAGATGAAGAATATGTTTGAGTAGCAAGGAGGATCTGTAGAAAAGGATGGAAGACATTCCATGATTGACCATACAGGGTAGGAATGTCACTGATAAGGAATGTAAATTCTCAAAACCAATGAGTGTGGGAGATGGTGTTGTTCTATAGTAAATAATTATCCCACCCACTGGTTTAATAAAAAGTGTTGATCAGTCAAAGGCAAACAGGAATTGTGGGTGGTGCTACCAGACTAGGAAAATTCTGAGAACAGGAAACACAGAGCAGAAGGCCAGAGAGAATCTGGAAGAAGCAGAGGACAACCATGCTCCTGGGAGAAAAGGTACGAAGCCCCATGGCTGAACAGGATAAGAATCATGGGTTAGAGTAAGAGTAAAGTGATGTGGGAATGCCCTTCTGTATTCTGTGAATATCAATCTTTAAATAAAGGAGCTGTTTTGGGCCATGACAGGTAGCATAGAAGATGTAGGAGGAGAAATCAGAGCATGGGTAGGAGAAGCAGGGTTAAGTCAGGCAATCGAGCAAGCCACCAAAAGAGCAACATGTAAAAAACACAGGTGAGCCACGGGTCATGTGGCAGACAGATTAATAGAAATGGGTTTATTTAGATGTGAGAGCTAGTTAGTAATGTGCCTGAGCCATAGGCCAAACAGCATAAAGTTAATATAAGCATCTGAGTAATTTCTGGGGGCCTGAGCAGCAGCAGGGGGCTGCTAAGGAGTCTCCAGTGACAGGTCTGTGAGTCTGGGCCTCTGGCCACAGGGGACCAAGAAACCCCACAGCTACAGTAAAGAGTCAGCAAGATATATGCCTGGGCCTTAGGGTGATCAGCCTAAAGACCATTGTAAGCACCTGTGTGTTTCTGTGGGTCTGTGAGTCTGAGAGCCTAAACCTTGAGGTTAGGTCCAAAAGTCCGGGCCAGAAGCCTTCTGCTACCCACATAAAGTCATAGAAAGCTTAAAAATGGTCTAGAGGCTCGAACTCAAAAGCCAGCTTTAATTTATATTTAAACTGGAACTTATCCTTTTTTAAAAAGTAAAGAGATACAGATATTATGGAGTCAAATTTTACCCTGTAAATTTTATGAGTACCAAGACTCCAATTTTTCTTAACTTCTTGAAGATGAATATTTTTATTGTTCTGTAAAGACAAAAACAAAGCCCTGCACCATCCCTTGCTTGGTGAGGTTTTCTTATAACTTTTAAATTTGTCACATCAGTGTATGATCCATCATTTCTTTTTATCATGAAAATTTTCTGTTTGAATCAAGTCTTTATCAATTTTGATGGTATCTATAGCTTTTATTAACCTACAGAAAAATAAGTGAAACTGCATCCTCAATGTAGTAAATATCCTGGTTTCCGTTCTGAGGTCAACACATTTTTGAAGTAGGTAGGCTGATATAGCAGAGTAGTTTTTATTTCCATAGTTCAATACATTTCTACAGCTGTTGTTTCTTTATCATCAACACAAGAAAATTCAAAGTTAATATAGCATTATGTAATTTGTTCTTGGATTTTGTTGTTACGCTTTTTATTAACTATATCCTTTAGAGTTTTATTTCAGCTTTCCTTGACTGTTTCCCCTATAAGATTACTTGCTATACCAGAAATATGCTTTATATTATAATAAGCAAAATTGGTTTTATTTTGCTAGAGACATATTCTGGATCACTGTCAATCTTATCTAGTATTGGTATTTCTCATAATGACTATAACATCTAGTAAATGTGTGAGTATAGAATCAGTTTTTTCCAAACTCAAAACAGTTGTCAATTGAAATCCTGAAATATATCTATTGTAGTATATACATATTTTAATTTTCCAAATTCTGTAAAATAAAACATACCCATCTGCTAAATGTTATTTCTATGTATATTTTTATGATTTTTTTGCTAAGAATTGAGTTTGGTTTTAGAAGGTACATGTAGTAGAAATTTTAATAATTTCTTTGACTTGTTGCCAAGTGATGAAGAAATCTTATTTTTTAACTTGCGCTATTGATGTGATTTTCAAAAACCATAAGAGCTTTAATATATTTTGTATTAATTTCATTATTACCTTCTGTTAGAGGACCTGGCAGACCTATGTGGAATTGGGTGTATATAATGCATAAGGAATAATTTCTATCATTGATTATTTCTAGTAGTAGAATAAATAATAAAACTAGTTCTAACTCAAAGACAGTAGCTTCAATGGGTAAAACAACACTTTCTTCATACTGAGAATCAGTAAATATAAGAGGTTCTGTAAATTCCACTAATACCATCATAATAGCATATAATTCTGACTTTCAAACAAAATTATGAGGACTTTGAACCACTTTACTCAAATTTTCTAATTTATAACCTGTCTTTCCTGATTTATTTGCACCAATATGAAATGTAGGGACTCTGGAAATTGTCTTTTCCCATATAATTTAAGTAAGAATTCAATTAGTTCTCTATATAAATTGAATTCTTTGGCTTTGGAAATATTTGTTGTAAATCTCTCCCAAATATTACTGCAAACTCTTTGCCAAGGTTCACTTTTTGTCCATAATTATTCGTTTTCTTTATTTGTTAAAAATATGCCAATTTTTGCTGGGCCCATTTCTGTCAATTGATGAAGTCCTAATTTTCCTTTAAAAATCAAATCAGGAAAAGTTTCCCCATATATCTTTAATTTCTTACTTGGTTTGTGTAGTAGAAATATCAATTTCAACATAATATAATCTATCTGCACTTAAATTCCTGGAGGAGAGTTTTTAGAGTATAAGCAGAATAAAATTAAGGTCTGGGCTGACAAGATTCACATGTGTTTTCTATATTTTCTTTTATTTTTAATTTTGACATTTTCCATTTATAGAAGTTTGTCAAAATCACTTTATGAATTTTCCTAAATTTTTGTTTCTCTTCTGAATATCTTATCTATTGTCCAGAGCAGTATGGTTTTCTGAGGACAGTCTTTAGTTTCTGTAATTGTTTTCGGAATATGTTTCCTCCATGGCAACTAGATAACACTGAATTGATTTTGTTTTGTGGGCTTGCAAAAGTCCCTTAGGGTTTTTTTAAATAGCAAAAGTTTACCTTGCTTGTCACCTGCTGATCTGCCGTCATTGGTCTAATTCTTGCCTTTGCCAAACCTTCTACAAATTCCAGAAGAAAATGAAGTTTGGTTGGGGTCATTCTAAGCAACAGCATTGTTTATGGTAATGCATTGTTTACAGTCCTTTTTTATGTGATCTTGATTTCCACAGTTGTAACATTTAACATTTTGATTTTCCTTTAAACCACTAATAATAAACTCTCCTACTCAATTATCATCAGAGTACAAAAGTCCATATTAGTTTTATCTCAATTACAATCCTTAAATGTCCTTAATTTATCTTTAATGGACTAATTTTTTTTTATATTATGAGTTAGTATTTTTAAAGTGAGTGATTCAAGTATTATTCATCTATCTTCTGAATTTGTTAACATTATATTTAAAGCTGATATAATCATTGTAAAATAAAGGTTTCTCTTGGCCACTGCATCTTTTTTTTTAATTAATTTTCTCTGGTTCTTCTTAAATTCTATGCAAAGCATTTAAGGCTAACATTCTACATAAATCCAGGGTATAAGTATTATATAATGATTTCCTGTTCTCATTAACATGATCTCCCTCAACAAGAAGTTTGTCTTGGGGGATTTCCAATTCTCTATCTCTAACTTGTTTTTCTATTATTTTAGCTTCATTCTTCCATCAGATTCCTTACTATGATTGAACACTGCCTCCAAGATAGCTGTAACCATATCTGCCCAGTCTTTAGGGATTATTCTATTACAAGTTGACAAGTAATTTAACATTTGATATACAAATGGTGCGTGTATGCTATGTGTGATCTTTACTTCATCGAATCTCCTTCAATCTAACATTTGGCAAGGGGACTTTTCAGTGTTTCAGCTTTTGCATGGTTTTTATCATTTGGCAATTTCTGTGAAGATTTTAGATATATTAATGTTAGACATTTAAAAGTCTGAGGCTGTTTTTCTGTAACCTTATAAGGCAATATTGAGAATGGTTCTTTAAGTTCTTCTGTCACTGTTGGAGCATCTCTCTGATCAGTTTTAACAAGGTTTTCTAATATTTGTATCTTAGCAACTAATTTTTAGGACTAAAACAAGAATGATCAAATAATATTTATGATGGACATTATGACAATCCCATATACATTAGTTATCTTCTTTAATTATTCTATTTTGAATTAATCTACAATAACATCAAATATAGATCAAACATTTTCCATTGTAAAATTATTTTCTATTTTTTAATGTTGGATAAAAACCTCTTTATCTTCCTTAAACTAATTCTCCTTTTCAGGAAATCCAAATTGACTCACAAAATTTTCTGTCAATGACAATTCAAATGTGAGAGAAGTTATGCAGCTCCCTACTATGGCAATAGTTCTATATCAGGGTCCAGGAAAAACAAAAGTCCATGAAGAGAGGGAAGCCGTTGTCCAAAATCTAACCTCAGAGATTGTGAAGAAGAAATACATTGGGGAGGCTCTCAATAATGCTACATATTAACTGTGAACTGAAATCTTGGCCACCTGGGTAATTGCTCTGGCCAAATATAGCTCTGTCAGACAAGGGAAACTTTTGAAAATTGGTACTCCAAATGCTGAGTGTTAGATGTTGCACAAAATATATTTGATTATTAATTAAAGCCTGGAGCCAGATATTGAAGAAAAGCTTAAATATCACAAAGATATATAAAAAAAACTCTAGCCACTACTCACCTGCTGACTCCTCAGATATTTCCTCTGCCTCCAACCTCTCTGGTATGTAAGATGAATTTTTAAAATTCTTAAATAAAAAGGAAAAATAAATGAAATATATTCTCTTGTTTTCCAGCTCTTGGTTGTATGATTACAGTATGTCTTCTTTTGTATGATGGCACTTGATCAATTCATCTATATACACGTTATGGCTTTAATGATGAAGGGTGTTTATTTGGTTAAAAATACTTTCTGACATCTATATTTGCACTGTGGTTTTCTCCATCTAATCCTTCTGTATAGAGCTTAGAAATTCCCATAAATAGAAGACAAAAAAGAATGTTAAACCCGACAGTGATGGATGACACCAGGAAATTAGGCTATGTAATTTAACTGAAGAAAGTTCATATGAAATATAGGATATTGAATCCATGAGCACAGAGGCTGCACATGTCTTTACTAGGTCTTCTTCATATATACTATTGTTTTCAGTTTAATAGTATATAGGATTACTGATTAATGAATAAATGGGTCTCTGATTCTTGTGCTTTCTGTTAAGTAGTTTTTCTGGGGTCCAATATGAAAATAAAAAGATTATGGTCTTTGTGTCTTTCTGATTCATTACCTTTACTTTGGCTCTCCCTACATTTTAAGATAAATTGTAATACCTTTTTGCTTAAAACTAAAATCACATTATTATAATAAACTTACAAATAAATATTTTAAGGTCCTAATATGAAATAGTTTCTCAAAGAATCATTTCCCCAGGCCAGAAATCTGTTCATTTAAAAAAACTTTTATACAGTTACATCTGCAATAATGAAGTCATGCAACATTGCTTGGATTGAAATTGACACTAGTAATTGTATTTTATGCCCCACATACACCAGAAAAATGGAAAAATGCAGAATATAAAATAGGAAAAATATTACATCACCTTACATATTTTAAAGATCAATACATCTCCTCATGCTCAGTGTTACATTTCAGACTCTCCTTTGTAAATATTATACTAAAGGTATACTTAAGTCATTTTCATATACACATGTTGGAATTATTGAATAGAATCTTCATATGTTGGAGACAATGTGATTTTAAAAACTAAGTTTGTATGCTTAAAATTCTCCCTTGTATGTGAGTTAATTTTTTAATCATTTTGTTATTTTATCTTTTACTCTAGTAAACAAAATAGTGCCTTTTACATATCAACATTAATTTAATCAATTTAGAAGTTTTTGAATATGTAGCTGGGCCCTACTTGTTTACTCTAATAAATAGAAAAGCAATAAATATGGATGTAAAGTATTTCTAAGATAATGAGTTCTCTGGGTATAAGATCAAAAATAGAATACCTGAAAATTGATTTCCTGAATGGCCTTTTAAATTTAGTAAAATTAATTATTTGAACCCACCATACATTGATGTCAAGACAGATAAAGACAAAACAGCAACATAGGAAATTTGCATGTCCAGTATCCCGGTTGATGCTAAATTCTTTATAAAATAATAGCAAACAAATTGCAAAATTGCACCAATGCCATCATTCATTTCAAATTGTTTTTTGTATGTGTATAAATTTATTTTCTAGTGTTAGAAGAGGCTATAGAAGTTCTTCATGACCATGCTCTTAGAAAAGAAAATCCTTGCCACTAATTATTTCAGTTTTCCTTGAGGTTTTGATGTAGAACCTAGAGCTATCTGTAAAAATTACAAAGCAACCAAATCCTCTGACAGAGTATAAGCAAGAAGAACATTTTTATTGAGAGCTTAATCCTGTTTCCTTTGTACATAAAATGGTCAAAGTGAAGACTCTCTGACAGTTTCAAGTTGAAAAGGACAAGGGATCTCAAAAAATATGATCATGTCATGAAGGCTACTGATTCAAACAGCTGATAAATTTTACATATATACTTCAAATAATCATAAAAATGCAAGGTGCCAACTACTTAAACATCTGTATTGATCATTTCAGTTTAAAGATTGTATAAACAATTATATAGCAATAAAACATATTTGAATACTTAAAATGAGATTAAGTGATTTTTATTTCTTATAAGGAGCAAACAGTGTCTGGACACAATAGGGTAATGATTCATGAGAACAAAGGGCCCAAAGGATGGAAAACACAGACAAATGAGGCGATTGATGCTCACCAACCACCAATTGTGATCATATAAAACAATAATGAAGCCTCTGATTATGGAGGAGAGAGTATAAAATGCCAAAAATGTAGACACTAAAATAATAATGTTTTGGGTGACTCTGGATTCAGGGCAATGTCTGCTGGAACCATGACTGCTGTGGATATGTTGAACATTCTGCTTGTGCCTGTGCAGAATGACAATCATGGATCTGCTGGACCAGGCCATAAGCACAGAAAAGACGATTTCTGGACACACCACCAATGCGGCATAGAGTGAATAACTGATATCATCTTGCCCTGAAGTTGTGCAGTATTCAAAATCTAGCTTCCTTGTCGCATTTTTGCTATTCCTCTTGACAAAAGTGTATGCCAAATAAACAAAATTTACAAACATGTACAGGATCCAGAGGAGAAAAATGTGGCAGCCAATGTACTTTTCAACTTTGACTTTATGATCTTTCCACCAGGATCTCTTGGGACTAATGGTCATAGCTTGAATGATACTTAAGAGGCAGGTGGTAGCAATGGACACACTCCTACTAAATCCCTGAATGTGTAAAAGGAGCTTGCATACAAAATCATTTAAGAACTGTTTAAATCCCCAAACTACCATTGTTTGGGGCACTCCTGCTGAAAGAATATTCAAGGCATTGGCTACCATTATGTTCATGAGAATCAAATCTATGGGTTTCAATGCCCTTTCCCCACAGTGAATAATTAGGTAGTAGAAAAACATAGTGAAATTTCCTAGAATTCCAGCAATAGTTTGTGATAAAAATATAATTCTGTTTGCCAGATTCCAGAAATCCATTATTTAATTTTGGTCAATTTCCTTTAGAATATGAACTTGATATTTTTCTTGCTACATAAATTTCGACAAGTGTTTACCACCTGCAGTTGCAGAAGAAGCCTATATTCCATCAGACTACTGAGAAACTGACAGAAATAAATACTATAATCTCAGGTTTTTAAGGCAGGCCCAGAAGACATAAGAATATCTGATTCTCAAAATTATCAGGAATATTTACTTTCTGTATATGCAGTATAAGAATGTATAATACTAATGTTATACAATATATTTAGTGATGGAAGTATACACATCAATTTTCTTTAAAATGAATTATCAAGAATTATGTAATATTGTCTCAAAGAGCAATTAATGTTGATAGCCCACACAATCAAATATAATGTAGGTATTGTAGAATATAACAATATATTCTAGTCATACTGTAAAAGAAAACAACTTAACAACTTTTAGTAATGAAGACAAACATCAAATATATCAATGCTTAATATATATCTCATTTATATATAAAAGATATGAAAAGACAAATAATATTACTCAGAATATACATAGGACCTCATAACATGGCAAAGGGTCCTTTGTCTTATCCTCAGTAGATTCCTTACTGTTTTAGCCTGAAATTACCTTTTCCATTTTTTTTAGTCCCTTCATAAAAATCCCTTTGAAAACTACAATTGAAAAAAAACTGAGAATTAAGATGCCCAGAATAACTGCATGTTTTTAGCTTCTTTTAAATTGCATGACTGCTTTACTTTCTGCCTAGTTCTTCCAATTTTTAACCTGGATATATTTACTCTGGCTTTCAGCTTTAAAACTTTCCTATAAATTAGTTTTTTGGCTGCTCTCTGAGTAGTATTTCTCTTCATATAGTTAACAAAGTCTACTTAAGTCAGATTTTCAATTTTTGTGATTCTCAGTGTCTTTGGTTTTTTACCCTACAACAGGCTTCCCTAAGAAAATAATGATTGAAATACAACAAAATATGTTAGAATGGTGCTGTGACAATTACATCATGTTAGTACATATTTTAGAAAAAATTATATCACATAGACACATATATTAGAGTTATTTGAGAAAAGGGATTATCAAGTAATAATGAAACTTATAGGCTGAAGAAGAGCATAAAAGTAAACACAATATGCCAGCAAAATGGCAAAGAGGACAATATCTTATAAATTTTATCTTCTGGACAAATGTTTAGTGTCCTTATTAAAACTATGTCGGAGATAACCATGCACAACATTCCTTAGAGTGGAAATGACAGGGGAAAGGTAGTATTTCAGACAGTACATCTGTGCAGTATAGGTAGAGTACATTCTCAGCAGTCCATGCACTATTCCTGAAGAAGAAGATTTTTGGCATCTTTATAAGTAGGGAGAGATCTCCTTTAAGAATTAGGGGGAAGTATCTGTGAATTAGTACAAGTTAGAAACATGCAGTCTGTCCCTGGAAAGGAACAATTGCTCTACACAATTTCCAGCCATATAATGACAGTTGAACAACCAAGGACTGATACAAATTAATTATGATTCTAGATATTATAAAAAGTGAGGGCATCAGCTGAGACTTTGTGAATTATCAGATACTGGCAATATTAGCTCATTGACACTGTAGATCTGCCTTGCAAATGGCTTCAGCCGAATATAGGAAGTATCTATTAAGTGACCTAAGACAGACCCAGAAAGATTAGTATTATACATTCTGTCCCAATGTGGTTTTATCATATGTAGGTATGGAAATATATGATTTTGTAGAATAAATGTATGTTGTTTGTAAGATAAATGCAAAGAAACTGAAGCAGAACCCATAAGGGATTTAAACACAAGAAACACACATTATATGATAATACAAAGGAAATAATGTTCATGCAGCAGATAAATTGTAATAGGAACAGAAGTTGGAGAGTAGAATAATTTGATAAACCAATACATTAAATATGTAAAGTTATTAAAATAATCAGATATATTTAAGATAATAAAAATGAAAATCAAATTACTTAAAAATAACATAGAAGTAAAATACATACCACATTAGAACTTGTTTGTAAATAGATGAAGAATTTCATAACTTCAGAACCTGGAAATATCAGTTAGTGCAACTAGCAATATTGGAAAACTGGTTATGTCTGCTTTGGTTATAAAATCCACAAAACCTAAAAACCTACATGCCAATAATGCTAGTCCTTAAAAAGCTTCTTGTTGTAGTTATGGTTGCTAATGTTTTGAAGAGATCTCATGAACACAGGAACTCTTATCAAATGTTTAATTGGGGTTGGATTACAGTTTCATAGATTTATTCTATCATCACCATGGTGGGAAAACGGCAACATTCAAGCAGACAAAATGCTGGAGACATAGCTGATCTGTAGGCAAAAGAAAGTGAGTTGACTCCCATACTGGGTATAGCATAAACATATAAGACAGACCTCAAAACTTACCCTTGAAGTGATATAAACCTGAAACAATGCCACTCTGATTCCAACAAGACCACACCCCCTTATAATGCCACATCTTCAAGGCCCTATTTTTAAGCACATAGGCTATTCAGGCAACATCTTTTCAAATCACAACATTCTCCAAATTGGCCCAAATAATTTTGTGATGATAACATAAGGAAAAGTATACTCTGTCTATCTTTAAGAGTCCTTATTGTCTATCACAGACTTAACAATGTTTGAAAGTCTAAACTTCAAATTCTCTTTGGAGATTCATGTAGTTTAAACATCTATAAATTAAAAATAGATCAGATATTATATATTCCTACATATAATGGTACAAGATATACATCAGTATAACAAAGTAGAGGGTATGGAGGATAGTGAGAAAATGTTGGATGAAAGAAATACCAAATATAAATTGGGAAGGCTCAAAACCCTGCATCTCCACATCAAAATACTTTTTAGGTCTCTAACTTATTGTGGCTTTGTTGAATACAATCCATACCTCTCTCTCTTATGTTGACACCATGAGGATCTTTCAATTGCATCTTCACACACTTTCATTTCTTAAGTTTGAATTCACTGCCTGAGCTCGTCTTATCTGATACTTGCTCTGTAGACCAGTAAAGGCTCCAACTAAGAAATCAACCGGCATTTAACATTTTTATGCTGGAATTAATGTTGTACAAGAACACACCTAGATCAAATTTATTTGTATGAGTTGGAACTTGAAGTGGTAACTCACTTTATTCCATTTTTTAATCTGTTTGTATTCTTGAAAACAGGAGTTAGCTCTATTCTATTTACTGGCATTCCTAAAATTGTATGTTTTGTGTTTTTTCTTGCACAGTTTTCTATTTTTTATTACAAGTCTATATTAGAAAAAACACAAATATCTACATGACAGTTAATATTTGGCTATTTGTAAATTTTATTTCACAATGGACTCAATTCAAAACTCTTCACATTTGCCCCAGGCAAATTATTTGACATGGTCATAAAAAGCAACATTCTTCAACAAATTACCACAATACAATTATGTAGGCTACAAACTAACATTCTTACCTTCTGAAATATTTTTATCCAGGCACCCACTGTACAAATCATTCTCAGAACCATTTTCTTCATGATTATCTTAAGATGTCCCACTAAGCTTGGTGTTAAAACATTGAATTGATTTTCTAATACATGATCCAAAATTAGGAATTTCTACAAAAAAATAAAGGGTGAGGCCTATCAGAGTAATGCCATACATAATAATTACCCTTTCTGTCTTAGTAAGGGTTTCTATTGCTATGAAGAGGCACTGTGACCACAACTGTTCTTGTAAAGAAAGGTACTTAATTTGATCTCACCTTCAGTTTCAGAGGCTTACTTAATTATCTTTTTTGCAGGAAACATGGCAGTGTGCAGGAAGACATGAAGCTAGAGATGTACCAGAGGGGTAAACCACAAGAACAAAGGCAACAGAAAGTGATGTGAGTCAAACAGAGGGAATAGCTGGAACATTTGAATCCTAAAGCCCACATTCACAATGACACTCTTTGTTCAGCAATCACACTACTCCTTTAAATATGCAATATTTCATAATAGTGTCACTTTCTTTAATCCAAGTATTCAAACATATATATCTACATCTAATATTTCTACTTAATTTGTTATTGCAAAAATAAAGGATATAGTGATAACTACCAATAATTACTATAACTTATTTTATTTAAAAAGAAACACAAAATCTTTAAAAATAACTTCAGACTTTTATTTGCTTATACATTAAATTCTGAATGCAGTTTCCCCTCCCTCCACTCCTCTCAGTCTCAGCCCACTCTCCACTGGATTGACCCCTCTTCTGTTTTGCATCCTAAATGTTTACAAGCCTCCCAGAGATATTGACTGAATATGACCTAACAAGATACAGTAAGACTATGCACAAACAATCGTATCAAGGCTGAACATGGTGACGTAGGAAGAAAAAAAAATTATCAAACAAAAGGATCAGAGACACACCTCGATCACATTGCTGGGAATCCCACCACAACACACTACATAACATGTGACAAACCACTACCAGCATGAGTAGAAAAGAAGTGATTAAAACAATTCATCTAAAAATTTTGCATATTACTGCTATACATTCTGCATATATTTTGTTGTATTTTAAAGTCAGGGTGTCACTATGTAGCTCTGAAAAATCCTTGAACTTACTAAATCGGTTACCTTGACCTCAAACTCACAGAAACTTGGCTAACCCTGTTTTACAAATGACGTGATTAAAGCTATTCAACATTGAAACTGGGTTATCTGGTTTCATATTGACTTATTCATTGGGATGAAATTCATGATGTATTAAATTACAGGTTTTATAATGAGACAAGGAAGAATAATGGAAAAAATGTGAATCCTTAGATATTGTCTAATTGGATATATCACTAGTGTAAACAAAATGTTGCTGAGTTGTAGAGTCCTGTCCAGCAAAGCAAAAGACCCTGCATTTTATTAGCAACAACAATAAACAGTGAGGGAAGACATGGTATCATGTTATCCTTACCATTAGAGTAAAAGTAGTCCAAGAGAGATAACTCAGGACATATATGACCCTGTTTGTCATCACCCAATACTCTACCTTCCATCCTGTGTTACCTTTCCAAGTTCAAAGAACATGTTTTCAAATCAGTCATTGTACCACTGGCCATTAAATACAGACAAAGTTAATACTGCCTCTGTCAGCAGATGAGATGTAGTATCACATATTTACATCCTTTACCTTCCAGGGATTTCATGCTTCATATATGACCATTTTAATGTCTACTATGGGCATGAGATCATGAGAAGTTCATCTTTAATAATACTTCAAAGAATGTCAACACATCATTAAGTGTAAGATGAATTGATACCTGGCAGTACATATTTTATTCTGTCACAGTTGCCCTGTATTATGCGGGTGTACTCACAATGCGGTTCTTATATTACAGCAAGAAAAACATGGACTGGCACAAAGTTCAAAACACTGTTATCTTTCTCAGTCACTCTTAGTTTTGAAATTAGTTTTAAACCTTCTTTTTCTTTTCTATAGCTTTGTTTCCTGAATTAATTTCCTTTCACAGACATGAGCACTTACCCTGGTCTCATCATTTTCTGTTTCTTTCACTCCAACTGAAATACAAAGTGCACACATGTCTTAATATGACTGCAGAATGGTGGTATTACTGGGGGATCCTAACTCTTAAGAAGCAGTTTTAAGTGAATCATCTCACATCACAGGTAGAAGTCAATGACCTCATGTCCCTCTAGAACTGCAATTTTTATTTCACCTGTAGACAAAACACAGTGTAGGCTTTAGGAAAACAAGATAATTCATGAAACTTTTCTAGTTGCTCATTAACAGTGTTTTTATAAGATTCAATGAGTCTTCATTAACCATGAAAGTTGTTCAAGTTTCCTGTGGAAGGTGATAGAAACTTTGAGGTCAGTTTCATAAGAACATTTCTGTAGTTTTTCTTTCTCATTAGAAATAGATTTCACTTATATATATATATATATATATATATATATATATATATATGGAGTACCTTACTATGTTGGGCACTGGTAGAGTTTTCAATGTTCTTATGTGGGTAAGACTATTGGGGATTTCTTTTTCTAGGATTCCAAATGTATCCTATATGTTATTAAAGGTATATTAATAGGATAAAACATCATATTCCATATTAATTTAATTTCTCATGTCCCAAGTACAAAGTGTGTCATGTCCTCAGCAAGAGGACCTTATCAAAAATTATTTGGTAACCAAGAGCAATAGCAATAGTCTGCATTGTAGGACAGTTAGATCAAACTAAATGAGAGCAATCTATGGCTTCTGAGATGGGTGTACTCCTCTGTAGAGTGTAATAAGACTAGCTCATAGATTTAAGGACAGTGGTTCATACCAGTTTCCAAAATATACACATAAGGAACTTCCTTATGAGCCAACCTGGAGTTGTGCATACGGACTAGCAATAAGCTTTGCCCAGAATTCCTGGTTTTCTGGAGTCTTCTTAACACTGGGAACTAACGTAACTCTTGATGGTGTACTGTCAATGAGTGATGACCACCTGATATCAGCACATTATGCCCAGGCAATGGAGAATATCCTGGATGCAGAGACCAGGGTATATAAGGCTCTTCCAATTGCTAAATAAATGAGTCTACTCTTTACTTTTTGACTGACTCCTGGGGTCTTTGCCATTGAATTCATGTCTTCTCATCCCTTCCTCCAAGTGAACTGTTAGAACTCAGCAACAGTGTAGGATTAACCAATCTAATACTTATACAGACTCACATACATAAATCTTTATGACATTTCCTAGAGTTTCAACTGTTAGTTATAATTTTCAGACCATGCTACACCCTCTGTCCCCCAGTTAATATAATGCCATATAAATTTCTAAAATGTTAAAAATATATCATGCACACATATGTTCAAGCTTTACACATACATATATATGGTTATGTATATATGTGTGTGATTATGTAAATACTATACAACTGTATCTTTGTTGATACTGTGTTGGGATTGTTGTGTCATTTGTTTTATATGTGAATTAACACCTCATGAATAATTGTGCATTTTTTCCCTATCGATATAAGCACATTTATACTTTATTATTTTATTTTTTAATCATTTTATTGTGTTTTAAAAAATGTCATACCCCATACTGCTCCCTCTACTACCCCTTCTCCTAGTTTTTTTTTGCCAGCTCATTCCTCTTGCTCCCTTATTCAATCACAAGAGGAGACAAGGAATTCCAAGGTAAGTCATTTCACTTTGGCACATCCAGTTGAGGAAGGGCTGAGTCCCTTACCAAAGTCTCAAGGCTGAGAAATGTGGAGGCATCACAATTTCTGACTTCAAGCTCCACTAAATGTGCATTTTAACATTGTGCAACCCATCCAATTTTTAAATTAAAATATATCCATTTATTAAAATATGAATTTTATATTATTTATATTTTTATGTTTAATTGTCAAATTGAAAATATGGACTAATTGTCATAACACTTCATTTTAAGTATGACTGTGAAAGTGTTTCAGAGAGCTTGAACTGAGGGAAGAAAACTCAGTTGATATGGGTGAAACCATCCTTTAGGTGATCTAAAGTCTTCATTAAATGGGCTGAAAGGAAATATAAACTGAGCAAAGGCATCATATCTCTAGCTGACTGTGAACTAAATATTACCAGTTATATTATATTTCTCTCCCCACAAATCCAGCTTTCTCACTGATACTGCCTTTCTGTGATGGGGTATGCCTTCATACTATGCTGTGAACAAAACTCTCTTTCTTTCTGTCACCTGGTTTTGACAAAGTGACTGGAAAATTGTTTTTTTTTTTTAATCAAATACGTAGTCACGTATTTTTGTCACAGAAAAAAGAGAAATAGCACATATATCAAATTATTTTCCACATTTCTAGATTCATATGCTTTTGCTGTGTTCTATGCTATGAAGTGTGTGTGTGTGTGTGTGTGTGTGTGTGTGTGTGTGTGTGTGTGTGTGTGTGTGTGTGTGTGTGTATGCACCTTCCAGAAAACTTTGGGGTTTTTTTTGTTGTTGTTCCCTTTGTTTGTTTTGAAAAAACTTTCTCTAAATATGGAGCAGAGTTTCAGTATTTTTATAGAACAAACGAAGACAAAATTTATTGTTTTATAATTGTTGAGTTTTAAAAGATAATACAAAAAGAGATGATTTCAAGCTCATTAAAAATTTCAAAGTTAATACTAAGTTTTCCAAATCAGTTTTATTTATGCTAGACAAAACTGTTTTCTGGTTGTGGGAAAATTCAAGAGGCATAATGCTTGCATTTAAAATGTAGTGCCCTAGGATTCACACCTTTCATGGATCACAGCATTTGCCACACAATGAACTTACTATATATTTTCTATAAGATACAATTATTAAGCAAAAAATTAAACATAGCCGTAAAGTCAGAATTTGGAAGTCTCCTAATAAAGTTACATCTGTATACTTGTTTTTTCTCACCAAGGAGAAAATAAAATGACCAGCTACTCAATAGCAAGTTCATGGTTTATTAGGCTGTGCATAATCTAAGGGAATAGAACTCTAAAATAAACATGCCTTTTTTTATAAAAAAAAAAGGAAAAATTCTTTTAGAAATACATATTATAAATTAAGCATAGTATTAATATAACTACTCAAAACATCAAGAGGTATATGTTATTGAAAACTAAATATATGTAAGCAACATTGTATTTCATAACTATGGTACTTTAATGAAGTTTCTACAAAGTGAATGATGCAGAATGTGGCATGTACTAGCTGGAGTCACAGACACAGTCATGGAGTACATGAACCAAATGGGCCACAGGGCTGTTGTGCAAGGCTTAATATATTTATTGCAAAGCTTTTATTAACCCTTCATACTAAGTTATGGCATTGTGATACTTTTACACACATGTATAATGTGCTTGTGTCTGTTCATCCTTCCTTATCTCATATAGGTCCTTTCACCTAACTCTCTTGTTCCTTTCCTCATCTCGGTAGTACGTATTTTACTGTGTTTCTTCTTTGCTTCATGATTTCACACGATATAGATTGTAACACTTACCTTTTGGAGCTGACTGTTTTCTTAAGGTGTTTTGTTTACATCTACATGTCTATAACCTTTCCAAAGAATTGTAGCTGACTACTTAAGAGAAGAAATAAAAAGCAGCTGGCTCTCTGAGATCCAGTAGAATTCAAACACATATTTGAAACTTTATGTCTCTGAAATTAACAATTTTGTTACAGAATGTAGGAATAAGCCTCCCTTCTGAATATCAGTTTGTGGAATCAGCATGATTTTCTTGATATGCTTTAGATGTAACAAAGATATTCTCAGCTAGTTTGTTCTCAAGAAATTTTACCTGTTTCTCACTAATGTTTTGATTAGAGGCACTTTTGAAAGAAATATATTGCCAGAAGAATATGAGTTTAAACTTTCAGTTCTAAAAGCTCCTTCTGAATTAGGCACACTATGCTCACCTATACTTCTTGACATACATTGTTGTGGTGTGATTATAATACATTTGGGAATATATCCTCATTACCATTGTAATTTGGATCCTTTTGCCTTAACCACATCAACAGTGACCCTTTAGCTTAGTAATTCCCCAACTCATTAATAAAATTTCTACATTGTAGTAACACCAAAACATTATAAGTGTAATTTGATACTCTTATAAAATGTCATGTAAACCTCTTATATGCAGATTATCAGATATAGTACACCTTTGTAAAAGTGATTTAACTCCCAAGGAGTTCGGAACCACAGGTTGAGAACCATTGCATTTGACTTTTGGGTCACACACATATGCCCCAATGAAAATAACACTGAAAAAGCTTTGACTTTATTTTGTTTTTGTTTAGTTTTATTTACATGAGCTCTTGATGTGGGAATGTCTTTCTGTATGCTGTGAATAGCAATCGTTAAATAAAGGAGCTGGTTTGGCCCATGACAGGCACCATAGAAAAAGTAGGAGGAGGAATCAGATTAGGTAGGAAGAGCAGAGGTGGAGTCAGAGAGAGAAGGAGCCAGAAGCCCAAAGGAACAACACGTGAGGAACAAGGGTGAGCCACGGGCCACGTGGCAAGAAAAATTAATAGAAATGGGTTGACTTAAGATGTAAGAGCAAGCTAGCAATGTGCCTGAGCCATAGGCCAAATAGCATGAAGATAATATAAGCGTCTGAGTCATTTCTGGGGTCCTAAAGAGCTACTGGTGACTAAGAGGTCTGGGGCTGAAGGTCTGTGGGTCTGGGTCTCTGGCCGCCAGGGACCAAGTAAATACTACACTGTAACAAGCTCTCATGGGGCTAAGGTTGGCCTTGAGCACACTTTCTCACAGAGAACAACAGAACTTCTGAGCCTGCTGTCCACACTTTCCAGTTGCTGTGATTGGAGGAAGGAATGATGACATCAGGATATCTCATCATCATCATCATCATCATCCGAATTGTGTCCTCTGGCACTCACATGTACAGGTCTTAATCCCTGAACTTTTGGATATGGCCTTATTTGGAAATATACAGAAAACTGTGGTTCTAATCTAAATTTCTGTAATTTCACAAAAGGTAGAAACTCTAGAGATTAAAAAGAATAAAATATCTTTTCAATCACATCCAGGAATATTTAATATTAGAAATATTGATAGCCTAATTTCCGCAAACCATAAGAGCCATGAGGAAAAGAAAGACTGAAGGATCCAACACAAGAAGGGTTTAGAAAGGCACATGCTGAGGAATGAATTAGTTATAAGATATTCCATCAATAACAATGTCAATGTAAAAATGCATAACTTCTGTTGGTAAACATGTTAGCTAATGAAATTCTGTATTTTATTTAACTGAAGACTCTTGGTGTTTCCTAAGGCTGTACTGAGAATCAGTTGAAATTCAAAATTTGCCACAGATATTTCTATATGTAAAGGTTTTTGTCATCAGTACACACACTGATTTGTATTTAGCTCTGCATATAATCATGTCTCACAGTATAGCTATAATTCTATTTTTATTCCTTTATATCATCTATTTACCACGAAGTGGGGCCAGCATCCATACAATTACATATACTCCCTATGTTTCTTGTGTTTGTGGGATAGAGCAATGAGCCTTGGAAGGACCATAATAGAACTGATAAGGGTGGCTCATTTGAACCTCTGTGAACAACTGACATTGTTTGTATTCTAGGTCAAAATCTTGTTGTCTACAAAAGTGGAGGCACATTACCAAAATTTAAGCAGTAAGAAATTGTGGGTCAGAAAATGGAGGAGAGGGCAATGCCATTACAATGCAAGCCTAACTCTTAGGCTAAACTCATAAGGAAGTAGAAAAAGGTCACATAAATGGCAGGCAGCTGCTATGAACACCTGGAGCCCAGTTAACTTCTGATGGGGAAGGTACACAGTTCAGTCATGTTTGTGGTACTTCTTCATGTGACTGTGATATGAGAATGAATGACAGAAGCTACAGTTACATAGGGAGCAGGTGTAGGGCTCCTCTCCTGTGTGAATCTTCTCATGAGCTTGCATATCGGTTTTATAGCTAAAAGTTCTTCCACATATACTACACAATTTCAATTTCTTTTGTTTGTATACGTCCTCATGTGCTCCCAGGGCTGAGAGACTACAGAACTCTATACAACACACAGTACTATATGACACACAGAACAGAACAATGAGCTCTTTGTTTTGTATTCTCTTGTGCTTTGAAAGCATACCGGGGTATTTGTAGATTTGGGGGCATTCATCTCATGTGTATGTCTTCAGCTCTCTCTGGAATCTTTCTTGGTGACCCTCACATGTGAAGTTTGCATCATGGTTCTGGCAGTGATCTTTGGAGGTAATGAATGGGTCTACCTCCTCTATAGAGACATATTCAGAAGAAGTTGCCCTCTGATATTCTTCCTGATACGTGGAGCTGACATGACTTATTTTTCTATAATCTTGAGAGATTCCATCCAAAACACCTCCTTCAGGCTCATAAAACAGTTCTTTTTGGGTAATGGGAAGGGAGTCCATCTCATTTCCAGAACTATGCACAATACCATTTACTTTACGAATGTTCCTGAGATTGTTTTAGCCCAACGTCACTGTTTTCATGCCCTATGCAAATAAGACAATCTATGAACGTGTGCCCAAGAAAGGATACCCACACAATATCATTACTCTGTGAAGCTTACAGTTACTCACCTGTCACAAATAATATATCTTGTGAGGTTGACAAGGGTGTGTTTTCATTCTCTTCTTTTGAGGTTTGTGCGAATTTCTGTAGCTTCAGGAGCCTTATGATTTCTTTTGAGGACATCTTCTCTGAAAACAAGGCTTCTTGCCCCTGCATTGAGACAAGAACCTGTGAACAAAGCCAGATGACCATTGCCAATGAATCTTGAGATGATAGAAAACCTTCCCTTCATATGATGGTAGAGAGATATCTGGACTGGACTATGGGTTAGGTCACTTGTCTCAGTCTCTCATACTTCTAAATATGTTGTCATGGTATTTACAAGTTATATTCTCTAAAAGTCCTCTTCATATTGTGTTTGCAAGTATTTATTCATTCTTTCCAAATAAAGAGTAAAATTAGATATCGGTAAAGTCTGGCTGCAACATTATCTTCAACTGGTCAGTATATTGAAGGTGGGAAAATGAAGTTGGCCCAACCTAGAACAAAAGGAAATTCCTTCTTAAAGAAAGCCGTCTTAATGGTCCAAGAATTATTCCCCATCCTAATCAGGCATGGCAACTATAACAGTATTGCTGTCTTAGTGAAATTTCACCAAGGTTTGATCCTACCAATCAGGAAGAGATTTGTAGAATGACATTTAGAAACATAAATAGAGGGTTTGGAAATTTTCACAAATGAGAATTTTTGTCAGTGACTGAGAATCATGCAAACTAGACATTAAAAGAGCATGCAATGTAATAACACCTATATAGAGTATTTTAGGTTTGAAAATTTGGCATTGCTAATTATTCATCAAAGCACATATTATGGGTGTGTCACTGTTAAATATGCAATAGAGAGCCTCAATTCAACATAATAAATTGTAAGCAACCTTTCTTCAACTTCGGATTTATAGACATGGAATCTTCCTGAAATGGAATAGACAATTTTGTAATCATTAAGTCATTTAGATCTCCAGTTTCTGAGAAAAATGGTAGGTATGAAGTCCAGAATTTTAAGTGTGTGCTAAGATTTGAATTAAATTTTCATAATTACTATATTATCACATTTTTAAGATCCAGAATATCTCTTTGAAACCCTTAAAGTCTTTCTGCCAATGTCTCCTCCTAGTTCTTCTGTTAAAATGTAAAAGAATTCAATCTAATTGCATCCATCCCAAAATCTATGGGCACTTACCTATTATATTTATATTAATGTATCAGTGGATAGCCTCCACTGGAAATATTTTGTTGGGGTGAACTTGTCTTATTGTGTCACCATTTAAATGACTATGCATTTCTAAATATAAACTACTGTCTTGCTTCTAATTTAACCATCGATCAACCAAGGTACTCACCATGGTAGGAGGCTTCAAGCACTCATCAGTGAGACCCTCCATGAATCTTCCCATATTTCTGCCACTTTATTACCACTGTTCTTTCAAGGAAAACCTGTCTTTGCAGTGTCCAATTTTAATAAACTTCTCCAAGACCAGCTGAGAAATCATCTCCTCTTTGCTCTGTTTTTCCTGCTGCAACCATGATGTAAACATCTCCCAGAGAGCTTACAGCTCTTGCTTGGCACAAGAGCCAATGTCCTTTGTGGGGGGTTGAACTGAAGAATTAGAGACTTTGTGATGTCTTCTTTATTTTGTATATGAGAAACCTGGAATGGAATATAATCCAGGCATTCTAATATATGATCATTCTCTGATGATTCATGTATAAAGTAGTCTCTGAGACATGAAGCCATTTTTAAAACACTAAAGTAATTCAGCTTTGTCAGATGAATATCTGTCTTGTAACTTAAAGATCTGTTTAAATAACTTGTGGATGTGTTAAAACTACAAATTAAAAGGAGACACAATTACATAAAAATAGAAATAAGAGACTTATCATAGACAGTTTCTTAGCTAAAGTTGACTATTGCTGAGAAGAGACATCATAATCATGGCAACACTTTTAAAGAAAACATTTACTTGTGATGACTCATTTAGAGTTCATAGGTTCTGTCCCTACTGTTTAGGAGCATATCAGCTTGCATAGGTGGTGTTGGAGCTGAGACTGCTAATATTCACAGTCAACACTAAAAAACTGACTCCTGAGTATTTAAAACTTCAAAGCCCTCTTCCACAGGTGTGGAAGATGTGCCTTAGATTAAAGGTGTGCCCTCCAATCAGTCTTAAGGATTGAATTAAAGAGAAGTAGCACTCATTTTCTTCCAACAAGGCTACACCTCCTTATCTTGCCACTCCCTATGAGCTTTTCAGGCTTAAACACATTCAAACTACAAAGGTCCCATTATTTATTAGTCTTAATCCTATACTGTCTATTCTAGAGACCAGACAAGGAGAAAACTTTACTCATCAGAGAGAAAGAAATTCTTGGTTGATGATGGGAAAGACATAGTAAGGAAGGAGTACAGAAAACAGTGACACAGGAATATCTATTCCCTCTGGGTAAAAATGGAAGTCCTTGTTACTTAATCACAAAATTTAAGTTTGATCCTTGTCTCCCATCCTCTGATGCCACAGAGGAAATCTTTACTTATACAATTATCGAAAAGTGAGTAAACAGCAAAAATAAATTCACAAGGTAGTGTAGAATGAGGTTTCTGGCTCAAACTTTCGGGCCTAAACTCAAGGTTTTGGACCCAGAGTCCCTCAGACCCACAGAGACACACACAGATGCTTTCAATAGTTTTAGGCTGATCTGCCTCAGGCCCAGGCATATCACTTGCTAACCCTTTACTCCTTAAACTAACCCATTATTCTTCCTGTTCAGCCATGCGGCTTGCTACCCTTCTTTAGAGCAGCAAAGTTCTCCTCTGAGTCTTCCAGCTTCTCTCTGGAGTTCTGCCTGTGCTTCCTGTTCTAGAGTTTTGTTTTAGTCTGGTAGCACCGCCCACACTTCCTGCCTGCCTTTGGCCAATCAGCACTTTTTATTAAACCAGTGGGTGGGTCAATTATTTACTATGAAACAACACAATACCCCTACAGGGTAGCAAAGACATGACTACCAAAAACAAAGAGACAACATTTTTTAATCTTTCAGAATTTTAAAAGAAAATTTCTGGGTCTTAAAACTTTCCAAAAGACCATATTGTACCTATAAAGTCTCCCAATAATTGCAAAGCATCTTCTCTCACAATCCAAAACAATCACAGAAACAAAAATACCAATGCCACACAGAAAGGAAGTTTTTCTATTCTCTGGACTTACCTCTTTATATGGTGAATTTTAATAGTGACTCAAGAAAACTCTAGAAGCTGGCTTATTTTTAGTCCTCTGTTGAAAGAATGAGACTCAGGGATAGATCTCTGAAGAAGTTGGAGATACTAGAGGGAATAAAGACCACAGTTAAATCTTACCCAGCTGTCTTTCAGCTCTTCCTCAGCCTGGATTCCCTTGGAATGGTTCCCTCTGTGTTTCAATCCTGTCTTAAGTACCCTTTCAGAAATTAATGCTGTGGCTACACCACTGCCTACTTGGGGAGCCTGGAATTCCTTCTATAATCTGAAGTGACCTTGACTCAGTTGGGATTAAGGGTGTAGGTCACCACTCCCAGGACACTCCCTGTGCTGGGATTAAAGATTTGAATCACCATTCTGATTTTCCTAGACTGACTGTGGTTAGACCTCTGGGACTTCTGGAGCTTTTACTAACCCCCCATATAGACTGTGGGTAGATTCCCTCTGATATCTCCAAAACTTCTGGAACTTTATTAAATCCCCACACTCTGTTCTCCTTCATCTGAGGTTTTGTTCAAGCTGAACTCTTTTTATAGTGCCAGGCTTCACTGAGTCAATCTGTGTTGAAATCATTTACACAATGACCTTGGATCTTACCTCCATTTTTTGGGTGTGGCATTCAAGTCTTTCTTCCTATTAATTACAAATTATAGAACCAGGGTCTTCAGTCCAAGCATAGTCTGGTAATACAGGAAGACTAAGTTCAGCCTAGAGTGTAGAAGAAGATGATGACTAATTAGAGCAGAAAAACAAGCTAACAAATCAGGGTAATGGCTTTCTTCTTTACTGCAAATACAGATGGAATTCTATATCATCTCCAATGCTGAATCTTTATGAATCTTTGCTGTTTTCATGGAAGGAGAGAGAATACATCCAAAGCCAGCATAGTCAGTCAATGCAGTGAAAGTTCAGACCTTTAATCCCTGAAAACCCCTTTAATAACAGCACTAAGTATACAGAGCAAGGGGGATCTCTGTGAGTTTCAGTCTGGCCTAGCATATAGAGAGTTCCAGGACTTCTTTGGCTACAGAGGCATAAATTCTTTCTAAACAACACTAAATTGAAAGACAAAAAGGATGACTGAAAAAGAGAGGTAATGATAAAAGATAATATAATTTGTCACTTATCTACTGTGGCTTCTGATTTATAGCTCAATCCAACTGGTTAACATTTTCTGCAGTATAGAAGGTAACTACTTGGCAGTGGAGTAAGCCAGAGAACTAGAAGCACCCATGAGTATTCAGAAGCACACCGTAGAATACAAGGCATTACTGGGCTCATATCAATGGGCAAAGATAAAATGTTTTACTATTGGAATACACAGTGAATGATGAAATATGATGATAGATATTGTTGGAGGCCGCTGGCTCCAGCTCCTCAAGGTGGCGCTATTATCTGGTGCTGGCCAACCCGCCTGAGTCAGTAGAGAACGCATGCGTGCTCTCGCGAGACTGGTTTCTCAGCCTCTTCCGTGGCGTCATGTGGGATACTGGACTGCAACCTATAGAAGGTGATACGTCTAAAGCAGGGGCCGTTTGGTCAGCATAAAATCGGGTGCTTCCTACCTCGTGCTCTCTCTCTCCGCCCCGCCGTGCGCACGGACACCGGCCCGGCTCCTGGGCGCGGGCTCTAGGCCGCGCGGCGGGCGGCTTGGCCCGGGCCACGCTGGGGCCTAGCTCTCTCTCTCTTGCTTCCTTCTCCCCGCCGGGGCCTGTCGCCGCAGGAACCTGCGCTGCAGCCCCCGGACCCCTCTGCCGTCTCTCCCTCTTCTCTCTCTCTCTCCCTCCTCTCTCTGCCCTCCCTTCCATTTTCCGTAAGCTGAATGCTCTCCCTCAAGACCCATTAAAGCTGTGCTGCAGAAGGATCCTATGTGTGTGCAGCGTCTTTTCTTGCTGGTGAGAAGTGGGCGTGGGACAAGATATAAAAGAACCATGATATGGGGATTGTACCCTGGGGAGTAATTAAAATGTTTATCTAAACCCTGGATTTTTCTGTCTTTTTTCTTTTATGTTTGTTTTTTTGTCAATGAGTCTTCTGTAGCCTCATTTGCTCAGAAATTCATTATGTGATTGAGAATGATCTTGCAATACAAAACCGCTTTTATAACAGCACTAAGTATATAGAGCAAGGGGGATCTCTGTGAGTTTCAGCCTGGCCTAGCATATAGAGAGTTCCAGGACTTCTTTGGCTACAGAAGCATAAATTCTTTCTAAACACTAAATTGAAAGACTAAAAGGATGACTGAAAAAGAGAGGTAATGATAAAAGATAATATAATTTGTCACTTATCTACTGTGGCTTCTGATTTATAGCTCAATCCAACTGGTTAACATTTTCTACAGTATAGAAGGTAACTACTTGGCAGTGGAGTAAGCCAGAGAACTAGAAGCACCCATGAGTACAAGGCATTACTGGGCTCATATCAATGGGCAAAGATAAAATGTTTTACTATTGGAAAACACGGTGAATGATGAAATATGATGATAGATATAAAAGAACCATGATATGGGGGTAGTACCCTGGGGAGTAATTAAAATGTTTATCTAAACCCTGGATTTTTCTGTCTTTTTTCTTTTATTTTTTTTATTTTTTTTTTTTTTTGCCAATGAGTCTTCTGTAGCCTCATTTGCTCAGAAATTCATTATGGGATTGAGAATGATCTTGCAATACAATCCTCTGGTTACACAGTACTCAATGCTGGGGTCTCAGATATTTCTCACTGTTTCAAGAATCTATCTTAGGGTTTTGTTTGCTTTTTTATTTCTTTGTTGTTCTGTTTTTTAGAAATTAACTTGAAAGACCCCCGAGGAGGGCCTTCCCTCAGGAGGAGACCCCACGGCCCGAGTAACACGCCTAGATCACGAATCAGATGCAAAAAGCAAAGAGGCTTTATTGAAGGAGTACGGGTACCCGTGGGTAGCCAAGTCACAGGAGAGGACTTGCACGCCCTGGTCTTGGGTCTGGGGCTTTTTATAGGGTTTAGAAGGCAGAAGCGCGTGCACAGAAGCAGATGCATGGTTACAGGGTTTTGATTGGTTGGTTCAAATGAGACCACCTCGGAGGACTGTTGGAGTCCAGGTGGCTGCCGTTTATCTTGGCCCAAGGCTGGGGCTAAACCACAAGCCAGACCACAAGCTGTTTTTCTCAGATTATTTTGTCTCATAAGCTGTTTTCCTGGAATTGCTGGTCTTGGTTGAGGCCACCCCATATGCTGGTTATCTCAAGGCCTTAGCTTGCTTTTCTTGGTTTGGGGATGGGGCCTAACCGAAACTATTTTTACTGCTACCCTGTAATTCTGTGGTTTTTAATGCAAGCCTTGCAAAATGGCGTTACTGCTGCTTTTAGCACTGAGGGTTTCTCATTCCCCCATTTTCTTTTTTCTCAAGTAAAATCTTTTACTTATGCTGTTTGTTGTAAGGCATGATATCATTGAGTCAGGACTAGTGCTTGTACTATTTATATTCTGTCTTTGAAAAATTGGACCAACTTATTGAGAATACAAGGTCCCAAGGTTAGGATAAGTATTAATAGTATCAGCGGCCCTGTTAAAGTGGAGATTAGAGTAGTGAACCAGTGAGATCGGTTCCAGAGACTTTCATACCAAGACTATTGAGATTCAAATTCACATTTTCTTTTGTCTAACCTGTCTTTGAGTTTGTCTAAGGTTTCAGTGACTATCCCTGTTTTGTCTGCATAGAAACAACATTCTTCCTTTAAAGCTGCACAAAGGCCTCCATCTTTAAGGAATAGCAGATCCAAGCCTCTCCTATTTTGCAATACTACTTCTGAGAGTGAAGACAAGGATTCTTTTAGGGCCCATAGGAACTGTACTAGGGCCCTGAGGTCTTCATTCATGACTTGGTGTAAAACCATATATTGATCAGTACGAACCAGAGCAGTTGCCCCTATACCAACTCCGGCGGCTATTCCTCCTATTCCTAATATCATAGCTAAGGTGGTTAAGGTTATTGGTTCTCGTCTAATCCTGTGGGGTTTATCTTCATAGTATTAAAGCACTGTTTTGTTGGAGTGTTAGGAAATTCGGGGCCAGAGTTGTATCAATACACCGTAGTCCTTTGTCTGGCTTAGGATCTCAGCCAAAACGCAAGGGGTGAGTCCTGTGCTACATGCCCAAAAGTTCCCATTGGTTGGAGAGAGATAATATGAACCAGGTGGAATTTGAATGGTTGTGCTACAGAGGGTGAGCAAGGCGGGAGGTTGTCCTATACATAAGCCTGAACCGGAAACCTGTGGTAGGGTTAGAGTATGATCTCTCCCCTGGCAATATGGGGGAGGGGAGGTATGGTTAGTAAAAATGCCTAAAAAGGCAATCCCTTCGTAATAAGGGGTACTTGGGTCCAGGCATAACCAGCAACTTTGGGTCATTTCAGGTCTTGTGACGTTGAGGGCCTGGTAGGCTCCTTTAACTAAATTTAAGAGTCTATCTCCAGTGCCTGGTAGGGGGTGTTTTGGGGAAGAGGTCAGGGCTGATATTAAAGATGTGGAAGTTGGTTGGGAACTATGGTTTACTTGACCTGCAGCGGGTGCTTTATCAATGGAGGGTTTTCTTTGCTCAGGGATGACGAGGTTGAGGCCTATGGGTTGAGGGATCGGCTCCCTCAGTAGGAGTTGGAGCTTGAATGTAAGGCCGGGGTCGGTTCTGTCTCTGTAAAATCTAAGCCCCCATTGGCGCCCTTTGACCCAGTCCCGGTTAGTCTTCCCTGCTTGTGTAAAGCAAATATTGAGTGGATTGCAAGTAAAGCTTAGGCAGGGCCCGTTTCCATACCATTAACAAAACTGTTGGGGCACCCAGGCTGCCAGCCCTGCTTCTCCTATGTTTTGACTGCTAGTGAGGCCCTTCCAGTCCTGAGTCCTAAATGCCCTCTCTACCCTGATAAGGTCCCAGGACGAGGAGGGCTTCCAATAGGTGGTTCCTCCTGTTTCGCATCCCCAGGCAGAACAATAATAGCTTTCAAGACCTCCGCAATTCCAGGCTTGTTCTTGAGTTCTACCATCCCTAGGGCATACTTAGAAAGGGGCCTTTGCCAGGTTGTCCCTTGCCACTGGGTGGCTGCATCCAACAGCCTCCTGAGCACAGCTACAACCTACAGAGCATGTGCATACCTGTGAGGGGTCTGGGTTGCTCGGGTCAGTGGTAGGAATGTCCCATTATTCGAGGCCAGCCATCAGTTGGCATAGGTCTGGGGTCAGCGCTGGCCATCAAGACCAGGCAGGGTGTTTGTCAGAGAAGGTTTGCCAAACCACATCCCCCATTCCAGAAATCACCTGCCATGTTTGACTGATTGGCTGGTGGGGGGGACCCTTGGGAGCCTGAAATGATTAGGGTAAAAATGATCAGTCTTTGGATTGTACAAGTCTTATCTTTAGCGGGTTTGGGGTGCGCTGAATTTTCCATGTTGAAGCGGCAGTTGGTATGTCTCTTTCTGAAGCGGCCTTGACGTGGGAGGCGTGGATCCAGGCTGCGTTGCCATCTACCTTCAGGGCTGTGGGGGTGGTCAGAAGGACAGTGTATGGGCCCTTCCACCGAGGTTCAAGGTTTTTGGTCTGATGCCTCTGTACCCATATGAGATCTCCAACTTTGAAGTGATGTGGGAGCACTGGTTTGTTTTGTTGTTCTCGGTAGGCAGCGGCCAGGGGTTTCCAGACCTCATTCTGGACTATTTGGAGCGCCTGCAGGTGGGCTCTTAAGGTAGGATTATTAGCAAAATAAGAGATATTAGGATCAAGGAAGTGCACAACCGGGGGTGGCGCTCCATATATTATCTCAAAAGGGGTTAGTCCATGGGGGCCCGGGGTGTTGCGGCCCGATACAGCGCCAAGGGTAGGAGAAGCACCCAATCTCTAGAGCCAGTTGCGTTGCAAGCGATAATTTAGTTAAACTCTCCTTAATTGTTCTATTCATTCTTTCTACCTGCCCTGAGCTCTGGGGTCTGTAAGCACAATGTAATTTCCATTCAATCCCCAGGAGTTTGGCCACCAACCTGAGAGACGAAAGCTGGCCCATTGTCAGTACCTAGGACTCGGGGCATCCCATATCGGGGGAAGATTTCTTCTAAGAGCTTCTTGGACACAACCTTTGCAGTCTCATGCTTGGTGGGGAAAGCTTCTACCCACCCCGAATAGGTGTCTATAAACACAAGAAGGTACTTGTACCCGTAAAGTCTTGGTATTACCTCAGTGAAGTCAATTTCCCAGTGTGTTCCTGGTCGGTGTCCTCATGCCCAAGTCCCATGACCAAGGGAGGCTTTGGCTGCATTTACTTGGGAACAGGCCCGGCATCTGCTGGTGACTTGTTGTAGTATTGTGTCTTTATTTAGGAGGAAGGCAGTAGATTCTTCTCAGGCTAAGAGGGTCTTCATTTTCTTAGGACCAAGGTGAGTTAGTTTATGTAAAAAGTCTAGCATCAAATAGGTATATTTGGATGGCATGACTTGCTTACCATTGAAGGTCCACCATTTTTCTTCAGGTTTATAGATCGCCCCCATTTTCTTTAGGAGGTGCTCATCCTCTGTGCTGTATTCCATAGGGCCTGACCGTTGATCTCCTGGTTCGTTTTGAACCTCAAGCAGGAGGGTTCTTACCCTGGGGTCGGTTATAGCTATTTCTTGGGCAGTTTTATCCACCAAGCGGGTGCCCTGAGCTTCTGCAGTTTCTCCTTTTTGGTGGCCAGGACAGTGCATGATGCTTAATTCTTGGGGCAGGAATAAAGCCCTAAGCAAGGCTAAGATTTTTGTTTTGTTTTTAATTTCTTTCCCTTCTGATGTGACCTTCCTTCCAAAACGGGCCTGGCCCCAAAAAATCAGGCCCCAAACGCCCCGCCAAGCGGAGCTACAAACGCCTCTGGAATGTCTTCCAGGGCTGAGAGGGAGAAGTCCGAGCCAGTCAGCTCCTTCTAGCCCTCGCCCAATTCAAACGGATTCAGCCAAACCCCTACAAACCAACTCACAAAGAAGCAGCATAGACATAACATGGACAGAATACTGGCAAAGTGCTGGCCAGCTTCCCGAGGAGGGCCTTCCCTCAGGAGGAGACCCCGGGGCCCAAGGAACATGCCGAGACCACGAATCAGATGCAAAAAGCAAAGAGGCTTTATTGAAGGAGCACAGGTACCCGAGGGCAGCCAAGTCACAAGAGAGGACTTGCGCGCCCTGGTCTTGGGTTTGGGTCTTTTTATAGGGTTTAGAAGGCAGAAGCGAATGCACAGAAGCAGATGAATGGTGACAGAGTTTTGATTGGTTGGTTCAAATGAGACCACCTCGAAGGACAGTTGGAGTCCAGGTGGCTGCTGTTTATCTTGGCCTGAGGTTGGGGCCAAACCACAAGCCAGACCACAAGCTGTTTTTCTCAGATTATTTTGTCTCGTAAGCTGTTTTCCTGGAATTTCTGGTCTCGGTTGAGGCCACCCCATATGCTGGTTATCTCAAAGCCTTAGCTTGTTTTTCTTGGTTTTGGCTGGGGCCTAACTGTAACTATTTTTACTGCTACCCTGTAATTCTGTGGTTTTTAATACAAGCCTTGCAAAATTGCGTTACTGCTGCTTTTAGCATTGAGGCTTTTTCAAACTCAATTTGTATCTCTGGCTATAAAGAAATTAATATGTAGGCAAGCTTGACTTCAAACTCAAAACATGTGCTGTGGGTATACAGTATAATGATTAAAGGCTTGTGTCTTCATAAATGACTTTCATCAGGTATGCTGACTGTTAATTTGAATTGTTGCCCTTAAATTGCTGATAAGGAGATATCTCTAAACCCTGTCATTTTATATCAAAATGTGCTTAATCCAAAGATAAAACCCTAAAAAGTCATCATTGCAATGAAAGATTGAGCATAGTGACTAAAATTCCTGATGTCTGAGTTCCTCTGAAGTATAACAGTAAATATTTTGAATTTTGAATATTTTAACCTCAAGCTTCAGTTATCCTTGGAGAATAAAATTTACATAATAGAGTGTGGGTCACATATTCAGCAAATGGATTTGTCAGAGGTACAGAAAATATTGAATTTTTAATACAAAAATGTAAAATATATCTGCAATAATTTTCCAACCTACCCATTTGGTGTTGATTGAGCTCCAGAGTGTGGGAGATTATGTCCCACCCACTGGTTTAATAAAAAGCACTGATTGGCCAAAGGCAGGCAGGAAGTGTGGGTGGGGCTACCAGACTAAGAAAACTTTTGAGAACAGGAAGCACAGCGCAGAATGCCAGAGAGAATGCCAGAGAGAAGCCAGAAGAAGCAGAGGAAAACTATGCTGCTCTAAGAAAAGGTACTGAGCCACATGGCTGAACAGGAAGAATCATGGGTTAGATGAAGGGAAGAGAGCTAGCAAGTTATATGCCTGGGCCTTAGGCTGATCAGCCTAAAACTATTGAAAGCATCTGTATGTCTCTGTGGGACTGCGGGACTGCGGGACTGCGGGAATGTGGGTCTGTGGGTCTGTGGGCCTAAACCTTGAGTTTAGGCCCAAAAGTCAGGGCCAGAAATCTCCTACTACACCAGAGCTTCTCCTTTCTGAGTCTGCCATATGCCAGAGTTACACATACATGGTAACACTGCTAGCTGCTAGGAATCAACTGTAGACTGTTAAATCTTCACAACAAATACTTCCTTAACAGAGCCACACTTCACTAGTCCTTAACATCATTGTTGGCTACCCTTGGAGAAGACACAACACACTTTTATTTATGAATTTTATCCCCAAATGCTCTGTATAGTTTAAGGCAAAGTACATGGATTCAAAAAAAAATCTATAGGTCATCTGTAAGAAGGACAATTGTCATGAGCAGTATGTGGATCCTTGAGGAGTGGGATTAGATTGTGTTCCCGTGTGTGGGCTGGCACCTTTGAGCCCATTCCTTCAGAGGAGTGCCTAACCCAGTCTTGACTTTGGGATGAAGAAATTGGACTTGCCTGGAGTGTGTGTGCCACCCTGACCTTCTTGGGACTTTTTGCCCTTTTGGGGGAGCGGATAGGTGGATAGGAAGGGGGAGGCTGAAGGCTGACTGGGAGGGATTGGAAAGAGGAACTGGAGGGGAAGCAGGGGTTTCATAGATAAAAATGTCATTTTTTATTAAAAAATAAAATTAACAAAAGAAATATAAGCATATAATAATTCTGTATTCAGAATCAAATGCTACCATTTTCAGATATCATATATCTGACATAGATTAGAAGAAGATAAACTTGTATTAACCTTAAAACAACTGTCAACTTTAACATTATAATGAGTAATATATACCTAAAATCCCTTAAGTGTATTAAAACTCTGTGCTACAACTATAAGAAACCCCAAAAAGGTAGAAAATAGTCACAAGAAAGTCAGGTCACTGGTCTTAAATCCAGGAGAGATGGCAGCCAAAGACCAGAGAATGCTTGGAATCTGTGGAGCCAGATAGACTGGTGTAAACCACCAGTTTTACAACATAAAACTCAAGAACAGACAACTAAGTTCCATATTGCCATCTCATAATACTAAACTTAGGTAGAAAAAAAATATTCAGAAAATCATACACCCAGAGAAAAATGTACACATACACAAAAACATATGCGACCAAAAATATCCTAAAGATGCATTTTCAGTCCACCACTATTCCTTTACTTATCATATATCCAGGAAATTTATAAGCTATTTTTGTACATTTTAAAAATGATAGTGAACAGACTTGTTTTCTATACCTGAACATCATAATGAAATGTGAAAAAGATAAAGGAAATAACACAGAAATGAAATATCACATTTTCAATAAATGCTAATAAAGCTACACACTTCTCAGAGTGCAGATAAAAGTGTGTTATGGTAGTCCAGATGATTCCTCATGAAAAAGGTTCACAGTTCAATTTGATGTGTTGCATTTCCTCTTGTGCCGGTGATATGTGGATGACTGACGGAAGCTGTGGTTACAAGAGGAACAGGTGTAGGGCTTCTCCCCTGTATGTATCCTCTCGTGAGCTACAAGATTTGTTTTATGGCTGAATGGCCTTCCACATCTCCTACATTTGAAGGGCTTCTTTCTCTTATGTATGACCTCATGTACTCCCAGGTCTGATCGAGTATAGAATCCATTACCACAAGTTTTACAGAAAAAAGTCCTCTCTTTCTGTATTTTCTGCTGAGCTATGTGTTTACTCTTATATTTTGTGGTTCTGAAGCTTTTCTCAGATTGGTATGTCTGTGGATTTCTGTGATGTCTCTCTTGGTTACTCTCACCTGTGGAGTCTGTGTTATGATGCTGACCACACTCAGTAGTCTCGGCCCTAGATATAACACTTTGTTGTTCCTCCTTCATAGAGACATCTATAAAAGAAATTGCTCTCTGAGATTCTTCATGATTCCTGGAGCTGACTTGACCTGTTCTGCTACAATCCTGAGGAATTCCATCAGAAACACTTTCTTTTTCTGGGTCAGAAAACTGCACTGTTTGCTTACTAGAAAGAAATTCCACAGTATTTTCAGGACTACTAACATCACCATTTACTTCACCCATGTTCCAAGGATTGTTTTGCCCATCTTGACTGTCTTCATCTTCTGTGGAAATAAAATGGTCCATGAAAATGTGCCCAAGAAGTGATTCCCCAAACAACACCATTCCTCTGTGCAGCATCCTGCTACTCACCTCTCACCAATAATATATATTGTGTGTTTTGGAAGTCTGCTCTTGGATTTTCTTGTGTTACATTTTTTTCTGATCGCTGTTGTTTCAGAATCTTGATGACTTCTTTTAATGACATGTTTTCAGAAAAGAGGGCTTCCTGCCTGTTCAAGGAAACCCTAATCTGTAAAAAAGCCACATGACAATTGCCAATGAATATGTGGGCCTCTGGATGACAGAAACCCCCTCTTTGCCTGCGGGCATGGGATGCATGGATTATGCATTAGCACTTTTTTTTCTCTCTCTCACTTTCACTGCTGGTTTTTTTTTTTTGGTATTTATGATTTATGTTCTCAAAACTCACTGTTCCTATGTTAAAAGTAAGTTTTGTTTTCTTCAATGCCTGGCCACAAGATTTTCTACAACTGGTCAATGAACTGAACTAGGAACATTGAACTTTCTTGAAATTAGAACATAAGGACTTTTCTCTTCAAAAGAGGCTTCTCCTTGTTCCAAATATCATTTCCCATTGCAGGCAAGCTATGGAAACCATAACAAAATAATTGTATTAATAAAAAGATGTCAAGGCTGCATAGGCCAAATCAAGAAGAAAAGGAATCTGAATAAGGAGAGAGCACAAAGGAAGCTGGAAAAACTCTGACACAGGCTTTCCCTGGAGTTTTCCATACCTGGTGTCCCTTCTGTCAATTGGATGTAGTTGTCTGCTCTAATAAATTTTTTCTGTTTAATGAAACGTGTATGTTTAGAGTTACTCAGTACCCACTTAATCTGTGGTTTATTATTTTCAGTTCTTTTTTGCACCATGAATGTTTAGCTATTACTTTATACCCAGAAACCTTAGCTACACTATATTTTTGGGAGAATTATTGCTACCCTAGAGAAAGAAATGACTTTAACATGTAGCATTTCATTAGTAATGGTTAGTTTCTTTCTAGAATACTCAGGATATGTACAATAATTTTGTGGTAGACGGTGTTTGGGTATCCCAGTATCAGATAGGCAACTGTAACTTTCTGCTTTGATGATTAAGACTTGGACATTTCACATTTAGGTAGTTGAGGATTGCCCATCTCCCACTCCCAGGCATTAATCTTGTGAGTGGTCCCTTTCTCTTCAACTCTCCCTTCACTTCGCTGTGTGGTTGGGCTTTATTTCCAATACCTATAAGTTATTGTGCTATATTTAACTAATAACCCTACATAACAAGCCTGTCCTAAGATGCATTTAGCTCCATAGCTGTGTTTCTAGGCATGTTAATCCCTTATTATTTAGTCCTTCCAACAACTCACACCTGAATTAAATACTCTTAAACATGCATTGTCTCGATCTATACCCACTATCTCCTGTCTTAGTAACTTTACTGAATATTATTGCAGCAGTTAACATAGAATTCAGTTTCCATCATGAAATTAGCAGTTGAAAACAAGATCAAAGGAGTGAAATGTGCTATAAAGCAAATTGTGAAGTGACAGTCATTGTTAAAGCTGTTGTGATGAACAGCTTTATACAATACTTGAAAACCTGAGGGAGTTTAGTCCTTCTGAATCCCACTGCAACTGGGCCTACAGAATGAAAGCATGTCTCAAATGAGGAAAAGAATAAACCAAGCAAGCAAGCAAACCAACTAATATCCACGTTTAAAAGACTTATGCAATGAGAAGTGATTTCAACAATAATAATTTTAAGTGTACTTATGGAGTGTCTGAAAATGTTCAAAACTTTGGATATACCTGTCAGTGACTGAGAATGAAGGAAACTTATACATTTAAACAGATCTCCAAGTGCCTCTAAATTAAGACTTTCACTTTTACATAGCAATACCATTATTTGCCAAGGCTTTTCTTTTGTTTGCGTGTGTGTCAGTGTTCAATATGTAATTGAGAGCTTTATTTCAACTCCAAAATTCATAGTCTATCATACTTTAACTTCTGTTTTATACACAGAGGATCTCAATGACATGTAGTAGGATATTTAGAAAGTCAATAAGCCACTTAGAATCCTACTTTCCACCACCGTCATAGTCTTTGGGCACATGTTATTTCTGAGACACAGAATTTTACACGAGCCACCTTCAAATCCCAGGTTATCTATTGAAAACCCTTAAAATCTCTGCTTAAAGGACTTATCCAAGTCTCTCTGACACAAAGTAAATAAATCAAACATTTCCTACCCTTCAAACAAACCATGGGCTTATTTAAGTTTTAATTATCTTAATATAAAGCAGCAGAGATAGTCTCCACTGAAAAATTTGGGAAGGGCAAAGATACCTTCTTACCAACTAATAAACTGCAACAACTCCATAATAATTTCCCCCAAATATAAATGACTGTCTTGTATCCTAACTTAACAGCTCTCAATTAAGGTACTCACCATTGTAGGAGGCTTCAAGTACTCATCAGTCAGACACTCCATGAATCTGCCCATATCCCTGCCAGTAGATTCCCACTTCTTTCTCAAGGCAATCTGGTCTTTGCAGTGACCGGTTTTCAGAAACTGCTCCAAGACCAGCTTTGAAATCATCTGTTCTTTGCTCTGATTTTCCGGTTGTAACCAAGAGGTAAACATCTCCCAAAGTGCTTGTAGCTCCTGCTTTGCCCAGGAGCCATTGTCCTCAGGGGAAAAGTTGAGATGAGCAATTGGAGACTTTGTGATGTCTTCCTCCCACTGGGCCAAAGAAATCTGGGTTGGGTTATGTTCCAGGTTTTCTAAGACAGAATAATTTACTGGCGTCTGGTGAATTAAGTAGTTCTGTAGATGTGAAGCCATTTTTCTGAATATCCTTACGTAATTCAAATTGTCAGTCAAATATCTGTCTTGTGACTTGAAGATATTTTAAGCAATTTGTGGCTGTGTCAAAACTATAAATTAGAAAGAGACATAATTAAATCAAAATCAAATAAGAGTCTTGTCACATATACTCCATGTCTTAAAGATCACAACTGTGTGAAGAAACTTTATAAACATGACAACTCTTTATAAGGGAAACATTTATATGTAGTGGCTCCCTTACATTTCAGAAATTCAGTTCATCATCTTAGGGAGCATATCAGGGTACAGGTGGTATTGGAGCTGACAGTGCTACATATTCAGGCAATAGAAGAAAAATTGCCTTTTAGTATTTGAAACCTTAAAGCCCAACCCACAGTGACATACTTCCTTGGGAAGGTGTGGTCCAGATTAAAGGTAGGGCCTCCAGTCTCCTGGTCTGGATTAAAGGCAAGAGTTCCTTCGGTTTGCCTCCAAAAGGCCACACCTCCTCATTGTGCACTCCCTATGAGCTTTTGGGGCCAAAATACATTCAAACTATGACACTTCGATTACTTCTATACATTTAATTCTTAATAAAAGTCCTACACAACGTGTTCTTGAGGCCAGACTAGGAGACCATGTGAATCTAACTAAATTTGATTCAACAGGGAGAAAAATTCTGGGTTGATTATAGAAAGTCCTACCGTAAGAAAGCAGCAAGGTGTGCAGTAACAGGAGCATATCTTTTCCCTCTATATAAAAGGTGAAGTTGTTACTAAATATCAAATTTTAAGTTTCATCCTTGTCTCCAATTTTATAGTGTCACAGACCAAAACTTTGCTAAGAAAAATGTTAAAGGTGAATGACCAGTAAGATTAAATTCACACCATAATAATTACATGTTCATAAAAATAGAAAACACATTTCTATCCTTCAGAATTTTAAAAGACCATCACATGATCAGAAAATTATTTCAAAAGACCACATCACACCTTTAAGGTCTTCCCCTAATTGTGAGGCACCACCTTTGACAAACCAACAAACAATCAAACAGAACCACACAAGCCCAAGATACAGGAAGGAAATGTTTCTGTTCTCCAAATTTACCTCTTTCTGGGGCAAAATTTAAGAGTGATTCAAGAAAACTTTAAGAGCTGATGTTTCCAGGCCTCTGTTCTCTTTCATCTGAGATGTTGTTCAAGTTGAGTTCCTTTTATAGTGCCAGGTTTCACTGAATCAAACTGTTATCCGAATCAATTTAAGGATCTCTCCTCCCACCTAGGGTGTGGCTGTCTGTCAGGGCTTTGTTGTTGTTAATCACAGCACAACCTATTAACCTAGGAAAACAAATGAGCTTTTGGCCCCAAAAGCTCATAGGGAGTGCACAATGAGGAGGTGTGGCCTTTTGGAGGCAAACCAAAGGAACTCTTGCCTTTAATCCAGACCAGGAGACTGGAGGCCCTACCTTTAATCTGGACCACACCTAGCCTGGACTGTGTAAGCAGCAGTCACCTCAATAGAGCAGAAACAAATCATAAAAAAAAAAACTAGGTAACATTAAACAAATTGGAGACATATTCCCCTCTGATGGAATTAACAAATGGAATCTTACATCATTCTCTGTTTTTCATCTTTATTCAATTCCCAAGGATTGGATGTAAGGGAAACACATCCAAAGCCAGCATTGTATGTCCGCTGAGGCCCCATGAATCAGCCCTCCAACATCCTCTGCAGATGAATCTCCAGGATTCTTTGGGAAAACACTTGCACCCTGGTTTGAGTCAACTGTGGCCTTAGGCCAGAGATCAGGTTGTCTTCATCTGCTGCTCTCTGCTGCATCTGCATCAGGCTCCCTCACCATTGCTGTTCAAATCTGCTTAAGCCAGGGGCTTAGGGATCAGCTCAACCATGCTGACACCACAAAGCAAGGGCCAGCCTAGGGGTTTATCGTGTTCACTGGAGCATTTGAAGATCAGGTATTTTGATAAGTTTAGAATATGCCATATGTGTGTGAGAAAACATGATCAGAAGTCCTGAGCTATACATGCCAGATTGATACCCCTTCTAAGAGTGTCACTGTCCACTTGATTATTATCATTGCTTAGGACGTCTCTCCTTCCAGGGAAGCATCAGCACCACCATAGAGACAGAGAGCTTAGATTCATCTAGGATTACATCGGATTGAATCAGTGTGAAATTAGTTTAGCAGTTTTGTTTGCCTTCTTGCTTTAGCTATTCTGCTAAACCAACTGCTTACATAGGCCAGGATGATCTTGTTCTTCCTAGACTACTATGATCTATGGGCAATGGAGACTCTAGTCCTATGTGTTGTGATTTTTAGAAAGAAAACCAAAGTTACCATACCCAGGCACAGGAGGTCTGATCCAATCATGAGTAGATACTCTCCAGCTCTACACCTTGGTTAATGGGAATAAGACCAAGGCTGCCACACCCAGATACCGGGGGTTTTATCCAGTCTCCTTTTCAAATCTATTAGCTTCACTGATTGAATCAGGTATCCTGGCACTCTACAAGGAATACTAATGGATCTTCAGATTAAGCAGAGTAGAGGCCTAGAGACAGACAAACTCCCAGTACTTCTTATCATCACCCTTGAAATTGACCCAAGTAAGGGGTAAGTTTTGAGTGTGCGTGTGTGTGTGTGTGTGTGTGTGTGTGTGTGTGTGTGTGTGTGTGTGTGTGTGTGAGAGAGAGAGAGAGAGAGAGAGAGAGAGAGAGAGAGAGAGAGAGAGACCCAGAGAGACAGAGACCCAGAGAGACAGAGGGAGAGGTGGGGGAAGAGAGACAGAGACAGAGATTATGTGGGGATTGTCTGAAATTCTGCCTCTCAGTTATAGAGATATCACAAAGGTGAAGTTTGTGGTTTTTTGGGCAGACTTACTGATCAAGAGATTGACACTAAACTCTAATCTTCTGAGGAATACTCAAAGATAGACATTTGTTGTCTTTATTTATGGCAATGTCTTTGCTGCTCTGACCATGATGGTCATTTATTTTTAATTTTTTTTGTTTTTGTTTATTTGTTTAGTAATTGTTGGTGTTTTTAATGAAAGTGTTGTTTCTTAGAATGGGAAACAAGGGTGAAACTAAAAATTTTATTTCAATAACAATAACTTTACTTTTTACAAGACATGAATAGATAACCCTTTGGAACTACAATTATTACTGATCTCTTACTTCAGGTATTTACACCCTTCAACTCAATTTCTTTTCCTCTCTGTAAAGTTACATATGCTTACATTCACCTTTTTTTATTCTTCTTACCTTTAGAAGAATTTGTCTAGGGGTCTGATGAAATATTTACTATTAAGAAATCATGGAACCTCTTCTGAAAGGGCTGTTAGTAAATTTTTCTTTGTTATTATACATCTCTTCTCTTTTTAATGTACACATTTAACATATTCCCAAATTGCTTAAACAAAACATCAAGTCAAATGACAGATCCTAGACTGAAAAAGTTGAAAATTTGTGGATTCTCTGCAGAATGGCTTTATAGATGACAGAATTCTTAAAGTCTTAATCACCAGAAAATGTCTATTTATTAGAGAACATGGAATTTACTCCAACTCTCGTCTCTCCTGTGCAGTGTGAAGAAGACATAACTAACTCTTCAAGAGTTGAGCTCAACTGTTCACCAAATTACAATGGCTCCAGTACAAAAAAAGCAAGAGCTGAAAACTCTCTGGGACATGTTTACTTCATGGTTGCAACCAGAAAAGCATAGCAAGGAGCAGATGATTTCTCAGCTGGTCTTGGAGCAGTTTCTAAAAATTGGGCACTGCAAAGACAATACAGCTTTGAAAGAACAGTGGGGAATCAAGTGGCAGAAACATGGAAGATTCATGGAGGGTCTGACTGATGAATGCTTGAAGCCTCTTACCATGGTCAGTACCTTGGTTGAGAGACACTTAAGTTAGGGATCAAGTAATCATTTATATTTGGGGAAAGTTATTAAGCTATTGTAGTTTTCTAACTGAGGAGACTGTATCACTGGCCTAACACCTTAATATATTCTGTGGAGAATACCGTTGACTGAATTAAGTTGAATATAATAGAAAAGCCCTGCTTGTTGGATGGGTGTAACTATATTTAATTTATTCACATGGTGAAGAATACATTGCAGCAGAATATTTGGATGGTTATATAAGATACTCTGTGTTTAGAATATGTCTTATTTATGGTGGTGCTTACATGCTAATCACAATTACTAATTTGGAATCTCAGCACACTTTTATCATTTTGGCTATCACCATTTTCTTGTTATCCCAGGAATTATGACATGGAAATTGGGGATCTAGTAGTCATAATGGTTTACTTAATTGTATTAAAAATGACAATAAGAATTCCTGTCTAGAAACAAAAGTGTCAGAATGGTAGAGCATTATTTCTGATGTTGAAATATGGCTAGCAAATTCAGATGTAACACTGACACACTCATAAAATATGCTTTGATAAATAATGATTCTACAATGCAAAATTTATTAACCAAAAACATATATTATACATGTAATTACTTTGGATCTTCTTTCAATATCTAGGTTTAAATAATCATGAGTCACTGACTGATGTGATCAAGGTGGTGAATTCGCCAAGCATACCATAGATACAATGGTATGGCCAGACATTACAGAAACCAAACTTTACCTTTTCTTGAGAACAGATCAAAATTTGCAAACACACTGTGAATAGTTACTTTAGAAGAACATAACTTGTTATTCCCCAGATAATACCATAAGAAACAAAGATGGACAAATCAGCTAGTTGATTGTCCAGTTATGCCATGTAGTTACTTACAGGGCAGGCTTTCAATCATCCACAGATTCACTGACATGGTCATCATGCTTTGTTTTCAGGTTCATTTTTGCATTCAGGGCAAGAAGCCTGATTTTCGGGGAATATGTCCTTTAAGAAGTCATTAGTATTCTTAAAGAATAATAGTCAGGAAGAAGTTCCATACAAGAGAATATAAAGAAATCATTGCCAGTCTCCCAAGACATGTTATTGGCAACTGGTGGGTGTCCGGATGGACAGAGAGGAATATTGTGTGTGGGTTCTTTTCTTGAGCACATTTTCATAGACTGTCTTATATTCATAGGACATAGGAATAGTGAAGATGGTCAAAAGTGTCTCTGGAACACTATTGAAGTAAATGGTGGTGTTAATAGTCTTGAAAATGAGATGGACTCACTTTTCATTACCCCTAAAGAGCAGGTTTCTGAGCCCCTGGATTACAGCTCCAGGTACCAAGAAACATCTGAGAGATAAAGTTCTTCTTTATATGTACCCATAGAGAATGTACAACTAGGGATGACCTTCATGTCAGGGCAGACTGAACATTGCCAGAATCATGATGAAGACGTTTAATGTGAAGGTCACCAAGAGAAACTCCACAAAGATGCAAAAACATACACATGTGATGAATGCTCCAAAACCTTCAAATTTTCCAATATGCTTCTAAGGAACCAGACAATACACAGGAAAAGGAGGTCAACTTTCTGTCCTGTGTGTCATGAAGACTTCTACATTGACTCAAATCTGCAAACACAAGTAAAAGAAAGTGAAAACATGTAGTACTTGTGGTAGAACATTCAGCCATAAAAACAACCTTCAAGTTCAAGACAGAATTCACACAGGAGAGAAGCCCTAAAAGTGCTCACTGTGTGGCCATGGCTTCTACCAGGTATTCCCATTCGAATTTAACCTGAGAGAAATTGTCACCAATCAGACTGAATTCTGTACCTTCCTCACAAGAAGGCACAGTCTTATTCTGTAATCCATACACAAATAAAAATGCAGTTTTTAACAGCAAGTAGAAAGGGAAGATGTTACTTCTGGATCGTTCCCTTTATATGTTTTTACATTCCACAGCATGTGTAAGAACGCTGTTATTTGTTTATTCACTAACATTTTTCTAATGCATTAAAGTCGCTAATAATTGTGACTGCCAAAATTAAAATTGAATGGAACTAGAATGCAAATGCTCCTTTAGTATATGTTGTGTTTCATGGTGTTTGTGTGTATGTGTGTGTGTATGTGTGTGTGTATATGTGTGTGTATATGTGTGTGTATATGTATGAGTATGTGTGTGTATGTGTGTGTATATATATAAGTGTGTGTATGTGTGTATGTATGTGTGTATGAGTGTGTATGTATATGTGTATGAGTGTGTGTGTATGTGTATGAGTGTGTGTATATGTGTATGTGTGTATGTGTGTGTATGTGTGTATGTGTATGTGTGTGTATATGTATGAGTGTATGTGTATGTGTGTGTATGTGTGTGTATGTGTGTGTATGGATGTGTGTGTATGAGTGTGTATGTATGTGTGTATGTGTATGAGTGTGTGTATATGTGTATGTATGTATGTGTGTGTATGAGTGTGTGTGTATGTGTATGAGTGTATGTATGTATGTTTATGTGTGTGTATATGTATGAGTGTGTGTGTATGTGTGTGTATGAGTGTGTATGTTTGTGTGTGTATGAGTTGTGTGTGTATGTGTGTATGTGTATGAGTGTGTGTGTATGTGTATGAGTGTGTGTATATGTGTATGTGTGTGTATGTATTGTGTATGTATGTGTGTGTTACTGTTAATCTCTGTTATTTGCCTAAGTATTAAATTATGAGAGTACAATAGAAGGTTTAGTTCTTAAATTTGACACTGTATTCCTGGTGTTGTGCACAATTTTGTTTCGCCCAACAAATTCCAAACATTCTATGGTCTCTGGATCTCATCTCTACAGGTGATCAGCACAGTGGCTTGCCATTCTCTGTGACCTTTTCAAAACCTGTATGGACATGTAACCAAAATCTTAGGCTTGGTTTGTATGTGCATTACCCTATCAGCCATCTTTAATCCTACAAGTGCCTATGGCTTATTGTTCAAGAATGTGACCCCATATGAGGAGACAGTGTTCTGATGTAGAATAAATATTTTGTTAGATCACATTAGTTCAAAGAAACCACCCCTCTAAATTCCATTATATTTCCAGCACAATCTTCAAAGCTCTATCTACAGGAATCTAGACATTTACAAAGCAGAGGTAGTTTGTATGAATTCTAGTCCAACATGATGACAAATAGATGACAATTGGCAAATATTTTCCATGAATAAGCCCACAAAACTATTGTAATGAAAGACAAAGGAAATAATAGATGTATTGTGAGACAGGGTTTTGTGAAGAGATAAAGACAGCTTATGATGGTCGAATCTGTATGTGCTGTTGATTGCCTGGAGCAATTAGCACTAAGATCCTTTATCACATAGAAATATTCTGTGTTAACTATAACTTTCTCTTGATGTATTTAGTTCAGCCTTGGGTCAGGGAAGAAGGAGGTATAGGTTTATTAAAATACAGAGTTTCTTCAGCTGACATGAACAGCACATGTTTTTATATTCTCAACAGAGCCTGTGGATTATCCCTTCCCCAGAATTTGGCTTTCTAAACTTTTTCTTTAGTCCATATTCTCTACTCTTTATTTTTTACATTACAATTGTAGGTGGAAGAACATAATATCTCACAATTTCAACATTAAACATCAGTGGCTTATGGTTATAAGGATACTGTAGTCTTTTCAAACTTTGCAGGTTCTAGTCTATTGAAAATTACAGAATTTTGCATTTGAATTATAAATTTCCTTTAGGTTTTTAAGTTAGGTTATATTCTAATATTGAGGTTTGAGACCTGTGTATGTGAGTGTCAGTCGATGGAATTCAGCTGATAAAAATGAGATATATTGAATGCATGGATCATCACTGCAATCACAACCTCTTGGGAAAGTTAAACTAAGGAATTGCCTTAAGGTTCAATTTTGTATCTGTGAGTGTCTATATAAACCCCTTAATAGGTATTAATAATTTTATATAATAAATTTTCATTGAATAACTCTTACAATAGGGTATGGCCTTAATTTGTCTTAAGAGACAGAGGTCCGGTATAACAGCTGGGCAAGAAGGCAGGCACCATTCATTGTTAAGAGACAAGCCAGGGAGCTCCAGGTGATGCAAAGTTCCACTGTGGCAGAATTGGCCTGGCCATTCTTATTCTGGTGACAGCCATGGTGCTGCAATTCCCCCAGAAATGCAAATTCCAAGGCCCTAAGTTTGTCCCTTTTCTGAGTGGAGGCATTACTGAACTTCTTTCTCCATTAGACCCTTTTCTGAGCAAGAGCAAACATCGGTGGTAGAGGAGCTTGACACAACTGCAACTAGAATCTCTGGCAGGGGTGAGAAGCGAATGGAGCGTGGGTCTAGATGGATCACCCAACTCTCTAGGATGTGAGGCTACTGAGGATGAGGCAAGGCTGATTCAAGGGTCCTTGGTGTCCAGTCCCATGTTCCAGGGACTCCAGTGCTCCAAAGGGCAGCCATCTTGAGCTAGAACTTTTTAGTAACATCTCTACACCCAACAATCCCATCTCTGGGCCTCTCCCTAGGACCCTCCCTTCCTCTGACCAAAAGACACACATTGCCTCCCAGAGAACTGACTATAATAGAGGCAGAGCATGGCCTTGGTTGTTGTACCCAGCTAGGGCAGCTGAAGTCCCTGAACGTTTTTCTCCATGAATTTAGGGACATTTTCCAAGTTGGCCCTGAGAAATATAATTCCAAAAGGTTCTCTGAGCATTCCCAGTGGCCTCTTTCTGATGCATATGGTCCCTGTGCTTCAGGCATAGTTCCTCAAAGGTCAGATGGTCCCTGGAAAAACTGATATTGTGACCCTATAGCAGCAGTGGAGGATGATGACGCACCACATTATACACCTTACATGCAGAAATGGGTAGATTGCAGGCACCGGGCAACTCTGGCCTGCTTGTATTAAAAGGTCAGGAAGGCAAGGAGCAGCATTGCCAGTGCAAAGTCAGTGAGGCCTCTCAGAAGCTAAAAGTGCTGTTCTAAATGTGGCCAAACTTGCCCTTCCAGAACCTGTAGTGGCAGCATGATTTTGTAGATAAGAATACAGTTCTCATGTCACAACTTCAATGGCTCATCATATACTATGGGGGTTAAGATTTCGTTGTGAAAACTTGAAGGGCAGTTTCAAGGTGTGGCATTTTGGAATTGTGTGAAGTTTTAATACAGTTGTACAGCTTTAAACAATGTTATAGTGTCTCTGAATTGTGGGTAGAGAAGCATCAGAAAGCTGTTGTGTGAAGCCTTCCTATAGTCTGGCTGTTCTATTGTGGATTGGCATCATTGGCTTCCCTCATTCTAGATTTTCACTGAGGACCTGCAGCTGGCTCCTGCTAACTTGGGAGAAACATGGATGACAATTTTCTGAAGATCAGAGGGCACAGCCAGCCACAGAATTTTCCACAGAGGTTTTGGAGTGATGGCATACAACTTTAATTAGTACTCTAGAGGCAGAGATCCATTTGTATCTCTGTGAGTTCAAGGCCAGCCTGAGATACAGGAGATTAATCTAGTCCAGTAGAGAAACAGAGCCTGCCAGGTGTGGAACACATCTTTAGTCCTAGCACTTGGGATTTCATGTCTCTGCTCCAAGTACTTGTGAAGCCCACATGCCATTAATCCCAGCACTAGTAAGGTTGAAACAGGAAGTGGTAAGACTGGGCAGAGAAAGGAATATAAGGCAGAAGGAGAGAGAGTTTGCTCCCCTGTGCTTCTCTGCCTTTGCTTTCTTTCCCTTTTGCCTGAGGACTCCGTATTGCAGGAATTCTATTTGGTATTATAAGAAAAACCAGGAGCCAGATATTGGGGAAAAGCTGAAATATTGGAGACAGAGAAAAAAAACCACAGCCACTTCTCAGGCCTGTCTCTGTGAATCCTACAACTCCAACTCTCCATCCTAGGGAGGTACTAGGCCAAGCTAAACTCTTCTTTCTTTCTTTTTTTTTTTGTACCTTTCCTGGTGTATGGGAATGATGCAATATCGGATGTGAAATTCTACATCTGTATGACCCTCCATTTTAAAATCTCTATCACAAGCCTGTCATGGAAAGGTTTTCAGATTTCAAGGGTTCTTTTTTTTTTAAACCAGTTTTATGTTATATAAACAATAACATATGAGGGCTATTCTTAATACCATATTCTTGTTTCTATATGCTGAGGTCTCTACAGTACAGACATATGTTACAAATACTTTTAACCGAGTCATTTGTATAAATATACATTAGTCATCTGAAGAAAAATATCCATCTCAGTTTTCTCATTTAAAAAAATAGTTTTTTCATTAAAAAAAATGTCACCTCCACCAATGTATCCTCCTGCTCCCCCTTCCCTCTCCCTCTCAATCCCTCCCAGTCAGCCCTCAGCCTTGCCCCTCCCCATCCACCCATTCCCTCCTCCAAAAGTGAAAGAGGTCCCAAGGTGGGCCAGCCCAGAGTAGAACATACACTACAGCCAAGTCTGATTCACTCATCCCAAAGTCAATGCTGGGCTGGGTGTTCATCTGCAGGGAATGGGCTCCAGGGTGCCAGTCCATAAACAGAAACACAGTTTGATCCCACCCCTCATGGCTCCACACACTGCTCAGGCCAGTCTTTCCCTCTCCACCCAGCTATTTCACTTCCTGCTTAAACTTTCCTAGTGCTAGGATTGAGGGTGTGTCTGCTGCTGCCTGGCTCTGTTAGGCCTTGAATTCAGAGAGATCCAGAGGGATCTCTGCCTCCCCAGTGATGGAATTAAAGGTGTCGTTCACCATTCCCTGTTCTTCTTGGCTTGGCTCTGTGAGTGTGTGAGTGGCTCTGTCCTCTTATATTTCAGCTATTTTAATATATATTATATATAATGTTAAATTATATAATATATCACCACAACTCAGAGGCATTCAGTCTTAGGCTTTGTCGAAACAGGATCTTCCCCTTTCAGCCTAAGGATTTAACAGTGGTGAGAAGCTTTTCCAGTGGCTAATTACTCTGCTGCTTGAATCTTCTAGTATTTACCCCAAAACATGACTTCCAGTTTTTACTGTAAGACCAAAAAGGATTCATACAACAGACAACGTTGTTGACAAGATAAAGAATTTTATACTGGAAAACAAATGTTATATCAAGACTATTGCAAGGTTTAGTGAGATATTTGTACAACTAAACCTACATATTAGGATTTGAGCATGAAGATATCTATACACTGGAAGTTATATAAGAAAAATTTGACCTTGTGAATATATTTAAGACACCAACTATATCTATTCAAACTGAATATTACTTTGTACATTTACATTGTTTACAATAAACACCAAGTCAAACAACTTGCCTAACTCTTTGTTTACTTCTGAGCTTTTTTTCCTATATTGTAAATATTACAAAGATATTGCCAGTCACTGCGCTTCGCTTACTTGAAAGAATACTTTCCTGTTGGAATGAATAAGTAAACTGATGTGTTTTCAAAAAAGCATCAAATAGAAAGAGAATAAAGTTGGTTACCCTGAAATGAGACAATGTTGTATGATACCTTGTTTGTGTTCAGACAGATGAAGCTTAAATGGAGATTAGAGGGATAGGCAAGTCTTTAGTGGTGGCACACACCTTTAATCCCAGCACCTTGGAGAATTAACAAGAAAACAAGGAGTTCAAGACTACTCTGGGCTGTAGGAGATTGATTCAGTCTAAAACAGAAACACACACTGACAGTTGAGGCTCACACCTTTAATCCTAGCTTCTGGGAAGCTCCTGCCTTTGGTTCCCACTAGGTGGAGTCAGGCTGTTAATCCCAGCACTTCAGGGGTAGAAACAGGAATGTAAGGCTTGTGGAGAGTGTATCAATCTCTCTTATAGGTCTGAGAATTTGTAGAGGTTAAAAAAAAATCTCAGTTTGGGGTCAGACCTGCCTTGTTGATCTTTTACCTTCCGAATTAAATTTGACTAATTAGGATCACATATCAAGGCAATGTTCCACATCTAGAATGGATAAAGTAATGGAATCCCTGTTCACAAATGTCCAATAAAAAGAAAATTATGAACTTGTGCCCTCTGCCTCCTCATAACCTATTCACAGTAAAGTGTACAGAGAGTTATAGGCACAAAATTTTAAAATAAATCTGTATTGTGTTCTCTGCAATGATCACAGACAGGGATGTTAAGGAATGGGAGGTTGGCTCTGTTAACAAAGTGCTGTAGAGAATAAAGCCTTACATTTCAACCCTTCAAGTTAAGTTTTTAAAGGTAGGAGTGATATCATGGGTTTGTAACAATAGCTTTGGGAAGGTGGGGAGAGAAGAATCCCAGGAGCTCCAGGCCACTGGTTAACCTCTAGGTAGGAGAACTTTTCTAGAAAAACAGGATGGATGACTCATCAAGATTCATTCTGTGGTTGAATTCTCATCCCTTATGACCAAGAACAGATACAAGTTTTACAAAATTCCCAAGTACATTCATGTAGCCAAAAATTGTTTTAAAAGGTTTAAAAAGGAATAGAAAAAGTCACAGCAAATAACACAAAATATGAGAACACACCTTTGCTATCCATATAAATCACTTCCTTAATAGAATGGAGTATACTATAATTCAAAATAATGGATTGCACTTTTCCAGTAAATGAAAATACCTTTTAGAGTGTATAGCAAGAAGAAAGGTAGGCAAAAATAAACTCTTTAACGCCATCCTTCATGCTTATTTTATATGTTGATCTTCAGAGTTTAAAATATCTCTGTGTAAGCTTGAGGAGTATAAAATCTACCAGTTTGTTATTTATTCACCAACCACATTTTTAAGCCTTAGACAATATTGCCTGACTAATCTCTTTTCTTTACCCTGTGTTTTTAAAAAGTAGTCTTTTTCCTTATTCCTCAATGCTTCCCTGGGTTTGCTTCTGTGATTGGGACAAGTTTTCACCAATATTTCATTGTTTGGAATGTTTGGAAGCCTAAATTTTTTCATCTATGTAAGTAGATGGTGGTGTGGATCTACAGTTGAGTTGAAAATTTTTCATGTAGCTTTTAAAAGGACCTTGGAATGAAAACCCTATTGGTTAGAGCAACAGAATCTCATCTCAACTCAGGACAAAAACAGTCAGCCTCAGGTCAGAACTTCCTACTGTGGCAACACACCATACAGGTGGAAGTTACTTTCCTATAAAGGTAAAGATAATTAGCAACTTGAGCCTAATCTGGGTGAGTTGACTGTATTGCTGTGGTATAAATTTAGATTTAAATATATTTTAACATGATTTAAATGTTGTTTTCAACTAAATGAGAAATGACATGTATACATCTAATCCATGAAGATCTAATAATTTTACCAAGATCCCTAAGTTAATCAGTAATACCTTTCTGCCTTAGAAGTTTCTTCTTGCATTTAATTATTTCTTCCATCTTACTTTTATTTTCAATGTACTCTTCATTAAAAAAATATTGTAAAATTGCCACTGCTAACTAAGAGGCAATTTATAAGTGATAGCTGCTGGGGAGGTCAAAGGAGTTTTCTTCAATATAGTGAGTCATAGAAACTGGAATGAGACAGAGTGTTGGGGACAAGACTTCAACATGTGAATTTCAGGGAAGACAATCAAGCTAACAATTAGCTTAGAGAGAAACATTCTTTTCTTAAATTTTGTATCTCAGCTCTGTTTATTTCATTATTCTTTGCTCCTTCTCAACAAGCAATGTTCATTTCCAAAGTATTGAGAAATGAGCACTAACCTTTCACTTTTCTATATCTCTTCCTTTCTCCTCCCTTTTGAGAAAGATTTCATGTTTCCTAAGCTGACCTCTCTATGAAGCCGAGAAGGACCTTGAACTCCTGATCTCCTGGCCTCCACTAGGCTTGCCTCCCATAATTTGTGCAATGCTATGGATTAATCCAGGGCCTATGGAATTGGAAGAAAGCACTCTAAAAATCCAGGTGCAATCCCAGCTCCCTCATCCCTTAAAAGGGCCTCTAATAGAATCTTTACAGTCAAGCAGGTACTACTGAACCCTTGAATTCCCAACTCCTACTCATTTATGTTCTCTCTGACATTTCTTTTTCCTCAAACCCTTGTGACAGTACCATAACATCATAGGTGTTTATGAAGTGTGCCACTTTTGGGACCTTTGTAAGGTGAACCAGATGGTACCCTGGTACTGGTCACCAGCATCAAGAAACAGCATACTAGGTTCCTCCTTAATGAAATTTGCCATAATGTAAGCATTCAGGTGTCAGTGACAAGTGTGTGTGGGTATGAGCTCAACCTTGACTTGGTATCAGTTCTAGCACAGTCAGAGCTACATTGAAAAAAGTCCAAAAAATGGACAAACACACAAAATAGAAAATCTACAGACAAACAAAAACACAAAGAATGGTTGAAATAGTGATGCAGCTCTGGGACCCCAGGGATGAGGAACAGGAAATTATAGTTTTACAGTGCAAGATCATTCTCAATTACCTAGTCAGTCTGTTAGCAGAGTATGCTACAAGGCACCTAGTTGCAAATACATTCAGAGAACAGAAAACCAAAATAATAAAAAAGAGAGTATAAGCCTCTTCATTTCTGGACACATATTTTAATTACTGCCCAGAATGCAATACTCACAAAATGTCTATCAGAGTTCATGGATTCAGGAAAGAAAACATTTATTTTCCCACAGAGATGAGACCATGCAGCCTGCCATTTGTATGGTGTGCTTCACAGACCTTATGTCTATCTAGTACCCTAAGTCCCAACCCATTACCAAGGGTTTTATCATGTTCACTGGAGAATTTGGGAATCATAACTCTTTTGACATCAGGAAATTTAAACTCATTTAGAATAAGCCATATGTGAAAGCACAGGATAAAAGTCCTGGAAGATAAATGTTAGTTTTGATAATCCTTTTCAGTGTGGTACTGTCCACTTTTATTACAGTGACTTACAATTCTTCCTTAGGATGTATTCTTCCTAGGAAGCATCTGCATTGCATTAGAGATAACAGAGCTGGGGCTGGTTTAGGATTCTTTACCTAATTCAAATGGTGGAAAACCATCCTTCCCAGAATTGTTTATTTGCTTGGATTTGCCACTCTAGTTAAGAAAAATTTGTTCCCGTAAGACAGGCTGATGTTGGTCTTTCTAAGATATTTTGTTGTGCCGGGACTAGAGATCACCCTGCTCTATGTCTTGATTAATTGGAAGAAAACCATGGAGGGCTCTGATTCAATCTCCTCAAATCTATTAACATCACAGATTGACTCCCAAGGCCTGGCACTATAAAAGGAAGTCAACTTGAACAGAACCTCAGATGAAGCAGAGGAGAGACCTGGAGACAAACTCCCAGTACTTCCTTCCATCATCCTTGAATTCACTCATGTAAGGGGTAAATTTTGAGAAAGTAAGACTCAAGTAGGTGATAAATTTGGAGAAAAGAAACATTTTTTTCCTTGTGTGTGTGTGTGTGTGTGTGTGTGTGTGTGTGTGTGAGAGAGAGAGAGAGAGAGAGAGAGAGAGAGAGAGAGAGAGAGAGAGAGAATGAATGAATGAATGAATTTGTGTGTGTTGTTTCAGGAGATTCCTCTTCTCAATTATGGGGATATCTCAAAGGTGAAATTCATTGTCTATTGGACAACATTACTGATCAAGAGACTGACACTAAATAGTATGAAGAAAACACATGGATAGGAATTCACTTTTTTGATGGAAATGTCTTTGTGGCCCTGACCTTGCTGGTCATTAATTTTTAGCATTTTGTTTGTTTGTTCATTTGTTTTGTATCTTTTTAAAAATGGAGACAAGGTTTAAATTAAAGGTTTTCATTCTTCAAAAGTAGCTATACGTTTTAAAAGGCATGAAGAGGTAACCTTTTGGAGCTACAAATATTACTTGTGCCTTATTTCAGGTCTTACATATTCAAGCCAAGTTTTTTCTTCCTCTTTGGTCATAGTGTTATACTCACCTATTCTTATTTTTCTCGCATCTAGAAGAATTTGTCTAACACTCTAATGAAATATTTACTATTAAGAAATCATGGACCATTTTCTGAAAGGAGTATTAGTAGATTTTTCTTTGTTATGATATGACTCATCACTTTTTAAGGTACATCTTTAACATATTCCCAAATTTCTTAAACAGATCTTCACATCACAAGTCCAATCCTTGACTGAGAAAGTTGAAATTTTTGTTGAATCTTAGCAAATGGTTTCACAGATAAGAGACTTCTTCAAGGCTCAACCACCAAAAAATTTTTATTTATTAGACAACATGAAATCTACTCCAACTCTGGTCTCTCCTGTGCAGAGGGAAGAAGACATAACTAATTCCTCAAGGGTTCAGCCAAACTTTTCACCTAAGGAAAATGTTTCTTGTGCAAAGCAAGAGCTGCAAGCTCTCTGGGACATGTTTACTTCATGGTTGCAACCAGACAAGCAGAGCAAGGAGCAGATGATTTCTCAGCTGGTCTTGGAGCAGTTTCTAAAAATTGGGCACTGCAAGGACAATATGGCTTTGAAACAACAGTGGGAATCAAGTGGCAGAAACATAGGAAGATTCATGGAGGGTCTGACTGATGAATGCTTGAAGCCTCCTGTCTTGGTGAGTACCTTCTTTGAGAGACACTTAAGTTAAACTTAAAAGGTAATCATTTATATTTGGGAAACTTTAAGAAGGTTTTGTAGTTTTCTAATCGGGGCAACTGTATCACTGGCCTACACCAAAATATATTCTGTGGAGAATATCTATTGTCTGAATTAAGTTAAGTAGAACAGAAAACTCCCAATTGATTTCATATGTGACTACATTTTATTTATTCACATGGTAGAGAAGACAAAACAGCAAAACCATTTAGAAGATTAGATCACATATTCTGCAGTTTGAATGTCTTATGTAGGCTGGTGGTTACCTGATAGTCACAATTATTAATTTGAAATCTCAGTATACTTTAAAGTTTTTAGCGCTCAGAATTAGCCTGTTATCTCAGCAATTGTGAAATGGAAATTTGGGATCTAATTGTGTTAATGGTTTTTTATATCATATTGTAAATGTCAATTAGATGCCCTGTCTAAAATCCAAAATGGCTGAATGATAGAATATGGTTTCTGATGTTGAAATATGGCTAGCAAATGTATATGCAACAAATGTATATGACAAAACCATAAATGATGTCTTGATTAATAATGGTGCTACAATGCAAAAATTTTAAAATACTTAGGATAGATGTAATTAAATTGGATCATCTTTCACCATCTAGGTTTGCATAGTCCTCAGTCACTCTGCAAATTTGCCTAAGTGGTGAATTCTGACAAACACACCAAAGACACAATGATGTGGACAGACATTACAGAAACCACCCTTAACTTTTCCTTGAGAACAGTGAATCAACATTTACAAACACTGTGAATAGTTAGTTTTAGAGAACATAACTTGTGATTTCCATGATAACACAATAAGAAATGAGAGATGGACACATGATTTAACTGATGGTCCAGTGATGCAATCTAGTTACTAACAGGACAGAGTTTGAATCATTCACAGATTCACTGAAAATATTTATCTTCCTTGATTTACAGGTTCATGTCTGCATGCAGGGGCAGGAAGCCATCTTTTCTGAGAACATGTCCTTAAAAGAAGTCATCAAGATTCTTAAAGAACAGCAATCAGGAAGGAGTTTTTCACAAGAGAATTCAAGGTCATCATTGCTAGCCACCAGAGACAGGTTATTGGCAACTGGTGAGTGTCAGGGTCTGGAAAGAAGTGACATATTTTCTGGGGTGTCTTTCTTGAGCACAGTTTCACAGACTGTCTTATATTTACAGGACATAAAAACAATGAAGAATGCCAAAAGTGTCCTTGGAACAATATTGAAGTAAATGATTATTTTAAAAGTCCTGAAAATGAGATGAAGATCCTTTTCATTACCCAAAAGGAACAGATTTCTGAGCCTATAGAAGTGAATATTTCTGATGAAATGCCTCTGGATTACAGCAAAACAGGTCAAATCAGCACTAGATATAAAGAAATATCTCAGAGGGCAAATTCTTCTGTAGATGTACCTACAGAGGAGAAACAAAAGGAAATTACCTCCAGGTCAGAGCAGTCTGAACAGTCCAAGTGGCATGATGCAAACTTCAAAATTGAGGGTCAACAAGAGAGACCCCACAGAGAGCCAAAAACTTCCAGATGTGATGAATGCCCGAGAACTTTTAAATATCCCAGCCAGCTTTTAAGGCACCAGACAGTACACAGAAAGAAGAGGTCATTTTTCTGTACTGTGTGTCATAAAGGCTTCTTTAGTCAATCAAAACTCCAAGCACATGAGGTCATCCACAAGAAAAGTAAGGTGAAAACATGTGGTACTTGTGGAAAAACTTTTAGCCATAAAACCAACCTTCAAGCTCATAAGAGGATTCACACAGGAGAGAAGCCCTACAAGTGCTCCCTGTGTGACCTTAGCTTCCGCCAGTCATACCCATACAAACGTCACCTGAGAAATTGCCACCAATCCGACTGAATTCTGTACCTTCCTCACAAGTGGTTATCTAGGCTACAGTCTTACTCTGTCATCTGCACCCAGAGAAACATGTAGTTTTTAACATCAGCTGGCAAGAGAAAGTGTGACATGTTGCTTTGGGCTTGTTCCCTTTATGTATTTGCACATTCTCCTTCATGTGTAAGAAAGCCGAGTCATTTGTCTGTTAAATAACATTTTTTCTAATGCAATTAAGTAGCTTATATTTTTGACTGACAAAAAATAAAAAAAGTAACTGAACAGGAATGCAAATGCTTCTTTATTATATGTTGTTTTGCATGGATGTGTGTGTGTGTGTGTGTGTGTGTGTGTGTGTGTGTGTGTGTGTGTGTGTGTGTGTGTGTAATATTTTGAATCATTTTTTTGCCTAAGTTTCACATTATGAGGGAACAATAGATGGCTTAGTTCTCAGTGCTTAAATTTTACAATGTAATCTTTGTGTTGTGAACCATTCTTTTCATCTCCACAATTTTCAAACACTCTCTGTTCTCTGGATCTCACCTATTCAGGTGATCAGCACAATGCTTTTAAGTACCTGTGATCTTTTCCAAACCCATGAGGAATCCAAAGCCAGAATTAGGCTTCCTTTGTATGTGCATTACCATATAAGTCATCCCCCATATCACAAGTGCTTAATGCTTATTGTTCAAGAACGTGACTCCACATGAGAAGACAGGGGACTGATATAGAATAAAAATATTTCAACAGCTCACATTTTTCCTAAGGATCCACTCTTATAAGTTCCATAATAGTCACAGAAAATCTACAGGCCCCTAGACACATCAAAGCAGAGGTACTTTATATGAATGCTTGCCTAAAATAATGACAAATAGATGACAGGTGCCAAATATTTTTGGTGAGTAAATTTGAAAATCAATTGTAATGAAAGTAAAGCAGAATAATAGTTATATTATGAGGTAGATCTCTGTGCAGTTGAAAACAATCAGATTAAGCTGATTGAGTTGCTAGAATCTGTACCTGCTGTTGATTTAATCAAACTTTCAGAGGTAAGTTCCAGTATCATGTAGAAATATTCTGTGTTAATTATAACTTTAACTTGATGTACCTAGTTTATCCTTTGATCAGGACAGGAGATATGAGTTTATTAAAATGCTGAGTTTCTTCAGCTGACAAGAAACACATGTTTTGGGTTTTTTTTTCCTATTCATTTTTTTTTCTAAACTGAGCCTGACTAATTCCTTCTCCAGGATTTAGATTTCTAAATCTTTTCTTAATCCCATGCTCTCTAGTCTTTCTTTTCCTCAGGAAACTTGTAGATGGAAGGAGTTAGTGTCTCACAATTTTGACATTATAGATTAATTGGTTGTGGTTGTAAGGATATTGTAGTGTTTCTAAACTTTCCAGGTTCCAGTCTTTTGAGGATTACAAAATTTTGAATTAGGATTACAATTTTCCTTAGGTTTCTAATTACATTATATTCTAATGTTGGGCTTTGAGGCATGTGTATGTGAGTGTCAGTTGATGGCATGCATTTGAAAACAATAAGATAAACTGAATGCACAGGGCATTTCTTCAATCACATCACCTGGGAGGTTTGGGCAATAGGATCAGAAGTTCACCCTATCTCTGCAACAAAGTGTTTGAAAGGCCACCCTTCCCTATAGGAGAGCTCTTTAAAAAGAACATGACAAAACAGACTAAAAAATTCACCAAAAAAAGCCATTTTATTTTTGTTGTTTGTTGTGCCATTTGTGTGCAAATCCAAATTCAAGTGCAGTGGTTTTTAACTTGTGCACCTTGACACTTTGACAGAAGTCACATATCAAACATTCTGGATAGCTATTGTTTATATTGCAATTTATAAACATAGCAAAATACAGTCATAAAGAGGCAGTGAAAATAATTCTTTTGTGGCAGATCACCACACTATAAGGGACTATACTGAAGGGAATTAGCATTAGTCAGAAAAAGAACCACTCTGAAGAATCCAAACTATAAGGCTATTGAGGAGACATACTCTAAACCTGTCTAACCAATCCTGCAGTATGTTTGTTAAGAAATTTGGGTGGAGACTATGTGCCAATCCCAGAAAGGGATTTTCAAGACACACAATCAAAGTCATATTAATCTGGCCACATTTGTCTTCTACAAGTCTCTGTACTTATAAAACATATATAAAGAAAAGCATTTAAAATTTCTTGAGGACAAATCACAGGAGGATTTATTTGAAACATAGAGCATATCAATTAAACAACATGGATTCCACTCTTACTGTCTTGAGTCACCAGCCTATAAGTATATCCAGCAGGCAGTTAGTGGAGAAAAATATTTGCCCCTATCTGTTGATATCATCATCCTTAGAGTCTCCTCTAGCAACCCTAGTTTTCCTGGTGACCTGTAGCAGCACTGGATTTTGTGATGGGTTCAAGAGTTACTGAGGGAGACATAGACATGTAGTTTTGGAATCTTGAGGATCACGAATGGGGCATGGTTAGCCTTTTTTGAAGACCTGTTGAATGCTGTCTGCTTTTCCTGTAGGTTCCTGTGTTCTCAGAGAGGATTACCATTACAAGTGCATGGAACCATTCAACTTTCCAGGAATTGCCTTAATGTTTGATTTTGTATCAGTGAGTGTATATAAAAACCCCTACATAAATATTAATCCTTTTAAATATTAAACTGTCATTGAGAAATTCTGACAATGGGGTATTATGTTATCCTGCTTTATGAGGCAGATATAAAAGCTAGGCAAGATGGCATGCACCATCTAGGTTGAGAGTGAATCCAGGAAGCTTCAGGTGATGTAAAGTTATACTGTGGAAGAATTAGCCTGCTCATGCTGACCCTGGTGGCAGCCAAGTTCTGGAGTCCCACCAGAGGTGCAAAATCCAAGACTGTGAAGTTTGCCTGATCTTCAATGGCAGCATTATGATTCTCTTATATAAGACTCTTGTATGAACAAGGTAGAGTAGCTTGTACTCAGTGGCAGAGCAGCTTGAGGCAGCTGCAACTGGGATCTCTGTCAGGGTCTACAGGTGGATGGGGCCTGGGCTTGGATAGATTGCTTAGTACAACAGGATATGGGGCTCGTGAGTATATGGCAAGTCTTATTCAAGGGGCCCTGGTGTCCAGTTCCATGTGCCAAGGACTCTTGTGCCCCAAAGGTCAGCCACCTTGGGCTAGAACATTCTACTTACATCTCTACACCCACCAAATCCCCTCTCTGGGCCTCTTCCTAATGCCCAAGGCATACACTGCATACCAGAGATCTGACTCCAGTAGAAGTAGAGCATGGCCTTGGTGTCTGCACACAGCTAGAGCAGCTGAAGCCTCTGAACCTTTTGCTGCATGACTCTCCTTTAGGGACATTGACCAAGTGGGCTCAAAGCAATACAGTTCCTGATGGTACTATGGACATTCCCAGGGGGCTCTCTCAGCTGCTTTCATGTTCTGGTGATTCAGGATCAGTTCCTCAAGAAGGTCATCTGGTCCCTGGAAACACTGATATTATCATCTTATGTAAACAGAGGGGGAGGTTAGCACAACACATGGGACCCTGTGCATGAATAAATGGGCAGATTTCAAACAACAGGCAAATCTGGCCTAGTTTTATGGACAAGACCAGGAAGGTAAAGGCCAGTATTGTTTAGACAGAGGAAGTAAGGCTTCTAAAAAAGGCCAAACTTCCCCTTCCAGAACCTGTAGTGGCAGCATCATGAAACAACTTCTGTGGATAAATGTTTCAAATTGAATAAAAACCAGTCTGGAATATCGGAGGACAGAACAATCTCTTCTAGCTTTTGTTCTGCATTTTTTTTTTGAGACAGTTTTATCTGCAACAGTCTTGGCAGTAGTTCTGGAACTTGCTTTGAAGACCAGGCTGGCTTTGAACTCACAGAGATTCCCTGGCCTCTGCTTCCCAAGTGCTGAGACTAACAATGTGTACCATCACTGCCTTCCTGGAATCCTGGAACTCCCTTTGTAAACTAAGATGGCCTCAAACTCAGATTTGCTGGGATTAAGGGTGTAGGTCACGACACCCAGATATTCCTGTGCTAGGCTTGGATAGATTGCTCAGTACTCCAGGATATGAGGTGTGATTAAAGGTGTGATTTACCACTGTCTGATTCTCCTAGACTGACTGTGCGTAGATCCCTCTCATATCTCAGACTGGTTTTTATTAAATTTAAAACATCCTCACAAAATTCCATTGCTCAACAATATACTATGAGGGTTAAGAATGTGATTGTGTAGCTTCAAGAAGTCCTTTCTTGTTTCTGAGTTGTGGGTAAAGACACATCAGAAAGAAGTTGTGTGAAGCCTTACTACAGTCTGGCTTCTTTATTGTATCTTTGCATCATTGCCTCCCTTCACTCCAGATCTTCACTGAGGATCTGCAACTGGTTCTTGCTAACTTGGGAGAAACACAGGTGACAGTTACTGGTTTCTAAGTTTACAGGTATACACAGCTCTCACTGTTACTTTACATATATGAACTAACTATCCCAACAATGGTAGCATTCTGACTGAGCAGAAACAGTAACAGATCACCTATAAATTAAGCAGTAAAAAGAAAGCAGTACATGTCTGGATGAAAGCAGGAAACTAGAAAAAGAATGAAGTTAGCTACCCTGAAATGAGGCAATGTTGTATGATACCTTGTTTGTGTTCAGACAGATGAAGCTTAAATGGGGATTAGAGGGATAGCCTAGTCTTTAGTGGTGGCACACACCTTTAATCCCAGAACTTGGGAGAATTAACAAGAAAACAAGTAGTTCAAGACTACTCTGGGCTGTAGGAGATTGATTCAGTCTAAAACAGAAACACACACTGACAGTTGAGGCTCACACCTTTAATCCTAGCTTCTGGGAAGCTCCTGCCTTTGGTTCCCACTAGGTGGAGTCAGGCTGTTAATCCCAGCACTTCAGGGGTAGAAACAGGAATGTAAGGCTTGTGGAGAGTGTATCAATCTCTCTTATAGGTCTGAGAATTTGTAGAGGTTAAAAAAAAATCTCAGTTTGGGGTCAGACCTGCCTTGTTGATCTTTTACCTTCCGAATTAAATTTGACTAATTAGGATCACATATCAAGGCAATGTTCCACATCTAGAATGGATAAAGTAATGGAATCCCTGTTCACAAATGTCCAATAAAAAGAAAATTATGAACTTGTGCCCTCTGCCTCCTCATAACCTATTCACAGTAAAGTGTACAGAGAGTTATAGGCACAAAATTTTAAAATAAATCTGTATTGTGTTCTCTGCAATGATCACAGACAGGGATGTTAAGGAATGGGAGGTTGGCTCTGTTAACAAAGTGCTGTAGAGAATAAAGCCTTACATTTCAACCCTTCAAGTTAAGTTTTTAAAGGTAGGAGTGATATCATGGGTTTGTAACAATAGCTTTGGGAAGGTGGGGACAGAAGTATCCCAGGAGCTCCAGGCCACCGGTTAACCTCTAGGTAGGAGAACTTTTCTAGAAAAACAGGATGGATGACTCATCAAGATTCATTCTGTGGTTGAATTCTCATCCCTTATGACCAAGAACAGATACAAGTTTTACAAAATTCCCAAGTACATTCATGTAGCCAAAAATTGTTTTAAAAGGTTTAAAAAGGAATAGAAAAAGTCACAGCAAATAACACAAAATATGAGAACACACCTTTGCTATCCATATAAATCACTTCCTTAATAGAATGGAGTATACTATAATTCAAAATAATGGATTGCACTTTTCCAGTAAATGAAAATACCTTTTAGAGTGTATAGCAAGAAGAAAGGTAGGCAAAAAATAAACTCTTTAACGCCATCCTTCATGCTTATTTTATGTGTTGATCTTCAGAGTTTAAAATATCTCTGTGTAAGCTTGAGGAGTATAAAATCTACCAGCTTGTTATTTATTCACCAACCACATTTTTAAGCCTTAGACAATATTGCCTGACTAATCTCTTTTCTTTACCCTGTGTTTTTAAAAAGTAGTCTTTTTCCTTATTCCTCAATGCTTCCCTGGGTTTGCTTCTGTGATTGGGACAAGTTTTCACCAATATTTCATTGTTTGGAATGTTTGGAAGCCTAAATTTTTTCATCTATGTAAGTAGATGGTGGTGTGGATCTACAGTTGAGTTGAAAATTTTTCATGTAGCTTTTAAAAGGACCTTGGAATGAAAACCCTATTGGTTAGAGCAACAGAATCTCATCTCAACTCAGGACAAAAACAGTCAGCCTCAGGTCAGAACTTCCTACTGTGGCAACACACCATACAGGTGGAAGTTACTTTCCTATAAAGGTAAAGATAATTAGCAACTTGAGCCTAATCTGGGTGAGTTGACTGTATTGCTGTGGTATAAATTTAGATTTAAATATATTTTAACATGATTTAAATGTTGTTTTCAACTAAATGAGAAATGACATGTATACATCTAATCCATGAAGATCTAATAATTTTACCAAGATCCCTAAGTTAATCAGTAATACCTTTCTGCCTTAGAAGTTTCTTCTTGCATTTAATTATTTCTTCCATCTTACTTTTATTTTCAATGTACTCTTCATTAAAAAAATATTGTAAAATTGCCACTGCTAACTAAGAAGCAATTTATAAGTGATAGCTGCTGGGGAGGTCAAAGGAGTTTTCTTCAATATAGTGAGTCATAGAAACTGGAATGAGACAGAGTGTTGGGGACAAGACTTCAACATGTGAATTTCAGGGAAGACAATCAAGCTAACAATTAGCTTAGAGAGAAACATTCTTTTCTTAAATTTTGTATCTCAGCTCTGTTTATTTCATTATTCTTTGCTCCTTCTCAACAAGCAATGTTCATTTCCAAAGTATTGAGAAATGAGCACTAACCTTTCACTTTTCTATATCTCTTCCTTTCTCCTCCCTTTTGAGAAAGATTTCATGTTTCCTAAGCTGACCTCTCTATGAAGCCGAGAAGGACCTTGAACTCCTGATCTCCTGGCCTCCACTAGGCTTGCCTCCCATAATTTGTGCAATGCTATGGATTAATCCAGGGCCTATGGAATTGGATGAAAGCACTCTAAAAATCCAGGTGCAATCCCAGCTCCCTCATCCCTTAAAAGGGCCTCTAATAGAATCTTTACAGTCAAGCAGGTACTACTGAACCCTTGAATTCCCAACTCCTACTCATTTATGTTCTCTCTGACATTTCTTTTTCCTCAAACCCTTGTGACAGTACCATAACATCATAGGTGTTTATGAAGTGTGCCACTTTTGGGACCTTTGTAAGGTGAACCAGATGGTACCCTGGTACTGGTCACCAGCATCAAGAAACAGCATACTAGGTTCCTCCTTAATGAAATTTGCCATAATGTAAGCATTCAGGTGTCAGTGACAAGTGTGTGTGGGTATGAGCTCAACCTTGACTTGGTATCAGTTCTAGCACAGTCAGAGCTACATTGAAAAAAGTCCAAAAAATGGACAAACACACAAAATAGAAAATCTACAGACAAACAAAAACACAAAGAATGGTTGAAATAGTGATGCAGCTCTGGGACCCCAGGGATGAGGAACAGGAAATTATAGTTTTACAGTGCAAGATCATTCTCAATTACCTAGTCAGTCTGTTAGCAGAGTATGCTACAAGGCACCTAGTTGCAAATACATTCAGAGAACAGAAAACCAAAATAATAAAAAAGAGAGTATAAGCCTCTTCATTTCTGGACACATATTTTAATTACTGCCCAGAATGCAATACTCACAAAATGTCTATCAGAGTTCATGGATTCAGGAAAGAAAACATTTATTTTCCCACAGAGATGAGACCATGCAGCCTGCCATTTGTATGGTGTGCTTCACAGACCTTATGTCTATCTAGTACCCTAAGTCCCAACCCATTACCAAGGGTTTTATCATGTTCACTGGAGAATTTGGGATTCATAACTCTTTTGACATCAGGAAATTTAAACTCATTTAGAATAAGCCATATGTGAAAGCACAGGATAAAAGTCCTGGAAGATAAATGTTAGTTTTGATAATCCTTTTCAGTGTGGTACTGTCCACTTTTATTACAGTGACTTACAATTCTTCCTTAGGATGTATTCTTCCTAGGAAGCATCTGCATTGCATTAGAGATAACAGAGCTGGGGCTGGTTTAGGATTCTTTACCTAATTCAAATGGTGGAAAACCATCCTTCCCAGAATTGTTTATTTGCTTGGATTTGCCACTCTAGTTAAGAAAAATTTGTTCCCGTAAGACAGGCTGATGTTGGTCTTTCTAAGATATTTTGTTGTGCCGGGACTAGAGATCACCCTGCTCTATGTCTTGATTAATTGGAAGAAAACCATGGAGGGCTCTGATTCAATCTCCTCAAATCTATTAACATCACAGATTGACTCCCAAGGCCTGGCACTATAAAAGGAAGTCAACTTGAACAGAACCTCAGATGAAGCAGAGGAGAGACCTGGAGACAAACTCCCAGTACTTCCTTCCATCATCCTTGAATTCACTCATGTAAGGGGTAAATTTTGAGAAAGTAAGACTCAAGTAGGTGATAAATTTGGAGAAAAGAAACATTTTTTTCCTTGTGTGTGTGTGTGTGTGTGTGTGTGTGTGAGAGAGAGAGAGAGAGAGAGAGAGAGAGAGAGAGAGAGAGAGAGAGAGAGAGAGAGAATGAATGAATGAATTTGTGTGTGTTGTTTCAGGAGATTCCTCTTCTCAATTATGGGGATATCTCAAAGGTGAAATTCATTGTCTATTGGACAACATTACTGATCAAGAGACTGACACTAAATAGTATGAAGAAAACACATGGATAGGAATTCACTTTTTTGATGGAAATGTCTTTGTGGCCCTGACCTTGCTGGTCATTAATTTTTAGCATTTTGTTTGTTTGTTCATTTGTTTTGTATCTTTTTAAAAATGGAGACAAGGTTTAAATTAAAGGTTTTCATTCTTCAAAAGTAGCTATACGTTTTAAAAGGCATGAAGAGGTAACCTTTTGGAGCTACAAATATTACTTGTGCCTTATTTCAGGTCTTACATATTCAAGCCAAGTTTTTTCTTCCTCTTTGGTCATAGTGTTATACTCACCTATTCTTATTTTTCTCGCATCTAGAAGAATTTGTCTAACACTCTAATGAAATATTTACTATTAAGAAATCATGGACCATTTTCTGAAAGGAGTATTAGTAGATTTTTCTTTGTTATGATATGACTCATCACTTTTTAAGGTACATCTTTAACATATTCCCAAATTTCTTAAACAGATCTTCACATCACAAGTCCAATCCTTGACTGAGAAAGTTGAAATTTTTGTTGAATCTTAATGGTTTCACAGATAAGAGACTTCTTCAAGGCTCAACCACCAAAAAATTTTTATTTATTAGACAACATGAAATCTACTCCAACTCTGGTCTCTCCTGTGCAGAGGGAAGAAGACATAACTAATTCCTCAAGGGTTCAGCCAAACTTTTCACCTAAGGAAAATGTTTCTTGTGCAAAGCAAGAGCTGCAAGCTCTCTGGGACATGTTTACTTCATGGTTGCAACCAGACAAGCAGAGCAAGGAGCAGATGATTTCTCAGCTGGTCTTGGAGCAGTTTCTAAAAATTGGGCACTGCAAGGACAATATGGCTTTGAAACAACAGTGGGAATCAAGTGGCAGAAACATAGGAAGATTCATGGAGGGTCTGACTGATGAATGCTTGAAGCCTCCTGTCTTGGTGAGTACCTTCTTTGAGAGACACTTAAGTTAAACTTAAAAGGTAATCATTTATATTTGGGAAACTTTAAGAAGGTTTTGTAGTTTTCTAATCGGGGCAACTGTATCACTGGCCTACACCAAAATATATTCTGTGGAGAATATCTATTGTCTGAATTAAGTTAAGTAGAACAGAAAACTCCCAATTGATTTCATATGTGACTACATTTTATTTATTCACATGGTAGAGAAGACAAAACAGCAAAACCATTTAGAAGATTAGATCACATATTCTGCAGTTTGAATGTCTTATGTAGGCTGGTGGTTACCTGATAGTCACAATTATTAATTTGAAATCTCAGTATACTTTAAAGTTTTTAGCGCTCAGAATTAGCCTGTTATCTCAGCAATTGTGAAATGGAAATTTGGGATCTAATTGTGTTAATGGTTTTTTATATCATATTGTAAATGTCAATTAGATGCCCTGTCTAAAATCCAAAATGGCTGAATGATAGAATATGGTTTCTGATGTTGAAATATGGCTAGCAAATGTATATGCAACAAATGTATATGACAAAACCATAAATGATGTCTTGATTAATAATGGTGCTACAATGCAAAAATTTTAAAATACTTAGGATAGATGTAATTAAATTGGATCATCTTTCACCATCTAGGTTTGCATAGTCCTCAGTCACTCTGCAAATTTGCCTAAGTGGTGAATTCTGACAAACACACCAAAGACACAATGATGTGGACAGACATTACAGAAACCACCCTTAACTTTTCCTTGAGAACAGTGAATCAACATTTACAAACACTGTGAATAGTTAGTTTTAGAGAACATAACTTGTGATTTCCATGATAACACAATAAGAAATGAGAGATGGACACATGATTTAACTGATGGTCCAGTGATGCAATCTAGTTACTAACAGGACAGAGTTTGAATCATTCACAGATTCACTGAAAATATTTATCTTCCTTGATTTACAGGTTCATGTCTGCATGCAGGGGCAGGAAGCCATCTTTTCTGAGAACATGTCCTTAAAAGAAGTCATCAAGATTCTTAAAGAACAGCAATCAGGAAGGAGTTTTTCACAAGAGAATTCAAGGTCATCATTGCTAGCCACCAGAGACAGGTTATTGGCAACTGGTGAGTGTCAGGGTCTGGAAAGAAGTGACATATTTTCTGGGGTGTCTTTCTTGAGCACAGTTTCACAGACTGTCTTATATTTACAGGACATAAAAACAATGAAGAATGCCAAAAGTGTCCTTGGAACAATATTGAAGTAAATGATTATTTTAAAAGTCCTGAAAATGAGATGAAGATCCTTTTCATTACCCAAAAGGAACAGATTTCTGAGCCTATAGAAGTGAATATTTCTGATGAAATGCCTCTGGATTACAGCAAAACAGGTCAAATCAGCACTAGATATAAAGAAATATCTCAGAGGGCAAATTCTTCTGTAGATGTACCTACAGAGGAGAAACAAAAGGAAATTACCTCCAGGTCAGAGCAGTCTGAACAGTCCAAGTGGCATGATGCAAACTTCAAAATTGAGGGTCAACAAGAGAGACCCCACAGAGAGCCAAAAACTTCCAGATGTGATGAATGCCCGAGAACTTTTAAATATCCCAGCCAGCTTTTAAGGCACCAGACAGTACACAGAAAGAAGAGGTCATTTTTCTGTACTGTGTGTCATAAAGGCTTCTTTAGTCAATCAAAACTCCAAGCACATGAGGTCATCCACAAGAAAAGTAAGGTGAAAACATGTGGTACTTGTGGAAAAACTTTTAGCCATAAAACCAACCTTCAAGCTCATAAGAGGATTCACACAGGAGAGAAGCCCTACAAGTGCTCCCTGTGTGACCTTAGCTTCCGCCAGTCATACCCATACAAACGTCACCTGAGAAATTGCCACCAATCCGACTGAATTCTGTACCTTCCTCACAAGTGGTTATCTAGGCTACAGTCTTACTCTGTCATCTGCACCCAGAGAAACATGTAGTTTTTAACATCAGCTGGCAAGAGAAAGTGTGACATGTTGCTTTGGGCTTGTTCCCTTTATGTATTTGCACATTCTCCTTCATGTGTAAGAAAGCCGAGTCATTTGTCTGTTAAATAACATTTTTTCTAATGCAATTAAGTAGCTTATATTTTTGACTGACAAAAAATAAAAAAAGTAACTGAACAGGAATGCAAATGCTTCTTTATTATATGTTGTTTTGCATGGATGTGTGTGTGTGTGTGTGTGTGTGTGTGTGTGTGTGTGTGTGTGTGTGTGTGTGTGTAATATTTTGAATCATTTTTTTGCCTAAGTTTCACATTATGAGGGAACAATAGATGGCTTAGTTCTCAGTGCTTAAATTTTACAATGTAATCTTTGTGTTGTGAACCATTCTTTTCATCTCCACAATTTTCAAACACTCTCTGTTCTCTGGATCTCACCTATTCAGGTGATCAGCACAATGCTTTTAAGTACCTGTGATCTTTTCCAAACCCATGAGGAATCCAAAGCCAGAATTAGGCTTCCTTTGTATGTGCATTACCATATAAGTCATCCCCCATATCACAAGTGCTTAATGCTTATTGTTCAAGAACGTGACTCCACATGAGAAGACAGGGGACTGATATAGAATAAAAATATTTCAACAGCTCACATTTTTCCTAAGGATCCACTCTTATAAGTTCCATAATAGTCACAGAAAATCTACAGGCCCCTAGACACATCAAAGCAGAGGTACTTTATATGAATGCTTGCCTAAAATAATGACAAATAGATGACAGGTGCCAAATATTTTTGGTGAGTAAATTTGAAAATCAATTGTAATGAAAGTAAAGCAGAATAATAGTTATATTATGAGGTAGATCTCTGTGCAGTTGAAAACAATCAGATTAAGCTGATTGAGTTGCTAGAATCTGTACCTGCTGTTGATTTAATCAAACTTTCAGAGGTAAGTTCCAGTATCATGTAGAAATATTCTGTGTTAATTATAACTTTAACTTGATGTACCTAGTTTATCCTTTGATCAGGACAGGAGATATGAGTTTATTAAAATGCTGAGTTTCTTCAGCTGACAAGAAACACATGTTTTGGGTTTTTTTTTCCTATTCATTTTTTTTTCTAAACTGAGCCTGACTAATTCCTTCTCCAGGATTTAGATTTCTAAATCTTTTCTTAATCCCATGCTCTCTAGTCTTTCTTTTCCTCAGGAAACTTGTAGATGGAAGGAGTTAGTGTCTCACAATTTTGACATTATAGATTAATTGGTTGTGGTTGTAAGGATATTGTAGTGTTTCTAAACTTTCCAGGTTCCAGTCTTTTGAGGATTACAAAATTTTGAATTAGGATTACAATTTTCCTTAGGTTTCTAATTACATTATATTCTAATGTTGGGCTTTGAGGCATGTGTATGTGAGTGTCAGTTGATGGCATGCATTTGAAAACAATAAGATAAACTGAATGCACAGGGCATTTCTTCAATCACATCACCTGGGAGGTTTGGGCAATAGGATCAGAAGTTCACCCTATCTCTGCAACAAAGTTGTTTGAAAGGCCACCCTTCCCTATAGGAGAGCTCTTTAAAAAGAACATGACAAAACAGACTAAAAAATTCACCAAAAAAGCCATTTTATTTTTGTTGTTTGTTGTGCCATTTGTGTGCAAATCCAAATTCAAGTGCAGTGGTTTTTAACTTGTGCACCTTGACACTTTGACAGAAGTCACATATCAAACATTCTGGATAGCTATTGTTTATATTGCAATTTATAAACATAGCAAAATACAGTCATAAAGAGGCAGTGAAAATAATTCTTTTGTGGCAGATCACCACACTATAAGGGACTATACTGAAGGGAATTAGCATTAGTCAGAAAAAGAACCACTCTGAAGAATCCAAACTATAAGGCTATTGAGGAGACATACTCTAAACCTGTCTAACCAATCCTGCAGTATGTTTGTTAAGAAATTTGGGTGGAGACTATGTGCCAATCCCAGAAAGGGATTTCAAGACACACAATCAAAGTCATATTAATCTGGCCACATTTGTCTTCTACAAGTCTCTGTACTTATAAAACATATATAAAGAAAAGCATTTAAAATTTCTTGAGGACAAATCACAGGAGGATTTATTTGAAACATAGAGCATATCAATTAAACAACATGGATTCCACTCTTACTGTCTTGAGTCACCAGCCTATAAGTATATCCAGCAGGCAGTTAGTGGAGAAAAATATTTGCCCCTATCTGTTGATATCATCATCCTTAGAGTCTCCTCTAGCAACCCTAGTTTTCCTGGTGACCTGTAGCAGCACTGGATTTTGTGATGGGTTCAAGAGTTACTGAGGGAGACATAGACATGTAGTTTTGGAATCTTGAGGATCACGAATGGGGCATGGTTAGCCTTTTTTGAAGACCTGTTGAATGCTGTCTGCTTTTCCTGTAGGTTCCTGTGTTCTCAGAGAGGATTACCATTACAAGTGCATGGAACCATTCAACTTTCCAGGAATTGCCCTTAATGTTTGATTTTGTATCAGTGAGTGTATATAAAAACCCCTACATAAATATTAATCCTTTTAAATATTAAACTGTCATTGAGAAATTCTGACAATGGGGTATTATGTTATCCTGCTTTATGAGGCAGATATAAAAGCTAGCAAGATGGCATGCACCATCTAGGTTGAGAGTGAATCCAGGAAGCTTCAGGTGATGTAAAGTTATACTGTGGAAGAATTAGCCTGCTCATGCTGACCCTGGTGGCAGCCAAGTTCTGGAGTCCCACCAGAGGTGCAAAATCCAAGACTGTGAAGTTTGCCTGATCTTCAATGGCAGCATTATGATTCTCTTATATAAGACTCTTGTATGAACAAGGTAGAGTAGCTTGTACTCAGTGGCAGAGCAGCTTGAGGCAGCTGCAACTGGGATCTCTGTCAGGGTCTACAGGTGGATGGGGCCTGGGCTTGGATAGATTGCTTAGTACAACAGGATATGGGGCTCGTGAGTATATGGCAAGTCTTATTCAAGGGGCCCTGGTGTCCAGTTCCATGTGCCAAGGACTCTTGTGCCCCAAAGGTCAGCCACCTTGGGCTAGAACATTCTACTTACATCTCTACACCCACCAAATCCCCTCTCTGGGCCTCTTCCTAATGCCCAAGGCATACACTGCATACCAGAGATCTGACTCCAGTAGAAGTAGAGCATGGCCTTGGTGTCTGCACACAGCTAGAGCAGCTGAAGCCTCTGAACCTTTTGCTGCATGACTCTCCTTTAGGGACATTGACCAAGTGGGCTCAAAGCAATACAGTTCCTGATGGTACTATGGACATTCCCAGGGGGCTCTCTCAGCTGCTTTCATGTTCTGGTGATTCAGGATCAGTTCCTCAAGAAGGTCATCTGGTCCCTGGAAACACTGATATTATCATCTTATGTAAACAGAGGGGGAGGTTAGCACAACACATGGGACCCTGTGCATGAATAAATGGGCAGATTTCAAACAACAGGCAAATCTGGCCTAGTTTTATGGACAAGACCAGGAAGGTAAAGGCCAGTATTGTTTAGACAGAGGAAGTAAGGCTTCTAAAAAAGGCCAAACTTCCCCTTCCAGAACCTGTAGTGGCAGCATCATGAAACAACTTCTGTGGATAAATGTTTCAAATTGAATAAAAACCAGTCTGGAATATCGGAGGACAGAACAATCTCTTCTAGCTTTTGTTCTGCATTTTTTTTTTGAGACAGTTTTATCTGCAACAGTCTTGGCAGTAGTTCTGGAACTTGCTTTGAAGACCAGGCTGGCTTTGAACTCACAGAGATTCCCTGGCCTCTGCTTCCCAAGTGCTGAGACTAACAATGTGTACCATCACTGCCTTCCTGGAATCCTGGAACTCCCTTTGTAAACTAAGATGGCCTCAAACTCAGATTTGCTGGGATTAAGGGTGTAGGTCACGACACCCAGATATTCCTGTGCTAGGCTTGGATAGATTGCTCAGTACTCCAGGATATGAGGTGTGATTAAAGGTGTGATTTACCACTGTCTGATTCTCCTAGACTGACTGTGCGTAGATCCCTCTCATATCTCAGACTGGTTTTTATTAAATTTAAAACATCCTCACAAAATTCCATTGCTCAACAATATACTATGAGGGTTAAGAATGTGATTGTGTAGCTTCAAGAAGTCCTTTCTTGTTTCTGAGTTGTGGGTAAAGACACATCAGAAAGAAGTTGTGTGAAGCCTTACTACAGTCTGGCTTCTTTATTGTATCTTTGCATCATTGCCTCCCTTCACTCCAGATCTTCACTGAGGATCTGCAACTGGTTCTTGCTAACTTGGGAGAAACACAGGTGACAGTTACTGGTTTCTAAGTTTACAGGTATACACAGCTCTCACTGTTACTTTACATATATGAACTAACTATCCCAACAATGGTAGCATTCTGACTGAGCAGAAACAGTAACAGATCACCTATAAATTAAGCAGTAAAAAGAAAGCAGTACATGTCTGGATGAAAGCAGGAAACTAGAAAAAGAATGAAGTTAGCTACCCTGAAATGAGGCAATGTTGTATGATACCTTGTTTGTGTTCAGACAGATGAAGCTTAAATGGGGATTAGAGGGATAGCCTAGTCTTTAGTGGTGGCACACACCTTTAATCCCAGAACTTGGGAGAATTAACAAGAAAACAAGTAGTTCAAGACTACTCTGGGCTGTAGGAGATTGATTCAGTCTAAAACAGAAACACACACTGACAGTTGAGGCTCACACCTTTAATCCTAGCTTCTGGGAAGCTCCTGCCTTTGGTTCCCACTAGGTGGAGTCAGGCTGTTAATCCCAGCACTTCAGGGGTAGAAACAGGAATGTAAGGCTTGTGGAGAGTGTATCAATCTCTCTTATAGGTCTGAGAATTTGTAGAGGTTAAAAAAAAATCTCAGTTTGGGGTCAGACCTGCCTTGTTGATCTTTTACCTTCCGAATTAAATTTGACTAATTAGGATCACATATCAAGGCAATGTTCCACATCTAGAATGGATAAAGTAATGGAATCCCTGTTCACAAATGTCCAATAAAAAGAAAATTATGAACTTGTGCCCTCTGCCTCCTCATAACCTATTCACAGTAAAGTGTACAGAGAGTTATAGGCACAAAATTTTAAAATAAATCTGTATTGTGTTCTCTGCAATGATCACAGACAGGGATGTTAAGGAATGGGAGGTTGGCTCTGTTAACAAAGTGCTGTAGAGAATAAAGCCTTACATTTCAACCCTTCAAGTTAAGTTTTTAAAGGTAGGAGTGATATCATGGGTTTGTAACAATAGCTTTGGGAAGGTGGGGACAGAAGTATCCCAGGAGCTCCAGGCCACCGGTTAACCTCTAGGTAGGAGAACTTTTCTAGAAAAACAGGATGGATGACTCATCAAGATTCATTCTGTGGTTGAATTCTCATCCCTTATGACCAAGAACAGATACAAGTTTTACAAAATTCCCAAGTACATTCATGTAGCCAAAAATTGTTTTAAAAGGTTTAAAAAGGAATAGAAAAAGTCACAGCAAATAACACAAAATATGAGAACACACCTTTGCTATCCATATAAATCACTTCCTTAATAGAATGGAGTATACTATAATTCAAAATAATGGATTGCACTTTTCCAGTAAATGAAAATACCTTTTAGAGTGTATAGCAAGAAGAAAGGTAGGCAAAAAATAAACTCTTTAACGCCATCCTTCATGCTTATTTTATGTGTTGATCTTCAGAGTTTAAAATATCTCTGTGTAAGCTTGAGGAGTATAAAATCTACCAGCTTGTTATTTATTCACCAACCACATTTTTAAGCCTTAGACAATATTGCCTGACTAATCTCTTTTCTTTACCCTGTGTTTTTAAAAAGTAGTCTTTTTCCTTATTCCTCAATGCTTCCCTGGGTTTGCTTCTGTGATTGGGACAAGTTTTCACCAATATTTCATTGTTTGGAATGTTTGGAAGCCTAAATTTTTTCATCTATGTAAGTAGATGGTGGTGTGGATCTACAGTTGAGTTGAAAATTTTTCATGTAGCTTTTAAAAGGACCTTGGAATGAAAACCCTATTGGTTAGAGCAACAGAATCTCATCTCAACTCAGGACAAAAACAGTCAGCCTCAGGTCAGAACTTCCTACTGTGGCAACACACCATACAGGTGGAAGTTACTTTCCTATAAAGGTAAAGATAATTAGCAACTTGAGCCTAATCTGGGTGAGTTGACTGTATTGCTGTGGTATAAATTTAGATTTAAATATATTTTAACATGATTTAAATGTTGTTTTCAACTAAATGAGAAATGACATGTATACATCTAATCCATGAAGATCTAATAATTTTACCAAGATCCCTAAGTTAATCAGTAATACCTTTCTGCCTTAGAAGTTTCTTCTTGCATTTAATTATTTCTTCCATCTTACTTTTATTTTCAATGTACTCTTCATTAAAAAAATATTGTAAAATTGCCACTGCTAACTAAGAAGCAATTTATAAGTGATAGCTGCTGGGGAGGTCAAAGGAGTTTTCTTCAATATAGTGAGTCATAGAAACTGGAATGAGACAGAGTGTTGGGGACAAGACTTCAACATGTGAATTTCAGGGAAGACAATCAAGCTAACAATTAGCTTAGAGAGAAACATTCTTTTCTTAAATTTTGTATCTCAGCTCTGTTTATTTCATTATTCTTTGCTCCTTCTCAACAAGCAATGTTCATTTCCAAAGTATTGAGAAATGAGCACTAACCTTTCACTTTTCTATATCTCTTCCTTTCTCCTCCCTTTTGAGAAAGATTTCATGTTTCCTAAGCTGACCTCTCTATGAAGCCGAGAAGGACCTTGAACTCCTGATCTCCTGGCCTCCACTAGGCTTGCCTCCCATAATTTGTGCAATGCTATGGATTAATCCAGGGCCTATGGAATTGGATGAAAGCACTCTAAAAATCCAGGTGCAATCCCAGCTCCCTCATCCCTTAAAAGGGCCTCTAATAGAATCTTTACAGTCAAGCAGGTACTACTGAACCCTTGAATTCCCAACTCCTACTCATTTATGTTCTCTCTGACATTTCTTTTTCCTCAAACCCTTGTGACAGTACCATAACATCATAGGTGTTTATGAAGTGTGCCACTTTTGGGACCTTTGTAAGGTGAACCAGATGGTACCCTGGTACTGGTCACCAGCATCAAGAAACAGCATACTAGGTTCCTCCTTAATGAAATTTGCCATAATGTAAGCATTCAGGTGTCAGTGACAAGTGTGTGTGGGTATGAGCTCAACCTTGACTTGGTATCAGTTCTAGCACAGTCAGAGCTACATTGAAAAAAGTCCAAAAAATGGACAAACACACAAAATAGAAAATCTACAGACAAACAAAAACACAAAGAATGGTTGAAATAGTGATGCAGCTCTGGGACCCCAGGGATGAGGAACAGGAAATTATAGTTTTACAGTGCAAGATCATTCTCAATTACCTAGTCAGTCTGTTAGCAGAGTATGCTACAAGGCACCTAGTTGCAAATACATTCAGAGAACAGAAAACCAAAATAATAAAAAAGAGAGTATAAGCCTCTTCATTTCTGGACACATATTTTAATTACTGCCCAGAATGCAATACTCACAAAATGTCTATCAGAGTTCATGGATTCAGGAAAGAAAACATTTATTTTCCCACAGAGATGAGACCATGCAGCCTGCCATTTGTATGGTGTGCTTCACAGACCTTATGTCTATCTAGTACCCTAAGTCCCAACCCATTACCAAGGGTTTTATCATGTTCACTGGAGAATTTGGGATTCATAACTCTTTTGACATCAGGAAATTTAAACTCATTTAGAATAAGCCATATGTGAAAGCACAGGATAAAAGTCCTGGAAGATAAATGTTAGTTTTGATAATCCTTTTCAGTGTGGTACTGTCCACTTTTATTACAGTGACTTACAATTCTTCCTTAGGATGTATTCTTCCTAGGAAGCATCTGCATTGCATTAGAGATAACAGAGCTGGGGCTGGTTTAGGATTCTTTACCTAATTCAAATGGTGGAAAACCATCCTTCCCAGAATTGTTTATTTGCTTGGATTTGCCACTCTAGTTAAGAAAAATTTGTTCCCGTAAGACAGGCTGATGTTGGTCTTTCTAAGATATTTTGTTGTGCCGGGACTAGAGATCACCCTGCTCTATGTCTTGATTAATTGGAAGAAAACCATGGAGGGCTCTGATTCAATCTCCTCAAATCTATTAACATCACAGATTGACTCCCAAGGCCTGGCACTATAAAAGGAAGTCAACTTGAACAGAACCTCAGATGAAGCAGAGGAGAGACCTGGAGACAAACTCCCAGTACTTCCTTCCATCATCCTTGAATTCACTCATGTAAGGGGTAAATTTTGAGAAAGTAAGACTCAAGTAGGTGATAAATTTGGAGAAAAGAAACATTTTTTTCCTTGTGTGTGTGTGTGTGTGTGTGTGTGTGTGAGAGAGAGAGAGAGAGAGAGAGAGAGAGAGAGAGAGAGAGAGAGAGAGAGAGAATGAATGAATGAATTTGTGTGTGTTGTTTCAGGAGATTCCTCTTCTCAATTATGGGGATATCTCAAAGGTGAAATTCATTGTCTATTGGACAACATTACTGATCAAGAGACTGACACTAAATAGTATGAAGAAAACACATGGATAGGAATTCACTTTTTTGATGGAAATGTCTTTGTGGCCCTGACCTTGCTGGTCATTAATTTTTAGCATTTTGTTTGTTTGTTCATTTGTTTTGTATCTTTTTAAAAATGGAGACAAGGTTTAAATTAAAGGTTTTCATTCTTCAAAAGTAGCTATACGTTTTAAAAGGCATGAAGAGGTAACCTTTTGGAGCTACAAATATTACTTGTGCCTTATTTCAGGTCTTACATATTCAAGCCAAGTTTTTTCTTCCTCTTTGGTCATAGTGTTATACTCACCTATTCTTATTTTTCTCGCATCTAGAAGAATTTGTCTAACACTCTAATGAAATATTTACTATTAAGAAATCATGGACCATTTTCTGAAAGGAGTATTAGTAGATTTTTCTTTGTTATGATATGACTCATCACTTTTTAAGGTACATCTTTAACATATTCCCAAATTTCTTAAACAGATCTTCACATCACAAGTCCAATCCTTGACTGAGAAAGTTGAAATTTTTGTTGAATCTTAGCAAATGGTTTCACAGATAAGAGACTTCTTCAAGGCTCAACCACCAAAAAATTTTTATTTATTAGACAACATGAAATCTACTCCAACTCTGGTCTCTCCTGTGCAGAGGGAAGAAGACATAACTAATTCCTCAAGGGTTCAGCCAAACTTTTCACCTAAGGAAAATGTTTCTTGTGCAAAGCAAGAGCTGCAAGCTCTCTGGGACATGTTTACTTCATGGTTGCAACCAGACAAGCAGAGCAAGGAGCAGATGATTTCTCAGCTGGTCTTGGAGCAGTTTCTAAAAATTGGGCACTGCAAGGACAATATGGCTTTGAAACAACAGTGGGAATCAAGTGGCAGAAACATAGGAAGATTCATGGAGGGTCTGACTGATGAATGCTTGAAGCCTCCTGTCTTGGTGAGTACCTTCTTTGAGAGACACTTAAGTTAAACTTAAAAGGTAATCATTTATATTTGGGAAACTTTAAGAAGGTTTTGTAGTTTTCTAATCGGGGCAACTGTATCACTGGCCTACACCAAAATATATTCTGTGGAGAATATCTATTGTCTGAATTAAGTTAAGTAGAACAGAAAACTCCCAATTGATTTCATATGTGACTACATTTTATTTATTCACATGGTAGAGAAGACAAAACAGCAAAACCATTTAGAAGATTAGATCACATATTCTGCAGTTTGAATGTCTTATGTAGGCTGGTGGTTACCTGATAGTCACAATTATTAATTTGAAATCTCAGTATACTTTAAAGTTTTTAGCGCTCAGAATTAGCCTGTTATCTCAGCAATTGTGAAATGGAAATTTGGGATCTAATTGTGTTAATGGTTTTTTATATCATATTGTAAATGTCAATTAGATGCCCTGTCTAAAATCCAAAATGGCTGAATGATAGAATATGGTTTCTGATGTTGAAATATGGCTAGCAAATGTATATGCAACAAATGTATATGACAAAACCATAAATGATGTCTTGATTAATAATGGTGCTACAATGCAAAAATTTTAAAATACTTAGGATAGATGTAATTAAATTGGATCATCTTTCACCATCTAGGTTTGCATAGTCCTCAGTCACTCTGCAAATTTGCCTAAGTGGTGAATTCTGACAAACACACCAAAGACACAATGATGTGGACAGACATTACAGAAACCACCCTTAACTTTTCCTTGAGAACAGTGAATCAACATTTACAAACACTGTGAATAGTTAGTTTTAGAGAACATAACTTGTGATTTCCATGATAACACAATAAGAAATGAGAGATGGACACATGATTTAACTGATGGTCCAGTGATGCAATCTAGTTACTAACAGGACAGAGTTTGAATCATTCACAGATTCACTGAAAATATTTATCTTCCTTGATTTACAGGTTCATGTCTGCATGCAGGGGCAGGAAGCCATCTTTTCTGAGAACATGTCCTTAAAAGAAGTCATCAAGATTCTTAAAGAACAGCAATCAGGAAGGAGTTTTTCACAAGAGAATTCAAGGTCATCATTGCTAGCCACCAGAGACAGGTTATTGGCAACTGGTGAGTGTCAGGGTCTGGAAAGAAGTGACATATTTTCTGGGGTGTCTTTCTTGAGCACAGTTTCACAGACTGTCTTATATTTACAGGACATAAAAACAATGAAGAATGCCAAAAGTGTCCTTGGAACAATATTGAAGTAAATGATTATTTTAAAAGTCCTGAAAATGAGATGAAGATCCTTTTCATTACCCAAAAGGAACAGATTTCTGAGCCTATAGAAGTGAATATTTCTGATGAAATGCCTCTGGATTACAGCAAAACAGGTCAAATCAGCACTAGATATAAAGAAATATCTCAGAGGGCAAATTCTTCTGTAGATGTACCTACAGAGGAGAAACAAAAGGAAATTACCTCCAGGTCAGAGCAGTCTGAACAGTCCAAGTGGCATGATGCAAACTTCAAAATTGAGGGTCAACAAGAGAGACCCCACAGAGAGCCAAAAACTTCCAGATGTGATGAATGCCCGAGAACTTTTAAATATCCCAGCCAGCTTTTAAGGCACCAGACAGTACACAGAAAGAAGAGGTCATTTTTCTGTACTGTGTGTCATAAAGGCTTCTTTAGTCAATCAAAACTCCAAGCACATGAGGTCATCCACAAGAAAAGTAAGGTGAAAACATGTGGTACTTGTGGAAAAACTTTTAGCCATAAAACCAACCTTCAAGCTCATAAGAGGATTCACACAGGAGAGAAGCCCTACAAGTGCTCCCTGTGTGACCTTAGCTTCCGCCAGTCATACCCATACAAACGTCACCTGAGAAATTGCCACCAATCCGACTGAATTCTGTACCTTCCTCACAAGTGGTTATCTAGGCTACAGTCTTACTCTGTCATCTGCACCCAGAGAAACATGTAGTTTTTAACATCAGCTGGCAAGAGAAAGTGTGACATGTTGCTTTGGGCTTGTTCCCTTTATGTATTTGCACATTCTCCTTCATGTGTAAGAAAGCCGAGTCATTTGTCTGTTAAATAACATTTTTTCTAATGCAATTAAGTAGCTTATATTTTTGACTGACAAAAAATAAAAAAAGTAACTGAACAGGAATGCAAATGCTTCTTTATTATATGTTGTTTTGCATGGATGTGTGTGTGTGTGTGTGTGTGTGTGTGTGTGTGTGTGTGTGTGTGTGTGTAATATTTTGAATCATTTTTTTGCCTAAGTTTCACATTATGAGGGAACAATAGATGGCTTAGTTCTCAGTGCTTAAATTTTACAATGTAATCTTTGTGTTGTGAACCATTCTTTTCATCTCCACAATTTTCAAACACTCTCTGTTCTCTGGATCTCACCTATTCAGGTGATCAGCACAATGCTTTTAAGTACCTGTGATCTTTTCCAAACCCATGAGGAATCCAAAGCCAGAATTAGGCTTCCTTTGTATGTGCATTACCATATAAGTCATCCCCCATATCACAAGTGCTTAATGCTTATTGTTCAAGAACGTGACTCCACATGAGAAGACAGGGGACTGATATAGAATAAAAATATTTCAACAGCTCACATTTTTCCTAAGGATCCACTCTTATAAGTTCCATAATAGTCACAGAAAATCTACAGGCCCCTAGACACATCAAAGCAGAGGTACTTTATATGAATGCTTGCCTAAAATAATGACAAATAGATGACAGGTGCCAAATATTTTTGGTGAGTAAATTTGAAAATCAATTGTAATGAAAGTAAAGCAGAATAATAGTTATATTATGAGGTAGATCTCTGTGCAGTTGAAAACAATCAGATTAAGCTGATTGAGTTGCTAGAATCTGTACCTGCTGTTGATTTAATCAAACTTTCAGAGGTAAGTTCCAGTATCATGTAGAAATATTCTGTGTTAATTATAACTTTAACTTGATGTACCTAGTTTATCCTTTGATCAGGACAGGAGATATGAGTTTATTAAAATGCTGAGTTTCTTCAGCTGACAAGAAACACATGTTTTGGGTTTTTTTTTCCTATTCATTTTTTTTTCTAAACTGAGCCTGACTAATTCCTTCTCCAGGATTTAGATTTCTAAATCTTTTCTTAATCCCATGCTCTCTAGTCTTTCTTTTCCTCAGGAAACTTGTAGATGGAAGGAGTTAGTGTCTCACAATTTTGACATTATAGATTAATTGGTTGTGGTTGTAAGGATATTGTAGTGTTTCTAAACTTTCCAGGTTCCAGTCTTTTGAGGATTACAAAATTTTGAATTAGGATTACAATTTTCCTTAGGTTTCTAATTACATTATATTCTAATGTTGGGCTTTGAGGCATGTGTATGTGAGTGTCAGTTGATGGCATGCATTTGAAAACAATAAGATAAACTGAATGCACAGGGCATTTCTTCAATCACATCACCTGGGAGGTTTGGGCAATAGGATCAGAAGTTCACCCTATCTCTGCAACAAAGTGTTTGAAAGGCCACCCTTCCCTATAGGAGAGCTCTTTAAAAAGAACATGACAAAACAGACTAAAAAATTCACCAAAAAAAGCCATTTTATTTTTGTTGTTTGTTGTGCCATTTGTGTGCAAATCCAAATTCAAGTGCAGTGGTTTTTAACTTGTGCACCTTGACACTTTGACAGAAGTCACATATCAAACATTCTGGATAGCTATTGTTTATATTGCAATTTATAAACATAGCAAAATACAGTCATAAAGAGGCAGTGAAAATAATTCTTTTGTGGCAGATCACCACACTATAAGGGACTATACTGAAGGGAATTAGCATTAGTCAGAAAAAGAACCACTCTGAAGAATCCAAACTATAAGGCTATTGAGGAGACATACTCTAAACCTGTCTAACCAATCCTGCAGTATGTTTGTTAAGAAATTTGGGTGGAGACTATGTGCCAATCCCAGAAAGGGATTTTCAAGACACACAATCAAAGTCATATTAATCTGGCCACATTTGTCTTCTACAAGTCTCTGTACTTATAAAACATATATAAAGAAAAGCATTTAAAATTTCTTGAGGACAAATCACAGGAGGATTTATTTGAAACATAGAGCATATCAATTAAACAACATGGATTCCACTCTTACTGTCTTGAGTCACCAGCCTATAAGTATATCCAGCAGGCAGTTAGTGGAGAAAAATATTTGCCCCTATCTGTTGATATCATCATCCTTAGAGTCTCCTCTAGCAACCCTAGTTTTCCTGGTGACCTGTAGCAGCACTGGATTTTGTGATGGGTTCAAGAGTTACTGAGGGAGACATAGACATGTAGTTTTGGAATCTTGAGGATCACGAATGGGGCATGGTTAGCCTTTTTTGAAGACCTGTTGAATGCTGTCTGCTTTTCCTGTAGGTTCCTGTGTTCTCAGAGAGGATTACCATTACAAGTGCATGGAACCATTCAACTTTCCAGGAATTGCCTTAATGTTTGATTTTGTATCAGTGAGTGTATATAAAAACCCCTACATAAATATTAATCCTTTTAAATATTAAACTGTCATTGAGAAATTCTGACAATGGGGTATTATGTTATCCTGCTTTATGAGGCAGATATAAAAGCTAGGCAAGATGGCATGCACCATCTAGGTTGAGAGTGAATCCAGGAAGCTTCAGGTGATGTAAAGTTATACTGTGGAAGAATTAGCCTGCTCATGCTGACCCTGGTGGCAGCCAAGTTCTGGAGTCCCACCAGAGGTGCAAAATCCAAGACTGTGAAGTTTGCCTGATCTTCAATGGCAGCATTATGATTCTCTTATATAAGACTCTTGTATGAACAAGGTAGAGTAGCTTGTACTCAGTGGCAGAGCAGCTTGAGGCAGCTGCAACTGGGATCTCTGTCAGGGTCTACAGGTGGATGGGGCCTGGGCTTGGATAGATTGCTTAGTACAACAGGATATGGGGCTCGTGAGTATATGGCAAGTCTTATTCAAGGGGCCCTGGTGTCCAGTTCCATGTGCCAAGGACTCTTGTGCCCCAAAGGTCAGCCACCTTGGGCTAGAACATTCTACTTACATCTCTACACCCACCAAATCCCCTCTCTGGGCCTCTTCCTAATGCCCAAGGCATACACTGCATACCAGAGATCTGACTCCAGTAGAAGTAGAGCATGGCCTTGGTGTCTGCACACAGCTAGAGCAGCTGAAGCCTCTGAACCTTTTGCTGCATGACTCTCCTTTAGGGACATTGACCAAGTGGGCTCAAAGCAATACAGTTCCTGATGGTACTATGGACATTCCCAGGGGGCTCTCTCAGCTGCTTTCATGTTCTGGTGATTCAGGATCAGTTCCTCAAGAAGGTCATCTGGTCCCTGGAAACACTGATATTATCATCTTATGTAAACAGAGGGGGAGGTTAGCACAACACATGGGACCCTGTGCATGAATAAATGGGCAGATTTCAAACAACAGGCAAATCTGGCCTAGTTTTATGGACAAGACCAGGAAGGTAAAGGCCAGTATTGTTTAGACAGAGGAAGTAAGGCTTCTAAAAAAGGCCAAACTTCCCCTTCCAGAACCTGTAGTGGCAGCATCATGAAACAACTTCTGTGGATAAATGTTTCAAATTGAATAAAAACCAGTCTGGAATATCGGAGGACAGAACAATCTCTTCTAGCTTTTGTTCTGCATTTTTTTTTTGAGACAGTTTTATCTGCAACAGTCTTGGCAGTAGTTCTGGAACTTGCTTTGAAGACCAGGCTGGCTTTGAACTCACAGAGATTCCCTGGCCTCTGCTTCCCAAGTGCTGAGACTAACAATGTGTGCCATCACTGCCTTCCTGGAATCCTGGAACTCCCTTTGTAAACTAAGATGGCCTCAAACTCAGATTTGCTGGGATTAAGGGTGTAGGTCACGACACCCAGATATTCCTGTGCTAGGCTTGGATAGATTGCTCAGTACTCCAGGATATGAGGTGTGATTAAAGGTGTGATTTACCACTGTCTGATTCTCCTAGACTGACTGTGCGTAGATCCCTCTCATATCTCAGACTGGTTTTTATTAAATTTAAAACATCCTCACAAAATTCCATTGCTCAACAATATACTATGAGGGTTAAGAATGTGATTGTGTAGCTTCAAGAAGTCCTTTCTTGTTTCTGAGTTGTGGGTAAAGACACATCAGAAAGAAGTTGTGTGAAGCCTTACTACAGTCTGGCTTCTTTATTGTATCTTTGCATCATTGCCTCCCTTCACTCCAGATCTTCACTGAGGATCTGCAACTGGTTCTTGCTAACTTGGGAGAAACACAGGTGACAGTTACTGGTTTCTAAGTTTACAGGTATACACAGCTCTCACTGTTACTTTACATATATGAACTAACTATCCCAACAATGGTAGCATTCTGACTGAGCAGAAACAGTAACAGATCACCTATAAATTAAGCAGTAAAAAGAAAGCAGTACATGTCTGGATGAAAGCAGGAAACTAGAAAAAGAATGAAGTTAGCTACCCTGAAATGAGGCAATGTTGTATGATACCTTGTTTGTGTTCAGACAGATGAAGCTTAAATGGGGATTAGAGGGATAGCCTAGTCTTTAGTGGTGGCACACACCTTTAATCCCAGAACTTGGGAGAATTAACAAGAAAACAAGTAGTTCAAGACTACTCTGGGCTGTAGGAGATTGATTCAGTCTAAAACAGAAACACACACTGACAGTTGAGGCTCACACCTTTAATCCTAGCTTCTGGGAAGCTCCTGCCTTTGGTTCCCACTAGGTGGAGTCAGGCTGTTAATCCCAGCACTTCAGGGGTAGAAACAGGAATGTAAGGCTTGTGGAGAGTGTATCAATCTCTCTTATAGGTCTGAGAATTTGTAGAGGTTAAAAAAAAATCTCAGTTTGGGGTCAGACCTGCCTTGTTGATCTTTTACCTTCCGAATTAAATTTGACTAATTAGGATCACATATCAAGGCAATGTTCCACATCTAGAATGGATAAAGTAATGGAATCCCTGTTCACAAATGTCCAATAAAAAGAAAATTATGAACTTGTGCCCTCTGCCTCCTCATAACCTATTCACAGTAAAGTGTACAGAGAGTTATAGGCACAAAATTTTAAAATAAATCTGTATTGTGTTCTCTGCAATGATCACAGACAGGGATGTTAAGGAATGGGAGGTTGGCTCTGTTAACAAAGTGCTGTAGAGAATAAAGCCTTACATTTCAACCCTTCAAGTTAAGTTTTTAAAGGTAGGAGTGATATCATGGGTTTGTAACAATAGCTTTGGGAAGGTGGGGACAGAAGTATCCCAGGAGCTCCAGGCCACCGGTTAACCTCTAGGTAGGAGAACTTTTCTAGAAAAACAGGATGGATGACTCATCAAGATTCATTCTGTGGTTGAATTCTCATCCCTTATGACCAAGAACAGATACAAGTTTTACAAAATTCCCAAGTACATTCATGTAGCCAAAAATTGTTTTAAAAGGTTTAAAAAGGAATAGAAAAAGTCACAGCAAATAACACAAAATATGAGAACACACCTTTGCTATCCATATAAATCACTTCCTTAATAGAATGGAGTATACTATAATTCAAAATAATGGATTGCACTTTTCCAGTAAATGAAAATACCTTTTAGAGTGTATAGCAAGAAGAAAGGTAGGCAAAAAATAAACTCTTTAACGCCATCCTTCATGCTTATTTTATGTGTTGATCTTCAGAGTTTAAAATATCTCTGTGTAAGCTTGAGGAGTATAAAATCTACCAGTTTGTTATTTATTCACCAACCACATTTTTAAGCCTTAGACAATATTGCCTGACTAATCTCTTTTCTTTACCCTGTGTTTTTAAAAAGTAGTCTTTTTCCTTATTCCTCAATGCTTCCCTGGGTTTGCTTCTGTGATTGGGACAAGTTTTCACCAATATTTCATTGTTTGGAATGTTTGGAAGCCTAAATTTTTTCATCTATGTAAGTAGATGGTGGTGTGGATCTACAGTTGAGTTGAAAATTTTTCATGTAGCTTTTAAAAGGACCTTGGAATGAAAACCCTATTGGTTAGAGCAACAGAATCTCATCTCAACTCAGGACAAAAACAGTCAGCCTCAGGTCAGAACTTCCTACTGTGGCAACACACCATACAGGTGGAAGTTACTTTCCTATAAAGGTAAAGATAATTAGCAACTTGAGCCTAATCTGGGTGAGTTGACTGTATTGCTGTGGTATAAATTTAGATTTAAATATATTTTAACATGATTTAAATGTTGTTTTCAACTAAATGAGAAATGACATGTATACATCTAATCCATGAAGATCTAATAATTTTACCAAGATCCCTAAGTTAATCAGTAATACCTTTCTGCCTTAGAAGTTTCTTCTTGCATTTAATTATTTCTTCCATCTTACTTTTATTTTCAATGTACTCTTCATTAAAAAAATATTGTAAAATTGCCACTGCTAACTAAGAAGCAATTTATAAGTGATAGCTGCTGGGGAGGTCAAAGGAGTTTTCTTCAATATAGTGAGTCATAGAAACTGGAATGAGACAGAGTGTTGGGGACAAGACTTCAACATGTGAATTTCAGGGAAGACAATCAAGCTAACAATTAGCTTAGAGAGAAACATTCTTTTCTTAAATTTTGTATCTCAGCTCTGTTTATTTCATTATTCTTTGCTCCTTCTCAACAAGCAATGTTCATTTCCAAAGTATTGAGAAATGAGCACTAACCTTTCACTTTTCTATATCTCTTCCTTTCTCCTCCCTTTTGAGAAAGATTTCATGTTTCCTAAGCTGACCTCTCTATGAAGCCAAGAAGGACCTTGAACTCCTGATCTCCTGGCCTCCACTAGGCTTGCCTCCCATAATTTGTGCAATGCTATGGATTAATCCAGGGCCTATGGAATTGGATGAAAGCACTCTAAAAATCCAGGTGCAATCCCAGCTCCCTCATCCCTTAAAAGGGCCTCTAATAGAATCTTTACAGTCAAGCAGGTACTACTGAACCCTTGAATTCCCAACTCCTACTCATTTATGTTCTCTCTGACATTTCTTTTTCCTCAAACCCTTGTGACAGTACCATAACATCATAGGTGTTTATGAAGTGTGCCACTTTTGGGACCTTTGTAAGGTGAACCAGATGGTACCCTGGTACTGGTCACCAGCATCAAGAAACAGCATACTAGGTTCCTCCTTAATGAAATTTGCCATAATGTAAGCATTCAGGTGTCAGTGACAAGTGTGTGTGGGTATGAGCTCAACCTTGACTTGGTATCAGTTCTAGCACAGTCAGAGCTACATTGAAAAAAGTCCAAAAAATGGACAAACACACAAAATAGAAAATCTACAGACAAACAAAAACACAAAGAATGGTTGAAATAGTGATGCAGCTCTGGGACCCCAGGGATGAGGAACAGGAAATTATAGTTTTACAGTGCAAGATCATTCTCAATTACCTAGTCAGTCTGTTAGCAGAGTATGCTACAAGGCACCTAGTTGCAAATACATTCAGAGAACAGAAAACCAAAATAATAAAAAAGAGAGTATAAGCCTCTTCATTTCTGGACACATATTTTAATTACTGCCCAGAATGCAATACTCACAAAATGTCTATCAGAGTTCATGGATTCAGGAAAGAAAACATTTATTTTCCCACAGAGATGAGACCATGCAGCCTGCCATTTGTATGGTGTGCTTCACAGACCTTATGTCTATCTAGTACCCTAAGTCCCAACCCATTACCAAGGGTTTTATCATGTTCACTGGAGAATTTGGGATTCATAACTCTTTTGACATCAGGAAATTTAAACTCATTTAGAATAAGCCATATGTGAAAGCACAGGATAAAAGTCCTGGAAGATAAATGTTAGTTTTGATAATCCTTTTCAGTGTGGTACTGTCCACTTTTATTACAGTGACTTACAATTCTTCCTTAGGATGTATTCTTCCTAGGAAGCATCTGCATTGCATTAGAGATAACAGAGCTGGGGCTGGTTTAGGATTCTTTACCTAATTCAAATGGTGGAAAACCATCCTTCCCAGAATTGTTTATTTGCTTGGATTTGCCACTCTAGTTAAGAAAAATTTGTTCCCGTAAGACAGGCTGATGTTGGTCTTTCTAAGATATTTTGTTGTGCCGGGACTAGAGATCACCCTGCTCTATGTCTTGATTAATTGGAAGAAAACCATGGAGGGCTCTGATTCAATCTCCTCAAATCTATTAACATCACAGATTGACTCCCAAGGCCTGGCACTATAAAAGGAAGTCAACTTGAACAGAACCTCAGATGAAGCAGAGGAGAGACCTGGAGACAAACTCCCAGTACTTCCTTCCATCATCCTTGAATTCACTCATGTAAGGGGTAAATTTTGAGAAAGTAAGACTCAAGTAGGTGATAAATTTGGAGAAAAGAAACATTTTTTTCCTTGTGTGTGTGTGTGTGTGTGTGTGTGTGTGTGTGAGAGAGAGAGAGAGAGAGAGAGAGAGAGAGAGAGAGAGAGAGAGAGAGAGAGAGAGAGAGAATGAATGAATGAATTTGTGTGTGTTGTTTCAGGAGATTCCTCTTCTCAATTATGGGGATATCTCAAAGGTGAAATTCATTGTCTATTGGACAACATTACTGATCAAGAGACTGACACTAAATAGTATGAAGAAAACACATGGATAGGAATTCACTTTTTTGATGGAAATGTCTTTGTGGCCCTGACCTTGCTGGTCATTAATTTTTAGCATTTTGTTTGTTTGTTCATTTGTTTTGTATCTTTTTAAAAATGGAGACAAGGTTTAAATTAAAGGTTTTCATTCTTCAAAAGTAGCTATACGTTTTAAAAGGCATGAAGAGGTAACCTTTTGGAGCTACAAATATTACTTGTGCCTTATTTCAGGTCTTACATATTCAAGCCAAGTTTTTTCTTCCTCTTTGGTCATAGTGTTATACTCACCTATTCTTATTTTTCTCGCATCTAGAAGAATTTGTCTAACACTCTAATGAAATATTTACTATTAAGAAATCATGGACCATTTTCTGAAAGGAGTATTAGTAGATTTTTCTTTGTTATGATATGACTCATCACTTTTTAAGGTACATCTTTAACATATTCCCAAATTTCTTAAACAGATCTTCACATCACAAGTCCAATCCTTGACTGAGAAAGTTGAAATTTTTGTTGAATCTTAGCAAATGGTTTCACAGATAAGAGACTTCTTCAAGGCTCAACCACCAAAAAATTTTTATTTATTAGACAACATGAAATCTACTCCAACTCTGGTCTCTCCTGTGCAGAGGGAAGAAGACATAACTAATTCCTCAAGGGTTCAGCCAAACTTTTCACCTAAGGAAAATGTTTCTTGTGCAAAGCAAGAGCTGCAAGCTCTCTGGGACATGTTTACTTCATGGTTGCAACCAGACAAGCAGAGCAAGGAGCAGATGATTTCTCAGCTGGTCTTGGAGCAGTTTCTAAAAATTGGGCACTGCAAGGACAATATGGCTTTGAAACAACAGTGGGAATCAAGTGGCAGAAACATAGGAAGATTCATGGAGGGTCTGACTGATGAATGCTTGAAGCCTCCTGTCTTGGTGAGTACCTTCTTTGAGAGACACTTAAGTTAAACTTAAAAGGTAATCATTTATATTTGGGAAACTTTAAGAAGGTTTTGTAGTTTTCTAATCGGGGCAACTGTATCACTGGCCTACACCAAAATATATTCTGTGGAGAATATCTATTGTCTGAATTAAGTTAAGTAGAACAGAAAACTCCCAATTGATTTCATATGTGACTACATTTTATTTATTCACATGGTAGAGAAGACAAAACAGCAAAACCATTTAGAAGATTAGATCACATATTCTGCAGTTTGAATGTCTTATGTAGGCTGGTGGTTACCTGATAGTCACAATTATTAATTTGAAATCTCAGTATACTTTAAAGTTTTTAGCGCTCAGAATTAGCCTGTTATCTCAGCAATTGTGAAATGGAAATTTGGGATCTAATTGTGTTAATGGTTTTTTATATCATATTGTAAATGTCAATTAGATGCCCTGTCTAAAATCCAAAATGGCTGAATGATAGAATATGGTTTCTGATGTTGAAATATGGCTAGCAAATGTATATGCAACAAATGTATATGACAAAACCATAAATGATGTCTTGATTAATAATGGTGCTACAATGCAAAAATTTTAAAATACTTAGGATAGATGTAATTAAATTGGATCATCTTTCACCATCTAGGTTTGCATAGTCCTCAGTCACTCTGCAAATTTGCCTAAGTGGTGAATTCTGACAAACACACCAAAGACACAATGATGTGGACAGACATTACAGAAACCACCCTTAACTTTTCCTTGAGAACAGTGAATCAACATTTACAAACACTGTGAATAGTTAGTTTTAGAGAACATAACTTGTGATTTCCATGATAACACAATAAGAAATGAGAGATGGACACATGATTTAACTGATGGTCCAGTGATGCAATCTAGTTACTAACAGGACAGAGTTTGAATCATTCACAGATTCACTGAAAATATTTATCTTCCTTGATTTACAGGTTCATGTCTGCATGCAGGGGCAGGAAGCCATCTTTTCTGAGAACATGTCCTTAAAAGAAGTCATCAAGATTCTTAAAGAACAGCAATCAGGAAGGAGTTTTTCACAAGAGAATTCAAGGTCATCATTGCTAGCCACCAGAGACAGGTTATTGGCAACTGGTGAGTGTCAGGGTCTGGAAAGAAGTGACATATTTTCTGGGGTGTCTTTCTTGAGCACAGTTTCACAGACTGTCTTATATTTACAGGACATAAAAACAATGAAGAATGCCAAAAGTGTCCTTGGAACAATATTGAAGTAAATGATTATTTTAAAAGTCCTGAAAATGAGATGAAGATCCTTTTCATTACCCAAAAGGAACAGATTTCTGAGCCTATAGAAGTGAATATTTCTGATGAAATGCCTCTGGATTACAGCAAAACAGGTCAAATCAGCACTAGATATAAAGAAATATCTCAGAGGGCAAATTCTTCTGTAGATGTACCTACAGAGGAGAAACAAAAGGAAATTACCTCCAGGTCAGAGCAGTCTGAACAGTCCAAGTGGCATGATGCAAACTTCAAAATTGAGGGTCAACAAGAGAGACCCCACAGAGAGCCAAAAACTTCCAGATGTGATGAATGCCCGAGAACTTTTAAATATCCCAGCCAGCTTTTAAGGCACCAGACAGTACACAGAAAGAAGAGGTCATTTTTCTGTACTGTGTGTCATAAAGGCTTCTTTAGTCAATCAAAACTCCAAGCACATGAGGTCATCCACAAGAAAAGTAAGGTGAAAACATGTGGTACTTGTGGAAAAACTTTTAGCCATAAAACCAACCTTCAAGCTCATAAGAGGATTCACACAGGAGAGAAGCCCTACAAGTGCTCCCTGTGTGACCTTAGCTTCCGCCAGTCATACCCATACAAACGTCACCTGAGAAATTGCCACCAATCCGACTGAATTCTGTACCTTCCTCACAAGTGGTTATCTAGGCTACAGTCTTACTCTGTCATCTGCACCCAGAGAAACATGTAGTTTTTAACATCAGCTGGCAAGAGAAAGTGTGACATGTTGCTTTGGGCTTGTTCCCTTTATGTATTTGCACATTCTCCTTCATGTGTAAGAAAGCCGAGTCATTTGTCTGTTAAATAACATTTTTTCTAATGAAATTAAGTAGCTTATATTTTTGACTGACAAAAAATAAAAAAAGTAACTGAACAGGAATGCAAATGCTTCTTTATTATATGTTGTTTTGCATGGATGTGTGTGTGTGTGTGTGTGTGTGTGTGTGTGTGTGTGTGTGTGTGTGTAATATTTTGAATCATTTTTTTGCCTAAGTTTCACATTATGAGGGAACAATAGATGGCTTAGTTCTCAGTGCTTAAATTTTACAATGTAATCTTTGTGTTGTGAACCATTCTTTTCATCTCCACAATTTTCAAACACTCTCTGTTCTCTGGATCTCACCTATTCAGGTGATCAGCACAATGCTTTTAAGTACCTGTGATCTTTTCCAAACCCATGAGGAATCCAAAGCCAGAATTAGGCTTCCTTTGTATGTGCATTACCATATAAGTCATCCCCCATATCACAAGTGCTTAATGCTTATTGTTCAAGAACGTGACTCCACATGAGAAGACAGGGGACTGATATAGAATAAAAATATTTCAACAGCTCACATTTTTCCTAAGGATCCACTCTTATAAGTTCCATAATAGTCACAGAAAATCTACAGGCCCCTAGACACATCAAAGCAGAGGTACTTTATATGAATGCTTGCCTAAAATAATGACAAATAGATGACAGGTGCCAAATATTTTTGGTGAGTAAATTTGAAAATCAATTGTAATGAAAGTAAAGCAGAATAATAGTTATATTATGAGGTAGATCTCTGTGCAGTTGAAAACAATCAGATTAAGCTGATTGAGTTGCTAGAATCTGTACCTGCTGTTGATTTAATCAAACTTTCAGAGGTAAGTTCCAGTATCATGTAGAAATATTCTGTGTTAATTATAACTTTAACTTGATGTACCTAGTTTATCCTTTGATCAGGACAGGAGATATGAGTTTATTAAAATGCTGAGTTTCTTCAGCTGACAAGAAACACATGTTTTGGGTTTTTTTTTCCTATTCATTTTTTTTTCTAAACTGAGCCTGACTAATTCCTTCTCCAGGATTTAGATTTCTAAATCTTTTCTTAATCCCATGCTCTCTAGTCTTTCTTTTCCTCAGGAAACTTGTAGATGGAAGGAGTTAGTGTCTCACAATTTTGACATTATAGATTAATTGGTTGTGGTTGTAAGGATATTGTAGTGTTTCTAAACTTTCCAGGTTCCAGTCTTTTGAGGATTACAAAATTTTGAATTAGGATTACAATTTTCCTTAGGTTTCTAATTACATTATATTCTAATGTTGGGCTTTGAGGCATGTGTATGTGAGTGTCAGTTGATGGCATGCATTTGAAAACAATAAGATAAACTGAATGCACAGGGCATTTCTTCAATCACATCACCTGGGAGGTTTGGGCAATAGGATCAGAAGTTCACCCTATCTCTGCAACAAAGTGTTTGAAAGGCCACCCTTCCCTATAGGAGAGCTCTTTAAAAAGAACATGACAAAACAGACTAAAAAATTCACCAAAAAAAGCCATTTTATTTTTGTTGTTTGTTGTGCCATTTGTGTGCAAATCCAAATTCAAGTGCAGTGGTTTTTAACTTGTGCACCTTGACACTTTGACAGAAGTCACATATCAAACATTCTGGATAGCTATTGTTTATATTGCAATTTATAAACATAGCAAAATACAGTCATAAAGAGGCAGTGAAAATAATTCTTTTGTGGCAGATCACCACACTATAAGGGACTATACTGAAGGGAATTAGCATTAGTCAGAAAAAGAACCACTCTGAAATATCCAAACTATAAGGCTATTGAGGAGACATACTCTAAACCTGTCTAACCAATCCTGCAGTATGTTTGTTAAGAAATTTGGGTGGAGACTATGTGCCAATCCCAGAAAGGGATTTTCAAGACACACAATCAAAGTCATATTAATCTGGCCACATTTGTCTTCTACAAGTCTCTGTACTTATAAAACATATATAAAGAAAAGCATTTAAAATTTCTTGAGGACAAATCACAGGAGGATTTATTTGAAACATAGAGCATATCAATTAAACAACATGGATTCCACTCTTACTGTCTTGAGTCACCAGCCTATAAGTATATCCAGCAGGCAGTTAGTGGAGAAAAATATTTGCCCCTATCTGTTGATATCATCATCCTTAGAGTCTCCTCTAGCAACCCTAGTTTTCCTGGTGACCTGTAGCAGCACTGGATTTTGTGATGGGTTCAAGAGTTACTGAGGGAGACATAGACATGTAGTTTTGGAATCTTGAGGATCACGAATGGGGCATGGTTAGCCTTTTTTGAAGACCTGTTGAATGCTGTCTGCTTTTCCTGTAGGTTCCTGTGTTCTCAGAGAGGATTACCATTACAAGTGCATGGAACCATTCAACTTTCCAGGAATTGCCTTAATGTTTGATTTTGTATCAGTGAGTGTATATAAAAACCCCTACATAAATATTAATCCTTTTAAATATTAAACTGTCATTGAGAAATTCTGACAATGGGGTATTATGTTATCCTGCTTTATGAGGCAGATATAAAAGCTAGGCAAGATGGCATGCACCATCTAGGTTGAGAGTGAATCCAGGAAGCTTCAGGTGATGTAAAGTTATACTGTGGAAGAATTAGCCTGCTCATGCTGACCCTGGTGGCAGCCAAGTTCTGGAGTCCCACCAGAGGTGCAAAATCCAAGACTGTGAAGTTTGCCTGATCTTCAATGGCAGCATTATGATTCTCTTATATAAGACTCTTGTATGAACAAGGTAGAGTAGCTTGTACTCAGTGGCAGAGCAGCTTGAGGCAGCTGCAACTGGGATCTCTGTCAGGGTCTACAGGTGGATGGGGCCTGGGCTTGGATAGATTGCTTAGTACAACAGGATATGGGGCTCGTGAGTATATGGCAAGTCTTATTCAAGGGGCCCTGGTGTCCAGTTCCATGTGCCAAGGACTCTTGTGCCCCAAAGGTCAGCCACCTTGGGCTAGAACATTCTACTTACATCTCTACACCCACCAAATCCCCTCTCTGGGCCTCTTCCTAATGCCCAAGGCATACACTGCATACCAGAGATCTGACTCCAGTAGAAGTAGAGCATGGCCTTGGTGTCTGCACACAGCTAGAGCAGCTGAAGCCTCTGAACCTTTTGCTGCATGACTCTCCTTTAGGGACATTGACCAAGTGGGCTCAAAGCAATACAGTTCCTGATGGTACTATGGACATTCCCAGGGGGCTCTCTCAGCTGCTTTCATGTTCTGGTGATTCAGGATCAGTTCCTCAAGAAGGTCATCTGGTCCCTGGAAACACTGATATTATCATCTTATGTAAACAGAGGGGGAGGTTAGCACAACACATGGGACCCTGTGCATGAATAAATGGGCAGATTTCAAACAACAGGCAAATCTGGCCTAGTTTTATGGACAAGACCAGGAAGGTAAAGGCCAGTATTGTTTAGACAGAGGAAGTAAGGCTTCTAAAAAAGGCCAAACTTCCCCTTCCAGAACCTGTAGTGGCAGCATCATGAAACAACTTCTGTGGATAAATGTTTCAAATTGAATAAAAACCAGTCTGGAATATCGGAGGACAGAACAATCTCTTCTAGCTTTTGTTCTGCATTTTTTTTTTGAGACAGTTTTATCTGCAACAGTCTTGGCAGTAGTTCTGGAACTTGCTTTGAAGACCAGGCTGGCTTTGAACTCACAGAGATTCCCTGGCCTCTGCTTCCCAAGTGCTGAGACTAACAATGTGTACCATCACTGCCTTCCTGGAATCCTGGAACTCCCTTTGTAAACTAAGATGGCCTCAAACTCAGATTTGCTGGGATTAAGGGTGTAGGTCACGACACCCAGATATTCCTGTGCTAGGCTTGGATAGATTGCTCAGTACTCCAGGATATGAGGTGTGATTAAAGGTGTGATTTACCACTGTCTGATTCTCCTAGACTGACTGTGCGTAGATCCCTCTCATATCTCAGACTGGTTTTTATTAAATTTAAAACATCCTCACAAAATTCCATTGCTCAACAATATACTATGAGGGTTAAGAATGTGATTGTGTAGCTTCAAGAAGTCCTTTCTTGTTTCTGAGTTGTGGGTAAAGACACATCAGAAAGAAGTTGTGTGAAGCCTTACTACAGTCTGGCTTCTTTATTGTATCTTTGCATCATTGCCTCCCTTCACTCCAGATCTTCACTGAGGATCTGCAACTGGTTCTTGCTAACTTGGGAGAAACACAGGTGACAGTTACTGGTTTCTAAGTTTACAGGTATACACAGCTCTCACTGTTACTTTACATATATGAACTAACTATCCCAACAATGGTAGCATTCTGACTGAGCAGAAACAGTAACAGATCACCTATAAATTAAGCAGTAAAAAGAAAGCAGTACATGTCTGGATGAAAGCAGGAAACTAGAAAAAGAATGAAGTTAGCTACCCTGAAATGAGGCAATGTTGTATGATACCTTGTTTGTGTTCAGACAGATGAAGCTTAAATGGGGATTAGAGGGATAGCCTAGTCTTTAGTGGTGGCACACACCTTTAATCCCAGAACTTGGGAGAATTAACAAGAAAACAAGTAGTTCAAGACTACTCTGGGCTGTAGGAGATTGATTCAGTCTAAAACAGAAACACACACTGACAGTTGAGGCTCACACCTTTAATCCTAGCTTCTGGGAAGCTCCTGCCTTTGGTTCCCACTAGGTGGAGTCAGGCTGTTAATCCCAGCACTTCAGGGGTAGAAACAGGAATGTAAGGCTTGTGGAGAGTGTATCAATCTCTCTTATAGGTCTGAGAATTTGTAGAGGTTAAAAAAAAATCTCAGTTTGGGGTCAGACCTGCCTTGTTGATCTTTTACCTTCCGAATTAAATTTGACTAATTAGGATCACATATCAAGGCAATGTTCCACATCTAGAATGGATAAAGTAATGGAATCCCTGTTCACAAATGTCCAATAAAAAGAAAATTATGAACTTGTGCCCTCTGCCTCCTCATAACCTATTCACAGTAAAGTGTACAGAGAGTTATAGGCACAAAATTTTAAAATAAATCTGTATTGTGTTCTCTGCAATGATCACAGACAGGGATGTTAAGGAATGGGAGGTTGGCTCTGTTAACAAAGTGCTGTAGAGAATAAAGCCTTACATTTCAACCCTTCAAGTTAAGTTTTTAAAGGTAGGAGTGATATCATGGGTTTGTAACAATAGCTTTGGGAAGGTGGGGACAGAAGTATCCCAGGAGCTCCAGGCCACCGGTTAACCTCTAGGTAGGAGAACTTTTCTAGAAAAACAGGATGGATGACTCATCAAGATTCATTCTGTGGTTGAATTCTCATCCCTTATGACCAAGAACAGATACAAGTTTTACAAAATTCCCAAGTACATTCATGTAGCCAAAAATTGTTTTAAAAGGTTTAAAAAGGAATAGAAAAAGTCACAGCAAATAACACAAAATATGAGAACACACCTTTGCTATCCATATAAATCACTTCCTTAATAGAATGGAGTATACTATAATTCAAAATAATGGATTGCACTTTTCCAGTAAATGAAAATACCTTTTAGAGTGTATAGCAAGAAGAAAGGTAGGCAAAAAATAAACTCTTTAACGCCATCCTTCATGCTTATTTTATGTGTTGATCTTCAGAGTTTAAAATATCTCTGTGTAAGCTTGAGGAGTATAAAATCTACCAGTTTGTTATTTATTCACCAACCACATTTTTAAGCCTTAGACAATATTGCCTGACTAATCTCTTTTCTTTACCCTGTGTTTTTAAAAAGTAGTCTTTTTCCTTATTCCTCAATGCTTCCCTGGGTTTGCTTCTGTGATTGGGACAAGTTTTCACCAATATTTCATTGTTTGGAATGTTTGGAAGCCTAAATTTTTTCATCTATGTAAGTAGATGGTGGTGTGGATCTACAGTTGAGTTGAAAATTTTTCATGTAGCTTTTAAAAGGACCTTGGAATGAAAACCCTATTGGTTAGAGCAACAGAATCTCATCTCAACTCAGGACAAAAACAGTCAGCCTCAGGTCAGAACTTCCTACTGTGGCAACACACCATACAGGTGGAAGTTACTTTCCTATAAAGGTAAAGATAATTAGCAACTTGAGCCTAATCTGGGTGAGTTGACTGTATTGCTGTGGTATAAATTTAGATTTAAATATATTTTAACATGATTTAAATGTTGTTTTCAACTAAATGAGAAATGACATGTATACATCTAATCCATGAAGATCTAATAATTTTACCAAGATCCCTAAGTTAATCAGTAATACCTTTCTGCCTTAGAAGTTTCTTCTTGCATTTAATTATTTCTTCCATCTTACTTTTATTTTCAATGTACTCTTCATTAAAAAAATATTGTAAAATTGCCACTGCTAACTAAGAAGCAATTTATAAGTGATAGCTGCTGGGGAGGTCAAAGGAGTTTTCTTCAATATAGTGAGTCATAGAAACTGGAATGAGACAGAGTGTTGGGGACAAGACTTCAACATGTGAATTTCAGGGAAGACAATCAAGCTAACAATTAGCTTAGAGAGAAACATTCTTTTCTTAAATTTTGTATCTCAGCTCTGTTTATTTCATTATTCTTTGCTCCTTCTCAACAAGCAATGTTCATTTCCAAAGTATTGAGAAATGAGCACTAACCTTTCACTTTTCTATATCTCTTCCTTTCTCCTCCCTTTTGAGAAAGATTTCATGTTTCCTAAGCTGACCTCTCTATGAAGCCGAGAAGGACCTTGAACTCCTGATCTCCTGGCCTCCACTAGGCTTGCCTCCCATAATTTGTGCAATGCTATGGATTAATCCAGGGCCTATGGAATTGGATGAAAGCACTCTAAAAATCCAGGTGCAATCCCAGCTCCCTCATCCCTTAAAAGGGCCTCTAATAGAATCTTTACAGTCAAGCAGGTACTACTGAACCCTTGAATTCCCAACTCCTACTCATTTATGTTCTCTCTGACATTTCTTTTTCCTCAAACCCTTGTGACAGTACCATAACATCATAGGTGTTTATGAAGTGTGCCACTTTTGGGACCTTTGTAAGGTGAACCAGATGGTACCCTGGTACTGGTCACCAGCATCAAGAAACAGCATACTAGGTTCCTCCTTAATGAAATTTGCCATAATGTAAGCATTCAGGTGTCAGTGACAAGTGTGTGTGGGTATGAGCTCAACCTTGACTTGGTATCAGTTCTAGCACAGTCAGAGCTACATTGAAAAAAGTCCAAAAAATGGACAAACACACAAAATAGAAAATCTACAGACAAACAAAAACACAAAGAATGGTTGAAATAGTGATGCAGCTCTGGGACCCCAGGGATGAGGAACAGGAAATTATAGTTTTACAGTGCAAGATCATTCTCAATTACCTAGTCAGTCTGTTAGCAGAGTATGCTACAAGGCACCTAGTTGCAAATACATTCAGAGAACAGAAAACCAAAATAATAAAAAAGAGAGTATAAGCCTCTTCATTTCTGGACACATATTTTAATTACTGCCCAGAATGCAATACTCACAAAATGTCTATCAGAGTTCATGGATTCAGGAAAGAAAACATTTATTTTCCCACAGAGATGAGACCATGCAGCCTGCCATTTGTATGGTGTGCTTCACAGACCTTATGTCTATCTAGTACCCTAAGTCCCAACCCATTACCAAGGGTTTTATCATGTTCACTGGAGAATTTGGGATTCATAACTCTTTTGACATCAGGAAATTTAAACTCATTTAGAATAAGCCATATGTGAAAGCACAGGATAAAAGTCCTGGAAGATAAATGTTAGTTTTGATAATCCTTTTCAGTGTGGTACTGTCCACTTTTATTACAGTGACTTACAATTCTTCCTTAGGATGTATTCTTCCTAGGAAGCATCTGCATTGCATTAGAGATAACAGAGCTGGGGCTGGTTTAGGATTCTTTACCTAATTCAAATGGTGGAAAACCATCCTTCCCAGAATTGTTTATTTGCTTGGATTTGCCACTCTAGTTAAGAAAAATTTGTTCCCGTAAGACAGGCTGATGTTGGTCTTTCTAAGATATTTTGTTGTGCCGGGACTAGAGATCACCCTGCTCTATGTCTTGATTAATTGGAAGAAAACCATGGAGGGCTCTGATTCAATCTCCTCAAATCTATTAACATCACAGATTGACTCCCAAGGCCTGGCACTATAAAAGGAAGTCAACTTGAACAGAACCTCAGATGAAGCAGAGGAGAGACCTGGAGACAAACTCCCAGTACTTCCTTCCATCATCCTTGAATTCACTCATGTAAGGGGTAAATTTTGAGAAAGTAAGACTCAAGTAGGTGATAAATTTGGAGAAAAGAAACATTTTTTTCCTTGTGTGTGTGTGTGTGTGTGTGTGTGTGTGTGTGTGTGAGAGAGAGAGAGAGAGAGAGAGAGAGAGAGAGAGAGAGAGAGAGAGAGAGAGATGAATGAATGAATTTGTGTGTGTTGTTTCAGGAGATTCCTCTTCTCAATTATGGGGATATCTCAAAGGTGAAATTCATTGTCTATTGGACAACATTACTGATCAAGAGACTGACACTAAATAGTATGAAGAAAACACATGGATAGGAATTCACTTTTTTGATGGAAATGTCTTTGTGGCCCTGACCTTGCTGGTCATTAATTTTTAGCATTTTGTTTGTTTGTTCATTTGTTTTGTATCTTTTTAAAAATGGAGACAAGGTTTAAATTAAAGGTTTTCATTCTTCAAAAGTAGCTATACGTTTTAAAAGGCATGAAGAGGTAACCTTTTGGAGCTACAAATATTACTTGTGCCTTATTTCAGGTCTTACATATTCAAGCCAAGTTTTTTCTTCCTCTTTGGTCATAGTGTTATACTCACCTATTCTTATTTTTCTCGCATCTAGAAGAATTTGTCTAACACTCTAATGAAATATTTACTATTAAGAAATCATGGACCATTTTCTGAAAGGAGTATTAGTAGATTTTTCTTTGTTATGATATGACTCATCACTTTTTAAGGTACATCTTTAACATATTCCCAAATTTCTTAAACAGATCTTCACATCACAAGTCCAATCCTTGACTGAGAAAGTTGAAATTTTTGTTGAATCTTAGCAAATGGTTTCACAGATAAGAGACTTCTTCAAGGCTCAACCACCAAAAAATTTTTATTTATTAGACAACATGAAATCTACTCCAACTCTGGTCTCTCCTGTGCAGAGGGAAGAAGACATAACTAATTCCTCAAGGGTTCAGCCAAACTTTTCACCTAAGGAAAATGTTTCTTGTGCAAAGCAAGAGCTGCAAGCTCTCTGGGACATGTTTACTTCATGGTTGCAACCAGACAAGCAGAGCAAGGAGCAGATGATTTCTCAGCTGGTCTTGGAGCAGTTTCTAAAAATTGGGCACTGCAAGGACAATATGGCTTTGAAACAACAGTGGGAATCAAGTGGCAGAAACATAGGAAGATTCATGGAGGGTCTGACTGATGAATGCTTGAAGCCTCCTGTCTTGGTGAGTACCTTCTTTGAGAGACACTTAAGTTAAACTTAAAAGGTAATCATTTATATTTGGGAAACTTTAAGAAGGTTTTGTAGTTTTCTAATCGGGGCAACTGTATCACTGGCCTACACCAAAATATATTCTGTGGAGAATATCTATTGTCTGAATTAAGTTAAGTAGAACAGAAAACTCCCAATTGATTTCATATGTGACTACATTTTATTTATTCACATGGTAGAGAAGACAAAACAGCAAAACCATTTAGAAGATTAGATCACATATTCTGCAGTTTGAATGTCTTATGTAGGCTGGTGGTTACCTGATAGTCACAATTATTAATTTGAAATCTCAGTATACTTTAAAGTTTTTAGCGCTCAGAATTAGCCTGTTATCTCAGCAATTGTGAAATGGAAATTTGGGATCTAATTGTGTTAATGGTTTTTTATATCATATTGTAAATGTCAATTAGATGCCCTGTCTAAAATCCAAAATGGCTGAATGATAGAATATGGTTTCTGATGTTGAAATATGGCTAGCAAATGTATATGCAACAAATGTATATGACAAAACCATAAATGATGTCTTGATTAATAATGGTGCTACAATGCAAAAATTTTAAAATACTTAGGATAGATGTAATTAAATTGGATCATCTTTCACCATCTAGGTTTGCATAGTCCTCAGTCACTCTGCAAATTTGCCTAAGTGGTGAATTCTGACAAACACACCAAAGACACAATGATGTGGACAGACATTACAGAAACCACCCTTAACTTTTCCTTGAGAACAGTGAATCAACATTTACAAACACTGTGAATAGTTAGTTTTAGAGAACATAACTTGTGATTTCCATGATAACACAATAAGAAATGAGAGATGGACACATGATTTAACTGATGGTCCAGTGATGCAATCTAGTTACTAACAGGACAGAGTTTGAATCATTCACAGATTCACTGAAAATATTTATCTTCCTTGATTTACAGGTTCATGTCTGCATGCAGGGGCAGGAAGCCATCTTTTCTGAGAACATGTCCTTAAAAGAAGTCATCAAGATTCTTAAAGAACAGCAATCAGGAAGGAGTTTTTCACAAGAGAATTCAAGGTCATCATTGCTAGCCACCAGAGACAGGTTATTGGCAACTGGTGAGTGTCAGGGTCTGGAAAGAAGTGACATATTTTCTGGGGTGTCTTTCTTGAGCACAGTTTCACAGACTGTCTTATATTTACAGGACATAAAAACAATGAAGAATGCCAAAAGTGTCCTTGGAACAATATTGAAGTAAATGATTATTTTAAAAGTCCTGAAAATGAGATGAAGATCCTTTTCATTACCCAAAAGGAACAGATTTCTGAGCCTATAGAAGTGAATATTTCTGATGAAATGCCTCTGGATTACAGCAAAACAGGTCAAATCAGCACTAGATATAAAGAAATATCTCAGAGGGCAAATTCTTCTGTAGATGTACCTACAGAGGAGAAACAAAAGGAAATTACCTCCAGGTCAGAGCAGTCTGAACAGTCCAAGTGGCATGATGCAAACTTCAAAATTGAGGGTCAACAAGAGAGACCCCACAGAGAGCCAAAAACTTCCAGATGTGATGAATGCCCGAGAACTTTTAAATATCCCAGCCAGCTTTTAAGGCACCAGACAGTACACAGAAAGAAGAGGTCATTTTTCTGTACTGTGTGTCATAAAGGCTTCTTTAGTCAATCAAAACTCCAAGCACATGAGGTCATCCACAAGAAAAGTAAGGTGAAAACATGTGGTACTTGTGGAAAAACTTTTAGCCATAAAACCAACCTTCAAGCTCATAAGAGGATTCACACAGGAGAGAAGCCCTACAAGTGCTCCCTGTGTGACCTTAGCTTCCGCCAGTCATACCCATACAAACGTCACCTGAGAAATTGCCACCAATCCGACTGAATTCTGTACCTTCCTCACAAGTGGTTATCTAGGCTACAGTCTTACTCTGTCATCTGCACCCAGAGAAACATGTAGTTTTTAACATCAGCTGGCAAGAGAAAGTGTGACATGTTGCTTTGGGCTTGTTCCCTTTATGTATTTGCACATTCTCCTTCATGTGTAAGAAAGCCGAGTCATTTGTCTGTTAAATAACATTTTTTCTAATGCAATTAAGTAGCTTATATTTTTGACTGACAAAAAATAAAAAAAGTAACTGAACAGGAATGCAAATGCTTCTTTATTATATGTTGTTTTGCATGGATGTGTGTGTGTGTGTGTGTGTGTGTGTGTGTGTGTGTGTGTGTGTGTGTAATATTTTGAATCATTTTTTTGCCTAAGTTTCACATTATGAGGGAACAATAGATGGCTTAGTTCTCAGTGCTTAAATTTTACAATGTAATCTTTGTGTTGTGAACCATTCTTTTCATCTCCACAATTTTCAAACACTCTCTGTTCTCTGGATCTCACCTATTCAGGTGATCAGCACAATGCTTTTAAGTACCTGTGATCTTTTCCAAACCCATGAGGAATCCAAAGCCAGAATTAGGCTTCCTTTGTATGTGCATTACCATATAAGTCATCCCCCATATCACAAGTGCTTAATGCTTATTGTTCAAGAACGTGACTCCACATGAGAAGACAGGGGACTGATATAGAATAAAAATATTTCAACAGCTCACATTTTTCCTAAGGATCCACTCTTATAAGTTCCATAATAGTCACAGAAAATCTACAGGCCCCTAGACACATCAAAGCAGAGGTACTTTATATGAATGCTTGCCTAAAATAATGACAAATAGATGACAGGTGCCAAATATTTTTGGTGAGTAAATTTGAAAATCAATTGTAATGAAAGTAAAGCAGAATAATAGTTATATTATGAGGTAGATCTCTGTGCAGTTGAAAACAATCAGATTAAGCTGATTGAGTTGCTAGAATCTGTACCTGCTGTTGATTTAATCAAACTTTCAGAGGTAAGTTCCAGTATCATGTAGAAATATTCTGTGTTAATTATAACTTTAACTTGATGTACCTAGTTTATCCTTTGATCAGGACAGGAGATATGAGTTTATTAAAATGCTGAGTTTCTTCAGCTGACAAGAAACACATGTTTTGGGTTTTTTTTTCCTATTCATTTTTTTTTCTAAACTGAGCCTGACTAATTCCTTCTCCAGGATTTAGATTTCTAAATCTTTTCTTAATCCCATGCTCTCTAGTCTTTCTTTTCCTCAGGAAACTTGTAGATGGAAGGAGTTAGTGTCTCACAATTTTGACATTATAGATTAATTGGTTGTGGTTGTAAGGATATTGTAGTGTTTCTAAACTTTCCAGGTTCCAGTCTTTTGAGGATTACAAAATTTTGAATTAGGATTACAATTTTCCTTAGGTTTCTAATTACATTATATTCTAATGTTGGGCTTTGAGGCATGTGTATGTGAGTGTCAGTTGATGGCATGCATTTGAAAACAATAAGATAAACTGAATGCACAGGGCATTTCTTCAATCACATCACCTGGGAGGTTTGGGCAATAGGATCAGAAGTTCACCCTATCTCTGCAACAAAGTGTTTGAAAGGCCACCCTTCCCTATAGGAGAGCTCTTTAAAAAGAACATGACAAAACAGACTAAAAAATTCACCAAAAAAAGCCATTTTATTTTTGTTGTTTGTTGTGCCATTTGTGTGCAAATCCAAATTCAAGTGCAGTGGTTTTTAACTTGTGCACCTTGACACTTTGACAGAAGTCACATATCAAACATTCTGGATAGCTATTGTTTATATTGCAATTTATAAACATAGCAAAATACAGTCATAAAGAGGCAGTGAAAATAATTCTTTTGTGGCAGATCACCACACTATAAGGGACTATACTGAAGGGAATTAGCATTAGTCAGAAAAAGAACCACTCTGAAGAATCCAAACTATAAGGCTATTGAGGAGACATACTCTAAACCTGTCTAACCAATCCTGCAGTATGTTTGTTAAGAAATTTGGGTGGAGACTATGTGCCAATCCCAGAAAGGGATTTTCAAGACACACAATCAAAGTCATATTAATCTGGCCACATTTGTCTTCTACAAGTCTCTGTACTTATAAAACATATATAAAGAAAAGCATTTAAAATTTCTTGAGGACAAATCACAGGAGGATTTATTTGAAACATAGAGCATATCAATTAAACAACATGGATTCCACTCTTACTGTCTTGAGTCACCAGCCTATAAGTATATCCAGCAGGCAGTTAGTGGAGAAAAATATTTGCCCCTATCTGTTGATATCATCATCCTTAGAGTCTCCTCTAGCAACCCTAGTTTTCCTGGTGACCTGTAGCAGCACTGGATTTTGTGATGGGTTCAAGAGTTACTGAGGGAGACATAGACATGTAGTTTTGGAATCTTGAGGATCACGAATGGGGCATGGTTAGCCTTTTTTGAAGACCTGTTGAATGCTGTCTGCTTTTCCTGTAGGTTCCTGTGTTCTCAGAGAGGATTACCATTACAAGTGCATGGAACCATTCAACTTTCCAGGAATTGCCTTAATGTTTGATTTTGTATCAGTGAGTGTATATAAAAACCCCTACATAAATATTAATCCTTTTAAATATTAAACTGTCATTGAGAAATTCTGACAATGGGGTATTATGTTATCCTGCTTTATGAGGCAGATATAAAAGCTAGGCAAGATGGCATGCACCATCTAGGTTGAGAGTGAATCCAGGAAGCTTCAGGTGATGTAAAGTTATACTGTGGAAGAATTAGCCTGCTCATGCTGACCCTGGTGGCAGCCAAGTTCTGGAGTCCCACCAGAGGTGCAAAATCCAAGACTGTGAAGTTTGCCTGATCTTCAATGGCAGCATTATGATTCTCTTATATAAGACTCTTGTATGAACAAGGTAGAGTAGCTTGTACTCAGTGGCAGAGCAGCTTGAGGCAGCTGCAACTGGGATCTCTGTCAGGGTCTACAGGTGGATGGGGCCTGGGCTTGGATAGATTGCTTAGTACAACAGGATATGGGGCTCGTGAGTATATGGCAAGTCTTATTCAAGGGGCCCTGGTGTCCAGTTCCATGTGCCAAGGACTCTTGTGCCCCAAAGGTCAGCCACCTTGGGCTAGAACATTCTACTTACATCTCTACACCCACCAAATCCCCTCTCTGGGCCTCTTCCTAATGCCCAAGGCATACACTGCATACCAGAGATCTGACTCCAGTAGAAGTAGAGCATGGCCTTGGTGTCTGCACACAGCTAGAGCAGCTGAAGCCTCTGAACCTTTTGCTGCATGACTCTCCTTTAGGGACATTGACCAAGTGGGCTCAAAGCAATACAGTTCCTGATGGTACTATGGACATTCCCAGGGGGCTCTCTCAGCTGCTTTCATGTTCTGGTGATTCAGGATCAGTTCCTCAAGAAGGTCATCTGGTCCCTGGAAACACTGATATTATCATCTTATGTAAACAGAGGGGGAGGTTAGCACAACACATGGGACCCTGTGCATGAATAAATGGGCAGATTTCAAACAACAGGCAAATCTGGCCTAGTTTTATGGACAAGACCAGGAAGGTAAAGGCCAGTATTGTTTAGACAGAGGAAGTAAGGCTTCTAAAAAAGGCCAAACTTCCCCTTCCAGAACCTGTAGTGGCAGCATCATGAAACAACTTCTGTGGATAAATGTTTCAAATTGAATAAAAACCAGTCTGGAATATCGGAGGACAGAACAATCTCTTCTAGCTTTTGTTCTGCATTTTTTTTTTGAGACAGTTTTATCTGCAACAGTCTTGGCAGTAGTTCTGGAACTTGCTTTGAAGACCAGGCTGGCTTTGAACTCACAGAGATTCCCTGGCCTCTGCTTCCCAAGTGCTGAGACTAACAATGTGTGCCATCACTGCCTTCCTGGAATCCTGGAACTCCCTTTGTAAACTAAGATGGCCTCAAACTCAGATTTGCTGGGATTAAGGGTGTAGGTCACGACACCCAGATATTCCTGTGCTAGGCTTGGATAGATTGCTCAGTACTCCAGGATATGAGGTATGATTAAAGGTGTGATTTACCACTGTCTGATTCTCCTAGACTGACTGTGCGTAGATCCCTCTCATATCTCAGACTGGTTTTTATTAAATTTAAAACATCCTCACAAAATTCCATTGCTCAACAATATACTATGAGGGTTAAGAATGTGATTGTGTAGCTTCAAGAAGTCCTTTCTTGTTTCTGAGTTGTGGGTAAAGACACATCAGAAAGAAGTTGTGTGAAGCCTTACTACAGTCTGGCTTCTTTATTGTATCTTTGCATCATTGCCTCCCTTCACTCCAGATCTTCACTGAGGATCTGCAACTGGTTCTTGCTAACTTGGGAGAAACACAGGTGACAGTTACTGGTTTCTAAGTTTACAGGTATACACAGCTCTCACTGTTACTTTACATATATGAACTAACTATCCCAACAATGGTAGCATTCTGACTGAGCAGAAACAGTAACAGATCACCTATAAATTAAGCAGTAAAAAGAAAGCAGTACATGTCTGGATGAAAGCAGGAAACTAGAAAAAGAATGAAGTTAGCTACCCTGAAATGAGGCAATGTTGTATGATACCTTGTTTGTGTTCAGACAGATGAAGCTTAAATGGGGATTAGAGGGATAGCCTAGTCTTTAGTGGTGGCACACACCTTTAATCCCAGAACTTGGGAGAATTAACAAGAAAACAAGTAGTTCAAGACTACTCTGGGCTGTAGGAGATTGATTCAGTCTAAAACAGAAACACACACTGACAGTTGAGGCTCACACCTTTAATCCTAGCTTCTGGGAAGCTCCTGCCTTTGGTTCCCACTAGGTGGAGTCAGGCTGTTAATCCCAGCACTTCAGGGGTAGAAACAGGAATGCAAGGCTTCTGGCAGGGAATGGGCGCCAGGGTGCCAGCCCATAAACAGAAACACAGTTTGATCCCACCCCTCATGGCTCCACACACTGCTCAGGCCAGTCTTTCCCTCTCCACCCAGCTATTTCACTTCCTGCTTAAACTTTCCTAGTGCTAGGATTGAGGGTGTGTCTGCTGCTGCCTGGCTCTGTTAGGCCTTGAATTCAGAGAGATCCAAAGGGATCTCTGCCTCCCCAGTGATGGAATTAAAGGTGTGGTTCACCATTCCCTGTTCTTCTTGGCTTGGCTCTGTGAGTGTGTGAGTGGCTCTGTACTCTTATATTTCAGCTATTTTAATATATATTATATATAATGTTAAATTATATAATATATCACCACAACTCAGAGGCATTCAGTCTTAGGCTTTGTCGAAACAGGATCTTCCCCTTTCAGCCTAAGGATTTAACAGTGGTGAGAAGCTTTTCCAGTGGCTAATTACTCTGCTGCTTGAATCTTCTAGTATTTACCCCAAAACATGACTTCCAGTTTTTATTGTAAGACCAAAAAGGATTCATACAACAGACAACGTTGTTGACAAGATAAAGAATTTTATACTGGAAAACAAATGTTATATCAAGACTATTGCAAGGTTTAGTGAGATATTTGTACAACTAAACCTACATATTAGGATTTGAGCATGAAGATATCTATACACTGGAAGTTATATAAGAAAAATTTGACCTTGTGAATATATTTAAGACACCAACTATATCTATTCAAACTGAATATTACTTTGTACATTTACATTGTTTACAATAAACACCAAGTCAAACAACTTGCCTAACTCTTTGTTTACTTCTGAGCTTTTTTTCCTATATTGTAAATATTACAAAGATATTGCCAGTTACTGTGCTTTGCTTACTTGAAAGAATACTTTCCTGTTGGAATGAATAAGTAAACTGATGTGTTTTCAAAAAAGCATCAAATAGAAAGAGAATAAAGTTGGTTACCCTGAAATGAGACAATGTTGTATGATACCTTGTTTGTGTTCAGACAGATGAAGCTTAAATGGAGATTAGAGGGATAGGCAAGTCTTTAGTGGTGGCACACACCTTTAATCCCAGCACGTTGGAGAATTAACAAGAAAACAAGGAGTTCAAGACTACTCTGGGCTGTAGGAGATTGATTCAGTCTAAAACAGAAACACACACTGACAGTTGAGGCTCACACCTTTAATCCTAGCTTCTGGGAAGCTCCTGCCTTTGGTTCCCACTAGGTGGAGTCAGGCTGTTAATCCCAGCACTTCAGGGGTAGAAACAGGAATGTAAGGCTTGTGGAGAGTGTATCAATCTCTCTTATAGGTCTGAGAATTTGTAGAGGTTAAAAAAAATCTCAGTTTGGGGTCAGACCTGCCTTGTTGATCTTTTACCTTCCGAATTAAATTTGACTAATTAGGATCACATATCAAGGCAATGTTCCACATCTAGAATGGATAAAGTAATGGAATCCCTGGTCATAAATGTCCAATAAAAAGAAAATTACGAACTTGTGCCCTCTGCCTCCTCATAACCTATTCACAGTAAAGTGTACAGAGAGTAGTAGGCACAAAATTTTAAAATAAATCTGTATTGTGTTCTCTGCAATGATCACAGACAGGGATGTTAAGGAATGGGAGGTGTGGCTCTGTTAACAAAGTGCTGTAGAGAATAAAGCCTTACATTTCAACCCTTCAAGTTAAGTTTTTAAAGGTAGGAGTGGTATCATGGGTTTGTAACAATAGCATTGGGATGGCGGGGACAGAAGAATCCCAGGAGCTCCAGGCCACTGGTTAACCTCTAGGTAGGAGAACTTTTCTAGAAAAACAGGATGGATGACTCATCAAGATTCATTCTGTCGTTGAATTCTCATCCCTTATGACCAAGAACAGATACAAGTTTTACAAAATTCCCAAGTACATTCATGTAGCCAAAAATTGTTTTAAAAGGTTTAAAAAGGAATAGAAAAAGTCACAGCAAATAACACAAAATATGAGAACACACCTTTGCTATCCATATAAATCACTTCCTTAATAGAATGGAGTATACTATAATTCAAAATAATGGATTGCACTTTTCCAGTAAATGAAAATACCTTTTAGAGTGTATAGCAAGAAGAAAGGTAGGCAAAAATAAACTTTTTAATGCCATCCTTCATGCTTATTTTATGTGTTGATCTTCAGAGTTTAAAATATCTCTGTGTAAGCTTGAGGAGTATAAAATCTACCAGCTTGTTTTTTATTCACCAACCACATTTTTAAGCCTTAGACAATATTGCCTGATTAATCTCTTTTCTTTACCCTGTGTTTTTAAAAAGTAGTCTTTTTCCTTATTCCTCAATGCTTCCCTGGGTTTGCTTCTGTGATTGGGACAAGTTTTCACCAATATTTCATTGTTTGGAATGTTTGGAAGCCTAAATTTTTTCATCCATGTAAGTAGATGGTGGTGTGGATCTACAGTTGAGTTGAAAATTTTTCATGTAGCTTTTAAAAGGACCTTGGAATGAAAACCCTATTGGTTAGAGCAACAGAATCTCATCTCAACTCAGGACAAAAACAGTCAGCCTCAGGTCAGAACTTCCTACTGTGGCAACACACCATACAGGTGGAAGTTACTTTCCTATAAAGGTAAAGATAATTAGCAACTTGAGCCTAATCTGGGTGAGTTGACTGTATTGCTGTGGTTTAAATTTAGATTTAAATATATTTTAACATGATTTAAATGTTGTTTTCAGCTAAATGAGAAATGACTTGTATACATCTAATCCATGAAGATCTAATAATTTTACCAAGATCCCTAAGTTAATCAGTAATACCTTTCTGCCTTAGAAGTTTCTTCTTGCATTTAATTATTTCTTCCATCTTACTTTTATTTTCAATGTACTCTTCATTAAAAAAATATTGTAAAATTGCCACTGCTAACTAAGAAGCAATTTATAAGTGATAGCTGCTGGGGAGGTCAAAGGAGTTTTCTTCAATATAGTGAGTCATAGAAACTGGAATGAGACAGAGTGTTGGGGACAAGACTTCAACATGTGAATTTCAGGGAAGACAATCAAGCTAACAATTAGCTTAGAGAGAAACATTCTTTTCTTAAATTTTGTATCTCAGCTCTGTTTATTTGATTATTCTTTGCTCCTTCTCAACAAGCAATGTTCATTTCCAAAGTATTGAGAAATGAGTACTAACCTTTCACTTTTCTATATCTCTTCCTTTCTCCTCTCTTTTGAGAAAGATTTCATGTTTCCTAAGCTGACCTCTCTATGAAGCCGAGAAGGACCTTGAACTCCTGATCTCCTGGCCTCCACTAGGCTTGCCTCCCATAATTTGTGCATTGCTATGGATTAATCCAGGGCCTATGGAATTGGAAGAAAGCACTCTAAAAATCCAGTTGCACTCCCAGCTCCCTCATCCCTTAAAAGGGTCTCTAATAGAATCTTTACATTCAAGCAGGTATTACTGAACCCTTGAATTCCCAACTCCTACTCATTTATGTTCTCTCTGACATTTCTTTTTCCTCAAACCCTTGTGACAGTACCATAACATCATAGGTGTTTATGAAGTGTGCCACTTTTGGGACCTTTGTAAGGTGAACCAGATGGTACCCTGGTACTGGTCACCAGCATCAAGAAACAGCATACTAGGTTCCTCCTTAATGAAATTTGCCTTTAATGTAAGCATTCAGGTGTCAGTGACAAGTGTGTGTGGGTATGAGCTCAGCCTTGACTTGGTATCAGTTCTAGCACAGTCAGAGCTACGTTGAAAAAAGTCCAAAAAATGGACAAACACACAAAATAGAAAATCTACAGACAAACAAAAACACAAAGAATGGTTGAAATAGTGATGCAGCTCTGGGACCCCAGGGATGAGGAACAGGAAATTATAGTTTTACGGTGCAAGATCATTCTCAATTACCTAGTCAGTCTGTTAACAGAGTATGCTACAAGGCACCTAGTTGCAAATACATTCAGAGAACAGAAAACCAAAATAATAAAAAAAGAGAGTATAAACCTCTTCATTCCTGGACACATGTTTTAATTACTGCCCAGAATGCAATACTTACAAAATGTCAGAGTTCATGGATTCAGGAAAGAAAACATTTATTTTCCCACAGAGATGAGACCATGCAGCCTGCCATTTGTATGGTGTGCTTCACAGACCTTATGTCTATCTAGTACCCTAAGTCCCAACCCACTACCAAGGGTTTTATCATGTTCACTGGAGTATTTGGGATTCATAACTATTTTGACATCAGGAAATTTAAACTCATTTAGAATAAGCCATATGTGAAAGCACAGGATAAAAGTCCTGGAAGATAAATGTTAGTTTTGATAATCCTTTTCAGTGTGGTACTGTCCACTTTTATTACAGTGACTTACAATTCTTCCTTAGGATGTATTCTTCCTAGGAAGCATCTGCATTGCATTAGAGATAACAGAGCTGGGGCTGGTTTAGGATTCTTTCCCTAATTCAAATGGTGGAAAACCATCCTTCCCAGAATTGTTTATTTGCTTGGATTTGCCACTCTAGTTAAGAAAAATTTGTTCCCGTAGGACAGGCTGATGTTGGTCTTTCTAAGATATTTTGTTGTGCTGGGACTAGAGATCACCATGCTCTATGTCTTGATTAATTGGAAGAAAACCATGGAGGGCTCTGATTCAATCTCCTCAAATCTATTAACATCACAGATTGACTCCCGAGGCCTGGCACTATAAAAGGAAGTCAACTTGAACAGAACCTCAGATGAAGCAGAGGAGAGACCTGGAGACAAACTCCCAGTACTTCCTTCCATCATCCTTGAATTCACTCACGTAAGGGGTAAATTTGGAGAAAGTAAGACTCAAGTAGGTGATAAATTTGGAGAAAAGAAACATTTTTTCCTTGTGTGTGTGTGTGTGTGTGTGTGTGTGTGTGTGTGTGTGTGAGAGAGAGAGAGAGAGAGAGAGAGAGAGAGAGAGAGAGAGAGCGAGAGAGAGAGAGAGAGAGAGAGAGAGAGAGAGAGAGAGAGAGAGAGAGAATGAATGAATGAATTTGTGTGTGTTGTTTCAGGAGATTCCTCTTCTCAATTATGGGGATATCTCAAAGGTGAAATTCATTGTCTATTGGACAACATTACTGATCAAGAGACTGACACTAAATAGTATGAAGAAAACACATGGATAGGAATTCACTTTTTTGATGGAAATGTCTTTGTGGCCCTGACCTTGCTGGTCATTAATTTTTAACATTTTGTTTGTTTGTTCATTTGTTTTGTTTCTTTTTAAAAATGGAGACAAGGGTTAAATTAAAGGTTTTCATTCTTCAAAAGTAGCTATACATTTTAAAAGGCATGAAGAGGTAACCTTTTGGAGCTACAAATATTACTCGTGCCTTATTTCAGGTCTTACATATTCAAGCCAAGTTTTTTCTTCCTCTTTGGTCATTGTGCTATACTCACCTATTCTTATTTTTCTCGCATCTAGAAGAATTTGTCTAACACTCTAATGAAATATTTACTATTAAGAAATCATGGACCATTTTCTGAAAGGAGTATTAGTAGATTTTTCTTTGTTATGATGTGACTCATCACTTTTTAAGGTACATCTTTAACATATTCCCAAATTTCTTAAACAGATCTTCACATCACAAGTCCGATCCTTGACTGAGAAAGTTGAAATTTTTGTTGAATCTTAGCAAATGGTTTCACAGATAAGAGACTTCTTCAAGGCTCAACCACCAAAAAATTTTTATTTATTAGACAACATGAAATCTACTCCAACTCTGGTCTCTCCTGTGCAGAGGGAAGAAGACATAACTAATTCCTCAAGGGTTCAGCCAAACTTTTCACCTAAGGAAAATGTTTCTTGTGCAAAGCAAGAGCTGCAAGCTCTCTGGGACATGTTTACTTCATGGTTGCAACCAGACAAGCAGAGCAAGGAGCAGATGATTTCTCAGCTGGTCTTGGAGCAGTTTCTAAAAATTGGGCACTGCAAGGACAATATGGCTTTGAAACAACAGTGGGAATCAAGTGGCAGAAACATAGGAAGATTCATGGAGGGTCTGACTGATGAATGCTTGAAGCCTCCTGTCTTGGTGAGTATCTTCTTTGAGAGACACTTAAGTTAAACTTAAAAGGTAATCATTTGTATTTGGGAAACTTTAAGAAGGTTTTGTAGTTTTCTAATCCGGGCAACTGTATCACTGGCCTACACCAAAATATATTCTGTGGAGAATACCTATTGTCTAAATTAATTTAAGTAGAACAGAAAACTCCCAATTGATTTCATATGTGACTACATTTAATTTTTTCACATGGTAGAGAAGACAAAACAGCAAAGCCATTTAGAATATTAGATAACATATTCTGCAGTTTGAATGTCTTATGTAGGGTGGTGGTTACCTGATAGTCAAAATTATTAATTTGAAATCTCAGTATACGTTAAAGTTTTTAGCGCTCAGAATTAGCCTGTTATGTCAGCAATTGTGAAATGGAAATTCGGGATCTAATTGTGTTAATGGTTTTTTATATCATATTGTAAATGTCAATAAGATGCCCTGTCTAAAATCCAAAATGGCTGAATGATAGAATATGGTTTCTGATGTTGAAATATGGCTAGCAAATGTATATGCAACAAATGTATATGACAAAACCATAAATGATGTCTTGATTAATAATGATGCTACAATGCAAAAATTTTAAAATACTTAGTATAGATGTAATTAAATTGGATCATCTTTCACCATCTAGGTTTGCATAGTCCTCAGTCACTCTGCAAATTTGCCTAAGTGGTGAATTCTGACAAACACACCAAAGACACAATGATGTGGACAGACATTCCAGAAACCACCCTTAACTTTTCCTTGAGAACAGTGAATCAACATTTACAAACACTGTGAATAGTTACTTTTAGAGAACATAACTTGTGATTTCCATGATAACACAATAAGAAATGGGAGATGGACACATGATTTAACTGATGGTCCAGTGATGCAATCTAGTTACTAACAGGACAGACTTTGAATCATTCACAGATTCACTGAAAATATTTATCTTCCTTTATTTACAGGTTCATGTCTGCATGCAGGGGCAGGAAGCCATCTTTTCTGAGAACATGTCCTTAAAAGAAGTCATCAAGATTCTTAAAGAACAGCAATCAGGAAGGAGTTTTTCACAAGAGAATTCAAGGTCATCATTGCTAGCCACCAGAGACAGGTTATTGGCAACTGGTGAGTGTCAGGGTCTGGAAAGAAGTGACATATTTTCTAGGGTGTCTTTCTTCAGCACAGTTTCACAGACTGTCTTATATTTACAGGACATAAAAACAATGAAGAATGCCAAAAGTGTCCTTGGAACAATATTGAAGTAAATGATTATTTTAAAAGTCCTGAAAATGAGATGAACATCCTTTTCATTACCCAAAAGGAACAGGTTTCTGAGCCTATAGAAGTGAATATTTCTGATGAAATACCTCTGGATTACAGCAAAACAGGTCAAATCAGCACTAGATATAAAGAAATATCTCAGAGGGCAAATTCTTCTGTAGATGTACCTACAGAGGAGAAACAAAAGGAAATTACCTCCAGGTCAGAGCAGTCTGAACAGTCCAAGTGCCATGATGCAAACTTCAAAATTGAGGGTCAACAAGAGAGACCCCACAGAGAGCCAAAAACTTACAGATGTGATGAATGCCCGAGAACTTTTAAATATCCCACCCAGCTTTTAAGGCACCAGACAGTACACAGAAAGAAGAGGTCATTTTTTTGTACTGTGTGTCATAAAGGCTTCTTTAGTCAATCAAAACTCCAAGCACATGAGGTCATCCACAAGAAAAGTAAGGTGAAAACATGTGGTACTTGTGGAAAAACTTTTAGCCATAAAACCAACCTTCAAGCTCATAAGAGGATTCACACAGGAGAGAAGCCCTACAAGTGCTCCCTGTGTGACCTTAGCTTCCGCCAGTCATACCCATACAAACGTCACCTGAGAAATTGCCACCAATCCGACTGAATTCTGTACCTTCCTCACAAGTGGTTATCTAGGCTACAGTCTTACTCTGTCATCTGCACCCAGAGAAACATGTAGTTTTTAACATCAACTGGCAAGAGAAAGTGTGACATGTTGCTTTGGGCTTGTTCCCTTTATGTATTTGCACATTCTCCTTCATGTGTAAGAAAGCCGAGTCATTTGTCTGTTAAATAACATTTTTTCTAATGCAATTAAGTAGCTTATATTTTTGACTGACAAAAAATAAAAAAAAGTAACTGAACAGGAATGCAAATGCTTCTTTATTATATGTTGTTTTGCATGGATGTGTGTGTGTGTGTGTGTGTGTGTGTGTGTGTGTGTGTGTGTGTGTGTAATATTTTGAATCATTTTTTTGCCTAAGTTTCACATTATGAGGGAACAATAGATGGCTTAGTTCTCAGTGCTTAAATTTTACAATGTAATCTTTGTGTTGTGAACCATTCTTTTCATCTCCACAATTTTCAAACACTCTCTGTTCTCTGGATCTCACCTATTCAGGTGATCAGCACAATGCTTTTAAGTACCTGTGATCTTTTCCAAACCCATGAGGAATCCAAAGCCAGAATTAGGCTTCCTTTGTATGTGCATTACCATATAAGTCATCCCCCATATCACAAGTGCTTAATGCTTATTGTTCAAGAACGTGACTCCACATGAGAAGACAGGGGACTGATATAGAATAAAAATATTTCAACAGCTCACATTTTTCCTAAGGATCCACTCTTATAAGTTCCATAATAGTCACAGAAAATCTACAGGCCCCTAGACACATCAAAGCAGAGGTACTTTATATGAATGCTTGCCTAAAATAATGACAAATAGATGACAGGTGCCAAATATTTTTGGTGAGTAAATTTGAAAATCAATTGTAATGAAAGTAAAGCAGAATAATAGTTATATTATGAGGTAGATCTCTGTGCAGTTGAAAACAATCAGATTAAGCTGATTGAGTTGCTAGAATCTGTACCTGCTGTTGATTTAATCAAACTTTCAGAGGTAAGTTCCAGTATCATGTAGAAATATTCTGTGTTAATTATAACTTTAACTTGATGTACCTAGTTTATCCTTTGATCAGGACAGGAGATATGAGTTTATTAAAATGCTGAGTTTCTTCAGCTGACAAGAAACACATGTTTTGGGGTTTTATTTCCTATTCATTTTTTTTTCTAAACTGAGCCTGACTAATTCCTTCTCCAGGATTTAGATTTCTAAATCTTTTCTTAATCCCATGCTCTCTAGTCTTTCTTTTCCTCAGGAAACTTGTAGATGGAAGGAGTTAGTGTCTCACAATTTTGACATTATAGATTAATTGGTTGTGGTTGTAAGGATATTGTAGTGTTTCTAAACTTTCCAGGTTCCAGTCTTTTGAGGATTACAAAATTTTGAATTAGGATTACAATTTTCCTTAGGTTTCTAATTACGTTATATTCTAATGTTGGGCTTTGAGGCGTGTGTATGTGAGTGTCAGTTGATGGCATGCATTTGAAAACAATAAGATAAACTGAATGCACAGGGCATTTCTTCAATCACATCACCTGGGAGGTTTGGGCAATAGGATCAGAAGTTCACCCTATCTCTGCAACAAAGTGTTTGAAAGGCCACCCTTCCCTATAGGAGAGCTCTTTAAAAAGAACATGACAAAACAGACTAAAAAATTCACAAAAAAGCCATTTTATTTTTGTTGTTTGTTGTGCCATTTGTGTGCAGATCCAAATTCAAGTGCAGTGGTTTTTAACTTGTGCACCTTGACACTTTGACAGAAGTCACATATCAAACATTCTGGATAGCTATTGTTTATATTGCAATTTATAAACATAGCAAAATACAGTCATAAAGAGGCAGTGAAAATAATTCTTTTGTGGCAGATCACCACACTGTAAGGGACTGTACTAAAGGGAGATTAGAGGGATAGGCTAGTCTTTAGTGGTGGCACACACCTTTAATCCCAGCACTTGGGAGAATTAACAAGAAAACAAGGAGTTCAAGACTACTCTGGGCTGTAGGAGATTGATTCAGTCTAAAACAGAAACACACACTGACAGTTGAGGCTCACACATTTAATCCTAACTTCTGGGAAGCTCCTGCCTTTGGTTCGCACTCGGTGGAGTCAGGCTGTTAATCCCAGCACTTCAGGGGTAGAATCAGGAATGTAAGGCTTGTGGAGAGTATATTCATACTTCTTATCAGTTTGAGATTTTTGCAGAGGTAAAATATCTCTATTGCGTGGCTGATAGGCTTTTTTTGATCTTCTACATTTACCATGGATATCTGACTCCTGGATTAAATAAGATTAATTATGATCACATATTAAGGCAACATTCCTTTTATAGAATGGATAAAGTAAAAGAATCTTTGTTTATAGATGGCCAATAAAAATAAAATTTTGATGCCATGTGCTCTGTCTGTCTCCATATACCCTCTAAACAGTAAACTATATAGAGAGTTTGTGGCACAACATTTATAAATAAAATTGTGTTGTGTTCTCCACAATGGTATCGAATAGGGATGTTAAGAACTGGGGAGTTGTGACTCTGGTAACAAAATGCTGTAGAGAATAAGAGCCTTACATTTCAACCCTTAAAGTTATGTTTTTAAAGATAAGAGTGGTTTTGTAACTTTTCTGTCAGGCTGGCAAAAGCAGGAGAATGTCAGGAGCTCCATGAAATTCAATTTAGCTAGAGACCAGGTCTTACTAAGAGAATGTTCCTCAAAAAACTATTTGGATTGCTTCTCAGAGTGACTTCTATGGTTGAACCCTCACCCCTTAGGAACCTATAGAGACACCAGCTCTTGAGAGAGACATAATACACAAGTCTGATCATATATCCAAAAATAAAACAAAATAGATTTAAAACAGGTGAAAGAATGAAATATTAGAAAAATCCTGTTTGACTCTTTCCCCCTTAACTCTCTAGTGTCATGATAGCTGTTTGCCCACCAAGCCAAAACCCTCCCTCGCCCCTCCCTGAGGTCCCTGAAGCTAACTGAGTTTGGCAGAGTCACAGTAACCGCTTGCTCAAGGATGCAGATCCTTGGAAAAAGTTTTATTTACAGAATTTCCCAGACACATGCAGGATGTGCAGCCCAAACAAAGCTTGCTTCTTACATTTCTGGGACACACTGCCCAGACAGCTTGATCTGTGCGCAAGACCACCCTGAGTAACCATGAGAACTCCCCCTCCCCTTACCAGAGTGCTGTATCCCCCTCTCCTACCTAAAGGGCTGTATAAAAATTCTACCCTGAGAACATTCAGGGCTCTTGGCTATCTTCTTGCCTTGAGCCCATTCGCAAATGTAATATATATATATATATATATATATATATATATATATATATATATATATATATATATATATATATATATATATATATATATATATATATATATATATTTTTATCTTGCAAGAAATCTGGGTCTAGAGTCTTCTTTGTTTTGGCTGATAACATTTTTGGAGGTTCCACCGAGATTATAAAGACCCCTGTGGACCACTCTGTTGATGAGTAGAACTGGCAATCTGGAAGTAGCCTTGCTGAGAGGAGGGCATGAGCCCTCTCTGGTTGTGGCTGACAGACGTGTCAGGGAGCTGCAGGCTAGGACCCCCGAGACATTGTGGCGTCCTCAGGGTCATCAAGGATGCTTGAAAGCCCATCTGCTGTCTTAGACAGAATCTGTAGTCAGGGCTGGAAGCCCATCTGCTGTCTCAGACAGAATCTGTAATATATCTGTGCCAGTTTCTGAACGTTCTAGCCAATCCGGACCTTTAGAAATATTTTTTACTTTCATTTTACCATTTGCAGCACTGCCGGCTTTGTCTGTGTGTCTGTCTGTTGCCGACTTTTCTGTGTGTCTGTCTGTTGCCGGCTTTTCTGTGTGTCTGTCTGTTGCCGGCTTTTCTGTGTGTCTGTCGGTTGCCGGCTTTGTCTGTGCGTCTGTCTGTTGCCGACTTTTCTGTGTGTCTGTCTGTTGCCGGCTTTGTCTGTGTGTCTGTCTGTTGCCGGCTTTGTCTGTGTGTCTGTCTGTTGCTGGCTTTGTCTGTGTGTCTGTCTGTTGCTGGCTTTGTCTGTGTGTCTCTGTTTTGTTGGACTTTGGGTCCTTGTTGTTGAAATGGATCAGAAACCGTCAACTCCACTCTCACCCTCTCCCACTGGTCTGAAGTCTCAAACCAAGCTAATAACTTATCTCTCATTGTTAAGAAGGGTAAACAGCAGACTTTCTGTACTTCTGAATAACTGATCTTTGGCGTTGGATGGCCAGCTACAGGGACCATCCACAAGGACACCATCCAGGCAGGTAAAGCCATTGTTTTCAGCCCTGGAACACATGGCCATCCTGATCAGCAGCCTTATATCTGGGTTTGGGAAGACTTGGCAGAGGCCTGTGAGGTGCCTCACCTCAGCCATTGAACTTGCTCTGCTGGCTGTGAGTCTGTTCAAGTTCTGGTGAGGGAGGCATCCACCTACTCGGGTCCTCTCCTGCCCAGTTTACCCACATGTGGAGCCCTGCTCTCTGGGAACTCACCTCCCCGCTCCCGGAGGGCCCAGTTAGAGCAGAGGGAAACCCTAGTCTCGGACCTTCTCAGGGGCCTGGGAGTGACAGGCACTCAGCATTTGGCCCCACTGATGAGCAGAGGACCCTCCCAGCTGGGTCCAGCCATTTCTCCCTCCTCCTCAACCCCCTTCTCTCAGCCTGTCTTTGGCTCCCCCTCCCACAGCTCCTCCTCAACCTGTTCCCTGTCCAATGCTGCTTCTAAAGCCATTAAACTCAGCCTCTACTCCTGTTCTAACCCTGTTTCCCCCCCTTTCCCCTAACTGTCTGCCTTCGGCTTGAGCACTCAGCTCTCTTCTGTTTTCTCACAGTACTGTTTCACAGCAGAACACTTGCTTTGTGGACTGGATTAGGTACTGTGCCTCCATTGCAGAGTGCTGCCTAGAGTTTTTAATTATAGATGGTAAATGTTCAGTGCCCTGTCAATGGCACTGCTAATGGCAGGTGCTAAAAGATCTACCATTAATTTGAAAACTAGACACTGACCCAAGGGTACTGATGCCTAGTGTTATAGATTTTAAGTAAAGTCTTATAAAGAATAAAAATGTGCATGAAATCAAAACACATATACTCTTGCCAATGTCTTGTAGAAAAAAGTCTAGCTCTTCTTTGGGCAAAGACAACTGGCAAAAATAGCTTAGTGTGATGCCACAGCAGTTCACTTTCTGTTCAGATATCACGGAATATATTGGTGCAGAAGCACCTACTGAATAACTTGCTTTTCAAAGAAAGCAACTGTTGAGTCCTGAATAATTCCTAAGATTTTTCTTTTCTTTTTTGGGGAAAAAATGTGCTTGTTGAAGATATTCAGAAATGTTTAAAATATAGTTTCTAGTATCCCCCCCATCTTGCCTGAATCTTAGTCTGACCTCATTATGCTTGATTCTATTCTGCCCCCTCCTTATCCACCAGCAAGTCCTACTGAGGAGGCCCAGGCTCCTCCTGAGAGATGCAGCCTTGACAGGCCAGTGGAGTGTCCTGCACAGGGTACACGCAGCTGAAGGGCTCAGTCCACTGAAGAAGTAGTGGTTGTGCTGCCCCTGAGGCCCTTTGGGCCAGCTATAAATGATGGACAAGGGAGAGAAATGCCTGCTCTTCAGCACTGACCCTTCACTTCGCCTCCTCAGACCTTTATAACTGAAAAAATAATAACCCTCCCTTCTCTGAGGACCCAGTGAGGCTCACTGGGCTCCTAGAGTCTCTTATGTTCTCTTATCAGCCCACCTGAGATGACTGCCAGCAGCTCTTAGGGACCCTTTTCACCTATGAAGAAAGAGACTGGATCCTCTTAGAGGACAAGAAAGTGGTTCCTGGCCCTGATGGCTGTCCTACTCAGTTATCTAATCTGATTGAGGAAGCTTTTCCTTTAAGGTGACCGAATTGGGACCTGAATACCCCAGACGGTAGGCAACATCTTTTACTCTATCGCCGACTCTAATGGGGGGTCTCCGAGCGGCGGGGAGATGCTGCACCAATTTGGCCAAGTTAAGAGAAGCAGTCCTAGGGCCAAAAGATTCCCCCTCCGTGTTTTTATGCTCCTTTTGATCCTGAGTCAGAGGAACAACGGGGACCTCTGGCCATGGCCTTTATAGGGCAGTCAGCTATCGATATTCCAGGGGATAGATAGGTTGCAGAACATGGCCCTGAGAGATCTAGTTAAGGAGGCATAGAAAGTGTTTCATAAGAGAGAGCAGCAGCACTGTAATAGAAAAATAAAAAGAAGAATAAATAAAGAACAGCAGAGAATGTGAGTAGATGTGCTGAGTAAAAGAAAGGGAACAGAGATTAAAGAGAGAGCGAGAAGAAAAAAAAGACAGAGGGATAAACGAAGGAATAGAAAATTAACAAAGGTCTTGGCTACCATAGTAAATGGAAAGAAAAGGCCAAGGAAATATAGATATACCTGGGCCCATGCCAGAAAATTGGAATCCAACCAGTGTGCTAAAACAAAATTTATGAGCCTCCCATGGGCCCTCAAGGCCTAAAAGATAACTGGCTCCAATCCTTCCCTGAAGCATGGACAGAAACGGCTGGAACGGAGCTGGCAGTACAAAGGCCTCCTGTGGTAGTGTATCTGAAGCCCTCAGCCATCCCCATATGGGTATGGCAGTATTATATGGGCAAAGAAGCCAGAGAGGGGATCAAACCCCATATTCAGAGACTGTTAAAACAGGATTCTGAGACCCTGTCAATCAGAATGGAACACCCCCCTGCTGCCTGTCAAGAAACCTAGAATGGGAGATTATAGGCCAGTCCAAGAGAGTAAATGAGAGGCAGTTGACTGCAGAGGTCAGCATTCCAAGCTGATGCTCAGCCATGGAAACTCCAACTGGATGGCCCATGTTGCCTGTCTGTGCCTTGGTTCTGACTGAAGAGCAACTATGTGTGTTCAAAAGCCATGGTTTCTTCAGCCAGTTCTCAGAAACAAAAAAAAACAAACAAAAACAAAAGCCACTGTGGTATTGAGAGGTATACTGTACAAATGCCTAACCTAACACCATCCCTCCAGCCAGGCAGGACTGAAGGGCCTCAGCTGTCTGCTGTGAGGAAGCCAAGGGCATCTTCCCTAAAACTGGTGGGAAAGGCAGCAGGGCCAGGGCACAGGACTTTGACCTGACTCCAGCCCAGCTGAGAGAAGAAGTGAACCATACTAGACAGAGTGTTCTTGGTACAAACAGAAAACACCTCCATTGAGTGGAGTCACATTTTAAATGAAAATTTGTCTTTGACTATGCTTATGCCTCCATGAATCTAGTCAGGAGCTGTTTGCCTTTGAGTGGACTGACCCTGAGAGCAGGTTTAAAGGACAGCTCACCTAGACTTGGCTGCCCCAGGGATTTAAGAACTCTCCTACCATTTTTGATGAGGCCTTGCATCAGGACTTGGGGAGCTTCCAGGCCTCTATGCCTGAGGTTACTCGATTACAGTATGTTGATGACTTGTTGCTTGCAGCCACCTCCAAGGAGCAGTGCCAAAAGGGAACTGAAAAGCTACTGGCTGAATTGGCTATATTGGGCCTCTGCCAAGAAGGCCCAGATATGCCAACCTGAAGTAACCTTCCTGGACTAGACTCTTCCAGACGAGATCGAGCCAGCACCATTTCCCTCGCCCTCACCCGCACCTGAAGAGGTGCGAGCTTACCTCCAGATGGTGCACCAACACACCCACTTGGCGACTGACAAACTGATGCAACTGCTAAAAGACAACCAAGACCTGACTTCTCAGGAGAAGAAGATCCTGGTAAAAGCTGCAGTACATGTGAAGCTTGCCATTTGGTAAATGCCTACCCATCCAAGGTAACGAGTGGGATCCGGCTCCGAGGTAACAGGCCTGGACAGTGTTGAGAAGTCAACTTCACTGAGGTAAAACTAGCCAAATATGGGCCAGCATTTGTAGGCCAGGTAAGTCAGAGGGTCGTCAAGGTATTGGGGATTGATTGGGAACTTCATTAGGCTTACCAACCCCAAAGCTCAGGATAGATAGAAAAAATGAATAGAACCATTAAAGAGACCCTAACAAAATTAACCATGGAGACTGGCCATAAAGATAAAGTGATGCTCCTACCCTATGCCCTCTTCCGAGCCCAAAACACTCCCTCTGTTCACACTGGCCTTACTCCTTTTGAAATTCTTTGTAAGACTCCTCCTCCTATATGGGACTTAGCTAGCTCTAATCTGAATGTACCAAATACCCCCCCCCTTGTTTCTTAGATTACAGGCATTGGCAAAAGTGCAGCATAGCCTGTGAAAGCAGTTGTCTGATCTATGCCAGCCCGAGAGAGACGAGACTCCACACCGCTACCAAGTGGGGGACTTCGTCTATGTCTGGAGGCACCAACACTGGACCCTTGAACCTCGCTGGAAAGAACCTTACCAGATCCTCCTGACAGTTCCAGCGGCAGTCAAAATAGATGGGCATGCAACCCCAAAATAACTCCCTTTGTTTCCACTTAGGTTTTTAATAATTCTAGATATTTTTATGTAATGGTCATAATTTTTCCCCATCTGACTTATCACAGATATGAGGACTTTAAAGATGCAGTCTGAAAGATGGGCCAGATTTAGGAGAAAACCTGTCAGCCTGACATTAGCAGCATTAGCAGAGTATTAGCAGGAGTAAGCACAGGGGCAATGGTCCTGGTAGAAAAACCTAAGCAGATTGCCTTACTAGAATCAGCAATTACTCAGGACCTCAAGGCTATAGAACAGTCTATAGAGGCATTAGAAAAATCCCTTACATCAGTTTCAACAGACTCACCATCTTCCTCCAGGGGCAAAAAGGCAGTAAAGCTCATGATAATGAGACAGCACTATAAACAGATACTAAGAGATTCAGATCTCTAGGATTAGAGATATGAAGAAGAAAAATGGGGGAATGAAAGAATGAAATGATAGAAAAATCCTGTTTGACTCTTTCCCCCTTAACTCTCTAGTGTCATGATAGCTGTTTGCTCACCAAGCCAAAACCGTCCCTCGCCCCTCCCTGAGGTCCCTGAAGCTAACTAAGTTTGGCAGAGTCACAGTAACCTCTTGCTCAAGGATGCAGATCCTTGGAAAAAGTTTTATTTACAGAATTTCCCAGACACATGCAGGATGTGCAGCCTAAACAAAGCTTGCTTCTTACATTTCTGGGACACACTGCCCGGTCAGCTTGATCTGTGCACAAGACCACCCTGAGTAACCATGAGAACTCCTCCCCCTCCCCTACCTAAAGTGCTGTATATAAATTCTACCCTGAGAAAATTTAGGGCTCTTGGCTATCTTCTTGCCTTGAGCCCATTCTCGAATGTAATAATTTTTTTTTAATCTTGCAAGAAATCTGGGTTTGGGGTCTTCTTTGTTTTGGCTGATAACACAGGAAATAAAAGTCACAGATAAATAACACTAAGTATTAGGCTACACATTTACTACCCATATAGATTATTTTATCTATGTAATAGTGCACACTATAATTCAAAAGAATGAATTACAATTGTCCAGTAAGTGAAAATACTTATTAGAACATATGGCATTAATAAAGGTAGGAAAAAAATAAACTCTGTAGCTCCCTCTTTCATGCTTATTATATTTGTTGTTCTTCAGCATTTTAAATATCTCTGAGTATGTTTCAGGATTATAAAATCTACCTACGTGTCCTTTGTTCACCAACTACATTTCTGAACATTAGACAAATTTGTCTGATTCATTCATGTTCTTAACACTGTGTTTTCAGAAAGTTGTCTCCTTCCTAATTTCTCCAAATACTTCCCTGTATTTGGTTCTGTGACTGAGACAAGGTTTCACCAATATTTCATTGGTGGGAGGTCAATTATTTTTCATTCCCTTGAATAGATGGTGATGTGGATGCATAGCTAAGTTGAAAATTATTCATATAGATTTAAAAAGGACCTTGGAATAAAAATCCCTATAGATTAGAGGCCAGAGTCTCATCTCAATTCAGGACAAATGCAGTCAGCCTTTCAGCTCAACACTACCTACTGTGGCATCACACACTATACAGGTGGAAATTACTTTCCTGTAAAGAAAAAGATAATTAGCAACTTGACATTAACTTGAGTGGGATTAATTGACTATATGACTGTGATTAAAATGGAGAATTGTTGAGATTTTAACATGATGTATGGTGTTTACTGCTAATTGAGAAAAGGCCTATACACATGCAATCCATGAAGATCTAATAATTTTCATAAAATCCAAAATTTAATCTGTAATCTTTCCTGCCTTATAATTTTCTTCCTGTATTTATTTATGTTTTTCTTCTTCCATGAATTTTCAATTTACATTTTATTAAAAAGTTTTCAAATTCCCACTGCTAACTAAGTAGCAATTTAAGATTCATAGCTGCTGGGGAGGTCAAAAGGAGTTTTCTTTAATATAGTGAGTCATTGAAACTGAAATGAGACAGTATGTTGAGAACAAGAACTCAACATGTGAATTTCAGGAATGACAATTGAATCTAACAATTATAATGCTTAGAGAAAGACATCTTAATAGTATTTGCCACTAATGTAAGAATTTAGAAGTTAGTGACAAGTGTATATGGGTGTGAGGTCAGCCTTGACTTGGTGACAGTTCCAGCACAGTTAGAGCTACATTGAAAAAGTACAAAAAAATGAACAAACACACCAAAAAAGAAAACATACAGATAAACAAACCAAAAAGAATGGTTGAAATAGTGATGCAGCTCTGGGACCCCAGGGATGAGGAGCAGGAAATTATAGTTTTACAGTGCAAGGTCATTCCCAATTACCTAGTCAGTCTGGTAACAGAGTATGATACAAGGCACCCATTTGAAATACTTTCAGACAATAGAAAACTGAAATAAAACAAAAGACAGTATGAACCTCTTCATTTCTGGACACATCTACTGCCCAGAATGCAATACTCACAAAATGTATATCAGAGTTCATGGATTCCAGAAAGAAAACATTTATTTTCCCATAGAGATGAGACACTCAGGCCTGCCATTTGTATGGTGTGCTTCAGAGACCTTCAGTATATCTAGTACCCTAAGTCCCAATCCACTACCAAGGGTTTACCATGTTCACTGGAGCATTTGGGATAGGTAGGAGAAGGAGGGTAGAGTCAGGCAGATCGAGCAAGCCACCCAAGGAGCAACATATAAGGAACACAGGTGAGCTACAGGCCACCCATGGGGCAGACAGATGAATAGAAATGGGTTGATTTAAGATGTAAGAGCTAGCTAGCAATGTGCCTGAGCCATAGGCCAAACAGCATAGAGTTAATATAAGCATTTGAGTCATTTCTGGGGACCTGAGCAGCAGAGGCTGGCGGCTATGGGTCTGGGGCTGCAGGTGTGTGGGTCTGGGCCTCTGGCAGCCCAGGACCAAGAAACCCCACTACTACAGTAGCTTATGAATACCATCATTTTATCTGTAAATAGAGATAATTTGACTTCTTGTTTTCCAATTTATGTCCCCTTATTCTCCTTTGATTCTGTTATTTCTTTAGCTAAAACTTCAAGAACTATATTTAATAGATAAGTGGAGAGAAGACAGCCTTGTTTTATTCCAAATTTTATTGGAATTGCTTTGAGTTTTTTTTTTTCTGCTTAGTTTGTTGTTGGCTGTTGGCTTGGTGTATATCACCTTTATTATATTTAGGTATTTTTACTTTGGAGACTTTTAGTAAGAGCTTCAATTTCCTTTGGGGTTATAGGTCTGTTTAGGTCTTTAATTTGAACTTGATTTATAATTTGGTAAGTGGTATGTGTCCAGAAAGAGTGGAGCAAAGATTTTCAAAGTATAACCTGATATTTCTCTCAATTTCCTGCGTATCTCTTGTTATGTTTCCCTTTTCATTTCTGATTTTGTTAATTTTGAATTCTCTCTCTGTCTCTCTCTGTCCCTCTCTGTCTCTCTCTGTCTCTCTCTCTAACTTTCGGTGGTTAGTTTGGTTATAGTTTTATCTATCTCGTTGACTTTTCTTAGAGAACCAACTTTTTAATTCCTTCATTCTAAGCACTGTTCTCTTTGTTTCTATTGTATTGATTTCAGTCCTGAGTTTGATTATTTCCTGCCATCTACTCCTTCTAGGTGAGTTTGCTTCTAACTGTTCTAAAGCCATCAGCTGTGCAGTTAGGTCTTGTGTGAGATTTCTCTAGGTTTTTTATAAAGTTATCTAGTGCTATGAGTTTTTCTCTTAACACTGCTTTCTTTGTGTTCCATACATTTGAATATGTTTTGAATTCATTTTTAATAAATTCTAGGAAGTCTTTTATTTCTTTATGTCTTTCTTGATCCAGAAGTGGTTCAACTGAAAGATGTTCAGTTTAATTGAATTTGTAGGCTTTCTATGATTTTTGTTGTTCTTGAACTTTAACTTCAGGCAATGATGGTCTGATATGATAAAAGGAGTTATTCCCATTTGTTTTGTATCTACTGATATTTACTTTATGACCAAGTATGTGGTCAATTTTATAGAAAGTTCCATAGAGTGATGAGAAATATGTATATTCCCTTGTGCTTGGGTGGAAGTTTCTGTATTTATCTATTAATTCCATGTGGATCATGACATTAGTTAGATGCCTTAATTCTCTGCTGAGTTTCCATCTGGTTAATCTATCCATGGATGAAAGTGGGGTATTGAAATCTCTCACTATTAATGTGTGGCATTTGATATGGTGTTTAAATTTTAGTAGTACTTCTTCTACATATGTAAGTGCCCTTGTGTGTTGGGGCATAAATATTCAGGATTATGACTTCATATTGGTGGATTTTTCCTGATATGTATAAGTAATGTCTCTCCTTGTCTCTTTTGATTGATTTTAGTTTGAAGTCTATTATGTTAGATATTAAGATGGTTACACTAGCTTGTTTCTTCAGACCAATTGATTGGAAAGTCTTTTCCAAACCCTTTAATCTGAGGCTGTGTCTATCTTTGAAGTTGAGGTGTGTTTCTTGTAGGCATCAAAAGGATGGCTTCTTCTTTTTGTATCTACCATATGTGTCTTTTTATAGGTGAATTGAGTCCATTAATATTAAGGGATATTAATGACAAATGATTAATATTTCCTGTTATTTTTCATGGTAGCATGAGTGTATTTTCTTCTTTAAGCTTGTTCTTTTCATACAAAGTGCTCTAGATAAACAACCAAAAAATACACATGTAGCAAATCATATTTGTTGGATTTGTCCTCAAAGCTGTTGTCTTGCTACTTTAAAAATGGCCCTCTTTAAACCCAAGAGGCAAAGACGCCTTCTACCTCTTCAGTGCACAAGCTTGAATGCCTGAACATTCCCAGATGGCTGCTTGAGGACAGGATGACTATGCTGTGCCGTTGTTCTTTTCTCAACATTAGAAGGCCAATAAAGCTGTTGTGATCCAAAGTTTGCAGAAGCAGTTGCTGGCAGTGGCAGCAGAAACAGCCAAACAGCTATCAGGAAGTAGTTAAAAAACCAAAACCCTTTCTTAGATTTACTTCTATCTTGGCTACCGATAGAAGGCTCCTCAAATTTCAGGATCCTCCTTCTCATTGTAATTAAAATAATCAAGGGATTGACCACAGCCATGCCTAGAAGCTAATCTGTCCTTGTGAGCTACACCAGGGTAGACCCAGAAGATGACAATATTAACCATAACATTTCTTGAAGCTAGAATCATCATAGGAGTAGAAGAAGCTACAGTTAATTTTAAGAAAACCTGTAGGCCTCAGACACCTAAACTTCAAAATCCTTCGCTTTGTATGAAACTCTATTGTATTGGAAAGAACAAGTACAGTGTCCCCATCTAATTCCTCTTAGGAATGAAATTCAGCCTCAACAGGTAGCAATCAGTCACTCTAGCATGCTCTTAAACATGATTACAATGCACACAGAAAAAAAAAAACATTTTAAGGAAATTAGAAACTTTCCACAATAAAGTGCCTCGCAAACTAAGGAAAAGGGTAATTTCAACAAGGCTGGGCCATCTATAGAAAAATTGCCCAAGTACAATGCTGTGGTTATAAGTGGGATGCAATGTGATGAAAGGTGGGATTCTGTGCTCTTCATATAAGAAACCGATCATGGTGTGCTCTCTCTGTATTCTGTGAAATGTTTATATTTGTGCCTGACTGGACAAACTAGTGCAAATGATGCTAACGAGAACAAAGACAAAGCGGAAGAAAATAAGTGAAGTGATGTTGTATAATAACTTTTTGTGTAAAAACAGAGAAATCTTGTCAGGAAATCAGAGGGTAGGGCTAGCCACAACTAAAGCATAGTGGCCAGTAGTGGTTGCACACATCTTTAATCCCAGCACTTGTGAGGATGAAGCTGGAAGATCTCCAGTTCAAGGCCAGCAAAGTGGTCAAGTTCATGAGGGGGAAATTCACAGAGATCAATGACCTGAACTGCTGGGAACTCAATGACTCTAGACTAATAACTGGGGAACCTGCACAAGATCACCATAAACCCTCTGAATGTGATTGACAGTTGTGTGACTTGAGAAATTTGTGGGGCCTTTAGCAGTCAGAACAGGATTTTTTTTTGTAGTACATGAACTGGCTTTTGGAGTCCACTCCCTAGAGAGGAAAATTTACTCAGCCTTGATACTGGGGTGAGAGGCTTGGCCATGCTTTAACTTGATATGCCAGACTTTGTTGACTTCCAATGGGAGGCCTTATCCTCTCTGAAGTGTGTATGGAGGGGAAGCTAGTGGTGAGTTAGAGGGGGGAAAAGAAAAGGAACTGTGGTTTGTATGTAAAATAAAAAATAAACTTTTAAATAATATATAGATATATTCCATACAAGATATATTAGACAGAAATAAAGCCACAGAGCTACGCGGTAAATACAAAAGATTAATAAAAATGGGATGAGTTAAGTTATAAAAGCTAATTAGTAATGAGCCTAAGCTGCAGGCCAATCAGCTTAAAGTTAATATAAGATTCCATGAGGTTATTTGAGACATTTGTGAGACTACAAGTTTAAACCTTGGGGTTAGGCCAGACAATAATGTTCTAACTACATATAATGATGAACATCCAAAACAATAGTAAAAAATACATTTCCGATGCTGCAAATATGGCCAGAACTCACAGGCCCCATGGATGAAATTACTGCTGTTAGTTTTCTTACTTGACATAGTATCAAACTGCCCTCTTAATCCATATATTGCTAGATTATTTCAACACTCAAAACTCATCAGAGGATTTTCTTTGAGCTGGGAAAGTAGTTATTGCACTGACCAAGGAGCAGAGGATAAATGGCTCTGTTATGATCTGTTAAAAATGGGAAATCTGCATTTCCCTCATTATAAGGTTAGGTAAAATCATGATAAAGGGAATGGAAAGATTGCAAAAGCTGAAATTAGGAAGGATCAGAGGAAAGCATTATTTATTGTCTTTGACAGGACCACTGTACACATTAACTCTCAACACTTTGGTTGCCTGCATGAGATCTGTACAAGACTGGGTTAGTCATCATTCTACCACAAAGAAGGGATTCCTTAGAGGTAACTCTAACTGATGAGATATAGACCATTCATGCTTTCTGTGCTGAGAGAAAGGTTTCCTTGAGGGTTTAGCTCCTAGTAGGTCAAGAAAGCTCCAGTGAATGGCCTCAGACACCTACGAATATATGGAGAACAGAAATTAGATTTGTTGTTTTTTCACAATATTGAGGACATGAAATTGGGATAGGATCAGAATATGTGATTAATTGAGAGGACTGAGAAGCAAAGGTAAGGTGGTGAACATGATCGAAGTGTATGTATATATGATCTTCCAAGATTTATTAAAAATTATTCCAATAATCATAATCTGCTCTGGATTTCATTTCACTTGTAAGGGAATTCAGAGTAAAAGCTCTAAATAAAAAGCTGTATATTTAACTACCCATACAAATTATTTTATAAACATGGAAAGACGTACAGGATAGCTCGTTAAAAAGGAATGACAAGTGCATTAATCTATCCAGATAAGTTAATCTGTCTTTAGAAAAAGTAGTTTAAAGAAATGAATAAAATAACTATTTACTGCATCTACTATATCATACTTATTAATTCTTCAGAATTAAAAAACCTACAAGGATGTGTTGTCATTGGGAAAAGCTCTCAGTATGTTCCATATTCATCAAGACTGTACAATCAATTTCATAGTCTTAGCATTGGTGCATTCTGCCTTCTGCACTCCTCCTTATAACACCAAGGATTCACAATGATATTTTCTTCGTGATTACTTCTAATTGTTTAAAAACTGGATTTTATCTAGTGATGTGGACAACTTTGCATTGACATGTATTTAATGGAAAGTCATGTAAAAGTTTTGTCAACCCTTTATGTATATGATATTATGGATAGATGATTGAGCTGAAAATTATTTTTATAGTAGTATTGGATATATGAAGATAATAAGCTTATAGATCAGGGTCCACAGTCAACTCAACAGAGGACAGACTAATCTTAACAGCTCAGCACTTTCATTGATGTCATAACATCGCATGTAGATAAAATTTATTTTCATATCAAGACATGGATAATTATAAACTTGAGAAATGCATAGAGGAATTTAACTATATTGCTGTGATTGTAATTGACATTTAATTATTTACCAAGAATTGGATGTTGTTTACTAATGGGTACAGAATTACCTGTTGCCCATCCCTTAGTATAAAAATTTAATTTCTTCCACAAGATTCCAACATTATTTATTTATTCTCTCCTTTATTCACTTATCCATTGCTTTCCTTTTCTTTCTAGTTTATTCCACTTTTGATGAAAATGGGTCAAGCTTATACCCTTAACCAATATCCTAACTGCAACTGAAACCTGGTAGGAGAAAAAGAAATGAGTATTTCATGAGTGGAGTAAAACTATGGATATTAACTGCACGTAAAGGCAGTCTTTATATCTGGAGTAGACGACCATCACGTACTAAATACTGTATAATTTTAGGGACTTGTTCCCCTTGCTTTTCTCTTTGCTTTTGTTTTTATTAAGAAGAAAGAAAATAAAGACCACTGCGTATGGAGTAGGAGATAATTAGAGAAAAGGTGAGGAATGTGGAAGATTGTAAGAGAAACCTTTTGTAAAGTGGGGAATTTGTGTATCATAAGATCCAGGTATGCTGCTCTTGGAATATACTCAGAGAATTATTCATCTGACAATCAGAACACTCACTCAAACATGTTCATTGTGATTTTTCTCATAATAAGAAATTGGAAACAACGTAGATTTTTTCAATAGAAGGCTGGGTAGGGAAATTATGATAAAATTACACAATTATTTGTTACTCAGTTGTTAAATAAAATGGTATCAATATTTGCAATATAAAATTCTTGATGTTAGGGCCAAGATCTTAGTTCATTTGGAAAAAAATGAGGAGGAATTATATAAGCCAAGGGAAAATCATGATGAGGAAACTAAAAGAGACAGCTGACCTGAGACACTGGAAGCTCCTGACTCTTGTGACAGCTGGGGAACATGCATAAAACTGAACTAAGCACTCTGAATGTGGATGACAGTCTAATGTTATGGGCAGTTTTGGGGGCCTCTGGCAGTGAGACAGGAATTTCTATCTAATCTATGAACTGGCTTCTGGAAGCCCATTCTCACCAGAGGAACACTTTGCTTAGCCTCATATTGGGGGAGGGGATTGGTTCTACCTCAACTGGAAATGAAAGATTGCATTGACTCACCCTGAGTGTCCTTACCTTCTCTGAGTAAAGGATGGTGAGATGGGGTTGGGTGGAAGCTGGGAAGAGGGTAGATGGGGAACAGTGGTGCGTACGTTAATTTTTTAACTAAAAATAAAAAAATAAGTGTGGAAATAAAAGGAACTTAAAAAAGAACTAAAAACAAAAGAAAATAAAATGAGTGAAGTAATCCGAATCCAAGATGAAAAAAATATAATATGCATCTCTGTATAAGTAGATATTAGCCAGTAAGTAAAAAATAACCAACATGCAATTTACACATAAAAATTTACTTACCTCGAAGTACACGGCAGGAAATAATCAAATGTAGAGTTGAAATAAATGCAACAGAATTAAAGAAAACAATTCAAAGAGTCAAGGAATCAAAGAGTTGGTTCTTTGAGAAAGTCGACAAGATAGATGACTCCTCATCGATACTAACAAAAGGCAGAGAAAGAGAGAGAGAGAGAGAGAGAGAGAGAGAGAGAGAGAGAGAGAGAGAGAGAGAGTCTAAATGAACAAAGAGATAGGGATTATGAGGAGTCACACAGAGAAGGCTGGCAGTGCTCTATGGAGCTCACTGAATCAAAAGCAGCAATTGGTGAATCTTCTGGAAAAGGAACTAAACCTCCAAAGGCAGATGATTGTCAGTTGGAATGGGCAGTACATAGAACCTCATGGAGTAGGATCAAACTATGTTCCTCTGCATAAAGTGGCACCTTGGAGCCCATTTCCTGCAGAGGAACACCTAACCAAGTCTTAGTATTGAGATGAGAGAATTGGACCTATCTCATATGGACCCATCAATCTGAACTGACCCACTTTGGGCCTTCTTTTCCTTTATGGGAAAAAGATGGTGGGATAGGGTGTAGGATGAAGAAGCAGGTTTAGGAGGGATTGGGAAGACGGAAGGGTGGGTGACCAGGGGGATAAATAGAAAAAAAAAATTAAAATAAAAAAGAATAAAATATCTGAACATTAATAATGAATAAGGGGACAAATCTAGAGGTGATACATGGAGCATTCTGGGAAGAAGAAATCAAATAGATTTTACAGGGAGGCTGAGTAGGTGGAAACAGGAGTGCTCTCTATAAACAGACTCTGAGGCCCTAGTGCTGAGGTTGACACCCACACAAATGATTGGACATGGAGGTCAACTGGTGTTTACAACGATTCTTCACTCCTACATTCTAGTCTCTTTGATTCAAGAAGGCACTCTGTAGGATACAGAAGGATATATGTGGATTAAGTTAGGCTCCTCTGTAAAACAACAGTTGGCTTCTGAAAAATGCTGATCTTCCCTCAATGACTTGACTTGTTGAAGACATTGTGGTCACAGGTCACCAGAAATAGCTCTGTTTTTCTTCTAGGGACAGTCACACAACAAATGGAAATGCAGTGTGAACAGTGACTTTGGAGAAGACACCTGTGATTTTCAGGATGACATCATTAGAGATGAGGGATAGACAGAAAAACCCACCCAGAGTCTGGGGATCTGTGCCAGCTAGTTGAGGTGAGGATTTCTGACTTCCACAGTTTCACTGACAATGGTCATCTGGCATCTTTTTTTACAGGTCCATTTTTTCCATGCAATAACAGGAACCCTGTGAATGTATTCTTTTACTTTTCTTTACTCTTTCAGAGCCTGATATCTATCTCCCAAATTAACAAACAGAGATTTATTCTTACTTATGAATGCACAGCCTTAGCATTGCTTGTTTTAAGGAAGTTCATCTAACTAAAATTCACTCACACACAAACACACACACACACACACACACACACACACACACACATTTCCTTCTCACTACCTGGCTGGCTGTGTAGCTGTGTGACTGACCCCAGTATATCCCTTTCTATTTTTTCTCTCTCATGTTTTCCTCTTCTACCAAGACAAGATTTATCTTCCTGATTATTCCCTCTACCTGCAAACCACACTTATTCCTACTGGCTAGTCAGCTTTTTATTAGAAAAATGGGTATTTTAGACAGTCAACATAACAGCTTTACAGAGTTAAACAAATGCAACATATCATTATATTATTAAACAAAATTTCACTGAAGAAATGAATGTAAGATTAATTAAACTAATATTCCACAACAGAAACCCTCTTTTCTCATAACATGTCTTCAAATCAGTCAACAACCTTTTAAAAGAACAGCAAAGAACAACAACTTCAGCATAAAAGAATCAAGGACACTCTTGCAGATCCCCCAAGACCTGCTTGGCAATAGTTCAGTGGGAACCTGGACAGTAGAGAACTGTTTTGTGGGAATCCATTTGTAGGTGAAGTTTGATAGACTCTTTTATTTCCCCAGGGCATGAAACCAGACAAGATTGCTACAACTCTCTCTGAAATCATGAAGAAAATGACTATTTATTAAGTATGCAGTGTTTGTCTTCAGGCCAGAAGAGGGCCTCAGATCACATTACAGGTGATTCTTTAAATCACCATGCAGTCAGGAGCTTTGAAAGTTAGTGCTTTTAACCTCACAGCCATATCTCAAGTCTGGAAATGGCTTTGTTAGTAGCTGTAGTAGGAGGTTTCTGGCCTGGACTTTGGGCCTTGCCTCAAGGTTTAGACACACAGACCCCAGACACACAGAGAAACACAGATGTTTATAGTAGTTTTCAGCTGATCAGCCTAAGGCTCAGGCATACAACTTGCTAGCTCTCTACCCTTCATCTAACCCAAGATTCTTCCTGTTCAGCCATGCAGCTATGTACCTTTCTTTAGAGCAACATAAGTGTCTTCTGCTTCTTCCAGCTTCACTCTGGTGTTCTGCTTTGTGCTTCCTGTTCTTAAGAGCTTTCTTAGTCTGGTAGCCCCGCCCACACTTCCTGCCAGCCTTTGGACAATAAGCGCTTTTAGTAAACTAGCGGGTGGGACAATTATTTACAATGAAACAACACAATCTCCCACAAGTAGTCTCATAAATGTGATTGACTCTCTTCTCATTATCAAGAGATATTAATATCATAAGCCTGAAGAGGTGCATGTTCCTTTTTGGAATCCCTCAAAATGTCTGAAGAAGAAATAAAGGCATCTCCAGCAATAGTCAGATTCCATGATGGATCCTTATATAAAAGAACCATGGAACATTTTCCACAAATGGTTGTCAAAGCTAGAACCTCCATAGAAACCTCAAACCTTACAAATTCCAGAAATGTCACAGAATCTTCATATATTCTTGTAAAGTTTCAGTATACAAGAATAGAAACATCAGTGAGAGGCAATTTGTCAGTTCCATTTGTCAGAAAGGCTTCTGTCAAGTCTCAGACTTCTAAGTTTATGAGCTCTGACACAAACATGAGAAGCCTTTTATATGGAGCACATGTGGAAGGTCCTTCCTGAAGGCTCATGAGAGGATTTACAAAGAAGTTCTATATTCTTCCATGTGTAGCCATAGATTCTTTCAGTTATATGACCATCAACTAAGGAATTGATGCAAATAAGACAGAACTGTGTACCTTACTCATCAGAAGCAAACAGGGCTAAAGCCTCGTGTTTCATCTGCTTAGCCAGTGAAATCTGTCATTTAACTTCTAGATCGTTTCTTCCACATACTGTCCCTTCCCACTAACATTTGAAAGTAAAGAATATGAGTAAGTTGACAGTTCACTAAAGACTATCAGATGCCTAATATTGGTTGTTATCTTCATTATTATTAGCAAATAAAAGTTGCTGCTTCCGTATAGCTTCTGTGTGTTATGTTTCATGTGTATATGTGTGTGTCCTATGATTAAGTGGGTGCCCCTATGTAGGGCTGTTGGGCCTTACCTTCCATCTAAATTGAGATAGGCTGTCTTGTTCTAAAATTTGAAACCCTGACAGATGGTTGTGAAGCTCATAGAGATCCTCTTCTCTGTGTCCTCCACACCTCTCAGGAATAGGACAGATATCCCTTTCACTGGATCTGCCTCTAAAGAATGTTTTGATTTATTTTATTTTGTTTCATTATACTGTATTGCATCTTATTTTGTGTGTGTGTGTGTGTGTGTTTATGTGTGTGTAAGTGTACATATGTGCACATGTGTGAAGAAGCCCTTGCATGTCATAAGGGGCATCAGATCCACTAGATTTGGAATTATAGGTTCTTGTGAGCTATCATGACTGAGCTGGGAATTGAACTTTAGTCATCTGCAAAAGTAGAAAAACTTTTAACCACTACACTACACATCAACCCTTGGATTTGTGCTCTTAATTTGTTCTCTAGATACAAACTCAAGTTATTGAATTTCAACATCAAGAACTTTTATATAAAAAAAAATTGTCCCATCTCTTGAATGCTTCTCCTTTGATATGGTCCTCAGCTAACAATTTCTCCTAGGTTTCTTTGGGACCATACAAACTTGAGATTTTGAAATTGTCTAGAATGCTATGTGATTGGGAAAGTTCCTCTGGAGGGAAACACATGCAACTTCTCTCTAATTAGTGGCATTTGAGCTCTGTTCCTTCCACACAACCCTTTTCCATATACTTTGTGCCAAAGAGACTGACAGAAAAGTTTTTATTCTAATTTCTAATTGATTCCTAGTAGATACTTCTTTCATTTTGTCTTGTGACAGTAACTCATGACTAAGGCATTTAAAATTACATCAGACCCTTGTGAAAATGCTGTCATTATGAGTCAAGAACTGAGTTCCAAATTACCAATCTTCTGGGAAACAATAATAAGAGACCACAGACATTTAAGTAAGGAAAGTATCCCTTCACATTTATAGCCAAGTCTCAATGCTCATGGCAGCACCTACCAATGTGGTGTAACTCAGCACAAACTTAGGTGAGTGAGCATAGAATAGGCATAGCAAAAACAAAAGACATTTGAAAGGTCTCCCCAGAGAAGTCATGCATGTTCTACTGGATATATCTTATTTTTTGGTAAGTGCCTCTTTTAATCATAGTTGAACTTAAAACTCTATGTTAAAAATTCTTTGTTCTACTCTGCTGAGAAGAAGGAGAGGAGGGAAGAATAGAAAGAAAAAAGTCAAAAAACAAAGAAAATACAAGTGAATAATATCAATTGGAAAAGCCACATAATATATCTTCATCTCTTCTTAAATACTTGAAGTACTTTTAAATCCTTGTACACACCAATTAATAGCTTCTGGAAAGTGTTGTATTCTATTTTTGCTTCTGAATGGCTAGATTCTAGGAATGGGTTAAATAAAATATTGATTCTAGCTTTTAAATTCTATCACTAATAGAATTAGAGATTGATTATTCAACTAGAAAAAATATTTTTTAAATACTTGAAGATTAAGAAAAAGTTGAATGCATTACAAGAAATAAATGCATAGTAGGAGTGTAATTTATTTCTTTGAACTTCATCTATTCTTAAACAAGAAATATTTTGTCCAGATTATATTTCTATTATTCACTAAATATATTGCCAAATTGGTTATTGTATAGTTCTAGCTCATGTGTTATATGCAAGCACATGAAGATACATTACTTTTTTATGTGAAGATTTAAGCCTGTTTTCTTCTGAAACATATATACAGGTATGATTGGTTTTGTGTATTCCTGTTGTCTTGGTCTCTGTTTAGAATTTCAAAAGCTATCATATATCTGCCTTATGTCATAGAATTCAGTTAATATCTGAAATGAATGAAAAACAGCAATAAAAATCTATCATATTGTATATCAATCAGATACACTTCTAAAATAGAAAAATGCAAATTTATCAAATAATTCCTAGGGCTTATATCATTAACCTATGATCCCAGTTTAGAGACATTTTAGTTGACTGTCATCCCTGCACTTCTGTATCATACAACATAGCAAGAATTTGTATTCATTGATACAATGCTTTTTAAAAATTAAAAATTAGAACTACAAACATTTATCATTTTCATTGTTATAATTTACAGTACAGTCTTGTAAAATTTACCATTTTCCCAAAATTAATCTTTGAACATGTCATAAAACCTAAGCATTCACCCCAAGAAACCAACATTCATCACTTTCTCTTTGCAGCCCTTCAATCACCTTTCTAATGTAATTTAAGTCTTCATCACATAATGCAGTTACTATTAGAGAGAGAGTATGCAATTACACAGAATGCATGTGTGGAGGTTAGAAGAAAATTTGGAAATCTGATTCTTTCCTTTCACTATGTTGTTTGATTTTTTAAAATTAATTAGCAAACATAGTAATTGATTTTTCTTTTACATTCCCCCCAAATCTCTTTGTACCTCTTTATATCTTTAAAATCCTTTTCATTTTAATGACACATTTGTCCTATTACCGTATTAACATATGGACATTGCTGTCCATTTTCCTCTGATTGAAACAATATATGGATTCATTTTCTGTGTCTTTGTAACATTTCTAACTGTCTGGGATGTACATCATTCCCTGTTATTGTGAGTAATGTATAAATTTAAAGCATTTATTGCTTCACTGAACATAGAGTCTTTTGGCTGTATCTTCATACATTATAAAGCTGTGTTACATAGTAATTCTATTTCTAGTATACTGGCAAAACTATGTATTTATTTCTATAATAAACATAATACATTCATTCTATCTTCCCTGTCTAGAATGCAAAATCTTTTTTTCCATATTTTCAGTATTTGTTGTTGTGTATTTTTTTAAAGTTTATCTTTCTAAACAGTGCAATGGAATCTCAAAGTACTTGTAATTTAATTTTCACTGTTTGCTAAATATGTTAGACATTTACAAAAATCATTTACTCCCATGTATGTCTTCTCACTTTATATTTCATTAACCTGTTTGCTGAATGAAAAGTTTGTGAAAATACAATTTAATGTTTATTTTTAATTATACATTCTAAGTAAAAAGCTCCTGAGTGAAATACAGATGTACATGATTTTCTTCCATTATGTTAGTTGGTTGTTTTTCCACTTGCTGGTAGTTTCCTTTAATGTAAAGAAAATTATAAATTTCATACAGTTCCATTTATTGATTCTTGGTGCATTTCTTGTACTGTTAAGCCTTGCTGGCTCTACTAATATCTTATATTACTACCATATTCCTCTGAGAGTTTTGGTATTTCAGCTTTCAAATTAGAACATTTTTGTGTACTATAAAGCAATATATAGATATGTCTTTTCTTATGCAGATGGATATCCAGTTTAAGCCAACCCTTCATGACCAGAAGATCTGACCATGGAGTCACACAAAATAAGAAAAAAAATATGTCATCTTGAATTTTTCCTGGGAACCACTGAAACTCAGCAAGGAAATGGTAGGGAATGTCAGTCTCATTTTTTCTTCCTATTCAACAGAAGTCCTCTTTGTGTGTTTCTATATCCTCTTGTGCCCCTGATCCTTTTAAGGCATTGGCCATTATTAATAACAAGAATGGACTATCCAGAATGTGGATAAACAAGTAATACTTCAATCAGAACTTGGTAATAATTTATATATTTTGTTGAAAAAAAATACTAATTTGTAAATTCTTTAAAACATCCTACATCCCATAAAATAAGCACAAGGAGTCTTATTTCAACATATATGCAGCATCATTAAATTCTGTTTTTATTTATATTAATTTGTTTTTATTAATACCTGTTAGTAGTCTATGTGATGATACCTAATTGCAAGTTTGATTTGCATAACCTCGTTATACCATCTAAATTATTGGCAGTGTTGGGCTTCACTTTGCACAAATTGAGACATTTCTGAATCAGTTATCAGAAATTTACTCAGTAATAGAATGCTTTTCTCAATTGTTTTATTCTATAAGGATTTCAAACAGTTTTTAACATTCCTTTTATAGTAAAAATATAAGGCAGTGTCTCAAAGAGCACACTATTCTTTATTTGAACCTGAATCCAGTTTTTAACTCCTACAGGTGGCTCACAATCATCTACAAATTCATTTGTGGAAGAGTCCATGCCTCTGAATCCTGGGGTCACTCATACTCCCATGCAATCATCCTCAAGATATACATAATTAAAACTAAAATATATCTTAAAAGAAAACTATGTTTTCAATTTTGAATATTTAAATACTCATTCAAATTATGATTTTTTTCCTTGTTTATCTCGAGAAATTTTGAGTTTTGGTCACATGAGTTCCAAAATAAATGGCATTTTAAAAATTTCTTTCTTTGCATATTGACCCCAAATCACTGTTTAGTTAAAAGCAATAAAAACATTAGTCTTTAGGGGAAGATCTTTTTGAGACTGAGTTTTTGTTTGTTTAACACTGGCTGTCCTGAAACTAACTTTGCTAATCAGGCGAGTCTCAAAAAGTATGTCTGGCTTCAGCTCTTGACATCTATCTTAATGCCATGTGATACTTCATCCAGTGAAAAGAATAATCTTCAGTGAGCACTATAAAACTTCCCATTTAGAAAGTGTATTTCAAAACTGAACAATGTTTTAAATATTTTTCTTCAATAGAAACACTATGCAAATATAGTAAAGAGATAAGTATATTATTGTAGCTAACAAAATAATCCATATCCATACTATATTTCCAGAGTGGGCTGACCATAATAAACTTATTTACATTTATAAAGGAAATGAAAATGTCTTTGGACAACTTGGCAATGGGAATTTTTCTCTTGTCCCAGATCACAGTGGGAGTGCTTGGAAATTTCTCCATATTATTTTATTATCTTATTTTGATATTCACAGGAAAACATTTAATGCCAAAAGATCTGATTATAGAGCACTTGACTTTAGCCAATTGCTTGTCTATCATCTCAAGAGGCATTCCTCGGATGATGTCAGATTTTGGATTTAAGTATTTCCTAGATGATGTTGGGTGTAAATTGATAGTGTATATTTACCGAATAACAAGGGGAATGTCTCTGTATGCCATGTGCCTATTGAGTGGCTTTCAAGTAATCACAATATACCCTCAAAATTCCAGGTGGATGAAGCTTAAATACAGAGTCACAAAGTACATTGGTACTTGCTGCTCAATCAGTTGGCTTATTCAGCTGCTTCTAAACATCTTGACCCCATCAGGAGTGTTAAGCCCCAATTACAACAAAAATTCAACTCACACAATGAGTTATGAATATTGCTCATGGATTTCTTCTGTCAGTGTTGGAACAGTGCTAAATATGTTCTTACTAAGCTTCTCTGATGGCCTGTGTCTGGGTCTTATGGTCTGCTCAAGTGTCTTCATGATGAGTATTCTATACAGACATAAGAAACAAGTCAAATATATTCGCAGTGCTCAGCATTGTCAGAAAGTCTCCCCTGAAAACAAAGCTTCCAAAACTATCCTCATTCTGGTATGCATATTTGTCATCTCTTACTCATTCTCTTCCATTGTGGTCATCTTTACAACCTTATCCAAAGGTTTACTGCTATGGGGATTGAGTGTATTTATCTTTATAGAAATTTGCTTTCCCATAGTTTGCCCCTTTGTTATCATCAGCAATATCAAGATTAGTTCCAGCACAATTCTACCCTGCTGTGGTAAGAGAAAGCTCCGTTAAATTTGATATGAGCTCTGCTTATCAGTCTTTGCATATATATTTTGGTATACTTCTGTCTGTTGTAGAATGTTAAGACTACAGTTTAAACTATTGATTATCCTCCTGACTCCATCTCCTTCAGCAAATTCTGCTTGTGTGGTTCCACAACAACTGGCAATAAATCTCAATCCATGTGGATCAAATGCTCCTGCACAAAATTAGAAACAATGAACTTCATAACATAGAAAATAAGGAATTTTATTAAACTCATTGACATAGGGACAGCTTCCTGACCAGAACATGGAGAATACAAGCCCTAAGATCTACAATTAATAAACGGGACTCCAAGAAACTAAACAGCTTCTGTAAATCAAAAATCACCAGCAATAGGATAAAATGACATCCTGCATAATGGAAAAGTATGTTCAGCAATTCCTCGTGATAAACAGTAATATCCTGTGGGGATTTAATACAAGAGTCAAAATTTTCTGAGATACCAGAAGGATCTACCCACAGTCAGTCTAGAAGGGTGAGAGAGTGCTGATTCACACCTTTATTCCAAGCACAGGGAGTATCCTTAGAGTGGTGACCTACACCCTTAATCCAAACTAATGTGAGGCCGTTTTAGTTTACAGAAGGAATTCCAGGGTCCTAGGCAGGCAGATGTGGGGCCATGCCAGAACTGAGTGAAGAGAGTATTTAAGCAAGAGTAGAAAGACAGAAGGTTAGAAGAGTGTAGAAGAATCCTAGCTGAGGAAGCTGAAAGACAGCTGGGTAAGATCTGACTGTGGTGTTTATTCTCTCTAATATCTCCCACTTTCTCAGGGATCTAACCCTGAATTTCCTTTATTCGTGCAACAATATCCAACTACATACATAACTAAAACCTATACATGAATAAAACAAATAACTTAACTTAAAAATGACATACATATTTAAACACTGAGTTGTAAATACCGGATAGACATATGGTTAAGAAACATTCAAAATACATGTTCATCATCTTTAGTGGTTTTGAAATTCAACTCAAAACAACCTCAAAATTCCATGATAGACCTGTCAGAAAGAACAAGAGCAAAAACAAAGTGACAGCTTCACCTGGTAAGGATGTGGAGCAATTGGTCCACTCTGCCAGTGCTGGTGGAGTGCATTTTTGTGCAGCCAGTTTGGAAATCAATGTTGCGATAATAAGTGGTAATGTACCTAAGTCAAAACACAGCTATACCACTTTTTGGTATATATCCAAGAATATTCCATTTTATCCCCTTTTACCTCAATGACATTTGATCAACTATGTTCATAGTAGCGTTTATACAATAGCCAGAAACTGAAAAGTGTCTAGTTGACCCTCAACTCTAGAAGGAATAAAGAAAATGTGACACTTTTTCATAATGGATTACTATCATGAGTTTAAAAAATGAGGTGATGAAATTTATAGTCAAATGGATGAAACTTAAATAATTATCTTGAGCAACAGAACCTACTTGAGAATATTTGTTTAACTATAAAAGATATGTTGCATTTGTTTATTAGCAGAATATGTATTTAACTATGTAAGATATGTTACATTTCCTTAATTGTGAAAAGTTGTGTTGCTGTTTTACCATGCCAGCCTAAGGCACATGATCAGGTTAATAACAATCTGTAAAGCTAGTAGTTGAAAGGAAGTATAGTAGTATAGGCAGAACTTCCAGGTATAAGTAGTATGTAGGAAGAGAAATTTAATTTGAGAGAGTAAAAAATGGGGAAGGAAAAAAGGAGATGGAAGGAAGATCAAGCCAACCAGACAAGGAAGAAATAAGAAACTAGAACATACATGATAAAAGAAATGTAGAAATCTTCAAATCAAACATAAATGAATGGAAAGAGTTTAAATTGAGTTAAAAAGAGTCAGTGAGGTAAGTCTAAGTTTAAATAGGACATTCATAATTAATCATAAACTCTTGTGTCTTTTTAGAGAGCTTATTAAAGCAGCCCCTCAAAAATGCAAACTCTTTTAACTCACAGTCAGAAAGACAAACATGGTTTGTACTCACTTAAACCATGGATATTGCTTGTAAAGAAATGATAACCATGCTATAATCCACAGACCTGTACTGGCAAAACAGCAGAGGGGTCTAATGGGGACCCACATATCTCCTTGGAAAGGGGACATTGAATAGATTTTGCAGGTAGACTATGGATGGGTAGGTATGGGAATGTCTGATATTAGTTGTTGGTGGAGAGGTCAAGAAAAAGATTATGGAGTGATACCACCAAACGTAGGTCACATTTTATGGGACAAGGTGGAAACCTAATGCAATGGAAACTCCCTGGAATCAATGAAAGTAACCCTACTGAGGACTTCTACTAAAAAGAATGTAGAGCATATAATTGTACAAAAAATCTGTCCTGACTGCAAAAGGTGATGGAGCAATGGTTTCACAGAAATTGTGGGAGTGGCCATATATGATTATGCTTTCCTGCAATTTTTCCTGACAATTGCTGAGAATCTTCAGGACAATAGTGGAGAAAGCCAGTTACTCATTTGGTTTTTACTCAACGGTTTCCATCCACTTTTTTGCTTTGTCTCATTTTGTGTCTTGGAAATTTGTACAGTATTTGTCATTTAAAATAACAATAAACACCACCAAATATTAGGCAGAATTTGTTGGATCTTGTGAAAAGGGAGTATTAAAAACTATAGGAGCCACAGGAGTCAGTATATCACAGAACACACAGACTCAACTAACCTCTGCTCATAGGGGCTCACAGAGAGTGAAATAATAAAAGGGACCCTGCATGGGACTGACCTTGGCACACTACATATATGTTATACTTCTGTAGCTTTGTCCTCTTGTGGGATTTTAAACAATAGGATTAGGATCTATCTCTGACTTTTACAATTTTTTGGTACCCTAATACTCACACTGTGTTGCCTTGATTAGTCTTAGTAAATGGGAAGGTGCTTAGTTTACTGTGCCTTGGTATGCCATGTTTTGTTGTTACTCATGGAAGACCTGCCCCATCCTAATCATGGGAGGAAGGGAATGAATTGGGAATGGAGTAGAGGGACTGAAGGGAAAAGAGTGGAAGAAAATTTCATGTCACACGTAAAATAAATGATCCTATTAAATATAAATCTCGTAAAGAGAGTTGACAACATGTGGGAGATTCAGTAACAGTAGAAATGTAACTTATTAACCCTTTAATAATACTGTTGGAGAAAAACAATACTAATTTTCATAGCTGCTGCACACTTTTACTTTCCTAATGAGGTTGGACATGGATTCTTTAAAATGTGACTAGCATGATGAGTTATGAATAGTGCTCATGGTTTGCTTCTGGAAATCTGACATCTGCACTGTGTATGTTTTTACTGTGCTTCAATGATGGCCTGTGTCTGGGTCTCATGGCCTGCTCAAGTGTCTCCATGGTGAGTATCCTCTACAGTCATAAGGGACAAGTGAAGCATATCCTCAGTGCCAAGCACTTTTTGAAAGTCTCACCTGAGGACAGAGCTGTCTGAACTTTCACCTTGTTCGATATTCATCAAGTTGACCATGTAATCAACTTCATTTTATTAGCATTAGTACTGCATTTCTCTTGTATCAATTCTTGTTATATTGAGGAATCACATAGGTGTGTTCTCCTTAATTATTTTTAATTGCTTTACTGGGTTGATTCCTCTCATGTGGACTGTGACATGTAATTTAGAGAAAATCATTTAAATTTTTCTCATTTTATCATTTAGGTGGCATTTTGCATCTACACTTAAGTAAATAAATCATATCCCTTGTAGAAACAGGATCTAGAAATAATAAATCTATAAATCAAGGCCCATAGTTTCATTCACACACTAGACACACTCAGTCTTTCAGTTCAGAGAGACAATGGTGGCCTCCCATGGCATGCAGATGGGATGTACAGATCTCTCTGAGGAGAAAATGAAGTTTTTCTGGGTAAACTGGGGCCAGAGGTGGGAAAGGGATTGGAGAATGGAAACTTGTTGGTTGGGCCGCTTGTGCTGAGGAGGCTGGTTAGGGTTGGTCTGAGGAGAGAATAATTAGGAAAAGTGAGGGTGATATTTTGATGTTAGGAAAAATCCTGGCACCAGGGAACCTCCCAAAATCCACAAGGATACCCATGACAAGACCCTGGCAATAGCAGAGAGGGGATCTAAACTGATTATCTACTGTTGTCAGATTGGTGATACCCTAAATGCCATCAAAAGGCCATCATTAACTAATGAAATTAGATGTAGAGATCCATGGTCAAGCCATGTGCTAACCTCCTGGTGCCCACATGAAGGAAGGGAGGAGGAAGTATATGATATAAGAATTCGGGTGCTGAGGGTGTGGGGTCAAGTTTATGGAAGGACTCACAGATACAGATAACAGGAACTTTCAAGAAACTATTAGAGAGGTTCCATGAAAGCAACTCAGGCCCTCTGCTTCTGTGTGACAGTTGTATAACTTGGTCTGTTTGTAAGGCTCCCAGAAATGAGATCAGGATCTGTCACTGGTGTTTAGCCAGCTCTGACAACCAGTAACCTATGCTGGATTACCTATCCCAAACTTTATGCAGAGGAAGGAGCTTCTTTCTACCTATAGCTGATATACTGTGCTTTGTTCATGCCCATGGGAGGCCTTCTCCTTTCAGAATTGAGACAGAGAAGGAATGGATTACAAGCAGAGAGGGATTCAGTGGAGAGGAGAGTGGGAACTCTGGTTAGTATGGAAAATTTTTAATTACATAAAAATTTCCCTCCCTTACATAGGTGGTATTATAGATATATAATTGAATTAAAAATAACTCTGTAGTAGAAAAGGACCCTTGAAGTAATTAACTTATACTAGTCTTCTGGCTCAGTGCAGACAAGGTGTTATCACACAGCATGCAGTTGAGAATTACTTTCGTGGTAAGAGATGAATAATTGAAATTTTGAAACTTAAATGGGTAGGAGAGATTTACCATGTTACTATAATTATAATTGAAACTTGAATAATTTTTGCAGGAATTGGAGCATGCATTGTGCTAGGTAGGAAATAGTAGTCTGTGTCCATTCCTTGCTGTGAAAAACCTCCTTGTTTTTATAAGGTTCCAAATCTTATCTTCAATTACTTCCCTCCTTAAAGTGTAATTCTTCTCTTCATTACTTGTTCCCTACATTATTTTATTCATTCATTCATTCCTCCTTACACTTAAATTCTACCATTCATGAAAATTTGTTAAATTTCCATACCAGGCTGAGTCAGACAGTGCCTATGGCAGCATGAGGATCACTGCACATGAAGTATAGCTGCAGGGTGCTCACTGACTCCAAAATAGCAGCTGAGGAACCTTTCTGGAAAGAAACTAAACCCTCTGAATCTATCTGACACTCAAATGATGTGGTCAGTTTGTGGAGCCTCTTGCAGTAGGATCAGAATTTATTCCTGGTGTATGAACTGGTTTCTCACATCCAATTACCTAGAGAAGAACACTTTGCTCAGTCTTGTTAGAGGCAGTAGAGATTTAAACCTACCTCAGCTGGATATGCCACAGAAAACTGATTCATCTTGAGATTGGGTGCTCTTCCTGGAGAATGGACGGGGAAATGGAGTTGGGTGGAGACTGGGGGAGGATGGGGAGGAGGAGACTGAGGGGGAACAGCGGTTGGTATGAGAAAAGTCCTTTTTAAATAAAATTTTAAAAAATAAGTAGAAATAAAAAAATAAATAAATAAAACGCTGATTGACCTGAAAGCTAGTCAGACAGAAAGTATAGGCAAGGCAACAAGACAAGGAAGAGCAGAGAAGAGGCTAGCCAATTGCAGAGGAAGCATAAGGAGAGTGCTGCCCTGAAGCATAAGTATCAAGTAAGATTGCTAAACATGAATAAATTCGTGGGTTATTTTAAGAGTAAGTGTTAGTGAGTAATATTCCTGACCCATAGACAAAACTATTTATAATTAATATAAGTCTTTGTGTGATTATTTGTGACTAAATGGCTGCTGGTTAGGCCCGGTCAGACAGAGAAAGTTCTGACTACAGAGGTTCTCATCCTGTGGTTTGCAACCATCAGAAAAGACATATTCCAAAGTATTAGGAACTGAGATAACATTCTGTAACAAACTAACAGTTATGAGGTAGCAACAAATATAAACTTATGCTTGTGCACTTTTATTACCATAAAAAAGCTTTTCTCACTCACCACAGGTTGAGACCCACTCCTCTTGAGGAAGCCTAGTACAACAAATTGGGCTCAGGTTCCATGGTAGGAGATCACACAGGTTCAGAGTTAAAAGGTATCAAATAATGTCATACTAGCATCTAAATCTACATGTCTAGAGCTATACATGGGTGGAACACTCCAACTCCTTAGAGAGATTTCTTTGTGTTGTTAAGATGACTATCACACTGCCCAAAATGGAGAGAATGAATGACTCCGTAAGACACAGTCACAAATGGGCTCTTGTAATAAATACCATGAAAAAAAAAAGAAATATTTTGATCTTTGATTAAGATCACTGCACTCATGAATTCTCAAATGATATTTCTGCCTGCCTTAGACAGGCACAAAATTAAGAAACTGAACATTCTACTAAGAAATGTTTTTTTTCCTCTCTTTTTAGTGTGTGTGTGTGTGTGTGTGTGTGTGTGTGTGTGTGTGTGTGTGTGTGTGTGTGTGTGTGTTTTCCCAACCCTATCTGGGGAACTATGGACACTGAGTTGATTGGTTTGCCTTAAAGGTATTTCCCTAGAGACCAAATTTCTGTGGATACCCTCATATACCAATGAGAATTTGGATAGCAGAAATTGACATGATAGATTACTAAAATAGAGCATATGAAGTTTGGAGAGTTCGGAAATGTGGAGGTAGATTTAGAAGACTTGGAAAGTCAAATAAGGGAGAGAAAATGACCTAAATGTAATGAATTTATATATGACATTTCAAATAATAATTAAAAATATTGTATTTAAAAATGCAATAACCCTAATCTGTTCTTAGGTTGATATGGAAAAACATATACATGTGAGCAATAAATCTACTTATAAACAATTCCAAAGTAAAATCAGCACAAATATGAGAACACATATTAAGAGTCCATATAAATAATTTTTTATGCATGGCAAGAAATATTGTATAGTTCCTAATGAATGAGTGACAACTGAACAATAAAATTAAATCTATCTTTTAGAATATTTGGCTTATAAAAAAGGAAGCAAAAACCATTTACTAAATCTACCTGCTTCTTGTCTAACAATTCAGTGGATTTTCTGGGTTTAAAGAAGTCTCCAAAGATGCCTAAGCATTGAAAAATTCTCTGAGCTTAACTTTATTCATCAAGGCAATGAAACCAACTTCGTGTATTAGCATTACCCTTTGAGCCTTCTGCATTTCTCCTTGTAACAATAAGGGCTGACAGCACTATTTTCTTTTTAATTACTTTTATTTAATTGCTTCATTAGCTTTATTCTTTTGCTGTGGATACATTTACACTGACATGTAATTGGTGAAAAGGCATTTAAGAATTTTCCCAGCCAGTTATTTAGATAATGATAAGAAGCTAGAGTTGAGCTGAAAAATCACTCTTGTACTTAAAAAAAAAAAAAAGACTTTGACTCCTTTTTGTCCCTATAAACAGAAACCTTAAATCCACCATATACAGCTCCCTGCTCACATTGAAGCTCAGGAACTGGCCTTGTTCAGCTTAAGTTGCAAACAGCAAACACACCATTCTACAATTTAATCCAATACACTACTCAGTCTCTTTCCCATGGCCCGCTTGAGGAATACAACTTGGAAGATACTTTTGGTGGCATTTTTGTGCTCTAGACTGTTTTTAAGATTTCTTTGGCTTTTTTTGTGGGTATGTTTACCCACTTTGAACTGCCATTTGTTGTATTAGGTTTCTGTTTCAGACTTCTGGCTTTGTCTCATGGCCCAGACTGCAGACCCACATTCTCATAGTCCCACTGAAACACACAGACACTTGTATTAACTGTACACTGATTGACCTGTGGCCCAGGCCTATAACTTGCTAGCTCTTGCTCTTAAACTAACCCATGACTCTTATCTTGTTTATCTATGATGCTCGGTACCTTTTCTCAGAGCAGCATTTCAACTTCCTTCCTCTGCATTTTCTGGCATCTCATTGTGGTGTCTCTTTGGCTTCTCTGTGGCAATTCTGCTCTGTTCTTATAGTTTTCTTAGTCTGGTAGCCCCACCTTATCCTTCCTGTCTTCCTTTGGCCAATCAGCAATTTTATTAAACCAGTGGGTGGGACAATTGTTTATAACAGAACATAATCCCTGTCCCCATTTTAACCTCAAGAAAGAACTGTTCCTTCCTTTTCTCTTAAAACTGCCATTTTGACTCCTCTAGCCCCTTCTCCTCTCCAATAATGGGCTGCTCCAATTACTCAACCCTATCACCTACCTTTCTGACATGTGTTTGTGCACCTCAAAGAGACCTTGATTTCACCCTGGCCAAAACAAACCAGCCAGTTTGCAAGAAGTAGCCAGAGTACATGAACTTGTTAAGGTTCATGTCCATTATTCACTATCAGATCTCTCAGAGAAAAAAAATGAGTTCCTAGACCTATAGCTCTACTTCTTTCGTAAAGAAATTCCATTATATTAACCATTCATATTATCTCACTTTTCATGATATATACATGATACTGACAAACAATCTACTTCCTGAGAAGCGCAGGTAAGTTTGGGAGCAGCCCAGGGCAAATGCAGACAAGGTTCATTAAATTAATGCAACACATCTATTCGGGGCTGAGGAGGTCGTCAACTGAAACCCACCTTGGTACTACAATACCCCATGTGACTCTCTAGCTGGAGATTAATTTACAACCTACATACCATAAGGTCTTTATAAGTCTGCCCTCAAGTCATTTAACTGTGTAAAACATCAAGAAATGTTTCAGAACAGACAGTGAAATCCATCTCAATTTCTAAAACACCTCAGAAAGACCTCTTACACTGTACTAATCTAGATCCTGCAAGCCCAGAGGGCATACAACTCCTAACGAACTATTTCTTTTGCCAGAACTTCTGTGACATAATGTCTAAGCATAACCACCTGGAGAGAGGACCCCTGACCCCATAGGAAGAAATTTAGTGCTGGCCTATAAGGTGCACTATGGGAAAGATGAGAAGACCCATAAATATAAATACCAGATGGTGGCCAAGACCATCTTACCTGTTGTCTTGGTCCCTGTGGTTCGACCTTTGGGTTCATATTTTAAATGCGGACTTAGTGTCACTTGGTGTCCTTGCCCTGCTTCACATGGGCTGCCTGAGACATGCACAGGATATCATCACAAGAAACATTAGTCAATTGACTGCACCATTACACCTCTTGGCATAGAGATATCAAATGCAGACTGCTCTCCAGCCAACTTCCTAATGCCCATTGGTGACTGAGGATGCCTGAGCTTATCTAACATAAACACTCTCATCTCACACAGGAAGCTGCAGGGAGCATACCTAGAATGTCTTACTGAATGGATTCAGAGATAGACCATAACTGTTTGGTCAGGCTCTAGCCTCTGACTTATGCTCCTTTTATGTTCACAAATCTAAACTCATGCAGTATGTAGATGATATTCTACTTTGTAGTCTGTCCTCACAAATTAGCCAAGAAAACACCTCTGCTTTTCTTCATTTCTTGGCCAGCCAGGCTTATAAAGTCTCAACTCCAAAGTCCAGATGCCCACTTCTTAGGTCACATATTTGGGTTTAACCTCTCCCCAACTCACAAAGCCATTGATTTATATAGGAAATACATAATTCAATCTTTTGCACTCCTCCCTACTAAGAAGAAAATTTTATTGTTTCGAATAACAGCTGGTTTCTTATGATTCTGGGTCCTCTCTTTTTTTTCTTGTTTGCCTTTTATATGAAACAGCGCTTCACTCCATGCATAAACCCCTCCTCTCAAAATTCTTAAACATGTTTAGCATCTCCAACAGGCTCTCCTCAAGGCCTCACACCTCCATCTCTAAAAGCCTAACTAATCACTTCTCCCTCAGTATAACAGAAAAAAAGATGAATATGCCCTTGTCATCCTAGATCATCAGCTGAGATTATCCTTTACAACTGTAACATACCTGTCAAAAAAGTAGATCTTATCACTCAGAGATAAATACCTTGCATATGTGCTTTAGCAGATACTGAGCTCCTTATTTAATAATAATAATAACAAATAATATTTGGATTACTCATTACTGTTTTTTCTTACCACAACCTACCCCATATCTTATCTTATAATGATTTATACACTCTACCCCTTTACAGAGTTCTTTCTTTCCAAGTGGCACTAGTGGAAGATACACTCACTTTCTCATCATGCCCACACCTTTAATACCTCAAATCATCTACCTCACATAATATTGACTATGCCATATCTCATTCTTCCATGGAAATTTTAGAGAACTACTGCTCTATTCTTTATACATGCAGAAGGGCACATTACCCCAGGCTACCTATACCTGGAACACAGATGAAAGTTCCACTTTACATGTGGGTACCAGTGAAGCAGGCTAAACCATAGAAGCACAAGTACTCCCAGCTCAGACGCCTAACCATCAGGGTGAACTAATAGCTTATCCTTGGGACCTCTACGTACAGGGTAATCTCTAAATGTTAACACAGACTCTAAATATTCTTGTTATATCTTCCTATTCCAAGCTGCTCCTAGAAGGAGTGTGGGCTTCTTACAACAAAAGGGAGACCCATATCCAAGCAAGCCAAATTATGGCCTGTGGAAGGCCTCTCATCTCCCCAGACCTATAGGAATTATTCATTGGTGGTTTCATGTTCTCATCAGACCAACAGCTCTGTAATCTCTAAGGTAGACAGCTTGGCTGATCAAGCAGCTAGGACTGTGGCCCTTCAGGGCCCAGACTCACCTCACTGGAAAAATTCTGTCCTATATACACAAGTTCTTTCATCCTAATAATCAGGCTGTGTCTCATTTTTTTGTCAATTCTTATCTCCAGCCCAACCCTGAGGATTTTCAGTTCTTAGAACTATCACTACCTCTTATAAATAAAATTTGTCAAAATTTGAAAACTAATTCTAAGTATCTTAACAATATTTCTCCTACTCAACAGGCTAGGGTACTTGTTGTAGTGGTGGTTTCTAGGTCCATAGCAGCCAGAGATCTGAGACCCACAGACCTGCTGCCCGAGACTGCTTAGCCGCCCGCCCGCCGCCCGCTGCTGCTCAGGCCCCCAGAAATGACTCAGACACTTATATTAAGTTCATGATGTTTGGCCTATGGCTCAGGCATATTGCTAGCTTGCTCTTACATCTTAAATCAACCCATTTCTATTAATCCGTCTGCCATGTGGCCTGTGGCTCACCTGTGCTCCTACATGATGCTCCTGTGGGCTTCAGCTTGATCTGCCTCTGACTCCACCCTGCTTCTCCTACCTATTCTGATTCCTCCTCTTACTTCTTCTATGGTGCCTGTCATGACCCAAAACAGCTCCTTTATTTAAAGATTGATATTCACAGCATACAGAAAGGCATTCCCACATCAGGTACTCATGCTAGGGACTGACTGGTGACATTATTTTACTCACATGCAGATGAGTTAAGTGTTTCCTGGTTTCAGGCTGGATTAAATCTTTTCCAACCACTAATAAAAATGCCCAGAGAGTCTGTGATGTCTTTCTCTGGGAGATTATTCCTTTATTTGGGATTCCTGCCTCTCTTCAATCTGATAGTAACCCTAATTTCACCTCCTTGATTTTCTAAACCTTATCTAAAGCTCTCAGAATCCCTTACAACATCTACAACCCTTCTCATTCTCAGTCCTTAGGAAAGACAAAATGGATTAAGCACTCCTCAAAACATATTTTTATGAAAATGTCACAAGAACTTCACTTTGATTCAGTAAAACCCTTTCCTTGGCTTTTTTCTGGGCTCTAGACTCTTATGTAGTTATGATATGCATGTATATGGATGGTGTCACACTGTGCATGTGCAGGAGGTCCCATATGAATTGCTGCCTTCAATGTCTGTGCTACTGGTATAATACTTAGAAAGTGAACTCTTCTATCAATGCATTCAAGGCTATTTCCCACTTTCTCTTTTATAAGGATTATTGTAAATGAATGTATGTTGAGGTATTTGATTTACTTGGACTGAATTTTTGTGCATAACAATAGATATGGATTTATTTGAAATCCCCTCAATGTATAAATCCAGTTATGCCAGCACCATTTGCTGAAGATAGTTTTTTTTTTTCAATTATACAATTTTGGCTTCTTGTCAAAAATCAGGTGATCATAGATGTACGGATTAATGTCAGAGTCTTTAATTCCTTTCTATTGATCCGTGTGTCTGTTTGCATGCCAATACCAACTTATTTTTATTGCTATATTTTTATAGTAGTCCTTGCAGTCAGAGATGAGAATGCCTATGGGTGTTTTGTTATTGTACAGAATTTTTTTGTCACTTTTTTCTTTTTCAGTATGAAATTGAGTATTGTTCTTTAATGATCTGTGAGAATTCCATTCAGATTTTGATGAAAAGGGGGCTGAATCTACAGATTAATTTTTGTAGGATTGCCATTTTTATTGCTTTCCCTACCTACATATGAGAATAGAATATCTTACCATGTTTTGATATCGTCTTTAATTTCTTCTTTAATAACTTAAAATTCTTGTCATATAGTTTTTCACTTGTTTGATTGGAATTGCCCTAAGGTATTTTATATTATCTGTGGCAATTGTAATGTGTCATGTTTCTCTGATCTCTTTTATGGCATGTTTATCATTTGTATATAGAAGGGCTACTGATTATTTTTTACTTAGTTTTGTGTAGTGCCAGACTATTGAAAATATTTTTCAGCTGTAGGTGTTCCTTGGTAGTATTTTGTGAGACACACACACACACACACACACACACACACACACACACACAATCACTGAAAATAACAAAATATCTACTTCTTTCTTTCCAATTAGTTTCCTCCTTATCTCTTTTTATTGTCATGTTGCTATAACTAGAACTTCAAGTACTATATTAAATAGATATGAGGAGAGTCTGATTTTAGTAGAATCACTTTGTGTTTTTATCCAGTTAGTTTCATGTTGGCTATTATTAATTTCCTTTCAGTAGCTTTTATTATGTTTAGGTATGTTCCTTGTATCCATGTTCTCTCCAAAACCTATGTTATAAAGGGATAATAGATTTTGTTGAAGGCATTTTCTACATCTAGTGAGATGGTTCTGTGTTTTTTCTTTCAATTTCTCTATATGGTGGATTACCTTGACAAATTTTTCTATGTTGAATCATCCCTACATCTTTAGAATAAAGTATACTTGATCAGGTAGGATGGGTTTTTTGACATGGTTTTGGATTCAATTTGTAGATATTTTATTGAGTATTTTTGCACCAATGTTCATGAGGGAAATTTGTATGTAATTCATTTTATTAATTGCACCATTGTGTAATTTGTATCTCTGGGTGAATATAGCCTCATAGAAAGTGTTTGTCAATATTTTTCTGTTTCTAGTGTGTGGAAGAATTTGAGAAGTATTGTTATTAATTCTTTTATTCTGGTAGAAATTTGTGCCGAAATAAATGAAGCTGTGGGCTCTTTTTTTCTGAAGACTTTTTATTTTATTTTACTGTCATTATAAAAGTCATCTCCATCAATGTATCCCCCTGCTCTCCCTCCCTTTCCCACTCCCAATCCCTTTCAGCCAGCCCTCCTTAATGGCTTTTTCTATTTCCTTGAGTGCTATAGGGTTATTTGAGTGTTATTTACCTTTAATTTAATTTTGATAATTGGAAGGTTTCCAGAAAAATGTCCATCCTTTTTAGTTTTCCAATTTCAAAGATTATAGATTTTTTTAAGTATGATCCCTAATGATTCTTTGCATTTCTTCACTGTCTGTTGATATGTCAAACTTTTTATTTCTGGATTTGATAATTTGGATATTTTCTCTCAGCCTTTTGGTTGTTTTGGATTAGAATTTGTCTCATTGATTTTCTCAAAGAACCAATTCTTTGTTTCATTGGGGTTTTTTGCCCTGTTCTTTTTGTTTTATTTATTTCAGCCCTCAGTTTGATTATTTTTTGTCATCTACTTCTTCTGGATGAGTTTGATTATTTTCATTCTAGAGTGTTCAGGTGTTTTATTGCTAATGTGAGATTTCTCCAAATTCTTTACTTAAACACGCAGTGCTATGAATCTTCATCTAATGCTACTTTCATAGTGTCTTTTGATAATATATTATTTGCCAGATAAAGATTGCTTGAAGAACAGAAAACAGAGCCAGCTATAGAGTTAGCTATAGAGGTCAGGAAGTAGTGGCACATGCTTTTAATCTCAGCATTGTGGAGACAGTAACAATTATATGTTTCAATCTCCATGAGTTCAAGGCCACAATTAGGCTACTAAGAAGATGTTGATATATTCCAGGAGAAAAACAGGCAGGCAGTGGTAGCAAATATTTTTATTCACAGCACGTGGGAGTCAATAACTCTGATCCTAGAACTTGAGAAACACACATGCATTTATTCCCAGTCCTTGGACGTTTAAAACAGAAAGTGATGTAGCTGAACAGAGGAAGAAAGACGAAGGAGAAAAGACTTCTTCCCTTGTGTTTCTCTTTACATCTATTCTATTTGAGTATTTATGGAGAAAAAAGCTATCCCTTTTGGCCTGAGGAGTTGGTGAGGTGAGAAGTGGCTGTGGATTGTTTCTCTGTCTCACTGATCTTTTAGTATTTGCTTCACTATCTGGCTACATGATTTCACTATAACATAGAATTAGGATTTGTGTAACAGTATCATATTGGATTGGGTGTGTTCTGGATTCATTTTCACTAGAATCTAAGAAGTCTTTAACTACTTCCTTTATTTCTTGACCCAGTGGTGATTTAGTTCAGCATTATTCTGTTTACATGAGTTTGTATAATTTGTGTTATTGTTGAATGCTGACTTTAATCCATGGTGATCTGATAAAAAGCAGTAGATTATTCTAATTTTCTTTGTGAATATCTATAAAACTGTGAGACGGTTTTATAAGGTGCTTAGAAGATATAATCTTTTGTGATTGAGTGAAATGTTTCATAAATGTTAATTAAATTTGAGTTATAATATCTATTAGTTCCCTTATTTCTCTGTTATCCTTATATCTTGTAGACCTGTCCAGTGGTGAGAGTGAGGTATTTAGGTCTCCCACTATTAGAGTGATGGTATTGAGGTGAGATTTAAACTTTAGTAATGTTTTTACTACAATTAGAAATAAGACAAGGCTTTCTGCTTTCCCCATACCTATTCAATATATTTATTGAATTTTTTAGAGTAATAAAACAACAAAAAGAGATCAAGGGGATGCATATTGGAAATGATGAATCCAAACTACCACTATTTGCATACTTGTAGATCAATGGAAATGGAACTGAAGAACCTGACATTCATCTACACATGCATGAACTCTGATTTTTGAGAGTCCATGAATATACAATTAAAGAAAACAACATCTTCAACAATAGTCCTGCAATAACTGAATGGTGGTATGTACAACAATGAAAATAGATCCATATCTATAACCCTGAAGAAAACTCAAGTCTAAGTAGATTAAAAACATTAATATAAACCCAATTACACTGAATATGATCGAAAAAGTGTAAAATATTGTTGAACACATTGGCACAGAAAACCACTTTACAAATGTAACATCAGTAACACAGACACTGAGTACAACAATTAATAAATGGGACATCCTGAAACTGAAGCTTTTGTAAAGCATAAGACATGGTCAATAAAATAAAACAACATCCTACAGAATGGAAAAAAAGATATTCATCAATCCTATATAAGAGGACTGATCTCTAAAATATATAGGGAATTTAAGAAGTTATAGGTAAAAAAATAATTTTAAAAATGTAGAACAGATCTGAATAGGAAATTCTCAATAGAAGAACCCAAAATGGCTAAAATACACTTAAAAATTCAACTACTTAGCCACATACTTAGCCATCAGAAAAAGACAAATCAAAACAACTCTGAGATATGATCTTACACCTGTCAAAAAGGCTAAAATCAAAAACACAGATGACAGCCTATGCTGAACAGCATGTAGATCAAGGTGAAATCTCTTCTATTGTTGGGAGGATTGTACAGTAACTTAGGAAATAAGTATGGTGATTCTTCAGAAGACTAAGATTCAATATACCCAGTGATCCAGCAAACCCACTATTGGGCATACACCCTAAGGTTGCACATTCTTATCCCAAGGGTATTATTTCAACTCTGTTCATAGCAGCAGTATTTGTAATAGACAGAACCCAGAAACAACATAAATGCCTTTAAACTGAAGAAAGGATTTAAAAAGTGTGGTACATTTACACTATGAAGTACTTACTACTCCACACTAAAAAAAATGACAATTTGAATTTTTCAGGCAAATGGATATATTTGGAGAGTATTATTCTTAGTGAGGTAATATAGACCCAGAAATAAGACATGGTATGTTCTCACTCAGAATTAAATTATAGACATAAAGCAGAACATAGCTGAGCTATAAGCTACAGCCTCACCCAAGCAGCCTGTTAACAAGAGGAAGTTAAGAGAGACATCAATAGGTACCCTGGAAAGGGAAAATAAAGATCTCCTGAATAAATTGTGATCATACTGGGGAAACAAGGAGAGGTGAAAAGAAAACATGTGAGAAATGGACAGTTGAGTGGAGGAGTAACAGAAAGAGAAAGGAAAAGATGATGTCATTGTGGGGTTTGCAAAGTGTAGGACATGGTCAATAAAGCAAAACATCATGCAGAATACTTAAAAAATATACACCAACCCTACATCAGAGGACTGATCTCTAAAATATACAAAGAATTTAAGAAACTAGAGGTGAAGTAACCCCAATTTTAAAAATGGAGTACAGAGCTAAGTAGGAAATTCTCAACAGAACTCCAAATGGCTGAAAGACACATAAAAAATTCTTCAACATAACTAGCCATCCAAGAAATGCAAGTTAAAACAACACTGAGATACCATCTTACACCTGTCATACTGGTTAAGATAAAAAAAACACAGAGGCTAGCAAAACATCCAGGAATCCACAAGATGAGACCAGCTAGAACCCCAAGACATAGCCTAAACTGGCCTTTCCCTATTATCTTATGAATAATCATCCAAATTTCCGTTAGAGAATCTCCACCTAGCAAAAGATGGAGTCAAATGCAGAGATCCATAACTAAACAGCAGATCTAGCTAGCTATTGGTCAATGAAAAAATGGAGGCAAGATAATGTGAGAAAATATATCAGGATCATGATGAGGAGACCCAAAGTGTAGGCTGACCTATGCATAAGACTCTGAAATGACAGTTGATAAACATTCATGAAATGAATCTAAACCCTCTGAATGTAGATGGAAGTTGAACAGGGTGGGAGATTTGTGAAGCCTTTTGCACTCAGACAAATGTTTATTCCTGGGGCATGAACTGGCTTCTTGGAGCCCATAGGCAGCAAGGGGAAGACATTTCTCAGCCTTGATATATGGGTGAGGTACTTGGTCCTACCTCAACTGCATATGCCAGTCTGAATTGACTCACTATGAGATTCCTTGCTATCTCTGGGAATAGAGGGGTGCTGGAATGGGGAGATAATAGAAGAAGTCTGGGAATAGGAGTAGGAGGGGGATCCTGGTGGCTATGGAAAAATTTTTTAAATAAAAATTGAGATTTTCCTATTATTAATATGAAATGTCCTTCATCCATTTGATTAATTTTGGATTGAAGTCTATTTTGTTAGGTATTTGAATAGTTGCACTAGCTTATATCTAAGGTCCATTTGACTGAAATATCTTCTACCAATTCTTTAATCTGAGGTAATGTCTTTGAAGTTAAGGTACGCTTCTTGTTTACAGCAGAGGAATGGACACTTTTTGTCTTCACTCTGTTAGCCTGTGTTTTTTCTTTATAGATGATTTGAGTCAATTGATATTAAGTTATATTAATAAACAGTGATTGTTAATTCCTGTTATATTTTGGTTATGTTAGTGATGGCAATAGTTCTAAATATATCTTCTGGCACTTTATTTAGGGCTTGATTTTTAGTAACATATATTTAAGTATGATTTTGTCATGGAATATCTTGTTTTCTCTGTATATGTTGCTTTAAAATATTTATAGATATAGCAGTCTAAAATACCATCTATAGTCTCTGTGTGTATAAAAAATTATCTGTATAAAACCTTCTAGCCTTTAGAATTTCCATTGAGAAGTCAGGCATAATTCTGATAGGTTTGACTTTATATGTTACTTAGCCTTTTCCTTTTGTGCCTTTTGATATCTTTTCTTTATTCATTATGTTTATTTTTTATATTTTGTGGCACATGGATACTTTTGGTCCAGTCTATGTGATGTTCTATAAGCCTTTTTTACAGTCACAGGAATATCTTTCTTTAGGTTGGAAAGGTTTTCTTGTATGATTTTGTTGAGTGTAATTTTTGACCTTTGAGCTATATTTTTTTTCTTCCCCTATCCCTATTATTCTTTAGTTTTGTCTTGTCATGATTTCTCAGTTTCCCTGCATGTTTGTATTAAGAATTTGTTGGATTTGATATTTTCATTGATCAATGAAGCTATTTCCTCTCCCTTATCTTTAATTCCTCTTGTATTCTGTTGCTTATGCTTGCATCTACAGTTCCTTTTGTTTAACTAGACTTCCATTTTTAGAATTTCCTCTGATTGTGTGTGTGTGTGTGTTCTTTTTATACCCTCTACTTCAATTTTCAAGTTTTTAACTGTTTTGTTCACTTGCTTGGTTGTTTTTCTTGCATCCCTTTAAGGGATTTATTTATTTATTTCAATTTATCTGACTTTTCCTCTATTTGTAGAGGAATTTTTATTTCCTACTTAAGGGGATGTATTATCTTTATAATTTTTTTTTAAATGTTTTATCTGCTTAATGTGTGTTGGAAAGTTCAGATCTTGATGTTGTAGAACCACTAGATTCTGGTGATGTCATGTTGTTCTTTATGTTGTTGAATGCATGCTTACGGTTTTATCTACCCATGTGGGCTTGGGGTATTTACAGATATAACCACTGAGTCTTTCTCTAATTGGGTCATGTGCTTCTGGGGATTTCTGATATCACTAAGGTGTTGGTGAAGCAGCTTGACTACAGTGGATCTGTCTCCTAAAAAGATGCTGTGCTTTCAATGTGTGGGGGCTAGGGGAAGTGCCCTGGGACTTGAGTTTAAAAAGTAAAGCTGTCAAACCAGGAGACAAGTGATTCACCTCTTTTTCCAGTAGGTGCAGGTGAGGCATATGCAACCTTGGGCCTCTGAAACCACTGGGGACAAAGCAAGAAAGGCCTGCCCACAGGAGACTTGCCTGCTTACTGGTTGCTTGATCTGTAATGGATGGAGAAGGGCTCTGATCATTTTATATAAACATTTAATTAAATTATAGCAAATTAATGTTATGATATGACACATTATATCCTCTCAAATATATGGTATTCCTAAGACTTAGGAAGTACAACTTGTAATAGGATCATAAAACCCCTGAAGAAAGCTATGTTTAAAAACTATAAAGATACTCTAAGATACTCTAACACACTTTGATGTTAATTTTTGGAACTGTCTGCACTTACTATCTTTAGTCAATTGCCTTGACACTCTGTTGTGTCTTTTTGTTGATGTTCTCATTGGCAGACCAACAGTGGTTTACCTTTGCACAAGATTTATTTTTAAAATATCTATTTTTTTATTTTTAGGTAATTTACAACATGGTTGGTCTTCATGTAAGATCTTTGTGCATATTTGATTTTGATCAATATTTAATCACTCCATGTCTTTGTCTCCATTTATCTGTTACATCTTGGTATTGAGTAACCACTGTATAACTCATTCTTAGAGAAGACTTATTATTCCTTTATCTGTACATATTACTTACCTATAGCTTTTTATCCATAGGTGGAGCCTTGTCAAATTTTCCATGCAGGTTGGCATGAGAAGTGGTGCTATCACTGTGGCGGTCTTGTTAGAAAATCATAATCTTGAAATTTCATGATTAAACTTAAAGCCAGCTCAATTAAAAAAAAAATTCTGGTACTGTAAACTTAGCATGCTATCCATAGATGACAAGGCCATCAACATAAAATAGAACTTAGTATTTACACCTTTCTAAACCAATATAACCTAGAAGTTCATTACATATACTAATCTGATATCCACAGTTAAGAATAGATCTTGCCACTCATAAAAATATAGATTTTTCTTATAGCAGATAAACAAAGCTTTCAGAAACACACAACTGGCTAAAATGCAGCAAATAACTTTTGTTAGGGTGTCTAGCCACAGTTAATACATGAACAACAGAAGCCCTAAAAATAAGGCTCAGAAAACAAAATGGGAGAGTCAGTTGCAATGTTGCAAAATCCTAGGACCAGGACATATGCTGAGAAATTAGAACCTCTCTCTCTATAAAAAAAGAGCAGAGCATATAGGCCCCTTTATACAACCTTTCACATTTTTTCATTTATTCCCACAATTAAATTAATATACAATAATCAGAAATGACATTGTACATATGAGACAAAATATTCCACATTTTTAGCTCCACCAATTGCCCATCAAATACTTATTTTATTTTTCCACACAACTAGATAAAATTCAAATGCACACCCACATGCATGCAAGCACACATATGCATATGCATACACTCTGTTGGTAATGACTTTTTTGAAAATAATGGATTATAGCTTTAATATTTTCATCCACCTTTAGGTATTATCCTTATTAAAGTAGTTATTTCAGTATTGTTAGCCTATAGACATAATAAAATTATAGAACAGAATGAGATTAAAATAATAGAAATAAGGTGGTCAATTAAAATATAGAACTCTCTAAATTCTAACATTTGTCATTTGATATTACCAAGTACATCATAGTCTAGAAACTGAGATGTAGTGTCTGATGAGAAAAAAAGGGCAAAATGCTGGAAAGCATGCAGCTGTTGCAACACTAGCACTAACCATCCACCTAGAGGTTACATTTACAAAAGTAAAAGACATGGTTAAAATGCCAGATGTTGTATAAAAGAAGACAAAATAGCTCACCAGAATAAGAATGGTTTGGGTGGCTCTGGACTCAGGAGATGACCTAGGACAATGAACTTTGCGGAAACTTTGAACTCTCTCTTTGTGATTCAGCAGGACAATTACCATGGTACCACTGGCCCACATCATGATTCCCAAAAATATAACATCAGAGGAAATCAATAAGATTGCATATAAAACAGATATTTCTGTTTTAGATTTGACCAGAGCACAGTATTTAAAATCTATAATCCTAGTGTGGTTTCTTCCATCCCACATGTCTGTCGTAATCTCAGGAAGGAAGCTATTTACCATTAGTTGCAGGGTCCAGCATAGGCTTAGAGAAGGTCCAATGATCTTTGGAGCTCTGGTCTTGAACCTTATGTACTTGGCATTCTGTGGGGCAATTATGATAGCCTGGAATAAAGATAAGAGTGATGTGGATGCAAGGGATACTCCTCTGGCAACTCTATGAAAATAAAAAACTAGTTTACATGAAATGGTATCAAGAAAATTTGTCTGACCAAAAGAAACCATTATCTGAGGAATTCCTTTACAGAGAAGAACCATGAAGTTAGCCCCAGTCAGGTGTTTGACAATTAGGTCTGTAGGCCTGGCTTTGATTCCAAGCAATTCATCAATTATAAAACAGCAAAGCAAGGCTGAGTTACCCAGCATTCCCAGTGCAGTCTGGGCCAGGAAGAAGATCCCTGTGGCCAGCTCTGTGGATGACATTCTGTTATATTTTGTAGCTGTCAATTACTGTGAGAATCAGTAAATTTTACAAAGGCATGCAGGACTATGATCTTCATCCCACATGAAATATTGTGCTTACCATACATCATCAACCAGCATGTTCCATTCTTGAAGAATTAGAAAGTGTGTTAGTTTCACAGAAATTTTCTTGAGTTTCAAAGAGTCCTAGGTGTGGTGAAAGGTCAACATTATAGCATCATTCACTTTTAGTGAAGCCTGTTGCATCGTCCCTCATAATCAATATTCAATTCAAATTTGTTGCAGAATTCGGGTTTAGTTCCTAGTGGTGAGAATGCAAACGTCTCTGAAATATTCAGGCTTGGAGACACTACACAATATTTTTAACTCCAAGATTCACCAGATTCTACCACTGGAAAAAGACAGATTTATCAGGACTGAGAACATCTGCAGCAAATAAATTAAAATCATCAGAATATATGAAACATTACCATTAACCATCTGTTAAATTGCTTTTGCTCATTAGGCTCTTCCTTTATTGGTCCATTTTGAAACCCTTTCCCTGTGTTGTAAACTAACATATTGAATCCTTAAATAAAAGTGTGTAGGCTTATATTATGTAGGTATATAACACAGTTATCCAAACACAATAATGCTACTCGTGGAATGATAAATTTTATATAAAATTGAATTTAATAAAGTTAAAATAGCCAAATATCAGAATTACAGTCATGTAAAGTTTACCTGCATTTTTATAAGGTGTCATTATTCACAGCAAACGTAATCAATCATATAGTGTAATTGTCTAAACATTTTACAGGTTAAGCTCTACATACTTAGATATATAAAACATATAACCCTTCACATTACGTAGGAAAAATATGTGTTGTGTTAGTACATATGACCAAGAAAGTACACAGAAGACAAAATTATATCTACTAGTTAGAAACTCAAACAACAGTGTTGTGAAGAATCAGCTCTAAATGTGAAAATGTAAGTTTGGTACTGACAAACTCTATTAGAATTACTTGCTACTGGTATCTATAAATGTCAGCCTTTTCTAAATTTTATACATACAAATATGGCAGAAGATCCTTGTTACTATTAATTCTCTTTTAGAAGGCAACATAGCCTTTAATTACTACTGTGCACTGATGAATTTTTTTGCTACAAAATCCCCATAAATTTCTTCTGGAATCCAGAGTTTATACAGTCAAACAGCATGGCTCAAGTTTGTAAAAAATACTTCTCTTAGGTCACTTTGGTCAGTTTTGCAGCATCTGACTTAGTAGAGCCTGAGATTTTTTTCAAATGGAAAGAAAAGGAAACAAACCCTTCAGCACTCTCACAATGTGTTTTAATTACAAAATATAACCTCACTTCCCTTGTACTAATACAAACTTACTGCTGAAACTATAGCAAATATTTCCAAGAAGAGCTGAACAGGACTGAAAGAGCATCTCATATACAGCTTTCTTAAACTCTTAGTATTCTGAGGCATCAGAAGTTGATCAGTTCCTCTGTATTTTGACTGTGCTGAATTCTGTAGAGAAAGAGAAAGACCAGTACAGGTAAAGAGCCATGCCAACATAGCTTGCAGCAGACTGTCCTGCTTTCTTCAGGATGTAGGAAAGAAATCAAGAGACACCTGTGAAAGTAGATACCTGTGATGGCAAATGCTGAATAGGACCTCCATGTTCAGATGGACAGACAGCATGTTACTATGTAGGAGGGAGTCCCTAATATTGTGTGACTGACATGTTGATATGCTGAGAACTTATCTCCCTTGTGGTCAAGATGATGTCGTAGGAGGAGGCCATGTTGCTGTCAGCTGGGGGAATTGATGTCATCCCTGGTGAACTCTTGTTGCCATCAGAAATTTCAAAAAAGCTTCAGTTGGGTTTGATTTTCAAAGAGACATGATGAAAACTTCAGGGAGTTCATAAACAAGGGGATCCCAGGAAGCTGGAGGAGAGAAATGAATTCTAAGGAAGAGTGAGGGATGGTGAAAAGGGCATTTGTAGATGTGATATAAATTATAGATCCAATCTTGCCCAAATTTATTGAATAAATGAATAGAAACTGACCACCCTCCAGACACAAACATAATTATCAAGCTAAAATACTATTACAGAAATCCAAACACCACATGTAGCAACATCTTTGTAGGAACAAGACTTAGATTAATTAATATCTATTTACTCAAGTTCTGTCACAACTTGAGAAGGTAATATAGAGGTATTCTAGTCTAGTAACAAACAAATTTCAGTATTCCCAATGAGAATGAAACTTCCAAAGAGTATATCTTCCTTTTATTATGGGTATATATTTATTTAGAGATTTGTCATAGTCATTAATAAATTTCAGACAGTAGAGCCTTTTTATATGGGTCCTGGCACCTGTAATGTTTAGACACAGGTTTGCAGTAGAAAGCATTCCCAAATTGCAGAAGCTAGCCATATTCATCCAGGAAATGTAAAGGAAAAACTCTCAAGATTTCCTAAATTCAACACACATGTAGACTGATGCTTATTTTAAATAACATTGCTTACAGATGTCCTAGTCATCTTTGTGAGCAGAGTAAGGTATCTTGACTACAAAGGCATAAATGGCAGTTACTATTGTAGTCTATCTTAAAAGAAGTCAAATTTTACAAGATCAGTTTATTTAAAAAGTTATTTCCATGTCTGAATAGTCTCTTATGATATAGCCTATACAACTTAGTAACATTTAATTTTATATATACATCTGAAGCATAGTAAATAAAACCTTTCATGTATTAGAAGAGAACCTACTTCTGTAAGAATGTTAATTGTGAATCACCAAGACAAAAAGATCCAAGAGCAACTTGTTAATTTATTCTTTTTTAAGCTGTCACTTTTTTTTTATTTACAAGTTATTTTTTAACATTTCCATGACTGTTCCCCCACCCTCTCCTCATCCCAGCCATCACCAAGTTTCCATCCATGTCATTCCTCCATCCATTCCTCAGAGCGTGTAATGACTCTCAAGTCAATGCACTCTGCAATATCCAGTTGAACAAAGGGTCAAATCCTTTGTTCTAGTATTAAGTTTGATATTGTTCTCTTTAGGGAATGGGCTCTAAAACCTAGTTCATGAATTAGAAATAAATTCCTGTCCCATTGCTAGAGGCCCAGAAATTGCCCATACCGTATGACTGTTATCCACCTGGAAAATTTTTAGGGAAATATAAACAGATTCACTCTAAGGTATCACTGAGAAGGTTTTATTATAAATATATTAGAGAGAACAGCCAAGAATTTGTAAGAATCCAAAACACAGATAGAAAATAGTGCACTGAATGTGTCAAATATGTTGGATGGGCAAAAGAGCACAGAAAATGGCACAGCAAGAGAATACAAGAAAAGACTGGGTGTGTGGATATATTTTTCATTTAATGTAGGTTTCCTGAAGAGCCAGCCACATATTTAGCCATATAGATCAGAGACTGGTGACATACACCTTCAATTGTAGCATTCAGGCTGCAGAAGCAGAGATCCATCTGGATGTCTGTGAGTTCATAACCAAATAAAGCCAGGCAGTAGTGGCACACACCTTTAATCACAGCACTTGGGATCCCATGTCTATGCTCCCAGTACTTGGAAACACAATTGCTTTTAATCCTAGCACTAGGAAGTTTGAACCAAAAAAAAATGAAATGTCTGAGCAAAGAAAGAGGTATAAGTCAGGTGGGGAGATATGGGTTCTCCCCTTCTCTTTTCAGTGAGGATTAAGGGGCATTCAGCCTGAGGATTGGAAGAAGGCCTGAAGAGCTGGCCGCATGAGAACTGGCTGTGATTTGTTCCTCTGTATTCTGATCTTTTTAACATTTCCCTAATATCTGTCTCTTGTGGGTTTTTTTTGTTTTGTTTTGTTTTGTTTTTTTTACAAATAGTATCAATTAGGATTTGTGTAATAACTGGAGAAATGGAAGACAAAACCAAGAAAACAAACTTCCCAGAGAAGCAAAGGGAGCCCAAGTGTGCATGAACCAAATGGGTGAGATTATAGAAACAACAAGTTAAAAAGAAATAGTAGGAAGCTCTGAGACTAGAAGGATTTTGTGTGAGGACAGGGACATTGGGTATAAGTTGTATGTGCTGAGAGGAGCTAAGACTCTGTAGAAGGTGCTACAATGCTATAAAAGTATGAGAGACATCCTCTAATTTGATATGCTGAGACATCCTAGTTATCCATTTATTCTGAGTTGCTTAGGGACAAAAATGTCGAGATGTTGCAATGATCTAGGATGCTGATGGTTGAGAACAAACCTCCAAGGTCAAGGCCTGGCCACTTGTTTATACTTTAATAGCAATGAAGCCTTATTCCTCTTACATGGACCTTTGATATGCCTCATGTGATCTAAAGACTCACAAAAGTTTCCGTTGTGATCCCTAATTGCTTCATTAAATTTGCTCATGTAATTTAAACTTCGTTATCTCTGTTGTATTAGTTTTGTTTTGTTTTGTTACAGGAACTCAGGGACAAAGTTTTTAAAAGTTCTACAGACTCCAATAGAGATGGGACATCATGGGACTGAAGTGGAGTTGAAAATTACCAATCTGCTGGGAAGGAATTGTTTGAGATTATGAACCTTTAAGTCGGGGCAAGTCTGCCATTGCAGGTTTAGCAGGGACTCGTTTATTTTCTGGTAATATGCACCATCAAGGGTTCAAGGAGAGCTGAGGTAAGTGATTGGTAATCCTTAATAATAGGATTATTAATATCCAAACAGCTTTGAAATCACTCCTTAGAGAAGCCATGCCCATTTTCTCAGATGATCTCATTTGCTTCACAAGTTCCACATTTAATGATTCTTGTACTTAAAATATATAAGCATTTTTTTTAGTACCTCCAAATAATTCAAGTGAAAAAGAAAGATTGGAAAGATGGAATTAGTTCAGAATGAAAAAAGTGGATAGAAGAGAGAGAGAAAGAGAGAGAGACTGAGAGACAGAAGAAAGTAAGTAATAAAGAGAGGAAGGAAAGAAGAAAGGGAGAGCGACATGGCCACATGGCAAGACAAATTAATAGAAATGAGTTAAGATAAGAGAGCTAGGTAGCAATAAACCCAAGCCATAGGTCAAACCGCATGTAATTAATATATGTATCCAAGTCATTTTAAGGGGCTAACCAGCAGCAGGGCTGCAGACAAGTCCAGACCACAAAACTAGGCCAGGCCAAAAAACTGCTTATAACAGGAGGAGAGTAAAGAAAGATAAAAAAGGAAGGAAGGAATGGAAGAAAAGGGGAGAAAAAAGAATGAAAATGAAGGAAGGAAGAAAGTAAGTAAAGAGTATCTGGTAGTGCTTTAAAAACGAAAACGTAAAATCCAGGCTTTTAAACTCAGAACCCTGTTAAATATCTCAAATCCTCTCTAAACTGTGTAAATTCTTTTCTTTCCATAAATTGCTATGTAGTCTCTCTTTTAACAGATATTAACTTCTTTCTTTACTTAGCCTCCATTTCTGCCTGCCTCTCACTCTTGCATTCTGTATATCTTCTGAATGTTTTTTTTTTCCTATTGGTTTCACAGGGAAGATGTATTTGGATTATACATCTTTCTTTACTAATGACACTGACGATCCCATCCAGAGCTTTGCAGCAGCTGGACAAGCCATGAGTTGTATTCTAGTCTGAAATTAAATAGCTTGAAATATTTCAATTTTTCTCCCATCTTACTTACCAATCTACATATATCTGAAATACCATACATATTATTTTTGTGTCTGTGTTACTGGATTCTAAGAAGTGGTTGAATAGAATACTAATACTAATCAATTAATCCATAAATAATAAAAATTTAATTGGAAACTAAGAGTGAAACATTGAATGCATTACAAGAAAAATTAACTTTAAATTAGTGTGATTTATTCCTTCGTGCTTCAGATACTCTAAAATATAACAGATGTTTTACTGATTCTATGTTTATATTCTACTATATATGCATTATATTGGTAGGGATAGGACCTTAGATTCCTTGTTACAAGAAGTAGCATGCAGATACAATATCTTAATGGTGCCAGGAGTTAAGCCAATCCACTTCTGGAAAGTACAGAAAGGCATATTTGGATTTGTATATTCCTATTGTTTTGACTTCTTTCTAGGCTTACAGAGTTTTTTAGAACTGCCTGACCTCATACATTGCTGTGAATAAGTGAAGCTCAAACAAAAGAACAGCAATGAAACGCTCCCATGTTACAATCCTATCTGGTACATTTCTAAATTTTCCATATAGACAAAATTGCAACTTCATCATCATGATGTAAATCATGATGTAAAATCAATATTAACAAATCAATATTAATAAATTGTAAGTTCAAATGAGTTTGATTCGGGTTGAGAGTCATCACATAACTTTAACTACAATATTACTCCGAATCTCATTTATTAACAACCCCCTAATTTTAAAATTAGAACCAAAGTGACACTCCAAAAATGTATTATAATAAGCACTATGACTATGAAGCTCAGTCATGTGAAAACAGATCCTATTTTTCTGCAGCTGCTTTCTAGGCCACTGGTATCACAAACACAAAAATCTGTGTCCTCGAGAAAGCATCTTTCACTTTCTCCTTGCATCCTTGTCAATCATCATTATAATGTCTTTTACATTTTTATTACATAATTTCATTATTGTTGGGGAGGGCATGTGCACCAAAACAAAATACTTACATAGAGTTTATATGATATGTTTGGTGAGGTCAATCTCTTTTTTTACTATATATTATTTTTGAATGAACTCTGGTCATCAGGCTTGGTGAAAAAAATATTTCCATAATGAGACATCAATCTAGCAATCATAATTTTAACTCTAGTTTTGAGTATGTGTAGTTGATCACTGTGGCTTCAGGAGCTATGGGGAATAAATAACAGTAACACTTACGATAGCATTTAACAGAGTTTATTATCCTTATCTATGTTGTAGCATGTGTCAGCCTTCTTTTTAGAGAATAAATGCTATACCATTATGTGTATATGCTAGGTTTTCTTTAGGCATTCTTTTGTTGATGTACTTGTAAAAATAAGTGCATTCTTCAGCTGTTTTGAATGATTCTGCTATGAAAGTGACTAAGGAGGTACCTCTTTTGAACTCATACTACTATGGCAACCTACACATAAAATGGCAATTCTTGATTAATATAAAATATTTGATGTACATAAATCATACTCACCACAAAAACTTCTTTTAGATTAGCATTTGTAATAACAAGAAAAATAAGAATAAACAGGTTCTAAAAATGCATTGTGTGTAGGAAATAAATTAATACAATTTAAAATACATTTTACAAAGAGCAGACAAATGTAGGTTGATAGCATGATTCTCACTGAAACCATCAGCAACTCTGTTGTGGGTGACTTTGTGTATCAACTTGACACAACCTACTACCATTAGAAAAAGTGCAGCCATTGAGAAAATGCCTGGGGGAGATCAGCTGTAATGCATTATCTCAAGTAGTCATCAACTGGAGAAAAGCCAACCGTTTGGTGGTGCCATCCCAGGCCTCCTGGTCCTGGGTTCTATAAAAATGTGAACTGAGCAATCAATGAGAAGCAAGCTACTAAGATATTTCTCTATTTGGTCTCTGCATTTCAGCTCACGCCTCTGGGATCCTCCCCTGTTTGAATTTCAATTTTTACTTCTTTTGGTGATGAATAGCAATGCTGAAATGTTGGCCAAAAAGCCTTTTCTTTCCCAACTGACATTTTGGTTATGATGTTTTATCACAGCAATAGAAATCTTAAATAAGATTGTTTACTTCAAATGATTCCATGCAAAAAAAATGACAACTGAGCCAATGTGTCACCATCACATAAATGTTACAAATTTTATTCTTCTACACTGTGATGGATCAATACTAAAATGTATATACAAGGCAGAGACTGGTGCTTGGTGCCAGAGTTCTCATCTACCATGCAAGAGACTCTGGATGTCATCCCCAGTTTTTTCATTAAAATACAATTCTTAAAGAAGGGAAACAAGATAAAAAGAGTGATTTCATGTACTGAGTGTGAGTTTATGACATTACATTAATTATTAAAACTTATTTAAAACAGCAAAAGTGATAATGAAGTCAATCTGGTTTTTAAATTTGGTTTAGTTTCCTTAAAATTTTAGTTAGCTTATAATGAATTTCATTATGACATTATCAAACAAACTTTTTTATTGATTCTACGTTTCTGCTTTCCTTCCCCATTACCCAATCACCTACTCACAATTTTCCATATCTTTAATTAACCTCCTTTCCCCTTAATGACACCTTTTAGTCAATACCCTCACCTGGAATCCACAACACTTATTTTTTCCTACCTTTTGACTTTTTTTGTTTGTCTGAGTCTGATCATCTTGCTGAACTCTTTGCAAATCTATTTCCTACGAATTTTTATGATTTTATTTTCCTTTATAGATAAAAACAATTCACAAGTGTGTAAATATCACAGATTATTTATCTCTTGATGACTATCTATGCTTTTTTCCTTTCCTGGTAATTGAAAGTAATTTAGCAATATATATAGAAGTACAATTATCTCTAGAGTGGACACAAGTTTTTGAGTATATGCGGTAATGCTAGTATTATTTTATTGAAAATCCATCATTATTTTTATAAATTAACACCTTACACTTCCACCTCATTTAATGAGGATCTTATCTTTTCACATCAATATTAGAAATTGCTGTATATTCTCTTGATGTTAATTTTTCTAAAGTAAGTGATTAAGTCTAAAATATTGGTGGTTTGTATTACTCTTATAACTAAAAGCATTGAACACTTTTGAAATAATTTTCTGTTAAAATGTGTTTTATTTTTGAAAAATATCTGCTCATTTTTTTAGATTTTGTTGACTGGAAGATTTATGAACAGTCTCTCTAATCTTTGTTTTCCTTTATACATTCTAGGTTCTAACATCCAAGCTGAAAGACAGATAATGATTTCCTCATGTTTTGTAGGTTTTTTCTTCACTTGGCTGATAGTTTTCTTTAATGTGCAGAATGCTTTTAATTTTATAAATTTCATGCATTAATTCTTGGGGAAATTCCTCTGTTATTAGTTTTGCTGCTTCTACCTACATTTTATCTTACTAATATTTGCTTCTGGAAGTTTTAGCATTTCAGCTTTTGAGGAGTTTAGAATTAGTATTTGTGCATGATGAAGGAATATAGAAATAATCCCATTTTCTTCAAGGAGCTAACTCTTTTACAAAAAGTCATACAACACTGAAAGGTCTGACCACTGAATCAAACCAAGCATTCTGGAAAAAAGTGGTTGTGCCTTTCTGAGATTTGTTTTTCTTAGAACTGTTTGAGACTCTGCAGGACAGTGGTAGGGGAAGTCAGTCTCTTCATTTATGATTCTTACTCAACACATGCCATTCTCCTTTGTGACTTTGTATTCTTTCATGACCCAGATCCTTGAACAGCATTTCTCATTTTGAACAAGACCCACAGTGAATAATAAGGCAGATTTTGGAGAACCCTTTGGAAGAGGAAGATAAAGGTTTGTAAGAGACACAGGAGTCCAGGATATCACAAGAACACACAGAGTCAACTAAGCTGTACTCATAGGGGCTCACAGAGACTGAACTAACAAACAGGGATGCTATGCTGCATGGGACTGACCTTGGAACTCTGTACATATGTTAAGCTTCTGCAGCTTTGTCCTCTTATGGGACTTCTAACAGTAGAAATAGGAGCTGTCTCTGACTCTTACAGGCTTTTGGTGCCCTACTATTCACACTGAATTGTTTTGATAACCTTGGAACAAAAGGAGGTGCTTAGTTTACTACCACTTGATATGCAATGTTTTTTTTTTTTTTTTGATTCTTATGGGAGAGCTACCCTTTCCTAACCAGAAAGGTGGGAGGAGTGGCCTAAGGGTATCAATGATGTAGGGAAGGGACTGAATGGAAAGGAAAGAAGGGAAACTACATCTCACATGTAAAATAATAAAATAAAGTCATTAAGGAAAAAATCTAATAATGAATGTTGATGACTCAACATGCGGGAGATGCAATAAGACTACAATTGTAACTTGGTAATGACCTATCAGTTCTGTTGGAGAAAAAAAAATTCAAATTTCCATAGTTGCAACAACCACTTAATTTCCAAATGAGTATGCACTAGCGTTCTTTACTTCATATGTTCAGCAGCACTAACTTCTGCTTTAAATGAATTGGTTTTTATTAATTCCTATGGGGTATAGGATGATCATGCTTGCAGCACTGAAGTGCATCCCTTCACTGTGTTCCCTAAATAACGGATGCTGTTGAGCCTGATTTTGCACACATTTTGAATATTTGTTTATTGTTTATAGAACATTTACTAAAGTTATAAACCCATTTCTTATTTGTTTTATATTTTACAGGTTTTCATATTTAATTTTAAATTTTCTTTTAGGGTAAAGAGGTTGTCCTTTAGTTAAAAGAATATCCTGATATTACTGAATTAAGTTTCCTGCTCCTATACAACAGTCTACACATAGAACTGTGATACATCTGAAGATTCTGGCCCCTTCTGGCACTCATTCTCACATAAAACTCCTAGATATACCTATAATTAAAACCAAGATAAACTTTAAAATAAAATATTTTTAAAATATTATTAATTGTTAACAACTCATTTAAATATTGTTAATAATCCTTATTGTTTCTATTGTTGAATTTTAAATTTTTATGTGATTTTTAAAATATCAGTATATTTTAAATTATTTTTTGACTATTAATCTCAAATCTTCGTGTTGCATTAATTTTTTTCTTTTCTTTTTTTCTATCTTTATGGTTTATTTTTTTTTGAGGATAGAATTTTATTAAAGGGTGGACTTCTTTTTGTTTGTTTGTTTTTCAACATAGGTTTTTTTCTGCTTAACATTTCTGGCTGTGCTGGAACTTGCTTTATATATCAAGTTGGTCTCAGACTCACAGATATCCACTTACCTCTGCCTCCAGAGTGCTGAAGTTACAGATTTATACTACTACCTTCTCACAGATACAGAATATACTTCAATTGATGACAATTGTTCTGTAGCTCATCACCTGACCATAGTCTTGTGTCCTAAAGACAAAGACAAGAACCAACATGGTAAAACTTTGGTTTATAAAATGCTTCTTACCCATTGAAATATACAGATCTCTCTATTGTAAATCCACTAAATTCTGGTGGTGCCATACTGTTCTTTCTGCTGATATATATTTCAACATAAATATACATGTATGTATGTATGTTTGTATGTATGTATGTATGTATGTATGTATGTATGTATGTATATTTCTGTTGGCATCTGCCCATCAATTGCTTTAATCCATGCAGGGTTTTTGTGTTTCTCAGGGAGCTAATCTTGGTCCAACCTGCTCTGGCTCTGGCTCTGTATTGGAGAGTCTCTTTTCCTCCAACCTGAGCTCTTGTTCCACTTGGACTTGACATATTCTGTATCGCACAGCACTGCATTTGGTCCAACAGGACCTGCCTAATTATGTGTCACTTGGAGATGGTCCTGGCTTAATAGGGGGCAGCTAATTCTTTGTCTCGGGTATCTATTCTTGTTCAAATAGAAACTGGCAAATTCTCTATTTCAGAGAACAGCTCTTGACACAACATGGCTTGGAAATATCTGTGTCTCAGGGGGCTGCTGAGGTAGCAGGGTGACGCCTGGCTTTCAGGATGGGGTGGGTCTTCTAGACTGTAGATTTGGAAAAACTGGGTTGTTAATGAGGGATACCCACGTGCAGGCTTCCCTGCTGGCCTGGGATTGTGTCAGCAAACAGAAGAGAAAGGGTCCATGGAATGTTCTCTGAGACTTATGTCCCAGTGACTGGACTTTCCTGATGGACTGGGTAAAGTGTTATTCACCTCTAGATTAAATAGAAAATGGTGAAATCTGTGTTTCATGGAGCTGCTTAGGTCACAGGGTAGGTGTTGCTTGGTGTTGGGGTGGTTCTTGTAGATTACTGAGTTAAACCAACTGGTTTTTAATGGGAAAAGGAGCCCACTAGAGTCTTCCCTGCTAGCCTGGGATTTCAGGGAAAGCAATTGGTATTAGTGGGGATCCTCGGATTATGCCCTGCTACGTAGGCCCCAGATACTTATCTTTCTGGCTTGGCTAGGTCAAGTGTTCTCTTGATCCAGTGGACACTGGCAAAGTCTTTGCATAAATGAGCTGTTGATGTGGCAGTGTAATGGGTAGGTTTGGGAATGGGGTGGGTTTTGTATATTAAAAGAACAGGAAAATTGAGTTGTTAATGAGAAATACCAGTCCATAGGCATCTTTCCTACTGGTCTGAGTTAGAGTAGCAATGGACAGAAAGGGTTTTTTTTTCTTTTAAAATAATTTTATTTATTCATTTGCTTATTTGTCTGTTTGTTCAGGTTTTCTGAGAATGGATTTCTTTGTTTCTAACCCCAACTCTCTTGGAACTGACACCTTAGTCAAGATAAGCCTCATTTTCAAAGATCCATCTACTTCTGTTTCTTGAGTCATGTGATTAAAGCATCCACCACCACTTCCAGGGCAAACATTTAACTTTATAAGACATATCCAACAAGAGATAACACCTATAAAGAAAAAATGCTTTATAACTTTCTTCTTTAATCAGAGAGCTATAAAAAATACAATGGGGTAATTCATAATCATCATGTATTTGCATAATGTCTTAACCTTAATAAACTTACTTAATTTTTTAAATGGGAATAAAAATGACTCTTGCAAACTTAGCAACAGGAATTTTTCTCTTCTCCCAGTTTATGATGGGATTGCTTGGCAATTTCTTAATACTATTTTATTATGTCATTTTAATATTCAATGGAAAGCATTTAATGCCCAAAGACCTTATTATAGAGCACATGGCTTTATCTAACTGTTTGACTATCATCTCAAGAGGCATTCCAAAGACAATGTCAGATTTTGGATTTAAGCATTTCCTGGATGATATTGGATGTAAATTGATAGTGTTTATTTACCGAATTACAAGGGGCATGTCTCTGTATACTATGAGTCTACTGAGTTGCTTCCAAGCAATCACAATCAACTCGAACAACTCCAGGTGGATGAATCTTAAAAACAGAGCAACCAAGTACATTGGAACATTCTGCTCACTAGGCTGGTTTGTGCATCTGCTTCTAAACATTGTGACTCCAGCAAGAGTGTCAGGCCCCATTTCCAACAAAAATGTGACTAGCATGATGAGCTCTGAGTTCTGCTCATGGATTGCTTCTGGAAAATTTACAACTTCACTGTATATGTTCTTACTGTGCTTCACTGATGGCCTGTGTCTTGGTCTCATGGCCTTTTCAAGTGTCTTCATGGTGAATACTCTCTACAGACATAAGAGACAAGTTAAGCATATCCGCAGTGCTCACTACCTTCTAAAAGTCCCACCAGAGAACAGAGCCACCCAAATTATCCTTATCCTGGTGTTCACATTTGTCATCTCTTACTTATTTTCTTACATGGTGGCCATCTTTAAGACTTACTCCAAAAATTTAATGCAGTGGAAACTAAGTATATTTATATATCTAGAAATATGCTTTCCCATATTTTACCCAATTATTTTCATCAGCAATATTAAAATTAGTTCTGGTCTGGTTTTACCCTGTTGTGGTTAGATATATTTCCTTAATATTTCCATAAGCCCTGATCACCTTTCTTACTGACGTATTGGTTGTAATATGCTTTTATCAGTTGTAGGATGCTAAGAATGCAGTGTTAAATATTGAGTATCTTATAATGGATTCCTGTTTCATAAGGTACAATCTAGGTATTTTATTGTAGTATTATTCTATACTACTTACTCTATAATAATAAGAATTTTTCAAAAAATTAAAACCAGAAAATTATACATTTTTATATGACAATATTCAAAGTTTTCTTTGACATGACAACATGTATCTGAATGACAAGACACCATTAGAATACTCAGAAATTTGGTATTTATGTTTTTGTGTTGGTTTGTGTTTTTTTATTTATGCATATATGTATTTTTCTATATGTATGTCCATGTACCACATGCATAAAATACCTGCAGAGGATGGAGGAGTATATTGGACAATTACAACTAGATGTACATTTGATGTGGAGCCATCGAGTGCTCAAAATAAACCATGGATTGCAGAAGAGCAATCAAAGATTGTGACCACTAAGACATCTCTTCATCCCCCATATGTTTTAATATCTAAAATTTTTGTTTAATGTTTGTGTGTGTCCTTCAGAGAATGCATGTGTACCACATTTACTATGTGCTTTACTAACATTACTAACATACTTTATTTATAATGAGTTATCTTAGAAGAATTTTTTTTCTTCATCTGTAAAGAAGAAATGGGTTTATCCTGCAGCCTTCTGGTCCCTAGAGAATGCAAATTCCAATATGCTAGACTTTTCTGCTAGGAGATAATTGCTTCATCTTCTCAATTTTGTTAGGTGTTAGATGTTGACATGTAGACTTGGTGAGGAGACCTTTAACTCTGTCTTTGGTTCCTTTAATAGTGTGCATTAACATATTATTTCAACATAACAATGACAACCCAAAACCACGAGTACCTCTTGAAGTCTACTTAGAGAGTCTGTATCTACACTTTTAAGTTTTTCATTCTGATAATTTATCTATAGTTTCATTTCCATTTTCCCATTTAAGAAAATAGGATATTTTTCATTAATTATATTTCTAAAAAACTGAGCATTTAAATCCTTTCTGAATTAATTCTCAGCACCAGCTTAATGCAATATTTGTAATTATCTCTGAATATTAAAGAAATTATCACTTGGTCTTACAGATTTACAACATCTGACATTTCTATCTTTATATTGTTTTTTGTTCTTATTAGTAAGTAGTCATTTTTCATAAAACACAACTTTGATGTGAACATTCTCTAAAGAAGGAAGTTTGCTAAATGCTACATTTAATCTTGCTTACATTTTTCATAAGGGTTTTTATTGTTCTCTTACTGGCATAATAAGATTTGATCATGGGTACAATGATGCCATAACTGTTATTGGGAAGACCAACCTCTCTTGTTGAATTTAGGGCTTGGTCCTCAGGAACAAATATATTCCTTGTGCTACAAATCTGAGCAAGAACCAAGAAATCCCATGGATGAGATTTCTGATATTATTTTTCCAAGTAGACATACTGTAAAACTCTTCCAAATTTATATATCCATATTCCTATATGTGTGCAATGCACACATATAGAAATCCCTTGTACTGTGAAGGTAGTTTTCATACTGAATAGAATGAATAGAACAAATGAGTCTATAATACTAAATCTAAATTTGGATAACTATACCATCTCCCTCACTCCAAGACTACATCATGAAAAATCAGATGGACATATTTGAGAGCCATGTGTCATGGAGGATCAGTAGAAAACAGTATATACTATCTGTTACAGGACTACTGAACTCATAAACTCACAGAAACTTATTTACCAGTATGAGATCAGTTTAAAATCAGGCTAGTACAACAGTCTTGCCTGAGGGAAGGGTTCATGAGACCTTAGCCACAACTCAGGAGCTATTGATAGTTATAGGCTTATATAGTTATAGAACTTTTCTTCATGTTGTGACCACTAGTTGATGATCCAATGTCTAGTGCATGACCTTACACACCTATGCTAATTTAGACAGAAGTAATTAGATTTTGTATATTCTAAAAATAAAGGATATGGTGTTACAATGAGTTGAGCATGTAGAAATGGATCTAGAGTATATAGAAAGACAAGTAAAAGGTTGTACATGATTGAACATGATCAGAGGGCATTGCATGGATACATGACAATGTTTAAGAATTTTTTTAAGCACAGTATTTTTAAAATACTCCAGTAGACATCATTCTATACGTAAGTCTGTATAGGGAAATATATATCTGTGTGGACCACAGTCTACTTATAGGCAGGTTCAGAATGAAATAACTCTAAATATGATCCTACACATTAACTAGCTATATAAATTACTTGATATATTTAAAATGTAATACAATATAATTCAAAAAGAATGCATAACAAGTGCACAGTAAAAATGAACAACTTTTAGACAATACAACTCAAAGAAAGTCAAAGATAATCTATTAAATCTCCTTCCTTAATGCCTATGAATTCACTTATTCTTCAGATTTTAAAGAATTCTCAAAGAAATTCTTAACACTGAAATGTTTTCAATTAGCCCCATATTCATCAAGTTGGTCATGTACCCATAGTTAGACAAAAGGAGGAGATGTGGTGGGATTCAAGTGTCAGCTGATAAGATCCATAGGCGCCTATCCAGGGTCCTGGCTCCGGAAAGGGGAGTGGCCAACCCTATTCATAAGGGGCTTCTAAGATCTTGGAAAGCCCTGTTTCCTGATTCCAGACTTCTGGAGAGACTGGTTCTGCATCCATCGTCCACAGCATGGATAATCCAGTCTATCAGGCATCTATATAAGCTGTAACCTGAATCCCATCACACCCAACTTCATTTTTTAACATTAACCTTTATCCTGTTGTAACCTTCCATGTAAAATTGATGGTTCACAGAGATGTTTTCTTTCTAATTACTAATAAATGAATCATTGGGTGTGCTTCTCTGATTTGGATACTTCTAGGCTGACAGGAATTTTTGAAAGTCATTTAAAATTCTCATTCCTTTTTATACACATTGTGTGGTAGATCTAGAGTCAAGTTGAAATCATTTTTGTAGTAGAAACTTGGAATAATAAACATAAATTGAGATCTGTAGTCTCATCACAACACAAGGCAGACTTGGACTCTCAGCTCAAAGCAGTTATGTTGGCATCACACAGCATAAAAGTGGGAAGTATAGATATCCCTGAAAAAGGAATATAGAAGAGATCTCCTGGGAAAACTGGAGGGTGGAGCTTGAGGGGGCAATGGAAACTTGTGGGTTGGTCAGGCTGGTCAAGGGAGACAGGTTGAAGACAGGACTTTGGGGAAGGTAATGAATAAAAGATTCAGGGGCCATTTTGGAGCTAAGGAGAAACATGTCTCTAGGTATACCCACAAGAATCCAAAAGGATAATCCTACTACTTCAAAAGGATAAAACTACTAGCAGTAGTGGAGAGTGTTTCTGAACTCACCACTTACTGTAATCAAATTGGAGACTACCTCAATTGTCATCAGAGAGCCTTAAGAAACTGATGGAATGAGATTCAGGGATCCATAGCCGCACACTAGGCCAAACTTTGAAAACAGGGATGAGACACGGGATGATAAAAACATGTAGATGATGGGTGGGGTGTGGTCAAATTCATGAAGAGAAACCCATAGAGAAAGTTGATACGGACTCTGAACAAACAGTTAATGAGCCTAGATTAGACTGACCTAGGCCCTCAGCATCTTTGTGACTGTTGTACAGCTTGGTCTGTTTGTAAGACTTCTAGCAGTGAGATCATGTTTTCTCCCTGTGGTTGGCTGGATTTGGGAAAGTTATTCCCGTGCTAGATTACCTATTCCAGCATTTTTGCTGCAAGGCGAGGAACCTGGTCCTAGCTCAACTTGATATACCATGCTTTGGTCAAGCCATGAGAGGGTTTCTCCTTTCTGAATTGAGACAGAGGAGGCATGGATGAGGAGGGAGGTGTAAGAGAGGTGGGGGGGGGCTGAGGAGAAGAGGAAACAGAAACAGGTCAACATGAAAACATATTAAATAAAATATAATTTAATATTCTATAAATAATTTAAATAAAAAACTTTACTCTTGACCAAATCTACACAATTAAATGAGGAATAAATTGTGAATGTATATCTTTTGTTTTTATTTTCCTTGAAAGTTAGCAGGAAAATTGCTGTAAAAAACCCCACAATTTTGTGATGAAGATTATTTTGTCTTAGTTGAGAGAAACTTTTAGGCTCAAGAGTATTATAATGCTTATGCTCATGAATGTAAGGAGAAGTGAACACTATTGTTTAGCACCACACAATCAGACCTTGTAGAAAATAATCAGTTATAGCTCAGTGTTTAAGGCTGAACACTGACAAATATGATTTTGTTATGCTATCAAGCTGATGATTTTGTTGGGTCATGCACCCAGGATTTTAAAAGGAAGATGAAAGAAGATTTTAGTTTTATTTATACCATAAAGCAATATGGTGGCTATTATTTAGTTTTATTTATACCATAAAGCTCATTGTGGCTATCCACAGAACCCATGATGTTTTTCTGTCAGCAAGTATCATGGGAACAGAAGATCCAGGCTCAGAGTCAGAAAGGGTCTGGGATTAAATGAGGATAACTGCACATGGAGTATGGTAGCAGGGTGGTGTTGGGATTACAACTTCTGAAGGCGTCTCCCTCTGAGTCCATTCTGCCTCTTTCAGTTGTCCTGTCATTAGGCTCCAGAGTCAGTCTGTGGCTTATGAAGTTCAACATTCATGAGGCTTATTGTGATTTTCCTCTTTTAATTGCATCTCATTTCCATTCTATTAGGTAAAGCTAAGGTTTTTTTTTTCTTGTCTGCAGTTATATCAGCTTTTTTCACTTTGTTGAAAACTTTGATGCTGTACCATTTCTCTGAGAATCCGATTTTCTTGTGTATATATTTTAGCAGATTCCACAAAGCAACTCTTTCCACATTCTTTTACTAGTGGAAGTCATTTTATTCATATGAGAAGTATTACTAGCATTACTTGATTTAGCACTGAGTATTGAACCAAGGACCATGCATGTACCAAGTAAGAACCTTACCACTGAGCTGATTCTCTGTCCTGTATTTACCTGTTTATCTTCAGGGATCTTACTAAACTTCTCATATGACTCAGGAAGACTCCTTACATGCTTTGCATTCGAACTTGTGATCCCCTTGCCTCAGCCTCCAGATTTGCTAGAGTTGTAGGCCTGCAACAACAGACCTTGGGCTGAGAAAAGAGCACTTCATGTGCAACTCAGTAGCACACTGCTCCTGGAATGAAGTGGTTTCTTCTATACTTATCTTTTTCTTTAAGTGAGTCTTCACTATTCCCACGCTCTATCCCATCAGCTTTATTGACATTGTGACATAGAGACAGTGTATGACATAGGAAAATGGATATTTATGATTTGTTAGATATTCTATTCATGTTGTGGAAGAAAATAACTTAAAATATTTTTATAAGTGTTTCTATTTCTACTTTACATATACAAATACCAAGTTTAATTATCAAGCAGTTTTTCATTTTCCAGAATTAGGCTGTGCTCAGTTTGAAATTTATCATCTTTAATTAGTCTCCCAATGTTTATCCTTTTTTCTAGATTACTTCTCTCATGTCTCTGCTTAGTGTGATCTGTCATCTTTTCTTACTCTACACTGAATATTTTCTCACTGTCTTTCTAGGTCGTACTTAAAACTAATGACAGAAGTATTTTTAAATAATCATGTGACTCAAATATAACATTCATTAATGGAAAACTAGGGAGCTAACAATTATGTGGACTATGATTCCACATGTGACATCATCCACATGTAGATGTCTTTGTGCCACCATGAAAAATAAACACTCATGCGGCCGAGTTTAGAAGATGACCTGAACTATCAAATATCTCTTTTTTGCCATTTTTTTCTATTTTATAGTTAATGTAGTCTTGTCCTCAATGAGAGAGTTTGGTAGGTTTTAAAATATAATTCAAAAATAATAATTTACTACTAACAAAATCTTAGCTTTATTTTAAATTTTCTTGTACCATTGACTTAATGATGACTTTTTTTTTTCTAGACCTCATGCATAAACGGCATGGAAAAACACTGACTTCTGCTCAATAATGCCATTCCTGTGTCCTATGTATGACAGAAATGACCTTACACTTAAGATTTCATAATGTCCTTAATGTCTGGCTCACAACTTTAATCGTAACCTGGATGTGAAACAACTAGGCAAAGAAGATATCTAAGGTGCGCATAGGAAGACAGATTATTCTTCTGTAGAAGCAATGAGGGCGAAAGGCTGAGGAAGATGGAAGATATCTGGTTGAGATTTGACTGTGGTCTGTTGCCTCTCTCTGATATTCCAGCTTTACCCTGATATCTGGCTGTGTTTCATTTAGTAACAAGCAGAATTCATGTTAGAGTTGTTGTTTTATTCTCTTGATGTTAAGCATTCTAATGGGTGCTGTAGTACCTTAAAATATTTGTAAACTGCATTTCTCTGATAGAAAAATATGTTTAACACTTTAAAATAATATTTACTACATTTAAAAAAAACACACTGCCCATTACATTAACATATTTGTTTCTAAGAAAGTAAATGGAGAGACTTTTAATCTTTGCTTTTTAAATACATTCTAGATTCAGAAGCTCCTGAGTGAAATACAGAAGTCAGTGAGTTTCCCCTACTCTGTACATTTTATCACCACTTGACTGGTAGTTTATTTAATGCACAGAAAAAATTTAATTTTATGCTGTTGCATACTTTAATATTTTGTGTGTTTCCTGCACTGTTTAGTCTTGTTGTCTCTACTTCATATATCTTGTATTACTAACATTTTTCTCTGAAAGTTTTATCATTTCAGCTTTTGAACAATTAAACTATCTTTTTTGGTGATGTGTAATATGATAAAGAGATATTGCCATTATTACGCAGGTGGATATCCATTTTAAGCAGAGCCATTCACATTCAGAAGGTCTGACCACTGGGTCACACCAAACATGACCAAAGAAGTGGCTATTTTTCTGAGGTTTGTTCTGAGAACTACTGAGTCTCCTCGGAGCAATGATTGGGAAAACCAGTCTCATCATTTATTCTTTTTATTCAACACTGGTTATTCCATGTGTGTCTTTGTATGCTCTTATATTCCTGATCCTTGTACAGCATTGACCATTGTTAAAAACCAAATTTGATTAACAAACATGTGGGAGATGCACTATCATTCCACTTAAAACTTGGTAACAATATATAAACTTTGTTGAGGAGAAAATCTATGCTAATTTGTAAATCCTCTACAACATTTTACCTTCCTATAACATAAAATCAAGGATTGCTATTTCATCAGATGCTCAGCTTTAACTTTTGCTTTTTATGTTAATTTGTTTTAATTAATACCTGTTTATACTGTTGGTGATAATAGCTCATTGCAAATTTTATTTACCTTAATTAATGTTAACTTAATTAATGTTGGTATTGAACTTTATTTTCCACACATTTTGGACACTTCTTGAATGATCAACAGAAATTTACCCAGGACTAGAACACGCATCTCATTTTTATCACTTTTTATTTTTAAAATATTTTTCTATGCCCCCCAGTGCTTCCATACTGCCCCTTCTCCAAGTCCCCCCCCAGCCTTCCCCTTCTGCAATTTTCACTCACTAGAGAAGGCAAGGAATTCCAAAATGAGTCAATTCAGTCTGGCATATCCAGTTGAGGTAAGAGCCAAGTTCCTCACTCAAGTATAAAAGCTGAGAGAGGTGTTTTCCCACTAGGCATGAACTTCAAGTTGTCAGTTTATAGACTGGGTTAACTCTGGTCCTAGCAAAAGGCTCCAGAAACTGCTCATGCCTTTCAAATGTCATCTACATTTGAGAGGTCCCAACTTATTCCAAGAAGGTTCCTAGGCTGATATTTCAAATTCTGCAAGGTCACAACAGCATTGAAATACTTGTTCGCCCCATTATGATCCTGATCCCTCTACTCATGTAATCATTTCAGATGAGTCAGTAGCTCAGCTCAGTGTTTAGCATGGATCTCTTTATCTGTCTCCATCAGCTGCTGAATGAAGGTTCTATAATTATAGTTATGTTGGTGATTCATATGATAATAAGGAAAGGCCAGGTTAGTCACCCTCTCTACTGTGGATTGAAGACCTAGCTGGGCTCTTTCTGCTAGTACTTGGTACTAAGTTTCTCTCTAATCTCACATTGGCTTCCTCTAACATAAACTCTACTTTTTTCTCTCCCTCTCTGTTAATCCCTGCCCCCCTCTACCATCCCATTCTATCATATTCTCATCTCACCTCCTGCTGTGCCCTCAACTTCCCCTGTATAAATGCCATTTTCTCAGGAGAACTTTTCTATTTCGTCTTCCCAGAAGATCTATGGATGTCTTGCTTAACTTTCCTGCTACCTAACTACTGGGGATGTTGTAGACTGTAGCCTGATTTCGTACTACATCTAAAACCCTCATATGAGTAAGTACATACCATGTCTGTCTTTCTGGGTTTGTATTACCACCCTCAGGATGATACTATCCAAATCCATCCCTGCAAATTTCAGGATGTCATTTTTTAGTGCGGAGTAGTACTCCATTGTGTAATTGTACCACAGTTTTTTTTAATCCATTCCTTAGCTGAGGGACATTACTTATTCATCTCATAAAGAAATTCATCAAGATGAAGTCTCAATCCTGAACATTTATGCCCCCAATACAAGATCACCTACGTACGTAAAAGAAATATTATTTAAACTTAAACACCACATTACCTCCTGCCAATAATGGGAGACTTCAATAATCCACTCTAAGCAATGAATAGGTCTACCCAACATGAACTTAACAGTCAGATAACAGGTATTATGACTCAAATGGACTTTTAAAAAAGATGTATAGAACATTACCTCCAAAACCCAAAGAATATGTCTTCTTTTAAGTATCCCATGGAACTTTCTCTAAAATTTACCTCATAGTAATGAAGCAAATATGAGTAGATACAAAACAATTTGAATAACCCCTTATATCCTATCAGACCACCATGGACTAAAGTTAGAGTTCAACAACAATAAACCACAGAATGCCTACAAATTTAGAGAAGCAACATCTCTTAAATTACTTATGGGGGAATAAAGAAGTAAAGAAAGAAATTAAAGATTTCTTAGAATCCAATGAAAATGAGTCCACAGTATACACAAGCATATGGGCCACAATGAAGGCACTGCTAAGAGGAAAGTTCATAACACTACATATCTGTAGAAATAGCTGCAAAAACCATTCAAATTCTCAGGGTACTTCTAACCAAGAAAGGACAAGTATAACAAGAACTTTAATTTGTTGAAGAAAGAAATTGAAGAATATAGCAGAAAATGGAAAGCTCTTTTATGTTCTTGAATAGGTAAGATCAACATAGCAAAAATGGCAGTCTTACCAAAAGCAATCTATAGATTCAATGAAATACCCATCAAAATCCCAACACAATTCTTTACAGATCTTGAAAGACCAACACTCAACTTCATATGAAAACACAAGTAACCAAGAGTTTCCAAAAATTTGTTCAATAATAGAACTTTGGGAAACATCACAATTTCTGATTTCAAGCTATGCTATAAAGACAATGTAATAAAAATAGCCTGGTGCTGGCATATAATCTGACTCGTGCATCAATGGAATCAAATCAAAATCCCTTATATTTTAAATAATTCACACACTTATTAATACCTGATTTTTGACAAAGGGTCTAAAATATAAAATGGAAAATAAGATAACATCTTCAACAAATGGTGCTTGCAAAATTGGATAGTGGCATGTAAAAGGATGAAAATAGGTGTATATTTATCACCCTGAATGTAACTAAAGCAAAATGGGATCAAAGTTCTCAACATAAACCCAGATACAATGAACCTGATAGAAAAAAAAAACCTGGGAATAGCCTTGAATGCATTGGCACAGGAGACCACTTTCTAAAAATAACACCAGGAGCACAGAAACTGATAAAAAACAATTTAATAAGTGGAACCTCCTGTAAAGCAAAGAACATGGTCAATAAGACAAAATGGTAGCCTATAAAATAAGACAAGATATTAACCAGCCCTGCATCTAACAGATAACTTATCTCTAAAATATATAGAGAATTCAAGTAACTAGAGGTAAAAAATCAAACAATTCAGTTTAAAAATAGGGTACAGTGTTACATACAGAATTGCTCTCAACAGAGCAATTTCAAATGGCTTAAAGACAGGTAATGAATTGCTCAACATCCCTAGTATTTATAGAAATTCAAATTTATGAGATACCATCTTACAGCTCTAAAAATGGCTAAGATCAAAAACATAGATGGCAGTCTATGCTGGCAGGATGCAGAGCAAGGAAAACACTCCCCCATTGCTGGTATAAATATAAACTTGTATAGCCACTTTGGAAATCAGTATGGTGATTCCCCAGGAAACTGAGAATTAATCTACCCAATGATCCAGCAATACCACTATTGGGCAATATACCCAACAGATGCACATTCTTACCCCAAGGGCATTATCTTAACTATGTTCATAGAAAAATTGTTTTTATAGCCAGAAACTGGAAACAAATTAGATGTCCCTCTATTATATAAATGTGGTACATTTATATAATAGAGAAATACTCAAAAGTTAAAAAATAAAACATCCTGAAATTTTAAGATAAATAGATGTATCTAGAGAATATCAACATGAGTCAGATAACAGAGACCCAGAAAGGTAAAGATGGCATGTACTCATTTGTAGGTAATTTTTTATGTAAAACAAAGGATAACCAACCACACTAAAATATAAAACCACTGAGCAGTTAAGTAACAGGAAAACTTGAAGAGAGATATCCATAGATTCTACTCATAAGGGGAAATAGAGATCTTCTGAGTAAATTAGGATCACACAGGGGAGGGAGCTAGAGAAGATAGGAAGAGAACATAAGATAATGGGATGGGGGAACAACCAAAAAGGAGAACAAATATCTTGATAGAAAGAGTCATTGTTGGGTTAGAGAAAAACTTGGTAGTAGGAAAACACCCAAGAACCCACAAGTTGACCATGGCTAGGACTACAAGCAATAGTGAAAATGGGGCCTAAAATGGTCTTTCCTTATAATCAAATGAATGACCACCTTAATTAACTGTATAAAAGTTTCATTTAGCAACTTATGGAGGTAGATATAGAGACCCACAGATAAGCACCAGGTTCAGCTTCCAGTCCACCTGAAGTGAGGGAAGAGAAACTATGTAAGCAAAGGAATCAGAATCATGAAGAAGAAACAAACAGAGACAGATGACTGAAGCTATTGGGAGCTCACTGACTCTGAAATGACTGAGGAAGCTTTATAGAATGAAACTAATCCCTCCAAATATATATAACAGGTGAATAGCATGGGCTGTTTGTGGAAACTCTTGCAAATTGACCAGGGTTTATTCCTGATACATGAACTGGCTTCTCAGAGGCCATTTTCTACAGAAGAACACCTTACTAAGCCTTGATACTTGGGGGGAGGGGGCTCAGTCCTACTTCAACTGGATATGTGAGACAAGTTGAATAACCTTGTAAGTGTTTGCCCTCACTGGGGAATTGATGGCGAGATGAGGTGTGCGGAGGCTAGAACGAGGGAAGGACTTGGAGGAGGGGAGGGAGGCAGTGACAGATAAGAATTTAAAAAAAATAGAATGGATGTCGGGTGATGTGGAGGAATGTAGAGAAGGTGGGGAGTGGGAGAAGGGGATAATGGAGGGACAGTGGAGGATACATAAAAGGAATTTTATATAAATTAAATATATTATCAAAAAAATGAAAATTGTGTTTTTCAAATTTTATGATTAATTTTAAGGCCTGCTAGGAAGGAAAAATTCATACTTTGTACTGTAAACTTACCCTACAATCCATGGCTAGCTTGGGTAAAAACTTAGAAGAGACATCCTATTTCAATCTCCCTAAATTAATGTAACTTATAAGTGCATTCTATATACTTATTCTGATACTCACAGTTATGTCTATGTCCCACTACTCATGATGAAAAAACACTTTTTTTTATAGTGGATTAAGAGCCTTGCAGATATAAACAATGGGTCAAAAGGAGGCAGACAGCCAACTGTAGGGTGTCTGTCCAGAGTTAATACATTTAAAACACAAGCCCTACAACTAAAGCTTAGACAATAACATGGAAGAATGAGTGGAAATGTATAAGATCCAGAGGATCAGGACATCTGCTGGGAGATTATGTCCTATCTTTATATCAAGGATGCAAAGCATATAGTCCTCTTTCAGTCTTTATTTAATCAAACACTTACCTTTATATATATATCAGTCAATAGCTACAATGCACATATGAGATCAGCTACACCCATTATCCAGCAAATTTCATATTTTATTTGTGCTTCACAGCTTAATAGAATTTATACATACATGCATGCTGTAACATTGAATAAGATACAGGCTCATAAAATCTCTAAATTGCTATTTTGTTTACAGTCCAATGTTAACATACCTCTATATACTTTTCCATCTTTAGATCTTGTTCTGGTTAAGGATATAATTTCAGTATTTTTTTTATAGGCACGATAAAATTATAGAACATAATGAAATAAAAATAGTGCAAGCAACAGAACTGTTATGACTCTGGATTCTAACGTTCAATGTTTGGTTGATTTGAACAAGTATATCGGAGCCTAAAAGCTGAGATGTAGGGTCTGATGAGAATAAAAGGGCAAAGTGCTGGAAAACAGGCGGCTATGGCAACACTGACATTGACCATCCACCTACTGGTCTCATTTACAAATGTGAAACAAATGGTTAAGGCACCAGATGTTGTATAAAAGAGCACAAAACTGCTCACCAGGACAAGAATGGTTTGGGTGGCTCTGGTCTCAGGAGATGACCTAGGACAAAGAACTCCTCTACGAATGTTTTGGACCCTTAGTTTGTGCTTCATCAGGAAAAGCACCATGAAGCCACTGGCCCACATTATGATTCCCAAAAACATGGCATCAAATAAGCCCAAAAAGATTACATATAAGGCAGACATTCGATTTTTTGGTTTGGCTACAGCACAGTATTGAAAATCTCTAATCCCGGTATAGTTTCTTCCATTCCATTGGTCTCTCACAAGCACAGGAAGGAAGCAATTGACCATTAGTTGCAGAGCCCAGCAAAGACTCACAGAAGGTCCAATTATTTGGGGGGCCCTGGTTTTGAACTCTATGTATTTTGCATTCCTTGGGGAGATTATGATAGCCTGGAAGAAAGATAAGAGTGATGTGGATGCAAGGGATACTCCTCTGGCAACTCTATGAAAATAAAAAATTAGTTTACATGCAAAGTTATCTAGAAAATTTGTGTGACCAAAAGAAGCCATTATCTGAGGAATTCCTTTACAGAGAAGAACCATAAAGTTAGCCCCAGTCAGGTGTTTGACAATTAGGTCTGTAGGTCTGGCTCTGATTCCAAACAATTCACCAATAATAAAACAGCAAAATAAGGCTGAGTTACCCAGAATTCCCAGTGCAGTCTGAGAGAGGAAGAGGATCCCTGTGGCCAGCTCTGTGGATGACATTCTGATATATTTTGTGACTGTCAATTACTGTAAGAATCAGAGAATTTTTAATAGACATAAAGGAGTACTGTTTTCATGCCATGAGAAATATTATTCTCAATATCAACCAGTACATTCCATTCTTGGGTAATTAGAAAGTGTGTTAGTGTCATGTGAATTTTCTTGATTTTCAAACTGTTCCGGGTGTGGTCAAAATCAACATTATAGCATCATTCACTTTTAGTGAAGCATGTTGAATAGTGCCTTGTAATCAATATTCAATTCAAATTTGTTGTAGACTTCTGAGTTCCTAGTTGTGAGACTGATAATCCATTTTTTATATGAGAGAGAGAAAGAACAACTCACAGGATTAATGTCTCCCCTTCAACATTCAACCATGTGAGTCTCTAAAATTTTCAGGCTTGGAGGCACTGCCAATAATTCTAACTTCAAGATTCACAAGATCCCACCATTGGTAAAGGACATACTTAGTAGGACTGGGAATATCTGAAGCAAATAACACTATAATCAAAAGAATAATACAACACTACAATTTATCACTTCTTAAAGTGCTTTTCTTTATTAGGCTGTTTCTTTCTTGTTCTACTTTATAAACTCCTCTGTGTTTATAATCTATCCCCATTAGATAAGTATTTTGTAGGTAATATTATGTAAGTATACAACACAACTACCCAAAGACAACAATGCTACTCATATAATGATAAATTTTACACAACTCTGAATTTGTGTAAGATTTAAATAAAGGTAAAAATAGCCTATAATCAAAACTACAGTCACATAAAATTTACCTGCATTTTCTAAGGTACCATCACGCACACCAAGAAAATAATCACTAGTAAAGCATAGTTGTCTTAGTATATTACAAATTAAGCTCTATGTACATAAATACATAAAATAGGCAATATTAGACAGGAGAAAAAATATGTTCTGTATCAGTATATATGGTCAAAGAAGTACTCAAAAGACAAAATTATATCTACTAGTTAGAAACTCAAACAAGCTGTGAAGAGTTATTTCCAACCATGAAAGTATAATTTTGGCACTGAGAACCTCTATTAGAATTACTTGCTACTGTTATCTATAAGTGTAAGCCTTTTCCACATTTTATACACACAAATATGACCGGATGGCCATGTTACTATTACTTTTCTTTAAAAAGCAAACATACCCTTTAATCCCTACTGTACACTGATGAAGTTTTTGCTAGAATAAAAACCAAACAAACATTCATTTCTTCTGGAATCCAGAATCAAAGAAAGTCAAGAAGTATGACTCAAGTCTCTAAGAAATACCTCTATTATTAGGTCCCTGTTGCTGACATGTTACAGCAACTCACTTGGTTAGCCTGAGATTTCTTCAAAAGGAAAGAAAGGGAGATGAACCATAAGCACTGCCACATGTGTTTTAATTACAAAATCTCACTTCCCTCTTACTGGTACAAACTTACTGGGGCCAGAAACTTCACTGTTACTACTTATTGCTAAGTCTATAGGAAATATTTTCAAGAAGAGCTGAACGGGACTAAAGAGCATCTCATGTACAAGTTTGTTTATCTCTTAATATGCTGAGGCATCAGAGGTGATCAGTCTCTCTGTAGGTATTTCCACTGAGCTGAATTAGTGAGAGAGAAAGACCAGTATAGAGCTGCACCCATATAGAATGCAGCAGACTGCCCTACTTTCTTCAAGCTAGAAGGAAAAAAAATCAAGACACACCTGTGAAAGTCAATTTGTTATGGTAAATGCTCGATAAGTCTTCTGTGTTCAGAGGGATAGACAGTATGTCACTATGGAGAAGGGAGTCCCTATTATAATGTTACTGACATATCAATATGCTGAGAACTTATCTCCCCTGTGGTCCAGATGATGTCATAGGAGGTAGTCATATCACTGCCCGCTGAGGGAATTGATGTCACTCCTGGAGAACTCTCATTGCCATCACAAACTTCAAAAAAGTTTCAGTTGGGTTTGATTTTTAGACCGTATAAAAAGTTCATATATAATAGGAGCCATATCTTGATATGGGAGGCCACTTTCTGCTAGCTGGAGAGCTGCCAGTCTTATGCTTTTTAAAAGCATGATTTCTTATGTAGCCAGAGATTTCTATTGATAGTACACATTTTTAAGGCTGTGGTGCCCTTTTCTGTTTATTTTCTCTCACCATTTATTCTCATTAAAAGACCTTAGGATTCAAATTCTAGTTATAGAACTAATTATTTACACAGTTCATAAAATAATTTTATCATTACATAATTACAATTCTAATGGAAATTTTATAGTGGATACAACAGTTTTTACATGAATAAATGAGAATTGGACATGTGATTCTAATCGTTAATTCTGCAGGAAAATCCATGTGAAATGTTCTTGAAGGAGGAGTTCTGTCAGTGAATAGCAAGGCAAGTTTTCAGACACACTCATTTTCTTTGTCCCTGAGCAGGTAGCAAAGGAAGAAATTTCTGTTATTTAAGGTTCTCACAGATGACAATATTCTGAATGGAATTCTTGTCTGAACTAGATAGGAAAAAGTTGTCCAGTGACTCATTATCGTTTCTGTTAAAAAATATTTATTTTTATGTGCATCAATATTCTGGGAGTGATCTATGCCCTTAATCCCAACTGAGTACAAGGTCATCTTAGTTTACAGAAGAAGTTCCTGGCTCCCAGGCAGGCAGTGGTGGGGTCATGCCTTAACTTACCAAAAGAGTATTTAAGGCAAGCATAGAAAGAAAGAAGTAGAGGAAGCCAAGAGAAACCAGGTTGAGGAAGCTGGAAGACAGCTGGGTAAGATCTGACTGTGGTGTTTATTTGCTCTAATATCTTCAACTTTCTCAGAGATCTATCTCTGAGTCTCATTTATTCATGCAACATGAATATTCTCTATTTATGTATGTATGTGCAACATATGGGTGCCTAGTGTCCATGGAGGACAAAAGAAAGAATCAGATATATTGAGATGGCTGTGTTCTCTTCTGTGGGTGATAGATCTCAACTGTTCCTCTCTGAAAGTATCAAATGTTTCTAAAAACCTGTGCTAAATTTTAAGCAACAGGGTAGCTACATTTAGAAAATTGTATATTTTTATAAACAAAGTACAAAAGAAAAATTTCAATTTAATTATATTTTAGGAGTATACATAGAAAAATGAAATGTTATTTATTTCTAAAGTATATAGTTGTAGAATATTTAAAATTATGTCATAATCAAAAATCAACAAAGACAGATCAAAAACAACTCTCTGGAATTATTTCTGCTATTGGAATCATTTTTTTAAATGTTCAGCCATTATACCAATAAATGAAAATTACAATATATGGTGATACATAATGAATGCATGTCCACATGCACATTAATTCAATTGTAGAAGATCTCAGAGTAGCCTTTTTTCATAGCTCATATGAAGAGGATATACACATCAACTATCAATATAAGTTGTTTTACAGAAATACAATAGATTTTTCTGTACCATGAAAATCAACAAAGAGTGAAACACAGAACATGACCTAAAAACAATGCAATTCACACAGACTTATGAAATCCACCTTCTTCCATATTCCTTAATACTTGGACATTATTCAATGATAATATGGGCATGAACACTCCAAGATGTCACTGAAAAAAAGTATTATTTTAAATATTAGGGAGAGAACAACCATAGGAGCTGAAAGAGTCTAGAACTTTGACAGAAAGTAATATACTGGATATAAAAAAAATAGATTGATTGGAGTATGACAGTAGATACAAGGGAAGAGCTAGAGAAAAATAAAAGAAACAAGGGAGATGGTAAGGGGAACCAAGCAGACAATGTACCTTAAAAAGACTCAATAGTGCATGGGAAAATATCTGAGATTATAAGAGGAACTGGAAGAGAGGGAAGCTCAGGGAAGTTTTAAGTTGAGGTCAGGGGCCTGGGGGTAAAGAAGAAGTGCTGAGAGGAATTTGCAATGCTTTGAGAGTTTGACAGTTTACCTCTACTTTTATATGTTAAAGGCACCCCAGATATCCATTTATCTTAAGTTTCTTAAGGACAAGAGATGCTGAAAATGGTCTAGAACGCTAGGTGATAGGATAAAGCCCTCCAGAGTTACACCTTGTCACTTGTTTATGCTTTAATAGCAATGAAGTCCTGTTCCTTCTGCCTGACTTTCTACAATATATTTGTGCTCCAATGACTGACAGAAAATTTCCACTCTGAATTTCAAATTGCCTCATGTAATTTAAACTTTTTTTTCTGTTTTGTGGCAGGAATTCAGGAACAAGTATTAAAAAATTACTTCAGACTCTGTGCAGTTACTATCATCCTGGTATTATAGTTGAGTTGAATATAAAGAATATAGAAGAATAAGTAATGGGGGAACTTGATGAAAATTATACTCATATGTGACAGTCTCAAATAAATAATAAAAAGTTTATATTTTTAAAATCCATCATACTGTTACTGGCTGGATTAAAGAAGAAGACACCAGACCCAGATTTCTTGCAAGATAAAAAGAAAAAGTTTAATTGACTCACTCATGAGCTGGCTCAAGGCATTGTAGAAGCCAAGAGCCCTAAATGCTTTCAGGGTAGAATTCTTATACTACACTCTGAGTAGGGGAGGAGGTATACACCTGGGCATGTGAGATAAGGGGGTTGGAATGGAATGTTTGCAGTTATCTCGGGTGGTCCTGCCTGAGCAATTCTGTGCGGAGATGAGATGTAATTTCATAAGGTGGAGCCGACTAGGTGCATCCCAAGGAGGAGGCAAGAAGCACGTCCTATGTTCAGCTAGGTAAGCAACCATAAAACCTGTGAACAAAGCTTTATCTGAGAGTTCCAAGAGCCTGAGTCTTGAGCAAACAGCCATCTGATCAATTGCCCATCACACAGGGAGTTTCAATTGTCTGTCACACAGGGACTGAAACTTCATCAGCCTCAGCTAGTTTGGGGGACCTCAGGAAGGGGTAAAAGGGGGGCTGGACAATTCAGGTGGGAAAAAGTCAAATAATATTTTTTTCTATTATTTCATTCCTCTGTTTTTCTTCTGCATATCTCTAATCTTAGAGAATCGAATCCCTTTGTATCCTTTTGTAGTGCTGCCTCATTACCATGAGCTTCACTGTGCCTATTTGTCCCTGGAGGAAAGTTGTGAGCCTGTTTAGGACACAGGGTCTGACAATGACTACAAGTAGTAGTACAATAAGTGGACCTGTTAAGGTTGAGATCAGGGTGGTTAACCTTGGGGACTTGGTGAACCAGCTTTCAAACCATCCCTGTTGCTCTAATAATTTTTTTCCTCTGGCATTTAGCCATTCTTTAAGATTTGCCATAGAATCTCTGACCATGCCTGTGTTGTCTGCATAAAAACAGCATTCCTCTTTTAAGGCTGTGCATAATCCTCCTTCTTTGAGGAAAAGCAAATCCAAACCCTGCCTGTTTTGTGATACAACCTCTGAATGTGAAGTTAAGGACTTTTATAATGCCTCTATATACTGCTCTATAGCTTTGAGATCCTGAGTAACTGCTGATTCTAGTGAGGCCACCAGCTTAGGTCCTTCTACAAGGGCTGCTGCCTCAGTGCTTATTCCTGCTAGCACTCTGGCTCCCAGTAGTACTGCTAATGTCAGGCTGACAGGTTCTCTTTTAAATCTGGCCTGTCCTTTGACTATGTTCTCAAAGTCTTCATCCCCATGATAGGCCATAGAGGGAAAAATTCTGACCATTACACAAAAATCTCTGGAATTATCAAAAACCTGAGTGGAAACACAGGGAGTTATTCCTGTTCTGCATGCCAATCTTGTCCCTTCCTCTGGAATCAGGTAGGAGTTGTTTGCGACCACAGTTAAGTTCTGTTGGCAGAGGTTTTTCTCTGGAATAGTTGGAGTTCCTAGGCATGTTCCTTTTCCAATTACCTCTGGAAGGGTTAACACGCAGCATTTACTCCAATGACATTTAGAAGAGCTAGCGTTCTCAGTGTAGCTTCCTTCAATTGCTATTCCCTCATAGTAGGGGGGGTCTGCCTGCAGGCATATCCAGCAAGAGTCAGTTAGATTAGGTTAGGTATTGTTGAGGGCCTTGATCCCTCCCCTTACCAGATATAGCAGGTGCCAGCTGGGAGTAGGCATTGATTCAGCTGAGAGTGGGGGGAAGGTCCCTACCTTGGTAGGTTCAGAGGAGGTCCTAGGCAGGGGTGTTGTCTTGGTAGATTTGGGCTGGTGATCCCATATCTGTGACCTGCCATGATCAACTAGTACTTTGTTGGGCCCCACCAGCTCCCCTTTCCTAGAGCCAACCTGAAATCTAAGCATGAACAGAAGGCCAGTGTCATATCCTCCTTTAAACAGTCTCAACCCCTACTGTCTGCCTTTCAGCCAATCTTGATTGACTTTTCCCTTAGTAGTGAAAGTGATATTTATGAGTTTACAAGTAAAATTTGTTCAGGGCCCACTACCCGTCCACCTCCCTTGACAGCAAATTGAGTCGGTGTTGTCAACTTGATGGGAAGCTCTTACTACACTTATTAGATCCCAAGAAGAGGTGGGCTTCCAGTAGGTATTTCCTGTAGTCTCACATCCCCAAGCTTGGCAGTAAAAGGATTTCACTCCCCACACCTATGAGCTGTTGCCCTATTTCTACCATCATGAGGGCACACATATAAGAGTAGCTGCTGCAAGATCCACCTCTTCCAGGGGGCCTCAAATCCCATGCCACTGTGAGAGGGCTTCCACTCTTGGAGTTTCTCAGGGGCACAAGGGGGCAGATGGGTAGGGTCAGTGGTGGGTATATTCCAAGAATCTAATTCTGCCACCAGCTGGCACAGGTCGTGGTGAAGGTTAGGCCACCATGCCCATTGGGGGTGGTGGGAGGAAGATATCTCCCATACTGTGTCCCCAGTCCTGGATATCACCTGCCATGTCTGCTCAATTGGTTGGTGGGGGTTGTTATTCAGAGGGGTGGTGGTGCAAGGTAGTTTGAGAGGATTATTAGTCCTTTCCACAGTCCATTGGTCATCAGGAGCAGGAGCAGGCTTAAGATGAGAAGCATGAATCCAGGTGGCGATGCCATCTACCTTGACTGCAGTTGGCGTTGTCAGGAGAATCTGATAACGTCCTTTCCAGTGAGGTTCAAGGGTCTGGTGTTGGTGTCTCTGGATGTAAATGAAATCTCCCACTTGATAGCGGTGTGGAGTTCTGTCTCCTTCGGGTTGGTATGGGTCAGACAATTGTCTTCGCAGGTTATGCTGCACTTTTACCAACACCTGTAATCTAACAGACAGGGTGGTATTTGGTACATTTAGATCAGAGCTAGCTAAGTCCCATATAGGAGGAGGAGTTCCAAACAGAATTTCAAAGGGAGTAAGACCGATTTGAACAGAGGGAGTATTTTAGGCTCGAAAGAGGGCATAGGGCAGAAGCATTACCCAATCTCTATGGCCAGTCTCCATGGTTAATTTCCTTAAGGTCTCTTTAATGGTTCTATTCATTCTCTCTACCTGTCCTGAGCTTTGGGGTCAGTAAGCACAATGTAATTTCCAATCAATCCCCAATATCTTGGCAATCCCTTGACTTACGCTAGCCATGAAAGCTGGTCCATTGTCTGACCCTATTACCTTTGGAAGTCCGAATTGGAAAAAATTTCTTCCATGATCTTCTTTACCACGATCCCAGAAGATTTGTATTTGGTGGGGAAGGCTTCTACCCATCCTGAAAAGGTGTCTATAAAAGCTTAGAGGTATTTTAGTCCATATTTGACTGGTTTTACCTCAGTGAAGTCGACTTCCCAAAATACTGTCTAGGCCCGTTACCCCAAAGCTGGATGCCAATCGTTCCCCTGGACTGGGAGGCGTTTACCAACTGGCAAGTTTCACATGAGCTGACTATAGCTTTCACCACGGTTTTTTTTTTTTCTCTCCAGAGTATTTACATCCCGGTTGTCTTTTAGCAGCTGCATCAGTTTGTCAGTTCCCATTGAGTGAGTCTATGCACCATCTGGATGTAAGCTCGCACCTCTTCAGGTGGGGGCGAGGGAGATGGTGCTGGCTCGATCTCTGCTGCCAGGATGTCAGGAGTGGGCTCCATTGCTGCTGCCCAAGTTTCCTCATCTGCCCTTTGGTTGCCCCTGGCCACTGGGTTTTGTCCCTTTTGATGTCCAGGGCAATGGACTATTGCTAATTCATGGGGGAGTAAGACTGCATCTAGAAGAGCCAGAATCTCTTCTTTATGTCTGATTTCTTTACCAGCAGAGGTCAGCAGACCTCTTTCTTTGTTGATTGCTCCACGCACATGTGCGGTGGCGAAGGTGTATCTGCTGTCTGTGTAAGCAGTAACCCGCTTTCCCTTGGCCAGTTCTAGAGCTTTTGTTAGGGCCACCTTTTGTGAAGAGGTCCCTTCAGGGAGCCTCCATGACCAGATGACTTCTTCTTTGTCTACCAGCACAGCTTCTGCCCTGCGACTCCCCTCATATAGGACGCTGCTCCCCTCTGTATACCAAATCAAATCTGAGTGAGGCAAGAGGATGTCTTTTAGGTCTTTCTGGCTTCCGACCTCCTCTGCCAGGATTTTCTGACACCAATGTAGGACTGATCCCCCTTTCTTCCTGGGTAGTAAAGTGGCTGGGTTCAGGATGGCCGGGGAGCCAAAAGTAATTCTGTCTTTGTCCAGCAGGAGACTTTGGTAGTAGGTAATGCGAGCATTAGTCAGCCATCGGTCTGGTGGCTGTCTAATGATGCTTTCTAAGGCATGAGGTGAAATTTCAGTCAATTTCTGGCCCAGGGTCAGTTTTTCCACGTCCTTTACAAGGCTACAGCTGCAATGACTCATAAGCATCCTGGCCAGCCCTGAGCAACCACATCCAGCTGCTTGGAGAGGTATGCTACTGGCCTTTTCCAGGGGCCCAGAGACTGGGTCAAAACACCTTGAGCCACTCCCTCTCTCTCATGGATGTACAGTGTGAACGGCTTTTTGACATTGGGTAGGGTTAGGGCTGGTGCAGAGAGCAACACCCTTTTGATTTAGTTGAAACTTTCTAGTTGCTCTTTTCCCCATATACATTCAGTCCCATCTTTTAACAGGGGGTATAAGAGGGCATCAAAGGCAGCAAAGCCAGGTACACATAGTCTGCAAAATCCTGCTGTCCCCAAAAATTCTCTAAGGCTTTTTCCATTGGGGGGGGGGGAGGAATCTGAGTTACAGCTCTCTTCCTAGCCTCTCTCAGCCATCTCTTACCATCTCAAAGGGTGTAGCCCAGGAATGTCACCTCAGGTCAGCATATCTGGGCCTTCTTGGCAGAGGCCCGATATCCTAGTTTAGCCAGTTCAGCCAGCAGATTTTCAGTCCCCTTCTGGCACTGCTCCATAGAGGTGGCTGCAAGTTACAGGTCATCAACATACTGTAATAGAGTAACCTCAGGCATGGAGGCCCAGAAGCTCCCCACGTCCTGATGCAAGGCCTCATCAAAGATGGTAGGAGAATTCTTAATTCCCTGAGGCATCCGAGTCCAGGTGAGCTGTCCCAAAAACCTGCTCTCAGGGTCAGTCCATTCAAAGGCAAACAGCTCCTGGCTAGATTCAGGGAGGCATAAGCAAAAGAAGGCATCTTTCAAGTCTAGTACTGTGTTCCATTTTCTGTCAGGATTAAAGGTGCTGACGAGATTGTAGGGATTCGAGACTGTGGGATGGATATCTACTACCCAGCTGTTAACTTCTTTTAGGTCTTGGACTGGCCTATAATCTCCGTCCCAGGTTTCTTGACAGGCAGTAGGGGAGTGTTCCATTCTGATTGACAGGGTCTCAGGATCTCCTGTTTTAACAGTCTCTGAATATGAGATTTGATCCCCTCTCTGGCTTCTTTGCTCATATAATATTGCTGGACCCGTATGGGGGTAGCTGAGGGTTTCAGACACACTATCACAGGGGGCCTTTGTACTGCCAAACCTGGTCCGGCTGTTTCTGCCCATGCTTCAGGAAAGGCCTGGAGCCAATCATCTTTTAGTCCTTGAGGGCCCAGGGGAGGCTCATAAATTTTGTACTCATCTTCAGCTGCCAGGGTTAACATGGTTACAGCAGGTTGGCTGACCAAAGGGTTGGTGAACTCTACTTCCGGGCCTTGGGGGCTGAAGGTAATTCTGGCCCCAAGTTTGGTAAGCAGGTCTCTTCTTAACAATGGGGCTGGGCATTCAGGGATCACCAGGAAGGAATGTTGTACTTTACCCTTCACAAGGTCCAGGCTCTGTGACAACATCCGTTGGCTCCCTGGACCAGGGATCTTTTATTTGAGAGAGGAACCAAGGGTGTCTGCAAGGCTGAGTAAACTGCCCTCATGTCTACCTCGAAATTAATTGGGGTCCCCTCCACATTAAAAGTTACCCTGAGTACAGGGAGGGGGTCCAAACTCCAATGTCCCTAGTCCCATAGCGCCAGGAGACTGAGTTTCTTTTTCTTCTTAGGGTAGTCTTTGAAAAAATGCCCTTCTTCTTTGCAGTAGTTGCACTGATTGGCCCCCAGTTTCTGGCGTGGGCCTGGGTACCTGCCTCTCCCTGGCTTTCCCTGTCCACTTACTACGGTAGCCAAGATTTTGGTTAATTCTTTATTCCTCTGTCTATCCCTCTGCTTTTCTTTTTCATCCTGCTCTTCTTTTTTCTGACTTTCTTTTTCCTCATGCTCTCTCTCTAATCTCTGTTCCTTTTCTTCTTCCATTTCTCTCTTATAAAACACTTTCTCTGCTTTCTTAACTACATCTCTCAGGGCCATGTTTTGTAACCCATCCATCTTCTGTAGCTTTCTATGAATATCAATAGCTGACTGTCCTATAAAAGCCATGGCCAGAGTCCCACACTGTTCCTCTGACTCAGGATCAAAAGCAGTATATCTCCTATAGGCTTCCATTAATCTTTCTAAGAACACAGAGGGAGACTCTTCTGGCCCTTGAACTTGACCAGATTGGTTGGGTGCCTTGCTGCTGCCCAGAGACCTCCCATCAGAGTCTGGCAATAGAGTAAAAGGTGCTGCGTACCATCTGGAGTGTTTGGATCCCACTGAGGCTGCCTTAAGGGAAAGGCTTCCTCAATCAAATTAGGCAGTTGAGTAGGGTGGCCATCAGGGCCAGGAACCAATTTCCTGGCTTCCAGAAGGATCTGATCCCTCTCTTCAGAGGTGAAAAGAGTGCCTAGGAGCTGCTGGCAGTCATCCCAGGTGGGCTGATGAGAGAACATAAGAGACTCCAAGAGCCTAGTGAGCTTCACTGGATCCTCAGAGAAAGGGGGGTTATTATTCTTCCAGTTATAAAGATCTAATGAGATGAAGGGCCAGTACAGAAGACCAGGCATTTCCCTCCCTTGTCCATCATCTATAGCTGGCCCAAAGGGCCTCAGGGGCAACGTAACTGCTAATTCTTCAGAGGGCCGAGCCCTTCTGCTGTGTGTGTGTGCCCTGTGCAGGGCCCTCCACTGGCCTTACAAGGTCACATCTCTTGGGAGGGGCATGAGCTTCCTCGGCTGGACCACCTGGTGGATACAGAGGGGGAATACTGAAATCAAACAGAATGAGGTCAGACTGAGATTCAGGCAAGACGGGGTGGAGAGAGAGAGGATACAGGGTCACAGTAGAAGTGGAAGCTGAGGGTTCTGATGGCTTGAGAGGCAGCATTGGGCAGGGAACAGGTTGGGGAGGAGCCGTGGGAAGGAGAGCTGAAGATGGGCTAATGGGTGGTGGTTGAGGTGGAGGGAGAAATGGCTGGATCCAGCAGGGAGAGTTCTCTGCCAAGTCTTCCCAGACCCAGATGTAAGGCTGTTGATCAAGATGGCCATGTGGTCTGGGGCTGAAAATAATAGTCTTAACTGCCTGGATGGTTTTCTTATGGAAGGTCCCTGTAGCTGGCCATCCAACGCCAAAGGTTGGCCATTCAGAAGTGCAGAAAGTCTGCCGTTTAATTTTCTTAACACTGACAGATAAGTTATTAGCCTGGCCAGAGACTTCAGACCAGTGGGAGAGGGTAAGAGAGAGTGGGGTCAAGTGTGTCTGACCCATTTCAACAACAAAGACCATGTCCACTGAGACAAGTCAGGCAGAGACACACACAAAGCCAGTGGAGCCAGCAGTACACACAGAGACACAGAGCTGGCTTGCAGCTAACAGACACACACACAGAGCCAGCAGCGCTGCAAATGACAAAATAAAAGTAAAAAAAAAAAAAAATCTAGCAAGCCCATTTAAAACAGAAGCTGGTGAAACAGAAACTGGCACTGATGTTTTATAGAATCTGTCTAAGACAGCAGATGGACTTCCAAGCTCTTGGTTGCCCTGACTATGGAGTCTATCCATCAGATGTGCTTCCAAGAGTCCCTGGTTGCCCTGACAACCCAGACGGGGGTCATGGCACGGCCTCCCCACACATCTGTCAGCCCTGTCAGCCATGGGGGGGCTCACACCCCTTGTCCCCTAGCAAACCACAGCCAAACAGCCAGTACTCACCAACAGAGTGGTCCATGGGGGTCTTTGAGAAGACCTTTTCTGGCCAACGCACCAAGATGTTACCGGCTGGATTAAAGAAGAACCCAGACCCAGATTTCTTGCAAGATAAAAAGAAAAAGTTTAATTGATACACTCATGAGCCGGCTCAAGTCACTGTAGAAGCCAAGAGCCCTGAATGCTTTCAGGGTACAATTCTTATACCGCATTCTGGGTAGGGGAGGGGGCGTACATCTGGGCTTGTGAGGTTGCAAAGGAATGTTTGCAGTAATCTCAGGTGGTCCTGCCTGAGCAATTCTGTGTGGAGATGAGATGTAATTTCAGAAGGTCAAGCCAACCAGGTGCATCCCAAGAAGGAGGCAGGAAGCACATCCTGTGGGCAGTTAGGTAAGCAACAATAAACACTGTGAACTGTGAACGAAGCTTTATCTGAGAGTTAAGAGAGCCTGAATATTGAGCAAACCGCCATCTGATCAATTGTCCATCACACAGGGACCGAATCTCCATCAGCCTCGGCTAGTTTTGGAGACCTCAGGAAGGAGGCAAAAAAGGGGGGTGGACAATTCAGGTGGGAGTCAAATAGGATTTTTCTATTATTTCAATACATGCACTATACTCAACTTGCAGAGAATTTCAGAGTAAAATAATCACAAATATGAGAGTCCACATTAAGTATCCATATAAATTACTTTATATGCATGGAGAGAAGTGCAGTATAGTTAATGAAGAGTGAAGGACAACACCATGGTGAAAATATGTTTATCTTTTAGAAAATGTGGCTTGATGAAAGGGAGATAGAGACCATTTACTGCATCATCTTCTTCATGCCAAGCAATTAAATTGTTCTTTAGAATCTAAAACTGTATACAAGGCTGTCCAGGCATTAAAAAAACTCTCAGGTTTTTTTCCAATATTCATGAAGGCTATGCATAAAACTTTATTATATTTTAGCATTATTCTTTACTGATTTCTGATTTCTTTCATGTAGTGCTAAGGACTCCCAAAGGTTTCTTCTATGTAAATAATAAACATCTGAATCAATGTCCAAAATCTCATCTCAAAATAGAATAAACTCACCCTTTCAAATCCATACTTGCTACTGTAGTATATTGAACCCGTGTCTAGGGACCCTCAAAGATCAACTAGGAGCTGGATCTGATTCAAGCACATGAGGGTCTGTTTATTGTTATGGATAGTTCAAAAGAAACTGGGTCAAAACCCTTTGTACCAGTGCAACAAAGAGTTTTGGCCCTGAGCCCAGAGATGAGGGTTTTTTTTTTTTAAAGAAAAGTCTACACATAAGTGGCATGCTATATGTGTTGGCATTTCAGAATTGGTTAAAAAATCCCTGGGTACAGTAGCTGTTGTCTCCTGTACCAATTTATTCAAGGCTGTTTTCCATTTTTTCAGTCAAGTTTAGTTAACTGATTTTTTTTTATTGAGGCCTTTGTTCCACATGGACTGGAATTTTGTGCAGATTGATAAATATGGATCTATTTGCATTCTTTTACATGCCACCATCCAAGCATGGCAGCACCATTTGTTGAAGATGCTTATTTCCGTTGAATATTTCTGGTTTCTCTGTCAAAAATATGGTGCTCATATTTGTGTGGATTAATGTCTGGGACTTGCATTCAATTCCATTGATCTACCTATATGTTTTTATGTAAATACCAAGTTGCTTTTATTATTGTAGTTATATAATAAAACCTGAAGTCAAGAATGGTGAGCTCTCCAGTAGTTCTTTAATGGAACAGGATTGTTTTGTGGATCCTGAAGTTTTCCTTCTTCCTTATGCAGTTGAGTAGTATTTCTTTGAGGTCAAGAATTCTCATGAGATTTTGATGGACATTGCATTGAATTTCTAGGTTCTTTTTGGGAAGCTTGCAATCTTGGTGGTGATCTTACCTATCTAAGAATGCTGGGGACTTTTCCATTTTATGATATCATCTTCATTCTCTTTTTCAGTGACTTAAAGTTGTTATATATTTCTGTCACTTCTTTGGTTAGGGTTACCTTAAGATAGTGTATGCTATTTACTTTTGTAATGAGTGATATTTCTCCTATTTCTTTTTTAGCCCTTTTATTACTGTATAAAAGAGGCCTACTGAATTTTTTGAGTTAACTTTGTATCATGTCACATTGCTAAAGGTGCTTATCACCTGTAGAAGTTAACAGGTAGAAATTTGGGGAACAGTAACCTTATGTAACTATCATATAATCTGCAAATAGCAATATTTTTACTTCTTCCTTTCAATTTGCATATCTTTGATCTCATTTTCTTTTCTTTTTGCTGTAGCTAGAACTTTAAGTATTATATTAAATAGCTATATGGAAAGTACACAGCCTTGTCTTATTTCTGATTTTAATGGGGTCACTTTGAGTTTCTTCTCATTTATTTTGATGTTGGTTTTCCCCCCTCTTCATTTCTGATTTTGTTATTTTGAATATTATTTCTTTGTCCTTTGATAAGTTTGGATACGTGTTTGTCTATATTGTTAATTTTTTTTAAGTAAAACTTTGTTTCATTGATTCCTTGTATTTTTAATTGCTTCAAATTATTGATTTTTGCCCTGAGTTTTATAGTTTCTTGCCGTCTACTCTTTTTGGGTATATTTGCTTCCTTTTCTTCTAGAGTTATCAGGTGTTCTGTTAAGTTACTTGTATAAAATTTCTCCAAGTTCTTTATTATGCATTTAGTATTATAAAATTTCTTCTTAGGCTTGATTTTATTGTATCCCATAAGTTCAGGTATGTTGTGGATTCATTTTCATTGAATTCTAGGAAATCTTTATTGTTCTAGTTTTCCTTGACCCAGAGTAGGTTCAGTTGAGAGCTGTTCAATTTCCATGAGTTTATAGGCGTTTTTTGTAATTTTTTGTTGTTGTTGTTGTACTCCAACTTTTGGTTACAATGTTCCAATAGGGTCCAAGGAGTTATTCCAATTTTTATACCAATTAATATTTTATTGATCACTGATTATATGGTCATTTTTAGAGAAGGTTCTAGCAAGGTGGTGCTTGCTATAACCTTGCATTCCTTTGTGTTTTGGTTAAAGTTTTGTATATATCTATTAAATCCATTTGATTAGTAACATCTATTGTATCTTTTATTTCTCTGTTAAGTAACAGTTTGGCAGACCTGTACATTGGTGAGGAAGTGGTGGTAAAGTTTTCCACAATGAGTGTGTGGGATTTGATGAGTAGTTTATGCCTTAGTAATGATTATTTTATTAGTAAGTTAGTGTACTTGTATTTTTGGCATTAATGTTAGGAATTGAGATTTCATCTTGATATATTTTTTAGATGAAAATGTAATGACTTAATACATTACCTTTGATTAATTTTAGTTTGATATTTATTTTGTTAGATATTAGGATAGCTACTCAAGCTTGCTTATTAAGTTCATTTGATTGGAAAGTCTTTTCTCAACTCATTATTTTGAGAAAGTATCTATCTTTGTAATTGAGGTGTGTTTTTTTTGTATGTTTTTGCATCAATTTTATTATCTTGTGTCTTTTTATAGGGGAATTGAGTCCTTTGATATTAAGGTATATTGATGACCAGTGTTAATTCTTGTTATTTTATTGTGGTAACATGTGTGTGTGTATTTCCATTCTTTGGGATTTTATGTGCTGGGATTATATTATGCTTGTATTTTTGTGGGTGCATGAAATGTTCATAGGTTGAAAATTTTGTTCTAGTGTTTTCAGTTAGGCTGGATTTGTGGATAGGAATTTTTTAAATCTAGTTTTTTTATTGATTAACTGGTTTACTTGATGAATGGTAATTGACAGTTTTGCTGGGTATAGTAGTCTTAATTGCATCCATGGTCTCCTAATATCTATATAACTTCAGTCTTGGTCTCTCTGGTTTCATAGTCTTCAGTGAAAAGTTGGTTGATTTTCTGATGAATCTACATAAGCTATTTGGCCTTCTTAGGACATTTCATCACAAACACAAAACTGTGTCAATCTGAATCATCCTTCACCTTTTGCTTGTATCCCTGTCAATAATTATTATAATGTCTTTTAAATCTTCATTACATGATTGCTTTATGGTTGGAGAAGGTCTGAGCACCTAAGCCATAATACTTGTATGAAAGTTAGATGATTTTTTTCTGAGCTGCATCTTTTCTTTCACCATGTGGATCCTTGATTGAACTCTACTAATGAGCCTTGGTGTAAATAATCTTTGCCTGCTGAGCCAACTAGTTTTTGGTTCTGGGAATGTGTAGTTCATCACTGTGGTTACAGGAGATAAATGGAATCATAGGGCAGAATAACTCTTAACAGAACTTACACAGGGTTTGTTATCATTGTCTGTTTTGGACCATGTGTCAACCTTTTTTTCCAGATATCCAGAGTTCAGTTCTTGAATACTACATTGTGGTTCCAAACAATGTATAATGAGGTCTCTGTTTCCCCTTACTAGTGGTTAGAGATACATGAAGATAGAGCACTATATTGAAAATAAATATCTACACCTTAAAAAAGTATTTTCTTTAGGAAGGAACTTATTATAATTTATAATGCATTCTATAAAGGGCAGACAAATATACATTGATATGTTTGTCAATATAACTTTCATGGACACTATACTTAGTGGTTTTGTATGTTAACTTGACAAAAGCTACTGCTATCAGAGAAAGGTGCCTCAATTCAGAAAACACCTGGAGGAGCTTTAGCTGTCAGTGATATTTCACGAAGTGGTAACTAGGAAAGTTCCAAATCATGGTGGCTGGTGCCATCCCTGGGTTGCTGATTCTGGATTCTATAAGGATGTTGGCTAAGCAAACCACAAGAAGCAAGCCAGTAAACAGGATCTTTCCAGGGCCTTTGCATCAGCTTCTTCCTCTGGGATATTGTCCTGTTTGAGTTTCTGTCCTGATTTCTTTTGCTAATAAGTAACAGTGCTGAAGTATAAGCCTGATATATCCTTTCCTCCTGAAAATAAATTTTAATTAAATAAGACAGAGACGACCGAAATTGTTTACCTCAGATGTTACTTTCAAAACATAACAACAGAACTAATCTATTACCATCAAATACATATTAAAAATTGTATTCTATTTCAACTTGACATACTAAAATTTATATGTAAGAATAGGACTGTAGCACTGTCTTAGTGTTCTCATCTTTCAAATATGAGATTCTGGGGTTTATTCACAGTCCTTCCATTAAAATCCTCATAGAAGGGGAATATGACAACAATGACTAGGTAATTTCATATACTGAGTGTAAAATTATAGCATTGCATTGAATATATGAGACATAATTCACAAGAAGTAAAATTTACAGTAAATTCATACTACTCTTACTACTTTTACAGCTACTACTACTTTTCTGTATGTTTAATGTTTGATTCTCATGTGGCCAGGGTACTTTCTTTTATGATTCAATCTATTTGATGTTTTGTAGGTTCCTCATAACTGTAGTTATGTAGGTATCTTCATATTTATAACTTTCTTCTGTTATGTCAAAAATATTCTTTGATCCTTTGAGCTCTCTGTGTTCTTATTATTTTATTATTAATATTCTTAACTTTGTTATGTTTATGACAATCCATATTTCCTTGAGGTTTTATATCAGGAGTTTTCTTTAATATTTAATATTAAATATTAAATTTAATATTTTCTTTAACTATTGTATTCATGTCTTCTATCATAGTTTTAATGCTTGAAAGTCTCTATTGCATCTCTTGAATTTTGTAGGTGAAGCTCACCCCTATAGTTTCTATTTGAATTTCTAAATTTTTCAGTTTCATATTTTTTTATTTTGAATTTTATTTCTTGATTCTATTTCTATTTTCATATCTAAAATTGTTTGCTGTAATTACTTTAACTCTTTGCTACTATTTTTCTTTCTTTACAAAATTTATTTAATTCATTCATTATATTTTATCTGTTTTCCATATTTCATTAGGCTATTTACTCATCTTTCTGATAAAGGACCCCTGTCATCTCATAAAGCTGAATTTATGGTCTTAGGCTTCATCTATGTTGGAATATTTAGGGCCTGCTGTGACAGTATTGATGAGCTCTAGAAAACACATATTTTCCTGGCTGTTATTGAATATGATTTCTCTGATGGTATTTAGGATCTGATTTAGGCATTTTGACTAATTTCTGAAATTTGGGGGAGGGGTTCATTTTTTTTTGGTTTTTGTTTTCTCCCTGGAAATTTGAAGATTGTGATTGTAGTGTGTTACTCAGGTTCCTGGTCTGCTCAGCTGGTGTGTTCACAACTTCTGTTGGCAGAGAGTGTAATACTGGGATGAGCCAGAGTCATGATCTTAGAGGAGAATGTTTATAAAATTTCTTTGACATGAGGTCAGAGAGGAAAGGAAGACCACTTAGGACTTCCTGGTATACATCTGGGGATGAAACTGAGGACTGGATCTTAAGATCAATAGAAAAAAGTGTGGATCCACCTTTAGCCTACTTTTTTCCAAGAAAAAAGCAGCCTATGATATTAGCAGTTGTGGCCTGCTAAATCTGGTGTCTTAAAGAAAGCAACAAGTAGGAGAGGGAACATTAGAGAGAGTAAGATCAGTGAAATCTTTAAGAAACTGGAGCAGGGGCTCAGGGACGTCTGCCAAGAGTGTCTTGATGCAGAACTGCTACTGAGGCTAGAGAATTTATTCTGGGAAACCAGAGAGAAAGAAGAGGTAGTCTGCTGATTTTTTCTCCCTTGTTTTCTTGCAGGCTTCTATTACATTATTACACATACTTTAACTCCACTCTAAACCTTTCCTTTCTACAGACTGGGCTTTATTTTGTTTCTTATTCTTAAGAAAAAAAATGGATGACAAAACCAAATGAGGCAAAATATCACTAAAATCTTTATGGTTGATCCAAGTTGGCTAACTTCCCGATTATGAAGCTGTTCCTTTATATACAGATGGCATACAATATCTTTCCATTAAAGAAAACTGATTTTACAACTCAGCAGCTATCAACTGCAAATAGTTTCTTGTTTATAAAGAGAAATTTAATAAAGTTACATCAAACACAAAAGGAAACTTCATAGATAAAAGAAAATTTGTATAAAGGGATTAAGAAAAGAATAAAATGATGAGAAGAATTTCACTTTAAGAAGTTATAATCTTTTGAATTATGTAAAATTATTAAGTTTTCACAAAAAGGGGTCAGGGAAACACAGGCTAATCTCTACCTAACAGTTAATACCCTAAAATCCTGTTAAGATATATTCAAGCTTTTATTTGAACCATAACAGTATAGTTAATTCCTCACACCCAATTAAGTCTCAAGTTTACAACTATCTGTGCTTTGACATCAAAATAATTCCCACCTGCAGAATGCATGGTGTGTGATAGCACAGTAGCAAGTAATGAGCTGAGAAAATGAGTTTATCCTAATTTGATAAGAGACTCAGCCCTGATTTAGAAGTTTATTATTCCCTAGTCTCCTTTTCAACCCAGGAGTAATTTTCTGCACAACTCTGGTTCCAATACGCATTCTAAATAACTGGCTGAGAAACTTTTAAATCACTTTAAACCAATTACCTATCAGTGCAAATGTGTCCACAGCACAGGAACAAAGCTAACAAAACAATTATGGGTAATTAGGAAGTAAACACCTCTATGAGCCCTTAGTGTGACAAGGAATGTAGAAGGCACAAATAGCTAATCTTAAAAAGTAAAGTTGGTTTCATGGCCTTGATGTATCTGGTAAAAGCTGAGATACCTACCATTTCAATTCCCACATGACCTTGAAGATTTTTTTAAACTCCAAGGAACTTTTTAATTGTTAGTCATAAGAGAAAATGTGGTGAATGGTCTTTGTCTACCTTTCTTTAAGCCACATTTTTAAAATATAGATTTATTTTTGCTGTGTATTTATTATTTATAAGCTATTCTGCTCTTCTGTTCATGAATATAAATTAATGTATATGAATACAAATTATGGAGTCTTGTATTTGGACTTACAACACTCTAAAACTTCTGTAACTTGATTGTAGTGCACCTATGCATTCATGTATAAACTTAGAAACAAATTAAGGTTATTGATTTAAAACGCACAGAGCTTACTATACAATTTCACCAGAAACATACAGTATAACACAATAACAGTTTTAGTATCAAACTCAAAATATTTATATCTAAATATTATCTCTTAGCATTTTTTCACATTTTTTTCACAATGGTACATTTGAGCAGAAGAAAACTAATTATTTTCATGAAAATATATGCCACATTTAACTGTAGCACTAAGCAAACTTTCTTGTTCAAAGTATGAACACATGCAAATTGTGTTTCATGAAAATTAGGTACTGTAATATTAGACAAACTACTGATCAAAATAAACAACAAATTAGAATAAAAATCTGAGGTGTTTTGCAACTGGAAAAGCAAGTGACAATTTCTGTAGTATACAGAGAAATCTCATAGATAGTACATTAGACAAACCCAAATATTTAAATCAGAAAAGATGAAAAATTGATTAATTTTCTACAAATGAAAATAAGAAAAATTGTCCTGTTGAATGAAAGAAAATTAAAATTGTAGACACAAACTATCTAAGCTGACTTTAAGAGGGTGATAATGGTTTGTTTTTGTCACTATAATTGATACAATATTTGTCAATATAAGTTAATAATGGAGCTAAAGTTAGCCTTGCATGTCTCTGTACTAAGATGCTGTGTTAACATGCTGCACCCACACCATGAAGGAGATGAAGCTATTATTTCTAGTGATAATGATTTGGGTGATTGGAGTGTGAATTCTTTATGGAACATAGCACCCCAGGTTAGACCTAAATTTTCTTCAAAAAAAATAAAATTTTCTTCAGGGAAATGTTATTATAGATACAGTATATTAATGGTGTAACTACTCAGGAGAAAAAGAATACCAGAAATATATTTTTTGAAGAAATAAATATATGTAAATAATAGAATTATACAAAATTAAAACATCTTGATGAACCTTTAGAAAGTGAATGTTGTAGCACATGGAATCTAGAAGCTAGAGTCTTGGAGATAGTCATCTGTTCAAAATAAACCAAATGTGCCACATGGCTGTAGCTATATATTTTAATTAGTCTTTATTTTAACTATATACAAATAGTATATAATATGATATTGTGTTTTGGTACTTTCATACATATGCATTGTGTGCTTGCGTCATATTATCTCATCTGTTTCCCAATTTCTTTTCTTTGGTTCTTTTCTTCTTAAAAGTTTGTTTTACACAGATTCCATTTTGCTCTTTAATTTTACATGAAAGAAAATGTAACATTTGCCTTTGTGAAGTTGAGTAATTGTCTTAGGGTAAATTATAGCAATTTACTTCTACAGCTTTTTACAGATTACTATAGCTGAAATTATGTTAATGAGCTAACTGCAGAAAATGGTTTTTTTGTAAATGCTGATAAGTTAAACAAAAAAATGTATTTTAAAGGTATCTTGACTTTGAAGTTTGGGCCTAAGGATATATTGCTTTGGAAAAGAGATTCTGTTTTTGTTACCATAGAAGATGAAAGCATATGGATTAATTCCAGCTAATATGGTTTGTTCAAGGAAGATGCTCTTTAAAATATCTGATGGAAAGGGATGACCCAGATGATCCAACATCCATATCAGCTTCAATGTTTATGTCTAAGATAGCACAGAATCATAATCCTTCAAAGATTCCAAGCACCCCTAGTCAGCAGGAAGTAGCCTAAAAAATTAAACCCACATTCCCCAAAATTAAATTATGTTGATCTTTGTTAAGAGGGTTTCGTTATTGGTCATAGTCAATCTCTTTCCTTAAAAGAGGGGGGTATTGATAAGACAGGGTATAAAGTTAGATTACTAAACCTAATTTAAAAAGCAACTACTTTCTCTGCTCCCCCACAACCTGGAAAGATCTACTCAGACAGGTCCTCTGTACCCATTAGACTAAAAGATGAATGACACTCCACCCAGCCTAGGCAGAGCTCTTAATCTGCAGGACCATAATCCTAGGACACAGCACTTGGGACCTCACTCTCACTCATATCTCTTCTAAATCCAGGCCAGCAGGGAAAACACCTGCAGGCCTTAATCCCTAGCAAAACACAGTTGACTGGAAACCCCCAGCTATAGAACCTCATCCCATAGCCCAACACTCGTCATCACCCTGCAACCTCAGTGGAAACCTGAGATCCACAAATCTTCTCCAACCATTAGATCAACACCCCTAGCACCTGTTTGATACACAGTTCTTCAATTCCTATTGGATCAATAGAGGCTACCTGATGCCCTCAGTTCCTCAGAAACTTCTGGATCAAAAGCAGCCACCTGAGATGACCATTGTGCCAGAACATACTGGATTAAGAGTGGTACCTAACACCCACAACTTGCCTGCACATATTGGATCAAGAACTCCTAAAGGAGCAAGAGCTCCCTTGTAGGGTTATTGTGTTGTTTAATATTTGGATCTGTGGTCTGTGGGTCTGCGGGTCTGCGGGTCCTAAACCTTGAGGTTAGGCCCGAAAGTCAAGGCCAGAAACCTCATACTACACTCCCTCTAGATTGAAAGCTCATATTGGACCAAGAGTAAATCCCTAACATACAGAACCAGCCAGCTCTTATTACACCAAGTACTGGTCACTATGACACATAGTACACAACATCCAAGAGGTATAAGAGGCCAGATTGAATCAGAGAGAGGCTTCCTGTAGAGGGATTATGCAAATAATTGTCCCACTCACTGGTTCAATAAAAAGTGCTAATTGGCCTAAGCAGACAGGAAGTGTGGGTGGGGCTATCAGATTAAGAAGACTCTAGGAACAGACTGAAAAGATCAGAATGCCAGAGAGAAGCCAAAAGAACCAGAGGACAACTATGCTGCTCTGAGAAAAGGTACCAAGCCACATGGCTGAACAGGATAAGAGTCATGGGTTAGATTAAGGGTAAAAAGTCAGCAAGTTATACGCCTGGGCCTTAGGCTGGTCAGCCTAAAACTATTGCAAGCATCTGTGTGTCTCTGCGTGTCTGTGGGTCTGCAGGCCTTATCCTTAAGGCTAGGCCCGAATGTCTGGGCCAGAAACCTCTACAGCTCCCTGAGACATAGACACAGCCAGAACAGTGTGCAGTAAAATAAGCCTCCTAAGATACAAATTCTGCATTGATCTGAGGAAGCCAAGGGCAGATGCCATGCAAGAATATACATAACAACATAAAAAAATTATACCACAACCAGAATCTGGTGGTTCTATAACATCAAGACATGATCATTGCAATGCAGAAGAAGCAGAAGAAAACAACCATAAAACAACTTTATGAATACATTAGAAAAAATATAATTAAAAAATAGAAGAAAAAACAAAAAAAAATGGAAGAGGTCAACAAAGTTTTGAAATAAAGAAATCCAAGAAGAAAAAGAAATAAAACCAGTGAAGGAAACATTTAAAGATTTAAAAAATTGAAACAGGAGAAATAAAGACAACAAAAATCAAGGTAATGCTGAAAATAGAAAATCTGAAGGAATGAACCAGAACTACAGAAGAAAGCATAACCAGCAGAATACAAGAGATAGAAGAGAAAAATTCTGATGTGAAAAAGTCAAAATTGGAAATAGATATGTTAGTCAAAGGAAATACTGCAAGCAAAATGTCATAACATCAAACACCCAGGAAATATGAGACATCATGAAAAGATAAAACCTAAGAACAATTTAAATTAAAGGAGAAGAATTGCAGCTCAAAGTCACAGAAAATATATTCAGCAAAACAATGGAAGAAAAAATTTCCAATCTAAAGGAAATGGCTTCAGTCGACTAGACTCCCCAGAAAAGTCTTCTTGCCACATGATAAGCAAGGCACTATACATGCAGAATAAATAGTACTAAGAGATGCAAAAGAAAAAGGTCAAGTTACCTAGAAAGGCAAACCAATAATAATAATAATAATAATAATAATAATAATAATAATAACAATAACAATAAATATCATATTGCTTAATGAAAACAATAAAATCCAGAATGTTCATTTCAGGTATTATACAGACACTAAAAAACCGTGCTTTCCAGTCCAGACTACTATACCCAACAAAACTATTAATCACCATAGATAGAGTAAACATGATATTTCATGACAAAATAAGATTTAAACAATACCTGTTCACAAATTTGGTCTTACAGAAAGCACTAGAGGGAAAACTTCCACCTAAAAAAGCTAGTTACACCCATAAAATCATAAGCAATAGATAATTGCATAAAAGAAATGCCCAAAGAAGGGACCTACATACACACACTGGACACACACACACTACCTCTAAAAATAACAGGAAATAACCATCACTAGTTGTTAATATCCCTTAATATCAATAAACTCAATTAACCTATAAAATAACCCAGGCTAACATGATAAATACAAAACCAGAACTTATACTTTTCCTGCATAAAAGACACACCTCGACTTCAAAGACAGACGCTGGCTCACTATAAAACATTGGGGAAAGTCTTTCCAATAAAATGAATCTAACAATCAAGCTGTTGTAGCCAATCCTAATATTTAAAAAAATAGACTTCAAACTAAAAATAAACTAAAAGAGACTAGAATGGACATTACTTACTTATCTTAGGAAAAATCCACCAAGATTAAATCTTTATCCTGGACATTTGTGCCCCCAACATGAAGGCACCTACATATGTAAAAGAAACATTGCCAGATCTTCAATCTCATACCAAACTCTACACATAAATAGTGGGAGACTTTGATACCCCACTTTCACCAATGAATAAATTTACCAGACAAAATGTAAAAAGAAATAAGGAATCTAACAGATGTTTTGACTCAAATGAACTTTATAAATATATACATAACACAAAGGAATATACCATTTTTTTATCAACACCCCATGGAACATTCTCTAAAATTGACCACATACTCAGTCATGACACAAATATCTATAGATACAAAAAATGGGAATGACTCCTTGTATCCTATCAGACCACCATGAAGTAAAGTTAGAATTCAACAATTAAAAAAAAAAACTGCAGAAAGCCTACAAATTCATGGAAACTGATCATCTCTCAATTGAACCACCTCTGGGTAAATGAAAAAGTAAAGGAAGAAGTCAAAGACTTCCTAGAATTCATTGAAAATAAATCTAAAACATACCAAAAGTTATGGAACACATGAAAGCAGGGCTAAGAGAAAAATTCATAGCCCTAGATGCCTACATGATAAACCTAGAGAAATCTCACAAAAGAGACTTAACAGAACATCTGAAGGGAAATTCTAGTTGGTATTCAATAAAATCTCAGAGCCAGATATTGGGGAAAGCTGGAATATCAGAAAGGGAAAACAGACCACAGTCAAATATCACCCAGCCTACTTCTCAGGGTAAAAGCTATCTTAAAGAATCCTTCACCTGGCTCATCCCTTTGACAGAATTTCACAAAATCTGGCTGTGCCCACCTTAAATATCTTCTTGGCCCAGGTGTTCCACTTCTGGCTTCAACTCTGCATCATAAACCTAGCATTAGAATTAAAGATTTGAACTAGAATTGTTTGGTACTTTTTGGTCTTGAACTCACAGAAACATAGAAAGACGTCTATCACTGGAGTTATGGAATTAAAGGCATAGGTAACCACTCCATATTTCCTGTGCTTGGAATAAAGGCATGAGTTACCACTCTCTTACTCTGTTGGCTTGACTGTGGATGAATCTGTTCTCTGATATTCCAGGCTGATTTTATTAAATATAAAATATATAACCACATATCCCTTTTGTGTCAAAAATAAAAAAGATTATAACTAACATAAGGAAAGCCTTATAAAATAGGTACAATAATAATGCCCATGCAAACAATAATTACAAAATATACAAGCAATAATTTTGTGAGTAACGTCTAGTCTGTTAACAATTGACAAATTGACAGAAAATATTCAATTATCTATCCTACTTTGGTGAGTTCAAAGTATAGTACCTAACTAATTTTCTATTTAACTTGTGTTACTAACTAGAAGCTATATTTTGATATCTCAAACTTAGACATTTTAGCTTCCTAGTTCCTTTTGTAAAACTGTAAGTAGAAAACTATATAACTTCAACTCACTCAGAGACCCCATAAGGAAATAATATTAAGTAAGTAAACAGGATGTACAAGCAAGCAACTTCCAAAAAAATGTAAATGATGAAACAACTGGCTCTCTGAACAGTTATCTGAGGTTCTTCTCGATCATTGAAGCAGTCATCTTTAGCCTACAGGCCTAGCATAAATGACAGAGTTCTCTGTGAATGTCTCAAAGACATTTCTACCTTGTTTTGGCAAGGTTTGGCAATTCTTTGTGTGTGTGTGTGTGTGTGTGTGTGTGTGTGTGTGTGTGTGTGTGTGTGTGTGTGCGTGTGTGTGTGTATGTGTGTCCTTTTTTGTCCATTTTGAACAACATACTTCACTTCTTTGGTTAGAGTTACCCCACAATATTTGATGTTATTTTGAGCTATTATAAAGAGTGATGATTCTCCAGTTTCCTTGTCAGCTCTTTTATCATTTGCATATATAAGGACTATTTATTTTTTATTTAATATTGTACTCTACCACATTGCTGATGATGTTTACCAGCTGTAGGAGTTCCCTGAGAAAATTTGGGGGGGGCTGCTAACATATACTAATGTGAGATCTGAAAATAGCAATAGTTTTACTTCTTCCTTTCTAAATTTATCCCCTTGATCTCCTTTTTATTGTCTTATTTCTCTAGCTACAACTTTGAGGACTACATTGAATAGATATGAGGAGAGTAGTTAGCCTTGTCTTGTTCCTGGTTTTAATGGGATCGCTTTGAATTTCTCTCAGTTTATGTTGGTTTGTTGTATATTGTCTTTATTATGTTCAGGTGTGTTTCTTTTATCTGTGAACTCCCCAAAATCTTTATCATGAAGAAGTGTTTGATTATGTCAAAGGCTTTTTTAGCATCTAATGAGATAATAATATGGATCTTTTCTTTCAGATTGTTTATTTGGTGGATGTCATTGACAGATTTATGTACTTGAATCTTTCATGCATCACAGGGTTTAATCCTACGTAATCACGGTGGGTGATTTTTTATATGTTCTTGGATTTTTGGCAGTCTTTTATTAGTATATTTGTATCAGTGCTCATTAGGAAGATTTATCTGTAATTGTCTTTCTTTGTTGCATCTTTGTATAGCTTGGGTATCTGGGTGATTGTACTCTTATAAAAGGAGTTTGGTCATTTTCCTTCTGTTTCTATTATGTGGAAATTTTTGAGGAGAATTGGTATTAATTTCACTCTAAAGTTTGAAAAATTCTATGCTGAAACTAACCGGCCATGGACTTTTTTGAGTTGGAAGACTTTTAATAATTGTGTCTATTTCCTGGAGAATTATAGTTATATTCAGGTAGTTTACCTTGTTTTGATTTAATTTTGGTTAAGTGGGACCTGACTAGAGATCTGTCCATTTCTTTTAAGTTTTCCAATTTTCTGAAGTACAGGTTTCAGGTTTTTGAAGTATGACAATGATTCTCCAGATGTCCTTGGTGTATATTGTATGACCCATTTTCATGTCTTATTTTGTTAATGTATATATCTTCTTTCTGACAAGGGTTTGCTTATTTTGTTGACGTTTGTGAAGAACCAACTCTTTGTTTCATAGATTTTTTATTGTTCTGTTTTAATTGTATTGATTTTAGTCCTACATTTAATTATTTCCTGCCATCTATTCCTTCTGGGAAAGGTTATTATTTTATTTCTTCTAGAGCTTTCACCTGTGCTGTTTAGTCTATTGTATAAGAATTCCCCAATTTTTTTAATATAGTCACATAGTGCTATATACTTTTCTCTGCTTTTATTGTGTCCCATAAGTTTCAATATGTTGTGGATTAATTTCATTGAATCCTAGGAATCCTTTAATTTCTTTCTTTACTGCTTCATTGACCCAGAGGTGGTTGAATTGAGAGATGTGTAGGTGGAGTTTTACTTACAAGGCACCCATCCAAGATTAATATTTATTAAAACATAAACCACCCCTCACAATAGGGGTAACAGCTTATAGTGGCACTTGAACAGGGACTGGAGTATCCAAGCGATGCAGGTTGGATTCCAAACTGGTCTCTCCAGCCGCTAGGAACCAGGAACACAAGTCCTCCCAGGGTCCCAGCAGCCTCTTATCAATGGGGTTGGCCACTCCCCCTTCAGGGGCCTAGGACCCTATCATCCTCAGATCTTATCAGCAGATACCTGAATCCTACCACATCTCCCCCTTTTGTCTAATTAAGAAGGTTCTAAAGTAAGACTATATACAATAGGAATTATCATGAAGTACTATCTAGGAGAGGATAAAGTACAAATTACAACCAAATATATAAAAAGTACATCATATATTTCTAGAATATTGGTAGAGGATAGGGTGTATAAATTACTTCAAAAGCTTCATCTGGGAAAGTGAAAATTTAACACCTGAATGTTCCTTTCTAAGGGATAATAAGGTAGTAACCTTAAATACCTATTCTTCAACCCCTTCAAGACCTGAGAAGGAAGATGTATCACCTGAAAGTCAGAAGTACTTGGAAGTAGTGGCTTCCAAAATTTGGGAGAGGACAGCAACACAGCTACCTGGACAATATCCTCTGGTTTTGTGCACCATTGGAGCATCCATTATATTGGCTATGGGCCTATGGTATCTGACAGGTTTTTTCACAAGCAGGGCAATTTTGGAGGGACTGTCTTATCCATCTAGGCAGGTTTCATCAGTCTCCATCCCTCAATTTGTTCATCCAGCTTATACATCATATGTGTACTGTCAGCAATCAAGGTAAGGGCAGTTCTTTACCCAACCGGCCATTCTCTGCCAGAAGAACAAACTCCAAATGAGTATCCTCTATGTTCAACACATCTCGGGAAAGCAGCAGTGACACCAGGAGTCATCGTGTCTCTCATGGCCAAATTTCAAATGTAAAATACCATATTCTCTGGGTCTATGAAGTGGTTGAAGATTCCTGTCTATCTATGATATTCTAACCTGTATCTGAGATTACTGGGATATGGTACCTTAAGTAATGTTGACTGCAGTTTTTATCATCTTAAGGATTAAACTCTGTACTAAAAATTAAAATACCTATATAAAGGGTGTATAATCTCTGAACAATGACTTTTAGTATGATTATCAAACATAATCCAGGGGTATATATACCATGTAAAGTGGTAACAGCATTTCAGACATGTATATACATACATATCATCTAAACAGAGTTATATAAAACATTTTGTGCATATATCATAACTACTGCAATCATACATTATATCTAGTATAGTTAAATGGAGGTAGTAATTGCAGCGTGGACATGACAATAATGTGCAAATATTTTAAAAAGAGGTAGAAGCATATATAAAATATAGCATTTACAGATTCAATTTTACATAATAGTTACAGATTCCTATTTACATCAATGTACAAGTTGCTTTGGTTATATAAAGTGATTTCAGATTAAACTTTATACCAATGTACAAATTATCTCAATTAAACATATAAAATGATTTCACATTTGTATCAATATACAAATATCTATGCCAGTGCACATTGTCTTTAGCTTAGCCTACATATTCACCTAAAATTGTGTATAGGTAGGTAGAATAATCTACCTTTATCTATCCTATATATCCCCTTTTTCTTCTTCAAAAGAGATCTTTGATGCTATATTATAGTTCTGTCCTCCACCCAATTTTAACTTCTAACTATTATATCAGAATAATAATTACCCACAGCCCTCAGAACACAAAACTTATTGGGAAAGGGGGCATTGTCTTTCATAACGTTGCTTCTTGCTGACTTAAGGGTGATGGCATCTCTTTGGGATCCTGTACAAGCTAAAACAATGGTTAGATCTTAATGGACTGACTATACACATCTATAACCATTCTCAGAATAGTGGTTAACTGTATCTGGAATTTTAATAAGAAGTGTGATCTGAAGGATAATCATAGAGAGCTATCTTGTAGCCATTTTTGAATAATGTATTTTCTGAAAACAATCAGTTACTGGTGCTCACCCGGTTATGATTTCTCTATTTTTGCCTCTGCCTGTCTGCCTGTCTCTTTCTCTATCTCTCATGCTGTCCCTTTTATTCTTGTTTCACTAGTAGGAGTTGTTGCAATGGGGACCCCATCTCAGGTCCAGAATCTTTGTAGAAAGCTGATAGGAAGAAATGTTATTTACAATGGAAAACTTAAGCATTGTTGATACTCAAAGAAGATATTTATATTCTCTATGACTTCAGGAGATTGTATGCAGACAGGATGTTTGAAAGGTGCAGATACAAAAAGAAACAAAGTTTAAAATGAAGTCACAATAATATTGGTCCCTAAACATTCTAACTGTCTTCTATACCATACCAGGTGGCTTTTCTGATATGAGACAGGATTTCTCACATTTTTTTTTTACCAATATGCTTGGGTTTAGAGAGGGAGAAAGCAACTTGCTCTTAATCCAAGTCCAGCCCTATTAATAGTCAAATTAGGAACACAATTTTTTTTGAGGTGTAAATGCAAGATGAAAGCAGTAAGAATTGAGAGATTACCCAGTAGTGTATATATGCATCAGTTGGTCTCATAGCCCATTGTTTACATTCCTTCATCATTGATCTCTCCTCTATTACAGGTGATTAATTACTCAATGTCTAGCCAATGTCTTAAAAACAGTTGTATCCATTTTCCTGTAAAGATAAAATTGAGACCCTGCTCTAGGTTTGTTAAATGTGTTTTCCTTACCATGTGTCTATCCATTTGTCATATCAGGGATGAGCAATTAGTTCTCATGTTTGATTTACTTCAGAAGATTTCTCTATTACCCAATGTCTCTCAGCAGCTGATGTTCCCTTTTCATCAGAGTTAAGAAAATTTAAAGTCAATAAGGCACTGTGCAACCTTTCCCTGGATTTTCTCATTTTTTTCTTCTATTTATAAAGCATCTCTTTCAACATGCAGTGAGATCTCTCCACAACTGCCTGTCCTGTAGGATTGTGTGGTATCCCTGTAATATGCCCATATATTATAGTATCCAAAAATCAGCTTCATTTTTCAGGAAAAGTAAGCTGGAGCATTGTCAGTCTTAATCTGAATGGGAATTCCCATTATGGCCATGGCTTCCAAAAGGTGAGTAAGTACAGCATCAGCCTTTTCAGAACTCAGGGTAGTCGCCCATTGCATTCCGGAGTAAGTATCCATAGTATGATGTTCATATTTCATCTTTCCAAATTCTGGGACGTGAAACACATCTATTTGCCATATTTCATTTCTCTGTGTACCCTTAGGATTACTTCCTTCAGGTAAAGATGGTTGGTTATAGAAAGAGCAAGTGTTACAATTCCTTATTATTTCTTTTGCCTGATGCCAACTGATGGAAAAACTCTTCTTTAGTCTTTTGCTGTTAACCTGATGTTTCTCATGAAATTCTGTGGCCTCTAGCATGTTTCCTATCAGCAACCAATCAATTTCATCATTACCCTGCACAAGAGGGCCTGTGAGACCAGTGTATGCCCTGATATGTGTTATGTACATAGGATGTATCTTATCTCTGATGATATCTTGTAGTTGTATGAACAGTAAGGTCAAGTCTGTATCATCAGGAATGAAGTCAGCAGTTTCAATATGTAAAACAACTCTTTTAGGTTGTGTGGTTATTGGGCAATTCTTTCATACAACCTGAATGGCTGGTGAATTTTCTTCATAACACCTTAAAGCATCACTTTTGGAAACATAATTGAGTCTCTGGTTGATATCAGAACTGGGAGGGATTTTAATCTGGGTATTCCATTGCAGTAGAAGGTCACGACCCCATAGATTCACCACTATGTCAGCCATATATGGCTTCAACTGTCCTTTCTGACATTCTGGTCCTATGTATTGAAGCCATCTCACACTCTGTTTCACCTGAGATATTGTTCTAATACCCAGAAATTGGATATCCACTGCCCATAAAGGTCATCTTGGATGCCATGATTGTGGAGTTATGATAAAAACATCAGCCCTTGTGTCAACTAAATCCTGGATATAAATATTATCTACCCATATTTTCAATTTTAGTCTTGATCATTAATTGAAGTCTGCCAAAATATTCATTTTGTGATTCTTCTTGGAACTTCTGATTTCTCTTTTGAATTTATCCTATTACCTAATACTGTATGATCTTCTAGATCAGATATTGGATACCCTACTAGTCCTGAGAATGCTGGTCTTTTACAGTGACTTGATATGATGTTACCTTCCTTGAATTTGTAGTCTGATTTTTGGGGGCATCCTTGGGAAGCCCCGAAATGTGTTTCCTAGTGGTAAAGGGTTGCCTTCTTTGTCCCTGGTAGATCTACATTCATTGGTCCAATGCCATCCCTTGCCACACCTTCTGCATAATCCAGAAGGCAGTGGCCTTCTGTTCGAATTAAACCTAGATTGGGCATTATTTCCAAGAGTACCTTGTGTACAATTCCGTCTTATATGGCCTTGTTTACCACAGTTGAAACAAGTGATGGCTTGGTTCTTCACCCTAATATTAGCAATGGCTTGACCTACCCAATTCTCTTCATTGCAATGGAGAGATTCAGTATTGATTGCATATTGAATCCATTCTTCTGTAGGTGTGGCTCTGATCTTTAAAGGCATAAGCATCTTCTACATTCCAGATTAGCATGATCAAAGGCCAGAGAAAGTATTAATTGCTTCCTAACTTCTGGATCTGATACTGCTCTATGTATAGCCCTGGTAAACCTCTGTAGAAAGTTGGTATAAGGCCCTTTTAAGCCTTGTTTGACCTTAGTATAAGGCTCAATTTTTTGATCTGGGTCAAAAATCTTTTCCCAAGCATTCAGTGCTGCAGTACCAGCATAGTAATGAAGTATGCTCGTCATAAGTAGTTTGAGCCTTCACATCAGCAAACATGCCTTCACCACGGATTTGGTCCTGAGAAGCAAAGAAACCCCTAATTTTTCCTTGTTGTTCTAATTTCCTGGCCTCCTCAATAAACCAGCTTCTCCACTGCAAATTCTGATTTTGGTCCAAGACAGCAGCCATCAGCTGCATCCAATCAATTGGTAGTATCAAGTATTTTTGCTGAGCATGAATTTAAAAGCTGCTTTACATAAGTACAGTGTATACCTGTAGTGGGATTCAGGTGTCAGCCAATAACGTCCAAAGACACTTACCCAGGGTCCCAGACTCCTGGAGGGGGAATGGCCAACCTGGAGGGGGTGTGTTCAACCCCATCTACATATACCATGTAATAATATTGCCTCCTTAAAATCCTTGATGTCTCTCATATGTACTGGCTCATAACTATACTCTACATATTCTGAGGATCCACCAGATGCTTTCTTTGTCTGAACAGTAGCCGGGAACAATAGTGGTGGAGAATAGGGTAGCCCTGTCATGTTTACAACCTTAGGTAGAGTATCTTCAGTACCATAATATCCCATCGGAGGTTGATCTGAACTGTTCTGAGCATAAGATGCATCACTACCCTTTTCCAGTATTGCAATACGGTCCTCCCATTCCTGGATTTTGGATGCTACCAGTTCCCATTCCTGGATTTTGGATACTACCAGCTTCCATTCTTGGTGTTTAGATACAATTGATTTTTCTAGAGCTTGATTTCCCTGAAGAAGCAGTCCTTCCAAAGACCTCACTAAAACAGCAATTTTCTGATCCACATCACTAACATAATTAATAATTTTCTTGTTCTTGTCATTAATGTAGTCAACAAGTTTTTTGTTTTCATCATTCACATAGAGTGTCGCGTTCTCTCCCTGTACGGGCCACCACTTGTCGTGCATAACCTTGCAAGCAAGGACGACGTGACACCAGGCTCTTCTTTCTGTGGTTTATTCAGGACCTTGAAACTTCTTCTGCTGCTTCTCTGCCTCTGCTACTGCCTCTCCTTACTGCCTCTTCTACTAGGGAAAACCTGCTCCCAGCTATATACCCTCTGGACTGCTAGTCACGGGGCACCACGTGGGCCATGCCAATAGATCCAGGTGCACGGAAGCAAGCCACACCTCGAAGCAAGCCATGAGCTTAGCCTTAGCCAAATGAGGAGTTGTTTATCTCAGAGAGCTCTCACCTCAGGAAGGTGAAAGGCGGAAGCCAGCACCATCTTTAAGGTGTGGCCACGTGGCTCTCTACAGATCCCCCTTTTTGTTTTTATAAAGGAATTAGCAGGTGAGTGCAGAGGTCTACTCTCTGTTGTGCAAGGAACATTAATTATCCCAAGAGTCCTTTTGGGGCATCCCCCTAGGGATTATGGGACTCGTTTGACACCCTTTTTCACAGAGGTGGGACATTAGGGTGTGAAACCCACATGCAAGCAAACATGCTCTCCTTGAGCCCTCCAAAACATAGCTGAGGTGCTCAACTGCAGTGCACTAGCCTCGCAACCTGCAAAAAGCCTTAATCTTTTAAGGCAGCAAGCCAAACATAGGGGGACTGTCCACTCTCTACGGCTACAAGGGCTTGGGCAATCATGGCTGCATCTGGCACTGTCTGGTCCTAATGAGGCAAAGGCACCACAAGCAAAACCCAAAGACCAGTGCCATCAGGCCAGATATAGCTCCTAGTCCCACCCACTCCTTCAGATGATCCATTGCAACAGTGGACCAGGTAGCCAATCCCTCAGCTATGGTAAAGAGAGCCAGAGAAAGTCTCTCCTTTGGGGAATTTAGGCGTAGTTATCCATTACTACTTCCTGCTGATTAAGGGGCTTTGAAAATCTCATGAATTGTTGAGACTGGATCATAATCTGCAGCCAATAAGCTGATCTGGCCATCTCTTCTCATCAGAGGTTTTCTTCAGGGGGTCTTGGTTGATGAAACCATATTTGCCTGGAAGCAATCCACATGTTCTCATCTTCTGTGGAAACAAAAGCAGAACTCTTCTGAAGCAATAAATCCTTAGACACAAATTTCGAAATCAAAATACCTTTAAAATATATATTCTTGTTTAACTTAGTAGCCTTTGCATTTGCAATCCATTGTCTTTCTTCAGTTAGCTCATTAACAGTTAAAAAATTAGAAGAAAACAGAATAACAACCAAAATCCAGATTTTGTGTCTATTTTCCATCTTTACATGGCTTATTATATTTTTATTATTCTATTTCTCTTTTTAAAGACCTTTTCTAACCTCTTTCTTTTCTCTCTGAAGCCTATGTACCTTTTACATGCATTGTAACCTGTTTACAGGTTTTTCTTTTTATCTGAATCTGTTTTATTGTGAATCCTTAATCATCTTCTAACTGTAAGATGATTTCAAAATGCACTCTCTAAAAGAGCAGAATAGTTTTTGCAAATTAGGCTGAATCACTAAGTTTTCTTAGAGGACGCCGTCTCTGTTCCTAGCCAGCAAATAGAGCACGCCCAAGAAAATGCTGCTAATAAGACGCCCATAGCAAAATCCTTTTCTCTTTCACTTTTGAACTCGCTCATCAGCAAGTCTTATCCCGCTTTTGTCGCGAATCCTCAACCCACCTGAGGACTCTTCGGTGCACCCCCTGACCACTGAAAGTTCTGGGCCTTTGTTGACCGTAGGGCATTCTCCCTGTACAGGCCACTGCTTGTTGCGTTCTCCCCGTACAGGCCACCACTTGTTGTGTTCTCCCCATATGGACCACCACTTGTGTTCTCCCTGTACAGGCCACCACTTGTCACACACACCCTTGCCTGCAAGGACGACGCGACACCAGGTTCTTCTTTCAGTGGTTTATTCAGGACCTTGAAACTTCTTCTGCTGCTTCTCCTCCTGCTGCTTCTCCTCCTGCTGCTTCCCCTACTGGGGAAAACCCACTCCCAGCTATATACCCTCTGGACTGCTAGTCATGGGGCACCACATGGGCCATGCCAATAGATCCAGGTGCACGGAAGCAAGCCACACCTCGAAGCAAGCCATGAGCTTAGCCTTAGCCAAATGAATTGTTGTTTATCTCAGAGAGCTCTCACCTCAGGAAGGTGAAAGGCGGAAGCCAGCACCATCTTTAAGGTGCGGCCACGCGGATCTCTACAATAGAGCCTACATTTTTCTTGTACAGTGTTATCCATATACTAAGATGAAGCCTTATCTCAAAGCTTGTTGTAACCAATTTCCAAAGTATCAATCTTATCTGCCATCTTAGTGTTTGAAATTTCCACATCCCACATCTTGGACAGCAACTGTTGATTTTCATTTTTCACTTCCTTAACCTCATCTACCATTTTTGTGTTTGAAATTTCCATATCACATATTCTGGACAGCAATTGTTTATTTCCATATGACACCTATTTCATCTATTTTGAAACACAGAATAGAGAAAATAAGCCAAAAAATAGTAGGACTGGGGTATTGAAGCCTTCAGGATATTCATTCAAAAATTTGTCAATCACCATGGGAAAATATGACCTGAAGTCATTAATGGAATAATTATCAGCCATTACCTCAGTTCAGGTGTAATGATGATGTTTGGTCCACAGGTGTCACAGTAGTGTTCAATGCTCTGTTCACAATATGGCAGATGCAGAGACTCTCAGCAGCAGGAGGCTTCCTACAGACCCTACGGTCTTGAAGAACCCCAGCAGGTAAAATACAATCCTTAGAAAAAAATAAATTCTCACAAATTAAGACAGGATGTCAATCACAAAATAGAAGTGTTTTCGTTCCCTTTGTTCACTTGCTCCTGTGCAGAAGATTTACAGTTTGACAATCAGAAACCACGTGGGATGGCTGGGGGAGGGGCTGCTTTAAACTTGGCTGCTCGGTCTAGATGGATAGAGCTGCCACACAAGCAGGCACAGGCAGGTAGAGTGGACAGAGTACCCCCAAGCTGGGCGGAAACTGAGCCTGTGCGCTGTGCTGGCAGGCGGGGTGGGAGTCGCGGGGCAAGCAGGAGGATGCTTGAAGCCCACACACTGGAGTGCAGGCTCCCAAAGCTGAACAGTCTGCCTGCCCCCTGCCTTCTAACAGTGTTCAAAACAGAAATAGAACCCATATGCCCATGGGCACAGGCCCAAGGACGTTTGGACACCAGATGTAGGTGGAGTTTTACTTACAAGGCACTCATCCAAGATTAATATTTATTAAAATATAAATCAACACTCACAATAGGGTGTAACAACATATAGTGGCACCTGAACAGGGACTGGAGTATCCAAGCGATGGACGATGGATTCCAAACTGGTCCCTCCAGCAGCCAGGAATCAGGAACATGGGTCCTCCCAGGATCCTAGCAGCCCCTATCAATGGGGTTGGCCATTCCTCCTTCAGGGGCCCAGGACTCTGGGTAAGCATCCTCAGATCTTATCAGCTGACACCCGAATCCCACAACAGAGATGTTCAGTTTCTATGAGTTTTTAGGATTTCTGTGGTTTGAATGTTGCTGAACATTCTTTAGTACAGGGTGGTCTGATTGGATACAAGGGATTATTCTCATGTTTTTGTATCTTCATATTTGCTTAAAGACTGATTATGTGATCAATTTTAGATAAAGTTCTGTGGGAGGCTGAGAAATAAGTATATTCTTTGGTATTTGGGTGGAAAATTCTGTATATATCTGTTAAGTCTATTTGAGTCAAAATGTATGTTTGATCATGTATGTTTTTTTTTTAAGTTTTGTCTGGTAGACCTATTCATTAGTGAGAATGGGGTGTTAATATCTTCCACTATTAGTGTCTTCAGCTTGATTTGCAATTTAGTCCTTATTAATTTTTTTCATATCTGAGTGCGCTGGTAAATTTGAAGCATGGGGGTTCAGAATTGAGGCTTGATAGATTCTTGATAGATTTTTTCTAAGATAAATATGTAATGTCCTTCCTAATATCTTTTGATTGATTTTAATTTTCAGTCTTTTTTTAGATATTAGAAATAGCTATAACAGCTTGTTTCTTAAGTACCTTTGATTGGAAATTCTTTTTAATCTTTTATTCTGAGTTATGACTCTCTTTGTAGCTGAGGTATGTTTCTTGTATGCAGCATAAAGATGGATTCTGTTTTTGAATCCATTCTGTTAAACTGTGTCTTTTTATAGGGATATTGAGTCCATTGATATTAAAGGATATTAATAATTAGCAAAAATTGTTATTTCCTGTCATTTTGGTGTGTGTGGGTATATGTAGTGTGTTACATTTCTTTGGAGGTTTTTTCCTGTGGAATTGTCTCTTGATTGTGGTTTCATAAATTTATCTAGCTTTATGGATTGGAGTTTTCCTTCTACTGCTTTCTGTAGAGTTGTATTTGTAGAAAGGTATTGCTTAAGTCTGAATTTGTTATAGAATATCTCTTTTCATTTATCTTTTGTGATTGAGAGTTTTCTGGGTATGTATAATAATCTGACATGGTATCCATGGTCTCTTAGTATCTGTATCTGACATGGACCTTTGACTTTCATTGTTTCCATTTAGTAGTCAGATGTTATTCTTATGGTCTACCTTTATGAGTTACTTGGCATTTTTGACTTGCAGCTATTATTTGCAGCTATTATTGTTTTTATTCTATATGTTTAATGGCTTGATTAAGATGTGGTAAATGAATTTTTGTAGGATCTAAACTATTTGGTGTTTAGTAAGCTTCTTGTATCTTCATAGGCATTTTCTTTTTTAGATTGGAGAAGTTTTCTTCTATAATTTTGTTGAATATATTTTCTGTGCTTTCGAGCTGTTATTCTTCTTCCTCCTCCTCCTCCTCCTCCTCCTCCTCCACCTCCTCCTCCTCTTCTTGTATTATTCTTAGATTTTTGTCCATTCATGTTGTCCCTGATTTCCTGAATGTTTGTGTTATGATATTTTTGGCTTTAGTGTTTTATTTGACCAAGATATCTATTTACTGTCAAATTTTTTACACCAAAGATTTTCTCTTCTGTCTCTAGCATTCTATTCATTATGTTTGCATCTGTAGTTTCTTTTTATTTTCTCTGACTTTCTCTTTAGAGCATTCACTTGACTTATGTATTCTTTATTTCTTCTATTTTAATTTTTAAGTCTTAAATTGTTCATTTGATTGATTGTTTTTTATTGTTTTTTCTTTATTTTCTTTAAATGGTTTATTGATCTCCAATTTTTTTATTTATCTTTTCTCTATTTCTATAAGGAATTTTTTTATTTTCTTTAAAATTTTTTATTATTTTCATAAAGTTATTTTTAAGACTGTTTTCTTCTGCATCTACATTCGTATATTCAGGTATTGCTGTTTTAGAATGACTATATTCTGACATTGCTCTCCTCTTTATGTTGTTATATGTATTCTGATGGTGGTGTCTGCCTTTCACTTCCATGGTTAAGTTCAGAATTTGTGTCTGTCTCAAGGAGCTAATCTTGATCGAATCTGCTCTGGCTGTGCCTGTGTCTCAAAAAGCTCTCTTGTTCTAATTTGAGATTTTGGTCCACTTGGATTTTGCATATTTGGTGTGTCAGAGAGCTGTTTTTGGACCAAAAGGAGTTGGATGTTTCTGTGTCTTAAGGATCCATTTCTAGTTCAGTAGGAGCTCTTGATCCAATGAAAGCTCTTCATCCAATAGGAACTATTGATCCAATAAGGATTGGGGAAATCTGTGTCTCTGGGAGCTGCTGAGATCTAGGGTAATTGGTGGGTTTGGGAGATGTGGCAGGTCTTATGGATAAAGTTGTTCTATAAATTGAGCTATTAATAGCAGCTACCAGCCCAATAGCATCTTTCCTGCTATCCTGGAATTGTAGTAGCAATGCATGAGAATGGGAGTGCACTTATTGTCTGTATTGAGATCTCTTCAAAACCTAGAAAAACATTTTCAGAGAATTGGAGCAATACAATGAACTCAAATATTTTGTTTTCTCAGACTATCTCACATTCTAGAGGTTAAACAAGAGCAATGAAAATACTGTCATTTTTTTTTAACCTAAGACATCTCTTTCATTATTGGTTTTCAAAGGTTTTTGGTGATGGTGGTGCTAGTGGGTTTTTTTGTTTGTTTTGTTTTGTTTTTGTTTTGTTTTTGTTTTTTTTAGTGTTTGTGTTGTTTTGGGTCATGTGGGTCCCATAGGGTAGATCAGGCTATCCTATGTAGTAGGAGACTTCTGGCCCAGACTTTTGGGCCTAACCTCAAGGTCTATGCCCACAGGCCCACAGACACACATACCCGAAGTCAGGAAAACTCACAGAGACACGCAGAGGCTTTTATAGTTTTTAGAGTTTTAGGCTGATCAGCCTCAGGCCGAGGCATATCACTTGCTAGCTCTCTACCATTCATCTAACCCATGACTCTTATCCTGTTCAGCCATGAACAGGAAAAAGGCTTGGTACCTTTTCTTAGGGCAGCATAGTTGTCCTCTGCTTCTTCTGGCTTTTATCTGGAATTCTGCTCTGTGCTTCCTGTTCTCAAGAGTTTTCTTAGTCTGGCAGCCTTGCCCACACTTCCTGCCTGCCTGTCTTTGGCCAATCATCGCTTTTTATTAAACCAGTGGGTGGGACAACTATTTACCATGAAACAAAAAAATACCCTACAATCCGCAATCTTTCTATCTTCTCCACAAGCACTTCAGAATCATAGCAATCTTCATATCTCAGCCTGAAAACTGGTATAATCACTATACCACAACACTATAACAGACAGTCCTCAAGTTTTAAATAAATTATCTTTAAATGATATTTACCTTACATAGACTTCTAATATCTATAAAATTATAAAACTGAATAATCTATAACATACCAATTTTTATATAGTCCAAGTATTTACATAATCCAACACAACACAGACGTCAACCCCCAAAAATCAAAAATTAGTTAAAAGGAGAAGTGGATAAAAAAAGTACTTCAAAAAATTAAATATCATTCAATTAGAACTACATACATTTTAAAAAATCATAGTAGAAAAATTTCCAGCTTTATAATGGATATCATTACTTATTACCATTGATTTAAATAAACATGGTACTTTGTTTAAATTCTTTTTTTTCATTTTATGCAGAACAGAAAAGAAATAGTTGTTTTCTTTAGGCTTTGTACTTTTTTCTAATCTATATATAAAGCTGAAATTCTAAGCATTTCTTAAGCAGGCAAGCTAAAAAATATTGACCCCATTCTATATAATTCAGTTAGTTCCAGGCAATCCATTCATGTGACAGCCTCCCCAAAATTGCATTATTTACTACTAACAGTCAGCAAGCACTGCAATGTCCATATCCCAGCAATGTGAAGAGATAAAAAGCCTCAGAATTTAACTCCACTTAAATATGGTATAACCACTATAATGATCCATAGATTTTATCTATTAATTTAGGAAAATATTGAGTTACTTATATAAGTTAATATTCTCAACAATTTGACCATAACAATGATTAAATTAACTTAGTGTGGAAATAGTTTATTTTAGTTTGCAGTTTGAGGACATAGTCCATCATGTCAAGCAGGCTGAGACAGCTAATCACATTGCATCTGTAGTCAGATAGCAAAGAGAGATGCATGCCAGTTCTCAACTGGCTTTCCCTATTTTATTCAGTCCAGGAATCCAATCAAAGGATTAGTAGACATTCAGAATCAGATTGTGACCTCTCCTCCCTTTACCTCAACTTAGAAATTCTCTCAAGACAAATCCAGATGTTCGTTTCCTTGGTATTTCTGGATCATGTCAAGTGGCTTATCAACATGAACCATCACATTACCAAATATTGTTTGGTCAACAGTGAATCTAAGAATTGCACAAAAAATAAAAGAACATATATGTGGTGATATATTGTATATTTACTAAAAATTAGTCAGGAATATCAGAGGACAAAATCACCTGTGCGCAAGCCATGATGGTCAGGAAGTGATGACCTATGCCTTTAAACCCATCATTTGGGTGACAGAGATCTCTGTGATCTCTGTGAATTCCAGACCTAAAATCCAGTCAATGGTAGTGCGTACCTTTAGTTCCAGCACTTGGAAGTCAGAGGCAGGAGGATCTCTGTGAATTTAAGGCCAGCCTGGTCTACAAAGCAAGTTCTGGATAGCCCGGACTGTTTAGCATAAAACCTTTCTTGAAAAAACAAAAAATTAAAAACAAAACAAAGCAAAACAAAAAGGCTGGAGAGATGGCCCTGTCCTCTAATATTTCAGACTATTTTTTATTAACTATACAATATATCACCACACATATTAGTAGGTTAATGAACAAGAATAAACATAATTAGTGACACAGGAATGTGAATATGTCAATTATCCACAGCCTTGGATTGTTGAATACCATAGTATAGATAACTAATATGAATGACATTGAGCAGAAAAAGACAAAGGTGCAGACAAGTATTAAGATGATTTTAATGGCGCTGTATTCAGATGAGACTGAGGGAATGCTGAGTACTGTGGATATTCTAAAGCTGACTCCTTTGCCTATAAAGAATGCTCATCATAAAGACACTGGCCTAGGCCACAAGAAACAACCCATTTCTTTTGATCTGTCTTGCCAAGTGCCTCATGGCTTACCTATGTGTTTCTTTTACATGTTGATTCTTGGGTGGCTGGATTACATCTCTGCCTGATTCCACCCTTATTCCCCCCTATCTATGCTTGAATTTTCTGCCAGCTTCTAAGAGCCTTGCCATAGATCAAAGCAGTCCCTTGATTAACCAATGATATTCACAGCATATAAAAAGACATCTCTTATCATGACAGTCTGTGACAATGCAAGACTTTGGCCCAGATCATGAGACCTAAATACAGACCGTTAGTGAAACAAAGACAGATGTAGTACAGCTTTAGTTTTACCAAAAATAAATGCTGAGCTGAACCTCAAGTTGATTTTCTTGCTGAGGTTTTTGTTAGTATCAGACCCAATTACATTGATAGTTGTTTTGCTGCTTAGAAGTGGGTAAAAAAATCAGCTGAACAAGCAGGACTGAGCCATGTACTTGGGGACTGAGTGTTTAAGCTCCATCCACTTGGAATTACTAGAGTTAATTATGGTTGCTTGGAAGTAACTCCAAAGGCAGGTGCAGTGCAGGGAAATGCCCCAGGACACTTGATTACTGAAGAGAGTGAGCTTACATAACAGGATATTCAGGAGATATTGTAAGCCCAGATGTACCATTATATGAAGAAGTAAGTGGATAAAGTTAAATGCTTTAAAATTTTGTCTTTGGACATTAGACTTCTTTTCAGTGAATAGTGACATAACACAGAGAAGAATAACTGACCAATTGCCAAGAATCCTAACAACAGTTTGAGAAAAAAATAAGATCCCCATTGATAAGTTCTCAGAAGCCTTATTCTTTTCATCAGAAACAAAACAATTTGACCTCATCAGTATACCCAGGAAGATGTCATTAAAATGTTCATTAATCTTTAGTGGTTAAAACTGTATTATTGTCTTATCAGTCTAAATGTCTGTGTTGTCTTGTTACCCAAAAAATAAGATGCAAAGCCATTTTGAACACATGGTGAATTATTGCTTGTAAGAGTGAAGAAAAAGATGGAAATTTTGATGCAAAATTTTTATAATTTTTCTAATGACTTTTTAAAAATTACTATCCAATAGATACATCTAATTTCTGTGAAATAATTGAGTGGAATAATTTCAACGATAAGCTTAATCTAGTAATATATTTACTAAAACACAAAAATATAAATTAAACACTATACCTAGTGACAGAGAAACTTGTGAACAAAAGGAATAGAATTAGAAATTCAAAAGGAAGGCTAAAATAAATAAGAAAAAATAATAAATTTTAAAAACTTAAGTCTGGTAAAAATGATGTACTTTATATTTTTATGTTATTTATGTTTTATCTTTTAAAAATACAGTTCTTTATGTTCATAGCTTAAAAAGAGAGAGAAAATGTTTTCTTCCCATGAGTATCTGATTTTGAGGGGCATACAAAGAATATGATATTTATAAGTAACTTGGGAGCATTCAACTAGAAAATATTAACTAACCTCCCACATGCAGAGTTTATGGCATATGTTATAATTTCAGTGCTTCAGCAATGTAAAGAAACAGCATTAAATGTTGGCAAGACAGATCTAAGAATCAGTTAAATAAATAGAGTCAGAAATTGTATTGCAAAGGTGAGGGTTTGAAACTATCAAAGTTTGCACAGCTTTCACTTTGAGAAAGCCAGTGGAAAAACATAACAGAGAAAGGGGGTTAAAAGATAGGAGAGGGCTAGAGCAAGACTATGAGAGTCGGTGTGTGTCATGTTGAAGAAAGGAAGCCAATCCAATGTCATCTCCCCCAATCAAGTAGGAAATATCTCTATCCTGAGCCAGCAGGTATTAGCCCTTGACAGGGTTTTGAGGAGAAAAGTCCAGGGAATCAGAGATAAAGAAGATAGAACAGGTGGGCTTGAGAGGCCTTCTGCTAACTATATCTTACATCAAGCAAGTTTATTAAGTGCACTATCTTATATGCTAATTTCAAGAGGAGATGGGACAGTAAGTAGGTACTGAATCAAGTAGAGTATCAAAAGAAGAACATATAGAATATCTCAAAGGCCCCACATATCAATTACACCATGATCTTAGACTGATGTCTCCCTCTTTTCAGGGGGATAAGCCAACTTCCCAGGAATAACAGCTTTAACTCTTTGAGGCCCTGGTCTCAGACCTAGACTGGGCATGCTAATCTCACTTTTCTGCACAAAACTAGGTGTAAAGAGATAATGAATCATCTGGAAATGAAGGACTGCCCTATACAGATATCTCAATTTAAAATATCTTCAACAATATGGAATAAAAATGATAAACTAAAAGGCCTTACTTAATAAAATGAATTCTAGTCATCTCTCTAGCATACTTCAAAGGAGATTGATTTTGTGCAAAAGCACAAAAGTGACTTTAAGCCTGACCATCAAGAAAGTTGGAGAAGCTGTGTATGCAATCGTAATGGATTCACTAGGGAAACACTCAGGAGCAGCAGTTCCCAAAATGTCTTGCTGCCCTGTTCGACTTACAGTACTTCTTGTTTGAGCCTGGCCTTGTTCAGCCCATGATGCTCTTTTGGGGGCTATGGAAGTGATAGGAACTATCCATCACTTATTTACTTGAACTCTGGGATCATGCCCTAAAAGTCTCCTGAGTTTCAAACTACACCAGGAGTGGTCAAAAACAGAGTTGTGAACAATTAGTTTTCCCTTCAGTTTTTATTAATGACTTGTTATCACCATAAAACACACAGGATAATACTATGTTTTCTTTTCCATCTTCTAAACTGATGCTGATAGGGATTTATTGTATCAGACTTCTGCAAAACTAAATGAAAAAATTATCTGATGCTTCGTTAGTTTACACAGAAATTATGATTCAGTTTGTAAAGAGAAGGAACAGTCAATCTCATAGTGTGAATCATGTTGCTAAATATGTACACTGTCCTTTCACACAAAAGCTTCTGCTTAAAATATTTTATTTATTTATGAGAAGGATATTCCTTTCAGTTACTTAAAAGATTTTAGTAATTTATTATTGACATTCTTGCCTTTGATTTTAAGATTAGTAACTTTAGGTGCTGAATACATTGGTCAATCATTAGGAGCACATTCAGATTTTACAGAATATTAGATTCTTTTAGTAGCACCCACACTGGTGGCTCTCATTGCTACACAAAACTCAAGCTACAGAGAAAATCTGATACCTCTGGACTCTGCTGGAAACCTCCCAACACACACACACACACACACACACACACACACACACATGTTCACATGCTCACAACCACACCACACACACAAATAAATAAAATTTAAATAGTAAACTAAATATTAAGAGAAGGATTAATAGCCCTTAACCAACAGGAGAGGAGAAAAAATTAAAAGATTAAACCTTTAAAATGGGTAATTTGGTAGTAGACTAGATGACAAATCATAAGAGATTTTATTGCAAGTGTCCAGACTGAGTTCTGATAACAAATTCTACATGTTTTTGCTGAGGATTGTTGGCTACTAGTTTAGGAAATAACACACACACACACATAAACACACAAACACACACAAACTATAGATTCAGACAGAGACCTTACTTAATAAAATAAGTTAGGGATACAGAAGAATATCCATCCAATCTTCTGGCCAGTATACATGCACATATACCACATATGTTATATTTTATCTTTATCTATATTTCTACCTATCTTTTTATCTGTCTACCTATATATAGATATCCCACATCTATCTTCTATTTATCCATCATGCATTATTTAATATGTATTTATATTTCTATCTTGCATCTGTCTATCCATTTAAAATGCATTTATCTATCACTTATGTATTTATAAGTGAGTGTATTTATTTGTCTATGTGGGTGTTTTTATTGCGTGTATATTCATATTATATAGAGAGATGAGTGGTACTTATATAACATAAAATATGAAGGAGTTCTTTAGAGCTTGTGGGATGCTTTAGTTTGCACAGAGTGAAAAATGCAGAAAATAGTAAATCCTTTGCCAGGATGAAATATCTCCCATTTTATGTGAATCTTACCTCAACCTTAGTCATAGTCACTTGTGACTTGTTATCTAGAAAAAAACGTACTTATTGTATGCTTTATGAAACTACAGTGAAAGAATGTTGTAGTGAGTAACTGAGTATGCCCTGTTGAGATGAGACTCTTGTTTATAATTTACAAAGGAGACTCTGCTCTTCTTTCCCTCAGGACCCATGACTTTCAGCTCTAGATTCATGACAGCATCTGTATAGGGGAATTAAGATTATCTTTTCAACAACCCTGCTCCACATATGTGCAATTGAAAATATCAGACTGAGACAAGAAACCCATAGAAGCAATTGTAAAATGTTGGGGAAAACTTTTCTGTAAGCTCTTAGAGTCATGCAGTGTCACAAAGAAATCCACAAGAGTCTAATGCCAGGGGCAGGAACAGGGGAGGAACAAGAGAGTTATATGGCTCTGTCTAATTTTAAACAGACTTATTACTTTTGTTTCTGTCAGAACCTAATATCTTTGGATATTTCAGAAGTTAGAAACTAGCATTAAGTGACATTGAAATTGACTATTTCACAGATTTTTTGTGTCTCATTTTAAAAGTAATTTTTATTAAAAATAGATTATTTTCTTATATAATACATCCTAATTATAGTTTCCCTCCATCTACCACTCTTAGTTTCCCCACCTAGAAAGAAAGATCAACTTTCTGTCTCTCAGTAGAAAAGAACAGGCTTCTAAGAGATAAGGGTAAAAAAAGAACAAAATAAATTATAATTAGATAAAATAAAAATCATAGTAGCAAGCTTGAAGAGCCAAGCCACTAGTTAAGTAAAAGAGCACTAAGAAAAATTCAAGACTTAGAAACTCACTTATTTAAATATTCAGGACTTTTGTGAAATTACTGTGCTAATAAGTAATAATATGCAGACAGAGGACCTGGTGAAAACCCTGAGCTGCTTGCTTCAGTCTCTGTGAGCTCATGTGCCCTCATGTAGTTGAATCAGAGGAACTTATTGTGTGGCTACCTCCATCCTCTCTGGCTCTTACAATGATTCTGTCTTGTTTTACATGGGGTCCTTTGAGATAAAAGATGGAGACATACAATTTAAATTTACTATCAACATAATGTGTGGATGTAAGTTTCTATTTTTTGGGGGTCAGCTGCTGAAGAAATCATCTCCCAGGATAAGTGGATTAGGTACTGCTCTATAAATATAACAGAATGTTATGAGGAATAATGCTATTTATTTTGAAGGCAAGTAGTGTTTTGCTTTACTTCAGAAGTCTAGACTAGTCATTGGTTCTTGATGTCTCAAGCAGTATCAGGTATGGGTTCCTCCTCATGGGATGGGACTTAAATACAATCAGACATTTATTGGCTACTGTCATGAGGTCTGTGCCCTCATTGCCTAGCATATTTGCCAGGCAGGACAGAACCTAGGGCAAACATATTGATCTCAGTTGGTGACCATGTTTCTGTTTTGGTGTCCAGAAAAGTACCTCCTCACCAAAAGACAATGTAATATAGGGCTGAACCACCTCTCAAAGTTCAATGAGTTGAGTGTTTATTGTCCTGAGCAATGAGGTCCCAATGTCCGTTTTTGAAGAACAACATAGCCTGGGTTGTTTGGGAATTGCCATGGGACCCCCTTGGATGACAATTTAACTTTATTTTATCTAGTTTTGTCACTAGAAGCCCCATATGCTTACAAGAGATGCCCTGTTGGAACTCCAGATCATCCACTACTTGGGATCACCTTCATAGATTTTTCAGTTGGTCTCCATATCACCCCTAAAATACCCCCTAATTTTAGCTATCTCTCTACACATACTTTTTTCTCCTCTCCATCTTGCCCTCAACCTGATACCACCTCACTCCTGTTCCACTCTTTCTCAGAATGCCTGGACTTATGTGTAGCTTTCCAGTTCCATATCATTAATCAATAGGTTATATTTTTATGTTAATAACAATGTTTTCTTTATAACTACAGTGTTTTATTGTGACTCCAAAATAAGAATGGTAGGACCTCCAGATAATCTTTTAGTGTTCAGGATTGTTTTAACTATTCTGAGTTTTTTGTATTTCCATATGAACTTGAGAATTGTCTTCTTTGAGGTTTATACTGACTTCTTTTGTTGATGCTTTTGTGGGTCTGATGTAGATCTTCTGCATATATTTTATAGTTCTGTAATTTAGTGTTCTTATGGGACTCCTAACAGTGGGAATGTGGAGTATCTTTGACTCTTTTGCCTGCTCATTTTATTTTGTTGTTGCTGCTGCTGCTGATGTGTGTGTGTGTGCCTCCTTTCTTTTAAATTTGTTGGTATAAGAATTTTATAACCTGTGTTTCTTTGTTGCAGTTAACCTCCTTAAGCTGTAGTTTTCCTTCTAGTACCTTCTATTGGGCTTAATTTGTAGATATATATTGTGCAAATTTTGCTTTATCACAGGAAATCTATTTTTCTTCATCTATGGCAATTGAAAGATTTTCTGGGTATAGTATTTATGAATGGCATCTTTGATTTCTTAGAGACTATAGCATATCTATCTTGGCCATTCTTGCTTTTAGAATCTCCATTTAGAAATCAGGTGTAATTCTAATAGGTCTACTTTATACGTCATTTGGAGTATTTTCCTTGCAGCTTTTAATATTATTTTCATCTATATGGTTAATATTTTGATTATTATGTGGTAAGAGGACTTTCTTTTATGGCAAATTCATTTTGTATTTTGTATTCATTTTGTAACTTTATAGGCATCTTAAGATTATAAAAATTTCTGTTGTAAATTTTTGAAAATATTCTCTGTGTCTTTGACCTGGGTTTCTTCATTTTCCTTTATTCCTATTATTCCTTTATTTGTTATTTTCATATTGTTTCCTATTTTCTGGATGTTCAAAATTTCTGGCTTTTTAAAATTGAGATTTTATTTGACCTATGTACCTATTTCTTCTATCATGTCTTTACAACCTAAGAGTCTCTCTTTTGTTTCTTACATTGGGTTGGAAAAGCTTGCCCCTGAACTCTCTGTTTGAATTTCTACATATTTAATTCACAGATTTTCCTCAGTTTTAGTTTTCTTTTATGATTCTACTTTTATTTTTAGATATTCAATAATTTTATTCATTGCCTTCCATTGTTTGTCAGGGTTTTCCTGGATTTCATTAAGAGATTTATTTTTAGGATATCTGCCATTTTTTTACACAATGTTATAAGGTCTTTCGTGCTTAATCTATGCTGGAATATTCAGGAGCTCATGTGATATGATTGTAGGGATTTAGCAGATATATATTGTTCTGGATGTTTTTAATTGTGTTTTATAGTATTTTCTATGCATCTGGCTCTAGAATTTGAAATTATAGTTTTAGGTGTGCTGATATCTGATTTTTCCTTTGTTGAGTGGATCTTTTGGTGTTTTGCTTCTTTCTGTTTCTGCTCTGGTTCTTAGAAGATTGTGGTGGTTGTGAGTTCCCTGAAATAATTTATGTGTATCTAAAAGCTGTTTCAGGTATAATGTATTTCTCCATAGTGGGAGCTAACACTTAGGAATAAGGATAGACTAGGCACCTGAAGTTATTTACAGAAGAGAATAGAGCAAAGTGTTCTACAATGATCTCCTTATTTAGTCTCCTTGGGAAAAGAGGCAAAAGAGAATGTATGGAGTATATCCCAGAAGATCTTCAATAGAGCTTCGGATATAACACATGGAAATTGGATCTGGAAAAATGGAAGGAGAGGAAAAACACTTTTGATACGTCTACCCTACCTGCTTTTCTAACAGAAATAGCATATTGGTTAACAGAAAATGTCTGTTAGAGTTGGCTGCTAGGGTGAATCAAATAGTTTGTGGCAGGAATGTTGTAAAGGAAAGCTCTGTGAGATCTACAGGAGATATGGATGAGTGGGAGAAGGCTTTAGCAGCTGTTCTCTTGTGAAGCATGGGGTGAGACTGGACAACTGGATTTGGTGGAGACTGCAGGCCAGTGAAGAGTTTCAGTTACCTTATCCATTTTCCTGACCTGAAAAATCTAGTGTGCCTGCTTTTACTCGTGGTTGTAATAATAGAATAAGATGGAGGGAGTTCCAAGGAAGAAATTTCTGTGATCCATTGGTGAAGGGTTCAGAGCTGAAAAGGAGAACACAGCATGTTTTCTGCTACAGGGCTGTGGATAGACAAGGGGATTAGATCTGAAGGAACATGGGGAGAAGTGAAGATCTATAGTCATCTTACTGCTTCCCTCGCAGGAGTGACCTATGTGTTAGCAAGAAATGCCTATTGGAGTAAGGGACTAGAACAAAACAGTAAGTGGAAAGGAAGGGTATTAGGGAGAGTATTTGTTAAATTCAGTAAAGATCAAGGTTGGGGATGCTTACATAGATGTTCTGCTGCAAGCTGGAGATGAGACTGGGGGACTGGAACTTGGACTACCTCCATCCTTAGTGGCTTTCAGGCCATTAGGCTCCATCCCCATACTTGAAGATTTGTAGTCAGCCTACATGAAGTCACATGTTTAATTATTTTTGAAAGTCTAACAAGCCCTTTGAAGCAATAATTGTCGTTTTTATTGAATAGTCAATCCAAACATTTTACAAATTAGCAAGCATGACAACAAACATGTAAGCCTATACATATTGAAGAAAGTAATTATACTAAGAGGAAATTCAAACCTCAGAGATCATAGTTGAAGAGTTTGTTATTTTTGAACAGAAGGCAAAAAAGAAATTTGGAACACAAATGTGGCTAAAATTAAAAACAAGGGGGCTGAGTGTTGAGAAGCTCAATGACATTAGCACAGAGATGTTCAGCAACCAATGGCTTGGGTTTACAGTCTGGGTTATCCAAACTGATAAGATGGAAGCTAGAGAGTAAAAGGAGAGAAACATGGTCACCAGGATGAGGATGGTTCGTGTGGCTTTGTCCTCATGAGAAGGCCTTTGGGAGAGGTTGTGGCTATGGATGTGATGGACTCTATGCTTGTGCCTATGCAGGACAAGGACCATGGAGCCACTGGCCCAGGCCATGAGAATCAGGCATATAATATCATTTAGGGATAAAATCACTCCTTTTAATAAGAAAGTCAATCTATCAGGTGTGTTTGAGGAGCAGTATTTGTGCATTCCTTTAGCACTCAGGTTTTTACTATTATTTGGGTCAGTTTTAATTGTAGCAACAGGAAAATTGAGCACAAGCTGTGTGATCCAGCAAAGGAAACAGCAGGTGCCAATGCACTTTGATGATCTAATTCTGAGGTTTAGCAACCCAAAAGTATGGGGGTGGAGCTTAATGGCCTGAAAGCCACTAAGGACAGAGGTAGTGCTGAGGGAGACCCCTCTGGCAGCTCTGTACAAATAAATAAGAAGTTTGCACCCAGCCTCCCCCAGGTGAAATGTTAATCCAAAAGTGCCTACTGTCTGAGGGATACCTTTGGAGAAAAGAACCAGAGTGTTTGATATGGCCAGCTGATTGAGAATAATGTTTGTTGGTTTCACCACTTGTGAAGTAAAATATGGGAAGTTATACAGATAAACGAGGAGAAAATTGGCAAGTATTCCAGCAGTGGTCTGAATAAGAAACATTGTTCCCCAGTTTAAGTTAATGGAAACTAATGCATCCATCTCTAGCAGTGACTTGAAGTTTGCTTTATTTGAATCAGAGAAATTCACAGATAGGTTATTACCTGTGTTTGTCTAAGTGAGAAAAGACCTCCCTAGAGTTATGGTATTTGAACAGTTCCTACCTGGTTAGTGGCACAGTATATCACTTTTATGAATACTTTAGAAGATGGAACTTTGTAGGAAGAAGTTTATCATTGAGAGGGAGTGGAGAAGGCTTGAGTGAAGATGACCTTATCCCACTAACTGTTGTTTTTCTTGTTTATGTTTAGTTATGCAGCTGCCTGTTCCTCCCTCCATACTGTTTCTCAGAGTTTGGCAACATCCCATTCATGAATACATTATCCTTGTGTAGCCATGAGCCAAAATAGACTCCTTTCTTCTCTAAGCTGTTTCCTGTTATAATACTTTATCACAGCAATGGACAAAGCAACTATTTTTTACTCCTTCCACATCTAGAAATGTCTTTTCTATCAAATAATTTTTGTTTTGAATATTAACATTAAACAGATCTTTTGATGCACAGTGACTTTTAACAGCATTGCTTGTAGCCATCCACTGGAAGATCTCCACTCTAGTCACTGGAAAAGTCAGTGAACTGTCATTGCTCTAGGAGGGTTCTGTACGGTTGTGGTCCTGATGATAAAATCTTTACAACTGCTACCATTTGAGGGAACATCAATATTTGCAAAAGAGGAAAATAATAGATTTCACAGGTGTATCTCTCTTCTTTTATCTTTGAAAACTAACAGTGAATCACTAATTCTAAAAGAAATCCTCTATGAAAGACAGTAAGCAATGCAGAGAAGACAGTGTGGAGCTACTTGCTTCTTACTTGCCTTTAGAAGAATGTGGCTTAGCAGGTAAAGTTGATTCCAAGCCTGATGATCTGAGTTTGATCCATGGAACCTATATAATAGAAGAGCAAAACTAAATGCTATAAATTGTCTTTGCCCTCCAAATAAACAACATGGCATGCACACACAACTGTGTATACTAAAGATGTAAAATAGCGCTGGAGAGAAGGCTTGGTACTTAAGAGCACTTTATACTTTTCCATTAGAACCAAGTTGAGTTCCCAGCACACAACTTAAGTTCACAAGTCCCTGTAATTCTAACAACAGGGTTTTTCTGTTTCAAAGTGGACTCTGTGGACACTGTACTCAGGTGTATAAATATGTGCTAGCATGCTCCCCCACACACAAACATGAAGAGAAAAATATATCTATTAAAAATAAAAGTGCATTTTTTGAACATATAAAATACTAGAACTTGTTTTATAAATAACTCATAAACCTAACATTAAACTAAAAATAAAAAACAAGATAGGTTCAATCCCAGCATTTTGAAGGCATAGACAGCAGATATTTTGTGAGTTTGAGGCTATATTGCTCTATATAAGGTGTACCAAGCCAACCAGGGCTGCATAGTGAGACCTTGTCTCAAAAATACATGAAAAAATAAAAGAATAAATTTAGAACCTCTGCACAGGAAATCAAACAAGACACAAAGAAAACTGTACTTGTGTGAGTAGAGAATCTACACAGAGAAATCCCAATAGCAAATGAGATACCTATGATGTTAAGTATTTTTGAAGTTTAGCAAAAATATATGTATACTATTAAGGCAAACACCAAGGGCCAGGATATAGCTCAGTAATCAAGAACTTGTTTAGAATATACAAGGACCTGTATTCAATTATTACTATTACAAAACCCTGAATGACAAGAGCAAAGTCAAGAAAGCAATACTGAAGGAATAATAAGGAAAAAAGTAATGTAAAATCAAGAACTCTCTTGATTGTATCAAGTGTTTATAATCCACTTGTATAGTAAGTTTATCTATCATGTTAATATATGAGACAAAATTAGAGAATGTAGTTAAGGATACCATGTTGGCAATATTTAAGGTAGAATGGGATCAATCCATAAAATTCAAATATATAATATGTACATGATACATATTTATAATATATGATGTTAAATATACAATTATTAAAATAGAAAATTTGGCGAAGTTGAGTGGAATCTGCCTCTACATCTATCAGTCCTGAGGAAGAAGCAGCAGATATCCATCAGCTCAATGCCAGCTTGGTGTACACAGAAAGTTTCTGTCCAGTCAGAGCTACAGTGAGAGAATCTGTCTCAGACATACCAATTTCCACTCAAATAAATGATAGAAAAAAATCAATTACAACATAGAGTTTTTTACAACATTAAAGTTAGGCTCTATCAAAACAAGAATTGTATTTATTTTGGTAACCAAATTTCACTTTTTAAAAAAATTAATGCTATTACTTTATAACTAGTTAGATAACTAAAATTTGGAAAATATGAAAATCTAAATAAACACAGGTGGATTAAAAGAAGAAAATGCTAAAAATTGAAATGTTTTAGTAGATACAAAAGCTTTTTGATACAGATTCTATAAAGGCACTGTCACTCTGGTCATGTGTTAGCCAATCAATGTGTCTAAGGACTGTAATTCTTCCTGCTTCACAGTCTTGGAAATGTCTTAATCAATTTTCAGTAACATTTTTATTATGTTTCTTAAAATATTCATTTACCTTCATCCAACGGTCCTAGGAAGTTACCATAGAAATAGAATCAGTTATGTCATAAGGTGCATCTTGTTCCCCAAAGCCAGTAAGGAAGAAGTGGGGGAGGTGGGTGGGTGAATGTTACAGAAAATGTTAAGATGGAAATTCTAAGATTTAGGACAGCATTGTACCACAGGTTTTTAAGTCTCCTGGCCAGCCTGACACGCTTGCACACTGAACAAAGTAGATCATTTCAACCCAATAGTTCCTGAGTAGTTTTGAGCAATTTTGTTAGAGCCTGTCTCAAAAATTTTGCATATTTATGTTATATTCTTAAGAATTTCCAGAGAACAAAACAATCAGACAAGAAGGGGACAACTTACCAAGTATGTTTGCTGGGGCAGGAGCCACTTTGGTCATACTCAGAGCATATGCACAGGAGGGCATTTTATCTCTGAGATAAAGGCTTGACACATGGTGAGATCATCCTCCTGGGAGGTGATTATCATTTTATCCTATAGTGCAGTGACAGTATCTGCATGGAGATTAGGAATCATCTCAGAAAAACACCTGCATTGTGTTAAAATCTCTGAAAGAGATTAGGGTTATTAGAGACAGATCAGGCTAAGGGAGAAAGATTACAGAGGAAAAACACTACATGACATGGCTTTAAAACACCAGACAGAAATGACAAAGGAGACAAGTTCACTGAAAATAAGGTGAGCTGTGTATCTTGACAACTTTAGGGCTTAACTTTTTGGGTAAATATTTTACTATCTGAGGGATTTACACCATGAACACAAAAGGGAGAAGATGAGGGCTAGGTAAAAGTAAACTGTTAAATATGACTTTTGGTCTTAGCTAAAATGAATTATGGTCTGACTGTTAGAAGTGAATTTGGAAAAAAAAATGTCATTTATGGATTCTCAAGTGTGTATGTTATTTTTGGTATATAAGATTTATCAAAATAATAAGGTCAGTGGCTTAGTGGCTGATCTTGTGAAGGTAATGCTGCCAAGTTCTATAATCTGAGTTTGTATCCTGGAACTCACATAGTGGAAAGAAAAAACTGATTCCCCAATTTGTTCTTTGACGTGTGTGTGTGTGTGTGTGTGTGTGTGTGTGTGTGTGTGTGTGTGTGTGTGTGTGTGTGTGTGTGTTTCACATGCAAGAAAGTCCTCACAAGCATGCCAGGTGCCTACAAAGTCTAGTAGAGACCATAAATCCCCTGAACTTGAATTATAAGTGGTTGTTGGTGCTGGGAAGTAAACCTTGGTCCTTTGTCTTATGATATAAAACAGTCAGTTATATCATAATTTGGCAATTAAAAAAATCAAATATATAGCTGGTTTCATTCAAGAAGATTGTAATTTCATATTTAATTGGTAGAAAAATCTAGGTCTAAGAGTAAACACTGTGCAATAATTTAGTAAAGATAACCCATTCACCTGACATAATTTCTTCTGTTGAGAGGACCAGAAAAAGTTCTACTATGTAAAGCAAAAAAATATTTTAAATTTAAAGATACTAGGAAAGTCTCTTATTTTCTTATGGGTATTTTCTAAGATTTTATAGCTCTGTCTGGATTTAGGCAGATTAACGTCCTTTTCATCTCCTAACACATTAGATTTTAGAAGTTAATATCAGGAATAAAAGGTATTAAAATTATTGATTCCATGAATCTTTTATATCTCTCTTCTTTGAAGCAACATTTTCTAAGAGCTTCTTGTTTACTTGATATACAATTTGGGTGCATTTATTTCAATGTTTTAAGAACTCTATTTCATGCATTTACTATTATATATTTGAGCAGTGGATATGTGGATTTCAATTTTCATCTAGTATAAACAAGGATTCCTTAAACTCCTTAGCAAATGGATATAATTAGCAGTGTACATGTATTTGGATGGCATAGATATAATTTAAAAACATTGAATTAGAAAGTTTTATGCTTCTTTTAAAATTTTTTATTTATGAATTTAAACTTTATACACACATATGTATAATACAAAAATGTAATATATGTGTGTATAGGCATATATATGTACAAGCAGCCTTTTTTATATGACTCACAGAATTCAATTACTGCTGATAATAGCTCACAGGTATTGGGGTGTTGTTTATGCAACTATGGTTTGCACAAGATCATTTCTCAAACACCAAAGGAAAAGTGACTCTCCTGCTCTCAGCACTGATCATGTGCCAGTGGCTCTCTATATAGATGTAGAGCAACAGTATCCCATTTCCTTTCTGTGATGACTGTTTAACATTGTATGGGCTTTGTGCATGTAACCATAGGGGCTGTGAGTTCATATTGGCAGCAGGCATGTTATACATGAAAGCATTTTATATCTCTCCTCTATATCTTGTAATCTTTAACCATTTTCCCCCTCTCATTCATCCTTATCACTTGACAAGTTATGTCAGTGCAAACCACTGTCCACTGCAAGAAAGAGCTATTTTTGTGCTGGTTTAGTGTAGCAAAAAATCTCTGAGTACAAATATTAAAAGGCAATGGTTTATCAATATGACTACTTAACAAAATAGCTGTTGTAGATTGCCCTATAGGGGCTGTGATCTCCCAAATCTTGGTGATTTGACCAGATTTGTAGAACAAGACATGAATTCTCTCTTGAGACATAGGCTACAATTTAATCAGAAAGCAAGTGGTTATCTCAATAACAGCCATGCCACTAATGTAGCAGTGGGCACTTCTTGCTTGGGTAGGCCATTATTGTAGCATGTGGGGTCCAGTGCTGAGTAAAGCCAATTATTTTCTCTTCTATCAGCTATCACAGCACATCCAACACTATGCCAACTTGCCAACAAGAGTTTTCCCATCATCAAAATTTATTTCTCTATGTTCTATAAGTAATCCGTACTCAGGAGTGTAAAAAGGTTTTTGTCAAACTATCTTTGAACCACCAGACCACAAATAATTACCCAGAGACTTAATATTAATTATGAGACTTTGCTTTAGGCTTTTTACCAACTAGCTCTTATAACTTAATTAACTCAGATTTTTAAAAATTCTGCTATATGGCTTTTTTTACCCCTCCTTAATATAGCATATTTCACTTGCTTTAAATCTTCAGGTGAAACACCAGTTCCTGCTTCCTCCTCCAAGTTGTTTCTGTCTCTCTCCCTGGAAGTCCTGCCTGTTACCTCCTGAGTAGATATTGTATATTTAACTACTTTTAAACCAATTAGAGAAATTCACTTTACATGGTGTATAAATATTCTGTAACACAGGAGTCTCCAAATAATAAATAAAGAGATATATACCACCGACAAGAAGCAGGATTTTTTTCCCTTGGAAACCTATGGTGTCTGGTACAACCACATTGAATATCTCTGTTAAAATTTTCTTTAAATTGTATTTTCCATTCAAGTTATTTACTGGTAAATTATTATAGGCCTTTTCCAAATATCATGAGCTTTAGTTAAATTATACATTTTCCAAATATTCTAGATTCATCTTTCTTCATCTCCCTGATACAAATGACTTGAAAGTATGACTTTACACCATGCAGTTTATGGTTCACTTAGGCTATTATTTCCAGAAGTTATTGTTTCTGTTCTATTCTGTTCAGTTTATCAGATGAAGATGATTTTTAGCTCATTTCAGCACATCTCTCAAGCCTCAAATGCTCTGTTTTCAAGCACCAATCAATATGAACCCCCCAATCTCCTGATAAAACTCTCACCAACCTTTTGTACTTACAGGAATACAATAAAAATCTCACTTCAAGATTAAAATGGATAGCCAAAAAAAAATCTGCCTGAACTTTCAGAAAAGATCAGTCCATCTTATGTATTTTCTCAAGGTCACCATTACTTCATCAAAAATGAATTTAAAAATTTCAAACTATGTATAATTTGTAATATATGTATTAAACCCTGTGCACTGCCTAACTCTGCAAACATCTTACAGACAATTGAGTACAAAATGCTGTCATATGACAGATTAGAAATTAGCCCATAAGGCCAGGAGTAAGTTCTATAAAGATGCTCTTTTTAAATAGCTGAAATTCCTAGATACTTGGCAATTTCTCCTACCTCCATGTAAGTCAATAAATTTAATGACTGAGACTATTATCAAGGCTGTTCCTGTTGTGAAATTTCTACAAAACATTCTGGTTGGTCAGATCTAAGTATAAGATATTGTTCAGTCTATGATATATCCAAAATGTAGTTTCTATAATGAAAACTCTGAGATGCTTCAAAATCACTAGAATATGCTGCAGCCTCTGCAATGGCTTTGATAACTATTGTTGACAATTTCTTTCACAATTCCATTACCTAGTTGTTTACAGTTCACAAAGGTGATAGAGCCATGGATGGTGAAAAAACATGAATATATTAATAAATAAGCTACTAGAACATGTAACTGTGGTATGATATTTTGTTTGTGCTATAACAAATAAAGCTTGTCTGGAGATCCGAGGGTGGAGTTACAGTTACAGTGTCTGTTTAGACATAAATAAGCATACACACACACACACACACACACACACACACACACACACACACACGAAAGAGTGAGAAGTGATTCAATGCATTCCATAGGTTGTTGTGTATTTATAACAGTAGTAATTAAAGATTATAAATTTGAGAGTGGATTGGTAGATACAGGACAAAATGAGGTGTAAAAGAGAGGGGTATAAATTATATAAATACAGTACTCATATTAAAACTCAAATAAAATTCTAAGATATAAATAAATGAATAAAAATTAAATATTTTATATTGGATTATCCTTTTCACAAGCTGGTGACAAACATTTCCCATAATTATTTCAGTAAAATACATTATCATAAGCAATTTTTGAGACTTCGTATAAATCTACATCCTATTTGACTCTGAATGATTTAAGAATGTTTTATTTAGTTTGCCAATGTGATGATACATCAATATTTCAAGTTATGTGAAGGTGTGTACATATAATTGTTAGTGTGTGTAATACATAAGATGTACATTTTTATACAAGCAATTCTGAAAATAATTGTTAGTTTGTACAATACATAAAATGTGCATTTTTGTACAGGTAATTCTGAAAAAAAAATAATACTTTTATTATATGACTTCTTAGATCACTTTATGTCATAGAGGTCAATTCACACAGACTTTTTTTGATTGATTATATCCATAGACATTTGCTGGAAATTCTCATGTTTTCATTTTCACCACCCAATAAGTATTCAATTGATAGCCATCTCATATACATGACAATATACTTCCTAACTGTGTCATGCCCATATCTACCTATCAAGTACCCTTCAAGACATGGCAGCTTCACTTAGGTATGTTATAGTCTATATGACAGTTGGAATTACTGTGCATCTCTAATGTATGATGCTACCAAAGGAAATAACAGTGTCTGATCCACCTTGAGGCTTGCATTTGCTGCAAGAAAGATGGAACAAATTTGTCAGAGACTAGAACCTATCAGAACCTGTGATACATTCAGTAAAAATATTCCCATGAAAAAGCATGGAGAAAATGGACAAAATATGAGAAATCTATTTCCATAAATGCACAGACATGTATCTATGAAATTGTTAGGTCATGAAAACATTTTTGATATTTATATTCTTGTTTAATAATTCTTTATTATTTTAAATGTTTCCTTTCCCTCTTCTCAGTTGCTTCCAGTCCTTTCTCAGCCTCCTCCCACCTGGTCCCTCAATGTATTCCCCGGAGAACAGGGAGTCTCAAATGAGTCAGTTCAGTTTGGCACATCCAGTTGAGATAGGTAAGAGTCCTTCATCCCAGTATTAAGGCTGAGTTAGGTGTTTCTCTTTAGGGAACGGAGTCTGAGATATTAGTTCACGCACCAGGAACATAGTCTAATCCTACTGCAAGAGGCTCCATAAAATGGTCACGCCTTTAGCAAGCAGTCCTTTCTTTGAAGAGTAGTTTCTTTTCCTGAAGGTTCCTCAGTGATTAGTTCAGTGTCAATAATCTTCCAGTATCTTCTGTCAGCCATCTCTATGAGTCTTCTCCTTATGATCCTGATCCTTTTGCTCACATACTCTCTCCTCTCACTCTCTCTTCAGCTGGACCAGGAGCTCAACCTGGTGTTTAGCTGTGCATCTCTGCTTCTGCCTCTATCCATTGCTGGATAAAGTTCTATAATGACAATTAGGGTAGTCATTCCTTTGATTATAGTAGAAGTCCTGTTTAGACACCCTATCTACTATTGCTTGGAGTCCTAGCCAGGGACATTTGTGGGTTCTTGTGGTTTCCTTAGCACCAGGTTTCTTTCTAACCAACAGAGGTCCCCTATATCAAGATATCAATTTCTTTTTCCCCTCTCGGTTGCTTCTCTCACCTAATCATCCCCTTCCCTCATAATGTGTTCCCATCTCCCCTTGCTGTATTACTATTATGATCCCAATTTACTCAAGAGATCTCTACTTTCCCTTCCCAGAAGATTCTCACTTAAGTTCTTTCTGTTACTTAGCTGTTCAGGGGTTGTAGTTTTCAGCCTGGCTATTTGCTTAATGTCTAAAATCCACTTATCAATGAGTATATATACCATGTCTATCTTTCTGAGCTTGTATTACCTCATTCAGAATAATATTCTCCAAATCCATCTATTTGCCTGCAAAATTTAGAATGTCATTATTTTTATTGCTAAGTAGTACTCTGTTTATAGAGTGTCAGTGTGGAAGAGACCTAACAGAAGGGAATAGACAAGCACAGTAGATCAAGATGTTTTGGAGTGTCCTACGGAACAAAATTTACTTCACTTATGTCTGATGGTAGAAACTTAAAATGGAGCCACTAGCCTAGATCTTTGAATTTCAAATCAGAGGGTCAGTGAAGTAGAGCACAAGTAGACTTGAGTCAGTCATATAAGCTATTTTCAAAAAAAACTGAAATTGTCCATGTACAAAATCTTTGCTTTCCCTAATTTCTCTCACTGGATCACATCATTAAGACTGGACTCCAGACTACTCCTGTAGATAAACTCAATCCACAATAGTTGCTTGATCATCTGTAGGCATAAGATGTTCTCCAATTCATTGTAATTACTAATTTCAGATTTTGCAATGAAAATTTAAAAATAGGTCTTAACTTGTGGAAATCTGTAGCCACTATCATGAAGGCTTAAGAAAAATGCTCATTCCTAATTTGTAATGTAATGAAATTGCCTAAATCAACCAGTCATTAATGACCCCCATTGTTTCAAACAAGTTAAAGAATACATGAATTAAAAAAAAAAAGTATTGTTGGTTATTAGTAGAAAGAGACAAAGGGTAGGGAAGCATGATTTTTAAAAAATGTAAAAATATTTATTAAACACAGCTTTGGCTATTAAAGAACACTGAATATGTAAACAGAATGAAGGCAATCGAGTAGAAGATGACATAGGGGCACACTAGGATCAGGATGGTGTGGATTTCTCATGAGGTGAGATTCTGAGGGAAGAGTGGGCATTGTGGAGGTACTGTACCTGCTTCTTGTGCCTGTTGAGAATAGTGACCATAGAGTTACTGGCCCAGGCCATGAGACCCAGATAGAGAAAACAAATGAAACTAATCAAAAATAAATATAGTTGTGTGCTGCTAGAATCAAATGGTAAGCAGTAGCCTACATTGAATTTCCTGGTAAAATTTATGTTGGTATTAAGGCCAATCACACTCATAGTAATTTTGCTTATTCAAAGTAAGTACACAGGACAGCTGAGTGAACAGGTGGACCAATGTACTTGATGGCTCTTTGTTTAACCTGGAGGTGCTGGGGCTAATTGTGACAGCTTGGAAACAATTCAAGAGGTAGTTGGTATGTAAAGAAATATCCTGGGATATTCTCTTAATATAGACAATAACTTTATATGCGATGTTATCCAGGGAAGATTTCAGCCCAAACACTACCATTGTCTGAGGAATTCCTCTGAGATAATAGACAATGAATTGACTAGAGCCAGATGTTTTAAAACCTCATCTTTGAGCATTAGACACTTTCCAGTGAACAAATATATAAAATAATGGAACAAAACTGACCAGTCACCCAGGATTCATACAGCTGTCTAGGACAAGAAAAATATTCCCATTGACAAATTCTCATGATCCATCTTCTTGTCATCTAAAAAACACAACAACAAAGCAAAACAATGTATTTATGTCAACAGAAATAAAGAGAAAAAATTAACATTTGCAGTAATTTACTTTTTTCTTTTTAAGGATTTTTTATTTAAAAATTGTGTTTAACCATGGATCTCTGCGTCTCCTTCCATCAGTTGCTAAATGAAGGTTCAATAATGGCAATTAGGGTAATCATCAATTTGATTTCACAGGAAGGCCAGTTCAGGTACTCTGTTTACTATTTTTGTCATCTTAGCTAGGGTCATCCCTGTGGATTCCCCAGAATTTCCCTAGCAAGTTTTCTCCCTATACCCTAAAATAGAGCCTTCTATCAAGATATCTGTTTCTTTGTTCTCAGTATCCATCCCCTCAACTCAAACATCCCACTTTCTTATTTTCTCTTCCCCCCTTACCCCCCCCACTTCTTCATGCTCCCAATTTACTCAGGAGATCTTATCTATTTCCTCTTCCCAGAGAGATTCATTGGTGCCTCTTTTAGGGTCTTCTTTTTTATTTACCTTCTATGAGGTTGTGGATTGTAGCCTGGTTACTATCTTTTGCTTTACATCTAATGTTCACACATATATAGTACATAGTATGGTTATCTTTCTGGATCTGTGTTACTTCACACAGAATGATTTTTTTCTACTTACATCCATTATTAGCATTAATTTCTTACTAGCCTAAATAAAACCAGTATCACATAACCTTCACAACCTTTCCCTCTGGTAACTGTTCCTCAAGTATTTTTTATGTTGTCTTTCATGGAAAAATAAGTTGAATTTGCTATGATCAGTTAATGAACTTTCAGGATCAAGACACTTAAATAATTTTATTTTAAAATATCTGCCCATTAATCAGATGTTTCTCATATATTAAAATATCATTAATTTAGCCTTTTTATAATCATTAAAAATATAGTTTTCTTAAGATTAAAGACACAAATCTTTCAACTATATATGAATAAGTCATTTAGAAATTTTTAATGGTGTCTCTATTAAAAGGTATTTTGTAAAGATTATATAGAAAGCTCAATAATAAAGCATTCATCACAAGCATGAGAATGTGAGTTAAGTACCCCAGCATCCATGTCACAGCTGGTAAAAATGAAAGTCATTAGTAATCCCAGCACAGAAAAGGCAGAGACAAGAGTTGTCACTTTGTACAAATGATTTTGTCCTTTTCTGTACAAAAGCTTCATAGCTTCAGTGGTCTTATTTATTAAATTATTGATTTCAATGCCCATGCTATTAGGGTCCTGCTCAGAAGAGTTCCAAATGGAAATACCCATTATTCTGAGAATGGTTATAGATGGTTGGTTATAGTCAGTCCATTAGGACCTAACCACTGTCTTAGTTTTTACATGATCCCACAAACATGCACTGCCCACATGTCAGCAGGAAGCAACCTTAAGAAAAACTACTAAAATTGGGAAAGGGAGTAGGAACTATAACTCAGCTGCTAAAGACATTTGCTGCTTTTGCAGAAGACTCAAGATCAGTTCCCAATAGTGAAATGGTAATTCACAACCTCCTAAAACTCCTGCTCCAAGGGATCCGATTCCTCCTTCTAGTTTTTTATGATGACATATGTATGATGCACAGACATACATGTATGCAAAGTATACATACTAAGTAAAATAAATAAATCCTGCAGTGATGGCTAGCTGGAGCTCTGGGAGGCTCATTAAATCAAGAGTAGCCACTGAAGGTCCATCGGGAAAGGGAGCTGGGCCCACCAGGGGTAGGCGACTGTTGACTGGCATGAGCAGTGTATGGAGCCTTGAGGAGTAGAATCAGACTGTGTTCCTGTGCGTGGGCTGGCATCTTAGGACCCATTTCCTGCTGAGGAACACCTAACCCAGTGTTAACTTTGAGATAAGTAAATTGGACTTCCCTGGAGCGGATTGCCACACTGAGCTGACCCACGTTGGAACTTCTTGACCTTTGGGGGGAGGGGATAGGCGAATGCAGAGGGGAGAGGCTGAAGGCTGACAGGAAGGGATTGGGAGGAGGGAGGGGAGGAGGAGCAGAAGTATACATAGATAAAAATGACATTTTTAAATAAAATAAATAAATTTAAACAGTAAATCCAATAAATAAATAAAAAAGAAAGAAGGATTGATGAGATAACTGGGCCAGTAAAATGTTTGCATTTGTATCACAAGGAACTGAGTTCAAAAGCAGATGCACAATCTATCTAAGTGAGCAGAATAAACCCATGTATTTGATGGCTCTATGTTTAAGTTTTACCCAATTGGTGTTGCTGAAGTTAATTGCAGTTGCATGGAAAGAACTCAGAAAGCATAAAGTATATGGCAAAATACCCTGGGACACATAGTAAAGGTAAAATTCAAGTTTACACCCAATGCCATACAAGAAATATTTCAATCCAAATTCTGCAATTATCTGAGGAATTCCTCTAGAGATAACAGAAAAGTAGTTGGTGAGAGTCAAGTGCTTTATGTTCAGGGTTTTGAGCTTCAAAAACATTTTCTATTTGGTCTTAAGATTAAATAAGAAAGAACTAAAGAACTACCTAGAATTCCTAAAATTCCTATTGTAGTCAGCAGGATAAAGACCGAATCTTTACCACATTATCTGATTTCATTTTCTCACTACCAAAATCTACCTAAGCAGATATAAGGGAAAAAACTAGGAATTTCACTACTTTTATTAAAGTATCTTAAAGTCGGTAGATGATGTAATTCAGTGAGTGCTGAATAATTATTTTACAAGGCTCTGGGTTGCATTTGCAGAACCTCAAAAAATAGTAACTTAAATGTTCTTCTTTCATCATGACTATAAATACTTCTCAAAGTTTGCTCATATAGATACCATATAGTGATCTTGCTGGTGCATTTTTCATATTTTTAAAAATATTTTTATTTATTTTTTGAGTTTTAATATAGTGTATTTTTATTATAGTGTGTCACATTCCCCAACTCCTCTTGATGTTATTATTAATGCACACTAAACTTTGTGTTTTTTTCCTCTTAAAAAAAGCAAATCCAAAAATAAAAGCAAGAAAAAAAAAAGATTCACTAAAAAGTATAGATTCCCAAATAGTGTTAACTGACTACTCTTGAGTATGAGGCCTGACCTTAAGTGTGATTGATATATCCAGTGTCACACAATTGAAAAAAACTGATTATTTTTCTTTTCTAGCAGCTGTAAATTGCAAATAGCATCTTGGTTAGACATATAAATTTAACAAAGTTTTATCAAAGGTACAATTAATGTGCAAGAAAGAACGAAAGAATAATTAAAATGATATAGGAAAGAAGAAATGAAAATGAATTACATTTAAAGAAGGGAAGGTATTACATTTGGAACCTTATAAAAGTAGAAAGACTTTTCATAGGAAGGGATAGGCACAAGATATTCTGAGCACTATAAATCCTCCAATTCCTATTAAAAGTCATTTCAAGTCTCATTTCTAATCACAGCAATATATATGGCCAGTTTCACATACTCATGTAATTGGCAAGTACATAATTATTCACCAACTTGCATGCTGTGTGATAACACCACAGATAGTGTTGAATAGAATAACGGAGTGATCTTGTGTTGAGATGAGACTCTGACCCTGATTTATAGGTTTATTATTCCCAGCTTCCTTTCTAATAAAAGAGTGATTTTTTTCAGTTCAACCCTAGATCCATAACATTCATCTATGTAAGGGACTGGGAAATTTTTTAAATGATTTTCCATAATTACATATCAGTGACAAGTGTCCACATCATAGGAGCAAATCCAATGAAGCAATTAGGAGGACTTAAGAAGAAAATACCAGTATCAGCCCTCTGTGATACGAGGAGGAGCGAAGGAGGCACAAAGAATTGATGCTAAGTAAATGAAGTTGGTCACATTGCTCTGATGAACAGAAGACAAGATGTAAACCTTTTTCAGTGCCAAGACTTCCATGAATATTTCTCTAAACTCTAAAAAACAACTGAACTACTAGGCAAAAGGGAAGGTGACACAGTAAATACTCTTTGACTACCTTTCTTTAAGCCACATTTTCTAAAAGACAGATTCATTTTTTAAAGATTTATTTATTTATTTATTTATTTATTTATTTATTTATCTATCTATTTATTATGTATGCGGTGTTCTGTCTACATGTATTCCTACCCACCAGAAGAGAGTGCCAGATTATATTATAGATGGTTTTGAGCTACCATGTGGTTACCTGGAACTGAACTCTGGACCTCTAGAAGAGGAGCCAATGCTCTTAACTTTTAGCCATCTCTCCATTTTTTACTATGTGATTGTTGCTCATTTTTTTAAGTATATTGTACTCCATTCCATGTACATAGAGTAATTTATATAACTATTTAATGCATAGCCTCATATTTAGAGTAATTTTGCTATGAACTTCTTATAAGTAAATTGTAGTGCACACATTCATATATTTGCATATGAAGATGTAAGAAAATATTAGATTTTATTGGAGTATTTTCAAAATGCAGTATTTTTATTAATTTGTTGAGACTGTCACACATTCATACAACGCATTTTGATCATTTTATCCCATTACTCATTCTCCTGAGTCCTCTGGACCCACCCTACACCCTCAACTAAACCCAACTTCATGTCTTCTTATTTTGATATCCAAACAAATCCAACTGCTTCTGTTTATATACACGTAATAATTGTGTAAGGCCATTCACTGGAGCTTGATTTTTCAACTAGTGCCCACAACCTTAAGAAATACTAACTCTCCCTACCCAGAAGCTAATAATTATAAATAACTCCTCAGTTATGGTTAGAGTCTCATAAACCCTTCCCTCAGACTAGACTGTTGACTAACCTGGTCTTGTCCAGTTCTTATGCAGGCAACCAAGTTCTGTGAGTTCATGAGTTCACTGGTCCTGTCATAGAGAGTAGATAACTGTTTTTCACTTATTCTCACTGATACCTGTCTTTTAAAGTATTTCTATCTCATCTTCTATGGTGTTATCCAAGTCTTGCAGTTAGGGAGATCATATAGTTATCCTATTTTTGACCAAGTGATTCATTCTCTGCATTTTGGTCAGTGTGATAACTATTTTCATAATGCAAGAAATTCCTCTGATGAGTTCTCTATGTTGCAATAATCTAGGGGTAAAAGATATATAAATTGCAGGATACTTTGACACTATGTATACTTTTAAAATAATGTAAGTTAGCTCATTCATGGGACATGTGAATTCAGGTTAGCAGCATCAGGCATGTACTTCTTCCTGAGGTTAATGCCCTAAATACTACAAGAGAGTAGTTAGTTCTCCTAACAATTGTAGTAGCCCTTTGCAAGCACCATTTAAAGGCTCCTGTCTGTTGCTTAAGTTTAGGATTCTGGCTATACATTAGATGGAATATCTAACGTAAATTTCAGCTACAGTGAAACTCCGGGCTTCTTGAGTTTTGAGTGAGAACATCTGATAATTGGTTCCAAGTGGTTGGTCTTCTTGCCAGAGTTAAAACATTTTATGTGCATGTCTGCATGTAACATGAACATGTAATATCCAGATTGAAAGCATCAAATCCCAAGTGAGTAACCTCCCAATTCGCAGTATCAATATTTAATCCTAATGTTGAGTTTACAATTTGGGCTTCCCATATTAATAAAGATCAATAAAGTCTGGTTCTCCTGGAAACAAACAACCAGTTGTGGCATCATTGTTCTCATAGGCATGTCTTACTATGCCAGTAAAGGATTCTTCTTGATTCTGTGTTGGATTTTTATATTAATTGTTTTTTATATAAATGCATATCCCCATGGTTAAATATGTACTTTAACACTAGGTAACCTCTGTAATTTTGACCATTCAAATTATAATCTCTTAATAGGCAATTGATTGTTATAGCCAAAAGTCAGATGTTTGTGTGTCAAGTTGACAATATGGACTTATGATGGTTACTGTTCATTGTCAACATGAGTGAGAGGGTGTTTCATAGAAGTTCAAAAGAAAGCAGACGACCCACTGTGATCTTAATGATACCAGTCATTGGGATGGTGTGGAATCTCAATCAAAAGAACCAAAGTAATTTTTTGCATGCATTCTTCTATCTACTTCCTGGCTGTAAACTCAACATTAACATATACCTTATTCTCTCACTACAACTACCTCTTCCCTCACTGCTACTACTTTACCATGATGGATTGTACCTTCAGACTTTGGTATGAACCAAACTTTCCTTCTCTGAGTTGCCTTTTTCAGGCATTATTCTACAGCAACAATAAAAATTAAACAGCATACCTATCAAATTTCCATATTCCCACACTTCTGTGTTTTCTAGATAGTATTTTACCTATTCTACATTCAGAAATGATTTCTCTAAATTTGGTGCAGTATTTCAGTATTTGATGGAACAAAACTTGGAAGATTCATTATATTGCTTATTATTATTATATTTTTAAAAAATGTTCTTCAGGTATTTTCAATAGCTACTAACCTTGCCTGGTACCTACAGTCCATGGGTTGTATATTAGAATGTAAATTTAAAGCAGGATGTTGTTGGTGCACAGCACAATTTGGTTATATTTGGGGACAGTGTTTATTTTGGTTTGGTTTTGTATTTGTCTCATTTTTATTTATTTATGATACAGCTTACATGAACATAATTCTGTTCTATTAAGTGAATACCACTATCTATAACTGCAAAAATAATTGTAGCTGTTTTGTTAACATCTTGAATGCTTCTAAGTAAAAATATTTTATTAGAAAAAAGTTATTGCATAAGATAATTTCAAGCACATTGAAATATTGGAAAAATTAATGAGTTTTCCCATTCAACTTTACTCATGTTCTCATATTAGATAAGACTGTTTTCTGGGTGTGAGGACATTCTTGAGGTGGAATGCTTACCTGACAAATGCAGTGCTTTTAGATCCATAGTTAGTAGTGTTCATTTGTCACACTGAACTTAGTTTACATTTTATACCAGAAACAGTATCACACCATATAACAACAGCTGAATTATCAAACTCAGACCATTTAGTATGTAGCAATATTATTTCATCTCTTACAGCTTTTCACATTTTAAGAATAAGAACAATGGTGCTATTGTGAAATACAAAAATAAACACGCTTATGAAAAATGTAAACCAACACTAAATTTAGCATTTAACAACCTTTCTTCTTTAGAGCTTGCTCACAACCAAATTATATTTTATGGAAATAAGATACAGTAACAAGATAAAACAAAATACTGACAAAAAACAATAAAGTAGGGATAACATTTTCAGATGTTGTGAAGCTTGAGGACCAAGTGAAAATTTCTGTAATATGCATAGCAAGCTCACAGAGATTACATTAGAATAGAAACTGTGAAATAATTAGATTTTAAGTGCTCAGTATCTTAGAAACATAAGTAAAGAAAAAGATCCTATTTTCTTAAATGAGCAAATAGAAGTGAAACTTAAAATGAGATATCAAAATAAAACACTTAAAAGTATAGATACACTCTAACCAGACTGCAGGAAGTACTCATGTTTGGAGCTGTCGTTATATTGAAATAATACATCAATGCCTTGTTGCATGAATTATAGTTGTGATAAAGGAAACTGAGAGCCAGATATCAGAGAAAGGCTGAAATATCAAAGAGAGGAAACACAGCTGTCAAATCTCACCCAGCTGTTTTCCAGCTTCCTCAGCCTCACTCTTTGTGGCTTCTACTGCCTCATCTGTCTTACTATGCCTGCTTTCAATATGTTCTTCACCCAGTTGTTTCACATCCAGGTTAAGAATAAAAGTGTGGGCTACTGCTATTTGGTAGTTAGCCTTGATTTTACAGAAACACAGAAAGATCTCCTGTCTCTGGAGTTATGGAATTAAAGGTCTGGTACCACCACTGCCTGCCTGCGATCCTGGAAGTCAATCTGTAAACCAAGCTGACCTCAAACTCTGATGTACTGGGATTAAAGGTATAGGTCACCACTCCCAGTCTTCCCCATGCTGGAATTAAAGGTGTGAATTGCCACTCTCTGATCATCCTGGATTGACTGTGGGTAGATCTTTTCTCTGATATTTCAGACTGGTTTTTATTAAATATGTAACATATCACCACAATGCCAGTTACTAATGGCACCGACATCAGTATTAAAGGTCTTCCACCAAGTCTATCTTTTAACATGTAACATCTGGAGAAGACAGAACTTTTAATCTCCCAATGTGAAAGACGTGGGTTATTGGGGTGTGCATTTTCTAGAGACCAGGAGATAGCAGACCAATTTCTTCTTTGCAGAAAAAAAGAGCATTTTTCTACTCGGAAAAGCTATTATAAATTAAGGGCCTTAATAATATACTTCCCCATGAGAAAGCAGGACACAGAGTGGTACATTTTGAAGAAATGAATAAATGTAAAAAATGAAATTATATGCAACTAAAACATTTTGAGCCATCATTAGAAATTAGATGTTATAACACATAGGATGTAGCAGCTAAATTCAGGAAGATTTGCCTGTGAGTAAAATGAGCCAAATGGTCCAAAGAGCAGTGTTGGTGAGTTTTATTACTTTTTATTTTAAACGTATATTAACAGTACATAAGTTATTGCATTGTGGTACTTTCATACCTATGTATTTTGTGCTTGTGTCATATTTATCCTTCATTATCAAATATTTACCCCTTTTCTGCTCTCTGGTCCTTTTCCTCTTCTCAGTAGTTAATAATTTACTCTGATTCCTTTTTATTCATTGACTTCACATGAAACAAAGTATAATATTTGCCTTTGTAAGGCTGAATAATTTGGGGGTGAATTCTATCCATTTTTCTACATAATTTTCAGAGCAATCATAACACTTGAATAAATGCAGTGTCCTCATGTGAGAAGCAATAAATAAAAGATCAGAAGTGGAGAATTGGCTCACTAGGGTAAGGATGTAGTGAACTGCAGAGGAAATGAGTTTGAGTGGTTCACTAATGCTTATAAATCCAGTACCAGAAGATCCACCATGTTCTTCTTGCCACAATGTGCAGCAGGTAGTTCATGTGGTACACACACATACTCTGAGGCATACAAACGTACATGAAATAAAAAAATTAATATATAATCAAAATACCTTAGGACTGTAGAAAGAGGTTGGTGGTTAAGAGCAGTGATTGCTCCTCTTATAGAATCCAACTTTATTTGCAACATTCAATGTTGGCTCAAAACCATATGTAACTCCATGTCTAAGGGATCCAATGTACTCTTCTCACCTCTGTAGGTACTTCAGCATGTGGTTAATGGATATACATGCATAAAAATATACATTAAAAGTAAAATAAAAATATCACCTTACATACAAACATGAGCAGAAAATGTTTTCATGGGTGTTCCAATAATATGTGATCTCCCAGATACTTTTCCTTATGTCCATACTTTATATATTATATATAATATAATTGCATTTTATCACCTAATAATTTGTATAATATGCTGGTTTTATGTTTTTGAAATTTTCTTATTATTGTGTAATAATAATACCATAAGAAAATATACTACATCACACGGGAGTCAGTTGTAATATAGATATTTGCAACTGCATTCTTAAAATTCTAGAACAAATAAAGAATATGCCAAGATTAAGTAAAGACAAATGATTGAGGCTCATGCCAAAGTTGAAGGGAGATATCTCTTACAGCAGCAGGGTAAAAACAGGCTAGAACTGTATTTACTATTGCTGATGAGAACAATGGGATAGTATATGGGAAAGCTTATTTCTAAAAATATAAATACACTTAGTCTAAATAGCATTATATCTTTGAAGTAAGTGGTAAAAATGACCAAAATAGAAGAAAATAAGTAAGAGATGACAAATGTGCACACCAGAATGAGGATAGTTTGGGTGGCTCTGTCCTCAGGTGAGACTTTCCAAAAGTATCGAGCACTGTGGATATGCTTGACTTGTCTCTTATGTCTGTAGAGGTTACTTACCATGGAGACACTTGAGCAGGCCATGAGACCCAGACACAGGCCATCAGTGAGGCACAATAAGAACATATATAGTGCTGTTGTCACATTTCCAGAAACAAACCATGAACAATACCCAATACTCATCTTGCTAGTCATATTTGTGTTGGAAATTGGACCTGACACTCTTGCTGGAGTCAAGATGTTTAGAAGCAGGTGCACAACCCAACCAAGTGAGCAGGAGGGACCAATGTACCTCACTGCTCTGTATTTAAGCTTTATCCACCTGAAGTAGCTGAAGCTGATTGTGATTGCTTGAAAAGTACTGAGTAGGCACATAGTATATAGGGATACTCCCCTTGATATTCGATAAATGTACATTATCAATTTACATCCAATATCACCCAGAAAATACTTAAATCCAAAATCTAATATTGTCTGTGGAATGCCTCTTGAGATGATAGCCAAGCAGTTGGCTAAAGTCAAGTGTTCTATGATCAGGTCTTTTGGCTTTAAATGCTTTCCATTAAATATCAAAATGAGATAATAAAAAAGTATTGAAGAATTGCCAAGAATTCCCACTGTAGTCTGAGAGAAGAGGCAAATTCCCAATACTAGGTTTGCAGAAATCATTTTTCCTCCTATTAAAAAGATAAATAAATTATCGTCAAGACACCCTGGAAATACATCACAACTATGCATTATTTTATGGATACCTCAAGTAAAATACATATCACTCTACTGTATATATACAAATCTCTCACTAATAGAATGTTTAAAAGGTTATTTTTCATGAACATAAATATTCTCTATAATTGGATATGTTTTCTAAAGTTTATTTTTTTCCCTGGATGTGGTGATAAATGCTTTTAATCATATGACTTAAGAGACAAGGAAAGATAGATTTTTTATTTTGAGACTAATCTCATCTACAGATGCAGTTCCAAAAATAGTCAGGGCTATAAACAAAATATATCCACTCTCAGAAAGCCAAGAGAGAGAGAGAGAGAGAGAGAGAGAGAGAGAGAGAGAGAGAGAGAGAGAGAGAGAGAGAGAGAGAGAGAGAATGGAAAAAATGCAATAATGGCTTTTGAGTAATTGCAGTAACTACGTATCAATGTTCAAAGGAAAAAAATGCCAATATTTCTAAAATTCACTCAAACAGATTTCAAAATTCATCAAGAGAAGCAACAGAAAACACTTGAAAATTATATTTAAAATGTGTAGTTAATTATTCAGACTATTTAAAGAATATTTTAAAATTTATCTTCTTTTGGATTATATGTCTCTAGGAGGTGTCATGCTACTGTGAGTGTCACAAAAGAAAAGAATCATGGTATTTCCCATAGCTGTAATTTTAGAGAGTTGTGTGGGAGCTAAGAATTCACTGAGTAACATCAGTATGGGCTTTTACCAAAGACTCCTCTATTTATCCAAAAAAATATTTATAATTTGAAAAAGCTTAAAATATAAAACAAATGTGAGCTGGGTCTGTGACTTGTCTATATTTTGCATGAACAATTTAGAAATATTAAAAGTGCATGCAAAATGAAGCTCAAGAGCAACAGTAATCAAGGGAATATGGTGAAGTGGTGTAAATCATGGCTGCAATGTGAGATATCGCATACCCTATATAACAGGCATTAAAAAAAATTCAAGTAATTAAAGCAATAGTTGGTGCTGCTGATCATATGAAATAACCCTAGTATAGACTTATTAGAAAAGTAAAAGGCTGTAGCAACTATGAAAATTGGTATTGTCTTTCTTTAAAAAAAATTGATAAACCATTACCAAGTTCCAACTTTAGTGTTACTGCATCTCCCACATGTTGGGCCATCAACTCTGTCTATTCTTTCCTTACTTTTTCCTTAATAAATTTATTTATTTATTTATTCATTCATTCATTCATTCATTTATTCATTTATTTTACATTCTGGGTGCAGTTTCCTCTCCTTCCTCTTCTCTCAGTCCCTATATTCCCACTCTGTTCCCACTCCCAGGCTACTCCCCCTAAGCTTCTGTTAAGGAAAAGACAGATTTTTATTGGCATAAAAACATGGCATTTCAAATTGCTGTAAGACTAAGCACTTCTCCATGTAGTTAGCCTGGGCAAGGCTAACCAGTATGAGGGGTAGGGTACCAAAAGACTGTAAGAGTTGAAGATATCCCCTGATCCCACTGCTGGGAGTCCCACAAGAAGACTAAGCCACACAGCTGTAACAAATATTCAGAGAGCATAGGTCACTCCCATGCAGGCTCCTTGGTTTTCAGTTCAGTTTGTGTGAGCTCCTATGAGGCCAAGTTAATTGATCCTGTATTCTTGTGAAGTCCTTGACCCCAATGGCTCCTACAATATGTTTTTCTCTTTGTAGGATTCTTCCAGTTCCACCTAATGTTTCACTGTGGATCTTGTTATTCTTAATGACAAATGATGTACAAATATCTGGGACATAAGAAGATACAAATTCACAAAAGGAAATGGCAAATGTTGAGTAAGAATCATAAATGAGGAAACTAACTTTTCTTACCATTGACCTACTGAGTCTCGGCAGTTTTCTGAGGGAAACAATCACTTCTTTGGTAAATGTTTGGTGTGACTCAATGATCAGATCTTCTGATCCTGAATGACTTTATGCCCAATCGGATTATGCCTATATCCCCTCATCATGCACAAAAAATAATGTTAAATTATTCTAAACCTGAAATGCTAAAACTCCCAGATGTAAATGATAGTAATACACATATAGGTAGAGGCAACAAGACTAATAGCACTGGAAATGCAAAAACATTAATACATAAAATATATGAACTTTAGAGCTTTCTGCAATTAAAGAACACTGAAAGTGAAGCAGAGATATAACTTATAGAATAAAAGAAAATCATTGACATTTGTACTCCAATCAGGAGCTTAGAACCTAGATCCTGTTCACCAATCTTTAAGTTAACAAAAAGGTTAATGAAATGGGCAAAGAGTTATTTAAAGAGGAAGCACAAATAATCAGAAAAGTATTTTAGAAGTGTTCAATGTCATTAGCTATCAGAGAAATGCAAATTACCAATACTTTGAGACAGCATCACACCTATTAGAATGATTAACATCAAGAGAAAAAACAAGAAAAATGCTGAGAACATGGTGCAGAAAGAGAATTCTCCTTTAGTGATGGTGGAAGGGTAAGGAGCTAAGTTTCTTATAGAATTAAATATGAATATTTCTCAATAAATTAAAAAACAAAATCCCCACAAAATTTAGTTAAAACTTCTGACATATACTCTAAGGACTTCTATTCTAACCCAGAGACTTATACATATCTGTATACTGGTGCATTATTCACAATATCCAGGAAGGGAAAAGAGCCCACAAGTCCATCAGCTGATAATGAACATGTTTTATCTATATCCAGTGGAAGTTTGTTCATCTGTAAAGCAAAATGAAATCATGAAATTTGTAGAAAACAAACAGATTTAAAAAACCCAAACTCAGAAAACCAAAAACATCAAAAGATAGGGGATAAAGATGAGCTAAGGGTCAAAGGGTAGGATAATAGAACAAATGCATTATTAAATTGAAAAAAGAAGGTTTATAAAAATAGGGATAATTGTTAGTAGGTGACAGGATAATAAAATATGAGCTGTAGAATCAATAAAAAGTTTGACAATGTAATGATGAAATTTAATATGCTAAATAAAGCTTTACGGAAAGTAATTAAATTTTTAGAAAAAGATTATACCTTCACTACAAACTTTACTGTCCTTAACGGCAGTTTTTATAGTCAGTGCAGTGTCATAAATTTACACTCTTTACATGAATTTGCCATGGTCAATTCTTTCTCGTTTCCTTTCTATGAGGATTTTATTTTAATGGACAGACTGGTAATGAAACCTAAAGTCTCATGCATGGAAAATTAGCACTCTAACACTGATAACACTAAGCTATGGTCCTATTCTTATATGTAAGTTTTAGTATTAGTCTGTCAAATTGTATAAGAATAAAATGTGTAATGTGTGTTTGGTGATTATACATTGGCTCTGTTGTCATTTTGTGCATGAAATCATTTGAAGTAAACAGTCTTGCTTGTGTCTGTCTTTTTAAATTTCTAGTGCTTCAATAAAACATCATTACCAAAAAGCCAATGAGGAGAAAAGAATTTATTGGGCTTATACTTCAGCATTGCTTTTCATCACTGAAAGAAATCAGAACAGGAACTTAAACATGGCAGAATCTCAGAGGCAGGAGCTGATGCAGAGGCCATGGAGGAGATGTGCTTACCCAGCTTGCTTCTCATGGCTTACTCACCCCACCTTTTTATAGAACTCAGGACGAGCCACCCTAGAATGGCACCACCTACCATGGGATGGGCTCTCCTAGTTGATCACAAAGTGTGAAAATGCCTTGTAATGATCTCATTGAAGCATTTTCTCAACTGAGGTTCCTTCCGCTGATGACTATAACTTATGTCAAGTTGACACACAAAACTATCCAGTACAGTGTTCCTGAATATTTCCTTCAAGAATATGGTATAAACATATATTTGTCCATCTTTTATAAAGTACATTTTAAATAGTAATAAGTTTTGTTCTAAAAGAAATGCATTGTAAGACATTTCCTATTCTATCTTATTTTTTGCTCCTAGAAATTTCTTTTTGAAAGAAGTTTCATGGTGTATATATTCAATGCATAAAAAAACATCTTATATAAAACAATGATTTTCATTTCATGCACCAATACTTCTTTTAGTATAAGTTAAAATCAGAGTCTTGAAGAGATACTTCCTTAGTCATTTCCATAGCAGAATATCTCAAACAGCTAAAAGATGCAATAATTCTACTTGTCCATCAACAAAGAAATGCCTGAAGAAAACATGGTATATATGCACAATGGTATAGAATTTATTCTTTAAAAGTAAGGTGACATATGCTATAACATCAATGATTATAACATACCTTGTGTTGAGTGCTATCTTGCTTTATACTAGTATATGCTTTCATTTAGCTTTTGTAAGTACAGTGATTAAATATATATACAGAAACTAATGTTATGAGGGTTAGCTAGATGCCTAGCAGTTAAAGTTTCTTTTCACCAAGCCTAATGACCAGTGTTTCACCCAAGGTTCCACGTGGTTAAAAAAAAGAAAAACAGGTCCTAAAGTACGTTATCTAATCTCTACACATGTTTTCATCTTAGACATATATATGCCATCTCCAACAGTAAATGAATTATGTAATGAAAATGTACTAGAGATCAGCTGCAAAACAGTAGGTTCAGTATTCATATGACTGAAATATATGCTCATGGCATTTGGTATTAATTTTAAAAGTAGGGCATTGTGGTTAATAAATGAAAAGCTCTGGTAATGGTGTATAGTACAGAATTATACTGATGATTGTCCACTAAAATCAAAATGGATCTGAGTTCACAAGGAAGTAATACAAAATTTAGGGTCCCAATGATGAACTTGCATTTTTTCCCATTAAGGAGATTTATAAGTGCATTAGATATGAGTGTAATATGGTAGAGGTTTGTTACTGTTGTTCTGGTATGAGTTTCATTTATACACTGAAATCCCTGACATCAGAAAGATATATATAGCAGCTTCTGAAACTCTACACAGTGACAGTGCAACAAGAATAGAGAGAGCCAAGCCTGCCTGTGTGAATTGTCCAGAAGTGGAGAGACCTAACTCTTTTCACCATAAAAGCATTGTATCTCTATGCTCCTTCTCATAAAAAAAAAACCTGGAGTCCTATCACAACCAATCTAAGGAATATCTAGTATAATATAAAAATAGAATCTGTAAAAATTTTGTCATGTTTCATACTTCATAGCTGAAGTACCAAGAAATTAAACGTACTCCTAACATACATTTATTCCTTTCATGTAATTCATTCAACTTTTAACTCTTAATCCTTAATCTTCTGCAGACATAACTTTTCCTTGTAGAAAATAACTTTATATTTCCATCACTGATGCATTAGTATTAGTATTCTATTTCACCATTTCCTACAATTCAGCTATTCAGACACAAAAATAAAATGTAAGACTTCCAGAAGGATATAACTTGTTGAGTAAGGGGAGAGAAAAGAATAAAAGTACACCAAGCTACTTAGCACAAGACAGGAATGTAGCTTGTGGCTTCTCCAGAGGCTGCAAGGTCCTGAGTGCTACCCCTGTGTCACCAGTAAAGAAAAAGGAATCCACATTAATCTTCTTTTTAAAAGTCAAAAATTAAGAAACTTGCAGAGAGGGATAGAGAGTAGTAGAGACAGAGGATATGTGAAGAAAAGAAAGAAGAAAACATGTGTTATCATAGGAAAGACTCAGTAACAGTTTATGGGATGAATGGGTTTTACACAGCTTAAGGGGAATTAGGGACAGTTGACTCTGCCTGAAATTGAAAATAGCCAATGTTTAATCCAAAAGCCCATTCACCTTCCCACTTCCTAAACCAATACCATAGTTCTCTTTTCCTACTCTATCTATACCTTGAGTTGTTTCTCCTTTTCTTTCTTCTTCCTTCCTCTTTTTCATTATTTTATCCTTGATGACTTGCTTTCAGCAGAGTTGTTAAAAGACATCCTTAGTAAGACTTTAAGTACAATTATGATTAAATGGAAAAAAAAATTGAAAGAAAGTAAGATACACCAAAGAGCATAACTTCTCCAAAGAGGATGTTCTAATGTCTTTAGTATTTATTAATTCTATTCTTTGGTGACTCACCTCAGTGCTTGAACCCATAATGGTGCATAACTGCCACAAGAAGTGAGTGTCTGCTAAAACTGTGGTGACACACTTGCCCTTGCCCTGGCTTAAAGGCTTATGATCTCCTGGTATTTCTTCCCAACAGATTGGTGATTTTCAGCCCCACTGTAATCCCATGATGAGAGTATATCCACAAGGGTCTGAAGTAACTTTTTAAACACCTTGGTTCTGAGTTCCTGTCACAAAACAAAACCAATACAATAAAGGAAACAAAGTTCAAATCACATGAGAAACACTAAGGAAGCAATTAGGTTCTGGATGGAAACTTTTCTGTCAGTCCTTGGAGCACAAAGGATAAGGAAGAGAGACATGCAGGAAGAGCAGAACTTCATTGCAATTAAAGTAAAAGCAAGTGGCAAGGCCTTGTACCTGGAGAGTCTTTCCCTAACAGCCAGAATCCTAGACCATTTCAACATCTCAATATTGTTTTATCCCAAAGAAACTCAGGATCAACGGCTAATAGAGGACCTTTTAATATATCAAATTATAGGCTGACTGTCTCTCTCACAGCATTGCAAGTACCTCTTTCAGAATCAAGGATCCTCTCAGAAGTTACTACCCACCTCAATGCCCCTACTCCTATCCTTAACATCTCTATTCTTTGAGTCTAATACATCTTTCAAGCTCTCTTTCCTATAATCCCAGACATTTTGCCCATGCACTTTGTCCTCTTGATTCCATTTGCCCCCTCCTCTGTTTTTTTCTTTTCTTTTGTCTTCTTGTCTGGCTCACCTCATCTCTCTGCTCTCCTGCCTCACTCAGTCTATTTGCCACATTCAGGGTTGCTACTTTCTATTTTTGTTCTGAGTACTCCCAGAAGCCTGTTTCTGTTCTCTCCCTTATATTTACAATAAAAGCCTTCTCGTCAGTTTTACCTTGGAGTGGTCATGTTTAGATTTTCACTGAAAAATGTCCAAGTATTAAGGGTAAAGGAAAAGGTAGAGCTCATATGTCTGTGTGCACTGCATCTTTTAGGCAAAGTTTCCTTTCCTTTTTTTCTTCTTTGAAAGTTAAGAATTTTTGTTTATTCTACATCTCTCCCACATGTTCCCCTCTCATTCCTGCTCCCACTCCCTCACATTACTCTCCTGTCTCTCTATCACGTAATCCTAAGTGTAGAGTCTGACAAGCGTGGTAATTTCAGTTTAGTCAGGTCCAAGGCCCCTTCATCCTACAACAAAGCTGTGCAAGGTGTCCCTTCTAAAGTACAAAATGCCAGCTTATGCACCAAGGACCGATTCTTATCCCACTGCCAGAATCCCAATAAAAAACAAGCTATATAGCTATTGCTTATATGGATAAGTACCACATACCAAAATTAAATCAAAACCATACAAACAATTTAAATGGACCTATAACCCCTGAAGAAATAGAAGCAGTAAATAAAAGTCTCCATCAAAAAACAGTAACCCAGACCAGGTGGTAAAGAGCTAATACCAATATTCTTCTTAAATGTTTCACACAATACAAACAGAAGGAATTTTTGTCCAACTCTTTATATAAGGCTACAGTTACCCTGATAACAAAACTACAAAAAGATGCAACAAACTAAGACAATTAGAAACTAATCCCTTGTGAACATTAAAGCAAAAATAATCAACAAAGCACTGGCAAACTGAAACCAAGAACATATGCAAAAAATTATCCACCATGATCAAGTAGGCTCCATCCCAGAGATGCATCGATTGCTCAACATATAAAAATCTGTCCATGTCACCCACCATATAATAAAACTGGAAAAAAAACATGATTATGTCATTGTATACTGGAAAGCTTTCAACAAAATATAACACTTCTTTAGGTCAAGTTTTTTAACTGATTTATAAATGCAGTGTGTGTCACTGTTTGTTGACTTTCAAGATGTAGATAGCTCCATTGTATGTCTATACATCAATTTATATTGACACATCACTCCCACAAAACTAGGCCAGCAAGAAAAAAACCTGTGTGACAGAAGTGCACATTAAAGTCCAGTTTGCTGAACATGCAATCTATAAATCCCAGTCCACAACTCTAACCAAAGAAGTGGCAAACCTGTTTGACAAAACTTTAAGTCATTAAAAAAAGAAATTGAAGAAGATATCAGAAAATGGAAAGGTCTCCCATGCTCCTGGATAGGGAGGATCAATATAGTAAAACATAATGTCAATCTTACCAAAAGCAGTCTACAGATTCAATGTAATCTCCATCAAAATCCAAACACTTTTTTTAACTGAGCTTGAATGAGCAATACTCAACATCAAATTGAATAACACAAAAAATATTGCCAAAACAATTCTGTTCCATAAAAGTACTTCAGGATGTATCAGTATCCCTGACTTCAAGCTATACTGTAGATCTACAGTAATAAGTTTAACACCAGTAGCACAGATATTAAGAACAACAATTAACTATCAGGACCTCCTGAAACTGAGATTCTTCTGTAAGGCAAAGGATAGAAAAAGATCTTCACAAACCTAACGTCTGACAGAGGGCTGATCTCTAAAATATATAGATATCTAAATAAAACTAGAGGCCAAGATCCCAAATAATCCAATTTAAAAATGGGCTTCAAAGCCAAAAAGGGAATTTTTAACAGAAGAATTATAAATAACTGAAAAACACTTAAAGAATTGCTCAAAATCTTTAACCAGAAGAGAAATTCAAATCAAAATGACTTTGAGATACCACCTTATGCCTGTCAGAATGTCTGATCAGAAACACAGATGACAGCCTATTCGGGAGAGAATGTGGAGCAAGGGGAACACTCCCCCATTGCTAGTGGGGTTATAAACTAGTGCAGCCATCTTGGAAGCAGTATGGCAGTTCCTCAGAAAACTGGGAATTAATCTCCTCAATTATCAAGCTAAACTACTATTGGTTATATACTCAATGGATGCACATCCTTTCCCCAATGGAATTAGCTCAACTATGTTCATAGCAGCATTATTTGTAATAGTAATAACCTGGAAACAACCTAAATGACCCTCAACTGAATAATGGATTAACAAATTGTGGTACATCTGCACAATGGAGTACTACTCAGCAGTAAGAAAAAAATAACATCCTAAAATTTTCAGGCAAATGGATGGACTTGGAGAGTATCATCCTGAGTGAGATAACACAGGCATCTTGGAATAGAATCAGACTATGTTACTATGCATGAACTGGCATTTTGGAGCCCATTTTCTACAGAAGAACACCTAACCCATGTTTAATACTGGGATGAGTGAATAAAACCAACCTCAAACAGATAACAAGACTGAACTGACCCACCTTGGAACACCTTGACCACCTTGGGGAATGGATGGGATATGGTGTAGGACCAAGAGCCCAGATTGGACCAAGGGAGGCTTCCTGAGATGCAGAACCAGCCAAAATAAATTACATCAAGACCAGATCCATGAAATACAAATTCTGCAGTGATCCAAAGAAATATTGGGCAGATACCAGTGAAAGAATCCATATAACAACATAAAGACAATGTTGTATCATCAGAATCTGAAGGTTATATAACAGCAATACCTGAATATGACAATATTGAAGAAGCAGAAGGAAATTACCTTTAAAAAGTTTATAAAGATAATAGAAGCCTGAAAAAATAAAACAAAAAAAACCTTTCTTCAAGAAATAAAGGGGAAAATGGTTGTGGTTTTCCTTCTAGCTCCTCTGTGGGGCTATATTTGTAGATAGCTATTGCTTAAACTTGACTTTATTATGAAATATCTTATTCTTTCCATCTATAGTGATTAAAACTTACACTGAGTAATAATAGTCTATGGTGGAAACTGTATTCTTAGAGCCTAACACATAACTGTCCAGGCCCCTCTTACTTTTAGAGTCTTTATTTGAAAGACAAGTGTAATTCTAATAGGTCAGCTTTATATATACTTTGGTCTTATTCCCATTCAACTTTTAACATTATTATTATTATTATTATTATTATTATTATTATTATTATTATTATTATTATTATTATTATTTCTGTATATTTTTTTGATTATCATGTGACCAGATGACTTTCTTTTATGATTCAATCTATTTTGTGTTCTGTGTGTTTTTTATACCTTTATATGTATCTCCTCCTTTACAATAAGACATTTTAACTTGGTAATGTTGTCAAAAATATTTTTTGACTGTTGACCTGAAATTTTTCCTCTATTCTCAATATTCCTATATTTGTTCTGTCTATAGAAAAGCAGATTTCCTGGAGGTTTTCTGTTGGAAGTTTTCTTAGATTTAACCCTTTATTTGATCATTGTATCTATGTCTTTTATAATATCCTTAATGCCTAAGATTCTTACATTTCTCATATTCTATTGGTAAAGTCTTCTTCTGTAGTTCCTATTTAAATTTCTAAATTTTTCATTTACACTATTCCTTCATTTTCTGTTTTATTTCTTCATTCTATTGTGATTTTTTAGGTTTTGATAAGTTTTAGACATTCCCTTCAACCATTTGTACTAGTGGAGTGTCTTTAAGATATTTATTCATTTTTCTCTAATGTTTTTACGTGTTTTCCTCTGTTTCTTTAAAAGATTTGCTCATTTTTTTCTTTAAGCTATATGTTCATATAGCTGTTTTTAAGGTTTTATGCATCATCTATGTTGGAACCAGATGGGTTCTAGTGGATACATATTTTCTTGTTTGTTTTTGAGTCTGTTTTCTCTGCTGGGATCTAGACATCTGTGTTCAGTCTATGTGCTGATTTCTGAATTAGTTGTTTTGGTGGTAGATTTGTTCCTTTGCTTATGTTTTCTTTTTAAAATTTTGAAGCATGTAATTGCAGTATATTTCCTGTTTTTCCTGGCCTGGTCAGCTGGTATGTTCATAAGTAATGTGTGCTTCTGTTAGACTATGTAATCCTGGAATGAGCTAGAGGAAGTAATGTTGGTAAAGGAAGTCTTTGTGATTTCTTTGCCATGGGGTCAGAAAGAATAGGGAACCATAGGGGAATTCCTGCTAAAGAATTGAGGATAAAACTGGGAGTATGATCTCAAGAGCAGTAGATGGAGGGTGAATCTTCCTTCAGCCTACTTGTTACACAAGGAGGAGTAGCTTTTGAATTAACAGTGGTTGCCTCCTGGAGCTGGTGTCTTAGACAAAGCAAAAATCAGAGGAAAGAAAAGTTTCAGAACCAAGATATGTGGAATCTGTAGGAGATGGGAGCTATAAATGAAATGGGGGTTGGATCTGGGGGATTTGAGGGGGGAGAGATGGTCTGCCGCTACTCTGCTTTCTGATAGACTTTATTTTATTCTTTCATGGTCCACTATTCTGCTCTGATCCTCCTTTGTACACTACTCACTGCACATTATTTTTTTTCTGAAAGAAGCAAAGAAAAAATTACATGGAGTAAAAAATAATCACTAAAAATTTTATAGTTGGTCTGTGTTGGCCAGTTATTCCTGATTATGAAAAACTATCTTTCATACACAGTTGGCATACAACGTCATTCCTTTAAATGAAACTGGTTATAACTCTCATAGCAGCTTTCAATTGTAAATAGCTTCTCTGTGAGCGTGTAAATTTAACATTCTTTGTTTCAAGGTTAGCATGAAACTAACCTTGGACCATGTAGAAATAATTATATTTTCATAGGTTGGGGAAGACACAAGCTATTCTATATGTAACAGTAAACTTCCTTTAATCACTGTTAAAATGTATTCAAGTTTTTATTCTAATGACAACAATATAGTTAAGTTCTCACACCCATGTCTCACATTTACAATTATCTATGTCTTGACATAAAAATAATTTTCACCTGCATTAATTGTGATAACACAGTAGTAAATGCTGAGCTAAAAGGTATGTTCATCTCATTTTGAGATGAGATTCTAGACCCTTAGAAGTGTATTATTCCCAGTGCTCTTTCCTATTACAGGAGTGATTTTTCAGCTCAACTTTAGATTTACAGACTTATCTACATAACATGCTGAGAAAACTTTTAAATGACTTTTCACCAATTACATGTCAGGGAAAATGTGTCCACAGCACAGAAACAAATCTAATGAAGCAATTAGGAGTAATTAGGAAGGAAATACTTCTGTGACTCCTCAGTTCTACTAGAAGTTATGCAGAAGGCACAAAGGGCTAATGCTAAAAAAAATGAAGCTGGTTACATGGCCTTAATGACTACAAAACAAGTAAGAGTTTATGCCAATGTTCAGACATCTTCAGATATTTCTTCAAACTCTAAAAAACAACTAAATTTTTAGGCACAACTGAAGGAGATGTACTAAATTGTCTTTGCTTTTTTTAAGCCACATTTTTAAAACCATGGGTTCATTTTCACTGTGCAGTTTACATTCAGTCTTTATAAACTATACTACATTCCACACTCCACTCTATGCATATAAAGTAATTTATAGAGATACTTAATGTGAAGTCTCATATTTTTGGCTTATTTTGCTATGAAATTCCTTGTAAGAGAATTGTCGTGCACATACACATATGTTCTCCTGTATAGACTTAAGAACAGATTAAGGTTATTATTATATTTTTAAAATATAATATTTTTATTAATTATTTGAGAATGTCATATATAAATACAATACACTTTGGTCATGTTCACCCCTTAACTGTTCTCCCAAGTCCTCTATATCTTTTTCCACATTCCAAATGATTCCAACTTTATAATTTGTATTTTTAATAATCTATCAAGTTAATTTCTGCTATCAATATACCCATCTGTATGTGTGGTCATCTACTGGAACTTGATTTACATGTGATATACCCTTAAGAAAACCTGACTCCCCTTCTCAGATGTTATTAAATGTACATATGTCCTCAATGAGAGGAGGGATCTCTCAAAAACTCTCCTTGGTGCTATAAAATCGAATCTGTTAATTCTGCATCTGTTTTATTTAGTGATCATGAGTGTAGTGGTCATGTCAAAGTCATTAGATATTGTTTTCCTCAGATCCTCCATGGCATCAGGCTCCTACAGTCTTTCCTTTCCCTTTTTCATGAGGTTAGCCGAATACTGCAATGAAGGGAATTATATAGAAAACCCATTTGTGACTGAGCCTTACAGAGTCACTTATTCGGTCAATGTGATAGCCTCACATCATGAAGAAACTTTGCAATTTTATACTAACTTATGCCTATAAGTTTGGGTAGTTTGACACTGTTCTTTTAGAAAAACAATGACGTTTATTTCATCCATGGTCATGTAAAATATTCTGTATGGATTATGAGCCCAATTTATAGCACCAGGCTTCCTTTAGAGCAGTGGTTCTCAACCTGTGATATGCATGGAAAATAGATTTTACTACGATCTTAGGAGTCCTCAACCATAAGTTCATTTTAGTTGCTATTTTATAACTAGAAATTTGCTACAGAATGGTGTCTCGGATCCTAATACATTGGAATATGTGTTGTGTTTCCTGATGGCTATGAACCACAGGTAAAGAAATTCTTTTGTCAAGCAAGTACTAAATCCAACCAGAAAGTGACTGGTCCCTGCAATAATAACTATGCCACCACTGTGCCCATGGGAATATCTTACTATGCTGATCACTGTTTTAATTTATATTGTTCACAGCTGAATGAGACTATTGATGACTTTCTTCCTCTAGCATCTTAAATCCATCTTAGGTGCTATGAAATGTGTACAACAGGGATTAAAACATCTTGGTCAATAGTTTGATTTCTTATGTCCATGTCCAATGTCTGTGTTGTCTTCAACAAGAGGAACTTGCCATAAGTCCCTCCTATATAACTAAGAGCAATGGTAATAGTCTGTTTGTGGAGTCTTCAGGATATTCAAACCAACCACTTAAGCAAAGGCATCTCACACCTGATGCTGTAGTTGTCATCCTGTGGCTCTGAATAAAATAACTCCAATTAAGCACTCAGAGATTTTACTATATAATTCCACCTGAAACATATTATCTCACAATAACTCAGTTGTATTAGCAAACTCCAATTCTTTCTAAGTAGCAAGATTATCACATCATGTATCATTTTCAACATTTTTATCATAATAATGACATTTATGGCAGAAGTAAACAAATTATTTTTACAAAAATCTAAGACAGGATTAATTATAGCAGTAAATAATCTTTCTTCTTTATAGCATGTTTACATCCACATTGTATTTTCTAAAAATAAGACTAGAATAATATAATACAAACTACTGATTGAAGAAATAACAACATGAAGATAAAATTTTCAAATTCATTAAAGTTGGAGGAGCAAGTGATAATTCTGCAATATTCAGAGAAATTTCACAGATAATGTGTTAGACAAAAGCCAAACATTTAGAGAAGATTTTAAAATGGTCAGTTTCATATAAGTGCCAACAAGAAACAAAAAAGTTTCTGTGTTGTGAAACTTGCAAAAGTAAATAAAACTAATAAAGGGATATCTGAATGAAAGAAACCTAAAAGTATAGGTACAAACTAAACAAACTCAAGGGGGGCTATGCATAGTTTAGTGGTGTCCATGTTATGCCTGTTAACAATGGTTCTACTGTCAGGATTGAAGATCTTGCCATAAGTTCCATGTGTTAACATGTATCCCCACACGATGAAGAAGATGAAGTTTTTATCTCCCAGTGGAAAAAACTTGGGATTCACAGGTATACACATTTTTAGGAATGAAAGAACCCCAGGTACATCTATGTCTTCTTTTCAGTAAGAAAGAAATGTTCTCCTAGGACAAATTATTTTAAATTAATTGTGTTAGTAATGTAACTCAGCCTGAGAAAGCAGGAGGCCAGAGGTGAGCTTTTTGAAGAAATAAATATTCATAATGCATAAAATTATACACAAGTAAAACATTTTGATAACTCTATTATCAAATGGTATGTGCCAGCTAGAGTCTTGGAGATAGTAAAATAACATGATGGGCCACAGGGCAATATTGATAGTTTTTAGTACTTTTTATTTTAACCATATATTAATGCTATGTAATAAGGTACTGTTTGTGATACTTTCATACACGTGTATTATGCACTTGTAACATACTTATATTTTGTTGTCTCATCCATGTCTCCCTTTCCATCTCTCTTGTTTTTTTCTTTTCTCAGTCATTAATATTTTACTTTGATTCCTTTTTATTTCTTAGTTTCACATGAACAAATGTAATATTTGCCTTTGTGAATCTCGCTATTTTCTTGAAGTGAATTCTGTTCCATTTATTTTTCTACAAAATTTTCAGACCACTAATGACACTTGAAAGATTTTAGTGTCTACATGTGAGAAGCACTAAATCATAGCTTGGAGCTAGAGAGGTGACTGAGTGGGTAAAGGATGTAGGGGGATTCCAGAGCAACTAAGTACAGTTTCCAGCAACCACATTGAGTGGCTCACAAATGTCTGTAACTCCAGCTTCAGAGGATCCAACATGCACTTTTGCCTTTTAGGGAAGCAGGTATATAATGTATATGCTGCAATACGTGCACAGAGGCATCCATACAAATTAAATAAAAACATGCCCTTCTACTTATACATCCAAGTAGAAAATGTTTCCTAAGCTTAAGAATAAATTCTGGTATCTCAGATTTATTTCCTTGTGTACACTTATATTTCATCTACTGTCACATAAAATATGATGTAATCAATGTTGATTCTACATATTTATAAATGTCTTATTATTATATACCAAATCACATATGAATAATATTATAATAAAATTTCTAGTGATAACACCACATGACACAGGGTCAGTTTTATGGTGCTCAATATTTCATTTAAAAAATAATCTTATTTATTTTTCTTGTATAGAGCACATCCCAGAAACATCAAGAACAGCACAACAAGATTCAATAAGAACTGCCACAGGCCCTCATATTAAAGGTGGGCAAGGCAATTCAGAAGGTATTAAAGGGGCCCAAAAGCAAACAAAAGAGTCAGATACATCCCCAGTCCCACTGTCAGGGATGTCTCAAAAACCCAAGATAATAACCATAGCATATATGCAGAAGGCCTATCCCAGACCTATACAAGCTCCACAACTGCAGCTTTATCCTCTGAACCCTGTGAGCTTTTCTCTAATGTCTTTGGCTCCTCTGGCTTCCACTATTATTCTCTCATAACTTTCTGAATTCTGAAAAAAGGGAACTAATGAATACCTCCAATCTGGTTTCTCTCTCTGATTAATGTTTAGCTTTGGTTCTCTGCATCTGTTTACAACAGCTATCAAAGGCAGCCTCTTTGATAAGGACTGGATTGAGCACCAGTCCTAACCTTTGAGTTACTCAGTATTTATTCCTGGTCATCTAGGCAGGGTTGAGGTTGAACTTCTTGTGGTCTGGGACTAAAATTAGACCATTGGTTGGCCATTCCCACAAGTTCTGAGAAATCATTGCCCCAGCACATTTTACCATCAAGACGTATTGTTGGTTGAAAGTTATGTTGCCTGGTTGGTGTTCCAATCTCATCACTGGAAGCCGTGCCTCGTTACTGAAGATGGACAGTTCAGGCTCCACATCCTCCAACAGTAGTTGTCTTTGCTAGGGTCACTCTCATAGATTCCAGGGAGTTTTCACTATACTACATTTCCACATTATCCCTCAAATGCCATCTAATTTTAGTCTTTCCTCTCCCAAACTCTTTCTTCCATACCCCTACCAACACCTAATCCCACCAATTCCCATCCACTCCACCTGTAAAATCTACTCAGTTTTGCCATCCCATCTTGAGCCCTCTTTGCTATTTGTGGGTCTGTGGATTGTTGCTTGATTATCTTTTATGTTAAAGCTAATAACCATTTATAAGTAAATAAATATCATGTTTATCTTTCTGAGCATGAATTACTCAGGATAACATATTCTTTGGGCTGCCAACCGCCTCCTAAATAAAAACAAGGAGACTTATTATTAATTATGAATGTTTATCCTTAGCCTAGGTTTGTCCCACTAGCTCTTCTAAGTTAATTAAATCTGTTTTTATTTATCTTTGTTTTGCTTCAGGATTTTTCAACTTTCTTTCATTAAGAATGTCCTACTTTTCTGTTTCCTCTGTAGCTGGCTCACTGGCTCTTGATGTCTCCTTATTTTTCTTTTTTTTCTTTCTTTTGTGAGCCTAAATTTCTCCTCCTACTCACTCTTCCTGCCTGGAAATTTAGCCTACTTCTCTTCCCTCACTATTTACAGTTCATTTTTTTATTAGAATGATCAGGCTCCTTAGGCAGGCAAGAATAAATCAGAAACACTTCTTTACATAATTAAAAATGTCACACTTCTTTACATAGTTAAACAAATATCCTATTATAGGCTACATCACTCAGGATGATTTTTTTTTAAGTTCTAACCATTTGTCTGAAAATTTTATAATGCTTTTTTAAAATCTCTAATACTACTCCATTATGTAAATATACTACATTTTCTTTATCCATTCTAAAGTTGGAGGCCATATTGGCTGCTTCCAGTTTTTGGGTATAATGAATAAAGCTACTATAGACGTAGTTGGTAAAGTGCCATTTGGGCACAATGGCGCATCCTTTGGATATGTACACAAGAGTGGAAAACTACATCTTATAGTACATCCATTATGAGTTTTTAGAGAAACTTCAACACTGATTTACATATTGGCTGTACACATTTGCATTTCTATCAGATATAGAAAAGTGTTACTCTTGTTTCACATCCTTACTAGAATGAGTTGTCACTTGGGTTATTGACCTTAGTCATTCTCATAGGTGTAAGATGGAGTCTCAAAGTACTTTTGATTTGTATATCCCCAATGATTAAGTATGTTGAACACTTTTAATTGTTTCTATCTATTTGAATCACTTTTATTAAAGATTATCTGTTTAGTCTTGAACCTCATTTTAAAATTAAATTGTTTGTTAATCAATGTCTAGTTTTTTTAATTATTTATGTATTTTGGATATTAAGCCTGATTCATGTGAGTCGGTGAAAATCTTTTCCCATTCTAAAAGCTTCCATTTTGTCCTATGGTAACTGTCCTTTGCCTTACAAACGCTTTTCAGTTGTGTGCGGTTCCAGTCATTAATTATTTATCTTCATGCTTTCACTACCCATGGTCTGTTCAGAAAAATGTCCCTGTGTCAATGAGTTTAATGTTATTCTCCATTTTGTATGATATATGGTTCATTGTGTCTGATTTTATATCGAGATCCCTGATCCATATAGACTTGAGTTTTGTTGCCGTTTGTTTGGCACACACCAGTGTAATTCACTGAAGGAGGTAGAGGCAAGAGGATGCTCAATATTTTCAAGCCAGAGTCTTAGCATTGTACAAAAGATTAGACTATGCCAGTACATAATCAAGTGCAGATAAGCAGCACTCATGTCGAATTTGGAAGAAGTTTTCTCTTACGACAGCAGAATAAAAATATGCTGGAGCTAGACTTGATATTGCTGATGAGAACAAATGGGCAAACTGTGGGAAAATATATTTCTAAAAATGGAATTACACTTACTCCCCATAGCATTATATCTTTTGAATATGTTGAAAAAATGACAACAACAGAGGAGAATGAGTAACAGATGCAAAATGTGCACACCAGAGTGAGGATAATTTGGGTAGCTCTGTCCTCAGGTGAGAATTTTAGAAATTGCTGAGCACTGTGGATATGTTGGACTTGTTTCTTATGTCTGTATAGGATACTCACCATATAGACACTTAGGCAGGCCATGAGACCCAGACACAGGCCATCAGTGAAGCACAATAAGAACATATATAGTGTTGCTGCCACATTTCCAGAAGAAAACCATGAGCAATACCCAAAACTCATTCTGCTGGTTGTGTTTTTGTTGGAAATAGGACCTGACACTTTTGATGGAATCAAGATGTTTATGAGCAGATGCACAAGCCAGCCTAGTAAGCAGGAGGGACCAATGTACTTGGTGGCTCTGTGTTTAAGCTTTATCCATCTGGAGTTCTTGGGGTTAATTGTGATTGCTTGGAAGCAACTCAGTAGACTCGTAGCATACAGGGACATCCCCCTTGTTATTCGGTAAATATATACTACCAATTTACACCCAATGTCATCGAGAAAATACTTAATTCCAAAATCTGACATTGACTGTGGAATGCCTCTTGAGATGATAGATAAGCAGTTGGCTAAATAATCAAGTCTTTTGGCATTAAATGCTTTCCAGTGAGTATCAAAATGAGATAATAAAATAGTATTGACATATTTCCAAGCACTCCCACTGTGATCTTTAAGAAGAGGAAAAGTCCCATTGCCAAGCTGTAAGAAGCCATTTTTATTTCTATTTAAAATGTAAATAGATTTATTATGGTCAATTAACACTGAAAATACAATATAAGTGTGCATTATTTCATGATGCTAGCTAAAATATTTATCACTTTACTGAATTTACGTAGCTTTCTCGTTGTAGAAGAATCTCCAAAACTTTGTTATTTTTTTTTAAAGTATATATTCTGTCTCTTTAAATAGAAAGTTTTGAACATGTTTACTGAAGATTGATGTTTTCATTGCATTAAGTACCACATGACCTTCAAAATAGAAATCAAGAGTTAGAGGCATATATACATATGAAATTGAACCTCATCTGATCTACGGAGTAAGCTATAGGACAGCCAGTGGTACACACTGCAAAACCCTGTTCAAAAAACCCTTTCACAAAGGTTAAGGTTTTCATTGCTTTTGAATAAACACAATGATTTTGTGTCAATTTTCAAAGAAAGAATTTTTAAAACATGCCAACATTTCTGAAGTTCACCTGACCAGAACTCAAAATTTATCAAAAATAAACCAGAAAGTATGTAAAAAACATATATTCTAAATGAGTGATTAAATATTCAAAATATAAAGAGTATTTTACTTTGTTTTTTATTTATTTAATTTTTAGCATACCCAGCACTGTCGCCCTCCCTCCTTACTTCCCAGTCCTCCCCCAGCTTCCATTCACCTCATCCCCCAATTTTATTTTAGTATATAATTTTTAATTCTATGCGTGTTGGCATTAGTTGCATGTGAGTGTGAGTGCTAGCATGAGCCACAAGCAATGGATATTCTACAGGTGAATTTGGGAATGATTGTGGGTCATTTTGGGGATCTAGAAACTGGACTCAGATTCAAAGTAATAACTGTAAACTTGAAACACTGACATCATTATACCCTAAAATAATGTTTAAAATTAATTTATAAAAACCTAAAATACAAAACAAATATAAGATGAGTTTCAGACCTGGATAAATTTTCTATAAACAACTTGGAAATGTCTAAACCATGAGAAAAATGTGGCTCAATACCACAAAATTTAAGGGAATATAGTGAGGTGATGCAAAGCTAAATTGCAATGAGCTGTCATCACAGCATGTACAGGATAAACTGATATTAATTAAAACAAATTAACATAAATAAAATCAGGAGTTAAACCTGCTTAGCATATGGTGAAATAAAAAGCTATCTGTCTACTCTAAGAGAAGTAGAATGTTGTAGAAGCTACAAAGATTAACATTGCTGTTTTCAACAAAGTTTACAAATCATTACCAGGGTCTAAGTGTAATATTAATGGATCTCCCACTTTTTGGGTCATCAGCTCTTGTTTTTAATAATGGCCAGTGCTTTACAAGGATCATGGAACATGAAAGTATACAAAGCCACACAGGAAAGACAAGTGTTGAGTAAGTACATGAATGATGAGACTAGTTTTCTCTACCATTGCTCATTGCCCAGTTGAGTCTCAATACTTCTCAGGAAGAATCGCAAGAAGACATACTCATTTCTTCAGTGGATGTTTTGTGTGATCCAGTAGTCAAACCTTTTGATCCTTAATGGCTTTGAATAAAATAAATATTTGTTTATATAGCTATCTTATATCTTCTTGAAGTGCAAAAACTAATCTTAAACTATTCAAAAGCTGAAATGCTAAAACTCTCAGAAAAAAATGTTAGTCATACAAGATATGTAGAGACAACAAGGCTTAATAATGCAGGAAATGTATGAAATTAAAATACATTGTACATTAAAGAAAACTATCAGCCAAGCTGAGAAATAGCCTTCAAAATACAAGAAAATAATTGACTCAGGAGCTTTTAATCTAGACTGTATAGAATAACAAATGATAAACAGTCTCTCCATGAGATTTTCTGTCAAAAACATGTTAATTCAATGGTCAGTAGTTTGTTTTAAAAAACACACATATAGGAGTAAATAATCTCTTAAAAGATTCAACAGGTGAAGTATCAGAAAAATGCAATTAATAAATACTTAGAACCCCTCACAATGATTAACATAAAGAGAATGGGCAAAAACAAATGCTTAACAATGTGAGAAAAATGATCATGTATTCTATACTAGTGGTAGGGTAATACATTATGTTCACTATAGAAATAAATACAAAGATTTCTCAAAGTATTAAAACTAGAATTACTATGCAGCACAGATGTACAATTTCTAATCATACACTCAATTGGATTTATGTCTTACCTGTCTATAAGATGTTGAGAAAAAGTTATTATAGGCAATAAAGCCAGAAAAGTGACCAAAAGATGAGAGAAAGATATGTTGGGGGAATCAAGGGGAAGACAATAGAACAAATATTTTATTCAAGCAAAAAGGATTATAAAGATATAGAGAGATGATGGTGGCATTGTTAGAATGGTGAGGAAAATTTGGAGGATAATCATTATTTTGAAAATTCCATAATGAAATCAAACACTATTCTGCTAGTTATATATTTTAAAAGTAAACCAATGCTTAAAATAGTATTCCTTCGTAGTAAATTTTGCTATTTAATATAATAGTTCTTAAAGTCAGTGCAATGTTATAAACTTACACTCAGTACTTAAAATTTTCATGGTCATTCTTGTCTTCTTTATCTTCTATAGGAATTGAAAGTCCAGGGATTGAATCTAGCATTTTACTTGATGCATGAAAGAGAATTGTACCACTAAGCTACAATCCTACTCTTTCTATATAAATTTTAGACCAATATATCATTTTGTAGAAGAAGAAAATTTTTAATTCTTATTTCTTGGTGATAAGTAGGTATGTTGTCATTTTGTGCATAGACTTATTTGAGGAAAATAGTCTTGTTAGTGTACCTTTAGTTTTCCTTGATTAGCATAAACCTACATTATATAAACCTACATTATCTCTATATAGAACATATTTTAAAATGTAAAAACTTTACTCCTAAAAGCAATGCATTTTCTAAGACTTATTTATTAGGCTTTATAAATTCTCTTAGTATTATAAATACTTATCAGATAGAAGTTCTTATGGCGCATATTATCTATGCCACTAAAATGTTTTATATGAAACAAGAATTGCTATTTTATCCACCAGTTCTACTTCTTTTTACTAATGAAAAGGAATTAAAATAGGGGACTTGAAAAGATAACTTCTTAGTGACTTACACAGAAGAATCATTTAAAACAGCTGAAAGATGGAACCATTTCACATGTCCATTAACAAATGCATAAAGACAACATACATACAGTGATATAGCCTTTATTCTGAGAAATGATGGTTAATACATGATACAACATAAATGCCTACAAGAGACCCTGTGTTAAGTGATATGATGCATTATATTTCTGTATGACTCAGTCTAGTTGCTTTAAGTAAAGTGAATAGCTACAGATACACATAAACAACAATGGTGAGGGTTCAAAAAATGGCTCAGCATATAAAGGTGCTTTCTGCCAAGTCTGATGACAAAAAGATTATTTTATGGTCCCACATAGTAGAAGGAGAGAATCAGCTGCCAAAACATATCTTGTAGCTTCCATATATTCCTGATGTGTAATATGCATGTTCCCTCCCCAACTGTCCTTGAATCATATGATGAAATCTAAAATACATTAGAACAATGATTGGCAGAGATGTAAAGAGAAGATAATGAATGTTGATTTCTTGGACACAGAGTTTTTAATTTGTGAGGAAATGTTCTAAAACCAGCTTCAGAACAATAGAATCACTTTGTGTATAACTACTTTTTACAGTTATACTGGTTAATATAATAATGTTTGTAGGAGAAAACACATGATCTGAAACCATACAACAAACAATTTTGGGGTATATTTAGTTAAATAAAGAATGTGAAAAACATCTGTCATAATTAAGAATAGCTGAAATATCAAGAGGTAAATCCAAACCCTAGTAAACATTTATTCCTTACTTGTATTTTAAGTTTCAACTATTAATCTTCAAATATCCATAAAATGTATTTTCCTAGGAGAACAATTACGTTATAGTTCTATCACGGATAAATTAATTACTAGTATCAATATTCTTCTATACCCATTCATATAATATAGCTATTCAAACACAAAAAAATAGAGTATAACATTTCCATAAGTATATAAATTGGTGCATAGGATGAATGAAAATATTGAAAGCTCTTCACACTGTTTAAGATGACATGAAGATGTAGGCTGTGGCTTGTCCAGTTGGTGCAAATCCCTGGGTGTGATTCCCAATATCAGTAAACCAATTGAGAAATCCAGATAAATATTCCTTTTTAAAAGTAAAAATTAGGAAGAGACAGAGTGACAGAGATGGAGATGAAGACAGAGCCAGAGAGGAAAGACAGAGACAGAGACTGACCAAGTGAAGCTCATAAAAATGAGGTTATATCACCAAGATATATTTTTACTAAGATATTTCTACTATGAGAGACTCAATACCAGCTTATGGGAGCAGCAGGATTCACACAGCTTAGAAAGAACTGGAGACAGCTCACTCTGTCCTAAATTGGAAAAATCCCAGATTTCATTCAAATTCCCTGTCCCTAAACCAATGACCAAGTTTTTCCTACCCTACCTATTCTTTCTTTTTCTTTTTCATTCATTATTTCTTTCCTGTTTTCTTTCTTTCCTCGTTGCTTCACTACTTCCTTCTTATCTTTTCTACTTCCTCTCAGCAGAGTTGTTGAAGGATTTTTTAATACAGATTTTTGAGTAAAACTACAATTAAGAGAGGCACTTAGCATGAAAATAAAACATTTCAAATACCAAAAGCCTGACTTCTTGAAGTGCTTCCCAATGCCTCAAGTTCTTGCTATTCTTATGTTCCGGTAACTCACCTCAGTACTCAATGAAACTGTGATGGGGGTTTTGCCGTGAGAAATGAGACTCTGCTATAACTCTGTTGGAATACTTTCTCTGACTTAAAAGGTTCGTTATCTCTTGGTACTCTTTCCCAGAAGATTGGTGATCTTCAGGTCATTTCTAAACCCATGATGACATCATTTCCACAAGGATGTGAGGTAACTTTTAAACACTTGGGTTCTGAGTTCCTGTCAGGAAAAAAAAATGAGCAACACCAAGAAAGCAAATTGAATGGGAACTTTTCTGTCTGTCCTTTGGGCACAAAGTATATGGCAGAGAGATATGCAGAAGGAACGGGGTTCCATGCTATTAGAGGCAAGTTGCATGTTCTTGCCCCTTGAGGGCTTTTGCTATCACCTCACATCCTAGACAGTATCAACATCTCAAAATTCTTAGATCCCAAAGACACTCAGGAAAAAATGCCTACCTGAGGTGTTTATTAATATATTAAAGCAGAAGCATTTAAGATATGGGACAACATATCAGTAGACAAAAGTGTTTGATGTAGAAATCCAATGACCTGAATTTGTATCTAAAGAACAAAGTTAAAAAAACAGATTCAAAGTTTAGAGTGATTGCTAAATAGTTAAGAATCTTTCCTACTTTTGCAGATGACCAAGGTTCAGTTCCTAGCTCAGATATAACAGCCTGTAATTTCAGATTCAGGGAATATAATGTTCCGTCTGATATGCAAGGACTTACTTCATCAAATGTATTCTCTCTCTCTCTCTCTCTCTCTCTCTCTCTCTCTCTCTCTCTCTCTCTCTCTCTCTCTCTCTCTCTCTCTCTCTCTCTCTCACACACACACACACACTATATATATATATATATATATTTATTTATTTATTCAATCACATACACATGGAATAAAATAAAATATAATAAAGTGAAATAAAAATTTTGAAAGACAGCTCCAGTGGCAGAACCATCTTTCCTAAGTTAGAAAAAGCATCTCAAAACAAGGCACACTAAAACCTACCATTCATAAGAATAAGTCTGTATACTTATTTTGTAACCAGATTGAGAGCCTCCAAAGAGTAAGGAAAAAACATTTACAAGCTTAGTGTCCCTGCGTGGAGAAATGGACCTGTAAGAGAGGCCAGGTGGACATCGTAAATGTATCACTGAAAAATCAGAAAACTGGCCCTCCACCTGCTTACACAGAATCCCCAGACTCTGGATGGGTTATTCTGTCTATCCTTCATCACTAATAGTGTCATCCTGGCATTCATAGCTTCTGTTCTTTAAAGTTACTATTCACACTGTGTCTGAAAGTATTGAGTCACTGTCCATAAGGGGAAAAAAAGTAAGTTTATTGTGATTTATGGCCATAACGTTGTCTTCAACTAGTCATCAAAGGAGAATCAGCCTTTATTTATGGAGCCAACTCCTGTTTTACAGATGAGCCTAACTTCATCTGATCCTCCTTCACATACAGTTGCACACTACCTCTGCCCTTAGTAGTTTGCAGTGGCTGACATCTTTGCTTTTAGTACATGAAGAACAGGAAGTTTAATTGCCCCAAGTTCCTAGCCATCAAGGGCTACACAATGAAACCATGTTTTTATTTTTATTTTTTCTTTATACTTTATTTATATTGTATTGCAGTGAGTATCTTGTATGTTTTTCATGGCCTTATTAAAAAGACAGAATAGGAAGATATTTCTATCAAAATCAGCTATTTTAAATTTTTTTGTATGTTGCCCCCAAGCATTTGCATATATTAATTATTTTCTCCATTGTGAAGTGCCTGTAAATAGCAATCTTAACTCATGTGTGTGCCTTTGATCTTTAATTTTTTTATTTTAACAGGCTTTTTCCTATACTCTTCACTGCTTCCCCTCCCTCCCAACCTCCTAGTCCTTCCTCAGTCTCCCTCCATGAATTCCCCAGGAAGGGCATGGAATCCCAAGGTGAGGCAGTTCAGGCTGCCATATCCAGTTGATGTAGGTCCAAATCCCTCCCCCAAGTATCAAGGCAGACTAAGGTGTTTCTTTGTCGGGAATGGGATCCAAGAAGTCAGTTCATGCACCAGGAATAAACTCTGGTCCTACTGCAATAAGCTCCACAAACTGACCAAGCCTTTTGAAAATTTTCTACAGTTGGAGGGCTTAGTTTATTTCCATGAAGATTTCTGAGCTGTCATTTCAGAGTCAGTGAGTTCCCGATAGCTGCAGCCTCCCTTCTCTGTGGGTGTCCTCCTCATCATCCTGATTATTTTGCTCATGTACTCTCTCCTCACTCTATTCAGATGGACAGGGATCTCAACCTGGTCCTTAGCTATCAATCTGTGCTTCTGCCTTCAATAGTTGCTGGGTGAAGGGTCTATAATGACAAATAGTATGATCATTGATTTGATTTGATTATAGGGGAAGCCCAGTTTAGGCTCCCTCTTCATTATTGCTTGGAGTCCTAGCAGGGACATCTTGAAGGTTCTTTGTTTTTTCCCTAGCACCAGATTTCTCTCTAATCCCAAAATGGTTCCCTCTATCAAGATAGTTATTTTTTGTGTTCTCCCTCTCTGTTGCTTCATCTAATTCTCTATGATATATTCCCATCTCTGCTTGCACATTCCCCCATATGATCCAAATTTACTCAGGAGATCTCTATTTCCCCTTCCCAGGGGATCCAAGAATGGATCTCTTAAATTCCTCCTGTTTCCTGTTTCATAACTGTTTGGAGTTTGTGGATTTTAGCCTTGTTATCCTATGTTTTATGTCTAAAATCAACTTATGAGTGAGTACATATCATGCTTGTCCTTCTGGATCTGTGTCACCTCACTCAGGATTATACTCTTTAGATCCATCTATTTGCCTGCAATTTTCAGGACATCATTTTTCTTGACTGATGAATAGTGCTTCGTTGTGTAAATTAATCACAATTTTTTAATCCATTCTTCAGTCAAGGGGCATTTAGGTTGTTTCCAGTTTCTGACTATTACAAACAATGCTTCTCTGAACATAGTTGAGCTTATACCCTCCTTGGGTATTTCTTGAATTCCTTGTACCAATAGTAGTATTGATGAATCACTGATTAGATGGACTTTCAGTTTTCTGAGGAACCACCATACTCCTTTCCAAAGTGGATGTACAAGTTTATACTCCCACCAGCAATGGAAGAGTGTTCCTTTTGTTCCACCACCACTCTAGCATAGACTGTCATCTGTGTTGTTGAAATATAACTTTAGTTTATGATGATCTGATAGGATACAAAAGGTTATTCCTATTTTTTGTATTTATCTTTTTTATGACTGAGTATGTGGTCAGTTTTAGAGAAATCTCCATGGCATACTGAGAAGAAGATACATCCTTTCGTATTTGGGTTGAATTTTCTGTATATATCTGTTAAGTCCATTTGAGTGATAATATTTGTCAGTTCCCTTATTTCTTTGTTGAGTTTCTGTCTGGAAGACCTATCCAGTGGTGAAAGTGAGGTATTGCAATCTTTCATTATTCATTTGCAGGGTTTGATGTACGGTGTAAGCTTTAGTACTATTTCTTTCACAAATGTGTGTTCCCTTGCATTGAGGCATAAATGTTCAGGACTAAAATTTCTTCCTGATGGCTTTTTCCTGAGAGTCCTTTCCTGATAATGTCCTTCCTGATTTCTTTTGTTTGAAGTTAGTTTGAAGTCTATTTCTTTAGATACTAGGATAGCAAACTAGCTTCTTTCTTGAGTCCATTTGATTTGAAAATCTTTACTATGTGCCAGTGTCTATCTTTAAATTTGTGGTGTGTTTCTTTCATGTAGCAGAAGGTTGGCTCTTGTTTTTGTATCTATTGTGTAAGCTTGTGTCTTTTTATAGGTGAATTGAGTCCATTAATATTAAGGGATATTAATAACCAATGATGATTAATTTCTGGAGGTTTTTCATGATAGTGTGTTTGTGTGTTTTCCTTCTTTGGGATTTTCTTTTGTGGAATCATCTACTTGTGGTTTCATGGGTGTTTCTAGCTTTATACAGTTGTAGTTTTCTTTCTAGTGCTTTCTGTAGGGCTGTATCTGAGGATGGGTATTTTTAAATCTGGTTTTGTCATATAATAATTTGTTTATTTTCTCTCTGTTATTGATAGTTTTGCAAGATATAGAGTCTGAGATAGCACCTGAAATCTCTTAATCTCCTAATAACATCTGACCGACTTCATAGTGTTTATTATGAAGTTTGGTACTATTCTGAAGGTCTGCCTTTATAAGTTACTTGGCCTTTTTACTTTACAGTTCTTAAATTTTTTTTTCTTTATTCTATATGTTTAGTATTTTGGTTGTTATGTGGCAAGCAGTCTGTTTTGAGAGGTCTAGTCTATTTGGTATTCTAAAAGCTTGTTGTATCTTCATAAGCATGTGGTTTTTATAGGTTGGAAATTTTTCTTTTATAATTTTGTGTGGGAGATTGTGTTATTACCTCCTACTACAAATGGCAGCCCAACATGGGCCAAATATATCCACATAAAGCCATAGAAAGCTTAAAAAAGGGTCTAAAGCCCAAAGCAACTTCCAAGTTGTATCTCTGAAGTGGCCCACAGTAAAGAGAGTGAGTGGTTTATGGGATTAAATTATAAAGTGGTGTGTTTGCTGCATGCAACTTAAGGTGAATAAGGCCAGTCCCTGAGCCTAGATGTAAGCAAGGAACTCTATAGTGGATTTAAGGTTTCTGTTAATAAGGACAAAAAGAAAATAGAGTCGAAGGTGGCTTCTTAGTGGTGATATTTTCTTGGATAAGCTCTGTTTGATGAAGGCAAGCAGAGGCTTGGCTTTTTTTAAGAGAAGCTTACTGATTCAGCCATAGAGGCAAAACACGTGTGAATTTTTTAAGAGGCCCTGCTGCCTAATACTTAAATGGAGTTAATGAGCAGCAGATGGCAAAGTTTGACTTGGTAATTATATGGACCCTAAAATTCTCAGAGTACCTGGGCTAAAAAGACAAATTTTGTGAAATTAGACTAGGAGCTGGGTGGAGCCATCCACCCATCCTACCAACCTTGAATTCTTGCAGATTAAAGGTGTGTTCAGAAACAGAAAGAAATGAAGAATCTGGGTGGAGTCAATCACCCTAGACAAGCAAAGGTGTGGTCAGAGACAGAAAAAATAAGAAATAAATATATAGTAAAGACAGTTCTTTAAAAAAGTCTAAGTGGTTTAGAGTGTGTTGGAAATATATATACATAGGCTTAGAGAAAGAAAAGAAAAGGGCGAGAAAGCCTTTAAAAAAAGAAATAGAGTAAAATAAATAAATAAAGAATAAGCCACTTAAAGATGGAAAATACAACGAATGTCTGGATACTGTATGTTATTGTCTTATTTTTAAGCCTCTTGACTGAAAATGCCTTAGTAAAAGCTGCTAAAAGACAGTTGATTATAAATGCTCTTGTATTAATTCAACCTATAGTTTTTATAAATGAATTTACTTCAAAATTGAAATGCAAAGATATGCTATTTTGGAGAAAAGGATTTCTTTTTATTTCCACAGAAAATGAGAGGCTATGGATTTATTACTGGTTAAAGAACATAAAGTTTGATAGAAGAAGACCCCTGAAAAATCTCCAAAGGAAATGGATAGCTAAGACAATTCAGCATTTCAGAGCACCTCTGTTGAAGTTTCCAGGTCTCTGTCTCCAGAAAAATTTGTGACTGACTGAGATGACCCAGCCTTATATTCTACTCCACTAAAGACTTGTGTATAATCCTACATTATTCTTTGGATTCCCATGAAATTGCCAATGCCCCCATTTAGCAGGAAGTAGCCTAGAGAATGATGCCCATATTCCCAAAACATGAATTATGGATGTTTGTGTATATTTACAGTGTTGTTTATAAATTGTTATAGATAAGGGGCAAAAGAATATTAGATATAGGGTTCTTTTTGTTTTAAAAAGAGAAAAAGGGATATGTGGGAGATTGTGTTGTCACATTGTAAATACTTGTCCCACCCACTGGTTTAATAAAAAGCACTGATTGGCCAAAGGCAGACAGGAAGTGTGGGTGGGGCTACCAGACTAAGAAAATTCTTGAGAACAGGAAGCACAGAGCAGAATGCCAGAGAGAAGCCAGAAGATGCAGAGGACAACTATGCTGCTCTAAGAAAAGGTACCCAGCCACATGGCTGAACAAGAATCATGGGTTAGATTAAGGATACAGAGTTAGCAAATTATATACCTGGGCCTTAGGTTGATCAGCCTAAGACTACTGTAAGCATTTGTGTGCCTGTGCGGGTCTGCAGGTCTGTTGTGCTGTGGGTCTGTGGGTCTAAACCTTGAGGTTATGCCTGAAAGTCCAGGCCAGAAACCTCTTACTACAATTTTGTTTAATATATTTTCTGTGCCTTTAAGCTGGTATTCTACTTCCTCTTATTTTATTGTTAGCTGTGATCTTTACCTGGTATCCCATATTTCCTGGATGTTTTGTATTGTGACGTTTTTTGTTTTAGTGTTTTCTTTGACTGATGTATTTTTACACTTAATTTATTTTTCTCCATCTTAAGAACAACAAATTCAAAGACAAATGCAAATCAGAAAGACACTAAAATATAGAGTGTAATCTGTGTTGGCTAACTATTCCTGATATGAACCCTACCCTTGAGTGTGGTAATAAATACCATGACACTCCACCAAAGAATCTGTTTTTTTTCTCCCAACAAGCTTCAATTGTAAATAGCCTCTTGAGGTAGAAATTTCACAAATTATCATCAATGGCAGAGTGAAACTTTAAGAAGGAAAAAGCAATAAATAAACAGATGAAGGAAAGAATAAATAAAGAAAAAATATTCCAAATTAATGAGGGTTAACATTTGGGGTCATGTAGAAGTAAATAGAGTCTTACAGGAATGAGTGGAAGCAGGCTATTCTGTACCCTGTAGTAAACAATCTCCAATTTTTGCTAATTAATTCCAGTCGCAATACTAATCACAGCAGTATAGACAAGTCTCCAACCCATGTAAGTCTCAAGTTTATAATTGTTCATGTCTTGACAAAAAAAAAATAATTCTCATCTGCTTGCCATGGAATAACACAATAGCAATTGCTGAGCAAAAAGCTGAGTCTATTCTCTGTTAAAATGAGACTCTGAGCCATGATCTATAAGCTTATAATTCCCAGGTCTCCTTTTCTACTAAAGGAGTAATTTTAAGTTCAGCTCTAGATGGACAACACCATCTACATAGGGAGCTGAGAAAACTTACAAATAACTTTGCCCAAATTACATCTCAGTGTAAAGATGTCCACATCACCACAACAAATCCAATGAAGCAATTACAAATAATTATGATGAAAAAATCACTGTGAGCCTTCAGTATTACAAGGAGGATTGTAGAAGGCACAAAGGTGAAAACAAACAGTCTAAAGTTAGTTGCATGAGACAAGTTGAGATAGTCTCCCAATTCCCAGACATCCCTGAGGAATTTTTTAACTCTGAAGAGCAACTGAATTCATAAGAATGAAAAGAAGGAGATGCAATAGATAATCTTTGCATCTCTTCTTTAAAGTACATTTTTTAACATATAGGTTAATAGATAGATTAATTCAGTTTTTGTTTCTTTTCATGAATTGTATCATACTCATTTTCACGTTTATAAAATAATTTATATGGGTAGTTAAATGTGTAGCCTCTTATTTAAAGTTTTAGTTTGAACAATTTTATGAGTGAAATAAAGTGAACACATGCATAAGTTTGCCAGTATAAGCTTCAGAACGGATTATGGTTATTGGAGTAATTTTTATTAATTCTCTGAGAGTATCTCTCTCTCTCATACACACACAGACAGAGACACAGACAATTCAATTTGATAATCAACTTACCTTTACTTATAAGTCCTCTAGATTTAACTCTACATTCCCACCCTCTCCCAATTTAATGTCCTCCATGTTATTTAACCCACCAAATCCAGTTTCTGATCTCTATATACTCATGGGTCTGTGAGGCCATTCACTGGAGCTTGATAAATTCACATTTTTAAGGAAACATAACAGTCTCAGCCCACAAGCAATGAACTCTCCATGTCTCCTCAGTCAGGACTGGACTCCCAAAAGACCCTTTCTCACATTAAAATGTTGAGTTACCTGATCTTGTATTGATCTTACTCAGGCAACCAAGATTTTGTGAACTGACAAGTACTGTGGTCCTAGATAGTAGCAGTAGATACTGTTTTTCTCTGATTTCACCTGACATCTGGATCTTACAATCTTTTCAACTCCTTTTCCATGATGCTACCTGAACCGTGCAGTGAAAAGGATGGTACAGATATTCTACTTGTGACGTAGCATTACAGAGTCATTTATTCTCTGTACTTATTCTCTATGAGTGCACTATTATTACAGTACAAAGAAATTCTTCTCATGAGTTTGAGTGTTGTACTAACCTAGAGACATAGATATATGAATTTATAGAGTAATTTAACACATATGTCCACCTGTCCACTTAGAAAAATATTAACAGTAATTTTACATGGGACATGTAAGTTCTGGCCAAATTTGCATCACTAAGAATGTACTTCTTGGGAGGCAAGCCCTAAATCAAACCATAAATTTGTAGATTACCTTTGTGTTACTATTGTACCTGAATATATCTTACTATACCAGTTAAGGGTTAATTCACTTTTGGGTTTTTATGTCAATTGTTGTAATACATGATTTTTCTCCTTGTGGTTAAGTTCAATAACAGTTGCTATTTTAACTACTTGAAATGTGTGAATTTTATTAAATGATTGTTAGAATAATTTAGCTTTTAAAACATAAACTCCCGCCTCCTCTGCCAATCTATGCATACCTTTTTCCCCTAAGCCACAGACATTTTTTATGCCCACACAGTGTCTCAGTCTCGGTTATTTTCCTCTTTTCATTTCTGGTTTTTCCGAGTTTTAAGTCATTTTTATTGCAAGACTATTTTGATAACTTTTCTGTTATTGAATTAGTTACTGTAGCTTTAGTATTTCTTAGAGCAATTAATTTACAAATTACATTTTATCATGGACATATGTGTAAACATATATATGTATGTGTATCATATATACATATTGTAAGTATGTATATATATATATACATATATATATATATATGGAAAAGGTAGTATACATAGTCAACAGGGGTTTTTTTGTTTGTTTTTTCTATGGTTCCAGATATCCATAGAGTCTTGAAATGCATTCCCTGCAAGCTACTAAGTGAGAGACTATGGTATCTATTGACCTCTTTTGTAGATATTTTAAATGGCAATGGTGAGTGATACACACAAAATACGAAAATGGATACATGAATGTTGAAAACATAAGCATACAAGCACTCAAGATTTTCTAACATAAGTATAATAATCCTTTAATATCTGAGATTTGACATCATTCAATATACTTGAAAGTGAGAAATTTCCCATTGTTGAGAAAGTGTATTTAAAAATGTTAATACTGAATTTCAGCACAGGTGTACAGTTTGTTGGTGGAATAACTAGGTTTACAATAAAAGCAGGCAGGGCTTGAGAGATTACTCAATGATGAAGAGCACTTGTTGCTCTTGAAGAGGATCTGGGTTTGGTTTCTAGTACTCACATTTAGATGCTCAAACTGCCTGTAACACAATTTCTTCTTCATGTCCCTGAAGACACTTAAGATTATATAATGGTGTTCAGAAAGTGAAGTACTGTGATTTTGTTAATTTGGATATATCCTAACTGCCTTTTAGTTAGTTTGGATAAGGGTTTATCTATCTTATTGACTTTTTCAAAGAACCAGCTCATTATTGATTCTTTGTACTGTTATGTTCTCTTTGTTTCAATTCTATTGATTTTAGTCCTGAGATTGATTATTTCCTCTACTTCTTTTGGGTGAATTTTCTCCTATTTGCTCTAGAGCTTTAAGCTGTGCAGTCATAAGTTTGGGCATGTTGGGAATTCATTTTTATTAAATTCTAGGAAGTCTTCAATTTCTTTCTTTACTATACACAAATATAGCGATATAAAAAGCACTATAAGAGAACCTCTAATATAAAGAATCTAGATAAACCCACAAGTCCACGAGTAATATGGTAAATATACATGTTTAGTAAATTATGTCACAATTATTTTTAAAATGAATATTTAAGTTCTACCACTCCTAATCACTGTTTGATTAGTGTCTGTGGTCTTAGGGCAATATGCAGCTATTCAATTCTAGACATGCTATCCTAGACATCTCAGAAGAAAACTGACCTAGATATATAAAATATAAAGATAAATTATTAAATCATTTTTTAAAAGATTTACCAGCTTTAAATATTTTATGTTAGATTATATTTTTATATATTATATGCAAATTATATATTGAGGTTAATTGAGTTACTATGCAAATATCTCTATGCTTGTTCAAGATATTATACTTATTCAGTTCATCTAACAATATAAGTTTCTAGTCCATAAAAGTTTTATTACCAATTAATTAGAATATAAAGTAATGCAAGTTAATAATTAGACATTACATTCAAACATAGTCATATTAGATATGTTTTCAAGATCAAACAAATATATTTTATATAAACAAGTCTTCTTCAAGTACTTCAGAGACCCATAAAATATGGCTTTTAAAATATTTTAAAAACTTGACTTTTCTAGACAGTGAGACAGGTCTGCTCCTGGAAGCACCAATCTACTTCAAAAGAAAAATGGGCGTCAAAGAAACACCATATAGAATCTATTTTCTTTGTGGCAATGGTTAACCACTGGACAGAAAAACTGTTCTTATATTGACTGCCTGACAATATGATGTTTAAACTGGACATGCAAGTTCCCGAAAAAAGTGACCTCTAAACTTTGACAAAATAAGCTAAGAAATCTTTCAGCTTCCTGCTTTTCAGAGAAAATAGTCAGGTATTCTTTAAGACACAAGGAGAAGTGACTGATAAATTATACCAGAATAGGCAGAGCAGATTTCCTGCTTCACTAAAATAAAAAAAGACTAGGCCTATAGGCTAAAGATAAATGCCCCAAATTTGTAAAGGAAGTTTGGGTGACTGTCCAGGCAGATAAGTGTCGTCTTTGTCATTTCTAGATTTAAAAAGTTAATTACACTTCCTGTTTACTTGGGTAAATATTATATTATTCTATAGTCTTTCATATATTTAAAAAATATATAATTATAGATATTTTCTTAGTTATATTAAAATATATTAGATATAAATCTTTAGATTCACAAAGATAGAATAAATGATAAAATATTTTCTTTAATTTTGCTAAATACAAATAGACTAGATATTAGAACTATAATTCTTGCTTAATAGCTATTTTGTTACATGTAATTTTGTTATATTAAAATTAAAACCTTCCCTTTTGATTAGACAGAAACAGGGAGATGATGTGAGAATGTCTTTCTGTATGCTGTGAATGCCAATCTTTAAATAAAGGAGCTGTTTGGCCCATGACAGGCACCGTAGGAGAAGTAAGTGGAGAATCAGAATAGTTAGGAGAAGGAGGACAGAGTCAGAGACAGATCAAGCAGCCACCCAAAGGAGCAACATGTAAGGAACACAGGTGAGCCACGGGTCACATGACAGGATAGATTAATGGAAATGGATTGAGTTAAGATGAAATAGCAAGCTAGCAATGCACCTAAGCCATAGGTCAAACAGCATGAACTTAATGTGAGTGTCTGAATCATTTGGGGGAAGGCTAAGCAGCAGTGGGCAGCTAAGGGGTCTGGGGGTCTGGACCTCTGGCCTAATGAGGCCAAGAAACCTTAAGTAACACTGACCGCAATAAAATTTATGCAAGGAAATTGGCAAAGGCTATAAAACTGGGCTTGACTCAACATATTACTGAATGTTTAAGCCTAAGAAACTGATGGCTGATAAGTTTAAAATGCTTGTTAAACTTGCAAATTAATGTTCTACATGGACATGCCATCATACATATGACAAAAGCCATAGGGAAAAATGTCTTCTTCCAGTATTTAAAAGCAGTTGTTCTATATTACAAAATACTATTCATAATACTGAAAGATGAGCAAAGCCCTGTGTATCTTTGTTGTTATGCTCTGTCATATTTGTTAAAATAAATTTGAGCATGGCATGATGGTTCAAGCCTTCAATCCCAGCAGTCAGGAATCAAGAAGACAGAAGCGAAGGATTTCTGTGAGTTCTAGGCCAACCCAGTCTACATAGCAATCTCCAGAATAGCAAAGACTATATAGAAAGAACGCTGTCACATACTACTACTACTACTACTACTACTACTACTACTACTACTACTACTGCTAATCATCATCATAATAATAATAATAATGATGATAATAAATAACAACAAATTCACTAAAGGAAAATGAAAAAAATATGTGAATATCATTATATTAGAAAAGTACAAGTGGCAATTGAGTAAATAAAACAAGTGTTTTATTTTGAAATACTTGCATAAATCCAGAGAAATGTCACAATATCCTAAGAAGAGTAAAATCTTAAAGGATTGGTCACACGGATACTCACGAGGACAGAAATAGCCACTTTCACGTATTGCTGGTGAGAATGCAATAGGGAGCAAACACATCAGAGTTGGCATTGCCTAAATTCTTCTTAAAATATTTATCTATAATACTGGTGTTCAATTTTAAGTTATAAACACAAAATTATTAAAATCCACAGCCACATTAAAAGATGAAATATAGCATCTTTATTTATAATATGTCTGATCTGTAAAGAAATTTTTCTTCAAAAACACTATTGTATTAAGCAAGCAGTTGATCCATACCAAATGTTACTTGGCAACAATAATTATGTTTCATATAAGAATCATTGTTGCATCTTGAAATAAATTATGCAGGCATATATGTTGTGATGAAAATAATTTAAAATTCCAAAAAATATAAAGGAATCTGTTGTTTAAGAAAAGTCAGAGCCTGAATATATGGCTCAGCAATTAAGCATGAGATGTTCTTCAAGAGAATACGGATTCAGTTCCCAGCAGTCACATGGTAGCTTACAACCATCTGTAATGCCAGCCTCTAGAGAGCCTACTTCCTCTTCTAGCCTTCACAGGCACTAAGAATGCATGTGATGCATAGATACACATGCACAAAAAACACACATACACATAAAATTCAGTTTAAATTAAAAACAAAATCATTGGCTGCCAACAGATGTAGAAAATGTAAGATTATAAATGGGTGTGTTGTAAATACAAAGATGACAAATCTTTTTTCATAACTGTAGTGATTAAGACTTTACAAACTGGGATTTTATTTTTGAACTGGGATTGTGCTGTGTGGCCCTCACTGAGCCACAAACTATTGGGCCTATGCAGAATTTATGATGATTCAGATATTATGGTTCACCCATGCACATTATAAGTATCTGAACCAGTGCTATAGAAGAAAATCTGATAAATTTATTGAACACACACTCTAAATGTGTGTTTAATGTGTGTATACATACATACTTGTGTGTGCACGTGTGTGCACACTCTTGATTAGGTTATAATGAACATTTTCTTAAATGCTTTTGGGTACATGATATAGAAGATGAGGAGAGATGTTTAGATTACCCTAGAGCAAAAGCTAAGGGAACATCTTTTCCTCTTGTTCCCTCAGGCAGGTTCTTTTGCTGACTTTCTAGTGATTATATCCAATGCATAGATTTTTAAATTTAATATTTCTTGTTCAACATCCAAAGAAACTGTTGCCTCAATAATTTACATACTCACTGTGTCTGACATTTTCCCTTAATACAATTATATCAAGAAATTGGAATTTATGTCTGGAAAGATGGCTCCTCAGTTTAGACCACTGGCTGCTCTTGCAGAGTAACCAGATTCAATTCCAAGTACCTACATGATGGCTCTCAACTTTCTGTAACTCCAATTCTAGATGGACCGACTCCCTCTTCTTGACTCTGCAGGTACCAGGCCTAAAAAAGGGCTCACTCCAATTCTAGATGGACTGACTCCCTCTTCTTGACTCTGCAGGTACCAGGCCTAAGAAAGGGCTCACTCCAATTCTAGATGGACCGACTCCCTCTTCTTGACTCTGCAGGTACCAGGCCTAAAAAAGGGCTCACTCCAATTCTAGATGGACCGACTCCCTCTTCTTGACTCTGCAGGTACCAGGCCTAAGAAAGGGCTCACTCCAATTCTAGATGGACCGACTCCCTCTTCTTGACTCTGCAGGTACCAGGCCTAAGAAAGGGCTCACTCCAATTCTAGATGGACCGACTCCCTCTTCTTGACTCTGCAGGTATCAGGCCTAAGAAAGGGCTCACTCCAATTCTAGATGGACCGACTCCCTCTTCTTGACTCTGCAGGTACCAGGCCTAAGAAAGGGCTCACTCCAATTCTAGATGGACTGACTCCCTCTTCTTGACTCTGCAGGTACCAGGCCTAAGAAAGGGCTCACTCCAATTCTAGATGGACTGACTCCCTCTTCTTGACTCTGCAGGTACCAGGCCTAAGAAAGGGCTCACTCCAATTCTAGATGGACTGACTCCCTCTTCTTGACTCTGCAGGTACCAGGCCTAAGAAAGGGCTCACTCCAATTCTAGATGGACTGACTCCCTCTTCTTGACTCTGCAGGTACCAGGCCTAAGAAAGGGCTCACTCCAATTCTAGATGGACTGACTCCCTCTTCTTGACTCTGCAGGTACCAGGCCTAAGAAAGGGGTTCACAGACACACAGGTACACAACATACCCACACTCATAAATTTAAAATTAAAAAGTAAATTGTAATTAATTACCAATGTGACCTGGTATATATTCCTGATAAAAATAACTCATAAGATTATGCTTGCACAGTTTAATTCTTAGGTTTGAGAACTACAATGTAATAATTGTTTAAATATTTATCTTTGGGACCTGTAGACATAATTCAATTGTTAAGGCACAGGCTGTTGTTGTTGAAGACTAGGTTCAGTTTCTAGCACTCCAACCATCTTTAACTGCAGTTCTAGAGTATCTAACACTTTCCCTGGTCTCTCCAGACACCTGTACACATGGCATGCATACACACATACATAGATGCAGGAAACACTTTTATTTATAGTTTTGTGTATTTATTTATGTATTTATTTATGTATGTATGTGTGTGTATTTATTTATTTGTTTGTTTATTTATTTATTTATTTACATTTCAAAACCTGGGACTCTTAGTTCTCCAAGAGTTTGATTCAATATTTCAGAACCCCTGTCCCAGTTTTTATGGCATCTGGAACATAGTGGCAGCATCTATAAGACCTAATGCCTGTTTTCTTAGTCTATATTGCTCAGACAGAAGTGTACTCACTTACACAGTGATCCTTCATCAGACATCTGAAGGCTGGACTCAGATGTAACAACACAGACATTCCATCCCTTCTTCTTTGACCAACCAGTGGCAAAGTTGCTGTCCAAAGTTCCAGCCAGATTATTAGTTCCTTAAATGAATGTATTGTCATTAATTTCAAATTATGGTCAAGCATTTACAGGGATATACAATATGAACCTGAGACAGCTAATCATGTCCACAGTCAAGAGCAGACTGAGAAGAAATGGCTACAAGCTTCAAAAATACATTATTTGTACAGAATAGTTTTGATCCCCTTTCCCAGTTGTCCTCTCTCTGTCCTGCTCCCAGAATAATCTTGTGAGTCCTAAAATCTTAAAAACACCCACAGGAAAATAGGAGACCTTTTCTAATATCTCCAACCCTAAAAATAGTATAACTTTTTCTGGACCTCTACACAAAAGAAATAATAAATATTAATAATAGTAGAAATATTAGAAATATAATTACATTATATTAGGTTATCTTTACTAAATTATTGTCCAGTATCTACTTGTAAACCTAGATTATTTTACTCACTAAATATTAAATTACAAGCTACTTGAACAGAACCAGGAACACAATTGTCCTTAGAAAATTACCAAATTATGATATAAGCAATTGATTGTCTTGAAGACAAATTCAGAAGTCAGAGTCTCAGTGGTTAAGAGTACTTGCTTCTCTTACAGTAGACCAAGGTTCACTTCCCAGTACCTATAACCACTTAGAACTCCAGTTCAGTGACTAATGCATTCTTCTATACTTCACAAACATGCTTGTGAGATACTTTGTTACATGCATGTGAGAAACACACACACACACACACACACACACACACACACACACACACACACACACGTCAAAGAAAAACTTGAGGAGTCAGTTTTTTTCTTTTTCCTGTATGAATCCCACAGATCAAACTCAGGCTATAGCCCTTGGCAGCAACGTTTTCACAAACTAAGCCATCTATCTTGCCTCAGGCTTCTCTTGATGAATCCCATATACCAAAAAGTCCATGTAACACACATGACAATCTGTGATAATTCCTAAATTCTTCTGTTAGTCAGAATATCAATATACTTAGCTAGGATCAAATGTCATACACAGGAACTTACTTATACTGAGTCATCATCTTCCCCCTTATAGGACTCCATAGTGTAAATTTATCAGGATGTAAAAATAATCACCCCAAAAGTAAAACCCTCAAGTTTGCAAGAGAATAAGCCAAACTTATACTCTTTTCTATACTTACTTCCTAACCCCAGTGCCCCTATCTCCCTTGGCATTTCAATCTGGTATTTTTCAGCCACCTCAGATGGTGTTTTCTTCTGTAATGCCCCTACCCCACCCTGGTCTATCACTAATAACACTCCTTTTGTGGATTTGAACACGGTGCAAGTGTTTTTCTAAGATGATTTTCAATCTCCATGCAGACACTGTCACTGCACTAAATGGTGAAATGATAATCACCTCCCAGCAGGATGATCTCACTGTGTGCTAAGCCTTTATCTCAGGGCTAAAATGCCCTTCTGTTCATATGCTCCTAGTGTGACTGAGGTGGCTACTGCCTCATTGAACATACTTGGTAAGTTGTTCCCTTCTTTTTGATAGTTTTGTTTCTCTGGAAAATCTTAAGAATATAGTATGAATAGGCAAATGTTTTGAGATAGGCTCTAAAATAAGTGCTCAGAACTAGCCAGGAACTATTGGCTTTAAATGATCTACTTTGTGCAGTCTGCAAATGTGCCAGGCTGACAAGGAGATTTAGAAACGCGGTAGCATATTGTTCAACATCTAGCAGTTTTCCCCTGAGTATTTACTGTAACATCAACACAACCATACACTTTACATTTCTTTCTCACTGGCTTTGGGAAGCAAGATAAAACTTATGATACTACTAATTCTGTTTCTATGGCAACTTTCTAGGACTCTTGTGATAAAGGCAAATTCATTCTTCACAAATATAATAAAATATCATTAAAATTAATTAAGACATTTCCAGGATTCGAAGACAGAAAGAATTACAGTCTGTAGATATAATACCTGTGACTCTGTCATGTCAGTAGACTGTCAGTGCCTTGATAGCCCTCTATCCCCTATATCTGTCTCCTGTCGAATGGATTTTCAAGGCTGTCTCTTAACGTCCAAGCAGTGGAAACATAGTCTGCTCCAGACCAGCAGACTTGAGAAGGAGTATTTTCCTGTCCTAATTCTAGAAGTTAGATATATCCAGTTTATTACTTGCTTGTGTCTATACAAGAAACATTTTAATATAGAAAAGGAGGAAGGTGGCATTTGTGTTTCCAGGAATGACTGCAATTATTAAATACACCGGTATCTTGGATACTAGCAGGTTAGAGGTTGAGGTAGTGTCTTGTTTTGGGTGTAACTCTAGATTTAATTGTTGAAAAAACTGAATACTTTTACTCACATATGTATAAATGACCTATTCTCTCCAATGGCTTCATTGCCACATATTGTTACACTGGAATTAATCTGCTTTTTTAATTATGAGAATTTATTGCAGTGCTAAGAATTGAACATGGAGCCTTGTACATGTTGGGCAAACATTCTACCACTGAGCTACATACCTAGGCATTAAGAAAATTATAAATTCTCTTTAAAGTATTTCAGGTTTTAGCATTTTCTTTTCTTTACCCACAAGTAGTTTATCTAGATTTTATATTTTCCAAAATTTCATGCTAGTTATGTCACTAATAATAATGTAATAGCATTAATTTTTAAATAAGATTTCATTGTAAAAAAAAAAAGGTCCTATATGTTTTGATGCAGAGTAATGTTAATTTGCGGAAGAACATTATATTTTAGATGATTCTTGTCTATTGCTTATTTGAGTGACAGTTTTAGTTCATTTTGAGATAGGTTCTCAGAATGTAGCACTGACTGGCCTAATCTCCTTGCATAGATCAGAATACCCTTGAGCTGATGGGTATCTGCTGCTTCTGCCTTGGGATTCCACCTCACCTGACAAAACTTTTTTTTTTATTAACAACATATTTAACATCACACTATATAAATATATATATATATATATATGTAGTATATTAAATTTGAGGGATTTATCTGATTCTACTTTAAATAATGCCAACTGAACAAACTTAACTATTTTTTTAAAACTTTGTCTCATATATTATCTTAAAAGATGAACTTGCTATACAAACTTGACAGAAATACAGTGTGGCTACCAAAAGAGATCTTGATTTTCCATAATTTTTTTCTTATCACTTCTCCATTGTTTGTTTCTTGACTTTGATTTTGCCATTCAGGGTTTTTGTGATAATGAAGATTGAACCTAGGCCCTTGTGAATTCTAAGCAAGTGCTCAATTACCAAGCTGTATCCTAGCCCTGGGTGTTTGCTTTAATTGTATCAAATGTGTAGTGCACATATATTAATTTCTTTCAATCAACTTTGAATATTACTAGTGCGGTAAATATGTATTCTTCAGCAATTAAAATTCCTCTTTGCTGAATTTCCATTCATACATGTACAGTGTTCTTTGTACCTCATTTGGTCTCCTGTGCAGAGATTCTGGATTTATTCTCCACCTCCTAACATTGATGTAAATTCAGCATTATTATTTTTGAGACACTCTTAATGATTTTGGTTAGATGGATATTTAACCTAATTATGGTGGACAACATCTATAATTCCAGCATTCTGGAGGTAGAGGTAAGATTACTTAGCAACTTGGAGCCAGCTTGGGCTACAGAGTAGGAACTAGTCTCAAAATATAAAAGCCAAAAAAGATTGAATTTAAAAGCTATTTATGTTTACAATACATACAGGTCATATAACATTTACTTGTGAAATAATTTACAATATTATTCTCTAACATTTCACTTTTATTCTATTAATCTATTGAGATCTGTGGAATTATGTTAAACCAACTGTGCTTAAACTCAATGTAAACATCTCTTGTTAGATCAATGCTGAATTTTTCTATAAGTTTAAGCATGCTTCTTTATTTTGCATACTTTTTGAGGCAGGAATTCACTATGTAGAAATGGCTAACTGATAGCTCATTATGTAGACCAGGCTAGCCTCAAAGTCATAGATATCTACTTACCCCTATCTCCTAAGTGCTCAGATTTGAATTGTGCATGCTTGATTCTTTATTTTTTAAAGATTAACACAAGTTTAAAAAAAATGAACTTCTATGTTTTATTTATTTTAATACATGTGCTCTCTTTTTATTTGCATATATGTTTTGGTGCATGTATGCATGCACACATTTGTACACCTGAGTACAGTGACCAAGGGTTCTAGAAAAAACAGACAAACCTTTGTAGCTGGAATTACAGGGACCTTTGAATTTAACAAGGTATGTGCTAGAAACTAAAATTGGATCTTCTGGAAAAGGATGAAGTGCTATTAAACACCATATTATCTCTCTAGGCTCATTTTATATCTTTAATATGCATGGTTGTGTGTGCAAATGTCATCGGTTCATTTGGGAGGCAGGGAAAACTTATGGTATTTGTTTTGCTATTCTACCACATAGGTCCCATGGAACACACCCAGATCACCAGGCTTGATATAAACTTTATCTGCTGAGCCACTTACTTCTAAAGGCAAACATAAAGTAAGATACTTTGTGACAGCCTGGCTTCATGCTGTCTTCTCTGCATTGCTTACTGTCACTCAGAAAGGTGATTTTTAAAATTTGTGATTCACTTAAGTATAAAAGAAGAGAAAGACTTCTACACAATCTACTTTTTTCTGTTTTGTAAATACTGGAGATTCCTTGAAGGGAAGAAGACTACAGGACTTCCTCCTCAGACCCACAGCTTCACAGAAACCTGTCAAGCAATGTGAATTCACCTAACCAGAAACTAGACTGGAGAGCTTACAGTGTGTGGTTACAGTGTTATTAAAAATCACTGGGCATTGGTCAAATATCTGTTCAATGTTCATATTCACAACAAAAACTATTTTGATAGAAAAGACATTTCTAGATCTGAGAGGAGTAAACTATAGTTGTTTTGACAATTGCTCAGGTAAAACATAACAGATAGCATCCTAGAGAAGAAAGGAATGTATTTTAGTCTATGGTTCCAGAAGGATAGTATACTCATTAAACAATGAGAGAGTGAGGAGCATGAACCTAGGTGATTAAAAAATAAACAAGAAAAAAAACAGTTAAGTTGGGCCAGACCATACACAATAAAGACTCCTTTATTCACTACCAGTGATTTACTTCTACCAACAAGGCTCCATCTCCTGAAGGATTCATATAACTCATAAACACTGCAACTAATGGGAAGAAACTGTTCATACTGTAAGTCTAAGGAGGACAATACTCATTCAGACAAACACAACTAACAATCCATCTCTTGATTTCTCTAATTCAAATAAAACATACTTCAAGCCCCTGCTAGAGATGGATGCATTATTTTCCATTAACTTAAACTGGGGAATGATGTTCCTTATTCAAACCACTACTGGAATTCTTGCCAATTCCTTTCTCTTTCATTTGTATAACAGACCATACTTCAGTGCACAAGTAATGAGACCCACAAACTTGATTCTCAACCAGATGGTCATATCGAATACTCTGGTTCTTTTCTCCAAAGGTATCCCTCAGACAGTGGCCACTTTTGGATTGAAATCTTTCCTAGGGGAAGCTGGGTGCAAACTTCTTCTCTATATGTACAGGGTGGCCCGAGGGGTCTCCCTCAGCACCACCTCCCTCCTAAGTGGTTTTCAGGCCATTAAGCTTCATCCCAATATTTCCTGGTGGCTGACCCTCAGAATTAGATCCTCAAAGTGTATTGGCACCTGCTGTTTCATTTGCTGGATCCCACAGCTTGTGCTCAATATTCCTTTTTCTACAATTCAAAGTGGCCCAAAGAATATCAGAAACTTGACTGCTAAAGGAATATATAGATATTGTTCCTCAACCATTCCTGACAGATTGACTTTCTTACTAAAAGTAGTGCTTATATCCATAAGTGATATTATATGTCTGCTCCTTATGGCTTGCGCCAGTAGCTCCATGGTCCTTGTCCTACATAAGCACAAGCATCGAGTCCAGCACATACATAATCACAGCCTGTCACAAAGGCCTTTCCATGAAGACAGAGCCACACGAACCATCCTCATCCTGGTAACCATGTTTCTCTCCTTTTACACCCTAGCTTCCATCTTATCCTTTTGGATAACCCAAACTGTAAACCCAAGCCATTGGCTGCTGAACATCTCTGTGCTGATGTCATTGTGTTTCCCAACACTCAGCCCCATTGTGTTCAATTTCAGCAATATTTGTGTTTCTCATTACTGTTCTATCTTTTGGACAAAGATAACAAACAATCCAACTATAGTCTCGGAGGTTTGAATTCCCTCCAGGACATATCATTTTCAGTTTAGTTTTTCAATATGTGTAGTAGTACATACTTATTATTATGCTTGTTACTCTGTAAAAAAGAAAAAAAAAACCTTGAGATTTGGTATTAATAAAAATTATAATTATTGTTTCATCTTTCATGTGAGACAATCAAAAAGTAAACATGACTCAAAACCTAGACAAATAACTGTTATGTTTTAAAAAACATTCTATATAATTCCCTTTAAATTTCTAATGTTCTCCCTCTAAAAACTAAAGCCATTGAATTTGGAGTTCAAGTATATACTCTGCCACTTAGATGTTAGCATCAGTTTCATGAAACACTATCTTTAAAACCTTACCATTGTTGTGGATTTTCCTAGGACTAGTTCCTCTCAAACTCAGCTAAGACTTCTAGAAGTTGTGGAGAGGGTATCTGAAGTATCTTTCTCATGTAGTCAGATTGGTGACTAACCTCATTGTTATTGTAGAATCTACATTAGGGACTCAAAGAAGCAGATGCAGAGACCCACATCCAAGCACTTAGCCAAGCACTTTGCCAAGCTCATGGAGTTCAGTTAAAAAGAGGGAAGGTGGGATTACAGGAGCAATTGGGGTCTACATCAACATGGGGAAAACCACAGATACAGCTTGTCAGAGCTAGTGGGAGCTCAGGAACTCTAGGTTGGCAGCCATGGTACCTGAATAGGACCTAACTAGGCCCTGTGAATGTGGGCAGCAGTTTATAGGCCCCAGGGAGAGAAAATAGGACTTACCTTAGGTACATAAATTGGTACACTAGAGCCCATTCCAATGGTAGTATGCTTTGCTGAGTCTTGATCCAGGGGCAGGTGTTTGGTCCTGCAGCAACTTGGTATGCCACCTTATGTTGACTATCCAAGGGAGGCCTTACACCTTGTGAGGAGTGGATGGGGTGGGTAGAGGAGAGTGTATGAAGAGGAGGGAGGGGGGACTGTGGTTGGTATGTAAAAGCAAGAAATAAATAAATAAAATACAATGTCCTAAAAACCTTAGTATTCAATGCTCTGGTGGTATGTACTCAATAATTCCAGCTCTCAAGAGAAAGAAACAGGAGTATTAGCAATTCAAAGTCACTCTAATCTATACATTGAGTCCAAGTCTAATTTAGGCTACAGGAAACACTGTCTCAAGAAACAAGCAAGCAACAAGCAAAAGAAAAAGAAATCACCAATCCCACTCTAATCCAGAGAATTGAAAATTAAGGACACAAGCAGAATTCACAGGGTTGTTCCAGTAGCCAGAAGTCAGAGATAAGAGAAATGCCAAAGGATGTAAGAATAAAATAACATGTTAGTGTTCACATAGAATGCATGTACTGACATTAATCTAGTATAACAAGCCTGACAGAACCTAACTACATAAATCTAAAATGAAGTCATAGAGACAAAGAAGTCAGTTGTTCAATGGAGCTGAGAAGACTAAAGATTATAACACCAGTGTTTAGTTGACACAGTTCCTTTTCTGCCTGATGTAACATTTCAGGACTAGAGGGTTGTAATGAAGCCACAGAAAAAGAATGTACTCAGAGCAACATAATTTGAATGAAATTGGAAAAATATTACATTTCACATTATGCATATTTTACCATAGTAAAAATGCCACCAATTAATATAATAAATCAATTGTTAAATGTCATCGTCTGTTGGAGAAGGTCTGGTCTCCTATTCACAGCATTATAGTGAGACACTTGGGAAGACATTATAATGTGGTACTTAAGAAGACCTTTCAATGTAAATGAAATCATTGTTACAACTCCATTAGTACAGAAACCGATGCTCATTTTTGGTCTCCCAAGTTATTGCTTAAAACACTTCTTATTTCAAGTCAAAGATGAGGAAGGACACTGGGGAAGAGACAGAAGTCTCGTTCTTTTCTTTGACTTCAACATTCCTCAAAGCTCAGGACTCCTTTGACAGAGATGTGAGCACTGCCTGTGGAGATGAAAACCCTCCATCCCCCATTCCTCTTTATTTACCAATTTTCTCTCATGTTTTGGTTTTCTATTTTGTTCATTGGTCATTCATCAAATATGTCCTCTTTTATGCTATTACCATGCTGGGTTTTTTTTCTGTATTAAATAACTCTGTAAGATTGATGTCTTTAATCTCTCCAACGTGGTTCTTTTGATTGAGATTCTTTGGACTACCATTTGAGATTCCATATGAATTTTAGATTTATTTTCATGTTTCTGGGGAAAATGTGGTGATTTTTATTGGGATTGTACTGAGTCTGTAACTTTATTTTAGTAGTAGAGTAGTTTTCACAATATTAGTCTACCAATCCATTGTTGGTTTCGCATGCAAGAACAGACGCATACTACCAGCTGCTACACTAGAGTTTATTTGGAAAAGTTGCTGAGGAAGAGACTTGGAAGAAAAAAGAGAACAGCTTTCATGTGTTTCTTCTTATAAGAGAACACTGGTGGGCACAGATTTACATAGCCATGCCCAGGGGCACGTTTTGCCAATGTTATGTTGGGTTATCTGACTAGCACATTTACCACATAGCTGCTATGTGCCAGCAATTCTTACATTCATGACTATGGGAAGTTTTCTAATCTAGTTTCTTTCTCTATCTCTTTCTTCAAAGATTTAGAATATCACTGGTACAGGTCTTTCACATGCTTCGTTAGGGCTATTTCTAGGATAATAGAATCAAAAGAACACAGAAGACATGTTTATCAGAATGGACCAAACAATAGATAGGTAGGGAAACTCATCAACCATTCTTAAAATGTGTCTCAATACACAACCTTAGGAATGCTGTCAAGGGAACACAGATGTAGCTTAATTTAATTTTGTGTACCTGCCACAGGAGTGTTCTCAGGCCAAACTAAGAGTTTGGGCTATAGAAACAAAAGGAAGTTTAGAACTGGTTTGAATGCTGGTTTGTTTGTTTGTTTTGAGACAGGGTTTCTCTATTAGCCCTGCCTATCCTAGAACTAGCTGTGTAAACCATACCAGCCTCAAACTAACAGAGATCCTGAGTGCGGCCTCCTGAGTGCTGGGATTAAAGGTGTGTACTACTACCATCCCGTCAATAAAAAATATTCTTTTAATATATGTGTGAGAACTAAAATGAAAGATGCTATTCAAAAAGATATGATAGACAGAGACAAGAAAGTAAAGTGAGAAAATGAGAAGAGTGGGGAGTCATTTTAGGATTTATTTTTAGATTTGATGTAAACATTATAAAAATTTAACTTTTTATGTTACTATCTAGTTAAACTGTTTCATTGCTTATTTGACACATTCTTTATTATAATAGTTATTTTATCAGGCATCTTACAGATCCTTTTATGTTTTAATTAAAACAGGCTATCTATTTTACTGTTAGTAACCAATGCCTAGTATTGTTAAGTATTAAAGATAAAGTCAGTTGAAAGTGGTTAAATGTTTCTCCTCATTTCTCAAAATCTTGTAAGTTACTAATTAAAACACATAAAGATGGTTAAAATACCAGGTAATTGTTTTCTCCATTTTGGAACCCTAATGTGTATATGTGTGTTTCTTCAGAAAAAAAAATTCCTTTGTAAGCCATCTAGAAAATATGTGTTTTGTATAATTTTTTTTTGCACAATATATTTTAATCATCTTTTTCTCCTATTATTCCTCCCATATTCTTCAAACCTTATATCCAATTTCTTTTGTGTCTTTCATTAAAAAAAAAACAAACAAAATAAAAGCAAACAAGGAAAACACACACACACACACAAAATTCCACAAAACAGAAATCAAAATAAACAATCAAAATATTCAAGTAAGACAAACAATGGAAACTAACTCAACAACTTTACACAAATACTAGGGAGATTATTTTGTGTTGGTCAACAACTCATGGATGTGGATCCTACCTTGAAGATACATACAGCAAGATTCTGTGGTGGCTTGAATGAGAGTGACCACTATAGCTCATAGATTTGAATACTTTGTGAACAGGAAGTGACATTATTTGAAAGAATTATGAGGTGTGTCCTTGTTGAAGGAAGTGTGTCATGGATCACAGACTTTGAGATTTAAAAAGTCCATTCCAATCTAGAGTCTCTTCGTGGTGCCTGCAAATCCAGATGTAGAGCTCTCAGTTACTTATCCTACACCATGTCTGCCTGTGTGATGCCTTACTTTCTACCAAGATGATAATAAACTTAAACTCTGCATCTGTAAGTCCCAATTAAGTCATTTATTTTAAAAGAGTTACTGTGATCATGCTGTCTCTTGGCAGCAATTGAATTCTGCAACAGACTCATGACCTTTAAGTTTATCAGAAAATTCTAATAATATTTCTTCCACTATTGCAGTAGTATATCTCACAGGTATGTCACTATTGAAAGAAACAGTTTTGTAGCTAGGAGATACTGATAATTATGGTTCTTCTCCATTAGTTAGAAGAGTACTTTTCAGGACCATGTACAGTAGCCAGTAAGGCTCTTGATAGGCACCAGCTCAATAGAACCAGTTCAATAGAACATGTTGGTATTTTCTTCAGGAAAATTAGACTGTGGAAAATAACCAAAACATTTTTCAATATCCTCAGATGTTTTGTTTCAAAAGGACCACTTTATCAATGATTCGAGAGAAATGAAACCCATTTCTGGCACTGAAGGATTTACTTGGTACTCTACTGTAGGCACTGTTTACCTATTATTGGGTAACTCCATTTAAATTCCAGTCTTTTAATTTTTTATTTAAAGATTTTTTTAATTTATATATCAACCACAGTTTTCCTTTTCTGACCTTCTCCTGATCATCCTCGTCCCTCCTATCCTGAGTACTTCTTGTCTTTAGAGATTTTATCATCAGGTACTCATAAAATATCTAGTCTCAAGGCTTGGCAAGACTAGATGAGAAACAGTAGAGTTATAAAGAATGATGTATTTGAGCATGAAAGTCAGGAAAAAAAGGCCAACTGAGAGTGAATCAAAAAACATTTCAAAGATAAAGAAAACAGAACCGAAGATACCTTCAATATTTCTAAACCAAAAAATTTCAAAATGCCTATGGAGATCTATCAAATTGGGAACATGTAAATAAACAAAATAAACCTTCGGCCAAACTAAGAGAGATCCAAATTCCTTGACTGAACTCTCCAACAATCCACCTGATGAAATAATAGCAGATGCATGGCCTGGACTCAATGAATTTATTGCAGTATTTAGCTGCTTCTTCTTTTTCTCCTCCTCCTCCTCCTCTTTCTCCTCCTCCTCCTTCCATGACTCATCCTTCATTCCCAACTCCACAAAATGCAAGGCCTCGTGTGTGGAGACATGAAAGCCTTATCATCTATTGAAGTAGGTCCAAACACTTAATGCTGTGGTCTCTCCCCTTTGCATCAAAGCTGTGCAAGGTATTTCTCTATAAATAATGAGCTCCAAAAAGCCAGCTCATGCACCAGGGATAAATTCTGATCTGCCCTTTAAACAGCTCAAACTAAACAATTGTCTTCAATATGCAGAGGGCCTAGTCCATATACAGGCTCAACAGCAGTCAGTCTAAAGTTTGTGAGTTCCCAGGAGCTTGGTTCAATTGTGTCTGTAGATTTCCCCCATATAATCTTGACCACCTTGCTCATATAATCCTATTTCCTCTCTTTGCCTGAACTTCTGGAGCTCAGCTTGGTGCTTGGCTGTATATCTCTGCATTTGATTTTATCAGTTCCTGAATGAAGGCTCTATGACAATAGAGTGTTTTGTAGAAACAAAAACCATAGCTCTCATCTTGAAAGAAATTAGAGATAGTTCAATTAGAGAAACTATAAATTAGAGATAGCTTCAAATACATTGGTGGGTAAATCAGAGTGGCAGTTGCAGCAAGATAGGGAAGAGAGTTTACAGGCCCATAATGCTATCTGATGAACTATTTGGTATGAATTGGCAGAAGTTAGTAGTTTGCTAACCTAATAGATTTTAAATGCTTTCTATTAGTCACAAGATGTTAGTTTATACTGTAATAGGTCTCCAGAGCTCAAAAGGTCACCAAATATTAACACATCTGAATCCATGATGGAAGTGTCATTAGGGCTGTAAAACTGAACACCAAGGCAGTGCTAGCTTCCAAAACAAAATCAAAGGCCTAATACACCAAAGTCCAAAGTTCTGGGAAAGTCTCTAAATGTGCTAATCTTGCTTTTTTTCTTTCTGAAGTTTCACTTCTAGCTTGCTGCTTTTGTTAACTGAAGTAGTCAACCCAAGACATAGTTTTATGGTAGATCCCAAATACTCAGTGTAGTCACCCAACGGCTAATAAAATGTTTTAGTGGCTTAAAATCATGTCTAGTAATTCTTCTCTGTTGGCTATTCCAAAACAAGGAACAGTTATGGGAAAGGAATGAATTGTCTAGAAGGATATAACAAGTTTAAGATAACTTAATTAGCCTCTGGACATACAAAGTTTTAGTCTACATAATATCAAAATCCTAATGCATTGAAATGTCTCTGTACTGACATGGTTTCTTTACAGTCATTCTCATCCACAAATAGGATGCCTGAAGTTGGTTACTGTGTTTGCTTATTTGCTTTCTCCTGAAAGAATTTCCTATAGCCTAAGATCATCATAATTCAATATGTAGCTTAAGATTACCTGGAACTCCTGATCCATCTGTCTTGTTCTTCTGAGTAGAGGAATACAGATATGTGCTATTGTACTAAGGAATTACTGAACTACTGATTGAAAGTGAATTTTTGATTGAGACAGGGTCTCACATAAGTCTACACTGACATCAGACTGTTTAAGTATCAAAGAACATATTTGAACTACAAATCTAAGGCTGTAGTGTGGAAGTGACAACAATAGACTTATAGTGTATATTACTGTGCTCATGAGAACACACATATGTTTATTTAGAAATATTTAGACATTTGTCAAATTTTTACATCAGATTTTCTTGTTTGTCTCCTGAGTAGTATGAAGTATAATTATCATTTATTAAAATGAAATCTCAAATATTTACAGATTTAAAAAAGTAACATAATGAGAAAGCAATAAAAATGTTTAGTTATTGAAGAACTGTGGTTCTCAACCTTTCAAAAAAGTTACCTGAAAGATCAGAAATCAGATATTTACATTAGGATTAATAACTTCCAAAGTACATGTATGAAGTGGAAACCAAAATAATTTTATGGATTGGAGTCACCAAAACATGAGGAACTTAATTAAAACATGATGATATGGGAAAGTTGAGAACCACTGCTATAGACAACACTCAAAACTTAGAGACAACAAAGCTTAAATTGGACAGTTTGTTTTCTTTGTACAGAATACGAAGAAGAAATGAAGTGCAGAAATATTGCTAAAATTGAATACAAATGGGCTGAGTGTTGGGAAACACAATGAAATCAGCACAGAGGTATTCAGCAGCCAATGGCTTGGGATTACAGTCTGGGTTATCCAAAAGGATAAAATAGAAGCTAGAGAGTAAAAGGAGAGAAACATGGTCACCAGGATGAGGATGGTTCGTGTAGCTCTGTCTTCATAGGAAGGCCTTTGGGACAGGCTATGACTATGTATGTGCTGGACTCGATGCTTGTGCTTATGCAGGACAAGGATCATAGAGCCACTGGCGCAGGCCATGAAGATCAGACATACAATATCACTTAGAGATAAAATCACTCCCATTAAAAAGAAAGTCAATCTATTAGGCATGGTTGAAGAACAATATCTGTGAATTCCTATGGCACTCAGGTTTTTGCTATTTTTTGGATCACCTGCAAACAAGGTAACATGGAAGTTAAGCAGAAGGTGAATGATCCAGCAAAGGAAACAGAAGGTGCCAATGCACTTTGAGGATTTAATTCTGAGGATCCTCCACCCAGAAGCATTGGGATGAAGCTTAATAGCCTGAAAACCACTGAGGAGGGAGGTGGTGCTGAGGGAGACCCCCCGGGCCACTCTGTACATATAGAGGAGAAGTTTGCACCCAACTTCCCCCAGGAAATATTTCAATCCAAAAGAAGCCACTGTCTGAGGGATACCTTTGGAGAAAAGAACCAGAGTATTCAATATGACCATATGATTGATAATCAAGTATATGGGTCTCGATACCTGTTCAATGGACAATGAGAAATTATACATATAAAAGAGGTAGGAATTAGAAATGATCCCAGCAGTTGTCTGAATGAGAAATATCAATCCCCAGTTTAAGTTAATGGAAATTAATGCATCCATCTTCCAGAAGGGGCTAGCATTTGATTTATTTGAATCAGAGAAATTTTGAAATAATTTGTTACTTGTTGTTTGAATGAGATATGTCCTTCATAAATTATGGTCTTTGCACAGTTCTTCCCAGTTGGTGGTGCTATTTGGGAATCTTTTGGAACCTTTGAGAGGTAAAAGGTTACTGTATAAAGTCCATCACTGGGAGAGAAGTAGGCAACTTTGACAGTGGACATCCTGGCCACACTTGATGGTCTGTCTCTCTCTTCTTCCTGTGTATATGAATATGTGATCAGCTATTTTCCTTCTCCTCCCTCTAGGCTTTCCCTAACCATTACTGACTTCACTATCCATCCCATGACAGACTCCTATTGTGGAATATTTCTTTACACTTGTTAAGATCTCTTGCTGTGATTGATTTAATAAAAAAGCTAAATGGTATATATATTTAGGCATAATTTGAGGGCCATATAGAAGACTAGGAATAAGACATAGCCATCACCTGAATGCAGAGGAAGCATGATGCATTGGAGATAAAGCAACAAGCCATGAGCCATGTGGTGAGGAGTAAGTTAATAGAAATGTGTTAATTTAAGTTATAAAACCCAGGGAAAACAAGCCTCAAATATTTGACTAATTTTCATAATAAAAAATTTTCAAAAATTCAAAAAAATAAAACGCGTGTTTGTTTGGCACTGGCAGATGAGACAAGACTCATAACAAATGCTGCCCAATATCTGGACACATATTTCCACATAAGACCTAAGAAAGATAAAAAAAAGTTTCTAAACACACAAAAACAAAGCCAAATGTAGCTTGCAAGCACTGCATTCTCTCAGGCAGGGCACAGTATAGAGACACATTGACATTTCACAATCTGCTGACTTGAGCCACCACGTCACCATGAGCTAAGCTGTATTGAAAGTTTATATTTTGTTAATATAGACAGAAGATGTAACAGATATTCAGTAAGGCAGGTTCAAATGGAAAAATATCTCTAAACAGGTTACAGTGTTTTTAACAATGTAATCTTAAACAGAATAAGAATACACACAGTCACCAATGCTCTTACTGCCAAACCTGATGAACTAAGTTATTTCTTTAGGTCCCAGGTGTGGGGAAAAGAGAATAAATTCCAGTACCTTTCTTCTTACTTCTACATTTAAAACCTGACAGAGTCATACATGCACACATGAACACAAATAAATTTAAAGTGTAAAAGTGCTCAGTGGTTAAGAGTACTTCAGACTCAGCTAAAGGATACAGGTCTAGCTTCTAGAACTCACTTTAAGCAGTTCCATAATTAAAGCTCGCTGGGTTCCAATTCACTCTTTGTGATTTTATACACACTCTAACTTATATATTCAAATCCATTTATAGATACATACAAATGTACACAAGCACAAATTCTAATATATTGTGTGTATACATATGTATTCAAAAGATAGATTTTCTTCAACGTATGTAATATTAAAATTTGTGTGAAATATAAATTATAAACCTTAAGATTAACCTTAAAAAAAGAGCCAGGCAAGGTTTGAGAGCATCATTAATACCACTACTCGGGAGGCAGAGGCACTGAATCTCTAAGATAAAGACTAGCCTGAGTCACATAGCAACTTTTGCTATCCAAGATTATACAGTAATTCCCTGTCTCAAAATAAATGAATGACAGAAGTCATATGCACCATATAACCAAGAAAGATGATTTAAAAAAACCTAAAATGTAATCTTTTTCCAAAATTTACCTTGATCAAAACAATCCTGAAGCAGTCAAGAATTTGAAGGTGTGTGATAAAGGCATATAAGAAGGCTGGAAGGGAGAAAAGGGGAGGGAGAAATGTAATTAAATTATAATAGTAAAAATATGTTAAAGAAAAGAACTATAGTTAAAGATGGAGGAGCTCAGTCAGCCATTAAGTTCATGGTCGTTCCTTCAGAGGTCATAACTTCAGCTTCCTGAAACAAAACAATAGATCAAAATGGTCATGAACTCTAATCACAGAGGCTCCAGTGACATCTTCTGACATCCATGAAAATTCAGGAACTCAGCAAACAGACATACTTGAAGGCAAAACACTCATACACATGAAATAAAACCAATAAATCTAAAAATTTTAAAAATAGTGATTACTGTGAGAAAATTTAATGTGTTTAAAAATTACTGCTATTTTACTAATAAGTCACGTAAGAGTCATTAGGTTTTGTAAAATACTAAAATCTGCATAAAGGATAGAGGAGATAAAGTAAGATTTGCTAAAATAAAATAAAATATTTTTGCAACAGAACTTCTTAAAGGGCTAAGTGTGTAACTCAATGTTAGAATGCCTCTCCAGTATGCACCAAAAAACCTATTTTCCATAATTAATATAACAGATTATTTCAAGTGTTACAAACAATGGGGTAAAGGTGGAGTATGAGAAAGAAAGAGCACTCAAGTGAGTGTACAAAAAGCTTGTCAATGTATCCTGAGGAACAAAGTCTGAGCACTAGAACAACACACCCAAACAAGACACTAATCACAATCCCGGAACTGTTAAGATCCAAGATCTCTGTAAAATTTAATTATTTTAGTCATTCCTGGAAACAAACATTCCCTGTGGAGACACAAACAAGGAATAAGCTGGATACATCTTACTTCTAGAATAAGGAATGAAAACTTCTCTTTTAATTTTGCTGGGCTGGAGTATACTCTGTTTACACTGCTTGGAAACTCACTGGACAGGAGATAGGTACAGGGGATAGTGGGCTATGAAAGCACTGTCATTCTGGTGACATGTTATAGTCACAGGTAATGTAAATAAAAACTGTAATTCTTCCTGCCCTAGAATTGTGAAATATCTTAGTCAATTTTTAATGATATTTGAATCACGTTTGTAAAAAGATTCATAAAACAAAACTAATGAAATAATATTATTTATCCTGCTGAAAAGGTCTAGTAAGAAAAGGAAAGTGTATAGTTGTGTGGGTGATAGAGAAAATATTTAGAGATACAACTAAGGGCATCATGGTAATACCAATGTTTTAGTTATCTTACCTAGCCATGCACACATGTAGGCTAAAATAAGTGAATATTTGAGCTCATGGGTTTCTGGTCAGCAGTGGACAGCACTTTAGCAACGTTTCTCAAAATTTTCAAAAATCTACAGTATATTTCTTAAGACCTTTCCAGAGGGGGGAAAAATCTATCAGCAAAGAAAGGACAACTTACCATGTATGTTCACTGTGAACAACCTCAGTCACAGGGAGAACATGAGTCTAAGAGGGCATTTCACCCCCAAGATAAAGGCTTGCCTCACAGTGAGGTCATCCTTCTGGGAGGTGATTATCATTTCACCCTTTAGTGCAGAGACAGTGTCAGGATGGAGATTTACTATCATCTCAGAAACACCTGAACAGTGTTCAAATCCCTGAAAGGAATTACAGTTATTGGTGATAGATCATGGTGGGGTTGGGAGATTACAGAGGAAAACACCATCTGAGGTGGCTAAAAAAAAATCACCAAGGAGAAATGTCAAGGGAGACAAGGGCATTGAGATTAGAAAATGAGAATAAGTTTGAATTATTCTCTTGCCAACTTAAAGGTTTTTACTTCTTAGGTGGCTATATTTATATCCTGAAAAATGTACTCCATGAATCCCTAGAAGGTTGAAGACGAAGAATAGAAATGAAAAGCTGGGCGTGATATTTGGTGTGTTATCTAAAGAGGCAGCAAATGACTTTCAGTATTGAATTTTGGGGAACTGCCATTTGCAGATTTTAAAAAGTGTTGCATTTTCTTCCTGGTGTATGGGATGCATCCAGAAAGCTCTAGTGCTGGGAGATAAGTTAGCAGGTGAGCATTTACATAAACACTAAAGACTCCTTAACATGACTCCCTATTCTTCTCACTCTCTCAAATTTGCTTCCTTATCTCTGAACTGGCTATCATGCAGTTTTGAACAGCATTTTTCCTTTTAAACATTATGATTATTTTAAAAGGTGGTTTGATCATACAAAGAAGCCCTACAGCTAAAACTTCAGTCAGCCTAAGAAGTTTGCAGAACTCCCAAAACCGCTAAAGATAAACAAAATGAAGCTACATCTGTGTCCCCTTGACAATAGTCCTGGGGATATATAATAAAACCATCTTCAATGGTTGTTTTGGTGTTCCCATTCTATCTTTTGAATGTTTCATACTGATAAACATGGTTTCTATGTGTTCCTTTGCTTCTGTTATTTTAGGAATAATCCTAACCAAAGAGGGGAAGGATCTCTGCAATAACAACTTTACATTATAAGTCTACAATAACAATAATCTCTAAAAAACCTTTCAGGGTAATGGATTGGTACAATTAATGTTTAAAAAATGACCCTCCATGAAAAATAAAGTTACAGACTCAATGCAATCCTCACTACAACTGTTTTTACAGAAATATTTTAAAAATATAAAATTAATATGGAATCACAAAAGGCTCTGGATAGCCAAAACAATCTCGAGGAGAAAGAATCACGCTGGAGAGATTACCATTAAAGATGCCAAACATTTTAAGAGAGCTGTAGTAAAGCCAAAACCAAAGGAAGCAAAAATCCAGCATGATGCTGACAGAAAAGCAATCATGTCAATGTACAAAATAGAAGACCCAAACATGAGAGACAATTGCTGACAGAATAAAGAGGGATAGAAAATGGTAAGATGGCATCACCACAGATTGTGATTACATCTGCACTGAAAGAGACCTGTGCTTTGAGGAATATTGAATCCAAAGGAAAGAATGAGACTTCTGTCTCTTATTCAGTGTTCTTCTTCATCAAGGACCTAGAATAAACTGTGTTTTGAACACTAAGTGAACAAAAACCCGCATAGTTTCTGCAGTAACTGTATTGTGACAAAGATTTCATTTGGATTGAAATATCTTCCCAAGTGCCTCACTCACTATAATGCTGTAAATAGGAGACTAACCCCTCTCCAACAGATTATGACATTTAACATTTGGTTTATTATTATTAATTAGTGACATTTTTTACTGTGGCAAAATATACATAATGTGAAATGTAACACTTTAATAATTTTATTCAAAACCCATTGCTCTGAGTACATTTATTTTACTGTGCTGTCATCATAGCTTTCCAGTCCTGAAATTTTACACATGCAGAAATGGTAATTATGTCCATTAAACATCTATGCTCTAATTCGCATTCTTTACTGATTTTTATTTTTGTCTTTCAAGATAGGATTTCTCTGTTTAGCCCTTGCTTTCCTGAAATTCACTTTTTAGACCAGCTAGACTCAAACTCAAAGAGATCTGCCTGACTCTGCCTCCTAATTGCATGTGCTACAACCACCTGCTTTTCTCTGATTTTAATATTACTGTAACATCACTGCTTTATTTGTAGTATTTTGTCTCTAAAACTTTGTTTTAGGATCCATGAGTGCATAGAGTTCTGTAGTTATCTTTTTGTTAGGCTTATTATGGTTAGTTTAATAACATCCCTTTCAATCTATGTGAGTAGCAAATTGTTCTTCTAGTCTTCTACACTTTGGTATTTTTGTTGTTTCCAATTCAGGCAACTGCGACAAATCTTGAACTCTTCTTGGGTCCTTTCATTTTGTTCTCTACATTACAGTGGTGTAAATAAATTGGGTATTTATTTTTATTTGCTTGCTTATTTCTTGAAACGGTGTTTCCTATAGCCTACATCGGGCTTTAATTCAATGTTTAGCTTAGAATAAATTTGAATCCCTAATATTTTTACTTCTTTCGCTTGAGAGCTGAGGATATGGAACAAGGGAAACACACTTCCATTGTTGGTGGGAGTACAAACTTATTCAGCCACTCTGGAATACAGTATGGCTATTCCTCAGAAAACTATGAATTAATCTTCCTAAGGATCCAGCAATACCACGATTGGGCATATCCCCAAATGCATTATATAAACTATGTTCATAGCAGCATTATTCATAATAGCAATAACCTGGAAACAACCTAGATGCCCCTCAACTGAAAATTAACAAGCTGTGGTGTATCTATACAATGGGATGTACTCATTTATAAGTGTAATTTAGACATAAAGCAAAGAACACCCAATCTGCAAACTGCAAACACTGAACATCTTGGGATTAAAAGGACCAGAGATGTCTCCCTTAAGAAAAGAAAATAGAGACGATCACCTTAGCAAATTGGGGTCATAACAGGTTTCAACCAAGAAGAGTTGGGAACAAATCTTGAAAGAAGGATGTGGTTGAGTGAGAGGAGCAAAGAGGGAGATAGAAAGAGATGGATATCTCAATAGAGGAAGCCAACGTGGGGTTGGAAAGAGACTGGGTGCTAGGAAAATGTACAGGAACTTGCATGATGTCCCTGGCCAGGTCTCCAAACAATGATAGCGGGGTGCCTAAATGGGACTTCACCTACAATCAAATGAGTAAACAACCTAGGTGTCATTGCAGAACCTACATCCAACAGGGAATGGAAAAGGAGGTAGAGATCCATGGCTGAGCACTGGGCAGAGATCCTGGTCCAGCTGAGATCAGGGAAGGAGAGTCTTATGAGCAAAGGGACAGGGATTATGAAGAAGGATCTCATGGTGATGGCTGGCTGGAGATCTGGGGGGCTCACTGAACTGGGAATTGCAACTGGAGTTCCATCGAAAGGGGGAGCTGGGCCCTCTGGGGCAGAGTGCTTTCAACTGGACTGCCATGACTGTGTAGAGCCACCAGGGGTGGAATCAGACTGTTCTGTTTATGAGCTGTCACCTTGGAGCCCATTCCATATAGAGCAACACCCAGCCCAGCCTTGACTTTGGAATGAGTGAATCTGATGTGCCTGGAGTTCATGTGCCACGCTGAGTTGGCCCACTTTGGGACTTCTTGCCTTTTTGGGTGAGAGGATGGATGGATGGGAAGGAACAAGTCTGAGGGCTGGCTTGGAGAAATTGGGAGTGGGGGAGGGGAGAGGGAGAAAGGGGGTACAATGATGAAGATGACATGGTTTTGATGAAAATAAAATTAAATTAGATTAAAATTTTTTAAAAAAATAAATTATTACAGCACTGAATTACTAAATTGAATGGTAACGTTTTTAAAGACACCATTTCATGTAGCCCAGGTCAAGATCTAAATGACTAAGTAGCTGAGCGTGTACTTCACCTCCAAATCCAGGACCTCAATCTTCAGAGTGAAAATACTAGAGGCTTAGGTGATAACTCTGTACGATTAAGTAAATGAACAGTTATTTGTCTAAATTTACACCATGTTCCTTCGTGTGTGTGTGTATGGTGGATGAAAAGCACTTATTTCATCTAACAGTTCTGTACCATTGTTTATCACAGCGGGAAACACAAAAAGGGAAAACTTAAAAGTGAAAGCTCATGTGGAGGCCATGGATGAATGCTGGTCATTGGCTTCCTTTCAAGTCTTTTTCAGTCTGCTTTCGTTTTGTTTCCATATTTTTATGTAAAACAATTTTTCCTATTGCCGCTGCTCCCCCTCCCTTCTCTCTACCCAATCCCTCCCAGTCCTCCCTCAGTCTCCCTCAGCCCCATTCCTTCATCTATTCCCTAAAGAGGGAAAGGAGTCCCAAGATGGGTTAATTAAGTCTGGCAAATCCAGTTCAGGTAGGTAAGAGTCCCACATCCTAGTATGAAGGCTGAGTTACGTGTTCCTCTGTAGGAAATGGGCTCCAAGATGTCAGTTCATGCACCAGGAGCATACTCTGATTCTACTGCAAGAGGCTCCACAAACAGCCCACACCATCTGACAGTCGTCTACGTTTGGAGAATTTAGTTCTTTCCATGGAGACTCATTAGAGATTATTTCAGAGTCAGTAAGCTCCTTATAGTGTAAGTAAGCTGTCTCTGTGGGTCTCCTTCTCTTGATCCTGATCCCTTTGCTCATATACTCTCTCTTCTCTCTCCCTTCAGCTGGACCAACAGTTCAAACTGGTGCTTAGCTATGGATTTCTGCTTCTGTCTCTAGCCATTGCTGGATGAAGCCTCTATAATGACTGGGGTGGTCATTCACTTGATTGTAGATGAAGTCCTGGTTAGGCAACATAATCTTAAAATTTCATCATAAAACTCCTACAAGTAATAAACATTTTCAGAAAATTGACTGGAGAAAAGATTAATTTAAAAGAACAATAGTTCTCCAATATGCAAATGAACAGAGGAAAAAATCAGGAAAACAACACCTTTCATAATAGTCTTAAGAAATAGCCTTATAAAATAACTTGGAGTAACTTTAAGCCTAAAAGTGAAAGAAATTAAAGAAGGTATCATAAGAAGGAAATATCTTCATTTTCATGGATCAGTAGGACTAATATAGTAAAATGGCTATCCTACCACAATCAATCTACAGATTCAATATAATACCTATGATAACATTGAAGGGAGCCCTGATCTTTGTCTCAGGACAGAAAATCAGCAGCAAATAACTTTGAATATGTAAGTTTTAACAGGAGAAAAGCATCTCTCTTTCATTAGATTAGGATATGGTGGGATGTTTTAATTGGGCATGTTAATTAGGTGAACCAAAATGGCTTTTGATTACTGGACTTTGGTTGTCAGCCTCAGGAATCAGCTTGTTATGAAAGAGTGCAAATAAGAGAATAGACCCTGATATAGGTTTTAGGAATATAATCTATAATTTACAAGGGAGAGGAAAGAGGAAAGGGCAAGGCCTGCCAGTGTTATGTTTGCTAAACCCAGGCCTGCTAGATCCCTTCAAATTCCAAGAATTTTTTCTCAGATCTTGAAAGGACAATTATCACATTCACATGGAAACATTAATAACCCAGAATAGCAGAAAATAATACTGAACCTTAAAAGAATTTCTCAAGGTCTCACCATTCCTGAATTTTCAAATTGTACTATAAAGCTATAATTATAAAAACAAACACACACCCATGAAATTGGCCTAAAAACAGACCTGTTAATTAAAACAATGGAATTGGAGAACCAGACATAAATCCACAAACATTTGGACATCTGATTTTTAATAAAGAAGCCAGAAAAACACACTGGACAAAAGAAAGAATTTTAACAAATGATTGTGAGAAAACTGGATGTTCTGGTTTAAAAAAAATTTAATTAGATTCATATATACTATTCTGCATAGCAAGTAAAAAAATTTTAAAAATGTAATAAAAGAAATAACAATATAGTTTAAGATAACTTCAATTGTATAGATAGAGCTAAAATACTGAAAGAAATATTAGAATCCATATTTGAAACTAAGGGCATAGAGACTATAGAAATAAGGTAAATAATCAACAAAAGAAAAGAATTTGTTCTTTGAGAAAAATTAACAAGATTTAAAACCCCTTAGAAGAACTAAGCAAAAGAAAGAAACAAAAATAAACATGTTAGCAATAACTATAGACTGGGCTGAAGAGAGAGCTCAGCACATAAGAGTCATTCTGCTCTTCCAGAATTTGTTTTCTAAAACATATTTTGGAGCTGAAAAATAGCAGTAATACCAACTTTATCATCTGTTTTGTAAGCAACCTATATACACACAGGCACACACACAGGCACACACACACACACACACACACACACACACACACACATGGTCAGACACACAGACAAAGACAAACAAGTACAAACACATATGCACCATATCCACACTTATGAAAACACACAACAGAGGTTCAGAGGATCATTATGGATTATTTTGAAAGCTCATTACAACTTGAAATATCTATGGTATGATATAACCATCATCCAATAACTAGAAATACATAATGCGCTTTAATGTACAAGGACTATTTATTATTTTCATGGGTGAAGGGAATCATAAAAGAAGTTAAGATATGGATTAATCTGAGGAAACAGCATTGAGTATAATATGACAGGTGAAAATACTGTACATTTCAAACCAAGTAACATAGCACAGTAGGCAAATACATAAACACAGAAACCAGAATAGTAGTTTTCAGGGTATGTGGAGAAGATTATATGATGAAAGTGAGGAGATTATCTTTTTTAAAGATTTATTTTTAGCTGGGATACTGGGGAAAGCAAGCACTCAGAAGGAAGAGGTAAGAGGGTCACAAAGCTGGAGGACAAATTAACCTACAAAACAAGTTCCAGGATAGTACAAGCTACACAGAGAAAATTAGTCTCAAAAGACAAAAACAAAATAATTTATATTTTATTTGTGTATACACGTACATTGACATTCAAAGAAAAGACACCACACATATGCACTTAGGCACACACATATGCATGTACACATGTCTTAGCAGTGTTGAACACACATATATACATTTTTTTACAGAGGCCAGAAATAAATACCATATAAAGTAGAGCTGAAATACAGTGGCTGTAGGTAACCTCACAAGTGTACTTGGGACTGAAAATTTATGCTCTGGAAAAACAGTAAATGTTCTTAAGTTCTGAGCCATCCAGCACTCATGACAGTAGATTTGGACTGGATAGATAGCTGGTGGGTGGGAGAAAGACCGACTATCTATCTATGGATAAACCTTGAGCCTAATATTGAGGTATGGGTCCCAGTGAGAGAACGTTGTGGTGAAACTCAATTAGTTCCTAAGAAATGACTCTCAGGGTATCCTGTGCTCCATGCACACACAGGCATGCATACACACACACACACACACACACACACACACACACACACACACACACACACACATACACACACACATACACAGATATGCACACAAACACTCAGATTTTGTGCATGCTATCATAACCACTGTGAGGTTACATGTTCAGCTGCCCTGATATGCACAGAAGATATGGTTTCTATTTACTCATCCAGCACCTCTGATTGTAAAGTTTTTTCCTCCTTTTATGCAATAATTTCTGAATCCTTTAAGGAGGATGTATGATAGAGATATCCTATTTAAGGCTAAGAATTATCAAGAAATCACTTAATCTTTAAACCTGGACAGTTAAATTTTGGAGTTAATCATTATCTATTGAAAATAGAAGCTTATCTGAAGAGGATTAAGGAATGCATTGTTCTATGTATATATAAAGTGTGAGGGTTAATTTGGTGGTCCACCAATGGTCCACACCAGAAATGGGATAGCTAGTGATGTCTCTGGCTTCCAATAGATGTTGAGGAGACAATGGGCACAGAAAATAGACAATATTTAACTATTCTTCACATAAAGGAACCTGGAAGTGGAGCAACAATCCCAGAACATGAGATCAGGTTCAGAACATTAGTGAAGCCAAAACATAAATCAATATAATGTCGTTGAACATACAAACATGTTATTTGTAGTATGTCAGAGATCATGGATATTTCTTTTGACTTTCTATTCTCTTATAGAGTTGTAGAAGTGGGGTGACACACCAGTCTCTGAATAGAGAAATTCACAACTCAACAAATGATTGGGTATATTTTTCTCTTAAAAAAAACTATTTATTTTATATATACATATATTATTTTCATTAAAAAATGTCATCTAAACCAATGTATGTCCCTGTACCCCGTCCCCTCCCCCTCCCAATTCCTTCCAGAGCCCTCAGTCTTGCACATCCACATCCACCCATCCTCTCTCCCAATAGTGTGAGAAGTCCCAAGGTGGGCAAGCCCAGCGCTGCACATCCACACAACCAAGAAGCAAAGAGAGAGAGATTGGCTATATATAAGCATACGATACTCTTCAGTACATGATGATCCCTGAATTTATAGGTTTCAAATGAAAGCAAAGAGACATCCTAATATTCTTGAACTATGTACCCAGCAATACAATATCTGTAACAACTGCTTATTCTTCATTTACAGAAACACTGACTTGTTTAATTATACCTTGTGATGAATGAATATAAATTTAATAATTAATGAGAGAATTTCTAACTTTATAAAAGCACACAAGTCACCATTTTAAACTACATTCTCCTATAGCAGGGAAAACAATTCTTGGGGAAAGAATTATTATTACTGATGAGGATGATGGGGCAAAATGTGGGGAAGCATGTATCCAAGAATGTAAGTATGCTAATTATCCACAGCTTTGGATTATTAGATACTGTGGTATAGATCACTAATATGAAAGACATTGAGTATGAGAAGATAAAGGTGCACACGAGAATCAAGATGGTTTTTATGGCTCTGTCTTCAGGAGGTGTTCTGAGGGAGTGTTGGGCACTGTGAATGTGTTCTAGCTGACTTTTGTGCCTATAAAGGATGCTCATCATAAAAACACTGGCCCAGATCATAAGACACAAACACAGGCTGTCCGTAAAACAAAGCAAGAACAGATGTACAGTTATAGAATTAGCAATAACAAATACTGAGCAGAACCCCAACTTGATTTTCTTTGTAAAATTACTGTTATTATAAGGGCCAATTACATTTATGGTTGTTCTGCTGTTGAGAAGCATATGCACAAGCCAGCTGAGTGAGCAGGACAGAACCAAGTAATTGGAGACTGAGTGTTTAAGTTTTGTCCACCTAGAGTTGTTAGGGTTGATTGTGATTGCTTGGAAGCAACTCAAGATGCAGGTACAATGCAAGGAAATACCACGGGACACTCGATTACTGTAGAGAGTCAGTTTACATAAAAGGTCATCCAGGAGATATTGCAAGCCCAACCCTACAATTATGTGAGGAATTACTCTTGAGATAATCACCACAGAATTGGCCAAAACCAAATGCTTTAAAATCTGATCTTTGGGCATCAGACGTTTTCCAGTGAATACAGACATGACATAAGAGAGAAGAATTGACCAGTTTCCAAGAATGCCAACAGCTGTTTGAGAAAAAAATAAAATTCTCATTGGCAAGTTCTCAGGAGCCATATTCTTTTTACCTGAAACAGACAAGTTTACTCTCATCAGTATACTCAGGAACGAAATATTAAAAGGCTTATTAACTTAGTAGTTCAAATTTTATCACTGTCTCATCATCATTTCTTAATAAGTTCCCCATATTAACATATTTCTAGAAAAAAATTTACATTGATTATATATTTATGGTGTGATCAGCCTCATTTTTAACAGATAGATAACAAATTTTAGTGATAGAGATGCATAAGTAGCCTCAGGTTTCCAAACTTTTCACCATAAATAAAAATGTACATAATTATTGTTATCTTTGCATGTCTCATATTTGAAGATTTCTCTTTGAAGAGACACCTATGCATCTATCAATGTCAGTAAGATTGCACCAGCTTAGATCAATAAATCCATGAATATTGAAAACATGGCACATCAGTTTAGAAAAGGTGGCTCATAAGTTAAGAAAGTCTCTTTCTCAGTGGAAGCAGTAGATGCCAATTGACTTGAGGGGATCAGCCCATCAGAACAAAAAAAAAATTCTGAGGTGAATCTTGCACAGGTAATGCCCCAAAAGCCTAGGCACAAACATATTCTTGACACTACTGTGTTTTGCATATTTGCCACTGCCATTTTTCTTGTATCTAACATGGTGTGACAGGATGTGGGGGCAGCCCCACTGATTTAGCGCAGTATAATCATCTCTTAAAAAATAACCCATTAAAATGGGCATTTTAACCTGTGGATTATTATGAAGATCATTTTCACGTAAGTCATGCTGCTTAAATGAGGCATTTATTTTATAAAATAATGGTATTAGTTTAAATAAGACTTCAATGTTTGATTAATAAATAAATGTGATATGAAATATTGATGAGTATATCTAAGTATGCTGACTCAGTGAATACTTCACAGGTCCAGCACTGCTGGAGGCTGGTTCTCAAGACAGCAGTAACAGTTCTTGCAGAGGACTCTGGTTTGGTTTCCAGCCAATCACATAATGCTCTATGGCTGTCTGAAAGTCAAATTCTAGGGATTCCAATGCCCTTGTCTACTGAAGACAGAAGGAAGGAGCATGGTACACAGACACAATTTCAGGCAAAACATTAAAACTCACAAAATTAAATCTTTAAAAGAAAAAAGCACTACATATAAAATAGAGTCTTATTCACCTGTAGATAGAAATGGAATTATAACATTTATAAAGAAATTATTGGCCTTGGAATTTATATAATACAGTGTGATTCAGATTGAGAAAGGCAAATACTTCAAGGTCTTTCTCCTTTGCAGATGTTAATTTTTAATATACATATTAATGTTATATGTAATTATAATATGATATATATTAGTACGTATGAGTGTATACGTGAGAGTGTGTACAACATCAGCCTTTTCAGAACTCAGAGCAGTCGCCCATTGCATTCCAAATTATATATCTATAGTATGATGTACATATTTCATCTTTCCAAATTCTGGGAAGAGAAACACATCCATTTGCCAGATCTCATTTCTATGTGTACCTTTAGGATTACTTCCAGCAGGTAAAGACAGTTGGTTATAGAAAGAGCAAGTGTTGCAATTCCTTACTATTTCCTTTGCTTCATTCCAAGTGATGGAAACACTCTTCTTTAATCCTTTGCTGTTAACATGATGTTTCTCATGAAATTCTGTGGCCTCTAGCACATTTCCTATCAGCAACCAATCTATTTCATCATTACCCTGTGCTAGAGGGCCTGGGAGACCCGTGTGCACCCTGATATGTGTTATGTACATAGGATGTATCCAACCTCTGATGATATCCTGTAGTTGTATGAATAGTAAGGTCAAGTCTCCACCATCAGGAATGAACTCAGCAGTTTCAATATGTAAAACAACTCTTTCTGCATATTGAGACTGTATGCTGTTCGCGCTGGGTCTGCGGGCTGAAAACTGAGAGCTGCAGCAGGCTGAAAGCGGGGCCACATGCTGTTGAAAACTGCGCCTGCACACTGAGCTGAAAAATCCATGCTCCTGCGCACTGAGCCGAAAACCTGCATATGCACAGTGAACCAGCTGGCTGAAAACTGCACCAGGCTAACGAGAGGGAGCTTTAAGCCCAAGTGAACAGTCTGTATGTCCCCTACCCTCTTAAATTTTTCAAAACACAAAGGGACACCCTATACCTGAGGGTACAGGGCCGAGGACATTGGGCTCCAGATTTAGGTGGAGTTTGACTTACAAGGCACCAGTCCAAAATTAATATTTATTAGAATATAAATCAGCACTCATGATGTTAGTAACAGCTTATAGGGGCACCTGAACAAGGACTGGCATATCCAAGTGATGGACGAGCAATGGACCCGTGATGGAAGAACGATGGATTCTGATCCTGTCTCTCCAGAAACCAGCAGCCAGGAACCAGGAAGAGAGCCTCCTCTTGTCCCAGCAGCCACTTATCAATGGGTTGGCCACACCCCCTCCTGGTTGGCCACACCCCCTCAAGGGTCCCCTGCTTCTGACCTTATCAGCTTACACCTTAATCCCACCACACACCTCTACATGTTCAATGAGTTGAGTGGGTGTTGTCTTTGGCAATGAAGCCCCACTGCCAGTTTCTGAATAGCAGAAAATTTTTATCTTTACAATAGCCTGGGCTGTTTCAGAATTTCTATGGGACCACCTTGGCTAAAACTTCAACTGAATTTTACCCATTTCTTCCAATAAGGCTCCCTCACTTTTAATAAATGGGCTATTGAGATTCGATATCGCCCTTTATTTGGAGTCCTCATTAGGATCTCCTTCATAGAATCTATAAAGTTTTCACTCCACTTCATTTCCACATACACCAAATTCATCCCAATTCTAGCTTTCTCTCTCCACACTCTTACCCTCTACTCCATCTCACCCCCAACCTTGTACCATCGTACTCCTCTTCTACACTCTCTCAGTATGCCTAAAAGACATATTCTATTGACTCTCTGCACAGAGATCCATGTGTCCCCCCCTTAGATCTTTGTTTTTTACCTATCCTCTCAGGTTCTACAGATTATAGATTGTTTATAATTGACTTAAAGGCTTACATCCATTTATATGTGAATAAATGCTATATGTGTCTTTCAGGGTCTGAGTTCCCTCAATCAGAATGACTTTTTTCCTGCTTCCATCCATTTGCTTGCAATTTTAATGATGTCACTGGTTTTACTGCTGAGTAATATTTCATTGAGTAAATGTATACAGCTTCTTTATCCATTTTCATTTTCTGGCTATTATGAATAAAGCCTCAATGAGTAAATGTCTTTTGCTGGATGTGGTATCCTTTGGGTACATACCCAAGCATGGCTTAGCAAGATTTTGAGATATATTAATTTTCTCTGTAAATTTGACTTCCAGTGTATATACAAGTGTTTAGTCTCATGGGAATACAGTTGTGTTCTTTTTACTTCACATCCTATTTAAACAACAGGTATTTTGGGGCATTACTGGTTTCTTGTTATTTTATACAAATTAGAGTATTTTCTTTTCAATGTTTATAAAAAAAATGTGTTGGGATTTTGATGGGGATTGTATTGGAACTGTACACATCTTTTGGTAAGATTGTCATGTTTTTACTATGTTGATCCTATCCAGGAGCATTGGAGAACTTTCAATTTTCTGATATCTTCTTCAATTTCTTTCTTCAGTCACTTAAAAATGTTGTCATACAGGTCTGTCACTTCTTTGGTTAGAATTACCTCAAGATATTTACTGGCATTTGCAGATATTACAAAGGATGATTTTTCCCTAATTTCTTTTTAAGCTCTTTTATCAATGGTTTTTAGGAGGAATATTGAATTTTTGACTTGATCTTGTACATTGATACTTTGCTGAAGGTGTTTATCAGCTGTAGGAGTTTCCCAGTAAAATTATGGTGGTCACTTATACATACTATCCTTTCTTCTGCAAATAGAGATGTTTTGACTTTTTCCTTTTCAATTTGTATCCCCTTCATCTCCTCTTATTATCTTATTGCTTTAGCTCAAACTTTGAGAACTATGTTAAATAGATAAGAAGAAACAGAAATCCTTGTCTTCTTCCTCATTTTAGTGGGATTGCTTTAAGATTCTCTCTATTTATTTTGATGCTAGCTGCTAGTTTGCTGCATATTGCCTTTGCTTAGGCATTTTCTTTGTCTTCCTGATGTCTCCAAGATTTTATGCTAAAGGAATATTGGATGCTCTCAAATGTATTTATAGTATCTAATGATATAATCATTTGTTTTATTTTTCTTTCTGGTTGTTTATATGATCGATGACATTGACAGTGTCTCATATATTGAACTATCCCTGCATCACTGGGATATGTATTAAACCCATTTTGAATAATTGTTTTTGTTTTTTCCCTTCCTGTCTTTTGTCTATTCCATCCTGCTAGACATGGCTTCTGTATGTCTTACTTCCATTATTCTAAAAATAATCCTAAACAAAGAGGTGAATGATCTCTGATATAACACAGAGGACTCAGTAGCATGTGATTGCTTTAAGGTTTCTGTTTATATTGAACACAAGGGAAACAAAGTCAAACATGGTTTTTAGTAGCAGCATTTCTTGGGTCTGCTGTTTGCTGGTAGTGAACAGAGACAGGGTCCCTTTAAGAGAATTTCCTGACTCAGGATTTTTTTGCAAAAACTATATGGCTCTTTAAGAGAGTGATGTATTTTAAAAGCTCTTCTGATTGGAAAATGATTAAGGATTCACAATAAATCAGATTAATTAGGAAAAAAATTGTAAATGGGTTACAATGTATATAAAATGTACATAGGCTTCAGAGAGAAAAGAAAGAAGCTAGAGAAAGCCCATAAATAAGAAAAATAGACTATTAAAAATACAATAAGCCACATAAAGATGGAAAACAGACATAGAATCTGGTTTATGGTCATTATTGTGTTTTCTTTTAATTTCTTAACTATTGATGAGCTAACTGCAGAAAGACAATGAATTGCAAAGACTGATAAGTTAAACAAGAATACATATTTTAAAGGTATCTTGATTTTGAAATTTGTGTCTAAGGATTTATTGCTTTGAAAGTGTTCTGCTTTTGTTTCCACCAAAGACAGAAAAATGTGGATTGCTTCCAGGAAAATATGGTTTCATCAAACAAGACAACCTAAAAATTGAGAATGTCACATCAGCTTCAGGGCTGCAGACAAACGTAATCCAGTTTCAAGAGCCTGAAAGATTATCAGCACTAGTTAATCAGCAGGAAGTAGTAGTCAAAAACTATGGCCAAATTCGCAAAATATTTTTTATAAATATTTGTTTTAATTACAAGTTGTTAATGGTCATAGTTAATAACTTGTTAATAAAAAGGGGATATGGTATATGAGTGATTTTAAGAAAGATTATTGAATTTAATTGATGCAAAAATCGGCTTTTAATCCCAAATGTTTTACATTGGTATGGATTTTGGTTTATTGGTACTAATTTAAGTCAATTTTTTAGACTGTATTTTTCTATGCTTGTATAAGTTTTGATGTCAATGTAACTGATTTTAAAATGTAATGTTTAATTAAGAAATGCAGGTTAATAGTCAGCTGTGATAACAAACTTATAGTTATCTTAGAATTTGTAAAGTATACAAAGATAAAGTTCAATTAAGTAGGTAATCTTCAAAAACTTCTAAGACCTACAGCATATGGCATTTAAAATATTTTAAAAAATTAGACTTTCCTGGACAGTGAGACAAATCTGCTCCAGGCAACACCATTTTAATTCAATAGAAAAATGGGCCTCGAAGAAAATCCATATGTAGTTTACTTTCTTGGTGGCAGTGGTTAGCCACTGGACAAGAACATGTTTTTAAATTGAGTGCTTGATGCTGTTTACTGGAAATGCAGGTTCTGTAGGAAGAGGACCTCTGAACTTTGGCAGAACAAGCCAAGAGTGTCCCTCAGGTTTCTGCTTTACAGAGAAAACTGTCACATGTTCTTCAAGACTCAAAGAGAAGTGACTAATGAACTATACCAGAATGGGCAGAGCAGATTTCCTGCTTCACTAAAATGAAAAGCCTCTGGGCCTATAGGCTGAAGATGGGTGCCGAAACTTTGTAAAGGAACTTTGGCTGACTGTCCAGGCAGATAGGTGTCATCTCTGTCATTTCTAGATTTTGGAAGTTGATTGCACTTCCTGTTTACTTGGGTAAATGATCATATCCTTCTGTGGTCTTTGATGTACTTGAAGATTAAATAGTTATAGATGTTTTTCTTAGTTACCTTAAAAGGAATATTGGATATGAAACTTTAGATTCACATGGATAAGGTATATGATAGAGTATTTTCTTTAATTTTGCTAAATCCAAATAGACTAGATATTGTAATTGTAAATCTTGCTTGGTAGCTGTTTTGTTATATGTACATTTTGCTGTGTTAAAATTGAAACCTTTTTTTTAATTAGACAGAAAGGGGGAGCCGACGTGGGAATACCTTTCTGTATACTGTAAATATCAATCTTTAAATAAAGGAGCTGTTTTTGTTCATGACAGGCACCAGAAAAAAAGTAGATGGGGAATCAGAATAGGTAGGAAAGGAAGGGCTGATTCAGAATAGATCAAGCCAGCCACCCAAAGAAGAAACATGTAATGCACACAGGTCAGAGCCATGGGCCACGTGGCAGACAGATTAATGAGAACAGATTGAGTTGAGATGTAAAAAGTAGCTAGCAATGTGCCTAAGCCATAGGCTAAATAGCATGGAATTAATATAAGTGTCTGTGTCATTTTGGGTGAACAAAGCAGCAGCAGGCGGCTAAGGGGTCTGGTGCTGCAAGTGTGTAAGTATGGACTACTTGCCATCTGGGACCAAGGAAACCGTTATTGTACCATCTCTTAGTAAAACAAAATCTTCTCTCATATAAGATTCTGTTTTCCAGCTGAGATTCAGATTCTTGATGATTCTCAGTTTCTTAATATTTGTGTCATATTCCCTACAAAACCTTTGACACTAATAACTAACTCATGTAGTGAAAAACTATTTTCCAGAGATACTCTCAAGTTCTTGTTACTACTTTTCTTACTGTTCACATCATCACTTTTTAGAAGGGAGAACAGAAGATGGGATCCAATCTATTTTTGGTGTTAACATTCTCTGTTGGAATCCTGATAGTAGAGCACCATGCTTGAAGCAATGTCACTTTAGTAAGTAAATACTTTTCACAGAAAAACATGGCCATTTTTGAAGAATGGACTTCCAACAACACTGCTGAACATTATTTCCCAAGTTTATGGGCTAGGTTATTGGTTTTTCACAGGTATAGTGTAAGCTCCTTGAGAAAGTTTCATAAGATCAAAGAGACCAAAGATGCCAGTCCAGATTACTATACTTAGCAAAACAATCAGTAACAGTGAAATAAGAATATTTCATGCTATAAATATAAGTATTTATTTCACCTTTCCAGTTCTACAGAAGTCCCTAGAAGAAAAACTTCGATCAAAAGAGAAAATTAACTTCAGACAAGAGGATACATAATTAAATAATCTAAAAAGTTAATTAAAATAGGGGACAAACCTCACATCAAATAGGAAAGCATTAAGAAATAAACATTGTGCATTTTTAATTTCAAATAAAAACTCTCAATTTTACCCAAAGATATGAATCATCTTTTTTATTAGAAAACAAAATTCATCTTTTTGCTACATCCAAGAAACACATTTCTCTGTTAATGATAGAAGCCATTTAGTTTAAAAGGCTAGAAAATACTATTCCAAACAAATGGAATCAAGAACCAAGCGGGTGTAGCTATTTTAATGTGTGACAAAAATTATCCTAAAACCAAGACTGATCAGGAAAAACAGGGAAAGACACTAAGTTCTCTTCAAAAAAATCCATCAAAACGGTATAAGGAACCTCAATATATATGCACCAAACATAAGGTTACATAAGGGAATTTAATGAAAGCTCCAAAAGTTTTGGAGATATCAGAAGGAACCTACCTAAAGTCTATGTGGGGATTTAATAAAAGCTTGGAAGTTTCAGAGTTATAAGAGGGATCTAACCACAGATCAGAGAGTGGTGATTCACATCTTTAATCCCAGCACAAGGAGTATCCTGGGAGTAATGACCTATGCCTTTAATCCAAACTGAGTTTAAGGTCATTTTAGCTTACAGAAGGAGTTCCAGGCTCTCAGGCAGGCAGTGGTGGGTCCACACCTTAACTTACAAAGAGAGTATTTAAGATATGCATAGAAAGACAGAAGGAGAGGAAGCCAAGAGAAGCCAGGCTGAGAAAGCTGAAAGACAGCTGGGTAAGATCTGACTGTGGTGTTTATTCTCTCTAACATCTCCAACTATCTAAGAGATATATCCCTGAGTCTCATTTATTCATGCAACAGACACATAGTTCATAAATATCACTAGCACAACTTATGTGTTGGCCCTCTCACAACAAGGATGGATGACTTTATTATCCTACTGTTACTCTAGCTGAGGATTTGGGTCATGTCCCTAACACCTACACCAGGCAGCTAACAATTCCTGATGCTCTAGTTCAAGTGGTTCAATTCAATGTTTTTCTCTGTTATAAAATACTTGCTGATCATATAGGGTCCAAGCCATTACCACATACTTTATCTTGCAGTCTTCCTCCACATTCTCCCAGCCATTATAACTTGAAGCTATTTTCATATAAAATACTTACTATTCTACAACACATTGAATATCCAGTACCTTGTTGATAACTGCCCATCTTCTTTTTTTACTATGCTATCTTCAAGAGAGGAGGCAGAATCTTTTACATCTTTAAAAAAATGTTTAATTACTTAATTTTTTATGTGCTGTGTGTATTCATATGCCACAGCTCATTTATTCAAATCAAAGGGCAACTTGAGCGAGTCTGTTCCAGCCTTTGACTCAGTTGGTCAAGGAATTAAACTCAGGTTTCCACCTTGGAGGTAGTAGCTGTACGTGATGTGCCATATACCTGTAGTAGCCTTTTTCTTGCTACATCTTGTGACTCGAAAACAACAATAAGACTCACATTAGATGTCTGATCATGACAAAATAACCACAATCAAAGATTCTTCGTACTAATTTCTGATAGACCATCACTTGTCTTTTTGGCTAAGACCAATTTTTATATCAAGCACCTGACTCCCCCACTCATTATTCTCCCGTCTTCTAGGTGTTTACAGTGTAAAGTTCTCAGAATTGAAAGATAATCACACAAGAAGTAAAGCCTTCAAGTTGGCAAGATACACAGCCAAACTTGATCTCACTTCCTAACCTCAGTGGCCTCATTTCCCTTGTCATGTCACATGGTGCTTTTCAGTAACACCAGATGGTGTTTTTCTCTGTTATTCTTCTCCCTTAGCCTGCTCAGTTCCTAATAACTACCCCTAATCACTCTTAGGATATGAACACAATGCAACTATCTTTCCTGAGATGATTTCTCTTCTCCACAAAGACACTGTCATTGCACTAAATAGTGAAATGATAATCACCTCCCTGCAGGATGATACACATCTTGGCAGTGTTGGGCACACATGTTTACATTTTATACAGAGGCCATAAATAAACACTACAAATACTAGAGCTGATATACAGTGGTTGTAGGTCACCTCACAAGTGTACTTGGGACTGAAAACTGGTTCTCTGGAAAAACAGCAAATGTTCTTAAGTGCTGACCATCCAGCACTCATGACAGTAGATTTGGACTGGATAGATAGCTGGAGGGTGGGAGAAAGACTGACTCTCTATCTATGGATAAACCTTGAGCCTAATATTGAGTTATGGGTCCCAGTGAGAGAATATTATGGGGAAACTCAAGTTAGTTCCTAAGAAATGACTCTCAGGGTATCCTTTGCTCCCTGCACACACAGGCATGCATACACACACACACACACACACACACACACACACACAAAACACACATACACACACATATACGGACACAGCACACATACTCACAAACAAATAAATGCACACAAACAACAGAAATACAAATACACATACATGCACACACACAGAAACACACACACACACACTCTCACACAAAAACATATACAAATGTATCATTACACACATGCATACACACACACTCTCACATACAAACATATAACACACATATACACATGCATTCACACACACGCACACAACCATAAACACACACACCAACTCACACACACATACACACACAGGAATGAACACACCTATACAAACACAGGCTTGTGCAAACACCACACACATACATAAAATCACACACACTTACACAAATATACAGGCACACACAGACATACACATACACACACACAAAGAGACACACATTTAATGTTGATAGTAATAAGATAAAAGAAATAGAGAGTTACAATGTAAAACTTTAGCCAGAAAAGTTAGTGGCTTGAGTATAGAAAGTAATGGCACAAAAATGAGGGACAAAATATTAATTAGTTTTGTAGTAGATTTATGATGATACATTGTAAATAATTGTCCCACCTATGAGTTTAATAAAAAGGGCTGATCAGCCAAAGGCAGACAGGAAGTGTGGCTGGCACTACCAGACTATGAAACTCTGGGAACAGGAAAAACAGAACTGAAATGACACAGAGACTCCAGAGTTGCTAGAAGATGCAGAGGAAAACTATGCTGCTCTGACAAAAGGTTCCGAGCCCCATAGCTGAACAAGATAAGAATCATGGGTTACTTTAAGGGTAAAGAGTTAGCAAGTTATATGCCTCGGCCTTTGGCCAATCACCCTAAAATTAATGTAAGCATCTGTGCGTCTCTAAGGGTCTGTGTTTCTGTGGGCCTAAACCTTGAGATTTGGCCCAAAAGTCCAGGCCAGAAAACTCCTACTATATAGTTTTTTTTTAAATATATATTTTATTATATTCATGTGTCCCACCTCTTCGCTTCCCTTCCCTCCTAGCAATCTCTCCCAGTCAGGCTTCAGCCTCCCCACTCTCCAACCCTTGATCCTCTCCCCTAAAAGGGCAAGAAGTCTCAAGGTAGATCAGTTCACAATCTTGCATACAATCCAGGCAAGTCGAATTGAATTGCCTCATCCCAATATCAAGACTGAGTTAGGTTCTCCTCTGCTGTGATTAGGCTTCAAGGGGCCAGCCCATGCATAAGAACATCCACATATTGCACGTGTGAATCTATACTTTCACCTATACCTACTCTCAGAGGGCCAAGTTCCTTTTCCTGATGGTTCTTGAGTTGCTGTTTTTGATTCAGTGAGCTCCCCAGAGCTCCACCCAGGCATGTCTATGGGAATTCTCCTCATAATCTCTGTCCCTTTGCTTATACAGACTCTCGTTCCCAGATATCAGCTGTACCAGGAACTTGGCCCAGTGCTCAAACACAAATCTCTTTCTCCGCGTCTATTCATTGTTGGATGTAGGTTCTGTGATGATACTTAGGGTGGTTATTCATTTGATTATAAGGAAAGTCTTTTTTAGGCATCCCTTCCATTATTGGTTGGAGACCTAGCGAGGGACATTCTGTGAGTTCTTGGATGTTTCCCTAGCACTCAGGATCTTCCCAACACCACATTGGTTTCACTATCAAGATATCCATCTATTTTTGTTCTTTCTCTTTGTTGCTCCTCTCACTCAACCATCTCTTTCTCTCATGATTTGTTCCCACCTCTTCTTAGTGTCAAACCATTATGATCACAATTTGCTAAGGAGATCTTCTCTATTTTCTCTTCCTAGAGGAATCTCTGAAGGTCTCTCTTAAGTTCTTTCTAATCCAAAACTATTCAGGGGTTGTGGCTTGCAGCTTGGCTCTCCTTTACTGTTTGTCTAAAGCCCACTTATGAGTGAGTACATCCCATGCCTATCTTTCTGGACTTGTGATATACCTCACTCAGGAGGAATTTGTCCAAATACATCCATTTGCCTGAAAATTTTAGGATGTCTTTTTTTTACTGCTTAATAGTACTTCATTGTGTAGACGTACCATAGTTTCTTAATACATTCTTCAGTTTCCCGAGTTTTGCTTTTATGAATAGTACTGCTATGAACATAGTTGAGCTAGTGTCTTTATGTGCAATTGTGCATCATTTCGGTATATGCCCAACAATAGTATTGCTGGAACATTGGAGAAACTGATTCCCAGTATTCTGAAGAATAGCCATAGTTAATTCCAGAGTGGCTGTACAAGTTTACACTCTCAACAACAATGGAATAGTGTTTCCTTTGTTCTGCATCCTATCCAGTATAGATTATCATCTGTGTTTTTGATCTTAGACATTCTGACAGGTTAAGGTAATATCTTAATGTTGTTTTGACTTGCCTTTCTTTGATGGCTAAGGATGTTGAGCAACTTTTTAAAAGCTTTCCAGCCATTTGTAATTCTGAAAATTCTCTTTTTAGCTCTTAACCCCATTTTTAATTGGGTCATTTAGGTTTTGGTCTCTAGTGTCTTGAGTTCTCTATATATTTTTGAGATCAGTCCTCTGTCCAATATAGGGTTGCTGAAGATATTTTCCTATTATGTAGACCATAATTTTGCCTTATGCATTGTGTCCTTTGCCTTACAAACTGAAAGTTCTAAGAGTGTGTGGAGGGGCAACTTTAGTGGTTACAGTTCATTTCCTAAACAATGACTTGCTTGAAAATGTCATGTATCAGCTTCTTGAACCCTCACCAAGACCATGCCTTTAGGAATGAGAATGAGGATATTCACATATGTATTTCAGAAGTAGATGGAAATCATTCAAATAATTGGCTACAATTGTGGGGAAAACTGGAGGCCACCAGTATTTCCACAACAAATCTAGTGTGAATATCTTGTGTCTGAAAAGTAAATTGCGATCTATCTACAAAACTAAAAGAAAGTTTTCAGTGGTAATGAGCAAAAAAATGAAATCAATTATCTGTCTTTACTCAGGCTAGTTCAAGAAAATATCATGGTTTAAGTAAATATTAAATATTTAAATATATATATATACTTCTATGTTAGTTCAAGCTGCTTTAAGCATGTTCATCTCTATTTCAATTCTTCCCAAGTTCATTCTCCTCTATTTACCTAACTTAATGCCTTCAAAACAAACCTATTAAGACCTACAGATGCATGCATGATATTTCAGGAGTGTGTTGTTATCACCAAAACCTAAGATCTTAGAGAAAATTAGGTCTCTCCTTACCCCCAAAGCTAACAATTGCAAATAGGTCCACAAATATGGTAGAATTTAGAACCCAGTTTCATTTTGCATGATGAGATGTGACCTGATTTGGACGTACACAGATTTGTGCATGCTATCATAACCACTATGAGCTTGCATGTGCAGTTGTTCTGATATACACAGAATATATGGTTTCTATTTAGCTGTACACCTCCTCTGATTGTATAGTTTTTTCCTGAACTTTTATGCAACGATTTCTGAATCTTTTAAGGAGGATATATGATAGAGATATCCTATTTAGGAATAAGAATTATCAATCTCTTAATCTTTGCACCTGGACAGTTACAGCTTTTGGAGTTAATCTTTATCTATTGAAAATAGAAGCTTATCTGAAGAGGATTGATGAATGCATTGTTCTATGTATATAGAAAGTGTTAGTGTTATTTTGGTGGTCCACCAATGGTCCACAGCAGAAATAGGATAGCAAGTGCTGTCTCTGGCTTCCAGTAGATGTTGAGGAGACAATGGGCACAGAAAATAGATATCATTTAAATCTTCTTCACATAACGGAACCAGGAAGTAGAGCAACAATCCCATAACTTAAGATCAGATTCAGAAAATTAGTGAAACCAAAACATAAATAAATATAATATTGTTAAATTTACAAACATGTTATTCATAGTACATTAGAGATCATGGATATTTCTTTTGACTATCTATTCTCTCATTGAGTTTCAGAAGTGGGGTGAGACACCAGCCTCTGGATAGAGAAATTCACAACTCAATAAATTATTTGCTATATTTTTCTTAAAAACTTATTTGTTTTATATATACATATATTATTTTCATTAAAAATGTCATCTATATGACTGTATGTCCCGGCTCTCCTTCCCCTCCCCCTCCCAATTCCTTCCAGCCAGCCCCCAGTCTTGTACCTCCACATCCACACTTCCCCTGCCCCAAAACGGTGAGAAGTCCCAAGGTGGGCCAGCTCAGAGCTGAAAATCAACAATACTAAGATGCAGAGAGAGAGAGAGAGAGAGAGAGAGAGAGAGAGAGAGAGAGAGAGATTGGCTACATTTAAGCATACGATACTCTGCAGTACATGATGGTCCCTGAATTCATAAGTTTGGAATGGAAGCAAAGAGACATCCTAATATTGTGGAACTATATAGCCAGCAAACACAATATCTGCAACAACTGCTTCTTCTTCATTTACAGAAACACTGACTTGTTTAATTATATCATGTGAGGGATGAATATAAATTTAATAAGGAATGAGAGAATTTCTGACTTTATCATAGAACACAATTCACCATTTTAAACTACTTTCTCCTATAGCAGGGAAAACAATTCTTGTGGAAAGAATTATTATTACTGATAAGGATGATGGGGCAAAATGTGGGGAAACATGTGTCTAAGAATGTAAGTATGTTAATTATCCAACGTTTTAGATTATTAGACACCGTGTTATAGATTACTAATATGAAAGACATTGAGTATGAGAGGACAAAGGTGCACACGAGGATCAAGATGGTTTTTATGGCTCTGTCTTCAGGAGGTGTTCTGAGGGAGTGTTGGGCACTGTGAATGTGTTGTAGCTGACTTTTATGCCTATAAAGGATGCTCATCATAAAGAAACTGGCCCAGATCATGAGACACAAACAAAAACTATCTGTAAAACAAAGCAAGAATAGTTGTAGATATCGAAATACAGTATTACCAATAACAAATGTTGAACAGAACCCCAACATGATTTTCTTTGTAAAATTACTGTTATTATAAGGGCCAATTACATTTAGGGTTATTCTGCTGTTAAGAAGCATATGCATAGGCCAGCTGAGTGAGCAGGACAGAACCAAGCAATTGGAGACTGAGTGTTTAAATTTCATCCACCTAGAGTTGTTGGGGTTGATTGTGATTGCTTGGAAGCAACTCAAGATACAAGTACAATGCAAAGAAATGCCACGCGACACTCGATTACTGTAGAGAGTCAGTTTACATGAAAGGTCATTCACAAGATATTGCAAGCCCAGCTCTACCAATATGTAAGGAATTATTCTTGAGATAATTACCACAGAATTGGCTAAAACCAAATGCTTTAAAATCTGATCTTTGGGCATCAGGCTTTTTCCAGTGAATACACACATTACATAAGAGAGAAGAATTGTCCAGTTTCCAAGAATGCCAACAGCTGTTTGAGAAAAAAATAAAATTCTCATTGACAAGTTCTCAGGAGCCATATTCTTTTTACCTGAAACAAACAAGATTACTCTCATCAGTATTCTCAGGAAGGAAACATTAAAATGCTTATTAACTTAGTAGTTCAAATTGAATCACTGTCTCATCACCATTTCTTAATAAATTTTCCATATGAACATATTTCTAGCAGAAAATTTACATTGATTATATATTTATGGTGAGATGGACCTCATTTTTAATGGAGAGATAACAAATTTTTGTTATAGAGGCCCTTAAGAAGGATTTTAAACTTTTCATCATAAATAAAAATGAATATATTTATTTTTATCTTTGCATGTTTCATATTTGAAGATTTCTCTTTGAAGAGATACCTATGCATCTATCAATGTCAACGAGATTGCACCAGCTTAGATCAATAGATCCATGAATATTGATAATGTGTCACATCAGTTTTGAAGAGGTGGCTCATAAGTTAAGAGCTTTTTTCCCTTTCTCAGTGGGAGCAGTAGATGTCAATTGATGTCAGGGGGAATCATTTCATCACAAAAAAAATTCTGAGGTGAATCTTGGACAGGTAATGCAACAAAAGCCTAGGCACAAACATATCATTGCTACTGCTGTATCTTTGCATATTTACCACTGCCATTTTTCTTGTATCTAACATGGTGTGACAGGGTGTGTGGACAGCCCCACTGCTTTAATGCAGTATAATCATCTCTTGGAAATAACCCATTAGAATGGGTCTTTTAACCTGTAGATTATTATGAAGATCATTTCCATGTAATTTGTACTGCTTAAATGAGGCAGTTATTTTAAACAACAAAGGTATTAGTTTAAATGACTTTAATATTTGATTAATAAATAATAGTACGAAATATTGATGAGTATATCTAAGTGGAAAAATTCACAAAGGTACAGCTAGGATAAATTGTTGACCCTGCCTCAGGTAAAGCAGAGACTCCAGAGGAAAAAAAATAAAACAAGAATATATCACACAGCTAGAACACATAAGTTTCTACTGAGGATCTATATAGAATGTGGCTTAGATTAAGGAAAACAATTGAGTCACAGTAACCACGTAGCATAAATTTGATTATTCTTAATGATGGCAGATGTTGTTTGTCATGGGTTTTGTTTTGCACCACAGCTAAAACAAGCCTTAAAATGATTTCAGGGTTGGTTAAGATGTTTAAATAACAGATTTCAATAAAAAATTCAAGAGAACAATCTAAAGTTTTAGAAAGGCACATAGCTGAGTTATAGATTTAAATTTATATAAATATTTAGATTTGTGATGTTTCTATAATTTCTTATATGACTCTTCCTAGATAGAAAAAATAATTGGTCCTTTTATTATAGCCTGGAAGTAGAGGACTGGTTGGAAAAGATATGTTGCTTGCTTAACCTGTATTGAGCTATAGCAAGTTGTTTGGACATGAATGCATAGCATTCTTGGGACATTTTGTTTTTCACTTGTAATACATAGTGTTTCATGCATGCAAGGATTAGGAAAAACATGCTCATATTTTTAATCTTGTACTCACTATAATTAATGGAATATAACAATATTGTAATTTTTATATTGCCTGAAATATTTTTGTGGTATTTAAGTTGTAAGAGAAAAGGAAAACAAAATACAGAAGAAGAAAACCATGAAGAGAGTGTATTTGAATCCATTTCTTTATCTCTAAGATAAAACCTTTTAGTACACTGAATCTGTGAATACTTAACAAGTACAGCACTGCCGGAGGCTGGTTCTCAAGACAGCAGTAACAGCTCTTTCAGAGGACTCTGGTTTGGTTTCCAGCCAACCACATAATGCTCTATGGCTGTCTGAAAGTCAAATTCTAGGGGATCCAATGCCCTTGTCTACTGAAGACAGAAGGAAGGCACATGGTACACAGACACAATTTCAGGCAAAACATTAAAACTCACAAAATTAATACTATAAAAGAAAAAAGCACTACATATAAAATAGAGTCTTATTCACCTGTAGATAGAAATGGTATTATAACATTTAAAAAGAAATTCTTGGCCTTGGAATTTATATAATACAGTGTGATTAAGATTGAGAAAGACAAATATTTCAAGGTCAGTCTCTTTTGCAGATGTTAACTTTTAATATACATATTAATGTTACATATAATTATAATATGATATATATTAGTACGTATGTGTGTATAAGTGAGAGTGTGTATTTAGGATCTGAAATTAGAAAGATAATCTCAGGACAGAGAAAAGAGGTGTTGAAGACAGGGAGGCAATAGAATGCACACTGAAAGTCAAAGCAGAAAAGCAGCTCCTGAAGGTGAACAGGACAAGAGGGGGGTGAAGACGGGGAGAAGAGAACCATCCACATCTTATTACAGTTTTTAAAACATAGCAAGTTCACACTGGTTTGTTTTGCTTTGCTTTGTTGCATCAGTCAACTGTTACAGTAAAGATGATCATGAAGAAATGATAAAGGCTCATGGGAGTCAATGGTAAATGATCTAGAAACACAACAACCAACTAATTTTCTTCCTGTTGGTGAAAAATTATTAAAATCATACAACAACTTAGTATGTTGTCATTGGTGGTGAGCGTGTGGTCTGAAGCTCAATTAGTAATAGCGACTCTTGATAGGAGATTTTCTTTTGACAGTGGCTGAAACTCTGTTATTATAGCAATGATAATCAGGATGGAGAATTACAAACTTATTTTTCTAACCTTTTCAAAAGAATGGGACATAACTGTTCATTCACATTATTCACACTTACACTTGATATGTCTAAAACATCACTAGTAAACACACATATTTCTGCAAGGCAACATGTACTATTTCCTTGAAAAATAGTCAATAACTCTTGTCTTGAGTTACCTAATCCATCAATATACAATACCTTATTCCAATACATTGTGGGCTTGGGAAGAACAAACTTAAATCTGATAAAAATATTTACTTTCATTGCTTTTTAGAATTATAAGTCTTTATGTTTATATTTGATAAATATAAAAAGGGACAAAAGGATTTCTCATCTGAGACATTTCTAATTTTTTTCAGTAGGCACTTATAAGTAAGATGATGTCTGTCACACAGCTAGAAAACATTAGCTATAATTCAAACAGTGTCATCAGTTGCCATAAATCTATCTAAGTGAAGAGCCTCCCAAATGCAGACTTATTACAATGACTTGCTATTTGCATATGATAATGTCATCATCACCACAATGAGAAAAAATGACATGAAACGTTAGCAAGACAAATCTAACAGTCAACATAGAGTCCTACCTTGTGCTATAAAGGTTAGAGTTTAAACTGTATCAATGCTTGAACAATTTTCTCATTGAGGATCCAGGCTAAAGATATAACTGGGAAAGAGTAGAATAAAAGGGTAGAGGGAGATGGCTAGAGGAAGGCTATGAGAGCAATTTAGTGTCATGTGAACATCTTTGAAATGTCAATCTAAGACCATCCCCCAAATCAACTAAGGAATCTCTCTGTTCTGAGCCAGCAAGTATCATTTCTGAACAGGGTCCTGGAGAGGAAAGTCCGGGTAATCAGAGACAAAGAAGATAGAACAGGTAGGTTTAAGAGGTCTTGAGCAACCTATGTCATATACCAAACAAGTTAACTAAAATGTATTGTATATTATATGCTAACTTAAGGAGAGAAATGGGACACAGGGAAATGCTAATCATGCAGATTTGTACAAGAGGGCACAAAATATTTCAAAGGCCTCAGGCATCAAGTACACAGTGTCCTGAGATTGAAAATTTCAGTTCCCCAACCATGGGAACAAGCCAAGTTTCCAGAAACCACAAACCTAACTTCTCTGGGTCCTGGTACCAACTTGAGACTGGTCATGCTAAATTCACTCTTTACACATATCCAAGGATTCTTTTTCTGTTTCCTTAGGTCTTCTGAGAAGTCTTGGGGCAGTGTAGCTCTCACCATATATCTGCTCAACATCATGCCATGAATACATGCATATGAAAAGATTCTAGTATCAGAAGATGGTCCTGTTTATGCCACCATGAGAAAATACTCCTAGTGGTTTCTTCTATGCTTTTTATTCTACTTAACAGAAGTTTACACTAACTGACACACTTGCTTCTTAAAACTTCTGTGCGTCAGGTTTGCAATTAGGTAGGAAGAGAGAAATCAAACACATTGTGTAGAATTAGAGACGTAACCTGGCCTGCCAGCATAAAATTAGCCAAGAAAAATAAGTAAGACAACATATATTGCTTAATAGGGTAAAACCTGTCAGGCTATTGAGCAATGTGGGAAAATCAAATGAGGTAATAGACATTGCATTCAGACTAGACAGCTATAATGAATCAGAATTTGTGATAAATACCATATTTAGGTTTAATTATTTCATCGGTCCATAATAATAAGCAAAATTAAAAGAGTAGAAAGTGGAATATTTAAAAAGAAAATAAACAAAATCTAGGGAAAAAACACTTTGTTAGTAGACATATGGCTCAAAATGAAATTTTCAACAATATAGAGAAAAAAAGTGATAAAAGGTCCAAACCAAAAGATGAACGCTAGTCATATTGATATACTTTTAAAGGAGTATTCTCCTGAAATTTATTTTTGCAAAACCAGAACAGTGTCTTTCAGCATGGGTATCAAGGGAGTTTGCTAGAGAAACCCTCAGAAGCAGCGGATCTCAGAATGTCCTCAGCTCTGCTATTTTTGCAGTGCGCCTTGCTTGTGCCTGACCTTGTTTGTCTCCTGATGATCTTTCTGGGGTACTGGGATTAATAGGACTCTCCATAATCCCTTTACTTGAATGCTGGTCTCATGTCCTAAAAGTCTCTTGAGTTTCAGACTACACCAGAAATGTTCAAAAACACATCATTTAACGGTACGCATTCTCCAAATTTCAATCAAGACTGATTTTCACATGTCTCACCATGAGGTAGTGTGAATAAGAGTAATCATGTTTTATTGAACATTTGTTGTATTATGTTTCTGGTCTATCTGTCCTGAGGTCTCACATTCCTGCGGTCCTGAAGACCCACAGACCCACAGTACCACAGAAACACACAGATGCTTGAATTAATTTTATGCTTCTCTTCCTATGGCTCTGGCATATTAATAACTAGCCTTCCTGTTAAAGTAACCCATGATTCTAATTCTGTTCAGCCATGTGTCTCAGTACCTTTTCTCAGAACAGAATAGTTGTCCTCTGCATCTGCTGTCTTCTCTGGCATCTCTGTGGCATCTCTCTGTTCCCAGAGTTTTCTTAGTCTGGTAGCTTCACCCACACTTCCTGTCTGCCTTCAATCTATCAGCATTTTTATTAAACCAGTAGGTGGCACAAATATTTACAATGGAACAGAATACAATCCCACTACAATCATTGCCTAAAATGATGCAGATAATCTTTTATCGTCTCAAACTTTTGCAAAACTAACTGAAATAATTTCCTATTGCTCTATTATCTGATTCAGGTTGCAATGAGAAGAAGGAGACAATGACTTTGAGTGACCCATGCTGCTCAATATACACACTGTCCATTCAGTCACACAAAAGCTTCTGCTTTAAAGAACTTTAGATATTTATGAAAAGAAACTTAAATGAAAATTTTGGTAAGTCATTATGGACATACCTGACTGTTATTTTAATAATAGTAACTTTGGGGGATGGCAACAAGGGTCAATATTAAGAGAAATTTCAGATCTTACAGAGGATCAGGTTCTTTTTGTATCACTGTACTGGGTGGCTCATAATTATAGGGAACTCCACCTTCAAGGAAAATCTGATACCTCTGGGCTCTGCTGTCTCCCTACCAAGCACAAATTTTCACACGCATCCTGCAATACACAAACTTTAAAATAATATAAACAAATGTTAATTGAATGATGAATAGTCTTTCACAACATGAGAGATGAAAAAGAGCAGAATTCAATTTCCAAAGTAAGTGACAAGTGGTGCAATAGATATTAAAATGAGTAAGAGTGTTTATTTAATGTGTCAAAATGTAAGTTCAGATCACAGAGCCTAAATGTTTCTGGGAATTGTTGACCACCAGCTTAAGAAAGAAACCCACACAAACTCCAGATTCAGACAGAGAACTTGTATAAAGAAATAATACTGAGAGAGATAAAAAAAATACTATACAACCAGCATGCACATGTACCACACACATACATTATATTCTCTCATCTATCAATCTATATCTATCTGTAAGTACATATATAAATGCATGTATTTGTCTATAATGTATTTATCCAATTATCTATCATGAATTTATCTATTTATCTATATATTTCTCTATTTTTGTCTGTCTATCTATCGTTTATACAGAAATGTCTTTATGTATCAGTCTATCTGTTCATCTATCTGGAAGTTTCCATTGGGTGAATAATTGTACTATATATAGAAATGAATGGTGTCAATGTATCACAAGATATAAAGGGAGCTCCTTGAGCTTGTGGGGGTAAACAATTTGCACAGACTGCAAAATGCAAGAGACAGTTTAACCTTTGCTTCAGGAAATTGCTCTCATTTCATGTGAAAGCACTTTTAGGATCTTGCTTCAATACTTTTTCATAGTGGCTTTCCCTTATTCCCTTCTAAGTATAGATTCTTCAGTCACCTTAAACTTAGTAGAAAGAAAAATTGTACTTACAGTGTGCTCTGTAAAACCACAGAGGAAGAGTGTGCAGTGAGTAATTACATCTGTCCTGTTGAAATGAGGCTCTGGTTTATCTCTTACGGGTTTATAATTCTTTGGTATTCTTTCCCACAGGACCTGTGAATTTCAGCTCTAGATCCATGACAGTTCCTGTGTGAGGAATTAGGAACACATTTTCAACAAGTTTGCGACATGTATCTGTAAGTGAAAAAAAATCCTGATTGAGACAGAAAATCCACAGAAGCAATCATAAAAAATTGGGAAAAACTTCTCTGAGCCCTTAGAGTACACAAGGTGTCACAAGAGAAATTTAAAAGTTATATGCATGTGAGGGGGGCACAAGGTAGTTATGGGGGTAGGTCTGGGTTTAAACAAACATAAAAACTTCCTTCAACGCCTAATATCTTGGGAGATTTCAGAAGTTAGTAACAAGTTTTAAGTGGCATTAAAATTGAAGATTCCACAGATCTTTCATATCTCACATTTAAAATTTATTTTCATCGGTAAAAAAAATTGCTTATATAAAATATCCTGATTATACTTTCCCTTCATTTACCTCGCTAAGTTCCCCCACTCCCAGATCATATCCCCCCTTCTCTCTCCATCCCCCCCCTCCTCCTCCTCCTCCTCCTCCTCCTCCTCCTCCTCCTCCTCCTCTCTCATTAGAAAAGAACATACTTCTAGGAGATAAAAACAAAACAAAATATAAAACAAAAACCATTCTATCAGTGTTGGAAAGCCATGACAATTAATTAATTAAAATGTTCCAAGTGAATATAAGACCCACTCATTAACATATTCAACATTCTCCTAAAGGAATTATGCTCATAGTTATATTTACAGAGAGGACTTATGCGGGCTCTGTCCTTTAGCTTCAGTCTCTGGGAGCGCATGTGCCCCTTACTTATTTAATTTAGAGGGTCTTGTTCTCATTGTGTCTTCTATCCTCTCTTGCTCTTACATTATTTCTGTATCTTGTTCCATTGGAATCTTTGAGTTATGAAAGGGAGGAATTTTCTGGAAACAGAGAAGATAGATTCATTTTCAACGTAATTTTTTGGTGTGAATATCCATGCTTTTAGATCAGTTGCTGAAGGAAGACATCTCTGGAGATGAGTAGATAAGGTCTTGATCTATGAGTATAACAGAGTATTGTGAGGAATTTTTTTATGCTTTTGGTCCCAAAGTGTTTGGTTTTATTTTAAAACTCTACACTACCTAGTGTGGTGGGATTCAGGTGTCAGCTGATAAGGTTGGAAGACACTAATCCAGAGCTAGCTGACACCTAAATCATACGACCACCTAATCTTGATTCTAGGTCTTTCAAATGTCAGATATGGGTTTCTTCTCATGGAGTGGACCTTAACTAAAATCAGATATTAAATGACTCACTTGAGGTCTGTGTTACCATTTTTTCAAGCAGAACAGTTTGTAGGCCAAAGATTTTATGTCTCTGTTGGTGTCCATTTTTCTGATTTGGTATCATGCTTACTACTTTTATATCAAAAGAGACTAGAATATATGGCTGAAAGCTCCATGTATTCACCAGAACACCTCTGTAGGCAGAGTTTTACTTACAAGGCACCAGTCCAAAATTGATATTTATTAGAATATAAATCAACACTCAAAATATTAGTAACAGCTTATAGTGGCACATGAACAAGGACTGGCATATCAAAGCGATGGACAAGCGATGACATGTGATGGAAGGAGGATGATTCTGATCCTGTCTCTCCAGCAGCCAGCAGCCAGGAACCAGAAAGAGAGCATCCTAGTGTCCCAGCAGCCACTTATCAATGGGGTTGGCCATACCCCCTCCAGGGTCTGGGGCTCCTGGATAAGCATCTTCTGACCTTATTGGCTGACACCTTAATCCAGTCACATCTCCACCTTTTGTCTAACTAAGAAGTTTCTAAACTAAGACTAAGTACAATAGGAATTATTATGAGTTAGTAATTGTAAATACCTACTCTCCAACCCCTTCAAGACCTGAGAAGGAAGATATATCACTTGAAAGTCAGAAGTATATGGAAGTAGTGGCTTCCAAAATTTAGGAGAGGACAGCAACACAGGTACCTGGACAATCATCTCTGGTTTTGTGCACCATTGGAGCATCTATCATATGGGCTACAGGCCTATGGTATCTGACAGGTCTTCTCACAAGCAGTTCAATTTTGGAGGGACTGTCTTATCCTGTCCAGGCAGGCTTCATCAGTCTCCATCCATCAACTTGTTCATCCAGCTTGGACACCATGTGTATACTGTCAGCAATAAAGGTAAAGACAGTTCTTTACTCACCCTCTACTCTCTGCCAAAAGGACAAACTCCAATGGAGTATCCTCTATACTCAACACCATCTTGAGAAAGGAGCAGTGATACCAGGAGTCATTGTGTCTCTCATGGCCGAATTTCAAATGTTAAATGCCATATTCTCTGGGTCTATGAAATGGTTGAAGATTCCTGTCTATCTACGATATTCTAACCTGTATCTGATATGACTAGGATATGGTACCTTAAGTAATGTTGACAGTAGTTTTTATCGTCTTAAGGAATAAACCCTGTAATAAAAATTAGAATACCTATATAAGAGGTGTATAATCTCTGAACAATGACTTTTGGTTTGACTATCAAACATTAGCCAGGGGTATATTACTATGTAAAGTGGCCACAGCATTTTAGACATGTATATACATATATATCATCTAAACAGGGGTATATAAAACGTCTTGTGCATATATCATAACTAGTGCAATCATACATTATTTCTAGTATAGTTAAATGAAGGTAATAATTGCATAGTGTACATGACAATGATGTGCAAATATTTTAAACAGAGGTAGAAGCATATATAAAATATATCAATTACAGATTCATTTTTACATGATAGTTACAGATTCAGATTTATGTCAAAGTACAAGTTGCTTTTGTTATATAAATCAATTTCAGATTGAACTTTGTACCAATGTACAAATTATCACAATTAAACATATAAAATAATTTCACATTTGTATCAATATACAAATACCTATGCCAATGCAAATTGTCTTTAACTTAGCCCATACATTCAGCTAGAATAGTGTATAGGTAGGCAGAACAATCTACCTTTATCTATCATATCTATCCCCCTTCTCTTCTTCAAAAGAGATCTTTGATGCTATATTATAGTTCTGTCCACCACCCAATTTTCACTTAAAACTATTCTAACAGAATAAGAATTACCCACAACCCTCAGAACACAAAACTTATTAGGAAAGGAGGCGTAGTCTTTCATAAGGTTGCTTCCTGCTGACTTAAGGGCGATGGCATCTCTTTGGGATCCTGTAAAAGCTAAAGCAATGGTTAGATCTTAATGGACTGAATACATACATTTATAACCATTCTCAGAATAGTGGTTAACTCCTTCTGTAATTCTAATTAGTAGTGTAATCTGGAGGATAATCACAGAGAGCTGTCTTGCAGCCATTTTTGAATAGTCTATTTTCTGAGAACACTCATTGATTGGTGCTCACCAGGTTCTTGATTTTTCTATTTTTGCCTCTGTCTGTCTGTCTACTTGTCTCTTATTCTCTCTCTCATACTCTCCCTTTTATTCTTGTTTCAGTAGTAGGAGTTGTTGCGGTGGGGGCCCCATCTCGGTTCCAGATTCTTTGTAGATAGCTGATAGGAGGAAATGTTATTTACAATGGAAAACTTAAGCATTGTTGATACTCAAAAAAGATATTCATATCTTCTATGACTTCAGGAGATTGTATGCAGACAGGATGTTTGAAAGTTATAGAAACAGTGAGAAACGAAGTGAAGTCACAATAATATTGGTCCCTAAATATTCTGTCTTCTGTCTCACGCAAGGTGGCTTTTCTGATATGAGACAGAATACTTCGCATTTTCTTTACCAATATGCTTGGTTTAGAGAGGGAGAAAGCCACTTGCTCCCAATCCAAATCCAGCCCTATTAATAGTCAAATCAGGACCACTTTTTTTTGAGGTGTAGACGCAAGATGCAAAGCAGTAAATATTGAGAGATTACCCAGTAGTGCATATGTGTATTAGTTGGTCTCGTAGTCCATCATGTACATTCCTTAATCATCAGTCTGTCTTCTATTGCAGGTGAGTAATTAGTCTTAAAAATAGTTATATCTATTTTCCTGTAAAGACAAAACTGAGACGCTGGCCTAGGTTTGTTAAATGTGTTTTCCTTACCATGTATCCATTTGTCATATCAGGGGTGAGCAATTAATTCTCCTCCTCAGGAAGGGACTCCTTTTTAAAGCAGACTTTTATTAGTTTTGTCGGTACCCATATCTTTTCTTTCCCTGTTGAAACAAAAGCGAAACCCCTACCCCATCGAAGCACATATCCTGGCTTCCACTCAGAAGTGAACACATCTTTGAAGTAGATGGGTTGATTTAACTCAGAGGATTTCTCTATCACCCAATGTCTTTAGTCAGCATTAAGAAAATTTAAAGTCAATAAGGCACTGTGTAACCTCTCCCTGGGTTTTCTCATTTCTTTCTTCTGTTTATAAAGCATCTCTTTCAATATGAGATCTCTCCACAACTGCTTGTCCTGTGGGATTGTGTGGTATCCCCGTAATATGTTTTATATTATAGTATCCAAAAATTATCTTCATTTTTCGGGAAATGTAAGATGGAGCATTGTCAGTCTTAATCTGAGTGGGAATTCCCATTATGGCCATGGCTTCCAAAAGGTGAGTTAGTACAACATCAGCCTTTTCAGAACTCAGAGCAGTCGCCCATTGCATTCCAAAGTAGGTATCTATAGTATGATGTACATATTTCATCTTTCCGAATTCTGGGAAGTGAAACACATCCATTTGCCAGATCTCATTTCTCTGTGTACCTTTAGGATTACTTCCAGCAGGTAAAGATGGTTGGTTATAGAAAGAGCAAGTGTTGCAATTCCTTACTATTTTTTTTGCTTCATTCCAAGTGATGGAAAAACTCTTCTTTAATCCTTTGCTGTTAACATGATATTTCTCATGAAATTCTGTGGCCTCTAGCACATTTCCTATCAGCAACCAATCTATTTCATCATTACCCTGTGCTAGAGGGCCTGGGAGATCCGTGTGCAGCCTGATATGTGTTATGTACATAGGTTGTATCCTACCTCTGATGATATCCTGTAGTTGTCTGAATAGTACGGTCAAGTCTGTATCATCAAGAATGAACTCAGCAGTTTCAATACGTAAAACAACTCTTTCTGCATATTGAGACTGTGTGCTGTTTGCACTGGGTCTGCGGGCTGAAAACTGAGTGCTGCAGCAGGCTGAAAGCGGAGCCACGTGCTGTGGCAGGCCTGCTAGTTGAAAACCACACCTGCGCACTGAGCTAAAAACCTATGCCCACACGCACTGCGCACTGAGCCGAAAACTTGCATTTGCGCACTGAGCCGAAAACCTGCATTTGCGCAGTGAACCAGCGGGCTGGAAACCACACCCGGCTAGTGAGAGGGAGCTTTAAGCCCATGTGAACAGTCTGTATGTCCCCTACCCTCTTACATTTTTCAAAACACAAAGGGACACCCTATACCTAAGGGTACAGGGCCAAGGACGTTGGGCGCCAGATTTAGACGGAGTTTGACTTACAAGGCACCAGTCCAAAATTAATATTTATTAGAATATAAATCAACACTCACGATGTTAGTAACAGCTTATAGGGGCACCTGAACAAGGACTGGCATATCCAAGTGATGGACAAGCAATGGACCCGTGATGGAAGAACGATGGATTCCGATCCTGTCTCTCCAGAAACCAGCAGCCAGGAACCAGGAAGAGAGCCTCCTCATGTCCCAGCAGCCACTTATCAATGGGGTTGGCCATACCCCCTCCAGGTTGGCCACACCCGCTCCAGGGTCCCGGGCTTCTGACCTTATCAGCTGACACCTTAATCCCACCACACACCTCTACATGTTCAATGAGTTGAGTGGGTGTTGTCTTTGGCAATGAAGCCCCCCTGCCAATTTCAGAATAGCAGAAAATTTTTATCTTTACAATAGCCTGGGCTGTTTCAGAATTTCTATGGGACCACCTTGGCCAAAACCTCAACTGAATTTTACCCATTTCTTCCAATAAGGCTCCCTCACTTTTAATAAATGGGCTATTGAGATTCGATATTGCCCTTTATTTGGAGTCCTCATTAGGATCTCCTTCATAGAATCTATAAAGTTTTCACTCCACTTGGTTTCCACATACACCAAATTCACCCCAATTCTAGCTTTCTCTCTCCACACTCTCACCCTCTACTCCATCGCACCCCCAACCTTGTACCATCCCACTCCTCTTCTACACTCTCTCAGTATGCCTAAAAAATATATACTATTGCCTCCTTGCAAAGATATCCATGTGTCCCCCACCCCCTTAGATCTTTGCTTTTTACCTATCCTCTCAGGGTGTACAGATTATAGATTGTTTATAATTGATTTAAAGTCTTACATCCATTTATATGTGAATAAATGCTATATGTGTCTTTCAGGGTCTGGGTTTCCTCAATCAGAATGATTTTTTTTCCTACTTTCATCCATTTGATTGCAATTTTAATGATGTCACTGGTTTTACTGCTGAGTAATATTTCATTGAGTAAATGTACACAGCTTCCTTATCCATTTTCATTTTCTGGCTATTATGAATAAAGCCTCAATGAGTAAATGTCTTTTGCTGGGTGTGGTATCCTTTGGGTACATACCCAAGCATGGCTTAGCAAGATTTTGAGATATATTAATTTTCTCTGTAAATTTGACTTCCACTGGATATACAAGTCTTTAGTCTCATGGGAATACAGTTGTGTTCTTTTTACTTCACATCCTCTTTGATCAACAGGTATTTTGGGGCAATACTGGTTTCTTGTTATTTTATACAAAGTTGAATATTTTCATTTCAATGTTTATAAAAAATGTGTCGGGATTTTGATGGGGATTGTATTGAAACTGTACACATCTTTTGGTAAGATTGTCATTTTTTTACTTTGTTGATTCTATCCAGGAGCATGGGAGAACTTTCAATTTTCTGATATCTTCTTCAATTTCTTTCTTCAGTCACTTAAAATTGTTGTCATACAAGTCTGTCACTTCTTTGGTTAGAATTACCTCAAGATATTTACTGGCATTTGCAGATATTACAAAGGATGATTTTTCCCTAATTTCTTTTTCAGCTCATTTATCATTTGTTTTTAGTGGGAATATTGATTTTTTGAGTTAATCTTGTACATTGATACATTGCTGAAGGTGTTTATCAGCTGTAGGAGTTTTCTAGTAAAATTATGGGGGTCACCTATACATACTATCCTTTCTTCTGCAAATAGAGATGTTTTGACTTTTTCCTTTTCAATGTGTATCCCATTCATCTTCTCTGGTTCTCTTATTGCTTTAGCTAAAACTTGGAGAACTATGTTAAATAGATAAGAAGAAACAGAAATTCTTGTCTTGTTCCTCATTTTAGTGGGATTGCTTTAAGATTCTCTCTTTTTATTTTGATGCTAGTTGTTGGTTTGCTGCATATTGCCTTTGTTATGCTTCGGCATTTTCTTTGTCTTCCTGATGTCTCAAAGATTTTATCCTAAAGGAATATTAGATGCTCTCAAAAGTATTTGTAGTGTCTAATGATATGATCATGTGTTTTATTTTTCTTTCTGGTTGTTTATATGATCGATGACATTGACAGTGTCTCATATATTGAACTATCACCACATCACTGGGATATGTATTAAACCCATCTTGAATAACTGTTTTTGGTTTTTCCCTTCCTGTCTTTTGTCTATTCCATCCTGCTAGACATGGCTTCTGTATGTCTTACTTCCATTATTCTAAAAATAATCCTAAACAAAGAGGTGAATGATCTCTGATATAACACAGAAGACTCAGTAGCATGTAATTGTTTTAAGGTTTCTCTTTATATTGAACACAAGGAAAACAAAGTCAAAGATGGTTTTTTAGCAGCAGCATTTCTTGGGTCTGCTGTTTGCTGGTAGTGAACAGAGACAGGGCCCATTTAAGAGAATTTCCTGAGTCAGAATTTTTTTGCAAAAACTATATGGCTCTTTAAGAGAGTGAGTGTATTTTAAATGCTCTTCTGATTGGAAAATGATTAAGGATTCACAATAAATCAGATTCATTTGGAAAAAAATGTAAATGGGTTACAATGTGTATAAAATGTACATAGGCTTCAGAGAGAAAAGAAAGAAGGTAGAGAAAGCCCATAAATAAGAAAAATAGACTATTAAAAATACAATAAGCCACATAAAGATGGAAAATAGACACAGAATCTGGTTTATGCTTATTATTGTGTTTTCTTTTAATTTCTTTGTTGATGAGCTAACTGCAGAAAGACAATGGATTGCAAAGACTGATAAGTTAAACAAGAATACATATTTTAAAGGTATCTTGATTTTGAAATTTGTGTCTAAGGATTTATTGCTTTGAAAATGTTATGCTTTTGTTTCCACCAAAGACAGAAAAATGTGGATTGCTTCCAGGAAAATATGGTTTCATCAAACAAGACCACCTAAAAATTGAGAATGTCACATCAGCTTTAGGGCTGCAGACAAACATAATCCAGTTTCAAGAGCCTGAAAGATTATCAGCACTAGTTAATCAGCAGGAAGGAGAAATAAAAAACTATGGGCAATTTCCCAAAATATTGTTTATAAATATTTGTTTTAATTACAAATGGTTAATGGTCATAGTTAATACCTTGTTAATAAAAAAGGGGGATATGATATATGAGTGATTTTAAAAAAGATTATTGAATTTACTTTAATCCAAAAATCGGCTTTTAATCCCAAATGTTTTACATTGGTATGGATTTTGGTTTATTGATACTAATTTAAGATCAATTTTGTTATACTGTATGTATTTTTCTATGCTTATTTAAGGTTTAATGTTCATGTAACTGATTTTATAATGTAATGTTTAATTAAGAAATGCAGGTTAATAGTCAGAATGGCATTTAAAATATTTTAAAAACTTAGACTTTCCTGGACAGTGAGACAGATCTGCTCCTGGCAATACCATTTTACTTCAATAGAAAAATGGGCCTTGAAGAAAATCCATATGTTGTTTACTTTCTTGGTGGCAATGGTTAGCCACTGGACAAGTACCTGTTTTTGTATTGAGTTCTTGATGCTGTTTACTGGACAAGCAGGTTCTGTAGGAAGATGACCTCTGAACTTTGGCAGAAAAAGCCAAGAGGGTCCTTCAGGTTTCTGCTTTGCAGAGAAATCTGTCACAAGTTCTTCAAGACTCAAAGAAAAGTGACTGATGAACTATACCAGAATTGGCAGAGCAGATTTCCTGCTTCACTGAAATGAAAAAAGACTCTGGGACTGTAGGCTAAAGATGGGTGCCCAAACTTTGTAAAGGAACTTTGGCTGACTGTCCAGGCAGATAGGTGTCATCTTTGTCATTTCTTGATTTTGGAAGTTGAAGCAATGTCAGTTTAGTAAGTAAATACTTTTCACAGAAAAACATGGCCATTTTTGAAGAATGGACTTCCAACAACACTGCTGAACATTATTTCCCAAGTTTAAGGGAGAGGTTATTGGTTTTTCACAGGTATAGTGTAAGCTCCTTGAGAAAGTTTCATAAGATCAAAGAGACCAAAGATGCCAGTCCAGATTACTATACTCAGCAAAACAATCAGTAACAGTGAAATAATAATATTTCATGTTATACAAATAAGTATTTATTTCATCTTTCCAGTTCTACAGAAATCACTAGAAGAAAAACTTCAGTCAGAAGACAAAATTAACTTCAGACAAGAGGATGCATAATTAAATAATCTAAAAAGTTAATTAAAATAGGGGACAAAACTCCCATCAAATAGCAAAGCATTAAGGAATAAACATTGTGCATTTGTAATTTAAAATAAAAAGTCTCAATTTTACCCAAAGATATGAATCACATTTTTTATTAGAAAACAAAATTCATCTTTTTGCTGCATCCAAGAAACACATTTCTCTGTTAATGATAGAATCCATTTAGTTTAAAAGGCTAGAAAATACTATTCCAAACAAGTGGAATCAAGAACCAAACAGGTGTAGCTATTTTAATATGTGACAAAAATTATCTTCAAACCAAGACTAATCAGGATAAAAAGGGAAAGACACTAAGTTCTCTTCAAAGAAGAAGAAATCCACCAAAAAGATATAAGGAACCTGAACATTTATGCACCAAACATAAGGGCACATGTGGGTTTTTTAATAAAAGTTCCAAAATTTTCAGAGATATCAGAGGGAATATAACCACAGTCTATGTGAGAATTTAATAAAAGCTCTGGAATTTTTGGAGATATAAGAGGGATCTAACCACAGTCCATCTAGGAGGATCAGAGAATGGTGATGCACACATTTAATTCCAGCACAATGGGTATCCTGAGAGTAGTGACCTATGCCCTTAATCCAAACTGAGATTGAGGTCATCGTAGCCTGCAGTAGGCGTTCCAGGCTCCCAGCAGGCAGTGGTAGGACCATGCCTTAACTTACCAAAAGAGTATTTAAGGTAGGCCTAAAAACACAGAAGAAGAGGAAGCCAAGAGAAGCTAGGCTGAGGAAGCTGGAAGACAGCTTGGTAAGATCTGACTGTGGTGTTTGTTTCTCAGAGATCTATCCCTGAGTCTCATTGATTCATGCAGCAGGAACATAGTTTATAAAAATCACTAACACAGCTTATGTGTTGGCCCTCTCACAACAAGGATGGATGACTTTATTATCCTACTGTTACTCTAGCTGAGGATTTGGGTCATGTCCCTAACACCTACACCAGGCAGCTTACAATTCCTGAAGCTCTAGCTCAACTGGTTCAATTCAATGACTTTCTCTGACATAAAATACTTGCTGATCAGAGAGGGTCCAAGCCATTACCACATAGTTTATCCTGCAGTCTTCCTCCACATTCTCCCAGCCACACTAACTTGATGCTATCTCCATTTAAAGTACTTACTATTCTACAACACATTGAATATCTTGCATATTGTTGGTAATTGCCCGTCTTTTTGACTATGCTATCTACAAGAGAGGAGGCATAATCTTTTTCCAGCTTTAAAAAATGTTGAATTACTTACTTAGTTGCTTATGTACTGTGTGTATGCATATGCCACAGCTCATTTATTCAAATCAAAGGGCAACAATTTGTGTGAGTCTGTTCCAGCCTTTGACTCAGTTGGTCCCAGGAATTAAACTCAGGTTGTCCATCTTGGGGGTAGTAGCTGTACATGATATACCATATACCTGTAGTAGCCTTTTTCTTGCTACATCTTGTGACTCCAGAACAACAATGAGACTCACATTAGATGTCTGATCATGCCAAAATAAACCATAATCAAAGATTCTTCATATTAACTTCTGTAGTCAGACCATCACTTTTTTGTCTTTTTGGCTAAGACCAATTTTTATATCGAGGATCTGACTCCTGCCCACTCATTATTCTATATTCTTCTAGGTGTTTACAGTGTAAAGTTCTCAAAACTGGAAGATAATCACACAAGAAGTAAAGCCTTCAAGTTGGCAAGATACACAGCCAAATTGTTCTCACTTCCTAACCTCAGTGCCCTCATTTCCCTTGTAATTTCCCCATGGTGTTTTTCAGTAACCCCAGATTGTGTTTTCCTCTGTCATTCCTCTCCCTTAGCCTGCTCTGTTCTTAATAACTAACCCTAATCACTCTTAGGATATGAACACAATGCAGCTATTTTTCCCGAGATGATTTCTCATCTCTATGAAGATACTGTCATTGCACTAAAGAGTGAAATGTTAATCACCTCCCTGCAGGATGACCTTACTATGTATAAATCCTTTATCTCAGGGATGAAATGCCCTCCTGTGTACCCTCTTCAAGTGTGACCAAAATGGCTTTTGCCCTAGTGAACATACTTGGTAAGTTGTCTCTTTCTGTTCTGATAGTTTGGTTTCTCTGGAAATCTGGAAGAATTTAGCATCAGTAAGCAAACTTTTTGAGAGAGACACTAGCAAAATTGCTCAGAATCAGCCAGGAACTATTGGGTAGAAATGATATTCTTGCAGGCTGCAACTGTGCTGGGCTGTCCAGGAGATTTAAAAACCTGTGGTAGCATGTCCTCTTAATATTTACTATAACACCAATATACCCTTATACTTCCCACTTATATCTTACTGGCTTTGCAAAGCAAGATAAATCCTATAACACCACTAATTATGTTTCTATGAAAACTTCCAAAGATCCTTGTGATGAAGGTAAATGCATACCTAACAAATATAATAAAAAAAAATGTCATTAAAGTTAACAAAGGCAATTTCAGAATTCTGGGACAGAAAGATTTACATTTCACCAAATGATAGTGCCATGATAACCCTCCATGTCCCAATCCTGTCCCATGTACAATGGATTCTTAAGGCTGTCATATGATCTATTGTCCAGGCAGTGGAAACAGTGTATGTTCCTGAGAAGCGGACTTAAGTATAAACATTTTCCTGTATTAATTCTAAAAGTAAGATGTATCCAGCTTGTTCCTTGCCTGTGTTTCCACAAGAAACATTTTAATACAAAAAAGGAAGGCACCTATGTTTTGGGGAATTACTGTAATTATTAAATCACACAGGGATCTGGGAATCTTAGCAGGTCCAGGATTGAGATAGGGTCTTGTTTCAGATGTGACTCTAGTGCCCAGACTTATTTGTTGAGAAAACTGTGAATAGATTTACTCACATTCGTATGAATGGTTTGTTCTCTTGTGCACAGCTTCATTGCCACCCACTGTCTGTTACATGGGAATTAATCTGCTTTTTTTAATTATGAGAATTTTGTGGTCTAAAAATTGAAGATGGAGCCTTGTGCAAGTTGGGCAAGCATTTGATTTACATACCTAGGCCATTAAGAAAATTAAATATCCTATCTAAAGCATTTCAGCTTTTAGCATTTTCTTTATCCACATGTAATTTATCTAGATTTTATATTTTCCAAAATTCAAAGGTAGTTATGTAACCAATTATAATATAATAGCATTAACTTTAAACAAATAAAATTCCACTGCAAAAAGAAATTCTTTTTTTGTTTTTATGGATTCTACCTTTAATTTGGGCAAAAACCATTATATTTTTAGTTGATTTTTTCTGCTACTTATTTGAATGGAAATTATATGTTTTATGACATGTTCTCAAAATGTAGCCCAGACTGGCCTAAACTACCTGTGTAGATCAGGACAGCCATGAACTGTTGGATATCTGCCCCTTCTATTTTGGGATTCTACCCCACCTGGTCAAACTATTTATTTTAGTAACATCATATATTTAGCATCATATTATATTATGTACATATTGTATATTAAATTTGAGGGATTTATCTGGTTCTACTTTAAATAATGCCAACTGAACAGCCTTAACTAAATTCTTTAACATTGTCTCATATGTTAACACAATTGATAAACTTGCCACACAAATGGATTATAAACACTTGACAGAGATACAGTTCTGCTATCAAGAGAGATCTTGATTTCATATTAGTATTTTCTTATCACTCCATCAATGTTGGATATTTGACCTTGACTTTGTCATTCAGGGTTTTTGTGATATTAAGGATTGAATTTAGGCCCTTGTGGATGCTAAGCAAATGCTCAATTACTGATATCTATCCTATCTATCCCTAAGTATTTGCCTTACTAGTATCAAATGTGTAGTTTACATATATTAATTTCTTTTCATAGATTTCAACTAATACAAGTACTATAAATATCTCATGTTCAGCTATTGGAATTCCTCTTTGCTAAATTTTCATTCATACATTTGCAGTGTTCTTGGTGCCTTATTTGGCATTCTGTGCAGATATTCTGAACTTTTCCTCCACTTCCTGACTTAGATATAGAATTATTTTTTTATTTTTCAGAAATTCAGGTTGCTTATGGGCAGATAAATATCTAGGCTGAATGTGGTTGCCTATATTGTGATTCCAGAATTCTGGAAGCAGAGACAAAGATTACTTAGAAGCTTTGGGTGAGCCTGGGCTACAGAGTATGAACTGGACTAAAGTTCTAAAAGCCAAAACAGAAGGTATTTGAAAGGTATGTATGTATATGACACATGCAGGATAAACAACGTGTACATGGGAAATCATTTACAATATTATCCTTTAATATTTTATTCTATTCCATTATTGAAATCTGTGGAATTATGTTAAACTAATTCTGCTTAAACTCAATGTAAACAACATCTCATTGCTAGATTAAGGCTAAATTGTTCTACAGTGTATACCTTACTCTTTATTTTTTGAGACAGGGTCTCACTACATGGTCATGGCTACTTTGGAGCTAATTATATAATTTAGTTCAGCCTCAAACTCAAAGATATATCCTTGTCACTGTCTCCAGAATAGGCTTGAACTATGCCTGGTTAGTTTTTGGAAAGCTAATTTTAGGTTTATGAATTATTCTTGACATAAGTTTTGGTATTACATATTTTAAAGAAAATACACTTTTGTATTTTCTTTCTCTCCAACATGTGGATTCCTTCTTCTTTCTTCTTCTTTCTTGTTAGTCTCTCTCTGTATGGATGTGTGTGCACATTTGTATGCCTGAGTATAGTGCCCAGGGAGTGCAGAAGAAACAGACAAACCTTTGTATCTGGAAATTCAGGGACTTGAGAATTTAAAAAGTTGTGTACTGGAAAATAAATTTGGTTCTTTGGGAATGGATGAAGTGCTATTAATCACCAAGTCATCTTTCAAGCCCCATTTTAGATCTTTAATATATCCTGTCCTATATATGGCCTGAAAGCAACTAAAAAAGCATATATAGTTGCTTTCAGGCCATATATAGGACAGGATATATTAAAGATAAATATATAGTTGTGTGTGCAAATGTTATTAGGTCATTTGGAGGGCAGGAACAACTTGTAGCATATGTTTTGCTCTTCTACCACATAGGTCCCATGGATCAAACCCAGATAAACCCAGCCTATGTGGGGCTTTGCAACAACTTTACCTGCTGAGCAACATACTACACGTAAGATATCTTGTGTCAGCCTGGCTCCATGCTGTCCTATCTGTATTGCTAACTGTCACTCACCAAGTCTATTTTAAACTTTGTGATGTACTACCATGTTTTGAAGATTAAAAAGAGACAGACACACATGTGCATTTTTTTTCTTTTCTGTAAATATTGGCATATTATTAAAGGCCGACAGGACTTCCTCAGCAGCCCTACAGCCGCACAAAACTTGTCAGAGGAATTTCAATCCACTGAATATTTTAGAGACTAGAGTAAAATGTTCCCAGTTTGTGACTACAAACAATGCTGTTTCAAGTTACTATGCATAGACAAAGAATCAGTTTAAGGTTAATATTAATGACAAAATTGTTTTTCAAAGAAAAGATATTTCAAGATATGAGAGGAGTAAACTATAGTTGCTCATTGCTGTAATAAAGTGTTAGAAGAGACAGCAGCCTAGATGAGAAAATGGTTTACTTTGTCATATGACTCCAGAAGTATAGTTTATTATGAGGGAGGAAGGTATTTAAACAGTGAGAGATAGTATGTAGGAAGAAGCAGACAGCTGGATGAGTAAGCACAAACAATAAAAATAACAGTAATTGGAGACAGGTCATTAACACTCAATGCTCCTTCACAATCTCCCAATGAGGGACTTCTTCCAGCAAGACGCTATCTTCTAAAGGATTCATAATCATCATAAACAGTGCCACTAAATGGGGAGAAACATTTCAAATACCGAAGTCTAGCAAAGACATTTCAAACACCGACAAACATGAATAACAATACATCTTTTAATTTGTCTGTTTCAAATAAAGCAAAATCCCAGCCCTTGCTGGAACTGGATGCATTAGTTTCCATTAACTTAAACTGGGGATTGATATTCCTCATTCAGATTTCTGCTGGAATCCTTGCCAATTTCCTCCTCTTTTTTCTTTATAACTTTCCACTGTCAATTGTCCAGTTGGTGAGACCCACAAACTTGATTATCAACCAGCTGATCATATCGAACAATCTGGTTCTTTTCTCCAAAGGTATTCCTCAGATAGTGGCCACTTTGGGGTTGACATTTTTCTCAGGGGAGGCTGGGTGCAAAGTTATCCTCTATTTGTATAGAGTGGCCAGAGGGGTCTCCCTCAGCACAACTTCCCTCCTCAGTTGCTTTCAGGCCATAAAACTTTATTCCAATACACCTGGGTGGCTCAGACTCAGAATTAGATCCTCAAAATATATTGGTATCTGCTGCTTCTTTTGCTGGTACCAACACCTCCTGCTCAACATCCATGTTACCATTACTGTAGATGGTCCAAAGAATAGCAAAAACCTGACTGCTAAAGAAATGCACAGATATTGTTCCTTAACCGTATCTGATAGATTGACTTTCTTACTAACAGGAGTGATTTTATCCCTAAGTGATATTATATGTCTGATTATTATGGCCTGGGCCAGTGGCTCCATGGTTCTTGTTCTGTATAAGCACAAGCATAGAGTTCAGCACATCCATAGCCATAGCCTCTCCCAAAGACCTTCCCTTGAGGAAAGAGCCATAAAAACTATCCTAATCCTGGTGACAATGTTTCTATCCTTTTACTCTCTAGCTTCCGTCTTATCACTTTGGATAATCCAAAGTGTGAATCCAAGTCATTGGCTACTGAATACTTCTGTGTTGATGTCATTGTGTTTCCCAACACTCAGCCCCATTGTATTCAATTTTAGAAACACTTGTGTCCGTCATTTCTGCTTTGATTTGGGCAAATAAAACAAAGAAATTCAACTGTAATCTCTGAGTTTTGAATTTTTCCCTAGGACAAGTCATCTATAATATATTTACTTTTCTTCAATATTTATAGACCTACATCCCTGTTGTCAAACTTATTAATCTCTAAAATTTGGAATTGGTTATTCAATAAAAATGACAATTTTACTTTACTCTTCCTGTTAAACTGTCAAAAAAATTAACAGGAGACTTTTTCCACAGAAACCCCTGTAAGCTTACTACAGATCTTTACCTCTCTCTGTGTCTTGAATCCAGTTCCCCAGGCTTATTTCTTGCTTGTATTGCCATGTAATAATCAAAAGATTAACCATGTAGAAGAAAGAATATTAAAAGCTGAAAGGGAAAAAGACCAAGTAAAATATAAAGCAAACATAATAGAATTATACCTCAATTCTCAATGGAGGCTCTGAGAGAAAGATGGGCCTAGACAAATGTACTGCCAATTCTAAAAGACAACAGATGCCATTTCGAACTACTACACATAGCAAAATTTTCAATGACTAGAGATGGAGAAATAAGGTATTTGTGATAAAGTAAAAATTAAGCAATGTTCATCTACAAATTTAATCCTACAGAAGGTAGTAGATGGAAACTACAACTGAACGAGATTAACTGCAACAAAAAAAATACAAAAAATTACAAAAAAAATCACAAGCATAAAAGCACACACACACTCACATGCAAACACTTCTGTACACACACAAGCAGCAACAATGAAATCAAAGAATCTTTCAATTAAAAAATAATAAAATACAAAAATCAACATTTCTTGCTCATTGATATTTCTCACTTACAAAAGAATCAATTCCCAACTTTATAAAAGGACAAATAATAAACCTAAGTAGACCTATTATATATTTAGAGAGCACTTGATCCAAACACAAAATAAATATAAATATAAATTCCTCTGTGCACCTTATGGAACTTACTCCAAAGTTCACCATATACTCAGTCACAAAATAAATTTCTTCAGATACAAGAAAATTTAAATAACTTTCTAAATTCATATGACTATGGATTAAAGATGGATATCACCAGAAGAGAAAGAACAAAAAACGTAACAATCAAAGGAAATTTAGCTTAAATACTCCTCAAAATTATCTACAATATAAGAACAATAGAAAAGTTACCCAATTCATTCTATGAGGCCACAGTTACCCTGATATTCACATCACATAGAGATGCAACAAAGAAAAATAATTAGAGACCAGTTTTCCATGCAAACATAGCATTCTTTCAAAACAAATCCAGGAGTTCATCAAAAAGATCATCCACTTTGGTCAAGTGGGATTCATCTCAGAGATTTGGGAATTATTTAATATATGAAAATGAATCAATGTAATAAAACATATAAAAGAAAACATTACATGATCAGCTCACACTGAATGAAGAAAAGACCACTGAAAAATCCTACACTCATTAATAGACAAAATCAATAAATTTCTTAAAGACAAGAGAATCAAAAGCAATCAAACAGGTAAGGGAAAGAGTGAAAGACCAAATAGAATTTAATGAAAATGAATACACAACATACTCGAACTTACGGGATGTAATGAAGGGAAAGGTAAAAGGAAATTTCATAGCACCAGATGCCTACCTAAAAATATTGGATAACTCTCACACAAGAGACATAAAAACACAATGAAAAGCTTTAGAACACATAAAAGCTAACTCACCCAGAAAAAGTAGATGGCAATAATAACCAAACCTAGGGCTGATATTAATAAAACTAAAACAAAGAAAACGATACAAAGAATCAATAAAACAAAGAGTTTGTTCTTTAAGAAAGTCAACAAGATTGACCAACCCTTATCCAAAATAACTAAAAGGCAGAGAGAAAATATCCAAATCAACAAAATCAAAAAAGAAAATGGGAGCATCACACCAAATACCAAAGAAATGCAGGGAATCATAGGGTCATACTTCAAATATCTGTACTCCACAAAATTTGAAAACCTAAAAGAAATGAACAGATTTCTGGACAAGTACACTTACCAAAACTTAACTAAGAGAATATAAATGACCTAGATAAATCTATAACCCCTAAGAAAATAAAAGCAGTTATTAAAAATCTCACAAGCAAAAAAAAAAAAGAAAGAAAAAATCTCAGATCCAGATGGCTTCAGTGCAGAATTCTACCTGATTTTAAAGAATTTTTTTAAAAATTAAGATTTTTAAAAAGAATACTCCACACAATAGAAACTGGTGGAACTTTGTCAAACACTTTTTATGAGGTTACACTCACGCTGACAACCAAAACACAAAAGGACTTGACAAAGAAAGAGAATTATAGATCAATCTCCCTCATGAACATTGATGCAAAACTACTCAATAAAATACTGGCAAAATGAATTCAATAATATATCAAAAAAATATCAACCATAAACAAGTAGGCTTCATCCAAGAGATGTGGTGTGGGCTCAATGTACAAAAAGCTATCAATGTCATCTGTCATGTAAACAACTTGAAAGAAAACTTACATGATCATCTCTTTAGATGCTGAAAAAGCCTTTGACAAAATCCAACACTCCTTCATGATAAAAGCCCTGGAGAGATTGAGAATACAGGGAAAATATCTGGACATAATAAAGGCAATATACAGCATGACAACAACAAACTAAATGGAGAGAAACTCAAAGCAATTCCACTAAAATCAGGAAGAAGACAAGGCTGTTCACTCTCTCCATTATCTATTCACTATAGTTCTTAAAGTTTCAGCTAGAACAATAATGCAAAAAATGAGATTAATGGCATAAAAATAAGGATGAAGTAGTCTAACTATCATTATTGGCATATGATATATTGGATTCTACCAGGAAGCTCCAACAACTGATTAACCCCTTCAACAAGGTAGCAGGATATAAGATCAACTCAAGGAAATCAGTAGTCCTTCTATATACAAATTATAAAAGAACTGAAAAGAAATCAGGACAATGTCACCTTTTAAAATAGTTTAAATAACATCAAATATCTCAGGATAACTCTAACCAAAGAAGTGAAATACCTGTGTGACAAGAACTTTAAATAATTGAAGAAAATATTAAGAAGATATCAAAAAATGGACAAACCTCCATGCTCATTGACAGGTAGTATCAACATAGTAAAAATGGACATTTTATCAAATGTCTGATTTTACTTAAGACCCACTCCATGAGAAGAATACCATACCTGTCACTGCTTATAAAACCAAGAACCTAACACTAGATAGTCTAAAGCTCTAAGGTAAAACCAAACACAATGGGACTTTTTAAAAAGTCAATAAAATTATTTCTAATAATATTCTCTTATACTCATAGATCAGTACCTTATCTACTCATCTTCAGAGATGCTTCCCTGAGCAATTGATCTAAAAAACAGAGACTCATAGCCAAATATTCTGCTGGGAGAGAATCTAAATTGTATGGCTCCACCAAGTCCCTTTCTTTCAGAACTCAAGATATCCCGAGGAATAAGGATACCATGGGAACAAGGCCCTCTGAATCAACTAAGTAAGGGGCATAAGAGCTCATAGAGCCTGAAGCAATAAGCACAGGGCTAGCATGGGTCCATAACAAGTGCTCTGCATAATGATTGGCATAGTACTTTCAGGGAATTGTGGAATATGTAAATGAATGTGTCTTTGATACTTGGACCTTCTATTGGAGCTCTTTTAGTTAGATAGTGGTCTGGATTTTCAACTTTGATAGAATGGTTGAAGTTTTATCATGCTATGATTTTTTTAATCTCTTAGAAGCCTATATTTTTATTATTCAAATTATTCTATGACAATTGATTATATAAAAGGATTGATTTTTATTAAGGGGTTTATCTGAAACACTCACTAAAACAAAATTGAACCTGATGCCAATTCCTGTAGGGTTGAAATGTCCCACTTAGCAGCGGTGGCAAGCCTCAATCTGAGAACATGGGAACAAACAGTAAGGGAAGGCAGCATGGAACCAATCTTTAAAGGGGGCTAGGTATACACCACCAAGAGTCCTTGAGTTCTCAAAGCCATACCTCTTGATCTTATTCAAAAATAACTGAGCCTGTCAGGGTTTTTATTTTATTAAAAAAGAGAAAGAGAGTTGATGTGGAGATCAGGGAGCTTACAGTGATAGAAAGAAAAGCTATAATCAGGATATATTGTATGAGATAAATATTTTAACAAAAATATTTTTTAAAGAGAGATACAAAAAATCCTTGGAATCTAATTCTAATTGCACTTGAAGCTAGTTACTAACTTCTGAAATCTCACAAAACATTAGTTGTTAAGGAAAAGCTGTTAGGTCTGTTTTACCCAGACAGAGCAATATCACTCTATTTTACACACACACACTCCAAACACATAGTTCTAGTATATCTCTTGTTGTGATACCCTGTGTACTCTAAGGGAACATAGAAAAGTTTTTATTAACATTTTATAATTGTTTATGTGCATTTTCTGCCTCAATCTGATTTTTTTTTACCTACAGGTAAGTGTGTAAGTTGGTTGAAATGTTATTTTTAATCCCCCATGCAAATTCTGTCTTGGATCTAGAGTTGAATGTCACAAATCTTATGGGAATGAAGACCAGGGATTTAAAGCTTGTAAGTGAGGGCAAAGAGCCTCATCTCAACATGACAGTTTCAATTACTCACTACAATACTCTTCTGTGTTTTTACAGAGCACACTGTAATTACATTTTTTCTTTCTACCAAGTCACAGGTGCCTAGAGAATCTATAGTTATAAGTTAATAAGAGAAAAATCACTATTGCTAAATATTAAAGTAAGATTCTTAAGTGATTTTCATGTGAAATAAAGCCATTTTCTGCTGGCAAAGAACAAGGTGTCTCCTGCCTTCCCCACTTTATGCAAACTGATGCTTCCACAAACTCCAAGGGGTCCCTTTCAGTCTTGTGATATATCTACACCATTTATTTCTGTATGTAATATAAATATGCACATAAATGAAGACAGAAAAATACATATATACATATGTAAAAACATGATATATATATTCTTAATAGATGGAGAATACATAAATATGTAGACAGATGCATGATAGAAGAATAGACATATGATGTATACATATGTACATATCTGTTAGATAAATCAATGAATACATAAATGATAGATACATGATAGACGATAGATAGATAGATAGATAGATAGATAGATAGATAGATAGATAGATAGATAGATAGATGGATGGATGGATGGATGGATGGATGGATGGATGGATGGATGGATGGATGGATGGATGGATGAGTGGATGGGTGGGTGGGTGGGTGGGTGGATCGATGGATGGACAGACAGACAACAGAGAGAGAGAGAGAGAGAGAGAGAGAGAGAGAGAGAGAGAGAGAGAGAGATAAGAGAATATAGTGAATGTGTCTGGCTATGTGCATGCATGCTGGCCAAAAATAAATTGTTGGGTATCCTTTAGTATTCCTGTCTTCCTTATTTCTCTAAATTAGGTCTCTGGCTAAATCTGGATTGTGTGTGAGATCTTTTCCTAAGCTGGTGGTGAACAATCTCCAGAAATATTATGCAGGATGTGTGATCTGAACTTACATCTTGACATTTGCAATAAACACACTTACTCATTATGGCATTTATTGCACCCCCATATCACCAACTTTGTAGATTGAATTTTGCTCTTTTTCTTCCCTCATGTTGGTTAATTATTATTAATCCTTTTTAAAAATAGATTTTTATCATTTTAAATTATACATATTGGGGGCATGTGAAAATGTAAGGGACAGCCTCAGAGCCCAGAAGTGTCAGATTTTCCCTGGTAGTTGTGAGCCACCCAGTATGAGTGCTACAAAAAGTACCCAGACCCTCTGTTAGATCCACCCAGTGTTCTAAACTATTGACCCATGTATCCAGCCCCCAAAGTTACTAATATTAAAATCACAAGCAGGTATGTCAATAATGACTTACTAAAATCTTTCATGTAACTAAAAATTATCCTTTCCATAAATAAGTAAAATATTTTAAACCAGAAGTTTGTATGACTCAATGGACAGTGCATATTTAGAAGCATTACTCACGCATAGTGTGACTGGCTGTTCCTTCTCTTTGCTGAAAAAAAAAATCAGAATTCCTGTGTAAAATAACATTAGCAGAAAATTCTAAATTCTAAAGTGCATTAGTTTTTCAAAATAAATACCTTCTGCATTAGTTTTGGGGATGGCAGAGAAAACACAGTACTATTATTCTCAGGACCTCATGGTGAGAAATGTAAAGACCAGTCTTGATTGAAACCAAAAGAAAAATGCTAACTGTTGACTGGTGGGTTTGGCCATTTTTCTGCTATACTCTGAAATTTAAGAAACTTTTAAGACATGAGCCCAGAGTTCAGGTAAAAGGGGATAGAGAGTCGTATCATGTCCAGAACCCCAGAAAGAGCATCATGAGCTAGCCACGGCCAGGCTCAAGCAAGAAGCATTTCAAGGAGAGCATAGAAGCACTGTATTCTTGGAAATGCTGGTTCTGAGTGTTTCCCAAGTCTGAATATACTATGATTGCTGACACACCTTCTCTCTCCAACTCCCTTGATCACCAGACTGAATGATACTTGGCTGATTTTGACTTTATACCAATTTAATTAGAATATTTTGTACATGAATGGTCCAGTGTGAGATTCATACCATGGGAGGGAACTCAACTCAATACAGCATGTAGGTCCAGGACCCAGAGGCAGGACAGTCTAAAGACCTAAGATTAAAACAGTCGAAAATGGGGGGGGGGGGGTAGTGAAATTATTCCTAATAATATTCTGCTATACTTATATTGCCTACCCAAACTGTCATCAGAGACAACTTCAGTTAGCTTCAGCTAGCAACTGATGGAAACAGATGCAAAGACCCACATAAAAAACATTAGCCAGACCTCAGGGATTCTTGCATAAAGGGAAAGAAAGGATTTTTAGAGCCACAGTGGCAAGGACACACAAGAAAACCCACAGAATTATCTCACCAGGACTATTAGAAGCTCATAGAGACTGAACTAACAACCAGAGCCTTTGTAGAAGACTGACTGAGTCAATCTGCACATATATTACAGCTTGTATACCTTGGTCTTCTTCTGGGACTCCTAAAAGTAGGAGCAGGAGCTGTCTATGATTTTTACCTGATTTGGGAACCCATTCTTTCTACTGGATTGTCTCATGTAGCATTAATATTTGAGGGAGTATCTGATATTAATGAAACTTGATATATACCATGGCTGGTTGATGTACATGAGAAACATAACATGCTATTTTCCTGAAGACGAAAGAATGGATGGAGGAAAAGGTGGGAAGTTGAAAGATAGGGCAGAAAGGTGTGATAGAGGTAAAACTGTGATCAGGCTGAAAAAATAATTAATTAATTAAAAACTAAAATAAAATAAGTCAAAAATTAAAAAACAAAAATGTCTTGTACTATTTTTCACCAAAAAGACAGTGATTATTTTTGTGTATACCAAGATGGCGGACCATATAAAAGCATTTGAAGAAAAAGGGTTTTGCAACACCTCTATTGTCATCTACATGTGGTTCCTTATTTCTCATGTGACATAATATATAATTGAAAAGTTTAAAGAAATTTTCTTGATCTGGGTGTATTGCTGAAGCTTAGGGTGCTGGTGTAGTAGCCAGGATGAAGCCTGAAGGTTCATCTCCACACCTACCAGACATTTCTTCTCCTTTGCCTCTTGCCATGTTTTCCTCACTAAATTTCAATATATTTTATTTTCCCTTCTCTTTTTCATTCTCTCCTTAAGACTTGAGATATAATCAGTGACCTGTTCATAGTAAAAATCAAGAGGTATCCCACTCATAAAAAATTTTTGTGTCCATTATCTCTTTTTTTGAAAATGAAAAGTTCTGCTCACATATCTTTGTTTGACCTCAAAGTCATTCTGTATCCCATGCTGTCCTTGAACGTGAAATTCTCCTGTGACATTTATGAAGTAGCTGGAATTATAGGGCTGTGTATCCAGGTCTGGCTTTTTGTAGCCTTAGATAACATCAAGGGTTTATGATTTATTTTCATTTGAAAACATAGAGATGTATGAAGAGATTTAATTTGTTGTTTGACATATTTTTTCTGTAGAGTCAGGATTATATGTAGCCTGGTATGTTTTGCAGCTACTGTCAAGTCTGGCTCTCAAGTCCTGATTCCTTTTCCTATACATCCAAAACAATAGAGACCTTGCTGCATAGAAGCATTAATCTTAAAAAGATCTGGCAATTAATTTTAAAGGCCTCCAAGTGGGAAATCATGGGGAACATTTAGCCCATTGGGCCTATAGGCCATGCAGACTTTAAGTATGTTGTTCTGATAAGATTATATGAAAAGAATAAAAATAAGTAAAAGCATGTGAAAGCAAAAAAATCTAGGTATGATTGGTCATACTGTAATCTCAGCATAAAAGAAGCTCATCAACAAGACCTCTGCAAATTCCAAGACAGTGAGCACTTCAAACTAACACTCTTCCTCAGCAAAGAAACAACACAAAAGGGCATAATTGAAGCTTAGTCGGGAAAATGAACTTTATCTTCTGTTCCATGTCTACTGTGTGGTGGGCCATGCTGGCAATCTATAATCGCAGCTTCAGTAGGTGATCATGAGCTACCCAGCACGTTCAAGGCCAGTTTAGAATATACAAGACCCCACATTAAAGAAAAGGAGTACTTAAAATGTTTCAATTGAGTGAATATTAGTTAAGTCTTCTAGTAGAGAATAATTCTTCTATATCTCTGGCTTATACCAAAAGCAGCTGCAGAACCAGTGTCTTCTCAGATAACAAAGACACAGGATAAAAAGTCTACTTAAAGAACAAAGTTTTAAAGAGAAGCAAAACAAATATCCAAAAGGACATGGTATCTCATGAGATAATTAGTTGCAACTAAATATCCTGGTAAAGGTACACTCAAGAGAAGGGGGCTTCTAATCTCAGCATGTTCAAGGCAGGGTATGATGGTTATTCCTGGTTACCAACTATACTATATCTGTTATGAACTATAATACAGAAATGGATAGCACACTGGTAATCCAGATCTTGAGGCAAAAAGAAAACATGCTTTTGACTCATATTTGGGCTGGATGACACATACCTTTAATAAACACCTTGAGGCTGGAAGGCACGCCTTTAATCTTGACCATAACTTCCATTGGAATAGTAAGTATAACATAATAAAGAAGGGTATTATTCTTCTTCTTGTTCTCACCTTCATCAGCACATCCATTCTTTCTTCAAGATCACAGCAGACCAGCTGAGACACCCAGCCTCATAGGACTGAGCAGCTCCTAGGATCTTGGACTTTCCATTCATAAGTAGTCATTGTTAGATTGCAGTCTGTAAGTCATCCCAATTAATTCCAGTATATATTTATATTTATACCCATATATAGATGTATTACATAAATTCTGTGACCCTAAGAATTGAGAATTTCCTAATACACGGGAAAATGAGAATTTCACAGTCATCCGCAGTCATATAATGAGTTTGAGACCAGCCTGAGCTACAGAAATCCAGAATCAGTCTCTATTATCCCTGGAGATATAATCCTTATAATCATATTTAACATGAGAAATGGCACAGCCAAAGCTTTTGTCACCTATCCCTATAACCTGAGTTTATTTCCTTGGTCTACATGATGAATAAAGAAAATTAGTTTCAGTTTATTGTCTTCTAACCTGGAAATATAGACTCTGGTACACTGCATACCAAATACACACACCATAAAAGACATGTAATAAATGTCTTCAATCTAGTTCCTATATATTTTTCTTCTATTTCACTCAGTAGTGAGGGTTAATCCCAGAATCTCACACAAACCTAGGCAAGTACCCTACCAATGAGCCTCATCTAGTCCACCTAGATTCCCTTTTCATTGGATTTAGTAGTTAATTTAAATCACCTGTTGATGTCAAGAAAACTTCATGGGATTTGGCCCAGGCAACTTAGATCTCCTCTAACACAGCCTTTTTGAACAACTAAGATGTCACTTGAAGAATCTCTATTGCTGCAGATGGGAGAGATTGAGCTACTGCCAATAAAACTGAAGGATTCTTGGTATGAATTTAATGTACTTCAGTCCCTCACAAACTTAGTGCTGCTCTGAAGACCCCTTCACCTAGAAACCAAGCTACCATTAGCCTAATACCTTGAATATTAGTCTCCTCTTGGAAGAGCTTTGGGGAATCTGGTAGAGATTATGAAGTCTACAGAAAGCTGAGAGACCTGTTTCTGGGCCACACAAATAAAAAGAAGGTTGTTTGGGAATGTAACAAACAATGAGATTGAAAACTCCAAGAAAGGGTGCCTAGGAAGAGGAAGTACTGAATAGGATTTCCAAAAGAAGACCTAGTAGGAGTCCATTTCCTGAGATGGTGAATAACAGTTGGAGTCCCAGTTTCTTTTGGGCTGGAGGCTAAGAAGGCAAGGCCAATTTTGCCTTAGGTTTCATTTTCACATAAATCTGTCACTCCATAATTGTTCTGTAAAACATGATTAAATAGTGGAGGCTCTGGGTGAACCACTGTTTTAATGCCAGAAATTAGGAAACTGAGACAAGATAATCTTTTAAGTGGTGGGGACAGCCTGGTCAACATACTAAGCTCTACAGTGCCTAGGCTAATCAAGAGATTCTGACTAAAAAATAAAAACAAACAAAACAAAAATATTTAAATCAATGAAATTAGGTGTCTATAGGGTGAGTCAGAAACCTGAGTTTCACCAAAGATACATTAGGATAATAAACTTGAGAGTCTGCATGGTGGAAGGAGCCAAAGAAGAAGGAGATCTTAGAGTTTCATGTTTGGAGAAGATATTTAATCCCAGGTTATTAGAGTAGATTCCAACAGTAGTGGGTCCAGGCAAAAACATAGTGGTCTCTGGGTGAGTTTGTGGCATGAATAAAGTATGTATATGCTTGGCATATGGAGAGACTGTGTAAGTGGGAGGGTGTGTGATAGGGGAAGCAGAGCCTTGGTAGCATTCTGGAGCTGGTCTGTATGTTTAGAGGATAAGATCCACCTTAAGCCTTTTATGTGAGAACAGAATAAGCTGTTCCTTAGGAAACGGTTCAAAGCTTCTTCCATAGATGGGAACACTGCAGACCAGTCAAGAGCAGACATTGGGGAACTATGATTTTGTATACTGTTCTCCTACCAAGATACAGGCCTGAGCCAGTGTTATATAGGAATCCTGTGAATCATTTATGGAGAGTCTTGACTGGAGGATCTAGGCACTGCTGGGTTTCTCTGATTTATTTCCTTTCAAACAGAGCACTCCGGTGTAGGAAAAGCTCCCATAGCATCTCCAGTAAACTTGGAAGCCAGAGGTAGGCTGCATATGGCCTGGATAAAAAGGGCAGAGTGCTGGTATAATTGATGAAAAGAGTAGTACCCAGGAAGGTTTAAGGCTGAGACAGCTGTTCCCATCAAGAAAGAGTAACCATACTACATATGTGGACTACACCTTCCATTCTAGTACAGGATGCAAAGTATTGAAAAAGGATCTCTGTATTTGGAAATGAGGCTGGTTTATATAGTGAGATCTCGGACAGCTTGGACCATGTAGAGAAACCTGTATCAATTTAGAAAAAAAAAGAGAATGAAGGAAGAAATGAATTAAGAGATAGTAAGAATAGAAAAATGAAAAAGACAACTTGGCATCAAGCTTCTGAAGTGGTCACTGACCAGTGACAGCCAAATTTGTTCTGTAAAGGAGGTCCAAGTGAACAGGAGACAAAAGAAGATGGCTCCAAGGCTCTGTTAGTTTTCCAGCCTCCAACCAAAGCATCACTGAATATATCTGCTCAGTAAAGAAAGACATTCTGAACTTGGCCAGGGTTTCATGGGAGGGGTTACCAAATATGTAAGGCTACAGAGTATAAAGTTCTTTTGAATGTGTACAGATAAAGGGTAGGAGCTTAGTAGGCTCTAGCTAGAGATATATTTATGGCCATGTCCTTGGAAAAGAGCTTCACTACCAGTGATGGATCTGGGTCTTATGAGAGAGCCTGCTCATATTTAGAGTGAGTTGGCTACAAAGGTTCCTGTGTATGTGGTGAGGGTGGGGTGGGTGCACTTTGGTATTTCCTGTTACAGTGTCCCTTTACAGTTTGATTGGAGACAGAGGGAACTAAAGGAACAAAATGTACCTGAAACTTTTTAATATTGCCTATATTTCCTGTCCATTGTGAGCCTCACTGTGGCTGTGCTGATGCCATCATTTTAAGACAGAAACTGCTTGTATGTTTATTCCAGTGATCATTTCAGGAGCTTAATAACACTTAGAGGCACAAGAGATCTAGAAACAGAAATAGATGTTTGAGGCCGTGGAGTAATTTTTGTTTCATAAAACATTGGAGAAAATGTCCCCAAAGGCTTATTGGGTAATATATAGGATCTCTAGAGCTTGCCTGATACATTTCTATCTATACATGTTCTCCAGTATATAAACTTACTCATGTAGAATCATATACAAGTATACTTCCATTTCCACCAATCCATTAGGATCTCCCAAAATATCCAGCCCATTTATAAAACTTAAGGACCCTATTCCCCAAGTCCCACCCCTTGCATCCAGATTTTCAAATGCCTTCATATGCATGAAGGAAAACATGTTTACAAATGTCTCAAGCTCCTGAAAGGAAGTTAAGTCTGCAAATTTCTCAAAGACCCATAGTACACTCGGGAATTCCAATGCAATCAAGGCTCCAAAATTATCTATCCTCTGTAAGCAAACTGTGTCTCTAAATGTCTCAAAGTCTTCTATTTCCTCCAGAAACACTAATACAATCAAGTCTCCAATGGCACTCAGATCCTGAAAAGAGCCTAGTCCCCAAGTGTCCCCAGAACCATGAATGAAGCCACGTCTGCCAATGCATCTAGGTCTCCCAAGACTGGAAACCCGGTCTGGTGCACCTTTATCACTAGATGCTCTCAAGGTCCTTGACTCATTCTCATTTTCAGGTTTCCCTAGAGACTATGGTGCCTTCACATAAATATGTTGACCCAGAAGCTCCAAGGGAGCAAAAGAAAGAACTCACCAAGTACTCTAGGAAATAAAAGCTCCTCCATGTTTCACAAATAAATGTGACTCAGGGATAAATCTCTGAAGAAGTTGGAAATATTAGAGAGAACAAACACCAGTCAGATCTTACCCAGCTGTCTTCCAGATTCCTCAGCCTCACTTCCCTTGGCTTGGATTCTCCTCCTGTGTTTCTATCCTGTCTTAAATACCCTTCTGGTAAATTAAGGCATGGCCCCAGCACTGCCTGCTTGGGAGCCTGGAATTCCTTCTATAATATAAAGTGACCTCCACTCCATTGGAATTAAGGGCATGGGTCACCACTCCCAGGATACTCCCTGTGCTGGGATTAAAGGTTTGAATCACCACTCTCTGATTCTCCTAGACTGACTGTGGTTATAGCTCTGTAATTTCTGGAGCTTTTATTAACTCCCCACATAGACTGTGGGTAGATTCCCTCTGATATCTCCGAAACTTCTGAAGCTTTTATCGAATCCCCACACCTTCAAGATCTTTTTAATTAGTGCATGTACCCAAGCTTAGAGAAACTTGAGGATATGATAGTAATGATTGGTATGACCAAGTATGAGATCCAGGTCTATCTCTCACTTGTCCCTCATGTTCACACATAGAATAACCATTGTAACTGTACCATATCAGAATCCCACACTCTCTGTGATTCATCAATATTTGGGGCAGCTTTGGACAGTTGTGGAAAGAGGACCTATATGCAAACAGGACTGAACCTTGTTATTCTTCAATCTGGGTACCACAATGGAGCGAAGTTATCATCTTGGCCAGGTCTCAGAAACACAGATATAAAGGACCCTAGTAAAACTCCCGACATTATAGCCAAAGATTCCCTAGTACTTTGGGGTCAGATATTAACCAAAGTATCTCTTTTTAGAGCCCCAAATATTTATCTTAATTGTGGGTAGTTTCTAGAGCCAATATTTCCACCTAGCATGTTTACCTGGACACCTTTTAATGCAAATGAAATCATAGTCACACCTCCATTACTGCAGAAACTGCTGCTTGCTTTTGGTCCCCTGACTTATTTTTCTAAACAGTTTATTCTAGGTCTTAGATGAAGAAGGACACTGGGGAAGAGACAGAAGTCTCATCCTTTCATTTGCTTTCAACATTCCTCAAAGGTCTAGACTCTTTCAGTATAGAAGCACAGCCTATGGTGATACAAACCTACCAATCTCCATCTTTATTCATTCTGTTGCCAATTTTCTCTCATGTCAAGTCTTCTATTTTGTTCATTGATCATTGATCAACATGTCTGCTTTTGTACCAATACCAGGCTGGTTTTTTTTTTGGTTTGGTTTTGGATTTCCTACATTTCTGTTATATTGGTTGGCGTCTTTAACAGTAACTCCTCCAGCACAGTTCTTTTTGCTTAGGATTGTCTTGAAAATCCAGGGTTTTTATGGTTTCGTGTTATTTTTAATTTTAAAAATATTTCTATAAAAATATTGTGGCAATTTTAATTAGGATTGCATTGAGCTTGTAACTTTATTTTTTGAGAAGTGTTATTTTAACAATATTAATTCTACCAAATAATGACCATAAAAGGTTTTTCCAACTTCTAGAGTCTTTTTCTTCCTTTAGAGATTGTTGTTATTGCAGAGTTACAAAGTTGTAAAGATGTTACTGCAGAGGACTTTCACCTCCATAGATATAATTATTTCTAGAATAACAAAAGTGAAATAACACAGAAACCATGTTTAGCAGGATGGAACATCCAAAGACAGAAAGGGAATACCTACAACAATTATTGTAGATGGGTTCAATATATATTACCAGAAATGTTGTCAGGGGGATACAAATATAGTTTTATTTGATTATGTTTAACAGTCTTGGAAGTTTATTTAACTCTTCGAGCTGAACTGAAATTCTAGGCTGCAGGACTAGTTTGTGTGCTAAACTCACCTTTTAATGTAAGCATGAGAGCGAAAAGGAGAAGAGTAGCTCAAAACTGTATGATAGACAGTTTGGACATAAGAAAAAAGGTGAGAAAATAGGAAGATTAGGAAGTCACACTAAAGAGTCATCTTTACTTTTGATGTAAATGCTCACCTGCTAAGGCATCTTTCTGCACTAGAGTTTTTTGATGTATCCTATACACCACAAAAAGCATGCAACACTCATTAGATTCTGAGAATGACAATTAATCTAAATTCACTTATGACAGTCACTTATTGCCCCTATAGTAATACCAAATGTCATTCTCTGCAGCTCACACCTATCTCCTCCTAATCTTCGCCCTTCTAGGTATTCATGGAGTAAATTTCCAGGATGTAAAAATAGCCACCTAATGGGATAGGGCTTATGAGGAAAATTCCAACAGTGATGGTTGGCTTGAGTTCTGGGAGCTCACTGAATCAAGAACATTCACTAGGGAAACATCAGGAAAAGAAGCTAAGCCCTCCAAGGGTAGGCAACTGGAGATTGGCCTGGGCAGTATGTGAAGCCGCAAGGGGTGGGATAAGACTGTGTTCCTGTGTGGGACTGGCATGTTGGAGCCTATTCCCTGCAAAGGAACAATGAGCCCAGCCTTGACTTTGGGATGAGGAAATCAGACTTGCCAGGAGTGGATGTGCCTCTGAGCTGATAGACCTTGAGACCTCTTGACCTTTTGGGGGAGGGGATAATGGGTTTGGGAGTGGGGAGGCTGTAGGCTGACTGGGAAGGAATGGAGGAGGGAAGGGAGGGAGAGAGGGGATACATATATTAAATACTTTTATTTTTAAAAAGTAAAAACATTGAAGATTAAAAAAAAGAAAAGAAAAACTAAACAGAAAGACTTTACTTTTAAAAAATGGGAAGAGGACAGAATTCCTGAATACTCCACCTTCAGCACACAGGTTGGTTTATGTATACATACTGCCTGTCATTTATGGTGGTGTACTGTGTGTATTGCATAAATTTTACAGTCTTACACTTTTCATATATTGTGTGTGTGACATTTCCTATTGAGGCCATTAGGTGAGATTAAGTGACATCAATTTGTTCAAAAAAACTCAGACACCTAAGAATGAAAGTCCTCAAGTTGGCAAGAGAGTAAGCCAAACTCAAGCTCACTTCCTTACCTCAGTGCCCTCATGTCCCTTGTCATTTCCACCTGGTGGTTTTTAGCCAATTCAGATGGTGTTTTCCTCTGTAATAAACCCCCACCCTGCTCTGTTACTAATAACTCTCATCCCTTTAAGGGATTTGAAAACAGTGCAGGTGGGTTTTTTTAATATGATTTTTAATCTCCATGCAGACACTGTCACTGTGCTGAATGGTGAAATGATAATCACCTCCCAGCAGAATGACCTCACTGTGTGCTAAGCCTTTATCTCATCAAATGTCCTTCTGTGCATATTCTCCAAATGTGACTGAGGTGGCTACTGCCCCAATGAACATACTTGCTAAGTTGCCCCCTTCTTTTCTGATAGTTTGGTATCTCTGGAAATCTTTAAGAATATGGTATACATATGCAATCTTTTTTAAATAGTCAGTAAAAATAATGCTCAGAACTAGTCAGAAACTATTGGTTTAAATGGTCTATATTGTTCTGCCTGATAGTGTCCCAGGCTGACCAGGAGATTTAAACACTTGTGGTACCATACTGTTCTAAATCTGAAAAATCACCTCAGAGCATTTTATGTAACATCCACACAGCCACATACCCCCCAGCTCCTTTCTTACTGGCTATGGGGAGCAAGCTGAACCTTATGACACCACTGATATGGAAACTCTCTAGGACTCTTGAGGTAAAAGTAAATGAATCTTTTCAATACTGCAATAAAACTGTCATTAACAAATTGACTAGGACATTTTCAGAATTCTGGTTTAAGAAGAATTACAGTCAATAGATACGTTACCTGTGACTAACACACAACAAGGGTGAGAATGCTTGTCTATCTACTGGAAACATTTCAGTTTTTAGCATTTCCTTCTCTTAACCCACCTATAATCCATCTAAATGTTTATATTTTCCAAAAATAAATGCTGGTTATGATACTAGTTATAATATAATAGCCCTAATTTAAACAACTGAAAACTCATTACCAAAAAGAGGAAATTCTTTTTTTGATAGATAGTAACTTTATTTATTTTAAACCAGCATAATTTAGGAAAGATTTTCCTATGATTTATTTGTGTGAGAATTGTTTTGTTTAAGACAGGTTCTCACAACATAGCCCTGACTGGCCTGAAACTCCCTATATAGACATAGCCAGGCATGAGCTGATGGATATCTGCTGCTTATGCCTCAGGAATGTTAGAAGTAATAGCATACTCCCCCACACCAGGCCAAATTTTCTATTTTTATAACATCAAATACTTAATATCATATATTATATTGATATATTATGACATACACATATTGTATATTGGCTTGTATATTGACCAATGTATTAATTGGTTTCAACTTTAAATAATGCCAACCAATCAGCAGCCTTAAATGATTTCTTTTATTTTGTCTCATATGTTACTACAAAAGATGAACTTGCTATACAAATGGATTATAAACACTTGACAGAGATACAATTCTGCTGTCAAAAGAGATCTTGATTTTTCATTATTTTTTATCATTACTTCAATGTTGGTTTCTTCACTTTGATTTTGTCGCTTAGGGTTTTTCTGATCATGAGGATTGAACTCAGACCCTTGTGATTCCTAAGCAAATTCTCAATTACTGAGATATATACATATATATGTATATGTGTATATATATATATATATATATATATATATATATATATATGTATACACAAACATACACACATACATATATCCCCAGCCCTGGATTTTTGCTCAACTGTATCAAATGTGTAGTTCACGTATATTAATTTCTTTCAATAGACTTCAAGTATTACTAATTCTATAAATATCTTATCTTTGGCTATTGGGATTCTGCTGTGCTAAATTTCAATTCACACATGTACATTGCTCTTTGTGCCTCATTTTGTCTCCTGTGCAGAGTCTAGATTTATTCCTCCACGTCCTTAGGTGTAGCCAGCTTTTTATTTTTCAGAAACTCTAGTTGCTTTTGAAAAGATGGATATTTAAGCTGAGTATGGTAGACCACAACTTTGTTTCCAGCCTTCTAGAAGCAGAGCCAAATATTACTCAGGAGCTTGGGGACAGACTCGGCTACAGTGTAGGAACTGGTGTCACAATCTAAAGGCCAAAGAAGAAGGTATTTATAAGCTATGTATGTATGTAGTACAAATAGGACATATAAGATGTACTTGTGCAATAATTTACTGTTATCCTGTAATGTTTTAGTTTTATTTTATTCAATTATTGAAATCTGCCCAATTATGTTAAACTGATTCTGCTTAAACTCAATGTAAACAATACCTCATTGCTAAAGTAATTCTCAATCCTTCTATAAGGTTAGGTTTAGTTCTTTACATTTTGCATTTTTTGAGACTGGGTCTGACTATATAACCATGGCTAGTTTTGAACTCATTATATAAACCAGAATAGCTTCCACCTCAGAGATATATGCCTGTCTCTATCTTCTGAGTGGAATTAAACTATGCCTGGTTGGTTTTAGAGGTTAATTTTATAGTTTATGACTTATTCTTGCAATATGTTTTTGGAATTATTTACATTTAAGAAAATGCACTTCTATCTTTAAATTTTTAAAAGATGTATATATTTTCTTCTTTCTCTTCATGTGTAGGAGGTTGGGATGTGTGCATTCATTCACATACATGAGTGCACACGTTTGTACACCTGATTACAGTGTACAGGGAGTCCAGAAGAAACAGGCAAACTCTTGTAGCTGATGTTATTGGGCCTATGTAAAGAACACAGGTGAGCCACAGACCAAGTGGCAGACAGATTAATGAGAATGGGTTGATTTCAGATGTAAGAGAAAGCTAGAAATGTGCCTGAGCCATAGACCAAACAGCATGAAGTTAATATAAGTGTCTGAGTCATTTCTGGGGGCCTGAGCGGCAGCGGCTGACAGCAAAGAGGTCTGGTGCAACAGGTCTGTGGGTCTGGGCCTCTGGCCACCCGGGACCAAGAAACCACATTGTAACATATTTTCTTCTTCCTCTTCATGTGTAGGAGGTTGGGGGTGCGTGCATTCATGCACACACGAGTGCACACATTTGTACACCTGATTACAGTGTACAAGGAGTCCAAAAGAAGCAGACAAACTCTTGTAGCTGATGTTACAGGGACTTCTGATTTTAACAAGGTGTGTGCTAGGAACTAAACTTGGATCCTCTGGAAAAAGATGAAGTGTTATTAAACAAGTCATCTTGTTAGCACCATTTTATCTTTTTAATGTGCTCAAACATGAAGCTACATTCTCTGCAGAACAGGCTGTAAGGGGTGGGTTACCTCTGTCCACTGATGAAGGGGACCACAGGGGAAAGAGGAAGAACAGGAGCAGAAACAGCTTGGGATATTATATACAGTGCTTTATGTACTTCTTTTGTCATAAAATCTTCCATTCATAGAGCATTTTCATAGAGTATGCTGAATTCCACCAGTGTGTGATATCCAAGTCCTGCCTGTCAGCACCATGGACAGAGAGCCCTGCCCTAGGTCTCTGAGTGGAGCCCACAGCTCAGTCCACAGGCATCCTGCTCTTACCTACAGGAGGAACAGTGTCCCACATTGTAGCAAAGAAAACAGAGGTCATGAGAGACCAAGTGCTGTGCATAGGCTCTCCCAATAGATAAATAGCCTCTCTGAGTTAATATACTATGCTTTGCTGAAACCAACCCACAGTGGAAATTTAATTTTTTTATATTGATTGAGTAGATTCATTAGCACGTGATGGTCAGAGGACAACTTGCAGGGGTCATTTCTTTATTTCTTCTATAGTAGAAATAGATAAACGACTGAAGTTCAAATTTAGGTTATCAGTCTTGGAGGTGGGTGCCTCTACTTGCTGTCATCAGCCCAGACTGTTTTTGATGAATATAGGTATTTGGGCTGATGGTAGGTACCCTGGCAGAATTTGGGCAATGAATTGATTTTTGGTCACAGTAAGATATTTATCTTAAAGTCATGGATACTTTGAGGAAATGCTATTAAATCCCCCATATCAGCCTCTAAAGTCCTTTCTCCATGCAACATTCTTGGACAACACTTAGTACAAAATATGAATTTTTTTAAAATTAGCATACAAAATTTAAAAAATACATAGAGTTTTGAGACTATATGCTGTCATGTAGTCCAGGATAACCTGGACCTTGCTGTGTGGGTAAAGATGACCATCAGCTGATCCTCCTACCTCCATCTCCAGTGTTGAGACTGCAGATGTGTGCTGCCTCACACAGCTAAAAAAAAAAAAAAAGCAATGTGTTGTTTCTGGAGCCAGAGAGATGGTTCCATGGTTCAAAGCACTTCTTGCTCTTGCAGAGGACCTGGATTTAGTTCCCTGCACTCATATAAAATAGCTCACAATTGCCTGTACTCCAGCTCCAGGGTATCGAATGCCCTATTATGGTCTCTCCAGGCACCTGCACTCCTGTGCACACATGTGAGCACACATACACTCACACAGCACACATGCATACTCATAATTTTAAAAATGTCTCACTATAACAAATATGTTTGTACTTTGCTCATATCTGCCCCTCCCCTTCCCCTCCCTCTCCTTCAGCTTCTCCTATTAGTTCCTACATTACTACAAATAGTTCCTTTCTGCTTTTTGCCATACACTCACAGAAACACGCCTAGTTGCTGCTTATGGGAAAAATTTACAAGAGAGGGTTTAAAGAATTTCCTTTCAGGGCCAGTGAGATAACTCAGTGGGTGAAAGTGTTAGCCATACAAGCCTGACAACCTGACTTCTCTCCCTGGGATTCACAGGGTGGAAAGAGAGAACTGACTCACAAAAGGCATCGTTTGACCCCCCACATATGTGCTGCAGCATACAATGTGTCTATGCTCACACCTACACACTCACACACAGAAACTTCCTTTAGATATGAGTATTCCCTACACACCATCCTTCATTTACATACCCATTATCTACTGTTAATATATGACCTGTCATTAATATACAAACTATATATCTCCCATTTACCTACTTTGTCACCCTTCCCCCATTACTAGGGATCCAACCCAAGGGGTGAGCACTACTGCTGAGCTGGATCTCCAGTTCCCATTTATCTCATGACATCAGCTATGACATCTCATATCATCAGCTATGTGTCCATCAACTGTACATTTATTAATGATTGCCTAGAGGGGCCAGTACACATCTCTCAATTTCCTCTCACACTCTCCCTTCCACTCTTCTCTTCCTCTTTATCCATTGTCCTTTCTCCTTTCCTTCTTTTTCCTTTGAGCATCCTAATCCGGCCTCAAACTTGCTATACAGCTGTTAATAACCTTGAACTTCTGATAATCCTGCCCACCTCCCAGTGCTAGGATCACAAGCCTATGCCACAGTGATGGAATTGAAGTGGCACTGGGGATAAAATCCAGATCTTCATACATGCTAGACAAGTCATCTGTCAATTTAGCCACAGGCCCCTGTCTGTTTCTATGATTAACACCCACAGGTCTCACTACATGGATAGACAGGGTCCAGTTAACTCTTGGTGGATGCACCGTCAAGTTTGTTGTAGGCTTCCTGTTGCTTAATAATATCATGCAGAAATATAACCCATGAAAGAGGGGTGTGTGTGTGTGTGTGTGTGTGTGTGTGTGTGTGTGTGTGTGTGTGTGTGTGTGTTTGCTTGATTATGACAGATAAAGCTATTTCACTCCTGAAAGAGGAGACTAATTCACAGTGCTCTTTAGCAAGCAGTGCACACCGTGGCTGCTGACGCCTACTCTCCATCCTCTCCAGTCAAGGCACTGTCATGGTCAATGCCTGATTTAGGAAGGAAGAGTTTAACGTACACCAGTGATGTGTTTGGATCAGTGTAGATGTCACTTCCCATAACAGACAGAGAAAGCAGACCCAGAGAATTGAGGGGCCCATTAGGGACTTTTGAGATGACACAATAAGTCTAGGCTTGGCCAGCAGTTTCCACTACAGTCTAAAGACCTGTCTGTGGCCAGTGAGGTGGTTCAGTATGTGAGGGTGTCATTCTCCACACATGACAAGGCAAGTTCCACATCCCAGGACTCACATGGCAGAAAGAGAAAGATCTTGCTCAGAAGTAGGTCTTTCAATTTCTTTCCTTCCTTCCTTTTCTGTCCTTATTCTCTCTCCCCCTCTCTCCCTCTCTCATTTTTTACTAACAGGATTTTTCTATATAGTCACAGCAGTTCTGAACTCCTAACAGTGGGAATTAGGGTATCTCTGACTCTTTTGCCTGCTCTTGGGTCCATTTTCCTCCTACTGGATCGCCTCATCCAGTCTTGATATGAGGATATGTGCCTAGTCTTACTGAAACTTATTCTTCCATGTTCAACTGCTATTCCTGGGAGGCCTACTGTTTTTTGAAAGGAAACAGAAGAAAGGGATCAGAGGGAGTAGGAGATGGGAGGAGTGTCAGAAGGAAAACTGCACTTGGGATAAGTTGTATGAGAGAAGAATGGAAAAAAGGAAGATGGAAAAAATTCTAGACCATTTTACTGTGCAAGTTCATGACCCAGGTCATGGATCAACCTTGGTGCCTGTCAACAGATATATGGTACCAGTAGATCTTATCTATACATTTTCTTTATCTGTACATCAATATGCATGAAGGTTCTTCAAAAAATAGAACAATTCAGTAATACAGCTGCATCACTTCTGAGTACATACCCATGCCCATAACCCTGATACTCAGAAGATTGAGGCAGGAGGATGATGAGTTTGAGACTAGCAGGCATTCTTACCCTCTGAGCCATCTCTTCAACTCCATGACAGAGTTCGGCTGCTGTGGATGCACAGGTGTCTGGCCGTTTGCTGACATTGTTAATGTCCCAGGGAGGTCACACGTAGTTACATATCACTTTTGTACAAGTCCTTCTGTCTCTGTGTCCTTCTTAAACACCCAGGTGTCACTTCCCTTGGAAATTTCCTATGGCAACCAACTTTCAGATAGGGGGAAGGTTTCTCCCTTCTGAACAGCAAACGTGCCAGACAACTGGTAAATGAACACACATGCTGCATCTGTGCATGACTTTAATTTAGTTTCCTCCAGCAGGTGAAACAGGCATTTCCCAACCCTCCTAACCTCCTGGTCCCACTGAAGTGTCTAATCTGCATATGAACATAGTTGATAGTAACTAATCCAGAGGGGCTATGAAGGCCATGTCCACACCATACCCCTAGAAGGACTGGGCTGTTCCAGGCAAAGAAGGACCTGCACACAAGCTGCCCCTTCCCTTTAAATTAGAAAGACTGTGTCCTGAGGGTCATTGGATGTGTTTACCTCCCCAGTATCTTGAGGTATTAAGAGTTCCAGTCTTCCACGATCTTCAGATGGCTATCCTCTACCTCTGGGCCCTTTAGTCTTGTGTACATATCCTTGGCAAGGTTTGCTTTCTTCTGCCTGAGAAGGGCATGGAACAAGAAGACTTGGTATCTCACATTTAAGATTCTGTTGCAATCCCAGAAAAGCCACAAAACAAAACAAAAAAACTTTAGCACAGGAAGCTGGCACCAGAAGACCAGCCTGAGGCTAGAACTATACAAACCTCTGTCCTGACCACAGTAGTGGTGAAATGCTTTAATCCTAGCACCAGGGAGGCAGAGGCTGGAGGATTTCTATGAGTCTGAGGCCAGCCTATTATGGGACCATGTCAACAAACAAACATTTCTGGGCCTGGAGTCCTGTGCTGTGATCCACCTGCTTGAGGCTCATGGTAAACAGTGGCCTTTTCCTCCACCTCTACCCTCACCCCATAGCCCAGGGACTATCCTTCCATTCACATCCTGACGGAGCAGGGCTGTCCTGAGTGGCCAACTAAGCGAAGCATGTGTCTGGGGTGCACACTGAATATTATAAAGGTCTGTTGCCTTTTGGTTCTTTGCCTATGTGTGTCTTCCTGGGTGTCTCTGTCCCCTTTCTATTTCCATGTCTGGGTGTCTGTCTCCCTGGGTGTCTGTCACTTTTCTACCTACATGTTTGTTTGTCTCCTTGTGTGTCTCTCTGTGAATGATTCTGCATCTCTGTCTCTCTATGTGTCTCTGTGTATATACATGTGTCCCCTATCTCTGTGTGACACTATGTATGTATCTCTGTCCCTGTGTATCTCTGCCTCTCTGTCTTCTGTTGTCTGTCATATTTTGTGTGTTACTGTTTATTTCTCTGCCACTCTCTTCGTCTCTATGCATCTGTTTCTCTGTCCCTGTATATCTGTCTTTCTGTATGTACCTTTGTGAGTCTATACATTTGTTTCTCTCTGTCCATGTTTCTATGCACATCTAGACAGTTTCTGTATGCCTCTGTGTCTCCATGAGTATGTCTCTTTTTTCTATGTATCTCTGTGTCCCTTTATATATGATTCTCTTTATACCTCCCCCTCTGGTTTTTCAAGAAAGGAGTTGCCTCTGTTAAGTCCTTGCTGTCCTGGAACTCACTTTGTAGACCAGGCTGGACTCAACTCAACAATCTTCAGCCTCTGCCTCCCAAGTGCTGTGATTATAGGCATACACCACCACTTCCCAGTTGTCCCTACATCTCCATGTTTATGATTTTATCTCCACTTGTCTCCTTCCATGTCTGTGTTTCCCTTGGTGTCTTTGTATCTCTGCCTCTGTTAAATGTGTCTTTCTCTGTGTCTATCTGTCCTGTGTTTCAGTGTCACTTTGCATTTTTGTGTTTCTCTCTGTGAGCCCCTCTGTGTTTCTGTCTCTCTTGGTAACTCTGTATGTATCTGCCCTTCTCTGCCTGTATCCATTTGTGTTTCCACATGTGCACCTCTCCATATTTCTGTGAATCTCTCTTGATGTGCATTCTGGAAGAAACTAGCTGGCATCAGGAGGAACTCAATATTGACTAATAGCCATGCATGTGAACAGCAGATTCCTGGCTCCCATCACATCCCAGCCAACAAGCCTCACTGAACACACTGAGAGACTATGGTCTGAATGGCTGGGTAGACAACTCTTTAGTTCTCTCCATTAGAAAGTCTGCTCACTGCTGTAGGTTATCACACATTGAGATAATTTTCTGCAATAGTATGGGCACTGAAGACAAAGGTCCAATGATACCTTTACTCATGTCCACCCATGGATAACATGACAATGTCTCACATGCACATTTCCCATAAAATTCCTGAAATCTCATGATTCTACAGACAGGGAAATTGAGGCACAAAGCAGACAAGGTTATTCACAGTCACACGGCTGGTAAGCAGAATAATAATAATAACTACTTAGCCTACAACTTGAAAAGAAATGAAAAAGGACTTGTTGGTCCATGTCATATAACCCTGGAACTCAGGGTGCTTGAGGCAGGGCTTGAAGCCAGCTCGGAACACAGAGAAACAAATGGAACAAAACCAGAAAAAAAGGCAAAAACAAAAATGAAGAAAACAGATTGGAAAGGATGAAAAGTGAGAACATAGCAGTAAGGAGAATGCAGACCCTCTACCCATCAGACAGAAAGCTGGTGAGAATGGCAGGTTAAGGGGAATAGGGGTCCCCAGGAACCAATCAGACTTCCACCCACACTTATGGTAGCATCTCACTCTCCATGGGAGATCCTGAGTTGTGTTTGTGCACAAGAATCCTACTGAGGCCTGTATGAGATAGAGTATTACATGCAATTTATTTAGAGAGAGCTCATTGGAGAACCACCTCCTTTAGCTGGCAGTGGGTACCTGCTTGTCTAGGTGCTCTCAGATCCTCCTAAGATTGGGAAATCGGCCACATGCCTGATCTGACATCAGAAAGGGAAAATACTCGGAATCTCTAGATATGGGTTAGATGAGTCTCTGTGTCCTGAACCTTTAGGTAGGAAGAGTTATACTAGATATTGGGAAGATACCTCCCCAGAGAACCCAGCCACTTGAGGAAATCAGGGAAATGAGATCAGGACAACAGTAAACTCTATTTGGTGGCAAATTTGGCATACTAGCTCCCCCCCCCCCATTTTCTTTAAGGTCAAAGAAATAAGCCTCTTCCCAGCTGCTACTGAGTCTTTGGTACTCTTATTACAAAACATGGATTACTTGGTTCTCATAGAACTTACAGAACGACCTCTTCTGCCAGCTTCTGTCTCATGAACGCCAGGCTCAAGGTCAGCATCCCATCAATTCCAATGGAATTCCTGCTCATGTCAAGGTGCCTCAGCTTCCTGTACCTACAGAGCATGGATGCCAGAGCATGGCACGACCTGGAGGTGAACGCACACTGCTCCAGCCTGTGGGACAGAAATAGACAGAAGAGAAGTAGCCATGTCCCATTGATGAGGGATTATCTCACATAGAGTACACAGCCCCAGTACACAGTACAGATGAAGCCTGTTGCAAGTCCCAGATATATATCAGTGTCTGCAGGAAAATTGTCCAAAATAGGGAAGAAGGGGCTAGTAAGATGGCTCAGTGAGTTAAGAGACTTGGTGTGAAAGCATCAGACTCTCAGCAGCTATTAACCAAGGCTGGCATGGCTGCAGGTGTTCCTAACCCCAGTGCTTGAGTAGAGACAGGGTGATTCTGGAAGTTTTCAGTTTAGTGAGAGTTCTTACCTATAGGAAATAAAAGTATAGGGGGATAAAGAGATTACTCAGCAGTTAAGAACTCTAGAGAAAAATGTTGTGTTTTAAAAATAATATGCCAGCATGTAAGAGTGGTGCTTGTAGCTGTTTGCTACATTTTCTCATGAAGGGAGAAGGGAGGCTCACAAAGCCAGGTAAACTTATAAGGCTCAGAAGGTTCCCCAAATTTACAAGACTCATAAGCCCTCTTCCCCAAATTATCAGTTGTAAGTTCTGAAGAGACTCATAGACTCATTCCCTCATGAAGGGAGGAGGAGAGAGGCTCACAAAGCCAGGCAAACTTACAAGGCCCAGAATGTTCTCCAAATTTACAAGACTTACAAGTTTCCTCCCCAAGCTTTTTATGAGCAGTAGGTTTCATGGAAACTCTTTAATGGGGTTGCCTACAACTTGTGCACAGCATACTACAGAAGCAGCTTTCATGAGTTGTCAGCAATAGTGGTGTTCACCAGAATGTGCATTACTATTTTCCATGTAAAAATGTATTTTGAGAAATACCGTTCTGAAGCTTCCAGACTTCTTAGGGGAAGGGACTATGCAGAAGCATCAAGGCACTCTCTGATAACCCATCCCAAAAACATTTAAGAGGTAAAACTGGGGCCACTCACTCCAGAATTAACAAGCCACTGTCAGCATCTGCCAGAGCTTCACAGAGTAGGATGATTCCATTGTCCTTCAGCCTATTGAAACTCAGGTCCAGACTTCTCAGGCTTTTATTGTTCTTCAAAGCTGGTGTCATATATTTACAACAAGCTGAAGTCAAAGAACACTGCCTCAGTCTGTAAGAAAATATCCACCAGAACACTTTTGGACTGTACTGATTTCTTCCATGGTTTTGGTAAATCAGACATCTTTATTAGCCTCTCAGAGTACATGGCGGAAAAGGAGGCAGGAAAAAAAGTGCTTATAGGTAGCAATAATTGGATGTCATGGTGTGTGTGTGTGTGTGTGTGTGTGTGTGTGTGTGTGTGTGTGAGAGAGAGAGAGAGAGAGAGAGAGAGAGAGAGAGAGAGAGAGAGAGAGAGAGGACATAATGCACTTGTAGAGAGGTCAAAGGATGTTGGTCCCCTGGCTCAAACTCAGGTTGTCAGGCTTTCCATCTTGCCAGCTGAATTTTGAGATTTTACAAACTCGTTTTCTGCAGCTCTGTGGTTCCCACCTAAAGACCCTCATGCTCCTGCTGCAAGGCCTTTCTCATCAGGGTAGAATATATAATCCTCTCAAATCATGAGACACAAAAAAAAATTTATTCAAGTTGTTTCTTGTTGGGTATTTAGTCACAAGAAGGAGAAAATGACTAATAAGGACTCCAATGAAAACCATCTAAAGAATCTTTACTACTGTGAGATAAATGCCCAACAGGGTATTATGATTTATAATGCATTCTGGCCCACAGAAACATGATAGTAACAAGACATTCTAAGGCAGAAAGCCAGGTCTCATGGCATCATTCTGCTCTCAGAGACAAGCACTTGCTCAGAACATAGGAAATATGAGCAAACACATGAGTTCAAAGGTTCCCAAAAATTCTCAGCCAGCACCTTAAGATATTGATAATTAGTTTCAACTCACCCCTTTTCCTTCATTTAATTTGTAAGATCCCTGTTGCCATGACACTACCATTGGAGACACAGCCTTTTGAATACGTGATATCACCAAGAGGAATTTAATGTAACCTAGTGTTGAGACTCAGTGACCTCCAAGTAGTAGCTCCCCAGTGATAAATATCTGACACTTCTCTATATTCCTCAAGTTGAAATTTTTCCATATTATAAAAAGCTAAATCATGACAATATTTAAACATTGCATAAGTGAATTCATAATAAGAGTCTCTTGGTCAGAACTACTCTCTTCCACAGAGTTCCAGGGAAAAAAGTACTTGCAAACTTACACCAGTCTCTGCAAAGGACACACTGAATTTTCCAATGCATTCCAGATATGCCTCGATCCTGCATCCTTGAGGCTGCTCTCTGCCAGGCTCAAGTGGGTCAGCATCTTACTGTACCTGAGAAATAAGGCAATTTCTTCACAAGAGAACTCAATGAGGTTACAGTTCTCCAGCCTGTGAAGAAAAGCACATAGACAAGGGACAGTTTGTATATACACATACATATATATATATGTGTGTATATACATATATGTGTGTATATATGTGTATAAATGTATATATATACATACATATAGGTATATATGTGTATATATAATTGTTATTCTGGCAGAAATTATTTCCTTCCATCATTTCCTCTTCTCCAAGACTTCACATTCCCTCTCTGTCCTCCATCAACTGCTCCACTATTTGTGTTTAGAAAAGGGCAGGTCTTTCATGAATATGAACACAACATAGCATATCAAGTATCACCTCTCCATGTATTAATGCTGGGCAAGGTGACCCAGTAAAAGTACAGTCCCAAAATAAAGTAAAAGAGTTGTAATTTCCACAATTGACAGGAGTGTAGTTTTAATTAATTTTCACAATTAGGGTGTGTGTGTGTGTGTGTGTGTGTGTGTGTGTGTGTGTGTGTGTGTGTGTGTGTGTGTGTGTTATGCTGAGGGATGGTCACTTTAATCTGACTTCCTCTTCTTGAATCAGAAGTCTTCTTTTTACTTAAAATTTTTTATATATACCACTGCTCCCCCTCCCTTCTCTCCTTCCAGTCCCTTCCAGTCCTCCCTCAGCCTCCCCCACCCAGCCCCTCATCCAATCCCCAAGGAGGGCAAGGAGTCTCAAAGTAGGTCAGTTCTGTCTAGCATGTCCAGTTGAGGTAGGTCTGAGTCCCTCATCAAAGTATTAAGGCTGGGTTAGGTGTTCCTCTGTAGAGAATGGGCTGTAAGATGCCAGCTCATGCATCAGGAATATACTCTGATCCGACTACAAAAGATTCCACATATTGCCCATGCCATTTGACAGTCCTCTACCTTTGGAGGATTTAGTTCCTTTCCCTAAATTTTCCTCAGTGACTGTTTCTGAGTCAGTGAGCTCCAAGTAGCTTAGATCAGCCATCTCTCTGGGTCTCCTCTTCATGATACTAGTTCCTTCACTCATATACTGTCTCTCCCTCTCCCTCCCCCCCCCCTCTCTCTCTTTCTCCAACTGGATCTCTGCTTAGAAAAAGGCTTCTTATGGCTCTATCAGCAGCTCTTGGGGTTTTCAAGTTTTGTGGGAGAGAGGATAACAGAGTGGAAGAACACTGAAGAAACCAGTGTAGTTGAGAAGGAAACCGAGAGAAGGCTCAGCAGCCAAGAGCACTGGCTTCTCTTCCAGAAGACCCAAGTTTGGTTCCCAGCACTCACATGGTGGTTCACAATCATTAACTCCACTTTGAGGGGACCCACAGCCTTCTTTGGACAATGTATAGTTCTTTGCACAGACATATAGACAGGCAAACACTCATGCACATAAAATAAAGCTAAACAAATCTTTACTAGGAGAACAGCCAGAGTGACTGTCTCAATGAGAAGTGACCCAGGAAGAGACACAACTCTGAAAGTTAGAAATGGAAGTACACATTGCTTTCATAAATAGGTATGGGTATTAGGGATACCACGATAAGTAGAAAGATTATTTGGTTAAGGAGATAGTTGAAAGGCAAAGGCTCTTGCTGTCAAATTTGATGAGCTCAGTTTAGATTTTGGGACTGGTATGGTGTTGGGAGAGAACTGACTCTTGTAAAGTTGTCCTCTGACCATGACATGTGTGCTATGACATGTTGCACATACATATTTATGTATGTACACATATGAATAAATAATTAAAACATAAGATCATTCCAGAAAAAAAAATCACAGAAGTATCAATAAAATTAATCAAGTACCATTTGCTATTCAATAGGTGGGCAAAACTAGTAACTAGAGCCAGTTGAGAATTTCAAGTCCTGGGAACTCTGTTGTGTATTGATGACAGGATAGGAAATGTGTATAGCCAATCACAAAGCCTGGCAAGCTGAAGATAAGCCCTCTTCAACTCTGGAATTCTTCTCATAAAATGTCCATTTAAATTAGGCTCATGTGAATTGACTGTGTATGTGCACACATAAACATACACACACACATATGCACACATACACATACACACACATCATTAAAAACTGTTGATCAAAAAGGAGGCACAGCAGATGTCACCATCTAAATAAAATGTAAGGTCATGAAAACCTGTGTGCCATCCTGCTGAAGGATAAGTGTGTCATAAAACTGCCATGAAATTAAAAGAGTCCAGCTTTTTCAGTTGTATTCAAGATACTTGATGTGACTGGAGAGATGGCTCCGTGATTAAGAGCACTGGCTGCTCTTCCAGAGATCCTGAGTTCAATTTCCAGCAATTATATGGTGGCTCACAACCATCTGTAGTGAGATCTGGCATCCTCTTCTGGCCTGCAGGCACACACACATGCAGGCAGAACACTGTATGCATAATAAATAAATCAATCTTAAAGAAAGATAGATGGTATAAGCACTGAGGAAAGAATACAGAAATGATAACTTTCTGTTTCATTCATTGGATGGCAGACAGTCAGAGCTCATTGTAATAACTTAGTCTAGGGCAGGGTATTAGGTATAAGTATATACGTATGTTAGGGTTTCTATTGCTGTGAAGAGACACCATGACCATGGAAATTCATACAAAGGAAAACATTGGGGCTGGCTTACAGTTCAAAGGTTCAGTCCATTGTCATTATGGTAGGAAGCATGGCAGTATGTGAGCAGACATGACGCTGGAGAAGGAGCTGAGAGTTCTACATCTTGATCCAAAGGCAGCAGGAAAAGAACTGGCTTGGGCTTCTGAGATCTCAAAGCCCAAGCCCTAGAGACATAACTCCTCCTACACAGCCGCACTTCCTAATATTGCTACTCTCTATGGACCTATGGGGGCCATTTTATTAAAACTGCCACAAACCGTTAAAAGATTTATATTTTAAATTATGTATATGGGTCTGTGTGAGGATGTGTGCCCATGAGTGCAGGTGACCACACAGTTCAGAAAAGGGCATTGGATCCCCTGGAGATGGAGTTAAGGGTGTTTTGAGCTACCCTGTATGAGTAGCTGGAGGCTGATTTAGGGGATGATCTTGGGTCTTCTACAAGACTAGCAAGTGCTGTTAGCTACTGAGCTCTACTACTGTTTGGTAGTTAGGCCTTGAACTCACAGAAACACAGAAAAATCTGTCTCATATGTTATGAGACTATAGGCCATTACTCAGTCATTATAAATATTTGTCCCTCCTACTGGTTTAATAAAACACTGATTTTCCTAAAGGCAGACAGGAAGTGTGAGTGGGGCTACCAGACTAAGAAAACTCTGGGAAGAGGAAGAGTCAAAGCAGAAGCAACATCAGATGCAGAGGAAAGAAGGTCATAATGCTGCTCTGAGAAAAGATACTAAGTTATTTGGCTAATTATGGGTTAGTTGAAGAACTAAGAGTTAGCAAGTTATATGCCTGAGCCATATGCTGATCATCATGAAATAACAGTAAGCTTTTGTGTGATTATCTGGGGCTAAGGGGCAGTGGGCCTGTGAGCAAGTCTAAACCTCAGGGCTGGGCTGAGCTCATCATCCAGACAGTCAGGATAGGAACTCAAATCAGACACCATGGAGTAAGAAAGGTTGCTTACAGGCTTTCTCCCCATGGCTTGCTTATTCTGCTTATATACTCCAGGACCACCTGCTAAGGGATGAGCACAATGGAATGGTTCCACTCACATCAATCATTAATCAAGAAAATGCCCTAAAGACTTGCCTATGGGCCAATCTGATGAAGGCATTTTCTCAGTTAAGATTTTCTCTCCCCAAAAATGTCTAGATTTGTGTCCAGTTGACAAAACCAACATGCACAGCATCTCTCCAGGCTAATTATATATTTTGTGTTCCGTTCCTCAATGCTCATTTACATATCTGTACAATTGCATCAACCATAAGACTTACTCATGTTAAAAACACATGTACCTTCTCCCATTATGGCAAAGTATTTTCTCATGGAAGCCCTGGAGCCTCTAAATAATAATGACAGGAAGATAATTTAAACTTACGCCAGCTCCTTGAGGTTAGTCATTGGCAGAAAATTCACTGCAAACCTATCTAGAGAATTTGCACTAAGTAACAGAGTCTTCAGTCGTGTGTTCCTTTGAAGATCACTGGCAAGTTGAATCCAGGCTCCAAGGCTGGCTTCACAGTGCTTCAACCTAGATATGTTACACAGAGATGGCAAGCCTTATTTCTGGAGTAAATGGTACTCTCCAAGGCCCTCCCATTGATCACAGAGGCAGGTGAATCTCTGTGAGTTCAAAGCCATCCTGGTCTACAGAGTGAGTTCTAGGACAGCCAAAGCTACACAGAGAAATCCTGTCTCAAAAAACCAAAAAGAAAAGTTTCATCTTAACCAAGAAATGTTGCACCCCTAGGAGTTATTTCTAGCTTCTCAGCCATAAACTTGAGGAGACTCCAACCAGTCAAAGTGTCGGGAAGACAACTCTATAGTGTGTTAAGTCCCCAGGACATTGTGCAGTGAGATCTAAGGAACAAGTTTTTGTGCGTCATCATCAATACTAGGGTGGGCAGTAAAATTAGAAAAAAAAAGTTTGAGACTGGAGAGATGGTACTCTCATTAAGCGAATGCCTCCTCCTCCCCTACCTCCTCCTATTTAGAGAAAATGCCAAGTGGCAGATGATGGATGGCAGGCCCCAGAGGACCCATGGGCCCAAGGGTCTAGGATTAGGGGTCCATAGTGACCACAGAGGATTCAGTGGTGGTTTTAGGGGCTGTAGTCATGGTGGAGGCTGTGGCTCTGGTTGAGCTGCAGGGTTCATGGAGGTAAAGACAAAGACAAGTGGATCCCCATCACCAAGCTGTGCTGCCTGGTTATTGATTCAATATAGTTCTCGAAGTTTTAGTTAAAGTAATAAGAAAATAAAAGGATATTGAGATAGGAATTGAAAAGGAAGAAGTAAAACTCTGTTTGCAGATTGATGATCGTATACATAAGTGACCCCCAAAATTCTACCAGGGTACTCCTACAGCAGATAAACACCTTGAGCAATGTAGAAGGATACAATATTAACTCCAAAAACTCAATAGCCATCATAATACACTAATGATAAAAGTGTTGAAAAATAAATAATGGAATCATCACTTTTTCTAATAGCATTTAATACCTTAGCATAACTCTAACAAAAGGAGCAGAACTGTTTGACAAAAACTTGCTTTGAAGACCAGGCTGGCTTTGAACTCACAGAGATTCTCTTGCCTCTGCTTCCCAAGTGCTGGGACTAACAGTGTGAGCCCTGGATTCTTCTGCTGCTCTGTCTTTCTATGCCTGCCTTAAATACTTTCTTTGCTCAGTTAAGGCGTGCCACCACCACTGCCTGCCTGGGAACCTGGAACTATTTCTGTAAACTAAAATGACCTCACACTCAGATTGGATTAAGGGCATAGATCACCACTCCCGGGATATTCCCTCTGCTGGGATTAAAAGTGTGAGTTACTACTGTCTGATCCTCCTAGACTGACTGTGGGTAGATCCCTCAGATATCTTCGACTGTTTTTATTATATTTGAAAGAATCCCCACAGATGTATTTAGATAATATCCTCCTGAGCAAGGTATCACAAGCCCAGAAAGATAGGCATGGGATGTACTCACTCATAAGTGGAGTTTAGACAAAAAGCAAAGAATACCCAAGCTGCAAACCACAACCCTTAAACAGCCTGTGATCAGAAGGAACTTAAAAGAGATATCCAGTGATTCCCCTAAGAAGAGAAAATAAAGATCACCTTAACAAACTGAGGTCATAACAGGTTGCAACCAAGAAGAACTGGGAACAAATCTTTAAAGAAGGAGATAGTTGAGTTAGAGGAGCAAAAAGGGAGATAGAAAGAGATGATATCTTGATAGAGGAAGCCAATGTGTAGTTGGAACGAGACTGGGTGCTAGGGAAACCTACTAGAACTCACAAGATGTCACTGGCTAGGTCTCCAACTAATAGTGGAGGGGTTGGGGGTGCCTAAACAGGACTTCCCCTATAATCAAATGAATAACCACCCTAAGTGTCATCACTACACTTACATCCAACCTACACCCAACAATGCATAGATGTGGAGGCAGAGATCCATGGCTGAGCACTGGACAGAGATCCTGGCCCAGCTGAGAGTTGGGAAGGAGAGTCTGTATGAGCAAGGAGAATTATAAGAAGTCCCACACATATGGCTTGCTGGGGCTCTGGGGAGCTCACAGAATCAAGAACAGTCACTAAAGAACCATCAAGAAAAGAGAAAGATCCTCTAAGGGTAGGAAACTATAGATTTGTATGGGCAGTATTTGAATGTTCCTCTGCATGGGCTGACACCTTGGAACTCATTCGCTGCAGAGGAGTGCCTAACCCAGTCTTCATATTGGGATGAGGAAATCAGAGTTGCCTGAAGTGGATGTGCCACACTGAGCTCACACACACACACACACACACACACACACACACACACACACACACACACACACACACACACACCTGAGACTTCTTGCCCTTTTGGAGGAGGGAATGGGGTGGTGGAAGGAGAAGGCTGAAGACTGACTATGAGTGATTAATTGGGAGGAGTGAAGGGAGGAGGATCAGGGGGATATGTGGAAAAAAGACTTTTTATAATAAAATTAATGGGTTAATTTAAGTTATAAGAGATAATAGGGAAGAAGCCTAAGCTAAGATGAAACTTTCATACTTAATAAGAAGTCTCCATGTTATTATTAGTGAACTGACAATCCAGAGAAAGTCCACATATATACATACGTATGTGTAGATAAGTAGTTGTAAACTGCTTGATAAGGGTTCTGGAAACTGAACTCAGTTCTTCTGCAAGATCAGTACAAATTCTCCATCATCACTTAATCACCCCTCCTGCCCCCATTATTATGCTTTTATGTGTGTGAGTGTGTAGGCACATTGACACACATCAGAGTATATTAGCAGACACCTAGTATTCTACTGTACAATTTATCCCTTGGCATTCATGGAGCCAGTCATTAGCAAGATAGGGACTGACCTGACTCCTAGATTCCTAGTATGTGCTTTCACTCAAAAACCAACTCAATTTCACTTTCTGAACACAGTAATCATCCCACTGGAAGCTGAACATGGCATGCCCACCAACAGATGAATTCATGAAAAAAAAATGTGGTAAATAACAGCCTTAAAAAAGGAGTGAAATCAGGGCTGGGGAGCTGACCCAGTGGGTAAAGTGCTTGCTACACAATCATAAGACCTGAGTTCATATTTCTACCACTTAAATCAAAATCTGGGTATTTGTAATCCCAATGTTTTAGAGAAAGAAACAGGAAGATCTCTGAGACTTTTGGCAAGGCAGCCTAGGTGAATGAGTGAGCTCTATGTTCAGTTGAAGACCCTGTCTCAAAAAAGAGGGAAGGATCAATAAATACACCTTGGCATTCACACACACACACACACACAAACACATACACACCTACACACAAACACACCTGTACATATACATACAACAACAAAATATGTATGAAAATACCATCATGAAACACCTTACAAACACAAAGCATTGAAAGCTACTAAAATGATGCAATTATTTAAAAAAATAGCTTAACGTGTATATATTTCTTGCACATGTCATGTGAAATAAAAGAAGAAATAAGGAAGTTAAATAGAAACAGAGGTTTCACAGACTTCCTTCCAGCCAATAAGTGGTCACTGTTGTCTGGGATGGACTCGCTTTTGATACTTACTGAGATTTGAATTTGAAATGCCCTACATAGGTTCATGTGTTTAAACACTTGGTCTGTGGTTGGTGGTTAATTTGGGGATGGTTATAGAACCTGTGGGAGGTGGAATCTCACTAGGGGGAGTACATCACTGGGGTTGGGTTTTAAGTTTCCATAGCTCAGAACCACTTATTCTTCTGCACTTCCTATCAGTGAGGTTAAATGTGGATAGTCTACTCCTACCACTATGCCTTTCCTGCATGTTTGCCAAATCTTCCCCAGTATGATGGGCTCCGTCTCTCTGGAATTGAGCTAAACTAAGCCCTTTCTCTCTTCAGTAGCTTTTTGTCAGAGTCTTTTATCATAGTAACAGAAAAGTAAATAAACATGGAGTACAGTACTCACTGTAGTCTTTGTAGTTTACACTGGGGCTGCTTCAGGGCGGTGGTGAATATCTGTAGGAATGGGGCCTCCAAGACACTCTCAGTCACACTCAGCACTTCCAAGTCTTTATGTGTTTTGAACACAGAGCAGACCTCTTGCCACCAGCGGAGAAGAATCCGATTCTCTTTCACTCTAAGTGAAAGGAAGGAAAACAGGTGGGGCCCAAGATGGACTTCAAGCTCAAGGACATTTGGGGTTTAAAGTTGAATAAGAAGCCTGGGAACCTGCAGGCTGCTCCAGCCAGAGACGCGAGTAGACTAATTGTAGACCTTCACCATCCCTCCAGTGCCTCCAAACCAGACTCCCAGTCTTATCCACAGTTCTACAGCAGACACCCACTCCAGCCTCCCCTCCCATTTCTGAGTGAATCATAGAGTCTTCCTCCAAATTTCCTTCTCCCCATTCATTGTTTTATCCTAGCCTCTGACTCTAAGAAGCCTCCTCAGGGAACCCACAGGCCACCCAGCCAGCTAAGCTAGAAGGCTTCTTATCTCCATTTCTCTCTCCATCCCTTCAAGTTCAGTCCCCTAGTCTCCTCCCCAGCCCTTTAACAGACCTTCTGCTCAGGCTTCTCCTCACCGTCTGCCCTCATTTCCAGGGACTAAGCAGATCCTGGTGTAACACCTGCTTTCCTTTCTACTGTGAACCCACACATGCTCTTCTTCATTCTCTCTCCCCATTCCCAAATGTCAGCTCCCAAAACCTAGAAATATATTCTACCAGGAACCCTCAGTGACCACAAATATCCCAGAAAAATTTTCCACCAAGCAGCACACAGAACCAGAGAAGAAAACAGAAACCAAACAAAACACCCACCCAACAGAGACAGGAGCAGGTATCAGCATCTAGAATTACAATCTTCTCAACTCCAGATGACTAGAGGCTAGCATAAAAGCACAACCACTAACAAGAGAGTATGTCTTTACTAGAGCCCAGAAACCATAGCACAGCAAACCGTGAATATTGTAACATAGATGAAAAGCAAACAAAAGACCTAAAAATAGCCTGTGTGAATATGATAGACTTCCTTAAAGAAGAAATGAATACATCCCTTAAAGATATCTATGAAAATACAAACAGTAGAAAAAATGAATAAAGTTGTTCAAGGCCTGGAAATGAAAATAGAATCAATAAAAATCCAAACTGAGGAAAATCTAAAATGAAAAATGTCAGAACTAAAACAGGAACTTTGGAGGCTTCACCTACAGAATACGAGAGATGGGAGAGGGAATCTCAGGCATTGAAGATTTGATAGAAGAAATGAATTCATCAGTCAAAATAATGTTAAGTCAAAAAATCCCAGCACAAGGCATTCAGGAAACCTGGGACACCATGAAAAAAAATCTATGAATCATCTCTGACTAGGGATAGAGGTAAGAAGAGAAACCCAAGTCACTGGCAAAGAAAATGTTTCAAAAATGATGGAATGTTTTTTTTTTTTTTATCTAGAGAGAGAGATGCCTATCACAGTGCAAGAAACATATAGAACACAGAATAGACTATACCAAAAAAGAAAGTCCCTTAGGCATATAATGGAGAAAATAAGATATTCCATGATAAAAAAAAACCAAATTTTAGTAATATCTATCCACAAATCCAGTCCTACAGCAGGTGATAAAAGGAAAACTCTAATTTAAAGATGTTAATTACATCCAAGAAAACACAAAAAATAAATAATCCCAGACTACATGAAGGTAAACACAAACACACACACTCCAAAATAAAAACAGGAATCAACACAACAAACACTGCTCATTGATATCTCTCAACATCAATGGTCTCAGTTACATAATAAAAGACACAGACTAACAAAATGGACTAAAAACACAACTCATCCTTCAGCTGCAGCCAAGAAACACACCTTAACATCAAGGATAGTTATCACCTCAGGGTAAAAGGATGGAAAGAGACTTTCAAAGCAAATGAATCAAAGATGCAAGCTGATCCTAGCACTTGGGAAGCAAAGGCAGGCAGATCTTTGTAAGTTCTATGCCAGCCTGACAGCCTAGTCTATGAAGGGATGGGACAGCCAGAACTACAGAGAGAAACCTTGTCTTCAAAAACCAAAAGAAGGAGGAGGAGCCTGGTATCATCATTTTAATAGCTTACAAAATAGACTTCAAAATGAAATGAATCAAAAGAGATAGCAAAGAACAGCATATTCTCACCAAATGAAAAACTCACCAAGAAGACATTACAATTGTTTTGTTTGTTTGTTTGTTTGTTTGTTTTGTGACACAGTTTCTCTGTGTAGCTTTGGAGCCTGTCCTGGAACTCACTCTGTAGACCAGGCTGGCCTAGAACTATACAGATCCACCTGCCTCTGCCTCCCAAATACTGGGATCAAAGGTGTGCACCAGTTCTTAATATCTATGTCTCAAACAAAATGGAAACCCCCACTGTTGATTTCATAAAAGAAAACATCTCATATATTGACCCTCACACACTGATAGTGGTATACTCCAGTACCACACATTCATCAATAGCCAGGTAATATAGACAAAATCCAAACAGAGAAATGTTGAACCTAACACATATTATTAATCAAATGGACCTAACAGGTATTTACAGACCATTTCACTTAAACACACACAAAAATATCCTTTTTCTCAGCACCTCAAGGCACTTTAAAATTTACTGTATACTCAATCACAAAGCAATATGAACAGATACAAGACAGTTGAAATAACCCCCTGCATCCTATCAGACCACCATTAAGGTTGTATAGAAACAACAGAAATAGCAGAAAGCCTACAAGCTCATGGAAACTGAACAACTCACTACTGAATAAAAAATTGATCAAGGCAAAAATTAAGAAGGAAATGAAAGACTTTTCAGAATTGAATGAAAATAAACACACAACATACCCACAAGGGACACAATGAGGCAGTTCTGAGAGGAAAGTTCATAGGAAAAGGCCTAAATACGAAATGGAATGATCTCATGTTAGTAACTTAACAGCACATCTGAAAGCTCTGAAGAAAGCACACCCCGAAGTATAGACTGTAAGGCTGAAATCAATATAATAGAAACGACAACAAAAACCAATAAAAAGAACCAATGAAACAAAGAGTTGATTAAAATTGCTAAGACTGACAGGCTTTAATCCAAATTAACTAAATGGTAGAGAAAGAATATTCAAGTTAACAAAATTAGTCATGAAAAGGGGGCATAAGCACCGAGGAAATCCATAGAGTCGTATGGGCATACTTTTGAAAACCTGTTCTCCATCAAATGGGAAAATCTGAAAGAACTGTATAATTTTTTCAAACTATACAACTTACAAGTTTAAGTCAAGATCAGATAAACAATTTAAATAGACCTATAGCTCCTAGTGAAACAGGAGCCGTCACTAATTACCCAAACACAACAGGCCAATGGCCAGGTGGTTTTAGAGCAGAACTCTACCAGAATTTCAGAGAGTTAATGCCAATACTTCTAAATTTATTAAACAAAACAGAAATAGAAGTAACATTACCAAATCCATTTTGTAAGATTACAGTTATCCTGATAAACCCAGTAAAGACCTAACAAAGAAAATTACAGACCAATTTTCATTATAAACATAGATGCAAAAATACTCAATAAAATATTCAAAACCAAATCCAAGAACACATTAAAAATACCATTCACCATGATCAAGTAGGCTTCATTTCACATATTTAGAGATGGTTCAACAGACAAAAATTAGTAAGTATAATCCACCATATAAACAAATTGAAATAAAAAACCCACAAGGTCATCTCAACAGATGCTGAAAGTCCTTTGACAAAAATCCAACATTCCTTCACGATAAAAGTCTTGGAGAGATCAGGAATGTAAGGGACATTCTTCAGTATAATAAAGGCAATATACCGCGAGCCTCTATCCAGAATAAAATGGAATAGAGAGAAACTCAAAGCAATTCCACTAAAATCAGAGACAATAAATGACTAACCACTCTTTCCATGCCTATTAAATACAATACTCCAAGTTCTAGCTAGAGCGATAGGACAACAAAAGAAGACCAAGGGGAGACAGATGAGAAAGGAAGAAGTCAAAGTGTCTATTTTCAGATGATATGATAGTATACATCCTAAAAATTCCAGCAGGGACTTGGGCAACTGATAAACACTTTAAACAAGATAGCCTTATAGAAAAAGAACTCATAAAAATCAGTAACCCTCTTATGAACAAGTGACAAGGAACTGAGAAAGAAATCAGGGAAACCAGACCCAGAAAGACAAACATGTAGTATGCACTCATAAGTGGATGTTAGATATAAAGCAAAGGATAACCAGGCTACACTCCACAGCCTCAGAGAAGCTAGGTAACAAAGAGGACCCTAAGAGAGATCATTCATTTCCCTGGGAAGGGGAAATAGATGAGATCTCCTGAGTAAACTGAGGACCTGTGAGGAGGGGATAGGAAAATAGGAACATGAGGAATCGAGTTGGTTGAATTGGGAGTGTGGTGAAGGGGGAAGTAATAATAGAGGGGGGCAATTACAGGATTAGAGGAAAACCTGATGCCAAGGAAAAATCGCAAGAATCCACATGTCATGAAAAGACTCCTAGCAATGGTGGAGAAGGTGCCTGAACTGGCCATTAACTGTAATCGGATTCAGGACTACTCTAATTGTCAACAGAGAGCTTTTGTAACTGATGGATGCAGATGCAGAGATCCACAGCCAAGCACTGGGCTGAGCTCCAGGAGTCCAGTGGATGAGCGGCAGGAGGGATTGTATGAGCAAAAGGGGGTCAACATCGTAATGGGGAAACCAACAGAGACAGCTGATCTGAGTTAACGGGATCTCACAGACGATGGACTGACAGCCAAGGAGACTGCATGGGACTGTCCTAGGGCCTCTGCATGAGAATGACAGTTGTGTAGCTTGGTCAGTTTGTGGCATCCCCCCTAGTGGTGGGACCGGGACCTATCTGTCCTTGATGCATGAGATGGATATTTGGAACCTATTTCCTGTCGTGGGTGCCTCATGCAGCCTTGATACAAGAAGGGGAGCTTAGTCTTGCCTTAACTTGATATACCATGTTTTGTTGATTCCCATGGGAGGCCTGCTCCTTTCTGAATGGAGGAGGAGTGAATGGGGGGATAGACTGGAGGTAGAGGGAGGGAACGGGAAACTGTACTTGATATGTAAAATAAATAAAAATAATAATAAAAATAGAAGTCAGGGAAACAACACCTTTTACAATTAGCCTCTAACACTATAAATATCTTGGAGGTAACTCTAACGAAGCAAGTGAAAGATCTGTATGAAAAAAAAAAACACTTTAAAACATGAAAGAAAGAAATTGGAGAAGATATCAGAAGATGGAAGGATCTCAAATGCTCATGGATAGGTAGGATTAACATAGTAAAACTGGCCATCTTACCAAATGCAATCCCCATCAAAATCTCAATATAATTCCTCACTGAACTTTAAAGGACAATTTTCAGCTTCATATATAAATAATATATTAAAAACTCACGACAGCTGAAACAATGGTGAATAATAAAAATACTGTGGGAGTTATCACTAGCCTCAACTCCAAACCGTATAGCATGGCATTGCCACAAAAGCAGACTCACCAGTAAATAGAATGAATTGAAGCTACAGACATAAATCCACACCAATGAACACGTGATTTTTGATAGAGATGCCAGAAATACACGCTGAAAAAAATGGAGATGTAACCCACACCTGACATTGTTTGGGTGACCAAGAACCAGAGACTAGATATCCCAGAGACCTAGGGTAAGACCAAATACTTCGAGTCTAAAGCAACAAAAAGCAATAAAGTGACTCCTAATGACCTCTTCTGCTATACTCATAGATCAGTGCCTCACTCAAACATCATCAGTGAAGCCTCATCCTGCAGCAGATGGGAAGAAAATATAGTGATCCACAGCCAGGCATCATACAGATACTGGGAGATCTTGGACCACAGGATCCCACAGCCAGGCATTATACAGATACTGGGAGATCTTGGACCACAGGATCCCACAGCTAGGCATCATACAGATACTGGGAGATCTTGGACCACAGGATCCCACAGCCAGGCATCATACAGATACTGGGAGATCTTGGACCACAGGATACCACAGCCAGGCATTATACAGATACTGGGAGATCTTGGACCACAGGATCCCACAGCCAGGCATCATACAGATACTGGGAGATCTTGGACCACAGGATCCCACAGCCAGGCATTATACAGATACTGGGAGATCTTGGACCACAGGATCCTACAGCCAGGCATTATACAGATACTGGGAGATCTTGGACCACAGGATCCTAACTGGGGTATCTCTATCAAATCCTCCTCAGCGATCAGGGAACCCTTAGGAAAAGGAGATGGAGAAAGTGTAAGAGCCGGAGTAGATGGAGGACACCATGAGAATAGGGTCCTCTAAATCAACATGAACCAAGCTCATTTGGATTCACAGAGACTGAGGCAGCACACACTGCTCTGCACCAGGTCCTCGGCATATGTGTTATGGCTTCCAGTTTAGAGTTTTTATGGGGCTCCTGAGTATGTGAATGAGAGGGTGTCTGTTTCTTTTGCTTTTTCTTGGGCTCTTTTTCTTTTTTGTCCCAATCTAATGTATTTGCTTTTGTTTTCTCTTACTTTATTTTATTTCATCATTGTCTTTTAGAAGCCTTTTGTTTTAGAGACATAAAGGGAGTGCATCTGGATTGGGGGTAGAGAAATAACTAGGGATGTACAGAGAGGGGAAATTGTAATCAGGATATATTATGTTAGGAAAAAATATATTTTCAATAAAAGTAAAAATAAAGACATACATGGGAAAAATGAGGAAGCACAGAGCTATCATTTAAAATAAAATAATCAGGTCAGTTGTGGTGGTAGATACCTTCAATTCCAGCACTTTGGAGGCAGAGGCTGGCAGATATCTGTGAGGTCAAAGCCAGTCTCATCTTCAAATTGAGTTCCTGGATAGCCTGTCTCAAAAAACCAAAAAACCAAACCACACCAAAACCAAACCAAACCACCCCAAAATCAAACCCCAAGTAAGTTAGAAGAATCATGCAAACAAGAGAACAGAAAGATTTGGGGCTTCACTAGCCTTCAAGTAACAGTGACACAGTAAGATGGTTCAGTGGGTAGGAACACTTGCCACCACTCCCTTCAACCCAGGTTTGATCGCTGAGACCCACATGCTGGAAGGGGAGAACTAGCTTCCTCAAGTTGTCCCCTGACCTCCATTTGTATACCCTGATATGCATACACCCATATTCACATTAAATAACAAGATATTAATTTTAAAATTATCCAGGTGGCTGGAAGAAGTGGCTCAGAGAACTTGCTGCTCCAAGGTTTGCTTCCCAGGACCCACGTGTTGGCTCACACCCAACTGTAACCACAGTTCTAGGGGATCCAATGCCTTCTTTCAGCCTCCAAGGGCATCAAACACACACGAGGTGCTCAGACATACATGCAAGCAAAACGTTCATAGGCATCAAATAAAACAGAAATAAAACAATAACAAAATCAAAACACTCCCTGTGTTCCCTGGAGTTATCACCTTAAAGAGCACAGGCTATTACCAAAGACCAAACACTCACTGACTGACTTGGAAAGGATCTGTTGAGCTGGGCAACAGATCCTTGTAGAAGTCTCTTGAGAAGGTCAATTCTACTTTCTTCAAACCTTGACAGCGCTTAAGGCAAAAAGCAGATGCTTGAAGGTCTTCTTGGTTATAGATTCCCAAAGAAACTTTCTGATAACCCACCAGTGTACTGTTTGCAAAGCTCTCCTCCCTGGTTTCAATCAGACAGTGGAAGATCTGTGTGGTGTTGGAACATCCCCTGTCATTCAATCTGATTATCACTTCGATGGCCTTTAGTTTGTTACCTAAGGATAACTTACACCTGAAGGATTTCAGTGCTATGTCAACACATTCTTCATTTAAAAGACCAAATAAGAAAAGTCCCATCTGAGACTCATAGGTTCTGTTTCTTCTTGACATTGTGATCAGATTTTGGATCTTATTGTGGCTCAATGGATGATAATGCATAATTCTTTGGGGAAAATATAGAACATAGAACAAGGCACCAAAAAATTCTTGGAAGATAAACAGGGTAAATACATAATGGTCTTCCTGCCCTTCTAGCTTTCTAAGAATGTTCACTTGAAGAAAGGTGTCTATGGTGGTCTCATTCACCATGACACATTGAAAGTCTGTCTTATCAAACACACTCTTACAGTCCCATATACCCTGGGCAGCCAGATGGCACACACCTTCTAGTTGCTTTTGGTAATTCTCATTGGGAAGGGTTTTAAATATCCTTGGGAACAGGGTAGCCAGATACAAGACAAACACGGATGTTGCATTTGGGAAAGTCTTTGTGAGATTGACCCTTTTTTGTATTTGTTTTCTTAGACAATAGCATACCATCCAGCACACCACGGGCACCTGACACATGGACATGAGAATGGTGTTCTTCATGGCAAAATCCACAGCCAGATTTCTGCCCATCATTTGGCTTCTGAAATACAACCTGAAATAGTTGAGTGTTTCTGTCCTATTAAATCCTGTAAGTGTGACATGGCAGGGATATTTGACTAAGAGTTGTACTTGTCTCCAGGAGGTCGGTCTCAACATGATCAGGAGTGTGGCTTCTGGAAGCATCCTTTTGGTTAGCAAACTGCTCAGGAGAAGAGATCCAGGCAACTTCTGGTTACAGTCATCTGTCAGATGAATTGATTCTGAGATGGGGTAATCTGTGAGTTCCTCAAATCCATCAAATAGGAGCAGAAGTTGATCTGGTCTGGATAAAATCTTAGACACAAGAGTCTGAGACCCAAGCATTTGGCCTTGGATCAGCTCAGACAAACTGCTCTCCTCAACCCCATTCAGTTCTTGGCAGTGGAAATAGAAAGCATACTTAAATTTGTGTGCGTAGAACTCATTGCGTGCCCACATCACCATGATCTTTCTGGCCAGGGTTGTTTTTCCAATACCTGGAGTTCCTTGGATGACCACGGTCTTAGGTTGTCTCCTCTGAGGAGTCCTGGGTAGAAAAAGGCACAGCAAGATCGCCTCATGGTTTTCCACATTGAGGTACAAGAAGTCTTTTTCTGTTCCAGGCCAGACGGTGTTGTCCCATACAGGGCAGTTCCTTTCTACCAAGTGTTGTTTGTACGCCTGTATTTTATCTAGAATCATGAAGAAACACAGAGAACTCCATCAGAGTTCTCAGAACACCGGTTTAAAAAAGAATACAGCAGTATAAGTCTACTCTAATCTCCAGGAGATGTTTATATTTCTTTTCCCATTCTCAAGACCTTGAACTAGATTATAAATCACATACTACAGAGATACAGCCATGCGGATCTTCATGACAGTTTTGTGCACAAAGTCATGTCGTGGAAACACCCAAGCCAGGGTCTAGCTACAGCAGGCATCTTAATCCCTTCTTCCATCCCTCCGTGTCTAGAAATAGCAGAAGGATTCTAGGAAAAACAAGATAAATCACACTAACGTATCAACAGACTCTCTTAACCAAATTGTACAAGGAAGTGGACCCGAGGGAACTAAGTGCTGAAGGAAAGCATCCTATCTGATAAACATAGTCAGACTTCCACTCTCTGTGGTTTCTGCAACATGTATTCAGCCAATTATCTATTGAAAATACTTCAAAAATTGAACCTGTGCTGAACATGTACCTACTTTTAAAAATCATCATTCCCAAAACAATTCAATATAATTATGATTTTCAGGTCTGGGAAGAAGGCTCAGTGGGGAAAGCTTCATGTTGCCAAGTCTGATGGCCTGAATTTGATCTACAGGGGAGAAAATATGCCAGAAAATTGTCTTCTCACCTCCTCATGCATTCTGTATCAAACTTGTGTGTGTGTGTGTGTGTGTGTGTGTGTGTACATATGCACATAATCCTAAACATAAATAAAAGAAAAACCCAATTATTTGCTTATAAAATCAACATTACCTTAGGTGCCAAATGGGACATCTAAAGCACATTCCCTTCCTCCAAGGTTCAGGAAGATGAGGTAGAAACATTTTTAGGAGACAGATGTAGTGAATATCTGTAGTGAAAAAGTGTTTTCTGGATATATCAAGGCCATTGCACTAAAAACCTCACAAGGTATTATTTGCATGCACTGGACCCATATAAGACAAGCCAGCAAAAAAAAATCTCAGCATAAAGGGGAAGGATGTTAAGGGGTCAAGATCATGATGGGGATCCACAGAGATAGCTGACCTGAGCTTCTGGGAGCTCACTGACTCTGGACTGACAGCTGGTAAACCTGAATGGGACCAAACTAGGCCCTATAGATGTGGATGACAGTTGTGTGGTGAGGCCTCTGGCAGTGGGACCAGGATGTATCCCTAGTGAGTGAACTGGCATTTTGGATACCTTCCTCCTCATCCTTAATACTAGGGGAGCGTTTTGGTCCTACCTCCGCTGGATATGCCAGACTACATTGACTCACCATGGTAATTCTTACCTTCTCTGAAGAATAAATGGGGGGATGGGGTGAGAGAAGCTGGGAGATGACTGGGGAGGGGGGAGGGAGAACAGTGGTGAGTATGCTAATATATATAATATATATAATATATATGTCCAAAAAAAGAAAGGGAAAGAGACTCATTAAATCTCAGCCCTAGCTAAGATGAGGGAGTCAGGGGTTTCCTCAGGAACAGCCCCTGAGAGGCTGTCTATGCTCCCATGATATGTGTCTACACCAACGCGTATATCAGAAGCACTAAGTGTACCCAGTAACTTTAAAAATAGAGCACATGAAGTTAAGAGAGAAAAGTGATATGGGGTTTGGAGATGACTGGAGGAGAGGAACTGGAGGTAGATTTGATTAAAACACACTGTATGTAATTCTCGAGCAAAGAGAGAAGAAACTATCTGCTGATGACTTGAATGAAGTGTGAGGGAAGGATTGTGTAAGTTAGAATCAAATACTGTGCCATTGCATGTAAGAGATTCCGGAATCCATGCATTTTAGTAAATTCCCTTAAGATGTGGAGGGATAACTAATCACTAGTTTTTCTTAACTAACTGGCACTTTTTATTGACTAATATGACATTTGTTGTCCACCTGACTCAATTTGAGGAATTTTTCTGGAAGCATTGGAAAATGTACTGTCAAGCTGGTTTTCTTTAAAGTATCTTGGGATAAGTCTGGATACTATGCAAAGAAGAGACTTCTCAAAGCCAGATTCTACAAAAGGCTGTCCCATAAAGAAAGCATAAGAGCATCCTTTATGAATTTATTTTAGATCTCAAATATCCAGATAGGTTGAAGGTTGGGCTTCCTGTGGTCACATAAATACACAAACATTTTGCCTAAATTCTGTTATATAGAAGAGACACTACCCACCTTTATGTCCAGTCTATATGGTTGAGATAATCAAGCTAGTTTCAACCCGTATCCCATTTTCCTAGACACAGCACATACCATGTTCTTCTTTTGTCAAAATCGGTGTATTTCTTAGACAGAGTCTCACTGGTTCCAAGGGAGGAGAAATGTCTGCAATAGATGGAAAAATGACTGTCCACAACAGGGTCTAATCAACATGTGCAATCTAAGGTGACTGAGAGGCTGAATGGGAAAGTGGGGTCCCTGTCTCTACACTTCAGAACCATTTTTTTTCTGGGGGAGTAGTTATTTACTCTTAACTCCAAAGGGAAGAATAAAACAGTTCAAGAAAAAAAAACACTATGTCCTGAGAAGAGCCCGAAGGCGAATCATCTCCAACAGAGAATTACTGTTTATTCCATGGTACAAAACTGTCTACAGTGGGATAAAGAAACCTGGACTTCTGCCATGGAAAGCTTAGCTGTGAGAAGAAAGCACCATTATGAACTCTGATTGACTGCCTCAACTTCCCCAGTGGGTTTCTGCTGAATGTTGTAAACTCTCGATTCAACGACATACTCTCTATCTAGTGTTATTTTTTCTTTTGCTTGGAAGACTCACCCAAGAATGTTCTCTACTCTGCCAGGGATTTGCTCTCTGTCTGAAAGTCAAGATGGCTGCCTTTTCATTCATTTGTAATTCCTAAGCATTTTATACACAATCTAAGTGTATCTTTAAAGTTACTGGGAATTCTTAGTGCTTCTGTTATACACGTTGGTGTAGACCCATATAATGGAGTATAGACAGAAAAGAAGGGAGGGAGGGAGGGAGGGAGGGAGGGAGGGAGGGAGGGAGGGAGGGACATGAGTCATGGCACAGCACACATGTGGAAGCCAGACTAACCCTTTGAGACTCAGGGTTCTCTCCTCTGTGAAAGTCTCTTTATGTACCTCTGTATCCATGCTCTGTGCTCCAGGCTAGCTGGTTCAGCAGCTATTGGCCAATTCTCCTGTCTCTGCCTTCCAAAATGCAATAAGAACACTGTGGTTTCAGATGTATGCCACCATGTTCAGCTTTTATAAACACATGGGGTCTAGAGGTCAAACTCAGAGTTAGGTTTATGCTACAAGTTCATTTACTGCCCCTCCACCTACCTCCCACCACTGAAGGTAGTTTCATAAAAAATTTAAGTGTGCCTATATCTTATCTACAATCTATCATATGAGTTCAGAAGTGGAATTTTCCACTTGTGGCATCATGTTGGTGGCTCAAATGTTTCATATTCTCAAGTGTCTCATATAAGTTGTTGGGTTTGGTTGGATAAGCTAACCCAATATGAGTGTACACTCTCTGGCCAGTGAGAGGGCTTGTCCATAAAGGTGCCCACATGATGAGAGGAGAGTGCTGACCCTTGAGAGCTGCCCTATTTACAGTCATAGGTTTTTACTATTCAGAGTTGCTATGTTCTATAGAATCACCGTAAACACTGTGTTAGCCAACAACATGGTGCATATTAAAATTTAGATTTAAATATTGACTGTTTTTAAACTGGGTTTTGATGTAGCCACGGCTACCCTAGAACTTGCTACACAGACCAGGATGATCCCAAACTCACAGAGAGCCGCCTGTCTCTGATTCCCAGATATTTGGATTAAAGATATGTGTGTTAACACGCTGAGCTTAGACAGCTAGTTTCTTGTGAGTTTCATTAATTGATTAAGAATCAATATTGTTTTGTATCTAGAGGTATCTTATTCAGAATATTATTCGAGTATATTTTCTTAATCCTTTGTTCAAATATGTTTTATCAAATATATTTAATTTGATATATTATATTTAGATATTGTGATTCATTAACATTGGACTCACAGACAACAGCATTACATGTCAGGATTGACTGACACTTCTCTAAGGCAAATAGTTTCTTGGTAAGAAAAAAGCCTGCATGGATGATTATTTAGCAGTACATTTTGTATAATAAAATCAACTAAAATGCAAAGATGTGGTATAGCCTGATCTGGAGAATTAGTGCATAAAACGGGAGTTTAATGCATTGCCTTGATTGAGTTCAGCTGGGAACTGTAGGTCAGCTCGCTGCTCTTCTCAGGTCTATGAATGATACAGAATCCTTGTCTTTTGAGATAGGGTCTCATGTATCCATGACCTGAAACTCACTATGTAGCCACAGATTGCATTAAACTTCTTGTCTTCTTGTCTCCACCTCAGTAGTGCTGGGATTACACATATGGGACACCACATCTGGTATATGTTCTCCTAGAGACTGTGCCTGCTAGGCAAGTAACTGAACCACACCCTAATATTTTTGTGTTTCTAATCATAGACTATTTCTTATAATTAGTATCTGGTTAAGATTTTGAAAAGATGGAATATAGGGGATAGAGAGATGGTTTAGTGGTTAACAGCACTTACAGTTTTTCAGAGCACATGGGTTCAGTTCCCAGCATCTACACTCGCATTTCACAACTGCCCATAACTCTAAGGTTAGATACCTTCTCTGGCCTGTGTGGACACCCACATGCATATTCGCGTATGCATGTGCACACAAACAAATGAAAAATAAGTCTCACAAATTTACAAGTGCAGTAAAATAAATTTTTGCCTGTAGGTTCAATCTACTATCTTACTCCATTCTTTGCTTTCTTTTGCAGATGAACAGTAAGTCACATGGTAACCACTACTTAGGTCATTGGTCCCTCCCCCCAATTTGCACATTGCATTAGCACTTACTCTTCAGCTCTTTCTGGACCATGGAACAAATTCTTCTCTGGTTCATTCTTTTCAAGATGTCATGAACCAAATTCCAAGCTAGGGCTCCAGGAAGGAATTCTATTAATAGATGAACTAGCTCTGCCCAGCTGATTCTGTCCAGCTGCTCAAAGGTGATGTCAAGAAATTTCAGAAAGAACTGCTTATCCTTCAATATCTTCTTAAAGGTTTGTAGCTCCTTCTTGCTTAAATAACTCATGTACACCATGACCCCATTTTCATATGGGGATGTAATGTAGTGAGGGTGTCTCCATGCTCCCATTGAAGAAAGATTACTAGAGTTGGAAGAGGCATTGAAGGGTAGGAAAGAGCTTGGATTCACCCTACTCATCCTTATGCAAGGTGAACAACACTTTTCTGTCTGTGATAAATACAACAGAGAATAAAAAGACCTGTGGAAACATGACATCATCAGCAGTAGAATCTCAGTCACCCTAACATCATTATAACATTAACATTTCACAAGAATTCTACCACAATGGTTCTTCATTTTTTTGACACTTGACTTTGTTTCTCGGCCTGCTGGTGAAACTCAAGACCTTACACACTCTAGACAAGCCCTCAATTGAGCTAGCTACACCCAAAAATATTGATTCTTTATTATTTAAAAAATATTGGTTTTTTTTGTTTTATGTCTTTGTCTGTATGTGTATGTGCCATGCATGTGGAATGCCCAAGGAGGCCAGAGAACAGCTGGAACTGGAGTTGCAGGCAGTTATGAGCCACCATGTGGGTGCTAGGAACTGAACCCACATCTTTTACAAGGTCTGCTGTCACTCTGAACTGCTGAGTCATCTCTCCAGGTCCTAATCTTTTATTCTTAAATGTATAAGGAATGTTATTAAATTTTCTCAAATAACATATTTAGTCACATTTACTTTGATCAATATATGCTCATTGTATAAAATCATAAATTTCATTATGAATTTTCAGATGCCTGACTCACATACATTGATGTTTTCAGGCCCTTCATCACCATCTTTTATCTATATTCTTCCCAAAACATCTCTCTTCTGCTTTCATGTATGAAATAGGTTTACATTTTTAAATTTTATTTAGCACACAAAATAATGCATTTCATCATGACCTTTGCATGTGAGTACATCACCGTTCTTAGCTACTATCCAGCCAGTCTCCTGCTCTTGTCCATCATCAGTATTTCAACTGCTCCCTTCCTCCCCTCCAGTGATCATCTTTCTTCTTTAATAACATATACACATTTTTTTTCTTGAGGCTCTTTCCATGGATCTCTGGATGGCCTTAAATTCACAGCAATCCTCCTACCTCAGTCTCCAGAGTTCTGAGATTATAGGGCCATACCACCATGCCTGGCTTCATATATATCTTTAAATCTAGGTCCACATGTGACTGGAAATGTCTATTGTCTGTGGATTTTGTTTTCTATTTCCCTCTCCAGTTACACCCTCCTTCACAATTGCCCCCTTCTTGTGTCATGCCATCTATAGCTCTGTGGACCTCTATAATCTCTCTACCTATCCACCTGTTGATCACCCCATACCTACCTATCATCAGCTATCATCCATGACCTATCATCTACATAGCTATCATCTATCTATCACATCTAACTATCATCTGTTATTTATCCACAGTTTTTTATAATCTGTCTATCGTCTGACATTTTCATCTAGTATTTATCTATCAACCATCTGTTAAGTATTTATATCAATTGTCTATTGCCTATCATTAATCAATCACGTTTATCTCCATAGGCCCACCCACCCATTATATATTTATTTATTATCTATCTAAAATTTATCTATATATCACCCATTTTCTATATATCTACCTACTTACTTCACTAGTTATTAATCATGTATGTCATTTATCTCTAAAATTTTGTTTATCTACCATCTATCTAGATCTATTTATGAACTATTACCTATTTATTATCTATGTATATCATCTATATCCAGTGTCTTTATATCCATTATATGAATCTCGATAATATATTAACTATATATCTTTCTATATTCTGCTTATGATAGAAAATATGTTAATTGTGTTTCTGATTTACTTATTTCAGATTTATTTCATGTAACATTCAAAACTGTTTTGACTTTCAGATGGTAGCTGAGAGGTAGAAGCTCCAGCTGAAGCCTGGCTAATGCCCTAAGGCTGAGCCTCAGGAGGGAACTAATGTTTTTCTTAATTAATAGGAATACATGTAGGGAGGTGGTAGAAGCCAGCCTCTCTCAAAAAGCCTTTGTTCCTGCTCTTTGTCCATCTCCTCCCCTGTCTACATCATTTGATTTTTCTTAACACATGTGCCAGTGGTTAACCTGGACCCCTGAGCATGAGAGAAGATGGCCTCTTTTGGAGGTTGGCCAGCTTTGGCCAGTCTCTTGGTACCCCACCTCTCAGAACTGGAATTTAGGACATTGTGTCAGAAAATAGGATATTTAGAGAGTTCAGTAAGGATTTTATTCATGAGAACTGTTGAATTCAGAGCCGGCACCCTGGCCTGTGCTTTGTGTTTTCAATAGGGGCTAACCAAGTCACACAAACTCTGTCAGTAGAAATAAAAACTGACAGGATGCGAAAAATGAGAACACTCTCCCCTTAAATGAATAGGACTTCTAGGCTCCTTCTAGCCAAACACATTTTCCCAAGCAGATTGAACAAACCCTTTTTGGCTCCTTCCAAGTCCATTTATAGGCAATGGCATCCTTCCTTCTCATTGCCAGGGACTGGCCCAAGATCCTCTTCCATGTAGCAGGTGACTCAGATTGGTAAGCACTTAGCATATCACATGTGGGGATTTAATAAAGTTTCAGAAGTTGGAGATACTAGAGGAAATAAACACCACAGTCAAATCTTACCCAGCTGTCTTCTAGCTTCCTCAGTCTCGATTCCCCTGGAATGGATTTCTCTGTGTTCGAATCCCGTCTTAAGTATCCTTTCGGTAATTAAGGCATGGCCCCACAACACCTGCTTGGGAGACTAGAGTTCCTTCTATAATCTGAAGTGACATTGACTCAGTTAGGATTAAGGGTATAGGTCACCACTCCCAGGATACTCCCTGTGCTGGGATTAAAGGTTTGAATCACCACTCTGATTTTCCTAGACTGACTGTGGTTAGAGCTCTGGGATTTCTGGAGCTTTTACTAACTCCCCACATAGACTGTGGGTAGATTCCCTCTGATATCTCCAAAACTTCTGAAACTTTATTAAATCCCCACAATCACACATTCCCCTTCCCCTGCCAAGTTGACTGTCTTCACAGCTTGCTCTTACAGGTGCATCTAATGTGATCAGCACGACTTTCCCCCAACCACTTAAGCAACGGAAGAAGCTGCAGAGTTACCTACTCAGAGAACTTCAGCTTCCCAGGAGGGAATCCTTTGCCCCCGGGGGACAAATACCCCTGCCCCCTCCCTTGTTCCCTTCCTCTTCCTCCCTAGTCCTCTATCTCCTGTCTTTGTCTCTTATTCCCAGCCCCGGTACTCCTGAGACAAATAGATCTCATTTGTGAGGAGAACTTGTTCTTGGGGGTCCTGAGTCAACACTTTTGCCTTCACCTGGGATGTCTTCATGCCCAACATCGTACACCATGCCATGACCAGATTTTTATGTGAGTGCCAGGGATCTGAACTTACATTCTCTTGTTTCCACACCATGTGCTACCCACCGAGATGTCTCTCTGGTCCCTGCTCCCTCCCCGTTTTTTATTGATCTCTGCTTTGGGGTGTAAGTGGGTAGGAACTTGTTAAAAGAGACATCACTGTTTTCCATCAGGACATCTGCCTGCTCTTTCATTTCCCACTTCAATCTCTAAAAGCCTAATCTTTGGTTGCCTTGGAAGATGTATATTTTAAGTGTAGGCACACACATGCTCACATAAGTGTAATGCCCACAGAGGCCAGAAGATGGCATTAGATCCATGAAACTTGAATTAGAGGCAATTGTGAAGACTTGATGTGGCTGCTGGGAATCAAACCCCCTTCCTCTCTCAGTGGCTGAGTCATTTCTCCAGCCACATTTAGCTAACTCTGTAACTCAATCAACTTTATCAACTTCATTGAATGCTTTAGTCACTTTAGGGAGACTCACATAATAGAAGTTTGCAGGGCTGTAAACTGCAGTGATATGCATAATGCCACATATTAGAAATAATCTAATCACTTTGGAAAATAAAGATGAAAATAAAGTATCTGTATTCACCTGCATTCTACATGTCAGGTTAAAAAGGTGGGTAGAAAATATATCAACATTTTCCTCATTTGTTAGGTCTTTGAATATTTTGTACAGGATATTTTGATTATATTCACCTCTCCCCCAACTCCTCCCAGATCCAGCTCTCCCTTCCCCCACTATAGTGAAATAGTTTCATGTCATGGATACATGAGACCCTATCTCAAAAGGCAAGGATTCTGGATCTTTCATAGACCTGAGAAAACCAGCAAGCTGACCTACAGTTCCCAGCTGAGCTCAATCAAGGCAATGCATTAAACTCCCATCCTATGCACTAATTCTTCTCCAGATCAGTCTGTACCACATCTTTGTGTTTTAGCTGATTTTATTATTCAAAATGTACTGCTAAATAATCATCCATTCAGACGTCTCTCTTACAAGGCTAAAACCTGTCAACTCAGAGAGAATTCCTAAGACACTGGATGTGAAAAGTGAAGTAAAAACAACAGGATATTTTGTGGCAGGATTTTTACAAGGAAGTGAGACAGAGAGTGTTCTAAGAGGTTATAAAAGGAGTTGAAACCACTCCATCCAGGTGGATTTCCTTAAGATAGGGAGGGAATAACTCAAAATGGCTCCAGGAAGTCCCTGAAACTGACCAGATTAGGCCCCTTCCTAGATAAAAATAAACAGTAAAGAGTGAAATACAAACCAGCTGGCTGCCTGGAAGGAACATTCTCTGACATACTAAGTTACCTTCAGGTTGTGCTGTGGGCTCTGCTTTGGGTTCTCAGGTTTTTTTTTTCTTTTGACATTTTTATCTGAGCAAAGAAATAAGGTTCATGTGGAGGAGACCCATAGAGATAGCTGACTCAGGCTATTGGGAACTCACTGATTCTGAAACAACAGCGGAGGAACCTTCATGGAAAGGAGCTAAACCTTCCAAATTTAGATGGCAACTGAATGGCATGAACAGTTTGTGGATCCTCTTGCAGTTGAACCAAGATTATTCTTGAAGTGCTCCTTGGAGATCATTCCCTACTAAGGAGCACCTTACTCAGCCTTGATACTGGGGGGAGGAGCTTGGACCTACCTCAACTAGAGAAGCCAGCCCAAGCTGATTCAACTTAGAAGTCCTTGACTTCCCTATGGAATGGATAGAGGGATAGAGTGGGAGAAGGGAAGGAAGGAGGGGAGGGAAAGGGAGCAGTGGTGGGTATGGGAACAAACTTTGTAAAACAGACAAAGAACACTGGCTGCTTTTGCAGAGGACCTGGGTTCAGTTCTACACATGGCAGCTGACTCCATTTCCAGGGGGATCTTACACCGTCTTCTGGGTTCCCAGGCCTGAATGCATCTAGTGCACAGGCATACAAGCAGGCAAAATACCCATACACAGGAAAATAAAGAAAAATGAAGGAAAAGTATTTTAAGTGACTTCTTGCCCATGTTCATGTTTGTGTGGGTGTGGAGTTGTGGGTGTGGGTGGGTGGGTGTTCATGTGTATGCTCATGAGTGAGTACACAACTGTTTAGTAGTTCAAATGGATGCAACTGTAATCTACTTCAACTGGATGCAACATTCAGAGCAGTGGTAGGAAGCACTGATTCCATCTAAGTCTTCGGATTATGGATAGAAGACTTGGAAAAAGGCTTGAGTGTATTTTCCCCTCCAAGCCCCAAACAATTCTTTTCATGATCTGAGTCTTAGCCCTTTGGCTGACTGCATCCACACCCATATAATCACAGTCACAAAATCACTACATACCACATACACACACATCATACACCCTGGTTCTGGTCTCTGTTTTGATTCTGTATCCATCACTTTTCTATTCTTGTGATAAAGCACAGTGACCAAGGCAACTTAACAGCAGGAAGGGTTTTTACAGTTCCAAAGGAACAAAAGTCTATCACCATTGTGGTGAGGACATTCACAGAAGGAGAGGCAAGCTCAGTACATCTTGAACCACAAGGATGAAGCAGATAAAGCATGCAAGGAATAAGCTTTGCAAGCTCAGAGCCTGCCTCAGTGACACTTCTCCAAGCTAGGCTACACTATCTAAACCTACCCAAATGGCACTATCAACTAGAGACCACGTATGCAAACAACTGAGCCTATGGGAGACATTTGCATCCAAACCATCACACTTGGTATTTTTTTTTTGGTCTATCAAGCAGCTTTGTAGTGAGAAACCATCTTCCTAGGGCCTATACTGATGGCAGTGCAAGTCTCTCTGAGTCATTCTATGGTGATGTAGGATAGCAGGAAGAATCAACAACAGAAACTTGCTTGGTTTTGTAATATTTACCACATTGTCTGACACCTGTCGATTTTTTAACTTCTCATGACTCCTACTTTGCAGATCAAAACCTAATAATCAAAGAAACTGATACCTTGACCCAGGGTTGTAGTACGAGGTTTCTGGCCCTGACTTTTGGGCCTAACCTCAAGGTTTAGGACCCACAGACCTGCAGACCCACAGTCCCACAGAGACACACAGATGCTTTTAATAGTTTTAGGCTGATAGGCCTCAGGCCCAGGCATATCACTTGCTAGCTCTCTACACTTCATCTAACCCATGATTCTTCTTGTTCAGTCATGTGGCTCAGTACCTTTCTTTAGAGCAGCATAGTTGTCCTCTGCTTTTTTCGGCTTCTCTCTGGCATTCTGCTCTGTGCTTCCTGTTCTCAGAGTTTTTAGTCTGGAAGCCCCGCCCACACTTCCTGCCTGCATTTGGCCCATCAGTGCTTTTTATTAAACCAGTGGGTGGGACAATTATTTACCATGAAACAACACAATACCCCTACATATCCCCTTTTTTCCTTTTAAAACAAAATAACTCCAAATCTAATATTCTCCTCCCCCCATAACAACTTATAAACAACACTATAAATAAACACAAACATTCATAATGCATGTTTTGGGAATGTGAGCATCGTTCTCTAGGCTACTTCCTGCTGAATGGGGATGCTGGCAATCCCAGAGGAATCCAAAGAAAAATGTAGGATTATGGACAAGTCTTTAGTGGAGTAGTCTCTAAGGCTGGGTTATCTCAGCCAGTCTCAAATTGTTCTGGATTCAGAGCTCTGGAACTTCAACAGAGGTGCTCTGAAATGCTGAGTCATCTGGGCCATCCATTTCCATTGGAGATCTTTCAGGGGGTCTTCCTCTATCAAACTTTATGTTCTTTATCCGGTAATAAATCCACAGTTTCTCATTTTCTGTAAAAATAAAAGGAAAACCTCTTCTCCAAAATAGTGTATCTTTACATTTCAATTTTAAAGTAAACACATTTACAAAATATATAGGTTGAATTACTCTAACAACATTTATAATCAACTGTCTTTTAGCAGCTTTTACAAAGTCATTTAAGTCAAGAAGCTTAAAGATAAGGCAATAATATACAGTATCCAGACATTCTTTGTATTTTCCATCTTTATGTGGCTTATTATTTATTTATGTATTTATTTATGTATGTATGTATTTATTTATTTATTTTACTCTCTTTTCTAAAGGCTTTCACTACCTTTTCTCTTCTTTTTCTAAGCCTATGTATCTATATTTTCAACACACTCAAAACCACTTAGACTTTTTTACAAAAAACTGTCTTTACTGTATATTTATTTCTTAACTTTTTCTGTCTCTGACCACACCTTTGCTTGGCTAGAGTGATTGACTCCACCCAGATTCTTCTATTTCTTTCTGTTTCTGAACACACCTTTAATCTGACAAAGATTCTTCTTTTTCTTTCAATTTCAGAACACATCTTTAATCTGCCAAGGATTAATCTATTTCTTTCTGTTTCTGACCACACCTTTAATCTGCCAGGATTTAAGGTTGGTAGGATGGGTGGATGGGCTTCATAGAATTTATCTTTTTGACCCAGGTACTCTGGGGAATTTTAGGGTCCATATAATTACCAAGTAAAGCTTTGCCATCTGCTGCTCATTAACTCTATTTAAGTATTTGGCAGCAGGGCCTCGTAAAAAACTTAAAAGTATTTTGCCTTTAAGGTTGAATCAGGAAGCTTCTGTTCAAAAAGTCAAGCCTCTGCTTGCCTCTGGCAAACAGAGCTGATCCAAAAAAACACCACCACTAGAAAGCCATCTTTGATTCTGTTCTGTTTTTGTCCTTATGAACAAAAACCTTAAATGCATCATTTACAACTTTTTCTTATATCTAGGTTCCTGTGAAACTTCAGGAACCAGCCATTTTTTACCTTAAGCTGCACTCTAAAAGCCCATCATTTTTCAGCCCAAGCTCACAGGCCTCACCAGGGGCATCTCTGTACACGGCTCATGTGAGAGACACAACTCAGAAGCTGCTTTGGGCTCTAGACAATTTTTTAAGCTTTCTGTGGCTTTATGTGGGTATATTTGACCCACATTGGGCTGCCATTTGTAGTAGGAGATTTCTGGCCGGACTTTCAGGCCTAGCCTCAAGGTCTAGGCCCACAGACCTGCAGACCCGCAGACCCGCAGACTCTCAGATGCTTATAACAGTTTTTGGCTGATTGGCCTCAGGCCCAGGCATATCACATGCTAGCTCTCTACACTTCATCTAACCCATGATTCTTCTTGTTCAGTCATGTGGCTCAGTAACTTTCTTTAGAGCAGCATAGTTGTCCTCTGCTTTTTTTGGCTTCTCTCTGGCATTCTGCTCTGTGCTTCCTGTTCTCAGAGTTTTTAGTCTGGAAGACCCGTCCGCACTTCCTGCCTGCATTTGGCCCATCAGTGCTTTTTATTAAACCAGTGGGTGGGACAATTATTTACCACGAAACAACACAATACCCCTACACAGGGTGCTTCATTAACATGGCTGAACTGTAATCCAGTGCAGAGCTGAATGGTTTGGGAAAATGACAGATGACTCACATCTTTCTACCTCATTATGTATCCCCTGCAGCTTGGTACCTTCTCAACCTCTAGCCAAAACCATATAAGAAAGAAATCTTTCAGGCATTCAACATTTCCAGGGAGTGGGGGGAATTCGCAAGAATAAGTCTTCAGGAAGTGAGCCTCAATCTTCACAGGAGACAAAGCTGGAGTTATAAACATTTTAACCCATTTTAATACCATGTCTAGTAGGTATATTCAACTTGTGGTGCATGGGCCACATGCAGCCAAGAATAACTATGAAAAAGTCTAGCACAAATTTATAAATGTACTCAAAACAATAAGACTTTTTTGTAAACCAACGGAATAATTTTTTACTGTTAACTCTCTCTGTGTTTGTGTGTGTGTGTGTGTGTGTGTGTGTGTGTGTGTGTGTGCACGCGCGCGCGCATGTGGCCATGTCATGATGTCAAAAAGTTGGACTCCTCATAAGGTTTTGGAAAAGAGTGGCCTAATTACCTAAAAATCACTACAGTCTTGGGGTCTTTGGAGATATCTCTCCCAGTAAAATGTTTCCTACACAAACTTAAGGACCTGAGGTTAACCCCCAACACCCACATAAAAGCTGAGAACAGTCACACATGCCTGTGGTCCAAGAACCAAAGAAGCAGAGACTGGCAGGTTCCTAAGGGCTTGCTAGCCAACCAGCCTAAAGGAACTGGTTAGCCCCAGGTTCCAGTGAGAGGCCCCATTTCAACAATCATGGAGGTGACCAGATAGTGACACACTCCTTTAATTCCAGCACTTGGGAGACAGAGGCAGGTGGATGTCTGTGAGTTTGAGGCCACCCTGGTCTGGATGGTGAGTTCCAGGACAGCCAGGGCTGTTACACAAAGAAACCCAGTTTCAAAAAAAAACAAACAAAAAAAAAAACAACTCCAAACCAAAAACAAACAAAAACCTGTGGTGGATGGCATCTGATGGTAGATGGCATCAGAGATTAGCCTCTATTCTCCACACTCACTCCGTCTACACAATCCATACATACATGTACCCTGAACTCACCTATACATTTTCACAAGAGTTACCTCGATCTACATGTATTTAAAGACCATAGGTGAAGAATCACAGTGATAAATGCTGAGGATTATAAAAATAATATATAATATATATCATATTTATAAATATCTTATGCTGATATAAGGTCTAAATACACATACTTGATATCTATATATTTATGTGAAATATTTATATGACAAATGCATAGCATAAAGTTTCATCTATAAGCCAATCATCCTAGCTTGCTTAGTTTATCTTTAATGTTCTCAGAGCACCCACATTAGTCTCCGGGTGGGCAAGAAAATCAAATCACCAATCACAAAGACTGTCTTATATTAAAATGCTGAATATCTCATGTAATTATTGATTATATTAAAAGAAAAATGCATGGAAGAAAGGGTATGTCTTCATATTGTAGAGCCAAACTATCTTAAGTCTGCATAGATATAAGTTGCATTTATAGTATATTTACATTTTATTGTTATAGTAATGATAGTGCTGAATGTCACCAGTTCTTAGGGACTCATCAGTCACAGGGCAAGGAAGGACTTTACACTTAATCTAAAATTTCTGCAATAATAGCCCCAAGTGAGAAAACAAACATTACTTGAATTTATTTTAAATTTGAATTTCTAAAGTATTTTATATCACTCCCTTTCCAAATATCAATTAAATGTCCATAGTCCCTCAGTAAGGAGTGGGGTTTCATGACAAGATATGCCCACCAGCGCAACAGGGGCATGACTATTTACATTTTGGAATGTATGTGTTTATGAGCATGTGGAGAACAGGGGTCAACCTCAGGTATCATTCTTGGTTTTTGAGATGAGGAGTCTCTCATTTGGCCTGTAATTCATCAGTTTTCCTAGCCACTGAGCATTAAGGATCCTCCTTCCTAATTTACCTCTCCAGTACCAATATTACAAGTGCAAAATCCATGTTTTATTTTTGTGTAGTTTCTGGGGGACCTGGTCCTCCTTCTTGTGTGGCAAGCACTCTATGGACTGAGGCATCTCCCTAGCCCTTATTTCTGTCTTCAGTTAATATCTTCATCATTAGGTGCACATTTCAGATCTCAGTTAATCCCTTCTTGGCCCTAAGGACTCTTTCCACCAAGAAGAACAGAGGCCAGCTTACCCAAGTACATGAAGGGTACAGTTGTGCTCTTTGAGAGCCTCACACAGCTTAGCCAGCCCACTCCGGTCCAAGGCATTCTCAATTAGGGTGACTGCCCACAGGGTCTTACTACAGGTAAAGGTAGAAGCAAGGTCTTCACAACAGGCATCAATCTTCCAATCTGCAACAAAAAGAACAGTTCTGCATTCAAGGCGAGAAGGCAGAAGATGGCTAATAGCATAACACTCACTCCATGGATTTTAAGGACAGTCTACTAAAGTCTGGGGCTCATGACATCACACTTCCCTTTCTCTGACAGATGTAACCATAATTACCCATCCTCTGTATCCACGTCTGTGGTAAAATGGACTAGTCCTTTCCACTAATTGTCTGTTGTCCCAGCCCTTGAACCTGGGGTGAAACTGTACCCAGCACTGGGTAATACAGTGAAGGGTTGCTTAGTTCTGAGCCTACACCACAGGCACCTTGAGACCTTCTGGTTTGAACTTTTGAAGACTCATTTTGCTATTTAACCCCTCAAATTTTGCTATGTTAAGTTCTAATCCCCTGTGCCTCATGGGACTGGGTTTTGAGACGGGGTCTTTGCATAGAAATTAAGTCATAATGAGGACAATCTCATATAACTGTGAAGACACAGGAAGACAGACATTTTCAGGTTAATGAGAGAAGCCTGGAATATACTTGATCTTGGTCCTCTAAAGGAACTCTGCTGACAGCATAGCAGTATCTCACTTCTACACTCTACAATTTCATTTATCAATAAATCTCTGCTGTAAGAGACAATCTATGTCTGTCATGGTAGCCAAAGCAGTTGTCACATCAATTAGTACAGACAAATAAGTCAGTGAGATGTGAATTAGTTACACCTGTCACTTCCAGTGGCTATCTATCCATGTGTCCATCTATCCATGCATCCATCCAATCATCTATGCATGCAGTCATTATCTATCTATGTACCATATATGTAATAGCTATCTATCCTATACATGCTTAAATCTACGGATATGCCTGTAACCATCAATCACCCATCCAACCATCCATCCACCCATCCACTCACACACCCACCCACCATCCATTCATGCATCTATGCATTCACCCAATAATCTGTACACTCATCCAATCAAATATGTGTCCATCCACGTATATATATTCCATGCATGAAACCATTAAGCACACATCCATCAATGCATTCATTCATCCATCCATCTTGGCATCCACCTGTATATGCAGGCATTCATTCATCTATACATTTATGCATGCACCATCCACTTCTCCTGCCTCTATTCCCAGCAGTGATATTGCCCCATATCACAGTCTTCTAGATAATTAAGTTTTATAAGTATGCCCAATTGAAATAAATCCTGTCTGGACTAGCAATGAGCCAGCAGAACAGGCTTCTAGTCTTGAGGTCTTGGAGTGACTTATTAATATAATCGCTACTAACTGCTACATTTTCCCTGTGGAGTTTTAATTTCTCTTTTTTGTACATTAATCTCCTGTAGTATGAGGTTTCTGGCCCAGATTTTCGGGCCTAACCTCAAAGTTTAGGCCTTCAGTCCCGCTGTTCCGCAGTCCCACAGAGACACACAGATGCTTCCAATAGATTTTGGCTGATCAGCCTTAGGCCCAGGCATATAGCTTGCTAACTCTCTACCCTTAAGCTAACCCATGTCTCTTGTTCAGCCATGCGGCTGGGTACCTTTCTTTAAAGCTGCATGGTTGTCCTCTGCATCCTGCAGCTTCTCTCTGGTGGTCTCTCTGGTGCTCTTCTGGCATTCTGCTCTCAGAGATTTTCTTAGTCTGGTAGCCCCGCCTACACTTCCTGCCTGCCTTTGGCCAATCAGCTCTTTTTATTAAACCAGTGGGTGGGACAATTATTTACCATGAAACAACACAATACCCCTAAAATCTCCCACCTTTTGTCACCCTCAAGGACATAGCTATGACCCTGATGACGCCCACCCAAGAATCACTAGGTGGCAGTTGGGCTGTTTTATAGCATCACACAGAATCTTCACACCAGCGTCTTCTATTTTATTGTTGGAAACCTGTAGGCTTCTTAGGTTCTGGTTGCTGCTGAGGACTTCAGCAAGGTCGTGGCAGCCACTAGTGGTGATGAGGCAATATCTCAAACTGTAAGAGAAAAATCACAACACAATGGTTACTCTGTGACCGGAAGAGGAAGTGTTTCACAAGACTCAGCGATGTCTGAAACTATAGATAGCACTGAGCCTTTTAGATAACATCATCTTTTCAATGGTCCACAAGTAAACCATGCATACTAAGAAATTAATAATGGTGAAGCAGATCACATACAATACAGTGTAATAAAATTAAAAATGGGGCTGTAAAGGTGGCTCAGAGATTATGAGCACACTGTTCTTGTATAGGACCCATGTTTGGTTGCCAGAAGCCATGTCAGACAGCTCAAAAACCACTTGTCACTCCAGTTCTAGGGGGTCTGATTCTCTCTTCCAGCCTCTTCAGGTATTTTTATGCATGTGGTACATACAAATACACTCAGAAGCACATGCATGTGCGCACACATACACACACACATGCACACACACAGAGAGAATAAGGTAAATTTTTTTTAAAGTTGGAACAATATTATATTAAGTAATACTTCTGAGCAATGATTGACTAGGGTGACCTATATAAAAATGAAGTGAGGACATGGACTATGGGTAACCCAAACCATGGGATGGGAACAGCTACTGTGCAGCTTTCTAGGTCTCTACACATTGCATCATGGGAAGAAGGATGGTATGGCATTACAGCCTTCGCCATACACATGGAAGGGTAGATTATTGGAAACACTTACTGAAGCCTGCTTTTTTCTGAACTAGTTTTTATCCACTTGCTCTTCATGAGCACTAGTGGATGATCTTGCTTCTGAGGATCCCATTTCTTTTTATTTATTTAAAAAATATCTTCCATATCTACCATTGCTCCCCCTCCCTGTCCTTCCTCAACCTCCCCAATCCTCATCCCTTTCACACAAAGGGCAAGGCATCTAAAGAGCCCATTTCTTATTTTTTCAAATTCCTTTGTGAGTCTAACACTGCTTTTTAAAAAAATGTGTATTTGCATGTGTGCCTGCCACACATAAGTAGATATGCACAGAGACCAAAGGAGACACACTCATATCTCTTAAAGCTGGAGTTACAGATGGTTGTGAGCCTTTGGACTTAGGTGTTGGGAACAAAACTTACATTCGATTTAAGAGAAGCAAGTGCTCTGAATTGCTGAGCCATCTTTTCACTTCCAACACGCTAATCTACAAAAATATTTTGAGTGACACTTTCCACCTCATATTTTTTTCCTTCAGTTTTTTGAGACAAGGTTTCTCTGTGTGGCTTTGGAGCCCACTTGCTCTATAGACCAGGCTAGCCTCAAACTCACAGGGATCCATCTACCTCTGTCTCCCTAGTGCTGGGATTAAAGGCTTGTATCACCACTGCCCAGCATGTACCTCATATTCTTAAGGTGTCTGTGTTTTTTGGCTTTTTGAAAGTACCATATGCTTTTTACTTACTTTTTAATTTATCTTTTTTGAAGTACGGTCTCATTCTAGCCCAGGCTGTCCTTGAACTTCCATACAGTTCAAGTGCTCAAGTGCTGGGATTACAGGCACAAACCATATGTTTTAGAATTTACTCTTCAAATTCAACACAAATCTGCTGAGGACTATTAGTGTTTCATTAAAACCACAGTCCATTTACAGAGAGCTGACTTTCTCAATACCACTTCAGTATCTGAACACGAGGTTTTCTTCATTTACACTATTATTTGATAATACTGTATACAAAAGTCTCACCTGTTAAGACAGCCTTATTTCTAAGCAAGTAAATTTTGATATTATGTACTTAATTCTGTCAATTGACTTCTTGTATGGTATGTGGTGGTCTAACTGAGAACTGTCTCCCATTGTCTCAGGTATTAAAACATTTGTTGCCCAGTTGGTAACACTGTTTGGAAGATTTAGATGCTATAGCTATACCTAGGGAAGTAGCTGTATAGATTTTTTTAATTACATTTATTCATATCATCAGCATTAAAAATTAAGTGGTTTCTTCTTTTATTGTTCCCTTAAGAATGGGTTTAGAAATTCCTTCCCACCCAGTCATCCACCCATGTAAAGAAACCTGTAGTAGAATTACCAGGATTCTATGGAATGGAAGGAACTATAGGCAATCTTGTTTTAGAATGGGATAGAAATTTCATCTCATTAAAATGTCTCATTTAGCCATCAGAGAAATGCAAATCAAAACAACTCTGAGATAGCTCCTTACACCTGTCATAATGGCTAAGTTCAAAACCACAGATGACAGCCTATGCTGGAGAGGATGCAGAACAAGAGAAACAATCCTCCATTGTTGGTGGGAGTGTAAACTTGTACAGCCACTCTAGAATACAGTATGGCTATTCCTCAGAAAACTGGGAATCAGTCTCCCTATGAATCCATCAATACCACTATTGAGCATATACCCAAAGGATGCACATTTGTACCCCAAAGGCATTATCTCGACTATGTTCATAGCAGCATTATTCGTAATAGCAAGAAACTGGAAACAACCTAGATGCCCCTCAACTGAAGAATGGATGAACAAACTGTGGTACATCTACACAATGGAGTACTACTCAGCATTTAAAAAAATGACATCCTAAATTCTTCAGGCAAATGGATGGACTTAGAGAGTATCTTCCTGAGTGAGGTATCAGAAGCCCAGAATGATAGACATGGGATGTACTCACTCATAAGTGGATTTTAGACAAAAAGCAAAGAATACCCAAGCTGCAAACTGCAACCTCTAAACAGCTTGAAATTAGAAGGAATTTAAGAGAGACATCCAGAGATTCCCCTAAGAAGAGAAAATAGAGAAGATCACCTTAGCAAATTGGGGTCATAATGGGTTGCAACCAAGAAGACTTGGGAACAAATTGTGAAAGAAGGTGATTGAATAAGAGTAGCAAAGAGGGAGATGGAGGGAGGTGGATATCTTGATAGAGCAAGCCAATATGGGGTTGGAAAGAGACTGGGTGTTAGGGAAATGTCCAGGAACTCACAGGATATCCCTGGCCAAGTCTCCAAACAGCAGTGGAGGGGATGACTAAATGGGACTTCCCCTATAATTAAATGAATAAACTCCCTATGTGCCATCCCAGAACCTACACCCAACAGGGAATGGAGGTGGGGGTGGAGATCCACGGCTGAGCACGGAGCAGAGCTCCTGGTGAAGCTGAGAGCAGGGGAGCAGAGTCTGTATGAGCAGGGGATAGGAATTATGAAGAAGGTTCCCACAGTGATGGCTGGCTGGAGCTTTGAGGGGTTCACTGAATCGGAAATTGCCACTGGAGAACCATTAGAGATCCATTGGGAGAGGGAGCTGGGCCTTCCTGGGTGGGGGGCTTTTGACCAGCAAGAGAAGTGTGTGGAGCCATGAAGGGTGGGATCAGACTGTGTTCCTGCTCATGGGCTGGCACCTTGGATCCCATTCCCTATAGAGGAACACCCAGCCCAGAACTGACTTTTGAAGAGTGAACCAGATATGCCTAGAGTGGGTGCAGTGGGTTGGCCCACCTTGGGATTTCTCACCCTTTGGGGGGAGAGGATGGGTGGGTGGGGATGGGAGAAGCTGTCTGGGAGGGATTAGGAGGGGAGAGATAGCAGGGGGATACATTTATGGAGATGACATTTTAAATGAAAGTTAAATTTAAAAAAGAATGAGAGAATAGGGCAGAATTAGATAGAAGAATGAAATATCAGGAATGAGAGAATTAGAAGGCAAACATTGAAAGAGACAGTCCGACATTTATAGATAGACATAAGGAAAGAGAGAAGAGAATACAGGATCGGAATTCAAATGAAGAGTAAAGAAAAGGTCTGAAGGAAAAAATAATTCACTTAGACTTTTTTTTTAATTTTAGTAGTTAGGATTGAAGGTAGGACCTTTACGAAAGGCACAGAAAGCAAGGACTCTGCCACTGGACTATTTTACTCTTGTTACTTTTGAGTTGGAGACGAGGTTCACTAAGACATTACTGTTTCCTAGTCCCTTGTAATTTATAAATTTTCCCTTTTCTGTGTCTTCTTATTCTATGTGACATATCTTTTCAGTTTTGTTGACATTTGAAGTATTTTTTTTCTAACATGTCATATGCCATTAGTTTTTTATGATTTATTTATTTACTATGTTTACAGCTTTCTGTCTGCATGTATTCATGCAGGCCAGTAGAAGGAACCAGATCTCATTATACATGGTTGTTTTGACAATGTGGTTTCTAGGAATTGAAATCAGGACCTCTGGAAGAGCAACCAGTGCTCTTAACCTCTGGGCCATCTCTCCAGAGTGTCACTAGGGTTTTAATGATATTTATATATGTCTAGATGCTATATTTTATTCATTTTTAATAATACTGAGCTGGGATGTATAGAAGATATATACAAGATTTATTGAGTATATATGCAGTGTTCTGCCTGCATGTGTCAATGCTGGCCAGAAGAGGGCGCCAGATTGCCGTACAGATTGTTGTGAGCCACCATGTGGTTGCTGGGAATTGAACTGATGGTCTCTGGAAGAGTAGCCAGGGTTCTTAAACACTAAACCATCTCTCCAGTCCTGAAGATATACTTTTAAAGGTTTTATTTTTAATTATGTGTGTGTTGGTAGACTTTTTTTCCCTCAGATGAATAGGTAATGTCAGTCCTGGTCTCTTTAGATTGATTTTAGTTTGAAGTCTATTTTGTTAGATATTAGGATGGTTACACCAGCTTGTTTCTTAGGACCATTTGATTGGAAAGTCTTTACTCTGAGCCTATGTCTGTCTTTGAAGTTGAAGTGTGTTTCTTGTATGCAACTGAGGGATGGATTCTGTTTTGTTATCCATTGTGCCACAGTGTGCTTTTGATAGATGAATTGAGTCCATTGATATTGAAGGATATTAATGATCAGTTTTTGTTATGTCTTGTTATTTTTTATGGTAATATGTGTTTTTTCTTCTTTGGGTTTTTTTCTTCTATGGGATTATCAATTGTTTGTGGTTTCATGAGTGCATCTGGTTTCCTTAGGTTGAAGTTTTCCCTCTAGTGTTTTCTATGTGGCCAAATTTGTAAACAGATATTGCTTAAATCCAGTTTTGTTGTAAAATATCTTGCTTACTCCGTCTATGATGATTGAGAGTTTTTCTGAGTATAGTAGTCTGGGTTGGCAGCCATGTTCTTTTAGTGTCTTTATAACATCTGACCAGGACCTTCTTGTTTTCATTGAATAGTCTTGTATTATTCTTATGGGTCTGCCTTTCTAGGTAACTTGGCCTTTTTCTTTTGCAGCTCTTAGTAATTTTTTTTTGTTCCATAGGTTTACTGACATAATTATTATGAGGTAAGCAGACTTTTTGAGGGGTCTAGTCTACTTGGTGTTCTATAAGCTTCTTATTTACTTTTTAGGTTAGAAAAATTTTCTTCTATGATTTTGTTAAATATATTTTCTGTGCCTTTGAGTTGGTATTCTTCTTATTTGATTGAAATTATTCTCAGGTTTGGTCTTTTCATGGTTTTCCAAATTTCCTGGATGTTTTGTGTTATGACATTTTGGTTTTAGTATTTTCTTTAACTGACATATCTATTTCCACTGTTGAATCTTCCACTCCAGAGATTCTCTCTTCCATCTCTTGCATTCTGTTTGTTATGCTTCCATCTGCAGTTCTGGTTTGTTTCTTTGGGTTTTGTATTTCCAACATTGCCTTGGGTTTTGCCTTCTTTATTGCTTCTATTTCAAGTTTTAGTTTCTGGAATGTTTCCCTCACCTGTTTATTTTCTTTTCCTTGGTTTTCTTTCTTTTAGGGACTTGTTAATCTCTTCCCATATTTTATTTGTATTTTCTACTTAAGGGAGATTTTTATATCCTTTTTTAAAGCTTCTATTATTTTCATAAATTTGTTTTTAAGGTTGTTTCCTTCTGCTTCCTCTTCATTGCCATGCTCAGGTCTTGATGTTGTAGAATCACCAGCTTCTTCTGGTGGTGTCTTGCTGACCTTCATGTTGTATTTGTATTCTTGCACCGACATCTGCTCATTACTTCCTCAGTTCACTCTTAGTTAGATTTTAGTCAGCTTTCAGTCAGCTGTGGGCCAGGGTCTGTGGATCTCCAGTTTTAATAAAGGCCACTCTTAGTCCACTGTGAGCCAAGGGTCTGTGGCTTTCCAGCTGTTGTGAAGGTTGCTAGGGTTACCATGTGATAATGCAGTTTGGGGTTGGAGCAGGATTTTTGCTGTGCAATGTCCTGCTAGCTGGGTTTTGGTGGGGTTTTGAACTTGCAGGGGATCTCCCTGCTGACTTGTGTTTAGGGTAGAGCTGGGTAGGAGGGGGTCCAGGGGATATGTGCCCAGCACTACAGGCTTCAGAGACTATTCCATCTCTGCTTGGCCTGGAACTGAGGGGTGCCATTCACCTTTTAGTCAATGGTGGGCCAGGGATCTGTGGCTTTCCAGTTGTCACAGAGGTCACTGAGGTAGCTACGTGATGACATGGTTTTGCCCTTCTTGATTTTAAGGACGACCTGAGTTTAGTCCCCAACACCTTGTTAAGTTTGCAAGTCTCTGCAGTTACAGCTACAAGGATTTGTCTGTTTCTTCTTGACTCTGTAGACACTGCATTCAGTTGTGCAGATCTGTGGATGCATAAACACACCTAAACACACACGTGAATAAAAAGAGAAGAAATGCATCTATTAGAGTAAATAAAATATAGTTAATTTTTTAACATATATAATGCCAAAACTCATGTCAAGAATAAACCAGAAACCTAAAATTAACCTTAAAAAAGGAACCAATTAATCATAGTTCAGTCCCAGCACTCAGGAGACAAGGACAGGCAGAGGTTTATAAATTTGAGGCTAGGCTGGTCTACATAATGAGCTCTAAGCTATCCATGGCTATTTATTGAGATCTTGTTTCAAAAATATATGAAATAAAGAATTAAGCCTAACCTTATAAAATATTTCAGTATTAATCTAGCAATGAGGTATTGTTTACATTGAGTTTAAGCAGAATTAGTTCATCATAATTCCACAGATCTCAATAATTGAATAGAATAAAAGTAAAATGTTAGAGAATAATATTGTAAATTATTTCACAAGTATGTGTTATACATACTGCATGTATCATATGTATGTGTGTGTGTGTGTGTGTGTGTGTGTGTGTGTGTGTGTGTGTATAATTCCTTCTTTTCTGGCTTTTCAATTTTGAGTCTAGGTCCTACTCTGAAGCCCATGCTGGTTCCAAGATGCTGAGTAATTTTTGTCTCCAGAATGTTGGAATTATAGATGTAGTCTACCATACTCAGCTTCAATATTCATCACACCAAAAGTAATCAGTATCTGAAAAATAAAAAGCCTGACTCTACATCTAAGTTAGGAAGTGGAAGAATAAATCTAGAACCCCTACACAGGAAACCAAATGAGGCACGAAGAACACTACACATGTGTAAATAGAAAATCAGCACAAAGAAATTAAAAGAGTAGAAGATGAAATATCTGTAGTATTAATAACATTTGAAGTCTATTAAAAATTAATATATGTGAACTACACATTTGATATTATTAAGGAAAACACCCAAGGCTGAGATATAGCTTGATAATCAAGTACTTGCTTAGAATTCACAAGAGCCTGGATTCAATTCTTATTACTACAAAAACCCTAAATGACAAATCAAAGTAAAGAAACCAACATTTAAGGAATGATAAGGAAAAAATAATGGAAAATAAAGATCTCTCTTGGTAGCCGAACTGTATCTCGACCAAGTATTTATAAAATATTTGTGTAGCAAGTTCATCTTTTGTGCTAAAATATGAACCAAAGTTAAAGAATTTAGTTAAGGCTGATCCGCTGGCATTATTTAAAGTAGAACCAGATAAATCCATCAAATTTAATATACAATATGTAAGTTATATAATATTATATTGAATATATAATACTGTTAAAAAGTACTAAGTTTGGCCAGCTGAGGTAGAATCCAAGGAAGAAGAAGCAGATATCCACCAGCTCAAGGCTGTCCTGATCTACACAGGGAGTTTAGGCCAGTAAGGGCTACATCATGAGAACCTGGTGCTAGGGAGATATCCAAGAACCCACAAGTTGATGCTGGCTAGGACTCCAAGCAATAGTAGAGAGGGTGCCTAAACAAGCTTTCCCATAATCAAATAAATGACCATGATAATTGCCATTATAAAACTTTTATCTAACAAGTGATGGGAGCAGAAGCAGAGATCCACAGTTAAGTACCGGGTCAAGCTCTCGGTCCAGCAGAAGAGAGGGAGGAGCGTGTATATGAGCAAAGGCATAAGGATCATGAGGAAGAGACCCAAGAGAAGGCTGACCAGGCTAACAGTGGGAGCTCACTGTCTCTGAAAAGACAGCTGAGGAACCTTCATGGAAAGGAACTAAACCCTACTAATGTAGATGACAGTCAAACAGCATGGGCAGTTTGTGGAGCCTCTTGTAGATGGGCAAGAGTTTATTCCTGGGGCATCAACTAGTTTCTTGGAGCCCATCTCCTAGGAGAAACAGCTTACTCAGCCTTGATAATGGGGGAAGGGACTACCTCAATTGGAAATGCTATACCTAGCAACTCACCTTGAGAGTCTTTGCCATCCCTGGGGAATGGAAGAGACTCTCTGGTGGGGGGGGGGGAGGCAGAAGAACAGGGAAGAGGGTAGGGAGGGAGAGCAGTGGTGTATATAGAAAAAAAACTTTTTAAATCAAAATCAAAGATAAATAAATAAATAGCATTCACTGTGAAAGCTCAGACCAATCTTTTCCACCCACTGCAATGCAGTGCTGAGATTCGGCCCAAGCCTAGACTTGTCGTCAATAAACCCCTTTGTATTTTTATCAAATATGAGCTTTGTGGTGGTCTTGTTGGGGGCTCACAACATGGGCCCAACATCACTTGAGTGTTATGGCACCTTTCTAATCACAACTGATCCTTCAGCCTCCTCTAATCAGAACCACAGAATCTTAATTGCATAACAAATGGCCCATATAACATCTTTAAACTCCCGTCTGAAACTTCACAAGCCAAGCCTCCGTTTTCTGTATTGCTTTCAACAGCCTTACCTTCCAAACTCTGACAAAACAGTTCACTGAGATTTCAACACTCAACGTTTTTATAATCCAGAGTTCCAAAGTCCTACCACAGTCTTCTCCCAAACATTGCCGGTTCCTCATATCAATGCCCTACTATCCTGGTACCAACTAGTGTTAGTTATGGTCTCTATTGCCGTGATAAAACACCATGACCAAAGCAATTTTGGGAAGAAAGAGCTTACTTGGCTTATGTTTTCATATCACTGGTCACCATTAAAGGAAGTCAAGATAGAAACTCAAACAGGACAAGAACCAGGATGTAAGTGCTGGTGCAGAGGCCACGGAAGGATGCTGCTAACTGGCTTGTGCCTCAAGGCTTGCCCAGTGTGCTTTCTTTTATTTCCTTTCTTTGGGGGGTTTTTCAAAACAGTGTTTCTCTGTGCAGCCCTGGCTGTTCTGGAGTTTGCCCTATAGACAAGGCTGACCTTGAAGTCGTAGAGATTCTCTTGCCTCTACCTTCTGAATGCTAGGATTAAAGGCGTGCACCCCCACCATCTGGCTCAGCTTGCTTTCTTATGGAATCTAGGATAACCAGGCCAGGTGTGAAACAACACACAATGGGCTGGGAATTCTCTCATTAACCACTAATTAAGAAAATGTTCCTCACCTTAGGTCAACTTGACGTAAAATATCAGCAAAGAGCGAATAAAAAAAGGGAGGGGGAACCACTGGCATTCACAGTCCACACCTTTAATCCCAGCATTCAAACTCTGTGAGTTTGGGACTGGCCTCACTTACAAAGTGAGTCCCAGGACATCCAGAGCTGTTATAAAGAAAAACCCCATGTTTAACATCCCCCCATAAAAGGTGGAATATCTGGAAAGATTCTGAATGGAGAAGACATTTAAGGCCAGGACCTTGGTGTAAGGCTTCAGTCACCAGGAGGGATCTGGGCAAGATGGAAGGACCTGCTGATATCCAAAGTTAGTGGACCATTAAGGTTCCTGTGTAGATGGGGAGTATGAGGTGGAATAACTTGGTCTTGCTCCCCTCAGAGACCACTGACTCCTTGGTTAGAGACAGGGCACCGGAGGAAGAAGAGAGAACCCGAGGCTTGTAAATTCTGAGCTTGGCTCCTTCCCACTGCTAGCCTCCGGGTTTCCAAGTGCCTCAAGAAACCCCAAGGAACCCAGAAGTCCCTGTGCAATCAAGCCTCCAAATGCATCGAGACCCTACAAGGAACCTATGTTTTCTAGTATTCCAAGGAGTATCAATGCAACTAAATTTTGGAATACATCAAGGTCCCCCACAGCTGCCAAATGTCCAAGCACCAGGAAACAGTAAAATTGAATCAGTTCTTCAGGTGTTTCAGGTCCTCATGGGAACCCTGCTGGCCATGGTTCCACAGGTGCTCTGGTTCCCTCAGACTCTGCAGGGATGCGAGATTTCCCAAATGCTCTGAAATGCCAGATCAAAGTGAAAGAAATAAAAAGATTAGTTTCCAGTAAGAACTCCTGACTTTAGGATAACGGTAGAAAAATCCACCTTTCACCTTTAGTCACATAACAGGATATCTTGCAAAACATCTTGACCTTGTGACTAACCATAGAAAGTCCCTGAGGGTGCAGGGCGGAAAGTCCCCAGATCTGTAAAGTACCTGAAAGCAAGCCAGCCAATGGCAAAACAGACAGACCACCTCCACCTTGTTTCCCCTGCCAAGTTCCACACTCCCTGCAGCCCACCAATCCGAAAGCACCCTGTACCCAGTTACCCCAAGTGACCCAGCTTGTGGTTTCTGTCTTTAAAAGCCAGCAGTTCCCCAACTCTAACAACTCCTCCATCATCTCGCTGCTGAGTGCCTGTGACGAATTCCCTGTAGGCTTGTACAGAGCTCCTGCAATAACCCTTGCCTTTGCATCTGGATAACCGTGGTCTGCAGTGGTCTCTCTGGGGTCGTTCCTTGGGCAGAACACAGGGAACACTTCCTGTACACCACAAAGCATTCAAGTGTCGGAGAATCAGATCAAAGACTGACTCTGTTTTGTCCCTCTCTCCCGAGACAGAAAAGCCACTCTCCTATCAGCCCCCCTGTATGGTTAACCAGAATTCCCCACTCCATGTGCTGCTACACCGCTTTGGGCAGCTAAGGAAAGTTGTGGAATGGGAACATGTATGCACCCAGGACAGGACCCCACATTTTCCTTCAACTCTGGTACACCCTGGATCTATGCAACAGTTTCATAGGAGCTCATGGGGAAAGTTAATATGTCTCCAGTGAAATCCTGGACTTTCTACTCAAGTTTCCTTAGTCCCTGGTATGTCCAGACAAACCTATCTCTCTTCATCACTCTCTTTTTGGCATCAGAATTCTTAGAAGGATATTCTCTCTCTCTCTCTCTCTCTCTCTCTCTCTCTCTCTCTCTCTCTCTCTCTCTCTCTCTCTCTCTCTCTCTCTCTCTCTCTCTCCCTCCCTCCCTCCCTCCCTCCCTTCCTTCCTGCTTGATTCTCTGTCTTACTCTCTGTGTCTCTCTCTCATCCTGTCTCTCCCCATCTCCCCAGCTCTCTCTCATACCCTCTCTCTCTGGTATTGATAGAGACAGCCTTTCCATTAATCATTATTTAAATAGAGGGACTGTCCTGAAGCTCTCCTGTGGCACTCTTCTGTCCTTCTATAAGGACAGAAAGTGTAGGGGTTACAGGCACATGCCACCAACACACACAAATAAATTTGCTTTTTCACACTGAGTCTAAATCTATCTTGCCAAGGAAAGCCTTGAATTTTTGTGATCTGCTTGCTTTTGTCCCCTGATTATCTAGCAGATGAGAATTTTGACAGAAATTATAAAGAAATTCCAGTTGGAAATCCTGGGGAAGTGAAAAAGGGGGGATTGTGGGAGCCAGAGGAATTACAAGGACACCACAAGAACATGGCCAAAGAGTCAAATAACCAGGGATCATAGTGGCTCCCAGAGACTGAACAAATAATCAGGGAGTCTGCATAGAACTAAATAAATCCCCTGAATATATGTTTTATTTGTGCAACTTGGTGTTTTTATAGGATTTCTAACAGTGGGATTTGGAGTGTCTCTGACCATTTTGCTTGCTTTTGGGACCCTTTTTTCCTGTGTGTTGCCTACTCCAGCTTTGACAATGAGGGTCTGTGCCTAGTCTTATTGTAACTTGTTATGCCAAGCTTGGTTGTTTTCCCTGAGAGACCTGCCCCTTTCTAAAGGTAACCAGAAGAGGAGTGGATCAGGCTGAAAGGTGTGGTGGGGAGAAGGGTCTGGGAGGAGAGACGGGAGAGGAAACCACAGGGAAATAAATATAAGGGAAAAACAAATAAAAGACAAAACATGCTCACTGGGTTTTCTTTTTACTTTTTATTCTTTTTGTTTCTTGAAATAAGGTTTTTCTGTGTAACAGCTCTAGCTGTTCTGGAGCTCAATTAATAAACAAGGCCTTGAGCTCACAGAGATCTCCCTGACTCTACCTCGTGAGTCCTGGGATTAAATGTGTATTCTCCCACCACCCAGCCCATGCAGTTTTCTTTCCCAACTAAATTGGGTCAAATTTTGTTATGTATGAAATAATTATATAAATGGTAGTTTTCCTTATCTGGCCCATGCTGGCCTCCAGGTTCTAGCAATATGCTTCCTGCTTCCTTAATACTGAGATCCCAGATGTGTGCTAAATGTCTGTGTTACTGTGAACTTATTTTTATAACTAATGTATCATTTATCCTTTTTCATTAAATAGTTTTTTGAGAAACTTTTAATGTATACTATTTCACATTGTAAAATATCAAAACTTTAAAACTACTGGAAGTAGAGATCACAGTCACGAAAGATGCTTTGCTGTGGGGCTGGAGAGGTGGATCAGTGAGTCTCAGAAATTCTTGTTTATCAAGGAATCTGGATCAGCTCCCAGCTCCCACCACCCAGCTCACAACCATCCAATTGTAACTCCAGTCCCTGGTGATCTGAGTCCATCTCCTGGTCTCCTAAAACCCTAACCATGCCCATGTTGTGCATACATACACATGTGCCTGAAAAAAAAAAAAAAAAAAAAAAACCTCATGCACAGAACCATAGATTGCTTGTCGATCGTGAAGCCTGGAGTTTGGTTCCTATCACCTTGTTCAGGAATCCCATCAGTATCAGTACCTGTACTTCCAAGTTTCATGGTTTCTAAAACCCCTTTCTAGGCTTGAGGCACCCACACACAAACATAACTATAAATAGAAAGGCACCATTTAACAAAAAATGACTTAATATGGCTGTGGTAGATTGTGCATTTAAAGCCAAGATTTGTGACTAAAGCAGGCTAATCTCAGCATCACCTAATCTTTACTCCCAGAACCTGATTTAAAGAAATAGGTCAGGTATGGTGGCTCAGGTCTTGAATACCAGCACTTAAGAGGTTAAGAGGAGCTCTCTGAGATTGAAGCCAACTTGATTTACACAGTTCCCAGTATAGCCAGGGCTATGGAGAGAAACTGTTTGAGCGCTCTCTCTCTCTCGCTCTCTCTCTCTCTCTCTCTCTCTCTCTCTCTCTCTCTCTCTCTCTCGTCATTCTATGTAATCTTGCTGGTCTAGAACTCAGAGATGTCTCTACCTCTGTTATAGGAATGCTATACCAGGAAAGTTTTGGCAACTGATCCCTGGTTGACCTCAATGTCACTCTGTAGCCCAGCCTGCCCTTGAACTTTGACTTTCCTGGCACAGCTTTCCAAGTAGCTAGGGATACAGGTCTGTCCCTTCAGGCCTGCCTCTTATGTAGCCTTTGATAACACTAAGAGTATATTATTATTCCTTCCACTTTAAAACCTAGAGACTCATGGAGAACTCATGGATGTGTTGCTGCTTCTTGAGGCAGGGTCTTTTCTGTCACCCAAGCAGGCTATGGAGATGCTGTGTCATTACAGCTGGCCTTAATCCTGATCTTCCTTCCTTTAGTTACTATGCAATACTGGTCTGCTATATCAAGCTGATATGCAAGGCATTAAGTGTACCTAACTCTGTTTATTGACCAAGGGTTTCTCTGTGGAACATCCCTGATTATCCTGGAACTCTCTTTGTACACCAGACTGCCCGCAAACTCATAGAGATCCTCCTGACTCTGCCTCCCACTTGTTGGGATTAAGGGTGTGGGCCACCAAGCTCAGTGTGTAAACCTTATATAATGTTTCAAAATTGTATTGATTCACTACAAAGCCCTCAAAAATGGGGCAACATGGAGAATTATTAGTGATTAGTGTATGGGGAACACAAATATTTTAAATTCCTCCTGTAAAATCCCATGTTAAAAAAAAACACTTAGCAAAAAAATTAGTAAACCAAAAGCAAGACACAATTGTAATCCCAGGATGTAGGAGGCTCATCTAAACCTTTTCAATCACAGGACTGTGTGAGCTATAGATTGACACTTTGCCTGAGCAAAACAACAGAACCCAAAGGAATGATGTGAAGTTCAGTGGACAGAGCAGACTATCATCAGCATCAAATATATTGTGTGGTGGACCAAACTGCTAATTGTTAATTCAAGATACTATAGGTTATCATTAGCTACAAAGAAATTTCTAAGCCTGTTAAAAAAAAAAAAAAAACACAGGTTCCATCTTTTTAAAAAAAAAATGGAGTAGTGGCTAGGGCACACCTTTAATCCCAGCACTTGGGAGGCAGAGAAAGGTGGGTCTCAGCTCTCCACCCACCAGGTAATACAGGCTTATAATAACCAAGCTGCTTTCCAGAGGCATTAAATGTGCCTAAATTCTTTTTTATATGCATAGTTTCTCTGTGTAACAACCATGATTATTGTGGAAACTTGCTTTGTACATCAGACTGGCCTCAAACTCTTAGAGATCTGCCTGCCTCCCCCTCCCAAAAGCTGGGATTAAAGGTGTGTGACTACAGAATGGGAGGGTCTGTTGGAGGTGACGGGGGAAAAAGGGGTGGAGCACAAGGAAGGGTCCTGGAAAGAGAAGACATTTAAGGCCAGGTCTTTGGATTAGAGTTTCAGTCACCGACAGGAACCCGGTCAAGATGGGAGAGCCTGATGATATCAAGAGTAAGTTGGCCACCGAGGCTCTTGGGTAGATGATGAGGGTGGGGTGGCTGCACTATTTCCCAACAACAACGAATACATGTTCTTTTCCTTCACACCTTCACCAGCATGAACTGTTGTTGCTTTTATTTATCTTGGCAATTCTAAGATAATATCTCAAAGTACTTTTAATTTACATTGATCTGATAGACAAAGATGTTGGGGGGGGGGTTGTTGCTGTTTACTAGCTTGATTTTTTGAGGCCAGGTCATTCTATAGTCCCAGCTGTCCTGAAGCTCTCTGTGTAGACTAGCTGTTCAAGACCTCGCAGAGATCCTCCCACCTCTGCCTCCTGAGTACCGGGATTGAAGGCATGTACCACCACACCCAGCCTGCTTAACATTTTTAATTTGATTTTTTGTTATTAAGATAGAATTTCTTAGTGCAGTCCTGGATATTCTGTAACTCCTGGTGTTTTGTAGGCTGCCCTTCAACTCAGAGATTCTCTGGCCTCTTCCTCTTTAGTACTGTGATTAAAGCTGTGTGTGTGACCATACCCTGTTAGGCCTATTTGTTCTTTCAGTTCTTTTTCAAACATTCACTTTATATTCTAAATATTACCCCTTTGTCGGTCCTGTCGGGTGACGAAACACTTTCTGGAGAAATGTCTTACACAGATTTGTACTTACTCCAGATAGTAATCTTGATAAAAGAACAAGACGTGAAGTACATTTACCAAGGTCTAATTTTTCTGAGTTTTATAGGGGTTCTTTAAAGACTGGTAAATAGCAGATATGACAAAGATAGTTTAGTGTAGGCTTCACACCCAGGTCAGTTGTAGTTTGCTTAGACAGAGTTCATTTCTTGAGTGTGTGTGTGTCTGTATTATACATTTGATTTTTTTTTCATCATTTGAGATAGGTTATCTGTAGTCCAGTCATGCTTCCGTGCTGCTATGTAGTGAAAGCTGAACTTCAATTTTTGATCTCCACCTCCCAAGCCAAGGAAAGCCTACTCTACCAACCTGCTGTGTAGAGTTGATAAAACGGGCCTGAATTCTGTAAAGGTTTAAAGATTTGACAATTAAATGTAATGGCCTCTGATGTGTCTACATGGGGAACATTCAGTCAGTGATGCCTCCAGCACATTGGGAAGTTTATTTGTTTGTTTTTAATAATATTTATTTAAATTTTTAGCATACCTACCGCTCTTGCCTCTTGCCTCATCCCAGTCATCCCCTAGACTCCCTCCCACCCCCTCCTCTATCCATTCCTCACAGAGAGCAAGAAATTCAAAGGTGAGTCAATGCAGTCTGTCATATCCAGGTAAGGTAGGACCAAGCTCCTCCTCCCAATATTGAGGCTGAGGAAGGTGTTCCTCTGTAGGGTATGGGCTCCGATAGGACAGTTCATGTACTAGGAATAAATTCTGGTCCCAATGCCAAAAGCTCCATGAACTGCCAAGCCATTCAATGGCTATGTATATTGAGAGGGCATATTTCAGTCCCTTCAGGTTCTCTAGATGTCAGTTCAGAGTCAGTGAGCTCCCAATAATAGCTCTGGTCAGCTGTCTGTGGATTTCCTCTTGACCTCTTTGCTTCTATAATCTCTTCTCCCTCACTCCAACAGGACTGAGAGCTGGACCAAGTGCGTATCTCTGTATCTCTGTATCTCTGTATCTCTGTATCTCTGTATCTCTGTATCTCTGTATCTCTGTATCTCTGTATCTCTGTATCTCTGTATCTCTGTATCTCTGTATCTCTGTATCTCTGTATCTCTGTATCTCTGTATCTCTGTATCTCTGTATCTCTGTATCTCTGTATCTCTGTATCTCTGTATCTCTGTATCTCTGTATCTCTCTGTAGCTCTCTGTAGCTCTCTGTAGCTCTCTGTAGCTCTCTGTAGCTCTCTGTAGCTCTCTGTAGCTCTCTGTAGCTCTCTGTAGCTCTCTGTAGCTCTCTGTAGCTCTCTGTAGCTCTCTGTAGCTCTCTGTAGCTCTCTGTAGCTCTCTGTAGCTCTCTGTAGCTCTCTGTAGCATCTATTTACATCAGTTTCTGGATAAAGGTTCCATAATTACCATTAGGGTGCTCATGAATTTGATTGTAGGAGAAGTTCAGCTTAGGCACCCACTTCAATATCACTTGGAGTTTTAGCTGAGGTCATCTTTGTGAGTTCTTCAGTATTTCTCTAACATGAAATTATCACTAACACTACAATGGCACCCTCTATCAAGGTATCTATTTCACTTTTCTCCCTCTCTGTCCTTTCTCCAACTCAACCATCTCATTCCATAATGTCCTTAAGCCACGTCCCCTTCCTACTTCTCCCTCAATGGTCCAAATTTACTCAGGATATTTTCTCTATCTTAACTTTCCAAGAGGGTTCATAAACGTCTCTTAGGGTTATCTTTGTTACCTAATTGCTTAGGGGTTGTGGATCCTAACTTGATTATTCTTTCATTTATGTCTAAAATTACCTTATGAGTGAATAAAAACTAGGTTTGCTCTTCTACATTGGTGTTATCTCACTAAAGATGATCTTTTTAGAGTTCCATCCATTTTCCTTCAAATTTCAGAATGTTATTTTCTTATTTTACTGCCAAGTAGTACTCCATTGTGTAAATGTACCACATTTTTTAATCCATTCTTCAGTTAAGGTGCATCCGTTTGTTACCCCTGATTCCAGATAATGCTGCTATAAATATAGCTGAGAAAATATCTCGGGGGTAAAAAAGGTGGATTCTTTGGTTATATGCCCAAGAGTCATATTGCTGGATCACTGGGTAGATTGAGCCCCAGTTTTCTGAGAAATAGCATTACTAATTTTCAAAGTTGCTATAAAAGTTTAAAATCCCACCAGCAATGACATTTTTTCTTTTTTGTTTTGTATGTTCATTTTATTATTTTTTAATGTCTTTTTTATCCATGTATCTCTCTGCTCCCCTCCCATCCCTCCTCCCAGTCAGCATTCCCCTCCCCCCAAATGACAAGAAGCTCCAAGGTTGGTCAGCTCAGCATGGCAATCTACTCAAGGAAGGTCTGATTTCCTCATCCCAAAATCAAAACTGGGTTAGCTGTTCCACGCAGGAAATTGGCTCCAAGGTACCCGCTCATGCACAAGAATACAGTTTGATCCCACCCCTTGAGGTTCCACATACTGCCCATGTCAATGAACAGTTGCCTACCCTTGAAGAGCCCATCTCTTTCTCCCCCGATTGTTCCCCAGTGGCTGCTCTTGATTCAGTGAGATCTCCATAACTCCAGCTAGTCATCACTATGGGAATTACCCATAATCCCTATCCCATTGCTCTCATACAGACTCTCTTCCCCTGCTTTCAGCTGGACCAGGCATTCTGCCACCACCTATATTCATTGTTGGATGCAGGTTCTGTGGTGACACTTAGGATAGTTATTCATTTGGTTACAGTGGAAGTCCTGTTTAGACACCCCCTCCTCTACTGGTTGGAGACCTAGCCAGGGACATCATGTGCATTCTTGGAAGTTTCCCTAGCACCTGGTCTTTTTCCAAACACCTTGGCTTCCTCTATCAAGATATACATGCTTTTTTTCTCCCTCTTTGTTGCTCCTCTCACTCAACCATCTTCTTCTCTCATGATTTATCCCCACCTCTTCTTGGTTGCAACCTGTAATGATCTCAGTTTGCTAAGATGACCTTATTTATTTTCTGTTCCTAGGGGAATCTCTGGTTGTTCTCTTAAGTTCTTTCAGATCCCAAGCTGCTAAGGGGTTGTAGTTTGCAACTAGAGTATTCTTTGCATTTTTGCCTAAAATCAGTTTATGAGTGAGTATATTCCATGCCTCTCTTTCTGGGCTTGTGATACCTTGCTCAGAAGGACATTCTCCAAATCCATCCATTTGCCTGAAAATTTTAGGATGTCATTTATTTTTTTACTACTGAGTAGTACTCCATTCTGTAGATGTATCAGAGTTTCTTAATCCATTCTTCATTTGAGGGACATCTAGGTTGTTTTCAGGTTCTTGTCATTATGAATAATGCTGGATGACCATAGTTGAGCTAATGTCTTTGGGGGTATGAATGTGCATCCTGTGGGTATATGCCAAATAGTGGTATTGCTAGATCCTTGGGGATATTGATTCCCAGTTTTCTGAGGAACTGACTACTGCATGTCAGAGTGGCTATACAAGTTTACGCATCCACCAACAATGGAGTAGTGTTTCACTTGTTCTGCATCCTCTCCAGTATAGGCTTGATCTTAGTCATTCTGGCAGGTGTAAGGTGATATCTTAAAGTTGTTTTGAATTGCCTTTCTTTGATGGCTGAGGATGTTGAGCAGTTTTTTAAATGCCTTCCAGCCATTGTAATTCTTCTGTTGAAAATTTCCTTTTCAGCTCTTAACCCCATTTTTAATTGAGTTATTTAGGTTTTAGGGCTCTCGTTTCTTGAGTTCTCTATATATTTTAGAGATCAGTTCTCTGTCAGGTGTAGGGTTGGTGAAGATCTTTTCCCATTCTTTAGACTGTCACTTTGTTTTATTGACTGTGTCCTTTGCCTTATAGACTTCTCAGTTTTAGGAGGTCCCGCTTACTAATTGTCGTTCTTAGTGTCTGAGCTACTGGTGTTATATTTAGGAAGTGTTCACCTGTACCAATGTATTGGAGGTATTTCCCACTTCCTTTTCTATCAAGTTCAGTGTAGCTGGGTTTATGTTGAGGTTTTTGATCCACTTGGATTTGAGTTTTATGCAGGGTGATAAGTATTGATCTGTTTGCATTCTTCTATATACTAACTTCTGGTTATGCCAACACCATTTGTTGAAGATACTATCTTTTTCTCATTCAATACTTTGGGCCTATTTTTCAAAAATCAGGTGTTCATAGGTATGTGTTAATGCTGGGGTCTTAAATTTGAAACCATTGATCCATAAGTCCAATTTTTTTTCCAGTACAAGGCTATTTTTATTACAGTAGCTCTATAGGATAGTCTGAAGTCAGGGATGGTGATTCCTCCTGAAATTCTTCTATTGAGCAGGATTGTTTTGACAATCCCAGGTTATCTGTTATTCCATATGAAGTTGAGTAGTTTTATTTCAAGGTCTGTGAAAAAATTGTGTTAGAATTGTGGTGGGGATTGCATTGAATCTATAGATTGCTTTTGGTAAATCTGCCATTTTTACTATATTGATCCTACTTATCCAGGAAGATGGGAAATCTTTCCATTTTCTAATATCCTCTTCAATTTCTTTCTTTAGTGATTTAAAGGTTTTTGTCAAACAGGTCTGATACTTCTTTGGTTAGAGTCACTCCAAGATATTTGATGCTATTTTCAGCTATTATAAATGGTGATGTTTCCCTTATTTCTTTTTCAGCCTTTTTATCCTTAGTGTAGAGAATTGCTATTGATTTATTTTTTAGTTAATCTTGTATCCTGCTAATTTATGAAGGTGTCTATCTGCTGTAGGAGTTCCCTGGTAGAATTTGGGGGTCACTTATGTATAACATCATATCCTCTACAAATAGAGATAGTTTGACTTCCTCCTTTCCAATTTGTATCCCCTTTACCTTCTTTTGTTCTCTTTATGCTTTAGCTATACATTCAAGAATTATATTGAAAGATAGAGAGAGTGAGGACAGCCTTGTCTTGTTCCTGATTTTAGTGGAATGGCTTAGAGTGTTTCTCCATTTAGTTTGATGTTGGCTGTTGGCTTGCTTTATATCACCTTTATTATATTTAGGTATTTTCCATGTACACCTGATCTCTCCAGGATTTTTATCATAAACGAGTGTTGGTTTTTGTCAAAGGCTTTTTCAGCATCCAATGAGATGATCATGTGGGTTTCACTTTGTTTACCTGATGGATGACATTCACAGTTTTTTGTATGTTGAACCATTCCTGCATCTCTGGGATGAAGCATATTTGGTCACCATGGATGATTTTTTTTTGATGTGTTGTATTTAGTTTCTCAAAATGTTATTGATCTTTTTTGCTCAATGTTCATGAGGAAGACAGGTCTGTAATTCTCTTTCTTTGTTTCATCTTTTAGTGGGTTGGGTATCAGTGTGATTGTGGCCTCATAAAAAAAAATTCAGCAATGTTCCTTCAGTTTCCACTGTATGGAACAGTTTGATGAGTATTGGTGATAGTTCATCTTTAAATGTCTGGTAGAATTCTGCACTGAAACCATAAAATCATGGGATTCTTTTACTTGGGAGACTTTTAAAAACAACTTTGATTTCCTTTGCAGTTATAGGTCTGTTTAGGTCTTTAATCTGATCTTGATTTAATTTTGGTAAGTTTTATCTGCCCAGAAAGCTGTCCATTTCTTTTAGGTTTTACATTTTAGTGGAGTATAAATTTTCTAAGTATGACCTGATGATTCTCTGGATTTCCTGGGTATTTGTTGCTACGTCCCCCTTTTCATTCCTGATTCTGTTAATTTTTATGCTCTCTCTGCCTTTGGGTTAGCTTAGATACATAATATTCTAACTAATTTTTTTAATTGAAGAGTTTATCAGTAGAGACCATTGGTTAAATCTTCTAGAACTGAATTGCTCTCCTGTCTCACAGTTATAGCAAAAGCAACTGTAGGACTAGTGTCTTCCTTCAGGTTTGTTAAAGCAGGAAGCCAAATTTCAAAAAGGAAGGGTAATAAACATCCAATTAGATAAGAATACAGCTATTAGGTACTTAGTAGCTGCTTAAGAGATCTGGATCTCTAATCTGAGCATGTGTGAAACAGGGGGATAAGAAGTTCATGATCATTCTCAGTCTTACAGTGAGTTTGAAAACAGCCTGAACTGCAGAAACCTGATGCCATTCTCTACTCTCTCTGGAGATGTAGCCTTTGGAATCAAGAGATGTGAAGCTTGGGAGATGATACAGCTAAAGTCCTTATCACCGAGCTTGAGAACCTAGGTTATATTTTCATGGTTTTACAGGGTAAAAGAGGAAAACCTATATGTTGTCTTGTAGCCTACACAAAGGTACTCTGGCAGAATCCTGACAAAATACATTCACAAAAAGACACGAATAACGTTTTTCAATATATTTTAATTTTTCTTCTTTATTACCCATTATTGGGGATTTATTCCAGGATCTCTCATAAAGCTAGAGAAGTGTTCTACCAATGAGCCTCACCTGCTTCATTACTTCATTAAATTTTCATATATGTGTAGATATCAAGAAAGATTCCCAGAACATGGCCAGTAAACTGAGGCCTTCTTTCACACAGGTTTCCAGAACAAGTAAGAAGTCACTGGAAGCTCCATAATCCTCTAGCTGGGAGTGGCTAGACCTGTAGGAGAAAACTGAGAGTTTTTTTAGTACTGATTAAGTGCAGTTTAGTCCCCCACAGAAAGACAATGTTATTTGAATACTGATTTATCCTAGGGACAAATGTGAACAGAATCAAAGTCATAATCTGGCTTATACCTCTGTGAACAAGTTGGGGGAAATTTGGGGTAATTAAGACCTCCAGTGACCTTGGGTCCTAGAGTGAGTCTCTAAGTGTCCTAGGAAGATTGAGCTCTATTGATATATTATTGCTGAAAGGAGTGACACTCAGAAAGGTCTAAGCCTGAGAAGGGTTTTCCCCATCAAGAAAGGGTTAGACAATCAGATGTGATGGGGAACTCCTTTTATACAATTAAAAAGAAGGCAGAGGCAGTGGGGTCTCTATAATTTGGAGGCCAGTCTAATATTTAGAGTGAGATATAGGACAGCAAGGGCTATATAGAAAGAGCCCATAACAGTTAAAGAAATAGAACAAGATAAAGATAGATATAGAAATAAAGAGGGATAGGAAGAAAGACTGAAAGAAAGACTGAAAGATGAGAAAGAAAGGAAGGAAGGAAGGAAGGAAGGAAGGAAGGAAGGAAGGAAGGAAGGAAGGAAGGAAAGAAGGAAGGAAGGAAGGAAGGAAGGAAGGAAGGAAGGAAGGAAGGAAGGAAGGAAGGAAGGAAAAAAGAGTGATGGCAATTGAAAGGATGATGAAGGACCCTTGTCAACAGAAAGTGTAGAGGCCCCTTTCCTAAGTGAACAGCAGGAAGTGGAGACCAAATTTATTTCAGGCTGCAGCCCCAAGAAGGGAGGAGTCCCAAGATCTTTGGCTCAAGGTTTTGTTGTTTTCTCACTCCCCAAAAAATCATCATTGAGTACATCTGTTCAATATAAAAAAGATGCACTAAATAAGGCCAAGTTTCCTTAGTGTGGGGCTGGAAACTGTGTGATGCCACATGACGGGAAGGTCTGATTGATATGAGTAGATAAAAGGTGGAGAGGCTAGGAAGGGTCTAGATGGAGAAGAGATTTAAGACTAGATTCTTGAAGTAGAGCTTTAAACACTAGGAGGAATCAGACAAGATGGAAAAACCTTCTGATGCCCAAGTTGATTTAGTCACACAGTCTTCAATGTAGATGATGAGAATTAAGTGGGAGCACTTTGGTCTTTCCTAGCACAGAGGCCCATCATTAATTGTCAGGAAGCAGAGGGCAGTAGTAGGGAAAGGAAGACATGGGACATGTAAACTCTGGATGAAGACTTTCCCCACTGTCAGCCTCCCTGAAATCACAATATTATGTTAACACAGGAGATACTTGTATTTTTATTACAATGTTGAGAAAACTTAGAAGTAGAGAGGAAGGATGAGGCCCACATATTATTCCTGCTCCAAAGGAAGTCTGATGCAAAAGCTAGGAAATCAATGGGTAAGACCTGGGGGTTGTGTAGCCTCTCTGATCCATTTCTCAATTTCCAGGTTATCCAGTAAAGGACAATACTCCACTCAGACAACAGAAAAGTATGCTTTTGTATCCAACTGCATCCAGAGAATCTCCAATAAATACAGAATACTCAAAGTTAGATCTCCAGTTTCTTCAAGATCCCTTCTCACACTCTAAGTCTCAAATGACTTCATATACACTGGGAGAATCCAGTTTCCAAATGTCTGAAGAACCACCAAAACACCTCAAGAAGAAGCAAGATATAGCTCAAAGTCACATAGTGCCTCCAGGAATTTCAAATCAATCAAGCTTTCAAAGATATCCAGTCCCAGTGAACCAATTTAGTTACCCGAGATCTCAAAGTCCCCCATTTCCTACTGGAACATCCATGCAAGCAAGTCATCAATGGCCTCCAGGCCCCACCAGCAAACTAAGTCAGCAAATGTCTCAAAGTCCCTTACTTACTACAGAAACCCTCATGCAATCAAGCCTCCAAAGACACCCAGTCTGTGAAAGCAAACTAAGTCACCAAGTGTTTCAAAGTTCCCTGGTTCCTACAAGAACTTCAATGGAATCAAGTTTTCAATGTCACCTAGTCCATACCAGCAAACTAAGTCAGCAAATGTCTCATGGTTTTGTACATCCTGTAGGAAACCCAACGCAATCAAGTCTCCAAACGCATCAAATTCCTGCAAGCCAACAACATTGCCAAATATCTCAAAGTCCCCTTGCTGCTGAAGCCACCTCAACTCAATCAAATCCCCAATGTCATCCATACTTTAAAAGGTACCTAGGTACCCAAATGTCCCCAGGACTATCAACAATAACAAGCCCCTGTGAATTTCCAGATCATCTGATGAATGCAGGTCCCCTAACATCAAGAACCCACCCAGTGAATCCAAGGCCCCAGTTACCTTCTGGTTCCTCAGGGAGTTATGTTTTTGACGATTCTCTAGATTCTCTGGAATCGCTGGACAGAGATCATGAAGTTCCCCCCAGTTCTCCAAAGAAACAGAAAAAGATACGCACAGTGTATTCTAAGAAACATAAGCTCCTGTTGCAAGATTTTTTTATGAAGTGCAAGAACCCAAGCATGGAGGATCGTATGAAGCTGGCAAATGAGATTGGTGTGACACCAGACCATATTCAGGTCTCATTTTTTCTCCCCCCCTCTCTTCCTTGAGCATCTAAATTTCTATCAAAACCCATATATCTAGTGTTTCTACAATGCTTAGGGCAACTTTGCAAAGTTTTAAACATTGGATATGTGTGTATCCAGGACTAGACAGGCATTCTACCACAACCCAGGTACCACCATGGAGCCACATTATGTCCCCATATATTTTCAGGGACTTAGACATCAGGGATACTAGTAGCACCCAGACCTTCTAGCTGAAGTTCCCCTAGTCCTTTGGGTTGAGGCCATGACCATCCTACCTTTGTGCCTCCTTTTTGGGCATCGAGAAGGGCGTAGAGCCAAGCTTTCCATGCAGTCCCTTCTCCTTGTGCCCCAGGCTTTGGCATACAGGAGGAGCTAACCTCTCCTTTGTCTTTCCAGGTCTGGTTCAAAAACCGAAGGGCTAAGGACAAACGGAAAAATTCCCAAAATGCTTCAGAAGTGCCAGAGACAGGTGAAGGTTCTAAAGCTGTTTCTGAGTCAACCAGTTACAATGGTCACTTATCTGTCTTTTCCTCTGCCAATGAAGAGTCCATATTTCCAGGTATGCCTGCTGTAGGCACCATTCCCAACCTTAACTCCTGCCTGGAAGCTTCTCTCCATGGTGATCAGGTGTATTTCTAAAAAGAACTTATTTGATTTCCCATCCCCAGCCTACCATGACCAACCAGAAAGAAATGATGCCACGCCTGATCCAGAAGTAGCCTCAGATCAACTTACAACACCCATTGTAGCTGGATCCCAAGAACCAGAGAATTCTCAATACTCAAGCCCATCTGCTGAGGATCTCTGGAAACGAGTCCTTGAGGACCTTGAGGCATCAGAGGACTGGTAGACTTGGAGTTACATCCTGATTCTATGTAATTCCTCCCACACATGAACCAATAATCCTTGGTCTAGATCAGGGAATTTGGATTGAAAAAAAGATGTAGCCTTTCATACAAGAGCCATACATGACATTTCTGATTGTGTGGTGGTGAGGTAATTAATAGTTGTCCCTATTTCCTAGGACTGCAGGTAATATCTTGGTGTTGGTTTGTATGAGAAGGGATGTTCTGAGGCTGCTGATACTCCTCTGTCCTCTTTACAGGCATCAGCCACCAATTCACCCAAATCAGTGGGCTTCTTGACAGTTATTCTAACTCTATTACTAAAATGACCTGACATTTTCTGTTAACCTGCCTGACTTTGTCCCTTGAATGCTAAGATTCCATGTGGCGACTGGAATTTTGACAGCAATTAAAAATTCCTCAGGAACTTTTCTCTCCAATTTAGCTAAGTGATTCATTTTGTGATATATGAAATAATTTTTAAGTATATCCTAAAACTGACCTAGTGTTTATATATGTAGCCTAGGTTGGCCCTGTCCTCACACCAGAGTCATGACTCTTTGAGTGTTATGATTGTATATGTGTGCTAAATGCCTTTGTTACTATGACCCTTTCATAATTAATGTGTCATTTACATTTTTGCTTTAAATAAAGTGTTCCTTAATAAAACCTAATATAGTGTATTTTATCTATGTTTTTGTTGATTATTTGAAATGAAAGACCAAGTCCAATTTGTGCTACCTGTATACTCAGTGCAGCATTGTCCAACTCTCAATCTTCAAAATTTCTCTTCATTGACTTCCTGTCTACATTGTTTTCTTTTTTTTCAGTGATGGTGGAATAGAAATGGATGAGAGAGAAAGTTTGCCACAAAAGTCTTCTATAATTTTATTCTAAATAGTGAGTCTTCAGTCATCAATACTACTGCAAAAGAGGCTGCCTTGCCCTTTATAGTCACTGGTGGCACAGACCACTGAATTCTACATGGTTCCTGACTACAACATTGACCACATATATGAACATGGATTCAATTGGCCACACAGACATTTGGTGATAACATGGACCATGGACATCAAGATGAACCTTGATGGTTGGACCATGGACCCAATCAAGGTCTTTAGTGTGATCACAGACAATAGTCAGACACACAGTCCCTGGCTTAAGCGCAGACAATGGAATAGCAACATGATCTCTGGAAGCAATGGGCCTCAGGGATATCAACATGACTGCAGATGGCAAACACCAACCAGTTTTCTGAGAAACTGCCATATTTGATTTCCAAAGTGGCTGTACAAGTTTACAATCCCACAGGCAGTGAAAGAGTGTTGTTCCCCTTGCCCCACATCCTCACCGACATTAAATGTCATTTGTTTTGTGTTAGCAATTCTAATAAGTATAAAATGGAATCTCAGAGAATTGCTTTGCTGTGCATTTCTGATGGGGTTTTGAATATTTCTTAAAGTTTTTCTTGGCCATTTTGGTTTCCTTCCCTATTTATATATGGACTACATTTTTAATTGGATTATTAAGTTTACTGGTATCTAGATTCTTGAGCCCATTATATATTTTGGATATCAGCCCTCTGCCAGATGAAACGTGAAAATCTTTGACCATTCTGTAGGCTTCTTTTGCTCTGTTGACAGTGTCCTTTGCCATATAAAAGCTTTTCAGTTTCTTTATATCCCATTTATTAATTGTTGATATTATTGCCTATGATATCAGTGTTCTGTTTTAAAAGTCATTTCCTATGCCAATGAGTTTAAAACTATTCCCTGATGTGGGAGTGCCTTTCTGTATGCTGTGAATCTCAATCATTGAATAAAGGAGCTGTTTTGGGCCATGGCAGGCACCATAGAAGAAGTAGGAGGAAAAATCAAAGCATAGGTAGGAGAAGCAAGGTGGAGTCAGGCAGATCGAGCTGAAGCCGCCCAAGAAGAAATATGCAAGGAGCACAGGTGAGCCATGGGCCACGTGGCTGACAGATTAATAGAAATGGGTTGATTTAAGATATAAGAGCCAGCTAGCAATGTGCCTGAGCCATAGACCAAACAGCATGAAGTTAATAGAAGCGTCTGAATCGTTTCTGGGGGTCTGAGCAGCGGTGGATTCCTAAGCAGTCTCGGGCGACAGATCTGTGGGTCTCGGACCTCTAGCCGCCCAGGACCGAGAAACCCTACTACAATAATTCCCCACTTTCTTCTTTCAGATTTAGTGTATTATGTCTTATGTTTAGGTCTTTGATTTACTTGAGTTTGCTGCAGAGTGATAGATATGGAAATATTTTATTCTTCTACATGCTGACATACAGTTAGACCAAAACCACCAGTTGAATGTGCTTTCTTCGTACCATTGTATATTTCAGGCTTCTTTATAGAAAATCAGGTATCAATAGATACTTAGGTTTATGTCTGGGTCTTCAGTTTGATTCCATTAACACACATGTCAGTTTTCATGACAATACCATGCAGTTTTTATTATTATAGCACTGAGGTAACGTTTGCAATCAGGAATGGGGACAACCCAAAAATCCTTTTATTGCATAAAATTGTTTTAGTTATCCTGTTTTTCTTGTTTTTCCATATTGATTGGGCACTGTTATTTTATGGTCTGTAATGAACTGCATTGGAATTTTGATGGGGATTGCATTAGATCTGTAGGTTGCTTCTGTTAGGATGACCATTTTTTCTATGTTAATCCTACTGACCCACGAGCATAAAAGATCTTTCTATCTTCTGATAATTTCTCCAATTTCTGCAAAATTGAATTTTTAAATAGGTATTTTACTTGCTTTGTTAAAGTTACTCCAAAATATTTTATATTTGCGGATATTTTGAAGAATGTTTCTCTGGTTCTTTTCTCGTCCCATTTTTTTATTTGTATATAGAGAGGCTACTGATTTTGTAGTAAATCTTATATTCTGCCACTTTGCTGAAGGTATCCATCAGCTGTAGAAGCTCTCTGTTTAAACTTTTATGGTTGCTTTGGTATACCATCATATCATTTAGAAATATCAATACTTTGACTTCTTCCCTTCCAAATTGTACCCCCCATGATTTCTGTTAGTTGCCATATTGCTCTAGATAGCACATCAAGTTCTTTATTGAATAGATATGAAGGAAGTGGACTGTATTGTTTCTAATTTTAGTAAAATTGCTTTTTGAGTTTTTCTCCATTTAATTTGATTTTGGCTGTTGGCTTGTTGTAAATACTTTATTATGTTTAGGTATGTTCCTTATATTGCTGATCTCTCCAATTATTCTCAGGTTTGGTCTTTTCATAGTGTCTCAGATTTTCTGGATGTTTTGTGTTACGACTTTTTTGGTTTTAGTGTTTTCTTTGACTGATGTATCTATTTCCACTATTAAATCTTTCACTCCAGGGATTCTCACTTCTATCTCTTGCATTCTGTTGGTTATGATTCCATCTGTACTTTCAGTTTGTTTCTTAATGTTTTCTATTTCCAGCTGTTTCTTGGTTTGTGCCTTCTTTATTGCTTCTATTTCAATTTTTAATTCCTGGAATGTTTCTTTCACCTGTTTCTTTTCTTTTTCTTCATTTTCTTAATTTTCTTTCAGGGATTTTTTTCATCTTGTCTTATTTTTTGTTTGTATTTTCTTCTATTTCTGTAAGGGAGTTTTTTTATATCCTCTTTTAAAGTTTCTATTATCCTCATAAAGTTGTTTTTAAAGTCGTTTCCTTCTATTTCCTCTTCATTGTTATGCTCATGTCTTGATGTTATAGAACTACCAGCTTCTTCTGGAGGTGTCCTGTTATTTATATTGTTATATGTATTCTTGCACTGGCATCTGCCCATTGCTTTCTTGGTTCATTCTCAGTCAGCTGTTGGTTGGCTCTTAATCAGTTGTGAGCCTCAGGACTGAGAATCTCAGTTGTCACAGGGGTCTTTCTTAGTCAGATCTTAGTTGGCTCTTATTCAGCTCTTTATCTGCTGTGGACCGGGAGGCTTCAGGGTCTCCAGTTGTTGGTGTGTAATGATGCAGATTTCAGTTTGTGTGGGATTTGGCTTCTGGAATGTCCCTCCAGCAATGTTTTGCTGGGGATTTGGCTTTGGGTCTCTCCCAGATTTCTTTGGTTTATGGTGGAGCTGGGTGTTGTTATGCTGGGTGCTTCATCCCCAGGCTGGGGTTCGGAAAGCACAGTCTTTGCTTGACCTGAGGATCAGGGTGCCATTCACCTCTTAGTCAGCTGTGAACCAGGAGTTAAAACATTTTTCTCAAAAATCAAGTCATTACCTTTTTGTGTAACACAAAAGGGGTGACCAGATGTCATTGTAGAAAAAAAAATCTGCAACTTGTCCACTTTTATTTACTTGTGACTCCACAAGTCTCACATGAGACAAAACAGAATTTAAGAAATTTTAGGAACTCTTCTTAGGCTGAGTATGTCTCTTTGGTTCATGCTGTTCTTATGGTGAGAGTAAGGTTGAAGCCTGAAAGTTCATCTCCACACACAGCAGACATTTGTTCCCATTTTCCTCTAACTTTGACTTCCTCAAATTATTTAGTCCTTGGCTGTTTTCTCTTCCCTCTTATCTCCTCAAAACTGTAGATTGAATCAGAAACCCATTCATAGTAAAATGGAGAGGTGTCCTAGTCACATGAATGTCTTGTCTTCATCCCCTTTTTACAAATAAAAAGTTTTGGTGACATATCCCTGGTTAACCTCAAAGTTATTCTATAGGCCAGACTGTCCTTGAACTTGCAGTTTTCCTGGTTCATAGTCCTAAGTAGCCAGAATTCCAGGTCTGTATCACCAGGGGCTGGCTCTTAGTAGCTTTTGGTAACATTGAGGGTGTATGATTATTCTTCTCATTTGAAAACCTAGATACTCACAAAGCAAACTGAGGTTTCCTTGATCCTGATTAAATTCAGGTCAGTTTCTCACACAAAGACACCAGCCCTGTCTACTGGATACTCATTTAGCCTAGGTCCAGTCTGTGGACATATACTAAGCCATCAGCAGGCATATGCCTTTAATCTTTGCAGAAGATTGGGGAAAACTCTGGGTAGTTGAGAATCCATTGACTTTGGTGACCAGAACAAGGCAACCCCAGCCTGAACACTTCTCTTGATGGCAATCAAATCTGGGAGGGCCCCATGTGTACTCTCCAAGTGGGCCTGCTTGATTTTCAAGCCACAACTGTAGCTGCAGACCCTCATCAACCCAAAACACATGAAGCTCCAACTGTTCCATGCAGTAACTGAAAAAAATCCAGCCACAGCCTCAGCATAACCGGAAGGCCCAGTTCTAATAGCTGCTGCAGCCAGAGTTATAGAGCATGCTCAAGATTCAGGACTATCTGCTAAGAAACTCTGTCACTGAAGCCTTGAAACCTGACCTCTTCGCCACATTCTTTGAGTTACAGCCTGACTCCACACAACCCCTTTCATGCCTGAACAAGAACCCTTGGACCTACCCAAAAAAAGTTTATTACAAGGAAGAAGTGGTCACACAATTAAGGCTCATGACATTTCTGAATGTGAGGCTGGGGGACTGGGTATCCCTCTGTCTTAAGTACTGTAGGCATATTCTTGTGATGGTTTGTAAACATACTCAGCAGCTCACTGGAACTTTAGAGAATTTCCACCTGATGACTTAATTATTCCTGGCTGAGGTTTAATTTATTTTGTCTTTTATATGGAAGGGGATGTCCCGGAGATCCTGATACTACTTCTTCTGCTTTCTAGAGGATAGGGGTAACAGGCAGAAGTTGCCACCACACCCAGGTATATTTACTTTTTTGATGCTGGATTCAACTCTATTTTGACAAGGATGGATGAACTTTTTCTAAAGGAACTTCTTTTCTCCCTTTAATGCTGGGATACTAACTGATGGCTGATATTTGGAGAGGAGTTAAGAGTTCCTCTGGGACTTTTCCTTTTCCAGTTCAATTTACTTGGTTCTGTGATCTGTAAAATAATTATATATGTCTATATTGAATGAGCTATTCCAAATGTAGACCAGAATAGTCCCTGGTTCTGCCATTACTCCCCCCATATCCTAAATGTTGAGATTCCATATATATGCTAAATACCTGGGGTACTATGACATTCTTTTGGTAACTAATATGCTGTAAACATATCCTATAGTTTCATTCATATTTTTCTTTAAATAGAGTGTTTTTGAGTAAAATTTAATGCCATGTATATTGCTATACCCACATACAAAACATAGAATGTTTAGAAAAGTTTGAGACTAGAGATGTCTACCCATTGAGTACTGCTCACTGTAAGCTGGAGAGATGTATCAGTGAGTAAGTACCATCTTTGTTTTACCAGGAAAGCTTGATTCCATTCTCAGATTCCACAGGTAGTTCAAAATCATTCTAGGATTCTGAGGACACCATGGTTGTACACACACATGCTTGTGCACACAAAACACATAATGAACACAACAAAAAGAAAATACTGCATATTGAAGCCTGAAATTTGTCTTTTGGAACCTTGGTCCTGAGTCCCCTAAATGTCTGTAAATGCAATACCAAGGGACTCTGAAACCATTTTCTGGGACTTAGACATCATTATGCACACAAGGCAGACACATACTAACAAACACAGGTAAAAAAAAAAATTAAAATTTCAGAAACAAGGCATTCAGTTGAGTGTTGTAGTGCTTACATTTAATCTTTGGATTTAAGTAACTTAACAGGCTAACCTGTACTAATTTCAGGCCAGTTTGGTCCATATAGTGAGATTGTTTCCCAGAGAATTTTAGAAATTCATTATCTATAGCTATATGTTAGTTAAATAAAAATTTTAATTATTATTTACTTGTTTCTTTTTTAGGCAGTGTTTCTCCATGTAATATTCTTAACTATCCTCAAGCATCCTTTGTAGAACAGGCTGTCCTCAAACTCAGAGATATGCATGTTTCTGCCTCCTGAGTGCTGGTATTAAACATGTATGCTGAGAAGCCTCTCTCCTCGTCCACAGCTAACTACGAGGTGAGTGGCACCTCCACACACAGGCCAAGCAGAGACTGTGACCTCTAACACCATACCTGGGGACACTTCCCGCAGCACCCCATCTACACAAAACTCCACCCTAAACCAAAGAAATCTGGGAGAGCCCCCCAGCCCAATACCCAGCAAAACACAGCTCTAGGGACATCCCACGAGCCAAACTACGCTGCAACCTACATCATCACCCACCAACAACTGGATAACCAGAAGCCTCCCTCCTGTTCCACACCTAACTATAAGAGCTAACTAAGAGCTGACTAACAGCCCCCAGTCTCACAACTGACTAAGAGCCAACAAAAAAAGTGAACCAAAGAAGCAATGGGCAGATGCCAGTGCAAGAATATATACAACAATATAAAGAATAACATGACACCTCCAGAAGAAGCTGATGGCCCTACAACATTAAAATATGAGCATAACAATGAAGAGGAAACAGAAGGAAATGGCATTAAAAACAACTTTATGAAGATTATAGAAGCTTTCAAAGAAGATATAAGACATTCCCTTAAAAAATAGAAGAAAATACCAACAAAAAATTTGAATAGATGAACAAATCCTTGAAAGAAAATGAAGAAAAAGAAAACATACTGGTGTAAGGAACATTCCAGGAATTAAAAATTGAAATAGAAGCAATAAAATAGGCACAAAATGAGGCAAAGCTGGAAATAGAAAACTTTAAGAAAAAACTGGAACTACAGATGGAAGCATAGCAAACAGAACGCAGGGATGAAAGAAAGAATCCCTGGAGTGGAAGATTTTTATAGTGGAAATGCATACAACAGTCAAAGAAAACAAAATATTAAAACCAAAAAAGTCATAACACAAAACATCCAGGAAGTCTGAGACACCATGAAAAGACCAAATCTGAGAATAATTGCAATCAAAGAAGAAGAATACCAGCTCAAGGGCACAGAAAATATATTTAACAAAATCATAGAAGAAAACTTTCCAACCTAAAAAGTAAATGCCTATAAAGATACAAGAAGTTTACAGAAGGCCAAATAGACTAGACAACCCTCCCCCCCCCCAAAAAAAAATCTGCTTGCCACATAGTAATTAAGCCACTAAACCTACAAAACAAAGAAAAAATACTAAGAGCTGCAAAGAAAAACACCAGACTATTCAGTGGAAACAAAGAAAGCAGGAAGAGCCTGGTCAGATGTTATACAGACACTAAAAGAGCATGGCTGCCAACCCAGACTACTATATCCAGTAAAACTATCATTCACCATAGGCAGAGTAAACAAGATATGTCACAACAAAACCAGATTTAAACAATACCTATCCACAAATGTGGCCCTACAGAAAGCTCTAGAGGAAAAACTCCAACTTAAAAAAACCATATACACTGATGAAACTACAAACAATTGATAATACCACAGAAGAAAAACCCAGAGAAGGGAAATACATACAAGCTACCACCAAAAATAACAGAAAATAACAATCATTGGTCATTAATATCCCTTAATATCAATGGACTCAATTCACCTATAAAAAGACACACCCTAACACAATGGATACAAAAACTGAACCCATCCCTGTGCTGCATACAAGAAACACACCTCAACTTCAAAGACAGACATGGGCTCAGAGTAAAGGGTTGAAAAAAGACTTTTCAATCAAATGGTCCCAAGAAACAAGCTGGTGTAGTCATCCTAATATCTAACAAAATAGACTTCAAACTAAAATCATTCAAAAAAGACCAGGATGGACATTACTTATTCATCTCAGGAAAAAAAATCTACCAAGATGAAATCTCAATCCTGAATACTTCTGCCTCAAACACAAGGTTACCTACATATATAAAAGAAGAACTCTTAAAGCGTAAACCTCACATCAAATCCCACGCTTTAATAGTGGGAGACATCAATACTCCACTTTCACCCTTGGATAGGTCAATCAGACAGAAACTCAACAGAGAAATACGGGATCTAACAATTGTTATGACCCCAAGGAATTAATAAATACACAATCTTCTACCCAAACACAGAGGAATATACACATTTCTCGGCACTCCATGGAACTTTTTCTAAAATCAACCGCAAAAGTTTGTTATGAAATATTTTGCTATTGCAGTGAAGAGGACTCCTCCAAAGGACCAAGCTTTACCTTTGTCTAGAGCCAAACGACAAAATCCTAACAATTTGTCTTTGTTGTTAATGAACTTGGGCTGTTTTCTATTTTCTACATAAGTTAAAATTATTCATGAACTATTACAGTTAAGAAGTAAAAGGGTATCAAATGAATTTATTTTCTGGTATATATACCTCTCACATTTCTTTCTCTACTCTGTTCTTCTATAAGGTTCTCTATAAGTACGTCTTGTTCATGTTCTCAATCATATGTTATCCATGCTACACCTTTTGTCTCATTTCACAGATTTCCTTCATTTTCATCTTTGTCCAGTTTGTCATAACCCTCCACATTTTCAACAGAATTCAAACTTCCTAGTGTATATTCCCTCTGTAGATTTTGCTCTCTCTTCATTTTCTTCTTCAAAATGCTTTCCTTTCTTTTTGTTCTAATAACTGAAATAGAGAAATTATATTATTGAGGTTGAAGTAATTAGAAGATAGAAATAAAGGTAAAAAGTTGAGGGGAAATCACAGAAAAAAATAAAGGTAATTTTAGAGAATAAAAAATGTTACCAATCTAATAAGTATAGTAATTTTTATTTTATTTTTATTTGCGGATTTGGGAAAGTACGGTTTTGTGGGGGTTTTTGAAACAAGTTCTTGCTATGCATTTCAAACTGGCCTGGAATTCATCATTCTGCTACCACTTCCTGAGTGCTGATTCCAGGTATGAGCCACCACCTTCACTTAAAGTTTAAATTCTAATATTATATTTTGTATTCAAGCCTTTCAAACACTCAATAACACAATGTAATAAAAAGATATTGGAAATTATTTTCTGTGGGTTACAAAGGTGGTCAGCCTCAGTAGTCATCAATCATCACTTCTGCATTTAGTCTATGTTTTGGGGGGTTGGGCCATCTAGAATCATTTAAGAAGGAAGTAAAGGATATTGTTGCATTTGTACCAGACACTGAACTTTACATGGTAAATCAAGTGTATAAAGTTTTATGGAATTCTCTTCTCACAAAGGCATGTAGGCATTTATCATATGCCTGTGTCTTAGATAGGGTCCTTCCACTGGAAGAAATGATTTCTGTTGTGTGGACCTGGAACCCATTTCTGTACTAGCCTGAGGTAAATGGAGTATCTGCTTATATATCTTCTAAATGCAGGAATAATACATCAGTAGTGAGGATGCTCAAAGGAAAGTTTCATTCAAAACAAAGTATTTTTCCTGAAATCTGTCTTGGATGTTTGGAACTGGATCACATTAAGAGTCAAACAACTGATTTGGGAATTCTTAACATGATGATGTGATGGCTAAAAAATCTGTGTTTTTTGTTAGACATCCATCTGTGTATCTAATAGCCATTTGTCTCTGATTCAGTTCCTGAACAATAAGTTCTCTATAACCTTAACTCCATGACCCCCAACCAGAAATTTTCAGCTATACCTATCTGCTTGTTATCATATCACTGACTACTAAATTTAGGCTCCTGTAACCTGATAATTAAGATAATCAAGGATAATTTTAAGATTGCATTGACCAATTACTCTTGGCAGAGTTGAATTACTCTTTGTCTTATAATATACTTGTGCAGATAGTCGATGACATCTTCTTGCTTTCACCTTTAAAAGCTCTTCATTTGTCTGCCTTTAGGCTGAATGTTTCTTTTTTGATGTCAGGGTGTGGGGAGTGGATGAGTGGGGAAAGAGGGGAGTGGAATGAAGACTGTGACCCAACTTTCAGTTTAATAAACATTGCCAATTATAATTTTAGAAAATCAGACAACTAGACAGCTACCCCTTGATCCCTGGGGTTTGATGACAATGGTTCATTTCTACATAATGAATGTCCATCTTTCTCAACACGGATTCTATTTGATCCCAGTTATACGTTCTTAAAAAAATAAATCAAGCAACCATTCCCAGCCTTGGACCTAACAAGACAAAGCACCTGAGCCAATGAACTTCCCCAGCTCCTCATTATCTGGATGTGGTTCAGAAAATTCATCATGGCCATTGTCTTCAGAGAGCTCTTTCTCATCTAAAAGTGGAATCTCGACATTTTCATACAATGTTGCAAGCTGCTGTTTTTCCTCAGCTTTTGCCAGCTGACTAGAGAACAGAGACAAATGTGAGGGCAGCTATTTACAGTGAATCAACCTCTTATATACTGTGAGTTTTGAAGTTCTATTTATATGTGTGTGTATGTGAAGAAGAAAAGGTCGTGTCAGGTGCCTGCGAAGACCGGGGAAAAGAATATCAGATTCCCTGGAACTGTAGCTACATGTAGTTGTGAGCCACCCGACCTAGATGCTGGAAACTAAACTCCAGTAATCTGAAAGATCCTGGAGTGCTCTCTGAACCCTGGTTCATCTCTCCGGACAAAATCGAGAGTTTTTTTGATTCAAGAGAAGTTTTTTTGCTTATGCATGTTGGTAGATAGAGAACAGGGACAGAAATACACATTTTAGTGAGACTTCAAATTTCTTATCTGGCGCAGCTGACTTATGTCAACAAATACTGATAGTCCTAAATTTTGTAACTAAAGCAGTATTGAACCTCAGTAACATACTTAGACTAGATACAACATTTAAGAAATTTACAACAGAAACCACAATCAATGCAATAAGATACAAAATAAAAATAATGCTGAGAAAGTCACAATAAACAAAGAGTTAAGACTAAATAAATGTAGGATATTACTGATAGTTCCTTTTACAGTACCTCTAATGCCATAACTTATCCCAGCATAGATAATGTACTTAATCTGAGCCAAGGAGGCAGACTGGTCAGCAAAGAGTTTGTCACAAGGCTGGGGAGCTGAGTTCAATACCCAGTACTCACATAAAAAGTAAGATGTAATGGTGCACACTTGTCACCCAATACAGGGCAGGCAGAGACATGCATATGACCACAGCTCATTGGCCACCCATCTAACCTAATTTGTAAGCTCTAGACCCCAAAGATCTCAAAACATAAGATTAATGGTATCATGTCCAAAACACAGGGATCCACAAAAGACTGCCACAGAGACCATAGGAAAAGAGAGAGGATCCCATTTGTTGAAAGGGATTCTCAGGTAGCTCCTGCCATATATGCCATGTGTTAGACTAAACTGTCATTGTCATAATTATCTGATTCTGTGTTTCATTGAAAAGAGGCAGGTGCCTCTGGGACATAGATGGGAAATGTGGGCTGCCTCCCCTTTCCTTGGTCCCTTGCTTTCTGGCCTGGAGTACAGGCAATGGTCAGTGGGACTGTGTTTGCCCTTGCTGCATTGAAGAAACACTGGTAAGGCAGCATGCTGAGATACTGCTGTGTTGTGACTATTGTTGACAATGTAGCAAAATGTCATCTACCCATCTGATTCTGGTTGGAAAGATTCATTTGTCTTGTTTAAATGTCCTATTTTTTAAAAAAGTTGTGTATGCTTGTTTTGCTGGAAAGTTTTGTCTGTTTCTGATGTGTCCATAAATTTTATTGCAAGCATGAAACTAAAACAAAAATGGTTTAATTTTTTTTTCTATCTCTGCTGCCAACATCAGCCAGTCACCAATGACAGCTGATATGACTGCATTTATGATCAAGGCTTAGAATCTATCTCTGTGCTGTAGTCACTGGATTCAAATTAGCAGGAGTTTAAGTGTATTTTTGATATGAATATTCATATCAAAAATGTTTTATGCTGTTCTTCCATATTGAAAAAATGACTCTAGAGTTGGATTATGTCTCTTCCATTGCTAGACCCAGGCATGCTTATTTAAAAAATTCCTTTATGTTGCTCTGTTACTCTGAGCCCCTGACACAGTGACAGGGAGAACAAAATCCCAAAATGTAGATATGGTCTATGAGAACATTCTGTATCTGAAATTTATAAATTTATTTTGTTAGGTATGGTTTACAATCTGTTAAAATCTTTAAAAATTTAAAACTAATAACACTGGGAATTGATAATTAAAAATCTGTGCAGGGGTAAATTTAAAGGATCCATATGACATGATTCCATTTTTAATTGCCACTATTTTCAGTCAGCCACATGGCTGATTGATATTTTGACAGCATCATATTCTTTTCATATTTTTGGCCAGCCACATGTCTATATGCCATTTTTGTTGGGGTTAATAACAATCTTTTGTCCCCGTTCTGAGTGCCATCCCCACCCATGCTGGTGGGTGGAACTCCCATGACCTTGGTTCTGCCTACCAAACCTGACTGAGGTTTGACTCTGAGGGCAGAAATCAGAGAGCTGCAACCTAAGATTGCTGAGCTATAGTGGCTGTGTTATAACACTGTACCCATGGCTGCTTTCATAATTCAGATCCAACAGGTTACAAATATCCATCATCATTTAGAAGGGTTAATTACAAATTATTATTGCTTAAAATGTAAAAAACCTTCTGCCAGTTTCAGATGCTTCACATTGGTACATTATTGATGTAAATTTAGTTATTTTGTTATGTATATGCATGTTTCTGTTTTTGTTCAAAATATTGTACCCATATAATATCTTCTAGACTACTCAGGGAAAGCACAAGAAAGCCTTTGGTAGAAGTTTTTGTGTTGTCTGAAAAATGAGAAAGAAGGCAGAAGACTGGAATAATAAAAAGAAGAAAGTAGAAAAAAATTGTCTGAAATAAAAATGCCTGGCGGACAGAGTTCATCAGACTGTATTGGATCATGAAATGAATTACACTTCACTCATCCTATCTGGAAAGCCTAATCTTTAGGACTAAGGCCACAGGGTGCAATCTGTGAACCCCCACTTCTACCCATTGCTGCCAAAATCCTAGGCCAGCAGGAAAGACTCCTGTGGGCCAGTATTATCCATTAACACCCCAGGTTGTTGGACACTGCCATCTATGAGACTCACACAATCCCCAAAACCCTCTCCTCACCATGAGACATCAGCATCTTCTTGAGACACAGACTTTACCAGTCCCTATTAGATTAAGCAGTCCTATCAAATCAAGAGCTCCTATTGTAGCAAGATCATATGCCTGAGCCAAAAAAAAAAAACCTAGCTCTTATTGGACAAAGAACAGCTCAATAAGACACAGAACATGTCAACTCCAAGTGGACCAAAATCAGACTTCTTGAGACACAAACACAGAAAGATCAGAATGCACCAAGAACAGCTCCCTGATATACATACAAATGCTACATTGATCCTAGGAATCAATGGGCAGACACTAGTGCAAATATATATATATATATATATATATATATATATATATATATATATATATATATATATATATATATATATATATACATATATATATATATATATATATAGAGAGAGAGAGAGAGAGAGAGAGCAATATGGCACCAGCAGATTCTAGTAGTTCTACAACAGCAAGACCTAATTATTCCAATGTAAAAGAAGCAAAAGAAAATGACAATAAAAATAACTTTATGAATATGATAAAGCCTTAAAAGAGAAAATAAAAAACTCTTAAAGAGAGAAAAAAAAGACAAACCAAAAAATTTTAAAGAGATCAACAAATCCCTTAAAGAAAATAAAGAAAACCAAGAAAAAGCAATCACACAGGTGAAAATAAAACAGTTCAAGACTTAAAAATTGAAATAGAATCAATAAAGAAGGAACAAACTGGGGGAAATGCTGAAAAGAGAAAGTCCGAGTTAACAAACAAAAGCTACAGATATACAAAAACTAGCAGAATACAAGCGTTAAAAGAGAGAATCTCTGGCATGGAATATTTGATAGTGGAAATAGATATGTCGGTCAAAGAAAACACTAAACCCAAAAATGTTATGACACAAAACATTCAGCAAATCTGAGACACCACGAACAGACCAAATCTAAGAATAATAGATATAGAAGAAAAATAAAAAAGCCAGATCAAAGACACAAAAAATATATTCAACAAAATCATTAAAGAGAAATTTCCCAATTTAAAAAAGGAAATGCCTACAAAGATAAAAGAAGCTTACAGAACACTAAATAGACTATCCTCAAAAAAGTTCACTCATCACATAGCAATTAAGCTACTAAACCTACAGAGTAAAGAAAAAAGATTAAGTTCTGCAAAGGAAAGAGACCAAGTAACTTATAAAAGTCTACCCATCGGAATAGCATTTGACTACTCAATGGAAACAATGAAAGTCACAAGGTTCTGGATAGATGTTATACAGACACTAAGGGAACATAGATGACAGTCCAGACTACAATACCCAGCAAAAAATTCTCAATCATCACAGATGGAGTAACCAAGATATCCTATGACAAAACCAAGTTTAAACAATACCTATCCACAAATCTAACCCTCCAAAGAACACCAACAAGAAAACTACAACCTAAGGAAGCCAGACACCCATGAAGCTACAAGTAATAAATAATCTCCAAAGAAGAGAAACACACACACACACATTACCACCAAAAATAACAGGAATTAACAATCACTTACTAGCAGTTAATATACCTTAATGTCTGTAGACTTAATTCACCTATAAAAAGACATTGTCTAACAGAATGGATACAACAATGGGATTCATCCTTCTACATACAAAAAACACACCTTGACTCGCATTTCCCCTAAATCCAGGCCATCAGAGAAAAACCCTGCAGGCCAGAACCCCCCAGGAAAATCTGGTTCACTAGACACTCACAACTACATATCCTGCCCCAACTCCCAACCCACATCATCACCCAGCTACCTTAGCAGCTACCTGAAAGTCACAGATTTCTCAGCACCTAATAACCAAGAGATTAGTGACACTTCATCCAGCTTAGTCAGAGAGCATGGTCTTTGGGACCCAGGCCCTGAGACACAACCATTGGAACCCCACACCCACTCATCTCTCACCTAAATCTAGGCAAGCATGGGAAACCCTAGCAGGCAGGTAACCCCCCAGTAAAATCTAGTTTGCTAGATAACCCCATCTACAAATCCAGTCTCAATCCCCAACACCTGGTGACTTCAGAAGCTACCTGAAACCCACACACCTTTGGCTCAAGAGAGGCTCCCTGAGATGCACAGTTCCTCAGCACCTATTGGATGAAAAGTGGCTACATGAGACCCACAGTTTGTCAAAACCTATTGGATCAAGAGAGGTACCTAAGACCCACAATTTATCATCATCTATTGGATTAAGAGCCCCTATAAGATTAAGACCTCCTTCTGGATCAAGAGCTCATATTGAACCAAAATTGGATCGATTGTGGAGACAAGGAATCAGCTAGCTGTTATTACACCAAGAACAGCCCACTGTGGCACAGAATACCTCCAGTGAACCAAGAGCCCATATTCAACCAACAGAGGTTTTCTGAGACATAGATGCAGTAAGAACACATTGCACCAAAATTAGCTCCCAGAGAAACAAACAAATCCTTCATTGATTCAAGGAATCAATGCCAGTGCAAGAATACATATAACAACAAAAAGAATAATACGACACCAGAATCTGGTTATTCTACAACAGGACCAGATCATGACCATGTAAATGAAACAAAAACAAACTACCTTAAAAAACAACTTTATGAAGATGATAAAAGCCATAATAGAAAAAAAATATTTTAAAACTCTCTTATAAAATAGAGAAAAAGACAAACAAAAATTGAAACAGATCAACAAACTCCTTAAAGAAAACCAAGAAAAGGCAATCAAACAAAAAAGAAAAAAATATTTCAAGGTTTAAAATTGAAATAGAAACAATAAAGAAGACACAAACCAAGGAAATGGTAAAAATAGAAAATCTGAAGAAACAGCTGGAACTACAGATGCAAGCATAACCAATAGAATGCAAGAGATAGAAGAGACAGTCTCTGAAGTGGAAATAGATATGTGAATTAAAAAACACTAAAACCAAAAAGTCTTAACACAAAACATACAGGTAATATAGGAAACAATAAAAAATGGCCAAATCTAAAAATAATATAAGAATACCAACTCAAAAACACAAAAATATATATTTAACAAAATCATAGAACATGTTTTCAATCTAAACAAGAAAAGGCCTATAAAGATACAAGAAGCTTATAGAACACCAAATAGACGAGACCCCACCCGCAAAAGTCTGCTTGCCAAATAATAATCAAGTCACTAAACCTACAAAATAAAGAAAGAATACTAAGAGCCACAAAGAAAAAAGTCCAAGTAACTTAAGCAGACCCATCAGAATAACACCAGACTACTTAGTGAAAACAAAGTAAGCCAAAAGGTCCTGGTCAGATGTTACACAGACACTAAGAAACCACAATTACCATGCAAGACTACTGTAACTCATAACCACCATAGATAAGGTAAACAAGATATTTCATGACAAAACCATATTTAAACAATACCTATCCATAAATCCAGCCTTAAAGGAAAGCCACTAAAGAGAAAACTTCAACCTAAAAAAGATAGCTACTCCCACAAACACCAAGCAATAGATAATTCCAAGAAGAAAAGCCTGAAGAAGGGAAATTACGTAAACTACCACCAAAAGTAACAGTACCTAACAATAACTTGTCATTAATATCCCTTAATATCAATAGGCTCAATTCACCTAACACAATGAATACAAAAACAGAATCCATCCTGTTGCATACAAGGATACATATCTCAACTTCAAAGATAGACACACTGGCTCAGAGTAAAGGGTTGGGAAATGACTTTCCAATCACATGAACTTAAGAAAACATCTGATATAACCATTCTAATATCTAACGAAATAAATTTCAAACTAAAATCCATCAAAAAAAAGATCAGAGTAGACATTATTTATTCATCTCAGGAAAATGCCATCAAAATGAAGTCTCAGTCCTGAACATTTATGTCCCCAACACAAGGGCACCCACACATGTAAAAGAAACACTACTAAAGCTTAAATCTCACATCAAACCCCACACATTAATAGTGAGAGATTTCAATATCCCACTCTCACCAAAGAACAGGTCTACCAGACAGAAACATAATAACAAAATATGAGATCTAGGAGATATTATGATTCACTAGACTTAACAATTATAAACAGACCATTCCACCCAAACACAAAGTAATACAACTTTCTCAACAGCCTATGGAACTTTCTCTAAAACTGACCACATACTTGGTCATAAAGAAAATATGAATAAATACAAAAAAGGGAAAACTCCTTGTACCCTGTCAGACCATCATGGGTAAAAGTCAACAACAACACAAACCATAGAAAGCCAACAAACTCACGGAAACTGAACATCTCTCATTAAACCAACTCTTTGTCAAGAAAGAAGTAAAAAAGAAGGAATGACTCCTTAGAATTCAATTAAAATGAATCATTACATCATACTTCAAAAAACTGTACTCCACTATATTGGAAAAAAAATAAAAGAAATGGACAGCTTCCTGGCCAGGTACCACTTACCAAAATTAAATCAAGACCAAATAAATGACCTAAATAGACTTATAATACCCAAGGAAATAGAAGCTGTTATTAAACGTCTTCTAACCAAAAAAAGAAAGGGACAGATGGTTTCAGAGCAGAATTCTACCATATTTTCCAAAAAGAACTAATACCAATACTTCTTAAATTGTTCTACACAATAGAAGCAGAACAAAAATTGCCAAACTTTTTACAATTTCTAAACTCTTTTTGTGAGACTCCAGTCACTCTGATACTCAAGCCACTCAAATATGACACAAAGAAAGAGAATTATATACCAATCTTCTTCATGAACATTAATTTAAAATACTCAATAAAATATTGGTAAGCCAAATTCAAGAACGTATATATATATATAAAAACCTCATCCATCATGATCAAGTAGACTTCATCCTGGGGATGCAGGGATGGTTCAACATACAAAAAATCCTATCAATGTCATCCATCACATAAACAGCCTAAAAGAAAATAAAACCAAATGGGCATTTCATTAGATGCTTAAAAGCCTTTGGCAAAATCCAGCATCCCTTATGATAAAAGTCCTGAAGATATCAGAGATACATGGAAGCTTCTGTAAGGCAAAGTATGTAATGCATAAGATAAACAACAGACTACAGAATGGGAAAAGGTTTCACCAACCCTGACAGAGAACTGATCTCTAAAATAGATAGAGAACTCAAGAAACTAGAGGTCAAAAAATAAATAATTCAATTAAAAATGGGGTACAGAGCTAAATAGGAAATTCTCATTGGAAAAATACCAAATGCCTGAAAGGCACTTAAAACTTTTCAACATCCTCAGCAATCAGAGAAATTCAAATCAAAACAACTCTGTGATTCCATCTTACAGCTATCAGATAAGCCAACATTAAAAACCAGATTGCAACCTATGCTGGAGGAGATGTGGAGCAAGGGGAATACTGCTTTATTGCTGGTGGGAGTGTAAATTCATACAGCCACTTTGGAAATAAGTATGGTGGTTTTGCAGAAAACTGGGAATCCATCTACCCAATGATGCAGCAATACCACTATTGGGCATATACCCAATGAATACACATTCTTACCCCAAGTGCATTATCTCAACTATATTTACAGCAGAATTATTCATAATAGCCATATGCTTAAAATAACCTAGATGCCCTTCAACTGAAAAACGAATCTAAAATCATTGTCACACATTTACACAATGGAGTACTACTCAGCAGTTAAAAAAATGGCATCCTGAAACTTGCAGGCAAATAAATGTCTAGAAAATATCATCCTGAGTGAGGTAACACAGACCCAGAAAGTCAAACATGGTATGTACTCACTCCTAAGTAAATTTTAGACATAAAGCAAAGGATATTCAGGCTACAATCCACAACTCCTGAGCAGCCAGGTAACAATAGTGAGCTTAAGGGAGACATCCATAGATCATCATGAGAAGGGAAAATAAAGATCTCCTGAGTAAATTGGAATCATACCAGGGGAAAGAGCATGAAGTGACAATAGAACATGAGAGAATGGGATGGTGAAGTGGGGAAGCAACACAGACAGAAAACAAAAAAAAAAATAGATATCTTGATAGAGGGAGCAATTGTGGGGTTAGAGAGAAACCTGGTGCTACAGAAGCACTCAAGAACTCACAAGATAACAGTGACTAAGACTCTGAGCAGCAGTAGAGAGTGTCATTTAACTGGCCTTCCCCTATAATCAAATGAATGTCCACTTTAATTGCCATTATAGATTTTTCATCCTGCAACTGATGAAAGTAGATGCAGACATTCACAGCTAAGTACTAGGCCACCCTCTCAGTCCAGCTGAGGAGGAAGAGAGAAATTATATGAGCAAAGGGATCAAGTTTGTGATGAGGAAACCCACAGAGATAGCTGGCCTGAGCTATTGGGAACTCACTGACTCTGAAATGACCGCTGAGAAACCTTTAGGGAAGGAAACTAAGCCCTCTAAATGTGGATGACAATCAAAGAGCATTGGTAGTTTGTGGGCCTCTTGTAGTTTATTTCTGGTTCATAAACAGTTTTCAGAGCTCATTCCCTACAGAGGAACACCTTGCTCAACCTTACGGAGGAGCTTGGTCCTCACTCAGATAAATATTACAGACCAAATAGACTCACCCTGGGAGCCCTTAAATTCTCTAAGGAATGGATGAGGGGATGGAATAGGGGGAAGCTGGAAGTGGACTGGGAAGAGGGGCGGGAGGAGAAGTAATGGTGGGTACGCTAAAAGAAATTTAAATGTCTGAAGAATCAGGGAAACAGACTAAAAGTATCTAGAACACTATAGAAGGCCATAGATGATGTGGATTATTTTTGCCATGATTTCTCATACCTGCAGATACTGACTTTGAAAAGAAACCATAATATAAAATAAGTTAAAAGTTTGTTCCTATTAGATTAATTCTGATCAATTTTTTATTTTAAAAAACAGCTTATTCCTCACTGCAAAAATGTTTATGTTAAAAATGGATATGTGTGTATGTGAACATGTATGTGACTTAGATTTAATTCTATGTTATGAATGTAAGCTAGATTTAACTCTGTGTGTATGTAACTTGAAACTATGCATGTGGGTGCATGTAACTATTGTTTAGAAAAACATGTTTAGGTGAAAGAATATATACTTTAATCATAATGAGCTCTCTGCTTATTGTATATCATTCTAGACTAAGGAAGCAACCAGTCTCAAATGTTTTGGATTGAGGAGAGACATCCAGAAATTTCCCTAAGAAGAAAAAATAGAAAAGATCACCTTAGCAAATTGGGGTCATAACAGGTTGCAACAAAGAAGAGTTGGGAATAAGTCTTGAAAGAAGGAGGGGTTGAGTGAGAGGAGCAACAAAGAGGGAGAAAGAAAGAGATGGCATCTCAATAGAGGAAGCCAATGTGGGGTTGAAAAGAGACCAGGTGCTAGGGACTCACAGGGTATCACTGGCTAGGTCTCTAGCCAATAGTGGAGGGGCTGCATGAACAGGACTTCCCCTATAATCAAATGAGTAAACACCTTAGGTATCATCTTAGGACCTACATCCAATGGGGAATGGAGATGGAGGCAGGGATCCATGACTGAGTACTGGGCCAAACTCCCGGTACAGCTGAGAACAGGGGAGAAGAGTCTGTATGAACAAGGGGATATGGATTATGAGGAAAATTCCAACAGCGATGGCTAGCTGGAGTGCTGGGGACCTCACTGAATCAAGAGTAGCCACTGGAGATCCATCAGGAAACGGAGCTAGGCCCACCAAGGGTAGGTAACAGTTCATTGGCATGGGCAGTATGTCAAGCCTCAAGGGGTGTGATCAGACTGTGTTCCTCTGCATGGGTTGGCACCTTGGAGCCCATTCCCTGCAGAGGAGCACCTAATTCAGTCTTGATATTGGAAAGAGGAAATCGGACTTGCCTGAAGTGGATGTGCCATGATAAGCTGACCCACCTTGGGACTTCTTTCCCTTTTGGGGGTAGGGGATGGAGCATGTGGGGGACACCTAAGGCAGACTGGGGGGATTGGGAGAAGGGGCAGATAGGTGAGCAGGGGGATACATGGCAAAACGTCCTTTTTTAAAATAAACAAATTATAAATAAAAATCACTATCTTTATCACAATCCTCTGACACTAAATAATATTTTGATGTATTTCCTGCCTTAGTTAAGAATGGAAGAGGCTATTGAGCATATACTTACTGTATCATATAGGAGATCATGAGTCCACATATCAGGGCAATGAGAAAGGCTATACTTGAAACTGAAATTACATGAACAAGACCCGGTCTACGTGGCATTATTGCTAAAATGGGAGAAAAAATGTTTGTTACAATAAAGGAAACAAACTCAATTGGCAATACTTTTATCAATAACATCCCTAATTTTTTTAAAATACCAATGTTAGTGTTGTTCCATTTAAGGCTGAGTGCTCCAAAGTCTCAGAGTCTTTGTATGTTGTCCAGCTGTAAGTCTCCATGTTAATTTCAGTCTATTGCAAGAAGCTTCTCTAATAAGGGGTGAGTGATACTCTGATCTATGAGTGTAATAGTATGTCATTTTATTGCTGTTCTGTGGGGATATTTTCAAATACAATAAAAACATTCGGAGATATCAGAGGGATCTATCCACTGTCAGTCTAGGAGGATCAGACAGTGATAGATAACTCACACCTTTAATCCCAGCACAGGGAATATTCCTGGAGTGGTGACCTACACCCATAATGCAATCTGAGTTCAAGGTCATTTTAGTTTAAAGCAAGAGTTACAGGCTCCCAGGCAAGCAGTGGTGGTGCCATGCCTTAACTGAGCAAAGAAAGTATTTAAGGCAGATATAGAAAGACAGGGCAGGCAGAAGAAGCCAGGAGGAGTGAGGCTGGGGAAGCTGGAAGACAGCTGGGTGACATCTGACTATGGTGTTTCTTCTCTAATATCTCTGCCTTTCCCAGATATTGGCCCTGAGTTTCCTTTATTCATGCAACACTGTTCCTTTAGCAGAATAATAGTAGTAGGTTTTCCACTAGGACCTATCACATATCAAGTATCTGGTCCTTGGCCCCATTAGCAGTACAAAGTATGGGCATTCTCTCATGAAGTGGGACTTACATCCAATCAAAAAGTACTTGAATACTCCTATGACATTTTTTACCAGTATATGTTTCAAGTAGATCACTGTTATAAGTAGTATTGTTATTGTAGATGGGTGATAGTGATAACTTTGCAGAAGAGAAGGTAGAAATGTTGTAAAAGCCAAAGGTTGTGGATGACACATGGAAATAGCCTCTTGCAGTCACAATAGAGTTGACACAAATATTAAGTCACAGAGAATGAGACAGCATGCACAAGACCTGCTCAATTTAAACTGATAAAAATCTCAAGAAATGTATCCATAAACCAAAATCCATAGCAATTATGATATTTTTAGATTAACAGCTGGTTTTTGGATTAGAGTAAATACAAAGGTATGCTAGAGACTCTGGGCCTCTGGGCTGAAGATGGATGCCCCAACATTACAAAGGAACTTAGAGTGGCTGTCTAGGCAGACAGGTATCATCTCTATCATTTCTAGATTTTTGAAGGTTATTTGCACATGCTGTTTACTCAAGTAATAGTCTTCTGTGGTCTTTGATGTAGTTGAATATTAGATATTTATAGGTATAGTTTTTCTTAGTTGTTTCAAAAGGTACATTATATATGAAACTTTAGACTCATAAAGATAAGGTAGATAATAGAATATTTTCTTCAGTTTTGTTAAATACAAATAGACTAGATATTGTAACTACAATTCTTGCTTGATAGATGTTTTGTTATTTGTACTTTTGCTATGTTAAAATCTAAGCCTTCCTTTTGATTAGCCAGAGAAGGGGAAGTGATGTGAGAATGCTGTGAAATAAAGGAACTGTTTTGGCCTTTAAAAAATGAGAAGAGAAAATAGAAACAAAGTTCCACCCTTATTCAAGAACTTATTTGCAATTTCTCTCTGTTGGGAGAGGGAAAATCAGTCCTCTCCAATGAAATGTCACTTTGCATATCAACCACACTCCAAAACAGGCCACATGGAAAATCTGACCAACACAAGAAATACTCAGTGGGTTATTTTTAATATTTTTTTTGTTTTGTTTGAGTACTTTTTGTCTTGTACGGTTTTCTTTTGTTGTTAACAGTTTTGATTTTCAGTTTTAGTTTTGGAACACTTGGGGTTATTTGAGAGAGAGAGAGTGAGAGAGAGAGAGAGAGAGAGAGAGAGAGAGAGAGAGAGAGAGAGAGAGAGAGAGAGAATGAATTTTGATGGGTAGAAAGGTGGGAAGGATCTGGAAGGATCTGAGGGAAAGAATAGGAACAAAATATATTATGTAATATTTTACTTAAAAAAAATAACATCTACCAAATTATTAGGCTAGCACTCTGAGATATAACTTTCTTTCTCAACTTCTTGTCCTGGATGACAACTGCCATGGCCACCAGCTATTACAGACTCTCCTTTGGAGCTTTAAGAAAAAAATAATCTCTTCTTTTTATACATTGATTTTGGTCACGGTATTGGATCACAGCAACAGAAAGTAATATACATAAAGAAAGAATACAAGAAAACTCTTTAAGACACTGATACTTTCTACAATACCTTTATTGAGCAGATCTCCCTCAATATTATCAATTTGAGGTTCAGAGCTACTACCTAGCCCTATCTAGTATTCAATTCTGGAATCCTAAAAAAAAAAAGAGAGAGAGAGAGAAAAGCACATTTTTCTTCTTCTTCTTCTTCTTCTTCTTCTTCTTCTTCTTCTTCTTCTTCTTCTTCTTCTTCTTCTTCTTCTTCTTCTTCTTCTTCTTCTTCTTCTTCCTCCGCCTCCTCCTCCTCCTCCTCCTCATCCTCCTCCTCCTTCTCCTTTATCATAATTATCATCCTCTTCTTCATCATATTCTTATTCTTTGAATAAACAATTTTAAAAGAAGAAAAATACTACCAGAAATTCTAACACGTGCCTTTAATTTCAGCACCAAGGAGGGAGAGACAAGGGGATCTCTGTGAGTTCAAAGCCAGCTCGGGCTATATAATGAGATCCTGTCTCAAAAAGAAATGTTAATGTGAGACTGCAAAGGCCATATATACAGAAACAATTTTGATGCTGGAGTAATAGCTCAGCAGTTAAAAAAGCACCTGACACCAACCCTAACAACCTGAGTTTGATCTACCTACAGAGTAAAAGGAGAGAATCGAGTCATGAAAGATGTCCTCTAATGTCCATCAATCTATCCACAAGTACCATATACACAGAGACACAGAGACACATTTTAATTCATTAATAATGAAATAATTTTAATTTTTTTTAAATTTTACTTTTCAAAACCCCAGACTTTATTCTTGTGGTCACCTCCTATTCAAACCCTTATTCTTACACTATAAATGTACCGGTCACTGTAACAACACCTATCACCTATAGATTTACTGACTCATAGCAGCCTATAATTTGTAAATGAATTGGTTCCTTTCCTACAGATCTTCTAACCCCTGATAGTAACTTTTGTCATCAGGTGCCTAACATGTGTCACCTTGGCGTATCATCAAGATGTTGCCCTAATGATCTCAAGGTTTAAGAAGCTGAAAAAGGGAACCTAAGGCACAATTCCTGGTGAAATCCCAAATACCTGCATTCCAAGAGTTAGACCTGAGGACTGCAGAATGTGCCACTATCTCATGAGTGATCTCTGCAGGCTCTGAAGTTTCACTTTGCTGTGATGTTTCTGGAACTTAAAAACAGAAAGGAATTATTGTGTACATATTAAAGAAATGCAATTGGGAAAGTATATATATTGGACAGCCAGCTGTGAAACCTAATCACTTGAGGTGACTACCTTTTGTGCCACACTTGCTCTTTTCTCTCTTCCTAATGCTCCAATAGTGCAGAAGGGATAGTTTTTCTAATAGAACTGAACAGTGTCCTGATGTTCAGACATCAATTTTTTAAAAAGTCAACTAATACTGTGAAAACAATGGGAGTATAAAGTTCTAACTACACATATGGAATGTGGAGTATATGAGGTCTACTCTACAGCTCTGACAAACCTGTATGACTGAAACTGTTCACCATGAGACACCATAGGGGGAAAAGAGCATGGGCTCTTGCTAGTTTAGTTATAATAAAAAACTAAGAATTGACCCCTAGCCTGGGCATGAGGGAAGACCTTAGGTACCTGGGTAAAGGAGGCCTAGTAGGTAGTTTTTTGCAGAGGCAATGATTGAAGCAGAGTTGAGAAACAAGAGGAAAGAGCTTAAGATGCTTAGTTTTGGAAATTCTTATGTAAGTTTGCTACAAATAGGGAATGAAAAGGTTATTAAAGGGATTCAAAACTGATCAAAATACAAAGGTTAAGCAATGATGGGTGTTCAACATGAACTGGTATATATACAAGGCAACAATATACATAAGACAAAGAGAATATGTGTAGTTTTCAGATGGGGCAGAAATATAGTAAGAGCCAAAGAAACAGGATGCTGCTGGGGGATAGCATCTTCTATATATAACAGGGAAGCTTCATTCAGGAAGTCTCAATAATATAGTTGCCTAAACAAAACTTGCACACTGATGATGCCAGTTGACATATTATTCTGGAATGAAGACATTTTACAAATCCCAGCCCACAGATGAAGAGCTGTAGGCAATCAGTGGCTCTGAAGATAGGCAGAATCTGAATTCTCCAGGGACCAGTGCCTTCACCCCATATTGGTTATCCAATTTCAAGTGGTCAGCCTTAGACAAATGTACATATAAACAGCACTAGATGGACTCAGTAGGTTGAAGGCATCCATGTATGTGTGTCTGTGTGTATGTGTAATAACAATAATAATTTTTAAAAGAAGTGAATTTTAGAGGGAGCGATAGAGAGACATGGGAGAAACTGGAAAGGAGGAGAATGAAAATAATATAAATGTGTGTATGAAATTCTCAAAAAATAAAAAATATATAATTTAAAAATACAAAACAAAATGCTGACTGAGGAGTAGACTCCTGGGAAGCATTTATTTAAGAGATGTGAAAAGACCCAGAGGGAACTTGTAGGTGGGAAAAACAGCAAGGCGGAAAGTTCTCTAAAGAGAACTCTATGCCAAGTGGTCTTGAAAAAGCTCCAAGCAAAAAAGCTAAGAGCAAAGAAATTCTGAAAATTGACACCAGGGCCTTGAGGGCTGCTTGCATATCCTTTGTCACCCAAAGAGAGCTGAAGCTCTCATTCAGCCTGTGCTCTGTTATCTACAGCCTAATCCCTAGTGAGCATCGAGTGGCATCATTACAAATCTCTTTAAAGGATGTGGCTTTTATCTACTTAGCACCAAGGTACTCTCTAGACTAGTGAACACACACACACACACACACACACACACACACACACACACACACACCAATACTCTCAAGAGCCCCACATTGTACAGCCTTAGAGATATCATGGATCTCAACTGTACTCCCAGTTCTATTGACTCACCTTTACTTGAGGATGTTGAGGGCTTCACAGTTGGTTTAGCTAGAAAGATATTGAACAGTAAACTGGTTTAAAATAGATTTAGGGAAATGAAGAGATAATTTGGTAATAGACAAAGAAGTCAACACAGGGTTTTCAAGTAGTTAAAAATATAAATCATAATAAAGCTATCCTAGTATTTAACAGACATATAAGTTAGTTTGCCAAATCATGGCATCCTATGTATATCCATGGCTTTATTTTGTGACTGTGGGATTTCAAAATCATAACATTAATTTTGAAGTCTTTGGACCTGAGATATGCCCCCTCAGGATAAGGGCATGAAATGACAGAGTTGAAAGCTGTTATGTGTAATGATATATTGTGCATCTAATAAAGTTTACCTGAAAATCAGAGGCCATAGCCAGCCACAGATTCAATCATAGAGGTCAAGGAGCAGTAACACACACCTTTGATCCCAGCATCCCAGAACTTACAATCCCATTCCTGTGCTCCCAGTACTTAGAAAACACACATGCCTTTAATTCTTGAACTAGAAAGTTTGAACCATAATGTGAAATGGCTGGGCAGAGATTAAGTCAGGAGGAGACATGAGTTCAGTCATTTCCTTTTGACTGAGGACTCAGAGGCATTCACTCTGGGTATTGTGAAGAGAGTCCTGAGGAATTTGTTTGACAAGAAGTAGCTATGGCTTGTTCCTCTGTCTCTTTAGTTTTTCAGCTTTTCCTCAATATCTGGCTCTGAGATTTTTATTATAATACCAATTAGCATTTGTGCAATAGTTTTACTTTATCACAAAGACAGAGAGCCAGGACCAGTGATGCCATCAGCTTTCTTTGGACACAGATGATATGTACCTGTATCATTGACAAAGTCTTTCCCTTGTATAGAAGTTATGTTTCATTCTTATATAATGAGAAGATATACATGACTTTAAAGAATATAAGATTTGGTTCCACTGCTTTAAGATAAATTACTTTCTTTGGTTTTAGTCAGATGTTTGTTTTTTGTTCCTTTGTGGTATTTTTTTTTTAGAAAGAGTGCCCCTAAGTATCCATAGATGGCCTAGAACTAAAGAAAGCCATCTGTCCATGCCTTCTGTGTGTGCAGTCCTAAAATGTGAACAGCAAAGTCTGTCCAAATGATTTCATATCAACTTCAAACCAAACAAGAAACTCTTTTCCTGATGGCGGGCTTTAAAAGTACTGAAAGGTGCTATATACACTGATGGGAGAGGAAAGGCACCCAGCACTGGACCTTGCATGCTGTGATCCTAATCTTCTAGGCAATATCTGCCCATTAGTATGACAGTGACAGAATTTAGGTGACAAAAATGTATGCCTGGTGTCCAAAAAATTCAGAAGAGGTCTTCCAGAAGTGATATTACAGATAATTATGAACCATTATGTGGGTATTAGGAATCAAAGATGGGTCCTCTGAAAATCATTATGCTCTCTTAACAGATGATCAATCTTTCCAGTCCTGTCCTTATGTTTATATCCAAATATTTGTGCCATTCCCAACCTGAGTCAAATAAACTAGTTGCACTCACTACTGGTTAATGCATAGATTTATTATTGTTCAAACTGATAGGAATAAATGTCTGTGGGTGCTCAGCAATAGATGTTATACCTGTTATTACACACACAAACATGTGTTCAGGCTTAGAGAACACTGGAAAAGAAGAAGAGATAAAAGCCAAAAGATGGGAGGCATGTTGTGAACTGTTATCCTCTGGATATACATAGCTGCTGCATACATAAACTCACAGCAGCTGTGATGATCTGCATACAATCAACTCAGTTAAAATGTTCAGCATGGAGAAAGGGCTTCCAAGGTCCCACCCCAACAGTATATTTTAATGTAGGTTGATATTTGTAGCAGGTGGGTAGTCACTTTTCGTTGATTTTGGCCCATGTTAGGTGCCCAATGCCCTATGCATGACCCAGGAACAGTAAACACTAACTGGACATTGAGAGTTGAAAATTAATTAAAATTATAAAAGGAAAACACAAAGTTTAGGGGAGATGTAATGAGAGTACTATACAAAAGAGGAGCAACAGATTGAGGGATAAGTATGATTAAGATGCACTGTATACATGTGTAAAACTTTTAGAAAATAAGTAAAAGTTTAAAGCAAAAAAATTGTTTTGTTTTTTTTCTTTTTCAGTGCTGAGGATCAAACCCCAGACCATGTTTTTTTTTCTTAAATTAAAACCACAGTCTAGGAGACAAATGGTACATGTCTGTAGTTCTAGTACTTGGGATGCTAATAAGATAGGGTTGTGAGTTGCAGCCCATCCTGGAGTGTATAGTCAATACCAACCTTTAAAACTAAGTCCAGAGAGGCTTCAACCACATTCTTACCTGGACAGGTCTACCAGACAGAAGATTGGCAGAGAAATACTAGATCTAACAGATGTTTAGACTCCAAAGGACTTAATATATATGTACAGAACTTTCAACCCAAAAACAATGAAACCACCCCAATGAAACATTCTCTATAATCGACCACCTACTCAGTCATAAATCAAATATAAATATATATAAAAAATGGAAATAACTTCTTAAAATATAGAAAACTGTGGCCTAAAGTTAGAGGTTAACAACAACACAAACTTCAGAAAGCCTACAAACTCACTAAAAACCAAACAGCTCTCAACAGAACAACCTCTGGGTCGAAAAAATATAGAAAGAAATTAAAGACTTTCTTGAATTTAATAAAAATGAATCCACAGCATACTTAAATTCATGGAGCACAATAAAAAAAACAGTGCTAAAAATATTCATGGTACTAAGTGCCTACATAAAGAATTTGGAGAAATCTCACACAGGCAACTTAACAGCACACCTGAAAACCCTAGAACAAAAGAAGTTAACTCACCAAGAAGAAGTAGAAGACAGAAAATAATCAAATTCAAAACCAAAATTTAAAAAAATGAAACAAAGAGAACAACACAAAGAATCAATGAAACTAAGAGTTGGTTAAGAAAATAAATAAGATAGATAAACTCTTCTCCAAACTAACCAAAAGGCAGAAAGAGAATATTTAAATTAACAAAATCAGAAATGAAAAAGGGGAGCATAACAACAGACATGGAGGAAATCCACAGACTTATTAGGTCATACTCGAATGACCTATAGTTCACAAAATTGGAAAGCCTAAACGAAATAAACAGCTTTCTCAATCAGTACCACTTACCAAAATTAAATCAAGAAAAGATCCATGACTTAAATAAACATACAACTTCTGAGGGAATAGAAGCAGTTATTAATAGTCTTCCAACCAAATAAAGCAAGCACAAGGATGATGTTTTCAGGACAGAATTCTACCAGAATTTCAAATAAAAACTAATACCAATACTCTACAAATGGTTCCACACAATAGAAACAAAAAATATTGTCAAAATCTTATTATGATACTATGAGCACCCTAATACTGAAACCACACAAATATACAAAAAATAAAGAAAATTACAGACCAATCTCCCTCATAAACATTGATGCAAAAATATTCAATAAAATACTGGCAAATCAAATTAAAGAACATATCAAAAAAATCCACCAAGATCAACTAGGCTTCATCCCAGAGATGCAGAGATGGTTCGACATACAAAAATAGGTCAATGTCATCCATTGTCAATGTCACATAAGTAACCAAAAAGCGGGGGGAAAAAAGCACATGGTCATACCATTAGATGCTGAAAAGCCTTTGACAAAATCAAATACCCCTTCATGATAAAGGTCTTGAAAGGAACAGAGATACGAGAAACATACCTAAAAATTATAAAGACAATATACAGCAAGCCAACAGCCAACATCAAACTAAATGGAGATAAATTCAAAGCAATTACACTAAAATTAGGAATAAGGCAAGGTTGTTCATTTTCCCCATATCTATTGAATATAATACTCAAAGTTCTAGCAAGAGCATTAAGACAACAAAAGAAGACCAAGGATAAATAAATTGGGAAAAAATAAGTCAAATTTTTCCTATTTAAAGATGATATGATAGCATACATAAGTAACACTAAAAATTTTACCCGGTACTCCTACAGCTGATAAATACCTTCAGCAATGTGACAGAATACAAGATTAACTCAAAAAAATCATAGTCCTCCTATACACAAATGATAAAAGGGGTTACAAAAAAACCAGAGAAACAGCTGTAAATAGCTTGGGGTATCTCTAACCAAAGAAGTAAAAGAGCTGTAGGCCAAGAACTTTAAGTCATTGAAAAGACAAAATTAAAGAAGATATAAAATTGAAACATTTCTCATGTGCTTGGAGAGGTAGAATCAACATAATAAAAATGACAATCTTACAAAAAGCCATTAACAAATTTAATGTAATTCCCATCAAAATCTCAACACAATTCTTCACATATTTAAAAGAACAATACTTAGCTTTATATTAAAAAAAAATCTAGGATTTCCAAAACAAGAGTGTTTAATAAAGGAACTCTGGAGACATCACTATCCATGACTTCTATAGCTTTACTATAGCTGTATACTATAGAGCGACAGTAAGAAAAACAGCTTGGTATTGGCATAAAAACAAACAGTAGAACTGAAATGAAGAATCTAACATTAATCCACACACCTATGAACACCTGATTATTGACCCCAAAAAAGCCAAAAATATACAATAAAAAAGAAGACAACTCCAACAAGTGGTGCTTGCATAATTAGATAGTGTTATGTAGGAAATTCAAATAGATCCATGTTTATCACCCTGAACAAAACTCAAGTTCAAGTGGATCAAAGACCTCAGGTTACATGGTACATGACAGAAAAGAAAGTGGGAAATATCTTTAAACACACTGGTACTGGAGACCTAAATATGACACCAGTAGCAGCACAGACACTGAGAACAACACTTAATAAATGGAACCTTCTAAACCTTCTAAAACCTTCAGTAAGGCAAAGGACAAAGTCAATAAGACAAAACAACAGCCTACACAATCGGAAAAGATCTTCACCGACCCTACATCTGACTGAGGGCTGATCTATAAAATATATAAAGAACTCAAAAAACTAGAGATCAAAAAAAACCAAATAAACAAATTTAAAAAGGGGATATATAACTAAACAAAGAAGTCTCAACAGATGAATGCCAAATGGCTGAAAGACACTTAAAGAACTGCTCAACATCCTTAGCTATCAGGGAAATGCAAATCAAAACAACCCTGAGATACCATCTTACACCTGTCAGGTGGCTAAGATTAAAAACACTTATGACAGCCTATGATGGAAAAGATCTGAAGTAAGAGAAGCACTCCTCCATTACTGATGAGAATATAAACTTCTACAGCCACTTTGGAAATCAGTATGGTGATTTCTCAGAAAACTTGGAATCAGTCTACCCAATGATCTCACAATAGTACTCTTGGACATATACCCAAAGGATGCACATTCTTACCCCAAGGACATGCTCAACTGTGTTCATAGGAGCATTATTTGTAATAAGCAGAACCTGGAAACAACCTAGATGTTCCTCAACTGAAGAATGGAATAAAAATGTGGTACATTTACACAATGGAGTACTACTCAGCAGTGAAAGAAAAAATATCATCCTGAAATTTGCAGGCAAATGTATACTAGAAAAAATTATCCTGAGTGGGGTAACACAGATCAAGAAAGGTAAATATGGTATGTACTTACTTGTAAGTTAATTTTGTACATAAAGCAAATGATACATTCCATAACCCCTGAACAGCTAGGTAACAAGGATGAAACTAAAAGAGACATCATGGACCCCACCCACCCAGGAAGGGGAAATAAAGAATATCTCCAGTATAAAATGTGACCATAGAAGGTAAGGAGTAATGGGAGGTGAGAAAAGAACATGAGAAAATGAGATGCTTGAGTTGAGGGAGGGACAGAAAGGAAGAATAACAAAATAGATACCTTAATAGAGAAAGCCATTGTGCTGTTAGAATCTTGTGCTAGGGAGATATCCAAGAACCCACAAACATGACCTCAGCTAAGACTCCAAGCAATAGTGTAGAGAGTGCTTAACCTGAGCTGCTCCTATAATCAAATTGATGACCATTCTAATTATCTTTATAGAAGAGTAGCTGATGGAAACAGTTGCAGAGATCCACAGTAAGCACTGGGTCAAGCTCCCAGTTCAAAGAGAAGGAGAAGAGATTACAAGAGTAAAGGGGTCAAGATCATGATGAGGAAATCCACAAAGACAGTTGACCTGCATTATTGGGAGCTCACTGACTATGAAATTATAGCTGGGGAACCTATATGGGGCTGAACTAAGCCTTCTGAATGTGGAAAGTTTATGGGGCCTCTGACAGTAGAGCCAGAATTTATTCCCAGTACAAAAACTGGCTTCTTGGAGCTCATTCCCTTCATAGGAACACCTTGCTCAGCCTTGATACTGGGAGATGGACTTTGTCCTACCTCAACTGGATATGCCAGACTGTATTGATTTACTCTGTAAGTTCTTGCTCTCTCTGAAAAATGGATGAGGAAATGGAGTGAGGGAACCTGGGAGATGAGTGGGAAGAAGGGAAGGAGGGGGTACAGTGTTGAGTATGCTAAATAAAACCAAAAATATAATAATAAAAAACTAAGCCCAGAAGGTCAGATGACTATAAATAATGAAGCATCCTTGCAAAGCATTTAGGTCTGGAATTGTGAACTCAATAAGCTTCCTAAACATGTACAGAAAATTACAACTGAAATCATTCGTAAAATTGGAATAGATCCAAGGTTTCTATGCACACTACAGTAAAAGGTGGTAGAAAAAAACAGTATTCTTTAATCATAAGCACAAAGCACACTAAGGCATAGATCAATTTCCTATAAAATGTTTGTCTAACTCCCGTCTGGACTTCACTACTAGCAAATACTCAATGCATATTCACACATACATACATACACACCACGCATACACATATACCCCATATGTACACAGACACACATATATATCACACATAATATACCACATATACACACAACACCACACGTACATATACCACACATGCACACATATACCACATATACACACCACACTACACACACACATAAACATACACACACCGCATACATACACCACACACACCACATATACACATGCTCATGCATACACATACACATACACCACATACACATATGCCACATATACACATACTACACACAGAGAAGCACAAACACTTATACCACACATATACCATACACACACAGCACATAATATATCACATATTCATATCACACACACATACATACACTACACTATATATACCACACCCATAGAATATACCCATGTACACACACAAATATACCACACATGCACATACACTGCACATACAATACATCACATGCTGTGGGATAATGCTCTTGTACACTGTAAAGGTTTGTCACTCATATTGGTTTAAGAAAGCACTGATTTGCCAAAAGTCAAGCAGAAAGTAAAGACAGGGCAAACAGACGAAGAATTCTGGGAAGAGGAAGGCAGAGAAGCAGATACCAGCCAGACACAGAGGAAGCAAGATGAGAATTCGGGACTAAGAAAAGGTATCAAGCTACATGTTTAAACATAGATAAGAATTATGTGTTAAGTGTTAAGAACTAGTTATTAATATCCTTGAGCTACTTGCCAAGCATTTACTATAATAATAAGCCTCTGAGTCAATTATTTGGATGGTGGCTGCTATTTATCAGCAGTTGTTGGCAAACAGAAACTTTCATTACAACCACATACACATACACACACATCATCATCATCATCATCATCATCATCATCATCATCATCATCACCACCACCACATGCAACTCTGATCCTCACCACAATAAGCAATGCAATGACTTACATGTAGGTGCTGAGGTTATTATTTTTTGTCGAAATACTGAAATGAGGCCTCTGGGTTGTCCCATAGGAGATTTTGGTGTTTTTAATTGTCTACTCCCTTAAAAAGAAAACTTGTAGCAGTGAAATGTAATTAAATTCTCCTTTTTCCCCTAGACACAAGTCCTTAGTCCCCCGGAAATATGAGAGGCCATTGCTGAAGCTACCTGGTAAGCCTGTTGTTTTCCCAACAGGATAAGGCTCAGCTGCATAAGGCAAACAGACATGAAGTGGGCATTCCAATAAAAACCAAAATAAAAACACAGAAGAACTCTGAACCTTGTCCATCATTCTAAAATTATCAGTTCTTTTCCATACATGAAAAAGAAATACTTATCTAACAGCCCAGCAACTGGAGCAACCCCTCGCCTCTCATGGAATGTTTGGGTTCTAATTTAGAGGTCCCAGTGTGAGGTCAGCTTACCATAAGGTCATGGAATTCCTTCTCAGAACTAAAGCAGCTGAGGAGACTGATTCAATGAGCCAGGTGTCCTATACTAAGACAGACAGAAATGATTGCAGGTTTCTGCCTTCAGGGACAATGCAGATTACATAGATGATAGGTAAGACTCTTGAGTCTGTGTGATAAATTAGAAGAAAGTGGCAGGTACTAGCTACTGGGCCACATGTATGTAATCCCAGCATTTACAGAGTAGAAGTAGAAGGTTTAACAGTTTGGGGATCATCCCTGCCTATTTAACAAGTTAGAAAGTTCAAGGCTGGCATGGGCTACATGAAACCTTGTCTCAAAATAAACAAATCAAAATAAAACCTAGAAGGCTAGGTATTTTAGTCCAGGCTCAGTTTTGGTGTAAAAAAAAAGTCTGGATCCTATACCTTAATTTTATTTATTCTTTCACAAATCACAAATCTTTATACTTACAGAAGTATATACCATATGTAAATATGCAAATATATAATGTATTTTGGTCAGATTTCTACCAACCCTCTTTTTAAAACTTATTTCAATATATTTTTTAGTTTATTTATTAACAGCCTATTTACAAAAGCCAGGAAATGAAAACAACTTAAATGCCTTTTAATAGATGAATGGATGATGAAAACATGGTACATATACACAATGAAATACTATTCATCAGCAAAAAAATTGAAATTACTAGACACCAGCAAGGACCTAGAAAAGATCATAATTTCTGATGAATTATCCAGAAAGACAAATACTATAGGTTCTGTTTCATTTGCAGATCCTAGCTCCAAATCTTTGGATTCTAATATAGAACATAGGGTAACTACAAAATAAAAGCATTAAAGTATAAATGTATCACGTGATGTTCTTGGAATGGGAATACTGGGTATTGATAAAATGAAGTAGAAAACTTAATTATAGGGAGGGGCGCCAGCTGAAGAGAAGAGAGGAAAGTCAGTACAGAAAGAGAATGGGAAAAGGGCAAATAACAGAAAGTGCGATAAAGCTTTAAGGAATCACATTGTTCTATATTTATATACAACAGTACAGAATATTTTTATATGCATATGCATACACATACATTGAACATAATAAGTATAAAGTTATATCTTAAAAGGAAGTTAGGCTGCTTGGGCTGACCACGTACCAAAGACTAGCAAAAACCATAGTATCAGGCATAAGAAACCTCCTTTCAAATGATTTGTAAGGATAGCCCAAGTGATTTACAAAAAACATTATGAATTATTGATGCAACCCCTGGTGTCAAAGATCCAAACTTGGCAGAAATTCCAAGACCTTAGAGAACACAACTTGTATGATTTAAGCCAAATCTAACTTGAGAGCTTTTTTCTGAGATGTGGTGACCATGACTCCACATACAAATCTTTGTGTCATTTGCATATTGAATTACAGTTATTTGAATAGAATAGAATCTCTTTGGCTTAAAAAATTAAAATTATTCTTTGAAACAAAACAAAAATAATAACTTCCCACATTAAAACAAAGATGGTATAAAAAGGTAGTCCATGCATATCACTCCAGGCTCACTAAAGTATGTAACTCACAAATATAAAGAAGCAGTAATGCAACCCTTTTTACACTTTTGTAATGAAATAGGTTTACAATTGTCATTAATTGACTTAAACCACAAGAATATAATTTAGAATTATTAGACTCTATAGACTTAATGAAATGATATTCATAAAATCTTGAAAGGCACCAGGAAGTTTTCATACTATAGTTCTCTAAATTGTCTGTTAAGTTTTGCTATGTAAAATTTAATGCTCATTATAATCCAGTGACAAAACAGATGGATCCATAAAATACACACATATATACATACATATATATATATATATATATATATATATATATATACTTTATACATGTTTACAAAGTTATCTAAATGTGATGTAAAAAATGGAATCTCCAGTTGATATTGACAACCTACATTACCTAAATATCACAAAACTACACCTTGGTAAAAAAAAAAAAGTTGTATGTTTATTTTATTTAATTTAATTAAAAGTTGTTTTTAACATTGCCACCATTGTTCCCCCTCCTTCCCTTCATCCCAGTCCTGCCCAGATTCACCCAACCCCATTCCTCTATCCATTCCTTAAGAGAGCAAGGTCTCCTAGAGTAGTCAATGTAGTCTGGCATATCCAGTTGAGGTAGGACCAATATCCTCCAAGTATCTAAGCTGAGTAAGGTGTTCCTCAGTAGAAAATGGGCTCAAGAAGCTATTTCATGCACTAGAATTAAATTCTGTTCCCACTGCCAGAGGCCCCATAAACTGCTTACATCATTCAGCTGTTAACCATATTTAGAGGGGCTAGTTCGGTCCCATGTAGATTCTCCAGATGTCAATTCAGAGCCGGTGAGTTCTTAATAGCTTGAGTCAGCTGTCTTTACAGGTTTCCTCATCATGATTTTGACCCCTTTGCTCATATGATCTCTCCTCCCACACTTTAATTAGACTGGGAGCTTGACCCAGTGCTTAGCTATGGATCTCTGCATCTGTTTCCATGAGTTTCTGGATGAAGGTTCTATAATGACAATTGGGATTGTCATCAATTTGATTATAGGGGAAACTCAGTTTAAGCACTCTCTACATTATTGCTTGGAGTCTTGGCTGGAGTTATTTTTGTGGGTTCTTAGGTATTTTCTAACACCAAATTTCTCCCTAACTTCAAAATGGTTTCCTATATCAAGGTATTTTTTTTTAATTTTTCTTCCTCTCTATTCCTCCTCCAACTCAAATATCTCATTCCTTCATGTTCTCTCCCTTCCTCCCATGGTCACAATTTACTAAGATCTTCCCTATTTTCCCTTTCTATGGGAATCCATGGAGTCTCTTTTAGTTCCTACTTGTTCCCTAGTTGCTAAGGGGTTGTGAATTGTAACCTGGTTATCATTGATTTATGTCTAAAATATATTGATGAGTGAGAACATACCATGTTTATCTTTTTGGGTCTGTGTTACCTCACTCAGGATAATATTTTCTAGATCCATCCATTTGCCAGAAAATTTTAGGATGTTATTTTTATTACTTCTGACAGGTATTAAATAGTATCTCCAATGTATAAATGTACCACAGGTAAGAAGTAGCTAGGTTGTTACTAGGCTCTGATAATTACAAATAATGCTTCAATGAACATAGTTGAGCAAATGTCCTTATAGTATGAATGTGTATCATTTGGGTGTATTCCCAAGAGTGGTATTGCTGGATCATTGGGTAGATTAATTCCTAGTCTTCTGAGAAACCACCATACTGATTGCCAAAGTGGCTGTATGGATTTGCATTCCCACCAGCAATAAAGGAGTGTTCCCTTTACTCCGTATTCCCTCAAGCATAGGATGTCATTAGTGTATTGATCTTAGCCATTCTCACAGGTATTAAATAGTATCTCAGAGTTGTTTTGATTTGATTTCCCTGATGACTAAGACTGTTGTGCAGTTCTTTAAGTATTTTTCAGCCATTTGAGATTATTTTGTTAAGAATTGTCTATTTAGCTCTGTACCACATTTTTAAATGAATTATTTTATTTTTTATCTCTAGTTTTTTGAGCTCTTTATATATTTTATTTAGCAGCTCTTCATCAAATATAGGCTTGGTGAAGATCTTTTCCCACTCTGTAGACTGTCATTGTGTCTTATTGACCATGACCTTTGCCTTACTTAAGATTCTCAGTTTATGAAGGTCCCATTTATTAATTGTTGCTCTCAGTGTCTGTGCTACTGGTATTATATTTAGAAAGAACAAAATAAACAGAGACAGGAGGAGGTGGATCTGTCCTCTGATATTTCTAACTGTTTTTTTTTTTCAGACAGAGTTTTCTGTGTAACAGTCCTGGTTGTCCTGGAATTTGCTTTGAAGACCAGGCTGGCTTTGAACTCACAGATAGTCTTTTGCCTCACAGAGATTCTCTTGCCTCTGTTTACCAAGTGCTGTGACTAACAGTGTGAGCCACGGCTTCTGCTTTTTCTTACCTTCTGTCTTTCTACTCCGACCTTAAATATTCTCTTTGCTCAGTTAAAGCATAGCACCACCACTGCCTGCCTTGGAGCCTGGAACTCCTGCTGTAAACTAAGATGACCTCAAACTCAGTTTGGATTAAGGGCATAGGTCACCACTCCCAGGATACTCCCTGTGCTGGGATTAAAGGTGTGAATCACCACTCTCTGATCCTCCTAGACTGACTGTGGGTAGATCCCTCTGATATCTCTGAAACTTTTGAATCTTTTATTATATCCCCACACTGGTAAGCATACGGCCATTGAACTATATCCACAGCCCTTTGTGTAGTTTTAGTGTGTATATTCAAGAATGTATTCATATGTATGTTTGTGTACACATATGCCCATATGTGTAGAAACAACTTGGTGTCTCTAACAATTTTCAATTTTATTTTTTAACACAATGTTTGTTTGCTGAGTATATTGCAAAGGGGCAATAGACAGCAACTATAGTATCCCCAACAGCCTACATCTGATTATATAAAATAGATTAACACTGAAGTTGAAAATTTGACTATGCTGGCTGTTCACAGACCCAAAGGGACTTCCTGTTTCCATTCCCAGTTCTGGGATTACAGCCATACATAATTACATTCAGATTTTCACATGGGTTCTATTGGTCTTAACTCAGTTGCTTACACTTGTGCAGGAGACACCTTATCAACTTGAGTCATTTCCATATGTCCCCCTTCTTGTTTCTTGAGACTGTCTCAATGGGCTGCCCACCCAGCCTATAAACTCACTTATCAGCCTAGGTAGTCTTGGAACTTGCAATAGTCCTGCCTTACCCTTCCAAATTGCTGAGATTACAGACTTGTGATACCAAACATAGTTACTTTCTGCACTGACATCTTCCATTGTCTTCTCATTGCCATTCTTCTTCCTGGAGTTACCTGCTAATCACATCATTATCACTTTGATATGTCTGTTTGTATAGGTCACTTGCTTGCTGTTTTGTTTTTTGTTTTTTTGTTTTTTGTTTTTTGTTTTGTTTTTGTTTTTGTTTTTTTTGTTGTTTTTTTTTGTTTTTGTTTTTTTTTTTTTTGCTATGACCCAACTTTTGAGCCATTGCTCTCTATAGTTGACTTACTATCTTTCACCAGCTTGAAGACATTTCCAGTCATCTCATCAAATGTCGTGGAACATTCAACATGGAATGATGAAGGATACATCTTTATATATTCAGGTTTAAGTGTTCTCTTTAAAGTCCCTTTGCTTTGATGACAAATCAAACCTATTCAGGAGTCAACCTTACCTCAAAGTTACTATCATTGCTTCTATATGATACTTGATCCCAACTATATGGAAACTCTTTTTGCTGATATTCTACCCCCATAAATGATGTCAGCCTTTTGCATCATGTGTGGAAGGTTATCAGTTCCTGTTTCACCATCTCCCCAACTCTTCACATGCCTATAACCAGTCATTCTATAGAATCTCATTTCTCCATGTGAGCTTTTCTATCTTGTCCTGGGTATTATATCTTTAATATACACTGCTCACTGTATTTCCCTTCAAATAACTCATTCCTTACTTTTAATTTTAATTGATATATCTGCACACATTTGAAGGTCAAAGGACAACTTATGTGAATCAACTCTTCGTTTCCACCATACCAATCTCAAATACTGAACTCAAGTCATCCCACTAGCCCATCACTCACTGTTTCACATGATTTCTTTTACTAAGTTTTCAATGGCAAGGCTGATGTTTAACAATGTCTATGCTCCATGTCTCACAATATCTACACAGTGTAGGTGTTCTGGTTTAGCTGACCTGATGAGAGAAACATGTCTTACCCCCTGACACTGACAAAGAACTACACCTTTCTTGTGAAGTGTCCCTGCTAAAATACTTCAGTCTAGCTGGAGTAGCTATGGAGGGGGGAGAGCAGTGACCAAGGCCAGTGGGAAAGGAAGCAAACGTGATGATGAGGATGAAACTTATGAAGGAATCATCCCCATGGTGAACTGTGTTCAAAGCAAAACTCAACTTTCTCTGTCCATTTGTTCCTCGTTCTTTTTTGCTTCCAAGCCTTTCATCTCATTCTCTGCTCCTTTCTCATTCTTTTCTTTAGGCTTACCTCACTTTTACTCCCTCTACAGCATATCATCTAATAAGAGTCAAATGATCAAGTTTTTATAAAATGATTCCTTGAGTCTCAAGTGGCCATGGACTCAAAGCATCAGCTAATATAAACTTGCCAACCTTCTCCTGGGTGTTTTGTCAGAGCAGTGAGAAGATAACACAACAGTCAATGAGAACAATAAGGGATGTTCCAACAGAAAGTAGAGGGTTCCCAGAACAACAAATAAACTGTGGGAGATGGAGGGCATAAATGTCAGTGACAGCCACAGGAATTTCAAGATCAGAACATAAAATTTATCAAAATGTGTTAGAATAAGAAATAATTGTGATACAAAATAATTTAGATGCAGAGGCAGAAAAACACATTAGATGAGCTCAAAGTGTGGGACTATAGAAAGAAACCGTGGATATCCTGAGTCAGACCTGTGTTTTGGAGGAAGAGAAGAAAGCTCTGTCTAGAGGGGGAACATTAGGTAAAAAAGGCAGCCACCTTGAATAGGACATGATAGGCACAGTTGAGACCTGCAGATAGAATACTGAAACAATACATAGAAGTGGATCGGGTGGGTTTGAGTTGGGAAGGAGTAGAAGACAAATCAAAGGGGGCAATGATCTGAACCATATATAAGTAACCTGTGATCAAAATAATAAAAAAGATCCTGGGAGTGCTGGGCATAATATTCCCAAAAGTATTGACACTGCAGTGGCATGTAAGTAAACATAAGAAGTGACAGAGAATCCAACCAGCAGGTGGGATAGTAGTCTGGAAACTTTGAGGTGGTGCTGGAGATTAAAACCTAGACCTTGAACCTGCCCAAGCTAAGCAAGCCTTCCATCCTGTACTACAGTCTCACCCCTAGAACTTTCTTGACTCCTAGTGTACATGCACCATTTAAGTCCCATTTTAAAAAGTCTTTTAAGAGATAATACTGCTTGCTAACAAGACTATAAAATAAGATGCCAGAGTGTTTATGGTATTGCATACAATATATGGAATTTCTTTGAAAATCGGGCCTTAAATTAGGAAATGCAATATTAATATTAAATTGCCAGATTCATAATATTTTGGCAGTATGCTTCTAAATTTTTTCATTCATACATAGGCCATATTACTATTTTCTCCATGACTCATTGTAAAAATCACAATAAAAGGCCATCGTTTTCCCATAACATTTATTAAGAGACTAACAAACCCTACAAAGGAGGGTACTAAATATTATATCCCAAGTAGCCTGAAGCTGTAAGAGTCAGAAGTGAACACATCATTGTAATAGTATTATGCCACCATTTTCACCACTGAGAAGTCCTAGACTCTTGAGGACTAAATGAACCTATATGCCCCAAAATTCTACCCAATACTCTTGAAGCATATCCATAAATAATCCTTGCCTGAGTCCTTGAATTTTTTTCTTCTATCTCTTAAAGGAACTTCCTCACTACAGGTGATGGAATCAGGCAGAATTTTTCCTTAATCCTCTCTGCTATCAAACAATCTTTTCATGTAAAGAAGATAAGAGGCTAACAATGAACTCAAGGGATACCTTGAAAACTGGTGTGCCAATGGGCACTAATTTCCAACATGTCAAAAAACAAATACCCTTGCCTCTACTTTACCAGGAGAATTTCTGAACCCACCTGGGACAGACTTTACACTTGTTCAAGTTCACACTGCCCTGTTGTCTGTAACTCTCAAAGTTGTGAGCAATGGAATTCTATGGAACCCAGGATCCATTTGTCTCCCATGTCTTTCTCAGAATTGTTTATATTCCAAAGAAATCTTGGTTCACATATTAGCAGAAATCCCTCAGAACACAGGGACCAGGAAACTTCATTTTTCATTACTTGGGATATTTTCTTGAATTTTATTATCAAGTCTTTATTATAAAAACACTGAACAAAAGTGAGAAAACACAGTGGTTAAAACACAAACTCTGGAGCCAAACAATCTCAACTGTGCTCCTTACTAGATGTGTCCCTTGGGTAAGTTACTCAACATCTCTGCTTCTATTTATTCATTTGTAAAACCGGGATATAAACAATACCTACTTTATAGGGTTAAGGGAATTGAACAAGTTATTATTTTGAAAAAAAAATCTAAAATGAAACCTAGCACATGGTAAGTGCTTATGTATTTGTAAAACAAAAACTAAGCTAAAAAAAAAAAAATAAAATGTTAACTGGGTTAATTTCTCTATGGATCTAAGAGGTCTTTACCCAAACACACTTTTTTAGATGTTATGTATTTATATACAATTGTGTCCTTCTTATGGTTGTTCATTCTGTTATATATATTGCCAGTGTTCACAATAGTAATTTATAATGATTGTGTAAAAGAATTATAAATTAACTGCCCAATATCTCATTGATAAGTACCAATGGATACTGAAAAACTAGATTATTAACTATCACTTTCTGTTTTAAAACTCAAGTCTCTTATTTCTAGGCAACAGCCTTTCTATCTTCTATCATTGGTGATCTCCTTTACTAATCTTTTCTAAAGAGGTTAACCTTGATTAACCCCATTCAATACTGCACTAGATTTTTTTCTTAAATTCAGAATTTCACATTCTATCCCTTGAAGAGCAACTAGATCATCCCATTGAAATTGCAAAACCTGTTTCTATAATTAAGTATAAAATGTTAACAAAAGCTTTTCATCTAATATTTCAGACAATATCATTCCAAAACACGATTCTTGGCACAAGACTTTCCTCTTAATAATGCACAATGATCTACAAATAAGAGCTCCTGCTAGAATGCCTTATTCCCCCAATCATGTTACTCAAATATGGAATCCTTGTGGACCATATAAGAAGCTAAAGAGCTTTTCCCTATAATTTTCTGACACTGAATAAGGTCTATGTAACTGCCCAAAGGTTTTCCCTCATCTTTTCTCTCATAAGGTATCTTCTAAAATGAGATTTCCTATTGTGTAATAAAGACAGTCTTAGTGAATTCTTAGTCAAAAAAAAAAAAACTTCCTCATGGTAATATTATAGTTTTTTTTTTCCTCCCAATGGTGCATGTTTCTATTTTATGTTGTCAAATACAATAAAAGTCTATGACCAATCCAGTTAGAGTTTCTCTTCACTATGACTTCTCTGATGTTGAAGTAAGGCCGAATGACCACTAAAGGCTCTTCCACACTGATCGCATATAAAGCGTTTCTCTCCACTATGCATTCTCTGATGAATAATCAAGGAAGAATTCTTACAGAAAGCTTTTTCACAGTGATTACATTTGTAGGGTTTTTCTCCAGTATGGTTTCGCAAGTGTACAATAAGAGAAGAGCTTTCATTAAATGCCTTCCCACATTCATTACACCTGTATGGTTTCTCTCCAGTATGAGTTCTCCGGTGTGCAATAAGGTGAGAGCTACAATTAAAGGATCTTTCACACTGATTGCATTTATAGGGTTTCTCACCAGTGTGAATTCTCCTATGAGCAACAAGGTGACAGCTCTGACTGAAAGATTTTCCACATTTATTGCATTCATAAGGTTTTTCTCCAGTATGAGTCCTTTGATGCCTAACAAGATGAGCCATCTGGCTACAGGATTTCCCACATTTATTACATTCATAGGGCTTAATTCCTGAATGAATAATTTCATGCTTAGTAAGGGCTGAGCGTTCTCTAAAAGCTTTGCCACATTCTTGACAGTTATAGGGTTTCTCTCCTGTGTGAGTTCTCTGGTGAGCAATAAGATGGGAACTCCAACTGAAGGACTTTCCACACTCAGTACATTTATATGGTTTTGCTCCAGAGTGAGTTCTCTCGTGTTTACTAAGGGCTGAATAATCCCTAAAAGCTTTTTCACATTCATCACATTTAAAGGGTTTCTCTCCAGTATGCATTCGCATATGGGCAATAAGGTGGGAACTCCAGCTAAAAGACTTCCCACATTCAGTACACTCAAAAGGTTTCTCTCCAGTATGAGTTCTCTGGTGTCCAATAAGATGAGAGTTCCAGTTGAAAGATTTCCCACATTCGTTACATACATAAGGTTTTTCTCCTGTGTGAATTCTTGTATGTACAATAAGATGAGAATTCCAACTGAAGGCTTTCCCACATTTGTTACATTCATAGGGTTTTATTCCAGTGTGAGTCCGTTCGTGTTTAGTAAGGGCTGAACGATTCCTAAAAACTTTCCCACATTTATCACATTCATAGGGTTTCTCCCCTGTATGAGTTTTCTTATGTTGAATAAGGTAAGAGCTCCAAATAAAAGATGTTCCACATTTGTTATATTCACAGGGCTTCTCTGAAGTGTAAGTGCTTGTATGTTGAGCAAGTAATGAGTCATACCCAAAGACTTTCTCCCATTCATTGTATTTATATGCTTTTTCTATACTACCAATTTTTTGATGTTCCATAAAGGATGAGAAGTAAAAGATATTCTCATACTCTTTATAATCATACTGGTTTTCTTCAATTTGAAGTCTTGAGTGTTCATTAAGTGATGGGCTCTGGTTAAATATTTGATGGTGTTCCTTATATTGATAGAGCTTTTCTCCTAAATGTACCCCTTTATGATCACCAAAATGTATAATATGATTGAAAGACTTCACAGCATCAGTATATTTGAAAAGATTATCTCCAGTTTGCATTTCTGCAGGGTACACAGGCTGAAGAGACTGGCAGAAGACTTTGTCATAATTATTATTTTCACAGGTATCCTTGTGTGCATACCTTATGGCTGAATTATATCTCCATCTTCCAAGATATGCATTAGGTTCATAGAAATGTTCTAACTGAGAAACTCTCTGAGATGGGACCAAGTTTAAGCTTTGGCTATACTCTGTGCCAAGTTCACAAAATTCAGAACCTCGTTGGGAAAGTACGTGTTTTTGCATGAAGACCATTTGCTTCATACCTGTACTCTGGTTCATGTGATACATTTCTAATTGGTCTTTACATTCCAAAACTCCTATCCTGGAGAGGCAAGGATCATTCCATATATATCTTTCTAATGCCATTCCATTGGATTGTTCTTCAAAAACACTCTGTGCTGGAACCAATGCTTTGCTTTCATCATTTCTCATCCACTCTGAAACAAAGGGGGGGGGGTGAGTACATACAGACCTCAGGATTCACTCGTGAGATTTGTTATTCATAATATAGTAAAAGCAAGTATATATTTCATTTTAAGCATATATATGAAAGCCAGAGAAATAACATAATAGATAACAGTAAAAAGTAAATAACTGCCAACTACAAAAGGAAGTATATAATCACACTAATAAAACTACTGTAGAATACTTTCTCACGAAAAGGAACATTTATAGGAAAAAGTTAACTATGCAGGAAATGAGCTACTCAGGCCATGCACATTACAAAACTGACTTGCTTCACGGCCTAGCCTTAGCCAACTACTGAGAATTGAAAATATAAAATGTAAGTGTTATTACACTTTTTCATGCTCATGGCTTTCAACCAAAGTGTACCAATTTATCTAGATAGCTTGTAACTATTGTCACTTTTGGTGAAGAAGTGCTTTCTTTCTAAGGATCTGAAGTATGGGGAACCTCAGTCCTATGGTACCACTACCTATATGACCAATCTCCAATAAGTTCATCCATGGTTCCTAGTAGACAACTTTACAGATCATCACAATTTCTTTCTAGAAATAAACAACTCCATTGTGAAAATACCAAAAGGACATTATATTAGTGTCCTCTGGACTCTATGATATTGCTTTCTATTCTTTTTATTGTAATAAACCATAATTGTGATGGTAATGAGTTTCAAATCCTATAAGTCATCCTAGTGAATCAATGGCAACCCTGAATACCCTGAAAAAAAATGGGCAGGGAAAGAAGAAAGGAAAATTAAAGAAAGGAAAGAAGGGAGGGAGGGAGGGAGGGAGGGAGGGAGGGAGGGAGGGAGGGAGGGAGGGAGGGAGGGAGGGAGGGAGAGAGGGAGGGAGGGAGGGAGGGAGGGAGGGAGGGAGGGAGGGAGGGAGGGAGGGAGGAAAGAAGGAAAAATGCAGAGGAGGTGGACTTAATAAACATAGGTCTTTGACAAGTAACATTTAATTCATTAAATAGGGCTATAATTTACTACTGAATTGTAATGTCTTTTCTTAGTATTGGCAGAAAGTTATAAGAAAATATCAAAAGATTTCAAGCCATGATGTTATTCGTAATAAACTACTATAATATTTATTGTTTCAAAGTCCAGTCAAGATATAAACATATAAGACTTAGTAGCTCAAAGAGAAATATTATCACAGTTTAAAGATTCCCCTAGAGAATTCCTGTGACCACAACAGAATCACTTTAAAAATGACAAAAGAAATGAACTAGAAAAAGAGCACAGTGAATTGAAGTTTGAACATTTGTACTTAAATAATAGCTCTATCAATAATCCTAAGTGGACATTTGTGGTGGCTGAATCCAGCAAAATGCCTGCAAAAGTTGTGTGTCGGGGAAGGGGGAAGATAATCAGCCATGTGTTATCACAGCTGAGTTATCAGTCCAATGATCAAGAGACTCTGTATTAATTTCCTACTATTGTAAGTTATCACATACTTAGTGACTTATATAACACATATTTATTATCTTATAGATTTAGAAATCAGCAACCCAGAACAACTTTATCCTATCTGTCTGTGGCTCTCTGAAGACTCACAAGAAAGGCTTGTCTTTGATTTGCCAAATAGAAGAAACATATATCCTAATAATTTCTCTCCAAAAACTGAGTGAGATCAACAATACAATAATCAAAAAGATAGACAAGAAAAACAATGTGTTCATGGAGGCTTTAAGAGTGATAACTTTTCTTGGTTGGGAGTCTAGCCTTTAACGACTGAGCCTTCTCAAAGTCAGCTTCCTGAACAGGATACCAATACTGCAGACACTAAGATCAACACTTAATAAATGGAACCTTGTGAAACTGTAAAGTTTCTGTATGGCAAAGGAGACCATCAATAGAACAAAACAACGGCTTACTGAATTGGAAAAGATCTTCACCAACCACACTTCTGACAAAGGGGATAATTTCCAAACTACATAAAGAACTCAAGAAATAAGACATCAAAAAATATCAAATAATTCAATTAAAAATGGGATACATATCTAAATAGAGAATTCTCAATAGAAGAATCTCAAATGGCTCCCAAACACTTAAGGATATGTTCAATATCCTTTGCTATCAGGGAAATGCAAATCAAAACAACTCTGAGATTCCATCTTACACCTGTTAGAATGGCTAAGATCAAAGTGACACGTTGAGAGGATGCGGAACAAGGGGAACACTCCTCCATTGCTGGTGGTAGTGCAAACTTGTACAGCCACTGTATACACTAGTATGGTAGTTCCTCAGAAAACTGTGGATCAACCTACCACAAGACCCAGATATACCACTCTTGGGCAAACACTCAAAAGATGCTCAATAATATCACAAGGACACTTGCTCAACTATGTTCATAGCATCTTTATTTGTAATAGCCAGAACCTGGACACAGCCTAGCTTTCCCTCAACCAAGGAACAGAGAAAGAATGTGTGGTACAATTAAACAATGGAGTACTAATCAAATGTTAAAAAACAAAAACCTCAGAAATTTTGAAGGCAAATGGATGGAAATAAAAATATATCCCGAATGAGGTAACCTAGACCCAGAAAGACAAACATGGTATGTACTTACTCCTAAGGGAAGATAGCTGAAAAACAATAACTATGCTACAATCCACAGACACAGAGAAACTAAGTAACAAGAATGGTTTATGGGGTTGGGGGGGGGATCTCCCTGGGAAGAATGGAAGACTGCAGGCAGGTAAGGATGGGAACATTGAAGGATCAGGTTGGGAGGAAGGAAAAGTGCTGAAAGAGACTTTTGGAAAGGGGAGGGATTTCAGTGTCAGGAAAATACCTGGTGCCAAAGAATCTCACAGAAATCTACAAAGATGACCCAATCTAAGACTCCTAGCAATAGCAGGTACATAATCAGCATTGGCCATCTCCTGTGACCAGGCAAGACTTCACGAAATGAGTGGGAAGTGACCAAGCAACATAAACTTTGACCTACAGTATGCCCTGCTTATGGAACATGCTGGAATGAGGCTGGCTTAAAAACTGAGAGTATCCAATCAATGATGGCCTAAAACCAATGTCCAGAAAGTAAACCCACCCGTGACAATGCCTGGAGCATTAGGATCCACAGACTGGATGACCGAGAGACTTGGGTAGAACCAAACATGACTGGAGGAGAAAAAAATGTCAATCTAATGATGTCTAACGTTATTCTACTATACACATAAATGGGTGCCTAGTCCAATTGTCATCAGAAGGATTCGTCCAGCAACTGATGGAAACAGATACAGACCCATAGACCAACATTAGGCAGAGCTCAAGGAATCCTGCAGAAGAGAGGGAGAAAGAATTGTAGGAGCCAAAGAGATCAAACACACTATAAGAAAACACACTTATAGAAGCTCACAGAGACTGATTTAACAACCAGGGAGCCTACATGTGACTGACCTGGGCCCTCTGCATATATATTATAATAGTGTAGCTTGGTCCTCTTGTGGGACTCCTAACAAAAGGAACAAGGCTGTGTCAGACTCTTTAGTGGCTTTTAGGGCCCTGTTTCTCATACTGGATCACCATGTCCAGCAATAATACATGGAGAGGTACTTAGTTTTACCACAACTTAATATAGTGTTTTGTTGCTATTCATGGCAGATCTGCCCTTTCCTGTACAGAATGAAGAAGTGGATTGGGGGGAAGAAGGGGAAAAGGACATGGAGGAGAGGTTATGCTCAAGGAAATGTGGAGTAAGGGGAACACTCCTTCATTGCAGTGGGAATGTAAACTTGTACAGCCACTTTGGAAAACAGTAATGTGGTGTCTTAGAAAACTAGGAATCAAACTACCTCATAATCCAACAATAGCACTCTTGAGCATATACTCAAAGGATGGACACTCATACCACAAAGATACTTGCTCAACTATGTTCATAGCAGCATTATTTGTAATAGCCAGAACCTAGAAATAACCTAGATGCCCCTCAACCAAAAAATAAATTTTTAAAAATATGGTGCTTTTATGCAATGGAGTACTATGAATCAGTAGAGAAAGAAAAATGGCATCTTGAAATTTTCAGGCAAATGGAAAATGAATGGATGGAACTAGAAAAAATTATCCTGAGTGATGTAATCCAGACAACAAACATGGTATGTACTCACTCATAAGTAGATATCAGACATAAAACAAAGGATAACCAAGTTACAATCTACAACCTCAGAGAAGCTATGTAACAAGGAATACCCTAAGCGAGACATCCATGGACACCCAGGGAAAGGGAAATAGATAAGATCTCCTAGTAAATTGGGAGAATAAGGGGAGTGGTAAGGGGAGCTAGGAAGGAAACGTGAGGAAACAGAGTGACAGAGTTGGGGAAAGGACGAAGCAAGAGAACAACAAAATAGATATCTTGACAGATGAAACCATTTTGAGGCTGGGGAGAAACTGGCAGCTAAGAAAATTTCCAGGAATCCACAAGTTTGACCTCAGCTAAGACTCCAATAGTAGAGAGTGCATGAACTGGCCTTTCCCTGTAATCACATTGATGATCATCCTAATTGTTATCATAGAACTTTCATCCAGCAACTGATGGAAACAGAAGCAGAGATCCACAGCTAAGCTCTGGGCGGAGGTTCTGGAGTCCTGTCAAATAGAGAGAGGAAGGATTATATGACTAAAGGGGTCAGGATCATCATGGAGAAACCCACAGAGATAGTTTACCCAAGCTTTTGGGAGTTTATAGACTCTAGAATGAGAGCTGGGGGACCTGCATGAAACTGAACTAGGCCCTCTGGATATGGATGACAATGAGTGAGGCCTCTGGCAATGGGATGAGAATTTTTCCCTAGTGTATGAACTGGCTTTTTAGAACACATTCCCTATAGAGAGAGACACCTTGCTCAGCCTTAATAGAGAGGGTAGAGACTTGGGCCTGCCTCAACCTTATATCTCAGACTTTGTTGATTCCCCATGGGAGCCTTTATCCTCTTTGAGGGATGGATGGTAGAGCAGGGTGGAGGAAATCTGGAAGATGAGTGGGAGGAAGGGAGGGGAACTGTGGTTGGTATGTAAAAGAAAAAGCTTTTAAATTAAAAAAAAATGCCTTAAAAAGGGGGAGGGGGATTGTTTCAGATGTTAACTGAAATCCTCAGAAACCAGTAAGGTAATAAAAACAACAGCAAAACCATAGTAAATCACAGAACTCTGGCCCACAGCTGACCAAGAGGTGACTGCCATCTGGCCCAGACCAAGCGGAGACTAGAGTCTGAAACTCGCTTGGGATCATAGCCGTTGGAACCCAAATACCACCCAGCTCTGTCCTAAACTCAAGCGAGCAAAGAAACACCCTACAAGCCAAAACCCCCACCAAAACCCAGCCAATGAGACACACCAGGGCCAAAACTCTGCCTGAATCCTAACCCACGCCATCGCACGGTGACCCTAGCAACCTCCATGACAACCGTAAATCCACAGAAGCCTGGCCCTCAGCTGACTAAAAAGACCATAGCTCACAACTGACTAAGAGTAACCTCTGTGACAACTGGAAACCCAAAGAACACTCACCAACAGCTAAGAGTGGACTAAGAGACTATGAGAATATACTACCCACAAGTAGACCAAGAACCCAGATTCAACAAAGAGAGGCTTCCTGAAACACAGACACACCCAGAACAGATTGCACCAAAATCATCTCTCTGAGAAACAGACAAATCCTGCAGTGAACCAAGGAAACAATGGGCAGATGCCAGTGCAAAAATACATATAGCAACAACAAAGAACAACATGCACCAGGGCAGTTCTACAAGATAAAGACCTGACCATGGCAATGCAGAAGAAGCAGAAGGAAACGACCTTAAAACAACTTTATGACGACAATAGAAGCATTAAAAGAGGATTTTTAAAAACCCTTAAAGAAATAGAAGAAAATACAAACAAAAAAAAAAAAATGGAAGAGACTAAAAATCCCTAAAAGAAATTAAAGAACGCCAAAAAAAGTAATGATACAGATGGGAAACATTTTCAATTTTAAAAATTTAAACAGAAGCAATAAAAAAAAGACACAAACTGAGGCATTGCTGGAAATAGAAAACCTAAAAGAAACAAACCAGAACTACAGAAGAAAGCATAATGAAAGAGATAAAAGAGAGTATCTCTAAAGTGGAAGACTTAATAGTGAAAATAGATATGTCAGTAAAAGAAAACACTAAAACCAAAAATGTTGTAACACAAAACATCAGGAAATATGGACACCATGAGAAGACCAAACATAATAGTAATAGGAATCAAAGGAGAAGACACCAGCTCAAAAACACAGAAAATATAGACAACATAATCATAGAAGAAAACATTCCCAGCCTAAAGAAGAAAAGGCCTATAAAGATACAGGAAGCTTACAAAACACCAAATAGACTAGACCCCCCCCCAAAAAAAGTCCGCTAGCCACATAATAACCAAGCCACTAAACCTAGAGAACAAAGAAAAAATACTAAGAGCTGCAAAGAAAAAAAAGGCCAAGTTACCTATAAAGGCAGACCTATCAGATATCACCAGATTACTCAGTGGAAACAATGAAAGCAAGAAGGGCCTGGTCAGATGGTATACAGACACTATAAGAGCATGGCTGCCAACGCAGACTGCTGTACCCGAAAAACTATCAATCACCATAGACAAACTAAGCAAAACACTTCACGACAAAAGCAGACAAACAATACCTCCCCACAAATCCAGCCGCACCAAAAGTATTAGAGGAAAAACTCCAACAAAAGGAAATGAGACACAGCCATGAAACCACAAGAAATAGACAATCCCAGAGAAGAAAAATCCAAAGTAGAAAAACACACACATTACCACCAAAAATAAGAGGAAATAACAATCTTTGGTCATTAGTATCCCTGATTATCAATGGACTGAATTCACCTATAAAAACACACATCCTAACATGATAAATACAAAAAACAGAGTCCCTCTCTCTGCTGCATACAAGAAACACACTTCAGTTTCAAAGACAGACACAGGCTCAGAGGAAAGTGTTGGGAATAGAATTTCCAATCAAACGGTAAGATGGTGTAGCCATCCTAAGATCTAACAAAATAAACTTCAAACTAAAATCCATCCAAAGAGAACAGAACAGATATTACTTATTCATCTCAGGAAAAATACACCAAGATGAAGTCTCAAACCTGAACATTTATGCCCCTAACACAAAGGAACCTACATATGTAAGAGAAACACTACTAAAGCTTAAACCTCACATCAAACTATACGCATTAATAGTGGGGAACTTCAATAGTCCAATAGGTAGGTCTACCAGACAGAAATTCAACATAGAAATAAAGGATCTAACATATGTTACAACCCAAATGGACATAATAGATATATACAGAACTTTCCACCCACATCCAAAGGAATTTACATATTACTCAGAACACCCAGGAACTTTCTCTAGTATTGACCACATACTCAGGCAAAAGCTAATATCAATAGATACAAAAAATGGGGGAAAATTTTTGTATCATATCAGATCACCATGGTCTAAAGTTAGAGTTCAACAACAACAAAAATCACAGAAAGCCTACAGACTCATGGAAACTGAACATCTCTCAGGTGAACTACCTCTGGGTCAAGGAAGAAGTTAAGAAAAAAATCAGAGACTTCCTAGAATTCAATGCAAATGAATTCACAACATACCTAAACTTATGGGACACAATGAAATCAGTACTAAGAGGAAAATTCATAGCACTAGATACCTATATGGAAAACCTAGAGAAATCTCATACAGAAGACTTAACATCACAGCGGAAGGCTTTAGAACAATTAGAAGCAAACTCACCTAGAAGTAGACAGCAGGAAATAATCAAGTTATGACTGAAATCAAATTGAAACAAAGAGAACAATACGAAGAACCAATGAATCAAAGAGTTGGTTCTTTGAGAAAGTAAAAAAAAAGAGAGAGAGATAGATTAAACCCTTATCCAAACTAACCAAAAGGCAGAGAGAAAATAACCCAATTAGCAGAATCAGAAATGAAAAGAGGGATATAACAATAGACACCCAGGAAATTAAAAGAATCTTTAGGTCATACTTTGAAAATCTATACTCCACTAAAATGGAAAACCTAAAAGAAATGGGCAGCTTTATGGACAGGTACAACCTACCAAAATTAAATCAAAATCAGATAAATGACCTATACAGACCTATTTCTCCCAAGGAAATTGAAGCTGTTATTAAAAGTCTCCCAAGTTAAAAAAAAAAAAAAAAAAAGAAAAGAAAAAAAAAAAAGAAAGGAAAAAAAAAAAAAAGCCCAGGGCCAGATGGTTTCAGTACAGAATTCTACCAGACATTTAAAGAACTAATACCAATATTCCTCAAACTCTTCCATAAACTAGAAACTAGAGGAACATTGCCAAGCTCTTTTTATGGGGCTACAATCACCCTGATACCAAAGGCACCCAAAGATGCAACAAAGAAAGAGAATTACAGATCAATCTCCCTCATGAACACTGATGCAAAAATACTCAATAAAATACTGGCAAACTGAACTCGACAACATGTCAAAAAAAAAAAAAAATCATCCACCATGATCAAGTAGGCTTCATCCCAGAGAGATGCAGAAATGGTTCAACATACAAAAAAACTGTCAATGTCATTCATCATATAAACAACCTGAACAGAAAAATATATATACATATATATACATATATATACACATATATACACATATATACATATATATACATATATATATATATGATCATTTCCTTAGATGCCAAAAGACCTTTGACAAAATCCAACACTCCTTCATGATAAAAGTCCTGGAGAGATAATACAGGGAAAATGTCTGCATTGAATAAAGGATATATAGAGCAAGCCAACAACCAACATCAAAGTAAATAGAGAGAAACTCAGAGCAATCCCACTAAAATCAGGAACAAGACAAGGCTGTCCTTTTTCTCCTTATCTACTCCATATAGTTCTTGAAGTTTTACCTAAAGCAATAAGAAAACTAAAGGAGATTAAGGGGATAAAAATTGGAAAGGAAGAAGTTAAATTATCTCTATTTTGCAGATGATATGATCATATACATAAGTGACCCCCAAAATTCTACAGTTGTTAAACACATCAGCAATGTAGCACGGTAGGAGATTAACTCAAAAAAATAAATAGCCCTCTTACACACTAAGGATAAATGGGCTGAAAAAGAAATTAGGGAAACATCACACTTTATAATAGTTGCAAAGAGCATTAAATATCTTGGGGTAACTCTAACCAAAGAAGTAGCAGACCTGTTTGACAAGAACTTTAAGTCGCTGAGGAAAGAAATTGAAGAGGATGTCAGAAAATGGAAAGATCTCCCATGCTTCTGGATAGGTAGGATCAACATAGTAAAAATGACAATTTTACCAAAAGCAATTGACAGATTCAATGCCATCCCCCATTAAAAACCCAACACAATTTTTTATAGACTGTGAAAGAACAATAATCAACTTCATATGGAATAAAAGGAAACCCAAGATTGCCAAACAAACCTGCTCAATAAAAGAACTTCAGGAGGTATCACCATCCCTGACTTCAAGCTATACCAAATAGAGCTACAGTAGTAAAAACAGCCTAGTACTGTCATAAAAACAGACTTGTGGATCAATGGAATTGAATCAAGGACCCTGTCATTAACCCACACACCTATGAACACCTGATTTTTGACAAAGAGGCCAAAAGATATTCAATAGAAAAAATATAGTATTTTCAGCAAACGGTGGTGGCATAACTGGATAGTAGTATGTAGAAGAATGCAAGTAGATCTGTATGTATCACCCTGCACAAAACTTAAACCCAAGTGGATCAAAGACTTCAAACATAAACCCACCTACACTGACCTTGATAGAAAAAAAAGTGGGAAATACCCTTCAACACATTGACCCAGGTAACCACTTCCTAAATATTACACCAGTAGCACAGATACTAAAAACAATTAATAAATGTGACCTCCTAAAACTGAGAAGCTTCTATAAAGCAAAGGACACAGTCAGTAAGACAAAACAACAGCCTACAGAATGGGAAAAGATCTTCACCAACCCTACATCTGATAGGGGATTGATCTCTAAAATTTATAGAGAACTAAAGAAACTAGAGGCCAGAAACCCAAATAATCCAATTAGGAAAATGGGGTTCAGAGCTCAAAAGGGAATTATGAACAGAAGAATTACAGATGGCTGAAAGAAAGACACTTAAAAAATGTTCAACATCTTTAGCCACCAGAGAAATGAAAATCAAAAAACTGTGAGATACCACCTTACACTTGTCAGAATGGCTAAGATCAAAAACACAGCCTATGCTGGAGAGGATGTGGAGCAAAAGGAACACTCCTCCATTGTTGGTATCAGTGTAAAATTGTATAGCCACTCTGGAATGCAGTATGGCAGTTCTTCAGAAAACTGGGAATCAATCTCCCCAATGATCCATCAATACCACTATTAAGCATATGCCCAAAGGATGCACATTTTTACCCAAAGACATTGGTTCAACTATGTTCATAGCAGCATTATTTGTAATAGCAAGACCTGGAAACAATCCAGATTCCCCTCAACTGAAGAATGGATTAACAAACTGTGGTACACCTACACAACGGAGTACTACTCAGAAGTTAAAAAAAAAAAAAAATAAGACATCCTGAAATTTGGAGGCAAATGGATGGATTTGGAAATTATCATTCTGAGTGAGGCAACAGAGATCTAGAAAGACAGGCATGGGATGTACTCACTCATAAGTAGATTTTAGACAAAAAGCAAAAAATATCCAGGCTGCATCCCACAACCCCTGAACAGACTGGTATCAGAAGAAAGTTAAGAAGGACATCCAGGGATCCCCCTGGGAAGAGAAAATAGAGATCTCCTAAGTAAACTGGGATTATAATGGGTTGCAACCAAGAAGAGGTGGGAACAAATCATGAGAGAAGGAGATGGTTGAGTGAGAGGAGCAACAAAGAGGGAGAATAAATGAGATGGGTATCTTGACAGAGGAAGCCAATATGGGGTTAGAAAGGGGCCAGGTGCTAGGGAAACCTTCAAGAACTCACAGGATGTCCCTGGCTAGGTCTCCAACCTATAGTGGAGGGGGTGCCTAAACAGGACTACCCCTATAATCAAAAAAAAATGACCACCCTAAGTGTCATTATAGAACCTTCATCTGATGTGGGAATGTGTTTATGTTTGCTGTGAATATCAATCTTTAAATAAAGGAGCTATTTTGGGCCATGACAGGCACCATAGAAGAAGTAGGAGGAGGAATCAGAATAGGTAGGAAAGGAAGGGCGGAGTCAGGCAGATCAAACTGAAGCCCAAAGGAGCAACATGTAGGAGCACAGGTGAGCCACAGGCCATGTGGCAGACAGATTAATAGAAATGGGTTGATTAAGATGTAAGAGCTAGCTAGCAATGTGCCTGAGCCATAGGCCAAACAGCATCAAGTTAATATAAGCATCCGAGTCATTTCTGGGGGCCTGAGCAGTGGCCGGCTAAGGGGTCTGGCACGGCAGATCTGTGGTTCCAGGCCCGTGGCCACCAGGGAAAGAAAGAAACCCCCACTGCTACATTCATCCAGCAATGAATAGAAGTGGAAGCAGAGATCTATAGTAAGCACCAGGCTGAGCTCCCTGTCTAGCTGAAGAAAGAGAGCGGAGAATATATATGATCAGAGGGATCAGGATCATGAGAAGGAGACCCACAAAGTTGGCTGATCAGAGTTATTGGGAGCTCACTGAAGCAGAAACATCCACTGAGGAATCTTCAGAGAAAGAAACTAAACCTTCCAAAGGTAGATGACTGTTGAATGGCATGTACCGTATGTGGAGCATTGTAAAGTAGGATCAGACTATGTTCCTGTGCTTGAACTGCCATCATGGAGCCCATTCCCTAGAGAGGAACACGGAATTCAGCCTTAATACTGGGATGAGGAAATAGGACCTCAAATGGATACACCAGACTGAACTGACCCACCTTGGGACTCCTTGCCCTCCTTGGGGAATGGATGGGGGATGTGGTGAGGGGAGGCTGAGAGAGGACCGGGCAGGATTGGGAAGACAGTAGGAGTGAAAGCAGAAATATACAGGAAAAAAACCTTCTTAAAATAATATATATTTGTGTGTGTGTGTGTGTGTGTGTGTGTGTGTGTGTGAGGAAGAAAGTATAAGATTACCTGTGTATTGGGAAATAATATTAAGATGGGTAAAGGACAGTGAGTACATATAAGATTTCAACTTACACATTTTATGTAGCTTTGACTTTTTAATCATATGTATATTCACAAACTATTTTGAAAGTGGGGGGGAAGAGAAAGGGGAGAAGGGGAAAGGGAAAGGGCAGAAAGGAGAGAAGAAAGGGGAGAAGGGAAAGGGAGGGAAAGGGAGGAGGAGAAGATGGAGACGAAGAATAAGGAGAAAGAGGAAGAAGAAGAAAAAGAAGTAGAAAGCTCCCTAGAAGAGATTCTGAACATACTGGAAGATAGCTCCTCTACCCTTAGCCCATTCATCAAAAAGGAGACTTTTGAGAAAAGTGACTCGCTCAATGCCAAGGCTTCACCTCACCTGGACAAATGCTTTGAGGATATAATTGCTCCACTGACCATGGATCCTCTCCTTGTTCCAACAGGGAGATGACTTCAGGCTTAGCAATCTGATTCCCTACAGATGGAGAAAGACAACGCATTTTGGTGACAAAGCTATGGAGCTGCCAAAGACATCTCCCCTTGTCTCTTCCTCCTGTGGCCTTGCTTAAGAGAAATATGCATCTCCTCCTCCCTTTTATATTTTGTAAGTATTAGGAATTTCATCTCTAAGTCTCAAAGTTCAAGATCATGTCAGCCCTTCAGAGACACTACACATTACTTTCACAGGATACCTGAAGACATTGCAGAGGAAATAGCTTTATCTAGGTAGTTTCTGCCTTACCCACAGAGAGCAGGTGTCCATAGGTCTCCAGCATCACATCACGATACAGAGTCCTCTGAACCATGTCTAGCTGCCTCCATTCTTCTTGGGTGAAGGCCACAGCCACATCCTTGAAAGTCACTGGTTCCTGAAAGAGCATATATGACCTTTCTCAGCCTGTGGCAAACCTTTCCAAATTTTCTAGGGATGGAATGAGGCTGACAAACTGTGTAGAGAGGAGAAAAGATATAAAGGACTTGCTAGGTGTTATCAAGATTCTAGCCAGATGTGCTGACTCACTTTAATCCCAGCACTCAGGAGGCAGGTGCAGGAGGATCTCTGAGTTAGAGGCCAGCCTGGTCTATACAGTGAGTTAGTTATAGGACAGCCTGGGCAATGTAGGGAGAACTTATCTCCAAAAAAAAAGTGGAAGATTCTAGCTAATAAACATCAAGTTTAACTGAGTATTAACAGGGTCCTGTCCCTCATACTTGGGAAGAATGAGATACCAGAGCCTGCAGAAGCCACAGTAAAAATGTACTCACTGAAAATGTCTAAAAGCTCCAACCAAAAAGAAACACGTACACACATCATTAATTAAACTCTCAAAAGCCAAAAGAGAAACCTGGAAGCAGTAAAAACAAAGGATCATCAATTTATTCTCCAGTTTATTTATTAGAAACCAACTCTGATAATAGCTGGTATAAACAGGAATCCTACCTTAATAATGCCCTATTTTCTTAATGAAATGAATACATGAATACATCCTGGGTCAGAATAGAAAGAGACTGTCTGTGACCCAGAGAACTTGCGTTAGAAGACTCTTTGCTCCAGTATGTGAATCTGATACCCAGAAAATGGAATCTAGCATTGTGGCCACAGGAGAAAGTTTCCATTCACTGGTAACCTCCATCAAAGGGCTGAAACTAAGGGGAAGCAGGATAGGCCAGAGCAAACTGTGCTGAGGAATTGGTTACAGGATAGTATAAAATGGTTGAGTTAGGAAAAAATTCCAAAACTGGCTGGCAGGGTAGCATTCACCTGTAATCCAAGTTTCTTGTAAGAAACTAAAGCAAGAGGATGAATTGAGTTCCCAGGTTCAGTATTGGCCTGGGCAACATAGTGACAAAAAGATAGAAATCAGGCATGGAACAGGTCTATAGCCCAGGAACTCAAAACACCAATGCAAAAGGATCAGAATTTGAAGCCTGCCAAGCTTCTGCAGGAAGCCTTCCTTCTCTGCAGGAAGCTCTCAAGATCCCTGCTACTTTGAGACTGTTAGGTCTAGATGTAGATTTCTGCCTCTACCTTTCCAACATGAAGCACCTACAAGTGCTGAATATATCATACCCAACTTTGGTGACTAGGTTAATTCCCTATTTTCTTCCTACAGATCTGTTTCCTTCAAAATTCCTGTTGTTTCTACAAACTAACAGAGAAGTGTAAAGAGTGGTGTCAAGGACCAAATGTCAACCATTGCTGTTTGAAAAAGCTCCAGCATTTTGACATTTCAGACCACAATCCTCCAGCACCTTTTAACTTTCACTTTTAATGATTCTCACTATGCATTATGAGAGTTCCCTTATGACTTATCCTTTGGGAAATTTTGTTCTGGCTTACAAGGATAAAAATGTATACAATGGCAGTCTCCTTAAACAAAATGATTCTTTGGGACAAAAACCCTGACACTGTGAAACCACATAGTGTGATGACTCTGAACACAGTTATTCCCACTGGACCCCCTTGATTACACCAGGAACAGGAAAATTAGAGATTTACTAACTGGCCACATATGATCCCACAGATAAAAAAAAAAATTAAAAAAAAAATGTACAATTCAGACCCAGAGCCAGAGCCTGAGGCCATTAAAGGCAAGAGTTTATTTAGTAAGTATAGAAAAAGAATCAGAATGGTACAGAATAATGGGAAAAGAGTAAGATATCAGAACCTTCCCTTTTGGGAGGGTATGAGGAGAGCAGGCCCATACTGTAAGACTAAGACACAAAGTAATGCAGTAAGGGAACAATTCAGTGCTCACGCTCCATCATATCCCTTGAGGAATGAAGATTACTCTTAAATTATAATGGAGTGTTTTCTAAAGGTCAAGCACTTCAGTAAGGGCTTCTATGTCCTCGGGAGCTTGAGGAAAGTTCTTGCTTGCTAAAAGCAGTCATTCTCATCTCTGAGGAGGAGGAACTTGTGACTTTTCCATTGACATAAGATGAGTCTTGGTAAAGTTACTGAACTTTTGAGAACAGGCATTTAGATACTTGCTGAACTTAGTGCTTTTGTCTCCGGAACAAATGCTATAATAAAGTTAATGGCTACTTTCTGTAATTGAATCTTTGAGACTGCTTTCCACCTTGCCTGTGGCTAAACCACTGAGCATAAAAGGTATGACCTTTTTTTTTTTTTCAACAAATGCTGGGCAGCCATCCCAATTCACCTTCAGATCCTTTCTATGCCCACCACCATACCCAGCCCCCACTGGCTCCACATCTCTTTGGATAGAGGAGCATCTTCCAAAATCCCTTCAACATAATAAAGTTAACACCCACACCCTAGCAACTGTCAATGTAGGCTGCCACAAATTTATCTCCTTCCCTTTCAAATATGTTCAAAAGGGAACAGAAGAATGTCTAATAATTAGATACAAGGCAAATGAAATCATTAGAGGACTTCACAAGCCCTGACGATAAAATGGTGGCCTTTGTTAACCACAAATGACAAAAGACTGAGAGATGGAGAGGCAGACAGGCAGATCCCTGAAGCTAACTGGACAGTCCTCCAAACCTATCAGCCTTCCCATACTGAGAAGACCAAGAAAATACGAGGAGAGCCTGCCATAATAACTGTTAAAAACTAGGCCTCATTCCCTCCTCTTGAAATTAGACAGTTTCCGAGGAAGACATGAACAAAGAGCAATTAATCACTGGTGTCCCTGACAACAGGAACGAGGGAGATAGGGTGTAGCAAGCCTGGGCCACTGAGTCAGCCCCCATAACCAACAGCTCAAGGTAATAACCAAATAAGAACAAAGCCTGGGCCTTGTTCAGGTCTGACCAAAAATGAAAGAGCTGTAGCCCTGACTAGCCTCTAAATAGCTAGAACCAATTCAAACATACAAATATGATTGCCACTTGCTTAAGCCAATCATATCTAAAATGACCTAACTGCCCTAAGAAATCCCCTTGGCTATGTTTAAGAGCCCACATATCTCTCTCATGGTCTTAGCCATGTTGCCTCTGTGTGGGATGACAGGGATAAAAAAAAAATGTTCGTACTAATTACATACATAGAGGTGGTCTTTTTTGGGACTTCTCTAGGACCCTAACACAAACAGTGAGAGAACCAAAATTAAGGTAGGTTTTCCACTTAGCAAAGCACCACTGCTTCAAGATGGCTATTTTAACTGCTCATTAAAATATATAGTTTGGGCCTGGGAGAGTGCTTGTTTAAATACCATGTGATGTTCTTGTGAGGTCATTACAATCAAGTAATTTTTATTTAAAAATCAGCAACAAAACAAACACAATGGGGTTAGTGAAATGACTAGCAAGTAAAGGCTTTTACCACTTAGCCGACAAGCTTATTCCTATGACCCAGAGGGTGGAGGCAAAGAACCAACTCCCAAAAGCTGTCTACACACCCTCACCCCCCCACCCCCCCACACACACACACACGCACAAAATTCAACTTATGTAGATACCCTGACTTAGCACTGAAAAACTAAACACCACTCTTGCTAAAATGCCAAATGAATCTACTTAGGTCTCTACTCCAACTACCTGCCTCCAGGGGATTGAGGAAATGACACTTAAATGGCATCATGAAAGCTATGTCAGGCAAAGTAAGAAGCCAGAGAAATCTAGTTTCTTATAAAAATTAGGAGCAATATGAGTGCCTTGTTTTTACCCTGATTTTACCAACTATAAGACATGGTGAAGACAAGTGAGAAAAAAAATGTAATGTTAACTGGGCATTAAGATAACATTTACTGGATGCACTGTGAGATGAAGGTACTGTTAATTATATCCTAAAACAAACACCCATAAAATCTCATACAATTCTAAGATTTGTTTTTAAAATGTTCCAGCTTAACAAAAAAGGCTATGTTAGAACAAGTCAAAAGCAGAAACTGAAAACTGAACATTGCTGAAGATAATGAACATGAGTCCACTAAGCAGAAGTGAGAATGACTTAAGAAAGGCGAAAGGTAAAGACGCCACTTGATGGTGGAGTACTTGCCTCCTTGCACAACTCTCTAAGCTAAATTCCCAGTAGTGCCTTCCCTGTCCAAGAAAGGAAGGATGCAAGCCAAAGAATGAGAAAAAAAAAATCTTTTCTGAAGCCTCCATAAAAGACACAGCCCTGCAACCTGGATGCTTGGGGGAGGGGGGGGCAGTGTCTTGTTCGGTTGGCACTTTGAGTTTAGACTTTTTCAAACAGGATCTCACATAGCTCAGGCTGCCCTCCAACTCAATCCTTGAATTGAAAATGTAACTGATGCTGGTCTTGAATTCTTGGTCTTCCTGCCTCTACTTCCCAAGTTCCAAGGCTTATGGTAGTACTCCCAGATACGCAGGCCCATTTTTAGACTTCTGAGTGCAAAACAAAGTAATAAAATTTTTCTAAGCACCTAAGTTTATATTGTTCTGCTACAGAAAGGTAATTTTCAGTTTACACTCTTTTTTACTTGAAGATCTTAGTTTTTGTTCATTCATTTTAATTAGGGAGCTGAAGAAATGGCTCAGTGACTAAGAGTACTTGTTGTACTTCCAGAGGTCACTACACCTGATTTCAAGTTGTACTACAGAGTTTTAATAATAATAAAAAAAAAAACCACATAGTACTGGCATTAAAAGATATATTGATCAATTGCACTGAACCAATCGACACTTGGTTTTTTATAAAGTCAGAAATCTACAATGGAAGAAAAAAAGCATCTTCAACAAATAGTATTCATCTAACTGGATGGCTTGTAGAAGAATGCAAATAAATACATATCACTCTGCACAAAAGTCAAGTACAAGTGAATCAAAGACTTCAACATAAATCCAGATACACTGAGCCTGATAAAAGACAAAGTGGGAAATAGCCTTGACCTCGCTGGCACAGGAGACAACTTCCTGCACAGAACACTGAAAGCACAGGCACTAAGATCTATAATTAATAACTAGGACTCCAAACTGAAAAGCTCTGTAAAGTAAAAAAAAAAAAAAAAAATCAATAAGACAAAATGGCAGCCCATAGATGGGAAAAAATTTCACCAACTCCACATCTGCCAAGGGGCTAATATCCAAATATATAAAGAATTTTTTTAAAACTAGAATCAACAAACCAAATAATCCAATTTTAAAATGGGGTGCAGATCTAGAAAGAATTCTCAAGAGAGGAATCGAAAATGGCCAAAAATCACTTAAAGAATGTTCAACATCTTTGGCCATCAGGGAAACAAATCAAAACAACTCTGAGATTCCATCTTATACCTGTCAGAACAGCTAAGACCAAAAACACAAATGACAGCCTATGCTGGAGCGAATGTGGAGCAAGGGGAACATTACTCTATTCTTGGTGGGAGTGTCAACTTGTACAGCCACTTTGGAAATCAGTATGATGGTTTCTCCGGAAATTGGAAATTGATCTATATTAAGGCCCAGTTGTACCATTCTTAAGCATATGCTCAAAGGATGTTCCATCCTATCACTTGCTCAACTATGTTCATAGCAGCTATATTCATTAGGACTGGAAACAACCTAGAGGTCTCTCAACCAAAGAATGGTAGTTTATTGTGCTGGTCTGGTGGGAGCTCTCCTCTTTTCAGAGGGGAGGCAGAGAGGGTTGGATCTGGCAGAGAAGGAAGGTGGAGGAAGGAGGCTGGAGGGGTGAAGAGGGGGAACTAAGGTTGAGATGTAATATATTGGAGAGGAATAAATGAATAAATACAGGATGGATATAGATGGATGGATATATAGACAGACAGACAGAGATATGACTAAGCAATGAAAAAGAAAGCATCTGATGATCTTTCAGAGGACTCTGATATTCATTCTCAACATGAATATTAAGGCTTATAACTGTCTTTTTCTCCAGTTTAGGGAATCCAATGCCCTCTCCTGCCCTGAAGACATCAGGCATACATGTACTGCACACACATATATGCAGGCAAGACTCCTTTAACACATTAAATATTTTTATTAAAGGAAATATCCCATCCAGTAAATAGAATGAACCATAAGTGCTTTCCACATTCCTGTCACAATGCTAACCAACCAAAGCATAGTACACAGGCCTCCCTGTCTAACACTCCCACCCCAACACAGTAAGCAGGACTGCAGCAGAGCAGGAGCTACCTTTAGGAGGACCACAGTAGTGACTCTCTTCTCTCAGCTTAAATGATACAGTAAAGGCAGGAGAGAAATTAGCCTAGGAACAGTTAGAAAAAAGGCACGTGTTCAGGACAGCTTAACTAGCCATTCTACCCTGTAGGTAGTACTACCAGCAGCAGTGTACTTAGATGCAAGCAAAATTCCCATCAACCTTCTAGGCTCAAGAATGTTGTAGACTCTCAGACTGACTAATGAGCTGAAACATCATCAGTTGGGCAGAGAAGGTGGGAAGGTCTTGTCACTTTACACTAAGGAAACTGAAGTCAGAACTAAGTAACTGATCCTAGCCCATAGGCCAATGGAACCAGTGAGACTGGCAGGAAAGCAAGAGACAGCAATCTGGATGCAAAACTATGGGGCAGCTGCCCAGTGAGAGTCTCAAGCAGTCCCACAGGCCTTTCTTGGTGACAATAGATAGAAAGCAGGAACATCTGCCATTCGGATAGAGATACAACGGGGTAGACAAGGGGACGCAAATCCAGATAGCAAAGTGAGCCAGGTTTCAAACAACTGTAAGGCCTCTTCTCAGTCTCTCAGCCTGGAGCAGTTGTAATACAAAACAGAACAAAATGCTTCAAGACAGGCTTCTTTAGAAAAGAAGGATTCATATAGGCTGTGAAGAAGAGATGGAACAGAAATGAGTAGACAGAAAGAGTTCTATAGTGGTGAAGAGAGATTCCGGGCTCCCAACTCTACAAAGAATACAACCCATACGGGAAAAAAAAATCAGACAGTAGTTTATCTAGGAAACCCAATATCCAGTAGAACACTCCAGGAAGAATATAAGGACTAGAATTACTTTTAAAAAGAATACAGAGTATCTTAAAAGATGAAAAAGCCATCAGCCATAAACAAAGAAAGACATGCATTTAACAAAACATCAGTAATCATTTTAACTGTTAAGATACCAAGACAAACAGAAAATAACACATTATGTATATATATATATGTATATATATATACACATCCACACACATAAAATAGTTTAAAAAAACTTTCAAATCTGCTTGTAGAATTGTTGAAGAGATTATATTGCCTATATGTCCTACATATAAAAATAAACTCTGTATGTACAAGGAATCCATTACTCTGTCAGTAACTACTAGGTTTTGTTGGGAAAAGGTTTGGCTTTGTTTTGATTTGATTTGTTCCTTGAGATAGGGTCTATGTATCCCTGCTTGACCTAAGCTCAATATATAAACCATGCTGGCCTAGAACTCACAGAGATCTGTCTGTCTCTACCTCTCTAGTCCCATTATTTAAGGCATGTACCACCACACCCAGTTACAGGAGCTGTTTATTCAAAGACAGTGTTTTAATTTCTCTTTTCTGTAATTATAGAACTTGTCAAAAAAAAATCCAGAATTAAAACAAATATCAAACTGCCTGTAAAGACAGTGAGCCCTCCTGGTGAATATACCATGTTGGGGTCACAGAACCATGGGAGACCTTAACTCAGGAACATGAAGACAAGCATCTTCAGAACTGCAGATGAAAAACACAGAAGCTGAAAGTGATCCTAGGTGGTGGGAAGCAATTTGCAGCAATTTCCAATGGAGCTCTTCCCAACAGCAGAGAGGAAATGTAGGTAGGGTTCAGTGTTACCTGAGGCACTGGGGTGAGACTGCAGAACACAGGTAACACTCACAGGCCCAGTTCATGTGATGGAATGACTTAGAGATGCCCCCCTCGAATTCTTATAAACATTCTTGCACATACTTTGTATGTACCATGTGCCTCTACCTAGGCATTCTAAAACATTTCCTAGGGCATTTACACTAGACACACGTTTAAACCATGGGCCTAAGGTTGATAAACTAGCTCTTAGCTGTCTACCTACAAGGGTTGTTAATTATATGAACTCTCCGAGTTTGCTCCTTCATGGAATCTGTGGTATTCATAAGGCTTCCTAAATGGCCTTTCATTATTACTTTATATTTTGTTTAGGTTTATTTTATATTTTTAACTTATCATTATTGTGTGTGTGTCTTGTGTGGTACATATGCCATGGCACACTTCTGGACTCAGTTCTCTCCATCCACTAAGGATTGTTGGGTGGCAAGCACTCCACCTGCTGAGCCATCTCATCAGCCAGTCTTGTTGGATTTTAGGAACTAATATCTATTTTTTTCTTTACATATGTGTGAGGACTGTGTGAATGTACGCCACTGTGTGCCAGTGCCAGGCAAAACCAGTGATCCTCTAGAACTAAAGTCACATGCAGTTGTGAACTACTTATCATGGATGTTGGCAACCAAACTCGGGTACTGTGAAGAGCTAAGTGCTCTAAACCATGAAGCTAGCTCTCCAGCCCCAACTGTTTGTTTTGTTTTTAAATATGGAGCCTTGGACTCTTAGTTCCCTTGTCTCCAAACTGTTAGAATTATAGGCATCACTACCATTCTTGGCTACTTTAGCATTTTAATGCAAGCTCTTTGCAGAAAAAAAAGGTCAACATTCACATATGAATGATTAGTACACACCACTCATGTTTGCCAAGCATATTTGTCATGCAAAAATTCTCAGTGGATCATTACAGACAGCATTTCCATATTTGCAGAAAGCTTTTAGGCAAACTAGGATATTAACACTAATATTATTTCTCCTTCTTCTTGAAAGAACAGGATCTAGAGTCTAGCTGGATGAAATTTTACTGATATATTCCCAAAAACAAATTCAGCTGATGGATGGAAACTTTTGGCATTTCTACGAGGTGAATGCTTTATTTTAATAATTATTTACTTGGGGAGAGCCATATGGGGACAGCAGGTCCACTGTGTTCCTCAAGATCTTGCTTAATTAAGAAGTCATAGCTGGCCGTGGTAATGAATGCTTTTATTCCCAACACATATGAGGCAGAAGGAAGGGGATCTCTTCTGAGTACAAAGTCAGCTTGGTCTACATAGCAAGTTCCAGGCTAACCAGGACTATGTAGTGAGACCCAATCTCAAAAAAAGAAAATTAATTCAAAATTCAAGTCCACATTTCCAACATAGAAAATTCAAAGTATTGACCTGGGAAGGGGGTCAGCATCATGTTCTCAGAAATCACAACTATTCAGACATTACAAGGTATTTGTTATTTTAATTGCTTTATTTTTCTTAGCAATAACTAGTCATTGTCAAAAGTCTTACATAAGTTAACCATCGGGTACAGCACAATGCTTCTTCAGAGCATCTGATTATAGCTAACTCTGTTCCCCTGACACTGACTCAGGACCCATCTACCTTCCTAGTCCATCTTCACTAATGGCGATTTTGTTAGAGGATCTGAAAATGATGTTCACACTTTGACAGCAGTGAGCCTTGGCCACCAAAGCTCGGATGCCAGATAACCATCACCCTGTATCACTCCATCCAGGCCCTTCTGCTTCTCAGGGACAGCAGTACTACCATGTGGTGACAGCACACGTTCAATGCAGCTCACCTGTCAGCTTTAAAACTGTAGGAGGTTTTATTATTTTCTTTTATATTTGAGGAAAGGCATAAAGTTAGAGATGTTACTTTAAAACGTATTTTACCTTAGTCCCTCTCATTTACTTGCTTCATTGCTTCATTATTTTAACTTATAAGTAAAAGACCTAAATAGTCAACTACTTTTTCCTACTCTCCATAGCAGAGAGAAAATAGAATAAGTGCAAATTTGATGAATTTTTAAAAAGTAAATTTCTAAAAATTATCATTTTGAAACATCAAGAACATTTAAGAAATTGAAAACAAGGAAAAAAAAGAAAAAAACGTATCTGAATCATGAAAAGAAACTCAAGGGCATTCTAAACTATGAACGGACTATGTCAAGACAGCTTAGAACTTAAACTCACTTTAGCATTTAAATATACTTGCCATTCTATCATGAAGATCAATGTTCTGATCCCAGCACTCATACTGGGCAACTCACAAATACCTTTAACTCCAGCTACAAAGGACCCAATACCCTCCACTGGCATCCTTCAGTACCTGGGTGTATACACACACACACACACACACACACACACACACAACACACACACACAATAAATAAATAAATAGATAGATAGATAGATAGATAGATAGATAGATAGATAGATAGATAGATAAATAAATAATTTTTAAGGGGCTTTGGCAATAACTCAGCAGTTAAGAGCACTGGCTACTCTACCAGTGAACCAGAGTGCACAGACATGCAACCGTACATGTAAATAAAAAACTTTTATTAATAAATGAATCTTTTTTCTTCATTTTATTTTTTTATTAAAAAAAAAAGTTTTTTTTATGTATTCCCTTTGCTCCCCCTCCCTTCCCTCCTCCCAATTCCTCCCAGTCAGCCTTCAGCCTTCTCCCTCCCCATTCCCCATCCCCTCCCCCAAAAGGGCAAGAAGTCCCAAGCTTGGTAGGCTCAGTGTGGCACATCTTTTAAGGATAGTAGGAAGGAGTTGGTAAGATGGCTCAAGGAATAAAGGCACTTGGTGCCCAACCTGACATCCTAAATTCAGTCTTTGGGACCCACATGATGGAAGGAGACACTCAATTCTTTACAGCTATTTTCAGACCCCCAAGCACATCTCCATGTGTACACCCACACACATACAAAAACAAATAATTGTAATTTTTAAAGGGGTTTTTTAAAATTAATAACTCTTAAAATATGCCAAGTGAAGGAAGCCAGATACAAAATGCCATATGTTACAATGCTATTCAAATTTAATACCCAGAATTGGCAAATCCAGAGGTGGAAAATTGATTAGTAGTTGCCAGGACTGGGAGCAGGGAGAAAGGGAGAATGACTACTGAGCGAGGTAAGAGTTCCTCTTGGGGTGAGAAACATGCTCTAGAATTAGAGGCTGGAAGCACCATTCTGGGACTATATTAAAAACCAGTGAACTGTACAACTTTTTAGGTGTGGAAGTCAGCACTCTAGTACGCAGATACTGTCTCAGTAGTTAGATTTTTTAAAGTCAAGTGGCTGCTTCTGATGAAGAGCCCAGGCAGGAAGGGAAGCAGTGACACTACTGTCCTCCTGTCCTCCCTCCAAGTAGCTCTTGTAGTCCAGGAGCCCCTGGTGGACTCTCTGGTATCTCTCTGATCTTACACTCTTCTCCAGTTTCTAGGCCCTGATCAGACCGAAGCTTGGCAGCAGCCTGCCTCCCACAGCCTCTCTGTTACACACAGCTTTCCAGTCACATTCTGGATCACAGTGCCTCCTGAAGCTCCAGGCTCTGCAGCAAGCATGCAGGCCTACCTGGGTTCTTCTTAGCCTCTTCTACCTAAAATCAGTCTGTATGCAGACACAGGTCAGACAGTACAACCCAACTCTCAAGCATAGCTGTGGAGCAACAGGCAGGCCAGATCCCTGCTTACCAGGATACATCCATTTGATGCCTTCCTTTTACCTCTCGGATTATTCAAGGTAACCTTCCCTTCCACAGTTCTGTACCCCTACTGAACTCTACACAGACTCTGTCTCATCTCCCAAGGTATCAGTGGACTTAGCTCCAATGGGGCTTAGGGATTCTCTCCATAACTCAGGCTTCTTTTAACACAGAGAGCATGGGTAGATACAGGGGAGCTGAGAATGTCATTACCTGAGTAAATCACCTTAAAAAATGGCCTGTTAGTCCTCAGGGTAAAGGCTCATATCTGTTCTTGTTCTCACAGCAAGCATGGAGTACACTACATAGCATCAGCCTAAATCTGGCTACATGAGTTAAAAAGAGGGGGTGAAGGGATAGGGAATGCCATCCAAAGTAGATATTGTTCATCTCTCCCAAACAAATGATGGCATAGTTGTGCATCAGCTATGTGGACAGGCAGAGTGACAAGGCTCTGTATCATGGAGAACTAACTTCATTCCCCTACCTGCATTCAGGAATTGTTAACTGGCTGCCTCCCTGACCTATGCTCTTGCTGCTGTAAATTAAGAAACCACACCAACTACAGTAGCCAGGGAAAGCCTGGATACTCATCCCTTGGGAACACAGTGGCCTTTCAAAGAGCAGAAGTTCCACCTCACCTGGACTTGGGTTTCTGGGGGCTCAGCTGCCCTTCTTCCCTCCTCCTCAGGGTTTCCCTTTATATACCATGCTGGATCCTGAGGGCAGAGAGCTAGGAAAGAATAAAAGAAGTCAGCAGGGTACCTCTTACTGCCAGAAGTTCATATATCCTATGGAAATGAGAAAGGCTAGGCCCAGCCCTTGCTCCTTCCATCCAAGGTAAGGAAGAAAGCTACCTCTTCATGCCACAGATGAAGGAAATGGGGCTCCTCACTGATCTATGCTGTGAGGCACCATCTCTGAGAAGACTCTTCATAGCCTTTCTGGGTCTGAGCTCTAAGTGTCTAGACATTAATTCTCATGTTATCTGTTCTAGAGATGTCATCATCATTTTACCCCTAGAAGCATTTTGCTGACCCCTTTTTAACTCTGTAGAGTGAGAACTAGGCTACAAGCTCCTGTTCTAAAGGACTACTGGGCCACCTGCTCTGACCCACTAAAAGAAGGAGACATTACATGACAGACAACACCTTTAGGGTACAGGTTGTTATTGACTCACCCCAGGAAACAGAAGAGTCAGCAGCTGTCATCCCCCAAGACTGGTCCATGAGGGTACCTGCAGAGAAGGGTCAGATCATGACTGCGACAAAAACCCAGAGACTAAAGGTAACACAATAAAAAAGGAGCATGACAGAACCCTATACAGAGTCTAAGGGTAGAGGCAGAGTTTCTCTGTGTCTCAGCAGCTGCTTCCAAATAATTTATTCCGAGATGTATAAATTATAAATGCTTGAACAATAGCTTAGGCTCATCTTTTAGCTATCTCATAACAACACATTTCTAACAATCTATGTGCTGCCCCGAGGCTCATTTTACCTCATGTACATCCTGCTCACTCTGTGTCTCATGGCATGTCTTCTGACTCCAAAGACTCTGCCCTTCTTCCTCCTAGGGTCCTCTGTCTGGCTGTCCTGTCTATACCTCCTGCCTATCTACTGACCAGTCAGTTCTTTTAAGGCAAAGACACATCTTCACAGTGTACAAAAAGATTATTCCTTAAAACAAGGACATATGACAAATTCAACATAACCTGGATTTGTACAGGAAACGCACCTACCTCTGGACTATTGTTTAACAAGGCAATTAAAAACAGAACCCTTTAAATGGTTGAATGAGTATCTGATAAGATGCAACATCACCTATTTTTTATGTACATAGGATACCTCCTTGATGTCTATGGCGATGAAAACTTAAAACAATCACATAGCACTATTAACATTGTTTTTAAAAACAGGTCAATGCTATAAAAGTGAAATACAATAATAAAGGTGAAAAACACAGGAGAAGTAAAAATTGATGGTGAAAATTGTATGACTGTTGTCTAAAGAGTCCCATAAATTACTGTACTATCCCATAGAGGCCCTTTTCAGAACATGACCATCAAATATACAAAATTTATTTTGTCCTTTATGAAAAAATTTCCTCTTAACCACTAATCAGTTCTAATTTTGTACTTAGACAACTAGACTTTCTGTTATTCCCAAGGCCAGTAGTCCCTTCTCAGCCCTGACCTATAGTACTGTAAGTCTCCTGTAGGGAAGGTACAGAAAAATCAAGATTTAGACTCACCCCAGGAGGACCATGAGTTGATGGTTGCCATCCCTAAGGATTAGTCAACCCAAGTCCTGCCAAGCACTGAAATTACCAACCTAGAGACAAAGTGAAAAAAGACAAAATTGGTCTTTTTTTTTTTTCACAAAAAAAAAAGGCAGTGAGAGCAAAGGTATCACAAGACCCTGAGAAGCCTAATTTTAAAAAAAAAAAAAAAACAAAACTTAATGTACATTTCAGACATAACAGAGGAAGGGAAGGGAGGGGAGAGGAAGGGAGGGGAGTGGAGGGGAGGGGAGAAAAAAAGAGAAAAATGGGGGAGAGAGAGAGAGAGAGAGGGGGGGGGGGGAGGGAGGGAGGGAGGGAGGGAGGGAGGGAGGGAGGAAGGGAGGGAGAGAAATGGCAAAACTGGAACAAAATAAGCAGAATGGAATGAAGGGGGGGCGGAGTTGACCAATCCTGGTTAAAGGTGAAAATGTGTATGTCACTCATGTCCAAGAGAGCCACTCCACCTAGATGGACCTCTTCAGTGGATGTAACAAAAAATGCTGTAAAACCTGCAAACAATACTCATACATTAATGGCCTAAAGCTGGAGGATGGGGGACCTAAAGCTGGAGGATGGGGGAAACGCAGTGACTCCTACATGTTGTGCCAGGTTGGGGGACAAAGAGTAATGAAAAGTTCTGTAATGGTTGGGGGTGTTTTACAGCTGCACAGCGTATAAATCCACTGAATCCCATACCTTAGGATAAAATGTGATCACTATGCAAATGTTAAAGCCAAGCAACAACAACAACAAAAACCCTGCAAAACCTTCCCAACTCAAGACTATTGCTCCCCTCCTGGAGTCGCAGGACCTGACAGAAGTCCAGAGTCAGACCCCACAAATGTACTGATGTCGGGTCTTTGTGCGTGATCCCTTGCTCTAACCAGCAACACGCTCACAGAGATTCAGATAGCCCAAGATTAGAGCCAAAACTCAAGGCAAGCAAGTTGTAAGAATCCCAACACACACTCCGAAACTCAAGATAAGTTGCAAGAACCCTGCACACACATGCACACAGGACACCGCACACACCCCCGTGTCACTTCAAGTTTTAAAGAACCTGAGGCCCTTCCCCAATCAGGTCTGACGCCCTTCCTGCATCTCTGCTTGGAAGGGAAGGGATAAAAGTCTGCTGGCCGCTATCTCCGCAACCAGGTCACTCCTGGAGCTCCTTTCAGCGAGCTGCCCGCCTTACCTGGCTCGCAGCCACCAAACCCGACCCTGTGCTGCGGCGTAGCTGGCTCGGGGCTGCTGCAAAGGGCGTCCGATCTCTATCCTGCACCGAGACAACGTCCCAGGCCTGGTCGGCTTGGCCTGAAGAAACCAGCACCCAGACCCCGGACAGGGCACCGTGCCGGCGAGGAAAGAGAAAGCACCCGACGCGCCCTGGCACTGAGCCAGCCCTGACAGCAAGAGCTGCTTCTCCGTGGCCGTTCCCAAGACCCGCCAGTCTGTCGGCGACAACGACACCTGCAGCTCTACCGTCCAGAATAAGGCCTTACCTTGGCCGCGGACAATGGCGGCCGCGCCCCCCGGAGTCGACCGGGGCGCGGCGCGAAGACTTCTGGGAGTTGTAGTTTCAAGAAGGCGAGTGTCCTGATTTTTACAAGAAGCCATTTTTGGAGCATTCCCATGAGAAGTCCTGCATCTAAGCACCCAGACTCTTAGGTCCTGCTTGTTTCCTAGGCCGAGGAGAGTGGGTGGTTCTCTCACTTGTCATCTCTCCCTACCTGAGAGCCTGGACAGATTGATTGATTGAACCGGTTAGGCTCAGTCTGCCTCTCAGTAAAATGGAATTTCAAGGAAGCTGCTTTCGAAATCAGCTTGGTGATGGTGAATGATCTCTAGGAAACACTTCCTTCAATCTTGCTAAGATTGAAGACATGAATGTTATACTTAAAAAAAAAAAAAAAAAAAAAAAAAAAAAAAAAAAAAAACACCTAATTCTGAGTGCCCTTGCCTATGACGTCTCAATTGACTATGAGGAACATCAGGGATTGTCTCAAGAATCTCTTTCAAGGTGGCAAAACATTATGAGAGCCTAACTTATCAAATTACTGTGTGTCATCTCCCTGAGTCAGCATTTATTGACCAGGAGTTGAGGATAGAACAGAGAACATCCCAAGAAACCTGTATCAAGTTAGATCTGTTTATCCATGTGGAGATTGAATATATGGAGGGCCAGACCACAATCAAGAAATGCAAGTCAAGGTTTAGGCATGCACTAGCGACATGAAATATGGATCAAAGAGAAGTAATGGTGGCCCAGAAAACACATTAACCAACAAAAGGTGCTTCGGATAGTTTGTAGTGGAGAGAAGGTACTATCACCTTGACCTAGAGGCAAGGCCTCTTGACCAGAGTAGATCTGGAAAGCATCTATGGCCTTGTGGCATCAGTATTGGGGGAGTGACTACATACATACATACATACAAATATACATACATAAGTAATCAGATCACACACACACACACACACACACACACACACACACACACACACACACACCCCTCTCTCATACCCTTGAATAGAGGACCTGACTCACTGAATGAGGCCTCATGGAACCAGTCTAGCCTCTCCAGGAACTGCATGACTGCTTAATCCCTCTTGTATCAATGGGTGCTCTCCTATGAACACTTTAATAAATGATAAGCTTTGTCAGTTGCCCATTATTATTATCTTAGTAATGGTTCTCTATGTTAAGAGGAAAAGCTGAAGAGCAAAAATTGTAAGACAAACGGCTTAAAGTTGTAAGACTAGAGAGTGTCAGAGATTGGCAGGAAGAGGAAATGACCTTGAACCTCTAATCCTTCTGCCTGTTCCACAAGTTTCAGACTCAAAGAGTTTTATGGAAAGCTGGAGATCTGATTCAAAACTTATTTCATTCTAGGAAAGCACGATACCAACTGAACTTCAATTTTAGTTTCCCTAGTGGAGAAATTCAGCTTTTTTGTTGAGAGTTATCGAGAAGCAGTAAAAAGTAGGTGGGGAGGAGGTGACACAGTGTGTGTGTGTGTGTGTGTGTGTGTGTGTGTGTGTGTGTGTGTGTGTGTGTGTGTGTGTGTGTGTGTGTGTTTAATAATTAGTTGCTATAGGGAAGGGAGTTCAGGGGATAGGGAATGGGATCATTTAGAATTCTGGACCTCAATGAGCAATGAGCAAGGCAGACCTTAGAGACAGTTCCAAGGAGATGGAATGTCATTTAAAGAAGGACTTATAAGGGTAATATTGACACTTAAATGGCAGGCAAAAAAAACAAAAAAACAAAAAACAAAAAACGAGTAAACCTTATAACATGTGCAAAGGAACAAAGAGGAAAGGCTATTTGAGGGAAGCCTATTAGATGGTATAAAAGTGCCAAGGTCTCATTGGTAGCCAATGCTGATCTTGGGTTTCTGGCCGTCCTGCTTCTCCTTGTGCTGGGATTACAGTTGGTGCCACAACGCTAGTCTCTAATTGAATGTGGAAGGTGAGAGAGGGTGGGGGGTGCTTATTGAATGGTTGAATGTTTTGTGGGTTTACCACCATTGTTTAATCATTAGATGTAAATTGTACTTGCTGCCATTTAGGGGATTCACCAAACCATTATAAGTATCGTTTTCTTTCTGTTCTCTGTCATTCTTCTCCAAAGGTCTCACTATGTATTCCAGACTGGCCTCAAAAAGAATCTCGAATCTCCTCTGGCCTCAGACCCAGGGTTTTAGAATTTTTCTAACAGTCACACTTTAATTAAATCAGAACTTGTGGGTGCTGGGTCAGTATTAGTGGCAGTTACTGAAATAGTTGTGGGGCTTTAATTGTATCCCACTGACATAGGAAACATTTACATAAAAGAGGCCTGGATTCAATCCTCAGCACAGATATTGTGTCTTACTATAGGAATGTTTAAGATCCTTTCTGCTGGTGTGTTGATGGTGGCACACACCTTTAATCCCAGCACTCATGAGGCAGACAGAGGTGAATCTCGGAGTCTCTGGACTGAATTCCAGAAAAGATAGAGTTACATAAAGAAACCCTGCTTCAGGGTGAGAAGTAGGAGTGGAGATCCTTGTCCTTGGTAATTTTATGTCAACGTGACACAGCCTAAGGTTAGCTGAGAGGAGAGAACCTCTATTTTAAAACAAGTCTCCCTAAGATAATCCTGTATGCCAGCCTGTGAGGCTTGTTCTTAATGAGTGAATGATGGAGGAGGGTCCAGTCCATTGTGGGTGGGGCCACCCTTGAGCTGGTAGTCCTAGGTTCTATAAGCAATTAGGAGAAGCAAACCAGGGGGAGCCAGCCAGTGAGCAACAGCCCTCCATGGCTCTGCATCAGCTACTACCTCAAGGTTCAGGTCCTGTTTGAGTTCCTTCCCTGACTTCCTTGGATGAAGAATGGTAATATGAGAGTATAAGTCAAATAAACCTTTTCCTTTCAAAAATAGATAAAAATAAAAGTACCAAGGCATTGGCACAACCCCCGGTGAACAGGAAGGTGAACTTGTGAACAAATATAGAACTGAACAAAATAACAATGTATGGATGGTAGAACATAAGTCCCACTTCTAATGATAAGACAGAGAAACAATGCAGAAGATTGTTTCCAGGTAACTTCACTTGATACACAAGCTTGATGATCTGTGTATGATCCAAAGAACCCACTTGAATGCAGAGAGAACCAACTCTATAAAATTGTCCTCTGACTACACATTCATGCATACACACACACACACACACACACACACACACACACACTACATACAAAATAGATATATTCAAGTAAGAAAACAAATTCCAAACTCTGTTATTTCAACAGATCAGCATGATTTTCTAAGTCAGCCATAATCCCCACATTGAAGTAAAAAAGAAATGGAGTCAAAACAAAGGTTCAGCACTTTAGCAAGTAAAGGCAGCCTGACCACTCCCATTAAATCTCCAGGCCCCACATAGTTGGAGGAGAGAACTGACTTCTAAAGCTTACCCTCTGATCTCCATATAGTTCTTAGGCAATTTTATAGCTAAAAACATGGAAGGACATGTGCACACTAGACTGTCAATCAATAAATTCATGCAATTTAAAAATAAATAAAATGAAAGAGGAAGAGCACCAGTTCACTATTATTTGAGCTTATACTTATTTAACTTGCACTTTGAAAAGCTTGATCTTTTCTTAGAATTCAGAAAACAATGGAAGTTCAAACTCTGTAATTGATGGATAATTCTTTTTAATACTAGCTTTACTGAAACATAACTCAAATAGTGTAAAATGCATTCATTTACATCATATAACATTACAGGAGCAGTAGCACACCTAAAATCCAAGCACTTGGGAGGCTGAAGCAGATTGGATTGCTAGATTTTTAAGCCAGCACGGTTGATATGGAAAGAGCCTGTCCCAAATAAATAAATAACAAGAAGTGACAATATACTAGGCTTTAGCATATCAGTGGAGTCTTACAACCATTACCAAATCATATTTTAATTAAGCTTGGTGTGCAGTATGAGTACATGAGGTGCACACAGCAGCCAAGGAGTTGGATTCCCTGTGGCTAGAATCACAGGGGTCTGTGACATGCCTGACACTGGTTCCAGCAAACAACCTGGGACCTTTGTAAGAGGAGTTAAAGCTCTGAATCATTGAGTCACCTCTACAGCCCCAGTAAATACATTTTAGACTTTCAGAAGACCCCAGAAAAAATGCTACACCCTTTAGTGTACCTCCTCACCTCCAATCTCCCCTCCACAAATGTCAATAAACCACTAGTCAGTTATATAGTTATGAGTTTAATTCTTCAGGATATTTCATTAAATAGAATGTTAAAATGTATTCTTTTCATTGTCTGGATCCCTTAACTCAGTGTAACATTCTCAGTATTTAACAATATATTAAAGAGTATTCTATTCATGATATTTATTTCTTATTTCCAAATAATGTCATAGTGATGATTAGGCCACACCAAACATTCATTAACCACAAACATTTAGAGAGTTTCAAATTTTAGTTCATAAATAATGCTTCTCTCAAGATTAATTTATAATCGTGACAATATTTTCGTTTTTCATAAATATATATCTAAAAGTGAGATTACTAGATCACATGGTAAGTCTGTGCAGGAACTGTCAGTGAAAATTTCAATCTCCAGTACTATTTCTCTCAAAACAACAAAAAAGAAAAGATTCATGATGTGCCTGTCAATTCCTCACAACCTTTGCAACTCTTGACACCATCATCATCACCTCATCCTTTGCATTTGTATTTAGTGTGTACGCATATGGGGACCTTGTGTGTGCTTTAGTTAGTAAACAGAAATCATAAAACAAGTATTGCCTGTGACGACATTTTCAAATATAATAAAAACAGTCAGAGATAGCAGAGGGATCTACCACCCACAGTCAGTCTAGGAGGATCAGATAGTGGTAATTCACACCTTTGATCCCAGCACAGGGAATATCCCAAGAGTGGTGACCTGCACCCTTAATCCAATCTGAGTTTGAGATCATCTTAGTTTACACAAAGAGTTCAAGGCTCGCAGGCAGGCAATGGTGGTACCACTCCCTAACTGAGCAAAGAACGTATACAGTTGTTATCAGTTTTCTTTCTTCCAACATCTCGGTCCTGGGAATCAAACTCAGGTTGCTATACTTATGATAATTGTTTGTACCCAATGGGCCATCTCTCCATGTCCCCATTTCTAATTATTTTGTGATAAATTTTAGCAATACAGAGAGAGGAATAGTAAATGACCATCTATGTAGCCACTATAAATAGTCATGAATGTTTTGTTCAAAGGACCTCATTTTAATCTTTAATCCATCTTTTAAACAGCTTTTTATCCACACAGAAACAGACTGAAAATCACATGGTTAGTCCTGGTGACTCCCCCAAGAGCTACATCATGTAGCTTTGAGGTATGGGTCTGGGAGACACCTTCTCTGGAGCATCATACTCTGCCTGTTCTGCTGTGCTTGGCGGCTTTGTTTCTTTCTGGTTTCAGCAAGACGATATAGCACTTGGGGATGAAGATGCCACCCAGAAGCCCAGCTGTGGAGGCCAGGATGGAGAAGATCTCTACAGCCACAGTGGACTTGCCCCGGGCACTGTGGTACAGGGGCAGGAAGGCTGTCCAAACACTGCAGAAGAGCAGCATGCTGAAGGTCAGGAACTTAGTCTCATTGAAGACATCTGGCAGATCTCTGCCCAGAAAAGCCACAGAGAAGGTACCCACTGCCAGCAAACCTAAGTATCCCAACACACAGAAGAAGACTGCACCAGAACCCTCCTGGCACTGGATGACAATGTGCTGGGGCTCCGAGACCATATCCCTGTCTGGGAATGGTGGGGAGGTGGCCAACCAGACCCCACAAAGAACAACCTGTATGAAGGAAGCAATGAAGACCACTGAGGTGGAAGCCCCTGGACTCAGGCATACCTGGATCCTGTCCCCTGGTCTGGTGACCCTGAAGGCCAGGACCACTGTGAGAGTCTTAGCCAGAACAGAGGAGACAGCCACCGTGAACACCACAGCAAAGGTGGTCTGACGGAGGAGACACGTGGTGACACTGGGTCGGCCAAGGAACAGCAAGGCACACAGAGAACAGAGGGAAAGAGAGATCAGGAGAGAGTAGCTGAGAGCTCTGTTGTTGGCCCTGACCACAGGGGTGTCCCTGTGCTTCAGGAACACTCCCAGAACCAGGACAGCCAGACCAGACAGCAAGAGTGACACCAAAGCCAGCATGATTCCCAGAGGTTCCTCAAAGGCCAGGAAGATCTCTGTCCTGGGCAGGCAATGGTCTCTTGTGTGGCTCGAGTACTGCTCCTTGGGGCAAAGAAGACATCTCTTCATGTCTATGGGAGACACAGACACACTGTTTCTGCAATACTGTATGAACAATATCAACCCAGAAGAAAAGCATTTAAGTCAGTAAATGCTTTTACATCCTTTCCATGATAACATAAACCTTGGGGTACCAGCTCCAGTAATGCTTTTCTCCAGGTTCAAGAGATGTGCAATTGCCAGAGAGGTAGTAACTACAGGACTAAAAATATTCCAGCACTATTTACTTATTTCATCTTTCTTAGCACAACAATGATAATAGTGAAGGCACAGGCTTATACACTCTTGCAGGCAGTTATTCTTTGGCAAAGCAATGTCAGCCTTCATTCCTCAGTGTCACAGAGATAGTTGATAATAATTAGACACAGGCAGTAACTGTAAACTTTGGTCTATGGCACAAAGTTGGAATGGCTAGTCAAGGTTTTCCTGGTAGGTGTCAACTAAAGATTAGAGCAACAAAGCAATCTATAAAGGGAAAATAAGGTGTTCTAACTACAATCCTAAATGTGGCTATGCATAAGGTTAAAAGTTTATTGATCAGCAAAAAACCATGAACAAAGTGAAGTCCTGTGCTGTTCCTATAAGGTCTCCTTGCAGCCACTTTCCTGATGGGCGGGGTGAGTGTTGTCAGTTGCTAGGTGACCTGAGTAAACAATGGAGGGAAGCCTGCAGCTTTTGTTCCACTGTAGCACTTTCCCTAGGAGGGGGTCTTTTCCTCTTAAGGGTCAGTTTGCACAAGAAATAGGACCAACATCTTCTAGCTGCTGTGGCCTTGTGGGGCAGCTCTTCAGAAGAAATGTTTGTTTTAATGCCTGCAACTAGGAGTTGGTTAATAACCATTTTTCTTGTATCACAAACTGTAAGTCTTTAAGTTAGGATCTTGTGTTAATGAATCCAGGTGCAAATTGGTAATCTTATTTAAAGGCCTAAGATTAGTGGCGTTACTTCCAGATAGTTCTCTTATCTGTGGGGTGATGAACTTAGGACAGCCAGTGTGTCATCATCTGTAGCTGTTCTTGGATGTCTGAGAAATGTTTCAATTAAAATCTTTTGTCTGAGGGCTGTGTGCACACATTTACTAGTAAAGATTACTGCAGGGAGGGCAGACATTGAGTCCGCTCTGGGCAAAGGAACAACGACCTGATTTGTGAGAAAAGGGTCCTTGTCTGTGTGACTGTTTTCTCACAGAGCTAGGAAAAGCTAGCCATATGCCCCCAGATGTATGGGGGAAATTATGCCCAATAAGTGATCAAGCACACTGCTAGAGGCACCTAAGAAACAAATTTCAAGGAAATAACAAAGTGGGAAAGCTATAATCACACACAAGAAATCCTCTGCAGGAAACAGCTCACACATTCAAAGGCAATTACTGTGATTATAGTCCTGGGCCACTATACCTAACTTATGTGAGTTTGTGTGTGTATACACAAGTATGTGAGTGAATGCGCTGCATGTGGAGACTGAAGACAATCAGATATTGTTTCTCAGTCACTTCACTCATCTTATTTTTCTAATCAAACTTACTTGTACATTTTAGTGTGGGCTTGGATTTTGTAGACTAAGGCGTGCATTGGTATGCACCTGAAGGTCAGTAAAACTGTCATAAATATGGTGTTCTCCTTCCACCATGTGGGTCTCAGGAGCTGAGCTGAGGCTGTCAGGGTTGACAGTGCATGCTTTATCTGAGGACCTTCCACTAGTCTCAACAACTCTATTGTAATTATTTTTATTTTTACATGTTCAGTGTTGTCTATACATATATATTAAAATTACATGCCAGCTTGTTTCCTATAGAAGTCAGAGATGGCAATCTCAGCTACTGCTATAGTCCTATGTATACTTGCCTGAGGCCATGATTCCTACCATAATGGTAACATATTGACCCTTTGAAATTCTAGGTAACCCCTGAGGTAATGCTTTCTCTTAGAAGCTGGCTTGGTTATGGAGCCTCTTTGCAGCAGTAGTACAGTAACTAAGACAATGGACAAGCACAGGTGGCCTGGGGATCCCTCAGATTTCAGTTCCATGTAAGCTTACCTCTTTGGTCTGTAAACTGTCCCTCGGGGCAGAATCTACAATCAAAACAGCAGTGGGGGGCTCCCAGCCTGGGCACTTGGCTGAACCCCGGAAGGCAGCTTTCACTACAGACAGAGGTGGGCACCTAGTGACAGTGAGCATAGTGTCTGTCATCAGTGACTCTCAAAGAATATACGTGCTTGACCTCACCCTGAGAACCAGAACAGTTTCCTCACAGATCTCTGAATGAATTCCTTTTAAGAAAATAAGTCTGTCCTAAGCGATGCTGGACTGGAACTGAGAGTGTAATAGAGGAAGTGTTTCATCTGGCTAAGGGATTCAAAAACAAAGCTACACCGTTGTCTTTCCAGTCTCTCTGGGGCTCTTATATCAACAATTGAAGATATAGGACAAGGAAGAAGGCTCAGTGGTTCAGAGTACAGTCTGCCCTTTTAATTCCTAAAACATATACAGCAGCTCATATTATAATCCCAGTTCCAGAGGATCCAATGCCTTCTTCAGGCCTCCACAGGCACTAGACATGTACTTACTACATAAATAGGCATTCTGGAAAGAAAGCCCATACATGCAAATTAACTTGAAAAACAGCTGAAAATATTGGCAGACATTACTGAAGTGCTGCCAAGCGTTATTGTCAAGTCATTTGTGCTGGTGAATCAATATCATTCAGAGAAAGATCTGTTATGTGGTAAACAGCATAGCCAGTTATAACTGACTGTCCCATCCAGAGCTGCAGCAGCTAAATGCACAAGTAGAGACTACCCCAACCCCAGATTTGGAATATCCCTGTCATTCTAATAATACACTAGTACAAGACTCATATCTGCATTCTGGTAACTCACTTGGAGATCCTCCGTCAAATGGACCATTATTTTGCCTCCTGAAGAGACTTGAGGGTCTATCATTCCTACATGGACCAAAGGGAATATTCCCTCAGGGGTCCTCTGTCCTTGGAAAATTTCAAATTGTGTCACCAAATCTCCATTGTCATCAAACATAATCTCAGTTTCATCAGGAGTCTTGAAGCGCACCTTCCAGAGGGCATGAAGCAACTGAGGAAGGAAGAGACACATTGTAGATTGCCAGGGCCAGTAGGAGTTTTATACAAAATGACACATACCATTGGCCTCTGAAGTGATACAATTCCACTTCAACCTAGGACTGGACCCATTAGCATAAGGAAAATCAAGAACCCGTGGTATTTTCAGAATAACAAAAATGTTCTAGAATTAGTAAAGTAATAATAATCTAGATAATTTTAAATCTCTGTCTGTCTGTATGTGTGTTGTGTCTGTATCTCTCTCTATCTGTGTGTGCATGTGTGTGTGTGTGTGTGTGTGTGTGTGTGTGTGTGTGTGTGTGTATGTGTGTACAGCTCACTCACATTGTGTAATCCAGAGAACAGTTCTCAGGAATGTTCTCTGCATCTGCTGCCATGTGGGACTCAGGAATCCACCTTAGGTTTGGAGACAAGTGCCTTTACCCACTGAGCCATCTCAATAGCCTGAAATTTAAACCCAAAACATGACAATATGGTTACTGCTCCAGCGACTCATTTGGCTGTGCACTATGGTTCTAAGTCTTCCCATCACACTCAGTAGTCTCTAAACCCTAGAAAGACTTCCACAGATGGGTCCCAGCCCACCTATACCATTCAATAACTCCACCCAGTCTCTTAAAAGTCATTAGGCCCACTCATGTGCCTATTTGTCTTTATTCTTGGGTCTTGATATGTGCTGACCCTGCCATGCTATCACTTGTATCCACGGTGATGCTTCTCATCTTCTTGTCTGGAACTCAGATATTTCCTGACAGGGACAATGTCTCCATTCTTTTACTTCCCTTCACTCACCCCTCACTCTTTTATCTAATTTACATCTTCTTCATAGATTACATACAGACGACTTCTTCATACTTCCATATTTTTATTTTGTGACAGGATCATGATTTACAGTCTAGCTTAACTGCAAATTCTTTGGCCTCAACCTTTTGTGTGCTAAAATGTCAGGCATGGCACACAAAGCCTGGCCTCTAGTTGTTTTTAATCTGTCACCCTCAGCCAAAAAACTATCACCATCCATCTGGTTTAAAACAACATGTGCCTTCCTCAGGCATACATTAGAGACTTGGGTCATCTGTGTAAAAACAATGAAAATACATACATTCCTTGACCACCACAGGTTACCTTGCCAGGGAACAACTTGTTTTCTCAGAGTCCCCTTACAGATATGGGCCTATGTTACCCTGAAGGTATAGGAAAAGAAATATGGATGGACAGATGGATGGATAGATAGATAGATAGATAGATAGATAGATAGATAGATAGATAGATAGATAGATAGATAGAAGGACTAGAGGCAAAATAACACATATACGTATTAATATATGTGTGTATAAAATTATCAAATATATTTTTAAAACAAAAATAAGTAAGGTCTTAGGAGATGGCACAGTGATAAAAAAACAATATTCATAAAAGCCTGAGGACATGAAATCAAATCTCCAGAATGCACCTAAATGTCAGGTGGATGTGGCAGTCAATTTCTAATTACACCCTCAGAAGGTGGAGACAAGAGATGCCCAGGACAAGCAGGCTAGAAAGACTAGCCACATCAACAAGTTCTGGAGTAAGTGAGAGACCTTGCCCCAAAGTATAAGATACAAGAATGGTTGAAAGGTGAGTCCTCATCATCCTCAGATATTAACACATATATATACAAATGAGTGTACATCCTACCTATGTGCCCACACATGTGCCTGCATACATGTATCATACACCAAAAAAGAAAAATAAACAAATGGCATTTGATATATTTTTGAAATTCGGACTTGTATCATACCTGTACTAAAATTCACAGCTTATCAAAGCATAAATTTGGGTTATAAAATCTATTTACTGTTATCTGAAATAATGATTTTACTATGATTCCTGTATTTGCACAGGGGCTTGACTTATCTGAGATCATGCATATAGCATTGAATTTTTGTCCACTGTATCTTCTAAGATGCCTCTCAGTTGCAAGTATGAGGCATTCTTGCTGAAGCGTAGAGTCAGCTTCAACTCTATAGCTGAGTTGGAAGCAATGACCTCTTACCCAACAATCCCTGAATCACTCACTCTATACAGGCTCTCTCACCTGCCAGGGATGGAAGTTTTGAGAGTTTGTACTTATCCCATCCTGGTTGTCAAAGGACATCATGTCTTGCAGGGCATGTGCAATGCTATAGACAGATGTGTAAGCGTCATCAATTTTATTCAGTTCTGGGAAAGGGAATAGCTTGTTTTCCAGACTCTCATTCCCTGAGCACAACTGGACACCCTCTGCCACTATGCTGCTCTCGTGCGGCCATCTACAATCAAAAGTGAATTCCCAGAACATCTTTATGAACATGTCTTCTGGTGTCTGGTGGGGCCGCAGGTGAGCAAGGAACTCAGGGAAGCCAATTGCCCTGCTGCTGTGATACAGAAGGCCAAATATGCTGTGCAATACCTGGGAAATTCCTGGAACGGTCAGGGCAAGCACCATGTGAACAGTGTCCTTGCTGACCCAGACCTGGCCTGAGAAAGGAACTCCCAATAAGCCATAGATGATGTGCTGGAAATTCGCATTACTTAGGAAAACCAAAACAACACTTGCTGTGCATTTTTGCATCTTCTGGACAACATCTTCAATCTTCCCCAGAGACTCATGGGAAGGGACAGCGAGGGTATACTCAATGCACACACCAGCTGGGCTCAGTTCCTGAGTGGCCAGAGAGCTGGCCTGCTGTCCAAAGTCATCATCATGGGCCAGAATGATCACCCAGGACCACTTAAAGTGAATTATCAGCTGGGTCACTGCAAGGGAGGATGTGATGTCACTAGTCAGGGTCCGTAGGAAAGATGGGAACTGGATCTTGTCACTGAGGGTGGGTAATGAGGATCCATAACTGACCTGTCAAGGAAGAGACAAACAATAGAAGTGTACATGAGATCGTGAGATAGGAGTTACATGTGGGCTAATGATCTGGTTTAAATGTAGGAGGAGGGGGCTGAAGATATGACTCAACATTTAAGATCCCTTGTTATTCTTGTAGAAGACCCAAGTTTGATTCCCAGCACACACACACACACACACACACACACACACACACACACACACACACACACACACACACATCACATGGCTCACAACTAACATCTAACTTTAATTCCAGCTCCAGGATATATGATACTCTCTTCTGGTTTCCTTCAACATCTGTGGCACAGACTCATATAAACAGGTATACACACACACACACACACACACACACACACACATACACACACACACACACACACACACACACACACATCACATGGCTCACAACTAACATCTAACTTTAATTCCAGCTCCAGGACATATGATACTTTCTTCTGGCTTCCTTCAACATCTGTGGTACAGACTCATATAAACATGTGTACACACACACACACACACACACACACACACACACACACACACACACATACACACACAGGGAGAGAGAGAGGAGAGAGAGAGAGAGAGAGAGAGAGAGAGAGAGAGAGACATATTAAATTTAAAACATAAATAAATTTCAGAAAAGGACTTAAGCACCCTGATTTGAGAACTGTGTTGGTTATAGAAGCAGCTGTGTGCCCCTCACTGACCAACTAATCAAGACACAGCCCTGTGTCTTCAGAAATGAAGCCCAGAACCACAGTTTTATATGCCCCCCTCTCATCATCTATCCTTCACCTGCCCCTACTATTTCATTCTTACACCTTGGCTAGGATTGGTCTGGCTCTCTGCTTTGCACAAAGATGAGATGTTGTTCTTTTTAGAATTCTAGTGTAAGAGAAGAGAAAGAGAGGGAGGGACGGTGGGAGACAGAGATACAGAGAGAGCATATGTAAAGATTAGAAAACAACTTTCAGAGGTTGTCTCTTGGTAGGAATGACGTGACATGGTACCAAGGGCCTCTTTACAGGAAGATAGAAATATTCTCAAATCAACTGTGGTAATCATACTAGGTTAAAAGTCACTGAACACCAAAGAGGATGTGTGGGGATATGTTTCAAATTTAATAAAAACCAGTCTGAGATATCAGAGGGATCTACCCACAGTCAGTCTAGGAGGATCAGACAGTGGTAACTCACACCTATAATCCCAGCACAGGGAATATCCGGGAGTGGCAACCTATGCCATTAATCCCAGCAAATCTGAGTTTGAGGGCAGTTTAGTTTGCAGAAGGAGTTCCAGGCTCCCAAACAGGCAGTGGTAGCACACACTGTTAGTCCCAGCACTCTGTGAGTTCAAAGCCAGCCTGGTCTTCAAAGAAAATTCCAGGACGGCCAGGACTGTTACACAGAAAACTCTATCTGAGGGGTTGGGAGAACCAAAGACTAGAAGAGGTGGCTCTGTCCTCTGATATTCCAAGCTGGTTTTTATTAAGTTTGAAACATATCCCCCACAGAATTATTCTCCTTAAATGGAGAATTATCCTCAAATCACTTCTCAAAACTCTGAACTGAAGAGAAATTGTCATATATGGCCTCCCTTTGAGGAATGACACTGGTGCTTGGGATAAAGGGAAAAATTTATGGAATAAGTGGGAGCAAGTGGCATGAGCCCAATGCTTAGACTCAAATTTCAGCTATAATACCTACAGACAGGAGATTTATAAAGAAGTTGGGAGTTTGGGGGTGTTGTTTTTTCTCTGTATGCTTGAAAGATGTCCCCCTTAAGTACAGATGTTTGCCTTCAAGACTAGAAACCTAATTTTAAGCCAAAGAACCTGAGGTATACGAAAAGAACTGACTTCCAGAAGTTAACTTCTGTCCTCCATCCACATGCTCACCATGGCACTGGTATTGCACACACACAAACACACACACACACACACACAAACACATTTCAAAATAATAATAATAATAATAATAATAATAATAATAATAATAATAATAATAATAATAGTAAATAAGCTGGAGTGATGGTGCAGAGATTAACAATATGATTGCTATTTCAGAAGACCTGATTCCAATTCCCAACACTCTCATGGCAGTTAAAAAAATCTATAACTCCATTTGTGAGGAATACAGTGCTATCTTATAACTTCCATGGGCAAAGACACACATGTGGTACATATTTACACATGAAGGAAAAATACACATACCCATTTAAAAAAATAAGTAAATCTTTTAAAATATTTTTTAATGGAAAAGAATTCTCTACATTCACTTCATCAATGATAGGAACTGTAGTTCTCTCTAATGTATCTGTACATGTAGTAGAACCATGTTGGGCATGGAGAATATTTGCAGGGAGCCTGGCTCCACAGTAGAGCTGCTCACTACTGTGACCATCACCATAATTTTCTCTGCCATCATTAAAGGATTGAAATAAATTCATGAGAGAAAGGCTTTGAGCAACTCACCTGGGGGAACTTGTACAGCCCCAGAAGTCTGGCCATGGACACAGACAAGGATGACCGAGTGTCACCAACCATGGCAGCCTGAGGAGAGTCATGCTGGCATGTGTAGTTGGGGATGGGCTCCTCCTGCCTTGTCAGAAAGCTCATTGTCTCATGGATGGCTCTGTGCACTGAGTCCCCAGAGTTTCGAATGGAGAAGCCCAGTGTCAAATTGGGTAACAAGTGATCACTCTTATTAATCTCATCAATGGCAAAGACAAAACTCTGGGCCACCAAGTAGCTCCACTTGGAAACACTGAGAGAATGAGAAGCCCACATTTATCATGCTGAGTAAAGGGAACAAGAAGAAGCACAGTAACTCAAAGGATAGAAGCAAAAACATACAGCTACACAAATACTTGTTCAAAGATGTGCACAGGAGCACAATTCAGAATATTCGAGAGAAGCCAGGAAGAATGTGAAGACAGTAATCAGAGGGGACAGTTTCAGAAAACAAAAGGAATAATTGAAGATCTATTTAATAAGCTGGGTGGGATAGCATATTTATTTAGTCCATGCACTCAAGAGGCAGAGGTGGTTAGATCTTCATGCGTTGGAGGCCAGGACGGATTACATAGCCAAACCCAGGCAGCCAGAGCTACATAGAGAAGACATGTATCAAGGAAATGAATTTTAAAAATCTAATGTATGGTGTAGTCATTTGAATGTAATTAGTCTCCATAAGCTCATTTGGAGTGGCACTATTAGGAAATATGGCATTATTGGAATAGGGATGACCTTGGCATAGGGAGTATGTCATTGTGGAGGTGGGCTTTGAGGTGTCTTTTGCTTAAACTTTGCTCAGTGTGACAGGCAACTTCCTGTTGCCTTCGGATCAAGATGTAGCCAGCACCATGTCTACTGCACACTGCCATGCTCCCATCCATGATGATAATGGACTGAACCTCTGTAAATCAACACTTCTATTAAATGTTTTCTATTATAAGAGTTAAAGTGGTCATGGTGTCTATTCACAGCAATAGAAACCCTAACTAAAACACATAGTATGGCTGGTTACAATGAATAGGAACTAATATCTATTGCAGAAGTGCTAAAAATAAGAGCCAGAAGAGATGGGAGATGCTGTCTTCAGGATGTGAAAGAGACATGTGCCTCTCAACAGCCAGTTATGCATTGTAAAATTCCTTGTGTGGCCCTACTATTCCCTCTGAACTATTGGCAATTGATATATTTTGGCAAAAGACACTCATTGTCTTCAATCTTGTACCACCGAACAGATGAACCCAGCTAGCTACAGTGGACAGTTCCAAACAGGCAACCACACAAATAGCTTTGGTTAAAATTAGTAGAACACAAAACAAAAAGGCATGAATGTGGGAAAGGGACCTGTAGTAAGAAGAGATAAAGCCATGTGTGGAAGGAAGATAAGAGAGGCCGGACGATAAGAATAAACAAAATGCACTATGTACACATATGATAACTTCAAAAGGTAAATGTAATAAAATTTTAAAACATATACTAAAGGTACACTAAATGGACTCAACAGGCCACATTTCTATATTTAATTATATTTTAGTTTACATATCTATGAAACAATAATAATTGAGGAATAAAAGGCCATACATTTGAAGGGAGGGGAAATATGAGAGAGGTTAGAGGGAGTAGAGTGTATATATATGGAGGGGCTGTGAGACAGTGTCTCTTTGTGAAGCCATAACTGTCCTGGAATTCAAAGATATTCACCCACCTCTGCCTCCTGAGTTCTCAGATTAAAAGCAACAGCCACCACATAAAACTGCTGTTGCTAAATTTTAATTAATTTTTAAAACGTTAATGTTGAAAGTAGATTTTTTTTAATGTTGAGGAAGAATTTCCATGTTACCCAGACTGACCTCACACTCACTATATAGCCTAAAATGATGCAGAACTCTTTTCATGTATGTATGTGTATGCACACATGTTTCAGCCCAAGGTTAACTTCTAGTCTCTTTTTCAACCATGTTTAGAGTGTGTGTATGTGTGTGTGTGTGTGTGTGTGTGTGTGTGTGTGTGTGTGTGTGTGTGTCAGAGTATGTATGTGAGTGTATGAGTGTTTCCGCTAGGAAAGTAGAGGCTGATGTGATGTCAGAATATCTTTCTTAATTCCATCTCCACATTTTAAAGAATATTATTCAGAGCACATGAGTACTCTGTGATGTGTCTGAAGACCAAAATATTTTACAGCACATAGGAGAGTAAGTAAATAACATTGTGCATCAATTGACTCCTTTCACGTTTATATGGATTTCATGGAGGGCTCAGATCATCCATCAGGCTTCCATGTCAAGCACTTTACACCACAGAGCATCTGACGGGCCCCTCTTCACCACACCTTTTGAGACAGGTTATCTCTCTGAATCTGGGCCTCATCCATTCAGATAGGCTGGCTTGCTGGCAACCTTTAGGGATCTGTGTGTCTCACTGTTCCTAATCAGGGTTCCAGGTGCTCTATATGCTAGGCTTTGTCATGAGTGCTGGGCTGGAAATCAAACTCAGCTCTTCATGATCACACAGCAGATGCCTCACGGCCCAGACATTTTCCCAGACCCTAAGACCTTCGCTTTCAGATTCTCCAGTCTCTATCTCCCACATTAGGTTTTAAATGTTCATATCACCAAAAAATAAATGTGTAAAGTGGTGGATTTGTTAGTGAGATTGATTATTTATTCTATAATGTACATGTTTATTAAAATATGCTTTGTGGTCAATATATTATACAATTATTAGTTGTTGCCTTATAAAACAACATGGGATCCAGGTTTGGCAGTACACACTTCTGATTAATTCAGGGTGGTGGAGGCAGGAAGATAGTGAATTATAAGCTAGCCTCATCTACTGAGTTTGATCCTGTCCTAAAAAAAAAAATCATGAGAAGTCAATGTGTTCTGCGTTGACTCATGTTTGTAAATCAGGGCTAGCCAGAACTACACAAGGAGTTCCAAGCCTGTTTAAACACAAAGTGGATACTGTCTTGGAAAGTTTTTAAAGCCATTTAAACTAATGTTAAATGTGAACAGGCAGAAGTGAAAAGCTCTTAAATTTGAGAATGAATATAAAGTGATAGCTGTTGTTCCTTTAGAAAACTATCTAAAAACTCTTTATAATTCAGGTCTCATGATGTAACCCAATCATGCTTGAAACTATCAATTCTCCTGCCACAGCACTCTGAGTACTATAAGTACAGCTATAGACCGCATTTCGAACCGTTAATGCAAATAAAAATAAAGCTAAATACAGCTACTTAAGAAATAATAGTAACTCAAACACTAGTGTTGGGAATTACTATAACAGCATGCTGGAAAAACTGGGACCAAAAAAAAAATCCAAAAGGGTGGTTGTGGGTGTGGCACTTTTCATTGAATTGGATCTCTAGGACCTCATAAACTGAGTGTAGTGACACACTCCTATAATCACAGCAACCAAGAATTTGAAGCAGGAGGAACAGAAATTCGAGGTCATCTTTGACTACCTAGTAAATTGGAGATTGCATGACACTTACAAAAATAACAAACCTCAGAAGGCTACCTCCCAGTCCACAGCTGAATAAGAGGTAAGTGGCACACCAACCCTCAGGCCAAGCAGAGACCATGCACCCCAGCCACAAGACACTGCCACCAACACAACAACCACACCAAGCTCCACCCTAAACCAAATAAATCTGGAGTGCCTGCCCAGAACGATATCCAGCAAAACATAGCTGGAGGAACACATCACTGGCCAAAACCCGCCCAAACCACAATCTGCATTATCACACACTGACAACTGGAGACACCAAAACCTCCTGGTCCACAGCTGACTAAGAGCCAACTAAGACCCTACCTTGTGACAACTGGAAAAACACAGCTCCTTGACCTACAACCAACTAAGAGCCAAATAATAGCAGCCCCTGAAATTACTGGAAAGACTCAGCCCCCAGGTGCACAACTGATTAAGAGCCGACCAAGAGCTGACTAAGAGTAAACCAAGAAAGCAATGGGCAGATGCCAGTGCAAGAATACATATAACAATATAAAGAACAAGATACCACCAGAAGAAGCTTGTGGTTCTACAACATCAAGATGTGAACATAACAATGAGAAGGAAACAGATGATAACAACCTTAAAAACAACTTTATGAAGATAATAGAAATTTTAAAAGAGGATACAAAAAACTCCCTTTAAAAAAATGGAAGAAAATACAAACAAAAAATTAGAAGAGATAAACAAATCCCTCAAAGAAAACCAAGAAAAAGAAAACAAACAGGTGAAAGAAACATTCCATAAATTAAAATTTGAAATAGAAGCAATAAAGAAGACACAAACTGAGGCAAAGCTGGAAAAAGGAAACCTGAAGAAGTGAACTGGAATTACAGATGCAAGAGATGGAAACGAGAATCTCTAGACTGAAAGATTCAATAGTGGAGATAGATACATAAGTTAAAGAAAACACTAAACCCAAAGAGTCATAACAGAAAATGTCCAAGAAATCTGGTACACAATGAAAAGACCAAAACTGAGAATAATTTGAATCAAAGGAGAATATCAGCACAAAGGCACAGAAAATATATTTAACGAAATCATAAAAAAAATTTTCCCAACTTAAAGAAGGAAAACCTATAAAGATACAAGAAGTTTCCAGAACAGTAAATAGACAAGACCCCCCCAAAAACATATCAGCTTGTCACATAATAATCAAGCCACTAAACCTACAGAACAAAGAAAAACTCCTAAGAGCTGTAAAAAAAAAAAGGCTAAATTACCTATAAAGGCAGACCCATCAAAATAACACCTGTCTATTCCAATGGAAACAATGAAAGCAAGAAGGTCCTGGTCAGATGTTATATAGACACTAAAAGAGCATGGCTGCCAACCCAGACTATTATACCCAACAAAACTATCAATCACCATAGACAAAATAGCAAGATATTTCATGACAAAACAGGTTTAAACAATATCTATTCACAAATCTGGCCATACAGGAAGCACTAGAGGGAAAACTCCAAACTAAGGAACCCAGATACGTCCATGAAACCACAAACAATCAATAATTCCACAGAAGAAAATCCCACGAAAAGGGAAATACACACCAGCTACCACCAAAAATACCAGAAGATAACAATCATTGGTCATTAGTAAGCCTCATTATCAGTGGACTCAATTCACCTATAAAAAGGCATGATGGATACAAAAAGAGAAGCCATCCCTCTGCTACATACAAGAAACACAATGCAGCTTCAAAGACAGACATGGACTCAGAGTAAAGGTTGGGAAAAGACTTTCCAATAAAATGGTTCTAAGAAATAATCTGGTGTAGCCATTCTAATATCTAATAAAATAGACTTCAAACTAAAATTAATCAAAAGAGACCAGGATAGGCATTACATATTCACCTCAGGAAAAATCCACCAAGATGAAGTCTGAGTGCTAAAAATGTATGCCCCCAACACAAGAGAATCTACATATATAAAAGAAACACTACTAAAGCTTAAAACACACATCAAACACCTACACACTAATAGTGGGTGACTTCAGTACCCCACTTTCACCCTTGGATAGGTCAAGCAGACAGAAACTCAACATAGAAATAAGGAATCTAACTGATGTTATGAGCAAATGGACTTAATAGATGTATACAGAACCTTCCACCCAAACATAAAGTAATATACACATTTCTCAGCACCCCATGGAACTTTATCTAAAATTAATCATATACTTGGTCATAAAGCAGCTATCAATAGATACAAAAAACGGCAATAACTCATTGTATCATTTCAAACCATTATGGTCTAAAGTTAGAGTTCAACAACAACAAAAAGCACAGAAAGCCTACAAATTCATGGAAACTGAAAATATCTCAGTTTAACTACCTCTATGTCAAGGAAGAAATTAAGAAAGAAATCAGGACTTCCTAGAATTTAATGAAAATGAATCCACAACATATCCAAGCTTATGGGACACAACAAAAGCAGTGTTAAGAGGAAAACTCATAGCACTAGATGCCTATAAGTAAGACCTAGAGAAATCTCACACAAGAGACCTAACAGCACAGCTGTAGGCTTTAGAACAATTAGAAGCAAACTCACCTAGAAGGAGTAGATGGCAGGAAACAATTAAATTATGGCTGAAATCAATACAATAGAAACAAAGAGAACAATACAAAGAATCAATGAATCAAAGAGCTGGTTCTTTGAGAAAGTCAATGAGATAAGTAAACCATTATCCAAATTAACAAAAAGGAAGAGAGAAAGAGAGAGGATATCCAAATTAACAGAATCAGAAATGAAAAGGGGGACATAACAACAGACACTCAGGAAATAAAGAGAAAGATCGGGTCATTCTTTGAAAAATCTACACTCCACTAAAATGAAATACGTAAAAGAAATGAGCAGCTTTCTGGACAGGTAGCACTTACCAAAATTAAACCAAGATCAGATTAAATATCTAAACAGGCCTATAACCCCAAATGAAATTGAATCTGTTAATAAAAGACTGCCAAGTTAAAAAAAAAAGCCCTGGACCAGATGGTTTCAGTAAAGAATTCTACTAGACATTTAAGAAGAACTTTCTTTAATACCAATACTCCTCAAACTGTTCCATGCAGTAGAAACTGAAGAAACATTTCAGAACTCTTTTTATGAGGCCACAATCACTCTGATTCCCAAGCCACTCAAAGATTAAAAAGAGAAAGAGAATTATAGACCAATCTCCCTAATGAACATTGATGCCAAAATATTCAATATAACTCTGGCAAACCGAATCCAACACATATCAACAAAATCATCCACCACGATCAAGTAGGTTTCATCCCAGAGATGCAGGAATGGTCCAATAAAAAAAAGCTGTGAACATCATTCATCATATAGACAAACTGAAAGAAAAAGTACCACATGATTATCTCATTAGATACTGATAAAGCCCTTGCCAAAATTCAACATTCCTTCATTATAAAAGTTGTGGAGAGATCAAGAATACAGGTAAAATACTTAAATATAATAAAGGCAAAATACAGAAAGCCAACAGCCAACATCAAACTAAATGGAGAAATACTCTAAGCAATTCCACTAAAATCAGGAACAAGACATGGCTATCCTCTCTATCCTTATCTATTTAATATAGTTCATAAAGGGTTAGCTAAAGCAATAAGAAAACAAACGGAGATTAAGGGGATACAAGTTGGAAAGAGTGTAGTCAAACTATCTCCATTTGCAGATGATATGATTGTATACATAAGTGACTCCCAAAATTATATCAGGGAACTCCTACAGTTGATAAAAAAAATTAAGCAAGGTAGCAGTGTACAAGAATAATTCAAAAAAATCAATAGCCTTATATGCTAAGGATAAAAGGGATAAAGAAATTAAGGAAACATCCCCCTTTATAATAGATGCAAATAGCATTAAATATCTTGGTGTAACTTTAACCAAAGAAGTAGAACCTATTTGACAAAAGCTTTAAGTCACAGAAGAAAGAAACTGAAGAGGATATCAAAAAAAAAAAATGGAAAGATCTCCCATACTCCTGGATAGGTTGAATCAACATAGTAAAAATGGAAATTTTGCAAAAAACAATATAGAGATTCCATATAATTCCCATTAAATTCCTAACACAATATCTTACAAACCTTGAAAGAACAATACTCAACTTCATATGTAATGACAGGAAACCCAGGACTTCCAAAACAATCCTGATCATTTAAAGAACTTCAGGAGGAATCATCATCCCTGACTTCAAGTTATACTATAGAGCTACAATAATTAAAACTGCCTGGGACTGGCATAAACGCAGACTTGTGAGTGAATGGAGTCGAATCCAAGACCCTAACATTAATCCACACACTTAAAATACCTGATTTTTAACAAAGAGGCCAAAAACATTCAATGGAATAAAGAGAGTATCTTCTACAAGTGGTGTTGACATACTAGATGGTAGTATGTAGAAGAATACAAATAGATCCAAACCTATCACCCTGAATAAAACTCAAATCTAAGTGGATCAAAGACCTCAACATAAACCCAGTTACACGGAACTTGACAGAAAAGAAATTGGGAAATACCATCTAATGCATTGGCACAGGTAACCCCTTCCTAGACATAACACCATTAGCACAGACATTAAGAACAACAATCAATAAATGGCACCTCCTGAAACTGAGAAGCTTCTGTACAGGAAAGGACATGGACAATAAGACAAAACGACAGCCTACAGAATGGGAGATCTTCACCGATCCTACATCTGACAGAGGACTGATCTCTATTATATAATATATAGACAACTCAAAAAACTAGAGCCCAAAAACTTAAATAACACAATTAAAAAGTGAGGTTCAGAGCTAAAAGGGGAATTCTTAACAGAAGAATTACAAATGGCTGAAAGGCACTTAAAAAGTTGCTCAACATCTTTAGCCATCAGAGAAATGCAAATCAAAACATCTTTGAGATACTACCTTACACATATCAGAATGGCTAAGATCAAAGCTCAGATGACAGCCTATGCTGGAGAGGATACAGAACAAGGGGAGCACTTCTCCATTGTTGATGGGAGTGTAAACATGTACAGCCACTCTGGAATGAAGCATGACACTTTCTCAGAAAACTGTAAATCAGTCTCCCCAATGATCCAGAAATACCACTATTAGGCATATACCCAAAGGATGCACATTAGTATCCAAAAGCATTAGCTCAGCTTTGTTCATAGCAGCATTATTCGTAATAGCAAGAACCTGGAAACAACTCAGAGGCCCCTCAACTGAAAAATGGATTAACAAACTGTGGTACATCTACACAAAAGTTTGCTACTCAGCAGTTAAAAAAATGACATCCTAAATTATTCGGACAAATGAATAGATTTGGAGAATATCCTCCTGAGTGAGGTATCACAAGCCCAGAAAGGTGGGCATGTAACGTACTCACTCATAAGTGGATTTTAGACAAAAAGCAAAGAATACACAAGCTGCAAACAACAACCCCTGAATAACTTGGGATCAAAAGGAACTTAAGAGAGACATTCAAGGATTCCCCTAAGAAGAGAAAATAGAAAAGATTACCTTAGCAAATTGGGGTCATAACGGGCTGCAACCAAGAGGAGTTGGAAACAAATAATGAAAGGAGATGGTTGAGTGAGTGGAGCAACAAAAAGGGAGAAATAAAGAGATGGAAATCTCGATGAGGAAGCCAATGTGGGGTTGGAAAGACACTGGGTACTAAGGAAACCTCCAGGAACTCACAGGATGTCCCTGGCTAGGTCTCCAACCAATAGTGGAAGGGATGCCTAAAAAAGACTTTCCTTATAATCAAATGAATAACCACCCTAAGTATCATCACAGAACCTACATCTAACAATGAGTAGAAGTTGAGGCAGAAATCCAAGGCTGAGCATTGGGCTGAGCTCCAGGTCCAGTCAAGAGCAGGGGAGGAGAGTCTGAATAAAGAAGGAGATAGGGATTATGAGGAAAATTTCCACAGTATTTGCTGGCTAGAGCTCTGGGAAGTTCACTGAATCAAGAATAGCCACTGGAGATCCATCGAGAAAAGGAGCTAGGCCCTCCAAGGGTAGGCAACTGTCATTTGGCATGAGCAGTATGTCGACTGTTCCTGGGCATAGGCTGGCACCTTGGAACCCTTTCCCTGCAGAGGAACACCTAATCCAGTCTTGACTTTGGATGAGGTAATCGGGCTTGCCTGGCATGGATGTGCCATGCTGAGCTGACCCAACTTGGGACTTCTTGCCCTCTTGGGGGAGGGGTTGTGTAGATGGGGAAGGGGAGGCTAAGGGCTGACTGGGAGAAACTGGGATTAGGGAACATAGGGGAGCAGGGGATACACAGATGAAAAAAGACATTTTTATAATATATATATATGATAAAATAAAGAAAAAAGTCTAGATTCAATACTTTTCTGCTAGCTGAAAAATTACATATATATCACAAATACAATATAATTTTGCTAAAAATTGCAATTACATTTATGAAAGGTCATGTAAAATCTTTAAAATTTGAACAGTATAATTTGAAAAACTTTTTTGGAGATTGTTGGATGAAAATATCAAATATCTTTTGATTATTAAAAGACAGCCATCCAGAGCCAACCACTATGACCAAGGATACCTGACTTTTCCCATTTTTGCTTCTTCAGATACTTGGATGCACTGCCACTTTAACAACATAAGAATACAAATAGATGCCCTTACAACCAGACAAAATTATTCAAAGTTTCTGATATGTAAGACAGATGAGACAACATAAATGTTTTATGTAAGATCATAGGTTGTGATAGTTTGGGGAAAATAAATAAAAATGCTGAATCATTTCTTTCATAATTTTGCATGATGTAGGTATTGAAGTTTCATAATCCTCTACTATAAATAAAATGTTTCACTGAAAACCATAACAAGCAAAAGAAATACAGTACAGAGGATTGGTTGAGGCTGATAAGTGATGAAAATCTGTTACTTACACGGTAATCCATTAAACAAACACAGCCACCTAGACACTACTTTAAAAATCAAACTTATACAAAAAAATTCAAGAATCCCAACATGAACTGTGGAGCACATACACTACAGTCAGTACATGAAAAATCTAAATTTCAGACTGGAGCAATCAAGAGAGAAAGATAAACACAGGCTATGTAAAAGGAGGGGAAGACATCTGCTGCCTGTGCACACAGAAAAAGATAGTGACCATCTAGCTGGGATTCTGAGAATCAACCCTTACACAAGGCTTGACACAACCTTGTAAAGCTGCTTTTGGATTTAGAGAATTCTATCCTACATACAGCACTTACCCTGAAGCCAGCAGTTCAGCTGGTGGGGCAGTGAAATCAGACAGGGTACCCTTAGAGAAGTGAAACATGGAGAAGCTGCCCCCCACAATTATATCTCCAGGACGATCAAAGACAGGCCTCTGCCTTGAAAAAAGCCAGGATCTTGGTCTGGAAAGAGCAGACCCAGAGAGACAGCTAAAGAGAGCAGGAAGGAGACTCCACAGCCACATGCCTGCTGGGGGCCAGGCAGCAAATGACAGTAGAGCCCCGTATGGGGCAGTGCCTACCAGTGAAGGAGTGTTTTATCTGGTAGATTGCCCTTGATCGAGGACCTAAAGCTAAGACAACCCTGGGGACTCTGGGCTTGCAGGATATGGGGAAAAATATTGACCATGAGGTGAAGGTAGGTGGCCACTACATCCCAGAATCATTAAAAGATAAATCCCCTTCTCCTGAGGCTTCCTAGCCTTGCTACATCCAAGTTCACAGCTCTGGGCATCATCTGCAGATGACAAAAAGGGCAACAGTGGGTCTGATTGTCTCTTGAGGGACTTTATAGCCCAGGAGCAGCTGTTCTCAGGGCACTGTTTTGTAGAGAGACCCAATTTAATTGCACAGAGCAAATATCCCAGTAGGTGAAATGAAATATTTATTTCACACTTTATATTTCTATACTATGTTGATCCACCTATCCATTTTTCTATTGTCTTTGTAGTGCTTTTATATTTTTGAGAAAAGTGTTATCATGAAACATACAGACATTCATAAAACCAAACAGCAGAAAACAATAAATATTCCTGCCTTAGGAGAGGCATGAGTAATCCTCCCAAGCAACTTAGCCTTTCTTGGCTGTTAAATATGATTTTCAGGAAAATTCACCTGATACACAAGCCTGATGATGTGTGTGTGATCCCAAGAACAATCATAAAGTTCTAAGCGGGGGACCAAATCTACAAAGTTGTCCTCTGCCTCCACATGAAAGCTATAGCATACAGCATACAGATACAGGCACACGCACACACACGCGTGTGCACACACACACACACAAAAGCACACACACACACGTACGCAAACACATTTTATAAATACACAATAGATATATGCAAGTAAGAAGACAAATTCCAAACTCTGTTAAATCCAACATATAAGCATAATATTCTAACATAACCATAATCCTTTTACTGAAATTAGTAACAGAGCCTAATGATGCCTCTGCTCCTTAGCAATGACTCTCATTAAATCTCTAGGTCCTGTGTAATTAGATCAGAGAACTGACTTCTGCAAGTTACCCTCTGACCTTTACATATGTGCTGTGGCACATGAATGTCCAAAAACCCAGACTCACACGTGCACACTAATCTGTCAATCAATAAACATATAAGAAAGTAAATAGAATAAACAAGCGGTAACTCCAGTCTGCTGATATTTCATCCTACCTTTATTTAAGTTACACTTTTAAAAGCTTACTTTTTTTCTTAGATCAAAGTATAATCTCACACTCTGTAATTGATGGATTATTTATTAACCAATTAATTAATTTCTTCCTAGCCCTTCACAGCTCGCCTCCATTCTTTCCCTTCTTCCAGTTTCTCTACTCTCAAGCTTCCCCCTTCCCTCCAGTCAACTCTCTCTCTCTCTCCTATACCCAGAAAATGTGGTCCTCCCATGTACATCAGCAAGCCATGGCACACCAAGCAAGTGCAAGACTAGACACATAAATGCCACACTACTAAGGCCAGATGAGGCAACACCATAGAAGGAAATGATCCCAAAAGGGGTTAACAGAGTCAGAAACATGCCCTGCTCCCTGTTAGGAATCCCACAAGGAGACCGAGATACCCAGCTAAAACAAATATGCGGAGGACATAGACCAGACCCATGAAAGGTTCTCTGGCTGTCAGGTCAATCTCTGTGAGCCCCTAGGAGCCCAAGTCAGTTGATTCTGTAGTTCTTTGATTCTCTGGCTCCCTTAATCCTTCCCCCCTCTTTTCCACAGAATTCCAATAATTCTTTTTTTAATATGAGCTTTATTGAACATAATTCACATAGTACACAATTTATCCATTTCCAGTATACATTTTTCCATATGTGGAAGCACACCTAAAATCCCATTACTCAGGAGATAAAGCCAGCATAGGATGATGTGGGAAAAGCCAAACCCAAAGAAAGAAAGAAAGAAAGGAAGGAAGGACGGAAGGAAGGAAGGAAGGAAGGAAGGAAGGAAGGAAGGAAGGAAGGAAGGAAGGAAGGAAGGAAGGAAGGAAGGAAGAAAGGAAGGAAGAGATAAGATGACAATTTAGTGGCCTTTGTCATATTCATGCAGTTTTACAACCATTAGTAAATCAATTTTTAAATTAAACATGGGGTGCGTATGAGCACATGAGTTAGGTGCACACCAACATCAGAGGTATTGGATCCCTAGGAGCTGGTATTACAGGTGGCTGTCAGCAACCTGACATAGGCTCTAGATAAAAAAACTAAGACCTCTGGAGGTGTGCTCTGAACTACTGAGACAAATCTACTGCCTCACTAGATAAATTTTGGACCTACGTCACTCCAGAAAGAAATGCTGCACCCTTTAGTCTACACACCTCACCTCCAATCTCCCCTCCACAAACCTCAAGAAAACAACAGCTGGATATATGTCACTATGAGTGTGATTCATCATAACAGTTCTTGAAATCAAAAATTAAGATATAAGACTTTTGTCTTACATCCTTAACTCATTGTAACATTTTCATTATTTATCTATATATTAAACAGTATTCTATTTTCTTCTATTTCTTATTGCGAAACAATTTCTAATGATGATTAAGCCACATCAAACATTCATTAACTGATGAACATTTGGGTTGACTCAAACTATTAGTGCAAAAATAATGCTTCACTAAAAAATCATTTACAGTCTTTGCAGACATGTTTTTACTTTTCTTGAGTACATATCTAAGAGAGGTTGCTAGACTACATGTTATTTCAGTGAAAGGTTACATCCCCAGTAGTGACCCTCTCAACAGAAGAAAAATCTATAAATGATCTGCCTGTCAATTCCTGACCCCTTCAGCAACCCTCGGTATCATCACCTATTCACTCTGTTCACACATTTTTTATTTTACTTTGTGTATATGCATATGCAGAGGTGGGATGTTGTGTGTGCTTCTGTTAGCAAGCAGAGGTCACACAACAACTTACTTATCTCTCTATTCGACATCTGGGTCCTGGGTATCAAACGCAGGTTGACATGCTAAATGATATGTGTTTGCACACATTGAGCCATCTTGCCAGCTCTCCTTTTCCAAATTTCTTAATTGTAATACATGTTAGAGATACATAGAGAAAGAACAGGAAATAATCATCTATCAGGCAACTCTCAGGCCACTATCTGCATGATAGTTATGAGTGTTTGTTCAAAGAATCTCATTTTCATTTTTGTCTGTCTTTTAAATACCTTTTAATCCACACAGAAACAGTGAGCAACAATCACATAGTTATTAGTCCTGGTGATTCCCTTGAGGACTAGCTCACAAAGCTGTTTGTAGACCTGGATAACATCTTTTCTGGAGCATCATACTCTGCCTGTCTTGCTGTGCCTGGTGGCCTTGCCTTAGCCAGGCAGGGGTGTTCCTCTCTGGTTTCAACAAGATGATGTAGCACTTGGGGATGAAGATGCCACCCAGAAGCCCAGCTGTGGAGGCCAGGATGGAGAAGATCTCTACAGCCACAGTGGACTTGCCCCGGGCACTGTGGTACAGGGGAAGGAAGGCTGTCCAGACACTGCAGAAGAGCAGCATGCTGAAGGTCAGGAACTTAGTCTCATTGAAGACATCTGGCAGGCCCCTGGCCAGAAAGGCCACAGAGAAGGTACCCACTGCCAGCAAACCCAAGTAGCCCAGCACACAGAAGAAGACTAAACCAGAACCTTCCTGGCACTGGATGACAATGTGTTGGGGCTCCGAGATCATATCCCTGTCTGGGAATGGTGGGGAGGTGACTAACCAGACCCCACAAAGAACAACCTGTATGAAGGAAGCAGTGAAGACCACTGAGGAGGAAGCCCCTGGACTCAGGCATACCTGGATCCTGTCCCCTGGCCTGGTGACCCTGAAGGCCAGGACCACTGTGAGAGTCTTAGCCAGAACAGAGGAGACAGCCACCGTGAACACCACAGCAAAGGTGGTCTGACGGAGGAGACATGTGGTGACATTGGGTCGGCCAACGAACAGCAAGGCGCACAGGGAACACAGTGAAAGAGAGATCAGAAGTGAGTAGCTGAGAGCTCTGTTGTTGGCCCTGACCACAGGGGTGTCCTTGTGCTTCAGGAACACTCCCAGAACCAGGACAGCCAGACCAGACAGCAAGAGTGACACCAAAGCCAGCATGATTCCCATAGGTTCCTCAAAGGCCAGGAAGATCTCTGTCCTGGGCAGGCAATGGTCTCTTGTGTGGCTCGAGTATTGCTCCTTGGGGCACAGAAGACATCTCTTCATGTCTATGGGAGACACAGAGACATAATTTCTATAACAATATAGGAACTACACCAGCTTTGAAGGAAGGCATCCCAACCACTGTGTACTCTGACATCCTTTTCATCAAGTCATGTATTTATAAATTATTCTTAATGACCAGAGATGGAGTGTGTGATATTAGAGGCAGAGACACAAAGGAAAAATTGTATAAGCTCTATCTTTTTAATATAGAAATTGTTGTTTCTGTCTTTAGTGTCTCATGTAACTCAGGCTGATCATGAACTTGCTGAGTACTAGAGAATAACTTTGAATTCCTAAGCCTCCTTCTACAACCTCTCTAGTGCTGTGCTTATAAGTCTGTATCACTATACCTAATTTTTGGGAGTTCGTGTATATGCAGGTTTGTGTGTACACACATGTATGTGAGTGGAAGCACATGCATATGGAGAGCAGATACTGTTTCTCTGTCATTTCCCCCATCTTATTTTTGCAACCAAACTTAGTGTATATTTTGAAGTGTGTCTATATGTGTGTGCTCTCAGAGATGCCATGATGGGCGATCAGAGGTAAGTAAAACTGTCAGGAATTTGGTTCTCACCTTCCATTATGGTTGTGAGCAGCCGAACTCAGGCTCTCAGATTTGGTAAGAAGTGCTTTGTCTGATGAGCATTTTCCCAGCCTCGGCAGTTTACTATTTTGTTTTTAAATTAGTTATTTTACTTTAATTATTTAAGTTTTTGTCTGTACATTCTCATAGACTTCATGTGCATGCCTGGTGCCTGCAGACATCAGAAGACTGTGTCAGTTCCCTTACAACTGGAGTGTGATAGATGGCTATAAGCCATGTGAGATGGCTGTTCCTAACAGCTGAGTCACGTTTTCAGGTCCTTTTAGTTTTTGATATAGAATCTCATTAAACCTGGCGAACCCTGAATTCACTAAACTGACCAGTCACAGTCTCCCAACAATCTTCCTCTCTGCCTCCAGAGTGCTGGGATTAGAGGAATTTGCCACCACACCTGGTCTCTTGTGTGAATTTTTAATACTTCATTTCTTCCCAATAGTAACTGGTCATATTAACAAATGTTTTGGACTGAGCTGTAAAGCCAAACTTTATTTTGTGGTGCCCACCATTGAGAGCATCTAAAGGGAACTGTATTTTGTAAAAAGTAAAATAGAGATGGTGTAATAAAAGATAAATGAAGGCACCAGGACAGATGATGATATCAACAGGACTGCTATCCTCATCAAATGGGGAGCTAGAGCTGGGTATGGCTGCATTTGACTTTAATCTCAGCACTTGATAGGCAGAGGCAGGTAGATTTCTATCAGTTTGGGGACAAACTGATCAACATAGTGAGTTCTGAGCCATCCAGAGCTGCATAGTGAGTCATTGCTTCAAAACCAAATAACAAACCAAAAATAAATAATAGATAAGTATAACACAAACACACACACACACACACACACACACACACACACACACACACACACACACACACACACACACACACATCAAAATGAGGGAAAACAAAAAGAAAATGACTTTTCCAGTGGGAAAAAATGAGACCTCAGACAAAGCCAACCCTCATGAAAACTTGGCTTTGCATCTCCGGATTTCAGAATTATATAGAAGTAAGTTCTCTAGTTCAAACTGCCACCATGAATGTGCTGGCCTGTTGCCATTCACCCATGGTGAGCCCGACTAATACAGAGTAACAAAGAAGTCACAAAATGACAGCCATCATGCAATTCTACTTGCAGAATTTTTAAAAAGGAACTGAAATTCACCAGTGATGGCAAAAATCAAAGTTGTGATTATGGAGCCACTAGAAGCTTTGTGGAGTAAGCAACTTTTGCCAGTTTCTTGATCAAGGACCAAAAGGTGAGTAGTGTTTGATAGTGAATTAATTGTGCAGCCCACTTATGGGTTGTGCACTTCTATGTCTCAGTAAAGCTTTTGCCTAAGAACAAATAGAGTTCTGGAGGGTGTTCCAGAGAAAAGCAACAATTGTGCAATGCCACTGGATGGATGTGGGGGTCTGACTGACAATGGGCCTGTAGTCTCATATGTTTGAATGTTTGATTGCTCCTTGAGTGTTGGTGGAATGTTGAGGATATACTGGGAGGTGTAGCATTGTTGGATAAGAGGTATCAGGAAAGGTTGCCTTTCAAAGTTAAAACTCCCACAATAGGGCCAGTCTCCACATCTCTGCCTCCCTGCTGCCTGTGGCTCAGAATATAAGGTTTCGGCTACTGCTGTAGTGCCATGCCTGCCTGATGCCTTTCTCCCTGCCATGATGGTCACTTAGTCACCTTCTGTAACTCTAAGGAAGTCTCCAGTTAAATGTTTTTCTTTTAGAAGCTGCCTTTGTCATGATGTCTCTCCACAGCAGTAGAACAATAACTAAGATACAAACACAGGAGGTTGACATTCCTCTCTTGAACCTTCAGATTCAAGCTCACCAAGATCTTACCTTTTTTGTCTGTAAATTGTCCTTCTGGACAGAGACTGCAATCAAAACAGCAGTGGGGGGCTCCGAGCCTGGGCACTTGGCTGAACCCTGGAAGGCAGCTTTTGCTGCAGACAGAGGTGGGCACCTAGTAACAGGGAGCATAGTGTTACAAATGACTCTACAGGGATATAGAAGCTCGACCTCAGCCTGAGAACCAGAACAGAACTATTTTCTTGCAGCTCACTAGATGAATTTCTTGTAAGAAAACATTTCTGTCCTAGGAGATGCTGGACTGACCTTGGAAGGGCTACATCTGGCTTACTTGGCTAAAGAATTCAGAAACATAGATAAACAGTTTGATGTGTTGTCTTTGCAGTCCCTCTGGAGCCCCGCCATCAAGAATTGAAGAAATGAGAGCGGGACATAAGGCCCAGTGGTTAAAAGTTAAGGCTGTTCTTCCAGAGGAGCAGGATATAATTCCGAGAACTAAAAAGCAGCTCACACTGTAACTCTAGCTCCCGGCAATCTAATGTCCTCTCCTGCCTGTACAGGCATCAGGAATATATATAATACACAAATGTACTTGCATAGAAACATCCATATTTGCAAAATAAAAGGGGAAATGTAAGTATTGGCAGATATTACACAATTCCACAGCCTGGGCATGATTTTCTTGATGCTCATGGCTTTTGATTTCTTTCTCTAAAGCTACTGGAAGCCTGTGGATGCTTGATAACTTTCATACCTAACTCAGAAAACATGTCTATCTCTCTTTCTTTACTCCATCTACCTCTGTGAAGCTATTGAGATTGGAAATTTAATTTCCCTGATGTTTTTCAATTAAATTCTAATAATAAAGTATCCTGGAGCTTCATTAAGAGAAAAATTGTTGGTTCTGATACATTCAACATAACATACACAGACAGAGTGAGAGATAGAAAGAGAGAGAGAGAGAGAGAGAGAGAGAGAGAGAGAGAGAGAGAGAGAGAATTGTTGTAGGATAGTTGTTTACACTGTAAAAATGTGTCACTGTAATTGGCTTAATAATAAACTGAGCTTCCAGGACATGAGAGGAACTCAGATTTAGAATAGAACTGTAGGAGAGATACCAATAAGACACTGAAGAAGTCAGGCATATGACAGAAATCCACATGGAAGAACATAGATTGATATAAATGGGTTAATTTAATTTAATTTATAAGAGCTAGTTGAAGACAAGCATAAGCTAAGACCAAGACTTATTAATAAATAATAAGTATCCATGGCTTTATCTGGGGGCTTCTGGTCCGAAGGAAGTGTAGCTATGCACAGTTTCACAGACCACTCACGGTCTTCTCTTTTACTTTGGATTTGCCAAAGATGACTCAGTTTTCTTAACATAGCTCTACATCCAGACAATGATTATGAAGATGGGAAGTATGGGGTGCTGGGATCTCTGCCACAACAGAAGACAGCAGAAAACCCTCTCCAGATCAAGACTATTAAAAAGTTCTTCAAAAGAATCCTCTGAACACATACCATGTGTCCTTTATGCTTGAGAATCCAAGAATGAAAGCCCATTCTCACGTGGAAAGTCTTAGGGCTGCCATTGACTGGATATATTACCAGAACAAAGGTAGAAAAAGGTATAATATAATGGATTCTTTCTCCAGTGCCACAGGACAGGAAGCTGAGTCAATGCTAGGCACCAGCCTCTACGTATAGACATGCCTATCTCAATACTGCTTATGATTTTGTTAATAAATGTCACGTTGGAATCTCAGACATTCCCTAAAGTCTCAGGTGTTAGAACCTGAGTTACCACATGGTATGTTTTTGAAGAATGATTGGATCTTGATGCCTCTGACCTAAGTAATGGATTGATTCTTCAAAGGATTCATAATTTGAAGGATTATTGTTGATATTGGAAACAGGACTTGGGATCTAGTTGTGGAGAATGGTTCCTGGGAGTATGCACTGGTAAGATATAACTTGTTTACCTATCTAATCTATTTAGCACCCCACCTCCCCACTTTCCAGCACCTACAGAACTAAGTAAATTCTTCTATCATACAGGCATGCTGTCATGCATAATATACCAACCACACACACCTAAAGGAATAAATACATCTGAACTTGGATCTATCAAAGAATGATGCAATAAAAACTTTCCTCACTTCAAATTTTTTCCCAGATATTTGTCATGGAGGGATTAATAAACTAATTTAGCAAGTAAACTAAGTGTCTGTTGAATACATGTCCCACACAGTTGGTGGAAAGGTATTTGTGTTAGTGTGCCACTATCTACATCTCAGAGAATCTCCTGAACATAGACACTAAAAATATTCCCAAAGTATCACAGGCTGCATATTCTCATTCTATTTGTGAGTCTTGTATGCTTTTTGCCATTTTTATATGTGTGTGTAGTGTAAATATGTGTTTTAAAGTTTTATGTCCATGTGGGATCATGTTTATGTATGGAAAAGCTTATGTGGAGGCCCAAGGTTAATGCTGGGATTATCTTTAATTGCTTTTCCACTCTATTTACCATGACAGATACTCAAAGCAAAACCCAGAATTCACTGATATGGCTAGTTTTACTAGCCAGCTTACTATGGGCAACTCCTTCTCTCTACCACCAAGGACAAATTACAAGTGGGCTATACTGCCCAATCAGCACATAAAAGTATTCTGGAGAGCAAAATTTTGATCCTTTTGCTTCCATAGCAAACACTTTAACCACTGAGCAATCTCTCAAGCCCACCTTTAATATTTTCATTTTCACTGGTGAATCAATGTTATTCAGAGAAAGATCTCTGATGTAAACAGCACAGCCAGTTATAGGTGACTGCTCCACCCAATCCAGACCCACACCCATTTCATGCATGTGTAGTAATGATGACCCTTGGAACTTGGACCATCCCTGTGACCTTATTACTCTCTACATTCAGGCTACTCACTTGGAGATCATACTTCAAATGGACCATCGTTTTGTTCACCAAAGAGACTTGAGGGTCTATCATTCCTACGTGGTCCAAATGAAATACACCCTCAGGGGTCTTCTGCCCTTGGAGAATGTCAAATTTTGACACCAAATCTCCATTGGCATCAAACATAATTTTCATTCCATCAGGAGTCTTGAAGTGCACTTTCCTGAGGGCATGAAGCAGCTGAGGAAAGAAGGGACACATTTTACACCAAGCAGGACCAGTTCAGGGTCTTTTCTAAAATACAACATGCCATTCTCCTCTCTAATGATGCAGAGTCACTTCAACCGAGTACTGTCCCATTAAGCAAAGGGAGATCAAGGACCTGCAATATTTTCAGGGACTCACAAGTATGATTAGCTTTAATAAATTCACAATTCATAATACTAATCCAAATATTATTAAATCAAGTACTATGTTTGTGTGTGTGTGTGTGTATGCATGTGTGTATATCTCGCTCGGATTGTGTAACCCAAAGAAGAACCCTCAGGAATGCTATTACTTCTTCTGCTGTTATTTGGAATTCAGGAATCAAATTTATTCTCGAGGACAAGTGACTTTACCCATTAAACCATCTCAAGATCCTGAAAACTAAACTAAAAAACATGACAGTGAGGTCCCTGCTCCAGGGTCTCACTTGACCATACACTACTGACGTCAATCTTCCCACTATGCTAAGTAGACTCCAAATCCTAGGAAGACTTCCACAGATTGGTCCCAGGCCATCTAGACAGCCTCATCACTCCAACCAGTCCTCTGCAGTTCATCAATCACATCCGCATGACTCTTTTATTTGTGTCCATTCTTGGGTCTTAACACATGCTGTCTCTGCCATCCAGAGTGTTCTCATTTCTACCCATGGTGAGGTTTCTCATCCTCATGTCTGTAACTCAGATATTCCTCACAAAAAGAACTTTTCTAGCCTACACTTCTTTTCACTCACTCCTCACTCCATCTACTTCATGTCTTCTTCATAGATTATACACACAGTGATCACCACAATCATATCTCTTTTGTGCTGTTTAGTCCTGGTTGGCACTGAGTTCCGGATTCTGTGGCCCGGTGTGTGGTGATATATTTTATACTTAATATAATCAGCCTGGGATATCAGAGAACAAAATCACCCACAGTCAAGCATAGAAGGTCAAAGGGTGCTAACTCATGCCTTTAATCCTGAGTGGTGACCTACACTTTTAATCCCATCATTCAGGAGGCTGAGATTTTTATGTGTTTCTGTGAGTTCAAGGCCTAACTATCAAACAATAGTAGCTCACACCCTTAATCCTAACTCTACGATTATGATGCAGAGTTGAACCCCAAAATGAAACAAGTGGGCAAAGAAGATATTTAAGGCAGGCATAGATAGACATTGTGGTATTTTATAGAAGCGACTAGTCAGGCTAAGGACTCTTGAAGACAGCTGGGTGGGAACTGGCTGTGATCTGTTTCCTCTCTCTGATATTCCAGCTTTTCCCCAATATCTTGCTCTGAGTTTTCACTAAATACCAGCTAGAATTTGTGTTTCATTCATGCTTCTGTGTGCTAGCATGATAGGCATAGGCCACCAAGCCAGACCTCATGTAATTTGTAATCTATCACTCTCTGCCAAAAAGCCAGGAATTATCACTGCACATCAGGGGGAAAATCATATGCACATCCACCAGTTAGGGACACAGAAGAGACTCTAGTCATCTCAGTAAAGGTGATGAAAACATACTCCCTCCTTTGCCATCGTTCTCACTAGTTATCACACCAGTGAGCATTTCTCTCAAGGGTCCCTCACACATCTGGGTCTAGGCTACCCTGAATGTATTTGAAAGGAAGGAAGGAAAGTAGGTAGGTGGATGGATGGATGGATGAATGGTTGAGGTGGGTGGGTGGGTGGGTGGGTGGATGGATGGATGGATGGATGGATGGATGGATGGATAGATAGATAGATTAGATAGATAGAAAGATAGATAGAAAGATAGATAGATAGATAGATAGATAGATAGATAGATAGATAGATAGATAGGTAGGTAGGTAGGTAGGTAGGTAGGTAGGTAGGTAGGTAGGTAGGTAGGTAGGTAGGTAGGTAGGTAGGTAGGTAGACAAACAGACAAGCAGGCACACAGACATCAGACAGATACATACATACATACATACATACATACATACATACATACATGCACACATGCACACATGCACACATACACACATACACACATACACACATACATAGGCTGGTGTCAAGAAGACAAAAATTCATTATATATGTATATGAATTTATCACAAATATTTGAAAATTGAATAGTAAGTAAAGACTTGGGAATTGGCTCTAGCATTAAAACATTTGTCATAAAAGTTTGAGGATAAGACTTCAAATCTCTAAAACCTAATTCAATTAAAGGTGGATGTGCCAGCAATCTGTAATTACAGGCTAAGAAGGTGGAGACAGGAGGTGCCAAGAGCAAGCTGGATAGCAGGACTAGCCACATCAACAAGTTCTAGGGTTGAATGAGAGACCCTGTCTTAAAGAATAAGGAAGGAGGGTGATTTCTCACATCATGCTCAGACTTTACAACATGTATGTACAAAGGAGTGCACATACCACCATGAATGCCTGCATGCTCACACACATGTGCTCATAGACATGCAACACATAACCAAAATAGGTTATAAATATAAATGCTAAAGGAATAAATAGCATTTGATACTGTTTAAAATACTGATTTGCAGTATGCCTATACTAAAAATCAACCACTGTTTATCAAAACTCAATTTTAGGACACTAAAATTATTTACTATAATACAAAATTTTAATTTTATTAGTTGTCTTTTCTTTGCTAAGACATGCAACCCCTACAGGGACTGGACTCATCTGAGAACACAAACATAGCATGAAATCCTTGTCCATGGTTTCTTCTAAAATGCCTCTCAACTGAAAGCATGCAACATCCTTGCCAAAACATACAGTCGGCTTCACCTCTGTAATTTAGTTGGAACCAATGTCCTTTTTCCTAATCATGCCTAAATCACCCAAGCCACATATGCCTCTCTCACCTGCCAGGGCTGGAAGTTTTGAGAGTCTGCACCTTTCCCATCCTGGTGCCCAAAAGTTATCAGGTCTTGCAGGGCATGGGCAATGCTATAGACCGCTGGGTAAGCAGCATCAATTTTACTCACTTCTGGGAAAGGGTATGGCTTGGTCTTCAGACTCTCATTCCCTGAGCACAAGTGGACACCCTCTGTCACTGTGCTACTTTGATGAGGCCATGTACAACCAAAGGTGAACTCCCAGAACTTCTTTATGAACATGTCTTCTGGTGTCTGGCTAGGGCGCAGGTGAGCAAGGAACTCAGGGAAGCCAACTGCCCTGCTGCTGTGAGGCAGAAGGCCAAATGTGCTGTGCAATACCTGGGAAATTCCTGGAATGGTCAGGGCAAGCACCATATGCATAGTGTCCTTGCTGACCCAGACCCAGCCTGAGACAGGAATGCCTAGTAAGCCATATAGGATGAGCTGGAAATTAGAATTGCTTAGGAAAACCAGAACAGCCCTGGATGTGCATATCTGCATCTTCTGAACAATCTCTTTGATCTTCCCCAAGGACTTTTGGGAAGGGACAGCAAGGGTATACTCAATGCACACACCAGCTGGGCTCAGTTCCTCAGTGGCCAGAGAGCTGGCCTGCTGTCCAAAGTCATCATCATGGGCCAGAATGATCACCCAGGACCACTGAAAATGAATTATCAGCTGGGTCACTGCAAGGGAGGATGTGAGGTCACTAGTCAGGGTCCGCAGGAAAGATGGAAACTGGATCTTGTCACTGAGGGTGGATAATGAGGATCCATAACTGACCTGTCAAGGAAGAGCCAAGTAATAGAATGATAGATGAGATCATGACATCGGATTTACATGTGGGCTGATGGTCTGGTTTAAATGTGGGAAGAGGGGGCTGAAGATATGGCTCAGCAGTTAAAATCCTTTGTTATTCTTGTAGAAGACCCAAATTTGATTCCCAACACACACACGTATCAGGTAGCTCATATCTCACTGTAATTCCAGCTCCAGGAAATATTAAGCCCTCTTCTGGCTTCCTTCTGTGTCTGTGGCACAGACTCATATAGACATGTACACACACATAAACATTAAATTTTAAAACTCAAATACTTTGCAGGAAAGGATATGAGCATCCTCCTTTGAAAACTGTGTTGGTTCTAGAACCAGCTGTGTGCCCCTCACTGGCTGATCATCCCAGACACAGCCCTGTGTCTTCTGGAATGAAGCCCAGGACCACAGTTTTTCCTGCTCTCCTCTCAGCATCTATCCTTCACCTGCCCCTAATATTTAATTCTTAAGATGAGTCTGACAACTGTTAGGTTGTTGTTTTTAGATTATCTGTGGTGTGTGTGTGAGGGGGGTTGCATCTGTACTGATCAGAAGATAAATTGTAGGGAGTTGTCTCAGGGAAGAACAATGGGATGTGGTTCTAATGGGCACGATGGGAATGTCTTTATACAAGAGGAAAAAAAATGTGCTCAAATCAACTGTCCTACTTACCCTAAGATAAAAGCCACTGAATCGTTCACTGTAAGTGGATAAATTATTTTTGAATCACCTCTTAGAACTATATAAACTGAAGAGTTGATTGTCATATATGGCCAACTTTGGGGGAATGAAATTTATGGCTAGGTTATAAGCAATATCCATGGGGTAGATGGGAACAAGTGGAAGGAGGTCAGTTGCCTAGATTCAAATTCCAAATACTTACATCCAAGTGAAATTACTGATACGTCGTTGTGTTTGGGTAATTTTTTAAATTTCTCTGTGAAGTGGAAAGATGTCTCCTCAGATAAAGTTGTTTGCCATCAAGCCTGAAAACCCGAGTTTAATCCCCAGAATCAATATAGTGGATAAAAAGAATTGACACCCTAAAGTTGCTTTCTGACCTCCACAAGGGCATCATTGCACAGGTGTTAAAAGCACAAACACACACAATTATTATCATAAATAAGGGGCTGAAGAGATAGTGCAGTGGTTAATAATACTTGCTCCTCTTTCTGAGGACTTGGGATCAAATCCCAGCACTCTTCTGGCAGCTATAAAACCATCTATAACTCCGATTCTAGGGAATCCAATGCCCTTTCTAAATGTTCATGGGCACCAGGAACATGTATGCATATGTATTTATATGTATATGTTTGTAATATATATATGCGTGTGTACATCTATGTAATTAGATATATTACATGTATGAAGCATATAAATAAGAATGCAAATATACATACACATTAACAAAACAAATAAATCTGTAAAATATAGTTTTAAATTAAAAAATAAAATGTTTTCAGTTACCTCATCATTGAGAGGAATGATAGTAGTTCTCTCTAAGCTCTATACATAGAGGAGAACTGTGTTGGACATGGAAAATATTTACAGGGAGCCTACACATTACTGAAATGATTACAGTCATTTTCCATATCATCATCACCAAGTGATATACTACATTCATGACATAGAAACAATTTGAGAAACTTACCTGTGGAAACTTGTACAGACCCAGAAGTCTGGCCATGGACACAGATAAGGATGACCGAGTGTCCCCAACCATGGCAGCCTGAGGAGAGCCATGCTGGCATGTGTAGTTGGGGATGGGCTCCTCCTGCCTCGTCAGAAAGCTCATTGTCTCATGGATGGCCCCGTGCACTGAGTCCCCAGAGTTTCGAATGGAGAAACCCAGTGTCAAGTTGGGCAACAAGTGATCATTCCTATTAATCTCTTCAATGGCAAAGACAAAACTCTGTGCTACTCGGTAGCCCCACTTGGAAACACTGAGGAATAGAGAAGCCCACATTATCACTCGTGCTGAGTAAATGGAACAAGAAAAAACACAGTATCATGAGATACAAGTAAAACATCCATATCCACAAATGCTTGCACACAGAAGTGCACAAGAACACAGTTCAGAATACTCAAAGGGAAGCCAGACAGAATGTAAGGGCAATAATCAAATCAAATCAGAAAACAGAAGGGATAATTGAAGATCTATTGAGCAATCTGACTGTGGTTGAACACTTGTTTAATCCCAGCACTCAAGACAAAGGCAGGTGGATCTTCATGAGTTGGAGTCCAAGATGTACTACATAGATAAACCCAGAAACCCTGAAAAACATAGAAAGACTCTGTCTCAAAAAAAAATCTATCACATTGTTTGGTTAATTGCAATGAATAGGATCTAATATCCATTTCACAAGTGATGAACTTAAGAGACAGAAGACAGGAAGAAGAAATGTAAATGCTGATTCAGGACATGACTCAGACATTGTAGACATGTGAGCCTGTAAACAGTAAATCATGAATGGGAAAATTCCTTGTGTGGCCCTCCTCTTCCCTGATGAACTATTGGGGATTGATGTATTTGGGAGAAAAGACACATTCATTGTCTTCAGTTATGTATCCAACAGGTGAGCGCACAGACTTCAGGAGACAGTTTCAAACCTGCAACTACACAATTGGCCCTAGTTAAAATCTTTGAGTCACAAAACAAAAGAGCATGAATTCCGGAAAGGGACCTCCTGGAAGAAGGGAATTTCAAGTGTGGAAGATAGATAAGAGAGACCAAAAAACTGAGAAAAAAACAAAATGCTCTATATAAACATATGTAATCATCAATAAACAAAGATCCACTTGCCTCTGGTTCTTGAGAACTGAGATTAAAAATAAGTACAACCACATTCAATTGATGTTGTTGTATTTTAATTATATTGAAGGTTAATCTCAAGAGTAGATTTGCATTTGTATTGAGGCTGAGTCTCCATTATCACCCAGGTTGACCTCACAGACACTACCTAGCATACAATGGTGTTGAACTCCTTGTATGGATATATGTGCATGCACACATGCGTAAAAGAGAAGTTGACTTCTTGTATCACCTTCAATCATGCTCTGCTCCTGTGTGTGTGTGTGAGAGAGAGAGGGGGGGGGGAGAGAGAGAGAGAGGGAGGGAGAGAGAATTGGTATGTGTGTACATGGATGTTTCCCCTTGGAAAGTAAAGGTTGATGAAATGTCAAAATATCTTTCTCAATTGCCTCTTCACCTTTTAAAGAACATTATTTGGTCTTCATATGTTTATATGCTGTGTCTGCAGACCCACAAGTGCTGAGACACATGAAGGTCAGGAAGCAATCTTTGTGAGTCATATCTGTCCTTGTACATTTATTGGTTTCTGGGGAGGGCTGAGGTCATCTATCAGATTTGCCTGCCAAGCACTTTACCCCATAATCCATAGCTCTAACCACTCTTCACCTTATTTTTTAGACAGGTTATCTCACTGAACCTGAACTTCATCCATTCAGATAGGCTGGTTGGCCAGCAACCTTTAGGTATCTACCTGTCTCACTGTTCCGTTATAGATGTTCAACATGCTAAGATTTCTCATGGGTGCTGGAAATCAAACTCAGGTCTTCATGCTTATATGCCAGACACTTCACCATCCCAGGCATTTTCCAGACTTTAAGACCTTTACTTTCAGATTCTCCTGTCTCCTGCATCTCATGTTAGATTTTAAATATTCACAAAACCAAAAAATAAGTATGCAAAGTGATGGTTTTGTTGGTAATCTTGATTATTTATTCTATATGTATGTTTATTAAAATATGCTTTGTAGCCAATACATACATACAATTATTACTCATTGCCTTAAAAGACAACATAAGATCCAGGTACTGTTCACACACTTATGATTCCAGCATTCAGAATTTTAGGCAAGCCTCATATATACAGTAAAACCCTTTCTCAAAAAAGAAAAAAAAAATCAAAGAAAAACCACTGTGACCAGTATGTGACAACATTCTTGAATCCTGCATTTGAGGGCTAGCCTGAACTACACAATCAGTTCCAGACTAGTCATAACGCAAAGTGGGAGGCCATGTCAATAAATAATAATAATAATAATAATAATAATAATAATAATAATAATAGGTGTGATGTTAAATGTGAAAAATCAGTGGTGAATATCTCTTGCATTTGTGGCTGAAAACAAAATGATGGCAATTTGTTTAGAAAACATTTCTAACAACTATTTTTGATGAGGGTCCTGTATTACCCCAATCTTGCCTAAAACTAATAATATACCTGCCTCAGTTCCCTGGTTGCCAGAAATACAGCGAAATGCCCTGTGCTCAGTCATTGCAGCAATTAAAAGCAGAAAAATTAAATTTTAAACAATTTTTTAAAATGAATAAGAACCCAAAGGCTTTTTTAAACTACTGTGTGCAACAGTATATTGGAAAATCTGTATCAAAAATATCCAAAAGTAGGATTGTGGATATGACTCAGTTCAGAACTTTGATCTCCAGCCCCTCATAAACTGAGTGTGGTAATACCTGATTAAGTCATTTTTTTTTACTGTCTAGCAAATTAGAGACTACATGACTCTTAGAAATAAATAAGCAAAAGGCATCACAGAGGCTGGTAAATGATTTAAAAAACTGTTATGTACACACTAATTCATTCAACAAACACACCAAGAGACAACTTTAGAAACCAAGGATATATATACAAGAATCAAGAATACCCACCTAGCCTATGGAGCACCTTCAAAGAGCCAGTACATGAGCAACCTGCATTTCAGTCTGGTTCAAACAAGAGAGAAAGACAGAAGTGATGTATAATGGGGGAACAGATCAACTGCATGCATGCACAGAGAAAGGTGGTGACTCCAGCTGGGATTCTGAGAATCAACCCTGAGGCAAGGCTTCACACAATATTGTAAAGCTGATTGGAATTTCAGGGACTCCTATTCCACATCTTGCACTTACCCTGAAGCCAGCAGTCCAACTGGTGGGGCCGTGAAGTCAGTCAGGTTACTAATAGAAAGGGCAAAGATGGAGAAGCTGCCCCCCACCATTATATCTCCAGGACGGTCAAAGAAAGGTCTCTGCCTTGGCAACAGCCAGGATTTTGGTCCAAAAGAAGGAGACCCAGACAGACAGCCAAAGAGAACAAGAAGGAGACTCCACAGCCACATGCTCGCTGGGGGCCAGGCAGCAAGTGAGAGGGCAGCCCCAAATGGGGCAGTGGCTAGCAGTAAAGGGGGCTTTTATCTGGAAGAATACCATTTCAAGGACCTGAGGCAAAGACCACACTGGGAACTCTAGGCATTCAGGCTGTAGGGAGAATACTGATGATGAGGTGGTGGGTGACCATCAAATCCCAGAGCCATTAAAAGTTCTGTCCCCTTCTCCTGAGACTTCTTAGCCTCTCTGCATCTAAGGTCACAACTCTGGGTATCAGCTGCAGTGACAGGAAGGGTGACAATGAGTCTGATTGCCTCCTGAGGGACCTGAAAGCCCAGGAACAACTGTGCTCAGATTACTCTCTCGTAGGGAGACCCCATATGAGTACAAAAAGCAAATACCTGAGTAGGTGAGATAAACTATTTTAATACATCTTTCACTCTCTATAGCCCTGGCATTGACCCTCCGTGTTAATGTACTATGGTGATCTACCAATCCATGTTCTGGGTGGTCTTTTATGTTCCTTATGTTATTATCACACAGGTCTGTCATGGAAAAATTGAACATACACAAAAAATCAGAAAACAATACATACTCATGCCTTTCTAGAGTCCTGACTAATTCTCCAAAGCAATGGAGCCTGCTATTCAAAAGCAGACCCTAAGACTGGCAGTGGTATTTTTAGGGAAAAAATAAACTTGCTTTATGCACAAGCCTGATGACCTGTGTGAGATCCCAAGAACTAATATAAAGGTAGAAGGAGAGAGCCAACTCTGCAAAGATGTCCTCTGACTATATATATATATAAGACATAGCATGAATGTGTATGCATGCACACACACACACACACACACACACACACACACACACACTTTGTGCATTGAAAATAAATATATTCAGGCAGAAAGACAAATCCCAAACTCTATTACTCCAACAGATGATTATAATTTTCTTTATTTATTTAAAAAGCTTTTCCCCATATCTACTACTGCCTCACTCGCTCATCTCCTCCCAGTCCTCTTTCAGCCTTTCCCCCACCCCATTTCCCCATCCATTCCCAAAGAAGAGCAAGGAATCAAAGGTGAGTCACTTCGGTCTGGCATATCTAGATGACATAGGTCCCAGGCCCTGCCCCCAGTATCAAGACTAAGTTAGGTGTTTCTCTGTGGGGAATTGGCTCCGAGGTGGCTCTTCATACACCTTCTCTACTCACTGTTGCTGGGAATACTATCCAGGGATATCTTGTAGATTCTTGGTTAATTTTTTTAGCATAAGGTTTCTTTCTAAACTCACAACAGCTTCCTCTATCTAGTTATCAGTTTATGTGTTCTCCATCTCTGTGGCTCCTCTGAATCAACCCTCCCCTTCTCTCATGATTTGTTCCCATAACCCCTTGCTTGCTCTTCCTTATATACCAATTTACTCAGGAGATCTTGTATATTTCCCTCTCCTGTTACCTAGCTGCTCAGAGATTGTGGATTATAGCCTGGTTATCCTATGCTTTATGTCTAAAATCAACTTATAAGTGAGTATATACCATGTCTATCTTTCTGTGTCTGTGTTAGCTCACTCAGCAGCATGTTACAATAAGGTTTTTTGACCCCAGTTAGCCAGAAGTCCAGACCCACAGACCTGCCATCTCAGAGCACCTAGTCACCTGCCACTGCTTAGGCCCCCAAAATGAATCAGACACTTATATTAACTTTATGTTGTTTGGCCTATGGCTCAGGCACATTGTTAGCTAACTATTTGATCTTAATTCAACCCATTTTCATTGCTATGTGGCCCGTGGCTCACCTGCGTTCCTTACATGTTTCTTCTTGGGCAAATGGCTCAATCTGTCTGTGTCTCTGCCCTCCTACTACCTATTCTGATTTCCCTGCCTTTTTCTATAGTACCTGTCATGGGCCATAACAGCTCCTTTATTTAAATATTGATATTCACAGCATATAGAATGACATTTCCACATCATGGCATGATACTCTCCAGATCTATCCATTTGCCTGCAAATTTCAGAATATCATTTACTTTAGCTTCTGAGTAGTACTCTGCTGTGTAAATGTACCACAGTTTTTAATCCATTCTGTAGTTAAGAAGCATCTAGGTTATTTCAAGGCTCTGGGTATTACAAATAATACTGCTATGAATATAGTTGAGCCAATGTTCTTGTGGTAAGAATGTGCATCATTGGGTATATGCCCAAGAATGGCATTGCTGGGTATTTGGGTAGACGAACTGCCAATTTTCTGAGGATCCTGTCAAACTGATTTCTAAAGTGGCTGTACAAGTTTACATTTCCACTAGCAATGAAGTGTTCCCCGTGCTCCACATCCTCTCCAGCATAGGCTGTCATCTATTTTTGATCTTAGTTATTTTGACAGGTATAAGATAGTATCTCAGTGTTCTTTCAAATTGCATTTTCCAGAAGGCTAAGGATATTGAGCAGTTCTTTAAGTGTCTTTCAGCCATTTGAAAATTTTTTGTTGACAATTCCCTATTTATCTCTGAACCCCATTTTTCATTGAATTATTTGGTTTTTGACCTCTAGCTTCTTGAGTTTTCTGTATATTTTAGAGATCAGTCCTTTGTCAGATATAGAGTTGGTGAAGATCTTTTCCCATTCTGAAGGCTGTCCTTTGTTCTTATTGACTGTGCCCTTTGTCTTAAAGAAGCTTCTCAGTTTCAGGAGGTTTCACTTATTAATTGTTGTCCTTAGTGTCTGTGTTACTGGTGCTATATTTAGAAAGTAGTCACCTGTGTCAATTTGTTTAATGATATTTCCAACTTTCTTTTTTATCAAGTTCAGCGTAGCTAAGTTTATATTGAGGTCTTTGATCCACATGGACTTGAATTTTGTGCAGGGTGATAGATAGGGAACCTATTTTCATTCATCTTCATACCACCATCCAGTTATTCCAGTACCATTTGTTGAAGATACTATCTTTTTTAATTGCACATTTTTTGCTTCTTTATCAAAAATCAGATGTTCATAAGAGTGTAGATTAAGGTTGGGGAATTTGATTCAATTCCATTGACCCATAAGTCTGATTTTATGCCAGTACCAGGTTGTTTTTATTACTGTAGCTCTATAGTGTAGTTTAAAGTTAGGAATAATGACTCCTCTCAAAGCTTTATTATTGAACAGGATTGTTTTGACAACCCTAGGATTATTATTGTCTATGAAGTTGAGTATTGTTCTTCCAAGGTCTGTGAAAAATTGTGTTGGAATTTTGATGGGGATTGCATTGAATCTGTAAATTGCTTTTGGTAAAATTGTCATTTTACTATGTTGCTTCTACCTATCCAGGAGAATGGGAGGCTTTCCATTTTTTTTATAAGTTCTTCAGTTTCTTTCTTCAATAACTTAAAGTTCTTGTCATGCATGTCTGTCACTTCTTTGGTTAGATTTACCTCAAAATATTTAATGCTATTTGAAACTATTGTAAAAGGTGATGTTTCCCTGATTTCTTTTGGGCCCTTTTATCATTTGTGCATAGGAGGGCTATTGATTTTTTAAGTTAATATTGTCCCCTGCTACATTGCTGAAGGTGTTGTTCAAAGACCTGGTAAGATTTTGGGGGTCACTTGTAAATACCATCATACCATCTGTTAATAGTGAGAGTTAAGCCTTTGCCTTTCCAATTTGTATGACCTTGATTTTTCTGTTGTCTTATTGTTTTAGCTAAGACTTTGAGAATTACATTAAATAGAAATGGGGAGAGCCTTATTTTGTGCCTAATTTTAATGGAATTGCTGGAGACCTCAAGGGATACATCAAACCCAAAGTCCTCCAGTCTGAGATGCAGAATTTTCCAACACCTACTGGATAGAGATCCCCTATAAGATCAGGAACTTCTGATTCAAGATTTCTTACTGAACCAAGATTGGATCCCTGAGACACAGAATCAGCCAGCTCTTATTACACCAAGAACATCTCACTGTGACACAGAATACACTATCTCCAAGTGAACCAAAAGCCCAGATTGTCTCAAGAAAAGATTCTTGAGACACAGACACAGCCAGAAAATATTTCACCAAATTAAGTTCCCTTAGACACGGACAAATCTTGCAGTGATCTGAGGAAGGAATGGGCAGATGCCAGTGCAAGAATACATATAACAATATAGAGAACTGATGTGGGAATGCGTTTATGTATGCTGTGAATCTCAATCTTTAAATAAAGGAGCTGTTTTGGGCCATGGCAGGCACCATAGAAGAAGTAGGAGGAGAAATCAGAGCATAGGTAGGAGAAGCAGGGTGGAATCAGGCAGACCGAGCTGAAGCTGCCAAAGGAGCAACATGTAAGGAACACAGGTGAGCCACGGGCCACGTGGCAGACAGATTAATAGAAATGGGTTGATTTCAGATGTAAGAGCTAGCTAGCAATGTGCCTAAGCCATAGGCCAAACAGAATGAAGTTATTATAAGTGTCTGAGTCATTTCTGGGGGCCTGAGCATTAGCGGGCGGCAGCAGGCTACAAAGAGGTCTCGGGCAGCAGGTCTGTGGGTCTCAGACCTCTGGCCACCTGGGACCAAAGAAACCCCACTACTACAGACAACAACATGGCACCACGAGAATTGGATGGTCCTACAACAACAAGACTTGGTCATGACAATACAGAAGAAGGAGAGGGTAATAACCTTAAAAAAACAACATTATGAAGATAATAGAAGCCTTCAAAGAGGATATAAAAAATCCTCAAAGACATAAAGGAAAAGACAATCTAAAAAAGTGGGAGAGATCCATAAATCTCTGAAAGGAAATATAGAAAACCAAGAGAAAAGAAAGGAAAAGCAATCAAATGGGTGAAGGAACCATTTCAAGATTTAAAAATTGAAATAGAAGCAATAAAGAAAACATAAACCAAGGTAATTATGGAAATAAAATATTTGAAGAAACAAACTGGAACTATAGATGCAAGATTAACAATACCTATCCACTAAGATAGCTCACCAGCTTTGGTTTCCTGGCAGGCAAAATGCAAATCTTTTTTGCAAATATATATACTTTATTGAATTTAGGACATTTTCACATTGAAGTTTCTTTTTAAACATTTTTTTATTTTAAAAAAAATTAACATACGAACCACTGTTCCTCCTCTCTCGCCTCTTCCCAGTTTTCCCCCAACACTCCTCACCCCATCCATTCCTAAGAGAGGATAAGGATCCCCTGGGTAAGTCAGACGGACCAAGCCCCTCACCCCAATATCAAGGCTGAACAGATATTTCTCTGTGGGAATGGACTCAAAGAGGCCAGTTCATGCACCAGGAATAAATTCTAGTCTCACTGCCAGATGTCCCACAAATTACATACATTCAGAAGACCTAGCTAGTTCAGTCCCATGTAGGTTCCCCAGCTGTCATTTCAGATTTAGTGAGCTCCCAATAGCCTGGATCAAATGTCTTTGTGGGTTTCCTCATTATGATCTTGACTGTTTGGCTTACACAATCTCTCTTCCTTTCTTCAGCTGGACTGGGTGCTCAATCCAATGCTTACCTATGGATCTCTGCATCTGCAACTATCAGTTGATGAATGAAAGTTTAATAACAACAATTGAGGTAGTCATCAATTTGATAACAGAGAAATGCCCTCTCTACTGTTGCTTGGAATCTTACCTGGGGTCATCTTTGTGAGTGTTTAGGTATTACTCCAAACAAAGTTTCTCTCTAACCTCATAATGATTCTCTCTATTAAAATACCTATTTCATTGCTCTTTTTTTTCCTGTCACTCAACAAACTCAACCATCCCATTTCCTCATGTTCTCTTCCCACCTCCCCTTGACTTTCCCCCACTATGGTCCTAATTTACTCAGATCTTTTCTATTTCCCCTTCCCAGAGGAACCCATGGATATCTCTCTTACATTCCATCTTGTTACCTAGCTGCTCGGGGATTGTGGACTGTAGCCTGGCTATCCTTTGCTTTACATCTAAAATCCACTTATGAGTGAGTACATACCATGTTTGTCTTTCTGGGTCTGTGTTAACTCTTCAGAATTATATTTTCTAGATTCATTCATTTGCCTGAAAATTTCAGAATGTCATTTTTTACTGCTGAATAGGACTCAATTGCATAAATGTACCACAATTTTTAATCCATTCTTTAGTTGAGGGGCATCTAGATTGTTTCAAGGTTCTTGGTATTACAAATAATGCTGCTATGAACATAATTGGGCTAATGTCCTTGTGGAAAGAATGTGCATTCTTTGGATGTATGCCCAAGAGTGGTATTGCTGAATCTTTAAGTAGATTGATTTCCCATTTTCTGAGAAACTACTATACTGATTTCTAAAGTGGCTGTACAAATTTACATTCACTCCAGCAATGGAAGACTGTTCCCCATACTCTACGTCTCTTCTATATAGAATGTCATTAGTGTTTTTTATTTTATTTTATTTTTTATTTTCATTAAAAACAATGTCATCTCTATAAATGTATCCCCCTGCTCCCCCTCCTCCCCCCCTCCCAATCCTTCCCACACAGCCCTCAGTCTCACCCCTCCCCATCCACCCATCCCCTCCCCCATTCTGACAGATGTAAGATGGTATCTCAGAGTTGTTCTGATTTACATTTCTCTGATGCCTAAGGATGTTGAGTAATTTTTAAGTGCCTTTCAGCCATTTGAGTATTGTACTTGTTCTTAATAAATGCTTTATTGAGACAGATAAGTGCACTGCCCATAATTACATTGCAAAATGAATTCTCCTCCAATAAGCACTGCACATCTTTGTCTCCTAATCAAGAAACTCCTAAGCTACTTCCACAAGCTTCTAGCAAAACTATCAATCACCATAGATGGAGTAAACGAAACATTTTATGACAAAACCACATTTAAACAAAGCTATCCACAAATCAGGTCCTACAGAAAGCACTAGAGGAAAAATTCCAACCTAAGGAAACCAAATACACCCATGAAAACACAAACAATAATCCCACAGACAAAAAGCCCAAAAAAGAAAAACACACATAAGTTATCACCAAAAATAATAGGAAATGACAATCATTGGTCATTAATATCCCTTAATACCAATGGACTCAATTTTCCTATAAAAAGACACTCTCTAACACAATGGATACAAAAACAGAAGCCATCCATCTACTGCATACATAAAATACATCTCAATTCCAAAGACACACAGGCTCAGAGTACAAGATCAGGAAAATACTTTCCAATGAAATGGGCCTAAGAAACAAACTGGTGTAGCCACCCTAATATCTAACAAAATAGACTTCAAATTAAAATCAATCAATTTGATGGGCACTATCCACATCTCAGGTAAAATCCACCAAAATGAAGTCTCAATCTTGAATATTAATGCCCCAAACACAAGGGCAACTACATATGTAAAAGAAAAACTACTAAAGCTTAAATCTCACATCAAACCCCACACACTAATAGTGGGAGACTTCAATACCCCACTTTCACCCTTGGGAAGGTCAATCAGACAGAAACTCAACAGAGAAATAAACAGAAGTCATGACCCAAATGGACTTAATAGACATACACAGATACCAAAGACATGTACATATTTCTCAGCACCCCATGGAACTTTCTCTAAATTTGACCACATACTCAATCCTAAAGCAAATATCAATAGATACAATAAATGGAAACAATTCTTTATATTATATCAAACCACCATGGTCCAAAGTTACAGTTCAACAACAACAAAAATCACAGAAAGCCTACAGACTCATGGAAACTGAACATCTCTCAATTGAACCACCTCAGGGTCAAAGAAGAAATTAAAAATGAAATCTAAGACTTCCTAGAAAATAATGAAAATGAATCCACAATATAAGCAAACTGATGGGACACAATGAAAGCAGTGGAAAGGAGAAAACTCATAGCACTAGATGCCTATATGAAAAACCTAGAGAAATCTCACACAAGAGACCTAACTGCATAGCTGAAGGCTTTAGAACAATTAGAAGCAAACTCACCTAGAAGGAGTAGATGGCAGGAAATAATTAAATTAGGGCTGAAATCAACACAATATAAACAAAGAGAACAACATAAAGAATCAATGAATCAAAGAGTTGGTTCTTTGAGAAAGTCAACAAGATAGATAAACCCTTATCCAAACTAACCAAAAAGCAGAGAGAAAGAGAGAGAGAGAGAGAGAGAGAGAGAGAGAGAGAGAGAGAGAGAGAGAGAGAGAGAGAATAACCAATTAACAAAATCAGAAATGAAAAGGGGAACATAACAACAGTCACTCAGGAAATACAGAGAATTATCAGGTCATACTTTGAAAATCTACACTCCATTAAAATAGAAAACCTAAAAGAAAGCTTTCTGTACAGGTATCACTAACCAAAATTAAACCAAGATAAGATTAAAGGCTTAAACATACTTATAAGCCCAAAGGAAATTGAAGCTGTTAATAAAAATCTCCCAAGTAAAAAAAAAAAAGCCCAGGACAGACAGTTTCAGTGTAGAATTCTACCAAACATTCAAAGAATAACTAATACCAATACTCCCCAAACTTTTCCATACAGTAGAATCTGAAGAAACATTACAGAACTCTTTTTATAAGGCCACAATCACCCTGATTCCTAAGCCACTCAAAGATGAAACAAAGAAGGAGAATTGCAGATCAATCTCCCTAATGAACATTGATGCCAAAATACTCAATAGAATTCTGGCAAACGGAATCCAACAACATATCAAAAATATCATTCACCACAATCAAGTAGGCTTCATTCTAAACGTGCAGGGTTGAATTAACATACAAAAAAAATGTGAATGTCATCCATCATATAAACAAACTGAAAGAAAAAATGATCATATCTTTAAGTGCTGAAAAAAAACCTTTGACAATATCCAACACACATCATGATAAGATTCTTGGAGAGAACAGAAATACAGGGAATGCCTAAATATAATAAAGATGATATACAGCAAGCAAACAGCCAACATCAAACCTAATGGAGAAACACTCAAAGCAATCCCACTAAAACCAGGAACTAGACAAGGCTGTCCTCTCTTTGTCTATTCAATGTAGTCCTTGAAGATGTAGCTAAAGCAATTAGAGAACAAAAGGAGATTAAGGGGATACAAACTATCTCTATTTGCAAATGATATAATTGTATATATAAGTGACCCCCAAAATTCTACCAGGAAACTCCTACAGCTGATAAACACCTTCAGCTATGTAGCAGGGTACAAGATTAACTAAACCTAATATAATAGTTGTATTGCTTTCTTATAATTTAAGAAGTCAAGCATTTAATTCCAGGGTCTCAAAGGCAGGGGTAGACAGATCCCTGTTTTTTTTTCAGCCATCCTGGTCTATAGAGTCAGTTCCAATATATCCGAGGCCATATAAGTACACTCCCTTTCAAAAACAGAGAGAGACCAAATCAGGCTGAAAATTGGTTTTCTTTGTGTGTGTACTGATTAACCTCTGCACCTCAGTATAAGCTTGAGACTGGCTTCAGAGGATTGATCATATATACTGGATGACCACTGTGAAAAAAGTGTGTGTGTGTGTGTGTGTGTGTGTGTGTGTGTGTGTGTGTGTGTGTGTGTGTGTGTGTGTGTGTGTGTATAATGTGATATTCTAAGTTGTCCTCCTTGGTCTAGGCCTACATGGGTACTGAGGAAGCAGAATTGCTGGGAGTTTGTTAGGTGTGTCTGAGCATGTCAAATGAAATTCTGTCTCCAAAAACAACAAAATTCAATAATTCCCCAACCCAAAGTTAATGCTCTCAAATATGACTGCCTCCTCATTTCCCACTCACTCAAATATAATAAGAGAATTCTGATGCTGGAAACAGTGCTGTCCTTCAGTAATATATTCAGGAGGCAAAAGCAATCTGGAGTGGCGACCTGGAATACACAGGAAGTATAAAAGGCCCTGGGAAATATAGTACATTTGAGTTAAGGCTGTCCTTAAGTAGACTAATATCTGAAATCCAAACAAAAAAATTAAATGAGAGAAAAAACAAAGAAAAAGAAAAAATAATTTTTAAAATAATAGTTAAACAGGAAAATTATTGTCAAGAAAAATATGTAATTATTGAAAAATATATAATGAATAATAAAATAAAGTGGCCCAATTTTAATTTAAAAAATATCAATAGCCTTTCTATACACTATGTATAAAAGGGCTGAAAAAGAAATAATGGAAACATCACCCTTTATAATAGCTGCAAAATATATTACATATTTTGGGGTAACTCTAACCAAAGAGGTAACAGACATGTTTGATAATTTTAAGTCACTGAAGAAAGAAATTGAAGAGGATATCAGAAAATGGAAAGATCTCCCATGCTCCTGGATAGGTAGAATCAACATGGTAAAAATGGCAAATTTACCAATAGCAATTTACAGACTGAATGCAATCTCCATCAAAATCCAAACACAATTTTTACAGACATTAAAAGAACAATATTCAACTTCATATGGAATAATAAGTAACCCAGGAATGCCAAAACAATCCTGTTAAGTAATAGAACTTGAGAAGGCATCACCATGGCTGAGTTCAAGCTATACTATAAAGCTAAGATAATAAAAATAGCCTGGTACTAGCATAAAAACAGACTTGTGGAGCAGTAGTATCCAATTGAAGACCCAGGCATTAACCCAAACACCTATGAACACCTGATTTTTGACTAAGAGGCCAAAAATATTCAATGGGGAAAAAAGATAGTATCTTCAACAAATGGTGTTTGCATAACTGGATAGGAGTATGTAGAAGAATGCAAATAGATCCAAACCTGTATCATTCTACACAAAACTCAAATCCAAGTGCATTAAAGACCTCAACATAAACCCATCTACACTGAACTTGATAGAAAAGAAAGTGGGGAAATACCCTCCAATCCATTGGCACAGGTGACCACTTCCTAAATATAACACCAGTAACGCAGATACTAAGAACAATAATCAATAAGTGGGACCTCCTGAAACTGAGAAGCTTCTGTAAGGCGAAGGACACAGTCAATAAGACAAAACTACAATCTACAGATTGGGAAAAGGTCTTCACCAACCCTACATCGGACAGACGGCTGATCTCAAAAACATATAGAGAACTCAAGAAACTAGAATACCAAAGCCTAAATAATCCAATTTAAAAATGGGGTTCAGAGCTGAAAAGAGACTTCTTAACAGAAGAATTACAATGGCTAAAAGCACTTTAAAATTGCTCACCATCTTTAGCCATCAGAGAAATGCAAATCAACATAACTTTGAAATACCACCTTAAACCTCTCGAAGTGGGTAAGATAAAAAAAAAAAAAATAGATGACAGCCTATGCTGGAAAGGATATGGAACAAGGAAAACACTCATTCTTTGTTGGTGGGGGTGTAAACTTGTACAGCCACTCGGGAACACAGTATGGCGGTTCTTCAGAAAACTGGGAATCAATCTCCCCAATGATCTAGCAATACCACTATTGGGCATATACCCAAAGGATGCACATTCATACCCCAAAGGCATTAGCTCAACTATGTCTAAAGCAGCATTATTTGTGATAGCAAGAACCTGGAAACAATCTAGATGCCCCTCAACTGGAAAATGAATTAACAAACTGTAGTACATCTACACAATGGAGTACTACTCAGCATTAAAAAAAAATGGCATCCTAAATTTTTCAGGCAAATGGATGGATTTGGAGAATATCCTCCTGAGTGACATATCCCAAGCTCAGAAAAATAGGTATAGGATGTACTCACTCACAAGTAGATTTTAGACAAAAGCAAAGAATGTCCAAGCTGCAAACCACAACCCCTGAACAGCATGGAATCAGAAGTAACTTAAGAGAGACATTCAAGGATTCCCCTATAAAGAGAAAATAGAGATCTCCTTAGAAATTTGGGATCATAATGGGTTGGAACCATAAAGTGGTGGGAACAAATCATGAGATAAAGAGATGGTTGAATGAGAGGAGAAACAAAAAGGGATAAAGAAAGAGATGGGTATCAGGATAGAGGAAGCCAATGTGGGGTTGGAAAGAGATTGGGTGCTAGGGAAATGTTCAGGAACTCACAGGATGTCCCGACCAAGTCTATAAACAATGGTGGAGGAGGTGCCTAAGTGAGACTTCCCCTATAATCAAATGAGTAAACACCCTAGGTGTCATTGCAGAACCTACATCCAACAGGAAATAGAGGTGGAGGCAGAGATCCATGGCTGAGCACTGGACAGAGCTCCTGGTCCAGCTGAGGGGGGGCAGAGTCTGTATGAGCAAGGGGATAGGGATTATGAGTAAGGTTCCCATGGTGATGGCTTGCTGGAGCTCTCTGGAACTCACTGAATCTGAAATTGCCACTGGAGATCCATTGTGAGAGGGAGCTGTGTGATGTGGAAATGCCTTTCTGAATGCTGTGAATAGCAATCTTTAAATAAAGGAGCTGCTTTGGCCCATGACAGGCACCAAAGGAAAAGTAGGAGGAGGCATCAAAATAGGTAAGAGGAGCAGGGTGGAGTCAGAGAGACTGAACCAGAAGCCCAAAGGAGCAACATGTAAGAAACACAGGTAAGCCACTGGCCACATGGCAGGAAAGAATAATAAAAATGGGTTGAGTTAAGATATAACAGCAAGCTAACAATGTGCCTGAGCCATAGGCCAAACAGCATAAAGTTAATATAAGAGTCTGAGTCAGTTTGGGGGGGGCCTAAGCAGCGGTGGGTGGCTAAGGGGTCTGGGGCTACAGGTCTGTGGGTCTGGGCCTCTGGCTGCCTGGGACCAAAGAACCACATTGTAACAGCTGTGCCTTCCATGGTTGGCAGCTTTTGGCTGCCACGAGTGTGTGGAACCACGAGGGGTAGGATCAGACTGTGTTCCTGTTCATGGGCTGGCACCTTAAAACCCATTCCCTATAGAGGAACACCCAGCCCAGCATTAATTTTATTGACTTGGGATGAGTGAATCAGACTTGCCTGTAGTGGATTGCCGCCCTGGGCTGGCCCACCTTGGGACTTCTCACACTTTTTGGGTAAGGAATGGGTGGAAGGGGAGGGGTGAGGCTTAGGACTGGCTGGGAGGTATTGGGAAGGGGGAGGGTAAGGGGATCAGGGGTTATATTGGTGGAGATGACATTTTTAATGAAAATAAGATAAAATAAATTTTTTTAAAAAGAAAGAAAATAGAAGGCACAAAGTATATGGCATAGATTGTAAAATTGTTAATAAATATGAATACCTGAAAAAAACAGATGAAAGTATATACTGGAAGGAATGTGAAGCAAGGGAAACACTCCTCCTTTGCATGTGGAAGTGTAAACTTGTACAGTCACTTTGAAGGTTAGTATGGCCATTTCTCAAAAGACTCAGAAACAATTGACCTAATGAACCAGCAATACCATTATGGGCATATAACCAAAGGATTCACATTCATACAACAAAGGCATTTATTTGCTCAATTATTTTCATAGCAGCAATATTAATGATAGACAACCCCTCAACAAAAGAATGGATAAAAAAAAGTTGTACATTTACACAATGGGATTTTATGTAGCAGTAAAAAATAATGACATCTTGAAATTTTCAGGCAAATGCATATAATTAGACAAAAATTATCTTGAGTGAAGTAACCAGATCCAAAAAGACAAACATGGTATTAATTCACTCACAAGTTGTATTAGACATAAAGGAAACTATTATCTTGCTATAACCCACAATCCCAGAAAAGATAGGTAACAGGGAGGACCCTAAGAGAGACATCAATGGATAATACCTTCTGAAAATGGAAACATGGATCTCATGAGTAAATTGGGATCATACCAGGGAGTGAGCAAGGAGAGGTTGGAAGAAAGAAGAGAAAAGGAGATGGGTGAGTGTGAGGAGCAACAGAGAAGGAGAACAAAGAAATGGGTATCTTGATAAAGGGACCCATTGTGGAGTTAGAGAGAAACCTGGTGCTAGGAAAGCACACAAGAACCCACAAGACATCTCCAGCTAAGACTCCAAGCAGTAGTGGAGAGGGTGCCTAAACGGAACTTCCTTATAATCAATGAATCCAATCAAATGAATGACTGCCCTAATTGTCATTATAGAGCCTTCATCCAGCAATGGATGAATGCTAAAGCAAAGATTGATCACAAGGAACCAAGTTGGACTTTTGTTCCAGCTGAAGAGAGAGAGGAGAGAATATGAGCAAAGGGATCAGGATCATGAGGAGATGGATGACCCCTCCTTTGGGAGCTCACAGACTCTGAAATTACAGCTGAGGAACCTTCATGGAAATGAACTAAATAAAACCCTCTGAATATAGAGATAGTCGAAGGATGTGGGTAGTTTGTGGAGCCTCTTGCAGTAAAACCAGAGTTTATTCCTGGTGCATGAACTGACATCTCAGCGTCCATTCCCTATAGAGGAACACCTTACTCTGCCTTGACACTGAGGAGAAGACTGGGATCTACCTCAACTGGATATGCCAGAACAAATTCACTCACCTTGGGATTCCTTGCCCTCCATAAGTAATGGGTGGGGGTGGGGAGGGGGAGGTTGAGGGAAGACTGGGAGGAGGGAAAGGAGGTGAACCAGTGGTGAGTATACAAAAAACTTTTTTAAAAGTGAAGATAAAAAAGAAAAAAATGGGAGCAATTTTGGTGGGATAAGGAGAGGCAGAAAGAGAACATGAGAAAATGGGATAGGAGAATTAGGAGAGAGACAGAAAGAGTGTAGGTATTTATGCAGCCCAGTATAAACCAGTTGGAAAGAGATTATGGCAGTCAAGAGCCCAGGAATACTGAGCACCACAGCTCAAATAGAAAACTATACAGACATTTGGTAACCAATAAATAATGAGTGATACAGCTTGATAGACAGTATTCAGGCATTCAGGAGCCAATAAATACCACAGGCCACAGTAAGCATGAGCAGCAGCTTACAGCTGAGCTCTAGGAAAAGGCTTCCCCAATGTTAACAGCTCTGCTCTGGCATGGGAGAGCTTCCCAGGCAAAGTTGCTACAGTGGCCAAAGGTTTCTCTTCTATTCAGCTGGCTGCTCTAGGTTCAGGGAATGTAACAACTCAGCCCAGACAGGGAAAGTTCCTTGGTGGCAAGGGTGTTACAGCTTTTCTCCCTCCCCTGATCTCCATCCAGGCTCCATTGCTGCTTCTCTGGCTAAAGAAGAGCTTCATCCAAACCACATTCAAAAGGTTTACTGGGAGAGAAGGAAAGGATGGCTGCCTCAGCAGTGGGTGGGAGAAGGGGGAAGGTCTGTGGGCTCAGGACTTATATAGGGATTCTTGGGGGATAGAGCTTTCTGGGGAGAATTTCAAAGTAGGGATTAGTCAAATCTTTTTCCTTTCTTCTTCCTCTGAATTGGTTTTTAGTTTCAAGGTGCATTTCTTTCACTAGCTCTGATTATAGGGCCAAAGTGTGTTTCTTTGGTGCTGGTTTCAGAGCCATGGCACATTTCTTTTTGGTTATGGGTTCAGGAATAAATGTGTTTCACTGGCTCGGGTCTTAGATGCAGGGTGTGTTTCCTTCACTAGCTCTAGGTTTAGAGTCAGAGGTGAGTTTTCTTTCACTTTGGCCACTTTCCCCTACAGAGGGAGAGAAACAAAATAGATATCTTGATACAAGGAGCCGTATGGCATTAGGGAGAAACCCAGGACTAGTGAAATTCAAAGGAATCCTCAAGGATGACCCCAGCTAAGACTCCAAGAAATAGTGGAGAATGTCTAAATTGGCCTTCCTCTGTAATCAAATTTATGGTCACCCTAATTGATATCATAGAACTTTCATCCAGAAACTGATGAAATCATATGCAAAAATCCACAGCTAAGCACTGAGAATTAAAGGGGATTATATGAGTAAACAGGTCAGGATCAAGATGGAAAAATTCAGAGAGACAGTTAACAGGGCTACTGGAAGCTCGCTGAATCTAGATTGACCACTGGGAACCAGCATGAAACCAAACTAGACCCTCTGAGTATAAATGACAATTGTGTGGCTTGTGCAGTGTATGGAGACTCTGGCAGAGGAACCAGGATTTATCACTAGTGCATGAACTAGCTTTTTGGATCCCATTTCCTATAGAGGGACACCTTGCTCAGTCTTAATAGGGGAAGGGGGAGAGGCTTGGTCCTGCCTCAACTTGATATGGCAGACTTTGTTGACCATCCATAAGAGAGCTTATCCTCTCTGAGAAGTAGATGGGATGAGGTGGGAGGAAGCTGGAGGGTGAGTGGGAGGAAGGGAGGGATGGAAAACTATGTTTGGTATATAAAAATAACTTCTGAATAAAAATTTAAATTAAAAAATGTGGAAAATTAGTAGTAAAAATCTTTTGCATTTGTGTCTGAAGGCAAACACTCCTGAAAACTATTTTTGACTGGGGACTCCTAAGGTACCCTAATCTTGCCTGAAATTAATAATCCACCAGCCTTAGCTTTCTGAGTGCTTGGAGTACATCCATATGCCCTATGCTCACTCATTGCAGCAATTAAAATGCAATAAAGCTAAATATAAACATTTTAAAAATAAAAATAACCAAAGGCTTCTTTTGGAAAATACTGTGAGTGACAGTATGTCAGGAAAGCTGGAACAAAAATATACAAAAGTGGGATTTTAAATGTGTCTCAGTTCATAAGTTTGATCTCCAGCGTCTCATAAACTGAGTGTGGTGATATTGTCTGATGATCTCAGCACTCAGAAGGTGGAGGCAGAAGGATCAGAAATTTAACTTCATCTTTGACTACCTAATGAGTTGGAAGGTACAAAACTTTAGAAAAAACAAGCAAAAGGAAACAGTATGGATGAATAATGGAGGCTGGTAAATGACGAAAAACCCATTATTTACACTTGAATCATTTCAATAAACACACCTACCTTGACAGAACTTTAACAACTAAAGATGATCAATCAAGAATCCCCACCTGAACTGTGGAGCACATAAATTACACCAGTACATGAGCAGCCTGTATTTCAGTCCGGTACAAAAAAAGAGAGACAGACAAAAAAAATGATGTAAAAAGAGAGCTACAGCCTATGTATAAAGAGAAGGGTAGTGGCCATCTAGCTAGGATTTTGAGACTTAACCTTTATCCAAGGCTTCACACAACCTTCTAAAGATGCTTCAGGATTTCAGAGACTCCTATCCCTGAAGCCAGCAGTTCAGGTGGTAGGGCAGTAAAGTCAGACGGGTTACTAATAGGAAGGGCAAAGATGGAGAAGCTGCCCCCCACAATTATGCCTCCAGGACGGTTAAAGACAGGCCCCTCTACCTTGGCCAGAATTTTGGTCCAGAAAGAGCAGACCCAGAGATATGGCCAAAGAGAACAAGAAGGAGACTCCACAGCCACATGCCTGCTGGGGGCCAGGCAGCCAATGACAGTAGAGCCCCATATGGAGCAGAGGCTGGCAGTGAAGGGGGAATTTAATCTGGGAGATTGCCCTTGATCTAAGACCTGAGGCTAAGAGCACACTGGGAACTCTAGGCGTGCAGACTGTGGGGAGAATTTTGATCATGAGGTGGTGGGTGACCATCAAATCCCAGAGCCATTAAAATTTATGGTCTCCTTCTCCTGAGGCATCTTAGCCTCTCGGCATCCAAGGTCACAGCTCTTGGCATCATCTGCAGATAACAGGAAGGTCAACAGCAGGTCTGATTGAATACTGAGGGACCTGAAAGCCCAGGAACAGCTTGTTCAAGGGCACTGTCTTATAGGAAGACCCCAAGTAGGTACAAGAGGCAAATAACCCAGTAGGTGAAATGAAATATTTTTACCACATCTTTCACATCCCATAGTACCAGAATTGACCCTTCATGTTTCTGTATTATGTTGATATACCAATCCATGTTCTGGGTAGTCTTTGCTATTCTTTAAGAAATTATCATATATATTTATCATAGAGAATTTTAACATGCACATAAAAACAGCACAAAACCATAAATATCCATGCATTTGTAGATTAATGACTAATCCTCATATGTGACTGAAACTTTTTTCTATCGTTTGAATACAGATTTCAGAACTGCCAAAGGTGATTTTCTTCAGGAAAAAAAAAACTCACTTGATACAAAGCCTGATGACTTTTCTGTGATCCCAAGAACTCAGGTAAATATAAGAGAGAACCAACTCTACAAATTTGTCCTCTGACTATACATACAGGTCATGGCACACAAGCACACACACACATAAACACAAACACACACACACACACACACACACACACGCATGCACACAAATAAATATATACAATTCATATATGCAAAATAAATATATTCAGGTAATAACATATCTTTCATGCTCTTACTCCAACAGCTAAATAAAATTTTCTGACACAACCATTATCTCCATATTTAAATCAAAACTAGAGCCAAATTCATGGCTCAGCACTTAGCAAGTAAAGCCTCCAGGTCGCTTATGGTTGGAAGACAGAATTCATTTCTGAAACCTACCCTTTGATTACTATGAAGTACTTTGATACTTGCATGTTCAAATATATGAATGGAAACATGCACACCAATCTGTCAATCAGTAAATGTATAAAATTAAAAACAGATAAAAAGAGCAATGATCCAGTTCACAGATACTTCAGTCTGTAATTATTAACTTCTACTTTCAATACTTTGACCTTTTCTTAGAAATCAGTATATATTAGAATTTCACACTGTAATTGATGGATAATTCTTTCTAATATAAGCTTTATTAAGACATAATTCACGTAGTGTACAATTCATCCAGTTACATTATACAACCAAAACTCCAGGCACCCAGGAGATTAAAGCAGGAATATTGCTGTAAGTTTGAAGCAAGTCTGGTGGACGTGGAAAGAGACTGTCTCAAATAAATAAATAAAAGTAGATGGCAATTTAGTGGTCTTTAGTTAACAAAATCCTTCTGAAGGTTCAGATAGATTTCCTCTCAGAGCTTCAGAAAAATGCACTTCTTCACTGGCGGGATTCTACTAATCTCTTCTCAGATATCAAACTTAGAGCATTTCCTTTTCAATACATCTTTATTGGCACAGCAACGACATGACAAGGCAGAATGGCAATGGCACAGCAATGCAACAATGAAAGCTTATATACCCCAACCAGAGAGGTCCTCTGACAAGGCCATAGGGGCTGGGCTTGATAGATAACTGAGTAAACAATTAAAGGGACCTTGCAGATCTTTGACCTGCTAATGCACCTTCCCTAAGAGAGATTTTGTGAGGGCTTGTAGGGAAGGCAGACAGCAGGGGGAACAAAGGTCTGGGAGATTTTATCTGTGTGGTTGTTTTCACACTGGGATAGTGTGAAATTGCAATAAAATAACAGATGTATGGGGCTGCCTTCATATACAGAAATCCTCTGAAGAAAGAGGTCAGTACCTACAAGACAATTAGCACCAGACTCCTTTAAATCCTGGCTTTATCTCCATCAAAAGCCCTTGACTCTGATTGGTCAGCCTTGTGGTGCTAATGTTACTATTTCATTTTTCTGTGGCTCCTATCATTTGGCATATTTATAGAGTCTTAGATCCATCCCAAATAACTGTTTTAATTAAGCACATGGTGCAGTATGAGTGGCAGGTGCACACAGAGGCCAGGATGTTGGATTCTATGGAACTGAAATTACAGATGTCTGTGAGCTGCCTAATATGGGTTCTGGCAACTAAACTGAGTCCTATGGAGGAAGAGTGAGTGCTCTGAATAAATACCAAATAAATTTTAGACCTTCATCTCCCCCAAAAGAAATGCTGCACCCTTTAGTCGAGACTCCTCACCTCCAATCTCCTCTCCAAAATCCTCATGAAACCACTAGTCAGATATATGTCCTAATGGGTTTGCTTTTTCATAGATTGGAATATAAAAGTATATTACATTCTTTATCCAAATTCCTTAATTCAGTGTAACATTCTCAGTGTGTAACCATATATTAAAGAGTAATATATATATATATATATATATATATATATATATATATATATATATATCTTATTTTCAAAGAAGTCCTAGTTATGAGTAAGCCACACCAAACATTCATTAACCAAAAACATTAAGATTCTTTGAACTTTTAGCGCATAAATCCTACTTTTCTGAATATTAATTACAATCCTTGGAGATGTTTTTATTTTCCATAAATACATATCAAGAGTGAGATTGCTAAGTCACATAATAATCTGTGCAGAAACTCTCGGTATAAAGTTCAATCCACAACACTGCCCTTCTCAAAAGAAAACAGAGAAATTAATGGCCTTCCTGTAAGTCTTTCATACCCTCAACGACCCTTGACAAGTTCATCACTGCCACACCCTTTTTCACAGGTTTGCATATGGAGGAATTGTGAGTGCTTCTATTGACATCAGAGGTCACAGAACGACTTACTTATGTCATCTCTCTCCTTCCATCATCTGTGTCAAAGGTATTGATTCGAGTTTCCATGCTTAGATGTTAGCATTTAACCCACTTAGACATCACGCCAGCCTCACTTTTCAAAATTTCTTAAATGGGATAAACGTTAGCAATGCATAAAAAGAGAAGAGTAAATAATCATTTATATGTCCACTATAAAAGTAATGTTCATATCTGTTTTGTTTTGAGTGTATCACTTTTATCTTCATCTGTCTTTCAAACACCTTTGGATACACACACACACACAAAAAGTAGGTAAAATCACATGAGTAAACCTGGTGACTCCCCTGAGGATGATATCATGAAGCTTTGTGGTTTGGACCTAAGAAATGCCTTCTCTGGGGCATCATATACTTCCTGTCCAGCTGGGCCTTCTGGCCTTGCCTTAGCCAGGCAGGGGTGTTCTTCTCTGGTATCAGTAAGATGATGTAGCACTTGGGGATGAAGATGCCACCCAGAAGCCCAGCTGTGGAGGCCAAGATGGAGAAAATCTCTACAGCCACAGTGGACTTGCCCTGGGCACTGTGGTACAGGGGCAGGAAGGCTGTCCAGACACTGCAGAAGAGCAGCATGCTGAAGGTCAGGAACTTAGTCTCATTGAAGACATCTGGCAGGCCCCTGGCCAAAAAGGCCATAAAGAAGGTACCCACTGCCAGCAAACCCAAGTAGCCCAGTACACAGAAGAAGATTGCACCAGAACCCTCCTGGCACTGGATGACACTGTGCTGGGGCTCCGAGATCATATCCCTGTCTGGGAATGGTGGGGAGGTGGCCAACCAGACCCCACAAAGAACAACCTGTATGAAGGAAGCAATGAAGACCACTGAGGTGGAAGCCCCTGGACTCAGGCATACCTGGATCCTGTCCCCTGGTCTGGTGACCCTGAAGGCCAGGACCACTGTGAGAGTCTTAGCCAGAACAGAGGAGACAGCCACCGTGAACACCACAGCAAAGGTGGTCTGACGGAGGAGACACGTGGTGACACTGGGTCGGCCAAGGAACAGCAAGGCGCACAGGGAACAGAGGGAAAGAGAGATCAGGAGTGAGTAGCTGAGAGCTCTATTGTTGGCCCTGACCACAGGGGTGTCCTTGTGCTTCAGGAACACTCCCAGAACCAGGACAGCCAGACCAGACAGCAAGAGTGACACCAAAGCCAACATGATTCCCAGAGGTTCCTCAAAGGCCAGGAAGATCTCTGTCCTGGGCAGGCAACGGTCTCTTGTGTGGCTCGAGTACTGCTCCTTGGGGCAAAGAAGACATCTCTTCATATCTATGGGAGACACAGACACACCATTTCTATAACACTATAAGAACTACACTAGGGTTTATAGGGTTGATACTAATTGCAAAAAAAGGTTGCTTTCCTAATAATAATGGGAGTTTGGATGGAGTGTGGCTGCACAATACTTTAATCCCAGTACTTGAAAGAAGAAGCACGTAGATTTCTTTCAGTTTTCAGGCAGACTAGTCAAACTAAGGAGTTACAACGAGCATAGACTGTTCCAAAACAGACAACAAGCCAAATAAGAATACACACACACACACACACACACACACACACACACACACACACACACACGCACACACACACAAAGATAACAACAATGAAACAAGAGCACACAGTGAGGGAATGACACTCAGAACAGGAGTGAGGCTTCACAAAACCCCAACCCTTTGAAAACCTGAGCTTGCACTCCCAGCTTTCAGCATGGTAAGGGAATATGTTCTGTACTCAAACAGTAAGGAATGTGGTCATCCATTGCAAATCGACATATTAGATGAATCCCACTAACACAAGGAAGAAGGAAGTCAGAAAAGACATCCACCATGTAATTCCACTTATGGGAGGTTTTAAAAGCAAGTGAAATACATCAGTGTCAATAAACTACAGGGTTCTGATTTCAAGATCAGGAGAAGCTTGTAGAAAAACTTGTCCCTGTTGTTTGACCAAGGGACAGGGATGTGCAGTGCTTGCTAGAGAAGAATTCATTCGGCAACAAAATTATGAGAACACTTGTCTGTCTTGATTAAGCTTTTACCTAAGAACAATTGTAAGACTAACATTCTGCCTTCTGTTCCATGGGAAACCAAGGCCTGTACAATATCTCAGTTGCTGGGTGTGGGAATTTGACTTAGAATGGACCCATAGACTCATACATTTGAATGTTTGATTCCTATTTGGTAGACTGTTGGAGGTGGATTAGGAGATACAGCATTGTTGAATGAGGTGTGTCAGAAGGAAGAGCCTTTGAAATTCAAACTTCCAACAAAGGAACACTGTCCACCTCTCTGCCTGCTGCATTTGGATCAGAATATAAGCTCTCAGTGACTGTCATAGCTCCATTTGTGCCAATCTCCAGGGTCCTCCCATGCCTTCTCTAACTCTAAGTCCCCAGTTAATTGCTTTGCTTTTAAAAGATGCCTTGGTATTCATGTCTCTTCACAGCAGTAGAACAATAACTAAAATACAAATACAAGAGGCTGACAGTGTCAGAGTACTGCTGAACATGCTCTTACCTTTTTTGTCTGCAAATTGTCCCTCTGGACAGAGACTGCAATCAAAGCAGCAGTGGGGAGCTCCGAGCCTGGGCACTTGGCTGAACCCTGGAAGGCAGCTGTTGCTACAGACAGAGGTAGGCACCTAGTAACAGGGAGCATAGTGTTACAAATGACTCTACAGGGATACAGAGGCTTGACCTCACCCTAAGAGCCAGAACAGAACTGCGTTTCTCACAGCTCACTAGATGAGATGCCTTTCAGAAATCATGATTTTCCCAGCAGACACCACATTGGAAACATTCCTTCAAGTGTAATAGAGGAAAAGCTAAAGCTGGATTACTTGGACAAGGGATTCAAAAATATAGCTAAACAGTTGGATTTGTTGTATTTCTAGTCTCTCAGTAAAGATATGGGGTCAGAAGAGAAGGATAAGTGGTTACAAGCACAGGCTGATTATCCAAAACAGTAGGGTTCAAATCCCAGAACTCATAAAGCAGTACACACTGTAAACCCAGTTCTAGAGGATTAAATACCCTTTTAAGAGCTTCATAGAAACAACACAGACAAGTACACAAATATACATACAGGAAAAATCTACGTATACAAATTAAACTAAAAGAATAATTGTCAAATGTCACCAACCACTAAAAAGACCATAACGTGAGAATAATTGTTTGATGTCTTCAGAATTCTCCTGACTTCTCTGAAGCTATCAACAGGCTTATGGCTACACATTGAATTCCATGTCTAACTCAGAAGACATGGCTGCCTCTCTTCCTTTACCTCATCTTCCTCTGTGCAGCTGTTGAGAATGACTGTTTAAGTGACATAGTGTTTTCACTCCAAAAATGAAACGTCATCCAACTTTGTGAAGAGAAAAATTGTAGGTACTGATTTCCTAAGTGCACATGTGTGTGTGCACATACACAGAGAGAGAGAGAGAGAGAGAGAGAGAGAGAGAGAGAGAGAGAGAGAAAGAGAGAGAGAGAATTGTTTATACTACACATAGACATTCTCTTCTTTACCATGGACCTGCCAAGAATGACTGGGTTTCTGGTAGCATAGCTCTACCCCAGGCAAGGATTATAAAGATATCAGTGTGGGTTGCTGACAACTCTTCCACAACAGGAGACAGTAGAAAGTCCTCCCCAGACCAATGCCATTGAAAGGTTCCTCAGTGCATCATCAGAACACATAGCATGTGTCTTTTGTGCTTGAGAAATCCCAGAATGGGAACCTCATTCTCATGTCTTGAGGCCACCATTGACTGGAGATGCCACCAGAAAAAAAATTAGACAAAATATCAGAGAAGAAGACTCTTTCTTCACTGGTACAAGACAAAAAGCTGAGGCACTTCTATGCCCCAGACTGCACCCAAAGACATACCTGTCTATACACTGCTTTTTATTTTGTTAATAAAAAAAAAACAGAATTTGAATCTCAAACTTTCTGAAAATCTCCTGTGTTGGATCACTAGGTACCTGATAGTGGGTATTTAAAGAATGATTGGATTTTGATGCATGTTGTGGTCAATTAAACTTTGCCCCCATAAGCTCATAGAGAGATGTAATATTAGGAGATGTTGCTTTTTTGCAGTACATGTGGCCTTAAGGGAGGAAATATGTCACTGTAGAGGTGGGCTGTATGTTATCATAAATGCTCAAGCCATGCAAAGCTGTGAGTTTCACTTTCTGTTTACTGCAGGTCAAGAGCTCCTTCTCCAGTACCATGTCTGCTAGCATGCTACCAAGTTGCAACAAGATGATAATGGATTAAGACTCTGAAAATGTAAGTGCCTATAATTAAATATCTTCCCTTAATATGAGATGTCATGGTCTTGATGTCTTCACAGTAATAATCACGACAGAAGTTGGTTAGTGGAACTAGGATATTGAAGTGATAGGTTTGATAATGCTTTTTCTAAATAAATATGGATATGAAACAGGAGATTTGAAAAGCAGTAGAAAGTTTTAAGTGCCATACAAATAGAAGAATAAAAGGCTGGGGTGCTGAGTGTGATTGGATAAATCTGGACCTAGCTCAGTAAGTTTCAGAAGAGAAGAATATCATGTGTGGTCTAGAGATTTTCTGGAGATATTTAGGGGAAGAATGCGGCTACTTTTTGCCCTTCTCCAAAGAGCCTGACTGAGACTAAAGTAAAGAGGATGAGATCAATTCTGTTGGCAGAGAATATTTCAAAACAGCCGAGTATTAACTCTGTTATATGATTATTAGTGTTAACTCTAGTGAAGATTTATAATGAAAATGAGCAAGATGGATGAGAAAAAATAAAAAATGTTAAATTTGCAAAGAAAAGGAACCCCAGAACCTGGAATGGAGCTAAATCCTCTGTCCAAGATGATAATTGAACTAAATAATGCAATAATAGGACTGGTGACTTCAAGGAAAGATCTTGTTCAGAAAAATTTCCAACTTGTAAAAGGGATTTTTTAAAAGAGGTTATAGCCAGATATGAAAGTGCCCACATTGAATCCCCAATTTCAGAATGCAGATGTTGGCAGATCTCTGAGTTGGAGACCAGCCTGGTCTACAGATCCAGTTTCAGGCCACACAAGCTTAGGTAGTGAAGGGCACCATCAAAACAGAAAGCTGCTTAAGATGTTATTGAATGAGGGGACCATATATTCCAGCCCCCAAAAGTATCAGAACTTATCAGATCGGCCATGTAATCTGGCTTATAGGATAGAAGAAAAGGCCATGAAATTTGGTTCCAAGACTAAAGACATACATGACTGAGGAAAGGCGTATTTAAGCTGAGTCCCTGAAGGATGCCTAGAGAGAATATTGCCTGAGCTTTGAAGGTAAATCCTGCATTGCCGTGGAGACCCCAAGATGTTAGAGATGTCAGAACCATGAGAAAGCTGATAAGGAGAGCTGCTAACAGAAAGGGGAACCAGACCTAATGAGAGAAGTGTGTGTAGTCAACAAAGCTGAAAGAAGTTGGAGTTCTGAGGAGCATTTTAACATATGAAATGAGGTAGTAGAGTGTGCCCAGATAGTTTTCCATCTTGCTTTGCTCCAGGATTTTCTCACTATGATCCTTTTCCTACAATTTTGAGTATATATATACACACTGTTGGAATAATGTGATCGGTTTTGACTTTGATTTTATAGGATATTACACTTAAGAGAATGAAGAACTCTCAGAAGAGACTTTGAACTTTGAAATTTTAAACATTGTTTCAACTATGATAGACACTAAGAATTTTGGAAATTGGACTAAATGCAGTTTGCATTATGATATTGTTATAGCTTAGGGAACCAAGAAGTGGAATGTGGTGACTTGAACATGATTGTCCACTATAAGCTCATAGGGAGTGTCACTATCAGAAAATGTGGCTTTGTTGAAGTAGATGTGGCTTTATTGGAAGAAATGTCTCATTGTGGGAGTAGGCTTTGGGGTATCATATATGCTCAAGTCACACCCAATGAAACATTTTATCATTTGTTGCTTAAAAGTTGTAAGATTCTCAGCTTCTTCTCCAGCTAGAGATTCTCACTTAATTTTGTAAATCTTCTATGTTGTCTCTCCTCTATTTTCATGTCGGTTGGTGGTGTAAATATGTGTATGAGCATTTGTACATCTGAATGTGCTCATGATTATGTATGGAAAAGTACATATAGAAGCCCTAGGTTAATGTTGGGAATTATCCTCAACCTTTTTTCCACTGTGATCTTTAAGGCAGAGACTCAAAGTAAAACCCAGAGATTACTGATATGGCTAGTCCTAGGAGCAAGCTTGCTATGGGAATCCCATTGGCTCCACCTCCTAAAGCTCAAATTACAGGTAAGCCACACTGCCAAGCCAGTATATCTAAGTATTCTAGAGGTCCAACCTCTGGTTCTTGTACTTGTTTACAAAATATTTAAACTACTGAAATATCTCATAATCACAGCTTTTATATTTTCCTTTCTGCTGGTGAATCCTGATCATTCAGAGAAAGATCACTTATGAGGCAAACAGCATAGCCATTTATAACTGACTGGCCCAATCCAGAGCCACATCAACTTCATGAATATGTTCCAATGAGGGCCGCTTTAGACTTGGAATTTCACCGTCACATTAGGACAAGAATCATCTCTGCATTCAGACTACTCACTTGAAGATCTTCCTTCAAATGGACCATCATTTTGTTTCCCAAAGAGACTTGGGGGTCTATCATTCCTACATAAACCAAGTGAAATACACCCTCAGGGGTCTTCTGCCCTTGGAGAATGTCAAATTTTGTCACCAAATCTCCATTGGCATCAAACGTGATCTCGCTTCCATCAGGAGTCTTGAATTGCACCTTCTTGAGGGCATGAAGCAGCTGAGGAAGGAAGGGAGACAGTGTAGAGCAGCAAGGGTCAGTATGGAGTCTCCTCCAAAAGACCACATATCATTCACCTCTGCAATAATACAGAGGCACTTCAACCATGGATTGGCACCATAAGGCAAGAGGAAGAACAAGGACCTGTGATATTTTCAGAGACTCACAAATATGATTAGATTTCATAAATTAATAATTCATAATACTTAACAGATAATTTTAAGGCTAGAACTGTCTGTCTGTATTTGAAAGCTGATTCCTCTTCATCCTCAGAGCTATTCAAATATATACATACATGAGTACACAGTCTACTACATAGGCCTCCATGACCACATACATATGCTCACATACATGTACAAAAAATGAATAATAAATAAATGGCATCTTATAACTGTTTGAAACCCTGATTTTCATCATGCCTATACTAAAAGTCATCCATTGTTTCCCAAAGCTTAAATTTCCAACACTAATGAAATCTATTTACTATTATCTAAAGTATTAATTTAATTTGGCATCCTGTATTTGGTAAGTCAGGCAAGCAACAGGAAATGGACTCATCTGAGATCACACACATAGTATGGAATCCTTTTTCATTGTTCCTTCTCAGGTGCGTCTCAGTTGGAAGCATGTGGCATCCTTGCTGAAGCATGCAGTCAGACACACAGCTATGGCTTAGTTGGAACCAATATTCACTTCCCAAACCAGCCCTGAATCACCCAGTCCACACATGCCTCTCTCACCTGCCAAGGCTGGAAGTCCTGGGAGTCTGCACCTTTCCCATACTGGTGCCCATGAGTTATCATGTCTTGCAGTGCATGGGCAATGCTGTAGACAGCTGTGTAAGCAGCATCAATTTTACTCACATCTGAGAAAGGGTATGGCTTGTCTTTCAGACTCTCATTCCCTGAGCACAACTGGACACCCTCTGTCACTGTGCTGCTCTGCTGAGGCCATGTACAATCAAAGGTGAACTCCCAGAACTTCTTTATGAACATGTCTTCGGGTTTCTGGTGGGGGCGCAGGTGAGCAAGGAACTCAGGGAAGCCAATTGCCCTGCTGCTGTGATACAGAAGGCCAAATGTACTGTGCAATACCTGGGAAATTCCTGGAATGGTCAGGGCAAGTGCCATGTGCAGAGCCCCCTTGCTAACCCAGACCCGGCCTGAGACAGAAACTCCTAGTAAGCCATACAAGATGAGCTGAAAATTCGCATTGCTTAGGAAAACCAAAACAATCCTGGCTGTGCATTTTTGCATCGTCTGGACAATATCTTGAATCTTCCCCAAGGAATCATGGGAAGGGATGGTGAGGGTATACTCAATGCACACACCAGCTGGGCTCAGTTCCTCAGTGGCCAGAGAGCTGGCCTGCTGTCCAAAGTCATCATCATGGGCCAGAATGATCACCCAGGACCACTGAAAGTGAATTATCAGCTGGGTCACTGCAAGGGAGGATGTGATGTCACTAGTCAAGGTCCGCAGAAAAGATGGGAACTGGATCTTGTCACTGAGGCTAGGTAGTGAGGATGAGTAACTTATCTGTCAAAGAAGAGCCAGACAATAGAAGGATAGATGAGATCAGGACTTACATGTGGGCTGATGGTCTGGTTTAAATGTGGGAGGAAGGACCTGGAGACATGGCTCAGCAGTTAGGAGCCCTTGTTATTCTTGTAAAAGACCCAGGGTCGATTCCCAGCACATACATATTAGGAGGCTCACATCTAACTGTAACTCCAGCTCCAGGATTCTGATACCCGCTTCAGGCTTCCTCCTGCAACTGTGCCTTAGAGTCCCTCAGATGCACAAACATAATTTAGAGTCAGTGCTTTAAACTATTGAAGCATCTCCCCATTGCACCATATTTAGAAATATTTTAATGATTACAATTTTTTTTTACTCCGCATATGATGAGGAAAGAACTTGAGCATCCTGCATTGAGAACTTTGTTGGTTCTAGAATCAGCTGTGTGCCCCTCACTGCCTGATCATCCCAGACACATGCCTATGTCTTCAGAAGTGAAGCCCAGAACCACAGCATTACCTTCACCTCTTCTCAGAATCTGTCCTTCATCTGCCTCTAATATTTCAATTTGCAACTCAGCTAGGATTGGTCTAACTCTGATTAGCACACTGCTGTGGTGTTGTTCTTTTAATTGTGTGTGTGTGTGTGTGTGTGTGTGTGTGTGTGTGTTGTATTTGTTGTGTACTGTACATATGTACAGGTCAGAAGACAAATTGAGGAAACTCATTCTCTTCCTCCACTATTTGGGATCCACACAAAGGCTAGCACCTTTGCCCAAGCAGCCATCTTGCTATCTCTTTTAGGAACCAACCTGCAAGAATAACAATAGCTACAACTCTTCAGACCACCATTGTGATATTTTCCAGCTTTTAGATAAACAGGGGTCTGGTTTCTCAAGTTCTCCAGGAAGAGATGATACTCTATTCCTAAAAGAGAAAGTACTTGGAGATAAAATCAGAGGGATCTGTGTGTGTGTGTGTGTGTGTGTGTGTGTGTGTGTGTTTGAGATGCACAGAATGTATCTGGTCAGCCTCAGGGTATGAAAGCAAAACCTTCTCCTGTCACTACCAGATGTGTAAAGGCTTTCATGTCTTAACACAGAGGCCCCAGAAACTTGTTGGTTCACATGGAAAGACAGGCTAAGTCAATCTCATTCAAGTCGTCCTGTCAGACTGTGCAATAAAATAAAAGATTTCCATTTAAGTTTGATTACAGAATAACAATGATAATTTTTGTATAAGCTTATCCCTTTCAACACACATTAGCTAATGACAAAATGGAGTTTAAAGGAAATATTGAATTAAAATTAGACTACAAATAATTCATTGTTTCCTGGATAATCGAAACTGTATTATTTTCTTGCCTGAGTGTTTGGACTGTATGTATGACTCTGAAACAAATATATATGTCTGATGCCATTGCAGGACAAAATGAGTCCCATTGCTGTAAATGAAAAAAACACATGGTTATGAGCCATAATGTGGTTGCTGAGAATTGAACCTATGTCCCCTAAAAGACTAGCCAGTGCTCTTAACCTCTGAACCATCTCTCTAGTTCCTGAAATTCAAATCTAACTGAACCTTAACAGGCAGCCAGACAAGTTTGAAAACTCCTTTGCAGCAAGTTTGAAAAAGTTCTTGAAGTATAATCAATATATCAAATATCTGTTTGGGGCATTATAGGGCATGTCACTAAAGAACCAGACAAAAAGTGAACAAGAGTTACTGGGCAGCATAAGCTAAATTGAGAGTTGCTTTCACAACACACAACACACACACACACACACACACACACACACACACACACACACACACACACAAACAAAACACCTGAAATAACATAAATGCCTATAGATGATGGAATTGAGAGGTGCCTAGGGAGTTAAAAGCACTGCCTGCAAAATCGCGAGGCCAGGATCCAAGGTCCCAGTCCCCACATAACAAATTGGGCATCCCTTTCATGACATTAAACTCAGCTCCAAGAAGGAAGCAGACACAAGGCAAGATAGAACTTACTTGCATCAAGCCCAGTCATGGAAGCATAAACCCCAAGTTAGTGGAGAGATTCTACCTCAAAGTAATAGGTGGAGACTGATGAAGTGGACCACCACATAAAAATAAGTAAGCCATTAAAATTATTTTTATTGATGATATACTACATTCATGAAAGAAAGAGTATTTGAGCAACTCACCTGGGGGAACTTGTACAGCCCCAGAAGTCTGGCCATGGACACAGACAAGGATGACCGAGTGTCCCCAACCAGGGCAGCCTGAGGAGAGCCATGCTGACATGTGTAGTTGGGGATGGGCTCCTCCTGCCTCGTCAGAAAGCTCATTGTCTCATGGACGGCTCCGTGCACTGAGTCCCCAGAGTTTCGAATGGAGAAGCCCAGTGTCAAGTTGGGCAACAAGTGATCATTCCTATTAATCTCCTCAATGGCAAAGACAAAACTCTGGGCTACTCGGTAGCTCCACTTGGCAACACTGAGGAATAGAGAAGCCCACATTATCACTCCTGCTGTGTAAATTGAACAAGAATAAACAGTAACTCAAAGGACACAAACAGAAACATCTCCACAAACACTAGCACACAAATGTGTACAGGAGCACAGTTCAGATATGTAAAGGGGAGCCAGAGGGAATGTGCAGACAGTAATCAGAGGGGACAATGTCAGAAGCAGGAGGGATAAATGGAGATCTATTAAATAAGGTGGATGTGGCAGGACACTCGTTTAATCCCAGAACTCAGGAGGCAGAGGTAAGTGGATCACTGTGAGCTGGAGACCAACGTGGATTATATGGACAGACCAAAATACTCAGAGCTACAGAGAGAAACCCTGTGTCATAAAAACAAAGTAAAAATCTATTACATAGTAGAGTTGGATACAATTAACAGTAGCTAACATCTATTTTAGAAGTGCTAAAATATAGAGTGAGAAGTCGGGAATAAAGAGATATGAAATGCTGATTCAGCATACACTCAAATATAAAGGCATATGAGCCTGGTAACAACCAATCATGCATTTGAAAATTCTTTGTGTGGCCCCACTCTTCCCTGCTGAACTACTGTCAACTAATGTATTTAAGGGAAAAGACAATCACTGTCTTCAGTCACATACCCAATAAATGAATACACAAAATCCAGGGGAGAATTCCAAACCTGCAGCCACAAAAAACCCTGGTTAAAGTCACTGGGTCACAGACAGGAGGTGATGGCCCAGGTCTTTAATGCTAGAACTAGGGAGGGAGAGGAAGGCAAATCTTTGTGTGTTCAGGGCCAGCCCAGACTGCAAACTAGGTTCCAGAGCATTCAGAGGTACCCAGAGAACCCTATCTGGGAACAAAAGAAGAGAAAGAAAAAAGGGAAGGGATGCAGGAAGAGAGGGGCAAAGGAGGGAAGGAGGGGAAAAAGAGGAAGGGAAAGAGATATGTAGGGAGGGAAGGAAGAGGAAGTGAGGAAGAAGAAAAAGGAAAAGAAAGAATGGCTAATTGGGAAGGAGGGAATGACCAGTGTGAAAGGATGATATAAGACATTGGGGGTGAAATTAAACAAAATGCACTATATAAACATATGAACTGAACAAAGAACAAAGACAATAACTTTTTTAAGTTTTAAAATATGCATACAAGCAACACTAAGTGAACTCAACACGACACTTTTAAGTATTGATATATTAGTTTGCATATTTATACAACAATAATAATTAAAGAATAAAAGGTTATGAATGAGAGAGAGAGAGGAGCATATTGGAAGTGATGGAAAAAGTAGGGAAATATAGGTGTGTGTGTGTGTGTGTCTGTGTGTGTCTGTGTGCGTCTGTGTGTGTCTGTGTGTGTCTGTGTGTGCATATGGGGCTAATCACAAAAAGTCTCTGTGTATAGCCCTAGATGGCCTTGAACTCACAGAGCTCCACCTGCTTCTGCCTTTTGAGTGCTGGAAATAAAGAAAACTGCCAGAAATCCAGATAATGTATTTTAAGTGAATGTTTTAAATGTTAATGATGAGAGTATTTGTTAACTTTTAATACAGAATTGCCATCTCATCCAGCCTGACCTCAGATTCAGATTTAGCAAAAAAAGACTCAAAACTTCTATTATGTACATGTATTCATAAATATATAAGACAGAAGCTAAATTCTAATATTCTCTTCAAGAATGTGCTGTGTGTGTGTGTGTGTGTGTGTGTGTGTGTGTGTGTGTGTGTGTGTGTGTGTGTGTGTGTGTAGGCATAGGTGTATCCCCTTGAATGTTAAAGACTAAAAAGATGTTAAAAATACTTTTTTCAATTGCTTCTCCACCTTTTAAAAAACAATATGTGTGTGCATGTGTGTATATGATGTATTATAGAGACACACATGCTACAACACAAGAATAACAGCAAATAACACTGTGGATCAGTTCTCTCCTTCCAACTCCATGTGGGTTTCTAGGAGGGCTCAGATCATCCAACAAGCTTCCTTGTCAATCCCTTTACACCATAAGTCTTCTCACTAGCCCATCTTTACCGTATTTCTTGAGACAGGTTATCTGAACTGGACATCATCTACTGAGATAGGCTGAGTGGCTAGTGACCTTTAGGGATCTGCTTGCTTCACTGTCCTAAACAGAATCTCATGGGTTCTGGGAAACTAACTCAGGTCTACTTGCTTATACAACAGACACTTCACCACCTCAGGCATTTCAGACAATATAACCTTCACTTTCAGACTCTGCTGTCTCTACTTCATATGTAAGATTCATCACCAAAAAGGTATTCAAACCGATATATTTGTTGGTCAGCTTGATTATTTATTCTATAAGGTATACATGCATTAAAATACTGAATTTTACTCACTGGCTTAATATCAACATGGGATCCCTGTATAATGAATATAATGTATAAAAAGAACTCAAGGACAGACCAATGTGACTAGTGTGTTGACCAAAGCTTCTAATCCTGTATTTGAGGGCTAGCTTGAAATACACAAGGAGTTACAGAGTAGTCAGATCACAAAGTGGGAGGCTGTGTCAAAAAAAACTAATATAAATGATATGAAAGATGAAAAATCAATTAAAACCTCTTGCATTTGTGGCTGAAAGAAAATGAAGATAGTTACTTTAGAAAACACTCTTAACATTTTTTTTGACTCAGGGCTCCTGATGTAGCCAAACTTGCCTGAAACTAATAATACTCCTGCCTCAGTGACCTGAGAGCCACTAGAATAGAGATGAACCCTATACTCACTCACTGCAACAATGAAAAAGCTAAATACAAACACTTAAAAGATAAATAAGAACCAAAAAGCTTGTTTTAGAAACTACTGTGAGTAACAAAATGTGAGAAAAGCTAGAACAAAAATGTGCTGAAGTGTGACCGTGGATATGGCTCAGTTTGTAAGTTTCAAATCCAGCACCTCATAAACAGAGTGTGGTGATACAGTCTGATTGTTTCAGCACTCTCAGAGGGTGGAGGTAGGAGGATGAGAAATTTAAGGTCACTGCTAACCACCTAGTGAATTGGAGGCTACAAGACTTTAGAAAACAGCAAACAAAGGGAATTCAGTACATAGGAATCAAGGAGAGGCTTACAGATGATTAAAGCTCTATTATTTACATATTATTTCACTAAATAAACAACCTGACCTAGATACTGCATTAAGAACCAAGGACAAACAGATTAATCAAGAATCCCCATCTGAACTGTGGAGCACATACATTACACCAGTACATGGACAGCCTGTATTTCAGTCCAGTACAAAGACAGGCAGAAAGACAGTAAGGTAAAAGGAGAACAGAGCTACTGCCTGGATACTGGATACAGAGAGAACAGTAGTGGCCATCTCTCTGGGACTCTGAAAATCAACCCTTATCCAAGACTCTCACAACCTTGTCAGGATGCTTCAGGGTTTCAAGACTCCTATCCTACATCCAAAACTTACCCTGTAGCCAGTAGTTCAGCTGGTGGGGCAGTAAAGTCAGACAGGTTACTAAGAGAGAGGTCAAAGATGGAGAAGCTGCCCCCCACAATTATATCTCCAGGACGGTCAAAGACAGGCCTCTGCCTTGGCAACAGCCAGGATCTTGGTCCAGAAAGAGCAGACCCAGAGATACAGCCAAAGAGAACAGGAAGGAGACTCCACAGCCACATGCCTGCTGGGGGCCAGGCAGCCAGTGATAAGAGAGCCCCATATGGGGCAGAGGCTGGCAGTGAAGGGGGAATTTAATCTGGGAGATTGCCCTTGATCTAAGACCTGAGGCTAAGACCACACTGGGAACTCTAAGCATGCAGACAGTGGGGAGAATTTTGATCATGAGGTGGTGGGTGACCATCAAATCCCAGAGCCATTAAAAGTTTCATTCCCTTCTCATGGGGCTTTTTAGCCTCTCTGCATCCAAGGTCACAGCTCTGGGCATCATCTGCAGGTGACAGGAAGGGCAACAGCGGGTCTGAATGTCTCCTGAGGGACCTGGTAGACCAGGAACAGCTGTGCTCAGGGTGCAGGGCCATTGTCTTGTAGGAAGACCCCAGGTTAGTACATGAAGCAAGTAGCCCAGTAGGTAAAATGAAATATTTTTAACACATTTAACTCCATAGACACAGCATTGATCGTTCATGTTTTTCAACAATGCTGATCCACTAATACATAATCTGGATGGTATTATCTCTAGGTTTGTCCTGGAGAATTTGGTCCTGGAGAATTTGGATGTAAACACAACCTAACAGCAGAAAACATTAAATATCTGTGCCTTTCATGAGTAATCCTACCAAGCAACTTAACCTTTCTTCTGTCATTTGAAAACAGATCCCAACCGGCCAAAGGTGGTTTTTAGGAAAATTCACCTGATACACAAGCCTGATGACCTATGTGTGATTCCTAGAGCAAGCATAAAGGTAGAGGAAGACCAAGTCTACAAAGTTGTCCTCTGCCTCCATATGGAATCCATGGCATACAATTATTCACACACTTCACACAGAATAGATATATTCAATAAGAAGACAAATGCCAATTATAATTTAACATATAAGTAATATTTTCTAACATGACCATAAACCCCATATTGAAATCACAAATAGAGTTAAAACGATGACTCAGCACCTTAGCAAGAAAAGACAGCCTGGTGACCCACATTAAATCTCCAGGTCCCACTAGGTTGGATGAGAGAACTGAATTCTGAAATTACCCTCTAGCTGCCACATAGCGTTTTGCCATTTGCGTGTCTCAGATATAGAATATAGATGAACACATGCATAAACCAGTCTACCAATAAATAAATGAATAAAATTAAAAACACAAATAAAATAGGCAATATTCGAGTCCACTGATAATGTTGCCTATACTTAACTTCCAGTTTCAACAGTTTGATTTTTCTTAGAAACCAGAATGTAATAAAAGTTCACACTCCACAACTGGTGAATAATTCTTTTTAATACAAGATTCATTGAGACATAATTCACATAGTGCACAATTCATTCTTTCACATCATGCAACTTTCCAGATGTGGTAGCACACCTAAAATCCCAGCATTCGGGAAGCTGAAACAAGAGGGTTGGTACAATTTTGAAGCCAAAAAGATGATTTGCAAAGAGACTGTGCCAAATAAATAAATAGCACAAGGTGACAATTTATTTGTCTTCAGCATATTTGTGGAGTCTTACAATCATTGCCAAATCACTTTTATAATGAAGTATGTAATGCAGTATGAGCACATGAGTGGCAAGTGCACATAGAGCCAAAGGGTTTGATCCCCTAGAGCTAGAATTACAGGTGGCTATGAGCTGCCTTAGGTTCTGGAAAGCAAACTGATAATTCTGGGGGAGAAATGAGTGCTATGAACCATTAAGCCACCTCTACAGCTCCACCAAATAAATTTGAGACCTTCATCTCCCCCAAAAGAAATGCGGCATCCTTAGGCTACACTCCTAACCTACAATCTCTCCACAAACACTGAAAAAAACAAAAGTTTAATATATGTCTTTATGGGTTTGCCTCTTTGCTATGGGATAATTATCTTTTAGACTTTGAAGATCTGTCAATCATATAGGTTAAAGAAAATGCTGATTGGCAACTAGCAGACCAAAAGTATAGGTAGGGCAACCAGACAAGGAGAATTCTTAGAGGAGGAAAGGCACAGACACAATCACCAGCCAGACACAGAAGAAGCAAGAATGCTGGATTGATAAAAAGTACCAAATCATGTGGTTAAACAGATGAGAACTATTGGTTAATTTCAGTGTAGGACCTAGTTAGGAGTATGCTTGAGCTACTGGCTCAGAATTTACTATAGCATTAAGGCTCTGAGTCAATTATTTGAAAGCAACTACTGGGTATTCAGGAACTGGTGGGCAGGATAGAAACTTCCCACTATACTTCACTGATTGAAATATTAAAATGTACTATTTTCTTGATCTGGTTTCCTTAACTCAGTATACCATCTATATGTCTACTATCAAATGAGAGCCATGACTGTTTTGTTAAAAATCATCTCAGTTTCATCTTGGTCTGTCTTTTAAATACCTCTTTATCTACACAGAAACAGTGAGCAACAATCACATGGTTAGTCCTGGTGATTCCCTTGAGAGCTAGGTCACAAAGCTATGTGGTGTAGACGGGGGAGACACCTTTTCTGGAGCATCATACTCTGCCTATCCTGCTGTGCCTGGGGCCCTTGCCTTAACCAGGCAGAGGTGTTCCACTCTGGTTTCATCAAGATGATGTAGCACTTGGGGATGAAGATGCCACCCAGAAGCCCAGCTGTGGAGGTCAGGATGGAGAAGATCTCTACAGCCACAGTGGACTTGCCCCGGGCACTGTGGTACAGGGGCAGGAAGGCTGTCCAGACACTGCAGAAGAGCAGCATGCTGAAGGTCAGGAACTTAGTCTCATTGAAGACATCTGGAAGGCCCCTGGCCAGAAAAGCCACAGAGAAGGTACCCACTGCCAGCAAACCTAAGTAGCCGAGCACACAGAAGAAGATTGCACCAGAACCTTCCTGGCAATAGATGACAATGTGCTGGGGCTCCGAGATCATATCCCTGTCTGGGAATGGTGGGGAGGTGGCCAACCAGACCCCACAAAGAACAACCTGTATGAAGGAAGCAGTGAAGACCACTAAGGTGGAAGCCCCTGGACTCAGGCATACCTGGATCCTGTCCCCTGGTCTGGTGACCCTGAAGGCCAGGACCACTGTGAGAGTCTTAGCCAGAACAGAGGAGACAGCCACTGTGAACACCACAGCAAAGGTGGTCTGACGGAGGAGACACGTGGTGACACTGGGTCGGCCAAGGAACAGCAAGGCGCACAGGGAACAGAGGGAAAGAGAGATCAGGAGAGAGTAGCTGAGAGCTCTGTTGTTGGCCCTGACCACAGGGGTGTCCTTGTGCTTCAGGAACACTCCCAGAACCAGGACAGCCAGACCAGACAGCAAGAGTGACACCAAAGCCAGCATGATTCCCAGAGGTTCCTCAAAGGCCAGGAAGATCTCTGTCCTGGGCAGGCAACGGTCTCTTGTGTGGCTCGAGTATTGCTCCTTGGGGCACAGAAGACATCTCTTCATGTCTATGGGAGACACAGAGACACCATTTCTGCAATACTATATAAACAACACCAGCCCAGAATGAAGGCATCCCAAGTACTACAGGTTCTTACATCCTTTCCATCAAGTCATGAATTTATTACTTTTGGTGACCAGAGCTGAAGTGGAAGATAGTAGAGGCATAGGTACAAAGGAAAAAACTGTGGAGTCTATATCTGTTTTATGTGAGGGTTTTGTTTCTGTCTTCAAACAGTATCTCATGTAACCTTTGCTGACTTTGAAGTTGCTGAGTTTCAGAAGATGACCTTAGGTTTCTAAGCCTCCTTCCACAACTTCTCGAGTCTGTGATTATAAGCCCTCACTAGTATATCTAATTTACCTGAGTTTGTGGATTGCAGTCTCGTGTGTGCATACATGTATTTGAGTGGATGTACATTCTTGGGAAGACCAGAGACGATCAGAAACTGTTTCTCAGTCATCTCCCCCACCTTATTTTTCTAATAAAACTTCTTTAAAATTTTTGATGTGTATATGTATGTGTGGGGGCTTAGGTATGCCATGATGTGCAAGTTGAGGTTAGTACAACTGTTTGGAATTTGGTGCTCACTTTCGGCCATGTTGGTTGCAGGCTTGGCCAGCAGTGTTTTACCCGATGAGTCATTTCCCCAGTCTCACCAGCTGATTCTTTTGTAATGACTTATTTTATTTTATTTGTTGAGTGTTTTGTCTGTACATATGTGTGACAATTTTGTGCACATCTGGTGCCTTCAGAAGTCAGAATACGGCATCAGTTCCCCCATAAATGATGTTACAGATAGATGGCTGTGACCCAACAATCCTAATTTTTGAGGTTCCTCTTCAACTCCCTTTTCATGTTAGGAGTTAAAAGAGGATCTTTCAATAAACATAGATGTCATTGAGTTCACCAAACTGGCAGGCCACAATCCCCAACAATCCTCTTGTCTCTCCTCCTAAGTGCTGGCATTAAAGGAATGTACCACTTCAACCAGTAACTTAAGTGAATTTTTAATGGTTCATCTCTTTCCTACAGTACCGGTAACTGGTCATATTATCAAATGTTTTAGAGTTTAGAGTGTAGTTGTGTCCCCAATTTGTTGAAGTCCTGTCCCTAAGCACCTCAAAATGGGATATATTTTGCCATGAGAAAACTGGAGATAGTGTAAAAAATTGAGGTAACCAGGGTAGACCCTAATTCTAACAGGGCTGCTTTCCTAATAAAAAGGGGTATTTAGGATTGGATGTGGCTGCACATGACTTTAATCTCAGCACTTGAGGGGCAGAAACAGGTTGATTTTTATCAGTTTGGGGCAGACTGATAAACATAAAAACATATGTTCTCATCATGTTCTCTCATCCTGGTGAGACAGTGTCTCTAAACCAAACAACAAGCAAAACAAAAAAAGGACACAACACACACACACACACACACACACACACACACACACACACACACACACACACACACACACACAACCCAAAACAGAGAGCACACAGTGAAGGGATGACTCTGACTCTGCCAGAACAGGCGTGTGGCCTCAACAACTCCAACCCTGAAGAAAACTTGACCTTGCATTTCCAGCTTTCAGAAGGGTAAAAGAGTAAGTTCTACAATTCAAACAGAATGGGAGGTGGTGGTCTGCTGGCATTTGACCTCTGAGATGAATACCACTAATGCAAAGGAAGAAAGAAAAAACAAAAGAGTATCTGCCAAGCAATTTCACTTACAAGAGGTTTTAAGAAAAAAGTGAAATTTATCAATGTCAGCAAAAATCAGGGTTCTGATTACAGAACAATTGAATCTTCGTTTAAACAGTATATGTAATCTCTCTTAATTGGGGGCTTTGCATGTGCAGTGTTTGCCAAAGGAGAAATTATTATGTAGTCTAACTATAGTTCATGCACTTATTTGTCTCAATAAATCATGTTCTTAAGAACAACTACAAGACCATGGTTCTGGCTGGTGTTCCACAAAACTAGAGACTGCTTTATTTCAGAAGATGGGTATGGGGGCTTGACTGAGAATTGCCCCATAGTCTCATATCTTTGAATGTTTTTTTTCCTCATTGGTAAGCTAATTGGGAGTGATTGGGAGGTACAGACTTGTTGAAGGAGGTGTGTCACTGGGAAGAGCCTTTGAAAGTTCAGACTCCCACACCAGACCCAGTCATCACCTCTCTGCCTCCCTGTTGCATTTGAATCAGAATGTAACGCTCAGCTACTGCTATAGTGGCCATGTGTGCTTGCCATGAAGGCCATGGACTCACCTTCTGTAACTCCAAGTAAGCCCCCAGTTAAATGCTTTTCTTTTAGAAGCTGCCATGGTCATGGCGTCTCTTCACAGCAGTAGAATAATAACTAAGACAATGAACAAACACAGGAGGTTGCCCTGTTGATCTCTCAGACTCCAGTTCCCCATGAGCTTACCTATTTGGTCTGCAAATTGTCCTTCGGGGCAGGGACTGCAATCAAAACAGCAACTGGGGGCTCCCAGCCTGGGCACTTGGCTGAACCCCGGAAGACAGCTTTCACTGCAGACAGAGGTTGGCACCTAGTAACAGTGAGCATAGTGTCACCAGTGACTCCCCAACGATACACATGTTTGGCCTCACCCTGAGAACCAGAACAGAACAATTTCCTCACAGCCCACCACTAGATGAGATGCCTTTCAGAAAAGATGTCTGATGTGGGAATGTCTTTCTGTATGCTGTGAATAGCAATCTTTAAATAAAGGAGCTGTTTTGGCCCATGACAGGCACCATAGAAAAAGTAGGAGGAGGAATCAGAATAGGTAGGAGGAGCAGGGCAGAGTCAGACTGACCGAGCCAGAAGCCCAAAGGAGCAACATGTAAGGAACACAGATGAGCCATGGGCCATGTGGCAGACAGATTCATGAAAATGGGTTGAGTTAAGATGTAAGAGCTAGCTAGCAATGTGCCTGAGCCATAGGCCAAACAGCATGAAGTTAATATAAGCATCTGAGTTATTTCTGGGGTCTGAACAGTGGAGGGCAGCTAAGAGGTCTGGCGTGGCAGGTCCGTGGGTCTGGGCCTCTGGCCACCCGGGACCAAAAAACTACTACTATGTAACAGATGTCTATCCCAGAAGAAGGATACTGGAGAAGTACCTTTGAATGTATTAGAGGAAGGGCTACATCTGGCTTACTTGGCTAAGAGATTCAAAAATAGAGCTAAACAGTTTGATGTGTTATCTTTCCAGTCTCTCTGGGACTCTTGCATCAACAATTAAAGATATCAGGGCAGGAGAGAAGGTCAAGTGGTTAAAAGCACAGCTGCTGTTCCAGGGTTCAATTTCCAGAACTCTTAAAGCAGCTCACACTATAGCTCTAGTTCCAAAGGATCCAATGCCCCATTCTGGCCTGCACAGGCACCAGGCACACACAGACTACACAAATATTCATGATGGTAATTATCCATTTATGCATAATAAAACTTGAAATAGAATTTTAAGTACTGGCCAACTTTACAGAAGTGTTGCCTTGCAGTGTTGTCAGATCTGCCTGCTTGTTTCAGTTTCCCAGAAAAGCATATTTTCCATCCTTTTTCTAGTTTTCTTTCTTTTTTATTTAAAAAAATGTTTTAACATACCCGCCACTGTTCCCCCTTTCTCCCCTCTTCCTAGTCATCCCTCAGTTTTTTCCATCCCCCCATCCATTCCTCAGATGGGGTAAAGACACCCAGGGTGAGTCATGGTATATCCAGTTGAATTAAGACCAAGCCCCTCCCTCCATGATGAAGGCTGAGCAATGTTCCTCTGTAGGGAATGGGCTCCAAGAGGCCAATTAAATGCACCAGGAATAAATTCTTGTCCTAATACCAGAAGCCCCACAAATGCCCACACTATTTGACTGTCATACACATTAGGAGGACTTAGTTCAGTCGCATGTAGGTTCTCCAGATGTCATTTCAGAGTCTCTGTGAGTTTCCTCCTCATGATCTTGACCCCTTTGCTCATATAATCTCTCCTCCGTCTCTTCAGCTGGACTGACAGCTCAACTCAGTGAGACTGTCCATAGACTGGACATGCTTTCATTGATGGCTTTCTATTTCTTTATCTGAAGTTCCTAGCAGCCTTGTGCCTACTTGCTAGCCCGCATGCCTAACTCAAAAGACATGTCTGTCTCCTTTCGCCCACCTCCCTCTGCGAATGTGATGATTTAGTTTGACTATCCTTTTGTTTCTCAGTTAAACTATAATAATAAAGTATCATCAGACTTCAAGAAGAGAAAAATTGTAGGTACTGACTCTCTCAACACACACATAAACACACACACACACACACACACACACACACACACCACACTTTCACAGCACACTCACAGTCTTTTCCTTTACTTTAGATCTGCCAAGGATGACTCAGGTTTTCTTAGCACAGCTCTGCCTCCACACAAGGATTATAAAGGTGGAAGTGTGGGGTACTGGCATCTCTGCCACAATAGAAGACAGAAGAAAACCCTCTCCAGATCAAGGCCATTGAAAGTTCTTCAAAAGGATCCTATGAACATATAACATATTCCCTTTATGCTTGAGAAATACAAGAATATAAGCCCATTCTCATGTGGAAAACCTTAAGGTCACCATTGACTGGAGATTTCACCAGAATAAAGTTAGACAATGTTGCAGAAGAGTGAATTCTTTTTCCACTGTCACAGGACAGGAAGCTGAGGCATTTCTATGTACCAGGCTCTGTAAAGACATACCCATCTCAACACTGCTTCTAATTTTGTTAATAATCATCAGGGATTGAATCTCATATGTTTCCCAGTTTCATGTGTTGGACCACGAGTTACCAGATTGTATATTTTTGAAGAATGATTAGCTCTTGATGCCTCTGACCTAATGAATGGAATTTTTTCCAATGGACTCATAACATGATGAATTATTGTAGATGGTAGAAATGCAAGAGGGACCCAGATGGCAGAAGTGGGTCACTGGGTGTATGCACTGGTAATATGTAACTTATTTGCCTAACTAATCTATCTAGGTGCCCTTTCCTACTTTCTGGCACCTATGAATTGGGTAACCTCTCCCACCACACAAGCCTGCTGTCATGCATGGCAAACGGACCTTAACTGCACACACCCAAAGCAATGGATATATCTGACCTTCAGCTCTAATGCCATAAGGCAATAAAATCCTTTCCTCACTTCAAAATGTTCATCAGGTATTTGTCCTAGTGGGAAAAATAGACTAACACAGCAGATAAACTAAGAGTCTGTTGAGTCTGCTTTCCAGATGATCCATGGGAAGGTGTTTAACTTAGTGTATGAGCATCTTCCACCTCTTGGATCAGGTCCTGAGGACAGACTGAAAATACACCCAAGGGAGTACCAGCTGTAGATTTTCATTCTATTGGTGAGTCTGGTATGTTCGTTTTTTCCAATTTTATGTGTGTGTGTGTGTGTGTGTGTGTGTGTGTGTGGGTGTGGGTGTGGGTGTGGGTGTGTGCGCGCGTGCGCGCACGCGAGCGCGCTATAAATATGTGTTTTTGCACTTTTACATCTGTGTGGCATCATGTTCGTGTATGGACAAGTGCATGCGGAGCCCAAAGTTAATGTTTGTAATCATGGCCAATTGTTTATCCACTGTGTTCATTGAGGCAGAGGCTCAAAGTAAAACCCAGACTTTGGTGATACAGCTACTCTTATGAGCCAGATGGCTTTGGGCATCTCCTTGTCTCCACCTTCCAAGGCTGAAGTTTCAGATGGGTCACAATGCTCCATCAACATGTATAAGTATTAGGGAGTTCCAAAGTCTAGTCCTTCTACTTGTATACCAAACATTTAACCACTGAGCCATCTGTGATGACAACTTTTATATTTTAATTTTAATTTTGTATTTTAATTTTAATTTTGTATTTTAATGTTTGCTGGTAAACCAATATCATTCGAAGAAAGACCTCTTATAAGGTAAACAACATACATGACTAGCCCAATTCAGGGATATCCACTTCGCACACAAATGGAGATAAGGACCCCTGGACTTGGATTTTTCCTGTGACTTTAACATACTCAGAAAAGAGTCATCTCTGCATTCAAGGATACTCACTTGAAGATCCTCCTTCAAATGGACCATCATTTTGTTCCCCAAAGAGACTTGAGGGTCTATCATGCCTATGTGGACCAAGGGGAATACACCCTCAGGGCTCTTCTGCCCTTGGAAAATGTCAAATTTTGTCACCAAATCTCCATTGGCATCAAACATAATCTCGCTTCCATCAGGAGTCTTGAAGTGCTCCTTCCTAAGGACATGAAGCAGCTAAGAAAGAAAGAAGACATTGTAGACTGGCCAGAGACCATCAGGGGTTTTTATCTAAATTACCATGTACCAGTGGCCTCTGAAGTGATTGAATGCCATTTCAACCAAGGACTAGACCCATTACCAGGAGGGAGATCGAGGACATGTGATATTTTCAGACTAACAAAAATGTTCTAGCTTTAAGTAGTGTACACACACACACACACACACACACACACACACACACACACACACACAGTATTAGGTTTAAAATTATCTGGATTAATTATTATGAATTATCTAGAACACATGACAGGCCTGGCCCACCAAGTCTTGCCTCTTGTAATTTTTAATCTGTCATGCTCAGACAAGAAACCAACATTTATTTCTGTCCATCTGCTTACAACCACATGTACCTTCACCAGGAAGGACTCAGGTCATTTGAATGACAGTGATAAAAATATACCTGCTCCTATACCTCACTCTCACTGATTACCTCACAAAAGAACAACTTGCTTTCAGAGTATCCCCTGACAGATCTGGGCCTATGCTTCCTTGAATGGATTTGAGAAGATAGATGGCTACATAGTCAGACAAAAAGAGAGACTGATAGATAAAGATAAAGATAGATAAAGATAAACATTGAGATAAAAATGACCAAAATGAATTATATGCATGTATGAAATTATTAAATAATTTTTAAAAAGGAACATAAAGATGTTTTCAGGTTCTGGCATATTAATAATGCTGCTATAAACATAGTTGAGCTAATACCCCTGAGGTAAGAATGTGCATCCTTTGAGTATATGTCCAATAGTAGTGTTGCTGGATCATTTGAGTAGATTGATTCCCAGTTTTCTGAGGAACCACCATACTGATTTCCAATGTGGTTGTACAAGTTTACATTCCCACCAGCAATGGAGGAGTGTCCCCTTGTTCCACATCCCCTCCAGCATAGGCTATCATTTGTGTTTTTTATCTTAGCCATTCTTAACTTGGAAACAACTTAGATGCCCCTCAATTGAAGAATAGATTTTTTAAATGTGGTATATCTACACAATGGAGTTCTACTCATCAGTTTAAAAAAATGACATCCAAAAATTTGCAGGCAAATGGATGGATCTGGAAAACACAGACCCAGAAAGATAGAGATGGCATGTACTCACTCGTAAGGGGATTTTAGACATAAAGCAAAGGAGAACCAGGCTACAATCCACAAACCCCACACAGCTAGGTAACAGGAAGAACTTAAATGAGACATCCATGGATCCCCTGGAAAAGGAAAATAGGGAAGATCTCCTGAGTAAATTGGAATTATATAAGGGAGTGACAAGGGGAGGTGGAAGGAAATCATGACAGAAGGAAATGGTTGAGTGTGAAGAACAACAGAGAGGGAGAACAAAGAAATAGATACCTTGATAAAAGAAGTCATTTGGGGGTTAGGGAGAAAGCTGGTGCCAGGAAAGAACCCAAGAACCCACAAGGTGTCCCCAGCTAGGACTCCTAGCAATAGTCGAGAGGGTGCCTAAACAGGATTTCTCCTGTAATCAAATGAATGACCACCCTGAGTGTCACTATAGAACCTTCATCCAGCAACTGATGGAGGCAGAAGCAGAGATCAATAGCAAAGCACCAAGTCAAGCTCCTGTTCCAGCTGAAGAGAAAGAGGAGAGAGTATACAAGCAAAGGGGTCAGCATCATGAGGAGGAGACCTACAGAGATGGCTGACCCAAGCTGTTAGGAGCTCACGATTCTGAAATGAGAGCTGAGGAACCTTCATGGAATGGAATGTAGATGACAGTTGAATGGCATGGGCAGTTTGTGGAGCCTCCTGCAGTAGAATTAGAGTTTATTCCTGATGCACGAGCTGATATCTCAGAGTCCATTCTCTACAGAAGAACACCTTACTCAGCCTTGATACTGGGTGGGGGGAATCAGTCCTACCTCAACTGGATATGACAGACTGAAGTAACCTACCATGGGATTCCTTACCCTCCCTGGAGAATGAATGAGGGGTGAGGTGGGGAGGTAACCTGTGGGAGGACTGGGAAGTGGGGAAGGAGAAAGAGCAATGGTGGATATGGGGAAAAAAACTTTACAAAAATAAATATTAAAAAAGAAAAATACATAAAGGATTAGAAGATGGCTCAGTGATTAAAGCATTTGTCATAAAAGCTTGAGGATCAGACTTCCATCTCCAGAACCCATTTAAATTATGCGGCAGACAATCATAATTACATCCTCAGAATGTGGAAATAAGAGATGCCCAGAACAAGCTGGCTAGTAAAACTAGCCACATCAACAAGTTCTGGGTTTGAGAAAAAGACCCTGCCCAAAGAGTAAGATAGAAGAGTACTTGAAAGCTGATTCCTCATCATCCTCAGACCTTCCTATATGTATGTACACACAAGTGCACCCCACATATGCCTGCATGCCCCCGCACAAGTGTTCATAAACACACACGTACCAAACACCAAAAAATGAAAAATAAATAAATGGCATTTGATGTTTGTTTGAAATTCTGATTTGTATGTAGCATAGCTATACTAAAAGTCATCCACTGTTTCCCAAAGCTTAAATTTGTGAGAATAAAATATCTTTTCACTGTTATGTGAAATATTAATTTTACTAGGTATCCTGTATTTGCAAAGTTGAGCAACCCACAGGACTCACCTGAAATCACACACATGGCATGGAATTCTTGCCCATTGTTCCTTCCAAGATGCACTCAGTTGCAAGCATAAGTCATTGTTGCTGAAGCATGCAGTCAGCTTCATCTCTATAGTTGAGTTGGAACCATTGTCCTCTTCCCCAACCATCCCTGAATCACCCAGTCCACACATGCCTCTCTCACCTGCCAAGGCTGGAAGTCCTGAGAGTCTGCATCTTTCCCATACTGGTGCCCACAAGCTATCATGTCTTGCAGAGCATGGGCAATGCTGTAGACAGCTGTGTATGCAGCATCAACTTTGCTCAATTCTGGAAAAGGATGCTGCTTGTTCTTCAGACTCTCATTCCCTGAGCACAACTGGACACCCTCTGTCACTGTGCTGCTCTGCTGGGGCCATGTACAATCAAAGGTGAACTCCCAGAACTTCTTTATGAACATGTCTTCTGGTGTCTGGTGGGGGCGCAGGTGAGCAAGGAACTCAGGGAAGCCAACTGCCCTGCTGCTGTGATACAGAAGGCCAAATGTGCTGTGCAATACCTGGGAAATTCCTGGAATGGTCAGGGCAAGCGCCATGTGCAGGGTGTCCTTGCTGACCCAGACCCGGCCTGAGACAGGAACTCCTAGTAAGCCATGCAGGATGAGCTGAAAATTTGCATTGCTCAGGAAAACCAAAACAACCCTGGCTGTGCATTTTTGCATCTTCTGGACAATCTCTTTGATCTTCCCCAAGGAATCATGGGAAGGGACAGTGAGTGTGTACTCAATGCACACACCAGCTGGGCTCAGTTCCTCAGTGGCTAGAGAGCTGGCCTGCTGTCCAAAGTCATCATCATGGGCCAGAATGATCACCCAGGACCACTGAAAGTGAACTATCAGCTGGGTCACTGCAAGGGAGGATGTGATGTCACTAGTCAGGGTCCGCAGGAAAGATGGGAACTGGATCTTGTCGCTGAGGCTGGGGAGTGAGGATGAGTAACTGATCTGTTAAGGAAGAGCCAGACAATAGAAGGATAGATGAGATCAGGACTTACATGTGGGCTGATGGTCTGATTTAAATGTGGGAGGAAGGAGCTGGAGACATAGCTCAGGAGTTAAGAGCCCTTGTTATTCTTATAAAAGACCCAGGTTCTATTCTCAGCACACAGACATCAGGTGGCTCACATCTAACTGTAACTCCAGCTCCAGGAAATCTAAAACCCTCTTCAGGCTACCTCCTATGCCAGTGGCATAGACTCACACAGACATATGCACATACATATCAATGTATGTTTAAATATAAAACATGAGGTATTTTGTGAAAGGACTCATCCTTCCCATTCCCAGTCCACCCAAAAGATCTATTCCATTTCCTCTCCCCAGAGAGACCCATATGCTTCCCCTTGAGACCTCCTTGGTGCTAAGCAGCTCAAGGTCTGTGGATTGTAGCATGATTATCCTTTACTTAACGGCTGATATCCACTTACAAGTGAGAGCATACCATGTGTGTCTTTCGAGGGCTGGGTTACCTCACTCAGGAAAATTTTTTTTCTAGTTTTATATGTTTGCCTGCAAATTTCATGGTGTTTTTATTATTATATCTCTATAGTGCAGCTTGAAACCAGGAGTACTGATACTTCTGAGTGTTCTTTTAAATTTTTTGACATACTCAGCACTGTTCCCCCTCCTTCCCCTCTTCCCCACTCCTCAGAGAGGGTAAGTCAATGCAGGATGAATCAATGCAGACTGGCATATCCAGTTGAGGTAGGACCAACTCCCCTCTCCCCCAGTATCAAGGCTGAACAAGGTGCCCTTCTGTAGGGAATGGGCTCCAAGAAGCCAGTTCAAGCACTAGGAATAAATTCTGGCCCCACTGCCAGTTTGTTCCACATACTGCTCATGCTATTCAATAGTCACCAGATGTTATCTTATTAAATCAGATTGTTTGACTATCCTGAATTCTTTTATTTTTTTCTAGCAAAGTCTCCTAGTAATTGGGGATATGGAGCCCACATTGCTATCTTCTATAAGCAGTCAAGGTTCCCGGGGTGGGACTGGAATATCAACCTAGTCATAAAACCTTCAACCCACACTCTGCACTACCTGCATGACATGCTGGGGCAATGGTAGCACAGACTTTGTTGAAGTGGCCAACCCATGACTGGTCCAATTTGTAAACCACACTACAAGATGGATCCATACTGCCTGGATGGACAGGAACCAGAGGCAGGGCAGCCCAGAGACCTAGGAAATACAACTGGCAAAATAAAAGTCAATAAAAGTATTCCTAATGATATTCTGCTATAGTCATATATCAGTGCCTACCCCAATTGTCATCAGAGGGGTGTCATTCAGCAACTGATGGGATATGATGTAAATACTCAAAGATAGACAGTAGACAAAACAAGGGAAACCAAGCAGAAGAGGAGGAAGCAGGATTTTAGGAGCCAGACCGGTCAAGAACAACAGGCCACTGGCTCAACTAAGCAAGGTTCATAAGGGATGACAGAGACTGAAGTGACAAAGACCCCATATGAGTCTGAGCTGGGTCCTTTACATCTATCTTACAATTGTACAGCTTGATGTTCTTGTGGGATTCCCAACAATGGGGGGAGGGGTGTCTCTGACTTTTGCAAGTGTTTGGTAACCTTTTCCTATCTACTGATTGCCTCATCCAGACATGATATGAGGGTTTGTACCCAGTATTATTGTATCATGTTGGGTTATGTTCATTGAATACAACTGTGAGAACTCTCCTCCTCCTCCTCCTCCTCCTCCTCCTCCTCCTCCTCCTCCTCCTACTACTACTACTACTACTACTACTACTACTACTACTTGAAAGGAAACAAAAGAGTTGATCGAAGAGAGACTAGAGGTGGGGGAGGGGGACTGGGAGGAGTTGAGGGATGGGGAACCACAGTCAGGATATAATTTATGGAAGAAAAATTAAAGTTAAAAAAAATGGAAAACAATCAGGCCCAGAAAAAAACAAATATGATATGTACTCACTCAAAAGTGGATATTAACTGTAAAGTAAAGGATAACCATGCTACAATCCACGGAGTCAGAGAGGCTAGGTAAAAGGAGGGCCCAAGAAGGTACACATGGATCTCTCCTGGCAGGGGAAATAAAGGAGATCTCCTGGTTGGACTGGGGACAGGTGAGCATGGGAACTTGAGGGATTGGGTTGGGGGTGGGCCAAAGGGAGACAAGTACTAAGAGAAATGACATGGAAATGGGGGCTTTGTGAAGTTGAGTAGGAGCCTGATACAAGGAAAACTTCCCCATGTCTACAAGGATGGCCTGAGTTAAGATTCTGGGCAGCAGTGGATGTATAGTCTGAGCTGACCATCCCCTGCAATCAGGTTGACTACTCTGGTTGTCATTTGAAAGCCTTAATCCAGTGACAGCTGGAGGCAGATTCAGAGATCCAAACCAAATGTTGGGCCAGGGAGTCCTGCTGAGGAGATAGAGAAGAGACTTTTTAAAAAAGAGAGAGAAAGAGAGAGTCAGGAACATAGCAGGAAAACCCAGAGAAACAACTATTCTCGCTCATGGGAACTCAGAGTCTGAGCCAACAACCAGGGAGCTGTATGGCTTTGTCTATATGTGGGACTTGTGACAATGGGAGCATGCACTGTCCCTAGAACTTTGACTGCTTCTTGGGAACCTATTCCTGATGCTGGTTGCCTTGCCCAGCCTGAATACGGGGGGGGGGGGGGGGGGGGGGGGGTGCCACTTTGTATGGCGTGCTTTGCTGAAGGCCATTGGAGGACTGCTACTTTCTGAGTGATAACAAATGAGAAATAAATTGAGGAAGGCACAGTGGAGGAGAATAGAAGGGGGATGAGAGATGGGAGGAGAGGCTGTGGTCAGTATGTAAAATTAATTAATTAACTGATTAACTTTTTAAAAAGTCCTGTCTCTCCTTGCAGGTCTACACCTAAGTGGTGAGAACCATCTTGACCCTCAGGCCAAGCAAAGACCGTGGTCTCTGAACCACAGCAAAGGGACACTGTCCCCAGCACCCCAACCACACCCAGCTCTGCCCTAAACCAAAGAAAGCTGGGAAAGCACTCCCAAGCCCAATCCCCAGAAAAATACAGCTGGAGGGACATCCCATGGGCCAAACCAAGCACAAACCAAAATCTGTGTCATCACCGACCAACAGCTGGAGACCCAGAAGCCTCCCTCCAGGTCCACAGCTGACTAAGAGATAACTAACAGCCAACTAAGATCCTATCAAGAATGACAGCTATAACAATTGGAGAAACGAAGCTCCTTGGCCAACAGCCAACTAAGAGCCAAATAAGAACAGCCCCTGAAATTTCTGGAGACACTCAGCTGCCAGGCTCACAAGTGACTAAAGCCAACCAAGAGCTGACTAAGAGTGAACCAAGGAAGCAATGGGCAGACCCCAGTGTAAGAACACATATAACAATATAAAGAACAAGAGACCACCAAAAGAAGCTGGTGGTTGTGAAACATCAAGATCTGAGCATAACAATGAAGAGGAAACAGAAGGAAACGGCCTTAAAAACAACTTTATGAAGATAATAGAAGCTTTAAAAGAGGATATAAAAAGCTCCCTCAAAAAGTAGAAGAAAATACAAACAAAAAATTGGAAGAGATGAACAAATCTCTGAAAGAAAACCAAGAGAAAGAAACAAACAGGTGAAAGAAACATACCAGGAATTAAACACTGAAATAGAAGCAATAAGAAGGCACAAACTGAGGTCAAAGATGGAAATAGAAAATCTGAAGAAATGAAACAGAACTACATATGCAGACATAACCAACAGAATGCAAGAGATGGAAGAAAGAGTCTCTGAAGTGGAAGATTCAATAGTGGAAATAGATACATCAGTCAAAGAAAATATTAAAACCAAAAAAATCATAGCACAAAACATTGAGGAAATCTGGGATACCATGAAAAGACCAAACATGAGAATAACTGGAATAGAAGAAGGAGAAGAATACCAGCTCAAAGGCTCAGAAAATACATTTAACAAAATCACAGAAGAAAACTTTCCCAACCTAAAAAAAGGAAATGCCTATAAAGATACAAGAAGCTTACAGAACGCCAAAGAGACTAGACTCATCCAAAAAAAATCTGCTTGTCACATAATAATTAAGCTACTAAACCTACAGAACAAAGAAAAATACTAAGAGCTGCAAAGGAAAAAATGTCAAATTACCAATAATGGCAGACGCATCGGAATAACACCAGACTGTTCAATGGAAACAACAAAAGCAAGAATCACAAAGAGAAAACTCCAACCTAAGGAAACCAGATACATCCATGAAACCTAAACAATCGATAACCCCACAGAAGAAAAACCCAAAGAAGGAAAACACACACAAGCTCCCACCAAAAATAACAGGAAATAACAATCAATGGTCATCAATAACCCTAAGTATGAATGGATTCAATTAACCTATAAAAAGATACACCCTAACTCAATAGATAAAAACAGAAGCCATCCATCTGTTGTATGCAACATACCTCAACTTCAAAGACAGACACAGGCTCAGAGTAAAGGGATGGGAAAGGACTTTCCAATCAATGGGCTTAAGAAACAAGCTGGGTAGTGATCCTAATATCTAACAAAGTAGACTTCAAACTAAAATAAGTCAAAAGACACCATAATGGACACTACTTATTTATCTCAGGAAAAATCCACCAAGATGAAGTTTCAGTCCTGAATATTTATGTCCCAACAAGGGCACAACTAAAGCTTAAACCTCACATCAAACCCCACACACTAATAGTGGGAGACTTCAATACCCCACTTTCACCATTGGATAGAACAACTAGACAGAGACTCAACAAAGAAATAAGGGATCTAAGAGATGTTAAGACCCAAATGGATTTAATCAATACAGACCCTTCAACCCAAACACAAAAGAATATACATATTTCTCAGCACCCCATGGAACTTTCTCCAAAATTGACCGCATACTTAGTAATTAAAGCAAATACCAATATATAGAAAATTTGGGAATAACTCCCTGTATCATATCAAACCACCATGGTCTAAAGTTACAGTTCAACAACAACAAAAAACACAGAGAGCCTACAGACTCATAAAAACTGAACATCTCTCAATTGAACCACCTCTGGGTAAAGGAAAAAATTAAGAAAGAAATTAAAGACTTCCTAGAATTTAATGAAAATTAATCCAAAACATACCCAAACTTATGGGACACAATGAAAGCAGTACTAAGAGAAAAACTCATAGAACTAGATACCTGTATAAAAAACCTAGAGAAATCTCACACAAGAGACCTAACAGCACAGCTGAAGGCTTTAGAACAACTAGAAATAAAATCACCTAGAAGGAGTAGATGGCAGGAAATAATCAAACTTATGGTTAAAATCAATACAATAGAAACAAAGAGAACAACATAAAGAATCAATGAACAAAAGAGTTGGTTCTTTAGGAAAGAGATAAACTCTTATCCAAACTAATCAAAAAGCAGAGAGAGAATCCAAATTAACAGAATCAAAAATAAAATAGGGGATACAACAATAGACACCCAGGAAATTCAGAGAATTATCAAGTCATACCTTGTAAGTCTATACTCCACTAAAATGGAAAACGTAAAGAAATGGACAGCTTTCTAGACAGGTACCACTTACCAAAATTAAATCCAGATCAGATTAAAGACCTAAACAGACCTATAACCACAAAGAAAATTAAATCTGTTATTAAAAATCTTCCAAGTAAAAAAAAAAAGCACAGGACCAGACAGTTTTAGTGCAGAATTCTAGCAGACATTCAAATAAGAACTAATACCAATACTGTTAAACTGTTCCATACAGTAGAAGCTGAAGGAACATTGCTGAACTCTTTTTATGAGGCCACAATCACCCTTATTCCCAAGACACTCAAAGATGCAACAAAGAAAAAGAATTACAGACCAATCTCCCTCATAAACATTGATTCAAAACTACTCAATAAAATTCTAGCAAACTGAATCCAACAACAAATAAAAAAAGTCTTCCAACATGATCAAGTAGGAAGATGCATCCCAGAGATGCAGAGATGGTTTAACATACAAAAAACTGTGAATGTCATCCATCATATAAACAAACTGAAAGAAAAAAAAAACCACATGATCATCTCTTTAGATGCTGAAAAGCCTTTGACAAAATTCCACACTTCTTCATGATAAAAGTCATGGGGAGATCAGGATTACAGGGAAAATACCTAAACATAATAAATACAGCAAGCCGACAACCAACATCAACCTAAATGAAGAAACACTCAAAGCAATCCCACTAAAATCAGGAACAAGACAAGGCTGTCCTCTCTCTCCTTATCTATTCAATACAGTTCTCAAAGTTTTAGCTAAAGCAATAAGAGAACAAAAGGAGATTAAAAGGATACATATTGGAAACAAAGATGTCTATCTCTATTTTCAGATGTTATGATCATAAACATAAATGACTCCCAAACTTATGCCTGGGAACTTCTACAGCTGACAAACACCTTCAGTAATGTAGGAGAGTACAAGATTAACTAAAAAAATCAACGACCTTCCTATATACTAAGGATAAAAGGGCTGAAAAAAATAAGGGAAGCACTATCCTTTATAATAGCTACAAATAGCATTAAATATCTTGGAGTAACTCTAACCAAAAAAGTAGCACATCGTTTTGAAAAAAAATTTAAGTCACTGAAGGAAGAAATTGGAGAGGATATCAAAAAATGGGAAGATCCCCATGCTCCTGGATAGGTAGAATCAACATAGTAAAAATGGCAATTTTACCAAAAACAATCTACAGATTCAATGCAATCCCCATCAACATCCCAACACAATTTTTTTACAGACCTTGAAAGAAGAACTCAACTTCATATGTAATGACAGGAAATCCAGGATTGCCAAAATAATCCTGCTCAATAAAATTAAAAAAAAAAAAAACCCTCAGTAGACATCACCATTCCTGACTTAAGCTATACTATAGGGCTACAGTGTAAAAACTTCCTGGAACTGGCATAAAAATCAAAGACCCCAAAATTAACCCACACACCTGATTTTTGACAAAGAGGCAAAAAGTATTCAATGGAAAAAGATAGTATCTTCAACAAATGGTGTTGGTATAACTGGATGGTAGTATGTAGAAGAATGCAAATAGATCCAAACTTACCACTCTGCACAAAACTCAAATCCAAGTGGATCAAAGACCTCAACATAAACCCAGCTACACTGAACTTAACAGAAAAAAAGTGGGAAATACCCTCCAATGCATTGGCACAGATGACCACTTCCTAAATATAACACCAGTAGTACAGACATAAAGAACAACAATCAATAAGTGGGACTTCTTGAAACTGAAAAGCTTCTGTAAGGCAAAGGACACAGTCAATAAGACAAAATGACAACCTACATCATAGGAAAAGATCTTCACCAACCCTACATCTGACAGAGGACTGATCTCTAAAATATATAGAGAACTCAAGAAACTTGAGACCAAAAACCTAAAAAATCCAATTTAAAAATGAGCTTCAGAGCAAAAAAGGGTAATTCTCAACAGAAGAATTACAAATAGCTGAAAGGCACTTTAAAAATTGTTCAACATCTTTAGCCATCAGAGAAATGCAATTCAAAACTACTTTGAGTTTCCACCTTATACTTCTCAGAATGTCTAAGATCAAAAACAGAGATGACAGCTTATGCTGGAGAAGATGAAAAGCAAGGGGAACACTCCTCTATTTTTGGTGGAAGTATAAACTTGTACAGTCACTCTGGAATGCAGTATGGTAGATCCTCAGAAATCTGGGATCACTCTCCCCAAGGATCCAGCAATACCACTATTGGACATATACTCAAAGGGTGCACATTTGTACCCCAAAGGCATTAGCTCAACTATGTTCATTGCAGCATTATTTGTAATAGCAAGAACATGGAAACAACCTAGATGTCACTCAAATGAAGAACTGATTAACAAACTGTGGTACATTTACACAGTGGAGTACTACTCAGCAGGAAAAAATGACACCTTAAAATATGAAGGCAAATGGATGGATTTGGAGAATATCCTCCTGAGCAAGATATCACAAGCTCAGAAAGAGAGGCATGTGATGTACTCACTCATAAGTGGATTCTAGACAAAAAGCAAAAGAATACCCAAGCTGCAAACCACAACCCCTGAACAGCTTGGGATCAGAAGGAACTTACAATAGACACCCAGAGATTCCCCTAAGAAGAGAAAATAGAAAAGCTTGCCTTAGCAAATTGGGGTCTTCTTGGTTGCAACCAAGAAGAGTTGGGAACAAATCATGAAATAAAGAGATGGTTGAGTGAGAGGAGCAACAAAGAGGGAGAAATAAAGAGATGGGTATCTTGATATAGGAAGTAGACCAGGTGCTAGGGAAACCTCAAAGAACTCACAAGATGTCCCTGACTAGGTCTCCAACCAATAGTGGAAGGGATGGCTAAACAGGACTTCCCCTATAATCAAATGAATAACCACCCTAAGTGTCATCACAGAACCTACATCCAACAATGAATAGAGGTGGAGGCAGAGATCCGTGGCTGAGCACTGGACCAAGCTCCTTGTCCAGCTGAGAGCAGGGGAAGAGAGTCTGTGTGAGCAAGGGGATAGGGATTATGAGGAAAATTCCCAAAGAGGCTTGCTGGAACTCTGGGAGCTCACTGAATCAAGAATAGCCATTGGAGATCTCTTGGGAAGAGGAGCTAGTCCCTCCAAGGGTAGGCAACTGTCGATTGGCATGGCCAGTATGTGTAGCCATGAGGGGTGATCAGTCTATGTTCCTGTGTGTGGGCTGGCACCTTGGAGCCCATTCCCTGAAGAGGAACACCTAACCCAGTCTTGACTTTGGGATGAGGAAATTGGACTTGCCTGGAGTGGATGTGCCATGCTGAGCTGACCCACCTTGGAACTTCTTGCCCTTTAGGTGGAGGGGATGGGGGGATGGAGAGGGGGGAGGCTGAAGGCTGACTGGAGGAATTGGTAGGAGGAAAGGGAGGGGGAGTAGGGGGATACATAGATAAAAAAGACATTTTTATAAAATAAAATAAAATAAAATAAAATAAAATAAAATAAAATAAAATAAAATAAAGAAAAAAATAACAAAAAAAAAAACTCTCAATGCCAGGAATGAGCTACATCTTGTTGAGTAGCTGTACAAAGGGTTCCCATAGAATCCTCTAAGCTATTCCTTGGGCTATTGGTTATTGTATATAACCTGATGGTAACAAGCTTGAGCAACCATTCACTTATGTCATCAAACATTGAAGAAATGAAACTGGAGCCCACCTAGAAGCTTTACTCCTTACTAACTAGCGTTAATGGTGCTGGAAGGTATTCTACACATTACTGGAAGTAAAAAGTAATCCTCAATACCATCCAGCTACAAGCCCTGTGACCATCAACAGCAATGTGCCTGTAAGAAATACTGTGCAATAGAGGCAAGAATGTTAGGGAAGTAACCAACTACTCTTTTATTGAACTTAAGGCCCATTCCATGAGATAGAATCCACATCTGACACTACTCAAGTGGCCATGTACATGAGACTAGACAAACCATAGGACCTGGGAGAAAATCTACTATTATTATTCTGCTAAAGAAACATAGCATAAAATGACTCCCAATGACATACAGCCACACCTTGCTCAACTCTCATCAGAGAAGTGTTCTTTTCCAGTGGATAGCAATTTACATAAAGACCCACAAGTGAACAATATGCAGAGAGCAAGAGACTTTGGAAGACTCAGCTTTAAATGGAATGTCTTCTCATAAAGCCTCTACTATCAAGGCTCAGGGATCCATGTGGAAGAAGAGGTAGAAAGATTATAAAAGCAGACGTGATGAATGACTCCAAGGAAGCAGCATCTGCCTGACACAACAGAACTGATACGCATATGAACTCACAGATTGTGGCAGCAGGCACAAGATCTCATTACGTTCAAACTGGACCAAGTCCCAGATCTCAGAAGGGGAAGTGAGCATCAAAGTCCTACTCCTAACCAGGAAGCTATTTGCAATTGATACTGACTAGGAAAAAATTAGCTTTCTAAAATGGCATTTCACTACACTCCAGAATAGGCACCATGCCTAGAATTAGTTGCCAATGTAAAATAAACTCCATGTTTGGTTTTTCAAAGGGTGGGGCTTTTGTTTCATTTGCTCATTGGTGTGAGAGAAATACCTGACAAGAAGCAACTTCAGTGACAAAGAGTTGACTTAGGTTCACAGCTTATGAAAGTACCATCCATGCGGCAATGTATACATGGCAGCAGATGGCTCTATAGGCATGTTCAGTGGAAGATGTCTACATGCAGTAAGTTCAGTCATTTGGATCAGAGAAGCCAAATCTGTGGAGAGCTGCTTTCAAGAAGGGGTCTGAGAATAGGGGTCTGTCCTCTGTAATGGAGGATGGGCCTGCTTCTTAGGCCTTAAGGAACAGCTCAAACTTATGAACCCTGAGTTATTCATGCCGTGGGAACACAGATGTTCACAGCAGTATCAAGGACACTGTGATAGTTTATCAACAGAAAATACCTTTCCCAGCACACACTGAGAAACTTTCCCAGGCTGACCCTGAACTGTGCCCACATGGGGAAATATTCACAAGTTAACTCAAAGGAGTCTGTCCTTAAATACTAACATTGCTGACTTGTATAAATATCACTGAGCTATCCATTAAAGTTGCCTTTCGCCAGCAGAGCATCTGGTCCTCCCATTCTTTCAGTCTCTCGCCCTATCTCACTACAGTTTCTGCAGCTGGCTGTGGCACAAATCCACACAGAGAGAATGTAGATTAGAGGTTGTTTCAGAGTAGGAATAATGGGATGTGGTACCAATGAGTTTTAGGGAGGTGGCTCTTTACAAGAAGGTGAAAATATTTCCAAATCAACTGTGGTAATGATACTAACATAAAAGTCACTGAAATAATCATTTAAATGGAGAAATTATCCTCAAGTCGTCTCTTAATACTATGAACTAAAGAGGTAGTTGTCAGATATGGTCTCCATTGTGGGAATGACACTGGTAGCTGGGTAACAGGGATCATCAATAGGGCAGATGGAAGCAAGTGACATGAGCCCAATTACTTAGGCTCAAATCCCAGCTATAGTAACTGCAGCCACACAAGCCTGCTGATTAGTTGTATTGGGGGTAGATTTTTGGTTTTTGTTTGTATGTTTTGTTTTGGGGGGTTTTGTGTGTGAGAGAGAGCTGGAAACGTGTCTTCTTGTAAAGGTGTTTGCCACCATGCTAGGAAACCTGAGTTTAATTCTCAGAACCTACATAATAGAAGAAAATAACTTGACACCAAAAGTTATCTACAGATCTCCACAGGGGCACCATGGCATTGGTATTGAGTTCACACACACGCGCGCGCGCGCGCACACACACACACACACACACACACACACACACACACACACACACACTAACAATAATAATAATGACAATAATATTAATGTCTAGAGAGATGTCTAAGGGGCTAACAATATTGCCACCTTTTCAGAGCCTGGGTTCCATTCCCAAAATGCTCATCGTAGATAATATCAATCTGTAACTCCAGTTCTAGAGAATCTAATGTCCTCTTCTGTATTTCATAGGCACCAGGCACATGTGTGATCTATATTTGTACATGAAGGCAAAATACTCATACACATAAAAATATAAGTAAATTTTTGTCTTAGTCCGAGTTTGTCTTGCTGTGAAGAGTTGCATGGCAACTCTTATAAAGGAAATATTCAATTGGTGGCTTACAATTCCAGAGGTTTAATCCATTATCATATCAGGACGTGGCAGAATGTAGGCAGACATGTTACTGGAATAGGAGCTAACAATTTTACATCTTGATCTGCACGCAGTTGGAAGTGGACTACTCACACTGGCATGGAAGACCTCAACGTCCACCTCCACAGTGACACACTTCTTCCAACAAGGCCACACCTTCTCTAACAAAGTCACATCTTCTGATAGTGACACTCTATTTGGAAGCTATTTTCTTTCAAACCACCAAAATCTTTTTTTAAAAAAAATGTATTTTTAATTAAAAAAAAACACTTCTCAGTTTACTCACAATACAGGGAGATGATAGTTCTCTCTAAACTATCTATACATGTAGAAGAACAATGTTGGGAATGGAGAATTTCTGCGGGGAGCCTGACTCTGCAGTAGAGCTGTTTAGCACTGTGATCACCACTGTCATTTTCTCTGTCATCATCAAGTGATGTACAACATTCATGAAGACGGATTTAGAAGAAGAAGCAACTCACCTGGGGAAACTTGTACAGCCCCAGAAGTCTGGCCATGGACACAGACAAGGATGACCGAGTGTCTCCAACCAGGGCAGCCTGAGGAGAGCCATGCTGACATGTGTAGTTGGGGATGGGCTCCTCCTGCCTTGTGAGAAAGCTCATTGTCTCATGGACGGCTCCGTGCACTGAGTCCCCAGAGTTTCGAATGGAGAAGCCCAGTGTCAAGTTGGGCAACAAGTGATCATTCCTATTAATCTCCTCAATGGCAAAGACAAAACTCTGGGCCACCCGGTAGCCCCACTTGGAAACACTGAGGAATAGAGAAGCCCACATTATCACTCGTGCTGAGTAAATTGAACAAGAACAAACACAGTATCATGAGATACAAGTAAAACATCCATATCCACAAATGCTTGCACACAGACGTGCACAAGAACACAGTTCAGAATACTCAAAGGGAATCCAGATGGAATGTGAGGACAGTAATCAAATGGGACAGTTTCAGAAAACTAAAGATCTATTAAATAAACTTGGTGTGGTAACACATATATTTAATCCCAGCACTCAGGAAGCAGAGGTAAATGGATCACTGAGAACTGGAGACAAGCATGGTCTACATAGCCAGTCCCAGGCAGCCAGAACTACAAAAAGAGACCCTGTTTGAAGGAAATCTATTGCACTCTATGGTTGGTTACAATTAATAGTAACTAATATCTATTTTACAAGTGCTGTACCTAAGAGCCAGAAGTCAGGGAGAAGAAATGTGAGATGCTGATTCTGGACATGACTTGGTAAATATGATCTCATGGAAGCTATAGGTGTCTGAACTGGACCTGTACAACGTTGTGTGTTCATGTGTGAAAATATGTCTGTAAACCCACACATGCTACATCACATGAAGGTCACAGGACAAATTAATGAGTCAATTCTCTTCTTCCAACTTTATGTGGCTTTCAAGGAAGGATCAAATTCAGGTTATCCATCAGGCTTGCTTGCAAAGCACTTTACCCCTTAAGTCTTCTCACTGGCCCATCTTCACCTTATTTTTGAGGTTATCTCACTGAGCATGAACCTCATCCATTCAGAGAGGTTAGCTGGCCAGACATCTTTAGGGATCTGCCTGTCTTACTGGTCCTTAACCTACAGGGTTGCAAACGCTCAACATATTAAACTATCATGTGGATCTTATGCTTTTACAGAAAATACTTCACCAACTCCGACATCTCCCCAGACCCTAAGACATTCACTTTCAGTTTCTCCTGTCTCTACCTCCCATGTTAAATTGTAAGTGTTCACATCACTAAAAAAAAATGCAAAGTGATGGGCTTGTTGGTGAGCTTGATTAATCATTCTATGATGTATATGTTCATTAAGATACAGCTTTGTACCCAATGCATACATACACTGGCTTTAAAAAACAACATGGGCCCAGGTATGTTGGCACACACTTGTGATTCCAGCACTCAGGTTGGGGAGGCATGAAGATCGTGAGTTTATGATAGCCATGTCACTGTCTCAAAAAAAAAAAGAGGCAAGCCAGTGTGGTGGTTAATACATGTAATTCCATATTTAGTGCTAGCCAGAACTATACAAGGAGGTCCAGGCTAGTCACTGCACAAAATTATTCATTTAAGGTGATATTAAATGTGAAAATGCAGAAGTGAAAAATCTCTTGCATTTGTGGCTAAATACAAAATGACAATGGTTACTTTAGGAAACACTCTTAGCTGTTTGACTCAAGTCTCATTTTGTACCCCAAACTTGCTTGAAACTATCAATGCTCCTGCCTCGGCTTCCTGGTTGCTAGGAGTACAGTCATATACCCTATAATCAGCCAGTAAAAAAATAAAGCTAAACACAAACATTTAAAAAGAAATAATAACCAAAAAGGCTGTTGAAACTACTGCGTGCAACAGTTGTTGGAAAGGCTAGGACAAAAATGAGCAAAGGGGGGCTGTGTTTATGGCTCAGTTCATTAGTTTGATCCCTAAAAATTGAGTGTTGTTGTACACTCCTATAATCCCAGCACCCTGGAGGTAGAGCAGGAGGATGAGAAATTCAAGGTCATTTTTTGACTACCTAATAAATTGGAGGCTACCTGAGACTCTTAGAAAAAATTACTAGCTAAAGGAATACAGTCGCTAGCCATGGTAGTACACACTTTTAATCCAAGCACACCAGAGGTAGAGGCAGGTGGATCACTGAGTTTAAGACCAGCCGTGTCTACAGAGAGAGTTGTAGGACAGCTAAGACTATGTAGAGAAGCCCTGTATCAAAAAAGGAATATAGTTCAGAGGAATCATGGGAAAAATCTATTATTTACACATTAATTCATTCAACAAACACACCTACCTAAAACTACTTTATATACCACAGATAAATAGAAGAAATAAGAATCCCCATTTGACCTGTGGGACACATTCACTACAGCCAGTACATTAGCAACCTAAATTTCAGTCTAGTACAAGCAAGAAAGACAAACAGAAGTGATATAAAAGAAAAGCAACAGAGCTATTGATCTATACACAGAAAAAAGTGATGACCATCTAGCTGGGATTCCAAGAATCAACCTTTATGTAAAGCCTGTAAAGCTGTTTGGGATTTCAGAGACTCCTATCCCACATACAGCACTTACCCTGAAGCCAGCAGTTCAGCTGGTGGGGTAATGAAGTCAGACAGGGTACCCTTAGAGAATCGAAAGATGGAGAAGCTGCCCCCAATATTATATCTCCAGGACGGTCAAAGTAAGCCCTCTGTGTTGGCAATAGCCAGGCTCTTGGTCCAGAAAGAGCAGACCCAGATAGACAGCCAAAGAGAACAAGGAGAATCCACAGCCACATGCCTGCTCAGGGCCAGGCAGCCAGTGACAGAACATCCCCAAATTGGGCAGAGGCTAGCAGTGAAGGGGTATTTTATCTGGGAGATTGTCCTTGATTAAGGACCTGAGGCTAAGACCACACCGGGAACTCTAGGCATGCAGGTTGTGGGGAGAATATTGATCATGAAGTGATGGAGGTAGGTGGCTACTAAATCCCAAAGCCATTTAAAGATAAATCCCCTTCTCCTGAGTGCTTAGCCTCTCTGTATCCAACAACACAGCTCTGGGCATTCTCTGCAGGCTACAGGAAAGGCAACAATGGATCTGATTATCTCCTGAGGGACTTCCAGCATCAGGAGCAGTTGTTCCCATGGTACTGAGGGCACTGTTTTGGAGAAAGGCCTCAGGTTGGTACAAGAAGAAAATAGCCCATGATCCCTTAAGCTTCACTGGCAGCATCTAGAGAGAGGTATCCCAAAGTTTCACCAGGCTCTGAGCTAATCCTCAAGCACTGAAGCAGAGGATCTCAGGCAGGATGGAGCCTCTTCATCTCCAGAAGGCAGTCTTTGATGGGGTATGTCTTTGTGGTTAGGACGATGGGTCCATGCAGCAGAAGGAAGCTGAGTAGTGCAGCTCCCCAGCATGGAAAAAGTTTAGCAGCTCTCTTTGAAGGAGACTGTTCAACATTCCCTGTCAGTAAGGTCAAGGTCATTTGATTTAGAACCATTGTGATTTAGTGTCTCGTGACTCTTCCTGGAGAGGTGTGAACATATATCTACTTACCCACACAGAACACTAGTGATAGATCAAAGACATCCAAGTATAGTTTGGAAACAGTGCATTTATTGACTTCACTTAAAGAAGCATGGGTAACTCTTGTCCAGTTTGCATCATGGAAAAAAAAAAAACACCTAAGCTCATGAAAGCTGCATCCCTGAGCTCTTTCCTCAACTTGAAGGCATTGCCACTGAAGAGTTTCTGGTTGCCCCGCCAGTTGCTTATTGTTTATATTAGCTTGTGGGGGAGCCTTATGAATCTTATAAGTTTCTAAATTTCTTGAGTCATAAGTGAAGGACTTCCTGAAGTGTTTTAATTACCTTCGTCAGTTTAGTGAGCTTTCCTCCAGGAAAGAGTGCTTTGATTCAGAAGAAACAGCTGCACAACAGAAAAATATCTGTTTAGATCCAATCATAAACCTTTATTAACTAAAAATGAGTCTCAGTGAGGATGTGAAGGAGAGATGCCTCCACCATTAGAGTGACTGTCACGCAAGCAGGAGGGACTGAATTCAGATCCCCAAGTAAAGGCAAGGTGGGTATGGTAGCCCCTGCCTGTAATTCCAGCCTCAGAGTAGGCAGAAGATTCCAGAGCAAGCTGATTAGGTAAGACTTGCTATATCAGAGAATTCTGGGTTTGATTGAGATACCCCATCTCAATTAATAGAAAGGACAATCAATCCAGGGAGCAATCCAGAAAGATCCCCAAGATCAATTTTGGCTCTCTTGGCATGCATACTTACAGCACACCCACAGACATGTACCTTCACACATAAGGACATGCATGCACAAACACATGCACAACATATACATGAAAATGAAAAAAGATCCCAAAAAATGATGTGGTGAAATTAGTCCTTAAACTTTCTTTTGAGACAGTCTCACAACATGGCCCATGTTAGCCTTGAACTCATGATCCTCCTAACCAGCCCCCCAAACATTAGGATTACATTCATTTGACAATATGGCCACCTAACTTTGTTTATGTAATAGATTATGTATGTAAATGATTTTTTAAGCTATTATTGATGTCTTATTTAATAGACACTGTTCAAACACATCTTGCCCAAGGGCCAACTATAAATTAAAACACTGAATTTATAGAAAGAGGATTGATTCTTAAAAGTTGTCTTCTCACCTATATGCACACACACACACACTAAATTAATAAATAAATAAATGTAAATTTTTAATTAAAAAATAAAAGGAAAAAAGTTAATTAAATAATTAAAGGAAAGGTGGATCTCTTCTCAATAAAACTCATACATACTTATGGGGAACATTCTAGAACTTACCTCTTTGGAGAAACACTACTTCAAGTAGAAATCGCAATGAGGGGGTAACTTTTAGGCTTGCTAAGCCTCTGCTTCATCACTAATACATGAGAACACAAACATCTGACCCAGAAGGAGCAAATAGAAACCAAGGTGTTTTCTTTCACCCAAAAGGACTTATTTACATAGATCAGGATGTCCTGATTTTGGAATAGCTAACATTTTGCATCACATGATTCTTTGTGCTTAGGGAGTGTCTGGTGCATTGAAGAATACATAACAACATATGAATTCTAGTATGAATATGCATTGCCCCCATAAACAGCCAATGTGTTGCAGGCTTGGTCCTCAGGGTGATCAGACCATGATGGAACTTGATCCATTATAGAACCAAAGACTATACAGATATAAATTCATTTGTTGTAAGACTACTTCCAAATGAAAAACAAAAGAGAGATCCAGGACTCCCTGCTTGCACAGACTGGCTAGGAGTGTCTTCCCGTGTTCAGCCATCTACACACACAGAAGCTGCATCTGTGCTTATCTTGATATGGCTTCCACTAGCAGCAAACCTATCTTTCACACAATGCTGATTTTTGCAGACATAAAGAATGCATGAGGTATGGAGTCATGGAGAGCTTCCACAATACATTTATTTATTCATTTATTTGCTTTTATGTGGATGAGCATTTGCATATATATCTGTGCACCACATGGAAAAAGTGATCTCAGAGGCCAAATGTGGGTGTCAGATCCTCTGGGACTGGGGTTACAGGTGGTTGTAAGCCTGTAGCTGGACGCTGAGAACTGAAACCAGATCCTCTGAAAGAACAGAAGGTGCTCTTACCACTGAGCCACCTCTCCAGGCCCCACTCAATTTTTAAAGGAAAGCCTGAGAAGTCAGACCATTTGTAAGATGATAAGATTCCCTGTAGGCAGTCTATGAGAGAATAATGTATGAATCTACAGAGATAATGCCAAGTTCACTAGAGATACCAGGAAGTTCTAGATGCCAGGAATATGAATGTCTACAGAATGTCACAGGCAGCCCAGGAGAAAAGTCACGTGGGCTGAAGCCAAAAAAGCCATAGAAACAGAATTGTCAAAGCACTTTTGGAGCTTACATTGTTCCCAGAAAATTTAGGGAGTCCACCAGAGTCATCAGGGCTCCTTAGTCTTCTTATTCAAAGAATTAAAGAATGAACTCAAAAAAAAAAAAGTTGGGGACAATTTTATTAAAGTTTAAAAGAAACTCCAAATTAGACTAGTTGTGACGTTTTTCAACTGTCAGAAGGGGTAAGGTAAAGAAGAGAAGAAAAGAAAGGTGTGCCATTTGAGATTTTAGGCATGGAGGTCAGCCACAATGGCAAGAAATTACCCACATGGTGGGAAAGAGGAGGTTTAGAGAGAAAGTGAAGCCCAAAATATTAGGGAAAGGATCTTGGAAGAGAGATAAAGGCTAGGCAGTTGGTGGCACTCACCTTTAATCCCAGTACTCAGGAGGCAAAAGCAGGTAGATCTCTGTAAATGCAAGGCCAGCTTGGTCTACAGAGAAAGTCCCAGGGCAGGCTCCAAAACTACACAGAGAAACACTGCCTAAAAAAACAAAACAGAGGGGGGCGATGGAAAGTTATGCCTTTATAAGTCCTAAAGGTTTTGTACTGACTTCCCTATGGATTGGGAACTCAGGACCAGGTTGGAAACCAAGTTATACCTTTAGCTCATTATAATTATTCCTCCTATCTTTTTGGTGTGGCTTAAAGAGAATTAGCCTGGTCTTATGGCTAGGTGATTGACTAACACAACTACACAGCTGGATTAACTCTTCTGTGTATGGGATAACTTTAAATATTAAATCTTCACCCATGCTAGAGAGCTTTCTACTATAACATTATGCCACCACATATCTACATGCAAGACCGAGCTACAGGACTTAATATTTGTCTTTCTGAGTTTCATATCTCTCTGTCTGTCATCTATGTCTCCTTCCCTCCCTCCCTCTCTCTTTATCTCTCTATCACTACCTCCTGAGAGTATCTCACTATGAAGTCTTGGATGGCCTGAAACTAGCTAATATAGATCAGGCTTGCCTAAAACTCACCTGTCTTTGTCTCCCAAGTGCTGGGATTGATGGTGTGTCTGCCCCATCAGCAGGGCTACATCTCTCCTTTCCATGTCTCCATTTCCTCCATTTGGAATGTGAATATTTGTTGCATTATTATATTTGGTAAGTATGAAGTTTGTTCTTTGCTTTTGGGGGTACTCACAGCTAAAAGCTTACCACGAGTCTCAGAGAATACTCTAGACTTGGACTTTTAAGAAACAGCAGAATTATTGAGACATTAACACTCTTGGAGATTAGCCTTGCTTTATAAAGATGAGCATGAGCATGTGGAGGTCATGGGTAGAATGTTAGGAAATTGTTATCTCATGGTTAAAGGCTTGGTCCTCAACAAGTTAGTGTATTGCAGTGGGGTTTCTTAGTCCCAGGAGGCCAGAGGTCTGAGACCCACAGACCTGCCGCCTGAGACCGCTTAGCTGCCCACCACTGCCACTCAGGCCCCTAGAAATGACTTAGACGCTTATATTAACTTTATGCTGTTTTGCCTATGGCTCAGGCACATTGCTAGTTAGCTCTTACATCTTAAATCAACCCATTTATATTAATCTGTCTGCCACGTGGCCTATGGCTAACCTGTGTTCTTTACATGTTGCTCCTTGGGCGACTTGCTGGATCTGCCTGATTCCACCCTGTTTCTCCTACTTATTCTCTGATTTCTCCTCCTACTTCTTCTATGGTGCCTGTCATGGCCCAAAACAGCTCCTTTATTTAAAGATTGATATTCACAGCATACAGAAAGACATTCCCACATCATTAGTGGCACTATCCAGACATGATAAGATCATAAGGGCACTAGCTGCATCATTAAATCCATGGTGATGTCATAGTTCAATGTGCTATTAGGAGCTAGAGTTTCAATGAAGGCAGAAGACCACTGGTACTGTGCTTTTAAAAAGTGTCTCTTGTCCGTGAAACCTTCCCCTCTCTTTCTCGTCCTGCATTTTGTACACTATGAGGTCAATGCCTTTCCACTAGGTAGAGGACAAGTAACATTCCGTACTCAAACTGATAGCATCCCCAGACACTGCCAAATGTCCTGTTGGGAGGAAGGAAAGAGCTCATCACAAACTAAATGCAGTAAGTTGGAGACTCTCAACCACTGGTTTCTCTTGTAGTTCAGAAGATCATGTACCCCAGGTCTGGGATTCCATCAGATATCTGTGAGATAGGGATTGAATGTCATCTGTCCTTTAGAAGTTCCATTGATTTTAGAAAACTTCCAGCATTGCATACATAACCACCACTACAACCTAGTTCCAGAATATTCCCAACACTTCAAATAGAATCCGTTCCCTATACTCCCAGTCCTTGTTAGCTACAGTAGGTCTACTCACAGTAGGTTCTACTTTTCAAAGCCTTGGCTTTGAATTTGGAATTTTTTGCATTAAATTTCATTGGGAGAAGGTTTTGGTTATAAAAAGTTTGAAGCTGGGAGTTGGGGTTTGGGGTGGCAGTGCCTCTTTAGTTCCAGCACTTGGAGACAAAAGCAAGTGGATCTCTGAGTTTGAGGCCAGCCTGATCTCCACAGAGTTCCAAGACTATATGAGACTCTGTCAAATATATGGATACAGATATAGATATTTGAAACATAAATATATTGTAATATATAAATATGTATTTATATTTATATTGGAAACTTCTTCCTGACTCCAAGCTGCTTCCCAACAGATCTGAATTTGAGGTGTCCTGTCCCATGTGTAGGTAATCATCCTGAGTCTACAAAATCAATTTTCTCACAAGAGACATTTTGAAAGGAGTTAGAAATGCATACATGAGTCATCACTGCCCTGAAGGGCCAAATCAATTTAACTACCAAGAAAATTAAGCAGATGATCCATGGCATTGCCCTTGCCCTAATTTACACTTAAGACAATAACAAGCCCTCTGTGTTCTCATTTTGTTTTCCACCCTAAAGCTGCTTTGCACTGTGAGTACTAACATGCCACACTCACACTCCAGAGACCAGCAGCCAGCAGGAGGTGACACAAAAGAAAGCCCTGACTATCCCACTAAAGTGACCCTTCCTACCCTCCAAGGACTTTCTATTTCCAGGTCCATTTATACTCCCAGAGAACTATTGGCTTCTGATGAACCAAAGTCATATCAGTCTACTCACATGGTTTTCCAGGTGTTTTGGAATTATTTGTTTCTAAGCAAAGCTGTGTTACACTTGTTTATGCTGCATTTGTCTAACTATGTAAAGATGTGTTGCAGAGAGGTGGGGTTAGCAACTAGTTTACAGGAAGTAGTGTAGGGTAGCTTAGTGTGGGTTTCTCAGTCAGGCCATGTGGAAGGAGAGTAGCTTATAGGACACCGGCTAAGAGAGGAAGTTAGCCAGTTGCTACTCTCTCTGAACTCAAAGGTTTTTATCCCAGCCTTATAATGATGGAGACTTAGTTCCATTCGCCTACAGTGGCAGCAGCAGAGCCATTGTCTGGAGGAACAGAATTCCTTAGTAGCCTGCAGCTGAAGTGCAGCCACTGTGATGAAGCACTCATCCTTAGTGCCAGAAACAGGAGTGTGTAAACCATCTAGTCAATGCTTATATGGTAACAAGTCCAACCCAGGAGAAAAGTCCTCATTGCCTTCCTCAACTCACTTTTGTTTTGTGACACTATTCCTAAAGGAGTATGAACACAGAGCTTTTCTATATTGAAGCAGGGCTGAAAGTCAAAGAAAATCATGGAGACATGAGAAAGGAGCCCCTCACTCCAGATTCTGGTTGGATCCTCTTGCCAGCAGAGAAAGAAGCAGGAATTCCAAAACAATCTGCTACATTTATTGTCCTCCTCAAACTATAAACCTGTAGTTTTCTCAGAATCTTAGCAGAATTCCCATTTACAAGCAAAGAAAAAGCTCTTTTAGGGCCCTAGTAGCTTCTATTTTTACCTTATCAGATTATAATTCCATGCACAGCATCTCTGGAACCGTCTCTCTTCTCTCTCCCCTAAAAACAGAAAGAATAGGGATTGGGGATTCCTTAGCAGCTCTTTGAGATGTAACATTAAGAACCACCAAGATGGCATACATGGCTAATACTAAGACAACTGCTTGCTCTCCCTTGGGTGTGTCTTTTCCCTACTCTTTCTTGGGAAGCACATAGCTCTATTTGAATATGTCTTGATTCTGACTACATTTTTTTTCTCTTAACTCTCATACTTCAGCCTGTATTAAAATATCTTTCCGGGCTGGAGACATGGTTCATCGATAAAGAGCAACTGTTCATCTTGCAGAGGACCCAGGATCCCAGAAACCACACAACACCTCGCAATCATTGGTAGCTCCAGTTCCAGGGAACTGACACCATCTTCTGATCTCTACTGGCAACAGATACACAGTGCTGTACATGCACATATGCAGGCAAAACACAGACACCTTTTTTAAAATTTGTCTTTCATAAAAATCCAACTGGAAATTTGGAGGGCTGGAGAGATGTCTTACAGGTGGAAGAGTTGACTACTCTTCAAGAGGACCCAAGTTCAATTCCCAGCACTCAATGGAAACTCACAATTGTCTGTGACTCCAGTTCCATGGGACCTGACACCCATGGTAAAAGAAGAATGCATGTAAAATAAAAAATAAGTTATTTTTAAAAAATATACAGGGGCTGGAGAGATGGCTCAGGGGTTAAGAGCACTGAGTGTTATTCCAGACATCCTGAGTTCAACTCCCAGTCACTACATGGTGGCTCACAACCATCTATAATGAGATCTGGTGCCCTCTTCTGGCATGTGGTCATTTTTCTGCATTCGGAACACTATATATGTTAAATAAATCTTAAAAGAAACAAAAGCACAAACAAACAAAAATAAGGAAACAAGAAAAACTCTGTTTCATTAATCTGCTACTCCTGAAATCTTTTATGGAAGCCATGAATCCTAGTTTGGCCTAAGTGGAGATTCCATAAACTCATGTAAACTGCTCAGGCTACTGGGAGGGGCAGTGATGTTGTATCTTTGACCCATCCCCACTGACAAATAGAAATAGAAGCCCAAAATAAAATTCCTACACTTCCTTTGTTTCTGGGAGGTATTGCTTTGGAAATATTTCCTTTTACGAAGAGCAAAAACTTTACTCTGCTCCCTTAAGAGTTAATCCAATAGACCAGGTTAAGAACCTCACGTGGACTGCCCCAAGGAAGGTGAGTCCACTTTACAGTGTGCTTTTTTTTCCCCATGAATCCCCACCCTTAATTTGGTCCCTAAGAGCTGAGCCACCATGAGATTCAATTTAGTCTACCCACTTTTAGATGCTGAACAGAGCCTAAGCATGCTTTTTAAGCTTCCTAAAGGGGGCTGTAAGGGTAGCTTGAGAGTTAAAAGCACATGGTTTAATCCCAGCATGTGGAAAGCAGAAGGATCTCTACGAGTTTAAGACCAGCCTGGTTTACAGCAGGTGTCCCAGGATTCCAGGACAGCTAAGGTTACACAGAAAACCCTGTTTCATCAAACAAACAAACAAAAAACAGGGTTCTGTTCCCAGCTCCCACCCGATGGCTTACAACTGTAACTCCAGATCCTAGGGAGATCCAATGCCCTTTACACTACTAAACACAGTGTATAGATATATGCAGACAAACCACTCATACACATAAAATGAAAATAAAATTTTACCAAATACCAAAACTTGCTATCTAATATTCTTTCTAAATAAAGCTCCTCTCGCTTGCATGTAGATGGCTGTACGGCATATGACCTCCTGCGACCTCATCTCAAACGGTATGGCTCTTGCTGTTCTCCATTCTCCTTTCCAGGGAGCAGTGAGATTTATAGCTTACCTGCCCTGGGGTTTTCACTTTAAACTCTAATAACTTGTCTGCAAACTGTTTTGTGTCTGTTCTTTGTCCTCACGCTTCCATTTGTGCTGTTTTTAAATTATATTATTAATCAAACTAAGAACTTCAATAGGGGCCCCTGATTTCCTAGGTATCATATAATGGCTCTGCTGGGACTCCCCCAAGATTTCTGGTAATATTTGTTTCACTTTTGAGGGGCGGGGGATGGGGTGACAGTGGCGGTGGACATAGCCCTAGCTGTCCTGGAACTATCTATGTAGACCAGGCTGGCCTCGAAGTGGGAGATCTACCTGGCTCTGCCTCTCCAGTGCTGGAATTAAAGATGCTGCGCCACCACTGCCCGCCTCACCTTTTCTAGGACAGAGACAAGGAACCCTTCCCTGCACCTCTAATGGCTCTGCTTACCTGCTTACCTGCTACAGGTAATAAATCTTTGTCGACATTATTTTTTTCTTGGCTGTATTGTTTTGGTGAAAGCCAAAGACTTTGTACTCATGAAGATGTGAATTCACTGTGTTTGGTGACAGTGAATGTCACACCTATTCTACTGCTGGCTGCTACACTGTGGTCCCATTGCCTGGTGTCGGCATTTCCTAAATTTTCAGGAAATGACAACTCAGTGAATGGAAGCATATCATCTTTGAACATTGTGCTCAATAGCACAATTTCAATGCAAATGTTGATTTTTATACCGAGGTAATAAACACGGCCTGGTAACGGCCTGTGACTGATCTTCCGGGGATATCTTTGGTGTTTGGAGTTAAAACTTGTGTACGTGTTTTATTCACGGCTTTCGGGTTAACGGTTGCGTTTCCAATAAAAAAAAGCAAAGTCAATGCTCCCAGCCAACCTCTCTAGGACGTCCTGGCATTCTCAACACCAGCCTCTTCATCAAACACGTCAGGACTTTTCATGTCTGGGAAACTGTTATCAAGACGTTCCCCACTACTTCTCTCAACTTAATCAGGTCTTATATTAGCCGTTCAGTCAGTCAAAAATTCTTCAGCAAGGATGGGAAATAAGCAAAGGACGCAACTGCCAACGTTGAGAACCTAAGAGCGGAGACAAAGAGGGGGGGGGGGAATGAGAGGGGCGCGCGGCCCTCTGGGAATTGTAGTTTCGGGAGACACACTACTCGAGCAGAAAACCGTCCTCTCCGGCGCCTGAGAGGAGGCGGGGCGAACCCGCGCGCAGCCTTCTGGGAGCTCTGGTGTTGCTCTCAACTTTCCTCCTGAGGTTCGTGATAAGTGAAGAACTGGGTTTGATTGTGTTCGGGTTCTGGAAGGCATGCTCCAGATTCCGAGCCTTGCTGCCACAGCACCGGAGCGCTGAGCAAAGGGGTGAGACCGGAAGCACACGCACGGGCCTCTGGGAGATGTAGTCGGTGCGCAGGCGCACTCCCGAATAGTAGCTGGGGACTTTGTTTTGCGTTTCCGCGGTATGATGGAGGTGTTGGGTTGGGAAGGGGTCTGAGGCCCCAGTCAGAGCAGGTACCCGACCGTACAGATGCGTGTGGAGTTCTCTCTGCTTCTTTAGCCTTTCGGGTGTCACTTCGGGGTCCGAGGAGGCAGGGCTGGCTTCTAGAGATTTCGGAGTCTTTGGGGTTGGAGCTCGGCCCTGGGGGTCCAAGCCTTGTCCCAGGACTTGGAATCCCCGAGTTTGGAGCAAATAATGCAGTGATTGAAAACAACCTGTCTTACCAAAAAAAGGGAAGGGCTTCTGTCCCAACTTCCCAGCTGCCTAGGACCCAGGAAACACACTACCGTATTAAACAAATTGAGTGCCTTGCTGGGTGTCAGGCAACATTCTCACGTTTACATTAATACTGCGAATGTGGAGTTGGAGAGATGCTGAGTAGGGTGTAAGCATGGAAAACTGAGTTCGAGTTCATAAGTCCATGTAAAGCCAGCCGGATGGTGTGCTAACTTGTGTCCATAATCCCAGGTTTCGAAGCGAAGGGAGAATTCCTAATATCCAACAATGAACAAGCTTCTACAGTAGTAGATTTCGACATGATTTTTTTTTCAAAATGTCTTTAGTGTGTAATTGCTCATTTACCATGCCCTCCAATCACCCATCCCAATTTAAGCCTCCTGTATTGTTACTCCCCTTTAAGCCTTTATACAACTTTGTTCTGTCACCACTCCCTTGAAATCTCATGCCGCCCTTACACTCACACCTATGGCCCCTTACAAATTTACTGGCTTCTATAGGTATTTCAAATGAAACACACATTTCCAATTTCCGAAGATTCAGTGCTGACACGCACATCTAAGAGAAAACATGAAGCTTAACTTTTTAGGTCTGTATTACCTTCTAATGATTGTTCCCAGCTCCATCCATTTATCTGTGTATTTAATAATTTATTTTTTCTTGGTAGTTACATAGTATTCCATTGGAGAATATGCCACATTTTCATTATTTATTCATTGTTTGATGGACATTTAGGCTGTTTCAATTTCTTGGCTATTGTGAATATAGCAGCAGTTATCATGAACAAGCAGGTATCTCCGTAGTAGATTTTTGGGTATAAACCTGATAGTGTTAGAGCCAATTAAATCATAGATCTATTTCTTGTTTCTTGAGGAACCTGCACCCTGATTTCCATAGTGACTATACCAGTTGTACTCCCTGCAACAGTGAATACGTGTTCCATTTCCCCCACATCTACATCAGCATTTGTTGCTAGGAATATATGGCTTTTTCTCCCATGTATGAGTATGAGGGGTGTTTTTAACACATGTATGTATGATGTATGTGCATCATGTACATGCTAGGCATCCAAAAAAGTCAGAAAAGGACATAGAGGCCACTAGAACTGGAGTTACAAACGGCTGTGAGGTGCCACATAGGTGCTGGAACTGAACCTAAGTTCTTTACGAAAGCACTGAGTGCTCTTTATTAGATTAAGCATACAGGTTGAAGCATCTCTAACCTGAGAGTCTTACATTTTTTGCACATTTTAAGCAAGATTAAAATCTGTGCAAAAATTCCAAACTTCAAAAAATCCTTAAAATCTGAAACAGTTCTACTTCCAAGCATTTCAGATAAGAATGTCCATGAGTAATTTCGGCCCCACAAGTGGCCAGGCTGACTTTTGCAGGTGCTATTCTCCTCCTCACTGCCCAGACACAACTACTGGGAGAACAATTTCTGGTGGATCCCAACTTGCCCATAATTCTTTCCACTTTGTTGTTGATTCTTTGTTGTTAACAACATTATATTTTGTGGCTCAGTGGTTAACAACACATGGAAAGGACACAAGTAGGATTTTCAGTGTATACCTCAGGTGACCTGTAACTCTAGCTCCATACAAGAAAACAGATATTCCAGATCCAAAACAAAGCATCTCTGGAAAAATTGTCCAATGTATTTTTTTCTGACAGGAAAATTAGGGGTGGTGTCTGGCACTTCAAGAATAAGAACATTGTAAGTTTCTGAAAATGCAGGTATGAGAGGTATGTGAGGCAAGTGATTTTCATTCCTATGACAATACCTACTTAGACGAAAGAGAACAGGGTTGGGGAAAACTTGAGTCTGGGCACTGGTATCTCAGCGCAACCAATGACTTGAAAAGCAACATCCCTCCGTCCCCAAAATGTGGGGAGCACATGGAAAGGGAGAAGATGAACACAAATGATTAATCCAGTGACTAATAGAAAAAACTCTACAAATGCCAGAAATGCCTAAAGGCTTTTAGTCACAGTTGAGGACTCATTGAACATCAAAAAAATACACACAGGAGAAAGAAGACCTTATTCAAATTGTGAATGTGAGTTTTTTTTTTCCAAAACAGTTAAGCACTAACTAAACACTAAACAATCCACACCGGTGAAAAATATAAATGTTCTCAGTATGAATCTACCTTCAACCAGATTGTCCCACTGATTCAGCAACAAAGAACTCACAAAGATGAGAAGCCATATGAGTGTAGTAAATGTGGGAAATCCTTCAGATTCTCTTTCAACCAGCATGAGCAAACTCACAGTTGAGAAGCCCTGTGAGTGCAGTGAGTGTGGAAAGGTCTTTCATCAGATTATTCACCTCACCCAACATCTATAAATCCACTGTGGAGAGAAGCCCCATCATTGGGAATGTGGCAAAGCCTCCTGACCAAACACAATCAAATCCACACTGAAGAGAAATCCTGTGAAAGCTATGAGTATGGAAAAGCCTTCACAAAGGAGAGAAGCCTTATTATTACAGTGGCTATGTCAAGGCCTTCAGCCATAGCTCAACTCTTAGAAAATATCAACAAATTTATAAAATGGAAAAGCCCTATGAAAAACCATCTTGCTCCCCTCATTCAACATCAGAGGACCCACACAGGAGAAGATTTATGAATGTAGTAAGTATAGAGACAGAGTTCCCTTCTCATAGAATACCACATGATTTACACCAAGGAAAATCCTTATGAGTGCAATGAATATGAGAAATCCTTAGACCATAGCTCATCACTCAACCAGTATGAAAGAACACACACTGGGTAAAAATCCCTATGAGTGTCAGGATTGTGGCAAGGAAGACAGTCAGAGCATCCAATCTTACTCAGCACCAGAGGATCCACATGAGAGAAACCACACAAGTGAAGGGACTGTGGCAAAGCCTTCACAGGCAGCTCTTCTCTTACCAAACACCAGAGAACTCATACCTACTCTACATGAGAAAGCCTTAAGCCAGCCCATCCAGTACTGGATTCACCATTGTCATACTCATGAGAGCACAAATATACATAAGCTGTCATGTACCATACTCTCCTCAGAGATGTCAGAAATGGCAGTGACCATCAAGCTCAAAGTCATTCTTGGATCTAAATAGTAAGAAAATGTGTACACCATAACACTGAGGTCCGGTCAAGCTTGAATGCTCATTAATGTATTCTAGTATCTACAAAGAAGAAATTGAACGAGTACGGGTTGGTTGACAGTTTTTGTCTTCACTTATGTTCAAGGATTCATATTTCAACTCAGAACTGTTCAAAGGGATAAGAACATTAAAAGAACTGAATGAAGTCCGAATTTGTTATTATTGTAGGTCATACTCTTTAAGTGGTGCCTAAGAATAGTTCAAGTTGACTCTGATAGTCCTAAAAAATAAACAGCAAAGTGTTTCCAAAATAAATGGCATCTTCATAAAAATTTCTGTGAATACTTGACTGTCTCAACAAACAGTTAATTTTTTAAATAAATTGAAAAGATTATATATCAGTCAGAGGTACAAATTTTAGTTCCATATTCCAAAATATCAGCCTACTGAAAACAAAAATTAAGCTAGGTATCTTAATAATTTTACAACTAATTAACTAATGTACGCAATAGAACTTAAAGGCTTTGTATGAGAAGATGTCAGATATAGAACTACTTACATGGAACCTCACAGATTCATAGTTGACTACACTATTCTCAAATTTTACTTTGGAACACGTGAGTATTAGAAATGCAGGTATTGCTGTTTCTACAAAAGGGGAAAGATTTATTCAATTGTTAAATACCATTTTGTGAATAATCCCTCACATTGGTACCCTATGTTCTCTAAGATTTGGGGGGGGGGGGATATACAAATGATCTCTTTCCTGAGGTAGATTTTCATTGTTTATCTCAATGTCCCGTAACCTATTATTTTTGTTACAATTTTAGCATTTGTATTTAAGGTCTGAGATAGCCCAGACTAGCTTTGAACTTGACTGTGTAGCCTAGGCTGGCTTTGAACTCTTGGTTCCCCTGCTTCTGTCTCCTAACTGTTGGGAATACATCACTACATGCTTTTGTGTCCAACTCGGGTAAGCTCTTGGGTTTTTATTAGTGGGGTGGGGGGGGTGTTTTTGAGACAGTTTTTTAACTTTGGAGCCTGTCTGGGAACTCAATATGTACATTAGACTGGCCTTGAACTCACTGAGATTTGCCTGCTTCTGCTTCCCAAATACAGGGCTTCAACGTGTGTGCCACTGCCACATGGCTGAAAGTTTTAATATTTAGCTTCAATACTTTCTTCTTATATTTAACTTGAAAGTCCACAATATTTTGTAGAGACGCAAATCTACTAATCATTTTCTAAATCCACAACCTGTAAATGGTGACTTGTCAGATTTGTTAGAAAGAATATTGGCTAGTTTCTGCCCTCAACTATCGATAGTGTTTATATCAGACCATTTTATTTTGTAAAGATAGTGCTAAGATAGAAATTTCTAATTATTCTGAAGTTTCTCATCAGTGTTTATATCAGTTTAGTAGTCACAATGCTAAGTTCAATTAACTTTTCTTAAGTTTCTCTCGGAGTGGGATGTTTTAGTCTTCCAACACTGTTCTTTCGTATGCCTTTTTGGAATTGAAAGTTTGAAATGTGGGATATGATGGCACATACCTATAAACTGAGCATTAAGGAAGCTGAGCCTAGAATGTTGCCTAGTTCAAGGCCAGGTTAGGTTAGATAGTGAAATCTGTCTCCAAAACTGTAAAGGTTAGAAATGTAACTCAGTGGTGTGCATGAGTGCTTACTTTTAGCATGTACTACAAGGCCCGGGATTTGAACCCCAAACAGGAAAAAAACTAAACTGAGCTACACATGTATGATACATATGAGTGAAGATATTGTAATAAAATCCATTGTATGTTAGCCTAAACATTGTTCTAAATGTAACTACACATAAACACATACACACACCTTAAGAGCTGGCATTTAATAAACATTTATAATCTCAGCACTGTGAAAGCAGAGGCAAGGGAATCACAAGCTCAAGGCAAGCATATGCTATACAGCAAGAGACTCTCAAAAATATAAAATTTAGTTTAAATATCAAAACCAGCCTAGTTGGTGGCCTATAATCACAGCACTTGGGAGATCAAGACAGGAGGATCAGAATTTTCTTTACAAATTTGAGGCAAGGTTAAGATGTGAGATTCTCCCTATCCAAAAAAAAAAAAAAAAATCCATACCTATAACTACAGAACTCCTCAAAAAGCAGGTGCAATTAGTTTAGTATAGTTTAGTATTTACTCATGTGCTCAGTGTTATCATTCTGACATACAAAACTTATGTACTGGCTATCTTTGAAATATAATGTGCTAATCAGCACATCAGTTCATTGGAGCTACATTTCAGATGATCACCTCATTTACTGCTTAACCACTTCAAACAGGTGAGCAAATCAAATATCAGAAGAGGCACATGGGCATTGCACACCCTCAGGAAGAAGTATGTACACATGGAAAGCATGGGTGCATTTTATGGAATGTCAGTCACAGCTGGTCTGGGTAAAGACTGCATGGATATCCTTTTTATTTTTGTGCCTTACCTGAAGTTCAACTTTACAGTAGGAAGACACAGATCTCCCACTGGTTCACTTACCCGAAAGAAGCTAAAGAGGTTGAGTACTAAGATGTAGTACAGGAAAATCGATGAGAAAACAGGCTGACCAGTCTGTACTTTCAGTGGAGTTAGGAAAACACATTTAGACTTTTTTAGCACCTAACAGGCAGTGCTAGGATCTTTACAGGCAATGTGGCTCTATGGTCACTTTTCTCGATAGCAGCAGTTTTCAACCTTTCTAATGCTGTGACCCTTTCATATAGTTTCTCATGTTGTGGTGACCCCCAACCATAAAATTATCCCGCTACTTCATAACAAATTTTGCTACTGTTATGAAGTGTAAGGTAAATGTATGATATGTAGGGTACCTGATATGTGACTCCCAAAGGGCTCATAATCCACAAATTGAGAACCAATGTTCTATGGCTTTGTGGGTGATCTGAATCTTCTCCCAGGTAAAGGGATTCTGCATGTCCCAGGAATCCCATGGGAAAAAAGCCATAGCAGGGATTGTGTCTGGATCTCAGATTAACGCTCAAGGAAGCAGCTGCACAATCACACAACAATGAGCTATAATATGACTGAAGAAATAAATACTTTATTATGGTAAGCCTCTGATTTGGGGGTTACACAAATTACCTCCTCAAACACTGACAGAAAGAGACAACTTTCCATATCTTCAGGGCAATTATGTTTTAAGGCAACAGAAATAATACTGTAATCTGAAGTTAAAGCAAAATCACAAGATCACCTATGTTGGCCACGTTTGCTTCTCTTAGCTCAGATACAGATCATTTCTTCAACCTTTGTTAGTATTTTTTAAACCTGTTTCAATAATACCCCCCCTAATAAATACATTTAACATGGTAGCCAGCTCTCATATTAGATACACAGCTGAAAAGTTTCACAAAATGATACTTGCCTTTACTACATAATGCATTCTGATCTACTTTATTCTACTTCATTGCTTGTAATGTCAGTGGCCATCCACTAACTGGATTTCACAATTCACTAATGGGCTAAAACCCACAGTCCAAAATGAGCAATTTTTTTTATGATCTTTGCAAACAGCTTTATAAATTAAAAAGACATGTGACTTGAAATCAGAAACAGTTTTGCTCTTGAGGATTCAGAAGTAAACCTGACATCACATATTTCCAAATGGCCAAATAGCAAGAACTATGTGTGAACAAACAGGGAGCTCAAGGAGCACCCAAGAAAGCGCCAACAGATCACAGACATTAAGGCAACTCAACACTGTAAAATGTCAAATGAGCAGAGTATGTGTGGTACTAAGACACTGCAGAAATGGAGTTTTCCCTCACATCTGATGGCTTACAGAATAGGACAGTAGCCCAAGGTGTGTTTCTAAGATGAGAGCTTCCAGTGGGCCATGCCGATTTCTGTTCCTTTCAGCCCATCAGCATAGATAGCACAGGAAGCCACCACCACACATGAGCCTTAAGATCACTGTCATGTCATGGGACACTCAACAGCAGAGCTGCTCATCCTTGCACCTCAGGTTGTACAGAGAAACCACTGTCAGTCCTCTTACTGGCAAGCTTTGCTTGTGGCTTCGAGGGACTCTGGGTGTGGCTTTTCTTTTTTTCTAACTCTTGTGGTACTTGACCACAGCCAAGATGATCTGGAAGGGTTCTCAGCAGTCCTGACTCACACAGCATGTCTCAGTGCTGTGGTTCTTGTGATGCTCCATAAGGTTCGAGATCCATGCAAAGGCCTCCCCACACTCACTACATGTGTAGGGCTTCCCTAGGGATGCATCAGACTCATCAGCTGCAGGGCATCCCGCAGAAGTTCCTGGGTCCACCCCAGAATCGTGACCATCCGCGTGAATCACCTTTCCTGCATCAAAAGGCAACTTGTAGCTGTTGGTGCTGGAAGGACACTCAAGGTCCTCTTCATCCTCATCATCTGGATGAGGCCTCTTTGTCCCACTGCCCTGATGTGGGGTATCCTTGTCATGGGCTGATTGCCTGATGACTGACTGCCTCTGAGGACTGGCAGGACTTGAATCCTCGTTCTCAGCATCCAGAGCCTTCTGAGGTTGCTGCTCCTCCTCCTGGGCAGTATCTACTGAAGTGCTAACAGGAACGTCCCCTGAAAGGCTCTCCATCAGTGCATCCCCCATGGAGACTTCTTCACACACATCTCCTTTGCTTTCTTGCTGTCCAGTGCTATCTGAAACAAAGTCAAAATGTGAGCAGTCATACTTCCTAGGCTCTGAGACAGAAACTGACTGGAGCAGAAATCAAAAAAATAAAGTATGAGACCCAAAGGGCTGAGCACAGGGTAAGGGGCATTGGATAAAAACAATGACATGCACAGCCTAACCCTCTTTACAACTGAAGATATCACACAGCAGCTGAGAGCAGTATCACAAGCCTCCCAAGACCCATTATCTGTTCTCTCTCCTCCCAATCTGTATGCCTTTCTTTAACAGTCTGAATGTCTGCTGAGCTCACTGAGCTCATTCCCAAGGTGTTTAGAGGTTAAGGTGGCCATGTGTCCATTCTGGTCAGAAATTCAATTGGTGAGGAGTCTCCTTCATGCTCTGCTGGATTAAGCTCTGAAGCAGCCTTTCTGACTAAGCTGACTTGGCAATGTTGGGTACAAAGCACTATGAGAGGGTTCAGGGAACACATCTGTCACCAGTAAGGACCAAGTGAGTCTTGGTAAGCCACCCAGTTATTCCCAAGGCCCTCAGTGAATCATCATAGTCTCTGGTTTGGCCCTGGAGTCAGCCTTGGCCAATGGAACAGTAGCATGTACACAAAACATGGAGAGGTTTGGTATGTGTTTGCCCAGTGGGATTCTCCCCATGAAACCCAGCAGCATCTGTAAGAAAGCCAAAGCTAGCCCTTTGCAGGAGTGACAAGAAAAAACTGAGGTCCACAGCCTCAACTCAGCTCTACTGAGAGCCAGTGTCATTCCGGCAGAGTATGGGAGACCACTGGGACATTTGAGCCCAAGAGAAGCCTATGGATGATGGTGGCTTTGTGTGTGGCCCTCAGAACCACCAAGAAGTAGAAGAGCTACAGAGCTGAGCGCAGTCACTTGACAGATCACAAATGTGTAGTCTTTTGGGTGACATGTTTTAGAGGAGTTCATTATGCAGGAATAATGAAATGGCGTTTTGTCCCCACACAGCAAAAATCTTTGCTGAGGCTAATGGTAGTGTGAAGAGCCCCATCAGCCTTAAAAAAGAGTTGTTGCCCTTTATGCACCCCCCCCCAGGCCCCTATCTATCACCAACTAACTTGACCTCACCTAGAAAGCTGCCTCCTGGCAGTTCTTCCACCACACAAGATTCTTCTGGTCGCTCTGTTTCCGGCTTAGAAAATGGACCAGCCTGGAAAAACTGACACCCTGAGGTTTAGAGAGAGAGAGAGAAAAAAAAAAAAAAAAAAAGAAAGAAAAAAGAAATGAAACACACAAAGAAAGCTAAGAGGCTTTATGTCCTATTGGGTCTTTGGGACCCAGATTGCAACTACCTTTTCTCTGCATTAGGACAATTCCTGCTCACCCACCACCACTACCACCAAAGCTGCCTTCAAGTTAGAGCTCCTGGAAAACTGAAGTTTCTAACGAAGGCAGCAGAGGCAAAGAGAAGGATCTTATGTGAGGCTGAAGGCTGCCTATGAGCAGGTAAGAAAAATGTACAGAGGAGCAAAGTTGAAGACATAGTATAAAATGGGCTCAGTAGCATGAACATGCCAAGCATTTGTGAGATCTTGGATCAATCCCCAGTACCAATAAAACGCACAGAATTAGCTAAGAAATAAAAGAGGAAAAAAATCCTCAGGAGTCTAAATATGAGCCTTCCTACAAAAAAAAACTTTAGTGAAACATTATTCCACAGGCTCAGCTCTGCACCATCAAGGTGGGATAGCTATAGAGTTGGAGCCAACAGGCCTTTTTGAACCCAGATGTTTCAGTTCTCACAGACCACAGCTGCAAACAAAGCCCCAGAACCCAAACAGAACTCAAAAATGTAGATCAGGACAAGTGGAGAACCTGGCAAACAAATCCTAGTTCAAAGATACTTAAAACATGTTCAGCTCAAAATGCTTAAATCACCCTTGGTGCCCCGATTACAGTTCCTAGGACAGTTAGAATTTTCTATGCCAACAGTTCTGGAAGAGGATGCAGGATGGAACATGTGGGAGGCGGGTCTCACCCCACAGGAGCAGCTTGCTATAACTGGTCAGGTTATCCTCTGTGGAGTCCAGGTGATCCCATTCCGACTGTCGAGGCTCCTGTGGAAACGACAATTGTTTCTGAAACAGCAGCTCTGACCCACCCCAAGTTACAATGAGGTTCTTCTCCCCTTGGGTTTCCACAGAGCACCTTTCTTAGCCGCAGCATTGTAGATGTTTGGGTTAATCCTTTGCCGTGACTGAGTATTAATATTGAAAGAAGGAGCAACGTTCAGAAGGGAAAGACCATGTGAGTGGCTAGACAAGATGCCTTCACCCACCTTTGGCTCGGTTATGGCAGAGTTGGTCTCTCCATTCTTTTCTTCCTCTTTTTGCTCTTCATCCAGATGCACAGATTCCAAAGTAGGCCAGGCTGGAAGAAGGGGAGCTGAGGAGACAAGTTTTCAATGGCCTTGTATTTCCAAAATAAGCACATCATATCTTACTGTCTCCCACACAGGCCCCAGGACAAACATAGAAAGGTCCCAAAGCTCAATGGACACTACATTTGTCTGCAACTGACAGAGCAGGATAAACACAAAAATAAAAAAACAAAGACAGTTGGATGGTGGTGGCACATACCTTTAATCCCAGCATTCAAGAGACAGAGGCAGGAAAATCTCTTGAGTTTGAGGCCAGCCTGGTCTACAAAGTCAAGTGTCAGGGCTACACAGAGAAACCATGTCTTGAATTAAAAAGAAACAAAGACACTGAAGCTCATTAGTAACCCTCGAAATGCCAATTCAGATCACAAAATGAAGGACTCCATTTTTTTGTATCAACCAGATTGGTAGAAATGTTAAACACACACACACACAAGGCAAGGGGGCACCCTCCTCTGCTGGCTTTAAATGTATCACAAAGGTGTATGTGCCCTCCATCCAGTGGTTGTTTAAAAGCCATGCCACACGAGTGCCCACAGTAAGGCCATAATACTGTAGCCCATTCCTAAAAAGCAAAATGGAAAGGCTAAGAATATGGAACGCTGAGCAGCTGAGGAGCTAAAACTTTGACCACAACTGCCTTATTTGAACAACAAATGAGAAGGCAAGAGTATGTCATGGTCCTACAGACCTTCTGTATACATGTGTGATGTGGAAAAGGACATGAGGTTTACACTCAAGAGCCTCATGCTGCTAATGGGCACCCTCCTATGCTGGCATTTAGTTATATCTACAATGAAATTGTTGATAACTATGTAAGACTGATAAAATCTGCAAGACAAATTGAGCAAAAAAGATTTTTTTCAAAACACATCTACTAGACACAATGATCTACAGAAATAAGTCCCAATTACAGCAGAGATCCATGCCTTGCTACCTGACCTCCCCCTGGATTTCATGCCTTCACCACATCAACCTTTCCCAAACAGACCCCATCCCTTTCCTCAGTGAAAGCCAGCTGAGGCTAGGGAACTGCTGATACTTACAAGTATCACGGCGTACAAGGATGTCCCTAGGTCTTAGGTCTCTGCTGGGACTCAACAACCCACGTGGTAGCAGCAAGGGCTCGGGACACCTCTCATAGTCTCCCTCGCTGAATGAAGATGATGACCCACCCGGGGAACACAACATCATTCCTGTGTACAATCAAGGCAACAGTAACCCCAATAGCTTGAGACACATGCTAACAACCACAGAGCAAATCCACAATGGGCCACGTACGTACCCAAGGTATGACCCAAGCCCCTAGTCTCCCAGACACCATCACCACCCATCTCTCAGGCCCACCCTTAGACATGGAGGAAACCTCCGGCTGCCAATGCACCCAGAATAGTTACCTAGTTTTTAAGAGCCTGGTACCTGCCTTTGATTGCCCTCCATTTCTCTTCCTTCCTAACATCTGGAAAGCAAATGTGAGGGCAGGAACCCAAGACAGCTGTCCTAGTCCATAAGGCAAGCCTGATGGAGAAGCCACTGGGGAGAGAAGTGGGGGCTCAGATCCCTGGTGACTGAGGAGCTCCCTTACCAGCTCAGGGATGGTTGTTTCTGTGCCCCTTAACACATGGGGTGACTACACTCTCAGGAAAGCCACGGCTGGGGTCTGAACTCTATGTTGCAGATTCCAATCCTTCCAGGACCTCCTGCCCGTCTCCTCTAAGGCATGCTTTCTTCTGGGGTGGCAGCCTCACCTGGCTCTTCCAGGATGTCAGAGAGACCCTCCACCAGGGAGGCAGCCTTCTTGCAGTTCTCAGGATACTGGGCTACCACCCAGGGACGAACTCTGTCTGGCAAAATGCCCAGGAACTGCTCCAGAACCAGCAGCTCCAGGATCTGCTCTTTGGAGCAGGCCTCAGGCCGCAGCCACTGGCGGCATAGCTCATGAAGGCTGGCTAGAGTCTGGTGAGGTCCAGCTGCCTCCTGGTAGACGAACTCCCGAAAGCGCAGGCGGGAAAACTCAAGGTCTGCAGCAGACCTCTCAGTGATGGTTTCTGCTTCTTTCTGCTGGGTGGATTCTTCCTGCTGGCTAGGTTCTTCCTGCAGGCTGGATTCTTCCTGCTGGCTAGATTCTTCCTGCTGGATAGGTTCTTCCTGCTGGCTAGGTTCTTCCTGCTGGCTAGGTTCTTCCTGCTGGCTAGGTTCTTCCTGCTGGATAGGTTCTTCCTGCTGGCTAGGTTCTACCTGCTGGCTAGGTTCTTCCTGCTGGCTAGGTTCTTCCTGCTGGCTAGGTTCTTCCTGCTGGCTAGGTTCTTCCTGTTGGCTGGGTTCTTCCTGTTGGTTGGATTCTTCCTGTTGGCTGGATTCTTCCTGCTGGCTAGGTTCTTCCTGCTGGCTAGGTTCTTCCTGACAGCTAGGTTCTTCCTGTTGGCTGGATTCTTCTTGTTGGCTGGATTCTTCCTGCTGGCTAGGTTCTTCCTGCTGGCTAGGTTCTTCCTGTTGATTGGGTTGATCCTTCTGGCTAGGCTCTTTCTGTTGTCTATATTCATCCTGGCTAGGATTTCTCTGTTGTCTGGGTTCTTCCTGCTGGCTGGGTTCCTGCTGTTTGCTATCCCCTACCTGCTGGACAGACTTCGCTTGCTGAATGAATTCTTCCTTTTGGATGGACTTATCCTGCTGAATGGACTCCTGCTGAATCAGTTCCTGCTGAATGGACCCTTCCTGCTGGATCATTTCCTGCTGAATGGACTCTTTCTGCTGGATCAGTTCCTGCTGAATGGACTCTTCCTGCTGGATCATTTCCTGCTGAATGGACTCTTCCTGCTGGATCATTTCCTGCTGAATGGACTCTTCCTGCTGGATCATTTCCTGCTGAATGGACTCTTCCTGCTGGATCATTTCCTGCTGAATGGACTCTTCCTGCTGGATCAGTTCCTGTTGGATGGAAGGATCCTGTTGAATGGGCTCCTCCTGCTGAATGAATTCTTCCTTTTGGATGAGCTTATCCTGCTGAATGGACTCTTCTTGCAGGATTAGTTCCTGTTGGTTGGAAACATCCTCCTGGATAGGCTCCTCCTGGTGGATAAGTTTCCGTTGGATGGAAGCATCTTGCTGAATGGGTTCTTCCTGCTGAATGAATTCTTCCTGTTGGATAGGTTCCTCCTGCTGGATGAGTTCTTCCTGATGAATGAACTTATCCTGCTGAATGGACTCCTCCTGCTGGATGGGCTTCTCCTGCTGAACTGGCTCCTGGTGGATAAGTTCTTCCTGTTGGATGGGTTTGTCCTGCTCAATGGGCTCCTCTTGTTGCATGGGTTCATCTTGCTGTATGGGATCTTCCCATTGGCAAGGCTCATCCTGCTGCATGGGTTCTCCCTGCTGGATGGGTATATCCTTCTGGCCAGGTTCTTCCCACTGGCTGGGTTCTTCTTCATGACTAAGCTCATCCCGCTTACTGGATCCTTGCTGTTCACTGAAGTCTTCTCTGTGGTAGGGAGGATTATCCTGTTGACCAGATTCTTCTCCCTGGTTGGACTCATCCCTCTGACTAGGTTCCAGAAGCAGGTTAGGTTCCTCTTCCAGGATGGGTTCATCTTGCCTCCTGGGTTCCTCCTGCTGGCTGGGTTCTTGCTGCATAATAAGTATTTCTCCCTGGTTGGGTTCCTCCTGCTGGCTGGGCTCTTCTTGTTGGGATCTATCTTCTGACTGAAAAGCAGTTGGTTCTGGATGGGGTGGGGAGCCTTTGGGGGAGGCCAGTGCCCTCTCCAAAGGCAGCATCTTCCCAGGCCTCCACAGAAATGCAACTGTGTCTAGCCAAGAACTCTACAGAGATGGCAAGGATAATAAGGTATCCAGGAGCGATCAGCAATACCAGGACCTGAAGAAAAAGCAGAGGACATCAACAAAACAGATGCTCAGATAGTGAGACACGTAGTAAGAATTTCTGGCCTGGCCTAGCCCCGAGATCTGGACCAGCAATCCCAAATAATCACACAAAGTCTTATATTAATTACATGCTGTTTGGCCTATGGCTCAGGCAAATTACTTGCTAACTCTTACTCTTAAACTAAAACATGATTAGCCAAGGGGCTTGGTACCTTTTCTCAGAGCAGCATTTTCGTCTTCTTTCCTTTATGTCTGCGTAGCATCTATGCTCTCTTCTTCCTCTTCCCAGAGTTTTCTTAGTCTGGTAGGCCTGCCCCTACTTCCTGTCTGCCTTCTGGCCAGTCAGCGTATAATTAAATCAGTAGGAGGGACAAATACTTACAAACAAGAGCATAATCCCACAGCAGAGACCTCAGCCATGGCACATTCAGGTAAAGAAGAATTAAGAACGGTATCTGAGTACAACCACAGGCCCACAATACCCAGGACTCATGCAAAATTATTTCTAAGCTCACTACTATCAGAATTCCAGATTTTTACTTATATAGATAAAAATTAAAGTAAGAATTGGGAAGCGCAACTTTATATGGGATTTTTTTTAAAGTCATGGGTAAGATGAATATGAATTATAAACCTAGATGAATATGCCATACAATATCAGTAAATTCATTGTTACTATGTATGTTTTATATATGATGTAGGTCACATCACAACAGACTGGATTTATCCCCAAAATAAATGTCAGTTTAACATCTAAGTATGTATTATTGGGGTTTTAGTTTTTTAAAACAAGAAGGATCTGGGTACAGCACTGTTCTTCCCATTAAAACTAAATCTCAGGGCTGGAGAGATGGCTCCGTAGTTAAAAGCCCTTGTTGCTCTTGCAGAATAACCAGATTGGATTCCCAGCATCTACATGATGGCTCACAACCATCTCTACTAACAGTTCCAGGACATCTGATGCCCTCTTCTGACTTCTGAGGGCACCAGGCATACATGTACCACATACATGAAAGCAAAACACTGCCATACATAAAATAAGTAAACCTAAAAACCCAACCAAACCCAGTACTAGCAATGTCCTTGGCAAAGCCACACGTGTAAAAGAAACATTTTTTCTTCTCCAGTTTGAGGAAATCAAACTATTACCACCACTAACAACATGACCACTGTCTTCTTACCTAATCCAGCTTACCCTACAAGCATTATTCTCACTTCTTACATTGTTGGATTCTGAAGTGGTTCCTCGAGGTCCATATTCCCTGCATGTCCTTTCACACAAACCTTGATCATACTACTTTATATCTGCATACTGCCTGTCTCCCACATTGAAATCTGAGCCCTAGGAGAGCAGGGTTATGTATAGACAGGTCACTATGGGTCCAGCAGTTTTGGCTTCTGTATTTGTTCACTATACCCTTTATAAAATGCATTTCTCTGTTGAAGGGCATGTAATATATGCCTAATGGTCAATATGGAATCTCATACCCATCTATCTGGGGCCAAGTCTGGAACTTATTTGAAGGATAAATGGAGAAAAAGAACAACCCAGCTACAGAACAACCTCACCACTACCACCTACAATGGCAGCACCCAGTCCATTTTGCCCCAACATCCTCAGATCACAGCACCCACCCAATACAGCTTAGCATTCTCTTATGACTCCTTTATCTCTGCAGATGAATAAGATGCCTGCTTTCCTTGTAGGTGTCAGGTTGAAGCTCTGTCTGGCTCCATCTTCTCATCATCTGTCCCCTATCTGCATTTTCTTGTTACTTCATCCTGTCATTAAAAAAAAAAAAAAAAAAAAAACTGTATTTCAGCGACTTAGTGTTCTAATAATTCTTATCAGATTCAACTACTTTAAAAATAAATTTCCAGTTCCCCAAACCTGCTTATCTCTGGGTTTCCTTCCCTACCTCAAATTTAAAAACATTCTCTCATTCATTCTCTTACAACAAAGAGAGCAAATGTCGAGGCTTTGGATAATAGTCTAAGCCCTTGAGGTTGTCTTGATGGTGAGTTCTCACCTCTGTCCTTTACAGCAAGGCAGACAGAGCCTTACACACACCCTGACATGTTTCTAAACAGTTTCCTTTCAGCTGACCTCCAAGTTGATCTGCCATCTTGCATTCTAGACTTTTTTTTCTTTACCTATGTCCTACCTTTGATTCTCCTGGAGCATCTTTTGATATGGGGTGTGATTCAGCTCTAGTGAGACAACATAGCCACATTTTGTTTCACCAGGCTCTGGACACAGAACTCTATGTGGCAAATGAACAGTTATGTGGCCATATAAATTAGCTTTCTTAACACCACATCAGGCACATCCACCCTACACAGAAAGTGTCCACAAAGTTATTGTGAACTTGCTAAGGTGTCCACACATATGCCTTGCCGAGGACTCATGTCATCTTCAGACTCTCACGTTCACATACCTCTAAGGGTAGAGATAGAGAGTAAACCCAACAAGTAGGTGAGGAAACCATTCACAGACTAGGTGAGTGCTAGACTCAGGATTCTGCCTGCAAACTGACACAGCTGCGCCATCCTTCTTGATCCAAATTCCTCACTAAGTCCTTCCTGCCTGGAGCTTCTGACTGGTCCTCCCCACATCTGCTTCACCACAATGGGCACTACATAAACATCACCTCTACTTCTTTTAGGATGGGCCAGGATCTCTCAATCCACTGTTTGGAACCCACCCCCTCCTCCACCTGTCCTGCTCTGAACACAGAAGAGGTATGAGGCCCCGAAACAGAAGGGACCAAAAAAGCACAGAAAAGCCTGTAGCCTAATCAGTGGAGGACCCCGTCAACCCTGGGAATCATTAGGAACCATCTGTCCCTATTTCCTTTGCCTGAAAAGAAGAACCCTATGGCAACCTGACCTGGACAGCCAGCCGCCGCCTTCATAACGCAGCCCTAGTAGTCAGGACCAGAAGGATGAGGCCATCTTGGGAGTCTTAAGAGACTTAATCCTGGCCCTAGACCTGGTTACATTCCTACACAAACATATCAGGCAGAAGACCCAGTGGGACTTCATAGCCTGAATGAAGCCCCATTCTAAATACAAATAAAACACAGATTGTAGCATACTATGATCCTACCATTTAGTGGCTGCTTTGGGGCTTTCCTGGAGTCCAGCTCACAGGTTTCAGGAGACATGGAGAATTATGGGGCAAATAGTTGTCAAGGATTGCATTCTGAGCATGAAATGCTAAAGCTGAGAAAATAAAACTAGTGGATGGGTAGATGGCTGAGCTAGGGAAATCCCAAGGTTGGCTTTAAATACCTAAGAAATCCTCATTGCAGGTTTTCGCCTTAGCTGGAAACGACTCCTTCTCGGGCCCTGTCAACAAAATACCACCTTTTCTAAGCACTAGGATCTGATAATAATCATGAATACTAATCTCAGAGGGACAGCAGGAACCAGTCACAAGGTCTCCCTGTACTCATACACATATTAACATAAATTACAAAAACTGCAAGTGTACCTCTAAAAGAATGCAAAAGCACAAGGGAACAGTATTAAAATAGTTGTTTTCTGTGGCCCCTGCCAAGAATATATTCTATATTTTCATATTAGGTCACAGAGAGTCAAACAAATGTCCTAAACAAACTGGACCTGGGTTTTTCTTTCTTTTTCTTTTCTTTTTTTTTTTTTTTTAAGCGTCATGATCACAGACCCAAATATCAGGAGAAACAAGGCTCACTGAAATATGGGGCTCTGTTCTGGTAATGTTCTCCCATAGGACATTACTAGAATGTGGAAGGTTGATCTTGTAACATCCAGTGTGGTGTCCAAAAAGCTGTCTGAGATACAAGCCCACATAAGGGAGGCAGGTCTAAGAGGATAGGATTGAGCATGGACACAGTGATGGGGTAAGAAAGAAGAGGCAAATAAAGGAGACAAAACACTGACAGATTCTGGACACAGCCTAGGAAGGACTTCTATGACCTTGGAATTGTTCTCTCTAAAAGCCAACCACAGCACCCCTTGCCTGCCCCTTCATAGGTAGCACTAGGAAAACTAATGTTTTCTTTTCCTCCCCCAAACCCTCCAGGTCAAGACAGCACCTAAGAGACACCTTGGAATTGTTCTCTCTAAAAGCCAACCACAGCACCCCTTGCCTGCCCCTTCATAGGTAGCACTAGGAAAACTAATGTTTTCTTTTCCTCCCCCAAACCCTCCAGGTCAAGACAGCACCTAAGAGACACCCTATGCTGTGAAAGGGATACTTAAACAGAGACCCAAAAGTGTCCCCTGCCCCCATACCAGAGAGGATTTCCATACTCTAAAGCCCCTTGTTACCCCTAGTCTAGTGGACTCTGCCAGAACCCTCCCCCCTTTCCCCACAATTCTCCAACCTCAATGTACCTACAGATACCTTCAACCCTGGGTCTCCAGGACGCAAAAACAGGGGTCCCAGGCCCTCCTCCGGCTTTTATACATACACACTTTTCACCTCGGTAGACTTCCTATCCCTGCCAGAACCTGCACCTAGTGGCCTCCACCCACCCTCTCCTGATGCCCTCCTCTCTTCCTCTGCTGCAGTCTCCCTCCCCGAAGAGTCCTATAGACTCTACCCCAATCTACATCTAAGAAGCAAGTGACCCCGCGCCTTCTGTCCGCTGCACATGTGAAAAACCACACCCCAAGACCCTAGCCCATCCCACGTGTCCTCCAGATAGCCCTCCCTGACACAGAATACCGCATTTCCGAGCCACAATCCCACACGTGGCACTCCTAACGCCACATGTTGGAACCACACCCCCAATCCTGCCCCATCCCACGCCACACTCGCACGATGCCCGCCCCACAAGCTGCAACCTCGCGCGCGTCAGTACATTCGCCTACAGCGGCTCCAGGGCCACACCCCCACCCAAAAGCAAGGGCTCCCAGTACAGCTCCACACGTGGGAACCATCAGTCCTACACTCCAGGCCCCAAATTCAAGCACATCAGGCCAAAGGCCACATCCCCACGCTTTGCCCTCCAGGACACAGCACCTGGGGCCACACTCCCAAGGTGGGACCCCCAAAATCTCTGCTTCTTGCCCAGCCCATACAAGGCAGCCCTCCACCCGCCTTTACACCATCAGAACGCCCACCGCCCACATTGGAGGACCAGGCGGCCAGACCCACCTGCCGCGCAGCGTTGCCCCACGGGTTCCCACGGTCTCGAACACCGAGCGGCGATGGCGGACCACTCCAGTACGCGTGCGCGGGCTGCAGCGCCGGAAACTGCGACCCCCCTGCACGCCGAGGGGCCGTTCGCCAGACCTGGGCGGGATGAAGATGCTCTGACAGCATCCCTAGTCAATCAGAGGGAAGGCTGGCACTGCTTCGCCGCCACGTGCGCCTGCGTCACTTCTGATGCCATGACAACGGAGTAAACAAACGGAAACCTTAAAAAAAAAAAAAAAAAAAAGCCTAGGACCACCATTACCTGAGAGGCGGAGATAAAGACCAGAAAATACGGGCTTAAGAAGCAGAAACACTCAGGCACCACGAGACCCTAAAAGAGTGGAGACGAAGTCTATTAAATCCAGAGATGTAAACACAGAGAAACTGAGATGACACCTACAGACACCAAAAATGGGGACCCAGCCAGCACAAATTGGAGACTTGAGACCCAAGTCATGAAGCAAGTAGGCAGACCCAGTACGGGCAGACAGAGCTAAATACCCACTGTAGAGGAAACACCCTGAGGCAGAGAGGGATTCAAGGATGAAGGATGAAGACACTGAGATCACAGACACTGACTGGGTGAAAACAGTTGAGGTTCCAGAGAGCAAACTGAATTCAAAAACCTTGCCAAATCCTTGCTAATCGCTACACTGAGCATCAAAAGATGTTGGGGCTAGACTCCTGCAGAGATAGGAAGGAAGCTGCTTTCCACAGAAAATTCTGAGAATTTTTAACTCATACCACAATCAGACCGGCTTCACTCCTGTTTTAACAATTACACCCTCCACCAGATACGACCCCTGATGTGCATGCAGTCCCTCAGTGAAGATTTGTTCTTCCAGGTTTCACAAATGTGAACACATGGCCTTTTGACATATTCTGTATGTCATTCCTCCGAGATCCATTAATATGTGTGTATAGTTTGCTCCTTGTTATTGTTTATAATTCAATAACATACCAAGTTTAAATCTTCATCAGTTGGGCTTTAGGCTTGCTTCCAAACTTTTGATATTTAAAAAATGCTATGAAAATTTATGTTGGGGTTTTTGTGTGAACATTACTCACTTTTGAATGACGATTGATCTCACAATGCAGTTGCTATGTTACAAAGTAAGCATATTCTTAAAGTTAAAAACTAAACAAACCAATGAAAAACTGACATATCCTTCTCTGGAGCTGTGATATTTTACACTCCCACCACAAGTGTATGTATGAATCCATTTTTCCACAACCTTAACAGTATTTGTTGGTTATCAGTCTTTTAGCTGTTCTGAGTATGCTGGTAATATTGTATGTAGTTTAGTTTATCTCCATTTCCCAAATGGGCAATAATGTTAAGCGTATTTTCAAGGTTATTTGCCATCTATGTATTAAGTTTCTGTTCCTGTGTCTCACCAATTTTCTTGTTCCTCAATGAATGTTGTTTCAAGAGCTCTTTATATATTGTTAACTATAAGCTGTCAGATAAAGTTTGCAAACCCTTCCTCCCAGCATATTGCTTTTTATGTCCTTACCATGCCTTTACAAAAGGATTTTAAATTAGATGTGTAATTCATGAATCTATCCTTTTATGGACCATGTTCTTAGTGTCAAATTTAACAACGTTATGATGCTCAGTCCTATGCCCTGAAAATTTGCTCCTATGTTTTTCCTGAATCTTTTATGGTGTTATCTATTATATTTAAGCCCACCATCAATTTTGAGCTATTTTTGTATATTGTGAAGTTTATGTTGAAATTCATCCCCACCCCCACCCACCCCAACCATGGATGTTTCTTCTGGCTGTTCACCTTCCCGACCAAAGCTAACTAGGTATCCATATTCCAATCCCGGTCCAACACTACTCAGAACTAATGCACTTGAACAAGCCAAGGGCTTGGTTTCTCCTTAGACACCAATACTCATATTTTGCCAGGCTGACTATGCCCCCATCCCTCAATTTTCTAGAACGGTTCACAGAACACAGGGAACACTCTTTGCCTCTGTTTACTGGTTTTCTGTGAGGATAAAAACTCAAGAACAGCTCAATGAAATCAATATGGTGGGTAAGGTTTGAGTGGGATACTGGAAGATGGTGGGCCACTCTACACACACACACACACACACACACACACACACACACACACACACACACACACACACACACACACTTGCCAAACCAACAGAGTTTCTGTTTGTTTCTGTTTTTAAGCTGAAGAAGCTTCAGGTTTTCATCTGTTAACACTCTGGTGATCAGGCCCTTTACTGATACAATCTAAGGATTCTATCCTGAGTCTTATGTCAACATAAAATGTGGTTTAAAGGGGTTCCCTATGAACAAATGACACACTTACCAAGAAACTCCAAGATTTAGTTCTGTGCCCACAAGGAAGGACAAAACTAAGTATATTTGAAACTATAGATGTAAACTGCTCTAGCACTGTTTGCTGAGAAGTCTGACCTACCTCTAAGATGACTTTTTGCATCTTAAAAAAAAATCTGTTTGAAGTTCTGTTGTGGGTCCATTCCCGCCTTGGCTCTGCTCCATTGCCACACTTTCCTGATCATTATTGCTCCAAAATAAGAATACTGGAAATCACTCACTCTCTCACGTTTTTTTTTTCTTTTTCAAAATGGTTTTAGTGACGTCTTATGCTTTGCCATAAGACCTGTAAAGATTATATAAGTTCAGCAAACAAACAACAACAAAACCAACTCGATGGAGCAGACATTATTATTCCAGGACTTGGAACTGGTATGGCATTTTGAGTTAGCAGCCTGAGTTACAAAGTTAGACTGTTTCTAACATCCTCAAGCCAACCAGCCAAACAAACAAACAACCTTGCTGAGAATTTAAGGAGAATTTCACTCCTCTTTCAGCCTAGTTACAGGAATTTGGAGTCTCTATAGTGTAATATTCAGTAACCGTGGTAACGGGAGACAAACAAAACTTCACTGTACGTTATTTGCATATGACCTTTCTAAGTAAAGAATTACCCCTTTACTCATAACATCACAGAGAACTCTGGCTCAATGCTTAATGTGTATAAAGATAAAGTCTGTGGGTGGGATAGATTATGATAGCTTTCAAATCCTGAGCCAGTCTTGCACTCTTAGGATGAACTCCTCTATTAGTCTGCTTTGCTCTCATGTACTGCAAGCTTTTACTGGGTAATATTTTTGAGATTGTTGGAAACATCTTTTGGGGTCTATTCCTGCCTCCATTATGTTCCATTATGCATGTGCTTTGCCACATGAATTTCGAAGTAGTTTGTTCACCAATAAAAATAGTTGATGTATGTACAATCACGAGTTTTCTTGTACTATCTTTGGTATTAGTGCCGAGGCAATTCTGCCTTCACAGTGAATTGGAAGGACTTTGCTGTATGGACAGGGTTAGTACCTTTATAAAAACAGATTTGGGGAGCTTGCTGGCTTCCTCCACACTGTGTGGACTCATGAAGAAGGCACTGTTTTGTTTTTTTGTGACAGTATTCGGGCTGAACCTACAGAAGCGTCCATCTTGGACTTCCCAGCCTCCAGAATTGTAGTATCTGTTGCTTATAAATTGCCCAAATTATGACCTTCTTATTAAGCAGCCTGAACAGACTAAAACTATACCGTATAACCAATGTCTGCTAACCTGTGTTCTTACCTCTTTTCCTTACTGATGTTGGTAATCTGCATTCTGGCCCTACTAACTAAGTTCATAAATGTTATTATGCCTCAGTTATATACTGGCAATTAACACATAATATTACAAAGCAGAGTGCCATAATCATCTTATTTGAAAATCAATACAAACCTCCTAAACGTCACATGTAAAGAAGTAATGATGGTAGGAAGTCTATATTTACATTAGTATTTATATATGTCATAGCCAGGCACTGCTGGAGGGACATTATGTATGTAAAATTTCATTTTCACAGCATCCTTATGAAGTATAAAACTGTAAAAATCATGGACGGTCCTTAGGAAGCTATTTATCAGTTTTTGTTTTTGTTTTTGTTTTTTTTTTTAGCAAAGGCATCAGAACGGCAAAGTACAATTTTCTTTATAGACTTTTGTATTCTAGAGTTTCTGTCCCACCAGAAACTCTCAAATACCTGGCAGCTGCTTCTCAAACAATCGACTCAAGGCTTAATATTATAGTAACTGCTGGGCCGGTAGCTCAAGCATAGTACCATCTAGCTCTTACACTTAAATTAACCCATAATTCTTATCCATGTTTAGCCATGTGGCTTGGGACCTTTTCTCAGTGCAACATTCTCATCTTGCTTCCTCTGCATCTTGCTGGCATCTGCTTCTCTGCCTTTCCTCTTCACAGAATTCTCCTAGTCTGTTCACCCTTCCTATACTTCTTTACCTGACTACTGGAAACCCACTGTTTTATTAAACTAATATCAGTGACAAATCGTTATAGTGTATGAGAACATTATCTCACAGACTTTTATATTGTTAAAAACAAATCTTATGTGATGTGTTATGGTAAGTTTTTGTAAATACTATAAAATTGCTTTATTGTAACTATAGTTTATCTAACAGTGAAACAGATCAATGGAACAGAGGATAGAATAACAAAATATTCATCAAAATATAGTTTAAAATACAGAATTACAGCTCAGGGGGAAAGAATAACTGTTCAATAAACCTCCCTGGGAAAATTACACAAGGCAAAAGAGAAATAAATTAGTGTCTCAAAACATCTATTAAAATTAACTCCAGAAAGGCCTGAGCTCTGAATGTACAAAGTGAAACTCAGAGAAAACAGTGAAATTTTAAATCTTGATATGGGCTCTGCTTAGTTTTTATTTGATATACACCATAATCCAAACACTGGCAAGTGCCATTTTTAAGGGCTCCTTTTAAAAATACATACCTAAGAGTAGGCTAAGCTGAGTTCACTAAGGCTCTAGGGCTCTCACTTTGTGTCCAGTGAACAAAGCCAAGTCAGAGAAGAAAAGAGAAGAGAGGTTAAAGGTTCCAGCTCCAAAATAAGTGAATATACAGATCTTCATTCCCACATTGGCAGAACCTGTCAAAGTAAGTGTCATCCCTGCTTAGGTGGTGGCTGTGGTTGTATACAGACCCAAATAAAAAATAATAGTCAAGAATCCAGGGGTCTGGAGAGATGACTCAGAGCTTAAGAGCACTCACTGGCTGCTCTACCAGTAGTCCAGCAACCACATCTGGCACACAATCTGATGTCCTCTTCTGGCATAAAGACAAACATGCAGATATAAACTCATATACATAAAATAAATAAACAATAATATTCAAAAAATTAAAATCAGAGCCAAGAATAATAAATGGATACATTAAAAGCAAACTTTGACTTCTGTTGGAATACTGAGCATGTGTATCCTAGCTACTTGTGAAGTACAGGAAGGAGGATCTCAAGGTTGGGTCCAATCTGGCAACATCACAAGGTTTTACCTTAAAATAAAATTCATCGGAACTTGAAAAACTAATTTTCTTAGCGCTGAAAAGAACTCAGATAAACTGAAAAAACCCTACATTTTTCATACAAAAAATAAAATACCATAATCAAAAATGTTAGCAAAATATCTACAGGCCACCTAGTAACCCAAGATAGAATAGTTGACTACAGTTATATTTTGTGGACGATATTTAGAAAAGGCAATGCAATGGTTTTACAGTTCTGTGAAAAGCAGCTCAGCATCTTCCATAACAGACCAAACAGTAAAAATGCCACATTCCGTATGTCAGATTGTAAAACTTTTTTGTTTTGTTTTGTTTTGTTTTGTTTTGTTTTGTTTTGTTTTGTTTTGTTTTGTTTTGTTTTGTTTTGTTTTGTTTTGTTTTGTTTCGAGATAGGGTTTCTCTGTGTTCCCTGGCTGTCCCTGAACTAGCTCTATAGACCAGACTGGCCTCAAACTTACAGAGACCCTCCCCCAAATGCTTGGATTAAAGGCATGCACCATCACACCCAGACCCAGACTGAGAATAGTATTTATTCAGCATGGAAAAAAGTGGGAGGAAAATAACCTATTTAATAACTTGGCAAAATAATTTAGCTTCAATGGGTAGGTTCACTTTTTCATGTGTTTATACATGCACATTTACAGTTGCTCACCGGTTGCTTAGTGCCAGGAGCCTGAGACCAGGGCTGGTTTGAAGACTTTGTTTCCTAGCTCCCTAAGAAGATGTACTGTGTGCAGGAGGTACAGAAAGTTCCAATGTTTCTATCACCATGACTGTGGTTTTCTGAGACCCATGGGGCCTCCGTCTGCCCACTGAGCCATGATGCCATCTTAAAGGGAAAATAGGCACCAGCCTCTTGGGTAACTTGGACCTGACTCACTGTATATATTTTCAGCAGTCTTGATCCAGTGGCATTAAATGGGGGTGACATTGGGCTCCAGTGTGATACAGGTTGAGCCAAGTTGGCAGTATTTTCTGAGTTCTAGCAAAAAAGAAAAAGTAGTCCCTACCTTTTTTTTTTCCTTAAATATTTCCCAAAGCATCAAGCTTTGGTATCATCTCATAAAGATGGCTGCCTGTTCCAGAAACACACTTTTAAGGTGAGTCACAGAGCATTTCTCAAGCACTGAGGCACCATGCAGCTCTCTGATCAGCCAAGCTCATCCTTTCTGTTATGTACCTGTTTCTAATATATGTTTGCAGGCTGAAGAGATGACTCAGTGGTTAAGAGCACAGGCTGCTCTTCCAGAGGTCCTGAGTTCAATTTCCAGCAACCACCTGATGGCTTGCAATCATCTTGGGGCCCTCTTCCGACCTGTAGGGACACATTCTTGGAGAACACTATATATATAACAAATGTTTTAAAAAATTATTTTTTTTACTCTGAAAAGCTTATATTTAAGATTACAAATACATGTACATATACACACTTATACATGCTCATATACATATAACAAATAATGAAAAGACCATTAATTTGAATATGAGCAAGGAGGGCTGTATAGAAGGGTTTGGAGAAAGAAAATAGAGGAAAAAAATTATGGAATTATATTGTAATCTCAAAGACAAAAATAAAAAGCACATGAAGAAATATTTTGAAAGATTTATTCATACAGAAACAAAGTAGCTGCTCCCTCAAGATGGATAAATTGAATCCCAGGAGGGCAAAGAGGCTCCTAAATTTCAAGCAGCTGAGGAAACTTAACAAAGTTCAGGGAACTCGGAAATTTTTAGGATTCCTAAGGCTCCTCCCCAACATAAAACCTCCTTAGAAAGGGAGATTAATGACTGGTCCTCTACAATGTGAGTTACCAATGTTCCAGTAAGTAACCTGACATCATTTTCCTGGGAACAACACCCTAACTTTCTAGTTCACCAACTTGGATCTGAATATATTCAGCACATTTTCTGTTTTGTCATTTTCTGTTTGTTTTTTAAAAAAAAAATTCCAATATCCCCTACTGCCCCCTCTCCTGCCCTTTCTCCCAGTCCGCCCCCACCCCCTTCACTTCTCAGAGAAGGCAAGGAATCCCAAGTGGAGTCAGTTCTGTCTGGCATATCCAGTTGAGGTAGGACTGAGTCCCTCCCCCAAGTATCAAGGCTAAGAAAGGTGTTTTCCCGATAGGCATGGGCTTCCAGAAGCCAGTACATAGACTCTGATCTAAGTGCAAGAGGCTCCAGAAACTGACTATGCCTTTCAACCGTCATCTACATTCAGGGGTCCGGATCTGTTCCATGAAGGTTCATCAGCTGTTATTTCAGAGTCTGTGAGCTCCCAACAACAGAGGACTGCGTACTCCGTGGGTCTCCCCATCATGATCTGAATCCCTCTGCTCATGCAATCTCTCTTCCCTCTTCTTCAGCTGAACCAGTAGCTCAGCCCTGTACTTAGCTATGAATCTCTGCATCTGCCTCCATCAGCTGCTGGATGGCAGTTCAATAATGGCAATTAGGGTGGTCATTCATAGGATAATAGGGAAAGTCCAGGTTATGTTCCCTGTCCCCTATTGTCTGAAGTCCTAGCTGGGCTCATCTTGTGGGTTCTTGGGTGTTCCCTGGTAATGGTTTCTCACTAATTCCACAATGGCTCCCTCTATCAGGATGTACAATTCTTTGCTCTCCTTCTCTGTTGTTCTCCCCCAACCCCGCTCTACTATCCCATTCACTCATGTTGTCGTCTCACCTCCCCTTGCTCTCCATCCCCCCCATCATACTCTCCATAAGATAGCAATTTTCTCAGTAAAATTTCTCTTTTTCCCCTTTCCAGGGGGATCTATGAATGTCTCTCTTAATTTTCCTGTTACCTAGCTACTGGGAGTTGTCTGGATTGTTTCCTGGTTCTCCTTTGCATTATGTCTAAAATCCACTTATGAGTGAGTACGTGCCATGTCTGTCTTTCTGGGTCTGTGCTACATCACTCAGGATGATAATGGATGTCTTTTTTATTACTGCTGAGTAATCCTCCATTGTGTAAATGTACCACAATTTTTAAATCATTCCTCAGTTGAGGGGCATCTAGGGCATTTCTAGGTTCTGGCTATTACAAATAATGTTGCTGTGAACATAGTTGAGCTAATAACCTTGGGGTAAGAATGTGCATCCTTTTGGTTATTTCCCATCTCTGTCTAACCAGAGAAGACAGTACACTGGAAAAATTATCTCACTGGACAGCTTAGCAAGAGACCTCATGAGTATGTAACTCCTACTACTTGGTCATGTCTGAAGGTTTGGCTGCAGTAATGAAATCCATGAGGCTTCTCAGCAATAGCAGCATGGATCCCCTGGTGCTTGGATACCATACATGTAGGGTTCCTCTCTGTTAAGGATTTTAGTTGCTTCTTGTTGAGTACGCAATGAGGTAAACACTGCAGTTGGAGGAGTTTCTGACTCCATATATGTCACAGTTTTCTCCGGTGTGAATTCTAGGTTCAATAAGGTATGAGCCACTAATGGAGACACTCAATGTGTTTGTCCTGTGTGAATTCTCAAATGGACAATAAGGCAGAAAGACTTCACAGGAATGTTTTTCACATTTGACACATTTGAAAAGCTGTTTTCCGGTATGATTTTTTATGGTTTAAACAATGGAGGCTGAAGGACTTCCCAAACTGGACACATTCATAGAACGTCTTTCCCACGTGGGTCTTTTCATGCTTCATGAAAGCAGGGCTAGCATTAAAGGCATTCCCATACTGAATGTAATTTGAAGCTTTCCCTCTTACATGGCTCTTCTCCTACATATTTTCTCTGTTACACTATCAGGTTGTTATTCTTGAAGGTTTCTCCCGTAATAGGTCCCAATGAAACGAGATTTCTAACTAAAGAAGGGTACACATTCACTGCAAGCATAACATTCATTTCCAACGTCATTTCTGTTTTCCAGAATATGTTCTTTAATAAAAAAACCACCTCACAACCTTCTCTGAAGTTGCTTATCTGTGACAATTGCACCTTGTAGATGAGGTATACAGAATGGTTGCATGAAGTACCATTTGTTTCTGTCCAGCATGCTATCTTTAGAGCCTTTCTGCCAGTGACCACATAATGGAACATTTAAGGCTTGTTGATGGCATTCTTTTCTTACTGAATCTCTTCAACATGAACTGAGGTATGAGCAGACTTATGCTGTCCCCATATCTGTAAAAACTGCAGCCTTTCACCTGACCTCTGAGCCTTCTTTGAAGAATGACATCCTACTCAAATGTCATTCTGGGTGGGTGTAGATGGCATGTTTCTACCTGTCTTCATATCCCAGATAGTTCTTAATGAAGATAAAAAGGAATCAATCCTGATGAATCTTCTCATGTTCACAAAATTAAATAATTATAGGAAATCATCCTGAGTTGATGCTTCCATTGGACTTTTGTTTCCCAGATTGGGGAAAGGGGGGAAAGATTTGAAAACTTAAAGGGGAGGGGAAAAAAAGAAAAAAGCTTAAGAGAGTTAAAAACTGGTGCATATAAATACTTAAACAAGCCAGGTAAGTATCTACTAACCTGACTCTGCCCATCCTCTACACAATTCCCTTGTACTCTCACACCTAAAAGAAATGTGTACACAATTCACAGCAGCGCTACTCCCAACATACCCAAACATTCACCAACTCGATAACAGGTAAATAAACTGTAGTTGATTTACATACATCAACAAAAATAAATAACTAGTGGGGTATGATGGCATATACCTCCAATCTGAAGCCCTGGGAAGGCTGAGGCAAGAGGACAGGAGTTCAAGGCCAGCCTACCCTACACAGCAAGATCCTGTGTTTTTAAAAGTTAAAATGAGTAGCTGTAACTACGGGTTATGAAACAAATTATCAGCAAACCCCTCAAGCCCAATTTGTGTAAAAGGAAGACCCCCAAACAAACAGTATGTTTAATGTGTGTAAATGTAAAAATTCTGAAATATGTTCTTGCCTATATTTTCATCACGTCTATTATATAGGGAATATTTGGGGGGAAATGTGCATGTATGTACACAGAGGAGGGGAGGGCAAGTAAAAGGAGAGGAGGAGAGGGGAGGGAGCCAGCAAAATAAAAAATCAACTATCTAGGCCAAAATATATCTTTTCTCCGATATTTCTCAAGTGACAGAAAATCTAACACATAAGACGATACACCAGCCAGGGTACTGGGTTTATTTTAGCATGTAATATATTTATTAAGATACTATAGATTTTCCAGGCAGTAGTGGCACGTGCCTTTAATCCCAGAACTTGGAGGCAAGTTCCAGAGCAGCCAAGGCTACACAAGAAACCCTGTCTGGAAAAACAAAACAAGAAAGAGAGAGAAGATATTATAAAATCTCACGCATTTGTAACAAAGAAGGAACACTGTTGAAATGCACAGCATTACACAACCCTAATGGCAACATTTGCAAAATGTCAAACAGTTAACATCAAGAGACATTTCCAACACAACAGCATTTACCCCGCATGTATCCCTTTTATAACTACACCTACTTCCCTCCAACATCCACGGTTGGGCCTTTCTTTAACACCTCCTCAATCTCTTAAAGACTCTGATTACTTCAAAGTAAAAATGACTTTTTGGAAATCGTGTGATCTTGCCTCTAGTGTCTGTATCTCACCCCTGTATCATTTCAGTGCTTTCAACTCTTAGTCGCTGCTACATTTTTTTATCCTGTCTGTGTCAATCAGTTCAGAGGTTCAAGAGAAGTTCCATTCCCCACCGTTTGCCTTATACTGAGCTCATCATTCTTAGCTCTGAAAAACAAGTCTGCTCTTCTGAGGAAACCAGGATTCACTGTTATTTTGCATGTTAATGGTAGGTGGGTTTGGAAGCAGCATCCTCAACATTAACTGTTCCTGCATCACCACACTCCTTTCATCAAGTGAACAACTGCCTCTCATAACACCTTTATTATTTGGCATTACTCAAGGAAACAAAAATCTTGAAATGTATTTTGACCTTAACCTATCCAATTCAACAATGATAAGATGCCAATACTATAAGCATACTCTATCTACTTCTCAAAGTATATTTCAAAAGCTTCTATCTCCCCAGGGGAAAGTAGTTTCCAGCATCCCAAAGCAATGCTGCAGCACTTCTCAACAGTATTCTCTCTTTGGTACTAACACTGCTGGCTCCTAGAATAAAGTAAATGCAACCATATTTTCTCATCACTGGTGGTTTATGATTTGCTCCTAGAAGCTCTGTTATATATCATGCTGCAGCAACTGTCTTTCAGGACAGTCTCAGGAGTTCCTTGGAACAAGTGAGGAAAGTATTCACATGTACTTCACCAACATAGGATTGCATGCATATGTTACCTAGACAACAGTCAAACTGAACTAGAGTGGAGTCATGATCTCCAGGATTACTTTTAGTCCTAGCATATATAATGATCTTATGCAACTGAACATCTGCCCCATTAGCTAGACAAACTGATTAGGATGAACAAACCAATGGAGACCAGTTCTTTGAGATGTATGGTATTCTTTGTTATATACAGCCCTTAGCATGGCATAGAATCCTTTATTTGGTTTCTTTCTCTCCCTGACTCCTCACAATCCAGCACTAAACATTTCCTGAAACATGTTTACCTATAACACAAATGTGATCATTTGCTAAGGTTCTCCATAAATTAGTCTTAATCGTATCAAGATGTAGCTCAAGAAATTGATCATGCAATCAGGCCAATAGGGTATCATTGTAATTAACAAGTCTTCCCAAGCCCACCATCAAAGAACTAAGGCTGGACTTCATCTGTGATATCAACATCCACAAAGCCCAGCAGGGATAGCCTGACACCTATGCTATACTTTACAGATTGGTGGGGAAAGGGGCTCTCTAGCAAGTGGAAAACTTGGCAGATTCAAGGAATGTGAGAAGGGCATTTGTTCAAGAGCCTACTGTGATGAGACGTCTGGGTGTACTGTAGGTGCAATCCTTGTGGATTTTCCATACTTCATGTAGAAAAGCAAATCAAAGCAACAGTGGATTCAACTTCTCAGGGGGACCAAAGTCAGTGAGCACAGTGCCCTGGACCTTGTTAAATCAAAAAACTACCAAGTCACTAGGGAATCAAAGGCATTAGAACTATGGTGAGGTTTACTTTAGGCACTTTCTCTGAAGGCATCCAGAGTCAAATTTCTAATAACACAAAACAATAACTGTGCAAATAGGAAACGAAACTGGTGGTTTCTACATATGTCATATGCTACTCCATTTTAAGAGAAGAAGAGATCCAGTCTTGTATCGAAAGTCCCCCATCAAGGAGAAGTTTATGTCCAGTTCTCTCTAAGACGGTTCTTTGATGACTCCTGAAGCCTCGCTATCCATCCAGGCACAACTGCTCTCCTACCTCACCTCTCCCTTCCCGCCTTACTCTCCCAAATCCTACTGTGCCAGGCTCACATGATGCTTCAGTCACCTATTCCACTCCTCTGAATACAGATTTGCACCTTGAACTGATAATTCCCCCATGACCCTTGAAGATAAGCAAAGCATTGTAACCAGAGATGAAACCTAATGCCTGAGTCCTCCTCAGATGTATATTGAGCTTCCCCATCCCAGCAGAAAACACCTACTTGGTAGAAAAGACCAGAGACCTACGCATTATCCTCTATTCTGTCCTTGTCTCTAAAGTCACATGATATCATCTCTGACCTTCAAATGTGTCCAGAACTGTGTTAAGTCACTGCTGTATGAAGTTTCTGGCCTATCTGGCCTGTAGTCCAGACCTGCTGACCTACAGTCCCACAGAAACATGCAGATGCTTGTATTAATCTTATGCTGATCGATCTATGGCGATGGCACATAACTTGCTAGCTCTTGCTTTTAAACTAACCCATGGTTTTTATCCTGTACAGCCATGCAGCTCAGTACCTTTTCTCACAGCAGCATATTTTTCCTCTGTATCTGCTGGCTTGTTTGGCATCTCTGTTCTCTCTGTTCTATTCTTTCTGTTCCCAGAGTTTTCTTAGTCTGGTATCCACACCCACACTTCCTGTCTGCCTTCGGCCAATCAGTATTTTTATTAAACCAGTAGGCAGGACAATTATTTACAATGTAACAACATAATCCCACTACAAGTCACACCTCTTTCTGCTACTGTCAGCTAAGCAACTTTTTCATCCTAAATTGGTATACAAATATCATAGATGCAACTCACTGAGTCCTTAAATACACCTCCATTAATTTATACATGTGTATATATCTGGTCAACCACAAAGATTCATGATGTAAAACATGCCTGTCTCCCACCAGTTAATCACTATTCTGATCTCTATTACCAATGATTGCTTTTCTAGGCTCTAAACTCCACATGAGCAAAATCATACACACTCCTGTGCTGAGTTCCTATCAACCAGCAATAGCTCTTCAGACTCACGTGTAATGCTAAATGCTTAAAGAACTAATATCAAGTTTTACCAAATTCTTCCCCCAAAAAGGGAGAGACCATATAGTTCTACAAAACAAATAATTGCTTGAAATCAATGTCAAAAAAGGAATGTGCTTCAAAGAGGAAAAAAACCCCACAAACTAATACCTCCTATGAATACTGATGCAGAAATACTAAGGAACATACTAGCAAATTGATTTCAATAGCAAACTGAAAGGATTTTGCACCACAGCCAAATATGACTCAGTCTTGAAATTCAAAGATTCATATGTAAATAATTCATCCATGTAAGAAACCACATTAATAAAACAAAAGAAGAAAAAGATATAGCTATTCTGATTCTATAGAAAAAGTACTGGACTAAATCAACACCCTTTCATGATATATACAACAAAGAAAAATTCTAATTCAGTAAATAAAAGCACCAATTATAACTGAGAATAGAAGAAACAAGTTCAACATAAAGGCCATATAAAAAATAACATAGTCAAGAGTAAAGGACCAGAAATAAGATAAGAATGTCTGCTTTTACCACTTCCCTAAATTCTAGCCAGAGCTGTCTGCAAGAATGCAATAAAAGACATCCATATTTAAAAGGAAGAGATTGGGGCTGGAGAGATGGCTCAGAGGTTAAGAGCATTGAGTGTAGTAGGAGGTTTCTGGCCCAGACTTTTGGGCCTAACCTCAAGGTTTAGGACCCACAGACCTGCAGTGACACACAGATGCTTTCAATAGTTTTAGGCTGATCAGGCATATAACTTGCTAACTCTGCACCCTTAATCTAACCTATGACTCTTAACCTGTTCAGCCATGCGGCTGGGTACCTTTTCTCACAGCAGCATGGTTGTCCTCTGCTTCCTCCGGCTTCTCTCTGGCATTCTGCTCTGTGCTTCCTGTTCTCAGAGTTTTCTTAGTCTGGTAGCCCTGCCCACACTTCCTGCCTGCCTTTGGCCAATTAGCGCTTTTTATTAAACCAGAGGTTGGGACAATTATTTGCAATGTAATAACATAATCTCCCACAATTAAGTGCTTTCCAGAGGTCCTGAGTTCAATTTCCAGCAACCACATGGTGGCACACAGCCATCTATAATGAGATCTGGTGCCCTCTTCTGGTATGCAAGCATACAGAACACTGTATGCATAATAAATAAATAAAATATTTTCTTAAAAGAAAGAAAAGGAAGACTTAAACAGCCCTAGACTTACAAAGTGTCAACATACACTTTTTTCAACTTTACAATGCTGCAAAAGCACTAACGTATTCAATACAACTTATTTTGAATCTTTCCCAAAGCTAGAGAGGTGACACTCAAGTATAAAAATGAACCAGAGCTACCAGTCAGCCACAAGATGAGTACAAAATACTGATTCTAGTGTATAGTGTGTGTGTGTGTGTCTACATGTTTATATGTGTAGGTATATATAACTTATATTCAACTTATGACAGGTTTATCAGAATACTACCCAGTCATAAATCAAGAAGTACCTGTATCACTATTCATGAATGACATACTCATATATATATATATATATATATATATATATATATATATATACCCACAGAAAATCTGTTAGAACTGATGAATTCAAATGAAGAATACAAAATAAACACAAAAAAAATCAGTCACATTTTTATACACTAACAGCAAACAACCCAAACACAAATTAAGGACAAAATTGATTTATAATATCACTATAAGCAGGGAGAGAAGTCATATACAGAAAAGCAAAAAATGTTACTGAAGAAAATCAAAGAAGATAATAAAAATAAATGGAAAATCACTACATACTCACAAACTAGAAGACTTAATACCACTAAGATGTTAGTACTGGCCAGGTGGTGGTGGTGGAAGCCAGGCCGTGGTGACACATGCCTTTAATCCCAGCACTCAGGAAGCAGAGGCAGGCAGATCTCTGTGAGTCTGAGGCCAGCCTGGTCTACAGAGTAAGTTTCAGGACAGGCTCCAAAGCTACACAGAGAAACCCTATCTCAAAACAAACAAACAAACAAACAAACAAAATCGGTACTACTTAAATCATTCTACAATTTCAAAGTAATCTCTACCAAAACCCGAAATTGTTATCTGAAGAAATAAAAACATCCATTTTAAAATCATATGGAATCTCAAAAACTTTTGAATCACCAGTCTTGAAATAAATTGGAGGCTTTACATTTGCTGATTGCAAAATTTCAAGAAGCAGACACTTAGACCAATAGGCCAGAATACAGAGCATGGATATAAGCATGGCACATATGTTAAATAACTTTCAACAAGACCAGTCAATGGGAAAGAACAGCCCTTTCAGACAATGGTGAGGACAAGCTGGTTATCCAAATGCAAAGGAATGGAGTTGAACCCTTACCTTGAAAGGATCCACTCAAAATGGATCTTGTTCTTAAATGTAAAGCACAGCACTATAAATATTCTAGGAAAAGCTGGGCAAAATACACTTCTAAGCATATAGCCTAAGAAAATTAAGATTTAAAAGACAAAAACTATACAAAATATCAAAGACTTTTCATTTGTATTAGTTAAAAATATGAAACTTCTCTGCTGTCTTTTCAAAAAATGTAATGTTTAAAAATCCCAGTAATTGGAAAATGGAGGACAGCTGAGACCACATAGAGAGGTCCTGTCACAAAAACAAAACACTTTTTTGGGAATCTATAACTTATATAATTATTTCAAAACTGCTAAAATAAATGATGCTTAAAAGTCTCCTGACTATAGAAACATAGGTGTCCTAAAGTAAACTGCAAGAACCTAACCATATATGGGTGCCAAATGCTAGTGAGAAATTACTGCTTGCTTCATTGTGGTAATGGTGTTAAGATTTGTACTGAAGAATGTCATTTCTCTTAAAATACAAGTGAAAAATATTTAGGAGTTAAGAGTCCTACTTAAAAACTTCTTTCCAAATGATGTGTGCAAATAAATAGGTTATATATATATAAAAACATACAAACAAATGCAGTCATACTCATATATATGAATTTTTGCATAGTCATATAAATGTACACATATACAAAAATACATATAAATCTATATATAAATATACAGATCATACTCACAAAAACAGATATATGAGCATAGACACAACATAGCACATATATTTTCAGCACATAATATATAACTATTACATATTACATTATTAACTGCTAAATTTACACAGTGGGCAATGAGTGTTCACTATTCTTCCAATTTTCTGTCTTAATATTTCAGAAACTTCAAAATACAAAGACTGGAGAGGTGTAAATGTTTCTGGAAGAAGAATTCTAAGGTCAGCATTCTTTAATAACTTGACAAGAATTTAGTAACATATTTCTCACAAGATATTCAATAGGCAACCACAAATGAGCTAAACGAGAGAAATATGACACCAGCTGGAACCATAAGAAGTCCATCAAGTTGCCCCTGGGGAAATTCTTTGTATTTTCCTGGAGAAATTCTTAACGTACAAATCTTGCAGACAGGTTTTGAAGCAGCAGAGACCAGGAATGCTAAGAATCTCAGCCTCTGAAAAGTGGGATTAGCGTAAAAAAGAGTGTTCAAACCACAGGCTACTCTGGCCAAATACCATATATGCTGGGTTTCCAGCTGCTACACAGCTGACAAATGATCCATGGTCAAGGCTGTTTGACCTCTTTATTACATAAACTTCTAAAAGTTCCAAGCAAATAAAAATTAGGGTATTCACTTAATATCTTACTATTAAATATTTAAGTGTCTGACTAGTAAAACTTATCGCAGGCTTCAAGGGGCATTGTTAAACCTGATTTTCATGAGGAAAAATGGCCAAGTACACAAGTGTGCAATTAAAATCTGTATTTGGGGGTACACCCTGAACTGAAACTGTCCACCTGACTGCCTCACCCTAATTTGGGGTTTGAGAGAGCAGCCCCTGCTGACCTCTGGAAGTTCCTTTTATAGGAGAGATATGGTACTCCAGGAGGGCGAGAGGATTGGCAGTTATAAATAGAACACAATGGAAATGGGGGACAAAGACAGGATACACATCAAATAAATGAGTACAAGCAGTTTACATCAGACCTAAGAAACAGGAACCTAATCACAAATAGAAACCTTCTTTAACAAAGACTTAACATGAGACAAAACAGAAATGTCTCCCTTAAAAAAGACTCAACATAGAACAAACAGGAACTTTTTTCTTAATGACAGTTAAAAACCTTAACTTACAAGGACTTAACATAAGACAGTCACAAACTTCTTTTTAACTGTCTTAACTGCAAACAGTGCTCTTAACTCCAAGGTGTTTTGATCTCCCATTAACGTGGGAGGTGTATTGTTCCTGTTTAAGTCTCACAGAATATCAATGGTAAAGACAATTGCTTAATAAATGTGAGGCCCAGATTCAATTCTCAGCATTACAAAAATAAATAAATAAATAAATAAAACCATGCCTCATTGAAAAATAATATAATATATACTCATTTCAGAAAATCTAGAAAACATGCAAAATGTAAAAAAAAAAGAAAAAGAAAGAAAGAAAGAAAGAAAGAAAGAAAGAAAGAAAGAAAGAAAGAAAGAAAGAAAGAAAGAAAGAAAGAAAGAAAGAAACCAAAAAACCACCACTTTCTGATCCTCTACCTAGAGGGTCATTAATCATAGTTTATAGTCAAACTGCTCATTTAAATTGGATATGTACCACACTTAACATTATATTATAAGTAGTTCCCACATCATTAACACTTTTGCTTAGCATAAAAATGATGTATTCTCTTTAGAAACTGATCCAGATAATTCCTAAATACTGCTGAAATAAGAAAATTAAATGCAAAGTTAGTGATGGGTTAACAGCCTTCACTTTACAATGTAGCAAAATGATATTCGAAAGTAACATCAAAGAAGCTCATCCTAGTAAATGCTGTCTCATCACACATTAACTCTACTTACACATGTATACAGTTCATTATGTAACTGTGCTTGTCTCAAATAAAAAACAGTATGTATACACAAGATATACAAATGCAAAAGCATTCATACTCATGCATGTATTCATATGAACACATATAAATATGTAGATAATACAAATGCACACACAAAATCCCATATAAATCCACATATAAATATGCATGTCATACACACAAATACAGATGTGAGCATATACATAATAATATCATATTGTGAAGATAGAAAAGTCCTGTTTGATTCTTTCCCCTCGACTGCCTTCCTGAGGTCCCTGAAACTAGCCAAAGTTGACAGAGTTTCGGTTCCATTGTTAAATGGCAGCTTGCTCAGAACAGAGTTTCGGCTCCATTGTATCACTAAATTAGTTTGTTCAGGGCTCAGATTCTCAGAAAAGCTTTGTTCACAGGATTTATGGCAGCTTGCTCAACTGCTCACAAGGTGTACTTCCTGAGTTCTTAAGACCCACCTGGTCAGCAGCTTGACCTTCTGGACTTGGAGCGGGACCATCCAAAATAAAGCCCTGGGACTGCATTCCTGATATAGCAACCTGGGTGGGGCCACCCAGGAAAGCCTTACCACAAGAACTGTTACAACTTCTATCTCACGAGCCAGATATACCCCTCCCCTACCCAGAGTGTGGTATAAGAATTCTATTCTGAAAGCATTCGGGGCTCTTGGCTTCCACAGTGCCTGGAGCCCACACATATGTGTGTACCAGTATATCATTCATATTCATTAAACTCTCTTTTTCTTTAAAGTTAACAGTGGTCATTAGCTGTGGTCTTGGGGTGTCTAGGGGCACTAAAGTTAGGGGCGCCCGCTTGTTTCAATATTTATGGACTAAATTTAGATGTTGGGTAAGGAACCAAACAAGTGTGAAAATCGTCAGGCAGTAAAAATTGTTTCAGGACAATGTTCAAGTGCCTCCTAATGTGCTGCTAGAAGTGCAAAAGGATGTCTGTCATGATGGTGTAAATTATAATCCTGATACTAGAATCCTCCTGCTGAGGCAGGAGGACTGTGTGCTCAAGGCCAGCCTGAGCTACACAGACAGTTTTAGGCTAGCCTATGCTACACAGCAAGCCCATCTCAAAACAAAACCTGAAAACTTGCATGTTCACAACAAGGAAAGGAAAATGAAGAAAGATGTCAGCATCTTCATAGGTGACAGGGAAAACAGTACTGGCTCTGAGTGCCACACAAAGAGGTGAGAAAAGCAAGTGGACAAATTCAAACAACATCAAGCATGTCAACTCCACACATTCACTCGCACGCCATACTCCATACTGCTTGAGGCAGCATGCAGTCTAAACAGGAGAGCTCTACAATGATCAGGGGATGCTTAAAAAAAAAAAAAAAAAAAAAAAAAGGCTGGGTGCATTTCATGCCCGGGTTGTGATCTTGTAGTTACAGAAACATCCTATTTCCATTAACTCAGCAAAAGTTTACTGAACACTGACTCTCTTTTAGGAAACGATGTTTAAGCAATGGTTCTGACGGACACACTAGAATGGAAAAGAAAGCAAAGAACAAAATATAACTTAGGGTATAAACAGACCTGTATTTGTTTTCTAGGCTAAGAATAACTATTTCAGTTTCTTACGGCTACTCATAATGCCAAGCAAACTCATAAAGTGCACTGTCCGGGATAGCTGGCTTGAGCTCTGACTTCCAATTTGACTGAGGCTCCTTATCCCTTGTAACCTAGCGAAACATAGTTCCTAGGCCAGCAGCCTCATGACTAGGCTGGTGAGGCAAAGTTTCCGAACTGAAGGGGTCCTCTTGGAGTCTGGTAAACAAACCTAGGGAGAGTGGGAGGCAGGGGAACAGAAGTAAGGAAGTGATTAGATTCTGGGAATTTCTTGAAGGTGGACCCATTGGATTTTGAAGATATAATGGGGGAAGGAAGTGGATAACAGAAAAAAAAAACCAAGGTGAACGCTGAGGAATGAAGAAGAGGTCATTTACAGAGTGACTATATGCCGAGTTGAGGACCCATCCAACTCTGGGATATCTGGCCGCGGAAAAGGAGTGGACATTAGGGGCCTGTGTGTACAATTGAATCCAAGCCTGTTGTGTTAGAAGAGGGAAATGGCAGCAGCCAGCTGAGAGAAAGAAGATGAACTGGGAGACTCCACAGCCTCTAGGAAAGAGAAAGCAAACACACGTGGGTGCAGGGAGGGGACTCTGTCTCTGTGGGGGAAAGGGTGGAGGCGAGGCAGGGAAAGTGTTGATGGGCAGAAAGGTACAGAGAAGAAAGTGTGGGAGGAGACACAGGAAACAGGTATTGCAGTCCCTATCTCTGGGAAGACGACCAGCTGGATCTGCACGAGGACTTGGAGGGAAGCAGCAAGGTCTGCACTGATGGAGGCGGGTGAATCTCAAGGAGTCCGACCCAGAGTTAGAAGGGACTATATTATCTGCATCCTGCGGGGGTGAGAAAACATAAGGGGCAGGACTAAGCCACGACTGTCCAGCCTTAGCTTCAGACTCCATGATAACCAGACACCAAGGTCTAGGGTCCTGCTCCACCTCTGAGGAAGTCGGGGGAATTGGGAGAACCGGGAAAAGCCCACTCACCATCAAGGGCACACGCCCAGTCGCGGCGATAGGTGGTCTGCGCGTGCACTTGGTGCGCTAGGTTCCGGGATGAGGTTTTCCTACAGTGAATGACGTCACTAGAGGCTGAGCGCAGAAATCCGAAATAACCAGCTTTCTTTTATCTTCCGATCTCGGAGCCTGAAGCTTTTATTCTCAGCCGACCCTTGAGACTTAAAGAACCGAAAAATTCTAGCCACCTGCCCCAGACTGCGCAAACGTGAGTCTCCAATGGTTTCTTCCCCTGTTGTCTCCCCACCCACCCAGCCCTCTGCGGGACATGGCCCAGGGAGCCCAGTGACCTTCCGTTAGTTATCAGCTAGGATTCCTGATGGGGTTCTTTTTCTCACCAGCTAAAGAACTGGGGGGGGGGGGGGGGGGACACACTAAAAGAAACTCTAGAATAGCAGCAGCGAGGATACTCTGAAATGCAGACAGAAATTAGCCCGTTAAGAATGGCTCTTATTACGGGGTGAGGAAGCACACAGAAAGCAGTTCAGCTTCTCTTCTGCCCGAATTTAATGACTGGCCAGTTTGATTGGCAGGATAGCTGACTGACTGATCCGGCCTTGAACTTGAGTCAGTTCATCTGCAAGGGCCCTGCTGTCCGGAGGAAAAGCCCATAAGGCTTTGTTTTAAGCTACCAGGCTTTTGTTTCAGGTGAGGAAGGTGAAGAAGCCAGCGTTGTAAATTCATCATCCCTATTCCCTAGCCATGGGCCTATCTGCCTGCTTATGAAGAAGTATCTTCTAGTCCCCCGCACTCAGGTACATCCGCAGCATTTAGCATTTTGAAATGTCTTCTCTTGCTCGGCCCCTTAAATACTAGTTTACCAATGCTCAGAGTACAGCACGATTTTATGGCTCTTTCCTCTGAGGGTCGCCAGCTTCACTTTATGTGATGATACAATTTTCTATGGACATTAGTACTGTTTCTAGAATTGTTTAAAGGAAATGGGTGTGCGCCAGGCTTAATAGCTCACAGTTGCAACACCAGCACTCTCAAACACCGTACTCTGGAGACTCCGGAAAAAGGCCAGGTCCTCCGCCCACCTAACTTACACAAGAGTTCCACTCCAGCCTGGACTATATAGTAAGACCCCAGCCCTCCCTCTTTTACGTAGAAACTGTTATGAACATCTTGGCCAGGGTCTGGAACCAAAGCTGTTTCTGGGAATATACAGTCACATGAAGGACTTCCTCCTGAATGATACGCAAAACACAAGCTCTCTGTCAACTTTGTCAACATTTGTTTTCATATTACCCATGTGGATGAGGTATACTGGGATTTCGTAACAAGTAATAAAACTGGACACTGCCATGAGTTTATCGGCCATCTGGATTTCCTCATTCATGGTGCCACAGATCCTAAAGCGTTTGCCCACATTTCCAATGGCTTTTCTATTTGAAATGCTGGATCCTTTACATCTTTGAATACCATTCCTATGTTGGCTCTGTGACCTGCAATGGTCTTTACTCTATTGCTTGTGTTTCACTTACACAACATGGACCTTTTTGATGCACATGTTTCTTAAATTTACTAGCTCTGTTTCTCTGATGTTCGTTTTACTTAAAAGTATTTCCCTATGACAAAAGATGCTTGATAGTCTCAACTAGAAGCTTCATCAATTTGCATTTCCACTTAACAGTTTGTCTAGAACAGGGGTTAGCAAATTATAGCCCCTGGGTAAAAAAAGCTAGCCCAAACCTTATGTGTTTGGGCAATGATTATTTTTATAGGTTTGTTTTGCATTTTAGAGACTGGGTATTACTACATAGTCCTTGCTGGCGAAATCTTCCTGTCACTGCCTCTAAGTGCTGAAAATTAAAGGTGAGTACCACCCCCTTACTTACTTTGCTAAATGATTTTTTAATTGTACCTCACAGTGAAAATTACAGGAAATTCAAGTCTTAGAGTCCATAAATAAAACTTTATTGGGCACACATTCATTTGCTTACAAATCATCATATAGCTACTTCCACATTACAGTCACTTGTGGCTGAGTAGGTACACAGTTTAAAATACTATCCCTTGGAGAAAAAAAAAAATGCTAACCTGTGGGATAAGGTGTGTATTTTAACTATTTAAAAAAATTCTCCAAACCACAAGAAAACACTTCAGACCACTAGAACAAAAAACAATGTTGGTAAGGGCATGAAGTCAAGGCAGTCATACATCCTGGTAGAAACATAAAATGGTTCAAGTGATATGGACATCAGTTCCTCAAAAAGCAAGCAAAGACTCGGCAATTCCACTCCTACTAAGTATCTACTTAGGAAAATATGTTGGCACATGAGTTTGTGTATGTGTTCAGAATAACATTATTCTTAACAGTCAAGAAGTAGAAGCTGAAATGCCCATCAATCAATATGCAAAAAATATGGTTTTAATCATATGGTGAAGTACTTTTCAGCCACAAAAAAGGAACCCTAGTACAACATAAACCTTGAAAACATATTACTAAATGAAATTGAAATAGTGACAAAGGGCCACATGTTCTATTTTTTATGGATGTGCAGCATATAGAATTCCAAAAATACACACTGAAAATATATTAGTGGCTGCCAATGCATCAGGAGTAGAAGAATGCTAACAGGTACAAGGGCCTTTCTTGAAGATAATGAAAAATGTCCCGAAATTACATAACAGAGGTGATTGAACAACTTTATGAGAGAATACTAAGAGCCACTGATAAGACACAATTTTAAAACTTTAATATTAGTTTATCAGAAATGACTACCAATGCTGGTTATCAAGCCTAGATAAAGCATATACTTATTATTTTCTTCTGTTCAGACTTGTTCATATTCTGAAACCATTTATCTTCCCAGAGCTGTAAATGTTTTCCTGCAAACTTTGTTTTGCGATGTTTTGTTCTCCACAGCTGCCTCTGCAATAAAGCCACTTCTTTAACAACTGCTCATGAAGAAGTTTCATCTACGGCTTAATTGATCTTCCTTGTAACAGACTTGATGGAAGGTTTCTCCTCCTTAAATCCTAACCTCGTTTAATGACATCACACCCCTCACATGTCACACATGCAATATCAAGCCTAAATTCTCAGGCTTGGAAATGTATAATACATCCTTGGAGAGAAACATCCTCAACAATTATACTGGCAGTATATCTGTTATCTCCCTGGCTCCATCGCACGTCATCCCATCTGGTCCCAGTGATCTCCTGGCTGTTCCTCAAATAAAGTATGTTCTTGCCTCTGTAGGAATATTCTTCCTTAAGTAACTACTGGATCATTCCCTCATATTTCATGGGCCATTATGAATCAACCTGATGAGGACTAACCTGACCTGCTTTGAAATTGTAACCACTGCTATCCAACACATATATCCAACAATATCCCTTCTCGGCTTTATTTTTCCCCTAGGCATCAACCATCTGATTCACAATGCATACATCTTTTTCTTCCCTGCTGAACTGTAAACACCTTAATCTTCATTCTGCTACAGCACCAGCTCTTAAGAGTACTGCAGCTACTCTACACAGTTGCTGACCTAAGAGACATGGAGTTGGACCAGTCTAATGAACAATCCGCAGCCAGACTTGGGCACTGACAATTTTAGCATCGAAAGGATGTGGATAAATGGAAACTATTAAGACAGTGGCCACAGTTATAAATGTTCCCACAAATTCTATGTTGGATGAGAAAACCTGCTGTGGACATTGCATTCTTGGGCTCTAGACATGCTTTATGATGCTAAAATATGCCTTCTTGTCCACCCAAGTCAAAAAAGGTAGGAGCAAACTTAAGGGAAATCTATTCTTTATCTTTTCTGAGATTTCTTTTCAATAACAACTACTTATTCACAGGATTTACTTTATTTTTGTAGCCTTGGCTGTCCTGGAACTCATTAAGTGTAACTATCAGCCAGACCTCTAATTCACAAGCAACCTGCCTGCCTCGTTTTCCAAGTGCTGGTATTAAAGGTGTGTGCCATCACATCCAGACACATTCAGAGGATTTAATTCTCTAAACTAGTACTAAAATTCAGAGCTATTAAAATAGTGATAAGACAGACGGCAGAGCCAATAGAATTTTTTCTTTTTTAATTTTTTTTATGTGTATGGAGTGGAAGGGATTGGTTTATTAACTTGCTGGGTAAGAGAACACACACAAAATACTTGAGTCAGGAGTCTAAAAGAACTATCAAAAGGGATATCATCTATAGATAATATAACAAATTATGACAAAAACTGTGGCTTAAAACCACACAAGTTTTCTCTGTTACACTGGAATCAATTCACATACACTGGACTAACAGGAATAGTTCCTTCTGAGAAGACTGGGAGAACCTGCTTTGCCTCTCTGTCGACACTCCAGCCTTAAAGCCAGGAACAGGTAAATGTTCATCAAAGACAGGGAAAGTAACTAACTAAATGTTCAGTCTTTGAAATACTCTACCTTCACTTTCTGCATCTGATTCCAGACAAAGTTCTCTGTCTATGAAGAGTCTATATAATTAAATGGGACTCATCTTGATAGTCCAAGACAGTCTTCTCTCTGCTCTATTCCCCAGTCATTCAGGCCTAATATCAACAATTGCCCAGGCTGCACTGGAAGTCATCTAGAACTCTCCCAATTCAAATCTTACCTTTCCCTCTTTAGTCAGAACTATTCATCTTCAACAGAGTAGTTATTTTCATTACAACAATTGTTCTTGATGACTTGAGACAACTAATTTTAGGAAAGAGCAAGAGGAAACAATTCACACATCGACAAACCCGATTAGACTCACTCTAATTTCACAGCTGACACCTCTTCCTTGGGGTGCAGAATGTAGAAACAAGAAGCAGGGACACTGCTAACATTAACACTGAGGTACATTCATATTTTACTTGAGAGTAATAAACAAAGAATTCAGCCCTTGAGTAGTGGAGACAGCCCAGTAGCTTTTCATACGTCTTACTGATACATATAACACTATAAAGCAGCAGTTCTCAACCTCTTTCACCACCACCTCTTGGTGGTTAAATGACCCTCTCACGGGCGTTACCTGAGACCACTGGAAAACACTGATATTTACATCACAATTCATAACAGTATCAAAATTATAGTTATGAAGTAGCAACAAAGATTTTATGGTTGGGAGTCACCCCAACATGAGAAATTGTATTAGAGTGAGAGCATGAGGAAGGCTGAGAACCACTGCTATAGAGACAATCTGGAAGCTACAAATGATCGTGTATATTATGGGAGCAGGAGACCAATCTTCTTAATGATGAGGCTGAAAAGTATGGAAAAGAAGTATATATACCTCAATCTCAGCACTCTTAACATTCTGAGATGAATTAACTGTTCCATGAGCTATCTTTGTAGGAGCTTGACAGTATCTTTGGCCTCTATTGACTAGGCACCAATAGCTTTTCCATCATGTGGGTGCAGGGAACAGAATCCAGGTTCTCTGCAACAATAGCAAGTGCTCATAATCACCATCCATCCTCATCATATGATAGTTCTTCCTGACAAAGAAGGGCATCCATATGGAAGATTGAGTCTGGCTTCCTTATGAATCTACGCAATAGCCTTAATCATCTCCAAATAGACTTAGAGTCTCCCTCCACGGGAACCAGAAAATAGAAGACAGAACCAAGTCAAAATTACCAAGCAATGTACTCCCAGGCCATTGAAGCTATCAACCACATTGTCTAGCTTTCATTTAGCCAGCACTGCACCGAGGAAAAACATGCTAGAATTTTTCCAGAATTTTCTCTTTCTCTTCCCTATCCTCAGACTGAAAAGTCTCTCCCTCCATAATGCCATAATCTTTATAATCCACATTCCAAAAGAAATGATTTTTGGCTCAGGATGCTCTGATTCCAGAGAAGCTTCTATCTATATATACTTATAGATGTCTACAGGTTCCTATAACCATGGTCTAGCCTTTGCAGGACGTCTAACAATATCTTTGGCCTCTATCCTCTGGCAAAGATCCAACAAAACACAAAATTCATTTCCTTTTAGCTTCACTTTTATATACACTATCAAATTATTATATAAAAATGTATAAAAAATTTACAACTGTAGTCTCCTAAGAAAGCCTTCCCATCATCCATTGCTAACCTACAACCTAATATGAACATGTTATGCTTAATATGACTGAAATAATAATAAACATATATTATGCCTTCTTTTGCAATGATCTAAGTATTTTAGTATGGGAACAAAACCTTTGGATTTTGCTTCAAATGACTTGAACTCTAAAAAAGCTTAGTGTCCTAAATGATCAAAATGGTGAAGGTAAGTGATAACTGAAATAAACAATTCAGTATGTTCTTGTTCAATAAAGCTATGGGTCCTATTTCTCAAAAGCAGCCCTTTCCATCATGGAGAGTACTTTATTCTTAAGAGGAACAACTTTATTTCAATCACAAGCAACTTTTATGTCCAGTTTCACTTCATTAAATGACTCCTCAGTGTTCTGGCAGCACCATAAACAGAGGTTTATTTAAGTAGGAAACGCAACTAAATCCTGAGGTTGTTGTGAGGCATTGTGTGAGACTTCTCACCACTATGTCTTTGCTGATACAGAAAAGACAATAAAAACTCCTGCCAACAGCTTCCATTCCTAATTACACTTATAAGCTTTGAGTCTAATCATCATTTGCTTATATCCAATAAGGTGATGCTCACTACTAAAGATGCCTCCTACTGATTACCTACTGAATGCATTCACAGTCTCTTTGTAATTTAAGTACCTTGATGTAAAGGTATATGGGCATCTCTAGAGAAATATCTTCCTCATCTCCGGGTGCTTTATTTCAGTGTATGCACTACATGTTTGGTACAGGCTGAATCATCCCTGAAGCCTTTTCTACAATGCTTACCACTCAATCCTGTCTTCAGGAGTTCCCAAATAACAGAATTAATGGGACAATGGAATATGTCGTATTCAAATTATTTCTGTTAACAAGGGAACTCACTCTTCCTTTGTTCACTCAAGAAGAGTATGACCCACATTCATGCTTCCACGGGCTGCTCTTCAAGGTGTGTTCTCTGATGTCGGACAAGACACCAGCTCCTTCTAAATAATTTCCCACATTGAGGACACTGACTGGGACCCTCCCTATTATGAAGTCGCTGGTGTACGACCAGGTGAGTGTTCTGCCTGAAGGACTTTCCACACTTCAGACACTGGTATGGAGTCTCCTTAGTGTGAATCCTCTGGTGCTTGGTCAGACAGGAGCTATCTCTAAAAGCTTTACCACACTGATTACACTCATAAGGCCTTTCACCAGTATGAATCCTCTGATGCCGGATAAGTCCAGCGATGTTCCTGAAGAGTTTACGACACTGGTTACAACAATAGGGCTTCTCACCAGTGTGAATCCTCTGATGCCTGATGAGGTATGCACTCTCAATGAAAGTTTTTCCACACTCTTTACATTCATAGGGTTTCTCGCCAGAATGAATTTTCTGATGCACAATGAGGTGAGAGTTACGATTGAAGGACTTCCCACACTCTGCACATTCAAAAGGCTTCTCACCAGTGTGGATTCTCTCATGCTGGGTGAGGTATGAGCCATCTCGGAAAGCCTTTCCACATCTGCTACACTCATAAGGCTTCTCACCAGTATGGATTCGGAGATGTACAGTAAGGTGAGAGATGTCCGTGAAGGGTTTCCCACATTCATTACATCTATATGGTTTTTCCCCTGTATGAGTTCTTTGATGCAAAATCAAAGATGAATTTCTGTTGAAAGTTTTTCCACATTCTAGACACGCATAAGGCTTCTCACCTGTGTGAATCCTCTGGTGTTGTGTGAGAGCGGATCCATCACTAAAAGCTTTCCCACATTTATTGCATTTATAGGGTTTCTCTCCTGTATGAATCCTTCTATGTACAATCAAGTTGTAGTTCTTGGAGAATGACTTTCCACAATCATTACAGGTGTAAGGTTTCTCACCAGTGTGGGTTCGATGGTGTAAAACAAGAGAAGAGTTCCGTTTGAAGCATTTGCCACATTCAGTACATTTATAGGGCTTGTCAATGGAGTGGCTTCTTTTTTCATTAAGAGAGGAGCTCAGAGCCAAGATGTCCCCAAAGTCCTTACCTTTGTAAAATTTCTTGCTTCTTTTCTTAATTTTTTTGTCGCAAAGGGGAGTAGTAAAGTGATTTAAAGATTTAATACTGTCTCCATATTTATACGGCTTGTCTCTCATTTGGTGTCTTACAGGTTGAGTGACTTCCATGGAAGGTTGGGTGGCTTTTTCACAAGCATCACCATCATCAGGTCCCTTAGCTGTGTAACTCTGGGGACAAGTATGTAAGGTTTGTTCACAATCAAAAGGTTTAACATCTGAGTTACAAGCATGAAAACCATTTGTTGTAGAAACTATCTGAGATGCTAAAAGTACTGGGTTTGAACTCAAATGCTCCCCCAAACCGAGGTGGTCACGATTTGCATCCTGAGCCCCTGATTTGTCATCAATTAAAGGAGACTGGCTCAAATTTCTTTCTTTGTTCTCACAGTCCCAATTGTCACTTAATAAGGGGAAGCAGGATCCCTCTCTTTTAAATCCTTCCATTTCTACTTCAAAGGAAACTTCTTCTTCAGAAACATTCTGAGCTATTATTTTCAGTCTCATGTTCCATGCTGAAAAGAAAGAAGAAGATACATTAAGTAAACACAGACATATGTGGGAGAAAATGAAAAATGATAATGGAGTGAGCATATTTCACTTGTTATCTTTTTCAAACTGTAAAGTAAGTTCAAATGAGTGCCAAGGGCTGAAGCCATGAGCAGGATCAAAAGAAGTGACATTGCCTTTTAATACTCTCAGAGAGCAGGTCAAAGGAATACTGTATAAGGATAAATAAAAACAAAAATAATTAACTCAGTACATGAACGATGGGAAGCCATACATCTCTGATCATTCTCAAATACCATCTTGGCCACTGTCTTCTTATCCCACATCACCAATGTCCCTCATCAGAAGTCTACACATATCAGATAAGGAAAAAGAAAAACCTGGAATTGTAAACAAGCAATCGCTATAAATGCAGCACTTAGGAGGTAAAGCCAGGGGGACCATCAGAATGAGGCTAGTCTATTCTACAGCATGTCCCGATCAGCCAGGGTTACTCAGTAAAGCCCTATCTATAAATAAAATAAGTAAATAAATAGAAATATGATGACATAAAGCTCAGACTTGCACACAATATGTTCAATAAGAGCTACGAATTATTCAGTCGGCATGGATGGTTTGGTATCTACTATTAAAACATAAAGCTGTTTTCATTATTTTCCTTTTCATATTACAAAGCTATTAATCATGGTTACCTCAGAAAATAAAAACAAGTGAATAGCTATACACACCTATGAAACAATCCTTTTTCTAATTTTCATTTTATGTGTATAGGTGTTTTCTATGCAAGCATACCTGTGTACCACATACATGTCTGGTGCCAGCAGAGCCAGAAAAAAGTATGGGACCCCATGGAACTGAAGCTTCAGAGGTTGTGAGCCACCGTGTAAGGACTTGGAATCAAACCCAGGTCCTCTGAAAGAGCAGCTAATGCTCAACCACTGAGTCATCTCTGTAGGGGATTATGTTGTTCCCTTGTAAATAATTGTCCCACCCACTGGTTTAATAAAAAGCGTTGATTGGCCAAAGGCGGGGCTACCAGACTAGAAAAACTCTGAGAAAAGGAAGAACAGAGCAGAATGCCAGAGAGAAGCTGGAAGAATAAGAGGACAACTATGCTGCTCTAAGAAAAGGTACCCAGCTGCATGGCTGAACAGGAAGAATCATGGGTTAGATGAAGGATAGAGAGTTAGCCAGTTATATGCCTGGGTCTTAGGTCAATCAGTCTAACACTATCGTATGTATCTGTGTGTCTCTGTGGGTCTGTGGGTCTGTGGGCCTAAACCTTGAGGTTAGGCCAGAAAGTCCGGGACAGAAACCTCCTACTATACATCTCCCCTGCCAGCTATGGAATGATCTTAAAAGAAGAAAAAAGACTGGCCATTAATGGTAAAGATGAAAATAAGACTGGTCACAGTTACTCAATGGCAAAGTAGTGATGGAAAGTTTCTCTCAAAGTACTGAAGAAGCAACCAAGATTCAGGAGTGAGAGTAAAATAAATACAAATTCAGAAAAGCAAAGAAAGTTCTTCAAAGGGGGGGTTGAAGAAAGGAGGGAACAAAAAAAAAGACGTGATAAATGGGTAAATCCAATCCAACACTGACAAAAAAAAAAAAAAAAAAAAAAAAAAAAAAAAAAAAAAAAAAAAGATCAGTGTTGGCCAGATAAGAGGCCAGTGAAATACAACTGTAGCAGTATGTAACAAAACACAGATAAGGCATCCTCAAATGGAAAGGAAATCAATATATCCAAACACAGCAAAAGGCTTATTTCCTTTCAGATTAAGAAATTCAAAAATGTTGCTGGACAAAGACAAGCGGCAAAAAATTTCAGTAGCTAGCCTTATCAAACAGCTGTATGAAGTCATGTACACTGAAAAGCCAAATATTCTCTAAGCACACATGGAACATTTGCTTAACATAACCATAAACAAAAGAAACATACTGAGCAAAGACCAGACAACACCATAAAAGACCAGTCCAATCAACAGAAGAAAACCAAATACGGGAAAACAAACCTGTATTTCTTTGGAAAGATGTTAATGTGATATATTACACAAATTCTGTTTGGTCTTATGATAAAAATCCAGAGCCAGATATCAAAGAAAAGCTAAAAGATCAGAGACTCAGAGGAACAAGCCACACTCACCTAGACACTCCTCATGAATCCTCAGACTGAATGCCTGGGTCCTCAACAAAAAAGGAAGGGTTGTGAAGGGCCGCACTCCTGCCTCATCCCATCTTATACTTCTTTCTCCATCTAGCTATATCATTTCCTGGTTCAACTTTACTAGGATTAAGAATCCAGGATCACTGCCTCCTCCGTGCTGGGATTAAAATCATGGATCACCACTCCCTGTCCTTCATGGCTAACTCTGTAGCTTGGCTCTGTCTTCAGATTTTCAGGCAAGCTTTATTAAATACACAATATATCACCACAGTGATAACCTATTTTTCAGTCATGGACAGATCTAAAATCTTAATAAAAAATGGAAAATACCTGTAAGTAAGCAGGAATAAAAATGCTATTATCACAAAACACGTGACAAATGAGGTTATGGTGAACTTAGTTCATGGACAGAAAGTATTATTCTTTAACACTTATATTTGAAAAAGATGACCACAAAGCTAGGAGTATATCTTGGAAGAGTGCTGACTTAGCCTGTCTAATACCCTGTGTTCCTAGCAATCATGAAGATGGTGCCTTGTGGGAGCCCACAATGATTCCAGCTTGTGGTTTGTTTCCACCTTGACTCAAGGTCAGAGAATCAGAGCTTGTTTTGCCTCACAGGGCTGCATAATAGGATGATTTATCAAATATACAATAGCCTCAGGGCATTATATCTCACAGTCCTGGAGTCTGAGAAATCCAAAACTATGGTCAGATTTAGGTAAGGGGTCACTTCCTACCTTGCAAATGAACAATAAGCAAAAGAAAAGATGCTCAATATCACTAGCCATGAGAAAAATTCCAATCAAAGCAACAATGACATATCAGTTCATATTCACTAAGATTGCTGTAATCAGTGCCACTTCTATGTAGCTACATCACACGACAGAAAAGCATACATCTATTTTTTTAAAGGTTCATAGCATCATCTGACACATCCAAAACAAAATACACTGAAGAAATAAAAACCCATAGAGTATTACAAAACTACAAAACTGAACTAAGTATATGTACATTCTATAATGTAAACTTTGAAAATATCTTCTAAGTCAAAGAAACCAGAAACAAAAGGACCACAGAGTCTACAACTAGTTATATGGAATCTCCAAAACAGACAAAAAAGGCTACATCAAGGAAAGATGGAGGAGATAAAAGTGATAGCTCATGAGTATGGGTTTTCTTGGGCGTAGGCAGATGAAAATTCAGGTTCTAAAATTGCCAGGGAGGGTAGTACTGCCCTTTAATCCCATCACCCAAGAGTCAGAGGTGGGTGAATCTCTGTGTCTAAGGCCAGCCTGATCTATATAGCAAATTCCAGACCAGCCAAGACTACATAGACAGACTCTGTTTCAAGAAAAAACAACTTAGTGCTAAACTGTACACCTTAAGAGGAGAAAGTTTGATTGCATAACCAGGGTTTTTTTGTTATTGTTGTTTTCAAATATGCTGAGAACACCAGGATCAAATGTATTGGCCTACTCACCAGCTGGCACACTGATGGCACATTAGAAATTCAGGAAAGAAATTAAGTTAAGAGGTTGTGCTAGCTTGTGTAGAACAGCTCCTCTCTCAAATGCTAGGATTGCATGCATCACAATGCCTGATAAAAGTACGTATTTCTCTTACTGCTTTTTCGGATAGGAAAAATATTCTAAGTCCTAATTCATATAAACTCACACATATATTTAGAAAATGATGAGGGAAAGACTTATAGAGGAGGGATCTCCATAAACTTCAGAATGGCTAAATAAAGCATGAAAGATATAGTAAGACGTTTCTGGCCCAGCTTTGCCCTGAGGTCTGGTCCACATTACCTTAGTCCCAAAGAATCACACAAAGGCTTATATTAATTACAAGGTATTTGGTCTATGGCTCAAGCTTATTACTTGTTAACTCTTATGTTTAAGTTAAGCCATATTTCTACTGATGTTTAGCCATGTGGCTTGGTACTTTTGTCAGAGCGGCATTCTCATCTCGCTTCCTTCCGTGTCTCGCTGTCAGCCTGTCCCTCTGCTCTTTGGCTTCCCAGAATTCTCTTAGTCTGGTTTCCCCTTCTCTACTTCCCCGTCTATATGGCTACTTGACCAATCAGAGTTTTATTAAACCAATATTTACAATGACAAATATTAACAGTGTACAAAAGAATAATGCCACAGCAAAAAGATGTCGCTCAGTGATAGCGATTGCTGGGCATATACAAGGAGGTTGGTTCAAAACCACACACACACATACTTTTAAGGTTAAATACAGAGCTAAGAAAAGACATAAGCAAAATACAAGCTAAAGAGCTATACAAGTTACTAGGGTAACCAAAGGTTTCTTTAAATAACAGAGGGCACAAACATACTCCTCCAAACCTGAAATACCTAACATACGAAAACAATTAATGAATCTTGGACTTTGCAAAGTAAAAAAAGTAACAAAGAATTAAAAGTAACATTTCCAAGAATGATTTACTCATGACAGCAAACACTTTAACCACATGATCAAAGACTGACCACTACTAACTTGACTTAACATGCTTTACTTAGGAAATTGTTTGCAAGGCAAGAAAAGAATTTGTCATATGAACCGAAGAACAGAGGCATACCCAACAAGATAACCAACTTTCTCTTTTTAGAACATCTTTGTCAAATTTTTTTTAAAAAATCATAGAGGAGAAATAGCATCAATCATTGAAGGTGACGGAAAAGACATCTTAATGCCACACATGATCATGAAACAAATCCTGAATCAAAACAATGTTTATATATATAATTGCCATCTAGAGGCAGTTATGGGTTAATGACAGGAATAGACACTTTCTTCCTTTTTTTATAAGGTTAATTTTTATTGTGTGCATGTTTGTGTTCATGTGAGTGAATGCCACCTTTGTTTGGATGGTCTCTGAAGCCAGAACAATGCTTTGGGTACCTTGAAGCTGTAATTACAGGTGGTTGTAAGTCTCAAGATTTGGGTGCTGAAAACCAAATTCTGTCTTCTGGAAGAGCAGTAAGTGCTCTTAATCACCAAGTCTCTCCCACCCTTCCCTTCCCCCCTTCCTCTCCCCACAGCAAGAGTAACATTTTTTCCGGTGATGTAGCCACTGGGAGGTTAGTTGGTACTCACACTCCTTTGCTCATGGAAGAGGAAAAAAAATGTTCATATTTTAGAGTCCACTAAAAAAATTTTCAGTGTAGTGTCACAATATCTACCATATTATTTTTAGCAATCCTGTCATATACGATATATTAATATATGCCTGTATCGCACCTGCCTGTGCTCCAAGCGTGCGTGCGTGCGTGCGTGCGTGTGTGTGTGTGTGTGTGTGTGTGTGTGTGTGTGTGTGTGTGTGTGTGGTGTGTGTGTAAAACACAGTGGACATGTGTTTAAGAGAAAGGAATGGCTAATATAACAAAATGTTAATAACATACAAGGTGCTTGGTTCAAAACCAAATACACACACACAACACAATTTTGTTGCGATTTACTAAACTATGCCTGCAACTTAGCTGTAGGTGTGAAATCTTTCAAAATACAAAAGCTGAGAGAAGGCATATAAGGAGAACGGAGGAAAGTTACTGGGGAAAAATGGACAAAAATGCGTTTTTACAGGAAAATAATGGCATTGAAAACCAAGGCAGAGACAGCCAAAGGGCTACGGGGAATCGTCCCTGGGTACAAACGTATTACATAAACCCACAGGGACATATATGATTTTGCAAGTATCAGTAGAGAGAAGGGGAACCTAGAAGATTCCACAGAAAACAGCCCCGCCCATTGGAGCCTGGCAGCCCACTCAGCTCAAGAGCTGCAGGCACGATCTGGAGGGCCCGAGCACCCAAAAGAAGAACCGGGCTCGAAACAAGGCCACCGAGCCCATAAGTAACACGAAGGAAAGGGCTGGGACCACCTCACCCGACAGCAGCGCGGAGGAGCGTTCACCAAAAGGGACCTCTCCGACCCGGGGGCGTGCACACTCGCGAGGACAGCAGCGTGCCCGGCCACACCCTCCCGGTGAGCCCGAAATGCCCGCGGCCCCCGTGAAACCCGACACACACTCACTGCACGCCACCCGACCAACACTCCTCGACTCCCACCCGCAGGACACTCAGCGGGGAAGCTGAAGCACAGAACTGCGCCAAGGCGCGTAGGGACTCACGGTTGTCGGTTGGCAGGAGCCATGGTCGCGGCGAGTGCGCGTGCGCAGACTCCGTCCCGGGATGCGCGCGCCGCTGGTTTGTGAGTTTTGCAGGGTTCGCTGGTCCCTGAGGCTGGCAAGGGACAGATTCCCTGTGCCTGTCACCCAAGGCATTGCAGATCAGGAAGAAACGTTTCTTTACCTTTATTTACGTAATTATAACTAAGTTATTGAGGACTCGCTGATATTCATTTTCTACCATGCTTCTGTCTTTTGAGATACAAAATAGTCTCCCCCGAGTTCATGCTTATGATTTTGTTATACAGATGCATAAAATAAAAATAAATATATCTCTTTAAATTAAAAAAAAAAAGACAAATCATTACCAACAAACAGCAAATCAGGATTCTGAGTGGAAAGACAGATTTACAAAGGGACTTTTTAGGGTGATGAAAGTATTCTGTGTTGGTTCTGTTGGTGATCATAGACCTATATTCAAGACACACTGAACCGTTGGGCATGGTGGCATATCTCTTTAATTCCACACTTAGGGAGCAGAGGCAGGTGGATTTCTTAGAGTTGGAGTCCATCCCGATCAACTTTTACAGCACATTTGTGACTTGTGCTGGAATTCTTTTTTGTTTTCTTTTGTTTTGAGAGTGGGTTTCTCTGTGTATGTAGCTGTGAAGCCTGTCCTGGAACTCACTCTGTAAAGCAGGCTGACCTCAAACTCACAGATATCTGCCTGCCTCTGTCTCCAGAGTGCTGGGTGCACCACCAACCAGCCTGTGCTGCAATTCTTAGCTCTCAGTTGATGAGAGACTTCTCTCAGACTACAGAGAGCTCCTTTCTCCCCCCCCCCCTTCTCACTATCCTTTTTCTTTATGTTCTGCCTCAACTGGACTTACTGTGCTCTACATCAAGTTATACTACATGCTCCCTAAACTATATCTGCTTTCTCTCTTCCCATTTATACTGAACTTCTCCTTGGACTTGGGTTTTCTAAGAAGGTGACTTTTTGAATGGGGAACACACAAATGGCCCATGACTCATTCATCTATCCATCTAGACAAGTATACCTGTGAACCTAGGGAAAGTAGTTGATGCAGTGAACCATGACAAGAGCTACTTTCTTTTTTTCATAAGCTAGGCAAGAGTAGAAAATCTTAAGCATCTCCCAGAATCATACTTTAGATATCTGTTCTCCTTTGGGAAAGGTTTCCTTTCTGTGGCATCTAAGACAGACTTGACTGGACTGTTCATACTCTACAGAGCTGGACCAGAACAAAAGAGGGAAATAAGCTGTTACTTCCATTGATAAGAAAGGTGCTAGCAACAGGCACCTGGGAAGTCCAGGAAGAATAAATGGCTATGTGTGTAGATGCCACACTCACTGGCCTGACATTTACTGTGATCTAGTCAATGAGAATGTGTCGTGTTGTGGACAAGAAAAAACAAGACTTCCAGAAACCAGCTAAGAAATGAGCCAGCCATCATAAGCCACTGCTAAGGAAGATCAACTCCTGTAGGAGACAATGAATGCTCTCAACCCAATATAAATGAGCAAACACAGAAACCGCAGTTAGAACGGGAAGCTTTCTTTAACTAAACAGCTTGACTCTTGAATTTATAAATAGACAACTGAAACAAAATCTTCTAAAGGATGGATAGTAAAGTGAACAAAAATTATCAAATTCACAAGCAAAGTTTTAAATATTCTTACTAGCAAGGGTGAAAAAAATTGAGTATTAAACAGGGCATGGTACTACACAATCCCAGCCCTTGGGAGGTAGAGGAAAGAGAATCAAGAGTTCAAGGGACATCCCCAACTGCAATACATGAGACCTGAACTTAATAAAACAAAATAATTTAATTCATTAAGCACTAAAACATTTGTAAAGAAAACAAACTAAAAGCTGGGCATTTGGGGCATGTCTGTAATCTCAATACTCAGGATGTGGAGGCAGAATAATCAGGCGTTTAAAGCTAGCCTAAACTTCAGGACCCTATACAAACAAAAAGAAATAGGAATAAAAAAGCAGAACAAAACAAAATAGCTAAGGTAATAGAGCAATGGGAGCAGGGAGGTCACTGTACTCATGGGAAGCACTAAGACAACCAATCAGTGGAAGAGATTAAAAACCAAACACCTGCATTCCATCCTGAAAGCTGAGAATGGAGGTTGTTAAGGACCTGGTGACTGTTTTGTTACCTGACAGGACAGACCTCACCCTAATTCCACAAAAATGAGTATCCCAGACTCCTTTCCCTAGACCAGTATCCATCCTTACGGGAGATGTCATGTGTGGTTTATAGTCTGCTGACCTCTGTTATTGCTCAGAGACCACACTAGATTCCAGGCCTGTTAGCTACAGAACCTCATGGTCACATGTACTTTGTAAGAGAGTCTCTATGTAATCACACCTTAAGCTTTATTGTGTCCCTGTAATTGGACTGACTGGACTGATTGTTGCTTAGAAACCTTTTCCCAAATTGTACTGTCTTTTATATATGCTGACAATGAAGACAATGGGTGTCTGGAATTACACTGCCCAAAGTCTGATCCAGGTTGACAAAGTCAAACTGAATCAGGTTTTCATTCTCTTCTCACATCAGGTTCCCTTCCCTGCCTGGATAACTTCAGGGATCCCCTCAATATATATATATATATATATATATATATATATATATATATATATATATATATATATATATAGTTTGAAATTGAAATAATAAACAGGAATGAATGTAGTAGAAACAAAAAATCCAAACATGGTTACCTGACTACCAACCAAATACAAATGTACAAATCAATAATGTAGAAAATAGTTTTTTAAGTGCTTCCAGTGCATGTTGGAGTTGTTTTATTAACATGCTGGGATTGAATCTAGGGCCCTGAATATGCTTAGCAACACTCTACCACTGAAATACACCCAAAGCCTGAGCTTTATGTTTTAATATATTGACATTATAGAAAATGTATTTCTATCAATTTGATGTATTTTTGCCATTTTGCATACTGCAGAATGCATATTGCACTATTTCACCATATTACAAAAAAACTGCCCACTGTATTCATGTAAACCCTAAAGACATTTCTTTAAAAAAAAAAAAAGTGGTGGCAAAGTTATACCATATACATTCATATACTTCAAATACATTACACACATTCTCAGAAGTACCATAGATGTCATAAAAGTACACTAAGTGTAAACGGAAGAACTCTATGTTCCCAATGAATGATAAAAATACAAAGAAAACAGACAATAAAATAATTAACATACAACAGAAAACCAGAGCTTTAACAAGTGGAGAATGGAATGCACTGAAAGGTTCTGAACAGCAAAGCCAAAAAAAAAAAAAAAAAAAAAAAAAAGGAAAACAGTTATAAAATACTGACCAGGATTATTTATAGTGAAGAAAATGATAATTAAAGTTAACAAAAAGAAGGCAAGAAAGATGGCCCAGTAAGAAGTATGCAGTCCATGCAAACCTAAAGGCTTAAAGCCATTCTCCAGAATACATGCAAAGATAAGGGAAAACTGACTCCATAAAATTGAATTGGCTTCTACATACATGCATACTAATAATAAATAAAAATTTAATTAGAAAAAAAACAACGAAAATAAATATTTTCTGAGTCATCAACTGGCAAAATTAAAAGGAAAGGTAACATAATCTTCTATGGCTACACATGGAAAACTGAATTGATACTGGTCATCTCAGAAAGTAACCTGGAGATAGCTTTAAAAAGTTAGGGACCACCAGATGGATCAGTAGGTAAGAGCGCTTCCTGCTCTACTAGGAGACTCAACTTAGGTTCCCAGGATCCACATCTTGCAGCTGACAGCTGCCCATAACTCCAGCTCCAGAGGATCTGATATTATTATATTCCAGCCTCTTCTGGCACGTGGACCGATATGTATATACCCATACAAAGATATATACACATAATTAAAATTACATCTTTCACCAAAAAAGAAAAGTTACCACACACAACCTTTTCCAAGGCCCTCTACTTATAGAAGTTAATTTACTGGAAGTATAAACCATTCAAGATTCTATTAGAACACTACTTTGGGATGGGGGGTTGAAAACCTAGGGGTAATACACTATACAACATTCAGAATCTTACAACAGGAAAAAGAATGAGACATACTGAATTTTATTTTATGCAGAATAATTACTGCATAAACTGCAAGAGAATAGAGTACTGGAATACTACTGACTAATATACTGAATTTTTAAAAATGAGTTATAGAGGATGACCTTGGATATCTGATATTTCTGCCTCTCCCTTTTAAGTGCTGGAATTACAGGTATGCTCCACCACAACTGTAGTTTTTTGGTGTTTTGTTTGTTTCTTTGTTTGTCTGATGTTTTTTAGAAACCATGTAAATTAAATATATGCACAATTTTTTTAATGTTACACAAACTTCAGTACACGTAGGATAATTCCTGGAGGAGCCCATTTAAATGTGAAGATTATATTTAGTGATGACTAAACAGAGCTCCTATCATTTTTGACTCAACAGAATGGATCAGTGATGGACACTATCAACATCCCAAGTGTAAAAATAAAATAATCTCTTCATGAAGCATACTGATGTTAGAGAAGTCATACTGGATAGTGTTTATATAAATGTAAAAACATCTTAATACAAGGCACAGCCTTTTGGGCCTGTGAGGGAACTCTCAGGAGACAGACTTTCTAAGTGTGCTAAAGTGTGTAAGAATCCTTCCCCAAAAAGATTTTTCTCGGTGCATTTCAAAAGTCATATGGAAGAAAAATGTCATAGGTAGATTTGTTGTTCTCTAGCATCATAAAATATACATTGGGGAGGGGACACTGAGGGAGGTGCTCAGTAGTCACTGGGGGAAAGGCAACATCAGAGAACTCATACTGAGAGAATCAGATGATACAATCAATATACAAAGGCCAGTATGTATTCTTGTTTCTTGCTGTGGGTATTCAGCATAGGAGGATTCATACTGGGAAACTCTATGGGTAACGATGATTTTGTAGTCTTTCAAGTGCAGCTTTACTTTTCTTTTGAGAAAAGGTTTCAAGCATCCCAAGCCGACTTCAAGATCACTATGTAGTAGGGAATGACCATGAACTTCTCATCCTTATGCTTCACCCTCCGCCTCTGCCTCCTGAGTACTGGGATTAAAGATACACTGATAAGGACACAACTTTGATTTTCAACCAGGAAATTTGTTAGAGAAGCTCATCACACACAACCAACATGAAAGTAGAGTACAAATTCCATTTTATTTGCCTTTAGAGATATATCATGAAGGTGGGGAACAGTTGCAGTGATTTTTAGGCCATAGACAAATGCATAACCTAAATGCATTAAGACTGTCCACATGGCTTCCTTCAGTCACAGACAAGCAGCTCTTTACCTGAATCCCACCACAATGTTCCATTGTTTTATTTCAAAAACATACCTAGTAAGGTTCGGGATCTGATTGGATGAGCAATGTCTGATTTAAAAAAAAAAAAAGATTGCAACGAATAATCAATTAACATGCAAATGCTATAAATAAAAGAATATCTTTCCTCATCATAAACAATCAGAAAACAACTAACCTTGAAGATTCCATACAGAGATCATACATTCCTTAGCATATTCTTCAGAATCAATATATTCTTGATTTTAAAATATTCAAAGAGGACTAAAGGTTATACCATCGACTTCCCCCACATATTCTATATGTTCTTGATGAAAACAAGTCAAACAGATTATAATAACTTATTAGTGTGTTGTCAGTGGTATTATACTATTTACTTGGGTATGTAACTTATTTCTAAGAACACAGCTAATATCTAGGCAGAATTAAAGACATTATCTGCTATGGGATAATGCTCTTGTACACTGTAAAGATTTGTTACTCATGCTGGTTTAATAAAATGTTGATCGGCCAGTAGGCAGACAGGAAGTAGAGGCAGATGTGTGGAATTCAGGTGTTAGCTGACAAGGCTGGGAAGCATGTCTATGGAGTTCTGGGAGCTTGAACAGGGGATGGCCAGCCCCGTTGAAAAGGCTGCGGGATCTTGAGCTGCCCTGTTTTGTTCCTGCTTTCTTGGAGAACAGATCAGCAACCCCGTCATGAGACAATCTTAACTTTAAGAATTGTACTAAGGTTCAATTTGTATCCGTGAGTATTAAAATACCCTTTAATAAATATTAATACTTTGTATGGTATATTGCAAGTGAGAATTACTGCAATAGGCAGGACTACCAGACTAAGAGAATTCTGGGAAGAAGAAAGGCAGAGCAGCAGATGCCAGCCAGATGCAGAGGAAGCAAGATGAGAAAGCTGCACTGAGAAAAGGTACCAAGCCATGTGGCTAAACATGGATAAGAATTATGGGTTAGTTTAAGCCCAAGAGCTAGATAGTAATAAGCCCACCTACAGGCCCAGTATTTACTTTAATATTAAGTCCTAAGTCAATTATTTCATAAGCAGCTGCAAGTCCGGCTGGGTTTCACAGATAAACTTTCTACTACACATACCATTGCCTTACAGTGTTCAGATGCCAAGAATAATTATAAGTTCAACCAAAAGCCCTTACAGAAAAATGGAGAGTAGACATAGCATTGATTTCTGCTCTGAAATCCTAGGTATTTCAAGAAAGGACAAGAAAGATTTCCAGTAACAAAAGAATGGACAAGAAACAATTCCAGTAACAAAAGGACACCAGTTTTAGAATATTGTGCTCAACAAAAATAGTACTCAAACAAGACAGTAAACATTTTCAAACTGGCAAAGATTTAAAAATTATCTTATTTCCAGTAGAAATTCTCCAAGAGGATATAACAGTAATAATTCATAATGATATGTGAGCCACATCCCAAAAGACACTTAAGGGGGTGCTGTCCATACACATTTTAGTCCTAAGGGAAAAAGAACCATAAGCGCTCCAAAAAGTCTTTAAATAATAAAGTAAAGGTACAAAATATGCAGCAGTTAAAGAGTGAACTTCTAATACTGTAATTAGAATAAACGTAAAAGCATTGTTGAAAAAGCCAGATGAAAGAAAAAGAAAACTAATGGGGGATAATCAAGATAGTGATTCCTTTTACACTGACCGGGAAGTGGTACAGGGTTTTGGAAGTTGTTCAGTTGTGACCTATGTGATGGACACATATGTATTTCTATATTTTAAACCCATTTGAGAGGGGTTGGAAGGATGACTCAGAAGATAATAGCACTTGCTGCTCATGAAGATGACCAGAGTTCATTTCCAATACCCATGCATGGTGGAGTTTCAACTCTGTGGAACTTCAAATTCAGGCAACTCAACAACTTTGTCTGGCTTCCATGGGTTTCCAAATGCATGTGGTGCAACACAAACTCATACACACACACACAAGTAAAAATAGATTTAAAGAAAATTCATGGAAGTTGGGTTATGGTACAGGCTTCTAATGTAAGCACAAGAGAGATCAGGAGAATCAAGAGTTCATGGTCATGTGAACTACACAGTAATTTGAAGTCAACCTAGGCTACATAAAACACTGTCATAAAAACTTAATTTCATTGAGTTACAAAGATGAGGATTTTATACTTGTCACTATATACATATGTGTGTATCGCATTACAGTATGTCTTATATATGTATGTATCATAAATCAAAAATGCATTTTTCTTATTTTATGTGTTTTGCCTGCACATATGTCTGTGTGCCACCTGCTTACTTCATATGTGCCTGGTGCCCTCAGAAGCCAGGGGAGGGTGTCAGATGACCTGAGACTGGAATTACAGATAATTATGAGCCACCATGTGCGTGCTAGAAATGGAACCCAGGCCCTCCAAAAGAGCAGCCTTTGCTCTGAACCACTGTGTCCTCTCTCAAGCTCTCATGTTGCAGTTTTAAAACTAGTATATTTTATGGGGTTTTTGTTTGATTGATTGACTGATTGATTGGGTTTTGGAGACAGGATTTCTCTGTATAGCCTTCACTGACCTTGGCTGTCTAAGCTGACCTAAAAACTCCCAGAGATCTGCCTGCTTATACCTCACAAGTGCTAAGATTAAAGACATGCACCACTATCACCTGGCTTAAAAACTGTTTATTATTTTGAGGTGAGGGCTAACTATGTATCACAGGCTAGCATAAAACTCCATATGAAGCTCAAGCTGAATTTGAGTTTGCCACCCTTCTACCTCAGCATCCAAGTGGTAGTATTACAAGAATGCACTGCCATGCCAAGCCATTTTAAAACTAAATACTGGAGCTGAAGAGATGGCTGAACAATTAAAAGCATTTACTGCTCTGTCAGAGAGTTGAAGTGCTGATCTCACCATTCACATTGGGCTGTTCACAAATTCCTGTTCCAGGGAATCTGACATCTGCCTTTGGCCTCCAAGGGCACCTGCAGACACATGTGCACATATACACACAAATACATACACATGAAATAAATCTTAGGGGATGGAGAGATTGATCAGTGTTTAACAGTGCATACTGTTCTTGCAAAGAACCCAAGTTCACTTCCCAGCACCCAAGGAATCTTTACAACTACCTTTATCTCCAGTTCCAGGGAATACGATGTCTCTGGCCTCTGCAGACATTTGTACTCATGTGTACATTCGCATTCACACACACATAGATATGATTTTAAATTAACAAAATATTTAAAATGTAATGCGACACAAAGATTCGTGCTTCGATTTGAAACAATCCCAAACCAATAGCAAACACAAAAATGGATTTGCCACTACTGTTGTATGAGTAAGAGTCTGTAACACTTAATAGCTAGCCCACCTCAGACTAACACCATCAGAGAATTTTTCATTTATATGCTTGGAGAGTTCGATCACCAATAGAGCTAAAGCATCAGTACGATCTAGCAGTTCAGCAATCATTCCAAGCACTCAATTTCCATCTTTCCCTTAGGGTGTCTTCATATTGGTTATTCTTTTTTGTTAATGTATATGGGTCTTTTACCCACTTGCATGCCTGGCTCCCCACAAAGACTAAACGAGGTTATCTGATTCCCTGGAACTGGAATAACAAGTGTGAGCCACAATATGGATACTGGGAACTGAACCCAGGTTCACTGAAAGAGCAGTAATACTTTTAACCATTGATATATCTATCCCTGTATATTGGTTATTCTTAAAATAGTTCCCAATTACATTATAGCTGCCAGCAAAGACAGAATTACTTCTTTTGCATTCCTATGGCTGCTTTGATTCCATTACTACAAACTTGGTATCTTAAAATAAGAGGTAAAACCTTAATAAAAAAATTATTCTTGTGTTTTGGAAGCCTTAAGTATAAAATCAGTATCACTGACTTAAATCAAGGAGTTGGCAGGGCTATGCACCACTTGAGGCTTCAGGAGAAAATAAATTGCCTGTCTCTACTAGCTTCTGGTGGTTGCTCTAATTACTTGGTTATAGGGACATAATTCCAGCATTTGCCCCTGTGGTAATAACTTTCTTTGTGTATGTGTGTATTCAAATCTTTGCCTCTAATAAAAGCACATGGCTACGTGGGTAATCCAGGATAGTCTTCCAATCACAACACATTTAATATCTATGCAAAGTCTCTGGTTATAGGAATTGAGGCATGACTTCTTGAGAGGCCATTTTCCAACATATTATATTTTCCAAATCTTTAATCAAGACTACAAGTTTGTGCTCACTCACAACTGCCATCAAGATATCTTTCAGTGAATGGCTCAGATCAGAGTAACTAATAGGTCTGTAAGGTAATCACAGTGACAATGGAAATATAATGAACTCATATGACTGCACTGAGAACTCATCCTTGCCACTGGACTACCCAGCATCCTCATCCATAGATTCCTGGAGAAGGGATGAATAAGGTGGTCTCATGAACCCTAACTAAGAATCCTTTAAAATGCTGGCTTCCTTCCAAATTGAAAGAAATATTCAGCCTTTCTTTCTCAACTACCATGGAAATCCATCTTTCCTTACAAGCACTCCCAATAAGCTTTCGGCCAGGGTTCTTATTTCCTGGACACTGAGATTTCATTCAATTCCATATCTCTGCTATCAGTAAGTTCAGAAACTTACACTATAAAGTGCCCTCAGACCAGGCCTCTAATTTGAAAGCTGAGCTTGAAAGAATCCCCCTAGAACAGATGAGTTCCATTCAAGCTGACCTCTGTATTGACTGTAGTTGTTTCACCCTTGTTTGGTGCAGCAGAACCCACAGCTAAGAAGTAAATGTGTCATCTGTGGCTAGTGAAAGCTAAAAGTGTGTATACAGGGCACCTTTCCTATGGTAGGCATAATAATGCCTCCTTTTTATTCTGAAGATCATCTTAACCCACAGGTAAGCATGTGTCAACATTACCTCATGTGGCAAACAGGAATTTACAGATGGAACTGTGTTAAGTGTGAGTGCTAGCTAGGGGCAGTCGGTGTCCTCGGGGTAGCTGGGAGCAGGCACTCAGTTGTAGATATAAGGAAGCAAAAGAAAAGTAAGCCAGGAGGAACCCCATGGTTCGAAACCACGAAGACCCCGAGTTTATTTCTGAAAGAGCTTATATACATTTTCAGCCAGGATTCAAAGTACAGTGCAAGATATTCAAACATTATATTAAGAAAACCTCATGCTGTCCTTGAGTCAGGCTTTGAGAGATTCATTATCACACCATGGGCCTCCTCATAGATCCTGCAATAAGATAATGAATTCTTTCCCAGGAAATTATCAAACTACTCCCAGGGTCATCAAGGCTAAAGCAAGGAGCAAGCTGAACTCATTAGAACTCTAGAATAGCTGAGTCACCGTGAATTTACTCTGTGAATCAGTATGGGAAACTGAGTCACCATATGCACTTCCACAGTTAAGTATCTTGAGACAGAGAGAGATTATCCTGAATTATGTGTGGGACTCTAATGTCATTAGAAAGACTATTCTTGATTGTCAATTAGATTACATCTGGAATTAATTAAACCCGGGTATCTGAGTATTCCTGTGAGGGATTTTTTTTTCTTAATCAAACAATTTAAAGTGAGAAGACCCACTTCTTAATTGGGATCTTTTGAGATCAGAAGATCCATCTTTAATCTGGGCCACAACTTTCTGCTGCCAGACTATATAATGGACATGGATCTTTGTGTTCTCTCTCTCTCTCTCTCTCTCTCTCTCTCTCTCTCTCTCTCTCTCTCTCTCTCTCTCTCTCTCTCTCTCACACACACACACACACACACACACACACACACACACACACACGTATTAGAGCCTACTTCTTCAGATTTCTGATTTCTGATTATCCTAAAGGCTAGCTGAAATGGATTGAAGAACTACTACTAGATTCTTGGACCTTTCATGTAGACAGCCATTGTTGGACTAGCTAGATGGAACACACAGCCTGTAAGTCATTCTAATAAATTCCCATTAAACGTATGGAGAAATGATTGATAGGTAGACAGACAGACAGACAGACAGACAGACAGATTCATTCTATCGATTCTGTTCCTCAGAGTTTCTGAGAAATCTGAGTAACACAGTCATGAAAAGTCCTGTTGTGGCTGTCAAGTTGTCAAGTTGACTCATCACACACATACACACACACACACACACACACACACACACACACACACACACACACACACACACACACACAATTTCTGAACAGGTAATTTTATTTCTCCTTGAGTATGAATCCAATCCAAATCATTCCTGTGTAGGGGGGAAGTAGATTCCTCCCCTTCTCCCCACACATTTTTAGGGAAAAGGACAAAACAAAGGCCAAGATGCAAAACCTCTTCAAAACTTCATTGCATTCATATTAGAAATATTATTGAATTAGTGATGACGGAAAGAGTAACACACCCTGGCTTCTAATTCTAGAATACAAGCATTTTCACCTATTTTAAGTTTCTCAGGCATCTCAAAAGTTATCCTCTAATAAATAAAGAGGTCCTCTGCATGTCCCAAAAATTAACCTCACATTTTATTTTTATGATTCTACTGTTAAGGAAACCTTTACCCCAATATTGTTTAAGCTATTTCAGTTTTGTACATACATGTGTGAATATTAATTTATGAATCTTTGGTTCTTACTATGCCTTATTTACTGTCACTGATTTTGAAATTTTTCCACTGAGCTGGGCATGGGGAACACAACTTTAATTCCAGCCAAGAAATTAAATTGGGGCAATAAAGTTCGAGGACAGTCTGGGATATATGAGACTCAGAATGAAAGGAAGAAGGGAAGGAGGAAGGGAGGGAAGGAGGAAGAGAGTCCAAGGAAATACCATCAGAATAAAAGTAGCATGATCTCTGAGTCAATACTAATGCACAAAAATTAATTGCAATAAAAATGAAAAATAATGTATAGTCTACTTTGTCTATAAAAATAAACAACAAAACCAGATACAGAAAATATTGTTGAGACTCTATTTAGAAACCTCAGAGGAGTACACAAACCCTGGGTGAAGGAGGATAGGGCAACAGGCTCTAGGCATGAAGAGAACATCAGAACATCTGGACCCCCAAGTAAGACAAGGCTACATTGGTCAAACACAAGACTGCATCAGTCAGAATACAAAGAGATCCTAGGAATAGAATACTAGATAGTATAAGGAATACAATAGAGTTCTTTTGTCATTCTGGGCTGTCAAGGAAGTTAAAAAAAACATACCAGATAATGATTCAGGTTACCCCTTCCTGAATATGATCCAGTCTGTCACACGCAGCAAATCTAATCATAGGTCAACTGATATTACCAGGACCCACATCCTCCCTATGCATACAATACAGTTAACAGTGTTCTCCTCAGATCTTGTGTGGACATTTACGTTTCTTCTCCCTGAGATTGAGGGAAAATTTAGTTCTCCTCATCACACACTTCTGATCTTTCATAAGTCCTCCGCTGGGGAAAACCTGAGTAAACATTTAATGTGGCCCACCATATACTTCAAGTCCACCAAGTATGCACACATCCTGGGAACCTTAACATTGCGAGAACATGCGCTCTACAAATCTAGGCACAAATGCCTTTCTTCTCATAGAAACTTTGGCAGATTTTTAATTCCAGAGCCTGTCGAGTTTGTTTCTATAGTTTAAATCCCTTCTTCCTCTGTTTATTAAAAGAGGGTGAACCTTCCGCAACAAGATTGTATCCTTTTCTCCCCTCTCATGAAACTCTATTAAATGAATTTGTCTTCTCCTACCTCCCTCTCCCTCCCTCTCTCCCTCCCTCTCTCCCTCCCTCTGTCTCCCTCCCTCTGTCTCCCTCCCTCCCTCCCTCCCTCCCTCCCTCCCTCCCTCCCTCCCTCCCTCCCTCCCTCCCTCCCTCCCTCCTCTCTCTCTCTCTCTCTCTCTCTCTCTCTCTCTCTCACACACACACACACACACACACACACACACACACACACACACCGCACCTCCCTTCTACACTGTGTGGACCGCACAGTCGGTCAGCCACTACTTCTGGCGCTTCCTACTAGGCTACAAGTCAAGCATCCCTCAGCATCCTAAAAACCAGCACTTCCTGCCCACCCCTTTGCCCGTCCCCAACTTCCGGTTTGTCCACGCGGGTTCAACGCCCGTTAGCGGGTTCGACTCTCTCCTGGCCTCCGCCTCGGTCCACGGAGGTGCTGGGGCTGGGTGGCTTAGTATCGTCCTTCAAAGGCTCCTTCCTAGTTCTCTGGCCGCCAACAACACCCTCGTACCGACGCCACCCGCTGCAGCCGCTCGACGCCCGCGGGGGCGTCTGGGAGTTGTAGTCCGGACCTGTAAGCTGACGCAGTTCGGGGCAGATCGACGGGCGAGCGCCATTGTGCCTTTCGCAAGCACGCGTAAGTGCTGCGTGAGAAAGCCCGTCGGGGACAGCGCCCATCACCTGCTTTATCACTTCCCACCCTCTAGAGCCCGGAGCCCGCTTTGCTTACGGTTCTACGGACGCGGGGGGGTGCTGTGTGGTCGTGGATCCCGATCGCGCTCTGGATGTGGGACACGGTTTAGCAACATCAGCCGCGTTCTGGATTGGAGGACGTCGGAAGATCTGTCCCCTCGCGGTTAGAGGGGAACTTGTCTCATAGGCGCATGTTCTCTAGCCTCCCCCCCACTCTATCGTCTTCAGTTGCTCGGTACGCTGCCTACTCAGGCGAGAGAACATTGAGGGAAGTATGACCTCCACACACCCGACAACGTGGCCCCATGTGAGTAGAGGTTTCTTTGAGCTTTTGAGTCTGCCCCTTGGGGAATGTGGGGGAGCTGGTGATGAGACATCTGTTCTCTAACCCTAGAGTTCCGGGAAGAGGTGACTAAGGTCTGATTTGCTGTCCAGCAGGGTGGTTTGAATAGAAAAAGAAACCAGCTTCTGAACTGGGGGATTCTACATTCCAGATTGAGGCTTTTCAATTAGAAATAATTTTTGTTACATCTATTTTGTGTAATATGTGCACGTATGGTCACTGCCTGTGTGTAGGAGACAGCGTTTCGAATTGCTTCTCTCCTTCCAAACTGTGGGTCCTGAAGATCAGTCTCAGGCTTGGTAACAATCACCTTTACTTACTGAGCCACCTTTCCAATCCTTCACAACTTTTTTTTTTTTTTTTCTAAGCTGGGGGTGCAGGGAAGAAAGTGACAAGAAGATAGGAGGCTGTGTTTCGTCTCAGCAGCTGCTTTTGAGTTGACAATAACAAGAAAAGCAGTGTAGATGGGAACCAACAGTCTTATCCCCTGGTTAAGAAATGAGCTGGCTTCCGTAGACTAGAGGTCTCAACGCATCCTCCTCATTAATGTCAGAGCTATTTGCTCAAGGATTCAAACAAGGGAACTTGAGATGAGACAAATAAAATGTTGCTGGGTCGTCTTGGTCAGCCTTCCTTCCCACTGTGGTAGAGGAAGACCGCTGGCTGAACAGCATCCTATGGATTTTAGGAACCTGTGAAGTTTGAAGATGTATCACTGACGTTTTCCAAGGAAGAGTGGGCGCTGCTGGACCTCCAACAGAAGTGCCTCTACAGGGAAATCATGCTGGAAAACTACAATAACATGATTTCAGTGGGTAAGGCAGCCTCCACTTTAATAAAGATCTGTTTGTGCCTTTGGTGGGTGGTACACATGTGTAAGTCCATCACTCCAGAGGTGGAGGGAGAAGATTGAAAGTTGAAGGCCATTCTTATCGACTCTACCTCCTCCATTCTCCTCCCCAATTTTTTTTTTTAAACTCTGAACATGTGGTACCTCTGAACTGTTTGTACTAAGGCTGAGGCTGAACGGACCAGAGTGGAAGTGTTGTGGCAGTGAGGAGCTTGGAAGAAAAGAAAAAATCAACGTTTCAGTGTGACTTGAGAAGTTTCACCCAGACATGCATTAGAACCCCTGAATACTGGGCAGAGCCTATAAGGGATAATTACAGCTGCAGTCACAGTTGCCTATAATTTTTATGGTGCTTCCGGCATATGAGACGTCAGGATCCAGCAGCCCAGATAGCATCAAAGATTGTGATTTCTTTGTGGGTCTTAGGAAGTTCTCTGTCCTCTCTAGTTATTGTATAGCTGTGGCTCTGGGCTTTATGTCTATGTTTCATTTTGTTTTGTTTTTTGGTTTGTGGTTGTTTTTTGTTGTTGTTGTTAGCAGAAGCAAGAAACATAGATAGTTCTGACCAGTTCTTTCTCAGTTTGTCACATTTGGTAAATAAACAAAAAGCTTCCCCAGAATATGTCTCCCAATTGAACAATCGCCTTTTTTTTTAACTTTATGATCCCTCTGCTGCCACAGAAACCCAAGAAATCCAACAAAAGGAATTGATATGTATTTGTCACTGTCCAAGGCCTAAAGCCATCATGTCACAGCATGGGGGAAGCAAGGAATAGAGTGTTATAGGACAGCATGTTCTCTAAGCAGACTCTCCAAGCCCTGTCTCTTTTCCTTTGAGCAGAACATCACTTTTCCAAGCCAAATGTGATATCTCAGTTAGAAGAAGTAGAAGACTTCTGGCCAGTGGAGAGAGAAATTCCTCAAGATACCTTTCCAGGTGAGAACCAGGCATGAGGGGGTTCCCAAAAGCGATGGGCCTACTGATTATTCTGCACCTAATGTCTTCTAAGCGTGTTGAATATGAGAACTCATGTAGCATGTTATAATTAGTATAAGCTCTTTTCCAATCTGTAATCATTTTTTTTCATGATGCTGGTGATTAAGCCCAGGGCCTTTCACACGATAAGCAGGGCAGACGCGCTATCACTGAACTAACATGTCCATCCTCAACCTTCATTTGGGATGCAAAGTTATGGTATTTGGTGTTTGTATGTGGAGGTAGTGGTATTTATGTTGGGGGTTTTATTGTTGTTTTGGCTTTCTGTTTTGTTTTGGGATATGATCTTAGTAGCCCAGGTTGACCTCCAACCTACTGCATAACTGAATTCCTGGTCATCTCTCTGCTATAGAAGTTCTGGGCTTCCAAACATGGGCTACTACACTGGCTCCTGTTTTTATTTCTTTTCTAAGTCTTGTTGTTGTTTTTAACCACATAGGCATATTGTCTGAATAACTTTTGTAAGTTCAAGCATTTTTAACTTTTTTGTTGTTACTCTGTTTATCTAGTTTCACCTTGTGAGCTTAACTTCTTTCGGCCCCATATTCTGATTTATTCTGTTTATTGGAAACACCATCTTCCCATAGACTAAATGACTATTATCATAGTACAGAAACTTCTTCTATGGTCTCATGCTTATATCTTTTGTTCTTATCCTCTCTGGATGCAAGCCATAATGCAATATGTTTTATTGTATATTAGTGAATTTCAATAAATTGTCATTTCCTCTTGTTATTTAAAAAAAAAAAATTGATGTCTTTGGCCATCTAGTCCTCTAGATAAATACCAGCTTACCTGGGTTAGTTGAAAATATCTTGTTAGAATATACATTAAATTTGATTAGACTTAACATTGTTCCTGTTACCTGTTCTGTTTAATCCTTTCTTGTACAGTTGTTCAAATGAATCTGTCATCCCACTAAATTCTCATATAATTACTTTTCTGTTGCTGTGAAGATATAAGTAGTCATAACCAAGGCCTCTTATAAGTGAAAACATTTAATTGAGGGCTTGCTTGCAGTTTCAAAGGGTGAGTTCATGACCATCATGATGAGGAGCATGGCAGCTGGTGGGCAGGCATGGCGCTAGAGCAGTAGCTGAGACCTTACATCCTGATCCATAAGCAGGAAGTAAGACAGAACTTGTGATATCTGGGAATAACATGAGCTTTTGAAACCTCAAAACTTACACCACCACCACCACCCCCTGTGACGCACCTCCCCTATCAAGACTATACCCATAAGTTCATGGCACTATCATATGAAATGTATTCAGTCCAACTTCAGAACACCCATAGTCTTTCACAGTTCCAACTCTTTAAGAGTTCAAAGTCTTGGGGGCTGGAGAAATGGCTAAGTGATAGAACACTGGCTGTTCTTGCAGAGGACTATCCCTAGCACACATATGGTTGGTGGCGCTCAACCATCTGTAGCTCCAGTCCAGGGGATGTGACACCTATCCTCTAAGGACACTACACTCTCTCTCTCTCTCTCTCTCTCTCTCTCTCTCTCTCTCTCTCTCTCTGACACACACACACACACACACACACACACAGAGAGAGAGAGATGTACTTAATAAAATCTGAAATAATTAAAAACAAAAAAAAATCTCAAAGACTATACTGAGACTCTAGGCAGTCTCTTAACTCTATCCCCCTTACATACTCCAAACATACAAATGGCAGAATATATGTTACCATCCCAAAGGGGGAAAAGTGAGGAAATACTGGGCCAAATCAAGATGAAAACTAAGCAAGAGAACTTCAAACCCTATAACTCCATGTAATTAGAGGCTTGTTAACAGTTGCAGAGGGTTAGCCCATGACCTTCATGGTGGGTAGCATGGCAACAGGCGAGCAGGCATGGTGCTAGAGCAATAGCTCAGAGCTTACATTTGACCCACAATCAAAAGGCAGAGAGGTAGCTAACTGGGACTAGCAGGAACCTTTGAAACACCCTCAACGACATACCTCTTATGACAAGGCCACAACTTCTAATCTTTCCCAAACAGTTCCACCAACTGGGGAGCAAGTATTCAGACATATGAGCCAAAGGGAATCAGTCTCCTTCAAACCACCACTACCACTGAGGTATCTATGTTAATTTTCCCTCCTTTCGAGAATTACAATTACAAAGCTGCTTCATCACACACAAAACATGATTCTGAAAGTGTAAAGAGTGGGTATCTGGCCTAACTTAATAGGAAAATTTCTAGATATTGATGAACATGATGTTAGATTCTGCTTTCCATATCAGTATTTATCTGAATGAATAAATATTCATCCAGTTCTGAAAATCATACTACTTTGTGTTTTTTATACAGAATCTTCCAAGGTGGTCAGATTTTCTCTTTTGAATAGTTAGCGCTAACATAGTAGACTTAGGAAATGCTTTGATGTAAGTTTACATTTTGGGTTAGTCTTTGTAAATGACTTGGTGGTATTCACTGTTTTTGCTGCCTTCAACTTTTCTATGTACGTGTTGGATATAAAGCACACCATTTGCTACTGGATACTTCTCTTTGCTTTTTATGCTCTGGTGGAAGTAGCCTCAGAGCCACTGCCTCTGGCACTATTCTATCAAATATCCACCTGGTGCCATCTTTGGTGATAACTATTAGCCACAACACAAAGGGACTAGAGTCTTGGCTTAGCACACCTTCTCAGCACCCTGTTTTGGGGCTAGGAGTAGGTAACCAAAATATAAAAACATACAGGTTAAGTTGGCAGAAGACACCTGGCCATATTAGCTGTGAGTTTTATTGTTGAGAAATGGTATGACATGGCTTTTCACAGCTCACTGGTTAGATTGTGAAGAGCTGTGGCAGGACACAGATAGAGGCAGGAGGCTTTAGTACCATCTAGGGCTGAAACAATAATGTTTACCATGAGAGAGTAGTCATAAATTTAGGGAGAATCAGTAGACTCAGTGGATCTAATTAGCTAAACTGGACAAAAAAAGCTGCTAAGAATTTTTATGGGTGAAGGAAGCCCTGAAAGGATTTCCTGTGGCTGTTTGTTTATACTCTTCTTACTGCTGGCATTTTTTTATGGTCCTTTAGACTGATGTCATGGCCTTGTATATGTGAAGCCTCTGCCACTGGGCTATGTCCTCATCCTTGAATTACAAGGAAAACTTACCCTGAATTTTTGGAATTAATTTATTTTAAAGGTGGAAACATTGTTTGTTTGTTTTAATCTTTTAATTTCTTTTACATCCCAACCACAATTTCTTTACCCTCCTTTCTTCCTGTCCCTCATCCCCCCCCCCACCCCCCAGCCTCCCTTCTACTCTCTCCATCCACTTCTCCTCAATTCAGAAAGGGTCGGGCCTCTCCTGGGAGTCAACCGGGGCATGGCATATCAAGTTGAGACTGGAGCAAGCTCCTTCCCCAGCCTCAAGGCTGAGCAAGGTATTCCATTATAGGGAATAGGTTCCAAAAAGCCAGCTCATAGGCCAGGGACAGTTACTGGACCCATTGCTAGGAACCCCAAAAACAGACCAAGCTGCTGTAAACTGTTTTTAAAAAATAGAACTTGGATTTTCTTTTTCTCTTCATAATGACATAATATTGACTAAAACTTTAGACTAATCATGTAAACTACCTAATGCACTCACCTTAAAGTTCTTTTTTTACTGTGCAGTGTCTCTAATTGTTCTGTTAATAACTTATAAATCAAAAGAAACCAAAGACACATCCAAGGAGGTTTACTTAGCTAATCAAATGCACGTGTTTAAACTTCAAGACGTCTGGGTAGAAAATATAAATTAGGGATTTTAGACTGTCATATATTACTATGGGAAGGTACATTTCCACTTGTGTCTCAACAGTGGTCTGCCATGCCTCTTACTGATGCAGAGAACTGAGATTAAATTGAAAGCTGTATTCTTTTTCACAACCCAGCTTGCATGCCTCTCCAGTTTTACACCATAGCTAGAATGACATCATACAATGTGGTTATTGAAGTAATATGAGAAAGTGTATGAATCCTAGGACAAATACCATTCATCCTCAAGAAAGTTTTGAGTTAAATAAAATCTTGTGATGGCATGGGAAAATAAGTTAGGTTGTGCTCGCTGGGTGGTGTTGACACATACTTACTCAGGAGACAAAGGCAGGTAGATCTCTGTGAGTTCAAAGCAGGCCTGGTCTACAGAATGAGTTTCAGGACACAGAGAAACTCTTGAAAAATAACAACAAAAATAGATTGAGCTCATATATTCATTTGTAATTATTTGGCCATACAGAAAAGCACAGCTACATGTATGCCCTTGAAGTGAAACACCTGAAATTTAACTAGTCTTAATCATTAGAAAAATAATACATGAAAAGAGATTTTTAGGCAGGCATGGTGGCACATACCTTTAATCAAACCACTTAGGAGGCAGAGGAAGACTGATCTATGTGAATTCTGGGCTACTGATGTAAAATAGTGGGACTTTGTCAAAAAATAAAGGAAGGAGAGAGAAAGAAACTAGCTGGCAAGTGAATGTGGCATAATCAAAAGAGCCTCCAAAAATGCTTTTTTTTCCCCCTTATGTCTTATGTGTATGTGTATTTTGCCTGTGAGTATATTTGTGCACTGTGTGCATGCAGTTCTCACAGAGTCCAAAAGAGGGCATCTGATTCCCTGGGACTGGAGTTACAGCCAGTTTTGAGCCATCATCTGTATACTGGGAATGGAACCCAGGTCCTGGAAAAGCAGCCAATGCTATTAACTGTTGAACCATTTCTCTAGCCCCAAATTTGATATCAACTTAAGAAATGAAGCTAGAGCCACGTGGTATTGGCACATGCCTTTAATTCCAGCCCTTGAGAGGCAGAGGCAGGTGAGTTAGAGGCAGCCTGGTCAAGTGAGTTCCAGATCAGCCGGTACTTTTAGACAGAGAAATCCTGTCTCAAAAAGGCTAAAAGAAATAATAAAGCAGGAAATGAACCCGAGAAGTATGATTGTGGCAGCACATTCAAACAGTAAAGAGGATTATAAATATATTAGAATTTATATTCCAAAATAAAGTGTTTTCCCTTTTTTTTGAGAAAGAGGCAGATCCTGCTGGATTTAATTCTTTAAATAGCCAAAGATATTCATGTGCTAGAACAAATGTGGAGATTGAAAGAAATAATTCTTATATATTAAACTTTATGTAAAACAAAGGAATTTCATATATACAGGAGGATTCTGAAGACTCAGAACCTTAAAGATTTGTTTGAGAGTCTGGAATCTGGAATTATACATCTGGGTTAGAGCCTAGTCCGGTAGTGTTTCCATGGTTGGTTGATTTTTGTTCAGAAACACATTTTCTCTCATCTTTGTAGAGTGTGTCTGTGAAAACTATTTGGTAAATGTGTTTAGTGTGAGAAAGCATAATTTCAGCTCAGCTTGGACCTCCCCCCCCAACTACTAGAAGGTTAAAATTGGATATCAATCTGTAAAGACATGGATGAGAGTCTTTTTGTGAAATCTTCCGTCTCTGAGAACTCACTCTGAAGGAAGAAATCTCAGAACTATGTTTGGAACAGGAATGGCCTCTGACCGAAGTTAGCCTTGCCTTCAGAAAACTCACACTAGACCCCCCTCTATCCAGAAAAAAAATAACAATTTTGTGTTTGGAATTTTTTTTTTAAACCAAATGATAGCATCTGAGAACTCTGGAACCATGAGAATGTGCGTGCATGATATAAAATGTTCCCTGGGTAGGTCTCTTCTTTGTCGTCATGATCTGCCAGGGTTAGTCTGAAGAATGCAGTCACTATTAGGAAGCCTTTCCTGATGGGGTCTCTGTAAGCATGACAATATGGGACACTTCAGTAGGAGTCCTCATTGTGTTCCGTATCAGAGGACTCATATGGGCAAAAACCATCGTCATGTATTTTGTGGGGAAATCATCAGCTTTAACCACCACTACATTATCTGAGAACAAAAACAAATACTTGCTAGAAAGATGTACAGTGACTCAAGGGGAAAAGATGTCAGAGGTCATTAAAAAGGGCAAACTGTATAAAAATTTGAGAACACAAATTTAGTAAAGCAATTTCTTTAATTCTGTTCTCTGACCTAAATATTAAATTATATGAATGAAAGCAATTATCATTACTATATTTTTATCCATTTCAGTTTTTTAACAATGTGATTGAATTGTTTAGAACTTAGTAAGGTATTACAGCGTGAATAAATATCTGAAGAAATCATAAGAAACAAGGTTATATCTTCAAAGAGAATTTTAGTTAGGATTCCAAGCTTTGAGAGAGTAAAAGGAAATTTTGAGGCAAAAAGTTTTATAAAGACTTGTAAGGGCTCAGAGTCTTACTGATTTGTTCTAGAACCCAGGATCTAGAGGGACCTTGTATTTGGCTAGAGCTTAGTCCAGAAGTGTGTTTGCATGGTTTGTCAATTTTTGTTCAGAAGCATGTTTTCTCTCACCTTTCATGTGTTGTTCTCTGGGACCATCAGTCTGTCTCAAATATGTATTTTGTAATTCTCTTAAGTGGATACCATTCTCTAATGTCCACACTTAGAATCTCTGGTAACTAGAAATTTCTAAAACCAAGGAAGAAAGCATTGGAGCAACAATTGAATGAGGGGGAGACATCCCTCTGGGGGGACAAAAGATTTTAAAGCAAGAAAACAAATAGCTAGGCCTGGAACTGTCAGCCTGTAATACCAGCTACTTGAAGACTGTGGCAGAATCACAGGTTCAAGGCCAGTCTGGACAAAGTCCTCATCTACCACATTGAGTTCAAGGCCAGCCTGGGTTGGCTACCCTATCTCGAAAGCCTGATATAGTTCAGTGGCTGAACACTCATTAGAGTGAGTTAGGCCCTCTGCTAAGAAAGAAAAATCAGAAAAGAAAAGGGAAAAAAGTAGTGTGTGAACTTTGTTCCTTTTTAAATAAAATACAGTTGATGTACAAATGAAACACAAGTTAAAAATCTATATAGGAGGGGGGAAATTTTATACAGATATTCTGCAATGCATGTAATTTAATAATAGTACTTTGTATATAAGAATGAGTCAGCTCCTTGTGTACTAAATAAAATAATATTTGTGTTCTTAAAACATGTATATGAAACTGGGTCTCAAGTATCCCAGGCTAGCCTGATCTTGCTATATAGCCAAGCTTGGCTTTGAACTTCTGATTCTACTGCTTCTATCTCCTATGTCTTGGGATTATAGGCATGCATTTCATTGCCTGATTTTAATGCATTGCTGGGGATTGAACAAGAGCTTCCCCAAATGCTAGGTAATTCTCTATCAACTGAGCTACATACCCAGTGATGACTTTAGTTTTTAGATGAGTCTGCCTGTGTGACTCTGTTCTGGTTGACCTAGAACTGAATATGTAGACATAAATAGACTCATACTTGGAGGGATTTCCTCTTGCTCCTGGCTCCCAAATACAGCAATTACAGGTATGTGCCACCGTGCCTAGCTTTTGCTCTGGTTTTGACTTATAGAATCTTCTGAGCCTTCTCTGAACCCTGGAATAAATTCCTTTCCTGATGATAATCCTTTGATGAAGCCTTCTCTGGACCCTGGAATAAATACCTTTCCTGATGATAATCCTTTGATGAAGCCTTCTCTGGACCCTGGAATAAATACCTTTCCTGATGATAATCCTTTGATGAAGCCTTCTCTGGACCCTGGAATAAATACCTTTCCTGATGATAATCCTTTGATGAAGCCTTCTCTGGACCCTGGAATAAATTCCATTTCTGATAATAATCCCTTGATGAATATCAAGGTTGTTGAAGTCCTCACACTTAACAAGGATGTAGCTGGTCCTCGGAATGCCCTGATTCAATCACTTTATTCTGAAAGTGGAGAAGACCTGTGCCCAGGTAACCTCAAGCCAGCTCAACAACCAAGCAAGCATTTGACTGACACAGAAGTTGCTCACCAAAAGTTTCGACATTTCCAGTATGAAGAGTCAGATGATCCTCAGAAGGCTGTGTCTCAACTTCACAAGCTGTGTCACCAGTGGCTGCAGCCCAATACACATTCAAAGAAATACATCCTGGAGTTGCTGGTGCTTGAGCAGTTCCTGAGTGCACTGCCTGAAAAGTTGCGAGTATGGGTAGAGTCACAGCACCCAGAGGATTGCCAGGCAGCAGTGGCCCTGGTGGAGAATGTGTCTAAGGAAGATGGTGAGTATCATGGAGAGGTGAGAAATAGCTCTGTGAAAGCTTTGTGGGGGAATGAAGAGTGATGGAGGGTTGTTCCCACTAAGAATGGGTTATTTTCACTCCAGACTGCAAACATCTGTGTCTTCCAGGTCAGAGCTAATGGAAACCTGAAGTTGGTTGGTATCCAGCCCTGTTCTCCCAAACAAAAAAAAAAACAAAAAAACTTCCATGAGCCTCAATGGAAGCTCACAGATGCAGGGCTCCCCCCACCTCCCCACCCCCATCCTCTTGGGATCCTTGACACATAACCACCAGTTTTTCAGTTCCTTGTGGAGACTGTGAATGAAGTTGTAACTAAAGCCTGTAGTGCTGCAGAAAAGGGTGTGATATGACAAGTGAACAGTTCTAAGGTTGTGGAAAAGTTGGGATATTGGTGGAATTTATGAAAGCTGTTTCTGCCACTGATAGCTGTTAGAACTAGAATGTGAAGAAAGAGGCAGGATGGATGTGCCATTGGGCCATGGGCCATGAGCCAAGAATTCTGGGTAGCCTATAGAAATTGAAAAGGCAAAGAATGGATTCTTCTCTGTATCCAAAAGAGCATATCCCCTGTTGTCATCCTGATTTTAGGCCAGTGGGGCTGATGCCAAAGCTCTGGTCTCTGGAACCTTAATATGTTTTGCCAGTCTTGATGGTATAGTCTTATAATCTAAGATACTCAAGAGACCAAGTCAAGTCATCAGTTCAAAGCTTGCCTGTGAGTTCAAGGCCCGTGTGAGCAATTTATCATGACTCTGCCTCAAAATAGAAAACAAGTGGGGCTATCATCAGTATTGGAACACTTACCAGACTGCACAGCAGTTTGGGTTAATTCCCAGAATTTGGGGATAGGGTACAGTTAATGAGATAACTGAAGTTTAACTCTTCAGAAGCTACATTAGAAAAAAAAAAAAAATCTCGTCATCCATGCTTGTAATCATGCTGTTAGAGTAGATGGAGACAGGAAGGTCACTAGAGTTTTGTGGCCTTCAGCCTGGCCACAAGTTCAGTGAGAGATGATGACTCAGTGGAACACAGTAAAGAGTAATGAAACAGAACACCAGAGATCCTCATCTGACTTCTCTACATGCGCCCAAGTGCACATACACCACAATTAAAAACACCAAAGAAGCAGTAGTGCTTATGAGATGAAATTGAGTTTAACCTGGGTTTAACATATCACAGCCTGACGAGCCTGACCCTTCAGAGAGGACCCTGAGAAAACTATTCATGATCAATGTAGTTGGGATATTTTGGTGTCACTCACTAAACCTTTAAAGTGGTCCTAAGAAGAAAGAAAGTTTACTAGAAGATTCCAGGGTTTCTACCTCCAGGAACATCTGTACTAGGAGCTTCAATAAGTACCTCAACTTATGCTCTCTTCCATGTGTCAGTTAGCTGCCTAATACAGGATTTGTCTTTCTAAATGTTCCACAAAAAGCTCAATTACTCTGAAAGTCTATGGTCTCCCATATCTACCAGAGTTCATTTACCATGAAGTGATAGCATAGTGGAACAACCTGAGTCACATGTGTCCTCATGCTACCTGGAATAGAATCAGCATTGTAAAATCTCATGGAGCATGTGGAGACACATGAGGAAGGCCAGACCTGATGGAGTCCTTGGGAGGGCTGTTAGTACCGGCCCTGTGACCCTTCCCTTTTCCATGGCAGCAGAAGGGAAGGGAAGGGAAGCCACACAAGCTGAAGACTAGAAACAGACTTTACCACTGAGGAGAGAAGCTATTGCCTTGGAAGCTAGAGCCTGAAATGGGGTGGGGGGGCTATGAAAGGTTTCAATAGTGGAAACACCAGTCCCTCAGTGATCCATGCAGGGTGACAATGTGGGCCCTTCCAGGTGTGGGAAATAGTTACCCATTGTGAAGAGGTCAGCGTGGACTATCAAGGTCATGGATATGCACAGCTCAAAGGTTGCAGAGCCTGGCAATTCTGCCTGCTACCACCCCATTGATCCCTTCATGTGGCATCTCCTCCAGCTCTGCCTGCCTACCATAATGAGGCCACTGATCGAATGAATGAGAAAAGGAAGGACATGGCCACCTTACCAGTCATTATACCACCTGAGGTAAGTAAGCAAGAACCTTACCTTTGGTTCCTTTGGTCAGAGCTTCCTATAAGGGACCCACCCCTAAGATGTCCCCTTCTACAATGAGCCTTGCTGAAGCTTGACACAGATAAGCAATTATAACCTTCCAAGTTCTTGGAACTGAGTGGAGTTCTGAAATAACTAAAGTGTGAAGGGCAACTCTACCTCCCGACATTGTGACCTGGCCATAGGGAAAGCAAAAGACAGGAGTAAGTGTACCAAGGCTAATGGGCATGAGAAGCAGAGAAACTATAGGCAGCCTATAAGAGCCACATGGTACCCTGGTTAGAACGAAAGATCCCTTGTCCTTCAGAAACACTCAGTTGGGGAATTAGGAATGGGATAGCATAGCTCAACTCTATCCCAGAACAAACCAGGTAGTGTGCATGCAGCAGGATTAGCCCTGTCAGTTATAGGATATGATGTGTGTGGCATTAGTCAGTTCTGTTTGCCTTGTAAGTGAATTATATTGGCTCAAGCTTGTGGTTGAAATTGTTGGCTCTCATGTAATGAGCACTCTAGGCATAAAATAAAGCTGTTGCTTGGGAATGGAAAGGAACTGACTAATCCCAGAATTCTGTTTCTTCTAAGATAAGCTCTTTTCCATCTGGGCAAATACTTCCCTGATCCAGGCAAGTGAGTGAAGTGGAAGAGTCCTCCTTCCAGAATCTTTAGCTGCATATATATATATATGTATATATATATGTGTGTGTGTGTGTGTGTATATATATATATATATATATATATATATATATATATATATAAACCTGACATAGGTCAGAACTGTCCATAGAAGCAAGGATATGTCTTCACTGTGGGTTTTATTAGGGTACAAGCTGTTTCTAGAGAGAGCAGTTCCTCTTTTGAGATGCTCTCCTAACAGTGTATCCTTAATACAGATGCTAGTATGATTGCTGTGGCTTCTTACTGCATTCATAGCTCTTTGTCAGTTAGGGGCTCTGTCTAACAGCTTGGGGCCGATACTTTAGAGAAATACCCTGTGGATCTCTTCTAGACTTGAGAAGTCATTGTCTGAGCAAACCACCAAATCAGAGGAGTCCATATCTGCTATTATGTTCCAGCGGCCTTTCTTCTGCCTTCATTGATAAACGCCAAATTCTAATATTACAGGAGCCAGTAACCTTCCAGGATGTGGCTGTGGACTTCAATCAGGAGGAGTGGAGGCTGCTGGGTCCCATGCAGAGAACTGAGTATCATGATGTGATGCTGGAGACCTTGGATAACTTGGTCTCTGTGGGTAAGATCATGCCTACATTTAGAATGCCACAGGGTCCCTTCAGGGCTTGTACTTTCTCTCTACCCATTGATAGGATTGGCTGTGGTCTCAAGGGTCTCTTACTCTGTCCAGAACCTTTATCTGGAACTGTGACCCTGAGTAAGTAGAGAACCTTGAGTACACAGGGGCAGCCTTAGGTTTGGTTTGCCTGAGGGAATGAGAGAAAGCTCCTTACTCTCATCTATTGTCTTGGTCAACAAATTGGTTGTTCCTGGTTCATTGCTAAACAGCTTGTCAGTCATTCCCTAAAATGATTGACTATTGAGGAGATGTAATCTCATTTTTTCATACTGTTTGTTATACTGTCATTCTAGCACTTTTAACTACAGCATGCTTATCTTTTGGTTTCTTTCAGGGTGGGAGCCTACACTGAGAAACAAAGAGTTAAGTCCAGAATCTCCCAGTTCTGTGGTTGAGCCAATTTGTGACCCAAAACCAAAAGACTTCTCAAGGAATGGTACCCAATCCACTGTATTTAACAATATCTCACAAGATAAAGTCCATGAAATCCATACCATAGAATCAAATCAAGTGGAGCTTATGCAGGAAGAAGGCCTCCCTCAGGAGGAGGACTCTGAAAGCTCACAGTCTCAGGGACAAACTATGCCTCACACAAGCCAGGGCTTAACTGATGAAATCCTTCCTAGAAAGCACTTGCATGTAAAAAGTAACCAGAAGGGCACCGGAAAGAGGAAAGCCAAGAAAAAACACATATCTGTGACACAAAATTCACCCATAAGAAATCAACAAAAGAACTCTGTGAGACAGGAAATCAGAGATGGCATCAATTCCATGATACATGGCTCTCCTGTAAAAAACCACCAGCAGGGTTCTGAGCAGGGTAAAGTTGAGGACAGCAGAGATCCCATTATACTTGTAGAACCTGCAAAAATTCCCGAGAAAGCCACTGGCTCTGAAGGGGATAGAGTCAGGGACAGTAGCAATGCCATGGAACCTGATACATCTACAAAAAGTCAGCATAAAGTTGGGAAAAGCAGCAGTTCAATGACACGAGGTTTATCTATACAAAATCACAAGATGAGGCCTGGGTTAGGAAGAGCCAGGGATAGGAACAGTTCCTTGATGCATGCTTCACCTGTGAGAATTCTCCAGAGAGCCTGTGAAAGGGGTAAAGTCCGGGGAAACAGGAATTCATTGAAACACATAAGAATTAACCAAAAGGGTTCTAACAGTGGAGGAGTCGGGGAAATAAGTACTGTAAAACACAGCCCCCATATAAAAGTTCACCTGAAGACTTCTGAAAGAGGGAAAGGCAGAGAAAACACTTCCATAAAATATGGTCCCCATGTGAAAACTTACCAGAAGGGTTCTGAAGAGGGGAATATCAAGAAAGGCAACAATTGTAACAAAGCCGCCAGCCAGCATGCTCAGCAGATATTTTTTATAAAAATTCATAAGGGGAGCCAAGTTTGCCGGTGCAGTGAATGTGGTAAACTATTCCAGAATGCCAGGTATTTCTCTGTCCATAAAAAGATCCACACAGGAGAGCGGCCTTATGCATGTATTGCCTGTGGCAAAGCGTTTGTTCAGAGTTCCTCCCTCACACAGCATTATAGAATTCATAGTGGAGAGAGACCATTTGAGTGTTCAGAGTGTGGGAGGACCTTCAATGACCGCTCAGCCATCTCTCAGCACTTGAGAACTCATACTGGGGCTAAGCCCTACCGTTGTCAGCAATGTGGGAAAGCCTTCCGCCAGAGTTCTCACCTTACCAGGCATCAGAGAACTCATACTGGTGAACGCCCATATGTGTGCACCAAGTGTGGAAGGGCTTTCACTCAGAGCTCACACCTTATTGGGCATCAGAAAACACACGGGATGAGGTTCAAGTAGAAGCAGCCCAAATTGTAGCCCTCTCACCTTTCAATCTATTGCCTTTTCAACTTTGAGATGTACTCTGCAGACTTGAGTAGAGAGTCCCACACCAGAAAGACAGCTCAGGACACCACCTAGTAGGCACAAGTGAGACTATCGGGGGAATTCTTAGTTGCTTCATTTAATGAAACCTGAAAATGCTCCCAAGTTTAAAAACAAATCACCAGAATGGCACTGATAACTATATGCAGGGTAAAGACTGAGTGACAAAAACCAAAAGAATATATAAATAAATATAATTGTTTTAACATTTGTGTTTGTTTGCTCTGAGGCTATTCATGGTTGTCAATTTGACTACACCTGGAATTAACTAAAATACAAGCAGCTGGGTACATATATGAAGAATTTTTCCCTTAATTAAATCCTTTGATGTGGGAAGATCCACCTTTAGTCTAGGCTACCTGCTGGCAGCCTATATGAAGGACATGGAAGGAGGAAGCTTGCTCTCTGCCTACTTGCTCTCATGTGTGCTAGTCCTGTCTTTAACTGGCATTAGCACTGACTTACAATTCTGGCATGTTCTGAGGACCAGCTGGACAGCCAGCCTTGTGAACTGAACAACTACTGGATTCTTGGACCCTCCATTGGTAGACAGCAATTGTTGGACTCCCTGGGCCACAGACTACAATTCATTCTAATAAATTCCTGTGTTTATATAGCTATATATACATATGAGAGAGGAGAAACAGACTCAAATCTTTTACTCTAGAGAAGCCTAATACATCTGATTAAGAAAATGCTAAATAAGCAACAATAAAACAAAATGTCTTATCAAACAGTTCTTGCAGATTGATGCAAGACTGGAGTCCTTGGGCCCCCCATTTCCAGGTGAGTTGTGGGAACAACTATTTTTTAAACTGCTGTGATGGAATGGTTCAGTGTACAGATGGCAGGAAATATTCAGAAATCACTAGAGGCACAGAGGTATAGAAGTTACTAATGAATCCACAGATACATGGAAATGTAAATTTTATTTGAAATATGTTAACATAGGATTAATATTTGTTGGAGGGTATTTTAACACTTATGGATATAAGTTAAACTTTAGGATGACTCCTGAAGATAGGATGATCTAGACGATGGATGTTGATCCAATCTCCAAAAAAGCAGGGACAAAACAGGCTGCCCAAGATCCCTGCAGTCCTTTTGAACAGAGCTGGCCACACCTCATTCAGGCTCCCGGGACTCTAGAGACCCGCCTTCCAACCCTATCAGCTAACAACTGAATTCCACCACATCTCTCTTTTGTTTAACTAAGAAGGTTTTAAACTAAGATTATATATAATAGTAATTATTATAAGGTAATGTTTTGAAGAAAAGTCTAAGTATAAGTATGGTCAAACTATGATTAAAACTTAATGTATATAAGGTATATTATATATTTTTGGGATAATGGTAGATGGTAAGGTATATTTTAAATTATTTTAAAATTGTTTATTTGGAATAGTAAAAATTTAATATTTGAATATTTTTGTTAAAAGATGATAGGATAGTAACTTTTAACTTTATTAAGACTTGAGAAGGAAAATATATTATTTGGAAGTTGGAAGCATATGAGAGTAGTTTTTAAAATTTGGAAGAGGACAGTGATATTTAGTCATTTGGACAATTATGGTTTTTTGTGTTATTGGAGTATTTGGGCTATGCGCCTATGATATTTGACAGATTTTTTGTTTTTAGAAGTAGGGCATTTTGGAGGGATTGTTTCGTTTAGGCAGGTTTTATTTTTGTTATTTTGTTTATTTAGATTGGATATTGTGTGTATCACTAGTAGAGACAAGGGCAGTTTTTTATTTAATTCGTTATTTTTTGTCAAAAGGACAAACTTTAAAGGAATGTCTTTGATGTTTAATATTATTTTGGGAAAGGAATAGCGACACGTGGAGTTGTCGCATTTTTTATAGCTGAATTTTGAATAATAAAATGTTAAATGTTATATTTTTAGGGTTTATGAAATGGTTGAAGACTTTTGTTTATTTAATGTATTTTAGTTTATATTTAGGAAGCCTAGGCAATATGACTGTGTCATGGCAAATTTAAGTAATAGTGATTGTAGTTTTTATTATTTTAAGGATTGAAGTTTATATTGTAAAATTAGGTTATTTATAAAGGGGTGTATAATTTTTGAATAATGATTTTTAGTATGACTTAAATATTAGTAAGGAGTATGTATATATATATAATATATATAACATGTCTAAAATACTATTACCATTTTACACTATATATATTATATATAAATTATTTAGATAGAGGTATATATATTGTGTAGATATTATGACTAGCATAATTATGTATTATGTCTAGTATAGTTAAATGGAGGTAGTAATTGTGTAGTGGAAATGACAATAATGTGTAAATATTTTAAATAGAGGTAGAAAAGGTATGTAAAATATAGTAGTTATAGACTTAATTTTATATAGTATGATTTAATTTTATATTAATATATAAGTTGTTTTGGACATATAGAATAATTTTAAATTTAAATTTGTATTAATGTATAAATTATTTTAATTAAATATATAAAATGATTTTATATTTGTATTATATAAATATTTATATTAGTGTAAATTTTTGATTATTTTATATATATATTTTATATATTTATATATTTTATAATTGTTTATAAGTAGGTAGAATAATTTATTTTTATTTATTTTATTTATTTTTAAGGTTTATATTTTTTGAGTTTATATTTTATTTTGTTTTTGACTTAATTTTAATTTATAACTATTTTATTAGAATGATAATTATAATTTTTAGAGGATAAAATTTATTGGGAGAGGGGCGTAGTTTTTTTTATGAGGTTGTATTTTGTTGACTTGAAGGCGATGGCATTTTGGGGGGATTTTGTAAAAGTTAAAATAATGGTTAGATTTTAATGTATTGATTATAAATATTTATAATTTTTAGAGTATTAGGTAAATTTATTTGGAATTTTTATTAGAGATGTGACATGAAGGATAATTATAGAGAGTTATTTTATAATTGTTTTGAATAGTTTATCTTTTAAAAGTAATTATTGAGTGGTATATATTAGTTTTTATTTTTTGTTTTTGTTTGTTTTTATTAGTAGGAATTGTGATGGGGCTTTATTTTAGATGTTTTGTAAATAGTTGATAGGAGAAAATGTTGCTTATAATGGAAAACTTAAGTATTATTGATATTTAGTGAAGATATTTATATTTTTTATGACTTTAGGAGAAGATTGTATGTAGAGAGGATGGTTGGGAGGTGTATAGAGAGAAATAAGATTAAAGATAAAATTATGATAATATTGGTTTTTAAATATTTTAATTGTTTTTGTTTTATATTAGGTGGGTTTTTGATATTGTAATAAGGTTTTTGTTTTGGCTGACCAGAGGTTTAGATTTATAGACTTGTTGTTTAGATTGTTTAGTTGTTTGTTTGTTGTTGTTTAGGTCTTTAAAATGACTTAGACATTTATATTAATTTTATGTTGTTTGGCCTATGGCTTGGACACATTGTTGGCTAGTTTTTTAATCTTAATTTAATTTATTTTTATTAATTTCTCTTGTCACATGGCCTGTGGACTTTTTGTGTTTTTTATATGTTGGGTTTTTTGGGGGAAGGGGGGTCTGGCTTGATTTGATTTGACTCTGCCCTCCTCCTATTTTGATTTTTTTTAACCTATTTTTACAGTGCTTGCTATGGCCAAAACAGTCTTTTATTTAAAGATTGATAGCATACAGAAAGACATTCCCACATCAGGAATGCCCTCTGGCTTTACATTACCCTTTTGCCTAAAGGACCAATTAAGGGATTGAAGTTCCCCCAGTTACTTGTTCCTACATTAAACAACAAAATATTGGCAATACCAGGGCATGTATTGGATGCCCAGATTCAAATTTGATTTTTTAAAAAAATTCCAGGTCAAAAAAATAAAGACCTAACGATACTGGTAAAAGGGGCCTACCACGAGGCCTGCTTACCAGAGTTTAATTCTTAGGAAAACATGGTTCCTAAGACTGCAAGTTGTCTTCTGTATGCCTAGGTATATAATCACAATAACTTCAGGGTTAAGAGAGATGGTTGGATGGTTGAAAGTTCTTGCTCTTGAAGAAGATTCCAGTTTGTTTCCTAACATCCACCTTTGAAGGTTCAAAAGTACCTATAGCTCCAGCTCCAGGAAATGTAACAAATCGGCACCTGCACTTGTACATACCCATATAGGCACACATAATTAAAAAGTTATTTTTTAATCTCCAGTGAGCTGCACAGATTAAACTTGCTTTTTTTATTTTTTGAGGGGGATAGACCTGGGAAGTGAATGTGATCAGGATGCATTATGTGAAATTTCCAAATAATCAGTAAAAAAAAATACTATCTTTTAAACGACCTCCGGATCACACACAGCCCATTTCATCCCTTTATCCAGGATTCCACATTGCAATTCTAAGTTCTTCATAACACTGAAAACATTTTAGAGCTTGGGTTGTGCCCCAGTGGGTGAGCATGTGCTTTGCATTTATAGTTTTGAGTTCAACTTCAGTGCATACACACATACACAAACCAGAGCCCTTAGGATCTAGCCTATCTAGCCAAGAGGACTTGAAAACAGGATCAAAATATGGATAAGTATGTGAGAAAAGGCTAAACAGATGCATACTTAACTCATAGTGCAGTTATCATGGGGTGCTTAATAATTAACAACCTAAATAAAGTGTGTTAGTATTTTTTAATGCGACTTAAGTTTTCCCAAAGGTGTGTTAGCTGGTAAATTATCAAGTAGTTGGACTAGAGACCAAACCTAAGAATCTCATTTTTCTGAATCCCTAACAGTAAGATGGGGCTTTCCAATAGTGAGGAGCCAGGAGCAGTCAAGAAAATTATTTGTAGGGGTATTGTGTTGCTTCATGGTAAATAATTGTCTCACCCACTGGTTTAATAAAAAGCGCTGATTGGCCAAAGGCAGGCAGGAAGTGTGGGTGGGGCTACCAGACTAAGAAAAACTCTTGAGAACAGGAAGCACAGAGAAGAATGCCAGAGAGAAGCTGGAGGAAGCAGAGGACAACCATGCTGCTCTAAGAAAAGGTACCCAGCCACATTGCTGAACAAGATAAGAGACATGGGTTAGATGAAGGGTAGAGAGCTAGCAAGCTATATGCCTGGGCATGAGACTGATCAGCCTAAAACTATTGAAAGCATCTGTGTGTCTCTGTGGGACTGTGGGACTGCAGGTCTGCCGGTCTGTGGGTCTGCAGGTCTGTGGTCCTAAACCTTGAGGCTAGACCCGAAAGTCCGGGCCAGAAACCTCCTACTACAATTATTAACTAAAGAAGAACTTTGGATCAGAAGATGCAACCTGGCAGCTTGGGAAATATGGTTTGCCTATGTGTTCTTTGTAATGGGCAATTCCAAATTAATGGCAGAAAACAGCCATTTTATTATTTGGTGGCCTATAGGTATATTTGGAGACAGCACATATGGGTTCCTAACTGTTCAGCGGTTTCTTGGATCTCAGCCAGGAAGACAAAGAGTTGAAAATAGAATGCCTGGATCCATTCTAATATAGTTTTGATGTATATGAACTCTGGGCCGTTCATGTGTTGTGAAAATCACATGCCTTTCAAAATCACAGATGTAAAGTAGGGTCAAGTTGGAATTTCCTGTCATTGAGCCTGTCAGCTCTCACATATACAGCCTCTCCTTACCTTTCTCTTTCTGTCTTAACCTTCAAATTTTTAAGATAAGATTTTAAGATAAAGACTGGTACAATTGAGGACCTTCCTACCCAGAAAGAGTTTTACATAACCTCACTGGTTTCCTTTCAAAAGCTTAAGGGAGTCCCCTCTCGTTCAGTTTGTGAATGATATTTAGAAAATGACAGAAGGTAGATTCTACCCTCCTTTCTAAGACAGAAGTGACTATATTGACAGACTGGTGCTTGTTCTGGTTCTGTTGAAACTCTGGGTCTCTACATGGCTCCTCTGAAATCTAGTCTTAGAGCCACCAAGCAATTTAAAAAAGATCCCCCCAGTGACCAACTAGTCAGTAGCTTCAATAAAGATCCTGCACCTGTGGTCATAATCAGATGAAGTCCAACTGACATGGAAGTTTCCCATGGGCCTTGGGATAAATGTGAGATAACAGCCATTTGAGCCTTTGAAGAGAAAATGAAGATTCCCATTTGGACCCAACTTTTCAGTCATTGGTCTCAGCTGACAAAGAAGAGGGAGTTCTGAGGCAAAGTTGAAAGTTCTGTAAGGATCTTACTTTGTTTTCTATTGCTGTGAGAAAACACCAACACCAAAATCCACTTGGAGGAAATGTTTATTTCAACTTACACATTCATCTTAATCATAGTTCATAACTGAGGGAAATCCAAAGCCAGAAATCAGTCACCTCAGGAACCTAGAGTCAGGAGCTTAAGCAGAGTCCATGAAAGAGTGTTGCTTGCTAGCGTGTTCCTTGTGGGTTGGTCAGTTGCTTTCTTATACAACTCAAAACTTTGAATTCTTTCTCTGTTGGGTCCTTATATTGTTTGGGTATCAGTAACTATGATCTCATGAATTGGGGCAGTGTTGCTTCTGTTTCTATTTTGTGGAATAATTTGAAAAATATTGGTGTTAACGCTTCTATGAAAGTCTGGTAGAATTCTGAACCAATAACATCTGGCCTTGGGCTTTTGTGGGGGAGACATTACATGACTGCTTCCATTTCACTAGTGGTTGCAGGCTTATCTAGATTTAACTTTGGAAATTGATGTATATATTGAGAGAATTATAAACTGTGCGCTTCTTTTAGAGCTCCAAATTTGGTAGAATACAGGTTTTCAAATTATGTTTTTATGATTCTCTGGATTTCCTTGGTGTCTGCTTTTATGTTTCTCATTTCTAATTTTTTAATTTGGATGTTCTTGCTTCTTTTAGTTATTTTGGATAAAGCTTGGTCTACCTTGTTTTCTCCTACTTCATTGACTCCTCGTATTTGTTTGTTCCTATTTTATTTATTTCAGTCCTAAGTTTATTTCTTGCCATCTACTCCTCTTGGATGTAGTCACTTCTTTTTTTTCTAGAGCTTTCAGTTGTGCTGTTAAGTTTCTAGTATGAGATTTCTCCAGGGTTTTTCACATAGGCACTTATTGCTATAAACTTACCTCTTAGAACTGCCTTCATTGTGACACATGAGTTTAATATACTGTGTATTCATTTTTATTAAATTCAAGGAAGATTTTAATTTCTTTTTGGCCCATTTTTCATTCAGTAGAGAAGTTTTTCAGGTCCCATGAGTTTGTAAACCTCCTATGGTTTCTGTTGCTGGAGATATCCAACTTTAATCTATGGTGGTCAGATAGGATGTAGGGTGTCAATATAACATATCTATTGAGACTTGCTTTGTGAATGAGTATGTGTCATCAGTTATGGAGAAAGTTCCATTACATACAAAAAATAGAGTACAGTTCTTCTGTGTGAACTGCCCTGTAAATATTTGTTAGGTCCATTTGATGTATAATGTCAGTTAGCTCCGGCATTTCTCTATTTAGCTTTTGTCTGAATGACCTCTATATTGCTGGGAGTAGAATACTGAAGTCTCATACTATCAGTGTGTGGGGATCATCATGTGATCTAAGCTATAGTGGTGTTTCTTTTACAACCTTGGGAGCATAGATGTTAAAAATGGAAATGTCCTCTTGATAGATTCCCTATCTCTTCTGATTAGTTTTGGTTTAAAGTCTACTTTGTTAGATATTAAAAATGGCTACCAGCTTATTTCTTGTCAAATTCTTTACCCTGATATAATGTCTATGCTTGATGTTGAGGTGGTTTTTCTTGGATGGTGTATCTTTTTATTGGGGAACTAAGACCACTGATACTGAGAAATATCAATGACCAATGGTGGTTGATTTCTTTTTGTTTGTTCTGGATAGCACTGTCTGTCCTGGAACTCACTCTGTAGACTAGGCTGGGTTCAAACTCAAGAGATCTACCTGCCTCTGCCACTGAATTTCTGTTATTTTGTTGTTGTTGTTGGTGGTGGTGGTGGTGGTATGTGTGTGTGCATGCGCGTGCATGTGTATTTCTCTTCTTTTAACATTGCTTATCTGAGATTATTTATTCCCTGTATTTTCATGGCTGTAGTTAACCTCATTAAGTTGGAGTTTTCCTTATTTCACCTCTGTAGTGCTTGTTTTGTAGCTATTGTTTAAATATTGCTTTATCTTGAAACATATTTTCTCCATCTGTGTTAACTGAAGTTTTGCTAAATACAGTACTCTGGTTTGTCATCGTGGCTCTTAGGGTCTGCAGCAATTTGTCAGAGCCCTTCTTGAATCTAGGGTCCCCATTTAAAAGTCAGATGTAATTCTAATAGATCTGCCTTTATGTCACTTGGTCTTTTTTCCTTGCATCTTTTAATATTCCTATTGTTCTGTACATTTATTGCTTTGCTTATTATGTGACGAGGGACCAATTTATTTAGTGTCTTGTATTTTTGTACCTTTATATAAATCTACTTTAGCTTGGAAATTTTTTCTTCTATGATTTTGTTGAAAACATTTTCTGTGCCATTGACCTGGGTTGTTTCTTCTTCTGTTCCTATTATTCTAAGGTTTGGATTTTTTCATATTGTCCCAGATCTCCTGGTGTGTTGTTTCAGGAGATTTTTAGATTTAACATTTTGTTTAACTGATGTATCTATTTCTTTTATCATATCTTGAATGCCTAAGATTCTCTCTTCCATATCTCTTATATTCTGTTGGTGAAGCTTACCTCTGTGCTTCCTGTTTGAATTCTTAAATTTTTCTTTTCCATAATTCCTTCAGTTTAGATTTTTTTTTATTTGGTTCCATATCTGTTTTCAGATCTTGAACAATTTTATTTACTTCCCTGCACTGTTTGTGTTTTTATGGGTTTTTTAAAATAATTTATTAATTTCCTCCTTAAGAAATCCTATCATCTTTATACAGAAGGTTTTAGAATCTTTTTTCTTGTGTTTGAGATATGTTGAAATACTCAGGACCTATTGTGGTAGCATAGGTGTGCTCTAGTGGAGATATATTGCCCTTGCTGTTTTTTGTTGTTTTTACACCAGCATCTAGGCTTCTGGGATTGGGGTGATTATAGGTCTAGTTGCTGATTTGGGGGGAGGAGAGTCCATGTTTTGTTCCTTGTTTCTGTTTTCTCTCTGTATTTTTAGAGAATGTGATGGCTGTGTGCTTCCTGTTAGAAAATATTCTTTAGGTCACTGGTGATTCCAGATAAAATTTGTTTATGAGTACTAGGAGCTGACATTTAGAAATGGGGATAGGCTAGGGGTCTGTAGAGGATCACAAGAATGGAGGGAGACAGAGAAAAAAAGGTCATCCTCAAAGATCTGTTATAGTGCTGGAGATGAGAGAGGAACAGAAAGAAAGAGTAAGACCTACTGACAGGCTACCTGCTTCTCTGGCAGAACTAGTCTGTGTGTTAGCAGGAAGTGCCAACCTGTTGGGAGCTGGGACAAATTGGAGGAAGGGAGGCAAGAAAGGGGTAGTCAGTGGGATCCATAAACAATGTGGATGTCATGGGGAAAAGAAAGGCTGCAGCTTGTTTTCTGTTGCAGACATAGGGAGACTGGAGGATTTGGAGGGGAAGAGGGAGTGGTGAATGTCTTACCTGATTCCCTGGCCTTGGCAGGTGTGTTCCCAGTGAATACCTACTGATGTTGGAGACTTGGATAATGGGATAAGTTGAGCAAAAGAAAGTTGGGGGAGATCTTTGTGATCTGCTACAAAGCTGGGGATGAGACTGGAGAAAATGAATCTGAAGGAGCAAAGAAGAGGTGAGGATACACCATCAGTCTACTTGTTTTCCTTGGATTAGTGATCATCTGCTGAGGTTAGGAGATAGGACAAAGCAATGAGTAGGGAGGGGGAGGTTAGAAGGAGATGATGTCTGGGATCCATAAGAGATGGGAACAGGATGGCAGGGAAGGCAGTGTATGCCAGGAGTGAGATCTGGGAGTGAGATCATTATTATTTCTTAGAAGCTTGATCTCTAATGAGAGACAGAATTCAGAGATCAAGATAGGATGGGAGGTGGGTTGAAATAGGTGTAGAGAAAGAGGAAACATAATCAGGATATATTACGTGAGAAAACAATCTATTTTCAAAAATAAGAGAAAAATAGGATTTGGAGAAGTCTTATGAGTGTCATTGGTATAAGTTTTTCTGCCAAGACAACAGGGAACTCATCCCAAAGAGAAGCCCAATGAGTGGGATCAAAGTAGGAGATGCTTCAGTTGACATTCTCACCTTATTGCTTATCAGAGAATTCATATAAAAGAGAAACATCATGACTGGCTGAGTGAAGAAAGGCTCTGAAATGCTTTACTTATTGTTAGGTATCAGAGAAATCAATTTATAAAGAATTATGAGTATCACCATGATGGAATACACTATTGCCAGAATTCTCACATCATAGTGAATCAAAGAATTCATATTCTACTGAAGAGACAATGGCATACAGATAGAAAATCCTTCAAATGGAGGTCTTACTTCCTTGTTATATACTTACAAAATCCAGTCAGTGAAATACTACAAGAATTAATAAGAGAAAGTCCCCAGAAGAACATCTGAACTTTTATCAATGGAAAATTTCTCACTGGATAGGAATTCTATGCATATAATCAGTGAAGAGGTACTTTTAGAAAGCACTCTACTCATGATGGGCACTAGAGAACTCATTCTAGAAAAAAATCTAGGTACTATTTTCTAATGTTATAGTATATGGTCAACTTTTGATTTATAACACAGTTATATGAAAAGTGATCAAATAGCTTTTTTTGCACATGATTCTGAAACTTAAAAAGGTATTACAAGGTCAAGATGATGAGTGATTTAAACATAAATGTGAAGAAAGTTGTTCCTTGGAATACTTTATAATGGATAGAAACACTGAAAGAGTAGATAAATATAAGATCAACTTCTTGGTTACTGAGACACACATCTACTTACAGCCACTTTTCTAATTGACTTGTTTTATAAAGATTCTGAATGACAACATTGTGCTTCAATAGCATGTTGTATAGAATTGCACTGCCAGGTTAGTATAAAATTTGCCCATAAATAATAATCAAACAAGATCTGGATAGTAGTGATGTACCCCTTTAGTCCCAGAACTCAGGAGGCAGAGGCAGGAAGATCTCTGAATTCAAGGCCAGCCTGGCCTGGTCTACAGAGAGCAACAGGAAAACCAGGTCTACCACCAGGACAGCACTACACAGAGAAACACTATCATGATAAAAAACAATAACAAGGGAAAAAAAAGACCAAAGTAGAATAGTTTGTTTATATTTAAACATTAATGTGATTACTCAACAATGCATTTGTTTTGTTTGGTTTGGTAAGGGTTCTATGTAGTCCTAGATATCCTGTAACTCTCTACATAGACCAGGCTATCATCCAAATAAGAAAAATCTACCTGCTTCTTGAGTTCTGACGTTTAAGGCAAGCCAATACCACAACCAGGTCCAACAATACATTTTTTTTAAAAGCCAAAAGATCTGAGTACTTACATTACAGAGAAGATATCATGATCAAAAAGGTAATTTTTCCCAAGATGACATTCATTCATTGCACTCACTATAGCTAACTCCTGCAACTTGTCCAAATTCAGGAAACTCAACTGCATAATTTATGGTAGTGTAGAACTGCATTTGTGTTATCCTCTTTAGAAAACAAGAAGAGGAGGAAGAAGAGGAAGAAGAAGACAAGGATGAGATGGAGAGGTGCCTTACTGTTTAAAATCACTGTCTTCTCTTCCAGAGAACCTGGGTTTGATTCCCAACACCAACATGGCAGCTTGCTACCATCTGTTGCGACTCCATTTCAAGAGTACCAATGCCATCTTCTGGTCTCTGTGGACACTGAGTACAGGTAATGTACAGACACATATGCAGGAAAAACATCCATACACATAAAATAATTATTAAAATTAAAATCAATTAGAGTGTTTCTTTGTTTTAGAGCTCTTGCCTAAGATATGCATAGTTCTGGGCTCAATCTATATCATCTCAAGAAATAGAATAAAAAAAATTTAGAGACATCTTGTTTGTCGGTTTTCTTATGTTGAAGAACAAAGAAGTAAAAACTATATGCTGCTAAGATTCTAGAAGTGCTAGTAGATTCTATTATTTATGGGTTCTCTGGAGACTTTACCAATGAGGACCCATTAATCATGGGGGATAGGCCTTTAAAACCCACTGGAAATTATCATGGTGGTACAGAGTATGTATATATAACTTATAGACACAGAAGTGCCATTTACCCAGAACTTTTTACGTAATCATTTCATATGGAGAAAGTGATTATTAATGCAAGAAACCTCAAATAGAAGCTTCAGTCTTTATTCATGGTTCATGTAACATGAACATCTGTCAAGAAACCAAAACAAAAATGTTTTCCATTGTCATGGCTATCATACTTACTGGAAGTTGGAGGTAGGTTATTTTTCTGGTTTCTTAGATAACAACTTTTAACTAGGTTTTACTTGTCCCAAGAGGCTAGGGAAAAGCTTTCAAAGCTGGGCAGAGTGGTGCGTGCCTTTAATTCCAGAGCTCAGGTGACCAATACAGGCAGATCTCTGAGTTCTAGGCCAGCTTTGTCAACAGAGAAAGCTCCAGGACACAGAAAAGCCTTGTCTTAGAAGAGAAGGAAGAAAAAGAAAAGCTTTACATGGTCTCCCCAAAAAGTTCCATTTTGTGTTAATGTCTCCTGCTGGGGGTGGTGTCCATAATTGATTAGACATTTTTCTCTATGTCTTAAAATTCCTAAGGTCCGTTGTTCCGCGCCTATTTCTCGCCCACAAGAAAAGGCACGGTACACACTTACTTAGGATCCTTCTGCAGTATAACTTTAATGTATCTTGGGGGAGAGCATTTAGCTTACGGAAAATGGAGAGGGGAGGAGAAAGTGAGAGAGCCGGCAGAGGGCCGGCAGAGAGGCAGGGGCCAGCGGCGGCGGGCCCCAGCGGGGAAAAGGGAAGCCAGAGAGAGCTAGGCCCCGGCGTGGTCTGGGCCGGGCCATCCGCCACGTGGCCTAGAGCCCGCGCCCCAGGAGCCGGGCCGGCGTCCGTGCGCACGGTGGGGCGGAGAGGGAGAGAGGAAGAGAAGGGACCACGAGGTAGGAAGACCCGGTTTTAAGACGACCAAACGGCTCTTGCTTTAGACGAAACATCTTCCTATAGGTTGTAGTTCAGAATCTCATATGACGCCACGGGAAAGGCGGAGAAACCAGACCAGTCTCGCGAGATTACCAAGCGCATGCGCTCTCTAACGACTCAGGCGGGTTGGCCAGCACCAGGTAATAGCGCCACCTTGAGGAGCTGGAGCCAGTGGCCTCCAACATCTCACCCTTCTCAAATATTAAGCAACGAGGAAGTCCTATAAGAGGGTGGAGACAGTGATCATCCCCCAGAACACATTGTGGACTTGCGTGGGGGTCATCCCTAATCTCTCGACAGATCGAGATGCCCCCAGCCTGTCCTCTGCCTTTTGCTGGGAAGGGGATTAAGGCAGGTACCCTTATGCAGGATGATGTGTCTCTCGGGACATAGGTATGTCCCGTGCGATGCCCTTGGCTCAGCATACCTCTTAGGACACGGGCTGAACGCTCCATCCAGTGCAATAGACAAGGCTGTCTTTAGGTGTGTAGGAGCTGTCTAAGCCACAATATCTCTATTGCTTTATCATAATTAGTCATACCTCTATCGAGGTTTCTGAGTCTAGAGCCATTAAGGCTTGAGCCGAAACTGTCTTGTTTCTCGGACTTTGGATTCTGAACCTACAAACCATCTAGAGAAGAATGACTAGTCTTCCGCAAAAGGCTAGGTCAGATATATCCACCCCCACCCACTTTTAGGAGTAGGGGAAGAGGGGATTTATGGAGTGAGCTCTCTGGTCAGCGACAGGTCTAGCCGAGTGGAATTGGCCTGGACGATCGCCACTTGCAGGTCACGAAGGGTCTGTCCAAACTCAGACGACCAATCCTGTAAGAAAATTGAGAAAGGCTTCTCGAAAGATTAGCTGTCTTTGTAAAGTTTTTATATTGAATAGAGGTTATGCATAAGCCAGCAAGTTTTTGCTCACACCTCAATTGTGCCAATTACTGAGGTGGACAGTTTGTTAACCGCCTGTGCAGTCTGCACTATTTTTTGAAGGTGCGCTAGCTGAGGCAGTCACTGAGGCCCCCATGGCAGCTGTGACAATGATTTTTACAATATCAGCAGAGATTCTAAAATCTCTTTTTTGTCTAAATGGCTGTGAGTTACTGGGGAACCACGGTGGTGTGGGCACAAATCGTGGCATGTGGGCCGCTGCTGCAAAGAAATAAAGCTGAGCATCTCAGCATAAGGCATAAAGGCAATTATCAAATTTGTATTTCAATTTATCTATAATTTCTGAAGCATTGCTAACAATCTAAATAACTGGTGGTTAAGTTGGGAGAAAATGAAAATATTTTAGGCGTGGCCCAACCTATATTTTTGGATTGGCAACTGTTACATGGTAAAATTGAATTTTTATCTGGCCTGCCTGAGCAAAAGGAAGCCAATTTTGGTTTTATTAAACTCTGTTTCCTTTGTCAGGCTGCCGAGAAATTTTTTAGTAATATATCTGAACTATTTTTAACTAAAACATAAACCTCTCTTTAACCCCAAACTTCTATTTTTTTTTAAAGCTATGTAGTGGTATTATACATCACCGGCATTGGCAGAGGGAAAGTGGGCATTATCTTCTATTGCTGTCACCAAACACATCAACTGGAGAAGGCGAGGAGCTCTGGGATCCAAACTGGATTTTTTTTTTATCCTGTGGAAAAACACAGACAGCTCCCCGGGATCTTATTAAAATAGGATCCGGGCCTTTTCATTTATTTTCTAAAATATCTTTCCATTTTACTAGCTCTTTTGGCCGTTGTGGTTCTGAGCAATGTCGCTCAGCAGCATTTTGATATTTATCATCAATATTTAAAAAATTTATGGTAAACAACGCCAAGGCAATTGACACTCTTGGTGTTGAGGGCAGTTCTACTCCCCCTCTCTGTTTTAATAAATAGGATTTTAAGGTCCGATGTGCACGTTCAATAATGCCTTGTCCTTGAGGGTTGTATGGTAACCCGGTAAGGTGTGTTACTTGCATCTGTGCACAAAATTGGGCGAATTTTTGGGAGCTGTAAGCTGGCCCATTATCAGTCTTGAGGCAAGCTGGTTTGCCCCAGGCGCTTTATGCCTCTAAGCAATGTTGAATAACATGTATGGTCTCAATAGAAACATGTATAAATTGAAGCTTTTTGCAGCTTACAACGGATTAGCAAAGGCAGCAGCGACCAGGCGTGTAGCTTGGTCAGCCAAATTATTTGCTCATAGGGCCCGGGAGTCCCGAATGTGCCCGTATATGGGTAATATAGAAGGGCTATGGTACAAAACAGAGCAGACACTGTATTGGAAGGATTAATAACACTGGCCGTTTTAAGTAACTGAAGGGCATTTACCACATAATGGGAATCAGACACAATATTAAGCAGACAATCAAACTTTTGTAAAACTTCTAACACAATTAGACATTTAACAATCTGGGGTGATTTTTGACCAGACACAATATTAAGCAGACAATCAAACTTTTGTAAAACTTCTAACACAATTAGACATTTAACTATCTGGGGTGATTTTTGACCAAAATCTTTGAAAAATGTCTGTGAATTTATAATATAAGCACCCCTTCCATTTCCTGAGCCATCTGTATATACAGTTAAGCCATCTTTTAAAGGCACTGAGGGAGTAACACGTAGATATACCACAGGGTGATAAGCCAAACTGTAACAAAGGATATTTAGGATGATTATCAATTTTTCCAGGAAACATCAAACAAAGGCTTTAAATCTGCAGTGGGAATTTTCAAAAAAGGTCTAAGCCAATTAATATATTCTATGGAGAAGTGGAGGGCTTAAAAATATGTTTTCTAGCAAGCTGTTCCACAACAGGCTCAATCACTGCCTTAAGCTTGTCAGAGGTCAGTGGCCACTGAGGAACCCATACCGGCACCTCTGTCTTTTAAGGTATAGGTCGTGCTGCCTCAGTGGCGCCTAAGAAAAACCTAGGCCGTTTTTTGCCTATGAATCTTGGGCGTGGTTTGTCTTTGTCTCAACCGCCCCAGGCCCTGTCTTTCCTCATACCGCGAGGAGCCAAACTTTAAATTTAAATTTTCAAGTTTCCGTACCTTTAGTTTCTGGTTCCCTATCTCCCCCAAATCTTTTATTTTTCTGGGGGGTCCTTTTTAACTTATCGAGTATTCCTATTTTTAAGTTTCTGTACCTTTAGTTTCTGGTTCCCTATCTCCCCCAAATCTTTTATTTTTCTGGGGGGTCCTTTTTACTTATCGAGTATTCCTAACTCCCCCATATCTTTTATTTTTCCGGGGGTCTTTTTTCACTTTTTCGGCGCGCGCCTAACCTCACACGGCTCCCGGTTTCTGACATGTTGCCCCGAACTTTCTTTATGATATCTCGCCCTCTAGCTATCAGATCTCTACAGGCCTTCTCTTCTACAGAGTTCTTTAGAGTACCCTGTGCCATCTCAATACCACGCTGCCTAAGCAGGGAGTCTGGTGCTGTTATGATAGACTGGGGGGATCCCACTGACCAGCGGAAGCAGAAAACAACCACGAAGAAAACCAGAAACACTGCCAAAGCAAGCACTAAGGCCTCAAAAGACCCTTTCCAGGGCGGGAAAAATCCCAAAACAAAGTCCAGTTCAGACATATCTCTCCGAGCCACTTACCTCTTATCTGCAGTTCTGAATCCTGTCTGGCGGTGCAAACGATGTAAATTCCCGGGTTCTCGGCACCACTTGTTCCGCGCCTATCTCTCGCCCGCAAGAAAAGGCACGGTACACACTTACTTAGGATCCTTCTGCAGTATAACTTTAATGTATCTTGGGGGAGAGCATTTAGCTTACGGAAAATGGAGAGGGGAGGAGAAAGTGAGAGAGCCGGCAGAGGGCCGGCAGAGAGGCAGGGGCCAGCGGCGGCGGGCCCCAGCGGGGAAAAGGGAAGCCAGAGAGAGCTAGGCCCCGGCGTGGTCTGGGCCGGGCCATCCGCCACGTGGCCTAGAGCCCGCGCCCCAGGAGCCGGGCCGGCGTCCGTGCGCACGGTGGGGCGGAGAGGGAGAGAGGAAGAGAAGGGACCACGAGGTAGGAAGACCCGGTTTTAAGACGACCAAACGGCTCTTGCTTTAGACGAAACATCTTCCTATAGGTTGTAGTTCAGAATCTCATATGACGCCACGGGAAAGGCGGAGAAACCAGACCAGTCTCGCGAGATTACCAAGCGCATGCGCTCTCTAACGACTCAGGCGGGTTGGCCAGCACCAGGTAATAGCGCCACCTTGAGGAGCTGGAGCCAGTGGCCTCCAACAGTCCGTGATGCTGACAAGATTAAGACTTCTCAAAGGATATCTTTGGTGAATCATGCCATTAATCCTATCACTTTGGGAGGTTGAGATAGATAGATATCTTGAACTTAAGATCAGCCATTAATATACATTGATACTGTCTCTCAGAAACAAAGTTAAAACTAAAGTAATGGACTGGTTTGTGGATAGAAAGAAATCTTCAGCAGTTAAGAGCACACATTGCTTTTCCAGGAGACCTGAGTTTGATTCCAAGGATCCACATCAGGCAGCTCATAACCACCTGTAATTACAGCTCTAAGGTGAATCTCACACCTCTGGCCTCTGCAGTCACCTGCTCTCGTGTGTTCATAACCAAACATGGAAACATATAATTTAAAATAATTTTAATTAAATAAAAAAGATCTTTCATTTTGTTTAATTTTTAAAAAATATTTTATGTGTATGACTGTTTTGCCTGCATGTACGTTTATGTACCATATGCATGCTCTATGCCCAGAAAGGTGAGAAGAGAACACTGGATCCTTTGGGAGTGAAATTACAGACAGCGGTGAGACACATGGGTGCTAGGAACAGCTCCAAGTCCTCGGCAAGAGCAACAAGTGCTCTAAACCCCACTGAGCTACCTCTGCTGCCTCCAGTTTGAAAATCTTAACATCACAATACTTGTAAGATAAAATACTTAGTGAGGCTAATTGTGAACCAGAAACTGTCTCATGTTTTCTGCTATACAGATCCACATTCTATCAAAAAACAAATAGCCCTACATTCTCCATACTGTCCAGATGTCCCTCCCTTTGATGCATTGAGATTGATCCCTTTGCTCTATAAATCATGATGTATTTGTGAGGAAGGTTATTCAAAGCTTAATTAATAATGTGACATCAAGAAAGATGTAAGAAATACTGTTCTGGGTGCTTGAACAATGGTGCAGAACTACTGGCAGCTAACTCCCTCTCTATTCACTTTATCCCCAAGCTCCAGTTTTTCTTAGACAAGAGGCTACTTAGACTGTTCTGTGGGGGATGCCCAAGAGAGAACTGGTGTAGAGTTGACTCAATTTGACATGAGATGCAACAGAAATACCTATGCTCAAAGCAAGAAAAGATTGGATCCTATAAAATTCTTGTAACAAGGAGACAGTTTCTTACATAACCATTTATTATACCAGTCACACATACATACCTTCATCAGCTTGACTTCACCTAAAAGCCCAGAATGAAAATAGTGGATAGTGTGAGTTAAAGTTAGTATTGAAATGCTGAGGTAAAATTAAAAGTGATTAGGAAGCTTCTTAGTTACTATTCTATTGCTGTAAAGAGTCATCAGAATCAAGGCAACTCTCTCTTTTTAACATACCTACTCTTTCTTCTCCCTCCCCTCCTCCCAGTCATCTCCCAGGTTTTCCTCATCCATTCCTAAGAGAGGGTAAGGCCTCCAAGGGTGAGTCAGTGCCATCTTCTATATACAGTTGGAGTAGAACCAAGACCCTCCCCCCAATATCAAGGCCTAGAAAGGTAAGTGGGCTCCAAGAATCTAGTTCATGCACTAGGAATAAATTCTGGTCCTAATCACAAAGGCCCCACAAACTTCTCACACCATTCAGCTGTCATCCACATTCAGAGGGCCTAGTTCAGTCCCATGCAGGTTCCCCAGCTGTCGGTTCAGAGTCAGTGAGCTCCCAATAAAATATCTCAGGTCAGCTTCCTCTGTGGGTTTCCTCATCATGATCTAGAACACTTTGCTCATATAATCTCCTTCTCTTTGGCTGGACTGGCAACTCAACCCAATGCTTAGCTGTGGATCGCTGCATCTGCTTCCATCAGTTGCTGGCTGAAGATTCTATAATAATAATTAGAATGCTCATCAATTTGATTATAGGGGAAGGCTAGTTTAGGCCCCCACTTCACTATTACTTGGAGTCTTAGCTTTGGTTTTTTGGTGTTTCCCTAGCACCAGGTTTCCCTCTAACCCCACAATGACTTCTTCTATCAAGATATCCATTTTGTTGCTCTCTCTCTCTCTGTCCCCCAACTCAACCATCCCATTCGCTCATGTTCTCTTCTTCCCTTTGTCCCTTCCCCATATGGTCCCAATTTACTGAGATCTTATCTATTTCCCCATTCCATGGAGGATTCATGGATGTCTCTCTTCTGTTCTTCCTTGTTACCTAGCTGCTCAGGGGTTGTAGATTAGCCTGGTTATCCTTCACTTTACATCTAAAGTCCATGAGTACATACCATATTTGTCTTTCTGGATCTGTGTTACCTCACTCAGGATTTTTTCTAGTTACATCCATTTGCCTGCAGATTTCAGGATGTCATTTTTTTGCCACTGAGTAGTACTCTATTGTGTAAATGTACCAAGTTTTTAAAACCCACTCTTCAGTTGAAGGGCATCTAGATTGTTTCTATGTTTTAGCTATTATGAATAATGCTGTTATGAACATAGTTGAACAAATGTTCTGATTAAGGCAACTCTTATGAAGAAGGCATTTAATTGAGGATTTGCTTACAGTTTTAGTTAGACTATAAGTATGTTTGGAAGCAGACAAGTATGGTGCTGGAGCAGTAGCTGATAGCTTTATATCCTGATCAAAGGTAACTGGCACAAAGTGAAATACTAGGTCTGGTGTGGGTTTTTAAAACCTCAAATCCCACTTGCTCAATCCCAGTTACAACCTTCCTCCAACAAGGCCATACCTCTGAATACATCCCCAAAAGTTCTAATAACCAGGAACCAAGCATTCAAACATATGAGACCAATGGGGAACATACTCATTCATGCCACCAGAGTAGAGCAGAAGAGGTGACTCAGTAACTGAAAACACTTGAGGCTGATAGAGAGGAGCCAGATTTGGTTGCCATAACTCATATATGAGCTAACAACCATCCATAATTCCAACTCATGAGGATTCAATACCCTCTTCTGTCCTCCTTCGGCATCAAATGTGCACATAGGGTACAAACATATATACACAGAAAATAAAGTTAAATATTTTAAGAATGTGTTCAGCTGTTGAGAACAAGCCTTCTTTTCCAAAGGACTGGAGATTCCCAACACCCACATGTCGGCTCACAACTGTCTGTAACTCAAATTTCAGTGGATTGCAGGGCACCATGCACCCACATTGTATACACACATGGAAGCAAAACCACTATCCACATAAAATTTAAAAAGTTAATAAGTAATGTGTTCTTCTGAGCAACACCTGAAGTAAAAGGCTCTGAGGCAAATACTGTCTGATTCAGGAAGTCCAACTGATATTTGGATTGTAATTCCCTCTGGTTCTGGACTTATCCTGTGAGGTGTCAGAGGGTGTTGGTAATTAAACCTGAGTCCTATTTTAAAAAAAAGTCAAGTGCTGTTAAACACGGAGTCATCTCTCCATTACAAAAACACTTATAAACTCAAGTCATGAGTAAAAACTAAAGGTTTTGGTTTTCAGTGACAATCACAAAGGTCAGAAGCCTTGTGAAAAGTACCAGTGTGTGAGAACAAAGCACCTGAGCATTTGTTTGAGCAAATGAGATGAGAGTTTTTAAACATTCTAAAAATATTATTAGGAGTAACCTTTAAATGTTTTATCATTTTTTGTGTGTGGTATTTTGTCTGGATGTCTTTGAACCATGTTCATGCAGCACCCAGGGAGGTCAGAGTGTTTTGAATCCCCTAAAACTAGAGTTAAGACAGCTGTTAGTCAAAAAAGGGGAAAAGATAGTTGAAAGCCATTATGTGGGTGCTGGGAATTAAACTTAGATCTTATGGACGTGCAGCCTATCCCCTTAATCACTGAGCCATCCCCTCAGCCCCTCGGTGGTAACTCTTAATTCTCTTGTCTCTTTCATGTCACACTGTTTGTACGTGGAGGCTCGTGATGACTATAAGGAAATGATAAACCTTATCAGAGGCTGATCTTAAGTGAGCATGAAGTGAGGACTTTGAAAGGCACTCAGTATTTGGAGAATGTAAGGAAGCCCATTATGAGAGCACACATCTTGTTCATATAAAAGAATGTGACCCTGGAGTGGTTCCATTTGGGTATAAGCCAAGCTGAGGTTTGATGTCTTTTCCATGGCTATTCAGACTTGGACGAAACCATTCATGTAATCAGTATGAAAGGTCTTTCGGCTATCATTCTAAACTTCTTCAGCAAGGAACAAATATGGGATGAAGGGAACCCTATGAGTATACCTTGGTGTTGGAAATCTTTCAATCAGAGCTATGATCTTACTGTACCAACATCAGAGGATTCATACTAGAAAAAAGTTTTATTAATGCATTCAGTGTGGGAAATTCTTCACCCAGATTTCCACACTTACTAGGCATCATCTGAGAAAGACAGTACAATAGTTATGACTGTGGAAAACATTTTAGGTGGAGCTCTCTTTATTATATATCAAAGCATTCATATTACAAAAAAAAATCTTTATAAGTATGCTCACTGTGAAAAGTCTATCACGGATGAAGAGATACCTCAGTAATTAAGAACACAGGCTGTTTTTTTTTTTTTGCGAAGACCTGAATTCAATTCCATCTTCTACATGGTATCTCACAACCATCTGAAACTCCAGTCCCAGAGGACCAGATGTCCTTGTCTGGCTTCTGAGTGCACCAGGGTTACACGTGGTACATGGATATAACATGTAAGTAAAATAGCCATACATAAAGTCAACCAAAGTTCTGACTTTATTGCATATGAACTGATACACAGAAAGAAGCAATGAATATAACCAGAGTCGTTCTTCTGAAACACTCATTAGAAATTTTTGGATTCATACAAGGAAGGAGTCAATTATAAAAATGTCAGGCAGATTATTAAACCTTCATCCAGCAACTAATGGAAGCAGATGCAAAGATGCATAGCTAAACACCAGGTCAAGCTATTGGTCCAGGTGAAGAGAGAGAGATTACAACTGGATCATGATGAGGAGATCCACAGAGATGCTTGACCCATGCTGTTAGGAACTCACAAACTCTGAAATTACAGCTGACAAATCTTCATGGAATGGATCTAAACCATATGAATGTAAATGGCAGTCAAATGGCATGAGCAGTGTGTGGAGCCTCTTGCAGCCAGACCAGAGTTTATTCCTGGGGCATTAACTGGCTTCTTGGAGCTCATACTTGGAGCTCAGCCTTGATACCTGGGGGAGGGGCTCAGCCCTACCTCAACTGGATATGTCAGACTGAACAGACTCACCTTGGGATTCCTTGCCCTCCCTGGGGAATAGATGGATGGATGGGTGGGGAGAGGCTGGAGGAGAAGAGGAATGAGGGGGATAAAAATGTCAGGCAGTTGTGCCACATGCCTATAATCTCAGAAACTGGGAGGCAGAGACATGTGGATCTCTGTGACTTTGAGACCACACTAGTCTACAGAGTGAGTTCCAGGACAGCCAAGGCTACATAGAAAAAACATGTCTTGAAAAAACCTACACTCACTCTGGCAAAGCCTTCACAGGGAGTTCTTACCTTATTAAATGAGAGAACTCACACTGAGGGGAAAAACTACTGCAATGTACTTAGTGTGGAAAAAAAAAGTCTTCATAGGAGATCCATGGCTGAGCACTGGGCAAAGTTCCTGGTCCAGCTGAGAGCAAGGTAAGAGAGTCTGTATGATCAAGGGGATAGGGCTTATGAGGAAGGTTCCCATGGAGATGGCTGGCTGGAGCTCTAGGGAGCTCACTGAATAGGGAATTGCCACTGGAGATCCATCAGGAGGGGAAGCTAGGACCTCTGGGGGGTGGGTGGCTTTCCACTGCCGTGAGTGTGTGGAGGCATGAGGGGAGGGATCAGACCATGTTCCTGTTCATGGGCTGGCACCTTGGAGCCCATTCCCTGTAGAGGAACACCCAGCCCAGCATTAACTTTGAGATGAGTGAATCAGATGTGCCTTGAGTAGATGTGCCTTGCCGGGCTGGCCCACCTAGGGACTTCTCACTCTTTTTGGGGAGTGGATGAGTAGATGGAGAGGGGTGAGACTGAGGGCTGCTGGGAGGGACTGGGAGGGGGAAGGGAGGGAGAGCATGGGGAAACATTGATGGAGATGACTTTTTTAATGAAAATTTTAAAAAAAGAAAAAAGTTCATTAGATGGTTTCAATTTCTTTCCAACTAAAGAACTAATTTTGGAAGGAAACCATATAAATGTTATAACTGTGGAAAATTCCGCATCAACCTCAGTTTGTTGAACATTATCAGACACATACTGGACTGAAGCATTATGGGTGAAGTCATTATAGAAAGGCTTTTGTTTTGTTGTTTTTCTTTTTTGTGAATTTTTTATTAAAAGATTTTTATCATATCCTCCACTTTTCCCCTCCTCCTGTCCTCCCAGTCCTCCCTCAGCCTTCTCCTCCAATCCCCCCATTCATTCCCCCAGGTAGCGCAAGGACTCCAAGGTGAGTCAGTTCTGTCTAGCTTATCCAGTTGAAGTAGATCCAAGTCCCTGCCCCCAGTGTCAAGACTGAGAAAGCTGTTCCTCTGTAGGGAATGGGCTCCAAGAAACCAGTTTATGCTCCAGAAATAAACTCTGGTCCAAATACGGGAGGCTCCACAAACTGGCCATACAGTTTGACTGTCATCTACATTCAGAGGGTTTAATTTTTTTCCTCAGTGGTAATTTCAGAGACAGTGAGCCCCCAATAGCTTGAGTCAGCCATCTCTGTGGGTCTTCTCATGATCCTGATCTCTTTGCTCATAAAACCTCTACTTTCTCTCTTCAGCTGGACCAGGAGCTCAACCTGGTACTTAGCTATGTATCTCTGTTTCTGTCTTTATCAGTTGCTGGATGAAGGTTCTATAATGGCAATTAGGGTGGTCATTCATTTGATTATAGAGGAAGTCCTGTTTAAGCACCCTCTCCATTACTGCTTGGAGTCCTAGCCAGGGTCACCTTGTGGATTCTTGGATGTTTCCTTAGCACCAGATTTCTCTCTAGCCCCTCAATGGCTCCCTCTATGAAGATACTTCTTTGTTCTCCCTCTCTGTTGCTCCTCCCACTCAACCATCTCATTCTCTCATGATCTCTTCCCACCTCTTTTTACTTGCTCCCCGTTATGATCCCAATTTACTCAGGAGATCTTCTCTATTTCCCCTTCCCAGGGAGATACCTGGATGTCTCAAGTTCCTCCTGTTACCAAGCTGTTCAGGGGTTGTGGTTTGAAGCCTGGATATCAAACTTGTGTCATCAGGCCTGCCTTCTAGCACCTTCACCCACTGACCATCTTGCCACACTTTATGTTTTGTTAAAAACAGAAATAAAGGCCTGAACTAAGGCAATTATGATAATAGCAAAAAACTAGGGGTTAATGTAGGTGGAGATTTACTTAGAAGGCACCAGTCTAAGATTAATATTTATTAAAATATAAACCAACACTCACGATACAGGTAACAGCTTATAATGGGAGCCTGAACAGAGACTGGAGTCTGGAACAATGGACGATGGATTCCAAACTGGTCTTTCCAGCAGCCAGGAACCAGGCAAAACAGGCTTTCCCGGGTCCCAGCAGCCCCTTATCAATGGGGTTGGCCACGCCCCCTTCAGGGGCCCGGGACCCTGGATAAGCATCCTCGGATCTTATCAGCTGACACCTGAATCCCACTACAGGTTAAGACTCTCAGGAGCCAGGAATACATCCTTAATCCCAGCATTCACAAAGCAGAGGCAGAAGGATCTTTGTTAGTTCAAAACCAGCCTGGTCTATATAGAGAATTCTGGGACAGCCAGGGCTGTTTTGGAATATTTAAGTAGGCAAAGATATGTTACATTTGTTTATGCTGCATTTGTTTTAACTATGTAAAGAAGTATTGCATTTTTGCTAATTAAATAAAATAAAGCTGGGCTCAGAGAGGTGGGGCTAGAAATAGTTGAGAGGAAGTAAAAGGCAGGAGCATAGCACGGGCTTTTTAGTTGGGGCAGTGTGGAAGGGGAGAGGGTTCCAGGGATGACAGCAAAGAGAGAAAGTCACTTTCTACTCTAATTCTCTGCTTGAAGATTTCACCCTAGCCTATGAATCTTGAGTTTTGTTAAAGTGATATTTAGTTAAAGCTACCTTTAGCAGTAGCAATAGAGGCATTGTCTGGGGAAACAGAATTTCCCCCAGACTATGGCCCAAGCAGCTAGGTTGCTAATAGTTTAAAGCGCAACCACTGTGACAAAGGTAAAACAGAATGTTGGTGCCCAATGTGGGGCGCCATATATAATGAGTCTTTCTCTGTCCTGCCAGCCAGCCCCCAAATAATGACATAGAGACTTAATTATAAAATCTTGGCCTTAGCTTTGGTTTGCCCCACTAGCTCTAATAACTTAATCTATTTATATTAAGCTACATTTTGTTTCATGGCTTTTTACTTTTATTGTGTATGTCCAACTCCCTCCTGTCTCATTGATGTCTGACTGTGCCTCAATTATCTCCTCCTCATTCCTCTCTCTGTGCCCAGAAGTACTGCCTATACCTCCTGCCTAGCTATTAGCCATTCAGCTCTTTATTGAACCAGTCACTATAATATCATCACACAGTGAACAAATATCCCACAACAGCGGGCTAAATAAAGAGATCCTGCCTCAAAAGCAAATAACTTTCAGGAGGTGAAGTTCTACAAACCTGTTTCATTTTCCTGATGCTTCAAAACATCCTCAAAGAAATAATTTATAGGGGTTGGAGTGACTGATTAACAAGAACACTTGTTAAATTTGTAGAGGACCCAGACTCAGTTCCTAGAACACATAAAGTGACTCCAAATTATTTGGGTATTGTGGGTAGGTTTTAGAAGGAAGAATGACTATTTTCGAAGACTCCATAAAATATGCAAAGTGTATTATAACATAGTCTTAGAACTCACAAATCAGTACTTCTGCCACACTTTGTTAAAGAAAAAGTCAGGAAAATCTTAGAGTCAATGGGTGGGATATAAATTCCACCTCAGTGAGAAATAGCAATTTGGAGCAATACTTAGATTTATCACAGAGCTTCAGCAACTGTATCAGAAATAATAGAGAAGAGGAATGAATGCCTTTCTGTATGCTGTGAATCTCAATCTTTAAATAAAGGAGCTGTTTTGGGCCATGACAGGCACCATAGAAGAAGTAGGAGGAGAAATCAGATCATAGGTAGGAAAGGAAGGGTGGAGTCAGAGGCAGGCCGAGCTGAAGCCCAAAGAAGCAACATGTAAGGAACACAGGTGAGCCACGGGCCATGTGGCAGACAGATTAATAGAAATGGGTTGAGTTAAGATGTAAGAGCTATCTAGCAATGTGCCTGAGCCATAGGCCAAGCAGCATGAAGTTAATATAAGCGTCTGAGTCATTTCTGGGGGCCTGAGTGGCGGCCCGTGGGTGGCAGGTTCCTAAGCAGTCTCGGGCAGCAGGTCTGTGGGTCTCGGACCTCTGGCTGCCTGAGACCAAGAAACCCCACTGCCACAGAAGAACTTTAGGGTTAGTCTCAATTCATAATATAAGAAAAACTTAATACACTGATGTAGTAGAACAAGCCCATAGATTGGCCCATAGGAAATTGGCACAAACATAACATACTTTCTTATGCGCCAACCTGGAGTCTGCATGAGATCCTAGCAACAGCCGATGTCAAATACTCCTAATCATGCCAGCCAATGAGGGGTGACCACAAAATGTCACCAGACTGGGACATAGTTTGGGTGCTGAGAGGAGGATGTATAAGGCTCTCCCCACTGCTGAATAAAGGAGTGAGCCATTTGCTTTCCACCTGGATCTCAGTACCTGAACCATTGGTACAGAGTCTTCTCACTGCCTCCCCCAAGGGAGATGTTAGAACCTTGAACAATAGCAACACACTAAGAAGATAGGAGGGCTCTGGTTTCAAGTGCAACAACAATATGAGTTTTTATGGTGAGTTTGGACTCAGGAACATGAAGGTGAGGCTGAAGAATTAAAAATACTTGTTAAGATCAGAGAAAATATAGTATGTGCCTCAATTTAAACCTCATACAAACAATGTAAACATGTTACTAGATGATTTAACAGCTAGCCATTCATTATCATCTCTGCCTGGGCACTGTCTTTATAAGTATCATCACCATTGCTTTCTTCCTGATCTCCTACAGGCACCCTCTCATGTATTATTCCTCAGACAGTGAGGATGACCTAAATGGACTTTTAAAAGATGTGGCAAGGCATGGTGGGCTACACCTGTCATCACAGTAATTGACAGATGGAGACAGAAGGATCAGCTCCATAGCAAGTTTTCAGTAGAGTCTTCAGCAGAGTTCTCTAGAGAAACAGAACTAATAGAAAAAACCTATATATAGATTGGATTTATTGGAGTGGCTTATAAGTTATGATCCAACTACTCCAACAATGGCTGTTTCCAAATAGAAGTCCAAGAATCCAGTAGTTGTTCAAGTCCATAAGGTTGGATATTTCAGCTGATCTTCAATATAAACCAGAATTCCAAAGAAGTAGGCTCTAATGCTAGTGAAGAACTGAACCTACAGGCAAGAGGGAGGGCAAGGAGGCAAAGGGAAAGCTTTATTCTTCCATGTCCAGCAAAACATATGTAATTTAAAGTTTCTCTCCCACCTAGAAACTATCACATACCCAGCAGTAGCTTCCCAAGTAATTGACACAGAGGCTTAATATTATAGTAACAGCTGGAGCAGTAGTTCAAGCATTTGTTAGCAGGACCATTATTAATTTCTAGTTATAAGGGGAATCCTAGACAGGAAAAAAGTGTATAATAAATGATTAATAGTATCCGAACTTGTTTCAGCCCTGTGAGAAGTAGAGTTGGGTTTAAGTCAGTTTTAAAAAGAAAACCAGTTTGAGCACAATATGCAGAGTCAGTTAAAATAGTCAATGGCTGAGAAACATCTAATAAAAGCTGATCAACTAGCCAGACAGTAGTGGTGCATTCCTTTAATCCCAGCAGTGGAGAGGCAGTGGAAGGTAGATTTCTGAGTTAAAGATTAGCCTGATCTATAGAGCAAGTGCCAAGACAGCCAGAGTAACACAGATAAAAACTGTCTTTTAAAAAAATCCTACTGACTATAATGAGTTCAGAATGTTGAATTGCACAGCCAGGAGCGAGTACAGTCTTTTTTGTAAAGGATATGAAAGTTGTGTATAAAACATGAGTTCCTTGTCCTTTTTAAGAACCATCTTTAAAAGCATTGAAAGCGCTTAAAGCTATAGGATTTTTAGATATAATTTTTGGCAATAACCATGGGGTTTCTTCAAAATAATTTAAAAGGAGATCTTCATGTTGATGATTACCTATAGATCTCAAGTAACATGCTAGTGCTGCATTCTAATTAGAACCAGTGTGGAACAAATTTAACGGGATAACCATTTCTGTAGGCGCCTTACTAGTAATTTAAAATATGCATTTCCCATCATTATCAAGTCTATAATTTCTTGTAAATAAAGAGCTATGTACCTATGCAGAGAATTATGACATGCATAAATTCCTATAATACCATTAATTTGTTGATATGTAATTCCTATAGGTAATAGGCAGGAGGATAAACAATTGATAACAATGTAATGGATTTATTCTATGAGCTACAACTGTAGCAGAAGCAATATTTAATAAACTAATAACTTGCTCTGCTTCAGGTGCTATAGTTTTTATAAAGTTTAACCAAGAGACTCCAGAAAGCAACTTAGAAAGCAGAACCAAATCCTTAGTTGTGAGGATATTTTCAAATATAATAAAAGAAAACAGGCAGAAGAAGGCAGAAGAAGCCAGGAGGAGCAAGGCTGAGGAAGCTGGAAGACAGCTGGGTGAGATCTGACTGTGGTGTTTACTCTCTGATATCTCCGCCTTTCCCAGAGGTCTGGCCCTGGGTTTCCTTTATTCGTGCTACTCTTAGTAGTATTAGGCAGATAAGAATGTAGCCAACTAACATGACACGAAGTTTTTCTAAGTAGCTGAAAGTACATTGTTTGGAAAGTTTTAAGCTGAGAGGATGATGGTGAATTTGTTGTTTGAATGCACGCTAATTAATTGTAAGATTGTTTTTGTATTTTATCTGGAGCTACACTTAAATTTTGCTCTTTTAGTTTATTTACCATGAAAATCAAGCACTTATTTAAGTATGATTAGGTTAGTGGGAGAGAATGTCATCCATATAATGAATGACCAGTATTTTGAGAAATTGAATCAGCACCGGCTTAAGTGCTTTGTGTACATAATACTAACTATAGTGGGGCCAATTTTAATCCCTTATGATAAAACTTCCACTGATAGTGGTCAATGGCTGTTGATTGTTTAAAGTAAGAACAGAGAATGTAACATGTTCTTTATCACCAGGATGTGAATGGATAGAGAAAAGGCAATCTTTAAGTCAATTATACTAGTGTAATGTTGTTGAGGAATCGCAGTAGGGACAGGTAACCCTGGCTTAAAGGCCACTGTTGTTTCGATAGCTGTTTTTATGCCCCTGAGATCATGTAACAGTCAAAATTAATTCTTTGAGTCATGTGGTCATGGTGCATGCCTTTAACCCAGCATTTCAGTAGACAGAGGCAGGCTGGTCTGAGTTTGAGGCCAGCCTGGTCTACAGAGTGAGTTCCAGGACATCAAGGCTACATAAAGTAACCCTGTTTTGAAAACATATTATTCTTTGCCCTTTTATGAATTACAAAAATAGCCGAGTTCCAAGGACTAACAGAAAGTTCTATATGTTCTAGTTGTAATTATTCATTTACGTGAAGTTGGGTCTATTTTAATTTTTTGTAAGGAACAATCCATACTGGGTCATCAGAGATCCACTGTAGTTATAAGGCTGAATGGATGACCTTGATCACTGACCCATTAGAAGGATTATACTTTCATGTATTATAATTATCAGATGATTTATTAGTATCAGTGGTAATTACTGGTTGCATTTGCTATAATACATCTTTTCCTCACAAATTTTATAAAAGTCCTGAGACAATGTAAGCTGCATGGTGCCAGAAAAATATTTATGAGTCCAAATTAAGACATTAGTATTTTTAAAGATTCCTGTTGGCCTTCGATACTTTGTAAAGGTGGGCCACTAGACACTGACCATTGTGGGGCCATTGCTCTTGGCGAATAACTAGCAATTGGCTCCAGTATCTAGAAAGACTCTAAAGCAGAGGTTCTCAACCTTCCTAATGATGCAACCCTTTAATACAGTTCCTCATGTTGTGGTGACTTCAAGCCATAAAACTGCTACTTCTTACCTATAATTTTGCTACTATTATGAATCATAATTTAAATATCTTACATACAGGGTATCTGATATTCCACTCACAGGTTGAGTTCACTGTTTGAAAGGACTAGTTTATAGTATATAAGCTCAACATAGGATGTCTATAGTCTAAGAATGGCCTTGTCCTTAAAGCTAATAAATCTAATCCCATTTCCATTAGATCCTGTTGTTCCTCCTAAATGACTAGATACTGATTTTGAGTCTTGTTCATGATTGTTGTCTGGGTCAATTTCTACCCTCTCCACTTCACTCTAGGGTTAGGTGTTTCCCCCTTGAGAGGTTAAAGGCTACCATCCTTGTCAAATTTGGGTCAACATTCCTTAGCCCAAAGTTTTCCTTTTTATGTCATAAGCAAAGGTGAGGGACAGATTACTAGATATTTTTTTTTGCACTCACTTTTCCAATGTTCTATTTCTGCATGTAAAGCAAGGTCCTTTTTAAACTTTATTTTACATGTATTGGTATGGATCGCTGGAAACTGGAGTTACAGACTGTGAGCTGCCATGTGGGTGCTGGGAATTGAACCTGGGTCCTCTGGAAGAACAGCCAGTGCTCTCAACTGCTGATCCATCTCTCCAGCCCCACAAGGTCCTTTTTGAATGGCTTTTTGAAAGGGATTTGAATGGCTGCTGCAGAATGAAAAAAGCTGCCACTATCTTGAGTGGCTGTTACCCAACCAGAAAAATCATCTTATTTTACTGGCACTATGGCAGCTCTGCTCTCATCGGCAGCTTCATCAAGCTCAAGCTGCCTGATCAGGATTATTACCAGGAAAGTTTTCAGCAAAACTTAAATATGTGCTTAAATATGCCTAAAATAAATTATGTGGAGGGTCAGACTTTGAACTAAAATTTAAACTAACCTGACTACTTAATTATGTTGAACCAAACTACACCTTTTTGCCTCCCTCAGATACTGTGCTGATTGTGGTGTTTGCAGAGACCTCCCCCCACAGCTCTCAGTCTAATACTTCCCCCAGCAAGGCTGCACCACCAACTGGAGACAAAGTGTTCAAATGCCTAAAATTATGAGGAAATTTTCATTCAAAATACCACACTGCCTGATACTGAGTCAGGCAAACATAGGAGACAGTTTAGTGCCCTGAGACCCCCCATTTGACTTGGGATTTGCACACACACACACACACACACACTCCTCTTGTAATACTGCATTTGGCAGCCTCTCTGAACAATGCACTTAGCAACCTCCCACACCCTCTCTGTTTACATCAGTCTACACACACTTTCTCTGAACAATAGTATAATTTTCCCTGCCCTTGGTACTGTTCAAGTTAGATGATTTTAGTTCAAGAATATTCTCAACATACCTGTATATGAAGAATGGATGAGCCAGTCTTGCCTAAGGTAATTTTGGATGTGTGCACAAGAAAGCAAAAACCGTAACCTTTTAAAAGGAACTTCCTATTTACTACCTTATGCCTATGCATAATTGGCCACATGGATGATTAAAAATTAGATGCATTATAGAGAGATATGCATAGTAGAGAAAATGAATATATGACCTAATCTATCAATCAAAGAATTACCTAAACTACATCCCTAGTAGCCAGAACCCCCTTCTCTTGAGCCCCATAAAAGAAAGTCCTGAACAGTAATCTGGACAATAAGAATCTTCATTCAAATGTCCTACTGTTAATCTTGAATAGTGTATCCTATACAATCTATAATAATACCTTGCTCTAAAATTATCTTATTTCTTTTGTTTCTGTGAGCTTTTATTTTCAATTCTTTGGCAAAGAGGCCAAGAACCAGGAAATAACTCGTCCAAACCTTGAGCACCAGTTGTAATATCTGCTATCACTGCCAGACCCACTTACGTGGATACTGATGGGAAAGTGCCAGCAGAGAATAAGTACTGAGGTGGAGAGAGAGAGAGAGAAGAAGAGGGAGAGAGAGAGAATATGAAAATGAAAGGATGCCATTCAGGACATACTGTTTGCTGGGACTGTAGCTCCATAATAGAACACTAGCCTCTCATGCATGAAGACCTAGAAGTTCTGAAGAGGGCAGGGCGGGCTATTCCATACCTGGTGTTCTCTGTCTTTTTAATGGTGGAGTTTATTTTCTGTCTTTTCACACTACATCATTAAGACTAGCAAGTGAAGACTAGCAAATTCCCATTTTATTTTAGCGATAGGGTCTCTCTATGTAGTTCTTTCTAACTGCGTGGAGCTCACTATGAGTTCACACAGAGTTCTGCCTGCTTCTTAAAGGTATGAGCCATCACGCCCAGCCCTCTTTTCTGCTTGTGCTTACTTCTTAGTCTGGAAAAAAAAAAAAAGTGTGTGTGTGTGATATGTTTTTTTTTTTTCTTTCATCTGCCATCTCCCATGGCCCCACCCCTCAGAGTGTACCCTTCAAGAAGCTCTGTGGCTAAGCATGAACTCCTGGATTGGATTGCCTCTATCTCTTAAAGACTGGGATTCCGTGTGTACCTTTCTAAGTCCCTCGAGGCACACCAATGGCCAGGTCCCTCCCCTGAGGACTACCACCTCCCTGGTTCTGCCCACAGAACACTAACTGCCTTCCTTAAAGGCTGAACCCAGTGCTGGCCCTACAGAGTAAAAGCCCAAGCTCTGGACTTGAAATCCCACCAATCCTCACCCTGGAAAGATTCACCTTGAAAAGTTTCACATGCCTGCCACCCCCATCCCCAACCCCAAAGAAACTCTATAAAAACTCTGCCTTCTGCTCAGTTCTCTGCTGCCTCTAGCCTAAGCAGAGGCAGCCACCCTCCTGGGTGGCAGGGGGTCCTCCTAATAAATCTGTGTGAAGTTCGTCGTGTAGTGTGACTCTGGTATTCCTTGGCTTCTGACTGCCAGGATATCTTTCTATCTGAGCTGTAACAATTACACTTTTAAATGATTGATATTCCTCTTACCTGAAGAAACGATGTCTAGGAAGCCTCGTGTTCCCCTTTCTCGTCATTAGTCCTTCAAAGTCTATTATATTAAAGCTTTTAAAAGTTCATGTGATTTTGTTTCAGGTAAATGTCAGCGTAACCGAAGTACTCAGAGTAAAAGGAAAAAAATCCCGGGGTTCTTGTGCATTTAATTCCAGCAGCAGGTCAGATCATTAGGCCTTGCTACCACCAAGTTTCACTCACTGCTCAAGTGCACATGTACCCTAAACTCAGCAATCAGGGTGACGGGACTATTTTTCAGGGTAACTCGGGGCCTAGTGATGCGCGCACCCGCAGGTAACGGGATAAAAGCTGGGCTTTGCTGGTACCCGGACTAAGCCGCTCCTTAGTCAACAGCCGTGGGTGGTTCCGAATCCCTTAGACCAGAAGCCAGGTCTTCCCCATTGGTCAACGTTAGGCTGGCGGTAGTTCCTATTGGTCCAGTGCTGCGCCTTAGCGCGTGGCCTTCTGGGAGTTGTAGTCTCGGCGTCCCTGGTGCTGTCGCCATTGTCCAGCGGGAGGCTGGTCGGGTGGTCCCTAGGACGGACGGACGTAAGCTTTAGATTAGGCGTCGCCTTGGACGTCTGTTGCTGATCTTTTCGCCCGGGATGGACCTGAAGAACCAAGCGGTAACAATGGCGATGGCCTCGCGACCGCAAGCAACACAACTTCAGGTAACAATAACAACGGAGTGGACTTGGGGCCCCGCTTCCCACCCCCAGACTGGCCTGTAAACGGCGGCGCTTTTTCTACATGGGAAGCGAACACCGTGGCTCACCCACCGAGCCCGGATCTGAACCCAGCCCCCACCCCGGTCTCCAGTACCCATCCATGCTCCAACCTCCTGTCTCGCTGCCGCGTGTGGGAGGAGGGAGTGGTCATTTTCCCAGCTCGGGGGTTCACCCCCACATCGACCAACACCTCCCCACACATCCAAAGAGATGTGTATCAGTGATGACAGATGTCTGGCTAGCATTACAAAGCACCCACATTGTGGATACGGTCCTCAGGACATATCCTGAAGCGTAGAATCAACAGACTGTTACGGGAATCTACACACCATGAAGCCCCTATTTTACAAGTAAGCCCTAACTTAGTAGGGGCACGGGAACAAAGTTAGTAAAATAAGTGAAGCTCCAAGGGTCACCCCCTGCGGGGCTGTGGGAGAACTGGGGTAGGTAGGGCTGTCAATGTTTGCCAAGCTTCTTTCTGGTCATCAGAGTTCCAGCACTTTGTCGACGAACTGGCTGCTTATTATCTTCACAGACCGCTTGACAAAAGCCAAAACCAATTCATATGTAAATTCTGAAACTTAGAAAATACATACTTGGAGGGGGGGGTTGTTATTGGTTTGTTTATGGGAGATTTGTATTAGTTTACATTCCGAGTTTAAAATGGCTTATTAGTACTCTTAGATTGCAGATTAGCAGCTTCATGTTATTTTAGTTTTCTGTGAAATGTGACCATTGTGTATGGCCTGTCAACAGCCATATGAATGAGCCATAGTGAAGGTGGATTCTCCAGCTGATAGTAGGCTGCCAGTTTGTCAGGGAATAAGCCACATGGAAGACATTAGAAGAAGTGTATCTAGTCTGTTGCTGTGTAACAACTAGACACAAAATGTAGTGACCTGAAATAAATACTACTTCGTGGTTTCTGCTAAGAAGGGATCCAAGACTGACAGAGCTCATGAGTCTTCCCTCCACTCTTAAAGTTACAGTCAAGATGACAGCCTAACAATTATTACCTGAGACATGGCAGGGCCTAGAAGACCCACCTTCAAGATAATTCATTCACATGGTTGTTGGCAGGAAGATTCAGTGTTTCTTCTCCACATATGCCTCGCAGTGGAAGCACTTAGGTCTCACAGTGTAGTGTGTGGTTTCCTTTAGAGTGGTGATCCAAGAAGCTGTGTTATGACCTCGGCTCAGACTTTACACTGTCATTTTTACTGTATCCAATCAGTTGTGCAAGTCAGGATATCACTGAGGGACCATTTTAGAGGCTAGCCTCCACAGGAGCAAGGACCAAAAGTGGAGGCCTTTGAGGTAACAGTTTCTTGCAGCTATTATAACAAATCACTACAAACTTGTATGTTCTAAGCCAAGCACAGTGCACATATTTATAATTCCAGCACCACATGAGAGGCTGAAGGAGAAAATGATAAATTCAAGGCTACACTGAACCCTGTCTCAAAACACACACACACATTTTAGAAGTCAGAAATGAGCAAAGCCACACTTGCTACCAAGTTTCTAGGGATATCTGTTGATCTTTTCCAGCTATAAAAGCTGTAGCCCTGGCACCCCTTGCCCTGGTCTAACTTCAAAGCAACAATGTAGCATTGTAGTCTCAATGTGGTCCAAGCCAGTCCAGAAGCCACCTATAAAATAATTAACTTGGAGGCTTAATATTATAGTAACTGCTGGGCCAGTAGCTCAAGCAAATTACTATCTAGCTCTTACACTTAAATTAACCCATAATTCTTACCTATGCTTAACCACATGGCTTGGTACCTTTGCTCAGTGCAGCATTCTCATCTTGCTTCCTCTGTGTTTGGCTGGCATCTGCTGCTCTGCCTTTTTTCTTTCCAGAATTCTCTTAGTCTGGTAGTCCTGCCTATGCTTCCTGCCTGTCTACTGACCAATCAGCATTTTATTAAACCAATATAATAAATCTTTACAGTGTACGAGAGCAATATCCCACAGCATAGATAGCATCTTGCTTAAGTGATAACATTGCCTCCTACTTCTTAAATCTCACACCTATCTTCTAAACTTGTGGCTTTAGAGCCCATGTAGATAACACAAGACATCTATGTGTTTTGGCATCTTTATCACATCTGCAAAGTACATGTTACTATCATAATATTAGTAAGTTTCAGGAGTGAAGAGTTGGATATCCTTAAGGGAGTAGTAATTCTGTATTGAAAGTTGACAAGGATTCATTAAAGTGTTCAGGGGCTGGGGATGTGGCTCAATGGAAAGAGTGTTTGCCTAACATGTCTGAAGCCCTGATAGCACTTTACAAAAAAAAAAAAAAAAAAAAAAAAAAAAAGCTGGGTGTGGTAGTACACACCTTTAAACCCAGCACTTGGGAGGTAAAAGCAGGAGAATCAGAAGTTCAGGGTCATCTTTGTCTATGTATCATACCTGAGGCAAACCTGGGATGTTTAAGATCCTGTCTCAAGAGGAAAAAAAAAAAAAAAAGATTGTTTTTAAGTGTTTAAGAAGCATGGGAAGATGGCTCAGCAGTCAAAGTGCTTCCTGCACAGTAAAAGGACTATAGTCCAGATCACCAAAAACCACATAAATGCTGGGGGGCCCACCTGTAATTCCCCTCTCAGAAGACAGACAGGGGATCCCCAAAGTAAGCTGGCTATTGAGACTGTCGGTAAGGTCAGAATTTGAGAAACCTGCTCAGTGAATAAGGTGGGAGCAAGTGATGATTCTCCACATCAACACTGGGCCTCTGTGCATACACATATTTGGACACACTCTCCCACTTGTGAACCTACACACATGTGCACACACATGAAAATGGAAAGCACGTTGACAAAGTGTTGACAAGATGACAAGAAAGAACTTGTATAGGGCTGGAAAGAACCACTTGGACATGGGATAGGGTACACTGAGACGTGAGCTAAAATGGTGGGTTAATAAAAAGTGGGGTGAAGGCTGATGGTAGTGTGGTGTATACCTTTAACCCCAGCACCAGGGAGGCAAAGGCTGGTGAATCTCTATGAGTTTGAGGCCAGCCTGGTCTACAGAGTAAGTTCCAGGACAGCCAGAACTACACGGAGAAACTTTGTCTTAGAAAAAAAGTGGAGTAGAGATGGGACCTGATGATAACAGATAATACTGACGTGGCCAGGTCATCAGTTTAAGAATGTGTGGAGGACAAAGATCTGATCACCTGAGGTTGTCCTGTGACCTCGACATACAAACCTGCACATACTTGAATACTCACTAACACACTTATATAACAAAAGGCTTCGTAACCATTTCTTTAGGTCATAAACCTTCATGTCAGTGGTCCAACCTGGTCTGTCTGGTCCGCTATGGCTGTGTTTGTTGATCCTGCCAAGAGTTCTTGTGTTGTCATAGTAACTCTACCTACCTATTGGCTCCCAGTGAGGCCATCACATATCACACAGAGTGTACATCTTCTCAGGACTCCTGCCTGTTTTCTCCATCCTTCCTCTTCCACAGAGGTAGATGGTCTGACTAATTGAGAACATGTGTGATGTTTCAGGAGCCAGTGACTTTCCGAGATGTAGCTGTGGATTTTACCCAAGAGGAGTGGGGGCAGCTGGACCCTACCCAGAGGACACTGTATCGTGATGTGATGCTGGAGACCTTTGGGCACCTTCTCTCTGTGGGTAAGGCCCGCTTCTCAGACTGAGCTGTGCTTGTGGGCCTCTTTTATGCGCCTCTAACTTAACCTTGCGTCCTTAGTTACTGAAGGATACCCTTGTTGGGGAGAGGCTGCCCTTTCTGTCACTGAGCAAAACCTTCATGTGATTGGAACATGTCCTAATGGCCAAGAGGCTGAGCTGCAGCCTGAGCTTGTTTGTCTGGGAGCAGCCTTCAACCTCCTGGGTCTTTTTAATTTCCAGGTCCTGATCTTCCCAAACCTGAAGTTATCTCCCAGCTGGAACAGGGTGCTGAGCTCTGGGTGTCAGAGAGGAGAGGTACTCAGGCCTGCCATCTAGGTAAGAACCCCACCCAGTGAGTTCTCCCTCTGGGGAAATTCCAAGAGGTCACTAGAGATGCACTGAGGAAAGAATGGCGTTTTGGGGCCATCCCTTTATTAGGGGAGATTCACGGGACTTGGAATCATCATACTCACAGTTCTAACTGATTATAGCCAAAAATCCAGAGCAAAACCTGTAAAGGGAAACGGCCTCAGGCAGCAAAGCCTAGAACAGTAGTGTTCAACCTAATGCTGTGACCCTTTAACACTTCATGCTCTGGTGACACCCAATCATAAAATTATTTCCTTTGCTACTTCACAACTGTAATTGGCTACTATTATCAATCATAACATAAATATATTTCCAATGGCCTTAGGTGACTACTCCCCCCCCCCCAAAGGTTTGTGATCCACAGGTTGAGAACCACTGGAAGGAACCAGGCATGAGCTTCCAGCTCTTCAGTCTGTGGAGTCAGACAAAATGTGCCCAGTTTCCCCAGCAGTGAGCTGTGATGATACATGAGGACTGTTAGCTCCAGAGACGATGACAGGGTGTCTTCTGGGGTCCCCCTCTACTTCATACATACCATGATTCTGGTGCTTGGAATACGCTACAACAGTAAAGCAGTGAACTTTTCTTACTATTTAGGGTGATGGGAACCCACCCCAAATCTGAGTTGCCTAACACTCCCTAGGGCCAGCCTGTGAGCAGACGTCTCTGAGACTGTCAGCTTGGCCAGTTATGTATTTCTGGGGAGTGACCCATGACTTCATCCTCCTCCTGTGCCATAACAGCCATCCTTCCTCTCCAGCAGTGAGAGGCCTGCCTTGCTTGTGTTTCTGCTCCATCTTCCTCTAGGCCACTTCCTTTTTCATCAGCCTTCACAGCATCCCCTTCCTGGCTTTCATTCCGGCATTCTGTTCAGCTCGCGCATGCTAGGTTCTCTAAATCTGCTCCTCATTGTTGTCGAAAGGATTCTTTAGGTATTAAAAACTTGGCTTGGTGTGGTGATGCACACCTTTCACCCCAGCACTTTGGAGGTAGAAACAAATGAATCTCTGTGAATTCAAGGACCACCTGGTCTATATAATGAGAGCCAGATAAGCTAGTGAGCTAGGGATATATATTTCCTCTTTTATTAGTTGTTGCCAATGCTGCTTCTGGCTTACTTGTTAAAAGCAAATCTGCCTCACTTGGACAAGCACTTTTCACTGATGGACTTATGCTGAAACTAGGTTCTAAAATAACTGAGCTTTGACAGTTTGGCTCACACAGCAGGTGTGGCATTAAACTGTTACAGAGAGTTTTAAGGACTTAATATCTGCTGTATCATAAATGTTCTACTAGAAGCTAAAGGCTTCCTGTTAAAATGGAAACATACTTTGCATTAATACTTTTATAGGTGTTGTACAGCTACTGCAGCAAAGTACCTTGGCAAAGCAGATGAGGGCGGAAAGTGGCTGGTTATGATGGTGAATTCCTGTAACCCCAAGAACTCTGCAGGAAAGCCCCAGCCTCATTTGGAAAACCCTGTCCAAAAAAAAGGAAGTCCTCAGATTCATTCATGTATTTTCTCATATCTGTGGAAGTTGGAGTCCAAAATGGTTCATCAAGCCTGGTTCCTACAAGAAAGCCTGGCAGTTGCAGGAAAGGTTCTATGTCCTTGTTTCTCCTGTATCTAGAAGCTTTCCAGGTACCGTGGCTCATGAGGCCTTCTTGAGAGCATATAACTCAGTGTTTCCATTGTCACATGTTCACCCTGACTCTGGCTCACCTGCCTTTCCTACATGAAGCCTCTGGGTAATATTTAGAATCCCAAGATAATCACACACTTTTAAGAACTTTTAAGATTCTTAATTTGTGCCTAAAGAGATAGCTCACCAGTTAAGAGTAGTTTTTGCTTCAGGGGGAGGGGGGGACCCTGAATTATAATCCATATTTGCAACCATGTCAGGTACCTAACCAGCTGTCTGTAACTTTAGCTCCAGGAGATCTCATGCCTCCTTCTGGCCTCGGGCCCCTTCACAAGTGTGTTATACATTCACATACAGACACATAAATAAATAAAATCTTTATTTTTTAAAAAAATCTTAATTATATCTATAATATTTTCTTTGCCATGTAGCATCACATATTTACAGGGTCCAAAGACTGGGATGTTTTTATCCTTAAGGGGCCATCATCCAGCTTTACCACACACTTTATTGAACAAGAGAGTAATTTTCTTTTGTTTTAAAGGAGAAGAATGCTCATCCATGACCCCCTCCCAGTGCTGTCATGTGATTTGGTGGGCTAGGTAACCAGTGGAGGTGAGCCCTTCTCTCTGCCTGTTGTTCTTGCTGTTTCTTACTGCTTTCCTCCTCTGGCTATTTGGCCTCACCTGTTGAACTATAGTCTCAACCTTCTTCTTACCACCATTTCTTACTGGACACACTATGGCTTCCTTAGCAGCAGGACTGGTTGTTTGAGGTATAGGGTGGCTGGAACTGCGGGACCCCGGGTGATTTCAGCATTGATGCTTTCAGCTGTTGCTGGCCTACCCTGGTTACCATAGCTCAGCCCTCAGTAGTGGCCTGAAGTCTCCTACTCCGAGTCTTCCTCAGCCCCTTCCCATTGGTTTGGACCAGGCTTTGCCCTGAAGCTGCATCTAGCAGCATCAGCTGAGGAGCCCATTCAGCAAACATTCCTGAGGACTCACCCTTTGATGCTACGAGTGTGGGGGTCTGAAAAGCAAATAACAGTATCAGGAGTAGGGTAGATGATGCCCCAGGACACACAGGAATGTCTCTTTTAGAAGGTAACACTGAAGCAGGCAGATGCCCAGAGATGCATGCTCCAGGCAGAGAAAGCAGCATGGGATATATTGGGAGGAGTAGTGAGGAAGCCAGCAGGGAACAAAGTGAGAGATGTGAAGTCAGTGAGAATGGGGGGAACAGGGAAGGAGAGCCCAAGTCTGTTGTCAGAAATGATTAGCATGGTGAGCAAAGTTAGAACGAGGGTGGAAAAGGGGGCAGGTCATAGCTGGGGTTTGGTTAATAACTTTATTGAGATTCATATATCATAAAAATCTCCCATTTAAAATTAGAGATATAGGTTCAGTTGTATACATCCAGTGCGATACCCAGTTCAGCAAAACAGAAAACAAAACCAAAAAAAAACCACAAAGTGTATAATCCAGTGGTGTCAGTGTATTCACAGATTGTACATCACCAGTATCTACTTCTAGAATACTTCATCACTGTCTAAGTGATTTAAACAGCAGGCATTAATTTCTTACAGTTCTGGAGGCTTTAAGTTGATTTAGTTCCTGATGGGGGCCCCTTTCTCATCTATAGGTAACTACCCTTTCCTCAGAAAAAGGGGGGCAGGAGAGAACTCCAGTGTCCCTTTTAGAAGGACATTAATCTATCATAAGGGCTTTGCATTCAAGACCTGATACTCCCCAAGCTCCGTCTCTAATACCACTGAACAAGGGTTAGGACTTAAACTTAGACATTTTAGCACACAAGCATTCCGGCCTTAGCTGTCACCACAAAAGTTGCTAGTCTGTTAGCAGTCACCACCCACTTTTCCCCGATCTTGACACCCATTCATTTGAGTTGTCTGTGGATTTGCTTCTTTGGAAACTTTCTTAATCAGTGGACTCTTAGTCTGTGACATTTGTATCTGGCTTCTTTTACTCAGCAGAATACTTTCAAAGTTCCTACGTGATGGTGTGTGTAGTCACACTTTATTCCTTTTTAAGACTGAATAGTCCATTTAATAGACCATTGTTTGTTGGTGTGTTTGTTGTAATTCTGGGAACTGAACTGAGGATCTCATACATGTTAGCAAGTGCTCTACCACTGACCTATATTCACTACACTCGTTTCATGTTTTCAACTGATGGACATTTGGGTTGTTTCCACTTTGGGGCTGTAAGAGTAATGCTGCTGTGGACGTAAATGTATATAAGTTGTTACATTGTTGCTATTGGTCATTTTTCTGTATTTTATTTTCTTTGTATCTTATACATGGCATTGTTTTATATAAGAACATTTTCATAAGTTATATAACATATTGATCATATTACCTTCAAATATGAAATTTGGTGTGGAAGCATTTGCATTTTACTAAAGCCCCTCTATGTGCTGTTCAAAGGTAGTAAAGGGCTTAGTGCTCAGCCAGGCTCAGCTTCTCCAGCTCTTTTCCTGTGGCCAGGCTCTTGATTTTCCCTTGAATTTGTCCAACATCACTGAAACAGATGTGTTTGAGTATTTAGCTTCTGTCAGTTCCAGGCACTGACTGGACACTTCTGTGGTAAGTTGGATATTGAATAAATGAACACATTCGTGTGTGTCTTAAGCAGGTAAGAGGCCTCAAGAATGCTAAGGGTGAAGCTGGAAAGATGGCTCAGAAATTGAGAGCCCTTACTGCATTTGCAGAGAACCTGGGCTCTGTTCCCAGCACCCACAAGTTGGCTCACAACAACCTATAACTTCAGTTCCAGCAATCCAGTGCCCCTCGGGCTCCTGCATACACGTGTTGTAACACATACACTCAGCCACATACTGTATGTATGCATGCATGTATATATAATTTTTTTAATGTCAAGGTTGAGCAACAAACTGAAGCATGGTTCATAAAGAAGTCTAATTCCCAGTCCCTAAAATCAGGTAGGCCCAATGTAATAAAAAAAAAAAAGTAGTTATAAGAAGAATGAAGGTCACAAGAAAAGGATATGTGATGACAGAAGTAAAGGTCATGAGAAAGATTTGAAGACGCTATACTACTGACTCCCCTAGGTTCTTCTGTGGAGCTTCTAGAAAAACCAGCCCTGCTGACATCTGGATTTTAGGACTTATAAGATGGAAAGCAGTGTTACTTTTGGACACTAGGTTTGTGATAGGTTGTAACAGAATCCTTAAGAAACTCATTTCCAGTGCCTGGCCAAGGAGCGAAACTACGGTTGAAGACAGAGATGGTGTCAAGAGGAGAATCAGGACTTATGAGGGCAGGTTGTGGAGATACTGCTTGCAAAGCTCCAGCATATTAGGAACCCATCCCTCCCCTGGCTTTCCTCTTAACTATACAGAGTTATTTATTTTTCTTTCAGGTTGGATTCTTGGGCCTGAAGACCACACATCCCTCAAGGAGAAGAAATCATTCCCCATTACAGAAAGAAATAGGTTTGAAAAGGCTATTTCTTGTCATGCCGTGACAGTGACAAATCAGAAACGTGATTACCAGAGGCAAGCACTCAAGAAGGACCAGAGTAACTTAGGGCAATTGGAAGACCCGAAAGAAATATCAATTCAAAGTCAAAGCTATGAAAGTCTTGGACTTGGGGAAACCTGTGTTCTTAGCTTAAATGCAGATGTATTATCAGATAATTCTAAAAGAGAACATGGCAATACTGATGGCTCACAAGTCAAGGACTCAGAACATAGCCCAAGCTTAGCTAGGCAACATACAGACTCCCCAGCAACACAGCCTTTTAATGACAGTGACTGTCAAAAAACCTTTGATCAGACTCTGCCCATTAAAGAACTCACAAAAAGTCAGGTACAAGATAAACCCTATAAATGCACTGATTGTGGGAAGTCCTTTAACCATAATGCACACCTCACAGTGCACAAGAGAATTCATACAGGAGAAAGGCCTTATATGTGCAAAGAATGTGGGAAAGCCTTCAGCCAAAACTCCTCCCTTGTTCAACATGAACGAATCCACACTGGAGACAAGCCCTATAAGTGTGATGAGTGCGGGAAGTCTTTTTGCCACAGTACACACCTTACGGTCCATAGGAGGATTCACACTGGAGAGAAACCCTATGAGTGTCAGGACTGTGGGAGGGCCTTCAATCAGAACTCATCGCTAGGGCGCCACAAGAGGACACACACCGGAGAGAAACCGTACACCTGCAGTGTGTGTGGGAAATCCTTCTCTCGGACCACTTGCCTCTTCCTGCACCTTCGGACTCACACTGAGGAAAGGCCATATGAGTGCAATCACTGCGGAAAGGGCTTCAGGCACAGTTCTTCCCTGGCCCAGCATCAGCGGAAACATGCTGGTGAGAAACCCTATGAGTGTCAACAGAGGCTGATTTTTGAGCAAACACCAGCTTTAACAAAGCACGAGTGGACAGAAACCCTCAGCTGTGACCCACCCTTGAATCAAGAAGAAAGGACTCAACGGAGCGATAGGCCCTTTAAATGTAATCAGTGTGGGAAATGTTTCATTCAGAGTTCTCATCTCATCCGACATCAGATAACCCACAACAGAGAGGAAGAACCCCATGGCCGTAGCCGAAGACAGCCCTGTGGACGGGGCTCAAAGCTCATTCGGAATCTACACTCAAATTCAAGAGAGATCCCTGTGGCCCAGGCAAAGACAGGACAGGCAAGCAGGGCCCTAGCCTTGTTTGATCTTCATGAAATTATGCAGGAGAAAAACCCTGTGCATGTTATTGGGGTAGAAGACCCTCCAATGGGCAATTCTATGCTATTTGACATCAGAGAATCCACATAGAAAATTCTTCAGATAACTGTTGAGTTACTAGGTGCAAACATATGTCCACACAGTGTTTTGGTGGCAAGAGAAGATGGCATAATTTCATTGGTGACCTCTGACTTTGTAAGGAAGTGGCACTTCCCAAACACTTGAGGTTGGTGGTTCTCAAATATATCAAACTCAGTTCCTTTTTAACAACAGACTTTTTCTTAGTTTTTGTGAGACAAGATCTCATGTGGCTCATGCTGGCCTCAAATTCACCATATATCCAAAAATGACCTTGAATTTCTGATCCTTCTGCCTTCACCTCCCTAATTCTAGAATCATGGCTGTGTGCCACTATATCCAGCAATAAGAGACATCTTAAGATGTTTTCTCTGTTACCCTAAAATGAGTTTACCAATAATAAAACCTCTGCACAGGCATAGTGTGGAAATAACATATGACCCCTTTCTGTAAAAGATGGCTAATTTAAATTTACAATAGAATGATATATACTGAGTCAGTGTGGTATCTAGCAATGTGCTTATGTGGGCCCATTTTCACCGGGTCAATGGCCGGTAACTTTCAGACTGGTGCAAGGCATGCTCTTCTTCCTCACAAACACCATAAGGGATATTACTGTGCCCAAAGTAATTTTGTAGAGTAGTGATGAACTCTTATGGAAGTTTTAAACAAACCAAAATACTATTGCATTTGTGGAAAACTCTGCCTAAATTCAGGATATAATACATGTTTTTATGTGTGAATCCCAGTTCACATTTCACACAGGATAGGTCACATGTGACTCAGTTCTTCACTTCACAGTCATTGCAGCATGTGTCTCCTGTCCTCATTTCAATGAGTCATCTGACAGAGAAGCATTCACAGAATTGTACCACATTCTCTAAAGGAGTCATAGCTCCTAGAAAAAACACTATCTTGAGATATCTAGGGTTGCTGCTTGTCAGAGGTACCCATCTGCAATAATTTGTCCTTAGAGGATATTTGGTAATATCTAGGATCACTTTTGTCACTGCAGCTTGAAGGATGCTACTGGTGTACAGGTGGAGGCCAAAGATACTTACTGTCCAACATACTTAAGTTTCCAGGGCAGCTTCTCAAAGAATTTTCTAGCCCCAAATATTAATATTACTAAGGTGGAGAAATCCTGATATTCAACACAGAGGGTTGAGGTGTAGCTTAGCAGCAGAACACTTGCCTAGCATGTAGAAGGCCCTGAGTTCAGTCCCCAGTACAAGAGATATGAAAAATAGCCCACTCTTTCTAAACTGTAAATTGATGGAACCGAGCTGTATTAACAATCATGTGAGTTTGTTCCTAACAAATACAGCCATGAGGGGCTGGAGATGGCTCAGAAGTTAAGAGCACTGGCTGCTCTTCCAGAGGTCCTGAACTCAATTCCCAGCAACCACAGGGTGGCTCACAATCATCTGTAATGAAATCTGATGGTCTCTTTTGGCCTGCAGGCAAACACATAGACAGAACACTATACAAGTAATAAACAAATAAATCTTGGGCAAAAAGAAAGAGAGCCATGAATTTATATATACAAAGTCACAATTTTTTAAGATTTATATTCAGAATAAAGAATTCCCTTATCTTTCTCTATAACCTCTTAGCACTTACAATGGATGTTCTATGAATGAATGAATGACCCCTTTTATTGATCTCCTATCCACTTCCTCACCCCTGTCCTTCCCCATATTGTCTTCACATCCATCCCAGAAACATTTTTGTTCATCTCTTTAAATGTATTTCTGAAGGGCTAGGACTTTTAAGCATATGTAACTGTAACCATATGATCCACAGGAACAAAGCCATTTGCATAATCACACTAAGCCATCCTTTTGGGGTTTGCCATTTGATGTTTGGGTAGTGCTTCTGGGCCAAAATTTGAATGAAAGCAGTGTCCTGAAATTATTGATTATACACTTAACTGTGCAAAAAATATTAGGAAAAGTTATTCTTCTAACATCTCAAGGAGAAATATATCTAGCAGATAGCACCTAATATCCAGTATTCACATGTTCCTGGTTGCTTCATAAACTTTGTATTTGTTTTAGTCTAACCCCAGTCTATACGGTGTGTTTGGTTTCTTTCTTAAATCTTCTAGTTGTGCTGTTTCTTAGCCCTTTTTTTGTTACTTGAATAATTTAAATTTTGTTCCCATCCAGTCCATCCTCCTTGCTTTGATATAGTGGACTTGACTTCTGACTTGATATCATTGTGCTAAGGGGGAGGAAGGCAAAAAGGTCACATGACTCTTTGTTCTCAAAGTTCCTCTCTCTATCCCCAACGTTGCATGGAGTGTCTGAAGAGACTATTAGAAAACCTTCCTCTTGGGCTGTTAATGCTAGGAAAACGTAGACTTTTTATACAAAGGAAGATATTCTAACAACCACTTTAACAGTCACAGGAAAAGGAAGTGGGGAGTCCTCAACTTTCGTTCATACAGTTCCTGACTAAAAGAACGTCTATTGTTATCTCTGGTTTCTTGTAGAACAAGGGAACCCATTTAACCTAAAAGTAAACAAACTATGGAATGCCCATTACCAAGAACTACAGTTAAATGCCTGTGCCCCGGGACACTAAATCAGATGCTCTAGATGTGCAGAACAGTTGCTGTTCCATACCCTGCTTTGAATAGTCATCGTGGTTCTTGCCACTGTGTGGGAACTGTCCAGCATCAGAACCCATGGCAATCTCAGCTTCTGACATTTGTGTTTATTCTTATCTAAGAACCCCAAAACTGATGGGATCTTCCTTAGAGTACACCTAGCTTCCAGGATACTTTGGATCAACCTTTTGGTTAATCTCTAGGGGGCCTACAAGACCCTCTTGATGTCCTGAATTTGCTTCTCTGCACTCAAATTTCCCTCAGTAGTTGGCCTCCAATTTCCCTTGCCAAGTCTGACTTTCACAGTCACTCAGACCTTGACTTGTGTGTTCTGGTTGGTAGCTTTTCATTCACATAGCTAAGAGAAGAGCACCTGCTGGCTGACTTTGTGAAGTTCTACAAAGTTCTAAATGAGGAAAATTAGACATAGGACATATTACTAATAACTAGAACAAAGGTAGTTAGATATGTTAGATTTAGAAATAATTAAGTCAGACTTTCATATGAACACCCAATTCGTAGTTGTTGAGAGCAAACTTCAATTACTCAGAGTGATGCTGTGGTTTTTTTGTACCTTTTTCTTGTAGTCCTAAGCAGACTGCTACTGCATCTGTAGTCAACACTGTAAATGGAGAAGAAACATCCAATGATGTTTCAAAGAAAGACCTTCCTAGAAGCCTTTGTCACATATCCACTTATGATTTGTTGGCCAAGAATGAGTCGCAGGGCCATCCATCAGAGTGAGGAGGTTTCAAAAGGTAGTGCTCAGCATTCCTAACCTCTGATGGTTAAAGGTAAGAGAATGATTTGGGAAGTAGGTGATAAACTGACAGATAGCCAGCTGTGTCCCTTTCTCTTCCATTCCTTCAAAAGAATCACCTGTTTTGCCCATTTCCTCAGTGCCAGCCTCATCCTCAGGCCTCTCCCCTGATGCTTCACAAAACCTGTTGTGTCCACAAGTAAGTGCGGCCATCCCTCAACATTCCTTTACTAGCTTAGGCTGCTAACATTGTTACAACACTCTGCTCCGTTGGTTCTGGGCTGCATAACCCCACTCAGGAGTTTCTGGTCTTTCTTTTTTCAAGTGTTTGGGTCCCTGGTTGTAAGGTCTAGTCGGCCATGATATGCCTACATCTTCCCTAAATGGCATCCATGCTCCTGGCTTTGCATTGTTCACCCTATTTCTGAGTTTCTGCCTCTGGCTTCTGAGCTTAGAAATGGCTGTCAGCTCCTCCGGAGATAGCATGAACTCACATATCCAGCTTACCCTAAAGAAAACTGCCCTTTTCTATCTAAATTGATCTGCTCCCCCATCCTTTTCATGGATGTCACTATCTGCCATCCCATCAACAAAACCAGAAAATATGCCTTTGACCCCTTCTCTTTTTCACTTCTTTGTAAAGGTTCTAATGCTTTTATTATCTAAACATCTCAGGTCCTGGGCTGGATAGATGGCTCAGAGGTTAAGAGCAATGGCTACTCTTCCAAAGGTCCTGAGTTCGATTCCCAGCAATCACATGGTGGTTTACTACCATCTATAATGAGATCTGCTGCCCTTTTCTGGCCTGAAGGTATATATGTATACAGAACACTGTATACATAATACATAGTAAGTAAGTCCTTTAAAAAAAATCTGAAGTCTGTTCACTTCTCAGCTACCACTGACAGTGTAGAAGAGGTGTCAGGGATGACATTGCATGAAATAGCCTACCCAGGAGGTGAACCTAACTCTAAGAACCAGAAATATGCCTCCTCAACTGCTCCATCATCTGTGTATGGTTCGGCCTAGGTAAAGCAAATGAAAATGGGGAGTGGGGCACCCAGCAGTGATACCATCCATGATACCAACACTCTAGAAGCCAGGTGTTTCGTCCATAACCTTGACTCTAAAACCAGTCCTGTTTTAACACTTCTCACAGCAGATGCTGTGTGGCTCAGATTATGGCTTAGTAAAAAGGGAACAATTTTCATTTTTTCAGTTTACATCCAAGAACAATAGCCCTTCTGATTTCTCTGTAGATATTCTGAAAGATTCCTTGGGAAAATTACTGTAAGTTGGGGAAACTTCACGGTGTCATTTCTTTATAAAACTCAAAAATTTATTATAGCAAAACTTGAAAAGTGCACCAAAAAAAAAAATTGTAAAACTTCCTGTAAAAGCATTTAAACCTTTCATGCTTCAGCCATCCAAAGATAGTCTTTGCTATTAAGATTTTTCTACTTTTCCTTGCAATTTTTATTTTGTTTTTGGTTTTTGAGACAGGGTTTCTCTGTGTAACCTTGGTTGTTTTGAAACTTGCTCTGTAGATCAGGCTGGCCTCGAACTTAAAGATCCTGCCTGCCTCTGCCTCTTGAGTGCTAGGATTAGAAGTGTGCCCCACCACTGCAGTATTATTTTTGTCTTAAATGTGTATGCACACACATACACAGTGTACTTTGAGTCTTCAGCATAGATGTGTGTGTGTGTGTACCTATGCATTCTAGCATAGCATCTTCCAGTGTGTGTGTGTCTGTGTGTGTGTGTACCCATGTGTAGGGTATTGTGTTGTTTCATGGTAAATAATTGTCCCACCCACTGGTTTAATAAAAAGCGCTGATTGGCCAAAGGCAGGCAGGAAGTGTGGGTGGAGCTACCAGACTAAAAACTCTGAGAACAGGAGGCAGCAGCAGAACGCCAGAGAGAAACCGAAAGAAGCAGAGGACAACGATGCTGCTCTAAGAAAAGGTACCGAGCCACATGGCTGAACAACAGACATGGGTTAGATGAAGGGTAGAGAGCTAGCAAGTGATATGCCTGGGCCTGAGGCTGATCAACCTAAAACAATTGTAAACATCTGTGTGTCTCTGTGGGTCTGTGGGTCACTGGGTCTCTGGGTCTCTGGGCCTAAACATTGAGGTTAAGCCCATAAGTCCAGGCCAGAAACCTTATACTACACCCATGCATCCTAGCCTAACACCTTCCTGTGTGTGTGTGTGTGTGTGTGTGTGTGTGTGTGTGTGTGTGTGTGTGTGTGTGTGTGTATGTGTGTGTGTGTGTGTACAGAGTTCTCTCTTATTCTCATGCTTTTTCTATATTTTGAGCATTTTCCCTAATGAACTTCTTGTAGCTTTATCACTGGAGAATTGTAACATTATGCCCTCCAGTCAGTTATTTTACCAACCTTTTCTCAAGGGAGCCTGGGTGTTTCCTACACATTTCCTTTGGGTGTATAAGTGGGTATAACATCTATGGAGGGAAGTTCATCAGTTACTAAATTATATAAATGTTTTCTCAGCAAACCTTCTGGAGATGAATCCCACAGGATTTATTTGTACACATGGAGATCATTTGTACAAGATTTCTTTTTTTTTTTCAAGACAGGTTTTCTCTGTGTAACAGCCCTGACTGTTCTTGAACTCACAGACATCCGAATGTCTCTGCCTTGCCTCTAAAGTACTGGGATTAAAGACATGCACCACCACCACTTGGCCTCTATAAAGTTTCTTAAAAATAAGAATTTTAAAACAAGTTCACTGTGTTTTATGGTAGAATAGAAATCACAGCCTTATTGGAAAGTGGCATTATTAATGAGGGGGACATCTGAAAGACACCTCAAGGGAAACAAAATGTAAAACTGTATAGTATTTTTATGTGTAGAGAGGAAACATAGCCTGTTTATAATGATGCACAGAATCTCTGAAAGGGTGAAAAGTAAGTAGATGTACCATCTTCCCTTGAGAAAAATTTAGGGGAAACTGAGGTAAGAAATAATGTTCACTTTCTTTATATTTTTTTGAATTTTGAAATACATAAAAGTATTACCAGTTAAAAAATAACTTTAACAGAAACCTCAATTCTTTTTTATTAAAGTAAGTTTTAAAATTTGTGTTATTGTTTATTGTCTGCCTCATCTGGCCAGAAGCTCCATATGAATAGGAACCCCAATGTGTCTTTGCCATAAATGTTCTGTGTACACCTAAATGTGTGTTCATTTAACAAAAGTTGCATGCAAAGCAGATTCAACTTTAAAGATGAAAATGCTAGAATGCACACATAAACTTCCCAGTTCCATGTCCTTTCTCTTTATTAGTCAACCCAACACGAGCTTATGAGAACCCCAACATGTTATGGCCAACAGCCAAGTACTCCAGAAAGATCTTGAATTGACACTACCTCTGAAGTCCTAACATTACAGGTGCACATCATCACTCAGCTTGTGGGCAGCCTCTTTACAATTGCATATATGTTAAGGTGTAGAGTGTGCCTTTAATCCCAGAGGCAGAAGCAGAAGCAGGTGGGCCTTTGTGAGTTCAACCTTCCTCTACATATTGAGTTCCAAGTTAGCCAGGGCTACATAGACCTTATCTCAAATAAAACAGAATAAAATAAAAGTAATAGTGGGCATTCTTAGCTAGGCCAGAATTCATAGACACAACACCCCCCCCCCCGATTTGGAACAAATTTATATTCCTTCCCATACATTCCAGGTTCACTCACTTTCATGCTTACCAACCTCTGTTAGCCATTCTTTGAGCAATAAACTCATTTTTTTTCAACCTCAGAGTTCTCCCTTCTCCCATTCAAAACTAGGTGGTACATGAAGGGCATTAGCAGACCCAAGCATGGCAAACACAGGCCAGAGCATAGCATACATGGCACCATAGTGTTTTGTCCTTTACCCCTCTCTCCCTTGCTAAACCACTAGGGTACATTTCTAAAGCTAGCCACCAAGGTCTATACCCTTATTTGGCCATTTTGTTACACCTGATTCATTCCTGAAACTGATCACCAAGTCCAATGAAATGTCAAGGTTCAGCAATCAAAATTCATCCCTTTGACTAACCTAATTAAAACATCCAACCAGAACTAAACAACTCATCAGAGCTTATTCTAACAGAGACCTCCCTCTTTTCCCTCTTAAAATTAACACATGCAAATCTATTTGCTGATGTTTGGGCCCAATTCATATTCTGCCACCTTGTCTCTGCCTTTCATAATAATAGATCTATGCATTTGGTTTTGTGCTTCGAAATTGGTGCTTAGGTGTGGTCTGTGCTCAATCTGGGGTTCATAGGGAAGCACCCTGAAGTATGTAGGTCCCTTGAGTACACCCACCTATGTTATACACATTGCATACATTATTAGAAAATACTTGTTCTTATTCATCTTAGATTGAATTTTGTGGTATGGTGCTCCAGCCACAATAGTTATTAAGTGTCTCATAAAGCAGTCTTCCGTATTGTTACTACCTACCTTTTCCATGCAGGAAACAGGTCCTAAGTTGAGTAGTGAGGATCTCAGCAGAAGTCAAAGTTGGTTTGATCTTCTAGATATACGAAAGAGGGCTGAGCACAGGGCAAGTCCATCCCCTAGGAGTCTGCTCAATACCTTTGTCTCCACTGGAAGTACCAAAAGGATTCTTTGCTTCCTGAGAGTCTATGAAGGAACTGGAATTTGGACTGTACTACCAATTTTCTCCTCAGAGAACTCACCACCTTGTATCTTTCTGTTGCCTGCACAGTTCCCATACAGGCAGCCTGTGACTGCTGTTTATGAAATTTGGTAGCATAAAGCTAAAGCCGTTGCACAGACTGTTACACTGCTCACTGTTCGCTTTGTATGGAGCTCAAAGACAGGCAAAGTCGTGAACAATTTTTCAAATCCCAGCAGTAGTCGCCTCTGACCTAGGCACCTGGCCTAGAGTGGAGCTGTCCGTGGTTCTGAATCGTCCTAGCCCTGCGCTGTCTGTCTTAAATGGTTCGTTATAGTCAAACCAAATGACGAAAGAGCTGAGAATTGTTATAGCTTAGGGTTTGAGATTGTGCTTAATGTGAGAAAATCTCTGAATTCTCCAGCACCAAAAAATGAGCAAACTGTGGCTGACAAGATGGCTAAGTGGGTAAAAGTACTTGCTGCCAAGACTGAGTTTGATCCCCAGAACCCGCATGGTAAAAGGAGAGAACTGACTTCCCCAAGCCGTCTCCTAACCCTTCGCATCATCACCACCACCCCACCACCACACGCACACACTAAATAAATGTGATTTTATTTTTTTAATTATGTGTATGTATACAAATGTTTACCTACTTGTTTATCTGTGCAGCACTTGTGTGCCTGTTACCCTCGAAAGCCAAAAGAGGGCACCAAAACTCCTGGAACTGAAGCTAGATGGTTGTGTACCATCTGAGGATGGCCCTTCACCTGCAGCGTGCATGCTCCAATTTCCCGTGCATTCCACAAAGTCTACTCACAGCCATCTCTGTCCCAGCGAACACCAGCCTGGGGTCAGTTCTATCCCCAAAGCCCCCATCCACACGCATTCGGGCATACGACTACCAGTGGGGCCAGGGACTTGGCGCTGTGCTTTCTGGGACTTGTAGTCCAGGGGACGCGCGCTTGCACTAGGCATGTTGGGAGTTGTGGTCCCTGGACACGAAGGTACCCGAGTGCTCAGGGCGTCATCAGGACGCCTCCGGAATTGTCTGCTGGGAGTTCTGGAGCTCCGGAGCCCTGGCTCTGTGGGTTGAGAGCTGCAAACAGCCACGCCAAAGCTGATGGCCTGTGAGTAAGGACAGACAGAGTGTGGGACGGACTGACTGAAGTATGGGACGGCTGACGAGTGTGAGACTGACAGACAAAAAGTGGGACTGACCGACCGGTTGTATGTGCCCGGCAGGTTGTGTTGTGTCTAATGCATCTTGACCTTGTATATCACGCCGAGTGACTAACTGACTAAGCGACTGAAAGAAATAGTTTTTCGGTGGACTTTGTAGGTGGGTTGTGAGACAGAGCCGATGGGTTTGTGGCTGAGTTCAAATGTGAGTGAAATTGTCTGTGTCTGTTTGAAAATGCTGGCTAAAATGTTCCTCCTGCCTCCCAAGCACTGAGTGTATGTACAACACCGACGCCAAATATTTGAGCTGTTTTTATTCCAACTTGATGAAAGAGTTATCCGAGAAGAGTAACTTTAATTGAAAAAAGGCCTCAAAGACATGGCTTGTAGGCAAGTCTCTGAGGTATTTTCTTGATTAATGATGTGGGAGGGCCGAGTCCAGATGCCAACCCAGAGAAAGTGATCCTGTGTTATATAAGAAAGCAAGCCATAGGAAGCAAGCGTTCCATCATGACCTCTGCTTCAGTTTTTGCCATCAGGTTCCTGCCTTGAGTTAATATCCTGACTTCTCCCAGTGATAGACTGTAATTTGTGAGGTAAAATAAACCCTTTCTTCCCCAAGTTACTTTTGGTCAATATTTTATCACAGCAATAGAAGGTGCAAACTAAGACAGCCCTATCTTGTGTGTGTGTGTGTGTGTGTGTGTGTGTGTGTGTGTGTGTGTGTGTGTGTGTGTAAATTTAGCTGATTTTATCTTTAATAATTTAAAATATTTCTCCTATCCTAGTAGTTTGGACCTGGCTGCTACCTCAGGAACAAATATGGAAATTTCTGGAGTATACTTGAGAAGTTCAGTGACTAAGGGAGGGCTTGCTGCTGTGCTTGAATATGAGCAGAGTGATAAAGTCCTCCAGTATGGGTACTCTAACGAGTCTTTCTCTGTCCCACCAGCCAGCTCCCAAATATTGACACAGAGACTTCTTATTAGGTATGAAAGCCTAGCCCTAGCTTAGGCTTGTTTTAACTAGCAGCCATATGGCTCGTGGCTTTTACCTCTTCTCCTGCGTGTCCTGTTTTCTCAATGTCCAGCTGGAGACTCCCCCTCTCTTCTTCCCAGAGCCTCTCTCTGTTTGGAAGTCCCACCTGCACTTCCTGACTAGCTTTTGGCCATTTAGCTTCTTATCAAATCAATCATAGTGGAATATATATCTTTACACAGTTGTAATCAAATATTTGGAAACAGAGTACCAAGCCTCTGAAAGAAGTTCCCTTCCAGATGTAAGTAGCTTCCTCATCTAGAAAAGGTGATTGATTCTGAAGCGAACGGATACAGAATCAGAAGGCAGGAGGGTTGTGAGTTGTACTACGGAAGGAGAGCTAAACTTGACATGTAACATTAAGCCAAAGGCATGACCACTTTAAGGCCCCTACATCACATTATTTGTGTGTACATATGTGCACATGCACAGAAGCCGTGTAGAGGTCAGGGAACAACTTAGAGGAGTCATTTCTTTTCTTTTTACCATGTTGGTCTTAAGGGATTGAATTAAGGTTGTCAAGCTTGGTAGCAGTCACCTTTGCCTGCTGAGCCATCTCACAAAGCTGGCTAAAACATTTTTCTATTTGTTTGTCTGTCTGTCCTTGGGGCAACATCTCACTATATAGTACTGGATATGCTAAAACTCAGAGATCTGCAGCCTCTGCCACCAGAGTCCTGAGATGAAAGGTATGTACCCCTACACCCAGCCTAAAATTCACCATTTCAAAGTATATGATTCAGTAGTTTTTAGTAAGTCATACTCCTACTTGTAAGTAGCAAAGTTCCAAATCAGCCCTGAATTAGAAGAAACCACAGCAAAAATTAGAAAATATTTTAAACTAAATTATAATGAAGTTGGCTATGGTACTACATGCTTATAATCCCAGCACATAGGAGGCTAAGGCAGAAAGATTATCATTACAAGGCCACCCTGGGCTATATAAGAGATCCTTCCCAAATAAATAAATATATAAGTAGAACTTATCAAAATTGTGATGTACAGCTCGAGCTGTTTAGAGGGAAATTTGTAGTTTTAAACACATGCACTTGATTTTAGCCCTTTTTTTTTTCAAGACAGGGTTTCTCTGTGTAGCCCTGGCTTTCTTAGAACTTGCTCTGTAGACCAGGGTGGCCTTGAACTCATGGAGATCTACTTGCTTCTGCCTCCTGAGCATGCTCCACCACCACCCAGCTGATTTCTATATTTATTTATTTAAATACTACAGGACAAACACCACTTTTTAAAGATTTATTTATTATGTACACTTGCAGGTCAGAAGAGGGCGCCAGATCTCATTACAGATGCTTGTGAGCCACCATGTGGTTGCCAGGAATTGAACTCAGGACCTCTGGAAAAGCTCTTAACCGCTGAGCCATCTCTCCAGTCCCAGCACAACACTTTCAATAGTTAGTTTTTTCCTTCTACCATGTAGGTCCTAGGTATCATGTAGGTCCTACGTTAGCAGGTTTGGCTGCAAGCACCTTTACCTGATAAGCCATCTCAAAAGCCTAAATACATACATTTGAAAAAAAAGCAAGGTAGTCAGGCAGAGTAGAGTAGGCACTAGGGATGAAGCAGAAGGATGGTAAACTGGAGGCCAGTCTGGCTACATAGCCCCACAAGGAAACTAAAAGATAAAGTGAATAAGTCACCATGTAGTTACCAGGTCAAAAGATAGAAAATGTGTAAGACGGGAGACATGGCTCTGTGGCTAGCCAGGGGTTTGCTTCAATTTGCAGCTGAATCTCTTGCTAATCCTCTGACTGGGAGCAGATCCCTTTCTTCTGTCTTCACCTAAAATAAGAATACAGCTATGTCCCTTGAGTTTGCTATAAGTTGTATGTGTGTGTGTGATAGGTGCACTCCACCTAAAGACCAGAGATTGACAATGGGATTCTTTCTCTATCACTCTACCTCTGTTGCTGCTGCTTTTTTGAGACCAGCTGACTAGTGAGCCCTGGGGTTCCACCTGTCTTTTCTCCTCTGTTCTGGGGTTATGGACCTGCTAGATATGCTAGGCTTCTTATGAGTGCTGGGGATCCAAACTCAGGTTATACTTACTCAGCAAGCACGTTACCCATCTCCTTAGCCCTGCTGAAGTTACTTTATTCTTTCGCCCTGCTGAAGTTACTTTATTCTTTCTCTCTCTTTTTTTTTCTTTTCTTGAGGCAGGGTGTTACAAGTATCTTGATTAGTCTTTTAATAAAAACCCAGAGCCAGATATTGGGGCAACTGTTAAAAGATTAGAGAGACAGAGGAGTAAGCCACAGCCACTTCTCACCAGTCTGAATCCTCAGAAGGAAAGGGGTAGATCCTGTCTCTACAAATCCTCAGACTGAATAGGTGAAGGGAAGCACAGGCTGAAATGGAAGGGCCAAGCTCTGTCTCCTCCCACCTTATATTTCTTTCTCTGCCCAGCCATATCACTTTCTTCCTAGTGCTGGGATTAAAGGTGTGTGTGTGTGTGTTTCCCAAGTCCTGGGATTAAAGGTGTGAGCCATCATGGCCTGGCTCCGTTTGCCCTTGACTCACAGAGATCCAAATGGATCTCTGCTTCTGCCTCCTGAGTGCTAGGACTGAAGGTGTGTGTCACCACTTCCTGACCTCTTTGGCTAACTCTGTGGTTGGCTCTGTCCTCTTACCTTCAGGCAAGCTTTATTTCTTTAGAGTCTACACAATATATCACCACAGCAGGGTTTCACTGTGCAGCTCTGGCTGTCCAGGAACTCAGACATCTGCCTGCCTCTGTCTCCTGAGTACTGGGATCAAAGGCGTGTTTTTTATTTCCACCACTGCCCAGCTGTTCTTTCTTTTTATAATTGTGTTTCTGTGTGTGTTTTGCCTACATGTATATCTGTGTACCAGATGCATGCCTGGTAGAAATTAGAAGAGGGTGTCAGATGACCTGAGACTGGAATTACAGATAGTCATGAGCCACTGTGTGGGTGCTAGGTCATCTCTCCAACCTCTAAATAGACTGTTTTTATTATATTTACAGATGGTACCAAGAGGAGGTCAAATGACTGTGCAACAGTCAGTTTTCTCACTAATGTGGTTCCTGCACTTTTTACCTGTGAAACCTGCCCTTTTTTTTTTTTACTTTATTGAATTTATTATTTGATAATCTCATGTGTGTTGACATGCATTCTCACTACTATAATCCCCTCAATCTTCCTCCCACCCCTTTTATCCCCTTTCTCCTTACAGATCGTCCCACATTCATGACTATTTTGTTTTTGAGACCTGCTGAATTTAACCAGGATCATCTGTGACCATGAATCTGAAACTCTGCTAGAGCTGAGTGGGCTCCTCCCTCTTGTATATTTTGTTTTGTTTTTGGTATGGGTGTTCTATCTGCATGTGAGCCTACAAGCGAGGAAAGAACATCTGATCCCATTATAGATGTGCCTCGGGCTGACTATTGCAGTTGCTGGGAATTGAACTCAGAACCTTTGGAAGAGCAGCCAGTGCTTTTAACAGCTGAGGCATCTCTCCAGCCCCTGTTGTATATATTGAATGCATGGAACCGCTGGGCATCATCCTCAGCTCTGAGTAGGCACTGCCAAGTTCATTACAGTCATCTTTTCCTATGTGAGAATGAGTGGCTTGGTGGCAAGCACCTTTACCTAACAATCCATCTTACTGACCCAAATACATACATTTAAAATGAAGCAAAGTAGTCAGTGAGGCATGGTAGTGCTTGTACTTGGGAGGATGGGGTAGGAGAATGGTGAACTGGAGGCCCATCTGGCTACCCCAAATCTGCACCTTCCCTCCCTCTTTTCAGATGGTGAAGCTCTAACATTTCTGCAAACCCCAATTCTGAGGCTCCAGCATCCCGAGTCTCACTGAGTTCATCTGCCCAATGGCCATCCCCAAGTGCCCTCTGAGCCCAGTCCTCTGGGAACAGAACAGCTTCCTTCAGGTGAAGGTCAAAGAGGAAGATGAAGCTGGCCTCTCCCAGAGCCAGGAATCCAGCCCTAGCCCTACTGCCCATCTTGAGGCTGCACGCCTGCGCTTCCGGCACTTCCGCTACGAGGAGGCATCCAGCCCACATCAGGCACTGGCTCAACTTCGAGATTTATGTTGCCAGTGGCTGAGGCCAGAATCGTCCTCCAAGGAACAGATGCTGGAGTTGCTGGTGCTGGAGCAGTTCCTGGGTGCACTGCCCCCTGAGATCCAGGCCTGGGTGGGGGCTCAGTGCCCAAAGAGTGGAAAGGAGGCTGCTGTTCTGGTGGAGGATCTGACTCAACTGCTGGATAAGAGAGGTAAGGAGGAGTAGCAGGCAGGTGGTTGGTCCCAGAGAGCTCTGGCACAGCCTGGCTGGAATGTAGGAGGTCAAGCTCTAGTTAGGGATTGCTCATTCTAACGTTTCTACCGTAGCCATGGTTACAAATGACCAATTCCCAAGCAATTAAGGATAAGGAGCTTAGATATAGCAGTATCAGGAAGACACACACTCAGGGAGCAGTTGACACTCACCCTGCCTGCACTCTCCATTAGATCTGGGTTTTCTACATTAGCTTTATTTTATTTATTTGTTCTTTTTAAGATGTATTATGTTCGGTCAGCATGGATGCCTGCAGGCTAGAAGAGGGCACCAGATCTCTCTATGGATGGTTGTGAGCCATCTTGTGGTTGCTAGGACATGAACTCAGGACTTCTCGAAGAATAGCCAGTGCTCTTAACCCCAGTCCCTTATTTTATTTTTTTAAAGGCAAGATCTTTGGTGCCAAAGCTAACCTCAAATTTGCTACATACTTGAGAATGACCTTGAACTCCTGATCCTCCTGCCTCCACCTCTCAAATGCTGGGATTTCAGGCATGTACCACCATACCCAGCTTTAGGTGGTACTAGGGATCAAACTCAGGGCTTTCGTGCTTATAGATTATAAGCACTCTGCCAGCTACTATCCCTGGCTTATTAGCATCTCCCCAAGGAAAACAAAGGAAGCCCATCAGCCCCGACTTGTTTATTTCCCAAGTGGACAAGGGAAAAACTGCCAAACCATGTCTAGTGTGAGCCTCACTGAACCAGTCAGATCTTGTGATTGCCTTTGGACAGTAAAATTCCAGTAAGCCTGGGGCACTTCCCTGAAGGAAGGGTAGGCTAATAGCCCAGATGAAATGACTGGATGCCTTGGGTTTAGAGGGAGGGGAAATATCCCTGTGTATCCTCTTGTGGCCTTCCCTGTGCTAGCCTATAGGATCTGGGGTGTGGTTAGATGATTCTGAACTGGAATGGGTACTTGTCATTCAAGGAGACCCACACATATATTCCCTACCCAGAGAAGTCTAGTAAGATACAAGGACCCAAGCACTGTACAGTCTAATCCAGGAGCTTCCAGAGCAAGTCCCAATCTGGCTGCAAGCTAACTAATCAAGTAGAAGTCCCTCAGAATCTCTCCTAATCCTAATGTTTTGTTTGCTTATTCATTTATTGAGACAGAGTCTTACTATGTAGCTCTTAGCTTGGAACTGCTATATAGTACTATGGCTTGGAACAAGCTGTGAAGACCTGCTGGCCTTGAGCTCGGAGATCCTCCTGACTGTCTCCCAAGTGCTGGGACTAAAAGCATGTGTGACCACAAATAATCGTATGATCTTGTACCTGGAACTCAGCACCTCCTCTGCTGGTCCTCAGTCTCCTCACTAGAGTGGAACCACTGAGTACCTCCTTCTGGAAAAGGAATGAGGGAGGAAGTGGAAGTCACACACTGCACTTGGAGTCTAGCACATAACAAAATCTCTATAAGCCAGCAGCCCTGGCAAGCAAGCAGTATCCCAGACTGAGGTCCAGGTAATGGTGGTGTTAAAGCTTAAGGACTGACAACTTGGCAGCTCAAAGTCTGGGGTTAGAGCCCTGTTTCTGAGTCTACTCTGCCCAAGTGTAGAGACTAGAACAACAGCCATTGCATCCTCTGATTCATCCCCGGGATTCATCTGTAAATATTGCCAGATGAAGTATCCTCAGATACTCTTTGCACCCATAAAGGGTGGGGTCAGTGCAGGTGTGCCTCTCCCTCCTATTTACTCAGATCAGGGAGTTTCAGAAACAAATCACCCTCTAACTATAGCAGCAGGTGTCCACTTAAGAGTTCTGCTGTGAGAAATGATAGTCACGGGCATCCTGATTGATTCTCATTTGGCTACTACTCCCAAAGGCAGCTGCTGAGTTTAAGGGACAGAGCTAGGCCCTGTCCAAGATTGCCAGGAGATGCAGTTACCTGACAAGGCCCAGCACCATCCACTCCTGTTTCTTTTAGGTCTTGTCCATGTGAAAGTTTTCTTTTTGACATTTTAGGCAGATCAGAAGCTTTGGCAAGATGGATGGCTTGACTGGGTGAGGAAAAATCAGAGCCATGATGCAGTTTAGGATAGCATAAGAGCACAGCCCTGAATCCTTTTTCTTACCCAAGATACCAAAGGGGAAACTTCCCTTTGGAAATGGAGCCACATGACAAGAGTGATCCATGTCTCCCCTTTCAGAATGGGTGAGCAGGGCCTCAAGCAGATGGAGAGGCTTATGTGGTGATCTGTAGTGGGGAAGTAATGGTATGATTTGAATAATTCCAGGATGGGAGCCAGGAATGGAACATGAAGAGGCAAGTGGCAAACAGAGAAGTACAGATGAGTTACAACCATCAGCCATGGCCACTGAAACACTTATAGGAGGTGTTTCCCCCAAGTCGACCTTTGGCCCCACTTGTAAACCTGAGAGCCAGCCAGAGCTCCTAGGAACACTCTGGATGAAGTCTGCTGCCCAAGAGATGGATTTCAGAAAAGACCTGGGGCCTCACATGAGTGTCTCCCAAGACCAGCCTGGCCATGAGTCTGATGTGTCAGGAAACAGTTCCAACATGTGCCCTGTCTTCCCTTCCCAAGACAGAGCTCCTTCAGAAGGGATATTTGGCCCATTGTATGATTATGGGACAGTGCCTCCAGATACATACTCAGGAAAGAAGCCCTCCAAGTATGGTGAATGTGTGAAAACATTCCAGAATACTTCAGCCCTGGAGGCCCACCAGAAGAGCCACTCTCAGAAAATACCCTATGCCTGTATTGAGTGTGGGAAGGCCTTCAGCCGAAGCACCCACCTTGCCCAACACCAGGTTGTCCACACAGGAGCAAAGCCCCATGCATGTAAAGAGTGTGGGAAAGCCTTCAGACGTGTCACCCACCTGACACAGCACCAAAGGATTCATACTGGGGAGAAGCCCTATAAGTGTGAGGAGTGTGGCAAAACCTTCAGCCGCAGCACCCACCTCACCCAACATCAACGGGTACACACAGGGGAGCGGCCTTATGAGTGTGATATGTGTGGCAAAGCCTTCAGCCAGAGCACCCACCTGACACAGCACCAGCGCATCCATACTGGGGAGAAGCCCTACAGGTGTGATGTGTGTGGGAGAGCCTTTAGTGACTGTTCAGCTCTGGTCCGGCACCTTAGAACCCACTCTGGAGAGAAGCCCTATCAGTGCAAGGATTGCCCAAAGGCCTTTGCACAAAGCTCCTCTCTCATCGAGCACCAACGTACTCACACAGGAGAGAAGCCTTATAAGTGCAGTCAGTGTGGGAAAGCCTTCAGCCGCAGCTCAGCTCTCATGGTGCACCTAAAGATCCATATCACTGTGCTTCAGTGACTAGAAGCACTACCACAGCCTTCCTCAGAGGCTTGACATCTAAGAAACCCTGAGTTCCACAAGAACCAGGAACCCAACTGGTTGATAACTGCGTCACCCAGTGTGTAAGGGCAAACTGGGGCCATCTGAGAACACCTCTATATTTGAGATCCCAGGTGAAGTCCCCTAATGAACATAGAGATTCAGACCAGTTGGGGAAAGTTCTAGAAGCTTCCTATTCCCCTCTCTATCTCACTCAGGCTAGTCCCAAAGAAAAGACACCTGAGCTAAGGATCTGCATTTATTCTTGGAACTTGAGCAAGTAAATCTATATGTCTATCTAGGCTCAGGTGGCCTAAGATCCTCTAGGTAGGAAGACCCAAGCTTCATATTTTCACATGGCTACTATTCTTGCCAGGTCCAGTACTGTTCAGCCTGGAAAGGATGCCTACCAGGCCCATTCTGTGCCTTCCTACCTTCTTTCCCATCACATTAATGTCTGCCTAACTCCAAGAGAGACTTGTGAGGCCAGCTCTCCTGGAAAGCCCTCTCCATGCCATTCTGCTCATGTTTTCCCTGTTTCCATCCACAGTGGTACTTGACACTTGCCCAGTATCTGTCTTCCCCTCCCACATCTTCTTTCCACATCCCACAGACTCCAGCCCTGTACATTCACCTCTGGTTCATCTCTAGTCCAGCCCCTCCTCCAGCATTACCATCTGCAAGCTCTCATTGCCTCCCACTGGATTTTTATCAGGGCTCTCCTTTCTCACCCCTTCCTGCCATCATTACATCCCCACCCACTTTCTTCCTGCTGCAGCTCTTTCTGCTACCCAAATCATATTGTGTCATTGCGTGGCAGGAAGTTGTCTGGTGAGTCACCTTTTCAGCAAACTTTGTTGCGTGCGGTACAAGTATGCCAGGATACATGTCACTTTGGCCCAAGCACTTGCTCTAGTTATCCTCAAGTGCATATATGAATGTTTGTCTTTGTTGCACAGCAATGTAAAAATGGTTTCAAAGTACTTACTGGTCTGCCTGTTGGGCAGACTACATTCCTTACCTATTGTCAGTGTTTGGACTCCTTGCATCTTCCACTCCTGTAACCTCACCTCCCACATGCCAGCCATACTTTCTCCCTCCTGTGTGCTTTTCTACCTGTCCCTGGAACCCTGGTGCCCACTCTCCTGTACGATATCTCAGATGCCCTTGAGAAGCTTCCCCAGCCGTTTTGACCTGGCTTCATCATGCCTGTCCCTCTCTCACTGCTGTGGTGCCCCATTCATAACTGTCCTAATCTTTTATCATGTCACTGTACTTGCACTTCTTACAGAGTGCAAGGGCCAACACTCCCAATGACACAGCATATTTTACACTGTGGACACAGTGCACAAGATGCACAAACACTTCCCAGCATCTCCAAAATGAGTGTGATCAATACCTCCCCTTGGGCAGTTATTCTCCTCTACCCATGTTTTCTTCAGAAAGACATTCATGGAAGAGCCCTGTGCCCACATAAGCCTGGCTGCAGTAGTCAAAACAAAACATGGGTATACCCAGTCTTCCTTGCCTTTGCTCCTCAAGTCCTGGGCACCACAGACTTAAGGAATGTCAGCACTGTGCCAATTCTAAAAGCATAACCTGCTTAGTCTGCCTGCCTTCCTTTCCCTCAGAAAGATGATCAAGTCTCTGGCTCTTGTGCCTCCTGACTAGCACAGGTGACTTCAGAGTGTCCTCTGTTTTGATCTACATGAACTAATGGATCTAGATCCATTAGCATAATACATTTTGTTTTCTGGAGTCTCCCATGTCTCCTCTTGTAACCTCACATTATTGATAGTCACATACAAGAACACAGACCACCATCAGGAGAGCTGTAAACCGGAGAATTTCAATAAAAGTACTGAAATTCCTATTACATGGGTAGAGGTCGTATACAGGTTGAGCTGCTTCAACCTCTGTATTTGCTTCTATGTGGCCAGTGGAGAGAGTCTTCCAGGTAAAAGTCACACTGGAGCCAGGAAGGGCTACCACAGGGTATTTAGGTAGGACTGAGAACCCACCTCCAGTTTGCAGAGTTACGGGTCCCTGTGTATGTAGTATAGCTGTGCCCTGGGGTTAGAAACAATGAGTGATTACAAAATTCTCACACACAGGCGGTCCGTGATACTGAAACAGACAATTCAGACCAGACAGGCTGCCACCCACTGGGCTCTGATCTCTAGAACACAGAGCTATCAAGTCTTTAGACCCAAGGTTTTCAGACTTAGGGCCAAGAGCCATAATGAAGGCTGCTGTGGAGGATTAAGAAATTCCAATACCTCAGATTGCCTGTTAGCCACAATGCCAACTGCCACTGAGAGATGAGGAATCCAGACATCTAAGCCAACACAAGAGCTCTAACATTAGTAAGGCTGGGCATACTAAAGGTCTTCCCAAGGATTATAACACTAGGGGGCACCTGCCTGCTATTTTCACACAGTATTCAGCCGACTGCAGACCAGCAACAGGGGAAACAATTGCTACCAAGACCAGCAAGCACATGAACAGTATCTACTAACCTACCCACTGTTCTAGTTGGGTAAAGCAAGAGCACCAAAGATGCCTGATGGTTGAGTCAAAAGTGATTGGTCCAAGGCAGCCCCATCCCTTTAGGTCACAGATCAACCTTAGCCCAATTGACAGTCACCAAGCTCAAGCCTAGGTTGTCTCTCCTACTATATAGTCTCAGTGATGACTATGCAGGACACCACACAACATGACTGTCTTTTTTGTTCAGCCTTGTATCCCTTCTTCACCCTGCGTGTCTCTTCATAGTCCCTTTGTGGGCACTTGGAACTATTGTCAGACTCTGCCCTTACAGGAAAGTGCAGGTCAAGAAAGAACATTTAGGAGAGAAAATTACTTGGAGGACATCTACCTGAGAGCAGCACCAAGAACTTGCAGGGAGGGGACATTACAGTTGAGTCTGAAGCAGACAGAAAATGTCTTAAGGCAACTGGGAAGAAAAACAGCAAGTAATGGGACATGAAGCAATGGGGGAGGCGGGGTTCCCCGGCATTGGCCCCAGGAAGAAGTGTGCTCTAAGGACCTTAGATGGCCACGTCAGTAAGAGGCCCGGCACATCCCTTCATAAGTTTACCCCCAGCCACTGTAGGGTCCAGGAAGCCAGAGGATCTGTATAGAACTGAACGTACAGAGTGCAAACGAGGGACAAGACCAGTAACAAAAGGTTTGGCCCGGAAGTGTCCTGTTTCGCCTTTCCGCCATAATCCCACGCTTGGGGAGGGAATGGCGTCCCCATTAAAGGCCAGAGGGTTCCTATTTTGGAGACCAGAGCAGCTGAACAGGACAGAACGTCACATACTCACCGGATCGCATTGGCCCGCAGGGCTTGAGAGCTGGGGGGGGGGGGGGGGGGGCGCAAGGTCTGGTGGGAAATGTAGTCCTGTGGAATCCCTTGTGCTCATTGAGGGATGAAGGAGTGTATATTATGCTAACAAGGTCAAGCGATTTCCCCTCCCCAAAAGTGAAACATTAACCTATGTTATGAAGGAGATGTTGACCACAGAAACGGCCTAAAAATCTCCTGCCAGGCTCTGGTAAAAATTAGAAGACTATTGAAAAGTACTAAAATATCCCAGTGAGCAATCCCTCCACGGTGGTGAAATCTGGTCTCTAGAAGTGGAGCCGACCGCTGAGTATCAAAGTTCCATAACTAAGTGAGCCAGTGTGAAGAAGAACAAAAGTCCACAAAGTAGTGTGAACCCTATTCTCCTCGTCGTGGATAGAATGACCTGGTCAAGCTAACTGCATTTTATCAATTCTCATACCTCCAACCTATCTATCCTGTGATTTCTGCCTTAATCAAATTTTGTTATTTTGAAACAAGATCTCATATAGCTCAGGCTGGCCAAAGATAACTGAATTTCTGATTCTCCTGCCTCTACCTCCCAAGTGCTGAAATTATAGGCAAGAACTACCATACCTACCTATACCAGAAACTTGAATGCTGGTCATGAAGAGATGGTTCAGGAGTTAAATGCACTGGCTGCTCTTCCAAGGGACCTGGGTTGGTTTCGAAACAACATAATGGCTCTAGACAATCCATAATTTCAGTTCCAAGGATCTGTTGCCACCTCCTGACCTTCACAGGCACCAAGCCCACATACATGCAGGCAAAATACACATATAAAAGTATTTAAAAAATAAAAAAGATGAATGGGGAGGAGCTGGAGAGATGGCTCAGAGGTTAAGAGCACTGGCTGCTCTTCCAGAGGTCCTGAGTTCAATTCCCAGCAACCACATGGTGGCTCACACCCATCTTGAATGAGATCTTGAGCCCTCTTCTGGTGTGCAGGCAGAACAGTGTATACACGAACTCACCATCCCCTGCTATAGCCTTCTAAACACTATGGTTAGGTCTGCACCCCCATGGCAGGTTCTGGATGTCCTTTTCTGAGTTTATTGTTACATTTTATACTTATTTATTTTGTAAGAGGCAAGGGCATGCATGCTAACATGTCCTGGAGCACACAAGACAACTTGTGAGAGTTGGCTCTCTCCTCCTACCATGTGAGTTCAGGTTATCAAACTCAAGTCATCAGGCTTGGTGCTAAGTCATCTCACCAATATCCATCTCTCTTTGGAGCAGTGAAGGCCACAAACCCATTGTCCCTGGTATTTATGTTTGTGACTCGTGTTTGATGCTAGCCTTACATTTTTAGTTTTGCCTACTCCCAATTTCCTGAGTAAAAACAAGTGAATTTATATAAATCTGTGGTTCTCAACAGGGGGAGAGTTCTATCTTCAAGGGAGCAATTGCCCAATGTCTGGAGACATATGAGGCTATGGTGTGGCAAGAAACTGGGTATGCTTTGTGGATGGGTGCCAGAGACATTGCTAAGCATCCTGAAATACACAGAAAAAGTCTAACCATAAATGCAATGTGCCAAGTTAGAGAAACCCAGTGAGGAGCTGGGTCCAGGTTACTTGGTAGAATGTTTGCCTAGCATACATAAAGCCTGAGATCCCAATCATTGGGAGGAAGAAGAAACAGGAGACTCAGAAGCTCAGGATCAGCTTCAGCCTCATAGTGAGTTTGAGAGCAGACTGGGCCACCTATGTTTGTCTCAATAAAACCAAAATATAAATATAAATGAATATGGGGCTAGGGATATAGCTCAGTTGATAGAATACTTGCCTAGCATGTACAAAAGCCCTGGGTTCATTCCCCAGCACCGCATAATGTAGGGCATGGTCTCATATGCCTGGAATTCCAGCATTCAGGAGGTGGAGGGAGGAAGATCAGAAATCAAAATTATTGTCCTATTAGTTTATAGAGTGATAGCCATGCTTTCAATTTCAAAATGAGTAAGTTTATTAACTATATGGAAAGAAAAATCAAAAGAATAGTGAATAGTAGGCGTCAAACTCAGGACAAATGGCTAACTATTTAACATATCAAACTAGATGTTGCACCAGGTTCTCCCCACATCTCATACTACCTGTTACAGAGTCATCCTGGCTAGCATACCCAGCCCCCTTACAAACTCTAGCCCAGGGACTGGTCTGGGCTTCCCTGCCCCAGCTTCTCTGATTCCTATAAAAACCTCAGCCATTTTGGCCACATGGCCCTTTTATTTCTCTCTTTTTTTCCTTTTCTCTCTTATCTCTTGTACTCTCAGTCTCTGGGTTCCCAAGTCCTTTCCTTTCTCTGTCTCCCCCCACCCCCACCGCCACCTCCTCTCATGTTCCAGGTCAGTCTGGACCCTTCCAGATGTCTCTGGCTGTTTTTTCACTCATATCTACAATAAAATCCCTCTCCTCAACCATACCCAGGATGTCATGTCATTTATCATTATTATTATTATTATTATTTTCATCTGGTGCTGAAACCCGGGAGTGGCATAGATGAGATCCCTTCGAAGGGACTCAGCCTCTCTGAACCAAGCTGCTGATTTGACTTCCCTAAGGTAAGTACAGATCATTTGCTTTTACTGGCTTCTACCACCACCATACTTTTCTAGGTAAGAATCTGCCTCTTTAGTTGTTCCTTGCCTATTCGTATTCTGGCTCCTGGTATTTCCTATGCCCTCTGGGGTACCCACCAGGTGGGTATCTCAGGCCTCCTAAACCCACCAAGGCCCCACAGTGTGAGCAACTTTCTATTTAACAATAACACTCCTCTTTCCTCCCTTCTCAAATTTGACCAACATTCCAGCCTTCCCCCCACCCCACCCCACCCCGACAATGATGATCCAGTTTCAGCAGGAAGTAGTAGTTCTAAAAGAGACTTCATTGACCCTTTACCATCAACAAAAGGCTAAAACGTTAAGTCTCAAAGAAACCTGGGACAAGACTCACTTAGAACCTGTGATTCCTCACAGCACTTCTCAACCCACCCCTACCCTAAACCTCCGCCTCCCAGGAGCAGGGCTTCTGCTTTCCTCCCCCCAGTCTGATCCCTATGTAATCAGCCATTTTCAACCGATGGTCCCTTCCCAGGTACTCTTTGCTCTCTGTCTCTCCCTCTCTTGCAGCACCACCACCTCCTTTCATGGCCCAGTTCAGTCTGGACTCTCCCCGGTAGCTCTGGCTGAATTCTCCCTCATATCTACAACAACCCTTCTCCACCATTCCCACAAGCAAGCATGTCCTCATTTTTTTCATTCAGTGAGTATCAGAGAGAAGCATCATCAAAGTGAGTGTTCAGAAACATCCTGGAGAGGCATCTGAAGTAACCTGACCAAAAGGGCAAATGAAATTGGATGTTTAAAAACATCAGCAAAATACAACTGGGGAGTGCCCTGCTAAAACCATTATGTTTGAAACTCCTGACTGAAAAGTTCAGAAAAATAGAGTATTCTCCATAGATACTTCCTGTCTTTAATACCATGTATACACCTTTTATATCATGGGGTAAACAATAATAACTTAGACTGGAAATATTTTACTTTTTGTCTCGTTTGTTTTTTCCTTTGCTATTGTTTTGTTTGTTTCGGTTTCTGAGACAGTTCTCATTATGTAGCTCTGCCTAGCCTGGAACTCACTGTGTAGTCCAGGCTAGCCACAAACTCAACAGATCCTGGCCTCTTCCCCTGGAGTGCTGGATTTAAAGGCATGCCACTACCACATGGCTCTTTCCACCTTCTTTTGAAATAGGTTATCTTGTGTCTGCCACTGTCGGGTCAATACTCCTACTTCCTCATCCCATCTCATTACAAGTAATAACATGATTGTGCAATATACAAAATATCCTTGGAAGAGGTTGAGGAGCAGAGTAAACTCTTCCCTAGTGTTGTTATGATAAATCAAATACTATGGCTGGCGGCAGATCCAGCCCCTTGCCCCATGCAGGCACGGTGGCATGTGGAGAGACTTTATTATAAAGGGAAGATAGATAGATGGGTAGACAGAAAGACACAGAGACAGACAGAGAGGAGGAGAGATAGAGAGGGGATCAGAGATAAGCATGACCTCTGCCAAGGTGGGGAGAGGGAAGGAATGAAAGGGGGGGTCAAAGGTGGAGAGCATTCTTAAATGGAGCTTGAAGTCAGAACACTGGGTGGGCCTGGCTAATTGCCACTAGCCAGGGCTTTGGGAAGTGGGACAGGATCCTAACACATAGGTCATGCCAGATCTATAAAAATAGGACCAAATTTAGGTGCCTGCACACCTAAATTTGGAAGCCACAGTGCAGGGAAAGGGACAGGCCAGAGGAGATAGGAGCATCCATGTTCTAGAGGCAGCCACCGTAACTCTCAGTCCTTCTGTTCTTTTGGTGAGACCCCCCATTACTATGTCTCTCTAGTCTGTCATGCTATGTAAAATGGGATGTCTGTGTCATAATGGCACGTCTGTGTCCTGAAGAGTAAATGATCTGACCCTAGAATCCTAATGTCTATGCAGACTCTACCAGGGGTTTACCACAGGATGAGTTTAACCAGGCAGGGACCAATGAATGAGGGTGGCTGGCAGCCCAGATTAGCACCAGAAAGCTGTCAGGAGTCTCTCCAAGGTGAGATGGAAGCAAAGGCCAGTGAGGGCAGAGGTGGGTTTCTAAGGTATTTTAATTTCCTGTGAATAGTGGCTTAGAACAACAGTAACTGATTCTTCCAGAGTTCTGAAAGCCAAGAGTTAAAAAAAAAAAAAAAAAAAATCAAGGTCTTGTAGGATCCTATGTCCCATGGAGGCTGCAGGAAAGGATGTTTCATACTGATTCTAATACTGATTCTAACTTCTAAGGGTTGGTGGCCAGCCCTTTAATCCCAGGACTCAGGAGGCAGAGGTAGGATGGTCTCTGTGATTTGGAGGTTAGCCTGGTCTTCATAGTGAGCTCCACCAACAGTCAAGGCTACAAGGCTCTCTATGTATAGAGAGACCCTGTTTAAAAAAATACCTAGTGGATCCAGGCATTTCTTGGCTTGTGGCTGCATCACTCCACTCTCTGCTTCTTTGGCCACATGGCCTTTCCTCATTCACTCCTTCCTCCTCTTCTTTCCTATTATTACTAAAATTCTTTCCTAGGGGAAGATGTAAGCTGTGTCTACTCAGTCTCCTAAGGTTGCAATAGCAAACAGCGTGTTCCACCAAACTTCACTCTGGAGAACCCATATGAATTTATTGGGTTTCCTTACAAAGGCACAGGAGTGTAGGTGTTCTTCCCCCACAGGCCTTACCCAGAAAACCTTTATTCAGCAGAGAGGGTGGTTTCTCCCCCACCTCCGTAACCATAGCTATATAGATGGAGCCTCCCTCCCCTAATCTTCCTGGCCTATGTAGTCTAGCTCCTCCAATACCACATGTGGGGTTGCATACAACCATATCCTTAAGTGAGATCTTATGACCCTTCCCAGCCCTCCATGATGGAGTGTAACAGTCAGGTTTAGATTGTATAATATTTCTGCAAAGGGCGCAGCTGAATTCCCCAAAATGGTGATTTCTTGGCTCTGAGGATAGCCAAGCACAATACCTCTTTCTTCCCACCCCCTTTTTGTGGTGGAAGTGCTAGGAATCTAAAGATTTCTTACATGGTAGGCAAGGGTCTCTTACAAAGGCTGTCATGGATTTAAAGCCCATCTCAGTAATCCAGGATGCTGTCATCATTAGATCCTTATTTAATAATACATCCTACTTCAAAAAGGTCACATCCACAGACTTAATATTAGAACAGGAACAGACCTTTCTGGGAAAAGGGAACACTATTCCACCCACCTAGACTGCAAATGATAGCCAGGCCAGAGTGGATGCTGAAGATAAATCTGTCATAGATGTGAGGCCAAGTTGGGGATTCTGTAGATTGGGCTGGTCTCTACTAGGTAGATGGACTTATCTAATACCCACACATGCTAAACCAGGTGAAAAATAGATTAATTATTTAAACAAACATCCATGGTATCATCAGCAAGAGCTATGAGGAGCCATCATGAGACAGAAAACTGTAGGGAGGCAGGATTGTAGCCCTGTCCAGAGAGAGAGAAACTACCCAAGTGCCCTGATGCCTTCCCTGAGGTGAGTGTAACAGGCCTCCAGACCTTAGCACAACTGACTCCATGATGGAAGTACCATTCAGGCCATACAACTCAGCACATGGACAGCACCACCTGCCAAAACAAAAAGACCTAATCAATCCATCAAAGTCCATAGTTCCTGGAAAGCTTCTAAATGCACTAATCTTGCTTTTTGGCTTCTCTAGTTCTGCTTCTGGCTAAATGTTCTTGTTAACTAAAGTATGTTAACCCAGGATATGGCTTTTGTGCTTAAAAGCTCACCCTAAGAAAGGTTTGGGCTATGCTGGGATCCCAAACACCCAGTGCAGCCACCAACCAGTAATAAAGACTCTCTATTGCTTAAATCTGTGTTCAAGTATTCTCTGATGGATACCTCACAACAGTTGGGAGGCAGAGGCAGGTGGATCTCTGTCAGTTTGAGGACAGCCAAGGCTACACAAAGAAACCCTGTCTCAAAAAAAGTTCATAATCACCAATAACTCCAGCTCCAAAGGATAGATCACCCTCTCGCCCTCATTCTCTCTCTCTCTCTCTCTCTCTCTCTCTCTCTCTCTCTCTCTCTCTCTCTCTCACACACACACACACACACACACACACACACTCACACACACACACACACACACACACACACACACACTTGATTTACATTTAAAATTTAAACAGAATTTTAGGGGTGGTTTAATCCCAACTTTTGAGAGACAGAGACAGGCAGATCTGAATTCAAAGCCAGTGTGGTCTACACAGCAATTTGCAAGCTAGCCATGGCTACATAATGAATCTGTCTCAAAATATAATAATTCTAGCCGCTTGGTTGTTTTTTTGAAATAGAATCTCATGTAGTCTAAACTGGCCTTAAACTCACTGGGTAGTAGAGAATGGCCCTGAACACGGTCCTTCTGCTTCTACTTCCCAAATGCTGGGGTGTCAGGTGTGCACCACAACACCTGACTTAACCAAAGTTAATTTTACCTGTGTAAATCAATTTCTGAAGTGGTTCTCTTAACCTATGGGCTCCTCACCCACTATTACCTAGTAGGTAATCCTCATGAGGTCTATTATCAACCATTTAGGTACAGCTTTCAAAGTAAGATGACACCCGGTTGCTACCCCCATCCCAACAACCACCACGAACTGGGCTTAGCCTTAGAATTCGCAGCTCAGAGACCATTAGGTAGGATTCCTAACATCCTCCCTTTTCCTCCCTCCTCACAAATAAGGTATGAGCTGAGATGAGGAAGATAGCCTTATCCCAACAGACTCCCTGAGAAGGTTCATAGAGCTACTTACTCCCAGAACCGACCTGTTCACAGAGACCCCTTTAGGAGTAGCTGGAGAAGAGAGAGGCCTGTGTGGGGTGGTTAACTAAATTCTGTATGGTGACTCTCATTCTGTCCTTAGGCCATAAATGCAGAGGTCAGCCTAGTTAAAGGAACACACTTGAGCCTAGCGGTGATGCCACATGCCTTTAATCCCTGCACCAGAAAGACAAAAAAGTAAGAGGACCTCTGTGAGTTCCGAGGCAGCCAGGGGCACACAGAAAAACCTTGTCTCGAAAAAGCAAAACAAAAAACACGGTGAGTCTGCAGACGAGTCCCCGTTACATGCACAAATGTCATTGGGTTCCAGATAAAGGTGTCACCCAAGAGATCTCCAGGCAGGGCTGACAATCTCGTCATCCTCCAGATCTCACCTCTATGTAACTCTCCCCCTGAAGTGTCACACTCCCCTTTGGCAGTCGAATCTCAAGACTGGAATTGGGGGTAGGGAGGGCCCGGACAAGAAAAGCCAGGGTGTTTAAGACGGAAGTGATCCTACACAGGAAGCCTGGGACACTCAGAGCAGGGCTCGCCGGGGGGGGGGGGGGGGGGGGGTGTAAGAGGGCGAGGCAGGCCGGGGCTTGGGAATCCGGATCAGTGGCAACCACCGGACCCGACCCCAGTATTTTGACGAGAAATACTGAGCCGAGCTCGGTACCTTAGCAGCAAGGTCCACGGCGCATTAGTTTTACAGCCCGTTTGCCGTGAGCGTACAATAGACCGCTGCCCTTTTTAGAAATGGCGGCGTTCGTTTCGCGGACGTTTCTGCGCATGTGTACCGACTCAGACGCCTGGCAGGTACCTTCAGACATCCGCCAGAAGACGGTTGTGGCGCTGTTTCTAAAAGTGCACATGCTCCGTCCGGCTCAAAGGGCGCCTCTCATCCTAACTCCAGATTGGTCCGTGAGCACGTTTGTTCCTCTGCGCGTGCGTCCCGAACTCTGACCCGGAAGTTTTCGATTCACCTAAAAGCCCCGGCCCGCAGCGCGCGGCCTCTTCCTGTCTGTGCCCGGGCGGCGCGTGGACCACGCCGAGCGACCGAGAAGCCCGGTCTGCGCCCTCAGGTGAGGCTGCCGAAGGGCCCGGAGTTCCAAAGGGTCGATCTTGAGTGCTCTGAAGGACGTTTGGGAAAGCCGAGGCGGGACCCGAGGTCTGTGCCTTCCCGTTTGGACCTCACCTCCTCCCTCCGGAAAAGGCTGGCTAGGAAACGCGCGCGGCTCGGGTTACCATACTTCGCCTCATGTCTGCACTGTATTGACTCCATACTTTTTACACTCGGGGCCCTAGGGAAGTCACTTGAATTGTAGGGTTGTATAGCAACCGAAAGTCTAGTTTCGCTTAGTTTTGTGATGATGCTTTTGCTAAATGTACGTTTTCTCCCTTACAGTCCCTTGCTTGTCCATAGAGTCAGAGACACGGATGGAAACACTTGTGTTGCTTATCCCTCTAGGTTTATACTGTGGCCCTTATTCCCATATGTTACTATAGACTGTTGAAAGTAGTTCCTTGGTGTTTCCAGAATGAAAGTTTATAAATGCAGGGTAGGAGTTCGGTACGGGATAGGTGCCGATCGTTATCTGCGTGCTTTAATGAGCTGTCATAACAGCGTTCTGTGTATCGGCAGTTTAGCTTGGTTGTCCAGACTTTGAATTTATAAAGAACAGGTTCTCCCTACACATCTCTTTTCCTGTGTTTGGAGAGATGTTCGAAGCGTTTGGGTTTTAACTTGACAGTTTTGCACAAGGTGGGGGTTAGAGTTTGGGGTGAAATGTGATCTACAGTGGCTGAGCAATAACGATTTCTTGTCATTACCCTGTCCCCAGAATGACTGAGTGGGAGGCAGCCACACCTGCCGTGGCAGAGACCCCAGACATCAAGCTCTTTGGGAAGTGGAGTACTGATGATGTGCAGATCAACGATATTTCTCTACAGGTAAAAACGGAACTTGGTGATGGGCTTTTGGGCTTTTGATTGGGAGCGGATATGGATTTGAAAGGGACACAACACCTAAGTTTAAACCAGTTTATGTTTATGACAAGGTAGGAGAGCAGTAACTGGACAGTCACGTTCATGCCTTATTACAACCTATACCAAAAGTTGTTATGAGCATATTTGTCTTTTGAGACAGGGTCTCAGCTATGTATCCTTGGCTGGCTTGGAACTCAGATTCTCCTGCCTCAGTTCAGTTCACCAAGTGCTGGGATTAAAGTCATGTTACTACAGCTGGCCTGGTATCATTTTGCATCACATATCCAGTTACCACTTTAACCAGTTAAACGTTGTTGGCACCCTTGTCAAAGTCAGTAAGCTAGCTAGTGATGGTGTTACCTGCCTGTTTTGCTTTCAGGCTGTAGCAAGAGGATTTGAATATGAGACCGCTTGGAGCTACATAGTGAGATGTCCCCTACTACCCCATCACTCAGTGTCCTCTGATGTTTCATTAGTGTTTTGTTTTTTCAAGACAGGGTTTTCTGTATGGCTCTCTATCACCACAAAGTGTGGTGGGGGTGCTATTAGCTATATTAGTGTAGGTGCAAATTAAGTGATTGTGTTTCTGCATTTGCACTCAAATCTGCTTTTGAGACAATCATAATTCCTGCTGGCCTGAAAATCCACTATCTGATCGAAAGAACAAGTAATCATTTATATTCTACCTCAATGCTGGGATTGAAGGTATATATCACCATATCCAGTTTTACACACTGTTGGAAATTGAAACCAGGGTTTTGTGCGTACTAGGCAAGCACCCTACTGACTTTAGCTACATTAAGCTCAATTGCCCCTTTTATTCAAAGAAATTAAAATAGGTCTTTTACTTGTAAAGATATCACAGAATGGGCCTGTGCAGTGGGTCTACTTATAAAGACAGTTAACTGCTAAGCCTGCAATGTAAACTTAGCCTTGGAATCCACAGATAGAAGGAAAGAACTAACACAACTAAAGGAGAAAAGTATACAACGGAACGAAGTATATTCAGGCTTGTCTGATGGATCTTTGTAAGTTTGTTTGGGGGGGTCTATGATTTTGCTTTGTTGGGGATTGAACCAAGGCTATTCACATGCTTGGCCAACTACCACCTAACTGCAATATGTACATACCCAGAAACTTCTTAGGTAAAGGATAAGATGATAAATGATTTTTATTTCACAGGTCACATTGAATCTGTTTTTTGTTTTTTCTTGTATAACTTTGAAAGAGACACGGTCTTGCTATATAGTCAAGTGGCCTGGAATTTACCATGTAGCCCAGAAAAATCCAGAGTGCTGGTATGCTATCAAGTGTTCTGCATACACAGAGCAGCCCTCCCCTTGATGATGATTGTTTGCTCCAAAGTATCAAAATTAGCTCAAATCGGTGCACACCTTTAAGCCCAGCAGTCAAGAGATCAGCCTGCACAGTGAATGCCAGGGCAGTACAGACCTGGGGGAGGGGTTATGTCTGCATGTGTGTCTGATTGTCAGATCTGCTAGAGTTCCAATTGTGTGATGGGAATTGAGCCTGGATCCTTCTTAACTGCTGAGGTATCTCTCCAGCCTTTATAACATATTTTTTAGGAATGCTGTACAAAACTAAAATGAAACCTTTTCCTTCCATATTAAAGGGAGTCAGTCCTGTGGTTCCTGTGTCCCTGTCCTGTTCCTCTCCAACCCCATCCCACCTTAAGGCAAGATCCTGCTGTGTTGCCCTGGTTGTGCTGAAAGTCACTATGTGTACCAGCCAGTCTCTCACTATCTCTTGAGAGCATGCATCTTAATCAGTAACAAGGCTTATTATGTTCACAACCATCTGGGGCATGCCATGCATTAAGCCAGGTCTCAGTCCCCTCTGAGGCTGGTCCCACCCCTGACTGTCCTTTCATCCTCTTTGCCATCCAGGATTACATTGCTGTGAAGGAGAAGTATGCCAAGTACCTGCCCCACAGTGCAGGGCGGTATGCCGCCAAGCGTTTCCGCAAAGCCCAGTGCCCCATTGTGGAGCGCCTTACCAACTCCATGATGATGCACGGCCGAAACAACGGCAAGAAGCTTATGACTGTGCGAATCGTCAAGCATGCCTTTGAGATCATCCACCTGCTCACTGGTGAGGTAAGACTGCCCTTGATTCATGCCAAAGCATCACGGTACACATGACATCATCACCTGCAACACTACTGCCTTGTTTGGGGGAAGGGTGGGGGCGGATGTCAGGCTTATGGCCCCCCCTCTGCCAGAACCCTCTGCAGGTCCTCGTGAATGCCATCATCAACAGTGGCCCCCGGGAAGACTCAACACGCATTGGGCGAGCTGGGACAGTGAGACGACAGGCTGTGGATGTGTCCCCACTGCGTAGAGTGAATCAGGTGCGTGAGAGGCTTGTGAAGGGCTGGGGCAGGAACCACCAGCATCAGTGGGTGGAGTACTGTCTTACATGTTTTACCCAGAGCCTCACTTCCTCCAGGAAACCTTCCTGGATTTCTACCCTGTGTGGGGCATATGGAGCCCCAGCCTTCCTCCTAGGTCTATTTCATCTCATTCCTAGTGTATAATTTTGCAGCAAGTTTTTTGGGGGGAGGGGTTGGTTTTGCTCCAGTTATGAGCTTTTGACTGGTGGCACATGGTTGTAGTTTTAGCTGCCTCCGAGTTACAAGATAGATTGTCTCACACTTGACCACAGTCAAGAGCATCTTAGACTTGCTGCAGTCCTTAAGTCTCTTATGCCCGTGTTTTCTTAGCCTCCTGTCTGATTGGCTGTCTGCTCCCTTGTATTTCATCTCTGAATGTTGTGAAAGTGTGATACCTGTAGAGGTGGTTCCAGATCACTGGGAGGATCAGGACCCTTTTGTGGTCTGAGCCCTGCCTGTCTTCTCTAGGCCATCTGGCTGCTGTGCACAGGAGCTCGTGAGGCTGCTTTCCGCAACATCAAGACCATTGCTGAGTGCCTTGCAGATGAGCTCATCAATGCTGCCAAGGTGGGTAGGCACACGGTGAGTTGTACATCTGGGGGCTCATCCAGCATTCAGAGCTAACCAGCCACCTGTCCTTGCAGGGCTCTTCCAACTCCTACGCCATCAAGAAGAAAGATGAACTGGAGCGTGTGGCCAAATCTAACCGTTGATTTCCCAGCTGCTGCCTAATAAACTGTGCCCTTTGGGAAAGTTCCACTTGTGCCTGTATGTTTGTCTGTCATTGAGGGGGTAGGGTGCCTCTCATGGCTATTAGGGGATGCTTGGCTTTCTGGCATGATGGAAATCATATTTGCCTGGACTCAAGACTAGTGCCCGGGAATGACCCAGCAAGTACTGGGATTGAAGGGGATAGATTGCTCCAACCTTCTGGGTCTGACACCTGGAAGGGCTGGGATACTCAATATCCAGAGCATGTACAAACGACCTTGAGGTTGTGATTTCATATAGTCCCTGTGTTAGATCTGTCTGGTCAAAGTATGATGGATCCAGTTTGCTCACTATCTTAGTGTTCTTATGTTCAGGCTTCATGTGTCTCCCAGAGCCTTTGCAGAGTGTTCTCTCGGGTCTTTGTGCCATGAACTTCCAACCACCCCCTCCATCCTAGTATGGATTAGACTTGGTGTTCATCCCAGTAGGAAGGGCCTGGGGGCGGGGCAAGCAGCCAGACGGGTTTGGCAAGTACATGGGAACCTGGAGAGGGCTGGCCCAAGGTCAGATGCTCTCCTTAGGGAGGGGCACTTGACAACTTAGTAGCAGGCAAGCCAGAAATTGGGGTCAGAACAAGAGGGACTCATCCGGAAACTCCACAGGGGCGGCCATCAACAGGTAAGGTCCTGTAGACTGTCTAGTCATTTATATCTATGGGATTTGATTTCCCACCCTGGGTTTCCTACCTTGCTTCTCAATAGGTTGAACTATTAAACTGCTCTGGAATCAGATGATAGATTTTAGTGAAAACTACCTGGTGTGGTTCTCAACTTTCATGTGGTGGTAACCCCAGCCATAGAATTATTTTACTACTAATAAGTACCTATTTGTGGTCTTTGCGACCACTGCCCTGGGGTTCTTACTGTGGGGATATTCTGGCTCTGTTTGGGTGATGCATCCTCCCCCTTGCTTCTTGAGATAAATCCCTCCAGATCTTTAAAGCTAATTCAGCCTATTACCTAGTTTGTCTCTAGACCTTTGGGGACAGTGGGTCCAACCAAGGGCTCCTCTGTCTCCATGGACCTTCTCGGCATAACTATTCTTCCTGCTCTGAAATTTGTCAACGAGCCACAGCCTCCAGATTCCTACCTAAGTTCTTCTCCACTTAGGTTCAATCTGGATGCCGTGTCCTCGGCCGCCTTGGCTCCGCCGCTACCGAGCCTCCCAGAGCTCGGCTCCGGGCTCCCCAGGTACCGTCTCTGCACCCAGGTCCCCTAGCAGAGGCGAAGACGAGGACGCTGAAGAGGAGGAGGGCGATGGCACCCCGGGTGATAGCCCCATCCTGCCCCCCGCATCCCCCATGGAGTGCCTTATCTGCGTGTCACCCTTTGACGGCATTTTCAAGCTGCCTAAACGCCTGGACTGCGGCCATGTCTTCTGTCTCGAGTGCCTGGCCCGCCTGTCCCTAGCTACGGCAGGTGGCGGTGATGCTGTGGCTTGCCCCATGTGCCGTGCACCCACACGCTTGGCCCCGCGCCGGGGGCTTCCCGCTCTACCCACGCAGCCAGGTCTGCTGCCTCGCGACGCGCGCGCGCCACTGCCACGCCAGGGCTCCGTGCGCTTCGACCGCCGCCGAGGACTCCTGTACCTGCGGCCGCCGCCGCCGCATCCTGGGCCACGAAAGAGCCGCACGCTGCGTGCTCCGCCGCCTCCACCCCCGCTGCGCCTCGGCCGGCCTCTGTCGCGGCGCCTATCCCTGAGCAGCCCCACATGGGCCTTCAATGCAGCGGTGGCGCTGGCCGTGCTGGTGGCCGCGGGCCTCATTGTCTCTGGTGTTTACATTTTCTTCCTTATCCCTCACGTCACCACCTCCGGCCTTGGGCGACCTCAGGTTGTAGCTCTGGCCCCTGACCCTGACTTCTGGCAACCATCGCAGCCCACGCCGGTGGCACCCTGGACCCACGCCAGGACGCTGCACCCCACAAAGCCTGACCTGGACCTGGATGATATCCTGCCAGAGGCTACCAAAGACACGCCAGAGCTTGACGAGGCTGCCAAGGACCCAGTAAAGATACAGGGGACCCTGGATACACAACAGGATCAAACACCGAAAGCAGAGACTGATCTTGGCTGGAACCTGCAGGCATAGGATGATGGGAAGAGGGTGTAACTGCGGCAATAAATACTTCAATACTACAGCCCTTGTCTTCTATCTGAGGATTTGTGTTGTCCCGGAGGGCATTAACAGAATGCATATCTCCAGATTGGGGACTGGAAAGTCAGGAACTCTCTCAAGCCATTGTTATTCTACAGAAAACTTCTGAGAATCTCTGATTCCCATGGCCATCTAGCTGAAGGTACCCTGGCCATGCCCTTCGTAAGGGTCCTACTGATGATTACTTCTGAACCACATCTCTGTGTAGGTCTATTTGGGGTACCTCTGATTCTCTGTGAAAGTTCAACTGGCCTCTCCCCCAATAACATCTATAAAGGACTGTGTCAGAGAAGCCTTGATTTGGACGGAATGCTGTTAGATACACTTCAAATCACCACAGCCCACTGAGGGAGACGTTCCTCGTCAGCTCTGGGGATAAAGAATCTGGTCTGCTCCTTTTTGGACTCACCACGGTGGGACCAGGGCCCCATCTTTGGAGTACAAAACTGTTGTTAGTGCTCTGATTATGTATCTTGCTGCTCAAGTCAGTCTGTACATTTCAGCACCTGCACACTTGACCAGGACTGCGCCTTGGAGGGGCGGGGGTGGCCTGACTAGGACTGGGGAGGACCCTGACTTCTGAAAACTGGTTCTCATTTGGGAAGTAAACCCCAAATTGGTCTGGGAATCTCGATGTCTCTCCAGACTTTGGTTTCTAGGATCTATTCAATATTTGGAACAGTTATGGTCATCGTGGCTCATCATTAGGCCTCCCTGGGGCTCAAACAGAAACATTCAATAGGGGAAAGTCCTGGCCCTCCCTAGATAACATGAGAGGTGCTGGTCCTGTCCCCACTTGAACCCCATTATCCGCATTTTTTCCCCTTCTCTAGGACTCCATCAGCTCTGCCCAGCCTTCCCTCTATGCTCCAGCTGATCTCAAAGCCTTTCCAGTGTGCACCTCTGTGGATGATGGTTCCTGTCCTTCTTTGAAAAGCCTTCTTGGCTTAGACACAGAGTAAAAGGAAAGTAGCAATTCTCTACGCAGGCTGACCACAGACCTCTGAAACCTCATATCCTGGCTTACCTCACCGGGCATGAGACGATGTGTATTAAGAGTGGGCAGCATTTTCCAGAATGAAATGTGACTTCTGTGTATCTAAAAGCTTCTGTGTGGTTTATTTACATGTGTGTCCTCAGCACCAGGCATCAGTTGATACAGAATAATTGCCAGGGGTGACAGCATCAGGGATGACTGAAAGGCAGCCTGGGAATGCCCATGGGCACCCTAGGCTTGCAAGCTCTCAGCCAGGGGCCCTGGCATGCCTGTGGGAGCAACTCAGCTGCTGCTTCCAGGTAAGAAGCCAGAGGAAGAACATCAGAGAGCCCAAGGGTGTGTCTTCCCAGACTAGTTCTTGGCTCATACCCGGGTGCCAACGTCACCCACATGGACTTAGGGTCAATGCACTGGATCACTGGGAACCACTGCCCAGATTCACAGGACGGTCCACTGGGAGCAGAGTATGTTCTGTTTGAGTTTTCTCTGGCTACTATGAAAACTTACCCTCAATGCCATGTCTTCGAACCATACACATTACCTTACAGTTCTGCAGTCCAGAAGCCAAAGATCCTATTATGGGGCTAAAACTGAGGTGCCTGCCTAAGTGTGGTGGCACAGAATTGTAATCCCAGCACATGGGAGGTAGAGGCGGGAAAGCTAATAGTTCAGGGTCACCCTTAGCTATATAGTGAGTTTGAGGGCATCCCAGTTATGTGATACCCTGTCACAAAATAAAAATCAATATTCAATCAGTAAGCTTGGGAACCTTCTAAAGACTCTGGGAGAATCTATTTCCTTCGACTGCCAACTTTTAGAATTGCCTTCCTCATCATTTCCTCAAAGCCAACAATACGTCTCTAAATTTCTTTGACAGTTCAGCTACCTTCTTTCCCTTATAAGAATATTAGGAGCACACTGGACCCATTTAGCCAGATAATCCAAGACAATTAACCAACTCAAGGTGTATGTGTGTGTTTGGGTGTTTTGCTGAATTTTGAACCTCATGAACAAACTCCACCACAGATCTACATGTACAGTCATTTTTTAATTTTTGTTAATTTAATTTTATTAATTATTTGATTTTTCAAGATAGGATTTCTTTGTGTAGCTCTAGATGTCCTGGAACTTGCTCCATAGACCAGGCTGGCCTCAAACTCACAGAAACCCACCTGCCCTGCCTCCCAAGTGCTGGGATTAAAGGCATGTACCAACCACTACCACCATCCAGCCTGAATTTTTAAAAATTGCTATTTTTTATTTATGTGTATGTGCCCAAAAAGAGAAGTTAGTTCTCTAAAGCTGGAGTTTCAGACAGTTGTGAGCGGCCTGATGTGGGTGCTGGTAATGGAACTTGGGGTCCTCTGAGCAATACAGGCTCTTAACCACTGAACTAATGAGCCATTTCTCCAGTCCCTGAATTTTCATTGTTTATTTTTATTTTTTTTTTAGAGACATGGTTTCTCTGTGTAGCCCTGTCTTAGAACTCACTCTGTAGCGCAGGTTGGTATAGAGCTCAGAAATCCACGTGCCTCTGCCTCCCAAGTGATGGAATTAAAAGCATACACTGCTACTACCCAGATGAATTTTTATATTATTTTTAACTTTTTTATTGTTTGACTTCAGGTTTGGTTTTGTCATTGTTGTTGAAACAGGGTTTCTTTGTGGCTCTGGCTCCCCTGGAATTCACTTCTGTAGACCAAGCTGGCTTCAAATTCAGAGATTCACTTGCCTCTGCCTCCTGGGTGCTAGCATTAATGGTGTGCACCACTACCACCTGGCCTGAATTTTTATTTTTAAGACAGTTTCTTACTGAGTTTTACAGGCTGGTCTTGTTGAACTTAGAGTCTTTCCCTTCACACCTAAGCCTTTTGAGCAGTTGGGGTTACAGGCCTGTGCCAGCAGTCACATCCTCCCCTTTTTGGGTCCTTCATCACAGCAGCAAAGTTTTCTGCCACATAAAGTATAGTCCAGGGGTTATAATGTGAATATTTTTGAAAGCTACTTCCTATCCATCACACTAAGTGGGAATCGGGTCTCAGAGATAGCCCCCCTTTCTTCCTCCATTCCAACATGAATGAGTTGGAGTAGGCAAGGATAGATTTGGTCTGGATGGGTCAGAAAGGGGGTCTTTGTCTAGCAATGTACAGGGGAGGTAAATTACTAATTACTACCTTGGTGCCTCCCTACCTACTACTGCCTACAAGGGGCTTCAAGAAACTTCACAGTAAGTCAAATGGTGCATGTCTTTAATCCCAGAACTCAGGGGTCAGAGGCAGGTGAGTTCAAGACCAGCCTAGTCTACATAGAGAATTCCAGAATAACTAAGGCTACAAAGAGACCTTGTCTCCAAAAGAAAGAAAGAAAGAGACCTCACAGACAGAATAATTGGGGTATATTTTCTTCTAATAAGTCCCAACTCACCTTTTAAAAAAAATATATATATATGTATGTATGTATATATATATATGTGTGTGTGTGTGTGTTATTGTGTGTGTGTGTGTGTGTGTGTGTGTGTGTGTGTATGCCATGGTATATATGTGGAGGTCATAAACCAACTTCCAAGAGTCTTCTTGGAAGTTTCTTCTTCTACCATGTGAATTCTAAGGACTGAGCTCAGGCTATAGCTTTTACATACTGAGCCATTGTGCCCACCCAGTCCTCCTCCTCCTGGGCTCTGAATCCTCTGTGGTCCACACGATGCTGGCAGATACCCACTGTCAACTTTGAAATTCCATTCCAGGATTGTCCCTCCTCCTAAGTCATGATGTCTTGGATTCCAGGAGGTAGGGGCAACTTCAGTGTCCCCCAAGTATGTCCTTGAGCCTTCTATAAAATGGGTGACAATTCATTCACCCATGAATATTCATTGAGTTCTTTTGGTGGACCAGAGGCAGCATCAGAACATCTTGGGAGCAAGGCCAGACCTCAGGCAGCAGATGAAGGGATCCAAACAGATCTACCATGCTGACCGCAGTGCCTCAAGGCCTCTGGGTTTTTTGACTTCCAAGGTGGGGATAAAAGGCGTTCACCATCACACCTGGCAAATGTCTCACCTATTATGATCATGAGGCTCCCAGTTCCTCAAACCTTTCACAAGCTCTGTCTCCAGCTCTCTTCTGAAGTCAGAGAGACACAAGACACTCCATTCTACCAGGCGGTGCCAAGCTTTCTCAAAGAGGGTCAAAATGATTCCCTGCCATTGTGTGGGTCCTCTTGTGTTTAAAGCCAGGATGGGGCCTCGCTGAACCTTTAAGAACGCAAAACTGCTGTTGTTTTGGAGATGCTGAACGCCACTGAGGGGCTAGGCATTTATTCCTCACAATAATGCAGGCTCCTAAACTTGATGACCAATCAGGAACCCGAGAGTAGTGTTGCCATGACAACCTGGAAGCTCTTGATAGCTGGTCCCTGGGTTTGAGGGGTCTGGGCTTTCTAGACCCCAGAAGCAGCAGAGGTGAATTACAGGTCAAAATTAAGTCATCATATGCTTGTTTTGGCCTTCTCGGGTCCACGTGGTGGAGGGCTGGTACACTCAGAATAGTTTATATTTGAAAGTGGAGCAAATAATTATGAATATGTTGTAACAAATTTTGAGACAAAGTGACCGAACCATGAGTGAATTTCAATACAGTTAGGTTAAAACACATTTAAGAGTTAAGAGCAGGTTGGTGAGATATTTGAATCTAAAACTTAGACATCTTCCTGCCTATGCTTCCCAAGTGCCCCATTAAAGGCATGCACCACCAGGCCTGACCCAATATTAGCTCTTTGGCTTGGTTTGGTTTGGTTTGGTTTGGTTTGGTTTGGTTTGGTTTGGTTTGGAGACAGGGTTTCTCTATGTAGCTCTGGCTATCCTGGAACTCACTTTGTAGACCAGTCTGGCCTCCTGTCTCTGCCTCCAAATACTGGGATTAAAAGCATTTGTCATCACCAGAAAGCCTCTGTTTCTCATCACATCAACCTGTCCACAGGGATGCTGGAGAATGCTTCCCACAGACCAGCTGGCTTCTTCTCAAACCAGTGAGCAAAGAGGCAGAAAAAGGTCACAGGGATTTTTGGACCTTGTCTCAAACTCACCCTTTACCATGTTCCCAACATATTTCTAGAGATGTGAGACCAGTACCAGGACCTATCTCGAAGCCTAGGTGACTCACTGTGACCTGCCACCCACATCATTGAATCAGCTGGTCATTTTCGTCAGCTGGGTTCTATGTATCACTGTGCAGTAAAGGGTTAACTTAGCAGGCCAGCATTGCTCAAACTCTGCACATTCCAGAGATCTGTCCCTCCCTCCCTTCCCATGATTCCGGGAGATCATCTCTAAGCCTTGGAATATCCTGCCTAGTAAGTCTTCTGTACCTGGCAATCTATGCTGATAATATTACTTATGGCATGAGCCTTAGGCCACACTGTCAAATTGATCTCTGGGGCAGTTCACTGAGGGAGGAGAGGCTGCTATATCTTTTGCTACTGCTTTTGAAATAAAAACCCTGGATGTGGCCGAGGCTAGGGTGAGGTCCTTTTATGGTGTAAATTTTTCCTGGGAAAGAAAAACAAAACAAAAAAAAAAAAAAACAAAAAAAACAAAAAAAACAAAAAAACAAAAAAAAAACAAAAACGTCTTTTTACTACTTGGAGAACTCATGAAACTCATGAGAGTCCAAAGAAATTATACCAGGGCTTTCAAGATGTCTCAGTATGTAAAGGAATTTGCTGCCAAACCTAAAGACCAGTGTTCAGTTCCTGGAAACCACATGATAGAAATTGTTTTTTGTTCCAGGAAAAGCCTCCTCATGTCAAGCCCAGAAAAAGAAAATGGTTAAAGGAAAAGCCAACACACTCAGTGCTGTAGCTCATGGACAGAGTTCTTGTTTAACATGCACAAATCCATAGGCTCAATCCTCAGACATACACACACACACACACACACACACACACACACACACACACACACACAGTGAGAACTACTCTAATCTGATAATCTAGTCTAGTGCCGTCTCCCACTGGCCAGAATGGACCACAAGCACTTAGCCTCTATGAGCTTCAGATCTCTGACTTCAAACTTCTGGCCAACCATAGAAGGGAACAAACCCATCATCTTACGGAAAGACAGATTTTTCAGTAACTATGTGAGGATGTGTATCAGCATCTGACATGTGAAGGAGTTAGTTCCCAGTGCTTTAGTATGTGTGAAGGTGACTGTTAAATAGGGCTTGAAAAGATGGAAAACATGGTGGTTATAGACCACAACACTCTGGTGCCAGAGATATGGCTTTACCAACAGTCACTCCTGCCCCCAGCTGTCAATCTCTGTAGCTGGACCTCTTTCCAGACCTCTTGTGTGGTCTGAGATTTTTTTTAAGTCTATCTAATTCATCAATCATGAGTTTTGACTGCACTCCAGTTGAATAAAAAGGGACAATCCTGCAAGAAATGGATAAGCTGGTGACAGGGCATGAGAGCAAGATGTTCTGCCCTGTCAGTGCATGGCTACTAAGCAGAAACTGGAGGGACTTACATCTATAACTCCTTCCAGTGGGGATAATACACAGATATTGGGACTGCAAGGAATATGTGAAGATATGTGATCCGCCCAGGACATACAAAGGGGATGTAAACATTGTACAGCTGAGCACTAAGAACAGAGAACAAAACAGTTGAGTCACAATTGATGGGTAGGTGTCAAAATAGGAGAAACTAATGGAGAGCTAACCAAGACCTTAGAAGGCATGTATGGGGACAAAGCCACTCTCTATGGATAAGGATGGAGCCATACACCATGGATGACAGGCCATGCACTAAGCATGAGGATAAAGTCATACAGCAAATATGAGAACAGCCCATCCTAGTCACCAGGTCCCAGACTCCTCTGTCATGCCTGCTTATGGGTTCATGCTATTAGAATGGAAGTGATGGAATGTGGGAATAAGTCACCAGTTTTCTCAGGAGCAGCCAATTCATCCCAAGACACACCCTAGTGCATGACATCCCATGACAGACCCCAATGAGAACAACTGAGCTGTACATAGAGGAAAATGTTGACCTTTACAGACAACACATTCAGGACTTGGATGCCCCAAGAAGGTGGACATCCCCCCCGAACAATAACCAGTGCATTTTATGTTACAAGAAGTGACCAAGATGCCAACACCCATTCTGAAAATTTACATTTGTGTGTGTTGCACATGCGTGTGCGTGATGTGTGTGTGTCTGTGTGTGTGATGTGTGTGCATGCAGGTATGTGTGTACATGTTGCAAATGCAAGTGAATGTGAAGGTCAGAGATAGGTTGAAGGTGGTGTCTTCAATTGCTCTCAATCTTTTTTATTTATTTACTTATTTTTGAGTAAATATCTCTTGCTGAACCTAGAAACTGACCATTTCAGTTAATCCAGCTGGCTAGTCAGCTCAAGTTGCCTCTTGCGGAATATTTAACTATGCAAAATGTGCCACATTTGCTTATGCTCTTGAATATTGCTTTAACTGTGTAAAGCTGTGTTACCTTTGTCTCTGGTGCATTTGCTTAACAATGTAAGAATGCGTTACATTTTTTTTTAATGCTGCATTTGTTTAATTATGTAAAGATGTGGTTGCTGTTTCATCTTGCCTGTCTGAGGCATCGGACTGGTCTAATGAAACGCTGGACAACCAATAGTTAGGCAGAAGAGGGAAAGGCAGAGCTGGAGGGCAGAGAATAAATAGAAGGAGAAATCTAGGCTCCAACAGAGAGAACGGGGAAGAAAAAGAGCTCCAGCCAGCAGACACAGAGTAGGATGTAAAGAAAAGAAGGCCTGAGACAAAACATAAAAAGAAACATTAAAATAAGAGATAAAATAAGACCGAGTATTCATAACTAATAAGTTTCTGTGTCATGATCTGATGGTCCCCTGTGGGGATATGTTTCAAATATAATAAAAACACTCGGAGATATCAGAGGGATCTACCCACAGGCAGTCTAGGAGATCAGACACTGGTAACTCACACCTTTAATCCCAGTACAGGGAGTATCCTGGGAATGGTGACCTTCGCCCTTAATCTAATCTGAGTTCAAGGTCATTTTAGTTTACAGAAGGAGTTCCAGGCTCCCAGGCAGGCAGTGGTGGGGCCACACCTTAACTGAACGAAGAAGGTATTTAAAGCAGGCATAGAAAGACAGAGCAGGCAGAAGAAGCCAGGAGGAGTGAGGCTGAGGAAGCTGGAAGACAGCTGGGTGAGATCTGACTGTAGTGTTTACTCTCTAATATCTCCCCTTTCCCTGAGATCTGGCCCTGAGTTTCCTTCATTCGTGCAACAGCCCCCAAAGGAAAGCTTGGTACAATCTCTATTTTCCCATAGCTGGGGCCACCAGCCTGTCACAGTACTTTGTTTTTTACATGGATGCTGAGGATCTGCTCAGGTCCTCATACTTGAATGACACTTTATCAACTGAGCCATCTTTCCAGTCCATTAACCAAGTTCTTGCTCCATTTTATCACGTGTGTGTATACAACACCGTATAAGTGTGGAGACTGGAGGACAAATGGCGAAATCTGTCTCCTTCCACTGCGTGGGATTGTGATCAATCTTAGGGTTGTTATTACTGCACCAGAACATCATGACCAGAAGCAATATGGGGAAGAAAGGGTTTATTTGGCTTATGTTTCCGTATTCTCCACTGAAGGAAGTCTGGACAGGAACTCAAACAGGCCAGGACTCTGGAAGCAAGATCTGATACAGAAGTCGTGGAAGAAGATGCTGCTTATTAGCTTGTTTTCTATGGCTTGTTCAGCCTGCTTTCATATGGAAGCCAGGATCACCAGCCCAGGGGTGGTACCACCTACTATAAGCTTGGACACGCCCCCCCATCAATCACTAATTAAGAAAACAAACGCTTTGCAGCTGGGTGGTGGTTGGCAAGCACCATTTTAATCCCAGCACTAAGAAGGCAGAGGTATGCAGATCTCTGTGAGTTCAAGGCCAGCCTGGTCTAGAGTGAGTTCCAAGACAGACGTGGCTGTTACATAGAGAAACAATGTCTTGAAAAACCACCCCTGTCCCCTAAAAAATCCAGCCGCAAGGCATTTTCTTTTTTCTTTTCGCAAAAGGTTTCTCTGCGTTGCTCTGCCAAGCCAAGTTTGGTTGTCTGAGGCAGGACTTTTCTCCATAGCCCAGGCTGGCCTATAACTCTATTCTCCTTCCCCGGCTCCAGAGTGTTAATATCATAGGTGTGCTCCACTACATAGCATCTCGACAGCTCACTTTGCTGTGTGTGCTGGGGATTAACTAGGCCCTAGTCATTAGGGCCTTGTACTTGTTGAACACTTCCTTTACCCCTGAACTTCCGGTCCCATCGCTTTTCTGAGTCGCGGGTCTTCCTCTGTATGTCTCATGCAGAAGACAATGAATGACAAGAGGGATGATTCTCTGACAGCAGAGGCTTCTAGTGAGGATACCAAGGTCTCGGGCGTGGGGGATGATCTTCACATCGGTCAGGGCATGGGTAAGGATCCGGGCACGTTCCTGAGTCCCCTGCTTTCCCTGCCTGGATTTCCATGGGAGGAGGAACAGAAATATAGTTTCCTCTAAGCCCCTTCAGTTGCCTTGGCAACAACCACGCGTGGTGTAGGAACAAAGTGATGTCATAATAGGTATTCAGACACCGTGACTTCTGGCCTGGTCCATGTAAACTCGACAGGCCCTCCAGTTTCAAGGATATCCCCAGATTGGAGGGTGTCCCAGGAAGAGTAAAAGGGCGAATCAGGTCAAGGGACAGGAGGTGCTAAGGCAGAGATTTTGGGAGAGCAGTCATGGGGGTCTCATGAATGAGAGCTTTTGGAGGTGGAGAGATGGCTCAGAGGTTAAGAGCTTTCCTGCTCTTTAAGAGGTCCTGAGTTCATATGAACCATATGGTGGTTCACAACCATCTATAGTGAGATCGGATGCCCTCTTCTGGCATACAGGCAAACATGCAGTTAGAGCACTATATATATAATAAATAAATAAAATAAAGAATAATAGCTTTCATGTACTGGATGAGGGTTGATGTGGGAATGTGTTTCAGTATGCTGTGAATATTAATTTTTAAATAAAGGAGCTGTTTTGGTCCATGACAGGCACCATAGAAAAAGCAGATGAGTAATCAGAATAGGTAGGAAAGGTAGAGCGGAGTCAGAGACAGACTGAGCCAGCTGCCCACGAAGAAGCGTGTAAGGAGTACAGGTGAGCCACGGGCTACGTGGCAGACAGATTAATGAGAATGGGTTGAGTTAAGATGTAAGAGCTAGCTAGCAATGTGCCTGAGCCATAGGCCAAACAGCATGAACTTAATATAAGCGTCTGAATCATTTCTGGGGACCTGAGCAGCGGCAGGCGGCTAAGGGGTCTGGGACTGCAGGTCTGTGAGTCTGGACCTCCTGGCTGACTTGGGACCAAAATACCTCATTGTTACAGAGGGTCATCGGAGGTGAGGGGAAGGAAGAGATGGTAGCCACTGGGTGACCCTACCTGGAAGGAAGGAAGAGATGAAGTGAGGAGGTTCTGCAAAGGGTATGTAGCTGGGAGAGTTCTGGGACCAAATATTTGGATTGGGGTGGGCGGTTCCTAAAAAATAGGATTTCTGGAGCTCCAAGAGAACGTATCAGACATTGGAGAGACTGGATGTTGAGTGCTGAGCTCTGCACACAGGTGACATTTATCTGGTCACCAGCATGCTGCTGCATACTAGATGAAATGGGATTACATTGCAGACATCAGTGCCAAAGGTCTGATGTTCCCCTGAGGTCCAGGGTCTTGGGGGCATGAGAGTTTGTGTGGTGTGAAAGGTCTGAGGCCCATCGGAAAGGACAATGTCAGGAGGAGATAAAACAGGTCCCTGAGACACAGAGGTCTTAAAGGTGTTAAAGTTGTTATCCAAAACCCTGAAAGAAACTGACTATAAAGCCGGCAATGATGGTGCACACCTTTAATCCCAGAACTCAGAAAGCAGAGGCAGGTGGGTATCTGTTAGTTCCAGGACAGTTAAAACTATTATACAGAGAAACCCTGTCCTTTAAAAGAAAGGAATCTGACTCTGACACTCAGCTGAATCTCTAAGTCCTCCTATGTCAAACTTCCTGCACTTCTCAACATGTCACCATGGCCACAGCTAGGTAAAAATGGCCCCCTCTTCAGTACCCTGTGAGTTTTCCTAGAAGATACTTAGGATGAGGGATTGAGTTATTTTTTGGAGGTGGGAAGAATACCAACTAGCTTGTATTGTTATATTGAAATATTACCCAGTTTTCCTTTAGGAGAACTCCTCTGCTACAGCTTTTGGGGTGCTATAGCTTTGGGTTTGGATTCCCATTGAGTCCGCTCTTCTGTCATCCTAGGTTAGAGTTGGTCACTTTCTCTGTTCAGACCCTCAAATAGTACACAGAAATAAATGCAGGCAAAACACCCATACACACAAAATAATAAAAATATTTTTTAGGTGTTTAAAATTTTTCTAGATGTGGGAGTTTAACAACTTTCTATTTTTTTTTAAAGATAGGAACTCGGCCCAGTGTGGTGGCACATACCTTTAGTCCCCACACTGGAGAGGCTGAGATAGTTAGATTTTTATTATAAGTTCAAAGCCAGCCTGGTCTTCATAGAGAATTCAGGACACCCAGGGCTGCATAATAGAGAGATCCCCCTCTTAAACAAATAAACGAAACTGTCACAACCAAGCCAATCTTGAACATTATGTAGCCAAAGATGATCTTGAACTTCTGGATCTCCTGCCTCCTTTTAAGTGCTAGAATTATAGAATATGGGATTACATTCACCTCCATGCCTAGCTTTAGTTTCCAAAATTTCTTAAAAAAAAAAAACAAAAACAAAACCGAAGCTGGAAAGATAGATCAGTGCTTAAAATTACTGCTCTGGTAAAGGATCCGCGTGCAGTTCTTAATACCCATCTACATCTCTACTTCCAGTGGGTCTGGCACCTTCTGAGCTCCAGGGGCACCAGCCATGCAAGTACTTCACATGCATATATGTAGGAGTATTGTGTTGTTTCATGGTAAATAATTGTCTCACCCACTGGTTTAATAAAAAGCGCTGATTGGCCAAAGGCAGTCAGGAAGTGTGGGTGGAGCTACCAGACTAAGAAAATCTCAGAGAACAGAACACTAGAGCAGAACGCCAGAGAGAAGCCGAAAGGAGCAGAGGACAACTATGCTGCTCTAAAGAAAGGTACCAAGCCGTATGGCTGAACAAGAAGAATCATGGGTTAGATGAAGAGTAGAGAGCTAGCAAGTGATATGCCTGGGCCAGAGGCTGATCAGCCAAAAACTACTGAAAGTGTCTGTGTGTCTCTGCGGGTCTGCGGGTCTGTGGGTCTGTGGACCTAGACCTTGAGGTTAGGCCCAAAAGTCTGGGCCAGAAACCTCATACTACACATATATGCATACAAAGCCCAAATATGTAATTCCTTAAAAAATATTTTAGATTAAAAACATTTTCTTAAATTTACTTATTTGTGTCAGGCAATGGTGGCACACACCTTTAGTTCTAGTGCTCAAGAGGCAGGGGTAGGTGGATTTCCAAATTCTCAGCCAGCCTTGTCTACACAGTGAGTTCCAGAACAGCCAGGACTACACAGAGAAACCCTGTCTATAAAACAAAAGAAAACAAAACTTTAATATCTATTGTGTATGAACTGCTAAGGACATAAGGTTTTTGTTTGTATATGTGTAGGTGCTTTACCTGCATGTACATCTGCACTACGTTCATATAGTGCCTACAGACGGCAAAAGAGTGCATCAGATCTCCTGGAGCTTAGAATTAGAGATGGTTCTGAACCATTTGACATGAGCACTAGGAACTGAACTCAGATCCTCTGAAAGAGCAGTAAGTGCTCCTAGCCATTGAGCCATCTCTCCAGCCTCATCAAATAATGTTTGAGGGGCTGGAGAGATGGCTCAGTGGTTAAGAGCACTGGCTGCTCTTCCAGAGGAACTGACTTCAATTTCCAGCACCTGTATGACAGTTCACAACTGTCTGTAACTTTTATTCCAGGGGATCTGACATACTCACAAAGACATTCATACAGACAAAACACCAATACACATAAAACCATTCAAAAATAGCATTTGAACATCAACTGACATTTAATACTTGAACATTAACTACTATTTTTCAGTCAGGTTTTTGCTGTAAGTAGACTGTCCTACATAGTGTTCAGTTGTTACCATCAGTCTAAGTCCTGTTGAAGCCCTTAGGAGTGTTTTGGAAACCCCAGACCTTCCCAGCACTATACCACACCGTATTTTGTGTCTTCACTTCTAGTCACTTTCATTTTCCTCTTTCTCTGATCAGAAGAGCTGAGTTCTGCTGGCCTAGCCTATACTCACCTAGAACTTTCCCAGCAACCTCACAGCACTCAGGCAGAATTCTTTCTCAATGTCCTTCACCTGAACTGGTAATAAAAATACTATCTTCCTCCAGTACAGTTCCAGGAAGTGACTGGTCTTTGCTTTAAGGTTGTCAATGAACAGTGGAAGATAAGGAAATTTGTAAACAAGGGTCAGAAAAGCCCTATGTGTATGATAATCCTGTTAAACCAGACATCACCTATCTCTAGCACAAAGGATCCCACAATAAGGAAAAGCTGTGTAGGATCAATAAGTATAGGTGAGCCTCCATACTCCAGCCTACCAATGAATAGTAGTAGGGAGCCCACAGTACACAGAAGCCCTTCAAATACAATGGCTGTGGAACTCAATTCCAGAAGGCCCTCAACCTCAGTCACCTGATAATTTACTGATTGGAGACATTTCATTTGTAAGATTAGCAAGAATGCCCTCAAGGAGAACTGAACCCTGGTTAGTCACCAAAAAAATTTACCCTGGAGTAACAGTTTATGTTATGAATGAGTGTGAGAGGGTCTTCAGTCTGAAGAAGCACCAAAAGGGAACACTGGAATAAAACCTTTCATGTGCAGCGAATGTGGGAAACCTTCAACAGCAAAGATGCACTTGCTTTGCACCAAAGGATTCATACTGGGGAAAGGTAATATATTGTGCAGCAAGTGTGGGAAAACCTCCTGCACTGTCTACTCTGGTAGGGCAAGGGAATGCTCACGGTGGAGAAAACCCTGTGAGTAAAAGAAATGTGGGGAATGCTTTAAAGGCAGCAGCAGCATCCTTCATCAAAAAGAACACACTGAAAAATCCATACTGTGAGCAGCCCTATGAATACAGCATGTGTGGGAAAACCTTCATTACCGGGTTCCATCGAAGTTGGCATCATCAGTTTTAACATGGAAAGGAGGCCCCACAAGTGTATAGAACGTGAAAAAGCCTTCACAGTTTTATCCTCAGAAAACAGCTGTAATTAAGGTTGGCTTGAGTGATATTGGGTCTTGAATCTTCTAAAGAAAATCTTATTTGTGGGTCCATAACTCAGGAGGCAGAGGCAGGGAGATCTCTATGAATTCCAGGCCAGCAATACTTTCCAGTGAGACCTGCCTGTCTTTAAAAAATTTTTGCAGCGGGGGGGGGGGGGGGGGAGGTAGGGAGAGGGGGGTTGTTTTGAGACAAGGTTTCTCTGTATAGTCCTGGCTGTCCTTGAACTAATTCTTGGCCTTGAATTCAGAGACCCACCTGTCTCTACCTCCAGAGTGCTGGGATCAAAGGGATGTGCCACCACTGCCAGGCTATAATTTTTTTCTAAACGTAAGGAAAACCTGACTGCTCTTGAGTCTGCATAGGGAAAGAGACAGGGAAGTTAAGTACACATGAGAGTTCCAGAATCCAGGGTACCTAGAACAGACACTAGGAAGAGAAGGGTGGGCAGGACCTAGCTTTGGGGTAATCTGAACCCAGAATAGAAAAAAGACAGAAAGCAGAGGCAGGCCTCTGTGCTGAGGTAGGACAACAGGATCCAATCAAAGGCTGTCATGAGCCCATTTTCCAAAGTCACTTGGTAGAATCAGGTACCTTTGTGCTGCTCCAAAAAGTTCCCACTTCTGGGTGAATGGTATGGCCACATCTTTGAAGGTCACTGAGCTCTGCATCCATGAGACAATTGAGGCAAGGGGGAGAACAGACAGATGAAAATCGAACAGATGGTTAATGTATCCAGGCATGGCCCTGTGACCCAGACTTTTGCACATCAATCACTAGCTTCTCTTCTGAGGACCTACTCAGCTCATCCTTCTCTTGCTTACTCATCTTATTCAACCCCTATCCCAGATGTCTTGACATCTATGGTGACACTCCTTCAAAGTCCAACTCGTCCACAGTATCCAGACCAACCTGCCCAAGAATAGACAAGTGTGTAGATGGGAAGTATCTACTCTCTGCTCTGGTACACCAATATCTTTGTGTCTCTCACACATAAGAAACAGAGCTAAGTATGGTAGCTAATAATACTTCTAACCCCAGAATGTGGGAAGTGAAAGCAGAAAGTTCAGGAGTTCATGGCCATCCTTGAACTCACATAGTCTGAGGCCAGCCTAGGGTACTGTGTGTGTGTGGGGGGGGGGGGGGTCTTGGTATCTTATTTCTCCATTAAACCTCTAGCAGAAGCTGGACACCTTTAACCCTGACACTTGGAAGGCAGAGACAGTCAGATCTCTGGGAGTTCCAGGCCAGCCTGATCTACAAAGTGAATTTCAGAACAGCCAGGACTGTTACACAGCGAAACTTTGTCAAAAAAGCCTCTAGCAGGGCCCAAAACATTATTAATAATACAAAACCCAATGCTTTTCTCCCTTACACCAACTTCTATATTCCCCAAAACGAGGGTAAACCTTAGCATCTCTTTTTCTCACAGACCCACATCCAGTGATCTAGTTGACCCAACTTACACAGCAGATGCCAAAGTCAGCTATTTATTTAATTCCACAGGCAGTCCTTACTAGCCACCAGAAGCACACACTGAAACTGCTCTAATTACCGCCCGCCTGGCCTTTCCATCTCCACCCTCACCATCCCCAGTGTGCTCCCTCGTAGGCAGTAGGCAGCTATGGGGAAGTACCCAACCCTGTTCTAGAAACTCTTGGTCATTTCTGCTAACCACAAACTTTCGGCGTCTGTCAAACTGTTGCCTTTCTTCCCTCTGTAAACTGCCAACCAGGACCTATTTTTCTGTGTTCTTCGCCTTTGAGAACTTCTTGTAAAATGCATTCGTGGCTGCTCTGTGAGTACTTTTCTCTGAAAAGTCGCTGGTGGTATGCTTAACAGACTCTACGTTCAGCCTGATTCCAGTGGTGGTCCTCCCCACCTTTCCGCCTATCAGAGGTCCACAATCAACAAGCCGGGCTGGGATGATCTTTTGCTTGTGGGCAAAGCCAGACACCCACAGATGGCGACTCCGGGGACCCTGTGAACTAAAGCCAAGCGTGGAGCCCCCGAGCCTCTTGATGTAGGTTACAGAGCAAGAAAGACCCAGGCTCCGGAAGGCTGACACACTAGCGGCGAATTACAGCTAGGCCCTCGCATTCTCTCTATGCCCTTTCTATTACAGCACAGAGCCTTCTAGGATAACTTGCTACGGGATGCAAAGCGGAGCCACAGGGAAACCGGAAGTCCCGCCCATTCACTGCCGCTGTTGGGATTTGAACCAGTTCTCTTGAGGTTTCATTGGTTCAGGGTCCTCGAACAAAGCCACACTATTTCCCATAAACCATCACGGCGCCGTTTGGTCGTTGCCACGGTGATAGTAAAATAACCAGTCTCTTCGGCCGCTCTGCGCCCTGGGTTGTGTCACCAGATAGTTGCAGCGAGGAAGTTTCCGGGGGTCGCGGGAACCGAAGTGGAGAACGCTAGCGTCAAGGACGTTGGACCAAGATGGGAAGTCTTAGGATGTCATGACCGGACTCCAGATCATCTTGGACAGACCTAGGTCAGGGAAGATCTGAGCCTCTGCAGATAGGGATAACTGGGAACTGAGGTGACCCAATGGGCTCCCTTCATTTACTCCAGAATGAGAGAGCACAGAGGTCTGCTTTCCCTAAGTATGGAAGGCACACTGTGTAAGATGGCGTATGGCAGCGACATAATCTGACAAAGGACAGAGACAGAATAGAAAGTGTAAAATAGCTCCTCAAAGCTTCCCGCATCTTTTGGGGGGGGGGGCATTCTCCCCTGAGGGATAGTGAAACTTACGTTTCAGTTTCAGTTGCCATAATCTGATGGTTTCCTCACAAGCATTTTTTTGACTTCAAGTTTTTCATGAGTGAGTCCGTTTACTCAGAAGAAAGGCTCTAGCTCAGGGCATTCCCACACTGGCTACCTTTTTAAGATCTTTCAGTGTGACTTTTCTGGTACTGAAACTGCGGCTTTGATTGAAGGTGCTCCTAAGTCCAATGCACTTGGAAAGCTAATCTCTAGCATGTCTTTCCTGGTGCTTGGATAGGTTAGAGCTGTAGGGAAAAACTTTTCCACATTTGCTGCAGTGATTAGGCTTTTCTCCTGTGTGGATTCTCTGGTACTGACTGGGGATGGAGCTTTCCCTAAAGACTTAACCACACCAGCCACACTCAAGGCCTTTTTTCAGTATGAACTTCCCGGTGGTTAGCAAGGTTAGATCCATAACTGCTTCCCTGCATTCACTACATTTATTTGAAAGGCCTGTCTCCAGTGTGAACCTTTGGGTGCTGAATGAACACAGAGCTTTGGCAGAAGGCTTTTCTGCATTAAGAGCTTTCATAGAGCTTTTGGTTGTCATTAACATGATTTGAATTCTCCAGATCATTCCCACATGTTGGGCATCTGAAGTGTCTTTCCTCACAGTGTATTGTCAGGCGGTCAAGGAAAGCAAAGACCTTCTGGAAGCATGTTCCACAGACACTGCATTTGAAAGGCTTCTATGCATCACAACTCCTGCCTGTTTCTTGTGGCAGAAGACCAAGGTGGGAAGGCAACTCTGTTCTCTTTACTGGGGATGACCTGCTGGGCATCAGGGCCTTTGAAGATGACTTTTTTTTTTTTCTTTTTTGTTTTTCAAGACTGGCTTTCTCTGTGTAACTGCCCTGGCTCTCCTAGAACTTTCTATGTAGACCAGGCTGGTCTCAAACTCACAGAGATCCACCTTCCCTGACTCACAGTGAAGATGTCTTTCTCATCCTTCAAGCACATGCAAGACTTTTTTTTTGTTTGTATTTGTCTTTCAAGGTTGTTCTATGTAACAGCCTTTATAGATCAGGTTGGCCCTGAACTAGAGATCTTCAAGCCTCTGCCTCCTAAGTGCTAGGATTAAAGGCATGTGCCACCACTTCCTGGCATACGATGGATTTCTTAGCATCATACTTTTTCTTTAGCCAATGGAAGTTCACACTGACCCAAATGCTTCTGCCACGTGTCCCTCATGTATATGGCTTCTGTGGAAGTTGTATTCTCTTATGTTCATCGAAATTCAAAAAGATTTTAAGACTGGGCCACACATAACACAGGTATAGATCTTCTAGCTTGTCTTTTCGGCCCCAAACTGAACATTTCTACAAAAACAAACTACTCAGAAAAGGCTTTCTCCACTCAGTGCCGGAAACCTAAAAGAATGTATGCACCAGGAAAGCATCTGTGGGAGTTTTGTTGGAAATGGGCAGCCTAGTTTTGTATGTTTTTTTTCCCTTTATTTTGTCTCAAACAGTGTCTCATCTATACTCCAGAAGTGTTTTCATCTAATGGTGATTCTCCTGCATCTATCTCCAAAATTCTTGGGTTACAGGTGTGCATCATCACTGAGCTTGTGGGCATCCTCTTTACAAGCACAGATGCTGCCAGGTATGGTGGCATATGCCTTTAATCCCAGCACTCTATGAGTTAAAAGCCAGCTTGGACTATCAGTGTTTCATGCCTGTCAAGGTAACATAATGAGAACATGTCTCAAAAAAAATGAGCAAGCATTCCAGGCAGTGGCAGTGTATGCCTTTACTCCCAGCACTCTGGAGGCAGTGACAGGTGGATCTCTTGAGTTCAGGGCCAGCCTCATCTACAGAGAAAGATCCAGAACAGCCAAGGCTACACAGAGAAACCCTGTCTTAAAAACAAATCGAACAAACAAAAAAACTAAACAAGGGTTAGAGACATGGCTTAGTAGTTAAAAGTACTAACTCTTCCACTGGACCTGTGTTCAGTTCCTAACACCCACATGAAAGAGCTCACAGTCATCTAGAACTTCATTTCCAGGGAATCCATCCTTTCTTCTGGCCTTCTTAGGCACCAGGCACTCCAGTGGTACAAAGTCATACATGCAGTCAAAACACCCACACACATAAAATAATTTTAAAATTTATGCAAACAAACATAAGTACACCTCTAACATATACAGACAGAAGAGCCATCGGAACAATCCTTGCTTGAACAGCCACAGAAGGGGAGGGCTCAGAACACAGAGATAGAGTTCTGGCAAAGAAGGACTCGACTCACAACTCAGCTTTCCACAGAAGTCATCACAGGCAAAGTGGTATGTACAAGCTCAGGAAAATTCACTTACTCAAGCACGTGACTTACCTTCATCTAGGGAATGGAAGTTAGAGTAGAGCCAGGCATGGTGGCACATGCCTTTTATCCCAGCATTTGGAAGACAGAGGCAGGCATATCTTTGTGAGTTTGAAGCTAGCCTGATCTACAAATCTACAAAGTGAGTTCTGTAGGACAGCCAAGGCTACACAGAGAGAAACCCTGTCTCAAAAAAAAAAAAAAAAAAAAAAAGAACAAATTATCCAGAAAAGAAGGAAAGGCAGGACTAAATGGCCACTGGCCTCTGCAACTAGATACTAGTGGATACATAAAAGAAACCATGCTGGGCAAGGGTAGTGAATGCCTTTAATTCCATCACTTGGGAAGCAGAGGCTTGGTGGGGATATGTTTTAAATTTAATAAAAACCAGTCTGAGATATCAGAGGGATCTACCCAGAGCCATTCTAGGAGGATCAGAGAGTGGTAACTCGCTCCTTTAATTTAGCCACAGGGAATATCCTGGAGTGGTGACCTATGCCCTTAATCTGAGCAAATCTGAATTTGAGGTCAGTTTAGTTTACAGAGGGAGTTCCAGGCTCCCAGGAAGGCCGTGATGGTGCCAGGCCTTTAATCTTAACTTGGATGTGAAACAATTGGGTGAAGAGGGTATTTAAGGCAGGCATAGAAAGACAGAGCAGGCAGAAAAAGCCACGAGGATCGAGGCTGAGGAAGCTGGAAGACAGCTGGGTGAGATCTGGCTGTGGTGTTTACTTTCTGATATCTCAGCCTTTCCCTGAGATCTGGCTCTGAATTTCCTTTATTCGTGCAACAGAGGCAAGCATATCTCTGTGAAGTCTGGTCTACAAGCAAGTTCCAGGACAACCAGAGCTGTCTTAAAAACAAACAAATAAACAACAACAAAAAAAACCCCACTATGCTAACCCTGGTGTTACTCCTGCCTCCAGCTCCCCCTCACCAAGCCTCCACTCCCTGTTGTGACTAGAGACACATCTGTCTTGTCAAGACCACAGGGTTTTGTTTGTTTTTTTTTTCCTTTTTTTTTTTTTTTTTAACCATGCTCCAAGTGTGAAGTCACGCGTTTCTTGGAAGATACAAATCACTGGAAGGTAGATTGGTGGCTAGCTTTCACTTAGGGCAACCCACCATCTGACATACCAGGTAGATCTCATTTTTGCAACCAGGGGTAAGAATGTAGTTCATTTTTACAATGCTAAGCTGAGAATATAGCTCAATGGTCGTTTGAGGTTCAAGGCCCTGGGTTTGCACCCCAACATAGAAAAAAAAAGTTTCTTGCAAATAAACTAGAAAGTTACCCTCAAAAGAAAACCTCTGGAGAATGTCTCATAAAATTTGTGCAGTGGTCCTCACATGTAGTAACCATGTCTGCCATTCCAGGCATAGCCAGTCTCCTAGTCTCCTAGAATAATCATCTAATAGGGAAAAGGGGGTGGCAGCACTGAGTGTGGTAAGCCTTTAATCTTGGCACTCAGGAGGCAGGTGGGTCTTTGTGAGTTCAAAGCCAGTCATGAATATACAATGATAACCTGCCTTTTTTTTTTTTTTTTTTTTTTTTTTTGAGGAAGGGCAGAAGAAAAAAAAAAAAGAAGAAGAAGGTTGCTGCTAGATATAGTGATTCATACCTCAGAACTCGGAAGGCCGAAGTAGGAGGATTGTAAATTCGAAACCAGCTTGGGCTACAGAGTAAAACCATGTCTCTTAAAAAAAAAAAAAAAAAAATTAAGTAAAAACAAAGAACCTAGGGCATTAAATCAGCCTAGATGGATTCCAGCTACCAGACCTAGATTTCCAATCCAGATTTCTTCCCAGAAAGGCTTTAGCATCAAGGCTCTTGGGAAAGAGCCACAGGCTACACCTATGGCCTAGTTCTGCACACACAGCTAGTACATATGAAGCAGCAGCTCCCATGTTCCCGCTGTCAGCTTCAAGAGGTCTAAATGTTCAACAACTGGGTTGGGGCTGGGAGTTCCTATACATAGAACCCCAGGTTTTGGCACCAGTGAAAGGAAAAGTCATCAGCTCAGGACCCCTGAGACCAAGTTGGCAGCGGAAGGGAAATTTATTTGCCCCAGAGGTAGAGAGGGCAAGGGTAAGGGACAAAGACAGGAGAGAGAGGTAGAGAGGCAGGAGTATTTGTCCCAGGGGAAAAAAGGATTACCTCTGGATAGAGAGGAGACAGATGTGGCACATAAAAAAAAAAAAAAAGTTGCAGTTAAAAGGTACTAGGGGTAACCCTATGTTAGGATGATGTGCTTAATTTTAATTGGGTATGTTAGTTAGATGAGCCAAAGGAGGCTTTTGATTGCTGGACCTCAGAAGGGATTGCCCAAATAAGGGAATAGGCCTTGGGGGCTTTCAGAATGTAATCCAGTGGTTTTTTAGCAAGTATGGGGGATAAGGGCAAGGCCTGCCAGAGCCACAAGTTGGAGTGGGCTAAAGTCCCTTCACCCAGCAACCAGTACTTCTTTTATGACTCTCCTACTTTATCAGTTCTCTACTCAGCCACTTAGAACCAGGACCCGGGCTTCTAGGTACTGCATGATGTCCCCTTACCTGCCACAGCATACATCTCTCCTATATACATCTCTCCTCGTGCGCTATTCAAAACCCCGCCTTATTACTTCTGCCACAAGCTAACTGAGCTATACCAACAATCTGGCAGACAACCAGGCACCATGGATAATGGTTTTAAAAAGCTTAGAAGTCCAAAAAAAAAAAGGCAAAAAAGAAAAGCAAACCTCACCCACAATCTTTGACTGCACCATCAACCCACCTTTGTCCCAGCTTGCCTCAGCTTCCATCCCTGAGACCTTAGTCACCCTTTAGACATTTCTCTCACACATATACCTTCTGTAAGTGTTATGGCTTGAATGGGAAAGGTACCCTGGTAGTTGGGAGACAAGGAATACCAGAAAGTCAGCCACACAACAAACCTCACACAAAAGATTGGTTAAGAAAGGAAAAACTCAAGAGGGTGGCTACCTCTGCTCTGGAGAGAAGCAGCAGAGAACTGAATGGGACACACGGTTTATATATTGTTTGGGCAAGGGGGTTCCAGCTTGGAGATTTCCAGGATGAGGATTGGTGGAATTTCAAGTCCAGAGCTTGGGCTTTTTAACTAAGAGTGTTGTGGTGTGCCTATAAGCAGAGGACTGGGATGGATGGTAGAAGCAGACTCAGGGGTCTGCCTTGGCCACACTGGAAGCCTGTGTTGTAGAAGATACTGTTTAACAAATAAGAAAAAGAAGTAAGTGATGGTTGTTGCTGGACCTGTGAGCTTGGAGGTAGGAGAAATAAAATTTTGCCTCTATGGTCAAGTTAGTTAGATTTTATGGTGTGGAAATAAGAATGGAATCATTAGGAATGTGCCCATGGAGTCTGTCCCCAGTAACTAAGAAGGCAGAAGTTACATAGAATCGTTATGGTTCTCCCCTTTTTCCTCACGTGCACAAGCATCGATCTTGGGCAGCCAGAGGGAGCTTGGGAATGTATGGGCTTTGACCCACCTATGGCTCCCCCTTCCTTTGATAGTTCTTCAGACTACCACTCTACCCTGCCTCCTTCTCCCTCGACATAGTGATCCTGAACACTTGCAAGTTCTGCTTTGCTTTCAAGTAATTGCACAAGCCTATGCATTCAACAGCTTTCTTTACTTTACTGCTTTTTATGGGAACCCTACACATAACGCACAGTGCGAGTTTGGGGACCTTAAGCCTGATGTGAATCCCAGGAGCAAGACAGGACAGCGAGAAGAGGGAGGAGGGTACTCCACACACCCCTTTCCGGTTAAAGGCCCTGGAAACGAAGTGCCTGGGAGGTGTGAGTGAGACCCTCGAGGACACTCGATTCACTTGCACCGAGTCCTTCAGCGACCTGGCTCCTAAGCTTCGGCCATAGGAACCCGGGTATGGCCTGAGGGCTCAGCAGTTCCCTCACTTTACCGTGAGCGGATCGTCATGCTCGGGCACTCGAGGCCCTGGGCACCACTTTCAGGACTGCGGGGCCGAGGATGGAAGGCACCGGCTATCCTTTCTGGGATCCTGAGGAGGTGCCTACTAAGCGCAAAGACAGCGCTATAGGGCCACGTGAGCAGTGTGCACCAACATGAGCAGTGTGCAAAGTAAACGTCTGCAAGGCCATGGCAGGAAGTCACGCCTCCGCCGCACACGTGGTCGCGTGAAGATCCGGGCTGTGGATGGCTCAGATTCTATGAGCCTCACAGCCTGCTGGTAATTGTAGTTTCAACTCGGCATCCGGCGGGCAAGGAGCAAGCTTTGTTTTTTCCATGGCAACGCCCAGGCTGCCCTGCAGAGGGAGTTAAAAAGGGAGTCCCGAAATAAAACATGGCATCGATGCAGATTAACTTTTATTTGGGGCTTTCCTTTTAGAGCTACCCAGCAATCTCCCAGTGCCCTGAGCTCCTTTGTTTAATAACATGGAGTGCCCTTCTGATTCAGCGGATTCTGACCCCAAACGTTTTAGCATGTTGAAGAACTTGCTAGCAATTCAACTTAACAGGCAGGTCTCCCCTGATACTAAATCTGGTTTGGTTTCAGCATTCAGGCTTCGGTGAACCTCCAAGGAATTCTGAGCTCACATAGAAGTTGCTACAACTTGTAGTCTGATGATGGACTTTGGATATTACAAACTTGCTTTTAAGTTTGTGTGCATGCGTGCGCACACGCGTGAATGTATGTGTGTCTCTCTGTGTGTGTTATATGTGTGTAAGGTGTGTGTAGAGGTACACATGCTCTTGAAGGCAAGAATAGGACATTAGGTGTCCTTTCAGTCCTGTTGCCTTAAGACAGAGTCTCTCACTGAACCTGCAATTCATGATTTTCACTAGGCTGGCTGTTCAACGAAATCTGAGATTCTTTATCTCCATCCGCCCATACCTGCCCAACTCCCAGAACTATAACCAGAGGAAGCTAATGAACAGAGGTGGCTAGGATCCCAAATGAGCTCTTTACTATCTGTATGATCGAGACAAGCAGACCCTTAAGCTAATACAGGTAACGTATCTCTAGAACTCATCTTGGAATAAAAGGCATATATCCTCCGTTGAGTTTCAATGTAATTACCCTTCCTTGTGCAATGGGGATTGTATTACACCAGGGAACTTATTTTCACACTATACTGGGCTTATATACATTGGGAACAAGCTGCCTAATAATAGATTCCCAGAAGTCTGATGTAAGTAGATGAAGGCAATCTGCACTGAGTTTTCATTCTTATGCCTTCCAGTGTTTTCTTTCCTCTATGACACCTTCAGGGACCCCCTCATCCTAAAACAAGGACACGATTGCCGTTCCTGGAACAAGCAGTACAGGCCTTTGTAGTTAAGATTGCAAGTGGTGCATAGCCCAGTCCTTGAGAAACAGAGGTTTAACAAGGTAGTGGTGGCTCATGCCTTTAATCCCAGCAATTGGGAGGCATAGAAAAGTGGATCTCTTAAGTTCCAGGCCAAGCTGGTTTACAGAGAAACCCTGTCTCAAAAAACAAAAACAAAACCCCCAAAGAAACATGTTTAATTATAAAAAGGAATGAGCCTACTTTTTCTTTACTGTAAGATGGCTTCTAAGTCTAAAATGTAAACAAGCTGGTTCTTCAGCTGTTGTGGTTTCGTTTTTTAAAGATTTATTTATTTATTATGAATACAGTGCTCTGCCTAAATCTATGTCTGCAGTATGCCTGCATGCCAGAAGAGGGCACCAGATCTCATTACACATGGTCGTGAGCCACATGGTGGCTCAGGATGTCTCCAAGAGCATCCAGTGCTCTTTAAACCTCGGAACCATCTCTCCAGTCTCTGTTTTCATTTTTTAAACATTTAATGTGTATGTAGCATTGCGTTCATGAGTTTATGTGTATTAAATATGTACAGGTATACTTGGAAACCAGAGGGTATTGAATCCCTTGACACTGGATTTATGAGCAGTTGGGAGAAGCCTGATGTGGGTGCTGTGAAGCAAAGCTGGGTCCTTATCATTAAGTGTTAAAGAACCAGAAAACGCCTCCATTTTTGGGCAAAAGTCCCTGAACCCCAGTTTGAAACAGGCCTGCCTGAGTTCTATTGTAGTACAAAGTACAAGCAGGAGATGGCCTAGGGGCTATCTGATAGCAGCTAATTAACCAAGGAATGCTCCAGTACTGGAGATAGCCTGGGGCCATTCAATAACTATAGAATGTCCCAACCTCGGAGATAGTCTAGGAAAAATAGGTTTGATAAGAAGCCGGCTAGATAACAGAGGAAATCTGGAAAGTCCCCCAAAACAAGCTAATCAGAATTGCATCAGTACTAAGACCCCTAGTTGATGTATAACCAGTGGTTTTGCCTTAAAAACCCAGTTTGCAGAGGGGCGGGTACCTCCTACAGCCACTGCCATGCCTGTGTGCCAGACAAGATCCTTGTCAAGACTTGCATTTTTAAATAAACTTTGCTTCTGCATTTCGGAGAGTTCGCTTCTCTAGTGGTCTCTTTGGGGGTCTTGTGACCAGGGCACAACAGTGTCAAGCCATCTCTAACTCCTTGTATTGTATTTTGAGAAAGGGCCTCACTATTTAGCCCTGGTTGGCCTGGAAATACTTTGTAGACCAGGCTGACCTCAAACTCAGAGATCTGCTTGGCTCTGCCTCCCAAGTGCTGGGATTAAAAGCATGTGCCACCACCCCTATCTCATCGTGACGTTAAAAAAAAAAAGATATTTATTTTATTTTATGAGTGCTCTATCTACATGTATGACTTTATGCCAGAAGAGGGCATCATCCCACTTTAGATGGTTGTGAGCCAACAGGTGATTCCTGGGATTGAACTCAGAACCTCTAGAAGAGCAGTTAGTACTCTTAAGCTTCAACTCTCATTATGACATTTTATATATACTTTTTCTTGTTGAATCTCTGCCCTACTCCTATATCCCACTGACCTTGATTCTTTACAAGACTGGGGTCTGGGGCTGTAAAGCGAAGTCAAAACCCTTTTGGGAGGCACATAGAGGAATTTGGCAGTGCTGGGCTTTGGGATGTTTTCTCGTTGTATGGCCGTGACTGGAATGGAGGTCATAGTTCAGGCTGACCTATAATTTAGCTGCGATCCTCTTGCCTTTGTCTCCTGAGTGCTAGCTTTAAAAGAATGCATCACCACATCAGGCTCAGATTGGGTTTGGGATCTGGATCTTGTTTAAAGCTGTTGGGTTCCTCCTTTAAATTATTTATTTATTTTTATTTCATGTGCGTGTATTAGCCTCCATGTATGAGAAGTCGGATCTTCTAAAACTAAAGTTACGGGCAGTTGTGAACTGCTGCTAAGTCGGTGCAGGGAATTGAACCTGGGTCCTCTGGAAGTTCAGCTATTGCTCTTAACCACCTCTCCAGCACATACACACACTACCACAAAGAGAGATACATTCCATACCTTTTCCACACATCTTTTTTGTTTGTTCCGATGTGTAATAGCCTTGGCTATCTTGGATCTCACACTGTAGTAAACCAGGCTGGCCTTGAACTCAAAAAATCCATTTGTTTCTGCTTCCCAAGTGTTGAGTCTAAAGGCATGAGGTATTGCTCTATCTCAAGGCACGGTTCCTGTTATGCTTTCTCTTTTGCGCTTCTGGTTAGTGTCTCCTGACACCGGAAACCGCGACTGCATCTTTAGTTATTTGGTCCAGGCAGTCGGTCAGGGCTGGGGGAGTCGGGGAAAGGATGCTTGGCTGTAGCCATGGTTACTGGGAAGGCACCGCCTGTCATTCAGGCAAGCCAGCAGGAACTACGTTTACCCCAGCATTGGTCGTGTGCACTGGCCAAGGCGAGGCGGGGAGGCGGGGCTTCCGGCTGTCTAAATTGTCAGTTTACAGACCGGCTTCGGGCTACACCGGTGATCCCGATTGGTGCGTGAGGGACCGGGCCGACTCTGCACTCTCCAAGAGGTTCGGGAGAACCAAGACTAGGGCAAGTGAGGACGGTACTCGCAGCTGCCGGCTTCAGGCCGTGGCTCAGCACACGTCGGCTCCTCAAGCCGGCGGTCCCTCCTCCGAGCCTCAGTTTCCCCGGTTGATTCATAGGCAACGGTTGAGACTGTCAGGGCCGTACCCGGAGCTACGTACTCTCCATCCCCCAGCTGCAACCCTTCAGCAGTCCTGTGGGCGTGTAACGCCCTTGTTTGATCGGGAAACTGAGGCCCCGGCGGGCTGCGCGAGGCCGTGGGCGGGGACGGGCTATGCCAGGGTCTCCCGCCCGCCGTGCCCCGCGCCCACCACAGATTCCGAAGGCAGCAGCAACCTGGCCACCGACAGATACAATGCCGGTGAGTGTAAGGATCCTTCCACCGACCCATCAGGCATCCTGGCTCGCCCTGTTGCTCTGCTGTGAGTAGGGAAGCAGTTGTTTCCAACACCATAGCCCAGGTCAGTAGGGCTGGCCGGTGTGGAAGCCTCACTTGTGATAGTCAAGAGGGTAAGGGCTGGAAGAAAGTTAAAGGGATGGACCCACACGTACAAAAGCAAAGGGGAGACTTTTATAGTTTGAAGGCAGTGTCTCTGATTTTGAGGCAGGCCTCAAGTTAGCTATGTAGCCAAGAATGGTCTTGAACTTAGGATGGTCCTCCTGCCTCCGCTTCCCAAGTGCTGGGTTTGCAGGCATTCACCACCACACCCAGTTTATATGTTACTGGGGGTAGAAGCTGAGGCTTTGTGCATATCATGCAAATACTACAAACAGAGCTATATTGCCAGGCTGGAACTTAGCAATTTAAATGTAGGTCTTGTGTGGCTGAAATATCAGGCGGAAGAGTTGAGACTTTGTCCCAAAGGCATTGGAAGATACCAAGTGCTTTTAACGTAGCCTAGACAGTTTCCCAGTTAGAATGTTTTAAAAGATTTTTATTTCTAATTATGTGCATTTGCCTGTGGGTATATGCACATGAGTGTCAGTTCCCCTGGAGCTGAGTAACAGGCACTTGGGAGCCGTCTAATGGGGATACTGGGAGCTGAAATCATGTCTTCTAGAAAAGCAGCCAACACTCTTAACCACTGAACCATCTTTCTGACCCCAGGTTTTTTTTTTGTTTTATTTTAAGACAGCCTCACTATGTAGATCTAGCTGGTCCACAACTTGATATGTAGACCAAGCTGGCCATGAATTCACAGAGATCCATTTGCCTTTGCCTCCTGAATGCTAGGATTAAAGGCATGTATCACCACACCCAGCCCCTCAATTAGGACTTTAAGAGCATCCTATCTTTTTCTGAGTGTGGAAAACACATGGAGGAAGTATCATTATGCAGAACAAAGGCTATTACCCCCAAAGTCCATGGGAATAATGTGGGTCCTGGACCAGATTAGTAATGGTAGTGGTTGAAGTGACTGAATTATGGGTAAATAGGCTGATGCATCAGGTTTGAATGTGAACCAGTGTTGTGATTAAAGAACTCTCACTTGTCAGCTTAAGCATCTGGGAAGATGGAACTACTGTAGACGTAGAAAAGATCAAGAGTGTGTGCTGACCCAGAGTGGACTGGTTTGTTGGGCCTAAAGTGATAGATGTCCAGCTAAATAATCCTGGTGTCTTGAACTAGGACCTGAGAATTGAAGGGGGAGCGTTTCAGAGGCTTGATCAGGGGTGGTCACTTAGGAGTTGAGAGCAATGAAGAAAGGCTTTCTGGTGCCTATGGTTGTGAGGAAAAGAACCCAGCAGGTGGCTGAGCAAGGGAAGGAGCTGATGAAGAGCAGAAAGGAAATGGAACATTGGTAGGAAAGGATTGATGGTCTGTCTATCAGGTTGATGAGGCAACTCCCTCCTCCCACCCTACACCCACCCCTACCTCCATAGCAGTGACTGGGATTATTTACTTATGTTTATTCCAAAGGACAAATTTCTCTCTCTCTCTCTCTCTCTCTCTCTCTCTCTCTCTCTCTCTCTCTCTCTCTCTCTCTCTCTCTCTCTGTGTGTGTGTGTGTGTGTCTGTGTGTGTGAGTCCTGGCTGTCTGACTGTCCTGGAACTGGCTCTGCACACCAAGCTCCAGAGATCTGCCCACCTCTGCCTCCCAAGTGCCGGGACTAAAGCTGTGTACCGCCATCACCCAGCTATTGTGTTTATGATTTGAGACAGGATCTCTCTACATAGCCCTGGCTGTCCTGGAACTCACTGATGGAGACCGGGTCCACCTTGAACTCACAGAGCTACTCCTGCCTCTGCCTCCTGAGCCAGTATGACAAGGAAGGAAAATGGGTGTCTGAGAAGCATCAAAAAGCCATTAGGACAAGGAACTGGTTCCTGCCTCACACAGCCATGGCATAGATACTGTCTTATTCTTGCTGTTGTAGGGTCTGATGGCCTTTGAGGACGTGGCTGTGTACTTCTCTCAGGAGGAGTGGATGTTCCTGGATGCAGCCCAGAGGGCCCTGTACCGACATGTAATGCTGGAAAACTTCGCACTTGTAGACTCCATAGGTAAAGCCCTGAATCCTCCATTGGAAGCAAAGTTGGGACCAGGTATGGCAGCCAGCTGAAGGTACCAGGTTTGGGGGCAATTACAACAGTCCCCTCTCCTCCATAGCTGTCTGAGCAGCGCCCTCTTTGTATAGGCCATGTGAGGAAGGCTGGGGCCCTGAGGTGCTGGCTAGCTATATTCTTCTCTGCCTGGGTTCTTGACCCTTCATTTGGAGCTGCTGACCAATGGTTCCTTATGGGCTGGCCCTGTGATCCTCTTGTATGGTATGACCTTTGGGTACCTAGATGACATGGCTGATATCCATGATAGCCTTCATCCTGCTCTGTGTCGGGACAGGACTGTCCTGAGCTGGGCCTAGCCTCATGTACCTCTTCTCCCTTAATAGGACTCTCTGTTTCACGGCCTCGTGTGATCATCCAACTCCAGCGTGGTGAGGAACCCTGGGTTCCCAACAGGACAAATACAGGCCCAGGCAGGAGCACCCACAGGAGACCCAGCCTTGGTGAGTTGGTCTCCACCTAGGATGAACTAAGGCCAACTTGGGGCTACTCCTTTCTCTCCTTCCTGGCATCACAGACACCTCCCTTTCCTGTCTCAACCTAGGTCCCTTCGCTTCCCGAATCCTTTTCTCATCCTGTGGCCTTTCCTGCCCTTAAAGGAAAATTTTGAAGGGCACAGCTGCTGCCGTCCATGCAGGAAAAGACTCCTTCCTTCACCTGGGCTGGGTGGCTTCACTTTCCACATGGGGCTGTCACATGTGCAGGGTCATCCCTTCTTCCCAACTGTCGTTTGAGCACTTCTGGTCTGGCTATTCCTGGCACTGAGCACACAGCATCAGCCAGGACACTGCTGTGTAGTGTAGGGATAATGCCAGGGAAAAGCAGTTAGCAAACAAGAAGTAGTGGACAGACTCAAGGGATGAGCACGGGGAGAAAGCAGACTATAGAGCATGTGCTTGAGAGGAAGGCCATTAGGACAGCCAGCGCAGAGTCATGAGGGCCACTGCTGTCAGCTCTTCTCGACCAGCTTCCCCCAGGGCCAACTACACCTCTGGTTTTCTCCCGATTCTTCAAGTTCATAGGGTCCCAGTGACTGCCCAGGCACTCTGCTGTGGTCACTTCCTGGCCGGATGACCCAGGTAACTATCTTTCATCTGCCTTCAGGATCCAACTACAAAGCAAGGGATAGACATGTGTCTAGAGATGCAACACTTCCAGGGGCCACCTGTGTTGGTTCTGATGGGATACTGACCAGTGTCCTTCCTCCTGCTGGTGCCTACCCTGATGCAAAAATCTTGGAGGAACACCAGAGCGCCTCCCCATCTCTGCAGAGGAAACCTACGGGGGTATCCGTGATCTACTGGGAGCAGCTACTGCTAGGGTCCAGCAGAAATGAGGCCACCGTCAGTCTGCGACTGACCTCTCCAGTGGGAGTTCCTGAAGATGGTTCATCCAGAGTGAAAGCGTTTTCTGACCTCCTGGCCCCAGGGAAGCAGGCACGGGTCGCAGAACATCAAAAGCCAGAAATGCAGCTAAGCCCTGGGAGAGTCTTCCAAAGCATTCCAGACCTCCATGGAGCTGAGGAGGGACGTGGAATTAATGGTGCTTGGCATGAATCTCAGAGAGACCCCGGTGTTCTTGAGGCCCCAATATGGGACGAGTTGGGGGAGGCCCTCCAGGCTGGCCCAGGTCTTCTCTCTGGGGACAAAACTTTTGAATGCAGAGCATGCAACAAAGTGTTCGTGAAGAGCTCGGACCTCCTCAAACACCTGCGCACACACACGGGAGAGCGTCCGTATGAGTGTGCCCAATGTGGTAAAGCCTTTAGCCAGACATCACACCTGACTCAGCACCAGCGCATCCACAGCGGGGAGACGCCCTATGCATGTATGGTGTGTAGCAAGGCCTTCCGACACAGCTCCTCGCTCGTGCGCCATCAGCGCATCCACACTGCCGAGAAGTCCTTTCACTGTAGCGAGTGTGGCAAGGCCTTCAGCCACGGTTCCAACCTCAGCCAGCACCGCAAGATCCATGCGGGAGGACGCCCCTATGCCTGTGCTCAGTGTGGCCGCCGCTTCTGCCGCAATTCGCATCTCATCCAGCATGAGCGCACCCACACCGGGGAGAAGCCCTATGCCTGCTCCCTCTGTGGTGCAGCCTTCAGTCAGGGCTCCTCGCTCTTCAAGCACCAACGCGTGCATACTGGAGAGAAGCCTTTCTCATGCTCACAGTGTGGCCGTGCCTTTAGCCACAGCTCCAACCTCACCCAGCATCAGCTGCTGCACACTGGTGAACGACCCTTTCGATGCGGGGACTGTGGCAAGGCCTTTGCCAAGGGTGCAGTGCTGCTCAGCCACCGGCGCATCCACACGGGTGAGAAGCCCTTCGTGTGCACACAGTGTGGCCGTGCCTTCCGTGAGCGTCCCGCCCTCTTCCATCACCAGAGGATCCACACTGGAGAAAAGGCCCTTCGGAGGCCCAGGGGTGGCATGCACTCCCAAGCCAGGTCTCTAGAGGTATCCATAGATGGTACACCTCCCAAGGCCACCTTAAGCCCAGCAGCGGTCCCAAAGCTAGCTGAGGCCTGAGGTCACAGCTGTGCCCTACCTTGCCTTCTCTGATTCCTTTTCACTCACTGTTGAAAAGCCTGTATTCTCAGCAAATTCATTGAGAAACCCTGTGAGGAATAAGGACTTGCTAGTCAGTTCTATTTACACAGGACAAAGTCTGCTGTTCAGCCACAATTCACACCTATACCGTGAAAGAAGTCATTCTGGAGAGGCATCCAGAGTAAGCCTGTAACCTGCCCCCTACCACGACTGGTGTAGCAGACAAGGACTGCCCCCAGAATCAGTGGGTAACCCACAGAGGTTATCTCCATGTTTATGCTATGTCCCTACCGAGGCTATGAAAACAGGAAAAGAACAGGCAGTAGGTAGAGATGGCCGAAGAAATCAGCCTGTGCTCAAACTAGCAGCTGGAGATACACACTCAGAGTTCAGTGCATTCACAGTTTCCTTGGTGCAAGCCTCAGGCAAATAAATGGTTTGTTGCTGAACCTCGGCTGTCTCCTCTGGGAAAATAAAGAGGGGAGATTTGGGTCAATGGAGGGGAGTATTAACAAATATTCTAGGGCACTGGCTGCTCTTCCAGAGGTCCTGAGTTCAATTCCCAGCAACCACATGGTGGCTCAGAGCCATCTATAGTGTGTCTGGTGCCCTTTTCTGGAATGCAGTACAGGCAAACATACATGCAGGCAGAGCACTGTATACATAATAAATAAATCTTAAAAAACAAAACAAAACAAAACTCCAGCAACTGGATGTAGTAACACATACCTTTAAACCCAGTACTTGGGAGGCAGAGACAGGCATGTCTCTGTGGTCAGCCTGATCTACATAATGAGCTGACCCCCAACCAGAGCTACATAGTGAGACCCTGTGTAAATAAACAGGATTTAAATAAAGTCCAAGTAGACTCACTGCCAGACATGTGTTAGGTACTGCAGAGTAAACAACTTTATGGGTCTTGTATTGGTGGCTCTGCTTCAAAGGAGAAAATGAAGGAGCACCGTAGTGTGGCCTAGAGCATACTACAAGAACAAGAACTGAACTTAGATGGACTTCTGCAGTCTCCAACCACAATCCCTTCCTTCTAGTCTACCAGCCTTGTAGGGCTGGCATAACCTACCAGGAGGAAAGGGTGACCTGTACGGAAATATGGCTCTTAGCACTGTAAGACAGATCAAGGATGCTAATTCCTCATCAGCGTTCATTCCATTCTCTAAGCTTGTCATCAGCGGTACCAAAGCCCATGCTATATGAGCCTTTACATCTGAAGTGGTGGCAGTAACTTTAGAAGAGCAAATACCATGGGGTTGCTTGTTTTTTGCTGGGCTTAGCCATCGTGCACACCCCTCCCCCACCCTCATTGTCCCCACCTTGGTTAGAAGGTAAAGAGCTGACCGAGCGGGAGGACTTAATATTTTCTATGACTTCTGGACTACCCTTGACAATATAAGGGTCCTGAATGGTGGGGACAGATGGGTGGGTGAGATTCCATTTGTTTCTTGGCGCCTTCATTAGACCAGGTCCCATTTGGACCTGAGGCCACATCACCAGGGAAATGGAGGCCTGGTGGCACTCAACTTTAATCCCAGCACACAGGAGGCAGAGGTAAGCAAATCTCTGAGTTTGAGGCCAGCCAGGCTACATAGAGAAACCCTGCCTCAAACAAAACAAAAAACAAAAAAAGAAAACAAAGAACTAGGTTTGATGATGCATGTCTGGAGTCCCCACCTCTGCAGTAAAAGGATAGTTTGAGGCCCTATTATTAAGAATGAATTAGCCAGGCATTGGTGTCACATGCCCTTAATATCAGCACCAGGGGGCAGAAGTAGATGGATCACTGAGTTCAAGGCCAGCCTGGTCTAGAGTGAGTTCCAGGACAATCAGGACTACACAGAGAAAAGAGGGGCTGGAGTGATTGCTCAGAGGTTAAGAGCACTGGCTGCTCCAAAGGTCCTGAGTTCAATTCTCAGCGACCACATGGTGGCTCACTACCATCTGTAACTAGATCTGGTACCCTTTTCTAATGTGCAGAGATACATGCAGACAGAACACTGTATATATAATAAATGAGCACTTAAGAAAAAAAAAGGAGTTAAGATACCTGACATTTTTAGCATAGAACAGCAACACTTGTCTTTACCTTAAAACAATGCAGATAGTATTAAATGGACAGACACCACATGCCACTGAAAGTTTCAGCCCTTGGCTTTAATCTGGGTTCTCAGAAGGGCCATAGGGTAGAGATACAGCTTGTCTGCAGCCAATGTAGGGTGGGGTCACTTAGAGCCCCTTGGTGGCCATAGGTGGGTGGGGGGAGCCAGGAGACCTGAGTAGAGTGGGACTGCCCCAGAGCAGCAGTTCTGTAGAAAGATGAGCCTTTGTGGATCAGACCATGGGAGGGAGAAGGTAAAAGACCAGGGCAGTGCTGCAGTGGCACCTGCTATTGAGGCTGAGTTCGTATGCAAAGTTGACTGCAGCCCTGTGGGAACTCCAGCGCCATCACCTCAAGAACCTTGCAGGCACAGTGGTGCATACCTGTAACCCTGGCACTTGGGAGGCTGAGATAGGAGGATCTGAAGTTAGAAGGCCAGACTTGACTGCACAGCAAGTTTGAGACCTGTGTGGGGCTACAGAGACAGTTTGAAAAAAAGAAAAAGGTCAGATGTGTTGATACCTTTCATCCCAGCACTTAAGAGACAGAGACAAGCAAGTCTACATAGCAAAGGCTAGAGCAGCTGGGGCTACATAGTGAGACCTTGTCTCAACAGCGCCCCCCCCCCCAAACCCAACCCATCTTACAGCTTTCCTCTATACTTAAAACGTGCCTACCCTTATGTAGTGGAAACAGATACATCTGTCCACTAAACCTCATTAGTTCACGCAAAGAGGGGTATTGTACAGGACTCAGCTGCCCGAGACCCTATAAGGGCAAATTCTCTGAGCTAGACCTCCTGATACCCAATAGGCCTACTCAGCTCCTCTTGGATGAAGCTGTGCAATACCAGGATATCTGTTGAGCAATGAGTTTCCCAACAGTCACAGGAAACTTGAAGAGATGTTCTGAGCCTTCCTGACCCCTCAGGCTGGGTACCACTTTCTCTTCCTCCCCAGCCTCCTCTATGTGTGTTCCTATTGCCTTTTAGTTCTACCCTCCTTGAATCTACCCCTTCCAATACCCAGAACTGTTGGGTATTCTTCTATGCTTGGGCTTCCAACTATGGCTATTTTGCTTGGTCCCTCTTAACAGGCTGTGACTGTAAAAATGTCCTGGGGGCTCTTGCTCTTTAGTTTGGTAGCTCCTGCCTATATTCTCAACACTGGGAAAAACTGAAACTGGAAGATAAAGAGTTAGAAACCAAACTACAATGTAGAAGCCCTATCTACAGAAAAGAAAAGAAGAAAGAAAGATGGATGGGTGGATGGAAGGCAGGCAAGAAAGAGAGAAAAAGAAAGAGAAAAGAAAATCCACGTATCACGCGCCTTTAATGCCAGCACTCCTGAGGCAGAGGCCAGTGGATCTCTGAGTTTGAGGACATCGTGGTTGACAGAGCTAGTTCAAGAACAGCCAATGCTGAACAGAGACACCCTGTCTCAACAAATCAGAAGGAGAAAAAGATAAACAAACCAAACATGTTCTTAGCTCACATGGGTCGTCGGGTAACAGCGAGGAAAGAGATGATGGCGTTGGCTCTTGGAAGCCAGGAGTAGATGGTCATCCCCGATTCAAGGGAAACCAAACACTGAGCTGACAGGGGTCTGTCTCATGATTTTCCGGGGCAGACATAAAGCTACACTCCCTAATTAGGGAGAGAGAATACACAAAAGAAAAATTCCCAAATCTTGCTTGGCAAATGAGTTTATTGGGATTATAAGAACATGGGTGACTGAAGAGCACCAATCATTTTTTACCTTAAAATTCAGATTTTTTTTTTTCCAAGACAGGGTTTCTCTGTGTAACACTGGCTCTCCCGGAACTTGCTCTGTAGACCAGGCTGGCCTCAAACTGAGATTCAGCTGCCTCTGCTTTAAAGTGCTGGGATTAAAGGCGTACACCACAACCGCTTGACTGAAATTCAGCATTTGTAAGATCACACACAGTTGGACAGAAAGGACTAGTGACTGAAATGTCTCCCCATTCCATCAGAAAATGTCAGTACTCCAGTTTCATAGACCATGTGCTGAATTCTGTTTTTTTACCCTAACAGCAAGTTAAGTAGGTCACCCATAGGCCCTCTGCTTTAAAATAGCTGAGAGACCAACCTGGGGAATTTAGATCCTGCCTCAAAAAAAGGGGAGGGGTTTACATTGACCAACTCAGTATAACCATAGAAATTAAGGGAGTTGGGGCTAGCTCAATGGTTGTTTACCTGGTAAATATTCAACTTTAGATTTAAATTTAAAGCCCCAGGGGAAACGGGTATACCACAAGATTCAATCAGGTCTACAATGCAGCACAGTGAAGGCTTAGAAACCAGCTAACCAGGGAGGGGAGCCCCAGGACAGAGGTGCTTTCAGGGGACAGCTCATGGGTAGCACAGCCTCTCTCCACGGTAGGTGTGAGAGCTGTGTCCAAAGATTCTGTAAAAGGCCTCATCTCCCAAGATAGTTCAGCTGGTAAGCCAAGCTGACAAAGCCTATCCACATAGCTGCTCAGGAGCTTCAGATGTTGAACTGCTGCACTCTGCCAACAGCTGGCAGCCAAGGAGGAGGTTCCCAGAAATCAGAAGAAATCAGAATAGACAGATCCAGTTCAGGATTGAATGATTATGTCATAGTTCAGATACTTGGTAGGTCCAAAAATGCTAACCCCATCTGCAATTAAATTTAAAAGTCATTATCCTCTGCGTGTGGTGGTCCATGCTTTTCAGCTCAGTAACTGGGAGGGCGGAGGCTGGTGTGAGCTCCCCGCCAGCATGGTCTAGTTAGTGAGTTCCAGGTCAGCCGGGGACATTTTTTTTTTTTTCTTGAGACCCTGTTCCCGCAAACAGACAAATAAAACTATTAACTTTATTTTTTAAGAAAGCCTTTTCCCCAAAAGGCTTTGGAGGGCTTTGCATATGTATGTATGTATGTATGTATGTATGTATGTATGTATGTGTGTGTGTGTGTGTGTGTGTGTGTGTGTGTGTGTGTGTGTGTGTGTGTGTGTGTGTGTGTGTATGTATGTATGTATGTCACCTTGTCTAACTGCAGCCTCCAAATTAAAGGTTGAGTGCGTTTCATAATTTCAGAAACCTCCATCCTCATTTGCAGGTTATCTAAAGACTGTTAGTGAGGGGGTAATCACATGGTTATCTCCTCTGAACGGTTGCCACCCATGAACCTATGGGATAACAGACGCCGTACTGGGTCTTCCTCGCCCAACACTGCCTCCTACCGGGATGGACTGGAACCGCCGCCTAGGCCTTCTCGGCCGCCGTAAGGGAAACACTTACAAAGTTGCTTTGAGAACAGCAAGGGCAGTTGGATGTGCACTAGCTGTTCCCTAGGAATCTCACGGAGCATCGATACCTTCGGTAGCTGAGCGTCAGCTCTGATTGATCATGACACCTCACTAGCCAATAGAAACCAGGTCCGTCCGCGCTGCACATGCGCAAGGAGTCTAACCCGTAGTCCGGGTGCGCAGTGGGTGAGTACTTGGGCTGGGGTGCAAAGGAAGAGCTGTTGCCAAGTCAGGAGAGGGAACTCCCGCAACTCTGCGGGATCAACGGGAGGGACCGAGCACCTCACGCGTGAGACGCCCTGGAAACGCGCCGTCGTCCTTGCTGAGGCTCACGGGAGACGTAGTCCGAGCGGAAAGGACCCTGCCCGTGGGGCAGGGGCAGGATTGGCCAGGCCGGTAGGGTAACGCGCAGGGCGGTGGGACGCGTGGTGTCACTTCCCGGAAGTGCCCCAGCTCCTGGGTCCCCCGGAGGTGCTCCTGGCTGGGCGGGCTCAGCTTCTCATGGTTCCCCGAGCTCCAAAGAGCGCCCCTCAGACTTCAAACCCACCCAGAATACCATGCCCCTTGCACCTGAGAGACCCCCTACCCCTTTCCTGGGTCAGAACCTCTAAAGGACTGGGACGCAGGTTCCAGTTTACGATCCCGCACAATACAGGGCTGTTTGGTTTGGCTTTTGCTTGGGAGTTTCTCGGGCGTAGGCTGAGGGAGTTATGCTATGGTCAGCAAGCAGTGTCACCACGGCCATATAGTGACACTACGCTGGGAGTGTAGCCAGGCTTTCAGCTCGGCTCCAGGCGATGTGCTCAGACCCCAGAGCCAACTCATAAAATAGCACAAAGTGATCTGCCCTCTGCCTGAAGCCTCGGGGCTCCGGGTCACCCTGGATGATGGTCCTGATCCTTCGTGTACTGGCAAAGCCACCTGCATCTCCCAGAAGTCCTCTGTTGTACCCAAATGTTTGAGCCAGCCAATTTCTTAGACGGTCCTTGGACACCTTCCACCCGGGCATTTATCATCAAGGCATTAGACTTCCAGGTCTCAACTGCTATGAGCTTGCACCTCCCAATGACCTTTCTTGAGATGCCCCTGGCCTCTTTGCTGGCTTCTAGGAGGGGTCTGGTGTGTGTCTTTGGCCTTAAATCACACTCTGATTCCTCCTTTTTGGTAGGTCCTTGTTGTCAGCTCCAAAAAGACCCCCCCAAACAAGAATGCTGTCTCCCCTGAGTCCCCCACACCTACCCCTCAGGGACTCCAAGACTACCATTGAGGAGCCTGAGGCCTCACGACTCCGATTTCGGGGGTTCTGCTATGAGGAGGTAGAGGGTCCCCAAGAGGCGCTGTCTCGGCTTCGAGAGTTGTGTCACCAGTGGCTGCAGCCTGAGTCACGTTCCAAAGAGCAAATAATTGAGTTGCTCGTTTTGGAGCAGTTCCTTGGTGTGTTACCCCCTGAAATCCAGACCTGGGTGCGAGGGCAGCAGCCAGGAAGCCCCGAGGAGGCTGCAGCCCTAGTTGAGAGCCTACAACATGATCCGGCGCAGCTGCTGGGCTGGGTGAGTGTAATGACATTGGCTTCTTAGAGGGACAGAATGAAGGTAGAGCCCCTGTGACATGCTTCTCTTCAGATCACAGACCATATCCTGAAGCCAAAGATGCTTCTTACAGTCCAGAAGACAAAGGAGTCTTCATGGAGCCACCACATCTCAGTAGCAACAGATTCCTCCAGGGTGGTTCCTGTGGAGGTACCACAGAATGTCTTGATAGACAGGTCTACCCAGTTCAATTGCAGTGTGAAGGAAGAAGCCCCTGCTGATGGACAAGAGATGGGTGAGGGGATGCAACATCAGAATTTTAAATCCATGGGTGTGTGTGTTGGGGGGTGGGGTATCGTAAGAGAAGCTGTGTCAGAGCTCAGACTCCTGAAATAAGTTCGGGTATCCCCACCTGTAATAGGGACTCGGAAACGACTCTAAAGCTGTATTTCTGTGAAGCAAAAGACAAGGCTGACCTCCCACCACGTCACATGGAAGAGGCGGTCCAAGGCCAATGCAGTAACAACAGCTTGACACTTCTTCCCATCTGTTTTTCTCAGTATCCCCAAGCCCCCTCCTTTCATCCCAGACCCCAGAGGGCCATCTTGGACACCAGGAACCAGCCTCCACATCCTTCCAACCAGGAAGGATCCAGGTAAGCTGCCTCCAGAAGGAAATGCAGGCCGTTGGTGTGGGAGGGTGAATGTCTCTGATGGTTGTGTTTTGCTGTGTAATTTTGTAGGATCTACTGCCGATGTCATGCGTGGATTTTTTTTTTTTTTTTTTTTTATTACTTCTGAGTAGTAAATACATTCCCTCCCAGCAGGTCCTGAGAGCTGAAGACTAGACTGGTAGTCTCTCATTGGAAAAGATTTAGGCCTCAGGTCTCAGGCCTGGTCCAGACACAGTGGTCAGAATTGGTGGGCATTGCTTCCTCATCTCCAGAGAAGTCAATTACTGGAAAGGCTTGCAATACCTGGAGGCTATGGGCCAGCTGTTATATGTGCAGGTGGAAAGGAGAGTACCACTGCAGGATTCCTGCATTTCTGAGAGCAGATCAAAACATTCTCCCTAAATGTGCCTCAAGTCCCTTCTACTGCCCTCCTCAAAGTATAGTGGCCTGGAACCTTAGTTTCAAGCCCCTGAGTGTGGATAGTTAATGTGGAGGGAGTAAGGATCTTGTTCTTCCCAGGTTCTTTCTGTTTCTGAACCCCTCCACTTGGGATCTCCCTTCCTTAACACACACTTAGGAAACCCCTCTATGATTCCTCTCTGGTATCCTCCCCTTCCGGCCAGCATCACCTCTAGATGTAACTATCTGTGGTGTCCACTTCTCTTTTCTCCAGATTTGCTTCGGCTTGTCCTTTGGGGTTATTTTTCCCAACCTATGGCAGATCTTAGGGCAGAGAAGAAGGTAGGTCTTTTAGTCATCCTTGGGAAAAATAGACCTCTGTCCTGACCCCAGACTCATCCTCTTCAGTACTTGCCTGAGATCTGGCACAAAGCTCCCAAGCTTTCTCTGTCACCGTTGGTGTCTCACCTCACCACTAACCTTAGTGTTGCTCCCCTCACCCCCAATCTTTTTGTTTGTTTTGAGACAGCATTTCTCAACACAGCCATGACTGTCCTGAAACTAGCCAAGTCCAGGCTGCCCTTGAACTCACAGAAATATGCCTGCCTCTGCCTTAAGCACTAGAATCAAAAGTGTGCTCTACCGTACCTGGTTCCTTAATCCTTTTTCTAAAAAATAAAATTAAATAAGTAGGGGTTTGAGGAATGTAGCTCAGTTGGTAGAGCGCCTGCCTAGCATGCGCGATGCCCTACATTCTATCCCCAGAACTGGGTAACTGGGTGTAGTGCTGCTCACCTGTAATCCCAGAACTCAGGAGGTGGAGACAGGAAAATCAAATGTTTCAGGTCATCCTCAGCTACAGTGTAAGTTTGAGGCCTGCCTGGGCTACATAGATCCAATCTCACACAGATATACCTCAATATAGGTCAAAAGAAAAAATTTCTTACCCCCAGGATGTTTCAGTTTTGTTAATCAGTCTTGATAAAAAGTGGATGAATCCCAGGTAGTCTCCTGGCCTCCTTCCAGCACATCCTCTACACAGTGTAGTGACCAGAAGAAGGATGAGGACAGCCATGGTGTCTCTGTTGAAAACCCACTCACAATTTCAGTCCTTCTGGCCATTACTGAGGTAGGTCACTAGAAGGAAGCTGACAGATGAAAATTGACCCACTCACAAATGCCAGGTCTGACTCGGTCCTTAGCCTAAAGCAGATGAAGACTAGGTAACCTGCCACCCACTGGGTGTTGGGTAGAGATGTGAGGCTGGGTGGGAGAGGCAGTGACTGGTTGCATCCTTGCAGAAGGAGAGGGGCCTGTTGGACTCATCACAAAAAGAGCTGTTCTGGGACGCTATGCTGGAGAAGAACGGCACAGTGGAGTCCCAGGGTGAGGTTTGAGAGCTCTCTCTGTGTCTGTCTTCCCTGCCCCGTCCTCCAAGTGCCTCCTAGCATGCGCTAGACCCCTCACTGGGGCTCACAATGCGGCGGCCCAGCATCTGGCTGCATCTCTCTCCTACTAGAAGGTGCCCACCCCCACACTTCTGTGCAAGCCCTCACGTGACCAAGCCCCAAAACGAGCATTCTTCCCACCCCAGCAAGCCTGCCGCTGCTAGAGCCAGATACACATGTTGAGTCTGAGCTGAGGCCAAGTCAGGAGACCCCACACACAGGACCGGAGTCCCTCAGGAGCCATCTCCCAGAACTGGGAGCCATTGCAGGTCCAGGGCTAATGGAAGCCTCCACATCCTCTCCAACTGAGATCCTGAGCCCTTGCAAGGACTCTTCAGGCTTGTCTGCCACAGCACTACTTGAAGCCCATGACAGGCCTGCGTCTCGGAAGCTGTACATTTGTGAGCAGTGCGGCCTCAGCTTCGACTGGAAGTCTGTTTTCGTCATTCACCATCGCACGCACCATGGTGGACCAGGCCTAGAACGGCCACCACAGGTGCCCGAGGAGTCGGCCATTCGGTGCCCCACTCGTTTTCGGGACTATGTGTGCGTGGAGTGCGGTTGCAGCTTCAGCTGGAAGTCACAGCTGGTCATCCACCGCAAGAGCCACGCAGGCCAGCGGCGGCGTCACTTCTGCAGGGACTGTGGGTGCAGCTTTGACTGGAAGTTTCAGCTGGTCGTTCATAAGAATATACACCAGCCAGAGGGTCCATGACCAGCTGGAGAAGGCTGTCTCACCTTGGGAACCACGAGCCCCTAATGCAGCACTCCAGGCACCCATGTCAGCCAAGAGGAGGCATTGGGGATACCCGAAGTGACTAAGGGACCCCAAGAAAATCCTCTGTCTAGCGCCAGATCAGCCATGTAAGGAGAAGAGGCTGTTTCCTTCTGCCCTAGCTTTATGGCGCCAGGTCTGGGCTGGACTGTATTAATCCATGGCTGGGGTCCAGCTTGTGCAAGGGGAGGCCTCGCCCTGCTTCGAGACGCTCAGAAATTGCTTTAGGTCCCTCCCTGCAATGGCTGAGCAAGAAATCACTGTGGGTGGCACAAGAAACCACAGCTAGCTACCTTTCTACCCTCTTACACGTGACCCGCAACTACCATGCTAGATTTTTAACATAAATTATACTTCTATAACCAAAATTTCTGAAGAAGCATTCTGACTCCTGGCTTCCACTGATTATAAGGGCAGCCATGTGTGTTGGCTGACCAGCTACAGGATCCATAGGGCTACTGAGCCTAAAAGGTCCTGTTAGTCACCTCTCTCCTCCAACTTACCTTGTTCCTTGGCCACAGGACACACATTGCCCACCACCTCCCTGGCCTTTGAATTCCTGACCTGGACTTGAATTAACAATAAGGGACTTTCTTTTCAGGGTATGAGGAGACATGAGTGGCTTCTGAGAAGTTAGACAACACATGGTGTCTCAGGCCATGCATGCAACCTGGCCAGGTCTATACCCCGCACAACCAGTTCATCATTAAACTGGAGGGCAAAGAGCCATTCCCTGCTGCCCAGTGAACTGTGACCCTCTGGACAGTCACTCATGATTTGTCTGTGCATGGTGTCCTATTAACTATGCCTGTGAACTAGGTGGCTCAAAACAGATTTATTGACTAACTGTTCTAACATCAAAACTGAAGTATATCATACTAGCCCAAAGGTGTTAGTAGTTGGGGGCAGGCCCCTCCTGAGAGGTTCAGGGGTTACCCAAGGCCCTTGGCTTATGGCCTGTTTTGCTGTCTTCAGCAGTGGGCAGTTCTTTATCTTGTTAGATCATTGACTTTCCAACTTCCACTTACAGGACCTTTGTAGTGGCATGGGGCCCCTTATATATTCTGGAGTGATCACTGTCTAAAGGTCAGATGTGAGGCAGGAGATTTTATTTTGAGTTGGGGCAACCTCATATGGGGTAGATGATTCCTGTCTCAGCTTCTTGAGTGCTGGGACATATAGACTTGGACCACCAAGCTCAGGTTGGTATTTTTAAATTCTCTGTATGTATGTTTGAGATAGTTTCACTATAGTGTCCAGGCTGATTTCAAACTCTGTAGTCCTCCAGCCTCAGCCTCCTGGGCACTGGGATTAAAGGTTTGCACCACCAGGCCAGGCTAATACTCTAAATGCTTCTCATTTAAAGTTTAGAAATATAGAGCAGGATTCTGTATCGTGGACATATCTCTGTTAGTTTGAGGTCAAACTGGTTTCTGTGGTGTGTTCCAGAACAGACAAGGGCTATGTAGTGAGATCCTTTCTCACAAATACGTAAATACATTCTAGAGATGGGCATGTCAAAGTAACTTCTAGAAACTTGGGTTTTCAATACTCCACTCCAGTTTTCTCTCTCTCTCTCCCCCCCCTTCTCTCTATATATGTGTATGTGTGTGTATGTGTATGGAGGGGGGAAGAGGGTATATATGTGTCTCTTCTTTTATGGCCAGAAGGATGTGTGCCCCCTCCCCGTTGCACCTGTTCATGATCATGAGTGTCTTGAACTTTCATGCATTCCTTAGATCACTTGCCTGTTCATTATATTGGCCCTAGACAACTGAAAAACAGTCTCAGTTCTTACAGAAAATTTCAGAATCTGCTCTTCACATTGGGGGGGGGGGGGCGGCGCTGAGATGATCTCTCCATACAAATCAGGCCTACCCTCAGTTCTTTTTATTTGCTTGTTTTATTTTTGAGACACAGTTTCCAGGTTTTTCCATGTAAAAGCCCTGCTGTCCTAGAACTAGCTCTGTACACCAGGCTGGCCAGGAACTCAGAGAGATTCTCCTGCCTCTGCCTCCCGATTGCTGGAATTAAAGAAAGGTGTGTGTGCACCACCCCTGCCCAGCTTGCCCTCAGTTCTTTTTATGTGTGTGTGAACCAAATGCATGTACAGTGTCCACAGAGGTCATAAGAGAGAATAAAATCCCCTGAAACTGGAGCTGCAGGTGGTTGTGAGCCACGATTTTGATGCTAGAAACTAAAGCAAAGCCCCTTACAGTGTCAACAAGAGCTGACCATAACTGCTGAGCCACATCTCCAGCCCTTGGCCTCAAGTTCTTTTATTTATTTATTTATTTATTTATTTATTTAAAAAGGTTTTCTCCATATATACCATTGCTGGCCCTCCCTCAGTCTCCCCCCACTCCATCCCTCCATCCATTCCCCAAGGAGGGTTAGAAGTCCCTAGTGGGTCATTTCAGTCCGGCATATCCAGTTGAGGTAGGTCTGACTTTCTCATCCAGTATTAGGGCTGGGTAGGTGTCCTCTGAAGGGAATGCTGCCTTAAGTTCTCGAATTTTGATGACTTTTTTTTTTTTTGAGACAGATTTTCTCTGTGTAGTCCTTGCTGTCTTAGAACTCACTCTTGTAGTAAGAGGTTTCTGACCTGGACTTTCGGGCTTATCCTCAAGGCTTTAGCCTGCAGACTCACAGACCCACAGAGACACAGAGATGCTTACAATAGTTTTCAGCTGATCATCCTAAGGCCCAGGCATATAACTTGCTAACTCTTTACCCTTAATCTAACCCATGACTCTTAACCTGTTCAGCCATGCGGTACCTTTTCTCAGAGCAGCATGGTTGTCCTCTGCTTCCTCCGGCTTCTCTCTGGCATTCTGCTCTGTGCTTCCTGTTCTCAGAGTTTTCTTAGTCTGGTAACCCCGCCCACACTTCCTGCCTGCCTTTGGCCAACCAGCGCTTTTTATTAAACTAGTGGGTGGGAGAATTATTTACAATCTAACAACATAATCTCCCACACACTCTGTAGACTAGGCTGGCCCCAAACTCAGAGATCCAGCTGTCTCTGCCTCCCACGTCCTAGGATTAAAGGTGTGTGCTACCACCACCCAGCTTCTTGGTGACATCTTAGTTATAAATGTGTATAACACTACCCCTGACCCTCTCTTTGTTTTGTTGTTGTTGTTTTGAGGTGTTTGGGGTTTGTTTCTTGGCAAGAATTCCTGTAGCCCAGGTCCTCCCCTGCCTAACCTTCTGAATTCTGGGATTACTGGTGTGTGCCACCACATTCCACTCACACCTGGCCTTCTACACTTACAAATATGCCTGGTGGCTCCAGCTATGTAGCCACCCATGTTTTCCTTGGGCTAAAATGAGCAAAGACAGGGAGGTGTCTTTCTACACTCTTCCAGCTGTTAGGAGCTGCCATAGCCTTCCTATAATCTTATCAAATCCTCATGATGGCCCCACCCTTTTCTTCCACTTGGGTCTTCCTTATGACTACCCTGGTTAAACCCAATGGGAGCTCAGATACCCCACCACATTAGCTGTTGCCTAGCTGACCTAATGATCGACAGAGCCAGCATGAGGGCTGGGTTTATCTAACTGGAAACATTCGTGGGAGTGATGTGATGCCCAAAATTAAAGCCAACTGTTAGGGGCAAGGTTAATAAGTGAGATTGGAAGGGAGGAGGTCCTCAAACATCAGTTAGCAAGTTCCCTCCCCCACTGTGTTCCCACAGGGATTGCTGAACGAACTGCTCCTCTCACTCAAACTTACACCTGATAGCAGACCTCCAGACAAGCCCACGTCCTTGAGTGGGGCCAGTGCAGCTCAGCACAAGGTCACAAGGCTTCCCTGGCTCTTGACCTGCAGTCCATTTTAGTTCACTCATAAGACTTTTTACTCTCGCTCTTATTTTGTTTTGGGTTTGTTTGGGGGGGTAGTTCAAGACAAGGTTTTTCTGTGTATCCCTGGTTGTTCTGGAACTCTCTGTACACCAGGCTGGCCTCAAACTCACAGAGTGCCTCTGCCTCCCAAATGCTGGGATTAAAGGCCTGTGACACTGCTGCCTGGCCAGAAGAATGTCTTAATTGTTGAACTGTTTGTGTTTTTCATGGCTGGTCATGATACGAAGCTGTAATTCCAGCAGGAGGATCAGGAGTTCAGGGTCTTCCTCAGCTACATTGTAGGCTCCTATCTGTTTGACAAGAGACCTTATCTAATAAAATAGCCTAAAAATCAACACAAAATTTGTATCTTGGGTGGTTTTTAAATTTAGAACAAAAGAACAGAAAGTGAGTGTGTGTGAGTGTGGTATGTGTGTGTTTGAATGTGTGGGTGCACATGTATCCAGGTGTTGTATGCTGATGTTGGGAATCTTCCTCATTCTTGTTTATTCTTTGAGGCAGGGTCTCTCAGTCAAAGCCAGAGCTTGCTGATATGGCTCATCTCACCATCCATCTTGCCGTGGGGATTGTTCCTAAATTTTGAGGCTGGGATGACAGTGGAGGAACCATAACCACCCAGCATTTGTGTGGATTCTGGGGCTCCAAGTCCTTGCCCCCTTGCTTGTTCCACAAGCACTTTAAAAAATGAGCCATCCAACTGCCACCCAGGCACACATCCAGGGCTTTGAGTTGGCCCATCCCAATGTCTACCCCACCTATGATCTTCTGGAGCAGATCCTCCTTCATAACCATAGCTACAGTATCTCCTGACTCTGAGCAACTGGCTGTCTGAGCGGAATGTCTGTGGGGTCCATTAGTGATGGTGATGTACCAGAAGCCTGACCAGCAAGTCATTACACAGTGAACATTTTCAAATAAAGCTGTTGGGACAGAGGGGTGTACTGTGTGACACAGTGCAGCTCCCAGTGCCACTACAGACAAATGAGGTGACAGAGAGGTGGGAAAGGCCGAGGAAGAATTGAGTGTGGCTTTTTGTGTGTTTGTTTTTGTTTTACTTTTTTGTTGTTTTTTTGTTTCAGTTAACATTTTTGTGTTTATTTTTTATATCCTTTTGCAGGTGGACACTACAATGGGGAAGGGTGGATACTGGAGAGACTGGAGAATGGGTGGGATTGGGATGCACAATGTGACATTCCTGAAGAATCAATTTAAATAATTATGTTAAAAAAGAAGATGAGCTGGGCGGTGGTGGTGCATGCCTTTAATCTCATGCCTTTAATCTTGTGAGGCAGAGGCAGGAGGATCTCTGAGTTTGAGCCAGCCTGGGCTACAGAGTGAGTTCCAAGACAGCCAGGATTGTTACACAGAGAAACCCAATCTTGGAAAGCAAATAAATAAAAAATAAGATGAGCCATCTCCCTAACCTAACAATTTATATATTCTCTGGAATAAAAAAGTTGCAGCGGTTGGAGCAATGACTTAGCAGTTAAAAGCACTCTCTGCTCTTCAGAAGATCTAGTTTCAGTTCTCAGCACTACCATGGCAGTTCACAACCATCTGTAACTTCAGTTCCAGGGCATCTGACAACTCTCTTCTGCCCTGGGTACTGAACCCACATGGTTCAAAGATATACCACAGGCAAAAACACCATGCATGTGATATAAAATAATATGTTTTAAAAATAGAAGAGGAGGGCTAGAGAGATGGCTCAGAGGCTAAAAGCACTGGCTCCTCTTCCAGAGGACTTGAGTTCAATTCCCAGTGACCACACGGTGGCGCACAATCATTTGTGAGATCTGGTACCTTCCAGCATGCAGGTATATATGCAGACAACAAATTAGTAAACCTTTTAAAAAAGAGAGAAAAAAAAAAAAAAAAAAAAAAACTCTTCACCATATGAGACATGTAATAAAATGACTATCTGTGAGATGAGAAGACTCATAGAACTGCCCACGCCATCACTCTAATCTGGAATTTAGAGCTCTCAGAGCTAAGAAATAAAACTTTATTTTTTTGGTTTGGGGGATTTTTTGGAAAAGAGCATGGTGTGTTGGGGCTGCAACACATTTACAGAATGTCCTGGCTAGTTTTATGTCCTCTTGATACAAACTATAGTCATCTGAGAAAAGTGAACCTCAATTGAGGGGGGAAAATGCCTCTATAAGATTGGGTTGCCAGGTAGTGGGGGTGGTAGTGGCACATGCATTTAATCCCAGCATTCAGAAGGCAGAGGCAGGTGGATCTCTGTGAGTTCCCTGACAACAGTCAGGAATGCTATGTAGAGAAACCTTGTCTGGGAAAGCTTAAAAAAAAAAAAAAAAAAAAAAAAGGTTGGGCTAATAAACGTAAGAGCATTTTCCTAATTAGTGATTGGCCAGGCAGTCCTGACCTGAGTTCTATAAAGAAAGCTGAGAAAGCCAGGTAGGCAGCTTTCCTCTATGTCCTGTGCATCTGCTCCTGCATCCAGATTCCTGCACTGGGCTTCCCTTGACGGATTTTGACTCAGGTCATGGTTATGTAAGCCAAATAAAGTCAACAAAGAACAAACCCCAAGTCAGTGTTTCATCACAGTAAGAAAACCTCTCCCTAGCCTATTTTGCCTAGCAGGCACAAAGTTCCCCAGTACTGCATAAACGGTATGGTCATACATGCCTGGCCTGAACTAGCAGGCCCTTCTTCAACGACAAGTTCCTGAGAGGGAGGGTGTGGAAAGAGAAAAAAAGATAAGAAAGCTGGGACCAGGAGATCTTGCATAAGCTGATGACTTATGCCAAGCAAGCTTATTAAGAATTTCAGCATCTAATTCACAAATTCAGGACTTTTCAGGAAAGCCTTGAATTTCCCTGGCTGCCCACATCCACCAATAATGTAGAGATGGGATTTCAAGGTCATACTTAGCTACATATCAAGTTTGAAGTCATCCAAGGGTATATGAGACCATGAAAAAAAAAATAAAGACCAATAAATAAAATACATTAAATCCCTTTGAGCCTAAGAGAAGAAATGAAAGACTGTTAATGATCACAAGAATAAAAAAAATTGAGAGGCTGAAGGAAATGACTCAGAGGTTAAGAGCACTGGCTGCTTTTTCAGAGGATTCAGGTTTATTTTCCAGCACCCAGATATTGGCTCACGACTGGTCATAACTTCAGTTCCAAGGGTCCAAAACCCTTTTCTGACCTCGTGGACACGAGGCATGAATGTGATACTCTCAGGCAAAATACTCATGCACAAAAAATAGAAATACCTAAGTCTTAATAGAATATTTAGTTTTTCAAGAAGAGGAAATGTGCCCAGTGAAGAGACATATCAGGGTTTTGTTTACTTTCTGAATTTGCTGCTGTTGCTCCCAGGGAGTATTTTAATAACTTCAGGACAATACATTTTTAAGAAATCTAAGAGCAGATTTCCTTTCTTCTCTCCTTCCTTTTGTTTCTTTCTTTCCCCTCCCTCCCTCCCTCCCTCCCTCCCTTCCATCCGTCCTTCCTTCCTTCCTTCCTTCCTTCTTTTCTACAAATACAATACAGGGTTTCCTTGCACAGCCCTGGCTGTCCTAGAATCCACTCTATAGACCAGGTAGGCTTCGATCTCAGAGATCTGCCTACCTCTGCCTCCGAGTGCTGGGAATAAAGGCATGTGCCACCACTGCCCAGCTTAGAAGCATATTTTCTTACTAATTTCTTACTTGTTTATCAAGATAGGGTCTGAGGTTCACTTGTCTCCAGGCTTGTCTCCAACTTGCACTAATTCTCCTGTCTCTGTCTCCTAAGTACTGGGATTTTAGGGATGTATCACAATTAGTGTGATTTTTTTTTTTTTTTGGAAAAGATATCATGCAGCCCAGGCTAGCCATGCATGAGTTCCTGATGCCTCTGTTTTCACTTCATGTGCACCACCACACCTACCTAGAAATAGATTCTCTCTACCAGAAATGCAAAAGATGAACACAGGCTATTACTTTTCTGCATTTGAGGCCAGTCTGGTCTACAGAGTGAGTTCCAGGAAAGCCAGGGCTGTGCAGAGAAATCCTGTGGGGGAGGGAGGAAGAAAGGTAAGAAGCTTAAAGGTATGGAAATCCAACTGTCTTCATGAAGGGAGGGGAAATCTCATGTTATCTATAGAAGAGGCTACTTCTGATTGAGACACAGTGGGACACACCTCTAATCCCAATACTAAGTAGGCTGTGGCAAAATGATTCAAGTCCAAGGTTAGCTTGGGTAAGTAGTTAGATTCTGTCCAATATACACAAAGTTCACGTAGGACAAATATTTGCCACAAACACAACATGAAAGATCTATTTTTAAAATAAAGGCTGGAGAGATGGCTCAGCAGTTAAGAGCACTGACTGCTGCTCTTCCAGATGACCTGGGTTCAATTAATTCCCAGCAACCACGTGGCAGTTTATATTTATCTATAATCCCAAGGTCTGACATCCTCACACAGACATACATGCAAACAGAACACCAATGCACATAAAATAAAAATAAATTAGTTTTTTAAAAACACAGCTGATATTCAATGAATGTGATGGTGAATGCCTTTAACCCCAACACTAAGGAGGCAGTGGCTGGTGGATGTCAGTCAACTGGAGGCCTGCCTGACTGCCACATTTTAGGCCAACTAGAACTACACAATGGTCTCAAGCCAAACAAAAACGAAGCCCGTGTGAATTGGAGGGCAAGACATGGGCAAGACTGTGCAAAGACAGTTGACAAATAAATGACCAAGTCTCGAATAAGGAAACAGTTTCCTGATTAGACTGGGGCTCAGGTAGAGTACCTGAAATTGTGGGTCTAATCCTCATAACCACATAAATGGGGCATGGTAGCCCATGCTGGGAATCTGAACACCAAGAAGGTAGAAGTAGGAGTATTCAAAGTTCAAGGTCATCCTTGCTACACAGTTCAAAACCAGCCTGGAATGCATATCATGTCTTTTTTTTTTTTTTTTTAAACACTGAATTTTTTAAATTTTATTTTATTTTTTGTACATCAGTGCAAAGGTGTCAGATCCCCTGGAACTGGAGATAAAGACAGTTGTGAGCTGCTGGGTGGGTACTGGGAATCGAATCTGGGTCCTCTGGAAGAGCATCCAGTGCTCTTAATGGCTTACCCCATCTCTCCGGCCCCCACATATCATGTATTAAGTAACAATAGTAGATTCTCTATATAATCTATGAACAGTATCAAACTGTCTTTTAAAGACAAATCTTTATATTCATAGATTAGTGCAGCTCTCAGCCCTGAGTAATTATGGCGTTACTAGGCCAAAATAGCTCCTTCATACCATTCTCCCCGTAACATTGCTCAGGGTACATCACAGCAGAGAGGCAGATTGATTGGAAGAGCCAGAGGTTGGTGTGGAGTATTTCTTCTGCAAACAATGGAGCCAATTCACTTATGAACTCACAGCCGCTGTGGTTTCTATGCAAAGGCTAGCTGGCTAGGGTTGTTCACCAACAAAGTGTTTACATTTTTGTGGGGGTGAGGAGTAGGGATGATTTCGCCTGGAGCTCACCCACTAACCCTTGTCCCTGGGGGGTTGTGCCACAACTCCAAAAGGGGTTTCCATGCCGACCAATCAACACTAAGTCCATCAAAACACTTCTGCCTCCCGACCTACAAAGAACACCTTGTAGTGACCTCAGCTATTATTATCTTGTGGTTCTTGGAGTCACTCTTAGGGACATTCGGAGGCCTGGGATGTCCACCTATTCCTGTCTAGATTATCACAATTCAAACAAAAACTCTCCCCTCCTGACAATACATGCCATATTTTTCTCATAGTGATGAGAAAAAGAAATAGAAATAGGTTATCCAGTTCAGGGCAGAGACAGCTAAACAGCTGTTCTGTTCTTGTTCTTAGCTAGAAAGGTCACTGGTCCCGGTTGGCTGGAGGCTAGAAGAGCATTCTAGTTCCTGATCAGTGTTCTTATCTCCTTTCCCTAAACCATCCTTTCTGCCCAGAGAGGCAGGATGTGACAGTTGAGACCTAACCTCCAATCCAGACACTATTCCTCTTTTAAGATTGGACTTCTAGGTTTTCCCACATTATAGATTCCCAAATTTTAATCCATCTCCATGATTTTAGGTCCTCAACTCGTTTATTTTTTTTAAATATGTGTTAATTATGTATACAGCATTCTGTCTGTATTTTTGCCTGTACACCAGAAGACAGCATCAGATCTCATTCTAGATGATTGTAAGTCACCATGTGGTTGCTGGGAATTGAACTCAGGACCTCTATAAGACCAGTCAGTCCTTTTAACCTCTGAGCCATCTCTCCAGACCAGGTTCTCAACTCTTGACAGGGGAATTTTATAATAGCATTAGAGGCCACTGAGGCGTTGAACCCAACCTGCTATTTTCCTGATGTGCTGGCAAGTTTTCTGTCAACTTGACACAAGCCAGAGTCACCAGAGAGGAAGGAGCCCCAAGTAAGAAGAGACCTCCACAAAATTCATCTGTCAGAAAGCCCATAGAGCATTTTTGTAGTTAGTGATTGATATGGAGGGCTCAACCCATTGTGGGTGGGACTATCTCTGCGCTGGTGGTCCTGAGTTCTAAAAGAAAGCAGGCTGAGCAAGCCAAGGGGGCAAGCATGCCTGCACCAACTTGTCTGCATCAGCTTCTGCATCCAGGCTCCTGCTTTGTTTGAATTCTTGTCCTGACTCCCTTTGATGATGAACTATGATATGCAAACCAAATAAACCCTTTCCTTTCCGTTCTGCTTTTGGTCATAATGCTTCTTCATACTGATAGTAACATGAGTACACCTGTTAACATGAGAAGGGCAAACATCATTCCTGTCACTCCTTGGGCTTTAAAATAACATATGAGGAGCTGGAGAGATGGCTCAGTGGCTAAGAGCACTGACTGCTCTTCCGGAGGGCTTGGGCTTAGTTCCCAGCACTTACAGCAGGTGGCTTACAACTGCGTCAACTCCAGCTCCAAGGGGATCTGATGCTCTGATCTCTGTGGGTACTCGCACACACGTGCATACACATAAATAACAGGGAGCTCGGCACAATGATAGAAGCCTTTAATTCCAGCACTTGGGAGGCAGAAGTAGGCAGATCTCTGAGTTTAAGGCCAGCCTCATCTATATAGTGAGTTTCACATCATCCAAGCTACACACAAAGACGCAGAGTTGCAGCTGGCTCTCTCTTCTCTTAGCTGAAGTAGCTTCAAAGCTGTTCCCCCCACACCCTTCACTTTGGGTTAACAAGGACAGTTCCAAATATACATATACGGTACTTGGTAGAGAACTGGGGGGGGGGGGCAGTGCTGACAGACAGTTGCATTCATCTGTTGTTTCAAAGTCACACACAGGCTTCTGCATATACATTCAAATTTATTCCCTAAGTGCTACTAGGCCATGGGCATCTGGGATCCTGAAAACGTGAAGTTGATGCTGAGAACCTGGCCAGGGGTTCCCACGTGTTCGGATAGCTTTTCAGTTGGTTAGGTGGTCACAGCTTCCATGTTCCTTCACAGACAGCCTTGTATGTGTCTGGCATTAGACTGCTGAAGGTCTGGGTCTTGTTGTCCAGTATGTACAAAGGGTCAGCAATGACTCCCACATCAAAACCCTCACGCGCCAGTTGTGACTTCACTAGTTTGAAGGTGCCTGTGACCTCCAGAGAGTCCTGCAAAGCAGTAATCGTGACCCATGGCTGCAACACTAATTCCCTTATCCGTCCACTCCTGCTAACTCTCCCTCACCTGGATACGGATGAAGTGAGGTGCAGCATAAGCAGGGAGCTGGGAACGGACATGCTGGTAGAGCTTCATCCCATCAAACTTTTGTCCAGGAGCCAGCTTCACAGCAGCCATGCCAACCTTACCCTCACACCCTGGAAAGCAAATCGGTCACTCTTGGTTGGGCCAGCTCTGCTCACAGGCTGTCACAAGACATAACTCTTAACCTTTCTGTACACCCAGTGGTGCCCTCAATTTGTAATGACAACCCTCCACCCACAAAGGTGCAAGAAGTTTAAAGTCAGGCAAACTCTCCATACCTGGCACAGGCACACCATAGACATTGACTTCTTGCAGGAAGTCTAGGCTGGACAACACACCCTCCACCTCTCGTGTAGATACATTTTCACCCTTCCACCTGCAGGGTGGAAGGCCATGCCCCGGGATAGGAATGCTCCACCCTCAAAAAGGGATGTTACCCTCCCCAAGCAACCCCAGCCACAGGAAGGGATGTTCCATTCCTTGGAAGAGAAGGCACACCCCCAGGAATAGAGGACAAGCTCCAGAAAGGGATGCGCTACACCTGGGAAGAGAAGGCCCCACCCACCCCTAGGGAAGCTGAATACCCCGGAAGCCCTATTCCCCAACCCATCCATGCCTGACCGGAAGGTGTCACCAAGGCGATCTCGGAAGTAGAAGAAGCCCTCGCTGTCCAGGGCCAGGACATCGCCAGTATTGTAGTAGAGGTCTCCTGAGTGCCGCACATCTGTAACCAGTTTCCGCTTGGACTGTTCTTGGGAACCACGGTAGCCCAGGAAGGGTTGGTTCTTTAGTACCTTGGTCAACAAGAGTCCTGCCTCCCCTGGAGGTATTGAGGAAAAATAAGCCCTAAGTGAGACTCCCACCAGCTCATGAGGCAGCCTATGCTAGAAGTTCCTCACTCTGTATCCAGTGAAAGGTAGAACTAAATTGTACTGTTAAGGCTGAACAGATAGTCATTTCAGTGGTTAAGAACATTGGCTGTTGCTCCAGAGAATCTAAGGTTAGGTTGCCACCGTCAAAATGGTACCTTTACAATCACCTTCCGCCTTTCTCAGGCACCAAGCACACATGCGGTGTACATTCATAAGTGCAGGCAAATATATATATAATTAAACATTTTAAAGATGTTTTGATGGAAAACACTCAGACTTACGGTGAGAGAAATCAGTATTAGGAAAAAGAGAAAGTAGCATCAGGATACCCATAAGAAAGAAACAGCTGAGGAACTGACAAATGGGGGTTGGAAGACATGCCAGAGCCCTCGCAAAACCCCAGGAGAGAAGGTACAGGGCAGGGGACTGATATTTAGGAGGTTGTGACCCTTATAGAAAGCTCAAGAGAACCAATAAACAACATCAGTGCAGTAGAACAGAGTAAGAGCAAAGCAGGAGTGCTGGGCAGAGCCAAATCCTATAAGGCACAGGTCCCCAAGTGATGGTCAGACAGGCCTGTAACTTGAGTTCAAGGCGAAGGTTGTACACACCACCACCTATGACTGTGTTAAGACTTTGGGCCAGGCATGGTAATCCTGCACACTCCTGTAATCCTTGCATTTGGGAAGTAGAGGCAGAAGGATTAAGAGTTCAAGACCAATTTGAGCTACATGAGATATTACACTCAAAAACTGGAAGAAAAAAATGATAATAAAAGGACTTTGGGCAGCTTGTTCCAGCCAGGGAGGTAGAGGGGATTAAAGCTTGTTGAACTCCTTACCTGGCCCCACAGGGATGCAGAAACCCTGTTTGTCTCTCACAGGCTCTGCCGTTTCTACTTCAAACTGTACAAGCTCAAAGGGACTTAGCATCTAGGATGGAGGATGCGGAGCATTGGCAAAGGTCCTGTTGGCTCAGCCTCAGGACAGCCATCACACGGGAAGTCCCGCCCACTCACTCGAAGGAAGCAGTTGGCCTTGCCCACAGCCCCGCACCGTCCCACATAGTTCATAAAGCCAGCGTTGCCCTCTGTGGAGCCATAGAATTCCCAGATCCGAATGGGACCAAAGCGTTGCTGGAAGGTTTTCCACACATCTTCTCGAAGTCCATTGCCCATTGCCATGCGGACTGCATGTATCTTGTCTTCTGGTTGCTGCAGGGACATGCCAAGAAAGATCAGAAGCTGGTGCCCTGGCTGGGAACTCTTTCTGAAGAAAGTATCTTAAGTGTTAATCTTGGGAATTACCTAGGAGAAGGTAGTGGAAGGAACAGTACTTAGGGAATCTACCTGTAGGACTTAAGAAGAGTTAGACATTGCAAGCTGGGCAGTGGTGGCACATGCCTTTAATCCCAGCACTCAGAAGGCAGAGGCAGGCAGATCTCTGTGAGTTCAAGGCCAGGCTAATCTTCAGACCAAGTTCCAGAACTGCCAAGACTGTTATAGAGAAAGTTTGTCTCAGAAAACACACACAAAAAAGTTAGATATGGGTCCTGACACTTAGGAAACTGAGGCAGGAGAATTATTATTAATTGGAGATCAGAATAAACTGCATATCAAATTACAGGCCAGCAGCCTGGGCTATAGAGGGAAAGCCCCCATATTTAAAAAAACAAAACAAAACTTGGTGTCTCTACCTAAATTATCCCTGTAGACATTATGGGGGAGCTGTGCCTAGAGAAAGTTGCTTGGGGTTACCTTATCTGCAGAGTTACCTAGCTAGGAGTAACTAAACACATCAACCAACTCTGATTCTACCTCAGCCAGGCATCTGACACTAGTTGGGGTAGTTTCCAGGAACACTGATTTAGGAGAATTGTTACCTGGAGGCATTATCTACAAGGGTTTCTGTGGAGTGATAACATTCATTTATAGGTAAATGGGGAGGTGTCACTGGAAACCTTATCTTGGAGTATTACCTAAGGAAGGGCCCTTACTAGGATTTTCATGGGGCTTTTGATCTTAAATTGAGGTTTGAAGAGACTGGGAGGTGGAGCATATTTTGCCTAGAGACAGTTTCCTAGGGATCACAGCTCATTGCTCTATAAAAATAAGAGCATTTAGCATTTAGTATGTTTACTGTGAGTCACATTGTTCCAGATGCTTTATCTAGTCAATTCATTTCATGTTTACAGTGCCCCCTTCACGTGGGGGGGTACTCTTTTTTATTCCAGTATCTACCATTTGCAGTTAGTTATATTTGTAAATTGAGGTCCAGGGCTAGTTAAGGCCCAGGTTGGGATAGTTCTCATCTATGTTTTTCAAATGAAGAAGCCATTGAAACTGAACAGGGTAAAGTCACCTCCACTGTGATAGTCAATTTGCCATCTTGACACAATCTATAGAGCCAAGATGGGAAGGAGTCTCAGTGAAGGACTACATAGGTTAGATTGGCCTGTGGCACACCTGTGGCGGACTGACTTTGGAAGACCCATTTTGAATGTGGGTGATGTTTTATAAGCTAGACTAAATGAAGAGGAAACAGAAGTATATATTGGCATGCGTGCATTAATTCACTCCTTGAGGCTCTTGACTATGGATGTGATGTGAGGAGTTGCTTTAAATTCTTGCAGCCGTGCCCCCAATTGACTTCCCTATAATGATGCGCTATAACCTAGAACTGTGAACTAAAGAAACATTTTCTTTCTTAGGTTGTTTTCCTATTGTACAACAAAAGGAAACTAGGGCTGGGCGCACGCCTTTAATCCGAGCACTGGGGAGGCAGAGGCAGGCAGATCTCTGTGAGTTCGAGGCCAGCTGGTCTTCATAGTGAGTTCCAGGACAGGCTCACAAATGAACAAAATAGAAAGCAGGACATACCTGCCCTGGGGATTATCCATCAAAGCACCCATTAGAAAACATGGAAAGTGTTCTGAACTTACCATGTGGAAACTTTGAGACAGAGTCCCAGTTTGTGCAGGCTAACAATCAACTCTCTGTGTAGCTAAGAGATGGCTTTGCTTGAGACCTATAGGTACAGCTCTTTCTGTCTTTGATATCGAATCTTAAATTTGATTTATTTAAATTTTATATATAGTGCTCTGCATATATACCTTCATACTAGAAGCATCAAGTGAGCCACCATGTGGTTGTGGTTGTTGGGATTTGAACTCAGGACTTCCAGAAGAGCAGCCAGTGCTCTTAACTAACCACTGAGCCATCTCTCCAGTCCTTGATGTCAGATCTTACACATGCTAAGCCTGTACTCAACTTCCGGGAATCACGTCTTCACTCCTTATCTAAATCTTTGTCTGATAACTTTATCTGGAAAGTCATCTAGGGTTTCTCAACTGGGACTTCACTTTGGAGCCTTAATCTTAGAGCCTCACCTCAGGAACATTACACAGATATCGCAGGACCTCACCCACATACTGGATCACTGTTACACCGTGCTGCCGACAGTCAGCCCAGAAACGGGAGGCAGAGAACTTGGGGGCCAGGACACAGGTAGCACCTGGCAGGGTAAAGAAAAAAGTGATCATGTTCCACATTGCTGAGAGAATCTATGTGATTATCTGGTTGTGGCATTTCAAATGCAAAGTAATGCCACACTCATCTAAATGATCTGTGTACTTAAAATTTATCCATGTACTTAAAAGTTATGAGTTTGGCTCAGTGGTAGCACTTTTTGCCTAGGATCCTCCAGTGAGAGGATGGTAGTGTGGCTCAGTGGTAGAGGACTTGCCCCAAATTCACTAGAAAAGGGCCTAGCATGTACAAGGTCTTGGGCTCCATTCCCAAATGTGTAAAATAAACTATTTGCAGGTTTGGAGATGGAGCCCTAGAAGGTATTTTCTCCTGTTTTAACTTTTTATGAAAGATTTCTTGTTTGGTTGGGGGGCAGTTTGAGATAGGAGGCAGCACTCTGTATAGCCTGGCTCTCCTGGAACTAACTCTGTAGACTTGGATGGCCTTAAACTCAGAGATCCACCTGTCTCTGCCTCCTGAGTGCCGGGATTAAAAGTGTGCACCACCACTGCCTGGCAGATTTGTTTGTGTGTGTGTATGTGTGTGTATGTATGTATGTATATGCACCCATGCATGTGGACGCCTGTAGAGACCAGGAGAAGGCATCAGATTTCCTGGATTGGAGTGACAGGTGATTAGGAGCCCTCTGATGTTGGCTCTGGGAACCAAACCTGGGTTCTCTACAAGAGTAGCACCTGGTCTTAACTACTCAGTCACTAGCCGTAGTTGGCTGGACCTTGTTATGTATGTAACCAGGCTGATTTTTCTAGCTTCTGCCTCCTGAGTGTTGTATTGAGTTTAGTGGTATTAGTCACCCATTCAGCTTGTTTTGTTTTTGAGACAGGGTTTCCCTTTGTAGCCCTGGCTATCCTGGAACTCACACTGTAGACCAGGTTGGCCTCAAATCCCACCTGCCCCTGTCTACCAAGTGCAGAGATTAAAAGTATGCACTACCACTACTACTATCCTGAGACGCTGTCTTTCAAGGAAAACAAATAAAGTGTATAAAGCTGGGCATGATGGTACATGGTACGTATCTGTAATTCAGCACTTGGGAGATATAGTCAGGAGGATCAGAAATTCAAGGCCACCTTCAGCTATATAATAATTCTATGGCCAGCCTGGGCTACATGGCCCAATCTGGGATGGGGAAAACAAACACAGGGAGCAGTATAGAATTGTGTTTATTTATTTATTTTGTGAGCATTGGTGTTTTGTCATGGGTATTGGGTCCCCTGGACTGGAGTTACCGACAGTTGTGAGCTGCCATGTGAGTGCTGACAATTGAACCCAGGTCCTCTGGCCCTCAGCCAGCACTTTCTCTCAATGAGTGAGCCATCTACCCAGCCCCCCCACTAACATACACCTTGTGGTCCTGGAAGACTCACCAAGCTCTAAGCAGCCCAGGACTCCAAGAATAAGGCCAATGGTATGGTACAGAGGCAGAACAACATAGACCACATCATCAGGCGTGGCCCCGCAGAAGGACAGCATCTTGCTCACTTGTAAGACCCGCTCATGTGAGAGGATGGCTGGCTTTGGGAGTCCTGGAGAGCGAAAGAGCAATATGGGTTGGAGAGGCCACCACTGCAGGGTGGGAGGGTGGACCTCCACAAACAGACCTACCTGCATTGGAGCCTACCCAGAGTTCAAAGCCAGTTAACTGTTAGAGCAAAACTGTCTCAGAAGACCCAAAATAAGAATAACAATACGCATGAAAACTAGTACAGTGTCTTTCTGTTTTGTCTTTGAAGACAAGATCTCTCTCTCTGTGGCTCAAGCTAGCCTGGACTCACTATGTAACGCAAACTGGCCCTGATCTTTCCTCCTTTCTACCCCCTTTCCATCTTCCCTTTCTTCCCACCAAAAGGGACCGTCGTCATCTCTTATTTATTATTTGGGTTTTTGCTGTTTTGTTTTTTGAGACAAGTTTGGCTGTTTGTCTGTTTGTTTTATTTTGTTTTTGTTTTTTTTTTTTTTCCTGCGTAGCCCTGGTTGTTTTGGAACTTGCTCAGTAGACCAGGCAGACCTTAAACTCAGAGATCCTCCTGCCTCTGCTTCCTGAATGCTGGGTGTGTGCTACCATGCCCAGCTTGAATTTTTATTCCTTTTTAAGAACAGGGAATGGTATCTTTTGTGAATTTGCCCATCATCTTTGCACAGGGGATATGCTAATTTGTGTATTGTTCGACTTTAGTATTTGACCTTACGGAAAGGAGCAGACCTTAATCTGTCTGTCCTCTGGCCCCTTACTCTCAGAGTGTTGGGATTTACATGTGAATGGGCACCACATTCCACTCTGTAGTTAGTTTTCAGACCTGGGAAAAATAAATTAGAACAAAATAGAACCACACTCAGAATCAAAGTCAGACCCTGGGTGTCAAAGGACAGACAGAGGCTTGGTGGGAGGGGAGGTCAAGGTCAAGGTCGGAGTGTAGAGGGTGAGGGCAGAGCCATAAGCCTTCTCACCAGTGGTTCCTGAGGTATAGATGAACAAGGCAGGGCTTTGCCATCGGATCTTAGCTCGAAGGTTGGCAGGCACTGGGTCAGAAGGTGCAGTATCCAAGGCAGCCCCCAGGGCCTCCACACCTGGAGTGGGCGAGGTGTGGCCAAGGTAGAAACAGCAGATGTTATCTGATAGCAGAGTAGGAAGTATTTCTTCCAGGCTCTCCTGGAGATCTGCAGAGATCATCAAAGGAGAAAAGAGGTCAATTTTACCTTCTTTCAAAGTCAAGAGGAGTCTTGGAGACACAGAGACAGAAAAGTAGGTAGCAGAGAAAAGCTTCCTCATCCTTGGATAAAGAACTGTGCTAGGCAGTGGCGGCTCAGGCCTTCAATTGGATGGAGGGCAGACACAGGCTGATCTCTGAGTTTGAGGCCACCCTGGTCTACAGTGTGAATTCCAAGATAGCCAGGGCTACACAGAGAAACCCTGTCTTGAAAAACAAAAGAGCCTTATAATTCATAAAATACAAATTTAGTCAAATAAGTCTGGGGCATTGTGGCCCACACCTTTAATCCCAGCACTCCAGAGGCAGAATCAAGCTGGATCTCTCTGAGTTCAAGGCCAGCTGGATCTACATATGAAGTTCTAGGATAGCCAGATCTTCACATAATGAGGTCCTGTCTTGAAAACAAACACAAACTTCAATAAAGAAAAAGAAACAAATAGGATTGAAAGATTTAGGGAAAAAATATTTAAAGTGGTGACCCTCCAATTACTTTCATGGTAACCAACATTTTGCCTCTAACTGCACTGGATAGGAGCAGAAACACCATAAAGAATCTCTGCATAGCTTCCAGAGACTTCTTGCTTCTGTCCCCCCTTTTCATTGCCCCTGGGGTACTCACCTGGATCCACAATGAGTATACTGGCCCCAGAACTCAGCACAGAGTGTAGCAGGGGCTTCCCTCGGCCATACGGGTTGATCCAGGCCACAGGGCAGCCCAGCTTGGCCAACCCCAGAAATACACTCAAAGCGGTAATGTTCTTGGAAGGGAGGACCAAGAGGGCAGCGATCTCTCCGGCCTGCTGGCTTTTGGCATCCTTCAGCTTTGCCTTCAGTGCCCATGCTGCCTGACAGGCCCTAGCATCCAGCTGGCTATTTGTAATCGAGCAGGACCCAGACCCTGTAGACACAAAGGCCACGTGGTCAGGCCGTGCCTGTGCTTGCCGCTCCAAAGCATCCACAAAGGTTTTTGGAGGCGTCCTTTTAAGGAGTCGCCTAGTTTTCAGGCCAAAGGAGAGCATCTTGAATGTGTAAGCCACATCTTTGTGTAGCCAGCGTAGCCCTGGAGGTAGCTGTGGAGGCAGTAGGGCTAACGTGAGAGCAGCAGCTACGAGACTCAGCCAGTGCGGCATCCAGGAGCTTATCCAAGGTCTGCCCAGTAATGCCAAGCCAAGCAGCACAAAGCAAATGGAGTCTCCCAGGAACCAACGCAGGGCAAGGGCCATAACTGCTGGCCATGGGGGCTGCCTCAGGCCAACCAGCAGAAGCAGTAACAGTAACAAGAAGGTCAGTTTCTGCCAAACACCCATGGCAGCAGCTTTTTCTGAAGTGGCAGAGAGCAGGTAGTCTCAAATCTGTCCAGAGCTCCAAAGCCCTAACTTTCTGCCTACCCTATTCCCCAAATATGACCAGATACAATCAGCAACTGCTCCTGTCCCCTGAACTCTGCCCTTTTATCAAATAGCTTATTGGCTGAGAGTCTTCCTACAATTCCAGCCCTCTGCTGGTTACCTGCTCCACCTCCTTTGGACACCACCAACTAGCCTCATCTTGAAAGCATTTGTCTAACTCCAGCCACGTGAAAAACCCTGGTAGGAAGCACAGGCCAAGGTTCTACTTATCTACATCTTTTTATGAAACCCAGCCCTTGCCCTGGTCAAGGGAAACTTGTTAACTGGCAGGTAGACGGTACTTAGAACACCTTTATCATCTGGATTTAAACACACTTCTGCTCTCCACCATGAGCCTGTGGCACTAGGACTCTCTGGTTCACTTCTAGTGTCCTTGAGGATTGAGTAGAGACTCAAAAGGCTGAGTGCTCTGCTTGTGATGCCCAGCCACAGAAGAGCCCATGGGCCTTGAAGACAAGCAGGTAAGGCTGGGGCCTGGCCTTCCAAGCTAGAGCTCCTGGACTGACACCAAATCCTTAGTTAGACATCAGTGTATCAGAGGTGGGAAGGAGATGGGGAGGAATTTTTTTTTTTTTTTTTTTTTGACACTAGGTCACTTTATTCAATAGCAACCTGGGTCCTAGTCATTCTTGCTTCTCACCCACCTGACACAGCAATCTAGTTCACTCTGAGTTCTCTAGTACTTGGAGCCCAACACCCACAGTTCAAATGTTCTTGAAGCAGCCTGGCCCCAAAGAACCCTCCTGGGCCTCTCACAGTTAAGATGTTCAACACTCATGTCCATTAGAATTGGGGAGAATCTTGAGTCTAAAAGGTTTCTGATTGAAAGGGAGGGCTCAGTTTCTGCATTGTGTATGTAGCAGTTGGGACTTTGTTTCTGCATTGTGTATGTAGCAGTTGGGACTTTGTTTCTGCATTGTGTATGTAGCATTGGGACTGTGACTGGGATTCCCCTCCCCACAGGGTTGAACACTTCAAGAAAACTCAATGACTGTTATATATAGGCAGCTCACCCACCTAAATCCCAAAATAATAGTCCAGGCTCTCAAACCAAATTATGCCTACCTGCCCAGGAAATCTCAGGGTACTGCAAAGGTACAATCCAGGAACGTGGGGACCAAGCCCTCTTAGCACAGAAAGCCTACTAAGTATGCACTGGCCAATGTCCTTTATTAGAATGGAATCCTAAATTCCCATGGTAGGTCCGTCTAAGCCTCCATAGGTACCCAATGAGGAAAGAGTAGCTCCAGACTGGGGGTGAGGTCAAAGAATTCTAGCCCAGCACTGGGGCAAAGGACAGTCCTAGACATCATGGGGTAGGTGGGGCGAAAATCCTGCATTAGGTTTCAAGTGTCTGTGTGCCCAGCTCAACCTGGAAATGAGGTCTCTGGGGTGGCAGGGACCCCCTGACCATCCTCTACCCAGTCATGTCCCATTCAGAAATGCTAAGCATGTGTAGGAAGGAAATAGGTTTCTGGGTCCCAAGTCCACAGGGATAACAGGATGAGAGTGGAGAAGGGAAAGGGTCCATACTCCAGAGCAAGAGCCGCCTTCTGGTGGAGTGGACCTAGTCCAAGGATCTGACTGCATTTGCACACTGTGTACAGCTGGATCCCAATCAAGGTGCAGGGTGAGCTGCCAGGTGGCGCTCCAACAGTGCACGGTGTGAGAAAACTTTGCCACAGGCAGGGCAGGGCGCACGCTCAGGCCGGTGTGTGCGCATGTGGACATTGAGTGAGCTCTTCTGCGTGAAGCGCTTGGCACACACAGCACACTGGAAGGCTCGAACGCCAGTGTGTGTAACCATATGCTTGAGCAGGTAGTCACGTAGGGAGAAGGATCGCCAGCACACTGCACACTGATGTGGTTTCTCCCCTGCAGACAATAAAGCAAGCCATACACACATTAGACCAGCTTGTTCTCCATGGAGACAGTCCTTGATAGGGGACTCCTTTAGTCTCCCCATCTGAGTCAGTTCGGGACCCCTTTACATGTCAAGGGAACCCCCCTCCTGGACCCACACCATCATTCAACTATGCTACTGTCTACCAGGGACTCTTAAGGAACTCTGTCTAGAACAACACTCACTGCCCATTTGGTCTACATGCCCAGATCTCCCAACCTCAAGGATTCTTCTACCCCAACTCATCATACCTTGCCTGGGACCCAGCCTTCTCTACTTAGACCCAAATTAGGAGCCACTTTTATGCGAAATAAACACATGTTCCCTCACCTCAGGCCTCTTCCTATAGTTCCCACCTCCGAAGCTGGTCAGTTTCCCACCAATACTTCCTTTAACCCGACTATCCCAGGCTGAAGCTAGCTTTCCAAAACCTTGGGAGGCTCTGGAGAGGCAGGCTCCCACTTCCTAATCAACCGCTTTACAAGGGGACCTAAATTTCCAGGCTTCTAAGGTTAACACCAAACAAAGCTTCTCAAGTGCCCAAACCCACTCAGGAACCAAATCCCCAACGATTAAAGACCTCAGAAATCTGTTTGACTAGAAGCGATTTCTTTTCCTCCCCACTCACCAGAGTGAATGAACATATGCTTGGTGTAGTTTTTCCGGGAACTGAAAGTCTTGCGGCAGTGGCTACACTCATAGGCTGGTTGCTCAGCACCTGAGGCACCAGGGGCACGCACAGGAGTGCCTGAGGTGGCTGTGGTCAGAGCAGCAGGGGCAGCGGGCACGGCAGGAGTTTCTCCGAGCTGAGCGCTGGGGGCTGCATCCGGCTGGAGTGTAGGGTAGAAGGTGGGCGGGGGTGCAGGGGCTGGCCCCGATGGAGTAGGAGGTGTTGGTGCTGGGGGACCCGGGGCACCCAGGTGAAAGGGGAAGAGAGCCACAGAGGGTCCGGAGGTCTTCACGGCAGTGGGGCGAGGCCCAGACAGGGCGCAGTCGGGTGGAGCAGAAGTTTCTACTGGACAGCCTTCTGGACCCCCGCTGCCTTCCTCATGCCAGGCGGATACGTAACTATCTGGGAATACATCCTCGGTCACCGCAGTCCCCCGAAGGAAATCTCTTCCGGCACCGCCAAAATCAGTGATGCTGGTGGATGTAGGCGGGTCCTCCCGGGCACTGTCAGCTACCACTGTGAGGAAGCCCCCTCCTGCACAGTCGGGGAAGGCAGGGGGCGCCTGGCCCTCACCTGGGCCGCCACCACCTTCACCTTCTTCAGCGTCGGTCTCTTCATCTGTCTCCTCGTCATCATCTTCCTCACCTCTGTCTTCAGGGGCGGCAGTCAGAGTAGGCTCAGTATCGGGCCCCTCAGCCTTGATGGGTGCTGGGGGTGCAGGCAGCTGTAGACGTGCAGGCTGGCGCTGCTTGCGGCTGTGCGCTGCGCTGGGGTGACCAGGGGGGCGGGCAGCTAGCAAGTGGCGAAGCCGGTGGCGCAGCTGCGCAGGAGCGAGAGGAGGGGGCACGGGTGGTGGCAGAGGCGCAGGCGCTGGGGTGCTGGGGACACGGGCCCGCGCGATGATTTGTGTGCATTCATCAATGACGGTTTGGATGCGAAGCACCGATGCTGCTGTGAGCACCTGTAGCGCTTCGCCCTGAGCCACCACCAGCGAGCCACTGTACAGGAACTCAACCAGCTGACGCACGGTCTGGGCAGGCACCACTGGTGGCACACGAATCTCTGAATGGCCAAGCAGCAGCTTATCCTGGAAGAAAGGTGAGCCCGCGGCCAACACGCAGCGGTGTGCACGCAGGGAAGCTTCACGGATGCGCACAGTCACATCGCAAAAGTGACCGCCTAGCCTCTGTCCATTGAGGGTCTCTAGGAGTGAGCGCGAAAAGTTCTGTAAGTGGATGTGGTGCACTGCCTCAGTCGCTGCCATCTGCAAGATGAGGAGACAATAGAGGTTCGGCTGTCAGCTAAAGACTCTCTGCCATCCTATATCCTGGTCACCTTAGTCCTTATCACAGAACCTACGGATGTACCACATCTCTAGGCTTGGCCCACCTTATGCATCCCTGGCAGATCATCACAGTCCCTGACCCGACACATAAAACACATCAGCAATCCTGGACTAGGTAATCTTCAATGCCCTCCATCCTTGCAACTCCTGCATATACCCCGTTTTCTGCCCCAAGATAAATCCAGGCTTAGCCTCCTTTTTTGGAACTTACCTACTGGCCACCTTTAATATCCTTAAATCACAGAATTGCCCTTCTCCCAGGGCATTGTTCAAAACAAAAGCAAGTAACTCCTATTCAAAACTGGCTACTTTGTAATTCCCATCCCAAACTGGCAACTCTGTAACTCCCATCCTAAAATGGCAACTCTGTAACTCCCATCCTAAACTGGCAACTCTTTAACTCCCATTCAAAACTGGAAAACCTGTCTCATTGAGAATGACCTTCCTGAGGAAATTGTTGGCTTTCCAATCTCCACCAAACTACCCTTGACACTTTCCATTCTGGTATTTTTTTTTCTTTTCTATTTTCTCCTAGCCAAATTTCCTTATCCTAGCACTACTAAGGCCCTAAGCAGATCCAAAACTACCTCAGAATCATTAATTTAATTAGTGTATATGGAGGTTTACAGGAGGGTGGGATGCACCTGCCTCCTGGCAAATCATATGGGAGCATCTCTTCAGACTGGGCATCAGCGTCCCTCATACTCAAGAAATAAATAAATAGTAACATATAACAAAGCACGGCAACTTTGTTTCTTTACATCATCTGAGCCCCAAGAGATACTAAGAAACTGCACAAGGGGCGTGAAAGGCTAGCAAGCTGAAACCCAGCGAGGCTGGCCAATATCCATACTTCTTATGCACCTGAGACTATATCATCTTGAAGACTAAGGCCCTGAAAAAGGGAAGATCCCTGGGGGGGGGGGGGCTGGAGGAGAGAGACAGCCAGGAAATACACCAAGTAGATAATTCCAGGTCTCTGGGCCTGTTTCCTTATTTAATAAATAAGGATGTTACTCTTGGATCGGACTGCATACAACTCTGCTCTAGGGGAGAAAATTAAGATACAGGATACACCCTAACGCCCGTCTCTCTAGAGCCTTGGCTCCAGAGTGGGGCCCCACTAAATCCTACCCCTTTACAAGGGCTACTGAGATGTCAGACTCAACGTTTCTATATCCTTAAGGCAAATAAGCCCTTCCCTTTGTTGAGGCTGATTCTTCCCTTTGTCTCAGATTACCTTACACATTACTACTGGCCTGGACTGTTGGAAGTCACCTTGTAAGACCCACACCCCCACCTCCGGGCCTTTCCCTCACGCGACAGCCAGAGGGAGCCTGCTAACCTAGTTTAGGACGATGAATTAATTCTTCAAACGGACCAAAGCTTTGCACCTGCCTCTGCCAGCGGCCTGCTTTTTCAACTTGTGGGCGGACCAATAGGTCCTGAACGCCTCAAACCCACCCCCGCCTACTTCTCGGAGGGCACGGATTCCTCAGATGCAGCAGGACCTTCCTGGATAGCCCAGAACAAAGGCATCTATTGCTGCATTCTCGCCACCACGTTCTCACCCGTGCCATGCACCTTGCTCTATCAAGCTGTCTCTCTCCACCCGTGCCAGAGCCACCTTCAAGCCCGCTACGACTGCACCCACTATTTCCCGCCTCCGCACCCTTGCCCGCGCCCTGCCCCGATCCTGCAGCGCCCTCTCGCGTTCGCGACGTGTGCACCGCTCCTCACGCGGGCGTCCCTCCCCCAGCACGCCCCGGCTTCCCCACTGACTCTGTAGCAGGGAGATGCCCGCTCGACCCCCACCTCCGACTCCTCAGGAACCAGGCCCTGCAGTGGCTGTCTCCTGCTCGTCAACTTGAAGGCCGCACTTCCGGGCCGCGAAACGGAACCGACAGCCGTGGCGCAGGCGGAACGATACTCGGGAAACACGTTTCCGGTGTTTCTCTTCAGACTAGGCTGTCATTCGGCCCAACTTCCGGTCTGGTCCGGGCAGAACCAAGCTCGCAGAAGCTGGTGATGGGGGAGGTTCCAGGGATCAGAGAGCCTGAGCGCGCTTCCGTCGGCGCCAGGCTGTGAGTGCACTGTCAATCAATCCCCTGGCCACGCCCGGTCTTCTCAACCCAACTGGAGAGGGCGCTGGAACCCGAAGGCTGAGGACCTGAACCTGCTCCGGTGACTTTTCTCTTACACGGGAGAGAAAGGATCTCTTGAGTCTCTCATCCTTCTATCCCAGATGAGGACACTTTGGGCTCCCCTGCAGCCGCCCTAAAGAACACAGGCCCGCCATTATCAGGGAAGCATCCTCATTTGGTATCCCCACCTCGCCCCGCCCAGACTCCTAGGAATTCACCACTCTGCAACTGAATGGTTATGCATAAATGCCCCAGGTTGGCCGCGGATAATAGAGTGTGGGACGTGAAATGGGATGGAAAGTACTCAAGACACCAAACAACGGGGGGGGGGGGGCAGTTACCTACCCAGAGAAAACAGCCATCATCCAAAAAGCCCCTCCCCCCGCCCCAAGTGGTCCTTAAACCAAACCAAGTGATGACTTAACTCTCTCTTGCCCTCCATTCTTAGGAGCAGGAGTCAGCCACCTTGTAAGGCCAGCCTGGTACCAGGGCTGGAGAGATGCAGAGAGCTCCTGGTCTCCCTATACCTGATACTATGGAGTCTAGCAGGGCTGGTGCCTGAGGAGGAAGATGTCAGGAGTTTTGTTCTCCATCATGAACAGATGTTGTAGATATGTAGATGTGTTTGAAAGTCTGATGCGGCCTGCGCCAGGTGTACCGTATTAGAACCTAATTCTAGTGCTGGGAGTGTAGCTCAGTTGCTAGAGTGCTTGCCTAGCAGTCAGAAGCCCTGTGTCTGGTCCTCAAATTCACAGACATCCTGTGTAGTGGTTCACGTTTGTAATCCAAGCACTTGGGAGATTGAAGCAGGAGGGTCAGAAGTTCAAGCATCAGAGTTTGAGCCCAGTGTGGGCTACACAAGATGTTATCTTAAAAAAAAAAAAAAAAAGCCCCTAAATTTAACAGCCAAGAATGCCTGTAATTCTATCACTTGAGAGGGAGAAACTTGAAGATTGGAGGTTTAAGGCAATCTCAGCTGTAAAAACCTGTTCATCCAAAAACAAACTCTCTCAAGTAAAAGAGCTGGGGAAATGACTTAGCATGCACAAGACCCTGGGTTCAAATAGCAAAATGACCAAGCATCTTTACATCTATTTATATTTCTGAGCCCAAGAAGTAGACTTCACCCTCCCCCCACTGAATCACTCCTTCATACTGGACAGCCTTCTCTTTGCTTATTGCTCTCCAGCTTCAGGGATGCCTTTCTTGACTCATCTCCTAACTTGACTGTTATGCCATGAGGTCCTGCCCTTCAGGCTGCACCAGCTTCTATCTTGTCTCCTCCATCCTATAGCTTCCTACGGTAACACACAGGGCTGCCATCCTCTGCCTACCAGATCTTATCAAATTAATCCGGCAAGCAGGAGGCCAAATTCTAAAAACACCCTTCTAAAACTTGGTACCCATCTACTGCTGTACATCTGTAAACTCAAATGCCACTATCCAGGGGTGCAGGAATGAATTCTTTGAATTAATTAAAGATTCAAAAGGCAAGGAAAGTTTACTCAAAGAAGACCGATCTACTAGAGTTAAAAATAATAGTAATAAAACCAACCAAGACAGGGGTAGCATAAATGCTCCAAAAAGGAAAACAGAGGAGAAAGAAACCACTCATACCATTTGAGTTAAACCAGCATGAAAATCAGACATGTGGTGGACAGACACGTGACAGGGACAGGCGCTTTAGAGAAAGAAAAGGAAGCCCAAAGTATCAGAAATTGTATATTTAAGCTCTGGCCAATGTTAGGAAGGAAAAAGACCAAAAAGGAACAATGGAAAGAATGGAGACTTGCGGGGACTTTGGGAAAAGATAGTATACCATGTCATTAAAGACATAATTATTCCATCTATTTCTCTAGTGCCCCTTAAGGTGAGGCCACCTTTCTAGGTGTGGTCCCACCTTTCTGAGGGGTTCTCCCTTAGCCAGGTGATTGACTGACCTAACTGGATTAACGCCTTTACATTTCCAATAGCTAGAAACACTACTGGTTTTTCATTAATGGGTATTTACCACTGCTGTGTAAGTCATTATCACCCAGGGAGGATGAAGCAGGAGTATTATTGTGGGCAAGCTACAGAGTGAGAACCACTTCAGACAGAGCTACATAGTAATAAGCATAATGATTAAAAAAAAAAAAAAAAGGCAAGGATGGGTGCCTTTCCTCTGGCCCTACCAAGGTATGCACTGCTAAGCAAACACACCACATGCAAGTGTTAGTACAAGAGGTTTATGGGGGGGAGAAAGGCTGTGGGGAATATGTTTCAAAAAACCAGGCTGGAATATCAGAGGACAGAGCCATCGCTCCAGCCTTTTATTGTGTTTGTTTTTTGTTTTGTTTATTTTGAGACAGGGTTTTCTCTGTAACAGTCCTGACTGTCTTGGAACTTGCTTTGCTGACCAGGCTGCTCCTGAACTCACAGAGATCCGCCTGCCTCTGCCTCTCAAGTGCTGGGACTAACAGCATGCACCACTATTGTCTGGGAGCCTGGAACTCCCTCTGTAAACTAAACTGCCCTCAAACTCAGATTTGCTGGGATTAAGGGCATAGGTCACCACTCCCAGGATACTCCCTGTGCTGGGATTAAAGGTGTGAGTTACCACTCTCTGATCCTCCTAGACTGACTGTGGGTAGATCCCTCTGATATCTCAGGCTGGTTTTTGTTAAATTTAAAACATATCCCCATGAAAGGCGTGTCCCCAATGTAAGAGAGGCAGGACAGACATGTGAGAGACAGAGAAGAAAGGCAAGAGAGCAAGTGTGCCTGACAGACATTTGTGGCATAGCTGCCAGTAGAGAGATACCTGGCAACAGGTGATGACATCACTTTGCTTTGGTGGTAGAGGGTGGCTGCTGCCACAGTGGAAACTAACAGTAAAGACCCTTAAAACAACAACAACAACAACACACACACACATTTGGTGCTCAACTCCCCCAAACCTGTAACCATGTTAAGTGAATAGTTACACTCTGTCAAAAAAGTCTTTTCAGATGTGATTGAAATTGTTCGTCACCTATCCTTAAAAATGGAAGATCATTGGGTCTGGAGAATGGTTCAGTGGTTAAGAGTACTTGCAGGTTTGGTGGAGGAGAAAATTTATTGTAGATAAAAGAGAGAGCACATCCGGACCAGCTGAAGAGAGTATATGAGCAAAAGGATCAGGATCATGAGGAGGAGATCCACAGAGACAGCTGATCTGAGCTACTGGGAGCTCAGGATTCTGAAATGAGACCTGAGAAACCTTCACAGACTGGAACTAAGTCCTCCAAATGTATGTAGATGGCAGTCGAATGGCATGGGCAGTTTGTGGAGCCCCTTGCAGTAGGATCAGAGTTTATTCCTGGTGCATAAACTGGCTTCTTGGAGCCCATTCCCTACAGAGGAACACCTACACAGCCTTGATAGTGGGGGGAGGGGCTGGGACCCACCTCAGCTGGATCTGCCAGACCAAAATGACTCACCTTAGGTGTCCTTAATCTCCCTGGGGAATGCATGGGGAATGGGGGGAGAGGGGCTGAGGAAGGACTGGGTGGAGGAGGGGGGGAACAGAGCATAGCCAGAAGGAGACACATCTGGTGCAGTCCAAAGTAATCATGCCTCAGAGGCATGTGAGGAGGGAGGGGAGGGGAAAGGTATAAAAAGGGGGAGGGAGAGGAGAACCAGGAAGCCCAGAAAAAGAATATAGAAAAAAGACCAAGTAACCAAAATGGTTGGATTATATAGGAAAGGGCAGCTGGGGGAAGGGCAGCCCAACCCCTGGGCTGGAGCAGTTTAGGGTAGGGAGTAGGGTACAGTAACCAGGAGGACCCAGTAGCAGATAGGAACTGAGGGATGCTGGGAGAACCAGGTCTGCTTTGATATGTTAAATAGGCACCTCAGCCTTTGGTCTTGAATTTGAAACCTGACACAGTGGACCCAAGGTCAAGTCCTAGTGCCCACTGATGGCTCTCGACTACCTACAACTTCAGCTTCAGGGTATCTGGCTTCCACAGGTACCAGGCACTGGTGTGGTACACAGACAGACATTCAGGCAAACCAGCCATACACCATAAAATAAGTATTTTTAAAACATAGATGATATTTGGGTAGTTTCAAAGTAATGAAAAAGGCTCTTATAGGTGGAAATGCTTAAAGTAGGAGAATATTCTAGAAGCTTAGAAAAGAATAGGCCACATGACAGGATGAGGGGTGGGAACATAAGAAGCACCCTAGACAATAGCTTACAGGAAAACAGGAATCTTAGGCAGATACAGCTACATCTGTCCAAACCTAAGTGAACTATTTATTTTTAATTTCTGTTTTTTTAAAAATATATATTCATGTTTATATATATTAGTGTTTATATACATGTATTAGTATTTTTATGTTTATATATATTAGTGCTTATATATATTAGTATTTTAAAATATATATTAGTGTTTTGCCATGGCAAGTTACAGTTATGAGCTGCCATGTGGGACTTGAACCCAGGTGCTCTTAACCCAGCCTCCTGAGTGAACTATTAAGTAGACTTTTCTCTGGAGTCTTCACATACACTCTAACCTGACATCCTTTATATAAACTCCTGCCTTACAACAAGCCTTGGTGGTACACCTTCTATTCCCAGCACTCAGGAGGCAGAGACAGGCAGATCTCTGTGAGTTGGAGGCCAGCCTGGTCTACATAGTAAGTTCTAAGACAGACAGGAGTGTTATATAGAGAAACCTGGTCTTGAAAAACAAAAACAAAAAGATCTCACCTGGCCTGTACCTCAAGTTGGGGCTTGTGAGCTCAGAGCCTGCATGCCACTGTGAGCTGCAAGTGTGTTACTTTTAGTTACTAAGTTTCTGGTCAATTGTTAGAATAGCAATAAAAAACAAATATCTGGGGGCTGGAGATGAGGCCAATTTGAGATCTCCAGCCCTTCCTGAAACCAAGAGAGACCGCCCAGATCACTGTGAATTGGAGGTAAGTCTATTCCACATTGCCAGTTCCAGACCATCCAAGTTCCAAGAACTACATAGTGAGACATGCCTCAAAAGGTCTCATCCCTGAGGGGAGAGACCCTGAACACCAGACAAGGTTCAGTTGACCAAGACTAGAAGTGTAGGTTGGGTTTAAGAAAAAGCCTAGCTATAAATAGCCTTGAGAAAATTTTTATTAAGTTTCTTTGAAAGACCTTATCACAGTGGTTGTGGAAGCATTAAAAAAATGTACTGGGCCCATAGTGGCACACATGCCTTTAGTAAGGCACTCTAAAGGCACATACCTTTGATCTCAGCACTCAGGAGGCAGAGACAAGCAGATCTCTGTGAGTTCCAGGCCAGCCTGGTCTACAGAGAGAGTTCCAAGACAGCCAGGAATACACACAGAAACCAACAACAAAAGAAAAAGCATGTATTTGAAGACTTTCTTTTACATTTATATTCTGTGTATATGCATGTGTGTGTGTGTGTGTGTGTGTGCGCGTGCACACACGCGCGCAGCTTACTAATAATCTAATAATGAATATCTCTTCACTGTGTCACCATTTGAGTGAGAGTAGGTTAAAATGTTGAGTTTACACCTGGCGACTAATAAGTGCATTTAAAGATGAGCCATCTGTCTGGCCCTGAACACAACTTTCTTATCACACTACAATTCCTGCAAATATTTTGAAAATTGTGGGCCGGGGGGGGGGGGGGGGGGGGGGCAGAAAGCATGGATCAGTCACTTAAGGTCAGAAGCTTCCAGATCACAGTGGCCAGATGTTCCTAAAATGTTAATAAAAAATAACATGGAAGTGTGCAGATATTCCTCCTTTGGGGGAAACAGGACACATGGGTCGGAGAAAGGCTCTCCCCAAGACATTTTTCAGGGCTTCTCCAGTGGATGTACTGCTAGTTAGCATCTTAACCTCCACTTTTAGGATCAAGCCAGGGTCTCCTCTAGCATCTCCTGCTGAGATAGAAACATTCCAGGAGCAAAGTCCCACCCTTGTATGTTTAGACCATCCCCAAGCTCCAGGCACAAACACTAAACATACCCCATGGAAATGGCTTTCTGACACAGACAGGAAAATCCAGGCAAGATAAAAAAAGTACAAACAAATAGAGACAATTTAGAATAGAGAGGAAATGGGAGCTCCCGATTTGGGAAAGGGCAGTTTACACCTCCTGAAAGAGTCTCTGTGACTGTAATTTAAGGCAGGCGGGGACCCAGAGGAGACCGAAAGATGACTTCAGGAGTTGTAGGAGCATGAGATGGTCAGGCTCCTAGCCTCCAAAGTTTATCAGAAAAATAACAACACCATCTAAGTAGAAATTAAAGACCAACAAAGGGGGTGGAGATAAGGAATGTGGACTAGAGGGAAAAGGTGTGCAGGAGGAGCTTTCATATGTAAAAACATTCCTATAGCCGTGAGCTGAGCAAGAGCCAGGGCCACAATTTAAGAAAGGGCCTTTCCTTAATTACTTCTCCCCCTCTCACCTCTGGATCTGAGGGTGGGGGTTTGCTGTTCTCACCCATGGTAGAAACTGGTCTAGCCTTTGCACCGTGCATCCAAAGGTTGACTTTCCCTCCTGCAAACTCTAGCCTTGCAAGTTTTCCCACTTACTCATCAGCTGAGTTATCCATAAGCTTAACATGGAATGTGACCTTTCCCCTGCTATTTTACATCACTTTCTACATCCAGCCGGAGTCCCAGTCTCCACACTGATTTCCACTAACTTAAAGTCACTTTGGAGTAGTGATTTTGGGCAGCGTCTATATGAGGAGTTACACAATGTAAGGTCTTGGTACCTACCGGCAAAGACCCTGCGTCTTCCCATGGGCTTCTGAAATATCCAAATGTAGAAATTTATTTTTAATTAATTTTTTTCTTATCTATGAGTATTTGTCTGCATGTATATCTGTGCACAACCTCCTAGAAAAGGAGTCGGGATGCTCTGGAATTGGAATTACAGATATTTCAAGCCACATGTAGATGCTGAGAATTGAGAAGTGTAGCCAGTGTCCTTACCTCATCTCTCCAGGAACTAAGACACTTAGTTTATGCAGTGCTGGGTGTTGAATCCAAGGCCTCCTGTATGCTAGACAATCATTCAATTACTAACTGAACCACATCCCTAATCTTTAATTCTTTGCTGTTTGTTTACTTATTTATTTAGTGTTTTTCAAGACAGAGTTTCTTTGTATAGCCTTGGCTGTCTAGGAACTTTTTCTGTAGATCATGGTGGCATCAAACTCAGAAATCCTAGAGATGGGATTAAAAGTATGCCCCACCTCTGCCTTACCTAGTCTTGAATATTTTTGAAAATACTTTTTACCAGGGCTGGAGAAATAATCCCTTCTGGCCTCCTTGGACACTTAGCATTCAAGTGGTATGCAGAATACATGTAGTATATTTAACCACATTTATTTGCTTGTGTGCGGTGGGCCACACATGCCACCACTGAGTGCCTGTGGAGGTCAGAGGACCCTTTTAGGGAGTTGGTTCTCTGCTGTGTGGATTCTGGGACTCAATTCAGGCCATCAAGTTTAGCAGCAGGATCCTTTAACAACTTAGATGGCTGGACTTTTTTTTTTTTTTTTTTTTTTTTTCTCTCTTTTTCTTTTAGACAGGACTCAGGTACACAGGTGGCCTCAGACTTAAAGAGATTCTCCTGCTTCTGCCTTCCTAGTGTTAGGATTAATGATGTGCTTCACCCCATCAAGTTTTTTCTCTTTTTTGAAACAGGATTTTATATAGCCCAGGCAGACCTCCAGCTGGCTATGTTTGGAAGGCTATAGTCTTGAACTCCTGGTCCTCTTTCCTCTTCCTCCTCTTCCTCCTCCCAAAGGCTGAGATTACAGATGCAGAGCACCATACCTGACATCATTGTTTTGTTCATTTGTTTTAGACTGGGTCTCTCTATTTAGTTTTGGCTGTCCAGTAACTTGCTATTTAGACCAGGCTGGTCTTGAATTCACGGAGATCTGTTTTGCCTTTGGGCTTTAAGGTGTATGCAACAAGTTCTAGCAAATTTCCAGTGTTTTGTGTGTGTGTGTGTGTGTGTGTGTGTGTGAATTCATATTTATTACATTGTAGTCATCACCACAGTCCATCTTTAGAATAGTGCCTTCTAACTGGAAACTGCCTTGTGCAATCTGTACCCATTTTCCCCTCACCTGTAGACCCAAAGCCACTGTAGCACCAGCTACAAAGACCTGTGGTTACGGCCTTCTCTGTGAGGACTGTTTATGCAGGACATGCACCTGACTACCTATAGCACCTCTCTGCCTCTCTCCTTACCTGACATATCTTTATAGGTCCTATAGATGGAAAATCATATACACATAAAGGTTTACTGAAAAGCAATATGGTGGCCCACAGCACTTTGAGGTGGAAGGAAGAGCTGGGCGGTAGTGGTACAGACTTGGCAGACAGAGGCAGGCAGATTTCTGAGCTGGAGGCAAGCTTGTTGTACAGAGTGAGTTCCAGGAGTACACAGAGAATTGTCTTAAAAAACCAAAGCACCACCACCAACAAAAACCACACCCCAACACCAAAAAATAAACAAAAAAGTTTAAGAAGGCAGAAACAGAAGAATCAAAAATTGAAAGTCATCCTTAGTTAAATATCAAGTCCCAGACCAGCCTAGGATATACGAAACCATATCTCAGAAAACAAACAGAGAAATGGACTGGTGAGATGGTTCAGTGGGTAAGGACACTTATTGCCAAGCTTGATCTCTTTCTCTCTCTCATACATGCACGCATCCACATACAAACCCAAACACATAAATGTAAATTAAAAAAAAAAAAAAAAAGACGCCATGAGCTTCAGGCTAAATGCTGTTGGCTTACAACCCCACTGGGGATATTGGCTAAAAATCATTGCATCTAATGTGTCCCTAATGTAGGCATCTGCCAGCTTGACTGTCCTCTACACTATCAGGTATCTCAGGCACTGACTGACACTACACACCCCTAGGCTGGCACCTCCTTAAGTAAACATAAACAGATAATCCCGAGTTGCTCAGGGATTTCATTGCAAGTTAAATGGTGCTGCTTTTCACATTTTAGCATCTAATGATCAGGCAGTGTTCTGTAAGCAAGCTGCAGTGCCATGTGTCGGTGAGATTCTGTTCCCTCAGGGAAGGCAACGTTGATGCCAAATTCTCTGAATATGTTTGTTTGACTTCAAGGTAGCAGGCATCATGTGGTAACAGAAGGATAAATCTGGCTCACTATTTTCATTCTGTATTTTATTTTATTTATATTATTTTATTCATTATTTTATTTTATTTTACTTTATTTTACTTTATTTTATTGTACTAGGAACCCAACTCTACCACCGGACTCCACCCCACCTCTCCACCATGCCCCATGGTCTCACTCTATCTAGCCCAGGCTGAACATATACTCTGTAGCTCAGGATGACTTGAACTTGAGAGGGATCGCTCCTACCTCAGTCCCCACAGCCCAGTCCTTAACATTAGAGATGTGTGCTGCTCTGATTTTTGGTTTGATTTTAGGTAGGGTTTCGTTTTGCCTTTAGTTGAGAATGAGCTTGAACTGCTGATTCTCTGTGCTCAACCTCCCAAATTTCTTCTTTGGAGATAATATCTCACTGTGTGGCTCAGAATTGTCTGGAACTTAATGTGTAGCTCATATTAATTGTAGGGTTCAAGGAAATGCTGAAGGAAGACCCCTGACTCAAATAGTATGAGAGAACAAGGAGCATTTATTACACCATCATGCATGTGGGGTTGAAGCTTCTTCTATGTACAGCTAAAAGGAGTTTCAGGTTCAATTACAAAATCGGTTAAGCAAACAGCAGGTATATTGGTATATTTTTACTTGGCTGAGGTTTATTTGTATCATTTTTGGACACATCTGCATAAGCTTGGGCATGACTCAGATGGAGGCTGTTGGGTTTCTTCCTGAGACACTGTGAGTCTGATTTAGGCCCTCTATTTGTTCTCTGTCTTGACTCTGAATGCAAGGGTCACGTAGATAAATGGCCCTTTGTTGAAAAGGACACCTGTTTGTCCTTCTCGGAGGGAGAATTGGAACCTAAATTCAAGTGTGAAAGTGAAAGAGCTTAACCCCTTCATAACCTTGAACTCAAGGTTCTCTTTTCTAGGTTTCTTGATTGCTGGCCTTACAGGTAGGTGTGTGTTCCTATAGTCAGCTCCTCCAGCAGTGTGCATAGGACCCTGGGCCTGCTTACGCTAGTCAGGCACTCTATTCCAAATCTAGTACTCTCTTGTTTCCTTATTTAAGTGTGTGGATAGGAATCATGGATTCATCGTGTCAACTGGTGAATTAAGTGGTTGTGGTGGCTATTTTTATGCCAACTTTACACAGGCTAGGGTCATTTGGGAAGAGGGAACCTCGATTGAGAAACTCTCCCTCACCAGGCTGACCTGTAGAAAAGACTTGTTTTATTTTTTGAGATGAGATCTCTCTATAATGTAGCTCTGGCTGTCCTGGAACTTGCTATGTAGAAAAGGCTGGCCTTAAACTCAGAGAGATCTGCCTGCTTCTGCTTGGTGAGTATTGGGGTTAAATGTGTGTACTGTGACACCCAGCCTCAGATGGTGAGGCATTTTTTAAATTAGTGATCCAGGTGGAAACGGGTAGGTGATCCTGGGGAGTAGAAGAAAGTGCATGCCTTTAATTCTAGCACTGAGGAGGCAGGCTGGTCTATAGAAAGAGTTCCTAGATAGCCAGTGTTTGGGATCATGTTTGATCTGGTGTGATCAAATGCTTTACCCAGTTAGCAAGCAGATGTCCATAAATGGAGAGGCCTTGTGCCCCATAGAGGTGAGTTAAGAAGTGGGTTGAGAGGTGGTGGCTGGTTGGAGGGGTGCAGGAGACACTTAGGCTGTTTCTATTTAGAAGGACTTTGTTATTATAAACAATTATATTAAAAACAGAGAGAGAAGGAGGGAGGAAGAGAGGGAGGGAGGGAAGGAGGGATAGACATAAAGAGCACTCTGGAGGACAGAAACAAGAGAGATTGTTGGTGGGGTGGCAGGAATTCTTCTTAAACAGGGTTTGACGTCACAACTCACGGCAGGGCGTGGCTTCAGAAGCTCGAGATTCCAGGGCGTGGCTTCAGAAGCTCAAGCAGAATCCTAACAGCTGGGACTACCCAGAGAAGCACTGTCTCAACAACAGAACAAAGGAAACAAAACAAAATAAACAAAAGTAAATAAGCAAATAGAGGAAAGAGAGCAAGGCATGGGGAGCTAGAATAGCCCTCTTCCATGGCCTCTGCTTTGTTCCGGTGTGGGTGTGACTTCCCAGGTCGATGAACTACGAGGCATGAAATGAAATAAACACTTTCCTCCAGAAGTTAATTTTGATCCTGGTGCTTTGTCACAGCAACAGACACCTTAACTAAGATAGTGCTCAAGTTTCTGTGACTAATTTATTAGCATGGTTATTGCATGTGTGTGTGTACCACAGTGTTCACACATGGAGGGCAGAGGATGACTCTATGGAGCCATTTTTCTCCTTTACTTTCTGAGTGGGCTCCACGGTTGCTATGAGGTCTACTGAACAAAGGGACTTTTACCCTCTCAACAACTTCCGTGGACCCTCTCTGTCTCCAGACAGAGTTTCTCTATGTAGGCCTGGCTGTCCTAGAACTCACTCTGTAGACCAGGCTGGCCTTGAACTCAAGAGAGATCCGCCTGCTTCTGCCTCCCTAGTGTTGGGACTCTGCCAACATTTATTCATTTATGTTTTATACTTTAAAATTTTTATTTTATGTGTATGGGTGTTTTGCCTGTTGGTATGTATATGGGTACATGTGTGCTTAGTGCCTGAAAGGCCAAAGAAGTCGTCATATCGAACTATGGGCTTATGAATGATTGTTTGCCACCGTGTGGCTGCTGGGACCAAACCTTGCTCTCTGCAAAAACAACAAATACTCTTAAACTCCCAGCCATCTCCCCAACCTCCTGTTCTCTACCCACTTTGAGATAAGGTCTCAGTAGCCCTGAACTATATTTAGATCAGACTGATCGCTCACTCAAAGAGATCTGCCTTCCTCTGCTTCCCACATGCTGATATTAAAGGCGAGAGATCTGAGTGTCTACTTATCATATATATATATATATCCATATACATATAGTTGGCATATTTGTTTATGTCTCAGCTTATAAAATTGTTCTTGTCAGTGTAGCAAACAAATTTCAGCACTGGTGGCTATACAAAAGAAGAGAAGTAATTTGCTTTCCAACTAACTTTGTACCACAATCCACACAGGCCACATGCTCTATATGAAAAACTAACTTTAAAAAAAAAAAGGCTGAGTGCAGCAGCACACTGTTATTTCCAGCATTCTAGATGTAAGTGGATCTCTGAATTCAAGGCCAGCATGGTCTACAGAGTGAGTTCCAGATAGTCAGGGATACAAACAGAGAAATCTTGTCTTGGGAAGAAAAAAAGAAAATGAAAAAAAAAAAAAAGAAAGAAAGAAAAACTGAACTACAGGTATTAAACACCAAAAAAGTAATAGTTTATTTTTGAGGAATTTATATAAATAATTGATCTCATTTAGCAACCTAGGAAGTGCTCAGTCATGGCCTTCATAATTCAGTGTAGTTGGGAGATGAATGGTGACTGGCCTTGTTACTGAAGCACATACCTTGTTAGGGACAGCTCTCTGACATTATTCGTTTCCTTCTCTGCAAACTGGCCTGTGCCTGAGCGTGGCTTCTGATGTACCTGATTGAATGAGTGTTCTCCTCACAATACAGCCACAATCATCAAATGCTAATTTGACTTGTATGGCATTGGCTTTCACAGCCACCAAAGACTTTCTTTTCCATCCATCATGTTTGCATTTTGATGTGGGCCTGGTACCCTCTTCTGTCTAAAGGAAGTGTGTCAGATTCCTCATCCCTTAAGAAAAATTAAAACAAAGTTTCATTGTCGGCAAGGCCTTTCTGGAACAAAGAAAAGGCAACACGGCACAATCAATGTCCTAACCCTGGGAATCCGATGAGCAGTTGCTGTCATGAGTAATGCTAAAGGCTTTGGTGTCCCGTCTTTCTATCCAAGTGTCTGTCTGATAGAGTGTCTCTCCATTCAAGCATCCACCATTATGAAGTAACCCAGGCTGACCTTGAACTTCTGATCTCTTTCCTCTGCTTTGAAGGGAATGGGATTATATGCATGGGCCTCCACACCAGTTTCTTATGTGTCCGGAACCCACAGCTTTGTGCATGTTTCATAAGTATGCTGCCAAATGAGTACACATAATCCTTAGCCCCCCACTTACTCATCCTTCTTTCTGCTGTACTGAGGATTGAATCCACAGACTTAAACACAATAAACAAGCACTTCTGTACCACTGGGATATTTCCTCAGTCAGTTCATTGGCTAGTTTTTTCTTTTTCTATCATTCTTTGGCTATTGACTACGCTTCCATCTGTCGTCACTGTGTCGCTTGCCTTACTGCTTTTCCCATCTGGCAAGAGAATCAAACCTTTTCTTTGTTACAGTATGAGATTTGATGTTTTCTGGCCTCTCTGATGTTCCTCCTCCATCTGGAAGCCAGCAGAAGGGTAAAGGCAGTCCAGGCCATCCTTAGATTCATATGTGATTTTGTTTTCCATGGATTGCCTTTCCCATTTGTACTGCATTAAGCTAAAAGGGATCTTCACACACACACACACACACACACACACACACACACACACACACACACACACACACACACACACACACACGTCCCAGGCTGATTGTAAGAGCATCTGGAGAGCCATGATTAATATGAACTTTAAATTGATAACAGCCAAGAGTAGTGGTGCATGCCTTTAATCCCAGAACTTGGAAACAGAAGCAAACTGATCTCTGTGTTCTAAGCCAGCCTGATTCAAATAGGGAGGTTCAGGACAGTCAAGGCTGTGTGGTGAGACCCTATCTGATAGGTGGGATGGGGAATGTGTCACTGCTAGGCATGATGCCATTCTGCTGTAATCCCAGCTACTCACAAGGCTAAGGCAGGGGAACTCACATCATGGCTTGACAGGCCACACAAAGAGTTTGGGCACTGGGGAATATTGTAAGGTATTGTCTCAAATTAAAACAAACAAAAAAGACTGGGCATGTAAATCAGCCAGTGGTCCAGCACTTGCCTAGAATGCCCCAGTAAGTTAGGGGAATGGCTCAGTGATGGAATGCTGGCCTCACTTGCGTGGAGCCGTGGGTTTAATTCTCAACACCATACACCACATATATTAAAATGCATGTATTTAGTTTCTGCAATATCTAAGTGTTTATTGATTAGAAAAAAGGATCTTTAAAATGTAATTCGGTATTTGTTTTTGTTGCAAGACAAGGTTTCTCTGTGGAGCCCTGGCAGTCCTGGAACACTCTCTGTAGATCAGGCTGGCTTTCACTTGCCTCTACCTCTCTGAGATTAAAGGCATGTGCTACCATGCCTGTCTGATTTTTTTCTTTAAGATTTATTATTATTATTATTATTATTATTATTATTATTATTATTATTATTGTTTTTCCAAGAAAGGGTTTTCTGTGTGACATCCCTGGCTGTCCTGGAACTTGCTCTGTAAACCAGGCTGGTGAAGGAGCAAATCTCTCTTAAAATATACCAATCCAAGATTAATATTTATTGAAATATAAACCAACACCCACGATACAAGTAACAGTTTATATAGGGGCCTGATAGATCGAATTATCTATGCAATGAACAATGGATGCTGAACTAGTCTCTTCAGAAGTCAGAAACCAAAATGGACTCCCCAAGATCTCAACAGCCCCTCTTGAACGGGACTGGCCACTCCCCCTTCTGGAGCCCAGGATGCTAGATAAGTGTCTTCGACCTTATCAGCTGACACCTGAATCCCACCACTGGCTGGCATGTAGACCTGGAACTCACTAAGATCTGCCTGCCTCTGCCTCCCTAGTTCTGGGATTAAAGGCATGAGACCACCACCTCCCCACTAGATTTATTTATTATTATGGGCATTGATATTTTGCCTGCATGTATTTCTGTGTGAGAGTGCCAGATCCCTTGAACTGGAGTTACAGAGAGTTGTGAACTGCCATGTGAGTGCTGGGAATTGGACCCAGATCCTCTAGAAGAACATTCTTCTTCACAGCTGACCCATCTCTCTCTCCAGTCTTAATTTCAGGTTTTTTTTTTCTTTTTTTTTTCTAGACAGGGTTTCTCTGTGTATGCCTGGGTGTCCTGGAATTCACTCTGTAAACCAGGCTGGCCTCAAACTCACAGATATCAGCCTACTTTGAAGTACTGGATTAAAGGCATGTTCCACCATCACCCAGGTGATTTTAGTATTCTTAAATAGAAAGATTACTTTTATACAAGTTTATCTAGTGGGTTCTATATAGACACACTGACTCTTTGTATTTATTATTTTTTATTTATGTATTTGGAATTTTTAATTTTTTAAATGTAGGAGTGCTTTACCTTCTTGTATGTATGTGCACCACATTTGTGCCTGGTGCTGGAAGAAGTCAGAAAAAGGGCATTAGATCCTTTGGAACTGGAGTTATTGATGGTTGTGAGCAACCGCCTGAATGCTGGGAATTGAACCTTGGCTGATCAGCAAGAGTTGCAAGTGATCTTAAGAACAGGGCTTCTTTCTGTAGACCAGCTTAACCACAACTATGGAGCCCAAGTTGGATGGATTTAGGGTAACCCTGCTTCGACCTCTAGAGGGTTGCAGAGTAAATTAACAATGTATCTTCTTTCTTTCTTTTCCCAACTTGACTTTACTATGTAGCACAGGCTGTTGCTTTTTTTTTTTTTTTAACAGTAATTTATTTTTATTTCATGTACATTGATGTTTTGCCTGCATGTATGTCTATGTGAGGGTGTCCGATATCTGGAGAAACAGACAGTTATGAGCTGCCATATGGGTGCTAGGAATTGAACTCAGGACCTCTAGAAGAGCCATCTCTCCAGCCCACAGAGGCTGTTCTTACACTAAATTGTTCTGCCTCTCCAGTGCTGGGATCACCCTATCCTGCCTAATTGTGCCAGATGCGATTCTTTACACCTTTAATCCCAGCACTCACAAGGCAGAGGTGGGCAGGTTTATGTAAATTCAAGAACAGTCTGGTTTATAGAGGGAATTCCAGGACAGCCAGATCTGTTACACTGAGAAACCCTTTCTTGAAAAAAGAAAAGGGGAAAAAAAACCCTGCATTTGTTGTTGTTGTGTGCGTGTTTGTCTGTGGTGAATGCGTGCATACGTGTGCACACGTGTCTCATAGTAAGCATGAAGCCAGGAGAACCTGAGAGAGTTGGTTCATTCCTTCCACTTTGCGGGTCTCAGTGATTAAACTCCTGTGGTGAGGCTTGGTGGCAAGTGTTCCTTGGTCTCCATCATCACACTCCCCAGTCATTTTGCACTGGTTCTGGAATGGAGGGGATGCAACCTAGGGCTCCCATCGCTTAGGCTAGGCAAGCAAGAGTTCTGCTACTCATTCAAATCCCCAGTCCCTTCACTACCCATTTACTTTGACCTTATGTCTGACCTAATGCCTGCTCCAGGGGTCTGAGTAGACTTGGTTCACAGCCCCCCTACCCTAGTGATTCTGGAGACCAGCGATGGGCGGGGCTGTGAAATGCTCCGTAAATATTTCTACCAGACGCCTACACTTCCCTCCATGCTTGCTTAGCCAGCCTTCAGATTATGCCCTCATTTTCAGAGGTAGGAAGTGAGAGTCCAGCGGCTGGGTCTGGTGGGGGCGTGGCCCGCCGAAGGGGGAGCGTTGAGCTGCGGAGAAACAAAGGCTAGGGCGGGGACAAAGCCCTGGGCCCCCAGCCTGATTGGGAACAAAGGCCACACCCGGGACAGTGGCGGGACACCCCTCGCCTCTCCTCTGCCACGTGGGGAACACCTGGTCCTGTGTGAAGAGGCAGTTTCCTGCTTTTGAGAACCCTGGAGCTGCCAGCGTGCAATCCACCGTATTCCAGACCCAGACTGGAGACAGAGGGTCCTCACGGCACTGCAAGGCAACCGAGATGTTCACCCTCAGCACAAGAACAAGACTGCCTTTTCCATATTGATCGTGTTCTCAGACTCCTAGCTACGCTTCATTTTGCTATTCTCTACCTCAGATCAGATTCTTCATCCTAGATCCTGCAACTCTCCTCAGCCAGGACCGATTCCTCTCTCTCCAGGTCCTGTTCTTCCCCTCAGATAAGGTTCACCAGTCAAATCCAATTTTTATTTCTCTACGTTAAACGAACTCAGTTCGTTCCAAAAAACCCATCAAAATCGGGATAGCAGATGGCTAACACAAGGGACTATCGAGGGATTGGGCAGAGTTTTACAGAATGGCTTTTTCAACAGTTCTATGTGATCTACAATTGCATTTGGGCAACTTTCTGTTTCCCGTGTTCAACAATAAAAAAGTTTGGGGTAAGACCGCCTCCACGTTCCGGCGGGAACTTCCTTCCTGCGAAAGACCCCTCGCCCCCTCCACCTGGGCTCAGTTTCTTTGCACGGCCGTGGCCCCGCCCACTCCACATTGTCCCGCCTCTCCTCCCCGATTACAGGCCAGGTTGAGGCTGCAGACGTTGCCACGCCTGCTGAGAAGGCGGGGCCTGAGGTGCAGCTCTGCACGACCTGCGCGATTGAGCACACGGAGATCAGTCAAGGTGCACCGTGCCTGGTCCTGAGAGACATCGCGCGCATATTTTACAGGCCAATCCCGCACCCGCGCGGTCTCGCTACGCAAGCCCTGCAAGGGAGGCCGCGAGTGCAAGGGCGGGCACTGGCGCGTGCGTAATCGGCCTGCGCCCCGCCCCCGGGTTGCGGTGCCCAACGCGCGTGCGCGGCGTCGTCGGCGCCAGATATTTCTGTCCCGCCTCCAGGCCGCGGCTCTTTCTGCGAGCGGCGCGCGGTCGGGCGGTCGTTAGCAAGTCTTGCGGCGCACGTCTCAGGCAGCAAAGGAGGAGGCGGCGCGGGTGGCGCCGTCGGTCTGCAGAGAGGCCGGTAGCCAGCGGCTTGGCCGCTTCTCGGCTGCGCCCGGGGCGCGGCGGGCGTCGGCCCAGGAGACGCGTGGCGGAGCTCGGCCTCGCGGCAGCAGCGTCTACCCAGCCGTTGGCGGCGAGCGCTCTTGCGCCTGCGCAGCGGGCTCCGCGCCCCTCCTCCCCTGGGCGGCCCCCCCCACCCCCCGGCGGCGTGTGAATGGCGGCCTCGGCGGCGACTGCCGCGGCTGCGGCGGCCTCGGCCACGGCGGCGGCCTCGGTGGCCTCGGCGGCCTCTGGCAGCCCAGGCTCGGCCGAAGGCCCAGCGAGCGCCGAGAAGCGCCCCGCCGCCTCTTCAGCCGCGGCGGCCTCTGCATCGGCGTCCTCGCCCGCGGGGGGCGGTGGCGAGGCGCAGGAGCTTTTGGAGCATTGCGGCGTGTGTCGCGAACGCCTGCGGCCTGAGAGGGAGCCCCGGCTGCTGCCCTGCCTGCATTCGGCCTGTAGTGCCTGCCTGGGCCCCACGGCACCCGCAGCAGCGAATAATTCGGGGGATGGCGGAGCGGCGGGCGACGGCGCTAGTGAGTCCTTGGTGGCCAGGTGCCCCTCCCCCTCCTCGCAGCCTGTGATCGGGACTGCGCCTGTGCGAGAGTATGGGGGCCCGGGTAGGGTTGGGCCTGGTGGTCTAGTGGGGAGCGGGGCTCTTGGCCTCTGAACGATGCGCGTGGCCTAGTATGTGGTGGACTATATATACTAGATATGATACTAGACGGGGGGTGGGTGGGGTGGGGGAATAACGTCAAGGAAAGAGTGTCTGTTTCAGCTTTGATTGGGAATCGGCGTAGGTGAGCGTCCGGTATTTCACACATTCTTGTTTCAACAGTGGTGGATTGCCCAGTATGTAAACAGCAATGTTACTCCAAAGACATCGTGGAGAATTATTTTATGCGTGATAGTGGCAGCAAGGCTGCTTCTGATTCCCAGGATGCTAATCAGGTGTGTCCTGGGGGTGGAAAGGGGACGTGTGCTTTCTTGGAGCATATCACCAGTTTCCTTAGTTGGTTCAGAATACCGTCTCAGTATCTGGGGGAGAGCAGTATAGATTTGAGTGTATTATATGGATTTTAGGTTGTATGTTAAGGGAAGTAAATGCGGCCTGCTGGGTGGTTCTGCCCGTTTCTAACCCTCCTTTCTTTCACAGTGCTGCACTAGCTGTGAAGATAATGCCCCAGCAACCAGCTATTGTGTGGAGTGCTCTGAGCCACTGTGTGAGACATGTGTGGAAGCCCACCAGAGGGTAAAATACACCAAGGACCACACTGTGCGTTCCACCGGTAGGTGAAAAATGGGCTGTTGTAACTGTTGTCTAAAATACTTGCTTGCTGGATGAGTGGTTTTCCAGGGACCTGACACAGAACTCAAAATTACTGGGTTCAAGGAGCACAGACTCTCTGGGTCTTGTTGGGAAGACAAAGGCCACAGCCATGGAATGTGTGTAGGGATTCTTTTTTTGGCTTGCCAGACAGGATTCTCTGTAACAGCCCTGGCTGTCCTGGAACACACTTTGAAGACAGGCATTATCCACCACCCCAGTGTGTTTGCAGGGTTTCTTAAGTATGCTATAGTCAATACTAAGGATTGAACTAAGACTTGGGAGAGTGAGTGGGTTCTGTTGTTGGATAACTAGCATAAGCAGCTAGTGAAGGCAAGGTGGAAGTGACTTTGGATTTGGATGTTCTGGCACCTACCTGGCTTTAGACTGTGGAATGATTTAGCAGTGAGCTTTTAAGCACCTTCCCTTTCTCTTAGACTCATGAACAGACAACTAGGGTTTTATGTTTGGTTGCTTGGTTATGGAATAGGTCTTGTGTTTTGGGTTTGGTCCAGACTCCTCTTAGCAGCTTTTCAAACACAGAACAGTATGATGGTGGTAGTGGGGGCCAGGAGGCATAACAGGACAGATGAAGGGAACAACAGTGTGTAGTGACATTAAGGAAGCCAAGGCCTGACTGGCCTGTGTTCCAAGTAGTACATAGCTTGGTTTTGCTTTTAGTACACCCTGGATTGGATTTGCATTGGAGAAGAAAGGGACTGATGCATTATAGTCTGTTACTTTCTGTTCTAGTGAGACATTCTTATTGTAGTTCAGGTGCCAGCTTGGACTCTTGATATTCCTTCCATAGCTCCAAAGTGCTTGGATTAAAATAGCCACTTGCCTAGAAAAGGGGTCCCCTTCCTTTTTGTTTAGTTTTTCAAGACTGGATTTTTTGGCTGTGCTAGGATTAAAGGAGTGAGTTGCCATGCCCAGCTTTTTGTGTTTTGAGACAAGGTCTTTACGCAGCCCTTCCTGTCCTTTAACTCTTTATGTAGACTATGCTGGCCTTCACACAGATTTGCTTACCTGTCTTTCAAGTGCTGGGATTAAAGTTATGACCCACCAGGCCTTTTAGGGGAGGTAGCTCAGTATGTACTCTTGGCTGGCCTTGTAACTCAAGTTGGTCTCAAACTCTGATCTGTCTGCCGTTGCCTCCCGAGTCTTGGGATTATGTTCAGCAGATGTCTCACTGTAAGAGAAAAGTCTGGCTTTGAATTCACTGAATGTTGTTCAAGTTTGCCTTCAGCTTGTGATCATCTTTCAATTTCCTGGATGCTGATAATGTAATTAGCTTTGTAACAGGGAGGTACTGGTGTTTTGGTCTGGGTGTCATCACTCCATCAAGACTTTTTATTTGGGGATGGTTTGTTGGCAGGCAGAAAGATAAACCTAGAAATAGTAGAATTCTTCAATCTTTATCCATTATAATGGATAATGGTCACCTGGGAGCAAAAGACTCCATTGTTGTAGGTCTTCCCAATAGGTGGATCAAAGTTGTGGGATTGAGTTGGAAATGGGGTCACAAGGGTTTTGTCTGCTGCTTGAGTTGGAGGTGGCTAAGGGCATGATTCCTGTTTCCCAGGACCTGCTAAGACTCGGGATGGTGAACGCACAGTCTATTGTAATGTGCACAAGCATGAACCCCTTGTGCTGTTTTGTGAGAGCTGTGATACTCTGACCTGCCGTGACTGCCAGCTCAATGCTCACAAGGACCATCAGTGAGTCTCAAGTCACAGTGGGTAGGTGGGTGCCACTTCCAAGTTGAGAGTGCAGACTCACTGTTTTGTGTGCTTTCAGGTACCAGTTCTTGGAAGATGCAGTGAGGAACCAACGTAAACTCTTGGCTTCTCTGGTGAAACGTCTTGGGGACAAACATGCCACATTGCAGAAAAACACCAAGGAGGTTCGCAGCTCGTAAGTGCGGGTGCCAGGGCTATTGGGGTCGTAGGCCAGGATTTCCTGGCTTGACTTGTCTTGTCCATTAGTATCCGCCAGGTGTCTGATGTACAGAAGCGTGTGCAGGTTGATGTCAAGATGGCCATTCTGCAGATCATGAAGGAGCTGAATAAGCGGGGTCGGGTTTTGGTCAATGATGCCCAGGTAAACCTTACACTGCTGGTGTGACAATCCAGGTTGGAGCATGATCCTAGTACTCACTGCCTTGCCACCTTGCTGACCGTATTCTTGATCCGCAGAAAGTGACAGAGGGGCAGCAGGAGCGTCTGGAGCGCCAGCACTGGACCATGACCAAAATCCAGAAGCATCAGGAACACATTTTGCGTTTTGCCTCTTGGGCCCTGGAAAGTGATAACAACACAGCCCTCTTGCTTTCTAAGAAGCTGGTGTGTAGTGGTGGGCATTTACCTTGGTGGCTGGCCCTTCAGCACCTTTTGGACCCTGCAGGTTGCCAAGTAGGCTCATGTGCTACCTTTTTGTCCCATTAGATCTATTTCCAGCTGCATCGTGCTCTCAAAATGATTGTAGATCCTGTGGAGCCTCATGGAGAGATGAAGTTCCAGTGGGATCTCAACGCCTGGACCAAGAGTGCTGAGGCTTTTGGTAGGTTGCTTAGTCTTTTGCTTTTGCTTGAACTTGGGAGCATCCTAGGCTGAGGATTCTCTGTCTTCTTCAGGCAAGATCGTGGCTGAGCGTCCTAGTACGAACTCCACAGGTCCTGGGACCATGGCTCCTCCAAGAGCGCCAGGGCCCCTAAGCAAGCAAGGCTCTGCCAGCAGTCAGGTGAGTTGGGGAGAGGAACCAAAAAAGGGGTGAGGGCCCTAGGATGCCATGGATTACTTGTCCACTGATAAGTACATTCTCTGTTCTATCTCTAGCCCATGGAAATGCAGGAAGGCTATGGCTTTGGGTCAGGTAAGTAGTAGTTTTGCCTGGGGAGTTGGAAGGGCTTGGTAAGTACCATTGTGTCTTTTCTGCCAACTCTTTCTTCTGAACAGATGATCCATACTCAAGTGCAGAGCCGCACGTGTCAGGCATGAAGCGGTAAGTGTTACAATCCACTGGAGTTAGGTGGGTATAGTACTGGTGTGGTAGGGATGCATAGGATCTCCTAACAAGGTGTAATTACAGGGCCCGCTCTGGTGAGGGAGAGGTAAGTGGCCTCATGCGGAAGGTGCCACGTGTCAGCCTTGAACGCCTGGATTTGGATCTCACTGCTGATAGCCAGCCACCAGTTTTCAAGGTCTTTCCTGGAAGCACCACTGAGGACTACAATCTAATTGTTATTGAGCGTGGTGCTGCAGCAGCAGCTGCTGGTCAGGCTGGGGCTGTGCCCCCGGGAGCTCCTGGTGCCCTACCCCTGCCTGGGATGGCCATTGTCAAGGTGAGCCTGTCTTTACAATCTGTGCTAAGACAGTGATTAGAGAGTGACAACTGTCAGTTCATATTTGGTTAACAACATTCAAACTGTTTTAAATAGGAAGAAGAGACAGAAGCTGCTATTGGAGCCCCACCTGCTGTCACTGAGGGTCCTGAGACCAAGCCTGTGTTGATGGCTCTGGCTGAAGGCTCTGGTGCTGAGGGACCCCGTCTGGCTTCACCTAGTGGCAGTACCAGCTCAGGCCTGGAAGTCGTGGCTCCTGAGGTTACCTCAGCCCCAGTAGGAGGACCAGGTATCCTGGATGACAGTGCCACTATCTGCCGTGTCTGCCAGAAGCCAGGTGACCTGGTCATGTGCAACCAGTGCGAGTTTTGCTTCCACCTGGATTGCCACCTCCCTGCCCTGCAGGATGTGCCAGGGTATGTGAGGTTGGGGCAGGATCAGATAGATCATGGAGGGCTGGTTGTCGTCATTTTACATCTCCAACTCTTTACTATAGGGAGGAGTGGAGTTGCTCGCTCTGCCATGTGCTCCCTGACTTAAAGGAGGAAGATGGAAGCCTTAGCTTGGATGGAGCTGATAGTGCTGGTGTGGTAGCCAAGCTCTCACCAGCCAACCAGCGGGTGAGAGCTGAATACACAGCTGTTGGGTGGCCCAGTTACTGAAGCCCTCTTCCATGCTATAACTGACCTCTCTTGTACCGTCTAGAAATGTGAGCGCGTCCTTTTGGCCCTGTTCTGCCATGAACCCTGCCGCCCCCTGCACCAGCTGGCTACGGATTCTACATTCTCCATGGTGAGTTAGAGAACAGGAGAGTTTGGGGACACCAAGAAGTGGTAAGTGTCACCTCTTAGCCTTATGTTCTCTTTACCTGCAGGAGCAGCCTGGTGGTACCCTAGACCTGACCCTGATCCGTGCTCGTCTCCAAGAGAAGCTGTCACCCCCTTATAGCTCTCCCCAGGAGTTTGCCCAAGATGTGGGCCGCATGTTCAAGCAGTTCAACAAGCTGACTGAGGTGAGCCTGCCAGAATGAAGCAGGGAGGGCAGCTAGGGGGAGGAAAAGCCAGGACTTACCACTGTACTCTTAATTGATCCAGGACAAGGCAGATGTGCAGTCTATCATCGGCCTGCAGCGCTTCTTTGAGACGCGCATGAATGATGCCTTTGGTGACACCAAGTTTTCTGCTGTGCTGGTAGAACCACCACCGCTGAATCTTCCCAGTGCTAACCTAAGTTCTCAGGAGCTGTCTGGCCCTGGTGATGGTCCCTGAAGCTGGAGCTCTTGTGGTCAGCCCCGTTAAGCTCTGCTCTCTTGTCCTTTGACCCCCATACCCCTCCCTCCTTTGGTGACCTGACTCCTGCTCTTGGTGGCCCTGTCCTTCAGTCCCTCCTCACAAAATGGTTTTTACTTCTGTGGATTTAATAAAAACTTCACCGAGTTGCTCATGCTTCAGATGTTTGGGGACCTTGTTCCTGAGGACTTACCATTCCTGCATTGTTCACTGTATCAAAATTCAACTTCCTGAGGGGAAGGATTTGTACATTATCCCTGGTGAGACTTGGGTTGGAGGTCTCAGGTGTACCATATCCCCCCCCCCCCCCCCCCAGTGGCCGTATCTGGACCTGAAGCTACTCAGATAATCAGCTTGTACTACAAAAGTGGGTTGTGTGTGTGAAGATTCCAGAGTTTTTTTCTTCTGTCCCCATCTCCCAAGGGTCTGGCTTTCCTGGAACTGTAAAACCAGGCTGGCCTTTAACTCAGATCTGCCTGCCTCTAATGTTGGGATTAAAGGCTTGCATTTATCACACCAGGCAAGAATTTGTTCCTTCTTTGATTACAGGATCCCAACACCTTTGTCCAATTATTGTCACTTGAGCCCCAGACGGATCCTAATTTGGCTGACAGTCGCCACCTTAAATCTTACCTATTGGATAGGTTTTAAGTTTGTATGAAATCAAACTAGGTCAAACTTTGTTGGGTTGGTAGATGGATGCATTGCCAAGATGCTACTAGCCCACTTGGGTGTTAGCCTGACCTTAGTGTCAGCTGGTAAGTGTGGGGCCTGTACCTGATTGGCTTTCTGAGCCCTTAAAGATCAGCCTTGCCTACTGCCCCAAATTCCAACCTGGAAGTTAGGTCCTGTTGTCACTTAGTCTGTCAATTTATTTACAGCCTTGGAAATTATGTCCAAATTTTTTTATTTCGGGGAGGACAGGGTGAAGACCCTGGGCCATAGTCTGTCCTTTGAAAGAGAGTTGTTTAGTCCCTTCGAAGGTTCTTGAGTCTCTCTTCCAGGTCTGCATCTGCATCAGCCAGGGCTGAGGCTGTGGCCTCTGCTTTCTTCCCACCTGCAGCCACACTGAGTGAGCCACCAGTAGAGGGGAGGTCTGCAGAGAAAATTGAGGGTTAAGGGCTGTGGTTGACATTTGGGTGGGGAGAAAAATGGGTTTAGAATACTCACTTGATAGTTCATCTGTGAGGCTTAGTCCCAGCTCATCCAGGACCTGGGACACAACAGCATCGCTAGAGAAAAGACAATTCATGAGCTATGAATGGGGATAAAGGGACCTAGACATTCCTGCCTTCCTGTTACTTTGCCCACCTCTCTTCTTCATCTTCCTCATCACCCATGGCATCGTCGATGGCATCATTCATCATTTCTTCCTTCATGTCCATGATCTCTGCCTGCCGTTCAAACTCCATCATGATCTTCTGAATCTGGGGTAATTTCAGCTGGAAGAAGTGGGAGGGTGAGTGAGCTGCAAAGGTCAATGGGAATGGGAAGGTGGATTGAGAGGGACAAACCTGTCTGTTCATGGTGCCCATGGCTTTAGTCACACCCTTCATTGCTTGTGCCATTGAGTTGTTGGATTTCAGAGTCTGTATCTTGAGGGACACAGCCTGGATATTGGCCCGCATCAACACAAACTTGCGAACATATCGCCGGGTACGAACCAGGTCTTTTGCCATAATTCGAACAGCATCCTGCAGCATGGATAAAAGAATAAACAATGATCTGTGAAGTTATGCTTTATTCCTGCTGACATCTACAAGACTAACGGAAATTAATCCAAGTGATTACTTCAAAAATCTTACCTTTCTCTTAGGAATATCCCTCTAGACCTCTAAGTAGCCCAGAGTAGCCAGCCTACAGACAATTCAGTCTGAGGACTATAGGCATGGGCCTCCTATATCTAGTTATTCAGGAAGGTAGCAGGCCTAGGCTCAGTCCTTATATTTCTATTCCCTTCTATGTCCAGAGTCATGCCTTAGATTCATGCAACCTTCCTCTTGTCAGTTTTGAGTCTTGGGCCAGGGACTGAAGAAAACCAAATCACTTGACAGGGCCATGTATACCTTGTCTGTATCTGGAATCACATACAAACCTAAATATGATGCTGGCACATTCCAGGAAAATGGCACCTCTGACCAGTAACTGTCCCCCCCCCCCCCATCCTATTCTCACAGGCCTTTTCGACAAACTGAGCTAACTCACACTCTCCATCTGGCTCACACTGCAGTTTTCAATCCTGTTTAGCTCCGGCTACTCAGTTCTCTTGCTTTTCCTGTTTGCTATGGCTAAAAATATTTGTTGTCTGTTTATGCACTCTTTGGTTAGCCTCTCTGCAGGCTTGATCATTACATTTGTGTTAAGGAACCCTCCCAGACACCCCAAACTAGAATTCTGTTCTCCCTTCACTCAACTTCATAAAGCACATGTCTTTCATTGTTTTTACAATAGTGGCTGAGATGGCACCTCGCCTTGTGTCCCAGCCCTTGACCACTTGACACTTACCATCTGGCCTTGCTTTGCCATCTTTTTGATGTCTGTAATGATTTTCTTTTCTTGGGTTTCTAGCTTCTGCCGCTCCCTGTCCAGCTCCCTCATGGCTCGGTTCAGGGCCCTCTGGTTTTGCCGAAGTAGTTCCTCCGGCGTCTTTCGGCGCCCAAACAATAGGTCCATGATGATAGGACTCTACCAGCAGGTTTGGGCAGATGTCAGACCTAGCTGTAGGGTGCAGAGCCCAGGACAGCAAAAGGCACAAATTTGGTGCTGTAAAAGGGTTAGGACCTGGGGACAGTAGGTACGCATGAGTAGGCTGAAAGGATCAGTTAAGGCTAGCAATGAGAACAGCCAGAACTAAAGTTATTCACTTTTATGGCTCGGACGCACCCCCTCTGTTCGCCACCGCCCTGCTTTCACAGACAGTAGGGAATATCTAAGGGTGTGGTTCTTGAGTATTCCAGGGACCCAGACATGAGTGGGCACGCCGAGGTGTTTAACTAGTGAGGAGAGGGTGGTTGTGGGGTCCCTCGACTAGAGGAGAGGATAGGATGGAGTAGGCTCTGAAACCTGATACATTGGAAGCTGGGTCCTAAGGTGAGACAATGGACCCGAATGATGAGGGAGTCCGGCTCACCGGGGTAAAAGTGGAACTCTACACCCAGGACGTGACAGAGACACGGGCCGTTCTTAGGAAGTATGGAAGAGCCCGTATACCGAGGGTAGGCAGAGGTGGGGACCTCGATGACCAGGGTAGGGTCAGGCCGACTGCGAGACATCCGAGGCCCCAGTCGAGAAGCCCTCCTACGCTGCCACTTAACCGGGACCTGCGGCTCAGCAGGGGCCACTCACCGGAGCCGAGAGAGCGATGGGCTTCCGCTTCCGGGTCACGCCCCTTCTCTCCGAAGCCTTGGCCCCCACCAACGACAGCCCCTCGGTTCGGTAGCCACTGCTGCCGCCGCCGTTTCCGGATTAAACAACCTGACGTCAGATGGCCCACCCTCTCCCGGAATGCTGGGAAGTGTCAGGACGCACGCGCGTAGCCAGCAACCAGGCGCATGCGCAGAAAAATCCCGCACCTTTGCGGAAGACAACTCTCATCCTAGTAACCCTCGCAGGCCTCCAGCAAGAGTGCATGCAGCAGGGACTGGCACCTTCGGCCTATTCATCCTGGAAGGCCCATACTTCACCCTTCTTTGGGCGGCTCATTCACGAAACCTTAGCAAGGGCCTGTCAGGAGCCAAATCGACGGGCCCACACATGGCATAAAGGGGCAAGCCTGGTGATTTGTAGGTTCCATTATGTTGGTGTAAAGGCCAGAAACTGAAATTAGCCGATTCTTCCATTGCTTGCTCCTCATCCCAGTGAGTGGTCCCACTCAATACAAGGCCACAATGGCCACACACTTAATCTTCATCATAGACGCTGGTGTCCCTCCCACCCCACAGAAGGAAGAGGCAGAGGCCATGCAGTAACATTCCCCTTTAATAGCCTGGTGGGACCTCCAGTGGTGTTGGGGCGGGTTGCCTGGGCCCAGTGACCCAGGCCCATTGCCCACTTACCCCACAGTCAAGAGTGGGGTGTTGGACAGCACCCAGCGGGAGGGGGGGGGCGCTAAACAAGCCAATTCATTTCCCATCGCTGAGCAGGTCGGGAGGAGGCAGCACCGACCATAATCATGTGGTGGTTTAAAAAAAAAATAACTAGGGGCAGGTGACAGGGAGGGGAGGCAAGACCAAGGCAGGGGCCAAGGCTACCCCACACACCCTACCCGGGCCCCCAATAAATATTTGCAGGGGATGCCTGGGCTGGTAACCCCGGCAGGGATGGGTATTTGCTAACCCTATTTCAGGCAGCGCTCGAAGTAGGTGGACCCGATGTAACCACCTCTCATGGAGCGCTGCACGTTTTGTTCAAATAGCCGCCGGTTGTTCTGCAGGACCTCAGCAGCTTCCTTGTTCAGTGGGTCCTCGGGGTTGGGCTCCTGTGGCCAGTACAAGTGTAAGTTAACAGGCAAGAGAGGCAGATGTCCAACAAACCCTCAGCCTCAGATGCCTATCCCTACTCACCAAGAAGAGATACTGCAGGCCATAAATTATGGAGTTTATCGTAAGGACTGGCTTCCAGTCCTCTCTGTGGGCAGAGAGCATCAAGGTTATCACGGGTTGGTGAGTGGGAGGCTGCCACTGGCCCTGCTAGGTCAGACCCATAGTACTGAAGAGGGTCATTGTAAGAAAGGAGTAAGATATGGAACAGGGTAGACCACTGAGAAAGCCAAGGTCAGGCCATTAGGAAGAAAATGAGGAAATGAAAAGACAGAGAATCACAGACAATAAAGGGCAGGGAAGGACGGAGATGGGTGCGGCATCCACAAAAGGCTGGGAAGGCGCATGGGAAGCAGGCCTGGGGAGGGAAAGGGAAGGTAGTACCATCACCTGAGGATGTTGAGGCAGACGTTGCCCTCGAGGTCAATGTTGGGATGATAAACCATTGTCTCACACTTCACCTTGGGGGGATCATGTGGGTAACCCTGTCCAACCTGGCCCCAGAAAAAGAGAAATGAGATGGGTAGGCGTTTGGCTATGTTACTGCTGCTTCTCCACAGAGCCATCTCTGTCCACTTGGGACTTACCTTAAAACTGAATACAAACTTCCCACTCTTGTAGAAGCCCTGGGAGAGGAAGGGGAGAATGAATTAAGACCCCATTCTTGGGGCTCCTTATTCTCTATGGTGTTACCCCTGGTCTGTTCTTGGGATCTTCTGCTGTGTTTATTTTACTCTTACCTCATCAGGACAGATAACCAGCTTGAAGTTGAGGAGGTCGTCTGGGTCTGAGAAGCTGATGTCACAAGTCTTGGGCAGGTTCAGCTCGTTAATGTCTAGGTTTAGGCAGCAGAGAGAGAGAAAACAGGTGAAAGAAACAGGTAGGTCTGGGCAGGTGTCAACAAAACCCTCAAGAGCCTTTTTCTTCCAGACCCTTAGAGCTCTGTCGTGTGGTGTGCTTCACACCTTCAGTCTTCCCCACTTTTTAGTGTTAACACCGACTCTTCTGGATACACAGTATCCCAAGTACAAGCATCTTTAGTCGTTAGCTATATGCTCATCTCTTGGGAAAGGGCAAACTCTTATTAACCCCCTAAATCCCCTACCACAAGTTCCCACAACACAGTCCCCAAGAATCTCTACTTCCATAACTCTGGCTTCCAGGAGCCCCCCCCCCCCCACTTCTCTCCCCACCCCAACCTGAGGCTCTCTAGTCATCATCTTCACCCACTACTGTTAACTTGTCCATCCTAATTTAGGGACTATGGCCCTTCAAACACTAAATCATCCCTTCTCATCAACTATCCAGCCTCCACCGATCTTCCTCTTCTGCAGGTTATTCCATGCCCCGATTCCCATCTGACTCTTGAGACTTCTAACATTGTAGCTTAAATTGACCCTCACTCCCATTTTGTTAGTCTTTGTCACATTCTTTCCTCCATCCCCTTCACCTCAATCAAACTCAAAACTGCTCTGCCCGACCCCCGTGTCCTGGGCTACAAGTCCCCCAATACAATACACTAAACCGTCTCCTAGTTATCTCCTGTTCACAACCTTCACCTTATCTTCACAGCCTGTCACCCCGAAGTAAAGTTCCCGTCTGACTCTCAAACTATCCCCCTCCCCTAACAGATTCCAGGTTTCTAACACTCCAGGCCTTAGTACCATCCTAACGCCCCGTACCCGACCCCAATTTCTGCCTCTCCCTAGTGACCGCACCCCCGCCCCGCATCACATCCCTCGAACCCTGACTTCCCACATCCCACCTCAGCGGCTGCATTTCCACACCCCAGTCTCTGAACTCAAAATGCGGGGTCCCGACCCCTACCCTTCTGGATCCGGAGTTGCGCCGCCGACGCCTTCTTGCTACTGCCCTTGGTGCCGCCGGCCGACTCCTCCTCCTTCTTCTGCTGCTTCAGCGAGAACAGCTTGATCATCCTGCCGCCGCCGCCGCCGCCGCAGCCGCCGCGGGGCCCGGGACCCCGGCCACCCGGCCCCCCCGCCGCCTCCTGCGCCGCTTCCGCTCCTCGGACCCGCTGCCGCGGCCTCCTCCGCTGCCGCCGCCGCCCGGCCTGCCGCGCTGCTCCGCGCCCACCACACGGCCCGCCTCGGCTCCCGTAGTCCGGCTCTTGGCCTGGCTTAGTGCCTCGGGTGCGTTCGGAGGCGCTCGGGAGGACTCGGCGATCCTCGGCCCCGCCCCTGCTTCGGCCCCCGCCCCTGCTTCGGCCCCCGCCTCTGCTTCGGCCCCGCGCCCTTCCTCCCCCTCTTCCGCTCAGGTCTTGCGAGGCGCGGCTGCGGACGCTGGCCTTCGCGAGTCAGCCGCTCTCCCGCCTACTTGCTCCCTCTGCTAGGAGGCTGCGGTGAGGTGGAAGGAGAAGGTGGCAGCCGGCGGCAGGGTAGGGTACGGGTGGAGGTTCAGCTTCCGAGGCAGGCGCGGCTTCGATGCGGTCGGCAACGGCCTCGGGCGCCCGGCCGCTTCGGCACTTTCCGACACCTGCCCACTTCGGTTCTTCCTGTCCCGGCTGCGTTCTGCGCCTGCGCAACCCTTGCAGCCCCCAGGTTGCTCCTCGTCGGAGTTTGGGGTTCGGTCTTCTTCGGTTAAGCTCGGGTATTTCCGTTTGTGGAGGTGACTATTCGGCGGTCCAGTGGGTACTTCCTGAGATGCGCACCCTGCAGAGCAGGAAGGGGTGCTTACAACCATTTTTTGAGCAGGGCTGGTTGTGGCTGTTTGGTTCTTGGTGGTTCCAGCCAGTATTGCGCTTATGCAGAGCGCAGCGGGAACGGACTAGAATGGATCTTGCTCTCTGTGGGCTCAGTAAAGGCGGAGCCTGGGCGTTATAAGGGATGTTGTCTGAGCTCCGTTAATCCCATCTCAAACTCAGATTCCGATTAATATAAATTAGTTTAAAACTCATATTGTTCTGGAGGCTGAGGCATCAGATTCACTTGAGCCCAGGCGTTCAGGGACATCGAGACCTTTGTTCCTTAAAATAGATTTCTAATGTGCATCAGAGGGTGAGCACCGTGTAGTTTTACGGACCAACGTGGGCGTGGGTATAGGGCTCATAGCTGCGGCCTAGAGACCAGCAGGAGTAGCATCGTGCCTCTCAACCAATCTAGGTTGAGTCAGCTTGCATCCAATCACAGTTTAGGGTTTTTGGGAGGCGGAAGGAAATAGCTCAGGTTGGGCCAGTGACTTCTGACTGTCATCTGGGAAACCAGCAAGCAGCCACAGTCGCTGTTAGGAGAGCTTGTCTGGTCACCGCTTGAAAACCATACCTGGAATGGGACTCCTGCCGATTCTGCTCCTTTATAAAACCCCTTCTTGCCATCTGACAGATCGCTCGTGCCACCTAATATGAACCACGGGTCTTAGATTTAGGACTTGGTACACCCTTGCTGGAAGCACCCTCATCTTCCTTATCTTGTTTGTTTTTTTGAGACAAAAAAAACCGTGTAGCCCTCCCTGTCCTGGAACTCAGAGATCCGCCTGCCTCTGCCTCCGGAATACTCCACTACTGTCCCACTCTTCCTGACCTTTTAATGCTAGTCCCCTTTCAGCTCTGTCATCTCAGCTGCCCACCCCTTGCATCCTCTCTTGGCTTTATCCTCAAAAGCTGAGAGAAGTTTGGGCCAAGGATGGGAGCTCAGCTTGGATTTGGTCCTAACCTTAGCTTCCACTCACAGCCTATTCTGAGACCCAGAAAAAGAAAAATCACTTCAGGACTCTTCACTACTTCCTCAGCCACCGTCCTCTATGCTGATTACTTGTATAGCTGCTGCTTTTGTGGCTTTATCTTCCAGACAGAATCCGTCTCTGTAGCCCAAACTTTGAACTCACATCTTCCTCTTGCCTCACTTTTCAGAGTACTGTGATTACAAGTATCTCTCTCCATACCTGGCCCTCCCAGAGTCCCATGTCTGTGGCTAGAGGGGCTCAGGCTATTTTTTGTAGTTCTGAAGTTTTACTGGCTGTGTGGTAGTACTTGCCTGTGTTCTTTTAATACTTCTCAAATCATAAACTCTGCTTACCTTGGTTCAAGATCTTTGGTGGTCTGTGAGGCGGGAGAGGACAACACTGAAAGTTATGGGGACCCCCAAAAAGGAATACTGCCTCCAACTCTGGAGCCCCTTTCCCATGGAGAAGCAAGAGTGCCCGTATAATTAACAGTTGCTTACAGGCTCTTCTCCCTTCTCAGCTGTAAGCCTACAGCGTTGTAGGAATCTCACCAGAAACTCCATTTACAGGGAAAGGTTGTGTACTGAACTTGTACAATTCTGGTAGCTTCTGGTTTTACTTTATGAGATTACAATTCCATCCAAGGCATCTCTGGAGCCAGTCTCCAATCTTTTGCAAAAAGGAAAGGAGAAAGGTTTTCTAGCAACCTTTGAAATGTAACTTGAGAGCCACCAAAAAGGTATTATATGTGGCTATTTTTTTTTTTTTTAAATTGAGACTCTTTCTTGAGGATCCCATATCCACTACTTTCTCCCATTCTTCATGAGAAATATATGTCTACACGTGGTTAACTCTTTTTGAGCACTTCTCTCATGCTTAAAGATTATATTAAAACATCCTTAATAAAATCTCCAACTTTGCTTCATATTGGCTAGGGCTGAAATTCTTTCCTGCACTGGAAGCATGAATCTCAGTTTGATCTGAGTCCATATCTCTGTAAGATTAGGAGTGTTCACAGGCTGCTGAGGGTGGCCTCATGAAACTGTGTCTTTGTCCATTCACAGCTGACAGTTGGAAGGGACAAGGGAGTGTCATAGGGACCAGGGAACCTGCTCTCACTCTGTCACCCAGGATGAGCCTCTGACCTGGTTTGACTTGTCTATACTTTGAGTCCAGGTCCCAGTGTGGGGTGTCCAGATGAAGTGGCAGGAACAAGTGAAGCTGTTCTCACAGAAGCAGCTTGGATATGACAGACCCTAAAATGTTATTCTGGAAACTCCCAGAGTCAGTCTGACACCCAGAGAAAGACGTCAACTGGGATTTAGGGGTACAGCTGAATCATGTTAAATGGGTCTTGTTTGACTACCTGCATCTCAGTAATCCATGGGAGGAGGCGACTGTGTCCGAGTTACAGCCAGAGAGATGAAAAGGGAGATGGCATTCAGAAAGGAGGCAACAGCATGGGACACCAGGTCTAAAGTGTCCAGGATCATGTAAACCATTGTCAGCTGTGTTTCCTGTGACTTCCTGATGAATGCATGCCTGCAGATTACCTAGTGTGAGGGAGACCCTTTGTAGAGCTATAAACAAAGCCATGTTGGAAGGGATCTGTTTTTAGAGTGAGGGGAACAGATTCCAGAGGATAAAGCAACTGGCCCTGGGCCTGATGCCCATGCTCCCCAATTTAGGGTCTTTCTCATCCCTTCTTAGTTGTAAACCCATGGGGACAAGAAAATCTTGAAATGCCAGAGTTTCCAGGTTCAATCTCCAAATCTGGCATGTATCTCATGGCCACCTCCTATGTTCACTCCTCAGTACTCATCCCACTGGTGGGAAGAAGGCTTTGCCTGCTTATGACTGAGGGGTTGGGGGCAGATTGCTCTTAGGATGAAAGTAACTGGACAGTGGATTTAGGGATAGGGAAACCGTGTCATGAGAATTGCTAGTATTGGCTCAGCAAGATGGAGAGCTTGGAGGGTGGGCAATCCCTTTAGAGGCTCGAGTGTACTTCCATGCCCTCCTCTGCAATGTGGTTGGGAGTGTCAGGGAAGACACCATGAATTTCTGTCTTCTCACAAAGGTTGAGATATCACTTACTTTCCCATTTCTGGGCTCCAGACCTGTCTTCCTGGGCCTCACTGCAAGGCAGAGACTCCACCGAGGCCCTTAACCTGCTGCTCTGAGAAACAAGGTGCCACAGGGGCTGGGAAGGGTGGTCTTGTTCCAGCAAACCCCTTTACCTGGTAGCTAAGGCCCTTCTAGCTACCACCCGGAAAGGTGGTTCTTCAGGATTCTCAGTCACCCTGGCAGAGGATAATCAATGAATGGCTCCTCCCAAGTCCTACCTACTTGAGAGTTTGTCACTTAAAAATTTAAAGCACAGGAAGTTGCTTGCTGGTCTTCAGTGCTAAGCCTGCCCACTTTTCCAAGTTCTAGCTCAAAAGGCATAACTTTGCTTATCCTCACTCTGTTTGGATATTGGCAAGAGTCCTAAGTGTGCTTGTCTTGATACTGCGGACATTTCATTATCCCCGGTGATAACCCCAGCCCTCTGCTCCCCTCCAGTTGATTGCTGAGAGCCACAGCTGAACCTTCATGCTTTCTGGGACCCTGACTCAGGTGGCACGCATGGTTCACTCTTCTCATCTTTTTCCTGTCCTCTCAGCGGCAACTAGGATTTACAACTTTGCTGATTTTTTTTTCTGTGCAGCTTTTGAAAAGCATAAGGCATTGATCCCAGGACCCTGTAAATGCCAGGCAAACAGCCTATCGATAACGACATTCCTAGCTTTGGCTGGCCCCCCTTTAAAGGCTTTTTCCTGCCATTTATTTATTTCCTTGTGTATATGTGCACACACAACACAGAAAACACACACACAGCTTGTGAAGGTCAGAAGACAACTTTCAGAAGTGGTCTCCTTCCAACATGTGGGTTCTCGGGATCAAACTCAGGTCATCAGGCTTGATGAGACAGTCACTCTAGGCCAAGCAGGCATGGGGGGGGGGCAGGGGGCAGGTTCTCACTATGTAATTCAGGTCCTCCTCAAACCTGTTATGTAAACCTTCCTGTTGAACTTGACAATGCTCTTGCCTGTGCCTCCCAACTGCTGGGTTTACAGGTGTGTGCCACCATACTCAATGTGTGCTCTTGAGATAGCAATTTATGGTTTAGCCCAGACTAGATTAAAACTCTCTGCAGCCCTATCTCAGCCTCCCAAGAGCTGGGCTTACAGCTGTGTACCACCACAACCAGCTGGAGTACCCTTTTTAGTCACCCAACAGACATGTAGTTGGTGGACTCCTCCTCTCTCTCTTTCTTAGGTTTTTCGAGACAAGGTTTCTCTGTGTAACAGCTCTGCTGTCTTGGAACTCTCTGTAGACCAGACTAGACTGGAACTGACAGGCGTCCAACTGCTTTCCCCTCCCAAGCGTTGGGATGGGCCACCACTGCCCCGGCTGACCTCTCTCTTGACTTGTCCCTGAATAATTACCAACCCCCCACCCCATTTTTGACTGTAGCGACTTTGCCCATCTGGGGCTGGACATAAGTTAGAAGTATGGTCTCAGAGTCTGTCCCACAGAGAGCAAGTGTGGTAGGTGGCATTACTTCTCAGAGGGTAGGGTGGGGTGGATGGCCTCTCCACGAGGCTCTGTGTAGAGGATCTGCCCACACTGAAACAGTAATGTGGGCAGAGAACAGCACAGGTGGGGGACATCATCTACTATTTATTGAGCACCTACTTGAGACCAGGCTGGGTGCAGGCCATTTGGGTGATACCAGTTTCACAACAACCATGTGAGGTGTTTTGACCTACTCAGTGCTGTGCACGCGTTGGTGCTGAATGAGCTTGGTGCTCTGATGGAAGCGGCGGCCGCAGTCCTGGCAGGCGAAGGGCTTTTCGCGCCGGTGGGTGCGCAGGTGCTGCGTGAGCGTGGGCCGCTGGCGGAAGGCTTTGCCACACTCGGGGCACGAGTAGGGCCGCTCCCCCGTGTGGATGCGCCTGTGCTGGGTGAGATTGGCATGCTGCCGGAAGCTCTGGCCGCACTCGGGGCAAGCAAAGGGCCGCTCACCTGTGTGGATGCGCTGGTGCTCGGTGAGCCGAGACACCTGCGTGAAGCCGAGGCCGCACTCCCCGCAGTGGTAGGGCTTTTCGCCCGTGTGGGTCCTCTGGTGGCGCGTGAGCTTGAGTCGCTGGCTGAAGCGCTGGCCACACTCGGGACAGGCAAAAGGCTTCTCGCCCGTGTGGACACGCAGATGCTGCGTGAGCGTGGGCCGCTGGCGGAAGGCTTTGCCACACTCGGGGCACGAGTAGGGCCGCTCGCCTGTGTGGATGCGCCGGTGCTGGGTGAGGTTGGAGCGTTGCCGGAAGCTCTGGCCGCACTCAGCACAGGCGAAGGGCCGCTCGCCGTTGTGCACACGCCGGTGCTGCAGAAGCACCGAGCGGCGGCCGAAGCGCTCACCACACTCCACACATCCGAAGGACTTGTCCCCGGTGTGCACCGCCTGGTGCTCCAGCAGCACGGCGCGTCGTGGGAAGCTCTCACAGCACTCGCTGCAAGGGAAGGGGCCTGGGGGCTCGGGGACTCCGGGGAGAAGGGTGGGTGGAGGCAGGCCAGGGGGGTCACCGTGGATGCGCTGGTGCTGCAGTAAGTTGGAGCGCTGCCGAAAGCTCTGGCCACACTCTGTACAGTGGAACGGCTGCTCACCCGTGTGCACTCGCCGGTGCTCCTCCAGACGCGCGCTGCGCACGAAGCCCTGGCCACAGTCGTGGCACACAAAAGGCCGTTCTTCAGTATGCGTGAGCTGGTGGCGCAGCAGGTGAGAGCTGCGACTGAAGCTGCGGCCACACTCGCCACACACGAATGGTCGCTCGCCCGTGTGGATCTTCTGGTGCCGCAGCAGATTGCTTCGCTGGCTGAACACCTTCCCACACACATCGCAGCGTCCGCCTCGCATCGCTCCCGTCCCGGTGCTAGGACGGCCCCGGCTCCGTCCTTTTGAGGCATGCCAGCGAGTTGCCACCAGTGTTTGGCCCACACCAGGGCAGGGATCCTCGAAGGCAGGGTCCTGTTCACCTCCGGGGTCGTTGGGGAATACGAGGGCATGGGCGAAGACACCTTCTCGGGAGGGCGATTGCATCTGTCCAGAGAGGCTAGCCATGTCGAGATCCCAGGGAACATGGAGGTGGGAGCTCATGGTATCTGATTCTGCCGTGGTGCTGTCAGCCTGCAGCGCAAACCCTGCACAAGGGGACCCATTCCTTCATGAGACTCTTGCTTTCTGCCCTACTCACTGAACTCTGGGAGGCCTGGAACTGGTGGGTGAGATAGACAGGAGAGTGGCAGTTGTATCTGAACAGGTTTCCCTGAGATGGGCAGAATCCTGAGTGGGGAGAACACAGAGGTGTGTGTAAAGTCTTCCTGGGGGAAAGTAACACCTCTTTGTGGAAGGATTCTGGAGTGATCGTGGGGCCCAGTTTAGGTGGGCAGTGAGGGTCTGGGAAGATGCAGAGAGGAATGTAGTTCAATAAAGACCAGAGGTGAAATCACAGGAAGCAGTGGGGGTAGGAATTCAGTTCTTTGGTCTTGGTTTTGGACTTGCCACACTTGAGATGACCCAGCATATCAGTGTAAGGGGATTCCAGGTAGGCTTGGGGGTTGGAGATGAGATGGAAAAAAGCACAGTGGACTACAGTGAGCTTCCAAGGTATGAGGCTAAGTGAGGGATGAGGTGCCCACCAAAGCAACTGAGGCTGGAGACAAAAGGGATGACATAATCCATGAAGCACCAACGGGAAGATAAATTAGAATGCACCAAAGGAAACCAGAACCGAGCCACACCAACAACTCTCCTGAGACTAAGGGCTAATTAATTTACTGCAGAAACTTCAGTCAATTGATAGTGACCTAATAACCACACCATAGAAGGATGTGAACAAGAAATAATGTAACTAAAGCCAGGTGTTTGTGGCGCATGCCTTTAATCCCAGCACCCAGGAGGCAGAGGGAGGTGGATCTCTGTGAGTTCAAGGCCAAGCTGGTCTACAGAGGGAGTCCCAGGACGTGCTCCAAAGCTACACAGAGAAACCCTGTCTTGAAAGACTAAATAATAATATTATTAATAATAATCAAAGCTAAAACAAGGAAATAATGTAACTAATTGTTTAAACGCCACTGAACTTGCTAGCCACTGCTTAGGAAAAGAAAAAAAACAAAACACAGTAGGGCTGAATTGATACATTGTTTCCTATTCTCAGCATTTTTTTTTTTTTTTTTTTTTTTTTTTTTTTTTTTTTTGGCCACTGGTGGGACTTGAACCCCAGAGGAGAACATGCTAATCTCCATTTAGAAAAAGTCACAGTAGGGTTGAATTGATAAATTTTCCCCTACTCTCAGCATTTATTTTTCTCCAGTGATGGGACCTGAACCCAGCAGGTCTTGTGTGCTTGGCCAATGTTCTACCATTGAGCTACTTCTCCCAACCTGTTTCCACCCCCCCCTTTTTTAGTATTTATTTATTTGTTTGTTTGTGTGTGTATAGCTGTTTTTGGCTGTGTATTTGTATACCATGTGGCTGTAGTTTAATCCAAAGTACTGTGGACAAAGGAGTGACCTCAGTGAGCCAGGTGTCTACAGAGCTGTCTGAAGACCTGTGGCAACCCCTGTTGTTTGCCAAACACATGGCATGAAAACGGGAATAAGGTCATTTGAACATTAAGTTTTTTTTCTTTGTAAATATTATGTGCATGTAGGGGTGACTGCATGAGTTTATGTGTATGCAGATGCCTTAGGAGGTCAGAGGGCATCAGATCCCCGGAACTGGAGTTTCAGGATATTGTGAACATCTTGATATGGATTTGAAAAGCAGTAAACACTCTTAACCACAGAGTTCACTCTCTAGCCTGAAGGGTTTTTAAGAAACTATATTTTAAAAAACCTATTTATTGGTGTGTGTGTGCTTATACAATACTGCACATGTGTTGGTCAGAGGACAACCTACAGGATTTGGTGTTTTCCTTTCACATGGGGTCCTGTGTTTGTGAACAAACACAAAAATCCAAACTACCATCACTACAGTAAAACCCCTTTCATCTTTAACATTTTAATTTTATATATGTAATGGGTGTTTTGCCTGTATGTGCGTGTCTGTGTACCATGTGTATGCAGTGCCTGCAATGACCAGCCAGAACCTCTAGGACAGTTTTGAGCCACCATGTGGGTGCTGGGAATCAAACCCAGGTCCTCTGGAAGAGCAGCCTGTGTTGTTAATCTCTGAGCCACCTCTCCAGCCGCCCCTCTCCCCCAAAACCTCAAAAAACAAAAAAAAAAAACAAAAAAAAACCTTTCTGCTTTTTTTGTTTTAAAACAAAACAAAACAGGGTCTCATTATGTAGCTCTGGCTGGTCTGGAACTTGCTATGTAGACCAAGCTGGCTTTAAATTCACAGAAATCCTGCCTTTGCCTGCCTTTGCCTCCCTCCGTTCTGGGATTAAGGGCCATAGTCACCATTCCTGGTTTGCTCTGTGCTTTTGAAACAGTGTTTCACTATGTATCCTAGACTGGTTCTACTTGTTGTATTTATAAAAGGCTACTTGGCTTTACAGGTCCGTGTTGTTTAACTAAAGGGAAAAGTCTTGAGAACAGTGTTGTCAAATAGTTTTTGGTTTTGCATTAAAAATATTGTTGGTATGTGTGTTTATATAGCCATGTGCATATGTGGGGGTCTGAAGACAACCTGGGGGAACGATTCTCTCCTCCCACCATGTGGGTCCCAGAAATTGAACTCAGGTCATCAGGCTCAGCAAGTACTCTTTCTGCTTGAGCCATCTCACCAGTCCTATCTTTTCTGTTTGTTTTTCTGAGACAGGGTTTCTCTGTAGTTTTGGAGCCTGTCCTGGAACTCACTCTGTAGACTAGGCTGGCTTTGAACTCACAGAGATCCGCCTGCCTCTGCTTCCCCAGTGCTGGGATCAAAGGCATGTGCCACCTCCTCCAGGCCCAGTTCCAACATTTTGAGACAGGATCTCACACTGTAGTCCGGGCTGGCCTTGAAGACATGGCAGTCCTCCAGATTCTGCCGACCTCCTCCCTTCACCTTGCAAGTGCTAGTGTGTAAAACCACATCCGGCTTTGGAAATATCATAAGATAATTGTTATTTGTGATCTTGGTTGATCAACACACTGTTAACACTGTACATGATTATACTGTGTCCACTTTACATCCAGATTCTTTCTGGAAGGCACAGAGAACTTATCATGTTGGCTGTTGGACATAGATGGGGTACTGCACGGTGCACTCTTTGTACACTTTTTGAAGTTTTCACCATATGAATGTAAAACCATGGATGTTGTTCTGAGCTGGTCTAATCTCATGAAAAAGGCCTGCTTTTGCTTCATGGTAGGCTGGATTTAGGGCAAAAACGCTGCCATATCTGAGCAGGACTATTAACTGCTAACTATGTAGAACAAGCCCTAGCTGTAAAATGTAGATGCCCATTTAGAATGGGTGATCCTGCTGAGCCATTTCTGACTCAGGATAAGACAAACCATTGTCTCAAGGCTAGACTGTTGCTATCCAGGTTAAGCCCCAAATGCAGGGCTCCAGGACACTGAGATGCTGCTTGACATGGTCACTCAATGCTACCCAAATGGCTCTGAGGAGACGGGCTCTTTACTGTCTTATCTGCTGAGGTATCACCACGTATCAAATTGCTTCTGCCTTGTGTCTTTAGTGAATTCATTTGTCTCTGCATGTTACCAGCTTGTTAATGCTGTCCCTGGCATGGTGTTAACATTTAAAATAGTATGGTAATGGATCTCTGGGGGTATACCTCTAACAGTAGACTGTATGTTTAGCATGTACAAAAACAAAACAAAACAAAAAGCCCATGGTTCAATCCCTGGTGCTCAAGTGTGTGTGTGTGTGTGCACACAAGCACATGCACATGTGAGAGCATGCACATGCACACGCTACCACCTCTACCACCAAATCACCAGCAGGACTGGGGTGTGTCTTGGCTGGTAAAGGTTTTGTGGCATGCACGAAACCCTTAGTTTTAATCCACAACACTGCCTAAACCAGGAGAGGTATCCTGCACCTATAATCCCAGCACTTAGAAAGTAGAGGCAGGATGATCAGTTGTTTAGGGTCCATCTCAGCTACATATCGAGTTCCAGGCCATCCCTAGGATATAGCAGACCCATCTCAAAACAAAACAGGACCCTCTCCTAATAACCAACAACCCGGTCTCCACAAAAGGCACAGTTGGAGGATGAGACAAGGAGTCATGGGTGTGAAGATAAAATTGATGCCTGAAAGCAAGAAGTATGGTTGTCTACAGCAAGAGCAGCCCACGGAGAAAGCAGCCAAGGGGCTGAAAGCGGTGTGCCTGCCAATGTGCCTGCAAGAGAGCTGAGACGCTGAACCTGTGGGTGAAGAGAGGGGCAGGTCCAAGCAAGACACAGTGGTCCCTGGGCAACAGAAGCAGGGCTGGAAAGGCCAGGTGAGTGCTGAGGCACTAGGGGCTTATGCTGGATGTTCTCACCTGCCTCAGTATCCTGCCAAGTCTGATGACCTGAGTTTGGTCCCCCAGGATCCTCCTAACAGACAGAGAAAACTGACTTTGAAAGTTGTTGTCTGAACTCTCCATGTGTGCTATGACACACACACACACACATTCAAATGCACACACAACAAGGGGTGAAAGACTGGAGTGCTAAGGTTAAAAGACCATCCCAGAGGCCAAGAGCCTCGGTTTACACATCACACCAGGCTCCAAAGAAACATGTCAAGGCAATTTCATACTAGTGAGATATGTGAATTTCAAATGGAAAGGACTTATCAACAGCAGAAATTAACAACAGAAAATAAGCCTGAACATGAGTCCAACAGAACAGTTCTGGGAATGAGAGTATAGCTTGGTGGTAAAACTCCTACCTAGGAGGGGCGAAGGCATGGCTCAGTGGTAGAACAAAGACCTAGGTTCCACCAGTGAGGTGAAGGCATGCCTCAGTTCTTGTCCATAATCCTTCAATGGGAAGCTGAGGGTGTGTGTGTGTGTGTGTGTGTGTGTGTGTGTGTGTGTGTGTGTGTGTGTGTGTGTGTGTGTGTGTGTGTGTGTGTGTGTGTAGTTCAGTGACAGCACGGTTGCCTAGCATGCCTGATTCCTGAGCTCCATACCCACCCAGAATGTAAAAATAAGCTATCTAACAAGGACTAGACAGTTGTGTTTCAGATATGTAACCTCACATAATTTTACCTCCCATACCAGAATACAGAGGATGATGCACTCACACAGGGAAGTAAATCAAGGAGGCAACTGGGCAGGGTCCTGGTCCATCCTCAGCAGTTGGCTATGCTCTATTAGAACTATTCTTGCCTTGTCTATTAATAAGCTTCCTTTGCCAGGTCCCAAACTTCCCTTCTCCAACCTCTAGGACGCAGAGCAGAGTCTGGATTGTGACTGGGAATAATGTTGGTACAGGGAACACAAGGTCTGTTTTCAGGACCATATTATGATACAGGGCAAAGTCAGGAGGAGCTAAGGACTCAGTGGCAGAGAATGCTAAAGCAGGTAATACAGTGATAGGGCTGTCTTGAGTAGGGACAGAAGGATTTATGGGTATAGGGAATCCCGAGGAGGGCTCAGTCCTACTGTGTCTATCTCACTAACCTGGTGAGAAGATGCCCCCTACTTCCTCATGCCACAGGGCCACAGGGTCCTCACTCCATGGGGGCACATCAGGCTCAGTGTCACTGTGAGGAGATGTGTGGTCCAGTGCTGTCCCATGGCTCTGAAACACAGCAGTCACTGTCAGACTGTGCTTGGCAGGGCTCAGAAAACTTGAAACCCACCCATTAATGGCTCACAATCTGTGTAGGGCTCACCTGGGCCTCCTTAGGTAGGAGAGCAGCTGTGGCCTCTTGGGCAGCAGAAAGAGGCCCAGACTCCAGGAGCTCTGGGGAGAGAGAGCGGGATCAGGCAGCTCAAAAAAGTTCCCACCCTTCCTAGTGGTGCTAGGTGCCGGGTTCCAGACCCGAGGGCATGACCTCAAGGCCGGGAAAGACAAGGCAGAACAGCTGAGGGCACATTTGGGCTTTATGGAAAGCAAATAAGACAAGCACTGGTTTGTGCCTCTGCATCTCCATGGGTCCCAAGGCGGCCTGTTCTATGATGCTTGGGGAATGGGGCTGGGGTGGTCAGAGGGCAGTGTCTGTGCTGGTTGGACTGGAGGGAAGAGGAAGGCCAGAGTTACACCGGACCATTTCATCTAGCAGGGCCTGGCTCAGTGGGCCATAGAGAGCTTTGCCCAGCCAGGCTTTAGGCCCCGCCCACTTCGCTTGCTCTCACCTGGATTCTCCATCACTTCTGTCTCCTCTTTCAAGCGAAGGTCCATTGGCAGTTCCTGCATGGCCTCGGGGGGAGTTTCAGCCCCGGTCTCTGGATTCTGGAGCTTGATGTGAGGTACAGGCTGGAAGCTGGAGGGTTCCATCTTTTCTGATAGGACCTCCTTTCCTTGTACCTGGAAGGTGACCTAGGGAGATGCACCGAGCAAAGAGAGAGTGGGGTAGGGTACAACCCATGATTACCTACTCCATTGCAGGACTTCTTGGTCAATATATACTGACTAGGTCCTCCAAAGTCCCAAACCTCCCCCTTTCCTTTCCTTGATTCCAAGCACAAAGCAAAAGGGCTGTTGGCACAGGGCTGCCTGGTTACTCTCTGTATCTCATCCAACTTGGGGGATGACAGGTAATGCAGGTATGGCTCTTCCTATTCTGAAGAGCCTCACAAAGGATTCATGTTGATGGGCACTTCTGTATGAGCAAGGAGCACGTCTGGCTGGGTACAAAACCCTCAGAGTGAGGCAAAGCTTGATCAATACCTTCTACTCAGGTATCGACTCACCCATTTCCGAGGTCCATCCAGCTCCCATTGAAGCCTGTCAACCAAGGCAGCAGCCTCTTCAGGGCTGCCTGGCCACTGCCCTTGCACACGAGCCTGGATCTCAGGAGGCAGTGCACCTAGAAACTGTTCCAACACCAGAAGTTCCAGCATCTGTTCCTTGGAGTGTACCTCTGGGCGTAGCCACTGGTGACACAGCTCTCGGAGCTGGGCCAGGGCTTCCTGAGGACCAATTGCCTCCTCGTATTGGAAACACCGGAAGCGTAGACGTGCAGCCTCAGGGCCTGGGTCCCACAGAGTGCCTTCTCCCTCCTCCTCGGAGTCCTCCAGCTTCACCACGACGGGTTCATTTCCTGGGGGTGCACAGCCTGGGGAGCCCAGCACAGTGGGTCTCATCAGGAGTACCAGATCAGGTCTTAAACCAGTGTCTGTCCCTGAGGAAGGAACAGTATGAGGCGTCTGGAATAGACAGACAGTAGCAGTGAATGTGTACTGAGGGCCACTGTATAATGTGTTGTTTGACCCCCGAGACTTTCTCCATGCAGAGGACACATGAGGGAACAGGCACTGATGGGCCAGACACACCCCAGAGACCCATGGGAACTCTAGCTGAGCCACTTGCTATGTGATCTTCCCTCCAGCTGGGCCTATGCAATGTCTGGTAACTTCCCCTGTTCTAAGTACAGGCTCTTCCTATTCTTTCCTATGGCAGGAGCCTCATCCCAGTAGCTGCTTCTTTACTTATATCTGGGCATCAGTGCCACTGTCTTCTCCCCGACTCCCAGTACCAGCTTGTTAATGTTTTCTAACCAGTCTCAAACTTGCTCTTCTCTCAGGCCCAGCGACTCAGAGAGAGCCACTCTATCCACCAGCTTCTTTTAGACAATGCGTTTCTACTACTCTCCAACACCTAAAGCTAACTCATCACATCCAGCGACGATCCATTTCTTTGGCTAATTTAGTTGGGGTTTGTGGTGACAGGGAGAGTTCTGAGGATCCTCAAAGGTCTCCAAATCACTGGGGCAAGGAACGTTCGAGATGCTGATTCCACTTGTGCCTGTGTGAACTGCAGTTTCCTCACAGGCAAATAGGGCTGACTTCCCCTCTCTACATACTATCTGCACCCGGGACTTGTGAAAATCTGAATTTATTTTTGGGATGGCATCAACTTAGAAGCAGTTTGATCGCTGTGGGTAACACTTCTGGTCTCAGGGTGTCATATCAACTCGAAACCCTGGAAGAAATAGCAACTAAGCTAGTAGAGGAGATTCCGGAAATACGTTTCCCAGAAGTCTACGCGAGCACCATCACTCTTAAGATGCCCAAGAGACCAGTCGCTGTGGCAATGGTAGCGATTGACAAACTCGCGTGATAGCACAGAGCCAGCCTGCAGGCAGTGCCTAGACCCTTGCTGGGAATCAAGGTTAAACTGGGCAGCCAGGATCCCAGAATCAACTCCCCTCCACAGTCCCCACCCTTCCTCAGTCCCCTCCTGAGGATTAGCGGTGGAGAGACTCCCAATTTCCCTTCAATGCTCCTACGGCGGCTGCGTACTCCAGAACACGCGCACTCCAGTTCGCCTCCACCAGGCCAGACTACATCTCCCAGACCACTCCGCGCGCAGCTATAAGCCCTCCTGCCCTTCCCCCACCCCCGCCTCCGTTTCTACCCTTCTTCCTGTCCCCAGGGGATTGCGCTGGTCGCAACGATCAGGTCGCACTCCTGGCCGTCTCTTCCCACACTCCCCGTCTCGGATCCAGGCGTCAGGGCCCCGTCGACGAGCGCAATCCTCTCGGGGGCAACAAATGGCAGCGCCACCTTCCAGACAGCGCATGCCCCCCACCACATTTTTTTTTTTTTTTTTTTGTCAATTCTCTGCGGTCCTTCCCGGGATTTGCAGGGTTCTGCACCAATCACCGCTCTCACTAGGACGCCGTCAGCCTCCTTGTCTCCATGGCAACTTCGGTTTGGAAGGGGCTGATGCTTTCTGGGATTCGTAGTCCGCAGGGCGCTCCGTGTGGGCAAGCGCAGCACCTCTGGACCTCTTTAGTACTTCTGCACGGTGGGTGGGATTGTGTTGGGACTTCATGGTAACCCGGGGACCAAACCTGATGGTTTCCCGGGTAACGCCTGGGCTACTTGGTTTAGCAAAGGTTGTCCGGTTCTGTGGTGAGGGAATTGGGAGGGGACAGGGACACCAAATACCCAGTGAGATAGTTATGAAGGTAGGGATTAGTGGGGCAGAGATATCCGAACACAGAGTCAGGAGGAAGAAAAGGGCCCCCGGAGACTGCGAGGGCAGAGACTGGATGCGAGGAGAGACAGTGAATATAATTGAACACGACACACAGGGATGATATTAAGACTGAATGAAAGGGGGGTGGGATTCATTTAGTAAAGTCAGAGAATTACTGAGGCATGTCAGAAAATTTAGCGAGAGGGAGAATCAGAGGATTGGGATTAGGAAGGTGAGACAGACTAGGCGACCGCCCTGAAAACAAAGGTAAGCAGGGAGAGCAGAATGAAAACAGACTGAGAAAGATGGCAATGAAAAGAGACAGAGAGTTGGGTTTATGCGCGCGTGAGACATTTTAAGAGAAAATTCATAGGAAATTTTGATACACCAGAAAGATGACGGGGAGCTCTCCATTTTTTCCACATCATTTACCAAACTCATTTTGGGAATCCTAACTATTTTAATTTAGCAGCTTTTTTTTTTTTTCCCCTCTTATCGAAGTCTACACACTATTCTAGCAGAGACTGACTTGCAAATGAGTTCTGTCAATATATCATCCGGAAGGTAGCTAACTAGCTCTATGCATACAGCCAATCTTTTGTTTTATTTCAAGTTCATTATCTGCATCTTTCTGGAACCACCGTTGGTACCTTTCTGGTTTCTTTGAGGCACATAAAGTTTTGACATATATCCTTGAGAGTCGTGGTTTTATTTATATGTATTTATTCTATTCAGAGTCTCGCTGTACTGTCCTGGAAAACTCTATGTAAACACAGTGGTCTCATACTTAAAAGACCCTGTCTCCTTATAGATGGGATTAAAGGCTAACCACAGTGGGGCTGAAACCTAATAAGAAAAAAAGTAAGTCTTGCAGCACCCTGAGCTTCAGTGATCCTGAACAGCCACTAGCCACGGGGCCTTTCTGATTGCAGCCCAGGCAGGCTCTTACACTGACTCCACTCATTTTCTGTGTGTTTTCTCAGCAGACATACCACGTGCTATGTTCTTGCCATCTCTAATATTTTGGAGTCTTTACCCTAAAGGCATCATGCATTGCCCTCTTGTGATGGCAGGAGTAGTCGTCTCCCAAAAAACCAATACAAAACAACATTTCCTGGTTACTGTTCATGCACATACATATGGGCTGGTCAGTGCCCTCCTGTGACCTTGCAAATGTGACTACATTTCTCCTGTAGTACCTCTCTTTGTCCTTTTTTTTCATTCCAGCCATTACTGCCTAAGTGTGTAAAACATCCAATCAAGATGCGTATAGTCAAGATGCGTATAGGCATATATGAGACACAAAATGTATAAAAACCTCAACCCTATAACATTTGGAGCTCTAGACTCTGGATACAAAGTCTGATGACAAATACAACAAACTACTTCCTGATAAAAGAAGCCTTGAGTTTGACTTTTTTTTTAAACAGTATAGTTTCAATTAAAAAAAATTTTTTTTTTAAAGATACATTTATCTTATTTGATGTATATGCCAGTTTATGTGTAACCATGAATGCCTGGTGCCTTAGGAAGTCTTTAAGAGGTGAGAAGAAGGTATTTGATCCTTTGGATCTGGAGTTATGGATAGTTGTGAACAACCATGTGAGTGCTAGGAACTCAAAGTGGGTCTGATTCGGGTGTTGTGTAACAGTTTTCCTCCGAGATTGAAACATTCATCCTACAGGGAAGCTTCTGAAAGCAGAAAGGTACAAAAATCAAAATAGCTCCAGGAAGTCCCTGAGACTGACCAGATTCACACCCTCCCCACACCAGAATAGATAATAAAAACTGAGAGAATAAGGGGAAGGGAGCTGGGCTTCAAAGACAACTCTTAAACAAACTGAGCTGCAAAGACAGAGTAGATCAGCTGCCTCAAAGAGGTTAGGACCAACTGAGGCACTTGGAAAGGACCCTCTCTGACCTGTTGAACTATTTGCAGGCTGTGTAGTGTGGTACAGGTTCCCAAATTTGTGAATTCTCACCCATGTTAGGATGAACTTTGGTGACACATCTGTCTTTGACTAATTTCTGCTCTTGTAAGTAACTCCTCAGCCGTATTCCTGTAAGTAACCCCAATAAAACATGGTTTACTGAGTTGGACTCCATAGCTTGATTTGTAGTGGGTTTCCTATCTGTGTATGTTGTGTATGTGTATGCATATGACAAAACGAGTTTTTATCACATGACCCCCGATGTTACACGCAGGAGTATGTAGAGGCCAAGGAAGGATGCTGTTTTCTGACTTGTTCTACATGGTTCACTCAGCCTGCTTTCTTATCAAAACCCAGGATCAACAGCCCACAGGTACTACCACCCAGAATGGTCTGGGCCCTCCCCCATCAACCACTAAGAAAATTCCCTACAGTATTGCATGAATTCTATATAGTAATATAATAAAAAAAACCTGGAGCCAGATACTGGAAAAGCTAGAATATCAGAGAGATAGAGACACAAACCACAGCCAATTCTCACCCAGACAACTTGTCAGGCTGAACAGGGTAAGTGCTATCTTCACGGGTCCTCAGCCTCAGCTGGTTGCTCAGACAGAATGCCTCAATTTCTGCCTTCTCCTGCTTTATATTTCCCAGCCCAGATATTTTACTTCCTGGTTCAACTCTGCTAGAGCTAGGATTAAAGGTGTTCACCACACACTCTGTCTTTGTCGCTGTTCCTTTGTTTCTCTCTCTGAGACAGGGCCTCACTGTGTAGTCCTTGGTATGGGACTTAGTATATATAGACCATACTGACCTCAAAGTCACAGACATGAACCTACTTGTGCCTCCCAAGCCAGGATCTTCTTATCTTCAAATGAGGATTGAAAGAGTTCAGTTTATAAGAAAGACTCATCAGTACTTTAGGCAAATGGCACGTTTTACTACATATACAGCAGATGGATTCTCCAGTATCCACAGTTCTGACATCAGAATCTGATGTGGGGTCTTTGTGAGGTAATAAGGGCCTGGTGATAAAATTCCCACAATGAGATACTGGGGAGATACCTTTTCTCTCAATCACGTGATGTTTTAGGAATGTGGTAGTATGAAAGGGCATGTGTGGGGAATATGCTTCAAATTTAATAAAAACCAGTCTGAGATATCATATCATAGGGATCTACCCATGGTCAGTCTAGGAGGATCAGACAGTGGTAACTCACACCTTTAATCCCAGCACAGGGAATATCCGGGAGTGGTGACCCACACCCTTAATCCAATATGAGTTTGAGGTCATCATAGTTTACAGAAGGAGCTCCAGGCTCCCAGGCAGGCAGTGGTGGGGTCATGCCTTAACTGAGGGAAGGCAGGCATAGAAAGACAGGCAGGAGAATGAAGCCAGGAGGAGCCAGGCTGAGGAAGCTGGAAGACAGCTGGGTGAGATCTGACTGTGATGTTCCTTCTCTAATATCTCCATCTTTCCCAGAGATCTGGCCCTGAGTTTCCTTTATTTGTGCAACAGGAATGGTCTCCTTAGGCTTATATATTTGGATGCTTGGTCCCCAGTTGGTGAAACTGAGAAAGATTAGAAGGTGTGTGGCCTCATTGGAGGAGGTGTGTCACTGTGGGTTGGATTTGATGCTTTAAAAGAGAGAGGGTTGCTTGCTCTCTGTCTCATGGTTGTTGTCTCAACATGTAAACTCTTAGCTGTTGTACCAACACCATGCCTACCTTTGTGGGGATTTAATAAAGTTTCAGAAGTTTTGGAGCTATCAGAGGGAATCTACCCACAGTCTATGTGGGGGGGGGGGGGGGTTAGCAAAAGCTCCAGAAGTCCCAGAGCTCTAACCACAGTCAGTCTAGGAAAATCAGAGAGTGGTGATTCAAACCTTTAATCCCAGCACAGGGAGTATCCTGTGAGTGGTGAGTCAAGATCACTTCAGATTATAGAAGGAATTCCAGGCTCCCAAGCAGGTGTGGTGGGGCCACTCCTTAATTACCAAAAGAATGCTTAAGAGGGGATTCAAACACAGAAAAAGTCATTCCAAGGAAATCGAGGCTGAGGAAGCCATAAGACAGCTGGGTAAGATTTGACTGTGGTGTTTATTCCCTCTAGTATTTCCAACTTCTTCAGAGATCTATCCCCGAGTCTCATTCATTCATGCAACATATCTTCCTACAGTTCCCTATCTTGGTGGTCATAGATTAACCCTCTGAAACGTAAGTCACCAGTAAACTCTTCTATAAGTTTCCTGGGTCATGGTGTCTCTTCACAGCAATAGAACAATAGCATCTTGAGTTGGGTCAAGACTGTGGTTAATGAAGCTCAAGGACTAATGGGCAATAGCTGACATTTTCAAAGTGAGGCATAGCTCAGGAGATTCTGTGGGGATAGAACTGGAGGTCACAGGATGAGGCTGAGAAATGTTTTCAACGGGCCTTCTGTCCTGAGGAAGTCTAAGACTCTGACATGTGAAATGTACAGCCAAGAAGCCCCAGTCCTAGAGTTGTGCCATATCTTTTAAAAGATCAATGTACAGAGTTATTGTATCTGAAGAAGGGAACACATCAGGGCAGAAATAGGAATAGGGCTGTCCTATAGTGCCTTTTACTGAAGGCATAAGGTGATGTCATCTTGGACTTGATCAGTACTCATGGTATTGTGTGAGTTCGCCTGAGAAGATTTCAGCAAATATCTGTTCTCTTCAGATATTGCATTGACTGAAGACTAAAGAAGTGATTTCACTGAAGTTTAGTGTGAAGAATCAGTGAATTTATTGGGACTATTTAAACAGAATAGATGCCTCAAAGGCACCTGCATCACTAAAAGGACCATCCCAGCCAGAAAATTATTTACCTAGATCTTCATGATTTGCAGACAGTTGGACAGATCTCTCTCTCTCTCTCTGTGTGTGTGTGTGTGTGTGTGTGTGTGTGTGTGTGTGTGTGTGTGTGTGTATGTGTGTGTGTGTTGTAAATATTGTTAGTTTCAGGGACTTTTTGAAACTTGTGAGTTGTTTGCTTAATCTCCTTCAAGGAATGAATGTTCTGATTTAGAGAAAATTGTTATGACACCTATAGTAGAACAATACCATAATAGCCATGCCTGTAGCAATAATAAGATATTTTAAAAATTACATTATTTATTTATTTATTTGAGATAGGGTTCTACTATGTAGCCTTGGCTCACCTGGAACTCATGATGCAGACCAGACTGATTTTGAATTCATAGAATTTCACCCATGGGACTTCTGCCTCCAGAATACTGGGATTAAAGATAGTTTCTACCTCCCAAGTATTGGAGATTAAAGGGGTGCACCCCCAGATATTTATTTACTTTTAAGAATTTATTCATTACATTATTTTGTGTAGGGACTAATGTGCCACATCATGCATGTAGAAGTCAGAGGACAACTGTGGGATCAGTTCTCTACTTTCATCTTGTGGGTCCTAGGGATTAAATTTAAGTCATTAGGTTTGATAGCAAGTGCCTTAACCTTTGATCAATTTTGCTGGCTCATTGATTGGTTGATTGTGCATATGTGCTTGTGTGTATGCCATGGTGTGTATATGTAGATCACAGGGAAGATTGTAAAAGTTGGTTCGTTCCTTCTACCGCATGAATCCCAGGAACTGAACTCAGGTCATCAAGCTTCCCAGCAAGGGTCTTTACTTGCTAAGTAACCCCTCTAGCCAGTAATGGAACCACTAACATCTCCAAGAAGAAGGAAATAGGTGAGAGTCACAGGTCTTCACCTGGAAACCTATCCATAACCTCTTTTGTGTTGTTACCATCCTAACAGTCTTGGCAGGTGCTAGATTGCAAAGGAATAGGAGGTTAGATTATTCCGGATCTAGGGTATCTTAGACATTCACTTATGACCATGGATAAGTTTTAATAAGATTTATTAAATACTGGTGTTGCATACCCGTGGCACCAGAACTGCATCTGAGAGCACTACCCAGATGCAGCATCTAGTCATATCCGTTCAAGGCTTATAAATCAAACCTCACAAATTTATACTTACTCTGTCTATGCATAGGCAAGTGTCAATTTTTAAATATACATGTCTTGCAGTTGTCCTAATCACTGGGCAGAGTTAGCAAGTTTGATTATAAAAGCAGAAATAGCAACTTGTTTTATAACCTTTTATCTTGCTAGAGCAGCAAATTTTACTGGAAACATGGCTCAGCAGTTAAGAGTACTACTGGCTGCTCTTCCAGAGGGTCCTGAGTTCAATTCCCTGCAACTACATGGTGGCTCACAACTCTCCTTAAAGAGATCTGGTGCCCTCTTCTGGCTGGGATGCATACATACAGGCAGAACCCTGTGTATATAATAAATACATCTTTAAAAAAAAAAGAGGAAAGGTTGAAAGAAAAAAGCAAAGAATAGTCTTCAATGTCTGGGGAAAAAGGGAAGTGGGCTGCTAGGGTACAGCATGTACAAGCTTATGGGCTTACATGTTAGAAACATTTGTTTTTTGGTCTCTCAAACATAGTAAGTCTAAATTTTTAATGTAATGTTAACTATCACAAGATGAAAGGCCCCCATGATGCAGCTTCCATGAGGCTGTCATACATGATGGGTTGGAACTTGATATAATTGTTTGGGGTTTTCTATGCTCTTGAAAGTAACCCTTCACCTGTACTCTGTAAGGGAGCCCAAACTGAATTTGGGTGGAATTGTACTAAGTGTTACAGGTCAGATGGAAAGGTAGCCTGACAGTTGGGAGCTAAGGAATATCACTAAGTCATACCGCACAACAAACCTTACACGAGAGCTTTATTGGGAAAGAAAAAAAAAAAGGAGGGTGGCTGTAGGGATATGTTTCAAATTTAATAAAAACAATCTGAGATATCAGAGGAATCTACCCACAGTCAGTCTAGGAGGATCAGATAGTGGTAACTCACACCTTTAATCCCAGCACAGGGAATATCCCTGGAGTGGTGACCTATGCCCTTAATCCCAGCAAATCTGAGTTTGAGGTCATTTTAGTTTACAGAGGGAGTTCCAGGCTCCCAGGCAGGCAGTGGTGGCACACACTGTTAGTCCCAGCACTTGGGAAGCAGAGGCAAGAAAATCTCTGTGAGTTCAAGGCCAGCCAGGTCTTAAAAGCAAATTCCAGGACAGCCAGGACTGTTACACAGAAAACTCTGTCTGGAAAAAACAAAACAAACAAAGACTGGAAGAGGTGGATCTGTTAAATTTGAAACATATCTCCATAGGTGGCTACTTCTGCTTGACTAAGAAACAGTAGAGAACTGAGCAGAATGTAGCGTTTATATAGAGTATCTTAGGGTGTGTGTGGAACTTTTCAGGATGAAGCATTCCAGGGTGGGGATTGGTGGGATTTCAAGTCCAGGGTTTGGGTTTTTACTCTGTTGGGCAGGGGTTGGGTCTAGTCTTTAGGGCAGTTAGTGTGTTCTGTGAGTGGAATCTGGCAGCTGGAGGCCCTCAGGAGAAGGAAGGCCTGTCCACTCGTGCACCTTGAGGGACTTATACGCTTTGGTCTGTGATTGGTGCATATTATTTTTTGGGTGGTGGTGGTGGAGTTGGGACATTTGTTTGAGTCTTCTAAGGAAACTTAAAACTACAGGGTCATTGAATATAAGCTTGAGAAATGGTTGTGGATAACTACCATACAGGGTTCCTGCCTCCACTCCGCAGACACTTTCAGATTAGATGCTTCAAATTCAGAGACATATATCAATCTTCAATCTTAAATACAAATGTACAATTGAGAAGGAGCCTCAGGGGACTGGAAGGGTGGGTGGAGGTGGTCTAGGCTGCATCTTACTCCTGATGGGAGGGTAGACAGTGTTTCAAAGTCCGCCAGTGTTCTGGAGAAAGGTGTGTGGGTGGAAATCCAGGCTGCAGGGAGAAGACACCACCTGTTTCTGCTGACAGCTTGTGATATTCTGAGACAACTTATGGGTGACTGGAAACTTACAGAGAGACAACTCTACTGTAGAAAACTGTGAGCTTACTCTGGGGACACTATTACAGAGTACTCTTAACTCACCTAGCCTGTTACTGCCGCTCTTCTGGCGTGTAGTTCCAGAGAGCCCAGAAGTATTTTTTTTCCTACCGTTCATAAAGCCTCTTAATTAATCACGATCAGCTACTGGATCCTTGCACCTGGCACCTGAGTGCTTTCTCTTCTGTAAATGCCCTAGACTCCTTTTAGAGCAATGTCACTGTGTCTGCAGGTGACACAGTGACAGCCCCTCAGGGGCTTTCCTCTGGTGTTTGATTCCCATATCAATGGCCCCTGACTGCTGCTGTGCACTCCAGATCTGGCTCCCCTGTTTGTGGTCACAGCTGTGGAGGAGAGCCTGTGAGAATTCTCTGGGTTCAAGCCCACAGGCAAGGGTGCAGGTGAAAGCTCACGAGCCAGATCAGACATACTACTCAAAGCCAGGCTTTGTCTCTTTAGCCTTACACTGTGGCAGGCTCTGCCTGGGGCTGGTACCAATGGGCTGCTGAGAGGTGATTAGACCAAGCCAGAATGTCGGAAAGACATGTAAGGATGAGGAGGTGATGGGGTTGAAGCTTGAGTAATGGGTTTTTGTGGATAATACGAATATCTCTTATCTTGAAGGGGTGTAATGTGAAGGGCTGTCATTCTGAATGTAAACCCTTCCCCAAGTCTCAGGATTTTCTGTCATCTTAGCATCTTAGCGAAGAAAGGGCAGCCTCCTGCCCACAGCTTGGCCTCTACAGGGATATTTCTGTTTTTCAGAAATAACTTATAACAGGGTTTCTCTCCCTCCCCCCCCTCTCTCCTCACTTCTTGTCTCCCCCACCCCTTTCAATAATACCTTAAATTTTTTTTTCAAGACATGGTTTTTCTGTGTAGTCCTGACTGTCCTGGAACTCACTCTGTAGATGAGGCTTGCCTCCAACTCAGAGATCCACCTGCCTTTGCCTCCTGAGTGCTGGGAGTAAAGGTGAGCACCGCCATCTCCTCACTTCCATATCATCAGATCATCGTCTCTGCCCAAGTATTCTGTCCTATGTCTTTTCTTTGATGCTTGAGGTTTTAAATTTTATTTAAAAAATAACAAAAATTAAATGTATACCCAGACAATAAATGTCTGGTTCTATGTCTTTTTTAATTGTTGTTGTTTTAAGACAGAGTTTCACTCTGTAACCCTGACTGGCTTGAAACTCACTATATAGACCAGGCTAGTTTTGAACCTATGATCCTCCAACCTCACCCTATACAGTGCTTGGATTACAGGTACATGGAATCATGCTAAGCTTCTGTTGATTATGTTTTTAAAAAAGAACTTACTGTTTACTGGCCAAATGTGTTAGTACATGACTTTAATCCCAGCCCTTGGGAGACAGAGGTAGGCATCAAAATCTCTTTGAGTGAGAGGCCAGCTGGGTCTACATATGAGTTCCAGAAGATTACATAGGAAGATCCTGCCTCAAAACAAGAAAACAACAAAAACTCCTCCAAAATCAAGAACTGAAAAGAAAAAAAATAGTTTTTACTTATTTACTGTGCATGTTTGTGTGTGGATGTGTGGGCGTGGATGTGACATGGGATTTATGTGGAGGTCAGAGGAACTTGTGAAAGTTGGTTCTTTCCTTCCAGCATTGTAGGCTCTGGGAATTGTGCTTAGGTTGTTAGGCTTGGGAGTAGGTGTTGTGCAAATTCTGGTTGTTACTAAATGAAACTCAGAGCCAGATATTGGGGGAAAGCTTAAATATCAGAGAGAGGAAACATCACAGTCAGATCTCACCCAGCTGTCTTCCAGCTTCCTCAGCCTTGCTCCTTGTGGCTTCTACCAAATGAAATCTGTGTTTCTAAGTCTGCCTTAAATACCTTCTTTGGTATAACCCAGTTGTTTCACATCCAGGTTAAGATTAAAGGCATGGGTTACTACTATTTGGTAGTTAGGCCTTGAATTCACAGAAACACAGAAAGATCTCCGGAGTTAGGGGATTAAAGGCGGGGATTAAAGGCGTAGGTCATCATTTGGTCTTTCCCTGTGCTGGGATTAAAGGTGTGAGTTACCACTCTGTGACCCTCCTGGGTTGACTGTGGGTGGATCAGCTCTCTGCTATTCCAGATTGATTTTTATTATATACATAACATATCACCACAAGTAGATATTGCACCTCACTATCTGTTGACTTTCTGGACCAACACCATGTCAGAAAGCAGAGTCTGTGGTGAATGCACTCCCCGATGTTTACTTTGGGTGTTTATACATTTTTCAGAATTCTGATTCTACTTGCTTGTGTTCAAGTCCTGGTAGAGCTAAAGGAACTTGGCTATCGTGAGATTGGAAGGGAGACGTTTCACAAGGTACCAGGGGAACTTCTGTTCTGTGCTCTCAGTGTGTAGTGGATGCTTCCTCCATCCTGAGAACGGAACACACATCCGAGAAACGGGTCACACACCCAGACCGGTTGTGGTGTGTAGTCCTGTGGGAAGGTCTGTAGTTCTGGGAGGATCCTGTCATACTGAGGACTTCCTTGTTCACCATCAAAGTCTTCATTATCAACTCACGAAGGTCCAAGAACAGAACATGGATGGTGTCTCTGCACAACCATCACATGCATTCGGAGGTAAGACTCTGGGGGAATCTGGAGTTATCTCTGTAGCACAGTGACAATCATCCACGAGGCTTTTTTTCATCTCAGCATCAAAAAATAATGAAAAACGCATGGAACTTGTGCTTTTATCTGTTATTAGACTATCATATTATTATTTTTATAACAGATGATATATTGTATAATAATAACCAGAAGTTATTGTCTGATTAAATTTTTAACCAAAAGATTTTTTTTTAAAAAGGAAGCAAATCCTTATGTACCTTAGACTAATTTAGAACACATTGTTTAGTTCAAACTGCTCTCAAACAGATGACAGCCCTCTTGCTGTTCTTTGCATGGTTTGGGTTACAGGTGGGTACTCCTAGGTCCAGGCAGATGCAACTTCTGTTCTACAAGGTTGAAAGCAAGGCTAATGCATTTCAATACTCATGTCATAATTCTGATAATAATAAAAATGTCTAATATAAAATTAGAATGTTGTTTGTGGTATCGAGATAAGAATGAATGGCCCCAAGAATGTCAGGCAAGGTCTTTCCCACTGAGCCATATCCCAGTCCTACAAAATTGGAGGTTTAAGTGTGGGGATATTTTTCAAATATAATAAAACCAGTCTGAGATATCAGAGGGATCTACCTACCATCAGTCTAGGAGGATCAGAGAGTGGTGATTCACACCTTTAATCCCAGCACAGGGAATATCTCTGGAGTGGTGACCTATGCCCTTAATCCAATCTGAGTTTGAGGTCATTTTAGTTTACAGAAGGAGTTCCAGGCTCCCAGGCAGGCAGTGGTGGGGCCACAGTTTAGCTGAAGTGAAGAAAGTATTTAAGGCAGGCATAGAAAGACAGGGCAGGCAGAAGCCAGGAGGAGCGAGGCTGAGGAAGCTGGAAGATAGCTGGGTGAGAACTGACTGTGGTGTTTACTCTCTGATATCTCCACCTTTCCCAGAAATCTGGCCCTGAGTTTCCTGTATTCGTGTAACAGTTAAGTGCCAGAAAATCCTCAGCAATTTTCAGTTTAATTGAAAAAAATGAATGGTGACTAGAGAGATAGCTCAGCATTTAAAAGCCCTGGTTGCTCTTCCAGGTTCAGCTCTCACATAGTGGCTCACAATCCTCTTTAACTTCAAGTCCCAGGGGAAACAACACACTGCTCTGGACTCCTTGGGCACTACAGGTACATGGTGCATACATAGTGCATAGGAAATACACATAAATAAATCTTTAAAAAGTTAAAGAATATTCATATGTATGTGTGTGTATATGTGCACAAGAGTTCAGGTGCCCAAAGGCCAGAGGCATAAGATCTCCTGGAATGGGAGTTAGAGAGAGCTGTGAGCCTCCGTGTGAGTTCTGGGGGTTGAATCTGGGTTCTCTAGAAGAATGCCAGCTCTCTTAATCACTGAGCCATTTTTTCAGTCCCTCAGTTTAATTTTTTAAAAAAAGACTTTTAGTTTGTTTGATTTTATTTTAATTTGCTAATTGAGACAGGGTCTCATGCAGTGCAGGCTGACCTAGAATTTGCCGTGTCTTCCAGGATGTCTTTGATCTTGGATCCTTCTGTGTTCATCTCCTGAGTGCTGGGGTTGCTGTTGAATACCACCATGCCCAGTTTGGTGGTGCTGGCCATAGAACCCAGGATGTTTTCGGAAGCCAGGCAAACACTCTTCCCACTGATAGATCTCTGGACTGTCAGTTTAATCTCTTAAGAAAGGAAGACTTGTGAGCACAGAGGATGGCTAAGTTGGCAAAGAGTTTGCAATGTAAGCATGAGGACCCATGTAAAAAGTCAGATGTGATAGCAAGTACCTGCAATTCTAGCTCTGAGAAGGTAAGGACAGAGGAGTGCTTGAAGGATGCTGACCAGCTCATTTTGTCAGTCGGTGAGCTCCAGGGTCAGTGAGTGACCTTGCTTCTTTTTTTGGAAAGGAGGATGCTGTCTGTCCTGGAACTCACAGAGATCTACCTGTCTCTGTCTCCTCAGTGCTGGAAATAAAAGGTGTGCTCCACCACCATCCAGCATGAGAAACTTTGTCTTAAAAAATAAGGTAGAAACCTGTGGGGATATGTTTCAAATTTAATAAAAACCAGTCTGAGATATCAGAGGGATCTACTCACAGTCAGTCTAGGAGGATCAGAGAGTGGTAACTCATACCTTTAATCCCAGCACAGGGAATATCTGGAAAGTGGAGACCTATGCCCTTAATCCCAGAAGATCTGAGTTTGAGGCCAGTTTAGTTTACAGAGGGAGTTCCAGGCTCTCAGGAAGGCAGTGGTGGTATCTCACCTTTAATCTTAACCTGGATGTGAAACAATTGGGTGAAGAGGGTATTTAAGGCAGGCATAGAAAGACAGAGCAGGCAGTAGAAGCCATGAAGAGTCAGGCTGAGGAAGCTGGAAGACAGCTGGGTGAGATTTGACTGTGGTGTTTCCTCTCTTTGATATCTCAGACTGGTTTTTATTAAATTTGAAACATATCTCCACAGAACCCAATAGAAGAAAATACCAAATGTTGACCTCTGGTCTCCTCAATCTTGTGGGACACCCATGCATATATGTGTATACATACATGTGAAACCTTCCACATCTCCCTATATACATGAAAATAAGTTAAAGAAGCCCCTGGATTCACCGGGCAGCTGTAATTAAACACAGAGTGATATCAATATTTTTCTCTCCCAGGACACAGCCTGGATCTCCCTGATCACAGGCCTCCATAAACATGATGCCAATGACTGTTGATGGTATTGCCCTTAAGGCTGTATTCTTATTGCAGGTGGGCATAGGCCTTCTGGCTAACACTTACCTGTTCTTCATGCATATCTCTGTCCTTCTCACAGAGTACAAACCAAAGCCTACAGACCTTATTCTTTGCAACTTGGCTATGGCCAATTTCTTTGTTCTTCTCTCTAAGGGGGTACAGCAAATGATGGAAGACATGGCACTGGTGCACGCCCTGGAAGGTTCTGGCTGTCAAGTTTCCTTTTATTTCCATAGGGTGTCTCGAGAACTTTCTCTCTGCACTACCAGCTTGCTGAGCTGCTTTCAGGCAGTTACAATCAGTCCCAGAAGAAGGTTGTGGACAGGGCTCAGACTCTGGGTCTCTAGGCATGTTGGCTGCTCATGCCTCTTCTGCTGGACTTTCAATCTGGCTATCAATATCATCTCTCCCATTGAGATAGAAATCTTCTGGGATAACAGTAGTGATTCCTCAATTGGGAATGCCATCACTTGCCAGCATATGGTTGCTGTGTCTGGATTGTATGCAATCCCGTTATCCATTCTGGGTGCCCTGTTGATGACACTTATGGTGGTAGCCAGCATGCACATGGTGTGTCTCCTGCGCATACACCACCAGAGGGTACAATATGTTCGAAGTTGCAGCCTCGGCCCTACCTCCAGGACCTCCCCGGAGATGAGGGCCACTTACAGCATCCTGCTCTTGGTGGCTGGTTTCATCCCCTTTTACTTCCTCAATTCAATCTACATATTTTACAGTACAAAACCATTTAGCTCTTACTTGTGGCTGAAACACTGCATGAAGTTTCTTGCTACATGTTTCCCCTCCTTGAGCCCCTTGGTGTTGATTTTCCAGAACCCCAGGACTCTGAGCTCCTGCTTTTAGATTCTGAGAATGTCCAGCCTGATTGCTGATCCGTGGAAGAACATCTATCACCTCCCACCCATCTTCCTTCTCCCTCCACAGTCTTTCATATAGACCCAAGAGTTTCTCTTGTTTGCTGCAGAGGACCTGGAAGACCTCCCAAAAGAGGCATCTTTGAACCAAGACAGGAGGAGAAACATCAGTAGTTTTGAATTCATGATGCTTGGAGAAACCCTAGTTTAGTGTCTTTTAAAATTTTTATTTTATTGTCATGGCTTAAAAATTCTTATTGTTTGACAAATGAATGTGTTTATATAATATATTTTAGGCCTTGTAGGGTGGCATATACCTTTTGTCACAGCACCCATGAGCCAGAGGTAAGCAGATCTTTGTGTGCTCAAGGACAGCCTGGTCTATAGCACAACAAGTTCCAGGATGTCCAGGGCTATATAATAGACTGTTTTAAAAAACCAAATAAATAAATAAAATAACAAAGTTATTTTCACCCTTATTTCTCTTTCTCATCTTCTTCCTTCTCCCCTGAAGATCTTAACAAGTCTATCCCCTACTTCACATCTTCTTGTGTGTGTCCACTGAATTTAATAGTTTCTTATAGTATGTGTGTGTGCGTGTGCGTGTGCGTGTGCGTGTGCGTGTGCGTGTGTGTGTGTGTGTGTGTGTGTGTGTGTGTGTGTTGTGTATATGGAGCTTATGTGCTGGTGTTGGTGGAGGCCAAAGCATGGGAGCCTTGGAGCTAGAGTTATAGACAGTTGTCAGCTATGCTACATGGTGGGTTCTGGGAACCCAACTCAGGGTCTCTATGATAGCAGATATAACAGCAGTAGAGGCGGCAGCAGCAGCAGCAGCACTGTTGCAGTAATGTGATAGTAATAAAAATGTCTAATATAAAATTAGAATTTTGTTTTTGGCACTGGAGATAAGAACAAAAGGCCCCAGGCTCTTTACCATTGAGCCATATCCTCACTCCTACAAAATTGGTGCCAGAAAACTTCTCAGCAACTTTCAGTTTAATTTAAAAAGATGTAATGGGGGCTGGAAATATGGCTCGGCATTCACAGGCTACTATTGAATCAGACATCCCTCCAGGTAAGCCTTTCTTGCCTGTGCATTGGTGGGAGGTTATTTTCCGGAGCAAGGATAACTTACCTATACTATCACACTGAAGAAAATGATACCTCTCCCAACAATTGTTAATTGTCAGCGGATTTTTATTGAGATAGGGTCTCCTGCAGCCCAGGCTGTCCTTGGATTAGCTATGTAACCGAGAATAATTTACAGACCTTCCACTAAGCTAAAACCTATAAAATGTTTCACTCCTTCCCAACAATGCCATGCGAGGACCAAGACTTCAACACTTAACTTTTTTTCTTTTTTTAAATTTGAGACACTGTTTCTTTGTGTAGCCCCGGATGTCTTGGCACTTGCTCTGTTGTTGGCTTTGACTTTAAGAGACCTGATTGCATCTGCCTCCTTAGTGGGAGGATTAAAGGTATGTGCACCATTGCCAGGCTTTCATTTAATATTTAAACAATAGTAGACTTAAAAAAAAAATCAGTTCCGCCTGCCATATCCGTATGAAGTAGGACCAAGTCCCTCCCCCAAGTATCAAGGCTGAGAAAGGTGTTCTCTTAACTCACCTTGGGGTTCCTTGCCCTCCCTGGGAAGAGGATGGGGGATTGGGGTGGGGAGAGGCTGGGGGAAGACTGGGAGAAAGGGAGGAGGGGGAACAGTGGTGAGTATGGGATTCTTTTTTAAAATAAAAAAAAAATAATAAAAATAATAAAAAAGAAAAAAATCCATGTGGGCCAGAGAGATGACTCAGAGATCCAGAATTCAGTTCCCAGCAACCACATGATAGCTCACAGCCATTTAATGAGATCTGATGCCCTCTTCTGGTGTGCAAGTATATATGTAGGCAGACCACTATATATAATAAATAAGTAAATCTTAAAAGAAAAATAGTCATGTTGAAACACGAAACTGAATAAAAAATAAAAGCATAGCATTTTGGTCTATCAAGTATTTGTTTATTTAAAATTTAAAGTAAATTCCTTTTACATACCCTCCACTGCTAGTCCTCTCTACCTTTCTCCTGCTCTCTTCCCCCAACCCTGATGTGGGAATGCTTTTCTGTATGCTGTGAATATCAGTCTTTAAATAAAGGAGCTGTTTTGGCCCATGACAGGCATCATAGAAGAAGTAGGTGGGGAATCAGAATAGGTAGGAAAGGAAGGGCAGAATCAGAGACAGATAGAGCCAGTCGCCCAAAGGAGCAACATGTAAGGAACACAGATGAGCCACGGGCCACAAGGCAGATTAATGAGAATGGGTTGAGTTAAGATGCAGGAGCTAGCAATGTGCCTGAGCCATAGGCCAAACAGCATAAACTTAACATAAGATTCTGAGTCATTTTTGGAGGAAAAGCAGCGGCGGGCAGCTAAGGAGTCTGGGGCGTCAGGTCTGTGGGTCTGGACCTCTGGCCGCTCAGGACCAGAAAACCTTATTGTAACACAACCACACCTCCCATCTACTACTCAAATGGGGTAAGACTTCCCTTGAGTAGTCAACACAGGCTAACATATCAAGTTGAGGCAGGATCCATCCCTTCCTCCTCATATTAAGGCTGAACAAGAGGACATTGCACCATAGGGAGTTGGTTCTAAAAAACCAGTTCACGTATCCAGGATAATTTCTGGTCCCATAGGGTGCCTTGCACAGCTAAGCACCATGTGGATCTCCAAGTCCAGCTGAAGAGAGGGAGGAAAGAGTATATAAACAAAGGGATTGGGATCATGAGGAGGAGACCCACAGAGATGGCTGACCTGAGTGGGCACTTACTGGCTCTGAAATGACAGCTGAGGAACCTTCATGGAAAGGATCTAAACCCTTTGAATGCAGATGACAGTTGAATGGCATTGGGCAGTTTGTGGAGTCTCTTGCAGTAGGATCAGAGTTTATTCCTGGTGTATGAACTGTATGATTCTTGGAGTCCATTCCCTACAGAGGAACACCTTACTCAGCCTTGATACTGTGCAGAGGGACTTGGACCTACCTCAACTGAATTTGCCAGACTGAACTGACTCACCTTGAGATTCCTTGCTCTCTCTGGGCAGTGGATGGGGGGATGGGGTGTGGGGGAGGCTGAGAGGTGAGGAGTGGAGGGTATGAGAAAAGCTTTAAAAAATTTACAAAAATTTACAGTAACAATATTCAACCATTTACATTTGGTGAAATTAGAGAATATAATTATCTATCTTATCTTGGTGAGTATAACATTTTTGTATTTAATTATTTTCTATTATAACTAAGAAAAACTATAATTACAATTATTTAATCTTCAGCTCCATCAAAGACCCCAGAAGGGTAAAATGTTACCTAATGACAGAAACATCAGGCTTCCTGGACTGTTGCCCAAAGTTCCTTTGTAATGTTGGAGTATCCGACTCTGGCCTACAGGCCTAGCATGTCTGACAGACTTTCCTGTAAAGCAGGAAAATTTGAAGAACTTCCTACCTTTTCTTGGCAAAATTCAGCAGCCACATTTCTTGAGTCCTGCATGTCCAATTTGGACAGTAACTGCTGATAAATAAGTAACTTGTCAGCAATTGAGGCAAGGGCAGTTTCTTTGCTGACATGGCCAGCTTTTGCCATAAAGAAAATAAACTCCATATGGAGTTTCTTTGATGCCCGTCATTCTCTTTGAATTAATTGGTGCTGCCAAGAGCATATGTGTCTCACTATTAAGAAAACAGTTATTAAAACATTTTAAATGCCATATTCTATAGATATATTCTATCTGAAATATATCTCTGTATGACTTTGAAAACCTAACTAACATGACTGTAAGTTTGCTATTATAGATGACTATTAATCTATATTTCTTCTTAATTATATATTACATTTAAATGAGCTACAGAAACATAGTACCTCAAACAAGAGTAGAAATATACATATTGCATAACTTGTCTCCACCCTTCTTTTATCTATGCTTGGATTTCCTGCTTGCCTCTAAGTTACCTTGCCTCAGGCCAAAACTGTTCTCTTTATTAACAAATGATAACAAAGTATATTCACTGTAGTATGAGGTTTCAGAAACCTCATACTACAATTCATAGCATACAGAAAGACATCCCACATCACAATGGTACCCGAATATTAAAAAAGATCAGTACTTTGCCATTGGAAAGATTGTGGGTGGAATTTAGCATCATCATATTAAGAGAAGTTAATACAAAATCAGTAAGATAAGGATGATATTTTCTCCCTTAGGAAGACTATATAAAAAAAAGAGATGAAATTGGATGAGGGATTAGAAGGAAATTTATTTCTATTTTATGCATATGCATGTTTTGCCTGCATGTACTTCAGTGAACCATGTACATGCAATATCTGTGGAGGCCAGAAGGGGGCACAGGATCCTTGGAACTATACTTATGGTTGTGGGCCAACTTGTGTGTGTCCACTGACAAAGCAATGTTGTAAAATATTTTTTTTAACTGCATAAAGGTGTGTTACATTTGTTTCTGATGCCTTTGTTAATGATGCAAAGATGTGTTACATTGTTTAATTAAATAAAATTAAATGGGTCAGGAGGCTGAATGAGCAGCTAGCTGACAGGAAGTGGTGCGAGGAGCTAATCGTAGCAGGGTTCTTTAGAGGGATGGCTTTTTAGGAGATGCAGGCAAGGAGAGAAGGTTAACTTTTTGCTACTCAGCCTCTCAGACCTAGCAAAATTTCACTTCAACCTTTAAATCTTGAATTCTATATAAGGATAGCGATGTAGAAAAAGTTTCCCTTAGCGTCTGTGATAGAGGTGATTGGTGCCTGAGGCAACAGAATTCCTGCCTGCCTGTGGCCCATGCCACTGAACCCTCACTGCTGGTAGCTGAGGAGTTGCAATTGCCAGTTGGGACATTAGTTGCTTAAGGTGCAGCGCTGTATGAAATGCAAAAGAACCAAACAATGTATGCACTTAACTGCTGAGCTATCTCTCTTAGATAAAATAATCAATTTTATGATTTTTCTATACAGGATTTCTTTGGGTAGGTCCCAGCTGTCTAGGAACTCTCTCTGTAGACCAGATTGCCCTCAGGCTCACAGAGATCTGCCTGCCTCTGCCTCCCAAGTGCTAGGATTAAAGGTGTGTACCACCACTACTAGGTTCATAATTAATTAAAAAAGATTAATTTTATGTATCTGAGTGTTTTGCTTCCACATGTTTCTGGGTATTATGTTTATCCTGGAACTGTAGTTGTGGATGGTTGTGTACTGTTGTGTTGGTGCAGAGAATCAAACCTAGCTCCTTTGTGAGAACAAGTGCACCTAACCACTGAGCCATCTTTCTAGTCCCCAAATGAAGTTAAATTCAGACTCGATGTAGATGAAAGAGTAAGATAAAAAGGTGAATAGAGAGTAATAGGAGTGTGGGTAAAATTAACTATATAATATCCAAGAATGAAATATCATGATAAGACAAAGTAATCTACATAATGGATATACACTCACAGAAGAGTAGTGGTTTTAAAAAAATGCCAAGCGGGAGATATTTATTTTACAGTTATTTATTTTACGAGTGTGTTGGGGTTTGGGGGTGGAGCATGTGCTACAGTCCACATGTTCAAGTCAGAGGAGAACATGGCATTGAGCCCTCTCCTACCCCATGAAGCCTGGGGATTAAACTCAGGTAAGTGGCAAGTGCCTTTACCTGCTAACCATCTGATCAGCCTTCAAGTTCTATGATTTTATAGTTGAAATCTATTAAACATAGAGACTCTATGTGAGCTATTTGAAAGTCTTGAGCCAGTAGGAAAGGCATTAATGTTGCAGGTACACATTTTAGAGTTTCTGAGTTGTGGCAAGCAACTTCAAAATAAAGTGTCAATTGGGGCTGGAGAGATGACTCAGAGGTTAAGGGCACTGGCTACTGTTCCAGAGGTCCTGAGTTTAATTCTCAGCAACCACATGGTGGTTCACAACCATCTAGAATGAGATCTGGCGCCTTCTTCTGGCATGCAGACAGAACACTGCGGGGATTCAATAAAAGTTTCAGAAGTTTCGGGAATATAAGAGGGAATACTCACAGTCTATGTGGGGGAGTTAACAAAAGTTACAGAAGTTCCAGAGCTCTAACCACAGTCAGGCTAGGAGGATCAGAGAGTGGTGATTCACACCTTTAATCCCAGCACAGGGAGTATCCTGGGAGTGGTGACCTACGCTCTTAATCCCAACTGAGTTGAGGTCATTTTAGATTATAGAAGGAATTCCAGGCTCCCAAGAAGGCAGTGGTGGGGCCACGCCTTAATTTATCAAAAGGATATTTAAGACAGGATAGAAAGACGAGGAGAGGAAGCCAAGCCAAGGGAAGCGAGGCTGAGGAAGCTGGAAGACAGCTGGGTAAGATCTGACTGTGGTGTTTATTCTCTCTAATACCTCCGACTTCCTCAAAGGTCTATCCCTGAGTCTCATTTATTCGTGCAACAGAACACTGGATACATAATTAATTAATATTAAAAAAAACAGTGTCAAGCCTGTAATCAGAAGTTTCTGACCCATTCTTGCCCCAAGGTCGAGGTCTAGACCTGCAGTTGCTTTGTCCAAAAGAACCACACTAAGGCTTATTATATTAATTACCAGCTGTTTGGTCTATGGCTCAGGCCTATTACTCGCTAACTCCTATACTTTAAGTTAACCCATATTTCTCTTTATGTTTAGCCACATGGCTTGGCACCTTTTTATTCAGTGCAGCATTCTCATCCCACTTTTTCTGCATCTTGCTGCTTTCTTCTCTCTGCTCTTCCACTTCCCACAATTCTCCTAGTCTGATTGCCCGCCTCTACTTCCTGCCTAGCTACTTGACCAATCAGTATCTTATTAAACCAATATTTACAGTGACAAATGTTGATAGTACACAAGAGCGTAGTTCCACAGCACAAGCCAGTGATGTGTGTTACAACTGTGACTGATACCTGTTCTGTAGATCAACGTAAAACTCACATCCTGGGGTCATGTTCTCTTTGGAATAAGAAGGACTTTAAAACACACTGTAAGAGCAGTGGCCTCTGGTGTAACAGTGAGAGTATTCCCAGTATCCCTGCTTGTTCCAAGGTCTGTGATAATTCCCACTGCTGCACAAGAACTTTTAATGACTTCCAAGATTTGGAAGTTTATGATGTAGGTCAACTTGGGAAAATGCACATCTTTGACAGACACTTTGCACTTTTAGCTTATGGTGCCTGAGATTCGTGTTGCATCTGGAATAGAGATGTTTTCATCTGAGTGCATCAAAAGATGTTCAGTAAATAAGGTCATTGACGTCATGGGTAACAAATTGTTCATGTCCACTGAGAGGAAGAGTCCTGTCATCCTGACCTCAATTTAGTTATGGCTCCTACTCGCCAGACTCTCCAAGGCAGTGTGGAATTCACAGTGCACAGAATTAGGGCTCCAGTACTCAACCCTCAGAGGGAGGAGATTTGACCATCCTCCCAGTGCTTCTCTTCCCCAGTCTATCCTTTCTTAGACTTTGATTTTTCAGTTTTTCTCTCTCTCTCTCTTTCACACACACACAAAGTAACTATTTTAATAGTCCTTCCCTCCCTCCTTCCTTCCCTCTCTCCCTCCTTCCCTCCCTCCCTCTTTCCCTCCCTCCTTCCCTCCCTCCCTCCTTCCCTCCCTCCCTCCTTCCCTTCCTTCCTTCCTCCCTCCCTCCCTCCCTCCCTCCCTCCCTCCCTCCCTCCCTCCCTCCCTCCCTCCCTCCCTCCTTTCTTTCTTTCTTTCTTTCTTTCTTTCTTTCTTTCTTTCTTTCTTTCTTTCTTTCTTTCTTTCTTTCTTTCTTTCTTTCTTTCTTTCTTTCTTTCTTTCTTTCTCTGTGAGACAGAGTTTCTCTTTATAACCCTAGCTGTCTTGGAACTTACTATGTAGATTTCTACCTCCAAGTGCTGGGATTAAAGGCACATACCACCACACCAGGCTCTTATTTGTTTTTTTTTTTTTTAAAAAGATTTATTATTATTATTAATTGTATGTGTCACATATATGCAGGTACTTGTAGAAGCCAGAAGAGGGCATTGCATCCTTCTGAAGTTGTAATTACAGGTGACTATAAGCTGCCTAATGTGAGTGCAGGAAACAAAATTCAGATCCTTTGGAAGAGCAATCAGTGGGCTTAACCACTGAGCCATCTTTTTAGTCCCCATATTTCTTATTTTTCTTGGTGTTGCTTTTCCTCACATTAATAAACACGTTTACTGTTTTCTGTCTTTATTAATACTTCGACATGTGTTTTGGCCACTATTCAATTTCACCATGGAAGGATCATCTAGCGATTTTATGAAATTCTAAAACATTTTGTGCAAAGTTTGGTCTTCGACTTACCATTATTTATTACATCTCTTCCTTGACTTTGAGTATGGTATTAGAAATGCAACTTGTAGAAAATAGACATTTTCTTACTATGAAATCACTGCTGATTGTCAGTCTAGAGCATATTCACTGTGTTCTGTTCCTGTAGAATGAAGCCATTCAGGGACCTATTTATCACACATCATTGCAGCTATGGAGATGTTGTAGAAATACTTGTACCGCACTGGAGAGATGGCTGAGCAGGTATAAGCATCTGCTGTGTGACCAGGAGGAAGTGGCCTTGAATCTCTAGCACCCACATAAAAATCTGGACATGGTTGTGTGCACCAGTAACTATGATTATGATACTGGGAGAAGAAAGAAGAGGGAAAGACAAGAGGAATCCTGGGGCTTGGTGCTCTTAAGACGCTCTCCAGGTTCAGTGAGAGCCTGTCTCAAGGCAATACATTGGGCAGAGAGAGAGGGCCTGTGTACCTGCACACATGTATTTGTACATATACCACACACACACAGACATATACTGTATATATCACACATAAAGCACACAACACAATATACTATACACATAATGCACACACACACACTAACACGACACATATACCACACACACACCACACACACACACACACACACACACCACACACTATTCTAACACTTAAACAATAACATCAGTAAAATAAAGCAAAAAAGACATCCAAAACACAAATCCTAAAAACAAAAACAAACAAAACTCCTTACAAAATTTTTCATTACTAAATATAAGCCTTTAAAATGTTTTGTTTTTTAAAAATGGAGATGGAGAGATAGCTCAGTGGTTAAGAGCACCGACTGCTCTTCCAAAGGACCCGGGTTCAATTTCCAGCACCCACATGGCAGTTTAAGACTATTTGTAACTCCAGTTCCAGGGGATCCAATACCCTTACACAGACATATTTGTATGCAAGAAAATCCCAATGCACATACAGATACATAAATAAATTTAAAAATGTTTTATATATTGTTAAGTGGTGGTAGTGCATGCCTTTAATTTGGGAGGCAGAGGCAGGGTGATTTCTGTGAGTTCTAGCTTCATCTAAAGAGAGAGTTTCAAGACCCACGGAGCAACACAGAAAAAGTCTATCTTGAAAAACTCAAAAAAATTTGTATGACTAAAGTCAGGCAACACTACTATATCACAATTATATAGAATTCTTAAATGCTTCTTTAAGTACTGACTGCCAAATATGTTGAATTATATGTGACACTTATCAATTATCTCTTGAGGTCTACTACATGGTTTTGATTATTTTTTATGTGTGACAGGACTCTGACATTCTATCTCTTCTGTGACTCACTGAGTTTCATACGACATCTTCTCTGTCAACTTATTTGGATTTAGGATCACCACGGAAACCCATGTCTGGTTGTCTGTGAGGTAGGAAAGCTGAAATGAGGAGGAAAAATAATCACTGCTGTGTATGGGCAGCATCGTCTCAAGGATGGACTGGAATCTTGGAGTGCATACAAAGAAGCAAGTGAGCTAAATGTGGCTCTTCATCCATCCCTCTCTGCTTCTTGACTGTAGCATGGACGTCCTGCTGCCATGACTTTTCTACTATGATTAGCAGTGCCTTCAAACTGTGAGCCCAAACCCCCCTCTCTTAGGTTGTTTCTGTCACAGCTGTGAATAAAGAGCAACTAATATGTTATCTTTATCACTATGGTGGTTAGTGTTAATAGTCCAACACACATTACAATATATTCCAACTACATCTGCATGTTCATTTGTACCGAATTAAACAAGTTTATTTCCATTTGCATATTAATATTTAAATTTCTCTCTTGAAGCCTAAGCTTCATTTGTATGTGTTGTGGGTGCATGCATGCGTGCGTGCGTGTGTGTGTGTGTGTGTGTGTGTGTGTGTGTGTGTGTGTGTGTTAGGGTGCGAGTATTCTTCCCTTTATCATTGATGCAGGGTCTCTTACTGCACCTGGAGCCTTCCAATTCTAGTTAGCTAGTCATTTTACCCAGGGTCCCTGGACCCTCTGTTTCTGCCTCCTGAATGCCAGGATTATAGGTGACTATCATGCTCAGTTCTTACGTGGGTTCTGGGGATCCAAAAGCTTGTTCTCAAGCTTGCAGGGCATGTGCTTTATTTGCTCCCCAGCCCTGGTAAGTTCTTTGGACACCCCTTTCAAGGTCCTTTGCATGATCTTATTTCTCTGTTCAGAGTGAAATCATGATCTGGCTCAAGAATCTGAGGAGTAACATCGATTTAGAGTCTGCAGAAGTATATCTTGGGGATGCACAGAATCCTGGATGTGTTTTGTGTATATTCCTTCATATTTCAAACCTCAGAGAGTACACACATATATCTCCAAAGTTCTTGGGAATGAAGAGTTTCTCCCAAATGATGCCATCTGTCTAGAAACATTGGAGATCAGTAAATGAGCCAATTTTTTTCAAGAAGTCCTTGACTCCCCAAGTGTGTCTAGTCATTGTTATCATAGGTGAAATAATTGCCATCCTAGAGGGAGATGAGGTCATGGGATCACTACATCATATCCCAGACCCGGTTGCCTCTTTCCACAAACCACTGTCAAAGCATCATCCAGGACCACTGTCCTGACTGTGGGAAGAAGTCAGGTGAGCATTTTATAATTTTGTCTGTGAGGCACAGTTTGTAAGCAAGGAAGTGGGTCAGAGGACAGGACAAGTGATACTTATCAGAATAAAGTGTCTCTTTTGACCTGGAAACTGAGAGATTCCAAGTTACACAGAAAAAGGAAAATAATTACTGAGTCATTTAAGGACTTTGTGGAAAGCCAAAATTGTAGACTTAGGTGTTCTTTAAATTTCTTAAATTACCTTTTTTTTTTTATTACTATGGGTGTTTTGCCTACATATATGTCTGTGTACAGCATAGATGCATGGTGTGCATGGAGGCCAGAAGGGGGAAACTAGACTTAGAGATGACTGTGAGACAAATGGTTTCTGGTGAAATAAAATCCAAGTCCCCTGGAAGAGCAGCCAATGCTCTTCACCAGAGTCATCTATCTAGCTACCTCTCACCCTGTATTTTTAAATTAATTTTATTCAATTTTCATCATTATTCAGTGTGGGAAGTTATGTGAAGCCATGGAATAGGGTATTTTTAGGGAGAGAGAGAGGGAGAGGGAGAGGGAGAGGGAGCTGGAGAGGGAAGCTGCTTCTCTCCTCTCACCTTTTACAGGAAGGGTCTCTGGACTAGCTGGCTTTGGAGCTTCAGAGTGGTTCTTTTGTCTCTGCTTCTTATCTCACTGGTCAGTGCTGGGATTACAGATGCATAAGTCACTACATCCAGCATTTCATGTGAGTTTCAAGGATCATATTTAGCTTGTCAGACTTGGGCCACAAGCACCACTGTGCATGCGTGCGTGCGTACGTGTGTGTGTGTGTGTGTGTCTGTCTGTCTGTCTGTCTGTCTGTCTGTCAAGGTCTCTCTGTTATGTCACTCTAGATGTCCTGGAAAAATTCTGTAGACCAGGCTGGCTTTAAAATCACAGAGGTCTACCTGCTTCTGCCTCCCAAGTGCTGCAGGAAGCGCTTATCTGCCTGTCTTCCTATTACAATTTTGGAACATATCTGCCAGGAGTTCTACTTTCCATTTAAGATCCAAGAACGTATTCATAGTAGGTAAAGATATTTCTGCAGGCTTCTGTACCTGTGCTAATGGGTGAGATGTGCTTGATTCATTTATTGAAGGCTTTTCTGCTGCGGACATCAACAGTACTTCTTAGACAGAGTGTGCAGGATGACTAAGGGTTATGTTTAGTCTGTCTTCCTTCATGAAACTAGGGAAGAATCTTTCAAGAAAAAGTAGATTAGCTATCTTAGAGACTTAAGCACATTTTAAAAATTAGGTGTATGCATGTGGATATGAGCATGTGAGTGCAGGTGCTAATGGAGATCAGGGGCATCAGATGTTCCCAGAGCTAGAGACAGTTGTGAACTACCTCCTATAGCCACTAAGAACCAAACTCAGGTCATCTGCAAAACAGTGTGTTCTATAAACTGTGGAGCTATCTCTTCAATCCCAAACTGCTCTTTCCCTCCTGCTCTGGGGACTGATCAGTGTTATGAATGTTTGGCTAAGTGTTCTACCACTGAGCCATATTCCCCATTATAGATATATTTTTTGGGGGTGTGGTTGAGACAGGTTTTTTTTTTTTTTTTTTTTTTTTTTGTGTGTGTGTGTGTGTGTGTGTGTGTGTGTAACAATCCTGGTTGTCCTGGAACTCACTTTGTAGAACAGGCTGGCCTTGAATTAACAGAGACCAACTTGCCTCTTTCTTTCCAGCTTAAAGGCATGTGCCACCATCTCCTGGCTCAGATTTTTTATAGTAGAGAAAAGATCAGAATTCAGCAGTTTTATGTCACATTACTAGGTGATTTTTATTTTCCCTTTCTAGTGTTTTCTTTGAGACAGAGTTTCATGTATCTGAGGTTACTCTCTGACTCTTTTTTTAGCTGAGGATGACCTTAAACTTCTGATCCTCTCATTCCCAAATGTTAGGGTTATGGGGATGTGCCACCAAGATCAGTTTAGGCTGTACTGAAGATTGGATCAGGAATTTGCTGTACTCCCACTCCTTATTTGGTGATATTTCCATGCTCCCCAGAAATGATCTTCACAGACTCAGTGTTCACATCAGTACTGTTGAAATTTCCTTAAAAAAACAGATTTTCCTTTCACATTAGGTGACTTGTTTCAATGTATTTTACAAATATTACATTGAAATATGTAGGTTTCATGTTTTTCCATTCATGTGTCAGCTAATTTTCTAGATGGTTCTGGATAGTTAGTTTCTCCCGTGCATCAGTTTACTTTCTACCCATGATTTGTGGACCTATGCTTGGCATGTGGTCATTTCACTACATGTTCCAATTTGGTATAAATAGAAAATACTTTGCACTTTTTGAGAAAATTTTTTATTGGTTCTTTGAGAATTTAGCCAATGTCTTTTGATTGTATTCACCCTCAATTTCCTCCTTTTTATACTCACTCAACTTTTTGTTTTTATTTTTTTTCTAACCCATTGGATTCCATTACTGCTGCCCTTATACTTTTATGTGTATTGTCATCCACTGGAGTATGGTGGTCCCCTTTCTTTCCCCAGTCCACTTAGCTGCAAATAACTCCTCAGGTAGGAGTGAAATTTGTGTTCATCTCCATTTTCCATTCTTGGATTTGGTCTTGTGCATGCTATCACAATCACTGTGAGTTCATATGTGCAACAACCCTGTTATGTCTGGAAAGCACAATTTATTTGTTGTGTGTGTGTGTGTTTTCCACAGTGCAAATGTGGAAAGCAGAAGGCAATTTGTAGGAGTTGGGTTTCTCTTTCTACTGTGTGAATCCTTGGGATGAAACTCAGATTGTTAGCAACTGCCTTTATCTGCTGATCTCACTTAAATTTTTTTTTAAGAAAGGATTTCTCTGTATAGTAATGGATGTCTTGAATCTTGCTCTGTAGAGCATGTTGGTCCCAAACTCAGAGATCCACCTGCCTCTGCCTCCTGAATATTAGGATCAAAGTTGTGTGCAATCATTGACTGGCAAGCCATCTTATTTGTATGGAGGTGACTTTAGAAATAGTTTGGCTTTTATGCACCTAACTCTCTTATAGAGTGAGAACAGCTGAGAGTCGAATTACAGAACTGTTGTAGAATTTATATGTAAAACAGCAATAGACTCTTACACATCTTTACTTTATAAAATATGGTTGCACTCATTACTCATAAAATTTTCTTTTTCTGTCTAAAGTCTTAGAGAAAGAAAACATGGATTTAATAAGGAATGTCTGAGAACAGCAAGGTGGCTCAGCAGTTAAAAGCACTTGCTATTCATATCTTGGAGTCCATGGGTGAAAGGAGAAATCTTACTCCTGAAAGCTGCCTTCTGATTGGTTGTCAGACAGTGCCATGGCTTCGGTATGCTTGTGTACATCCACAAGGTACATAATACATAATAGGGAATGACTGAGTGGGACCCAATGGTGAGCAGACAGTAATGAATTTCATTGTTTCATGTTACACAGACCTTGAGTTTTCATGCAGGATCATGTCACTGAATGAGACTGTCAGTCACTCCAGGGACTTGGTAGTAGGGATGATATTCCTTCATCAGACCATAGTTGGATTCCTGGGGAACTGCTTTCTTCTTTGCTATTATAATTTCTATTGTTTCATAAGAGATGTTGTCAGATCCACACATTTGATTATTCAACACTTGACTGTGGCCAATTTCTTGGTTATACTCACTAAAGGCATACCACAGACGATGTCTGCTTTGGGGATGAAGAATTTCCTCAGTGACATAGGATGCAAACTTGTATTCTTTATCCACAGAGTGGCCAGGGGTATGTGCATTTGTAGTACCTGCTTCTTGAGTGTCTTCCAGGCAATCACCATCAGCCCCATGACATCCAGATGGAAGGAAGCAAAACGCCAAGTTTCTGAATACATAGGGACCTCCAACATCTTGATCTTGTGTTGGATGGTGAACATGCTGCTATACGTCATTGTTCCGATGCGTGTCACCGGCAAACAGAATGACATGGAGAAAATGAGTTTTGGATACTGCGGGGCAATTAGTACCAGAATCACATATCCACTATATCTCATATTATGGTCATTTTATGATATGTTGTGTTTGGGGCTCATGATCTGGTCCAGTGTCTCTATGATCTTCATCCTGTACAGGCACAAGCACCAGGTTCAACACATCCACAGCACCAACTACTCCCTAAGATCCTCTCCTGAGACCAGAGCCACTCACTGCATCCTTGCCTCAGTGAGCACCTTCGTACTGTTTTACACCTTCTCCTCTGTGTTTTCATTAATGTTGGCTCATTTCAATGGTTCCAGCTTGTGGCTGGTGAAGACCTCTGCTCTGATGGCTGCTTGTTTTCCTACAGCTTGTCCTTTCATTCTTATGTCTGCCAATCACAGGATCTCCATCTCCACCTGCTGTGGAAAGAATACATACTTCTCTAGATTGGTCAGATAGTTCTATAGCTGATGTAATTTCTATCTTGTGTTTGGAAGTTATACATGTATGTAACAAAAAAATTTGGAGAATTAGCCCTGACAAGGTTTTCTCTCAAGGTTCAAGAGCTATGTGACTGCCAGAGAGGAAATAACTATAAATTAAAAAGATATATACAATATTCTCTTTACTCATTTTATCTTTATTGGCACAACAATTGTAAGAGTGAAGGCATAGGCTTATATACTCATGCAGTTAGTTATTTTTTGGTAAGGCAATTCAGGGCTTGAATTTCTCAGGGTCACAGAGAAGGGTGATAAGATTTACACACAGATAGTAACTGTCAGCTTTGGTTTATGATATAATGTAGGAATGGCTAGTCAGGTTTTTCTGGTGGGGGGTCAACTAAAGTGATGTGGAAATGTCTTTCTGTATGCTGTGGATATTAATCTTTAAATAAAGGAGCTGTTTTGGCCCATGGCAGGCACCATAGAAAAAGTAGGAGGGGAAATCACAGCATAGGTAGGAGAGGCAGGGCGAGTCAGATAGATGGAGCAAGCCGTCCAAGAGGAAACATGTATGGAACACAGGTGAGCCACAGGCTATGTGGCAGACAGATTAATGAGAATGGGTTGAGTTAAGAGAAAGAGCTAGTTAGCAATGTGCCTGAGCCATAGGCCAAACAGCATGAATTTAATATAAGTGTCTGAGTCATTTTTGGGGCCTAAACAGCAGCAGGCAGCTAAGTGGTCTGGCGTGGCAGGTCTGTGGGTCTGGACCTCTGGCTGCTCAGGGCCAAGAAACCATATTGTAACACTAAAGATTAGGTCAACAAAGCATTCTAAAGGGGAAAAATCAGATGCTCTAATGCATCCCTAAATGTGGCTGGGCATAAGGTTAAAAGTATATTGATCAGTAAAACACATGAACTAATTAAAGTCCTTTGCTATTTCCATAATGTCTCCTCACAGCTGCTTTTCTGATGGGTGGGGCCGGCGTTCTCCGTTGCTAGGTGACCTGAGTAAACAATGGAGGAAAGCCCACAGCTTTTGTTCTGCTGCAGCACTTTCCCTAGGAGGGAGTCTTTTTTTTTTTCATGGTTAAAAGTTTTTAATTGGATTATTTCATCCCAAAAACAGGAAGTGAAACTAAAGTACCACAACATGAGGAACTGCATTAAAGTCTCAGCATTAGGAAGGTTGAGCTCCACTGCTCTAAAGCAATATTTCCATTGACTTTCTTTATCTACTATCCTAGCAAAATCTGATGCTGAATACCTTGTAGTGTCCCAAAATAATTTCTCTTCCATCTCCGTCTGACAAAATTTTCTGTGAAGTCATTGCGTCCCACACAGGCTGTTACATACAATTTCCCCTTGTGGTTGTAAGACTCCATAGCATAGAAAGAATACAGTTGCTCATGTTGTGGTGACCCCTCCATCATGAAATTGTTTACATTGCTACTTCATAACTATAATTTTGCTGCTGTTTTTGGATATCCAGGATCTTTGATATATGAGCACTATGAAGGGGTCATTTGACTCTCAAAGGGGCTGTGGCTCACAGTTTTAGAACCAATGTTTTAGCCTTTAGCACTGTGTCATCATTTGAGTGTTTTCACTTACAAGTAGGATCACATGGGGATGGAGAGATGATGGATCGGTGGTTAAGAGCACTGGTTGCTCTTTGGGATAACCTGGGTTCAATTCTCAGCACCCACATGGTAATTCACAACTGTCTATAGCTCCAGTTCCAGGGGATCTGGCATCTTCACAGACATACCAATGCACATAAAATAAATAAATCTTTAAAAAATAAGATTACATGGCTCAGTGGTATAAAGATCTTGCTGCCAAGGTAAGTGATTTGAATCCTATTCCTGAGACCCACATGCTGGAAGTAAGTTCTCTGACTTTCATACCAAGGCATGCATGCAGACACATAGACACACAGACACACAGACACAGACAGATATACACAGACACAGACAGATACACACAGACGCACACAGACACAGACACACACAGAAACACACACACATACATAGACACACACAGACACACACTGACATGTACACATTGATGCAGGCATACACAGACACAAACACACATGTGGGGATATGTTTCAAATGTAATAAAAAACAGTCAGATATCAAAGAACAGATCCACCTCCTCCGGTCTTGGTCCCCCTCTTCCCCCCGAGAAAGAGTTTTCTGCGTAACAGTCCTGGATGTCCTAGAACTTGCTTTGAAAACCAGGCTTGTTTTAAACTCACAGAGATTCTCTTGCCTCTGCTTCCTAAGTGCTAGGACTAACAGTGTGTGTCACCACTGCTTGCCTGGTTGCCTGGAACTCCCTCTGTAAACTAAACTGACCTCAAACTCAGATTTGATGGGATTAAGGGTGTAGGTCACCACTCCTGGATATTCCCTGTGCTGGATTTAAAGGTGTGAGTTACCACTGTCTGATCCTCTTAGACTGACTGTGGGTAGATCCCTCTGATATCTCCAATTGTTTTTTATTAAATTTGAAACATATCCACCCCACCCACAGACACACAGACATACAGACACATACACACACACATTTAAGACACACAAACTGACATGTACACATTCACTGATGCAGGCGTACACATTCACATACATACACACACAATGAATAACTTCCATTAAAATAAAATAGCGTGGTATCTGTGTTTGGGACTCATAATCTGTCCTGGTGTCTTCAGAGTAAAAGAAACATTAGAAAGGTTTGAAATACATAGAGGTTGAGACTCATAAAGCACATGAGTGGTAAGTTAAACAGGCTGTTTTGAATAATTCTAAGGTGGTGAAGGAGCTAAACTCTTCCACTTTCACAACTGAATATAGGTTCTAGTTCTCTGAGATGGACAAATATGTGTCTTCTCCAACAAAGGGTCGTTTATAGGCTCTTACATTCAAGGTCAAGGTAGAGAACAAACACAGAGGGCCTAAGTCAACCCCACAGTTATCTCAAGGACAAAACCAGCAGCCCTTCTGAGTTATACATCCAAGCTTATGCAGATGTATCCAAAAATTATAAAACAAAACCTCATCCAATTAGAAATATACTTATGTAACTGCTGCTTGCTTAACCATCTATGTAGAAGACTCTGAAACTTCTCTTAGCTGTGCATAAAAGAAGCCTTCATGCTCAACTCAGGGTCATCACCATTTTACAAGGGTTAATGGCCCCACGTGCATGCTGGAGTAATAATAAACATTGCTTTTGTATACTACTTGCATCTGGGTTCTTTCTACAGTGTTTCCTTGGACCCGACAATGGAATGTTATAGGTGAGGCAATTACATCCATTGATATGCTATTTTGAAATTATTTTAATGTTTTATTTGTTTGAGACAATGTCTCTTGTATTTCATACGAGCTTTGAACTTGTTATGTAGCTATGTAGCTGAGGAGGAACTTAAAGTTCTGCTCACACATTGTCTCAGGGTTTCTATTGCTGTGAAGAGACCATGACCACAGTAGTCTTATAACAAGAAGCATTTAATTGGGATTGGCTTACATTTTCAGAGGTTTAGTCCATTATCATCATGCTGTGACATGGTGCTGTGCAAGCAGCCATGGTGCTAGAAAAGGAGGCGAGAGTCCTACATCTTGACTAGAGAGTGATCTAGACTAGGTGTGGCTTGAGCATAGGAAACCTCAAAACCCACCCTCACATTGACATGCTTCCTCCAACGAGGTCACACCTATAGTAAGGAAGCTTTGCCACCTCATAGTATCTCTCCTGTTGTTTTAAACTAGATCTCAGTTGTTCAATTTTATCAATTAAGATTTGAGAGCCAGATGCTGGGATGAAAGCCTGCTAGTTTAGAGAGGCAGGGAAAGCACACAGCTGATCTTCATCCTCTGCTAACATTCCAGAAAGAGCTTTATTCTATGCCATTTCAAACAAAACTCCAACCAGATATCCCTCCCTTCTACTTCCTGCATGTGTCTTCTCTGTCCTTCTGGATTCCTCTTATTCTTTGTGGTTATTTTATGGTTATTTTCTTCAATTGGTTGCTTGCTCATCTCTTGACCTAAGGTTGATTTTTTTTTTTAGTGTTTCAAGACAGGTTTTTTTCTGTGTTACAGTTCTGGCTGTTCTGGAAATCACTTTGTAGACCAGGCCAGCATTGAAGTCACAGAGATTCACCTGCCCCTGCCTCCTAAGTTCTGGGATTAAAGGCTAGATTTATTTTATTTAATCCTGTTTTCAATATTCAAGCAGAAAGTTCTTGGATTAGGTGTGTGCTAGGGCTGAGCCACACCACAGCTAGAAGCAGGTTTTCCCACTAAATAATCCAATCTTAGGGTTCACAGTGTGATCAAATATCCTGCAACACACTCCCTATAAGCTTTATGGGAGCCAATCACATTCAAAATATTATACACTTGAACCACCTTATTACACTTCCCAAGTGTTCAGATAGTTGGCATGCACCACTGAATCTGGTTTATATGGTGTTGAGGGATTGAATCTAGAGCTTTATATATGATAGGCAAGCACTCTAACAATTGAGTCACATCTCCAGTTCCAAATGTATAATCTAGGCTTGTCTTGAACTCCCCATACTCCTGCCTCTGAGTCTTTAGTGTATCCTTCCAGCATGCCCCAACACAAACTGGTTGCGTGCTTTCCATATAGAAAGTAGAACTAGAATGCATGTTTTGAACTTGACAGATGAATCTGTAGAGGATTGTTGCAAGGTATTTGATCACATTGTGTGAAAATGTGTCACTGTTTTATTCTGATTTGTTTAATAAAGGGCTAAATGGCCAATAGCTATGTAGAAGAGGTTAGGTGGGACTTCTTGGCAGATATAGGACAAAGGGAAGAAAAGAGGTGGAAAATACCAGTGACATGCAGACAGAGTCCAATACAAAGATGAAGGACAGGTAAAAAGCCACATGGCAGAAAGTACATTAATAGAAGTAAGTTGATTTAAGTTATAAGAGCTAGTTGGGAACAAGCCCAAGTTAAAGGCTTCCATGTTATTATTTGGGGGCTGGTAGTCCCCAAAAGAAAGTCTGACTACTGTGAGAGATTAGAGTTGGTTCCTTTCTTTGCATGTGTAAAACATTAATATCTGCTTTGATACATTGAAAGGAAGATATCTAAACTATTATATAAACTGGAAGACTGTTTTAAAGTCTAACTTTACAAAGTTCTTTAAAAACTCTGTATAATATTACTTGATCATATTCATCCCCTCTTCTCCAATTCTTTCCAAATCGTCCTACCTTCAGAACTTTTTGTCCTATCAAGTCAAATTTGCACTGCCCATATACACTTGGATAAATGGCCCACCATTATAGAATGGTAGACCTACCAAGAGTCACATCCTTAAAGAAAACCAACCCTCTGTTGGCATCTATCAGCCATCAATGGTTCCTCAGCTAGAGGTGAGTCTTGGTGCCCACACCCCCTTCCATGCTAGAATTTGGCTTGTCTTGAGCTTTCAGAGGTCTTGTGCATGCTGTTACAACCTCTGTGAGTTTCCATGTGCAACTACTCTGTTGTGTTCAAAACTAGTTTCCCTGTAGTCATCCATCATATGACTTTTGTAATCTTTCCAGCCCCTTTTTCTCACTGATACTTGAGTCTTTGTGTGGGAGAAGAGGGGTGGGACATAGATATCCCATTTAGGGCTGAACATTCTTCAGCCTTTATTCTCTCTACCTTGAATAATGATGAATCTCAGCGTTAATCACCATTTTCTGCAGAAAAAAGCTTCTGTGAGGAGAATTGAGTTATGAATAATTTATGGATATAACTATAAGTCATTTGGAGTCATTTTAATTCTATGCCCAATTTATCAGATCAATAATAGTCCTAAGGCATATGTCCTATTTAGACATAGGATCTTGGCTTGTTAATGGTGTCAATATGAATTTTATTTTATGGAGTAGGCTTTCAATCTAACCAGAAAGTGATTTCTTCCAAAACATTTGTGACACTTATACACCAGTGGGCATGTCTTGATGAGCTGGTCATTATTGTTACCTAGAGGGTTCATGGCTGAGTAGCTTTTCTTTTTTAGAAGGGTCAAAGTTTCCATGTTAGTAGCAACTTGATCTCTTCATGTTCTGTGACTCAAGTTTGTTGTGTCTTCAGCAATAGGCTATTATGTTAAGTTCTAGAGTACAATCAAGAACATTAGCCTGTAATATTTGGGAATCTATGAAATCTTACTTCCCAACAGTCTCAAAATAAGTAGCTCATATTTGGCCCTTGGGTTTTTAGTTGTTAGCCTGTGATGTCTAGAAGAGTTGGTGTCATCCATTTATAGCATAACTTCAGAAATATTTATTGATTTAGCATGTATACCTTTTTTGTCTTCATGTATGTCTATGTACCATATATGTTTCTGGTGCTCATGGAGACCAAACAAGGTGTTAGATCTCCTGAAAGTGGAGTCACAGATGGTGTGAGCCCTTATGTGAGTTCAAGGAATGGAACTCAGTGCTCTTCACTGAACTATCTCTTAAGTGCTGCCAGAGGCTGAGGTTTGCAACTTGACTGTTCTTTGCTTTTTGTCTTTTTTGACAAAGAGGCCAAAAATATTCAATAGAAAAAAGATAGCATCTTCAACAAATGGTGTTGGCATAACTGGATGGTAGTATGCAGAAGAATGCAAATAGATGCAAACCTATTACTCTGCACAAAACTCAAATCTAAGTGGATCAAAGACCTCAACATAAACCCAGCTACACTGAACTTTATAGAAAAGAAAGTGGAAAATACCCTCTAATGCATTGGCACAGGTGACCACTTTCTAAATATAACACCAGTATCACAGACACTAAGAGCAACAATCAATAAGTGGGATCTCCTGAAACTGAGAAGCTTCGATAAGGCAAAGGACACAGTCAATAAGACAAAACGACAGCCTACAGGATGAAAAAGATCTTTACTAACCTTATATCTGACAGAGGACTGATCTCTAAAATACATAGAGAACTCAAGAAACTAGAGCCCCAAACCTAAATATCCCAATTAAAAATGGGGTTCAGAGCTAAAAGGGGAATTCTCAGCAGAAGAATTACAAATGGCTGAAAGGTATTTAAAAATTGCCATCAGAGAAATCATCTTTTGCCATCAGAGAAATGCAAATCAAAACAACTTTGAGATACCACTTTACATCTGTCAGAATGGCGAAGACCAAAAACATAGATGACAGTCTATGCTGGTGAGGATGTGGAGCAAGGGGAACACTCCTCCATTGTTGGTGGGAGTGTAAACTTGTACAGCCACTCTGGAATATAGTATGGCTATTCCTCAGGAATAGGAATCAATATCCCTAAGGATCCAGCAGTACCACTACTGGGCATATACCCAAAGGATGTACATTCATACCCCAAAGACATTATCTCAACTATATTCATAGCAGCATTATTCATAATAGCAAGAACCTGGAAACAACCTAGATGCCCCTCAACTGAAGAATGAATTAACAAACCATGGAGTACTACTCAGCAGTAAAAAAAATGACATCCTAAAATTTTCAGGCAAATGGATAGACTTAGAGAATATTCTCCTGAGTGATGTATCACAAACCCAGAAAGATAGGCATAGGATGTACTCTCTCATGAGTGGACTTTAGACAAAAAGCAAAGAATATGCAAACTGCAAACCACAACCCCTGAACAGCTTGGGATTAGAAGGAATTTAACAGAGACACCCAGAGATTCCCCTAAAAAGAGAAAATGGAGAAGATCACCTCAGTAAATTGGGGTCATGATGGGTTGCTACCAAGAAGAGTTGGGAACAAATCATGAGAGGAGATGGTTGAGTGAGAGGAGCAAAGAGGGAGATGGAGGGAGATGGATATCTTGATAGAGGAAGCCATTGTGGCATTGGAAAGAGACTGGGTGCTAGGAAAAATGTTCAGGAACTCACAGGATGTCCCTGGCCAAGTCTCCAAACAATTGTGGAGGGGGGTGCCTAAAAGGGACTTCCCCTATAATCAAATGAGTAAACACTCTACGTGTCATCGCAGAACTTACATCCAACAGGGAATGGAGGTGGAGGCAGAGATACATAGTTGAGCATTGGGCAGAGCTTCTGGTCCAGCTGAGAGCTTGGGAGGAGAGTCTGTTTGAGAAATGGGATAGGGATTATGAGGAAGGTTCCCATGGTGATGGCTAGCTGGAGCTCTGGGGAGCTCACTGGATCAGGAATTGCCACTGGAGATCCATCTGGAGGGGAAGTAGGGCCCTCTTGAGTGTGGGTGGCTTTCGACTGCCATGAGTGTATGGATCCATGAAGGGTGGGATCAGACTGTTCATGGGCTAGCACCTTGGAGCTTATTCCCTATAGAGGAATACCCAACCCCGCATTGACTTTGGGGAGAGTGAATCGGATGTACCTGTAGTGGATGTGTCTTCTGGACTGGCCCACCTTGGGACTTCTTTGGGGAGGGAATGGATAGATGGGGAGGGGCAAGGCTGAGGGATGGCTGGGAGGGATTGGAAGGGGGAGGGGAGGAGTAGCAGGGGGATACAGTGATGGAGATGACATTTTTAAATGAAAATAAAATAAAAAATTAAAAAAGGGAATGCATCTTAATCCAATCAGAATGGCTAACCAAATGATAAAATCTGGCATCTGTGTGGGAAAAGAGAATCACTTATTCACTGTTGTTGGAGTGCAAAATGGCACAGCCATTATGGAAATCACTGTGGAGGTTCCTCTAAAGCTATAGATCTACCACATGATCTAGCAATGCTCTTGTACATATATCTGTAGTGGTTTGAATAAGAATGATTTCTATAGGTTTAAGTACTTGAATGCTTAATTTCCAGTTGATGGATCTATTTTTTGGGGAGGGGGTTTAGGTGGTGTAGCCTTGTCACCACCAGGAAATTTGTCATCAGTAGATGGGCTTCAGGATTTCAAAAGACCTTGCCGTTCCCTAGTCTCTCTGCCTTCTACTTATGTATAAAGATGTAAGATCTCAGTTACTGCTCTAGTACCATGCCTGCCTGCCTGCCTGCCGCCATGCTCCTGGCTATGCTAATGATGGATTCTAGCCCTTTTAACTGCAAGCTACAAATTATGTTCTTTCTTTTAAAACTTGTCTTGGTCATAGTGTTTTGTTTCAGCAATAGAAAAGTAACTAACATAACACCTAAAGGACTCTATATCCTACCATAGAGAGACCTGTTTACTCACGTATTACATGAACTCCTAGTTAGCATATAATGAAAACCAAGAGCCAGATATTGGGAACAAGCTGGAATATCAGGAACAAACCACAGCCACCTACCAACTCTTCAGGTTTGTCTCCAGAAATATTCCAATAGAATGTCTTTGAATCCTCAGCCAGAAGGGAAGGGAATGTCTCTGGGAAAGATGAAAACCTCTCTTCTCTTGCTTTGCTCAGATCCCTTAACTTCCTCTTACTATATTCCTAAAGCTAGGATTAAAGGTGTGGGTTATCCCTCTCTGACCTCACTTGGTTCTGTGGTTAATGCTGATATTCTAGACTAATTTTATTAAATATCTGTTACCACACCTGTAGAGAGCTGCGGAGCTGCACCTTAAAGTCTGAGGTGTGGCAGCAAGTTAGAGCAGAGATGCCTACCACCGCCTTCCCTGTATTTCAAGATAACCAAGGATCCAGATACTATGAGCCACTCGACTTCAAGATGATAAAGTCGCTGGCAGAGTCAGTTAGGACTTATGGGATTACAGCCTCCTTTACTGTGGCTCAGGTAGAAGCCTTAAGCAGATCAGCTATGACCCTTAGTGACTGGAGTGGGTTGGCTATAGCATGTTTGAGTCCAGTACAGTATCTTGATTGGAAAGTATTCTTGATAGAATTTGCAAATGAAGAAGCTGCTGCTAACCAAGCTGCTGGTAATGCTGCCTGGGACTTATACATGTTGGTAGGGCAAGGGCGCTTTGCCAACAATCAGATTGGGTACCCCATTCAAGTGTATGAACAAATCAATAAAATAGCAATTAAAGCATGTAAGGCCCTACCCAATAAAGGAGAAGTGAGTGGCAACCTGACTAAAATTATACAGGGTCCCACAGAACCATTTTCTGATTTTGTGGCCAGGATGATTGAAGTAGCAGGGAGAATTTTTGGGGACCCAGCAGCAGCTATGCCTCTGATAAAGCAGCTGGTTTATGAACAATGCACTAAAGAGTGTTGAGCAGCCATTACCCCTTATAAAAACAGAGGCTTAGAGGCTTGGATGAAATGTTGCCGAGAACTTGGAGGTCCTTTATCTAACACGGGACTGGCCGCTGCAGTTATGCGGCTGGCTCGAGGCAGAAAGGGAAATTCTGGGATTGTGGGAGCTTGCTTCCATTGTGGCAGGAAAGGACACATGAAAAAAGACTGTCCCAGGAGAGGAAATGGGCCAGCTGCAGGAAATGCAAGGTCAATACAACAAGGGGTGTGCCTCCGTTGCAAAAAGGGGAAGCATTGGGCAAATGAATGCTGTTCAGTTAGAGACATAAATGGTCAGCCCCTTGGTCAGCCTGCTAGTCAGCTCAACTCTGCCACCCATCCAAAAAACGGGGGATGGGGCCCCAGACCCCAGGGCCCACAAATATATGGGGCAGTAGAGGATCAGAGCAGCAGTCAGAAACCTGGAGCAGTGGCCCACCCTCAAACATCCCAAGAACCGCGGAGAGCCACTGCCGGGTTGGCAGGCCTGGACCACCGTGCCACCTCCAGACTCATATTAACTCCTCAAATGGGGGTCCAACTAATTGATTCTGATTTTAAAGGACCCCTAGAGCCTGGCACGGTAGGGCTATTGGAAGATCATCCACTACCTTAAGAGGACTGCATGTCCACCCTGGAGTAATTGATCCTGATTATACAGGAGTGGTCAAGATAATGGTAGACTGTCCAAAAGGTATTACTGCCATCTCTCCAGGAGACTGCATAGCTCAGTTGGTCATTTTGCCTAGTCTACATGACCAGTTCGCAGATAAACAGAAAGAGAGAGGAGAACAGGGTTTTGGATCTACAGGCACTGATCTAAGGTTCTTATCATTAGATTTAGATCAGAGTGTTAGAACTAGTGATAGACAATGTTAAGATCTTGGGGCTGTTAGACACGGGAGCTGATAAAAGCATTATCGCAAAAAAGGATTGGCCCTCAGGTTGGCCGATACAAGTATCTTCACAGACCCTGCAGGGCCTAGGATATACCAAAACACCAGACATGAGCGCAAGACAATTACAATGGGCTGATAATGAAGGCCATTCAGGCCTGATTCAGCCTTATGTACTTGAGCTTTCTGTTTCCCTTTGGGGACAGGACTTTTTAAAAGATATGGGCTTTAGATTAAACAATGAATATTCCCCTATTTCAACCAAGACTATGAATGACATGGGATATCATCCAAGTTTTGGCTTAGGAAAACATTTACAGGGTAGAAGAGATCCTATCCAAGCCCAGCAGAGAAAACCTCAACAGGGACTGGGTTTTTCCTAGGGGCCACTGGGGAGGGCATTCCCATCACGTGGAAAACAGAGGAACCCATATGGGTTCCTCAGTGGCCCCTCTCCTCTGATAAACTAGAGGCAGCCCAAAATTTAGTTAGAGAACAGTTACAATTAGGACATATTAAACCTTCTGTGTCACCATGGAATACACCAATTTTTGTTATAAAAAAATCTGGAAAATGGAGGCTTTTGCATGATCTCAGAGCCATAAATAATCAAATGCAGATTATGGGCCCCATGCAATGTGGCTTACCTCTCTTGTCTACTCTTCCTGCCTGCTGGCATGTTATTGTAGTGGACATTAAGGACTGTTTTTTCTCCATTCCTCTTTATCAAGAAGATACAGAGAGATTTGCCTTCACTATTTCGGCCTGTAATCATGAACAACCAGACCAGAGATATGAATGGATAGTCTTGCCCCAGGGTATGGCTAATAGCCTTACCATGTGTCAGCTTTTTGTAGGCCAGGCGCTTGACCCCATAAGACAAAGTAAGGTGCATCCATTATATGGATGATGTGCTGTTGGCTGCTAAGAACAAAGATGACTTAGAAAAGGCCTATATATGTCTTATTAAGGCTTTAGAGAATAGAGGGTTGTTTGTTGCTCCAGAAAAGGTACAAATGAATAAGATAGTAGATTATTTAGGAGCAAAGATTATCCTGGAAGAAATTTATCCACAAAAATTAGAAATAAGAAAAGATAATTTGAATACACTTAATGATTTCCAGAAATTGTTGGGAGATGTTAATTGGATAAGAGGATATTTAAAGTTAGCTAATTATGAACTTAGGCCTCTTTATAATATTTTGCAAGGAGATTCAGCCCTAGACTCCCCCTGGAGTCTTAATGAAGAGGCACAAAAAGCCCTTGATTTAGTTGAGAGTAGCTGCAAAATGCCAACCTAAAAAGAATAAATAAGAATCAAGAGTTTGTTTTATGTATTCTCCCCATCAAATGTCAACCCCCAGGGCTGTTATGGCAGGATGAGCCACTTTTGTGGATACATCCTAAAATATCCCCAGCCAAGTCAATAGAATATTTTCCTACAGCTGTTGCCAGTTTAACCCTAAACGGGATTCAGGAGTCTCTGCAATTTTTTGGAAGATTACCTGCCTCCATTATTGTACCCTATTTGGCTAATCAGGTTCTTACCTTGTGTACAGTTGTGGATGATTGGGCAGTTTTGCGCTGCACATTTGCTGGAAAGATAGATAATTAATATCCTCAGCACCCACTTATGACCTTTTTTAAAGAAAATTCTGTGTTTTTTCCAAAACTGACTAAATTTCAGCCCATTGCCAGAGCGGTCAATGTGTTTACAGATGGTTCTAAAACAGGCTGTGGGGTGTATATGGTAGAAAGTCAAAAGCCTGTACAATGTCAGTTTCATCCAGGCTCACCACAAGTGGTAGAGCTACAAATTGTATGCAAAGTGTTTGAAGATTGTTCCTTTCCTTTTAATTTAATTTCTGATTCTGCCTATGTAGTAAATGCCCTTAAGGTGGTAGAAACTGCAGGCCCATTGTGGCCATCTAGCACAGTTAGTGCCCTCTTTCATCAACTGCAGGCACTGATTTTGAGTCGCACTAATGGATTCTTTCCTCAACATATCAGGGCCCATACAGGATTACCTGGTCCTTTAAGCAGTGGTAATAATATTGTAGATCTTTCTACAAGGCAAGATTGGGCTTTTGCAGCTACTGCCATTGAATGTGCAATAGAATTTCATAAAAATTTTCATGTTAATGCTAAGGCTTTGCAACAAGTTTTCTTTGTCGCGTGCTGATGCACGCCAAGTTGTTCTAAATTTCCCTCAATGTGTTGTTTATCAGTATCCTCAAGTGCTTGGAGTAAATCATTGAGGATTATATCCTCTAAAAAATTGGCAGATGGATGTTACTCATATTTCAGAGTTTAGAACACTTAGATATGTGCATGTGTCAATAGATACTTGTTCTGGCGTTATGTATGCCTCTACAATGACTGGAGAAAAAGCAAAAAATGTTATAGCCCACTGCCTTGAAGCATGGGCAGCTTGGGGAAAACCTCTACAATTAAAGACTGATAATGGCCCTGCTTATACTAGACAACAAGTAATCTCCTTTTGTCAGCATATGGAGGTTCAATTACTTCATGGATTACCTTACAACCCTCAAGGTCAGCATTGTTGAACGCACACATCACACTCTTAAAGAATGTTTATTTAAACAAAAAGGGGGAGTTGGCTATGGCCGCACCCCTAAAGAGAGACTTTCCTTAGCCTTATTTACCATTATTTTTTTGAATTTGGATTCCAATGGATTATCTGCTGCTGACAGGCATTGCACACCTCGGGGTGGCTGTCAAGGCATGGTAAAATGGAAAGATATCTTGACAGGAGTCTGGAATGGTCCAGATCCAGTGCTAACTTGGGCGAGAGGGTCTGTTTGTGTTTTCCCTCAGGACTGACAGGACCCAATCTGGGTACCTGAGCAGCTGATCAGGAGAGTCCCGTCCTTGGACTTGAAAGATGGCAATGATCAAGAACCCATTGCTGCTCAGCCTGACCAGCCTGCTAATACTGCAAGGAGCAGCAGAGCTACGCTGGGGGATTCTATCCATATTCCTGAGACCGATGCCAATTCATCATGATGCCAGATTGTTTCCACGCTTAATTGGACTGAACATTTTGACAGCTTAATAGAACAACTTCTGAGTGGCTGTCGTAACTGTTAATTACACCAGGATGGATGCTGGCTTAGCTGAAGGATTGGCCACCTGGCTTGCCACTGCCATGGATTATTTGAAAGAGTGGGCGGGACTAGGAGCTATGACCTGCCTGATGGTGCTAGCTGCCAGGGTCTGCCTGTGGTGCCTTTGCTGCATTAGGCTCCGGCAACGCTAAGATGCAGCCATGATCGCCCAAGCCTTTCTAGCCATTGATGCTGGACAGTCTCCCAATGTTTGGCTTGCTGCCTTAAAAGATTAAGGTTTTTTCAGGTTGCAAGGCTAGCACATTGCAGTTGAACACCTCAGCTATGTTTTGGAGGGCTCAAGGAGAGCATGTCTGCTTGCATGCGGGTTTCTCACCCTAATGTCCCACCTCTGTGAAAAAAGGGTGTCGAACGAGTCCCATAATCCCTAGGGGGATGCCCCCAAAAGGAGTCTTGGGATAATGTTCCTTGCACAACAGAGAGTAGACCTCTGCACTCACCTGCTGTAATTTTAATTTTAACAAAAAGGGGGAACTGTAGAGAGCTGCGGAGCTGCACCTTAAAGATGGCACTGGCTTCCGCCTCCCACCTTCCCGATGGTGAGCGCTCTCTGGGGTAAATAACTCCTTATTTGGCTTAGGCTGAGTGCTTGTTTTGCTTCTGCTTATGTGGGCCTATTGGCAAGGCCCACATGGCGCTTGGTGATTGGTTACCCTGAAGGCATATAGCTGTGTGGGGTTTCCCCCAGAGGGAGAGAGAGGGAGAGAGAGAGAAGATTCATGTACAAGGTCCTGAATAAATCACTGAAAGAAGAGCCTAGTGTTGTGTCTTCCTTGCAGGCGAGGTAGAAGTGACACACACCCATCTTAATTGTTGATCTATTCAGTAGCCTGGAAATAAAAACAACTTAGATATCCATAAATTGATGAAGATAATAAAATGTTTTTAAGTTAAAAATTAATGTGCATGGATGTTCTTCTTGCATATATGTCTGTGCACCTTATGTGCCTGGTACCCATGAAGAAACTGTAGGATTCTTTTGACCTGGAGTCATAGATTGTTGTAAGCCAATAAGCTTATATTAGTTACAAGATATTTGGTCTATGCCCTAGGCTTATTACTTGTTAACTCTTACACTTTAAGTTAACACATATTTCTACTTATGTTTAGCCATGTGGTTTGGTACCTTTTCTCAGAGCATCATTGTCATCACGCTTCCTCTGTATCTCACTGTGATCGCCAGTGGCAATTCCTGATCCAGTGAGCTCCCCAGAGCTCCAGCTAGCCATCACCATGGGAACCTTCCTCATAATCCCTATCCCATTTCTCATACAGACTCTCCTCCCCAGCTCTCAGCTGGACCAGGAGCTCTGCCCAGTGCTCAACTATGTATCTCTGCCTCCCCCTCCATTCCCTGTTGGATGTTAGTTCTTCGATGACACGTAGGGTGTTTACTCATTTGATTATAGGGGAAATCCCTTTTAGGCACTCTCCCTCCACCATTATTTGGAGACTTGGCCAGGGACATCCTGGGTGCTGGGAACTAAACCTAGGTTATCTAGAGCCAACAAGCGCTCTTAACTGCTGAGGCATCTCTCCAGCCCCACCTTTCCCTTTTATGCAATACTGATATAACTCACAAATAAGACCTATTTTCCCATTTAAGGTAGGCAACATTTATTTGGGGAAATTTATTTGTTGAATTATCACAACAAGTTCTTTAGATGAGGAGTGTTCAAGTTGAGTATCATGGCACATACCCTTATCCTTAGCTCTTGGGAGGAAGATGCAGGTGGATCTCTGATTTAGAGGACATCCTGGTCTACTCAGTGAGCTTCAGGACAACAAGGGCTACAAAGTGAGACCCTGTCTCAAAAAATAAAAATAAATAAATAAAGAGTACAGTCCAAAAGAAATTTTATCTAAGATACAAATAACATATTTTGAATCTTCTAATTACAAATTTTAAGAGAAAAAAACTCACAAAATAGAATAAAAATTATAAAATAGTCCAGTGTGGTGGCGCATGCCTTTATTCCCAGCCCTCATTCTCCCTCAAGAGGCAGAGGCAGACAGATCTCTTGAGCTCAAGGCTAGCCTGGTCTACACAGTAATTTCCACGAAAAGCTAGGGCTATGGACTAAGCTCCTGTCTCAAAAATAAAACAAAACAAAGCAAAATACATATAAAATAAACATTTTTTTTTCAATTTGAGATTTTTTAAAAATTAATTAATTTTAAGATTGTCATTTTTAATCTATGTATCCCCTGCTCCTCCTCCTTCCCTCCTCCCAATCCCTCCCAGCCAGCCCTCACCCTTGCCCCTCCTCTTCCACCCATTCCCTCCCCCAAAAAGGATAAGAAGTCCCAAGGAGGGTCAGCTCAGTGATACATCTACTCCGGCATTTTTGTTTTTAATTAATTAATTAGTTAAATACATTTTTATTAATTAATTTTATTCATGTATCTTTCCTTCCTCTCCTCCCATTCCCTTTCCCCATACCCCTTCCTCAGTCCTCTCCTATTTCTGTTCAGAAAGGGGCTGGTCCCCCATGGGTTTCAACATATCTTCTGTGGGACTATGCTTTTGTACTGTAAATACTGATTTAATAAAATATCGATTGGTCAAGTAGCTAGACTGGAAGTAGAGGCAGGGCAACCAGAGTAGGAGATTTCTGGGAATCAAAAAGAGCAGAAGGGAAGGTTGACAGTGAGATACAGAGGAAGCGTGATGACAATGATGCTCTGGGAAAAGGTACCAAGCCACATGGCTAAACATAAGTAGAAATATGGGTTAACTTAAAGTGTAAGAGTTAACAAGTAATAAGCCTACAGCATAGACCAAATAGTTTGTAATTAACATAAGCTTCTGTGTGTTTTTTTGGGACTAAGCTGTTTCTGGACTGTTGGTCCAGATCTCTGGACTAGGCAGGACCAAGAAACTACACATCAAGTTGATGTAGGTCTAAGCTCCTTTTCTTGTATTAAGACTGGCCAAGTCAATCCAGTATGAGAAATAGGTCCTCAAAAGCCAGACAAAGCATTAGGGACAGTTCTCTCTCCCGCTGTTGGGATTCTCACAAGTAGGACCAAATTGTAAAACTGTCACACATATGTAGAGGGCCTAAGTTGGTTCCATGCGGGCTCCCTAGCTGTTAGTCCAAACTCAGTGAGTACCTCTGAGTCCAGGTTAGTTGTTTCTGTGTTTCCTCATGAAGTTCTTGACCCCTTTGGCTTTTAGAATCTTTCTTCTCTCTGCTCAGTAGGATTTCCCAAGCACAGCCAATGCTTGACTGAGAGTCTCTGCATCTGATGAAGGCTCTCTGAGGACAATTAGGATATGGTCACCAATTTATGAGTATGAGAATATCACTGGGCATCATTATATTGAATTTATGTCCCTCCGTTTGTGTTTGAGTCTATCCTAGGTCTCCGAACCATCCAGCCTTGAGGTCATGGCACTCTAGACAATGTCAGGGGTGGGATCACTCTAGTGGTATTGGTCTGAGGCTGTCCCAATCATTGGTTGGCCATTCCTGCAATCCCCAACCCTACCTCTCACACATCCTATAGGGAGGACAAACTATAGGTCAAAGGTTGTGTGGCTGGGCCATGTTCCCAATCTCTCTGCTAGAAGTTCCATTTGGTTACAGGAGAAGGCCAGTTCAGGCTAAACATCCACCATTGCTAGGAGTCTTTTCTGGGGTCATCCAAATCTTTTCCTTGCACCAGGTTTCACCTGACCCTGAAATGCATCTCCTCCTTTCAATCATCTCTTTCAATACTTTCCCTGTCCATCCATCCTAAATCAATCCCTCAAGTTCTCATCTCCACCCTCACCCATTCTCTTCTATTTCTTCTTCCATGAGAGATCCATGCATCAGCCTTGCACTCTCCTTGTTACTTACCTTCTCTGGGTCTGTGGGTTGTAGCATAATTATCCTTTAACTTATAGCTAATACACTTATAAGTGAGTACATGCCATATTTATTTTTCTGTATCTGGGTTACTTTACTCATGATGATTTTTTTCTAGTTCCATTGATTTGACCTCCAATTTTCTGATATCATTGGTTTTTACAGCTGAGTAATACTCCACTATGTAAATGTACCACATTTTCTTTATCCATTCTTCTGTTGAGGGCCATCTAGGCTTCAGGTTCTGGCTACTATGAATAAAGTTGATATGAACACAGTTTAGCAAGTATTCTTGTAATATGGCTGAGCATCCTTTGGGTATATGCCCAAAAGTAGTATAGCTGGGTTTTGAGGTGGACAAATTCCCAATTTTCTGAGAAACTGCCACATTGATTTCCAAAGTGGCTGTACAATAATTCATTTTACATCCTGACCTCACTTTCCCCCCCCTCTTCTCCTCCTATCTCTTCCCCCATTCTCTGTGCTCCCATCCATTCCCTCTTAATTTCTGTTCAGAAAAGAGCATGGATATCAACAATGTCCCAACTTGTGGGACAGGGTCCCAGTCACCTGTAGGGAAAAAATGATAGGGAAACAGGAGGCATGAAGAAGGACCACAGGTCTGGGAATCTGATCAAGTGGTCAATCTTTATTATTTCCAGGCTGCTAATATATGCTTTTGCAGGACTGCAGGTGCAAGGAGAAGGGAGGGTTAGTGAGGGGACAAAACTATGAGCCAAGGTCAGTGTGTTTAGTCAATTATGAGCAGTGGACACTGAGCAATCATGAGCCAAGGTCAATATGTTAGGCAATAATGAGTCAATGGTTAGTATGTTCCCTTGTGGCTTTTCCAAGGACTGTCTTAATCTAAATATTGCTGTCCTATCTGAATAATGACAAAGGAGGGAATTCTTTAGTTAAGTCTTGGGTAATGAACTGGCTCCCTTTATTTAAACTAAAAGATGGGCAAAGCTCAAGCGAACTTGAGGACGTTAACCCTAGAGGGGAAGCAGAGATCACAAGCCACTTTCTTATCTTATAAGGCTGCTACAGAAGATGATTTATGTTGCTCAGGCTGAGGCTGATTGCAGCCTGTACCATCAGGGTCAGCCGGCATGTTTTGCAAGGGAGAGGATTGATGCATACTGAATCTCTATGCTCTTGGGCTTCTTGAGAGACCCAAACACAGAATTCTTGGTCCTCTCTCTTCACTTCCAACTTTGAAAGGGTGTCTACACCTGCCACAGGTGTGTGCCAGTTTGGGTCGCAACATAGTCCCTGTAGGGGGCCCATCATTTCCAGGCTCTTCAGAGCCTTGGTCCGCCAGTTCAAGGTGATGATAGTGGACTTCAATAGGTTTAGATGCCAGGGAGTCAACCTTCTGTTTAATGAAGCTGGTCAGTTTGTTAGCAATCCAAGGGCCAAATGAAATCAAAAGTAATAGTCCTAAAAGATGTCCTAGGATTGAGGGGAGCAAGATGGTCAGCCAGGGGGGAGAGGAGAACCAGATTTTAAACCATCCAACTTCCTTTTCTCTTTCCTTTTTCCTTCTCTCTAGGCCTTCTCTAACTTTGGTCATGCTATCTCTTGCAATTACTGTATGGCCTGTATAAAAACAACACTCTTCTTTAAGGGCAGCACAAAGTCACATAAGTCAGGATAAAGGTCTGGCCACCATCCTTGATGGGTGACTTTACACATAGACCAAATTATGTCTTCTCTCCCCGTGATGATCTACCAGGTATGATTGAGAGGCTGATGGGAGTTAAAAGGGCATTGAATCCTTGCTGTCTTGAGGGGTGACATCAGGAGGAGCAGGCTCAGGAATCTTAGCATCCTCTTTGGCTGGAGTAGCAGCATCTGTTGAAAGAGAGAGATCATCCTCAGGGGGAACTGATTTGCCCCGGGTGCAGGTGAGCAGTTTATTTGCCTGACCAATCGTTCTGGCAGCCATATTGGGGATGATTTGGTTTGATATTCTGTGTTGTTGTTCCTCCTTTAATCTAGAGAAAAGCCTTGACTTTCAACATCCCTCCTGGTCTGTGTGCAGCCTTCCCATGGATTCAGCATTGTCTGTTAGCTAACATCATCTCCATAACTCACTTTCTCTTTCCTTTTTTACATTCACTGCAGAACACCTTCATCCTCCTTCGTTTCCTGTGTCTATTACACCCATTCTCAGCTCCGTCCAGCCCATGTGGATCACTATGGGAGCCTATTTCAGGTATCCGTCCATTCCTTTAACCCTTCCATTTCTGCTCTCTTGTCACGCCCTTCCCTTCATCTATCTAAAAATCTCACCAGATCTGCATCTCTTCTTTATTTTTCTTCTTCCCCTCAGTGGTTAACTTCTCCAGGTTTCTGTTCTGACATATACTTACTACACACTGTCCCCAATCAGCTGCCCATCCCTCTTCCTCTAAGCTCCCAGCACTGATCTCTTCTTCCAGTTCTCTATTCTTTTCCTGCTCATCTCCTTAGCAGTTGGCTGTCATTTTTACAAGTTCTTAAAAAAAGGGGCTTCACTTTGTAAGCCTCTTTCATAGAGATTTGCAGATTTTGTTTTCTTTGTTCTTTTTTGTTTCTGCCTGTGCTGTTTGATGAAGCTGTAATCATTGATAGTGAAGTTGTGCTCTTTCCTGGAGGGGGTCTCTCTGACCTCCTCTCTCATCTCCCAATGTCTATCTTTTCTCTAGCTTCACTGCTATACTACCGCCACTGGCTTTTAATGTAGCTCTCGGCATATTCCCTGTAAGACCTCAGTGTATCAACTGAAACATTTAGTTAAAAAATGTGCCACAAAGGTTTTAGTCACACATTCATTCCTTCTTAGTCACTTTCTATGGGTCACATCCTCAGTACTTTTAAATGCTTCTCTTATCTTCTACATAAAATCCAAACAATCTGCCCCACTCTGAGGTCTAAACTAACATTCATTTGTCTCTCTTTAATTTATCCCCAGTCTCATAATCCTGCAACTTTATATAGCAGTCTATTAAATTTTATAAATGATTTATGGCATTGTAGTGTCATGAATAGATTAACAGTTTTTATAAACACAGATGGAGAGAGAAAGAGAGAGAGGGGGGAGGGGGAGGGAGAGGGAGAGGGAGGGGGAGAGAGGGAGAAGGGGAGGGGAGAGAGAGAGAGAGAGAGAGAGAGAGAGAGAGAGAGAAGAGAGAGAGAGAGAGAGAGAGAGAGAGAGAGAGAGAGAGAGAGAGAGAGAGAGAGAGAGAGAGAGAGAGAGAGAGAGAGGATGCTATTTAACTCCTAGAGAGACAGTCAGCTTTGGAACCAGAGGCCATGTCTAACTCATTTTTGTATCTGCCAAGTTCTCTTATACTTTTATAAAAAATGTTAATGTTGGTCTATTTTTTGTAATGGCTTGAACCCAATAAGCATCAGAGGAGCCAAGAGAAGCTGTTCCTCTCAAACTAGCAGCAAAGGAGGAAGTCAAAGGCAAGGTACTTAAGAAAGGTACTTTCAGTTTCTCCTGGCCCCAGAAGCCTCCCTGTGGCATAAGGCTCATTAGGTCCTTGCCTGGCCTTTGTTAAAAATGTCATTACTGAGCCTTTCTGAAGTAGGCAGGACCAGGAGTTCAGGAGCAAACCGTGCCCAAGAGTTTTTTCAAGGACCATGTCCTTGAAGAGGATTTCTCTGCATTCCTCTGAGCAATTTCCCTGCAATTCTCCATAAAGTCTGCTTTCCACAGTACATAATCACCCCTGCTGAGCTTGGCTCTGGTTAAAAAGTACCAATCATTGGGGGTTAGCCATTGTTCACTTTGATTTTCTGACGAGGCCATATTGGGCACCAATGTGTCCCTACTTGTGGGACTTCAGTGGGGTCCTGGTCACCTGTAGGGAAAGAATGATAGGGAAATAGGAGGTACAAAGAAGGACCAGAGGTCTGAGAATCTGATCGAGTGGTCAATCTTTATTATTTCCAGGCTGCTGATAGATGCTTTTGAAGGGCTGCAGGTTCAAGGAGAAGGGGGGGTTAGTGAGGGGGTGAAACTATGAGCCAAGGTCAGTGTGTTTAGGCAATTATGAGTCAATGGTCAGTGGGTTCCCTTTTCCAAGGACTGTCTTAATCTAAGAAATGCTGTTCTATTTGAAGAATGGCGAAGGTGGGAATTCTTTAGTTGACTCTTGTCTAATAAACTGGCTCCCTACAAATAAAACATGGCATATCAATTTTCAGCAAGACTAAGAACCTCCCATTATATTAAGGCTGGGCAACACAACTAGTATGAGAAGTAGAATCCCAAAAACTCCCAAAAGAGTCAGAGACAGTTCCTGCTTCCATTGTTAGGAGTCCCACAGGAGGACCAAGATACACAACTGCAACAGATGCAGATGCCTATGTCAGTCCCATGCAGACTCCTTGGTTGTTGACTCCCACTCTGTGAACTCCTATGAGCTCAGGTTAGTTGATTACATGGGTTTTCTTTTGATGTCTTTGTCCCTTGGTTCCTAAAATCCTCTCTCTCTTCAGCAGGATTTCCTGAGCTCAGCCTAGTCAAAGTATCAAAATAATAAAAAACAACTTTGAAAAATCTATCTATCTGTCTGTCTTTGTGTGTGTTGGACCATGTGTGCAAAAATGTGTGTGTGTGTGTGTGTGTGTGTGTGTGTGCGCGCACCATGGCACTCTCAAAGATTTCAACATGACCACTTTTTTTTACAAGCTCCAAAGTATTATAATTTAAATAGACAATAAATGTGAAAGTTATTGAAATGGCATGAATGTACTTTTTATTGAGAAGAAATATTAAAATATAAAATTTGAAAATATACAACTTGTGTGAATTCTAACTTGGACCATTTCAAGAATTAAAGAGCTACACAGCTTCCACCTTATTACATAAATAGTTAGAGAGGCTTGTTTGTTAATGAAAATATCTGCTTTTCATACCAATCACCAAATGTTTTTTGAAAACAGATAATTTTCAGTATTGATAAAAAGAAATAAACTGAAATTATTTTATTATTGCTCATCAACAAAATAGACAGTGAGAGGGGTAGAATGACAACACAATTATAATAAGTGTCCCCAATCTTGCATTTGTTCATGTGTATAAAACCCATAACAGGTAATGAAGTTGTTCAACCAATAAAAGAACACAAAACAACTCACCAGCAACAAGATGCTAGGAGTGGCTTTATGTTCAGGAGATAGCTGACTGAAGAGGCTTGGGCTTTAGAGATGCTCGACTCTCTTGGGGGTGTCTATAGAGGAGAGTCATCATGTAAAGGCTGGTCCACATCATGATGTTCATAAAGATGATGTCTCCTATTATGGTAACATTCAGGAATAATCCTGGATTGAGGTACACAGGTGGTTTCTCATTATAGTAAGCATGAGAATATCCATAATCAACATTAGTGTGATTTTTTTCTGTCACAGTCTCAATGATATGCACATATATGAGCAGGATGATAAACCAGGAAAACAGGTAAAAAAGTAAACATACAAAGTTTAGGCATACGTCACACATACTTAGAATTACTGGGAGTGATGGTGATGGCCTGGAATGTGCTTAGAATAGAGGTGGTGCAGATCGACAGTCCCTGGGTGACTTTAAATACAAATAAAACTTCCTTACAGCCAGCATCATTCAGAAAATGTCTAACTCCAAAGGATGATATGATTTATGATATCATAGCAAGTATGATCATCAGTGTATTAACTCAGAAAGACAAACATGTTAATTGACTTTTAAAATAACATTTTTTTTTGAAAATTGCATACAATGTATCTTGAATATGTCTACTTCCCATTACAACCCTCTTAAACTTTCCTTAGCATTCTCTAAACACATATCTCTCCTAACTTCAAGTGCTTTTAAAAGTTAACTTATCTATCCACTCATTGCTGCTTTTATGATCACAGGTGTGAGGCCATTCAGTGAGCCCTCAACAGTCTGCCAATGGCTACACTCCTAAAGAGAAATGACTTGCCTTTCCTGTAGAAAGACAGGCCCATAGAGTTGAAGAAATTGACTCAAACCAATTGTCAAGGCATGAATACAAAGCACTTTCTTATCAGAAAAGCTGTAGTCTTCCCAAAGTTCCTAGCAACAGGCACTGCCTAGAGTTAGTTCCTGATCAGGGGGAGTCTGCATATCAACAGAGTGCCAGAACTCCTGATAGTGCCCAGCCAATGAAGGTTGGTCAATAATATCACCATATTGGGGTGCTGTCAGAACTCCTGACTGTGCCCAGCCAATGAGGGAAGGTCTGGATGATGAAAGGAAGGTATATAAGACTCTCTCCATTGCTGAACAAATGAGTCTGCAGTCTGCTTTTCACCTGACTCCAGGGGTCCATGTCCTTGACTGAAATCTCATCATCCTCTCCCCTGAGGGGACTGGGAGCAATATCCTCTCAGTAGCCACCAACTGCCAATAGCTCCAAATGTATGACTAGAGCTTTAGGAGTTTCCCTCCTCTATGTTGGGTTTTTAAAAAAAATTCCTTTTTTGGGGTGGGGGCTGGAAAGATGGCTCAGAGGTTAAGAGCATTGGTTGCTTTTCCAGAGGTCCTGAGTTCACTTCCTAGCAACCACATGGTGGTTCACAACCATCAATAATGGTATCTGCTGCCCTCTTTTGGCCTGCAGGAGGAACATTGTGAACATATAAAAATATTTAAAAAAATTAGATTTTTTTCCATACAATATATTTTGATTGTCTTTTTCTTCTCTGACAAATCCTCCAAGATTCTCCTCACATCTCTACCCACCAAACTTCAGGTTCTCTGCCTCTTTTCAAAACAAAACCAAAGATGTGGTAATATGTTATATATTTAATAAAACCAGTCTGGAATATCAGAGAAAGGATCTACCCACAGTCAATCCAGGATGATCAGAGAGCGGTAACTCACACTTTTAATCCCAGCATATCTGAGTTTGAGGGAGTTCCAGGCTTCCAGGCAGGCAGTGGTGGTGCCAGGCCTTTAATCCTATAACTCCAGAGACAGAGATCTTTCTGTGTTTCTATGAGTTCAAGGCTAACTACCAAATAGTAGTAGCCCATGCCTTTAATCTTAACCTGGATGTGAAACAACTGGGTGGAGAAGGTATTTAAGGCAGATGTAGGAAGACAGATGAGCCAGTAGAAGCCATGAGAAGCAAGGTTGAGGAAGCTGGAAGACAGCTGAGTGAGATTTGACTGTGGTCTTTCCTCTCTTTGATATTCCAGCCTTTCCCCAGTATCTGACTCTGAGTTTCCTTTATTACAACCAGAATTCTTGCAACACAAAGAATCTAAAACAAACTTTTGCCTGTTGTGAGTCTCTATGTGGAGTTCTGGGAACTGAACCTGGATCCCCTGAAAGAACAGTAAGTGCTCTAAACTGATGAGTTACCTATAGATCCTATCGAAAATATATTTTTTAAAATACGCATTTGAATGTTTTGACTGAATTAATATATGAGTACCACATGCATGGCATGTCTGATGTTGGTGGAGGTTAGAAGAGAGTGTCAGATCTCCTGGAACTGGAGTTACAGATAGTTGTGAACCACCATATAGGTGCTGGAACCTGAACTTGGGTCCTCTGCAAGAGCAATACATATTATTAACCACTAAGCCATCTTCCAAAGCCCTCAGATATTTTTTCATTAGTTCTTTGAAAGATTCACTTATGTTTTGATCATATTTATTCCTCACTCTTCCCCCTAGTTCCTCCCAGATCTTTCCTCCATTTCTTTCAAATTCATGTTCTCTAAAAATATATGATGTTGATTACCCCAGGGAGGGGAAATGGTTAAGATCTCCTGGGTAAACTAGGAGAGGGTGCAGAGGGGCCAAAATAGTGGTGGGAACATGAGGGTTTGAGACGGCCAAGTTGGGGGAGGGCTGGAGACAGTGAGCAATGAAAGAGATATCTTGACAGAGTGAGCCATCATGGGTTTAGGGAAAAACTTGATGTTAGGGAAGTTCTCAGGAACCTACAAGGAGGTCCCAACTGAGATTCCTAGCAATGTTGGAGAGGGTGCCTGAACTAGCCTTCCCCTGTGGTCAGACTGGTGACTTCCCTAATTGTCATCTTAGAACCTACATCCAGTAACTGAAGGAAGCAGATGCAGACACCCACAGCCAAACACTTGGCTGAACTCCTGGAGTTCAGTTGAAGAGGAGAAGGAAGGACTAGAAGAAGAAGGGGGAGGAGTCAAGAGCATGATAGAAAAAAACCACAGAGATAGTGGACCTGAGCTAATGGGAGCTCATGGTCTCTAGATTGACAGCTGGAGAGCCTGTATGGCTCTGAACTAGGCCCTCTGAATGAGGGAGACAGGTAGTGGGTCTCATGGCTATGGGACCAGGAATTATCCCGGGAATACATGAGCTGCCTTTTCAGAGACATCTCTTTATGGTGGATGCCTTGCTCAGCCTTGATACAGGAAAAAGGGGCTCAGTCCTACCTCAACCCAGTATATTAGCCTGTGTTGGCTACTCAAGGGAGGCCTGACCTCGTTTGAGGACTAGATGGAGATAGGTTGGGAGGGAGGAGGGAGGGGGAACAGTGAATGGCATGTAAAAGGAAATAATCTTCTTTAATAAATATTTCAGTGTTCAATTTGTGCTATCCATAAACTCCCATATATATGAATAATGATGGCACACATATATTTATTCATGCACACACATATATGTAATAATAATAATAATAATAATAATAATAATAATAATAATAATAATAATAAAAGCATCTGAGAGAGTCTAGAAGGAGGAAAGATATGGGAGAAACTGATGTCATTCTAAGTGGGGTAACAAAATTTTATGGTAGTTTTGATTTGCATTTATTTGATGGCTAGTGTATCTCAACATATATGCTCATAATAAAGTATACAACATATACACATTTTAATTAAAAACTTTTTCATATGATATATTTTGATCACATTTTTCTTTTTATCAACTCCTCTCAAATACTCCCCATTTCTCTGCACAGAATTTTTTATATGAGTGCTGTATTTACATTATTTCTACTTCTCACTGTTCCCCTTCCAACACTTTTCATGTTCCTCTCCAGCTCCGTCTCAAATTCATGGCCTTGTCTTCTTCAGTTTTTATTGTTAAACATGCTCATTGACTTCTCTCTCTCTCTCTCTCTCTCTCTCTCTCTCTCTCTCTCTCTCTCTCTCTCTCTCTCTCTCTCTCTCTCTCTGCCTCCCGCTTGTGAATCAGATGTGAACATTTCAGTTACTGTACCATTGCCATGTCTGCTTGTCTATCAACATGTGCTGAGCCTTGATGGTAGTGGCGTCTCATTTTCTGCAACTGTGAGCCCCCAATTAAATGCTTTCTTTTATAAGTTGCCTGGTTTTGGTATTCAAAGTAATATTGCTTGAATTCTACTTGGTATATAATAAAAACCCAGAGTCAGATATTGGAGAAAATTTGAAATATCAGAGAAGGGAAACAAATCACAGCCAGTTCTTGCCCAACCAACTTCTCAGGTCAAACAGGATAGTGCTATCTTCAGAAATCCTGAGCCCAACTGGTCCCTTCTCTACAATGGCTGAATTTCTGTCTTCTCCTGCCTTACATTTCTTTTCCTCCCCAGGTAGTTTACTTCTTTTTCAACTCTATATGAACTCTATTCAACTCTATATCCTAACTCTAATCATAGAGCTAGGATTAAATTGTGAGCTACCACAGTATGCCTGTTAGGTTTTGAACTCATAGAATCCAGCAGGATCTTTGTCTCTTGAGTGATGGTATTAAAGGCATGGGTCACCATTTATGACCTTCATAGCTTGACTGTGAGTGATTCTGTCCTCTGATATTCTGGACAATTTTATTAAATATACATTATATCACCACACTGTAATAGAAAACCAACTGAGACACCAGGGAAGATGAATTCACTTTTCCTACATTGCAGCTTTGGTACAAATACCTCTCTTTTATTGTTCCTTTGGCTTGGCTTCAGCCTTGGGAAAACAAAGAAGATATTCTGGGGCATAGAATTTGATGTGCTTTTCTTAGAGGTCATACATTTGACATCAGGTCATTGAACAAAAATGTTTCAGAGAATTTCAGATATCAGATTAGAGGTACACATAACTAGAGGGAAAATGTAGATTCAGTTCAATAGAGATGCTGTAGAATTCATGGACAACAGTTAAAGCTCATCAAGGTCAGGTATGTTTTTTAGCATAGTATGTGTACTGAGTCAGGGTTAGTGACTGGAGAAGGAATGGAAGGGTTCTGAGGAAGCTACTGATGGTATTTACTTAAATAACCTAGCAATATACACTATGTATTTATTGAAGATTGTTGTGATCCTAAAGAGAAGTTGTTGATAGCAGGCTAGGTTTACAGTATCGGGTATGAATTATTTCCTAGGGAGCAGACCTGAAGTCCAGTTAGACTGCTGTTGGTTACCCTCAAAATCAACCTATCGTGATCTCACCCTTGGGTATATCTTGTCATGCTGGTAATTGTCATCTTTAGGCTTTACACTTGGGATGGACTCTGATTGGTTTTCTCTGTAGGCAGAGCATTTCATTGGTACCATTGGTCAGCACTGTCCCAGCAGCCAGCTCCTAAGTAACTCATACAGAGCCTTAAGACTAATTATAAATGCTTGGCCAATAGCTTAAGCTTGTTACTAACTAGCTCTTATAACTTTAATTAGCCCATATTTTTATGTATGTTCTACCAGGTGAATCTGTAAATTTTCTCAGAGCAGCATGTTTATCTCTTTCCTTTATATCTTGCTCAAGATTCCTTAGACTCTACCCTCCTTCTTCCCAGCTTCCTCCCTTCCACTAAAGGTCTCCCTGCCCAACTATAGGCCAGTCAGCTCTTTATTATCCAATGAGAGTAATATTTACACCATACAAAGATGGTCCCACAGCTTAAATCCCTTGGCAGTTTGCATAGTGCCTTCTGATACTATGAAAACAGTCCTCAAGGAAGAAGCTTCCAGGTCATTCCCAGCTCAATTCTCCAAAGTCATTTATTTGAATTGTGTGGTATCTTCAGAAACAGAGTCTTATCTTAAAGTTTGGAGAATAAAGAAAAGACAACACTAGCCTATATTGTTTGGGAAGTATCCTGGGTGTTTCCTGACCAACAACTCAAAGGCAGGTTTCCCATGTCTGGTACTAGGGTCATTGTTTAATAGCTTATTGCATTTAAGGGGAACATTTTAATCCCCATGGCTTTTTCAAACACTTTTAGTATTATTTATTTTCCTGTGCTTTCCTCTGCATTATCCTCTTTCCCATCTACTCGGATAAAATCCCCTCTATTTCCCTTTTTAGTGTGTGTTTTCCATTATTGTGCTTCTTCCCCTTCCCTTGTGACCATGAAATCATTTTATTTTTTGCAGATTTTGTAGATGCTTTGATTATGTTTTCATATCTAAAAATTTGAGGCAAAAGCCACAAATAAAAGGAAACATGTACCATTTGTCTCTTGGCTCTGGATTAACTTATTCAATATAATATTTTTATGTTCTACTAAGTTACCTGAAAATTTCAGGTGTTTTTGTACAGCTGACTATAATTCTATTGTGTATGTACCACATTTTTATCATTCATTCATACATTGAAGGACATATAGATTTCTTCCATATCCACCTATTTTGAATACAGACACAGTGAGCATAGCTGAGCAATTATCTTTGTAGAAGGACAATGAGTTCTTCAGGTATATGTAACAGAATGATCTAGGTGAGTCATGTGGTAGATTTATTTTTACCTTTATGAGCGTTCACGACGGATTCCATAATGGCTTCTTCAGTTTGTAACTCTATCAACCAGTGGAATCTTTGCAAGCATTTGTTATTAGCTATTTTCTTGATCTTAGTAAGATAAAATCCCTATGAATAATGAATACTTTTAACGATATTTCTTAGCCATTTTTATTTTTTCTTTTGAGAGCTCTCTGTTCAGAGCTACACTTCATTTTTAATACCACTTCTGTTTCCCTAAATTATACAGTTTCTAACTGCATTTTAATCACATATATTTACATCTACACTGAAGCTTTCACCCCTTGTCAAAGCAGCAAAGCTACTGTACAACTTGTGAACATGCGGATTATAAAGACTTTGAGATGCCCAGTATTAATTGGTACATCTACAATACAATCTCTATGTCTAGTGTCAAGGTACACTGTGTAAGAGGAGGTCTGAGAGACTGTAACATCCAGAATACTAGTATATTCACCTCAAGGTATGAAAAGGAAGCTGCACTTATGAAGTCTCAATAACGTGGTTGTCTACACAGGACCTGAACACTGATAACATCAGTTGAAAAAACCAATATGGTTGCAGGGGGGAAATTTGCTAAGGCCTCACTCCTAGATAAAGAGCTACATATGATGGCTGCTGAGAGAAGAAGAATAATCAGCCTTTTCTAGGAATAAAGCCACTGATAGTTTATCCAATCCAAATAATTACTCTTTAGACATATACATACAAGCAACATTAACTGGATTCAACTGGTTACATAGAAATGTAATGTGTAGTATGTGTGTGTAAATGTGTGCATATAACAATAATAATTATAGAAGAAGAGGTCATGACTTTGAAAATGAGTAGGGTGGTGGGCAGAGTGGGAAAGCCATAGAGAGGTGGAAATGGTGTAAATACAGTACTAAGATTTTCTTGGCAGACTCTTCACATCAATTCAAGTTTGAATATGTAATGCTCTGTTTAGTTGCCAGCTATTGTAGATGACTGAAACTTAGGTTGTGTAAAGAAACACGATTCACTCTACATAGAGAAGGCTATAACAGATCAAAGGATTCTAGCCAAGGGCAAATTGTAGAAAATGTTTTATTTGAAAAAAAAAGATGTTTTATTTGGATTCCTTACAAAAGCCTGGGTAATCAGACCCAGACAGGCAAATGCATGTTTTATTTTACCTTTGATTCTTAACCTTCAAATCTTCATATCAAATGGAGACAATCACATAAAACCACAACTGTTTACAATGCAGTAATCAATGATTTGTAGAAAGCCCAGGTCCAATGACTACATCTATATCAAAACTCTTTCATCTATGGCTTGGGGGACATTTCATAAAAGGTGGTGGAAATGATTCTAAGAGTTAGGATATCAGTAAATTGTCTGTGAAAGGGCCTATCCTAGAAATGGTTATATAATCAAGGCTGTAACAATGGCAACATCAATGGCCATACTAGCAGGCAAGGGCAGAAATTTTGTTCAATCTTATTCCTAGATAAAGAAGTAGAGGTTGGGAGAAGGAGAATTAGTCTCTCCCAGGAATGGATCTCCTTTTTAGTTGTCTAATGCAGAGTGGTCAGAACTGAAATATTATACAAACAAATAACAGAAACAGACCCAACAAATTGTATTTATATCTATTGGTGCATGCTACAAACACACATATGTGCATGTAACAATAATCAGAGGGAAAAAAGTGGCTATCAACTTGAGGGTGTGTGTGTGGGCATGAGAGGGAGACACTTGAGGAAAGGATATTCGGGAGAGGCTGGAGGGAGAAAAGTAATTGAGAAAGTGATGTAATTCGATTTCAATTAAAAATATTAAACAGTCAGGTAGTGATACTCTGTTGTTGTAACTTCTGATATTGCTAAATGACACAATCCCACCAAAGATTCTTTCCTCTGGCTCTTAAAACCTTTTAGTACCCCCTTCATAAATGTTCCTGGAGTCTTAGGTGCAGAAGCTGTCTTGTACATACATTCATTGGGACTAAGATTTACTCCTCTGCATTTTGATTGGTTTTGTGGTTTTCTGTAATGGTCTCCATGGATGGATAGAGAAATTTCCTTGATGCAGAGAGAGGACTGCACTTAGGAGGCTTCAGCCCTACACAAAGAGCTATAGGCAAGTAAGGAATGTCAGGAGTGAAGATATAGTCGTCCTCAGGAAAGAGTACACCAAATGGTCATTTAATACCAAAAGGTCAGTCTTGGAAACACATGTAAGTTATCATTATAGAGACTGAGCAGATAGTATTTATGTTTTAAGGATACACACACACATGCATGTATACATAGATACATATACATATATGAATACATATACACACATACATGAATACATGCATATATACACATACATATATACACATGTACAAACATACACTCGTACATACATATATAAACACACAGATACATGTATACATACCCATACATACATAATGCACACATACATATATACACATAAAAGTACACATATATATACACAAACATACACACATAATGCATAGGTACATACACACATGCATACACACGTACATACATACATACACAAATACACACATACATAATCCACACACATCCATACATACACGAATATAAATAAATACATACATACATGCATATGTACATACATACATGCATACACACATATTCAACAGCAATCAGTGGAAATAGAGGCCATGAATTTGACATGGACCAGGCACAGGCATATACAGGATGGTTTAGAGGAAGAAAAGAAATGGAGGAAATGATGCAATTACCACATAATTTCAAAAAAAGAAATAATTAAAAAATACTATAACAATAAGACAAACCTGGCTGACTCAACTACAGCCATGGTCCGAGTCCATTTATTGGATAACTGTCACATAGACCATAAAAGAGTCACCTCCACAGCAGTACTTGAGGTAGGTAATAGTCAGGATAGGGAAATTGTTTATTTGTTTGTATAACAGTTAAAAGACCATTCTTAGAACACAACACTCCACAAAATACATAATTGAAACCTCCAATGGAACTTTAAAGTTTTGATTAAAATTATTTCAGGAGTGGAAAGATAACAGGGGGAATATTGTTCAAAATGCTTAAAATATATTAATTTTGTCCAAACTGTCATAATTTGAGTGAGTAGTAAATGTTAAAATTATTAAAATTATGTACACAGAGTTGTACTCAGGAAAAATATCAACTACATCAATTTTAATAGTGTAAAGAATGTCTGAATTGTAATAAAGTCATATCAGTATTCAAGGTTCTCATTCCAAGTTTTTATCCCATGGAAATTGTTAAGACAATTTTGTTGTAAGGATGAGAAACGTGGGTTTCAGTTCATCCATGGGGGGACCTTTGAAAACAGGTCATTCTCACTATATGAAAAGAAGAAGTGAATTGCACAATAAGTTTATTATTCTTCATGAGTAAAAAGGGGGAAAGAATTGGGTAGCATGTTGTCAAAATTACATTAATTACATCCAATCTTGGAAGTTTTGTTTGTGCATAAAAACCATAAAGGGTGATGATGTTGTTCAACAAATAAAAGAACACAAAACAGCTCACCAGCAATAAGATGCTGTGAGTGGCTTTGTGTTCAGGAGAGGGCTGACTGCAGAGGCTTGGACTTCGGAGATGTTGGGCTCTCTTGCGGTGTCTGTAAAGGAGAGTCACCATGTAAAGGCTGGTCCATATCATGAGGGTCAGAAAGATGATGTCTGTTATAATGATAACACTCAGGAATAATCCTGGATTGGGGTACTCAGGTGGTTTCATTTTACAGTAAGCATGAGAATATCCTTGATAAGCACCAGTGTGATTGATTTTTGCTGTTACAGTTTCAATGACACGCACATATATGAACAGGTTAATGAGCCAGGATAACAGGAAGGCACGGAAAGTAAAAGTATAGAGTTTGGGCTTGAGCCATGCCCACATAGAATTACTGGGAGTGATGGTGATGGCCTGGAATGCGCTTAGAATAGAGGTGGTGCAGATGGACAGACCCCGGGCAACTCTGAATATATATAAAACTGCTTTACAACCAATGTCATCCAGAAACTTGGGTACTTCGAAGGATGACACAATATGTGACATCATAACGAATATGATTGTGAAAATATTGACTATCATCAGGTGCATGAAAATGGGGTCGATAGGTCTGCTTAAGCGAGATTTCACTAAGAAGCTGTACACACACAGCATGAAGAACAAGAAGTTTCCTATGACACCCACACAGAGCTGGGATATGTAGAAAACCCCCAAGATGGTGTTGCTTGGAAATATCATCTTAATGATGCTTTAGGTATTGTTAGACTTGTCCGGTCTTCATTGAATCCTAAGTGGATTGACTATGAAGCTAATTACATACTGATATTTTTGGAATGTATACTGATCAATATTTTAGATGGAGAGAAGTTTGGAGAAATGTCAAAGTTCTTTGTTTTTTAGGTTCAGATGTAGTAACTTTGTGAACTACATTCCAGGAAGTCTTGAGAGCCTCAGAGGCCAGAAGGTGTTGAAGCAGATGGACTCAATACAAAAATCTCCTGTTTAATGTTATTATTAGCAGCAGAATCTGTTAATGACCTGAAAGGCAAATTTGAATGTTACACAGTTTTTATTCAGGAGAAAATACTGTGTATTACAAAAACCCACTTGTAAACTCTGATCTTTCCCAAGAAGACTGTGTAAAGCAAGACAGTAACTTTTTTTATTTAGACATCTTTAGAGTTTCATTGCATGTAAACACGTCCAAGGTCTTTAAGTTTTCAAAAAAGGGACTACAGTGTTGAGTCCATGGTTAAGAGCCCAGCTGCTGCTCTAGAGGAACCAGGTTTGATTCCTTGTACTCACTTGGCAGCTCACGACGGTTTGTAACTCTAGTTTCAGAGAATCTGATGGATTCTCTTGACCTCTGTGGGCCCCTGACATGTACATAGTGCAAAACATACATTCAGGCAAAGCTCCTGTATACACCAAAGAAAGGATAAATAAAAATAAAATTTTCCACAAAGGTAGATTTTTAACTTTAGTTTTGTCTTGAGTCTAGCCCTTGCTTAGAAAAATTAGCAAATTTCTGAAGAACTTTAGAGGCTTAACTCTTGTGTAGAGCTGCAGAACCTGAAGGGCCATCTCTATTATATATGTTCCTGTGTTGAACACATTCTCAGGAAATATATTTTTCTGTCATTATTTCTACTACTTTCAGGGAAATGAAGACCTGCAAATTATCATGTTGCATGAAATGAGACAGTTTCACACAGTTCAGCACTATATGTCTTCACATATGATATCTGGCAGAGACATTTATAAACCCAATAGGGAGACTCTTAGCCACTTTTAAAAACTGGAGGTTGGAGAGTGATTCAGAGTGAACTATGGGAAGATAAAATGAAAGTGATGTTTATGCATGTATGTAAAACTCATAATACATTACATAAATATGGTGTATATTTGTCAATAAGACCTCATAAAGATTTAGTATATTAACAACAACACCAAATTGAACTAACCAGACTAAATGTATGATTTTCCTATTATATTTCAAAGCTGTATATCATTAGCAGAACAGCACAATCCAGCTACAAGTTAGTGCATCCACAATTTAACAAGAACCCAAAAATGTCAGAGGTAATTTATGGGTCCAGTTATCCTGTGTAAATGCTGATGAGTACATATTTCCATTACTCATAGAAACATTAGCCATTTATCCTTTACTAGATTGCTTATGCTGTATGAGTTCTAACACTAATGAGAGTGTAGGCAGTTTAGGTAGAAAAAGATTGACTAAGGGGCTGGGGAGATGATGGCTTAGCGTATAAGAACATTGACTTGAGTTCAGGTGGCAGCACTCACATGGCTGCTAATAGCCGTCTGTATCTCCAGTGAAAGGGGATTTGGCCCCTGAGGCACTATACATATGGTGCACAGATATTCAGGCAAGCAAAACATTCATACACATAAAATATAGGAAATGACCAAGCAGTGGTAGAAACTTAAATAATCTCAATACTCACGAGGTAGATGGAAGAAGTTCTCAGAGTTAGGGGCGGACCTGGTCTACAGAGTAAGTTCCAAGACTGTCAGGGCTGCACAAAGAAACCTTGTCTTGAATGAATAAATAAATAAGAAGGTAAACAAATAGATAAATAATTAAATAAATAAGGAATAAACTTGAGAGAGAGAGCAGAGAGAGAGACAGGGTTGGAGTTACAAGAGGAGTTGTTATGAGTTTGTGGTGGGTGTAAATAATCCAAATATGTTGGAGAAATGTATGAATATTTCAAGTAATAAATAAAAATAGTAGTAAATGTTATTCAATTATCTGACAGAAGAATGTCTCACAAGAAACTGATAAGAGAACAGAATTACTTATATAAGCAATTCCATGTCATTTTTACAGTCAAGTTGTATCTTTTATCTTCTTTTAAAATTAAGTACATAATTTTAATTTTGAGATTATAAGATAATAATTCAATTCACTTTCTCTTTCCTTCTTCCAAATACTTCTACCATCTTTTTCTCTCTTTCAGATTTATGGTCCCTTTACTTTAATTGTTATGTACATTCCTGTAACATATGTCTGGAATTCCTAAGTACATACATACAAACTGCTCATTCTGTATCATGTTACTTCATGCCTGTTCTCAGGGCTGACCATTTGATAGTGGACAGGCAATTGACGTGCTCTTCCCTAGAGGAGACTATTCCTCTGACTCTGGGCAATCCTTGCACAGCCATGCCTTTAATTCCAGAACACTTAAATTTTTGGACAGAAATACTGTGACACATAACACCATATATGCAAATTACAAAGAACACTATAAATTACTGCAATGAGGTATTTTAAGAAGTCTTACAGTGTTCAACAAAATTAACTGGCATGAGAGCAATAACATTTAAGAGTTCTGATTGAGCCCATATATATTCTTTTTTTTTTGACAAGGTCCCTTGTCTGTCTAGACTATGTGGATCAGACTGTCCCAAACAGACCTGTTTCTGCCATCCAAGTGCTGTGGTTAGAGGCAGAATCCTCTCACCCAGCATCCAGACCATTTCTATCCTTAATCTGACAACACAATCAGCACAATTACAGATCCTTCTCTCTCAGACACACAGAAAGCGGGTGATAAACATCGTTGAAAGCCATAGGTCATTTTGTAGAAAAGTTTCATTTATGTAGTAATTATGAATTTTAGAGAAATTACACAAGTATTTCTCAATACTCTGAAAACAAATATCACACAGATATTAGGAATCACAGAATGAGAAACTCCATCATGAAAATGAGTACAGTATCTGTTACAGAAATATGTGTGGATAACAGATGAGAAATTTGAACTTTCAACGACATTAAAAGAGAAATGAAAAAGTGTTGTAGTGCGGTTTCTCGGTCCCGGGCGTCCGGAGACTTAGACCCACAGACCCGCCGCCCGAGACCGCCTAGGAACCCACCGCCGCCCGGGTCCCCAAAAATAACTCAGAGGCTTATATTAAGTTTATGCTGTTTGGCCTATGGCTCAGGCACATTGCTAGCTAGCTCTTACATTTTAAATCAACTCATTTCTATTAATCTGCGGGCCACGTGGGCCCAGCCCGTAGCTCACCAGTGTTCTTTACATGTCGGCGGCTTCCGCGCGGTCTGCTTCTAACTCCGCCCTGCTTCTATTACCTGAACTGACTCTCCTCCCACTTCCTCTATGGTACCTGCCATGGCCTAAACCAGCTCCTTTATTTAAAGATACAGTACGCACAAATATATTCCCACATTTCCCCTTTTTTCTCTAATCAAAAAGGAAGGTTTTAATTTTAACATAGCAAAATTACATATAACAAAATAGCCATCAAGCAAGAATTACAGTTACAATATTTAGTCTACTTGCACTTAGCAAAATTAAAGAAAACATTTTATCTATTTTATTTTTGTGAATCTAAAGTTTTATATCTAGTATATTTTTTAAATGACTAAGAAAAACTGTACATATAACTATCTAATCTTCAACTACATCAAAGACCACAGAAGGATATAATATTTATCCAAGTAAACCAGAAGTGCAAACGACCTCTAAAATCTAGAAAGGACAGAGATGACACCTATCTGCCTGGACAGTCACTCAAAGTTTCTTTATAAGGTTGGGGCATTTATCTTCAGCCTACAGGCCCAAAGTCTCTTTTCATTTCAGTGAAGCAGGAAATCTGCTCTGTCCATTTTGGCACAGTTCATCCATTGTTTCTCCTTGAGTCTTGAAGAATGTCTGACAGTTTTCTCTGTAAAGCAGGAACCCGAATGATGATCTTGGCTTGCTCTGCCAAAGTCCAGAGGTCATCTTTTTATGGAACCTGCATGTCCAGTTTAAACAGCATACTGTCAAGCAGTCAATATAAAAACAGTTTTTTCTCCAGTGGCTTACCATTACCACAAATAGATGAGACTCTATATGGAGTTTCTTCAATGCCCATTTTCCTGTTGAAGTAGATTAGTGCTGCCAGGTATAGACCTGTCTCACTGTCCAGAAAAGTCTAAGCTCTTAAAATATTTTAAATGCCATATTCTGTAGGTCTTAGAAGTATTTGAAGATTATCTATTTAATTGAAATATATCTTTGTATACTTAAAAATCTTAACTAACCTAACTATAAGTTTGATTATCAAAAGTGACTATTAACCTTCATTTCTTAATTATACACTATAATTTTAAAACAGTTACATGAACATCATACCTTAAACAAGAATAGAAAAACACATACAGCATAATAAAATTGACTTTAAATTTGTATCAATAAACCAAAATCTATACCAATGTAAAGCAGTTTGAGATTAACAGCTGATTACCTGTAAATTTAATAATCTAATTTTTTAAAAAAGCATTTACATACCATATCCCCCGTTTTTTCTTAGAAAGAGATTGACTATGACCATTAACCATTTATAATGAAAACAAACATTTAGAAACAATATTTGGGGAATTTGGGCGTTGTCTTTCTATTACTACTTCCTGCTGATTAAGGGGCGTTGAAAGTCTCACGGTTGTTGAGGCTGAATCAGTCTGCAGCTCTGAAGCTGTTCTGGCCATCTCTTTTCATCAGAGGTTTTTTCAGGGGGTCTTGGTTGATGAAACCACATTTGCCTGGAAGCAATCCACAGGTTCTCATCTGTGGAAACAGAAACAGAACTCTTCCAAAGCAATAAATCCTTAGACACAAATTTCAAAATCAAAATACCTTTAAAATATACATTCTTGTTTAACTTAGTAGCCTTTGCAATCCATTGTCTTTTTGCAGTTAGCTCATTAACAGTTAAAAAATTAAAAGAAAACACAATAACAACCAAAATCCAGATTTTGTGTCTATTTTCCATCTTTATGTGGCTTATTATAATTTTATTACTCTATTTCTCACTTTAAAAACTTTTTCTAACCTCTTTCTTTTTTCTCTGAAGCCTATGTATCTTTTACAAACATTGTAACCCGTTTACAGGTTTTCTTTTTATCTGAATCTGTTTTATTGTGAATCCTTATTCATCTTCTAACCTTAAGAGCTTTTAAAATACATTCTCCAAAAAGAAGCACAGTTTTTGCAAATTAGGCTGAATCACTAAGTTTTCTTAAACCGTAACTGCCACGAAGAAAATTTGTTTTTCTTTTGTTTAAAATAAGCAGAAATCTAAAATCAATCACATGCTATTTAGTCTTCTGTGAGACTGGTTGTAGCTGCAGCTCACACTGACTGCCGACAGCCCGCCGGCGCCATTTTGAATGTGACCCGGACGGACCATGCTTTCTTTGTACAAAGACCCGCTCCACACACACAATTTGGAAGCTGCCCTGGCTCAATTTCTGCGATCTAGAACTCTTTTTAATCTTTGTCAGGCTCTAAGTGGATAATCGGCCCACGTTGGATGCGCCATCTGTTGTAGTGCGGTTTCTCGGTCCCGGGCGTCCGGAGACTTAGACCCACAGACCCGCCGCCCGAGACCGCCTAGGAACCCACCGCCGCCCGGGTCCCCAAAAATAACTCAGAGGCTTATATTAAGTTTATGCTGTTTGGCCTATGGCTCAGGCACATTGCTAGCTAGCTCTTACATTTTAAATCAACTCATTTCTATTAATCTGCGGGCCACGTGGGCCCAGCCCGTAGCTCACCAGTGTTCTTTACATGTCGGCGGCTTCCGCGCGGTCTGCTTCTAACTCCGCCCTGCTTCTATTACCTGAACTGACTCTCCTCCCACTTCCTCTATGGTACCTGCCATGGCCTAAACCAGCTCCTTTATTTAAAGATACAGTACGCACAAATATATTCCCACAAAAAAGAGTCTTTTTAATAGAAAATTGAATTGAAAGATGAACATGGAGTAGTAAGCAACAGCCAAGAAAGAGACAGAAATTTACTGTCAGTGCTTCATAGAAATAGCATCAGTTTTAAAATGGTGTGGTTGAGCTGGGCAGAGTGGGGCACACCTTTAATCCCAGCAGTGGTGAGGCATAGGCTATTGGTCAGACCTCTGTGAGCTTGAGGCCTTCCTGGTCTACAAAATTCCAGGACAACCAGGGTGATAGAGAGAAACACTGTCTCAAAAACACAGAGCTATGCAAAAATATTGAGAGTAGTAAGTTCAAAACTGCAAATGTTTGTTACAGGGTTACATTATAGTTACCTTTGCAGTGATTTTTGGAAATTTGAGTGAAAGGGCAATTTTCTGAGTTGGAACCTCTATTGCAAGATTTTAAAATTATAGAAAGAAGTGCCGACACTTCTCAGAAAATTATCATTGTCTAGAAGAGATGATAGTAAATAAGTAAATAGATAAAGGATCAAAGTGGAAATATTATGGATTAAAGTCAAGAATTGTTAAAAAAATTTAAAAAGATAAAATTTAGTGAAGTTGAAATCCATGAGAAAAAAATCTTACAAAAGCAGTCCTAAGTCTAAGAAAGGATCGAGTGGGGATAAGGAGCAGGTTTGTCATCATACCTCTTTCTTGCTGTGTGTGCCGAGTCCTGGGAGCCTGACACAGGACAGTATGAATCCCACAGACTTGAAGTGTCCTGGAAAGGCTGCCTAGCAGGAGCCATGACTAAATCAAGGACAGGATGACAGGAGTCTTCTTCCCAGTGGAAGAATCTGCTTGTCACCCCTGGCGTCAATGACCTTGTTTACTGTACACCATTTGTGCACCCAAAGGAAAACATTTCTGTCCCAGCTGCACTGTTAGTCTCAGATAACTTTATCAGGCTAACAGTGCAAATTCTATATCTTAAGATGAGTATCTTCCCAAGATGAACTGTACCAGAAAGTAAACTTGAGAGTTGAGGAAGTCATTAAAAGTTTGAAGACAGTGGTGGGAATTATCGTAGCTGGAACCGAGCAGGGCCACAGAGAGCAGTTGAGGAGACACAATGGAGACACTGAGCCTTCTGCTCTCAAGGCATATTTTAGGATCCCATAGAGAACCACACTTGGAGTTTTATTTTGATCACATAATATGAGGATTAGTCGTGGTTGCATCACATGTTTTGCTGAAGAATAGTTTTACTCTAAGATTGTTCAGTTTTGCAAAACAGACACTAGCTAATCTGCCTTCCTAGTGGTGATAATCCTCATTGTGAAGTCACCATTCAGCCTGGGTCAGAGAGCCTTCTTATCAGGGGTCTATGGTTAATACAGAGATTCATAAGCGATCTAAGTGCTGATAAAACTGGCTATTAAGTTTGGATACTTCAATGCAATGTCTATTTCATCCTCTCCAAGTCCCAGGGAACACTGGGAAGAGAGCGACTAAGACTGTTAAGGTCCAGAGGATCAGAGCCATCAAGACCACCTTACAATAAAGAGAGTAACTAAGGAGAGTTTGGCTGGGGAGAGTGGGTTCCTTTAATTCCAGTTCTTGGGAAGCAAATCAGGCCTGTCTTTGAGTATGAAACTAGCATGGCTTATATAGCAAGTTCAAGGGCAGCCAATGCTGCATCATGACCCTGTTTCAATGAATACACAGACACACACACACACACCACTCCACATATAGCAGTGAGAGAGTTGACTATAAATTTGGGTCATTGTGGATGAGAGGAGAGTTAATAAAGTCAGCAGGAAGTATATATGCACAATGACAACATGCATTTGTGAAAGACACAGAAATTAAACAATAGCAAAAGCTTCCATGTTTCAGGTGTGTCACTGGGGGTTCTTTTTTGTGTAAGGCCTTTCACAGATTCCTGTGTGTCTTGGGACTTACCATTAAGACCATGCTGGCCTGGAATTTCCAAACTTCTGCCTGGGTCTTTCTTCAAAATCCTGTAATTAATAATGCATACCATCGTGACTGGATGCATCGTAAAATTATTACTTTCATATCTCTCAATAATACTTTTGATCCAAACAAAGGCATTTGTTATAGAAACATTCTGAAGCCTTGTTGGAAAAGGTCCACTCAGGCGGATGTGGTAGTGTGGAGATCACACAGTCCCCATTCACATTTTTCCTGCTGTAATGAGCTTTACACACTCTATAGAGGAGTCTTCTCCAGGTAACCAAACCCCATCAAAGGCAGTTTTTTGCTTTTATGTCAAGAGCAATTCTTACTCTCAGCAAGATCCCAAGATCAGTGCTGATTCATGCAGATCTTTGCTGAGTTTCATGGACCACAGAACAGCCTTTCTGGGTGAAGGAGAACTTACATCAAAAAATGTATCAAAGACATTGAGGGAACTAGATGAAGGTGTCTTGAGCCTGATTGTTCACAGCTCTATACTGTGTTCTGTCCCCTTGATCTGTCACAAAGCCAGTGCTTGCAGCTAACTAAGGTCATATGACCTCCTTCTCCACCTCATCTGTCTTTTTTTTCCCACCAGACCCACTGAGAATGACTTCATCAGCAACTCCACTTTGTTCATAGTGATGTTAACATTTTTAGATATTTCTGCAAAAGATCGTTGTCCCTGTTTACCCATTTATCACCAGTTTTTACAATTTTTTTTACAGCTGAGCCAAATTAATATGTAAATGTACTAATTTTCTTTATCCATTTATCAGCTGATGGAAATATGTTTTGATACTATTTCTTAGCCTTTGTGAATGTTGTTCAAACTGCACTTGTCCCCTCCCATCTTGGATTCTTCTCAGGTGTATAAAACCCATGAATAATGACAAAGTTGTTTACCATCAATGGAACACAACTGGAGGGTTTGGGGGCATAGCTTGTGTGTAGGAGATGACTGGTTGGGGAAGCTTGAGGTGTGGAAATGCTGGGTTCTCTTGTGTCCATAGACAACAGTCATCATGCAGAGTCTGATTCACATCATGAGTATCAAAGAAATCTCTAACCAGTATATTGAGAGATAATCCTGGGTGCTGGTCTTAGATCAAAACTACTTGCTGTTGTCCATTGAACCCTTATTCAATCGCCAGAGGCACATGATGGTTCAAAACCATCTGTAATTCCAGTTACAGGGGATCCAGTATCCTCTTCTGGCCTCTGCTTACACAGCACACACAATACACATAAAATGAATCTAAATAAACAGAGATACCCTGGATTTCTGTGAAAGGAAACTTTCTGGATTCACCATAAGCCTGAGAACATCCATGACCACATCAGTGGACTTAGTTTTATGTCTGTGTGGAATATTCATTTACACTGTGTGACTATATATCATTATAACTAGTTTAATAAGCAAACTCCAATAGTTTAACAGGATGAATTTAGATGGGAGAGCCAAACTGAAATTTTTGGGAGAAGGAAGGTTGGAATCTGGGGTTCAAGGAGATAGAGAAGATGGGCATGCCATACTGAGAAAAGGCACCACATTCCCTGGCAAAGCATAAATAAGAAATATGGGTTAATTTAAAGCAAAGAGTTTGCTAGAACCACGTCTGAGATATTGGCCAATCACTTAGAATTAATATTAAGTTTCTGATTGGTTATTTGGGAGCCGGTATGAGGCTAGGAAAACTTCAACTATTGGTCTGTGTACTCACATGCTCATTTGCGCATAGGCAGCTGGGGGCCGAATATCAACTTTGGTATCTTTCCTCATAAAGTTGTTTTAATGTTTTTTGAATTTTTTTTAATATAGCATTTCTTTGTGTAGCTTTGAATCCTGTCCTGAAACTATATTTTTTGACTAGGATGGCCTCAAACTCATAGAGATCTACTTGCCTATTTCTGCCCAATTGTGGGATTAATGACATGGGCCAGCACTGCCAACCTATTCATTTTTTCAAAGAAAATATATTATTTATTTATTTTCATTATGCATACAGTGCTCAGACTGCATGTATTGTCTCCTGCCAGAGGAGAGAAGAAGATATGATTAAATATGGTTATGAGCCACCTTGTGGTTCCTGGGAATTGTACTCAGGACCTGTGGAAGGGCAGTCATGCTCTTAACCTCTGACTTTGTCTGCAGCCCTGTTTACTGATTTTTAAAATAACATTTTATTTAAGTTATTGAAAATTACATGCAATATTTCTTGATCATGTCCACTTCTCATTCCAAGTCTCTCCTCCTTCATTTAGCATCCACCAAACACATCTTTCTTCTAAATTCAACTGTTTTTATTAATTAATTCATTTATCCACTCATTGCAGCTCATGTGTGCACAGGTGTCAGGCTATTCTGTGTGACATGGGCAGTCTTCCAGTGGCCATACTCCTCCAGAAATATGGCTCTCCTCTGCCAGTAGCCATCAACTTCTAATAGCCTCAAGGTATGATTGGGGCTTTGGTAGTCTCTCTCCCATTTCTGCCTGGTTTAGAAAAATTCTCTTCTCGTGAGCTGGAGATATGGCTCAGAGATTAAGAGCACTAGCATCTCTTCCAGAAGTTCTAAATTCAATTTGCAGCAACCACATGGTGTCTTACAGCAATGTATACTGGGATCTGGTGCCCTCTTATGGTCTGCATGCAAAACATTGCATACATAATAAATATATCTTTAATAATTACGTTTTTCACACAATGTGTTTTGATTATGTTTTTCTTTGACAAATCTCTCTAGATCTTCACAAGTCTACCAATTCAGCTTCTCCTACCTCTTTCCAAAAACAAACCCTATGAATCACAAAAAACCTTTGACTGTTGTGAGTCTTCATGTTGGTTTCTGGGAACTGAACCTGGATTCTCTTAGAGAACAGCATGTGATCCAAACTGATCATCACTTCTTGTTCCCTTTACAATATTTATTAAAATTTCAGGATTTCGAATGTTTTGTTTGAATGAATGTATGAGTACCACATGCATGCCTGGAGGTTACAAGAAAGTGTCAGATCTCCTGGATCAAGGGTTACAGACAGTTGTGAGCCATATATAAGCTGGGAACTAAATATGGGCCCTCTTCAAGAGCGATATATGCTATTAACCACCAAGTCATCTTGCAAACCCATCAGAAGTTTTTCATTAATTTGTTGAAAAACTCATATCATGTGTTTTGATCACAATTATTCCTCACTCTTCCCAACTACTCACAGATGTTTACCCAAATTCTTTCAAGTTCATGTTCTGTTAAAAATTCAATTAGTCCAATATATTCTATATATAAACTCAAGAGTGTAGGGTCATCCACTGGAGAATGGCCAATTTTCTAGAGGCCACAACCTTAAGGTATGATGTCTTTTTCTGCCTGTCAGAATCCATCAACTATCAACAGTTTATCATTAATGGGAGAGAGCTCACAATAAATCCTATGCTCTATCTTTAACTCTTTTCATATTGTGAGAGTCACCACAGCTGTTGCACCACATTGGCAAAGATTTATCATGTGTTGTAGCCATTATTCACACTGCTCTTTCTTATTTCCAGCTTTGTGTGCCTTTTGAGCCTTCTTCCCTGTTTCCCTTGGAGCCAAGATCTCCCATGGGACATGGCTTTCATCAGTTAGGCTATGCTGACTGGCCTCAGAGAGATTAGAAATCCTTGTGTCTTCACATTCCTATTGCTGCAGCTACGAATACTTGCTCCTTTTCCTTTGTGCTTGCCTGGGTTCTGTGGATCACACTCAGGTCATCATGCTTCTTCAGAATGCACTTTACCATCTATGTTTATGTAGATGTCTTTGGTATGTGCCAAAGAATGTTACAGCAGGGTCCCATTTATTTTTTATTTATTTAAAAGATTGTTGTTTGTATGTATATAGTTTCAGGGTTGACCATTCTGCATTGGATAACTCATAGTGGCGAGATATTACCTATAAAAAGCAAGTTCCCCCTCTCAAAGCTGTCATTTATTGTCTGTAGTTTTCTGTCTGAGGTTGGGCTCTTGGAATGATGTGTGTGTGTGTGTGTGTGTATGAGTGTGTGTGTGTATACCAAGGGCATACACATATGTGGTTGTGTATTCTCACATATATGTAATGATAATAATCAATGAAAAAGTTGCTATCAAATTGGGGGTCATGAGAGGGTTTTAGGGAAAACAGCTGGGAGTCTGGAAAAATGAACAGTATGGGGAAAGTGAGGTCATTCTAAGTGGGGTAAGATGAAATTTTATGTTAATTTTGATTTGTATTTTTTATAGCTAGTGTATATAAATATATACATGATTGTAATCAAATATATTATATATAGATATGTTTTTCATTTTGCACAGTTGTTTTATTGTTTTTTTCATTTTTTTCTTATATGCACTACTTTTCTTTCTCCCACTAGTTCTCCCAGTCCTCCCCCAGCACCTTTATTGCTCCCCCTTCAGACGCCATAGAAGGCATAGAATCCCAAAGTGAGTAAATTTCATCTGGCATATTCAGTTGAGTTAGGAATGAGTCCCTCCCCCAAGTATCAACTGAGAGAGTTCTCTTTCCAAGAGGCATAAGCTTCAAGAAGTCAGTTCATAGACCTGGGAAAGACTCTGGTCTGATTTCCAGAGGCTCCATATTCTACACATGCCTTTCCGTTGTCATCTACGTTCAGAGGGTCTAGATTTGATCCATGAAGGTCTGTCAGCTGTTATTTCAGACTCTGTGATCTCCTGACATCATGGGACCGCCTACTCCATGGGTGTCCCCATTGTGATCCTGAGCCCTTTGCTCATGTAATCTCTCCTTTCTCCCCTCAGCTAGACCAGTAGCTCAGCCTGGTGTTTAGATATGAATTCCTGCACCTGCCTCCACCATGTGCTTGATGGTGGTTCAATAATGGCAATTAGTGTAGTCACTCCTCAGCTCTACCATATCATCCTTTCATATTCTTTTTGCACACATCACCTCCCACATGATCAAAATTTTCTCAGCTGATTTTCTCTACTTTCCCTTCCTAGAGACATCTATGGATGTCCTTCTTAACTTTCTCCTATTACCTAGCTGCTGGGAAAGGTGTGGATTGTAGCCTAATATTCTTTTCATTACAACTAAAATCCACTTATGAGTGAATACATACCCACCGGGACTGTGTTTCTGGGCTGTGTTACCTCACTTACAATGATACTTTCCAGATGCATCAATTTGCCTGCCAATTTAAAGATGTCATTGTTTTTTTTTACTGCTGAATAAAACAAGTTACAAAATTGTGTATATGTACCACAATTTAAAAATCCTTTCTTCAGTTGAAGTGCATCTAGGTTGTTTCCATGTTCTGGCTATTACAAATAATGCTGCTATGAATATAGTTGAGCTAATATCCTTAGGGTAAAAGTCTGTAATTCTTTGGTCCATGCCCAACAGTGGTAATTTTTTTCAGGAACTGTTATACTGATTTCCAAAGAAGCTGTACATGTTTACACTCCCACCAATCATGGAGCAGTGTTCTCTTGTTTCTTATCGCCTCCAGCATAGGTTATTACCTGTTTTTGATCTTATCCATTCTGACAGTTGTAAGATGGTGTTTCAGAGTTGTTTAATTTACATTTTTCTGATGGATAAAGTTGTTGAGCAGTTCTTAATTGTCCTTTAGCCACTAGGAGTTCTTCTGTTGAACATTTTCTATTTAGCTGTGCAACCATTTTCCAATTGAGTTCTTTGTTTTTTGAACCCTAGGTTTTGGAGTTCTTTGCATATTTCAGAAATCAGTCTTCTGTCAGATGTCAAGTTGTTTAAGATCTTTTCCCATTTTGTAAGTTATTGTCTTGTTCTATTGACCATGTCCTTTGCATTATAGAAGCTTCTCAGTTTCAGAAGTTTCCATTTAGTAATTGTTGCACTCAGTGTCTGTGCTACTGGTATTATATTTAGCCAGTGGTCTCCTGTGACAATGTGTTCAGGGTATTCCCCACATGTTTTTCTATCAGGATAAGTGTAACTGGGCTTACGTTGAGGTCTTTGACACAATGGTTTTGAATTATGTGTAGAATAATAAATATGAATCTGTTTGCATTTTTTTACCATCACCAGTTGGTGAAGATGTTTTTGTTTCCATTGTATATTTTTAGCCTCTGTCATAAATCAGATGCTCATAAGTGTGAAGATTAATGTTGGGGTCTTTGATTTGATTCCATTGATCCATATTCTCTTTGTATGCCAGTACCATACTGTTTTTATTACTGTAGCTCTCTAGTATATCTTGAACTCAGGGATGGTGATCAATTTCTATTATCTATGCAGAATGTTTTGGCAATCCAAGCTTTCCTGTTTTCCATGTGCAGTTGAGTATTGTTCTTTCAAGGTCTGTGAAGAATTTTGTGGGGATTTTGATGGGGATTGCGTTGAATTTGTTGGTTACTTTTGGTAAGATTGCATTTTTATTATGTTGTTCTTACCTATTCAGGAGCATGAGAGATCTTTCCATTTTCTGATATCTTTTTCAATTTTTTTTCAATGACTCAAAGTTCTCATCATACAGGTCTGTCACTATTTTCGATTGTGTTATGCCAAAATGTTTAATGCTATTTTCAGCTCTTATTAAGGGTGACATTTCCCTAATATTTTTCATCCCTTCTATTTTTTTGTGCACAGGATGGCTATTGATTTTTTTGAGTTATTCTTGTATCCTTTTAGGTTGCTGAATGTGTTTATGAGCTGTAGGAGTTTCCTGGTAGAATTCTGAGGCCCCTTATGTATATGATCAGAACATCTGCAAATAGAAAAAGTCTGACTTTTTTCTTTCCAATTTGTTTCCCCTTGATGTCCTTCTGTTGGATTTCCATTTTTGAGTGTTTTGAGTATTATGGTGGCCTACTAGAAAGTATTTGGTTATATTCTTTCTGTTTCTATTGTGTAAAAATCTTTGAGATGTATTTGTATTTTTTTTGAAAATATGGCAGAATTCTGTAACCATCTTACCTGGGTCCATTTTTAATAGCATCTTCTATATCTTTGGGGGGTACAGGTCTATTTAGGTAATTTATCTGATCCTGATTAAATTTTGATATGTGGTATATAACTAGGATGCTGTCCATTTCTTTTAGGGTTTTTAGTTTGGTGGAGTAAAGGTGTTTGAAGTATGTTCCAGTGATTCTTGGATTTCCTGGGTATCTGTTGTTATGGCCCCCTCTTTTTTTCTCATTCTGTTAATTTGAATGCTCTTTTTCTTTTCGTTTTTTTTTTTGGGTTAGTTTGCATAAGAGTTAGTCATTCTTGTTAACTTTCTCTAAGAACCTACTCTGATTCATTGATTCTTTGTACTGTTCTCTTTGTTTCAATTGTATTAATTTCAGACCTGAGTTTGATTATTTCCTGCCTTCTACTCCTTCTATGTAACTTTGCTTTTAATCAGTTGTGCCATTAGGTCTCTTGTGTAAGATTTCTCCAAGTTTCTTATGTAGGCACCTGGTGCTGTGAATTTTCCTCATAGCACTGCTATCACTGTGCCCCATAAGTTTGGGTAAGTTTGACTATTTGATATAACCTGTTCTGGCTTTGTCTGTCTTCAGAAGCCTCTCTTTGTCCAATCTAGGCTCTTGGTTCACTTCCATGTAACATACTCTGTGTTAGAATAAGCTGTTTGTATAATAAAAGCTGGCTACCTTTATTTCTCAGGGATTTCATCTTGGTCCACTCTAAGCCCTTGGTCCAGAAAAACTCTTTATCTAATAGGTTCTGGTGAATTGTGAATCTCAGGTACTCTTCTTTATCCAATATGTGCTGACAATCTGTGTGTTTCAGTTAGCCACCCTTGGTCTAATAGGTGCTGAGAAACTGTGGGTCTCAGGTGGCTACTCTCGATCCAATAGGTGCTGGTAAATTGTGGGTCTCAGGTAGCACTTGAGGTTACCAGCTGATGGAGGTGGTTCTGGGTTAGGACAGGATTTGTAAACAGGGTTCTCCAGAAATCTGGATTTTACTGGGATGTTCTGGGCTGTGAGGTTTTCCCTCCTGGCCTGGATTTAGGTCAGATATGAGATTCATGTAGATATTTTAGTTCAATTTTTACCATAGAATATATTTTGATGATGTTTTTTCTTTTGTCAGACAATCTCAGATCCTCCTCACCCCTCTCCAGAATTTCTTAAGTCAGTGTTATATTTATATTATTTCCACCACTCACTCTTTCCCCCCCAACACTTTCCATGTGTCCTCTACAGCTCCATCTGAGGAGGCAGGAATTCCAGTAATTATTACTTGTAATATGTAATATAAAGGATTAATATCTATTAGGAGACATTTTAACACTCACAGATAGAAATTAAACCTTAAGGCAATTCTTAAAGGTAAAATAATCCTGGAGAAAGATGCTGATCTAATTTCTATAAAGGAGAAAACAAAACAGGTTTATCAAGCTCCCAGCAGCTCTTTCTAATGGGGATGGTCACACCTCATTCAAGCTCCCAAAACTTTAAAGTCATGCCTTCCAACCTTAAGAGCTAATACTTAAATTCCACCACACATGGCCTTGTCTTCTTCAGTTATTGTTGATAAACCTGCTCATTGTGTTTTTGTTTTTTATTATTGGATTTTTTTGAGTTGTACTGGCTTCCCTAGAGGTCGTTCTGTAGAGCAGGCTGGTTTCCAACTCTCAACGATCCACTTTCCTCTGCTTCCTCAGTGCTGGGATCGAGTGTGTGCTATCACTGCCCAGATGTTCATTGACCTATTGTATTCTGTATTTGAGATCTGTCCATTCACCAGAGGAGCCCATTCACTGGATGGGCTGCTTTATATCTTTAACTCTTAGTGTTCTTTTAACTTTATATATTCCTTATATATCCCTGATCAGCTGTAATAGTTATCAGCGATTTTTTCTTATTCTTGGGTCTTTCTCTTCACCTGATTTACTTTCCTTCCCTGTAAAGATGCATTCAGGGCACTTGTGTTTCCATAAACTTACACATTTCAAAAGCTCACACTGCTCTCCACTGAGCTCTTTCTCTCTGTCTGCCTCCTGCTCATGAATCAGATGTGACCACTCAGTTACTGCTCTGTTGTTGTGTCTTCATGGTTTTGGACACATAATACATCTTGATTGTAGTGCTGTCTGATTTTTTACAACACTGAGCTCCATATTTAAAGCTTTTCCTTATAAATTGGGTAGTCTTGGCATCTCATCACATCAATGTTGCTTTTATTCTCCCTGGTGTATAATAAAAACCCAGAGTTGGGCATGGGGGAAAATCTAGAATATAAGAGACAGGAAACAAACCATAGCCAGTTCTCAGGTCCCAATGGGTAAGTGCTATCTTCAGAAGTCCTCAGCCTATCTGGTCCCTTCTATAGAATGGTTGAATTTCTGCCTTCTCCTGCCTTCTATTTCTTTTCCTCCCCAGATATTTTACTTCCTAATCAACTCTATATCATAATCCTAGAGTTAGGATTAAATGTGTGAGCTACCACAGCCTGCCTGTTAGGTCTGAGCTCATTGAATCCAGTAGGATCTGTGTCTCATGAGTGACGGGATTAAAGGGATTTGTCACCATTTATGACCTCCGTAGTTTTTTGTGTGATTCTGTCCTTTGATATTCTGAACAATCTTATTAAATATAAATTATATCACCACAGTGTAATAGAAAAGCAGCAAAGACCCCAGGGAAACAGAAGCCACTTTTCTTCATTGTATATTTGGTACAACTGCCTCTCTTTTACTGCTTTCTGGCTTTTCCTCACCCTTGGGAAAACAAAGGAGACATTTCAGACCATGGGATTTGATTTGCTTTTCTCATTTGGCATCAGGTTATTGAACAACTGCTTCAGAGCTGTCCTAGAAATGACTCTTTAATCAAGACTGTAACAACATCAAGATCAATGAGCACACTAGCAGGAAGGGCAACAATTTTTCAGGATTGTATTCCTAGGTAGAGATTTCTAATAATAATTCCCAGCAGTAATTATTGCTGGGAGAGAGAGTTGAGTTCCTCCCAGAGATGGTTCCCCTTACTGGTTGCCTAATGTACAGTGGTCTTCACTGAAATATTATATAAGCAAATAACAGAAGCAGAATGAGCATATTTTACCTGTTTATTTTGGTGCATGTATGGATATACAAACACAATGTGTCTACCTAATAATAAAAATAGGAAAATCAGTTATCAACTTGAGGATATATGTGCGGGGCTATGAGAGGGAGAGGTTTGAGCAAAGATATTTTGGAGGAACTGGAGTGAGGAAAATAAATGGAGAAAGGGATGCAATTCCGTGTCAAATAAAAATATTAAACAGTAAGGTTGCTGATAATTAGGGTTGGAACTTCTCATATTAATAAGGCACACAATCCCACATCAGATTCAGTCCTCTGGCTCTTAAAACCTTTTAGTACCCCTTCATTGATGTTCCTAAGCCTTATGTTCAGAAGTTGTCTTGTACCTACATTCATTGTGAATGAGCTTCACTCCTCTGCATTTGATTGGTTTTGTGGTTTTCTGTAATGGTCACCATTGATGGAAGAAGAAATTTCCTTGATGAAGAGAGAGGACTGCACTTAGGCTTCTGCCCTACACAAAGAGCTATAGGCAAGTAAGGAATGTCAGGAGTGTTAGATGTAGTCATCCTCAGGAAAGAGCACACCAAATGATTATTTACTACCAAAAGGTCAGCCTTGGAAACACATGTAAGGTATCATTATAGAGACTGAGCAAGTAATATTTATGCATTTATGGAAACATGCACTCACATACATGCATACATACACACATGCACATATATGCACACATATACACACATACATAAATACATGCATATATCCAAAACATATATATACACATACATATATACACAAGTACATACATATATGCACACAGCTACATATAAACATACATACATACATACAAACATGCACACATACACACATATATACCCATTCGTACATACTTACATACACACACATACACAAACACACATATTTACATAGGTCCATACATACATGCAAGCACACATACATACCTACACACGTACATGCATGCATAAATAAATACACATATACATAAACCACACACATCCATATATACATGTGTATATAAATACATATGTACATACATTCATACACACATACATAAATACACACATACATACATGCATACACAAATACACACATACATAATCCACACATCCATATATACATATGTATATAAATACATATGTACAGACATATATGCATATATACATACGTAATGCATACACACATATGCAACAATAGTCAATGGAAAAAGAGGCCATAAATTTGACAGGGACTAAGCAGAGGCATATACAAGATGGTTTAGAGGAGGAAAAGAAATGGAGGAAATGATGCAATTACATCATAATTTCAAAAAAAAAGAAACAATTAAAACATAGTGTAACAATGAGACAAACCTGGCTGACTCAGCTACAGCTATGGTCCAAGTCCATTTATTGGATAACTGTCACTATCACCATAAAAGTGTCATCTCCACAGCAGTATTTGAGGTAGGTAATAGTCAGGATAGGGAAATTGTTTATTTATTTGTACAATGGTTAAAAGACATTCCTTAAAACAGAACACTCCACAAAATACATAATCCAAACCCCCAATGGAACTTTAAAGTTTTGATTAAAATTATTTTGGTAGTGGAAAGTTAACAAGTGGAATATTTTTCAAAATGTTGAAAATATATTCATTTTTCTAAAGTGTCATAGATAGAGTATGTAATAAATGTTAAAATAATTAAAATTATGTACACAGGGTTGTATTCAAGAAAAATGTCAACGACATCAATTTTAATAGTGTTAAGAATGTCTGAATTTAATAAAGTTCTACCAGTATTCAGGTCCTCATTCCAAGTTCTTATCCCATGGAAATTGTTAGGACAATTTTGTTGTAAGGATGAGAAACGTGGGTTTTAGTTCATCCATGGGGGGACCTTTGAAAACAGGTCATTCTCACTATACGACAAGAGGACATGAATCGCAAAATAAGCTTATTATTCTCCATGAGTAAAAAGGGGGAAATAATTGGGTAGCATATTGTCAAAATTACATTAATTACTTCCACTCTTGGAAGGTTTGTTTGTGCATAAAAACCATAAAGGATGATGAAGTTGTTCACCAAATAAAAGAACACAAAACAGCTCACCAGCAACAAGATGCTGTGAGTGGCTTTGTGTTCAGGAGAGGGATGACTGGAGAGGCTTGTGCTTCGAAAATGCTGGGCTCTCTTGCGGTGTCTGTAAAGAAGAGTCACCATGTAAAGGCTGGTCCACATCATGATGGTCATAAAGACGATGTCTGTTATAATGATAACACTCAGGAGTAATCCTGGATTGGGGTACTCAGGTGATTTCATTTTACAGTAAGCATGAGAATATCCTTGATAAGTACCAGTGTGATTGATTTTTGCTGTTACAGTTTCAATGACACGCACATATAAGAGCAGGTTAATGAGCCAGGATAACAGGAAGGCACGGAAAGTAAAAGTATAGCGTTTGGGCTTGAGCCATGCCCACATAGAATTACTGGGAGTGATGGTGATGGCCTGGAATGTGCTTAGAATAGAGGTGGTGCAGATGGACAGACCCCGGGCAACTCTGAATACATATAAAAGTGTTTTACAACCAATGTCATCCAGAAAGTTGGGTACTTCAAAGGATGACGCAATATGTGCTGTCATAACAAATGTGATTGTGAAAATATTGACTATTGTCAGGTGCATGAAAATGGGATCGATAGGTTTGCTAAAGTGAGATTTGGCTAAGAAGCTGTTCACACATAGCATGAGGAATGAAAAGTTTCCTAAGACACCCACACAGAGCTGGGATATGTAGAAAACCCCCAAGATGGTGTTGCTTGGAAATATCATCTCAATGATGCTTTAGGTATTGTTAGACTTGTCAGGCCTTCATTGAATCCTAAGTGGATTGACTATGAAGCTAATTACATACTGATATTTTTGGAAAGTATACTGATCAATATTTTAGATGGAGAGAAGTTTGGAGAAATGTCAAACTTCTTTGTTTTTTAGGTTCAGATGTAGTAACTCTATGAACTACATTCCAGGAAGTCTTGAGAGCCTCAGAGGCCAGAAGGTGTTGCAGCAGATGGACTCAATACAAAAATCTCCTGTTTAATGTCATTATTAGCAGCAGAATCTGTTAATGACCTGAAAGGCAAATTTGAATGTTACACATTTTTTATTCAGAAGAAAATACTGTGTATTACAAAAACCCACTTGTAAACTCTGATCTTTCCCAAGAAGACTGTGTAAAGCAAGACAGTAACTTTTTTATTTAGACATCTTTAGAGTTTCATTGCATGTAAACACATCCAAGGTCTTTAAGTTTTCAAAAAAGGGACTACAGTGTTGAGTCCATGGTTAAGAGCCCAGCTGCTCTTCTAGAGGAACCAGGTTTGATTCCTTGTACTCACTTGTTAGCTCAGGACGGTTTGTAACTCTATAGTTTCAGAGAATCTGATGCATTCTCCTGGCCTTTGTGGGCCCCATACATGTACATACTGCACAAACATACATTTAGGAAAAGCATCTGTACAAACCACAGAAAGGATAAATAAAAATAAAGATTTCCACAAAGGTAGATTTTTAACTTTAGTCTTGAATCTAGCCCTTGGTTATAAAAATTAGCAAATTTCTGAAGAATTTTAGAGGCTTAACTCTTGTGTAGAGCTGCAGAATGTGAAGGGCCAGTTCTACTATATATGTTCCTGTGTTGAACACATTCTCAGGAAATATATTTTTCTGTCATATTATTTCTACTACTTTCAGGGAAATGAAGACCTGCAGATTATCATGTTGCATGAAATGAGACAGTTTCACACAGTTCAGCACTATATGTCTTCACATGTGAAATCTGGTAGAGACATTTATAAACCCAATAGGGAGACTCTTAGCCATTTTTAAAGACTGGAGGTTGGAGAGAGATCCAGAATGAACTATGGGAAGATATAATGAAAGTGACACTTATGCATGTATGTAAAACTCATAATAAAGTACATAAATATGGTGTGTATTTATCAATAAGACCTCATAAAGATTTAGTATATTAACAACAACACCAAATTGAACTAACCAGACAAAATGTAGGATTTTCCTATTATTTTTCAAATATATTGTATATCATTAGCAGAACATCACAATCCAGCTAAGAGTTAGTGCATCCACAATTTAAGAAGTACTCAAAAATGTCAGAGGTAATTAATGGGTGCAGTTATCCTGTGTAAATGCTGATGAGCACATATCTCCATTGCTCATAGAAACCTTAGACATTTATCTTTTACTAGATTGCTTATGCTGTATGAGTTCTAACACTAATGAAAGTGTAGACAGTTTAGGTAGAAAAAGATTGACTAAGGGTCTGGGGAGATGATGGCTTAGTGGTTAAGAACATTGACTTGGGTTCAGGTGGCAGCACCCACATGGCTGCTAATAGCCATCTGTATCTCCAGCGAAAAGGGATTTTGCCCTTGAAGCACTATACATATGGTGCACAGATATTCAGGCAAGCAAAACATTCATACACATAAAATATAGGAAATGACCAAGCAGTGGTAGCAACTTAAATAATCTCAATACTCATGAGGTAGATGGAAGAAGTTCTCAGAGTTAGGGGCAGACCTGGTACACAGAGTAAATTCTATGACTGTCTGGGCTGCATAAAGAAACCCTGTTTTGAATGAATAAATAAATAAGAAGGTAAACAAATAGATAAATAATTACATGAATAAGGAATAAATTTGACAGAGAGCAGAGAGAGAGATAGGGTTGGAGTTACAAGGGGAGTTGTCATGAGTTTGTGGTGGGTGTAAATAATCCAAATATGTTGGAGAAATGTATGAATATTTCAAGTAATAAATAAAAATAGTAGTAAATGTTATTCAATTAGCCAACAGAAGCATGTCACCTAAAACAAATGATGTCTCACAAGAAACTGATAAGAGAACAGAATTACTTATGTAAGCAATTCCATGTCATTTTTACAGTCAAGTTGTATCTTTTATCTTCTTTTAAAATTAAGTATATAATTTTAATTTTGAGATTATAAGATGATAATTCAATTCCCTTTCTCTTTCCTTCTTCCAAATCCTTCTAACATCTCTTTCTCTCTTTCAAATTTATGGTCCCTTACTTTAATTATTATGTACATTCATGTAACATCTGTCTGGAATTCCTAAGTACATACATACAAACTGCTCATTCTGTATCATGTTACTTCATGCCCATTCTCAGGGCTGACCGTTTGATAGTGGACAAGCAATTGACATGCTATTCTCTAGAGGAGACTATTCCTCTGACTCTGGGCAATCCTTGCATAGCCATGCCTTTAATTCCAGAACACTTAAATTTTTGGACAGAAATATTATGATACATAACACCATATATGCAAATTACAAAGAACACAATAAATTACTGCAATGAGGTATTTTAAGAAGTCTTGCAGTGTTCAACAAAATTAACAGGCATAAGAGCAATAGCATTTAAGAGTTCTGATGGAGACAAGGTATATTATGTTTTTAGACAGGGTCCCTTGTCTGTCTAGACTATGTGGATCAGACTGTCCCAAACAGACCTCTTTCTGCCTCCCAAGTGCTGTGGTTAGAGGCAGGGTACCCTCACCCAGCATCCAGACCATTTCTATCCTCAATCTGACAGCACAATCAGCATAATTACAGATCCTTCTCTCTCAGACACACAGAAAGTGAGTGATAAACATCGTTGAAAGCCATGGTCATTTTGTAGAAAAGTTTCATTTATGTAGTAATTATGAATTTTAGAGAAGTTACACAAGTATTTCTCAATACTCTGAAAACAAATATCACACACATATTAGGAATCACAGAATGAGAAACTCCATCATGAAAATGAGTACAGTATCTGTTACAGAAACATGTGTGGATAACAGATGAGAAATATGAAGTTTCAACGACATTAAAAGAGAAATGAAAAAGAGTCTTTTTAATAGAAAATTGAATTGAAAGATGAACATGGAGTAGTAAGCAACAGCCAAGAAAGAGACAGAAATTTACTGTCAGTGCTTCATAGAAATAGCATCAGGGTTAAAATGGTGTGGTAGAGCTGGGCAGAGTGGGGCACACCTTCAATCCCAGCATGGTGAGGTATAGGCTATTGGCCAGAACCTCTGTGAGCTTGACGCCTTCCTGGTCTACAAAATTCCAGGACAATCAGGGTTATATAGAGAAACACTGTCTCAAAAACACAGAACCATGCAAAATTATTGAGAGTAGTAAGTTCAAAACTGCAAATGTTTGTTACAGGGTTACTTTATAGTTACCTTTGCAGTGATTTTTGGAAATTTGAGTGAAAGGGCAATTTTCTGAGTTGGAACCTCTATTGCAATATTTTAGAATTATAGAAAGAAGTGCTGACACTCCTCAGAAAATTATCATTGTCTAGAAGAGATGATAGTAAATAAGTAAATAGATAAAGGATCAAAGTGGAGATATTATGGATTAAATTAAGAATTGTTAAGAAAATAAAAACATACAATTTAGTTAACTTGAAAGCCATGAGAAAATAATGTGAAAAAAGCAGTCCTAAGTCTAAGAAAGGGTAGACTGGGGATAAGGTGCAGGTCGGTCATCATACCTCTTTCTTGTTGAGGGCGCTGAGTCCTGGGAGCCTCACTTAGGACAGTGTGAATTCCACAGACATGAAGTGTCCTGGAAAGGCTGCCTAGCAGGAGCCATGACTAAATTAAGGACAGGATGACAGGAGTCTTCTTCCCAGTGGAAGTATCTGCTTGTCACCCATGGCGTCAATGACCTTGTTTACTGTACACCATTTGTGCACCCAAAGGATAACATTTCTGTCCCAGCTGCACTGTTAGTCTCAGATAACTTTATCAGGCTAACAGTGCAAATTCTATATCTGAAGATGAGTGTCTTCCGAAGATGAACTGTACCAGAAAGTAAACTTGAGGGTTGAGGAAGGCATTAAAAGTTTGAAGACAGTGGTGGGAATATTTGTAACTGGTTGAAGAATCTGGAACTCAGCAGGGCCACAGAGAATAGTTGAGGAGACACAATGGAGACACTGAGCCTTCTGCTCTCAAGGCATATTTTAGGATCCCATAGAGAAGCACACTTGGAGTTTTATTTTGATCATATAATAAGAGGATTAGTCGTTGTTGCATCACATGTTTTGCTGAAGAATAGTTTTACTGTAAGATTGTTCAGTTTTGCAAAACAGACACTAGCTAAACTGCCTTCCTAGTGGTGATTATCCTCATTGTGAAGTCGCCATTCAGCCTGGGTCAGAGAGCCTTCTTATCAGGGGTCTATGGTTAATACAGAGATTCATAAGCATTCAAATTGCTGATAAAACTGGCTATTAAGTTTGGATACTTTAATGCAATGTCTATTTCATCCTCTCCAAGTCCCAGGGAACACTGGGAAGAGAGCAACTAAGACTGTTAAGGTCCAGAGGATCAGAGCCATCAAGACCAGCTTACAATAAAGAGAGTAACTAAGGAGAGTTTGGCTGGGGAGAGTGGGTTCCTTTAATTTCAGTACTTGGGAAGCAAATCAGGCCTGTCTTTGAGTATGAAAGTAGCATGGCTTATATAGCAAGTTCAAGGGCAGCCAATGCTGGATTCACCATAAGCCTGAGAGCATCCATGACCACATCAGTGGAATTAGTTTTATGTCTGTGTGGAATATTCATTTACACTGTGTGACTATATATTATTATAACTAGTTTAATAAGCAAACTCCAATAGTTTAACAGGATAAACTTAGATGTGAGAGCCAAACTGAAATTTTTGGTAGAAGGAAGGTTGGAATCTGGAGTTCAAGGAGACAGAGAGAGAAGCAAGATGGGCATGCCATACTGAGAAAAGGCACCACATTCCCTGGCAAAGCATAAATAAGAAATATGGGTTAATTTAAAGCAAAGAGTTTGCTGGGACCAAGTCTGAGATATTGGCCAATCACTTAGAATTAATATTAAGTTTATGATTGGTTATTTGGGAGCCGGTATGAGGCTAGGGAAACTTCACCTATTGGTCTGTGTATTCACATGCTCATTTGTGCATAGGCAGCTGGGGGCCGGATATCAACTTTGGTATCTTTCCTCATAAAGTTGTTTTAATGTTTGTTGAATTTTTTTTAATATAGCGTTATCTGTGTAGCTTTGAATTCTGTCCTGAAACTATATTTTTAGACCATGGGGGCCTCAAACTCATAGAGATCTACTTGCCTCTTTCTGCCTAATTGTGGGATTAATGACATGGGCCACCACTGCCAAGCTATTTATTTTGTCAAAGAAAATATTTTATTTATTTATTTTCATTATGCATTCAGTGCTTAGACTGCAGGTATGCTCTCTTGCCAGAGGAGTGAACAAGATATCATTAAATATGTTTATGAGCCACCTTTTGGTTCCTGGGAATTGTACTCAGGACCTGTGGAAGACGAGTCATGCTCTTAACTGTAGTACGAGGATTCTGGCCCAGACTTTCAGGCCTATCCTCAAAGTTTAGGTCCGCACCTCTGCATACCTGCAGTCCTGCAGACTCGCAGTCCCGCAGTCCCACAGTCCTACAGAGACACACAGACACTTTCATTAGATTTTGGCTGATCAGCCTCAGGTCCAGGCATATCACTTGCTAGCTCTCTACCCTTCCTCTAACCCATGTCTCTTGTTCAGCCATGGGGCTCAGTACCTTTCCTTAGGGCATCATAGTTGTCCTCTGCTTCTTCTGGTCCTCTCTCTGGAATTCCCTCTGGTGTTCTGTTCTGGCATCCTCTTCTCAGAGATTTTCTTAGTCTGGTAGCCCCGCCTACACTTCCTGCCTGCCTTTGGCCAATCAGCTCTTTTTATTAAACCAGTATGCAGGGCAATCATTTACCCTGAAAGAACACTAATCCCCTACAGTTTTTCATGTATTCAACTGTTTCTGCATTTCTGGGATGAAGCCTACTTGATCATGGTGGATAATTGCTGACATTTTTTCAATTAAGTTTGCCAGTATTTTATTACTTTTGTGCCAGTGTTCAAGAGGGAGATATTTCTTTATTTCTCTTTCTTTGTTGCACCTTTGAGTGTCTTGGGTTTTATGGTGGCCTACTATAAAGTATTTGGTTATATTCTTTCTGTTTCTATTGTGTAGAAAACTTTGAGAAGTATTTGTATTTTTTTTTGAAAATATGGCATAATTCTATAACCATCTTACCTGGGTCCATTTTTAATAGCATCTTCTATATCTTTGTGGGCGTACTGGTCTATTTAGGTAATTTATCTAATCCTGATTAAATTTTGATATGTGGTATATGTCTAGGATGCTGTCTATTTCTTTTAGGGTTTTTAATTTGGTGGAGTAAAGGTGTTTGAAGTATGTTCCAGTGATTCTTGGATTTCCTGGGTGTCTGTTGTTATGGCCCCTCTTTTTTTCTCATTCTGTTAATTTGAATGCTCTTTTTCTTTTTTGGGGGGTTAGTTTGCATAAGGGTTAGTCATTCTTGTTAACTTTCTCTAAGAACCTACTCTGATTCATTGATTCTTTGTACTGTTCCATTTGTTTCAATTGTATTAATTTCAGTCCTGAGTTTGATTATTTCCTACCTTCTACTCCTATGTAAGTTTGCTTTTAATCAGTTGTGCCATTAGGTCTCTTGTGTAAGATTTCTCCAAGTTTCTTATGTAGGCACCTAGTGCTGTGAATTTTCGTCATAGCAGTGCTATCACTGTGCCCCATAAGTTTGGGGATGTTGTGATTCCGTGTCATTAAATTCTAGGAAGTTTTTATTTCTTTTTTTTTTTTTTTACTTCTTTGCTCCAAAGGTGCTTTAAATGGGAAATGTTCTGTTTCTATGAATTTGTAGGCTTTCTGTATTTGTGTTATTTTTCTGTGGTGGTCTGATAGGATACAAGGAATTATTCCCTCTGTTTGTATCTGTTCATATTTTCCTTATGACATAGTATGTGTTCAATTTTCAAGACAATTTCATGAGGTGCTGATAATAAGGTCTATTTTTTTATGTTTGTGTGCATTTTTGATAATCTATCAAGTCTTTTTGAGTCATAGCATCTATTAGTTCCCTCATTTCTCCATTGAGTTTCTGTCTTGTAGTACTATTCATTGGTGAGAGTGGGATATTTAAGTCTCTCACTATTATTGCGAGGGTCTAATGTGAGTATTAGGCTTTAGTGGTGTTTCTTTTACATATGTAGTGGTCTTGTGTTGCTGAATAAAAGTCCAGGATTGATTCTACATATTGCTAATTTTTTTTCCTGAGATGAATACGTAATGGCTATCCTAATTGTTTTGATTGATTTGTTTGAAGTCCATTGTGCTAGATACTAGAATAGCTACAATAGCTTATTTCTTAATTCTATTTGATTGGAAATTCTTTTCCCAACCCTTTACTCTGAGTCAGTGTATGTCTTTGATGTTGAGGTGTGTCTTTTGTATGCAGCAGGACCGGTTTGGTTTTTTTTTTTTAAATTTGTTGTGTTAGGGTGTGTAGGTGAATTGAGCTTATTGATATAAGGGATATTAATGATCAGAGATGGTTATTTCCTGTTAATTTTGGTGGTTTTCTTCTGTGGGATTCTGTATTGCTAGTGACTTTGTGGTTGAATCTAGCCTCCTTTGTTTGGAATTCTTTCCTACAGTGTTTTCAGTAGTGGTGGATTTATGGGTTGTTATTGTGTAAAAGTCGGTTTTTTTGGTGTGAAATATCTTATTTCCTCCATCTATAATGTCGATGGCTTTGCTGGGTTTAGTAGTCTGGCCTGCCAACTGTGATTTCTTAGTATCTTTATAACATCTGACCAGGAGCTTCTTGCTTTCACTGTTTCCATAAGTAATCTGGTTTTATTCTTCTGAGTCTCCCTGTTTAAGTTATTAGCAGCTCTTAATATTTGTGCTTTATTCTGTAGGTTTAGTGTCTTGATTATATGTGGTAAGCAACCTTTTTGTGGTTTCTAGTCTACTTGGTGATCTTTCAAGTTTTTTTTATATGTGTATAGGCATTTCCTTCTTTAGATTGGATAATTTTGGTTTTGTCAAATAAAATTTTTGTGCCTTTTAGCAGGTATTCTCCTTCCTCAATTTCAGTTAATCATAGGTTTGGGTTTTTCATGTTGTCCCATATTTTCTGGATGTTTTTATTTATGACTTTTTAGGTTTTGATGCTTACTTCGACTGACACATCTATTTTCACTACTGAATCTTCCACATTATTGATTCTCTCTCTTGCATTTTCCTGTCATGCTGGCATCTGTAGTTCCAGTTTTTTCTTCAGATTTTCAATTTCATGCATTCCCTCAGCTACTGTCTTCTTTAATGCTTCCATTTCAATTTTTAAATCTTAAAATGTTTCCTTCACCTGTTTAATTTTTTTCTGTGTTTTCATTATTTTCTTTAGGGATTTATTGATCTCTTTCAAACTTTTTGTTTGTTCTTCTCCCCATTTCGTTACTGGCTTAAAAATTTTTATTTATTTATTTTGCATTATTTCATTTAAGGATTTTATTTTCAAAGCTATTTCCTATTGGTCTTCTACAGTGACATGATCTAATCTTGTTATTTTAGAACCACCAGATTCTAGTGGTGCCATGTTGTTCTCAATGTTCATATATATATTCTTGCACTGGAATCTGCCTATTTCTTCCTCTTAACACTTTAGGATGTACCTGTATCTCAGGAAGCTGATTTGGTATAACTTGTTCTGGCTTTGTCTGTCTTCAGAAGCCTCCCTTTGTCCAATCTAGGCTCTTGGTTCACTTCAAAGTAACGTATTCTGTGTTAGAATAAGCTGTTCTTATAATAAAAGCTGGCTGACTTTATTTCTCAGGGATTTCATCTTGGTCCACTCTAAGCCCTTGGTCCAGAAAGAGCTCTTGATTTAATAGGTTCTGGTGAATTGTGAATCTCAGGCACTCCTCTTTATCCAATATGTGCTGACAATCTGTGTGTTTCAGTTAGCCACCCTTGATCTAATAGGTGCTGAGAAACTGTGGGTCTCAGGAGGCTACTCTCGATCCAATAGGTGCTGGTGAATTGTGGGTCTCAGGTAGCATTTGAGGTTACCAGCTGATGGAGTTGGTTCTGGGTTAGGACAGGATTTGTAGACAGGGTTGTCTAGCAAACTGGATTTTACTGGGATGTTCTGGGCTGTGAGGTTTTCCCTCCTGGCCTGGATTTAGGGCAGATATGAGATTCATATAGATATTTTAACTCAATTTTTATCACAGGATGTATTTTAATTATGTTTTTTCTTTTGTCAGATAATCTCAGATCCTCCTCACCTCTCTCCAGAATTTTTAAATCAGTGCTATGTTTATATTATTTCCACTTCTCACTCTTTCCCCCCAACACTTTCCATGTTTCCTCTACAGCTCCATATGAGGAGCCAGGAATTGCAGTAATTATTATTTGTAATATGTAATATAAAGGATTATTATTTATTAGGAGATATTTTAACTCTCACAGATAGAAATGAAACCTCAAGGCCATTCTTAAAGGTAAAATGATCCTGGAGAAAGATGCTGATCTAATTTCTATAAAGGAGAAAACAAAACAGGTTTATCAAGCTCCCAGCAGCTCTTTCTAATGGGGATAGTCACACCTCATTCAAGCTCCCAAAACTTTAAAGTCATGCCTTCCAACCTTAAGAGCTAATACTTAAATTCCACCACACATGGCCTTGTCTTCTTCAGTTATTGTTGATAAACCTGCTCATTGTGTTTTTGTTTTTTATTATTGGATTTTTTGAGTTGTACTGGCTTTCCTAGAGGTCGTTCTGTAGAGCAGGCTGGTTTACAACTCTCAAAGATCCACTTTTTTCTGCCTCCTCTGTGCTGGGATCGAGTGTGTACTATCACTGCCCAGATGTTCATTGACCTATTGTATCTGCATTTGAGACCTGTCCATTCACTAGAGGAGCCCATTCACTGGTTGGGCTGCTTTATTTCTTTAACTCTTAGAGTTCTTTAAACTTTATATATTCCTTATATATCCCTGATCAGTTGTTATAGTTATCTGCGATTTTGTCTTATTTTTGAGTCTTTCTCTTCACCTGATTTACTTTCCTTCCCGGTAAAGATGCATTCAGGGCACTTGTGTTTCTGTAAACTTTCACATTTCAAAAGCTCACACTGCTCTCCACTGAGCTCTTTCTCTCTGTCTACCTCCTGCTCATGAATCAGAAGTGACCACTCAGTCACTGCTCTGTTGTTGTGTCTTCATGTTTTTGGACACATAATACATCTTGATTGTAGTGCTGTCTGATTATTTACAACACTGAGCTCCGTATTTAAAGCTTTTCCTTATAAATTGGCTAGTCTTGGCATCTCATAGCATCAATATTGCTTGCATTCTACTTGGTTTATAATAAAAACCCAGAGTCGGGCATGGGGGAAAATCTGGAATATCAGAGAAGGAAACAAACTACAGCCAGTTCTCATCATCCAGTTCTCAGGTCCCAATAGGTAAGTGCTATCTTCAGAAGTCCTCAGCCTAACTGGTCCCTTCTATAGAATGGCTGAATTTCTGCCTTCTCCTGCCTTGTATTTCTTTTCCTCCTCAGATATTTTACTTCCTAATGAACTCTATTTAATAATCCTAGAGTTAGGATTAAATGTGTGAGCTACCACAGCCTGCCTGTTAGGTCTGAATTCATTGAATCTAGTAGGATCTTTGTCTCCTGAGTGATGGGATTAAAGGCATGGGTCACCATTTTATGACCTCCCTAGTTTTTTTGTGTGATTCTGTCTTCTGATATTCTGAAAAATTTTATTAAATATAAGTTATATCACCACAGTGTAATAGAAAAGCAGCAAAGACCCCAGGGAAACAGAAGCCACTTTTCTACATTGCATGTTTGGTACAACTGCCTCTCTTTGATTGCTTTCTGGCTTTTCCTCACCCTTGGGAAAACAAAGGAGACATTTCAGCCCATGGGATTTGATTTGCTTTTCTCATTTGGCATCATGTTATTGAACAAGTGCTTCAGAGCTTTCCTAGAAATGACTCCTTAATCAAGACTGTAACAACATCAACATCCATGGGCACACAGGAAGGGCAACAGTTTTTCAGGATTTTATTCCTAGATAAAGATTTCTAATAATAATTCCCAGCAGTAATGGCTGCCGGGAGAGAGAGAATTAGTTTCTCTCAGAGATAAATCCTGTTATTGGTTGTCTAATACACAGTGGTCAGTACTGAAATATTATATAACCAAATAACAAAAGCAGAATAGCATATTGTATCTGTATATATTGGTGCATGTATGGATATAAAAACACAATATGTCTACGTAGTAATAATAATAGGAAAAGTGGTTATTAACTTGAGGGTATATGTGTGGGGATATGAGAGGGAGAGGTCTGAGCAAAGGTATTTGGGAGGAGCTGGAGGGAGGAAATAAATGGAGAAATAGATGTAATTCCGTGCCTAATAAAAATATTCAACAGTGTAGTTTCTGGTACATTATGGTTGCAACTTCTGATATTAGTAAGGCACACAATCCCACATCTCCTCTGGCTCTTAAAACCTTTTACTTCCCTTCATTGATGTTACTGGAGTCTTAGGTGCAGAAGTTGTCTTGTACATACATTCATTGGGACTGAACTTCACTCTTCAGCATTTTGATTGGTTTTGTGGTTTTCTGTAATGGTCTCCACTGATGCAAAGAGAAATTTCCTTGATGCAGAGAGAGGACTTCACCTAGGAGGCTTCAGCCATACACGAAGGACTATAGGTAAGTAAGAAATGTCAGGAGTGAAGATATAGTCGTCCTCAGGATAGAGAACACCAAATGATTATTCAATACCAAAAGGTCAGCCTTGGAAACACATGTAAGGTATCATTATAGAGACTGAGCAGGTAATATTTATGTATTTATGGAAACATACACTCACATACATACATGCATGCACATATATGCACACATATACACACATGCATAAATACATGCATATATCAAAAATATATACACACATACATATATACACATGAACACAGCTACATATATACATACACACATATTTACAAACATGCATACATACAATACATATACCCATACATACATACTTGCATACACACACATACATACACAAACACACATACTTACATAGATCCATATATACATGCAAACACACATACATACATACAAACATACATGCAAGCCTACACAAATACAACACATATACATAATCCACACACATCCATATATACACATGTATATAAATACATATGTACATACATATGTGCATATATACACACATAATGCATACACACATTTGCAACAATAATCAATGGAAAAAGATGCCATGAATTTGACATGGACGAAGCAGAGTCAGGATTGTTTGGGGTAGGAAAAGAAATGGAGGAAATGATGCAATTACATCATAACTTCAAAAAAGAAACAATTAAAACATAGTGTAACAATGAGACAAACCTGGCTGACTCAACTACGGCTATGGTCCAAGTCCATTTATTGGATAACTGTCACTATCACCATAAAAGTGTCATCTCCACAGCAGTATTTGAGGTATGTAATAGTCAGGGTAGGGAAATTGTTTATTTGTACAATGGTTAAAAGACATTCCTTAGAACAGAACACTCCACAAACTACATAATCTAAACCCCTAATGGAACTTTAAAGTTTTGATTAAAATTATTTCAGGAGTGGAAAGATAACAAGTGAAATATTGTTCAAAATGCTGATCATACATTCATTTTTCCAAAGAGTCATAGTTTGAGTAGGTAATAAATGTTAAAATAATTAAAATTATGTACCCAGGGTTGTATTCAAGAAAAATGTCAACTACATCAATTTTAATAGTGTAAAGAATGTCTGAATTGTAATAAAGTTATATCAGTATTCAAGGTCTCACTCCAAGTTTTTATCTCATGGAAATTGTTAAGACAATTTTGTTGTAAGGATGTGAAATGTGGGTTTCAGTTCAGCCATGGGGGGATCTTTGAAAACAGGTCATTCTCACTGTACGAAAAGAAGACGTGAATTGCAAAATAAGCTTATTATTCTTCATGAGTAAAAAGGGGGAAAGAGTTGGATAGCATGTTGTCAAAATTACATTAATTACATCCCCTCTTGGAAGTTTTGTTTGAGCATAAAAACCATAGAGGATGATGAAGCTGTTCAACAAATAAAAGAACACAAAACAGCTCACCAGCAACAAGATGCTGTGAGTGGCTTTGTTTTCAGGAGAGGGCTGACTGGAGAGGCTTGGGCTTCGGAAATGCTGGGCTCTCTTGTGGTGTCTGTAAAGAAGAGTCACCATGTAAAGGCTGGTCCACATCATGAGGGTCAGAAAGACAATGTCAGCTATAGTAATAAGACTCAGGAATAATCCTGGATTGGGGTACTCAGTTGGTTTCATTTTACAGTAAGCATGAAAGTACCTTTGATAAGCACCAGTGTGATTGATTTTTGCTGTTACAGTTTCAATGACATGCACATATATGAGCAGGTTAATGAGCCAGGACAACAGAAACGCACAAAAAGTAAATGTATAGAGTTTGGGCTTGAGGCATGCCCACATAGAATTACTGGGAGTGATGGTGATGGCCTGGAATGTGCTTAGAATAGAGGTGGTGCAGATGGACAGACCTCGGGCAACTCTGAATACATATAAAACTGCTTTACAACCAATGTCATCCAGAAACTTGGGTACTTCGAAGGATGACACAATATGTGACATCATAGCAAATATGATTGTGAAAATATTGACTATCATCAGGTGCATGAAAATGGTATCGATAGGTCTGCTAAAGTGAGATTTGACTAAGAAGCTGTACACACACAGCATGAAGAACAAGAAGTTTCCTATGACACCCACACAGAGCTGGGATATGTAGAAAACCCTCAAGATGGATTTGCTTGGAAATATCATCTTAATGACGCTTAGGTATTATTAGACTTGTCAGGCCTTCATTGAATCCTAAGTGGATTGATTGTGAAGCTAATTACGTACTGATATTTTTGGAAAATATACTGATCAATACTTTAGATGGAGAGAAGTTTGGAGAAATGTCAAACTTCTTTGTTTTATAGGTTCAGATGTGGTAACTCTGTGAACTACATTCCAGGAAGTTTTGAGAGCCTCAGAGGCTAGAAGGTGTTGAAGCAGATGGATTCAATGCAAGAACCTCCTGTGTACTGTTATTATTAGCGGCAGAATCTGTTAATAACCTGTAAGGCAAATTTGCACATTATATTATTTATTCAGGAGATAGTAGTGTATATTTAAAAAAAAAACTCAGTGGAAAGTTCAAATCTTTTCCAAGAAGATTGTGTAAAATACAGACAGAAGCACTCATATTTAAACATCTTTATAGTTTCATTGCATGTAAACACTTCCAAGGTCTTTATTTTGAAGTTCTCAACAAAGGGACTACAGAGTTGAGTCCATGGTTAAAAGCCCAGCTGCTCTTCTAGAGGAACCAGGTTTCACTCCTTGCACTCACTGGGCAGCTCATGATGGTTTACAACTCTAGTTTCAGAGAATCTGATGTGTTTTTGTGGCCTAAGTGGACACAGACTTTACATACTGTACAAACATACATTCAGGCAAAGCACCTGTCCACACCAAAGAAAGGATAAATAAAAATAAAATTTTCCACAAAGGTATATTTTTAGTTTTGTGTTTTGTCTTGAGTCTAGTCCTTGATTAGAAAAACAGCAAATTTCTGAAGAATTTTAGAGGTTTAACACTTGTGTCGAGATGTAGAACGTGAAGGGCCAGTTCTACTATATAAGTTCATGTGTCAAACAAATTCTTAGGAAATATATTTTTCTGTCATTATTTCTACTACTTTCACGGAAATGAAGAACTGAAGATTATCATGTTGCATGAAATGAGACAGTTTCACACAGTTCAGCACCATATGTCTTCACATGTGAAATCTGGTAGAGAAATTTATAAACCCAATAGGGAGACTTGTAGTTTTTAAAGACTGGAGATTGGAGAGTGATCCAGAGTGAACTATGGGAAGAAAAAAACATGAAAGTCATGTTTATGCATGTATGTAAAACTCATAATACAGTATATAAATATGGTGTGTATGTGTCAATAAGACCTCAGATAATTTAGTATATTAACAACAGCAAATTGAACTAACCAGACTAAATGTATGATTTTTTACTATATTTCAAATATGTTGTATATCATTAGCAGAATATCGCAATCAAGCTAAGAGTTAGTGCATCAGCAATTTAAGAAGAACTCAAAATATCAGAGGTAATTGATGGGTCCAATTATATGGTTTAAATGCTGATGAGCACATATCTCCATTGCTCATAGAAACCTTAGCTATTTATCCTTTACTAGATTGCTTATGCTGTATGAGTTCTAACACTAATGAGAGTGTAGGCAGTTTAGGTAGAAAAAGATTGACTAAGGGGCTGGGGAGATGATGGCTTAGTAGTTAAGAACATTGACTTGGGTTCAGGTGGCAGCACCCACATGGCTGCTAATAGCCATCTGTAGCTCCAGTGAAAGGGGATTTGGCCCCTGAAGCACTATACATATGGTGCACAGTTATTCAGGCAAGCAAAACATTCATACACATAAAATATAGGAAACGACCAAGCAGTGGTAGCAACTTAAATAATCTCAATACTCATGAGGTAGATGAAAGAAGTTCTCAGAGTTAGGGGTGGACCTGGTCTACAGAGTATGTTCTATGACTGTCAGGGCTGCACAAAGAAACCCTGTTTTGAATGAATAAATAAATAATAAGGTAAACAAATAGATAAATTATTACATAAATAAGGATTAAGGTTGACAGAGAGCAGAGAGAGAGATATGGTTGGAGTTACAAGGGGAGTTGTTATGAGTTTGTGGTGGGTATAAATAATCCAAATATATTGGAAAAATGTATGAATATTACAAGTAATAAATAAAAAGGGTAGTAAATGTTATTCAATTAACCAACAGAAGCATGTCACCTAAAACAAATGATGTCTCACAAGAAACTGATAAGAGAACAGAATTACTTATATAAGCAATTCCATGTCATTTTTACAGTCAAGTTGTATCTTTTATCTTCTTTTAAAATTAAGTACATAATTTTAATTTTGAGATTAGGAGATGATAATTCAATTCACTTTCTCTTTCCTTCTTCCAAATCCTTCTACCATCTCTTTCTCTCTTTCAAATTTATGGTCCCTTTACTTTAATTGTTATGTACATTCCTGTAACATATGTCTGGAATTCCTAAGTACATACATACAAACTGCTCATTCTGTATCATGTTACTTCATGCCTGTTCTCAGGGCTGACCATTTGATAGTGGACAAGCAATTGACGTGCTCTTCCCTATAGGAGACTATTCCTCTGACTCTGGGCAATCCTTGCATAGCCATGCCTTTAATTCCAGAACACTTAAATTTTTGGACAGAAATACTTTGACACATAACACCGTATATGCAAATTACAAAGAACACAATAAATTATTGCAATGAGGTATTTTAAGAAGTCTTGCAGTGTTCAACAAAATTAACAGGCATAAGAGCAATAGCATTTAAGAGTTCTGATTGAGCCCATACATATCTGTATTTCGACAGGGTCCCTTGTCTGTCTAGACTATGTGGATCAGACTGTCCCAAACAGACCTGTTTCTGCCATCCAAGTGCTGTGATTAGAGGCAGAATCCTCTCACCCAGCATCCAGACCATTTCTATACTCAATCTGACATCACAATCAGCATAATTACAGATCCTTCTCTCTCAGACACACAGAAAGCAGGTGATAAACATCGTTTAATGCCATAGATCATTTTTCAGAAAAGTTTTATTTACATAGTAATTTTGAATTTTAGAGAAATTACACAAGTATTTGTCAATACTCTGAAAACAAATATCACACACATATTAGGAATCACAGAATGAGAAACTCCATCATGAAAATGAGTTACAGTATCTGTTACAGAAATATGTGTGGATAACAGATGATAAATTTGAAGTTTCAACGACATTAAAAGGGAAATGAAAAAGAGACTTTTTAATAGAAAATTGAATTGAAAGATGAAAGTGGAGTAATAAGCAACAGCCAAGAAAGAGACAGGAATTTACTGTCAGTGCTTCATAGAAATAGCATCAGGGTTAAAATGGTGTGGTTGAGCTGGGCAGAGTGGGGCACACCTTTAATCCCAGCAGTGGTGAGGCATAGGCTATTGGTCAGACCTCTGTGAGCTTGAGGCCTTCCCAGTGTACAAAATTCCAGGACAATCAGGGTGATAGAGAGAAATACTGTCTCAACAACAAAGAAGTATGCAAAAATACTGAGAATAGTAAGTGGAAAACTTCAAATGTTTGTTACAGGGTTATCGTATAGTTACCTTTGCAGTGATTTTTGGAAATTTGAGTGAAAGGGCAATTTTCTGAGTTGGAACCTCTATTGCAATATTTTAGAATTATAGAAAGAAGTGCCAACACTCCTCAGAAAATTATCATTTTCTAGAAGAGATGATAGTAAATAAGTAAATAGATAAAAGATCAAAGTGGAAATATTATGGATTAAATTCAAGAATTGTTAAAAAATTAAAAAGATACAATTTAGTTAACTTGAAAGCTATGAGAAAAAAATGTGAAAAAAGTAGTCCTAAGTCTAAGAACGGATAGACCAGGGATAAGGAGCAAGTCCATCATCATACCTCTTTCTTGCTCTGTGCGCTGAGTCCTGGGAGCCTGACTCAGGACAGTGTGAATCCCACAGACATGAAGTGTCCTGGAAAGGCTGCCTAGCAGGAGCCATGACTAAATCAAGGACAGGATGACAGGAGTCTTCCTTCCCAGTGGAAGAATCTGCTTGTCAACCATGGCGTCAATGACCTTGTTTACTGTACATCATTTGAGCACCCAAAGGAAAACATTTCTGTCCCAGCTGCACTGTTAGTCTCAGATAACTGTATCAGGCTAACAGTGCAAATTCTATATCTGAAGATGAGTATCTTCCCAAGATGAACTGTACCAGAAAGTAAACTTGAGAGTTGAGGAAGTCATTAAAAGTTTGAAGACAGTGGTGGGAATTATCATAACTGGTTGAAGAAGCTGGAACCGAGCAGGGCCACAGAGAGCAGTTGAGTAGTAACAATGGATACACGGAGCCTTCTACACTCAAGGCATATTTTAGGATCCCATAGAGAACCACACTTGGAGTTTTATTTTCATCACATGGTACGAGGATTAGTCATGGTTGTATCTCATGTTTTGCTGAAGAATAGTTTTACTCTAAGATTGCTGAGCTTTGCAAAACAGACACTAGCTAATCTGCCTTCCCGGTGGTAATTATCCTCATTGTGAAGTTGCCATTCATCCTGGGTCAGAGAGCCTTCTTATCAGGGGTCTATGGTTAATACAGAGATTCAAAAGCAATCTAAGTGCTGATAAAACTGGCTATTAAGTTTGGATACTTAAACTCCATGTCTATTTCATCCTCTCCAAGTCCCAGGGAACACTGGGAAGAGAGCGACTAAGACTGTTAAGGTCCAGAGGATCAGAGTCATCAAGACCAGTATACAATAAAGAGAGTAACTAAGGAGAGTTTACTGGGGAGAGTGGGTTCCTTTATTCCAGTACTTGGGAAGGAAATCTGAGTCTGAAACTAGCATGGCTTATATAGGAAGTTCAAGGGCAGCCAATGCTGCATCATGACCCTGTTTCAATGAATACACAGACACACACACACACACACACACACACACACACACACACACACACCCACCCCTCCACAGATAGCAGTGAGAGAGGTAAGTATACATTAGGGTCATTGTGGATGAGAAGAGAGTTAATAAAGTCATCAGAATGTATATATGCACAATGACAACATGCATTTGTGAAAGACACAGAAATTAAACAATAGCAAAAGCTTCCATATTTCAGGTGTGTCACTGGGGGTTCTTTTTTTTGTAAGGCCTTTCACAGATTCTTGTGTGTCTTGGGACTTACCATTAAGACCATGCTGGCCTGGAATTTCCAAACTTCTGCCTGTCTCTGCCTTCAAAATCTTGTAATTAATAGTGTATACCATCGTGACCTGATGCATCATTAAATTATTACTTTGATATCTCTCAAAATATTTTTGATCCAAACAAAAGCATTTGTTATAGAAATATTCTCAAGCCTTGTTGGAAAAGGTCCACTCAGACAGATGTGTTAGTGTGGAGATCACACAGTCCCCATTCCCATTTTTCCTGCTGTAATCTGCTTTACACACCCTATACAGGAGTCGTCTCCAGGTATCCAAATCCCATCAAGGAAGTTCTTTGCTTTTATGTCAAGGGCAATTCTTACTCTCAGCAAGATCCCAACACTAGTACTGATTCATGCAGAACTCTGCTGAGTTTCGTGGATCACAGAACAGCTTTGCTGGGTGAAAGAGAATTTGCAGGACATTGAGGGAACTAGATGAAGGAAGGTGCCTTGACCCTGCTTTTTTGCAGCTCTATACTGTGTTCTATTCCCTTGATCTGTCGCAAAGCCATTGCTTGCAGCTAACTAAGGTCATATGACCTACTTCTCCACCTCATCTGACTTTTTTTTCACCAGACCCACTGAGAATGACTTCATCAGCAACTCCACTTTGTTCACAGTGATGTTAACATTTTTAGATATTTCTGCAAAAGATCGTTGCCCCTGTTTACCCATTTATGACCAGTTTTTACAATTTTTTTTACAGCTGAGTCAAATTAATATGTAAATGTACTAATTTTCTTTATCCACTTATCAGCTCATGGAAATATGGTTTGATACTATTTCTTAGCCTTTGTGAATGTTGTTCAAACTGCACTTGTCCCCTCCCATCTTGGATTCTTCTCAGGTATATAAAACCCATGAATAATGACAAAGTTGTTTACCATCAATGGAACACAACTGGAGGGTTTGGGGCATAGCTTGTGTGCAGGAGATGACTGGGAGGGAAAGCCTGAGGTGTAGAGATGCTGGGTTCTCTTGTGTCCATAGACGACAGTCATCATGCAGAGTCTGATTCACATCATGAGTATGAAAAAGATCTCTAACCAGTATACTGAGAGATATTCCTGGGTGCTGGACCGATGGGTCTTAGATCAAGACTACTTGCTGTTGTCCATTGAACCCTTATTCAATCGCCAGAGGCACATGATGGTTCAAAACCATCTGTAATTCCAGTTACAGGGGATCCAGCATCCTCTTCTGGCCTCTGCTTACACAGCACACACAATACACATAAAATGAATCTAAATAAACAGAGATACCCTGGATTTCTGTGAAAGGAAACTTTCTGGATTCACCATAAGCCTGAGAACATCCATGACCACATCAGTGGAATTAGTTTTATGTCTGTGTGGAATATTCATTTACACTGTGTGACTATATATCATTATATCTAGTTTAAGAAGCAAACTCCAATAGTTTAACAGGATAAATTTAGATGGGAGAGCCAAACTGAAATTTTTGGGAGAAGGAAGGTTGGAATCTGGAGTTCAAGGAGACAGAGAGAGAAGCAATATGGGCATGCCATACTGAGAAAAGGCACCACATTCCCTGGCAAAGCATAAATAAGAAATATGGGTTAATTTAAAACAAAGAGTTTGCTGGGACCAAGTCTGAGATATTGGCCAATCACTTAGAATTAATATTAAGTTTCTGATTGGTTATTTGGGAGCTGGTATGAGGCTAGGGAAACTTCACCTATTGGTTTGAGTATTCACTTGCTCATTTGTGCATAGGCAGCTGGGGGCCGGATATCAACTTTGGTATCTTTCCTCATAAAGTTGTTTTAATGTTTGTTGAAATTTTTTTTAATATAGCATTATCTGTGTAGCTTTGAATTCTGTCCTGGAACTAGATTTTTTGACTAGGATGGCCTCAAACTCATAGAGATCTACTTGCCTATTTCTGCCCAATTGTGGGGTGAACGACATGGGCCAGCACTGCCAAGCTCTTTATTTTTTCAAAGAAAATATTTTATTTATTTATTTTTATTATGCATACAGTGCTCAGACTGCATGTATTGTCTCCTGCCAGAGGAGAGAAGAAGATATGATTAAATATGGTTATGAGCCACCTTGTGGTTCCTGGGAATTGTACTCAGGATCTGTGGAAGGGCAGTCATGCTCTTAACCTCTGACTTTGTCTCCAGCCCTGTTTACTGATTTTTAAAGTAACATTTTATTTAAGTTATTGAAAATTACATCCAATATGTCTTGATCATGTGCACTTCTCATTCCAAGTCTCTCCACCTTCATTTAGCATCCACCAAACACATCTGTATTCTACATTCAACTGTTTTTATTAATTAACTCATTTATCCACTCATTGCAGCTCATGTGTGCACAGGTGTGAGGCTATTTAGTGTGACATGGGCAGTCTTCCAGTGGCCATACTCCTCCAGAAATATGGCTCTCCTCTGCCAGTAACCATCAACTTCCAATAGCCTCAAGGTATGATTGGGGCTTTAGTAGTCTCTCTCCCATTTCTGCCTGGTTTAGAAAAATTCTCTTCTGGTGAGCTGGAGATATGGCTCAGAGATTAAGAGCACTAGCATCTCTTCCAGAAGTTCTAAATTCAATTTGCAGCAACCACATGGTGTCTTACAACAATGTATACTGGGATCTGGTGCCCTCTTATGGTCTGCATGCAAAACATCGCATACATAATAAATATATCTTTAATAATTATGTTTTTCACACAATGTGTTTTGATTATGTTTTTCTTTGACAAATCTCTCTAGACCTTCACAAGTCTACCAATTCAGCTTCTCGTTCTGTTTCTCCCACCTCTTTCCAAAAACAAACCCAAAGAATCACAAAAAACCTTTGACTGTTGTCAGTCTTCATATGGGTTTCTGGGAACTGAACCTGGATTCTCTTAGAGAGCAGCATGTGCTCTAAACTGATCATCACTTCTTGTTCCCTTTACAATATTTATTAAAATTTCATGTTGTTGAATGTTTTGCCTGAATGAATGTATGAGTACCACATGCATGCCTGGAGGTTACAAGAAAGTGTCAGATCTCCTGGAACATGGGTTACTGACAGCTGTGAGCCATATGTAAGCTGGGAAGTAAATCTGGGTCCTCTTCAAGAGCGATATATGCTATTAACCACCAAGTCATCTCTCAAACCCATAAGAATTTTTTCATTAAATTGTTGAAAAACTCATATTATGTGATTTGATCACAATTATTCCTCACTCTTTCCAACTACTCACAGATGTTTACCCAAATTATTTCAAGTTAATTTTCTGTTAAAAACTCCCTTAGTCCAATATATTCTATATATAAACTCAAGAGTGTAGGGTCATCCACTGGAGAATGGCCAACTTTCTAGAGGCCACAACCTTAAGGTATGATGTCTTTTTCTGCCTGTCAGAATCCATCAACTATCAATAGTTTATCATTAATTGGAGAGAACTCACAATAAACCCCATGCTCCATCTTTAACTCTTTTCATATTGTGAGAGTCACCACGGCTGTTGCTCCACATTGGCAAAGATGTGTCATGTGTTGTAGTCATCATTCACACTGCTCTTTCTTATTTCCAGTTTTGTGTCCTTTTTGAGTCTCCCATGGGACATGACTTTCATCAGTTAGGCTATGCTGACTGGCCTGAGAGAGATCAAAAATCCTTGTGTCTTCACATTCCTATTGCTGCAGCTACGAATACTTGCTCCTTTTCCTTTGTGCTTGCCTGGGTTCTGTGGATCACACTCAGGTCATCATGCTTCTTCAGAATGCACTTTACCATCTATGTTTATGTAGATGTCTTTGGTATGTGCCAAAGAATGTTACAGCAGGGTCCCATTTATTTTTTATTTATTTAAAAGATGGTTGTTTGTATGTATATACTTTCAGGGTTGACCATTCTGCATTGGATAACTCATAGTGGCGAGAAAATACCTATAAAAAGCAAGTTCCCCCTCTCATATTGTCATTTAATGTCTGTAGTTTTCTGTCTGAGGTTGGGCTCTTGGAATGATGTATGTGTGCGCGCGCGTGCGTGCGTGCGTGCGTGTGTGTGTGTGTGTGTGTGTGTGTGTGTGAGTGTGTGTGTGTATACCAAGGGCATACACATATGTAGTTGTGTATACACACATATATGTAATGATAATAATCAATGAAAAAGTTGCTATCAAATTGGGGGTCATGAGAGGGTTTTAGGGAAAACAGCTGGGAGTCGGGAAAAATGGACAGTGTGGGGAAAGTGAGGTCATTCTAAGTGGGGTAAGATGAAATTTTATGTTAATTTTGATTTGTATTTTTTATAGCTAGTGTATCTAAATATATACATGATTGTAATCAAGTATATTATATATAGAAATGTTTTTCATTTTGCACAGTTCGTTTGTTGCTTTTTTTCATTTATTTCTTATATCCACTACTTTTCTTTCTCCCACTAGTTCTCCCAGTCCTCCCCCAGCACCTTTATTGCTCCCCCTTCAGACGCTATAGAAGGCATGGAATCCCAAGGTGAGTAAATTTGGTCTGGCATATTCAGTTGAGTTAGGACTGAGTCCCTCCCCCAAGTATCAACTGAGAGAGTTCTCTTCCCAAGAGGCATAAGCTTCAAGAAGTCAGTTCATAGACCTGGGAAAGACTCTGGTCTGATTTCCAGAGGCTCCATAATCTACACATGCCTTTCCTTTGTCATCTATGTTCAGAGGGTCCAGATTTGATCCATGAATATCCGCCAGCTGTTATTTCAGACTCTATGATCTCCCGACATCATGGGACCGCCTACTCCATGGGTGTCCCCATTGTGATCCTGAGCCCTTTGCTCATGTGGTCTCTCCTTTTTCTCCTCAGCTAGACCAGTAGCTCAGCCTGGTGTTTAGTTATGAATTCCTGCACCTGCCTCCACCATGTGCTGGATGGTGGTTCAATAATGGCAATTAGTGTAGTCACTCCTCAGCTCTACCATATCATCCTTTCATGTTCTTTTTACGCACATCGCCTCCCACATGATCAAAATTTTTTCAGCTGATTTTCTCTATTTTCTCTTCCTAGAGACCTCTATGGATGTCCTTCTTAACTTTCTCCTGTTACCAAGCTGCTGGGAAAGGTGTGGATTGTAGCCTAATATTCTTTTCATTACATCTAAAATCCACTTATGAGTGAATACATACCCACCGGGACTGTGTTTCTGAGCTGTGTTACCTCACTTACAATGATACTTTCCAGATGCATCAATTTGCCTGCCAATTTAAAGATGTCAATTTTTTTTACTGCTGAATAAAACAAGTTACAAAATTTTGTATATGTACCACAATTTAAAAAAATCCTTTCTTCAGTTGAAGTGCATCTAGGTTGTTTCCAGGTTCTGGCTATTACAAATAATGCTGCTATGAATATAGTTGAGCTAATATCCTTAGGGGAAAAGTCTGTAATTCTTGGGTACATGCCCAACAGTGGTAATTTTTTTCAGGAACTGTTATACTGATTTCCAAAGAAGCTGTACATGTTTACACTCCCACCAATCATGGAACAGTGTTCTCTTGTTTCTTATCGCCTCCAGCATAGGTTATTACCTGTTTTTGATCTTATCCATTCTGACAGTTGTAAGATGGTGTTTCAGAGTTTAATTTACATTTTTTTCTGATGGTTCAGGATGTTGAGCAGTTTTTAATTGTCTTTTAGCCACTAGGAGTTCTTCTGTTGAGCATTTTCCATTTAGCTGTGCAACCCATTTTCCAATTGAGTTCTTTGTTTTTTGACCCCTAGGTTTTGGAGTTCTTTACATACTTCAAAAATCAGTCTTCTGTCAGATGTCAAGTTGTTTAAGATCTTTTCCCATTTTGTAAGTTATTGTCTTGTTCTATTGACCATGTCCTTTGCATTATAGAAGCTTCTCAGTTTCAGAAGTTTCCATTTAGTACTTGTTGCACTCAGTGTCTGTGCTACTGGTATTATATTTAGCCAGTGGTCTCCTGTGACAATGTGTGAATGGTATTCCCCACATGTTTTTCTATCAGGATAATTGTAACTGGGCTTACGTTGAGGTCTTTGACACAATGGTTTTTAATTTTGTGTAGAATAGTAAATATGAATCTGTTTGCATTTTTTTTACCATCACCAGTTGGTGAAGATGTTTTTGTTTCCATTGTATATTTTTATCCTCTGTCATAAATCAGATGCTCATAAATGTGAGGATTAAGATTGGGGTCTTTGATTTGATTCCATTGATCCATATTCTCTTTTTATGCCAGTACCATGCTGTTTTTATTACTGTAGCTCTCTAGTATATCTTGAACTCAGGGATGGTGATCAATTTCTATTATCTATGCGGATAGTTTTGGCAATCCAGGCTTTCCTGTTTTCCATGTGCAGTTGAGTATTGTTCTTTCAAGGTCTGTGAAGAATTTTGTGGGGATTTTGACGGGGATTGCCTTGAATTTGTTGGTTACTTTTGGTAAGATTGCATTTTTATTATGTTGTTCTTACCTATTCAGGAGCATGAGAGATCTTTCCATTTTCTGATATCTTATTCAATTTTTTTTCAATGACTCAAAGTTCTCATCATACAGGTCTGTCACTATTTTCGATTGTGTTATGCCAAAATGTTTAATGCTATTTTCAGCTCTTATTAAGGGTGACATTTCCCTAATATTTTTCAGCCCTTCTATTTTTTGTGCACAGGACGGCTATTGATTTTTTTGAGTTATTCTTGTATCCTGTTATGTTGCTGAATGTGTTTATGAGCTGTAGGAGTTCCCTGGTAGAATTCTGAGGTCCCTTATGTATATGATCATAACATCTGCAAATAGAAAAAGTCTGACTTTTTTCTTTCCAATTTGTTTCCCCTTGATGTCCTTCTGTTGGATTTCCATTTTGGCCAAGACTTTGAGAATTAAATTGAATATAGGTGGAGAGAGAAGAACCTCGTCTTTTCCTGATTTTAGTGGGATTGCTTTTTACTTCTTATTTAGTTTGATGTTGGTTGATGGCTTGCGGTATATTGCTTTTATTTTGTTTATATATTTTTCATGTATTCCTGATCTCTCCAGGATTTTTATCATCATGATATGTATGATTTTGTTAAAGCCTTTTTCAGCAACTAAGGAAATGATCATGTGGTCTTTTCCTTTTGAGTTGCTTAGATGATGGATGACATTGATAGTTTTTTGTAGTAGGAGGTTTCTGGCCTGCACTTTTGGGAAATGCCTCAAGGTTTAGGCCCGCAGACCTGCAGACCCACAGATCTGCAGTCCCACAGTCCCACAATGACACACAGAGGCTTACTAACATTTTAGGCTGATCAGCCAAGGCCCAGGCATATCACTTGCTAGCTCTCTACCCTTCCTCTAACCCATGATTCTTCCTGTTCTGCCATGCATCTCCATACCTTTCTTTAGAGCAGCATAGTTGTCCTCTGCTTCTTCTGGCTTCTCTCTGGCATTCTTTCTGGCATTCTGCTCTGTGCTTCCTGTTCTCGGAGTTTTTATTAGTCTGGTAGCCCGCCTGCACTTCCTGCCTACCGTTGGCCAATCAGCACTTTTTATTAAACCAGTGGGTGGGACAATTATTTACCTTGAAACAATACTAATTCCCTACAGTTTTTCATGTATTGAACTGTTTTTGCATTTCTGGGATGAAGCCTACTTGATCATGGTGGATAATTGCTGACATTTTTTCAATTAAGTTTGCCAGTATTTTATTACTTTTGTGCCAGTGTTCAAGAGGGAGATATTTCTTTATTTCTCTTTCTTTGTTGAACCTTTGAGTGTTTTGAGTATTATGGTGGCCTACTAGAAAGTGTTTGGTTGTATTCTTTCTGTTTCTATTGTGTAAAAATCTTTGAGATGTATTTGTATTTTTTTTGAAAATATGGCAGAATTCTGTAACCATCTTACCTGGGTCCATTTTTAATAGCATCTTCTATATCTTTGGGGGGTACAGGTCTATTTAGGTAATTTATCTGATCGTGATTAAATTTTGATATGTGGTATATGTCTAGGATGCTGTCCATTTCTTTTAGGGTTTTGAATTTGGTGGAGTAAAGGTGTTTGAAGTATGTTCCAGTGATTCTTGGATTTCCTGGGTGTCTGTTGTTATGGCCCCTCTTTTTTCTCATTCTGTTAATTTGAATGCTCTTTTTCTTTTCTTTTTTTTGGGTTAGTTTGCATAAGGGTTAGTCATTCTTGTTAACTTTCTCTAAGAACCTACTCTGATTCCTTGATTCTTTGTACTGTTCTCTTTGTTTCAATTGTATTAATTTAGACCCGGAGGTTGATTATTTCCTGCCTTCTACTCCTTCTATGTGAGTTTGCTTTTAATCAGTTGTGCCATTAGGTCTCTTGTGTAAGAGTTCTCCAAGTTTCTTATGTAGGCACCTAGTGCTGTGAATTTTCCTCATAGCACTGCTATCACTGTGCCCCATAAGTTTGGGTAAGTTTGACTATTTGATATAACCTGTTCTGGCTTTGTCTGTCTTCAGAAGCCTCTCTTTGTCCAATCTAGGCTCTTGGTTCACTTCGATGTAACATATTCTCTGTTAGAATAAGCTGCTCTTATAATAAAAGCTGGCTGATTTTATTTCTCAGGGATTTAATCTTGGTCCACTCTAAGCCCTTGGTCCAGAAAGAGCTCTTTATCTAATAGGTTCTGGTGAATTGTGAATCTCAGGTACTCTTCTTTATCCAATATGTGCTGACAATCTGTGTGTTTCAGTTAGCTACCCTTGGTCTAATAGGTGCTGAGAAACTGTGGGTCTCAGGTAGCTACTCTCGATCCAATAGGTGCTGGTAAATTGTGGGTCTCAGGTAGCACTTGAGGTTACCAGCTGATGGAGGTGGTTCTGGGTTAGGGCAGGATTTGTAGACAGGGTTGTCCAGCAAACTGGATTTTACTGGGATGTTCTGGGCTGTGAGGTTTTCCCTCCTGGCCTGGATTTAGGTCAGATATGAGATTCATGTAGATATTTTAGTTCAATTTTTACCATAGAATATATTTTGATGATGTTTTTTTTGTCAGATAATCTCAGATTCTCCTCACCCCTCTCCAGAATTTTTTAAGTCAGTGCTATATTTATATTATTTCCACTTCTCACTCTTTCCCCCCCAACACTTTCCATGTTTCTTCTACAGCTCTATCTGAGGAGCCAGGAATTGCAGTAATTATTACTTGTAATATGTAATATAAAGGATTAATATCTATTAGGAGATATTTTAACACTCATAGATAGAAATTAAACCTTAAGGCAATTCTTAAAGTTAAAATAATCCTGGAGAAAGATGCTGATCTAATTTCTATAAAGGAGAAAACAAAACAGGTTTATCAAGCTCCCAGCAGCTCTTTCTAATGGGGATGGTCACACCTCATTCAAGCTCCCAAAACTTTAAAGTCATGCCTTCCAAACTTAAGAGCTAATACTTAAATTCAACCACACATGGCCTTGTCTTCTTCAGTTATTGTTGATAAACCTGCTCATTGTGTTTTTGTTTTTTATTATTGGATTTTTTTTGTGTTGTACTGGCTTTCCTAGAGGTCGTTCTGTAGAGCAGGCTGGTTTACAACTCTCAAAGATCCACTTTCCTCTGCGTCCTCTGTGCTGGGATCGAGTGTGTACTATCACTGCCCAGATGTTCATTGACCTATTGTATTCTGTATTTGAGATCTGTCCATTCACTAGAGGAGCCCATTCACTGGTTGGGTTGCTTTATATCTTTAACTCTTAGAGTTTTTTAACTTTATATATTCCTTATATATCCCTGATCAGCTGTAATAGTTATCGGCGATTTTTTCTTATTCTTGGGTCTTTGTCTTCACCTGATTTACTTTCCTTCCCTGTAAAGATGCATTCAGGGCACTTGTGTTTCCATAAACTTACACATTTCAAAAGCTCACACTGCTCTCCACTGAGCTCTTTCTCTCTGTCTGCCTCCTGCTCATGAATCAGATGTGACCACTCAGTTACCGCTCTGTTGTTGTGTCTTCATGGTTTTGGACACATAATACATCTTGATTGTAGTGCTGTCTGATTTTTTTTTGCAACACTGAGCTCCATATTTAAAGCTTTTCCTTATAAATTGGGTAGTCTTGGCATCTCATTACATCAATATTGCTTTTATTCTACCTGGTGTATAATAAAAAAACCCAGAGTTGGGCATGGGGGAAAATCTAGAATATAAGAGACAGGAAACAAACCACAGCCAGTTCTCAGTTAGCCAGTTCTCAGGTCCCAATGGGTAAGTGCTATCTTCAGAAGTCCTCAGCCTATCTGGTCCCTTCTATAGAATGGTTGAATTTCTGCCTTCTCCTGCCTTCTATTTCTTTTCCTCCCCAGATATTTTACTTCCTAATGAACTCTATTTAATAATCCTAGAGTTAGGATTAAATGTGTGAGCTACCACAGCCTGCCTGTTAGGTCTGAGCTCATTGAATCCAGTAGGATCTGTGTCTCATGAGGATGGGATTAAAGGCATGGGTCACCATTTTATGACCTCCGTAGTTTTTTGTGTGATTCTGTCCTCTGATATTCTGAACAATCTTATTAAATAAACATTATATCACCACAATGTAATAGAAAAGCAACAAAGACAGCAGGGAAAAAGAAGTAACTTTTTCTACATTGCATGTTTGGTACAACTGCCTCTCTTTGATTGCTTTCTGGCTTTTCCTCACCCTTGGGAAAACAAAGGAGACATTTCAGCCCATGGGATTTGATTTGCTTTTCTCATTTGGCATCATGTTATTGAACAAGTGCTTCAGAGCTTTCCTAGAAATGACTCTTTAATCAAGACTGTAACAACATCAACATCCATGGGCACACTAGCAGGAAGGGCAACAGTTTTTCAGGATTTTATTCCTAGATAAAGATTTCTAATAATAATTCCCAGCAGTAATGACTGCCGGGAGAGACAGAATTAGTTTCTCTCAGAGATAAATCCTGTTATTGGTTGTCTAATACACAGTGGTCAGTACTGAAATATTATATAATCAAATAACAAAAGCAGAATAGCATATTGTATCTGTATATATTGGTGCATGTATGGATATAAAAACACATTATGTCTACGTAGTAATAATAATAGGAAAAGTGGTTGTCAACTTGAGGGTATATGTGTAGCGCTATGAGAGGGAAAGGTCTGAGCAAAGGTATTTGGGAGGAGCTTGAGGGAGGAAAAGAAATGGAGAAATATATGTAATTCCATGTCAAATAAAAATATTAAACAGTGGAACTGCTGGTACATTATGGTTGCAACTTCTGATATTAGTAAGGCACACAATCCCACATCAGATTCACTCCTCTGGCTCTTACAACCTTTTAGTTCCCCTTCATTGATGTTACTGGAGTCTTAGGTGCAGAAGTTGTCTTGTACATACATTCATTGGGACTGAACTTCACTCCTCAGCATTTTGATTGGTTTTGTGGTTTTCTGTAATGGTCTCCACTGATGGAAAGAGAAATTTCCTTGATGCAGAGAGAGGATTTCACCTAGGAGGCTTCAGCCATACACGAAGGACTATAGGGAAGTAAGGAATGTCAGGAGTGAAGATATAGTCATCCTCAGGATAGAGAACACCAAATGATTATTCAATACCAAAAGGTCAGCCTTGGAAACACATGTAAGGTATCATTATAGAGACTGAGCAGGTAATATTTATGTATTTATGGAAACATACACTCACATACATACATGCATGCACATATATGCACACATATACACACATGCATAAATACATGCATATATCCAAAATATATATACACACATACATATATACACATGAACACAGCTACATATATACATACACACATATTTACAAACATACATACATACAATACATATACCCATACATACATACTTGCATACACACACATACATACACAAACACACATACTTACATAGATCCATATATACATGCAAACACACATACATACACACATACATGCAAGCATACACAAATACAACACATATACATAATCCACACACATCCATATATACACATGTATATAAATACATATGTACATATATATGTGCATATATACACACATAATGCATACACACATATGCAACAACAATCAATGGAAAAAGATGCCATGAATTTGCCATGGACCAGGCAGAGTCAGGATAGTTTGGGGTAGGAAAAGAAATGGAGGAAATGATGCAATTACATCATAATTTCAAAAAAAGAAACAATTAAAACATAGTGTAACAATGAGACAAACCTGGCTGACTCAACTACAGCTATGGTCCAAGTCCATTTATTGGATAACTGTCACTTCGACCATAAAAGTGTCATCTCCACAGCAGTATTTGAGGTAGGTAATAGTCAGGGGAGGGAAATTGTTTATTTATTTGTACAATGGTTAAAAGACATTCCTTAGAACAGAACACTCCACAAACTACATAATCCAAACCCCCAATGGAACTTTAAAGTTTTGATTAAAATTATTTTGGTAGTGGTAAAAAAACAAGTGAAATATTGTTCAAAATGCTGAACATATATTCATTTTTCCAAAGTGTCATAGTTTGAGTAGGTAATAAATGTTAAAATAATTAAAATTATGTACCTAGGGTTGTATTCAAGAAAAATGTCAACTACATCAATTTTAATAGTGTAAAGAATGTCTGAATTGTAATAAAGTCATATCAGTATTCAAGGTCCTCACTCCAAGTTTTTATCACATGGAAATTGTTAAGACAATTTTGTTGTAAGGACATGAAATGTGGGTTTCAGTTCAGCCATGGGGGGACCTTTGAAAACAGGTCATTCTCAGTGTATGAAAAGAAGACGTGAATTGCAAAATAAGCTTATTATTCTTCATGAATAAAAAGGGGGAAAGAGTTGGGTAGCATGTTGTCAAAATTACATTAATTACATCGTCTCTTGGAAGTTTTGTTTGAGCATAAAAACCATAAAGGATGATGAAGCTGTTCAACAAATAAAAGAACACAAAACAGCTCACTAGCAACAAGATGCCGTGAGTGGCTTTATTTTCAGGAGAGGGCTGACTGGAGAGGCTTGGGCTTCGGAAATGCTGGGCTCTCTTGCGGTGTCTGTAAAGAAGAGTCACCATGTAAAGGCTGGTCCACATCATGAGGGTCAGAAAGATGATGTCAGCTATAGTAATAAGACTCAGGAATAATCCTGGATTGGGGTATTCAGGTGGTTTCATTTTACAGTAAGCATGAGAGTACCTTTGATAAGCACCAGTGTGATTGATTTTTGCTGTTACAGTTTCAATGACATGCACATATATGAGCAGGTTAATGAGCCAGGACAACAGAAATGCACGAAAAGTAAATGTATAGAGTTTGGGCTTGAGGCATGCCCACATAGAATTACTGGGAGTGATGGTGATGGCCTGGAATGTGCTTAGAGTAGAGGTGGTGCAGATGGACAGACCCCGGGCAACTCTGAATACATATAAAACTGCTTTACAACCAATGTCATCCAGAAACTTGGGTACTTCGAAGGATGACACAATATGTGACATCATAGCAAATATGATTGTGAAAATATTGACTATCATCAGGTGCATGAAAATGGTATCGATAGGTCTGCTAAAGTGAGATTTGACTAAGAAGCTATACACACACAGCATGAAGAACAAGAAGTTTCCTATGACACCCACACAGAGCTGGGATATGTAGAAAACCCCCAAGATGGATTTGCTTGGAAATATCATCTTAATGATGCTTTAGGTATTATTAGACTTGTCAGGCCTTCATTGAATCCTAAGTGGATTGATTGTGAAGCTAATTACGTACTGATATTTTTTGAAAATATACTGATCAATACTTTAGATGTTGAGAAGTTTGGAGAAATGTCAAACTTCTTTGTTTTATAGGTTCAGATGTGGTAACTCTGTGAACTACATTCCAGGAAGTTTTGAGAGCCTCAGAGGCCAGAAGGTGTTGAAGCAGATGGATTCAATGCAAGAATCTCCTGTGTACTGTTATTATTAGCAGCAAAATCTGTTAATAACCTGTAAGGAAATTTGCACATTATATTATTTATTCAGGAGATAGTAGTGTATATTTTAAAAAAACTCAGTAGAAAGTTCAAATCTTTTCCAAGAAGATTGTGTAAAATACAGACAGAAGTACTCATATTTAAACATCTTTATAGTTTCATTGCATGTAAACACTTCCAAGGTCTTTATTTTTAAGTTCTCAACAAAGGGACTACAGAGTTGAATCCATAGTTAAAAGCCCAGCTGCTCTTCTAGAGGAACCAGATTTGACTCCTTGCACTCACTGGGCGGCTCATGATGGTTTGTAACTCTAGTTTCAGAGAATCTGATGAGTTTTTGTGGCCTCTGTGGACACAGACTTTACACACTGTACAAACATAGATTCAGGCAAAACACCTGTCCACACCAAAGAAAGGATAAATAAAAATAAAATTTTCCACAAAGGTAGATTTTTAGTTTTGTGTTTTGTCTTGAGTCTAGCCCTTGATTAGAAAAATAGCAAATTTCTGAGGAATTTTAGAGGCTTAACTCTTGTGTAGAGATGCAGATCGTGAAGGGCCAGTTCTACTATATAAGTTCATGTGTCGAACACATTCTCAGGAAATATATTTTTCTGTCATTATTACTACTACTTTCAGGGAAATGAGGACCTGTAGATGATCATGTTGCATGAAATGAGACAGTTTCACACAGTTCAGCACCATATGTCTTCACATGTGAAATCTGGTAGAGAAATTTATAAACCCAATAGGGAGACTTGTAGCCTTTTTCAAAGACTGGAGATTGGAGAGTGATCCAGAGTGAACTATGGGAATAAAACAATGAAAGTCATGTTTATGCATGTATGTAAAACTCATAATACAGTATATAAATATGGTGTGTATGTGTCAACAAGACCTCAAAAAATTTAGCGTATTAACAACACCAAATCGAACTAACCAAACTAAATGTATGATTTTTTTTATTATATTTCAAATATATTGTATATCCTTAGGAGAATATCACAATCACACATGATCAGGAGCTTCTTGCTTTCACTGCTTCCATAAGTATTCTGGTGTTATTCTTATGAGTCTCCCTTAATAAGTTATTTGCAGCTCTAAATTTTTTTTCTTTATGCTGTAGGATTAGTGGCTTTGTCATTTATAGTAAGAAAACATTTTTGGGGGTGTATTCTATTTGGTGTTCTGTTAGGTTCTTGTACTTTTATAGGCATTTCCTTCTTTATATTGGGAAATTTTTATTCCATGTTTTTGTCAAATATATTTTCTCTACCTTTTAGCTGGTATTCTTTTCTCTCTTCAAGTTCCAATTAATCATAGGTTTTGTCTTTTCATGGTGTCCCATATTTTCTGGATGTTTTGAGTTATGACTTTTTGAATTTGATGCTTACTTTGACTGACATATCTATTTCCACCACTGAATCTTCCACATTATTGATTCTCTCTCTTGCATTTTCCTGTCACGCTTGCATCTGTGGTTTCAGTGTTTTCTACAAATTTTCATTTCATGCATTCCCTCGGTTTCTGTCTTCTTTGTTACATCTATTTCAATTTTTAAATCTTAAAATGTTTCCTTTACCTGTTTGATTTTTTCTTTGTTTTCTTTATTTTCTTTCAGGGATTTGTTGATGTCTTCCATTTTTTTGTGTTTTCCTCTATTTCACAAAGTGTGTGTGTTTTCACATTTTCTCATTTAAGGCTTCTATTACCTTCATGAAGTTGGTTTTTAAAGTTTCCCATTGCTTCCTCTACATTTTCATGGTGTAATCTTGTTGTAGAACCACCAGGTTCTAGTGTTGCCATGTTGTTCTTAATGTTCGTGTATGTATTCTTCTTGCACTGCCATCTGCTCGTTGCTTCCTCTTAGTATTACAGGATGTGTTTGTTACTCAGGGAGTTGATTTTGATGTAATCTGTTCTAGCTTTGTCCGTCTCAGAAATCCTCCCTTTGTCTAATCTAGACTCTTGGACCACTTGGAAGTAACATATTCTGTGTCAGAAAGACTGTTCTTGTAATAATAGCTGGCTGATTTTATGTCTTAGAGGTTCAGTCTTGGTTCACTCTTGGTCCAGAAAGAGCTCTTAATCTATTGGAACTCTTGATCCAATAGGTTCTGGTGAATTGTGGATCTCAGGTACCTCTCTCTACCCAGTAGTTTCTGACAATCTGAGAGTTTCGGCTAGCTACCCTTGATCTAATAGCTGCTGAGGAACTGTGGGTTTCAGGTAGCACTTGAGATTAGCAGCTGATGGAGTTGGGTCTCGGTTAGGGTGGGATTTGCAGACAGGGTTGTCCAGCAATCTGGATTTTACTAGGTAGTTCTGGGCTGCAGGGGGTTTTCCCCTGCTTTTCGGATTTAGGGAAGAGATGAGATTCATATAGACATTTTAATTCAATTTTTATCTTAGTATATATATTGATCATTTCTTTTCATTTGTCAACATATCTCATAGCCTCCTCACGGCTCTGCCCAGTATTTTTTAATTGAGAGCTATATTGGTATTATTTCTACTTCTCACTCTTTTTCTCCCAACACTTTTCATGTTTCTCCCCAGCTCCCTCTCAAATTCTTGGCCTTGTCTTCTTCAGTTATTGTTGTTAAACATGCTCATTGAGCTTTTGTTTTTTAATATGGGACTTTTTTGTGTTGTACTGGCAGTTCTGGAGCTCATTTTGTAGACCAGGCTGGTTTCCAACTCTTAAAGATCCACTTCCCTCTGCCTCCTCAATACTGGGATTCAAGTGTTTACTACCACTGCCCAGCTGTTCATTGACCAATTCTATTCTGTATTTGAGATCTGTTCATTTCAGGAGCCCATTCACTGGTTGGTTGTTTCATTTCCTTAAGTCTTAGAGTTCTTTTTAACTTTATATATTCCTTATGTATCCTCTATCAGTTGTTATAGTTATCTAAGCTTTTGTCTTATTCTTGGGCCTTCTCTTCACCAGATTTACTTTCCTTTACTGTAAAGATGCATTCAGGGCACTTGTGTTTCCATAAGCTTTGACATTTCAAAAGCTCCCACATTCTCCACTGAGCTGTTTCTCTTTGTCTGCCTCCTGATCATGAATCAGAAGTGATCACTCAGTTACTGCTCTGTTGTTGTGTCTTCTTGTCTTTGGACATGTAATACATTTTGATTGTAATGATGTCTGATTTTTTTTTTTTTTACAAATGTGGGCCCAATATTAAAGGGTTTTTGTAGTTCGAGGTTTCTGGCTCAGACTTTCAGGCCTAACCTCAAGGTTTAGGACCACAGACCCGTGGACCCACAGACCTGCAGACCCGCAGTCCCACGGTCCCACAGAGACACACAGAGGCTTACTATAGTTTTAGGCTGATCAGCCTCAGGCCCAGGCATATCATTTTTTAGCTTCCTACCCTTCATCTAACCCATGTCTCTTGTTCAGCCATGTGGCTCGGTACCTTCTTTAGAGCAGCATAGTTGTCCTCAGCTTCCTCTGGCTTCTCTCTGGTACTCCCTCTGGCACTCTGCTCTCAGAGATTTTTCTTAGTCTGTTAGTCTCGCCTACACTTCCTGCTTGCCTTTGGCCAATCAGCTCTTTTTATTAAACCAGTGGTTGGGACAATTATTTAAAATGAAACAACACAACCTCCCACAGGTTTTCTTTATAAATTGGCTAGTCTTGGTATTTCATCACAGTAATTTTTCTTGAATTCTATTTTGCATATAATAAAAATCCTGAGCCAGGTATGGAGGAAAGTCTGGAATGTCAGAGGCAGGAAACAAACCACAGCCATTTCTCACCCAGCTAGTCCTCAAGTCCCAATGGGTAAGTGCTATCTTCAGAAGTCCTCAGCCTGACTGGTCCCTTTCATAAAATGGCTGAATTTATGCCTTCTCCTGCCTTATATTTCTTTTCCTCCTCAGATATTTTACTTCCTATTCAACTCTATATCATAATCCTAGAGTTTGGATTAAGGTGTGAGTTTACCAGAGCCTGACTGTTAGGTCTGAACTCTTGGAATCCAGTAGGATCTTTGTCTCATGAGTGATAGGAACAAAGGCATGAGTCACCATTTTATGACCTTCTAAGCTTGACTTTCTGTGATTCTGTTCTCTGATATTATGGGCAATTTTATTAACTATACTTTATATCACCACACTGCAATAGAAAAGCATCAAAGACCCCTGGGAACAAGAAGTCACTTTTTCTACATTGTACGTTTGGTACAACTGTCTGTCTTTTATTGTTTTGTTTTTTTTTTTGACTTTTCCTCACCTTGAGAAAATAAAGGAGACATTTCAGAGGCATGGGATTTGATTTCCTTTTCTTATTTGGCATCATGCTATTGAACAAGTGCTTTAGAGCTATCCTAGAAATGATTATTTAATCAATACTGTAACAACATCAATAGCAATGGGCATACTAGCAGGGAAGGGCAACAATTTTTCAGGATTGTATTCCTAGATAATGATTTATAATAATAATTCCCAGCACTAATGAATACTGGGAGAGGAAGAATTAGTTTCTCCCAGAGATAGATCCCCTTATTGGTTGTCTTATGCACAGTGGTGTTCACTGAAATATTATATAAGCAAATAACAGAAACAGAATGAGAATATTCTATCTGTATATATTGGTGCATGTATGGATATATAAACACAATATATCTATGTAATAATAAAATAGGAAAAGTGGTTATCACCTTGAGGGTATATGTGCGAGGTTTTGAGAGGGAGAGTTTTGAACAAAGGTATTTGGGAGGAACTGGAGGAAGGAAAATAAATGGAGAAAGGGATGTAATTCTGTGTCAAATAAAAATATTAAACAGTGAGGTTGCTGGTACTTTATGATTGGAACTTCTAATATTAATAAGGCACACAATCCACATCAGATTCACTCTTCTGGCTCTTAAAACCTTTCAGTACCCCATTCATTGATGTTCCTGAAGCCTTATGTTCAGAAGTTGTCTTGTACATACATTCAATGGGACTGAGTTTCACTCCTCTGCATTTTGATTGGTTTTGTGGTTTTCTGTAATGGTCTCCATTGATGGAAAGGGAAATTTCCTTGATGCATAGAGAGGATTGCACTTAGGAGGCTTCAACCCTACACAAAGATCTATAGGCAAGTAAGGAATGCCAGGAGTGATAGATATAGTCGTCCTCAGGAAAGAGCACACCAAATGATCATTTAATACCAAAAGGTCAGCCTTGGAAACACATGTAAGGTATCATTATAGAGACTGAGCAGGTAGTATTTATCCTTTAATGATGCACACACACACACACACACACACACACACACATCACACATATACACACAGGTACATACATGCATGAATATTTACATACATACACATGTATGCATCCATATTAAATATATATGGAGATATCAGAGGGATCTACCAAGAGTCAGTCTAGGAGAATCACACAGTGGTAACTTACACCTTTAATTCCAGCACAGGGAATATTTTAGGAGTGGTGACCTTCACCCTTAATCCAATCTGAATTTGAGATCATTTTAGTTTACAGATATAGTTCCAGGCTTCCAGGCAGCCAGTGGTGGTGCCATGTCTTAACTTAGTGAAGAAAGTATTTAAGGCAGGCATAGAATGACAGAGCAAGTAGAATAAGACAGGTGGAGTGAGGCTGAGGAACCTGGAAATCAGCTGGTGAGAGCTGACTGTAGTGTTCATTCTCTCTAGTATCTCTCCTTTTCACAGATATCTGGCCCTGAGTTTCTTTTATTTGTGCAACAAAACATACATAAATACATGCATACATACACATACATATATACACACAGATACATACATAATGCCTCCATACACAAACATACACACATACATACATACTTACATATAAACATACATCCATTCACATAAATTCACACACCTACACATATACAAACATACACAATAAATACATATGTACATTCATACATATATATACATACACACATACATACATTCATGCATACATACATACACAAACACACACACATATATATATCCACACACATCCATCCATACATGCATATATAAATACATATGTATATACATACATGCATACACACATATGAAAACAATCAATGGAAAAAGAAGCCATGAATTTGTCAAGGAGCAAGCAGAGGCATATACAGGAGTGTTCATGGGAGGAAAAAAATGGCAGAAATGATGGAATTACATATAATTTCAAAAAAAGAAACAATTTAAGACATACTGGAACACTAAGACAAACCTGGCTGACTCAACCATAGCTATGGTCCATGTTCATTTATTGGACAACTGTCACTTAGACCATAAAAGAATCATCTCCACAGCACTATTTGAAGTAGATAATAGTCAGGATAGGGAAATTGTTTATTTATTTGTACAACAGTTAAAAGACATTTCTTAAAACACAACACTCCACAAAATACGTAATTGAAACCCCCAATGGAATTTTAAAATTTTGATTAAAATTATTTCTGTAGTGGAAAGATATCAAGTAGAATATTGTTCAAAATGCTTAAAATATATTCATTTTCAAAAGTGTCATACTTTGAGTGGGTAGTAAATGTTAAAATAATTAAAATTATGTACACAAGGTTGTATTCAAGAAACATGTCAACTACATCAATTTTAATAGTGTAAAGAATGTCTGAATTGTAATAAAGTTATATCAATATAAAAGGTCCTCATTTAAAGTTTTTATCCCATGAAAATTGTTAAGACAATTTTATTGTAAGGATGAGAAATGTGGGTTTCAGTTCAGCCATGGGGGCAATTTTGAAAACATTTTCACTATACGAAAAGAAGTGAATTGCACAATAAGTTTATTATTCTTCATGAGTAAAAAGGGGGAAAGAGTTGGGTAGCATGTTGTCAAAATTACATTAATTACTTCCAATCTTGGAAGTTTTGTTTGTGCATAAAAACTATAAAGGGTGATGAAGTTGTTCAACAAATAAAAGAACACAAAAAAGCCCACCAACATCATGATTCTGTGAGTGGCTTTGTGTTGAGGAGATGGCTGTCTAGAGAGGCTTGGACTTCGGAGATGCTGGGCTCTCTTGCGGTGTCTGTAAAGTAGAGTCACCATGTAAAGGCTGGTCCACATCATGAGGGTCAGAAAGATGACGTCTGTTATAATGATAACACTCAGGAATAATCCTGGATTGGGGTACTCAGGTGGTCTCATTTTACAGTAAACATGAGAATATCCATAACTAGCATCAGTGTGATTAATGTTTGCTGTTATGCTTTCAATGACATGCACATATATGAGCACGTTAATGATCCAGGATAACAGGAAGGCGTGAAAAGTAAATGTAGAGAGTTTGGGCTTGAGGCATGCCCACATAGAATTACTGGGAGTGATGGTGATGGCCTGGAATGTGCTTAGAATAGAGGTGGTACAGATGGACAGACCCCGGGCAACTCTGAATATATATAAAACTGCTTTACAACCAACATCATCCAAAAACTTGGGTACTCCAAAGGATGACACAATATATGGTATAGTGACAAATATGATCGTGAAAATATTGACTATCATCAGGTGCATGAAAATGGGATCGATAGGTTTGCTAAAGCTAGTTTTGGCTAAGAAGCTGTACACACACAGCATGAAGAGCAATAAGTTTCCTATGACACCCACACAGAGCTGGGATATGAGGAAAACCCCCAAGATGGTGTTGCTTGGAAATACCATCTCAATGATGCCTTAGATATTATCAGACTTTTCAGGTCTTGTGTGAAACCTAAGTGGATTGACTATAAACCTAATTACATACTGGAATTTATGGAAAAATATACTGATCATACTTCAGATGGAGTGAATGTTGGAGAAATGTCAAACTTTTTGTATTTTAGGACAGGTGTGGTACCTTGGGAACTACATTCCTGGGAGTCTTGAGAACCTCAGAGGACAGAAGGTGTTGAAGCAGATGGATTCAATGCAAGAATCTTCTGTGTACTGTTATTATTAGCAGCAGAATCTGTTAATAACATGAAAGGCAAATGTGCATGTTATATAGAATTTATTCAGGAGAAAATACTGTGTATAATAAAAACCCACTTGACAAGAGGATTGTCTAAATCACAGACAGAATCATTTCTGTTTCAATAACTTTAGAGATTCAATGAATGAAAACACTCCCAAGGAGTTTATCTTTAAGTTCTCAACAAAGGGGCTGTAATGTTGACTCTGTGGTTGAGAGCCCAACTGCTCTCCTAGAGGAACCTGATTTGATTCCTTGCACTCACTTGGGAGCTCACAACCATTTGTACCTCTAGTTTCAGAGAATCTGATGTGTTCCTGTGGCCTCTGTGGACACCAGACATGTACATACTGCGCAAACATACATTCAGGCAAAGCACCTCTAAACACCAAAGAAATGGATAAACAAAATCCAATTTCCCACAAAGGTATATTTTTAACTTTAGTTTTGTCTTGAGTCCAGACTTCATTGAAAAATTAGCCAATTATTGAAAAATTTTAGAGGCTTAACTCTTGTGTAGAGCTGCAGAATATGAATGGCCAGTTCGACTATATATGTTCCTTTGTTGAACACATACTCAGGAAATATATTTTTCTGTCATTATTTCTACTACTTTCAGGGAAATGAAAACCTGCAGATTATCATGTTGCATGAAATGAGACAGTTTCACACAGTTCAACACCATATGTCTTCACATGTGAAATCTGGTAGAGAAATTTATAAACCCAATAGGGATACTCTTAGGCATTTTTAATGACTGGAGGTTGGAGAGTGATCCAGAGTGAACTATGGGAAGATATAATGAAAGTCATGTTTATGCATGTATGTAAAACTCATAATACAGTATATAAATATGGTGTGTATTTGTCAATAAGACCTCATAAAGATTTAGTATATTAACAACAACACCAAATTGAACTAACCAGAGTAAATGCATGATTTTTCTATTGTATTTCAAACATTTTGTATATCATTAGCAAAACATCACAATCCAGCTACAAGTTAGTGCATCCACAGTTTAACAAGAACCCAAAAATGTCAGAGGTAATTGATGGGTCAAGATATGTGGTGTAAATGCTGATGAGCATATATCTCCATTTCTCATAAAAAACCTTAGACATTTGTCCTTTACTGCATTGCAAAAGCTGTATGAATTATAAAACTTATGCATGTATATGCAGTTTAGTTGGAAAATGAGTGACCAAGGGCCTGGGGAGATTATGGCTTAGTGGTTAAGAGCACTCACTTGTATTAACATTGCAGCACCAAATGACTGCTAACAGCCATCTGTGTCTCCAGTTAAAGGGGATTTGGTCCCTGAGGCACTATACCTATGGTGCACAGATATACATGTGAGCAAAACACCCAGGTATATAAAACAAAGGAAATGAACAAGCAGTGGTAGCAACTTAATTATTCTCAATACTCATGATGTAGAAACAAAAAGATCTCTAAGTTCAGGGCTAACCTGGTCTACAGAGTAAGTTCTCTGTCTGTCAGGGCTGCACAAAGAAACCCTGTCTTGAATGAACAAGTAATTAAGAAGATAAACAAATAGATAAATAAATAAATGAATAAATGAATAAATAAATAAATAAATAAATAAATAAATAAATAAATAAATAAATAAATAAATAAATAAATAAGAAATAAACTTGAGAGAGAGTAGAGAGAGTGATAGGTTTGGAGTTACTATGGGAGTTGTCGTGAGTTTGTGTTGGTTGTAAGTAACCCAAATATACTGGATAAATGTATGAACATTTCAAGCAATAAATAAAAATAGTAGTAAAATGTTATTCAATTATCTGCAGAAGTTCATCACCTAAAAGAAATGATGTCTCACAAGAAACTGAGAAGAGAACAGAATTACTTATATAAGCAATTCCATGTCATCTTTACAGTCAAGTTGTATCTTTTATCTTCTTTTAAAATTAAGTACATAATTTTAGTTTTGAGATTATAGGATGATAATTCAATTCACTTTCTCTTTCTTCTTCCAAATCCTTCAAACATGGTTTTCTCTCTTTCAAATTTATGGTCTCTTTAATTATTATGTACATTCATGTAACATATGTCTGGAATTCCTAAGTACATACATACAAACTGCTCATTCTGTATCATGTTACTTCATGCCTGTTCTCAGGGCTGACCATTTGATAGTGGACAAGCAATTGACGTGCTCTTCCCTAGAAGAGACTATTCCTCTGACTCTGGGCAATCCTTACATAGCCATGCCTTTAATTCCAGAACACTTAAATTTTTGGACAGAAATATTATGACACATAACACCATATATGCAAATGACAAAGAACACAATAAATTACTGCAATGAGGTATTTTAAGAAGTCTTGCAGTATTCACCAAATTAACAGGCATAAAAGCAATAGCATTTCAGATGTCTGACATATACCATACATATTCTTTTTCTGACAGGGTCCCCTGGCTGTCTACACTATGTGGACAGAGTGTCCCAAACTGACCTGTTTCTGCCATCCAGGTGCTGACGTTAGAGGCAGGCTCCCCCTCACCCAGCCTCCAGACCATTTCTATCCTTAATCTGACAGCACAATCAGCACAAATACAGATCCTTTCTCAGACACACAGGAAAAATGGAGATAAATATGACTGAATTCCATAGATCATTTTGCAGAAAAGCCTCATTTTTGTAGAAATTATGAATTTTAGAGAAGTTATACCAGTATTTCTCATATTCTGAAAACAAATATCACATATTAGAGAATGAGAAACTCCATCTTGAAAATGAGTACAGTATCTGTTACAGAAATATGTGTGGATAACAGATGAGAAATTTGAAGTTTCAATGACATTAAAAGGGAAATGAAAAAGAGACTTTTTAATAGAAAATTGAATTGAAAGATGAAATTGGAGTAATAAGCAACAGCCAAGAAAGAGACAGGAATTTACAGTCAGTCCTCTGTAGAGATAGCATCAGGGTGAAAATGGTGTGGTTGAGCTGTGTGGAGTGGGGCACACCTTTAAGCTCAGCCATGGCGGGCTGGTATAGGATATTGGTCATACCTCTGTGAGCTTGAGGCTGTCCTGGTCTATAAAATTCCAGGACAGACAGGGCTATAGAAAGAAATACTGTCCCCAAAACAAAGAACCACACAAAAATGTTGAAAATAGTAACTTCAAAAATGTAAATGTTTGTTTCAAGGTTACCATATAGTTACCTTTGCAGTGATTTTTGGAAGTTTGAGTGAAAGGGAAATTATATGAGTTGGAAGCTCTATTGCAAGATTTTAGAATTATAGAAAGAAATAAGTGCCAATGCTCCTCACAAAAATTGATCATTGTCTAGAAGAGATGATAGTAAATAAGTAAATAAACAAAGGAACAAAGTGAAAATATTATGGATTAAAGTCATGAATTTTTTAAAAATAAGAAGATACAATTTAGTTAATTTGAAAGCCATAAGAAAAGAAATCTGAAAAGAGCAATCCTAAGTCTAAGAAAGGAGAGACTGTGGATAAGGACTAGGATCATCATCATACCTCTTTCTTGCTGTGTGTGTTGAGTCCTGGGAGCCTCACTCAGGACAGTGTGAATCCCACAGACATGAAGTGTCCTGGAAAAGCTGCCTAGCAGGAGCCATGACTAAATCAAGGACAGGATGACAGGAGTCTTCTTCCCAGTGGAAGAATCTGCTTGTCAAACATGGCGTCAATGACCTTGTTTACTGTACACCATTTGTGCACCCAAAGGAAAACATTTCTGTCCCAGGTGCACTGTGAATCTCAGATAATTTTAGGAGGGTAACAGCTTAAGTTCTATATCTGAATATGTGCATTTTCCCAAGATGAACTGTACCGGAAACTAAACTTGAGAACTGAGGAAGTCATTAAAAGTTTGAAGACAGAGGTAGGAGTTATTGCTTCTGGAACCGAGCAGGGCCACAGAGAGCAGTTGAGGAGACTCAATGGAGACACTGGGCCTTCTGCTCTCAAGGCATATTTTAGGATCCCATAGAGAACATGACACCACACTTGGAGTTTTATTTTGATCACATAATATGAAGATTAATCATGGTTGTATCTCATGTTTTGCTGAAGAACAGTTGTCCTCTAAGATTGCTCAGTTTTTCAAAACAGACACTAGCTCATCTGCCTTCCAAGTGTTTATGATTATCCTCACAGCCCTGATTCAGCCTGGATCACAGAAACTTCTTATCAGGGGTCTATAGGTAGTACAGAAATTCATATGCATTCAAAGTGTTGATAAAACTGGCTATTAGTTTGGATACTTAAACATGATGTCTATTCCATCTTCTCCAAGTCCCGAGGAACACTGGGAAGACAGTGGCTAAGATTGTCAAGGTCCAGAGGATCAGAGCCATCAAGACCAGCTTACAATAAAGACAGTGAAAAAGGAGGGTTTGGCTGGGTGGAGTGGGTTCCTTTATTCCAGTACTTGGGAGGCAAATCAGGCAGGTCTCTGAGTGTGAAACTAGCATGATGTATATAGCAAGTTCAAGGCCAGGCAACCCTGCATGGTGGCTCTGTTTCAATATGTGTGTGTATATAAATCTCACAGCAACAGGGGAATTGGGCCTGGCTCGTGTGCAGGATATGACTGGGAAGGAAGGCTTGAGGTGTGGAGGTGCTGGGATCTCTTGTGTTCATAGAGGAGAATCATCATGTAGAGTATGATTGACATCACGATCATCAAAGAGACCTCTAATCAGTGTATTAAGAGGTAACCCTGGGTGCTGGACTCATGACTCTTAGATCAAGACCACGTGCTTTTGCGTTGGATCCTGGTTCAATAGCCAGCATCACATGGTAGCTTACAACCATATGGAAATCCAGTTACAGGGGATAAAGCATACTCTTCTGGCCTCTGATTCTATAGCACACACAATACACATAAAACAAGTCTAAAAAACAGAGATACACTGGATTTCTGTGAAACTAAGCTTCCTGGATTTGCAGTAACTATTATAATATCCATGGCTAGCATCAGTGGAATCAGCTTTATGTCTATGTGGAATATTCCTTACGCTGTGTGCATATATACTATTATAACTAGTTTAGTAAACAATCTCCAATAGTTGAAGAGGATAAGATTAGAAAGGAGATCCAAGATGAAAATGTTGGGAGAAAGAAGTGTGGAATCTGGAGTTCAAAGAGACACAGAGAAAAGCTATACGGGCATGCCATGCCGAGATAAGGTACCAAGTTCCCTGGCGAGCATAGGAAAGAAATATTGGTCAATTTAAATCTAAAGATTTGCTTGTGCCAAATTGAGTATTGTAGAAGCATTTACAATTAATATTAAGTTTCTGATTGATTATTTGGCAGCAATTACAAGCCCAAGCAAATTCTACTTACAGGACTATGTATTCACATGCACATTTGTACATAGGCATATAGAGTCAGATATCAACCTTGGTATCTTCTCTCATAATGTTGTTTTCATGTTTGTTAATTTTTTTTGATGTAGGGTTTCTTTTTGTAGCTTTGAAGCTTGTCCTGTAACTTGCTAAGTAGACTAGGGTGGCCTTGAGCTCACAGAGATCTGCTTGCTTCTGCATGCCTAATTGTGAGAATAGAGATGTGTGCCACCACCGGCAAGCTCATCTACATTCAGAGGGTTCAGATTTGATCCATGAAGGTCTGTCAGCTGTTATTTCAGAGTGTGTGATCTCCCGACAGCGTGGTTGGGAGACTTTCAATAACAGCTTCTATTTCTTTGGGGGCACAAGTATATTTAGGCAATTTATCGGAACTTGATTTAATTTTGCTATGCAGTACATGTCTAGAATGCTGTCCATTTTTTGGGGGGGTTTACTTTGGTAGAGTATAATTGTTTGAAGTATGCTCTAATGATTCTTTGTATTTCCTGGTTGTCTATTGTTATGTCCCCCTCTTCTTTTCCAATTCTGTTTATTTGAATACTCTTTTTCTGTTTTTTGCTTAGTGTGGATAAGGGCTAGTCGATCTTGTTAACTTTCTCCAAAACCAACTCTTTTGTGGTGGGATTCAGATGTCAGCTGATTAGGTCCAAAGACACCTATCCAGGGTCCCAGGCTCTGGAAGGGGAGTGGCCCACCCTATTTATAAGGGGTTGCTGGGATCCTGGAAAGCCATGTTTCCTGGTTCCAGACTTCTGGAGAGACCGGTTAGGCATCCATCGTCCACTGTGTGTATAATCCAGTCTATCAGGCGTCCACATAAGCTGTAATGTGTATTGTGCGTGTTGGCATATATTTTAATAAATATTAAGCTTGGATTGGTGTATTTAAGAGAATTTCCACCAACATCTGGCAACCTAACTTTGGGCCTCTGCCTCTGGGTGTGGGGGTCCATTTGTGTTTTGAACACTGTTAGAAAGCAGAGGACAGGCAGAGTGTTCAGCTTTGGGAACCTGCACTCTGGTGTGTAGGCTGAAATCCCCCTCCCTCACTGGCCTGTCCTTCCTTCATACTGGGCTCCACTGCTCACTCTCTAGCCAGTTGGCAGAGAAATGGGTGGTCCCCTGCCTGTGCCAACTGAGCCGAGATTTGCCCCTCTCTGCTGCTTTTTTTCAACACCGAGGAGAGGCTCATAGTTGCTGCCTCTTATCTGCCACAACTTCTTACTTTGAGTGAGATCTTGCCCCATGCTGCCAGTGCGCAAATTCTAGCGAGGTCTCGCCCCACCTCTGCACAAGCGTTGTCACTGTCTGTGACTGAGCCAGACCCAGGTGAATGTAAATTCCTCTGTGCACACACAAAAAACTGTGCATCTGTCGTAGGTGCCACCAAAAACCTTCTGATTGCCGTCCTGTCTTAATTTGTGAGATTTTGCTTTTCCTAACGGTTGTATTCTGCCTGCTGAGGCCCCTTAAGACCATGTAGGGTCTGTAGGTAGCCTTGTGCTTCTGAGAGTCCCTGCATCTGTCATATTGCCGGTGAAGGAAGCATTGAACACTACTGCGACACCTGCTGACCAAATGTCGTCATTGCACCTGAATTGAGGTAATGGCTGATAATTATTCCATTAATGACTTCAGGTCATATTTTTCCATGATGATTGAGCAATTCTCGAATGAATATCTTGAAAGCTTAAATATCCCAGTACTACTATTTTTCAGCTTGTTTCTCTATTTTATGTTTCAAAATATGAGAATGATAAAAGAGGTGAAATCTGAAAATTAACAATTGATGTCCAGGATATGTGATATGGAAATTTCAAACACTAAAATGGCAGATGGGGTTCAAGAGGTGAAATCTGGAAATTAACAATTGATGTCCAGGATGTGTAATGTGGAAATTTCAAACAGTAAAATGGCAGATAAAATTAATTCTATGGAAATTGGTTACAACAAGCTTTCAGATAAGGCTTCCTCTTTGGATATGGATAACACTGTACAAGAAAAACATAGGCTCTATGTAAATGATGAAAACAAGAAACTTGTTGACTACATAAAGGATGAGAACAAGAAAGTCATTAATTATGTTAATAATGTGGATCAAAAAATTGCTGGTTCAGTGAGATCTTTGGAAGGACTGCTTCATCAGAAAAATCAAGCTCTAGAAAAATCAATAGTATGAAAACTCCAGGAATGGAAGCCAGTAGTATCCAAAATCCAGGAGTTGGAACTGGTAGTATAGCTTCAGGAATCTGAGGACTGTATTGCAGTACTGGAAAAGGGTAGTAATGCATCTAATGCTCAGAACAGTTCAGGTCAACTCCCGATGGGATCTTATGGTACTGGAGATACTCTACCTAAGGTGATAAACATGACAGGGCTACCCTCTTCACCACCACTATTGTTCCCAGATACTGTTCAGACAAAGAAAGCAGCTGGGGGATCTTCAGAATATGTAGAGTATAGTTATGAGCCAGTACATATGAGAGACATCAAGGATTTTACGGAGGCAATATCAATGCATGGGATACACTCTACTTATGTAAAGCAGCTTCTAAATTCATGGTCAGCAAAAAAACCGGATCCCATAAATTGACTGGATGCAGCTAACAGCTGCTGTCTTGGACCAAATTCAGAATTTGCAGTGGAGAAGCTGGTTTAGAGAGGAGGCAAGGACCTTAGAACAATGAGGAAAAATTAGGGGTTTCTTTGCTTCTCAGGACCAAATCCTTGGTGAAGGAATGTTTGCTGATGTGAAGGATCAAATTACTTATGATGAGCTTACTTTATTACTATGCTGTACTGCTTCACTGAATGCTCGGGAAAAGATTTTGGACCCAGGTCAAAAAAATTGAGCCTTATACTAAGGTCAAACAAGGCTTAAAATAGCTTATACCAACTTTCTACAGAGGCTTACCATGGCTTTACATAGAGCAATATCAGATCCAGAATTTAGGAAGCAATTAATACTTTCTCTGGCCTTTGATCATGCTAATACAGAATGTAGAAGAATGCTTATGCCTTTAAAGATCAGAGCCGCCCCTATAGAAGAATGGATTCAATATACAATCAATGCTGAATCTCTCCATTGCAATGAGGAGAATTGGGTAGGCCAAGCCATTGCTAATGTTAGGGCGAAGAACCAAGGCATCACTTGTTTCAACTGTGGTAAACAAGGCCATATAAGATGGAATTGTACACAAGGTACTCTTGGGAATAATGCCCGTTCTAGGTTTAATTCGAACAGAAGGCCATTGCCTTCTGGAGTATGCAGAAGGTGTGGCAAAGACAACATTGGACCAATGAATGTAGATCTACCAGGGATAAAGAAGACAACCCTTTACCATCAGGAAACGCCTTTTGGCCCCCAAAAATCAGATTCCAAATTCAAGGATGGTAAGATCATATCCAGTCATAGTAGAAGACCAGCATTCTCAGGATGAATAGGGCATCCAATACCTGATCTAGAAGATCATACAGTATTTGATAATAATGTAAATTCAAAAGAAAAATCAGAAGTTACAATAGAATCACAAAACAAATATTTTGGCAGACTTCAATAAATGAACAAAGACCAAAATTGAAAATGTGCATAGATAATATTTATATCCAGGGTTTAGTTGACATGGGGGCAGGTGTTTTGATCATAACCCCACAATCATGGCATCCAAGATGGCCTTTATGGGCAATAGATATCCAATTTCTGGGTATTGGAACAATATCTCAGGTGAAACAGAGTGTGAGATGGCTTGAATGCATAGGACAAGAAGGTCATAAAGGATGGTTGAAGCCATATACGGCTGAAATAGCAGTGAACCTGTGGGGTTGCAACATTCTAATGCAATGGAATACCCAGATTAAAATCCCTCCCAGTTCTGCTATCAACCAGAGACTCAATTATGTCTCCAAAAATGATGCTTTAAGGTTCTATGAAGAAAATTCACCAGCCATTCAGGTTGTACAAAAGAATTGCCCAAAAACCACAGAACCTAAAAGGACACTTACAGCACTGCCTTTGAAATGGTTAACAGAAAAGCCTATTTGGGTTCAACAATGGCCTTTGATGAGAGGAAAACTTCAGGCTCTGGGACAGTTGTACAGGAGCAGTTACAGGCTCAGCATATCAAAGAATCAACCAGTCCATGGAATTCTCCTGTTTTTGTTGTCAAGAAAAAATCTGGAAAATGGAGAATGGTGAAATATTTAAGAGCAATTAATAAGGTGATTCAACCTATGGGCTCTTTACAATCTGGTATTCCCCTACCTTCTCGGCTACCTAAAGGATGGCCTATTGCAGTTATTGACTTGAAGGATTTTTTTACCATACCTTTACAGGAACAGGACAAAAAGAAATTTGCTTTCACAGTGCCTACTCTTAATAATTCAGGGCCAGCTAAGAGGTACCACTGGAGAGTCCTTCCCCAAGGAATGTTGAATAGTCACACCTTATGCCAATATTTTGTACAACAACCACTAGAAATACTGCACAAAAGTTTCCCACAATTTATCATTTACCATTATATGGATGATATTTTGTTGGCAGACCCAAACCCAAAAATATTAGAAACATTGTTTGAAGAACTAAAGAAAATATTGCCTGACTGAGGACTATAAATTGCCCCAGAGAAAGTACAGAGGGAACATTCTATCAGTTATTTAGGATATAAAATAGGTTTACAGAAAATTAGGCCACAAAAGGTAAAATTGAATAGAGATAAATTGAAGACTCTTAATGATTTTCAAAAGCTACTAGGGGATATTGCTCATATACGGCCCATTATTGGTGTAAAAAACTATTAACTAGTTAATTTGTTCAAGACTTTGGATGGTGACAAGGATTAGTCCAAGAAAATTCTCCAATGAAGCCAAGAAAAAATTAGAGTTGGTGGAAAATAAACTTCAAGAAGCATAAGTGGATTGTGTGGATCCAGACCTAGATTGCATACTGGTTATTTTACCCTCTAGACAATCTCCAATAGGAATCTTAATACAAAGAGAAAACATTATATTAGAATGGATATTTCTGCTGCATAGGCCAAGCAAGAAGCTGAAAATATATATTGAAAAAGTATCTGATCTGATTTTTAAAGGTAAATTAAGACTTTGCCAATTGACTGGAAAGGATCCTGCAGAAATTATTGTGCCTTTGACTAATGAAGAAATTGATCAATTATGGGCAGACAGTGAACCTTGGCAAAAGGCTTGTTGTGATATTTTTTTTTTTAGGAGAGATTAATATTAAATATCCTTGAAGCAAGAGAATTCAATTTATAAAGGAAACTAATTGGATCCTTCCTCATGTGGCACAGGATAAACCCATTTCTGGAGCTCCTACACTTTATACTGATGAGAACAACTTAGAAAAGGCTGGCTACAAATCAGAAACTTAATTAAGGTGGCTCAGAGCCCTTATATCTCTGTTCAGAAGTCAGAGCTATATGCAATTATTATGGTGTTGTTGGATTTCCCAGAGCCTCTCAATGTAATTACTGACTCTCAGTATTCAGAAAGAGTTATTTTAGATATTGAAAATGCTGACTTCATTCCTGATGATACAGACTTGACCTTACTGTTCATACAACTACAGGATATTACATCAGGGCACACACAGGTCTCCCAGGCCCTCTAGTACAGGGTAATGATTAAATTGATTGGTTGCTGATAGGAAACGTGCTAGAGGCCACAGAATTTCATGAGAAACATCATGTTAATAGCAAAGGACTAAAGAAGAGTTTTTCCATCACTTGGCATCAAGCAAAAGAAATACTAAGGAAATGTAACACTTGTTCTTTCTATAACCAACCATCTTTACTTGCAGGAAGTAATCCTAAGGGTACACAGAGAAATGAGATCTGGCACATGGATGATTTTCACTTCCCAGAATTTGGAAAGGTGAAATATGTACATCATACTATTGATACTTACTCTGGAATGCAATGGGTGACTGCCCTGACTTCTGAAAAGGATGATGCTGTACTTACTCACCTTTTGGAAGCCATGGCCATAATGGGAATTCCTGCTCAGATTAATACTGACAATGCTCCAGCTTACATTTACCAAAAAATGAAGATGATTTTTGGATTTATAATATAAAGCATATTACGGAGATACCACGCAATCCTACAGGACAGGCAGCTGTAGAGAGATCTCACCGTACTTTGAAAGAGATGCTTTATAAACAGAAGAGTGAAACGAGAAAACCCAGGGAGAGGTTGCAAAGTGCCTCATTGACTTTGAATTTTCTTAATACTGTTGAAAAAGGAGCATCAGCTGTTTAGAGACATTGGGTAATAGAGAAATCTTCCGAGATAAATCAACCCATCTATTTCAAGGATGTGCTGACTTCAGAATGGAAGCTAGAATATGTGCTTCGATGGGGTGGGGGTTTTGCTTTTGTTTCAACAGGAAAAGAAAAGATATGGGTACCAACAAAATTAATGAAGGTCCTCTTCGAAAAGGAGTCCCTTCCTGAGGAGGAGAAGTAATTGCTCATCCCTGATATGACAAATAGTAAGGAAAACACATTTAACAAGCCCGGGCAGGGTCTCAATTTTGTCTTTACAGGAAAATGGATGCAGCTGTTTTTAAGACATTGACTGGACATTGAATGATTAATTACCTGCAATGGAAGAGAGATTGATGATGAACAAGTGTAAATAATGGATTATGAGACCAACTGATACAAATATGCACTACTGGGTAATCTCTCAATTCTTACTGCTTTACACCTTGCATCTACACCTCTAAAAAATGTGGTCCTGATTTGACTATTAATAGGGCTGGATTTGGAGTGTGAGAAAGTGGCTTTCTCACTCTCTAATCCCAGGCATATTGGTAAAGAAAATGTGAGAGATTCTGTCTCATATCAGAAAAGCCACCTGGTGTGGGACAGAAGACAGTTGGAATGTGTAGGGACCAATATTGTTGTGACTTCATCTTGAACCTTGCTTCTCTCTGTCTCTGTACTTTCCAAACATCCTATCTGCATAGTCTTTTCCTGAAGTCATAAAGGATATAAATATCTTCTTTGAGTATCAACAATGTTTAAGTTTTTCATTGTAAATAACATTTCCTCCTATCAGCTATCTACAAAGAATCTGGAACTGAGATGGAGCCCCCACTGCAATGACTCCTACTGATGAAACAGGAATAAGGGAGAGTATGAGAGAGAGAAAAAGAGACAGGCAGGCAGACAGACAAACAGAGGTAGAAATAGAGAAATCAAGAACCTGTGTACACCAATCAATGATTGCTTTTAGAAAATAGATTATTCAAAAATGGATAGCTCTTTATGATTATCCTTTGGTCACATTTCTAATAATAATTCCAGATGGATTTACCCAGTACTCTGAGAATGATTATGGATGTATATAGTCAGTCCATTAGGATATAACCATTGTTTTAGCTTTTACAGGATCCCAGAGAGATGCCGTCGCCCTTATGTCATCAGGAAGCAACCTTATGAAAGACTACATCCCTTTTCCCAATAAGTTTTGTGCTCTGAGGGTTGTGGGTAATTATTATTCTAATAGAATGGTTATAAGTTAAAACTGGGTGGAGGACAGAACTATAATATAGCCTCAAGGATCTCTTTTAAAGAAGAGAAAGGGGAGTAGATAGGATAGATAAAGGTAGATTGTTCTACCTACCTATAAACAATTTTTAGCTGAACATAGGGACTAAGCTAAAGACAATTTGCAATGGCATAGATATTTGTATGTTGATACAAATGTGAAATCATTTTATATTTCATTGAGACAATGTGTACATTGCTACAAAGTAAAATCTGATATTGCTTTATATAACCAAAGCAACTTGTATATCGATATAAAACTGAATCTGTAACTGTTATATATTATATATGCTTCTACCTCTGTTTAAAATATTTGTACATTATTGTCATGTCAACTATACAATTACTACTTCCATTTAACTATACTAGAAATAATGTATGATTGCACTAGTTATGATATATGCACAAGACATTTTATATACCCCTGTTTAGATGATATATATGATATACATGTCTAAAATGCTATGGCCACTTTACATGGTGATATACCCCCGGCTAATGTTTGATAGTCATACTAAAATCATTGTTCAGAGATTATACACTCCTTTATAGGTAATCTAATTTTATAGTAAAGGCTTTAATCCTGAGGACGATAAAAACTGCAGTCCACATTACTTAAGTTGCTATGTCATAGTCATCTCAGATACAGGTTAGAATATCATAGATAGACAGGAGTCTTCAACCATTTCATAGACTCAGAGAATATGGCATTTAACATTTATTATTATTTGGAATTCAGCCACGAGAGAAGACTCCTGGTGTCACTACTTCTTTTCCGAGATGGTGTTGAGCATCAAGGACACTCCTTTGGAGTTTGTCCTTTTAGCAGAGAATGGCTGGTTGGGTAAAGAACTGCCCTTACCTTGGTTGCTGACAGTTCACACATGATGTCCAAGCTGGATGAACAAGATAACAGATGGAGACAGATGAAACCTGCCTGGACAGGATAAGACAGTCCTTCCAGAAAAGCCCTGCTTGTGAAAAGATCTGTCAGATACCGTAGGCCTGTAGCCAAAATGATGGGTGCTCCAATGACCAACAAAACCATAGGTGATTGTTCAGGTAGCTGTGTCACTGTCCTCTCCCAAATTTTGCAAGCTACTACTTGCATGTACTTCTGACTTTCAGGTGATACATTTTATTTCTCAGGTCTTGAAGGGGTTAAAGCATAGATATTTAAGGTTACTACCCTATTATCCCTTAGCAAGGAACATTCAGATGTTGGACTTTCAGTTTCCCAGATCAACATTTTTGAAGTAATTTATACACCCTACCATCTACCAATAATCTAGAAATATATGATTACTTTATATGTGTTAGGTTTTAGTTTTAGATTGTCTTTTCTTCTCCCAGATATTACCTCATAATAATTCCTATTGTATATAGTCTTAGCTTAGAACCTTCTTAGTTAGACAAAAGGGGGAGATGTGTTGGGATTCAGGTGTCAGTTGATTAGGTCCGAAGATACCTATCCAGGGTCGCAGGCTCCAGAAGGGAAAGTGGCCAACCCTATTCATAAGGGACTGCTGGAATCTTGGAAAGCCCTGTTTCATGGTTCCAGACTGCTCGAGAGACCGGTTCGGCATCCATTGGCATCCATGGTCCACCGCATGGGTAATCCAGTCTATCAGGCATCTGCATAAGCTGTAATCTCTATTGTGAGTGTTGGCATGTATTTTAATAAATATTAAGCTTGGATTGGTGTATTTAAGAGAATTTCTGCTGACACTCTTTGATTCCTTGATTCTTTGAATTGTTCTCTTTGTTTCAATTGCATTGATTTCAGCCCAGAGTTTGATTATTTACTGTCATCTACTCCTTCTAGGTGAGTTTGCTTCAAATCAGTTGTGCTGTTAGGTCTCTTGTGAAATTTTATCCAAGTTTCTTATGTAGGCACCTAGTGCTGTGAATTTTCTTCTTAGCAGTGCTCTCATTGTGACTCATAAGTTTGTTATGTTGTAGGATCATTTTCATTAAGTTCTATGAAGTCTTTGATTTCTTTCTTTACTTCTTCCTTAACCCAGAGGTTTTTGAAGTGAGAGACGTTCAGTTTCCATGAGTTTGTCGGTTTTGTGTGTTTGTGTCATTGAACTCTAAGTTTTGTCTGTGGTGGTCTGATAGTATGTGTTCAGTTTTAGAGATAGTTTCATGGGGTGCTGGGAATAAGCTCTATTTTTTATGTTTGGGTATATTCTGTATACATTTATTAAGTCTTTTTGAGTCATAGCATCTATTTGATCCCTTATTTCTCTGTTTTGTTTCTGTTTGGTATAACTACTTATTGGTGAGAGTGGGGTATTTAGGTCTCCCACTATTAGTGCGTGGGTTTAATATGAGTATTAAGCTTTAGTGATGTTTCTTTTACATATGATTTGATCTTGTGTTGGGGACATAAAAGTCCAGGATTGATTCTGTACCTTGCTATTTTTCCTGAGATGAATATATAATTGCCATTCTGATTATTTTTATTGATTTCAGTTTGAAGTCCATTTTGCTAGATATTAGATTAGCTACAAAGATTTATTTCTTAAGTCCATTTGATTGGAAATTCTTTTCCCAACACTTTACTCTGAGCCAATGTATCTCTTTGAAGTTGAGGTGTGTCTTTTATACACAGCAGGACCGATTCATTTTTTTTGGTATCCATTGTGTTAGGTTGTTTTAGAGGTGATTTGAGGTTATTGATACTAAGCAATATTAATGATCAGTGATTATTATTTCTTGTTATTTTTGGTGGTAGTGTATGTGCTTCCCTTCTTTGAGGTTTTCTTCTGGGGGGATCTCTATTGTGTGTGACTTTATGGTTGTAGCTAGACTCCTTTGTTTGAAATTCTTTCCTACAGTGCTTTCAGTAAGGGTGGATTTATAGATATATATTGTTCAAATTTTTTTGTGTGTGAAATATCTTGTTTCCCCCATCAATGATGACTGATGGATTTTCTGGGTTTAGTAGTCTGGGCTGGCAACTGTAATTTCTTAGTATCTTTATAACATCTGACCAAGAGCTTCTTGTCTTCACTGTTTCCATAAGTAATCTGGTGTTATTCTGATGAGTCTCCCTTTATAAGTTATTTGCAGCTCTTAATATTTGTTCTTTATTCTGTAGGATTAATGGCTTTGTCATTTGTGGTAAGAAAACATTTTGGGGGGTATAGCCTATTTGGTGTTCTGTTAGGTACTTGTATTTTTATAGGCATTTCCTTCTTTGGATTGGGAAATTTTTATTCCATGATTTTGTCAAATAAATTTTCTCTGTGTTTTAGCTGGTATTCTTTTCTCTTTTCCAGTTTCAATTAATTATAGGTTTTCATGGTGTCCCATATTTTCTGGATGTTTTGAGTTATGACTTTTTGAATTTGATGCTTACTTTGACTGACATATCTATTTCCACCACTGAATATTCCACATTATTGATTCTCTCTCTTACATTTTTCTGTCACGCTTGCATCTGTAGTTTTAGTGTTTTCCTCAAATTTTCATTTCTTGCATTCCCTCAGTTTCTGTCTTCTTTGTTACTTCCATTTCAATTTTTAAATCTTAAAATGTTTCCTTTACCTGTTTGATTTTTTCTTTGTTTTCTTTATTTTCTTTCAGGGATTTGTTGATGTCTTCCATTTTTTTTGTGTTTTCCTCTATTTCACTAAGTGTGTGTGTGTGTGTTTTCACATTTTCTCATTTAAGGCTTCTATTACCTTCATGAAGTTGCTTTTTAAAGTCTCCCATTGCTTCTTCTACATTGGCATGATGTAATATTATTGTAGAACTACTAGATTCTAGTGGTGCCATGTTGTTCTTAATGTTCGTATATGTATTCTTGCACTGGCATCTGCTCATTGCTTCTTCTTATCATTGTAGGATGCATCTGTATACCAGGGAGTTGATTTTGATGTAATCTGTTCTGGCTTTTTTTGTCTCAGAAAGCCTCCCTTTGTCTAATCTTGGCTCTTGGCCCACTTGGAAGCAACATATTCTGTGTCAGAATAAGCTATTCTTGTAATAATAGCTGGCTGATTTTATGTCTTAGGGGTTCAATCTTGGTCCACTCTTGGTCCAGAAAGAGCTCTTAATCTATCAGAACTCTTGATCCAATAGGTTCTGGTGAACTGTAGATCTCAGGTACCTCTCTGTACACATTAGTTGCTGACAATCTGTGAGGTTCAGCTATCTACCCTTGATCTAATAGTTGCTGAGGAACTGTGGGTCTCAGGTAGCACTTGATATTACCAGCTGATGGAGTTGTGTCTCAGTTAGGGTGGGATTTGCAGACAGGGTTGTCCAGCAATCTGGATTTTACTAGGTAGTTCTGGGCTGTAGGGGTTTTTTCCCTGCTGTTGGATTTAGGGAAGAGATGAGATTCATATAGACATTTTAATTCAATTTTTATTTTAGTATATATATTGATCTTTTTTTTTTCATTTGTCAACATTTCTCATATCCTCCTCACACTTCTGCCCAGTATTTTTTAATTGAGAGCTATATTGGTATTATTTCTACTTCTCACTCTTTTTCTCCCAACACTTTTCATGTTCCTCCCCAGCTCCCTCTCAAATTCATGGCCTTGTCTTCTTCAGTTATTATTGTTAAACATGCTCATTGAGCTTTTGTTTTTTAATATGGGACTTTTTTGTGTTGTACTGGCAGTTCTGGAACTCATTTTGTAGACCATGCTGGTTTCCAACTCTCAAAGATCCACTTCCCTCTGCCTTCTCAATGCTGGGATTCAAGTGTGTACTACCACTGCCCAGCTGTTCACTGACCTATTCTATTTTGTATTTGAGATCTGTTGTTCATTACAGGAGCCCATTCACTGGTTGGTTGTTTTATTTCCTTAAGTCTTAGAGTTCTTTTTAACTTTATATATTCCTTATATATCCCCTATTAGTTGTTATATTTATGTAAGCTTTTGTTTTATTATTGGGACTTCTGTTCACCTGATTTACTTTCCTTCACTGTAAAGATGCATTCAGGGCACTTGTGTTTCCATAAACTTTCAAATTTCAAAAGTTCACACATTCTCCACTGAGCTGTTTCTCTCTGTCTGCCTCTTGATCATGAATCAGATGTGATCACTCAGTTACTGCTCTGTTGTTGTGTCTTCTTGTCTTTGGACATGTAATACATTTTGATTGTAGTGATGTCTGATTTTTTTTTTTTACAAATGTAGGCCCAATATTAAAGGGTTTTCTTTATAAATTGGCTAGTCTTGGTATTTCATCACAGTAATTTTACTTGAATTCTATTTTGCATATAATAAAAACCCTGAGCCAGGTATGGAGGAAAATTTGGAATATCAGAGATAGGAAACAAACCACAGCCATTTCTTGCCCAGCCAGTCCTCAAGTCCCAATGGGTAAGTGCTATCTTCAGAAGTCCTCAGCCTGACTGGTCCCTTCTATAGAATAGCTGAATTTCTACCTTCTACTGCCTTACATTTCTTTTCATCCTCAGATACTTTACTTCCTATTCAACTCTATATCATAATCCTAGAGTTTGGATTAAGGTGTGAGTTTACCACAGCCTGCCTGTTAGGTCTTGATCTCATGGAATCCAGTAGGATCTTTGTCTCATGAGTGATAGGATTAAAGGCATGAGTCACCATATTATGACCTTCTAAGCTTGACTTTCTGTGATTCTGTTCTCTGATATTCTGGGCAATTTTATTCAATATACATTATATCATCACACTGCAATAGAAAAGCATCAAAGACACATGGGAACAAGAAGTCACTTTTTTTACAATGTGTGTTTCGTACAACTGTCTGTCTTTTATCATGTTTTTTTGGCTTTTCCTCAGCCTTGAGAAAATAAAGGAGACATTTCAGAGGCATGGCATTTGATTTCATTTTTTTTATTTAGCATCATGTTATTGAACAAGTGCTTCCAAGCTTTCCTAGAAATGACTATTTAATCAATACTATAACAACATCAAAATCAATGAGTATAGTAGCAGGGAGGGTCAACAATTTTGCAGGATTGTATTACTAGATAAAGGTTTCTAATAATAATTCCCAGCACTAATGTCTGCTGGGAGAGGGAGAATTAGTTTCTCCCAGAGATGGCTCCCCTTATTGGTTGTCTAATGCACAGTGGTCTTCATTGAAATATTACATAAGCAAATAACAGAAACAGAATAGCGGATTACATCTGTAAATATTGGTGCATGTATATATATATACAAACACAATATGTCTATGTAATAGTAATAATAGGAAAAGTAGTTATCAACTTGAGGGTATGTGTGTGGGAATGTGAGAGGAAGATTTTTGTGCAAAAGTAATTGGGAGGAGCTGGAGGGAAGAAAAGAAATGGAGAAAGGGATGTAATTCCATTTCAATAAAAATATTAAACAGTGAGGTTGCTGATATTTTATGGTTGCAATTTCTGATATTAATAAGGCACACACTCCCACAGCAGATTCACTCCTCTGGCTCTTAAAGCCTTTTTATACTCCCTTTATTAATATTTCTGGAGCTTTATGTTCAGAAGTTGTGTTGTACATACATTCTTTTGGACTGAACTTCACTCCTCTGCATTTTGATTGGTTTTGTGGTTTCCTGCAATGGTCTCCATTACTGAAAGTCAAATTTCATTTATGAGAGAAAGGAGTGAACTTAGGAAGCTTCAGCCCTACACAAAGAGCTATAGGCAAGTAAAGGATGTCAGGAGTGATAGATATAGTTGTTGTCAGGAAATAGCATACCAAATGATTATTCAATACCAAAAGGTCAGCCTTGGAAAAACACATGTAAGGTATCATTATAGAGACTGAGCAGGTAGTATTTATCCTTTAAGGATGCATACACACACACACACACACACACACACACACACACACACACACACACACACACAAACACACACACACATCACACACATCACACATACACACACAGGTACATACATGCATGCATACTTACATTCATACACATATATGCATCCATATAAAATATACTCGGAGATATCAGAAGGATCTACCCAGAGTCAGTCTAGAAGAATCACACAGTGGTAACTCACACCCTTAATTCCAGAACAGAGAATATCCTTGGAGTGGTGGTGACCTATGCCTTTAATCCAATCTGAATTTGAGGTCATTTATTTTACAGAAAAAGTTCCAGACTCCTAGGCAGGCAGTGGTGGTGCCACGCCTTAACTGAGCAGAGAAAGTATTTAAGGCAGGCATAGAAACATAGAGCAGGCAGAAGAATCCAGGAGGCTGAGGAACCTGGAAGACACCTGGGTGAGATCTGACTGTGGTGTTTATTTTCTCTAACATCTCAGGTTTCCCATAGATCTGGCCATGAGTTTTCTTTATTCATGCAACACGTGGTGTCCAACTTTGGGGTAAAAATTCCTTCCCTTCCTACCTAAAAAACCTTACTTAAGCCAGAACAACATGTGGCCGGAGAATTAATTACTGGTCTACTAGTATTTCTGTTCTGAGTTAGCTTCCAATCTTAGACAGACCGGTCACACATGTTCCCATTACATTTTCATCTGGGTAAGTCTTTTAGACAGTGTCCTCTTTCTCCTGGTGGGTTGTTTCTTTTTTTATTTCTGGACCCGTCCTTGGGCTCAATCATACTAGGTAGCTGCCCCACTTCACAATCAATTGAATCATAAACAGACAACAATCAGTGAGTAAACCATTTTCTTTTAAAAAGAGGGAACTTGTTTAAAGCAATGGAGGGTGCTTGGTCCTTCTGTAATCTTTTGCTAGATGAATTGGTATTAATACCAGTGAAGGAAAACATATATAAGGTAGATGTGACTATTATAAATAATAATATCATATTGTTTATTATGAATATTTTTTGTTTGATTTCTATTTTATCACTTAAAAAGTTAATTAGTATAAATGCAAAAAATGTCTTTAAAAAGCCTGTTGTGAGAGAACACAAAGATGTTCAAATTCAAACAATGGAATATGAAGAATCAATTCCAGCATGGTCATCTAAAATTAGACAAAACAGGCATCATTAATATACCCATTAACCTTTAAATAATGAAGAATGATAAAGATGATACAGAAGCTAGCTGGGCTCTGGTACAAATGTTGGAATTACAGAGAGTAAAAGAAGCAATTGTAACATATGGGATGTATTCACCCTTTGTAAAACAAATGATGAACAACTGGTCATGCTTTAACTGGGTAACCCCTAAAGACTGGTTAGATATGGTTCCAGTAGTTTTAGAGGCAGGACCACACATACAATGGAAATGATGTTGGAGTGAGCAGGCTAAAACAATAGAACAAAGAAGCAGGGCCAGAAGCATAGAAGTCTCTCAAGACCAACTTCTTGGGGAGGGAGATAATGCTGATATTGAAAGGCAGTCTTTATACAATGAACATGCTCTGGGTTTTTGTCACAGGGAAGCATTAAATGCCTGGGATCATATTGAATAAATAGGAAAGAAAACTGAATCATTCAAGAAAGTAATTCAAAGCTCCAAAGAAACTCTTCCAGACTTTTTGCACAGATTAACTGCAGTAGTAAACAGAATGTTACAGGACTCAGAAGCCAGGCGAATAATAATTGAATCACTGGCTTTTGAGAATGCTAATGCACAATGTAGAAAACTACTTAGACCCTTAAAACAAAGTCAGCACTTTTGGAGGACTGGATTCATGAGACAATTAAACTAGAGTCTTGTGACAGTGATGATAACTGGGTTGGAGAGCTTATTTTTAGTGGTATAAGAAAAAGTCAAAATGTTAAATATTCCAATTGTGGAATATAAGTTCACATAAAAAGGGATTGTAACAACTCCAAGAAACAGTACTTTTGTTAGGAATAATCCCAAGACATTGCCCCTCCCTTCTGGAGTATGAAGAAGGTGTGGAAAGGAAGACATTGGACAAATGAGTGCAGATAAACAATGGACAGACAAAGTAACTCTGCCCCTGTGAAAAACCGCAAGGAAGCTTTCAAAAACCCCCATGTCAGGTAACTTTCTGCTTTTGGAAAACACCCCAAGGGGCTTTCAAAAGCCCCCCTATCAACTCCAATTCATTCTATCCTGCGTTTGTGGAAAAAACAACTTCACAGAACAATTTAAAAAAATTAAAAGCAATTTTAAAAGACATACTACATGGAATGATAGAAAATCTACAAAATAAGAAAAACATTCAGAAAAAATTATGAAGCAAATATTTTGGCAAGCTTCTATCAATGAACAAAGGCCAAAATTAAAAGTACAAATAAATGATGTTATTGTAGAAGGCTTATTGAGAACAGGGGCAGATGTCTCGATAATTTCACCAAAGTCATGGTATCCAAATTGGCCACTTCAAGAGGTAAATGTTCAGTTTTGGGGAGTTGGATCATTATCCCAGTTAAAACAGAGTGAAAGATGGCTTGAGTGTACAGGACCAGAAGGACAGAGGGAATGTTAAAGCCATATGTAGCTGACATTGCTATAAATTTATGGGGATGAGATTTACTACAACAGTGGAACACACAGATTAACATTCCACCAAACACAGAAATAAGCCATAAACTAGCACATGGTCCTACAAAAAACATTAGAAGTTATTATGAGAAACAGTCACAGAACGTGCAGGCTATAGAAAAACAAGGCAAAACAGCTGCAGATCTTTCAAAAACATCAATATCACTACCTCTAAAATGTCTAACAGAGAAGCCTATATCAATGGCCTCTAACAAAAGAGAAATTATAGGACTTAGAGAAGCTGGTACAGGGACAGTTAAATACTCAGCATATAGAAGAATCAACCAGCCCTTGGAATTCTCCTGTATTTGTTATTAAAAAGAAATCTGGAAAGTGGAGAATCATAACAGACCCAAGAGCGATAAACAATGAGATCCAGCCAAAGGGTTCTCCATAGTCTGGGATTCCTTTGCCTTCTCTGTTACCTAAAGAATGGCCTATTAGAGTTATTGATTTAAAAGACTGTTTTTTTTACAATACCTTCACAAGAACAAGACAAAGAAAAATTTGCCTTTACAGTACCCACTTATAATAATTCTCAGCCTGTAAAGAGATACCAGTGGAGGGTCCTCCCTCAAGGAATGCTGAATAGTCCCACTCTGTGCCAGTATTTTGTACAAAATCCAGTAAAACAAATACATAACAAATTCCCACAATCTATAATTAATCATTACATGGATGACATCTTGTTGGCTGATTCAAATATCGATACCCTTAGAAACAATTCTTGAAGATGTGAAAAGAATTTTGCCTGCTTTTTGGATTACAGAGTGTCGCAGGAAAAATATCAAGAGGGGATTAAATTAATTATTTAGGCTACAAAATAGGCCAACAAAAAAATTAGACCCGAAAAGGTATAAATCAGAAGAGATAGACTGAAGACACTTAATGATTTTCAAAGACTACTAGGAGCCATTGCCAATTTATGACGCACTATTAGAATTAAAAATGATGAACTGGATAATTTGTTCAAAACCTTAAATAGTGACAAGGACTTAAATAGTCTGAGAGAATTGTCACCTGAAGCTGAGAAAGAATTGGCTTAGTGGGAAAGAAATTATTGATGTACATGCGGATCATGTTGATCCAGACCTTAATTGAATGCTAGTTATCTTGCCCTCTAAGCATTCTCCTACAGAAATTTTAATGTAAAGTGAAATCATTATATTGGAATGGATATTTCTTCCACATAAACCGAGTAAGAAGTCAAAGACACATGTGGAAAAGATTTCTCAAATTATTTTTAAAGGAAAATTAAGACTTCGTCAATTTCCAGGAATGGACCCAGCAGAAATTGTACCTTTAACTAATGAAGAAATTGACCAATTATGGGTAGAAAGTGATCCTTGGCAAAGAGCCTGCAGTAATTTTTTGGGGAGATATTATCAACAAATATCCTCAAACTAAAAGAATTGAATTTCTAAAGAAAACTATTTGGATTCTTCCTTATATTGTATGAGATAAACCAATTTCTGGAGCCCCTACATTTTACACCAATGCAAACAAATCAGGGAAGACAGGGTACAAATGAGAACATATAAGTAAAGTGTCTCAAAGCCCTTACAATTTTGTTCAAAAGTCAGAATTATATGCTATCGTGATGGTATTAATGGATTTTTACCAAAACTCTTAACATAGTCACTGACTTTCAGTATGCAGAAAGAGTTGCTCTACACATTGAAACAGCTGGTTTTATTAATGATGAATCATAATTAAGTTCATTATTTATTATTGAAGAAACTCCATATGGAGTTTATTTTCTTTGTGGCAATTGTTATCCACTGGACAAGAACCTGTTCTTGTATTGACTGCTTCATAGTATGCTGTTTAAACTGGACATGCAGGTTCCCTAGAAAGTGACCTTTGAACTTTGACAAAACAAGCTGAGCTGGTCCTTCAGGTTCCTGCTTTTCAGAGAAACTGTCAGATATTTTTCAGGACACAAGAAAAAGCAACTGATGAACTATACCAGAATGGACAGAGCAGATTTCCTGCTTCACTGAAATGAAAAGAGACTCTGGGCCTGTATGCTGAAGATGGATGCCCTAACTTTACAAAGGAACTTTGGTTGACTGTCCAGGAAGATAGATGTCATCTTTGTCATTTCTAGATTTTGGAAGTTGCTAACACTTCCTGGTTGCTTGGGTCAAATTATTTCCTTCTTGGGTCTCTGAGGTAGTTGAAGATTAGATAGTTATAGTTATAATTTTCTAGTGACAGTTTTTGAAAAGAAACTTTGAAGTTAAAGTGTATAAGTTTAAGAGATATGAAAAGAATAGTTTTTAGTTAGTAATACAAGTTAGAAAGAAAGTGAATTAGGTATAATCCTTTGGACTCATCAAAATAGGATAATTAATAAAATAGTTTCTTTGATTTGTCAAATTTTAATGGGCTGGAAATTACTCATTTAGTGTTTGTATATTGTATATTTAGTTATTGTACTTATTTTATATGGTTCTTCTTATGTTAGCTATAACCTGCTTTTTAAAAATTTGACACAAAAGATGATATGTGGGAATATTTTCAAACATATTAAATATAATTGGATATATCAGAGGGATCTACCCACAGTCATTCTAGAGGATCACACAGTGGAAACTCACACCTTGAATCCTAGCAAAGAGACTACTCTGGGAGTGGTGACCTATACCTTTAGTCCCATCTGAGTTCTAGGTCATCTTAGTTTTCAGAAGGAGTTCCAGGCTCTCAGGTAGGCAGTGTTGGTGCCATGCCTTAACTGAGTGATGAAAGTATTTAAGGCAGGCATAGAAAGACAGAGCAAGTAGAATAAGCCAGGAGGGGTGAGGCTGAGGAACCTGGAAGACAGGTGGGTGAGATCTGACTGTAGTGTTTATTTTCTCTAATATCTCCACTTTTCCAAGATATCTGGCCCTGAGTTTCCTTTATTTTTGCAACAACACATACATAAATACATGCATACATACACATCCATACATACACTCATACATACATATGTACACAGAGATACATACAAAGTGCCTCCATACACATACGTACACATATACATAGATACATACTTACATATAAATATACATCCATACACATAAATTCACGCACACACACATACACAAACATACACACATATATACATAGGCACATACATTCATATGCATACATACACACATATACATACACACACATACATACATTCATGCATACATATATACAAAAACACATAATATACATATCCACATATATCCATACATACATGCATATATGAATACATATGTAATACATACACGCATACACACATATGCAAAACAATCTATAGAAAAAGAGCCATGAATTTGTATTGGAGCAAGCAGCGGCAAATATACAGGAGTGTTTGCGGGAGGAAAAAATGGCAGATATGATGCAATTACATATAATTTCAAAAAAAGAAATGATTTAAAATATACTATAACAATGAGACAAACCTGGCTGACTCAGCTACAGCTATGGTCCAAGTCCATTTATTGGATAACTGTCACTTAAACCATAAAAGTGTCATCTCCACAGCAATATTTGAGGTAGGTAATAGTCAGGATAGGGAAATTGTTTATTTGTTTGTACAACAATTAAAAGACATTCCTTAGAACAGAACACTCCACAAACTACATAATCCAAACTCCAATGGAACTTTAAAGTTTTGACTAAAATTATTTCAGTAGTGGAAAGATAACAAGTGGAATATTGTTCAAATGCTTAAAATATATTCATTTTCAAAAATGTCATAGTTTGACTAGTTAATAAATGTTAAAATAATTAAAATTATGTACACAATGTATTCAAAAAATGTCAACTACATCAATTTTAATAGTGCAAAGAATATCTGAATTGTAATAAAGTTATATCAGTATTTAAGGTCCCCATTCCAAGTTTTTATCCCATGGAAATTAAGAAAATTCTGTTGTAAGGATGAGAAACGTGAGTTTCAGTTCAGCTGTGGGGGGGTACTTTGAAAACAGGTCATTCTCACAGAAGAAGAGGTGAATTGTAAAATAAGTTTATTATTCTTCATTAGTATAAAGGGGGAAAGAGTTGGGTAGCATGTTGTCAAAATTACATTAATTACTTCCAATATTGGAAGTTTTGTTTGTGCATAAAAGCCATGAAGGGTGATGAAGTTGTTCAACAAATAAAAGAACACAAAACAGCTCACCAGCAACAAGATGCTGTGTGTGGCTTTGTGTTCAGGAGAGGGCTGACTAGAGAGGCTTGGGCTACGGAGATGCTGGGCTCTCTTGTGGTGTCTGTAAAGAAGAGTCACCATGTAAAGGCTGGTCCACATCATGATTGTCATAAAGATGATGTCTGTTATAATGATAACACTCAGGAATAATCCTGGATTGGGGTACTCAGGTGGTATCATTTTGCAGTAAACATGAGAATATCCATAACTAGCATCAGTGTGATTGATTTTTGCTGTTACAGTTTCAATGACACGCACATATATGAAGAGGTTAATGAGCCATGATAACAGGAAGGCACGGAAAGTAAAAGTATAGAGTTTGGGCTTGAGGCATGCCCACATAGAATTACTGGGAGTGATGGTGATGGCCTGGAATGTGCTGAGAATAGAGGTGGTGCAGATGGACAGACCCCGGGCAACTCTGAATATATATAACACTGTTTTACAACCAATGTCATCCAGAAACTTGGGTACTTCAAAGGATGACACAATATGTGACATCATAACAAATATGATTGTGAAAATATTGACTATCATCAAATGCATGAAAATGGGGTCGATAGGTCTGCTTAAGCGAGATTTGACTAAGAAGCTGTACACACACAGCATGAAGAACGACAAGTTTCCTATGACACCCACACAGAGCTGGGATATGTAGAAAACCCCCAAGATGGTGTTGCTTGGAAATATCATCTCAATGATGCTTTAGGTATTGTTAGACTTGTCAGGCCTTCATTGAATCCTAAGTGGATTGACTATGAAGCTAATTACATACTGATATTTTTGGAAAGTATACTGATCAATATTTTAGATGGAGAGAAGTTTGGAGAAATGTCAAACTTCTTTGTTTTTTAGGTTCAGATGTAGTAACTCTATGAACTACATTCCAGGAAGTCTTGAGAGCCTCAGAGGCCAGAAGGTGTTGAAGCAGATGGACTCAATACAAAAATCTCCTGTTTAATGTCATTATTAGCAGCAGAATCTGTTAATGACCTGAAAGGCAAATTTGAATGTTACACAGTTTTTATTCAGGAGAAAATACTGTGTATTACAAAAACCCACTTGTAAACTCTGATCTTTCCCAAGAAGACTGTGTAAAGCAAGACAGTAACTTTTTTATTTAGACATCTTTAGAGTTTCACTGCATGTAAACACATCCAAGGTCTTTAAGTTTTCAAAAAAGGGACTACAGTGTTGAGTCCATGGTTAAGAGCCCAGCTGCTCTTCTATAGGAACCAGGTTTGATTCCTTGTACTCACTTGTTAGCTCAGGACGGTTTGTAACTCTATAGTTTCAGAGAATCTGATGCATTCTCCTGGCCTTTGTGGGCCCCATACATGTACATACTGCACAAACATACATTCAGGAAAAGCATCTGTACACAGCACAGAAAGGATAAATAAAAATAAAGATTTCCACAAAGGTAGATTTTTAACTTTAGTCTTGAATCTAGCCCTTGGTTATAAAAATTAGCAAATTTCTGAAGAATTTTAGAGGCTTAACTCTTGTGTAGAGCAGCAGAATGTGAAGGGCCAGTTCTACTATATATGTTCCTGTGTCGAACACATTCTCAGGAAATACATTTTTCTGTCATATTATTTCTACTACTTTCAGGGAAATGAAGACCTGCAGATTATCATGTTGCATGAAATGAGACAGTTTCACACAGTTCAGCACTATATGTCTTCACATGTGAAATCTGGTAGAGACATTTATAAACCCAATAGGGAGACTCTTAACCATTTTTAAAGACTTGAGGTTGGAGAGAGATCCAGAATGAACTATGGGAAGATAAAATGAAAGTGACACTTATGCATGTATGTAAAACTCATAATAAAGTACATAAATATGGTGTGTATTTGTTAATAAGACCTCATAAAGATTTAGTATATTAACAACAACACCAAATTGAACTAACCAGACAAAATGTAGGATTTTCCTATTATTTTTCAAATATATTGTATATCATTAGCAGAACATCACAATCCAGCTAAGAGTTAGTGCATCCACAATTTAAGAAGAACTCAAAAATGTCAGAGGTAATTGATGGGTCCAGTTATCCTGTGTAAATGCTGATGAGCACATATCTCCATTGCTCATAGAAACCTTAGACATTTATCTTTTACTAGATTGCTTATGCTGTATGAGTTCTAACACTAATGAGAGTGTAGACAGTTTAGGTAGAAAAAGATTGACTAAGGGTCTGGGGAGATAATGGCTTAGTGGTTAAAAACATTGATTTGGGTTCAGGTTGCAGCACCCACATGGCTGCTAATAGCCATCTGTATCTCCAGCGAAAGGGGATTTGGCCCTAGAAGCACTATACATATGGTGCACAGATATTCAGGCAAGCAAAACATTCATACACATAAAATATAGGAAATGACCAAGCAGTGGTAGCAACTTAAATAATCTCAATACTCATGAGGTAGATGGAAGAAGTTCTCAGAGTTAGGGGCAGACCTGGTATACAGAGTAAGATCTATGACTGTCAGGGCTGCATAAAGAAACCCTGTTTTGAATGAATAAATAAATAAGAAGGTAAACAAATAGATAAATAATTACATAAATAAGGAATAAATTTGACAGAGAGCAGAGAGAGAGATAGGGTTGGAGTTACAAGGGGAGTTGTTATGAGTTTGTGGTGGGTATAAATAATCCAAATATGTTGGAGAAATGTATGAATATTTCAAGTAATAAATAAAAATAGTAGTAAATGTTATTCAATTAGCCAACAGAAGCATGTCACCTAAAACAAATGATGTCTCACAAGAAACTGATAAGAGAACAGAATTACTTATGTAAGCAATTCCATGTCATTTTTACAGTCAAGTTGTATCTTTTATCTTCTTTTAAAATTAAGTATATAATTTTAATTTTGAGATCATAAGATGATAATTCAATTCACTTTCTCTTTCCTTCTTCCAAATCCTTCTACCATCTCTTTCTCTCTTTCAAATTTATGGTACCTTTACTTTAATTGTTATGTACATTCATGTAACATATGTCTGGAATTCCTAAGTACATATATACAAACTGCTCATTCTGTATCATGTTACTTCATGTCCATTCTCAGGGCTGACCATTTGATAGTGGACAAGCAATTGACATGCTCTTCTCTAGAGGAGACTATTCCTCTGACTCTGGGCAATCCTTGCATAGCCATGCCTTTAATTCCAGAACACTTAAATTTTTGGACAGAAATATTATGATACATAACACCATATATGCAAATTACAAAGAACACAATAAATTACTGCAATGAGGTATTTTAATAAGTCTTGCAGTGTTCAACAAAATTAACAGGCATAAGAGCAATAGCATTTAAGAGTTCTGATGGAGACAAGGTATATTCTGTTTTTAGACAGGGTCCCCTGTCTGTCTAGACTATGTGGATCAGGCTGTCCCAACTGACCTCTTTCTGCCTCACAAGTGCTGTGGTTAGAGGCAGGGTCCCCCTCACCCAGCATCCAGACCATTTCTATCCTCAATCTGACAGCACAATCAGCACAATTACAGATCCTTCTCTCTCAGACACACAGAAAGTGAGTGATAAGCATCATTGAAAGCCATGGTCATTTTGTAGAAAAGTTTCATTTATGTAGTAATTATGAATTTTAGAGAAATTACACAAGTATTTCTCAATACTCTGAAAACAAATATCACACACATATTAGGAATCACAGAATGAGAAACTCCATCATGAAAATGAGTACAGTATCTGTTACAGAAACATGTGTGGATAACAGATGAGAAATATGAAGTTTCAACGACATTAAAAGGGAAATGAAAAAGAGTCTTTTTAATAGAAAATTGAATTGAAAGATGAACATGGAGTAGTAAGCAACAGCCAAGAAAGAGACAGAAATTTCCTGTCAGTGCTTCATAGAAATAGCATCAGGGTTAAAATGGTGTGGTTGAGCTGGGCAGAGTGGGGCACACCTTTAATCCCAGCATGGTGAGTCATAGGCTATTGGTCAGACCTCTGTGAGCTTGAGGCCTTCCTGGTCTACAAAATTCCAGGACAACCAGGGTTATAGAGAGAAACACTGTCTCAAAAACACAGAACCATGCAAAATTATTGAGAGTAGTAAGTTCAAAACTGCAAATGTTTGTTACAGGGTTACATTATAGTTACCTTTGCAGTTATTTTTGGAAATTTGTGTGAAAGGGCAATTTTCTGAGTTGGAACCTCTATTGCAATATTTTAGAATTATAGAAAGAAGTGCTGACACTCCTCAGAAAATTATCATTGTCTAGAAGAGATGATAGTAAATAAGTAAATAGATAAAAGATCAAAGTGGAGATATTATGGATTAAATTAAGAATTGTTAAAAAAAACATACAATTTAGTTAACTTGAAAGCCATGAGAAAAAAATGTGAAAAAAGCAGTCCTAAGTCTAAGAAAGGGTAGACTGGGGATAAGGTGCAGGTCGGTCATCATACCTCTTTCTTGTTGAGCGGGCTGAGTCCTGGGAGCCACACTTAGGACAGTGTGAATTCCACAGACATGAAGTGTCCTGGAAAGGCTGCCTAGCAGGAGCCATGACTAAATTAAGGACAGCATGACAGGAGTCTTCTTCCCAGTGGAAGAATCTGCTTGTCATCCGTGGCGTCAATGACCTTGTTTACTGTACACCATTTGTGCACCCAAAGGAAAACATTTCTGTCCCAGCTGCACTGTTAGTCTCAGATAACTTTATCAGGCTAACAGTGCAAATTCTATATCTGAAGATGAGTATCTTCCCAAGATGAACTGTACCAGAAAGTAAATTTGAGGGTTGAGTAAGTCATTAAAAGTTTGAAGACAGTGGTGGGAATATTTGTAACTGGTTGAAGAATCTGGAACCCAGCAGGGCCACAGAGAGCAGTTGAGGAGACACAATGGAGACACTGAGCCTTCTGCTCTCAAGGCGTATTTTAGGATCCCATAGAGTACCACACTTGGGAGTTTTATTTTGATCACATAGTACGAGGATTAGTCGTGGTTTTATCACATATTTTGCTGAAGAATAGTTTTACTCTAAGATTGTTCAGTTTTGCAAAACAGACACTAGCTAAACTGCCTTCCTAGTGGTGATTATCCTCATTGTGAAGTCGCCATTCAGCCTGGGTCAGAGAGCCTTCTTATCAGGGGTCTATGGTTAATACAGAGATTCATAAGCATTCAAATTGCTGATAAAACTGGCTATTAAGTTTGGATACTTAAACTCCATGTCTATTTCATCCTCTCCAAGTCCCAGGGAACACTGGGAAGAGAGCGACTAAGACTGTTAAGGTCCAGAGGATCAGAGCCATCAAGACCAGCTTACAATAAAGAGAGTAACTAAGGAGAGTTTGGCTGGGGAGAGTGGGTTCCTTTAATTCCAGTACTTGGGAAGCAAATCAGGCCTGTCTTTGAGTATGAAAGTAGCATGGCTTATATAGCAAGTTCAAGGGCAGCCAATGCTGGAGTCACCATAAGCCTGAGAACATCCATGACCACATCAGTGGAATTAGTTTTATATCTGTGTGGAATATTCATTTACACTGTGTGACTATATATCATTATAACTAGTTTAATAAGTAAACTCCAATAGTTTAACAGGATAAATTTAGATGGGAGAGCCAAACTGAAATTTTTGGGAGAAGGAAAGTTGGAATCTGGAGTTCAAGGAGACAGAGAGAGAAGCAAGATGGGCATGCCATACTGAGAAAAGGCACCACATTCCCTGGCAAAGCATAAATAAGAAATATGGGTTAATTTAAAGCAAAGAGTTTGCTGGGACCAAGTCTGAGATATTGGCCAATCACTTAGAATTAATATTAAGTTTCTTATTGGTTATTTGGGAGCCGGTATGAGGCTAGGGAAACTTCACCTATTGGTCTGTGTATTTACATGCTCATTTGTGCATAGGCAGCTGGAGGCCGGATATCAACTTTGGTATCTTTCCTCATAAAATTGTTTTAATGTTTGTTGAATTTTTTTTTAATATAGCGTTGTCTGTGTAGCTTTGAATTCTGTCCTGGAACTATATTTTTAGAACATGGGGGCCTCAAACTCATAGATATCTACTTGCCTCTTTCTGCCTAATTGTGGGATTAATGACATGGGCCAGCACTGCCAAGCTATTTATTTTTTCAAAAAAAATATTTTACTTATTTATTTTCATTATGCATTCAGTGCTCAGACTGCAGGTATGCTCTCTTGCCAGAGGAGTGAACAAGATATCATTAAATATGTTTATGAGCCACCTTTTGGTTCCTGGGAATTGTACTCAGGACCTGTGGAAGAGCAGTCATGCTCTTAACTGTAGTACGAGGATTCTGGCCCAGACTTTCGGGCCTAACCTCAAAGTTTAGGTCCACACCTCTGCAGACCCGCAGTCCTGCAGACCCGCAGTCCCGCAGTCCCACAGTCCTACAGAGACACACATACACTTTCATTAGATTTTGGCTGATCAGCCTCAGGCCCAGGCATATCACTGGCTAGCTCTCTACCCTTTATCTAACCCATGTCTCTTGTTCAGCCATGGGACTCAGTACCTTTCTTTAGGGCATCATAGTTGTCCTCTGCTTCTTCTGGTCCTCTCTCTGGAATTCCCTCTGGTGTTCTGTTCTGGCATCCTCTTCTCAGAGATTTTCTTAGTCTGGTAGCCCCGCCTACACTTCCTGCCTGCCTTTGGCCAATCAGCTCTTTTTATTAAACCAATGGGCGGGGCAATTATTTACCCTGAAACAACACTAATCACCTACAGTTTTTCATGTATTGAACTGTTTCTGCATTTTTGGGATGAAGCCTACTTGATCATGGTGGATAATTGCTGACATTTTTTCAATTAAGTTTGCCAGTATTTTATTACTTTTGTGCCAGTGTTCAAGAGGGAGATATTTCTTTATTTCTCTTTCTTTGTTGCACCTTTGAGTGTCTTGAGTTTTATGGTGGCCTACTGTAAAGTATTTGGTTATATTCTTTCTGTTTCTATTGAATGGAAAACTTTGAGAAGTGTTTGTATTTTTTTTGAAAATATGGCAGAATTCTGTAACCATCTTACCTGGGTCCATTTTTAATAGCATCTTCTATATCTTTGGGGGCGTACTGGTCTATTTAGGTAATTTATCTAATCCTGATTAAATTTTGATATGTGGTATATGTCTAGGATGCTGTCTATTTCTTTTAGGGTTTTTAATTTGGTGGAGTAAAGGTGTTTGAAGTATGTTCCAGTGATTCTTGGATTTCCTGGGTGTCTGTTGTCATGGCCCCTCTTTTTTTCTCATTCTGTTAATTTGAATGCTCTTTTTCTTTTCTTTGCTTTTTTTATTTCATTAGTTTGCATAAGAGTTAGTCATTCTTGTTAACGTTCTCTAAGAACCTACTCTGATTCATTGATTCTTTGTACTGTTCCCTTTGTTTCAATTGTATTAATTTCAGTCCTGAGTTTGATTATTTCCTACCTTCTACTCCTATGTAAGTTTGCTTTTAATCAGTTGTGCCATGAGGTCTCTTGTTTAAGATTTCTCCAAGTTTCTTATGTAGGCACCTAGTGCTGTGAATTTTCGTCATAGCAGTGCTATCACTGTGCCCCATAAGTTTGGGGATGTTGTGATTCCGTGTCATTAAATTCTAGGAAGTTTTTATTTCTTTTTTTTACTTCTTTGCCCCAAAGGTGCTTTAAATGGGAAATGTTCTGTTTCTATGAATTTGTAGGCTTTCTGTATTTGTGTTATTTTTCTGTGGTGGTTTGATAGGATACAAGGAATTATTCCCTCTGTATCTGTTCATATTTTCCTTATGACATAGTATGTGTTCAATTTTCGAGACAATTTCATGAGGTGCTGATAATAAGGTCTATTTTTTTATGTTTGGGTGCATTTTTGATAATCTAGCAAGTCTTTTTGAGTCATAGCATCTATTAGTTCCCTCATTTCTCCATTGAGTTTCTGTCTTGTAGAACTATTCATTGGTGAGAGTGGGATATTTAAGTCTCTCACTATTATTGCGAGGGTCTAATGTGAGTATTAGGCTTTAGTGGTGTTTCTTTTACATATGTAGTGATCTTGTGTTGCTGAATAAAAGTCCAGGATTGATTCTACATCTTGCTAATTCTTTTCCTGAGATGAATAAGTAATGGCTATCCTAATTGTTTTGATTGATTTTAGTTTGAAGTCCATTGTGCTAGATACTAGAATAGCTACAATAGCTTATTTCTTAATTCTATTTGATTGGAAATTCTTTTCCCAACCCTTTACTCTGAGTCAGTATATGTCTTTGATGATGAGGTGTGTCTTTTGTATGCAGCAGGACCGATTTGGTTTTTTTTTTTTTTTTAAATTTTGTTGTGTTAGGATGTAGGTGAATCGAGCTTATTGATATAAGGGATATTAATGATCAGTGATGGTTATTTCCTGTTAATTTTGGCGGTTTTCTTCTGTGGGATTCTGTATTGCTAGTGACTTTGTGGTTGAATCTAGCCTCCTTTGTTTGGAATTCTTTCCTACAGTGCTTTCAGTAGTGGTGGATTTATGGGTTGTTATTGTGTAAATGTCGGGTTTTTTTGTGTGAAATATCTTATTTCCTCCATCTATAATGTCGATGGCTTTGCTGGGTTTAGTAGTCTGGCCTGCCAACTGTGATTTCTTAGTATCTTTATAACATCTGACCATAGCTTCTTGCTTTCACTGTTTCCATAAGTAATCTGGTTTTATTCTGCTGAGTCTCCCTGTTTAAGTTATTAGCAGCTCTTAATATTTGTGCTTTATTCTGTAGGTTTAGTGTCTTGATTATATGTGGTAAGCAACCTTTTTGTGGTTTCTAGTCTATTTGGTGATCTGTCAAGTTTTTTTTATATCTGTATAGGAATTTCCTTCTTTAGATTGGATAATTTTGATTTTGTCAAATAAAATTTCTGTGCCTTTTAGCAGGTATTCTCCTTCCTCAATTTCAGTTAATCATAGGTTTGGGTTTTTCATGTTGTCCCATATTTTCTGGATGTTTTTATTTATGACTTTGGAGGTTTTGATGCTTACTTCGACTGACACATCTATTTTCACTACTGAATCTTCCACATTATTGATTCTCTCTCTTGCATTTTCCTGTCATGCTGGCATCTGTAGTTCCAGTTTTTTCTTCAGATTTTCAATTTCATGCATTCCCTCGGCTACTGTCTTCTTTAATGCTTCCATTTCAATTTTTAAATCTTAAAATGTTTCCTTCACCTGTTTAATTTTTTTCTGTGTTTTCATTATTTTCTTTAGGGATTTATTGATCTCTTTCAAACTTTTTGTTTGTTCTTCTCCCCATTTCATTACGGGCTTAAAATTTTTTATTTATTTATTTTGCATTATTTCATTTAAGGATTTTATTTTCAAAGCTATTTCCTATTGGTCTTCTACAGTGACATGATATAATCTTGTTATTTTAGAACCACCATATTCTAGTGGTGCCATGTTGTTCTCAATGTTCATATATGTATTCTTGCACTGGAATCTGCCTATTTCTTCCTCTTAACACTTTAGGATGTGCCTGTATCTCAGGAAGCTGATTTGGTATAACTTGTTCTGGCTTTGTCTGTCTTCAGAAGCCTCCCTTTGTCCAATCTAGCCTCTTGGTTCACTTCAAAGTAATGTATTCTGTGTTAGAATAAGCTGTTCTTATAATAAAAGCTGGCTGACTTTATTTCTCAGGGATTTAATCTTGGTCCACTCTAAGCCTTTGGTCCAGAAAGAGCTCTTGATCTAATAGGTTCTGGTGAATTGTGAATCTCAGGTACTCCTCTTTATCCAATATGTGCTGACAATCTGTGTGTTTCTGTTAGCCACCCTTGATCTAATAGGTGCTGAGAAACTGTGGGTCTCAGGAGGCTACTGTCGATCCAATAGGTGCTGGTGAATTGTGGGTCTCAGGTAGCACTTGAGGTTACCAGCTGATGGAGTTGGTTCTGGGTTAGGACAGGATTTGTAGACAGGGTTGTCCAGCAAACTGGATTTTACTGGGATGTTCTGGGCTGTGAGGTTTTCCCTCCTGGCCTGGATTTAGGGCAGATATGAGATTCATATAGACATTTTAATTCAATTTTTATCACAGAATGTATTTTAATTATGTTTTTTCTTTTGTCAGAGAATCTCAGATCCTCCTCACCTCTCTCCAGAATTTTTAAATCAGTGCTATATTTATATTATTTCCACTTCTCACTCTTTCCCCCCAACAATTTCCATGTTTCCTCTACAGCTCCATCTGAGGAGTCAGGAATTGCAGTAATTATTATTTGTAATATGTAATATAAAGGATTATTATATATTAGGAGATATTTTAACTCTCACAGATAGAAATGAAACCTTAATGCCGTTCTTAAAGGTAAAATGATCCTGGAGAAAGATGCTGATCTAATCTCTATAAAGGAGAAAACAAAACAGGTCTATCAAGCTCCCAGCAGCTCTTTCTAATGGGGATGGTCACACCTCATTCAAGCTCCCAAAACTTTAAAGTCATGCCTTCCAACCTTAAGAGCTAACACTTAAATTCCACCACACATGGCCTTGTCTTCTTCAGTTATTGTTGATAAACCTGCTCATTGTGTTTTTGTTTTTTATTATTGGATTTTTTTGAGTTGTACTGGCTTTCCTAGAGGTCGTTCTGTAGAGCAGGCTGGTTTACAACTCTCAACGATCCACTTTCCTCTGCGTCCTCTGTGCTGGGATCGAGTGTGTACTATCACTTCCCAGATGTTCATTGACCTATTGTATTCTGTATTTGAGATCTGTCCATTCACTAGAGGAGCCCATTCACTCGTTGGGTTGCTTTATATCTTTAACTCTTAGAGTTCTTTTAACTTTATATATTCTTTATATATCCCTGATCAGTTGTTATAGTTATCTGCGATTTTGTCTTATTCTTGAGTCTTTCTCTTCACCTGATTTACTTTCCTTCCCTGTAAGGATGCATTCAGGGCCCTTTTTTTTTGTAAACTTTCACATTTCAAAAGCTCACACTGCTTTCCACTGAGCTCTTTCTCTCTGTCTGCCTCCTGCTCATGAATCAGATGTGACCACTCAGTCACTGCTCTGTTGTTGTGTCTTCATGTTTTTGGACACATAATACGTCTTAATAGTAGTGCTGTCTGATTATTTACAACACTGAGCTCCGTATTCAAAGCTTTTCCTTATAAATTGACTAGTGTTGGCATCTCATAGCATCAACATTGCTTGTATTCCACTTGGTTTATAATAAAAACCCAGAGTCGGGCATGGAGGAAAATCTGGAATATCAGAGAAGGAAACAAACCACAGCCAGTTCTCACCCAGCCAGTTCTCAGGTCCCAATGGGTAAGTGTTATCTTCAGAAGTCCTTAGCCTATCTGGTCCCTTCTATAGAATGGCTGAATTTCTGCCTTCTTCTACCTTGTATTTCTTTTCCTCCCCAGATATTTTACTTCATAATAAACTCTATATCATAATCCTAGAGTTAGGATTAAAGGTGTGAACTTACCACAGCTTGACTGTTAGGTCTGAGCTCATTGAATCCAGTAGGATCTTTGTCTCCTGAGTGATGGGATTAAATTCATGGGTCACCATTTTATGACCTCCATAGTTTTTTTGTGATTCTGTTTCCTGATATTCTGAAAAATTTTATTAAATATAAATTATATCACCACAGTGTAATAGAAAAGTGACAAAGACAGCAGGGAGAAAGAAGTCACTTTTCCTACATTGTATGTTTGGTACAACTGCCTTTCTTTGATTGCTTTCTGGCTTTTCCTCACCCTTGGGAAAACAAAGGAGACATTTCAGCCCATGGGATTTAATTTGCTTTTCTCATTTGGCATCTGGTTATTGAACAACTGCTTCAGAGCTGTCTTAGAAATGACTCTTTAATCAAGACTGTATCAACATCAACATCCATGGGCACACTAGCAGGCAAGGGCAACAGTTTTTCATGATTGTATTCCTAGGTAGAGATTTCTAATAATAATTCCCAGCAGTAATGACTGCTGGGAGAGAGAGAATTAGTTTCTCTCAGAGATAAATCCTGTTATTGGTTGTGTAATGCACAGTGGTCAGTACTGAAATATTATATAACCAAATAACAAAAGCAGAATAGCATATTGTTTCTGTATATATTGTTGCATGTATGGATATAAAAACACAATATGTCTATGTAATAATAATAATAGGAAAAGTGGTTATCAACTTGAGGGTATATGTGTAGCGCTATGAGAGGAAAAGGTCTGAGCAAAGGTATTTGGGAGGAGCTTGAGGGAGGAAAAGAAATGGAGAAATATATGTAATTCCATGTCAAATAAAAATATTAAACAGTGGGGTTGCTGGTATGTTATGGTTGCAACTTCTGATATTAGTAAGGCACACAGTCCCACATCAGATTCACTCCTCTGGCTCTTACAACCTTTTAGTTCCCCTTCATTGATGTTACTGGAGTTAGGTGCAGAAGTTGTCTTGTACATACATTCATTGGGACTGAACTTCACTCCTCAGCATTTTGATTGGTTTTGTGGTTTTCTGTAATGGTCTCCATTGATGGAAAGAGAAATTTCCTTGATGCAGAGAGAGGACTTCACCTAGGAGGCTTCAGCCATACACGAAGGACTATAGGGAAGTAAGGAATGTCAGGAGTGATAGATATAGTCATCCTCAGGAAAGAGAACTCCAAATGATCTTTTAATACCAAAAGGTCCGCCTTGGAAACACATGTAAGGTATCGTTATAGAGACTGAGCAGGTAATATTTATGTATTTATGGAAACATACACTCACATACATACATGCATGCACATATATGCACACATATATGCACATGCATAAATACATGCATATATCCAAAATATGTATATACACACACATACATATATACAGATTACATACATATATGAACACAGCTACATATATATATACACATATTTACAAAAATGCATACATACACATACATATACCCATACGTACATACTTACATGCACACACATACATACACAAACACACATACTTACATAGGTCCATATATACATGCAAACACACATACATACATACACACATACATGCATGCATACACAAATACACATATACATAATCCACACACATCAATAGATACAGGTGTATATAAATACATATGTACATACATATATGCATATATACACACGTAATGCATACACACATATGCAACAATAGTCAATGGCAAAAGAGGCCATGAATTTGACATGGACCAAGCAGAGGCAGGATTGTTTGAGGGAGGAAAAGAAATGGAGGAAATGATGCAATTACATCATAATTTCAAAAAAAGAAACAATTAAAACATAGTGTAACAATGAGACAAACTGGCTGACTCAACTATAGCTATGGTCCAAGTCCATTTATTGGATAACTGTCACTTCGACCATAAAAGTGTCATCTCCACAGCAGTATTTGAGGTAGGTAATAGTCAGGGTAGGGAAATTGTTTATTTATTTGTACAATGGTTAAAAGACATTCCTTAGAACAGAACACTCCACAAACTACATAATCCAAACCCCCAATGGAACTTTAAAGTTTTGATTAAAAATATTTTGGTAGAGGAAAGATAACAAGTGAAGTATTGTTCAAAATGCTGAACATATATTCATTTTTCCAAAGTGTCATAGTTTGAGTAGGTAATAAATGTTAAAATAATTAAAATTATGTACACAAGGTTGTATTAAAAAAATGTCAACTACATCAATTTTAATAGTGTAAAGAATGTCTGAATTGTAATAAAGTTCTATCAGTATTCAAGGTCCTCATTCCAAGTTTTTATCCCATGGAAGGTGTTAAGGCAATTTTGTTGTAAGGATGAGATGTGGGTTTCAGTTCAGTCATGAGGGGTACCTTTGAAAACAGTCATTCTCACTATACGAAAAGAAGACGTGAATTGCAAAATAAGCTTATTATTCTTCATGAGTAAAAAGGGGGAAAGAGTTGGGTAGAATGTTGTCAAAATTACATTAATTACATCTACTCTTGGAAGTTTTCTTTGAGCATAAAAACCATAAAGGATGATGAAGCTGTTCAACAAATAAAAGAACAAAAAACAGCTCACCAGCAACAAGATGCTGTGAGCGGCTTTGTGTTCAGGAGAGGGCTGACTGGAGAGGCTTGGGCTTCGGAAATGCTGGGCTCTCTTGCGGTGTCTGTAAAGAAGAGTCACCATGTAAAGGCTGGTCCACATCATGAGGGTCAGAAAGACGATGTCAGCTATAGTAATAAGACTCAGGAATAATCCTGGATTAGGGTACTCAGGTGGTTTTATTTTACAGTAAGCATGAGAGTATCTTTGATAAGCACCAGTGTGATTGATTTTTGCTGTTACAGTTTCAATGACACGCACATACATGAGCAGGTTAATGAGCCAGGACAACAGAAATGCACGAAAAGTAAATGTATAGAGTTTGGGCTTGAGGCATGCCCACATAGAATTACTGGGAGTAATGGTGATGGCCTGGAATGTGCTTAGAATAGAGGTGGTGCAGATGGACAGACCCCGGGCAACTCTGAATACATATAAAAGTGTTTTACAACCAATGTCATCCAGAAAGTTGGGTACTTCGAAGGATGACACAATATGTGACGTCATAGCAAATATGATTGTGAAAATATTGACTATCATCAGGTGCATGAAAATGGTATCGATAGGTTTGCTAAAGTGAGAATTGGCTAAGAAGCTGTACACACACAGCATGAAGAACAAGAAGTTTCCTATGACACCCACACAGAGCTGGGATATGTAGAAAACCCCCAAGATGGATTTGCTTGGTAATATCATCTTAATGACGCTTTAGGTACTATTAGAGTTATCAGGCATTCATTGAATCCTAAGTGGATTGATTGTGAAGCTAATTACATACTGATATTTTTTGAAAATATACTGATCAATACTTTAGATGGAGAGAAGTTTGGAGAAATGTCAAACTTCTTTGTTTTTTAGGTTCAGATGTGGTAACTCTGTGAACTACATTCCAAGAAGTTTTGAGAGCCTCAGAGGCCAGAAGGTGTTGAAGCAGAAGGATTCAATGCCAGAATCTCCTGTGTACTGTTATTATTAGCGGCAGAATCTCTTAATAACCTGAAAGGCAAATTTACATGTTATATTATTTAGTCAGGAGATAGTAGTGTATATTTTAAAAAAAACTCAGTAGAAATTTCAAATCTTTTCCAAGAAGATTGTGTAAAATACAGACAGAAGCACTCATATTTAAACATCTTTATAGTTTCATTGCATGTAAACACATCCAAGGTCTTTACTTTTAAGTTCTCAACAAAGGGACTACAGAGTTGAGTCCATGGTTAAAAGCCCAGCTGCTCTTCTAGAGGAACCAGGTTTCACTCCTTGCACTCACTGCGCAGCTCATGATGGTTTGTAACTCTAGTTTCAGAGAATCTGATGTTTTTTTGTGGCCTCTTGTGGACACAGACATTACATACTGCACAAACATACATTCAGGCAAAGCACCTGTCCACACCAAAGAAAGGATAAATAAAAATAAAATTTTCCACAAAGGTAGATTTTTAGTTTTATGTTTTGTCTTGAGTCTAGCCCTTGATTAGAAAATTAGCAAATTTCTGAAGAATTTTAGAGGCTTAACTCTTGTGTAGAGATGCAGAACGTGAAGGGCTAGTTCTACTATATAAGTTCATGTGTCTAACACATTCTCAGGAAATATATTTTTCTGTCATTATTTCTACTACTTTCATGGAAATGAAGACCTGAAGATTATCATGTTGCATGAAATGAGACAGTTTCACACAGTTCTGCACTATATGTCTTCACATGTGAAATCTGGTAGAGAAATTTATAAACCCAATAGGGAGACTCTTAGCCTTTTTTAAAGACTGGAGATTGGAGAGTGATCCAGAGTGAACTATGGGAAGAAAAAAATGAAAGTCATGCTTATGCATGTATGTAAAACTTATAATACAGTATATAAATATGGTGTGTATGTGTCAATAAGACCTCATAAAGATTTAGTATATTAACAACACCAAATCGAACTAACCAGACTAAATGTATGATTTTTTTATTATATTTCAAATATGTTGTATATCCTTAGGAGAATATCACAATCAAGCTAAGAGTTAGTGCACCCGCAATTTAAGAAGAACTCAAAAATATCAGAGGTAATTGATGGGTGCAGTTATATGGTTTAAATGCTGATGAGCACATATCTCCATTGCTCATAGAAACCTTAGACATTTATCTTTTACTAGATTGCTTATGCTGTATGAGTTCTACCACTAGCGAGAGTGTAGGCAGTTTAGGTAGAAAAAGATTGACTAAGGGTCTGGGGAGATGATGGCTTAGTGGTTAAGAACATTGACTTGGGTTCTGGTGGCAGCACCCACATGGCTGCTAATAGCCATCTGTAGCTCCAGTGAAAGGGGATTTGGCACTATACATATGGTGCACAGATATTCCGGCTAGCAAAAAATTCTACACATAAAATACAGGAAATGACCAAGCAGTGGTAGCAACTTAAATAATCTCAATACTCATGAGGTAGAAGGAAGAAGTTCTCAGAGTTAGGGGCGGACCTGGTCTACAGAGTAAGTTCTATGACTGTCAGGGCTGCACAAAGAATCCCTGTCTTGAATGAATAAATAAATAAGAAGGTAAACAAATAGATAAATAATTACATAAATAAGGAATAAAGTTGACAGAGAGCAGAGAGAGAGATAGGGTTGGAGTTACAAGGCGAGTTGTCATGAGTTTGTGGTGGGTGTAAATAATCCAAATATATTGGAGAAATGTATGAATATTTCAAGTAATAAATAAAAATAGTAGTAAATGTTATTAAATTAACCAACAGAAGCATGTCACCTAAAACAAATGATGTCTCATAAGAAACTGAGAAGAGAACAGAGTTACTTATGTAAGCAATTCCATGTCATTTTTACAGTCAAGTTGTATCTTTTACCTTCTTTTAAAATTAAGTACATAATTTTAATTTTGAGATTATAAGATGATAATTTAATTCACTTTCTCTTTCCTTCTTCCAAATCCTTCTATCATCTCTTTCTCTCTTTCAAATTTATGGTCCCTTACTTTAATTGTTATGTACATACATGTAACATATGTCTGGAATTCCTAAGTACATACATACAAACTGCTCATTCTGTATCATGTTACTTCATGCCTGTTCTCAGGGCTGACCATTTGATAGTGGACAAGCAATTGACGTGCTCTTCCCTATAGGAGACTATTCCTCTGACTCTGGGCAATCCTTGCATAGCCATGCCTTACTTCCAGAACACTTAAATTTTTGGACAGAAATACTATGACACCTTACACCATATACATCAAATTACATAGAAAACAAATTATTGCAATCATATATTTAAAGAAGTCTTGCAGTGTTTACCAAATTAACAGGCATGAAAGCAATAGCATTTAAGATGTCTGACTGGAACCATACATATTCTTTTTCTGAAAGGGTCCCCTGGCTGTCTACACTATGTGGATAAACTGTCCCAAACTGACCTGTTTCTGCCTCCCATGTGCTGATGTTAGAGGCAGGGTTCCCCTCACCCAGCCTCCAGACCATTTCTATCCTTAATCTGACAGCACAATCAGCACAAATACAGATCCTTTCTCAGACACACAGGAAAAATGGAGATAAACATCACTGAACTTCATAGATCATTTTGCAGAAAAGTTTCATTTTTGTAGAAATTATGAATTTTAGAGAAATTATACCAGTATTTCTCAATACTCTGAAAACAAATATCACATATTAGAGAATGAGAAACTCCATCATGAAAATGAGTACAGTATGTGTTATGGAAATATCTGTGGATTACCGATGAGAAATTTGAAGTTTCAATAACATTAAAAGGGAAATGAAAAAAATAGACTTTTTAATAGAAAATTGAATTGAAAGATGAAATTGGAGTATTAAGTAACAACCAGGAAAGAGACAGGAATTTATAGTCAGTTGTCTGTAGAGATAGCATCAGGGTGAAAATGGTGTGGTTGAGCTGTGTGGAGTGGGGCACACCTTTAAGCTCAGCCATGGCGGGGTGGTATAGGATATTGGTCAGACCTCTGTGAGCTTGAGGCCTTCCAGGTCTATAAAATTCCAGGACAGACAGGGCTATAGAAAAAAATACTGTCCCCAAAACAAAAACCACATAAAATTGTTGAGAATATTAATTGCAAAACTGCAAATGTTTGTTACAGGGTTACATTATAGTTACCTTTGCAGTGATTTTTGGAAGTTTGAGTGAAAGGGCAAATATCTGAATTGGAACCGCTATTGCAAGATTTTAGAATTATAGAAAGAAATAAGTGCCGATGCTCCTCAGAAATTGATCATTGTCTATAAGAGATGATAGTAAATAAGTAAACAAATAAAGGAACAGAGTGAAAATATTATGGATTAAAGTCAAGAATTTTTTAAAAATAAGAAGATACAATTTAGTTAATTTGAAAGCCATAAGAAAAGAAATCTGAAAAAAGCAATACAAAGTTTAAGAAAGGGTAGACTGGGGATAAGGTGCAGGTCAGTCATCATACCTCTTTCTCGCTGTGTGTGATGAGTCCTGGGAGCCTCACTCAGGACAGTGTGAATCCCACAGACATGAAGTGTCCTGGAAAGGCTGCCTAGCAGGAGCCAAGACTAAATCAAGGACAGGATGACAGGAGTCTTCTTCCCAGTGGAAGAATCTTCTTGTCACCCCTGGCATCAATGACCTTGTTTACTGTACACCATTTGTGCACCCAAAGGAAAACATTGCTGTCTCAGATGCACTGTGAATCTCAGATAACTTCATCAGGCTAACAGTGCAAATTCTATCTTGGAAGATGAGTATCTTCAAAGTAAACTTGAGAATTGAGGAAGTCATTAAAAGTTTGAAGACAGTGGTGGGAATTATTGCAGCTGGAACCCAGCAGGGCCACAGAGAGCACTCGAGGAGACACAATGGAGACACTGGGCCTTCTGCTCTCCAGGCATATTTTAGGATCCCATAGAGAACATGGCACCACACTTGGAGTTTTATTTTGATCACATAAAATGAGGATTAGTCACGGTTGTATCTCATGTTTTGCTGAAGAATAGTTGTACTCTAAGATTACTCAGTTTTTCAAAACAGACACTAGCTTCTCTGCCTTCCAAGTTTTTATGATTATCCTCACAGTCCTGATTCAGCCTGGATCACAGAAACTTCTTATCAGGGGTCTATAGTTAATACAGAAATTCATAGGCATTCAAAGTGCTGATAAAACTAGCTATTAGTTTGGATACTTAAACATGATGTCTATTCCATCTTTTCTAAGTCCTGAGGAACACTGGGAAGACAGTGGCTAAGACTGTCAAAGTCCAGAGGATCAGAGCCATCAAGACCAGTATACAACAAAGACAGTGAAAAAGGAGGGTTTGGCTGGGTGTAGTGGTTTCCTTTATTCCAGTACTTGGGAGGCAAATCAGGCAGGTCTCTGAGTTTGAAACTAGCATGGTGTATATAGCAAGTTCAAGTCCAAGCAACCCTGCATGTTGGCTCTATTTCAATGTGTGTGTGTGTGTGTGTGTGTGTGTGTGTGTGTGTGTGTGTGTGTGTGTGTGTAAATCTCACAGCAACAGGGGGATTGGGCCTGGCTCGTGTGCAGGGTATGACTGGGAAGGGAGGCTTGAGGTGTGGAGATGCTGGGATCTCTTCTGTTCATTGATGAGAGTCACCATGTAGAGTCTGATTGACATCGGGATCATCAAAGAGACCTCTAATCAGTGTATTAAGAGGTAACCCTGGGTGCTAGACTCATGACTCTTAAATCAAGACCACTTGTTGCTGTTGCATTGGATCCTGGTTTAATAGCCAGCATCGCACGGTAGCTCACAACCGTATGTAAATCCAGTTACAGGGGATAAAGCATAGTCTTCTGGCCTCTGATTCCATAGTACACACAATACACAGAAATTAAGTCTAAAAAACAGAGATACCCTGGATTGCTGTGAAACTAAACTTTCTGGATTCACAGTAACCATTATAATACCCATCGCTAGCATCAGTGGAATCAGCTTTATGTCTATGTGGAGTATTATGCTGTGTGAATATATGTTATTGTAACTAGTTTAGTAAACAATCTCTAATAATTGAAGAGGATAAAATTAAATGGGAAAGCCAAACTGAAAATGTTGGGAGAAAGAAGTGTAGAATCTGGAGTTTAAGGAGACACAGAGAGAAGCTAGATGGGCATGCTGAGAAAAGGTACCAAGTTCCCTGGTGAGCATAGATTAGAAACATTGGTCAATTTAAGTATAAAGATTTGCTTGTGCCAAGCCTGAGTATTGTACAAGCATTTACAATTAATATCAATTTTCTGATTGATTATTTGGCAGCAACTACAAGCCCAGACAAACTCTACTTATGGGTCTATGTATTTATGTGCACATGTGCATAGGCACATATAGTCAGATATCAACCTTGGTATCTTTGCTCATAATGTTTTCATGTTTGTTATTTTTCTTGATGTAGGGGTTTTTTTGTAGCTTTGAAGCTTGTCCTGTAAATTATTATGTAGACTAGGGTGGCCTTGAGCTCACAGAGATCTGCTTGCTTTTGCATGCCTAATTGTGGGAATACTGATGTGAGCCACCACCACCAAGCTCATCTACATTCAGAGGGTCCAGATTTGATCCAGGAAGGTCTGTCAGCTGTTGTTTCAGCCTCTGTGATCTCTGGACAGCATGGAACCGCCTACTCCATGGGTGTCCCCATTGTGATCCCGAGCCCTTTGCTCATGTAATCTCTCCTTTCTCTCTTCAGCTAGACCAGTAGCTCAGCCTGGTGTTTAGATATGAATTCCTGCACCTGCCTTCATCATGTACTGGATGGTGGTTCAATAATGGCAATTAGTGTAGTCACTCCTCAGCTCTACCATATCATCCTTTCATGTTCTTTTCACACACATCACCTCCCACATGACCAAAATTTTCTCAGCTGATTTTCTCTAATTTCCATTCCTGGAGACAAACAATGCTGCTGTGAACATATTTGAGCTAATACCCTTAGTGAAAGGAATCTGTAATTCTTGGTACATGCCCAATAGTGATACTGCTGGATCACTGGGAAGATTGATTTCCAATTTTTTCGGAACTGTCACACTGATTTTCAAAGTAGCTGTATAAGTTTACACTCCCATGAGCCATGGAGAAGTGTTCTCTTGTTCCATATCCCCTCCAGCATAGTTTATTATGTGTTTTTGATTTTATCCATTCTGACAGTTGTAAGATGGTGTTTCAGAGTTGCTTTATTTGCATTTTTCTAATGGATAAGGGATGTTGAACAGTTTTTAATTGTCTTTCAGCCACTAGGAGTTCTTCTGTTGAGAATTTCCAATTTTGTTCATTTTTTTTTGACCCCTAGATTTTGAGTTCTTTAAGTTTTTCAGAAGTAAGTCTTCTGTCAGATGCAGAATTGTTGCAGATCTTTTCCCATTTTGTAAGTCATTGTCTTGTTCTGTTGACCATGTCTTTAGTGTTATAGAAGCTTCTCAGTTTCAGAAGGTCCCATTTAGTAATTGTTGCACTCAGTGTCTGTGCTACTCATATTGTATTTAGCCAGTCGTCTCCTGTGACAATGTGTCAAGGGTATTTCCCACATGTTTTTCTATCAGGTTAAGTATAACTGGTCTTATGTTGAGGTCTTTGTTACAATGTTGCGTATGAAAATAAATATGAATCTATTTGTACTATTTTACCTGCACCAATTGTTGAGGATGACATTTTTTCCCATTGTATACTTTTATCCTCTATCAAAAATTAGATGCTCATAAGAGTGAGGATTAAGGTTGGGGTCTTTGATTTGATTCCATTGATCCATTTTCTGTTTTTATGCCAGTACCATGCTGTTTTTATTACTGTAGCTCTATAGTGTATCCAGAAGTCAGGGATGGCTATGTCCCCTGAATTTCTATTATTGAAGGGGATTGTTTTGGCAATCCAGGGCTTCCTGTTATTTTGTATGAAGTTAAATTTTGTTCTCTCAAGTTCTGTGAAGAACTGTGTGGGGATTTTGATGGGGATGCATTGAATTTGTAGGTTACTTTTGGTAAGAGTGCCATTTTTATTATGTTGATCTTACCTATCCAGGATTATGGGAGATCTTTCCATTTTCTGTTATTATTCAGTTTCTTTTTTCCATGACTTATAGCTTCAAACATACAGGTCTGTCACTTTTTTTTGGTTAGAGTTACACTAAGATATTGAAATGATATTTTCAGCTCTTGTGAAGGGTGATGTTTCCCTAATTTTTTCATCTCTTCTGTTGTTTGTGCATTGGAGGGCTATTAATTTTTTGAGTTAATCTTGTATCCTGCTACATTGCTGAATGTTTTTTATCAGCTGTAAGGAGTCCCTGGTACAGTTTTGGAGACACTTATGTACATGATCATAACTTATCCAAATAGAGAAAGTTTTACTGTTTCCTTTCCAATTTGTCTTCCCTTGATCTCTTTTTGTTTTTTATTGCTTTAGCTAAGATGTGGAGAACTATATTGAATACATATGGGGGAGAGAGAAGAACCTTGTCTTTTTATGATTTCAGAGGGATTGATTTGAGTTTCTTTTTATTCATTTGATGTTGGCTAATGGCTTGCTGGATATTGCTTTTATTATGATTAGATATTTTTCATGTATTCCTGATCTCTCCAGGACATATATGATGATGATGTATATGATTTTGTCAAAGGCTTTTTCAGCATCTAAGGAGATGACCATGTGTTTTTTTTCTTTTAGGTTGCTTATATGATAGATGACATTGATAGATTTTCATGCGTTGAGCCATCCACGCACCTCTGAGATGAAGCCTACTTGATCATGTTGGACAATTATTGACATTTGTTTTTGAGTAAGTTGGCCAGTATTTTATTAAGTAGTTTTGCGTCAATGTTCAAGAGGGAGATGGGTCTTTATTTTTCTTTCCTTGTTGCATCTTTGAGTGTCTTTGGTATCAAGGTGACCTCTTAAAAAGAGTTTGATATTGTTCTTTCGGTTTCTATTGTGTGGAAAAATTTGACAAATATTTATATTGGTATTTTTTAGAAAATCTGGCAGAATTCTGAAACCATCTGACCTTAGTCTAATTTTTGGTTGGGAGACTTTCGATAAGAGCTTCTATTTCTTTGGGGGTACAGGTCTATTTAGGTAATTTATCAGAACTTGATTTAATTTTGATATGAGTTACATGTCTAGAATGCTGTCCATTTATTTTTAATGGTTTTTATTTGGTAGAGTGTAGTTGTTTGAAGTATGCTCTAATGGTTCTTTGTATTTCCTGGTTGTCTACTGTTATGTTCCCCTCTTCTTTTCTGATTCTGTTTATTTGAATACTCTTTTTCTGTTTTTTGCTTAGTCTGGATAAGGATTAGTCTATGTTGTTAACTTTTTCCAAAACCAAGTCTTTGATTCATTGACTCTTTGTATTGTTCTCTTTGTTTCAATTGTATTGATTTCAGCCCAGAGTTGGATTATTTCCTACCTTCTACTCCTTCTAGGTGAATTTGCTTCAAATCATTTGTGCTGTTAGGTCTCTTGTGTAAGATTTATCCAAGTTCCTTATGTAGGCACCTAGTGCTGTGAATTTTCTTCTTAGCACTGCTCTCATTATGACTCATAAGTTTGTTATGTTATAGGTTCATTTTCATTAAATTCTATGAAGTCTTTGATTTCTTTCTTTGCTTCCTCCTTGACCCAGAGGTGGTTCAATTGAGAAATGTTCAGTTTCCATGGGTTTGTCGCCTTTGTGCATCTGTGTCATTGAACTCTAACTTTAGTCTGTGGTGGTCTGATAGGATAAAATAAAAATCTGTTTTTATTTTCCTTATTACCAAGTATGTGTTCAGTTTTAGAGATAGTTTCATGGGCTTGTGGGAATAAGGTCTATTTTTTATGTTAGAGGGTATTCTGTATACATCTATTAAGTCTTTTTGAGTCATAGTATCTACTAGATTCCTCATTTCTCTGTTGAGTTTCTGTCTGGTAGAACTATTCACTGGTGAGAGTGGGGTATTTAAATCTCCCATTATTAGTGTGTGGGTTTAGTGTCAGATTTGTTTTACTAATGTTTCTTTTACATATATAGTTATCTTGTGTTGGGGACATAAAATTTTAGGATTGAGATTGCATCTTGAATTCTTTCCTGAGATGAATAAATAATTGTCATTCTGATGATTTTGATTGATTTTAGTTTGAACTCCATTTTGCTAGATATTAGAATGGCTACAATGGCTTGTTTTTTAAGTCTGTGATTGGAAATTCTTTTGCCAACCCTTTACTCTGAGCCAGTGTATGTCTCTGCAGTTGAGGTGTGTCTTTTGTATGCTGCAGGACCGATTTGGATTTTTGGTATCCATTTTGTTAGGGTGTGTCTTCTTTATTATAGGTGAAATGAGCTTATTGATAATACTAAGGGATATTAATGATCAGTGATTGTTATTTCCTGTTATTTTTGGTGGTAGTGGATGTGTTTCCCTTCTTTGAAGTTTTCTTCTGTGGGATTCTCTATTGTGTGTGATTTTGTGGTTGTATCTAGACTCCTTTGTTTGGAATTCTTTCCTACAGTGCTTTCAGTAGGGGCAGATTTATGGATATGTATTATTTAAATATATTTGTGTGTGTGTGTGTGTGTGTGAAATATCTTATTTCCTTTATCTATAACGATTGATGGCTTTTCTGGGTTTAGTAGTCTGGCAAATGTGATTTCTTAGTGTCTTTATAACATATGATCAGGAGCTTCTTGCTTTCACTGTTTCCATAAGTATTCTGGTGTTATTCTTATGAGTCTCCCTTAATAAGTTATTTGCAGCTCTTAATTTTTGTTCTTTATTCTGTAGGATTAGTGGCTTTGTCATTTGTGGTAAGAAAACATTTTTGGGGGTGTAGTCTATTTGGTGTTCTGTTAGGTTCTTGTACTTTTATAGGCATTTCCTTCTTTAGATTGTGAAATTTTTATTTCATGATTTTGTCAAATAAATTTTCTCTACCTTTTAGCTGGTATTCTTTTCTCTCTTCAAGTTTCAGTTAATCATAGGTTTTGTCTTTTCATGGTGTCCCATATTCTCTGGATGTTTTGAGTTATGACTTTTTGAATTTGATGCTTACTTTGACTGACATATCTATTTCCACCACTGAATATTCCACATTATTGATTCTCTCTCTTGCATTTTCCTGTCACGCTTGCATCTGTAGTTTCAGTGTTTTCCACAAATTTTCATTTCATGCATTCCCTCGGTTTCTGTCTTCTTTGTTACTTCCATTTCAATTTTTAAATCTTAAAATTTTTCCTTTACCTGTTTGATTTTTTCTTTGTTTTCTTTATTTTCTTTCAGGGATTTGTTGATGTCTTCCATTTTTTGTTTGTGTTTTCCTCTATTTCACAAAGTGTGTGTGTTTTCACATTCTCTCATTTAAGGCTTCTATTACCTTCATGAAGTTGGTTTTTTAAGTTTCCCTTTGCTTCCTCTACATTCTCATGATGTAATATTATTGTAGAACCACCAGGTTCTAGTGTTGCCATGTTGTTCTTAATGTTCGTGTATGTATTCTTCTTGCACTGCCATCTGCTCGTTGCTTCCTCTTAGTATTACAGGATGTGTTTGTTACTCAGGGAGTTGATTTTGATGTAATCTGTTCTAGCTTTGTCTGTCTCAGAAATCCTCCCTTTGTCTAATCTAGACTCTTGGTCCACTTGGAAGTAACATATTCTGTGTCAGAAAGACTGTTCTTGTAATAAGAGCTGGTTGATTTTATGTCTTAGGGGTTCAGTCTTGGTTCACTCTTGGTCCAGAAAGAGCTCTTAATCTATTGGAACTCTTGATCCAATAGGTTCTGGTGAATTGTGGATCTCAGGTACCTCTCTCTACCCAGTAGTTTCTGACAATCTGTGAGTTTCGGCTAGCTACCCTTGATCTAATAGCTGCTGAGGAACTGTGGGTTTCAGGTAGCACTTGAGATTAGCAGCTGATGGAGTTGGGTCTCAGTTAGGGCGGGATTTGCAGACAGGGTTGTCCAGCAATCTGGATTTTACTAGGTAGTTCTGGGCTGCAGGGCGTTTTCCCCTGCTTTTTGGATTTAGGGAAGAGATGAGATTCATATAGACATTTTAATTCAATTTTTATCTTAGAATATATATATATATATATATATATATATTGATCATTTCTTTTCATTTGTCAATATATCTCATAGCCTCCTCAACCCTCTGCCCAGTATTTTTTAATTGAGAGCTATATTGGTATTATTTCTACTTCTCACTCTTTTTCTCCCAACACTTTTCATGTTCCTCCCCAGCTCCCTCTCAAATTCATGGCCTTGTCTTCTTCAGTTATTATTGTTAAACATGCTCATTGAGCTTTTGTTTTTTAATATGGGACTTTTTTGTGTTGTACTGGCTGCCCTGGAGCTCATTTTGTAGACCAGGCTGGTTTCCAACTCTCAAAAATCCACTTCCCTCTGCCTCCTCAATGCTGGGATTCAAGTGTGTACTACCACTGCCCAGCTGTTCATTGACCAATTCTATTCTGTATTTGAGATTTGTTCATTTCAGGAGCCCATTCACTGGTTGGTTGTTTCATTTCCTTAAGTCTTAGAGTTCTTTTTAACTTTATATATTCCTTATATATCCTCTATCAGTTGTTATAGTTATCTAAGATTTTGTGTTATTCTTGGGCCTTCTCTTCACCAGATTTACTTTCCTTCACTGTAAAGATGCATTCAGGGCACTTGTGTTTCCATAAACATTGACATTTCAAAAGCTCCCACATTCTCCACTGAGCTCTTTCTCTCTCTGTCTGCCTCCTGCTCATGAATCAGATGTGACCACTCAGTTACTACTCTGTTGTTGTGTCTTCTTGTCTTTGGACTTGTAATAAATTTTGATTGTAGTGATGTCTGATTTTTTTTTTCAAATGTGGGCCCAATATTAAAGGGTTTTTGTAGTTCGAGGTTTCTGGCTCAGACTTTCAGGCCTAACCTCAAGGTTTAGGACCACAGACCCGTGGACCCACAGACCTGCAGACCTGCAGTTCCACGGTCCCACAGAGACACACAGAGGCTTACTATATTTTTAGGCTGATCAGCCTCAGGCCCAGGCATATAATTTGCTAGTTCCCTACCCTTTATCTAACCCATGTCTCTTGTTCAGCCATGTGGCTCGGTACCTTCTATAGAGCAGCATAGTTGTCCTCGGCTTCCTCTGGCTTCTCTCTGGTACTCCCTCTGGCACTCTGCTCTCAGAAATTTTTCTTAGTCTGTTAGTCCCGCCTACACTTCCTGCCTTCCTTTGGCCAATCAGCTCTTTTTATTAAACCAGTGGTTGGGACAATTATTTAAAATGAAACAACACAACCTCCCACAGGTTTTCTTTATAAATTGGCTTGTCTTGGTATTTCATCACAGTAATTTTTCTTGAATTCTATTTTTCATATAATAAAAACCCTGAGCCAGGTATGGAGGAAAGCCTGGAATATCAGAGAAGGAAAGAAACCACAGCCATTTCTCACCCAGCCAGTCCTCAAGTCCCAATGGGTAAGTGCTATCTTCAGAAGTCCTCAGCCTGACTGGTCCCTTTCATAAAATGGCTGAATTTCTGCCTTCTCCTGCCTTATATTTCTTTTCCTCCTCAGATATTTTACTTCCTATTCAACTCTATATCATAATCCTAGAGTTAGGATTAAAGATGTGAGTTTACCACAGCCTGCCTGTTAGGTCTGAACACTTGGAATCCAGTAGGATCTTTGTCTCATGAGTGATAGGAACAAAGGTATGAGTCACCATTTTATGACCTTCTAAGCTTGACTTTCTGTGATTCTGTTCTCTGATATTATGGGCAATTTTATTAACTATACATTATATCACCACACTGCAATAGAAAAGCATCAAAGACCCCGGGGAAAAAGAAGTCACTTTTTCTACATTGTACGTTTGGTACAACTGCCTCTCTTTTATTGTTTTTTATTTGTCTTTTCCTCACCTTGAGAAAATAAAGGAGACATTTCAGAGGCATGGGATTTGATTTCCTTTTCTTATTTGGCATCATGTTATTGAACAAGTGCTTTAGAGCTATCCTAGAAATGATTATTTAATCAATACTGTAACAACATCAATAGCAATGGGCATACTAACAGGGAAGGGCAACAATTTTTCAGGATTGTATTCCTAGATAATGATTTATAATAATAATTCCTAGCACTAATGAATACTAGGAGAGGGAGAATTAGTTTCTCCCAGAGATGGATCCCCTTATTGGTTGTCTAATGCACAGTGGTGTTCACTGAAATATTATATAAGCAAATAACAGAAACAGAATGAGAACATTCTATCTGTATATATTGGTGCATGTATGGATATATAAACACAATATGTCTATGTAATAATAAAATAGGAAAAGTGGTTATCAACTTGAGGGTATGTGTGCGGGGTTTTGAGAGGGAGAGTTTTGAACAAAGGTATTTGGGAGGAACTGGAGGAAGGAAAATAAATGGAGAAAGGGATGTAATTCCGTGTCAAATAAAAATATTAAACAGTGAGGTTGCTTGTACTTTATGGTTGGAACTTCTGATATTAATAAGGCACACAATCCACATCAGATTCACTCCTCTGGCTCTTAAAACCTTTTAGTACCCCTTCATTGATGTTCCTGAAGCCTTATGTTCAGAAGTTGTCTTGTACATACATTCATTGGGACTGAGTTTCACCCCTCTGCATTTTGATTGGTTTTGTGGTTTTCTGTAATGGTCTCCATGGATGCAAAGGGAAATTTCCTTGATGCATAGAGAGGATTGCACTTAGGAGGCTTCAACCCTACACAAAGATCTATAGGCAAGTAAGGAATGTCAGGAGTGATAGATATAGTCGTCCTCAGGAAAGAGCACACCAAATGATCGTTTAATACCAAAAGGTCAGCCTTGGAAACACATGTAAGGTATCATTATAGAGACTGAGCAGGTAGTATTTATCCTTTAATGATGCACACACACACATATACACACATCACACATATACACACAGGTACATACATGCATGCATACTTACATACATACACATGTATGCATCCATATAAAATATATATGGAGATATCAGAGGAATCTATCAAGAGTCAGTCTAGGAGAATCACACAGTGGTAACTTACACCTTTAATTCCAGCAGGGAATATTCTAGGAGTGGTGACCTTCACTCTTAATTCAATCTGAATTTGAGGTCATTTTAGTTTACAGAAGGAGTTCCAGGCTTCCAGGCAGCCAGTGGTGGTGCCATGTCTTAACTTAGTGAAGAAAGTATTTAAGGCAGGCATAGAATGACAGAGCAAGTAGAATAAGACAGGTGGAGTGAGGCTGAGGAACCTGGAAATCAGCTGGGTGAGAGCTGACTGTAGTGTTCATTCTCTCTAGTATCTCTGCTTTTCACAGATATCTGGTCCCGAGTTTCTTTTATTTGTGCAACAAAACATACATAAATTCATGCATACATACACATACATACATATATACACACAGATACATACATAATGTCTCCATACACAAACATACACACATACATACATACTTATATATAAACATACATCCATTCACATAAATTCACACACCTACACATATACAAACATACACAATAAATACATATGTACATTCATACACACATATACATACACACATACATACATTCATGCATACATACATACACAAACACACACACATATATATATCCACACACATCCATCCATACATGCATATATAAATACATATGTATATACATACATGCATACACACATATGAAAACAATCAATGGAAAAAGAAGCCATGAATTTGTCATGGAGCAAGCAGAGGCATATACAGGAGTGTTCATGGGAGGAAAAAATGGCAGAAATGATGGAATTACATATAATTTCAAAAAAAGAAACAATTTAAGACATACTGTAACACTAAGACAAACCTGGCTGACTCAACCACAGCTATGGTCCATGTTCATTTATTGGACAACTGTCACTTAGACCATAAAAGAATCATCTCCACAGCACTATTTGAGGTAGATAATAGTCAGGATAGGGAAATTGTTTATTTATTTGTACAACAGTTAAAAGACATTTCTTAGAACACAACAATCACAGAATACATAATTGAAACCCCCAATGGAACTTTAAAATTTTGATTAAAATTATTTCTGTAGTGGAAAGATATCAAGTGGAATATTGTTCAAAATGCTTAAAATATATTCATTTTCAACAGTGTCATACTTTGAGTGGGTAGTAAATGTTAAAATAATTAAAATTATGTGCACAAGGTTGTATTCAAGAAACATGTCAACTACATCAACTTTAATAGTGTAAAGAATGTCTGAATTGTAATAAAGTTCTATCAGTATTCAAGGTCCTCATTCCAAGTTTTTATCCCATGAAAATTGTTAAGACAATTTTGTTGTAAGGATGAGAAATGTGGGTTTCAGTTCAGCCATGGGGGGAATTTTGAAAACATTTTCACTATACGAAAAGAAGACGTGAATTGCACAATAAGTTTATTATTCTTCATTAGTAAAAAGGGGGAAAGAGTTGGATAGCATGTTGTCAAAATTACATTAATTACTTCCAATCTTGGAAGTTTTGTTTGTGCATAAAAACCATAAAGGGTGATGAAGTTGTTCAACAAGTAAAAGAACACAAAAAAGCCCACCAACATCATGATGCTGTGAGTGGCTTTGTGTTGAGGAGATGGATGTCTGGAGAGGCTTGGACTTCGGAGATGCTGGGCTCTCTTGCGGTGTCTGTAAAGTAGAGTCACCATGTAAAGGCTGGTCCACATCATGAGGTTAAGAAAGACGATGTCTGTTATAATGATAAGACTCAGGAATAATCCTGGATTGGGGTACTCAGGTGGTCTCATTTTACAGTAAACATGAGAATATCCATAACTAGCATCAGTGTGATTAATGTTTGCTGTTATGCTTTCAATGACAGGCACATATATGAACAGGTTAATGATCCAGGATAACAGGAAGGCGTGAAAAGTAAATGTAGAGAGTTTGGGCTTGAGGCATGCCCACATAGAATTACTGGGAGTGATGGTGATGGCCTGGAATGTGCTTAGAATAGAGGTGGTACAGATGGACAGACCCCGGGAAACTCTGAATATATATAAAACTGCTTTACAACCAACATCATCCAAAAACTTGGGTACTCCAAAGGATGACACAATGTATGATATAGTGACAAATATGATTGTGAAAATATTGACTATCATCAAGTGCATGAAAATGGGATCGATAGGTTTGCTAAAGCGAGTTTTGGCTAAGAAGCTGTACACACACAGTGTGAAGAGCAACAAGTTTCCTATGACACCCACACAGAGCTGGAATATGAAGAACACCCCCAAGATGGTGTTGCTTGGAAATACCATCTCAATGATGCCTTAGATATTATCAGACTTTTCAGGTCTTGTGTGAAACCTAAGTGGATTGACTATAAACCTAATTACATACTGGAATTTATGGAAAAATATACTGATCATACTTCAGATGGAGTGAATGTTGGAGAAATGTCAAACTTTTTGTATTTTCGGACAGATGTCGTACCTTGGGAACTACATTCCTGGGAGTCTTTTGAACCTCAGAGGACAGAAGGTGTTGAAGCAGATGGATTCAATGCAAGAATCTTCTGTGTACTGTTATTATTAGCAGCAGAATCTGTTAATAACATGAAAGGCAAATTTGCATGTTATATAGAATTTATTCAGGAGATAATACTGTGTATAATAAAAACCCACTTGACAAGAGGATTGTCTAAATCACAGACAGAATCATTTCTGTTTAAATACCTTTAGAGATTCAATGAATGAAAACACTTCCAGGGAGTTTATCTTTAAGTTCTCAACAAAGGGGCTGTAATGTTGACTCTGTGGTTGAGAGCCCAGCTGCTCTCCTAGAGGAACCAGATTTGATTCCCTGCACTCACTTGGGAGCTCACAACCGTTTGTACCTTTAGTTTCAGAGAATCTGATGTGTTCTTGTGGCCTCTGTGGACACCAGACATGTACATACTGTGCAAACATACATTCAGGCAAAGCACCTGTAAACACCAAAGAAATGGATAAACAAAATCCAATTTCCCAAAAAGGTATATTTTTAACTTTAGTTTTGTCTTGAGTCCAGACCTTCATTAGAAAAATTAGCCAATTATTGAAAAATTTTAGAGGCTTAGCTCTTGAGTAGAGCTGCAGAATATGAATGGTCAGTTTGACTATATATGTTCCTGTGTTGAACACATACTCAGGAAATATATTTTTCTGTCATTATTTCTACTACGTTCAGGGAAATGAAAACCTGCAGATTATCATGTTGCATGAAATGAGACAGTTTCACACAGTTCAACACCATATGTCTTCACATGTGAAATCTGGTAGGGAAATTTATAAACCCAATAGGGAGACTCTTAGGCATTTTTAATGACTGGAGGTTGGAGAGTGATCCAGAGTGAACTATGGGAAGATATAATGAAAGTCATGTTTACGCATGTATGTAAAACTCATAATACAGTATATAAATATGGTGTGTATTTGTCAATAAGACCTCATAAAGATTTAGTATATTAACGACAACACAAAATTGAACTAACCAGAGTAAATGCATGATTTTTCTATTGTATTTAAAACATGTTGTATATCATTAGCAAAACATCACAATCCAGCTACAAGTTAGTGCATCCACAGTTTAACAAGAATCCAAAAATATCAGAGGTAATTGATGGGTTAAGATATGTGGTGTAAATGCTGATGAGCACATATCTCCATTTCTCATATAAACCTTAGACCTTTGTCCTTTACTGCATTGCATAAGCTGTATGAATTATAACACTTATGCATGTGTATGCAGTTTAGGTGGAAAAAGAGTGACCAAGGGCCTGGGGAGATGATGGCTTAGTGGTTAAGAGCACTCACTTGTATTCACGTTGCAGCACCAAATGGCTGCTAACAGCCATCTGTGTCTCCAGTTAAAGGGGATTTGGTCCCTGAGGCACTATACCTATGGTGCACAGATATACAGGTGAGCAAAACACCCAGGAATACAAAACAAAGGAAGTGACCAAGCAGTGGTAGCAACTTAATTATTCTCAATCCTCACGATGTAGAAACAAAAATATCTCTGATTTTGGGGCTAACCTGGTCTACAGAGTAAGTTCTATGTCTGTCAGGGCTGCACAAAGAAACCCTGTCTTGAATGAATAAGTAATTAAGAAGGTAAACAAATAGATAAATAATTAAATGAATAAGAGATGAACTTGAGAGAGAGCAGAGAGAGTGATAGGTTTGGAGTAACAAGAGGAGTTGTCGTGAGTTTGTGTTGGTTGTAAATAACCCAAATATACTGGATAAATGTATGAACATTTCAAGTAATAAATAAAAATAGTAGTAAAATGTTATTCAATTAACCATCAGAAGTCTGTCACCTAAAACAAATGATGTCTCACAAGAAACTGAGAAGAGAACAGAATTACTTATATAAGCAGTTCCATGTCATTTTTACAGTCAAGTTGTATCTTTTATCTTCTTTTAAAATTAAGTACATAATTTTAGTTTTGAGATTATAGGATGATAATTCAATTCACTTTCTCTTTCTTCTTCCAAATCCTTCAAACATGGTTTTCTCTCTTTCAAATTAAGGTCTCTTTACTTTAATTATTATGTACATTCATGTAACATATGTCTGGAATTCCTAAGTACATACATACAAACTGCTCATTCTGTATCATGTTACTTCATGCCTGTTCTCAGGGCTGAAAATTTGATAGTGGACAAGCAATTGACGTGCTCTTTCCTAGAGGAGACTATTCCTCTGACTCTGGGCAATCCTTGCATAGCCATGCCTTTAATTCCAGAACACTTACACTGTGAACAGAAATACTATGACACATAACACCATAAAAATCAAATTACATAGAAAACAATAAATTATCACAATCAGATATTTTAAGAAGTCTTGCAGTGTTCACCATGTTAAAAGGCATAAAATCAATAGCATTTAAGATGTCGGACATAAATCATACATATTCTTTTTCTGACAGGGTCGCCTGGCTGTCTAGACTATGTGGACAGACTGTCCCAAACTGACCTGTTTCTGCCTCTCATGTGCTAATATTTGAGGCAGGGTCCCCCTAACTCAGCCTCCAGACCATTTTTATCCTTAATCTGACATCACAATCAGCACAAATATAGATCCTTCTCTCTCAGACACACAGGAGATAAACATCACTGAAAGCCATAGATCATTTTGCAGAAAGTGTCATTTTTGTAGATATTATGAATTTTACAGAAATTACACAAGCATTTCTCAGTACTCTGAAAACAAAAATCACATATTAGAGAATGAGAAACTCCATCATGAAAATGAGTTACACATTTGTTACAGAAATATGTGTGGATAGCAGATGAGAAATTTGAAGTTTCAACAACATTAAAAGGGAAATGAAAAATAGACTTTTTAATAGAAAATTGAATTGAAAGATGAAATTGGAGTAATAAGTGACAATCAGGAAAGAGACAGGAATTTACAGTCAGTCTTCTGTAGAGATAGCATCAGGGTTAAAATGGTGTGGTTGAGCTGGGCAGAGTGGGGCACACCTTATTCCCAGCATGGTGAGGCATAGGCTATTGGTCAGACCTCTGTGAGCTTGAGGCCTTCCTGGTCTACAAAATTCCAGGACAACCAGGGTTAAGAGAGAAACACTGTCTCACAAACAAAGGACCACACAAAAATGTTGTGAATAGTAAGTGCAAAACTTCAAATGTTTGTTACAGGGTTACATTATAGTTACCTTTGCAGTGATTTTTGGAAATTTGAGTGAAAGGGCAATTTTCTGAGTTGGAACCTCGATTACAACATTTTAGAATTATAGAAGTAGTGCTGACATTCCTCAGAAAATTGATTATTGTCTAGAAGAGATGATAGTAAATAAGTAAATAGATAAAAGATCAAAGTAGAAAATTTATGGATTAAATCAAGAATTGTTAAAAAAAATAAAAACGTACAATTTAGTTAACCTGAAAGCCATGAGAAAAAAATGTGAAAAAAGCAGTCCTAAGTTTAAGAAAGGTTAGACTGGGTATAAGGTGCAGGTCAGTCATCATACCTCTTTCTTGTTGAGCGCACTGAGTCCTGGGAGCCTCACTCAGGACAGTGTGAAACCCACAGACTTGAAGTGTCCTGGAAAGGCTGCCTAGCAGGAGCCATGACTAAATCAAGGACAGGATGACAGGAGTCTTCTTCCCAGTGGAAGAATCTGCTTGTCAAAAATGGCATCAATGACCTTGTTTACTGTACACCATTTGTGCACCCAAAGGAAAACATTTCTGTCCCAGTTGCACTGTGAATCTCAGATAACTTTATCAGGGTAACAGTGAAAATTCTATATCTGAAGATGAGTATCTTCCCTAGATGAACTGTACCAGAAAGTAAACTTGAGAATTAAGGAAGTCATTAAAAGTTTGAAGACAGTGGTGGGAATTATCCTAGCTCTTTGAAGAAGCTGGAACCGAGCAGGGACACAGAGAGCAGTTGAGGAGACACAATGGAGACAGTGAGCCTTCTGCTCTCAAGGCATATTTTAGGATCCCACAGAGAACCACACTTGGAGTTTTATTTTGATCACATAATAGGAAGATTAGTCGTGGTTGTATCACATGTTTTGCTGAAGAATAGTTTTACTGTAAGATTGTTCAGTTTTGCAAAACAGACACTAGCTAATCTGCCTTCCTAGTGGTGATTATCCTCATTGTGAAGTCGCCATTCAGCCTGGGTCAAAGAGCCTTCTTATCAGGGGTCTATGGTTTATACAGAGATTCATAAGCAATCTAAGTGCTGATAAAACTGGCTATTAGTTTGGATACTTAAAATCCATGTCTATTTCATCCTCTCCAAGTCCCAGGGAACACTGGGAAGAGAGCAACTAAGACTGTTAAGATCCAGAGGATCAGAGACATCAAGACCAGTATACAACAAAGACAGTGAAAAAGGAGGGTTTGGGTGGAGTGGGTTCCTTTATTCCAGTACTTGGGAGGCAAATCAGGCAGGTCTCTGAGTTTGAAACTAGCATGGTGTATATAGCAAGTTCAAGTCCAAGCAACCCTGCATGTTGGCTCTGTTTCAGTGTGTGTGTGTGTGTGTGTGTGTGTGTGTGTGTGTGTGTGTGTGTGTGTGTGTGTGTATAAATCTCACAGCAACAGGGGGATTGGGCCTGGCTCGAGTGCAGGGTATGACTGGGAAGGGAGGCTTGAGGTGTGAAGATGCTGGGATCTCTTCTGTTCATTGATGAGAGTCACCATGTAGAGTCTGATTGACATCAGGATCATCAAAGAGACCTCTAATCAGTGTATTAAGAGGTAACCCTGGGTGACTACACTCATGACTCTTAGATCAAGACCACTTGTTGCTGTTGTATTGGATCCTGGTTTAATAGCCAGCATCGCACGGTAGCTCAAAACTGTATGTAAATCCAGTTACAGGGGATAAAGCATAGTCTTCTGGCCTCTGATTCCATAGTATACACAAAGCACAGAAATTAAGTCTAAAAAACAGAGATACCCTGGATTGCTGTGAAACTAAACTTTCTGGATTCACAGTAACCATTATAATACCCATCGCTAGCATCAGTGGAATCAGCTTTATGTCTATGTGGAGTATTACGCTGTGTGAATATATGTTATTGTAACTAGTTTAGTAAACAATCTCCAATAATTGAAGAGGATAAAATTAAATGGGAAAGCCAAACTGAAAATGTTGGGAGAAAGAAGTGTAGAATCTGGAGTTTAAGGAGACACAGAGAGAAGCTAGATGGGCATGCTGAGAAAAGGTACCAAGTTCCCTGGTGGGCATAGATTAGAAACATTGATCAATTTAAGTATAAAGATTTGCTTGTGCCAAGCCTGAGTATTGTACAAGCATTTACAATTAATATCAATTTTCTGATTGATTATTTGGCAGCAACTACAAGCCCAGACAAACTCTACTTATGGGTCTATGTATTTATGTGCACATGTGCATAGGCACATATAGTCAGATATCAACCTTGGTATCTTTGCTCATAATGTTTTCATGTTTGTTATTTTTCTTGATGTAGGGTTTTTTTGTAGCTTTGAAGCTTGTACTGTAAATTACTATGTAGACTAGGGTGGCCTTGAGCTCACAGAGATCTGCTTGCTTTTGCATGCCTAATTGTGGGAATACTGATGTGAGCCACCACCACCAAGCTCATCTACATTCAGAGGGTCCAGATTTGATCCAGGAAGGTCTGTCAGCTGTTGTTTCAGCCTCTGTGATCTCTGGACAGCATGGAACTGACTACTCCATGGGTGTCCCCATTGTGATCCTGAGCCCTTTGCTCATGTAATCTCTCCTTTCTCTCCTCAGCTAGACCAGTAGCTCAGCCTGGTGTTTAGATATGAATTCCTGCACCTGCCTTCATCATGTACTGGATGGTGGTTCAATAATGGCAATTAGTGTAGTCACTCCTCAGCTCTACCATATCATCCTTTCATGTTCTTTTCACACACATTACCTCCCACATGATCAAAATTTTCTCAGCTGATTTTCTCTAATTTCCATTCCTGGAGACAAACAATGCTGCTATGAACATATTTGAGCTAATACCCTTAGTGAAAGGAATCTGCAATTCTTGGTACATGCCCAATAGTGATACTGCTGGATCACTGGGAAGATTGATTTCCAATTTTTTCGGAACTGTCACACTGATTTTCAAAGTAGCTGTACAAGTTTACACTCCCACCAGCCATGGAGCAGTGTTCTCTTGTTCCATATCCCCTCCAGCATAGTTTATTATGTGTTTTTGATTTTATCCATTCTGACAGTTGTAAGATGGTGTTTCAGAGTTGCTTTATTTGCATTTTTCTGATGGATAAGGATGTTGAACAGTTTTTAATTGTCTTTCAGCCACTAGGAGTTCTTCTGTTGAGAATTTCCAATTTTGTTCATTTTTTTTTGACCCCTAGATTTTGAGTTCTTTACATTTTTCAGAAATAAGTCTTCTGTCAGATGCAGAATTGTTGAAGATCTTTTTCCATTTTGTAAGTCATTGTCTTGTTCTGTTGACCATGTCTTTAGTGTTATAGAAGCTTCTCAGTTTCAGAAGGTCCCATTTAGTAATTGTTGCACTCAGTGTCTGTGCTACTCATATTGTATTTAGCCAGTCGTCTCCTGTGACAATGTGTCAAGGGTATTTCCCACATGTTTTTCTATCAGGTTAAGTATAACTGGTCTTATGTTGAGGTCTTTGTTACAATGTTGCGTATGAAAATAAATATGTATCTATTTGTACTATTTTACCTGAACCAATTGTTGAGGATGACATTTTTTCCCATTGTATACTTTATCCTCTATCAAAAATTAGATGCTCATAAGAGTGAGGATTAAGGTTGGGGTCTTTGATTTGATTCCATTGATCCATTTTCTGTTTTTATGCCAGTACCATGCTGTTTTTATTACTGTAGCTCTATAGTATATCCAGAAGTCAGGGATGGCTATGTCCCCTGAATTTCTATTATTGAAGGGGATTGTTTTGGCAATCCAGGGCTTCCTGTTATTCTGTATGAAGTTAAGTTTTGTTCTCTCAAGTTCTGTGAAGAATTGTGTGGGGATTTTGATGGGGATGCATTGAATTTGTAGGTTACTTTTGGTAAGAGTGCCATTTTTATTATGTTGATCTTACCTATCCAGGATTATGGGAGATCTTTCCATTTTCTGTTATTATTCAGTTTCTTTTTTCCATGACTTATAGCTTTAAACATACAGGTCTGTCACTTTTTTTTGGTTAGAGTTACACCAAGATATTGAAATGATATTTTCAGCTCTTGTGAAGGGTGATGTTTCCCTAATTTTTCATCTCTTCTATTGTTTGTGCATTGGAGGGCTATTAATTTTTTGAGTTAATCTTGTATCCTGCTACATTGCTGAATGTTTTTTTATCAGCTGTAAGGAGTTCCCTGGTACAGTTTTGGAGACACTTATGTACATGATCATAACTTATGCAAATAGAGAAAGTTTTACTGTTTCCTTTCCAATTTGTCTTCCCTTGGTCTCTTTTTGTTTTTTAATTGCTTTAGCTAAGACGTGGAGAACTATATTGAATACATATGGGGGAGAGAGAAGAACCTTGTCTTTTCATGATTTCAGAGGGATTGCTTTGAGTTTCTTTTTATTCATTTGATGTTGGCTAATGGCTTGCTGGATATTGCTTTTATTATGATTAGATATTTTTCATGTATTCCTGATCTCTCCAGGACATATATGACGATGATGTATATGATTTCAGCATCTAAGGAGATGATCATGTGTTTTTTTTCTTTTAGGTTGCTTATATGATAGATGACATTGATAGTTTTTCATGCGTTGAGCCATCCACGCACCTCTGAGATGAAGCCTACTTGATCCTGTTGGACAATTATTGACATTTGTTTTTGAGTAAGTTGGCCAGTATTTTATTAAGTATTTTTGCGTCAATGTTCAAGAGGGAGATGGGTCTTTATTTTTCTTTCCTTGTTGCATCTTTGAGTGTCTTGGGTATCATGGTGACCTCTTAAAAAGAGTTTGATATTGTTCTTTCGGTTTCTATTGTGTGGAAAAATTTGACAAATATTTATATTGGTATTTTTTAGAAAATCTGGCAGAATTCTGAAACCATCTGACCTTAGTCTAATTTTTGGTTGGGAGACTTTCGATAAGAGCTTCTATTTCTTTGGGGGTACAGGTCTATTTAGGTAATGTATCAGAACTTGATTTAATTTTGATATGAGTTACATGTCTAGAATGCTGTCCATTTTTTTAATGGTTTTTACTTTGGTAGAGTGTAGTTGTTTGAAGTATGCCCTAATGGTTCTTTGTATTTCCTGGTTGTCTACTGTTATGTCCCCCTCTTCTTTTCTGATTCTGTTTATTTGAATACTCTTTTTCTGTTTTTTGGTTAGTCTGGATAAGGATTAGTCTATGTTGTTAACTTTTTCCAAAACCAAGTCTTTGATTCATTGATTCTTTGTATTGTTCTCTTTGTTTCAATTGTATTGATTTCAGCACTGAGTTGGATTATTTCCTGCCTTCTACTCCTTCTAGGTGAATTTGCTTCAAATCATTTGTGCTGTTAGGTCTCTTGTGTAAGATTTATCCAAGTTTCTTATGTAGGCACCTAGTACTGTGAATTTTCTTCTTAGCAGTGCTCTCATTATGACTCATAAGTTTGTTATGTTATAGGTTCATTTTCATTAAATTCTATGAAGTCTTTGATTTCTTTCTTTGCTTCCTCCTTGACCCAGAGGTGGTTCAATTGAGAAATGTTCAGTTTCCATGGGTTTGTCGCCTTTGTGCATCTGTGTCATTGAACTCTAACTTTAGTCTGTGGTGGTCTGATAGGATAAAATAAAAATCTGTTTTTATTTTCCTTATTACCAAGTATGTGTTCAGTTTTAGAGATAGTTTCACGGGCTTGTGGGAATAAGGTCTATTTTTTATGTTAGAGGGTATTCTGTATACATCTATTAAGTCTTTTTGAGTCATAGTATCTACTAGATTCCTCATTTCTCTGTTGAGTTTCTGTCTGGTAGAACTATTCACTGGTGAGAGTGGGGTATTTAAATCTCCCATTATTAGTGTGTGGGTTTAGTGTCAGATTTGTTTTACTAATGTTTCTTTTACATATATAGTTATCTTGTGTTGGGGACATAAAATTTTAGGATTGAGATTGCATCTTGAATTCTTTCCTGAGATGAATAAATAATTGTCATTCTGATGATTTTGATTGATTTTAGTTTGAACTCCATTTTGCTAGATATTAGAATGGCTACAATGGCTTGTTTTTTAAGTCTGTGATTGGAAATTCTTTTGCCAACCCTTTACTCTGAGCCAGTGTATGTCTCTGCAGTTGAGGTGTGTCTTTTGTATGCTGCAGGACCGATTTGGATTTTTGGTATCCATTTTGTTAGGGTGTGTCTTCTTTATTATAGGTGAAATGAGCTTATTGATAATACTAAGGGATATTAATGATCAGTGATTGTTATTTCCTGTTATTTTTGGTGGTAGTGGATGTGTTTCCCTTCTTTGAAGTTTTCTTCTGTGGGATTCTCTATTGTGTGTGATTTTGTGGTTGTATCTAGACTCCTTTGTTTGGAATTCTTTCCTACAGTGCTTTCAGTAGGGGCAGATTTATGGATATGTATTATTTAAATATATTTGTGTGTGTGTGTGTGTGTGTGTGTGTGAAATACCTTATTTCCTTTATCTATAACGATTGATGGCTTTTCTGGGTTTAGTAGTCTGGCAAATGTGATTTCTTAGTGTCTTTATAACATATGATCAGGAGCTTCTTGCTTTCACTGTTTCCATAAGTATTCTGGTGTTATTCTTATGAGTCTCCCTTTATAAGTTATTTGCAGCTCTTAATTTTTGTTCTTTATTCTGTAGGATTATTGGCTTTGTCATTTGTGGTAAGAAAACTTTTTTGGGGGTGTAGTCTATTTGGTGTTCTGTTAGGTTCTTGTACTTTTATGGGCATTTCCTTCTTTAGATTGGGAAATTTTTATTTCATGATTTTGTCAAATAAATTTTCTCTACCTTTTAGCTGGTATTCTTTTCTCTCTTCAAGTTTCAGTTAATCATAGGTTTTGTCTTTTCATGGTGTCCCATATTCTCTGGATGTTTTGAGTTATGACTTTTTGAATTTGATGCTTACTTTGACTGACATATCTATTTCCACCACTGAATCTTCCACATTATTGATTCTCTCTCTTGCATTTTCCTGTCACGCTTGCATCTGTAGTTTCAGTGTTTTCCACAAATTTTCATTTCATGCATTCCCTCGGTTTCTGTCTTCTTTGTTACATCTATTTCAATTTTTAAATCTTAAAATGTTTCCTTTACCTGTTTGATTTTTTCTTTGTTTTCTTTATTTTCTTTCAGGGATTTGTTGATGTCTTCCATTTTTTGTTTGTGTTTTCCTCTATTTCACAAAGTGTGTGTGTTTTCACATTTTCTCATTTAAGGCTTCTATTACCTTCATGAAGTTGGTTTTTTAAGTTTCCCTTTGCTTCCTCTACATTCTCATGGTGTAATCTTGTTGTAGAACCACCAGGTTCTAGTGTTGCCATGTTGTTCTTAATGTTCGTGTATGTATTCTTCTTGCACTGCCATCTGCTCGTTGCTTCCTCTTAGTATTACAGGATGTGTTTGTTACTCAGGGAGTTGATTTTGATGTAATCTGTTCTAGCTTTGTCTGTCTCAGAAATCCTCCCTTTGTCTAATCTAGACTCTTGGTCCACTTGGAAGTAACATATTCTGTGTCAGAAAAACTGTTCTTGTAATAAGAGCTGGCTGATTTTATGTCTTAGGGGTTCAGTCTTGGTTCACTCTTGGTCCAGAAAGAGCTCTTAATCTATTGGAACTCTTGATCCAATAGATTCTAGTGAATTGTGGATCTCAGGTACCTCTCTCTACCCAGTAGTTTCTGACAATCTGAGAGTTTCGGCTAGCTACCCTTGATCTAATAGCTGCTGAGGAACTGTGGGTTTCAGGTAGCACTTGAGATTAGCAGTTGATGGAGTTGGGTCTCGGTTAGGGCGGGATTTGCAGACAGGGTTGTCCAGCAATCTGGATTTTACTAGGTAGTTCTGGGCTGCAGGGGGTTTTCCCCTGCTTTTTGGATTTAGGGAAGAGATGAGATTCATATAGACATTTTAATTCAATTTTTATCTTAGTATATATATTGATCATTTCTTTTCATTTGTCAACATATCTCATAGCCTCCTCAACCCTCTGCCCAGTATTTTTTAATTGAGAGCTATATTGGTATTATTTCTACTTCTCACTCTTTTTCTCCCAACACTTTTCATGTTCCTCCCCAGCTCCCTCTCAAATTCATGGCCTTGTCTTCTTCAGTTATTATTGTTAAACATGCTCATTGAGCTTTTGTTTTTTAATATGGGATGTTTTTTTGTGTTGTACTGGCTGCCCTGGAGCTCATTTTGTAGACCAGGCTGGTTTCCAACTCTCAAAGATCCACTTCCCTCTGCCTCCTCAATACTGGGATTCAAGTGTGTACTGCCACTGCCCAGCTGTTCATTGACCAATTCTATTCTGTATTTGAGATCTGTTCATTTCAGGAGCCCATTCACTGGTTGGTTGTTTCATTTCCTTAAGTCTTAGAGTTCTTTTTAACTTTATATATTCCTTATATATCCTCTATCAGTTGTTATAGTTATCCAAGCTTTTGTCTTATTCTTGGGCCTTCTCTTCACCAGATTTGCTTTCCCTCACTGTAAAGATGCATTCAGGGCACTTGTCTTTCCATAAACTTTCAAATTTCAAAAGCTCCCACATTCTCCACTGAGCTCTTTCTCTCTGTCTGCCTCCTGCTCATGAATCAGATTTGACCACTCAGTGACTGCTCTGTTGTTGTGTCTTCTTGTCTTTGGACATGTAATACATTTTGATTGTAGTGATATCTGATTTTTTTTTTTACAAATGTGGGCCAAATATTAAAGGGTTTTCTTTATAAATTGGCTAGTCTTGGTATTTCATCACAGTAATTTTTCTTGAATTCTATTTTGCATATAATAAAAACCCTGAGCCAATTATGGAGGAAAGTCTGGAATGTCAGATGCAGGAAACAAACCACAGCCATTTCTCACCCAGCCAGTCCTCAGCTAAGAAAGGGTAAGTGCTATCTTCAGAAGTCCTCAGCCTGACTGGTCCCTTTCATAAAATGGCTGAATTTCTACCTTCTCCTGCCTTATATTTCTTTTCATCTTCAGCTACTTTACTTCCTATTCAACTCTATATCATAATCCTAGAGTTACTCATGGAATCCAGTAGGATCTTTGTCTCATGAGTGATAGGAATAAAGGCATGAGTCACCATTTTATGACCTTCTAAGGTTGACTTTCTGTGATTCTGTTCTCTGATATTCTGGGCAATTTTATTAACTATACTTTATATCACCACACTGCAATAGAAAAGCATCAAAGACCCCTGGGAAAAAGAAGTCACTTTTTCTACATTGTACGTTTGGTACAACTGCCTCTCTTTTATTGTTTTTTTTTTTTGACTTTTCCTCACCCTTGAGAAAATAAAGGAGACATTTCAGAGGCATGGGATTTGATTTCCTTTTCTTATTTGGCATCATGCTATTGAACAAGTGCTTTAGAGCTATCCTAGAAATGATTATTTAATCAATACTGTAACAACATCAATAGCAATGGGCATACTAGCAGGGAAGGGCAACAATTTTTCAGGATTGTATTCCTAGATAATGATTTATAATAATAATTCCTAGCACTAATGAATACCGGGAGAGGAAGAATTAGTTTCTCCCAGAGATGGATCCCCTTATTGATTGTACAATGCACAGTGGTGTTCACTGAAATATTATATAAGCAAATAACAGAAACAGAATGAGAATATTCTATCTGTATATATTGGTGCATGTATGGATATATAAACACAATATGTCTATGTAATAATAAAATAGGAAAAGTGGTTTGCCGCGGCCCGGCCCTCCTGGGGCACCAAGACCGAGGGAGAACACGGGTCGAAGGAGAGGAGAATGGGATTCGGCGAGTAAATGACAGACAGACACACTCAGAGGGTTGAGTTAATGCTGCTGCAACTTTACTGACTTTTTCAGGTGTTTATATACAGAAAGCAAAAGGGAACTTGGCAAGGCATTTAACCATGACATTTATGAGAACAGAACAATATGGGACATGTGCCATACATTGAATCTAGTACAAGAATTTGTTGGCTTGTGGTTAGGGGTAGGTGAGGCATGGCTAATGATTTTTAAGAGAATGATTACAACTAGTTATTAATCTTCCATGGGCATGGGCTGTGTCTTTTTGAGAAGTTTTTTGTATGTCTATTTTTCTTCTCATAGCCGAATGAACAGCGAGGGCATGACCCCAAAAGGCTTTTGAAAAAAGGGGGCCAACTAGTTTGTTCATTTTTGAGTTAAGCAGACACCGGGGTTTTTGCACATACTTTGATCTTTTAGAAAAAAGGGAAGTGAGTAATAATTTCTTTTTTATCTTTTGTATACTATTCACCTGTTGCCATGTTCATCATAAACTCTGTTACATTGAGTTGCTCTTAAGAATAGTCTCATTAATTTTTGTCCTAGGTGCTGTCTACTGTTTGCCATTAATCTTATATTGTACATATCTCCCTGGGAGAGCCCTGGAGAGAATTCTTGTTAATGCTTGTTTCTCTGAGTTACTGTGTTGTTTATGAGAATTTCTTACTAGTTGTTCTATTTCTACTAAGTCATTGGTTTCTTAGGAACCTTTTTAATTGTCTGAAATTAAGGAGGAGGTTCTTCCTCCTGTTTCTCATCATTGACTGTGCTAGTTTTATTCCTGGCATTATAAATGGGTACATTTAGTCTCTGGTATAATACAATTAGCAGGAGCAAAGCAAACAAGAAAAAGATTATGGAAAAATAGACTAGGTGCATTGTGGCCGAGAACGGGGTGACGAGGTCATTACACAGGCGCTGTATCAAGGAACCGGGGAACCTTTCGCTCCAAGAAGCTCTGGCTCACCAACATCCCACCATGAGGGCCACCTGATAGGCATTGCAGCTTACACCGGAGGCATGGTGGATGCAGCAGTGGTTATCACCTTGAGGGTATATGTGCGGGGTTTTGAGAGAGAGAGGTTTGAACAAAGGTATTTGGGAGGAACTGGAGGAAGGAAAATAAATGGAGAAAGGGATGTAATTCCGTGTCAAATAAAAATATTAAACAGTGAGGTTGCTGGTACTTTATGGTTGGAACTTCTGATATTAATAAGGCACACAATCCCACATCAGATTCACTCTTCTGGCTCTTAAAACCTTTCAGTACCCCATTCATTGATGTTCCTGAAGCCTTATGTTCAGAAGTTGTCTTGTACATACATTCATTGGGACTGAGTTTCACTCCTCTGCATTTTGATTGGTTTTGTGGTTTTCTGTAATGGTCTCCATTGATGGAAAGGGAAATTTCCTTGATGCATAGAGAGGATTGCACTTAGGAGGCTTCAACCCTACACAAAGATCTATAGGCAAGTAAGGAATGTCAGGAGTGGTAGATATAGTCGTCCTCAGGAAAGAGCACACCAAATGATCATTTAATACCAAAAGGTCAGCCTTGGAAACACATGTAAGGTATCATTATAGAGACTGAGCAGGTAGTATTTATCCTTTAATGATGCACACATACACACACATACAGACACACACATCACACATATCACACAGGTACATACATGCATGCATATTTACATACATACACATATATGCATCCATATAAAATATATACGGAGATATCAGAGGAATCTACCAAGAGTCAGTCTAGGAGAATCACACAGTGGTAACTTACACCTTTAATTCCAGCACAGGGAATATTCTAGGAGTGGTGACCTTCACCCTTAATCCAATCGGAATTTGAGATCATTTTAGTTTACAGATATAGTTCCAGGCTTCCTGGCAGTCAGTGGTGGTGCCATGTCTTAACTTAGTGAAGAAAGTATTTAAGGCAGGCATAGAATGACAGAGCAAGTAGAATAAGACAGGTGGAGTGAGGCTGAGGAACCTGGAAATCAGCTGGGTGAGAGCTGACTGTAGTGTTCATTCTCTCTAGTATCTCTGCTTTTCACAGATATCTGGTCCTGAGTTTCTTTTATTTGTGCAACAAAACATACATAAATACATGCATACATACACGTACATACATATATACACCAGATACATACATAATGCCTCCATACACAAACATACACACATACATACATACTTACATATTAACATACATCCATTCACATAAATTCACACACCTACACATACACAAACATACACAATACACACATAGGTACATTCATACATATATATACATGCACACATACAGACATTCATGCATACATACATACACAAACACACACATACATATATCCACACACATCCATCCACACATGCATATATAAATACATATGTACATACATACATGCATACACACATATGAAAACAATCAATGGAAAAAGAAGCCATGAATTTGTCATGGAGCAAGCAGAGGCATATACAGGAGTGTTCACTGGAGGAAAAAATGGCAGAAATGATGGAATTACATATAATTTCAAAAAAAGAAACAATTTAAGACATACTGTAACACTAAGACAAACCTGGATGACTCAACTACAGCTATGGTCCATGTTCATTTTTGGATAACTGTCACTTACATCATAAAAGAATCATCTCCACAGCAGTATTTGAGGTAGATAATAGTCAGGATAGGGAAATTGTTTATTTATTTGTACAACAGTTAAAAGACATTTCTTAGAACACAACAATCACAGAATACATAATTGAAACCCCCAATGGAATTTTAAAATTTTGATTAAAATTATTTCTGTAGTGGAAAGATATCAAGTGGAATATTGTTCAAAATGCTTAAAATATATTCATTTTCAACAGTGTCATAGTTTGAGTGGGTAGTAAATGTTAAAATAATTAAAATTATGTGCACAAGGTTGTATTCAAGAAACATGTCAACTACATCAACTTTAATAGTGTAAAGAATGTCTGAATTGTAATAAAGTTCTATCAGTATTCAAGGTCCTCATTCCAAGTTTTTATCCCATGAAAATTGTTAAGACAATTTTATTGTAAGGATGATAAATGTGGGTTTCAGTTCAGCCATGGGGGCAATTTTGAAAACATTTTCACTATACGAAAAGAAGACGTGAATTGCACAATAAGTTTATTATTCTTCATTAGTAAAAAGGGGGAAAGAGTTGGATAGCATGTTGTCAAAATTACATTAATTACTTCCAATCTTGGAAGTTTTGTTTGTGCATAAAAACCATAAAGGGTGATGAAGTTGTTCAACAAATAAAAGAACACAAAAAAGCCCACCAACATCATGATTCTGTGAGTGGCTTTGTGTTGAGGAGATGGCTGTCTAGAGAGGCTTGGACTTTGGAGATGCTGGGCTCTCTTGCGGTGTCTGTAAAGTAGAGTCACCATGTAAAGGCTGGTCCACATCATGAGGGTCAGAAAGATGACGTCTGTTATAATGATAACACTCAGGAATAATCCTGGATTGGGGTACTCAGGTGGTCTCATTTTACAGTAAACATGAGAATATCCATAACTAGCATCAGTGTGATTAATGTTTGCTGTTATGCTTTCAATGACATGCACATATATGAGCACGTTAATGATCCAGGATAACAGGAAGGCGTGAAAAGTAAATGTAGAGAGTTTGGGCTTGAGCCATGCCCACATAGAATTACTGGGAGTGATGGTGATGGCCTGGAATGTGCTTAGAATAGAGGTGGTACAGATGGACAGACCCCGGGCAACTCTGAATATATATAAAACTGCTTTACAACCAACATCATCCAAAAACTTGGGTACTCCAAAGGATGACACAATATATGGTATAGTGACAAATATGATCGTGAAAATATTGACTATCATCAGGTGCATGAAAATGGGATCGATAGGTTTGCTAAAGCTAGTTTTGGCTAAGAAGCTGTACACACACAGCATGAAGAGCAGTAAGTTTCCTATGACACCCACACAGAGCTGGGATATGAAGAAAACCCCCAAGATGGTGTTGCTTGGAAATACCATCTCAATGATGCCTTAGATATTATCAGACTTTTCAGGTCTTGTGTGAAACCTAAGTGGATTGACTATAAACCTAATTACATACTGGAATTTATGGAAAAATATACTGATCATACTTCAGATGGAGTGAATGTTGGAGAAATGTCAAACTTTTTGTATTTTAGGACAGGTGTGGTACCTTGGGAACTACATTCCTGGGAGTCTTGAGAACCTCAGAGGACAAAAGGTGTTGAAGCAGATGGATTCAATGCAAGAATCTTCTGTGTACTGTTATTATTAGCAGCAGAATCTGTTAATAACATGAAAGGCAAATGTGCATGTTATATAGAATTTATTCAGGAGAAAATACTGTGTATAATAAAAACCCACTTGACAAGAGGATTGTCTAAATCACAGACAGAATCATTTCTGTTTAAAGACCTTTAGAGATTCAATGAATGAAAACACTCCCAAGGAGTTTATCTTTAAGTTCTCAACAAAGGGGCTGTAATGTTGACTCTGTGGTTGAGAGCCCAACTGCTCTCCTAGAGGAACCAGATTTGATTCCTTGCACTCACTTGGGAGCTCACAACCATTTGTACCTCTAGTTTCAGAGAATCTGATGTGTTCCTGTGGCCTCTGTGGACACCAGACATGTACATACTGCGCAAACATACATTCAGGCAAAGCACCTCTAAACACCAAAGAAATGGATAAACAAAATCCAATTTCCCACAAAGGTATATTTTTAACTTTAGTTTTGTCTTGAGTCCAGACTTCATTGAAAAATTAGCCAATTATTGAAAAATTTTAGAGGCTTAACTCTTGTGTAGAGCTGCAGAATATGAATGGCCAGTTCGACTATATATGTTCCTTTGTTGAACACATACTCAGGAAATATATTTTTCTGTCATTATTTCTACTACTTTCAGGGAAATGAAAACCTGCAGATTATCATGTTGCATGAAATGAGACAGTTTCACACAGTTCAACACCATATGTCTTCACATGTGAAATCTGGTAGAGAAATTTATAAACCCAATAGGGATACTCTTAGGCATTTTTAATGACTGGAGGTTGGAGAGTGATCCAGAGTGAACTATGGGAAGATATAATGAAAGTCATGTTTATGCATGTATGTAAAACTCATAATATAGTATATAAATATGGTGTGTATTTATCAATAAGACCTCATAAAGATTTAGTATATTAACAACAACACCAAATTGAACTAACCAGAGTAAATGCATGATTTTTCTATTGTATTTCAAACATGTTGTATATCATTAGCAAAACATCACAATCCAGCTACAAGTTAGTGCATCCACAGTTTAACAAGAATCCAAAAATATCAGAGGTAATTGATGGGTTAAGATATGTGGTGTAAATGCTGATGAGCACATATCTCCATTGCTCATATAAACCTTAGACATTTGTCCTTTACTGCATTGCATAAGCTGTATGAATTATAAAACTTATGCATGTATATGCAGTTTAGGTGGAAAAAGAGTGACCAAGGGCCTGGGGAGATTATGGCTTAGTGGTTAAGAGCACTCACTTGTATTCACGTTGCAGCACCAAATGACTGCTAACAGCCATCTGTGTCTCCAGTTAAAGGGGATTTGGTCCCTGAGGCACTATACCTATGGTGCACAGATATACATGTGAGCAAAACACCCAGGTATATAAAACAAAGGAAATGAACAAGCAGTGGTAGCAACTTAATTATTCTCAATACTCATGATGTAGAAACAAAAAGATCTCTGAGTTCAGAGCTAACCTGGTCTACAGAGTAAGTTCTCTGTCTGTCAGGGCTGCACAAAGAAACCCTGTCTTGAATGAACAAGTAATTAAGAAGATAAACAAATAGATAAATAAATAAATAAATAAATAAATAAATAAATAAATAAATAAATAAATAAATAAATAAATAAATAAGAAATAAACTTGAGAGAGAGTAGAGAGAGTGATAGGTTTGGAGTTACTATGGGAGTTGTCGTGAGTTTGTGTTGGTTGTAAATAACCCAAATATACTGGATAAATGTATGAACATTTCAAGCATAAATAAAAATAGTAGTAAAATGTTATTCAATTATCTGCAGAAGTTCATCACCTAAAAGAAATGATGTTTCACAAGAAACTGAGAAGAGAACAGAATTACTTATATGAGCAATTCCATGTCATTTTTACAGTCAAGTTGTATCTTTTATCTTCTTTTAAAATTAAGTACATAATTTTAGTTTTGAGATTATAGGATGATAATTCAATTCACTTTCTCTTTCTTCTTCCAAATCCTTCAAACATGGTTTTCTCTCTTTCAAATTTATGGTCTCTTTACTTTAATTATTATGTACATTCATGTAACATATTCTGGAATTCCTAAGTACATACATACAAACTGCTCATTCTGTATCATGTTACTTCATGCCTGTTCTCAGGGCTGACCATTTGATAGTGGACAAGCAATTGACGTGCTCTTCCCTAGAAGAGACTATTCCTCTGACTCTGGGCAATCCTTGCATAGCCATGCCTTTAATTCCAGAACACTTAAATTTTTGGACAGAAATATTATGACACATAACACCATATATGCAAATGACAAAGAACACAATAAGTTACTGCAATGAGGTATTTTAAGAAGTCTTGCAGTGTTCACCAAATTAACAGGCATAAAAGCAATAGCATTTCAGATGTCTGACATATACCATACATATTCTTTTTCTGACAGGGTCCCCTGGCTGTCTAGACTATGTGGACAGAGTGTCCCAAACTGACCTGTTTCTGCCATCCAGGTGCTGACGTTAGAGGCAGGCTCCCCCTCACCCAGCCTCCAGACCATTTCTATCCTTAATCTGACAGCACAATCAGCACAAATACAGATCCTTTCTCAGACACACAGGAAAAATGGAGATAAATATGACTGAATTCCATAGATCATTTTGCAGAAAAGCCTCATTTTTGTAGAAATTATGAATTTTAGAGAAGTTATACCAGTATTTCTCATATTCTGAAAACAAATATCACATATTAGAGAATGAGAAACTCCATCTTGAAAATGAGTACAGTATCTGTTACAGAAATATGTGTGGATAACAGATGAGAAATTTGAAGTTTCAATGACATTAAAAGGGAAATGAAAAATAGACTTTTTAATAGAAAATTGAATTGAAAGATGAAATTGGACTAATAAGCAACAGCCAAGAAAGAGACAGGAATTTACAGTCAGTTGTCTGTAGAGATATTATCAGGGTTAAAATGGTGTGGTTGAGGTGGGCAGAGTGGGGCACACCTTTATTCTCAGCCATGGCAGGGTGCCATAGGCTGTTGGTCATACCTCTGTGAGCTTGAGGCTGTCCTGGTCTATAAAATTCCAGGACAGACAGGGCTATAGAAAGAAACACTGCCCCCAAAACAAAGAACCACACAAAAATGTTGAAAATAGTAACTTCAAAAATGTAAATGTTTGTTTCAAGGTTACCATATAGTTACCTTTGCAGTGATTTTTGGAAGTTTGAGTGAAAGGGAAATTATCTGAGTTGGAAGCTCTATTGCAAGATTTTAGAATTATAGAAAGAAATAAGTGCCAATGCTCCTCACAAAAATTGATCATTGTCTAGAAGAGATGATAGTAAATAAGTAAATAAACAAAGGAACAAAGTGAAAATATTATGGATTAAAGTCATGAATTTTTTAAAAATAAGAAGATACAATTTAGTTAATTTGAAAGCCATAAGAAAAGAAATCTGAAAAGGGCAGTCCTAAGTCTAAGAAAGGAGAGACTGTGGATAAGGACCAGGATCATCATCATACCTCTTTCTTGCTGTGTGTGATGAGTCCTGGGAGCCTCACTCAGGACAGTGTGAATCCCACAGACATGAAGTGTCCTGGAAAAGCTGCCTAGCAGGAGCCATGACTAAATCAAGGACAGGATGACAGGAGTCTTCTTCCCAGTGGAAGAATCTGCTTGTCAAACATGGCGTCAATGACCTTGTTTACTGTACACCATTTGTGCACCCAAAGGAAAACATTTCTGTCCCAGGTGCACTGTGAATCTCAGATAATTTTAGGAGGGTAACAGCTTACGTTCTATATCTGAATATGTGCATTTTCCCAAGATGAACTGTACCAGAAACTAAACTTGAGAACTGAGGAAGTCATTAAAAGTTTGAAGACAGAGGTAGGAGTTATTGCTTCTGGAACCGAGCAGGGCCACAGAGAGCAGTTGAGGAGACTCAATGGAGACACTGGGCCTTCTGCTCTCAAGGCATATTTTAGGATCCCATAGAGAGCATGACACCACACTTGGAGTTTTATTTTGATCACATAATATGAAGATTAATCATGGTTGTATCTCATGTTTTGCTGAAGAACAGTTGTCCTCTAAGATTGCTCAGTTTTTCAAAACAGACACTAGCTCATCTGCCTTCCAAGTGTTTATGATTATCCTCACAGTCCTGATTCAGCCTGGATCACAGAAACTTCTTATCAGGGGTCTATAGGTAGTACAGAAATTCATATGCATTCAAAGTGTTGATAAAACTGGCTATTAGTTTGGATACTTAAACATGATGTCTATTCCATCTTCTCCAAGTCCCGAGGAACACTGGGAAGACAGTGGCTAAGATTGTCAAGGTCCAGAGGATCAGAGCCATCAAGACCAGCTTACAATAAAGACAGTGAAAATGGAGGGTTTGGCTGGGTGTAGTGGTTTCCTTTATTCCAGTACTTGGGAGGCAAATCAGGCAGGTCTCTGAGTGTGAAACTAGCATGATGTATATAGCAAGTTCAAGGCCAGGCAACCCTGCATGGTGGCTCTGTTTCAATATGTGTGTGTATATAAATCTCACAGAAACAGGGGGATTGGGCCTGGCTCGTGTGCAGGATATGACTGGGAAGGAAGACTTGAGGTGTGGAGGTGCTGGGATCTCTTGTGTTCATAGAGGAGAATCATCATGTAGAGTATGATTGACATCACGATCATCAAAGAGACCTCTAATCAGTGTATTAAGAGGTAACCCTGGGTGCTAGACTCATGACTCTTAGATCAAGACCACGTGCTTTTGCATTGGATCCTGGTTCAATAGCCAGCATCACATGGTAGCTCACAACCATATGGAAATCCAGTTACAGGGGATAAAGCATACTCTTCTGGCCTCTGATTCTATAGCACACACAATACACATAAAATAAGTCTAAAAAACAGAGATACACTGGATTTCTGTGAAACTAAGCTTCCTAGATTTGCAGTAACTATTATAATATCCATGGCTAGCATCAGTGGAATCAGCTTTATGTCTATGTGGAATATTCCTTACGCTGTGTGCATATATACTATTATAACTAGTTTAGTAAACAATCTCCAATAGTTGAAGAGGATAAGATTAGAAAGGAGATCCAAGATGAAAATGTTGGGAGAAAGAAGTGTGGAATCTGGAGTTCAAAGAGACACAGAGAAAAGCTATACGGGCATGCCATGCCGAGATAAGGTACCAAGTTCCCTGGCGAGCATAGGAAAGAAATATTGGTCAATTTAAATCTAAAGATTTGCTTGTGCCAAATTGAGTATTGTAGAAGCATTTACAATTAATATTAAGTTTCTGATTGATTATTTGGCAGCAATTACAAGCCCAAGCAAATTCTACTTACAGGACTATGTATTCACATGCACATTTGTACATAGGCATATAGAGTCAGATATCAACCTTGGTATCTTCTCTCATAATGTTGTTTTCATGTTTGTTAATTTTTTTTGATGTAGGGTTTCTTTTTGTAGCTTTGAAGCTTGTCCTGTAACTTGCTAAGTAGACTAGGGTGGCCTTGAGCTCACAGAGATCTGCTTGCTTCTGCATGCCTAATTGTGAGAATAGAGATGTGTGCCACCACCGGCAAGCTCATCTACATTCAGAGGGTTCAGATTTGATCCATGAAGGTCTGTCAGCTGTTATTTCAGACTGTGTGATCTCCCGACAGCGTGGTTGGGAGACTTTCAATAACAGCTTCTATTTCTTTGGGGGCACAAGTATATTTAGGCAATTTATCGGAACTTGATTTAATTTTGCTATGCAGTACATGTCTAGAATGCTGTCCATTTTTTGGGGGGGGTTTACTTTGGTAGAGTATAGTTGTTTGAAGTATGCTCTAATGATTCTTTGTATTTCCTGGTTGTCTATTGTTATGTCCCCCTCTTCTTTTCCAATTCTGTTTATTTGAATACTCTTTTTCTGTTTTTTGCTTAGTGTGGATAAGGGCTAGTCGATCTTGTTAACTTTCTCCAAAACCAACTCTTTTGTGGTGGGATTCAGGTGTCAGCTGATTAAGTCCGAAGACGCCTATTCAGGGTCCTGGGCTCTGGAAGGGGGAGTGGCCCACCCTATTTATAAGGGGTTGCTGGGATCCTGGAAAGCCATGTTTCCTGGTTCCAGACTTCTGGAGAGACCGGTTAGGCATCCATCGTCCACTGTGTGTATAATCCAGTCTATCAGGCGTCTACATAAGCTGTAATGTGTATTGTGCGTGTTGGCATATATTTTAATAAATATTAAGCTTGGATTGGTGTATTTAAGAGAATTTCCATCAATATCTGGCAACCTAACTTTGGGCCTCTGCCTCTGGGTGTGGGGGTCCATTTGTGTTTTGAACACTGTTAGAAAGCAGAGGAGAGGCAGTGTTCAGCTTTGGGAACCTGCACTCTGGTGTGTAGGCTGAAATTCCCCTCCCTCACTGGCCTGTCCTTCCTTCACACTGGGCTCCACTGCTTACTCTCTAGCCAGTTGGCAGAGAAATGGGTGGTCCCCTGCCTGTGCCAACTGAGCCAAGATTTGCCCCTCTCTGCTGCTTTTTTTCAACACCGAGGAGAGGCTCATAGTTGCTGCCTCTTATCTGCCACAACTTCTTACTTTGAGTGAGATCTTGCCCCATGCTGCCAGTGCGCAAATTCTAGCGAGGTCTCGCCCCACCTCTGCACAAGCGTTGTCACTGTCTGTGACTGAGCCAGACCCGGGTGAATGTAAATTCCTCTGTGCACACACAAAAAACTGTGCATCTGTCGTAGGCGCCACCAAAAACCTTCTGATTGCCGTCCTGTCTTAATTTGTGAGATTTTGCTTTTCCTAACGGTTGTATTCTGCCTGCTGAGGCCCCTTAAGACCGTGTAGGGTCTGTAGGTAGCCTTGTGCTTCTGAGAGTCCCTGCATCTGTCATATTGCCGGTGAAGGAAGCATTGAACACTACTGCGACACCTGCTGACCAAATGTCGTCATTGCACCTGAACTGAGGTAATGGCTGATAATTATTCCATTAATGACTTCAGGTCATATTTTTCCATGATGATTGAGCAATTCTCGAATGAATATCTTGAAAGCTTAAATATCCCAGTACTACTATTTTTCAGCTTGTTTCTCTATTTTATGTTTCAAAATATGAGAATGATAAAAGAGGTGAAATCTGAAAATTAATAATTGATGTCCAGGATATGTGATATGGAAATTTCAAACACTAAACTGGCAGATGGGGTTCAAGAGGTGAAATCTGGAAATTAACAATTGATGTCCAGGATGTGTAATGTGGAAATTTCAAACAGTAAAATGGCAGATAAAATTAATTCTATGGAAATTGGTTACAACAAGCTTTCAGATAAGGCTTCCTCTTTGGATATGGATAACACTGTACAAGAAAAACATAGGCTCTATGTAAATGATGAAAACAAGAAACTTGTTGACTACATAAAGGATGAGAACAAGAAAGTCATTAATTATGTTAATAATGTGGATCAAAAAATTGCTGGTTCAGTGAGATCTTTGGAAGGACTGCTTCATCAGAAAAATCAAGCTCTAGAAAAATCAATAGTATGAAAACTCCAGGAATGGAAGCCAGTAGTATGCAAAATCCAGGAGTTGGAACTGGTAGTATAGCTTCAGGAATCTGAGGACTGTATTTCAGTACTGGAAAAGGGTAGTAATGCATCTAATGCTCAGAACAGTTCAGGTCAACTCCCGATGGGATCTTATGGTACTGGAGATACTCTACCTAAGGTGATAAACATGACAGGGCTACCCTCTTCACCACCACTATTGTTCCCAGTTACTGTTCAGACAAAGAAAGCAGCTGGGGGATCTTCAGAATATGTAGAGTATAGTTATGAGCCAGTACATATGAGAGACATCAAGGATTTTACGGAGGCAATATCAATGCATGGGATACACTCTACTTATGTAAAGCAGCTTCTAAATTCATGGTCAGCAAAAAAACCGGATCCCATAAATTGACTGGATGCAGCTAACAGCTGCTGTCTTGGACCAAATTCAGAATTTGCAGTGGAGAAGCTGGTTTAGAGAGGAGGCAAGGACCTTAGAACAATGAGGAAAAATTAGGGGTTTCTTTGCTTCTCAGGACCAAATCCTTGGTGAAGGAATGTTTGCTGATGTGAAGGATCAAATTACTTATGATGAGCTTACTTTATTACTATGCTGTACTGCTTCACTGAATGCTCGGGAAAAGATTTTGGACCCAGGTCAAAAAAATTGAGCCTTATACTAAGGTCAAACAAGGCTTAAAATAGCTTATACCAACTTTCTACAGAGGCTTACCATGGCTTTACATAGAGCAATATCAGATCCAGAATTTAGGAAGCAATTAATACTTTCTCTGGCCTTTGATCATGCTAATACAGAATGTAGAAGAATGCTTATGCCTTTAAAGATCAGAGCCGCCCCTATAGAAGAATGGATTCAATATACAATCAATGCTGAATCTCTCCATTGCAATGAGGAGAATTGAGTAGGCCAAGCCATTGCTAATGTTAGGGCGAGGAACCAAGGCATCACTTGTTTCAACTGTGGTAAACAAGGCCATATAAGATGGAATTGTACACAAGGTACTCTTGGGAATAATGCCCGTTCTAGGTTTAATTCGAACAGAAGGCCATTGCCTTCTGGAGTATGCAGAAGGTGTGGCAAAGACAACATTGGACCAATGAATGTAGATCTACCAGGGATAAAGAAGACAACCCTTTACCATCGGGAAACGCCTTTTGGCCCCCAAAAATCAGATTCCAAATTCGAGGATGGTAAGATCATATCCAGTCATAGTAGAAGACCAGCATTCTCAGGATGAATAGGGCATCCAATACCTGATCTAGAAGATCATACAGTATTTGATAATAATGTAAATTCAAAAGAAAAATCAGAAGTTACAATAGAATCACAAAACAAATATTTTGGCAGACTTCAATAAATGAACAAAGACCAAAATTGAAAATGCGCATAGATAATACTTATGTCCAGGGTTTAGTTGACATGGGGGCAAGTGTTTTGATCATAACCCCACAATCATGGCATCCAAGATGGCCTTTATGGGCAATAGATATCCAATTTCTGGGTATTGGAACAATATCTCAGGTGAAACAGAGTGTGAGATGGCTTGAATGCATAGGACAAGAAGGTCATAAAGGATGGTTGAAGCCATATACGGCTGAAATAGCAGTGAACCTGTGGGGTTGCAACCTTCTAATGCAATGGAATATCCAGATTAAAATCCCTCCCAGTTCTGCTATCAACCAGAGACTCAATTATGTCTCCAAAAATGATGCTTTAAAGTTCTATGAAGAAAATTCACCAGCCATTCAGGTTGTACAAAAGAATTGCCCAAAAACCACAGAACCTAAAAGGACACTCACAGCACTGCCTTTGAAATGGTTAACAGAAAAGCCTATTTGGGTTCAACAATGGCCTTTGATGAGAGGAAAACTTCAGGCTCTGGGACAGTTGTACAGGAGCAGTTACAGGCTCAGCATATCAAAGAATCAACCAGTCCATGGAATTCTCCTGTTTTTGTTGTCAAGAAAAAATCTGGAAAATGGAGAATGGTGAAATATTTAAGAGCAATTAATAAGGTGATTCAACCTATGGGCTCTTTACAATCTGGTATTCCCCTACCTTCTCGGCTACCTAAAGGATGGCCTATTGCAGTTATTGACTTGAAGGATTTTTTTACCATACCTTTACAGGAACAGGACAAAAAGAAATTTGCTTTCACAGTGCCTACTCTTAATAATTCAGGGCCAGCTAAGAGGTACCACTGGAGAGTCCTTCCCCAAGGAATGTTGAATAGTCACACCTTATGCCAATATTTTGTACAACAACCACTAGAAATACTGCACAAGAGTTTCCCACAATTTATCATTTACCATTATATGGATGATATTTTGTTGGCAGACCCAAACCCAAAAATATTAGAAACATTGTTTGAAGAACTAAAGAAAATATTGCCTGACTGAGGACTATAAATTGCCCCAGAGAAAGTACAGAGGGAACATTCTATCAGTTATTTAGGATATAAAATAGGTTTACAGAAAATTAGGCCACAAAAGGTAAAATTGAATAGAGATAAATTGAAGACTCTTAATGATTTTCAAAAGCTACTAGGGGATATTGCTCATATACGGCCCATTATTGGTGTAAAAAACTATTAACTGGTTAATTTGTTCAAGACTTTGGATGGTGACAAGGATTAGTCCAAGAAAATTCTCCGATGAAGCCAAGAAAAAATTAGAGTTAGTGGAAAATAAACTTCAAGAAGCATAAGTGGATTGTGTGGATCCAGACCTAGATTGCATACTGGTTATTTTACCCTCTAGACAATCTCCAATAGGAATCTTAATACAAAGAGAAAACATTATATTAGAATGGATATTTCTGCTGCATAGGCCAAGCAAGAAGCTGAAAATATATATTGAAAAAGTATCTGATCTGATTTTTAAAGGTAAATTAAGACTTTGCCAATTGACTGGAAAGGATCCTACAGAAATTATTGTGCCTTTGACTAATGAAGAAATTGATCAATTATGGGCAGACAGTGAACCTTGGCAAAAGGCTTGTTGTGATATTTTTTTTAGGAGAGATTAATATTAAATATCCTTGAAGCAAGAGAATTCAATTTATACAGGAAACTAATTGGATCTTTCCTCATGTGGCACAGGATAAACCCATTTCTGGAGCTCCTACACTTTATACTGATGAGAACAACTTAGAAAAGGCTGGCTACAAATCAGAAACTTAATTAAGGTGGCTCAGAGCCCTTATATCTCTGTTCAGAAGTCAGAGCTATATGCAATTATTATGGTGTTGTTGATTTCCCAGAGCCTCTCAATGTAATTACTGACTCTCAGTATTCAGAAAGAGTTATTTTAGATATTGAAAATGCTGACTTCATTCCTGATGATACAGACTTGACCTTACTGTTCATACAACTACAGGATATTACATCAGGGCACACACAGGTCTCCCAGGCCCTCTAGTACAGGGTAATGATTAAATTGATTGGTTGCTGATAGGAAACGTGCTAGAGGCCACAGAATTTCATGAGAAACATCATGTTAATAGCAAAGGACTAAAGAAGAGTTTTTCCATCACTTGGCATCAAGCAAAAGAAATACTAAGGAAATGTAACACTTGTTCTTTCTATAACCAACCATCTTTACTTGCAGGAAGTAATCCTAAGGGTACACAGAGAAATGAGATCTGGCACATGGATGATTTTCACTTCCCAGAATTTGGAAAGGTGAAATATGTACATCATACTATTGATACTTACTCTGGAATGCAATGGGTGACTGCCCTGACTTCTGAAAAGGATGATGCTGTACTTACTCACCTTTTGGAAGCCATGGCCATAATGGGAATTCCTGCTCAGATTAATACTGACAATGCTCCAGCTTACATTTACCAAAAAATGAAGATGATTTTTGGATTTATAATATAAAGCATATTACGGAGATACCACGCAATCCTACAGGACAGGCAGCTGTAGAGAGATCTCACCGTACTTTGAAAGAGATGCTTTATAAACAGAAGAGTGAAACAAGAAAACCCAGGGAGAGGTTGCACAGTGCCTCATTGACTTTGAATTTTCTTAATACTGTTGAAAAAGGAGCATCAGCTGTTTAGAGACATTGGGTAATAGAGAAATCTTCCGAGATAAATCAACCCATCTATTTCAAGGATGTGCTGACTTCAGAATGGAAGCTAGAATATGTGCTTCGATGGGGTGGGGGTTTTGCTTTTGTTTCAACAGGAAAAGAAAAGATATGGGTACCAACAAAATTAATGAAGGTCCTCTTCGAAAAGGAGTCCCTTCCTGAGGAGGAGAAGTAATTGCTCATCCCTGATATGACAAATAGTAAGGAAAACACATTTAACAAGCCCGGGGCAGGGTCTCAATTTTGTCTTTACAGGAAAATGGATGCAGCTGTTTTTAAGACATTGACTGGACATTGAATGATTAATTACCTGCAATGGAAGAGAGATTGATGATGAACAAGTGTAAATAATGGATTATGAGACCAACTGATACAAATATGCACTACTGGGTAATCTCTCAATTCTTACTGCTTTACACCTTGCATCTACACCTCTAAAAAATGTGGTCCTGATTTGACTATTAATAGGGCTGGATTTGGAGTGTGAGAAAGTGGCTTTCTCACTCTCTAATCCCAGGCATATTGGTAAAGAAAATGTGAGAGATTCTGTCTCATATCAGAAAAGCCACCTGGTGTGGGACAGAAGACAGTTGGAATGTGTAGGGACCAATATTGTTGTGACTTCATCTTGAACCTTGCTTCTCTCTGTCTCTGTACTTTCCAAACATCCTATCTGCATAGTCTTTTCCTGAAGTCATAAAGGATATAAATATCTTCTTTGAGTATCAACAATGTTTAAGTTTTTCATTGTAAATAACATTTCCTCCTATCAGCTATCTACAAAGAATCTGGAACTGAGATGGAGCCCCCACTGCAATGACTCCTACTGATGAAACAGGAATAAGGGAGAGTATGAGAGAGAGAAAAAGAGACAGGCAGGCAGACAGACAAACAGAGGTAGAAATAGAGAAATCAAGAACCTGTGTACACCAATCAATGATTGCTTTTAGAAAATAGATTATTCAAAAATGGATAGCTCTTTATGATTATCCTTCGGTCACATTTCTAATAATAATTCCAGATGGATTTACCCAGTACTCTGAGAATGATTATGGATGTATATAGTCAGTCCATTAGGATATAACCATTGTTTTAGCTTTTACAGGATCCCAGAGAGATGCCGTCACCCTTATGTCATCAGGAAGCAACCTTATGAAAGACTACATCCCCTTTCCCAATAAGTTTTGTGCTCTGAGGGTTGTGGGTAATTATTATTCTAATAGAATGGTTATAAGTTAAAACTGGGTGGAGGACAGAACTATAATATAGCCTCAAGGATCTCTTTTAAAGAAGAGAAAGGGGAGTAGATAGGATAGATAAAGGTAGATTGTTCTACCTACCTATAAACAATTTTTAGCTGAACATAGGGACTAAGCTAAAGACAATTTGCAATGGCATAGATATTTGTATGTTGATACAAATGTGAAATCATTTTATATTTCATTGAGACAATGTGTACATTGCTACAAAGTAAAATCTGATATTGCTTTATATAACCAAAGCAACTTGTATATCGATATAAAACTGAATCTGTAACTGTTATATATTATATATGCTTCTACCTCTGTTTAAAATATTTGTACATTATTGTCATGTCAACTATACAATTACTACTTCCATTTAACTATACAAGACATAATGTATGATTGCACTAGTTATGATATATGCACAAGATGTTTTATATAACTCTGTTTAGATGATATATATGATATACATGTCTAAAATGCTATGGCCACTTTACATGGTGATATACCCCCGGCTAATGTTTGATAGTCATACTAAAATCATTGTTCAGAGATTATACACTCCTTTATAGGTAATCTAATTTTATAGTAAAGGCTTTAATCCTGAGGACGATAAAAACTGCAGTCCACATTACTTAAGTTGCCATGTCATAGTCATCTCAGATACAGGTTAGAATATCATAGATAGACAGGAGTCTTCAACCATTTCATAGACCCAGAGAATATGGCATTTAACATTTATTATTATTTGGAATTCGGCCATGAGAGAAGCGATGACTCCTGGTGTCACTACTTCTTTCCCGAGATGGTGTTGAGCATCAAGGACACTCCCTTGGAGTTTGTCCTTTTAGCAGAGAATGGCTGGTTGGGTAAAGAACTGCCCTTACCTTGGTTGCTGACAGTTCACACATGATGTCCAAGCTGGATGAACAAGATAACAGATGGAGACAGATGAAACCTGCCTGGACAGGATAAGACAGTCCTTCCAGAAAAGCCCTGCTTGTGAAAAGATCTGTCAGATACCGTAGGCCTGTAGCCAAAATGATGGGTGCTCCAATGACCAACAAAACCATAGGTGATTGTTCAGGTAGCTGTGTCACTGTCCTCTCCCAAATTTTGCAAGCTACTACTTGCATGTGCTTCTGACTTTCAGGTGATACATTTTATTTCTCAGGTCTTGAAGGGGTTAAAGCATAGATATTTAAGGTTACTACCCTATTATCCCTTAGCAAGGAACATTCACATGTTGGACTTTCAGTTTCCCAGATCAACATTTTTGAAGTAATTTATACACCCTACCATCTACCAATAATCTAGAAATATATGATTACTTTATATGTGTTAGGTTTTAGTTTTAGATTGTCTTTTCTTCTCCCAGATATTACCTCATAATAATTCCTATTGTATATAGTCTTAGCTTAGAACCTTCTTAGTTAGACAAAAGGGGGAGATGTGTTGGGATTCAGGTGTCAGTTGATTAGGTCCGAAGATACCTATCCAGGGTCGCAGGCTCCAGAAGGGAAAGTGGCCAACCCTATTCATAAGGGACTGCTGGAATCTTGGAAAGCCCTGTTTCATGGTTCCAGATTGCTGGAGAGACCGGTTTGGCATCCATTGGCATCCATGGTCCACCGCATGGGTAATCCAGTCTATCAGGCATCTGCATAAGCTGTAATCTCTATTGTGAGTGTTGGCATGTATTTTAATAAATATTAAGCTTGGATTGGTGTATTTAAGAGAATTTCTGCTGACACTCTTTGATTCCTTGATTCTTTGAATTGTTCTCTTTGTTTCAATTGTATTGATTTCAGCCCAGAGTTTGATTATTTACTGTCATCTACTCCTTCTAGGTGAGTTTGCTTCAAATCAGTTGTGCTCTTAGGTCTCTTGTGAAATTTTATCCAAGTTTCTTATGTAGGCACCTAGTGCTGTGAATTTTCTTCTTAGCAGTGCTCTCATTGTGACTCATAAGTTTGTTATGTTGTAGAATCATTTTCATTAAATTCTATGAAGTCTTTGATTTCTTTCTTTACTTCTTCCTTAACCCAGAGATTTTTGAAGTGAGAGACGTTCAGTTTCCATGAGTTTGTCGGTTTTGTGTGTTTGTGTTATTGAACTCTAAGTTTTGTCTGTGGTGGTCTGATAGTATGTGTTCAGTTTTAGAGATAGTTTCATGGGGTGCTGGGAATAAGCTCTATTTTTTATGTTTGGGTATATTCTGTATACATTTATTAAGACTTTTTGAGTCATAGCATCTATTAGATCCCTTATTTCTCTGTTTTGTTTCTGTTTGGTATAACTACTTATTGGTGAGAGTGGGGTATTTAGGTCTCCCACTATTAGTGCGTGGGTTTAATATGAGTATTAAGCTTTAGTGATGTTTCTTTTACATATGTATTGATATTGTGTTGGGGACATAAAAGTCCAGGATTGATTCTGTACCTTGCTATTTTTTCCTGAGATGAATATATAATTGCCATTCTGATTATTTTTATTGATTTCAGTTTGAAGTCCATTTTGCTAGATATTAGATTAGCTACAAAGATTTATTTCTTAAGTCCATTTGATTGGAAATTCTTTTCCCAACACTTTACTCTGAGCCAATGTATCTCTTTGAAGTTGAGGTGTGTCTTTTATACACAGCAGGACCGATTCATTTTTTTTTTTGGTATCCATTGTGTTAGGTTGTTTTAGAGGTGATTTGAGGTTATTGATACTAAGCAATATTAATGATCAGTGATTATTATTTCTTGTTATTTTTGGTGGTAGTGTATGTGCTTCCCTTCTTTGAGGTTTTCTTCGAGGGGGATCTCTATTGTGTGTGACTTTATGGTTGTAGCTAGACTCCTTTGTTTGAAATTCTTTCCTACAGTGCTTTCAGTAAGGGTGGATTTATAGATATATATTGTTTAAATTTTTTGTGTGTGAAATATCTTGTTTCCCCCATCAATGATGACTGATGGATTTTCTGGGTTTAGTAGTCTGGGCTGGCAACTGTGATTTCTTAGTATCTTTATAACATCTGACCAAGAGCTTCTTGTCTTCGCTGTTTCCATAAGTAATCTGGTGTTATTCTGATGAGTCTCCCTTTATAAGTTATTTGCAGCTCTTAATATTTGTTCTTTATTCTGTAGGATTAATGGCTTTGTCATTTGTGGTAAGAAAACATTTTGGGGGGTATAGCCTATTTGGTGTTCTGTTAGGTACTTGTATTTTTATAGGCATTTCCTTCTTTGGATTGGGAAATTTTTATTCCATGATTTTGTCAAATAAATTTTCTCTGTGTTTTAGCTGGTATTCTTTTCTCTTTTCCAGTTTCAATTAATTATAGGTTTTCATGGTGTCCCATATTTTCTGGATGTCTTGAGTTATGACTTTTTGAATTTGATGCTTACTTTGACTGACATATCTATTTCCACCACTGAATATTCCACATTATTGATTCTCTCTCTTACATTTTCCTGTCACGCTTGCATCTGTAGTTTCAGTGTTTTCCTCAAATTTTCATTTCTTGCATTCCCTCGGTTTCTGTCTTCTTTGTTACTTCCATTTCAATTTTTAAATCTTAAAATGTTTCCTTTACCTGTTTGATTTTTTCTTTGTTTTCTTTATTTTCTTTCAGGGATTTGTTGATGTCTTCCATTTTTTGTTTGTGTTTTCCTCTATTTCACTAAGTGTGTGTGTGTGTGTGTGTGTGTGTGTGTGTTTTCACATTTTCTCATTTAAGGCTTCTATTACCTTCATGAAGTTGCTTTTTAAAGTCTCCCATTGCTTCTTCTACATTGGCATGATGTAATATTATTGTAGAACTACCAGATTCTAGTGGTGCCATGTTGTTCTTAATGTTCGTATATGTATTCTTGCACTGGCATCTGCTCGTTGCTTCTTCTTATCATTGTAGGATGCATCTGTATATCAGGGAGTTGATTTTGATGTAATCTGTTCTGGCTTTTTCTGTCTCAGAAAGCCTCCCTTTGTCTAATCTTGGCTCTTGGCCCACTTGGAAGCAACATATTCTGTGTCAGAATAAGCTATTCTTGTAATAATAGCTGGCTGATTTTATGTCTTAGGGGTTCAATCTTGGTCCACTCTTGGTCCAGAAAGAGCTCTTAATCTATCAGAACTCTTGATCCAATAGGTTCTGGTGAACTGTAGAACTGTACCTCTCTCTACACATTAGTTGCTGACAATCTGTGAGTTTCAGCTATCTACCCTTGAACTAATAGTTGCTGAGGAACTGTGGGTTTCAGGTAGCACTTGAGATTAGCAGCTGATGGAGTTGTGTCTCAGTTAGGGCGGGATTTGCAGACAGGGTTGTCCAGCAATCTGGATTTTACTACGTAGTTCTGGGCTGTAGGGGTTTTTTCCCTGCTGTTGGATTTAGGGAAGAGATGAGATTCATATAGACATTTTAATTCAATTTTTATTTTAGTATATATATTGATCTTTTTTTTTTCATTTGTCAACATTTCTCATAGCCTCCTCACACTTCTGCCCAGAATTTTTTAATTGAGAGCTATATTGGTATTATTTCTACTTCTCACTCTTTTTCTCCCAACACTTTTCATGTTCCTCCCCAGCTCCCTCACAAATTCATGGCCTTGTCTTCTTCAGTTATTATTGTTAAACATGCTCATTGAGGTTTTGTTTTTTAATATGGGACATTTTTTTGTGTTGTACTGGAAGTTCTGGAGCTCATTTTGTAGACCATGCTGGTTTCCAACTCTCAAAGATCCACTTCCCTCTGCCTCCTCAATGCTGGGATTCAAGTGTGTACTACCACTGCCCAGCTGTTCAGTGACATTTTCTATTTTGTATTTGAGATCTGTTGTTCATTACAGGAGCCCATTCACTGGTTGGTTGTTTTATTTCCTTAAGTCTTAGAGTTCTTTTTAACTTTATATATTCCTTATATATCCTCTATTAGTTGTTAAATTTATGTAAGCTTTTGTTTTATTATTGGGCCTTCTGTTCACCTGATTTACTTTCCTTCACTGTAAAGATGCATTCAGGGCACTCGTGTTTCCATAAACTTTCAAATTTCAAAAGTTCACACATTCTCCACTGAGCTGTTTCTCTCTCTGTCTGCCTCCTAATCATGAATCAGATGTGACCACTCAGTTACTGGTCTGTTGTTGTGTCTTCTTGTCTTTGGACATGTAATACATTTGGTTGTAGTGATATATGATTTCTTTTTTTTTTTACAATTGTGGGCCCAATATTAAAGGGTTTTCTTTATAAATTGGCTAGTCGTGGTATTTCACCAAAGTAATTTTACTTGAATTCTATTTTTCATATAATAAAAACCCTGAGCCAGGTATGGAGGAAAATCTGGAATGTCAGAGATAGGAAACAAACCACAGCCATTTCTCACCCAGCCAGTCCTCAAGCCCCAATGGGTAAGTGCTATCTTCAGAGGTCCTCAGCCTGACTGGTCCCTTCTATAGAATAGCCAATTTCTACCTTCTCCTGCCTTACATTCCTTTTCCTCCTCAGATACTTTACTTCCTATTCAACTCTATATCATAATCCTAGAGTTTGGATTAAGGTGTGAGTTTACCACAGCCTGCCTGTTAGGTCTTGATCTCATGGAATCCAGTAGGATCTTTGTCTCTTGAGTGATAGGAACAAAGGCATGAGTCACCATTTTATGACCTTCTAAGCTTGACTTTCTGTGATTCTGTTCTCTGATATTATGGGCAATTTTATTAACTATACATTATATCATCACACTGCAATAGAAAAGCATCAAAGACACCAGGGAAAAAGAAGTCACTTTTTCTACAATGTGTGTTTGGTACAACTGCCTCTCTTTTATCATGTTTTTTTGGCTTTTCCTCAGCCTTGAGAAAATAAAGGAGATATTTCAGCCCATGGGATTTGATTTCCTTTTCTTATTTGGCATCAAGTTATTGAACAAGTGCTTCCAAGCTTTCCTAGAAATGACTATTTAATCAATACTATAACAACATCAAAATCAATGAGTATAGTAGCAGGGAGGGGCAACAATTTTGCAGGATTGTAGTACTAGATAAAGGTTTCTAATAATAATTCCCAGCACTAATGTCTGCTGGGAGAGGGAGAATTAGTTTCTCCAAGAGATGGATACCCTTATTGGTTGTCTAATGCACAGAGGTCTTAATTGAAATACATAAGCAAATAACAGAAGCAGAATAGCGGATTACATCTGTAAATATCAGTGCATGTATATATATACAAACACAATATGTCTATGTAATAGTAATAATAGGAAAAGTAGTTATCAACTTGAGGGTATGTGTGTGGGAATATGAGAGGAAGATTTTTGTGCAAAAGTAATTGGGAGGAGCTGGAGGGAAGAAAAGAAATGGAGAAAGGGGTATAATTCCATTTCAAATACAAATATTAAACAGTGAGGTTGCTGATATTTTATGGTTGCAATTTCTGATATTAATAAGGCACACACTCCCACAGCAGATTCACTCCTCTGGCTCTTAAAGCCTTTTTATACTCCCTTTATTAATGTTTCTGGAGCTTTATGTTCAGAAGTTGTGTTGTACATACATTCTTTTGGACTGAACTTCACTCCTCTGCATTTTGATTGGTTTTGTGATTTCCTGCAATGGTCTCCATTATTGAAAGTCAAATTTCATTTATGAGAGAAAGGAGTGAACTTAGGAAACTTCAGTCCTACACAAAGAGCTATAGGTAAGTAAAGGATGTCAGGAGTGATAGATATAGTTGTTGTCAGGAAATAGCACACGAAATGATTATTCAATACCAAAAGGTCAGCTTTGGAAAAACACATGTAAGGTATCATTATAGAGACTGAGCAGGTAGTATTTATCCTTTAAGGATGCACACACACACACAAACACACACACACACACACACACACACACACACACATCACACATACCCACACAGGTACATACATGCATGCATACTTACTTTCATACACATATATGCATCCATATAAAATATACTCGGAGATATCAGAAGGATCTACCCAGAGTCAGTCTAGAAGAATCACACAGTGGTAACTCACACCCTTAATTCCAGAACAGGGAATATCCTTGGAGTGGTGGTGACCTATGCCTTTAATCCAATCTGAATTTGAGGTCATTTATTTTACAGAAAAAGTTCCAGACTCCTAGGCAGGCAGCGGTGGTGCCACGCCTTAACTGAGCAGAGAAAGTATTTAAGACAGGCATAGAAACATAGAGCAGGCAGAAGAATCCAGGAGGCTGAGGAACCTGGAAGACACCTGGGTGAGATCTGACTGTGGTGTTTATTTTCTCTAATATCTCAGGTTTCCCATAGATCTGGCCATGAGTTTTCTTTATTCATGCAACATGTGGTGTCCAACTTTGGGGTAAATATTCCTTCCCTTCCTACCTAAAAAACCTTACGTAAGCCAGAACAACATGTGGCCAAAGAATTAATTACTGGTCTACTAGTATTTCTGTTCTGAGTTAGCTTCCAATCTTAGGCAGACCGGTCACATGTGTTCCCATTTCATTTTCATCTGGGTAAGTCTTTTAGACAGTGTCCTCTTTCTCCTGGTGGGTTGTTTCTTTTTTATTTCTGGACCCGTCCTTGGGCTCAATCATACTAGGTAGCTGCCCCACTTCACAATCAATTGAATCATAAACAGACAACAATCAGTGAGTAAATCATTTTCTTTTAAAAAGAGGGAACTTGTTTAAAGCAATGGAGGGTACTTGGTCCTTCTGTAATCTTTTGCTAGATGAATTGGTATTAATACCAGTGAAGAAAAACATATATAAGGTAGATGGGACTATCATAAATAATATACTGTCTATTATGAATATTTTTTATTTGATTTCTATTTTATCACTTAAAAAGTTAATTAGTATAAATGCAAAAAAAGGTCTTTAAAAAGCCTGTTGTGAGAGAACACAAAGATGTTCAAATTCAAACAATGGAATATGAAGAATCTATTCCAGCACAGTCATCTAAAATTAGACAAAACAGGCATCATTAATATACCCATTAACCTTTAAATAATGAAGAATGATAAAGATGATACAGAAGCTAGCTTGGCTCTGGTACAAATGCTGGAATTACAGAGAGTAAAAGAAGCAATTGTAACATATGGCATGTATTCACCCTTTGTAAAACAAATGTTGAACAATTGATCATGCTTTAATTGGGTAACCCCTAAAGACTGGTTAGATATGGTTCCAGCAGTTTTAGAGGCAGGACCACACATACAATGGAAATCATGTTGGAGTGAGGAGGCTAAAACAATAGAACAAAGAAGCAGGGCCAGAAGCATAGAAGTCTCTCAAGACCAACTTCTTGGGGAGGAAGATTATGCTGATATTGAAAGGCAGACTTTATACAATGAACATGCTCTGGGTTTTTGTCACAGGGAAGCCTTAAATGCCTGGGACCAGATTGAATAAATAGGAAAGAAAACTGAATCATTCAAGAAAGTAATTCAAAGCTCAAAAGGAACTCTTCTAGACTTTTTGCACAGATTAACTGCAGCAGTAAACAGAATGTTACAGGACTCAGAAGCCAGGCAAATAATAATTGAATCACTGGCTTTTGAGAATGCTAATGCACAATGTAGAAAACTACTTAGACCCTTAAAACAAAGTCAGCACTTTTGGAGGACTGGATTCATGAGACAATTAAACTAGAGTCTTATGACAGTGATGATAACTGGGTTGTAGAGCTTATTTTTAGTGGTATAAGAAAAAGTCAAAATGTTAAATATTCCAATTGTGGAATATAAGTTCACATAAAAAGGGATTGTAACAATTCCAAGAAACAGTACTTTTGTTAGGAATAATCCCAAGACATTGCCCCTCCCTTCTGGAGTATGAATAAGGTGTGGAAAGGAAGACATTGAACAAATGAGTGCAGATAAACAATGGACAGACAAAGTAACTCTGCCCCTGTGAAAAACCGCAAGGGAGCTTTCAAAAACCCCCATGTCAGGTAACTTTCTGCTTTTGGAAAACACCCCAAGGGGCTTTCAAAAGCCCCCTATCAACTCCAATTCATTCTTATCCTGCGTTTGTGGAAAAAACAATTTCACAGAACAATTAAAAAAATTAAAAGCAATTTTAAAAGACATACTACATGGAATGATAGAAAATCTACAAAATAAGAAAAACATTCAGAAAAAATTATGAAGCAAATAATTTGGTAAGCTTCTATCAATGAACAAAGGCCAAAATTAAAAGTACAAATAAATGATGTTATTGTAGAAGGCTTATTGAGAACAGGGGCAGATGTCTCAATAATTTCACCAAAGTCATGGTATCCAAATTGGCCACTTCAAGAGGTAAATGTTCAGTTTTGGGGAATTGGATCATTATCCCAGTTAAAACAGAGTGAAAGATGGCTTGAGTGTACAGGACCAGAAGGACAGAGGGAATGTTAAAGCCATATGTAGCTGACATTGCTATAAATTTATGGGGATAAGATTTACTACAACAGTGGAACACACAGATTAACATTCCACCAAACACAGAAATAAGCCATAAACTAGCACATGGTCCTACAAAAAAAACATTAGAAGTTATTATGAGAAACAGTCACAGAACATGCAGGCTATAGAAAATCAAGGCAAGACAGCTGCTGATCTTTCAAAAACATCAATATCACTACCTCTAAAATCCTATATCAATGGCCTCTAACAAAAGAGAAATGATAGGACTTAGAGAAGCTGGTACAGGGACAGTTAAATACTCAGCATATAGAAGAATCAACCAGCCCTTGGAATTCTCCTGTATTTGTTATTAAAAAGAAATCTGGAAAATGGAGAATCATAACAGACCCAAGAGCGATAAACAATGAGATCCAGCCAAAGGGTTCTCCATAGTCTGGGATTCCTTTGCCTTCTCTGTTACCTAAAGAATGGCCTATTATAGTTATTGATTTAAAAGACTGGTTTTTTTTTCTTTTTTTACAATACCTTCACAAGAACAAGACAAAGAAAAATTTGCCTTTACAGTACTCACTTATAATAATTCTCAGCCTGTAAAGAGATACCAGTGGAGGATCCTCCCCCAAGGTATGCTGAATAGCCCCACTCTGTGCCAGTATTTTGTACAAATCCAGTAAAACAAATACATAACAAATTCCCACAATCTATAATTAATCATTACATGGACAACATCTTGTTGGCCGATTCAAATATCGATACCCTTAGAAACAATTCTTGAAGAAGTGAAAAAAATTTTGCCTGCCTTTGGATTACATAGTACCCCAGGAAAAATATCAAGACGAGATTACATTAATTATTTAGGCTACAAAATAGGCCAACAAAAAATTAGACCCCAAATGGTAAATCAGAAGAGATAGATTGAAGCCATTTAATGATTTTCAAAGACTACTAGGAGACATTGCCAATTTTTGACCCACTATTGGAATTAAAAATGATGAACTAGATAATTTTTTCAAAACTGTAAACGGTGATAAGGACTTAAATAGTCTAGGAGAATTGTCACCTGAAGCTGAGAAAGAATTGGCTTTGGTGGGAAAGAAATTATTGATGCACATGCAGATCATGTGGATCCAGACCTTAAATGCATGTTAGTTATCTTGCCCTCTAAGCATTCTCCTACAGAAATTTTAATGTAAAGTGAAAACATTATATTGGAATGGATATTTCTTCCACATAAACCGAGTAATAAGTCAAAGACACATGTGGAAAAGATTTCTCAACTTATTTTTAAAGGAAAATTAAGACTTCGTCAATTGCCAGGAATGGACCCAGCAGAAATTATTGTACCTTTAATGAATGAAGGAACTGATCAATTATGGGTAGAAAGTGATCTTTGGCAAAGAGCCTGCAGCAATTTATTGGGGAGATATTAATAACAAATATCCTAAAAGCAAAAGAATTGAATTTCTAAAGAAAACTATTTGAATTCTTCCTTTTATTGTATGAGATAAACCAATTTCTGGAGCCCCTATATTTTATACCGATGCAAACAAATCAGGAAAGGCAGGGTACAAATGTGAACATATAAATAAAGGTCTCAAAGCCCTTATAATTCTGTTCAAAAGTCAGAATTATATGCTATCGTGATGGTATTAATGGATTTTACCAAACCTTTTAACATAGTCACTGACTCTCAGTATGCAGAAAGAGTTGTTCTACATATTGAAACAGCTGGTTTTATTAATGATGAATCAATTAACATAATCATATATTAACATAATAGTCATAAATTCATAATGACGAATTTATAATTAACTTCATTGTTTATTCAGTTACAAGAAATACTCAAGACTAGAAATCATGCCTTCTATATATGACCCAATGATTCCACATGAGTCTGCCAGGTCCTTTAGCACAAGGTAATGATGAAATTGATAAACTATTCATAGGAAATGTACTAGAGACCTCAGAATTTCATGAAAAGCATCACATTAATTGCAAAGGATCAAAAAAAATTGCTTTATCACTTGGCAACAAGCCAAAGAAATTGTAAAAAGGTGTCCCACCTGTTTTTTCTATAACTAAATTCCATCACCAGCAGGAAGTAATCCCAAAAAGTACACAGAAATGAAATCTTGTAGATGGTTGTATTTCATTTTACAGAATTTGGGAAATTAAGATATGTCCATCATGCAATAGATAAGTTTTCAGGATTTCAATGGGCAACTGCTTTGAATTCAGAAAAGGCTGATTCTGTAATGAGACATTTGCTAGAACTTATGGTCATCATTAGAATAACTGTACAAATTAAGACTGACAATGCTCTGGCATATGTCTTTAGTAAAATGAAACAATTTTTGCTTATTATAACATAAAGCATATTACAGGGCTATTACACAGTCCTAAGGGAAAGCACTCATAGATCAAATCAAACTCTAAAGGATATGCTAAATAAACAGAAAGGAATAACAAAGACCTCCCCAGAGATAGACTACATTAAAGGTTAATGTTTTATTAACCTTTAATTTTCTCAGTGCTAATGAGAAAGGAACAACAGCTGCTCAAAGGCATTGGACCATATTAAAAACAGCTGAACTAAATCACCCTGTTTACTTTAATGATGTACTAACCACTGAATGGAAGCCAGGGTATTTGCTATGATGGGGAAGGGGTTTTGCTTTTGTTTCCACAGGTGAAGAAAAGGTATAGATACCATCAAGATTAATAAAGACTTGATTTGAGCCAGAGAAACTTCATGAAAACAAGAATTGATAGCTCATCCACCCATATTTAAGCTGTAAAAAAAAAACAATGGGTGGGGGCATGTTCCTTTTTTTGTCATTACAGAAAACTAGAAATACCCATCTTCAGGAAGTAAAAAGACCTTGGACATATAGACGTCTAAAGCAAAAGGGGGGGCTATCCAGAAATATTTTGAAGCAAAATAATATTGTAACTATTGTTGCCAGTGTACTTCATAGGGTATAATCTCATTGCTTAACCTCTACAATTTTTATTGTAAGTTGAAGTCCCAGTTTAATTATAATTTAAAGATGGCTTTAGAGTTGGATTGTGACTCTCTCCTTCTCTAACCTCAAGCATACTTTTTAAAGGAAAATGCAAAATCTCTTTATCATATCAGAAGAGCCACCTGATATGGGACAGAAGAGTTACCAAATATGAGGGACTCTTCTATTGTTACTAATCCTATGCTCAATAAATTGTTATATATTGTTTCCTGTACATTGTGTTGTGTTTTAGTCTCTTATCAGTTTTCTGCAGTGGTCCAGGACAACGCCTAATTGTGAACTTGAAGTATCCAAAAGGAAGATGGGTCCCCATAACGATGGTTTCACATGAACTCTGACAAAACCACTAGGCTGACAAACACCAACCAAAGATCATATTTGGATTACAAACTGCTCAGGACAATTTTGAGGCAGCTCTCTGAGATGAACCAGCTTCACAGGCTACTATAGCCAGGACTTGAGACAAGCTGTGTTCTTTCCTATTATACAGAGACTGGACAACAAGCAGCACAGCTACTTATTTCAGGACTTGACATTTAACAAACTTTTTTTTTCAATATCCTCAAAAGATGCTGTCGCCCCCAGACACCAGGAAGTAAATTTAAGAACATGGTGCCCACATTCCCAAGAAGTGGAGTGGGTTGTTTTGGGTTGTTCATTGGGTTGTGAATGATTGTTTTTGTTTATGTTAATTGCTTAAAAATTATTCATAGTTATGGTTAGAAAAGAGTTAAACAAGAATGATTAGATTCAAGATTTGTGTTTAAAAGATAGAAAGAAAAAGAGGATACAGATATATAGGATATAAGGATAGATTACTGAATCTTCTTTTAAATGGATTTACTAGCTTTAAATATTTTACATTGGATTAGATTTTTTGTAATTTGTATACAAATTGTGCATATTGAGATTAATTGTGTTACTATATATATATATAGATATAGATATAGATATGCTCATTCAAGGTGTTATACTTATTCAGTTCATCTAACAGTTTAATACAAGTTTCTAGTCCATGAAAGTTTTTATTACCTACTAATTAGAATACAAAGTAATGCAAGTTAGTAGTTAGTTATTCAAACGTAGTCATATTAGATACATTTTCAAGATCAAACAAATATATTTTAGATGAAGAGGTCTCTTCAAACACTTCAGAGATCTATAGAATATGGCATTTAAAATATTTTAAGAACTGAGACTACTCTGGACAGTGAGACAATCTGCTTGTGGCAGCCCCAATCTACTTCAAGAGAAAAATGGGCATTGGAGAAACTCCATATGGAGTCTACTTTCTTTGTGGCAATGATTACCCATTGGACAAAAACCTGTTCTTGTATTGACTGCTTCACAGTATGCTGTTTCAACTGGACCTGCAGGTTCCCTAGGTAAGTGACCTTTGAACTTTGACAGAACAAGCTGAGCTGGTCCTTCAGTTTCCTGCTTTATAAAGGAACTTTGGGTGACTGTCCAGGAAGATAGATTTCATCTCTGTCATTTCTAGATTTTGGAAGTTGCTTGCACTTCCTGGTTGCTTGGGTCAAATATTATTTCCTTCTTGGGTCTCTGAAGTAGTTGAAGATGAGATAGTTATAGTTATAATTTTCTAGTGACAGTTTTTGAAAAGAAACTTTGAAGTTAAGTGTATAAATTTAAGAGACATCAAAAGAATAGTTTTTAGTTAGTAATACAAGTTAGAAAGAATGTGAATTAGGTATAATCCTTTGGACTCATCAAAATAGGATAATTAATAAGATAGTTTCTTTGACTTGTCAATTGTTAATGGACTGGACATTACTCATTTCTTGTTTGTATTTTGTGTATTTAATTATTGTACCTATTTTATATGGTTTTTCTTATGTTAGCTATAACCTGCTTTTTAAAAATTTGACAAAAAAAGATGATATGTGGGAATATTTTCAAACATATTAAATATATTTGGAGATATCAGAGGGATCTACCCACAGTCATTCTAGGGGATCACACAGTGGAAACTCACACCTTGAATCCCAGCACAGGGAATATCCTGGGAGTGGTGACCTACACCCTTAGTCCCATCTGAGTTCTAGGTCATCTTAGTTTTCAGAAGGAGTTCCAGGCTCCCAGGCAGGCAGTGGTGCTGCCATGCCTTAACTGAGTGAAGAAAGTATTTAAGGCAAGCATAGAAAGACAGAGCAAGTAGAATAAGCCAGGAGAGGTGAGGCTGAGGAACCTGGAAGACAGCTGTGTGAGATCTGATTGTAGTATTTATTCTCTCTACTATCTCCGCTTTTCCCAGATATCTGGCCCTGAGTTTAATTTATTTGTGCAACAAAACATACATAAATACATGCATACATACACATACATACATACACTCATACATACATATATACACACACAGATACATATAGAAATACAGATACATACATAATGCCTCCATACACATACATACACACATACTTAAATACATACTTACATATAAAAATACATCCATACACATAAATTCACGCACACACACATACACATACATACATAGGCACATACATTCATATGCATACATACACACATATACATACACACACATACATACATTCATGCATACATACATACACAAACACACACATACATATTTCCACACACATCCATCCATGCATGCATATATAAATACATATGTAAATACATGCATGCATACACACATATGAAAACAATCTATAGAAAAAGAGGCCATGAATTTGTCATGGAGCAAGTAGAGGCATATACAGGAGTGTTTGCGGGAGGAAAAAATGGCAGAAATGATGCAATTACATATAATTTCAAAAAAAGAAATAATTTAAAACATACTATAACAATAAGACAAACATGGCTGACTCAACTACAGCTATGGTCCAAGTCCATTTATTGGATAACTGTCCCTTAGACCATAAAAGAGTCATCTCCACAGCAGTATTTGAGGTAGGTAATAGTCAGGATAGGGAAATTGTTTATTTATTTGTACAACAGTTAAAAGACATTCCTTAGAACAGAACACTACAAACCACATCATTCAAACCCCCAATGGATCTTTATAGTTTTGATTAAAATTATTTCTGTAGTGGAAAGATATCAAGTGGGATATTGTTCAAAATGCTGAAAATATATTCATTTCAAAAAGTGTCATAGTTTGAGTAGGTAATAAACGTTAAAATAATTAAAATTATGTACACAAAGTTGTATTCAAGAAACATGTAAACTACATCAATTTTAATAGTGTAAAGAATGTCTGAATTGTAATAAAGTTCTATCAGTATCCAAGGTCCTCATTCCAAGTTTTTATCCCATGGAAATTGTTAAGACAATTTTGTTGTAAGGATGAGAAATGTGGGTTTCAGTTCAGCCGTGGGGCAATACTTTGAAAACAGGTCATTTTCATAGGAAAAGAAGAAGTGAATTGCACAATAAGTTTATTATTCTTCATGAGTAAAAAGGGGGAAAGAGTTGGGTAGCATGTTGTCAAAATTACATTAATTACTTCCAATATTGGAAGTTTTGTTTGTGCATAAAAACCATAAAGGGTGACGAAGTTGTTCAACACATAAAAGAACACAAAGCAGCTCACCAACAACAAGATGCTGTGAGTGGCTTTGTGTTCATGAGATGGCTGACTGGAGAGGCTTGGACTTCGGAGATGCTGGGCTCTCTTGCGGTGTCTGTAAAGGAGAGTCACCATGTAAAGGCTGGTCCACATCATGAGGGTCAGAAAGATGACGTCTGTTATATTGATAATACTCAGAAATAATCCTGGATTGGGGTACTCTGGTGGTTTCATTTTACAGTAAACATGAGAATATCCATAACTAGCATCAGTGTGATTGATTTTTGCTGTTACACTTTCAATGACATGCACATATATTAGCAGGTTAATGAGCCAGGATAACAGGAAGGCACAAAAAGTAAATGTATAGAGTTTGGGCTTGAGCCATGCCCACATAGAATTACTAGGAGTGATGGTGATGGCCTGGAATGTGCTTAGAATAGAGGTGGTGCAGATGGACAGACCCCGGGCAACTCTGAATATATATACAACTGCCTTGCAACCAATATCATCCAGAAAGTTGGGTACTTCAAAAGATGACACAACATATGATATAATAATAAATATGATTGTGAAAATATTGACTATCATCAGGTGCATGAAAATGGGATCGATAGGTTTGCTAAAGCGAGATTTGGTTAAAAAACTGTACACACACATCATGAAGAGCAACCAGTTTCCTATGACACCCACACAGAGCTGGGATATGAAGAAAACCCCCAAGATGGTAATGCTTGGAAATACCATCTCAATGATGCTTTAGATATTATTAGACTTGTCAGGCGTTTTGTGAAACCTAAGTGTATTGACTATAAACCTAATTACATACTGGCATTTATGGAAAATATACTGATCATACTTCAGATGGAGAGAATGTTGGAGAAATGTTAAACTTTTTTGTATTTTAGGACAGGTGCAGTACCTTGGGAACTACATTCCAGGGAGTCTTGAGAACCTCAGAGGACAGAAGGTGTTGAAGCAGATGGATTCAATGCAAGAATCTTCTGTGTACTGTTATTATTAGCATCAGAATCTGTTAATAACATGAAAGGCAAATTTGTATGTTATATATATTTTATTCTGGATAAAATACTGTGTATTAAAAAGAAACCCACTTGAGAGTTCTGATATCTCCCAAGAGGATTGTTTAAATCACAGACAGAAACATTTCTGTTGAACATTTTTAGAGTTTCAATGAATGTATACATTTCCAAGGTATTTATCTTTAAATTCTCAACAAAGGGGCTGTAATGTTGACTCTGATGTTAAGATCCCAACTTCTCTTCTAGAGGAACCAGGTTTGATTTCTTCTACTCACTTCAGGGCTCATGAGGGTTTGTAACTCTAGTTTCAGAGAATCTGATGTGTTTTGTGGCCTCTGTGGACACCAGACATGTACATCCTGTATAAACATACATTCAGGCAAAGCACCTGTACACACCAAAGAAATGGATAAACAAAAAAAAATTTCACAAAGGTAGATTTTTAACTTTAATTTTGTCTTGAGTCCTTGGTTAGAAAAATTAGCAAATTTCTGAAGAATTTTAGAGGCTTAACTCTTGTGTAGAGATACAGAACATGAAGGACCACTTCTACTATATATGTTTCTGTGTTGAACACGTTCTCAGGAAATATATTTTTCTGTCATTACTTCTACTACTTTCACGGAAATGAAGACCTGCAGATTATCAAGTTGCATGAAATGAGACAGTTTCACACAGTTCAACACCATATGTCTTCACATGTGAAATTTGGTAGAGAAATTTATAGACACAATAGGAAGACTCTTGGGCATGTTTAATGACTGGAGGTTGGAGAGTGATCCAGAGTGAACTATGGGAAGATATAATGAAAGTGATGTTTATGCATGAATGTAAAACTCATAACACAATATATAAATGTGGTGTATATTTTTAATCAGACCTCATAAAGATTTAGCATATTAACAACACCAAATTGAACTAAGCAGACTAAATGTATGATTTTTCTATTGTATTTCAAATACGTTGTATATCATTAGCAGAACATCACAATCTAGCTACAAGTTAGTGCATCTACAATTTAACAAGAACCCAAACAGAAACAGTTGATGGGTCAAGATATATGATGTAAATGCTGATGAGCACATATCTCCATTTCTCATAGGAACCTTAGACAGTTATCCTTTACTGCATTGCATATGCTGTATGAATTATAACACTTATGAATGTGAAGGCAGTTTATTTAGGTGGAAAAAGAATGACCATGGACTGGGGAGATGATGGCTTAGTGGTTAAGAGCAGTGACTTGGGTTCAGGTTGCAGCACCCACATGGCTGCTAATAGCCATCTGTACCTCCAGTTAAAGGGGATTTGGTCCCTGAGGCACTATACATATGGTGCACAGATATACAGGTGAGTAAAACACCCAGGTATATAAAACAAAGGAAATGACCAAGCAGTGGTAGCGACTTAATTAATCTCAATGCTCATGATGTAGAAACAAAAAGATTTCTGTGTTCGGGGCTAACCTGGTCTACAAAGTAAGTTCTATATCTGTCAGGGCTGCACAAAGAAACTGTGTCTTAAATGAATAATTAGTTAAGAAGGTAAACAAATAGATAAATAATTAAATAAATAAGAAATGAACTTGAGAGAGAGCAGAGAGAGAGATAGGGTTGGAGTTACAAGAGGAGTTGTCATGAGTTTGTGGTGGGTGTAAATAACCCAAATATATTGGATAAATGTATGAACATTTCAAGTAATAAATAAAAATAGTAGTAAAATGTTATTCAATTAACCAACAGAAGTATGTCACCTACAACAAATGATGTCTCACAAGAAACTGAGAAGAGAACAGAATTACTTATGTCAGCAATTCCATGTCATTTTTACAGTCAAGTTGTATCTTTTATCTTCTTTTAAAATTAAGTACATAATTTTAGTTTTGAGATTATAAGATGATAATTCAATTCACTTTCTCTTTCCTTCTTCCAAATCCTTCTACCATCTTTTTCTCTCTTTCAAATTTATGGTCCCTTTACTTTAATTGTTATGTACATTCATGTAACATATGTCTGGAATTCCTAAGTACATACATACAAACTGCTCATTCTGTATCATGTTACTTCATGCCTGTTCTCAGGGCTGACCATTTGATAGTGGACAAGCAATTGACGTGCTCTTCCCTAGAGGAGACTACTCCTCTGACTCTGGGCAATCCTTGCATAGCCATGCCTTTAATTCCAGAACACTTAAATTTTTGGACAGAAATATTATGACACATAACACCATATATGCAAATTACAAAGAACACAATAAATTACTGCAATAAGGTATTTTAAGAAGTCTTGCAGTGTTCAACAAAATTAACAGGCATAAGAGCAATAGCATTTAAGAGGTCTGACTGAAAGCATACATACTCTTTTTCTGACAGGGTCCCCTGGCTGTCTAGACTATGTGGACAGAATGTCCGAAACTGACCTGTTTCTGGCATCCAAGTGCTGTGGTTAGAGGCAGGCTCCCCCTCACCCAGCATCCAGACAATTTCTATCCTTAATCTGACATCACAATCAGCACAAATATAGATCCTTCTCTCTCAGACACACAGAAAGTGGGTGATAAACATCGTTGAAAGCCATAGGTCATTTTGTAGAAAAGTTTCACTTATGTAGTAATTATGAATTTTAGAGAAATTACACATGTATTTCTCAATACTCTGAAAACAAATATCACACACATATTAGGAATCACAGAATGAGAAACTCCATCATGAAAATGAGTTACAGTATCTGTTACAGAAATATGTGTGGATAACAGATGAGAAATTTGAAGTTTCAACGACATTAAAAGGGAAATGAAAAAGAGACTTTTTAATAGAAAATTGAATTGAAAGATCAAAGTGGAGTAATAAGCAACGGCCAAGAAAGAGACAGGAATTTCAGTCAGTTGTCTGTAGAGATAGTATCAGGGTTAAAATGGTGTGGTTGAGCTGGGCAGAGTGGGGCCCACCCTTAATCTCAGCACTGGGGCGTGGGGGCATAGGATATTGGTCAGACTTCTGTGAGCTTGAGGCTGTCCTGGTCTATAAAATTCCAGGACTGAAAAGAAAGAACCACACAAAAATGTTGAGAATATTAACTGCAAAACCACAAATATTTGTTACAAGGTTACATTATAGTTACCTTTACAGTGATTTTTGGAAGTTTGAGTGAAAGGGAAAATTTCTCTGAGTTGGAACCTCTATTGCAAGATTTTAGAGTTATAGAAAGATATAAGTGCTGACGCTCTTTACAAAATTAAATCATTGTCTAGAAGAGATGATAGTAAATAGATAAAAGAACAACGTGAAAATATTATGGATTAAAGTCAAGAATTTTTTAAAAATAAGAAGATGCAATTTAGTTAATTTGAAAGCCATAAGAAAAGAAATCTGAAAAAAGCAATACAAAGTTTAAGAAAGGGTAGACTGGGGATAAGGAGCAGGACCATCACCATACCTCTTTCTTGCTGTGTGTGATGAGTCCTGGGAGCCTCACTCAGAACAGTGTGAATCCCGCAGACTTGAAGTGTCCTGGAAAGGCTGCCTAACAGGAACCATGACTAAATCAAGGACAGGATGACAGGAGTCTTCTTCCCAGTGGAAGAATCTGCTTGTCACCTTTGGCCTCAATGACCTTGTTTACTGTACACCATTTGTGCACCCAAAGGAAAACATTTCTGTCCCAGGTGCACTGTGAATCTCAGATAACTTTAGCAGGGTAACAGCTTAAATTCTATATCTGAAGATGTGCATTTTCCCAAGATGAACTGTACCGGAAAGTAAACTTGAGAGTTGAGGAAGTCATTAAAAGTTTGAAGACAGTGGTGGGAATTATCATAGCTGGTTGAAGTAGCTGTAACCGAGCAGGGCCACAGAGAGCAGTTGAGAAGGCACAATGGAGACATTGAGCCTTCTGCTCTCAAGGCATATTTTAGGATCCCATAGAGAACATGGTACTACACTTGGTGTTTTATTTTGATCACACAATATGAGGATTAGTCATGGTTGTATCACATGTCTTGCTGAAGAATAGTTTTACTCGAAGATTGCTCAGTTTTTCAAAACAGACACTAGTTAATCTGCCTTCCAGGTGTTTATGATTATACTCACAGTCTAGTCCCAATTTGGCCTGGTTCAGAGAAACTTCTCATCAGGTGTATATGGTTAATATAGAGATTCATAATCATTCAAAGTATTGAGAATTACTGGCTATTAGTTATGGATACTGAAATGAAATGTCTATTACATCCTCTCCAAGTTCAAGAGAATACTGGAAAGAGTAGGGCAAAGATTATAAGGTTCAGATGAGCATTGCCATCAAGCCCTGCACACAAAAAAGACAGTAGAAAGGAGGGTTTGGCTGGGTGTAGTGGGTTCCTTTAATTTCAGCACTTGGGAGGCAAAGGCAAGCAGCTCTCTGAGTCTGAAAATATATAGCATTACTTATATAGCAAGTTCAAGGCCATCCGGTCCTGCAGGATGACCCTATTTTAATGTCTATATATATAGACATTATATATATATATATAATGTATATATATGCACACACACACACATATATATATATATATGAATGGTAGAAGTGACTAGAAATTAGGGTCATCGAAGATGAGAATAGAGTTAATGAAGTCAGTAGGAAGTATATAGCACAATGATGATATGCATTTATGAATGATATAGAAATTAAACAATAACAAAGCCTTTCATGTTTCAGGTGTATCATTGATGAATCTTTTTTGGGCAAGGTCTTTCCACAGAGTCCTGGCTATCGTGGAACTTACTATGTAGACAAGTCTGACCTCAAACTTAGAAACATCTGTCTGCCTTTACCATTATGATGCTGGGATTGAAAGTGTACACTATTGTGCTTGGCTGCATCATTAAACTATTAATTTGATTCTCTCAAAATATTTTTTAACAAAACAAATGTGTTTATTATAGAAATACTCTCTTCCTTTTTCCTTCATTTTATTATTTTTTATAAAAAAATGTCTTTTTAATCCATGTTTCTCTCCATCTCCCTTCCTTCCTCCCAATCTTTCCCAGTTAGTCTTCAGTCTCCCTCTCCCCATATTCCCATCTCCTTCCCAAAAAGGGCAAGAAGCCTCACGGTGGGTCAGCTCACTATGGCACACCCACTCTAGGCAAGTCTGATCTCAAACCATGTGGGAAGAGGTCCACTCGGGCAGATGTGGTAGTGTGGAGATCACACAGTCCCCATTCCCATTTTTCCTGCTGTAATCAGCTTTGCACACCCTACACAGGAGTCTTCTCCAAGTAACCATACTCCATCAAGGACAGTTCTTTTCTTTTACGTCAAGGGCAATTCTTACTCTCAGCAGATCCCGACAACAATCCTGATTCAGGTAGATCTTTGCTGAGTTTCAGGGACCACAGAACAGCCTTGCTGGGTGAAGGAGAATTTGCAGGACATTGAGGGAACTAGATGAAGGTGTCTTGAGCCTGACTGTCTGCAGCTCTATACTGTCTTCCATCCCCTTGATCTGTTGCAAACCAGTGATTGAAGCTGCACTCAGATCATATGTCCTTCTTTTCCACCTCATCTGTATTTTTTCTCACCAGACCACTGAGAACGACTTCATCAGCATCTCCTCTTTGTTCACAGTGACGTTAAGAGTTTTAGATAGTATTTTTAAAAGAGTTGTCCCTGTTTACCCATTTACCTCCACGTTGTTTTTTTAAATTTCAGCTGAGTCATATTAATATGTAAATATGCTAATTTTCTTTATTCATTTATCATTTGCTGGGAATATGGTTTGATTCTATTTCTTAGCCTTTGTAAATTTTGTTAAAATTGCATTAGTTCCCTCCAATCTTGGATTCTTCTCAGGTGTATAAAACCCATAGATAATGACAAAGTTGTTCAACCATCAAAGGATCATAGCTACAGGGTTTTGGGAATGGGTTGTGTATAGGAGATAACTGGAAGGGGAAGCTTGAGGTGTGGAGATGCTGAGTTCTCTTGTGTCCATAGACAAGAGTCATCATGTAGTCTGATACACATCATGATTATCAAAGAGATCTCTAACTAGTATATTGAGAGATAATCCTGGGTGTTGGACCGATGGCTCTTAGATCAAGTCCACTTGTTGCTGTTGCAATGGACCTTTGTTCAATAACCAGCACCATATGATTGCTCACAACCATCTGTAATTCCAGTTACAGGGAAACCAGCATCCTCTTCTGGCCTCTGCTGCCATAGCACATAAAATAAGTCTAAAAAACAGAGCTACCTTGGATTGCTGTGAAACTAAACTTTCTGTACTCACAATGAACATGAGAATAACCATGACCAGAATCACTGGTGTTAGTTTTATGTCTTGTTGGAATATTCACTTAAATCATATGAATATATGTCATTATGTCATTATAACTGGTTTAACAAACAAGCTCTAGTAGTTGAACAGGATAAGATTAGATGGGAGAGACAAACTTAAAATGTTGAAACAAAGAAGGGTGGAGTCTGGAGTTCAAGGAGATACAGAGAGAAGCAAGATGGGGTATGCCATACTTAGAAATATTTCCAAGGACTTTGTAAAGCATAGATAAGAAACATGGGTCAATTGAAATCTAAGAATTATCTAGTAATAAGCCTGAGATGTTGGACAAGCATTTATGGTTAATATTAAGTTTCTGATTGATTATTTGGGAGCAGCTATAAGCCCAGGAAAACTTCACCTGCAGGTCATGTATTCATGTGCACAATTGTTCATAGGCATGTGGAGGCCAGATGTCAACTTTGGTATCTTTTTTAATGAAGTTATTTCAATATTTGTTGATTTTCCTTTGGTATAGGGTTTCTCTGTGTAGCTTTGGAGCTCATCCTAGAACTTTCTCTGCAGTACAGGGTGACCTTGTATTCACAGAGATCTGCTTGCCTCTGCCTGCGGTGTCATGGGATTAATAATGTGGGCTACCACTGCCTGCCTGTTTAGTGTGCTTTTATTTTAAAATTTTTTAAAAAGATTTATTATTTTTTTGGTATACAGTGTTCTGGCTGCATGTATGCTCTCCTGCCTGAGGAGAGCACCTGATATCATTATAGATTTTTATGAGCCACAATGTAGTTGCTAGGAATTGTACTCAGGACCTTTGGAAGAACAGTCAGTGTTCTTAAACTCTGAGCTATCTCTCTAGCCATGTTTATTGATTTTTAAGGTAATGTTGTATTTAATTCATTGAAAATTGCATACAATGTATCTTGATCATGCCCACTTCTCATTCCAATTTTCTCCAACTTCTTTGCATTTTCCAAACACGTCTCTTTCCTAACTTCAAGTGCTTTGTTTTTAAAATTAACTCATTTATCCACTCATTGCTGCTCATGTGCTCATAGGTGTGAGGCTATTCAGTGTGACATGGGCAGTCTGCCAGTGACCACACTCCTACAGAAATATGACTCTCCTATCCCAGTAGACATCAACTTCCAATGGCCTCAAATGTATGAATCAGGCTTTAGGAGTCTCTCTCTCTCATTCCTGTTAGGTTTGAAAAAATTCGGGTTGTGTGTGTGTGTGGCATGGCTGGAGAGATGGCTCAGAATTTAAGAGCACTGGCTGATCTTCCAGAGACCCCAATTCAACTTGCAGCAACCACATGGTGGTTCACAACCATCTATAATGGGATCTGATGTCCTCTTCTGGCCTGCAGACAAGACATTATATACATAATAAATATTTTAAAATTACAGTTTCCCACACAATATATTTTGATTATGGCTTTTTCTTCTTTGACAAATCCTCCAAGATCTTCTTCACATCCCTAGCAACTCAAATTTATGTTCACTTTCTCCTACCTCTTTCCAAAATAAAAACAAAGAATCAAAAATGAACTTCTGACCCTTGTGATGCCCCATATGGGTTTCTGGGAATTGAACCTGGATTCTTTGGAAAGGCAATAAATGCTGTAACTGATGAGCTATCTATTCATTCATAATTTCTTTTATTTTTATGTATTTGGATGTTTTGTCTGAATGAATGTATAAGTACCACATACATGCCTTGTGTTAGTGGAGGTTAGAAGAAAGTGTCAGATCCCCTGGAACTGGAGTTACAGACAGTTGTGTGCCACCATATAGGTGCTGGGAACTGATACTGAAATCTCTGCAAGTGCAATATATGCTATTAACCATGAAGCCATCTCTCAAATCCCTCAGAATTTTATCATGGTTTCTTTGAATATTTCAGATCATAAGTTTTGATTATATTCATTCCTCACTCTTCCCCATAATTACTCCCAGATATTCCCCCCCCCAATTATTTCAAGGTCATTTTCTCCTAACAATTTCAATGTGTCCAATTTGTGCTCTCCATAACCTCCTGAGTGTGGAATCATCTACTGGAGAATGATCAATTTACTAGGGGCCACAACCTTAAAGAATAATGTCTCTTTCTGTCCATCAGAATCTATCAACTATTAACAGCTTGTCATTAATCAGTGAGGACTCATGATCTACCCATGTTTTGATCTTGTGCAGATCATCACAGTTTTCATCAGACATATCATGTCTATTAGTCAACACCCACACTGCTCTTCCTTATTTTCAGCTTTACATCCTTTATGAGCCTTCTTTATTGTTCTCCTTGGAGACAAGATCTCCCATGGGACATGGCTATCATCAATTACACTCTGCTGACTGGCCTGAGAGAGATTAGAAATCCTGGTGTCTTCACATTCCTATTACTGCAGCTGCAAACACTTGCCCCTGTTCCTTGGTCCTTGCCTGGGTTCTGTGGATCACACTCAGGTTGTCATGCTTCAGCAGAGTGCACTTTACCATCTGTGTTTATGTGGATCTCATTGGGTAAATGCCAAAGAAAGTTACAGCTGGGTCACAACATAGGTGGGCTTTGTTTTTTAGTTTTTAATTTTTATTTATTTAAAAGATTGTTTAGCGTTTGTGTATATATGGGTTCAGGGCTGACCCTTCTGCATTGGGAATACATAATGGTGGGCTCGTATATGGCAATACACGTATGTATTTGTGCACACATACACACATACATGTAATAGTAATCAAAGAAAGTTGGGAGCCATGGGAGGGGTTTAATGAAGAGTATCTTGGAGGGTCTGGAAAGAGGAAAGATATGAGGGAACTTGATGCCATTCTAACTTGAGTAAGATGAAATTTCACTGTAGTTTTTTATTTGCAATTACTTGATGGATAATATCTAAATACACAGATATATGTAAGAAAGAATACAACATACAGACTTATTTCACACAATATATTTTCATCATGTCTTCCCTTTTCTATACTCCTCTCAGATTCTTCCTGTCTCTGCTCAGAATTTTCAACAGGACTGCATATTTATACAGTTTCTACTTCCTCCCTTTTCCCCTCCAACACTTCCTATGTCCCTCCTTAGTTCCCTCTCAAGTTCATGATCTTGTCTCCTTCAGTTATTATTGTCACATATGTTCATCGAATTTTTTTGAGTTGGGGTTTCTTTGTGTAGTCCTGGCTGTTCAATCTGTAGACCAGACTTGCTTTGAACTCACAAAGATCCACCTGCTTCTGCCTCCTGAGTTCTGTGATTAAAGATATGTACACCATCATTTTCTTCTCAGCTGCTCATTGACATTTTCTATTTTGTATTTGAAATCTGTCTGTTCATTTCTTTAGCCTCTTCACTGGTTGGGTTATTTTATTTCTTTAGTTCTTAGAGTTCTTTTAATGTTGTATATTTTTTCTATATCCTCTATCAGTTGTTATAGCTAGGAAAAATTCACTCTATTCTTGGGGATATCTCTTCACTTAATTTACTTTCCTTTGCTGTAAAGAAGCATTTTAATTATATGAGGTTATGTTTGTCAACTGCTGACATTGCTTCTCGAGGGACTGAAGTTCTGTTCTCAGAATATTTCCTGTGTCTACATCTTGAAGTGCTTTCTCTTATTTTTCCTGTGACGATTTCAGAATGTTGGATCCTGTATCAAGATTTAGAACCTAATTAGAGATGATCTTTTGTTTAGAATGAGTGATAAAAATGTAGCTTTATTCTTCTACCCATGGATTTTCAGTCTTCATTACTTGTTTGTAAGAGATTGCTTTTTCTCCAGTTTGAATTTTTCGCATTTTTGTGAATAATGTGACTGTTTCTGTGTATTTCTTCCACTGTGTGGAATATTTCTTTCCACTGTGTGAATATATGTCATTATAACTAGTGTAGTAAACAAGCGGCGACCCTGAACAGGATAAAGTTAGGTGGGAGAGCCAATCTGAAAATGCTGGGAGAAAGAAGGCTGGGGTCTGGAGTTCAAGGACATGCAGAAAGAAGCAAGATGGGCATGCCATATTGAGAAAAGGTAACAAGCCCCTGGCAAAGCATAGATAAAAAAATATGGGTTAATTTAAATCTTAGAGTTAGCTAGTGACAAGCTTGAGCTATTGGCCAAGCACTTACAATTAATATTAAGTTTCTGATTGATTATTTGGAAGCAGCTGCAGAACAGAAAAAGTCTGCCTACAGGTATGTGGGTTCATATGCACACGTTTATGAGCCTTTGGGGGTCAGATATAAAGGCTGGTATCTTTCCTCATAAACCTGTTTTTAATGTTTGTCGATTCTTTTCTCTCCTTTAAGATTTTTTTTTTATTTTACATATCTACCACAGACCGCCCACCCATCCCTTCTCTAGCTCCCCTCTCAGTCTCCTCTCTCCCCCCATAACCACCCCCCATACCCTTTTCCCAAAGGGTAATACCTTCCATAGTCAATCAACAAAGCCTGGTATATTCAGTTGAGGCCAGACTAAGTGTCCCTTCCTCCCCCTGCCAGGGTCCCCTCAAACAAACACAACCATCTCTGTATGAAGTGACTGTAATCCAGTCCCATGCATGTTCCACAGCTTTTCAGTCTAAATTTCACCAGTCCCCAAAAGCTTGGTTCGAGTGTCTCTGTAAATTTCCCCATCATGATCTTGACTCCCCTTCTTACTTATATAATCAGCCTTTCCTCTCTGACTAGACTCCTTAAGCTAGGCCTGGTGCTTGGTTGTGGATTTCTGCATCTGCTTCCACCAGTTACTGGATGAAGGCTCTACGATGGTAGTTAGGTTATTCATTGATCTGATTACAAGGGTAGGCAAGCTCAGGCATCTCCCCCCTTTTCTAGTAGTCTGAGCTGGATTCCTGGGAACTTCCCTAGCACCAGGTTTTTCCTTAACCCCAGAATACCACCTTCTATCGTGATGTCTTTTACTGCTCTTTTACTCTGTCCCTATCAAAGCCCAACAACCCTGTTCACTCATGTTTTCATCCCCCCTCCCCTCCCCTCTATTGCTTCCCTTGCTCAGTTGTTTCAGCACCATTTATTGAAGATGCTTTTTTCTCTGTACAGTTTTAGCCTATTAGTAAAAAAAAAATCATGTGTTCATAGGTGTGTGGATTAATATCAGTGTCTTCAATTCAATTCCATTGAGCCACAAGTATGTTTTTGTTACTGTAGCTCTATAGCAGAGCTTGAAGTCAGGGATAGTGAAGTCTCCAAAATATCTTTTTTTTTTTATCTATGAAGTTGAGTGTTGTTTTTTCAAGGCCTGTAAAGAATTGTGTTGGATTTTGATGGGGATTGCATCGAATCTGTAGATTGCTTTTGGTAAGATTGCCATTTTCACTATACTGATCCTATCTATCCAAGAGCATGGGAGATCTTTCTATTTTCTGTTATTTTCTTCCGTGACTTAAAGTTCTTGTCATACAGGCCTCTCACTTCTTTGGTTAGACTTACCCCAAGATATTTGATGTTATTTGAAGCTATTATAAAGGGCGATGTTTCTCTGATTTCTTTTTCAGCTCTATTATCATTTGTGTATAGGAGGGCTATTGATTTTTTTGAGTTGATCTTGTATCCTGCCACATTCTGAAGATGTTTATCAGTTTTAGGAGTTCCTTGGTAGAATTTTGGGGGTCGTGTATGTATACTGTCATACCATCTGAAAATAGGAATGGTTTGGCTTCTTTTTTATTTGTATCCCCTTGACCTTTTCTTCTCCTATTGCTTTTGAGAGAACTTTGAGTACTATATTGAACAGATATGAGGAGAGTGGACAGCCTCGTCTTGTTCTTTATTTCAGTGTGGTTGTCGTGAGTTTCTCTCCATTTAATTTGATGTTGGCTGTCAGTTTGCTGTAAATTGCATTTATTATGCTTAGATACGTTCTTTGAATTCCTGCTCTCTCTAAGACCTTTATCATTAAGAGGTGTTAGATTTTGTCAAAGGCTTTTTCAGCATCTAATGAGGTGATCATGTGGTTTTTTTCTTTCAGATTTTTTTATATGGTAGATTACACTGACAGATTTTTGTATGTTGAGCCATCCATGCATCTCTGAGATGAAGCCTTCTTTATAATGGTGGACAATTTTTTGATGTGTTTTTGGTTTTGGTTCGACAGTATTTTATTGACTATTTTTGCATCAATGTTCATAAAGAAGATTTTTAAGACAGTGTTCTAAAGAAGAGAAAGTGTGAGTTTCAGTTCAGACATGGAGTGCACTTTGAAAACATGCCATTCTCACTACAGAAAAGGAAGAAGTGAATTGCAAAATAAGCTTATTATTCTGCATTAGCAAAAAAGGGCAGATGGATGGGTAGCAGGCTGTCAAAATTGCATTAATTTCTTCCAATCTTAAAATTTTTGTTTGTGCATAAAAACTGTAAAGGGTGATAAAATTGTTCAACCAATAAAAAAACACAAAAGAGCTCAGCAGCAACAAGATGATGTGCGTTGCTTTGTATTCAGGAGATGGCTGGCAGGAAAGACTTGAGCTTCGGAGATAATGGACTCTCTTGTGGTGTCTGTAGAGGAGAGTCACCGTGTAGAGGCTGGTCCACATTGTGACAGTCACGTAGAAGAGATCATGAATTAATATGATACTAAAAAGCATCCTTGAGTTGTGGTCCCCACACTGCCTGTTTTGACAGTAAGCATGTGAATATCCGTTGCCAATATGAGTAGAATTGGTTTTGGCTATTATTCTTTCAACCATACATGCATAGATGAGCAGGTTAATGAACCAGAAGCAAAGTAAGGAAGAAAAAGTCCATGTAGAGAGTTTAGGCTTTAGCCAAGCCCACTTAGAATTACCTGGAATGATGGTGATGACTTGAAATGTGCTTAGAATAGAGGTGGTGCAGATGGACAGACCCCGGGTGACTCTGAATATATATAAAACTGCCTTACAACCAATATCATCCATAAAATTGGGTACTCCAAAGGATGACATGATATATGGTATCAATCTGAATATGATCATCAGCATATTAACTATTGTCAGATGCATGCAAACTGAATCTATCAACTTCTTAAAATGAGGCTTAAAGAATAAAGTGTATATGTATAAAACAAACAGTGATGAGTTTCCTATGATGCCAACACATAACTGAGATATGAGAAAGACCCCCAAGATGACATTACTTGGTAGCATGATAATGTGTCCTAGGTTTATTAGGCCTAGAGTGACAGATAAATAGACTGTATTATAAAACTATTTTTGAAATGACATTTGTAGGAAAATATGATTAACAACTTAGAAGCAGAGATAAGTAATGAAGTGTCCAGCTCTGTTCTGTTCTTTTCTTTTTCAGGACAGGGCTTATCTATGTATCACTGGCTGTCTTGGAACTTCCTCTGTAACCAGGCTGGACAGCAAATCACAGTGATCGGTCTACCTCTAACTCCACAGTGATGGAATTAGAAGTGGGTGCCACCAACACCTGGAGAAATGTCAAATTCCTTTTAATATTAGGTCCAGAGATGGCTTTTAGTAACTGCATTCCAGGTAATTTTGATCATCTTAAAGGATAGAATAAAATGTTGGAAAGCATGTTGAATCCACCCAAACACCCTATATTCTATTATGTCAGCCAGAAGGATATGTTGATCTATGTGAAATTCAAATTTACATGTTATAAAATTATAAAAGTTATTTATTTTATGTGTATGGGTGTTTTTCCGCATGTCTGTACACTACATACATGCTTGGGAGTCAAACCCTGGCATTCTCGAAAAGCATGGTCTTTAACTATTGAGCAATCCTTCCAGCCCCCAGGAATTTTTATTTATCAATTGGTATCTTCTTTAACCTACGTATCAATGCTATATTGTTATAACATTTGTTTCTACCACATATATAATAATGTGCGTACTTGAACTTCATTGTTTTGGTGGTATATATGTTTCTTTAAGAGTCGTGACTAAATATTTAGACTTTCCATGTGGGAAAGTCTCTCCTTTTATCTTATGGGTTAACCAGCAGTGTTGTGAGGCATTTCATCTCATTTTATTTATTTTGCTAACAACTTAGAGTTGAGCTACTAATATGCAGAAAGTAAAGGCCAGGGTAAGACTATATATCCCACAGTGTTAAGCACATATTCAGAAACATGCCTTCTCTGTGACTTTTGGTGACCAAATCAGGTTGATTCTGATTGGTTAAACCACTGTGACCAAGATTTATATATTTTGTCATTGCAACATGTGAACTCCATTTGCACTTGAAGATTCTTTCGTATTCTTGTTGCAGAAGCAGAGTTCTCAGGTACCCAGTTATACAGAGACTGGCAAAGACATAATCTTCATGAAATTTTCCCTTGAATTTCACAACATTGTTATGCCACCTATGATCAGTGGATTTGGGGGAGTTTTACTAGATATTAATTTTAGACCCATTTCTACGCTGATCTAATTATTTCTGTCACCTGAAATACAAACATTTTCTTTCCTTTTGTGGACATGTATGGATTCTTCAGTGGTCTCTTTTGTTCTGACAAAGTCTTTTCCCAATGTGTCACTATGAGTTTTCTCCATGCACCACCCATCTCTGCCTTGACATGAGTCCCTCGTATAGTCAAGGTAGTCTAGAATGAGGGGCCAACATTCAAATTACATAAACAATTCTACCACACTGGGATATTGTTACTCCACAATCCCAGTTATTCCTCATATCAGCATTTTGATTTATGTTTCATGACTTGTCATTGTTATAATTTATATAGTTAAACAGCACTCGCCACCCTTTAAGCTTTGAACACACATCACATTTCTACTATGCCTTATGGCTTTTTCAGATCCACATTTACCTCTTTGGCATAACTCACACCTTCCAAGTTCTATCTGGGATTGTCATCCTCCTCACTATTAGCACAAACTTGGTTTTTTCCAACTCATATTTTCTCCTTGCTCTGTATCTACTCTTAAATGCCCATGCTTTTAAACTCATCACAGTCCTGCAAATTCCTCCACCAACTGTGTTATTAGTATTTTTCTCCTGAGAAAGAATGAGAGGTCTGAGGTAAAATACCAGAATTTCATCTGAAAACAAATGAAACAGACTCACATTATGACTAGCACAGGAAGATGTTATCAATGGAAAATCTAAAAAAGTGATGAATTTCAAATAAATATTATCATACTTAGTTGTACATATTTTTAAATCCTCAAGAATAAAGAAAAGTTACAATAAAACTTTGATTTTTACAAAGATACGGATGCATTAAAAACAGAGCAATAAACTGTCCAATTGTATAAAAATTTGTAATTGAAAATAACAATGATAACTTTAACTCAATCCCATTCACAGTCCACAAGATACAGATGACATAGTATTTGGGAGAGGCAATTCGAGTGTTTCTGAGAGAAAAATGGGAAATGTTCTTTTTTTCCCCTTGTGAATGAAACTGTTAGCATATTGCATTTTAGGGGAAGAATGAAAAAAAATTACATTATAGTTTAAGTGTTAAAATATTCACCATCTCACACCAATGCAAGCACAGCCAAGAGGACAAAGATCCCTTGTGAAAGTGATGATCAGCCCATAGCTGGAGTGTTACAATGAACATCAGAGAAAGCAGTCTTTACAACATGAATACACTATATATGAGGCTCAACTCTAACTAATAAAGATCTCAGCTTAAATAAGTTATATTTCACAATATAAATGTTAAGGAAACACAGTTCCTGCATGTAAACAAGCCAACTTCAGTAGCAACATAAAACTTAAATTTGAGAAAATAGTCACATAATGTCATCTATACACAATCAAGCTTAGAAAATTATGGGAGGCATAACAATCACAAGCAATATGTTGGGGATTATTTTCTGAGACAAGGTATTTCTGTGTAGACCTGACTATCATTGAACTAATTCTATAAACCAAACTGGCCTGGAACTCACAGAGATCTGTCTGCCTCTGCCTTCCAAGTGCTGGAAGTGAAGATGTGTGCCACCATACCCACCTTGATGGGAAACTTTAACAACATCTTCTTGCATTTAATCAAGCCAACATATAAAAGAGAAAATGGGATATAGAATTTGAGCTAGAGCTGGGTGGTGGTGGTTCATGCCATTAATCCCAGGACTCTGGGAAGGGAGGCATAGGCAGCTAGATCTCTGTGAGTTTGAGGCCATCCTGGTCTTCAGAACCAGTTCCAGAACAGGCTCCAAAGCTACACTGAGAAACCCTATTATGAAGAAACAAAAAAATTGAGCTAGAGGGGCTTGGCGATGGCTCAGTGATTAAGAACACAGGCTGCTCTTCCAGAGTATGCAGGCTCAATTCCCAGCATCCACATAGTACCTCACAACTGTCTGTAACTCCATTCCTAAAGGCTCTGACACAGTTACACAGACATGAATGCAGGCAAAATAAAAATAAACATAAAATAAAATTTATAAACATAAAATAAAAATTATATAATATTTAAAAAATCTTTAAAAAAATTATGACTTAAAATGAAATTAATAGATCTCTCCGGGACATTTTACCTAAACACAAGAGAATGCACCTTCTTAGCATACATTGAACCTTTTCTAAAATTGACCACATACTCAGTTATAAAGCAAATATCAATAGTTACAAAAAACTTAACACCATGTATTCTATCAGACATGATACACCATGTATTCCCAGAGTTTTCTTAGTCTAGTAGCCCCATCCACACTTCCTCTCTGCCTTTGGCCAGTCAGCGGTTTTTATTAAACTCATAGGTGGGACAATTATTTGCAATGTAACAAATCCACTACAGGGGAAGGCACATGATGTCAGTGTCTATCCTGTACATATACATGAACAAGTCACCACACAGTCACATGCATGCGTGCACCCCACACACAAAAAACAAAATAAAACAAAACCCCTCCTGATTCCCATCATGTTTCATTTAAAAACAAATGAATATTTTGGCAATCACATAATGAAAACATCCATTTGAAAAGAAACTATAGAGTGTCTCTTGTCTAAATGTGCGTGTAAAATAGATAAAAGACATTAGAAAATGATGGCGTTATCATTATATGTAAAAGGAAATTTAAGATGGGACCTAAAACAAGTTAAATAAAAAAGCAGAACAATAGCAAGCAACAGAAATATATAGGAAAAATAAAGCCAAGGCCATCACATTGCAGAGATGATGCTAACACTCCTCAGTGAGACTGCACTGTTGGCCAAGGCCATCACATTGCAGAGATGATGCTAACACTCCTCGGTGAGACTGCACTGTTGGTCCAGGAGGAAAGATACAGCACAAGGATTAAATGTTGTATACAGCATCTGAGAAACTGCAAGTACTCGTTCAAAGTTTACATTATGGGCTGGAGAGATGGCTCAGAGGTTAAAAGTGCTGACTGCTCTTCCAAAGGTCCCGAGTTCAATTCTCAGGAACCACATGGTAATGAGATTTAGTATCCCTTTCTGAATACTATGTATAAAATAAATAAATAGATTTTAGAAATATAAGATGACTTTATGTCTAGCTAGACCAATATGGGGCTTTAAGGGAAATGTGAAAAAATCTATACGTTATAGAATTACCCTTCAAAAGATTAGAATTATCCTTCAAAAGATTTTAGAATTCTAAACAGTCATAGATAGGTAATACTCTCATGAAATTGAATTATTGACTGTATCAGATGAAGAAGTATTAATAAAGAAGTAAATGGAGGCCTGAGAGGGCTCAGTGGTTAAGAGCACTAGTTTGTCTTCAAGAGACCCTGGGTTTTATTCCCATTATCACATGGAAGCTCATAATTGTCTGTAACACCAATTCTAGGGGATCTGACATCTTTTGCTTGTTTCCTTGGGCATTGAATCCACGTGATGCACAGACTTACATGCAAGCAGGCAATCCACCATACAATAAGATATATGAATAAAAAAATTGAAAACAAAAAAATGGCAAAAAATATTTACGATGATCAATACTAGTATTGTACAGAAAAATAAGAAAGGAAATATACCAAATTGACAGAAAAGTATGGAAAAATAAATGGGAAGAACAAAACATCCAAAGTGTAAGGGATGGTAGACTGGGAGAGGAGAGAGAACAGTGGAAAAGTTACCATACCTGCCTCTCACTCTCTGAGTGCTGAGGGCTTTGAACCCTTATTCAGGACAATGGGAATCCCACAGAATGAAGTATCACAGGCATGGAGCATCTTGGAAAGCTGCCTAGCAAGAGCCATGACTAAATAAGGGATAGAACAAGAGGAGTCGTACCTCAATGGGAATGGGTACACTTGTCACCTATGGGTGTCAGTGGCCTTGTTGACCGTGTGTCATTTTGGTGCACTCCAAGGAAAACATCACTCTCCCAATACCATGTGAATCCCATGGTAATTGATTAAGCCAACTAAATCAGCATGAAAAACTCTGCCTGAAGATGTGCATTTTTCCCAAGCTGAATTACATCAGAAAGGAAACTTTACAATCTAGAAAATCATTAAAAGTTTTCATGCAGATGTGGAAATTATTAGAGCCACTATCATCTGATACCAGGAATTTCTACATTTCCCTGTTGATTACTCCAATGATCCGCTGTTCATTCAAAATTGAATTTTTCACCCTTCAAAACTCTGTGCAATTTCTCTTGCTACTTATTTCTAGTTTTATTACACTCTTATCCAATAAGGTACAAGTAATTACACTAGTTTTTTATTTCTCTCTCTCTTTTAATATAGAGTGGAGTTTTATTCATCCATAAAGAGGAATAGGCTTTTAATTTTTGCAGAGAAATTAATAAAAGTGAAGATCAAGTTAAGTAAAATAAGCTAACAAAGGCAAATCTATCATTTCTCCACATGTATAATAATGATAAAGAATATGAAAGGAGAAGAGAAATTTATTTGGGAAGAGAAAAAATACAAACTGTGAAGGACACCCAGAGAAGGAGAGCATAATAGAAAATGAGCATGTGCAAAGTAAGTACCTTTATAAATATATGAAAATCTAAAAAACTGTGAAGTGCTATAACAATAGGAAACAGCAGGTGAAGGATTATTGGATACTGGAGATTCTCAGTTTTATCAAAGTATATAAAACACATACATAAAATATCACAATGTATCTCATTATTTGACACAACATGTTCATGAGAAACAAAAGGACTTATAAAATATGCTATGATAAAGTTATTGTATACCAAGATAGCTTTGTGATCATTTAAATGATACTCATTAAAGACATTTATTTCTTTAAAAACTTATTTCAGGAGAAAAAATAAAAAAAACATTATAAGGACATAGTTTCTTATAAAAAGATACAGTCTAAATATTGTCTTTAAGTCGCATATGCTGTTATCTGATCACGAATTTGTTCATGTGATTTGTTTCACGGAGGGTTAGCATTTGAACAAAAAACAGTTTCAAAAGTGTGGAAAGCAAAGCATGGTAAACAGAATTCTATGCTAAATTCACAGGGGGCATAATGCATTCAGTGTTAACAACATTTTAGAGTAAATTCAACAAGATAACATTTTTTAAAGTTATTTAAACATACTTGCATTGTGATGGGCATTATTCTAAATAATTACCAACATGAGTCTTTATCATAAAACTATTATCCATAATTCATAGTTGAGGACAATGAGGAAAGGATTGACCATCTCCAATTCTAGGAAGTCCCTGTTCAAACCCAATCAATGGGACACACAGTGTATGGTAGCAATCACTAGACTCATACTAAAACATAAAATATTTTGTCTCACCAGAGAATGAAATAGTTGTACTAGGTTAGGGATGATGTGGGACACAGGAGATGGATAAAGACTATTTAATGAGTATTTGGATAGGAGGAATAACTTCTAAAATTATACATTATAACACCATAACTAAGAGATGTTCTCTCTCTCTCTCTGGTTTTTCAAGACAAGGTTTCTCTATGTGCCTTGACTGTCCTGTAATGCCCTCTGTACACCAGACAAACTCACAGAGATTCACCTGCCTCTGCCCCCCCCCCGAGTGCTGAGATGGAAGGCATGCAACACCACCATCCAGATCTTTCTTTAATATTTAAAATTATTATTATTTTATTTTATGTGTTATAAATGTTGTCAGCATATGTGCGTGTACCACATGCATTACCACATGCATGCAGTGCTCATGAGAGCCAGAAGAGGGCATTGGATCCCATGGAAGCGGAGTTAAAGACAATGGTGAGCCATAATGTAGGTCCTGGGAATCATTCAAACCTGGATTCTGTGGAAGAGCTGCCAGTGCTCTTAACTCCTGACAGTCTCTGCAGTCCCCCTCCCCCCCATCTCTAATTTTCTTAATTTAGATATGTTTCTCCATCTTTTCATTACATTGGCTACCAGTTTGTCATTCTTGTTGAATTCTTGTTCTCAAAGAACCAACTCATTTCATTGATTCTTTGTATTCTTGTTGTTGTTTCTAGCCCATTACTCCAGCCCTGAGTTTGGTCATTTCTTGTGGTATACTCTTTCTGGGTGCTTTTTTTTCTTTTTGTCCTAGAACTTTCAGGTGCACTGCTAAGTTTCTAGTATGAGATTGCTCCATTTTTTTTATGTAGGCACTTGGTGCTAGGACCTTGTTTCTTAGAACTGCCTTCATTGTATCCCATAAGTTTGGACAATCTGTGTGCTCACTTTCATTCTGTTCTGACACATTTAGATTTATGTCTTAATTCAGTTTTCCTTTAGTCATTCAGTTTCCATCAATTCTTGTTTTAGGACAAGTTCTGTTAATGTGATTCTGGCTGTCCTGGAACTTGCTATGTCACCAGGCTGGCCTTGAACTCACAGAGATCCTCCTGCTTCTGCCTCCCAAGTTCTAGAATTAAAGGAGTGTACCACCATGGCTTGGCTCTAGTTTTCATGACTTAGTATACTTTCTGTTGTTTTTGTTGTTGGTATTCAGCTTTAATCCATGGCAGTCATATAGAAGGCAGGGTATTATTTTAATTTACTTACATCCATTGAGACGTGCTTGGTGTCCATATATGTAGTGAATTTAGGAGAATTTTTTATAAGGTGCTGAAAAGAAAGTATATTCTTTTGTGTTTGGGTGAAATGTTCTGTAGATATCTGCTAGGTCCATTTGTTTTATGTTATTTAACTCCAGCATTTTTCTGTTTAATTTTTGTTTGGGGGACCTGTAAGTTGCTGAAAGTAGGGTATTGAAGTCATCCACTAGTACTGTATGAGATTTAAACTAAGAGATTTAAACTGTAGTAACTTTCCTTTTATGAATTTGGGTTCCCTTGTCTTTGTTGCATTCATGTTTAGAATTGCAATATCCACTTGGTGGATTTCGCCTCTGATGAGTATATAGTTTCTGTGGTGAGACTATGTTCTGCTACATTGTGAATATTTGTCCCTTTACTGGTTTAATAAAAAGCTGATTGGCTTTGTAAGTTCTCCATTTTATGTGGTTCCCATGTTCGCTGTTCTCCTGTTCTTGGGGAAGAATCTCTGGAAATCACTGTGGACACTCTGAAGGAGGGTTTATCATAGTACCATAAAGAGGAAGCACCGGGTGGGGTCGAGGAGGGGTGTGGAAGAAGAGGGTACCAAAAACTCAGCGGGTTTCTTCATACAAGGATTAGATGTCACTGTTGGGAATAATGAAAACAGTGGCCAATTTGAGCTTTCTGTTTTTGATTGTGCAATGGTAGAAGCCATTGCAAGCTGATTTTTAGCACTTTGAATGAGATACCGAGGGAGGCCGGGTGTCCTCTTACATATCCGATCCACAATTAGACAGACGGTGAGGTTTGTTTCTTGTAAATTCTAGGGTGGGATAAATAGAAGACACTCGGGTTTGCTCACGGTTTTGTTTAGAGTTGGGCGAGGGGTTGTTTCAATTGGCCTGCTGTTTTTACTTACAGAGTTGGGTAAAGAAGTGGGCAGCGATTTCACTTCACCCGTTTTTTGTTTGTTTGCTTGCTTACTTATTTATTTAATTTATTCATTCGTTTGTTTGTTTGTTTGTTTTTGTTTGTTTGTTTTCTACAGAGTCTGGCAAAGAAGTGGACAAAGTATTGGGTGGTGCCACCAGATCTCCCAGGCTCATCACTTCAATCATCAAAGCTATAGTGGGGGGGGGGGCAAAACAAAACAAAAATCACCAAACAAGTCACTTCCTTTAAAGCAGTTTATGATGGCTGCGATGATGAGGAAGAAATAAGGAGGTCATGTTCTCCTTCGTGTTGCTGGGTGGGCAGTTCTACCTATTCCCATGTCCTTTTGTCCCATACTTGTCCAAGTATCTAGGGGAAAAGGTCTAGTACCTTTCTATAGAACTTATTAAACTACCAGAGAAAAAAGGCTGCCCACTGTCTAGAATCTGTTTTTAATATATTCAGTTGTGTTCCTTTCCTATGAGAGGAGGTATTGCCCGTCTTGGCTAGAGAGATCCACCCACACGACTTTTCTTTTTTGGGGGTCCCTGTTCAGGGCACCACATCACTATGGCCTCTGGTACCAAGCATGACTCTCCCATCAGCCTACTACTCACAGCTTACATTTCTTCTGTCCTGCCTCTTTCCACAGCACACAAACCATCCCACTTCTCTTTCTCGGCCATTTATCATCATATATTTGCTCATCATGGAGCCTGTGATGTCTTCCTGCTAGCCGGGGGGCCTTAAGGGTCCCAGCTGGCCTGTGGGTGGCTAGTGTGTAGAATTCCTTTCTTATCTTTTTATCCTGAGGTGATGTCTGTCCTTGATGGTGAGATCTGTTTCTTGCAAACAGCAGAAAGATGGGTTCTGTTTCCTAATCCAGTGTATCAGTTTGTGTCTTTCTTTATACTGGGGAATTGAGACTATTAATGTTGACAGCAACGAGCAGTATCTATTGATTCCTGTTTTTTTTTTTCTATTATGGCTGCCCCTCCCCCAGTTTTGATTTGCTAAACTGGGATTATTTATTCTTTGTTTTTTCTTGGGTGTGTCTAATCTCTTCAGGTTGAAGTTTTCCTTCTACCGCCTTCTACAGAGGTTGATTGATAGGTAGAAATTGTTTGGACTTGGTTTTAGTGTGGAATGTTCTTCTTTGTCTGTTGTGATTGATAGATTTGTCTCAGATGCAGTCTCTTAGTGTTTGTGCAACATCCATCCAAGCCCTTCTGGTTTTTAGAATCTCCATTGAGAAGTCAGGTGTTATTTTAACAGGTTGCCTTTATGTGTTACTTGGTCTTTTCCCCTTTCAAATTTTAATATTTTTTTTTATTTTTTCCTGTATGTTTAGTGTTTGTGTATGTGCTGTGGGTAATACCTTTTCTGGTTCAGTGTATTTGGTTTTTGTGCTTCCTGTACCTTTAAAGTGAAGAAATTTTCTTCTATGATCTTGTAAAAAATATTTTCTTTATCTTTGACTTGGATTTTTTTCTTTATCCCCTGTCCCTATTACTCATATTTGATCTTTTCATAGTGTCCCAGATTTCCTAGATGTTTTATATGCCTGCATTTTTTCTTGTCTCAGTAATTTTTTAATTTAAATATTTTCCCATACCCACTATTGTTCCCCTCCCTCAGCCTCCTCCCACCTCATCCCCTCATCTATTCCTCAAGGAGGGGAATGACTCCCAAGGTGAGTAATTTGGTCCGACATCTCCAGTTGAGGGAGGATTCCCTCCCCCACTATCAAGGTTGAGTAAGGTGTTTGTCTGTAAGGAAGAAGCCAGTTTATGCACCAGGAATAAACTCTGGTCCTACTGTAACAGGCTCCAGGAACTATCTATACTGTTTGACTGTCATCTACATTTGGAGGGTTTATTTCCTTTCCGTGAAGTTTCCTCAGCTGTCATTTCAGAGTCAATAAGCTCCCAGTAGCTCAGGTCAGCCATCTATGTGGGTCTCCTCCTCATGATCCTGATCCCTTTGCTCTTATAATCTCTCCTCCCTCTCTGTAGCTGTACTGGGAGCTCAACCTGGTGCTTAGCTGTGGATCTCTGCTTCTGCCTCCATCAGTTGCTGGATGAAGGTTCTGTAAAGTTATACCTGTATTTAAAAAAATAATTAGCATTTTTGTTGTCTGAGCTATTTCTTCTATCTTGTCTTCAACACCCTAGATGCTCTCTTTCCTGTCTTGTACTACATTGGTTTATTTACCTTTGAAGATTTTGTTTGAAATCTTAATTTCTTTCATTTTCAGTTTTGTTTCTGTTTGGATTTTCTTCAGTGATTGTACTTCTACTTTCATATCTCAACTTACTTTCATTATTTTACTCAACTCTGCATTTCCACAGACTTCATTGAGGGATTTGTTCATATCCTCCTTAAGTTCCTTGAACATAGTCATAACAGCTATTTTGAAGTCTGTGTCTGTGCTTCCACTATATTGTAAACCTCAGGGCTGTAATAGGGTTACTGGGTTATGGTGGAGGTGTATTGTCTTGGCTATTCATGTCTGTGTTTTTGCATATGTAGAGTTATGATGTCTGAGATATTTCCTGATGTTGATATCTGTCTTGTTTTTGTTGGGTGGATGCTCTGTTCTATGATTGCTGTTGCCCTCTCTGGATGCTAAGCAACTGTGGTGGTAGAGTGTGCTTCTGCAGGACGGTGGGTGGCAGGACAGGGTGGAGATGGGCTAGGAGGAAAGGTTGTGAGGGTCTGTGGAAAAGAAGTAGAGACATCAGGTCTGCACTAGGAGGTAAAGTCCTCAGGGAGTGAGATTGTGGTGGGAAGAGGGACTCCTGTAAGCAGTTTGCTACAGCATTGATAATAAGCCAGGAGAGAGTGTAAAGGAGAACAGATGGATAGTGAGAATCTTCTACCTGAGTTCCAGTCCATTGTGGCCACTGGGTTTCCTTGTTTCTGCAGGTCAGGGCTAGCACAAATGCTCATGGGCTAGAAGGGAAGGCTAAGGAGTCAGTGGGGAAAGAGCTAAGGTAGTCTAATTTTAGGTTACAGTGATGGGGACTCTCTCTCTCTCTCTCTCTCCTTCTTCTTTTCTTCTTCCTCTCTCTCTCTCTCTCTCTCTCTCTCTCTCTCTCTCTCTCTCTCTCTCTCTCTCGTATGCTCATTGTCCCACATATAAAACTTACTAACTTTTGTTGCTTGTTTTACTACTCTGATGAAAGTTGTCAGAAATGAAGAGTTTTCTGGTAACAGTATTAAGGCATTTTAATTATAGATTTATGTCGTCTGTAAATAGGGATAATTTGCCTTCTTTTCTATTTGTATCTTTTTAATTTTCTTTATATCTCATTACTCTGGCTAAGACTTAAAGCACTGTATGCAGTAACAGCTGAGTGGTCATACTTGGCTCATTCCTGATATCATCATCATGATGATGTTGCTTTTTGTATGTTCATTTTATTTTTTTAAAAAAGACTTTTTTATCCTTGTATCCACCAGCTCCTCCTCCCTTCCCTCCTCCCAATCCCTCCCAGTTAGCCTTCAGCCTCTCCCTTCCCCATCCCCCCTCATCTCTTCCCCCCAAAGGGCAATACTTCCCAAGGTGGGTCAGCTCAGCATGGAACATCCACTCCAGGTAAGTCTGATTTACACATCCCAATATCAAGACTGTTAGATGTTCCTCTACAGGGAACAGGCTCTGAGGTGCCAGTCCACAGACAGGAACACAGTCTGATCATGTGCCTCAAGGATCCACATATTGTCCATGCCAGTCGACAGTTGCCTGATTGGGAGGGACTAGTTCCTTTTCCCAATGGCTGTTCTTGATTCAGTGAGCTCCCCAGAACTCCAGCCAGCCATAACTGTGGGAATTTTCCTTATAATCTCTATTCCCTTGATCATACAGACTCTCCTCCCCTGCTCTCAGCTGGAACAAGAGTTTGGCCTATTGCTCACCCATGTATCTCTGACAGACAAAAAAGACTTCACTATCAATAGATTACCATGGCAAAAATTAGATATCTTCACTATTAAAAAAATATGCAGTATTTGCCAGTTCCTACCATGTGAATATTAGATACTCTGGAACACCATGGTAATTTTGCTCAGATATAGTAAAGAATCATCTAAGGCAGAGGGGACCTAGAGAGTGTTGGATTAGCCATAACAGCCTTTTGTAGAAAAGAAACATTCAAAGTTTGAAAAAGAAGAAATCAATTTAGAAATAATTTTCCTGTTGTTCAGTAGAACATAAGGGCAGATGACTGGGTAGCCTGAAGATAAAGCTGCACTGATCAGATCCATTACTGGGCTGTTCTTAGGTCTGTAAAGTGAATAGAAGGTGACAAAGGTGTTTGAGAAATAGAAAAACACAAAGAAACCCACAAGCAAAAGGATGCTATGTGTGGCTTTCTTTTCAGAAGAGGCCTGGGAAGAGACCCTGGAACTGTGGACATGTCGTGTTCTCCTGCTGTGTCTGAACAGGAGGGTCACCATGTAAAGGCTGGTCCATATCATGAGAAACACAAACAGGATGTCTCTAATTATTAATGCAGTTACAAGTGACATGGTGGTATGATGTCGAACCTGGTTACTCTGGCAGTATGTCTGGGAGTATCTAGAACCAACAATAGTGAAGTTTACTTGGTCCTTTACGTTTCCAACCATGGGAATGTAGAGAAATGTATTGGTGATCCAGATGAAGAGGAGTGAGGGGAAAATCCAAGACTCAAGCTTGGATTTAAGCCACGCCCACTTGGAGTGATTCGAACTAACAGTGATGGCTTGAAATGTACTCAGTAGCAAAATAGTACAGATGGAGAGGCCCCTGGTAACACTGTATGCATACAAAACTGCCTTACACCCAATGTCCTGGGAAAGGAGCTTGGCTGTAAAGGATGCCATGATATCTGGTATCACCCTGAACACAATGCTCAAAACATTGACAAGGGTCAGATGTGTGAAAAGCATATCTACAGGCTTCTTCAGATGAGGCTGAATTAAGAAGGTGTACACGTATAGTACGAAGAGCAGTAAATTCCCCGTGAATCCAATGAAAACTTCTGTCAGGAGGAAGAATGTAGAAATTATGTTGCGTGGAAACATCTTAAGGAAGTCTTCAGTGTTCTGATTGGATAAGGCAGACCAACCAAATATAAGTGCATGTTGTTGTGAGGTTAAAGTTAAGGGACCAGGTCAGTGAATATAGTGATTGGCAGATAAGCACAAGGAGACAGTAGTGGAATGCACACTCTGAAGTTCAGGATCAGAGGTAATCCTTCCAGGAATTGGATTCCATTATTTCTGAGAGCCTGTGCACAGAAAAGTCAAGTTTAAAGAACTCATATGGAACCCCATGCCACTTCAGTATATGAATCAAGGCACATTCAAATTCTATGGAAAATGGACAGTGTAAAGAACTAAAAAACAGAACATCAAGAAAACAAAGAGCCTATTTTTTTAAAAAAGAAATTGTAGAATCAAATGAAGAGTGTTCTCAAAACATGAAAGACAAGTGGCTGAGAAACACCTTTTAAAAATTCCCAGCATCCTTAGTCATCAAGGAAATGCAAATTAAAACTACTTTGAGATTTCAACTTAGCCCAATAATAATGACCAAGATGAGTAAAACAAATAAAAGCACATGCCATTGGGGATGCAGTGTAAGGGTGGAATGAAGGAGACTCGTAGAGCCACTGTAGCAACCAATGTGGCAATTCCTCAGGGAACTGGGACTTGATGTACTACAAAAATTCAGCAGTGTCACTCACTCCTGGGCATATTCTTAAAGGATTCTAATCCCTACCACAGAGACACTAGCTTAGCTATGTTGCTCTACTCATAATAGCCAGAAATTAGAAACAATCTAGATATCTATCAATTGATGAATGGATAACGCGAATGTCATATGAATATCATTCGGCTGCTCAGAAAAATGGAAACATGAAATTTGTGGGTGAATGGATTGAAGTAAAAACAAACACCCCGAGTGAAGTAACCTTGTTCTAGAAAGATATACCAGTGATGGTGCTGGCATGTCTTTAATCTCAGCACACAGGAGGCAGAAGCGGGTGGATGTGTGTGAGTCTGAGGCCAGTTGGTCTACAGTGGCAGTTCCAGGACAGCCAGGGCTACACAGAGAAACCTTGTCTCAAAAACAAAAACAAAAAAGGAAAGAAAAAAGGAAAAATACTCTTTGAACATTACCTTCTTGCATGTACTGGCTTTGCTATTGCCTTTGTATCATCTCTGTAAACCAATATATTCTTGATTATTTGACATTTCTATAAAACACTATTGTTCAGAACAAGAGTGTGGGTATCAGTCATTCTAAACTTGATTTAGACTCTATTCCATAACTCTGTCAGGACAAGGATCATTTCAACAATTACTATCAGAGTTATCCAGGTACAGACATTTAGCTTGTTACCTCCAGCTTTACTTTCTAATTCAAATATCAGTGTTTGGGACAAATGTGGTTCACACAGCTTGTAAAGGCTCCTGAAATGGGGTGAAGAGAGCTAAACCTATACCTGAGTGTCCAGCTGTACAAAACACAAATCTTTAAAATTATTTATGATCTTCTCTTACAACACATCCCTACTGCAGCTTCCTCCCCTCCTTTCTGCCCACATCTCCCCACATCTCCTCTCTCCCTTACGTTACAGTGTCCCTCAACCTCCATCATCTCAACACCTAGAAAAGGGCAGGGGCATGGGCCTCAAGTTAGACCAGTCATTGATTTGCTATTCCCCCAAGTTCTCTGACACATTGTCCCCAGCATGTCTTGCAGGCAGAACAGATTGTAGTAGAAAGTTTTTGTGGCTGGTAGGTCTCCCACGGACATTAGTAGAACTCCACATAATGAGATACAAGACCAGGAACACACCTTCATATCAAGGTTGGACAAGGACACCCAGTAGGAGAAAAAGAGTACCAAAAGCAGGTAAAAGAGTCAAAGATACCCCAATCCTACTGTTAAGGGTCCCTACAAACACCAAGCCAATAACTATAACATAGATACATAGGACCTATCATAGACACAGGTAGGCTCCCTGATTGTTGCTTCAGTCTCTGTGAACACTCATGAGCCCTGCTTGGTTGATTCCACAGGCTATCCTTTCTGCATGTCCTATGGCTTCCACAATTCCTTCTCCCCCTACTCCTCAGGGTTCCCAACCTCCAATGGGAGGGTCCTGATGGAGACCTCCAAATTGGGATCTCACTCTCTGCCTAATGTTTGGCTGTGGGTCTCTGCATCTGTTTCTATCAACTGCTGGAGGAAGCCTCTTTGATACAAGTGGTCTAACCACTGATCTCTGAGTATAGCAAAATGCCATTTTATTGTGTGTTTTTCTGTCTGTCATGTTTGGTTCTTCCCTAAATCTCTGGGTTATCCAATCTCCAATTTCTGTAGTATAAGGCATGAGCCTTGTGGCATGGGAATGGACCTCAAATTAAACTAGTCATTGGCTGGCCACTCCCATTGCCCCAGAACATTTTGTAGGCAGTACAGATTGTAGGTAAAAGATTTTGTGGCTGGGTTGGTGTTCCAGTCCGGCCACTGAAAATCTTGCCTGGTTACAAAAGATGTCAATTTCAGACTTCATGCCCTCCATTACTATGAGTCTTTGCTAGGATCATACTCATAGATTTCCAGGGAAACCCACATCCCCAGTCCCCAAGCCCTAATTCTATTAGTGTCTTCCCATACTCTCTCCTTCATCCCTCCCTTCTACCTGTTTCACCCTGTTCCCATCTCCACCTGCATCCAGTCCAAATGTAAAATCTATTCTATTTCCTCTTCCCAGGAAGATCCATGAGCTGTCCTTTCTAGAGCATGCCTTGTTACCTAGCCTCTAAGGACCTGTGGATTGTAACATGATTATCCTTTACTTAATAGCTAATATCCATTTATAAGTGAATATATGCCATGTGTTTTTTTCCTTCCTGGGTCTGGGTTACTTCACTCAGGGTGATTTTTTTTTCCTAGTCCAATCCAACTACCTGCAAATTTCGTGATGCCATTTTTTAAACTGCTGAGTAATACTCCTTTATGTAATTGTACCACATTTTCTTTATCCATTCTTTGGTTGAGGAGCATTGTTTCCAGGCTCTGGTTACCATGAATAAAGCAGCAATGACTACCGTTGAGCAAGTGTCCTCATGGTAGGATGGAGCATTCTTTGGGTAAATGCCCAAGAGTGATATAGCTAGGTCTTGAGATAGATTGATTCCCAATTTTCTAAGGAGCCACCATATTGATTCCATAGTGGCTGTACAAGTTTTTACTCCCACCAGCAATGGAGAAATATTCCCTTTGCTCCACATCCTTGCCAGAATGAGCTGTAACTTTTGTTTTTGATCTTAGCCATTCTGACAGGTGTAAAGTGGAATCTCACAGTAGTTTTGATGTACATTTTCCTGGTGGCTAAGGATATTAAACATCTCCTTAAGTGTTTTTCTGCCATTTGCAAATACTCTACTGGGAGTTCTCAAAAACACATGTTTTGTTTTGTTTTTTTCAGGACAGGGTTTCTTTGTAGCCTTGGCTATCCAGGAACTCACTTTGTAGAACAGGCTGGTCTCAAACTCATGGAGACCCACCTGCTCTGCCTCTCAAGTGCAGGGATTTTGGTCCAACACCTGGCCCAAAACATGTATCTTAACCTAAGATATTTTTCTGGCTCAAACTATCATTTATGTCACAATAAATGCAATCTGACCAAGAATTGGAGTGCCTTGAAGACTATGAGAAATCCACATGTTAGTGTGAATATTTTGTATGCCTTTATGGAAAGATAATTTTTGTATTCTCAAACATAGTTACAATGGTACTGATACAAGTTGGAGAGATACTAACATGACAATTTCAGTCAAACTATAGACGCTGAAGTGTTCTGAGAGGTAAAACTAATGAGATACGGTCACTGATTGACCTAGCATTAAACACAGCTTTTTTTGCACACAGGAAGCAGTGCTGCAGACCTTGCACCTGGCTGTGGGCCAAAGAGCGGCCCTGTGACTCGATGCAGTCCAGCTGAGCCATGTGTTGGAGCTAGTCAAGGCCAGTCAGCATCCCAATGAAACCTGAATCACCCAGGCCATATTACATGCTCATCAACACGGGGTGAAATCTATACCCCCAAGGGATCCTTAGTCTTATGCTGGCTTTTCAGCTCAAGATACTAGGGACTATGTGATGCACACACAGACCAGAGTGGACACAGATACATTTAAGCCACTATCCAAGAGCCAGACAGTGGAAGTTCTTTTTACAAACTCCATAGCATTCATGAGATCCAGGCTCACGGTTGCTTAGCCATAATTTGGAGGAAACTAATCCATCAAGATTGCTTTCATAAGAAGGTCTGTTTATGAAAGTCTTCTAAGAACAGAGCCAAAATACACAATGATATTCAGGTGTACAGATGGGAGACTGGCCAAGCTGCAGGGATGTGCCCAGGGTCTGAGGACATCATGGCTGGAAGTGCCTAAGCAGCACTGGCTGTGAAGACAAAGCAAAATGGGACCCCAGGGCCTGAGGCTGAGTCTCTGCAAATCCTCTGAGTAAACAGACTGAGAAGGAAACTTCCCTACCAACTCACTGCCTGGGGATGCAGATTCAAAGGAACATGAGGTCTTCACTCTTAACCAGGTGTGGTCCTGCTTAAAGGCTTACCTAGAAAGAGACCGCCTGAGTCAAGGCTCTCCACTGCCACTGTCTCTGGGCCTAACTGGGTCCACAGAGAAAGCAGAATTGTTCTACTGCAGGTTAAGCCGGGCTAGCTGTCAATCATTAGCTGTCAATCATTATATCTGCTGTTGTTGCTGTCCCTCTCCTCCCACACACTGCAGTGGGAAACATAAGTTCAGCTGAACACAACACAGTGGACAGACTCACAGAGGATTAATAAAAAGCAAAAGTGATGGGAACAAATGAGAAATAAAAACTAGAGGAGAAAAAAATCCACCCTAAGGGTGTGCAAAACTCATCACACACACACACACACACACACACACACATACACACACACACACACACACACACACATACACACACACACACACACACACACACACACACACACACACACAAATATACGAGAAAGCATCTAACTTGAGGACACCTTAAAATAGAAGAGCCTACTACTGGAATCAAGGAATTGAAGGACTGAAATGTCTGAAAACCACTCCAGAGTCCTACTCTACAGAGCGTCTATGATTCAAGAAGAACCCAAACCGACATAAGCAGATCCGTTCAGGGCATAGGTGAGAAAATTAGGAGAATGGATAAAAGGGACAGCAATTGGAAAGGGTAATTAAAGACACAAAGGAAAAATTATCAGTGTAATTAAGACTCTGGCAGCAAACAGAAACGCTGGGAATAACACAGCCCTTCAATCAAATCAGAAGTACAACTGAAAGCTTTCATAGCAGAAGAAACCAAGTAGATAAGAAATTCCCAGGTTGGAGGATGACATTAAGAACATAATACATCGAAGTGTGTGTAAGAAAGACATGAGCATGTTCTGATCTGTGAAATATGCTCACCAAACCCAAGCTAAGGGAGAGCATGATGAAAGAAAGTTTACAGTCACCGGTGAGTTAACCAAAAAAAAAAAAAAAAAAAGTAGAGATAGGCTTTCCAAACGTAAAGAAATGATCATCCAAACACATCCCAAATAGACACACCAGAGAGGAGGTACACAAAGACACCATAGCCAAAATACCAAAAATGTGAACCCCAGAACCAGTCTTAGAGATTATAAGGGGAGACTGCCGACCTACCTAAGAAGATAGTCATGTGACAATAACATCAGATGACAAGTCAGTAGTCCCCAAAGTCAGGAAAGCACAAAATGATAGATTCCTAGCCATGAAAGGAACTGGCTTTTCAAACACAGTTGCTATGCCTAGCAGAATTTTCTCCCATTTGATGGAGATATAAGAGCATGTCAAGACAAGCAAAAACCAAGGCAGTCCTCAAAGATAAATTAGTAGTGCAGAACTTATCTGTCATATGCCTGACCACGTTGGAAAGAATATATGTCTTGAGACTGATGATCGGAGAAAGAAAAGATTGAAAGTGCTCAGTACCTTCTAAAGAATACTTCCTTCTGAGACTGCACACTGCTCAGATGAAGGAAACAGCATCGGCATTAGATGTTGACAGCAACTGGGAAATTCAAATACTTGATAAAAGATGAAATCATGAGATCCTATGCCAATACTTCTGGGCATTTTAGGGACATAAAAAAGTTCTGGGGCATAACTTCCCATAAAGAACACAAGAGTTGTAGACATCATGAGTGTGGAATGAGCTGAATCCTTGTCTAAAATATATTCTAAGATAAAGGAAAAAAATGGTAAAACAAAAACAAGAAATAATGTGTATGAAGATAAAGAAATGAAGAGAAAATAAGAATGAGGAAATACTATATTTTATAAGAAACATGAGACAAAACACCTTATAAGATCATGCTCTATAGAAGGAGGCTGGGAAAAGGACATACCTCCATCTCATTCCCAGGACCGAGTGTCTTGACATCCTCACTGGAGGCAACTGCATCCCAGACAGGTGTATTAAGAGGCTTCCTAAACACACACTTAAACTGCACACAGAATGGCAGCATGATTCCTCTCCCTGGGCATGGCCTCCATGATATCTGAAGGCATCAATAGCCTTGTTTTAGTGTACCATTTTGGGGTACCCAGAGGAACAATATAACAGTCTCCCACTTCTAAAATGAGTCTCCTGATGACCTTATTAAGCTAAGTAGGCCAGGTGCCTTTGAGAACACACATTTCCCCAAGTTGAGCTACACCAGAGAGTTAACTTTGGGATCTTAAAAGTCATTAAAAGTTATTTTCCCAGTAGTGGAAGAGATCACCACAGCCACTCAAATGGGATGAACACTGAGCAGGACCCCAGAGAACGAGCGCTCTCTGTTCCACAGGAGGCCATTGTGCCTCCTGCTCTTACAGTGTGCTTTCAACTTCTTCATGCTCCATAGAGAGCATAGTGCCAGCCAGGCTTTGAAGTTTAGCTTTGTCCACTGTGCAGGGATCAGTCAAGGCTGTAACACGTTGTTTCCCATATGCTCTTATTTTGAAATTGATTACTCTGATAATAAATATTTCTTTACTTATTGTGTTAGATATTTCTGATCAATTCATGCTGCAAATCTAAAGGATGTGAATTTATATATATATATATATATCCCACATGGCAAATAACTGTGAATACCTCAAATAGCATAAAATTCAGGATTTAGCAATTTTTATTATACGTGGGAAGAGTCATATGTACAATTTTTCTAATTTTTCCATTATTTTTATTTTATGTCTATGGGTGTTTTGCCTGCATGTAGGGCTGTGCAACATGTGCATGCAATTCCAGCAGTGACCAGAAGAGGGCATTAGATTCCCTTAACTAGAGTTACAGATAACTGAGCTGCCCCGTGTGTGCTGAGAATCTAACCCTCTTGAAGATCACCTACTTGTAACCACTGACCTGTCTCTCCAGGTCAGTATTTTACAAATTCTAAAGGGATATAAGATATATATTGAAAAATATAATTACGCAGTTGTGGGATCATATTTAAAACTGATGTTTTATTCTATTCTTTGAGAATGTGTCTTACCATTTATTTTGATCATATTCACCTTCCTTCCTTACTTCCTCCCAGGTACTCCCCACCTTCTCAACAATACAACATAATGGACTCTCTCCCTCACACACTCTGTTCCTCTTCAGTTTATTAAAAAATTGATCAAAAGCCAGGTGTGGTAACTCAGACCTTTAATACTAGCAATTGGGAGCTAGAGACTGGCAGATCTCTATGAATTTGACTCCAGCTTCATCTACATAGCAAGTTCTAAGACAGCCAGAGCTACAAGGAGAAATTCTGTCCCCCAAAAAGGGGAGGTTGATCAAGTTGAGTTTCTGTTGGCCTTGTCATGGGGCCCACCCTTGACTGTAGTAGGTGTGCCGGAAGTGCTTCCAGCAAAGACAACTGATTTTTCCTTTCTAGCAGCAATTAAATGCCAACAACTCCTTAAATCCTCATCCAGGAATGAAACTTCCCTTATTTTTTTTTCCTTTTTTTATTTAAAAAGATTTCCCCCCATATATATCACTGTCCTGTACCTCTCCTCCTTCCAGTCCTCCCTGGCAGCCTCTCCCCATCCATTCCCCAAGGTGAGTCGGTTAGGGGTGTCATACCCAGTTGAGGTAGGTTGGAGTCCCTTATCCAAGTAGCAAGGCTGAGTTAGGTGTTCCTCTGTAGGGAATGAGCTCTGAGATGTTAATTCAGGCACCAGGAATAAACTCTGGTCCTACTGCCAGGGGCTCCACAAACTGCCCACACCATTTGACAATTGTCTACCTTTGGAGGGGTTAGTTCCTTTCCATGAAGGTTCCTCAGCCGTCATTTCAGAGTCAGTGAGCTCCCAATAGCTCTGGTCAGCTACCTCTGTAGGTCTCCTCCTCATGAACCCGATCCCTTCGCTCATGTATTCTCTCTCTCCTCTCTCTCTTTTCAGTGGGACCAGGAGCTCCACCTCATGCTTAGCTATTGATATCTGCTTCTGCCTCCATACACAGCTGGGTTAAAGTTCTATAATAACAAGTAGAAAGAAATCTTGGGTTAAGGAAACATCCAAGAACCCACTGATGTCCCCGGATAGGCCTCCAAGCAATAGTGGAGAGGGTGCCTACACAGGACGTCCCCTATAATCAAATGAATGACCATCCTAGTTGTCATTAAGGAACTCCCCTCTTCTATGCTGGAATTTTCTCTGGATTGAGCTTGTGTAGGTCTTGAGCATACTGTCACAATGTCTGTGAGTTCAGAAGTGCATCTGTCCTGATGTAGCTGAAACACACTGTCTCCTTGAAGTCATTCACCACCTCTGACTCTTACCATCTTTCCAGCTCATCGTCTTCATATATTCCTTAAGTGAAAGACGTGATAAAGGCTTTGCATTTAAGACTGAGTGGACCAGGGTCCCCCAGACCATACTCCATGATAGGGATATCATTCTGGCAATAAAATTCAGCACACAGACAGCACCATCAGCCAAAATGAAAACAAAGAAAGACCTAATCCATTCAAGTCCATAGTTCTGAGGAAGTCTCTAAATGTACTAAGCTTGACTTTGGCCTTCTGTAGCTCCACTTCTGGTTAACTATTCTTGTGAACTGAAGTATGTCAATCCTGGGTAGTCTCTCTCTCTCTCTCTCTCTCTCTCTCTCTCTCTCTCTCTCTCTCTCTCTCTCTCTGTGTGTGTGTGTGTGTGTGTGTGTGTGTGTGTGTGTGTGTGGTATTAAAAGGCTCATTCTGAGAATGTCTTGTGACTACTACACTGGAATGCCTAATAGCCATTATAGTCACCATCCAGGTAATAAATACATTCTATTTGCTTATAAACCTGCGTCTGAGTAGTCTTTTCTGCTTGATACCCCACAAAACTGAGCACTCCAAAGTCTCTTAGTCTGTGTGCACTGACTAGCTGTGGGTCGCTCCATCAATTGTCATCTACATCAAGAAGAACTGTAAGTTTCAAAAATTCTTTTAAATTCCCTTGGTTATGCTGCCTTATCCCAGCAACAGAAAAGTAAGCAAGATAATAGCACATATTTGAGTCACAGAACATAAACCAATCAAGTGGGTACTGACCTGGAAGTTTCATTACTACTAGCTAGCTTTTACAGTGCTAGAAGGTGCTGTGCACGCTGCTGGTGGTAAAACGTAATTATCAGTCTCACCCACATGGGGGAAATGAGTGAAATATAATAACAACTTGCCTGACAAGAGATGCCGACGATGCAATGGGGCATGATTGTTACAGGGGTAAGCAACCGTTTCCTGACTATTTTTCAAGCCAAGTTCATGAGATGAACCCATACCTAGTACTATTAACCAGACTGAGAACCTATGGTTAGATAGCTCTAAGGGAAAACCTATTACTATTACTCTACTAAAAGGCCATAGCATTGAGTGACTTCCAATGACTTACTGCTTTACCTATAGACTAATGTATCTTCCAGTCTTCATCAAGGAAGCTCTTTCAGGAGATGTCAATGAACACAGAAACCTACAAATAATCAATGTGAATAGAATAAGAGACTTCAGAATGCTCATCCCTAAATGGAAAGTACGTATCACACCCCTTCCCTCAAGTCTCAAGGATCATTGCAGAAGTGGGAACAGAACTATAAGAGCCAGAGATGATGGATAACTTCAAGGAAACTGGTTTTTAGTCACAAGAGAGCTCATGCACATATGAACTGAAACCATTATTAGACTGGGGCAAGCTCAAGTCAGAGAAAAATACCAGTATGGAAGCAGAGAGTGGACACATAGATCAACCCATAACTAAAGAGTATTGGCATTTGATGGCTACTTAGGAAGATAAATCGGTTTTCATTAATGTGCGGCCTCTGTTGTATTAACCACACTAAAGGACAAAAACCATACACAGTAATAGTGGGTCTCAATGGGTTGAGATAAACACTGGAACGTGACAGTGTACGCCCTGCCATGATAGGGAGGTAGTGGTAAAATTGAAGGGGCTAGGGAGAGTAAATATAAACAAACAAAGCTGCATAAAACTTCTCAAAGAATCATAAAAATTGTTTTAAAACAATTTTTATTTATTTTGTTGCTAAGCTGTGGAATCTTTAATCAACCAAATTGTCCAGGTTTATTGGCATAGGATTCAAAGGTCTCATCTTTAACTGAATAACATAAGGAAACTTTTGGAACATTCATGAAATGAAACACAATACAGTAGGGGAAAATGGATTAACTACAACTTCATAAGTAGGTTCTTGAAACAAGAAATATTTTTTTGAAGATCTTAGAATTTTTGAATTTATACTTCAGTGTTTGTTTTTTATTTATTTATTTACTACAGGATCACTCTATGTAGCCCTGGCTTTTTTGAAACTCACTATGGAGAACAGGCTGGCTGAAAATTCACAGGTATTCAGCTGTATCTGCCTCCCTAGGGTTCTACCTGGCCTGGCCTATTTTTGCTTTTTATTTTTCATTCTAAGGCATTAAACCTAAAAGTAAAGGCCATATAAAATGCTCTCAATAATTGGCACAAGAATAAAGGAAGTTACATGAACTTTATAAGCACACATTTGAGGTACGTAGAGTTATTTCCCATGTGGGATATATATAATATCATGTTCATTTATATTTGCAACATGAATTGATCAGAAATATATAATACAATAAGTAAAGAAATATTTGTTAGAAGAGTAATCAATTTCAAAATAAGAGTCTATGGGAAACAGAGTATCATAGCCTTGACTGATCCCTGCACTGTGAACAAAGTTAAACTTCAAAGCCTGGCTGGCACTATGCCCTCTATGGAGCATGAAGAAGTTGAAAGCACACTGTAAGAGCAGGAGGCACAATGGCCTCCTGTGGAACAGAGAGCGCTCGTTCTCTGGGGTCCTGCTCAGTGTTCATCCCATTTGAGTGGCTGTGGTGATCTCTTCCACTGCTGGGAAAATAACTTTTAATGACTTTTAAGATCCCAAAGTTGACTCTCTGGTGTAGCTCAACTTGGGGAAATGTGTGTCCTCAAAGGCACCTGGCCTAGTTAGCTTAATAAGGTCATCAGGAGACTCATTTTAGAAGTGGGAGACTGTTATATTGTTCCTGTGGGTACGCCAAAATGGTACATTAAAACAAGGCTATTGATGCCTTCAGATACCATGGAGGCCCTGCTTAGGGAGAGGAATCATGCTGCCATTCTGTGTGCAGTTTAAGTGTGTTTTTAGGAAGCCTCTTAACACACCTGTCTGAAATGCAGTTGCCTCCAGTGAGGATGTCAAGACCCTCGGTCCTGGGAATGAGATGGAGGTATGTCCTTTTCCCAGCCTCCTTCTATAGAACATGATCTTATAAGGTGTTTTGTCTCATGTTTCCTATGAAATATAATATTTCCTTTTCATTTCTTTACCTTCATACACATTTTTACCATTTTCTCTCCTTCTTCTATATTAAAAATGTGTTCTAGCCAAGTTCTGATGATGGGCAGTTGCTCCAGAACCTTTTCTAGTCCACAATATTTACATATGTACTACTGATGAGATTTCACAATCTCATCATATGTGTTTATATATGTGTGTGTACACATATATAAATGTGTGTACATATATATGTATATATGTATGTAATATTAATTTATTTTCATTTTATGTGCAACATTGATTATTTGCATGTATGTATGTCTGTGTGAGGCTGTCAGATTCCCTGAATAGGGAGTTACAGACAGGCATGAGCTGCCACGTGGGTGCTGGAAATCAAACCTTGGTCTTCTGGAAGAGCAGCAAGTGCTCTTAACCACGGAGACATCTTTCCAGCCCCACTATTTCATCATTTAAAAAGTATTTGCATTTCCTAGATGCTGTTTACATCTAACCTATGCTGTTTCTTCACCTGGGGCAGTGCACACTCTCATGATGGGGTAGGGATGGGGATGTACTTTTTACGAGGTACTGACAACAGCTGGCAATGCATTCTTCTCTTGTCATTATCAAGTTTTCCTTTGTCCAACTATCACTCTCCAAATATGTAATCCTTCTAGATCTGTCAGGAATGTGACAAATAAGTTCTACATTGCCAACTTACCTTTGAGAACTGCTTTGGTCTATGCTTGTCTTGACAAGCACTTACATCTCTATCAAGTGGAAGGGAACACTACTGGGTATAGCAACTGTGGTTGAAAAAGCCAGTTCCTTTCATGGCTAGGAATCTATCATTTTGTGCTTTCCTGACTTTGGGGACTGCTGACTTGTGAGCTGATGTTATTCTCACATGACTATCTTGTCGGATGGGTTGACAATCTCCTCTTATAACATCTAAGACTGGTTCTGGGGCTCACATTTTTGATATTTTGGCTATGATGTCTGAGTGGATCCTCCCTATGTGTTTATTTGGGGTATTTGGAGGGATGATCTTTCCTTCTATATGTTTGAGAAACACTAGCTCTAATTTTATTGTTTAACTCATAAGTGCCTGTAGATTTTGCCTCTACTCCACCATAGGTTGGTCGAATATATTTCACAGATTAGGACACGCTCAGTGTTATCTTTTTTAAATTTAATTTAATTTAATGAGAATTGGTGTTTTGCCCGCATGCATGTCTATGTGAGGGTGTTGGATTCCTTGAAACGGGAGCTACAGACAGCTGTGAGCTGGCATTGCACTCTAGATGTCTGTATCCAGCCTTGGAATTTCTTTTCTGTTGATCTTATTGTCTGCTGAAGCTTTCAGCTGTGCTTCTGATTTGATTGATGGTCTATGTCACCCCAGCATTTCTGTTTGCTCTCAGAGTCTTAATCACGCTGATAATTTTTTCTCTTTGTGTCTTTAATTACCCTTCCCAATTGCTGGTCCTTTCATCCACTCTGCTAATTTTCTCATCTGTGCTCTGAATTTATCTGCTACTTTATTCATTAATTTGGGCCCTGCATGTGGTCATAGATCCTCTGTAAAGTGGGACTCTGGAATGGTTTTCAGACATTTCAGGCCCGCTTTTCCTTGATTTTGGTGGTGGTGGGCTCTTCTATTTGAAGGTGTGGTGACAGTAGATGCTTTCTCATATTTGTGTGTGTGTGTGTGTGTGTGTGTGTGTGTGTGTGTGTGTGTGTGTGTATTGAGCTTTGCACACCCTTAGGGTGGATGTTTTTCTCCTTTAGTTTTTATTTCTCATTTGTTCCCATCACTTTTGCTTTTTTATTAATCCTCTGTGAGTCTGTCTACTGTGTTGTGTTCAGCTGAACTTATGTTTCCCACTGCAGTGTGTGGGAGGGGAGGGAGAGCAACAACAGCAGATATAATGATTGACAGCTAATGATTGACAGCTAGCCCGGCTTAACCTGCAGTAGAACAATTCTGCTTTCTCTGTGGACCCAGTTAGGCCCAGAGACAGTGGCAGTGGAGAGCCTTGACTCAGGCGGTCTCTTTCTAGGTAAGCCTTTAAGCAGGACCACACCTGGTTAAGAGTGAAGACCTCATGCTCCTTTGAATCTGCATCCCCAGGCAGTGAGTTGGTAGGGAAGTTTCCTTCTCAGTCTGTTTACTCAGAGGATTTGCAGAGACTCAACCTCAGGCCCTAGGGTCCCATTTTGCTTTGTCTTCACAGCCAGTGCTGCTTAGGCACTTCCAGCCATGATGTCCTCAGAGCCTGGGCACATCCCTGCAGCTTGGCCAGTCTCCCATCTGTACACCTGAATATCATTGTGTATTTTGACTCTGTTCAGAGAAGAATTTTATAAACAGACTTTTTTATGAAAGCAATCTTGATGGATTAGTTTCTTCCAAATCATGTGTAAGTGGCTTTGTAAAGGGAATCTCCACTGTCTGTCTCTTAGACAGGGGCTTAAGTGCATCTGTGTCCACTCTGGTCTATGTGTACATCACATGGCCTCTACCTAGCATCTTGATCTGAAAAGCCAGCCTTGGAATAAGGATCCCTTTGAGAGTATAGATTTCAACTTGCAATGATAAGCATGTAAACTGAACCTGGGTAATTCAGGTTCCATTGGAATGCTGACTAGCCTTGATTAGGTCCAGCACACAGCTCAGCTGGACTGGAGCTGAGTCACTCGGTTGCTCTTTGGCTCACAGCCAGGACCTAGTTCTGCAGCACTGTATCCTGTGTCAAAGTGGTTTATAAAAGGTGAAAAATCTATAAGATCTGATGAGAAATCAGAGCATGTGTGGATGGGAACAAGAGGGGTCAGGTTGAAGCTGGGAACTGGGGGACATTTCACTGGCAATGTAGAAACCTAGTGCAATGGAAACTCCCAGAAATCTCCAAGGATGATCCTAGTGAAGACCCATAGTTATGGGGTATATGGAGTGTAAACAAGCCATCTCTGTAATCAGGCAAGGCTTTCGGTGGAGGTATTGGGACACCAATCCCACCACAAAGCCTTTGACCTACAGCTTGCCATGGATGCAAGATGTGCTGTGGTAAAGCTGGTGCAGAACTTGTGGAAGCAGTCAATTAATAATTAGTCCAGCTTGAGACCTGTGCCATAAGAGAGAGCCCACATCTGATACAGTCTGGAGAGCTAGGAGGAGAGGCTGGATTGCCCAGAAAACTAGGATAGAGCCAAATATAAACAGAAAAATGTCAATGAAAGGATTCTTAATGATGTTCTGCTGTACTTGTAGATCACTGCCTAGTGTAATCATCCGAGAGACTTCATCCAGCAACGAATAGGAACAGAGGCAGAGTCTCACAGACAAACATTAGGCAGATCTTGGAGAATCCTTTGGAAGAAGGGGAAGAAGGATTGGAGAAGCCAGAAGGGCCAAGGATACAACAAGAAAACTCAGAATCAATAAACCTGGTCTCATAGTGGCTCACAGAGACTGAACTAATGACCAGGAAGACTGCAAGGGTCTGAACTAAATCCTCTTCATGTATGTATGGTTGTGTAGGTTGGTCTTCTTGCAGAACTCTTGGGAGTGTTGACCGTCTCTGGTCTCTGACTATTTTGCCTGTTTTGGGGACCCTTTTCCTCCTGCTGGGTTACCTCCTCCAGCCTTTACATGAGAGTGGGAGTGCCTAGTCCCATTATGCTATGCTATGTTTGGTTGATATTCTTTGGAGGCCTGTTCTTTTCTGAAGGGAAATGAATGAGAAGTGGATCTGGAAGAAGCAGAGGGCATAGAAGGAGGAGAAGGGGAAATTGGTCAGGATATAATATATGAGAGAATAATAATTAAAAAAAGAATTAGAAAAAAGGTGTGTTTGATGCTTGGTCACTCAGTGATCCTATCTTATTGTTTTTACCTCTTAGAACATTTCAAGATCTATAGTTTGATTGAAGTTTTCATGTCTGTATCTCCTCACTTGTATTACTACCATTAAAAAAAACAATGCTTAAGAATATAAAAATTATCCTTCCATAAAGGCATACAAAATATTCACATAAGTGTGTGGATTTCTTAGGATCTTCACTTGGCAAGACACTTCCAATTGCTGGTCAGATTGGGTGACTTCATCATGGCATGAAAGCAGGTTTAGGCCAGCAAATTCTTGGGTTATGATATGTACAGCTGGGCACTCAGGTATAGGCTTAGCTCTCTGCACTCCATTTCAGGAGCCTTTACAAGTTGTGTGAACCACATTGGTTTTAAACAATGACGTTTTAGTTAGAAAGTAAAGTTGGAGGTAACAAGCTAAATGTCTGTACCTGGATAACTCTGATAGGTAATTGTTGAAATGATCCTTGTCCTGACAGAGTTGTGGAACAGAGTCTAAGCCAAGGTTATAATGACTGATACCCACACTCTTGTTCTGAGCTATAATATTTTATAGAAATGTCAAATAATTAAAAATGTATTGGTTTAGAGATAATCTACAAGGGTGAAAGTAAAGCCAGTATACACAGGGAGACAACATTGAGTTTTTCTCCCTTCCTCCGTTCCCTCCCTCCCTCCCTCCCTTCCTCCCTCTGTCCCTCCCTCCCTCCCTCTCTCCCTCCTTCCCTTCTTATTTTGGTTTTTGAGACAAGGTTTCTCTGTATAGCCCTGGCTGTCCTGGATTTTCCACTGTAGGCCAGACTGCCCTCAAACACACAGGGTTCTGTCTCTTTCTGCCTCTGGAGTGCTGAGATTCATGCCAGTATTTATTTTTTTAGAGCATGGTTAATTCACTCAGGGTGATTCTTTCTACCGCAAGGGTGGCATAGCTGGATCCTGTGGTGGAGCTCCTTTCAACTAACTCTGAGAATCACGCACAGATTTCCACAGTGCTTGTATCAGTTAACGCGCTGGGGAAGTTTCCTCTTCTCCCTGAATTCTTCCCCACATGGGCTTTCATTTTTTTTTTTTATTCATCTTGATCTTTCTGACTGTATTAAGTTGAAATCTAAATTTTCACTTGCATTTTACTGATGACTAGCAATTCTGGACATTAAAAATGTTTCTCAGCTATTTGTCTTTCATGTTTTGAAAACTCTCTAATTCTATACTTTTAAAAAGTTGGTTTTTGTTTTCTTTATATTTACATTTTTAGTTCTGTACAATATAAATGTCTTTCATCTAAATCACAGAAGTCATGGTTCATGTACTAATATGTTGTGTGTTTCCATGTCAGTTCCTTAACCTTGACTTTTCTACTCTCATGCTTTCAGAAATAACGAAATCCACTTCCCGAGTCTCCTCTGAGCTTATCCAGTATCCTTGTGCTCATCTGCTGATCACTGTATTCGTCTGTCTAGGCCATTCATTTTAACCTCACAACAACATGCATTTATATTTGGTTGGTCTGCCTTATCCAATCAGAACACTGAAGACTTCCTTACGATAATGTCTCCAAGAGGCCTAATTCTTGCCTTCTTCCTCCTGTCAGAAGTAATTATTGGATTCATGGGGAACTTGATGCTCTTCGTACTATACGTGTACACCTTCTTAATTCAGCCTCATCTGAAGAAGCCTGTAGATATGCTTTTCACACATCTGACCCTTGTCAATGTTTTGAGCATTGTGTTCAGGGTAATACCAGATATCATGGCATCCTTTGCAGCCAAGCTCCTTTCCCAGGACGTTGGGTGTAAGGCAGTTTTGTATGCATACAGTGTTACCAGGGGCCTCTCCATCTGTACTACTTCTCTCCTGAGTGCATTTCAAGCCATCATTATCAGTTCTAATTACTCCAAGTGGGCATGGCTTAAATCCAAGCTTGAGTCTTGGATTTTCCCCTCACTCATCTTCATCTGGATCACCAATACATTTCTCTACATTCCCATGGTTGAAAACGTAAAGGACCAAATCAACTGCACTGTCATGCGTTCTAGATACTTTCAGAAATACTGCCAGAGTAACCAGGTTCGACATCATACCACCATGTCACTTGTAACTGCAATAACAATTAGAGACATCCTGTTTGTGTTTCTCATGATGTGGACCAGCCTTTACATGGTGACCCTCCTGTTCAGACACAGCAGGAGAACACGACATGTCCACAGTTCCAGGGTCTCTTCCCAGGCCTCTTCTGAAAAGAAAGCCACACACAGCATCCTTTTGCTTGTGGGTTTCTTTGTATTTTTCTATTTCTCAAACACCTTTGTCACCTTCTATTCACTTTACAGACCTAAGAACAGCCCAGTAATGGATCTGATTGGTGGAGCTTTATCTTCAGGCTACCCAATTGTCTGTCCTTCTGTTCTGATGAACAATAGGAAAATTATTTCCAAATTCATCTCTTCCTTTTCAAACTTTGAGTGTTCCTTTTCTACAAGAGGCTGTCTTGGATAATCTGACATTCCAAACTTCCCTCTACCTTAGAGGATTCTTTATCACATCTGAACAAACTATCCTTGGTGTTCCTGGGTACCTAATATTCAGATTGTAGGAATTGACACGTGCTATATATATTTTTTTCAATTCAGGGCCTTTTATAGGCCCACGCTGGCCTCGTTACTCACTGGAGATGATTTTAGACTCTTGATCCTCTTGCTTCCACATCCAAGTACCGAAATTATAGGCATGCAGCCACCTCACCTGATTTTTTTTGGAGATGGTATGTTTTTATTTTTAAAAAGATTTATTTATTTATTATATATACAACATCCTGACTTCATGTATGCCTGCCAGAAGAGAGCACCAGATCTCCTTATAGATGGTTGTGAGCCTTCAGGTGGTTGCCGGTTATTGAACTCAGGACCTCTGGAAGAGCAGCCAGAGCTCTTAATCTCTGAGCCATCTCTCCATCCTGAGATGACATGTTTTTAATATGAGACTTTGAAGACTTCTTAGGAACAAACATACATTAATAAATTAACAATTTCCGTATGACCTTATGTTTAACTTTTATAATGAACAAATTTGATATGTATAGTATTATAATTAACTTTATATGCATATATAAATTCTTTTAAAAGTATAGAGAGTGTCCACTAGATAATGATGCTAAACTTTAAAGGGACTGAAACTTGGGGTCATTCTATGGTTTGAAATCACATTACTTATTCTAAGTGACCTGCCAACCTGCTTTGGTTTCCCCTGCTTGGTGCCATTGTTTTGATTTGTTTGTTTTGTTCTCATAAGGTTTGCCAAGGATTTTATGGGCTCTAACTTTCAAGAACCTTGTATTGCCCAAGAAAACCAATTTGGGTAATTAAATATTGTTAATAATCATAGATTATTGTGATGTGAAATAAAGCTTTCATTTTAAGAAAAATACAGCAAGTAGAAAGTTTACTACTATATGTATAATTGATCTTTTTCAGTGAAATTATTCTTCCCTGAGCAATTTTTACTTATCAACTTGTTAAACATGCCAGGAACGCTCTGGCAGTATATTAATGACAGCAAATAAATAATTGATCAAATGGCAAAAATGAGAATAAGATGATGGTACACCATATCTATCTCATAGAAAATGTGTGTCCTCCATTGTTGAGGAGAAGGTTCTATGGGAAAAACATTTGCCATGCTATTATCAGGCCCAAAGTTCAGATCCTTAGGAGTCCATGTAAATGCCTAATGGACATGGTGGCTTGCCTATTATTTCAGACTCAGAAGGGGAGACAGAGGATCCCAAGAGGAATCTAGCTAGTGAGTCTAGCCCTCTCAGTGACTTATAGGCTTGATTGGAAGACCTTTCCTCAATGTATAAGGTAGAAGAACAATGGAAAATGATTCCTCACATCAACCATGGGCCTCTACCTGCATGTGCTTTTAGGATTCAAAAGCCTGCACCATTCTATGTTAGGTGTGCCTTTCCGTGTCATGGTTGTTGTTCAAGAAGTTCTCAGGCACAAATCCAGTGCCATACCTGCCTATCTGTTGCCATGCTCTCTATTATGATGGTCATGGACTTTAACCCTGTGAAGTAGTAAGCCCTAAATAAACACTTCTTTAATAAATTGGTCATGGTGTCTTATCATAGCAATAAAACTGTAACCAAAACTTTATTCATACTTTACAGATGAGACAGAAGTTCAGTGTCTTAGGTCCATTTTTATTATTGCGATAAAATATCAGACAAGAAGCAACTTAAGGGACATAGGGTTTATTTTACCTCTCAGTTACAGAGTATACCTTATTATTGTGGAAGAAATAATAGGATGCAGATCTTGAGGCTGCTAGTCATATCACCTTCACAGTGAAGAGCAAGAAATTAATGCATAATGCTTACGCCTGATTCATCACTCTCACTATTCTTATATAGTACAGATCCCCTTCCTAGGGAATGGTGTCACCCATAGTGGGGCCATGCATTCCCACACCAGTTAACAATAAAGAATGCCCCCCCTTTCCGAGACCTGTCTATAGTCCAAATTATTCAAAACAATCTCTCACTGATTCTAGATTGTCAGGTTGTAAATGAAAGCTAATCATTACAGGCTAAGTAAGAGTCAATTATTTGCACATGGTCACATAGTAAATAAGAAGTGGAATTGATTTGATTCACGTGTGTTTGACTTCTTCAATGTATTGTTTTCTTCTAATAATAATAAAATAAAATGAGATAAAAAGAAAACTAACCCATAGAATTGAACTTTAGTATGAGGTTTCTGGCCCAGACTTTCACTCAAGGTTTAGGCCCACAGACCCACAGACCCACAGACCCACAGAGACACACAGATGCTTACAATAGTTTTAGGCTGATTGGCCTAAGGTCTAGGCATATAACTTGCTAACTCTTTACCCTTCATCTAACCCATGACTCTTATCCTGTTCAGCCATGGGGCTCGGTACCTTTTCTCAGAGCAACATAGTTGCCCTGTTTCTTCTGGCTTCTCTCTGGCTTTCTGCTTCATTCTGCCTGTTCCCAGAGTATTCTTAGTCTGGTAGCCCCACCCACACTTCCTGTCTGCTTTTGGCCAATCAGCGCTTTTTATTAAACTCATAGGCGGGAACAATTATTTACAATGGAACATCTTAATCCTCCTACATTGAACAAAACAAACAAATAAACAGAAGGAAAAGAGCCTAAAAGAAGACACAAGAAACAGAAACCTATGTCTACAAAACACTCAGGGATCCCATAAAAACACTAACCTGGAATCCACAACATCTATGTGAAGGATCTGGGGAGGAATGGAGCAGGCATGATACCTCAATCTCTGTGAGTTCTTATGAGCTTTGATCATGCTGACTTTGAGGGTGTAGACCAAAAGGACTGAGCCCGTTTCTAGGTTTGAAAACCTATCAAAACCCACCAATCCCTGGGTCTGGCTGTGGGATAATGCTCTTGTACACTGCAAAGAATTGTCATTGGTATTAGTTTAATAAAACACTGTTCGGTAGCAGGGCAGACTGGGAGAATTCTGGCAAGAGGAAGGGTGGAGTGTAGGGGCATTGTGTTGTCTCATGGTAAATAATTGTCCCACCCACTGGTTTAATGAAAAGAGCTGATTGGCCAAAGGCAGGCAGGAAGTGTAGGCGGGGCTACCAGACTAAGAAAATCTCTGAGAGCAGAAGTCCAGACAGAGCACCAGAGAGAAGCTGCAGGATGCAGAGGACAACCATGCAGCTCTAAAGAAAGGTACCGAGCCGCATGGCTGAACAAGAGACATGGGATAGCTTAAGGGTAGAGAGTTAGCAAGCTATATGCCTGGGCCTAAGGCTGATCAGCCTAAAACTATTGGAAGCATCTGTGTGTCTCTGTGGGACTGCGGGACTGCGGGACTGCGGGACTGTGGGCCTAGACTTTGAGGTTAGGCCCGAAAGTCTGGGCCAGAAACCTCATACTACAGTGGAATCAAGAGTTGTCAAGCAGAGCAGAGGAAGCAAGATTAGAATGCAGAACTGAGAAAAGGTACTAAGTCATATGGCTAAACTTAGATAACAATTATGGGTTAATTTAAGTATAAAAGCTAGTTAGTTATAAGCCTGAACGATAGGACAAACTGTTTATAATTGATATTAAGCTTCTGAGTGATTATTTTTTAAATATTTTTCTCCATTTTATTATTTTATATTTAAAAATGTCTTTTTAAAAATCTTTGTATACCTCTGTTCCTCCTCTCTTCCCTCCTCCCAATCCCTTCCAGTCAGCCTTCAGCCTTGCCCCTCCCCATTCACCCATTCCCTCCCCCAAAAGGGCAAGAAGTCCCAAGGTGAGTCAGCTCAGTGAGACACATCCACTCTAGGCAAGTCTGATTTTCTCATCTCAATATCAAGACTGTGTTAGGTGTTCCTCAGCAGGGAATGGGCTGCAAGGTGCAAGTCCACACACAGAAACACAGTCTTATCCCACCCTTTGAGGTTTCTTTAAGTGTCTTTCAACCATTAGAAATTCTTCTATTGAGAATTCCCTATTTAGCTCTGAACCACATTTTAATTGGGTTTTTGGATTTGGGGGCTCTAGTTTTTTGAGTTCTCTGTATTCTTTACAGATCAGTTCTCTATCAGATGTAGGGTTAGTGAAGAACTTTTCCCATTCTGTAGTTTGTCATTTTGTCTTATTGACTGGGTCCTTTGCCTTACAGAAGATTCTCAGTTTCAGGAGATCCCACTTATGGATTGCTGTTCTTATTGTCTGTGCAACTGGTGTTATATTTAGGAAGTGGTCACATGTGCCTGTGGCAGTGTGGTTTCTTGGTCCTGGGCAGCCAGAGGCCCAGACCCACAGACCTGCCATGCCAGACCACTTAGCTGCCTACCGCTGCTGCTCAGGCCCCCAGAAATGACTGAGACGCTTATATTAACTTTATGCTGTTTGGCCTATGGCTCAGGCACATTGCAAGCTAGCTCTTATATCTTAAATCAACCCATTTCTATTAATCTGTCTGCCACATGGCCTGTGGCTCACCTGTGTTCCTTACATGTTGCTCCTTGGGCGGCTTGCTAGATCTGCCTGACTCTGCCCTGTTTCTCCTACCTATGCTCTGATTTCTCCTCCTACTTCTTCTATGGTGCCTGTCATGGCCCAAAACAACTCCTTTATTTAAAGATTGATATTCACAGCATACAGAAAAGCATTTCAACATCATGTGCCAATGTATTGGAGGCTATTTCCCACTTTCTTTTCTATCAAGTTCAGTGTAGCTGGGTTTATGTTGAGGTCTTTGATCCACTTGGATTTGCATCCTTCTACATACTACCATCCAGTTATGCCAACACTGTTTGTTGAAGATACTATTGTTTTCCATTGTATATTTTTGGACTTTGCCAAAGTCCAGGTGTTCATAGGTATGTAGAATAATGGCTTGATCTTTAATTTGATTTCATCAACCCATCAGTCTATTTTTATTCCAGTTCCACACTGGTTTTTTTTAATTACTGTAGCTCTATAGTATAGCTTGAAGTCAGGGATGGTGATGCCTCCAGAAGTTTTATTATTTAACAGGATTTTTCTTGGCAATTCTAAGTTCATTTTTTTCTTATTCCATATGAAATTGAGTATTGTTCTTTCGAGGTCTATGAAGAATTGTGTTGGAATTTTGATGAGGATTGCTTTGAATCTGTAGGTTGCTTTTGGTAAGATTGCCATTTTTACTATGTTGCTTTTAGCTATTCAAGAACATTGGTGATCTTTCCATTTTCTGATATCTTCTTCAACTTCTTTCTTCAATGACTTAATGTTCTTGTCATACAGGTCTTTCACTTATTTGGTTAGAGTACCCAAGATATTTCTTGTCATCTACATTTATTGTGAAGGGTGATGTTTCCCTGATTTTTTTCAGCTCTTGTGTATAGGAGCATTATTGATTTTTTTTTTTTAGTTAATCTTGTAGCCTGATACATTGCTCATGGTGTTTATCAACTACAGGAGTTACCTGGTAGAACTTTGGGGGTCACTTATGTATACGATCACATCATCTGCAAATAATGACAGTTTGACTTCTTTCTTTCCAATTTGTATGTACTTGGTCTCATTTTGTTGTCTATTGCTCTAGCTAAAACTTAGAGAAGTATATTAAATAGATATGGAGAGAGTTGTCAGCCTTGTCTTGTTTCTGATTTCAGTGGTATTGCATTGAGTTTCTCTCCATTTACTTTGATGTTAGCTGTCAGCTTGCTGTATATTGCCTTTATTACATTTAGGTATTTCCCTGTATTCCTGGAGAGATCATGAATACAGGGAAATATATCATAATTGAGAGTTGGATTGTCAAAGGCTTTTTCAGCATCTAATGAGATGATCATGTAGTTTTTTTTCTTTCAGATTGCTTATATAGTGGATGACAGTGACAGTTTTTCATATGTTCCCTGTATCAGCAGGATGAAGCCTACTTGACTATGATGGATGAGTTTTTTGATTTGTTCTTTAATTCAGTTTGCCAGTATTTTGTTGGGTATTGTTGCATCAATATTCATGAGGGATATTGGTCAGTAATTTTCTTTCTTTGTTGCATCTTTGAGTGATTTGGGTATCAGGTTACTGTAGCCTCATAAAAAAAGAATTTGGCAATATTCCTTTTGCTTCTATTGTGTGGAACAATTTGAGGAGTAATGGTATTAGTTCTTCTTGGAAATTCTGGTAGAATTCTGCACTGAAGCCGTCCAGCCCTGGGCTTTTTTGGAGTGGTGGTGGAGAGTTTTAATAAGTGCTTCTCTTTCTGTAGGAGTTATAGGTCTATTTATGTCATTTATCTGATCTTGATTTAATTTTGGTAAGTAATATCTGTCCAGAAAACTGTCAGTTTCTTTTAGGTTTTCCAATTTGTGGAGTACGGATTTTTGAAGTATGACATAATAATTCTCTGGATTTCTTCATTGTCTGTTGTTATGTTCTCCCTTTTAATTTGTAATTTTTTTTAAAAAAATGAATATTTCCTCTTTGCCTTTTAGTTAGTATGGACAAGGGTCTGTGTGTCTTTTGACTTTCTTAAAAAAAAAACAAACTTTCGTTGATTCTTTGTATTGTTCTCTTTGTTTCAATTTTATTGTTTGATTATTTCTTGCCTTCTACTTATTCTGGGTGAGTTTGTTTCTATTTGTTCTAGAGCTTTCAGCTGTGCTGTTAAGTGTCTTATGTGGGATTTCTCCAAGTTTTTCATGTAGGCATCTAGTGCTATGAGTTTTCCTTTTAACACTGCTTTCATTCTGTCCTGTAAATTTGGATTTGTTGTAGTTTTACTTTTCTTAAATTCTAAGAAGTCTTTAATTTCTTTACTTCTTCTCTGACCCACAGGTGGTTTAGTTGAGAGATGTTCAGTTTCCATGAGTTTGTAGGCTTTCTGTGGTTTGTGTTGCTGTTGAACTCTAACTTTAGACCATGGTGATCTGATAGGATACAAGGGGTTATTTTCATTTTTTTTGTATCTATGCATATTTGTTTTAGGACTGTGTGGTCAGTTTTAGAGCACGTTCCATCGGGTACTGAGAAGAAGGGTTTTTTTTTGATATTTAGATGGAATGTTCTGTATGTATCTGCTAAGTTTATTTGAGTTATATATATAAAATATCTGTTAGCTCCTTTATTTGTCTGTTCAGTTCCTGTCTGGAAGACCTATCCATTGGTGAGTCTGTGGTATTGAAATGTCCCACTATTAGTGTGTAGTGTTTGATATAAGGTTTAAGCTTTAGTAATGTTTCTTTTACGTATGTGGGTTCCCTTGTGTTGGGGGCTTAAATGTTCAGCATTGAGATTTCTTCTTGGTGAATTTTTCATGGGATGAGTAAGTAATGTCCTTTCTGATCTCTTTTGGTTGAATTTGGTTTGAAGTCTATTTTGTTAGACATTAAGGTAGCCACACCAGCTTGTTTCTTGAGTCCATTTGATTGGAAAGTCTTTTCTCAACCTTTCCTCTGAGCCAGTGTCCGTCTTTGAAGTTGAGGCATGTTTCCTGTGTGCAGCAGAGTGACATGTCCTGTTTTTATATTCATTGTACTAGATATGTCTTCTTTTTTCATTTTATTATTTTATTAAAAAATGTCTTTATCTGTGTATTCCCCTGCTCCCTCTCCCTTACCTCCTTCCAATCCCTCCCAGTCAGCTTTCAGCCTTTCCCTTCCCCATCTTCCCATCCCTTCCCCCAAAAGGGCAAGAAGTCCCAACGTGGGTCAGCTCAACATGGCACATCCACTCCAGGCAAGTGCTATTTACTCATCCCAAAGTCAGTGTTGGGTTAGATATTCCTCTGCAGGAAATGGGCTCCAAGGTGGCAGCCCACACACAGGAACACAGTCTAATCCCACCCCTTGTGGCTCCACATACTGTCCATGCCAGTCAACAGTTGCCTACCCTTGGAGGGCCTAGCTCCTTTTACTGATGGTTCCCCAGTGACTGTTCTTGATTTGTGAGCTCCCTAGAGCTCCAGCTAGACATCTCTGTGGTAATTTCCCCTGCTCATACAGACTCTTCTCCCTACTCTCAGCTGGACCAGGAGCTCTGCCCAGTGCTCAGTCAGGGATCTCTGCCTCCACCTCTATTGAATTCATGGATATGTATTGTTTAAATCTGGTTTTATCGTGGAATATCTTGTTTTCTTCATTTATGGTAATTGAAAGCATTTCTGGGATGGTAATCTGGGCTGGCATCCATGGTCTCTTAGTGTCTGGATAATGTTCATCCAGGACCTTCTGGCTTTCAGAGTTTCCACTGAGAGACTGGGTATAATTCTGATAGGTCTGCTTTTGTATGTTACTTGGCCTCTTTCCTTTAGTGCTCTTAATATTCTTTATTTATTCTATATATTTGATGTCTTGATTATTATGTGGTGATGGGATTGTTTTGGTCCAGTCTATTTGGCGTTAAACTTTTTGTACCTTCATAGCCTTCATAGGCATGCCTTTTTTTTTGTTTGTTTAGGAACATTTTCCTTTATAATTTTGTTGAATATATTTTCTGTGCATTTGAAGTGGAATTCTCCTCTTTCTGTTCCTATTATTGTTAGGTTTGGTCTCAGATTTCCTGGATGTTTTGACTTAAAAATTTGGTGGACTTAACATTTTCTTTAATCCACAATCTATTTCATCTATCATATCCTCAAAGCTTGTTTCTCTCTTCCATCTCTTATGTTCTGTTAGTGATTCTTGCCTCTGCTGTTTCTACTCATTTACTTAGATTTTTCTTTTCCAGACTTCCCTCAGTTTGTGTTTTCTTTATTACCTCTATTTCAAATTGTGTGTCTTGGACTGTTTCTTTTATCTGTTTAATTTTTTTTCTTTGCTTTGTTAGATTTCTTGGGTTTCTTTAAGGAATTTATTGATTTCTCCCAAATTTTGTCTTTCTCTCCATTTTCTTAAAGGAATTTTTCATTTCCTTCTTGGGGACTTCTATCGTCTTCAAAAAGTTATTGCTAAGGTAGTTTTTCTGTGCTTCATCTGCATTGGGATGCCATGCTTTGCAGTTGTAGAACCTGCAGAACCTGGAGGTATTATATTACTCTTTGTTAGCATTTCTGGCCCATATTCCAACATGGTTTCCCTACCCTGGAAAATACCTCTCCTAAGAAACGCTATAGAAGCCTGCCTCCTGCTCAGTTCCCTGCTGCTTCCCCTCCCAAGCAGAGTAGCTACCCTCTAGTGTCTCTCCCACTAAATCTTTTGTGTGAGAGTCGTTCTGTGGTGTGACTTCATGGTATTTCATGGATCCTGAATGCCGGGACACTTTTTCCTTCAGACCTGTAGCACTTGCATCGGTGAAACTCTCCCTTTCAGGACTGCAGTACCAATTAGGAAAGCCTTTTCCCTCAGAATTGTATAGAAAGTTCTGTCTTCTTGCTGTCCTTCATCCCTTCTCGCTCTGATGCTTTTTCTCTTTTTCCACAAGGTTCTCTGAGCCCCAGGGGTGGTGGTGGTGGTGGTGGTATTTGATGGAGACATCCCCTTGGGGCTGCGTGTTCCAAGGTCTCTCTCTTTCTGCATGTCTGGCTGTGCATTGGTACTCTTCTTTCTTATTTGGACATTTAGTTAATATGCAGGAATCTGTGGCTGGGGACAACCACATCAGTATTAACATAAGACCCCAGTTGCCAGAGAGACTGAAATCCCATTCATCCTACTATAAAAAGAACATGTGCAGGCCTGTTTGTAGAGGAAGATTGGAAGCTCTTCCCAACCTGAGCATCATTCCACAAAGAAAGCATGTGCAAACCAGTTTGTATGAGAATACTGGAGGAATTTTATCACCAGGCTGCAACTAAGAAACAGAGAATTCTGGCTGTGCAAATTGTGTGTGTGTGTGTGTGTGTGTGTGTGTGTGTGTGTGTGTGTGTGTGTGTTTGGGGTACTATACAAGTGTAAATAAATGTCATATAAAGGGTCATATGCCCAGATACCCAGTGATCTGGCTATTTGGTGTTTTTTTTTGTTTGTTTTGTTTTGTATTTGTATTTGTTTTTTCTTTAAGCTCAGCTTACTAACCGACTCCCATTCTTGGGAGTGCTTTCTACTTGTTAATTTGTTATTTTCCTTTCTTTCTTTTGAGACAGGGACTCAACGCATAGCTCTGACTGGCCTGGCATGTAGTATGTGGTTTCTGGATGGGACTTTCAGGCCTAGCCTCAAGGTTTAGGCCCACAGACTCACAGACCCACAGAGACACACAGATGCTTACAATAGTTTTAGGCTGATCAGCCTAAGGCCCAGGCATATGACTTGCTAATTCTTTACCCTTATTCTAACCCATGACTCCTATCCTGTTCAGCCATGCGGCTCAGTACCTTTTCTCAGAGCAGCATAGTTGTCCTCTGCTTCTTCCAGCTTCTTTCTGGCATTCTGCTTTGTTCTTCCTGTTCCTAGAGTTCTCCTAGTCTGGTAGACCCCCCTGTACTTCCTGTCTGCCTTTGGCCAATCAGCGCTTTTTATTAAACTCATAGGCGGGGACAATTATTTACGATGGAACAACATAATCCCCCTACACTGGCACTCAAGATGTGTACCAGGCTGGCCTTGAACTCACAGTGACCCACCTGATCCTATCTCCTGAGTGCTGATACTAAAGGTATATACTACTCTGTTTTGACCTTTAATAAATTGCCTCTTTCCATGACAGTATGGATATTTTCAGTTTTTCTGAGGCCCCCTGCCATGCAGATGCTCGCAGACTTCTGTCGATGAACATGATGGCTTTCTTGGAAACCTAACCTAAAAGGCATGGTTTCTCTTTCATCCAAATTCCTTGTCCCAGCAACTGCCAAGGGTTACAGGTTTCCTGTCCTGTTTCATGTTTTGTATACCCTTCAAAATGAATAAAATTGTCATTCTCAAATGCTCTTATCAATGAGACTAAGAATTCCCAAAGGGAACCCCAGTTTCCCCAGTAATATTCATGCCTATATTCCTGCATTGGGTACCTGTTTCTCAAAGTGCCCTCATTCAGTCAGTCAGGTTGGCCCCATCATTCCCTCAGGGATCAGAGTGTCCTATTTCTTTATCACTCAGACGTGAATTTCTGCTTCTAGCCATGTTCTGATTTTCTAGTTATGGTATTCTCCAATGGCTGTAAAGGCCTGCACTACAAGAAACCCTACAGACAACACAGAAATGACTAGAAATTTCCCATAGGGCACTAATTTCCCCAAAGCATCCCTCATTTCCTCACATACTGGTTTTCCAGTGACACCCCTGCACAACTCTTAAAAAAAATCTATTATTTATGTGTTAACAGCTGATGAACCTTCACGGAATGGACCTGGACTCTCTGAATGTTCATACGACAGTCGAACAGCGTGGGCAGTTTCTGGAGCCTCTTGCAATGGGTCCAGAGTCTATCATTGGTCCATGAACTGGCTTTTTCGAAGCCCTGCTAGTGGAAAAACACCTTTTCCAGTCTTGGTGCTCGAGGGAGGGCCTCAGTCCTACCTCAACTGGGTATGCCAGACCGAATTGACTCACTTCCGGATTCCTTGCCTTTCCTGAGAAGTGAACGGGTTGGGGTGGGGGTGGGTAGAGGTGAGGGGGGAAAGGAAGAGGCTAGGGGAGGACTGGGAGAGGGAGCAGTAGTGGGTATGGGAAAAAATTTAAAAATAAAATAAAACAATTCTATTATTTATATGTATGGATGTATTGCCTGTAGGTATGTGTGTGAACCACGTGCATCTCTGGTGCTGTAGAGGCCAGAGGAGGGCATTGGATCCCCTGGGGCCCTACAAATGGTTGCGAGCCATTAAGTGCATGCTAGGAACCAAACCCTGAACCTCTGCAAGTGCAGCCAGTGCTTTTAACCACTGAGCCATGTTGGGTGCTGGCATACTCAGACCCATATACTCTGTTTCAGGCTAAAAAAGCCTGGGCAAGGTCAGTGCCCTTTTTGTTTACTTCCCTGATCTTTGTTGATGCACCTTGTGTGTATCAACACCCTGTTTTGCAATCAGTGGTTTTCCTGTTATGATGAGGAGTCTTGCACCAGTTACCAGAGAACACACTGACAGGCACAGGAACCCACGGCAGGGGAACTTAAGGGGGTATATAAGCTTGCTAAATAAAGGCTGGGGGCAGCAGCAGCAGCAACAGCAGCAGCAGCAGCAGCAGCAGCAGAAGCAGCTGATCTCCCTGGATGATGGAACTGTCTCTTGAGTGCTGATTTAACACTGACCACCCTCTCCAGGCTCGCCTCTCCAATCTCCTTATTATAGACATAGTCACAACATTTTCACTCCTTCGAAACATCCCAACTTCCCTAAAATTACTCCAGTTCCTCTTGTTTCAAGTCAATCCCTCTACAACATTCCATTCCTTCATGTTCCTCCCAGCTTTTGGTCATGGAATTCCTCTGTTGACAATCCTAACCCCTCTCGGTATCACAACTCACCTCTTTCTGCACCAGAATACTATGGAAACTGTAAACTTTGGATTTTTCCATCACAATGAGATTGCCATTGCCATAGAAACCAAAAGCGAGAGGACCAGAGCCCAGTAGCTCTCTGAACCTGAGAGTAATGTGGGCTCCGCTATTGTTTGGCTAGTAAAGGATCCCATTCCTCTACACTCCCTCCCTCGGACTAACCTCCCACAGCCTGCTTATCTGACATTTGCGCCAGAGACTCGGATTTAGCAGCAAAGTTTGGATACTGCGCATGCGCCCTATCTTCGTACGAAAGGGCAGGAGTTCAGAAGGCGGAGCGACGCTCAGCCTGATGGAAGTTGTAGTTTCCTACGTTCTACAGCAGATGACCAATGGGTGAATTGGGTGGGGACAAGGTTTCGGAAGGTAATGTCGCCACAGGAACGCTACAATGCCAGCCCTCCTAGCTGGCCGACCATTTCCTTTATATCTTTCTTAACTCGGCTTACTTTGCACCAGAAATCCTGGATACAATGGGGAACTAATTAGATTTTTTTTTTTTATCTTATTGGGAGAACAGATTGCTGGTCACCGATTGATAATTTAAGAGGTCACTGATCGAAAACAGTATGCCAATGGATGAATAGGACTCGTTGAGTAAAGAAGAAACGCAAGCAATGTTAGAATCTTCGTACACACACTTACATATCCCCACAGAATTCTGTGAAGTAAATCTTATTATTATTCCCCAAACTGAGCCAAGGAGATGGCTCAGCAGGTGAGAGCATGTGCATTCAACCTGACAAACAGGGTTGAATCCCTTGGAAGCAATAACCTACTCCTGAAAGTCATCCTCTGTCCTCCACACATGTGCTGTGGCATAGGCACACATACACAGAAAGGTAATTAGTAAACAAAAAATTAAAATATGTAACAAAGCAGTTAACCAACTGAAAGCTACACACGTGGATCCATGGATGTAAGCCCAGGCAATATGTTTCCATATTGGTAAATATGTCATAGACTTGCAGATAATGGTGTGTGTCTATGAGGAATGAGGCAGAGAAAGCAGGAGGAGGGGGTGAGGTGACTTTAGGAGAACTACTCAGGGATGGTCTTCAGTAGAAGAGTTTTGCACTGCCCCAAAGGGACTGATTTTCCTTACCAGTTGGACACTTGGAGCATACCCCAAGATTCACTGTCCTGGGTGGGAACAAGGGGTTCGAGATGGCTGAGTTGGGGGAGGTAAGGAGAGAGAGAACAATGAGAGAGATATCTTGACAGAATGAGCCATTATGGGGTTTAGGGAGAAACCTGGTGCTAAGGAAATCCACAGGAACCCACAAGGATGTCTCCAAGTATGACCCCCAGTAACGGTGGAGAGGGTGCTTGAACTAGCCTTCTGTAGTTAGATTGGTGACTATAATTGTCATCATAGAATCTACACCGAGTGACTGATGGAAGCAGATGCAGAAACCCACAGCCAAGCACTTGGCTGAGCTCCTGGAGTTCAGTGAGGAGGAGGAGGGATTATAGGAGCAAGGGTGGTGGGGAGAGACAGTTAGTGGGAGCTCATAGACTCTGGACTGACAGCTGAGGAGCTTGTATGAGACCAAACTAGGTCCTCTGAATGTGGGTAACAGTTGTGTGGCCTGATCTGTTTATGGGACCCCTGGCAATGGGACTAGGTCTTATCCTAGGTATACGATCTGACATTTTGGAGCCCAGTCTCTTTGGAGGGTTGCCTTGCTCAGCCTTGATGCAGGGGGTTGGGCTCAGTCTGGTCCTTTGTGTGCCAGACTCTGTTGACTACCCAAGGGAGGACTTAATCCTCCCCAGTGAGGAGAAGGAAGGGGAAACAGTGATTGGTATGTAAATGAAAAAAAAATAATAAAAAGAGTCAGAGTCTTCATTTGCTTTTTGCTGCTATGATAAACATCACGGACCAAAAGCGACTTGGGGGAGGAAAAGAAGGGTTTATTTGGCTTACTGGTAACTGTTTCTTCATCAAGGGAAGCCAATGCAGGGATGTTGATTACTGGCTTGCTAAGTTACTTTCTTTTCTTTGTTTTTTCTTTTCTGAGACAAGGTTTCTCTGTGTGGCTCTGGCTGTCCTGGAACTCCATCTGTAGATTAGGCAGGCTTCCAGCTCACAGAGATCTAGCTACATCTATCTCCTTAGTACTGGGATTAAAGTTGTGTACCACCATGTCTGGTTTAGGTTCCTTTCTTAAACAGGTTAGGCCCACTTGCCTAAAGATGGCAGCTCTTCTTCTGGGCTGGGCCCTTCTACATCAATTAGCAACTGAGAAAAAGGATTCACAGACAGGTCCACAAGGCAACCCGATGAAGGTTGTCTTAGTTTGCTTTCATCTGCTGTAACAAAACATCATGGTCAAAAGCAACTCAGGAAGGAAAGGGTTTATTTGGCTTATGTATTCCATTGAGGGAAGCTGGTACAGCAACGCTAAGCAGGAACCTGGAGATATGAAGCAGAAGCTGCTCCCATGTTTTCTTCTACTACCCAGGACCATCTACTGAGGGGTGGCACCACCTGCAGAGGACTGGGCCTTACCTTGTCAATTAGCAGTCAAGAAAATGTCCCACAGACTTGTCCACACACCATCTGAGAGAAGCATATTCTCAATGGAGGTTTCTCTCCCCATTTGACATTAACAAAACAAAACAAGCAGTTCTGAGGCAATTTCTTAGCTGAGATTCAGTCTTCTTGGGTATGGATTTGTCAAGTTGACAAGTATGAGGATAACTAATCTTGATTTTTCTTTTTTTCTCCTTTCAAGACAGACTATCTTATACATGCTGTCCCTAGGTCGAAAATATACTTCATTTTAATTTTTGGTTTTGGCAAAACATTTCTTTCAAGGTAAAGTTTCTTATGAAAAGAGCCACACACATTTCACTCTTTCTATGCTCTATTTCTGTTCTTAAAATTTAATTTCTCTCTGCTGTGTGTGTGTGTGTGTGTGTGTGTGTGTGTGTGGGTGTGTGTGTTTGTCCCCATGAAGGCCACAGAGGAAATCAAAAATTTTCTAGAGCTAGAGTTGTAGATGGTTGTGAGCCACCCAATGTTGTAATGGGGATTGTACTAGATCAGTGCTGTTTTGTGGATTGTGGGAAACAAGGGTATGGACAATCATCTTGCATGATCCATGACACATCAGCAATAAAAACTTATTTTTGTATGTCTAGGATGTGTTTCAGTTGTTAACACAGTGCCAGTGTGCCATAGATAGGCAACTGAAACTCAGTAAGTCCAGTTAACCTTGTGACTTCTGGGATCTCAGTATGAGCATTTGATACTAGGACTTCAAACAGGTATCTTTCTTGGCCATGAGAGGGCCTTGTCTATATGTTCCACCACACAAATGGCAGGGCAAAAGAGAAAACCACATTTAGGTATAGTTAGAGCCTTTGACGCCTTGTCTGAACCAGAGTTCTCTTTTACCTTGAAATTCTTCTATTGCTATTCTAAGTGTATCTTATAATCCAATCAGCAACAGCATCATCTTTCTCAAAGTTCTTGCTCCTCTCTGACCTTCCAAGTTCAACTCTGTGGCTCAAGTTTCCCTTTTCATATCTATATGGAAGTCTGAGCAAAATCCATTGTAAGCTAGATTTTGCAGCCCACTATTGACTTAGGTCCCTTCTGAATTGTGCACATAAAACCCCAAGTCTTTATCATTAACATCCTTTACTTCAGAAGCACCACGCTAGAAGAAACCCTAGGACCTGGATTCAGGGTCAGGCAAGAATCTAGATATTTCTGACATATTCTCTCTGTATGAATGTATGCATGTAGAGGTAAGATAATAGCTGTTGGGAGCCAGTTCTCTCCTCCCATTGTGGGTTCTGGGGATTGGATTCATATCATCAGGTTTGCAAGGCAACCATTTTAAAATTTTATTTTATTTAAAAAAACATTTAACCTGCTGAGCAATTTAATCTTTGGCATTGGATGTTCTTCATCTCACAGCTCTCTGCTCCTACTCAGTATGGGCTTCATCTTCACACTAGTCTGAGGTGCTGGTGCTGAGCAGGTCTGGAATCATCTCATTTTGGAGCATTTTAAGAGAAGGACAATCTTTCCTAGAAGTCCTGTCTTCACTTGAGAAGACTCCATTGGTTAAAAGCCCAGTTTTCAAACTAATTACTGAGAGGACTTCGGCATGGCCAAAGGTCTGGAAAGTGCTATGGTTGTCAAGTGGTTCAGGAGAGGGAGGATGAGTCATCAGCTGTCTTAGCAATGGATGAATTGTGAACCTTCCATTCATCCTAGAAGAAATTTATTGACAGAACAAGGGGATGTTGGGCCAGTTCAACTTTCCTCTGGATCTGTGTTCCCCACTCTCCCGGAAGCCATGAACTCAGCCTGGAGACCAAAATAATGCTGTTTATTCCAACCTCAAAGCACAGTCATTTAGCCAGTCCCCTTCCCTCTCAGGCAGTCTTTAGGTTGTCCTACTAGATCTTCAGAGCCATCTCCCCTGCCCCACCCTGAGAAATGGCCATGTCAGGTTATTCTACCATCTTTTCTCTTCCTATGCTGTCATGTCCTTTTAAAATTCCGTCTCCTCCCCTTACCACCCTCTTTTCTCCGGTGCTTCTTGCCCTCCCTCCTCCTGTTCCCCCCCTTTCCTTTATAAGTCTCCCCCTTCAGTCTTGTTCATTTTCCCCTGGCTTCTCCTGTTCCTATCTTGTAGTCCCCAGGGCTCTCAGTCCTACTTGTTAGTGTCCCCACACCTCCCCCTGGTCCAGCTCTGTCCCTTTTTTTGTCTTCTCCTCTTGGCTGATCCTGTCTATACCTTTCCTCATGCATTTCTTCTCCAGAGCAATGTCCTTTCAATGTGGTCTGGCCATTAGCACTTCCCACAGGTGTGGCTCCAGGATCTCAGAGACCACAGCCAGCATCCCCTAGGATATAGAGGAAGATGGCCAAGAGGAGGTCCTTAGGTGACTCGGGAGGTGATTAGAAGGGCTGGGGTGGCCCATTGGGCGTGAGCCCTGTTATCTTTGGGATCAAAGAATATGTTTCTGTCCTCCGTGTGGAGGGTAGCAGGCAGGGGTACATAGGGTCAGGGTTCCTGATATCTCCCCCAGCAATCTCTGAGTAGGTCCATGTGGAACAAGGCTGCTCCTGTGAGGAGACGTGCAGCAAAGAGGTGTCTGCAGGGCAGGCGTCTGGCAGCATGTATCGAGCAGCTACAGTGTGTCAAGGCCCCATCCAGGAAAAAGTCTGAGGTACCATCCTTAAGCGCAAAGCCTGATCCGGTCCAGTGGAAACCTCGGGTTCCGTGCTGTCTGGCGAAGGCCAGCTCCTCAGCCACTAAGTCTGCCAGCTCTGGCCCACAAGCTGCTCGGAACTTGGCTAGGGGTTCGCAGTCCACCCCCTCATCTCTGCAGGGGCGGCAAAATCTCTTTGGTTCTCCAGGGCCTTCTTCACTTCTCCCTTGTATCATCTCCCCTGCGGCCAGGGACTCGACCCTTGTAACTGCCCATTCTGGATTACCCTCCAACACAGTCCGCACAGGGGTGGTGCACGGTACACCATTCCCCTGGACAGGAAGCCTCTCCCCTGGATCCCCAAATTCCATCTGTTGTCCTCCATTCTTGGAACCCTCAGTTCGGGGCCCCCCTTCGTCTCCATTTGCTATGTCTGTAGCCCTTGCATCCTCCAAATGAACAACAACGATGTCTTCCAAGCCCCGTCTCCTTTTGACTCGAAACCTCTCACCTCTCTCCTCTGCAATCTCCGACACTTTCTGCCCCTCACTGCCCCACTGGAGTCCCCTCTGATCTCCATTCTCGGGGACCAACTCTAAGGGCTTCTCCATATGGACCTCTCTCCACTTTCTAATGTCTAGCCCCTTCTCCATGTCAAACTGAGGACCTTTCCAATCTAGAGGTTTCGGAGGACGTGCCTTCTCCTCTTGCAATTTGACATCCCTCCAGGGACTTCCTTCAAGACCTCTGGTCTTCTCAGACTCAACCTGGGTGCCTCTCCGGTCTGTGGGTCCCAGCACCCTGACCCTTCCATCCTCCACCTGGGTTCCCCTCCAGTCTCTGACCTCTGGTCCTCTCAAGTGCTCTTTTTCCAGATGGTGAGGGGACCTCCCTTCAGGTCCCCTCACCTTCTGATTCTCCAACCAGACTCCTTGACCATCTCTCAACTGTAATCCCTTCCTCTTCTCACTTTCTCTCTCAGGCCTTCCCCAGTTGCTTGTCTCTGCACCCCTCACCTTCTCTTTCTCCATCTGTGCCCTAGTCCTGGGCTCACTCTCCAGCAACACTCTGTCACCATGTGCACCCTCGGAGGCTGCCTCTCCAGTCGCATCAGCCCACTGCATGGCCACTAGGTCGCGAAGGCACTGAGCCACACTGTGTGAGGGGCTGAGGCGGCGCAGAAGTCGCCTTCGATGGCCACGCACTAGAGCACAGGCATCCAGGTCACGGGTTGCTTCATAGGCACGGAATCGTACCCACATATCATGGCGGGGTGCCCAATTATGCTCAAAGTATCTGATGAAGGCAGTTGGAGCCTGGGAACGAAGCTCAGCTAGCGCCTCGCTGTAAGCTGTATAGGATTTTGAATCTGCTAGACGGCAGAGGAGTGGCCACAGGTCTGGATCCTCCTGGCTGGCACCGCCTAACTCCTGTGCCTTACTGAAGAGCGTCTCCAGACCCTGAGCTCTACAGATCTGCACGCGCGCACAGGGCAACAGCTGGCGAACTGCTCGCAGCTGTCCTGCCACCTCGGGTCCAGCAGTGAGGCAGCGCACACGGCCTTTGACGTCCGGAGCGCTTTGCAGCAGGGAGACCAGCATAAACCTCAGCAGGCTGGGTGTGCCAGGGCGCGCCACGCAACAGGCGGTCTGGCGCGCACGTCCCGCGCTGTCCACGCACAACACTGCCATCAGGTCCAGCGCGCCCTGCAGCCCAGGTAGCCGGTCCACCAATAGGATGCGTGGGAAACGCCGAAGCAGTGCCCTGGTGCGTGATGTCAGGAGAAACACCGTCTCTACCATCGCTTGGTCCTCTACGAACACCAGCTTCACCTGCGAGTCCGGGCAGAGAGGCAAAAAAGAGGTCAGGGCACACTGTGTGTATGTGTGTGTCTGTGTGTCCGCGCACGCGCGTCCTGCCCAATTCCCAGGGCACAAGTTGCTTCTGCAGAAATGCAAATCCATTCATTCATGCATTTGCACAGAATCTTTTGGTTGGCTAGAGGCCAATAAAATGTAATAAAATCAAAATCCTGTGCTTTTGTAAACTAAAGCTCCCCTGCTGCGTTTTTGACCAGGAAACCCAGGTCAGATCTGACTCACAATATTGGAATTTTGCATGTGACTAGTCCCTGTGATACTCTTGAGTCCTAGCTGCTGTTGCTAGAGGCTGGGCTGCACCAGGAGCAGTCTAAATCTTCCTTGGACCACAGGAGCCTGTCTGGACCCACTCTGCCTCTGGTGGAGCTGAGACTTTGAACCTGCTTAGTCATGCCTTTCAGGGGGTCTCCTCGACTTTGGTTTGAGGGCCTCTAATAAGCAGCAGATTGTGGAGGCAGATCAAATGGTGTTGATCTGAGCCTCCCTGCCCACCTCATGAATTGCCATCCCTCCACACCATTCCTCTTTAACATCTGGTCCTGCTGATTTCCTCATGTAGGAACTGTTTTTTCATTCCAGCCCGAGGGAGCAGTAGTTAAAAACAAGGCTTTCTGGACCAGATTGCCAGGCTTGAGGCCTGCACCCCCTTCTTTCTGGCCCACTAGTTTCTGGCAGCTTGCTTTATACCTCCATCTTATCTTTAAAATGGCAATCGGTAGTAAATCCTGCGACTAGAGGGATAAAATGTATTAATGTGTCTTGTACAAGCCACATCATTACTAAGAAGGGGCATGTAATCTCTGAGAGTCCAAATTCACAACCCCACCCTCCATCCCAAGACAGGGTTTCATGTAGCTTAGGTTGGTCTTAAATTATGTAGCTAACGATGACCTTGAATTTCTGATCCATCTGTCTACCTTCTAAAATGCGGGATTACAGGTACATGGTTTCTATTAGGTACTGAGGGTGGAGCCTAGAGAACCAATCAAGCAAGCACTCTACCAACTGAGCTATATCACCAACCCAGATCTCTTCAGGTATTGGGCTAGTACTGGGGCTCCTTTGGCCAGTTATCAAGAAATAATCCACAGTGGTGAAACAGAATTTGAATACAATTTAATCAGAGGCAGAGGCTCCTCCACAGCCATAATCCAACCTCATCCTGCAAGATTATTTAAAAAGCACTGAATTATGTTCAGCCTTCATAAAATCTACTAAACAACTTGGGGACAGACTGAGTAAATGGGTCAGTTGGCAAAGTGAGCATGAGTACCTGATCAAATGCACAGTACCCACATAAGAAAACTGAGCACAGCTGTAACTGAAACCCCAGCACTGGGGAGCAAAGACAGGCAGATCCTAAGAGCTTAGAGACAGGTATCCTAGCTGAAAACAGCAAGTTTTCACTTCAGCATGAGATCCTGTCTCAAGGCAATGGGACAGAGATAGAGAAAGGCAGATGATGCTCTGCTCTGGCTTCTGCATTATGCTCAGGTATATGCAGCACACATACACATTTGCATAGCCACACACGCACATACACAGAGAGACAAAGACAGATTGCTACTAATAACAAGCTTGGCAGAATTCAAAGAAAGGCATTGCTTTCCTAACCCTAAAGCCACACACTTAGCACCCCAAAGTGTGTGCTTTTCCCAAGACAAAATTGCCCCGTGTAGCCTTGGCTGTCCTGGAACTTGCTCTGTAGATCTGGCTGGCCTTGAACTCACAGCAGTCTTTCTACCTCTGCTTTCTGAGTGCTGTGATTAAAGGCGTGGACTACCATGCCTGGTGAGATTCAATATAGTTTAAGAAAAACCATACAGTAAATGTATCATTGACTCAGTTATAACTCTATTACAGTATTTTCAGACATTATTAATTATTTTTGAAAATTATTTTACGTTTTTTTCCTGCATGTTTGGCTGGCTGTTAATTGTGTGTGTGTGTTGCCCTTGGAGGCCAGAAGAGGGTGTTGGATTCTCCCAGAACTGTAGTTACAGTTGTAAGCCTCTAGGAGGGTGCAGGTAATTGGACCAGGTGCTCTGAATGTGAAACCAGTGCTCCTAACCACTGACCCATCTCTCTATCCTTCATCATTTTAAATTGTCATGTGACTTAAAATATGCTCAACCCACACCTCCTATATTCAGTAGGGCAGACACAGGGAGCTGTTTATATTTCAATTTAAGCTGTGTCATTTGGTTGTAATAAACTGTTAACTGTGAGTATAAGATGCTTTCTGTGTTCTGTGACTCCTAGTGAATCACTGAACCTCAGAGTTGCCACAAAGATCTCCAACAGCATCAGAGGAGTGATTTATCCAAGTCTTGGGGCAAGTAAGTGCTGGGTCTAGGAGAAAGGTTTAGGTCTTTAGGAGTGTTGCACTGTATGTGTGGGGGAGAGACAGGGTTGGAAGTCATGTGTGGGTGACACTTAGTGGATGTGCTGACATTTGATGAAGGTGGGGGTCTATATTGTAAGCAAGTTTAGTTTTTTTACAAACATTTATGGAGCAAAATAATATGCAGAGTACTGCTCTAGGCATGGAAGGGTGTAAATAAGGTGAGGCACTGAATGTGTATATGGGACAGGCAGAAAATCTAAGAGAAATGTATTAAGTTGATGATTCTGGGTGAATGAAGTGCTTAGGAACATAAGTCATGTATTAAGCAGCTTCTCTACTAGGCATTCCGCTAAACCATTTAATAACCTCACAAAGCATGTACTGTAATTACTCACTCCCTTTTTTAGAGGGGAAACTGAGAGAGAAAGGCCAAATCCTTGCCTGGATCATTCAGAGAGTAATTGTCAGAGTAAAGAATTTGAATCCACGTGGCTTGGGCATGGATCTGGCTTTGTGCACAGTGGTGCATCTGCAGATATAGGATAACTTAAGGAACATTGTTTCAGGCGTGTGCAGGTAGTGGGTAGAAGCTAGAAACTTTAATAGAGAGACCAGAGCACTTACCACTTCCACTCATGCCTCCCTATATGCAAGTACACCTTTTCCATTTCATATGATCAGAATATTACTCTTCACTTTGTCCTGAGGGGAAAAACGAGGAAGTGACAACAATGGCTAAATAGTTAAAATGTAAAGGATCTCTTACTTTCTGGATTCTCTTTGTCTGCCCCTATCTCACTGTTGTGGAACACTGTCATTTAGGCCATCTAGGCATGAGACGGCAGCTGCTCTCTCTCTCTCTCTCTCTCTCTCTCTCTCTCTCTCTCTCTCTCTCTCTCTCTCTCACACACACACACACACACACACCACCCCTTTGTCTGAAACCTGCACAAGACTGGGCCCAGTGAAGATCCAGCAAATGGTGGGGAATGATTCAAGAGGACCAGCTCCTCCCCAAAGATGTCTAGGCTGTTATTGGTTGCATGGAGACTTTCCCCCCCAGTAATGTAGCTCCTTGTAAACTACCCAGGCTCCTGTAACCCTAAGTAAACTCACCAGTTTTCCAAGGTAGCCGTAGGTGGGACTGCTTCTTGGATATGTTGTTGGTACCCTATCTGGGGTGAATAAACACTGTTCATCTCCGGAGGAAAAGTTGACATATTCCCTAACACACATACTTAATCCTCACCAGAGAACCCTATAAAATAGTCTCTATTATCTTCATCATCTCCATTTACAGACTGGAGTTCCAAGAACCTAAGTTACCTGTCCATAATGCATTCACTATCTCACAGCTAGTAAACATCAAAGCCACAATGTACGGAAAGCTTCCAGAACATATTGATATCAATAAATTACGTTGCCAGCTTTGACTATGTCTCCTCCAAATGGCTGTGATAGAAATACTGTTAAAACTTGGGAAAGGTCTTGATGACATAGCCCTACTTTGCATCATGTCCCGGTTATTTTCCTCTTCACCGTCACAGAATACCTGCCGAGAAACAACTGAGATGACGAAGAGTTTATCTTGGCGTACAGTTGGAAGGGCTACAGTCCTTCATGGCAGCGACAGGGGTACGGACGAGTGTGATGTGGCTGGTCACTTGTGACTGCAGCCGAGAAGCACAGCTCCGACAGGAAGTTGGGCCAAGGTATAAAGACTCAAGGCTCTTCCTTTAGCAGTGCTCTATCTCACTAAGGTTCTACGACATTCCAAAACTGTGTCACAGATTAGAGACCATGGACCTATAGGGGACATTTCCTGGGCACTTAACTTCACGTACTTTGTGGGTCGGCAGCATCATGACTTGTTCTGGTCAATGAAATACAAAGAAAAAGGCCAGGCGCTGAGTTTTCTACAATAATCTCTGCTTGCATTTTGGTACTGGCAGTGTCCTACAATGGTGTATGTGTTAAAGGCTTTGCTCCTTGGAGCTTTATGGGAGGTCATAAGTTCACTGGGGTACACAGCTGAGAGATTGTGACTCCGTCTGTCCTCGGAGCTTCTCCGCTTCCTGTCTTGCCAGGGCCTTGAGCAGCTTGCTCTGCCATGTGTTCCCCACACGATGTACCACCATGCCAGAGGCCCAAAGCAATGAGGCTATTGATTCTTGACCTGAACCTTTAGAACTCTAAGCTAAATGAACCTCTTTACTTTGCAAGTTCATGGCCTTGGGCAGTTCAATATAGTGATGTAAAGCCAATGCACCCTTACTCAGAAAACTGCTGCAAAGTGAAAGAAATATATGAATACTGCTTATCTAGTCAAGGGATGAGATGACAATAAAGAACTTCTTTTCAGAATACGGCATGCTTTGTAATATAGAACTCTCTCAAAAGAACTTATAAGTGAAAGAAACTATGCAAGAGGGTGGGCAAAGCACCCCATTCTCCTCTCAATCTCTAAAGAGAAAAGTTGTCAAATGCAAAACTTACCTTGGAAACTGGAAAGCAGGGGAGGAAATTGATTGTCATCCTACCCGCAAAAACTATGAACCCTAAGTGGGCAGATGGGAAGTACTAGAAACTGATAGGACAGTCCCCTACCAGGACCAGGCAACACAGGACAGTGCCATAAGACCAGAGGAGGGCTGTTGGAAACCCTGTGTTTCTTCTCTCCCTCTAGGTTGTCACTCTTCAAAGAGACTGGAGGTTTATTCTGTAAATTGGGTAAATGGAAAAGGTTGCTGGTCTTGGGGACAGCAGGCCCACCTGAAGATGAAAGAGGAAGATTCCAAGCTCCATGCAGGGTTGGCATGCATCATGCTGACTGCCAGCTCCAGGCTCTTCCCCACATGGTTGCTAGACTCTGGCAGCCTGGCGTTCACCACTAATCAGGAGGTGGGAAGACTTTTCTCAGGGGACCCGACCAAGCCCCAGAGAAAGAAGGAAAGGTGTTGGCATTTGGCATGCTTCATACAAGGCAAGACCAACTATTTGTGTCTTAGGCATGGCAGCAAACTACTGAATTCCCAGCAGTAATTCCAGGTCATCCTTAGATACACAGCCAGTTCCAGACCAGCCTGGATTGCCGTGAGCCCTGGCCTCAAAAAACCAACCAGAAAAAAAAAAAAAGAAAAAAAAAAGAGATGCAAATGATGTGTAGAACAGAGAGCATTGTTGCATGGTGTGTGTGTATGTGTGTGTGTGTGTGTGTGTGTAGGTTTGCACACACATGCTACCCATGCAAGGAGTGTGTGGACTAATGTTAACAAAATTTTAATCAGCCATAAAGAACAATATTAGGTCATTTGTCATTACAGGGAAAGGAATGGGCTTGGAGACCATGCTAAGTCTCCAAGTCAAACTGAAAAAGAAAAGTATCTCTCAGATGTACAACCAGAAAATACCACATAATGAAAATCGGGGGGAGGGGGTGTTATTAAAAAAGAGGATTAGGAGTAGAACAGGAGGAGGATGAGAAGCTGATGGGGGGATTGGTAACTAAGGTCCAAGTACATAGTGCATGTATATTTCATGATCTCATAGCTTTGTACGTTGGGTATATGCTAATATATGTATTTTGAAAATACAGAAATATACCTGCACATGTACAGCTCTATACTATCTGATGTAAAAGCCACACTAGTGATGAAGTCCGTTTAAATTCAATTACTTAGAAATTCTAGTTCTGGGCTGGGGAAATGGCCAAGTTGTTAAAGTGTGTGGCTCTCAAATACAGCGACCTAATTTCAGATTCCTAGAACCCACATAAAAATCCAGCAGGTGTGTGTGTGTATGGGGTAAATCTCTGAAGCTCATTGGCCAGGTAGCCAGCCTAGTCAAATTATCAAGCTTCAGGATCAGTGAGAATCTCTCAGCAGGTCAAAGTGTTCATAACCAAGCCTGAGCACTAGCGTTTGATCCTCAGGACATATATGGTAGAAGGAAAGAACTGATTTCCTGCAAATTGTCATTTCACCTCTGCATGCAAGCTGTGGCATGGGTTCACCTGCAACCTGCATACCCACAAAAACAAAAAAAACCCAAAAAAAACAAAAAACCCCCAAAAAACAAACAAACAAAAAAACAAAAAACCAACAACAAAAAACCAAACAGAGTACATTTCAAAAAAATTGGATCAAGGCCAGCCTCAGGTTGTGCACCAATCCCCAACCAAACAACAACAATAAAAAATTAAAACAAACAAATCAAAACTAACCAACCAGCCAACCAACCAAAAACCCAGCTCCTCAATCACGTTAGAGCTGTTTTAAATGATCAGGAACATATGAGGGCAATGGCTACTATACTGGATAGCGGAAATAAAATTACTACCAGGACAGAAAGTTAGGGCTGAAAATGCAGCCCAGAGGTGGAATGTTTGTCTAGTGGTATTGTTCAGTGGTAGAGTGCTTGCCCAGAATGGAACAGGCTTCAAGTTCTATTCCCAGGACCACAAAAACAAACAACAGATAGCTAACAGCACCTTACAACCTTTTAACACATCTCCAGTGTCTACTTAACAATACTTTTCACTCTACTGCATTATATAACACAGCTTCCCGAGTGGTGAGTTCACGGGCATATCCTTGGGAACCCTCATTAAACAGTGGACTTACTTATGCACTTTGTTTGCTCAGTTCGGCTGAAAAACATTTAAATAGCATCTTCACATGGACCCTCTTCTTCCTAGTACTCAACTGACATCCTATCTGGGTGCTTTTGTTTTTGTCACTACAACTTTTGCAAGGCAGCCAACAGCCATACATGATTATTTAAGTTTCTATAAATTCAAGTGAACTCGGACTCTTATGGTACAGGTTACATTTCAAGTGCTCATCAGTCATGCATGTCTAGTTCCCCCCCCCCACCCCATAATGCAACACAGAATCAGGGAGTCTGCACAGGACAGAAAGTTGCTGCTGGGCAGGCTGCACTAAAGGGTGTTCTGTGGCTGCACCTTAAGCACCCTAGCAGGTGCATATTGGATAAATGGGTGAATGAATGATGTGTGTCGACAGAGTGAATGAACGACCCATGAAGTCGGTCAGTGTGGTTCTCGCCACCCAATACTGCCATCTATGAGACCCTACCTTGGCCTCCGGGTCTGTGCGGAAGAGCCCCTCAAGCACTTGCAGGGCATCCAGGACCCCGTGGTCTGGGCCCTTGCAGTGGGACAGCAGGCGGCGCACATCAGCAGGGGCCACGAACTGCTTGGAGATCTGGTTGGTGATGCGGACTGGCAGGCAGGCATTGGCCAGCAAGTGGCCCGGGCGGAAGTGGTAGGCAAACTCCCGTGGGCAGGCGGGGTGTGAGTGGGTCAGCTGGCACTCAGACACCACGAGTCGATCCCGCAAAGGGCTCAGCTTGACAGTGATGAAGGCTGGACAGCTGGGCTGGGGAGGCCTGCAGAGAAAACCACCAGCGCCTCTGTCACAACCCTCTGTGCAGTCTCACTTCTCTGTCCCCCACCTCCCACCCCCACCACGCTTTTCTCTCATTAAGGTTCAAACAAAGAAGAGTAGAGAGCTTTAAGAATACATCAGGCTGGGTGACTGGGTGAATTTGTGTATGTCTCTGTGTTCAATTTCTCTGTATGGTAATAGGGAACTGATAACAGACTTTCCACATAGTAACCTTATGTTGATAAAAAAAGAATTGGCATGCTTTGAACCCTCAAAAGAATGAACTAGTATCTACAAAACAGCATTACACATTGGTAGCAAGTCTTACACCTACCCACCCAGCTCTGTCCAGTGACCGACCACATACCCTGTTATATCACTGCCATAAATTTTTAGCAATAAAATACTTCAGGGGCTGGTGAGATGGCTCGGTGGGTAGAAGATACTGATAAACAGAATTAGATCCTCAGAACCCACATGATAAGAGAGAACAAACTGTTCTATTCTATGACTGCTATGTATTTGTGCGTGCATTCAATAAGTAAATAATGAAATAAGATCAGATACAAACACTTCAGATTGTCTTGTATCTGCTTCTGGTTTTACAATACCGTCTCCAGATGAGGCCTTAATGAATTCTCCCTTCCCTCTGTCCTCAGAAGCAATCACTACCTGCAATTATGTATTTTGCCTTGATATGCTTTCAAAACCACAAGTAATGGATGGATGGTATAGTTCTGCATTCAAACTTTGTATATTCAGTTACTCTATTCTTGTTAGAGGTAGGAATGTAACCTGCATTGAGGAACCCCAGACTAGACAGGGTAGCACAACCAGACTCCTCCTTAAATAAACCAATAAACAAAAATGGAATCTTCATGGTGCCCATCATGCAGTATCTGTCTGTCACTGATGTGTCAAAGACATTTTGAAGAACCCAGGAAGTGCCTACCTATGGAGTCCTACATCTTATGATCCCAATCAACATGACTGCCTGCATGTAGGCAGCAAGACACTGATTGACATGTACACAATAGGACTATGTAGGTATACCAGCCAGGACTAAATGTAACACCAAACAGCACTAAGAACCAGCTAACCATGATCATCTCCAATGTGGATGCACCTCAAAGAAGCCAGGAAGAGAAGAGCAACCCATCGTGGGATTCCCATCTATGCAAAATTCAATGGCAGACTAAGTACACCTCTACTGCTAGGCTAGATAGTAGTGGCTTTTTTGGAGACCTGGTACAGTTCAAGGATTTTTACAAATGCATTTTATTTTGTCAAAGTCACCATGTTGAAGATGTGTAGTGTGTATATTGTTCTATATGCGTGTTGCACTCTGGAAAGAAACCCTTTGTTTTGTAGCAGTATGGTGGGAAAATTAATACATCCCCCAACAAGTGTCCACATCCCAGTCATCAGAACTCTCCATATGTCACCTAACATTCAAGGAACTTTATGACTAAATTAAGTATCTTGAGATTAGACAGTTCTGGACTGTAGTAGTGGTAAAGGCACTAATATTGTCATCAGGATCTTTACAAGGGAAAGAAGAACGTAAAAGACTCAGAGAAAGAACCAAAGCACTTGTGTGGGTTTCAGAAGCTAGAAGAGTAGAGAATATTTGTCCTTGAGCCTCCAGGAGAGTAGCCCAGGAGGATCAAGAATTCAAAGTAATCCTCACCTACACAGCAAGCTCAGTTAGACTGGTCTACATGAGACCCTGTCTCAAACAAGAAAAAAAAAAGTTTAAGCCACCATATTCATAGCAGTTGGTTATAAAGCAGGAGACAAGAAGGTAAAGACAATGGAGACCTTCTGTGCATCCTTCAAAGACCGTTCTAGATTTTCCCAGGGTTTTCACATGCTAATGCTTCATTTCATGACTCTGATTACTATTAAGAGATTTCCCAGTTATTCGAAAAGACACCCTCTTACATACCTCTCTGTATGAGTGGTTCTCAAACTGTAGAGCAAACCCCTTTGCATGAAATCAGTTTCAAGAGTTGTGGGAGATTATGTTGTTACATTGTAAATAATTGTCCCACCCACTAGTTTAATAAAAAGCGCTGATTGGCCAAAGGCAGACAGGAAGTGTGGGTGGAACTACCAGACTAAGAAAACTCTGAGAACAGGAAGCACAGAGCAGAATGCCAGAGAGAAGCCGGAAGAAGCAGAGGACAACCATACTGCTGTGAGAAAAGGTACCGAACCCCATGGCTGAACAGGTTAAGAGTCATGGGTTAGATTAAGGGTAAAGAGTTAACAAGTGATATGCCTGGGCCTTAGACCAATCAGCCTAAAACTATCGTATACATTTGTGTCTCTGAAGGTCTGTGGGCCTAAACCTTGAGGTTAGGCCCGAAAGTCTGGGCCAGAAATCTCCTACTACAGAGAGTTACAATCAGTACTGTAAAGAATGAATGAGAATAGGAAATAAAGATCAGTATTTGGGTTTGATCCCAGCATCTTAAAAAAAAGAAATCAGTATTTTCATAATACTTAAATTTACATTTTCTTGAGAGAGGTTTCAGCAGTATTTCTCTATGTAGTGTGATCATCAGCTTTTCCCTTTTCCTGGCAGGAGGTTTTACCTATACAATAGTGCTTGGCAAACATTTGCTGCCAAGAGTCAGATAGTAGATATATTTCAAACAGATACATGTAAATATACAGAAATCAGCAGTATGGCTATATTTTAATAAAACATTATAAAAATGAGTTTGGGGTTGGAAGGAGCCCAAAAGTTTCTGATCTTTATGACCCTTGTAAAAAGTAAGGAAGTCATGATTCCTTAGTAGTCTAGTAAATGATGTCAGTAGTGGGTCCCCTAGAAATGGCCTTCCAGTATTTCCAAATTGCTCCTGAGACAGGTGTTTGTCCTCAGGATCAACAGCAGAATGAAAAATTTCTTTGACATACTTCTTTTTTTTTCCTATATGCACACTGAGGGCCCTGACAGATTAAAAAAAAAAATCTAAATAATTTGATACTTTCCCCCTTATTTAAAATAATAACATAAATTTTGGTGTTTGAGACAGAGTCATGTTGTTCAACTCATGCCTCAAACTTCGAATCTCCCTGCCTCAGTGCTGGGACCATAAAATCTCTAAGTATATAAATTATAATAAGAAAAAAACCCCATATAGGCATCACAATGCTTATCAGGCAGAAGCGACATTCAGCCACATTTGATCTACTAAAAATGGTACATTCCCAAGATTCTGCTTTGTCTATTTCCTAAGGATAGTTCACTGTCATTTGTTGGGAGGCTGGCCTGGTCTCTTTGAGTCTGGATGGCTTCTGCTTCTATATCAGGTCTTCATTCAGAGAATGTCACCTGGAAATCCATCCATCTTGCCAGAAAACACATCCTCTGTGGGGGTCCTGGCATCTCACATGACAAAATATCTATGCCTAAATGTGCCATTCTTCCTTGCATATAGTGGCAGGTAATGCCAGCACCTCTAAATGCAAGCGTGGCTAGAAATTACCCATTTGACCCATCACCTAGAGTAGCATCTGGCCCCCAAAGCAGCTCAACCAATAAATACAATGGTTCCCCCATACCTGCTAGATCTACCTACAGATCTCCCAGTCTTAAACCCAAGTTACTTGGCAAAAGAAAAACCCCAAACCATCCATATTGCAAATGTCCACACTTTCCTTGTCATGTTCCCCCAGCAGCACAGCATAGTTAAGCACATGCATGCATATACAAGCCATGTATAGGTACTTAAATTTCACAGGGAGATATGCATGGGTTATATGCAGATACTACACAATTTAATCACCTGTAGACTCTGGTATTTTGGAATCAATTCAGATAACAAAGACAACTGTACATTGACTGAATCACTGCATCACACCTAAACACCTGGCAACACATTCAGCCCCCTTTCTCATTTCATCAAAACCAGCCACCACTATACCCTGCCAGTTAGGTTGTTTAAACGTCTCTGGAGCATTCTTTTTTTTTTTTTTTTTTTCCCTATTCTACAGCCACCAACCTAACATTCTTTCCTCCTTCATAAAACATCCTTTGCCGTTTACATACATTCAATGCTTACTCCTCCTTCAGACCATATCACCAGTCTCACCTCAGGAAGTTCTTCCTGAAGACTCCAAGGCTACGGTAAATACCAACACATACAAAGGTGATGGTGTGAAGGATGGCTGTGTGGATCCTATGCTTCCCACTACATCTCAAGACCCATACATTGCACATGAGGTGCTCGGAACCATTTTCTTGACTGGATTAATGGGCTGGACCCTAGAACCAAGAGACCCATTGGGGTACTGGAACACCTGATTTCTATACTGTCACTCCATGACTGAAATACAGATGGGTGGGGCAAGATAGCATAGAAATTAGAAGTAGAAGCCTTGGAATCATGACTGTGGGATCCAAGTGCTGGCTTTGCCATAGCAGCTGGACTACTGTGGATCCTCTAACTACTCGTGCCTCAGTTTTCTCATCTGGAAACTAGGGCTGAAATACTGCCATTCTTCCAGGCTTGATGGGAGGGGTTAGTGATATGCAGTGATTAGAGAGGGGTGAGGAAACATTTAAAAAATGGTAGTCATTATTCTCAAATTTTTTTTTTTTTTAACCAAAAGCACATGGTGTTCCCTTCTTGTTTATTCTTAAATTTAAAAACAAACAACCTTTGTGTCAGGCAGGTGTGGAACTCAGAGGATAACTCGTGGGAATCATTTCTTTCCTTCTATACTTACTATCTGGATCCTTGGGATCAAGCTTAGGTGGTCAGGCTTGGTGGCAAGCACCTTACTCACTGAGCCACCTCAATGGCCTGTCAATTGTATTTCGTCTTGTGGATTTAAAAGACTGTTTCTGAAGGCTGGGATATATTGGGAAGGGTTGAGGAATACTGTCCTACACAGAAAAGTGTTAGGGAAAATGACCCTGGTGGTGGAGAGCTGGAGGTATCTGAAGGACAACTTAGGACACCGAATCTCTGCAGAATGCGATTCTCAAAATAGTCCCCAGATGCTCAGCCTCCCTCCTGGCCTCTCAACTCTGTCCTCTAGACCACAGCCCACATGGATGAGAATTCCTAAATCAGCACTATCTCTGCTCAGTCTTTCCAAACTCCTCAGCAGGAACTCTAAAGGCCTGACCTCAACCCGGACAGGCTCTCTTGGACTGTCAACCAACCCTTTGGTGGCACTCCACATTTGCCAGGAACTACCTGCGTGCATACTCTTAACATCAATCTTCTTGGCCAATCAGAAAGTTGCAAATTTTAGTCTAAAACAGCCCCAGCTCCCAGCACAGGACCTGGCTCTACACTGAACAGAGATATCTATCGGCCTGTCTCATGGCTTTCCTTGAAGTTCAGTCTCCCAGGCTGCTCTTCATAGGTGTGCAAAACCTGGGTGGTGTAAACCCTAGTCTTCTTACTTCCTTGGTTGGCTCTGGTATTTGGGGAACCAATTTTCCCATTTTACTTTGGCTTGTTTCACTGTGTCTTTCACTCTCTCTGATGGTTTCTACTAAACCTTATCTATCAAGCCTGGGTTGTTTTGTAGTGAGCTTGTCTGTCCCCTGGCTCAGTCTCTCTCCTTGTCTTAGCTAAGTGTCCTTTCTTGAATCTGTCCTGTTTGGTCTCTCTGTACTTTGGAGAGTCAGTGGGCTCCTGTTACTGATATTGGATCTGTGGGTAGGAAGCTGTCTGTCTGGTTCACCCCATGTTCCCCTCCCCCTACAGGATCACAGCTCAGGCTCACGCACCACGCTGTGGACTGGTTGGGCACACGCACATCCTTGCACACCAGTAGCACGTAGCTGTACTTGAGCACGTGGATGAGCCTGTAGAGTGGGGGTGTGTTGGCCCAGGGGCTGCGTGCCACATGTGTGGAGCTCTTCACGGAGAAGACCACCAGCCGCTGCTGGCACCACTTGTCGAAGAACCGGCTGAACTCAGCCCAAGAGAAGAAGGTTCGATCCAACAATTCCTGTTCCTCCTTCTGCACTGTGCCTGGTGGGGGTCCTGTCAGCTCCATCCTGGGGTCCTGAGTGGAAGTGAGGAGAATAACTGGACATCAGATGCATCCCCACCTGGGTTACCCCATTTTTCCCCATTCACAGACTGCCTTATTAGCTGCTTATGCCTCACACATGTCTCTGAGCAGATCGAAGTGATTTTACTGTTTGTTTTCCAGAGGGGAGTCTCCATCCCACTTTTGTGGTCCACTTGTTGCTTCCTTAGGTTTAATTGGCACTTAATTTTAATTTTACTTCCAAATGCCTTAGATGTGACCTCTAGGTACAAGCGGAATCAGTTCTAAATATTTGTCTTCAGCCTAGCTGTGGATATCTTTGTAGATGTATCTCTAGCTTCTGGCTAGGATTTCTTCCTCTTTCCAGATGTGTCTCCTACCCTGGTGATAACTTCAAGTGGCCCCATTCATCTGGAACTTCATTTTCCCACCAGTCTATCTATATTTGACTGTAACTCATATCTACCCTCATAGCTAGGCATGAGTTTCAAATCCCAGGCATGTTTTTCAAACACCTTGGCTTCTTCGCTAGATGTATCAGATATGCAGCTGTTGCCCCTGAGATATGATCAACTTTAATTGCTATATTGAACTGTGGCTTATGTTTCTCAGAGATGCTCTTATCTTCGAGTGTCCTTCCCATGTCCTGTCATGGGTCCTGAGCCTACTGGGGTGTGGTCCACTTGTGGCCAATTGAACTCAGAAGTGTCACCAACATTCATCTGTGGTCCATACTCTTCCTAAGACTTACTCTCCTCCTCGGTCACGTTGCAGTCCCTTCTTGCATTAGCTACTATTCGCAATGTGAGTCTTCGTTCTGGACTTGGCCCCTTGTACTCAGGTGGGCTTCTTCACCCCTGATGCTCCCCCCTCGTCCAGTTGAGCCTTCCCTCCCTCGCTGAGCCCCTTCTAGCTGGTTCCCACCTCCCCAGATCTCCCAGACAGTCTCACCACCGTCCCTCCCAGCCTGACCATTCTACACAGCGGTGCTTCTCCACTCCCCAAGATGTGCACCCTTCCCGCCCCCTCCCCCTCAACTCACCTACCCAACCCGGAGCAGCGTCCACCTCCCACAATGCCCCGCGCCCAAGCCCGGCCGGCCCTTGCTCCCGGGATGCCCCGCGCGGTCTCCCGCCTTTCTTCCCGCAGCGCCTAGCAAAGTGGCTTTTCATCAACCCCTTTCCTCTCCCCGCCCGTCACCCTTACGACCTCGCAGCTTCACCGGCTCATCCACAGGGAGGACAGGCTCCGGGCCACTTCCCAGCATGCTGTGCGGGACAGCGCCCCTCCCCTCCCTACTCCGTCCCATTTCCAGGCTGCCTCACGCTCCGGAGACTACAACTCCCAGCAGCCTCCTGGCGATAATGGCGGCGCGCTAGGCGCCCGAGCCCCGCCTTCGGTCGTCTCCACCTTCAACCCCGCCCGCTGAAGTCTGCGCGCGAAATCTGTCTGGCGCGAATTTAGGACGTTCGGCCGCGCTTCGCCCAGCAAGCAAGTGCCGCGTCGGGCGAGGTAACTCGAGAGGCAAGTGGGGCTGTGGGAGCGTGGCTGGGACTGGGGCTGGGAGCGGCGAGCGTCCCGAGCGCTCGTTTCCCGTGAACTTCGCCGGTTCCGGGTTTGGGCACCAGAACGAGCGTGGGGACGTCGCGGCGGCCGAGGGTGCGGGAAGAGGGCATCTAGGAGTCGGGGTGGAGGGAGAGCCGCCGCTGACTGGTGGCCGGGGGTCGCTCTAGGTTGGAAATGCCGCGTCTGCGGAGGACTGGAGGAGGCCTCGAGGGGGCGGGGCCCGGGAGAAAGGCCGGTGGTGGGCGTGGCCACTAGAATTGGCCTGGGGCTGGGAGGGAAGGTTTAAGTGTGCAAAGTTAACCCGGGACTCTGCCTGTCAATCAATATAAGATGCTAGGTGTAATGGGGCGGGATGGAGTCTTGTGGTGGGAGCAAGGTGCTGTCATTGGCCAGATCGCGTCGTGATGACTGTCTAGAACCATTTAAAAGGTTAGATAGGCTACCAGGAAGGGACACGGGTTTGAGCGTGTGTGGGTGGGACAAGACTGGAGGTCTGGAGATGAGGCCTGGAAACACTAAGGGGTTGTTGCTTAGTGTGTGTGGAGTTAAGGGTGCAGAGAGATAGCAAGAACAGGAGGAAGTTGTCAAGTTGAGGAGGGACATTTGGAAGGTGAAGCTGGCAGGTAGCCAGAGGGTTTGAGATGTAGATTAGTGATAGAGTGCTTGCTTAGCAGCATCAGACCCTGCCTGGATTCATCCTCAGTACCATAAGGTGTGTATGGGGAGGGGAGGGGGGGCGGGCATAAAGAATAGGAACTTAACTCTCAAAGAATAAAAACTTGAAAATAAAACCCTACATATTCAAAGTGAAATTTTTGTATTAGAGGGAAACAGGCAACATATGGGGAAGGAGATTAACACTACAAAATTAGCCATTTTCTGATTTTGAAATTTTATGCCTTGATAATAAATTTCAATTAAAGTTTCATATTGGTTATAAAATTGGGTGTTTTTCCAGAAGAGGAAATGTGTATTTCTGATTATATAGCTATTTTCTGGTGTGTGTGTTTCAGGAATTATGTATGTAGTGCGTATGGTAATGCACATGAGTGTGCTGGACGGAATCTACACCTCTATGTGCAGATATCGCTCCTGACCTTATTGTCTTCAGACAGGGTCTTTACTGATCCTGAAGGTCACTGTTGTGGTTAGTCTGGCTGGAAGGCTAGTTAGCTTCTGGGATCTGCCTTTCTCCACCCTACAGTGCTGGGTTTATAGGCTATACAGCCATGCCTAACTGTCCTTTTTAAAAACACACACACACACACACACACACACACACACACACACACACACACAACATGGGTGCTGGAGATTCAAGTTCATGTCATCTTGCTTGCTTTTACTGCAAGCACTCTTACCCACTGAGTTATTTATTTCTATAGCCCTTGATTGCATTTGTTCTTATATTTTCTTAAGGAGGGTCATTGTGTGTCGTGTTGTGTATGTGTGTGTGTGTGGTTCTATTTCTGCCCCAAATCTCAAGTCTTAATCTTTGCCCAGCCAATATCCTTAGTGGGTCTTTGTGTTTGTTTTTCAGGTAAAAATAATGAGGAAAAAAGAACAAGAGAGGAAAGGGGAGAATCCAGCTGCCACCATGCAGAGAAGTATTATGTAAGACTCCTGCCATGCTCCAGGCACCTTGTGTTGTGACTGTTCCTGGGAAAATGAGAACTAACATTTATTTACTCCAGATAGGGCACCAAGGATAAGCCAAAGAAATGACTCCGCTCTGATATAGCGTAGTGAACCACTGAGTTTATTGGTGAGGAAAGTTGGTGACATAAAAGCACTCCTCACTCTAAAGCCCACACCCTAGCATGGGAGATGACTCCTGAAAGCTGCATTTCTGGCTCTCCTTGTTCCTGCAGCAGACTGTTCCACTCAGGAGTTCCTCTCAGCCCACAGCAATTGTTGAGTACTTATATAAACCTTGGGGAGGGGATGCCCACAGTCTTGATTCTCCTGATTCTTGAGCTCCCTTCTCCCTGCAAGAGGATATATCTACATAATACACTCTCCAAACTCTGGGCTTTCTGCTTCAAATTTGCATTTTCTGAAAATACTTTGAGTGAGACTTCAGGTTGAAATTTCCTAGCGTGGAGTAGTCTGGAAAACGAGAAGTGGGATGTGGGAGAAAGAATAGTCACTTAGTTCATTCATTAATCTTTATTTGTAGGGTATTGGTCCCCAATGCAGTGGTTCTCAGCAGCTGTGTCTCCTGGGAACATGTGGAAATGTCTGGAGACATTTTTGGTTCTGGCACTTTAGGGGTCTGGGATTTGCTTTTGTTATCTAGCGGACAAAAGTTAGGTATGCACTAAACCTCCCTCAGTGCACAGGACAGCTTCAGTGCCAGTTCAGAAACACTATACTAATGCAAAGTGGCTTTAGGATCATGAGAGAGGAAGGTACTTGGTTTTCTTCTGGCTTGGTTAGATGTAGCAACCAAAATGTCATAGTCTTTCTCTTGTGGTCAGTTCTGTTACCTTTGATATTGTCGTTCTTAGGCTGGCTCTCCAAGGATCAGAAATCTCAGGGAAGAGACTACCTCTCTCCTTTCTGACTCAGCCGTATCTAGAGTCAAATTTTGGCTTGGGGCAGTCATGGTGGGGTACAGGTTTGCAGTGCATTGCACTAGTTGGTGAGGTCCATATGTCGTAGGTATGAGTGTAGACCACTCATGTCCTGTATTGAGAACAGACCATAGAGAGAGGGATGTATCAGAAAAAGGAGGGAATGGATACTAGCAGCCTCAGACCTGGACTTGTACTGTAGAAACCCAGGAGGCTCAAATCCCTGCTTACTCATGGGAAAAGAAACCTGGATGTGGTATTTCCTGGGATGACAGCTCTTTATTCAGATGCTTTCTGTTCTCTTATTTTCTTTTCTTGCCCTTTATTTTTATTTATTTATTTTTCTAATTTTTTTTTCAGTGTATTGAATAGAATAAAACCTAGGGTCTTTGACCATACTAGCATAGCCTTCGACCACTAAACTACATCCCTGGTGTGTGCCCCTTCCCCGTAGGGTTGTACAAAAGTAGAAGCTATCTGCATGGCTGGGGATGGGTGTCTGGATCCTCAGGTGTGGCCCAGGTGGGTGGATCATTGGTGTTATTAATGTCTCTCACCCCTTGTGCTCCTCCAGGTCATTTTTCCAACCCACAAAAGAGGGTAAAGCAAAGAAGCCTGAGAAGGAAACAGCCAACAGCATCAATGAGAAGGAGTCCTCTCCAAAGTATGTAAGGGGACTGGGCCAGGGTACATGCCTTTAGCACATGAGTAAAAATAAATGAACAAAAATTAAGAAAATTTCTACTACAGGAAAGCACTGTGACCAGTTGGCAGTGCTGCAGCAAACGCATTTACTCGCACAGTAGATGATTACTGTATCTGATGAGTGGGTACTCTTATACTGGATCCCAGGGTCTACATGGTTGCCACTGTTAGAGCTCAAGTGACTGGCACAATGCCTGACATACAATCCATACTCATTAACAGACACCTTTATCTTACCTTTAAGTAACAAAATATGAGTTACTATATACATAGATTGCTTCTAAATGTTATTATGTTCACGAGATTGTACATACATATTTACTCACAAAACAGTGCTCAAGTATTTTCTGTGTGCCAGATATAGCTCTAGTCACTCTGGGTTTTGGGATGAACCAAGTAGATATCCATTCCTCTATACTCCAGAAGTCTCTAGAACTCTTTCTGTGGTGCTGAGCATGAACCTGCTTTCTTCTTTGTAAAGAAGTTCTTTAGGATGAGTGCCTGTCACCAGGAAGTACGGAGTAGTTGGTACTCATAGTGGCCTCTGTTATGACTGTGAGTTTTCTGAGGACATTAAGCATTTGAGTGACTACAATCAGCACACATGCCCGTGTCCCTATAAGCTGGGAGCTCAGAGCTGGCATCAAGGGGACTGGGGAGAGTAAGTCTCCCTTTATGCAAGACTTTAGATTATTATGTTATTTAGAGTATTATTATTGCCTGGGTGACTGTATGTGATGCTGAAATTTAAGATAGAAGGTGTCCATTTGGATATTAGTGTCAAGCCGGTGCCTGGTCTCTGCCAAGAAATCCATTTGCTTTTTCATGACATGTTACCACCACATGGGAACTCAGGATGCCTCAGGCATGGAATGCCAAAGGGATGAAGGGAAGGATACTTAAGTGCATATAACAAAGTCAAGTGTGATGACATACAGTAATCCTAGTTCTGGTGAGCTGTAGGCAGGAGTTCAAAGTTGGTCTTCGCTACATACTGAGTTTGAAGCCAGCCTTGGCTACATGAGTCCATCTCAAAAGAAAAAAAAGTGTCCCCATACTGCCTGCCATATGCTCCACATCTCCCTCCAACCTTCTAGGGTGGCATTGAAGGAGAGGAATCGAGAGGTACCTGAAAGTGATTCTCCAATAAAGAAAGGAAGGAAGGCAGCCCAAGTCCTAAGCAGTGAAGGGGAGGAGGAAGATGAGTCTCCTGGCACCCCCAAAGTTCAGGTAGGTTTCGGCAGCCTGCTGGCTTTCTTTTCTAAATTTAATATATATATCCTTGTTGTGTGAGTAGAGTCAGAGGGCAACTTTGTGGTGTTCTCTCCTTCTACTTTCACATGAGTTTTAGGAATTGAACTCAGGTCTCTAGGCTTGTGCAGGAAGCACCTTACCCACCAAGCCATCTTGCTGACCTTTGGTCTGCCAGTTTCTTGTTCACCTATGTAGCTGAGTACAGTAGCTGTATAGGAAGACTCTGAAGACACTGTCCAGGAGACAAGCAACTCTGCTGTTGTGCCTTCAAGCAGGAGGGTTGGGTACAGGGTCCCAGTTTACCTCTCTCTGACATTTGGGGCTCGTAGCTCATAGCTTTGACACCTCCTACCTCACAATTCCTATAATTTTGTAGGTCAGGTACCTGGAATGGATTGTCTTAGTTGTGGGCAGGGCTGTTTTTCTGGATCCTCTAGGGAAGACCACTTCCATGCTTCTAGAAGCCTGTTCCCCATCTGCTAAGCCAGCCTTATGGACTCTGGACTCTTTTTGTGCTTTCTGTGGTTACATTTCCTTGTGACTCTTCTTGCATCTCTGTTAAAAAAAATATAACCACTGTGTGTGCGTGCCATGTGCATGTCACGGTGTAGTGTCACAGGATAGCATGTAAGAGTTAGCCCTCTCCTTGTACCTTGTGGGAGATACAGGGAAAACTGAAAATTCAGTCCTTAGTCTTATGACCACACTAGTTGCAGAGGATGCTGGGAAATGTAGTACTCAGGTTCATGATTGTACTAACTCCAAGGAAGGTTGTTCTTTAGTTAGGCAACCAGATATACAGCTGAAAAAAGGAAGATTCTGTTACTTTAAGAGGCAGAATTAATATTAGGGTCCATGATGGAAGGAGTCTGGGCACTGAATGTGTTTTGGCGGATTAGATGATTACCTAGATGAGAGAAGGTGGAGATGAGACTGAGGAACCAGAAATGATGGTAGACACGAGAGACTTCATTCTGCTCTGCTCTGCAGCATGGTAGCTACATGCTGCAACTGCCAGATGATGCATACGTCCTCCTTATTCTTAGAACTGTTCTTTCTGTCTCCTTTCAGAAGTCTGTGTCAGACTCCAAACAGAGTTCTCCTCCCAGCCCTGACACATGTCCTGAAAACAGTCCTTTCCTCAGCAGCTCCCCCATGGACATCTCCCCAACAGGATTCCCAAAGCGTCGCACTGGTAAGGACAGGCCAACTCCCTCCTTTCCATTGGTACTGCTCATAGTGGTCATTCTTCCAGTGACCCTGATGGTAGTACCGTGTTCCTGTGGTGGTGAGCACGGTTAACTGTCCCTCAGCTGTGACCTTTGTAGAGGTGTGGCTACTTTACCTGTGGGTTAGGTCCTCCATTCAAAGGCACAAGAGAGAAAGGGCCTTCATATGTGTACCTTGGATCTTAAACTGGCCCCTCAGTCATGCCCAAATACTGGTGCCCTGAGGCCATAAATAATTGCCAGATCTATGCTGGCCAAGAGGCCGTGCCTTAAGATCAAGGTGTAATAGTACCTGCTCTCCACTACATCTCCCCCTTTTGTCTAAGTCTGAAAGTTATAAACCTAAATATAAAACTACATACAATAGGAACAGTTATCAGGTAATGTCCAGGAGTGGGAGAGAGCAGTAACGTAAACAAGGTGAAACAACAGCCAACAAGAACATCAAGCATGAAACATACCAAATGTCCAGAACACAAAGTCATTCTGAAAGCTGTCATATCCTAAGAATCTGAATCTAGTACCTTAGCTCTTCGCTAAGGTATGAGATGGTTGTAACTTAGACTACCTAGTCTTCAACCCCATCAAAAACCTGAGTGCAAGTAAGCAACTGCCTGAAGTTTAGCAAGAGAAGACAGCAACAGTTGGCTGTCGGCACAGCCACCCAAAGTTTTTCTGCAATGTTGGGACATCCAATTTTTTGGCAATAAGCCTAGAATATCTGACAGACCATTTTCAGAAGCAGGGTATTTTGAGAGACCATCTTAATCTTGTCTTGGCAGGTTTCAGCAATCTCTTATCCTTTGTCCAGCTCACTCATCTGGATTGGATAGCATATTTACTGTCAGTAGTTGAGGCAAGAACAGTTCTTTTCCCAGCAGGCCATTCTCCACCAAGAGGAAGACAAACTCCATATGGAGTGTCTTTGATACCCAATATCATCTCGGGAAATGATTGCTGCTGCTAGGAGCAATTGTGTCTCACATCAGCCCAATTCTGATTTAACAAAATATTTAAATGTCATATTCCCTTGGTCTATGAAGTGTTTGAAGATTATGTATCCATCTGACATGTTTTTTAATATCTAGAAAAACTAATTAACATGACTATCATTATGACAAACATGAGTGACTATATAGCCTGTCAACCTAAATAACTTAAAGACCAAAACTTCATATTATAAAAATAGATATACAGTGTAAGGACAGTGACTTCAAGTTTGTGACAACATCCAAAATACCTTAAGCAGAGGTAGAAATGTATAGTGCAAATGACAATTAGGGATTTAGTCTGTTTGAGGCAATTATTCTTGCCAGTGGATCTAATATCTTCCTCATCTGAGCTTTGAAGGATGGCAACAACTGCTGAGCCCCTCAAAGACGTCAGCACAGCTCATGACAGGTCAGTTGTCCACTGATAAAGTCTTGATCTTGGCCTCAAAGATGAACCAATCAAAGACACTAAGAAGGCCCAAAGTGAACCACCTGATATGGCCAAAGTTCTGTCAGAAATACAAGGACTACATAGAGGATGGATGAGATGAATAAGACAGGGATGAAAATCTTAACTCAGCAGGAGTAGCTGGCTGGATCTTTTGAGCCTCTCTGGTGAGATTTAAAACCTGTGGCTATCTCTGACAAAATGGTTGAGGATATCCAAAGGTGCTGTGCTGAACTAGCCAAGTATGATGATTGGAAGGTGACATCAACAGCAGCTGCCATGGAAGCATATTGGAAGGAGCATCATTGTGCTCCACCGGGTCCCTCTCTCTAGGAATCTGATCCTGGTACTGTTCCGCCTGATGTAAAAGAGGCTCAAAATGCTTTGCAAGAAGCTTCCCAGCTCTCGTCAATTCTTACTGCTAAGGAATTTGTTCCACTTTATGATCACCTCCCAGGAAATAACACTCCCCCAACTATCCCAGGCTGGCTTTGCAATGGTGATCCTCCTGCCTCCACCTCCTTCAGCAAATCCTACTGGTGTGCATGCTCCACTAACTTAGGTCTGGAGTTCTGGCACACGGAACAGAGTTTGGGACATTGAGTGAAGAGAATGGAGAACATCCTAGAGAATCAGTCTGAGACAGGCTTGAAGAAGACTTGGTATGGAGAAGGGTCAGGTGAGAGGCCCACATGTGACCTGCTTTGATGACTTGTAATGTGGTGACTTGAGATGGGGAATTGTAAAGCTGTGGTGTTTTGGTTAATGGACATTGTGAAGTTAGTGCAAATGAGCATTCCTGAGCTGTCAGATCTGAGATGCTCACCAGTTCAGCCATTGCAGTCTGCAGACTTAAAACACCAAACTGCAATGCCTCTGAACCCAAGCATTTCATACAGGGTACTCCTTAGAGCTGGCTTCAGCAAGGGAAGTCTTTCCAGTGTCCCATGAGCAACTTGAGTGTGAGAATTTTCTTTTTGTTTAGAATGTTGTCGGCTTTTAAAAACCTAAACACAGATTAAGTATTCATGAGAAAAACCTGATGTCTGAATTGATGTCCACACAGCAGGTCAGATTTCGAAGACTTAGTATATTCGTTCTTTCCGTTCTTTTCATTGCTATGACAAAATACCTGCAAAAAGCATCTTAAGCTAGAAGAGTCTTATTTTGGTTCACACTTTGAGAGTGTAGTTCATAGTGATTGGGAAGTGGTGAAGCAGAGGGAGACAATACTGCTGCTCAGCTTGCTTCCTCCTTTGTTTTTATTCATCCCCTGTCCCCAGTCCAATTCAGGGTTAAAATTCACCAGGAATGCCTTCACAGGCACAGAGGTGTGCTTCGAGGAGTTCCAGATTTGGTCAAGTTATATTGAGTAGTGAAGAAATCAGTATCAGGACAGGCTAAGACCAACTGTTTGTCACAAAGGAGATTTATTTGCCTCAGAGGGACAATAATCAGGGAATAAAAGACAAAGACGGGAGATGGAGGATGAGGGAGAAGGGAACAGAGGAAGGAGGAAGGATATTTGTTTTTAACATTGTTTATTTAAAAGTTTGTTTTTTTTTTTTTTTAAGTTACCCTTCCCTCTTCTCCTCCCATCCCCCCCCCCCTTTCCCCACGAACCTTACCCCACCATCCACTCCTCAAAGAGGATGAGGGCTTCTATGGGGAGTCAGCAAAGGCTAGGATATCAGGACAGAGGACTGCCTCTGGATAGAGAGGAGACAGGTACACATAGGAAAATGGCGGCTTATAGAGGTAAAAGAGGAAACCCGTGTTAGGAAGAAGTGTTTCACTTTAATTGAGCATGTTAATTAGGTAAACCAGAGGAGGCTTTTGATTGCTGGACTTTAAAACTTTGGTAGTTGTACCTTAATAGTCAGCCTCAGGAGGAGGAAGTGGCCAAAAAGGGAATAGACCTTGGTGGCTAGCTTTAAGAATGTAATCTAACTTCTTAGCAAGGCAGAGGGAATGGGAAAGAAGGGCAAGGTCTGCCAGAGCCATGTTTGCCAAGCTTGGGCTGTCTAGAGTCTTTTCAAATAGGGACCCACACCCTTAGCATTAAAGACTGCTTATAATTTAGAGTTAAAATTGTGTTCAGATCATAATGTATAGTTAAAACTAGGTTCTCTAGTTTGCTCCCCTATCCCTTAAGTGCTAATGTTTAATATCACATATTCAGTTCTCTGAATGCTTTCCTTGGTTGAGCTGGTCACTGGGGTGCTATGGGAGCTCAGAAGTTAGTTGTCCATGGTACCTAGGGATGGTTCATAAAAGGCAAGTGAAGATTATCCCAGAGAGGAGCCACATGAGCAAAGGCCCTAGGTAGGAAACACACATGTTGGAATTCTGACTCTGTGATGTTTCTAGAGAATATAGTGTAGTTTGTAGAGCAGAGGGCCAGCTTGAGGATAGTGTGATATGACATGAGCTAGAGAATAGTGGCTGAGACATCAAGTTACTAGAACTCGTTTCCTTTCTCAAATGCAAGTAGGGAGGGACAGCAGTTAAATAACTCAATCAAGGTCACAGATTCAGAGCTTGAAGGATGAGATGTTTATTGGGGTAGTGGCTATGGAAGAGGAAGGGGATCCAGAACCTTCTAAGTTACCCAGCACTGTCTGATCTCACTGGGGCAGGCACAGATTAATGAGTGTTTAGCCACGGCGCTCCCTTTGCCTTTCCAGCTCGGAAGCAGCTCCCGAAACGGACAATTGAGGACACTGTGGAGGAGCAGAGTGAGGACAAAAACAGAGCAACCAAGAAAAGGAGGAAGGAAGAAGGTGAGGGACTGGGACCAGGATGAGAAGGGAGGGTGTGTGTGTGTGCGTGTGCGTGTGCGTGTGCGTGTGCGTGCGTGTGTGTGTGTGTGTGTGTGTGTGTGTGTAGGTATATTGTAGATCTGATATCTAAACCTTTAAGTCAGCATGTAACATTTGGGGCAGACACGGTAGCCTATGTAATCGTAAGCACTCAAGAGGCAGAGGCAGGAGGATCACTGCCAGTTTGCCATTTGGTCCACATAGCAAGACCCTGTTTCAGTAAATAGTTAAATGAATAAACATCCCATTCCCTAGTATCCCAAAGCTCATCATAAACACTTTTTTTTGTCTTAATTCAGTATTGTGTATAACTAATTTTTTTTGTAATTTTCTTTAAAAAAAATATTCTCTCATACAATACATTCTGATTGCAGGGAAGTTATTTTTTCATTGATGATGAGTTTATCCATGGATGTACTTTGAGACAACTGAAAACTTAAAATTCCCTCAGCTAGTTTTTTATTTAGTGTTCAGCAGGTGTCACTGTGTTTCCTTGGAGACTGTAGAATGTCAGACTGTTAAGAGGTTTCCCTGTCTTGACACAGTGCAGGGAAACAGCCTGGGGTGGATCCATTGATCATGGGGGCTCTCTGCAATTCAGTTACAGTCTCGGACACAGCCAGGTTCTTGGTTATGTGATAAAAAAAAAAAATTGGCCCAGTTTCCCATGGGAAGTTTGAATTATTTGGTGGAGACTTGATTTCCTATTGACAATTTGTAGTTCATAAACAATTTTACATTGGAGATTTTAGCCATTCTGAGTTATCTCGAAGTAAAAGGAGTATCTTTGTCTTAGGGAAAGTTTTAGTGTTTGTGTTGTTATCATTACCTGAGGCATAACTTTAAAGAACAGTTTGTTTAAAAAAAACATGCTGGATTACTGAATTCCATGTCAGTAACTTGTTTTTGGAGCAGGGTCTTACATAATTGTCCAGACTAAAAGTTGAATTTACTCTGTAGTCCAAGGCAGGCTTTGAATTTATGACCTTTTACCTTGAACTATTTTCTGGGTGGGAGTGCCCGTAGGCCTCACTGCCGTTTAACTTTTCTGTCTGTCACCAGAAGCACAGACCCCAACAGAAAGCCCCACAGAGGAGGTTGAAGATGTGAAACAGAAGGAAGAAGAGGAGGGGCAGCAAATAGTGCCCCCTGAACCTGTAAAGTCCCCTGGTGAGTTACTTGTGCCCCCAGCTTCAGATCCTGATTGGGGTGTCACTATGAAGGTGGATCATTGAAAACAAGGGACAGACTCTCCAGCTTGGGTTCGGTGTGAATTCTAAGATAATCATAGGTTTTGTTGTTAGTACTGGGTTTATTGTTTGCATTAGGGAAAAGAGGAAAGAGCCCTCAAACAGTGTTTTTAGACATCATAGATGGCAGTTATATACCATGAACTGAGTAGATGCTTATTAAGAGTGACATCTAAACTTAGTTATAAGATTCTATAAGGGAGTGCCCTTGGAGGCCATGGGGCAGCTTCTGTGCCCTGGTGTCCTTGAGACCCCTGCATCATTAGTGACATTTACAGGGACAGTTTTACTATATACTTGGATCTGGTTTTCTCCATGTGCAGGAAAAGTGGGACTGTTTGTTTGAATCATACTTAGATTTTAGTTATTTTTTTGTGATGCTGGTGGTGGAATGCAGAGCCTGGCACATGCTAGGCAAGTGTTTTAACACTGAGCTACACCTCAGCCCTCTCACTAGTGGGCTCTAGGCAGGTGCTCTACCATTGAAGCACACCCTCAGTTCTAGGTTTTGTTTGTTTGTTTGTCTGAGACAGGATCTTCCTATGTAGTCCAGGGTGGCCTTGTAGTTTTGTAGTCCTTTTGCCTCAGTGTCAGGCAGATGCCACCCAGCTGGGCGCTGAGATTTCTTCTCACTACCATTCCTAAGTCTTCTGGCTCTGATTTCATTAGCACTTGAGGAGTGAACATCAGGTCAGACAGTCTGCATTTACATAGCAGATAAAGATCAGAATTGCTCGACTCTCCACCTTTAGGGCACAGTAACCTTGGTATCTTAAAGTCTGAGATACCAGTTTGTATCACCACCCACCGTCTCTCCCTTCAGAGTCAGTAGCCCTGACAAAGGCAGAGAACATTCCAGTGTGTAATGCTGGTGTGAAACAGAAAGAGGATCAGAGCAAGCCTTCTGCCAGAGGTGCCAAGACACTCAGCAGCTTCTTCAGTGAGTACCTGTCCTTGTCCCTCTGGGCTGTGCAGCCAGCAGATTGGGGTTCTGTTCAGGCAGTGCTGGCTGGACAAGGCCTGGGAACTGGGGACTCTGAGGAGTAAGGACCCTCTACTCTGTCTTTTCTTGCAGGCCCCCGGAAGCCAGCAGTGAAAGCTGAAGTGAAACAAGAGTCAGGGTCTCCAAGGAAAGAAGAGACCAAGGGGTGAGTTAATGCCCAGGTCTGAGGAACGTCTAGATCGAGAACATAGTAGAAACATCTCTTTAAGAAGTGCTCTCTTAGACCCAGAGTTACCTAGTTTTATTTCTCCTTTGCCTTCATAGAGCCCTGGATCCAACAAATTATAATCCTTCTAAGAGTAACTACCATCCTATTGAAGATGCCTGCTGGAAACATGGCCAGAAGTAAGGAAGTTAGCCTTCCCGCGCTGTTCTACCTTTGTCCCTGTGCCTGTGGGAGGCTGTCACTTTAGCCTGTGTTGGAAGCATTGTCACATCTCCCCCATCTATAATTTGGGGACATGTCACCATGGGAATTGTTAGTGGATTGTCCCTATGAGGGTGTGAGGAAGCAGGATGGATACAGGATGTGATGGCCTATTCAAGCGGTTCTTGATTCTCTTTTCTTTTCCCAGGGTTCCTTTTCTTGCTGTGGCCCGGACATTTGAGAAGATAGAGGAGGTTTCAGCTCGGTAATTAATTACTCAGGTCTGGGGGCAGGTGCTCTGTGGCTCCGTTCTGAGCCTGGCATTATGTGCTGCCTCCTGCCCTGAGGTCTTTCCTCATCCCTTCTTCCCATCGTAGTCACTGTCTATTCATGGCCCAGCCTCAGAAGACTCAGCGTCATTTCATTTCTTTTGTCTTTTGAGACAGGGTCTCTATGTATCCCTGTGTAGAATCGGCTGGCCTTGAAACCACAGATATTTGCCACCTTTGCCTTCTGAGTGCTGGGATTAAAGCATGTGTCACTCGGCCTGGCTACAGCATCTTTTCTGATGGTGTATTCTCTTGATCTAAATGTGCTCAGCCTGTGCCCTAAGGCTGCATGCAGCCAGATGAACATAGACATTTCATACTTACTGTATCATGAGAACTGTCTTGATTCTAACTTGATTGCACTCTTCTGGAGCATGAACTTTGAAGATGACCTCACTTGTCAGTGTCAAAGGTTGAATGTGGCTGTGTGGGACACAAGCGTCAGCCAGATCTGCAGGGTTAGGAAACAGATTCTAGGAATAATAGGAAACGTGTCACACAGAGTGACTTCAGTCTTTACTTCCACATTTCAATGAAAGTCCAATCTTGGTTACAGTGAAGAGACCTTGCCAAGCTTCTCCTGCAGAGTTTTCCCTCCCAGTGGTGCTCCATTTCAGCGTCAGTGCTCTGTGTTGGCTCCTTTGCTCCTCTCCAAAATCCTACAGCTAGGGCTTTCTTCTGTGTGTCTAGGTGATAGACACACTATGGGGTGTATCTCATTGTACCTGTGCTAGTTTGAGCAACCTCATTTTTACTTCTCCATTTGGCTTAAGCTTTCCTGGCATATTTAAACTTTCCTTTATTTTTATATACCTTAAGCTGCCCTCAGTGCTTTGTACTTAGAAATATTCTTTGTGAATTATATGAATTTTCCATGGGTTCTAACCTCGCAGTGAGGTGACGTAGGACATGGGAAGGACCTTGAGCATCAGGATAGCAGTAACTCAGAAAGTGGCTTGTTGCAACAGCTTGGTGAGGTGGCCAAGGGGACAGTTAACATTGCTCTGCTTCATAGCTTTGTGCCTGTGGCAAGTGGCTTGACCTCCCTTTCTGAGACTCAGTTTTTCCACGAATAAAAGGGTAGAATATACATCTTTGCCTTCTATGGAGACTGCATACCAATATGACGTAGGGGAGACATTAACTTTTAGAATCTCATACATTATCTACTTGTAGATAGGCTGTAGGTGGGCTGTCCTGACCCATAATCCAAAATCAAGGGGATAAGGGTATCTGATTTGCTTTTGTTTCTTTGCTTTGCTTTTCTTTTTTTTTCTTTTTCTTTTTTTTTTTTTTTGCGGGGGTGGGATTTTTCTAGAAACCCTTCAAAAGCAGTGGAGTGTCTTTATGTATCTGGATTGGCTTCCTTTGTGTTGCTGTCTTATTCTGGTTTGGGACCATGGTCAGAACCAAGATGATCAGAATCAAGATGTGGACACAATCTGTTAGTGACAGGGATCCTTACCTTTGTTTGCTTTGTGACATTTGCCCGTTTCTGTCTTTTTTTTTTTTTTTTTTTTTTTGCCTGGGATTCCCACTTGTGGTGTTTAGTTGGCCTGTCTTTAGACATCCCCTCCATCTGTCTTGATCCTTTGTGACCTTGGTACTGCTGAAGGTTTTGGGTGGTGGGTTTCAGTTTAGATTTGTAGCATGTTTCCTCAGAATTAAGTTTCAGACAATGCTTTCTCATTGCTTATTATGTCGCTAGCCTGGTTCCCCATCACCTTGCCCCAAAACGGAATGCCTGACTTCTTCACTATGAGGCTTTTCCCTTAGCAACCTTGTGGGAACTTGCTGTTCTTTATCTTGCATTCACTCACTGTTTCACCTCTGCTGCTGCCCCATGGCGGCAGAAACAGATTGCCACGAGGCTAATTAAAACAATAGAAAGTATTTTCCCACAGTGCAGGAAGCCTGAAGTCTAAAGTCAAGGTGGTGGAAACTGTTTGGTTGGCAGCAGGCAGGTTCACTTCTCTTGAGGCTTGGGGTGAGAACCTGGCACAACTTCTCTTAGCTTCTGGGACTTAGCTATCCTTTGTATTTCTTCTTGTTCTCATTACCACCTTCTCTTTCTATGTTCTTTTCTGTGAGAGGCCCTGCTTTAGGATTCATCCTATTCCAGCATGCTTTCCTGTCTGTAGGGTGTCCCATCTGTCTAGTCCCAAAAACCCACACAGACTGATATTATTTATAAATGTTCGGCCAATAGCTCAGGCTGACTACTAGCTAACTCTTACACTTAAATTAACCCATATTTCTTATCTATGCTTTACCATGTGACTCATGGCTTGTTATTTTCTATATGTTGTGCTTTACTGGCAGCTGTCTGGCATCTCTTGGGTTTCACTGTTTTTTCCCTCAGCATCCTCCCGTCTGATCGCCCTGCCTATACTTTTTACCTGGCTATCAGCCAGCCAGCGTTTTATTAATAGTGAGCATAATCCACAGTAACTCTCTATTCTTAGTGTATCTACAAAGTTACTGTTTTAAAATATGTCACATTCTGGAGCTGAGTAGACACATACCGTACAAGCATTCTATCAACTGAACTACATCCCCAGCCTGCATGGCCTCTTCAGTTATACCACATAAGTTGGGCAAATAGGAAGCTCACAGTTTCTGTCTGTGTCACCATAACCAACATTTGACAGGCTATTATTTTTAGTGGCTGGAGTGTCCTAGAATGGATAGCCTTGGCTTGAACCTCAGCCTGATGCTTCATGACCTTGAGCAAGTCATAGACTTTCCATGCCTATTTTCTCACTTGCAAGCTGGGGATAATAATGCCACCTGTCTCAGAGGGAACACAAGGATCCATCAGCTGAATGGTGGGAAGGATTTAAAACCAACATCGTGAGGAATTGTCTGTGCATGGGTGCTGTTCTCTGCTAGTGATTACTCCATCTTCATTGCCATTTTCACAGTCACCCTTCCATAGGCTCTTCATCCCTCTCCATTCTCCTGTTCCTTCACTTCCTGGGACTACACATCCCACTGACCTTGAGATAGGTGGACACACTCTGGCTCTTTCCTCCAGGCTCAAGATGGTGGAGACACTGAGTAACCTGCTGCGCTCTGTGGTGGCCCTGTCACCTCTAGACCTGCTTCCTGTCCTATACCTCAGCCTCAACCGCCTTGGGCCACCTCAGCAGGGACTGGAGCTGGGTGTTGGTGATGGTGTCCTCCTCAAGGCAGTTGCCCAGGCCACAGGTAAAAGAGACCAGCAGGAGGGGATGCTTGGATGTTGTGAAGGAGTTGGGGTGGGTCAGGGTAGAGGAAGAGGCCAGTGGGCAGAATCCTTGACAGAAGTGGATTTTTTCATATCTGGGCAGTACAGGGTAGGGAGGCACAGTCTGTGTTGTGACGGGAACTGTGGGAAGGGAGAGAAAGGGTGAGGAGACACTGAGACACAGCCATTGAGTTGCCTTGACTGCCCGCCTGTCCATCCTGCAAGCCAATGTGACTCTGTTTTGGACCATAAACAAGGTCAAGATGCACCCCATTGCTATTTTTGAAAAGTAGAACAACAGAAACACAGTAAACAAGAGGTTGGAAACTGTTAGAGACCAACTAAGGATACAATAGGAAGCCCTGTCTGCTCCCATTAGCTTCATCCACAGGTCACAGATTCTGGGTGTGCTCACACAGCTGCTTGTCTTCCTTTGAATAGTTGTTTAGGTTTCTTAGACTGACCTGATGGGAACAGGTACTTACTAGTTGTACCAAGGAAGCAGTAGTCTGTAGGAAAGGAGAAAGCCCACAAGCCCAGATAGCTGGAGAAATGTCCAGTCAGTGATCAGTGATGGGAGACAGCTACAATGTCCTCTTCCCCCCTCTGCCTTACTGTCTCCTGTCAAGGTCGTCAGCTGGAATCCATCAAGACTGAGGTAGCTGAGAAGGGTGATGTGGGGCTGGTGGCCGAGAGCAGCCGCAGCACTCAGAGACTTATGCTGCCCCCACCTCCACTCACCACCTCCAGGGTCTTTACCAAATTCTGTGACATTGCCCGGCTCACTGGCAGTGCTGTAAGTGGATCAGGATGGCTCATCCCATCTCCCAGATGTCCCGGGACCTAAAGCAAAGCATGTGGTGGGGACCGTGTGCCTTGACTGTGGGGGCTGGGTTCTTTTCTGCTTATGTGGTTTGCAGTGTCTCGTCCTGTTCTCCTCTGGAGACCTAGCACCCAATACCATGCCGTCTGGGGGTCAGAACTCTTCTTAATGCTTGTTGGCCAAAGGGAGAGAGGCAAAGAGCTAGTTCATTGTCATTGTTCTCAGAGCAAGCGGCCACAACAGGTGGTGCTTTTCCAAAGCTGAAAACTGTTGTGTTCCTCCTCTTATGGTGCCTTCCTTGTCCTCCACTTTGTTCAGTCAATGGCCAAGAAGGTGGACATCATCAAGGGCCTTTTTGTTGCCTGCCGCCACTCTGAAGCCCGGTTCATTGCCAGGTAAACATGTGGCTCATGAGAATGGGGAGGCGCATGGATGGGCCTACGTGGCTCTAGACACTGTTAACCCGCTTGCCTTCTGAAGAGAAAAGTACCAACATGACCCAGTTCTGACTTGGCGCAGGAAGCCCTGCTAGTTCCTTTTGCATTAGTTTATGGTTTGGAGGGTTTGGGTCTGTCATGGTGGACAAGGCATGATAGGATTTGTGGGAGCAGAGTAAGACTAGAACCAAGGCATATATCCTCCCCTGCACAGATCTGGTGACTTGCTTTCATCAACTAGGCTCTGTTTCCTGAAACTTCCATAGGCTTCTAAAAAAAAGTGCCACCAGTTGTGGGCAAGCATATAAAAATGAGCTTGAGGGGACATTTCCTACCAAGCCATAATAACTTCCTTCCATGGGCTAACTCCCCTCCATTGGTGATCTGCCTAGAGAAGGATTCTGGAGCTCAAGGGTAAATTCTGTGGTTGATTACTTATGTCTGCCTTGGCCTGAGTTGAGCAATTTTTTAGGTGTTCTGTCCCTTACTTATGACTTGATGCTGTCAGTTCTCCCAGCCACTCTGCACTTGATAGAGGTAGAGGTGCAGGCTGTTTTGCTATCCGTTTAGTGACTGGCTGAAAGCACAGCCTAGGCTTGGTCAGGTTCTTGACTCTGGCACCTGCTAGCAGAGTCTTGTTTTGATTCATCTTTTGCCTGTCACTTGTTCTCCTCAAGCCTGTACCCCTCACCTGCGAGGTTCCTGCTTCTGTCTCCCAGGAACCATTCCTGCCTGGCCCCATTTCCTTCTTATTTAGGGCTTAGGTGATATCTTGGGCTCTTTTGAGGCTATGAAGACTGGGCATTGAAGAGGTTCCATAAAAAGGTGGAGATAAACGAGACAGGAGCAGACAAAGTGTGGAGGGCAGGACTGGAGAGTGGCCAGCCCCCTTACCCCTGCTGCTCTCTCCTCAGGTCCCTAAGTGGACGTCTGCGCCTTGGGCTGGCTGAGCAGTCAGTCTTGGCTGCGCTGGCTCAGGCTGTAAGCCTCACACCCCCTGGCCAAGGTGAGTAGGTCTGGCCTATTTTTATGCCATCGTGTGCTACCAGGGGCATCCCTTCTCCATAGGTTGCCCCATTCTCCTCTGCAAATGTTCTTGGACAGCCTACCTCATTCCTTTCCCTGTTAACATGCCATACACTGCCCTCTGTGACCCTGGGCCCTTGAATAGCTGAGGGATCATGTTCATAACTAAACCACTGGTGGTTATTTTCATAGAATTTCCTCCAGCCATTGTGGATTCTTGTAAGGGCAAGACAGCAGAGGCCAGAAAGATGTGGTTGGAAGAACAAAGCATGATCTTGAAGCAGACCTTCTGGTAAGATGCAGGGATGGGGCAGAGTGATGGCCAATATGTGAGTGACTGACATGACTGTATTCAAGACAGGGATGATGCTGGGTTGTGAGCTGTGAGAGGTAGACACTGACAGCCCGTGGGGCTGCAGACACAAGATGCCCAGAGTTTGTCCGAAGCCCTAAGAGACATGAAGGAACTTTGGTTAGCAGCTGACCTAGGACCTTTGACTTGATGACCGTGCTAGAGGAAAGAGGGCACTGAGCAGTTCCACAGTCATTACTCTCTGAACGTGAGCAAGTGATCATGGAGGAGACAATCAGCATGCTGTGTGGTGGCTGAGAGTAAGATACACAGTGATGAGGATGTGGTCACAGAGTTACAGAAGAGCCCAGGCCTGGCATGAGCTGAGGGATCTCTGTATTTGCACTTGTATGTAGACAGAGTTTTTAGGTTCTAGAAAGAACTTCCATGGGCTGGGTGTGGTGGTATACACCTGAAATCTTAGTACTCACTTGGGATCTCAGGTTATAGGCCAACTTGGGGTATATGGCAAGATCCTGTCTTAAAATCACGGAGTGGGGATGTGGCTTAGTTTAGTGCTTGCCTAGAATTCACCAGTGAGGGGCTAAGAGCATGGCTCAGTGATATATGCTTGATTAGAATCTACTACCTAGAATCCAGCAATATCTTTCTAGACACAACCTGGTCTGAGTTGGGGGTATGGCCCAGCAACAAAATTTCCTTCATATGCCTAAGGCCCTGGACTTTGCCCCCTTTCTCAGCACCATGGAAGAAAACAAAAGACCTTGTCATCTTGTTCTCTTCTCTCCAACCCCTCCTTAGTGAGGTGCCTGACCTGGATCGGATTATCCCTGTGCTGCTGGAACATGGCCTGGAACATCTCCCAGAGCACTGCAGCCTGAGCCCAGGTACCACGCCATGGACCCTCAAGGCAGGGCAGCTATGTGAGCAGCTGCATCCAGTCAGCTTCTCAATACTTGGTCCCTTTGCTGAGACCTTTTCCTTTTTCTCTGAGCTTGCCCTTCTGAGCTGAACAGAGCACGGCCTGTAGCAGCCAAGATTCCCTAGAAGACAGTGGCTTGGCCGAAGGAGAATCTGTCGTGTGCACATGTTCAGAGTATCTACATGGCAGACAGCCATGGCATCATGTAGCTGTGCTTTAGTGGTCATCCAAGGACCTGGGTTCTTTCTATCTTGTCTCTCCATTATCTTGAAGCTGTCACTCTACCTATGTGATCAGGGAAAGAGAGGGGTAATCATGTTGCTTGTAAAGGATGTGAGTGATGTGATCATATAATGCTCCTTATACCTTTATATACCGGTAAGGAGGCTGGTATGGGGACTCAAGTGTCTCTTCTGAAATGTGGGTGGTCGTCTCCTTTACATGATAGTAAGAGAAGAGAGTAGTAGGTCCTGGGGACATTGGTAGTCTTTGCCTCTTCCTCTAATAACTTGATTGATCACCTCCTAATTTGCTCTCTTCCCTCCCAGGGGTCCCTCTCAAACCAATGCTAGCCCATCCCACTCGGGGTGTCAGCGAGGTGCTGAAACGCTTTGAGGAGGTGGACTTCACTTGCGAATATAAATACGATGGGCAGCGGGCACAGGTATGGGTTGAGCATAGCCCTCTATGAGGAGGAGGAAGGTACTCAGTGCAGGCCCTGAACGGCACAGTCCTATCTGGCTTTAGTCTACCCTGTGTTCAGTGAGTGCAGTACTCTTCACGTCCAGCTTATGGCAAAATGGGGTTGCTAGAAATTCTGACTTACAGAAGGGTTATCAGGACATGCTGATTCCCCTGGTGCTTGGGAAATACTATATGAGTTATGGTTGCCATTCTGGGAGGCCCTTGTGGGACTCAGTGTAGTGACAGATGTGTGTCTTATGGGACCAAGGCATTGGTGCTGATGACGTGTGCTATGAATTTTCTGTCTTGGTGGGATTTGGGACATGAGGAAGGGATAGCACACAATGTGAGTAGACCTGGGCCTTTGACGCAGTCACAGCAGTGAATCTTCAGAATAATACTGAGAAGACAGTCAGAAAACAGTTTATAATAGTGGTCATGATTAGGAACATATATATATATATATATATATATATATATATGTTAAAGATATGCATGTGAGATGGCATCTATATAACCCTGCTTAAGCCCTGTGACCAGACAGTATTTAAACAACTAAGCCAATAGTGGAATCCAGAATGGTTCAGTTGTAGCACAACTTATTCAGACAGGTCTGTGTTTCATTCAGCAAGGTGGATGAGCTTTCAGAGACATGGAGGTGGAGAAGCAGAAATGATGACAGGCGCCAGGCTGGTGAAATGACTCCTCAGTAGGCAAGATGCTTTACCAGACCTGATGAGGTTCATTTGACCACCTTACTTGATTCCTAGGACCCAATGGAGGGGAAAGAACTAATTTCCTCAGCTTGTCCTTTGACCTCTACACTCAATAGTATAAATTTTGTGTGTGTGTGTGAGTGTACATGTGTATGCATGTACACACATTATATAAAGGTTAAGACAAACATGCCAGATGCCACACACAGGTTGTAGGTCCCAGGAAATTTAAGATGATTTTCTCAGATCTATGTAGCAGTTGTTGAGCTTCCTAAATTTTACGAGTGAAGATAGGGTCTGAAGACAGTGTCACAGTGACAGGAAGGGCTTTCCTGACTTCCTCTCCCTTCCCCTGTGATGGTAGATCCATGTTTTGGAAGGTGGAGAGGTAAAGATCTTCAGCAGAAACCAGGAAGACAACACAGGAAAGTACCCTGATATCATCAGCCGCATCCCCAAGGTGAGTGTCTGCCTGTTGGGCTGTGGTACAGCGCTCTGGACCAACCTGGTCCAATTGGTGGGGCTTATTTCTGCAGTCTGCTGTCCTTGCTGGCTAGCTAGCTTGTCATCCTATTTTTCTCTGCTTGCACCTTTCACACTTTGAAACAGAAGCAAAGGAAAGGGGGTCCAGCCTATGTCTTACCTAGCTCATGGGGACCTTAATGCTTTCTTAGACCCTTCCTTCCCCCACTGGCTTCAACTTGTGGACATTGTCTAGCACAGGTTCCCATAAATGTCCTTAGTAGAATCCTAGATTGCTCTGGAGCCAGTCCATAGTGAGGCTAAGAGAGGACCTAAAGGGCACTGGCCTGGGAGCAGCTGGAGCTTTACAATAGCTCAGAGGCAGAACAGGGCTGGGCCTCAGGAACTGAACCCAGGTCCTCCGCAAGAACATGAAATGCTCTGAACCACTGAGAACATTTTGGTTTTGCTGTCTTGGAAGTATCTTTATGCAGCATGTTTTCTGTGCTCATTCACTTAGCAAATGATGATTAGGCATCTGGCATGTGCTGTAGCCTATAGTAGCACAGCCAGGGCTTGCTGCCTTCATTAGAGGGAACACTGTAGACTCTGAAGAAAGGTCTAGTGCCTGTCCCCTGAATAAGAACCATAACTGAGTGGAACTGGGAATCGGAAAACAACAATGGCTAGATCTACCAGTGAGAAACTGGTGATGTGGCTTAGTAGTAGAGCACTTACCTTGAGTCTACCAATGAAAGGCTGAAGGTATGGCTCAGTGGTAGAATACTTGGTTTGTAGTGCCCAAGGCCCTATGTTCAGGCTGTAGCACTGAGTGAGGGAAAAGTAGATTTGAATTGAACTTTCTTGAATTGTCAAGAAAGCAGTGTCTTAAACAAACAGCTAGCTCTGGGATGCAACATGAAAGGCAGCCCGTGGTATTGTATCAGTGTTTATATGAGGAAAAGGCTTCCCAGGGAAGGCAAAGCACAGCTAAGGGGGTAGGGAGGAAGGCATGCATTACATAGGGAATAGCATGTACAAAGACCCAGTGCTGTGAGATACCTGCCCCTTAGAGACATAGACCAGCTGATGTGCTGAAGTAAAGAGAGGACTGGGGGCTGATGAAGAGTTCTCCAGTCCTCCAAGGAAGTGACATACTGTTTGTATCAGCAAGCATAGCAGTAATAATCAGGGTTTGTTGCAGTCACTTTGGTTGCTGGCTAGAGATGCTATTGCAGGGGTCAGTGCAGGATAAGAGACCAGCAGTTGGGGTGGCTGAGGCAAGGTGTAATAAGGTGAAGGCTCAGAGACCTCAGAGGGGAAGTTGAATGTAGTCAAAAGGAAGAAGGAAATTTCTCTGTGGGTGTTGCTACAAAGTCTGGTCCATTGTAACAAATGCCAAATCACCAGGAAAGCTTTCGACCCTTGGTGAGGACGCAGGAGGATCAATGTTCTTGTGTCTTGCTGAGGTCAGTTGTGGTTCATGAGCACACTGGAGGGGAAAGAAATTCATTGGCCTGCTCTGTCTTTTGACCTCTACCCTCACTTTGTAGATTAAACTCCCGTCAGTCACATCTTTCATCCTGGATACTGAGGCTGTGGCCTGGGACCGGGAAAAGAAGCAGATCCAGCCATTCCAAGTGCTCACCACACGAAAGCGCAAGGTAGCATCAGCCCATCAACTTCCTTTGCAGTCTCCTTCTTCCCAGTCCCGACTTTGGGTTTTGCCTGGCCCCGCAAAGGGCGGAGTGAATCTGAGTGTGGATCTTCTAGCTTTAACAGAGTGGCTACCATAGTTCCAGCCATCCATTCTCACCCTAGTATCCCAGTTAGGAAAGATGGAAGGGTTCTTTTCCTGTATTTATCATTTCACTATGAAAGGCTGTTAGGGAAGCCGTATATCCTGTACCTCAGCTGGCTTTCCTTTATATCTAGTTGGCTAGTGCTGTGGCATTTTTGCCATCATTAGCTGCAAGGGAGGCTGAAAAGCAAGTCACACAGTGAAGGAGGATCCATTCAGGGCTCATGCCTTCATCATTGCTGCCTTCGTCAGCTCAGAGAGGAGTGATAGGGCAGAGAAGATCACCTTCCTTTCCCTCATGCCTTGTCTTTATTCTGTCCCAACTAGGAAGTTGATGCATCGGAGATACAGGTGCAGGTGTGTCTGTATGCATTTGATCTCATCTACCTCAACGGAGAGGTGAGTTCTGCTCTGTGACATGTGGCCACACATAGAGGCCAGTTGGAGTTGTTAAGTGTTAGAGCACAGCTCGGATGGAAAGGTAGCCCAAGAGTACTGAGTGTTACAGCTCAGATGGAAGCGTTTTCTGGCAATTGGGAGGCAAAGAATATCACAGGTCACAGCAAGCGTAGCAGCTTACAGCCTGCTCCAGGCTCCAGTTTCTCCAATGTAACAGCTGTGCTCAGACAGGGAAGATTTTTCCCCAGAGAAGTTGCTACAGTTTTGCTCTGAGAAACTATTCTGCTGGGTAGGTTTCCCCAGTGAAAGTGTTAGATCCTTGCTCTGCTCTGCCCAGGTTCTGTCTCTCTGCTCTGTCAAAAGAAGGTCTTACCCAAGCCTCATTCAATATATTTATTGGGAGGGAAGAATCTAGAGTGGCTGCCTCTGCCAGGGTAGAAAGTGGCAGCAGCAAACTGAACAGGCACAAGGCTTATTATATACAGCTTTGTGGTGGGATTTAGGTGTCAACTAATAAGGTCTGAAGATGTTTATCTAGGGTCTCGGGCTCTTGAAGGGGGAGTGGGCGACCCTATTTATAAAAGGCTGGTTGAGTTAAGATGTAAGAGCAACATAAAGTTAATATAAGTGTTTGAGTCATTTTTGGGGCCGGATCAGCTGCGGATGGCTAAGCTAAGGGGTCTGACTCTACAAGTCTGTGAGTCTAGACCCCCTGCTGCTCCAAAACCAAAAAACCTAATTACAACACAGCTTCTTTGGGGTGGAGTTTTTCCAGGGAGGAGATTTTCAGGGTGGTAATTTGACAGATTTCAGTCCTTGAGGTCAGATTGGCTAGATCCTATTCTCGGGGATTGCTTGGTTTTCTGCTCAGTTGGTCAGGGGCAGATTTGGCTCTGGTTTTAAGGCCAAAGTGTTTATTTTACTAGCTCTTTTTGGCTTTTTTTGGCTCTAATTTCAGGGCCAGGACATAACTTGTTTTACTGGCTCTGAATCTAGAGACAAAATGTGTTACTTTTGGCACTGCTTTCAGAGTCAGGATATATTTCTTTGGCTCTGGTTTCAGGACCAGGGTGGGTTTCTTTGGCTGCCCCTTTTAGCCTATGAGAGTGAGCTTGGAGCTGTCTCTGGTTGCTGTTTCTTATTCTGCTTCATCACTGAGCCAGGATTTCATACTGAGGCAGTGGCTTTCTAATGTGGGCTCAGTAGGTCAGAGGCCCCAGACCGCTTAGAGACAGGGTGATTTTTGAGGACTTTTTAAGTGGTTTTACATCTGTATGAAATATTTTCCTCCCTAATTTTAGAGCAATGGAAAAGCCAATCTCTGTTCTGTTGAACCAAAGGGTCTACACACTATCAATAATAAGTCAGTAAGCTGTCGTTTTCACAATTTTTAAATAGATGTGTGTTTTATAAAATACACTGGTTGGAGGTGTGTAGGTATAGTACTGTAGAAGAGTACCTGCCTTCTATATATACCTGGTTTGCTCAAATCACTGAGCTCCATTTATAGAACACAAAAAAGGGGGAAAATCATTGCTATTTGAGCATATTGATTACACTGTTTTTTTTAATGAATTAACTATACTTGAATTTCTGATATGAATAAAAAGTATAACCACCTCTTCCTTCCCTCAAATAGAAGCCCTTTGAAGGGAGTCCTCAAGTACTTTTTAACAAGCTGATGGTGTGGTAGGGCCCCTGCCTAGAGTCCCCCAGTGAGGGGCTGGGGTGTGGCTCAGTGGTAGAGCCCCTGCCCAGAGTCTTTTAGTGAGGGGTTGGGGCTCAGAAGTGAAGTGCCTGTCTAGTATTTATGAGACCCCATTTTACATCTCCAATATCTACTAAAAACATTTTTTTAAAAAAGGGCTATCAAGAGTCTTAAGACAGAAAATTTGAAAATGGTCACTGAGGCTACTCATTAAAAAGCTGATGATTGCTGTCATAGAAGTTGTTCTCACCCACCCTGGAGAGAACTAATCCTGTGTGCTTAGGGCGTTAGGTGGAGTGCTGAGATCTCCCATTCTTTTCTTTTCTCCTCTTTCTGCTTCTCTTTTGATGTCTTCTCTCTGGGCAGTGGCATTCAAATCTCTGTCCTTTGTCCAGATCTGAATCTGTTGCTGGGCTATTAGGAGAACAGATGGACTATATGTTTCTGGTTAATTGAGAATTAGCTATTAGAATTTTTGTATGATCTGGCATCATAACAAATTATGAGTTACCCGGTTATCTGGAGGTGGGTGTCTGTGAGTGCAGAGGCCTCTCCGGGTATGTGCTGGGAGGCAATGGCGGGCAGCAGGAGACACTAAGAAGCTGTTTCTACCTAGAAGGGATATGGCTATGATAACAGAGAAAGGGGGAAAGGGAGAGGGGGAGATAAAGAGAAGGGGAAAGAGATAGGAGAGAAAGGAAGGATAGGAGTGTTCCCAGGGGAAGACATGACTTCACGCATAGCACATACTGTTCCCACCAGACAGATGAGTTTTTCTTGGAGAAGTAAGGTGAGCAGAGGCTAGCTTTCCCATTGATAGATGACATCTTATTCTGGTTATATCATTCTTGTCTGTGTGTATAAAATTTGTGTGTGTGTGTGTGATCCTGCCTCAGCCTCTCGAATTACAAGCAGGCTCCATCCCCTGCCAAGCTGACTTCACCATTATTTATAAAGGACCTTAGCACGTGTAAATTTTGTTATCTGTGGTGTGCTGGGGCTCACAGACCCATCCCCGTAGATATTGAGGGGCCATTGTATTTATAATTTTCTTCTCACATAGAAGGGGATTCTCAGTCTTCTGTTAGTGTATATTAACCTCATGGTTCTAACCTTTATTCGGTGTATTAATAATGAAAAGAAATGGGGCCTGCAAGATGGCATTCAGCACCTAAACATACTTGCTTGGCAAGCTTTATGACATGACTTCAGTTCCCGAAACCTATGTGAGGATGAGTGAACTGACCCCATAGACTTGCCCTTTGACCTCCACACCCATATCTGCATATTATAAACAAATTAACAATGATTAAAAACTAAACTATAACTTCACAAAATGTTTATTCTGGCAGCAGCTGGATGATGGCTTCCCATTAGGTAATCTTGAGTTCAACACACTAGTGAGGTCTGCTTTTCTCTGACCCCTCCATCAGTTCTGCTGGCTGCTGGTTCTTCCCCCCCAAGGCTTTCTGTAACCACGTTGTTATGTGTGGCCCCTGTCCGTAACCACGTTGTTATGTGTGGCTCCTGTCCGTAACCACGTTGTTATGTGTGGCCCTGTCACACTGTCAAGGTCTGCAGTTTTATCTCCTCAGTGTTGCTCACTCTCTCTCCCCAGTCTTTGGTTCGCCAGCCCCTGTCTCGACGCCGGCAGCTGCTCCGGGAAAACTTCGTGGAAACAGAGGGTGAGTTTGTCTTCGCCACTTCTCTGGACACCAAGGACATCGAGCAGATCGCTGAGTTCTTGGAGCAGTCAGTGAAGGGTAAGTCCCACCACGCTTCTCTCAGAGTCTGAAGCCTTGCTATAGTCTGCACTGTCTGAGATTTGCTTGGAATCGTGTCTGCTCACCCTTGTTAGCCAGTTTTCCCAGGCAGTGGAGGCACACACCATTAGTCTCAGCACTCGGGAGGCAGAGGCAGGAGAATCTCTGAGTTCTAGGCCAGCCTCATCTACAGAGCAGTTCTAGGACAGCCAGAACTACACAGAAAACCCTGTCTTGATAAACAGAACAAACGAACAATGGCTGGGTAGATGGCTCTGTTCTCTGATATTCCAGACTAATTTTATTAAATATACAATATATCACCACACTTCCATGTTTCCTACAGACTCCTGTGAAGGGCTGATGGTGAAGACTCTGGATGTTGATGCTACCTATGAGATTGCCAAGAGGTCTCACAACTGGCTCAAGGTGATACTGGCCTCTGGCTGGCCTTGCTAGTGTGGATGTCTGTCTCCACTATGCACTGGAGTCTGTAGCCACTCCTATTTGAGTTTGGGTCCTGTTATATGATTTCACCCCAGTTAGATGTCTTGCCTTAGCAAAGCATGTTTACTGGCTCTTCCAGGAACTCACTGTGACCTGCTTACCTTTGCCTTAGTTATATCTTGGTGAGGAAGCCAAGTCAGGTCTCTGCTCCCTGTGCTTGGGTCATTGTTGTATGAGGCACACAAAGGCGAGTTCTCGGGGCTGTGTCCAAGATAAACTGCCTCTGATGACATGAAGAAGAAGTCAGCTTGGTTAGAGAGGGTCTTGGGGAGTTTAGAAAAGCCCTCTAGTTGGACATCTGGGTCCAGCTCTGGGCAGCAGGTGGGCCATGTGAAGAGGCAGGTAGAGTAGCTGCACTGGAGAGCCACAGGTGCAGCGGCCTGGAGGAGGAGGTTCGGTATTTTAGGATACTGGATGGGCAGGGGAGGTCAGGGGAGCAGGCTGTAGACTTTGTAGCACCTTGGACCCTGGGTGATGAACACCTTGAACCCTGTGTGATGGAAATAGCACCGTGAGCCCTGTGAGATGAAACTGGGTTCTTTTCTGAACATTTCAAGAAGCCAGCACGGTTTCAGAGAAACCTGATTCTGTTTCACTTTGCAGAGGTTTATAGAGAATAAGCCACTGTGATGTATGATTGGGCAAAAATGAGAAGGGGCAGAGATCACAGATGAAGGTGCTTGGAAACTGGGCATGCTAGGCCTGCTGTGCATTTCTTCTTGGCTCTGGTCTGTTTCTCCTGTTTAGAAGCAGCTCATTGTGTGCAAACCTCCCCTGACTTAGAAGTAATTCTCTCTTGTATCCATAATCTTAGTGCCTACTTGTCACTTTGCTTGTGCTTTATAAGCGTTTCGTGAGAGGATAGGTAAGTGTGAAGGAAAGGGTTGAGTGACTTAACTTTGACTGTTTGAGTACTGAAGCAAAGAGGGAAGCAAGGTGACCCCCAAGCCTGGTATGGTACATACTGTAACCCTAGCACTCTGCAGGCTGGGCGAGAGGATCCAGATTCCAGTTCAGCCTGGAGAGATAAAGATGATTCCCCACACACATCTCCAACCCATTTGCTTTGCTTCAAGATGAAAAGCCCTTTTACCTGCAGCTTCCCTCCCTGTGAGCCTTGTCTTTCTTCCTCAACTTCTCAAGTACTCAAGGACAAACCTCAAGTAGTGAGGTCCCACCTTCCCTTCTACTGTCTCATCCCTCACGTCTCTCCTTCAGCTGAAGAAGGACTACCTTGATGGTGTGGGTGACACTCTGGACCTTGTGGTGATTGGTGCCTACCTAGGCCGGGGGAAACGTGCCGGCCGGTATGGGGGCTTCCTGTTGGCTGCCTATGATGAAGAGAGTGAAGAACTGCAGGCCATATGCAAGGTCCTGGGGACTGGGTGCTGGCCACAGAATGGGGGGGGGGGTAATTTCCCTCTGGGATGTGCCTTTGTCATTGTGCATGTACAGGCTCAGAATAAGAGTGACAACTCACTGCCATGTTTACCCATGGGATCAAGTGGCTTACAATTTGTCCTGTTTTGGGGCACTAGTCTGGCTAAAAATATTTTTTGCAATATTTTTCTATTTTTACACTGTTTATCTAGAATGGGATTTTAAAGGCATTATTGTTAGGAGAGAGGGCTATCAATACAGACAGGGCTTGTCTAATTAGAAATTCACATAAACAGTTTAAAGATAGCTGCCATCACAGTTAATTACTACTTCCTTTTAGCATTTCCTAAATGTTAAGTTCTAAGTTTAATGGTAGGGCTAAGAGTAGGATTGGTAAATGGTGGTCCAAGCCTGTAATCTCTTGTGAGATAGAGTCACAAGTCCAGTGCCATATTGGGTATGAAGCTGAGAATGTAGCTCAGCAACTCCTGTTGCCTAGGATCTCCAATAAGGGGCTGAGGCTATATGGCTCAGTGGTGGAGCTCCTGTCTAGAATCCTCCAGTGAGGGGCTGGGGGTGTGGCTTAGTGGTAGAGTCCCTGCCTAGAATCCCCCAGTGAGGGGATGGGGATGTGGCTCAGTGGTAGAGCCCCTGCCTAGAATCCCCCAGTGAGGGGCTGGGGTGTGGCTCAGTCGTGGAGCCCCTGCCTAGAATCCCCCAGTGAGGGGATGGGGATGTGGCTCAGTGGTAGAGAGCTTGCGTACACATTGGAGAGACACAGCAGAGAAGATGGATTTTTCTAGAAAGCAAAGGGCAAGATATGGCCAGCACAACCTTTCAGGGTAGGGATTGTCCTCCTCTATGAGTTTTGGCTAAATGCTCAGTAGAATCATCCCACCTCATCTTTGGTGGCAGGAGCAAGGGTAGGTGATGGACCAGCTGGCCAGATGCGCTTCTAATTCTCCATATTCTCCTGCAGCTGGGAACTGGATTCAGCGATGAAGAGCTGGAAGAGCATCACCAGAGCCTAAAGGTGGGTCCCATGATCACCTGGCACCTCTCATCATACTTCATGCTCTGGCTGCATGGAATCCAAGAACATCTAGATTCAAGTCCCAGATCTGCCAGTTACGTCCTGGCTAAGGGACTGCATGTCGCAGCAAAGCATACATCTGGAAGCTGTCCCTTAGACATGCTATGAGCTTCTAGAGAAGGATGATTTTTCTTAGTGGTCTCAGGCATTTTGGGGTGTGAAGCAGATCCTATGTATTGTATCTTAAGGTCTGACCCTATCTCTGTCCCATTCTTGGGTATCTGCTGTTTGCTAGGTTTGTGCCTCTCCCTTCAAATTTCTCCTTTCCTCTCTCTCTGTGTGTGTTTCTCCCTTCAAATTTCTCCTCCTTTCCTGTGTGTGTGTGTGTTTGTGTGTGTGTGTGTGTGTGTGTGTCTGTCTGTCTCTCTCTCTCTTTCTCTCTGGACTTCTGCCTTTCTGTATCTTTTAGTGTCCATTCTCAGACCCAATGGTGTCTCCTTCTCTTTTCCATTTCTCTTGGATACTTAATGTCTAGTTGTTTGACTTAAAGCATCTTCACTTTCTTCTCCCCTTTCCTTTTTGCTAATCCCATTCCCTTAAGCCTCAGTTCTGGCTTTGAGGTTTAAGCTCATCTTCTTTCCCTCTGCTCATTGCAGGCCCTGGTATTGCCCACCCCACGCCCCTATGTGAGGATTGATGGGGCAGTGGCCCCAGACCACTGGCTGGACCCAAGTGTTGTGTGGGAGGTGAAGTGTGCAGATCTCTCCCTGTCTCCCATCTACCCTGCTGCACGGGGCCTGGTGAGTGCTGGGGTCTGAGGAGATTCTAGGAGGGAAGGCAGAGCTGATTGGGGGGGGGGGGGGTGTACTTTGGGTCATGCTGCTCCTGTGTATTCATTAAAAAACCTTGAATATATTTTGGTGTCAGAGATTATTCTCAGCTCTAGTAGGAAGATAGTGCATTGTACCCTTTGGACTTTGGTTTCCAAAGTACTTGGGAACCCAGACTTATGTGAAAATTCAGTGGCCTCCCAGTGTTTCCTTCATGACTGAAGTAGCTACTTCACCAGAATTAGTTGTCATGCTACCAGGTTTTGCAGTTCTGTGGCGAATGTACCTGTGTCAGAACAGATCAGTGATGTAGGCTTGGTGGCTATAGCATTCAGTAGGCAGCACAAAGGAGATAGTACAACTCAAATTCAAGATTCTTCTTTGATCTTTATTCCTGTCCTGAAGCATGGCTGGCAAGTACTTTCTTAGTATAAGCAGACTTGTATTTTGGAAAGTGTACCTCTTGGGTTTTTTTGTTGTTGTTGTTTATGGTTTTGGTTTTGTTTGGTGTGTAACCAGAGCCTGTATGTGTTGGGCAAGTTCTCTCCTTCTGATCATGCCCTCACTGGGGGATTCCAGACAGGTGCTTTACTGTTGAGTCACAATCCCAGCCCCTCACTGGAGTGTTAGGTTTTATCATGCCCCCTTTTTGTTTTTGTCTACTTTTTGCCCCTTTTTTGATTTTGTTTGTGTGGTTTTATTATTATTTGAGACAAATTCTCATTAATCCACACAGGCCTTGAACTTGAAATTCTCCTACCTCATCTTCCTAAGCAGCTGGGATTGCAAGCAAGTTCTTCCAGGCTTGGTTTATCTCATAAAAATAAATAAATAAGCAAACAAACAAACATTAAAAAAAAAAACTACACTATATATTAGAGAGCCAGGGCCCTTGGTACCAAGTGCAAGTAGCTAGCCTTTGTTCTACACTTACTATGATGCAACTGTAGTTTAGTAATTGGCATATTACTTAGTTAAGTCTCATAGGATTGTCCGTCTATGTACTTGTGTTCATAGGTTCTCTACCCAGAGAGCTAAGGTAACTGGCTCATAGCTGCTTGGCTCCTGAGAGCTGCTAGCTCGTGTCAAAACCCCAACTGCTTTTCAGCACTTGTCCTATGCAGTTAGCATCAATAACTATAGCAGCTGGTATTTCCTGAGTGTTACAGTACACCAGCTACCAAGATTTCAAACATGCTGACATCTTCTTTAACCTTTACAGCCCATTGCTCAGCCCCACTGAGCTAAGGCCCAGGTCAGGACAGAGGAACAGACTAGGGAACCACTTGTGTGCCTACTGCAGTTGGAGTCTCACAGAGCCCCCCCCTCCCCCTCCCCCCCCAACTCTACTGTCCTCTTCCATAGGTGGACAAAGAGAAAGGGATCTCCCTTCGTTTCCCTCGGTTCATTCGTGTCCGTGGAGATAAGCAGCCAGAGCAGGCCACCACCAGTGACCAGGTAAGGCCCTGAGGGAGGGGGTTTGATTCTGGCTGGGAGCCATAGAAGTTGGAGATAGGAGTAGCTGGGGAGAAGCTACTGATGCCTCTCACCCTCTCCTCAGGTGGCCTGTTTGTACCGGAGGCAGAGTCAGATTCAGAACCAGCAAAGCTCAGACTTGGACTCCGATGTTGAAGACTGCTATTAACCCTCTGGCCTCCTGGGCCTGGGGCAAAGGTTGAGGGAACCTGGGTACTGTTCACCTGGTGGTGTTGACTGGTGTGTGGAGACACAGGGATGGGATTCTGGGGCTGGGATGTTTCATTTTCTTCAATAAATGACTACTAAATGCCTACTTTTTGAGGAGGTGCATGCTGAGCTTTGTGGCATTGTTCTGTGAGTTCACACTGGGTATAGTATATGACTCTGACAGGTGTTACCTTTAGCAGATAGAGGTGAGGACATTGAAACTGCCAGGGCCCACCAAGTGCCCTTGCCAACAACACCAGCCCTTACGTCTTCCTAACAAGGTCCCCATGCTCTTGGGAGACACTGACACAGCACCAGGTGTGTGGTTCCCATTTGTCTCACCCACCATCTGGTCACCAGACATCACTTGAGAATCCTCAGTGTAGCATTTAAGTCATCACTTCACAAAATCAGGAAGTGACTGTGGCTGCTTTGCTCATGGTGTGCCCAGAGCGTAATGTCTTGTGTATGGCAGGTGCTCAGAAGTACTGGCTGAGTGCCCATGACCAGAGACCAGGCATCCCTGCTAGTCTTCCTCTGGTGTTCCTTTCCTCCCCTCTTGTGCTTCAGGAGGGACTGCAGTCCTCACAGAGGTGCAGGTAGCCCTAGCCATTCTGTGTTCCCACCAAGGTCTTCTGAGGCTGGAAAAGACAGACATGTTGTAGAACTCAGGCAGGTGTGATATAGAAAGGCTCCTCAGATGAGAGGAAGTATCTTTTAGAAAGCCTTGCTTTTCTGAGATGGTCCCAGAAAGAACTGGGCCCTGGCAGCTTTCTAGAGACCTGCAGCAGCTGGAGGTGACCTGGATCAGAAAGAGGGTGGACAACCAGGCAAAGTTGGGGTCTGCACAGCTAGAGCCATTCTTGTGGGACACAGGGAAGCCTGTCTTAGTTGTGTTTTATATTGCTGTGATAAAAACACCAAAATCAGCTTGAGGAAAGGGTTTATTTCAGGTTATAGGTTCACTTCGATATCACCGAGGGAAGTCATGATTGGAACCTGGAAGCAGGAACTGATGCAGAGGCCACAGAGAAGTGCTGCTTACTGGCTTGCTCCCCCTGGCTTGCTTGGCCAATTTTCTAAGGCACCTACAGCCACCAGCCTAAGGGTGGCACTGCTCATAGTGAGCAGGGTCTCCTCACATCAATCATTAATCAAGAAAATGCCCTACAGATTTGCCTATAGGTCATCTAAGGGAAGAATTTTTGTCAAGATTCCATCTTGCCAGGTGACCATACCTTCTATCAAGTTGACACAGAACCAGCTCTCACAAAGCCCTTTTAAAAGCAGTTGTCCTGGCCTAGGGAGGTGGCCCAGTAAAGTGCTTGCTGTGAAAGCATGAAGACCTAAGTTCAATCTGCTCCAGAACTCACATTAAAAAAAGGGGGGGGGGGCAGGCACAATTCTGTGTGCCTATAATCCCAGCACAGAGGTGATAGAGACATCAGGATCCCTGGGGCTCACTGGGCTAGCCAGTCTAGCTGAATTGCCAGACTCTAGATTAATTGAAAGGTCAGACCCACTCAAAGACTAAATTAATACAGAGAATGATTGAGGAAGACGCCTGACACTAACTTTGAGCATACGTAAGCACACACACGTACCTGCACAACCAGATGATACATGGATAGGAGCACATACATATAGATGTTTTTGGGGTCTTCTGTTGGCTGCAGTTGACATCTGCCTGGACTGTTAGAAGTGTTATATAATGTGAGGCAAGGAGCTTGAAGCACAGGGGTCACTATGCTTTCCAGCCATCACTGATTCTTGGGGGATCTTGTACAAGCCTGAGCCTGAACTAAGTGGCTTTTTGCCTTCCTGCCTTGCCAGTGGTGTCCTCATATTCTTACCAGTGAGCCCCACTAGTTTATAAATGACCACATTTAACAGGTGGAGATTCTGAGGCACTGGGCGATGGGAGAGACATAAAACAGGATTTGGTTTAGGCTATCTGCTGCAAGCTACACATTAACACTAAGTATGCTATAAGGGCCTCGTGTGCACCCAGGAGAATGTAGAACTTACCATAGTCAAGTCTGCAAGGAACGAATCATGCTGATGTCTTGAGTATGTGGACCCTGAAGGGACAAGCCTGGAGTCGGGTGAGTGGTAAGCATAAGAATCTTCCCCAGAGAGTGAAATTCTACTCAGTTTAAATGTTGTTACAGGGCTTTCTAGGTGGGAGGATGATAGAACAGGGCTTTCGGTGTATGTTAGAGGGCATCATGGAAGGTTGAAAAACCAGAAGCAGCATTCCCAATTCAAAGTGAATCAGAAGGACCAGATCTCAGTCCTGTGACCACACCTGCTACAAAGGTAGCTGAAGAGTTTTTAAACCACCCAACCACAAATGGAACTCACCACATTTTTCCATATGGATATGGAAATAGACTTAGTCTTAAATGTCTCATGCATGACTTTACCCCCCTCCCATGAAGCTTTTCTATTGATAACAATTATTTTTCTATGATTTTAGTAAAAGAAAACTTTACTCTCATCAGAATACTGTCGCTTGCTATAAACCTCAGCTAGCAAGTAGTGGATTGAGATTTGGCCAGTTTCTTCAAACTTCAAGACTTCTCGTGTATTATGATATAAATAGGCTTCCCTGCCGAAGATAGCTGAAGATACCACACTTTCTTCATGAGGCTTTCAGCCCACTAGTAATACAAATAAGTGAGTTTGCCAAATGTCTGAGAGTCTAAGGCAGGGGGTGGGGTGGCTGGGGAAGAGCAGAGATAGTTGTTGGGAGCAGTATCAACTTCCAAGTGCCATTCCTTTATCTGGAGCTTGTCCTTTACTGCCCCTTATCACGGTTTGCCATGAAGAGAAGGTTGTCCTGGGCACATTGCCTGCAAGTTCCCTGAATCTTGGCAATAAAATCAAAGCAAGAGCTCAGGTTGCTGCCAAAAACACCCAGTTTATGACAAGTTATGGGTGTGTGGTGACTGTTCTCGGGCCAGTTTTCTCTCCAGCAAGACAGGATCCTGGCTGAGGACAAGCGAATAGCAGAGGTTATCCCTCCTTCCACCTCACTTAGAAGCTCCTTGAAGACACAAGGAGCTTTACCGTAGCATCCAGAAGCTGAAGACCATAGAGCCACCACAAAAAAACCAGGAATAGGCCATTTAGCAAAAGGACAGTATAGCCACGAGCACAACACTGACCTCATTTGGGTCCAGGGAAGCAAAGAGATTAAGAGTGAGTGGTCAGGTGCAAGAAGGCCCAGGAATCAACAGAATGCTGGAAACTGGGTCCCTAAAAGTTGACTGGTTAGTAGACTTTCAGGGGTATGCTTACTGACATGAGGCTAGCCAATTGTCTGGTTTTGTTTGTTTAGTTGGGCTTGCTGTGAAGTCCAGTCTAGCATGTTAATGACCCTTCTGTCTTAGTACTGGAATGACTATACTCTGTTATCTGGCTTTTAGAAAGTCATTCTTGCTGGGTCAGCACTGGTTTAGGTTGGGAATACTTTTAAAGCAATTCTTTTTTATTCTATTTTATTGGTATATGTACTTATTGAACACAGTACTGAGAACTCATAAAGCATTTTCATACCACTGTGTGATGTACTTTGACCTCGTTCCTCTCACCCCACCCTACTGTCCCCTCTTTTCCTTCTCTCCTGGATATTTGCCTGTCTGAACCTGAGATTTTATCTCGTAGTCTGGACTTTTTGCCCCTTTCCTGCTATTGACATTATTCTTTATGGTTGAATAAAATTTCTTTGTACAAACAGACCACATTTTCTGTATCTATCCCTTTGTTGATGGGCACCTAGGCTTGTTCCATAACTTAGCTGTTATGACTCGTGCTACAGTGGACGCTATGTGCAAGTGTCTGTGGAGCCCTTCAGCAAAGTTCCCAGAAGTGGTATAGCTAGGTTTTAGGATAGATTTGTCTTAATTTTTTTTTCCTGTGGAATTTCCTCAATTTCTACACTGATTTTTTTTTTTATAGTGCCTGGACTAATTTACAGTCCTTTCAAGCTTGTATATTATTTCCTTATGACTGCCATTTGATTGTATGTATAGTATGTATGTATGTAGATTTAATGTAGTTTTAATTCGCATTTATCCAAAGGCTAGTGATGGATTTTTTAATTACTTGGTTATTTATTATCCTTTGAGAGCTGTTCATTTGCTCATTTTATTGATTATTTGATTTCTTAGTATTTGTTTTTTGAGTCCTTTGTAATTTAGATGCTGTCTTCAATCTGAAGTGCACTTAGCAGAGGTTACTTCTAATTCTTCAAGCTATCTTTTCACTCAGCTCTTCGTTATGCACAGTTTTTAACATTTGCAACCCCATTTAAAAATTCTTGGCATTATTTTCTGAGTATCTAGAATCATTCTTAGAATGTCCTTTTCTATCCTGTATCTTGAAATGATTACCCTCATTTTTTCCCTCTAATGTGAGTTTTAGGTTTTATGATTGTTGGGTAATAGCCTCAGATCATAAGGAATTGAGTTAGGATGTATATGAATCTATAGCCAGAGGCCATAAAAAATGGCTTAGCCCAAGCCTGATTATTCAGTTCCATCGGCAGAAACAATGTGTCTGAGTATTGAAAACAACTCACCTTGTTTGCAGTCAAACTACAAAAACATCTATAGATACCTCTGCATATCTACATGTTCTCCAGCTCCAGTAAACGCAATCAGTCTTTATCCTGAGGAAAGACTGGGACTCCTTGCTGTTCAGTAAGGCAATCTCGGCCTTTTGAGATGGAACTGTGTTCTCTACCTCACTTGTCTTACAAAGTTGTCTGATCCATTTGGAATATACCTTTGTAGAAGGTGAGAGGTAGAGATCTACCTTCATTATTTTGCATGTGGATTCATAGTTATTTTAATTCTGTTTGTTGAAGACCTCATTTCTATATTTTTGGCATCTTTGTCAAAAATTAGGTATCTGCAACTGTGGGGGTTTGGTGCTGATTCCATCCCTTGTTTGCTACTAAGGGTGAACAGCAGCAGTTCTTGACTCTCATGAATTGAAACATGTCTTGGTTGCTTGCCTGTGGAGGGTTTGGGTGAGTCCCGTGATCTCGGTGAAAACCTGCTTTTTTTTTACATACAAGTTGATAATCATGCCCGCAGTAGATATGAGTATGAAATTTCAGTTGGATGAATTATGTATAGTGTTGAGCATAGGGAGTGGGTGTCAGTTACATCAACAAGTCACCTAATGTCTTTGATTCTTTCTATGTAAATGGGGACAAAAGACCATATTTTGTGGTTACAAAAGTCACCACAAAGAGTCATGAGAATTGGATGAGTAAATACATAAAATGTACTTAAGGCGAGATGGACAGGGTGATAGCAGTGGTTACCCAGACTGAAGTGGGGTGTCAGATAGGAACACAGGAAAATGAATGGGAATACATGTTCAAGGATTTTTTTTTTTTTTTAATTTTCAAAAGCTGAGAATCCATTAGAAAAAAATATTTTTTATACTGACCTTTGAAGTTTTCATTGTAAAGAAGCAAAGGAGGAGGACCTTCTCTGCATTTACTGCTTACCAGACAAGTGCCTCTTACTTGGAGTAGGTTTTGTTGGCAAGAGTGGAGCATGATGGGAAGGAGAGGGTTGGAAATAGGAATTGCTGCCTTTTGCTCCTGGTTACTTTGAAAGCCTATGAAGCGAGTTCTACTTTGTACCTTCTGTTACAGAACTTATGGCACTTGTGTAAGATCTTAGCAAATTTAGTCAAATTGATATCTATTCTCACCACAGAGAAAACATCACAAAGAAATTGGCTTAAAGAAATCATAAATAGCTGGAGAAACACATCATTAATCTTTTGAATGGAAATTCCAGGCTTTCATAGCTATAGGAAGTGCCAAATATTTCCAGTGATTTGGTAGAAATTTGTGGCAAACTAATATAAAACTAGAGACAAGTTCAAATTGGCAGGGGAGGAATTACCCCATCCCTTCATTGATGGCAATCTCATTGTGCCTAATGTCTTTAGTTGGACTGGAGAAAGCAAGAGTATCAGTGCTAATGAAACCGAGGGAGAGCCCTCAGAACCTTGCTTCACTTGTATAGTTACTTCCATGCAGTGGCCTGTACAGAATGCTGGTTTTGAAGGTCAGTGTGCAGGGCTGCTTTCAGTATCTCAGATCTTTGACATGATAACACCCCTGAGCACATTTCTTGAGAAACTCCCACTCTGTCCTTGCCCAGCAGCTCTGGTTAATCATTTGAGGAATGCTTGCTGAAAACTATCAATGCAGACTGGCAATCCTGGGATGCCTTTGATCTCTTTGTTCCCTTTCAGGGTGGATGGTGCCAAAATAAGAATAACTGGTAAATGTCAGGCCCATTCAGACTTTGTAACTTTGTGAAGTCAGTAGATGGCCAGACACCAAGTTTTCCCACAAGCTATTCTGGATCACTGGGCATGCATCTAGAATTTACATTTCTCCATATTTCCTAAGCTAAGCCCCTGTATCCTTGTGTAAGGATAAAAGGACTCTAAAACTCCTAACTGATTTTGTGCACGTGAGCATGTTCCTGTGTGTGTGTGTGTGTAGATATTGGGCTGATGTCCGATCACATTGTCCCTCAGGGACAATTTATGTTTTTAAAAATTGGCATTCAAAGCAGTGTGCCTCATTGTGACATTTCTATGCATTCTCACTGCTCTCCTTCCCTCTGCTCTTCCATTCCTCTGTCTGCTCCTGCTGAGGTCCTTCCTTCTCTCTTACTGCCCCCTCTTCCCAATTCCACGGTCCTCATGATGCAAGCTTGAAATCATCTGTGGCGAAACAATTGACACCACAGGAATTGCCAGGTGCTGAAAGTCAATCTCTGTTATCAAACTGGGGGTCATTGTCTGTACCCCCATAGCTGTACCTTCCAGGTCAAGTTAGGTAACACCTTCCCACTTAGAAAGACAGTTGTTAAATGTGTACTAGCATACCACCAGATGCACAGTGTGTACATATGTGATACATGTGTATATGTATAGTGTATAGATGTAAATACATAGTATATGTGCTTTGTGCATGTATGTTTGCACATATGTATATATCACTATAAATATAGTGTATATCTAAATATATAGTGATATATGAAGATGTGTATGGATGTTATATACATGTAAATGTATAGCATATTTATGTATGTATATTAAGTATATATGTAAGTATATAGTGTTATATGTTTATATATTATAGATGTAAATATACAGAGGTGTATATATCATTGCATATATATGTATATATGGTATGTATATGTGTAGAATATATGTAAATAATACATATATCTATAGTGTGCATATGTGTAGTATGTATGTGTGTATATATAGTGTGTATATGAAGTGTGTATAGTAACTGTATAGTACATATATAGCAAATACATGTGCATATAGTGTGTATATGTAATGTGTATGTGTGTATGTATAGTATATATGCATGTATATTATAGTGCTATACATTTGCTATTTGTTAATTTCTATGTTAATTATGTAGAGACATGAGAAAAGCAGTAACAAGTAGCCTGAAGGGAGAGAAAGTGCAGATTCTTAAGAATAAGAGAGAGCCATGGTAGAACACGCCTTTAATCCCAGCACTTGTGATGCAGAGGCAGAAGGATCTTTGAGTATGAGGCCAGCTTGTTCTGGTCTATAGAGCAGAGTTTTAAAACAGTCAGGACTACATAGAGAAACCCTGCCTTGAAAAACAAAACAAAAACCAAACCAAAACAAAACCAAAAAATAAGCAGAGAATAGAAGGGAGATTTCACATGAGTCTCTTTTTCATATTTGACTTTTACTACCACCTTGTAATAACTTTTGTGATTAATGATTTACACATGGATGTTGCTTACTGTGTGCAGCTTAGGTTGTAAGTGATTTTACTCATATCTCATATAAGTGCACCACAAGACAAATGCTGTTGTATTGCACAAATTCTATTTGGTATTAAAATAAAAACCTAGAACCAGATATTAGGGAAACGCTGGAATATCAGAAAGATAGGGGGGAAAAAAAACAAACCCAAAACCCACAGCCCATTCTCACTCAGTCAACTCCTCAGGCCGAACAGAGTGAGTCCTACCTTCATGGGTCCTTAGCCTGACTTGTTGCTCAGATAGAATGCTGAACGTTTGCCTTTTCCTGCCTTATGTTTGTTTCCTCACCCAGTTATTCTACTTCCTGGTTCAGCTCTCCTAGAGCTAGTATTAAAGGTGTGTGCTATCACTGTCTGGCTGTTAGGCTTTGAACTCACAGAGATTCAGATGGGTCTGTCTCCTAAGTAATGGAATTAAAGGTGTGGGTCATCACTCCCTGACCTTTCTGGCCTGGCTGGCGGCTGTTCTTTCATATCTCACACTATTTTTATTGAATATACTACCACACTGTTGTCTTCAATTTATAGATGATACACTCAAGATTTTGGATAGTTAATTCCTAGAGAAATTAACAGGAAGTAATATCCTGGTAGTGATCTTGAGAACAAGTAATCATTTTCAGCAGAATTAATGGGGTAACTTTCTTATCTACAATGTCCCAATGACCCGGTGAGTTGAGTAACCTTTTTCTGCAGAAATGAGTAACATTATTCTGCAAACACAGGACATTATAGGTCACCTGTGTAATGGGGTAGATGGCAATCCCAGCGTGCTGCTATATCCCGGGACAGGCTTCACATATGTCATTTGAACATCTTAGTCATTTGCCTATTGCCAAGATGAGGGATCTGACATCGGGAGGGGGAGCTGGTCCCGTCCCGTCCCGTGTCCCCCCCCCCCCCCCCCCCCCCCCGTAGGCGGCTTTTGACTGGCATGAGCAGTGTGTGGAGCCACAAGGGGTGGGATCAGACTGTGTTCCTGTTCATGGGCTGGCACCTTGGAGCCCATTCTCTGTAGAGGAACGCCCAACCCAGCACTGACTTTGGGATGAGTGAACCAGATGTGCCTGGAGTGGATGTGCAGCGCTGGACTGGCCCACCTTGGGACTTCTCCCCCTTTTGGGGGAGGGGAGGGGTGGATAGGGAGGGGCGAGGCTGAGTGCTGTCTGGGAGGGATTGGGAGGGGGAGGGGATGGGGAGCAGGGGGATACATTTATGGAGATGACACTTTTTTAAATGAAAATAAAATTAAAAAAAGAAACTAAAGAAAAAACAGCTATGAGATAGTGAAAAAAAAATGTCTCATAGCTTCATTCTCCAGCTAGGTCCCATTCCCTAAACGTTCTATGCATTTTTAAAACAGTAGCATCAACTGGAACCAAATATTGAAAAACATGAGCCTGTGGTGACATTTCACAAGGAAGCCACCAGAGACAGGGAGTTGGGGTTTATCTCTGGGTCACTGGAACCAGCATTTAGTCTCAGGCATGTGTTTTTCTCAGGGTTCTGTTGAGTTGGGAGCTGTCAGAGCCTGGTGTGATCAACAATATGAATGCAATGGGTACTGACTGAGACACTCTCTCCCAGACTCTGTTGCCAAGAGATGAGGAATAATAGGGCCTAGTGAGTCACTTCTCCCTCTATAGCTAAACACTACCCCCCCAAAAAACTAATAAATATGAGAAGGAAATCTGTAAGGAGTAAAGAGAGATGGTATGGGTGGAAAGGAAACAAGAAATGGGAAGGGGATCCAGAACACATTATATGCACGTATGGAATTGTCAACAAAACTTATGTCTTAAAATTTTTTATTCTTTGAGATTTTCATACAGTGTGTTTTGTCTATATTCACTCTCCCTCAATTCTCCCAGATCCAACATCCCTTCTCTATGCACCCAACTTTGTACCCTGCTTAATCCCCCCTCCCCATCAAGTCTTATTTGTATTTTTCATATGTTCATGGGTTTATGGCCTTCCACTGGACCATGTCAACCTTCCTGGGACTTTTTAAAAATGAGAATTTAAATTTTTGTACCATTTCCATCTCTCCATCTTCTCTAATTCTTCCTTCTCTTGCATCTCTTCCTGAAACAGTTGACCTCTTCTTTAGTAATTATTCACACACACACACACACCCTAATGAGTCTATTCAATCTTGTTTGTATATACTTGTGCTTAGGGCTGACTTCTTGGAATTTGACAATCTATTTGGTGCATGCTTTGAGAAGACTGCCTCTCCTCTCAGCAGCCACTGATTAATTGCCTGTAGCACTTCATCAAGGGGTGGGGCCGTATGGGGTTATCTCCATTCATGTTTACATGTTAACTGGAGTTTTCATTATGTAGACCTTGTTTGAACAATCAATTCATTGAGATTTCATGGGCACAGTTTCCTTGGCATGTTTAAGAGAACAACATTTATTAATAGAAAGTATAACCTCATTTTACTGGCAACTATAACACAAATCACATATTTCCACTTTAAACATGCAAATTTTTACTATCCCATAAAAGCTGCATGGGGGAATTGAAAGCTTTACTAAAACCTGAATGCAAATCCAATAATGTTTTGAAAAACCAAGGAAATGAGGGGTAGAAGTAGGAGAACCTGTGTGCCCTTTGAGGCGATTGAATATAAAATACCTCATTAAAAAAAACAAAAACATAGCTCCACTATGAGTGCTTATACATCTGTCTTTCTTTAATGTTCAAATTTAATCCCAGGAACAAGATTTCTAGGTAGGTCCCCTTTGATATAGTTTCCAGGTAGTTCTTTACCACACCCAAAGGGTGCCAGCTTGCAACACAGATAAAAACTAGAAAGCACCCCTCTCCTCTCCCTTCACAGGCTGGGTTTCCTTTAGATGCACCAACCAGGCATTGGCCTGATAACTTGAGGCAACCTATGACCTAGTCCTCCAGTATATATTGATGGTTGCCACTCTTTCCCACCTATCTTTCCTCTGTGCTAGAGGCCTGCAGAGTATCCTCAAGGACTGTAAGTACCTTTATTTTTTTCAAGCTTCCTTTTATATATGCTTCTGTCATTGATAATGTTTGTATTGTGACATCCTGACAGGCACCTGGCTCCTTGCTGAGGACAATAGCTACCAGCTAAGTTGCTAGAGAAATTCAGGTAGTATAGGAATGGAGCAATTGATAAATAGAATAAAAGCAACTCCTGGACATTGAAAAGAAAAGTATTGTGCTGGACTTTTGAATCATATTAGCACTAATGGTCACTGGTAATTTCAACTCTCAACTGGTAGTTTCCTTCCCCAGAGCTAATTTTGTCTGACAAACTTTGGCTCTTTTCCTGAGTTCATCCCACAGGATGGAGGAGTCTGGTGGGTGAATGTGTATCAGGAAGCTGGAGAGGTACAAGTGTCAGGCCTCCCAGCCCATCTTCTAGCAACTTCTACAAGGACTTGGAACATTTCAAGCCCTTTCAGATGTGAGAAATTTCTAGATTGGGGTAGAATAAGGAGAGGTCAAGAGTCACAGATAGCCATAGAACTCACTGCTCTTCAGTGGTTGGGGTATAGTCACATGGAGCCTCCTCCCCAGTGTCCACCAAGGAGTCTGGTCTTTCGAGTTGAGTTCCCAAGTTAAGGGTGGGTGTAGGGGGAGGAGAAACAATGCGGACTATCCTTCAGGACGGTGGTATGTTCCCAATATGTCTTTGTCCTCCAGCTTAGCCTCATCCTATCAGTTTGAGTTAAGCACTGCCCTCCTGGGCTGAGGATCCAATAGCTGAAGAGACAAACACATCTGATTCAAAGCCAGAGAGCCTTCTAATAAGCTTTCATCAAACCTGTCACAAGGTCCCAATTGCTCCTTTCTGTGACCCATCTCAATTTTTTTTTCACATGGCTATTTGAATTTAACCAAATAACTAGTATAAAAGTAAGGCTGGACTAGTAGACTGATCTGCCTTAAAGAATATTCATCAAAGTTCATTCATACAGCAAACACAGCTAGATCCAATACTGACCTCAGAACTCCATCAACTCACCACAAAGTGGGATCTGGCTGTGCCACAGGAAGAAAGCAACATTAAAAGCAGCAGAAGAATTTAGAAAGATGAACCCTGAAGAGTCTCCCAAATCAAAGCTCTCCAATACACAGAAGGGGTGAGTTAGTCACAGGTGTAATTTAACTTTTAATGCTTTTTAAAAAAATAACAGTTATTTGTGTGTGTGTGTGTGTGTGTGTGTGTGTGTGTGTGTGTGTGTGTGTGTGTGTAGTATGCATGTGCCATTTTATATATGTGAATGTCAAAGACATTTATGGGAGTAATTTCCTTCTATCATGTGAGTCCCAGGAATCAACTCAGATCATCAGACTTGGAGGCAAGTGTTATCATGACGATGCCCCCCCCCCTACCAAAAACACCAGGTGAAATTTAGTTTTTTAACTACTTAATTATTTTATTGAGGTAAACCACATAATATAAATTTATGATTTTGACCATTTGAAAGTAATCAAATTCAATACCAGTTATCACATTTTCAGGGAAGTTGAAGTGCCACCACTATCTAATTTCAGAACATTTTTAGCACTCCAAAAGGAAATCAAATACCTAACAATCATCTCTTTCACACCCCCCTTCCCCATCTCTGTCTCCAGCTCCAGGTAGTTACGGAACTGCTTCCTATCACTGTGTGTTAGATCCTACTTTTGATGTTTTACTTAGGGTGGTCAGTCATATAAGATATGACCTTTGTGTCACTCTCTGTCACTTAGAATTTTTTTGTAAAGTCCATCCACAATGTAGTATGTGCAAGAAACTTTCCATTAGTATGTAATAAACCATCACTCCATTAGATCACATTTTGTTTGTGTTATCACTTGATGAACAATAGGGTTGGTTGTACCTATTAGTTATTATAAACAACACATGTAGGCTAGTGTACAAGGTTTGAACATTTTCTTTGAATTCTTTGGGTTATATACCCAAGAGTGAAATTTCTGGGTTATATAGTAATTCTGTTTGCTGTCTGTGTGTATGTGCACCTAAGAAATTGACATCAAATATCTTTCTCCATTGCTTTCTGCCTTATTTTAGGGTCTCATGCTTAACCTGGTGCTTATGGATTTAGATAGATTAGATTGCCAGCAAGTCCCTGGGTTTGTCTTATTCTCATTTCTCCAGACACCAGACACACATTGCTGGGTTCTCGAATTACAGACACACACTGCTGTGCCTGACTTTGTTACAAGTATGTTAGAGATGGAACTCAAATCTTCTTGCTTCCCTAGCAAGCATTTTATTGATTAAGTCATTTCTCTACCCCTCTTTTGCCTTTTTGAGATCAAGTATCACTGTGAGGCCCAGGCTGGCACTGACCTAGCCTCTTAACTCAGTTTTCTGAGTGCTGGGATTATAGGCATAAGTCACCATGGCAGCTTCTGTCTGACATTTTTGAGAACCACTGAACTATTTTCTACCTTGCTGTTAAGAGCACAAAATACAGCCAGTCTTTAGTATTCATGAATTATTGATCCCAGGCCATCACTAGCTGGACCTCCTGTGGACACCCATAGTCCCAGTGCTCTGGTCTTTTGCTTAAGACATCATGGTATCTGCAGAGACCCACACATCCTCTTGGCCTTTTATAATTACTTTCAGTTCTCAGCAAATGTGAGTTCTGTGGGAGCAGGTGTTCCACTGTCTTGTTCAGTGGGTAGTTGTCAGAAGATGTCTGTGCCTCTTTAGTGGAGCAGTAAGTTTCTCAGAGGGTCACTGAATTTGCTGAGGACCACAAAGTGCCTGTTGTCATTATATCCTGAATACTGGATGCCATGATAAAATTTATTGCTGAGATATTGTGTGCTCTTTGAAATATATTTTTAAGATATTTATTTATTGCCACCTGGGAGGAGGACCAGCCAGACTTTTCTATCTATCTGAGTGGGTTAGGAAAAAAAGACACTCATATGCTTTCTTGATGGTTTCCTTCTGTTCTCATTTCTTTCTCATTTCTGTGTTTTTCTACTGTATACTTTTTTCTACAGCTTATATACCCCAACAACATTTTTCAGGCAATATAAGAATTACAATGTGGTTATATTCTATTTTTCAAGTAAGTGATTATAATGAATACAGGTAAAAATATGTTTTTCATCTCCTTTATATGAGTAAACATTTTAAGTTATTGCAGGTGAAAAACAAATTTTCCCAAGAACCCACATGCATTCATTCCCAAGAAACTTGTTATAGATTAACCTTGTGGGCAAGCAAGGTATTCTTAGTCAGGTCTTTTACTGGCAGGCTGCATTTCCCAGTTACAAGGAAATCCAATTACTTTATTACTTATCTTGAAAGGTAATCTTATAAGGAATCTTAAAGGAGTCACAACATAAACTTTTATGTATGAAAAATAATCATTCAGCTCTACTTTTACATTTTTAGACTGCATACCCACTCATCAATAGTTTTTTTGATATCAGGATATTTAGGGTGAAAATGGGTGCAAGAAATTAATTATCACCTTTGATCATCAACCAATTCTAGCAAGAAAGGCACACCAGTTAATGATAATTGGGCTCCTTTGTTTTTGTTCCCTGACCTTAACAAGTTTCTCATCCAACTACATGCCTTTCTAAAACTTTAGAATATCTTCTTGTTCTTTTTTTTTTTTAACCTCAAAGTTACTTGATGAAAATATCATAGTCTAACTTTTAAGTTATTTTCAAAGCTTTGTTTCAGCTGTGATACACTCAAAAACCTGTGAATACATCTTCCAATATTAAGGTGAAAAGAATGTAAACTAGCTTGGCTAACTGGGACTGAAAAGTTTTCCTTAATCTTTAACCTAAGCTACAATCTATATGGCTCCTCAATAGGAATTCATGTGTTCTAGCTGTGTGACACTTCCTTGTCTTATTTTTATCATCAAAACTCTATTTAAACTAACAGTGTCATTTCAACATTACATCTTAGAAAGAAATCATTTTCATAATAATCCACAGGTAAAAATGCCCAGTAGAATGAGATGTTTACATGAAATAAACACACTACATTACAGGCCTTGGGGATCTCCCCACACCCATTCACACCATGCTAGATGCCAGAGAAGGATGGAAGCAGCAAACAGATAAGGGCACAGCAGAAGCAAAAGACATTCTGTGGTTTGTGGTCTAGGGAGCTTTGCCTAACAGAGATTGATCCGTCAGAGAGTTTCCTTCTAGTGGGCTGGCACCTTGACTTCAAAGAACACCTTTGACACAGCCACCAGCATTATGTGTATATTTGGATACCTGAAGAGGGTGTGGATCTTCTGGAGCTGGAGTTAGAAACAGTTGTGAGCTGCCTGATATAGGTGCTAGGGACTGAACTTGGGTCTTCTGGATGAGCAGCAAATAATCTTTTTCTCTTTTAAAATTCTTCTCTCATATAATATATCCCAAACATAGCCTCTCCTCCTTCCACTCCTCCAGTCCCCCAACTATGTCCCCTCTCCTGAGATTCACCCCTCAGTTTCCCTTTGAAAAAGAGAATGCCTTCCAGGGATAGCAGCTGAACACAGCATAACAAGATGCAAATAAGTCTAGACGCAAACCCTCATATAAAGGCTGGATGAGACAACCCAGTAGACTGAAAAGGATCCCAAGAGCAGGCAAAATAGTCAGAAATACCTCTGCTCCCACTGTTAGGAGTCCCATAAAATCCCCAAGCTAAGCAACCACAACATATATGCAGAGGGCCAAGCACAGACCCATGCAGACTCTGTGGTTGCTGCTCCACCCTCCGTGAGCCTGTATGAACCCTGCTTAGTTGATTCTGTGGTTCATGTTCTCCGGGCATCATCAACCTCTGGCTCCTATAGTCCTTCTTTGGGGTTCCCCAAGCTCCACCTAGTGATTGGCTGTGGAGTTTTGCATCTGTTCCTCTCAGCTTCTGGGGAAAACCTCTCTGATGATGACTGGGCTAGGCACTGATCTGAGTACAGCAGACTATTATCAGGAATCATTTCATTAATTGATTTTTCCCCCAGATGTGCTTAGTTCTATCCTAGGTCTCTGGTTCCTGGCCTTCCAGACAGTGTCAGCCACAGTCTCCCTCTAATGGCCAGGGCCTCAAGCCCAAGTTATTTTTCAGCCACTTCCACAAGTTCTGAGCCATTGTTGCCCAGCACATTTTGTGGGCAGGACAGGTTGTAGGTTGAAGGATTTGTGGTTGGGTTGCTGTAACAGGCCAACCACTGGAAGCCGTGCCTGGTTATAGAAGACGGCCAGTTAAGACTCCAAACCTTTCACGAGTGTCCTCCTCACAGATTCTAGGACGTTTCTACTGTGCTAGGTTTCCAAATTGCCCTGATGCTCTCCAGTTCTGATAGTCTTTTTTGCATTCTCTCCCTTTGTCTATCCTCTGCAACCTGATCCCCTGTTTCCATTCCCACCTTCTACTAGTCCACCCCTCTCCAGAGTGATCTATATACACCGCCCCCCAGCCCTTTTTTGCTTAGCCCCTCTGGGTCTGTGGATTGTAGTGTAACCTTCTTTAATAGCTAATAAATATTAACTTATAGGTGAGTACATTCCATGTTTATCTTTCTATGTCTGTAACTTTACCCAGGATGATCTTTTTCTAACTATGTCTATTTGTCTGCAGATTTTATGTCATCATTTCTTAAATTGTTGAATAATACTCCATTATGTAAATATGTCATCATTTTTTAAATTGTTGAACAATACTCCTTTATGTAAATGGACCATCTTTTCTTTATTTATTCTTTGGTTTAGGAATATTTAAGTTCTTTTCCAAGTACTTGGCTATTCTCAGCAAGCATTCTTAATTGCCAAGCCGTGTCTCCAGCCCTTTTAAAGCAATTACATTTGTTTATCTATTTATTTGTAAGTGTGTGTGTGTGTGAATGCATGCATGCATGTGTGCTTGCATACATGTGGGTCAGAAGACAACTTGGAGCAAGTCAATTCTCTTCTTTTACTGTGTGGTTCAGCTAGCTCATTTGACTTGTTGGCAGGCACTTTTACCTGTAGTACCATCTTGGCTGGTCTTTGGCTGCTCTTTAGTTTATGTTCCTAAGTGACCTGAAACTGGTAGATAGCTCTTTGGAGGACAGAATGCTAGGTAATTTCTGTGTTTACTTACTGCAAAATTCCTGATGTTTTCTGTTTTTTTCTTTGTCTTGAAAAGCTCTGGGGTTTACTTTGGCATTGGACCCCAGGAAGAAGAGAAGGTGGCTGTGAACAAACGTAGCCCCAAGGTCTTGGAGGCTTTGCAAAAGCTGAACATTGCGGCTGACCAGGTAAGCGGGAGTGAAGAACCATACTACTGGGATTGCCTCTGCTGTTCCTAGGCTCTGCACCTCAAGTCATCCATGATGGGCAGGATTGGTGGGTAAATAGGTAAGGACCTACTCTGGTAGAGAAGCAACGTGGAACAGATATCACCATACCCAACAGCACTGTGGATAACCTCCTGTTCATTATATGGTCCACTGGTCCTAATTGTCCTTCTAATTCCCAGGCTCCAGTCATCGCTGTCCTGGGCTCTGGTGGTGGGCTGCGGGCCTTCATTGCTTGTCTTGGGGTACTGAGTGAGATGAAAAACCTTGACCTTTTGGATGCTGTCACATACCTTGCAGGAGTCTCCGGATCCACTTGGTAAGTGTTGTGTATGGAGATGGGAGGGTGCACCATGTTTTATAATGTCAGAATGAGAGTGTTTTCCTCCAGACACCGAATGTTCCAGACACCGAATGTATGCTGTCTTTCCCATTTCTTAAATGGACAGATGACAGTTGTGCATTTTATATTGAACGGTGTGCTTTTTCAGTAATATGGATTGATTGTGTACTCCTGTATTCTCACTTTTCTTGGTGTCACAAAACAACGGACAAAAGCAACATAAGAAAGGAAAGGCTTTCTTTGGCTCTCAGCTTTGTCATGGCATCAGGGCACTTTGTGAAGCAGAGAGAGGTGTGCTTTTGTTCTGTCTGTGTCCAGCCTGGGGAATGGTGGGATCACATTCAGGGTGTGTCTTTTCATGTCATTTAAATCTCTCTGTAGATGCCTTCACAGATTCCCGCACAGATTTACCATTGCATGTGAGGGTGTTGGCTTGTGTATGCTCCTGCCAAGGTCCACAGTGGCCAGAGCATGTGTCTTCCTCTGTGATCTGTACCTTATTGCCATGAGACATGACCTCTTTCTGAGCCAAAGATCACAATTTCTGCTTGGCTGGGTGCAGGATCCACCTTTCTTTACTTTCTAGTGCTAGATGTAGGTGCAAGCATGTTCACCCATGCCTGCTTTTAAAAATTATTAATAGATTTATTCATTTTTTTACATCCCAACTGGTTTCCCCTCCCTCCTCTTCTCCCATTCTCTTTGACCTTTCTCCTCCCTTCCAATCTACTCCACTGTTCAGAGAGAGGCAGACCTCCCATGGGTTTCATCAAGGCTTGGCAGTGCAAGTTAAAGTAGGACCCAGTCCCTCCTCTTGTATTAAGGATGGACAAGTCAACTCTGTATGAAAAATAGGTTCTTGGAAGCCAGACAGTGAATTAGAGGTACGCCCTGCTTCAGCCACTAAGAGTCCCAAATCAAGCTACACAACTGTCACACATGTGTAGAAGGCCTAGGTCAGTCTCATGCAGGCTCCCTGGCTGTTAGTCCAGAGTCTGTGAGCTCCTATGAGCCCAAGTTAGTTTTTCCCCTGGCTTCCCTGTGATGACATTGATGCCCCTGGCTTGAACAATCCTTCCTCCCTCTCTTGATCACAATTTCCTAAGTTTAACCCAGTGCTTGGCTACAGATTTCTGCATCTATTTTCATCAGTCAATAGATGAAGGCTCTCTGGTGGCTATTAGGGTAGTCACCACACCTACTTCTTACACAAGTGTTGTGGATTCAAACTTAGATCCCCATGCTTGCATAGTAGCACACTTACTTACTCAACCATTACCCCAGACTAAAAGTTCTCTTTGAAATAGTAGATCAGTTGTACAAGAGAAGGGGCTTTGTTACTGCGTTGCTTGGAGTTGAGCCATTCTTGCTATCTCCCAACTCTAGAGGACACTATTGAAATAGAAATTTCAAACCTCTCAAAGCTTAAGCCTGATGTTGTCTGTAGGGGAATACGAGGTGGGCTTGCAGTCCAACAGCATTGACGTAACTCCTACAGTGAGTCATTTAGGGCTGTTATAAGACTAGCTGTCACATCTATGTTTTTCTGTCTTCTGGGCTCTTAGAAGAATTACAGTTCCATTCTTACAGGGCTGCTGTAACAGGGATATTATCTAGATGAAGAGTATCTAATAGAAATATAACTTGAGTTATATCTGTCTCTCTTGATTTTCTAAAAGCTCCATTAAAAAGGTAAAAGGATACAGTGACATTAAATGTAATGGTACATTTCCATTTTAAATAATTGTTTTTTAGTTATTAGGGACCAAGTTAAAATACACGAATCTATGAAGGGCATTCCCAGTCAAACCACCAGTTATTAATGCCATCAATACACAGATGACAGCAGAGTTCAGGGTCCAGGCATGAGACAGACAACAAGATGGAGGCTCTGAATAGGAGTCAGGACTCACATGATAGTCATATTCCTTCTTAGAGGCCTCAGAGGCAGGTTTCAGCATGACCCTGTGGTAAGTCTCTCCGATTCCCCATCATAGAAGCAGATGGGATGCAGGATGTGTGTCTATTTGTACCCTCTTCAATATAAACTCACTTTCTACGTTAGAGATGCTAGTACTTGGAAATATGTTACCTGGATCTTCACAGACTGTGCTTTTATCAGGCACCTGACTGTATCTGTCTGATGGGCAGGACAACAGTCTGATCCGTAGGGCTAACATTAAATCATGATGTATTTTTTCCATCTTGTTCTCCATGTACAATCTGTTAAATAGAGGGCTGTGTGAGTTCTCCATGCACTGCAGTCCTTGTTTGCCATACCATTTTTAAAAAATGACAGTTAATAATCATATCTCTGGTTTGTCACATAAGAGACACAGACACATTCTTGGGTCACTATTCTGATCCTCACCCTATTTATTCTTTCTGTCCCCAGGGCATTGTCTTCATTCTATATCAAAAATGGAAATATGGAAGGGATGGAAGACGAGCTGATAGATCGATATGAGAAGAATGAGTGGCACTTTGAAGAGAGCCTAGCGAAAGTCACCAAGGCAGCCATGAAGGAGAATTATTCCTTGACAGACTTTTGGGCATATTTTGTTGTTTCCAGGCAAACCAGAGAGGTAAGCCATCACCAGCAGAGGATGTGAGGTCCCAAAAGGCTTGACCAATATCCTCTTTCAGCTCTCCCAAATCTGGGCACTTGGAACTTTGACCTCAAGACTAAAAATATGCTGGAGTTGATTGGTTATAAATAGAATTAGACCCTGACTTATTTGTGTACTAAAATAAGTAGAAACAGTCAGAAACATTTAAAGGCAAAAGGCCCCAAGGCACCTTTGCTTTCTATCTCTGTCCTTGGTCATTTCTTTTCTTGAATTTTCTTTTCTCTCTCCTTGTCTTCATATTTTATTTTTCACCCCAGAAAGACTAGAGTTTTCTGCACCTCCATGTCCTTAGCTGGAAAAGTTTCCCCCAGGCCCAGAGTACCACCATGGTCACCTTCAGACACTCTAGCCAGCTGGCTCTAGGGTTCAACCCCAACTTGTCTGAGCACATCACCTTGTCAGCTTTATCCAGCCGGCTCTAGGGTTGAACCCCAGCTTGTCTGAGCACATCACCTTGTCAGCGTTATTCAGAGCAGATGGCTACTATGATCCAAATATCTGTGACTGCCGGGGTAAACTCATCATGGACACATTGCTCATAGGAGAGTCAGGATAACAGTGGGAACTCAGCCCCAATTGAATTCTTTCTTCAGTGTATTATTTTTTCTTCTCCTCCTCTTCCTCCTTCTTCTCCCCCCCCCCTTCTTCATCATGATTGTGAGCCACCTCATGGGTGCTGGAAACTGAACCCTGGTCCTCTGCAAGGTTCTTAATCTCTGAGACATCTCTCCAGACCCTCTCTGTCCCTTTTTATACTTCTCTCTCTCACCCCCTCCCAGTTTAATTTGCTAAGGTTTTTTAAAAAATATTTTTGACATGTAACTCATATGCATGCAGTTGAATATACATATATATTTCAAACACATCTTGATGAGTTTGGACACATGCACTTACCTATGAACTATTTTATGATCAAAGTGCTAAGCATTCATCATCTACAGAAATTTCTTTGTGCTCCTTCAGTTATGATGAGTGGCACATGATTCCACTTCTCTGAGGCATCTAAGATATCAAGTCTCACAGAAACGAAGAACAGAAGGGCGGTGGTCAGCACCTGGAGGCAGAGACAGATGTGAACTGTTGCTCAAAGGGAATAAAATTCTGCCAGATGAATAGGGACATGATCTCTCCACTCTTGGCTTTCTGTGAGACTGTATTCCCCTGCAGCGGTGTCTCTGACCCTTCTCTACTGTCATTCATTGAGTGTACCCCACCTTCCACTACAGATGAGCCTTGTGTCTTTTCTCCATTGAAAAGTATGAACAGTGGACTGTCGAGATAGCTGTATCAAGGTTGAAGACCTGAGTTTGATCCCTGGAATCCACATGGTAGATGGGAACTGACTTCTTCACGCTGTCCTCTGATTTCCATACATGTGGCATACATTTCCATACATGATCTATGAATTCATAGATAAAGGAGAAGGAAAGAATATTCCAGAACTTGGTACACTATGTACAAAGAGTTTGGGGGAGACTAAACCATACCCTTGTGCTTTGATTCCATTCAATCTGAGTACTTTTTCTCCAAAGCTGCAGAACTCTAGTTTGTCCAGCATAAAGAAGCATGTGGAAGAAGGCTTGCTGCCCTATCCAATCTTTGCAGCCATTGATAGTGACCTTCAGCCTGACTGGAGGAAGAGGAAAACTCAGAGTAAGTAGGTTTATACGGATTCAGCCTAGGGAATGGAATACTGAGAACTGCAATAGCTGGAATTTTCCATCTCAATTATCATTCAAGAAAGGTTCCTATAGACATTCTCATAGACTAACTCTTTCTATTACTCATTAAGACCCTTTTAGCAGGTATTCGACTCATATCAGGTTGAAAGATGAAATGAATCAGTGTAGTCCTTGAATAGTTTTTCCACCAGAGTGGGTAGCGCTGAACTTTCCCTTTTTCACAATCCCTCCCCCAGCAGTGCCGTGGTAATTTGGCTGTATCATCTGCCACTACATTGATTACCAAGGTTGGTTTGACTGATATGGATGGCTACTCAGGAGGTTGCTTCCTTCCTAGTTACTCCATTTGTGTCTCTTCTGAACTTGTACTGGTTTGGAGAGGATGGTCTTCCCTCATAGAGGAAGATGGTTACTCAGTAAAGAATGTCTGAATACCTGCACCCTTTTTTAATTATTCTCTAAAGACTGAGACCTCCAGTCTCCAGCTTCTCTAACTCAACTCTCCACATCACAACCACTATCTTCTCCACAACCCGAGTACATTGTCCGCTGAGTATTGGCATCTCTCTTGAGGTCTCTTGTAATTACTTCCTCATTAGTCTTCCTGTACCTTGTCATCTCCTCCCTCCACAGTAACCTGATGGAAATTTCTAGAACAAACATGACCATCTGATTTCCCTCTTAACAATAAATAACAGACTAAGTCTACAGTGCCCCAGATAACCTTCATATCATAGTGAGTCTAGAGTTTTCATCAATCCCACATTCTAGAGTTGCATCTATAATAAAGTAGAAGAGAAAGGTAGGTATGAGACTTAAGTTTGGGGAAGTAATGGAAACAGGGATTTTTAATTAATGGATTGTTTCTATATGATTAGGCTCTCAGAGGCACGGAGAAGAGATCCCCAAGTATTTGAGATCAGCCATCCTATCTCTAAATAGTAGTCTCTTGGCTGGCATTCCTTATTCTATGGATTCCCTTCCCCCAACATGTGTTTCAGGCTTAGAGCTTGTAATTTACTCTTGTATTTTCCTCCCCCAGAGTCCTGGTTTGAATTCACTCCTCACCGTGCTGGTTACCCTTCACTTGGGGCTTATGTCCCCATCACACAGTTTGGAAGCAAATTTGAGAATGGAAAAGTGGTTCAAGATGAGCCTGAGAAAGACTTTACTTACCTGAGAGGTCAGTACTGGGATGAGATGGAGAATTCAGAGGAGGTGGGAAGTAGATATTGGGTAAGAACGATGTCTCTGATGTCTAGGAGAAAAGGAGAGATCTTAGGGTTTCCAGAGGAAGGCCTTTAGCATCTCCCAGGGACTCCCTTTTTTGACAGAAAAACTGGTAGCTACTAAATGGTTCAGGATGCACCTGAATCCAAAGTTACAGCTTCTGATAAACAGACTTAGAATGTGGGTATGGGCCTTATATGCAGTTCCACAAATAAAAGACTCAACCCTGTACCCAGCGTGTGGTAGCAATTCAAAAATACTAAAATCACCATTTATTCAGCAAATGATTTTTGTTATTGTTTTAGACTGGGTCTCATGTATCCAATTTTGGCCTTGAACTGACTGTTGCTTGAGGCTAGCCATGAGCTCTTATTTCTCCTGTTCTTGTCTCCCAAATGCTAGGACTATAGGTGTGCACCACCATGCCCAGTCAGCATATAATTTATGGCTACATTATGAAGGCCATCATAGATGCCTCCTTCTGCATAGATAGAAACAGAGCCAAACCTTTCACCCCCCTCCCCATATCACCCTCCACCAAAAATGGCCATTCCAACCGTATAGTCACTGAAGCAGGGTCTTTTGATATCATCTCTTTATTTTATATAATCTCCCACTTGGCTATCAGTCTGTTGCAATGCATTTCTGGGTTTTTAGAATTCATCCATACCCCTTCTTTCCCACCAGCATCAGCACTCATCTCTGAGCTATCACTGTCTGACACCAGAACTGCTAACTCCTTGGCTGTTATTCCCATTCTGCTTCTGTCTATTGCAGGCAACAGGATTCAAATGTAATAGAACCCTATTGATTCACTTTAATTACAGGAAATCTTTGTTTTATTTCTCTTTTCCTTATAGGTTTATGGGGAAGTGCTCTAGCTGACATGGAAGAAATTAAGAAGTATATTTTGGGTGAGTATTTGAGGGGAACGTAGGGGCCAAAGCCTAAAGCTAGATATCGTGTGTAAAGAAACTCATATTTAGCTTCCTTCATGTGACCAAAGAGGGGACTACTGCTATTGTCTGTGCAATTATATTTCCTAATATTACTGCCTTCTCTCAATCCTTCACTGGGGCAGCCAGGATGGCTGCAGAGTGGCTGGGTGCAGGCCACCTTGGCAGCAATGCTGCTTCGTTACATGTGACCTCTTTTTTTCACTTTCTCTGCATCTTAGTTGTTACATCTCCACCACACAGATGATGGTAGCAGTAGTTGTTAGGATTCAAAGAGTGTGTTCCTCTAAAGTACTTAGGATAGAGTCTGGTAGGTAAAAGCACTAGGAAACAATAGTAGGAACGGACGCTGCAGTCACCTGAATTTAAATTTTATTTATTTTGTAAAACATGATGGTGTACACTTTATAATCCTAGCATTTGGGAGGTATAGGCAGAAGTTTTCTGTGAGTTCAAGGCCAGTCTGGTCTGCATAATGAGTTACAGAACAACCAGGACTACATAAAAAGAGCCTGTCTCAATATTTTTTCCATTTTATGTACCTGAATGTTTTGTTCGCATGTATGCCACATGAGTGCCTTGTGGCTACAGAGGCCAGATGAGTGCATAGGATTCTCTGGAAGTGGAAGTTGAGAAATGTTATATGTCTGCTGGGTACTAAGCCTGGGTCCTCTGGATGGGCAGGCAATACTCTTAACCATTGAATAATCTTCCCATTTTCAATTTGAATTTTATTGAGAGCCACTGAGTCCTAAGAATGCTGAGTTACTTGTGTGTTCTCATTGTCCAGTGAGCACTGATGTCAGTTTGTGCCTGGAACTACATTACAGCTATGAACAGTATGATACTGTGCTCTGGCCAACCAAACGCCCTGTGACACTATATCTCCTATACCTGAGACAACAGCACCCCCCCCCCCATTCTCATGTATTAGAGATGAATTTTAAATGACCTAATGTATGTATCATGCTTAAAGCAGAGCCTGGACCATAACAATACTCTCTCACAAATATATAAATATATAGTGATAATGATGTAACCAGACAGAATGAGTGTAAGCAACCAAAACTTACAGCCAAGAGGTGACACAGTAGAAGAAAGAGGCATTACTTGTTAACTGTGTGGGTAGGGAGTGATGCCTTCTTCAAACAAAGAGATGCCCTCTTCAAACAAAGGAGGTGTGAAGACTTATTTGGGGAGCGTTTACTTGGGAAGGCATTTCAGGAGTGTGTACATACCTGGGAACACGTGATTTAAGATGTAGGGCTGTAGTGGTGGCTTAGTGGTTCAAGCATTTGCCATGCAAGTGGGAGGACCAGAGTCTGGATCTCCAGGTCATGTATAAATACCAGATGCATATAGCAGCCTGCCTATAAATCCAGCCTTGGCTGGCAGAGACAGGGGATCCCTGGAACAACCTAGCTACTAATATAGCTGCATTGGTTAGCTCTGGGTTTGACTGAGAGACCCTTGCCTCAATGAATAATGTAATTCCCAGCATCATCTTTGAGCCTTCCCACACATACCACACACATGTACACACACTTTATGGGCACCTTCATGTGTTCCCATCATTGGCAAACAACAATATAATATATATATATATATAGTGGAAAAAAAGAAAAAATAAGTTATATATATGCTGTTGAGCATGTTTAGCAGTTTAGGGTTAAAGTTAAAGAGGAAAGGATGGAATTTGGGAACATTTGGGTACATGATACCTGATTAGAGATGGTGGGCAGGAATGCTATGCGAGTGTTAGCTCTCATGGTAAAGATGGTGGGCATCATCTAGTGCCACAGTGCTGGGCAGTTGTTTGTTGACTTTTTTTGTGAGCTAATCCAATGTAGGTCCCAAGGGAGGGGGAATTCTTACTTCATGATGTTAGCTGCAGCCAAAGCAAAGAATATTCTGAATATGAATTATATCTATAGGAATCTGTTGACCTCCAAGGCTGCTTGCCTCACTGTAGCTGCTAACAATAAAAATAATTACTAAAAGTTTATGTTAATAACTATTCACTCTTTATTTAATACCTTGAGCCAAACATATTCTAGGTCTATGTTTTAACATTGCTCCTGGAAAGTAACATTAACCCTCTGTTAGTTAAAGAAAAGTTCAGTGAATCTAGAGCCAGGTGTGGTGGCTCATCCCTTTAATCCCAGTAGAGACAGGCAGATCTCTGAGTCCCAGGCTAGCTTTGTAGACCTGGTTTACAGAGAGTTCAAGACAGGTGGGATTATACTAAGACACAGAGTCTTGAAAACAAAACAAAATAAAAAAAAACAAACAGCAAAAGAATAAAGTATTTCTATCTATTTCTCCTATGACTAACGTTGAAGGTTGGGTCAGTTTTCATTTTCTTGGTGGGTATACTGTCTTGCTCTGTGATGATATATAGTGGTGTATATTGTCCATCTAATCAAGTTGCCAGTATGGGTTCACTGGAGGTAGAGTTGGAAGGGAGGCCTGGAGTTAGGTCTGGAGATTCAGTATCAGCAAACTACAGCCTGCTGTGGCTAGTCTTGTGAAGGAATAACCCTAGAGAAACTTGTGTTGGGCATAATACCATGAGTGATGGTGCATGCCTATGATCCCAGCACTTGGGAGGTGGAGGGAGAATGATCAGGAGTTCAAGGTCGTCTTCAGCTATGTAGTGAGTTTGGAACCAGTATTGGCAATATGAAATATGAGACCCAATCTTAGAAAACCAACCAACCAAACAAACAAAAAACCAAAACAAGCAAACAGAAAACCAAACCAACCAGCCAAACAAAAAACCACGCACCTCGAAAAAGACAAAAACTAAAGAAAGAGAAATATTTAACACAGTCAGTGGCTACATTGTACAGCTAAACATCCTGCATATTTATGTTCCTGCAGACACGTTAACGGGCCTGATTGCAAAACTGAAGCAGAAACGTATGCATGTGAAAAGTAAGTGTCCTACTTTATTGTGACTCAATAATGAGGATATGGATGAGAAGCTGAAAAGCTCAGCCACAGGATATGCAGAATGTCAAGATTATGGTCATAGTTACCTTGTGAAGTGCTATTTTTACCTCATTTGCTCAGTTATGTGCTCTCTCTCTCTGTGTGATGCATATACATGTGTGGTATATATGTGTGGAAGCCAGAAGATGATGTCTGGTTGTTGTTTCTGGCCCAGACTCGCCCTAAGATTTGGACCGGCAGTCTCAAAGTTCCAAAGAAACACATAGAAGCTTGTATGAATTTTATGATGATCAGTCTAAGCTCTGGCATATTACTAGTTATCTCTTGCTCTTAAACTAACCCATGATTCTTATCTTGTTCAGCCATGCAGCTTGGTACCTTTTCTCAGCAGCATTTCAGCTTCTTTCTTCTGCGTCTCACTGGTCTCTCTCTCTGATTTGCTCTTCCTGTTCCCAGAGTTTTCTTCGTCTGGTAGCTCTGTCTGCCTTTGGCCAATCAGTGTTTTGTTAAACCAGTATGCAGGACAATTATTTACAGTGTAAAAGAATATAGTCCCACTACATCTAGTGCCATCTTCTATCACTCTCTACCTTATGTGAACATTAAGTTTATCAGTTGGCTAGACTGACTAGCCAACAAGCCTCCAGGATGCTCCTGTCTCTACTATCATTGCTAATGAAACGTGTGTGCTCCTGTGCATGACTTTTTAAGTGGGTGTTGGGGATCTGAACTCAGGTCCTCATGCTTGAGTAGCAAATGTTTTACTGATGGAGTTATCTCCCCAGTCCCACCCCCTCCCAGGAGGTTTTTGATAGATGAGGCAACTGAGGAACATGTGCTGAAAGCACAATTGGAAGTGTGTGTGTATTCTCCTTACTCTTCCAGTAATAGGTAAAGGGGTGATGGGGGAAGATAGAAAGTCTTATCAAGAGAGCTCTTGCCTCTGTGTTTTATGGAACAAGGGAGATGTCCTTCTGTTTTGTACTTGCCATTTGCCAGCCAAGGTGATCCTGAGAGGAACATCCATGTCCCTGAATTGCATGTGGGAGCTTTGCAAATAAAACACATGGAAGCTGGGCTGGGCATACACAGCAGTGTCAGAAATGGGGTGACAGATTTTTTTGGGGGGGAAGGCAGTGATGGTATCTCCACACTCTCATGGGAGGCTACTTTTATCTTTGAGCAGGTTCTGTGCCAGAAACATATATGGAATCACCAACGGTGCAGGTGGATGAAGTGCTCTTGGATTTAATTATGGCTTATGTCAAAGATCAGAATGACCCCAGCATCAGGGATAAGCTCCAGGCCCTGCAGCAGGTTCTGAGCGCTGAGAGAGGTTTGTGCACAAGGACACACTTGCAAACTACTGTGTAGATGCTAAGGGGGTGGAAAGCAAGAGGAAATCATGCAGTGGACACAGCCAGGCAGCCTGCCATGGAGATGTGGCCTTTCTTTCTCCCTCCCCCTCCCTCCTATGTAAGTGAATGCATGCATCACTGCATCACTGAGCTCTGCTACCCCACCCTTCCTGGGTTTTCATAGGCTTCTCTGAAGAATGGAATGTTTTCTCTTAGAGGAAATTTCTCTACAACATGGTCACTGCCAGGCCATCACGAGAGATAAGATGGACTGGGCTAAACACTGGTTCTTGGGAGATGGCACAGGTCCATCTTGAAGTAATCAGCTGGGTTTCTTGTAGGAGATGAGTTTGGTGAGTGTCTTGATGAGATAGTCCAGAAATGGAATGAGATCTCCCCCAAGGAGAAGGAGCAGTTTCTGGAATATCTGCTGTACTGCTGCATGAGGACAAGGACAGAAGAGCTTTATCCTGATGTTATGTACAGCCCGATGAGCTGGGTCAGAGGTAAGGTCCAGCACCATCAGCCTCCTCTCTTGTCTCCACAGTATCCATTGTGTTTCTCATCCCTGTGACAAATTGTCTGACACAAACAACTTGGAGTGGTTTATTTTGACTCATAGTTGAAGAGTATATTGTCCACCAGAAGGAGTGTGAGGCCACAGATCACATTGTCTTCCTCCAAGTCAGGAAGAAGAAAGAGAGAGACACAGAGAGAGATAGCCAGAGAGACACAGATACACACAGAGAGGCAGAGAAACAGAAGAAAGACAAAAGAGAGAGAGGAGGGGGAGAGAAGGGGAGAGAGAGAGAGAGAGAGAGAGAGAGAGAGAGAGAGAGAGAGAGAGAGAGAGAGAGAGAGAGAGAGAGAGACAGGGAGACAGACACAGAGAAAGACAGAGAGGGAGACAGAGACACACATAGATACAGAAGCATACAGAGACAGAGAGACAGAGGCAGGGAGACAGAGAGACAGGGAGACAGAAAGACAGAGACAGGGGAGAGATGGAGAGAGAGAGAAAAACAGACCAAGAGATACAGGGGGACAGAGAGAGACAAGAGGAAGAGAGGAGAGACAGAGAAATACATACAGAGACAGACATAGAGACACAGAGATATATAGACAGAGACTGACAGACAGAGAGACAAACACATATACAGAGAGACAAAGGCAGACAGACAGGGACAGACAGATACACAGAGAAAAAACAAGACAGAGAGAGGAGACAGAGAGATAGTGAGTGATACAAAGGGTAAAAGAGATAAAGAGGAAGAAAGAGAAGGTGAGAGAGACAGAGATGGAGAGCGAGAGACAGAAACACGGAGAGACAGAAAAAATGAGAGAGATACTGGTGTTCAGCTCATTTTTTTCCTATTTATTCAATCGGGGACCCACCCCCGAGATATTGCTGTCTACTTTTAGGTGGATCTTCCAAACTCCAAGCCCCCTGTCACCTTGAAGGCCAGTGCTTCATCATAGGACTGTAGCAGGGTGCAAACATGTCCATCCCATGATACTTACTCTGTACCTTTCAATTTCTGCATCTAGGTGTACTCTGGGACACTTTTACTTTTCTGAGTAAAACTGGAATTTGTTGTTGGAGGTGGGAGTGGGGAACTGTCTACAACTTCCTGTATAAACACGGTGAGAATACCCCCTCTTTTATCTTCTTAATCTCACGGGCTATGGTGAGCTGTGAAGGACTAGGGTATGAGTGATGTCAGCTTATCCCTTTCCTGGAGGTGTGGGGGTGAGGATGACATGGAATTCAATGGTCTGAATGGCAGAGCTTCTCCATGGTAGTGTCACAGTGAGACAGACACATAGTCTTTTTGATAGCAATAGAAGGTATGTTGGTGTTTTCCTCTGACAAGATGAACAGTAGACAGCCACTATAGTTTATCCTTTCATGGTATGACCCCCATTATTCAGATAAAATAGACACTGGCCTGTGAGGGTACTTTTATATCACTTTATAGCTTTTACAGGCTTCTGTCATTTTTCTATGAACAACTTCTTCCAAGACTATGCCAATCCCCACACATTTAAAGTCCATTTGCCACTCTTCCATGATGAGACTACATGCCACCAGCATCTTGTGCCTTAATGCCTTTGTAGTTTGGGAAAAGATAACTTACCTAGGAAGATGAGTTTCACAGTGTTTTTAGCTTGCTCAGCACCATACATGGCTTGAGAAGTTGTATTACCCTATTTTCACTGATTACAGCAAAATACCTCAGCTATGTACTTAATAAAGAAAAGATATTTATTTAACTAGTAGCATTATAAGATGGAAGTCAAAGATGAGGTGGCCCTATCTGTTCACCCTCTAGTTCAGGTGTCCCTGGTTGCAACATAATTTGATGGAGAAGCCATATGGAGAAGGGACGTAGTCTCTGATGAATGGGCCTCATTGTATAAGTACTTTGCTCTATCTAGAACTAATTTACTACAACACAAATCTATTCTAAGGCTGATGCCTCCACCTTCAAATAGATCTGTCCTTTAAAAGGTTCCTGCACATCAGCATTTCATACTTTGGACCAATCTTCCAGTGCAGCAGTCTCTGAAGAGTCCATTCAATCCACGTCCAAACAATAGCAGAAATGAACCCTTGCTAAACATGAGCCTCTACTCTCCTCTCTGAGACAAAAGCTCTGTCTGCTCAAACTGCCTCCTATACCTGCATTCTGACCTTATATTAGACAAGTTCTTTTTATGATTTTAGATAACATCACAGATGAGGCCATGAAGACCCGAGAGTTTCTGCATCTGGTGGATGCTGGTTTAGCCATCAACACTCCCTATCCACTAATTCTGCCCCCTGCTCGTGAAGCTCACCTCATTCTTTCATTTGACTTCAGTGCTGGGGACCCACTAGAGGTAATTGAAAAGAAACTTATGTATTTGAGGGAAGGAGATGAGATGTCCTTGGACAGAGATGGGGCTGGGCGGGAAGGGACTCGGGCATCTGATTGGAAAGTGGACATTGGGCAATTGTTGTCTGGAGGCACTATGGCATGTACACACATCCTAGATCATGTATACATGCACATAATATTCATATATTTAAGAACTGTAAAGATCCTTGTTTCTAACAACATTGCTCAGCAGATAAAGGTGTTTGCTGACAAACTGATTCCATCCTCCAGACCTATGTGCTAGATCTCATAGGTTGTTTTCTGATGCACACTGGAGCACACACATGCACAAACAATAAGTACATTTAGTATGAATTTATATATCTTGCCTTTAAAATATATGTACATACATAATATGTACTTGTATCTCTTATGCAACACATACAGATATATAAAAGTATATATACTTTCAATAAATGCTTCCTGGAAAATGCCTTTACCTGCTTAGCCTTAATGCTTCTACATAAAGAGATTTATATTTGACATTTATGGTTTATTTTTCTGGCTGAAATATTTGGGTCTGAAATGTACCCCAGAAGTTAGTAACTTCTATCTCATGTATTTGAACTTTATTCTTAGGGTCTAGAGATTGGAGAGTGTTAGAGGACTGAGAAGATGTGCCTAGTGTAGTGGCTCTCAACTTTCTCATGCTGTGGCCCTTTAATACAGTTCCCCGTGTTGTGGAGACTCTGAGCCATAACACTACATTCATTGCTGCACGAAAGCTGTAATTTAGCTGCTGTTATGAATCCCGATGTAAATATCTGTGTTTTCTGATGGTGTCAGGTGACGCCTGTGAAAGTGTCATTCAATCTAAAGATGTCAAGACCCACAGGTTGAGAAACCCTTGCTTAGTGGGAGATCCATAGTTCACTGGGTTCATGCTCTTGAAGGACAGAATGATCTTTCTCTTTCTGATATTTATCTGCCTTGTGAGGTGAGCAGCTTTGTTGCCACACACTCCCACCACATTGCCAAGTGATTATGGCCTGGAATCTCCCAGCTTCGAGACCAAACCTACCTTTTCTCTTTGTAAGCTGATTGATTGTCTTAGATGTTTTATACAGAAATGGAAAGTGGATTGACTGATTTCCATGCTAGCCATTAGGCTATTTAAAAGCACTTGCATGGCTGACTTCCTCCTATTTCTATTAGCCAGTAGTGGGAACTAGCTCTCTTTGTCACCATCTGTAATGTGGATGTTAAAGAGTCCATCATGGAGGAAGTGGTTCCAAATATTTGTGGGTGTCCCCTCACTTGAGCACATTTTCCTTTATATAGACCCCATGGTTATTTTCAAGCCTTGAAGAAAGTATGTATTGACCCACAGCAAATGGGGAATTTATGTACAAAATAAAACCCCAAACAACCGTGCACTTTCTAGTCTCCTCCTGAGGACTTTGCTGAGGTTCCAGTGTGTCTCAAGGCACCCTCTTCTCACCTCCTCAGACCATCAGGAGCACAGCGGACTACTGCCAACGCCATGCAATCCCCTTTCCTGAGGTGAGAGAGGATCAGCTGAAGGAGTGGTCCAAAGCCCCAGAGAGCTGCTACATCCTCAGAGGGGAAACTGGACCTGTTGTCATGCACTTTACTCTTTTCAACAAAAATAACTGTGGAGGTATGTAGGTTCTGGCCCATCTAGCTCCATGGTCTGGGCCAACCCACAGCTACGTAGTCCCATAATGACTCCGATGCTTATATTAATTACATGCTGCTTGGCCTATGACTCAGGCATATTGCTAGCTAGCTCTTACATTTTAACCCATTTCTATTAATTTGTCTTGCCACGTGGCCTTTGGCTTACATATGTTTCACTTACATGTTGATTCTTGGACAACTGGATTGAGTCTCTGTTTCACTCTGCTCTCCTTCCCCTTTATCTATACTTGGATTTCCAGCCTACTTCTAAGATGCCCTGTGATAGGCCAAAATAGTCCCTTTATTAATCAATGGTATTAACAGCATACAGAAAAACATCTAACATCAGAGGTAGGTGTGAGACGAGCAGGGTAAGAAGCTTTGGGATCCAGGCTTGGTGGGGTTGTATCTTAGGGATGCCAGGTTCGCACTTCAAAACCTAAAGCTCATTCTACCCACCTTGGGGTCTCTAAAAGGGTGTCATGTTTTTGTTTCTGTCTTGGACATTTCTGTCTGTTTGCTTCTTTTGTTGTGATGTTCTTGTTCTAGCTGGATGTCTGGCTCTTTCTACCTGGGCATTTCACATTTATTATTCATTACTAGGCAAACAGTTCTACCTGGGTCTCAGCATATAGCATGGTGATCCTGTCAGTCTCAGCCCTCTGCCAGTCTGCCTTTGGAGTGGAATTCTCTATAAAGGATAAAGTATAAAGCCTTTTTTTTTCTGTAGATAGTATTTCACTATGATTGCTGAAACTGGCTTTGAACTCAATATCCCCTTCCTTCAACCTTCCAGATGCTGACATTGCACACACTGCTTTACCTGTTCCTTATTACTGCTGTTTTGTTTTTAAGATTTAGTCTTATTATTTTTAGTTATGTGTTTTTGTATTTGTCTGCCTGTGTGCATGAGTGCAAATATCCAAGGAAGACGAAGCATGGGATCCTTTGAATCTGGAATTACAGATGGTTATGAATCATGTGATATAGGTGATAGGTACTGAACTCCAGTCCTCTGAAAGAGCAGTATAAGTTGGGCCTCACCATTTCTCCAGCCCCTGTTAAATTTATTTTTAAGAGAGTGTCTCCCTATGAAGTTTATCCTTAGCTCAAACTCATAATCTTTTTGCCTTGGCCTCTAACTGTACTATAATAATTGTACACTATCATGCCCAGCTAGTGTATGTACATTCTTGCTTCTTTTAATCTTTTGAAAAGATGTTTTATTTTTATTTTATGTGTACAGGTATTTTGTCTACATGTATACCATGTGCATGCCTGGTGCCCAAGGAAGCTAGAAGAGGCCATCATATCTTCTGGAACTTGAGTTACAGATAGTGTGAGCCACCATGTGGGTGCTAAGAATTGATCCCATTTCCTCTGGAAGAGCAGTTAATACTCCTAACTGCTGAGCTATCTCCCTAGGCCCCTCTCTTCCTTCTTCTTAACAAGTATTTATTAATTATCTATATCAGTCATTGCTCCCAGCAATAATGTTAATTTGAAAAAGGAGGCATCATTTTTTTCTTCTTTGTGTAAGTATGAAGAACAGATAGTAAGACACAGCTTCACTTCATAAAGTGATATTCCAACATCTCTTTATTTATAAAGCCAAGTGTACCAGCTGGATTAAGGTCACAAAAACAGTTTATCAACACTTGACATAAATGCACACAATCCTAACTTGACAAATGTTTTTTCTTGGTTTGATTCTATTTCAGATGACATTGAGACATGGAGAGAAAAATACAAGACAATGAAACTCTCTGACTTCTACACACCAGACTTGGTGACAGATTTGCTGAGGGTGTCTAAGGAGAACGTTCAGATAAACAAAGATAATATTCTCAATGAGATGAGGAAAGTGGCTGAGTGAGTATCAGGCTATATAAGCAGCTGTAGCTGCTCTGACCTCTGAGTTGGGTCTAGGGAATATCTTGCAGAGCTAACTTTCAGTACATTTGGTGGGAGGGTTGTGGATATGGTTGGCAATTGAATTCCTGCCTAGAATTCTAGAGTGCTGGGGGTGTGATTCAAGAGTAGAGCCTTTCCTGAGGAAACCCTCCTCCCCCGTTAGGGACTGAGGTATGGCTCAGTGGTAGAGCCCTTGCCTAGAATCTCCTGTGAGGAGCCAAGGTATGGCTCAATGGTAGATGCCTGGCCTATTATTCTCCAGTGAGGAGTTAGGGATGTGGCTCAGTTGCAGGGTACTTGTTTAGTGTGTGTGAAATCCTGGATTTCATCCTCTGTACAGAAAATAAAAAAATTATGGGAAGAGAGAAGCTTTTTTTTTTTTTTTTTTTTTTTTTTTTTTTTTTTTTTTTTTTTTTTTTTTTTACTACCAGAGCTTATCTTTGTGCAGGGGAGAAGATAGGCAGTGAGTAGTGCTGGAATGAGTGGCTTCTTAAAGCACAAACCAGAGTGGACTAAGTTGCTATGGCTCCTGGGGCCACATTGGGGGCCAAGCAGTTGAAGGCTTTCTAATAAGAAAAGAGTATGCATACAATGGCCACCCCATCACAGCCCTTTCTACTGACATTGAGTCCCCAGTCACTGCCCATGGGCCCAGAAATGTCTGTCAGATGACATTTAGAGCTGTTTTTCATTCTATGCTCAGGAAACCTGGAAACTTCCTAGGGTTGAATAAGGAGGACTGCTTGGAAGACACAGAGCAGGATGTCCAAAGCTCTCGGACTGTGGAGATCAAGATATCCAACAACACAGACATCACATTCAAGGAGCCCTTGTGAGTTTCATCCTTTTCTTGGCCTCCAGAATCCTGTTCCTAGTCATCCCTATGCCCTATGTAATCAGTGGGCATCTCTGCAGAGGTTTCCAGCTCAGAGACAAGGCCTAGTGTGTGATGGCAGATGAGATAGATATAGCCACTTTAAGCCTCAACATCTTTTCACAGCATGTGTGCTAAAATTTTGTAATGATCTTACTTAAAAATTATTTATCTTATATGTGTAAGTATTTTATCCTTCTTGTATGGCCATGGACTGTGTATGCAGTATCAGTGGAGGCTGGACAAAGGCTTTGGATTCACTGGAACTGGAGTTACAGATGGTTGTGAGTTGCTATATGGGTGCTGGGTCCTCTGATAGAGCAGCAATGTTTACTTTAAAAATGAAATATTTTTACTATTTCATTGAGAATTTAATACATGTATATGCATGATATGTTTTGATCATATTTACTCTCCAAAACCCCTTCAATTTTTTTCCCCAATGCCTCCAGGTCCCCTTCCAGTCTTCATGCACATTAAAAAAAATAACCCACTGAGTTCATCTGGTGCTACCCATATGCATGTGGGTGTGGGGGTCATCCACTGGAGCTCAGTCTGTAGAGCTACCAAGATGACATCCTTAAAGAAAAAAGACTCTCTCTCTCTACTAGAAACTATTAATTTTGTAAGTCATATCTCATGTAGGGGTGTGGGCTTGGATGCCCCTCTCTAGAACATTAGGGGCTGTGGACTGGCTTGATCTTGTACAGGTAACCACAGCTGCTGTGAGTATATGAGTACAGTATTCCTGTACAGAACAATCATATCTTTTGAGAACCTGCTTTTCTTTCATCCTCTTGTGAGTTTTCTCTAACTGGAAGTAGTTGCCACTGCCTTGATGATGGAACACTCCTTCCCCAGTGTGGGCACCATGTCATGTAGCAAAGTGGAACACAATTTCTCAAAGCTGCCTGTGGTCACAGGCAATGAACTTGGTTTTCTTCTTATCAAGCACTTAAATGGTGCCAGGTGAATTAGGGTTGCAAAGCTCAGGGAAAGAGTGAATGACTAGAGGTGGAGGCAGAGATTCATGGATGAGTACTGGGTCAAGCTCCTGGTCCAGCTGGACGGAGAGTCTGTATGAGCAAGGGGATATGGAGAGTGAGGAAAATTCCCACAATGATGTCTAGCTGGAGTTCTGGGAGGCTCACTGAATTAGGAGTGGCTACTGGAGGTTCAATGGGAAAAGGAGCTAGACCCTTCAAGGGTAGGATTGGCATAGGCCATATGTGGAACCTTGAGGGGCAGAATCAGGCTGTGTTCCTGTACATGGGCTGGTGGTACCTTGGAGCTCATTCCATACAGAGGAACCTCTAACCAAGTCTTGACTTTGGGATGAGGAAATCGGATTTGACTGGAGTGGATGTGCCATGCTGAGCTGACCCACTTTGGGACTTCTTTCCTTTTTAGGGGACGGGATGGAGTGTTTGGGAGGGTGAAGGGAGGGAGAGCAGGGGAATACATGAATTAAAAAAGACATTTTTTTTTAAAATAAAAAATAAAGAGTGCTAGCCATGATGTCCATAGGAACAGAATTTCATATAAAGGAAAAATACATGCAAAGTATCTGGAGTAAAATGAATTTAACTTACTGAATAAGTGAGATGAAAGCTGTTATGGTTGCTTAGTGGGAAGATGCAGAAAACACAAAATGAAATATGATGTGGATTTTGACAAGTCTAATATTTTATACAGACTAAATCACTAACTCTCTGCCTGGATCTGAATAGTTGTCCCTAACTTGACATCATTAGATAAATAATATTTACACAATAAGCATAGGTGATAGGAACACCCCTTAGAGCTGAGATTAAATGTAGAATTAAAATATGGTATGAGGAACTTTCTTCAAACCCATGCATAGTCCGTAGAGGCCTCCAGATCTTTTATTTTCCTCCAACATGCAAGACCTTCTGCTTAGAACAACAGTGACCTGTGACTCCTCTTTCCTAGACACTACTTGAAGAGTGGAAATGTACTAGTGGACCCTCCACCTGTGCTGTCTCCAAAGTCCACCATCAGCTGTTCCTTTGTGAAGAAGAGCTCAAGTTTCCAGGGCACTGTGGGCATACTGGTCTACCAGGGTCCAAGCGTCCACTTGGCCTTCATGTTCTCTGTTCCCTTCAACTATGCCATTTGCAGAATTGAGTTTGCCTTAGCCATCATAACTGAGCCACTCTCCAGAGACCTGGAGAGTATCTTTGATGACATCATTCAGGGCAATGGGTCTCCAGAGCTAAAGGCAGCAAAATATGATCTTCGGATCCCTAAGGGGACCCTGACACTAGAACATGACTCCTTGATTATCAGAGCCACAATGTCCAACATCCATGTGGCTAAAATGGATGTAGTGGTTGAGACCAAAGCTCCATAAAAGTTTCTCTCATTCATCCATAGCCGCTCATTTTACACTTCCAGTCAGATTGCTTGGCTCTGTAAAAGGAGCTGAAATCATGGCTCATCTCTGCAGAGCCAAGGAACTCTGAGAAGACAAATATTCTGTAAATTCTTTATGCTTTGAACAACAGATTGATGAAGTATTTATTAGTTTCTAAGCACCCTCCTACATCCTGTGTCACCCATGATGTACCTCTTAATCTTCATCCTGTGCCATGCTCTTCTAGCTTGCCTTATACACTTTTCTCCTTCAATATCTTCCCTTCAATCTGCCTCACCCCTTCTTTCTGCTTGCCTGCTTCCTCTCCCTTCTACCATTCTATCTGTAAGTCAGTGGTCAAGTTTGGTGGCTCCATATCTGATTTGGGTCTTGGTCTCACAATTCGCTCATTGTAAGAACAAAGGCAAGTCCCTTCACATGTGATCCTTACTTTCATCATCTTTGGAATAGATATTTGTGTCTGTGTCTTTGGAAGCTCATATAGACTAAGTCCTAAGACTATAGATCAACTCTAACGAAGGCAAAAATTTCAAGAGACATTACTCGTTATTTTTCCCCAAGCCAATGCTTGTTTCTTTTGGTTAAGTCATTATTATTTTTAGATGGCATAAAGATAATTGGGCTCATAATGGCTTTATATAGACATAGATAATTGTACTTTGTTAATATTTCCTCTCATTACATCTGTTTGGCTTTCTTCCCCCTCTAAATAACCTCTTTCTGCTCTTGTGTCATGTTTATGTGTGCATAAATATGTATTTTAACCTAAATTCTTCATATAAAAGACATACAATATTTTTCCTTTTTTCTCTTAATTTTCCTCTTGTTCTTCATCTCTTTAGATTTCTTTCCTTCCACCAAAGTGTTCCCCTTCCACTTTACAACATATGTAATACATAGAGATAGATAAGATAAAGATATCCAGGTGAACAGTGTATGGGTATATCTGAGGTATATAGATAAGATAGATGGTTAATTAGTAGATAGATATAAGGAGATAGTTAAAATAGATGATAAATATGTGACAGATGAAAGATAGTAGGAAGATAATGAGATAGCTGTTATGCTGTTATGCTTAGGAAGAAAAACTAGTTTTTTTGAAGCTGGGTTGTTTTGCTTAAAATGATGGACTTCAGGTCTGTCTGTTTCCCAAAATGTTTCACTCTTCTTGATGGCTCAATAAACATTAAAGACTGATATGAGTCGAACTGTTCATTTCTTTTAAAAAGTTGATGCCACATCTTATGTGCTTGTAGATATGACATTAAAAGGAAACTCAGAGTTTGGAGATTGTGAACAAGAGGAGATGATTAGGGTGGGTAATAATACACTATGAACATTGTCCTCATAGAGAATTTGAACATGTAGACATGTGCACACAAACACTACGCTATGAGACCACGAGGGAGAGGTTTCTATGATGCACATACAAGGCAAGGAATATCAAAAATGTCCAGTGAATGGTCAATTGTCACAATACTGACATCTGAGGTAAAAGGGTCTGGGCTCAGAATCCTGTTACACTGTCCATATTTTCTTGGTCTCCAAGTTCAGTGAGGTTCTCAATCTTTTCCTTACTCTGTGACCTTGGCATTTTGAAGGGTTCAGAGAGTTGCTTTTATAGTTTTGGTAGCTGCCTATAATTAAATTCAGGGAAATCATAAAGGAAATGGATGCTGTGATATGCAACAATTTCTTTATGCATGTGCATGTGCTTACAGAGGCCATAGGTGGGTATATGGTATTTTCTCTATCATTATTCACCTTATTACTTTTAGACAGTGTCTATCAACTGAACTTGGAGCCAGACTGGTGACCTGCAAATTCTAGCGATCCTCCTGTCTCTGTGCTCCACAGCACTGGGCTCATAATCATTCATGAGGTCATTCCTGGCTTTTTATGTGAGTGCTGACATCAGGCTTGGACAGAAAGTGTTCTTGCTGAGCCCTCTCTCCATCCAACTTTGTTCTTTTTGAATCTTATAAGAAGAAACATCATTCTGACTGGTTAAATCAGTTGAGATATCCATTCTGATCACTTAAGATGTTACCAGTAGAGATTTTTTACATTTACAAATCATTTTCAAATTTACCAGCACACTCATGGAATTCCATGGTACTGAATTCTTAGTTCTTCTGACATGTTATATGACTGTCTTAACAATTCCTTGCTTTCTGGCACGAGATGCTTCAGGTTTCTTTCATACATTTCCTTTTCTGGACATGGATTTTACCATACTTCAAGCGGCCTTGGTTCTTTTCAGTGGCTAATGGTATTTAGATGTTACATCACAGCCACTGGAAAACAAATTGCAACAGGTAGTTCACATGATATGGAGCTTTTTTACCATCCCCCAAATCCATTACACAGAGAAACTCCTTTTATTCTTAGTATCTGAGAATGGAGGAACCTAGAGATTCTCGTATCTCATGGTTATCTATAGTCATGATGTTCTGTTAAGGGCTCCATCATGGCTGCCTATGGTCAAGATATTTTCTGCTTTCATACTAAAGGCTCAATCATGACTGCCAATAGCCATGAGCCTATTACACTCCTAATAAAGCCCCTTCAAAGGGTAATCTCATACCTACTCCTTTCCTTGAACCTGAATTCATTTCTAACAGCTAGTTCTCTTAATTACCACATATAACCATTCTATCTTACCCTTCTCACTGTAGTCTAGAACAAACACTCAAATTATGTTACCTCCATGAGCAAGCACATCTGTAATATCTTATGTAAAATGTATATAGGTAGGCTCTCTTCTAGGTGACTATCTACAAGCCATGCCTTTGATGTTGCCCTCATATCATCCATACCTTCACATTTCTAGGACTCATGTACTAGTCTTTTTTCCATTACTTTTACAGTGTGCCTGAAACTGAGATCTGAATAGAGAAAATATGCTTATATAGCTCAAATTTTGCATGTTCAAAGGCATGGTACTGATATTGGCTAGGAATTGGTGAGGTTCTCCTTGATTGCTTCACCTGGTAGATAAGGTAATGGAAGGAGAATGTATGGGAAAGAGAGACACAGAGAGAGAGAGAGAGAGAGAGAGAGAGAGAGAGAGAGAGAGAGAGAGAGAGAGAGAGAGAGAGAGAGAGAGAGAGCGCCACACAATGAGACAGAGAGACAAACACAGAGAAAGGCACACAGACATACATAGAGGATAGTGAGTCAGGAAACATGAGCCTGAGGAGTGATTAGGTTCATTATTTTAAAAAGGAATAGTTCTCTTTCCAAGGGAACAGTTCTCATGAAAAATACATTAATCCCTTATTAAAGATACTCTATCATGGCTTGTCATCGAGGACCAACAAATAAATCCTTATGAAATCATATCTTCTGTGCCATGCTCTACTTATGTGGGGAATTCACTCACCTTATTTTGTCTGAGAGCTCTGGCTTTCAATATCACATAACCCCTATCAACATGTATGGGTATTCTCACCACCTTTGGGCTCTCACCTTCCTTACATCATCTAATTTGCTTCCACCCCTGAAGCCTCCAGAAGGAACTAGTGAATATACAAGCTGAGGATGAGTGAGTGCAGTGTCTTTCTCCTTATGCATATTCAGTTCTTGGAACCTATTGTTATGTAGCAATTTCCTTCTGGAGGGAGGAAGGAGTCCTAGAAGACTCAAGAAAGCTATCAAACCTCTGAGACTCAGGAAGTTCATGAAACTTACAAGTCTAGGGCATCTCAGACCATTACATGATCCACAAGATTCCTCCCAAGAGTTATATAAGTTGTAAGCAATTTATAGAGGCGAGGGCATGTCTTAGTGAGGATTTCTATTACTGTGAAGCAGTACCATGCCATCAGTATTATTATAAAGGAAAACATTTAATTATCATTGCTCACTTACAGTCCAGAGGTCTGTCCATTATTATCATGGGATGTCATAGTGGCTTGGAGGAAGACATGGTGATGGAGAAGTATCTGAAATCCTACATCTTTCAGGCAACAGGATGTGTTCTGTCTTTTGGGTATGTCTTGTGCATATGTGAGACCTTAAAGGCTCACTTTCTCCAACAAGACCACATCTACTCCAACACAGTTACATCATTTAATAGTGCCATCCTTTTTGGGGGCCATTTTCTTTCAAACCACTGCAGGGTGTATGCAAGTTGTGTAGGGATTTTCCAGCATGTTGCATTCATGAATTACTGGTGCTGGGATAGGCTTTTGGTGATACAGATGCACCCGAGAGCTAATCCATTATTCATATTCTTGTAGGAAACCCCAATAAGCTCATTGGCTCACCAAGTCAGGTCGGGGTGGAATCCCTATTTTGGTTGGCTACTTGTGCCTTATCTTAGGGAGACAGATGTATGATATATATTTATATCTTAGGAGATTACACAACATCGAATATCAAGTGAGTCCTCTTATTTTTATACATCTCTGGCAATTTCATACATGTATACAATATATATTGAACATATCCACACCCAATTTCCCCTTCCAACTACTTATGGACACCTCTCAACACTTGCCTCTGTCTCTATATCTGTCTCAAAATCCACTGCTAACTGATCTTGTTGACTTGATCTTATGAAAATAACTATAGATGCAGTAAATGCATGAATACAATGGCCATGTCATGCCCAGAAGACAGTAGTATTTCACAGTACTTTTCCTGTCCTTTGGTGCTTACATTCTCTCTACTCCTACTCGTTAATGTTTCCTGAGCTTTGAGGAAGGGGTTGATAGCAATTTCCCATTTAGAGCTGGGCACTCAACAGACGTTATTCTTCAAACTTTGATCAGCTTTTGTCTCTGCATTAACAGTTGCCTACTGCAGGGAGGGTTAAGTGTAGTACTAAGTATTTAGACCATAGTTTGGCGACATACCTACTTAGCAAAACCACTGTATGTAGGATCCCCTTAAGGCCTATGACCCGGTATCAGGGTTCTTATACCATTCTCTTTTGAGCACATGATTGAATTATGAAATATTATATCCTTTAGGTCTTTCAGTCACCAAAGGTCAGGCTTAGATGAGTGTCCAAAATTCATGTTGGAACAGCAAATGAATGGAGGCTTCCTTCTAATCCTCATTCTAAAATGTACTATCCAATTTCATTCTGAGGATTAAAAAAAAAAATTTCAGAGACCCACACTGACTCTCCCCTCCCATCTCATTCCAGCCAGATGGGGATATAGAAAGAGCTTCTATCCCTCCCTTGTCTGATTAGAGATTTTGCATGAGCTGTCACAGATCTGTCACAGGGACCGAGGAAGAGGACAAGAAAGGCAGGAAGAATTGGCAAAGGATAGAGACAATCAGAAAGCTGGACTGCCTGCTGCAGTGGAAGCAGGAAGGAGGGGCCATCTTGACATCAGAGCTTGGTGAAGTCTTCCTACCCCCATGCAGTTTCCCATGGGCCCTGCCTGCATCTTTTTGAGGAAAGGCATTGCTGAGAAGCAGCGGGTGAGGTGGAGATGATGCAGAACAATTTGGGGATGAGCAAAGAGATCTGGGGTCTGGGAAAAAAGAGATATGCAAGTGTTGAGAAACGGGAGCATGTGGGGAGAGCATAACTGAGTTCAGGGTGCACCGTATGTGTTTACAAGGGTCAGTGATCAGAAGTCAGAAAGGGGGATGGTATGGTGAGAGAAATGGAAAAGGGAAATGGGATGGCATCATTGTTGATAACATCATAGTTTTGTGTGGGAAATCATACAGTGATGATAGTAATGCTGCTGGTGGTGCTGTTGCTGCTGCTCGTGCTGCTGGTGATGACAGTGTTGATGGTGATGGTGGTAATGATAATGATGATGGGGATGACAAAGGTGATAGTGATGATTATGGTGATGGCGTTAATGCTGCTGCTGCTGCTGGTATTAACAACAACTACTGCTTGTTGAGTCTTGCTGTGTGCTTAGTGCTGAGGGTTAACATGCTTGATGGCATTCAGTCCTCAGAACCACACATAAGGTTGGGTATAATTTCATTCCTATTTTACAAGGGAGTAAACTGAGACCATTAAATCATGAAGTATTTGGCTTTAAGTTTACATAGTTAATGAATGACATGGTTTATTTACTTAGTAACTCATTTATTTACTTATTCAGTCCTGTTTGATTTCTAGGAACATGTTCCTCATTATAAGGCTTCAGGACAACCAAAAAGGGAAGAAAAGAAAGGAGAGGATAGAATGGGAGGGAGATGGTAGAAGAGGGGACACAGATGAAGGTGGGACAAGGCAGAGCAGGGACGAGAAGATAGGAGAAAGGAAGTGAAGGGAAGATAGGGGGAGGGAGAGGAAAGAGAGAGGTGGGAAGGTCAGAGATTGCATGGGAAGAAAAGAAGAAAGAGAATCCAAAGTGAGGAGGTCTCCAATTTTAAGGTGGATAAGGAGTAAATTTCCAGGCACCATTCCTACTAATCAAGTTTACCTCCAATTATACTCATGAATATATGACCAGAAATTCTCAGATGTGAGACTGACACTGAATATTCTTTATGAACCACCCTGAACACTGGTTTCATATAAGGGGATGTTCATCCTGGTAATCAGGATGGAGGTGCTGGAGTCAGTCAGTGGAATTTGGAATGGGAGTCAGGAGTCCTACATCCTACAGGACTCAGCCCTGTGTTTGACTTCTGAGTGACCTCAAAGGAGTGTGTGACATAAAAGCAGAATAGAAGAATAGGGTATTACTTCAGGAAAGAAATGGAACTTGGAAGAGAAGAACATGTGCTAGATGTGGTTGTGGTATCAAAGAGAGCAAAGAACAATGGTATAGATGTCTGACAACATCCCAGTGTCAGTCCACTTCTTTTTTAACAAAAATGCATTATTAATAGAATGAAGGTTGAGTATGCATCTTAGCCGATAGAGTTTATCTTGCACGTAAAAGCTCCAGGTTAAATCCCCAGCTTTATATAAAGTGGGTATGGTAGGACGTTTCTGTAATCCCAGTGCTTTAAGAGATGGAGGCAGGAGAATGACAAGTTCAGTGTCATTTTTGGCTACTAGTCTGGGCTGCATCAGACTTTTTAAAAATGTAAATAATAGAATAAATGAATGAATAAGTAAATAAGGGCCAGTGAGAATGCTCAGCAGCTAACGGTACTTATTCCTAAATCTGATGACCTGAGTTCTATCCCCAGGATTGTGGAAAGAAAGAACTAGCTGCCTCAAATAATCCTCTGACCCTTCACATGTACTTAGAAAGTGCTTGCATTTCAAAATGATTAAACAAATAGGTAAATAAAAATGCTAGGAAAACAGGACTAATTATTTTATCTCTCCCTTGGAAGGGGATATTCTAATGTATGAACTGTGTGACCTTTTGTGGGCTCATTAATTTCTTCATTTTGTTTCTCACGGGTAAATTGAGAATATTTGAATCTACTTCACTGACATGGTTCTGAGGTTTAAATACAATAAAAGGGCTAAACAAGACATCCCTCTGAACACCGTAGATATAACATATCGTATTTCTTCAGAACCTCATCTGGAGAAGAGGTTCTAACTCCCTCATGTTTAGGACAGACATTCAGAGAAGATACAAGGATGGGAGACAGGAAATGAGAGGTGAGGGGAGGAGAGCTGGGGATGGGAGGTGGAGATGGAAGGAGTTTGAGGAAGAACGTGAAGGACCAGAAAGCTTGATAGAACAGTGGGCTTGTTTGGAGCCTGTGGGACTGTTCCAATCTCCTGTCTTTTTGTTCCTTTCAGGAGCGACCACTGGGACAGGACGAGATTGATGGTAATTCCTTGCTTAGATGCCCTTCCATGTTAGCCTCTATTGTTACCCCATCCTGCGTTTCTGTGTAAATTCTTTCATGTGAAGATTCCTTCCCCCTTCCTGCTAAATGTGATTTTCACAGCTCATTCTGTGTCATTTTAAGCTCTGCTCTCTGAATGTTAACAGGGTCTGAATTGCATGGGTCTGAGAAACTCAGAAATAATGCAAGTTTTCGAGTGATTTTAAAAAAAGGTTGCTAATTTTCTTTGGTTGGTTTTCAGATCCCTTGTAACTCCACTTAAGAGTCTGAGGACTTCAGTGCTCTTGGGGGTCATCTTTTCCCTACCACATCTTATATAGTCCATTTTTCTAAATGAGTCATTTAGTTCATTAAATGTATTCTTCATAGAATCTCTATTTGTGTTTTATTGATAGTTTCTGGAGATGCCAATCTTCCCTACTGACTGTTTCACATTACTCTACAACTCTTTCTTAATTTTTAGAGCTCCGGGAAGCATTTCTTGAATTTGACAAGGACCGAGATGGGTTCATCTCTTACAAGGATTTGGGCAATCTCATGAGGACGATGGGTTACATGCCTACGGAGATGGAGTTGACTGAGTTGGGCCAGCAAATCCGCATGAACCGTGAGGACAGGGCTTGGGTCATGACTGGAGTTAGGACAGGTCAGAAGTGAGAAAGCTGTTGAAAGCAGCACTTTAAACAGGAAGGTGGTGAAGGGGAAGAAGAGCTATCTGCCAGAAAGCAGCTTGGACTGTGCTGTATTTGAAGTGGTTAGAAAGAGGTCTTTAAAAGATGAATCTAGATACCAGTTTCTTTATTATTATTCTTTTTATATTATTTTTTTATTATGAATGTGTTAAAGATAAAAATCATATGTATGAATTGTTTTTTTATATATGTCTGTGCACCAGATATGTGTCTGGCACCTGCAGAAGTCAGAAGAGGGTGTCAGATTCCCTGGAACTGGGGTTATGCACATTCGTGAGCTACCATATGGGTTCTGAAAATTAAACTCAGGTCTTCTGTAGGAGTAGACTGTACTCTTAATACAGCTTCCCATTCAAACATCTTAAGTTGCATTTATATATTTTTTGTATTGATAGAAGAGGGGGTGCATGTGGATGCTACACATCTGTGTTGTGGTCAGAGTACAATTTGTAGGAATCAGCTCTCTCGTTTCACCACATGGGTCCTGGGGATCAACTCAATGTCATTAGGCTGGGCAGAAAGTGCTTGTTGCCTGACGTGCCGTCTCCCTGACTCATGAGTCCCACTTTTGTTATTTACTCATTGTGGTTATTTTGAACAGTGGAATCATTTTAGAATATTTCTGGTTTTTAGTTTCCTGATGTATTAAGTAAAGATATGAAGATGGCTTACTTATTTATCATGTTGTAGAAAAGTTGTCATTGTGGAAAGGTCATATTCTCCAATGAGTCTTTACTGTATGTAGGTTCTTATCAGTACAGTAGCTTCATGTGGAGCTTGATGAATATTGAATACACACATAGGCTTGGATCTAGTGCCACTGAGTAGCACTGCTCAGCAGTGCATCATTAAATGGAAACCTAGGTTGATTCTGTGATTGATATATAATTGGGTTGGCTGCTGGGCATGGATCTGAGTTAACAAGATTTAATTCCATGTCATAACAGTAGTTAGGGCCCTGTATCCTGGCTCCACATCTGCAGGTTCAAGCAAGTGCCAATAAAAATACTTAGAAAGAAACTGCATATACACTAAACACGTAAGTACTTTATGCCACTCACTGTATTCTAAACAATATAGTACAACTTTTATTCACAGAGCATCTCAGTGTAGCAGATAATGGATAATCTATAGGTGACTAGAGCATATGGGAGACTGTGGTTGCAGTATACATCTATTGTGCCCCTTATGATAAGGACTTGAACATCAACATGCTTTGATATACCATGGATGTCCTAACACCAGTTTTCAGTGAATGTAAAGGGATGTTTGTAATCATATCTGAAAGAGACTGGTCCACATTTAAATCTACATTTTTTCTGTTGCTCTAAGATAGTGGATGGCTAATCTTTAAACCCATAAAAAATTGCTGAGTGGGTCTGGATAGATGACTTCATGGTTAAGAGTGTCTGCTGTTTTGCTGAGGCCTTGCATTCAGATCTCAGCACCCGTGTTGGGCAACTCATAGCTAAGCACCCATGTTGGGTAACTCATAGCTATCTGTAACTCCACTTACGGGAGAATCTGATGTCCTATTCTGGGCTCTGTGGATACTACACTCATGTGCATACACACAGAGTTTAAAATGGCTAAAAATTAAGGAGATTTGCTAACAACCACCCAGTTATACTTATATCCTTTGTCTAGTAAGTTTGTTCCCATTAGACCAACCTGAGGGCTTGATTTAGCTGAGAAGAGGAAGACTCAAAAAACCCTTCGAAGATGGGAAGACTAGAGCTAACCTATTTCTTACTTAAATGGGAAAGTGCAGGAATAGAAGCTTAGAGCCTGTGGAATGCTCGCTAAGCATGCTCTTTCTTTCTCAGTCGGTGGCCGTGTAGACTTTGAAGACTTTGTGGAGCTGATGACCCCCAAATTGCTTGCAGAGACAGCAGGGATGATTGGTGTCCAAGAGATGCGAGATGCCTTCAAAGAGGTTAGTTAATAGCACCAAAATGCTGAGAGAGGGGTGAGGAAGACCCCAAGGAGCTAGTTTTTTTTGGGGGGGGGGATTACACACACACACATACACACCCCACACCACACACACACTAATATATGTAATCTTTATTTTTTTTAAATTTTTCCCATACTCACCCCTGCTCCTCCTCCCTCTCCTCCCAGTCCTCCCTCAGTCTCCCCCACCCACATCCATTCCCCAGAGAGGGCAAGGAATCCCAAGGGCTGACATATCCAATTGAAGTAGGTCCAAGTCCTTCCCCCTAGTGTCAAGGCTGAGTAAGGTGTCCTCTGTGGGGAATAGGCTCTGAGAATCCAGGTCATGCACCAGGAATAAACTCTGGTTCTATTGCAAGAGTCAAGGAGTGAGTTTTATTAGTCCACACCATGGGCAGCGCCCACCAAAATCAACTAGTTGGGATTATATACGGAGTGAAGGAGAATCAACACATTCCAAACTCTGGGCAATGTGTATTCATCTTATTTGACCCTTACATACAATATTAGGAGTAAGCACACATTTATTCCCATCATCTATATGAAGAAATCAAGGATCAAGGATTGCAAATGATATCCAACACCCCATGTTTCCCAGGATAAATGCTGGAGCCTCTAATCTTGGTTCCTGCAACAGGAATTAAGAATATAAGAGTTTGATATTTCCAGAAGGGCAGTTATTCTAGGAAAGGAAGATTTTAGTATAGGTAGGACAGGAAGATGTTTGTGGAATGGAGGCAAATCTAAGTGCTGGACATAATAAGAAACAAAGTCCCTAGGATCTGGTGGCATTGCTCAATGGCAGAGCACCTGCCTAAAATTCCCTAGTGAGATGCTGGTGGTATGGGTCAGTGATAGAGTACCTGCCTAGAATCTTCAAGTGAAGACTGAGAGTGTGGCTCAGTGGTAGAGCCTCTGCCTAGTATCCCCCGGTGAGGGGCTGGAGGTGTGGCTCAGTGGTAGAGCTCCTGCCTGGAATCCCCCAGTGAGTGGTTGTAATGTGGCTCAGTGGTAGAGCCCCTGCCTAGAATCCCCTAGTAAGTGGCTGAGAGTGTGTTTTTTTTTTCAGTAGAAGAGTAGTGTGTGCAAAGATTTGGTCCCTCTTTGGCTTTCATATCACTTTTATTCTGTTACCCCATTCTTCTCTCCTTCCTTAAAATCTCTTTTTTCTTCCTATTGTCTGCTTTCTAGTTTCATGACATACACATACCTACTCAAATTTAGATCTGTGTTTCATGGATGAAAGAAAACATCTGATTTTTGTTTTTCTGTGTTTAGCTTATTTTGTTTCTAGTACCACCCATGTTCTTATAAATGTCATAATTAAAATTTTATTTATGACTTAATAAGTAAAATATTCTGTAACTTATTTATAATAATACTCATAATTTATAAAAATTAGTGATATTGTGGTATATAATAAAATGTAGTGATATATGATAATAATAAAACACACGAGGTAAATAAGATAGTTCAGTGGTTAAAGGCACTTACTTCCAAGCCTGATGATCTGAGTTTAACCCCCGGGACTCACATAGTGGGAGGAGAGAACCAACTTCTGCAAATTATCCTCTGACCTTCACAGTTACACCATGGCATGCTTGTGCCCACACATATACACATATACAAACAAACAATTAAATAAATGTTTTCATTTGTTTAAAGACATGGAAAACAAACAAAAGCTAAAAAGAGCAAGGCAACTTTTGGCCGTCATGGATATATCTCTCACACGAGATTATGATTTAATGAATCTAAACACATATCTAAAATAAACCAGTTTTGCGCATTATACATACATAGCTCTTTGTGTATCACTTACATCCTAATAAAGATGTTAAAAATAATGTAAATGTAAATTTAAGAGAAGGCCTATCTTCAAGCAGCCAACATTTCAAGGAGTGATGTATCCTCAATACTTAGCTTGGTTCTTAACCTCCAGTGAGTTGGAACCCTGACCTTCCCTGAGGCTGAAATCACCACTGAAATTAATCTAGTCTCATTGCTTCTGTTTAGTTTGATACCAATGGAGATGGGGAGATTACCTTGGCAGAGCTTCAGCAGGCCATGCAGAGGCTGCTGGGAGAAAAGCTCACACCCCGGGAGATTTCTGAGGTGGTACAGGAGGCTGACATAAATGGAGATGGCACTGTTGACTTTGAAGGTAATACACTGGGCAGAAATCCAGGCCTCTACATCTGTTCCTTCCCTGTGTGGTTCTTCAAGTCTCCCACTCCTTATCGTTCTCCAAGTTTACATTTGAAGGTATGTTCTAGTTTAATTTCTGTTCCTGTGATAAAATGACTCACGCAGTGGTCTTTTGCTCAGATAGATTTCTCATACAGAATCCACATGCCCATGTATGGTGTTCCCCACAGTGGATTGGGACCTCTTGCATAACCTTGCCACCAAACAATCCTCACAGATATGCCCACAGGCCAGTCTGATTGTGACAGTTCTTTATTTGAAGTTTTCTCTTCTCAGATAATTCTAGATTTTGTCAAGTTGATAATAACTATAAACTAGTATGCTGTGGGATAATATCCTAGGGAGGCATACATTGGCTATATCAAGTTTAAGTTGTGGCATTCTCTAGTTTAAAGTACTCAGAATCTATATATTGCCTTCAGACATGGGTCCAAAATGTGTAGTCTGTCCTGCAAGTCAATGCCTCTTTAGCCCACCCAGCCCTGTCCTCTGCAACCATGCTGTGAATTGGTATGTCCTGAGAAATGTATTTCCTATTGTACCTCCTTCAACTTTTCTTCCTTTGTAACTAACATCCTCTCCACTTGTTGCACTTCTAAGACTTATGCATCCCTCAAGGACACATGACAATCACCTTTTGCCAAGCTTCTCCCCTTTCCCTTGCCTGAATGCATTACACATGACTCTGAGCCTTCTAGGCATTTTTTTTCCCATGGAACTTATATTGTGCTCATTTCCATGCTGCAGGACAGATCAGCATCTCCCATCCACCCCTTCCTTTGGCTGGTGTTTGTGTGTGAGGCCAATGTACAATATATGAGTGCATGCACACTCACAGATACCAGGGAAGAAAATTGGGTGTCTAGCTCTGTCATTCTCCACTTTATTCCCTCTAGCCAGAAGCTATCTCTGAACCTGAAGCTAGACTGATAACTTCAAAGAGACAGCAGTTCTTTTTCAACCTCCCACAACACTATGGTTACAGGTGTACACTGGATTTTTTTTAAATGTTAGTACCAGGGATTCATGCAGCTCCTCATGCTTCTGCAGTGGGCAATCTTAGTCACTGGTCCAGCTCCTCAGCCATTGAGAGGGGTCTTTTAAAAGCCATATCTGCTCTACAAGTCCCGAAATGGAAAATTAGTGAATTTGTTAGGTACTCACTGGATTTTATCATTCTCAGATGTACCTTGTGCATCAGTGAAAGTGGGGAAAAGGTGGAGGTGAAGCTATTAGAAAGATCTTTAGGCTAACTACAAGTAAGGGAAGGAACCAGTAAATTAATCTGGCATTACCTCTAGACAAAGTAATTGGCAATCTGTTTATTCAGGGCATTCCATTCACTGTCCACTTAATCTTGAACAGGCTAAAGTTCATTACCAGCTTCTATTTCTTTTTTTGTAACACGACACCAGGAGGGTTGAAAGATAGAACAAAGGCTAAAGATATAGCTTAGTGGGTAACAGCATTTGCTGCCCAAGCATGATGATCTGAGTTTGGATACCTTACACTCATGTGAAAAAAATTCATGCATGACTCTGTGCCTATAAATGGTGGGGAATAGTGGTGGAGATCAAAGGTTCATTGCAGTTCCCTTGTTGTCAGCTTAACAAAGAACTGGTGATATGAGTCTGGAGAGATGGCTCAGTGGTTAAGAGTATTAGCTCTTCTTCCAGAGGTCCCAGAACCCAAGGCAGTTCACAACTTCAGTTTCAGTGACATCTACTCCCAGTGGACACTGTATGTGTGTAGTCCCCAGACATACATGTAGGCAAAACACAAATACACATTAAAACAACAACAGTAGTAAGCCTCAGGTTCAGTGAGAGACCCAATTTCAAAAGGATACAATGTGGTACATTAGAGGAGACCATGAACATCCTCCTCTAGTCTCCATATGTATATGTGTGTGTGCACATGCACCTGTACATACGTTCATATATCACACACACACAAAAGATAACATACAAATAAATTTCAATAAAAGGTGAGATAAATACAACTAATAATTTCTATTTAATAGGTACTTAGTATGTTTTATGAACATTGTGTCATAGAGAGTTCAAGTCATTTCCTAAAGATCGAGGTCACTGCAATACAGGAAAATCTCTCCAAAGTAATCCCAGTTGTTTTTACTAAGAGGAACTTCACAGGAAATTTTCTTTTACAGAGTTTGTGAAGATGATGTCTCGTTGATGAGGTAATAAGCTCCAGACACATGCTGCCTTGTCAACATGGAACTGGATTCCCAGGAGCCCTTGAAGGGTGAGGGGTGGGGTTGGGAGTGGTCTTGACACAGGATGGACATGGATGTGACTGCAAACAATTGCTTTGCTTCTTGGAATCAGAGACATGCATGGAAACACATTTAGAAGGAAGACTGTGTACACAAACACAAATTACACTAGGTCCCAGCTGCCATTCAAACACTCCAGGGGCTATGACATCTTTCCCAAATTCTGTTTCCAAACAGATTCTCCTTTCATGTCTCCCTTTGGAAAAGATGGTGTGGAAAACCTTTTCAGAGCCTGAAAGAAGAAAAGAAAATCTTTCAAAAAGTTTCACACACAACCTACTTTCCCAGTGGCTCCTCTAACAGAAACCCAAATTTCCTTCTCTTGCCAAGAGAGTGTCCCACCAGTCACAGGGCTGTAGTGAGGATCCTGGTGAGTCTCAGCTAGGAAAAACCTCAGGAAGGAGGCCTTCAAGTTTGAGTTTTCTCAATTTTCTAGAAGCATAGTCATTGCTACCCTGTAAACACCATGTCCTTGCCCTAGTGTGAGATAACCAGGAGGAACTGAGCTAAACCACTAATCTGGATTATCAAGGTTTAAAACAAGCTGATCCCTGGGGAGAATTAATCCCCTGCAAAATATCTTGAGCTCCAGAGTGTGGGGGTGTGTGAGGATGGGGATGTGTGAGCAGGTGTGGAGTGAGGAGGTGGGGTGGAAGAAGACAGGATCCCTCAAATCCCTATCTGGGCCAGGTGACTGCAGTACCATTATCAGAAGTCCCCTGCTCCTGTGCTGACTTACCCTGAGCTGCCTCAGGCAAGTCTCTAGTTAGGTGATTCGTGGACTCCATCCTTCACATACTCACATGGATCTGGACACTTCCGCCATTTTATCACTCAAGATAAAGAATTCATGTCATACCTTTCTCCAAGATTTTCCCACTCTTGAAATTCATTAGGTAGAACTATAGAGTATGCCATCTGATCTCTGACCCAATAGCCTCAATTTATATGACTAAAATAAAGTTAAAGTAGAATCATAATATATGTCCCATCCTTTTGAGTATGATTGCTCTTTTTATGTCACATTTGGGGACAACTTAAATTTATTTTAGCATTTTTTCTTTTAGTATTTATGTAGAAGTTTTCTCTAAATTGAAACGCTTCAACCCAAAGGAAAGCATGTTGATCCTCAGGAAATCCTAAGTGAAGATCTTTCACATACAACTATGGGTCTTGAAAGATGGCTCTGCAGTTAAAAGCACTCAATGCTGTTGTTTTAGAGGACCCAGGTTTGATTCTCAGAACATACATGGCATCTTATAACTATCTGTAATGTCAATTCCAGGTTATCTGGTTACCTTTCTGGCTTCTGTGAGAACTACATGCATGTAATGCATATACATAAATGCAGAGAAAATATCTATAGACATTAAAAAAAGAAGATTGAAGATATGGTCTTAACTTTCTTGGGAATGATAATATGGAGGGAGGTAAAGTGAGAAAGTGGGATGATTATATCTACTGGGTCATCTGCAGCCTACTAATTGCACTGTCTCCTTCAAGAGAATGATCATCCCATTTGAAACAAGCAGTGACTCTTCTAATGGGGTGGGGCTCAGAGGCCCTACTTCCATCAGAGATTGAGTTTTGGCTGGCTTTACCTTGTGCAGGTAACCATTGCTACTATGAGTTTACAAAGTCCATAGTTTTGCAGTGTCCCCAGATTAGCATTTCCTAGCTTTCCTCCCCATCTACCAACTGCTACATTTTTAATTTTTTTAAATGTGTACTGGTGTTTTGACACAGAACTGAAGTTACAGACATTTGTAAGCTTCCATGTTAGTACTGGCAATTGAACCCAGGTCCTTTGGATGATCATTCAGTGCTCTTAACTTCTGAGCCATCTCTCCAGTCCCCTGTTACATTTTAAATCCCCTATCTTTCATTATATTCCCTGAGCTTTGGTGTGAGATTAATATAGATGACTTATCCACAGCTGAGAACTCAGAGTTAGTTATGCTTTGCACTTTGGCCAGTTATGAGTCTCTGTATTAATCACTACCCATAACATGAAGAAGTTTTTCTAACCAAAGTAAAGAATAACTTTGGAAAAAGAAAAACATATCTTCTTATATCTACAAATATTTAAAATGTAGTTTGATGGTATGAGCATTCTGTGAAACAACAGTAGGTTTCCTTCTAGGGCCTATGATTTCCATAACCAGGCATACAGTATCCACAAATGAATTCTCTCCCATGATGAAGGCTTCATAGTCAATTGGTAGGCAGTTGGTTACCACAACTGTCATGCCATTAGCAGATCAACATTGTAATATTAACTGTCCACTACTGAGTAAAACCATTGATGCATGGGCAGCATTAATTGGGCTCAGAGTATTATTATTTATAATGAAAAGAGGGTATGAGGTTGAGAAGGAAATGAGGTGGGGTTACTAGGGAGAGTTGAAGGGTGGTAGTGGTAGATGTCTTTTGCCTTGTGCACAAAAATATCAGAAATCACACGACCTTCAAAAATGTCTTGGAATTTCTATTTTTAAAAAATATTTTAGTTTTTTATTTTAATGTGAATGTGTATGTGTCTCTGTGTGGGTGTATGCATGTTAATTGAAGTGTCATGGAAGCCAGGAAAGGGCATAAGACCCCTGGAGCTAGAGTGTCAGATGGTTGTGACCCACCCACTGTGTGGGTAATAGAAACTGAACTCCAGTCCTCTGCAAGTGCAGCTAGTGCTCTTACCTCTGAACCATCTTTTCAGCCCCTTTCTCTCCTTATTAACTATCGAATGTAAGAGACAGTATGACAGTCCACTTGCTGGATTGAGCTTAAATGTTATAATATCTTCTCTTTGAAAGCACTATTTTAATACTACCATTATTAACATTGTTATCTGTTGTGGCATCAGCATCCCTAATGTAAACATCTGATATCACAAACTCTGAAATGAATATGGCACCAGTGTGGCTCCACAGGAAAATACCACAACAGACATCACTTAATGGACTATGATCAAAACATAGATATTATCAAGTATTGTGTTAAAATGACCCACAGGATCTTTATATAAATCACATTAATGAAATTCATGTTTAGGCATCCCCACCATAGCTCATCAAATATGTTCACTTATCCCAAAATATAAAAATAAAAAAATCCAAATTATTTTGGTTTTGAGCACTTCAGTAAGGATACCTAGTTGGTACTAGCATCCGTTTTTTGACTTTCAAGAAAATTTTCTATGTGTATAAATAGTTTTAAAGATATGGAGAGAAGACTTAGTGGAAATGCAAATGAAAACAACTCTGAGATACCATCTTAACCTGTCAGAATGGCATGATCAAAAACACAGATGACAGCCTATGCTGGAGGGAATGTGGAGTATGAGAAACAGTGCTCCATTACTGGTTGGAGTATAAACTTGTACAACTTTGAAAATCAGTATGGCGGTTTTTCAGAAAACTGGAAATCAATCTATTCAGTGATCCAGCAATACCACTATTGTGCATATACCCAAAGAATGCACATTTTTACCCCAAGGGTATTAGCTAAACTATGTTTATAGCAGCATTATTCATAATAATCAAAGCCTGAAAACAACCTAGATGTACCTCAACTGAAGAATGGATTAAAAATTGTGATACATTTACACAATAGAGTACTACTCAGCAGAAAAAAAATGACATTCTGAAATTTGCAGGCAAATGGATGGATCTAGAAAATATCACCCTGAGTGAGGTAACACGGACCCAGAAAGATAAACACATATGCTCACTTATAAGTGAATTTTAGATGTAAAGCAAAGGATAACCAGGCTACAATCAATAATCTATGATCAGCTAGGTTAACAATAGGAAGTTAAGAGAGACATTCATAGATTACTCTGGGAAGGGGAAGTAGAGAAGACCTCCTGAGTAAACTGAGATTATACAAAAAGTTGGGAGCAAGGGGAGATGGGAAGAGAACATGAGAGAATGGGATGGTTGAGTAGGGGAGCAACAGAGAGGGAAAACAAAAATTATATACCTTGATAAAGAGAGCCATTGTGGGCTTAGAGACAAACCTGGTGTTGGGGAAACAACCAAGAACTCACAAGATGACCTTGGCTAAGACTCCAAGAAATAGTGGAGAGGGTGCTTAAAGTGGCTTTCGTCAATAGTCAAATGAATGACCACCCTAATTACCATTATAGAATCTTCATCCAGCAACTGATGGAAACAGATGCAGAGATTTATCTGCATGGGTCAAGCTCCTAGTCCATCTGAAGAGAGGAAGGAGAGATTATATGAGCAAATGGATCAAGATCATGATGAGGAAACCCACAGAGACAGCTGACCTAAGCTATTGGGAACTCATTAAATCTGAAATGACAATGGAAAACTAAGAACTTCAAACGTGGATGACAATTGAACCTTGTGGTCAGTTCATGGAGCCTCTTGCAGTCAGACCAGAGTTTATTCCTGGTGCATGAGCTGGCTTCTTGGAGCCCACTCCCTACAGAGGAACACTTTGCTCAGCCTTGGTACTGTGGGCAGGGACTTTGTCCTACCTCAATTTAATATGCCAGACTACACTGAGTCACACTGGGAGTCCTTCCTCTTTCTGAGGAATGGATGGGGGATGGGGAAGGGCATAGAAGCTGGAGGAGGACTGGGACCAGATGAGGAAGGAGGAGCAATGGTGGGTATGATAAAATGTTTTTTTTTTAAAAAAAATAATGTTTAGATTCTCACATATATAAAAGAAACATTACTAAACCTGAAATCTCACATCAAATCCCACACATCAGTGGTGGGAGACTTCAATATCCCACTCTCACCAATGGATAGGTCAACCAGATCCAAACTTAACAGAGAAATAAGGGATCTAATAGATGTTATGACTCAAAAGGATTTAATATATATATGTATATATATTAAACACACACCTATATATATATATATATATATATATATATATATATATACACACACACACACACACACACACAGAACTTTCCACCCAAACACAAATAATATACTTTTTCTCAGCATCCCATAAACTTTCTATAAAATTCAACACATACTCAGTCATAAAGCAAATATGAATAGATTTAGTAAAATAGGAATAACCGCATGTATCCTCTCATACTAACATGCACTAAAGTTAAAGTTAAATAACAACATAAACCACAGAGAGCCTACAAATTCATAGAAACTGAACATCTTTCAATTGAACAATCACTGGGTCAAGGTAGAAGTTAAGAAAGAAATCAAAGACTTCCTAGGATTTAACGAAAAAGAATCCATAACATAACCAAACTTAGGAAACACAATTAAAACAGTGATAAGGGGAAAATTCATAACACTAGACACCTACATGAAAAATCCATAGAAATATCACACAAGAGACTTAACAGAAAGCACTGCTGAATGCTAGAGAACAATTAGAAGCACACTCACCTAGAAGGAGTACTCAGCAGAAAATAATCAAAATCTGGGCTGGAATCAATATAATAGAAACAAAGAGAACAGTACAAACAATCAATAAATCATGGTTAAGTATGAGAAAATAAAAAGGACACATCTTTATCCAAACTAACTAAAAGGGGGAGAGAGAGAGAGAGAGAGAGAGAGAGAGAGAGAGAGAGAGAGAGAGAGAGAGAGAGAGAGAGAGAGAGAGAGAGAGAGAGAGAGAATCCACATCAACAGAATCAGAAATGAAAAAGGGGAACATAACAAACACCCAGGAAATCCAGAGAATCATTAGGCTATTCTTCGAAAACCTATATTCCAGTAAATTGGAAAACTTTTAAGTTTTAAATTGGACAGCTTTCTGGACATGAACCACTTACCAAAATTAAATCAAGATCATGTAAATGACATAAACAGACCTATAGCCCCCAAGGTAATTGAAGCTGTTATTGAAAGTCTCCCAAGCAAAAAAAAAAAGAAAAAAAAGAAAAAAAAAGAAAAAAACCCCCAAAACCCAGGACCAGAATATTTCAGTTCGTAATTCTACCACACATTCAAAGAAGAACTATTACCAATACTCCTCAAATTGTCCCATAAAATAGAAACTACAGGAACATTGCCAAACTCTTTTTATGGGGATACAGTCATCCTGATACCTAAGCGACTCAAAGATGCAACAAAGAAAGAGAATTAGAGACCAATCTCCCTCATGAACATTGATGTGAAAATACTCCATAAAATACTGGCAAATTGAATTCAACAACATATCAAAAATTATCTACTATGGTCAAGTAGGCTTCATCCCAGAGATGTGCAGGGATGGTTCAACATACCAAAAACTGTCATGTCATCCATCATATAAACAAACTGAAAGAAGAACACCACATAATCATCTCATGAGATACTAAAAAAGCTTTTGACAAAATCCAACACTTCTTTATGATAAATGTCCAGGAGAAAGCAAGATGACAGCCAACATCAAACTAAATGGAGAGAAACTCAAAACAATCCCACTAAAATCAGAAACAACACAAGGCTCTCCTCTCTCCCCTTATCTATTCAATATAGTTCTCAAAGTTTTAGCTAAAGCAAAAAGAGAAACAAAGGAGATTAAGTAGATTCAACTTGAAAAAAAATGTCAAACTATCTCTATTTGCAGTTGAAATGATAGTATACATAAGTGATCCCCAAAATTCCACCGGGGAACATCTACAGATGATAAACACAATCATCTATGTAGCAGGATACAAGGTTAACTCAAAACAAATAATAGCCCTCCTATACACAAACTATAAAAGAGCTGAAAAAGAAATCAGGGAAACATCACCCACTATCATAGCTGCAAATAGCATTAAATATCTTGGGGTAACTCTAACCAAAGAAATATCAGACCTGTGTACAAGAACTTTAAATCATTGAAGAAAGAAACTGAAGAGGATATCAGAAAATGAAAAGATCTCCCATGCTCCTCAACAGATAGAATCAATATAGTTCAAATGGCAATCTCACCCAAACCAATCTACAGATTCAATACATAACAACATGTCAACACTTTTTTAAATAGAACTTTATAGAACAATACTCAACTTAATAAGGAATAACAAGAAACCCATGATTGCCAAAACAATCCTGTTAAATAATAGAACTTTTGAAGGTATCACCATCCTTGAATTCAAGCTATACTATAGAACTACATTAATAAAAACTAGTTGGTTCTGCTATAAAAACAGACTTGTAGATTAATGGAATGGAATTGAAGACCTCAACCTTAATCCACATACTCATGAACACCTGATTTTTGACAAAGAGGCCCAAAATATACAACTGAAAAAAGATAGTATCTTCAACTAATGGTGCTAGCATACTGGATAGTGGTATGTAGAAGGATGCAGATATATTCATATCTATCATCCTGCACACAACTCTAGTCTAAGTGGACCAAAGATCTCAACATAAACCTAGTTACACTGAACTCAATAAAAAAGAAAGTGGGCAATACCTTTGCATGCACTGTCCCTAGTGACTACTTTCTAAATATAATACCACTAGCACAGAAACTAAGAACAATTAATAAATGGGACCTCATGAAATTGAGAAGCTGCTGTTAAGAAAAGGACACAGTCAAAAAGACAAAACGACAGCCTACAGAAAAGGAAAATATCTTCACCAACCCTACATCTGACAGAGGACTAATTTCTAAAACATATAGAGAACTCAAGAAACTAGAGGTCAAAAACCCAAATAATTCAATTAAAAATGGAGTTCAGAGCTAAAAATGGAATTTTCAACTGAATTTCAAATGACTTAAAGACACTTAAAGAATTGCTCAACATCCTTAGATATGATCTTACATTTGTCAGAATGGCTAAGATCAAAAACATAGATGACAGCCTATGCTGGAGAGGATGTGGAGCAAGGGGAACACTTCTCCATTGCTAGAGGAAGTGTAAACTTTTACAACCATTTTGGAAATCAGTATGGCAGTCCCTCAGAAAACCGGGAATCAATCTCCCCAATGATCCAGCAATACCACCTTTGGTATATACTCAAAGGATGCACATTTTTACCCCAAGGATATTATTAGTCAGTTATGTTCAAGCAGCATTATTTGTAATAGCCAGAACCTAGAAACAACCTAGATAACCCTCGACTGAAGAAAGGATTAAATAATTGTGTTACACTTACATAATGGAGTAATACTCAGCAGTAAAAAAAAAAAAGAAGAAGAAACAAATAAAAAATGACATCCTAAAATTTGCAGGCAAATGGATGGATCTGGAGAGTATCATTATGAGTGAGGTAACACAGGTCTGGAAAGATAGACATGGTATCTACTCACTCATATGTGTCTTTTGGACATAAAGCAAAGAATAACTGGGTTGCAAACCACAACCCATGAACAGCTAGGTAACAGGAGGGATTTAAGAGAGACATCCATTTATCCCCCTGGAAGGGAAAATAGAGAAGATCTCCTGAGAAAATTGTAATCATGGGGACGTGAGGGGAGCAAGGGAAGGTTAGAAGAGATCATGAGATAATCGGACTGTGAGTGTGTGTATGGAGAGAGTAAAGATATGGATATCCTGATAGAGAGAGCCAGTGTGGGATTAGGAAGAAACTTGATACTAATGACCACCAAAGAACCCACAAGATGAGCCTAGCTAAGACTCCAAGCAATAGTGGTGAGGGGGGCTTAAACTGGCCTTTGCCTGTTATCATATGAATGACCACCCTAATTGCCATCATAGAACCTTCATCCAACAGCTGATTGAGGCAAATGCAGAGATACAGGCCGGAGCTATTGGTTCAGCTGAAGAGAGGGAAGAGAGATTGCATGAGTGGAGGGATGGAATTTATGATGGGGAGACCCATGGAGTAGGCTGTCTCATGCTGTTCAGACCTTGCAGACTCTGAAATAACAGCTGACGAACCTTCATGGAACAGATCTGGATCCTTTGAATGTGGATGACAGTCAAATGGCGCTGCCAGTTTCTGGAGCCTCTTACAATTGAACCAGAGTCTATCCCGGCTTCATCAACTGGTTTCTTGAAGCCCACGATTAGTAGGAAAACACCTTTCTCAGCCTTGATACTTGGATATGCCAGACTGAGTTGTCTTACTTTTGGATTCCTTGCCTTTTCTGGAGCATGAAGTGGGGGAAGGGGAAGGGGTAAGGGAGAGGCTGAGAGAAGACTAGAAGGGGCAGGAGAGGAAGCAGTAGTGGGTATGGGAAAATTTACTTTTTAAATAAATAGTTTAGATTCTCAAGGATTAATTGATCACTTTAATTAATTAATTGACTAATTAATTTGGCTGCAGTTTCCCTCACCTTTCTCCTCCCCACCTCTCTCTCACCCTCCTCTGTTTCCAACTCCTAGCCACTCTTCTTCCATTTCTTTTCAGAGTGAGGGGTGGGCAGGCCTTCTATGGTTATCATCAAAACAAGGCATATCAAGTTTCAGTAAGAGTAAACACCTCCTCATTTATTAAGGCTGAACAAGGTGACTCAGTATGAGGAGTAGGATTCCAAAAAACTGGCAAAAGAGTTAGAGACAACCCTTGCTCTTTCCTGTTAGGTGTCCCACTAGAGGACCAAGTTACACAACTGTAATGCATATGCAGAGTGTGTAGGTTCATTCCCTGAATTCTCCCTGGTTGTCTGTTCAGTCTCTGTGAGCCCCTTTGAGCTGAGGTTGGTTGATTATGTGGGTTTTCTCTGGTGTTTTGACCTCTCTGGCTCTTACAATCATTTCTGCTCCTCCTCTGCAGGATTCCCTGAGCTCCACCTAATGTTTTTCTGTGGGTCTGTATCTGTTTCCATCAGTTGTTGGATGGAGCATTTCTGATGACAATTGGACCAGGCACAAATCCATGAGCATAGCAGAATAATGTTAGATTTTATTACTTTGACAGGTTTTTCCTTCCAGTCAAGTTTGCTTTTATCCTGGGTCTCTGGGTCATCCAGCCTTGGCTCCTGGTGCTCCGGGGAGTGTCAAAGGTGGCCTTATTCTCCTGACATGAGTGGTTTTAGGCTAGACCATTTATTGGTTGACTGCTTCTTCAGTCTTCAGGCCAACCTTACTCCAACACATACCATGGGCTGGGCAGACTGGGTCAAAGATTATGTTGCTGGGTTGTTTTCATATTCCTTTCAGCTGAAGTTTTGCCTGTTCACAAGAGATGGCTAGTTAAGACTATGCATTTTCTATTTCTAGGGTTCTTATCTGGGGTCATTCCTGTGCCAGAGTTTCACCCCATCAGGCCCCCTCTCTTTACAGTAGTCACTTTTAGTACTCTCCCTTATTCCTTCTCATCACTCATATTCTCATTCCCATCTTCCCTCAGTACACTCACAAAATCTCTCCTATTTCCACTTCCCAGGGAAGTGTCCCTCGCCATGAACCTTCCTGATCACTTAGCCTTTCTGTATCTGTTGACTGTATCATAGGTTTTCCTTTATTTTATAGCTAATATCCACTTGTGAGTGAGTATATACCATGTATGTCTTTCAGGCTAGCTTTTTTACATAGGCCAAGATCAGCTGCATAGGGATGGCACTGCCCACAATGGTCTGGGATATCTTACACCAATTAACAATGTGATCTAGGTAATTCCTCAGATAAGATTTATTTCTCAGGTGACTCTAGAGTATTTCTAGTTGACAGTTAAAACTCACTAGGACACGTTTCTGTTGCAATGGGGTTTCTTGGTCCTTGGCGGCCATAGGCCCAGACCCAAAGACCTGTCATGCCAGACCCATTAGCTGCTCAGTCGCTACTGCTCAGGCTCCCAGAAATAACTCAGACATTTATATTAACTTCATGCTGTTTGGCCTATGGCTCAGGCACATTGTTACCTAGCTCTTACATTTTAAATCAACCCATTTCTATTAATCTGTCTGCCATGTGGCCCGTGGCTTACCTGTGTTCCTTACATGTTGCTCCTTGGGCTTCAGCTCAATCTGCCTGACTCTGCCCTGCTTCTCTTACCTATGCTCTGATTTCTCCTCCTACTTCTATGGTGCCTGTCATGGCCCAAAACAGCTCCTTTATTTAAAGATTGAGATTCACAGCATACAGAAAAGCATTCCCACATCACGTTTCAGCTACAACAAAAGTAAACAAGATATATCATATCTAAGACCTTGCTAAGAGAGTTGAATAGGTACCACTAATGTTATAAAAATAAATTTCAGTGTATGAACAGGCTGCTAGGTAAACTGGGACTCATAATGACTCATTTTTAAATATCATAGATGGAGAGAAAAATAAATCCCTTTCCATTGGTCTCTGGAATCCTTCTGATTATGAAAACGGGCAGCTTCAATTTAATGTGGGTACACCTCTACTGTCCAATTTCATAATCTCCCATTTTAGCAAAAAGGAGACTATGACTTAGCTCAGAGAATTATTTGCATGGTAACATCTAGTGGAATTTGTCAACAGATTTTTTTTATAGTACTTTTTATTTGTATTCCCTCTGCAGAGACTGCCGATTTTTTATTATATTAAAGAAGTGATGGATTTATTAAAGCGAACTAAAGGGGATGGAAATTTAAAGAAAATGTCAAATAAGTAGCAATTTCTTTGGTGGCATCTAGATGTGGCAAACGGAGAAAAGATTACATTTGAGTTGTTAAGGTTGCGAAATATAATCCCTTGATGTTTTTATATTTCTGTATAAAAATAAGAATGTCATGTTTTATTCAACACTTCATAGACTGCAGAGTGGTAAATTAGCCACAGTTCATGCTGAAGAAACAACTGACAGAATAATCCAAATTTAGAGAACACCAGGGGAAATAAGGATAAATAAACTTCTTTAAAATGAAAGAATCACAGAAGAGGTAAACATGCAAATTAGAGCCAAAGTTATTAGCTGTTGCTTTTTTTCACCACCCACTACTGAATACCTAATATCCAGTATTACATCCCAGAGAGTGCCGCTATAGCCAACACTCACATATTCATACTATTCAAGGGATAATGTAAAGATTATCCTTGGTTTGGAGTAAAGATAGAATGCCAGCTAAGCTTTCTTGCCTACTCACTCAGGTTCACAGCCTCCATTCTTGCCCTTCTCTGACATCCTTTATTTCCCTACTATGCTCTCTCCTTTAGTGACATAATGAAGGAGTCCACAAATGAGTTATAATAATAATATAACATAATCCAGTATGTTATCCCTTCACTTTTCCTCCCCACTCTGAATACACTGAATTGGAAACGGTGCCTGATATCTCCTAGCTCAAAACAATTCTCATAAATTCTTTACCCAATGTCCTCTGTCATTTTCCAGTTAAGAGCAAATCAAAATGCTTGGTGAATGATGTGGAATCACTTCTTACTCTCACTGAGTTTAAACAAAAATTTCAGACTTTTTTTTTGGGGGGGGGTTGTTACAACTGGCAGAGAGTCAGATAGTTCTGGCTCTAGCATCTGCCACCCAATATATCCAATGATACACAGGCATGCTATCCAGAGTAAAGAATCACTGGGACCTAAATTCCAAATAGGAGCAAGATTGAGAAACTCTAAGAAAGAGATCTGAGTCTCTGGACATAATAGAGATGAATCAGAAGGAACTTGCTCTCTGTCTGTCAGGAAATATGTTTCTACACAATTTACACCATGATGTGTCAAATGAACTTGATCATTGAGCTATGTTTTGTTTTAATAGTCAGCCCTTTACTAGTATATATGGACAACATGAAATCCCTTTCTAAGCTGTTTGCAGAATTGTCTCATCCCTTATTCTGGACTGTGAGGGATGAGCCAGCAAGAATGAAGTGGAGACTTCCACTTTTGAACTTCACTAATGGGTTGATGTGGTTGTGGATTCTTAACTAACATGGTATTTCTTACCTGTAGTCCTCAGAGATGATGTGAAGTTTAAACAGGTTTAAATCTTGAAGCACGAGTGCTGCTTAACAAACATCAGCTGTCACTATCCTGATCATCACTGTCATGTTGTCATCACCACCATCGTCAGTATCATCATCACCAAAGTGTTTTATCAATCATGAGATGCACTAAGTACGTGGTAGGTTGTAGAGAGCAGAAAGAGCAGATGGCCCCTGTGCATGGAATTAAAGTTATCCTTCAGAGCTGTTAGTAAGAACCCAAATATAATGAATACTATTAGCCATCTGTGAAGCAACTCACCAGATGGCCTAATCTTCTTAAGTGGGTTACAATCCTCCATAATCCAAACCCTACCGGCCTGTGTATTCTCACTCTCTGATGGACATCTCTTTGACCTTACCCCCATGCTCTCTCTTGTCTTTTCTTTTATTCTCATGTCCTTTTTCCAACCCCAAATGCCATTCCTTTCTTACTGTCTGTAGTTTTTGTTCTTCACTCACGACAAACTGCTCACTACCTGCATCAATAGTCTTTACCATGATGCTGTAGTCTGCCTATGTGTGAAAGGACTTCCAAATCTGAAAGTATTGTCTATGATATACAGTTTAAGATTTTTCAGTGGGGGTGCTAGATGTGACGTACAGCTACATTCCTTGCTCATAATGCAGAAACTTAAACTTAAGGTTGCTTAACAAACATGCACTAAATAAACAAATGCATCAGTAAATCTGTGCAGAGGAGGTATGGGGTTAACAAGTTTCCCCTATATGAATGTAGGTATGTTCTTAGAGAGACCGGAACAAAATAAGACTGGGGTCCCAAAACTCTTTTATAAGGCCTTTTTCCTACCAGGCCTCCTACTTGGCTCTACTTCTCCAAACTTTTATCATTTCTCTACAGCACCTTAATGTGAAGAATAAGGGTTTAATACTGGTACTTAAGAAGATGGAGACATTGTGGTTGGGTTGTAAAATAAATAGAGAGAGAGAGAGAGAGAGAGAGAGAGAGAGAGAGAGAGAGAGAGAGAGAGAGAGAGAGAGAGAGAGAGAGAGAGAGAGAGAGATTTATGGCAGCATGCTTAAAATGTAAACTATAGGAAGGAACAAGAAAAATAAGTTTCTGCGTTTAACTAATGATATTTTAGAATTTATCTGTTATAATCCTCAGAAGGGATTTGGAGGAGGAAAGGGAGAGGTAGCAGGGGCATACATGGATAAAAATGACATTTCATGAATAAAAAAAGAAATTATCTGTTAAAATAACAATCTCATCCCCAATCTTTAGGGAGTCACACTGGAGATCCATCAGGAAAAGGAGCTGGGCACTCCGATGGTAGGTGACTGTCAACTGGCATGAGCAGTATGTGGAGGGGTGGGATCAGACTGTGTTTCTGTTCATGGGCTGGCACCTTGGAGCCCATTCCCTGCAGAGGAACATCTAACCCAGTCTTGACTTTGGGATGAGTAAATCAGACTTGCCTGGAGTGGATGTGCCATGCTGAGCTGATCCACCATGGGACACCTTGTTCTTTTGGGGGAGGGGATGGATGGGGAGGAGGGAGGCTGAAGCCTGACTAGGAGGGATTGGGAGGGAGGACGTGAAGGGGATAAGGAGGATACATGGATAAAAAAGACATTTTTCAATAAAAAAGTAATAAAATGAAGGAAAAGAAAGAGACCACTCTCAAGAAAAAAAGAAAAACACCAAATTAGTGTTCTATTGCCTTTGATAGTCCTTGAGTGACCTCGAGATAGGCATTCTTGAATAATTAAAGCTTGTGAAGTTATGAGTGCTTGTTAGGTCTTATTCAGAAAAAAATGTTGTCAGCTTGCAAGTAATCTAGCACAGAACCATGCCCCCACTTCCAGCCTCTCTGTGATTAATTCTAGGCAGGGATTCTACCACTAAGCCATGCTTCTATCTCCTCACTGGGGGAATCTAGGCAGGTGCCTTACCACTGAGAGTACACTCCAAGGCCCCTCTTAACTTGTATTTTGAAACAGCAACCTTGCTGAATTGTCCATGATGGTATCAAATTCACTCTGCAGTGCAGACAAGCCTTGAAAAATATCTTTCTACATATCCTCCAGAATAGCATTACAGGCATGTACCACAGGGACCAGTTCTTTTTCCAGTCTTCATTTCACAAGTAATAAAACTAGTACTGTGTTGTGCATGCAGTGAGGCATGGTAGAGTCAGTGTTTTACTTAGCATTCATCCAAAGACTTCAGGTACATTGCAGCCTTAAGGGTGGATTTACATCTTTAGGCAGCACACATCTCCCTTGGGCTAGTTTTTAGAGTTAGTCAGCACTTGGCACTTACTATTCTCACCAACCACTCTGACTAATGGCTCTGTTTCCTTCATGTCATCTCTTCATGATCCACAAGCATATCATCTAAGCAACAATAAGAACCCAAATGTTGGCATTGAGTGGTCTGGGTTTGACTTGAGGCTCACCTAATCTTTACGTATGGACCTCACTTAGTGCTTATTTAATTGACTTAAAAAAAACATTACTTAGTAATTGGGTATGGTGATACATGCCTTTAATGTCAGTACTTAAGAGGCAAAATCTCTCTGTAAGTTAAAGGCATCTAGACCTCACTGAGAATTCTAGGACAGCCAAGGCTACATAGAGAGACTCTGTCTTAAAAATACAAAAAGTTTTGCTTACCAATTATTATTGTTATTGTTCTTTTTTGTGTGTGTAAAATGGCACACATTTGGATGTCAAGGACAACCTTATGGGGTTGGCTATCGCCACCTCTGTGTAGGTTTTGGGGATCTAGAGTTTTCATCCTCTTGCTCTCTTATCTGTTCTCTACTGGCTTCCGATAGGATTCTCTGAAGATTAAACCCAGGACCTCATGCATATATGACAATAATTCTGTTATATAGGTAAGTATTCCAACATGAAGATATATTCTCCACTCTTATGAAGACCTCTTTTTTTTCTGAGACTAGGTTTCACTATATAGCTCTGACTCTGACTATCCAGGAACTTACTATGCAGGCCTGGTTAGCCTTCGATTTACAGAGATCAACCTGCCTTTGTCTCCTGAGTACTGGGATTAAAGGCTTCTGCTGTGATGACTGACTTATATATTGGAATATTCAGGGCCTGCTGTAGCAAAATAGCTTGACTCTAGTGGAGTCTTATTGCCCTGGCTGTTATTGATTGCTGTCTTATGCTGGCATCTATGCATCTATAGCCGTCTATGTTTGGGGTGATTATAGATCTAGGTATTGATGTTTGGATTTGTCTTTGTTGTGGGTATATGTTATTCCTTAGTTTCTGTTTCTTCTATGAAATTTTAGGAAATTTGTTGGCTGTATGTTGCTTGTTTTACTGGCCTCCTTGTCTGGTTTCTGGTGTTGAAGGCTAAAGAAAGGAGAAGCCAGGGGAGATGGCTGCACCAATGTTTTAAGGTCTAGAGGAACAAAAAGGGTGTAGAAGGTCCACAGCTAGCCTACCCGGTCATCTAGCAGGTGAGGCCTTTGGTTGAGCAGGAGTTGTCTTCCTGAGTTAGTAGATGGGGTACAGTAATATAGGTGAAGGGGAGGACAGGGAGGAATGGCCTATGGGATCCACAGAAGGTGTGGATGGGCAGAAAGGAGGTTGCATATGGTGTTTTAGTGTAGCACTAAGTGTGATCCTAAAGATTGTTGGTCTAATTTTTTTTGAGACAGAATCTTACTTTGTAACCCAGGCTAGTTCTTTACTCACTATGTAGTCTAGATTGGCCTTGAACTCATAGTTAGCCTCCTGCCTTAACCTCTCAAGTGCTGGTATTGAATAAATCCTGCTGTGCATTAATTTTTAAAATTTTATTTAATTTTTTAAGCATTTACTTATTTTGTACGTGCATGCTCCTGCCATGGTGCATGTGTGCATGTGTAGGTAAGAGGACAGTTCTCTCTTTTATCTACATGGAACCTGGATATAGAAATAGGGTCATGAGTCTTGTCAGAAAGCTCTTTTACCCATTGACCTACCTTGTTAGCTTTGTTCTAATTTAAATGTAATCCTAACATTTAAAAATTTCTATAAAGAAGACTGTAATCCCTACTTTGGCATTCATGACATATTACAGCAGGATTCCTTTGGTGAGAAAGTTGAGGTGTAGAAGTTCCAAGGACTTGTAAAAGACTGTAAATTGCTGGAAAGTGGGATCACAGGTAAGCCCAAAGCCATGTTCTCAATTAATTTTATTATTACAGAATAAGGAACCTTTAGGCTTTGGTTATTTCTTTGCTTGTCTACCCAATCTATTTCTAGCTTAGCATTCATGTTTTTCTCTGTATCTTAATGATTTTATTACTGTATCTCAGACCTATCCCTCTTCTCATTCACTGACTCTCTTCTTCCATCTCCATCCTGTTTCTTTTTGAATCTCTCTCTCTCTGTCTTTCTGCCTACTTACATACCTACCTATTGGTCTATATGTCTATTTATCTATCTACCTACCTCTCTCTCTCTCACACACATACACACACACACACACACACACACACTCACACACACACACACACACACACACACACACACTCTCACACACACACTCACATCACATCATGTTAACCTCTCTCTTCATCTCCTGGAAATTAGTCTCTCCTGTGGTACCACGTCAGAGGCCTTGGAAGTCAACAGATCCTTGGCCCAGGGATCATAGCAGAGAGTGTCATCTGTAAAACTGGCAACAACTCAGGATTATGTGATTTTGGTTCTCAATAGCCCACTTGACTGAATGGAAATGTGGTGTGATAAACTTTGAATATTCTAGAGTTGTTTGAATACTTTGGTAAACAGAACACAGCTCTTGAGTAACTTCTGAGTGTGGGGTTGGGGTAAGATTCCTGAGAATGTTTGCTTTGGAGAGACAGATGAACAGTGCTCTAAATCAGTGAAAACCAATCCCAAAGTCCCAGTCTCTTCCATTTTACTCTTGTGTGTGAATGCCATCTAGTGGGATAAAATGGAAGGCTGCCACAGTAAACTCACTCCCAGGATTATATGGTAAAGACTTTAAAAAAGGAATATGCAGACTTTTATGTTAAACTGTCTCCTGGAAAACCTATAATGTTCTGTGAAATGACTTGCTTTCGTTTAGGATGGACTTATTAAGGATTTCTAGGTAAGGCAATAATTATGTCACGGGGGAGGGCACTGGATAAGTTTCATTTTATTTATTGCTGGCATGATGTAGTTGTCATTTGACTAAGATGATTAGAGGCTTGTCTCAAGTAAAACTATATGATTACGTTGACAATAGGTGGTTTCATTTTTTAAAAGAATAAATTCAGGTCTGAAAAGCCCATTTTGTTCTGAGAAATTGGAGAAAATTTCCTCTTTATATGCACACCTTTTGTCCCCATAACCATCTGCATCCTCAGTGCTCCCAGCACCACCCACGTCCCTGCCATGTGCCTATATTAAACCTACCTTAGCAGATGCTTCACTAGGACCAAGGTCCAACTGAAATGTGCCTCAGGAACTTTTATTCCCTCTTCCTAGAAGTCACCTTCTTTATAGAATTAATTGAAACTTAAGAGATTTTCTAGTTGGATCTGAAGCTGCCGGCAAGCACAAATACCCCTTGCTTATTCCATTAAGAGTCACAACTTGTTTGGCAGCCTTCCCTGACACCCCACTTTCTAAGGCCCTGCAAGGTGCCTTACAGACTCTATCGAATGAAACCCACAGACCCCTTTATTCTAATCAGGACACATGAATACAAGAAGACTAACACATATTTATCAGTCTTTCTCTACCATTGGTAGAATCACACACCATCATTTACAGAAAACCACAATCCCTGATCATAGTGAATGCATTTTAACCCAAAAATGTGTTTTTACCATAGATGACAAGGTACGCTAGAGAGGATGTGGAATAAGGGGAGCACTCCTCCATTGTTGGTGGGAGTGTAAACTTGTACATTCACTTTGGAAAGCAGTATGGCAGTTCTTCAGAAAACTGGAAATCAATCTCACCAATGATACAGCAATACCGCTATTGGATTTATATCTGAAGGATGCACATTCTTGCCCCAAAGGCATTAGCTCAACTATGTTCATAGCAGCATTATTTGTAATAGCAAGAACCTGGAAAGACGCTACATGTTCCTCAACTGAAGAATGGATTAACCAACGGTGGCACATTTACACAATTGAGTACTACTCAACAATAAAAAAAATGAATCCTAAAATTTGCAGACAACTGGATTGATTTGGTTAATATTCTCCTGAGAGAGGTATCACAAGTCCAGAAAAATATGCATGGAACATACTCACTCATAAGTGGATTTTAGATAAAAAGCAAAGAATTCCCAAGCTGCAAACCACAACTCCTGAACAGCTTGGAATCAGAAGGAACTTAAAAGAGACATCCAGTGATCCCCCAGGAAGAGAGAATAGAGAAGATCTGCTTAGCAAATTGGGATTATATTGGGTAGTGACCAAGGAGAGGTGGGAACAAATCATGAGAGAAGGAGATGGTTGAGTGAGAGGATCAACAAAGGAAGGGAATAAAAGAGATACATATCTTGATAGAGGAAGCCAATGTGGGATTGGAAAGAGGACAGGTGCCAGGGAAACCTTGAAGAGCTCAAAGGATGTCCCTGGCTAGGTCTCCAACCAAGAGTAGAGGGGTTGCCTAAACAGGACTTCCCCTATAATCAAATGAATGAACACCTTAAGTGTCATTATAGAACCTACATCCAGTAATGAATAGAGGCATAAGTAGAGCTCCGGGTCCAGCTAAACACAGAGAGAGGAGAGTTTACATGAGCAAAGGGATAGGGATTATAACGAAGAGCACCACAGAGATGGCTGGCTGGAGCTCTGGGGAGCTCACTGCATAAAAAACAGGCACTGGGGAACCACCAGGAAAAGAATCAGGCTATGCTCCTGTGCATGAACTGGCACCTTAGAGGCCATTCCCTACAGAGAAACACCTAATCCAGGCTAATAATGGGATGAGGGAATTGGATTTACCTCAAATGGATACACCAGACTGAACCTTGGGATTCCTTGCCCACTGTGGGGGAAAAGATGAAGGGATGGGGTAGGGGGAGGCTGAGGAAGGACTGGGTAGGATTGTGAGGGGTAAAGGGAGGGAAAGCAGGAGCTATATGGAAAAACTCGTTTAAATAAGAAATGTATTTTCACTTTTTTTTGCATGATGTATGTCCCTGTTGCTGAAGACAATACCTACACAACTCATTTAATATGAAGAGTTGAGTTGGTGCCTACATAGAACCTTCATTCTCATCTTCAAGAGTTTTAGGTATGAGAAGGAACTCTGAAAGCTACAAAAAGAGAATTGTAAACACAAATACAGCCACAAAATCTTTCATCTAAAATCTTTCATGCCTTCCAAATATTCTAGGGCAATAGTGACAGAAAATATGTGTGAGTAACCAATCAATGTCTGCTTTGACTGTAGCACAAGTTCTGGATGCATTAAAGGAAACTCAGAGCCAGATATTGGGGAAAGACTGAAATATCAAAGAGAGGAAACAGCACAGTCAAATCTCACCCAGGTATCTTCCAGCTTCCCTAGCCTCGCTCCTCATGGATTCTACTGCCTGCTGTCTTCCTACACCTGTCTTAAATACCTTCTTCACCCAGTTGTTTCACATCCAGGTTAAGATTAAAAGTGTGAGCTACTACTATTTGGTAGTTAACCTTGAACTCACAGAAACACAGAAAGATCTCCTCTGCCTCTGGAGTTATGGGATGAAAGGCCTGACACCGTCACTGCTTTTCTGGGAGCCTTGAACTCCCTCTGTAAACCAAGTGGCCTCAAACTCAGATATGCTGGGATTAAAGGCATAGGTTACCACTCCTGCTCTTTTCTCAAGCTGGTATTAAAGGTGTGAGTTACCACTCTGCGATCCTCCTGGATTGACTGTGGGTATCTCTCTTCTCTGATATTTCAGACTGGTTTTAATTAAAAATGCAACATATCATCACATTTGACTTAAGACCCACTCTACTAAATTGAACCCACACTAAAAACTGCTGCATAACTGAGAACCAGAGACCAGATACCCTAGAGACATATTGTAAAAACCAAATACTACTGTTCTGAGAAAGAAAAAGTAGCAATAAACTACTCATAGGTCAGTGCCTTATTCAGACATCATCAGAGACGCTTGCTTCTACAGCATATGAGAATAGAGATTCACAGCCATACATCACACAAGCACAAGAGAGTGGGGGTGTCTCTATTAAATATTCTCCCTAAAAGCTCAGGAAACCCCAATGGAAAGGGAGATGGACCGAGTGGAAGAGTCAAAGGGGCTGATCATAACAGGAGATTAAGACTCACTAAATCACCACGAGTAAAGTTCATCTGAACTCACAGAGACTAAAGCAGCAGGAGCAGGACTGACATGGGTCTGCACCAGGTTTTCTGCACATGCAGTATGGCTTCCAGTTTTGTGTGGGACTCCCGAGTGTATGAACACGAGTGTATCTGATTATAGTGCCTTCTGCTATGGCTCTCTTCCTTCTGGTGATTTGCATTGTACGGTTTGCTATAATTACTTATGTTTTATTTTATTTTTTTATATATTTTATTGTTATCTCTTAAAACCCTGTCTGGCTTTTGAAACCCATTCCCTATCGAGGGATACCTTGCTCAGCCCCGATACAGAGGGGAGAGGCTTGATCCTGCCTCAACCTGATAGCCCAGACTTTATTGACTCCCCATTGGAGACCTTATACTCTTTGAGGAGTGGATGGTGGCATGGGGTAGGAGGAAGCTGGAGGTGATTGGGAGGAGGGGAGCGAAGAGGAACTGTGGTTGGTATGTAAAAAAAAAATTAAATTAAAAAATGTCAAAAACCCCCTGTTCTTTTCTAATGAGATACAGAAAGATACATAAAATCTTGAAGTGGGGAGAAACTGGGAGGTATCAAAGAGGGGAGGCTATAATCAAGATGTAGTGTATGAGCAAATAATTTATTTTTAATTAAAGGAAGAATTCTCACCCCAATTTCCTAAAATACAAGTCTTTTAATTTTTCTGTCCATTTAAAAAAATTATGTGCCTTGGTGTTTTGTCTACATTTTTATATGTGTGAAGTTGTCAGATCCTCTGGAGCTGGAGTTATACACAGGTGTGAGTTGCCATGTCATTGCTGAGACTTGAACCCAGGTCCACTGGAAGAACAGCTAATGCTGACTATCTCTCCAGTCCCTGAGATTACTTTCAAACATAGAAAATAAAGATATACCTTGTTACTTTAAAACATAAAAGCATCATTTTGAAAAACTTTCAGTACTTGCTTATATAAAATGGTATACTTTGGAGATGATAGATTTCTTGATTAACTCAATATTACCATAGACACTTTAAAATATTCAACAACTTTAATTATATCTCATTAATGAATGCAATAATTATTACTCAATAAAAATGAATTCCAAAGCTGAGCTTGGTGGAACATGTCTATAATCATAACACTGTGGAGCAGAAAAAGTTAAAGGTCTGTTTCAGCTACATTGAGACTCTGAAGTCAGCCTGAGCTATGTGAGATCCTGTCTCCAAAAATCTAAGCAACCAAGCAATGAAAATTTTTAACCAAGAAAAAATGTAAAAATATAGACTCTATCTGACTCTAGCCTTGACTTCCTGGCACTTGTGTTCTGGAAGAGTTCTTCATCTTTCGTCAGAAATACAACTGAACTCATAGTAGCCAGGAATTCAGAGCAGAGTCTTCTGGACCTCTTTGCTGCACCATGATCTTAAAGGCACAGGGGACTGATACTCTCCTGGCTCAAAAGACAACACTGCTTTCTAAAAGGCAATGCAGACTCTCCTCATGGCTGCTTCCAGTGTCAGGATTCTGTCTACAGATTTCTCCTTCACTGGCAGGTGATGGCGTTGCCTGGGTCCCGATGTTCCTAGTGCCTCACTAGTGATAGCAGTGATTTTCTGTCACAAGACAGGATCTGTGGAGTTTCCCAGAGGAAGAGGTAAAGTAAGTACTTTGTGTGGCATGAAAGCAATGCTACTTAGGAAGCTAATTAGCCCCTCATCTACTGATCTTTTAATTCTCTAAAGAGTCCTATGAAACAAGACAAGTCCCCGGGCTCTATAATGTATATCTCCACTCTGGTTTATGAAGCTAAATTAAGGTTTTTTTTGGACACATGACTCTCCATGTGACCTGGGTGACTATTTTCATGGGAACATCTCAAATTTCCTCAATGCCATTTTTCTTTGTTTAAGCTTAGTGTTATTAATGTGAAGGTTTTTTTTTTAATCTGTTAATTCAATTGCAATGCTAGAATCTTTTTTTGCCTCATTTTAAATTCAATTTTTTATAAAACATACCCACTATTGTTTCCCCTCCCTTCCCTCCTCCCAGGTCTCCCACAGCTTCCCTCATCCCATCCCCCATTCATTCCTTAGAGAGTCTCACATATCCAATTGAGGTAGGACTGAGGTTCCCCTCACCCCCAGTGTCAAGGTTGAGTGAGGTATTCTGTAGTATATAGGCTCCAAGAATCCAGTTTATGTTCCAGGAATAAATTCTGGTCCAGCTGCCAAAGGCCCCACAAACTTCCTATGCCATTCGATGGTCATCCACATCCAGAGTTTAATTCAGTCCCGTGTAGGTTCCCCAGCTATCAATTCAGTCGGTGAGCTCCCAATATCTCCAGTCAGGCTGTCTCTATGGGCTTCCTCACAATGATCTTGACCCTTTGCTCATATAATTTCTCGGCTCTCTCTTCAGCTGGACTGGAAGCTTGTCCCAGTTGCACGAATAAAGGAAACTCAGGGCCAAATATCTGGGAAAGGCTTAGATATCAGAGAAGAAACACCACAGTCAGATGTCCCAGTGCTTGGCTATACATCTCTGCATTTGCTTCCAACAATTTAGGGATGAAGGTTCTATAATGACAATAGGGCGGCCATCAGTTTGATTATAGAGGAGGGGCACCTCTCTCCATTATTGCTTGGAAACGTTGACAAGGACATATTTGTGGGTTCTTGGATATTTCCCTAGCACTGGGTTTCTCGCTAACCCCCACAATGGCTTCCTCTATCAAGCTATATATTTATTGTTATTTGTATCTCTTACTTCCTCAACTTCCCACCCCATCATGTTCTCTTTCCACCTCCCCTTGTCGTATCCTCCCCCCCCCCCCGTCCCAATTTACTTAGGAGACCTTGTCAATTTTCCCTTCACGGGGAGGGGAGGTGTTCATGGATTCTTTCTTAGGCTCATCCTTGTTGTCTTAGAAGCTTACTTTTGTAGTGTGGAGAGAGGGAGGGAAGATGGAGGAAAAAGTATAGAGGGGAGATGGAGAAAGTGAGCATCAGAGGGAGGCAGAGGAGGAAAATGAAGAGCAGAGAGGGGAAGTAGAAGAGGTGAAGGAAAGCAGAGGCAATCAAAGGGACTGGGGGAGAAGGTGGTTGAAGGCAAGATGATTTGGAGTTGGAGATAGAATTAGTTGGACAGATGATGGAAAAGAAGAGATGGGAATAGACGAGAAGGTGAAGAGAGATGAGAGATGGTGGAAGGAAGGAGAGGAGGGAAGAGAGGAGATCCGAAACCAAATCAGCATTTTTAGCAGAAAAGCACTGGATAGAGTAGCAGACTGAGTCCAACTATTCCGAGAAGGAAGAGTGGGAAGAAGAAGGCGGAGGAAGAGATGAAGGGATAAGGAAGAGACAGGCTGTGACTAGATCCCACATCGGCAAGATCTTTAGAATAAGCTCGGCTTATCAACTGTTTTCTGACAGGAGGAACATGGCCCAGCCTGGGGGTATTCTATTGGGTTTGATCTTTCTGTTCCACAGACTGTTCAGTCTTCAAGAGGAAGGTAAGGCATGGGAGTGAGTGTGACTGGGGGTGAGTTTTTGATGAAGTAACTGCACATATCAACGGCGTGTGTAACAAATTCTGAGATGTCCTGTAGGGGAGAGGCCACCCTAATTTTGTGTGTCTTAATAAATAAAAGGGCAAGTTTTCTATCATCCAGTTTCTTTTTTAAAGTGTTGCAAACATGATCTGCCCAAAGGCTCAAAACTAGAAAGATTAAACTACCAAGGAAGATAGACAGGAGTCATGTCACAGAACAAGCTTTCTCTTTGTTCTGATTTCTTTTAAATACCTACAGAAGGAGAAAGAATATTTACTTCTGTAAAGACTATTTTATTTCTTTATCAAAGTTGTATTAGCTTGGGTGATTCTGAAATGGCTATTTATAGAGGGACTTCCTTCTGGTTCATGACTTAGTGTTGTTAGGACTGTACAGAACTGTGCATTCTGCTTTTTATGGACTAGCTGAGAGCACATACTCATGTATGTTCTCTCAGCATGTTTTAATATAATTAAAACCAGAATACATAAGTGCTTTAAAACGAAAGAGAAAGAGAAGGAAGAAGAAATTCTTATTGTGTGACCACTTTTTATGAACAGGAATTCACATGTTATGATTACTTAAATCATATCTGGGTGTTAAATCATTATCTGGATGTTTTTATTTTGAAAATTTAAATGATATTTATTTGTGTATGTTCACGCACACTTGCATGTCATACTATGCATGGGTAAGTCAAAGGACAACTTGGAGGTTCTTCTCTCCACCATATGATCTCCATGGATCAAACTCAGGTTGTCAGGCTTTGACAGAAAGCACCTTTTTCCTCTGAACCATCTTGCTTAACACAGTCTTTTTTTAAACCATGCACATTTTACACAGTACATATACTAGGAAGCTAGCTGATATGATGATCCTAAGACCTCTCCACTTTCAGTGACTTCTGAAGGTACCAAAGTCTTATCATATCCATATATTATTTTTATAATCTCTGCTATCTAGAATGAGATCCTATGACTTCTGGGCATGTTAGCCTGTACTTATAATGATACAATGCTTCTGTATCATTTTTGTTTTGTTTTGGTTATTCAATTGCTGCTTATTCATGATCTTCCTTTAGACAGCTCATGAACATTTGATTCCTAGAGTTACAAGGGACCTCAACAATGGCTTTCATAAATGAGCATTTTGCCTCTGTGCATATGCATGTACCGTGTGCATGCGTGGTGACCAGGAATGATGAAAGAGATGCTTTGGAATGGGAGTTACAGATAGCTGAGAGCTGACATGTGGCTCCTGAGAAGAGAACCCAAGTCTTCTCTCTGCAAAATCAACAAGTGCTCTTCATCACTGTGATACCTTTCTAGTGTCACTTCAATTTTGCTTTATACTTTTTTGTGAGGGGTAGCATATCACAGTTGTGCCTATGTGGTGACCAGAGGATGGCAACTTGTGAGAACTGAGTCTCCCCATTCACTGTAAAGCTTCTAGTGCTTTCACTCAGGCCCTCAGACCTGTCTTGGAGGTAACTATCTTTACCTGCTAAATGTCTGTGGGGCTTTTGTGTGACTCTCAAAGTATATCCTGAAAACACGTGATGCTGACTATAGTCAGTGTGGGCTGTAATGACCATGTTACCACCACAGGCAGTCTAAAGATGACAGAATGTGATTAGAAGTAAGAGGCATTCTGCTTTCAGAGAAATCAGATAATGAAAATTATCAAATTTTAGCATCTTGGCAGTGATAGCATAGTAGGCTTTGGGGGTAAAAAAATTAAATTACACAGATATCTTCAGTCAATGATTGAACAAGCATGTGGGAAGACTAAAGACACAGGCTTTGAGCAGTACGTGCTGAACTGTTTTTGATCATGACTTGGAGAAATAGAAGTAATTGAGTTCACAGAGGACTGGTTCAAGTGATCTTATTCCAGGGTTGAAATTATTATTATTTTGGCAACAAAATATATAACCAAAGTTGGCAAATCATAACCTCTCTTGCTTTCTATTTCTTCCATTTTTGCTCAAAAATGTTCTTTATTAAGAGTTTTATACACACATATACAATAAAATATTATTATATACCCTTAGTTACCCCTTCAATTACCCCCAACATGTCCCATTCCCAATCCTTAAAAAAATAACCCATTCAGTCTAGTTTACCCATGTGTGGATGAGTTTGGGCTATCCACTGGAGCATGGAATTCCTATTGGTAGCCACACCCTCCAAAAGAATGATGTTGTCCCATAGAAGTGTTCAAATGCCAATAGCTCCCCAGTAAGACATGGACCTGGAGACACAGGCTAGCAATGCTGGAACTTTGGCTCTACTGACCTTATGCAAGATAATCGCAAATGCTGTGAGTTCATGAGTTTGACAGTTATGGACAGTTAAGGACAGAATTTCACATTTCTTTCCACACTTTGGCTCTTACACTTTTTCTGCTTCCTCTTCTTCAACATTCCATAAGGCCCAGTAAAGGGGCTTGATATGAATGTCCCATTTAGGGCTGAACAAGGTGTCTCCCATGTTTTCTTGTTTCAACTCTCTTATTGTTTATATTTGGATGTTAGTCATAGGGAATACCACCAAAATTCTCTCCCTGAAAAGCATTTCTCTCTTCAATTTCTGTTGTCTTGCCTTATAGTGGGGTTGGTTGGTAGGTAATGGGTCACAAGTGGAAGTTATATTATATATTTGTGTGTTTCTTTGTCATGATTTAGATGCTTGTCATAGTAGGTTGGTTTTCAGTTCCTCTTTTCTCAAGTCTATTGGGATGTTCTGTCTTTTGTGACTCTTAATAGAGGGATTTCTATATATATATCTCAGCTAAGGAGCCAGTGAAACACAGTGTTGATTATCAAATAAATTACTGAAGTCATTGTTTTGGCTATGTGCCAATAGGACCAAGGGTGAGACTGGACACTCATCACCAAGGTAACTAGGAGGAGTAAAACCTCAGTCATGCCTTGAGTCCTTTGAATCTGCTGGAGTTAGAATGCCAACTTCAGATTCAGTTAAGTATGTCTACTAATTGGTGGTTGTTGCTATAGCCACAGTCCCAGAAAAACCTCTGGAGCATCAGCTATGATGAGTCCAGATCCTGATCAACAATTGGAACTTCAGCAATGAGAAGAAAATGCACACAATGACTGGGGAATACCAAAACTTCATTATTTTTTAAACATAATGTTTTTATTTATTATTTGGAAACTTAACATAATTCACCCTGATTGCATTCATTTCCCAGCCCTCCCAGGTCTTACTTACCCTTAATCATTGTGAACTCTGAAAACCAAAGGAGGAGGAGGAGGAGGAGGAGGAGGAGGAGGAGGAGGAGGAGGAGGAGACCAAGTCCCATTTGTGTTGCCAATATTCTACTGGAGCCTCATAAAACTCCCAGAGACCACCCCATTAAATAAAACTAAGTCCTTCCCCACCCAATCACATTAGAATCTATCATATGTGAAGAGTTACACTTCAATATTCCTATCACAATTTTAAGAGTTCTGTTCAGTGGTTTCCTGTATAGATTCTTCATTCTTGTGGGTGGGTGTGGGTGGGAGAGAGGGATTGTCATAGAAGACTTTTTTTCTCATTTTCAACTGTCAGTCTTCAGTCATCAATACCACAGCAAAATACTTACTTGCCCTTTATAGTCAGTGAAAGCATGAATCATGATTTCTGGCTACAGCTCAGGTCATGGACATCCACAGAGATTCAGAGAATAGAACAAACCGTGGATATCCTCATGGCCAGCCACATTATCCCCAGTGACAGTAAGGATCACAGATATCAACACAGTTTCATGTGGCAGCATAGCCCATGAACTCAGCATAGCCACCAGGAGAAGAACAGTTCATGAACACTAACATGGGTTCAGCATGGACCACAAATATCCGCATGGTCTTGGTGGTAACATGGATCACAAACATCAAACATGGCCCCTGGCACAAGCAGGACCAGTAGAACCAACATTGCCTTCAACAGTAGCGTGGGCCATGATATCAACATGGCCTCAGATGGTAGTACAAATCACAGACACCAACATGGCTTCCAGCAATAAAATGGATCATGGTCATCAACACCCGTCAGCCATAGCACGGATCACTGACAGCATCATGACCCTCTGTGGCAGCACAGCAATGGGCATCAACATGGTCTCTGGTACCAAAGCCCCATTCTTTTATGAGACTCTGGGTACTGGAGACAAAGCTCAGCTCTTCACAGACTTCTGAGACTACTGAAGTAGAGTTCTAGTCACATGGGTACTCTGTTGTCCTGTATAAGCAATAATCTTCAAACTACAATTGAATTTGATGAGATATTTTTGCTTAAGTGTCAAATTTAGTGAAATAAATATTTGTTGCCAATTGTGTCTTTCAGATTATTATCCACCAACCATGGGTAAGTTTGTTTAAAAATGATTACTAGAATTTGTAAAAAAAAAAAGTTTTGATAAGTGGTGTCACTGGATCGTTCATATTTTGGAAAGATGAACTACTAGTTTATGCATATATATAAGACAATGCCAGTTCCATTAAAAAATAGTTAAGAATTTTGTATGGCTTGAGCTTGAATGAGTCCTGTTCAAGTTTTCCTAGTTGGTGTGAATTCAAGTGTGCAACTGTCCTGCTGTGTCTGGCAAACACGTTCCCTCTATTCATCTGGATCTGACAGTATTTAAAATCCCTTATTCACAATAATGCCTGATCCTGGGGAATGTGGAGTGTGGTATAGATATCCCATTTAAGATTGAACATTCCACAATGTCTTGTTCTCTGCATATTGGCCAATTGTGAGTGTCTGTTAAATGCTATTTACTATAAAAAGAAGCTTCTCTGATGAGGGTGGAGTGCTGTAGTAATCTAAAGGTATCATGATAAGTTATTAGGAGTGGTCGGTAGGAAGTCCAACTCCTCAAGGAAGTTATTGCTCATTGGTAGCTTCTGGCAGAAGAATCAGTGCTTTTTAAGAGTGTGGACACAGGTAGGTCGACCACATTCAAATGAATGGTCACACACCCAATAGAATATAGAAAAATATTTGGGTAGGTATGAGATGGGGTATGAATCTAGAAAGAGCTTTTAAGGGGATTCAATATAACATAATAAATGCATACAATATTAAAACATAAAATTAAAAGAATAGTGTTTTTTTTAATCAGTACAAATTTTAAATGTCAAAATATGTAATTATGGACATGTCAAATTGTTATTTTCTTTTCTCAAAGAAATAATGAACACTTAAAATAATGAAGCAGAACCTTTCTGTGTCTGTTAATGGGGTCATTTTTGTTAACAGCTGAACACACTATAAAGCATGTTTTTCTTTAAAACTTATTGATTTAATTTACTATTTTAAAGAAGAGCTATTTTACTTTTAATTGTGCATGTGTGTGTATCTGCTGGTACCCACAGAGGTCTTGGTCTGGTCTGATGTGTTTTTTTTTTTGATGGTCACAGTCTTTCTGCTTCTCTTCCATGGTCTTCCCTGAGCCTCAGGGTCAGGGTATATGATATATATGTTCCATTTGTAACTGAACACTCTGAACTTATTCTCTGCACTTTGACCCTTTGTGATTTTCTGAATTAACTGTTGTGAATGGCATTCTTAATTTGGAGTGCTGTTTCTCCTAAATCCAGAAAACACAGGCCTGTTTGTTGTCAACAATATTAGTTAACTTTATTGGAGAGGGAACTTCTAATATATTTGATATTATGAAATAGTAATAGCTTATAAGCCTATGTAAAATAATAGACTGCTTGCAAAGACAGTAAAATTATTAGAATTGGGCTTTGTGCCTGACATAAAATAAATATATTGTAAATAATATTTCCAGGTAGTTAATGTTAATAGCCAATCAAACATTGAGAAGAGAAGTACTGTCTTTTACAGCAATGGTGAAATGTTCTTTGGAATTAATTCATTACGAAATATATAGGATTAGGAAAGAGCCTGCCTAGAACCTCCTAGTGAGGGGCTGGGATCATGGTTCATTGCTTGCCCAGTGTGCACAAGGCCCTGGGTTCAATCTATAGAAATGAAAAATACGTAGGATTTCAATAAAGTAAAGCATTTCAGATGGATAAAACTAGGTCTGAAAAATAGACCACATGTGATATCCTTGATTTAGCCTTATGCCAATGTTGTTTTCCTTGGGCTAACAGCCATTAATGTCATTTGTTAGAAGAGTGTTTTTTAAAGGCTAAGATTGAAACAAACTTTACTTAATATTTTATTTCTCAGATTCTGTCCTTAAAAAGCCAGAGATAGAAGGTAAGTTTATCAGAAAAATTTTACTATTAATATCTGTTATTTCTCTTAAAATTTTTATGTTTATTTTTATCTTGTATGTATGCATATTTTGCCTGTCTGTATGTCTGTTTGTTAAATGCATACCTAGTGTATGGGAATACCAGAAGAGGACATCAAATCACTTGGAACTGAAGTTACAAATGACTTGTGAGTAGTCGTGTGGGTGCTTGTAACTGAACCCAGGTCCTCCGGAAGAGCATCCAGTGCTCTTAGCCATGGCTCCATCTCTCCACGGATCCATCTCTCCATGGATCCATCTCTCCACAGATCCATCTCTCCACGGATCCATCTCTCCACGGATCCATCTCTCCACGGATCCATCTCTCCACGGATCCATCTCTCCATGGCTCCATCTCTCCACGGCTCCATCTCTCCAGTGCCTTTGTGTTCTCTGATTCCATAAATATTGAACATCAGTGACTTTACTTTTAGTAAATTTTTTCTTTTTCTCTCTTTTCATAAACATTGCATAAGACCCTTGTAAATATATAAAACATAAAAGATGCCGCCATGAATTCATACCAGCACTAAAAGTTTATACTTTAAGTAAAATTTCTGCCATTCTAATAGAGAATCCCAGATTTTAATGTTTACATAGAAAAATCAACCAATATCAATCTGTGATATTGTGAACAAAAGAGTGCTGAGATAGAAGAACGTTTTATAATGAAGTGTCTTACTATAGTATAGATATTTCAATATAAAAACATGGCATCTACTTAGGCAGAGTCAAATAAGTAATATTTTTTGAAGCTTGTTGGATCCAGGACTTGCTCATTCTCTTCACAATGGCACTAATAATTCTAATAGTGACTTTGACCTCAGAGGTCAGTGATTCTGAAGAAAACCTCATCTTTCTTTTTAATTTTAAAGAGTTTTCGTTTTTGGTTATGTATGTGCTTGTGTCTGTATTTGGGTGTATTTTATGTGAGTGCAGGTCCTGTGGAGGCCAGAGGTAATGGTTCTCCCTGGAGCCTGAGTCATAGAAATCGTGAGTTGATGGGGACTGAACATGGATTCTCTGGGGTATGAATTCTTAATCACTGAGCCATCTCTTCAGCTCTGGAAAAACTCACTTAAAATTTAAAAATAAAATAGTTTTTTTTAAAAAAAACATATAAAATATACAAATCTAGTACATTTAAAGGAAGAGGGAATGTGATGTAACCCTATTTTAATTAAAATGTATTATATAGAATAGTTTAAATTTATTATTCAATGGTTTCACATATGTAAATGATGTATTTTGGTCATATCCATCTCTAACATTCTGTCCCATTACCTAAATGTCCCTAACATCCATTTCTCCTTTTATGTTCTCTATATATTTTCTTTTGTGGTAACTCACTGAGTCTAGTTAGTGATGGATGTTGGAATATTGACTCACTTTGTTGGTTTGATGTTAGGCAGGTCACCAGAGCTATAGGAAGTTCATAAGAGCAATGGCCATGCACTGTTCAGAACACAGTATGTCATAGCTCTTCTTCTTATCTTCCTGACCTTACATTCTTCTCACCCCTATTTGAGAAGTTCCCTGAGCCATGTGTGTGTGTGTGTGTGTGTGTGTGTGTGTGTGTGTGTGTGTGTAGTATGTTGATATAGATTTCTCATTTATGGCAGGAGTTTATTAAAGAGACAATACTCACAAACTCAGGGACAGATAAAGTATATTTTTGAGACAGGGTTTCCTCGTTGTAATTTTGGAGCCTATCCTGTAACTCACTTTGTAGATCAAGTTGGCCTTGTACTCAGAGAGTTCTACCTGCCTCTTCCTCCCAAGTGCTGGGATTACAGGCATGTACCACCACCACCCAGCCTCAGATAAATTAGTTTTCTTTTCTTTTAGATGGTGAGTGTGTCTTTCCATTTTGGTATAGAAATGAATTATTCTATGACTGTGTTAATTTCAATGCCAAACACAAGTGGTGTTCTTTGAACAAGACTTTTCAAGGTTACTGGAAATATTGTTCTCTCTCAGGTAAGAATCTTGACTCTAAATTCCACAGGTGGTAGGATACCCCTTATGTTGAGGACCACTTGGTGTGACTCAGAATTCAGAGCAAATTCTGAAGGGAAAATAAAAGATACACAACTTCTTTGTTGTTATGTGTGAGTGCATATTCTGTATGTGTATGTGTGGGTGTGTATTTGTGAGTGTGTAGAGACCAGAGGTCAATGTCATCTGTCTTTTCTATTACTTTCTACATTATTATTATTATTATTATTATTATTATTATTACTATTATTATTATTAACTATTGAGACAAGTCTCTAATTAAACCTGGAGCTTGGTAAATTGGTGAAACTGCCTGGTCAGAAAGCCTAAGGGATCTGCCTGTTTCTACCTCCACACTGTTGAGATTAGAGGCATATAATGCTATTCCTCAATTTTTATTTAAGGGATCTTCATGTTTGAATAGTGAGGGTTTTACATACTCAGATGTCTTCACAGTCCCTGAGATGCATACTTTCTGATAGCACCAAAGTCACATATAATCAAAATGGGTTTTGATTCTATCATCTTTATAAGAAAATTACTAGTAGAACATGAAAAGGGAAGTAGATAGCAGGGTAGTACTAATCTAATTTTTATAAGCTATTGGTAGACTAAGGAGATGCAGCTTGTGCAGAAGTGTGGGTGTATCTATATGGTGGAAGTATGTGTGTGTGTGTAGTAAAGGCTCACTTTACAACTTTGTATGTATGTGTGTGCATGCGTGTGTGTGTGTGTGTGTGTGTGTGTGTGTGTGTGTGTGTGTGTGCATGTTTGTGTGTGTGTTGTAAAGAAGAAAGTGATTTTCTTCCCAATGACTCTTTCTCTTACAGACTATGCTCAGTGTGCCTTTCCCTTCTGGTTCAGACGAACAATCTACTGGGATTGCACAGAGGATGGAGAAGTGTTTGGAAAAAAGTGGTGTTCACTCACCCCAAATTTCAACAAAGACAGGATTTGGAAATATTGTGTATAATGGTGAGATTTATTAGATGAAGACGAGGAAGACGAACAGAAGGAGGAGAATCAGGAGGATGAGAAAGAGAAGGAGGAGGAGAGAAAATATTGATTTTTTTTCTTGGAGAAAACTTTTCCCTATTTCTTTTGGTTAGAAGAAGAGATGGAATCTTCATTACAAGTTTATGTTTAAATTTAAATTTTCTTTTTCTAGAATTTGAGTTGAAGATACTCTGACTGTAGATGACTTGTGGTTTAGATGATGAATCGTGATATTTCATGGAGAGTTATTGTTTAGCTCCTAAATTTTATTTGCTCTGTGTATAAAATAAAGCCCTTAAAATACTATGTTGGGTAAAAGCCTGTCAATGTAATTTCTTTAGTTACCACTGTTTCAATACTCAGATGGGATGGTGATAACAGGGGAGGTGATACATGTGTGAGAACAAAGGGGTTATGCAAAATCTCCATAAATTCTACTTAATTTTTGCTTTGAAGATAAAATTAGCTCTATTCAATCAATTAGAAGTTCATTGCTGAAGAAAGGCCAAATTCTGAGAACACAGATCTTGTGTGCTGGCCATGGGACACATCATGCCTCTGATGTACTTGAAATTTGAACCTCAGACAGATGGTACACATTTCAGGATGTGCCTATCAAATGAGAGGACTGCCTGAACCTTTTATGCATTATTTTGCTATTTTTTCATCATTGTCATTTTTGACTCCAAGACAAAATCAAGAGGCCCACTTTACTACTTGTATTTTCCATTGTTTTGGAAGAAATATAATAATATATTGATCACAGAATATTAAAAACAATATTTAAAAGCCATAGAAATTACATGTGTATTCTATTTGGTATTAGGGGAAAAAGTGAGATGTGTGTACCTCATCAGACATCTTTTGTTTTGTTTGTTTTATTGTTTTTTTTATTTAAAAAGATTTTTTTCCATACTCACCACTGTTCCCACTATATACCCTCCTCCAAGTCTTCCATCTGCATCCCCATCCCATCTTCCCAGGAAGGGCAAGGGCTTCCAAGGTGAGCCAATTTGGTCTGGCATATCGAGTTGAGGTAGAACTGAGCTCCTCCTCCCCAGTATCAAGGCTGAGTAAGGTGTTCCTCTATAGGGAATGGGCACCAAGAGGACAATTCATGCACCAAGAATAAACTCTGGTCTGACTGCAAGAGGAGAGAGAGAGAGAGAGAGAGAGAGAGAGAGAGAGAGAGAGAGAGAGAGAGAGAGAGAGAGAGAGAGAGAGAGAGAGAGAGAGAGAGAGAGAGAGAGAGAGAGCGCCAGACAGACATATGATAAGTGGAATATATGTATATATGTATACATATATTTTATAAACAAATAAAAAAGTAAAGCTTGCCTGCATAAGGGCTGATCATGAGGGTATTGAATCACCAGGAAGGCAGGAAGAGATATTCAGGAGAAGGAATATATAAGCTATTAACTAAAGACTGTGTGACAGACACATAGAAACAACAGGTGAATATCCTGGACAAGAAAGTCACAGAGTTTTACAGATGTCTAAAGGCATGAAAAGCCAAGGAGAGAAAATGGCTGCCCTCATCCTGACATTTCAACAATATAGTTGCTTATTTTTTCAGTAGTGTATAAGAATGATGGCAATAACTGCTGGAGAGCCATGAAGCCCAGCACAACCATGTCTTCTGGATCAAGTTTAAAACATATGGAGGAGCTGTATACAGATAGATGATGGGTTTGATGATATACAGTGCGTATCAACCCTCATTACCCTGGAAAGATGTACAGATGGATAATGGATAACTATTAGTACCAAGAAACACTTTCTACTTATTAACGATTCACTTATGCATAGGGAGCATGGTTGATGGAGCTCTTTGTAAGTATGTGATGGGGGAAATTGAAACCAGTTTCTCCTAGGATGGCTTGTGATATACATGGTTCAAGAAGTTATAAATAAGCATGGGAAGTCCCCAATAAGGTTTTGTACCAAGGAGAAGGAGTCCCTGAGACATATAAGAGTATATATGATTTTTCCCCTAGGTTGCTATTAAAATAAATTTGATATTACATCTTATACCTTTTATAACATTGAGAGAGTCTATTTACTTAGGCAAGAAGGCACAAGTAGATACTGTATGATCCCAGGAATGCAAGCAGCTTTAACCATACCACCAAATTATAAGGTGAGGATCTAGAGTCATTTGGATTGCTTCTAAAATTTATGCATAGAATGAGCTGATTTGAGACACTGTGGCTTTATATATACATTGGCTATCTTTTGTGATAAATCAATGAATCAAAGCCATTCTGTTTCTCCTGCTTGATCACAAGATCCTGGCTATTGCAAGAAAATTTAATCTATGTTTTATTCATAGTCATGGACTACTAAGGGAATACATTTTCTATTTCAACTAGATTCTATTGAACATATATGATAGATACTGTTATGTGCTTTATATACAGTATCTTTCAATATTTATAACAATTTTGTGAAATAAATATAAAAAAGCAAAGATTATCATCTAACCTACAATCTCCACCCCTCATTCTACACACAAATAAGTTGAAAGCAGGGACAGTAAGTAGAACTTTCTTTGAAATTAATCATAAAGTATGGAATAAACTCAGATACTACTCACCAGGATTTGATGGTTCAATGGAATACTATCCATCACTTAAAAGGAATTAGGCTGAAACATGCTATCACATAGATAAATTTTGAGTTCAACTAAGTGTAATAAGGCAGCCACAAAAAGATAAGAATGTATATGGTTGTATGTGCTAGGAACCTTTCTTGCTGATATGACAAGTAACAGTAATAACAACTTAGAGAAAGAATAATGTTTTTCCCTTCAAGGATCAGGGAATATTACAGAAGATCAGACAGACAGTGAAAGAGCTGGAGACGGAAGAAATGTGCGATAAAATACTGTCTTCCTGACATGACTTAACAATTGAACGCACAAACTTGCAGCAGCTGTGGTTCTCTCCCCAAGATAAAAAAAATTGAGCATAGATAGGGAGAGATTAGGTCTCATTCCTAGGTGAGGAGCTATGGACATTTAATGAATTCTAGAAGAAGAATTGTTTTTCTTTGGAGGCTATTGGTACCTAGTAGATAATTCCCATCCCATTTATGTACATGTGGGCAATAGTAACTAAACCCAGTGGATAAAAGAATCCAATAAATATGAAGGAGGATACATTGGGTTGTCCTTTAGGGATCTGGATGAGAGTTGGTGGATGTGATTAAGATACAATGTATACATATATGAAATTTCTATGTTTTTGCTTTTGCAATTTTTTTTGTTTTTTCTTCATTTTATTATTTTTTATAAAAATATCTTTTTAAATCCATGTATCCCCCTGCTAAACAGTAAATTAAAATATTATTTTAAAAGGCAGACATTATTAACTTGGGGTATGAATCATAGTAGTCTAGTACTCAGCTTTGATACCACACCTTGGGACTTCTTGCCCTTTTGGGGGAGGGGATGGGGGATGAGGAGGGAGGAGGCTCAAGCCTTACTGGAAGGGATTGGGAGGAGGGAAGGGAGGAAGAATGGGGAACCATGGATAAAAAAGACTTTTTAAATAAAAAATAATAAAATGAAGAAAAAATTACAATAATATTCAGATAATTGATAAAATAAATGCATGTAATACTTTTTTTAAAAAAGGCAGAGAGATTAATTTAGGCCTATGGTGCAGTTGCTAGCATAGCACCCAAAACCAGCTTACAATCATTTGTAACTTCCAGTTCTAGGGAATTCTCCACTTTAATCTGGCTTCCAAAAGTACTCCACATGTAGTTTATCAAAGTACATGTGGGAAAAATATTCTGGCTACCTTTCTATTGCTGTGATAAGACAACATAATCAAGGAAATGCATAGAATAGTTAGCTGAGCTTATAATGCCAGAGGTTTAGAGTCCATAACGGCTGAGTAAAGGTATGGCAACAGGAGCAGAAGCTGAGAGGTCACACTCAAACCACCAACAGGAAGCAGAGAGAGCAAACTGGTAATGGAGCATCTCTTTTGAAACCTCAAGTCTTGCCACCAGTAACATTCTTCCTCTGTCAAGATGACATCTCCCAGGCCTACCCAAACAGTGCCACAGACTGTCAACGACATATTCAAATTTCAGAGAATAGGAAAGAGATATCATTTAAAACACACACACACACACACACACACACACACACACACACACACACACACACACACACATACACACACACCTCAAACTTGTGAGTCAAAATAAATTTCTTCACCCTTGATTTTCTTTTGTTAAATATTTTGTTGCAGCAGTAAAAAAGTAGCTACATTCAGACGATTTGTACCAAAGAGTAAGGTCGTTTCTGTCATTACTCTGGTCATGTGGATTGTACATATTTTGAACTGATATGTGGGAGAAATGTGGAAACATGTGCCCCTGTGACCTGTTGAATCTGATAATGCTGCAAGCAGAACTTAATGGCCATTTTGGCAGGTTTTGGAAGCTGTGAATACTTAGAAATCTGGGCAGTGGTGGCTGGGTTTATGAAATTTCCAAGTGAGATAAGCAAAAAAAAAAAAAAAAAAAAAACAAAAAACAAAAAACAAAACAAAACAAAAAAAAAGACGTAGGGCGCTGGAGCAATGGTTCATGCTGAAGAGCACTTGTTCTCATAAAGAACCTACATTCAGTTCTCAGTAACCACTTGGTGACTCACAACCATCTCTTTTTCCAGTCTTTGGGGGGGGTTAATGCCCTCTTCTGGCCTCTGTGGGCATTGCAGGCAGATGGTACAGAAACAACATGTAGGTAACACACACATGCACAAATGCACAAGATAAATATAAATTCTAAATATTTAAAAGATTGAGATTGAGGTAGAATAAAAGTTATAAAAAATACATGAAAGTGAATATACTTCTAAAAATGTAGCAAAAAGATAAAAATGGAAAGCACCAGGGGTAAAGTTAAAAATAGAAAGAGGAAATTATAAAAGAACAGAAGAGTAAAGAACTGTTAGCTCAGTTTCTTTCTGTGTCTTTGAAGATTGGAGACTAACAGGGCAGGAAGAAGCATAGCTGAACTTGTGAACTCTTTGTCTGTTGAAGAGTTTACACTGGTTGCTGAGCCTATTTTGGACTTCCTTACAGACATGCCTTGGCTTTAGTATGGCCTCTTCTTTGTGATACAGTGCCCTCTAATGGCCAAAATGAGCTTTGTTGTCTATGGACTAGTCAGATTTTCTGACATTAGACTTATGGTACCCCCTGGGGGTGGTTGTTGTTTGAATGAGAGGGCATGACCTGATAATTCCTTGAATTTCCTTGCTGTGTGTTGTTATTTTCCCCTTTTCATTTCTGATTCTGTTAATTTGGATACTCTCACTTTGCTTTTTTGTTAGTTTGGATAAGGGTTTATCTATCTTGTTAACCATCTCAAAGAACCAACTCTTTGATTCATTGTACTCTCTTTGTTTCAATTGTATTGATTTCAGCCCTAAGTATGATTATAATTATTTCCTGTGTCTATTCTAGGTGAGTTTGCTTCTAATTAGTCTAAAGTTTTCAGCTGTGCTGTTAAGTCTCTTGTGTGAGATTTCTCTTGGTTTTTCATATAGGCATCTAGTGCTATCAATTTTTCTATTTACATTGCTTTTGTTGTGTCCCATAAGTTTGGGCATGTTGTGGATTCATTTTCATCGAATTCTAGGGAGTCTTTGATTTCTTTATTAACTTCTTCTTTGATCCAGAGGTGGTTCAGTTAAGAGATATTTAATTCCCATAAATTTATAGGCTTTTTGAGACTTTTATTGTTGTTGAACTCTAACTAGTCCCTGGTGGTCTGATAGAATACAAGGAGTTATTGCCATTTTTGTATCTATTGATGCTTGCTTGTGACTGAGTATGTGGTCAATTTTAGAGGAAGTTCCATAGGGGCTGAGAAATATGTATATTCCTTTGTGTTTGGGTGGAAAGTTCTGTATATATCTAGTAAGTTCATTTTGGTCATAACGTGTCTTAGATCTCTTAATTTTTTTCTTGAGTTTCTGTCTGGTACACCTATCCACTGGTGTGGGGCTTGATATGTGATTTAAGCTTTAGTAATTTTTTTTTTTTACCATATATAGGTGTCCTTGTGTTAGGGGCATAAGTGTTCAGGATTGAGACTTCATCTTGGTGATTATTTTCAGAGATGAATAAGTAATGTCCATCCTGGTCTCTCGTTTAATTGATTTTTAGTTTGGAGTCTATTTTGTTAGATATTAGGATGGTTAAACCAGCTTATTTCTTAGAACCATTTGATTGGAAAGTCTTTTCCCAACCCTTTACTTTGAGCCTGTGTCTGTCTTTGAATTGAAGTGTGTCTTTTGTATATAGCAGGGAAATGGATTCTGTTTTTATATCCATTGTGTTAGAGTGTGTCTTTTTATAGGTGAATTGAGTTCATTGATAATAAGGGATATTAATGAGCAGTGATTGCTTTTTCCTATTACTTTGGTGTGTGTGTGTGTGTGTGTGTGTGTGTGTGTGTGTGTGTGTGTGTGTGTGTATTTCCATTCTTTGGATTTCCTTCCTTGGGATTATTGATAATAGGTGTATAGGTGTATCAGGTTTCTTTAGGTTGGAGTTTGCCCTCTAGTGCTTTCTGTATGGCTGGGTTTGTGGACAGGAATTGTTTAAATCTGCCTTTCTCATAAAATATCTTGTTTACTCCACCTACAGTGATTGATATCTTCTCTTTGTGTAGAAGTCTGGGTTGTCAGCCATGGTCTTTTAGTGTCTTTATAACATCTGACCAAGACCTTCTGGCTTTCATTGTTTCCATTGAGTAATCTGGTGTTATTCTGATGTGTTGCCTTTATAGGTAACTTGGCCTTTTTCCTTTGCAGCTCTTAGCATTCTTTATTTGTTCTATAGGTTTAGTGGCTTTATTATTATGTGGTGAGCAAACTTTTTTTAGGAGGTCTAGTCCATTTGGTGTTCCTGTATCTTTATAGGCATTTCTTCCATTAAGTTGGGAAAGTTTTCTTCTATGATTTTTTGAATATATTATATGTGCATTTGTGATGGTATTCTTCTCCAATTCAAATTATCCTCAGGTTTGGTCTTTTCATGGTATCCCATATTTTCTGGACATTTTGTGTTAATATATATATATTAACATATATATATATATATATATATATATATATATATATATATATATATTTGGTTTTAGTGTTTTCTTTGATTGAAACATCTGTTTCCACTATTGAATCTTCCACCTCAGAGATTCTCTCTTCCATCTCTTGCATTCTGTTGTTTATGTTTGTTTCTGTAGTTCTGATTTGTTTCTTCAGGTTTTCTATTTCCAGTGTTGCCTCAGTTCGTGACTTATTTATTGCTTCTGTTTCAATTTTTAAAACTTGATTTGTTTTCCTCACTTGTTTGATTTCTTTTCTTGGATTCTTTTATTTTCTTTCAGGGACTTGTTAATCTCTTCCATTGTTTTTGTATTTTCTTCTATTTATTTAAGGAAAATCTCATTTTAAAGTTGTTTCTTTTTTCTTGTGCCTCATCATGCTCAGGTCTGGATGTTGTAGAACCACCAGATTCTTCTGATGGTGCCATGATGTTCTTTATGTTTTTTATATGTATTCTTGCACTGGCATCTGCCCATTGCTTTTTCAGTTTACTACCGGATTTGTCTGAACCTCATAGAGCTGATTTTGGTGCAGTCTGTTTTGGGTGTGTCTATGTCTCAGGAGCCCTCAGTTGGTCCAATCTGGGTTCTTGATTCACTTGAAGGTAGTGTGTTCTATGTCACAGTAACCCCTCTTAACCCAGTAAGTGCTGACACACTGTGGGCTTCAGGTGGCTGCTTTTGATGCAGTTGCTGCTCAGAAGCTGAGGGTCTCCGGTAGCTGCTCTTGATCCAATAGCAATTGATAAACTCTCTTAGTCTCTTTGTCCCTTAGTCTCTTATTCTGATATGGGAAGGGTTACTGGGTTTGCTGTTGTTGCTGAGGTCACATGGTGAAGGCTTGGTTTGGGGAATTGGGTCTGGGGGTGTCTAGCAAACTGGACTTAACTGCTTCTGGTCTGCAGGGGTATTCCCTGATGGCCTAGATTTGGGCAGAGTTGAGCAGTAGTGGGATTCCAAGGACTGTGTGCCAGGGCTGGGGTCCAAGAGACTGGGATCTCAGGCTGGGTTGGGCAGGGTACTGCTCACATCTTAGTCTGCTATGAGCTGATGGTCTATCAAAATTTGTATTTCTATTGTTGTCTTGTTTCACCCAACATAATGTCCTTCAGGTTATCTATGTCACTGTCCATGGAAGGACTTCAATTTTTTTAGTGAATCAGTGGTATTTCATTGTGTAGATGTTCTACAAATTTTTTATTCATTCATCACTTACTGAACATTTAGTTATGATATAACTATCATTTTGACTTCCATGTCTCAAAAAGCAAATAATGGAGAGAACACATTATTAGCCATGTATGTAAAATATGGGCACCAGAAATTTTGTGTTCATCCAAGTGTCCATCAAACATGATGGTTGCAGAGTGTGTTTATGTACAAACACTGAAGAACTGGTAATTGTCTCTACATGTTCTTCAGGAACCTTCTAGGGGGAAGCCTATAGTCAATCTTGACTCACCCTCTCATACAAAACAGTCCAGAAAACAATGTATGAAGAAGTGGTATATTTCATTGATTAAAAACAGAGTGGAGTCAGGTAACGCTCCTATAGAGTGTGGGGATTTGAATGAGAATGGCCACATAGGCTCATATATTTGATTGCTTAGTCACAAAGGAATGGAACTGTTTAAGAAAGAGTAGGGTTGAAGTAGGTGTGGCTTTTTGGAGGAAGTATGTAAATGAATGTGGGCCTTAGGTTTTCAAAAGCCCATGCCAGGCTCAGCCTCTCTCTTTCTCTTTCTCTATCTCTTTCCTCTTTATTTATTTCTGCCAGAACTCTGGAAATCAGAATGTAAAGCTCTCAGCTACTGCCCCAGTACCATGTCTGTCTGCTTCTAGCCATGATGAAGGACTAACCTTCTAATACTATAAGCAAGCCCCCAGTTAAATGCTTTCTCTTATAATAGTTACCATAGTCATGATATCTCTTCACAGCAATACAACAGTACTTAAGACAGAATTCGTTTTTTTTATTGTATATTAGCATCACTGTTTAAAAATAATTACTGTCAGCTGCATTGCTAATAGCAGAAGCAATAGGTTCTTGCCTCTATGCCAGAGATAGTTTTCAGTGCAGAGAGAGAGAGAGAGAGAGAGAGAGAGAGAGAGAGAGAGAGAGAGAGAGAGAGAGAAATTGAGAGAGAGAGAACTCTGCAATTTAATGACTATGGTCTTATTGTCACCTCTATTTTACTACATCAAGAAAGTTAAACACAAAGCTTTTTAGTTCACACAGTATGCTAATCACATTCAGATAAAATGACATCAGAAGCAGAACTCTTGGTATGAAGGTTTACTTATCATAATTTATTTCAAGAGGCAGAAGTGAGAGCTAAATTAGACTTGAGGATGAAGTGTCTTCAATTAAGCTAAGTAGAGTATATCTGAATAGTATTTATGTTTGTTTATTCAGTGAGCAGCTAATGATCCTACAAACATGCAGTGAATACAGGGATATTGGTAATAAATACATCAGCCAATTAGGTGCAGAACACTTCCCTCTTTAGTGAGGCACCCAGGTTGGTTAACTACATGTATCAAATGTTATCACCAATAATGCTTAAATTTTTTTTTTACACTCCTCAGAATCAGACATATTAACTGGTAATAATAGTTTGTGAAAACATAGGTATACTAAGAGTAGCATCGGAAAATATTTTGAAAATTATTTCTCTCTCTTCTCTGGCAAACATGGACATGTGAACTATCTTATAATGTATACAAGCACATCAAGGCTCTTGAACCAATAGTTACTCTTTATTTTTCGTCTTTTTTTAAAAAACAATTTTATTTCCTTTTAAATTTCTGGGCATATCTGTTATAGAAATTCCAGAAATTACTGAGGAATAGATTATTTAATTATAATTTTTTTTGCAGGGAAATTAACTCACAGATATAGAACAAGACAAATTTAGTCACAGAGTCCATAGAAGGCTAGGGATCAAACTAACACTGCTTCACTCTGCCTGACTGGGTCCTCACCATCTAAGTGCATGGGAAAGAAGGGCCTTGTCTACCTGTGTCACAGATCTTAACCTAGCTCAAAGCCACACCCTAAGCATTCGTATCCAAAGGTCATAGGTAAAAGGGTACATGTTCCCCAGATCTTATGCTAGCCAAAAGGCCATTCCCTAGGGGCTTATATCTTAAGGGCAAGGGGTAACAAAAGCCATGGGGGAACCAGTCTCAGCAAGGTTTCCTCTCAGGGTTCACAGTTATCAGTGAGGGAATCTATAGGATATAATTCCACAGTACTCTCTTGTCTTTTCTCATTTCATCATTATTGGCATGACTGTTATTGGCAAGACAACTACAACAGTGAAGGCATAGGCTTATATACTCAGCAGGCAGTCATTCTTTGGCAAGGCAATGCAGGGCTTGAATTTCTCAGGGTCACAAAGAGGGGTGGTAAGATTTACACACAGACACTAACAAAAGTGGGAGTGGCTAGTTAAAGTTTTTCTAGTGGGGGTCAACAAAAGATTAGAGCAACAAGGCAATCTAAAGGGGAAAAAAATCATATACTCCTAAATCCCTAAATGTGGGTAGATATAAGGTTAAAATTTATTGATCAGCAAAAAAACCCAAAAAACAAAAAACAAACAAAAAAAACAAAAAAAGCCAAAAACAAACAAACAAACAAAACATGAACCTGTGCTGATTCTACAAGGTCTTCTTGCAGCCACTTTTTTGATGGAAGGGGTGAGTGTTCTCAGTTGCTAGGTGACCTGAATAAACAATGGAGGAAAGTATGAAGCTTTGTTCTGCTGTAGCACTTTCCCTATAAGGGGGTCTTTTACTGTTAAGGCTTAATTTGTACAAGAAATGAGACCTACCACCTTTTAGCTGCTCTGGCCTTGTGGTGAAGTGCTTCAGAATAAACGTTTAACACTTGCATCTAGGAGTTGCTTAATTATATTTTTTCTTATATCATAAACAATAAACCTTTAAGTTAGGATCTTATGTTAATGAAGCCAGAGGCAAGTTAAGTATGAGGAGTTAAAGGAGTAGTAGGGTTAGTGGTGTAAGTTCAGGATAGTTCTCTTATCAGTAGGAGTGGTAAATTTAGGACACACCATCTATCATCTATCTGCAGCTGTCCTTGAATGTCTGAGAAGTGTTTCAAATAAGTTACTGTTTTCCAAGGGACAACTCTGCTCAGATTAGTAAAGATAATTGCAGGGAGGACAGACATTGAGTCTGTTCTGGGCAAAGGAAAAGTACCTGATTTATGAGAAAAGAGATCTTGTCTTTGTGGTTATTTTCACACACAGCTAGGAGAGGTCATCCATAAGCCCCTAGAAGTATGGGGGAAATTGTGCCAAATAAATGATAAATCACATTGCTAAAAGGTCCTGAGAATAACAAATGAGAAAGCTATAATCACACACAAAAACTATTCTTTAGAAAACAGCTAACAGGCTTAAAGGCAATTCACACCAAAATTCCTTGAGTTTTGGCTTTACCTCCACCATGGCCATTGAGTCTGAAGGGTCAGACTTGTCAGTGCCAATGGACTTCCTACTTTATATTTATGTGGCTTCCAGAAAATGTGGAAGGATACATGTTCCCCACTAAGCATATCCATCTCCCTTTCCTCAATTTTTTCTATTATCACTCTCTCTGCCTTCCCATCTAACTTTGGGATGATACATATACAAACTCACAGTGATTGTAAGAGCATGCAAAAGACCTATAAAAGCTCCAACCAGACAAAATTACAGTATAGATGTAGAAAGTGTAGAAAGTGGAGTGTGACATCCAAGAGCTACTCAGTACATGCCCTATGTCCACCTAATTGCTTTATCTATGCTATGTCATAAAATTCTTATTCTCAAACCTGATGTGGGAATGCCTTTCTTTATGCTGTCAATATTAATCTTTAAATAAAAGATCTGTTTTGGGCCATGACAGGCACCATAGAAGAAGTAGGAGGAGAAATCAGAACATAGGTAGGAGAAGCAGGGCAGAGCCAGGCAGATCGAGCAAGAAGCTGCCCAAGGAGCAACATGTAAGGAACACAGGTGAGCCACTGGCCATGTGGCAGACAGATTAATAGAAATGGGTTGATTTAAGATGTAAGAGCTAGCTAGCAATGTGACTGAGCCATAGACCAAATAGCATGAAGTTAATATAAGCATCTGAGTCATTTCTGGGGCCCTGAGCAACAGAGGCGGATGGCTATGAGTCTGGTGCGGCAGGTCTGTGGGTCTGGGCCTCTGGCCACCTGGGACCAAGAATCCCCACTGCTACACAAACCTTGTGGAAAGCATGGTGTACTCATTAAATACAAGAGGGGCTGAGCATGTTATTTATCCATTTGTCTAGAAATCATCAAAAAGATTGCCAACTTCACCAAACTTGCAATACAGTAGTGGAAATTGGTAATGAACATATACATCTAGAGGTGCAAATATGATCTATAAATATAGGGTAGACATCAGGCAGAAGCAAACTGGGAAATATTAACTCTTGGAAGGATATGGAGATGAAGATGGTAATCACTATTTTAGAGAGAGCAATAAAAGCCTTTCTGAGCAAGTGAGATGATGTCCTTCCTTTAAAAGTTTGATCAGAAGAGATAAGTTTTCCTCCTCCCAGCCAGTCATCCAGGTCAGCCTCCAGATCTGAGCAATAGAACACAAATTGTTTCCACCAAACATATCACAGCTCCAGCTGAAGGTAAGCAAGAAGAACCCCTGCTTGGAAGACTATCACCACCTCTCATTGTACCCTCTAGCCCATAAGCCCCACTCCATTCTTAAAATTCATTTATCCCCCAACCTTAACTGCTTCCTGAGACATAGACTCTGGAGATGCCCACCATAAGAGATGAGTTTCCCACCTTTCATCCTGCCACCCAGGTCAGTCAGAGTAGCCTCCATATCTGGGCAACATGGCATAAACCCTGCTCCCCAAACTCACCACAGCTCCAGCTGCAGGTTAACAAGCAGGACCTCTGTTTGCAAGCCTGACTGTCACCATACCCTTTAGCCTATAACCCCATGCTATTCCCCAAACATAACAATCTCCCAAACCTCAGCAGCTTTTTGAAACAGAGACTCTGAAGATTTCTACCACAAGAGCTCCAGCTGCAGAGCTCCAATTGTATCAAGATTGCCTACTGAACCAAGGACAGCTTTTTGAAACACAGACAATGCTTGTACTGGTTGGAAAAAGAGCTGAGTAGATGCCAATACAAAAATCCATTTTATAACATAAAGAACACTATGGCATCACAAGAACCTAGAGATTCCACAATACCAATATTTGAATATTTCAATATAGAAGAAGCAGAGGAAAATGACCTCTCATGAGTGTCAACAAAACATGACGTATCAAATTGCATAAGATTAAACACATCTACCATGTATTAATCTCCTCCTTCTACTGTTGGAAATCTCACAAGAGGACTAAGCTATAAAACTGCAACACATATGTAGAGAGCCTAGGTCAGTTCCATGTAGGCTCCCTGGTTATCAGTCCAATCTCCATGAAACCATGTGAGCTCAGATTAGTTGATTTTGTAAATTTTCTTGTGGTGTTTTTGACACCTTTAACTCCTATAGTTCTTCTTCCTCCTTTTGTGTAGGATTTCCCAAATTCCTCCTAATATTTGACTGTGAGTCTACATCTATTTCCATCAGTTTCTAGATAACACTTCTCTGATGACAATTTGGATATGCATCAATATAATCATAGGAAATGGCTAGTTCAGGATATGTATCTACTATTTCTAGGTGTTCTTTCATCAACAAATGCTTTGAAAGAAGCAACTTAAGAAATTTCTTCTGGTTTACAATTTGAAATGACACATTCTGCATGATGGTAGGAAAATGAGGTTATTGGTCACATTTATCCTGCAGTTAGGAAGCAAAGAGAAGATAAAAGGTGGGCCAGAACATAATCACTCAAGGCTTTTCATTGGAGACTCACCTCCTCCAAGGAGGTATAACTTTTCAAAGGTTCTTCAACTTTCTAAAATGGAGTCACCAGCTTCTGATAAAGTGTACAAACATGTGAATCTATAATGGACATTTCACAATCAAACTACAGCACATTGATTCTCTGGAATCTAAAGAAAAGAAGGAGTGAATGAGTCTGACCTGATAACTTTGAGAAATAATGTTTTGAGGGCAACAGCATTGAGATGCACATGCTTTTAAAGAAGACTGTGTTTGGGTATTTGAGGAATGACAGGGAGTCCATTGGTTTGAGTGAGAGAGGGCATGATTACCTGTCTGTGATGTTTTTTATTGGCAGTCATATCAGGCTAATATAATAGATTTATACATCTCTGTTGTATCTGACCTCACCAGCAAGGAAGACACAACACCAGGCTCTTCTTTCAGTGATTTATTCAGGACCTTGTATATGGGTCTTCTTCCTTTGTTCTCCCCTGGGGAAAGCCCGCTCCCAGCTAAATACCTTCTGGACTGTCAATCACGGGGTGCCAGTGGGCCATGCCAACAGGTCCGGGTACTCGGAAGCAAACCAAGAGCTTAGCCTTAGCCAAATAAGGAATTGTATATCTCAGAGAGTGCTCACCAATGGGACGGTGGAATGTGGAAGCTAGCACCATCTTTAAGGTGTGACTCCGCAGCTCTCTACACATCTCACATACAATTGCTCTACTATTGGTTGTTGTTGCTGTTTTGAGACAGGGTTTCTTTGTATAGTCTTGGTTGACTTGAAACTTAATTTGTGGACAGTCTGGCCTTGAATTCACAGAAATATACTTTTCTGCTTCCTGACTGCTGGGATAAAATGTGTGTGCCACTATGCCCTCCAATTGCCCTACTCTTAAATTCACAATGACTCATGATGTTTGAAAACTTAATATTTCATGCTATGTGTGACTATAATGTATAGATATTATATAATACCTGCCACAGATATTCATGACCACTATTAATAAATGGGCAATCCATGATTTGAGTGTATTTCTCATTAATGAGTGCATATTCTCAAGGTTCTACAGGTTTTATAGACAGACACTAAAAAGGCAAACTCATTGTTACTCTTTTTTTTGTATTCTACATAAAAATGGAGTTTCTATTGATTTCCTCTGTGTCAGAATCACTGGTTGTTTTTATTGGCCTGAAAATGGGATATTTACATAGAAGCTGCATTTCAAGTCCACCTCTGCGTTTTTGTAAGTTTTTGAACGTGGGTAAAATTTTTCTTTCAAATTTGCCACAACCCACCAAATGCTGTTGAGTAAATACCAGACTTAGCTCAGAGAAAATTGGAAAGCTTTCTTTTAACACAGGTGACAATAGCCTTTGGACATAACTATTCAGTTGAAATAGAAAGGAATAATGGGTTCTTTCTGATGTTTATCATAGTCATTTGAGAGGGTGAGGCGTTCTGGCTTCTGATCACAATGTCCTTTAGCATGTAAAACCAGGCAATTTTTTGACAACTTCTCATTCACTATGTACACATTTATCAGCATTTTCATAACTCTATGAACATGCAGGAACATATTGTCTCCTTGCCTTTGGGAAGAGTTAGGACCATGGTAAAAAAGACTACAAGAATGTTTTCCAACAGAGCAGGAAAAAGGCAACTAAATCAATTCAAGGCCATTTGCCACACTCTGTGACTGAGGGATATGAACTAGATCCTTTTAGAAAGTTGGTGACTGATGACTGTCAACACTGCTTTTACCAACATGGTCATAATGCCTGGGCTCTAAAACCATTTGTTCTTTATTTTGTATGTCTTGAAGTACTCCAAACCAGTTACAATGGAAATATCTACTTTTGGTTTGGTGTTCAATTTTTAAATATCTCCCTCACTTTTAACTTTCCTTTCTCAAATATAATCTTTTCCCTTCCTCCCTCTCTTCCTCACTCTTTCTTTCATCATCCTCAAGGATAAATTCTTGGTTAATTATTGCTCTTTAAATCAGATAGAGTTGGAAGTTATCCCAAAGCACCTGTGTAGTGATGTGTAGAATAAGTACTAATATCTCTCCAGGTTCTATCTCTAAAAAACCCAGAAGACACAGAGTACATCTTATAAAGTTGTAATTTTTCAAAGATTGGCTGTCATGTTGTAAAAACCAGAAGCTCTTCATACAGGGGCAAACAAACTTTCAGAAACACATCATAGAACATTCTAAGATTTTTAATCCCTCTATGCCATTTATGACAAAGGGAATTTATGGTGGAGGAAGCATGTGTGTGTGTGTGTGTGTGTGTGTGTGTGTGTGTGTGTGTGTGTGTGTGTGTGTGTGTACAGACAGAGTAGGAGGAGCAGAAAGGTAGAGTATAAAGTCAGACACAAGGTTTGCTCCTGTGTGTGCCATCTGCAGGCAACTGGAGGTGATGAGACATCTTGTGGGCTGGGTGCTGCTAGCTGCCTGTCTGAACGGACTGAATGCAGGTGAGGTGGAAAAGAGGGAGAGAGGGTTGAAGGAGGGAGGTACAGAGCAAGTGAAGATCTTTTCAGTACAACAAGCAGAGGGTGGAGAGCTGTGGATTGAATTGTTGTTTGTTCTTCTCTTCCTTGGTTGACTGAGCACAGGACAGGTGACTTTACCTGTTAGGGAGCCTAGTTTAACAACTATATATAGTAATAAAAATATCTTCATGAAAAAGGAAGACTATTGTGGGGTACTTTGAAAATTTCTGCAAAGTGTATTGTTAAGGAAGCAAGGTACAAAATAAACAATGTATAAACTTATCTATTCTTTGAATTAGAGTAGTCAATTAATGTTTTCTTAGCTTGCTAATGATTTACCATGCCTCTAAGTTTCAAACGCATATGATATGGGTTGCCTGTGGGGAAGATGTCAGGGTGACTGAGATCAGGTTTCACGGTGGAAACTATGTTGATTCCTTTATAAGTCACTTGGAATTTGAATAATACAAATTTCATCTCTAGGACAGTAATTTAAATGCAGAACAAAGGATATCTTATGGTGTGGTTGTGAGAGTTAATCAGAAAGGATAGGAGACTTCATTAGGGTGGTCAGAATTCTGCAGCTGTGTCCTATCAAAAAGTTTGATGTTTTGTGGATGAAAGCATGAAGAACACATAGTGTGGTGTACTCTATGTCTAATGAAGAGAGAATTACAACATTTTCTCAAAGACTACTACTAAATATGTTTTGAGGGAGTCTCATGTAGTCCAAATAAATCTCATGTTTATCAAGTAGATGAAAATAGCCTTCAACTTTTGATTTTATAGTTACTGTCTTCTACGTACTGAGATTATGGGTGAGTACCACCATACCTAGTCAATTTATGTGCTATGAGGATCAAATCCAGGGCTTTGTGTATGTTATACAAGCACTCAACCAACTGAGTCATATCCTAATATCTTAGAAAGGAGGTGAATTTATGTTGTTACCAGAAATCTAAAGGAAGCAAGAATCATGCAAGTTGAACTGTAGTCAGAAAGGAGGCCAATGCTATGACATAATATCTAAATAAATCTTGTCTATGACAGGGAAAGTAGCTGTTTTTAAGTAAGAATAAAAGCAGATATGAAGAAAATGGGGAGTAGAGGATGGAAAGGGAGAGTCCAGAGAAGTGAGGATTGAGTAATTCTGGAGATCAAGATGAAAGTGTACTGTCCAGATGTGATGTTTACTTGCTTTTGCCAAGGAAGTCACATCACTTGCCAGCAGGGCTTTATTTTCCTCCTGTGTTCCCCCTGAGTTATAAATGGCTTTTTATCATTTTATCTTATAAAAATGCTTCAGAACTTTGTGAAAGCATATTAGATTAGCAAGGAAGCTATTTATATCAATCCTAAAAAAAACTGAAATTAAAATATATAAAGCCAGAAAATTATGAGGGAAGAATCCTCAGGAGGATTCTTCAGAAAATGAAAAAGCTAATGTAAAGTCCTTTACAAGAATGCCAGCTATATACAAAGGGTGTGAAAATAACCTTACAGGATGACAGACATAAACATAACTCAGCAGATATAAGAGCTTGCCTCTAAGTTTCACTGGCTGATTTAGACTCCTAGTACATAGTAGGAGGGAAGTGACTTCTGCAAGTTGTCCTCTGACCTTCACACACATACTTTGACTCTTCCCCTCACACACCCACACACAAATACACGCACATTTATAAAGAAGAACAAAACAAAAACTCAAACACACATAAAATTCTGTAAGTACTCTCTCAATCACATTTTCCATCAGTTGTTGGTTAAACTTTGGGCTGACACCACTCTTATTATGGATGTTGGAGTCAATTATAATCCCAATTTATCTGACAATTTTTCTCATACCCTCCCCCCTTGCCCCAAGCTTCTTAAATATGAACAACATTTATTTTGGCTCTAGTATTTTCATTGAAATGTCCTGATAATTCAACAAGTTATTTTCTTTGAAGAATATTAATTAGACTTTTAGAGGATGGGCAAAACTGAGATGGCTTAGGACATGGTGGAATGATTTTAACCTCTTCCAGGGAAGACATCAGAAGAGTGAGAGCTCACATCTGAGTGGATGAAATTTCCTGGCTATTCATAGTGTGGTGTAACACATGGAAAAACAATCCCAACTTATGAGACGTTGCAGAACACTGATGAACATTTCAGTCATTCTGGATATGCTATGCTGTAGAAAGTCATATACCTTTTATCTTTTTTTTTTTGTATTTCAGACTTGATTCCCTATCTACACCCCCCAGTGGAAGGTAAGGTAGTGATCTCCACCTCTTAATTGTCAAGTTACACCCCTTAAGAGTAGCAGATTTATACTTTCCTGCCATGGAAACTTCTGCTTTATTCTTCTGACCTAAGAAGCTGCTGTAAGCCACATCAGCTAAACAATATTGAAGATCCAGTTAAGTGACCAACTCATGATTTTCACTTGTCACTCAAGAAAGGCACTCCTTTATATATTGGGACTCAAATAACAAGTGGCTTATTTCTGTTCTGGTTGTTTATTTCCCTTTTCATTGGCAAATAATAATCACATGTGTATAGAATAAAATTTGATGTTTGGATATAGGTTCACATGATAAGTGGTCAAATAAAGGTCATTGATGTAATTAATAAAACCACTTTGTTACATATATCAATTTAAAAATTTATTTTATTAAAATATAACATAAAAAATTTTGCATTATTTCTGTCTGTTCCATTTCTGTTATCCAACTCTTCCAATGCTCTCTGCGTGCCACTCCCTCTTAGATTCCTGGCCTTCTCTCTCTCTCATACACACACACACACACACACACACACACACACACACACACACACACACACACATACACACAGAGTCATACATATATAAGCACCTGCTGAGTTTATTCAGTGACATATGCAAGTGTATAATTTCAGGCATGATCACTTATTATTGGATAATCAAGTAGGAGGCTCCTCTATAAGAGAAAACTAATTCTCTCCCTCTCAGTATTTTGGTTTCCTGTAGTTCCTTGACTAGCCATGAGGTTCAATGATGTTTCCTCCTGTGTTAGCATGTACACTGGTGCTGTCCTTGATCAGATCTGATTTAGACAGTTTTATTGTTGAAGTATCTTGGGTAAAACATCCCTGTCATTTCTAGGAGAAACAATATCCTCTAACTCTAACTTTTACAATTTTTCTGTCTCTTCTTCCACAATGTCCTCTGGGCCTTTTGTGCAGGAGTTGTGTTGTAGATATGGGAATGTGAACCTCATGATCAGTTGTTCTTTGTGTTTTGAATAGTTGTGTTTTTCTGTAATGGTTTCTCTTTTTTTGCCAAAAGAAGTTTCTTTGATGAAGGTTGGGAGCTACACTTATCTGTGGGTATAAGGATAAGTATTTAAAATACAGTTAGGATTTATTTTTTTTTAATAGGAAAGATAAGCCAAGTCAAATCTTTGTCTTATCTTAAGAATAAGGGAATGTCAATAAGTCATCTATATGATTTAATTTATTGCTAAGAGTTAGGATGGGCACTTCAGAATATAGCAAGGCACAGATGGAGAAGGCACTGAAGACAGAACAAAGAAAACTGATAAGTGATGAAAAGGATTGTGGAGGGTAGTGGAGAGGTTGGAGAGATGCTTTGGAGATCACATTGGTTAGTCAGGGGAACAGATGATAGGAAAGGATCCAGAGTTTGAGCTCTGAAATAAAGTCTTTCACTGCTAACAGACTTCCAATTGAGAAAATCTTTCACTTGGACGTTTGCTGATATTTCTGTCACAAGCAGAAAAGGTAGTGAGTGACACTAGCTTCATGTATACATATATTTTGGGAGAGCAGGCCTGTGCCTCACTGAAATTAACATTCTAAAGTCAAGTCTCATCTGGCCATGGTAGCTCAAGTTTGTAATCTCAGTACTCAGAAGGTGGAGGCAGGAGGATGGACATAAGTTAGAGGCCAGTTTTGGCAACAGAATTCTAAGACAGATTGAAGTAAAGGAGTAAAGCCTGGTTTAAAAAATTAAAGAAAGTATAAAAATTTAAAAGTAAATTCCTGCTAAAAATGGTAGCAAATGCCTTTAATGCAGATACTCTGGAGGCAGAGGCAGATGGATCTCTAAGTTAAAGGTCAGCCTGGTCTATATAGCAGGAATCAAAGAAACAAAAACAATGATAAACTAATTTACCATTGAGCATCTTTTACATTCTGATTTTTCCCCCCAGAAATTCCTTTGCAAAACTGTACCTTTCCATTCATCTATAATGACGTAGTCTACCACGGCTGCATCTCTGTCCACAGTGACTTTGACTGGTGCTCCCTTGACTTTCATTTCCAAGGAAGGTGGAGATACTGCAAAGCATTTGGTGAGAGCCCCATAAAGGTGTATATTAAATATTCAGAAACCAAGAAGAAATGCACAGAATCTAGAGAAAAAGTTTTAGATTCCAGAAAGCACTCTCTCCTATCTAAAAAGTTATAGAAAAAAGCAGAGTGTTTTCTCAGCAGGGATTAATGTGAGGATATGTTCACAGTTCACCACTTACCCATTTTCTCTGTAGATCCTCCAATGTGTACCTTCCCTTTTCAATTTGGAAAAAAGTCCTTTAATAAATGCACCAAGGATGGCTACATTTTGAATAGGAGTTGGTGTTCATTGACTGATAACTACAACAAAGATAGAAAATGGAAGCAATGTTCTCCTTACAAGTAAGATGATGGGAGAGCTGGGTCAACACTTACTGAGCTATAAAAGAGGAGCAAAGCATTATGTTGATAGATGAGGAGTCTGACATCTAGATCTCCTCACTCTGACTTAGTGGGGCAGCAGACATTTCTTGTGAAGTGTCTCCTGCTGAGTTACAGCAGGCTTATTAGGCTATGTGGTGCTGATCAGAAATAATCAGCTTGGCTTGGTAGTACAAACATAGCCACAAGCGGAACTAGTGTACTGGTTCATTGGCACATCTAATGTGCTGGCAACTTTTTACATGTTGCCTAATGATTATAGTTTCATAGTTACCAGTTACTTTTGTCATTTCTGTGACAAAACACACAAGGAAAAAACTCACCAAAGAGGGAAGGGGTTCTTTGGACTACTAGTTTGAGAAAACACAGTTCATCATGGTATGGATAGAAGGTGTGGTGATGAGAGTGTAAGTCAGCTGATCACATTGTGTCTGAATTTAGGAGAAACAGACAGACAAATAGAGGCTGGTACTCAGTTGTATTATTCTTTTTCCCCCCGTTATAGTGACTAAAGCCTCAGTTTAAGGGCTGTTGTTGCCCTCATTCAGGTGAGTGTTTGCTCCTCAATTAAACATTTTATGACATGCCCAAATGTGTGCTTCCTACATGACTTCAAGCCAGTCACATTAAGAATGAATACTAGTGAGCCACTTCATTATTCATGCACCGTTTTTCAGTTTTAAAGGTTGTTTTGAATCACAAAATAAATATGAGGTAGACACTGAAACACTGAAGCAGTGTACATGGCAAGAGAACATCAGCATTCTTCAGATTCTTTTCCCCTGGAAAACCCTTCCACAGGTGCTTGTGCCTCCTCACACATCTACACAGATAAACAATTTTAAGTTCTTTAAAATATAACTTAATTTTCTCTTTGTCATCATGGCTTGATCATAATTTAAAACACATTGTGGGAATTTCCTCCTGTGAACGCACCAACATTCCCCATTTTCTTGTGTGCATACATATCGAATTTTGAGGGGTTAGAGATCTACTTATGAGATTTCTGATGAAACAACCTTCCTGAACATTGACAGTGACGGATGGAATAAATGTTTTTCAAACAGTGGACAGCACAAACATGTCATCACAAAACATGATGTATATTCATTATTTATTTATTTTCCCTTTTTACTTAAAAATGTTTCAACACACCCACCACTGTTCCTCCTATATCCCCCTCCCAATCCTCCCTCAGCTTCTCTGCAACCCAAACCTCTTCCATTACTCAGAGAGGGTAAGGACTCCCAGGTGAGTAAATGCAGTCTGTCATGTCCAGTTGGGTTAAGACAAAGCCACTTTCCTCAGTATCTAGGCTGAGGAACATGTCCCTCTGTAGGGAACAGGCTTCAAAAAGCCAGTTCATGCACCAGGAACAAATTCTGGTCCCATTGCCAGAGTCCCCGTAAACATCCACACTATTCAACTGTCATCAACATTTAGAGGACTTAGTTCAGTCCCATGTAGGTTCCCCAGTTATCATTTTAAAGTAAGTGAGTTCTCAATAGCTTAGATCATCTGTCTCTGTGGGCTTCCTCATTATGATCTTTATCTCTTTTCTTATATAATCTCTTCTTCTCTTTGGTTAGACTGGGAGTTTTAATTTTTAATTTAAAAATCTTTTATGCAATATATTTTTATCATGTTTTCTCCTCCTCCAACTTTCTCACCTCCTTATCAATATTATTTTATCTCCTTACCTTATATTCTCTCTCTCCTTTCTCAAACACTCACTCACACACACACACACACACACACACACACACACACACACACACACACACCCACGCACCTGTGTGCACATCTTCCCAAACCATTATAATGAAGAATGTGTGCATCATTCTGAAGTCATTGGCATTTTGCCACGTAGCCTCATGCTATTTTAAAGATTTAATTTTTTATTTTATATATATATATATATATATATATATATATATATATATATATATATATATATATATGTATATATATATACAGTGTTTTTCCTGCATGCCAGAAGAGGGCAGCTTATCTCATTATAGATGATTGCCAGTCAACATGTGGATGCTGGGAATTGAACTCAGACCTCTGGAAGAGCAGCCAGTGCTTTTAACTACTGAGCCATTTCTCCAGCCAAGACACATGCTATTTTACAGCCCCCCCAATAAAGAGGAGGAAATGTTTAGTATCAGGGGAGGCAAAGGAGACATTGACATGGAGAAGGTGGAGAACTAAGACATTTATTCTAACATGTTTCTCTTTTTTTCCAGTTTTTAGACAAGCTGGGTCTTTGTGATGAGACAGAAGTTACAGATCAATTAACTACATCTCCAAATACAATTTTCTTTAATAAAGGAATATTATAATAATAAATATCTATGATCTTATATATCTGGACATCTTGTTTTTTGTAAAAAAATCAAAGCACACATTTGTTTTGTGAGAGATTTCTTCTGAGGAGACAACACCCTCCCACACACACCCAACACCACACCTACTTACTCCATGTTTGGAACTCTCAACAGATTAAAGTAGTAATAGCACCAAAGTTCAACTTGGTGAACCCATTTGATTTTTCTTGCGGCTACTAAGAGGTGTATAGTTAAGAGATTACTTATACCAGCAGTTATAAGTAACAGAGGTTACTTATAACACCACTACAAATAAATTAACCACACCACAGAAAAGTATACCTTAACAGTGATGGAAACTCATGGAAGCTTCAACCCTGGATCTCCCTAACCAACTTGCAACTAGAGTTATAGGTCCAAGAATGTCATCTCAGTAGTTTTCCTGGACATATTCTTATGCAGTTGTTTAGTCCTTAATAAAACAGTTAAAGAACATAAGAAAACCTTGAAAGTTTCTACTTTCTCAGATATGTGACATTTTGTTCATCTCCAGAGTCTCATAAGCCTCTCCTTCATTTTAGATTAAATGTCTGAAGAAAACACTGTACAACAAAATGGGTGAATTATAAAGTTAAGCAGTCAATGGTACCCTTCAATAACAATCCAAATTTATACAAGTCATCAAAGAGACTAGTGTAAAATGTAACAGATAAACCAAAAAATAGAGGAAAAAGGACAATAAAATAGAATGAAACAGGTTGTGTAGATGGCTAAGTGGGCAAAATATTCAAAGTTGACATCTGTCATTCACACATTCATGCACACTCAAGTACACTCCCTCCAGATGGACACACATACCATATAGTGCGCGCACACACACACACACACACACACACACACACACACACACACACACACGGGGAAAATTGAGACACATTTACCACAGGACATGCATAAAACACAATAGATAAAAGGCAATTATAACATTTCAGAAAGTTCACAGCTCATCACTCAATTCTGGAAAACAAAGATAATTTGAAAACTCATAGAGTAAAAGATAAAGATATTAACTACTCCAGGGAAGGCTTCATTTTTCAGAGTAGTTAGCCAGAATATAACGGACTCCACAGATTTTTTTTTGGTGTTTGTATCTGTGTGTGTGCTTCTATTTGGTTAAAGTTTATTGTTTCCCTTTTACTTAACCTTTTGAGTGTTGTTTTATTTTGTTTTCTTTGTTTTGGGGACTTTAGTTATTAGATTGGGTTCTTATACTTTATTTGGAGAATGAACTTAGAGTAGATAAAGAGGGGAAGATGAACTGGAAGGACTTGGGGAAGGAGAAAATATAATCAAAATATATTTAAATTAAAAATTTTGAATGATAAAATCATAATAAGAAAGTAGTAGAATAAAATATTCTATGTGTGAGTTAAGGGAGAAATTTTAAAGTACGGAAATTCAATTAGTCAAAAGAAATTGGAAGTGAGACTAGGAAGAAGTGAGCATGGGGAAAGTGGATCCTAACAATTTGTTAAGAGGAGGATGCTCTGGTGAACTTCTCCACAAAGTGGGGGTAGGGCTTTACTGTGTATTCACATAGCAACAAGAAAAATTGTCAAATTGTTCATCATAAAGAAATACTAAACAGTTGAAGAAATGGATATGTTTGAAGTGGTTTAAATAGTACAAGATATATGCATGTATGGACACATCAGATGGTACACTGTAAGTTTGTACAATTATTATGTTATGTGTAATTTACAATTAAAAAAAAACAAGATTAAAATAGAAAAATAAAAGGGTCAGTGATCATGTAGAGGACTCAACTGGATATATAAAATAAGAATCCCAATTATGGGCTTACATAAGAAGGTTAACAATATGAATAAATAAATTTGCCATAAATATGGCCAAATCTTCAGAGGAAACATCCAATAACAAAACTTAAGACTAAACAAAGAAATTAAACCTAGAATAAAACCAAATAGATATATTGGAAATAAAAGAATCAATCAATTATATAAAAAGCACAGTTGTAAACATTAGCGATAGACACAGGCAAGCAAATAAATGAATTTGGGGGATAAATAATAGGACAAGTTGAGACAATATTAAATTCATAATCCTGGCCTATTTATACTAATCTATATCTGTATCTGTAACCTCTGCACTGGTTGTGAGTAGTTGTAGAAGCAACAAATCCTGGTTGCTTGCAGAGTATTCAGTCTAGCTATAATAATGAACTTCATGTTCAGTGTGAGACACTGTCTCCACCCATCTCCCCCAAATAAAGTGGAGAATGATGGTAGAAAACTCTTAAACTTGATATCTAAATTTCAAATATACATGCACAGCCAAGTGCACCACCATGAGCACACATGATTATAAACACACATGTATGTGCATGTAAACATACAAACACAAAGAGAGATGGAGAGGGAGAGAATATTGAGGTAAGCATGACCCAAGTTCAAAAATTTAAATATATTCAAAAGACAAAACCCCAGGAATCCATGGTGTAGGAACATGAGTACAGAAATTCTAACAGTATAGACAATAGAGTCAATGAGAATATCATAGTTTTCTTAACCCAGAAAAAGAAACAATTTCTTATTTTCTTTTTGCTCCTTTTTATTCATATATCCCTCTGTTCCTCCTCCATTCTCTTCTCCAAATCCCTCACAGTCAGCCTTCAGCCTCCCGCTCCCCATTATCCACCCCCTCTCCCAAAAGGGCAAGAAGTCCTTTTGAATCCAGACATGAGAGACATTTGTATCATAATAAACAGGTTAATTATACATAGATGGATTAGATTTTGAAAATTAGCCTAATTTCACATAATAGATAGTCACCTTTTGAGACACACATGCTAATTGATAAACATTATGTAGCTCACCCACACAGTGAAATACTTGATCATTAAAAGAAACAAAGTACTGAGATAAAAAATGTAGGTAGCTTTCCAAAGCATTAGTTTGATTAAAAGAAGCTGGGCACAGACTTTCGTGTGCCTTATGATTTAGATTACGGGGAGCATACAAAATTGTCAAATTATGTGGTGAGTAGACTTTTTTTGGGGGGTGGTCTAGTATATTAGGTCTTTTTAAAGCTTTTTGTATCTTTATAAGCATTTTGTCCTTCAGATTGGGAAAGTGTTCTTCCATGATTTTGTTGAATATATTTTCTGTGAGCTGATCGTCTCTTTCTATTCCTATTATTCTTAGTTGATGTCTTTTCATGTTGTCCTATATTTCCTGCATGTTTTGTGTTATGGCTTTTTTGGCTTTAGTATTTTCTTTGACTGATGTATCAATTTCCACTATTGAACCTTCCACACCAGATATTCCCTCTTCCATCTCTTGCATTCTGTTGGTTATGCTTGCATTTGTAGTTCCAGTTCATTTCTTCAGATTTTCTATTTCCAGCTTTGCCTCGGTTTGTATCTTCTTTATTGATTATATTTTAACTTTTAAATATTAAGATGTTTCCTTCAGCTGTCTGATTGCCTTTTTTTTTGGTTTTCTTTTTTTCCCCGAGGGGCTTGTTGATCTCTTTCATTTTTTTGTTTGTATTTTTTTTTCTATTTCTCAAAGGGAGTTTTTTAGTTTCTCTTTTAAGGCTTCTATTATCTCTATAAAGTCATTTTGAAGGTCATTTCCTTCTGCTTCTTCTGCATTGTCATGATCAGATCTTGTTGTAGAATCACCAGATTCTGGTGGTGCCATGTTATTCTTTATGTTGTTATATGTATTCTTGCACTGGTGCCTGCCCGTTGTCTTCTCAAATCAATGTAGGATTTGTCTGTATCTCTAGGAGCTTATTTTGGTGTTCTGGCTATGTCTGTGTCTCAGGAAGCTTCTCTTGGTACAATCTGGGCTTTTGGTACACTTGGAGGTAGCATATTCTGTGTCACAGTAAGCTGTTCTTGTTGCAATAAGAGCTGGCTGATACTGTGTCTCAGGAATATGATTGTAGTCTTGATCCAGAAGGAGCTCTTAATCCTATACGGGCTCTTTATTATGTAGATCCTGGCAAACTATGAGTCTCAGGTACCCCTCTTGATCCGATAGGGGCTGACAAACTGTGGGTCTCAGGTAGCCACTCTTGATCCAGTAGGTGCTGAGGGGGTCTCAGAGAGAGCCACTCTTGATCTAATAGATGCAGGAGAACTGTGGGTCTTAAGTGGTGTTGAGGTCATCAGGTGATGAGTGGGTTGGGAGTTAGGGTGAGATTTGTAGATGGGAGTGTCCAGCAAACTGGATTTTATTGGAGAGTCCTGGACTTCAGGGGTTTTCCTTGCTGGCCTGAATTTAGGGGGGTAGGGATGGGGTTCTAAGGGCTGTGTGCCAGGGGACAATTGTCAAATTTATACCAAAAAAAGATATGTGGTTGTCAAGACTGGGAGCAAAAGAAGGTACATATTTACTGCTTAATGGGTACGGAACCTCCTTCTGTGATGATAAAAATGTTTTGAAATTTTAATATAATACATTCTGATTGTATTAAATGTTATTGACTTATTAAATTCATTGTCCTTAACAGTATTTTGTGTGAGTTTTGGCTACAAAATTTTAAGCTATATACTTTATTTTCATAAAAATTTTAAAATATATGAAGAGAAGCATTAGGTACCATGAAAGGTTGGCTAACTTCCCTCAAAGTAGAGAAACTTAATTTGAGTATTTTCAGAAAAATTTAATTGAGGATTAAAAATCCACACCAAGTATTGGCAGCATCATTTCACAAACTGAGGTTTCTCAGTGAATAAAAATGCGAAACAGCTGTAGATACAAGCACCAGAATTCACCCATTTGTGTTCTGATACATATTGTACCCAGCCACCCCAGGACCTTCTTGAGGTTATAGGCCCAACATGTAAAACTTAACTGATCATCAATGTGCTTTGCTCTTTCTACCCACTTCTTAGAAATCAAGACATCAATGTAGACAAGATAAAAGGCATTTATTATGGAAATATTTTATAATGAAAAAGGAGAAATATATTTGGAGAGATATCTGATGATTCTGTAACTTTCATCTCTTCAATAAGTTTACCTAAAAACTGAAGTGAAAAAACATTAGAATGGATGCTTCAGTCTTCCATACTGTTACTAGATTAATATTAAACATGTTTCCTTTCCTAATATATATATATATATATATATATATATATATATATATATATATATATATAGCCTTTTTTCCCTGTCAAGTGAGAGATCATAATATAATGAGCCCAAGGGACAGGAGATCCAGGACACTTCTGCTTGTGGCTGTGTTTGTACTATCAAGCCAAGCTGAATATTTGTAATCAGCACCATATAGTTTTATAAGCCTGCTAAAACTCAACAGAAAACATTTTGTAGGGAATATCTCCTGCCCCTGACTAAGTTATAGCCAGGTAATCTAGATCTCAGCCTTCTCATCTGTCACCTAACGCTTTGATCCTTTCATAGCTAATAAGGCATTGATTCACCTTCTTCCATCATCTTACTTGTAAGGAGAACATTGCTTCCATTTTCTATCTTTGTTGTAGTTATCAGTCAATGAACACCAACTCCTTCTCAAAATGTAGCCTTCCCTGGTGCATTCATTAAAGGATTTTTTTCTGTATTGGAAAGGGAAGATGCACATTGGAGGATCTGCAGAGAAATATGAGTAAAGGGTTCACTAAGAACACTGTTCTCAAGTTAGTTCCTGTGGAGAAAACAGTTATGTTTTTTTTTATCAGATTGTTTTCAAGTTCTACAAATTAGGCAGAGGAGACAATATCTGAATTCAATTCTTTCCGAAATCCAAAAGCTTTTTATTCTTGTCCCCTGTCATCTGATATATACCCTTGTAGGATTCTCACCCAGTGCTGTGCAGTATCGCCACCTTCCCTTGAAGCGAAAGTCAAGGGAACACCAATCAAAGTCACTGTGGGTGGAGATGCAATTGTAGTGGAATTCATTACCATAGATGAATGGAAAGACACAGTTAGCAATAGAAATTTCTGGAAAAGAGAATGATTTCAGAATACAAAATAAGCTCATATTGGAAATTGACTTTCAAATTGTTTTGGTTTTTGAGGTTGGTCTCACTCTGTAACCCAGGTAGACTTCAGACTCACTTTATAGCTAAAGCTTGCGTATAGCTCATGTTAGTCTCTGTCTCAGCTTTCTATGTCTTGTGATTGTAAGCTTGAGCTATTATGCATGACTCAGACTTGACTTTGGAATGTCTATTTTAGAGAAAGCATAGCAGTGGTGCTGTTATCACCCCTACATACACCCAAAGCTGATGTCTCTTGTTGCCTTTCATTCTTGTGACAAAATATCTGAAAATCTCCAAGGAAGCCTCATTTTGGCACAGAGTGAGGTTCAGGTTGGAGATACTGGCTTCCTCAATGGAATTCCTTTAACAATGAGGGATTTCATTCATCAGAGTTCACACTCTGGTGAAAGTTCTTCTCACCATCTATGTTGACTAGTTTTTGTCAGCTTGATAAAACTTGAGTCACTTGGGAAAAATGAACCTCAATCAAGTAATTTTCTCTGTAAGATTGGCCTGTGTGCATATCTATAGTGTATTTTATTGATGAATGTTTAACATAGGAGGGCCTATCCTCCTATCCTGCTATGGATGGTGTCATCCCTGGAAAACGGGTCCTATTTTGTATAAGAAAGTAAGATACAATGAAGAACAAACTAGTTGGCAGAATTTCTCCATGTTATCCTTTGTGCCTGCTTGAGTTCCTGCCCCAGTTTTCCTCAATGATGAATTGGGATTGTCTAGTGTTAGGTAAATAATTCCTTTCTTCTTAACTTGACTTTTGTATTTTATCACAGCAACCAAGAAATAAAAATGGAAATTGGTAAAGAAATTACATATTGCTTAAAATGGACTTGACTGTATTGTTCTGTTTTTATCAATTTGGTCACACCTTTTAATATATATTCAAAATGCATAATTATCACACCAAAACCATGGATTCAGTGACATAAATGATGAGAATAAAATATAGCAGGAAGTTAGACCTGAGGTCACCTCAAGAAAGATACCCAGTAAGTAGTCCTGGGAGGCAATTTAAAAATTCTCTGTTTGAAAGAAGTGTAAAAATAGCCAATAACCGTTTTTATTTCCATTTCTAGGAATCAACACAAAGTATAATTTTCACAGAGAGTTGAACCTCCACATAGGCATGGGGAAGCTCCATATGGTATTCTTCTCTCATAAATTACATACCAACTACAGTCTCCCCTTTGTGACTGTGTTGTTCTTTGGAAAGAACGTGAAGGATCTATGGAACTTAGACTGAAAGCAGCATTCTTTCATCATTACTGCCTCTGTTCCTGCTTGAGTTCTTTCCCTGACTTTATTCAATGATGGATTGTGATTGGTAAGTGTAAGACAAGTAAACTCCTTCTTTTCTGAGTTGGTTTAAGTCAGTGTTTTAGCACAGCAACAGATAGTAACTAGGGTATATCTTTCTTCCTCTTTTCTGAAAAAAAAAACCAACTCTCCTGTTTTCCAAAGTGATCTCTAACATCTCTCCAAGATCTCATTGCCATCCACACGCTTCTTCTCCTTTTTCTTCCTCCCCCCTCTTCCTCTCTTCTTTTTTTTCTCCTTGTTTTCCTGAGTATTTTCTTTGCCCTGCCTGCAGCAATAGTATAGCTGTGACTTTTTGCAGTGTATTGCTTCATGCTGAAGGGCTCATGTTTAACCATTAGTCCAACTCCACTGATTGACTACTTGAATTCTCTTGTTCTTAGAATGAGAAATACCTTCTGGTGGCTTATGTTCTGACACTAAAATTCATGTTTGTAATACGATGATTATATTAATTATCTTAATTTAACCACCCATGGTGTAAATCTACATCCAAGTATTATGTTTAAGCCCTTATAATTATTGTCTGTCAAGGAAGAAGAATGGAACAAAGTGAAGAAACTTATATTGTCTTAGTCCCAATGGAAAAGGGAGTGGTTTTCTTAAATGAGTAGATGTTGGCTATTTAACTGTACTTTCACATTTTATTTGTCTGCTATGACCCAGGGGAGCCTCTTATATTAGAACAATAATGCATTAAAAATCCTCAGCAGAAAAGTGTAAGAACTTAAAAATAATTTAATGCTTTTTAGGGCATGGAGGCTGACATTTGAGATTCTATCTTATTAAATTGGTTGCCTTACCTTGTTTTGAAGAATGTAAATGAGAGGGCATCTCTGAAACACAAAAGGAATGGGCAAAATATAAGCTGCTTTCTAAAACACTGCACATGCAGAATAACATGATGAAATGATCATCAACATTGTTTAATGCCACCTCGAGTTAGGGTTGTATATCTACTGAGGAGATGCCACATGACCCCATTCGATTGAGCTCTTACTTTTCCAAATATCTTTCCTGGAGTATATTAGTGTCATGCACATGACTAAGAACAATTCAAATGCTACCCACTTATTGCTGTTTAAATGCTTTCAACTCCGAAAATATTTTCTGAAGAGCAAAGACATTTATTTGGGATTAGCAGAACATTGCAGTGGTATTACTGGTGTCATGAACGTTAGCCACATGTGAGGGACCTGGAACACGGAGAAAAAGTGAAAGCAGAAGTAAAGAGAATTTTCATGTAAATTTGGATTGTACTTGTCCTCAACAATTCATAAACAGGCTGGTGCCAATTCAAAATTTAAGAAACCTGTGGGAAAATGTGCTTGACAGAGTATTTCTGTATGAATATATATATAATAATATATGTATATATAATATATGTATGAATATATTATATATGATATATGTATGAATATATATAATATATAATAATAATATATATAATAATATATTATAATAAAATGAATTAAGCAATTCTATACTCCAAAAACAAATATTGATTTTTTCCTCTCATATGTAGATCATGTATATTTCCATATCTACATATTGTTTACATTGGATCCACAATTGTGAAACAGCAAGATGGATATTTGTGCTTAGCTATCCTTTTCATTTTATGTAGTTCACAATACAAGCCAATGAACTGGTGCCATCTACTTTAAGTGTGTGTCTTATTTCAAATAATTTAATCAAGATGATTTCTTACAAGCATGGCTAGAGACTAACGTGGACAACTTCTTATGGATATGCTCATAATCTTGTTTTTTATGTGTCTGAAGATCTTGTCAAGTTGACCAGCATAATGAATCACCACTCAGATTACATTGCTATAAAAATCAGAAAGGAGTATATTAAGGAGAGGAAGGAGAGCTTCAGAAGAAGGCAGAGGACACGGGAGGCTGTCAATGAACAAAGGAATAATAGCAAAAGATGCACGAAACTCCACAGTGAGAATACAGGAAAAATGATAGCCTATAAAGATTAAGTAAACATTTGTCATATTATATAACTAACTTTATACTTTACAAAACTTATACATTAAACTATATATTGTACTTAAGTGACTTATAATTTATATCTTATACAAATTCATAATAGAGAAACCGTATAGTGAATTAAATATATTGTTTTGTACGCTAATTATAAAACTAATAAAAGAATCCAGGTAAGCAGGTTATTTCTTTACTAGAGGTCAATAGTGTAAACATGAATAGTAACCTCAGAGAACTTCCTCAGAGTGTGATAGAGTGAGATACCGTAAAGAGAGTTTGAGAATGATGGGATAGCACAGAAAGATACAATAAAATTATGTGACTATCTTGACCAAATGAGTGAGCGAATATCACCTCTCAACTAAGCATATTTTACCTTGCACTACTTTCCTTTCCCCTACACAAAATTTATTGAGAGATGCAGTCATATGATTGGTCTCTTTACTGAGTTCATTCTAATTTGGATCAGTCTTACTTCCTTTGAACATTTGGTACCAACAAGAATCTAAATCTTTTTTTTCTGTTCTTTTTATTAATTAAAAAATTTCATTTTTCTATCAATGTATTCCACTGCTCCCCCTCCCTTCCCTCCTCCCAATCCCTCTCAGTTAGCCTTCAGCCTTGCCCTTCCTCATCCACCCATCCCCTTCCCAAAAGGGCAAGATGTTCCAAGGTAGGTCATCTCAGTGTGGTACATCTACTCCAGGCAAGTCCTATTTACTCATCTCAAAGTCAATGTTGGCTTAGGTGTTCTTTTGCAGGGAATAGGCCCTAAGGTGCCAGCCCAGGACCAGGAACACAGTCTGATCTCACCCCCTGTAGCTCCACATACTGCTCACTTCAGTCAAAAGTTGTCTATCCTTGGAGAACCTATCTCCTTTTCCCAATGAATTTCCAGTTGCTATTCTTGATTCAGTACGCTCCCCAGAGCTCCAGCCAGTCATCGCTGTGGGAATTTTCCTCATAATCCCTATCCCCTTGCTCATACTGACTCACCTTCCCTGCTGTCAGCTAGACCAGATGCTCTGCCCAGTGCCTAGTATGTATCTCTGCCTTTACCTGTATTCTTTGTTTGATGTAGGATGTTTACTCATTTGATTATAGGGGAAGTCCTGTTTAGACACCCCCTCCACTAATCATATCTAAGAGTGGAGAATATGTCTCAGTTCCTTGCGTGCTTGCATAACATGCACAAAGTCCTTGGTTTGATCCCAATAATATGTAAACTAGTAGGGATGATGATGGTGTTTGTCCATAATCTCAGCACTCAGGAGGTAGAAGCTAGAAAATCAGGAGTTTAAGGTTATTGTCATTTACAAAGTGAAAATGATATCTACTTGGATTATATAAGACTTTTAAAAAACATACTAATAATACAACAAAATGTTCTAACTCTCTCTGTTAGACACAAAGTTTCTTATGCTCTGTATTTTTCAAGCTGGCATGCATTAAAAGCCCAACTTTCTTTAGAGCTCTGCATTTATGTGTAAATAGCTGAGGGATGCTGGCTACTCTAAGGAACTCTTCAACCCTTCCTGATTAACCCTCACACTACATTTAAGGTGAGACCCCCTGTTCTACATTGCCTTTACTTGTCTACCGAGATGATGCCATTCATATGGTTCAAATTTCATGTGGCTTATAAAAGAATCAACATGAAATTTCCTCCCATCCAACCTGAGCCAAGTTACAGGCAACCTATGTCATGTGCGCTTGAAACTTACAGATACTTTCACTGAACAGCCAGCTAAGAAGGCATTAACAAATTATTGTAATGTGAAGAATAGCTGTTACCATATTCTATTTATTTTAGACCTTTCTTTTTTAGCAACAGTGTAGTAACCTTCAAAAAATTTAAAGCATTCTGTAATATATAATAAATAACATATTACTTAAAAATAAAAAACCTCAGACTTTGCAGAAAATTCTAAATTAATACATTATAATCTTCCTCTTTTATGAAAATTTTTTATTACTGAGACGAAGGCTTCTTAACAGGTAAAGTCACCTGTTCTGTGTTCACTCAGCCAAGGAGGGGAACAACAACAGCTAACCCCGTGGTTCTCTGCTCTCCATCTGCTAGACTAAAAAGCTATTATGGACAGTTGATCTCCAGCCTTTCTTAATTCTTACTTGATCTGGATTCTCTACATTCAGCTCCCACCCCTCTTTTCCACCTCACCTGCACTCAGTCTGTTCAGACAGGCAGCTAGCAGCACCCAGCCCACAAGATGCCTCATCACCTCCAGCTGCCTGCAGATGGCACACACAGGAGCAAACCTTGCCTCGGACTTTATACTCTCCCTTTCTGCTCCTCCTACTCTGTCTACACACACACACACACACACACACACACACACACACACACACACACACACATACACACACACACACACACACACATGCACACACACACATGCACACATACACACACATGCACACACACACACACACACACACACACACACACACACACACTTCCTCTGTGGCAAATTATTCAACACCTATCATGGAGTCATTCTGAAAGTGTTTTATTTAGGGGAATCTGGCTTTGCTAACATTACAGCCAATCTTTCATTCTCTATCTTTCTTTTTTTTGGACATGGGTAGTAAGGTGATAGCCATATATTCATTTAAAATTATTAACCTTAAGAAATTACAGAACAACTCACTGTATATGCATAGAAAACCAGGATATAGCAACCCAGAAGACAAAAATTTATTTTCTTTTTAATTTTGGCTATTTAAGTGTCTCTGGAGAGTTCTTTTTGCATTTGGAGCCTAATTTGGGACAGAAATAGGTACTTCTTGAAGTTAATTATTTTCCACCACAGAATAGCCCTGAATCAGAACTATCACAATCATTTATACATACATACACACATATATATGCATGCGTGCACATGTGTGAGAGTGGTATTTGTGGCTGGGAGTGAATTCATCCTTGAATTATTTATATATCTATTTATATTCCTGCTTTGTTGAAGAACTTTCCTGTAATTCTCTTCACCATTGTCATGACTTTTCCCAGTGACAAGGCAAATATGTTCCTGAATATCCATGAAGTCATGAAAATTATGATAAAAGTGTACATAGTGATTGAGGTGTGGTCTAAAGATTTGCTTTGTGCTAAATGCTAAAGGACATTTTGATCAGAGGGCAGAACATCTCACCCTCTGGAAAGATTGTGGCAAATATCAGAGAGAACCCATTATTCCTTTCTTGCTCTACTGAATAGTTATTATGTCCTGAGGTTCTTGTCACTTGTTTTCCCATTATCATAACCAAGGCTGGTACTTTACCAACAGTACAAGGTAAATTGAAACAAGTTTGAAAGAAAAAATTTACATGAGGTAAAAACCTGCAAAATGGCAGTGTTGAACTTAAATCTCCAAACTTCTATATAAATACTGCATTTTCAGATCCATGAAAATTACCAGTGGTTCTAATACACACAGATTGTATAAGGGTTGAGTTTTATGTGGGACACAAAAATGAAAAGGTACAACACTGTGTTTTATTCTTTATGTAAAGATGGGTCTATAACTTGATAAAAAATATATTTACACTGATTTTATAAAGGTGAATTCCCCAAACATACTCTACTTAGTAGAAATTGTATCTGAAAAACTCCATCTGTGGCAGAAGATGCTAAATATCTATGTTTCATTGTCATACATCATAAGAAAAGTAACAGAGACAAAGACTCTGGGGAGCTCTGTTGCAGTGAGGTTTTTAGGTTTTGGGTGGCCAGAGGTTTAGACTTATAAATTTGTAGCTTTAGACTCTTTAGTCATCTGTTGGTGTTTGGGTCTTTAAAAATGACTTAGACATTTATATTAATTTTATGTTGTTTGGTCTATGGCTTAGGTATATTGTTAGCTTGTTTTTATATTTTAAATTAATTTATATTTATTAATTTGTTTGTCATGTGGCTCGTGGCTTATTTGTGAGAATATATATATATATATATATATATATATATATATATATATATATATATATATATATATATATATATATATATATATATATATAGGGTGGCTGGCTTGGTCTGTCTGACTCTGTCTTGTTTTTCAAATTTATGTTGTGATTTTTTAAAAATTCTTTTTTATGGTGTCTGCATTATTTTATTTAAAGATTGATATTCACAGCATACAGAAAGACATTCCCACATCAGAGCTCCATTACAAGAGCCAGCCTTCAGGCCATCAAGATGGACTCCTGCAGACAAGTTTGACCATCACCACCCCTCATTGAACCCTGTAGCCTCCATCCCCCCAAACCCATCTGTCTCCTGGAGAGTTCAACAGTTCCCTGAATCACGGACTTATCTGGCTCCAATTACACTAAGAGCTCTTTGATGCACCAGGAACACCTATTGGGCTAAAAATACCTTTCTAAAACACAAACAAGCTTGCACTGATTTGAGGAAGAGATGGGTAGACACCAGTGCAAGACTACAACAACATAAAGAACAATATGGCACAAAACCCTAGCAGTTCTACATCAGCAAGGTCTGAAGATTCCAATATCAGAGAAGTAGAAGCAAACAATCAGTTTTTGCTATTATGAAATTAATTTTTTTTATTTATTAAAAAGTATTTTTTTCAAATATCTTCATGCTTGTCCTCCCTTCCCTCCTTCCAATCCCTCCCAGTGAGCCTTCAGCCTTCCCCCTCCCAATCCCTTCCACAAAAGGGCAAGAACTCCCAAAGTGGGTCATTTCAGTTTAGCACATCAAGTTCAGGCAAGTCCAATATCCTCATTCCAATATCAAGATTGGGTTAGGTGCTCCTTTGCAAGGAATGGACTTCAAGGTGCCAGCCCATGCACAGGAATACAGTCTTATCTCACTCCTGGAGGCTACACATACTGCCCATGCCAATCAACAGTTGCCTACCCTTGGAGGGCCTAACTTCTTTTTCTGATGGTTCCAATTGTTCTTAATTCAGTGAGCTCCCTAGAGCTCCAGCCAGCCATTTCTGTGGGACTTCTCATAATTCCTATCTCCTTGCTCATACAGACTCTACTCCCCTGCTCTCAGCTGGACCCAGTGCTCAGCCATGGTTCTCTGCCTCCATCTCTATTCATTGTTGGTTGTAGGTTCTGTAATGACACTTAGAGTGCTTATTCATTTGATTATAGGAGAAGTCCTATTTAGGCACCCCATCCACTATTGATTGGAGAACTATCCAGGGACATGTTGTGAGTTCTTGGAGGTTTCCATAGCACCTGGTCTCTTTCCAACTCATCCTTTACCTATATCAAGGTATCCATCTCTTTTTTCTACCTTATTATTGCTCCTCTCACTCAACCATCTCCTTCTCTTCTGATTTGTTCCCACCTCTTCTTGGTTGCAACACCTAATGATTTCAATTTTCTAAGGTAATCTTCTCTATTTTCTCTTTTTAAGGGAATTTCTGGATGTCTCTCTTAAGTTCCTTCTGATCCCAAGTTCTTCAGGGGTTACACTTAGCAGCTTGGGTGCTATTATTTTTGTCTAAAATCCACTTATGAATGAGTACATTCCATACCAATCTTTCTGGGACTGTGATACCTCACTCAGGAGGATATTCTCCAAATCCAACCATTTGTTTGAAAATTTTAGGATGTCATTTTTTTTAACTGCGAAGTAGTACACCATTGTGTAGATATACTACAGTTTGTTAATCCATTCCTTAGTTGAGGGGCATCTAGGTTGTTTCCAGGTTCTTGGCATTAAAAATAATGTGCTGTGAACATAGTTGAGATAATGCCTTTGGAGTACGAATGTGCATCCTTTGGGTATATGCCCAATAGGGGTATTGCTGGATCCTTGGGGAGATGGATCCCCAATTTTTAGAGGAACCACCATACTGCATTCCAGAGTGGCTGTACAAGTTTTAACTCCCACCAACAATGGAGGAGGGTTCTCCTTGTTCTGTATGTTCTCCAGCATAGGCTGTCATCTGTGTTTTGATCTTAGCCATTCTGACAGGTGTAAGGTGGTGTCTCAATGTTGTTTTGATTTGCATTTCTCTGATGGGTTATTTAGTTTGTGGGTTCCAGTTTCTTGAGGTCTCTATATATTTTAGAGCCCAGTCTTCTGTCAGATGTATGATCGGTGAAGATCTTTTCCCATTCTGTAGACTCTCATTTTGTCCTATTAAGTCCTTTGAGTTACAGAAGCTTCTCAGTTTCAGGAGGTCCCATTTATTGATTGTTGTTCTTCGTGTTTGTGCTACTGATGTTATATTAGAAAGTGGACACCTGTTGCAAAGCATTGGAGGGTATTTGCTACTTTCCATTCTGTGAAGTTTAGTGTAGCAGGTTTATGTTGAGGTCTTTGGTCCAGTTGTATTTGAATTTTTTGCAGGGTGGTAGGTTTGGATCTCTTTGTATTCTTCTATATAACTACCTTCCAGTTATGACAACACCATTTGTTGAAGATATTATCTTTTAAAAATTGAATACTTTTGGCCTTTTCTCAAAATTAGGTGTTAATAGGTGTGTGGTTTAATGCCAGAGTTTTCAATTCAATTCCATTAATGCTCAAGTCTGTTTTATGCCAGTACCAGTCTGTTTAAATTAATGTAGCTCTATAATATAGCTTGAAGTTAGGAATGGTGATTCCTTCTTATGAACTTTTATTGAGCAGAATTATTTTTGGCAATCCTGGGCTTTCTATTACTCCATATGAATTTGAGTATTGTTCCTTCAATATCTATAAAAAATGTGTTGGGATTTTTATGATAATTTCATTGAATCTGTAGATTGCTTTTGGTAAAATTGCCATTTTTACTAGGATAATCTTACCTATCCAGGAGCATGGGAGATATTTCCATATTCTCTTAAATTTCTTTTTTCAGTGACTTAAAGTTTTTGTCAAACAAGTCTGCTACTTCTTTAGTTAGAGTCATGCCAAAATATTTAATGGTATTTGTAGCTATTAAAAATGGTGATGGTTCCTCTATTTCTTTTCAGATCCTTTACCTTCAATGTATAGGAGGGATATTGTTTCTTTTTGGTTTAATCTTGTATCCTGCTACCTTGCTGAGTTCCCTGGTAGAATTTTGGGGGTCATTTATGTATATGTCATATAATCCGCAAATAGAGATAGCTTGACTGCTTCTTTTCCAATTTGTATCATTTAATATTTTGTTCTTTATTGCTTTAGCTAATACTTTGAAAACTATATTGATTCCATAGATAATCCCAATGGGATTGCTTTGAATTTTTCTCTTTTCAATTTGATGTAAGCTTGCTGTATATTGACTTTATTATATTTAGATATTTTCCCTATCTTTCTGATCTGCCCAGAATTTTTATCATGAATGAGTATTGAATTTTGTCACAAGCTTTTTCAGCATCTAATGGAGAGGGTCATGTGGTTTTATTCTTTCAGTTTGTTTATATAATGGATAACATTCACAGTTTTTCTTATCTTGAAGCATCCTTACATCTCTGAGATGAAGGCTACTTGATTGTGGCAAATGATGTTTTTCTTTTCAAGATGCTGATGAGTTGTGTTTATTAGAATTTTATTGTATATTTTTGCATTAATTTTCATGATGGGGACTGGTCTAAAATTCTCTTCTTTTGTTGAATCTTTGAATGATTTGAGTATCAAGGTGATTGTGGCCTCGTAAAAAGAGTTCAGCAATTTTTCTTCAGTTTCTACTGTATGGAACAGATTGAGGAGTACTGGTATCAGTTCTTTTTTGAATGTCTAGTGTAACTCTGGAGTAAAACAATCTAGTTTTTGGCTTTTTTTTTTACTTTGAAGACTTTTAATAATAGCTTCAATTTCCTTTGGGCTTATAGATTTGTTTAGGTCATTTATCTGATCTTGATTTAATTACGGCAAGTGCTCCTTTTTAGATGCTGTCCATTTCTTTTTTTAGATTTTTCATTTTAGTGGAGTATAGATTTTCAAAGTATGACCTGATAATTCTGTGTATTTCCTGGGCATCTGTTGTTATGTTCCCCCTTTAAATTCTGATTCTATTAATTTGGATACTCTATCTCTGCTTTTTGGCTATCTTGTTGACTTTCTCAAAGAACGAACTCTTTGATTCTCTGTGTTGTTCTCTTTGATTCTATTTGGTATTTATTTTAGTCCAAAGTTTGATTATTTCCTGTCATGTACTTCTTATATGTCAGTTTGCTTCTAATTGTTCTAAAGCTGCCAGCTGTGCAGTTATGTCTCTTGTGTGAGATTTCTCTAGATGTTTCTTATAGGCATTTAGTGCTGTGAGTTTTCTTCTTAACCTTGCTTTTGTTGTGTCCCATAATTTTGGGTATATTGTGGATTCATTTTTCTTAAATTTTAGAAAGTCTTTGATTTCTTTCTTATTTTCTTCCTTGACCAGAGGTTGTTCAATTGAGAGATGTTCATTTTCCATGATTTCTTATACTTTCTGTGATTTTTGTTATTGTTATACTCTAACTTTATGCTATGGTGGTCTGATATGATATAAGGAGTTATTCTCAATTTTTTGTATCTATTGATATTTGCTTCATGACTGAGTATGTTGTCAAATTTAGAGAAAATTCTATGAGTTTCTGAGAAAATATAAATTCCTTTGTGTTCAGATAGAAGATTTTGTAAATATCTATTAACTCCATTTGTTGTCATAACATCTCTTAAATTCCTTATTTCTCTGTTGTGTTCCTGCCTGGTTGACCTTTCCAAGGGTGAAAATGGGGTATTGAAGTTTCCCACTATTACTGGGTGGCATTTGATGTGAATTTAAGGATTAGTAGTGTTTTTTTTTAATGTAGGTACCCTTGTGTTTGGGGCATAAATATTCAGGATTGAGAGTTTATCTTAGTGTTTTTTTTCTCAGATAAATAAGTAATGTCAATCCTGGTCTCTCTTGACTTGAATAGTTTGAAGTCTATTTTATTAGATATTAGAATGGTGACACCTGCTTGTTTCTTAGGACCATTTGATTGGAAAGTCTTTTCCCAACCTTTATTCTGAGCCTGTATCTGTCTTTGAAGTTGAGGCGTGTTTCTTGTATGCAGCAGAAGGATGACTTCTGTTTTGTATCTATTGTGTTAAGGTGTGATTTTTTTTTAATAAGTGAATTGACTTAATTGATATTAAGGGATATTAATGATCAATGATTGTTATTTTCTGTTACAAATTTATCACCTCTAGGAATATAGCCTATTCTTTATTTCTTTAGTCCTCTACTAATAAGGAAGTTGTTACAATATGGTTTCTTGGCCCAGGGTGCCAAAGGTCCAGACCCACAGACCTGCCTCTCCAGACCCCTTAGCTTCCATCTGCTGCTTAGTACCCCCAAAATGATTCATATGCTTATATTAACTTCATGCTGTTTGGTCAATGGCTCAGGCACATTGCTAGAAAGTTCCTTCACCTTAACTCAACCCATTTCCATTAACCTGTCTGCCACGTGGCTCACAGCTCACCTGTGTTCCTTATATGTTTCTTCTTGTGTGGCTGGGCCAATCTGTCTCTGACTTCCCTACCTACTTCTTCTATAGTGCCTGTCCTGGGCCAAAACAGCTCCTTTATTTAAAGATTGATATTCACAACATACAGAAAGATATTTCCACATCACCTCCCCATTTCTGTATAATCAAAAAGGAAGGTTTCAATTTTAACATAGCAAAATTACATATACCAAAAATATCTCTTAAGCACGAATTGCAGTTACAATATCTAGTCTCTTTGTATTTAACAAAGTTAAAGAAAATACTCTATCATCTACCTTATCATTATAAATCTAAAGTTTCATATCCAATATACCTTAAAATAGCCAAGAAAACTATACCTATAACTATCCAATCTTCAACTACATCAAAGACTACAGAAGGATATATTTACCCAAGTAAACCAGAAGTGCAAGCAACTTCCAAAATCTAGAAAGGACAGAGATGATACCTATCTGTCTGGACAGTCACCTAAAGTTCCTTTAGAAAGTTGAAGCATCCATCTTTATCCTACAGGTTCAAAGTCTATTTTTGTTTCAGTGAAGCAGGAAATCTGCTCTGCCCATTCTGGTATAGTTCATCAGTCACTTCTCTTGGAGTCCTGAAAAATGTCTGATGGTTTTCTCTGTAAAGCAGGATCCTGAAGGATCATCTCGGCTTATTTTGCCAAAGTTCAGAGATCACTTTCCAGTGGAACCTGCATGTCCAGTCTAAACAGCATACTTTCAAGCAGTCAATACAAAAACATGTTCTTGTCTAGTGGCTAACCATTGCCACAAAGAAAGTAAATTCTACATAGAGTTTCTTTAATGCCCATTTTCCCCTTAAAGTAGATTGGTGCTTCCAGGAGCAGATCTGTCTCACTGTCCAGAAAAGTCTAAGTTCTTAAATATTTTAAATGTCATATTCTGCAGGTCTTAGAATTCTTTGAAGATTACCTATCTAATTGAGATATATCTCTATCTAACTAACATGCATTTCTTAATAATACATTACAATTTTAAATCAGTTACATAGACATCATACCTTAAACAAGAGTAGAAAAATACATACAGCATAACAAAATTGACCTTAAATTTGTATCAATAAACCAAAACCAAAATCCATTCCAATGTAAAACATTTTGAGATTAGTAGTGGATTTTTGGATTAAAGTAAATTAAATAATTTAATTTAAAAACCACTCATATACCATATTCCTTTTTTTTCTTAGAAAGAGATTAATTATGACCATTAATCATTTATAATGAAAACAAACATTTATAAACAACATTTTGGGAATTTGGGTGTAGTTTTCCATTACTACTTCCTGCTGATTAAGGGGCACTGGCAATCTTACAGGTTCTCGAGACTGGATCATCTTAGTCTGCAGCCCTGAAGGTGATGTGATTATCTCTTCCCATCAGAGAATTTTCAAGTGGTCTTGGTTGATGAATCTGTATTTTCCTGGAAGTAATCCATAGGTTCTCATCTTATGTGGAAACAAAAGCAGAACTCTTCCAAAACAATAAATCCTTAGACACAAATTTCAAAATCAAAATACCTTTAAAATATATATTCTTGTTTAATTTAGCAGGCTTTGCAATCCATTGTCTTTCTGCAGTTGGCTCATTAACAGTTAAAAAGTTAAAAGAAAACACAATAATAACCATAATCCAGATTCTGTGTCTATTTCCCATCTTTACATGGCTTATTATATTTTTATTGCTCTATTTCTCTTTTTAAGAACTTTTTCTCTTTCTTTTTTTTTTCTCTTTGAAGCCTATATGCATTTTACACACATTGTAACCTGTTTACAATTTTTTCATCTGAATCTGTTTTATTGTAAATCCTTAATTATCATCTTCCAACCAGAAGAGTTTTTAAAATACACTCTCTTAAAGAGCCACATAGTTTTTGCAAATAAAGCTGAATCAGTAAGTTATCTTAAAGGGGCTGTGTCTCTGTTTACCACCAGCAAACAGAGGAGATCCAAGAAAATATTGCTACTGAGAAACTGCTTTGGACTCGGTTTCCTTTTTGTCCAATATAAATGTAAGTCTTAAATAAATCACATGCTACTGAGTCTTCTGTGAGACTTATGGAACTGGCTTGGTTGCAACTTAAGCTCCCTGCTGCCAGACCACTGCCCCCATGTTGTTTGTGGTCCAGATGCCATGCTATTTGTATAATGACCCACTTCAGATACATAATTTGAAACCTGCTTTGGCTCAGTTTTTGTGATCTAGAACCCTTTCTTATCTTTCTCTGGCTTTTTCTTCTGGGTATTTGGCCCACATTGGGATGCCATCTTTTACAATATGGTTACTTGTTCCAGGGTGCCAGAGGTCCAGACCCACAGACCTGCTGTTCCTGACCCCTTAGTGGGAATTCCTGCTCAGATTAAAACTGATAATGCTCCAGTTTATGTTTCCCAAAAATGAAGCTGATTTTTGGATATTATAATATAAAGCATATTACAGGGATACAATGCAATCCTACAGAACAGACAGTTGAAGAGAGATCTCACTGCACTTTGAAAGAGATGTTTTATAAACAGAAAAGATAAATGAGAAAATGCAGGGAGAGGTTTCATGGTGTCTTATTGATCTTGAATTTTCTTAATGCTGATGAAAAGGGAACATCAGCTGCTGAGAGACATTGGGTCATAGAGAAATCTTCCAAGATAAACCAACCTATCTACTTAAAGGATGTATTGACTTTAGAATGGAAGCTAGGATATGTGCTTTGCTGGGGTAGGGGTTTTGCTTTTGTTTCCACAGGAGAAGAAAAGATATGGGTACTGACTAAATTAATAAAGATCCACTTAAAAAGGAAGTCCCTCCCTGAGGAGGAGAAGTAATTGTTCATCCCCAATATAACAAACGGATACATGGTAAGGAAAACATTGGGATAGGGTCTCAATTTTATTTTTACAGAAGAATGGATACAACCATCTTTAAAACATTGACTGGATATTGACTGGTTAGTCACCTACAATGGAAGGGAGATCAATGGGTGAAGGAATATATTAAACAAAGGACTATGAGAACAACTGATACAAATATGCACTACCAGGTAATTTCTCAATTCTCACTGCTTTACATCTTACATCTATATCTCTTCAAAAAATGTGGTCCTGGTTTTGGATTTGGAGTTGGAGTAAGTGGCTTTCTCCCTCTCGAAACACAAGCATATTGGTAAAGAAAAAGTGAGAGATTCTGTTTCATATCAAGAAAGCCACTTGGTGTGGGTCAGAAGATAGAATATTTAGGGACCAATATTATCGTAACTTCATCTTTAATCTTATTTTTCTCTGTATCTACACCTCCCAACCATCCTCTCTGCATACGATCTTCTCCTGAAATCATAAAGGATATAAATATCTTCTTTGGGTATCAAGAATGTTTATGTTTTTCATTGTAAACAACATTTTCTCTTATCAGCTATCTACAAAATGTCTGGAACTAAAATGGAGCCCCCACCACAATGATTCCCACTGGTGGAAAAGAAGTAAGAGAGAGAGAGAGAGAGAGAGAGAGAGAGAGAGAGAGAGAGAGAGAGAGAGAGAGAGAGAGAGAGAGAGAGAAGAGACAGAGACAGAAATAGAGAAATCCAGAACCTAGTGTACACCACTCATTGATTGCTTTTAGAAAATAGATTATTCAATAATAGTTGCAAGATAGCTCTCTATGATTATCCTTCATGTCACATCTCTAATAAGAATTCCAGATGGATTTATCCAGTGCACTAAGAATGGTTATAGATGTATATATTCAGTCCATTAGGATCTAACTATTGTTTTAGCTCTTACAGGATCCCAAAGAGATGCCATCACCCTTAAGTCAGTAGGAAGCAACCCTATGAAAAACTACACCCCTTTCCCAATAAGTTTTGTCCTTTGAGGATTATGGATAATTATTATTCTGATAGAATAGCTATAAATTAAAATTAGGTTGAGGACAGAACAATAATATAACCTCAGGGATCTCTTTTAAATTAGAGAAAGTGGAATAGATAGAATAGATAAAGGTAGATTGTTTTACCTACCTATTAACAATTATTAGCCAAATATATTGGATGAACCAAAGATAATTTGCATTGGATTAGATATTTGTATATTGATACAAATGTGAAATCATTTTATATGTTTGATTGAGATAATTTAAACCTGAAATTGTTTTATATGTCCAAAGCAACTTGTACATTGATATAAAATTGAATCTGTAATGGCAATATTTTACACATGCTTCTACCACTGTTTAAAATATTTGCACATTATTGTCATTTCCACTATATAATTGCTACTCTAGACATAATGTGTGATTTTGCTAGTTATATGTGAAAAAGATGTTTTGTATACCTCTGTTTGGATGATATATATGTATATACATGTCAGAATACTGTTACCATATTGTACGGTATATACACCTCTGGCTAATGTTTGATAGTCATACTAAAAGTCATTGGACACCCTTTTATAGGCAACCTACTTTTACAATACAGGCTTCAATCCTTAGGATGATAAGAACTTCAATAACATTACTTAAGTTTACCATGTCACAGTCATACCAGATGCAGGTTAGAATACCATAGGAGTCTTCAACCATTTCATAGACCCAGAGAATATGGCATTTAACATTTTGTTATTCAGAATTTGGCTGTGAGAGATGCAATGACTCCTGGTGTCACTGTTCCTTTCCCCAGATGGTGTTGCGCATCAAGGACACTACTTTGGAGTTTATCCTTTTGGCAGAGAATTGCTGGTTGGGTAAAGAACTGCCATTACCTTGACTGCTGACAGTACACTTGCAATATCCAATCTGGATGAACAGGATGATGGATGGAGACTGATAAAACCTTCCTGGAAAGGATAAGACAGTCCCTCCAAAAATGCCCTGCTTCTGAAAAGATCTGTCAGATATCATAGGCCTGTAGCCAAAATGATGGATGCTCCAATGGTGCAGAAAACCATAGGTGATAACAAAGGAGCTGTTTTTGTCCATGACAGGCACCATAGAAAAAGTAGAAGGGGAAATTAGAGCATAGGTAGGAGAAGGGTGGAGTCAGATCAGATTGAGCCAGCTGCAAAAGAAGAAACATTTAAGAAACACAGTTGAGCCATGGGACACATGGCAGGACAGATTAATGAGAATGGGTTAAGTTAAGATGTAAGATCAAGCTAGCAATGTACCTAAGCCATAGGTCAAACAGCATGAAGTTAATATAAATGTCTGAACAATTTCTGGGGCCTGAGCGGTGGTGGCCAGCTAAGCGGTCTAGGGCTGCAGGTCTGTGGGTCTGGGTCTCTGGCTGCCCTGAGACCAATGAAACCTTAGTGTAACAAGCTACTACTCTCATATGCTTCTGACTTTCAGGTAATATATTTTCCTTCTCAGGTCTGGAGGGGGTTGAAGAATAGGTACTTAAGGTTACTATGGTATATAGCATGGTATATGGTATACTAAGGTATCCTATAATCCCTTGGCAAGGAACATTTAGGCATTGGATTTTCACTATCCCAGATGAACAGTTTTGAAGTAATTTATATACCTCACCGTCTACCAATATTCTAGAAATGTATGATGTACCTTATATGTGTTGAGTTTTAGTTATAGTTTGTATCTTTTCCTCTCCCAGATATTACCTTGCTATAATTTCTATTGTATATAGTCTTAGTTTAGAACCTTATTAGTTAGACAAAAGGGGGAATTGTGCTGGGATTCAGGTGTTAGCTGATAAGGTTGGGAGGCATGTATCCAGAGTCCTGGGAGCCTGAAGGGGGTGTGGCTAGCCCCATTCAAAAGTGGCTGCTGGGAATTAGAGTGTCCCAATTTGTTCCTGCTTTCTTGAGAGATTGGATCAGCATCCATCACCTGGATTATCCTTTAGCCCAAGAATTGTCCTAATGTAACCTGAGTGTTAAACACCAAGAAATATTGATCCTGTATTTGGTATATTGCAAGGGAGATTTATGCAATAGGAAGTATAACTTGACATTCTTCTGTCACCATGGGCTGCTGATCTCCAATATTACAGACTAGTAGAATAAAAGTAAGTTTTGTCTTGTATACCCCATATTAGAATTTGATAACACATTTTGGAGAAATGTGTAAAAGAATGACAAAGAACTTTAATATCACTTGGATTTTATTTCTTGTGTTAAATGTTTGTCATAATTGGAATAATATATTTTTATTTTTCATCACTCTATATATTTGAAAATTAGGAAGCTATTTATTTACTTAAAACACTATAAAACTTACGGATATAAATTCTCAATTTTCTTCTTAAAAAAACCCTCAAAGCTTTCAGGTCCATTGCTAAGACTGCCAGTAGACAGTAGATTAGTTGGAATAAAGAAAAAATAATTTTCCTGACAGTTGTCTAAACCAGAAATCTGAGGTCCAGTATTTATTGGAGACTGTATCTCCTCAGAGTGCCAGGGATTGTTCTGTTTCTGGTTCTCTCCTTGGCATATAGATGTCTGTCTTCCCAGTCTATCTTCACTTCATATTATTCTGTGACTCTGTCAAAATGTCCTCTGTGCAGGACACTGGTTTCTTGCATTGTGATCCCCTTTAATAATTACATTTTAACCTAAAATGGTGCTGTCCCTAAGAAGTAGAATGGTAGGTCAGCAAAATTTCACTTGTAACAAATTCATCATATAGATTTTAGAACTCTGAAGTTAGCTCCAGGTTTCCAGCACTGTGGTCAGGCAGCTCACAACTTCCAGTAAGTCCAGCTTTAAGAAATCCTAAGCACCCTTCTGGTATCTTTGGTCACTGCATTTGTAGACTATTCATAAAGAGATACACATATACATAAATAAAAATAACTCTTCAAAAATAATACAAGCTGGAGAGATGAATCAGTGGTTAAGAACACTGGAAGCTCTTCTAGAGGTCAAGACTTCAGTATCTAGAACCAACATGGAAGTTATCAACTATCTGTAACTAGAGTTGCAGTGGATTTCATACCCTGCTTTGGCCTCTATAGGCATAAGGCACTCTATGTGGTATAGAAATATCCATACAAGCAAATGACTAGTAGGACTAAAAATATACCAGAAATAAATTAATACAGAAATTATATACCACAAGTATCTTAGTTGAGTACTAATATATTTTCATGGAAGGCTTTCTTGTGGCTTCTCAATAAGAAAGTTCTAGCTTTAGGGTATCATCAACTATTGAATACAGTCAAGTAGAGCTAAAGCCATTTTCATGATACCTCCTCTCATTGTTGCCAGCCTCAGAAATCTGATATGCAGATATACACTACACTTATTAATGACTTAAATGTTCTTGAAGTATCACTGCCATACATTTTCATTTTAAACTAAATTCATGAATTAACACATTTCAAATTAAATTAATTAATTTAATTTACATCTAGGATGATGTTTCTATCATCTCCTCCTATTCTCTCCATTTCTTGTCATACTATTTAGCCCACTTCCTTTTTTCTGTTTAGAAAGGGCCAGCATCACCTACCAGGAATCAACAAAGCATAACACATTATGTTGTAGTAAGACTACGTGCATCTCCTCTACTTAAGCTTGGGAAAACAATTTAGTATGAGGAAGAGGTTTCCAAGATTTGGCCAAAACATTAGGGACAGCTCCTTCTCCCACTGCTGAGAATCCCCCAAGTAGACCATATTCACATCTATCACACTGTAGAGAGCTTAGGTCAGTTTCATGAAGGTTGGGTACTGTTTTTGTACCTATTCTTAGCCTATGTCTTTTAATTGACAAATTTAATCCTTGACATTTAGAGATATTAATGACCAGTGATTGTTAATTCCTGTATTTGTTAGTGATGGTGGTGGTGGTGGTGTGTTTTCTTTCTTTGGGTATTTTTGGTGTGAAATTAATTATTGCTTGTGTTTTCTTTGGGTTGAAATTTTTCATCAGTACATTTTGTAAAGCTATCTTTGTGAATATTTGTTAATATTCATTAAATTTGGCTTTGCCAAGAAATATTATGATTCTTCCATCTTAGGTATATAGTAGGTATTACTTACTAGCTACTAATTATATAAAAGGTTAACATTTATTAAGGGGTTTATATGAAACAAGATATTGATCCCATAGGGTAATTCCTGGAAAGTTGAAGTGGCCATTATTTCAATTTTCTCGGGGACCCTAAAGATGCTTTCACTTATAGACAATAAGAAGCAGTATAGAGATAATGATGCCCACATTCCAAGAGTTGAGTTAGGCCATTGTTCTTAGAATTTAACTCAACTCATTTTATTAATCTATTGTATTGACACATGGTGGGTTATGATTGCTTATTACCACTTAGGAGAATATAGGATGAAAAGACAACTAGTAATCTCAGATTTTTATTTAATGGAATGGATTTTGGTATATTATTACAAATCTAAATTTATCTTTGTTATACTATATACTTGTTTCTACTCTTATTTGGAGTATTGTGCTTATGCAACATTTTTATAAATGCAATGTATAATTACAAAATGAGGTTTGATGTGCGAGTGCCTTTCTGTATGCTGTGAATAGCAATCTTTAAATAAAGGAGCTGTTTTGGCCCATGACAGGTACCATAGAAAAAGTTGGAGGAGAAATCAGAATAGGTAGGAGGAGCAGGACGGAGTCAGACCTACCAAGCCAGAAGCCCAAAGGAGCAACATGTAAGGGACACAGGTGAGCCATGGGCCATGTGGCAAACAGATTAATAGAAATGGGTTGATTTAAGATGTAAGAGCTAGCTAGCAATGTGCCTAAGCCATAGGCCAAACAGCATGAAGTTATAAAAGCGTCTGAGTCATTTCTGGATCCCTGAGCAGCAGCAGGCGGCTAAGGGATCTGGTGCTGCAGGTCTATGAGTCTGGGCTTCTGGCTGCCTGGGACCAAGAAACCACATTGTAACAGAGGTTAGTAGATAATCTATCAAAATCAAACTTGTCACATTAGTCATATTTTCATGATTAAATCAGTGTAGTTTAGACACAATGATAATTTTCATAAAATCAGCCTGGAATATTAGAGAACAGATCCACCCACAGTCAAGCCAGGGGAGTCTGAGAGAAGTATTTCAAGCCTTTAATCCCATCACATGAAAGATAAAGTGAAGACCTAAATCTTTAATCCCATAGCTCCAGAGAAAAAGATTTTCTATGCTTCTGTGAGTTCAAGGCCTACCTACCAAATAGTAGCTGACACCTTTAATCTTAACTCTAGAATTATTATGCAAAGTTGAAAACAGAAGTGAAACAACTAGACAAAGAAGATATTTAAGGAGGTGAAGGCAGAGGATGTGGTATTCTGTAGAAACAATGAGCCAGGCTGAGGACTTTGGAAGATAGTTGGGTGAGAACTTATGGTCTGTTTCCTCTCTCTGATATTCCAGCCTGTTCTACAATATCTGGCTTTGAGCTTTATTTAATAACAACTAGAATTTGTGTTTCAGCTTGCTTGGTGTTCTTCTAGAACCTAGGACCACCTTCATGGGCTGGGCTCTCCTTCATGAATTACTATTTAAGAAATGGTAATTTTCTGCTGAGTAGTACTCCATTGTTAAATGTACCACAATTTGTTAATCCATTCTTCAGTTGAGGTACATCTAGGTTGATTACAGGTTCTGGCTATTACAAACAATCCTACTATGGAATAGTTGAGCTAATTCCCTTGAGGTAAGAATACGTGTCCTTTGTGTACACGCCCAATAGTGGTATTTCTGGATCATTAGGAAGATTGATTTTAAGTTTTCTGAGGAACCACCATACTGATTTCCAAAGTGGCCATACAAGTTTACACTTCCACCAGCAATAGAGGAGTGTTCCCTTTGCTCCACATCCCCTCAAGCATATGCTATCACCTGTGTTTATTGTCTTAGCCATTCTGACATGTGTAGGATGGTATCTCTAAATCCTTTTAATTTGCATTTCTCTGATGGCTAAGGATGCTGAGCAATTCTTTAAGTGTTTTTCACCCATTCTGTTGAGAATTCCCTTTTTAGCTCTGAACCTCATTTTTAAATATTTATTAAAAAGTCATTTCTATCAATGTATCCCTCTGCTCCCCATCCCTTCCCTCCTCCCAATCAATTCAAGTTAGCCTTCAGCCTTGTCTTTCCCCATCTTTCCATCCCCTACCCCAAAGGGTGAGAAGTCCCAAGGTGGGTCAGCTCAGCATGGCACATCCACACCAGGTAAGTTCGATTTACTCATCCCAAAGTGAATGTTGGGTTAGGTGTTTATCTTCAGGGAATAGGCTCCAAGGTGCCATCCGAGGACCAGGAGCACAATCTGATCTCACCTCTCATGGGTCCACATACTGTTCATGACAGTCAAAAGTTGCCTACACTTAGAGGGCCTAGCTCCTTTTCCTGATGGATCTCAAGAGGCTATTATTGATTCCTTGAGCTCTATATAACTCCAGCCAGCCATCACTGTGGGAATTTTCCTCATAATCCCCATTCTCTTGCTCATGCAGACTCTCTTCCCCTGCTTTCAGCTGGACCAGGAGCTCTGACCAGTGTTCGGTCATTGATCTCTACCTCCACCTGCATTCTTTGTTGGATGTAGGTTCTGTGATGACACTTAGGGTGTTTACTCATTTGATTATGGGGGAAGTCCTGTTTAGGCACTCCCTCCACTATTGTTTGGAGATTTGGCCAGGTACATCCTGTGAGTTGCTGGATGTTTCCCTAGTACCCAGTCTCTTTCCAATCCCACATTGGCTTCTATTAAGATATCCATCTCTTTCTATCTCCTTCTTTTTAAAATTGGATTATTTGCATTTTGGGCCTCTAGTTTCTTGAGTTTCCTGTATATTTGAGAGATAATGGCTCTCTTAGATGCAGGGTTAGTGAAAATATTTTCTCATTTTTTAGGTTGTAATTTTGTCTTATTGGCCATGTTTTTGTCTTTCAGAAGGTTCTCTGTTTATTTAGGTTCCATTTATTAACTGTTGTTCTTATTGTCTGTGATACTGGTATTATATTTAGAATGTAGTCATTTGTGCATTCAAGGGCATTTGCCACTTTCTTTTATAACAAGTTTAGTGTAGCTTGATTTATGTTGTTTTTGATCCACTTGGATTTGAGTTTTGGGCAGGGTGATAGATGTGCTGTATTTGCATTCTTCTACATACTACCATCCAGTTATGCCAGTGCCACTTATTGAAGATAATATCTGTTTTCAATTGTATATTTTTGGTCAATTTGTTAAAAATCAGGCTTGCCTACTGCCAGATTAATGTAAGTATATTGTTAATTGGTATTCTCTCCTCTCAGATGACTTTAGTCTTTGATAAGTTGACAGGGAACTATGTAGCACAATATTTTATATTGAATGTTATTATGTTTTTTGATTTAGAAGTTTTGCTGTTTTACTGAGTTTTCAGTTTTTCTTTTTTTAAAGAAGAAATTAGAAGTGGGGTGGGTAAGGAATGTGGATATCTGTAAGCCAACTGGGTGGAAATGAATATGATAAAATATATTAAAAATTACAAACTGTTTCAAATCATAAAATATAAAAAAAATCAAAGTCAAAATAAATGACAATTATCAGGAAACTTCTTCAACACCAGTGTCTACTTCTTTGAGGTAAAGAGTGACTGGTAGACAGTTTTTTTCTAGTCCTTAACTGTATTGTTCTTGCAAAAATTATTCTTACATTTCTCATGACAGTACAAGGAAGTTTTCACATTCTTTCATGGGCAACCAGCCACATGTGTATTCAAACCTCGGTCCATATAAGACTGTATGTAAAAGAAGAAAGTGTCAATTAGAAAACATGAAATTGTGGTCTACTTGATATTCTTTAGTTTTCTGCAAATGGTAGACAAATTTACTATACAAAATCAAACTGGTGTTTATTTACAGCATTCCACATGATGTGTGACAGACTTACACATAGTGAACTGAGAAAAGTTTATTAACAACAAACTCATCACCTAATAGAGCCGCCAATGATACTATTAAGGACATTCCACTGGCAGGTTCCAAGGACAGGAACAATTGCTGGAAATCACTTAATTACACTAATACATAAATCCAGAGGTTCTTATGCTATGCCAAACCTGGGCATTTTAATTACCATTGTGTATCAAGATTTATCCCTTTTAAAATTTATAAATGTTTAGGTGATAGCTAAGGCATTTTACTATTTATCTCTTTTTTAAATATAAAATTTTGTTAATATACCCACTACTGTTCCTCTTTCCTTTCTTTTTTCCAGTTCACTCCCAACCTCTCCCACCCAATCCCCTCATTCATTCCTCAGACTGGGTAAGGACTCCCAAGGTGAGTCAATACAGTCTGGCATATTCACTTTAGGTATGTCCAAGCCCCTCTCTTTAGTATTAAGGCTGAACAATGTGTTCTTCTGTAGGCAATGGGCTCCAAAAAGCCAGTTCATGCATCAGGAATAAACTCTGGTACCATTGCCAAATGTCCCACAATCTGCCCATGCCATTTGACTGTTATTCACACTCAGGGGGCTCAGTTCAGTCCACTATATGTTTCCCAGTTGTTATTTTATAGTTAGTGGTGTTCCAATAGCTTGGAAGTAATAGTTTGGGTAAGCTATATGTATAGGTTTTGTCATTATGAATTTGACCCCTTTGCTTATATAATCTCTACTCTTTAGCTAAACAGGGAGCTCAATCAAGTGTTTTGCTATGGATCTCTGCATCTGCTTCCAACAGTTTCTGGATGAAGGTTCTATAATGACAATTAGGGTGGCCATCAATTTGATTTTAGAGGAAGGCCACTTAAGCACCCTTCCCACTATTTCTTGGAGTCTTTGCTGGGCTCATTTTTGTGAGAGTTTGGGTATGTTCCTAGCAACAGGTTTCTCTCTAACCACACAATGGTTCCTTCTATCAACATATTTATTTTGCTCTTCCTTTCCGTCACTCTCTCAACTCCACTATCCCATTCTATCATAGTATAATCTCACCTACTATTGTTTTGTTCTACATATAGCCCTAATTCACTTGGGAGATTTTATCTATTTTCTCTTTGCAATGAGTCCTATGGAGATATTTTTTTTAATGTACTTTCTTGTTACCTACTTACTCTGAGGTTGTAGATTAAAATCTGGTTATCCTATGTTTTAAGCCTAAATTCCACTTATGAGTGAGCACATACTCAGGATGATATTTTCTAGTTCCATATATTTGCCTTCAAATTTTTGGAGCAGTACTTTGTTTTGTAAATGTGTCACAGTTTTAAAATTTATTTTTCTATTGAACACTTTCATTGCACTTTATTACCTGAGGTATTAAATGATCAATTAGGAAGGAAGGCAAGAGTTGTGACAGATCAAACAAGTGGGAAACATAATTTTCAATAATCCAAGACTTTACTAAAAACTGAGGTAAATGACCCACACAAAATTTTTAAAGGGTAGGTGAATTATAAAATACATGACAGAGTTAAGTCACGTAAAGAAGCTAAAGTTAGACTCAGGAGATAGCTCAGTGGAAAGAAGGTATTTGTCATACATGTGTGAAAACTTTAGTTTTATTTCACAAAACTTGGAAATGTTGAAGAATACTCTCTTCATTACCCCAGAGCTTCTTCTGTGGTATGGGACTAGAGACTATAATATTCACTGAAAAATTAGACTAGCAAGTCTAGCACACACGTGGGTGAACATTAAAAAACATCCTGTTTTAAAGAGAGCAGATAGTAAGGCATAACACCAGATATCCTCTGACTTTCAAAATGAGACTTTAGCACAAATATACCAACATTAAGACATAAGCTTTCACAACATCATAATCACATATACATACAAACACATTAAAGATAATCTATATACAAGCCAGATGTGGTAGAATAGATCTTTAATGTCAACATTCAGGGAAGTCCTTGAGTTTAATGCCTTTTTCAGGTACTTAGTAAATGTGTGTCCAGCTTTGATTCACCCATACTCTGTCTCAAAACAAACAAAAACCAAAACCATCTTAGTAAAAACTGAAATCACTCAATGACATGTATGTATATCATAAGTAACAGTGGTTCTGCTATTAAAATGGTAAAAAAGATACCTATTTGGGGGCAAGGATTACAACGAGCATGCCAATAAGTGTAGACTCAGTCTTACTATGATGATAAGGATGGACTTGAATTGCTGATTCACTCTTGTCCAGCCATGAGTTCTTGAATTAAAGGCTTGAACCTTTATACTGAGTCTAGATATTTGTTATTGATTTATGTCTAATAGTTATGGAACATGTGACCTAATTTCTGGATCTAAAAACAAATAATCACATCATCTGCATGCTAGTGGGGGTTATTTTTAATAAATGACAAGTAACTTAGTCATGGTAAAGTATACTAGGAAGACAGGAAGACTTGATCACAGAGGTTGGTGGAATAGTAATTTATATGGTATTAGAATGGAAGATCCTCATCCAAACAATAATGAATCAGCTGGTATCAGATATAAATATGAATGAAGATTGTATAACATTATTAATAATTACAGAAATTAAAGAATTGATAATAATAAGGTACCTCTTTTATATGTAAATATGTGTGTATGTGTGATAATTGCAGGAAGAAACAGAGAAATACACAAAAGAGAGAGACACAGAACACTAGAGACAGAGAGAATATTTGTAACTTTATAATCAACTTAGCATGTGTATGAGAAGTGGGTCTGATGATTAGAAGGCATATATGATTACTGCAATGTGAGAAAACACATGCTAGAGCAATCTCAGCTTCACCTCTCTGTTTAACAATCTGTGTTTGCAATTCCTCACAACCATATTCATTTCATTCATTATTTTTACTTTTTCAGTGTCTGATTTTACATATGATGCTCTTATCCTTAATTGTTCCTACATGCTACAATACAGATATTCCAGTCCATATATATGTTCAACAATGCCATAATGGCACAACTATTGTGGGCTAACTAAATAATTTTTGATTAAATTTGAAGCTTGATCCCTTATTGGTGATTCCTCTTTGGTACTGTAAACCTGGTCATATGCCCATGGTTGGAGAGGTCATAGGTCCTATGTTGGGTTACTGCTGTTATTTTAGTAAATAGTCATGTAGTCACACTGGATTCTAAATGTTTGCATTTATACCCATGGATATTTTCTGTTGTTTGTCTTTGTCAGAAAAAATTCTTTGAAGTCTTAAGTAAGTATTGTTTATCAATTAAAAATTGACAGTCAGTCAGATGTTGGGGTTAGAAAGTGAAAGATCAGAGAAGCATATGAGCATCCACAAGTGACTTTTTACCTCTTTTCTTTCTTCTTTACAAAATGCCATGATCTTCTCTCAGATTGCACCTCATTATGTCTTGACCTCTGTCTACAGTTCAAATCACTATGGTTAGTGTGGTCAGCTAGTGGCTACTTTGCCCCTCTAGCCCCAAGCATGTTTTATTAGTCAGAACAAAATAAAAATATTGTACTTTTTTTTCATCTGGCATTAGTTAATGGTGAGACTCTTACCTGATCACAATTTGGTGAATAATTGACAGAAAGTCCACAATCATTGTTGTGATTTTTATATAATTTCACTATCCAAAGCTCAGGAAACATTATAGAATAGACAATAGGCAGAGTGTAAAAGCAGTGTAAAAGCTAGAGGATGGAAAGGAATGCTGTGAAAGTGTCTTAAATGAATCTTTCCCTCTGCATCTGATGTGGCTGTAGTGCAAATGAGAGCATATAATCAATCTTTAGCTATAGAAAACCTAAGTAAGATGAAGCCCTGGATGGATGTGGATGTGACCTGAGACTGCTTTCCTTGCAGAGTAGGTATTTGCAATAGATGGGAGCTAGATGAGAAATAGTTTCTATTAATTTGGCAGATTCCCACTGTTAGGTCTCTAATACCACTGTTTGTGGACCCACACCCATGTACAAATTAGTATCACAAAACAGCCTCAGTGAGTTGGGTTGTGTTAGAAGACATGAAGTTGCATAGAGTTGTGTCATGGAAGCCTACAGTATGTTGTTGGATATAACACAGACTAGTATACCAAGATACATTAATTTTTGAAAATTTTAAAGAATAAAAATATTGTGTAAAACAAAGAAAAATCATAATATAACTTGGAACAGATGTTGACATTTGAAGAGCCAATGATTATCTACTAGAAGTTCTAAAAAAAAGATAATGCAGGGACAATGAGACAATATATAATGACATTATATTTGAGTAACTCATTATTTCTAAAGGACATCATTTCTCATATCTAAAAATTATTTATTCTGAAACTTAAGTCTAAGAATATTCATCAGAAACCAAATTATAATGACATATATAGGTTAGTGCATCTTTTAACCATCATCAGAATAATTTGTCTATTCTGTGTATGATGATTAATATAGAGAACCACAGGTGTTAAAGGAATTGAGAAGAAGAGACAAGTGGAGACATCCACATTAGAATGGACTTCTATGTAACAGAATTTCCTCCCAACTCTCTGGAATCACTTTCTAATTGGAAGGGTTATACTATAGAGACAGAAGTGGCAGATGACTATACTAAGCCATTGTTTTTTGTACACTTCATAGCATAACAGTTGTGACAGCATGCATAATACTTGTACGAGCTTATGCCAGACAAAACTGTGACATGAAAGAGGAGGGTAGTCATGGTATCTGGCCCTTGAGAAACTGTTGGTGAGTGATATTTTCCTGAAGAGATTCAGTTTTCTTTCAAAGTGTGGTCCCATGTCATTGACCAATTTCCACTGCGTATTTACACATCCAAGAGTGTGTAGGCAGCACTAGTTGGATTGGATGAATTTAAAAAAATATGGAGATGGAGAAATAGCTTAGCATTTACAACACTTAATGCTCTCCTTTAGATCTGGGTCAGCTTGGGGACTCATGGTCACCTGTGACTTCAGTTGCAGAGATCTGATGTCCTTTTGGCCTTTTTGTGTAGTGAATATATTGTGATGCACATACATACATTCAAGTAAAAGAAACCTACTCATAGAACAAAAATCAATCCCAAAAATAGGGATGTAGATTTGGATACTTATGAAATTGGAGGTGCATATGGGAGGAATGGGAGATGGCAACAAATACAATGAAAAATACTATAGATGAAATTATGAAAGAATTTAAAATATATTTTAAAACATTTTATTTAAAGACATATTCATTCATAGATACAGCACAAATATCCCAATTCATTGGTGCTTTAATTAAGCAGATGAAAAAAGATACGTGCATTGAAGATTGACTAAATAAAAGCCTTGTTTTACAATTGTATACATGAGTTTCAAATAAAATGCAAGGCTCTGAAAAGTTCTAGGTAAAGAGATTATTCACAAAGATTTGTTTTATTATTTATTGTTGTATAAGCTTATGTGTTTTTATGTAATAATGCATTGTGTCTGTCTTCATACCTTCATGGGAGAGAACAGAGGGTCAGTTCCTCTGAAGCTGGGATAATAGAAAATTGGAAGCCTCTTAGCCCCTCATTATCTAATTTTAAAGAAAATGTTATAAAAACAACTTTATTGTATATATGAAAAGTACACATTAGCACAAACAGTCTACAAATTTATAAATGAGTAACTAGAAATAAAAATGAAATCATTGGACTATGTAATGGCTTAATGGGTAAATAATACTTATCTTATAAGTCTTATGACCAGATAGCAGTCTCTCTTACATACATAAAGGAGAAGGAGACAAATGCCTCCATGAAGTTGTACTCAGGATTTCAGAGACATTTTATGACATTCTGTACCAAAAAGGTACTTGTACACACATAAACACCAGATAATTATAAATAATATATTTAAGAGAAAAACAGAAATATTTCAATATTATGAAAGTAAGATTATAGAGTAAGGACAACCATACAATAACAAATGTATATAATAAAGAAGAATGATATAAGAATTCTCAAATATCCATTCCTTTATGTAAAGACTGAATACAAGATTCATACATAGAAAAAACTATTAACAATATTCATATAGCTTAGATAAAAAGTTATTTGTGCTGCTTAATTACTACTGTCACCTAGCTATAACCTTGTTACAGAGTTTTAATGTCTAATTATTTAGACAATGCTACCCTGTGAGCATGCCTTTTAGAGAGTAACCTTATTGTTAATTAATGTTGTAGAATGATGATGCACACTGTGGGCACATTCATTCTCCACTCAGGCCATTCTAGAAATATAGAAAAGAGTTAGAAAGAATATTAGTAAAACGGATATTGATTCAGTTTTTTTTTGTATGAAGATATTGCCTAAGTTACACCTATAGATAGACTGTGACCTGAAAGTGTAATCCATATAAGAACTTAATTCCTCTGAGTTACTTCTGGTAAGGATTTTTTTATCCCAGAAACCACAAAGCATACTGGGATAATAGTTAAAATGAGAAAGAAAATAAAGACAGTTTGAGCACAGTAGAAAAATTATAAAGTAAAAGGAAAAATTTGACACCTTTTAATAGTTTTTACTGAATATTAATGTCAATAATCATGGCATATTCTATTGGATTATAAAGTAGAAAATATATATTGTTACACTTCATCATAGAACACAAATGGAATCTCATTGTAAAATGATGATTAAAGGTGTTTACAACATATAGACATAGAAAATGAACAAGCATTGTTCATTTAATCTGACAATATAAATCTGAAACAAAATATACTGAGAAATGATAAGTATTACTTCTTAAATATTAAGGAAACACTCTAAGAGGAGCACTGTACAATTCCATACATAGGTGGACCCAGTGGTACACAGAAAATGCTATTATATGTAAAGACAAAGTTTAGCACCAGGTGTTATATAGTAGTCTCATTCTGAACATATGTGATGTTATCTCAAATGAAAATAAAATAGACTAACTGATACATGCAGAACATCATATCCAAACACTCAAAAATACACATTGGTCTCAACAGTTCATGCTACATTCTCTAGTAGATCTTAATAGATCTAATTATATTAGAATACAAAGAAAGTTTAACAAATACAAACACTTTGACATAATTACCTGTCGGGGCCATGTGACTTTTGTGGGTTATAAGGCCTGAAAATAGTATAATTAAATCATTATGGGGCAAGACCCTAGTAGTATCTGATCTGTTTTGCAAAGACAATGGAAAGTTCACTATTTAATTTTGAGCATGACCAAAGGAGCATATTGCTACCTGTTCTTCTTTCTTTCTTTATACAAATCACATTGCTGGTTGCCTCTAGTTTCACATTTTAAGAAAAATGGAGAGAATGGGTGTTGTATAAGAATAACTTTCCCTGATGACTCTTCTCTGTGCGAGAAGAAAGGATGTTGTTAAAAAAATATATGATGGATTTAATTTAATTAAGCCTTGGATGTTCTAAGTGTGACCATAAATTCAGGCTGCTTTTAAAGCACCTCATGACTAGCCTGAGAGAGTCAGAGTAGTTGATCATAATATTATAAATTTGCACAACTGTTTTGGAGAGAAAAATTTTAACTATAAGAGTATAGGAGAAATGCTAGTAGAAGACAATGTCAGATCTTCATGATGACAGTCTAGAAACAGGGAATAAAACAGAGTTACAGATACCCACAATGCCCTCATTTCTAACAGCTGTGCCAATATTGTAGGCAGTTGAGAGGAAGGTGATACAAGATTGAAAGAGAATGAGTTCCAACTACTAAGAATAATCTTTTAAGTTATGTAGTTTACAGGATGGCAGAAAAAAAAAAACTGGGTTTATCCCCAATGAAAAATAGAGTAATATAGAATGATGGGTAAGTAGAATCAGCCTTTTCTGAGAACTTAGATTTTACCAGAGGTAAATTTCAATTACTACATGCACAACTTTCCTTTCATGATTTTGTAACCACAATGCTGCTTACTGGGCAAACTTTCTACCTGTAGGTATGTCAGCTAGAAAAACTTTTCTGTTGCTTACAACACTTGTTATTCTAGTAATATTAGAGCTATGAGTAATGGCTACTCATGGGAAAGTTTGGGGATGCAAGTGAATGAGGTAAAGGAACAAATTGGCAATTATTGTCACTTGTAATAATAAGTTTCTGACCTAGACTAGCCTCAACATCTGGACCAGCAGTCCCAAAATAACACACAGAAGCTTGTATTAATCTTTTGCTAATTGACCTGTGGCTGAGGCATATTGCTAGCTAGATCTCTCATTTTATCTCAATCTACTTCAGCTAATCTGTTTAGCTATGGGCTTTGGTACCTCTTATCACAGCTTCATGGTTGTCTTCTTTTTTTTGCATCTGCTGGTGTCTCTGTGACATTTCTGCTCTGCTTTTTCTGTTCCCAGAATTTTCTTAGTCTGGTAGCTCTGCCCACACTTCTTATCTGCCTCTGACCAATCAGCTTTTTATTAAACCAGTAGGAGGGACAAATATTTACAACATATCAGAACATATTGTCACTAAATTTCACCCTTCCCCATGTTTTGTTTTAAATCAAGAATCTGAAATTTTATTTCCTCTGAATAGTTTTTTCCCACAATTACCTACAACAATTTCTAGCCAACATTGAAAACAAAGATAAACGTCCAAAACCCACTGTTTTGGAAATGTTGTCACAGTTCTCTAGGTTGCTTCCTGCTGAATGGGGGTGCTTGCTATCCCATAGGGACCCAAAGAAAAATTTAAGATTGTGGATAAGTCTTTAGTGAAGTAGTCTGTAAGGCTGAGTCATCTCAGCCAGTGTCTGAATTCATTTTGGGTGCAGAGCTCAGAGGAAATTGCAACAGAGGTTCTCTGTAAATGCTGAGTCATTTGAGTCTTCAGTATCTATCAAGTTGTCTTCCTTAATCAAACCTTAATTTCTTTAACTGGGAATAAATCCACAGCCTCTTATTTCCTTGAGGAAATAAAAAGAAAACCTCTTCTGCAAAGTAGTATATCTTTTGATTTCAATTTTAATGTCAACTTATTACCAAATATATGTGTTGGATTAATACAGTAGAATTTATAATCAATGGCTTTTAAGCAGCTTTTACTCCTTCATTTTTAATTTTTTGTCTATTTCTTTTTAAAGGACTTTATTCTTTTTCCTTTCTATTTTATCTCCCAAGCCTATGTATATTTTTAAATGTACTCTAAACCATTTAGAGGTTCTTTTGAATCTATCTCTACCGTATATCTCTTCTCTTTTTCTGTTTCTGATCATATCTTTTCTTGGACAGAGTGGCTGTCTCCACCTAGCTCCCACTATTTCTTTCTGTTTCTGACCATACCTTTAATATGTCAAGGTGTGGATAAGGATTCAAGGGTTCACTAGGGTAGCTAACTGGCTCTACAAAGCTCTTATTCTAGCTTCATATAGTATAGCTTTTAAGCAGAGGTACTGGTAGGACCCACAATTACCACTCTATGGAATTTTATGGTCTATATAACCAAAAAGAAAAGCATTGCAATCTGCTCCTCATGAGCTCCATTATAAGTATTTGGCAGCAGGGCCTCTTAAAGACTCACAAATATTTTTCTGTTAACACTTTATGACTGGACACTTCCCTTTAAAAACATTGCATCTCTGTTTGCTTTCAGCCGACAGGGCATTCCCAAGAAAGTGCTGTTACTAAGAAGCTGTCTTTGACTCTGTTCCCTTTTGGTACATATAAACAGAAAGCTTAAATCCATCATACACAGCTCCTGCTTGTACCAAGTCTTCAGTGAGACTTCATAAACCAGCATTGTTGTAGCTTAAGCTGCACTCCAAGAGCCACCCATTTTGTATCTCATGATCTCACACCATGCCAGGGCATGTCTGTGCCATAACTCAAGTGAGAGTCACAACTCATAAGTTGCTTCTGGCTCAGATTCAGTACTCAAGAACTTTTTCTAAGCTTTCTCCAGCCTTATGTGGATATATGTGAATGCATGTTGGGTGCCATGGTTAGCTCAAATTCTGGTCATTATTAAATGAAACTCAGAGCCAGATATCTGGGAAAAGCTGAGAGGAAACAGACCAGTCAAATCTCACCCAGTTGTCTTCCAGCTTCCTCAGCCTTAGTCCACTGCTTCTACAGAATAGTCTCTGTCTTTTTACACTTGTGTAGTAAGGGGTTTCTGGCCCAGATTTTTGGGTCTAGCCTCAAGGTTTACCACAGACCCACAGACCTGCAGAAACACACACTTACATTAATTTTAGGCTGATCAGCCTAAGGCTCAGGCACATAACTTGATAACTCTTTACCCTTAAATTAACCTATGATTCTTATCCTGTTCAGCCATGGGGCTCAGTACCTTTTCTCAGAGCAGTATAGTTGTCTTCTGCATCTTCTAGATTGTCTGGCAACTGTGGAGTCTCTGTGGCATTTCTGCTCTGTTTTTCCTATTCCCAAAGTTTTCTTAGTCTGGTAGTCCCACCCACACTTTCTGTCTGCCTTTGGCCAATTATCACTTTTAATTAAACTCATAGGTGGGACAATTATTAACAATGTAACATCATAAATCTACTACATGCATGCATTAAATACCATCATTGCCCAGTTGTTTCACATCTAGGTTAAAAATAATAGTGTAAGCTACTACTATTTGGTAGCTAGGCCTTGAACTCACAAACCCCCAGAAAGATCTATGTCTCTGGAGGTTGGTAACCACTCCCAGTTGGGCATAGATCACCACTTCCAGTCTTTCTTGTGCTTGAATTAAAGGCATGAGTTATCATTTTCTGACTGCTCTGGATTGTGAGTGGATCTGTTCTCTGGTATTCCAGATTAATTTTTACTAAGTTTATATCATGTCACCAAAATTACTGTCATTAGAAACACAAGGAAATAGATTTGGTTTAAAATGTATTTATTCAAACCACTGAAACAATATAAATAAAAATGACCTAGGCTATTGGGGTCAGTTATTTAAAACAGGTGATAATAGTTTTTTTATTTCACTGACTTCACACATCTTTCCCAGGTCATTATATACATTTGGAGATAGGCTTTTAGCAATTAACTCTCTCCTACCTAACAGCAACTTAAAAATTACAAATAAAGAAGAAAAAACTCTAGAATATAAGTAAATCCATGAAAATTAAACAACTGAATGATTATGGAGATCTTGTAGAAATCAATATCATAAAGACTCCCATCAGCAAAAACATTAAAGCACACAGCCTTTATACTTTGAGATGCAAATAAAAACAGCCCCAAGAGGTTCATTTAAGATTCTAAGAACATAAGTTAAAAATTAAAATATATTTCTAGTAAGTTAATGATCTTCCTCATTACCTTGGAAATAGAACAAATAAAACTCCAAAATCAATAGCCAGATTTATAAAACTGATATGAATGGTGAAACCATTAAAATTTGAAACATCAGCAGAAATAAAATAGAGAGGGTCAATGAAACAAAGTCTGTTCCTTTAAACATAAACAATATTGTGAAAATTTTAGCTACAAATCAAAAGAAAGTAAATGTTGAAACTGGAGAGTAAGAACTGAGAATGTAGCCATTATTATAGACAGCAGGGAAACTTAAAAAGAATTAGTTTATCTTACAAATTATTCCACATTTTTTTAAAATTCAGCAGGTTTAAAGTTTCTTATTCTTCAGATAATGCCCAGATGTTTAGTTGAATTCCTATTGCCTTTAAGATGTAGAACTTTGAGGTATTTCTCAATAATGTAACCATGATCCCCACCATGATCATAATGGACAGAATCTTATAAAGTGAAAGCCTCTCCTTCAATTAAATGTGTTCCTTTATAAGAGTTGCCAGGTCCAGGTGACTCTTCATAGCAATAGAAACCCTAAGTAAAACAAAGGTTTCTAACAGGGTCTTGGGTATTTCTGTGATTGTCCAGACCATATTTTTGTTTAGAGCAATATAGACTTTAGGATATTGGGTTAGAAAGTAGTAGAATGCTTTAAGGACTGCTTAATGGTCTATACTAATGTGAGTATGGAAGAGAGTGGTGCTGAATGTTGTTTGATGAATGGGGGCATCCAAAGGTTTGTAAGGAAAAGAGTGATTGTATGTGGCTTTGATTTACAATAAAAACCAAGCTGAGTATGGTAAATTACAATATGTAGAGTATGAGGTTGAAAAAGCATCATGGAGTCAAATGATGCTAGAGTCAAGTGTTCAATGATGTAAATGGATTAAGAAATGCAGTAATGGAGTGATGATCTCAGGGCAATACCTAACCAAGTTAAATTTCTAGCTTGTAAAAGAAAGTACAAAAAGACTTAGAGATGAATGTGGTGGAATATACATTATTTTAGCAATGGAAATGCACAGATTGGCACATCTCTGAGCTTGAGATCAGCCTGGTCTAGAGATCCAGTTTTAGAGCATCTGCCCTGAGGGTTGTAACACCAAAACTTGTCAGCATGTAATTGAATTAGTGGGCTATATTCAACACCATTAAGCAGCAAACTTTGGAAACGTTGGCAATGTGGCTCTGGTTTTGGAGTTAAAGATAGTTAAAAAGGGTTATGGAATTTGCCTATAAATCTAGAGAAGTTTATTGAGGTCGGGATTATGTCAGAAGCTTTAATGAGGCCATAGGAAGTCACTGTGTATAGCTGTAAAGCTGAAACGGATTGTCTTGGTGAAGCCCAGAGGTATCAAAGTCATGGTTATGCATTGAACTGAGCTGCCACTAGAGAGCATAACCAGACCAAGAAAAAAAGTATCGTTCAGTCACCAAAACTAACCAGAGTTGGAAATCTAAAGGCATTTTGACATCAGACAAGAAAAAGCAGAGTTAGATGTTGGCAGTTTTTGATCTGATTTTTTAATTTGAACTTTACTGAGAATTACTGTATAAAGATTGCTTAAATTTAGAAGAGTCTTTGAATTTTTGACTTTAGAACATTTTAGAGACTTTATAGACTATGGGGAATTTTGAAGTAAGACTAAATGCATTTTACATTATGAAAGTGTTACAACATCGTGGGCAGGAAGTTTAATGTAGTTTGAATGTAAGTGACTCCCCTAACCCCATAGGGAGTGGTACTATTAGGAGGTGTGCTTTTGTTTGAATAGTTATGTTCTCCTTAGAGTAATTGTGTCCCTGTAGTTTCTGGCATTGAGATTTTCTATGCTCAGGATGCTGTCAAATGTTTCAGTCAACTTTCTTTTGCTGAACATATGTAAGACCCTCTGTTATTTCTCTACCACAACATCTGCCTGCATACTGCCTTGCTTACTACCATGATGATTATGAATTGATCCTGGGAAACTGTAAACTGCCACTTCAATTAAATATTTTTCTTTATAAGTGTTGTTGCATTCATGGTGTATCTTCAGAGAAATAGAAATCTTAACTAAGATACCCTGAAAATTAAAAACTCAACACACTGAAGAGAAAGTTTAATGCAGATATAAGGTGATGAAAAAATTTCCATTTAAGCTTTAAGAAAATTAATGTTATGAAACGACGATACTACTAGAACCAATGAACATATTCAGCATAATCACAATTAAAATTTTAGTGTCATTAGCTACAGAAATAAAAAAATCTTAAACTTAACACAGAATTGCTGGATGGTCATTCTTAAGTGAAACATTCTACCAACAAATTTAATGCTCAAGAATTATTTCAGAAGAATTGGAAAGAATATAGGATCTGAAAAAGAGAAACAGAAAAGCTGGGACATTCTGACTTTAAACATAATAGGGCAAGAGTAGTAAGGATCTCAGGGGAATCTAGGTTACTTGCAGTGAGTCTGTATAAAACTGACACATTAACATCTCATTATATTTTGGGCAAAATACTCATAGGATACTACTATTTCATTCTATACCAATAGATACCGAATGATTCTACTTTTTCAATGGTTCCCTGTTACAATGTAGTAGTTTCTCGGTCTTGGGCAGCCAGAGGTCAATGAAAGATATACTAGATATGAAACTTCAGATTCATAAAGATAAGGTAGATGATAAAGTATTTTCTTTAATTTCACTAAATATAAATAGACTAGCTATTGTAACTATAATTCTTACTTGATGGCTCTTTTGTTATATGTAATTTTGCTGTGTTAAAATTAAAACCTTCCTTTGTTATTAGACAGAAAAAGGGAGGTGATATGGAAATGTCTTTCTGTATGCTGTGAATAGCAATCTTTAAATAAAGGAGCTGTTTTGGCCTATGACAGGCACGATAGAAAAAGTAGGAGGAGAAATCAGAGCATAGGTAGGAGAAGCACGGAGGAGTCAGAGACAGAAGGAGCCAGAAGCCTAAAGGAGCAACATGTAAGGAACACAGGTGAGCCATTGGTCACGTGGCAGGAAAGATTAATAGAAATGGGTTGATTTAAGATGTAAGAGCAAGATAGCAATGTTCTTGAGCCATTGGCCAAACAGCATGAAGTTAATATAAGTGTCTGAGTCATTTCTGGGGCCTGAACAGCAGCAGGCGACTAAGAGGTCTGGGGCTGTAGATCTGTCTGTGTGTCTGGGCCTCTGGCCACCTGGGACCAAGAAACTACTACATACATTGTAACAGTTCCCTGATGTGTTCACACTGAAGTGCTTATAAGATTTCAATGGGTAGTTGAAAAACACAGTCATACAGATGATCCTAATTATAGTTAAACTAAATGCACCACAAATAAAGAGACATAAAGGTTTTAAAAGAGACCTGTAGAACATGGCAGCTAATAAAGAGTAGAGAGAGGCAAAAGGGCCTGAAGGGTTTCAATAATAAATATAAAATTAATACATTATAAAATTTCTAAAGGATTTATTTAAGAAAGATTTCATATGAAACATTCTCCCCCAAATTATTTAACTTTGCGAAATAGTGTTTCAAATAATACTATTGAAATAAAGTAAAAGAAACAACATAGCATAGATACAAGAAGAAATGTAGATTAATTAAAAAACATGGACAGTAGTGTACACAAGCATAGCTCCTGGTTTTTGACAAAATTCCAAAAAGATACATTGAATATAAGATAGAATCTTCAATAAATTGTGCTTTTTGAACTAGAGAGATATTTATAAAATAATAATTATTACCTTAATTGTCCATCTTTCAGATACACACATACACACAAATGTACACACACACATACACACACACATACACAAGTATGTCTTCACTCACACAGAAACTCATTCACACCCATTCCAATTGGATTAATAATCCCAAAAGAATACTCTAAAAGCCATAGGAATAACTAAAAGGGCACCTTTTTTGTTGAAGTCATAGGCAAAAATTTCCTGAATAATACTCAACTCACTCAGAAAATAAGCCAGTAGTCAATAACTGGGAATTGTTAATAACTCATTAGTCACATGAAGGAACTCAAAAATTACAAAAATATGTAGCCTTTAATATTGGAAAAAATACCCTTTGTCAGTTATATGTACTTAGACTGTGTATCTAATAGGTACAAATAATTCAATATGAAAACAAAGCAAAGTCTGGAATGTGGAACTCAACAGTGTCAACAGTAGTAAAATAAACAAATAAATACCAATATACTATACTAATTTTTAAGGCATTTAACATCATTAACCATGAGGAAAATGCAAATAAAAACTCCCTTGTGAACTCATCGTATTCCAGTCAGAATCATCCTTATTAAGGAAACAAATGACAAAGCATGTACAAAGTGTGAGGTAAATAGAAGAAAATCTAAATCTAAAGAGATAAAACAGTAGTAGATGTAGATAATAGATAAAGGTTTTGAAAGAGTATATGAGAATAACTATTCTATTTCTAAAATTTTTATGTAATTTTGGTTTGTGATAACTCAGTGAAATTAAGTTATATTAAAGTATAATATTTATCTTACATTTTATTTTGTTATTTTTCAAGAGTATTTCTCCAGGTAATGTTGGTTCAGTTGTAACTAACCTTGTAGACCAGAGTGACCTCAAAGTCACAGATATCCACTTGCCTCTGTCTTCAAAATAGTGGGTTAAAGGTGTGCACCATTATCACCTGTCACATATATAATATTTAATGTAAAGCCTCACAGCTTATTTACTGAATACCAAATCCAATTGTACATAAATTTATTAAGTTAATATAGAATTTGAGTCTCATTTGTTTGGAATATTTTGTTTTTTATATATTTGCAAGTTTCTTTGTAATAAGGTTTAGTTTTTAAGATTTTAAAAGGAAATGTGGGGAGGAAAACACTTGTGTAAGTGTACATTGACACAGCCATACTTGAAATCACTGTTGAATTTACTAAAAAAATGAATACAAAATTTTCATGTGACACAGTTATCAAATCATAGGATTATACTAAAACAAATTATGTATATACTACTATATACTTATTTATATATGGTATATGCTTAGGTTTACACAATCACATACTTATATATACTACTATACAATTGTGTATACTTCAATAAAAGCACTTGAACACCTGTCCTCACTGAAGCTTAATTCACAAGACCTAGGAAACAATTTCAGCCTTGATGTCCATCAACTGAAAATAAATAATAAAATTTTCATATGTATACACAATGAAATGTCATCACGTTATATAATAGAATTTATAAGATTCTCAAAAAATAGATGGAACTTGAAAATATATTTAATGTAGTATCTAAGGCACAAATAGAGAAACACTGTATTTTCTCTGTCATATGATTATCCTAGATATATTCTTATTGGGTATATCTTGAAGTGCCTATAAATGACAGAATTCTACAAAGGATCCATTACAATGGGAAAAGGAAAATGAACATAATGTGCATATGAAATTGTCTTCTAAATAGCTATATTTATTTTTTAATATCACTTCTGTCACCTTGGTCAAAGAAGATTTTTCTTTTAGTAGGCAAATGATAATTTCAGAGTCTCAGAACTAGAAAAAGTTCTAAGAACAAGTGTTTTTTTAAGTGATTACCCCAGAAGAAACATCAAGACCCCTTCCATATAGGTTTAAAAAACATCAAACAAAGAAGGTATGTAAATGATATAAGACCCTAAAGTTGGTGTAGAATGATGAGGAATATTGTCTTCTAGATGACATGGCCATAACATTCTTGAAATCACAGTAGCTGTGATTACTACATGAAACTTAAACAACACTGAGCCCTTCAATATTCTATCAAGTATGAACAAAATTTTCAACCTCTCCTAACATTTTCCTTTGGATTTTATATGCAGTAAGTGGTGGATAGGATGGAAGGATGGAGTGCTCATTAAACCACTCTTTTTTTTTACATTCTATAGGGTTTCAGTGGTTGATGGAGGATGGAGAAGATTTTTGTTTTTGTTTTTGGTTTTTTTTTTTTTTTTTGCAGTGAAGTACATACTGTAAGGTACTCAAGTTTCTGTAAATGTCTCCTCCTCTGTGCTCCAGTAAGCAAAAATGTAATTCAATGGGTCACAAATACATGAAAAAGATACATGAAAGTAAACAAGAGAGCTAGTTAAAAAGAGAAAAATGATCAATGAAAATGTGAACAGGAGAAGAGATGTTGGTGGACATATGATTAAAATATCTCCACACCTATATGAAAATATAATAATAAAATTCTTTATTATAGATAATTTATATAAACCAGCAAAATTAATATAAAATAAAATCATAAATAATCTCTTCTCATGAAAATATTTTGAGACAAATAAGAAAATTTTATTTAGAATATTTGGAATGATACATACTTGCAAAATAGTGGATTGCTAGGATAAGACATAAGAAGGAAATAAAAAAAGATTAAGAAAATTTTCAAATGTGTAATGTGGTAGGAAGAAAACTGCATTTGTTATTTTTCTTTGCTGTTATAAAATGTCATGTCACAGCCAAATTAAGGAAGAGGGAGCTCATTTTTGATATATGATTCTAGAGATATAAAAATAAATAATAAGAGAAAGGAGGCAATGTCTAGACATGGCAAGCAGAGCTCCAAGAACAAGAAGCTGAGAGTTAACTACCTCAAATACAAGTAGGAACAATGGAAGAAAACTGGAAGTGACTCAAGGATTTTACATCTCATATCTCACCCTCATTAAGAAACTTTTTCCAGCAAAACAGTGCCTGACAAATCTTCTGAAACAGTTTCACCTACTGGAAAATGTTTTTAAAAGCCAGAGAGTCTATGTGGAAAATTTTCTCATTCAAACCACTATAAATGTTGATATCTATATTGTACTTGAAATACTAGGAACCCCAAATGGTGCCAGAATGATATGTCATGAGTCAAGCTTTGGCTACATGGTGGTTCATAATACAAGGAGGATTTAAAATCCAGGTTTGAAATGATGATGAACTTTTGATCCAGAAATTTTTTTGAATGTAGATGGATAAGATGCAGCCAAATGAATATTATAAAAAGATTCTAAAGGGCTAGTAATATAGCAATCTAGATAAAGCATTGATTTGATCCTAGTACCAAATACAGAGAACATGGTAGTACATTACTATAGAACCATAACACAGGAGGTTGACTTAGGAGGAGACAATCTTCATTGTCATCCCTGGCTGTATAGAGAGTTCAAGGTCAGCCTAAGCTATACTTTATCTTTTCATTAAAACATACCTACAAATTTCCCCAAATTATTATATTTCAGATGACATTCACCATTTCCATGAAGGAACCATTCAAAGTTTTCAGTGACCCTGGATTTTCAATAAGATTTGTGTTATGCCAGAAAAAATAGCCAGACACAAGAATACATCTGGGATTACTACTAAGATAGATGAGCTAAAAAGAAAAAAAAACAAATAAATGAAGGTCAATAAATTATTACTCATCTTTTAACTGGCAAAATTTACATGAAATGATAAATAAATTTTCATGGTTTCTAAAATAATTTTATTTAGACAAAAATATATACACAAGTGCAAAATTTCTATTGTCAGAATCATGTTGTATAATTTATTTTGAAAAAATAGCTAAGATTAGTAATAGTGCAAAATAAAATAAAGAATTCAATAAAGATTCCTTCAACTTTTGTAAAGATCAGCATAATTATTGGTTATTCAATATCAAATATACAATCATGAAAACATATATACAAGTAACATTATATTGAATGATCAGAATATAATAAATGATTTAGAAAAGAACAGTTACATTACTACATATTTATGTAATAAAAACTAATGAAAAAAGAAACTGTGAATTTGAAATAGCTGAAGGACACTTCCAGTTTACTTGGGTAAATGTATCCTTTTGTGGTCTTTGATGTAGTTGAAGATTAGATTGTTATAGGTGTAGGCGGAGTTTTACTTACAAGGTACCAGTTCAAGATTAATATTTATTAGAATATAAATCAACACTCACGATACAAGTAACAGCTTATAGTGGCACCTGAACAGGGACTGGAGTTTTCCAGTGATGGAGGAGCGATGGACAGACAATGGATTGCAATCCAGTCTCTCCAGCAGCCAGGAACCAGGAAGATACAATGGGGTGGGCCACATCCCCTCCAGGAGCTCGGGACTCTGGATAAGCGTCTTTGGACCTTATCAGCTGACACCTGAATCCCACTACATATAGGTAAATTTTTTTAGTCATTTGAAAGGTATATTAGATATGAAAATTTAGATTCATAAGGATAAGGTAGATGATAGAGTATTTTCTTTAATTTTGCTAAATACAAATAGACTAGATATTGTAACTATAATTCTTGCTTGATGGCTATTTTGTTACATGTAAATTTGCTATGTTAAAATTGAAACCTTCCTTTTTAATTAGACAGAAAGGGTGAGGTGATGTGGGAATGCCTTTCTGTATGTTGTGAATATCAATCTTTAAATAAAGGAGCTGTTTTGGCCCATGAAAGTCACCATAGAAAATTTAGGAGGAGAAATCAGAGCATAGGTAGGAGAAGCAGGGCGGAGTCAGGGAGATGAATCAGAAGCCCAAAAGAACAACATGTAAGGAACACAGGTGAGCCATGGGATAAGTGGCAGACAGATTAATGGAAATGGGTTAAGATGAAAGGGCTAGCCAGCAATGTGCCTAAGCCATAGGCCAAACAGCATGAAGATAACATAAGTGTCTGAGTCATTTCTGGGGGCCTGAGCAGCGGGAGGCATTTAAAGGGTCTGAGGCTGACTGCAGGTCTGTGGATCTGTACCTCTTGCCACCTGGGACCAAGAAACCTCATTACAACAGGAGTATATGAGTGGTTATATTGGGAGAAAGAAAAGAGGTGTCATGGCACATATAAGTAAACTATAAAATGAAAGATAAAAGACTCATAAAGACTTTATAGAAAATAAAGTTTGTATATTTTCAATTGTTCTACAATTTACCTCTTTAGACTTTAATTCCCAGTCAAGCATTTCAAAAATATAGATAAGACACATGCAAATAGGTGAATGGTCACAACTTCACTGGGACATTATTCAGTGAGAATAATTTTTCTAGGTTTGCAATTGTAGTTTAAGTATAAAATATCTCTAGGTTCTCTAATAAAAGGAGAATTTAAAAATTTTATTAGCAACAAGGATCCATGATAGGTTAAAGTCTGATTATCTCCGATACTTTCTATAGATTCTCTAATAGTGATATGGGAGATTCCTGTGGCTACTGACTGAAGTAGACAGCCAGACACAACAAAATATAGTGGATCAAAATAATCTATAACAACTATCAATCTTCATGACTAGATGACTGATGCCTGATCAGGCTACCTCTTCTATAAACAATTTTGCCTTGCCATCCCACAACTGATGGAATATTTGTAGGATTAATTTGATCTAATTGACTTTGATGACAGCAAAATGTACTATCCACTGTACACTAGTGATTTAGCTCTGCTTGACCTGTCTATGTAGTTCCTAAAGGCTTGACTGTGTTATTTCACTTTCTCTCTGAAATCTGCTCAGGACTACTGTGTGGTTGCCCACATCATGCTACTCTAATGCAGAATGAGAAGGGGACACATCAGTATAACCTAGTGAATGAGAATTCGAGGTTCTTTTCCTCAACCTTTCTAATCAGTGCCTTTCACCAAGAACTCTGAAGAACGTCATTGTAGAAGAAGTTTAAAGAGAATTTAATCAAGGAATTTGCAACCATTGGACACTGAACTTAGCTTTGGACCTGAAGAAAGACTTGTAGAAAAGATGAAAGGTAAGATGAAAGCTGATTAGTCATGGTTCTTTGTTATTGACCATTATTTGATATCCTATTTGAGTCACTCTCCAGGGTGAGTGCCCCATATGGGCACAGATTGTATCCACTTGTGATCCCCTTTGGTCTACATCAAGCCAACAGTCTCAACTAGCCAGTTTATTTCTCAACAAAATAGAAAAGTGATAGTCATTATTTCAACAGTAATTATGAAAAAGCCTCAAGTAGAATACGTAACCATGCAATACCCTGTGGACTTTTTACAAGCATGTGGACCAAGTTTAAATTGTTCATTTAGCATAAGCACAAAATATATTCATCTAGCAGATTCCAATGCTCCATCTTGCAAATCTGACAGTATAATTTAAAATAACCACCTGCCTACTGAATATCCACCCCAGCACTAAGCTGACATCATTCTATATTCTGAGTCATTGAAGTTGACTATTGCAGGTATTTCTCAGAGATATAATTACACAGTATATTCTTTGAGACTGCTTGTGATAGGATTCAGGTGTTAGCTAATAAGGTCCAAAGATGCTTACCCAGAGTCCCAGGATCCTGAAGGGGTAAGTGGCCAACCCCATTTATAAGGGGCTTCTGGGCTCCTGGGAGGCCCCGTTTCCTGGTTCCTGACTGCTGGAGAGACTGGTTCAGCATCCATCATCTACTGCTTGGATAATCCAGTCTATCAGGCACCTATATAAGCTGTTACCTGTATTATGAGTGTTGGTTTATATTTTAATAAATATTCATCCTGGATCGGCATATTTTAAGAGAACCTCTGCCTTCATCTGGTGCCCAACATCCTCAGGCCTGCATCCATGGTCATAGGGGGTACATTTGTGTTTGAACACTGTTAGAAAGCAGAGGACAGGCAGAGTGTTCAGCTTCAGAAACCTGCACTCTAGTGCATGGGCTTAAGCTATCTCTCTCACTGGCTTGTCACTCCTTCATACTGGACTCCACCTCTTACTCCCTAGCCAGCCAGAAGAGCAGAGCAATTGTTGTTCCCCTGTCCCTGCCAGCTGAGTTCCTCTGCTGGCCCTTTCCTCTGCCCCTCAGTGCCATTTTTTCTCAGCATTGAGTGGTGGTTCCTAATCACTGCCCATGACCCACTGCAACTTCCACAAGCATGGTGGTCTCTAAGTGGAGACCTAAGAGAGTTTAAAGCATGGTTACTCCCAGGGCAACTGCAGTCCTCCACCCACCCTGCCTGAGTGACCCAGGCAAGTGTAAAGCAAGTGTAAATTCCCCTACACACAGGCTGTCACCCCATCCCCCACCAGCCCAAGCAGTAGCTGGTTGTGACTGTGCGGGACCCAGGCAAGTGTAAATTCCTTTGTGCACAGGCAAATAAACAAACAAAACAAAACTCTTCTATTTTGTGATTGACATCTTGCTTTAATTTGTGAGAATTTGCTTTTTCTAAGGATTGTATTCTGCCTGCTGGGGCCCTTTAAGACCACTTAGGGTCTGTAGGTAGCCTCCTGCTTCTAAGAGTCCCTATATTTGCCATATTGTGAATGGAACATTGAATGTTACTGTGACATCTGTGGACCAAATGTCATTGCACCTGAATTGAGGTAATGGCTGATAATTATTCCATTAATGACTTCAGGTCATATTTTTCCATGGTAATTGAAAAACTTTCAAATGAATATTTTGAAGTTGTCAATACCCCAATCCTACTATTTTTTGACTTGTTTCTCTGTTTTGTGTTTCAAAATATGAGCATGATGAAAGAGGTGAAATTTGAAAATCAACAATTGATGTCCAAGATGTGTGATGTGGAAATTTTGAACACTAAAATGACAGATAAGATTAATTCTCTGGAAATGGTTATAACATGCTTTCAGATAAGGCTTCCTCTTTGAATATGGATAACACTGTACAAGAAAAATATAGGCTCTATGTAAATGATGAAAACAAGAAACTTGTTGACTACATTAATGATGAGGACAATAAAATCATTAATTATGTTAATGATGTGGATCAAAAAATTGCTGGTTCTGTGAGGTCCTTGGAAGGACTGCTTCAGCAGGAAAATCAAGCTCTAGAAAAATCAGTAGTATGTAAACTCCATGAATGGAAGCCAGTAGTATCCAAAATCCAGAAATGGGAACTGGTAGTATCCAAGCTTCAGGAATGGGAGGACCATATTGCAATACTGGAAATGGATAGTAGTTCATCTTATGCTCAGGACAATTCAGGTCAACCCCCGATGTTATATTACAATACTGGAGACACTCTACCTAAGGTTGTAAACATGATAGGGCTAGCCCCTTCCCCACCACTATTGCTCCCGGCTACTGTTCAGACAAAGAAAGAATGGGTGGGGCGTCCTTGGAATTTTTAGAGTATAGTTATGAGCCACTACATATGAGAGATATCAAGGATTTTAAGGAGGCAATATGATTACATGGTATACGCTCTACTTATGTAAAACAGCTCCTAAATGCATGGTCGACAAAAAATTGAATCTCACCACATGAGTGGATGCAGCTAATGGCTGCTGTCTTGGACCAAAGTCAAAATTTACAGTGGAGAATCTGGTTTAGTGAGGAGGCTAGGGCCTTAGCACAACAAGGAAAAATTAGGGGTTTCTTTGCTTCTCAGGACCAAATCCTTGGTGAAGGCATGTTTGCTGATGTGAAGGCTCAAACTGCTTATGAGGAGCATACTTTATTGCTATGCCGTACTGTTGCATTGAGTGCTTGGGAAAAGATTTTGGATCTGGGTCAGAAAATTGAGCCTTATAGTAAGGTCAAACAAGGCTTAAAAGAACCTTATATTGACTTTCTACAGAGGCTTACCATGGCTGTACATAGAGCAGTATCAGATCCAGAAGTTAGGAAGCAGTAACTTTCTCTGGCCTTTGGTCATGCAAATCTGGATGTAAAAGAATGCTTATGCCTTTAAAGATCAGATCTGCACCAATAGAAGAATGGATTCAGTATTCAATCAATGCTGAATTTCTCCATTGCAATGAGAATTGGGTAGGCCAAGCCATTGCTAACATTAAGGTGAGGAACCAAGGCATCACTTGTTTCAACTGTGGTAAACCAGGCCATATAAGACAGAATTGTACACAAGGTACTTTTGGACATAATAACCATTTTAGGTTTGATTTGAATAGAAGGCCATTGCCTTCTGGATTATGCAGAAGGTGTGACAATAGACGACTTTGAACCAACCATTGTAGATCTACCAGGGAAAAAGAAGGCAGCCCTTTATCATCGGAAAACACCTCTCAGGGCTTCCCTGGGAAGCCCCCAAAATTGGAATCCAAAAGAAGTCTAGGAAGGTAAGATCATATTCAGTCACAGTGGAAGACCAGCATCCTCATGATGAGTAGGACATCCAAGGCCTGATCTAGAAGATCATACAATATTGGATAATAGAATAAATTCAAGAGAGAAATAGGAAGTTCAAAGAAGTATCACAAAACAAATATTTTGGCAGACTTTAATAAATGAACAAAGACCAAAATTGAAAATAAGGTAGATAATATTTATACCCAGGGCTTAGTTGACACTGGGCTGACATTTTGATCATAGCCCACAATCATGGCATCCAAGGTGGCCTTTACAGACAGTGGATATCCAATTTCTGGGTATTGGAACAATATCTCAGGTGAAACAGAGTGTAAGATTGCTCAAATTCATAAGACCAGAAGGTCAGAAAGAATGGTTGAAGCCATATATGACTGACATACTGGTCAGTCTGTGGGGTCATGACCTTCTACTGCAATAGAATGCCCAGATTAAAATCCCTCCAGGTTCTGATATCAACTGGAGACTCAATTATGTATCCAAAAGTGATGCTTTAAGGTGATATGAAGAAAATTCACTAGCTGTTCAGGTTGTACAAAAGAATTGCCCAATAACCACAGAACCTAAAATGACACTCACAGCACTGCCTTTGAAATGGTTAACATAAAATCCCATTTGAGTTCAGCAATAGCCTTTGATAGAAGAAAAACTTCAGGCTTTGGAACAGTTAGTACAAGAGCAGTTACAGGCTCAGCATATCAAAGAATCAACCAGTCCACGGAATTCTCCTTTTCTTGTTGTCAAGAAGAAATCTTGAAAATGGAGGATGGTGACAGATATAAGAGCAATTAATAAGGTGATTCAACCTATGGGATCTTTACAATCTAGTATTCCTCTGCCTTCCCTATTACATAAGGGATGGACTATTACAGTTATTGATTTGAAGGATTGTTTGTTTTTCTTTTTTTCTTTTTACCACACCTTTACAGCAACAGGACAAAGAGAAATTTGCTTAATAATTCATGTCCAGTTAAGAGGTACCAATGGAGAGTCCTTCCTCAAGGAATGTTGAATAGTCCCACCTTATGCCAATATTTTCCACAATAACTACTAGAAGTGCTGCACAAGCATGTCCCACAATCTATCATTTACCATTATTTGAATGATATTTTGTTGGCAGATCCAAAACCAGATACATTAGACACATTGAAGAACTAAAGAAAATATTACCTGATTTGGGACTACAAATTGCCCCAGAGAAAGTACAGAGGGGAGATTCTATCAATTATTTAGGATAAAACATAGGTTTACAGAAAGTTAGGCCACAAAAGGTGAAATTGAATAGAGATAATTAAGGACTCTTAGTGATTTTCAAAAGCTACTAGGGGATATTGCTCATATACGGACCATTATTGGTATAAAAAACTATTAACTAGTTAATTTGTTCAAGACTTTGGATGGTGAAAAGGATTTAAAGAGTCCAAGAGAATTCTCTGATGAAGCTAAGAGAGAAATAGAGTTGGTGGAAAAGAAACTTCAAGCAGCGCATGTGGATCATGTGAATCCAGACCTTGATTGCATACCGGTTATTTTACCCTCTAGACAATCTCCAACAGAGATTGCAATGCAAAGAGAAAACATTATATTAGAATGGATGTTTCTGCCATATAAGCCAAGCAAGAAGCTGAAAAATATATCAAAAAAATTTCTGATCTGACTTCTAAAGGTAAATTCAGACTTCGCCAATTGACTGGAAAGGACCCTGCAGAAATTGTTGTACCTTTGACTAATGAAGAAATTGATTGATTTTTTAGGAGAGATTAATAATAAATATCCTCAAAGTAAAAGAATTCAATTTATAAAGGAAACTGATTGGATCTTTCCTCATGTGGTAGAGGATAAACACATTTCTGGAGCTCCTACATTTTATACTGATGGAAACAACTAAGAAAAAGGCTGTTTACAAATCAGAAAAGTTAATTAAGGTGGCTCAGAGCCCTTATAACTCTGTTCAGAAGTCAGAATTATATGAAATTATTATTGTGTTGTTGGATTTTACAGATCCTCTCAATGTAATTACTGACTCTCAGTATGCAAAAGGAGTTGTTTTACATATTGAAACTGCTGACTTCATACCTGATGGTACAGATTTGACCTTACTGTTCATATAACTACAGGATATCATCAGAGATAGGATACATCCTATGTACATAACACATATCAGGGAACAAACTGGTCTTCTAGGCTCTCTTGTGCAAGATAATGATGAAATTGATCAGTTGCTAATAGTAAATGTACTAGAGGCCACAGAATTCCATGAGAAACATCATGTTAATAGCAAAGGACTAAAAAAGAGTTTTTCCATCACTTGGCATCAAGCAAAAGAAATATTATAACACTTGCTCTTTCTATAACCAACCATCTTTTTCTGCAGGAAGTAATCCTAAGGGTACACAGAGAAGTGAGATCTGGCAAATGGATGTGTTTTACATCCCAGAATTCAGAAAGATGAAATATGTACATCATACTATCAATACTTACTTTGGAATGCAATGGGCGACTGCCCTGAATTCTGAAAAAGCTGATACTGTACTTGCTCACTTTCTGGAAGCCATGGCTACAATGGGAGTTCCTGCTCAGATTAAGACTGACAATGTTTCAATTTATGTTTCCCAAAAAATGAAGCTGATTTTTGGATATTATAATATAAAGCATATTACAGGGATACCATACAACCCTACAGGACAGGCAGTTGCGGAGCGATCTCACCACACTTTGAAGAGATGCTTTATAAACAGAACAGAAAAATGAGAAAACCCATGGAGAGGTTGCACAGTGCCTTCTTGACTTTGAATTTTCTTAACGCTGATGAAAAGGGAACATCAGCTGCGAGGGACATTGGGTAATAGAGAAATCTGAGACAAAACAACCCATCTATTTCAAGGATGTGTTGACTTTAGAATGGAAGCTGGGATATGTACTTTGATGTAGTAGGGGTTTTGCTTTTGTTTCATCAAGAAAAGAAAAGATATGGGTACCAACAAAATTAATAAAGGTCCGCTTGGAAAAGGAGTCCCTTCCTGAGGAGGAGTAGTAATTGCTCATCCCTGATATGACAAATGGATACATGGTAAGGAAAAGACATTTAACAAGACAGGGGCAGGGTCTCAATTTTGTCTTTACAGGAAAATTGATACAACTGTCTTTAAGACATTGACTGGACATTGAATGATTAATCACCTGCAATGGAAGAGAGATCAATGATGAAGGAATGTAAACAACAGACTACGAGACCAACTGATACAGATATGCATTACTAGGTAATCTCTCAATTCTCACTGCTTTGCATCTTACATCTATACCTTTTCAAAAAAATGTGGTCTTGATTTGACTATTAATAGGGCTGTATTTGGGGTGGGAGCAGTGGCTTTCTCTCTCTCTAAACCCAAGCATACGGTAAAGAAAATGTGAGAGATTCTGTCTCATATCAGAAAAGCCACCTAGTGTGGGACAGAAGACAGTTGGAATGTTTAAGGACCAATATTAGTGTGACTTCATCTTTAATCTTTTTTTCTCTGTATTTGTACCTTCCAAACATCCTTACTTCATACAATCTTCTCCTGAAGTCATAAATGATATAAATATCTTCTTTTGATATAAACAATGCTTAAGTTTTCCATTGTAAATAACATTTCCTCCTATCAGCTACCTACAAAAAATCTGGAACTGAGATGGGGCCCCTACCACAATGATTCCTACTGGTAAAACAGGAATAAAAGGGAGAGTATGAGAGAGAGAGAGAGAGAGAGAGAGAGAGAGAGAGAGAGAGAGAGAGAGAGAGAGAGAGAGAGAGAGAGAGAGAGGCAGACAGACACAGGCAGGAATAGAGAAATCAAGAAACTGGTGTACACAAATCAAGGATTGCTTTAAGAAAATAGATTATTCAATAACAGTTGCAAGATAGCTCTCTATGATTATGTTTCAAGTCACATTTCTAATAAGAATTCCAGATGGATTTACCCAGTACTCTGAGAATGGATATGGATATGCATTATCAGTCCATTAGGATCTAACCATTGTTTTAGCTTTTTTAGGGTCCCAAAGAGATGTTTTCGCCCTTAAGTCAGATGGAAGCAACCTTATGAAAGACTATGCCCCCTTTTGCAATAAGTTTTGTGCTCTGAGGTTTGTGGGTAATTATTATTCCAATAATATAGTTATAAGTTAAAATTGGGTTGAGGACAGAACAATAATATAGCCTCAAGGATCTCTTTTAAAGAAGAGAAAGGGGAATAGATAGGATAACTAAAGGTAAATTTTTCTTCCTACCTATAAACAATTTTTAGCCAAATATATGGGCTAAGCTAAAGACAATTTGCACGGGCATAGATATTTGTATATTGATACAAATGTAAAATCATTTTACATGTTTGAGATAATTTTTACATTGGTACAAGTTTAAATCTGAAATTGCTTTATATAACCAAAGCAACTTGTACATCAATATAAAACTGAATCTGTAACTGGTATGTAAAACTGAATCTGTAACTGTTATATTTTATAAATGCTTCTATCTCTGTTTAAAATATTTTCACATTATTGTTATGTCCACTATACAATTAATACCTTCATTTAACTATACTAGATATAATGTATGATTGCACTAGTTATGATATGTGCACAAGATGTTTTATATACCTCTGTTTGGATCATATATATGTATATACATGTCTAAAATATTGTTGCCACTTTACATGGTATATATACTCCTGTCTAATGTTTTATAGTCATACTAAAAGTCATTGTTCAGAGATTACCCCTTTATAGGTAATCTAATTTTATAGTACAGGATTTAATCCTTAGGACAATAGAAACTTCAGTCAACATTACTTAAGGTGCCATGTCACAGTCATCTCAGAAACAGGTTAGAATATCATAGATAGACAGGAGTCTTCAACCATTTAATAGACCCAGAGAATATAGCATTTAACTTTTTGAATTCAGCTGTGAGAAATGTGACAACTTCTGGTGTCATTACTCCTTTCCCGAGGTGGTGTTGAGCATCAAGGACACTCCTTTGGAGTTTGTCCTTTTGGCAGAGAATGGCTGGTTGGGCAAAGAACTGCCCTTACCTTGATTGCTGACAGTACACACATGATGTCCAAGCTGGATGAACAAGATGACAGATAAAGACTGACAAAACCTGCCTGGACAGGATAAGACAGTCCCTCCTAAATCACCCTGCATGTGAAAATATCTGTCAGATACCATAGGCCTGTAGCCAATATGATGGATGCTCTAGTAGTGCACAAAACCAGAGGTGATTGTCCAGATAGCTGTGTTGCTGTCCTCTCCCAAATTTTGGAAGCCACTACTTCCATGTGCTTCTGACTTTCAGGTGACACATTTTCCTTCTCAGGTGTTAAAGGGGTTGAGGAATATGTATTTAAGTTTACTACCCTATTATCCCTTAGCAAGGAACATTCAGATGTTGGACTTTCACTTTTCCAGATGAACATTTTTGAAGTAATTTAATCACCATACCACCTACCAATATTCTAGAAATATATGATGTACTTTATATGTGTTAGGTTTTGGTTGTAGTTTGTGATTTATCCTCTCCTAGATACTACCTCATAATAATTCCTGTTGTCTTAGTTTAGAACCTTCTTAGTTAGACAAAAGGGGGAGATGTGGTGGGATTAAGGTGTCAGCTGATAAGGTCTGAAGATGCTTATCCAGGTTCCTGGGCTCCTGAAGGGGTAGTGGCCAACCCCATTCATAAGGGGCTGCTGGGACCCTGAGAGGTCCTGTTTCAGCATCTATCGTCCACTGCTTGGATAATCCACTCTATCAGGCACCTATATAAGCTGTTACCTATATTGTGAGTGTTGGTTTATACTTTAATAAATATTAATCTTGGATTGGTGTATTTTAAGAGAACCTCCACCTTAAACTGTTATTTTTATTTAATATAATACCACTGAGTTGTATCCATGCTGTAATATTTGTACTGTTTTTTTCAAGGTGAATAAATCTCTTTATTTTATTTTTCCACACACAGTTGTATTTATGTTTATACCCTCATTTGTCACTTGAGCTTTTTTTTGACATACTGTCTAAATCCTTTCTCTGCTTTTCAGTTGCCACTGGCTTGCCATGTTATTGCTGCTTCAATTTCAGCACCTAAATTTACAAGATGTTCAGTGCTTCTGACACCCAGAAAATATCTCCCCCAAACTTTCCATTGTCTGGTACTTAGAATTTTCAACCTCTTTCTACTGCCTGGATAATGTTTATGGCAGTTCTGTTCTCTGTTCCAAATATTCTTACCTCCACACGGTTGTCTCTTGATGCTATTTATTATCTTTACTCTCATTGCTCTCCTGCTTCCCCTCTAGAGACAGACTGTAAAATCTGTCCTAGGATTCATTGTCTTTTCTCTTGTGCCTTTTGTGATCCTGTGAAGACACAGGTCAAGCTAAAAGTCTTGCTCCAAGTATAAATTTTCTCAAAAACAGTTCTTTATGCCCTAAAGTTATTTTGTACATCAGATATATATGGCACTCTACTTATTGTCCCAATTAAAGAAGATAAAAGCCCTAACGTTTCTCAGACAGTTCAGGATTGTTTTCATTAATGGTTTTTTTTAAACCTGATTTGGGGTAAGTCACTATGACTGTGATAAATTTAAGATGTATCACAAATCTCGTCATGCATTTATTTTTTTAAATTTATGAACTCATTGCGGTCCAATGTGATAGGGTATGTTTTGAGTGGTTTTAGGATTCTAGTTTGGTACTTCTGTGAAGCTTATAACAAATGCTATTGTGTAAGATTCAGTAAGATTCAGATTGGGTAGGCAAAAACATCATTCACACCACGTATTTTTTTTTGTGAAAATATCTACTGATAAGAAGAAATAAATACTTTGACTTACAGTTAAAGGTTTCATTATGCAATTGTCAACTCATTCAGATATCACTCTGAAACTTTTCTGAACCTGAGTTAATGACTTTCTACCAGAAACTCAGGAAAAAGTACAAGACATAGAAATGGGGCACCATTTATAATTTAGCTTTCTATATACTATTAACATTTCAGAAAAATGAGAGAGATCATAGGAAACATTGTCATGTGCAATTCTTTCTTAAAATAAGTGGTTGCTTTTAAGAATTTTATTTTACCTTAGCTACACTATATCACTCTCAATCTCTGTCTTCCTTCAACTCCTCACCATTTCCCATATTTATGATCTTCTCTTTATTTTTCATTGCTACCTAAATATTCTCACATGTATATATAGACTAGTGATAACATTTAGTTCTACTGCTTTGTGAATCTATTTTGAGGTGAGCACTTGACAACCAATGTGGAATTTCATCTCCAAATACAAATGATTCTCCTCCCTATCACAACAGCTTTTTACCTGATGTGAATTACCTTCTATGGTTAAGCCCATGTTGAATTTCCACTGATTTTATATGTGTGCTCAATGGCACCAATACACTGTTTTGTTTAAGTAACTACTCCATCTGAGAGTTTATGGGTGCATTTTCCTTGCATTTCTAGGTAGTAGATTATATCTGATGGCATTCTGGGAATTAGGAAATTTTTTTTCCATTTTCCTTGATTTTCAATATGCCTTAGATTGAAGGGATTTATTCCAGATATATCAGTTGTATTGGACATCTTGACCATTTATTTTTGTGCTATTCTACATATCTTTCAATAATAAGCTTTTTCAGAAGAAGTGAAAGCTGTAACATAAATCCTATTTGGTATTAATAGTAAAAACCTGGAGTTTATATCAGAGTAACTGCTGAACAATCAGAGACCATGGAGCAGGCCACAGATACAGGTCACTCCATGCACTCCTCAGCAAAAAGAATAAGAACTCTTGTCTATACCCTGCCTTTTTACTTCCTCTCTTCACCCAGCCATATCATTCTCTTTTCTTCCTTCTCAAGTTCTGGCAGTAAAGATGTGTGTCACCAGTGCCTGGCCTTTATGGTTACAGTGACTAGCTCTGCACTCTTATCTCCAGGCTGGTAGAGCACAAACAAAATAACACCACATTTTCTCTTCCTTTTTTTAGAATAAAAAAATGTAAGTAGTATAAAAGAAACTATAGACACTAAGTACAATATCTATATGCAATATATAGAGACAATGATCACATCAACAATGTCTAGTCCATTAATATTTGACAAATTTAAAGGAAATATTCTATCCTATCTTGGTAAGTTCTAAGATTGTACCTAATCCACCTTCTATCCTAATTTGCTTTATTTTTTAATGTCTCTAAATCTTATACACGTTGTACCTCTTTGTGAGTTTCTTTTCTGAATCTGTAACAAGGAAAACTATAACTACAATTACCTCATCTTCAACTCACTCAAAGTCCCAAGAAAAAGTTAACATTACCTTAGTAAATAAGAAGTGCAAGCAACTTTCAAACAATGTGAGAAATAATAGAAACAACTGGCTGCCTGGATGTCACCCAACATTCCTCTAATCCATATGAATTCTAACGGCATAGCATATAGGACAGACTCTTCTGTGAAGCACTATATTCACAAAGGCAATCCTACCTTATTATGGCAAAGTTTGACATACCTTCATTTTGTGTCCACTGTGGACAGCGTAGTGTTAGTAGTTGACTTAAGGACTCTTTCTTGCCAAGGGCCTTTTGCCACAAAGAAAGTAAACTTTATATGGTGTTTCTTAAATGTTCATCATCTTCTCTGAAGTAGATTGGAGCTGACAGGAGTAAATATCACTGTCATGAAAAAAATATTTTATTACAATATCTTAAATACTGTATACTGTAGATGTCAGAAAATTTTGAAAACACCATATCTGTCCAGGATATATCTGTGTTTGACCTTGAAAACTTATCTAATATGACTATAAGCTGGATTATAATGACTAACCACTATCTTGTACTTTTTGTAGCCAAATTAGTTGATAATAACTTCCAATAGCTAGAAATTTGCATAACTTTGTTAAATGAGCTGCATAGGCCCAATACCTTGAACAAGAGTACAAATCAATGTACAATATGTTCTAACAAAAATAATCTCAAATTTTTATCAATATATAAAAATCTATATCAATTTAAAATGTCTAGAACTAGTTTTGCTCATTTGCTTTAAAAGTTCATTCAATAATGTAGTTTCATTTTATCATATTTATATCTCCTCTTTTTTATTCAGAGTAGATTCAATATTTTACTTTTTATGCTGTTATATCTATATCCCCCGTTCTTCTTTTTGGAGTAGATTCAATAATCTACCCTTTTTATCCTATTATTTCCATATATTTTTCAAAACAAGAACCCTGAATTAAATATCCATTGTTCTGCTTTTTAACCATTAAAATTTTCATGCAAGCAACCACCCTAAAAATAACAAGTGTTATAATCCACTGAAAGACCAAAAACTACTCATATACTTTCTTGTGAGTATGAGCACTATGTTTTTAAATTACTATCTGCTGTCTGGGAGTAATGGGATCTTTACTAAAAATCTGAAAAATTTGGGTTAATTTTTATATCCTGGGAAAACTAGTAGTACTATGTGTTGCCTAATTTCTACTTAAAGAGAAAACGCAGGCTAGAGTAGTCTGTGAAGATGGATCATCCTCAGCTCACTACTTTGGGCAGTTTGTAGTTTAAAGCTAATCTTTAGGTGATGTGATTCAGAATCTCATAAATCATTGAGGGGCCCCTTACTGCTTTTGGAGACTTCAAAAATTAGTGTTAGACATTGTCATGCTTCACTGCAGAAAACTTAAACATTTAAATGTCCTATTCAGAAGTTCTAAAAGAGGTTAAAGGATCAATATTTGTTATGTACACTCAGAGTACAAAAACTCAACTCCTAGTTACCTTATAGAGACTCAAACCTGAAATTAGGCACTTGAAGCTACACAAAACCTTTTATCTAGAATTACTGCTCTATATTACCATTAATACTATGACAAAATTTTTAATATATATATTAATCTTATACATTTTGAGATGATATCAAAATAAATAAAACCAAAGGATCTCAAAGATTAGTAACAACATAATATTACTTAATACTGTGAGATTATGTTCTGATACATTATAAATATTTTCCCTCTTACTGATTCAATGAATGGCTGATTGGTCAGAAGTCAGACAGGAAGTATGAGTGGAGCTACCAGCCTAAGAAAATTCTGTGAAGAGAAAGATAGGGAGAGACACCATCAGCTGCAGAGGAAAGTGATGTGGGAACGCCTTTCTGTATGCTATGAATCTCAATCTTTAAATAAAGGAGCTGTTTTGGGCCATGACAGACACCATAGATGAAGTAGGAGGAGGAATCAGAGTATGTAGGAGAAGCAGGGCGGAGTCAGAAGCAGACTGGACAAGCCACCCAAGGAACAACATATAAAGAACACAGGTGAGCCATGGGCCACATGACAGACAGATTAATAAAAATGAGTTGATTTAAGATATAAGAGCTAGCTAACAATGTGCCTAAGCCATAGTCCAAACAACATAAAGTTAATATAAGCATCTGAGTCATTTCTGGGGGCCTGAGCAGTGGATGGCAGGGTGACTAAGAAATCTGGCACGGAAGATCTGTGGGTCCAGGCCCCTGGCTGCCCAAGACAGTCTCAGGTGGCAGGTCTGTAGGTCTTGGACCTCTGGCCGCCCGAGACCAAGAAACCCCACTACTACAGACTAAGAGGTCTGGCACGATAAAGTCTGGGTCTCTGGCCGCCCAGGACCCTGAAACCCCACTACAACAGGAAAGAAGGTCAAAATTCTGCTGTGAGAAAAGGTATTAAGCTACTTGATGTATCATGGGTTAGTTTAAGAGTTAAGTGTTAGGAAATTATTAATCTACATTCATTGGTCCAATGTCTTCTTTTGCCATACCTTCTGCATACTCTAGAAAGGAGGGTCATTTGGTTTGAATTATTCTCAGAGAAAACATTGTCTCTAGAAATGCCGTGTTTACAACAATTTTTTATGTAATCATGTTTCCTGTAATTGAAATTTTTACAATTTCAGTTTTCTCCATTCCTCTGGAGATCACCTCTACTATCCCAGCCATGATTCAATTATCATTTTTTCTATATTCTGAAATTGGTATCATTCTAGTTACTGCTGATGCCAGTCTTTGTAAGAATTCAGTGAAGGGTCCTTTAAATAATATTTAAATATTTTAAAATGTTTTTAATTATTTATAATTCCTTTTACATACACTTCACAGTTACCTTTTCTCCTTTTCTCCTTTTCTCCTGTATCTTCCCCATCTCCCCGCACTCTACTCTCCATACATTCCTCAAAAGGGTAAGGCCTCCCTTGAGTAACCAACACAGGCTATCATATCAAGTTGAGGCTGGACCTTTCTTCCTTTTGTATCAAGGCTGATCAAGGCATAAAACCATAAGGATTGGTTTTGCAAATGGCCAGTTCATGTAAACCAAATATTTTCTGGTTCCATATATAGGAGATCCATCAACAGTTAGATTAAAACAACTATCATCTGCACGAGGATTATGTTGTTCCACTGTAAATAATTATCCCCACCTATGAGTTTAATAAAAAGTGCTGATTGGCCAAAGGCAGACAGGAAGTGTGGGCAGGGCTACAAGACTAAGAAGACTCTAGGAACAGGCAGAACAGAGCAGAATGCTGGAGAGAAGCCAGAAGATGCAGAGGACAACTATGCTGCTTTGAGAAGAGGTACTGAGCCGCATGGCTGAACAGGATAAGAGTCATGGGTTAGATTAAGGGTAAAGAGTTAGCAAGTTATATGCCTGGACTTTAGGCCAATCTATGGGGATTCAATAAAAGCTTTAGAAGTTTCAGAGATATCAGAGGGAATAAACACCACAGTCAGATATTACCCAGCTGTCTTCCAGCTTTCCCAGCCTCTTCCCTTGGCTTGGCTTCCTATCCCTACCATAAATACCCTTTTGGTAAATTAAGGCATGGCCCCACCACTGCCAGCTTGGGAGCTTAAAATTCCTTCTATAATTGAAAATGACCTCACTCAGTTGTATGAATGGCATAGGTCACCATTCCCAGGATACTCCCTGTGCTGGGATTAAAGGTATGAATCACCACTCTCTGATTCTCCTAGACTGACTGTGGTCTGGACTGACTCTGGAACTTCTGGAGCTTTTATTATCTCCCCACATAAACTGTGGGTAGATTCCCTCTGATATTTATGAAACTTCTGAAGCTTTTATTGAATCCCCACACTGATCAGCCTAAAACTATTGTAAGCACCTGTGTTTCTCTGCAGATCTGAGGGTCTGCAGGCATAAACCCAGAGGCTAGATCCAAAAGTACGGGTCAGAAACCTCATACTACAAATGGCAGCCCAATGTGTATGCTATACACCCACATAAAGCTATAGAAAGCTTAAAAAAATGATCTAGAGCACAGAAACTGAAGCCCGAAGAAGCTTCTGAGTTATTTCTCTCATGTGAGCTGTCCTACAGAGATGCCCTGGTATGGCATGTGGGCTTGGGCTACAATGGCAGGCTTTTGGAGTGCAGCTTAAGGTGTAAAATGGCTTGTTCCTCAAGTCTCAAAGGATCCTCAATATAAGCAAAATGTTGTAAATGGTGTATTTAAGGTTTCTGTTCATAAGGACAAAAATAGAACAGAATCAAAGATGGCTTCTTAGTATCAATGTTTTCTTGAATCAGCTCTGTTTGCTGGAGGCAAACTGAGGCTTGGCTTTTAGAGAAACTTCCTGATTCAGCCTTAGAGGCAAAATACTTGTGAGTCTTTTAAGAGACCTTGCTGCCTAATACTTAAATGGAGTTAATGAGCAACAGATGGCAAAGTTTTACTTGGTAATTATATGGACCCTAAAATTCCCAGAGTACCTGGGCTAAAAAGTTAAATTCTATGAAATTAGACTAGGAGCTGAGTGGAGCCATCAATCCATCCTACCAACCTTTAATCCTTAGCCAAGAACCTTGGCAGATTTAAAGTGTGTTCAGAAACAGAAAGAAATAGAAGAATCTGAGTGGAATCAATCACCCTAGCCAAGCAAAGTTTTGTCAGAGACAGAAAAAGTTAAAAATAAATATGCAGTAAAGACAGTTTTTTTTTTTTTAAAAATTTCTAAGTGGTTTGGGATGTGTTGAAAAAATATATATCTATACATAGGCTTAGAGAAAGAAAAGAAAAGGTAGAGAAAGCAGCCCATAAAAAGAAATAGAGCAAAATAAAAATAAAAAATAAGCCACATAAAGATGGAAAATACAAAGAGTGTCTGCATACTGTATGTAATTGTCTTATCTTTAAGCTTCTTGACTGAAAATGACTTAGTAAAAGCTGATAAGAAACAGTTGATTATAAATGCTGTTGGATTAAGTCAACCTATATATTTTGTAAGTAAATTTATTATAAAATTGAAATCCAAAGTTATGCTACTTTGGAGAAGAGGTTTTGTTTTTATATTCACAGAAAATGAGAGGCTGTGGATTTATTTCTGGATAAAGAACATAAGTTTTGATAGAGGAAGACCCCTGAAAAATATCCAATGGAAATGGATGGCCTAGATGATTCAGCATTTCAGAGCACCTCTGTTGAAGTTTCCTGAGCTTTGTATTCAGAACAATTTCAAGGAGACTGGCTGACCCAACCTTACAGACTACTCTACTAAAAACTTGTGCATAATCCTACATTTTTGTTTGTTTGGTTTTTTTTTTTTTGGATTCCGATGAGATTGACAGTGGCCCCATTCAGCAGGAAGTAGCCTAGAGAACAATGCCCACATTCCCAAAACATGTATTATGGATGCTTGTGTTTATTGACAGTGTTGTTTATAAGTTGTTAGAGATAAAGGGGGAAAATGGTATGAGATTTGGAGTTCTTTTTGTTTTAAAAGGAGAAAAGAAGATATGTAGGGGGATTATATTGTTTCATTGTAAATAATTGTCCCTGCCTATGAGTTTAATAAAAAACAGTGATTGGCCCAAGGCAGACAGGAAGTGTGGACAGGGCTACCAGACTAAGAAGACTCTAGGAACAGGCAGAACAGAGCAGAATGCCAGAGAGAAGCCAGAAAATGCAGAGGACAACTATGCTGTTCTGAGAAAAGGTACAGAACAGCATGGCTGAACAGGATAAGAGTCATGGGTTAGATTAAGGGTAAAGAGTTGGAAAGTCATATGCCTGGGCCTTAGGTCGATCAGCCTAAAACTATTGTAAGCATCTGTGTGTCTCTGTGGGTGTGTGGGTCTGCGGGCCTAAACCAGAGGTCAGAAACCTCATACTACAATCATCCTGATTTAGACAGCCGAGTTTGGACTCATGCAGACTCTCTATAAATTCAATATTAGTGAACTCTTTTTATTTTGGGCCAGCTGTCCTCGTGTATATCTCTATTGTGCTCTTGACTCTCCGATTGCTCCTCTAATTGTTTTTATCTACTTTCAAATGAATTCAAGACATTCATCCAAGTTCTGGGTTGTGAGTGTCTGCATATGCCTCCATCAATCTTTTTATGTATGTTCTATGATGGAAATTAGAGTTTATCATCAATATGACTACAGGGGAAGACTAGTTTGGGTACCCTCTTCCACATTGCCATGCGACTTAGTTGGGACCTCCTTATGGGTTTCTGTGGACTTTCTTATCATGGGGATTCTTCCCAAGCCCATTATGGCTCACTCTTTTGTTATATCTCCTTCACAATTTTTCTCCAAATTTGCCTCATTTGAACCGTATTTTCAAACCACTCTTTTCTCTTTTCTATACTCCTTTTCAGTTTACCCAGATATTTTATCCATTTACCCTTCTCGGGGCGATCTATGTGTATTACTTTTAAGGTCCTTCTATCTTCTCTGTGGTTGTAGAATCTAGCCTGCTTTTTCTTTGCTGTGTGTTTACTATCCATTTATAAATGTATATATTCTGTGTTATGAGTTTGGGTTACCTCAATAAGGATAAATTATTTTAGTTATATTCATTTGCTTGTAAATTTTTTGATGTCATTGTTTTTGCACCATATAATAATACTCCATTGTGTAAATATACCACATTTTCTATATTCATTCTTTGGTTGGAGGGCATTTAGTTTATTTCCACATTCTAGCTATTGCAAATAAAGCTGCTATAAACATAGTTGGGTAAAGCCACCTCTCAATATCAAAGACAGACATCATCTCAGTGTAAAGGGTTTGGAAATAATTTACCAATGAAGGGATCTAAGAAATAAACTGGTGTAACTATTCAAATATCTAATAGAAAAAGCCTTGAACCAAAATAAATAAAAAATGGAAAGAAAAATTTATATTCATCACAGAAAAAGTTCATCAAGATGACGTCTCAATTTTGAACAAGTATGCTCCTAATACTAGAGCAACTACATTTGTAAAGAAAACATTACTAAAACTCAAATCTTATCAAACATGATACCCTGATAGTGGGAGATTAAACATCCTCTTCTCACAACAGAATAAATGGAAACTGAACAGACAAATAATTTTTTATTCATTTTAAATGCCTATTACAGATTTCCCTCTCTTCAGCTTATCTTCATCATTCCCAGTTGCTATAGCCCCATACTTTCCTTCAAAAGTGGAAGGTTTCCAAATGGAATAAGCAAAGCATGATATATTCAGTTGAGGCAAGACCAGTCTCCTCTCTCCTGCATCAAGTTTGAGCAAGGCATCCAACTATATGTAGTGGGCTCCTTAAGGCTAGATCATGCAGCAAACACAAACATTGATCTTAAAACCTGGGCTCTTCAAACATTGCAAGCTACATAACTCTGTCTCTTATGAACGGGGCCTAGTCAAGTTTCATGTAGGCTCTACAACTGCTACTCTAAAATTTATAAATTCCTATGAGCTTTGTTTATTTGTGCCTGTAGATTTCCCCATCATGATCTTGACCTTCCTGTGGTCCTATAATCCTGACTTTCTTTGTCTCAATAGGCTGCTTGTGTTTGGCCAGATGCTTTGCTGTGGATCTGCTTTCATCATTTACTGGAAAAATTCCTATGTTAATAGGTTATTCCCCAATCTGGTTACTGGGGCAAGCCTGTTCATGCACCCTCTAATTTCTTGCTAGGAATCTAAACTGGTGTCATCTTTATAGGTTTCTGCAATTTTCCTACTTCCAGTTTTATCTCAACACCCATAATATGTCAATATTTCTATCTCTTTCATTGCTCATGAATGTTGTAATACAGACCGAGAAAGACAGACATGGTTATGCACTTAGTCATAAATGAATTTTAGAAATAAGGCAAAGGATAACCAGGCTACAGTCTACTCACTGATACCTAGCTTCTCAGGGTTTGTGGATTGTAGGCTGGTTAGCATTAGCTTTAAGTCTCAAATGCACTTGAGAGTGAGTAGATACCATGTCTATCTTCCTGGTTGTGTGTTAACCCACTCAGCATGATATTATCCAAAACTACCTATTTACATGCAAATTTAAAGATGTCATTTTTATTGTTAAGTAGCACTCCATTGTTTAAATGTTTCATAATTTTTAAACCCATTCTTTAGCTGAGGTGCATCTAGGCTATTTCCAGGTTTTGGCTATTATGAATAATGCTGCTGTAAACATAATGGAGTTACCTACATTTTGCATTTGTATCTTATTTCTTATATTATCTTTAACATCTGATGTTTCCTTTCTTCATATTTTTTGAGACCTGTCTAAATTATGTATTTTTAGACATGACTATCTGTTCTCATCATTATCTATTTCCGTTTTGTTTTAGTTATAGTTTGTGGATAATGACAAGATTGTGCTTTCAATATGATGAATAGGATCTACCTAAAAATGAAAGAAGGACTGTGATAGCTATCATTTACCTGTGGCATTTATCATGACTAATGGTAAGTGACTATAATGCCTGTCATAATTATTGTACCATATTCTTTATTTCTGGAGTGAATCAGCAACACTTTGGACCATATAAATCATGTTTATCACACAAAGATTTGCTACATATCACCTGTTAGAATACTGTCTTAGAGTATCTATTAATGTTAGAAGACACCACGACCAAGGCAACTCTTGTAAGAAGAACATTTAATTGAAACTGGCTCATGGGTTCAGAGGTTTAGGTCATATTATTATAGAGTGAAGCATGGTAGTAAGCATGCAGACATAGTAATCTAAAGATACAGAAAACTATCTAGATTGATAGCTAGAGGAAAACAGTAAGATCCTGGTCTTATCTTAAGCCTTTTGGCCTCAAATCTAACTTCTAGTGACATAACATTTCTAACAAGGCCATGCCCCTTGATAGACTTTATGGGTCTGTGGGTATCATTTTAATTAAAATCACCACAAAGTCTAAACTTTTTTGGGAGAAACTTGTCTTCTACCAGAAGAATATTGGGGCTTCTCAGACTGTAAGACCTAAGCCTGCTTTCTTTTAATATCTGGGACAAAAAGTCTCCAAGGTGGGTTAACTAGAAGAATCTGGATACTTCCACATCACAGTGTGGAACACAATGAAATACAAGAAGATATACAAATAGGACTCACAAAACAAGGCACAAGAATTAGCTCTCTTTACATCAGTTACAATAGTAAATTTTAGTGTTCCAAAACTTACAATTGAAAAACTGTGGTTTTAAAACTATAAACATGAAAGTGCTGATACTTTTTAAAAGGCATTCTGTCTAGTCTAGAAAAGGGCTTAGTTAAAAGAGTCTTGCCTCCAAACCTGACCTCTGATGAAGTCTATTTTGTGACCCTTATAGAACCCCATGGTAAAAGGAATAAAAATAATCTTGTCTTTTTTTCCTCTGACCACCACAAAATATTAATAGAAAAAACCTCTATTACTAACAAAAATATTTCCTCAGAAGAAAAGACATGTGTTAACTATCTGTCAGAGAAAAGATTAAAATGTAAGTCATAAATACTGTTATCTGAAAAATTCATTCACAGCTGTTTTTAAAAATAAGATAAGTATGACTTAAAAATTATCACAAAATTATAGTTATTTCAATGTACATATCTAATGTTTCTTAAGTATTAATGCCAAAAATCTGGGCACTAAATAATAAAGTCAAAATATATATAGATCTGAGAAAGTGAGAGTGAGCAAGTTTCTGAGTGAGTGAGAACATTAAGTTAGAATAGAGCCAGTGTAATGAAAGGGAGAAATTTAAAGAAAAGAGGTAGACCAGAAGGAGGTAATTTAAAAGAGATAAGGTAGGTAATAATAGTCTCTTGTGTCTCTTGGTCTACTTGTCCTCTGTTTCTTGCCCACTCTCCCTTGAAATTGTTTAATCACTTTCTTTTTTGTTCTTTATTTCTCTCTCTCCTGCCATGATCCAGCTTATTTGGCTGACCAGCTTAGTTAATAGTCCTTTTTCTGGACTATTCTAGATGACTAGATTTATATTCTTTCTTACATGGAGAGTAAAATCTTCACCTTATCCATATCCTGGAACACTCATGTTCTAATTTTAATATGCCTGGTGCCTCTAAAAGGGAAGGATGTATCAACCCCTTCCAAGAAGCCTGTCATCTCTTAACTGAACTGAAAGTTTCTGAGTTGACCCTCCTAAGTTATTTATGGATCATTTTTACTGCTTTTCTGATTCCACATTATTTGATTCCAAATCTTAGAAACTGTCTCTTCAGCCAATTCTTCTCCCACCTATAACCATTTGTTTTCTTTTTGCCTACATTGTAAGTGTCCTTTCCATCTCTCTGTCTCTTTAGTCAGCTATCTCCTTAAAAGAACCTGTCACACATCACTTGTTCTCCCTGGCTCCTTATACCTGCCAAAATACCTGCCCTCTCTCTCTATTGGACCTTTACTTGTTCTCCCAAAGAATTTTTTAGTCTATATCTTCAATTATTTTCTTCTTTACCTTATGTAACTCCTTCTTACCCCCAGAGTTACCTGCCTTTTCTCTGCTATGCTACTACAAAAGACACACTGTTGTGTCATATAGTTTATTTTGCTCCATTAGGTCACTATCACATAAAAACAGAAGCCTATCTTTTGTTATTTTAGACATTTCTCTTTGAAAATTTCCTCAATAAAATTGGAGATTATGTGAATTAAAATCCGTGTCACCAAGACACTTCCCCTTCTCTATCTGTCAGCTTCTCAATTCCCAGGTGTTCTCATGAACTGATGTTCCCTTCCCTCCTCTGTAATAATCCTGCCTGTTCTGTAGTTCCCCTCCCCCTGGTCTCTATGATGTTAGATCTCTATCTCTAGTATAATTTTTTTTTTTGCTCAAACTTTGATACCTCATCAAACTTAGAAATTTCATCAAAGTTCGGTTGTGTTATAAATGCATTGGCTTTATTACAGCTTGATGGTGACTTGATCTTCAAATTTGTTTTTGTGCTGACAACTTCTTCTGCTTCACAAAAGATGAATAAATCTCTTATATTTTAACTTATCTGCTCTTCACTTCTTCATGTCTCTTATTTCTAAGATTGTTGTTCTTTTCACTGAAAATTTTTTAACTATGAAGTTTCTATTTGATGAAATCATTTAAGACTATTGTGTAATTCTTTAGCTCATAATTGTAAGTTTATTGGGTATGATTTAAATCTATAAAAAACCTTTACCAAATAGTACCTAGAACAAATAATAAAAGGTGGATAATTAAAAATATATATGTATATGTGACCATAACTTTCTACAACACATTAATTATGTGACTTAACTTTTGATAAAAATCAGACCTTCTATATCACACTGTATAACTTGGATTTAATCCCTATTTAAGAATATAAATGTTTTTTTAAACAACAACGATATGGCCTTCCTAAATCTTGGCTGATGATCTCATGGGGTAAAACAGTCATATAGTTGGTAGCCTTCCTTACTAAGGTTAAGAAGAATATATGGCATATAACTTTACTAAAATTTTGGTTAAGATGACTACATGATATAAACCAACTAAAGCAGTAGTTATAAAACTTATTAGTTCTATTTATTGCTTTCCCTAAGATTGTATCTCTATTTTTAGATTTAAGATGCAACAGTGGGTCTTATGAATATTTTGAATTTTTATAGTGTCATAAATTCCCATTTTGTAAAGATATACTCTGGCTAACAAAAAATATTTAAACTACTTTGGTCTCTTGGTAAATGTATGCATGAAATAAAGAAAAGTTTTAAACTTGTACAAATTGTTAGGGTCTAAGGAAATAATTTCTGGCATGTAAATGATAGTTGTAAAAGCATGAGTATTTGAACACTTAGGTTGTGAGGGTCTAAGGAAATGATTTGAAGTCTATAAAAGCATGTAAAAATGAGAAATATTTGATATTTCTTATTCTATTTTTCTGCAATTGTTATACTAAGATTTTTAAGATTCAGAGTTTTAACATCAACATGTTTACACTTTTTATGTTTTGAGAATTTCAATACAAATAGTAAACATTGACATAACTGATATGTCTAAAACCTCATTCTCTTTTGTAAATACAAAAAATTATGTAAGCTTCAGGGAGATAGGACTTGGCTCCCACTGATACAAGTTGAACAGATGTATCAATACTTTTGTCAATCAAAGGCTGAAACATATCCACCTATTGTTGATTCTTGGGCATGTGATCTCCCTCTCTCCTTGCCTTTCTTCTCTATTCTCTCTCTCTCTCTCTTCACTCTCTCTCTCCCTTTATATTCCTCTCTCTGTCTGTCTGTCTCTCTGCTACCCTTAGTCTTCATACTACTTCCACACCCCAGCTACCTTGACCACAGGTCTGGAAATTTCCTATATACACCCAAGATAAACAATCCCTCAGGTTCTTCCTTACGTTTACTTTCTCTTTTTCTTGTCTGTATGTCCTCCAATTCTTTTACCATAAAATTAATACTGCAAACTGCTCCAAATATAAACCAGACAAGTCTGGACTTACTAATATCTGATGTAAAGTAGATGCTTATAATGGAATATCCTACATCCCTAAGTCTCTTGCTTGAACCAGAATTTTCAGACTACTCCAAAGTGGTCTTTACTTTTCTAGTCCAAGGTTATTCCTCAAAACCTGGAAATCAAGACAAATAGATGTTTCCCAGCCTATCTTTTTCTCCTTCTTTCCAACCTTTACCAGAATTCTCGCATCCCCATGTCTGAACAAAGTAACATTTAATCTAATAAAAAGTTAAAGACAAGATTACACACAGTCACTTAGTATCAACAAAATGCTGGAATGTCAGGTCCCAAAAAATGTAGACAAATGACTCACTCTGGTACCAATTTGATAACAGATATTTATTCTACAATCACATCCAGTCATACACTTGTACAATGACAGAAACATAAGCAACAGCATTTACATGAGATTTAAAAATTTTAGAACTTATTCCCATGGGAATAGCTCTGGAGGGTAACCAGCCATTTTCTCTTTGAATATTCTATCAAAAGTTTCAGCTTGGGCTACTGTAAAGTGATTCTTCCAGTCCCCAACTTTGCCTGTAAAAATGAAGTAGACACATAGATAGGTTAATAATGGTCTTAATATCACTCACTTCTTATTTCACAAGGTCTTACCATATGTGTGATGAGGACCACAAATCTAATAAGTTGAAGTACTTGTGACTCCCTGGTGAACCCTTCAGATGACTTAACATCATGTGCACACATAATTTCTATCTTTTGATAATCATACCCTTTCTTTTTCCTCTAAAGTATCAGGTACACAATTTAACAGTAGCAACACTGGTTCTTCCTTTTCATATGTCCAGACTATTTCTGCCTCTCAACACACCTGTTTGGATTGAACAATCTAACCCAACTGTGTTTCTCAGCTTAATGATAAAAACACATTTAAAAAAATGTTCTACTTTTTAGTGTTCAGTTATAGATGTTTCTCACAATATGCAGGAACCTTTAAAATATGTTTAAATATTTTTTGCTATATGTGTGTATGTACATGTGTACATAGGTGGATGCAGAGGGTGGAGGTATCACATTTCTTAGGGCAGCAGATACATACAGTTGTAAGCTGTATTCTTGACATCTTGATCTTTCAAGCAGTTTTAGGAGATCTAACTTTTTCTAGATGAGATAATTCCAGAAGTTCTGTTTTTATTTAGCCATCATGTTTGTTGATTAATGAAATATATATACATTACATATATTTAATTTTCTTATATTGTCACATGGTCCCTTTTATTCATATACTGGTTCTCATCAATTCATTTTCATAGTTCTTTAGTGTTAGATTTTGAGACGTTATATTTTCCAATTTTCCCACTCTATTGTGTGTTTCTTCAATGTGGAGGGCTGCTGTATTGCATATAATTACATCTTGCATGTTTGTTTTCTTATTTATACCACTGTAATCAGCTCTTCTGATAGTCTCTCCATTTAGAACCCTGTAGCCTCAAACCTTTTTGTGCTTTACTTCATAGACTTTGCATTTTGATATGTGCCATGAACTGTCCTTTTGTTGACATGCATGCAATATGCATTAATATATTTGAAATGTAAAATGTTTTTATATTGGCAAATACTTCTTTATGTTCAAGCATGTCATGGAGAACACACTCAGTATGAGATTGTTAAATGAACTCACAAATAAATTAGGAAGGTTTTTAATTTTATAATAATAAAAATTAGTTGTTATATTATCCAGCATGACAACATGGCATAATGTATTTTTGAAGCTAAACGATTAATAATAGAACTTACTTTTTTTCTTATAACATTGTTTTCTTCATGTATCATGTTAGTTAATTTAAATTCTCAATTGGGATATGTTATTGAAATATAAGAAATTTAGAAGTATAATTTTTATATGATATTCAAATAACATACAGTTAATAGTTATTAATGTAATAGTACAATCTGTGAAGGGTGAAGCCAGTCATCAATGATTACTTAAAGCTTTGTTATCCTGATTATTTAATCTAGTTTTATTTTTTTATAGCATGCCTGCCTCCTGGTAAGTCATACTACATGTTTCACTGCTGAGCATTCTCAGAAAATTCAAGAGGGCTGTGCACTGGAACAAATCAATCTAAATGAGAGAACCATTTCTTTCTAGGTATGCACAGGAAATTCTAAGTCCAGCTATGTTATAATCCTGTGCAGTTTATAAGCATACATTTTTCTTCATTACTTTTTTCTAAGATCTCCTAAACTCTGGGAAGTCATGTGATATGACAACTCTAACAAGTGATGGATTAACCATATTGGAAAGGAACTCCATCTTAGTTCTAGGGGCTCTAGGTCTCATACCAGGGTTTTTTTTCATTCCAGGCTTTTCCTTTACATCTGCACATGGTGTTCTTTCTTGTTGTTCTCAGGTCAGTTACTAATATTAAAGTCTATCAAGGACACAAGTAAAAATGACAAATAGTTTAAGCACCTTATCTAGGAAACAACCACTGTAAAGTAATGAGGCCTAGGACTTCTGAATTTGACAGAATTTATTTCTCCCCGCATGTCTTGATTGTGAAACTGTCTTTACAAAAGTCATCTTACCTAAACTGTGACTTAATTAGGATGAACATTCTAGTCTAAATTTCTTACATTGTTGAATATATAAAATTATAATGACTACAATTATATGTAAAAAATTACTGCTTGAGGATTAAGACCTGATTTTTCAATTCTAGCTGTATGATTGTGTCTTCCATGTGAAATTAAAAAGTAGCTCTCCAGATATGACAAAAGAGATGGAGAATGCAAGTTAAGGTAAAAAGAGATGAAGGGCCGAGTCAAGGAAACCCTGTAAGCTTCTACCCAAAGAATCAAGTTGTAAAAGTCCAGTAAGCTATGAGACATGTGGCAATACAACGAACTAATAAAATTGGTTAAATAAAGTTGTAAGTTCTAGTTGGTAATGAACCTGGGCCATAGGCCAGTTTGTAATTAATATGTGCCTTTATGTCTGGCCCAAGTAGCTAGCCAGGGCAGTACCTTCTGACAACATATCTTCATAAATATAAACACCAATTTATTTCATAAATTCATAATGACCATTGATGAAACTCCACATAAAGTTTGCTTTTACTAGGCAAGTCTAGCCACTTGGACTAAAACTGTTCTTCCCTTTATGGCCAACTGTATTCTATAAATATTGGACAAGCAGATCACACACAAAAAAAATTGGTGACCTCTGTCTTGACAACTCATGCCAGTTTTTTGAGGTTCCTGTTTTACAGAAAAATTTGCACCTCGTGGAGGGAAGCATCTGATAAAATTTTCCAATAAAATGTGAAGTAGTCTTTCCAATTTTCTGATTTATTGGAAAGTATAACAGATATACTAAGTCTATAGGCCAAAGACAAATAAGCAAGGATTGCAGAGGAAATTAGTCTGACTGTCCAGAAAGGCAGACATCTGTGTTAGTAGGTAATATTTTATCTTTCTAATGTCATCCGAGGATATAAAGATTAAATAATAAGAGTTATAATTTTCCTTAGTCATGATAGAAAGTAAATTAGATATAAAATGTTGAAATCACCAAAAGAATCTAGATGATAGATTATTTTCCCCTAATGCGTTAAAGAAAAATGGACTGAACATTGCAAATGTAAATTTATCTTGATAACTATGCTTTTATATATAGCTTTACTTGGTTAAAGTTAAAACCCTTTATTTTATTTAGACACCTGTGATAATGTTTTGGAATATTGATTTAAATTGTAACACATTGGTTTAAGATATAAAATATTTGTTTAACGATTGTGCTGCTTTCCTTATGTTGTATTTATTTAAGTCTGGAAATCTGTGATATTTTGCCTGTGTAAAACACTGGATTGGTTAAATAAAAATACAAAAGTCTATTAGCCAGGGAGAAGAAAGGAGAGGTGGGGCTGGCATTGCAAAGAGAATAAATCAGATGAAATATTCAGAGATAAAAAAAGGAAAGTGAGAAAAGAAGCAGAAGGTGATATCCGAGCCAGCCACTAGCCATACATTCAATCATGGAATAAGAAGGAAAGAAAAATACATAAAATTAAAAAAATGTAAAAACACAGAGACAAAGTATAGATAAAGAGAAATAGGTTATTTAAGCTAGAAAACCTGGCTAGACAAAAGTCAAGCTACAGCTGAGTGTAAGTAAGAATTAAGTATCTATGTATTTAATTGGAAGCTGTCTTGTGGGTTGCAAGAAAGTTAAAAAAATCCAACTACAGATATGTTTTTGTTGATATGTATTGTACTTTTTTTAGAGTTTGTTCTGAGATACAATCTTATAAAGTCTCATTGAACTATGTCTACTGTGTTATTTTTCATTGAGCTTATTGGATATGTCCATCCATCATAGAAAGTGCTCTGCCAGAACAATGACCTTTTCCATGTACCTGAAGCCCACAACATTACCAGAAAAATTTCTCCACATGCTCTTAAAACCTTTGAATTATAGAATTTCTTCACCTTTTCTCATGAGACTCATGAAATTAGTAATTTTATCTTCTGGGATAAGTGTATAATTGGCCATGTTATTTTCTTTCATGGTTTGGAAGGAGCTGTACTTGAGGACTAGGTCCACCACTTCTGGTTCTAATTTCTTTGCAAGGAAGTCACAGATCTTCTCTATGGTTCCCCTTGTGTCCTAAAAGAAGACATAAAAATAGCACAGTAAATATAAAACTCTGAGTATATAGTTATGAGAAGAAAATGGTAGATGGAGGATGAAATAAGAGAAACAAACAAACAAAAATTGGCACCATTAAATGAGAATGTATGAATGGCATTTTGATGTGGCCTGTATCTCTATGCTGTGAATGCGCTTTATTGCCATTTGTTAGTAAAGAGGCTGTTTGGGCCTTTGGCCAGGCAGCTTAGAGGCAGGTGATAAATCAAAGCAGAGAAAAAGGAGTAAGGATTTGACAAAACACTCCAGGTGTCACTCAGAAGGCAAGGTGTAATGGATCACAAGTAAAGTCATGGGGTCATGTTGCAATACATAAATAAACAACAATGGCTTGAGGTATGTTGTAAGAGCTAGTTGGTTAAAAAGCCTGAGCTATATGCTAAAAAGTTTGCAATTTAATATATGGCTTTTTGTAATTATTTAGGCTCAAGTTGCTTAAGGACTGCAGGTCCAGAACTCAATGCCAGGCTGGGTCAGAAACTTCTGGCTACAAATGGCACTTAATGTGGAGGAATAAAACAGTTTTAAAAAGTTTTAAATGTATAGAAACATAGCCACATCAGGAATCATACTTAGCATTCTCATGACAGCAACACTGCAGAGACTCCTAGCTGCTGCTCTGTGATGTGGCCAGCCACCAGACACCATGAGCTAAGCACCATAGCTGATTTTCCATGTCTCTCTCATGGGCCTTGGTAAAAAGGGGCTCCTACCACTCACGGTTTGTTGGTTTTGGGAGTATAGCTCTTGGCTTCAAAACATAGTTCCATGATACTTAATACTGCTTCCTCAAATTGGGAAGATAATTATTACTCAGTTGATATCTTTGCCACAGCGAAAAGCTAATTAGGGTAGAGCCTGAAACAAAGCTTCCTAGTTATAAAGTTTAGCAACTTAAGAACTTTCTTGGCTAAAGAAATGATCAAAGATATGAAATAAAACAGACTAAGATGGAGAAAACCTCTAAAGTGTTTACAAAAAAAATTTGTAGGCTTGGGATAAAAAAAAAATAAAGTATTTTTTTTAAAGAAACAGAATCCTAAACATATAATAAACCACTTAAAGATGAAAATACACATAGATCCTGGATTATATATATTATTGTGGTTTTTAAAAAATGTTTTTAATTATTAATTAGGTAACTACAGAAAGACATTTTTTTGTAAAGGCTGCCATGTTAAAACAAAATATACTTTGAAAGTAGCTTGACTTTGAAAGTTTGGTCTAAGGATATGTTGCTTTGGTAAAGAGGTTCTGCTTTTGTTTTTACAGAAGTAGAGATTCTGTAGATTGCTTACAGACTAACATGATTTGATAGACCAAAAACCCCTGAAGGTAACTGGCTGAGATTATGCAGGCTTATAGACTGCTACAGGTAGATTTTACCATAATTCTAAATTTTCTCAGGACCACTATAAGACTGTCAGTGCCCCAAATCAGAAGGAAGTTGAAAAGCCATGCTGAAATTCCAAAAATATGGTTTATAAATGGTTCTTTTCATTATAAATGGTTAATGACTTTACATTGGTATGAATTTTCTTTAATGATAAAATTTAAGGTTAATTTTGCTATATGTAGGTGGACTTCTACTTTTGTTTAATATATGATATTAATGCAATTTATTTAAAATTGTTATGTATAAGCAAATGAAGATTAATTCTCAATCACCTATAATAATCAAGTGTATAGTCATGTCATTTAAGTCTTTAGATATACACAGATTAATTCCAATTAGATAAGAAATCTTCCAACACTTTGATGACCTACAGAATATGGCATAAAAATGTTTTAAGATCTTTGTCACTTCCTGATGGTGAGACATATCTGTTCCTAGCAGCACTGATGTACTTCAGAAGAATCATGAACATTGGAGAAATTCCATATGGAGTTTATTCATGTGGAAATGTTTGGTCACTGATCATGATATTGTTTTAGTATTGGTTGCATGACAGTATGCTGTATAAAATGGATTTGTAGGACCATAGGAAAATGATCACTGAAATTTGGGAAAACAAGCCAACATGGTCTTTAGGGATTCTGCTTCACAGAGGTTGCCAGATATTTTTCAGGACACAGGAAAAAGTGACTGATCAACTATGCCAGAATGGGTGGAGCAGTTCTTCCAATTTCTGGCTTCATTAAAATGTCTGCCAGAGAGTCTAAGACTTTAGGCTAAAGATGGATGCCTGACATTACAACAAAATTTTGGGTGACTGTTCAGGAAACCAGATGTCTCTATCATTTCTAAAATTTTAAAAGTTGCTTAAAGTGCCTTTTCTTTCTCAGGTAATAAGTGCTTTTTTTCCTCAGGTAATAATATACCCTTCTTGTGTCTTTGACAAAATCAAAGCTTGACAGTAATAATTATAGCTTTATTTAGTTATAATAAAAGGCTAATTAAATATAAAGCTTTAGCCTTTACAAATATAGGGTAGATAGTAAAATATTTTTTAAATTTTGCTAAATAAAAATAAACTGTATATTATAACTGTAATTCTTGATTGATAGAAAATGGTTTGTTATATGTAATTTTGCTATGTTGAAATTGAAAGCTTACTTTTTGATTAGACAGAAAAAATGTGATGCAAGATGTCTTTCTATATGCTGTGAATGCACTTATTACCATTTGTTGTTTTGGCCTATGGCAAGGCAACTTAGAGCCAGGTAAGAATTCTAAGCAGTGATAAATGACAAAATTGATAGAGCCAAAAATATACTGTAGGCTGTTTCCCAGAAGGCAAAATGTAATGCAACACAATTAAAGCCATGGAGTCACATGGCAATATTTAAGTTAATAAGAATGGGTTGCAATAAGTTTTAAGAGCTTTCAGCCAATGAGCCTGAGCCAGAGGACAAGTAGTTTGTAATTGATATAAGCCTTTTTGTGATAATTTGGAACTAGGGTGCTGCAGGACTCCAGGTCCAAGCTTTCATATTTCATAATCTGTCCCCATACTTTTCTTTGTGGAGCTGCCTCATGGGCCAGAAAAGGCTCATTACATATGACACTTAATTCAGCTCAAGGGTCCATAAATTTCTGGGATCCTCAGATTGTTATGGCCAAAGAAAGAGATAGGATCACTGTAGATCTTTATTTCTCCCAATGTTTCTCCAAGTCCAATCATCCAGTCTCACTCCTCATTATGCATTAGTGCACCTACTGCAGGGTTGCCCCCTCACTACCTCTATCAGCAGTAGATCACACATCTTACATCCCCATTTTTTCAATATTATCATTTTCCCAGTCCTCAATTCGAGAAAACTCTCCATGAGAAATTACAGACCATGATGATTAGGGAAGCAGATAGCCTAGATGTGTTTTTTTAACCTTTTCCTCTATTACTCCAAGTCCAAACTCTCACATCATGTCCAAGGAAAATATCACATCATGTTCCTTATCAAGTATTCTTATTTGGATTTTTTTCTTACATTCTTGTCTCAAACCCAGGAGGCTAACTGGGCAAATAATGGCAGAACACCCTGTTTTTCTACCTCTTGTAAAGTTTCTCTACTAATGCAAGACCTTACGTATTTCTAAGTCTCAGGTTTACAAACTCAGGAAAACATTTTACCTGATACTCAATACATTTACCACAGGTACTGGAATGCCTCTACATTCTCCAATGAGCCAGAGAGAAAACATAAGCCAAGGGGGAAAAACTGCCTTTGATAAAGACAAAATTTTATATCAGCACTTATAATTACAAGTTTTTAACTCAATATACCTAAGACATTGTAAAACACAATCAAAAACAGCCAGATCCATTTGCCTCTACTAGAAGCCAGACACAATCACTATAGCTTCTAAATAGTCTAACATAGCTGAGTCAGAGAAAAAGTACTTAAAATAGCTTATATGAGTGATATATATGTGTGTATTATGTGTGTGTGTATCCCTCATAGAAACCTATAAAATCTCAAACAATCAATTGAATAAATTATCTCTCTCCCTGGAAGTGGTACAATAGTCAATGTAGAGACCCTAAACTTAAGGAGATCTACATATGGAGATTTTAGTATTTGAAACAAGTATCTCTGTAGTAAACTTCAACAATTACAAAAGACAGAAGAGAGACTCTTAGAGATTAACGATACAACATATGAAATAAATACATTGGTCAAAAAAAGTGTTAAATTAAAAAATACTGATAAAAATACCCATAAATGATGTCATCATGAAAAAAATCTATGAATAACTAGACAGAGGAGGAAGAAGAAACTGTGGTCAGAGGCACAGAAAATCCTTTCAAGAGAAGCATAGGAAAAAAATCTTAACATAAGGAAGGAGATGCCTATAAATGTTCATGAAGCACACAGAATACTGCATAAATTGGATCAGTAAAGTAAGTTTATGAGCACATAATAATCAAACACTAAATGTAAAGGAAAAGTTATGAAAGGATGAGCCAGGGCTGAGAGAAAAGAATAAATTATGAAAGAGGAAGAGGAAGGGATTGTGAAAGAAAATGCATAAAGAGACAGATAAAATTAAGAGCTATTTGATAGAGTATGAAAACTTACTATATAGAAACTTTTAAACATCAATGTATATATCATGTGTTGAAATGAAAAGACCAAAATAATAATGAATAAGAGTGTCTTAACTAGCCATCCATTGGCACCAAAAATATTCATGTACTGGTATTAGGTTATTTCTAATCAAGTTGATGGCCAAAACCCCATAGGAATTCCCAAACAACCTAGACTATTGTTAAGAATTTGGACTATTATCCACAAAGTGACAATAAGGCCACATTAGTAAAGACAACACCTACACAAATTCTAAAACATGGAAATGTAAAGATGATATATACAAAGAACTTTCCCCTATTATCTCGTATCTTTAGTACAAGAATATACTCTAATGCTACCAAACTAATAAAATACACCAATCTAGAAACAAATCTTTTTATCTACATTGGTGTACAACTTGCAAGATATGCTAAATCATTACTGCCAAAAAATTCATAACCAAGAAATAACTGATTTTGTGTTAAGTCTCAATGCATAAAATATAACCAAGACTCTATACTGCTTAAGTGATGAATAACCTTATACTAGATAGCCCACAGAGCTAGATTAAAACTAAATAATACTGGACTTTTAGGTCTGGGAGTTCTCAAAGAAAGAAGCTATAGATCTGCACCATATCTTTTGGTATGGACTTGCAGAAAGCAAGCATCAGCAGTTAAGGGCCTATTGTCCTGGTTCTTTCAGCACTTATATTGTGATCAATTACAAGATGGGGAAATGGGAGAGAGAAAGGCAATAATGTCCTATGTGTTGAGGAGAGAGGTGAATCTTAGAGGGAAATGGTTGTGAGAATTGTGCTGATGTAGATGGCTTGTCTATGGTGATGTCTGTGCATGGTCTGTGGTGGCCAATGTTGTTGGCTGTGGCCTGACAGAGGGACAAAGATCTTTGTTAGGGTATCTGGTTCCTGTCTCCCCATGAATCCTTTGGGTGCCTCAATATGGGCTTCAAAATGGGTCTGTGATTCCCCCTCCTACTGAAGGGGGAATCTTTCTTAAGATGCCTAGGGTCATGGCTGCCAACTGTGGATATTATGTCATTTGGAGCCTTGCTTCCACATGTGATATGCCATTTTTTGACTCCAAAATCCAGCTAGAGCCAACATGACAACTGGGCCTATGTTGCTCCCAAAGACCATGTCTGGCTCGATGGTCTTTCTGGAGCTGCAGTCTGGGTTGCAGCCTTGTCTTTGCCCTGTATTACCACCAAAGACCAATGATATGGGCTGCCTTCTCTGTCTATATTGGTACCTAGGCTTATAAAAGTGACAAGTGCTCTCATCGGGAGTCGTCTCACCATGCATTCTTAAGCTGTGGCCATTACCATACAGTTATACCCAAGATTCTGCTCCAATGAAAGTCTGCATGTCTTTCTAAGGTATATTTTGCCATTTAAGGATTTCTTGAGATCTGTATTGTAACTGGAGCCATGTTGTTATTTGAGGGACATTGTTCCACTGGGTCTAGGCTGATCTGAATGACTTGTCCAGCGAATCAGGGCCATGTTGGTATTCAGGACTGGTGTGTTATGAACCATCTCTTGGTTTTGTAGTTTAACCATAGCCAGGGTCTATGATGATATTTTCATCTTAGTCTGTGTTGTCACAAAGAAATGTATATACATCAGAGTTCTGGGTTGCCATCTAGGCTATGATATTGTAAGAGCACTGTGCTTCTATCAGGGACACATAGATATATGTGGACTGCACTGCCACACAGGACCCTGGTGTCATCCAGGATTTTGCTGCATAAGGACTATGCTTATGTCAATGACCCTGCTGTAGCTGTACCCTGTGTTGAAGTTAATGTCTCCTGTTACCACTGAAGGCTGTGAAAATTATTTGGTACATATTTGACCCTACCCCTTACTAGATTCAACACTTGAGGGACTCAATCCTGTAGCTTGCCTGGGCATCTTAGCAGAGATGTTCCTGCAGATATTGTATAATTGAGCCATCCATGAAGGCTGGGGAATCTCATTATCTGTCACAATGTGATATGGGGTGTGATGGAGATGCCTACCTAACACATCATCCCGTGTCACCTACTTTAGGTGTGGCAAAAGCTGGTCCTGAGTCATGAAAGTGTGATATCTGATCCTGCTCCTCACTCCATCCAGGTCCATCACCTCACCCAATAACCTCATAGGAGCTGATAATCTTCATTGGAGTGTAAGTTATCCACCTTGAGAAAATATATTCGATACCTGGCCCAATTCCTCATATGCCATAAGGTAGAGTGCACAGGGGAGAAAATGGTTACTTTTCTGCCATTACTCACAACCTGTGGAACGTGGAGGAGTGGCTATGAGGTCTAAGTGGCTAAGAGTGTAAGAGTGTGCCATGCACCTCACTCAGGAAGCACTGTAGAGCTGATCATGTCAAAGGGTTTCAGGTGAACTGGCACTGAGAGTGTAAGAGCAGGTAATCTGACACAACCTAGTCACCTGTCCTTTGGCAGCTTAGGTGATAGAAAGATGCCCTTCCCATCTATCCCCTTGCTACATGTGGTAGGCAGGAAAAATGTCTTTAGGGTCACAAGAATGGGAAAGATAATTCTGCCCCTAATCACTAATGCAGACTCTGTTAGCAGAGATGGAGGTAAGATAATTATTAAGGCCTAGGAGCAGGAGAGCTTACTCTCTGCTTCCTCATACATTCCTTATAGCAATTGAGGAATCTTGCATATTGCCTGGACAAAATGGTAGATGAAGCCCTGGTGTTGTGAATATGAATGAGCTGGGTTTAAGGGAGTGAGAGCAGGGATTTCTTCTCTTTGATATATGCTGCATTGGGTCAAGTATCCAGATAGTACTAGAGAATTCACACAATTTGTCATGATGAAGGAAAGCAGCCTGGGTCACCAACCCTGATATGTGTGTGTATGTGTGTGTGTGTCTTTATTTTTTTGGGGGGGAGAAGTTTTGTTTCATCCCTTCAATTTAGTTTTATTTTGTGTGTATGACTTAAGAGCAGAGGGAAGATGTGAGGGGATAAGAGAGTAGGATCACAATGAGTTATGTAAAATCCACCCAAAATCATAACACTGCTTTAAAATTAGTGATTAAGTGACTCTTAATGATATCCTACTATATGCATAAAAATGGCTTATATAGACACCATTAGAAAATCTTCCCCCATGGAAGAGATTGGGACAGATATACTTAACCACATGCAGATAATATGCAGCCTTACACCTTGGAACAACACAATCTAAATGTGATGTCTCCATCATAATCATCCCACCAAGCATTCAGGGAACCTTTCACAATAAAATTTGAAAATAATGTAGATGAAATAGAAAATTGATATTAACAAGAAAACATAGTTGTCTAAAACAAAGTGAGCAGCGTTTGTACGAACTCACAGAGACTGAAACAGCATGCACAGAGTTTGTATGGGTCTGCACCAGTACACTATTTCTTTATTATGGTTTTCATTTTAGGTTTTCACATGGAAAAACAGTGATTTCTGATTCCTGTGCTTTCAAATAGGCTCTTTGCTTTTCTGGTTTGCTTGTGCAATATTGAATGATAGTTTTTGTTTTACTTCATGTCTTAGTTAAAGTTTCATTTTTTTTTTTGTCAAAAAACACCATGACAAAAGCAAGTTTGTGAGGAAAACTTTTATTTAGCTTCATATCCCTCATTATTAATTGGCGGTGTGTTATCAAATAACAAATCAAATAACACACCGCCAATTATCAATGAGGGATGTGAAGGTCAATTTCAAACTGTGCAGGAATTTGTAGAAAGGAGCTGATGGCAAATCTATAAATGTGTGCTGCTTACTGGCTTCTTAATCATGGCTTGTTCAGCCTTCTCTCTTATAAAACCCAGGAAATCGAAGCAGATAGGGTACCATCCACAATGGAGTGGGCTCTCCCTCATCAATTACTATTTAAGAAAATGCCTTAGAGGTTTGACTACAGCCAGAATAATGGAAACATTTTCTTAATAGATATTCACTTCTCTCAGATGACACATGTCTGTGATAAGTTGACAGGAACTAACTAGCACAACATTTTATATTGCATTTTATTATATTTTCTCATCTTGATTGAGTGTGTTTTATTGTCTTATGGGTATTTGATTTTATGAGAAGAACTTAGAAGTTTGGTGGGTAAAATATAATAAACAATGTAGAAACAAAATTAAATAAAAAAATAATTACAACTATCAGAAACATTCTTCAACACCAGCTTCTACTTCTGTGAGGTAAACAGTGGCTGAAATATAGTTTTTTTCTAGTCCTTAACTGTGTTGAGCTTATGACAATGATTCTTACCTTTTTCATGTCTTCATAGCTCAGTAGGAGGAAGTTGTCAGATTCTCTCATAGACAACCAGCCACGGATATGTTCAAACCATGATCCATAGAAGACTTTGTGTGAAAAAGAGGAAAGTGTCAATTATAAAACATAAAATTGTAGTCTGTGGGATATTCTTCAATTATCTGAAAATGGTAGACATCTTTACTAAAAAAATTAAATTTGTCTGCATTTATAGCATTCAGAATGATGTTTGACAGACACAAAAATAGAGAACTGAGAAAAATCAAATTATTAACAAACTCAATACCTAATAAACTTACCAATGATGCCATTAGAAAACATCCTTCTGTAAGGTTTCAAAGACAGGAACAATTGTGGGACATAAATTACAATAATATGGAAATCTAAAAATTATTTCTTTAAATGAGCTTCTAATTTTTAATTAACACAGTGTCTCAAGATTCATTTTTTATATTATCAAAATCATTCACGTGATAGCTAAGTCTTGATACTAACTAGCTCTTTTTTTCTCTCTTTTAAAATTAAAATTTTGTTAATATACCCACCACTATTTCCCCACCTTCTCCTCTTCCCAGTCAACCCTCATCTCTCCCCATTCTGTCTGCTCATTCATTCCTAAGAGAAGGTAAGGACTTTGAGTATAAGTCAATGTAGCTTGGTATATCCAGTTGAGGTAGGTCCAAATCCCTCCACCAAGTAAAAAGCCTGAGCAACATGTACCTCTGTAGGGAATGGTCTCCAATAAGCCAGCTCATGAACCAGGAATAAATTCTGGCCCCATTGCCAAATGTCCTCAAAGCTGCCCATGTTGTTCAACTATCATCCGCAGTCATAGGGCTTCGTTCAGTCCCATTTTGGTTCCCTGGCTGTCATTTCAGAGTTAATGAGGTCCCAATAGTCAGCTGTATTTGTTAGTTTTCTCATTAAGATCATGACCCCATATAATCTCTCATCTCTCTCTTCAGCTGTACTGGAATCTTGTTCCAGTACTTAGCTATGGATTTCTGCATTTGCTCACAGTACCTGCTAGATGAAGGTTCTATAATGAGAATTAGGGTGCTCATCAATTTGATTATAGAGGAAGGCCAGTTTAGGCAAACTCTCCGCTATTGCTTGTATTTTTAACTAAGAATATCCTTGTAAGATTTTAGGTATTTCTCTAACAACATGGCCTTTCTAACCCAACAATCACTGCCTCTATAAAGGCACCTATTTTATTCTCATTCTCCAACTCAATCATTCAATTTCTTTATCTTCTCTTCCCACCTCCCCTTGTCCCCCTTTACCTATAGTTTTAATTTACTTAGGAGATATTAATTATTGTTTCTTTTCTGTGGGATCTATGAATGTCTCTTTTATTTTTCTCCTTGTTACCTAGATTCTCTGTTTTTGTGGATTTTAGCATGGCTATCCTTTGTTTTAACTCTAAAACAACATATGAGTGAGTACATACTATGTTTATCATTCTGGGTTTCTGTTACCTCACTCGGGATGATATTTTATAGTTCAATTTATTTGCTTTCAAATTTTAGGATGACTTTTTAATTGCTGATTAATACTACATTTTACAAATGTGCCTCAATTTTTAAATCCATTTTCCATTACAAACTTCCATTGCTCCCCATTACCTGAGGGATTACATAATCTATTCAGGGGTGAAGGCAAGAGTTCAGACTATATCAGACTAATAGGAAACATGAAATTGAATAATTCAAGCTGGACTCAAATTTAAGGTATCAGAATATTTAAAGAGATGGTGAATTGTGTAATTCATAACAGAATTAAATCTCTTAAGAAGGCTGAAATTTAGGCTCAGGAGATGTCTCAGTGGAAAGAATTTTCCATACATGTGTAAAAACCTTAGCTTTACTTCTCAAAAACTGTGCATATCTATTAATAAATTTTCTATTTGTCACCTCAGAGCTTATTCTCTTGCATGGAAATAAAAATGAAAGTATCCCCTGAAACTTTAGATCATCAAGTCTGGCACACACAGGAGTGAGTAATTAAAAAAATGTTCTTGCTTTATAAAAAAACAAAAAACAAGGCACAATACCAGATGTCTTCTGACTTCCACACGTAAACCTTGAACAAGTATGTCAGCATTTACACACTGGCCTTGACACCATCATAAACCCATATACATATACAAACATCAAAAGGCATTCTAAATCAATGCCAGATGTCGTGGCATAGATCTGTAATGCCAACATTTGGGGACATCTTAGAGTTAAATGCATTTTTCAGATACTTAGTAATTTGTGTCCCATAGTCTGTCTCAAACAAACAAGAGCCAAAATTATGTTAGTGAAAAGACAAATAAGTTTGTGACCTATATCTATATGATAAGTAACAGTAGTTCTGACATAGAAGTAGTATAAATGTATGTATTTTGTGGTAAAGGTTACAAAGGGTATTCCAATATGGCTGGCATCAGTCTTGCTACAATGATAGAAATGAACTAAAACTGCTGATTTATTTTTGTCCACCCAAGGTTTTTTAAATTAAAGGCTTGAACTTTTCTTCTGGTATTTTAAACTGACAGGTTTTATAATCTAATTGATATGTATAATGTGATCTAATTTCTGGAACTAAAAGCAAGCAAACACATGATGTACATGCTAGTGTGGTGTTACTTTCAATAAACAGACAAGTAAACATGTATCTTAGTCATGGACAAGTATACTAGAAAGACAGAAAAATTGGTCATAGAAGTGGGTAGAAGGGTAATTTATGTGGTGTTAGAAAGAAAGATTCTAATTCAAACAATAACAAATCAGCTGAAATCAGCTGAACGCAAGTTTTATGACATTATTAATAATTACAGAAATTAAGAAAGTGAGGGTAAAAGGCAAAAAGTCACCTCTTTCTGTGTTGTATGTGGGAAAATTAGAGAAACAGATACAGAGATATGGAGAGAGTCAAAGAACATGAAAGACACAAAGAGAATATTTGTGACATTTTATAATCACCTTTGCATGTGTCTGAGAGGTAGATCTGATAATTACAAGAAATATAATGGATACTGTAATGTGAGACAGATACATGCTAAAGCCACCTCAGCATTACATCTCCACTCAGCAATTTGTGTCTGCAATTCCTCACAGTAGTATACATTTCATTAATTACCTTTCATTTTCAGTGTCTGAATTTACATAGGATGCTCTTATCTTGCATTTTTTTCATGGTACAATACAGACATTACAGACCAGATATACTTATCAATACAACAATGGCACAACTGTTATGGGGTAACTAAGTGATTTTGATTCAACTTGAAGCTTGATCCTTGGGGGTTGGTTCTTGCACTTTATAGTACTTATGGTTATAAACCTACACCTGAAAAGATCATAGGTCCTAAGTTGAGTTAGTGGTTTTGTTTTAAAGCACAGCCATGTAGTCACACTGCCTTCTTAATGTTTATATTCATATCTTAGAATATGTGCTGTTGTTTGTCCTCCAAACCTCTATGATTCATTATGTTCAGCTAGTGGCTATGTTCATTCTCTAACTCCAAGTATGCTTTATTTGTCCAAACACAATCAAAATGTCATACAGCATGTTTTTCATAGGGAAATAGACTCTTAGCTGTTCAAAATTTGAAGAATAGCTGACTGTGAGATCTCAATCATTATTGTGATTTCTATATCACTTTACTATCCAAGGCTCAGGTGACATTTAGAAGATAACAGACAGAATGTAAAACCTAGAAAATGTAAAAGGATGCTGTAAATTATTCCTGTGATGGTGGGGGCACTAGAAATCTGTATTTCAAGTCCCAAGTAGACAAGTACTGCCAATCCAGGTCACTCTATCCAACATAGATGTTCATAATAACTGATTAAAAATAAATGTAAAAAATATATGAAATGAAATTATGATAACCAAGTCAGATACATGAAAATACTTGTAGGAGACTATTAGAATGAAAAGAAATTAAATCTATCCATAAGGCAATAGGAATCATATTTTCACTTCAGCTGTAAACTTGGCACAATCCTGAGTAACATGAGAGAGTTTCAGTGAAGAATTTGTTCTCAGCAAATCTGTGGCCCCGAGTCTGAATGTTTGTTATGATCAATGATTAAGTTGGTAAGTCCTACAGCAAACAGAGATTGACGTGGGTTTTAGGACAAAACTAATTGAGCATAAAACACTAAGTGAGTTAGAAAGCATATAGGTAAAATATATTTTGATTCAGTTGCTTCTCAAGATTTTGTCTCAAGTACATGTGTAGATAGACTGTGATCTGAAAGTGTAATTTAGATAAGCACTTTTTTCCTCTAAGTTGCTTTTGGTAAGAGTGTTTAATTACAGAAATAATTAAGTAAATAATTATTAAATGAGAAATAAAAGGAAGATCTCTTGAGCACATTAGCAACATCATCAAAATAACAATTATTAGATACCTTTTAGTAGTAACTGAATAGAAATGCTGCTTCCTAATCATGGCACATACTAGGAAATTATATAAAAACTTAAAAGTATATGTCAGGATTATAAGGAGGGCACATAGAGAGATGAGTGACTGTTGGTATCAAAAAAACCCTGAGGAAACTTTAGGGAAAGGAACTAAACCCTCCAAATGTAGACAACTGTCAAATGGCATGGTAAGACCAGACTATGTTCCTGATACATAAAACCCACATGGAAACACACAATAAATTTTTGTTTAAAGGTGTTTTCAACAAAGAGAGCTAGAAAATAAGCAAGTGTTGCTTATCTAATCTGACAAAATCGACCTGTAACCAAATCTAGTGAGAAGTGATAATTTTCTTTTCCTACAGATTAAGAAAGCATTCTTAGAGGAGCAATGTACAATTACACATACAAGTGCACCGATTTATACACCAAAAATGGTACTAGGTGTAGAAACAAGGTTTACCACCAACTGTCATCATAGTCTCTCTCTGAACAGATGAGAGGCCATCTGAAGTGAAAATAAAATGGACTAACAGTTACCTGTAGAACATTGAATCCAAATATGGAGAAGTACACTTTGTTCTCAGCAGCTCATGTTACATTCTTTAATAGGTCATATATTAGGACACAATGAAAGTTTTAATATATAGTAGAAGATGGAAATAATTATGTCACGAGTTATGTGACTTCTTTGGGGGACAAGGGCTGATAATAGTTCAGTCAAATTTGACTTTTGACAAGACACTCAGAGAATCTGACCTGTTTTGGAAAGGCCAGTGGATAGTTCACTACATAATTTTGAGCATGCCTCTTGGAGTTTATGTGCTACCTGCTCTTCTTGCTTTCATTATTCAAATTATATTTCTGGCTGCCTCTAGTTTCACATTCTTAAAGCTATGGAGAAAATGTCTATTCCATAAAGATCACTTCACCTGATGACTTTCATCTGGGTGAGTCAGGAAAGGATTAGGTTAAAAATGTACAATGAACCCAATTCATGTTTGAAAGCCTTGGGTGTTCCTAGGGTGACCATAAATTCAGGCTATTTAAGTACAAGATGTAGCATTTAATGCATCTTGTGACTATCCTGACAAAGCCACAGTAGTCGATGATAATATTAAAAATTTGTGTAACTGTTTTGAAGAGAATTATTTTAACACAAGAGGCTAAAAGAAATGCCAATAGGAGATAATGTCAAAAGTTAATGGGAACAGTCTAGGAACAGAGAATCAATCAGAGTCAAATATACCCGTAATTTCTAATAGCTGTGCCAATATTGTAAGCAGTTTAAAGGAAAGTGACAGAAGAACAAGAGATAATTAGTGCAAGCTATTAAGAGTAAGCTTTTAAGTCACATAGTGTACAGAATGTCAGGAAAAACTCTGGTATATCACCATAGAAGGAAGAGTAATACAGAATGATGAATAAATAGATTTTGATGTGGGAATGCCTTTCTGTATGCTGTGAATATCAATCTTTAAATAAAGGAGCTGTTTTGGGCCATGGAAGGCACCATAGAAGAAGTAGGAGGAGAAATCAGAGCATAGGTAGGAGAATCAGGGCGGAGTCAGGCAGACTGAGCTGAAGCCCAAAGGAGTAGCTTGTAAGGAGCACAGGTGAGCCACGGGCCACGTGGCAGACAGACTAATAGAAATGGGTTTTTTGAGATGTAAGAGCTAGCTAGCAATGTGCCTGAGCCATAGACCAAACAGAATAAAGTTAATATAAGCATCTGAGTCATTTCTGGGGACCTGGGTGGCAGGCAGCTAAGGGGTCTGGCATAGCAGATCTGTGGTCGAGTCCCCTGGCCACCCAGGATGGAGAAATCCTCCTTGCAACATGATTTGCCCTTGAGTGATGAAATAATTTTGAGAACTTAGATTTTATGACAGGTAAATATCAAGTAGCATAAGCAAATCTCTTTTACTTTGCATGATTTTGTAATCATAATTCTGCTAAGTTTGAACACTTTCTACCTGTAGGTATGTTGGTTAGAAAAACTTCCTTTGTTGCTTACAACAATAGTTGTGCTACCAATATCAGAGCTGTGAATTAAGTAGGTAATAGCTACTTGTGGTAAAGTTGGGGGATGCAAGAGAATGAGGTAAAGGCAAAATCATTATTAGAAACATAAGGAATTAGATTTGGTTGTAAAACTGTTCATTCAAACCACTGAAACTGTATAAATAAAAATGGCCTAGGCTATCTGTGTCATTTATTTGAAATGTGTAGTCATAGTTTCTTTGTTGCACTGACATTACACCTCATTTCCAGGTCATTGGATACATTTGAACTTAGACTTCCGGCAATTAACTCTCTTCCACATGAGAGCAATTAATGACTACAAAAAACAAGTAAAGAACCTCTAGACTATAAATAAACCTGGTGAATGAGTCCTTGAAGAAATCAAGAAGAAAAAGACTCCCATAATCAAAAGAAAATTAAATACTTTATCCTTTAACATTTGAGATGCAATAAAAATAGTCTGAAGAGATTCATTTTACAGTTCAAAGAACCCATGTTATAAAATAAAAAGATTACTAATAAGATAATTAGTAACACACTCAAGGCCTTGAAAATAGAAAAGTAAAACAGCAAAATCAATAACTGGAAAGAAAAACTGATATGAAAGAAGAAATTAGTGTAATGGAAAGAGCAGCAGAAATAAAATCAAGAGGGTCAACGAAACAGAGTCTAACCCTTTCAGCATGAACAATACTGTCGTAATTTTAGCTACATAATCAAAAGAAAATAAAAGTCGATAATAAGAGCATAAGACTTGAGAAGACAGCCATTATGACAAGAACCAGTGAGAGTGAGAAATATTATTAGGTTATCATAAAAGCTCTTGCACATTTATTTTAGAAAATCTAAAAGATATGGATGAATATTTACATAGAATGAAACTACGAAAATTAAACTAAAAAGACTTTTGAAACAATTAAACAGGTAGGGTGAGAAAAGGTTCATCAGTTTTGAAGTTTCCTATTCTTTGGATAATGCTCAGAGTTTTAGTTGAACTCATGTTACCTAAAAGACACCGGACTCTGAGGTATTTCTCCATCATGCAACCACACTTCTGTTCATGTTAATAGTTGACACAATCTTGGAAAGTGTAAGTAACCACCTGAATTAAATATGTTTTTTTAAGAGTTGATATAATCATGATGATTCTTCACAACAATAGAAATTCTAAGTAGAACAAAGGCTGCTTGCAAGGACTAAGGCATTGCTGTGATTGGCCAGACCATGTTTTTGTTTAAAGTGATAAGGACTTTGGGTGCTTGGGTTAAGAAAGCAGTAGGATGTTTTAAGTTCTACTTTATTCTCCATAATAGTAAGAGTATGAAAGACAGTGGTGCTGAATGTTATTTAATGAACTATAGGCATCCAGCAGTTGCTAAGGAAAAGAATGTTTGTATGTGGCCTAAAGACTGGTTGCAAGATATTTTGGTGAAGAAAAATGGTTGCTTAATGACCTGGAGAGTTAGCTAAAGCTAATGTGAAGAGTTTTGGATTAACTTGGCAAAATAAATCTCAAAATAGCGTTGTTTAGACTTTGCCATGTAATTAATAGTGGTAACTTTAATGAAGATATATAATAAAAAAATCAAGACAGGTAAGGGAAAATTACAAAATGTAAATTATGAGAATAAAACAACATTAGGAAGTCGAATAATATGAGAGTCATGCGTTCAAACATGTAAATGAATTAAGAAATGCTTTAAGGGTGTAATGATCTCATGGCAACATCTAACCAAATTAAGTTTCTAACTTGTAGAAAGAAGTTAAAAAATTCTTAGATCTGAGTATGGTGGGGCATATGTTTCATTTTAACACTGGGAAGGTAGAGAATGGTACATCTCTGAGCTTGAGGCTAGCCTGGTCTAGAGATCCAGTTTTTGAACATACATGCTGAGTATTGAAACACATGAAGATGGTCAAGATGTAACTTAATTAGAGAGCCATGTTTCAACACCATTAAACAGTAGACCTTGGCAGCTTTGGCAATGTGGCTCTGGCTTTAGAGTTAAGGATAGACAAAATGGTTTATGACATTTGCCTTTGCACCTAAAGAAATTTGTTGAGGTCAGGAATATGTTAGGGGTGTCCTTTAATGTGGCCTGCAGAAATCATTGTGTGAAGCTTTGAAGATGCAACTTGGGTTAACTTTGTGAATCCAAGATGTTAAGAGATACCAAACTCATAGTATACCTGCTCAACTCAGCTCCAAACACAGTCAAAACAAGCCAAGAGAAAAGTAATATGTTGCAGTCAACAAAACCAAATGGAGTTGCAAATCTGAAGAGCATTTTGACACCAGAATTGGAAATGCAGTGTTTGGAAATTGCATAGCAATATTTTGACTTCCTTTTTTCCCCAGTACTTCCTTATTATACTTTGCCCCCATGTTTGGAATGGTAATATATATCCTATGCTATTAATGTTGGCAGTATGTAATCTGACTTTTAAATTTAAGTTTTGCTGGTGATTACAGTGAAAAGATTATATGAATCTCTGATACTTTTGACTACAGAATATTTTAGAAACTGCATTAGACTATGGGGGATTTTAAAGTCGGACTAAATGCATTTTGCATTATGAAAGTGTTACAACTTAATGTCCAAGGAATATAATCGTGTAGTTGAATGTAATTGACTCTCATATCATTTGAAGTGATAGTATTAGGAGGTATGGCTTTGTTAAATTAGGTACATTATTATTAAACTAAGTGTGTCCCTGTGGCTGCTGATATTGAGATTTTCTATGCTCATGACACTACCAAATGTTTCAGTCCACTTTCTTTGCTTTCCACATATAAGACTCTCAGCTACTTCTTTATCACCACATTTGCCTGCATTCTGCCTTGCTCCCCACTATGATAATTATGGACTCATTCTTAGAAACTGTAAGCCTACACTTCATTTAAATATTTTTTCTTTATAAGTGTGGTTGAGGTCATTATGTATAATCACAACAATAGAAACCATAACTATGATACCTTGCATAATTAAAAACTCAACATGCTAAATAGAGAATTTGATATAGATATTAGAAGATGAAAATATTTTCTATACTTAAAGATGTGAGAATTAGTGTCATGACATAGGCCATCCTACTATGTACATATTTGACACAATCACAATAATATTTTAGTGCAATTATCAGTAGAACTAAAAAATCTTAAAATTGTTAAAGAATTGTTGGATGTCCACATCTAAGTGGAACATCCTACCAACAACTTTAATGCACAGGGATCATTTCAGAAGAGTGATTGTAAAGAATGTAGAATCTGGAAAAGACAAAGAGAAAAGCTGGTAAATTCTGACATGTAGCCAGGATAGGGCAATAGTGGTAAGGATCTCAAAGCAACCTAGGTTACTTTCAATGAACCACTGTAAAACTGATTCATCAACAGTGCATCATGGTTTGGGCAGGATACTCAAAGGGCATGATTACTTCATTCTGAAGTGATAGATACTGAAGGATTATATTTGATAGGAGGTCACTGTTCTCCATTGTGTCCACACTGAATGCCTATAAGGCTTTAATGAATAGTACAAAACATAGTCACAAAGATTTTTCTAATCAGAATTAAACTAAAAGCATCACAAATAGACATGAATGTTTTAAAAGATAACTGTAGAAAATGATTGTAATAAAGAATAGAGAGGCAAAGTGCTGAACAATGTAATTCACACAAAGTAGAATTTCCAAAGAACAAATTTAATAATAATTTCACATGAAACAACCTCCATTTGAGAATCCAGTTTTGGAAAAAATAGTGTTTCAAGAAATACTATGGAGATAAAGGAACAGCTTTGCATTGATAGAGGAACAGAAATGTAGAAAAATTTTATACAAAGACACCAGTTAACATATGTATAGGCACTTAGTTTTTGACACAATTCCTAAAATATACATTGAAGAAAAAACAGAATTTTAAGTAAATAACAGTTTTTAAACTGGATGGCTATCTGTAAAATAATGATTATTATCTTAATCTCTGATCTTTCATAATACATGAATACACACACACATAGATGCGTGCGCTCACACAGAAATCCAATCACACCAATCCCAATTGGATTGATAGAAACCTAATAGTCTAAAACTGATAGAGGAACAATTAGAAAAACCATTTTGTGATGGGATCATTGTCAAGAAATTTATGAATAATAATCACTACACTCAGAAAATAAGGCCAATAATCAACAACTGGATATCGTTAATAACTCATTACTTATATAAGGAACCTATTAATGACATGAACATACAGCCTCTAAAATGGGAGAAAAAAAATTGCCAGTTAAATGCTCATCAACTATGTGTATCTAATATCTACAAAATATTTAATAAATTCAACATCAAGAAAACAAACTATTAAAACAAATTCTGGATGTAAAACTTAACAGTGTCACCAAAAGTAAAATAAATAAACAAATAAATGATAAATAAACAAAATACAAATATCTTAAACTCATTTTTAAAGTGAGAGAAATGTAAATAAAAACTCCCTTGTGAGCTCATCTTATATTAGTCAGAACATTCTTTATAAAGGAAACAAATGACAAGATATGTACAAAGTGTGAGGAAAAGAGAGGAAAATCTAAATCTAAAGAATAAAAGAGTAGTAAATGAGAATTAATTATTGTTCTATTTCTAAAAGTGTTATGTAATTTTGGTTTGCTGGTAGATAACTCAGTGAAATGAAAGTGATATTAAAAGTATAATATTTATGTTTTTATTTTGGTTTTTCGTGACAGACTTTCTTCATGTAGCCTTAGCTCTTCTGTAACTGGCTCTGAAAGCCAGGCTGTCCTCAAATTCATAGACAGCCACTTGCCTCAGCCTTCCAAATAGTGGGTTAAAGGTTTGCATATTACCACCTGTTGAGTGTGTAACGTTAACATGAAACCTCACAGATTCTTTAATGAATACCAAATACAATTGCACACAAAGATACTAACTTGTATACAATTTGAGTCCCATTGGCTTGGTATATTTTTATTTTATATATTTGTAAGTTTCTTTGCAATAGAGTTTAGTTTTTAAAATTTTAAGAAGAAAATGTGAGGAGAGAAAAACACATGGAAATATCCTCTGACAGAACCACCCTAGAAATCACAGTTGAGTTTACTAAACTAGATGAAAACAACTTCTATATGATCCAGCTCTTCAATCTTAGGAATATTTTGAAACAACTTACACACATATATATGTACATATTGTATATGCTTAGGTGTATATAATAAAATTATGTACTTAGGTATACCTCTATACACCTAGGTGTATTCTTCAGCAGAGGTACTTGAACGTCTGTCCCCATTACAGCTCCAATCACAAGTCCTAGGTAATAGTTTCAGCCTCTATATCTATCAACTATAAAATATATAATAAAATTGTAATATGTATATACAATGAAATTTTATTCAGCTATAAAATATAAAGAAGTAATGGGCTTCTCAAAAAATAGATGGAACAGGAAATCATACTTAATGAAGTAAATGAGGCACAGATCAATGTATGTTCACTCTTAAATGGATCTCCTAGACATATTCTTAGTGGGTTTATCTTGAAGTGTATATAAATGTTAGGAACTTATGAAGTGGGCATTGGAAAGGTATGAGGCCTCAAGATAAAGGAGTTCTAGAACACTCATGAAATTAAGAGTGGAAGGAAGGCATATGAGAATGAGAGGTCTGTACAAAGATGTGTTGTGAAGATGAGAGATAGAATTAACCAAAATCAAGAATATATGAAAATGCCTTTTAGGAACTAATTGTGTGTAAGCTCTATAACAATATAAGAGAGCTTAAATCAATTCACTTTTCATGTATAGACAGTACTGCTCCGAGACGTCCTAGTTTCTTAAATAAAAACTTCATTGCTAGGGTTGGTATTCCTCCTTAGGAGTTGTTACCTGGAAAATATCCAAGAATCCACTATTGCTATAGACACTTGTCACAGGATATAAAAGAAGCAACCTGGAAATGGATTGGAATATACTTTCCTACTAAATAACTTATATACTATAAAAAGTGTGATATAAGATCTTAGTAGGAGATAACCATCAACAGGATACTCATACATAGACATTGTGATTTATACTTCAACCAGAATTATAAGATGTGTTTACTGCTATAATATTTGTAATTGGGTTACAGGGGTAACCAATCATCTTCTGAATAATATTGAGAAGAATTCATTTCTGGTGCAGTCAATGTGGTCAAATTCCTAGGAGGAGGTGTGAATAAGCTCTAGTGTTGAAGCTATCACTATGGTTCTGCAAAATGGATATAATGTACTTATGAAGCTGTCTTTTAAATAGATATCTTTACCCTTTTATATCACTATTGTCGAGTTTTTAAAGAATATTTTATTGTAGTAGGCAATAATAATTTCTGAGTCTCAAAACTGGGCAAAGTTCTAACAATAAGTTTTTTTTTTTAACTGATCACCCCAAATGAGATATTGAGACTCAAGGAATGAAGAAGGTCCCCAATGTCCTGCCATTCTCATTAGATTTTATATGCAGTTAGGTTTGATAGGAGGCAGTGCTTATTATAACACTCCTTTTGCATTTTATAAGGTATTAGTGATTGCTGATGGAGGTAGAGTTTTTTTTTCATTAAAGTAGATATTGGTAAAGTACTCAAGGTGCTGTAAATTTCTTCTCTCCTATTCTACAGTAAGGAAACACAGAATTCACTGAGTAACAAATAAACATAAAAAAGAGACATGAAAATAAACAAGAGAGCTAGTTAAGAAGAAAAAAATGATCAACAAGTTTGAGGATAAGAGAAGAGTGGTTAGTGGAAATTTAATTAAAATATATCTATATCTGTATGAAAACATATTAATAAAATACTTTATTATAGTAATTGATATATCCCAGGAAGAATTGAAATAAAAATAAAATATAAATAATCCCTTCTTATGAAAATATTTTGAGATAAATAAAAAAATAGTATTTAAACTATTTGGAAAGATGCACGTTTGCAAAATAGTGTATTGTAGTAACGCCAATTTATAAGAATGTAATGAAAAAAAGACTAAAAAAATTTTCTAATGTGCAATGTGGTAGGACAAAAACTGCACTCATTATTTTTCTTTGATGTAATTCAATGTCATGGCACAGGCAACCTAAGGAAGAAAAAGCTTATTTTGGTGTATTATTCTACAGATATAAAAATAAATGTTGTAGAAAGGAGGCAGGAGCAAGAAGTGGCAGGTAGAGCTACAGGGACAAGAAGCTGACAGTTAAACACCTCAAACACAAGTAAAAAAAAAAAGGGAGAAAATTGGAAGAGACTCAATCATATCTCACCCTCTACGTGATATTTCCTCTAGTAATAGAGTGTCTGACAAGCCTTTTGAAACTGTTTCACCTAGTTGGAAAAAGTTTTAAATGCCAGAATCTATGTGGGAAAATTTTTTATTAAAACCACCACAAATGTTGATATCTACATTGTACTGGAAAGATGAAATATTCCAAATGGTGCCAGTATAATGTGTCATGGGGCATGCTGTGGCTATGTGGTAGTTCATGATATAAGGGAGTTTTAATAATCAGGTTTGAAATGATAATGTGCCTTTGACCTAGAAATTCTTTTTGAATATAGATGGAAAAGATGGAGCCATGTGATGAATACAAAAGATATTAAAAGGATGGTGATATGGCCATGTTAGATTAAGTATAGTTTTGGCCTGAGCACCACATACAGAAAGCATGATAGTACATTATTATACTACTACAACACAAGACATTGCCTCAGGAAGAGTCTTGAGCTTCATTGTCTTTCTATCTATATAGAGAGTTCAAGGTCAGCCTAAACTATTTGTTACTTTTTCTTTTAAAAATGCCTCCAAATTTTCCCAAATTTTAATATTTTGTAGGACACCTACCATTTCCTTTGAGGAACCGTTCATGGTAAGTTTCCAATGACACTGGACTTTTAATAAGTTTTGTATTAGTCCAAAAAAAATAACCAGATACAAGAATATCTCTGGGATTTCTAATGAGATAGATGACCTAAAATGGAAAAACATGTAAATGAAGGTCAATACATTTTTTTCCTCAAATTTTAACTGGCATGAAATTTAAATATTCATGATATTTCTAAAATATTTAGTTAAATAGAATTTATACTTAAATGCCAAATTTCTCTTGTCACCATTATCTTTTATAGTTTCATGTAATTTAAACAATGGAACATCAAAATGACTAAGGTTGGTAATAGTGTAAAACAACACAAAACAAAACAAAATTCCCCCCAAACAAGACTTCTTCAACACTTGTAAAGTTCAACATGATTATTGGTTATTTAAAACCAAATATACAACCATAAAATCATACATACAATTAACCTTGTACTGACTGAGCAGGGGGTAATAAATGATTTAGAAAAATATAGATACATAAAAACATATAAATGTAATAATGATTAATGAAAAAAGAAACCACAAATTTCAAATAGCAAAACATGTATATGAATGGCTTTTTAGAAGAAAGAGAAAGGTGTATTGGTTTATATAAGTATAGTAGGAAATAAAAGATAAAATAATTACAAAATAATTATTTTATTGAAATAGTTTATATTTTCAATTATTCTAGAACCTATCTCCCTAGAGCTTAATTTTCCCAGTCAAGTATTTACAAAATCTAGATAAGACACATGCACTTATGTGAGTGGCTACAACTTCACTATGACATTATCCAAAGAAAATATTTTCTTAAGTTTGTCTCTGGAGTTAAAGTATAAAATATTTTTAGATTCTCCCATGGAGGGACTTTTTCAAACCTTTCTTAGTAACAAGAACCTACGATAGATTACAACCTGGTTATCTCTGATTCCTACTGGAATTTCTCTAGCAGTGACATGGGAGATGCCTGTGGTTACTTATCTCAATAGACAACCTACACAACAAAATACAGTGAGTGGGTCCAAATGATCTGTGACTGTTAACAATCTTCATGACTAAATAACTGATGTATGGCCATGCCCCTTTCCTATAAACAATTCTGCCTTGGGCAATTCACTCACAGGAGATGGGGTATTTTTGGAATTAATTTGACCTAATTGAGTTTGGTGACAGAAAATGTGTACTATTCAATGTATGCTAGAGTTTGGACTCTGCCTGTTCTGTCTATACAATTACTAAAAGCTCTAACATAGTATTTCACTCTTACTCTTAAATCTAGCCATGATCACTGTGTGGCTGTCCACATCCTGGCTCTCTAATGATGTCTCAGGAGGAGATACATCATCATAACCTAGTGAATGAGAATCCCCAATTTTTCTCCCTAGTCTATTTTACCAAGAAAACCAGGGAATGTCATCATATAAGTTCAAAGAGAATTTGATTAAGGAATTTGTAACCATTGGATACTGACCTTAGCTTTGGACCTGAACAAAGACCTTGAGAAAAGATGGAAGGGAAGATGGGAGCTGATGAGTCGTGGTCCTTCCTTATTGGTTATTATTGAATATCCTATTTTAGTCTCTATCCAGGGTGAGCGCTCCCAGATGGGCACTGATTGGATCCACTTAGGATCCCCTTTGGTGTGAATCAAGCAGATAATCTCAAGCAGCCAGTTTGTTCCTGAAGAACATGGAAAAGTGATGGTCATTATTTCAACAGTAACTATAAAAAAGTCACAAGAAGAAAATACAACCATAGAACTTACCATGGAGCTCTTTACAAGCTCAAAAAACCATGATTACAATGTTCATATACTGTAGCACAAAATATATTTATCTAGCAGATTCCAATGTTTCATCTTGCAAAATTGACAGTATACTTTAAAATAACCATCCTTCTACTGAGTATTCACTCCAGCACTAGGCAGACATCATTCTATATTCTGGTTTATTGAAGTTCACTATTGTAGGTATTTCTCGGGCATATTATTACATATGTCCTTTGAGTCTGGCTCCTTTTATTTAATAAAATACCAGAGAAAGGCATCCATACTGTATCTTAGTGCTGCTTCTTTTTAAGATGAGTGCATCTCTTCGTTTTATTTACCATACACAGTTGTATTTATGTTTTTATGCTCATTTGTCACTGAATATTTCTTGAGCTTTATTTTTTAAAATATTCTCTAACTTCTTTATATGCTTATAAATTGCTGATAGCTTTTCCTGTTATTGCAGTTCCAATGTCAGTCAGCAGCTGAATATTTACTAGATGTTTGGTGTTTCTGCCACCTAGCCAAAAATCCCTCTTCCAAACCATCATGTTGCTACTTTTTGGTACTTTGAATTTTTAGCCTCTTTCTATTGCTTAGAAAAGGCCTATGGTAATTCTGTATTGTACTGTTCTCTGTTACAATTTTTTTTATCTCCACACTGTTATCTCTTGATGGTATTTTTTTCTCTTTACTTTCATTGCTAACCTGTTTCCCCTCTCTCTTCTGTGAAGAGGCATACCATTTCCAGATTCTACCTTAGGGCACATTGTCTTTGATTCCAGTGCCTTGGGTGGTCCTCTGAAGATGCAGGTCAAGCTAAAAGTCATTCTATGAGTATAGTTTTCTCACACACAGCTCTCTATGCCCTAAAAGCATTATCTACATCAGATATATAGAGATCTCTATTTTGCTAATTAATGAGGATCAAAGCCCTAACTTTCCTCAAACAGTTCAGAATTTTTCTCACTAATGATACTTACCTGATTTGGGGTAAGTCACTATGACTGTGTCGTCATCTCTTATCACAACTTTATCACGAATATCTTCAAGTCTTTTTTTATCAAAAAGTACAAATGGGATTGGTATCCCTTCAAACCAACTGTAGTCTGACATGATAGAGTACGTTTTAGGTGTTGTTAGGATTCCAGTTTAGGGCTCCTTTGAAGCTTATAACAAATGGTATTATGCCAGATTCGTTGTTCAGGCAACAAGTAGTTAACACCACAGAATTGGTGATAAACAGAGCTATTTATATGAAAAAATTAAATACTTTGACCTACAGTCAAAGGTTTCATTACATAACTGTGTAATTATTCAAAGGTTAATCTGAAGCATTTCTGAGCTTGAGTTCATAACTTTAGACCACAAACTCAGTAAGAAGTAAGAAGTACAAGACATAGAAATAGGGAATAATTTACAATGTGTTGTAATGCTATTTAGCTTTCCATATAGTATTAACACTCTGGAAAAATGATAGAGAACGTAGAAAACATTTCCCTGTGTAATTATTTTTTAAAAGAAGTAATTAGAATTACCGTTACAATAGATAGTCTATTTGTATTTATCAAACTCAAAGAAAATACTATTATCAACCTTATCATTATGAATCTAAAGTTTCATATATAACTTCAATATATGTTTCAAATGGCTAATAAAAACTATACCTATAACTATCCAATCTTAAACTACATCAAAGACCACAGAAGGATATATTTACCTAAGTAAACCAGAAGTTCATGCAACTTCCAAAATCCAAAAATGACAGAAATGACAACTATCTGCCTGGACAGTCACCCAAAGTTCCTTTATAAAGTTGGGGCATCCATCTTCAGTCTACAGGCCCAGAGTCTCTTTTTATTTCAGTGAAGCAGGAAATCTGTTCTGCCCATTCTGGCACAGTTCATCAGTTGTTTCTACTTGAGTCCTGAAGAATGTCTGACAGTTTTCTCTGAAAATCAGGAACCTGAATGACTATCTCAGCTTGTTCTGCCAAAGTTCAGAGGTCACCTTCCTATGGAACGTGCATGTCCAATTTAAACAGCATACTGTCAAGCAGTCAATATAACAAGCTCTTGTCCAATGGCTAACCAATGCCACAAAGAACCTAATCTCCATGTGAGAGTTTCTTCGATGCCCATTTTTCTCTTGAAGTAAATTGGTGCTCCCAGGTGTTGACCTGTCTCACTGTCCAGTAAAGTATAAGTTCATAAAACATTTTTAATGGCATATTCTGAAAGTCTTAGAAGTTTTTGAAAATTACCTATCTAATTGAAATATATCTTTGTATACCTAAAAATCCTGACTAACCTACCTATAAATTTGATTATCAAAGGTGACTATTAACCTGCATTTCCTAATGATACATTACAAACTTAAATCAGTTACATGAACATCATACCATAAACAAGAGTAGAAGAATACATTCAGCATAACAAAATTGACCTTAAATTTGTATCAGTAAACCAAAGTCCATTCCAATATAAAACATTTTGAGATTAACAGCTGATTTCCTGATGTAAGTAAATTTAATAATCGAATTTTTTTTTAAATTATTCATATACCATATCCCGTTTTTCTTCTTATAAAGAGATTAATTATGACCATTAACCAGGTATAATGAAAACAAACATTTAGAAGCAATATTTTGGGAATTTGGGCATAGTTTTCCATTACTACTTCCTGCTGATTAAGAGATGTTGGAAAATCTCATGAGTTCTTGAGACTGGATCATAATCTGTAGCCCTTAAGCTGATACAGCCATCTCTTCCCATCAGAGGTTTTTTTCAGGGGGTCTTGGTTGATGAAACCATATTTGCCTGGAAGCAATCTACAGGTTCTCATCTTTTCTGGAAACAAAAGCAGAACTCTTCCAAAGCAATAAATCCTTAGACACAAATTTCAAAATCAAGACACCTTTAAAATACATATTCTCGTTTAACTTAGTAGCCTTTGCATTTGCAATCCATTGTCTTTCTGCAGTTAGCTCATTAACAGTTAAAAAGTTAAAAGAAAACACAATAACAACCAAAATCCAGATTTTGTGTCTATTTTCCATCTTTACGTGGCTTATTATATTTTTATTACTCTATTTCTCTTTTTAAAGACTTTTTCTATCCTCTTTCTTTTCTCTCTGAAGCCTATGTCCCTTTTACACACATTGTAACCCATTTACAGGTTTTTCTTTTCATCTGAATCTGTTTTTGTGAATCCTTAATCATCTTCTAACCATAAGAGCTTTTAAAATACTCACACTCTCTTAAAGAACCACATAGATTTTGCAAAGCTGAATCAGTAAGTTCTCTAAAAGAGACTGTATCTGTATGTGGCCAGCAGACAGAGCAGACCCAAGAAAATGCTGCTACTAAGTATCCGTCTTTGTTTCCTTTTTGTTCAAAATAAACAGAAACCTTAAACCAATAACATGTTACTGAGTCTTCTGTGAGATTTCAGGAACTGGCTTGATTGCATCATGCACTCCCTGCTGCCAGTCGGCCAGCACCATTTTGAATGTGGCTGGATGCTGCGCTTTCTCTGTACAATGACCTGCTTCATACACACAATTTGGAAGCTTCTTTGTCTCAGTCTCTGTGTTAAAACCCTTTTTAAATCTTTCTCAGGCTTTAAGTGAATATTTGCCCACCCAGGGATGCCATCTGTTAGAATGTGATTTTTTCATAGTAGGCAGCCAGAGGCCCAGACCCACAGACCTACAGCCCCAGACCTCTTAGCCGCCTGCCACTGTTCAGGCCTCCAGAAATGACTCAGATGCTTATATTAATTTATGCTCTTTGGCTTATGGCTCAGGCACATTGCTAGCTAGCTCTTACATCTTAAATCAACACATTTCTATTAATCTTTCCTGCCACGTGGCCAGTGGCTCACCTGTGTTCCTTACATGTTGCTCCTTTGGGCTTCTGGCTCCTTCTGTCTCTGAATCCGCCCTGCTCCTCCTACCTACTCTGATGCCTCCTTCTACTTTTCCTATGGTGACTGTCATGGGCCAAAACAGCTCCTTTATTTAAAGATTGTTATTCACAGTGTACAGAAAGGCATTCCCCCATCAGTTTATGGTACTTTTTCCTTGTATTTTTAGGAGATATCTTCTATCAACAGATATCCTGGATATTAGGAAACTTTCTTTTCTATATTGTTTTTTATATACTTTATTTTGAAGAGATTCATTTCAGATATATCAGTTGTGTTTTGACACATTGATCAATTATCTTTGTGATATGCTCCACATGGTGCAAAAAGAACCTTCTTAATAAGAACTGAGAGCTGTAGTACAAATCCTCATTTGTCTTAATTGTGAAGTCCTGGAGACAACATGATATAAATGCTAAAATATCAGAGATCATGGAACAGGCCACAGCCACATGTTATCTCGGGAAACTCTTCACTATGCCTCATCACTTTTTCCCTCCAACCATGTCCTTTCCTTTTCCTCCTTCTCAAGTGTTGGCAGTAAAGATGTTTCCCACCACTGCCTGGCCTTTGTACTTACAGTGGCTAGCTCTGACCTCTTATCTACAAGCAAGCATTATTAGTGAGAGCATAGAAAATATAGCATCACATTTTCTCTTCTTTCTTTAAAATAAAAAAGTGTATAACTAACATAAGAGAATACATAAACAACAGTACTATAACTATATACAATATATAGAGGCGATAATTACATCAATGATATATAGCCCATTAACATTTGACAGAATCAGAGAAAATACTCTGTCGTCTATCCTGTCTTGGTGAGTTCAAAGGCTTGTACCTAATTCACCTTATATCCTAGTTTCTTTAATGTCTTTCAATCCTATATACTTTAATCTTCTTGGTAAGTTTCTTTTCTGAGTCTGTAACAAGGAAAACTATAACCACATTTATTTCTTCTTCAACTCACTCAGTGATCCAAGTAATAAATTATATTACCTAAGCAAAAAAGAAGTGCCAGTGAATGCCTTCCAAAAAAATGTGAGAAATGATTGAAACATCTGGCTGCCTCGACAGTCACCAAAGGTTCATCTTTAAAGTTGTGACATCCATCTTCGGCCTACTGGCCTCTGATAAACTTTTCTGTGAAGCACAATATTCTCATTTTACTTTGTCTTGACAAAGTTTGGCAGACCTTTCTTTTGTGTCCTGCCTGTCTGCTTTGGACAGCATATTGTCAGCAGTTGAGTTAGGGACTCTTTCTTGCCAAGGGGATAACTTTTTTTCACAAAGAAAGTAAACTTCATATGGTGTTACTTAAATGCTCATCATGTTCTCTGAAATAGATTGATGCTTATAGAAGCCAACATGTCTCACTGTCTTTAAAAAGAACACTGGTTATTACAAAAACTTAAATGCAATATTCTGTAGATGTTATAAATATTTAAAAACAACTTATCTAAGATATACCTGTGTTTGACCTTGAAAACATACTTAATATAAATACAAGTTGGATTGAAATGACTACTAATTTAATTTCATTATATTCTAATTAGCTTATGATAATAACTTTCAGTAACTATAAATTTGCATAACTTTATTAAATGAGCTTTATAGATATAATACCTTGAACAAGAGTATATATGTACCTCCAGTATGTTTCAAAAAATAACCTCAAATTTGTATCAATGTACAAAGATCTATATAAACCTAAAGTATTTACAAATAGTAATTGCTTATTTGCTTTAAAAGTAGATTCAATAATATGCCAGTTCATTCTATTATATCTGTATTCTTTCTTTTTCTATTCAGAGTAGGATCAATAAAATACTTTTTTTTTTAAATATACATCTCCCTTTCTTCTTTTCAGAATAGATTCAATAGTCTACACTTTTTCCTGTTATTCCTATTTACTCTTCTTTTTCAAAACAAGAACCCTAAATTAAATCTCCATTGTTCAGCATTTTTAATCATTACAAATGAAAACCCATAACCAAACATAAACAATAACAAATATTTATAACCTATTGAAAAACCAAAAACTATCCACCACTCATTCTTTGGAATGTGGGCATGATGTCTTTGCATTACTTTCTGATATCAGGTGTAATGGTATCTTTAGGGAAACCTGAACAAATGGGTAAATTATTATATCCCAGGAGAACTAGTTGTATTATATATTGTCTAGTTTCTGCATAAAGGAAAATTCAGGCTAGAGTAGTCTGTGAAGTTGAATCAGCTTATCTCACCACCTTGGACCACATAGGAATTCCCAAACAACCCAGACTGTTGGCAAGACTATAGATTGTTATCCACAAATTGACAATAGGGTCAAGTTGGTAAAGATGACACCTAAACAAATTCTTAAACATGTAAATGTAAAGATGATATATACAGAGAAGGTTACCCCTATTATCTTGTGTCTCTATTACAAGAATGTTTTAATGCTACTAAGCTAAATAAAAAACACCAAGCTAGACACAAGTCCTTTCATCTACATTGGTGCATTACTTGCAAGGTATGCTAGATCATTACTGGCAAAAAAATCATAACCAGCCAATAACTGATTTTGTTTAAAGTTCATATCCATAAAATATAACCAAGACTCTACACTGCTTGGATTGTCATTAACCTTACACTAAATAACTCTCTTCCACATGACAGCAATTAAAAGACTACAAAAAAAAGTAGAGACACTGTAGAATATAAACCCATGAAGATTAAACCACTTAATGATAAATGAGTCCTTGAATAAATCAATAACATAGACTCCCATCATCAAACAAAATGAAAATTCAATATTCTTTACCATTGGAGATATAATAAAAACAGTTCCAAGAGGTTTATTTAAGATTCAGAGAATATATATTATAAAATAATAGAGATTTCTTATAAATTAATTAATGATTCACCTTAATGCCTTGAAAATAGAATAGTCATCAGATGTGCCTCCCTGGGCTGGCCCACCTTGAGATTTACCCCACTTTTGGGAGAGGGGATGGGTGGATGGGGAGGGGTGAGCCTGAGGACTATTGATTAGGAGGGGGAAGGGAAGGGAGAGCAGGGGGATACATTTATGGAGATGACTTTTTTTGGAGATATCAGAGGGAAGCTACCCACAGTCTATGTGTGTGTGTGTGTGTGTGTGTGTGTGTGTGTGTGTGTGTGTGTGTGTGTGTGTGTGAGAGAGAGAGAGAGAGAGAGGGGGGGGGTTAGTAAAAGCTCCAGAAGTCTCAGAGCTCTAACCACAGTCAGTCTAGGAAAATCAGAGTGGTGATTCAAACCTTTAATCCCAGCACAGGGAGTATCCTGGGAGTGGTGACCTACACCCTTAATCCCAACTGAGTCAAGGTCACTTCAGATTATAGAAGGAATTCCAGGCTCCCAAGCAGGTGTGGTGGGGCCATGTCTTAATTACTGAAAGGGTACTTAAGACAGAATTAAAAGACAGAGGAAATCCATTCCAAGGGAACCCAGGCTGAGGAAGCTAGAAGACAGTTGGGTTAAATTGGACTGTGGTGTTTATTCCCTCTAGTATCTCCAACTTCTTCAGAGATCTATCCCTGAATCTCATTCTTTCATGCGACAGAAATGCTAAGAAAAACAAAGGTTAGTAAGAGGGACTATGGTATTGTTATGATTGGCTAGATCATATTTTTGTTTAGAGTAATATGCACTTTGGGTGTTTGGGTTAGGACAGCAGTGAAAGGCTTTAAGTGCTGCTTAATTGGCCATACTAGTGAGAGTATGGAAGACAGTAGCGTTCAATGTGATTTAATGAATTGCAGGCATCCAGCAGTTACTAACAAAAAGAATTTTTGTATGTGGCCAAGAGACTGGGTTCAACATATTTCAGTGAAGAAAATGGCTGCTTATTTCCATTTTCTGAAGAGTCAGCCTAAAGTTAAAGTGAAGAGCTTTGGATTACCTTTGAAAAAGAAATCTCAAACAGTGTTTTTTAGATTATGCCATGTGATTAACAGTGGTAATTTTAAAGATTTATAATAAAATGCAAGCTGGGATGATACATTATAAAATGTAAATTATCAGAACAAAACAGCATGAGGAGGTGCAACGATGCTGGACTCGTGTTCAATGAAATGCTGCAAGGAAGTGATTATTTCAGGTCAACATCTAACCAAGTTAAGTTTCTAACTTGTAGAAATTACAAAAATACTTGTATGAAATACAAATACTTTTGTACTTCATTTATGTATGTATTTATTGATTTAAGAAATGTCACTTATATCTATGCATCCCCCTACTTCCCTTCCTTTCCCTCCTCCTAATCCCTCCCAGCCAGCCTTCAGCCTTGGTGCTCCTCATCCACTCACCCCCTTCCCCTAAAGGGCAAGAAGTCCCGAGTTGATTCAGCACAGCATGGCACATCCATTCCAGGCAAGTCTGATCCATTCATCTCAAATTCAAGATTGGGCTAGGTGTTCCTCTGCAGGGAATGGGCTCCATACATAGGAACATAGTCTGATCCCATCCAAGAAAGCTCCACACACTGCTCATGCAAGTAGACAGCCACCTACCCTTGGAGGGCCCAGCTCCTTTTCTCAATGGATCTACAATGGCTACTCCTGATTTAGTGAGCCACCCAGAGCTCCAGCTAGCCATCACTGTGGAAACTCTCCACACAATTCCCACCCCCTTGCTCACACCACTCTCCTGATCCCAGCTGTATCAGGAGCTCTGCCCAGCACTCAGCTATGGATCTCTGCCTCCATCTCTATTCTCCATTGAATATAGGTTCTGTGATGATACCCAGGGTGGTCACCTACCTGACCATAGGGAAGTCTTGCTCAGGTGCCCCCTTCCACTATTGTCTGGAGACTTGGCCTGGGGCATCCTGTGAGTTCTTGGAGGTTTCCCTAGCACTCAGTCTCTTTCCAACCCCAAATTGGCTTCCTATATTGAGATATCTATCTCTTTCTATCTCTCTCTTTTCTCTTCTCAACCATCTCTTTCTTTCAAGATTTTTCCCTACTCTTCTAGGTTGCAACCCATTATGACCCCAATTTGCTAAGGTGATCTTTCCTAATTTCTCTTCTTAGAGGAAACTCTGGATGTCTATGTTAAGTGCCTTCTAATCCCAAGATGTTAAGGGGTTCTGGTTTGTAGCTTGGGTATTCTTTGCTTTTTGTTTAAAATCCACTTATGAGTGAGTAAATTCCATGCCCATTTATCACGCTTGTGATACCTCACTCAGGAGGATATTCTCCAAGTACATACACTTGCCAGAAAATTTTAGGACCTCATTTCCCTTTTCATAGCAATTTTCTTTATAGCTTTTTACTTTTCTCTTTGGCCATTCAGCTGCATTACCCTTTATTAAGCATATATGCCTACACTCTGACTCACATACACTCAATTAGCCTTCTCTATTCTCCTATAGACTACCACTACTTCTTTCTCACTATCAAACTCTGAAAAATTATATGTTACATATTTTCAGGCCAAATGCATTATTTTAACACATGATAAGCCACGTAGTTTTTCTTAAGCTAATATGCTTACAAAGACAGGCCAATAAGTAAATGTTTCGTCTTGGACGTAAGTTTTTACAAGATAGAAAATGACATTGAAATTCAGGAATTAACAGTCAAAGGTTGAAACTTGAGCAGTCAGAGTATATGCGTAAGAAAACTTCTGCAGGAAGCTGTGTCTCAAAGGGAACATCCAGAACTTCATTTAGCAGTATATAATACCTAGGAATTTAGTCTTTGTGTATTCCTTGTAGAAACAGCTAGTCTATTTTGAGGTTGTTCTAAAGTCTTTGTAAAATATATAAAAGGTGGTATTTTAGACTGAGAGTACGGTTACTTTCCTGTGTAAGTAAAGCATATTCTGGTATTATTTCTATACATAAAAATTATGTGGATTAAGAAGAAACATATCTTTCCATGTCTGTAAGTGTACCCAAAGATATAATATTTTCTTGACTTTAGAAAACAGAAGAAACGGGGAAAACACTCATAGCAGTTGTTAGCAAAGAAATAAAATAGTACAGGAGAGAAATTACAGACAAAAGCAATGGAGATATATATCACATGTCATACCATATATATGTATACATACATACACACAGATATAACACACACACACATATATATAAAACATATATATTATAATTCCTGCTTCTGTTTATTTTTATTGTAATTATATAGATAGAAAAGTTAATTTTGCCTTATCAGGAATGAATTCAGTAGTTTCAATTTATAATGCAACTACAACTCATTCTTCATACTGAGAAAGAGATTCGGTAAGAGGTTGTGGGAAAATCCACTAATATGATGAGAATAGCATATAATTCTCACTTTTTGAACAGAATCACAAGGATTTTGAGCCACTTTTCTTAAATTTTCAGATTTATAATTAGCCTTTCCTGATTTATTTACATCAGTATAAAAGGTAAAGGCTCTAGAATTTGGTGTCCCTAACAGAATATGGGGGGAAATATAGTTAGTTCTCTTTACAAATTTAATTTTTTTTCAGTTTTTGGATAGTTGTAAATTTCTCTCAAAATTTACTGCAAACTCTTTGCAGTGTTCATCTCCATCTGATAATATAAGGAGAATTCTGTTAAGGTCTGGATCTTCATGATCCACATGTGCTTTCTGTACTATGTTTTCCATGAAAGTCAATTTACTCTTTGGTTCCGCTAATAATTCTCTTGGACTATTTGAGTCCTTGCCATCATTTAAGGTTTAATCAAACTACTCAGTTCATTATTTTTTTATCCTAATAGTGAGCCATAGATTGGAAGCGTGTCCTAGAAATCTTTTAGAGTCATTAATAGTCCACAATCAGTCTCTGCTAATTAGTTCCTCTTGGGGGATTTTATAGACCTAGTTATAATTAATTTACAATTATAAGGAAAAACCAGGAATTTATAGACTTATTTATATTCTAAGTAATCTTCTGCTTGTATTTATTTCAGGAGCAAACTGTAATACTGAAGGCATTATTTGTAACTTCTGCAAATATTCTTTGTATATTATCTAAATTTGAAACAGCTAGTAAAAAGCCATTGTTATAATGGTAAAATATAGATTGAAGAAATTGCTTACATATCATTTCTAATGTCTGTCATAAAAAATATTAACATGTAAGTTCGAGAGATCACTCAGCATTTAAGAGTCTTGGATGCTCTTTCAAAGGACCTGAGGACCAAAGGACCTAAAAATTTAAAAATATTTACACATGGTGGGCCATTTACCCTTTTCTGTGAGAGAACCTTGCTTTAATGTCTCTTAGCAGGTTGAGAATTATTGTAAGTAGGCACAGTGAAGGCATTTTTTTCTTATAAAGATAAATTGAATAAAGTCCTTTAAATTGGTAATTGTAAAAGTTTTCCTTTTAGGAAACAGAGAAGGCAAAGTGCTTCCAAACTGTAGGTAGGTCATTGGCTGAAGCTTCATATTAAGAGCTCTTAGATATGTTACCATTCGTTCTTTTTTATTTAAAGAAGAAATCACTATATAATGATTGAGGACTGGCACTGGGATCTAGAAAGCCAGATTGTGGTGACGTCACCTTCTCCATATGATCATTTACTGCCCTTATATCTTGTAAAAGTGGAACTTGCCTGACATTTTGAAATAAAAAATATGAGTGTATTGTGCCTGCTTCTAGAAGGCTCAATATGACCAACCTTTAACTATTCAGCCATTAACTTTTTTAGTATAGATAATTTTGGTTTAAATATATGCCATTTTACCCAGTTATCTTGGTCAGACAGGCAATTAATGGGAATAGAGTTAGGCTTTTAACAATTTTTATGTCAGGCAGACAGAGGTCTTTAAAATTGGGGTTATGGGTTTCATGTAGGAGTATAATCAGTAAGGCCCAATTTTTTATGCACTTCAATAACATTAAAAAAGGCTCTATCATCAGTTTTAAGGACCCCACCTATGTTCTCTAATATGTCTCTTCCCAGTAAATTCTAGGCACATTAGAAACTATGGGGTAGAAGGACTTTTTATTGCCAGCCATGTTTTTCCATTGAATGCAACAGGTTGTCATTTTTGAATCTTGTTGCCCTCTTACTCTGAAAGTTAAAAAAATTCAGTGTGGCAAACAGAATGCTTCAGTTTCTGTATATATAGTGGCATCCATCCATGTCTGCTAGGCCTCTAACTGGCTGTGCAACTAGGAATATAGTCATCACAGATGAGTGTGGAAAAATTGCCAATGTTCAGAAGACTTTTAGATTGGTGGAGCCTCTTCTTATGTGTGGGGTGAGAAGTGCCAATTGGGGAGTTTAAATGAACTACAGCTGTATCAGGCTTGGAACAGCAGTCTTTGGCCCCATCAAAGCCTTCGTTACATTTAGAGCATTTGGTCTTAGGTTTTGTTCTATTGCTGTCTAACTGCAGGTGGCCAGGCTTGTCAAAACCCCATCATGACCTGTCACTTGAGGGTGTATAATAGCCTTCCTTGATTGTTTCTCAGGCAAGAGAGCATTGAGTGAGACAGAGAGTGCAGCAATTGGGTCTGAGGATGGATCTAAACCTCTGTTAGCTATCGCCCACTTATGTATTTCCTCATTTCAGACAGCAGCCACTGCCTTTTTGGGTAGAAACATTAAGCTTTTCCCATATAAATTGTTTAGGTCCTGAGTTTACTCTATGCTCAATGCCTTGTTTACCTGGGAAAGTGTTGCTATATGCTTCATATTTAATAAAACCAATCTGAAATATCAGAGAGATCTACCCACAGTCAATCCAGGAGGATAAGAGAGTGGTAATTTACACTTTTAATCCCAGCATATCTGAGTTTGAGGCCAGTTTGCTTTATAGAAGGAATTCCAGGCTCCCAGGTAGGCAGTTGTGGTGCATGGCCTTTAATCCCATAACTACAGAGACAGGAGATCTTTCTGTGTTTCTGTAAATTCAAGACTAACTATCAAAGAGTAGTAGCCCATGCCTTAAATCTTAACCTGAATGTGAAGCAAGTGGGCCAAATCTGTAGAAAGACAGATTAGGCAGTAAAAGCCACAAAGAGTGAAGCTGAGGAAGCTGGAAGATATCTAGGTGAGATTTAACTGTTGTTTCCTCTCTTTGATATTTCAGCCTTTCCCTGATATTTGGTTCTGACTTCCCTTTATTAATGCAACAGGCAAGAAAATAAGTAAACAATTCTATTGGCTGCTATGTGAGTTTACGTAAATATGCAGATGGATCACAGGAAATGCAAGACTTAGAGGCTTTAAAAGGTATCTCAGAAACTTGTTGGAAATGAGCCTGTTGTCCAGTTTAAACCTGAGTAACATACTGCCCACATCTAGCTTAATAGGGACATCAATTGTATATTAGTCTGTGCCTGAGAATCTGCATGATCAGCAAATGATGAATGTAACCTAGGAAAGGTAGCTGGATCTCATATGGTCTTCATCAGATTGTCCCAATTATAATAAGAATGTCAACATGCAGCTAATTGACATAAATCTTGCTCAAAATATTGGAAATCAAGGCATGACTTATTAGCTGCTTTTGATGAGGGAAATATATGCCAGAGGCTTGGAAACCCATGGTCATTCCACCACCTTATGGCCTACATTTATACTGAAAAGGTCATAAAAGGCATTTAAAATATCCTAAGTGCTGGTTGGCCAGCATTGCCATAGCTGAGTCCATCAGAGTGACAAGATATTCTTCAGGGAAAGACCCTCCCTGCAAAAATGCAAGCTTAGTCTGAGCTAGAGAGATACTGAGGGAGGAAGGTGAGGCCAAGTGTACTGTGGAGGAGGGATAGCTGCCCTTGGCACAGGCTGGGAGAAAGTATAAGTTGGGTTCACCTAAGCCTAAGGGGTTGTTGAGTTCCTCTTTTCTGGAGTTCCCTTTTCTGTTTGCTCTTTGTCTAAAGTTTTGTACTTTGAGAGCAATCAGTCATGAGTGGACCTGAGATAATTGATAGGTTAACAGAGAGCATTGTTTCCAAAAATACTGATTATGCATTTCAAAAATTTCATCTGGTGAGAAGGAATTTAAACTGGCAATTATAGCCAAAATAATAGGGGTGAAAGACAGCATTCTCTGAATTTTCCCTGAAGCTACTTCTCTTTTTTTCTGGCTAGAAACAGTATTCTCATCCACACATCAAATTTCCACATGTTCTCAGCAGAGAACTATAGGGCCAACACCACATCTTCACACCAGAATTTTTCTAGTTCTCCTATCTGTACATAGAGATTTGACTGATTAGCAAGCCAAAGAGCACTTCCCTGCAATGAGAAAGGATAGTTTCTATTGCTATACTGCAAGAAAACAACAAGCGTAGCAGAATTATGTCTATAAATAATTGAGTCTTTTGCTTAGTTAGGGGCATTTACTGAATGTGACTCCAGTAGCCATATGGTTGCATTGTGTCTTAGATGGGGGTTAGCATATCTGGAAAGCTAGACTCTGGTTCCATTTCCTGAGTAATCAGCTCTGATTGTAAATGCAAAATGAACCTGGACAGAGATTTTGTTTACCTCCCTTAACAAGAGAAACACAAAAGGAAGGAAATTGGCCTAAATGACATGGCCAACTTACTGAATATTACCAAAGGGCACAAACTTCACTGTCACGTCAAACTGAGAGGAAGTGTGGAAGCAGACTCTAGGATAGAGGAGACAGTCACTTACTTCTAGAAAAGCAATGACAACCACAGGCAAAATTAAAAAAGCAAAAATAGAACTGTAGCAATAGCATAAATGACCCCAAATCACTTGTAGTCAATAGTGAAATCAAAAAGCGCTACAATCCTGTTGCCAAAAGTGTTTGGAGAAGCCTGGTTTTGGGCTTGAAGTTAGCATTGCCTCTGAGCTCAGGGTCTTGCAATTTCCCCTTGGTGGAGGGGGAAATGATGCTGTGGAAAAATTATAGACTTCAGAAGCAAGTTGAAACAAGCAACTTCAATTTTATTATGGAGTGGAAGACCTTAAATACCTTTTCTCAGACCCTCCCTGCAGTCCTGGGAAAGGGTTTTGATTTGATTTGATCTGCAGCTGCAGTTAAGTCTCTCACTGGTCTGGGATTTATATCCAAATTCTCCTTTCATAAAGAATGCCGTGTTCAGACTCCAGGTTAACTAATGAAAAAGTGCTTATGGGCACATATTTCAAAGCATTAGTTAATGCCACTTTGTACTTGCTAACACTGTGTTGTGTTGTCAAACTATACCTGTGTCCCAGTGCTGCCTTGGAATGGTGGATATACACAATGATACTCCTTTGGAGTCTGGTAATATTTTGTGAATGCTATAACAAATAAAACTTGTCTGAAGATCAGAGGGCATAGCCAGTCACAGAGTTAGACATAGAGACTAGGCAGACAGCTTTAGTCCTAGCACTTTCCATGCATTTGCTTCCAGTAATTGAGAAGAATACACAAATTTTCTTTTTCAACTTACTAGAACTAAGGAAGTTGAGACACAAAATGGATGGTATGGCTTGGTGAAGACAGAAGTGTGAGGTAGGTAGACACAGAATCTGACGGCATTCAGTCTGAGCATTTGTGACAACAGGATCTTCCCTTCAGGGCTGAAGAAGAGTTGAGGAGAATAAATCTGTGGCTTTTCTTTGTCTTTCCCAATCTTTCAGAATTTAACCCAATATTTCGCTCCATGTTTTTAATTACAAGATCATTTAGGATTTGTAAAGAGTGTGGCACACAACATTTTGGGTATGGATTTACAAAAATGTTGCTTGATTGTTTCTATAAGCCACCGACCCAGGTTAAAGCTAAACTCAGCTTGAGTCACTATCCTGCCTGCTAGAATTTCTTTCTTTTCCCAGCCTTCTGAGGGAGCCTGAGATTTTTCCTCTTGAACCCTTTCTGTAGCAAACTCCACAGGCTTCTGGCTCCAAAAACGATAATAGTCAACTGCTTTCACATGATCCCAAGTGAAAATAGCTGGCTCATGTTCTCTCACAATGATTTCTGAGCTTTCATTCTTTGGGAAACTTTCATACAAAGTAGCTCTTCCAATTAGTTAATCATCATTAGAATCAGCAAGCAGCAGCAGATTTGATGAGTTAGTTGGGATTTTTTTTAAAGGAGGAATTTTATTAAAAAGACATAGTTATTTTTCACATTAAAAAATGTGAAACTTCATTAATGGGAAAAAGTTCATTCTCTAATAATACACTAGATAGTTTGAAAATAAAACAAATAAAACAATAATTAATGTAGGTGGGTTTACTTAATGTCAATTATTAATATTATTTCTGAACATTTTGTGTTATTATTTACAAAGTTGGTTAAAATAAAAGCTTTAGAAAAACTTTCTAAAACAGATCATAGAATTATTCAGAGACAGACAGAATAACTTAAAGTACAATGAATATCATGATTGCATTATAAGGTTATAGAGAAAAAGCCTATGGTTTTCAAAGAACAAAACTTAATTCCTGCATTAACCTTATATGAACTTACAAATAATACACTTCACCTATATTTTGTATGGGAAGAAATATCTCTTGTACAAATGTTGGATTTGAGGAGATTCAAGGAAGTAATAGTTTCATATGGCATGTATTTACTGTCTGTGAAGCAGGTGTTACATTTATGATCATCTTGTAATAGAATAAATTCTTAACACTGGAGAGATTTGGTTACAACAGTTTTTGGAAGTTGACCCTCAATTATAATGGAGTACCTAGTGGAAAGATGAGGCTAAGAACACTGAACAAAGCAGTAGGGCTCAAGGAATTAAAATCACCCAAGAACAACATTTGGAGAAAGCTTTTGCTGATGTAGAAAGTATATCTATCTTTATATGATGCCTACACTCCTGCTTTAGCACACATAGCAAGCTTGAGAGCTTGGAACAAAATTGAAGGAGTAGAAAAATGAGTCATTTAGAAAGGTTATACGCGGCAAAAAGGAAACCACTGATTTCTCTCAAAGATTGAATTCGGCAGTAAATAGAATAAAATTCAGAAGCTAGAAAAAGAATAATTGGGAAAACCTACAGAATAAGGAAAGAATATTAAGAGCTGCAAAGTATAAAAGCCAAATTCCCTATAAAGAATGACTCATCAGAATAACACCAGATTACTCTGTGGTATTCTTTAAATCTGCTTTTGTCATGAAATATCTTGTTTACCCAGTCTATGATGATTAAAATTTTTTCTGGATATAGTCATCTGGGCTGGCATCCTTGGTCTCTTAATTGTTTTACCCATGTCAAGGGACCCCAAAAAACCACCAGGGAGCTTGATTTGATGTAAGCACCTGAGAGCCAGCTTACTGTTTTGTACAGGTTCAAGTGAGTTTTTAAAAAGCATATATAAGTGGGGTGCTGCATGTCTTGGAATTCCATAATTGGGCAAAGGGGTATGGGGTACAGTAACCACTGGTTACAGTTTTAATCTGCTGCCTGAACTTTTAGTGCAAAACAAACTTTTGAATCTATTGGCTGCCCTGTGTATTCTTAGGATTCTTTCCAGACACAAATCTGGGCCCTGCTTTCAGGCTTTAAAGATCTTTTCCTGGAATAGTTTTGTGAAAATAAATCGATCACTTCACATTAATGTCCTTATAACATCTTCTCAGGATCTTCTAGTTTTCATAGTCTCCATTGAGAAGTTAGGTGTTATTTTGATGGGCCTGCCTTTTAAGTTACTTGGCCTTTTTCCTTTCACCACTTAAAATTCTTTCTTTATTCTGTATGTTTAGTGTTTTAATTATTATGAGGAGTGTAGACTTCTTTGGGAGTCTAGTCTATTTTGTTTTCTTTAAACTTCTTGCATCTTTATAGGCATTTCCTTCTGGGAAATTTTTTTGTCTATGATTTTGTTTAATATATTTTCTGTGTTCTCCTTTTATTCATATTATTTTTAGGTATAGTTTATTTGTGGTGTTCCATATTTACTGGATATTTTGCACTATGATGTTTTTAGTTTTAGTGGATCTTTTCATTAATGTATCTAGTTCCACTATTTAATCTTGCACATCAGAGAGTCTTCCATCTATTTAATTCTTTTGGTTATGCTTGCACCTACAGGTCTACTTCATTTCTTCAGATTTTCTACTTCCAGCATTGACTTGGTCTGTGTTTTCTTTATTGTTTCCATTTCATTTTATATGTCTTCCATTACCTGTTTGTTTGCTTTTTCTTGGCTCTCTAGTCTTTCTTAAGAAGTTTATGGTTTTCATCCAATTTTTGCTTTTCCTTTTCTACAGGAATTTCTCATTTTCTCTTTAAAGGATTTTGTCATCTTTATAAAGATATTTTAAAGATCATTTTGTTTGGCTTCTTCCATATTGGAATATTCATGACTTACTTAAACCACTAGGTTCTAGTGGTGCCATATTTTTCTTTATGGTGTTAAATGAATTTTTGCACTGGAATTTTCCAATCTCTTCTGCTGATTGGTGCTAATGTTGTCTGTGTCTTACCTAGCTGTTTTTTGACTACTAGGCCCTCTTGGTATAAGTGGAGCTCTTTAAGAATTGGGAGGTAGTGGAATCTCTTTTGCGGGGTTCTCCATTGGCTCTTCTGCTGGGGCTCTACAGAGGCTATGTCTCCAGAAGGATTTTATCTTCTGGGTTTCTCCAGAGGCTATGTCTCAGGCAGCAGTTGAGGTTGGGAAGATGGGTGAGTTGAGGAACTGCATTGGGGATTAGAGTGTAATATGTCTGATGGGGGGATGGATTGTGGATAATCTGGCTTGTGGGCAAAGGCACTGCTTTCTTGCCTGTAGCTGAAGCTGAGATTACTAATGTATATCCTATGCCATAATATGTTAGATATATGTGATATGCTTTTGTTGATTTTGATTTTAACCATTGATTTCATTTAAGAGATTGCATGAAACTCAAAGGAACCTTAGAAGTTCGGACTTTAAAACATTTTGAGACTGTGTTAAACTATGGGGAGTTTTGAAGTTTGAACAAATGCATTTTGCATTATAACATTGTTACAAGCTTAGGGTTGCCAGGGTAGCTTGAATATAATGGACTCTCAAAACTCATAGAAAGTGGTATTATTAAAAGAAATGGCCTTGTTAGAATAAATGTTTCCCTGTTGTGACTGGCTTTGATATTTCTTATACTTAGGATAATTCCTATTATTTCAATAAAAAATTCCTGTTGTCCTATTCACCTTGTCTTCTGAATGGCAAACTCTCAGCTGCTTCCTCATCATTATCTGCTATTTCTCTCCATCATGATGATTATGGACTAGTCTCCTGAAAAGTAAGCCACCACCTCAATAAAATGTTTTCCTCTACAAGAATTGCCTAGGTAATGATGTCTCTTCACAGCAAAAGAAGCCTTAACAAAGATTCCACATGAAAGGAAAAATCATGATTACTCAATTTTGTTATAAACAGTATCCAATTTCAAGTTATATTTTAGAGATATAGCAATAAAAACAGCATTTCATGGATAACAAACAAGCCTATAAATTAATTTTAAAACGAATACATTAATTAAATAAAAACTATACTTTTAAAAAATCAGTTCATAGAACTGTAGGCACCTTATTTTTTACAAAATGCCAAAATATACATTGGATAAAAGACAGGATCTTCAATAAATCATGCTTTGGACACTGGATAGCTATATGGATATATGTAAAATAATAAACTTAAACTTCCATCATTCACATATACATGCATACACACACTCTCTCTCTCTCTCTCACTCTCTCTCTCTCTCTCTCTCTCTCACACACACACACACAGAGAGAGAGAGAGAGAGAGAGAGAGAGAGAGAGAGAGAGAGAGAGAGAGAGATTTACAACAGTGTTCAATAGATCATAAATCTGAGCAGAAGCCCCCAAAACACTGAAACTTTTACAGGAATATGCAGAATTTATTGAGTCTTAATTAGCCTCACTAAGAAAGTGATGTTATAATAAAAAAGTGAGACTTATAAATCACATGTAAAGACACGAAGGAACTCATTAATCATCTGAGAATGCACTTTAAAAACTGGAGGAAAATCTTTGTCATTTGTATGCTCCCTGACAATGTGTATCAAGTATCTACAAAAAATAAAAATTCAACATCAAGAAAACAAACAATTGGAGCAAAAATGAGGATATGAAATTCAAGAGTGTCACAAAACAAATAAAGAAACAAATACTACGAAACTACCTAGAGAGCTCATTGTAACCCAGATTAAATGAGCATTTTCAAATAAACAAAGGACAGTTTATGTAAAAAGGGAATGGGAAAGATGGGAAAATCTAAATCCAATGGGGTAAGAAAGGAGAAAATGTGTATAATGGACAATGTGTTGAAAGAGAAATACAGGGTAATTGTTCTATTTTAAATGATGTCACAGATTCTGGGTTGGCAGTGGATAATCAAGAAAAATAAAATAGATAATAAAAATGTGATGTTTATTTTATATTTTTTATTTTGATTTTTGAGACAGAGTTTCTCTGTTCAGATTTGTCTCTCTTTGAGTTGGGCTGAAGTCCAGGCTTTTCTGAAACTCATGAAGATCCACTTGTCTCTGCCTCCCAAGTTGTGGGATTAAAGGTGTATGCTATCACTTCCTGATAAAAGTGTAACATTTAATGTGAAGGTTCACAGTTTCTTTATTGAATACAAATTCTAACCATATATAAATTTATTAGGTTGTATAAAATTTAAATCTTTTTGTGTGCTTTTTTATATATTTGCAAGTATCATTATAATATAGTTTAGTTTTTTTAAAAAAACTTTTTTAAGAAGAATATGTGGGTTGAGGGAGACATGGGAAGGAGAACACTCTAACACAGCCATTCTTAAAATTTTTTTTTACTGTTGTCAGTTGTCCACAAAAAGATAGTTGGTAAGATGCAATTGCTAAAGACATTCTCATAGTTTTGTCACAGGACATAAAGAAAGAAATTGAGATTGAACTGGAATATACCTTTCTTCTGACTACCATTTATAGTACCAGAAAGTTTTATACAGGATGCTACTGGGAGATTTTTATCAATAGCTTTACTCAGGTTTTGACACTGTAATCTATACTTCAACAATCTTGACAGGATATTCTCACTGGTGCAATAGTGGTAATTGGGATACAACAGAAACCAATCATTTTCTTGTTGGTATTGAAAAAATTTTATATTAGGTGCACACATCAATAAAAATGCTCATTCTATGAAGGAAATAGGTCATAATTTTGAAGCTACTGTTGTTGTCCTGCTAATGGACATGATGTGCATATTAAATTGTCTTATAAATAACCGTGATTTATCCTTTTAAATTACTGCTATCAGCTTGGTCAAAGAAAATTCTTTTTGTAGTAAGCAGTGGCAATTTCAGAGACTCAAAACTGGACGAAGTAGCGAGAATAAGAGTCTTTTAAATGATCACCCTAAATGAGACATTTAGATTCCTTTATATAATATAGGCTTAAAGAAGATGGTATTGAAATGATGTAAGAGCCTAAAGATGGAGCAAAATGGCTTGAATCTTGTCTTCTCGATGACTGTAACATTCTTGAACTCACAGTAGCCATGATTACTGCACAAGATTTATAGAGGGCCGAGTCCTTTAATATTCTATAAAGAAGTGGAGATATGCTCCTAAGGCCCCACTCTACTACTGAGGATTTGCAGGCAGTTAATGTTGGTTAGAAGTTAGGGCTTATGTCACCACTTATAGAGTATATAGGCAGTTAGTGGTTGATGATGGAGGAAGAGGTACTTTTTTAGTAGAGTAGCTACTGGTAAGGTGCCTCTGTACCTGGAAATGACCTCCTGTGTGTTCCAGTAAGCAATACCAGTGGACCTCAGAAGCATACACATGAAGAAAATGGACATGAAAGAAAAAATAGGAATAGTTGAGAAGACCAAAAAGATAAGCAAATGTTGAAACAAGATTAGAGAGGTTATTAAAATTGTGATCAAAGTACCTGCGTACATATATGGAGATGCATAATTTATGTGGTCCAATTAAAGTTAAAATATAAACAAAGCATTAAACAACTTTTTCTTATGAAAATATTTTTGAGACAAATAAAAAATGATTTATAATATTGGAAAAATACATTATTGCAAAATGATGGATGGTCAGATTAATGTATATGGAAAGCTATGAGAAAAAGACTAATCAAATCTACAAAGAAAACAGCCCATGTTATTTTTCTATTGCTGTGATTTAATGCCAAGATTATAGGCAACTTAAAAGAGAGCTTATTTTTGGTGTGTTATTTTAGAGAGATAAGAATAGAGGATGGATAAGAAATGGTAAGCAGAGCTATAAGAACAGGAAGCTTAGAGTTAATCACCTCAAAAATAAGTAAAAGCAGAGAAAATTACAAGTGACTTAAGGATCTATCATCTCAAATTTCACCCTCTATGATATATTTTCTCTATCAAAACTGTTGCTTATAAACCTGAGAGTATCATCTACTGGGAAACAGTGCTAAAAAACCAGAGTCTATTTGGAGGCATTTCTCATTCAAACCACCACAAATCTTGATGCCAATATTATACGGGCAAGACTAAAATCTCCCAAGTGATGGCAAAAGGATGTGTCATTGGGGAAGCTGCGATTGTACCCTGTGTGGTGGTTCATGATACAAGTAAGATTTAGAAATCATGTCTGAAATAATGATGAGCACTTGACACAAAAATTTTATGAATATATATAGATAAGATAAAGCCAAGTATACTATTGCAGTTTAGTATCCACAAAAGATACTAAAGGCTAGGGATCTGGCCAAATTAGATAAAACCTAGGTTTTGCCCCACATCAAGCACACAGAACATGGTAGCATGTGATTATAGTACTGGAACTCTGGAGGTTGACCCAGGAGGATCTGAGTTTAACATCATTCCTGGCCATACAGAGTGTTCAAGGCCAGCCTAATTTGCATTTCACCTCTTCTTTAAAAAGTTTCTAAATTTCTCCCAACTTATATTTCACAGGACACTCACCATTTTTTGAAGAACTAATCAAAATAGGTTTCCAATTACTCTGTATTTTGGTAACAGTTTTTATTCAAGAACTTTTTATTCATTTTATATAACAATTGCATATCACTCTCATATCCCTTCTCTTCCTCCCCCAGTGTTACCTCCTCTAAAAAGGTAATACCTGATATGTATTACCAGAATACCAGAAAATCGCAGTATTTTTAGTTGAGGTAGTTGCAAGCTCTTCCTCACTGTATCAAGGCTTTTCAAAGTGACTTTGCAAATGTAACTTGCTCCAAAAAGCCAGCTCACTCACCACTGATAGATAATAGTCCCACTGCCAGGGGACACATAAACAGACCAAGCTATACAAGTGTGTCCCTTATACAGAAGACCTATTCTGGACTCATGTAGTCTTTGCAATTATAGGTGTAAAGTTCAGAAGGTTCCACTATCTTGGTTCAGTTGTTTCTGTAGATGACACTATTATGATCTTAACCCCTTTTGTCATATAATCCTGATTCTTTTAACAGAACTCCTGAGCTCAGCCTGGTATTTGACTGTGGATATCTGCATCTGTTTTCATGACTTACTGGATAAAGTTTCTATGCTGGCAGTTAGGTTATTAACCAATCTGATTACTGGGGTAGGCCAGCTCAAGGAACCTCTTCAATATTGCTAGTCAACTAAGCTTTGGTCATCCTTTTGGATTTTTGGAAATTTCCTTAGCAATACTTTTCTTCCTAACTCCAAGATGATTCTATCAAATATTTCTTCCTTTCTTTTCCACTCCTTCCTGATTCTAGCTTGGCCATCTTGTTTTCTTATGTTCTCATTACCTACCCATCTGCTTCTCTCTATTGCACTTATTTTCCCCTACCTTAGTCAGGAGTTTTCATCTATTTCTTATTTCCAGGTTTATCCATGGGCCTCTCTTAGTGTTTTCATTGTTAGCTAGAATCTCTGAATCTGTAGGTTGTAGTCTTCTGATTCTTTATACCTAGTATCCACTTATGAATGAGTACATACCATAATTATCTTTCTGGATCTGGGTTACATTACTCAGGATGATAGTTTCTAGTTTCATTCATTTGCCTGAAAATTTTATGATGCCATTTTGCTTTTCATCTGCGAAAGACTATGTGGTGCATATGTACCACATTATCATTGTCTAGTCTTTAGTTGAGGGGCATCTAGGTGTTGTTCACTCTTCACAGAGCCATTGACCTAAGAATAATACAACAAGATAATTCCCAAACCAAACCCTTCATTCATTCTTATCTCTAGCTGACTCATATTCTGGATGTAAAGGGGGAGTAGTAGCTCACACTTATTTCATGGCTTAGGTTCTCTCCCTGTGTCAGGTATGTTTCTCATGTATGTGCTTCTTCATCATCACTTGCCCTCATTTTTTTTTTGCAATGATCTGACCTTTAGCCTTATTGACATTCTCATTCTAGCTAGATTCTTGAAACATCCACATTAGATCTCCAGTGTTTCATGTGTTGGGGATAGAAGTTAACTCAAATCAAGCAACCTGCCTTAGTTTTGTTTTTGTGCTGTGGTATAAATCCACAAGGAAGGCAAACCCAGGAAGAAAGGGTAGGGTTTTTTTGGTTCACAATTATAGGATACAGCTCATCATTATGTGAAGAACCTAGTCACATCACACCAGACACACAAGTTATAGCTTAGCTTCTTCTTTCTTCTTATAACTGTGGCCCAAGCCATGAAATGGTGCTATCCACATTCAAGGTGATTTCTCACACCTCAATTAATTCAATTAAACAGGTCCCTCACAGACCTACCAGCAGATTCCAACCTGATATACATAATTCTTTATTGAGACCCAAATGTCTTGTGATTTTGCATTGTTTCAAGCCCACAATCAATGTTAAGTACACAAACCCTCTCTGGGGTTTACATGAGTAATGCGTGTGAAAGCTTCTTTTATAATGTGAGATACAAAGTTGTCACCTCTAGGAACACAGGATTAGCCTTTCTTTCTCTAGTCTTCTACCAATAGGAGAGTATAACTTGTGCTTGCCAAGCCTCTGTCACCATAGACTGCTGCTCTCCATATTACAGACAAATAGAATAAAATTAAGTTTTGTCTTGCATACTCCATATTAGAATTTGATGATACATTTTGGAGAAATGTGTGAAAGAATGATAGAGAAACCTAATATCACCTGGATTTTATTTCTTGCTTAAACTATTTCAAATCATTGAAATGGTATATTATTATTTTTATCACTCTATATAACTGAAATATTAGGAAGATATTTACTTGACTTAAAACAGTATATATCCTACAGATGTGAATGCTCATATTTTTTCTGTTTAAAAAAATCAAAATTTGCATGTTATTTGCTAAAGCTTCCAGTACACACTGGATTAGGTGGTGTACAAAAAAAAAATAATTTCCCAAACAGTTCTCTAAACCAGAAATTTGAGATCCAATGAGTAGACTAAATCTCCTTAGAGTGACAAGGATTGGTCCTCTCCTTGTCATATAAATGGCTGTTTTCCAAGTCTATCTTCATTTCACCTTCAGTATGTGTCTTTGTCAAAATGTCTTCTGTAAAGGACACTGGTTTCTTGCATTGAGATTCCCTCTAATCATTTTATTTTAATCTCATTGACTCTAAAATGGCTGTCTCTAAGAGGTATTATGGTAGGTCAGCAAAACATCATTCTTTTAGATATTAGAATAGCTACTTCAGCTTGCTTCTTAAGTCCATTTGATTGGGAAGTCATTTATCAAACTTTTACTCTGAGGTAGTGTCTGTCTTTGTAGTTGAGGTGTGTTTCTTGTATGCAGAAGAAGATAGTTTTTGTTTTTATTTTTTGTATATTCATTTTATTTTTTGTAAAAAAATCTTTTTTATTCATGCATCCCCCTATTTCCCCCCCTACCCTCATCCTAATCCCACTCAGTCAGCCTTCAGCCTTCCCCCTCAGCATCCTCCTTCCCCTCCCCCAAAAGAGCAGGAAGTACTAAGGTAGGTCAGCTCAGTCTGGCACATCCACTCCACACAAGTCCAATTTTCTCATCCCAGTATCAAGACTGTGTTAGGTGTTCCTCTGTAGGGAATGGGCTCCAAGGTTTTTGTTTTTATATTTATTTTATTACCCTGTGTTTTTATTAACAGGTGAACTGGGGCCATTGATTTTAAGGGATATTATTGACCAGTAATTGCTAATTTCTATTATTTTTCGTGGAAGTATCTGTGTGTTTCCTGTCCTTTGGATTTACTGACTTCTGATTATTTATTGCTTTTAATGTTTGTGTAGCTAACTATTCCTAGGTCGTATATACTGTGATTACTTTGTTATATGAGCATTAACCTATCTTGATTTTGGATGATTATAGTTCTATTTTTTATTCCTATGTCTGTCTTTGTTAGATGAACATTTTGTTCCTAATTTTCTGCTTCCTTTCTGGTCTTCTGGCTTAAGTGTCCAAGGGCTGTTGTGATTGGTGTGTCTTCACTTTACTAGTGTGTCTAAGATGAAAGATTTGTAACATATAATCCCTCGATCTGGTCTAATAAAGCAAAATTTTTCTTGGGCCTCTAGATCTGACCTAGTCTTTAGTAAAACCTGAATCTTTTTCTGGCTTACATAGGGCCAGGCTAGCCTTTAGTAATAGTGTTGGGGCTATTCTTTCAACTGGTTTGAAATACATCTGGGTTTATAGATCCCATTGGTTGTGGTGAAGGAGTACTTAATAATTGGTGAATGTGGTTGTTGCTGGTATGGCTTGTATGTAAGTGGCAGAAGCCAGCTTGAATTTAAAGCAGGGCCCAACAGTTTTTTGGTAAGGGACATGTTGAGATGGTATTGATAAGGGTTTCCTGGGGGCAAAATTTAAGATGGGTGAAGTTCTTCTGGTAGGAGTTTAATTACATGGTCTGGATTACTAAGACTTGGGATGGGAGACCACCAGCAGCAAGGTCATGGATAAGCTGGAATGGCATTACTCTTGGATAAGGCCACAAGGGACATAATCCAGAGAGGGGTCAGCTCTGTTGAAAGGCAGTTTACTCATGTGTTTTGGCTTATGAGGCCTGGAAGGACTTCTATGGTAGGGCATGGGCCTGGTATTTGGTTGGGGCACAAGCTTGGAAGACATGGGTTTGGAGAAAGGTTGCTGTAGGTAGAATACAGAAAGCAAGGAATATCTCTTAAATCATCTTTCACCATGTTGTTTCTTCTAATTCTGCTCATGCTCCCCTTACATCTCTCTGAAGTAGCATCCATAGCACAGCACAGAAAAGCACTGGCACATGTTCTGGGCAAAGTCCAGATTTGGAGAATCTTACACCCTCTTTTGACTTCCCCAGGCATTTATACACATATATTATTAGGCATGTACATAAATTGAAATCAATAAAATTTAATTCAAAACATTTGGGGGCAATGCAACCTAAACATGCCTTAAGAAACATCAAGGTAAATAAATAGGAATCCCAAGAATGACAAACAAAAATACAGTTTGATTTAATAGCAAATCTATAAAATATAAAGGAAAAGATAACATCTGAATTGTTTCCAGAAACTTCTTCATGTGTCTTACCTGTAACTTTAGATCCTAAGGGATCTGATGCACCCTTTTGTGGCATCAATACACTCTTCACTCAAATTCACATACTTACATTCAGATAAATACTAACATATTAAAAGAAACAATATTAAAATAGTATTTCATTACTTAAAAGGTATAAAATTATACAGAATAATAGAAAATAGCAGCAGAGTGTGAAAATATCTGAAAGTCAAGAACCAGTACACTCTCTTTAAAAATTAGACAGAAATTTAAAAATTCAATATAGTCAATAAATATCTTTTTTTTGCCGAAGTTTATTTACTTTATTTCCTAGTTGTGTTGTGGAGCTCATTTATAGTATGATATATTCTAAGTTTTCCAAGATTTGATTTATGAGCTGACCTGGCCATATTCACTCTCTCAGAGGAATTTGGACAGGTCATCTTTTCAATTGAACTTCTGCCCAGACTCAGTTAGGAAACAGTGTACCTTAGTAGATTTCCAGCCCTTCGGCTACAATGTATCTTCAGAATATTTTCTACACAGAGAATTTCTGTCTTTTTCTGCCTTGTGCTCTTACTTACCCTTTGCTTCATTTCATCTTAGACCATCATCCAGGTAGTTACTAACAACAATGAAACAGATTTAGTATCAGGCAGTCTTAAAATGTCATCAAACAAGTAATATCTCCTATCAATTTACAAATTGTTGCCAGGAAAATTGTCAGAACTAGAATAAAAAGCATGAATGTTACTTACCAAAGGTGATTATCTAGAACCCAGGCCATGGAAACCATCAAAAAACCACTCTTGCTGTAGAACTCTAGACCTTGACATGGTCTTCAAAATTAGGTGTAGATACTGCCTTGGTCCCAGGTAACAGTGTAGTTATCTCATACCAGCATTACTTCAGCTCAGGTTGCACCTTGGACAGCAACATGGCCCAATGTGGAGGTCCAGACCTGAAAATTTACACAGCCCTGGAATATAACCATCACTTTGGTCATTACCACAGATACTGGCTGCAGTAGAGTCATGGAACCAGACATTTACATAGTTTTAGGTGATATCACAAATCATTTAGAACAAGATAGTCTCTGTGTTGGCATGGCCTTCAGGTGCCTACTTGGCAACATGTGGCATCTCTGACTCCAGGTATTTCATGGCCCTTGGTGGTATCTGGGGACATGGTCATTGACACATCTCTCTCCTAAATCCAAGCCAGCAGGGAAAACCCCTGCATGCCAGAATTCCCCAGTAAAATACAGTTCACAGGACACATACCCTAATTTCAAATACTGCCCCAACACCCAACCCACCATATCACTGAGTAACCTCAGCAGCTACTTGAGACCCACATTTCTCCAGTACCTATTGGCTCAAGAGTGGTTCCCTGAGACCCACAGTTTTTCAGAATCTATTGGATCAAATGCAGCTATCCGAGACACATGGTTTCATAGCACCTACTAGATCATGAGGGGTACCTGAGACCCACAATTTGTCAGCACTTATTGGATAAAGAATTCTTGTAAGATCAAGAGCTCACTCTGGATCAATAGTCCATATTGGGCCAAAATTGGATCCATACATCACAGAATCATGCAGTTTTTATTATATCAAAAACAGCTCATTGTGACACAGAATATGCTGTGTCCAAGTGGACTAAAAGCCCAGACTTTACCGAAGGCTTCCTGAGACTTGGACAGGATAATACATATTCCAGCAAAATCCCATGACACATACAAATTATGCAGTGATCTGAGGAAGCAATGGGCAGATGCCAGTGCAAGAATACACATAACAACATAAAGAACAATATGGCACCAACAGATTCTGGTGGTTCTACAACAACAAGACCTGATCATGGCAATGACAAATATTTTGTAAGAAGGCTTGATTTAGGTGAGCTAAAAGAATACCATCCATATAATGAACAAAATACATGTCTGGATAAATAACAAATATTTGGCACACTGGAAGATAAAATTTTATTTCCGGAGAGAACTTTTGAATGAATGCATCTACAGCACTACTTTAAATGTACAGAAAGAAAACTGAAAGCAAATCTTTTTCTATCTGAGGAACCAAGAGATACAGGAACAAACAACTGAACAAATCTCTATTCATTATATTATATGTTTATGGATTATAGAAGGACAAGCAAGCCAGGCCAGGCTGAAGGTATTCCATTGTTTCAATAGTTGGAAAAGTTTTTTTCCTGAGTTACTGAGCCAGTGTTCACTTTAATTGTTTTTATTTATTTAATTATTTTTAATAACAAATATTTGTATAATACAAAGACTTATAGAAGTCTCAATATGAACTGCATCCAGCTGTTCTGGAATTAGGGCTTCTGTGTCTGGATTTTTTGTCAGAGCCATTGCTTTACCAAGGCAGAATTATCAGATTTTCTGGTAATATGGTATTTGTTAAGAAATGTCTTGTAATGGACAAGACACATATCTGGATAAGAAAGTCTAATATTAGTGAGGACCAAACTAACAAATTGGGGACCGATGTCCCCAATTAAAAATTGTACAATAGGTCATGTTTATAGTATTTATCTTTTGGCTCAATTGGGCATAATATTTTTGGTCTTTTTTTTTTGCTAATCTATTCCAAGGAATACATCACATTTGTAACATTTGAGAGAAGACAATTTTATTAGAGCTTACAAAAGTAAAACTATTTTTCCAGAATTTCATGTTCCCATAACAATAAGAAAGTACATTATAAAATAAGATAACATGGCCTCACTCCTGGCAAATGCCACTTTTTAACTCTTTGATAAGCTTGTAAGGTAGTACTTTCTATAAAGATATATTATTTTTACCACTTTGCTCTCTTAGAAAATAAACATCTTAAAAGGGTCTACAGATAAAGCTGCATTGAAAGCAATGCCAGAAATGCCTACAATTATTGAGTATGATGTTTAAGTCTTCCTTATTTTTCTTAAGAGGGGTAGATGGCTCATTGTAATGGGAAGACCAATCTGTATGCAGCGTTTTTTATATAAGGATTTTTTATATGAGGATTTAAAGGCTTTATAAAACATACTCAGGGTTCTGACTCCTTTCTATCCTTATCCAACTGATCAATTAAGTTACCATACCATTAGGAAAGAGGCTTAGAACGTGGTTTTATGGGAACAGAAGTCTTAAAAAATCTATACCCTTTAACAGAGATAGTCTTTTTGTAACATTGTTAGGAAAATCTGCCTCTTCTTTTGCAGACAGTGATTGGTTAATAAATCCCCATGGTTAAAATGCCAGAAAAGGCACCTCTTCAGGGCCACGTTTATGATATCAACATCTTATATTTTCCAACTTCTTTCCTAACTTCTAAGCTTAAGTTCCATAGTCTGAAAACCAAGGGCTAGTATTTTGTGCAAATGAAAAATTTCTGATAATTTCTAGACTTTTATCCACTTTAGGGAACTTATAAGGATATAAATACAAATTTGTCTCTGAACAAATTTATTCGGTTCTATTTTTATTTATTTCTTTTTTTTTAGTCTTCATATTCTAAAACCAAGATGTGTGGAGGATCCTTGAAGAGGTCTTTTTTTTTAACTGGGACAATGAAGGGGAAACTTACCTATAGGTAGAGATTCTGTGATGCAAGCCACTTGCAGAAAAACTTAATATCAATTACAAATTCTTAGCTGATAACTCAGCTCTCAAAATTAAAATGTACTGATCTACATGTTTTAACACGGCTTCTGGAATTACTTTTCCTTCAGTAGGTTGTGCTCTCTTTGTCTTCTGGTGATTCTCTTGACTCCATCTTTCTTTCTCCCAGCATTTTCAGTTTGCATTCCTGCTTATGTTTTTGCCTGGCTACTGGCCAGTCGGTGTGTCAATAACCAGTGAGTATACTTTACACAGTATACAGAATTATTCCACTGCATTTCCCCATGTTATCTTATTAAAAATGAAAGTCTCAAGATTACCATAGTAAACTATAGGAAGAAATATAGCTACAATATCAATTCATTTGATTTTGCCAAAATTTGAGAAAATATTCTATTATTATACTTTTGTCAGGGTGAGTCAAAGTTTTATACTTAATCAATATTTTACCATTACTAAGGAAAACTATTATTAGTAGTATTTAGTCTTCAGCTCTATCAAAATTTCCAGAAAGATACAATTATCACCCAAGTAAGGATGAAGTGCATAACAAACAACTTCCAAAAAGTTAGAACTTTGAAACTGCAGACTCTCTTATATCAGCTATTGTTTTTCCTTACTAGTGAAAAATTTAAAGACAACAAAATTGTCTACAGTATCCTTACTCTTTGTATTTTTTCCATCTTTATCTGATTTATTTTTATATGCCTTTACACTCTTTCAAAAACTTTACTTTTAAAACTATATATTTGTATGACTGTCTATACTTCATATTTTCTCCAAAGACCTATGTATATTTTAAAACATGCTGTACCACATTTAGAGTTTTGATTTTAAGTCTGGATATGCTTTACTAAGCACCTGTGTTGTTTTTATTTCAAAAGGTGAATCTTAAAAATGTATGTCAGCTACCAGTTGCACATTATAGCACATGGAGGTAATACAAGGGTGTTTGTGGCTGGCTGCCTACTACAGGAAGTTGCCAGGTGATGACTTACTATATTCTGGCTAGTATGAGAGACTTTGGGATCCAGATACTTGACTTAGAAAATGAATGGCATTAGAGACTATAGGAACTTGCCCACTTACCATATGGCTTGTCTCACGGAGCAGTCACATGGTTTATCTATGTTTGACAAGTGGCATGTGACATATGAGACTAAGAAGTCAAACTTGGCTCTAAGTCTGTATGTCTATAATGATTTCCCAGGCTTGATCGGGTTTTATGTGGATGTAGTTGCTACCTATTAGTCATTATTTGTAGTTGGAAGTATCTTTTCTACAAGATTCTTCCAAGTAACCACAGAAATGCTTAATGATGATTTAAAAATATTAGTCAATCACTCAGGCTTGTTAGTAACTAGCTCCTACAACTTAAATGAAGTCATTTCAATTATCCTGTGCATTACCACAGCCTTCATAGCTTTACCTGCCTTCTAACATGTCTTGTTCCCTCTGCGTCTCCTGGCAGTGCCCCTGACTCTCTCCTTCTTTCTCTCAGTAGTCTCATTTTCAATATCCTGTCTATAATTCCTACCTGGATACTGGCCACTAAGTTTATTATTAAACAATGTGAGTAATACGTATTTATAATATAGAAGATTATTACACAGCATTTATTCTATCTTTAGATCTTATATTCAGCACCAGTTGTCAAAGTCCAGAAAGAGGGCAGAGTCTGAAGAATTTAAGAGCTGGGACAGAGAACGCAGACAGGGGACACAGTTTAGTTTATTTTATCATAAATAAATGGTATGAACTTTGTTGTATGGTTTGTCATACTTTGAAAAACCTTCATCTCTCACTGGCTTTATTTATACACAAAATAATTCCTTCATAGACTTTCATCATTACTTGGAAAAACATTAAATGGTACATACTTTTTCTACAAAATTTCATGATTACATAAGAATATCAAAGTAAAGGATAAAATGAGAAAACAGCAAATTCTATGATAACTAAAAGTCTGACATTATGATAAAATCAGTTCTTACATCTTTGATGCGGGAATGCCTTTCTGTATGCTGTGAATCTCAATCTTTAAATAAAGGAGCTGTTTTGGGCTATGACAGGCACCATAGAAGAAGTAGGAGGAGGAATCAGAATAGGTAGGAAAGGAAGGGCGGAGTCAGAGGCAGATCAAGCTGAAGCCGCCCAAGGAGCAACATGTAGGAGTACAGGTGAGCCACGGGCCATGTGGCAGACAGATTTATAGAAATGGTTGATTTAAGATGTAAGAGCTAGCTAGCAATGTGCCTGAGCCATAGGCCAAACAGCATAAAGTTAATATTAATGTTTGAGTCATTCCTGGGGGTCTGAACGGTGGGTGGCTGGGTGGATAAGTGGTTTTGGGCAGCAGGTCTGTGAGTCTCGGACCTCTGGCCGCCCGGGACCCAGAAACCACATTACTACACATCTCTTTCCCTTATAATCAGTGTCATTAAACCTTGCTTAATTTTTCTTTTTCTAATTTTGATGTTACTTTTATAACTCTCAGAAGATAACCACCCTTTTTGACTCTAAAAATGCTTTTCTCTACTCCTTACTCTTTTTATAATATCAGAAAGTCCTTGTCTGACATATTTGCTTGAAAAGCCAGGCAACTTACCTAGCTAAAATATTCTCTCCTTTGTTTTTGTTATAAACCCTTGTTTTCAATATGGTCTCTTTATTATAATCCCGCAAATCAAAAAAAAAGGAAGATCATCAAGATTTAAAAATTTCTGACTTTGCCTTCAGGAGGGTAAAAAATATTGTTAGTTATTACTTTCATAATAAAAATCTTTATCTGTTTATACTAGTTTTCTATTTCTAAATTAAAACATGAAAACTGAATTACATAGATATGGTTCACATCTTCTTAAATGTCCCTAATTTTGTCATCTTATTTTATTTCGATGCTGTTTCTCGTGCTTACCAAAAGCACTTAGGAAAGGGGTTCTCTTGAAGATATTTTTAATAGATAATTCTTTTAGTAGACTACCATGGGCCTTATTCTTATTATAATCAGCTTTTGTAAGAATTGTGACATTATCTCAGCTCTGTCTTGTGGTGAAGGGCCATTAATTACAAGTAACTCCACTATGAAGCATGTGATAAACACACACTGAAGTTGTGCAGAAAATTTGATGAAAAGTAGTGAAGGGTCAATCTAAGACATTCAAGAACTAAAGCTTTGTCAAGTAGCACTTTAAAGATGTTAAGTATCCTCATTTCCCCCTTATCTTTTAAGATGTGAAGCATGTGATTTGGCTTTCAATGCATGCAAATTTTCTCCTAGTTGTTTACTGAAGACTGCAAATAAAAATGAACCAAAGCAAAATTGGAAAACTACTGATGCCCAAGTTAATATAAAAGGACCAGAAGTTGGTACATCCAAAACAGAGCATATAGAACACAAGAAACAATCAATAATTGACCCATGAGTGACAAAGCAACAGGAGTCTGAAGTATATCAGAGATTCTGTAATTATGGGAGGCCATGTTTTTTGATAAACCAGTATTCTAGATGTATTGTAAGTGTACCTGAATTCACTTCAACCGTGTTCTGTAGCATTATATCAAAGAGGGGTGACATAAATTCATTTAAAAGTAGAGTAAAATTGTACAAGAAGTTTAATCTTAATATTGATTAACTAATTTGCTACAAAGGGCATAGCTTCCTACAATATGATTCTCAAAACTTTTATCAATTTGGTTTTGTAGTGTAAGTGACACAAGAATATTTTAGAAACTTGATCTACATGAGTTGAAGTATGAATAATGTCCTGAACAAAATTAGTTTTAGATATTGTAAAACTGGCCAAAGTATTATAGATGTAATACCTAAGGTTAAGGCAGCAACAAAACATTTAGAATATAAAAGAATAAAAGAAATCTTTTGTAGATATTTTCATTCAGGATCATTATGCCACAAAATAGAAATATTAAAAAGAAGAAGACATATAGTGGCTATCTAATTAAAATACAAACATCATGGGATAAAGAAGCTATAATGAAGCTAGTCATAGGGAATGTCTGGGAGTGGTGACCTACGCCATTAATCCCATCAAATCTGAGTTTGGGGTCATCTTAATTTACAGGAGTCCCAGGTTCCCAGGCAGGCAGTGGTGGTGCCATGCCTTTAACCTTAACCTGGATGTGAAACAACTGAGAAAAGAAGAAATTTAAGGCAGGCAAAGAAAGAGAGAGCAGGCTGAAGAAGCCAGGAGGAGCGAGACTGAGGAAGCTAGAAGGAAGCTGGGTGAGATTTGACTATGGTGTTTCCTCACTGATATCTCAGCCTTTCCCTGAGATCTGATTCTGAGTTTCCTTCATTCCTGCAATACTTGAAGGGCAGAGGTCACCACTCCTGGATATTCCCTGTGCTGGGATTAAAAGTTGTGAGTAACCACTGTCTGATCCTCCTAGACTGACTGTGATTAGATCCCTCTGATGTCTCACTGTTTTTATTACATTTGAAACATATCCCCACACCATGCCTCATCTCTATCGAGATGATTTACAACAAAATAGACATGTTATAATATATGATGTGAAGAATTTCACCCCTTTGCAACATGAAAATACATGAGAAATATCAGAGAGAGGAAACAGACCACAGTCAATTCTCATCCAGCCAACTTTTCAGGCTGAACAGGTTAAGTGCTATCTTTATGGATCCACAGCCTGACTGGATGTTTCTGCAAAATGCATGAATTTCTGCCTCCTCCTGCCTTATATATCTTTCTCTACCCAGCTGTTTTACTTCTTGGTTCATATCTGTATTATAATCCTAGAGTTAATATTAAAGGTGTGAGCTACCACTTTTTGGATGTTAGTCCTCAAACTCACAGAAATTCAGAAAGATCTCTATATCCTGAGTGAAGGGAATCAAGTGAACCAAAAAATTGGTTCAATTTTTGATCATCATGTGTGACTTGATTGAAGGCATGAGTTGCCCCTTGGTGACACCATGAGTAATGGTATTAAAGGTATGGGTCACAACTCTATTACCTTCATAGCTTGACTGTGGGTAATTCTATCCTCTAATATTCTAGACTGATTATATTAAAATATACAACTTATTACCACAGAGCCCAGTCAGTTGTTCAACATTATAAGGCATTATGATATATAAAAATATACCCCTTACCATTATTTGCTTCCTCTGCTTGCATCATTGGAAATCATAAGGGCTAACAGAGTAACATAGGAGGTAATGATTTTCTTAGGAGAGGTAGGTAGTTGGAGACATTGCAAGGAACAATTTTTCCATTATGCACCTTTGTATGTATGAAGAGTAATCAATACTATAATGTCCTATATTTCATCAAGTTTTATCTTATTTTTATATTATTTATTAATAGCTTGTCTACAACTGTCAGTAAAATTTTGCTTAGGGACTTAAGTAGCACAAAGACAGAGAGATGGAAATGCCTTTAAGGGTACCAAATAAAGGCTTGAGATTTTCAGTGGCCAATTAAAGAAAATAATAAATATAATTAATTTTTCTTAAAATTTATTAAAAATCATGTAATGTAGATATTAGCTTAAATCAAACTTAAAGATTAATGAGCCACAATATCTGAATAAATAATTCTCCATAAAGAAGATAGGAATGCCCACCAGCATTTTCTCAGAAACAATTGACAGGCAAAAACTGTCATGTTGACAAAGAGTAGCTTGTAAGAAAATTTGTAAGAAGTCCATGTTGTAAGAATTTTCTGACCTGGACTTTCAGACCCACAGTCCCATAGTCCCACTAAAACACACAGATGCTTGTATTAATTGTACACTTATTGACCTCGGGCCCAGGCATATAACTTACAAGCTCTTGCTCTTAAACTAACCCATGACTCTTATCTTGTTTGCCATGCAGCTTGGTACCTTTTCTCAGAGCAGCATAATTGTCCTTTTCAGCTTCTGGCTTGTCTAGCAACTCTGTGGCATTTTTGTGGTAATTTTGCTTTTTTCTTCCTGTTCCCAGAGTTTTCTTAGTCTGGTAACTTCCCCCATACTTCCTGTCTGCCTTTGGCTGATCAGTGTTTTCTCAGAGCCCATTCCCTACAGAGGAACACCTAACTCAGCAATAATACTGGTATGAAGAACATGGGCCTACCTCAACTGGATATACCAGACTGAACTGACCCACCTTGGGACACTTTACCCTCCTTGAGAAATGGATGGGGGATGGGAGAGTGGCTGAGTCAGGACTGGGAGGAGGAAAGGGAGGGGGAGCAGTGGCAGATGTGGCAAAAAAAAACTTTTTAAATAAATAATTAGAAAAAATACTTGTAGTATGAGGTTTTTGGCTTAGACTTTCAGGCCTAACCTCAAGGTTTAGGACCCACAGACCCGCAGACCTGCAGACCCGCAGTCCCACAGAGACACACATATGCTTTCAATAGTTTTTGGCTGATCAGCCTCAGGCCCAGGCATATAACTTGCTATCTCTGTACCCTTCATCTAACACAATGATTCTTCCTGTTCAGCCATGCGGGTAGATACCTTTCTTTAGAGCAGCATAGTTGTCCTCTGTTTCTTCCGGCTTCTCTCTGGCGCTCTGCTCTGTGCTTTCTGTTCTCAGAGTTTTTCTTAGTCTGCTTTCCTTGCCCACACTTCCTGCCTGCCTTTGGCTAATCAGCGCTTTTTATTAATCCAGTGCATGGGACAATCATTTACAATGAAGCAACACAATCTCCCACATATCCCCTTTTCTCTTCTTAAAACAAAAAGAACTCCAAATCTAATATTCTTTCCTCCCTTATCTATAACAACTTATAAACAACACTGTAAATAAACAGAACATCCATAATCCATGTTTTGAGAATGTGGGCATCATTCTCTAGGCTACTTCCTGCTGAATGGGGGTGCTGACAATCTCATGGGAATACAAAGAAAAATGTAGGATTAAGCACAAGTCTTTAGTGGAGTAGTCTGTAAGACTGGGTCATCTCAGACAGTCTCCTTGAAATTGTTCTGGATACAGAGCTCGGGAAACTTCAACAGAAGTGCTCTGAAATGTTGAATCATGTGGTTCATCCATTTCCATTGGAGATATTTCTGGTGGTCTTCCTCTATCATACTTTATGTTCTTTATCCAGAAATAAAACCACAGCCTCTCATTTGCTGTGAAAATAAAAGGAAAACATCTTCTCCAAAGTAGCATATCTTTGCATTTCAATTTTAAAGTAAACTCATTTAAAAAATATATAGGCTGAATTAATCCAATAGCATTTATAATCAACTGTCTTTTATCAGCTTTTACTAAACCATTTTCAGTCAAGAAACTTAAAGATAAGAGAATAATATACAGTATCCAGACATTGTTGGTTTTTTCCATCTTTATGTGGCTTATTTATTTATTTATTTATTTATTTATTTATCTATCTATTTATATGTTTTACTCTATTTCTTTTTCAGAGGCTTTCTCTATTTTTTATTTTCTTTCTCTAAGCCTGTATATCTATATTTTCAACAAACTCTAAACCACTTAGACTTTTTACAAGAAACTGTCTTTACTGTATACTTATTTGTTAACTTTTTTCTGTCTCTGACCACACCTTTGCTTGGTTAGGGTGATTGACTCCACCCAGATTCTTCTATTTTTTTTCTGTTTCTGAACACACCTTTAATCTTCCAGGATTCAAGGTTGGTAGGATGGGTGGATGGTTCCACACAGCTCATAGTCTAATTTCATAGAATTTATCTTTTTAGCCCAGGTACTCTGGGAATTTTAGGGTCCATATAATCACGAGGTAAAGCTTTGCCATCTGCAATATACAATATGTATCACTGTTTAAGGCTTACTTACTAAAGGACAATAATTTTATCCTATGGGAAGATCTTGTTGGTACAAACCTACCTTAGATATGTGCTTATTTTTGTTCTTCACATGCAGAACAGTTAGCAAGAGAATGTATTCTTTGCAGTAAGCATGATAGAACACCAAATGTGGTACAAGCAGTTAAATGGACAGACAACTGAACACTACAATACGTATTAATCGGTTATTTTACTCTTAATAGTGCAGGAGATCAAATGCACTTTTCTGGACTGTGTGGACAACTCATAAATGTTCACACAGTAAGAAGAAACTGTGCACACATAAATGATAAAAAAACAAAACAATATAAAAACCAAAAGAAAAAGCATGATGACCAAATGATTCATTGATATTTAAAATGTGGGGTGAATATTTCTTCCTCTTTCATCCTCTGTCTGATGATACTATCCCAGGACATTCTCTTTCAAAAAGTTTATATCAACAATAGTATCCCCAAGAGCAGTGTTCTAAATATGAGGTAGTTTTAATGGATTAGCCATTACAATGAAATAGAAATGACAATAATTTGTCCATGGGGAAAAAAGATGATCCAGAAAACAGAGAACAAGTCCTGAATATTATTTAAAACTCTTGAATAAATAGTGGAAGCAAAATTGTGAGCATATAACTTGTATCAGAGGTGTAAAGTATTTTCCATAAAGAACTATTAGCATTTAAAATCTTAGCAATGAATGTAGTATATGGAAATATTCAATTATTTCATTTTTATATTAATAGTAATAGGATGATGTTGTTTTAGACATTTATTTATTTATTGGATGTCCATAATTTTATAATATTATTACAGTCTTAGAGAAGTGGTTTTTCAGTGTTCTATGTGAAGGCAAAAACTTAAAATATCCAGTTATTGTCAGAGTATCCTGCTGTTCCATTTCTCTTCAATAGAAGCCATTAATCAGAAACAAAGTGGCTTTGTTCTAATATAATTTTATCTATAAACCCAAAATTTTAAGTATATTGCAATTTATGTTTCCTCTTAGGTGACAGAAACTCATTCAATCAAGAAATCATATGTGCAGGAACTATAGTGAGCCTGGGCTTGGTGTATATGCTGTCATTAGCCTTTGGCTTTGTTAGTAAGATGTTGAGTAGAGCCTGATGAAGAAAGTGGCTTTATTTCCACTATAAAGTTGATAATAGAAATGAAGGACAGGAAACAAAATTTTCTATTCAGAATAGCCATGAAGGCATGAAATTCTAGTAAAAGATCATTACAATAATGGTAATGTTAGCATACAGGTGGTTATAAGAGCCTATATGTTTGAGCATGTAAAAGTGATATTTATAGTGTTCATCAGTTGTACAGTAACATTGTGTATAATAATGCTTTTCTTAATTTAAACCTTCATTAAGATATCAGCAATTAATTTTAGCAATGGCAATGTGCAATGAACAATTTTTCTGAATTAATTTATCTTTTTATTTACTAATTGATAAAGTCTCAAGAAGAACACAGGTGATAGATAATTTCATATAAAAATTACACATTTTGTTCAAGAAGAATAAGTGACAATTAGCCCCTTGAAATTATTCTTGTGTCAAGGTAAGTGTCCTGGATATAATTTAACTTTTATGTTTACCTATGTTCTTGACAGGACACTCCCTTTTGGTTTCTAACCTGATTCATTTTATAACTGCTTTTTCGCTCTATAATACAGAATTTCACTTGGACATTTAATCAATCCATTTTATAGTTGTGTGGGAATTCTTTAGATTAACAATTGTAGACATTTGGATCAAAACACTCCAGGAGAGAAAAAACAGAAAGATAAGAATGATATATTTGTGTTTCAAAATTCCCAACTGCTAGGAGAAACTTTGATAACAATTGCTGTGAACATTTCAGCGATGGGAGTCATATTGGCAGCCAAGAGAAAGACAGGTCTTGGCCACAGGCAGTGGCTTATTGTGGATTTTTTGTTGTGTAGATGGATCTTATGCTTCCACATGTGATGTGTATTGCTCAAATATTAGTTCATACTGCATTGTTGTTTACAATTTTTTGGACAGCATGTTGGTAAATTGCCTGAAGACATCAGTGTCACTGTTCTCTATTCTCCTGAGCTTGCAATAGACTGATAAATAAATAGGAAGATGGATGGAAAGATTAGTAGGTAGATAAATGACAGATAGAAGTATAAATGGATTGTATTTTATTTTTCTAGCTATTTATCACCAACATTTATATTGATTAGGTAACGGTATTGTTTCAGTTAATCTGCATTGCTGAGATAAATTAACAAGAGAAAGGAAGTTATGGATGAAAGGATATAATTTTATGGATGCTTTCAGAGTGCTACAGACACTGATGTCAGAGATTAGTGACAGCAGAAAGCTTACATCTTCATATTCAACAACTTGTCAAAAAGATAGATACTAGTTTTTTAAAACATGAAAGTCACATACAGTGATCACTTCTAAGAAGGCCATCCTATTGCTAGCCTAATACTTCCATCTTTGATTACTATTTTGAAATATATTAAGTCTAAGAATCATACAACACACTATGGGGGTTAACATGTGAATCTGTTGAATTGCATGTGCCAACTCCTTTTCTTAACATGGAGTACAACTTTAACCACTCTGTAGAAAGACATAGCATCACTATGTAAATTCCATATCTCTATCAACAAAAAAGTGTGGATTGTCTATGTTATTCCTCTTGTCACCACTGATACTAATCTCTAACATCACAAAGCAAAAGAATAAAAGTAACTGTAGAAGGACAGCCCTCGGAACATAATTTAAAAATCATTGTGGAGCCATGTGTAAAAGAATGAAATACACATTTACTTCTTTTATATTTTATTTATTGTCTAAAGTTTTGAAATAATTAGAAATCATAATTATGTTTTTCTTAATTATTCTTTTTCTGAAATATTCATATAATTTTTAGTTTACATTAATTCATTTGTCTTATAGAAAAGGCCATTTTGAGGTGTGTATGGAAGTCAGAGGACCACACTAGCTTACTGCTTCTCTCCTATCATTTTAATATCAAAATTGAGTTGATGCCCTCAGTTTTTAGTAGCAGATGCTTTTACCTAATGCCATCTTCAATATCTGATATTTAAAGAATCAAGATGAAATAGGAGATTTTTTGCTATGATATGAAGCCATAAACAAGTTTATAGAAAATAAAACATCTGAAATATCTCTGCAGAATCTGGAAAAATTCTAAACCTTACTCCCATGGAGATAGCTCTTTTGGAAAACTTGGCATTTTCTCTTGGAATATTTTATCAAAATATTCAGCCTGGGCTACAGTGAAGTGACATTTCCAGTCCCCAATGATGCCTGAAAAACATTAAGGAGAAGCTTAGACTACATCTTGTGATATACCTGAAGACCAAGCCAACCATCCAACCTTCTAATTTTATATAACATTATTATATTATGTACTTTATCTACTGAGTATGTATAGGACCTTACTTAAATTTCAAAATAATTTAAATATACTCAAAATCACATATTGACCTAGATTCCAAATGTAGTCACAATCTCAACTATTGGAGACACATATTGAAACAAGGATCTTTGAGAAATAATAATTCAGGGAATATTCTGTTAGAGTAAAATTATCACAAAAGTTTTGTCAAAAAATTTCTAAGCATGATCTGGGTTCATTCAGCAGTTGAGGTATCCATGACTTTTAAAAGAACTGATTTTCATTTTATCACCCAGGCTAGACTGCTCACAACTTCTTCTAACTACAGTGCCAAGCTATCTAATTTCTACTTTCTGGCATTTACAGGCACCTTTACACAAGTGTCATGTAATGTTTCACACATATATACACATAAATAAAATGAATATTTTAATATTTAGAGACTTGAGATGGCTCAATAGTTTATAAGACTGGCTGCTAATCTGCAACATCAAAGTTCTAGTCCTAAAAAACAAACACCACTGATTCCAGTTCCAGAGAATCTGGTGCCCCCTTGTGCTTCCACAAATGCTTTATGCACATGATACACTTACATGCATAAAGAACAAATCAACATACAATAGAATAAAGAACTGTATATTAAAACTACATATATCTATGCAGTAATGTATTAAACTAACCTCCCTCTACAGGTAGAATTTCTATGCCTTCTCAATTTCAAAGCACTAGAGTGAAAAATGTCATGATTTTTTAAATAAAGTTCAGTAGAATTAAGGACATTTCTACCACAATACATAGACACAGTATTATCAACCTCAGAACATGTATACTATAATTCATAGCAATATTTTAAATACCAGGAATGTAACACTGGGGCCTATATCTTGAGTTATAAAACATAAAACCAGACTATATGTGTAGTAAGAGTTTCTGACCTGGCCTTCCTGGTCTATATTGGAGGTTTGGACCTGCTCACAGCTCAACTTTCACTTGACCCCAAATAATCACACAAAATAATATTAATTACATTCTTCTTGGCCTATGACTCAGGCCTATTGATAGCTAACCCTCATAACTTAACTAAATCTTATCTTGTTTAGCTGTGTGAGTTGGTACTTTTTCTTAGAGCAGCTTTGTGGTCTTCTTTGCTCTGTGTCTCGTGGCATCTCTGTCTGACTGTGCCCTCCTTCCTTTTTATCTATGCTGTGGAAATCATCATGAGAATCTGATATTCATTAAACTTTCTGCCTTTTGGCAAAGAAACACATTATAGGCTTAAGCGTGAGATTTAAAACTCACCTGAATATGAAACCATATAAGTACCCTACACCAAGAAAGATGATAGGGCAGAGCTGGATAGATTCTCCAAACAAAATGATTCTGAATCATGATTCCTAGTCATAAAATACTCAGCTGTGCAAATTCACTTTGAAGGTTGGGAAATAGTCTTTAGTATCAGTAATGCTTAATGCTGGCATGCTGCACTTCATCTTGGATGAAATTTTTATCAACTAGTATAATTTTATCTCTGTAGTAGTATTCCAGATACTTGAAGTTTGTCTAAGATTTATTATTTCAAAAGTGGTGTATTGCCCCAGGTAGATAAACCAACATTTAAGAGTACTCGCTAATCTATTATTAGGGCTGTGTTCTTGTTCCAAAACTGACATGGAGGTTTACAGACTGGGGTTACTCCAGTCCAAAAATATATGATTCTTTATTCAGCCTCTGGGGGTACTACACACAATGGTACACAATTATGCCTATAAGCAAAAATGCTTATATATAAAATATAAATGAAATATAGAAGTAGAGAAATTGAGAGGAAAAAAATTGTGGTTGGTGTTCTTTTTGTGCTCATTATTATGCTTGATATATTTTAAATCACATGTTTGCATGTGTTTTGTTCATGAGATGGAAGTTACTACAATGCTCACATGAAGAGGAAGAAACACAAATTGTAGAAAGCAGTTTTTCTCATAATCAGTTTCCCTTATACTTGGGAGAAGACACTTCTAACTCACAGAGTGGCCACAGTGGAACTTGTATAACCTATTTGGGTACATTATCTCATGCAGTTCATCGTAGTCTAAAGTTTACTGTATAGCTAAGAATGACATTGAACTTATGATGATAAAATCTTCATGTTATGAGTGCTGACATTATGTTCATGGTAAATCATACTTGGTTTATACTTTGCTTAGGATGAAAATAGAACTCTTTGCTTTTGAGGCAGGAAGTATAACACCTAGGATACATACCCCCCTAAAGTGAGTTTTTTGAGTATGTAACATATATATGTGAAGTTATAAACCAATGTAGTCATTCTGGAGATCAATATGGAGATTTCCAAAAAAATACAGAATAGACCTAAAATATGAACTAAATGTATACTCATATAATTCATAATTCATATATATGCAAAGAAAATACTTCGTATAAATGTTTACTGTTTAAAGTATCATGGTAATAGAATCACCTCAGACTGTACCAATTAAAGAAAAAATATAGTGACACAATTTTGGATTTTATTGAGCCATAAAGAAAAATAAAATTACAAAAATAAATAAAAAACTCTCAAAATAATCATATTAAAGAATGTAGTGGATACAGAAATGCCAACATTGTGTGATCTCTGTTTTATGGGGGAGATGCTGAAGATGGAGGGGAACACAAACACATGGTACAATTAACATAAAATAGATAGCAGAAGTTTATAAAGCTTGGAAGAAAAGTAGAGTAAAAGGTTATAAATTATATTTGAATATAGCAGGGTGAAAGATTGTACTTTGTATTTAAATATTTCAAGTGACAAAATGTAATTTAGAGAAATGGTGGCTTAGTGCATAATGAATTTACTTTACCTTCCAAGCATAGGAACCCAAGTTCAGGTCCACAGGACACATATAGAAGATCAGTAACCATTGTAATAGCCTATAATCTCAACTTTTGGGAGACCAGTGTAAGGTGGATAGCTGGAGTAGATAAAATTTAACATATTCTGTGTTCAGCAAAAGGCTATCTTAAAAGATAAAATGGCAGGAATAGAGAAAGACATCTAACAGAAATTTCAGGCTGCCAAAACTAGACACGTACCTGTAAACACATGTACATCACACTTAAATGTGAAAAGAAAGGAATGAAGAGATTAAGTTAATATATGCAGATATCCGTGAAATCCTCCCCTGCATTTAGTTGAATACAAGAACTACACCATGTCTTTACCTTTTCTCATTATTGACAAAGGTATTTCATCATCACGTTGATTGTTGTCTTTAGCCCTTATGCGTTCTTTCATTACATCAAAGGAGCTGTTCTTCAGTACTAACTCTAGTTCTCCAGGTTTCAGTGTTTTTCCTAGGAATTCACAGATCTTCTCAATGGTGCTTCTAGTGTCCTAAAAGAAAGCAAAATTCTTACTGATAATATGGACATGAATCACAACACAGCAGAAAGTTAGGGGAAAAAAACAAATCATTAAAAGAAAGGGAACAACACAGAGCAGAAAACAAGGAATGAGTGTACTGAGAAAGTTTAAGAATGAAGAAGCCTCAGAAAGGTAAAAGATTACCCCAACCATCCTCTGGCCTCTACATGTGCATCATGAAGACATAAATGAATACATATATACAACCACACAAAACTACACACATTAATACAGAAAAATACACAATTGCATAAACACATGCAAAAACATGTAAATAAACATTTGCAAGCATACTTGCAAATACAGACACATGTTCATCTGAATATATATACTAACACACACATGTAGAAACAAACATACACACAAAATAATAGCTTCAAAAAGAACGATTGTGGTAAGAAGTGGCTGAGCACTTATAGCTATTTGTTCTAAAGGACTATATTTGACTACTACTACTCATGTAAACTTGCTCATAATAGACTATAACTACAACTCTGAGAATTCAATACTATGCCTTTTTTTCTGTAAGCACAGATACCCAAGAAAACAAAATTAGGAAAGCACACATAGATGCAGAGGCATACACTAAATAAATAAGTAAATAAATAAATATGTGTGTTTTGGTGCTGACATGTTCAAATGCACACAAACAATTGCTTCAATAACAAGTAAATAAATGTAGTATATATATATATATATATATATATATATATATATACATACATACATACATATATATGTCTATAAAACTATGTCTCCAGAATATTACTCAGTAAATATAAGTACAAGAGAGCTAGATCATAGAGAGTAGCAGTTAGTCATTGCTGCAATTTGTGCATTTGTGAGGTTGTTTCCGGTGGATTTCCATGAGAAAAGCCTGCCTATTTTCTCATGTTAGCTCATGGGAAGAACATTATATATACTAAAATATACACATGTATGCATGTGCAGCACTTCATGCAGGTCACTGTGCATATGAGTATAGTCATGCATGCAGAGAGTAGATGAGTACATTAGTGTCTCCCTTTACTAATCTCTGTTTTGCCATCTTTAGATATTTTCTAAATAATTTAAAACTATTTCTGCTTTGGTTAGGCTGTGTGGCCATCAAGTTTCTAAGATCTCTCTGTGTCTGTTGCCCTAATGCAGAAATTCCAAACATTCATATCCATTCCGGGACACCTAATTAGATACTGGGAATTTGATCTAAAATAATTATGCTAGCCTGATGAAGGCTCTTACCCACTGGGGAATGTTATCAGCCTCCACACAGAAACAAGAAACTGTGTTGAGCCACCTCAGTTATAAATGGTAATTTATTGAATTACAAGAAAAATATAGAACTGGAAAATACAGATTGAAGCTTGGAAGGGAACAACCAGAAGAAGGATATTAGAGGAGGAAAAGTTCATGGTTTATGTTTAGAATTGTCCTTGAGTCTTAGGTAAAATTGATTACTGAGGTTGAGGGATGATACATGGAGTGCTGAGAGGATGTATGTAACTGTGAAAATTATGGTTACCTTTTTTAGTTCTTCATAACTCAGCATTAGGATGTTATCTTTTTCTCTCTGGGAAATCCACCCACGAGTGTGTTCAAACCATGATCCAAATGGAACTATGTGTGGTAAAACATAAAGTAGGTTTAAAAGATTAAAAGTACTAGTTCATGCCTATCATGATGGCCTGATAGATGACAAGTAATGGTTGCCAAGTTTATGACCTGACTTTGATTCCTGTGATCAGCTAGATATAAGAAAATTAATATCCATTAATTTGTCCTCTGATCTCCACAAATACATTGTAGCATTGTTTGCATAAGCACAAACATACACAAAATGAATTAATATGTAACTGTGAATAGCACATTTCTAATCTGTAATTGACAAACAAGTCTTGTACATATTTGTCGTAAGTTAAGTCCATTCTAAAATTATAAGTTTTAACTTTGAAAGTGAAATTTATGATTTCTAACTCATTAGTACTTTACTCTTTTAAGCTCTTCCATTCAACCTGGAGATTGTCAATTTTATCTTAGTCTTGCTAAAGAAATTGTCTACTGTACAATATCTGTACTAATTAATAGGGGTAAGGAGGTCAAAGTAGAGTTATCAGAGGGTATAAACTACCTGACCTGGGTTCTGGACTCTGTATTAATATTCTCTGAAAGGGCAGCATACACACTTGACTGCTGAGTCATTTCTCCCTGCACATCATTTGTTTCTTGCTAGCCTAACTCTTTAACACATACCATACCCTTAATCATATCTGGTTGTATTCACAATGTTTACATAGAATATTTTAATTCTGTGTGCATTTTTATGTATAAACTATTATTATGTAATTATTGATGTATATGTGTGTAGTATATTGGTGAGTTTGTGGGCCTGTTTTGCATGGGTGTGCTTGCATGTGTGCAGAGGTTCATATGCTAGAGGAGAAAGTTGTTTGTCAATATCTGCATTGTCTTTCCCTAAGACAGTGTCTTAGAAATTTCAACAAAGATGGTGGTTTGAATAAAATTTGTGATATAATCTCAGATTTTTGGAGGTTCTTTTGGAGTATACAGGTCAAGCCACCTTAATGGAGGAAAAATAACACTAGGGTTGGGCTTGAAGTTTCAAAGGCTAAAGCCGTTTTCTGTTTATTCTGTCTTGTTCGTGTTTATGTTTAAGAAAGTAAACTCTAGCTTCTTGCTACTGTTGCCATGCCTCTTCTGATGTATAATGGACTTCTATCTCACTGGAAAAATCAGATAATAGAAACTTCCTTTGATAAATTGCTGTGGTCATAGTGTTTTATCACAATAAGAAAAAAGTTACTTGTATTTCCAGAGTTCATCTTGTTACTGCTTACTAATTGTGTAACTTACTCTTTACAGGCTAAAAAAACAGTGCTCCCAGATTGTTGTGTGGTTAATACATTCTGATCTCACATTTTTATGGTTGTGTGGCTTGGACTCCTAACTGTTGAGCCACCCCACAATCCAACATAAATTTTATTACATGTTTATCTACTTCAGCAATACAGAGAGCCAACAGTATAGAGGATTGAATGCTAGATGTTGGTTTTACTGACCTGATAGTTCTGTTTTTAGCTTATCTGATAAATATTTTAGAAATACAGTACGCTTAAGGCCCTGCTGAAGAGATTAGTGAGATTTTTCTTAAAAGAATAAGTAGAAGGAAGGTTGGAGAAGGAGGCGGTGAAGAGAGAACTCACTTAGCATGAGTGGACTACTGTGTGCTCAGAAAGATCTAGTGATTTTGGAAACCCTGTGCTTTTTAATCATGGAGATATCAGAGGCTTACTGTTGTCCTTTTCTTAGCTAATTTATATAATATATTTTCCCATGGTTTTAAAGCCCATAAGCTATAGAAATATTTGGAAACCAAGAATATCATAGAGATTCCACAGTTCCCAGACCAATGCCACACTGTACACTCACCTTTTCCTTGAAGGAAATTTTTAAAGAATTCTTCAAATGAGTCTGGCTTCCTAATGTAATTGGAGGAACACCAGAAGTGATAGCCTGACACCAGAGCATCTTTGGGATTTCTGATGAGATAAATCACCTTGAACAGAATGACAGGAGAATAAAACAGAAGCACTCAATTTTCAATGTCTTATGATTTTACAGGTAATTAAACAAAACGCATTTCAAATATCAATGGATTATTGTTTCTATGGTTGATCATATGGGTATATGTTGTCTTCTTATGGATATACAAAGACTAGTATATTGAGGTAAGAGCATAATGTTTTACTTTCTAGTATCTGTTTCCACCATTAAATGGACCATGAGAATATTTATATCATTACAAGGGCTTACAAGAACCTTAACCTGTCATACCTTTCTGATTTTGAAGGTGACAGAATCAATAAAGTGATGACATGCCTCAAATATGCTATGTAATTGAGTGTGGGGATTTAATAAAAGCTCCAGAAGTTTCAGAGATATCAGAGGGAATCTACACACAGTCTATGTGGGGATTTAATAAAAGCTTCAGAAGTTCTGGAGATCTAACCACAGTCAGTCTAGGAGAATCAGAGTGGTGATTCATACCTTTAATCCCAGCAGAGGGAGTATTCTGGGAGTGGTGACCTATCCTTTAATCCCAACTGAGTCGAGGTCATTTTAGATTACAGAAGGAATTTCAGGCTCCCAAGCAGGCATTGGTGGGGCCACGCCTTAATTTACAGAGAGAGTATTTGAGGCTTAAGGCAGGCATTGAGGAAGCCAAGGGAAGCCAGGCTGAGGAAACTGGAAGACAGTTGGGTAAGATCTGACTGTGGTGTTTATTCTCTCTAATATCTCTGACTTTCTCAGAGATCTACCTCTGAGTCTCATTTATTCATGAAACAATTGAGAATAGTTTTAACTTATCTTTTTGCTCTAATTTTTAAAATCTTTAATTACAGGCAAGCATCAGCACACCTGGTTCTTCATGTATAATTTTCTAAAGTATTTACACTATGCATTAATTAATTATTTATAATAATCATTTGAATCTGTCTCACTGTTAGGTTTAATACAGTGGAAGGATACAAGGGCTCTTTTATTGGACATCAGTCTATGGCTAAGAAAAGTGGAATAAGATTCAAATGGCAAATTGGTTTTATTAAAATTTATTTTATGCCTGTATCTTTCTATGGATATGTGTTCATGCTTGCTGTATCAAGAGAGGATAGAAAAAGCAGATACTCTGGACTTATAATAACATATAGGTCATAGGTGAAAAAAATTATAACTGTTGAGAATTAAGCCAGGTTTTTAGAATAGCAGCAAAAGACTTCTTCTGAGTCATATCTCCATGTGATATAAATGAAGATCGCTTTACATTTGTTTTGTGATAAAATATTACTAGCAGAGTGGGTAGTGTTCACAGACACAGAAGTTCATATGCCCAAAATGCTATCTTATAATAATCTATTCTGAACATGCTGAGTTCCACAAAAAGCAACTGCACTGATTTTAATCTGACACACTTACTGAAATGGTTAAATGGTAATTTTGGGCCAATAAAATGACTCATTGTACAAAAGTCAATCTTATTTTGATTACCTGGAATCCCATAATAGAAAAGGTAATTAACTCTATCTAGATCAGTGTTCATTGTTACAAGTATACATACATACCAATACATAAGCATAGAGACATATGTGTATACATTACACATGTACACACTAATATATAGAGAGAGCTACAAAGTACATCCACTCAAAGATATACACACATGCTCATATATCCAGACATGTATACACTTACATGCATACATAAACATACAAACATAATACTCATTCATACCTAGTCACACAAATATATACAATAGACACACATAGGCAATTCATAACATATCCACACATACACCTACATATACATGTACATTAACAGGCACACAATCACACACCCATATTAACACTGCAAACACACTCATGCATGTATGTATGAACACCCAAAGAGACATGTGCATACATATATATTCTTACACACCTTTCTATATGTTAAATTAAATGTTTTATAAGGTTGACTAAATATAGGTAATAATGAAAGTGGAGCAAAATTTGGTTATGTTACAAATATAAATACCTGCATGTTGAATATGGTGCCCCACATCTATCATGCCAGTACTATGTGTATAAAAATATAAGGATGTTAAAATCTAGGTCATGATAAGTGATAATGATTTCAAGGCCAGCTTGAGCTTCCGGAGACTCTGCCTCAAATGTATCAAAATTAAAAAGAATAAAAATAAATTCTTGGAAGTGGGAGATACATAAATATATTTGTACACACACACATACCACATGCTTAAAATGTGCACATATACCACATGCATCTATAACTTCAAAATATCAAAAATGTATATGTTTACCACTGACACATACATATACATACTGCATACTGGTGCATATATACTAAACACATGTAGATTCATGTATACCCACAAATAAATGCACACTATAGCCATAAATAATTAAAAACAATACAATTATTTGTTTTAAAAAATGTGGTTGACTAAGTGGTATCATTAGTTTATAATATTGCCACTTAACTAGGTTGGAAATAAATGTGGTTGTTCCATGTCTTTGTTCAAGAGTATTGCTCAATGTACAGTAACTTACTATCCAGTAAGGCATGAAAACTTTAGGAAATACCCAATTCTATCCACAGGAAGAGTTCTTTAGTGTGAAGCCCAGGGCATGGTTAGGCTTGAAAGTTAAAAAGCCCTGGGTGAAACATGTGACTGAGTGGATAATCTGTTTACCACTAGATGAAAGTACTGGGTTATACCTGAACTCCTATAATAGAAGAAAAGAATCAACTCCTGTAAGATTTCCTCTGACCTCTATAGGACTGACATATCTGCTATATCATAAACACAGACACATTAACACGCATGTTTTAGAGTGAATATCTTAGATTAGGAGTAATAGCTGAATCATTAACTATTCTTGCTATTCTTGCAGAAGAACCGGGTTCAGTTCCCAGCACCAACATCATTTGGCACACAAACATAAATATCTGAATTCTAGGGGACTTAGCACCCTTTGCTTCTGATATCTGCAGGCACCGTCATGTGTCTGTGTCCGTGTCCATGTCCATGCCCATGGCCGTGTGTGTGTGTGTGTGTGTGTGTGTGTGTGTGTGTGTTTGTGTGTGTGTTTGTGTGTATGTGTGTGTGTGCTTTACAGTCAGGCAAACACATATCAAAATATGTGCACATACATGTATGGTAAAAATAAAATTTAAAATTATAACTAAATAGGAGCTTATGAACCACTTATTACATCATTCTGCATATTTTAGCACTGACCTTGGCCTTGGAACTGAAGAAGGACTTGGGGAAGAGATGAGCAGGAAGATGAGAAGCAATGAGACGTGGCCCATCTCTATATTTTAGTAATCTGCTCTGTTCTTTTATTTCTAACCATGGTGAGCGCTCATAGACAGGCACAGTCTGGACAAATGTGGAATCCCCCTTGGATTTAATTAAGCAGACAATCTCTATCAACCAGTTTATTCCTAGAGAAAAAGGAAGAGTGCTGGTCACATATTTTTTAACAAAGCTTATAAAAGCACATAAAATTGACATTGTAGCCAGTTCTAATAATGAATGCGGTTCTCTCTCTCTCTCTCTCTCTCTCTCTCTCTCTCTCTCTCTCTCTGTGTGTGTGTGTGTGTGTGTGTGTGTGTGTGTGTGTTCAATTCACAGTCTTACATAACCCAAGATAGTGTTTGCTAGACAGGCATTTGTGGCTGGCTTGATATTTATTTTTCTCTTTTGGTAGATTTAATATGTATTCATGTATAAACAATACTAAGAAACAGGAAGTGAAGGCCTTAATGCTGGCACCTGTTTGACTTGTCATTATTCTTTCAGTTATTTCATTACTTTCTTTAGCAATAAGGCCTTGCCATCAGTTTTGGAAGGACCACCTAGAGCTTGACAAATCATGTTTATTGTTTGTTTTTTTTTTCAATTATGTGTGTGTGATTGCTTTGGCTTTTTTGGTAGGAAGGAATTCTGAGACCCTGTCAGGACTGACAATTGAAAATCCAGTGTAGAATGTGTTTCTAAATATGAGGGTGGTGACATGAAGAAATGAAGATGATTTTTAAAAGCAAGGCACCTTAGGAGGAGCATTGGAGAGAGAAAAGCTGGGTCTGTAAGAAAGACCTAATACTGTGGCCATTGTGCTAATAAAGTTCTCAACAAAAGAAGAACTTCGATGTAGGCAGCTGAGACAAATAGATGAGATAAGGAAGAAAAACTATAGGAGAAGCTCTGTTTACTTCCTTAAGAATGAGCATAGAGGTGAAGAAGATATTTCAGCAAAGGTCAGCAAAAAATTGGGGATAATTTATAAAATAAAATCAGAGGATTAGAAAGATTTTCAAATCATCAACTTTATTTCCTTGATGTTATGGCCATTGAGTTTTCAAAAAATATAGTGCCTCAGAAGTTGGCAGTTAAGACTAAGTAGCAATATTTTCAAAATGTATTTGAAGGAAACATCTACAAACTCAAAAAGCTGACCAGTTCATTTGTTTATAATAAAATTAGAAAGAAAAGCATAATTATCTGGGCTCATGGAACTAAAAATGAACATATTTAGTGATAAAACTCAACCTAAAGGACAAATATCATTTGTTACTTTTTTGGACTTTCTAACGCAAAACCTGTAGATTAAATTATATATCCTGAAGTAAGAGTATAAAGCAAAAAACATCACAATGGGGTAGGTAGTTTATACTAACCTTGTGATTGAGCTATAAACAGAAACTCTTATAATTCAATTTCTTAATTAATATTTAATAAAGTAAAACCATGCTATTTTAGTTGGGGATATTGTTGGCGTGGGAATTCAGTGTTTTATTAAAACAAAAGAGCAGGCTGAGCAAATTATGAGGGATGAGGCTATAAACAGCATCTTTTCCTTTCTTCTGCATCAGCTTCTGCCTCTGGGATCCTGCCACGCCTATTTTTTCTCACTTCCTCTGACAGCAAACAGTTACGTGGAACCACAAGTAAAATAAACCTCCATTTCCCAACTTACTTTTGATCATAGTGTTTAGAACAGCAGTGGTAACCCTGAGAGTAAAATCATTGTCAGGTTAGGGAGGTTGTAGAACAATAGAGAGGAGAATGTCAGAGAACAAGTGGTCTGATAAAAGAAATGATAAAAGGATGACTAGAGAGAGAAGGAAGATGACCTGGGAAAAGAAAAAAGTAAAAATAAATGTAAAAATGTCTATAAAATTCATAAGGAATGTTATATATTTATTTACCTTAAAAATCCTCATGCACACATGATTCTCTATAATAATTTGCCTCCATTTTAAGAAATATTTTTGAGGATAAAATGCTCCATCTAAGAGCCAAAGACCACTTAACAAAATTCTTAAGAGCAAAAAATGAGAAGAAATATATTAAATTATTGGCTAGTACTGTTAGACACTAAAAAACACCGTCTATTGCTATTTGCCCATGGCTTCCCCACAGAGGCAGAAGATAAGTGTGTATTGCTGAAGGAATCATGTCATTCAGAAACACATTCAAAAGATTCTGACATGTAAACAACAACCTGAAAGCCTTCTCCATGAACAGTACGTGTCACTGTAAGTAACATGAAGTTTTTCAAGGAGGGAAGCAAAAGTGAAATTGAGCAACCTATGACTGCAATCAATGACAACTGTACTGTGAAAGCACTAAGGGTTTCCAAGTGGAACATTTGTCATTGTCGGTGGTTACCAATAGCTCACTACCTGGACTGACTACAAATGGAATTTCTACATGGGGCATGTACAGCCACATAAATCTTAAAAAGGCGTAAAAAGATTTCTAGAACACAAAAACAAAGCCAAAATCTTCTGACTACAAACTACTCTCTTAACAAGAGGGAAGCAATGCTCACAATTGGAATGCTTGGTAAGTCTAGTGAAAATAAAAATCTTAGATGAGAGCATTTTTGGAGGTGGCTTTAACAGGGGAGTGCACTACTCATACCTTTGACCAAATGACTGATCCTCTATTCAGGAAACATGTCCTCTTCCACAAAGCATGCAGCTTCAGGAGGGATGCACATGGAGCAATGAAGGAGGAAGTGGACATTGACCTAGCCAGCCAGATCAGCCAAATGAACTCTAGTGATCAGATGTCACAGACAGAATGGGGAGGCTGAATGCCAACTCAGAGGTATTGGGAGAAGGAAATGGAGGAGGAGCATGGGGATACAAGGATAAAAAAGATGTTTAATAAATAAAAGGTAATAAATAAATGATCATAACTTGGGTAGGAAACAAAGAAAATGGTTAAATCCACAAGTAAAAACAAAAGATCATAGATGAGAACGTGCAACTATTATTTTACTAAAACAGCACAATTCCTAAAAATAATGTAAACACATGTATTTTGATCCTCAAATAAGTGTATTCTTCAGGCCTCATCCAAAAACATTTATTTGCAACAGATAGAATCCTCTGAAGAAAACCGAACAAATCAAAATACAGAAATGTAGAACACATTACCACTAAACAGATATACACAACATTCCCAATTCTCAGTCTCACAGTATATTGAGAGAGGAAAAAATAGAGACAACAAAATGATTGTAATAATAAAATTAGAGGGTGTGTCGTGAAATTATGTCCCCTAGTGGTGTCAGATGCTACATTCATCAGTGTTTAACAACTTGAGTGATCCAGTATGGAATAAAGAAGAATAACACTGATAGACATGTAAGAGTTGATAGGGAAAAGCACATGAAACATTAGCCTTAAAGAAATAATTATTAGTGATTAAGAATTGGGGAGAGTGGGAGAAAAAATATTTTCAGGAAAGACTACTGTAATTTTCTACTATAAAGTGCTCAACTCTTAAAACAGATGTACAATAAAATTGTACAAACCAAAGTTTTTGGACTGAAAATCAAATTGTTAAAATCATATATTTGAAAACTTAGTCACCAGGCAGTGAGACATTCTGAAATTCATTTAAAGGTGTGGCCTTGTTGATGTTAGTATGGGTTGCTGAAACAAAAGTGTTCTTGGAAAATTAATCTTGAGATTTCTAAAACTCATGCCATACTCTCTTCACCTCTCTCTCTTATGTCTATATGTAACTCTGAAGGAAAATAAGTTTTCTCTGAGATTATAGGTGACTTTTCCCTGCTTTATTGGTTGTCTTAACAAAGACTGCCTCTTGGAGTAGACCGTCTTACCTTGAGAAAACAATTTTAAGAAGGAGAAACTACATCTCTGAACAGTACATAACTTTTTCCCCTGAATTCTTTATTCTATACTACAGTGTTTGTAGTAAGATTTTCCTTCTTGGCAAATCCTTCAATTTTTCACATGATACATGTTGCCCCTCACTGTAAGTGTTAACAATCACAGACATTTGTGTTCAATGACAAACTAACTCTAGGTTTTATGCTCCCTCATAAGTCATTCCTTTTGTAATTGTTTAAGCCAAATTTTACAATGTTATCCCGGAACAATTGTATTTCCTGCACCTCATGGCTCTTTGACATTCTTCTATATATCCCATATTCTTCAATCCTTTAAAAAGCTACATATTGCAACACAGCAACAACTAGAGACGAATTTAAGATTCAAGAAAATATGAGTAATCCAGCTTTTCTACTACAGAGTCCTTTACATGGCTCTGGAAAGCTTTTGTTTTAATATAGAGTTTCACTAAAAGAAAAGAAAAACAATGATAAATATACAAGGAAATTATAATACTTACTTAGCCAGATATTCTATAGCCAGAAAGTCTTTTAGACACATGGAGGCTATTTGCTTGATATTTTTGAAACATTAAGTTAGGCATACATATGTTTTGCCTATAGCATTCCTTGCTAAGAACAGACATTTTACGAAGGAGAATAAAAAAGTCATAATATGACAGTGTTTGCATGGCATGAAAATGTATGAAAGACTTATTATAAGCAGTATATATTCTTCCTAAACACAGTGCTCATCATATAATAATCTCATTCATTTATTTTACTTCTGCTGCTTGCCCATAGTTTATTACACTTGGTGCTTCCTTGCCTTCCTTTCCTCATCTCCTAAAATAGATGTTTTGTGTCTCCCTCAGCTTTGTATATATTCTTTGTCTCCTTTGTTTTCTTATATAATCATCTAAATTGTCACTTTACCATATTTTTGTCATTTCTAACCAGCACTTTCTTGATGGGAGACAGTGTTATTCTATATTCCCTCATGCTTTTATACTGAGCATTTGTAATAGGGAAGGTAGTATCTATGCATTGAGAGTCAAAAATAAACAAATCTTTTTAATTGGTGATATGCTGTCTCAATTGTTGCTAGTAGGCAAGAACTCCAGTACAGTGCAGTGGTCATCACTAAGTTATTCAGCTCTAATTTTAAGATACAATTTAAGGGCAGAATATTTTAAAAAATCACTGCATACCTGATTTGGGATAAGCCACCATAAATGTATCATCGTTTCTAACCACAAATGTCTCATGTGCTTCTCTTATGATGTCCGGTAGAAACCACACAGGAGGAACAGGAATTTCATCTATCCACAGATAGTTTTCTGCCATGATTATAAAATCAATGTATTTTCTGTTTGCAGTCCAGCTACAGCCACTGATTTCTATGGTAGAAGATGCATGTGTTCTCTATTTTGAAGTAAAAAGAGAAAAGTCAGTGACACTGTAAGCAAACCACCTAACTAAATGTTTTAGTTTGTAGAGGTTGCTTTTGTCATAATGTCCCTTCACAGCAATAGAAATCATAAATTTAGACAACCTCATTTCTGACAAGGGATGAGAAGTGACTCCCATAATTTGTATTTTGAATTCTGCATGGGCAACTTATATACACCAATATAGTTTAAACTAACTACTAGCAACTGATTCTATAAAATATTAATAGTTATTAAGGGCTTTATAACAAATACTCAGAGATACAAGAGCTTTAACAGTTGGGAAATTCCTAGAAAATTGTACTGGTCCACTTGACAGAGACAGGTCTGGTCATTTATCTAAGAGTTCAAGGATGCAAACAAGAAGAGAGATGGTGAGCACCTGGTCTTAAATTTGCCTGGTCATACCCCATACAAACAAGATCCAAAAGCTACACCTCTAAGTCAAGGTAATATTGCCTTATTCCCACTACTCATGCATATTTCAAAATTATTTAATTCACCTAAACATAATACAGGCAATGTACAGGTAGCCATCAAACATCAAAAAAAATGGAGGGTAACTCAAAGCAATCCCACTAAAAACAGAAACAGGACAATACTGTTTTCTCTTTCCCTGTCTACTCAATATAGTTTTTGAAGTCTTAGCTAAAGAAATAAGACAACAAAGAGAAAACAAGGGGGTGCAAATTGGAAATAAGTCAAACTGTCATGATTTGCAGATGATATAATAGTGTACACAAATGGCCCTTAAAATACTACCAGGAAACTTTAACAGCTGGCAAACAACCTCAGAAACATTGTTGGGTACATGAGTAACTCAAAAAAAAATAGCTATTCTAGACACAAATGATAAATGGGTTGAAGATATCCGGGATTTTCCATTCTTCACATTGGCTCCAAGTAGCACTAAATATCTTGGGGTAACTCAAACTAAAAAAGTGACAGACTTGAATGATAAAAACTTTGAGTCAATGGAGAAAAAACGCAGAAGATATCCTAAAATGGAAAGAACTCTCGTGCTCTTGGATAGATAGGATCAAGATAGAAAAAAATGGCAATCCTAGCAAAATCTATCTACAGATTCAATCCAAATCCCCATCAAAATCCCAACACAATTTTTCATAGATCTTGAAAGAACAATACTCAACTTTATATAAAATAGCAAGAAACCTAACTCAGTCTTGATACTGGGGGAGGGACTTGAACCTACCAAAACTGGATATGACAGACCTAAATAACTCACTTTGGAATTCCCTGCCATCCCTGTAGAATGAAGTAGTGGGGTGGGTTGAGGATGAGAGAGTAATGGGAGGAAAGGAAGGGGCAAGGTAAATATGGAAAAAATTTCAATAAAAATTAAAAATCATTTTACAATACAATATGAAATGGGAATATTAAGTTGAAACCAATCCTAAGAAGAAATTTAGCCATATCTCAAAGTATAGAGATTTATTTTTCAAATAATATTCAATTAAGTATTAATCTTATGATCTGTTAAAAGAACTAGAATTAATCATGTTCAGTCTATGGCCTCTGTAACATCAATCCCAAAGCCAGGCCCTCTGAACCTGAACATAAGCTATAATGCTGCTTTACATGCCTGAAGAAGATAGCTGTTAAACTTATATTTAGAGGGCTAACTATGTGTCCTCTAGCTTATAATAACTGTTCTCTGCTAAATTTTAATCAACAGCTGGAGAAATGTAAAGAATTTTTAATGTGCCAATTGTATTTATGTCCTTCACTTTGCTTTTTCTGAGGCAGTTACATGTTTCCATGCTCTATTAAGTTCACCCTGTAGTCATGGTTGACAATGAAATCTCGATTAGTGATCTCCTATTCTAGAATTTCTTTTTCTAACAGGGTCTCACTCTGTCACTATGGATATTGTCAGTAAACTTTGACTACACTGTACACTGTCCATGAACACACAGAGATCAATTTTCCACTGCCTCTTGTGTGCTGCAATCAGAGTCTATACTAGGTCATTCAGCAATTGCGGGCATCTTCTCTATGTCTATATCTTTGATTAATCACGTTTTCTTTTCCTATCAATTATTATGTGTCTATGCATCATCAGATATTTATAAGGAACTACCAAAAATTAATGATGAAATGTAGATAGGTCAACTATAATGCTTCTTCTCTTAAATTTGAAGCAAAAATAAGCTAATGGGGAATTGTGGTATAGCCTCTCATTAGTTTGTGGAAGACAAGTTCTCAATTTCTAAGTTATTTTCCCAGGTCATCACTGGGTAATTTTATGCAAGTGCTCTACCACTTATACATGACCAAAGTCCATCACTGTGACTTTAATTAATTTATTTATATATTGACTCATCTTTTATTGAGTATAGGTTTGACAGATTTTCAGATTGCAATCTCTGTATTTTCTCTTGTTGTTGATATCCAGCTTTAATCTATGCTGATCAGATAAATAAGTTGCAGGTAGCCATTTCAATTTTTATGTATCTGTTGAGGTGTACTTTGTGTCCAGTTATGTGTTCTAATTTAGAAAAAGTTTCATAATGTGCAAAAGAAACCATTTTTTGTGCATTTCAGTGAAATTCTGTGTATATATGTTAGATTAATTTTGTTTATAACATCTTAAGTTTCAGGATTTCTGTTTAGCCTTTGTCTGGTGGACCGCTCTACTGGTAAATGTGGGGTATTATATCTCTCACTATCAGGATATTATGGTTTCTATATGATTTATAATCTAATGTGTTTTTTATCCTATTTGGGTACCTGTATGTTTGTAGCCTAGATGGTATGAATTGAAATTTCATGTTGATTTATTTTTAATTTGAGGAGTATGTAATATACTTCCATATTTTTTGTTTATTTTTTTATGTGAATCATAGTCTCTTAAATATTAAAATGCCTATAAAATTTAATTTCTCACATTAATTTGCATAAAACTTATTTTTTTCATCCCTTTATCCCAAGGTAAGAGGCACGCCTAATGTTGAGGTGTGCTTCTGTGAAACAGCAGAAACACGGATATTGTCTTTCACATATTTTGTTAGTCTGTCAGATGTTATTGGGAAATTAATACCATAAATGTTAAGAGATATTATTTATTATTTATAGTTGATTCCTATTATACTATTTTGTTGTGTTTGTTTTTGATGGTTGTGGTGGCATGTGTGTGTTTTACTTCCTTTCATTTTGCTTGTATCAAGCTATTTATTTCATGTTTTTATGATTGTAGTTTACTTTTTTAGTTTAAAATATACGATCTAGACCCTTTTGTAGTCTCAAATTGTAGATACTGCTTTAATTTGGGTGTATAATGAGCTGTTGTTTTTTCTATGTTTCAGGTAATTAAAGGTATTTGGGAGTATTGTACTATAGATTTGTAGCTGTTCAGTCACAGAGTCTACACAATATTATTCTAAATTCTTCTGACATTTAGAGTCTCAAAGAAAAAACTGGCATGGATCTAATAGTTCTTCATTTATCTCTTATTTGGTCATTTCTTATTGTAGTTTTTAATATTTTTTTCACACTGTACTTCTAACTTGTATTATTCTGAATATTATTTGCTGAGAGTACTTTCTCTTCTGTTTAAATATATTTGATGCTGATCTTGTTTCTTATACCTTCATGAACATCTTTACGTTAGAAAATTTTGTCCCATGATATTGTTAAAAATATTTTAGGCCTTTGACTTCAGTTTCTTCTTTGTACATCTGATTAAACTTAACTATGTTTTTAAATTGTGTCTAAAATTTGTTAGATTTTTGTCTCAGGAGGTTTTTAGACATTATAATTTTTTGATCAATGTATCTGTTTCTTCTATGTTGTCTTCAACAATTGATAATCTGTATTCCAATTCTTGAATTCTGATTATGAAGCTTACCTCTGAAATTACTTTTTCAATTTCTTTAACTTTTTGTTTTAGAAATTTTCTCATTTGATGATTTTTTTGGTTTACCTCCTCTTTTAGTTGTTGATCAAATTTATTTATTTTCTTCCACTGTCTATGTTTTTATGAATTTATTGAAGGGATTTGTTTCTTTTCCTATTTTACAAACTTTATCATTTTTTCAAATGTTGTTATAAGCCTCTTTCTTCTGTATCAACTATTTTTGAATATTTAGGGTTTTTTGGCTTATGTTGGCTTGGACTCTAGGGGGGCATATTTTCCTGACAGTTATGGACTGTGATTTTACACTGGTATTTAGAAATCTGATTTTGGATGGTTTTAGATCAAGGTACTGATATCATTTCTGTCTTTTTAGGTGAGTATATTGATTATTGGTATTGGTTCCATAATGCTTATGGTCAGATTTTTTTCAGCACAGAATTCTACAAGAATTTTTAAGAATAACTTGTACCAATACTCCTGAAATTGATACATGGAGTAGAAACAGAAAATCATTGCCAAACACTATATGAGGTCATAGTCAACCTGATACCCCCCAAAACACACACATGCAACAAAGAAACAGAATTACAAAATAATCTTTCTCATGAACATTGATTTAAAAACACTCATTTAAATACTAACAGGCTGAATTCAAGAATATAATCGAGTATTATCAAGTAGGATTTATCCCAGAGGTTTAGGGTTGGTATAACATGAAAATCAATTGATGTGATCCACTATATAAACAACTTGAACCAAAAAAAACCACACATGATCTTCTCATTAGATAATTGAAAAGACTTTGACAAATTTAACACTTTTTCTTGGAGGTCTTGGAGAGATTGAAGGTAAAAAGAGCATACTTAAACTTAATAAAGGGAATATACAGCAAGGTGACAGCCAATATGAAACTAAGTAAAAGAAACTCAAAATTGATCTCACTAAATTCAGTAATAAGACAAGGCTGACCACTCTTCCTAAATTAATTCTATATTACTTAAATTTCTAGCTATAGAATGATGGGTCAAAAACGAGATATCAAAATGATAAAAATTGAAAGAGAAATCAAACTTTTGCTGTTTACAGATGATATGATAGTATTAAAAAGTGACCCATAAAAGTTAATCAGAAACTTTTACAACAATTTGGCCTGATACAAGATTAACTCAAATAATTATAGTCTTTCTGTACAAATAATAAATGGATAAAAATTCAGAGAAACATCATATTTTACAATAGCTGCAAATAAATCAAATATTTTGGAGGTAACTCAAACCAAAGAAGTAAAAGAACTGTACCACAAATATTTTAAGTCATTAAAGAAAATATTAGTAAATGAAAAGATTTTCCATCTTCTACGATAGCTAGAATGAACATAGTATGAATGGAAACTTTACTAAAAGCCATCTACAGATGCAATACAATACCCATCAAAATTGCAAAACAACTATTCACAGAACTCAAAAACACAATAGACAGCATCATAGCGGCCAACAACAACAAAACCAGCATATTCAAAAAAAAAATCTTGTTCAATATAAGAACTTCTGGAGGCATCACCATTCCTGAGATCTACATTAATATAGTGTTACATTAATAAAAACAGTTTGATATCAGGATAAAAAACATTTGGTTCAATGGAATCATATTGTAGTCCTTGATATTAATCTGCACATTTATAAACACCTGATATTTTTACAAAGAAGCCAAAATATACAATAAAAAATAAAGCATCCTCAACTAATTGTGCTGAAATAAATGAATGGTGGCATATAGAAGAATCCAAAGAGATGCATATCTATCACACTGCAAAAATCTCAGGTCCAAGTAGACCAAAGATTTCCACATAAATCCAGTTACACTGAACCTTATAAAAAAAGTAAAAAAATAGTCTTGAACACATTGGAATAGGAGACCCCTTTCTAAATATGACATTAGTAGCACAGACACTATAACTATTAACTAATATGACCTCCTACTAATGAGAACCTTCTGTAAGGCAAAGATCATGGTCAATAAGGCAACCTATAGAATAGGAATATATCTTTACCAACCATATATATAAAATAGAGGGCTGAGCTTTAAAATATATAAAGAACTCAAAAAACTAGAAATCAAATAATCAAATAACCCAATTAAAAATATGGTACAGAACTGAATAGAAAATTCTCAACAGAAAATCTCAAATGCTTGAAAGATACTTAAAGAACTGCTCACCATCATTCGTCATCAAGGAAATGCAAATAAAAACAATTCAGAGATACTGTTTTTTACTTATTAAAATATATGAAATCAAAACACTGATGACAGCCTATGCTGGAAGTGATGTGGAGTAAGGGGGACCCCCTTCATTGCTGGTGGAATGTGCAGCCCATTTGGAAATCAGTATTGTTGTTTCTAAAAAAAACAGAATATATATATATATATATATTCTGTTTTTATATATGTATGTATGTATATATTCTATATATACGTATATACCCAGCAATACCTCTTTGGGTTATATACCCAAAGGATGAACATTCTTACAACAAAGATATTTTTCCAACTATGTTTATAGAAACATTATACATAATAGCCAGAACCTAGATAATTCTCAACTGAAGAAAAGATTTTAAAATGTGATACATTTAACAATAAAATAACGGCAGTAAACTATGGCCTTCTGAAATTTACAGGCTACTTGATTAAACTAGAATAAAAATCATCCTGAGTGAATTAACACAGACCCAGAAAGACAAAGATAGTCAAAACTCACTCATATGTAAATTTTAGGTGTAAAGCAAGTGATAACCAAGCTATAACACACAACCCCAACATGCTAGGTAACAAGACATAACCTAAGAGTGGCATCTATGAATTTCCCTAAGAAGGAATATAGATAATATCTCCTGAATAAATTAGAATCAGGGACAGGGCAAGGATAGGAGAAGAGAGAACACGTGGGAATGGAAGGGTTAAGTTTGCTGAGAAACAGAAGGGATGAAACACAATAGGGAGAACAGTGAAATGGGTTGCTTGGTTGAGGAAGCCATTGTGGGTTTAGAGATAAACCTGGTGCTAGGGAATTATCTAAGAGCAAACAAAGATAACTCCAGTTACACAATAATGAGGAGGGTCCCTAAACTGGACTTACCATATAATCAAATGGACGGTTACTATAGAACATTCATTCAGCGACTGATGGAAGTAAATGCAGAGATCCACAACTAGACACTGGGTTGAGCGCCCATTGAAGCTGAAGATCGGGAGGATATATTACATGAGCAAAGGCTTCCAGGTCATGATAATAAAACTAACAGATACAGCTGAACTGTGTGATTAGAGCTCATGTACTCTGTATCTACAGTTGGGAGAGCCTGCATGGGACTGAACTAGGCCCTCTAAATGTGGGTGACAGTTAAATGATGTGGGTAGTTTGCGGTGCTTCTGGCAGTGGGAGAAGAATTTCTTATGAAATAAAAACAGACATTTTAGAGACAATTCCCTACAGAGGAACACCTTGCTCAGCCATGACCCTGAGACTTAGGGGAGGGGAATGGACTTACCCTGGGAATCCTTAACCCTCTGTGAAATGGATGGAAGTTGGGGGAAGCTGAGAGATGACTGGAATGAGGGAAAGAAACAGAAACAAAAATGGGCATGTTAAAACTTTTAAATTAAAAACTAGAAAGGGAGAAATATGTTAAGCAAAGTTTTAATTTTATGACTTTAAAATTAAAATAGAACATGATATTGAGTGGAGAAAGAAAAAATATATCTGAAAGAAACTGGGAAAAGTAAAGTAATATAGTCAAAACATAATGTATAAAAATCACAAAAAAACTAACAAGTTTTAAGAAGGCAAATTTTTCTTTCCCAAAATAAAAAATTATGTTCAGAAATATACTCACATTTTAAATGTTGTTTAATTTTCTCAACTTGAATGTATCTAGATTTAACTGAGAAAGAGAGAAACAGAAATAAGAATGTAACCCACTGAAAGGTCTTATAAATATAGTCCAGCAGTAAGGACATAGAAGTCTGGATCTCTATAAAATCAACTTTCTAGAATCTCTCAGAGAAAGATTGAAGTATAGATAAGTTAAAATTTTTCCTAGCACATAAAATGAACTGTATTTATCACACACAAGAGTAAAAATTAAATAATACATAAATGAGGGTGGCCTTTCCTCTGCTCATTTGATCCCAAAATATTCTCCAAGGGTAACAAGACTTTTAAAGCTCAATAGGTACCTTAGACTACAAAGTTAAAAATAACTAGTCTCAGTGGCCACATCTTTCTTGATGGGACCTTATTGTCCATTTGTCTCAAAACAGCTGAGTTTGTTCAAAATTTTGTCACCCCTAAAAGTTCTTATTTGAACAGAGCACAAGGTTGGAGATCACCTAGAAGTGACTGCAAATATATTCCCACAGGTCACATTCCAGAACAACATACAGGGACCTGCAAAACCAAAAAAGAGACAGTTGTTTTCTCCTGTGGAACACTAGAGTGCTTTCTTGACTCTTGAAGAGCTTGAAGGAAGATAATGCATATTCTCTATTTCCACAAGAGTATTTATATAGGAACTAGTAATGATTTGAATAATTCAATTTCAGAGAATAGCCTGCCTTCTGCATTTCAATATAAAGCAACAGGCAAAGTCCAAAAACTTGACTTTGGCTTACTGTGATAGGAAACTGTAATTTTTCCAAGTCTAATTATTCAAGTTAAAAAATATCCACAGTATAGTCATATGATGGGGTATGTAAATATTAAGAATATCTTCCCACTCTTGTTGCTGCCAATGTATACCCCACCTCATCTTAGTTTGCAGTTATTTCTGCCTAAGAGCCGAAATTCTAATCTGTTTGTCCATCATCCATTGCCTTCAGGAGAGTCCAAGCTGATGCTTACAGTGTGGGCTTCTTGTCCATATTCTGAGCTTGACTGCAACTGCCTCTGTTTTGATTTAGAAAAATACATTATCATGAAGAAAGTTTAAGCATAAATTAATTGACTTTGCTTTTAGTATCTTCAAAAAGCTATACTCATCTCCAATTGCAGAGGATATTTTCAAAATGATTTTCATACCAGTTTTTAAGTGATGTCTAGCTGACATCAAAGCATACAGAGGCCCAGAATGCTCTTTAATTTTTATTTTTATTTTCTTCATCTTCTAAGTTCTAGGGTTCTAATAAATGCAAAATATCTGAACTATGCAGCCTTGTGGATTGAACTCAGAGACTGCTGCAAGCTAGAAAATCCTGTTATACACTAAATTGCTTCTCTAAACGTACTTATAATTTTCCTGTTATTTTATGTCTAAAATAAAATGAACCAAGTAATATATGGCCCTAAAATCCAAAAAGCATTTGACCTGAACAGTCACATTGTATCAATATTAGATATTTTGGCTCTAAGTGACTTGTTCTAGCTTATTTTATTCTGATGTTACAAAAACTATGACATAAAAGAGAAAAAGTATTTATTACATCTTACATGTTACAATCTATTAGGGAATAAATCTAGGATAGGAAGAAGTAGGCAGAAACTAAAGCAAACCAGTGAACATTTTAGAAGCATGCTTAACCATAAATAAAACTCTTAATGAGTGCTATCAAGTTCTTACATCTTCAAAGAGGTCCTGTGGTGATAATCAATATCCCCTCACTATTACAGGGCAGAGATTAATAACATAATCTTATCTAACTGACCAGTCTAGGGTGATCTTTTCAATCTGCACTGAAAAAAGATAATTATATCTGGAGATTATAAAAAATCCAATAAATTAAAACCAATAATTTCTAGATAAAAGTTTCCTGTATAGCAAGAAGAACATCCTGGCTATAAAGAATACGGTTTTTTTTGTCATTTTCTTATGAAAAAAACCATGTAAACACCTACTTCCACAGTAAAAAAAAATTCAGATCCACAGTCAAGCCATGAAGGTCAGGGGGTGGTGATGAGTCCCACTTTTAATCTCAACACTAGAGATGACAAAGTGGTGACACACACATCAAATCCCATCACTCAGATAACAAAGATTTTTGTACTTCTGTGAGTTCAAGGTCTAACAGCCAAGCAATAGTACCTCATATATTTAATCCTATCTTTTGGATTATGATACAGAGTTGAACCAAAAGTGAAACTGTTATGTGTAAAAGCTTTGTAAAACAGGAGATATCAGAAATGTACACATTTTGTAGAAGAGGCTGAGGAACCTTGAAGATAGCGTTTATCCTATTTACCCTGAAAGGTTGGATTGATGAGAATTAACAGTGGTCTGTTTCTTCTTTCCTATATACCAGTTTTCCCCCAATATCTGGCTATGGGTTTTCATTGCATGCTGACTAGAATTTGTGCAATAGTCTTAAGAAAATGCCAACATGTTAAAGACTATTAGGAAAGAAGTGTAGTCAGTCATCCATATAGATATGCAAAAGTTCTTTCATTGTAGCCATGCTAAATGCTAATGTAATTAATTATAGAGATAAGTTTTATCAGTACCTTGTATATGTTTTCAATCTTGACCATAAAATAAGTAACTCAAAACAAAGTTTGTCTATACAGATATACCTTGGCAGTTCTCATTTTTCAAAGTTCTATAGAATAATGCATTTCAAATGTTGTATAAAGTCTTATTATATCAGACAGAAACTCCCAGATCCTAATAGTGACCAGAAGGACCCTGAAGAAGATTGTGAGGCACCAGAATGTGTCTATTCAGGTTGTAGCAGTGTTCATCTGGATAAGATGCCCAAGTGAAACACTGGCCACCAGGCCCATTCCAGACTGTGGACAAGCAGCAGTGTATCAGAGAACTAATTGCACCATTTGTCCTAGATGTAGTAAGATCAATCTTACATAAGTGGAAAAACACACCCAACTTACAGTCCTGGCAGTCAAAACTTGTTGCTATTCTGATACTTCTGCTTTCAGTGATGTGTAGTCTTAGGTATGGCTAACTCAGTATGGGCTAGCCAATGTCATTTTTTAATAAATTTGAAAACTGTTTGGCCTATAGTCAGGTTTAATTTATCCTTCTCATACCTCTGAAAGCATTCATAGTTAGCCTAGCTATAACTTTGTTACCTTGGAAGCATCATACAGTCAGATTCTCATAAGGTTATAGCCAGCTCATGAGCTCATATTATATATAAAGATAAAGTCTTGTTTTTTCCTGTGGCTACTAGGTCTCTTGGTTGTTTATTAATACTAATATATCTCCAACATTTATGTCCTTTTGTAAAACTAGGATTTGTATACACTTCAGAGAATCAAACAAATCAGACAACTTGGATCCACATCACAGAGGCTAAAAGTAATTCAGATACATATATTCTGTTTTTAAAATGTATCAATTTCTGAGTATGTTATTTTTTGGAACTACATGTAAACTGTATATGGACAAAAAACTACATATATGATTGTAGTTATCCCCCAGAAATACAGAAAGATCTTTGTTTTCTGAGTAGTGGGATTTAAGGTATGTGTAACTACTTTGTCATCACTAATGATGAGTAGTTATTTGGAACTACTGCCCTTTACAAGTATAACACTATAGGCTAAAAGTTCCAAGTAAGTACATAAAGTTTAACTTCTTTTACTAGTTTTAAATTGTTTCCACAGATTTCCACTTGAATGGTAGACATAATTTGGACTTGAAGTTCTTGAGTTGCTGAAAGCCAATATGGATCAATCCAGCCAATGCTATTGGTTTTCTTCTCCATAGCTGGGTTAGATAACTATATGCTTTTGAAAAATTCACTCTCGTCCAGCTTTTGATAAGACTATCAGACTTACTTAGATCTGAAAACAATGCCCCAGTGTCAGTCAACTTGAAGCAGTTACAGAAGAGACTACATTGTCCTGTGATCTCTACCCACTATAGGTTAAAATGCTGTTAACAGGAATCCTTCTTGCATACTGGACAAAATGGCTACCTATAATGTCCTTTGACATACTAGGAAATTGAGCACATAGTTGTCTACTCATTTATTAACTAAAATGTTTCTGTGATAAGATGAGACATCTGGCCTTCTTTATGCAGAACAAAAGAGGTATTACATTGCCTTAAAATTATTTCTATACAAATCTGGTTGTTTTCAGGGTACTGTTCCTTGTCCAATCAACTCTGGCAGTCTCTGTGCCTCAGGGTTCCTCAATTGGTTTAATCTGATCTCTTTGTACAAATAAAATTGGAGGATTATGTTTCTCTGGTGCTGCTTTTGGTCCCGAAGAACCTTGTAGTTTTGGTATTTTATGGAGCTACCTATGTTTAGGGTGATAGTAAGATTTGAGGAAGGGGGTAGGATTTTAGTTTACAGTTTCAAATGATGGGGTGTTGCTGGCTTTGCTTACATGCAGTTGTCATCTCTGCTGGTCTTCCACTAAACAGCACTGGATATGTGTGGGTAGACATGAGTTATTAGGTTTATTGTTTTTGTTTGCTTTTAGAATAGGGTTTGTATGGCTGAAGTGGTCCTAAGCTTTCTTGTGTAAGGAATGATTATCTTGACTCCTGATTTTTCCACTTTCTCTCTAGTACTAGAATACAGGATTTTCTCTTTGTGTTAATTAATATAACTTTCATCATTTATCACATAGATATTTTACATATATGTTGCTATACTATTAAAATTAGCAAGATAAAAACAGTGTAAATATCATCAACAGGTAGAGTGTAAAAGAAAGATAAGACAACTGTGGTAAATGAATTGTGGGCTTAAATTTAATCATAAAATATTTTCAAATGTTTCATGGATTTAGATAGCTGTATATTAAATGTTGAATGCAGATTCAGATAAAATGTATTTACTTTTTCATGTGGGGAGTTGAGTTTTTAATATATACTTATCTATGCATGTAGATGTGAGTGGAGTTATAGGTAATGAAAATAAAAAGGGGTCCACATGTTAGGAAAAAAGTAGTAAGGGTTGAGGCATAAATATAGGACATGAGATAAGAAGTGGAAAGGATATAAGATACTTGCAAGATCCATATGACTTTTTCAGGGGAAAAAGCCTGTGAATATCATGAGTGGTTCTACATGTGACCAGAACATGTACACTCTGACATACTAGGCAAGAATGTATGAACAATTTGCTACATGACTGGAAATTGCCTTGGGAATTTTGTACTATATGCTTTCCTTATAATCACTATTCTAGACTTATTGATGTCCTGAATAAATTACAGTGGGTTCTATTATTTTACATATTGTATGTTTGTTCTGGAAAAAATGATTTTGGCCACAGGAATCTTATAAAATTATTAAATAGATTGTATTAAGAGTTAGTTGGACCATGTGACAAACAAGGAATTAAATAAAAACATAGAAACCCATAGCTTGTTCATTTTCAATAACTATGCCATAGTAAATTAGTGGGATAAACATATGAGATAAACTGCCAAATATTAAGAGTAATTTTTAAGTTATATTGCCTATAAGATAAATTTAATATCTGGTATATCTGCAGAGGTGATCGAGTAGTACAGAATGTAGAATGGATTGATCTAATTTTAGCTGCTGAATTGAATATGAGACTCCAGAACCCACCACAAGGTGTAAATATTAAAATAAGAGACAAAACTCTCTCACACTCTGAAAAGTGCTATAACCACATATGCTATCAACTAGGCACATTGTTCTACTTGTATATGTGCTTAGTTAAAAAGGTATTTCGTTGTGGATTGCAAAATTGAGTATGCTTATCATGGTAGAGGTTAGAGAAACATATCCAAAAAGCAATGTCTACTGTTGGGACAGTTAGAAGATAGAAGGTGAATCAAGCAAAAAACAAATTATTAAGCAAATTAACAGTTATTATATTAATTTTTTAAACATGGGAAGTAAAAACTAATTTCAGAACTGTTAGTGCAAACCGTTAAGTAAAGAAAGTCCAGCTTATCCATGGTCACTTGTGTTCTCAGTGTTTTTGCTGTTTATTATTTTGGGGAGCCAACAACCCAGCTCCCAAATACATCACATATGGAGACCTATTCTTAATTATAAATGCGCAGCCTTAGTTTGGCTTGTTACCTGACAGTTCTTTTTAACTTTAAATTATTCTATCTACCTTTTGCCTCTGAGCTTTATTTTCGTGTTCTATGTCTGTACATCTTAATTTCATGCTTCCTCATTGGCTGGCTATGTGACCGGGTGGCTGGGCCCCTAGCATCCTTTTTTTCTTATCCTTTTGCTTTCTTCTTTTTTTCCAAAAATTTCTTTTTTATTTATTTCTTCTGTCCACCAGGTCCTATTATTCTTTCCCCTGCCTTACTTTTGGCTATTCAGCTCTTTATTAGACAATCAGGTGTTTTAAACAAACACAGTAACACAGTTCAGGTACCTATGGGGATTTTAAAAAAGCTCCAAATATTCCAGAGATAGCAGAGGGAATCTACCCACAGTCTATGTGGGGATTTAATAAAAGCTCCAGAAGTTTCAGAAATCTAACCACAGACTAGGAGGATCAGAAAGGGGTGATTCACACTTTTCATATCAGTCCAGGGAGTATCCTGGGAGGGTGACCTATACCCTTAATCCCAACCGAGTTTGAGGTCATTTTAGATTATAGAAGGAATTCCAGACTCCCAAGTCAGCAGTGGTGGGGTAAGATCTGACTGTGGTGTTTATTCTCTCTAATATCTCTGAATTTCTCAGAGATCTATCCCTGAGTCTCATTTATTCGTGAAAAAATTGCCATCCAACTTTGGGGCACGAATTCCTTCCCTTTCTACCCCCAAAAATCCACACTTTCCAGCCAGAAAAACACGTAGCTGCAGGAGTAGTTACTGGCAGCTAGGCTTTCTGTTCTGGGTTAACGTCCAGCCTTAGACAGATTGGCCACATGTGTTTCCATTTCACTCTCATCTGGGTATCAGACAGTGGACTCTTCCTCCTTGTGGATTGTTTCTTTTTCTTTTTTGGACACCTATTCAAGTTGCTATCACACTAGGTAGGTGCCCCACTTCACAATGAATTGAATCATCAACAGACAACAGGTAAGTATATCAATTTTTCTTTTAAAAAAGAGGGAATTTGTTTAAATCAATGGAGGCAGATTGGACATACTGTAGCCTCTTGTTAGATGATTTGATATTAAAACTAGTCAAGGAAAACATAAGTAAGGTAGATGGAAATATCATGTTTATCATACTGTTTACTATGAATATTTTTTGTTTGTTGGCTTTGATATCACTTAAAAGGTCGACTAATAAAACATAGTAGTGGGTTTTCTTGGTCCCAGTTGGCCAGAGGCCCAGACACACAGACCGGCTCACCAGACCCATTAGCTGTCTCTGCTGCTGCTCAGGCCCCCATAAATGACTCAGAGGCTTATATTAATTTTATGCTGTTTGGCCTATGGCTGAAGCACATTGCTAGCTTACTCTTACATCTTAAATCAACCCATTCCTATTAATCTGTCTGCCACGTGGCCCGTGGCTCACCTCTGTTCCTTACATGTTGCTCCTTGGGTGGCTTGCTTGATCTCCCTGACTCTGCCCTGCCTCTCCTACCTATGCTCTGATTTCTCCTCCTACTTCTTTTATGGTGCCTGTCATGGCCCAAAACAGCCCCTTTATTTAAATATTGATATTCACAGCATACAGAAAGGCATTCCCACATCACTTCCCCCTTTCTCTCTAATCAATAGGGAGGTTTCAATTTTAACATAGCAAAATTACATATAACAAAATTGCCATCAAGCAAGAATTACAGTTATAATATATTGTCTATTTGTATTTAGCAAAATTAAAGAAAATATTCTTATCATCTACCTTATGTTTATGAATCTAAAGTTTCATATCTAATATACCTTTTAAATGACTAAGAAAAACTGTACCTAAAACTATCTAACTTTCAACTACATCAAAGACCACAGAAGGATATATTTACCCAAGTAAATCAGAAGTGCAAGCAACTTCTAAAATCTGGAAAGGAAAGAAATGACACCAATCTGCCTGGACAGTCACCCAAAGTTCCTTTATAAAGTTGGGGCATCCATCTTCAGCCTACAGGCTCAGAGTCTCCTTTCATTTCAATGAAGCAGGAAATCTGCTCTGCCCATTCTGGAACAGTTCATCAGTTGCTTCTCCTCGAGTCCTGAAGAATGTGTGACAGTTTTCTCTGCAAAGCAGGAACCTGAATGACCATCTCGGCTTGTTCTGCCAAAGTTAAAAGGTCATCTTTTTATGGAACCTGCATGTCCAGTTTAAACAGCATACTGTCAAGCAGTCAATATAAGAACAGGTTCTTGTCCATTGGCTAACCATTGTCATAAATAGACTATATGGAGTTTCTTTGATGCCCATTTTTCTCTTGAAGAAGATTGGTGCTGCCAGGAGCAAATCTGTCTCACTGTCCAGAAAAGTCTAAGTTCTTAAAATATTTTAAATGCCATATTCTGTAGGTCTTAGAAGTGTTAGAAGATTACCTATCTGACATATATTTCTTAATCAGTTACATAAACATCATATCTTAAACAAGAGTAGAAAAATACATACAGCATAAGAGAATTGACCTTAAGTTTGTATCAATAAACCTAAATCCATACCAATGTAAAACATTTCAAGATTAACAGTTGATTTCCTGATCTAAATAAATTTAATAATTTAATTTAAAAAAATCATTCATATACCATATCCCCTTTTTCTTCTTAGAAAGAGATTGACTATGATCATTAACTATTTAAAATGAAAACGTACATTTAGAAACAATATTTTGGGAATTTGGGCATAGTTTTCCATTCTACTTCCTGCTGATTATGGGGCGTTGAAAATCTCATGAGTTAGACAGGATCATAATCTGCAGCCCTGAAGCTGATATGGCCATCTCTTCCTATCAGAGAATTTTTTAAGGAGTCTTGATTAATGAAACCATATTTGCCTGTAAACAATCCACAGATTTTCAACTTCTGTGGAAACAAAAGCAGAACTCTTCCAAAGCAATAAATCTTTATACACACATTTCAAAATCAAAATACCTTTAAAATATATATTCTTGTTTAACTTAGTAGCCTTTGCATCTGCAATCCATTGTCTTTCTGTAGTTAGCTCATTAACAGTTAAAAAGATTAAAAGAAAACATAATAATAGCCAAAATCTATATTTTGTGTATATTTTTATCTTCGTGTGGCTTATTATATTTTTATTACTCTATTTTTCCTTTTAAATACTTTCTCTACCTTCTTTCTTTTCTCTCTGAAGACTATGTACCTTTTACACACATTGTAACCCATTTACGGGTTTTTTTTCTATCTGAATGTTTTATTGTGAATCGTTAATCATCTTTCAACCAGAAGAGCTTTTAAAATACACTCTGTTAAAGAGCTGCATAGTTTTTGCAGATAAGGCTGAATCAGTAAGTTTTCTTAAAGGGACCGTGTGTCTGTTTTTGGCAAGCAAAAAGAGCACACCCCCAAAAAATGTTGCTAGTAAGAAACCATCTTTGTTTCCTTTTGTTTAAAATAAACAGAAATCTAAAATCAATCACATGCTACTGAGTCTTCTATGAGATTTCAGAAACTGGCCTGATTACAGCTGACACTGCCTGTCAACAGTCTACTGGTGCCATTTTAAATGTGACCCGGATGCCACACATTCTTTGTACAATGACCCATTTTGTATACACAATTTGGAAGCTGCCTTGGCTCAGTTTCTGTGATCTAGAATGCCTTTTAATCTTTCTCAGGCTTTAAGTGGATATTTGTCCCACATTGCATGCCATCTGTAGTAGTGGGGTTATTTAAAGATTGATATTCACAGCATACAGAAAGGCATTCCCACATCAATATAAATCTAAAGAAAAAAAAGGCTGTTGAGAAGGAACACAAAGATGCCCAAATTCAAACAGAGGACTAGGAAGAACCAATTTCAGCAAGGTCATCTTAAATTAGACAAAACAGGCAACATTAATATACCCAGTAACCTTTTAAAAATGAAGGATGATAGGGATTATAGAAAAGCTAGCTGGGCTTCAGCCAAATGTTAGAATGAAAGACAGTAAAGGAAGCAGTTGTAACATATGGGATGCATTCACCATTTGTCAAAAGAATGCTGAACTTCTGGTCATGCTGTAACCAGCTGACCAGAAAAGATTGGTTAGATATGGTTACAACTGTGCTAGAGGCAGGGCCACTTATACAATGGAAATCATAATGGAGGAGGTGGCTAAAATAATAGAACAAAGAAGCAGGACCAGAGGCATAAATGTCTCCCAAGACTAACTTCTTGGAGAGGGAGATTATGCTGAAATTGACAGGCAGGCTTTATACAATGAACATACTCTGGATTTATGTGGAATGACAGCTTTAAATGCTGGGACCGGATTGAAGAAATAGGTAAGAAACATGAATCATTTACTAAAGTAGTTCAAAGTCCCAAAGAAACTCTTACAGGCTTTTTGCACAGATTAACTGAAGCAGTAAACAGAATGGTACTAGACTCAGAAGCCAGGTAAATAATAATTGAATCACTGGCTTTTGAGAATGCCAATGCACAATGCAGAAAAATACTTAGACCTTTAAAAGCAAGGTCAGAACCTTTGGAGCATGGGATTCATGAGACAATTAATCTAGAGTCTTATGACAGTGATGATAACTGGGTAAGAGAGCTTATTTCAAGAGGTATAAGAAAAAAATCAAAATGTCAAATGTTACAATTGTGGAAGGCAAGGTCATATAAAAAGAGATTGTAAACAAGGCATTCACAGAAACAATGCTTTTGATAAGAATAATCCCAAGAGAACAAGCCTCCCTTCTGGAATATGCAGAAGGTGTGGAAAAGGGAGACATTGAACAAATGAATGCAGATCAACAATGGACAGACTGTAGTAGGAGGTTTCTGGCCCTGACTTTCAGGCCTAACCTCAAGGTTTAGGACCCACCAACCCGCAGTCCCACAGTCCCACAGTGACACACAGATGCTTTCAATAGTTTTAGGCTGATTGGTCTAAATCCCAGGCATATAAATTTCTAGCTCTCAACTCTTCATCTAACCCATGGCTCATCCTGTTCAGCCAAGGGGCTCAGTACTTTTTTTCACAGCAGCATGGTTGTCCTCTGCTTCTTCTCGCTTCACTATGCTGTAGTGCTCTGTGCTTCCAGTTCTCAGAGTTTTTCTTAGTCTGGCAGCCCCGTTCACACTTCCTGCCTGCCTTTGGGCAATCAGCGCTTTTTATTAAACCAGTAGGTGGGGCAATTATTTACAATGAAGGAACGCAATCCCCCTATAACAGACAAGGTAACTCTCTGCCCTTGAGATATGTGCCAATGGGGCTTTCAATAGCCCCCAGGTCAGGTAACTTTCTGTCCCCAGGAAACACCCAAAGGGGGCTTTCAAAAGCCCCTATATCAAATCCAATCTTGTCTTACCCTGCCATTGTGGAAGAAAAACCTTCCCAGAATATTTAAAAAGATTAAAATCTATTTTTCTTAAAAAAACATATTATATGAAATGATAGAAAATCTACAGAAAAGAAAAGAAATTCAGGAAAAATTATAAAGCAAATATTTTTGCAAATTTCTGTCAATAAACAAAGGACAAACTTAAAAGTACAAATAATAAATGATGTTATTATTGAAGGCTTATAAGACACAGGCACAGATGTATCAATAATTTCACCAGAGTCATGATCCAAGTTGGCTCTTTCAAGAGGTAAATGTTCAATTTTGGGGTATTAGGTTAATATCCCAGGTAAAACAGAGTACAAGGTGGCTTGAGTGTATAGGACCAGAAGGACAGAGAGGAATATTAAAGCCATGTGTGGTTGACATTGCTATAAATTTATGGGGATGAGATTTACTACAGCAGTGGAACACACAGATTAATATTCCTCCAAACACAGAAATAAGTCATAAACTAGCACATGGTTCTGGAAAAAACATTAGAAGGTATTATGAGAAATAGTCACAGACTATTCAGGTTATAGAAAAACAAGGCAAAACAGCTGTTGATCTTTCAAAAACACCAACAGAACTACCTCTCAAATGGCTAACAGAGAAGCCTATATGGGTACATCAATGGCCTCTAACAAAGGAGAAATTTCTGGCCTTAGAGAAGCTGATACAGGAGCAGTTAAATACTTAACATATAGAAGAATCAACCAGCCCTTGGAATTCTCCTGTATTTGTTATTAAGAAGAAGTCTGGGAAGTGTAGAATGGTAACAGACCTAAGGGCAATAAACAAGGTGATCCAGCCAATGGGCTCTCTCTGGGATTCCTTTGCCTTCTTTGTTACCTAAAGCATGGTCTATTATAGTTATTGATTTAAAAGACTGTTTCTTTATAGTACCTTTGCAAGAATAAGACAAAGAAAAATTTGCCTTTCAGTGCCCACTTATAATAATTCTCAGTCTGTAAAGAGATATCAGTGGAGGGTCCTCTCTAAAGGAATGCTGAATAGTCCCACTCTGTTCCAGTATTTTGTAAAAAGCCAGTAGAACAATACATAACAAATTCCCACAATCTATAATTCATCATTACATAGAAAACATGTTGTTGGACAATTCGAATATCGATACCTTAGAAAAATTTTTTGAAGAAGTAAAGAGAATGCTGCCTGCTTGGGGATTACAGATTGCCCCTCAAAAAATACATAGAGAGGATTCCATTAATTATCTAGGCTATAAAATAGACCAACAAAAGTTTAGACCCTGAAAGGTACATATCAGAACAGATAAATTGAAGACACTTAATTATTTTCAATGAATACTAGGAGACATTGCCAGCTTAGGCTGAGGAAACTGGATGACAGCTGAGTAAGATCTGACTGTGGTATTTATTCTCTCTATTATCTCTGACTTTCTTAGAGATCTACCCCTGAATCTGACTTATTCAAGCAACTGGTCCTTATAACCAACAAAAAGCAAAGTAGTTGGGACATCTAGCTGTGGTCCCAGCTCTAGGAAGGTCGAAATACTAAAAACCTAGGAAAATCTACATATCTAGGGGAGCTACAATCACTTGTTCAACAAGAAATATACTCTTGGCTAATAAAGTGAAAGGATTGAAGGAAGAATATATATATCAACTTTAAGCCTTATCAAGAATATATAGAGGTAGTACCAACATATATGTAAATTTTAATGCACACTATACATGTTTTCTTAGAAGGAAATAAACAAAAAATATTGAGAATTGCAAACAACTTTGATTTTTAATGTTCTATCCCAAGGATAAAAAATATACTATAAATTCAAATTCAATGTGCAAATTCAATTGTAAAATCAATGGTGATTCCTCTACCTTTAGTTCTAAACTAAACATGACTATATAGAACAGGAATGATTATAGGTAACGTCTGAGGTAGGAAAAACCAATGATATAAACCAGGTCAAACTACAACTAACAAATAATGAACATAAGGTATATCTTACATGTCTAGAATATTGGTAAGTTGGCAATGTATGGGGATTATTTTAAGGCTATTTATCTTGCATAATAATATGAAACCAATGCCTGAATGCCTTTAGCTAAGATATGAGATATTAGTAACCTTAACTGTATAGTCTTCAAACCCATCAGACCTGAGAAAAAAATATATTGCCTAAATATGCAGGAAGGACAAGAGAGTAGCTTCTAAGACTTAGGAAAAGACAGTGACAATCATTTGCCTGGATAGTTACCCAAGGCTTTTCTGTGAAGTTCGAGCATCCACCTATTTTTTTAAGCTATAGACCTAAGATATCTGACAGATCTTTTCAGAAGCAGGGCACTTTTAGAGAAACCATGCTGTCCTGTCCTGGCAAGTTTCATCACTCTCTATCCCTCATCCTGCTTGTCCAGATTTGACAGCATTCACACTGACAGTTGCTGAAGCAAGGACAGTTTTTTTTTCCCAACAGGCCATTGTAGAGTGTCCCTGATACCCAAAACCATCTCAGAAAAAGAATGGTGATACCAGGAGTTGTTGTGTCTCTCATGGCCAAATTCTAAATAACAAATCATTAAATTCCATATTCTCTAGGTCTAGAAAGTGGTTAAAGACTCCTGTCTGATATATTCTATTATATAACTGAGAAACCTAAACATCATGACAAATATATGGCAAACCTAAGTAATTGTGAACTGAAATTCTTATCATCCTAGTGATTGAAGCTTACATTGTAAAAATAGGCAATCCATAAATAGGTGTGCAGTTTTTGGATAATTACCTCAATTATTATGATCATATAAACATTAAACAGAGGTAAATGTAGAATGTAAAATTACAACAATTTCCTAAATATATAACATAAAAATATCTAAACAGTTATATAAAACATGTTAAACAGAAATAGGGTATATGTATATATTACGGCTAATATAACTATATATTATGTGTAGTACAATTAAACAGAAATATAAATTGCATAGTGGTAATAACAATAATATGCTTCATATGTGTTAATGTGCAAAATATTCTAAACAGAGGTAGAAGCATGTGGAAAATATGGTAATTACAAATTTAATTTTTATCAATATACAATTACCTTAGACATAAAAAACAATTTCAGATTTAAAATTGCATCAATATACAGACTATCTCAATCATACATATAAAATAATTTCACATTTGTATTAATATATAAGCATCTATGACAAGAAAAATTGCCTTTGCCTCATATTTGGCTAATAATTGTTTACAATAGTTACAAAAGTCTACCTTTGTCTGCCCTAATTATTCTCCTTTCTCTTCTGTAAAATGGAATCCTGAATCTATATTATTGTTCTACCCTCAACCCAAATTGAACTTATAACAACCCTATCAGAAGGATATTTATCCATAACCCTTAGAGGACAAAATTTACCTGGAGAGGGGCATAGTTTTTCATAAGGTTGCTTCCTGCTGACATGTGGGTGGCAATAACTCTGGGGCATTCTTTAAAAGCTAAGACAGTGGTTAGGTCATAATGGACTGACTATAAATATCTATACCTATTCTCAGAGTCCTTGGTAAGGCCATCTGGAATTTTTGTTAAAGATGTGGCCTGAATGATAATAAAAAAGAGCTATCTTGCAACTGTCCTGAATAGAAGTCCCATTTTCGTTCTAGGTGCTTTGGAGATTGCTCATAGGAAAAAATTATTGTTTAAAGTGGAAAACCTAAGTACACATTAATATCAAATTAAGAACTTACATTTTCAGGAGAAAATTGTTTTCAAACAAAATTTTAAGGTTAAGAAGGAAAAAATATACAGAGAACTAGGATTAAAAATAGAATTACAATAATATTGGTACCTATTTATTCTGGCTGTCTTCTGTTCCACACCAGGTGGATTTTCTGATATGAGACAGAATCTTCTACATTTTCCATTACTAACATACTTGCATTTAGAGGAGAAAGCTACTTACTCCAACTCCAAAGTTAGCTTTATTTTAATTAATTCATGACCACATTTTTAAAGGGAGATATGAATGTTGAGCAATGAGAATTAATAATTTACTCTGTAGTGAATATTGATTCCAATTGGCCTCAAATTCCTTTGCTTGTAATCCTTTAATAATTGGTCTTCTTTCAGCATCTAAATGTCGAGCATCCTTTCAAATTTCTTGAAGATTATATCTATTATTCCATAAAGACAAAGTGAAACCCTGCCCCAGCCTTGTTAAGTGAATTTTCCTTACCATATATTCAATTGTCATATCAGTGGATGAGTCTTTAGGAGATGTCTCCTTTTCAAATCAGATCTATATTAATTTCATTGGTACCCATATTTTTCTTCTCCTGTGGAAACAAAAGCAAAACCCCATTCCCCACTGAAGCACATATCCTGGTTTCCATTCTGAGGTAAGCACATCCTTGAAGTAGACAGGTTAGTTTATGTTGGTTTTTCTATTACCCAATGTTTCTGCAGCTGTTGTTCCTTTCTTATCAGCATTAAGGAAAGTCAAGGCTAGTAGGCATTATGAAATCTCACCCTGAGTTTTGGTTTGTTTCTCCTTTCTGTTTATGAAGCAACTCTTTTAAGGTGTGATGAGACCTGTCCACAACTGCTTGTCCTGTAGGATTGTATGGTAATACCTGTAATATGCTTTACAGTCTAATATCCAAAAATCTGCTTCATTTCTGGCAAACATATGCCAGAAAAATGGCAGTCTTAATTTGAACAGGAATTCCCATAATGGGTACAACTTTCAAAAGTCTGTAATTACAGAATCATCCTTTTAGAACTCAGGGCACTTGATCATTGAAGTCCTGATTAAGTATCAGTGGTATGATGTACATATTTCATTTTTCCAAATTCTGCAAAATGAAACACATCCATCTGCCAGATTTTATTTCTCCTTTTACCTTTAGTATTACTTCCAGCAGGTAAAGATTGTTAGTTATAGAAGGAGCAAGTAAGACAATTCTGTAGAATTTCCTTGGCCTAATGTCAAGTGATGGGAAAGCTTCTTAATCCTTTCTTATTAACATAATGTCTCATATGAAAATCTGAGGCCTTCAGCATGTTTCCTATTAATAACCAACCAAATTCATCATTATCTTGAGGTAGAGAACTGGACAGACCATTGTGAGATCACTACACACCACACACACACACAAACACACACACACACACACACACACACACACACACGATGAATTCTATTTCTAATGACATCCTCTAGTTGTGTAAACAATAAGGTAAATTCTTATTATCAGGAATAATTTTGGCATATTTTAAAAACAAATCTTAAAACAACTCTTGCTGCATACTGAGTCAGTTACTATGTTAAGAGTTTCTGTAAAGTCCATTAATACCATAATAAGAGAATATAATTCTGACTGTTGAACAGAATTATAAGGGCTTTGAGCCACTTTACATAAGTTTCCTGATTTCTAAACTACTTTTCCTGATTATTTTGCTTCAGTATAAAATGTAGGGGCTCCAGAAATTGGTTTATTCCATACAACACCAGAGAGAATGTAGTTAGTTTCTTTTATAAATTAAATTCTTTTACTTTGAAAGATATTTGTTATTAATCTCTCCCAAAAAATTACTGCAGGCTTTTTGTCAAGATTTATGATCTACCCACAATTGATCGATTTCTTTATTAATAAATGGCACAACAATTTCTGCTGTTCTTTTCCTATTAATTTATCAAGTATTAATTTTACTTTAAAAATCCAATCAGAAATATTTTTCACATATGTTTACAATTTCTTACTCAGCCTGTGTCCTGACCTGCAGGACTTCAGTGGGGTCTGGATCATGTGTAGGGAAAGAATGATAGGGATAGGAGACGTGAAGAATGACCACAGGATGGATATTGCTGTTCAATCACCCAATTGTTATTATTTCCAGGCTGCCTTTATATGCTTTTGCAGGGCTGCAGGTGCAAGGAGAAGGGAGGATTAGTAAGGAGGCAAATCTTGGTTTAGTGTTAGGCAATTATGAGCCAAGGTCAGTGTGTTAGGCAATTATGAGCAATTGTGAGTCAAGGTCAGAGTGCTTTCCTGTGGCTTTTCTAAGGATTTTCTTAATCTAAAGAATGCTGTCCTAATCTAAAGAATGTTGAAGAGGGGGAATTTTTTAGTTGGCTCTTAGTTAATGAACCAGCTCTTGACATTATCCTCCCTTTATTTAAACTAAAGGAAGGGCAAAGCTCTAGGGAACTTGAGGACATTAACCCTAGAGGGGAAGCAGAGGTCCCAACCCCTTTTTGTATCTTATAAGGCTGTTACAGAAGATGATTCATGTTGCTCAGGCTGAGGCTGATTGTAGCCTATACCATCAGAGCAAAGTGGCATGTTTTGCAAGGGAGAGGATTGATGCATACTGAATCTCTATGCTCTTGGCCATGCTTCTCAAGAGACCCAAACACAGAATACTTGGTCCTCTCTCTGCAGTTCCAACTGCACCTCTTTGAGAGGGTGTCTACACCTGCCATGGACAGGTGTGTGCCAGTTTGGGCTGTGACACAGTCCCTGTAGGGAGCCTATCCTTTGCAGGCTTTTCAGAGCCTTGGTTCAAGGTGATGGTAGTGGACAGGTTTATATGCCAGGGAGTCAATCTGCGGTTTAATGAAGCCCATCAGTTTGTTAACAATCCAAGGGACAATTGAAATCAAAAGTAATAATCCTACAAGAGGTACTAGGATTGAGGGGAGCAAGGTAGTCAGCCAAGGGGAAGTGGAGAACCAGGTTTTAAACCATCCAACTTCCTTTTCTCTTTCCCTATTCTTTCTCTCTAGGCCTTCTCTAACCCTGGTCATGCTCTCTCTTGCAATTCCTGTATGATCTGTATAATCCTTGATGGGTGACTTTGGATGTAGACCAAATTATGTCCCCTCTCCCTGTGATGAACTGCCAGGTATGATTGAGGGGCTGTTGGGGGTTAAGAGGGCATTGAATCCCCCTGCCTCAAGGGGTGACATTAGGAGGACCGGGCTCAGAAACCTCAGTATCCTCTTTGACCAGAGTAGCAGCATCTGTTGAAGAAGAGAGCTTATCCTCAGGGGGAGCTGAATCACCCCTGGGTAAAGGTGAGCAGTTTATTTGTCTGACCAATTGCTCTGGCAGCCATCTTGGGGCTGATTGGGTTTGATCCAAGATGCAAGCTGAACCTCATCCCCAAATGATCACAGGATCTGGTCCTTTCCATATCCTGGTAAGGGAGTCATGCCACATAGCTATTGGGTAACTGGTACAAGAGGGAATGTGCCAATATCATGAATGATCATCAGCATCCAAAGTGAGGAAATTCAGGACAAAGAGGGCATGTCTCAGACGATCTTGGGGGGAGGCAAAAGGGAAAACAGAGGACTTGAGGCAAGTAAACCATGTTCACAGGGTCTGAGATCTTTACACTATTCCTTGGCCCTGTGAGTTATAAGGGATGCCAGTAACATGGCAAATTTAGAGGACTTCACAGAACTGCTTAAATTTGGAGCTGGTATATGCAGGGTCATTATCTGTTTTAAGTTTGATAGGCTATCCTAATACAGAGAAGGCTGAAATGAGTGGGAAATAACATCCTTGGCAGGCTCTCCTGAATAGGAAGAAGCAAAAATAAATCCACTAAAGGTATCTACTGAGACATGGAAATACTTCTGCCTTCCAAACTCTGGAAAGTGAGTAATGTCTATTTGCCATATTTGGTTAGGAAGGAGGCCACACAGATTTACTGCAAAATGCTATACAGGTTGTGAAGTCACACAAGAGGGGCATTCTTTTAATATTTCGTGGGCCTGTTGGTGAGTAATTTTGCAAAGCAAGCAAAGAGATTGAACATTCAGATAATGCAATTTATGGAGCTCTGAGGCTTTCTGTATGGCCCCAATTAATACAGAAAAAAATAGAGTGGGTGGCAGCGTCTCCTTGGTTGTTTTCTTCTGAGAGTGGTCCTTGAAGGTCAGTATGCGCCCTAATATGGCCCAGAAAAAAATGACTTTTGGCAGGTTAAAATCAACTGCTGAATTTGGGCAAAAAGGGGGGGAGGCTGTATTTGAGGCAGGCTTTATGGCAGGGGAAATCTCTAATATAGGGATGGAATGAGCAATATAGGCACTATCTCTCTATATATTAAGGGGTCTATCAGGAAATGCAACAAAAACCTGCAAAATTGCAAACAACTCAACAAGCTGAGCTGATAAGTAGGAGGTTTTAAAGGTGTTAGAGTGTCCTTCAGCTACAAAAGCAGCAACACCATTAGCTGACCAATCTGTAAATATAGTGAGGGCCTGAGGGATGGTATTTTTACTTCTAACTCAGGGAAAAATTAATGAGTAAAGTCTGGCAAACTGCAAAATAGTGTCATCAGGTAGATGATTATCCAACATTCCCAAAAAATCTGACAAGGCGACACCCCACTCATCCCAAGTGTGTAACAGAAACTGTGTTTGTTCTTTTGTATAGGAAACTAGAATGGAATAAGGATCCTTGCCAAAGTATTAGCAAGATATCACACAGCCCTTGATGATAAGGGAAGCTACCTGAGTAGAATAAACAGCAATTACTTTGGTGGAGGATGTAGGGAGATGTACCTAAAGCAAGGGATGCCCTTTTCTTTTAGGACATGTGGATTTCTGACAAAAGACTCCAGTGGGTATTTGAGGGGTGGCAAGAACAACAAATACCAGAGGAAGGTTATACAAAATCTGAGACTGTTGGCTAATGGCCTCAGCTACTTGGGTCAAGGCACCTTGAGCAGTGGGGGTGAGCATGTGGGTGGAAGAGGGATTAGAGTCCCCCTTCAGGACATCATTAAGGGGCAGGAGCACATCAGTAGATAATTTTAGGTAGGATCTGAGCCATTGAATGTCTTCACACAGCTTCTGAAAGTCATTGAATGTATGGAGGTGGTTGGAGCACAGTTGGATGCATGGAGTTAAGACTTAATCTTTGTGCAACTACAGGCCTAGATAACAATAAGGATCCTGTATCTGTACCTTATCTGGGGCAATTTGAAGGCCCAGGCAGTAAGGGCCCTGGTGAGATTGAGGAAGCAACCTTTGAGGTCTAAACTCTCTTGTGAAGTCAATAGCAAACCATCCATATAATGCAGAATATAAACCTGTGGCTAGCGACTCCGGATGGGGTCAATGGCCTGAGCCAAACTTTTGACAAAGGTTAGGACTATTGGTCACTCCTTATGGCAAAACTTTCCATTGGAACCTGTACATTGGCCCTTGAAAAACAATGTGGGGTAGGCTAAAAGCAACGTAAGCTCTATCCTCAGTGCCGCTCCTATTGCTAACCCCATGGCTTGTACAGCTCCGACATCAGCACAAAGCCTCACAAATTCAAACATATCAGCCTTTTCTTATGGGATCAGAGGATGCCCTGGCAAACTAGGATGCATTCTCAAAGGCAAAGTGCTTAAGAAAGGTACTTTCAGTTTCACCTGGCCCCAAAGGCCACTCTGCTGGGAGACTAAGCCACCAGGTAAAATGATTATAAGGATCATAAGGTCTTTGCCTGATCTTTGTTAAAGATGGCGTAACTGAACCTTTCTGAGGTAGGCATGACCAAGTACAGAGTCCAGCATTCTGGATCTGTGCCAGAAGTCCAGGAACAAACTGCACCTGCATTTCATTCTTATTAAGCAGCGGGCTGCCCAGGAGTTTTTTCAAAGACCATGTTTTTGAATGGGGTTTCTCTGCATTTCTGATTAATTTTCCTGCAATTCTCCATAAAGTCTGCTTTCCACAGCACATCGTCACCCCTGATGAACACGATTCTGTTCAAGAAATACTAGTTATTAGGAGTGAGCCAACACTCACTTTGATTGTCTAACAAGGCCATGGTATAAGGAGCTGTGAGATCGTATTGGGCACAGGTAGATTTAAGTTTCTCAAGAAATCTAAGGTTTAATCTCCTGTAAGATTGGCCTCCTGTTCCAGGATCATCCCCCACCTCTTCTCCATTCTCTTCCTCCTTCCCTTCCCCTTCCTCCTCTTCCTACCCTACCTCTGTTTCATCGCTCTTAGATGACATAGGCTGGGAGGATCTGCCTGTCTGACTCCTAGTATTGAGAAGGCAAGAACCGGCTGGGACTAAGTTTTTGGTTTAATTTTCTCTGTTGTGTCTGCTGTTCCTTCTAGGGTGAGGCTGTGGAGCTTTCAGACTGCAGCTCTTTGAGGAGCTTAATGTGCTCATGCCTAGCCTGCAAGGAAGATGAGGGAAGACAAGTCTGGCTCATGGGTGTTACTTCAGATGGGGCATTTGGCATCACCAGAGCAGGACCACAGAAAGGATCATGAAGCAGTGGCTGGACAAAGGGGGATTTTTTTTTTATCATGCACTAAAGAGAGCTGCTCTATATTAGAAGCTGGAGCTTGGCTCCTGAAGGGCAGACAGTCAGGGTTATGATAACAAGCTGCCTCCACCTCCAGATCTACCTCTTCCTCAGGAGTTAACTGTTCATCATTGTCAAAGCACAGGGAGGGATAGATTTGTGACTTCTCAGAGCTGTTCTGCTTGTCATGTTTGCTGGACAAAATTTTTGCGGAAGGCTGACTGTCTGGCATATTGATAGTCATGAAATGGCAGGCTGAGGGGGCCGGGGAGTTTGTTGCATAGCCTGTTCTCCTCGAGTTATGACCTCAAGCACATATGGGGTATATTTGTGGACCCTCACAATGTCAATAATTAAATCCCAGTAGGAGAAGGTTGTTATGGGGACCTTTTTAGGCCCCAACATCCTATAATAATCATTGAGACAGTTTCCTACTCTTTTCCAGTGCTTTTCAACTACTGTTCCTTCTTGGGGAAACCAAGCATGTCTATCTCCTATATAAACAATTTTTTCAAATATTTTTTCTTAACTTGTATTCCTCATTTCTTAGAAGGAAGCTGGGGTTTGAACACAGGCTCTCTTTGAGACCTGAAATCGTCTGACCATATTTTCTGTACCATGGCGCATCACCTCTTACCTTGCATATCCTCCTCTCCTGTGCACAGATCTGTCTCTCAGGCATGTGGTCCTGAGGCAATCATGAACTCAACTTGGTTGCCAAGTTTTCCTGGAAGACTATGTTCTCAAGACGTATCAGGCAATGGAGTCCTCAAAATTGGGCACCAGTGTGTCCAACCCACAGGACTTCAATGGAGTCCCAATCACGTGTAGGGAAGGAATGAAAGGGACAGGAGATGTGAAGAATGACCACAGGATGGAAATTGCTGTTCAAGTGGCCAATCTGTATTATTTCCAGGCTGCTTATATATGCTTTTGCAGGGCTGCAGGTGCAAGGAGGTGTATGCTTCTTATAAATTCTTCTCCACTAAAGCTAATTCTCTCTCAGCTACATCATAAAATTATCTGTAACAATTTAAGTTCTTATCACCATCTAAGGTTTTGAATAAATGAATGAATTAATTAGTTCATGGTTTTTTTTTCCAATAATGAGCCTTATAAGAAAAATATATTCTAGCAGCTTTTGAAATCACTAAGAATTCTCAATATATCTTTCCTCAGTTGCATCTTTTAGGATCTAATTTTCTGCAGTCCTATTTTATATCCTAAATAATTACTAGAATCTTCTCTTTGTATTTTTTCCAGAGCAATCTGTAATCACCAATCAGGCAAAATTTTCTTTACTCCTTCAAACATTCCTTCTAATGTATTCATATTTGGGTCTGCCGAAAAGATATCATCCATATAGTGGTAAATGAAAGACTGTGGGAATTGTTTGCATATCATTTCTAATGGCTGTTGTACAAGATATTGGCATAAGACAGGCCTATTCAATATTCTCTGTAGAAGGACTCTCCATTGGCATCTCTTTACTATATGAGAATTATTAAATTTGGGCACAGTAAAGGCATTTTTTCTTTGTCCTCTTTATGTATTGTGTAGTAAAGAAACATACCTAAAAATCAATAACTATATTAGGCCATCCATTACATAATAGGGAAGGCAAGGGAATGCCCAATTGTAAGGAGCCCATTGGTTGAATCACCTTATTTATTGGTCTTAGATCTGTCACCATTTTCCATTTTCCAGATTTCTTTCTGACAAAAAATACAGAAGAATTCCAAGGGCTGGTTAATTTTTCAAGATGCTGAGCTTATACTTGCTCCTGTACCAACTGTGCTAAGGCCTGCAGTTTCTCTTTCATCAATGGCCATTGTTAAACCCAAATAGGCTTTTCTTTAAACCGTTTTAAAAGGCAGTACTAAGGGTGTCTTTACAGGGTCAGCAACTATTGTGCTATACTTTTGCACAACCTGAGTGGCTGGTAATTGTTTTTATGGTACCTTAAAATATTTTTTTCAGAAACATAATTTAGTTTCTGGTTTATATTTGAGCCTGAAAGGATTTTAATATGAGTTAAATGCAAGCCACATCTCCATAGTTTAACTACTATATTAGCCATATATGGCTTAAAATTTCGTCTCTGTTCTCCTGATCTTATGCACTCAAGCCATCTTAAATTTGTTTCACTTGAGATATTATTCCAATTCTCAGAAATTGAACCTTTTTTAGAGGCCATCTTGGAAGTTATGGTTATGTGGTTTTGATTGAAACATCTGCCCACATGTGTATTAAGCCTTAGATATAAATATTACCTATTCTTATTTTCAATTTTGGTCTTTATTAACCTGTGAAAGTCTGCCAGAATATTTTGTGTTTTTTCTTGGAACTTTCAATTCCTCCCTTATAGTTGTTCTGTTATGCAATGTTGTGTGGTTCTTTATACTGAGCCCTGGATTTTCTACTAATCCTGACAAAGCAGTTCCTCCACTGTGATGGGATATGATTGAACTATCTTTGATTTTGAGACTTGTTTTTGGAAGCCTCCAAGAGGCATTTCCTGATGGTAAAGGCCTACCTTGTAAGTCTGTTGTAGATATCACCTCATTAGTCCGATGTCAACCTCTGCCACATCTTCTGAATAACCCAGAAGTCAGGGACCTTCTTCTGAATCATTTCCTAGAGGAGAATTATTCCCAGAAATGCCTTACCTACAATTCCTTCTTATATGGCCTGGTTTATCACAAGCTGATACTTGGATTTCTTACACTAACATTAGAAATGGTTTGACATATCATATCAAATTCTCTTTATCATAATGAAGTGACTGTGATTCAGAATTGATTGCATACTGAATCCTGTCCTCTACAGGTGGAGTTCTAATCTTTAACAGCATAAGCATTCTATTACATTCTAGATTAGCATGGTTAAAAGCCAAAGAAAGTATTAATTACTTTCTAACTTCTGGATCTGTTACGGCTCTATGTATAGCTTTAATGAAACTCTGCAGAAAGTCAGTAAAAGTTTCTTTTAAGCCTTGTCTGACTTTGGCATATGACTCAATTTTCTGTACTGGTTCTAAATTATTTTCCCAAGCATTCAACACAACAATATGACATAAAAGCAATGTATATTCATCATAAGAACTCTGAGTCCTCACATCAGCAAATGAGTCTTCAACAAAGATTTGGTCTTGAGAGATATCAAAACCCCTGACATTACCCTTAGGTTCTATGGCTGTAGCCTCTTCCCTCAGCCAATTTCTCTATTGTAAATGTTGGCTATAGTCCAATACAGCAGCTGTTAACTGCATTCAATCATTAGGAGCTATTCTATTATTTTGTTGACTATGCATTTAATATTTATTTTACATATGTAGAGTGGATTCAATGCTGTAATATGGCTTTTTTTGATGTTCTATATATATTTAATGTGGATTGGCTCATAATTGTACTCCATGAATTCTGGAAGTGGCCATATGTAGTCTTTTTTGGAATTGTAATTGGATATATCATTGGAAGGGACAGAGGGATGCCTTTCATGTTCACTACTTTAGGCAAATCATCCCCATCACCATAAGATTTCAGCGATGGTTGACCTTAATTGTTCTGGGTTGTCAGTACCTTAATATCCTTCTCCATCATTGCAGCATGATCCTCCCACTGTTGAAGTTTAGAAACCATTATTTTTCCTAGGGTCTGAATCTCTTGAATGGCCAGTCTTTCTAATGATTTCATAGAAATATTAAGTTTTTTTACTCTCATCATTAACATAGGGTCTACATTTCTCTTGTACTGTCTTAATATTTTTATCCCAGGAAGAAGATATATCTGAAACTTTGTCATAACTAATTTCTATAAAATTAACTTTGTCTGCCAATTTATCATCTATATCATTAGTAATTTTCATAATACATACTTTTGATAGCAATTGTTAATTCTTATATTTCAAATCAGCCATCATGCTAATTACAGTCTCATATGTATAATAGGTATCAGGCTGGTATTTTAAATATAATGAAGCAAAAAAATAACAGTACTGAGAGTACAAAGCCCTCAAAAATATAGTCATGCAATGTCTCCATCATAACCGTAAAAAGTTTTCTAAATTTTTGGGAAGTTGTATTGGCTGCCATTGTAAAAAAAATTATATATATGTACACACACACACACACACACACACACACACACACACACACACACACACACACAATTACATCAGACTAGATGTAATGGTGACATTTGCCCAGCAGATGTCACAATTGTTGTTTCAAGGTAGTCATGGCAAGGGGACTCAAAGTTCAGTTTTCTATGAAAATAACCTTATGAGAGTCAATTTCTCACCAAATCAGAACAATTTACTACAAGTACACGTTAAAGGATATGCTGATATCAGCCATTTGTCCTGACTGATAGACTCTTGCTTGCCTGCAGGTAAACCAACCAGGCTGATTCCACAGGCACAGAACCAGTGCAATCCTGATGGAGCTGCAGTCACCATTTTGGCCAGTGTGATTCCTAGCTGAAGACAAAACAAGAACAAGCCAGCATAATCCCACCATAGCTACTGCCTGACCTAGCCTCTCTTGGCCCAGGAGCTCGTTTGGAGAATTAAGCCCACCTTGGGCATAAAATATTGCAGAATCATTCACTTGCAATATTTCATATAAAGCATTAATATTTACTGAGGTGTATATAAACACTCATGATACAAGCTGAATCTTAAGACAATTCTTGGAGGGTGTAACTGTCTGATGCTTGATGGCTGATCTGCTCCCCAAGAACACAAAAACAAACAGGAAGGAAGGTCAGTTTACCCCAGGCCTCAATGTGGTCTGGCCATACCCATTGAGGGTCCTGATGCCCCAGAGATATACTTACTAGCTTCCCCAAATAAAGTGTGAGTTTCACTACATTTACGACCTCTCACTACACCCACACTTAGCCTTCCCACTCTAGTTAACTACACTTGGCTTCCTAACTTGTTGCCTTTCTAGTTTTTTCAGAAGACAATGTCATGAATAAAGCACTTACCTAGAATTTTTCTGTGAGGGGCTTGAAGTGAAGGTAACATGCAGATTATTTGCCAAATATATTTAATCCCTTGGGTTTGATATACACTGCTACAAAAGTTAATAAATAAATTAGTAAATTCAGCCTTTGTATGGAATTTGGTGTTAGCTGACCAAGTTTGGAGATATGTCTCTGGAGTTCTAGGAGTCTGAATGGGGCATAGCCAGACCCATTAAGAAGCTGTTAGCACACTGAGTTCCTTTCTGTTTTGTTCTTGTGCTTTCTGAGAGTGGATCAGCAGCACTAGTGAGGGACAGGTCTGATCTCCAAAAATTGTCTTAAGATTCTATTTGTATCATGAATGTTCATATTCCCCTCAATAAATCATAATCCTTTAGATGATATATTGCTAGTGAATTTCCCATGATAGTTGGTGACCACATGGCTTTATTCTCTGTGTTATCCAGGCCATGGACCACAAGTCATGGGTCAGGGGGCCTGTGCTTTCAGTTCCAGGTAACAAGCAGAGAGCCAATTAAAAGGTGCAGGCCACAGCAGCCATTGCACCTCAGCTTCCCTCATCTTCATGCCTTGTGCCTGTCATGTGGCCCTCTTCCTCCAAGCCAAGTCATATGCTTGGAGCTGTGTGTGCCTGGGATGGGGGGTTATTGTTAAACAGCAAGTATCACTGCCCTTTTAATATTGATTCTGTCACATCATTCTGATTTTGTGAGAAATTGCCTTTTGTATCAGTTATTTAGTCTGGTTTGCCTGCTGGGCAACCACACTGCGACCATTTTTGCAGGAACCTGCCTGGCTCCCTGATTACTCAGCTGTGCTCCAGAGAGGAAGCCATAGAATATGATTGAAACACCTGATATCCAGGTGTCACTATTTTATCTGGATTGAGGTATAGTTCATCAGTAACTTCTCCTTGGGTCCTGAAGAATGTTTGACAGTTTTCTCTACAAATCAGGAAACTGAATGAACATCTCAACTTGTTCTGCAAAAGTTCAGAGGTCATCTTCTTGTGGAATCTGCATGTCCACTTTAAACAGCATACTGTCAGGGAGTCAATACAAGAACAGGTTCTTGTCCAGTGGCTAATCACTGCCACAAAGAAAGTAAAATCCATAGGGAGTTTCTTTGATGCCCATTTTTCTCTAGAAGTAAATTGGTGCTGCAAGGAGCAGATCTGTCTCACTGTCCATAAAAGTCTAAGTTCTTAAAATATTTTAAATACCATATTCTGTAGGTATTATAAGTCTTTGTAGACTACCTATCTAATTGAAATACATTTTTCTATACCTAAAAAATTCTAACATATATTTCTTAATTAAACATTACAATTTTAAATTGGTTACATAAATATTATACCTTAAACAAGAGTAGAAAATATATACAGCTTAAGAGAATTGACCACAAATTTGTATCAATAAACCAAAATCCATACCAATATAAAATATTTTGAGACTAATAGCTAATTTTTGGATTAAAGTAAATTCAATAATCTTTTTTTTAAAAAAATCACTAGATACCATATTCACTTTTTCTTCTTAAAAAGGGATTAACTATGACCATTAACCATTTGTAATGAAAAGAAACATTTATAAACACTGATTTTGGAATTTAGGCATAGTTTTTAATTACTACTTTCTGCTGATTAAGGAGCATTGGCACTCTTTGGGTTCTTGAGACTGGATTACCTTAATCTGTATCTTTGAATCTGATGTAATCACCTCTTCCTATAAGAGAATTTGCAGGCAGTCTTGGTTGATGAAACCATATTTGCCTGGAAGCAATCCACAGGTTCTCATCTTCTGTAGAAACAAAAGCAGAACACTTCCAAAGCAATAAATCCTTAGACATAAATTTTGAAATCAAGATACCTTTAAAATATATATTTTTGTTTAACTTAGCAGCCTTTGCAATCCATTTTCTTTCTGCAGTTAGTTCATTAACAGTAAAAAAATTAAGAGAAAACACAATAATAATAATAATCCAGATTCTGTGTTTATTTTCCATCTTATGTGGCTTATTATATTTTTATTCCTCCATTTCTCTTCTTTGGGAATTACTTTACCCTATTTTCTCTCTGAAGCCTATGTACCTTTTACATACATTGTAACCCATTTACAGGTATATTCCTTTGTGCTTGGTTGAAATGTTCTATATATATATTAAATTAATTTGTGTCATAACATCTGTTAGATCCTTTATTTCTCTGTTAACTTTCTGTTAGGTTGACTTATCCATTGGTGAGTGTAGGTTATTGAAGTCTCACACTATTAATGCATAGGGTTAGATTTGATATTTAATCTTTGGTATTTTTTTTATATATCTTGGTGCCCTTTTATTGGAGGCATAAATGTTAAGGATTGAGTCTTCATCTTCATGGATTTTTCCTGAGATAATGTCTATTCTGTTCTCTTTTGAATTATTCTTAGTTTCAAGTATATTTTGTTACATATTAGGATAGTTATATCAGGTTGTTTTGTAAATCCATTTGATTGTAAAATCTTTACTTACTCCATCTATGGTGATTGATAGTTTTGCTGGGTATAGTAGTTTGGGCTATTTATATGTTACTTGACTTTTTATCTTTGCAGCTCTTAATACTCTTTATTCTCTAGGTTTATTGGCTTTATTATTATGTGGCATTCAGACTTGTAGGCGTATTCGAATAGGTATATTGTAAGCTTCTTATATTTTTAAGGGCATTTCCTTCTTTAGATTGGGAAAGTTTTCTGTGATTTTGTTGAATATATTTTCTGTGCCTTTGAGCTGTTGTTCTTCATCTTTGATTCCGATTATTCTTAGTTTTTGTCTTTTCATGGTCTCTCATATTTCCTGGAAGTTTTGTGTTATGATATTTTAGTGTTTGTGGGGGATTTTTTGACTTATGTATCTATTTCCACTATTGAATCTCCCATACTAAAAATCCTCTTTCATGTCTTCCATTTTGTTAGTTATGCTTGCATCTGTTGTTCTAGTTTGTTTCTTCAAAATTTCTATATTCAGCATTCCCTGATTGTGTCTTTATTGCTTTTATTTCATTTTTTTAAATCTTGAAATGTTTTATTTACATTTTTCTTCATGTTTTTTTTTTACTTTCTCTAAGAGCCTTGTTTATCTATTCAAATTTGTCTTTTATTCTATTTCTTTAAGGTAGTTTTTATTTCCTCTTTTAGGGTTTCTATTATCTTTATAAAGACTTTTTAAGGCTCATTTCCTTATGCTTTTTCTATTGTCATGATAAGATTTTGTTGTTGTAGAACCACCAGATTCTGGTGGTACCATATTGTTCAATATGCTGTTATATGTATTCTTGCCCTGGCAGCTGCCCATTGTATCCTCAGATCAATGCAGGATTTGTCTGTATCTCAGGGAGCTGATTTTGGTACAATATGTTCTAGCTGTGTCTGTCTCAGGAAGCTTCCCTTACTCCAATCTGTGCACTTGGCCCAATTGGAGTTAACACATTGGGTGTCTGGCAAACTGGATTTTACATGGGGTATCTGGCCTGCAGGAGTTTTCTCTGCTGGCCTGGATTTAGGGGAGATATGAATGGAGCTTTCTTATTTTCCTTATGCCACTCCCCATGGCTAACAAACATTGCCTGGTTAGAAAAACCAGTTCAGACTACAGAAAGATGCAATCAAACATCTATTAATTTCCACATGACTCTGCATGGAACCTCCTTGTCAGCCTCCCATCTAACCAGTTCCTTACAGTCTTGTCAAGTCAAGGAGTCCTTTTATTTCAGCAGAAACCCAAGACTGTAGTTTATTTTTACTTGTCTGTAAAGGAATTTTCACATGATGTGTCCCAGAACACCAACAGACATGGTTGGAGGAAAATCTAAAGAAGGAAGTTTTAATCAGAAGAACCTGAAAAATATATTGAGAGTTTTACTGAAGAGAGACAATGGGTATCACAACTATCATCAACAGCAAGAAAATATTCCTGTATCCCAGAAACAATATTCACATCTAAACCAACATGATATTGTGAAGAATTTAAGCTAAGATCAGGGTGAGAATCAGTATTCTTGGAAGCAAACACTAGACCTGTATCAGAGCTAAGGAAATTTGAAATCCTTGAGTTTATCTGAAAATAGAGAAAATAATAGAAGTATAAAAGGCCAAGGGACTTTTCTACACTTCCCACTGGTTATAACAGATTCTACATTATTTCCTGTTCTGATTTGAATTTATCTATCTATGACAGCCATAATTCTGACCTTTTGTGGATTCAGTGGTTCCAGAAGTGTCTGTTCGCCACAGTCTGCTGGTACTTTCTAACTGTGTTCATGTTCTTTGCTGGGCTATAGCGCTCTGTCTTTCTCCCTACAAGAGCAAAACATGACAAACCAAAAGTCAGAAATCAACCATTTCAAGAAGGGATGAATGATATTTTGTTGTTATATCTTCAAAAGTGATATTCATCTGAAACATTAGAACAATTTGCTTTTGTTGTACTTTTCACACTGTTTTTCATGTATTCCTAGCTAATATTAAAAAAAATCAAACAGGATGACTTTAAACTACTCATATTCTACCTTCCACCACCTACATGCTAAAATTAAAAATTTTTGTATACTTTTGCTGTCTTAAAATCATGTATGAATATTCTTCCATTGTGACTACCCCACCACAAAGATTACCTAAAAAGCATGGTAACATTACACTCAAGGGATCAGTACTATAATCTCAGAATTGAAGACTCAAAAGTTAAAAGTCTTTTCTGAGACTCAAGATAATCTCTGAATTGTAAACACTTAGAAAATAAATATGTCTAAAGCTATTCTATCACTTAGAGGACTCATTACTTTGAATGGTTATTTTATTTGAAGCAAATTTGGATATTCTTGAGAATATCTAATTCATAAACATTATTTTCCATGACATATATGTGTATGCTCACAGAACTTGTTAATATTTCTAAGTTAGAAAAACTTATTTTGCTTCTTAGCTTTGGGCAAAAAACTAGTTCAGGGACTACCTCAGAAGACGCACTCTCTCCTTTTTAAATTGTTTTTTAAAATTGAAATTCAATTTTTAGATTTCCATGGCATGTACCTTAACCAAAATCCATATCCCAGGTGATAAGTACTTCGGAAATGGCTTAGTCAGTGAGTGCCTAAATGTATTTACTACTTATTTGTAATAGACAGAACTTGTAAACAGCCTAACTGTCTCTCACATATAGAATATATTACAAATTTGGTACATTTTTAAAGTGGGTAATTATGCATCAGTAAAAATGGCATCTTGAAATTTTCAGGCAAAAGGATGGAACTAGCAAAAAAAAAAAAAAAAGAATCACCCTGTTGGTAAGATAGCCCAGACCGATAAAACAAAGAGGGTATATACTAATTCATTAAGGGATATTAGAAATACAGCAAAGGTTACCCAGGCTATAGACAGCCACCCAAGAGAAGATAGATAGGGTGGAATTTGGGGGTGAGTTGGAGGAGGGGAGTGAAGGGGAATGTGATTGGTATGTAAAAGTGCATTTAAATAAAAAAATATTCAATAAACCATTTGATGCTTTTGCAAAATCTTGAGTTCAGTTTCCCACTCCACCAAAAACAGCACACTATAACATAACATAACCATCTTCTGTTCCAAGAAATCTTAGTTCTTTTGGATTCTGTGGGCATTTGGACATGCATGTAAATGTGTGTGTGTGTGTGTGTGTGTGTGTGTGTGTGTGTGTGTGTGTGAGTGTGTGTGTATGTATGTGTATGTGTGTAATAGAGAAATAATACAATACATTTTTTGAATATTAAAGTGTAAATTGAATTTTGTAACACACAAGTGTAGTCCCAGTACTCCAAAATGAATATAAGGTCATGGGGATTTAAAGCAGTGCTTAGATAAAAGTTCACATAACAGAGAACTTTATAAGAAAAGCCTATACTATATGGGACCTATCACATACTATGAGAATTTTATTTATTTCATAAAATTCCTGCCACCATCAAGTGTTTTTCCACTTTTCCTCATTATTTTCTATTTTGGCACAATATAGATGGCTCAGTGATTAAAGGCTCTTGATGTTTTTCTAGTGGACCCAGTTTTGGTGCTTAAGACTCACATTTGGTGACTCTTAACCTGCTGAAAACTCATGTTCAAGAGATTTAATGTCTATTTATGCCTTCTATGTGCACATGTATGCACAAGTTACACAGATGCTAACTTAGTCAAATAAATATGCATATAAATTAGAATCAATCAATCTATCTATATTACACTGGCATACTTTTTTGTAGAAAACTGCTCCACCACTAAATTACAAGCACAAATCCTCAGTGATAAATGCTGAGTAAGTGCTCTTCCAGTGAGCAACATATCCCCTCAATAGGAAAATCTAAGGCAAATGTACTAACTCTGAACCAAATCTTCAACCTTTCACTGTTCAAAAATTAAAGTATATATTAATCATATATAGTAATGAGATTTTTTATAGTCATCAATCAGAAAACAGAAGGCATATCTTTGATTTCAAGGATAGCCTGGTCTACAGAGCAAGATGCCTACATAGTAAGATGCACATTAACCAGAGCTACTTATAAAGACCTACTTCAAAAAATAAAATAGATAAAATAAAATAATATATTTTGGCATGGCATTTTCATGTATTTGTATCCTATCCTGTATTTTCAATTTTCTTCTCTCTTACTAAATTCTCATACCTCATTCCAATATAGCTGAACCTATCTTGACTTCCAACTACTATACTTTCTATGATTTGTGGAGGGAAGTTGATGTTAGCAGTAAAGCATTTATCTAGAGAATCACAATGAGGGAGAGGCTGGCAATGTTGCAGAGTGATCTGTTATAATAAGGTTTCCTGGCCTGGTCCGGTAAAACTTTATTAAACATCACTCAGAGGGAAAACAGCCATATATATGAACTTATTGCCAGTTCATTTCACATCTTCTCAGTTTTTTAAAATTTAGACAGGGCTTTAGGTGAATCCCATCCTCCCCCCCCCCCAAAAAAAATGAATTCTAAGACAAAGGTACCTGAAAAGCATTTAGGGAGTTTAACTAAGGAGAGGATATTATGTTTCCTCCTAAGGAATAGGAGAATTACTAACTCCCCCTTAAGAGCAACAGTAGGAAAATGGCCTTTTCTGCCCCATGCCACAGTATTCAAACCAATACTCATATGATGTTGTGTCAAATATGATCTCAGAGCTTTGCTGACTTCTGTATTTGTTTAAGCAATTAAACAACCCATTGTATAACTAAAAAAAAATCTAGGTCTTGACCCTCGCTCAAGATGCAAAGAAAACTGTCACTGAAAAGTTAAAAATTATCTATGGCTCACCTCATGTCTGATGGATCATAGAGGGAGTTTGATGAATTGAGAGACCCTACCACTCTTGTCTCTGGCACCATTGAAATCCACACTTTGCCCTGTCATTATTTGCAGTTATTTTTCCACAACAGCCAAGATGCTGAGCTCTTTTTAACCATTGTCTCCAGCTGAGTTTTTATTCATAACCCACTATTACTCCCTGGGTGGATTTCAAGTCCGGTGTCTTCTCTGGACTGTGGATACCTCTGCTCATGCTCAATGCAGCATGGGCCTTCACTATGTTGGGTACTAAGACTATAGCAAATGGTGGTTAGAGTTTTCTTGTTATGTCTTAAAAATGTATATTCACTTGTAATCCCAGAAAATATTTTCATTTCTCATGTTCTTTTTTATATACACATTTTTTCCTGTAGCTCTGGTTGAACTCAAACTCATCAAGTAACCCAAATTACACTGATATCCTACTTACTTTGTAGATGTGCAGCCAATATAATGTATTCAGTACAGGGAATTAAACTCAGAATTACCTGAATGCTACACAAACACTGTACATATTGACCTGTATCCCTAAATATTTGTGTTGATTTTTTTTTCTTATTTTGTGTCTAAAGCAGATCATACCAAATGAAATATGGTATTTGATCTCCAGAAATATTCCTTGAGCAGAGACCCTGTATGGGACCCCAGGGCTCTATGTTATTTGTCTCCTATTTTGTTTTAACTGCTCTAATAAGCACCATGTCCAGTGGCAACAACTGGAGGAAATTATTTATTTTATCTTATAACTGCTACTGCACTGTGGAGAGAAACATGCACATGATCTCAAGGCAGGGAACTAAAGTTGTCCTAAAAAAAAGACAATGCTTATTAAAAGATAAACCATCATATGTGCCATCAAACCCTCTACCATCTGCTGAAAGATGTCTTTTAGTGACAAAAATATTATATGGTCATTAAAGGCAGGCAGTTTGTAGTAACCTTGTCTTCTGGATAAATCCTTGACTTGTTTTTTCATGCTTTCCCAGAAGAGTTTTTCTCTCTAGGTAAGTAAATCGTATATAAACTGAATTTACAGTTTCTACTGAGAACTATTGTTACTTTAGCAAAGAGTTTAGTATTCAAGCTGCTAGCACTGATGGTCATATCTCACAGGAAAGAAAAGATATTTGTTTATACTTGTGTATATAAAAACATTTTCCTGGAAATTAGAGTGTCAAAGAAGCATCCACAGACTTCTCACCCAGCCAACTCCTCAGACCTGAAAGGATCTATCCTGTCTCCAACAATCCTGAGACTGACTGGGTCTGAGTCCTCTGCCAAAAGGAAGTTAAAACTCCTGGAAAATCTGTAAAGTCTAAATTAGATTAGATCATCAGGAATACAACAAAATTTGGGCTCTCTCAAAGATAAATTTCTATGGTAGCAGTAATTCTATCCTATGGTCTCATACTTGAATTGTTGTCTAAGGATAGACTCAACATTCTGATGCTCAAAATCTACCATCTTATTTATGAAAATACGTTTATTAAGCAACATTTTTGGTTTGTATAGTGCTTCAGAAAGTGCTTGGAGATACAAGTCAGCTAACCAAACACTCTGCTACTACTACTTCATGGTGAGAACACAGTGAGTTCTTTAAGTATTTAAGATAGGTATATTCAGTGGAAATAAATGCATGAGTATAATGATTCTTTTGGTTCTTCTAATTTTCTTCTTCTTGTAGTGTGTGTATGTTTGTTCATATGCATTTGTTGATTCTTTGAATTTTGTTGCTGTTTTTGAAATAGGATTTTACATGTTCTAGGCTAGCTTCAGATTAGATATATATTCAAGGATAGTGTTGAGTCCTTATCCTTCTGTCTCTATATCACAATTACTAGAATATAGGGCTGCTTTACCATATCTGGGTTATAAAAAGCTCACATCATTAAGCACATGGTGAGTCCCAGAGGTATGTAGGTAAGTATCGTGGCTGATTTTGTGTATGTATCTACTTGAAACAACCTAGAGCCAACAGGTAAGAAGCCTGCATGAGGAAATGTCTTCTTTAGATCCAGCTGTAAGGCAGTTTCTCAATTATTGATCAATTCGATAAGGTCATGTGAATGATTCCATCCCTGAGTTTGAGTTCTAAAAAAAATAAGGCCAAGAAAGCCAGGAGAAGCATGCCAGTAAGGAGCACTCTTCCTGTGTCTCTGCATTATCTCCTGCCTCCAGAATCCTTCTATGTTTAAATCACTGTCCTGACTTACTTCAATGGTGAACATAAATATTTAATGGCAAGCTTAATAAAGCATTTACTTCCCAACTTTCTTTATATACTTGGCACATTGTCAAAGTAATAGAAACCCTAACTAAGACATCAAGTCTTTCCTTTCTTTATATTATGGTTTCCTTTCATTTTATCTTGGCATATTCTTAGAGAGTCTATAGGCTAATTATACCCACAAATTAACAACCACATGCCATTTACCAACCTGATTTTGCAGGCCTTTATTGAATTATTTCTCTAATCTCCTTTAATTTTATAAAAATATATTTTAAGTAAGGAAATGTGAGACTATTTCACAGTGACAATGGTCAAAGTTAATATAAACACCAAAGAAGACCCAAATTGTATACCTACTAATAAGTAGGATGATAAGCCAGGTGTCGTATTGGATGTCTCTAATTCAAGTATTTGGGATGCAGAGGCAGGTATAACTGTGAGAATTCTTGAGTAGCCTATTATGCAAATTATACAAATTGAAGTTCCAGAGAAGCCATTGCTACAAAGTGATATTGTATCTGTGAGGGGAAAAAATAAAAATAGAAAAATGACTATTAATTTAAATAGTCTGCTTTGAACACAGAAAACCAGAGAGACTCATAAACTGATCAATATTCTTTGTAATAACTAAAATGTAAATTAACTTTGAAATTTCAGCTTTACTCCATCAGAATTATCTTCATGAAGAAAACAAAAGATAATGAAACTTACTGAAAAAATATGGGGTAGCTGAAACCTTTATTCTCTGTGGGATATAATGTAAAATATAAAAATATAACTAGAGCAGCTGTTATAAAAGTATGTATGAAAGTCTCAAAAATAAAATTATAAACAAAAATATATTATGATAAGACATAGTACATATTGTCTGAATATATGCATAAAGAACTCTGTATCTTAATCCAGGGATGCTTCACATCAATTTTTACTACTACACTCTAGTAGCAAGAAAATAGTACCAGCCTTGATGCCCTCAAAATGAATAAAGTAGAATTGCTTTATATGTACAATGGGGGGTTGGTTATTCAGTCTTAAATAGAAAATGGTATTTGCAGAAAATAAAAGAGTCTATGAATCATTATAATATATAAGGTACTAAAGAGGCAGAAAGAGGAATTCTGTGTACTCTTTGTCATATAGGGAGCTGAACTGATAATTTTTAAGATATATATGTGTGTGTGTGTGTGCATGCGTGTGTTTGTGTGTGTGTGTGTGTGTATGTGTGTGTGTGAGCATAAGCAATGAGACAATGAAGGATACCACAAGAGGCAAAATGGATTCTTAAGGGGGAGGGGAATATACATTACATGATATATAAAGGTGGAAGAAAGCCTAGTGTGTTAAGATGAATCTTGAATGAAATATATTTCCTCCTGATTTGAAATAATGTGTGTATACTACTATTTTTTTTTAGATCATGACCTGGAAGAAGCTGTTCTTCACCATTAACTGCAGTTTCCTTCTTTATAATGACTCTCCTAGGAACTCACAGATCTTAGTGAAATATCTAGTGTTCTAGAGGAGTACACAAATGTCAGGGAACATGTAAAAAGTGAATGACAGCAGAGACTGGAAATGAGAAATAAAAAATAGAAATCTAGAGAACAAGAGGAAAATTTGGGGAAGAAATTGAGGAAACACTGCGTGTGTTCAATGAGGAGAAATAATTAAGGAGAGATCCAACTCTCCCAGTTGTCCTCTGACCTCCACATGTGAACTATGACCTCACACATACAAACATATACAACGTTATATACATACATAGACACAAACATACACATGCATACTCACACACCAAACATAAAAAGCATACACATGCATATACACACAATCATGAACACACATTCATATACAATTATGTATTTTTAAAATTGAAGTGCAACGTGTTTGGCTTAGCTGATGCAACTCTTGCTGAGAACTAAATATGATTCTTTAAACTCATTTCAAGTGTCATATATATATGCTTCTAACTCCAATTCAATGGCAAAAACTCTCTCTTCTGTCTCTACTAGCACATACCCTCATGGAAAAATCCCAGGACCCCCGCCACACACACAAGTATACACATATACACAAATAGAAAAACACACTAAAAATATAATGAATTTGAAATTTTTAGAAAGGAACAGACCTATTATATCATCACTAGTAGCCTTAACTTCACCTAATTTTTTAAAGTGAAATTGATTACTGATTATGTACATGTTTATGTAATATACATGATATATAAGTATATAGCAATATAAATGTATCTATATGAGTTCTTGTATGTTTTTTTTTCTGCATGTGCACCAGGAGAGGGCTTTGGGTGCTTTAAGATTGCAGATATCAATGTTTGAGGGCTAGTATATGGGTGTTAGTAATTGACTCAGACCTCTTGAAGAGTACTCAGTGCTCTTCATTATTGAACCATCTCTCCAGCTCCAAAGTCATGTGTGCATTTAGAGAACTGAATATTTATTTTTGTAGAGGGGGTGAGTAATCACAAATAAGCAGTGGAGAAACCAAGAATTTTAATCACACCGGGATGTCTCCTCAATGGAGAAAATATACACCTGTGGGTGTTGTTAATAACCTAGTGGCATCTGCTATCTGTTGGAGCATAATTCACCTAGATACCCCATATGTTTAATCTATTTTCATTCTAGGCCTTTATTTTTAGCTTTCTTAGACAATTGAACTCATCATTAGGGAACATGTTACATGTACCTTATAATCTGTTTATTTCTATGGAATCTTGCTCACAGACCAGATCATAACCTAAGCCCTTCATTTAAAGAACCCATCTTCATGGAAAAGGTCACCTGTACATGCAAAAGCATTTTAATATAGTCATGTGTTCAGTGTTACTGTGTACATTGGTTTTAAATAACTGTTAGCTGAAAATTTTTGTTATAACATTGTACTGTTGGTCCCCGGCATCAGGCTGGTTTGAATGCATAGATGTGTGCCTGTGGAGAATTCCACCTTGGCCCTCGTGGCCCCCTCCTCCCTGAGAACTGACAGATAGGGTGATAAACATGTTTTTTCCCCTCTGCAGTTTTCCTGTTATTGCTGCCAACCCCAGGGGGCATTAGTCATGAGACTTCCTACGACCTCAGGTGTGGGGTAACTAGGAGGAAGTATTAGAGGTATAAAAGGTTGTGTTGAATAAAGCTGGGGTCTCTCTTTATGATCCTGGATGATGGAACCTGAGGACTCCTGAGTGCTGATTTAACCTCGCTGTCCCTCACCTAACTTGGTCTACTTTAGCCGGATGCGGCAAGTGGAGGTCCCACCGAGATCCAGGAAAAAGGGAAGAATGGATGAGGCTCACAGGTAAGGACCGGGGGAGGATCTGGGAGTACCCAAGTAACTAGGCGCCTAAAAGATAAGAATAGAAATATGGGAAACTCAACCTCGCAAGTTCAGCTGGCTTCCGAACTTCGAGAGTTACTAAGACAATAGGGAATTTCAATAAAACCCTTGGACCACACTTGCATTTCTGAAAACTATGGGGGAGATTAGTCCATGGTTCTTGACAGGAGGGGGCTTTAACGTTTTTGATTAGAAACAAGTTAATGTAGAATTACAAAAGACATTGAATAAAACTCATGCAAAAAAATTTGTTTCTATTTCTTCTACTCCATGCCTCTTGGCCCCTTTCTTTTTTGTCTTATGGAATGAGACCCAGAATTGGACCCTGGAGGGTGGGAAGGGTTTTTTAAATTGTTCAGCTTTGAATTTCAGCCTAAGCAACTGTTGGGGTAAGGAACATTCCAATGTCCTGTTGGTGCATGTTCCAGCTGCAGTGATGATGCTGGTGAGCGTTTCACCAGACCAAGATCGTTTCCTGGTGCATTTATACCGGAAAAAGGCAAAAGAGAGACTTTTAAATAACTGCTGCAATTGTTACTGCTGTGGTGCTTGCCACCACTGGAGCTACGGCTGCGGGAATTGCATTGAGCCAGACAGCCCAAGCTGCATCTGTGGTGAACCAACTATCAGCCAGGGTGGTGGCTGCCTTTGAAATTCAAGAGACTTTAAATGGACAAATACATTTTGGGATTTTATCCCGCAACCAACAAACTGCCCTGCTACAAGAACAAATTGATGTTTTGCATGTGTAGTAACGGCTATAGTGTGACCTTGAATATTCTGATATTTGTGTTACCTCAAGTAAGGTAGAAAATGTTAGTCAGCAATTGCATATATTAAAACAGTATCTTTGGGTCCTCTGGAAGGCAACCTTTTAAATTATACCTTGCAGTTAGCACATACCATTACATTGATTAATAATACCCGAGTAACACCCCTTGAGGCTAGTGATTTATGGAACACCCTGGCAAAGGTGGCTGTGTGGGTGACCCAGTGATCTGGATCTATTTCCCTTTTAATATTATGCCTTTGAGGGTTGGCATGCAGTTTTATTGCCATAAGCAGCAATGTCATCAGCAGGCAGTTTTTTATGATACAGATCACATCTTTACATGTGTATGTATATGTGGTATGCAAGCATGTCTATATGTGTGTCCTACTGTGTATAGATGCAGGAGTTCATGAATATATTTATGGAGATCCAAAGTTGACCTCAAGTGTATTCTTCAACTACTCTCTGTGGGGATTCAATAAAAGTTTCAGACGTTTTGAAGATATCAGAGGGAATCTACCCACAGTCTATGTGGGGAGTTAATAGAAGCTGCAGAAGTTCCAGAGATCTAACCACAGTCAGTCTAGAAGAATCAGAGAGTGGTGATTCAAACCTTCAATCCCAGCATGGGGAGTATCCTGGGAGTGGTGACCTACACTCTTAATCCCAACTGAGTCAAGGTCACTTCAGATCATAGAAGGAATTCCAGGCTCCCAAGCAGGCAGTGGTAGGGCCACACCTTAATTTATGAAAGGGTACTTAACACAGGATAGAGACACAGAGGGAAGCCATTCCAAGGGAAGCTGTGGCTGAGGAAACTGGAAGACAGCTGGGTAAGATCTGACTGTGGTGTTTATTCCTTCTAGTATCTCCAACTTCTTCAGAGATCTATCCCTGAGTCTCATTGATTCGTGCAACAACTCTCTAATTTATTCACTGAACTAGCTCATTCACGGAAAACAGTATTTTTAAGAATCACATAGATTGGGTCTAGGAGTGGACTTCATAATTTCAAAACCCTGAGTGATTTCAAACTTTTTCTGTCCACTTTATGTTTATACTTAAGGATCTAAGTTCTCACATACTTATATCACTTTCCATCCATCAATGCTTACATCTCAGAATCTTAGCCCTCTGAAACTATTATCTTCAATAATGTTCAGTAAGTTGCATTTGTCATGGTGTTTCATCACAATGGAAAAGTAACTAATATGCTTTGGGATTAATCTGTCTCTACTCCATGAATTCCATCATTAGGGACATAGGTGCATGTAAGACCACTCTAAGATTGTTATACAAATAGGGAGGTCCAAAATCATGTCTTCATAGTTGTGTAGCAAGCATTCTTAATGGAGCCATTACTTCAGTCTCCATAGTATCTTCATATTACATGTTGATATATTTCAGCACCAAAGAGAGCTAACAATCTGTGGTATCAAGGAGAAGATGTTGTTTTTAGAGGCTTTATTATTCTTCTTTAAAGTGGTCAGAACAATGATTTGGCTAAGAGTGATGTCAGAACACGTCTAGAAACCTTTGTGAGGATATGTATCAAAAGCATGCTTATAAGTGGGCTGGGGAAGAAGGATCTGCTTATAGAGCACCCTAGTGGGTCTAGAAAGATGTAGAGATTAATTTGAGACACAGAGGTATGTAATTGTTAAGTGAGTAGAAACTGAAAGACTGAAAGGAAATGAGGAGTTAAGGGAACCCATAATGGAATCTGCAATTTTCCTACCAACACTGCAGAGTACACTCACCTTTCTCTTGAATTAAATTCTCAAAATACCTTCTCACTGACTCTTCTCTCTTATGCCATGGCAAAAGTGACAGCCTGACATGGAATCTCTGGGTATTTTTGAAGGGATAGATAAATAACTTCAAAAATATAACTTTGGAATAGAAAAAACTAATTAATCAATTTCAACATCTAAATTTGATTTATCAGACAATTTGATAAGGCACCTTTCAATACTAATAGACTAATTATTCACATTTTGTGCATGCCTGTGTTCTTGTGGATGTAGTGTGCCCATGTTTGCAGCCAACAACTAATGTGTAAAGATCAGAGAGAAAACTTATAGTCCAATGTCTCTGGTTTTAGCAGGTAGCTGGGTATCGGGATTCAACTCTTCTTTCCAACTTTGTCTGGGTTTCTTAGCTTGTTAAGGGTACTTCAAGGAATTCTTTTACATGGAGCAGTCTCATCTAGTTAAATCCAGCCTCTACCATGATAGACAGTTGAATCTGACTTGGAGTGTCAAATATTCTTTCTTTTCTTTTCCAGTACTAGAGTTACAGACATGTACCAGCACACTTGGGTCTCTGTGGACTCTTTAGTAAATGGCATAAAGCATGCATAACCAATGCTCCATGGAAATTTCCCTGAAGCTACTTCTGTATGAGAATTAGAACTTACTGAAGAAAGATTGTGGCACCCTCCTTAGGTCAAAAGGAAGAAAATGTATCTTCTGTGTCTCATGCAATAGTTCTAATGTTTAAACTAATGTAATGTAAGAAAGTTAATCAAAGAATCAGGGCTGTCTTCTCTATTCTTATAAACAATCGATAGAACTGTGTTATATTCCTGAAAAGTGTAAGACCATGACTTGTTTCAAGGTTCAGGTTAAATTGTAACTGAGAGGTTAAAGAACAGTCACAGACCATTGGGTGTTTAACTGTGGTAAGAGGGAAGAAACAGACCACACTAGCATCCTTGCCCTGGCTATTTCAGAGTCCACACTTTCATGTAATTATTTACCATAATCCATCAATTACAGCCAAGATTCTGACTGTGTGTCCTATCTTCTTTTGACTCCACTGTTACTCTAGAGTTAGATCTAAGACTTTGCTCAGTCCTGGAATATGCTTGTCCCTCTTTTGCTTTCGAAAATGCAGCACAAGCATATTTAAATTCAGGAAGTTGCTATATTGTAGTGAGAGGCAATTGAGATTTTCTTCTTACATCTTCAGAAAATACTATATTTACCTGCAATCCAAAAGTATAATTTTCTTGCTTTCATTTTCTTATTGAGACAGATTTTGATGTACCCTCCCTGACCTAAAAATCACCATATTACTCGAGATTCTTTGAACTCCTGGTCTTCCTGAATTACCCTCCCAAGTGTTCCACAAAGATATGTATATGAACAAACACCCCCACAATAATATTAAACACAAACAACAGCAACAAAAATAAAGATTTTAAAGACAGCACTGTTATATTGCTTTATTTATTTATTTATCTATCTATTTATTTATTTAATTTATTTTCAAACACAGATTCTTTTGTATCCCAGGTTACCTTCTATCTGCTATATAGCTGAGCACGACCTTGAACTTCTGATCCTTCTGTTTCTACCTCCAGAGTTCTGGTATTAGAAAAGTGAATGATGATGTTACTATTTCTTCTCATATATGTATTTGTGTGCATTTGTTGGTGTGTGTGTGTATATGAGAGAGATATATGATTATAAGTATGTAGGTATATTAAAATTTGTCGCCATATATGGAGACCTGGCAATGACATAACTATTTTTCTCCTTTGCTATATTTATTCTTACTCTGAGACAAGGTCTTTCAGTAAACTCGAAGCTGAACATTTGTGATTAAGCTGGCTGCATAGCCAGCTCTTTGGTTCCACCTGTATCTTTTCTTTCTAATGTTTTAGTTACTGGCATCTTCCTGGCCTTTTACATTGGTGCTATGAATGTGAACTCAGTTTGTCATGCTTTTGAAGTAAGTACATATATCTTCTCAAACATTACTTTAACCCTACCATCTCACATTTGAGACTTGGCCTCATGTTTCTCATGTCTCATATAACCTCCAACATGTTAAGTATTCTAGAATGTCCTTAAACAACCAATTTCCACCTTCCATCTTCTAGAATTACAGGTGTGTGCCACCATGTCCTGATTTTGTGGTCCTGGGGATTGAATGTAGGGCTTTTTACACTTGAGACAAACACTGAACCAGCTGATCCACACCACTGGCCTACTATTGTCATTTCTGAGATATGGTCTGATTTGAATCTCAGGATGTCCTCAAATTTTAGTCAATCTTCCTATCTCAAACTCCTGAGTGCTGAGATGACACAGGGAGTAAGTGTCCAGGCCAAGTAGTATGCTCCCATCAGAGGTCAGAGGTCAGAAAACAACATGCAGAAGTCCAGTCCTCTCCTTTGAAAATGTGGCTCCTAATAAACAAATTTAGGTTGTCTGCTTCAACAGCTAGTACCTTCACTCACTAAAAAGTCTCACTGGCCTTACTAGTGTGTGTGTGTGTGTGTGTGTGTGTGTGTGTGTGTGTGTGTGTGTGTGTGTGTGTGTGTGTGTGTTGTAAGTTTATTTTATGGAGGAGGAATACACAACTGTTATGATATTAGCCATCCTTCACTATAATTTTTCATATGATTATTTTGAGACTTGTGTGCTCTCTCTGAGTCAAAATCTAGGCTGATAATCAGCAAGCTCTGGTGACCCTCTTTGATCTGCCTCTCACAACATTAGGATCAGAGGAGTTTATGTGGTTAAGCTTATCTCTTTCCCTTTTTAAGTAAAAAAAAGTCTCTCATTGTAGCCTTTTCTGTCCTGGATCTATGTAGATAGAACTGTCCTTGAACTTACAGAGATTCACCCACCTCTATCTTCTGAATGTTGATACTTTTTATAAATATTTATTATGTAAACATGAGTGTTCTATGTTCCTGCACACAAGATGAGAGATAAGATCCCATTACAGATATTTGTGAGCTACCATGTACATGCTGAGTATTGAACTTAGGACCTCTGGAAGATCAGCCAGTGCTCTTAAGTTCTTAGCTATCTCTCCAGCCCAAGTTTTGGAACTTAAGTCATGTACCACCATACCCAGCAAGTTGTACTTTTAACATGGGTTATGGATTTGAGCTCAGGTCTTCATGATTGTGAGTGTGACAAATATTCTTAATCACTAAACCACTATTCCATCCCATGCAACAGCATATTATTATAGTTAAGATTTAATAAATATTCGTGTGTATGTGTTATTGAGTGAGGGCACCCACAGAAGCCAAGAGGAAAGCGTTGGTTCAGTTGGACATAGAGATAAAGGTAGTTTTGTGCTCTCTGATATGAATGCTTAGAACTAAATTTGAGTTCTTTAAAAGAATAGTGAGAGCTCTTAACCCTTGAGAAGTCTTCCAACACCTGCACTCTCCACTTTTTAGAATATAGTTTTATTACATAAAATTATGTGTGTCTCTGTGTATGCTTATGGGTATTGTGCATATACAGATGCTTTGGGATGGCAGGGGTTTAAAATCTTCTGGAGCTGAAGTTATATGTGGATACTAAGTGTGGGATTACCTGGTCCTTTGGAAGAGCAGAGAACACTCTTAAGTGTTTAGCAATCTTCACACCTCTTTTTTCCAGTTCCGTTCCTTTTCTTTTTTTCTCTTTCTTTCCTTTCTTTCTCTTGCATTTCCTTTTCTCTCTTTCTACTTTTCCAGAACAGAGTTTTCTACATAGCCCTGGATGAACTAGAATTTAGTGCATAGATTAATATTACCTCAAATGCACAGAGAATCATTTGCCTCTGACTCCTGACTATAGGGATTAAAAACATGTGACAGTGTGCCTGGTTCCAGCCACACTTTTAAAGATTTATTTTGTTTGTTTGTGTTTGTGTGTGTTTGTGTGTGTGCGTGTGTGTGTGTGTGTGTGTGTGTGTGTGTGTATTTCAGTGTATGTATCCTAGTATACCATGTGTATGCAATGCTCAAAGAGGTTAGAAAAGGGAGTCAAATGTGAGTTACCATGTGGAAGCAGGGAAGGAAACCCAGACCTCTGCCAGAGCAATCAGCGTTCTTAACTGGAGATCCATCACTACATACTCTTAACTGGAGATCCATTCTCTACTTACTATATGTGTCAGTTACAATGTAGTAGTTTCTTGTTCCCAGGTGGCCAGAGGCCCAGACTCAAAGACCCTGTAGCCCCAAACCTCTTAGCCGCCCACTGCTGTTCAGGCCCCAAAAATGACTCAGACACTAACTTCATGCTGTTTGGCCTATGGCTTAGGCACCTTGCTAGCTAGCTCTTTCATCTTAAAATCAACCCATTTCTATTAATCTTTCCTGCCACCTGGCCCGTGGCTTACCTGTGTTCCTTACATGTGTTCCTTTGGGCTTCTGGCTGCTTCTCTTTGACTCTGCCCTGCTCCTCCTACCTATTCTGATTCCCCCTCCTACTTTTACTATGGTGCCTGTCATGGGCCAAAACAGCTCCTTTATTTAAATATTGCTATTCACAGCATACAGAAAGGCCTTCCCACATCATGTGTCAATTAGAGCTGTATCTAAAAATCACAAAGAGTGATATAATGTGCATTTTGAAAGTATTGGCAATAATCCTTGGAATATACACATTATATAGTAATTATGTTCATAAATTTTATATAAAATAATAATTAGATATAAAATAGATATAACCAACAATTTATATTACTATGTGTAAATGGGATACTCAGAAGAATATATAACACATACACTCAGTATTAAAGGGTGACTTTGACAGTCATTTCAGAAAGGTGACACATGCTATGAGTTTGAAGCCAGCCTGGGCTACATAGTGGTTGCCTTTCATACTAAAGATGGAAAAAGGACATAGATTATATATTAAACTGCTGACTGAGGACCTAAGTTTGCCCCTCAGAACCCAGGTTTAAAAATGGGCATGGTGTCCTGTTTATAATCTCAATATTGGTGAAACAGAGAGACAGATCCCTGGGACTTGATGGCCAGTCATATACTGGCCTATGTGGCGATTTCAAGACCAGAAAAACATGATCTTAAAAATCAAGATGGTAACTGGTAATGTAGCTCACTATGTAGAGGCCCTAGTTTCTGATGATAATGCTCATATGTATAAAACTAGTACCTCACCAGTTGGTCAACCCGTTGTCTCTAAATGGATCCTTGATGAAGAGAAATTCCCATATTCAAGTAACAGTGTTTATCCTTCCCTACCCTAATTTGGCTTTTAAGATGCCCTGATAAAAATCAGAAATACCAATTCAACTTTGGTTACAGTTTTGACTACTTTAATGTAAGTCAGGGCTACATGAGACTTTGTTACACAAAACCAAAGGCTATTGTGGCCTAATCTACAAATTGAATTCAAGGCTAGCCAGGGTTATACAGTGTCAACTTGAAGCTCATTGTAAAAACCAGGTTGGTCTTGAACTTCTTGAATTTCATGATTTTATTTTTCTCCACAGCTGAGTAGAATCCTTTTTTATTTATGTATATATGTATATATGCCAGCCATAGTATATCAGATTGGTTTCAAATGTGTAGAAAAGTTACAGAGATTATACAAGTTGTTTAAGTAGTGTTTGTTGTTGAAAAACTTATAGCTTCTTACATGCACTATATGATTTCTTCTACCCTCATTATCTCCCTCTAATGCCTCTCCTTTCCCATATTTATGATTCCTTCTTTAATTCCTATTGCCACATGTATATATAACCTACTAAGTCCATTTGGTTCTGTTTATATGTGAGTGTACCTGACTAAGTTCAACACTTGGTATTGAACAACCAACATTGGATTTCCCCAACTGAACCTGCTTATTCTCAGTGTTTTAGTCGCCATTGAGCTGCTGTATTCCTTCATCTAGGGGCAAGACCATTTAGAATTTTCCCTGTCCCTATGTGTGTATTACCTGGATGCCGTGGATCCTGGTTCATTTGAATAAGTACACTATTGAGAGTTTATAGGTATATTACCCTGTCATGTTTAGGGGCTATATCTTATCAACAGAAATCCTGAGCCTCTATGGACTTTCTATCCCCTCTGTTGTGTTTTTTCGCGAAGCCTCGGGTTGAAGGGATTCATAACAAATGTATCATTCATTGGTGGTTGAGGATCTCAACCTAGTTTCTTATATTGTTCATGACACTTTAGGAAGTATTATCACAAATGGTATAAAACCTTTAACATACATGTTAATATATACACACATGCATGTATATATAGGTGATTTTAGATAAATATGAGATTATATGATTCCCTAAGTCCTTTATAACATTCTTAGAATTACCCAATTCTTCTTTTACTTAGTCACTTCTTATTACTCTTCATGAACTGGGTGGCAGTTAATGGCCCCCTTTATTTATTTTATTTCTCCCTTTGTAGGATCTACATGCTATTCCAGTATCTAAACCTTTTTCTACAACTGTTCCAATTTTATCTACTTAGTTTTACAGTTGCTCCAGACAATAAATGCATACCTACAGACTGACAGAAAGAAAACATAAATAAGAGAGACCATTTAAAATTTATATGTTTGAGTCTGAGTAATCTCACTCAGTACAATACCTTTCAATTCTATTTATTTAAACGAAAATTTCATGATTTTATTTTTCTCCACAGCTGAGTAGAATCTTTTTGTATTTCTGTACCAAATTTTCATTAGTCATTTATTGGTTGGAGGACATTCAATTTGTTTCTATTTCTTAGGTATTGTGAGTAGAGAAGTAATAAACATGGCTAATGATGAAATTGTATAATAGTTCTTCAATCAAATGCCAAAAAGTACTATACAGCCATATGGTAAATTTTCCACACTATTTTACAGAAAGGCCACACCAATTTTCAGTCATAGTAAGTGTAGTAGGGGATTTCTGGCCCAGACTTTTAGGCCTAGCCTCAAGGTTTAGAACCCACAAACCCGCAGACCCACTGAACTGCAGACCCATAGTCCCACAGTCTCACAGAGACACACAGATGCTTTTAATAGTTTTAGGCTGATCAGCCTCAGGCCCAGGCATATAACTTGCTAGCTCTCTAGCCTTCATTTTCAGCGAAGATGGAATCTCAAAGTAGCTTTAAATTACATTTTTTTTTCAATTTTAAAAAGGATGAGCAATTTTAAGATACTTTATCCCTTTTATTTCTTCTTTTGGGAACTTTTGAGTGAGAGATATTGCCCAGTTTTTAGTACAGCTCAGTTTTTAAACAAATTACCTTTCTACTGTCATTTTTGTACATTAAAAAGTCTTTTCATACACATTATATAATTTATTTAATTATAATTTTTACCATATACCAACATTCTTTTCAGATCTTACTATTCTTTCTACTAACTCAAATTTAGCTCTCTTTCTAAAGACAAATCACAGATAAAAATAGGAACATAAACTCAAATCAAAACAAATTAAATAAAAGCCCACTCTTCCCCAATAAATAAACGTGGAGTTTGTTTTGTGTTTCCAAATACACCTTGAAATGAAAGCTGCACTAGAATATGGTTAATACATCCAAGTGTCATTTCATTGGATAAAACAGACTTTTAAATTTCGAGATTCTTGGTTGGGAATGAAAATTTATGTCCACCTTCTTTTCTCTGTGCTGGAATTCTGTCTGTTTTGAACGTGTGTAAGTCTCATGAATGCTGTTGGTCTCTATAAATTTTTATGTAAAAAAGCAATCTTGTGTCTATAACTCTATTCTTGTGTCTATATACTCTATACTCTATAACTCTATACTCCATTCTCCTAACCAATGTAAAACATTTTGAGATTAACAGCTAATTTCCTGATCTAAGTAAATTCAATAATCTAACTTTTCAAAAAATCCTTCATATACCATATCCCCCTTTTGCTTCTTAGGAAGAGATTGATTATGACCATTAACCATTTACAATGAAAACAAACATTTATAATCAATATTTTGAGAATTCGGGTGCAGTTTTCTATTACTACTTCCTGCTGATAATGGGGCATTGAAAATCTCATGGATTCTGGAGACAGTATCATAGTCTGCATCCCTGTATCTGATATGGCCATCTCTTCCCATCAGAGATTTTTTTCAGGGGGTCTTGGTTGATGAAACCATATTTGCCTGGAAGTAATCCACATGTTCTCATCTTCTGTGGAAACAAAAGCAGAACTCTTCCAAAGCAATAAATCCTTAGACACAAATTTCAAAATCAAAATACCTTTAAAATATATATTCTTGTTTAACTTAGCCGCCTTTGCAATCCATCGTCATTTTGCAGTTAGCTCATTGACAGTTAAAAAATTAAAAGAAAACACTATAACAACCAAAATCCAGATTTTGTGTCTATTTTCCATCTTTAAGTGGCTTATTATATTTTTATTACTCTATTCCTCTTCTTAAAGACTTTATCCTCTTTCTTTTCACTCTGAAGCCTATGTACCTTTTACACACATTGTAACCCATTTATAGGGTTTTTCATCTGAATCTGTTTTATTGTTAATCCTTAATCATCTTCCAACCATAAGATCTTCATAGTTTTTGCAGATAAAGCTGAATCAGTAAGTTCTCTTAAAGTGACCACATCTGTTTGTGGCCAGCAAACAGAGCAGACCCAAGAAAATGCTGCTACTAAGTATCTGTCTTTGTTTCCTTATTGGTCAAAATAAACAGAAGCCTTAAACCAATAACATGCTACTGAGTTCTGTGAGATTTCTGGAACTGGCTTGATTGAAGCTTATACTGCCTGCCACCAGTCTGCAGGTGCCATTTTGAATGTGACGCAGATGCTACGCTTTCTTTGCACAATGACCTGCTTCATACACACATTTTGAAATCTTCTTTGGCTCAGGCTCTGTGCTAAAACCCTTTTTAAAACTTTCTCAGGCTTTAAGTGCATATTCACCCACCAAGGGATGCCATCTGTTACAATGTGGTTTCTCGGCCCCAGGCTGCCTGAGGCCCGGACCCACAGACCTGCAGCCCCAGACCTCTTAGCCCCCTGCTGCTTCACAGGCCACAAGACTCAGACACTTATATTAACTTCATGCTGTTTGGCCTAGGGCTCAGGCACATTGTTAGCTTGCTCTTACATCTTAACTCAACACATTTTCATTAATCTGTCTGCTATGTGGCCCGTGGCTCACCTGTGTTTCTTATATGTTGCTCCTTTGGGCTTCCTGGCTGGTCTGTGTGAATCCACCCTGCTCCTCCTACCTATTCTGATCCCTCCTCCTACTTTTTCTATGGTACCTGTCATGGGCCAAAATAGCTCCTTTATTTAAAGATTGCTATTCATAGCACACAGAAAGGCATTCCCACATCAGTCTTTCTATGCCTGCCTTAAATATCTTCTTCACCCAATTGTTTCACACCCACATGAAGATTAAAGGCATGGGCTACAACTATTTGGTAGTTAGCCTTGAACTCACAGAAACACAGAAAGATCTCTATCTCTGAAGTTATGGGATTAAAGACCTGGAACTACCACTGCCTGCTGGAGCCTGGAACTCCCCCTGCAAACAAAGCTGGCCTCAAATTCAGATATGCTGGGATTAAAGGTGTAAGTGACTACTCTTGGTCTTTTCCCATGCTTGGATTGAAGGTGTGAGTTACCACTCTCTGATTCTCCTGAACTGAACATGGGTAGATATTTGCTCTGAAATTCAGACTGGTTTTTATTAAATATGTAACATTTCACCACACAGAGAGGATATGTTTACTATAGGGAGTTAACAAAGTCTAGCATATTAAGTTACAACACGACCAAGCCCTTCTTCTCTGTATCAAGAGTAAAGCCTTCCTTTATAATAAATACACTTCCAAAAGCCAGTTCATGCACTATAAATAACCCTGTTCCCAATGCCAGGGGCCCTATACCTTGTCTAAGCCATACAATTGCCATCAACATTTAGATGCAGATTTACCCTTTGCCAGTCCAGTGTATCTGAGCTCCAAGTAGTCCAGTCAGATGTCTCTGTAGGTTTCCCATTATGGTCTTGCCCCCTTTACTCATATAATCCCTACTCCCTCTCATATATACAGTTACAAATCCCCATATATTCATAGCTATTCATATCAAATCCATAACTCTCTTATCATATAACCTTTAATATTGTTTTTACACATTCTCATACAGTTCCTGTATGTAGCAAAAATTCACACAGATTTATCTTTCTAATATTCACTCACACATATGTGATCTTACCTCATCTATTTATTCTTTTCTCACTCACTCTCTCATTCATTCTTTCACATATTTTTTTTCTATCTTTAGGCTTCTTCCCCATTTCTCATTCAGTACACATACATTAACACTCTGCATAGCTTCATCCCTAAATTGCTGCTGCTCCTGCATACTTTCATCATACAAACTTCTTCCTCCTTCTCTCCTCCCCTCTATATTGCCTCAGAGCTGTTCTTATTTGGGAAGTATATCAGTGGCACTGGAAAAAATTACAGACAAAATACAACCAATGACCAAAAATCAGTGACTACACAGCTCTGCCTGATGGAGCTCTTCATCAGAGAATTATATATCTAGTGGTTAAATTTGTTAAACATTAGTTGTAACCTACTGTATATTCTCATCACCCATGGAATTTTAAGGTTTTATCACTTTGTGGAATCTGGTAGCAAACCAAACTGTCTTTAGACATAATAGTATTTTGAGGGATGTAAAGACTATGACCTAAGTTTTATACAAGTAGAGAATGGAGATGGCAGATGACTCATTGTGAAGGGAACTTTGTATTTGCTGCTCTTAAAGCCACATTCAGCCAATATCCTTAATGATCTGAAATGTTAAATTATAACTGGGAATATAAATTATATATAATGGACCCATTACCTAGACAGGTTACTCCAGGCTTTGTTGGTCTCCATAGTCTCATGGGGGGCAGCAGTTGTAGGTCTTTGGCTGTCATACAGAATAATATAGGATTTTGGTTACCAAAACCAGGCCAGAGACTTTTTTCTGTAGAGGAAAACTTAGGGGAATGACCTCACTTTGGCCAGGTCACATAGGGTGATTGAACCAAAAGTTTACAGAGTTTGAGCAATATTCTGGCAATAAGTGAGTCATGGGACAGTTTCAGTATTTGATTACTTTTACCATAAACAAGGTGAAGTTGATATGCCTCTCTCAATTTTTTCTTTGTTATTATAAGGGTTTCTACTAGGGAGGGGCAGTTCTGCTATTATTGGAAACGTAAACCTTTTGTATGCCTTATTTGGCAAGACTCTGAAGAATATATCTGAATAAAATGAATATTTGTTTCACTTACATGTTTTAGGTTTAATTTTGAAAACTTATAGAGAGGGATATGCAAAGCTTACTTTTATAATTAGTTACTTTAGGGTTTAAAATGACTATAGGCATAATTTTGGCATTATTAAAAAATTTATATTATCACACACTGACAGCTAGATAGCCTGAAGCTTCCTGGTCCACAGCTGATTAAGAGCCAACTAAGACCTGCCTAAGAACAACCCCTGTGACAACTGGAGACACACAGCTCCATGGCCTACAGCCAAGGAAGAGCCAATGAAGAGCAGTCCCTGCAAATACTGGAGACACTCAGCCTCAGGACTCACAACTTACTAAGACCCAACCAAGAGTTGACTAGGAGTGAATCAAGGAAGCAATGGGCAGTCTCCAGTGCAAGAATACATATAACAATATAAAGAACAAGAAGAGACCACCAGAAGAAGAAGCTTGTGGTTTGAGAACATCAAGATCTGAGCATAACAAAGAAGAAGAAACAAAAGAAGCTATCTTAACAACAACTTTATGAAGATATTAGAAGCTTTAAAAGAGGATATAAAAAAATCCCTTAATGAAATAGAAGAAAATACAAACAAAATATCAGAAGAGAAGAACAAATCATTGAAAGAGAGTAAAGAAAATGAAGGGAAAAAGGTGAATCATTCTGTGAATTAAAAATTGAAATAGAACCAGTAAAGAAGGAACAAACTGAGAGAAAGCTGGAAATAAAAAGCTTGAAGAAATGAACTGGAACTACAGAGGCAAGCATGACCAACAGAATCAAGAGATGGAAGAGAGAGTCTCCAGAATGGAAGATTCAATAGTAGAAATAGATACGTCAGTGAATGAAAACACTAAAACCGAAAAAGAAATAACACAAAACATCCAGAAAATATGGGACACCATGAAAAGACCAAACATGATGATAACTGGAATTGAAGGAGAAGAATATCAACTCAAAGGCACAAAAAATATATTCAACAAAACCATAGAGGGAAACTTTTCCAATTTAAAGGAGATGCCTATAAAGATACAAGAAGCTTACAGAATGCCAAATAGACTAGACCCCAAAAAAGTCTGCTCACTACATGATAATCAATCTACTAAACCTACAGAACAAAGAAAAAGTACTAAGAGCTGGAAAGGAAAATGTCCAAATTACCTATAAAAGTAGACCCATCAGAATAACAGTAGACTATTAAATGGAAAAAATTAAAGCAAGAAGGTCTTTGTCAGATGTTATACAAATGGCTGTCAACCCAGACTACTATGCCCAGAAAAACTAAAAATCACTGTAGATGGAGTAAACACAACATTTCATGACAAAATAGATTTAAACAATACCTATCCAGAAATCTGGCCCTACAGAAAGCACTAGAAGGAAAATTCAAGATACACCCATGAAACCACAAATAATTGATAATCCCATAGAACAAAAGGGAAATACACAAAAGCTACCACCCAAATAACAGGAAATAACAATCATTTGTCATTAGTATCCCTTAATGTTAATGGATTCAATTCATCTATAAAAAGACATACCCTAACACAATAGATAGAAAAACAGAATTCATCCTTCTGCTGTATACAAGAGACACACCTCTACTTCAAAGTCAGACACAGGCTGAGAGTAAAGGTTTGGGAAAAGACTTTCCCATCAAATGGTCCTAAGAATCAAGCTGGTGTAGCCAACCTAATATCTAACAAAATAGACTTCAAACTAAAGTCAATCAAAAGAGAACACATCAGATATTACATCTCAGTAAACATCCAAGATGAAATCTCAATCCTGAATATTTATGTCCCCAACACATGGGCACATACATATTAAAAGAAACATTACTAAGGCTTAAACCTTACACCAAACCCCACACACTAATAGTGGGAGATTTCAATACCCTACTGTTGCCCTTAGACACATCAACCAGACAGAAACTCAATAGAAAAATAAGGAGTCTAACATGTTATGACCCACATGGACTTAAGAGATATATACAGAACCTTCCACCCAAACATAAAGGAATGTTCATATTTCTCAGCACCCCATGGAACTTTCTCTAAAACTGACCACATACTCAGTCATAAAGCAAATATCAATAGATACAAAAAAATGGGAATAACTCCCTGTATCATATCAGACCACCAAGGTCTCAACCTAGAGTTCAACAACAACAAAAATCACAAATATCATAAAAGTTTATGGAAACAGAATATCTCTCAGTTGAATGATCTCTGGGTCAAGGAATAAATTAAGAAAGAAATCAAAGACTTTCTAGAATTTAATGAAAATGAATCCATAACATAACCAAACTTATGAAACACAATGCAAGCAATGTTAAGAGGAAAACTCACAACACTAGATGCGTATATGAAAAACCTAAAAAAAAATCTCGTACAAGAGACATAAAAGCACAGCTGATGGTCTTAGAACAATTAGAAGCAAATACACCTAGAAGGAGTAGGTGGCAGGAAGTAATCCAATGTAGGGTTGAAATCAATACAGTAGAAACAAAGAGAACAAATGGAGAATCAAGAAGTTAAGAGGTGGTTCTTTGAGAAAATCAACAAGATAGATAGACCCTTATCAAAACCAACCAAAGAGCAGAGAAAGAGTATTCAAATTAACAGAATCAGAAGTTAAAGGGGGACATAATAGCCACCCAAGAAATAGAGAGATTTTTTTGGATCATATTTAGAAAATCTCTACTAAACATACTAAGATGGAAAACCTAAAAGAAACTTACAGCTTTCTGGACAGGTACCATCTACCAAAATTAAGTCAAAACCAGATTAAATACTTAAATAGAGCTATATATTGTATACCTATATCAAGTAGGCTTCATCCCAGAGATTCAGGATGGTTCAACATATCAAAAAAGTGTGAATGTCATTCATCATAAACAAACTGTAGGGGAAAAACTCACATGATTATCTCATTAGATGCTGAAAAAGAATTTGATAAAATTCAACAGTACTTCATAATAAAAGTCAAAGAGATATCAAGAATACAAGAAAAATTACTTAAGTATAATAAAGGCCATATACAGCAATCTGACAGTCAACATCAAAATAAATGGAGAAACTCCCAAAGCAATCCCACTAAAATCAGGAGCAAGACAAGGCTGCCCTTACTCTCCTTATCTATTCAATATAGTTCTCAATGTTTTTGCTAAAGCAATAAGAGGCCAAAAGGAGATTAAGGGGATGCAAATTGGAAAGGAAGAAGTCAGACTATCTTTATTTGCATATGGTATGATCATATACATAACTCACTCCCAAAATTCTACCAGGGAACTCCTACAGCTGATAATTACCTTCCACAATGTATCAGAGTACAAGATTAATTCAAAAATATCAATAGCCCTACTACACAATAAGGATAAAATGTCTTAATAAGATATAAGGGAAAAATTACCCTTTATAAAAGTGGCAAATAGCATTTAATATCTTGGTATAACTCTAACCAAAGAAGTAGCAGACCTGTTTGACAAAAATTTTAGGCCACTGAAGAAAGAAATTGAAGGAGATATCAGAAAATGTAAAGATCTCCCATGCTCCTGGATAGGGAGAATCAATATAGTAAAAATGGTAATTTTACCAAAAGCCTTCTACAGATTTAATGAAATCCCCATCAAAATCCCAACACAATTTTTTACAGACTTTGAAAAAAAATGCTCAACTTCATATCAAATAACAAGAAATCTAGGATTGCCAAAATAATCCTGGTCAATAAAAGAACTTCAGGAGGAATCACCATCCCTGACTTCAAGCTATACTATAGAGCCATAATAATGAAAACAGCCTGGTACTGGCACAAAAACAGACTTGTGTATCAATCAAATCGAAATTAAAGACCCTTACATTACCTATGCACCTATGAACACCTGAATTTTCAAAAATATGCTAAAAATATTCATTAGAAAAAAGATAGTATCTTCAACAGATTGTGTTGGCATAATTGGACAGTAGCATGTAGAAGAATGCAAATAGATCCATACCTATCACCCTGCACAAAACGTAAATTCAAGTGCATCAAAGACCTCAACATAAACCCAGCTACACTGAATTTGATAAAAAGGAATGTGGGAAATACCTCCCAATGCATTGGCATACATGACCACTTCCTAAATATAACACCAGTGGCATAGACATGACAAACAGCAATCAATAATTGGGACCTCATGAAGCTGAGGAGCTTTTGTAAGGCAAAGGACACAGTCAGTAAGACAAAGCAACAACCTACAGAATGGGGAAAGATCTTCACCAACCCTACAAAAGACAGAGGACTGATCTCTAAAATATATAGAGAACTCAAGAACCCCAAAACATAAATAACCCAATATTAAAAATGGGGTTAAGTGCTAAAAAATGAATTCTCAACAGAATTTAAATGACTGAAAGGCACTTAAAAATTGTTCAATAGTTTTAGCCACCAGAGAAATGCAAATCAAAACAACTTTGAGACTTACAACCTTACACTTGTCAGATTATCTAAATTCAAAAACATAGATGACAGCCGATGCTAGAGAGAATACAGAACAAGGGGTATACTGCTCTATTGTTGGTTGGAATGTAAACTTGTACAACCACTCTGGAATGCAATATGGCAGCTCCACAGAAAACTGGGAATCAATCTCCCCAAAGACTGAGCAATACCACTATTGGACATATACCCAAAGTATGCACAGTCATGCACCAAAAGCATTACTTATTAGCTCGACTATGTTCATAGCATCATTATTCATAATAACAAGAACCTGGAAACAACCTAGATGCCTTTAACTGAAGAATGGATTAACAAACTGTAGTACATCTACACAATGGAGTACTACTCAGCAGGAAAAAAATGACATCCTAAAATTTTCAGGCAAATGGATGGATTTTGAGAATATCTTCTTGAGTGAGGTATCACAAGCCCAGAAAGATAGTCACGGGATGTATTCACTCATAAGTGGACTTCAGTCAAAAGCAAATAATATCCAAACTGTGAAGCACAACTCCTGAACTGATTGAGATCAGAAGGAACATAAGAGAGACATCCAGAGATTCCCCCTAGGAAGAGAAAATAGAGATGATCACCTTAGCAAATTGGGATAATAACAGGTTTTAACCAAGAAGAGGTAGTTGAGAGGAACAACAAAGTGGGAGGAAAAAGAGATGGATATCTTGATAAAGGGAACCAATGTGAGGTTGAAAAGAGGTTGGGTGCTTAGTAAACCTCCAAGAACTTACAGGATGTCTCTGACTAGGTCTGCAAGCAATAGTGGAGGGGGTGAGGGTGCCTAAACAGAACTTCCCCTATAATCAAATGAATAACCATCACAAAACCTGCATCGAACAATGAATAGAGGTGGAAGCAGAGATCCATGGCTGAGCACTGGGCCGAGCTCCTGGTCCAACTGAGAGCAGGAGAGAAGAGGGTGTATGAGCAAGGGGATGGGGATTACAAAGAGAAGTCCCTCAATGATGGCTAGCTGGAGCTTGCTAAATCAAAAACAGCCACTGGGGAACCATCAGGAAAAGGAGCTAGGCCCTCCAAGGGTAGGCAACTGTCAGTTGGCATAGGCAGTATGTGGAGATTTCAGTGGTAGGATCACTGTGTTCCTGTTCATGGGCTGGCATCTTGGAGCTCATTCCCTGCAGAGGAAAACCTAACCCAGTCTTGATATTGGGATGAGGAAATCAGACTTTCCTAGAGATGATTTGTCAGGCTGAGCTAACCCACCTTGGGACTTCTTTCCCTTTTGGTAGAGGAGATGGAGGGATGGGAAGGTGAGGAGGCTGAAGGCTGACAGGGCAAGATTGGGAGGACAAAAAGAGGGGGGGCAGGGGGATACATGAATAAAAAATACATTGTTTATTAAAAAATAATAAAATGAACATACAAAACAGAATTTTAAAAGCTTGTACCAAACTAATAGCCTTTATAAGACCAAGATTTAATGTTCCATTTCTGTTATGATTAGTCTTTAAAATAAGTATTTTGAAATAAATTTCTTCTAGAAGTAAAATAAAACTTTTAATCATAGATTCAGTTGACAGAGTGACTGGAAACATTGCTAATACTTTTAAAGTACATAGTGAACAAAATTGAGCCTATAAATAATCAAATTAGCCGCCCCCTGGGTAAAACTGAAAATATATTTACTTCAAATATCAAGTCTTCCAGCAAAAACAGATTAAAAGACAAAAAATATGTTTAAATGAAAATTGAAGTGTGCAGACATCTCTTACGATAAAGTGAAGTAGTTTCAGAAAGGAGATAAAAATTGTTCGGAGGTAGTAGAAAACTTAAGAGTCGTGGTAACAATAATTTTAATATAGACATCTCCAAATGTACTTAAGGACCTATCAGAGAGAAATGTCCCAAATCACAGAGAATTGCATACTTTCTACATGGTGGTTCCTAGTAGGGAGAAAACAAGCTTCCTGGGATACAAGAATGGCTTTCACAGTAAAAGTAAATAAAGCAATGAGTGCCATAGTGACACCTATGTAGTAAGAGAGGAGATACAAGTACATAGAGTGAGAGAAAATAACAGCCTGAGAGATGAGCAAATCAAATAGTCATAAGTGTTAGGATTAAAGGAGTGCTAGGGAATCACCTTTTGAAATTTCCAATTTAATTTTAGGGGCCTGGCATATCACTGTAGACAATATCAGCAAGGCTATTTGGGATCACTTAGTTTTAGCCAAATGTCTATTTGGGACTATTTCCCAACAACCATGACTGTTTTGTAAGTTAATTTTTTTCTCCCACCCACAATGTATTTCTCTGCTGGTGAGCACACTCACAGAAAATCTCAACAGCCCCTTTTCACATTTTCAGTGGGGTCATTTGAAGTGATTTGCTGTCAGGCACTGCATGGGGTGCCAATAGAATTATGACACTTTGCTTCCTCTTTCTTAGACTCGGAAAAAAAGCAACAAGTATATTCTTTCCATTGGAAATTAATGGCAAATTTTCAGAATAAACTATGAAAACTCATTTAACTTGACTAGTAGGATCTTTTAAAATTCTGTTCTAATAATATTCTTAATAATACTTGTATAAAAAATCATAATACTTGTATAAAAATATTTTTTTTAAAAATAATGCTGCTGTATTTCTATTTTAACAAGACACTAACTTCTCACAAGTTATTTGATTACCTGTACAACCCTAAACCGAAAGTTTTACTGGCAGGTCTTTATGTGGCCTTAGATGGAATCCTATCTCCATCAGAACCTTCCATAATGCCTTCATGTACCTTTTCATGATCAAAACTGCTGGTTTCCACCAAGGAGGTTGGATATAAGTATTCTCAAGTACTTTTTTTATAATTAAACATAGTTTTTTTTTGCCAGTGTTACATAAGCAGCTTTATTATTAGCTTCTATTTTTAACTTTGAGAAATAAATCTTAAGAAGTTAATCAAGATCATTGTCAAAGTCCCGAAATACAGGGTTTCACCCTCTATGTAACTATATTGAAAATATAGAATTCTATATTTTTTCATACATATTTAAATACTGAGTAAGACACATCATGCTCTTGCAGTACTTATGACAAGTGATAATTACTTGAAGTTGCAAAGTTGTTGGGGTTGGGTAGGTTTTCAAACCATAAGTGAATGTGTTTATCCTAGTGAAGGGGGTTACTGTTTACTGTTGGCTCTATTTACATAACTTCCCATGAGTATAAAGTTCCAGAGATGTTGATATAAATGTTTTCTCAATAATTGTATAAAATTCCTTGTCTCAGAGGAATGGTAAGAACTAACATTAATTTCACTGTCTTATTTGTTCTCGTAAACACTTTTCAGTGACGGACAAAGTTTCTTGCCCCTAATTTCTGTTTAAAGAATTTTTTTTCTTATCTTCTTTGCAGGTGTTTCTGGAGATACTGAACATCTATTTCTTTCTTTGAATAAATTTTTTTTGTTTAATATAGAATGTCACTTTTATGACTCTATGTCCAGAATTATACATTTCAGGTGGGTATAGTGCAATATAACTTTAAAGTAGTTACTAGGAAGTGAGAAGGAGAATCATCTCTGTGGGTTTGATGCCAGCCTTGTCTCCATATTGAGATCTAGCCTAAAAGAAACCAAAGAAATAATAGTTGAGTAAACAAACACAACCCAAAATAAAATGAAACGGAGGAACATACAAAATACAGAACCACAACAAAAGCCATATGTCATGTCAAGATTTCTGAAAATCCTGGGAAAGCTTTAATTAAAGTTTATATCCTCTCTGAGAAAAACACCAAAAGGGACTCAATAGGCAGTGTGCTTACTTAACAGGCTGGATTCTATATTCTGTCCCTGGCCCTGCAGAAAACAGGTAATGGCATATACCTGGGAGCTCAGTGCAAATTTATCTGTGTCAATGTAGCAAATTCACTGCCAGTTTAGAATACCTGTGACCCAACCACAAATCCAAAAAAAAGAAAAAAGCAAAGGTAAAGGACTAGAGATGGCTCAGGGAATGAAGACCACTAGCTGCTCTTCCAGAGCACAGGGGTTTGATTTCTACCACCCACGTATGGATTTATAACCACCCGAAGCTCCAGGGTCAGTGAATCTTACAGACTTTTCTGGCTTCCACAACAACCAGGTACACACATGGTGTGCAGACATACATGCAGGCAGAACCCCAATACAAACAACAACAGCAACAATTATAGTATCAAAGGGCGAGAAGTGGAAGAAGTCATGGGAACAGAGGGAGGGTAAACTTACTCAAGATATATCATATAAAAGGAATTCATTTTTAATCCAACGGTGAAGAAAAAGGTTTTTTATAAAGAGTATTTGTCACATCTTCTGAAGCAGAACAATTTGGAACAGGGTAAATGTTTTCCTGCCTTTTTCTCACTGTGGCACCAGCTATATGTCCAGTATCTTCTTTACTGAAGAAGCAAGATAAAATGTACACTAGGACCCAAGTTTTCCAGATAGGAAGCCAAATAATTATTCACCATGAGTTGCTCAGTAGCAGTTAAAGACTGTGATATATGTATACTCAAGTCTGGCACTCCAATCCTAGCATTTGTGATACAGCAAGATGAGAAATACTTCAAGTCATACTCATTCATTCTGAGTTGGAGATGAGCCTGATTACAAGAAACCTCTGTGTAGTGGGATTATGCTGTTACACTGTAAATAATTGTCCCGCCTACTGGTTTAATAATAATGCTGATTACAGGAAGGCAGACAGGAAGTGTGAGGGAGGCTACCAGATGAAACAAACTGGAAATAAAAGAACAGGGCAGAGATGCCCCAGAGATACCAGAAAAGCCAGCAAATACAGAGGACAACTATGTTGCTCTGAGAAAACATACCCAGCTGCATGGCTGAGCAGAATAAGAATCATGGGTTAATTTAAGTGTAAAGAGTTAGCAAGTTATATGCCTGGGCCCTAGGTCAATCAGCAAGCAGAGTTTAAATAATATAAATGTCTGTGTATTTCTGTGTAACTGCAGGTCTACGGGTCTGAACCACATGTCAGATAGGCCAGAAACTTCATACACCTCTGTCCTGTATAACAATTCTGTGGCAATATTGTACCTTCTTACACAATAAATAAATACATGCAATATTTGTTTTATAAATAGTTTCTCTTTGTTCCCACCCCAACCCAGTACTAAGTACAGAATGCTGGTCTTTCATAAGCAAAGCAAGTGCTCTCTTTTCTACTGACTAAGCCAAAGCCCAGTGTATTTTTTAATTATGTGTTAGATTTTGTCTTGAAGTCTACTCTTCTATGAATTGCAATAGAAGTTTGCTGGCAATTGGTTTAGAAAATCTAGATCTTCTTGATACACTCAGAAGTCAGGTTCAGCTTGTCTTTCTACAGCCATATGTGACTAGACTCGTGAATCAAAACTAATGGGTCACAAAAGTAAGCTGAAGGTATTTCAGTCACACAGAAAAGGACACCAGTTGTCTGTGAAAAAGCAGTGTCACACCCTTGGCAGACACCAAGCCACCAAAAGGCCAGAGAACTCAGTTATCCTAGAAAAATAAACCTGAGGTATAGCTCTGTTGGAGGGAGAGAGAATACTTGCCTTGTAAAGAATATAAAAAGATTTGGGTAGTGGAGCACAAATCCCATTGGCCTTAATTAAAAACCCAGAACCAGATAATGGAGTAAAAGCTGAAAGACCAGAGAGACAAAATACACAGTCACTAGAGATACTTCTTAGCTATGCGGAACCATGAGGCCAAAAAGCTGAGATTCTGTCTTCTCCAACCTTACATTTCTCTCTCTTCCTGGCAATATTACTTTGTCTCAGTCCTTGTTTTGATGAGATTAAATGACTGTGTGCCTACCAGGTACCTATATCAAAGACATGAGATACCAAATACTGAGATTAAAGGTGTGTGCCACCACTGTCTGAGATCTATGGCTAACTAATGGTTGGTTTAAGGAACAGGACATACCAGCTTTATCCATGTGATTTAGGCTTTAGAGTTAAGAGCAGAAGACAAAGGTTATAGAAGTTGCTTCCAGGCCTAAGGACAACTGCTGAGAGCAGGCAGGTGTCAATGATCTCCTTGATTGGAGACCCAGTAGAAGGGCCACTATACAAACTGTGAAGTTGCTGCCTATATTTCCTTAGAGAATCTTAGCTGATAGCGATGTAGATATGCCAGAATTGTTGTAAACTTATCAAGGAGAGCCACTAATAGAGAATAGAAACAGTTCAAGTGAAATAAATCTGTTGCAATCAACAAACCTTAACAGAATTGGAGACGTGGAGAGCATTTTGGCATCTGACATGGAGCTGCAATGTTTACAGTTTGCCTGGTTGGTTTTTGGTCTTGCTTTGGTTCAGCATTTCCTCATAGTTTCCTTTCACATGGTTTTGAATGGTAATGTATATTCTGTTTCACCATATACTTAAACATGAAATCTTCTTTTTTGATTTTGAAATTGCAGGAGATTACACTTAAGCAATTGGCAGGCATATCAAAATAGAATTTGTATTTTGAAAATTGCTGAGACTGTGATAGACTACAAAAACTTTTAAAGTTGGATGAATGTAGTTTTCACAGTATATAATATGTCTATCAGCATTCTGGTGGCCAGGTAGGAAAATCGGAAAATGTGGTTACTTAAAAAAAAAAAAAAAGGCTTCCAAATGTAATGCCATTATTAAGTGGTATGACCTTGTGGGTAGAAAAGTGTCTCTGTAGTGGTGGGCATTATGATCTATTTTACTCAAAATTCCCTTAATGTGACAGACAGTAGACTTTCTGTTGCCTTCAAGATGTAATACTTTTAGCTCCAGCACATTTGCCTGCACACTGCCATGCTCCCTTCCAAGATCAATTGGACTGCACCTCTGAAATAGTAGGGAAGCCACTCTAAACCACACATATTCTTTACAATAGTTACAATGGTCATGTTGTCTCTTCACAACAATAAGAACTTTAGAAAACAACATTAAAAAGAAGAATGAGAGACTATAAATGTAATTGCCCATCATAATCTTATGGAGAGTCAGGTAAAGCTTTGTTGGAATAGTTATGGCCTTATTGAAAGAAGTGTGTCACTTTGGGAGTAGTCATTGAGATTCCCTATGTTCAGGATAGGACCCAGTGAATAAGAAGACTTCCTGTTAGCTACAGGATATGGGACTTTTATTTACTCCAGCAATACATTTGCTTGCATACCACCATTTCTCATCAATTTTAATAATGGACTAGACCTCCTATTTATAAGCTGCCACTTTAATATTTTCTTACGATATAGGAATTTCCATGGTCATGGAGTCTTTTTACAGTGATAGACAACCCTACCTAAGACAGAAGTATTAGGAGAAATTACTAAACCAAAAGAAGTCTGAAACTTGAATGAGCAAATTCCAAATTTTATAGCTCCATAATTTATGTCAACAGGATTAGATAGCTTCACAACTCTGTTATTTTTTTCTGATTGCAGGACAACAATTTTTCCAGGACTTTTTTTCACTTTCTGTGTGCATCTCTCCTTGTCAGGTATCCTAGATTTATGTCATCTATAATATATTTAAGCTTGCAATTCAGCTCCCTCTCTTTACCTTCACAATCACATGCAATGCCCTTTCCTTGGATACACTCCTGATACTCACTCACTTGGATACTTCACTGCCACAAGACTGAATGAAGTAGGTTTCTTTAGAAGCCAATATATATAATTTTACAAAGTATTGGTAATATATACTTGATGACTCTAAATCCAGCATTGCATTGATGACATTTCCAAGTTTTTTTTTTTTTTGACAGCTTCGGATAGAGTTTTGCCACATTTTTGTTTGTTATTATTCCTTAGTAAAATAAAATCCATCATAAGTTTTATGTTTACCTGCATGGTGCCTTGTACTGAGGATTCATTTTCCCTTATTCAATATAAAATTAATCCTCTTTTTTTTTTCTTACAATATAAGCCATCAGAGCATCACATTTGCCAGATGTCAGAAATTTTAAACATGTTGGGTTTGTGAGTCTTTGATCTTTACCTCCTTCCTAAGATATTTTAGGGTTACCTCTCCAGTGGAGTAATGTAAGATAAGGAGAGTAGAAGTCAAGGCTCAGTAAAAGATCCTTCTGTTAAGGTGAATACAATTCTTGTTCTCTGAAAACCAAAAACATGGCCTTTCCTAGTGTTCTCTCTCTCTCTCTCTCTCTCTCTCTCTCTCTCTCTCTCTCTCTCTCTCTCTCTCTCTCTCTCTCTTTCTCTCTCTCTCTCTGGCATGATTTCTCTGTATAACCATGGCTCTTCTTTCCTGGACTCCCTCCAAAGTCTAGACTGGCATTGAATTCTTTTTCTCTTCCCTCATCATGTTTTATTATTTAATTCATTCTACTGATGAAATATCTTTTTTATTTTTTTCAGTTCTAAGTTGTTAAACTACATTGATTATATGAATCCTCTCAGTGGATTCTGAATAGGTTGTTAGACTGAACTTCTACCCAGGCACCAGCAGGAATCAACACCCCCACCTTGGCAGATTTCCGGCCCTCAGGATATGATACCTTCTTAAAACACTTTCTACCCAGCCAGCTTCTGCATTCTATTTTTCTTCAACATAAACCTGCATAAGAGTGGTTACTAATAACAATATGAAAGAATTAGTATTAACCTGCCTTTAGGTCTGCTTCAGTGAGGATAGTAGTTCATTATTTTAATGAACATTTTAATGAACAGCCTAAGGCAGATTCCTAGTACAGAAATAGAGCTAGCTATATTTTTACTAACATATAAGAAAATAATCTCTAACCTCAAGGCTAAGATTACTTTTACTGAATCTCTTGAACTGGTCTTCAGTAGACCACAGCTCTCTTAGCAATGCCATCTTCCATTTTCTTATAAACAAAGCCCAATAAGCCAAATACACAGAGTAATCAACTACTTTCCTAGATGAAAGTCTTTTATGGTCCTCCAAAACATAGCTTTGTCAGGCCATTCACTGAAATAGATAACATTTTTCATCTCTTTAACCCCACGAATATTTTTTCTTTTATTATTTTATTTAAAAATATTCATTTTTATCTATGTATCTCCCTGATTCCTCTCCCTTCCCTCCTTCCAATCCCTCCCAATCAGCCTTCAGCCTCACCCCTGCACATCAACCCATTCCCTCCGCCAAAAGGAGAAGAAATCCCAAGATGGGCCAGCTCAGTGAGGCACATCCACTCCAGGCGTGTACAATCCACCCGTCCCAAAGGCAAGGCTGGACTAGTTGTTCCTCTGCAGGGAATGGGCTCCAAGGTACACAGGAACACAGTCTGATCCCACCTCTCGAGGCTTCACACACTGCCTATTTTCAGTTGCCTACCCTTGGAGGGCCCAGCTCCCTTTTGGTGCCAGCTTCTCTTTAGTTATACTTTATTGATGTTACAAAATATAACCAATAAAAGATACTGTAAAAAGAATTTCATTGTGTTTATGCTGTGAGACGGTTCATATCCATGATAGCAAAGAGAAATAAATTCTGAGAGATCACCTTTTGATTCACAACTACAAGGCAAAAAGAAAATATACTGGGAATATCAAGGGTATTTTACAGTGCAGAGTTAACTTCCAGTGATACAACTCCCACAATTTGGCCTCACATTATAATTTCTCCCCAAAATTGTACTATTTAGGATTTAGTATTCAAATATAGCATATGGATATCATTATAATTGAATCCACAGTACTTACCATGTATAATGCTACAACAAATATGGAACTGCAAATGTGTATGGTGTTATGAATTAGAATATTTCTGGTGTTTCCCAAGAATGATATATGTAGTAGTGGGGTTCTCGGGTCCCGGGCGCCAGAGGTCCAGAGACCCACAGACCTGCCGCCCGAGACCGCTTAGCCACCCAGCCGCCCGGGTCCCCAGAAATGACTCAGATGCTTACATTAACTTCATGCTGTTTGGCCCATGGCTCAGGCACATTGCTAGCTAGCTCTTACATCTTAAATCAACCCATTTCTATTAATCTGTTGGCCACGTGGCCCGTGGCTCACCTGTTCCTCCTTTCATGTTGCTCCTTGGGCGGCTTCAGCTCAATCTGCCTAACTCCGCCCTGCTTCTCCTACCTAAGCTCTGATTTCTCCTCCTACTTTTTCTATGGTGCCTGCCATGGCTCAAAACAGCTCCTTTATTTAAAGATTGAGATTCACAGCACACATAAACGCGTTCCCACATCAGATATATCTAGGATAAAGTCAAGTTCTGTTTACAGTATTTTGGGGAACATTCGTGATGTTTCCAAAATGGTTACTTTACCTTACATTCTAACTAAAATTATCCATGAGTTTATTCTCTTTCACATAATCTCAAGCATCTGTTGTTTACTGCCTTGATGACAGCTCCTCTGATAAGGGTGAGATGTAATCTCAGCATAGTTTTAATTTGTATTTACCTCATAGCTAAGACTGTTGGGTATGTACGTTATGTATTGTCAGTTTTTTATTTCTTTTGAGATGTTTTGCTATTTGATGGCATGATCATTTGCTTTCTCAGTCTTTATCTTTTTGAGTTTTGACTTTATGGTGGTTTAAATAGGAATGGCCTAACAGACACATGTTTTTCGATGTTGTCTCACAGAGAGTAGCAATATTAGTAAGTGTGGCATTGTTGAAAGAAGTATGTCAAACTGAGGGAAGGTTAGAGATCATATATGCTCAAGCTATACCCACTGTAAAAAATAGTTCTCTGACAGTTGCTGGCAGATCCAGATACAGAACTTACAGCTTCTTCAAACCACATTGTCTGTCTGCATGGATTTTGTTTCTTGCCATAGTGATAATATACCAAACCTCTGAAATTGTAAGCCTGTTTCAATTAAAATTTTTATTTCATAAGTGGTAAGTGTTTTCATAGTCACGTTATCTCTTCACATCAATACAGATACACTTATTTAGTGTATTACTAACATAAAAAAAAATGCTGTGGTCAAAATAACTTGAATAAGAAAAAGTTTATTTTATTTCACAACTTAGTTAATGCGTAACCTAATCCAGAGGTCATGTCAGAATTCTCATTAATAACATTCACTACAGAGCTTACTAAGTCTATTTTGCTTTATTGTACTTTCCTACTCTTTCTTAGAATTTGTGCATGATTATGCTTCCTTTAAATTAAGATTCATGTATAAATACATCTCATACCTTCAGGGTACACAAGAAATGTGTCTTATTTATTTCCAAAAAATGACTTAACTACAAAGAAGTGAGGAAAGAAATATTTTTGTAAATGAATATTTCATGTTTCTGGATTTATCAATTTTATTTTTTATCATGAACGTTTTACTTTTCAAAATACAACTCAATGTTAGAAATTGAATTTTAAAAGGTCCAGAACCTTGGATAAATGACCAGATCATATTTTGAATGAGATTGGCTTAATCAACCTAGCAGTGAATAGTAGTATTTGAAAACTTCCATTTCCCTGAGAGATTTATATAAATGATGGGAATACAAAACCAGACCAGGTGCACTTTCACTGTTGTTTATGGGTTAAATTGACAATATTACAGGCCATACCATTTTAGTGCATTCCATCAGTTACAAGTCTTAGCCTCCCATTTTATGACATGTGTTTAACTACCAAGATCTTAGACATTCACAGCAAATATCAAGCTTTCTTCTTCTAGTGGCGTCTAAGTCTGCTATTTTAAATCATTTTGGATCACCAGCCCCTAGTGATGTAAAACCCACAAGTTGGTGTGCTCCTCCACAAAACCAACAAAAAAAAATTAGAAAAAGGCCAATGATACAACTAGTGAATTATTGCTCCCCTAATCCCCGTGGACAGGAACTTTCCATTAACACGCCAGATGATAGGACAACTCCATCTTCAAATTCTCCCCTATCCCTCAATTTATTCCATCATCTAGCAAATGCAGCAACTACCTGAGATCCACAGTTTGCCAGCACTTACTGGATCAAAAGTGACCCCATCAGATTCTTGAAAGACCCACAATTAATCAGCGTCTATTGGATCAAGAGCTGTCACAGTGAGGTTTCTTGGTCCCAGGCAGCCAGAAATCCAGACCCACAGACCTGCAGCCCCAGAGCCCTTAGCCAGCTGCAGCTGCTTAGGACCCAAAAATGATTCAGATGCTTATATTAACTTCATGCTGTTTGGGCTGTGGCTCTAGCTTGTTCTTTCATCTTAACTCAACCCAATTAAAAGCAAAACTCATTCAGAAGGAGTAGACAGAAGGAAATATAAAACTCAGTGATTAAATCAATAAAATTGAAACAGAGAAAAATACAAAGAACCAGTGAATCAATGAGTTGGTTCTTAGAAAAAATCAAAAGGATAGACAAAACTTTATTCAAAATAACCAAAAAGCTTAGAGAAAACAGCCAAATTAACAAAATCAAAAATGAAAAGTAGGGCAAAACAAGAGACACCAAGGCACTCCAGAGAATCTTTAGGTTATACTTTAAAAACTTGTACTCCACTGAAATACACCCCTTAAAGAAATGGAAAGGTTTATGAACAGGAACCACTTACCAAAACTAAATTAAGACCAGATAAATAGGGTAAATAGACCTATAAACCCCAAGGAAATAGCAGTAGTTCTTAAAATATCCAAAACAAAAAACAAACAAACAAACAAACAATAAAAATAAAAACCTCATTAACAAATGGCTTCATTGCAAAATTCTACCAGATAGTTAAAGAACTAATACCAATACTCCTCTGTTACAATTAGGTTTCTTGGTCTCAGGCTGCTAGAGTCCCAGACCCACAGACCAGCCGCCCCAGACCCTTTAGCTGCCTGCTGCTGCTTAGGCCCCCAGAGATGGTTCAGACACTTATATTAACTTCATGCTGTTTGTCCTATGGCTCAGGCCTATGGCTCAGGCACATTACATCTTTATTCAACCCATTTCTACTAATCTGTCTGACACATGGCCCGTGGCCCACCTGTGTTCTTTACATGCTTTTTGGGGGGCTTCAGGCTCAGTCTGCCTGACTCTGCCCTGCTTCTCTTATCTATGCTCTAATTTTTCCTCTTACTTTTTTTTATGGTGTCCCTCATAGGCCAAAACAGCTCTTTTAGTTAAAGATTGATATTCACAACATACAAAAAGACATCCTCACATCACTCCTCATACTGTTCTACACAATAGAAATGAAGGGACACTGCCCAATTCTTTGTATAAGGCTACAGTCACCCTGATATCCAAACCACACAAAGATACAACAAAGAAAAAGAATTACAGACCTATTTCTCCCGTAAACATTGATGCAAAAACACTCAAATTCAGAGAAACTACATTCAAGAATGTAACAAATAAAAAGCATTCACTATGATTAAATAGGCTTCATCCCAGAGAATTGGGAATGGTTCATCATACAAAAAGCTGTCAATGTCATTTATTTAACATATAAATAACCTGAGAGGGGAAAAATGATTATCTCATTAGATGCTAAAAAGACTGACAATACCTAATAGTCTTGAATAATAAAAGTCCTGGAGAAATAAGGAGAAACAAAGTGCTTCAACATAATAAAGGCAATATACAGCAAACCAATAGCCATTCTAACCTAATGGAGAGAAACTCAAAGAAATTCTACTAAAATCAAGAACAAGACAAAGCAGTCCAATCTCTCCATATCCATTTAATATACTTCTCAAACTATTAGCTAGAACAATATGTCAACAAAAGTAGATCAAGGAATAAAAATTGGAGAGGAAGAAGTCAAACAATCACTGTTTATAGATGATATGATAATATACATAAGTGACCCCAAAATTTACCAGGAAATTCCTACATCTGATAGAAACCTTTAGCAATGTAACAGGATACAAGATTAACTTTAAAAAAATCAATAAGTTTCTATACACAAATGATAAAACAACTAAAAAAGAAATACAACTTCAGAAGGTATCAGAAAATAGATCTCTCATGCTCTTAGATAAGATCAACATAGTAAGAATGGCAATCTTGCCAAAAGCAATCTACAGATTCAATGCAATCCCCATCAAATCCCAGCACAATTCTTCACAGACCATGAAAGAATAATACTCAACTTCTTATGGAATAACAAAAAACCTAATGTTGCCAAAACAATCTTTAATAGAACTCTAGGAGGCATCAAGCTCTACTATAGAATTACAGTAATAAAAACAAACAGATTGGTATTGACATAAATACAGACTTGTGAATTAATGGTACTGAATCAAAGTCCTGTACATTAATTGACATAGCTATGAACAACTGCTTTTTGACAAAGTGGCCAAAAATATATAATGGAAAAAGATAGCGTCTTCAACAAATGGTGGTATGTAGAAGAATTCAAGTTCATCAAGACCAAAAAAAAACTCAATTCCAAGTAGAGCACAAGGTCCTCAACATAAACCCCTTTACGCCTAACCTCACAAATAAATAAAAACAAGCTTAAAAACTGGGGAATATCCTTTAACATCTTGGCACAGGAGACCACATTCTAAATACAATAGTAGCAGAGACACTTAACAATAACTTCTGGGGGGGGCAGTCCCAAATAGGTTTATTTCTCTGAGCTTTAAAGACATGCTTAACTATTGGTGTGTGTGTAGGGGTGAGGATGAAGATTTCTACTGGGGTCTCAGAAATCAGACTCAGAGCAATTCCTCCTATTATATCTTTAATGCCTTGACACAACAGCAGTGAAAGCATAGGTTTCTATACCCTATATCAGGCAGGTTCCCCAACAAGGCCATGCCAGCCATCAAAGAGGGGATGGTATTCTAGGTGCTAGATGACTGAGTAAACAATGAAGGGACCTTGCAGCTTTTTGTTCTGCTAAAGCACCTTACTGTAGGGGGATTCTGTTGTTCTATTGTAAATAATTGTCTGACTCACTGGCTTAATAAAAAGTGCTGATCGGCCAAAGGCTGACAGGAAGTATGGCTGGGGCTACCAGACTAAGAAACTCTGGGAACCAGAAGACAAAAGCAGAATGCCAGAGAGAAGCCTGAAGATGCAGAGGACAACTATGCTGCTCTGAGAAAAGGTACCAAGCCACATGACTGAACAGGATAAGAGTCATGGATTACATTAAGGGTAAAGAGTTAGCAAGTTATATGTCTGCACCTTAGGCCGATCAGCCTAAAATTATTGTAAGCATCTGTGTGTCTCTGTGGGTCTGTGGGTCTGCAGGTCCAAACCTTGAGGCTAGGCCTGAAAGTCCAGACCAGAAACCTCCTACTACACCTTACCTAGTTAAGAATTTGTAAAGCTTTAATTTGCATAAGAAGTACCTGACTGTTGAGGTCTTAATGCTTCAGAAGAGATGTTTTGATACCTGCAAGCTGGGAGTTGGTAAATATCTTTTTCCTTAAACCTTTGAGTTATGACCTTCTGTTAATAGGTTCAGGTACTACAAAGGAGTTAGAAAGCCCTTTGGGTAGTTAGCTCCAAATACCTCTCTTATCAGTAGGGGTGGTAAATTCACTTTCTCATTGTGTCTGCCCTTAGATACCTGAGAAAAGTTTCAAATGGATTAATTTCTCAAGCTCTGACTCCACCCAGATATTTACTAGCAAAGATAACTGCTGGGAAGGCAGATATTTAGTCTGCTCTGTGCAAAGAGCAACTACCTGAAGGAGATTTTGACTGTGTGACTGTTTTTACACAGTTGGGGGAAATATCCATACATTCTCAGTACATGGGGGAAGTTGTGCTCAACAACTAAGCTGCTAAAGGTTCCCAAGTATTGAATTCCAAAGAAGTAACAAATGGGGGAAGCAGCATTCAAACACAGAAACCCTCTGTAGGAAGCAATTTAACCTATTCAAAGACATCAAAAATCCTTGATATTTTTCAAAATCTTATCTTCATTAAAGGCCTTGGCCTTTATGGGTCAGCCTTGCCAGAGCCAGCAGAGTTCCCACTTGATATTTCTGCAGGTCCCAGCAGACACTGAGTGCTACAATAAATAAAGAGGACTTTCTGAACCTGAGAGGATTCTGTAAAGCAAAGGGCATGGTCAATAAGACAAAATGACAGCCTAAGTATGGCAAAAAATTTTCACAAACCCTACATCAGACAGAGGACTGATCTCCAAAATGTGTAGCAAATTTAAGGAACTGGAACTCAAAAATAAACAAAGAACTCAATTAAAATGGGGTCCAGGGATAAATAGAGAATTCTCAGCAAAAGTATCCATCAGAGAAAAGCAAATCAAAACAACTCTAAAATATTGCATTGTACCTGTCTAAATGGCTAAGACCAAAAGTACAGATGACAGCCTATTCTGGAAGTAATGTGAAGCAAGGGGAACCCTCCCCCATTGCTTCTGGAAATATAAAGTTCTATAGCCACTTTGGAAATCAATATGGCAGTTCCTCAGAAAACTGGCAATCAATCTATCCAATGATTCAGTAAAACTACTATTGGGCATATACCCAAAGGATATACTTCTAACTCCAAGGACATTAGCTTAATTATGTTCATGGATGCATTATTTGTAATAGTTAGAACCTTGAAACAACCTATTTCCCATAAACTTAAGAATAAATTTTAAAAATTATGGTACTTTTACACAATGCAGTATTATTCAGCGGAAAAAAAAATGACATCCTGAAGTTTTCAGGCAATTGTAGGGATCTGGAAAGTAACATCCTGAGTGAGGGAACACAGACTGAGAAAAACAGATGTGCTATATTCTCACTTATAAGAGGAATTTATATGTAAAGCAAAGGATAACCAGGCAGTTCCAGACTGCAGGGCTGGGCCCGGTCAGAAACTCCTATTACAAATGGCACCCAATGTGCCTGCAGCCACATTTCTGCTCCCAAAATGACTCAGATGCTTCTATTAATTACATTCTCCTTGGCCTATGGCTCAGGAATATTTCAGGTAGCTCTTGCATCTTAACTCATTTTCATTAATCTATTTTGCCATGTGGCCCATGGCTTATCTATTTCATTACTTCTTGCTTCATGAGAGGAGGGATCACATCCCCTTTGACTCCACCCTCCTTCCCCTATCTATGCTCTGATTTCCCCTCCAACTTCTAAGAAGCCTGCAATAAGCCAAGACAGTTCTTTTATTAATGAATGATATTCACAGCATACAGAAAGACATCCCATATCAGGGAACAGTGGTGGGTATAAAAAAATAAAATCATCAGTAAAAAAGATATTATAAGCATGAAGATTTCAACAGGGAAATAAATAAATAAATAAATAAATAAATAAATAAATAAATAAATAAATAAATAAATAAATAAATAAATAAATAAGACTTAAGATAAGGCACCATAAATGAATCTCTCTTATGTTTGTTATAATAAATAGAAAGCATGAGTATCCTAAAACATCCAGTTAAAAGGCTGTGATTTGTAAAAACAGACACAAACATAAAATATATCCCCACTATAAAGCTGTGTCTTGGGACCAGAAATAGGGCATGAACGGATTCATGAAGGAAATTTGACCACTAGAGTATTCTATCAAAGGAACCTATATGATAAAAAGATACTTGTGATTTTCCTATGACCACACCAAACACTACCATTATTATTTAAATAGTCTATTATTAATAAACAATATTTTTAAAGAGACATTATAAATAAATATATGTACAAAAAAGTCTGAAAATATCATATTGTGAAAAAGGTCATTCATACCTCTTCTTTTTAAGTAATTTAAATAAGACCACAAAGATGTTTTTTTTTAAATAAGATATTTGAATTGACATGTTTAATAATTCTAAAATGTTAATGACAAGAAACTGTAAACTGAAACATAACAACCACAATTTATATGATCATGAGAAAATGAGAGTAAGCAATTGTACAAAATTTGCAATATAAAAAAGAGACATTGTGTTTAGGGATAACTTTAAAGAAAGAGATAAACCAGAAATAGAGATGTTAATAGAGACAGGAAACATAATATTACTTGCTTGACTCTCTTGGTCCACTTGTATTCTATCCCTCTTCTCTCATGACATATTCAGCTGTCCATGTTCCGTATACTAGATTTTCTATGTCCAGTAGACTCTTCCATATTACCATGGCTGTATTATGCCTCATATCTACCATAAAGACCTTCCCTTCTATCATTTCTTGCTGAGGTAATGTTCTCATTTTATGTGTCACGTTCCTGAAATCCAGTAGAATAAGACACCTAAGAAGAGACTCATGCTCCTCTGACTGAAACAAGTTGTTTATTTGACTCTAAGGTACATATGGAAAATTTGTTTTTACTGGCTTTTGCTACTCACTATATTCAATTCCAAATTCTTGAGTCTGCCTCTTTAGCTGTTTTTTTCCTTTCACCTTTGCTAACCATTTTTATCTCGTTGCCTACCAAGTAAGTATCCGTTCTGTCTCTCTGCCTGCTAGGATCTTCTATGACCTTCTGGGCATCCATCACACATTCTTTTTCTCTTTGCTCACTGAATCCTAGTGATATTCCTGAGTTCCCATCATGTGGAAATCTCTCTGCTAAGACACAGACAACTCCTTCTATTTGAACCATCCATTTTCCCTAAAGCCTCTCCCAGTTTACCTCTGCAGATGGTAATTCTATTCTATTCTATTCTATTCTATTCTATTCTATTCTATTCTATTCTATTCTATTCTATTCTATTCTATTCTATTCTATTCTATTCTATTCTATTCTATTCTATCTATTCTATTCTATCTATTCTATTCTATTCTATTCTATTCTATTCTATTCTATTCTATTCTATTCTATTCTATTCTATTCTATTCTATTCTATTATCTTTCTCTCATATGCTAATTTACTACATTCACATCCCACTACCTGTACATCTGGAAGTTTCAAATTTATACCGAAGAAATCAGATTTTTCACTAAACTTCTTAACTTTACCTATTTTTCCAGTCTCCATTTGTCTTATCAGGTTTTTAATCATTTAAATACTACCAATTTCTCATAATTAAGACCAGCTATTCATAGACTTACTGAAAACTAAAATAAAGTGGATTCTTCAGATTGAATATCTAATTGGCCTGAGCTTCTGGCTTGAATCAGAATTTTCAGACTGATCTTAAGGTGTTTGCAGTTTGCTAGACCAAGGTGGTCCTTAACAATAGGAAAAGCAAGCAAAATAGGTGTGTCCCAGTGAGAACTTTTTTTTTTTTACTTCCAACATTTGATCAGCATTCAAACCTTTCCAGGTCCTGCAAACCACATCCTAATTTCACCTAAAAATTTATAGAATACACTTATCATTAAGGAAATGCCTGGGCTCAAAGAAACTATTGTTGATGTCTATTAGCATAACAAAGAGCATGCTGGCCTCCAAGCTCTCTCAGCATGTAATTGTTACAGAGTCCACACAGGTATCCATTAAACTGGCTGCTCTTAACATGTCTAACCCCGGTCCCTACCCTAAACTTATTCAGATCATGAACTTCTCTTATCCAGCTTCTGATTCCTTTAAAACCATGCCTGTTTGACCAGGCACTGTCTTGGCTTTCTTGGTCTTCTTGGCAATTCTCTCTCTTGGCCTCTTCTCTTTTCCTCTTATTCTTCCTTTTATGTCCTGGCTTATTATGCTGGCTACAGTCAGTCTACTAAGTTTTCATGTTTTTGACTCTTCAAAATGTCCCTAGTTATATTCTCCATCATATCTACCAGACAACCTTTTCAATAACCATAAAAAGACAATAATATTGCAATCTATCTTCCTTCAGCAATCCAGATATAAATATAAGCAGAGATATAGATATAATATATTACACATAAGCAAAGATGGACTATGTAAAAAGACAAAGTATTAACAGGACTGAAATGACAAGACTGGGTAATGGAAGAGTAATACTGTGTCAATAACAATAATGCAGGTAAATACCAAGATTTCCTAATTAAATCCATTATTGTATACAACCACTACAAATTACTAAAAAAGAAGAAAAACTGAAATACAAATATAAAATGCTAATCAGAAATGTAAGTTTATAAAGGTCTTCGATAATAATAGAATATCTGAATGAGATTTCAAGTTCTCTGTGAATACAATTTATTTATTTTTGCCCAAGCATCACTGATTAATTTTTTATAGATTTCTGTATTTTTTTTAATTTCAAATATTACAAGGATTATTTTTAAGCTGAAATTCCATGAGGCAAATTAGAGGTACCTGACACAAATTAAGAAGCCACTAATTAATGAAGTAGATATTTGATAACTCAATACTCTAAGATTGAGGGTTAGAGAGATAATTTGGGGATAAAGAGCACTGTTCTATCTTTGTAGAGGACCTGAGTATAATTCCTATGACATAAAGCAGGAAGTTTTGAACACAAGTAACTCCATGGAAACCTATGCACTCTTCTGGTCTCTAAAGGTTTTACACACAGAAATGTACATGAGCACACACACACACACAAACACACACACACACACACACATACACACACACACACACACCACCCTTCTAACACTAATATTACTGCTACTATTTCTACTAATAATACACTTCTTTAAAAAATATTCCACAATATAATGACAGAACTTATTAAAGGCCAATTTATTAATGATCATATCCACTCAATCACATGTACAAGGACATATAAGATGTACAAGTTTTAAGAATTTATTCCCATGGAAACAGCTCTGGAGGAAAACCCATCATTTTCTCCTGGAATACTTTATCAAAGGCTTCAGCATCAGCTACTGTAAAGTGATTTTTCCAATCCCCAGTTGTGCCTATAAAATGTGAAGCAGACACATTGATGGGTTAATAATGATCTTGAATCTACTCTCATTCCGTCCTTCACATGCTCTTACTATCTGTTTCACACAGACCACACAGTTAATGAACTGGAATGGTATATCAGTGACTGTGAATAACACTTCTTATGCCTTCAAATAATATACAGAGATTTCTACAGGTGTGGAAACAATACCAGCCTCCTACCACACCAAAATAGGAATTACACACTCTAACAGCATCAATACTGATTCTATCTTTTATATCTTAAATTTTTCCTGCTCTCTACTACTCCTGCTTCTGTCACACCCCCTAACCCAAAGAGCTTCTCATCTCAGTTATCCAGACTCCAATTGTTTTTTTCTACATTTTGGTGTTTACTTATACAATTTTTGTAAAGTATATGAGCAACTTTTAAAATATCTTCTTTAATTAGTAATGTGTTTAGGTGCACATAAACGCATGTGCCTGCAGTAATTGGAGGCATGAGATCCCTAAAGCAAGAGATATATGTGAGCAACATATAAGTCATTGTAACACTTCCACCAGATACATGAGACCCCGCCACTGCCAGCTGAAAACATCCCAGAATTTCTGTTTACACACACTATGGTATTGGTAATGAATTAGGTACTACATGATTTTTCAACCTGCATATCTTGGTTCTAATCATCACTCAATTCTAGTAGGTAGTTACTTTTAGCCTTAGAGAGATCTCAAATTGTGTAACTTCTCACATTGCATTCTTTTTCCTCACACTGGAAAGGCTTATATCATCAATACAGTGATTTCTTGTTTGCTTGCTTTTGCTGATTTATGCCACTGTAACCATCTCTTTTTCTCTTTCCTCATGTTGAATTCTGCAACACTATCCTTGCTGTGTTTTATTTTATAGCTGTAATACTTACAAGAATTTCCTTTTTGTAAAAAATTTTCAAATATGTATCTAAATCCGATTTAGTATTATCTTTTTATTGAAACAGATTTTGTTATTGTTTCCAACAGCACACCAGTCTGGATGCTGAGCTACCAGAATACTAGCAAATTTAATATGGTTGCCCACTAGAATGAATGAGTCCAGATGAGAGAAGCATAATTTTGCAGGTACACATAAAAATTTTAAGTGCACCTATGTTAAAAATCCTGTTCACCTTACAAGCATATATTATTCTTATTTGTTCTTTCTAAAAACCTATTCAAACTCTGGTGTGGCAGTGTCAGGATAACACTAATGCAAGGTGTCTTAACTCTTGTTAAAAGAGACTTTCTCTTAGTACTTGAGATTTCAGGTCTCACAAAATATTGTTCTCCAGACATTCCTCACTTTCATATCCCTATAGATTGCAGGCTTCTACGTAGGTCTGCTTTCCTCCTTGTCTCAGTTTAGCATCTTCTTAGAACACTAGTGAAAATAGTTAATGACTCAAGCACTCTATCTAGGAAAGATCCATTGTGAAGTAATAAGGGTTGAAACCTTAGAAGTTTCACAGAAGACATTTTCTCTCACTTGTCTCTTTTGTGACAATGTCCTTATAAAAGTATGTCAACTAAGCAGTGACTAAATGATGATATATAGCTTTCTAGTCTACGTTTTATGCACTATGTGAACACTGAATCATAATTAGCAAATTTGTTTCTGGAAAATTATTGCTTAAATTGAAGCTTACAACCAGATTAATTCTTCTGGCCAGATGATTAAATCTTCCAGGTATAAGTTAGCTTTTCAGAATAGTTCTTTAAAGGTAAGAAAATGTAGCTTTCCTGTGTCCTGAGAAAAGTAAGCAAAGAACAATAAAAATCAATCTACAGAATTTCTCCTAGTTAAGGCCAGTATAACATCACATTTTATGAATTATAATTTGGGGAATTAGATATCTAATAATATGTAATAAAGTTAATTTTATAAATAATCTTTTATTTTCTCATATATTTCATATTGTATAAAAGGGAACTGATCTAATGTAGAAATTGAGATCAATATTATCTTCAAAAATTTTATTCTTTTAACAGTATTTCCCAACATGTGCATCTCAGCATCCTCCATGGTGAACACACGAATCAGGGATGGAGTGCAATGAATTTTGACCCCCCTTTCAATGACCTGCTTTCCAGGCAGATTTATGACTTATAATAAATGTTAGTACAAGGAAAGTAATTTTTCATAATATAACTTATATTTAAATTCAAAGAAATGAATATCACATATCATCACTGTGATATATATTTTTCCTAAGGTATATAATATGAAAAATACTATGTTTTGAAAGAGACTACACTATAATCACATTGTGGTCTCACTCTGGAAAAATCTACCTGAAAACGAGGAAATGACAGTTGTTCACATGGATTTAATTGTGTCTTAAATTCTGTGGCATCTGCTCCAGTGTCTCTGTTATAACTTTTGCTTGTTTATTTCCATAAACTTTCTTTATTAAATAAGCCATTTCTTTGCTTTTGGTATTTTGGTAAAGCTATTTAAGTACACATATTCTTTTAGCTCTGCTAAATTCTTACCAAAAAGCTATAAATGAGCAACTTTTCTTATGTGAAATCATCATTTCTAGTTCAGAGAACACTGTCTTGACAGAGACTGAAGCACAGGAGTTGGAAGTTATCTGCCAACCTTAGCATGTTCTCCCAGAGGCCTCAGCCTTTAGTTTGAAAGTGACAATATTCTTGAGGTGACAAGTTTGTGTGCTGAAATATAAAGGGAAACTTCCTTTTGTGAGGACACTAGGTGTGCTTGATTAAATGCAATCCACTGACCACTTTATCTTATCTATTTGTATACTCCTAATGTCCTTACAAGTTTTATTACCTGATTCTTACACTGTAGGCTGAAAGCTAAGACATGTAAATACTTGGGAAAAAAAAAAACAACTCATGACACTCCATTCCCTGCATCTATACCCAAGTTCTTTATTCATTCCTGAAGACCTTACATCTGACTCATTTCATCTTTAATCTTAAGTCTGATCCTGCCTATTATTTATTTATTAGTTGTAGATTAGACTCCATGTGTTATTTATTCTGGCAGTCACTCCTCAGCTTCACAGCTATAAAACCACACCCATAATTTGCTTCCAGCACAGACCTGTGGCATAGATATAAAGAAGATGGATGATCCCATTCCAAAAACACAATTCAAAACAAAGATTTCAGCAATGAGCCTGAAACAATCCAAATTTAGCTAAGCAAAAACCATTAGATTTTAACATGAGGAATAATTTTCTTTGTGCTTTTGGAGTCTATACTTGACCTGTATTAAGTGAGCTGTCTTGACCTGTTCAAAATCCTTTCCAAAAGTTAATGAAAGTATATTTTTTTGATTCTATGCATTAAACATATTATTTAGAGCTGTGCACTATGATACAGGGAGCCTAACAAAGCCTAACAGAAATATATCTACTTTCTCATTTTTCATTGAAGTTATTGGTCATAGTCCTATAAAACCTCAAAATTCTCTCTCACAAAAATCAATACCTTCAGAATTTTTGAAGCCCATGTTATCTCCATGGAAACATGCTGTAAGGTCTCTGAGAAAGTATGAATGATGTGCAATGACTATGACTATATCTCCAAAAGTTTCTAGGAGTCCCATTAAAACCAAAAGCTCTCCTCATTTTATGACATATTGGAGCTAAGGAGTTTCTTCACCTTTTCTCATGAGGACCAAACCATTAGTAACGATATCTTCTCCAACAAGACTAAAATTGGACATGTTGTTTTCTTTCATGACTTGGAAAGAGCTGTACTTGAGGACCATATCTATCTCATCTGGCTCCAGTTTTTTTCCTAGAAAGTCACAGATTTTTATTATGGTTCCCCTTGTATCCTAAAAAATAAAAGAAAAAAATGAGGTGGAGTTTGATTACAAATTGTTATTAGTAATAGTCAATCTCTTTCAAATGGAAGGACTATATAGTAATGGTGGATTATTATGGTAGGGAAATTTGTAGATTATAGAATATAATATAATCTAAAAAACTACTGATAAATCTCAAAATATTTACATTAGTATGAATTATATTTTATTTCTATAAATTTAAAGTTAATTTTCTTATACTGCCTTTATACTTCTAGTCTGTTTAAAGTATTCTGTTTATACATTTTAATTAAAAATATAATATATAACTAAAATACAAATTAAGTTAGTCATCAATAATATTCAAAGTTATAGTAATGTGAGAATTTCTAGATATATTTTAGATAAATCAGTAAATTTTAAAAATTCAAATACCTACAAATTATAATATTAAAAGGTCGTAATAACTTAGGTTTTTAGGGTAGTGAGACATTTTTGTTCCTAACAACACCAGTCTACTTCATTGAAGATGATGAGAACTGAAGTAACTCCATATAGACTTTGTTTTCTTTATGACAAAAACTAGCAATGTAGGCATAGAAACTACTCTTGCCTCAATTTCTGACAGCCACTGTTCTAATTGAACCAGAAGGATTCAAGAAAAGGTGACTACTGAACATTACAAAGACAAGGTAGAACAATTATTCAGAATTTTCTGCTTCACAGAATAGTCTATCAGATATTTTTGGCTTGTAAGCCAAAGATGGCTTTCTCAATAATACAGAGGAACTTTGAGTGATTGTCCATAAGCCCTGATATCTCTGTCATTCAGTAACATTTCATCCTCCTGCAGTTTATTTTAGACTTAAAAAATAGTTATAATTATAGACTTTCTTAGTTGTATTGAAAAGTAAATCACATACAAAACTTTAGACTCATCAAGATAAGATAAATAATTATTTTTTTCTAATTTTGCCACATGTAAGTGGAATCGATGTTGCTGTAATTCTTATTTAATAACTGATTTTTTGATTATACCTTTACTATGTTAAATATAGAGCCTTACCTTTTCTTTAGACAAAAATGGGAAAATGCTGTGAAACATTTATGTACACTGTGTAAATTATGCTTTGATTGATTTAAAAAAGAAGCTGACTGACAAAAAGCCAGCCAACATAAGGTTAGGCAGCAAAGCTAAACTAATAAAAAAAATTAGAGTGAGAGACCTGTGATTTGACTGCCCAAGATGCGAGACACATGACAATATAAAGATTAATAAAAACTGGTTAGTTCATATCTAAGGGATATTTAGTAATATGCCCAAAATACTGTAATTAATAGAAAATTTTGGGAATTGGTAGGTGGGGAAAAAATCCATATACAACAAGGTGTCAGCTTTTGTAACCAGAAACACAGAACACCCAATGGCCACATAGTCAAAACATGCAAAAGCCACACAATCTTGAACTAGATTTAGTTGTTCAGGTCCAGGATACACTAGTCAGTGGAAAAAGTACAGGACAAACTAGTCAGAGGAATGAAATCCTCTGCTGCACCAAAGGCCAAGCTATCCACCAGAAGGGTAACTCCCAGTCTGCACAGAGACTACTAAATAGAACAGAGGCCATGATAGTGAACAGAAAAACCAAAGAATAAAAATAAATCTTAAACACAAAAGGGCCTGGACCTATGTGTTTCAGACTTAATGAGACCAAAGTTGTCAGCTCAAACTACTATATCCTGAAAAAGTTTCAGTTACTGCAGATGGGAAAATCATACTTCATGGAAAAAGTCAAATTTAAACAATATGTAATCATAATCAAGCCCTAAAGAAGGTATTAGAAGTAAAAACCAAACTAATAAAGGTAAAGACAGCCTCAAAATCCAAGACAATAGATAATCTCACATCAGAATAAAAAAAGAAGAGGAAGAGAAAACACACAAACTTAGACACACACATACTACCATCACACCAACAAGGTAACAGGAATTGAGAATCAGTGGTCATTAATGTCTCTCAATATCAATTAATTCAAGGCACCATAAAAAACACAGGCTAAAAAAGTTTCTATGAAAAGAGAATCCACTCTTCTTCTGTATATAAAAAAAATGTACCTCAACGTCAAGTATAGTCATTATCTCAGACTAATCAGAAAAAATTACAATCAAATGGTTTTACAAAGCAAGGTGATACAGCCATCCAAATATCTAACAAATTAGACATCAAATAAAAATCAATGAAAAGAGAAGAGTATTCCATGCTCATTAAGGTAAAATATCCATGAAAATAATATTTCAGTTCTGAACATTTATTCCCCAAATCCAAAGGAACTCATATTTGTAAAAGAAGTATGATTTACTCTTAAATCACATAGTGAACTCCATATACTAATACTGGAAAAAGTCAACATCCCATTCTCACGGACAAGTCACTTATAAAGAAACTGAACAGAAAAATAATGGAACTAACATGCATTATAGTTCAAACTGACCTAACCTATATTTACAAAACATTTCACCCAAACACAAAAGGCTATACTTTTTTTCAGCCTTCATGGAACTAACTCCAAAACTTAGCATATATTTAGTCATAAAGCGAGTCTCAACAGACAAAAAAAAAACTGAAAGAACTTCATATATTTCATGATAGTATTGTGAAATACAGTTGAATTTTAAGAACAGAAGCAAGGGGAAAACATACAATTTCCTGAAAACTAAACAACTGCCAAATGAATTACCAATGAGTCATGAAATATATTAAAGACTTCCTAAAATTTGATCAGCAAAAATAAATGCATGCCCTATTCAAACTAATGAGACAAAATGAAATCTGTGTTAAGAGGAAAATTCATAAGGGAAACACCCTTTATAATAGCGACAAATAGTATTAAATATCTTGTTATAACTCTAACCAAAGAAGTAGCAGACCTGTTTGACAAAATGGAAAGATCTCCATGATACTGAATAGGCAGGATCAACATAGTAAAAGTGGCAATTTTACCTAAAGCAACATACAGATTCAATGCAATCCCCAACAAAATCCCCACACAACTTTTTAAAGATTGTAAAAAAAACAATACTCAACTCCATATGGAATAGCAGGAAACCCAGGATTGCCAAAACAATTCTGATCAATAAAAGAACTTCAGAAGGAATCACCATGCCTGATTTCAAGACACCAAAAAACAAAACAAAACAAAACAAAACAAAACAAAACAAAAAAACAAAACAAAAAAGGCCTTCCAATCAATATGAGATGTGTCATATGAACCTAAAGACTGGAGCAGCATGCATAATGCTGAAATCTGCACAAATCCTATTTATATATTAGGGCTTCTAGTTTAGTGTTTCTATAGGCTTCCTGGATATACGTCTGACCCTGGATGTGGGTTTGCAATTCTTATATTATCCCATTTGCTGTTTTCCTTCTATTGAATGGTCTTGTCCAACACTGAGGTGATAATATTATTTTGTAATATTGTATTTTATATTTTTAAAAATGAATGAATGAGTGAATAAAAATAAAGTCACTAGGGTAAAATTTAACAACCAAACTCTCATTTTAACCTGCTGAGAAAGGAAAAACCAGTTTTTTCCCCTATGCAGAGACACTGTATTAATCAACCACTCCAGGAAATTCTTCATGTCCACGAGTAATTGACCAATACATAGTAGACGCCACAGTTTCTTGGGCAGATGGGTGCTTTTACTTGGTTACAGCTTGGTGTTTTTCTCACTTGGTACTGTTTTTATTTGGAGGAGGTTGTTTTATTGGATTCTGTTTGTTTTCTGAGTAAAAATATAGGATGGACTAGGTAACAACTGAGAGAAGATGAGAAAGGAATTGTAAGAGGAAAAGAATATAACCAAAATATATTTAAATTAAAAAAATCATTTTTAATCATAAACATATAAGAAAAGTCAAAACAAAAGAAAGAAGTTACAACTCTCGGTAACCATATTCATCACCAGACTCTACTTACATAAGGTTAATGGTGGCTGTAAGACTGTTCATTTTCCCCCTGAACTAAGTTTATTGAACAATTCAAAAGATGAGCCTGTGCTGTCTCTGACAGACTGTATCCTCAGTACAGTTTTAATTTCTCAGAAGTAGTATTGATATCTTTATGTGTGATATGTAAGTGGTTGTTACATTTCACCTTTAACTTCCAAACTACTTAGATTTGAGTTTCTGATCAAATGTGAATTTTTTTTGCATATGTGCTTTGTGTTCTTACTCTAGAGGGAGTATTTATTAACTGAATGAAAATGAACAAATGCACATAAACTTGCTTTCTTTAAGATCTTTAGAAACAAACATTCGTATTACCAAAATTTAGTTCAAATGCATCAGACAACCAAGAATGGCCTAGAACCTCTGAATCTCCCTCTTTCTTCTGGTGCTAGGTTTAGAGTCATGTTACAGCCCGCCATAACAGTTTTTATTTAATATTAAAAATAACTGATAAATGACACACACACAAATTAGTTAAACAGATTTATAACCTTCAGTTGGGGCATTTCAATTAAATGAAACCTGCAAAATCAGATAAGGTTATAGTTTATCAGAGTATTTGACATATGTCATTACTTAATGTTGAAACATTTTTGTCATTGCTGAGACTTTAGAGATATGCAGTGTCTCCTGGTATACCATTTATAACCCTCTGTAATGCAGAGCCTAACACTGACAGAGATAATATCAGATAATGATAGGTGATACAGAAATTGTGAGCAATGTCGTCTACTGCATGGGATGAGTTACCAATGGGTTGTGTGATTAGTATAAAATGACAGTTACCTTTTTCATGTTTTCATAGCTCAGTAACAGAAAGTTGTCACATTCTCTCATGGACAGCCAGGCACGGGTATGCTCAAACCATGATCCATAGGGCACTAGTGAAAGAAGGAGGAAAGTGTTGATGACAAAGGATAGAAGTGACGTCTGCCTAATACTCTTCACTCTCCTGCACATGCCAGATACCTTAACAAAATTAAACTACTGTTTACAGTATTCAATGTGATATTTTGCCCATGGCCATGACAGAGGAGCAGCAGGTCATAATTAAATTTTAGCATGCTCCTTAACCAGGATGCAAAACTCTGATGTGTGAAACTCATACAAGCAAGGACTTGAGGTCTTGTTCCCAGAACATTGTTTGTTAATGCTGAACATGTTTGCCACTGTGATTTTTTTTTTTTTTTGGTATCTGGCAAGGTGTAAGTGGATGTTAGGAGATCCCCACTTCCCTTATTGCAATGTGACTATTTCTTGGAAATGTTCTGTTGTACTTAAAATTTTTACCTGTGGATTATTATGAACATAATTTCTTCCTACCCTGGACTGTTTCAATAAAGCAATGATTTTATACACTAATAGTATTAGTTTAAACATAATTTTGAAGATTGGGGGTCTTTAATTAATATTGTATGTGGCTGTGATAGAGATTAGTGAGAAAATTAATAAAGGTAAAAGCATGACATGATGTTGCTCATAACTCCCATAAAACAGAGACTATTGAGTATATAAAACACTAATAACACAAGAAATTGTCAAACAGCTAATTTATCTTGAGGAGTTATAAATAGTATGGTTTAGATTAATGATTAAGAAAAACAATTGTTTTGGAAAAGCTAAAACAGGCAAAGTTTTTTTTTTAAATAAAATTAAGCTTATAAAACTTGAAGAAAACTGTGGAGAAAGTATTGCATGAATAAAGGAAACTCAGGGCCAGATCTCTGAGAAAGGCAGTTATCAAAGATGAAACATCACAGTTGGATCTCACCCACCTGTCTTCCAGCTTCCTCAGCCTGGCTCCTCCTTGCTTCTTCTGCCTGTTCTGTCTTTCTATGCCTGCCTTAAATACTTTCCTTGCTCAGTTAAGGTGTGGCACCACCACTGCCTGCCTGGAGCCAGGAACTCCTCTATAAACTAAAATGACCTTGAACTCAGATTGTATTAAGGACATAGGTCACCATTCCCGGGATATTCCCTGTGCTGGAATTAAAGGTGTGAGTTACCACTGTCTGATTCTCTTAAACTAACTATGGGTAGATCCCTCTGATATCTCCACTGTTTTTTATTATATTTGAAACATATCTCCACAAGAAAGAGAAACCAAGAATGGAGTAGAAGCCTTTACTAACATCACTGAGGGATTTATTCAAAAGACTGAAAATAGAACTTCATACCCACCACATATCAAGTCTTAGGTATATACTCAAACCAGTTAGGTATATATTGTTCTATACTTAGGTATATACAACTACACAGGTACTTGAATACCAATGCTTATTGCATCTCTATTCACATTAGCTACAAGTCAAGCTCAGCCTAGATGCCCATCAATTGAGTAAAAATAATGAAATTGTGATATGCATAAACAAAGAAATTGTATGCAGTTACATGGATTAAATTATGAAATTATATGTAAAACAGATAGAACTGGATAATATATTTAATGAGGCAACACTGGCACAGATAAACTAATATTGCAAGTTTTTCCACATATACAGATCCTAAAAGATTCTTAGTTTATATTGGTGTGCCTATTAAGAACAAAAATGTAGGAAAAAACACATTAGATGGAGAACAAGAAAAACAAACCTTAAGAAAATAGAACTGGAATGCATATAGTATCAGTTTAAAAGAGGGTAATATGAGATTTGAATGTGTTTTTGCAAAGATGGGGTGGAAAAGTGTGGAAAATAATTAAACAAAGCCAAAAATATATAAAAATGCATCAAGGAAACTCATTGTAAGTCCATTTAAAAATAAAGTTAAAGTCAAATCACTTTGCATGAGTAGACAAGACTGCTCACAAAAGTTTTAGATGATTATATGAAACTCCATTGGTAGTATTCATATACCTCCTTAGGAGCTGTTGCTTAGGAAAGGCATAAAGATCCAAATATAGGAAATTGTCATTGTTGTCAATTGCCCACAAAAATTAGTTAATAAGATCCTATTTCTAGAAACATCTTTATATTCTTTTTATCAAACATAATAGAAAGATGACAGTAATCTAAAATGTGCATTTCTGATGAAGATATTATGTAGGATGCTAGGGGGAGATTGTCATCAATAGTATTACTTAGCTCTGGACACTGTGATGTATACTTATATCAGTTTTGCAAGACATGATCACTGATGCAATAATGGTAATTGTAGCATCAGAGTAACCAATAATTTTCTAATTGAGAAGCATTTACATCAACATGGTTGAATGTCTATGCTGGGGTGGGGAGAGAGATAGGGATAGATCCTTGTGCTGAAGTTATCACTGTTGTGCTGCTATCCAAAAATAACACCTACATTTGTACTGGGAAAACTAGATACTTCAAATGTTGACAGCATGTCATGGATCAAGTTATGGCTGTGTCCTGATTAGCAGTGGTGTGTAAAAACAGGAAGACTTAACAATTAGATGTGAAATAATAAAGGTGATTAGATTAATAGATGAGTTAAGTATAGAGGGATAGGATGGAGCCAAGTGAGAATTATAGGATATCCCAAAGACTAGGGATTTAATCAAGATAGATACTATAAATGATATTGGGTACTTGAGCCCCAGTCAAAAATTTAAAAAAAAAAAAACAACATTTTATTAGGTGCTTATACCCTAGAACAAAAGATGTAGAAGGAGTAACTGACACTCTAGGTCTTCCCTAGCTATATATAGAATTTAACACCATAATTAAGCTATATATCGCCCTTTCTTTAAATATGTACCTGAGCTTCTCTCAATTCTTATATTTAACAGGACACTCACCATATCCTTTGAGAAACCATTCAATATAGGTTCTCAGTGACTCCGGATTCTTAACAATGTTTTTATTACACCAAAAAAAATAAGCAGACACAAGAACATCTCTGGGATTTCTAATGACATAGATGACCTTAAATAGAAAAACATTTAAATGAAGGTCAATACAATCATACCTCAATTTTTAACTGGCACAATTTATATAAAATGACAATCAAATAGCAATGAGTTTCATAAAAACATTTGTTATTTATACTTGGATAATATATAAACAGAAGTAGAAAATACCTATAGTCAGAATCTTTTTATAATTTTATTTGATTTACAAAGATTAAACAGCAAAACTGACTGAGGTCACTAATACCGTAAATCAACAACAGCAACAAAAGCCAAGACTCATTCAACAGTTGTAAAAATAAATATCCACCAACATAAAATACTGTATTTCCACTGTAAAAGAACATCTAATATATGCAGAGTAATGAGTAAATCTGACAAATGAAAAACTAATTGCTTTCTGTAAATGTAACTAAAAATCTAAGGGTCAGAGGAATGATGTCACAATTTAATGCCAGTGTGTCACTGTACAATGGTGAACACACACAATAATAAGCAACTAAGAAATGTTGTGAGAGAAATAGACTGGCCTGGGAAAAAACATAACAATTGATTATGAAATACCAATTTCTTAGCCATGATAATATATATACATGTTTTATTTTGCAGACAGGTCAGGTTGTACTAAAGTATTTTGGAATATTTACATGCATATACCTAAACAGATGTAACTAGAAACAACAAAAAGAGGTTATAAATTCATAATGGAAAATGGAGGAGTATAGGAGTAAGCCTATAGCGAGGGATAGAAAGAATAATGTATGGAATTATATTATAGTCTCAAAATATAAGAAATAAATGATTTTAATAAAAGTAATTGTATATATTGTACTAAATTATTTTTGTGAAATTATTCTAGAATTTATCTATTTAGGCTTTAATTTCTCTATCCAAGAATTTGTCACATCCAGGTAAGAAACATGCATATAGATAAGTGACCATTACTTCATTATAATATTTTCAAGACATTATTTTTAAAGTGTTTCTTTGTAGTTTAAGCAAAAAATATTTTAGGTCCTATGATGAGACCTGAATAAGAAACTACCTTACTTACAGGGAACTATGATAGAACAGATGCTGAGTATCCATTCTGTAGATCCTATGATAGTGAGATTGGTGATTGCTGTGTCTAGTCATCTCAATAGACAGCTTGACATAGCACAACACAGAGAGGGCAGATAACACATTATAGTTGAAAACTCTCAAGTATTGTTGCCCCTTATGGGCAACCCTGCCTTAGGTGATTCACCCTATTAAGCATGCACTATTTGTATATTCAGGATTATTTCACTAAGATTGATGGAAATAGAAGAGTAATATTTACTGTATGCTAGAGTTTAAACTCTGCTTGACCTGTATGTGCATTTTCTGAAGGTTCTAGTGTGATACCAGGTTTTTCTCCTTTATCTGACTAGGATCACTGTGTGGTGGTCCACATCCTGATTCTCTGATGTAGTCTGAAGAAAGAACTCACCAGCATTACCTACTGCATGCTTTTCTACTCCAACCTACATTATCACAGTACATTTATTATAGACTTCTAGAGATTATCACAGTAAAACAAAGTTCAATGATCTTTTGGTCAAACATTTTTCAGCCACTAAACACTGACCTTGGCTTTGGATCTAAAAAGTGTCTTGGGGAAAAGGTGAAGGGGAAAATGTGAGCTGAAGAGGCGTGGTCCTTCCTGATTAATTAATTGTGAATATCCTTCTTGAGTTTCTACCCAGGGAGCACGATCCCAGGTGGGCACAGATTGGATCCATTTGGGATCACCCTTGGTCTGAATCAAACAAACAGTTTCAATTATCCAATTAGTTCCTGAAGAAGAAGAAAAATTGATTGTCATTTCAACAGTACTTATGAAAAAGCCTCAAGTAGAATATATAACCATACAATTTACAACGCAGTCATTTCCAATCAGATAAATATCCACAATATTTTTTCAATATCCACATGGTATAAGTACAAACAAGCTCATTCTCCTTGCTTCATCAGGCAATCTGAGACTCTGTACTCAATACAATCTGCCTGCCCACTGAATATCTTTCCCGGTCTTGAGCAGTCAGCACTTCACATTCTAGTTCTGGGAATTTGCATATCCCAGGTATTTTTTCAGTGATGAATCATAAAATTTGCTCATGAGACTGTATTCTTTTATTTAATGCATGTCAATAAACTGCATCCATGCTGGAGTTCATGGAGGAGCAAAGGGCATGCATAAGTTCAATAAATTCTCTTGGGTCCATTTAATACACATTAGAGTTTGTCATTTTAAGCTCCTTTGTCAATTGATGTTTCTCTAGCTTCTTTCTTTGACCATTGTCTGAATTTTTTTCCTGCATTCCACTTTTTTGAATTTTTAATGTCATTTCTTTTTGATGTCAGCAACCTAAAGCTTGCTAAATGTTTAATGCTTCTGTCACCCACCAACACACATCTTCCAAATACCCATGATGTCTGTTTTTCATTCTTTGAGATTTGAAACTCTTTCCTTGATCCTACACAAGGTCCATGAAAATTTTTCTAGCTAGTATTGTCCTCTCTACATATTCTACCATATATGCCTTTTTCTTTTGATGTTATTTCCTCTGTTTATTCTCATCAGCTTCTATCTTCTATCCTCTCTTTCACACAGAAACAAACAAATGCCAAAGTTTGCTTTAGGAAACAAAATCATTGTTTAGAGAATCAGATACAACATTATTTATGCCTTAGCTTTGCATCTAAATATACAGTTTACGTTAGATGTCATTCTCTGAGTAGAAATGCTCTCAAATACAGTTCTCAATGCCCATAAACCATTCCAATTACCAGCCAGATAATCAAAGCCTTAACCCTCCTCAGAGAGTTCAAAATCATTTTCACTTATGGTATTTACCTGATTTGGGATAAGTCAGTATGACTGTGTCTTCATCTCTGACCACAAACTTACTACGAGCGAGTTCAATTGTTTCTTTGTCATACCCTAGATTAGGGAAAGCTATTCCTTCAAACCAAATGTAATCTGACATGGCAAAGAGCTCTTTCTGAGTGCTGTTAGAATTCCAATCTTGGGCTCTTGCTCAGTTTACAGCAAAATCTGGGCACAAAGTTCATAGTCTAGGAAAAGAAAACATTAACATTCCAAAATTTGTTTTTAAATGGGAAATATATATTGCAACAACCAGTCAAAGGTTGCTGTATTAAGCAATTTTAAACATATTCAGAGATCTCTTGGGAGATCATGAACCTGAGATCATGACCTCAAACCAGAAACTCAATAACAAGTACAGGGACATAGTGCTTAATTTAAAATATTTTCTAATACAGTTTAGCTTTCAGAATTATTTCAAATATGGAAAAAAATACAGAGATTATAAAAAATGTTGTCTTATACAATCCTCTTTGTTTTTGAGAAACTCATAGTGCCTAAACTGCACCATATTTCTACCACCCTCCTTTTTCCCTCTACTGTCTTCCTGCCTTTCCAATATTAATGATTGCTTCTTTAATTTTTACTATTATCTGTATATTATTATATGTACATTTAACCTTATCAGTTCATTTAATTCTCTCTGTATGTGAATGCATTCTGTGTTGAGCACTAGGGATTTGACAACCAATATATGATTTCCCTCTCCTTGAGGCAATGTGTTCTCCTTCTTTTAGTATCCACTTCATCTAGAGAGAAGACTGTGTAAAATTTACTCTCTATTTATTTGGGTATGAGCTGGTACCATTATGTTGGTTCATTTGGGTAAATACTATGGAGAGTCCATAGGTATATTTCCCTGTTATGTGTAGGGCATATTTCCTATTGACAGGAACCTTGGGCCTCTGGGGGCTTTCTGTTCCCTCTTCTGTGGTTTTTCCAGGACTTAGAGTGAATTTATTGCACATGTATTAGTTGGGGTTAAGCACCTTACTGTCAATAAGCACAATACTGTGCATTTTGGCCAGTTGTGGGACTTTGTCATAGTCTCCAAATATTGCAAAAAGAAGCTTCTTTGATGAGGTGTTAGAACTTTATTTACCTGTGTGTATAAAGAAAAATACTTAGAGAACAAATAGAATGTACAATGGTTTAGGAAACTGGCAGTAGCAAGTCTACATCTTTGATTTCTTTCTTTTCCAGGCCCAAGTAGTTGTTTATGTTTACAGAAACAGACATGGCTTTCCTATTTTTGAATGGGCCTTAAAAACAATTAAATAGAACTTGAGACTTTCAAGATGTAAGTTCCATTAGTGCATTATTTTGGTTGTCTTGGCAGTCCATTTATTTTTGAGGCTCACAGATATCACATCTGGATAGGCTGAGTGATTACTTTTCTCTTGGAAGCTTTTCACTTCACAAATGCCATGTCTCAGGGAAATGATTCAGGTGAGTTGTATTTCAATTCATCCTATTTTGGTGACTGAAGTGCATTGTGGCTTCAGCAACAGAGATGTATCTTTATTTCTGTGGTCTAGTCAAGGGCAACAATGGCTGGTGTTGTTTGGATGTCTCTTGGACTATCATGGCTAACAACTTGAAAGGAAGTTTCTTATGCATGGTACTGAGGTTTCCTCATATATCTCATGGAACTTGGTGAAATATTATCATTATAATTAACACAAAATGCATGTCAATAATACATATTATATGTGATCCTAAACAAATATGAGATAATGAGATCTTCTTATTTCTTTCCAAACACCCTCGTAGTATTTAACTGTCCCTTCTCCCTGTTACTCTGCAGAACCCTCTGTGATGCCTTATCAGTTAGAGTCCCTCCACTTATTTTGTCTCTACCTTTGCAGTACACATGTGCTATTCAGTATCTATAGTTGTGTCACAAATCGGTCCCATTTTACTTTCTTTGCTCTGAAGTTACTTGAGGTTATAAACTCACATCTCTACTCATTCAAAACCAGAAGCCCATATATGTACGTGTACCACACTTCCATTAGTCACTCATTGGTTGAAGGACATTTGTTTTCATTTGGTAGCTATTGAGAATATAGAAGTAATGACTAAGTAACGAGCAAGGCTAAGGGAGTATTTGTGGAGTAGGATATGATGTATTTTGACCAAATTACAAGGGGTAGTAATATCTGAGTGTGTGATAAATATTTCATGCTGATTTCCAGAGTTTGCAGTTATAGTAAGTGAATGAGGGTTTCATTCACCACACTGTCACCAGCAATTATTCTCCACCAGTAATTTTTTGTTTTTTTAATATAATAGTCATCCTATTTAAAATTTAAGATTGTACTTAACAAATTTAATTTCTTCTCTTGAAAAATTTTGATCAGTGATATTGTCCAGTTTTTAATATAGTGAGATTTTTAAATAAAATTTCTTCTTTTCCTGACACTTTTGTAAATTGTAAACTTTTCTAGGTGTTTTTATATATTTTTCATGTCATATATTTTGATCATAATTTGCAGCATACTCCTACACCATCCAGATCCTACACAGTTGACTTTATTCCCTCTCTCAATAAAAGCAAAAACATAAATATAAATACAAATAAACAAAAAATCCAACCAAATAAAAAAAGTTAACTCCCCAGAGGCACCAAATAAACATAGATTTGTGTGTGTGTGTGTGTGTGTGTGTGTGTGTGTGTGTGTGTGTGTGTGTGACTGTGTGTGTTTTGCCACCTACATCTGGGTATGAGGGCTGCCATGAAATATGCTTGTTAGTTCAAATGACACTCTATTGGAGAAAACTTACTTTATCTTTCCTAGAAATAATCATTTGCACACAGCTTCTAGGTTTGGAGTGAGACTTCATGTCCACCTCTCTTTCTCCATGATAAAATTTTGTCTAATCTAACGAGTATAACTGTTATGCTATTTTCTACATTAGATTCTAAACTCACTAGACCTCTTGTGTTTGGAATTCTGGAAGAATTCCAAATTTTTGAAGTCATCCAAAATGTTGGATCCTACAATCTACCTTTCTCTTGTTTTTTCTAGGTAAATGTGTTTTATGAGGATATTCTGTTTTGGAATGAGTGCTTTAAAATCATAGTCTGTACTCTGGCTGTAAGTAATCTCTGTTTTACTGACAATCAGCTATAAAAAATACCTTCTCTGATTACAGATGAGTGATGCATTAATGAATTATAGGAATATAAATAGCAATATGAAATCTGGACTAATTTTATTGCTGTGCTAATTCAGTGCAATAATAGTTAGATTTTTACCATAAGTCCAGCCATATCTAGGATCAGATTTGACCTTCTTTTTCAATATTTAGTGTCAGTTGTGAGTTCCATCTGATAGACCTGGAATTGAATCTAATAAAAATGCTGTTGTTGTTTATTCTCGTAATATTTGTGTCGTTATTTATTGTACCAATATATCTCTTAGGTAGGTCACTGGCATAGGTCACAAGATTTATAGATGTGTGAGATTGATGATTGTTTTTTACTCCTGTACTATGCACAGTACATTCCAGTACTACTAATGGTAATCAGTGAAGGTAAAGCTTCCTCTTGGACACCATCTCAGTTTCTTCATGGTCAATGATATACACTAAGTCCTATCTTTAGAAATAGGGCCTTACCATCAGGTTGTAAAATGTAATCAATAATACTGACAATAATCTATAATCCTATTGGGGGACATGGAACCCTTTTGGCCAACAACTCAAAAGATGCAACTAATTACTGATACTAAACATTTTACATGATAGCATATGATTTCTGGTAGAATTGTCTCATCTAAAGGTAATAATACAATTTAAATACATTCAATTAAGAAACTTCTAATGTAGTAGGTGTCCGTATGGCTTTTCGAAAAATTTAAGTATCAATTTTAAAAAAACAGTAGTCATAAATATTATACATACCTATGTATATACTTATATATGTATGTATGTGTGTATGTGTGAGTATGTGTGTGCATGTATGCATGTGTGTCTTATGTGTTTATGTGTAATTGTAATTGTAGATAAAGTTTTGTTCTTGCCAATTTTTTTGATATTGCACAAGATTTAACATTGGGGGAATAATGAAATCTAAAATTACAAAATATATCCTGCAACAATAAATTGTCATTTTAATTTCCTTTCAAATAAGTTGTTATCAACTGATACTCAGTTTTGGTGGTTTGAAAAAGAATGAACCCCAAAAGGAGTGGCAATAAGAGAAGTTGTAGCTTTTGGAGTGGGACTGGCATTACTGGAGGAAGTGTGCCACTGTGGAGGTAGGCTTTAGAGTCTTACAGATGATCAAGCCACTTCCAGTTACTCAGACCATCTTCTGTTGCCATTGTATAAATATATAAAGATTCAGTTTAGTATTAAGTCTGCTCACAAGCTATTTTGCTTCCCACCAAGACAATAATGGACTAAACATCTGAAGTGCAAACTCAACACCAATTAAAGGTATTCTTTTATAAGAGTTGCTGAGACAGGTTGTCTCTCTTCATAGTATTAGAATCCCAAACTGAGGAACAAATTTTATCTGTGTTGGAAGAATAAATAAGAGTTAGACCTGTGTGAAGTCAAAATTCCATAGTAAATTTTATAAGAAATCTTATTTCTCATTTATAAGCAGAACATAAAAGGGAAGAGAAACTGAAGATTCAGAAAATTAAATGGTTTTTCCTGCCTTCAACAGGCACCAGGAATGCATGAAGTACACAAATATTCAGGTAAGGTAACACTCACCCATTAAAATAGGATGAATTTAAAATATTTTAAAGGAGTGAAAATAGAATTATGGCACAATTGCACTGTACAGAGAGTATTGCTGATTGGGGCTCATGTAAGTTCATGTTAGCCATCTTAGGTGCTTTCTTTGTTTTCTTAAATCTTTGCAGTAGATGTCACTTACTTTTTTTCAGGATTAGTCTCAGTATATTTTTAGCTATTGTGAATAGTATTTTTTTATTTTTCTCAAGATTTTCATTGTTATTATTTTAAAATTTTATTGATCTTGTGCCATGCTGTCTTATGGAAAGTAGTTATAAGGTTTAACTGCTTTCTGGAATAGGGTTTAGGATCCCTGACATGTAGAACCATATCATCTATGAAGAAGTATTATCTATGTTTCCTCTATATTTTTTCTTTTCATTAAGTGAAGATATTGAGTAGTGTGCAAAGTATAATCAATAAGATAAAATGAATGTACACATATGCACATACAAACACAGACTCATGCTTGTGTTCTTATACATAAATGCATGCATGTACTCATACTAACACATCAATAAATAAATTACTTCTTGATAAACTAGGGACTAAAGAAGATGCAATCCTGGAGCAGATAAATAAAGTACAGCAATTAAATTAGCCAGTTAAATAGTCCATTAAAGACCCCAGTACAGGAAAGTATAATAATAAAATATCTAGGTAGGAGCTCAGAACCTGCCCATCCAGAACACATAGCCCACAGCCAGGAATCACCAGCTCTGACAACAGTCAGCACCCTTCTTTAATATCATAGAAAAGAGTATAGATCCATTCCATCTGTGTAGACAGTGCATGTAACTTGCATGTCCTTTGAACATCAATTCCCACGATCAGGCACTGTAACAGAATCTTTCCATGGTACACCATTGAGTTAGCCACCGATTAAAAAAAAAAAAAAACCCTAAAACCTGTGTTATGGTGTTATGTCTCATCTCCAGATAGCTTATCTTCTCTGAATGGATGGATAAAGAGGAGCAGGTCTCTCTAGTCTTTCGGCACATTGCTGATATCTGTGCCCCACTTTATCATCACATGCATGTTTCTCTCTTTTCCTGGATGAATTGATGACCTTTTAAAAGTGTTCATTCTAGCTCTTGCCCACCAGGAACAGTCAGATATTTCCCCAGGGTCCAGTGGGCTGAAGGTGGGAGTACACTTAGTTCAAGCAATCTTTTGTTTAATTTCCTGTGTTGTAAACATATACCCTGAAAATAAAAAACCTAAAGAGGTGAAGGTTTGGCTCGTAGCTCCATGATACAGCATATCATTGTAGTTAAGTGAAGGCACAGTAGCTTCAAGTAGGTAGTCAAATCACAAAAAAAAAAAATAAGCCTGTGTGGAAAATTTAGTAGAGCCGTTGTACATGACATAAACTCTTGAGTGATGTAATTCCTAGATTTTGAGATAATCTTTTGCAAATAAGCAGGGCTTATTTTCTAAACATTATGGGGTAGAGTTTTTTCTGTAAGATCTTCAGAATCTTTCCATAAATTTACTCATTGAATATTCATAGCAAACAAGAAAGTCATCTAATAGCTGAGAAAGGGTAAGGGGTTCTTCAGACAACTATTCAGTAAGATAAAGGGACTGTTATGTGGAAGTTGACTTACAACAAAAAATACTTTTTGTATAACAATCAATAAAACCACATCTGCAAAGCTACTTGTGGCTTAATCTTCTGGGATTGTTTCCCCTTATCTTTCATTTTTTAAAAATAATAATTTATTTTATTTCTTAAAAAAATTCCATGTATTCTCCAGCTCTCCCAGCCTTCCCACCTCCCAATTCCTCCCAGTCTGCCTTCAGCCTCTCCCCATCCCATATTCTAAGCCCCTCTCCTCAAAAAGCAAGAAATTGCAAGATGGTTCAGCACAGCAAGGCACATTCACTATAGGCAGGTCTGATTTCCTCTTCCCAATATCAAGACTGGGTTAGGCACACTTCTGAAAAGAATGGGAACCAGTGTGCCAGCCCATTCACTATCCCACCCCTCAATGCTCTATATACTGTCCATGCCAATCGACAGTTGCCTAACCTTGGAGGGCCTAGCTCCTTTCCCCCTGATTCCCCTTTGGCCTTTCATAATTCAGTGAGCTCCTCAGAGCTCCAGCCAGCCTTCTCTGTGGGACCCCTCCTTATAATCCCTATCCCCTTGCTCATATAGGCTCTTCTTCCCTGCTCTCCAGCTGGAACAGGAGCTCAGCCTAGTACTCAGCCATGGATCTCTGTCTCAACCTCTATTCATTGTTGGATGTATATTATGTGATGACACTTAGGATAGTTATTCATTTGATTATAGGAGAAGTCCTGATTAGGCACCCCCTGCACTATTGGTTGGAGACCTAGACAGAGACATCCTCTAAGTTCTTGGAGGTTTCTCAAGCACCCGGTCTCTTTCCAACCCCACATTGGCTTCCTCTATCAAGGTATCCATCTCATTTTTTTTTCTCCCTCTTTGTTGCTCCTTTCACTCAACCATCTCTTTCTCTCATGATTTGTTCCCAGCTCTTCTTGGTTGCAACCTGTTATGATCGCAACTTGCTAGGAAGATCATGTGAATATTTAACAAAAGCTCCAAAAGTTTGGAGATATCAAGGGGTATCTACCCAGTTTATGGGATATAATACAAGCTCCAGAAGTTTCAGAGATCTAATTACAGTCAGAGAGTGGTGATTCATACCTTTAATTCCAGCACAGGGAGTATCCTGGAAGTGGTGACCTAAGCCCTTAATCCCAACTGAGTTTGAGGTCATCTTAGATTACAGAAGGAATTCCAAGATCCCAGGTAGGCAGTGGTGGGACCATGCCTTAATTTACCAAGGGAGTATTTAAGGCTTAAGGCAGGCATAGAAAGGAGAGGAAAGGAAGCCAAGAGAAGCCATGTTGAGGAAGCTGGAAGACAGCTGGGTAAAATATGACTGTGGTGTTTACTCTCCCTAATATCTCCTTCTCAGAGATCTATCCCTGAGTCTCATTTATTCATACAACAATTGGCATCTAACTCTGGGGAATAAATTCCTCTCCTCCCTACCCAAAAAAACCAGACATGCTGGCCAGAAAAACATGTGGCTGAAGGAGCAATTACTAGGCTTTCTGTTGGCTAGGCTTTCTGTTCCAGATTAGCCTCCAGCCTTAGGCAGAATGGCCATATGTGTTTCTTTTTCACTCTCATCTGGATAAGTCTTTCAGACAGTGTCCTCTTTCTCCTGGTAGGTTGTTTCGTTTTCCTTTTTGTACCCCTCCTTGGGTTGCTATCACACTAGGTAACTGCCCCACTTAACAATTCAATCGTCAACAGACAACAATCGGTAAGTAAATCATTTTTTTTTTTTGAAGAGGGAATTTGTTTAAAGCAATGGAGGGTGCTTGGTCATACTGTAACCTCACACTAGATGATTTAATATTAAAACCAGTGAAGGAAAACATAAATAAGGTAGATGGGGTTTGATGTGAGGTTTAAGCTTTAGTGCTGTTTCTTTTTTATATATAGGTGATCATAATGTTTATCATACTCTTTACTATGAATATTTTTATTTGATTTCTTTGATATTACTTAAAATGTCGACTAATACAAGTCCAAAGAAAAAGGTCTTTAAAAAGCCCATCAAGAGAGAACACGAAGACACTCAAATTCAAACAGAGGAATATGAAGAACCAGTTTCAGCAAGGCTATCTAAAATTAGACAAAAACAGGTAACATTAATATAGCCAGCAACCTTTGAAAAAACAAAGGATGATAAAGATGATAGAAAAGCTAGCTGGGATCCATTACAAATGTTAGAATTACAGAGAGTAAAGGAAGCAATTATAACATATGGGATGCATTCACTGTTTGTCAAACAAATGGTGAATTCCTGGTCATGTAGTAACCAGGTCACCCCTAAAGATTGGTTATTCTGTTATGATTTTGTGAGAATCTGCCTAGGCTTTCCTAATCAATAGGAGTTAATCCTGTATTGACACTTTGACACTACTCCTGTGACACCTGCTGGTCAAATATTTCCATTACATATAAAAATCAACCCATTGTCCTGCACAGTCATTACAATTGAAAACCATCATACACTGAGGTAAATAATTAAACAAAATAAAGTTTTTCTTCACAAATTAAGTCTCATACTCCATGGTGGGCAATATAACCCATTAAAATATTAAAACTTTTTGATACTATAATAGATGTAATTTGGCAAAACATGTATAATATCCTTGGGATATACATGTTCAGTGGTGATTGTACTTAGTATAATTATTCATAACTGAAAAGTTTCCTGACATGTAACAGCTAAATATGCTAGTCCAATAATTAAATGTGGTTCCTGGTGAGAGATAAGAATTCCTAGCATGTAGCAGCCAGTGGTAAACTCAACGCAGTGCAGGCAGAAACATACTGCATGCCTCCCCTAGGGGTGGCTATGTAAATCTGTGCCCATCTGTTCTCTTAAAAAGAGACAACACTTGAAAGTCTCTTTTCTCTTCTCTTCCTTCCACCTGCCTGGCAACTTTCCCAAATAAACTCTAGTGTGCCCTAGTAGTGTATGTTTGATTTCATATGTTGTAAGCTTTCAAGGTTCTCCTTTTTCTCCTGCTATGATCTATCCAGTTACTATTAATAAAAAAGCTATCACATGACCAATATACAGGAAAATATGTAGGATATAAATGTGGACAAATACATATGAGAGATTTAAAAGAATCCCCGGATGTTATAGTTATCTATGTGCATCAAAGGTTATGAAGCAGATATTAAACACATGATCTATAAGAAATAGGGTTACACCAAATAACTGAACACAGCTAGCAGCATTTGTATTAGATTATAGTCAACAATTACAATGAAGAAACTGGCAGAGAAGAAAGGCTAAGTGTGGCGGTGTCAGCTTATAAGGTCAGAAGACACTTCCGGGACCCTGGAGGGGGTGTAGCCGACCTAGAGGAGGTGTGGCCAACCTCATTGATAAGTGGCTGCTGGGACAGGAGGACTCTCTCCTCCTGGTTCCTGGCTGCTGGCTGCTGGACAGACAGAATCGGAATCCATCGTCCTTCCATCGCGCGTCCATCACTCATCCATCGCTTGGATATGCTAGTCCTTGTTCAGGTGCCACCATAAGCCGTTACTAATATTGTGAGTGTTAATTTATATTCTAATAAATATTAATTTTGGACTGGCACCTTGAAAGTAAAACTCTGTCTACATCTGGCACCCAATGTCCTCGGCCCTGTGCCCTAAACTGTAAGAAGCCAGGGGACATACAGACTGTTCACTTGGGCTTAAAGCTCCCTGTTGCGAGCCAGGCATGGTTTCCAGCCAGCTGGTCCAGTGTGTAGGCGAGGGTTTTCAGTTCAGTGCCCTGGCATGGGATTTTAGCTCAGTGCACAAACACGAGTTTTCGGCTCAGTGCGCAAGTGCAAGATTTCAACTCAGAACACAAACCCAAGATTTCAGTTCAGTGTGCAGACCTGAGATTTCAGCTCAGTGCGCAGACACAAGATTTCGGCTCAGTGCACAGGGATGGTTTTCAACTCACCAGCCTGCCACAGCACCTAGCTCTGCTTTCAGCCTGCTGCAGCACTCGGTTTTCAGCCCGCAGCTTCCTGCTGCTGAGAGTCTGTGCATTTACCATACAGTGGGCAGGGAATTGAACACTACTGTGACACCTGTGTAATACGGTGTAAATACATCTGAATTGACGCAATGGCTGACTATTATTCTTTTGAAAAGTTTATATCATATTTTGTCATGGTGGTTGATAAATTTTTAAATGAATATTTTGAAGGATTCTATACCCCAGTCCTACTATTTTTTGGCTTATTTCTCTATTTTATATTTCAAAATAAGAGGACGATGACAGAGTTGTCAAATGGAAACCAACAATTATTGTCCAGATTATGTATTATGGAACTATTGAACTCTACAGTGGCAGATGAGGTTAAACAGGTGCAAAATGTAAATCAACAGTTACTGTCCAAGGTATGTGATGTGGAACTGTCAAACACTAAAATGGCAAAAAGGATGGATACTCTGGAAATTGGTTGCAACAACTTCCAGATAAGGCTTCCTCTGTAGATAAGGATAACACTGTACAAGAGAAATATAGGCTCTATGTAAATTATGAAAACAAGAAACTTGTTGACTACATTAATGATGAGAACAAGAAAATCATTAATTATGTTAATGATGGGGATCGAAAAATTGCTGACTCGGTGAGGTCTTTGGAAGGACTGCTTCATCAGGACACTCAAGATCTAGAAAAATCAATAGTATCTAAACTTCAAGATTGGAAACCAGTAGTATCCAAAATTCAGGAATGGGAACCCGTAATATCCAAAATTCAAGAAAGGGAGGATCGCATTGCAATACTGGAAAAGGGTAGTGATGCATCTTATGCTGAGAACAGTTCAGGTCAACCCCAATGGGATATTATGGTACTGGAGATACTCTACCCAAGGTGGTAAACATAACAGGGCTACCCCCTTCCGCACCACTATTGTTCCCAGTTCTTAATATTCTTTATTCTCTAGGTTTAGTGGCTTAATTATTATGTGGCATTCAGACTTGTAGGCATATTCTAATTGGTATTTTGTAAGCTTATATTTTTAAGGGCATTTCCTTCTTTAGATTGGGAAAGTTTTCTTCTGTGATTTTGTTGAATATATTTTCTGTGCCTTTGAGCTGATGTTCTTCATCTTTGATTCCAACTATTGTTAGTTTTTGTCTTTTCATTGTCTCTCATATTTTCTGGAAGTTTTGTGTTATGATATTTTAGGATTTGTGGGGGATTTTTTGACTTATGTATCTATTTCCACTATTGAATCTTCCATACTAAAAATCCTCTCTTGCATTCATGGCTTACATTCTGTTAGTTATGCTTTCATCTGTTGTTCCAGTTTGTTTCTTCAAATTTTCTATATTCAACTTTCCCTGTATGTGTCTTTATTGCTTTTATTTCAACTTTTTAAATCTTGAAATGTTTTATTCACATTTTCATCATTTTTTTGTATATTCTCTAAGGGACTTGCTTATCTATTCAAATTTGTCTTTTCTTCTATTTCTTTAAGGTAGTTTTTTATTTCCTCTTTTAGGGTTTCTATTATCTTTATAAAGACTATTTAAGGCTCATTTCCTTATGCTTCTTATATTGTCATGATAAGATCTTGTTGTTGTAAAACCATCAGATTCTGGTGGTACCATATTGTTCCAATATGTTGTTATATGTATTCTTGCCCTGGCAGCTGCCCATTGTTTCCTCAGATCAATGCAGGATTTGTCTGCATCTCAGGGAGCCAATTTTGGTACAATATGTTCTAGCTGTGTCTGTCTCAGGAAGCTTCCCTTACTCCAATCTGTGCACTTGGCCCAATTGGAGTTAACACATTGGGTGTCTGGCAAACTGAATTTTACTTGGGGTATCAGGCCTACAGGAGTTTTCTCTGCTGGCTTGGATTTAGGGGAGATATGAATGGAGCTTTCTTATTTTCCTTATGCCACTTCCCATGGCTAACAAACATTGCCTGGTTAGAAAAACCAATTCAGACTACAGAAAGATGCAATCAAACATCTATTAATTTCCACATGACCCTGCATGGAACCTCCTTGTCAGCCTCCCATCTAACCAGTTCCTTACAGTCTTGTCAAGTCAAGCAGTCATTTTATTTCAGCAGAAACCCAAGACTGTAGTTTATTTTTACTTGTCTGTAAAGGAATTTTCACATGATGTGTCCCAGAACACCAACAGACATGGTTGGAGGAAAATCTAAAGAAGGAGGTTTTAATCAGAAGAACCTGGAAAGTATATTGAGAGTTTTACTGAAGAGAGACAATGGGTATCACAACTATCATCAACAGCAAGAAAATATTCGTGTATCCCAGAAACAATATTCACATCTAAACCATCATGATATTGTGAAGAATTTAAGTTAAGTTCAGGGTAAGAATCAGTATTCTTGGAAGCAAACACTAGATCTGTATCAGAGCCAAGGAAATTTGAAATCCTTGAATTTATCTGAAAATAGAGAAAATAATAAATAAAGGGGAGAAAGACACAGTTCACTATGTGTCTATATGAGCTAAGAAATATAAAAGACCAAGGGACTCTTCTACACTTTCCCCTGGTTATAACAGATTCTACATTATTTACTGATTTAAATTCTGATTTGAATTTATTTATCTATGACAGCCAAAATTCTGACCTTTTGTGGATTCAGTGGTTCCAGAAGTGTCTGATCACCACAGTCTGCTGGTACTTTCTAGCTGTGTTCGTGTTCTTTGCTGGGCTATAGCTCTCTGTGTTTCACCCTAAAAGAGCAAAACATGACAAACAAAAAGTCAGAAATCAACCATTTCAAGAAGGGATGAATGATATTTTGTTGTTATATCTTCAAAAGTGATATTCATCTGAAACATTAGAACAATTTGCTTTTGTTGTATTTTTCATACTGTTTTTCATGTATTCCTAGCTAATATTAAACAAAAATCAAACAGGATGACTTTAAACTACTCATATTCTACCTTCCACCACCTACATGCTAAAATTAAAAATTTTTGTATACTTTTGCTGTCTTAAAATCATGTATGAATATTCTTCCATTGTGAATACCCCACCACAAAGATTACCTAAAAAGCATGGTAACATTACACTCAAGGGATCAGTACTATAATCTCAGAATTGAAGACTCAAAAGTTAAAAGTCTTTTCTGAGACTCAAGATAATCTCTGAATTGTAAACACTTAGAAAATAAATATGTCTAAAGCTATTCTATCACTTAGAGGACTCATTACTTTGAATGGTTATTTTATTTGAAGCAAATTTGGATATTCTTGAGAATATCTAATTCATAAACATTATTTTCCATGACATATATGTGTATGCTCACAGAACTTGTTAATATTTCTAAGTTAGAAAAACTTATTTTGCTTCTTAGCTTTGGGCAAAAAACTAGTTCAGGGACTACCTCAGAAGACGCACTCTCTCCTTTTTAAATTGTTTTTTAAAATTGAAATTCAATTTTTAGATTTCCATGGCATGTACCTTAACCAAAATCCATATTCCAGGTGATAAGTACTTCGGAAAAGGGATAAGTCAGTGAGTGCCTAAATGTATTTACTACTTATTTGTAATAGACAGAACTTTTCAACAGCCTAACTGTCTCTCACATATAGAATATATTACAAATTTGGTACATTTTTAAAGTGGGTAATTATGCATCAGTATAAATGGCATCTTGAAATTTTCAGGCAAAAGGATGGAACTAGCAAAAAAAAGAATCACCCTGTTGGTAAGATAGCCCAGACCGATAAAACAAAGAGGGTATATACTAATTCATTAAGGGATATTAGAAATACAGCGAAGGTTAACCAGGCTATAGACAGCCACCCCAGAGAAGATAGATAGGGTGGAATTTGGGGGTGAGTTGTAGGAGGGGAGTGAAGGGGAATGTGATTGGTATGTAAAGGTGCATTTAAATAAAAAATATTCAATAAACCATTTGATGCTTTTGCAAAATCTTGAGTTCAGTTTCCCACTCCACCAAAAACAGCACACTATAACATAACATAACCATCTTCTGTTCCAAGAAATCTTAGTTCTTTTGGATTCTGTGGGCATTTGGACATGCATGTGAATGTGTGTGTGTGTGTGTGTGTGTGTGTGTGTGTGTGTGTGTGTGTGTGTGTGTGTGTAATAGAGAAATAATACAATACATTTTTTGAATATTAAAGTGTAAATTGAATTTTGTAACACACAAGTGTAGTCCCAGTATTCCAAAATGAATATAAGGTCATGGGGATTTAAAGCAGTGCTTAGATAAAAGTTCACATAACAGAGAACTTTATAAGAAAAGCCTATACTATATGGGACCTATCACATACTATGAGAATTTTATTTATTTCATAGAATTCCTGCCACCATCAAGTGTTTTCCCACTTTTCCTCATTATTTTCTATTTTGGCACAATATAGATGGCTCAGTGATTAAAGGCTCTTGATGTTTTTCTAGTGGACCCAGTTTTGGTGCTTAAGACTCACATTTGGTGACTCTTAACCTGCTGCAAACTCATGTTCAAGAGATTTAATGTCTATTTATGCCTTCTATGTGCACATGTATGCACAAGTTACACATATGCTAACTTAGTCAAATAAATATGCATATAAATTAGAATCAACCAATCTATCTATATTACACTGGCATACTATTTTTGTAGAAAACTGTCCCACCACTAAATTACAAGCACAATTCCTCAGTGATAAATGCTGAGTAAGTGCTCTTCCAGTGAGCAACATACCCCCTCAAGAGGAAAATCTAAGGCAAATGTACTAACTCTGAACCAAATCTTCAACCTTTCACTGTTCAAAAATTAAAGTATATATTAATCAGATATAGTAATGAGATTTTTATAGCCATCAATCAGAAATCAGAAGGCAGATTTTTGATTTCAAGGACAGCCTGGTCTACATAGCAAGATGTCTACATAGTAAAATGAACATCAAACAGGACTACTTATAAAGACCTACTTCAAAAAAATAAAATAGATAAAATAAAATAATATATTTTGGCATGACATTTTCATATATTTGTATCCTATCCTGTATTTTCAATTTTCTTCTCTCTCACTAAATTCTCATACCTCATTCCAAAATAGCTGAACCTATCTTGACTTCCAACTACTATACTTTCTATGATTTGTGGAGGGAAGTTGATGTTAGCAGTAAAGCATTTATCTAGAGAATCACAATGAGGGAGAGGCTGGCAATGTTGCAGAGTGATCTGTTATAATAAGGTTTCCTGGCCTGGTCTGGTAAAGGTCCACACCCACAGACCTTGCACCCCAGAGTACCTAGCTGCCCACCACTGCTTAGGACCCACAAAATGATTGAGACACTTATATTAACTTCATGCTGTTTGGTCTATAGCTTAGGCATATTGCTGGCTATTCCTCTGTCTTGACTCAAACCATTTTTATTAATCTGTCTGCCATGTGATCCGTGGCTCACCTGTGTTCCTTAAATGTTTCTTCTTGGGAAGCTGGTTCAATCTGTCTCTGACTCCGTCCTTCCTTTCCTACCTATTCTTATTCCCTTGCCCACTTTTTTATGTTGCATGTCATTGGCCAAAACAGCTCCTTTATTTAAAGATTGATATTCACAGCATACAGAAAGACATTCCCACATCAGTGGTCTAACAATTTTTCACATGGATTTGGTACATGTCAATGCAGTAACTAAGAAATAAGTAAATAAATTAAGCTTTCTATTTTCTTATTTGTCTACATAATACACTTCATATATAGCCAGCATTGCTGGGTTAGGAGATACTTTAAAAGTTCAGATAACAGAAAACTTTATTAAACATCTCTCAGAGAGAAACTAGCCATAAATATGAACTTCTTGCCAGTTCATTTCACATCTTCTCAGTTTTTAAAAATTTAGACAGGGCTTCAGGTGAATCCAAAAAAAAATAATAATAATTCTAAGACAAAGGTACCTGCAAAGAATTTAGGTAGTTTAACTAAGGAGAGGATATTATGTTTCCTCCTAAGGAATAGGAGAATTACTAACTCCCCCTTAAGAGCAACAGTAGGAAAATGGCCTTTTCTGCCCCATGCCACAGTATTCAAACCAATACTCATATGATGTTGTGTCAAATATGATCTCAGAGCTTTGCTGACTTCTGTATTTGTTCAAGCAATTAAACAACCCATTGTATAACTAAAAAAAAAAAAATCTAGGTATTGACCTTCACTCAAGATGCAGAGAAAACTGTCACTGAAAATTTAAAAATTATCTATGGCTCACCTCATGTCTGATGGATCATAGAGGGAGTTTGATGAATTGAGAGACCCTACCACGCTTGTCTCTGGCACCATTGAAATCCACACTTTGCCCTGTCATTATTTGCAGTTATTTTTCCACGACAGCCAAGATGCTGAGCTATTTTTAACCATTGTCTCCAGCTGAGTTTGTTATTCATACCCCACTATTACTCCCTGGGTGGATTTCAAGTCTGGTGTCTTCTCTGGACTGTGGATACCTCTGCTCATGCTCAATGCAGCATGGGCCTTCATTATGTTGGGTACTAAGACTATAGCAAATGGTGGTTAGAGTTTTCTTGTTATGTCTTAAAAATGTATATTCACTTGTAATCCCAGAAAATATTTTCATTTCTCATGTTCTGTTTTATATACACATTTTTCCTGAGCTCTGGTTGAACTCAAACTCATCAAGTAATCCAAATTACACTGATATCCTACTTACTTTGTAGATGTGCAGCCAATATAATGTATTCAGTACAGGGAATTGAACTCAGAATTACCTGAATGCTACACAAACACTGTACATATTGACTTGTATCCCTAAATATTTGTGTTGATTTTTTTTCTTATTTTGTTTCTAAAGCAGATCATACCAAATGAAATATGGTATTTGATCTCCAGAAATATTCCTTGAGCAGAGACCCTGTATTGTATCCCAGGGCTCTATGTTATTTGTCTCCTATTTTGTTTTAACTGCTCTAATAATCACCATGTCCAGTGGCAACAACTGGAGGAAATTATTTATTTTATCTTATAACTGCTACTGCACTGTGGAGAGAAACATGCACATGATCTCAAGTCAGAGAACTAAAGTGGTCCTAAAAAAAGACCATGCTTATTAAAAGATAAACCATCATATGTGTCATCAAACCCTCTACCATCTGCCAAAGGATGTCTTGCAGTGACAACAATATTATATGGTCATTAAAAGGCAGGCAGTTTGTAGTAATCTTGTCTTCTGGATAATCCTTGACTTGTTTTTTCATACTTTCCCAGATGAGTTTTTCTCTCTAGGTAAGCAAATCGTATATAAACTGAAATTACAGTTTCTACTGAGAACTATTGTTACTTTAGCAAACAGAGTTTAGTATTCAAGCTGCTAGCACTGACTGACTTACTTCAATGGTGAACATAAATATTTAATGGCAAGCTTAATAAACCATTTCCTTCCCAACTTTCTTTATATACTTGGCACATTGTCAAAGTAATAGAAACCCTAACTAAGACATCAAGTCTTTCCTTTCTTTATATTATGGTTTCCTTTCGTTTTATCTTGGCATATTCTTACAGAGTCTATAGGCTAATTATACCCACAAATTAACAACCACATGCCATTTACCAACCTGATTTTGCAGGCCTTTATTGAATTATTTCTCTAATCTCCTTTAATTTTATAAAAATATATTTTAAGTAAGGAAATGTGAGACTATTTCACAGTGACAATGGTCAAAGTTAATATAAACACCAAAGAAGACCCAAATTGTATACCTACTAATAAATAGGATGATAAGCCAGGTGTCGTATTGGATGTCTCTAATTCAAGTATTTGGGATGCAGAGGCAGGTATAACTGTGAGAATTCTTGAGTAGCCTATTATACAAATTATACAAATTGAAGTTCCAGAGAAGCCATTGCTACAAAGTGATATTGTATCTGTGAGGGGAAAAAATAAAAATAGAAAAATGACTATTAATTTAAATAGTCTGCTTTAAACACAGCAAACCAGAGAGACTCATAAACTGATCAATATTCTTTGTAATAACTAAAATGTAATGTAAATTAACTTTGAAATTTCAGCTTTACTGCATCAGGATTATCTTCATGAAGAAAATAAAAGATAATGAAACTTACTGAAAAAATATGGGGTAGCTGAAACCTTTATTCTCTGTGGGATATAATGTAAAATATAAAAATATAACTAGAGCAGCTGTTATAAAAGTATGTATGAAAGTCTCAAAAATAAAACTATAAACAAAATATATTATGATAAGACACAGTACATACTGTCTGAATATATGCATAAAGAACTCTGTATCTTAATCCAGGGATGCTTCACATCAATTTTTACTACTACACTCTAGTAGCAAGAAAATAGTACCAGCCTTGATGCCCTCAAAATGAATAAAGTAGAATTGCTTTATATGTACAATGGGGGGTTGGTTATTCAGTCTTAAATAAAAAATGATATTTGCAGAAAGTAAAAGAGTCTATGAATCATTATAATATATAATGTACTAAAGAGGCAGAAAGAGGAATTCTGTGTACTCTTTGTCATATAGGGAGCTCAACTGATAATTTTTTAAGATATATATGTGTGTGTGTGTGTGTGTGTGTGTGTGTGTGTGTTTGTGTGTGCATGCGTGTGTATGTGCGTGTGTGTGTATGTGTGTGTGTGTGAGCATAAGCAATGAGACAATGAAGGATACCACAAGAGGCAAAATGGATGCTTAAGGGGGAGGGGAATATACATTACATGATATATAAACGTGGAAGAAAGCCTAGTGTGTTAAGATGAATCATGAATGAAATATATTTCCTCCTGATTGGAAATAATTTGTGTATACTACTTTTTTTTTTAATCATGACCTGGAAGAAGCTGTTCTTCACTATTAACACCAGTTTCCTTCTTTCTAATGCCTCTCCTAGGAACTCACAGACCTTAATGAAATATCTATTGTTCTAGAGGAGTACACAAATGTCAGGGAACATGTAAAAAGTGAATGACAGCAGAGACTGGAAATGAGAAATAAAAAATAGAAATCTAGAGAACAAGAGGAAAATTTGGGGAAGAAATTGAGGAAACACTGTGTGTGTTCAATGAGGAGAAATAATTAAGGAGAGATCCAACTCTCACAGTTGTCCTCTGACCTCCACATGTGAACTATGACCTCACACATACAAACATATACAACCTTATATACATACATAGACACAAACATACACATGCATACTCACACACCAAACATAAAAAGCATACACAAGCATATACACACAATCATGAACACACATTCATATACAATCATGTATTTTTAAAAATGAAGTGCAAAGTGTTTGGCTTAGCCAATGCAACTCTTGCAGAGAACTAAATATGATTCTCTAAACTCATTTCAAGTGTCATATATATATATATATATATATATATATATATATATATATATATATATGTCATATATGTCATATATATGCCTGTAACTCCAATTCAATGGGAAAAACTCTCTCTTCTGTCTCTACTAGCACATACACTCATGGAAAAATCCCAAGACCCTCCCCCACACACACACACAAGTATACACATACACACAAATAGAAAAACACACTAAAAATATAATGAATTTGAAATTTTTAGAAAGAAGAAACAGACCTATTATATCATTACTAGTAGCCTTAACTTCACCTAATTTTTAAAGTGAAATTGATAACTGATTATGTACATGTTTATGTAATATACATGATATATAAGTATATAGCAATATAAATGTATCTATATGAGTTCTTGTATGTTTTTTTTTCTGCATGTACACCAGGAGAGGGCTTTGGGTGCTTTAAGATTGCAGATATCAATGTTTGAGGGCTAGTATATGGGAGTTAGTAATTGACTCAGACCTCTGGAAGAGGAAGACCTCTTCATTATTGAACCATCTCTCCAGCTCCAAAGTCATGTGTGCATTTAGAGAACTGAATATTTATTTTTGTAGAGGGGGTGAGTAATCACAAATAAGCAGTGGAGAAACCAGGAATTTTAATCACACAGGGATGTCTCCTCAATGGAGAAAAAATACACCTGTGGGTGTTGTTAATAACCTAGTGGCATATGCTATCTGTTGGAGCATAATTCACCTAGATACCCCAAAATGTTTAATCTATTTTCATTCTAGGCCTTTATTTTTAGCTTTCTTAGACAATTGAACTCATCATTAGGGAACATGTTACATGTACCTTATAATCTGTTTATTTCTATGGAATCTTGCTCACAGACCAGATCATAACCTAAGTCCTTCATTTAAAGAACCCATCTTCATGGAAAAGGTCACCTGTACATGCAAAAGCATTTTAATATAGTCATGTCATAAGTGTTACTGTGTACATTGGTTTGAAATAACTGTTAGCTGAAAATTTTTGTTATACATTGTACTGTTGGTCCCTGGAATCAGGCTGGTTTGAATGCATAGATGTGTGGCTGTGGAGAATTCCACCTTGGCCCTCGTGGCCCCCTCCTCCCTGAGAACTGACAGATAGGGTGATAAACATGTTTTTTCCCCTCTGCAGTTTTCTTGTTATTGCTGCCAACCCCAGGGGGCATTAGTCATGGAACTTTCTATGACCTCGGGTGTGGGGTAACTAGGATGAAGTATTAGAGGTATAAAAGGTTGTGTTGAATAAAGCTGGGGTCTCTCTTTGTGATCCTGGATGATGGAACCTGAGGACTCCTGAGTGCTGATTTAACCTCACTGTCCCTCACCTAACTTGGTCTACTTTAACCGGATGTGGCAAGTGGAGGTCCCACCGAGATCCAGGAACAAGGGAAGAATGGATGAGGCTCACAAGTAAGGACCGGGGGAGGATCTGGGAGTACCCAAGAAACTAGGTGCCTAAAAGATAAGAATAGAAATATAGGAAACTCAACCTTGCAAGTTCGGCTGGCTTCCGAACTTCTAGAGTTACTAAGACAATAGGGAATTTCAATAAAAATCTCGGACCACACTTGCGTTTCTGAAAACTATAGGGGAGATTAGTCCATGGTTCTTGACAGGAGGGGGCTTTAACGTTTTTGATTAGAAACAAGTTAATGTAGAATTACAAGAGACATTGAATAAAACTCATGCAAAAAAATTTTTTCTATTTCTTCTACTCTATGCCTCTTGGCCCCTTTCTTTTTTGTCTTATGGAATGAGACCCAGAATCGCACCCTGGAGGGTGGGAAGGGTTTTTTAAATTGTTCAGCTTTGAATTGCAGCCTAAGCAACTGTTGGGGTAAGGAACATTCCAATGCCCTGTTGGTGCACGTTCCAGCTGCAGTGATGATGCCGGTGAGCGTTTCACCAGACCAAGATCGTTTCCTGGTGCATTTATACCGGAAAAAGGCAAAAGAGAGACTTTGAAATAACTGCTGCAGTTGTTACTGCTGTGGTGCTTGCCACCACTGGAGCTATGGCTGCGGGAATTGCATTGAGCCAGACAGCCCAAGCTGCATCTGTGGTGAACCAACTATCAGCCAGGGTGGTGGCTGCCTTTGAAATTCAAGAGACTTTAAATGGACAAATACATTTTGGGATTTTATCCCACAACCAACAAACTGCCCTGCTACAAGAACAAATTGATGTTTTGCATGTGTAGTAATGGCTATTGTGTGACCTTGGATGTTCTGATATTTGTTTTACCTCAAGTAAGGTAGAAAATGTTAGTCAACAATTGCATATATTAAAACAGTATCTTCGGGGCCCCTGGAAGGCAATCTTTTCAAATTACACCTTGCAGTTAGCACATATCATTACCTTGATTAATAATACCCGAGTAACACCCCTTGAGGCTAGTCATTTATGGAATACCCTGGCAAAGGTGGCTGGGTGGGTGATCCGGATCTATTTCCCTTTTAATATTATGCCTTGGAGGGTTGGCATGCAGTTTTATCATTCTGGCACGCTGCCATAAGCAGCAATGCCATCAGCAGGCAGTTTTTTATGATACAGATCACATTTTTACATGTGTATGTATATGTGGTATGCAAGCATGTCTATATGTGTGTCCTACTGTGTATAGATGCAGGAGTTCATGAATATATTTATGGAGATCCAAAATTGACCTCAAGTGTATTCTTCAACTACTCTCTGTGGGGATTCAATTAAAGTTTCAGAAGTTTTGGAGATATAAGAGGGAATCTACCCACAGTCTATGTGGGGAGTTAATAGAAGCTACAGAAGTTCCAGAGATCTAACCACAGTCAGCCTAGAAGAATCAGAGAGTGGTGATTCAAACCTTCAATCCCAGCATGGGGAGTATCCTGGGAGTGGTGACCTACACTCTTAATCCCAACTGAGTCAAGGTCACTTCAGATTATAGAAGGAATTCCAGGCTCCTAAGCAGGCAGTGATAGGTCCACACCTTAATTTATGAAAGAGTACTTAAGACAGGATAGAGACACAGAGGGAAGCCATTCCAAGGGAAGCCATGGCTGAGAAATCTGGAAGACAGCTGGGTAAGATCTGACTGTGGTGTTTATTCCCTGTAGTATCTCCAAATTCTTCAGAGATCTATCCCTGAGTCTCATTCATTCGTGCAACAACTCTCTAATTCATTCACTGAACTAGGTCATTCACTGAAAATAGTGTTTTTAAGAATCTCATAGATTGGGTCTAGGAGTGGACTTCATAATTTCAAAACCCTGAGTGATTTCAAAGTTTTTCTGTCCACTTTATGTTTATACTTAAGGATCTAAGTTCTCACATACTTATATCACTTTCCATCCATCAATGCTTACATCTCAGAATCTTAGCCCTCTGAAACTATTATCTTCAATAATGTTCAGTAAGTTGCATTTGTCATGGTGTTTCATCACAATGGAAAAGTAACTAATATGCTTTGGGATTAATCTGTCTTTACTCCATGAATTCCAACATTAGGGACATAGGGGGTGCATGTAAGACCACTCTAAGATTGTTATACAAATAGGGAGGTCCAAACTCATGTCTTCATAGTTGTGTAGCAAGCATTCTTAATGGAGCCATTACTTCAGTCTCCATAGTATCTTCATATTACATGTTGATATATTTCAGCACCAAAGAGAGCTAACAATCTGTGGTATCAAAGAGAAGATGCTGTTTTTAGAGGCTTTATTATTCCTCATTTAAGTGGTCAGAGCAATTATTTGGCTAAGAGTGATTTCAGAACACGTCTAGAAACCTTTGTGAGGATATGTATCAAAAACATGCTTATAAGTGGGCTGGGGAAGAAGGATCTGGTTATAGAGCACCATAGTGGGTCTAGAAAGATGTAGAGATTAATTTGAGAAACAATGAGGTATTTAATTGTTAAGTGAGTAGAAACTGAAAGACTGAAAGGAAATGAGGAGTTAAGGGAACCCATAATGGAATCTGCAATTTTCCTGCCAACACTGCAGAGCACACTCACCTTTCTCTTGAATTAAATTCTCAAAATACCTTCTCACTGACTCTTCTCTCTTATGCCATGGCAAAAGTGACAGCCTGACATGGAATCTCTGGGATTTTTGAAGGGATAGATAAATAACTTCAAAAATATAAGTTTGGAATAGAAAAAACTAATTAATCAATTTCAACATCTAAATTTGATTTATCAGACAATTTGATAAGGCGCCTTTCAATACTAATAGACTAATTATTCACATTTTGTGCATGCCTGTGTTCTTGTGGATGTAGTGTGCCCATGTTTGCAGCCAACAACTAATGTGTAAAGATCAGAGAGAAAACTTATAGTCCAATGTCTCTGGTTTTAGCAGGTAGCTGGATATCAGGATTCAACTCTTCTTTCCAACTTTGTCTGGTTTTCTTAGCTTGTTAAGGGTACTTCAAGGAATTCTTTTACATGGAGCAGTCTCATCTAGTGAAATCCAGCCTCTACCATGCTAGACAGTTGAATCTGACTTGGAGTGTCTAATCTTCTTTCTTTTCTTTTCCAGTACTAGACTTACAGGCATGTACCAGAACACTTGGGTCTCTGTGGACTCTTTAGTAAATGGCATAAAGCATGCATAACCAATGCTCCATGGAAATTTCCCTGAAGCTACTTCTGTATGAGAATTAGAACTTACTGAAGAAAGATTGTGTGCACCCTCCTTAGGTCAAAAGGAAGAAAATGTATCTTCTGTGTCTCATGCAATAGTTCTAATGTTTAAACTAATGTAATGTAAGAAAGTTAATCTAATAGCCAGGGCTGTCTTCTCTATTCTTATAAACAATCGATAGAACTGTGATACATTCTAGAAAAGTGTAAGACCATGACTTGTTTCAAGGTTCAGGTTAAACTGTAACTGAGAGGTTAAAGAACAGTCACAGACCATTGGGTGTTTAACTGTGGTAAGAGGGATTGTGAAGAAACAGACCACACTAGCATCCTTGCCCTGGCTATTTCAGAGTCCACACTTTCATGTAATTATTTACAATAATCCATCAATTACAGCCAAGATTCTGACCTTTGTGTGTCCTATCTTCTTTTGACTCCACTGTTACTCTAGAGTTAGATCTAAGACTTTGCTCAGTCGTGGAATATGCTTGTCCCTCTTTTGCTTTCAAAAATGCAGCACAAGCATATTTAAATTCAAGAAGTTGCTATATTGTAGTGAGAGGCAATTGAGATTTTCTTTTTACATCTTCAGAAAATGCTATATTTACCTGCAATCAAAAAGTATGATTTTGTTGCTTTCATTTTATTATTGAGACAGATTTTGATGTACCCTCCCTGACCTAAAAATCACCATATTGCTCGAGATTCTTTGAACTCCTGGTCTTCCGGAATTACCCTCCCAAGTATTCCACAAAGATACATATATGAACAAACACCCCCACAATAATATTAAACACAAACAACAGCAACAAAAATAAAGATTTTAAAGACAACACTGTTATATTGCTTTTTTTATTTATTTATCTATTTATTTATTTATTTAATTTATTTTCAAGCACAGATTCTTTTGTATTCCAGGTTACCTTCTATCTGCTATATAGCTGAGCACGACCTTGAACTTCTGATCCTTCTGTTTCTACCTCCAGAGTTCTGGTATTAGAAAAGTGAATGATGATGTTACTATTTCTTCTTATATATGTATTTGTGTGCATTTGTTGGTGTGTGTGTGTATATGAGAGAGATATGATTATAAGTATGTAGGCGGAGCTTACCCACAAGGACACCAATACCAGATAGATATTTATTAGAATATAAACCAACACTCACGGTACAGGCAACAGAGTACAATAGCACCTGAACAGGGACCGAAGTCTGCAGACGGACGGATGACGTGAGCCTCCCTCCAGCAGCCAGGAACCAGGAAGAGAGCGTGTCGTATCCTGCAGACCCTTTTCAATGGGGCTTTTCCCCCGCCCCCTTCAGGTCAGGGGGCCTGGTGCTCTGTATAAATGTCCCTTGACCTTGTCAGCTGACACCTGAATCCCACAACATCTCCCCCCTTTGTCTAACTAAGAAGGTTCTAAACTAAGATTATGTATAGTAGGAATTATTATGAGGTAGTATCTAGGAGAGGTCAAAGTATAATTGCTAATCAAAGCCTAACTTATATAAGGTATATCTAATAGTTCTAGAATATTGGTAGATAGTAGGGTGTATAGATTATTTTAAAGGGTTAATCTGGGAAAGTGAGAATCTAACACCTGAGTGTTCTTATCTAAGGGATACTAGGGTGAAAACCTTAAACATCTATTCTTCAACCTCTTCAAGACCTGAGAAGGAAGGTGAATTTGTCTGAAAGACAGAAGTACATGGAAGCAGCTACTTCCAAAATTTGGGAGAGGACAGCAACACAGCTACCTGGACAATCACCTCTGGATTTGTGCACCGTTAGAGCATCTATCGGATTGGCTATAGGCCTATGGCATCTGACAGATCTTTTCACAAGCAGAACAATTTTGAAGGGACTGTCTTATCCTGTCTAGGCAGGTTTCGTCAGTCTCCATCTATCAACTTGTTCATCCAGCTTGACATCATGTGTGTACTGTCAGCAATCAAGGTAAGGACAGTTCCTTACTCAACCGGCCATTTTTTGCCAAAAGGACCAACTCCAATGGAGTATCCTAGATGCTCAACACCATCTCGTGAAGGGAGCAGTGACACCAGGAGTCGTCGTGTCTCTCGTGGCCAAATTTTAAATGTTAAATGCCATATTCTCTGGGTCTATGAAACAGTTGAAGATTCTTGTCCATCTATGATATTCTAAACTGTATCTGAAATGACTGGGATATGATACCTTAAATAGTGTTGACTGCAGATCTTATCGTCTTAAGGAATAAACCCTGTACTAAAAATTAGAATACCTATATAAGGGATGTACAATCTCTGAACAATGACCCTTAGTAGAACTATCGAGCATTAGCCAGGGGTATTTTACCAGGTAAAGTGTCCACAGCATTTTAGACATGTAAATACATATATATCATCTAAACAGAGGTATATAAAACATCTTGTGCATATATCATAACTAGTGCAATCATACATTATATCTAGTATAGTTAAATGAAGGTAGTAATTGCATAGTATACATGACAATGATGTGCAAATATTTTAAACAAAGGTAGGAGCATACATAAAATATAGCAATTTCAGATTCAGCTTTACATAATAGTTACAGATTCAGATTTATATCGAAGTACAAGTTGCTTTGGTTACATAAAACAATCTCAGATTAAACTTTGTACCAATGTACAAATTATCACAATTAAACATATAAAATGATTTTGCATTAGTATCAATATACAGATATCTATGACAGTGCAAATTGTCTTTAGCTTAGCCCATACATTCAGCTAAAATGAAGTATAGGTAGGTAGAACAGTCTACCTTTATCTATCCTATCTATTCCCCTTCTCTTCTACAAAAAAAAGATCTCTGATGCTATATTATAGTTTTGTCCTTTACCCAGTTTTACCCACAACCTTTGGAGCATAAGACTTATTGGGAAAGGGGGCGTAGTCGTTTATAAGGTTGCTTCCTGCTGACTTAAGGGCGATGGCATCTCTTTGGGATCCTGTAAAAGCTAAAACAATGGTTAGTTCTTAATGGACTGACCACATACATCTATAACCAATTTTAGGACAGTGGTTAACTCCATCTGGAAACTTAATTAGCAGTGTGATCTGAAGGATAATCATAAGGAGCTATCTTGCAGCTGTTTTTGAATAATCTATTTCTTGAAGGCAATTATTGGTTGGTGCGCACCAGGTTCTTGATTTTTCTATTTTTGTCTCTGCTGTCTGTCTATCTGTCTCTTATTCTCTCTCTCTCATACTCTCTCTTTTATTTTTGTTTTTCTAGCAGGAGTTGTTCCGGTGGAGGCCCCATCTCGGTTCCAGATTCTTTGTAGATAGCTGATAGGAGGAAATGTTATTTACAGTGGAAAACTTAAGCATACTTTAGGAGACTGGAAGCAGACAGAATGAGATGTTGGAGAGGTACAGAAACAGGGAGGAACAAGGTTTAAGATGAAGTCACAGTAATATTGGTCCCTAAATATTTTGGCTTCTGTCTCACACCAGGTGGCTTTTATGATGTGAGACAGAATTTTTCATATTCCTTTACCAATATGCTTGGGTTTAGAGAGGGAGAAAGCCACAAGTTCCCAATCCAAATCCAGCCTTATTAATAGTCAAATCAGGACCATTTTTTTTGAGATGTAGATGCAAGATGTAAAGCAGTAAAAATTGAGGAATTACCCAGTATTGCATGTGTGTATCAGTTGGTCTCGTAGTCCGTCTTGTACATCCCTTAATCCTCAGTCTGTCTTCTATTGCAGGTGAGTAATTATTCAATGTTTAGTCAATGCCGTAAAAATAGTTGTATCCATTTTCCTGTAAAGACAAAACTGAGAGACCCTGCCCCAGGTTTGTTAAGTGTGTTTTCCTTACCACGCATCCGTTTGTCATGTCAGGGATGAGCAGTTACTTTTCTTGTTCAGGAAGAGACTCCTTTTCGAAGCGGGCTTTTATTAGTTTTGTTGGTACCCATATCTTTTCTGTCCCTGTTGAAACAAGAGCAAAACCCCTACCCCATCGAAGCACATACCCTGGCTTCCATTCGGAAGTCAACACATCTTTGAAGTAAATGGGTTGATTTAACTCAGAAGATTTTTCTACTACCCAATGTCTCTCAGCAGCTGAAGTTCCCTTTTCATCAGCATTAAGAAAATTTAAAGTCAATAAGGCACTATGCAACCTCTCTCTGGGTTTTTTCATTTCTTTCTTTTGTTTATAAAGCATCTCTTTTAATGTGCGGTGAGATCTCTCCACGACTGCCTGTCCTGTAGGATTGTGTGGTGTCCCTGTAATATGCTTTATATCATAGTATGCAAAAATTATCTTCATTTTTCGGGAGACGTAAGCTGGAGCATTGTCAGTCTTAATCTGAGTGGGAATTCCCAATATGGCCATGGCTTCCAAAAGGTGAGTAAGTACAGCATCAGCATTTTCAGAACTCAGGGCAGTCGCCCATTGCATTCCAGAATAGGTGTCAATAGTATGATGTACATATTTCATCTTTCCGAATTCTGGAAAGTGAAACACATCCATTTGCCATATCTCATTTCCGTGTGTACCCTTAGGATTAGTTCCTGCAGGTAAAGATGGTTGGTTATAGAAAGAGCAAGTGTCACATTTTTTTACTATTTCCTTTGCTTCAATCCAAGTGATGGGAAAACTCTTCTTCAGCCCTTTGCTGTTAACATGATGCTTTTCATGAAATTCTGTGGCCTTTAGCACGCTCCCTATTAGCAACCGATCTATTTCCTCATTACCCTGCGCTAGAGGGCCTGGGAGGCCCGTGTGTGCCCTGATATGTGTTATGTACATAGGATGTATCCTACCTCTGATGATATCTTGTAGTTGTATGAATAGTAAGGTCAAATCTGTATCATCGTGAATGAAGTCAGCAGTTTCTATGTGAAACAACTCTTTCTGCGTATTGAGAGTCAGTAATTAAGTTAAGAGGTTCTGTGAAATCCAACAACACCATAATAATCGCATATAGTTCTGACTTTTGAACAGAGTTATAAGGACTCTGAGCCACTTTAGTTAGGTTTTCAGACTTGTAGCCAGCCTTCCCTAAATTGTTTGCATCTGTATAAAATATAGGGGCTCCAGAAATTGGTTCATCTTGTACTACACGAGGAAAGATCCAATTAGTTTCCTTTATAAATTGAATTCTCTTGTTTTGGGGATATTTATTATTAATTTCTCCTAAAAAGTCACTGCAAGCCTTTTGCCAAGGTTCACTGTCTGCCCATAATCGTTCAATTTCTTCATTAGTCAGAGGCACAACAATTTCTGCAGGGTCCTTTCCAGTCAATTGGCGGAGTCTCAATTTACCTTTAAAAATCAGATCAGCAATTTTTTCGATATATGTCTTCATCTTTTTGCTTGGCCTATGTGGCAGAAATATCCATTCTAATATGATGCTTTCTCTTTGCATTAAGATTCCTGTTGGAGATTGTCTTGAGGGTAAAATAACAAGTATGCATTCCAAGTCTGGATCCACACGATCCACATGTGTTTCTTGAAGTTTTCTTTCTACCAACTCTAATTCTTTCTCAGCCTCATCAGATAGTTTTCTTGGACTATTTAAATCCTTGTCACCTTCTAAAGTCTTGAATAAATTAACTAGTTCATAGTTCTTTATACCAATCATGGGCCGTATATGAGCAATATCACCTAGTAGCTTTTGAAAATCGTTAAGAGTCTTCAATTTATCTCTATTTAATTTTACCTTTTGTGGTCTAATTTTTTGTAAACCTATCTTATATCCTAAATAATTGATAGAATCTCCCCTCTGTACTTTTTCTGGAGCAATTTGCAGTCCCCAATTAGGCAATACTTTCTGTAGCTCTTCAAACAATGTTTCTAATGTCTGCGGGTTTGGGTCTGCCAACAAAATATCATCCGTATAATGGTAAATGATAGATTGTGGGAAGCGCTTGCGCAGTATTTCTAGTGGTTGTTGTACAAAATATTGGCATAAGGTGGGACTATTTAACATTCCTTGGGGCAGGACTCTCCATTGGTACCTCTTAGCTGGCCCTGAATTATTAAGAGTAGGCACTGTAAAAGCAAATTTCTCTTTGTCTTGTTCCTGTAAAGGTATGGTAAAAAAGCAATCTTTCAAGTCAATAACTGTAATAGGCCATCCTTTAGGTAGCAGAGAAGGCAGGGGAATACCAGATTGTAAGGAGCCCATAGGTTGAATCACCTTATTAATTGCTCTTAAATCTGTCACCATCCTCCATTTTCCAGATTTCTTCTTGACAACAAAAACAGGAGAATTCCACGGACTGGTTGATTCTTCAATATGCTGAGCCTGTAACTGCTCCTGTACCAACTGTTCCAATGCCTGAAGTTTTTCTTTTGTCAAAGGCCATTGTTGAACCCAAATAGGCTTTTCCGTTAACCATTTCAAAGGCAGTGCTGTGAGTGTCTTATTAAGAGGGCGATTCTTTTGTACAACTTGAATGGCTGGTGAATTTTTGTCATTTTTGGAAACATAGTTGAGCCTCCGGCTGACATCATAACCAGGAGGGATTTTAATCTGGGTATTCCATTGCATTAGGAGGTCACGACCCCACAGATTCACTGCTATATCAGCCATATATGGCTTTAACCGTCCTTTCTGACCTTCTGGTCCTATGCATTCAAGCCACCTCACACTCTGTTTCACCTGAGATATTGTTCCAATACCCAGAAATTGGATATCTACTGTCTGTAAAGGCCATCTCGGATGCCAGGACCGTGGGGTTATGATCGAAACATCAGCCCCCGTGTCGACTAAACCCTGGATATAAATATTGTCTATCAGTACACCCAATTTTGGTCTTTGTTCATTTATCGAAGTCTGCCAAAATATCCGTTTTGTAATTTTCTTTGGAGTTTCTGAATCTTCTTTTGAATTTATGTTATCATCTGATATCGTATGTTTTTCAAGATCAGGTATTGGGTGTTCTATTCGTCTTGAGGATGCTGGTCTTCTACTACGACCGGATATGATCTCACCATCCTCGAATTTGGAGTCTGATTTTGGGGGGCTTCCCAGGGGAAGCCCCGAAAGGCATTTCCCGATGGCAGAGGGTTGCCTTCTTTATCTCTGGTAGATCTACATTCATTGGTCCAATGCCGTCCCTTGCCACATCTTCTGCATAATCCAGAAGGCAATGGCCTTCTGTTCGAATTAAACCTAGATCGGGCATCGTTTCTAAAAGTACTTTGTGTACAGTTTCGTCTTACATGGCCTTGTCTACCACAGTTGAAACAAGTGATTCCTTGGTTCCTCTTCCTTACCTTATCAATGGCTTGGTCTACCCAATTGTCTTCATTACTATGGAGAGGTTCAGCATTGATTGTATATTGAATCCATTCTTCTAGAGGTGCGGCTCTGATTTTTAAAGGCAGAAGCATTCTTCTACATTCTGGATTAGCATGATCAAAGGCCAGAGAAAGTATTATTTGCTTTCTAGCTTCTGGATCTGATATTGCTCTATTTACAGCCGTGGTAAGCCTGTGTAGAAAGTCAGTATAAGGCTCTTTTAAACCTTGTTTGACCTTAGCATAATGCTCAACTTTTTGACCTGAGTCTAAAATCTTTTCCCATGCATTAAGTGCGGCCGTACGGCATAGCAATAAAGTATGTTCGTCATAAGTAGTCTGAGTCTTCACGTCAGCAAACATTCCTTCACCAAGGATTTGGTCCTGAGAAGCAAAGAAACCCCTAATTCTTCCTTGGTGTTCTAAGGTCCTGGCTTCTTCTCTAAACCAGCTTCTCCACTGCAAATTTTGACTTTGGTCCAAGACAGCAGCCGTTAGCTGCATCCAATCGAGGGGGAGGATTCGGTTTTTTGCAGACCATGAATTCAGGAGCTGCTTTACATAAGTAGAGTGAATACCATACATGGATATTGCCTCTTTAAAATCTTTGATGTCTTTCATATGTAGTGGCTCATAACTATACTCCACATATTCCGAGGAACCCCCTGGTGCCATCTTGGTCTGAATAGTAGCTGGGAACAATAGTGGTGGTGAAGGAGGTATCCCCGTGATGTTTACAACTTTATGTAAAGTATTTCCAGTACCATAACACCCCATTGGGGGTTGACCTGAACTGTTCTGAGCATAAGATGTATCATTGCCCTTTTGTAGTGTTGCAATATGGTCCTCACATTCTTTCATTTTGGATATAATGGGTTCCCATTCTTGGATATTGGACATTACGGATTCCCATTCCTGGAATTTGGACATTGCAGGTACAAATTCTTGTATTTCGGATACCATCTGTCTCAAAGTTTGACTTTCTTGATGAAGTGATTCTTCTAAAGACCTCGCCGAGTTAGCAATTTTGAGATCTACATCATTAACATAATTAATGATTTTCTCATCCACTTTATTAATGTGGTCAACAAGTTTCTTGTTCTCATCAGTTACATAGAGTTTATATTGTTCTAGTTCTAAAGACCTCGCCGAGTTAGCAACTTTCAGATCTACATCATTAACATAATTAATGATTTTCTCGTCCAGTTTATTAATGTGGTCAATAAGTTTCTTGTTTTCATCAGTTACGTAGAGTTTATATTGTTCTAGTACAGTGTTATCATTATGTGAAAGCTTGTTGTAACCAATTTGTAGCATATCCATCGTTTTCGACATAGCAGAGTTTGAAAGCTGTAATTCACATATCTTGGACAACAGCTGCTGATTTAAGGTCTGCATCTGCTTAACGTCATCTGACAGTGTAGCGTTTGATAATTCTATAATACCAAGTTTGGATGGTAATTGAAAGTTCAGATTCGTGACCTCAGTCATCACCCTTCTATTGTGGAACACAACATACAGAAACAGACCAAGAAATAGTAAAACTGGGGTACTGAATACCTCAAGATACTCATTTAAAAACTTGTCAACCATCGTGGAAAAATATATACCGAATTCCTCAAAAGAATAGTTGTCAGCCATTACCTCAATCCAGGTGCAATGACGCTGTGTGGTCAGAAGATGTCACAATAACGTTTAGTGCCCTGCTGTATGGCCGATGTAGAGACACTCAGCACGCTATTCACAGATCCTAGGTGTTAAAGGGTCTCAGCGGGCAGAATAGAATTCCTGGGAAAAGCAAGGTCTCACAAATCAAGACAGCCGCTTGAATCTGCAGTTTTTGGGTAGGCAGCAGGGTCCCGGCCGTGCGGTTCACGCGGCTGATTAAGGGGCGGGATTACCGATCGCCTGCGCAGCAAACGCAGACTGCCCGGATCAGCCGTTTAGCTAGGCAGCGAGCCGCGCGCTGGGGGAGGGGTGAAGTTACCGATCGCCTGCGCAGCAGACGCAGACAGCCCGGGTGCCCTGGATGAGAGGCCTCTGAAGCAGCCCCACCCGACCCGCCCGCCCGCGGATCCGCCGGGAAGTTGGGCGCCAGATGTAGGCGGAGCTTACCCACAAGGACACCAATACCAGATAGATATTTATTAGAATATAAACCAACACTCACGGTACAGGCAACAGAGTACAATAGCACCTGAACAGGGACCGAAGTCTGCAGACGGACGACGTGAGCCTCCCTCCAGCAGCCAGGAACCAGGAAGAGAGCGTGTCGTATCCCGCAGACCCTTTTCAATGGGGCTTTTCCCCCGCCCCCTTCAGGTCAGGGGGCCCGGTGCTCTGTATAAATGTCCCTTGACCTTGTCAGCTGACACCTGCATTCCACAACATAAGTATGTAGGTATATTAAAATTTGTCTCCATATATGGAGACCTGGCAATGACATAACTATTTTTCTCCTTTGCTATATTTATTCTTACTCTGAGACAAGGTCTTTCAGTAAACTGGAAGCTAAACATTGTGATTAGGCTGGCTGCATAGCCAGCTCTTTGGTTCCACCTGTATCATTTCTTTCTAATGTTTTAGTTACTGGCATCTGCCTGGCCTTTTACATTGGTGCTATGAATGTGAACTCAGTTTGTCATGCTTTTGAAGTAAGTACATATATCTTCTCAAACATTACTTTAACCCTACGATCTCACATTTGAGACATGGCCTCATGTTTCTCATGTCTCATATAACCTCCAACATGTTAAGTATTCTAGAATGTCCTTAAACAACCAATTCCCACCTTCCATCTTCTAGAATTACAGGTGTGTGCCACCATGTCCTGATTTTGTGGTCCTGGGGATTGAATGTAGGGCTTTTTACACTTGAGACAAAAACTGAACCAGCTGATCCACACCACTGGCCTACGAATGTCATTTCTGAGATATGGTCTAATTTGAATCTCAGGATGTCCTCAAATTTTATCTTCCTATCTCAAACTCCTGAGTGCTGAGATGACACAGGGTGTAAGTGTCCAGGCCAAGTAGTATGCTACCATCAGAGGTCAGAGGTCAGAAAACAACATGCAGAATTCCAGTCCTCTCCTTTCAAAATGTGGCTCCTAATAAACAAATTTAGGTTGTCTGCTTCAACAGCTAGTACCTTCACTCACTAAAAAGTCTCACTGGCCTTATTAGTGTGTGTGTGTGTGTGTGTGTGTGTGAGTGTGTGTGTGTGTGTGTGTGTGTTTATGTGTGTGTATGTGTGTGTGTATGTGTGTGTGTATGTGTGTGTGTTGTATGTTTATTTTATGGAGGAGGAATACACAACTGTTATGATATTAGCCATCCTTCACTATAATTTTTCATATGATTATTTTGAGACTTGTGTGCTCTCTCTGAGTCAAAATCTAGGCTGATAATCAGCAAGCTCTGGTGACCCTCTTTGATCTGCCTCTCACAACATTAGGATCAGAGGAGTTTATGTGGTTAAGCTTATCTCTTTCCCTTTTTAAGTAAACAAAAGTCTCTCATTGTAGCCTTTTTCTGTCCTGGATCTATGTAGATAGAACTGTCCTTGAACTTACAGAGATTCACCCACCTCTATCTTCTGAATGTTGATACTTTTTATAAATATTTATTATGTAAACATGAGTGTTCTATGTTCCTGCACACAAGATGAGAGATAAGATCCCATTACAGATATTTGTGAGCTACCATGTACATGCTGAGTATTGAACTTAGGACCTCTGGAAGATCAGCCAGTGCTCTTAAGTTCTTAGCTATCTCTCCAGCCCAAGTTTTGGAACTTAAGTCATGTACCACCATACCCAGCAAGTTGTACTTTTAACATGGGTTAGTTATGGATTTGAGCTCAGGTCTTCATGATTGTGAGTGTGACAAATATTCTTAATCACTAAACCACTATTCCATCCCATGCAACAGCATATTATTATAGTTAAGATTTAATAAATATTCGTGTGTATGTGTTATTGAGTGAGGGCACCCACAGAAGCCAAGAGGAAAGCGTTGGTTCAGTTGGACATAGAGATAAAGGTAGTTTTGTGCTCTCTGATATGAATGCTTAGAACTAAATTTGAGTTCTTTAAAAGAATAGTGAGAGCTCTTAACCCTTGAGAAGTCTTCCAACACCTGCACTCTCCACTTTTTAGAATATAGTTTTATTACATAAAATTATGTGTGTCTCTGTGTATGCTTATGGGTATTGTGCATATACAGATGCTTTGGGATGGCAGGGGTTTAAAATCCTCTGGAGCTGAAGTTATATGTGGATACTAAGTGTGGGATTACCTGGTCCTTTGGAAGAGCAGAGAACACTCTTAAGTGTTTAGCAATCTTCACACCTCTTTTTTCCAGTTCCGTTCCTTTTCTTTTTTTCTCTTTCTTTCCTTTCTTTCTCTTGCATTTCCTTTTCTCTCTTTCTACTTTTCCAGAACAGAGTTTTCTACATAGCCCTGGATGAACTAGAATTTAGTGCATAGATTAATATTACCTCAAATGCACAGAGAATCATTTGCCTCTGACTCCTGACTATAGGGATTAAAAACATGTGACAGTGTGCCTGGTTCCAGCCACTACTTTTAAAGATTTATTTTGTATGTTTGTGTGTGTGTGCGTGTGTGTGTGTGTGTGTGTGTGTGTGTGTGTGTGTTTGTGTGTGTGTGTGTGTATGCAATGCTCAAAGAGGTTAGAAAAGGGAGTCAAATGTGAGTTACCATGTGGAAGCAGGGAAGGAAACCCAGACCTCTGCCAGAGCAATCAGCGTTCTTAACTGGAGATCCATCACTACATACTCTTAACTGGAGATCCATTCTCTACTTACTATATGTGTCAGTTACAATGTAGTAGTTTCTTGGTCCCAGGTGGCCAAAGGCCCAGGCTCACAGACCCTGTAGCCCCAAACCTCTTAGCCGCCCACTGCTGTTCAGGCCCCAAAAATGACTCAGACACTAACTTCATGCTGTTTGGCCTATGGCTTAGGCACCTTGCTAGCTAGCTCTTTCATCTTAAAATCAACCCATTCATTTCTATTAATCTTTCCTGCCACATGGCCCGTGGCTTACCTGTGTTCCTTACATGTTTTCCTTTGGGCTTCTGGCTGCTTCTCTTTGACTCTGCCCTGCTCCTCCTACCTATTCTGATTCCCCCTCCTACTTTTACTATGGTGCCTGTCATGGGCCAAAACAGCTCCTTTATTTAAATATTGCTATTCACAGCATACAGAAAGGCCTTTCCACATCATGTGTCAATTAGAGCTGTATCTAAAAATCACAAAGAGTGATATAATGTGCATTTTGAAAGTATTGGCAATAATCCTTGGAATATACACATTATATAGTAATTATGTTCATAAATTTTATATAAAATAATAATTAGATATAAAATAGATATAACCAACAATTTATATTACTATGTGTAAATGGGATACTCAGAAGAATATATAACACATACACTCAGTATTAAAGGGTGACTTTGACAGTCATTTCAGAAAGGTGACACATGCTATGAGTTTGAAGCCAGCCTGGGCTACATAGTGGTTGCCTTTCATACTAAAGATGGAAAAAGGACATAGATTATATATTAAACTGCTGACTGAGGACCTAAGTTTGCCCCTCAGAACCCAGGTTTAAAAATGGGCATGGTGTCCTGTTTATAATCTCAATATTTGTGAAACAGAGAGACAGATCCCTGGGACTTGATGGCCAGTCATATACTGGCCTATGTGGCGATTTCAAGACCAGAAAAAAAAAATGATCTTAAAAATCAAGATGGTAACTGGTAATGTAGCTCACTATGTAGAGGCCCTAGTTTCTGATGATAATGCTCATATGTATAAAACTAGTACCTCACCAGTTGGTCAACCCGTTGTCTCTATATGGATCCTTGATGAAGAGAAATTCCCATATTCAAGTAACAGTGTTTATCCTTCCCTACCCTAATTTGGCTTTTAAGATGCCCTGATAAAAATCAGAAATACCAATTCAACTTTGGTTACAGTTTTGACTACTTTAATGTAAGTCCGGGCTACATGAGACTTTGTTACACAAAACCAAAGGCTATTGTGGCCTAATCTACAAATTGAATTCAAGGCTAGCCAGGGTTATACAGTGTCAACTTGAAGCTCATTGTAAAAACCAGGTTGGTCTTGAACTTCTTGAATTTCATGATTTTATTTTTCTCCACAGCTGAGTAGAATCCTTGTTTATTTATGTATATATGTGTATATGCCAGCCATAGTATATCGGATTGGTTTCAAATGAGTAGAAAAGTTACAGAGATTATACAAGTTGTTTAAGTAGTGTTTGTTGTTGAAAAACTTATAGCTTCTTACATGCACTATATGATTTCTTCTACCCTCATTATCTCCCTTTAATGCCTCTCCTTTCCCATATTTATGATTCCTTCTTTAATTCCTGTTGCCACATGTATATATAAACTACTAAGTCCATTTGGTTCTGTTTATATGTGAGTGTACCTGACTAAGTTCAACACTTGGTATTGAACAACCAACATTGGATTTCCCCAACTGAACCTGCTTATTCTCAGTGTTTTAGTCACCATTGAGCTGCTGTATTCCTTCATCTAGGGGCAAGACCATTTAGAATTTTCCCTGTCCCTATGTGTGTATTACCTGGATGCCGTGGATCCTGGTTCATTTGAATAAGTACACTATTGAGAGTTTATAGGTATATTACCCTGTCATGTTTAGGGGCTATATCTTATCAACAGAAATCCTGAGCCTCTATGGACTTTCTATCCCCTCTGTTGTGTTTTTTCGCGAAGCCTCGGGTTGAAGGGATTCATAACAAATGTATCATTCATTGGTGGTTGAGGATCTCAACCTAGTTTCTTATATTGTTCATGACACTTTAGGAAGTATTATTATCACAAATGGTATAAAACCTTTAACATACATGTTAATATATACACACATGCATGTATATATAGGTGATTTTAGATAAATATGAGATAATATGATTCCCTAAGTCCTTTATAACATTCTTAGAATTACCCAATTCTTCTTTTACTTAGTCACTTCTTATTACTCTTCATGAACTGGGTGGCAGTTAATGGCCCCCTTTATTTATTTTATTTCTCCCTTTGTAGGATCTACATGCTATTCCAGTATCTAAACCTTTTTCTACAACTGTTCCAATTTTATCTACTTAGTTTTACAGTTGCTCCAGACAATAAATGCATACCTACAGACTGACAGAAAGAAAACATAAATAAGAGAGACCATTTAAAATTTATATGTTTGAGTCTGAGTAATCTCACTCAGTACAATACCTTTCAATTCTATTTATTTAAGCGAAAATTTCATGATTTTATTTTTCTCCACAGCTGAGTAGAATCTTTTTGTATTTCTGTACCAAATTTTCATTAGTCATTTATTGGTTGGAGGACATTCAATTTGTTTCTATTTCTTAGGTATTGTGAGTAGAGAAGTAATAAATATGGCTAATGATGAAATTGTATAATAGTTCTTCAATCAAATGCCAAAAAGTACTATATAGCCATATGGTAAATTTTCCACACTATTTTACAGAAAGGCCACACCAATTTTCAGTCATAGTAGGTGTAGTAGGTGATTTCTGGCCCAGACTTTTAGGCCTAGCCTCAAGGTTTAGAACCCACAAACCCGCAGACCCACTGAACTGCAGACCCATAGTCCCACAGTCTCACAGAGACACACAGATGCTTTCAATAGTTTTAGCCTGATCAGCCTCAGGCCCAGGCATATAACTTGCTAGCTCTCTAGCCTTCATTTTCAGTGAAGATGGAATCTCAAAGTAGCTTTAAATTACATTTTTTTTCAATTTTAAAAAGGATGAGCAATTTTAAGATACTTTATCCGTTTTATTTCTTCTTTTGGGAACTTTTGAGTGAGAGATATTGCCCAGTTTTTAGTACAGCTCAGTTTTTAAACAAATTACCTTTCTACTGTCATTTTTGTACATTAAAAAGTCTTTTCATACACATTATATAATTTATTTAATTATAATTTTTACCATATACCAACATTCTTTTCAGATCTTACTATTCTTTCTACTAACTCAAATTTAGCTCTCTTTCTAAAGACAAATCACAGATAAAAATAGGAACATAAACTCAAATCAAAACAAATTAAATAAAAGCCCACTCTTCCCCAATAAATAAACGTGGAGTTTGTTTTGTGTTTCCAAATACACCTTGAAATGAAAGCTGCACTAGAATATGGTTAATACATCCAAGTGTCATTTCATTGGATAAAACAGACTTTTAAATTTCGAGATTCTTGGTTGGGAATGAAAATTTATGTCCACCTTCTTTTCTCTGTGCTGGAATTCTGTCTGTTTTGAACCTGTGTAAGTCTCATGAATGCTGTTGGTCTCTATAAATTTTTATGTAAAAAAGCAATCTTGTGTCTATAACTCTGTTCTTGTGTCTATATACTCTATACTCCATTCTCCTAACCAATGTAAAACATTTTGAGATTAACAGCTAATTTCCTGATCTAAGTAAATTCAATAATCTAACTTTTCAAAAAATCATATATCATATCCCCCTTTTGCTTCTTAGGAAGAGATTGATTATGACCATTAACCATTTACAATGAAAACAAACATTTATAATCAATATTTTGAGAATTCGGGTGTAGTTTTCTATTACTACTTCCTGCTGATAATGGGGCATTGAAAATCTCATGGATTCTGGAGACAGTATCATAGTCTGCATCCCTGTATCTGATATGGCCATCTCTTCCCATCAGAGATTTTTTCAGGGGGTCTTGGTTGATGAAACCATATTTGCCTGGAAGTAATCCACATGTTCTCATCTTCTGTGGAAACAAAAGCAGAACTCTTCCAAAGCAATAAATCCTTAGACACAAATTTCAAAATCAAAATACCTTTAAAATATATATTCTTGTTTAACTTAGCCGCCTTTGCAATCCATCTTCATTTTGCAGTTAGCTCATTGACAGTTAAAAAATTAAAAGAAAACACTATAACAGCCAAAATCCATATTTTGTGTCTATTTTCCATCTTTAAGTGGCTTATTATATTTTTATTACTCTATTCCTCTTCTTAAAGACTTCATCCTCTTTCTTTTCACTCTGAAGCCTATGTACCTTTTACACACATTGTAACCCATTTATAGGGTTTTTCATTTGAATCAGTTTTATTGTTAATCCTTAATCATCTTCCAACCATAAGATCTTCATAGTTTTTGCAGATAAAGCTGAATCAGTAAGTTCTCTTAAAGTGACCACATCTGTTTGTGGCCAGCAAACAGAGCAGACCCAAGAAAATGCTGCTACTAAGTATCTGTCTTTGTTTCCTTATTGGTCAAAATAAACAGAGGCCTTAAACCAATAACATGCTACTGAGTTCTGTGAGATTTCTGGAACTGGCTTGATTGAAGCTTATACTGCCTGCCGCCAGTCTGCAGGTGCCATTTTGAATGTGTCGCAGATGCTACGCTTTCTTTGCACAATGACCTGCTTCATACACACATTTTGGAATCTTCTTTGGCTCAGGCTCTGTGCTAAAACCCTTTTTAAAACTTTCTCAGGCTTTAAGTGCATATTCACCCACCCAGGGATGCCATCTGTTACAATGTGGTTTCTCGGCCCCAGGCTGCCTGAGGCCCAGACCCACAGACCTGCAGCCCCAGACCTCTTAGCCCCCTGCTGCTTCACAGGCCACAAGACTCAGACACTTATATTAACTTCATGCTGTTTGGCCTATGGCTCAGGCACATTGTTAGCTTGCTCTTACATCTTAACTCAACACATTTTCATTAATCTGTCTGCTATGTGGCCCATGGCTCACCTGTGTTTCTTACATGTTGCTCCTTTGGGCTTCCTGGCTGGTCTGTGTGAATCCACCCTGCTCCTCCTACCTATTCTGATCCCTCCTCCTACTTTTTCTATGGTGCCTGTCATGGGCCAAAATAGCTCCTTTATTTAAAGATTGCTATTCATAGCACACAGAAAGGCATTCCCACATCAGTCTTTCTATGCCTGCCTTAAATATCTTCTTCACCCAATTGTTTCACACCCACATGAAGATTAAAGGCATGGGCTACAACTATTTGGTAGTTAGCCTTGAACTCACAGAAACACAGAAAAATCTCTATCTCTGAAGTTATGGGATTAAAGACCTGGAACTACCACTGCCTACTGGAGCCTGGAACTCCCCCTGCAAACAAAGCTGGCCTCAAATTCAGATATGCTGGGATTAAAGGTGTAAGTCACTACTCTTGGTCTTTTCCCATGCTTGGATTGAAGGTGTGAGTTACCACTCTCTGATTCTCCTGAACTGAACATGGGTAGATATTTGCTCTGAAATTCAGACTGGTTTTTATTAAATATGTAACATTTCACCACACAGAGAGGATATGTTTACTATATGGAGTTAACAAAGTCTAGCATATTAAGTTACAACATGACCAAGCCCTTCTTCTCTGTATCAAGAGTAAAGCCTTCCTTTATAATAAATACACTTCCAAAAGCCAGTTCATGCTCTAGAAATAACCCTGTTCCCAATGCCAGGGGCCCTATACCTTGTCTAAGCCATACAATTGCCATCAACATTTAGATGCAGATTTACCCTTTGCCAGTCCAGTGTATCTGAGCTCCAAGTAGTCCAGTCAGATGTCTCTGTAGGTTTCCCATTATGGTCTTGCCCCCTTTACTCATATAATCTCTACTCCCTCTCATATATACAGTTACAAATCCCCATATATTCATAGCTATTCATATCAAATCCATAACTCTCTTATCATATAACCTTTAATATTGTTTTTACACATTCTCATACAGTTCCTGTATGTAGCAAAAATTCACACAGATTTATCTTTCTAATATTCACTCACACATATGTGATCTTACCTCATCTATTTATTCTTTTCTCACTCACTCTCTCATTCATTCTTTCACATATTTTTTTTCTATCTTTAGGCTTCTTCCCCATTTCTCATTCAGTACACATACATTAACACTCTGCATAGCTTCATCCCTAAATTGCTGCTGCTCCTGCATACTTTCATGATACAAACTTCTTCCTCCTTATCTCCTCCCCTCTATATTGCCTCAGAGCTGTTCTTATTTGGGAAGTATATCAGTGGCACTGGAAAAAATTACAGACAAAATACAACTAATGACCAAAAATCAGTGACTACACAGCTCTGCCTGATGGAGCTCTTCATCAGAGAATTATATATCTAGTGGTTAAATTTGTTAAACATTAGTTGTAACCTACTGTATATTCTCATCACCCATGGAATTTTAAGGTTTTATCTCTTTGTGGAATCTGGTAGCAAACCAAACTGTCTTTAGACATAATAGTATTTTGAGGGATGTAAAGACTATGACCTAAGTCTTATACAAGTAGAGAATGGAGATGGCAGATGACTCATTGTGAAGGGAACTTTGTGTTTGCTGCTCTTAAAGCCACATTCAGCCAATATCCTTAATGATCTGAAATGTTAAAGTATAACTGGGAATATAAATTATATATAATGACATGGACCCATTACCTAGACAGGTTACTCCAGGATTTGTTGGTCTCCATAGTCTCATGGGGGGCAGCAGTTGTAGGTCTTTGGCTGTCATACAGAATAATATAGGATTTTGGTTACCAAAACCAGGCCAGAGACTTTTTTCTGTAGAGGAAAACTTAGGGGAATGACCTCACTTTGGCCAGGTCACATAGGGTGATTGAACCAAAAGTTTACAGAGTTTGAGCAATATTCTGGCAATAAGTGAGTCATGGGACAGTTTCAGTATTTGATTACTTTTACCATAAACAAGGTGAAGTTGATATGCCTCTCTCAATTTTTTCTTTGTTATTATAAGGGTTTCTACTAGTGAGGGGCAGTTCTGCTATTATTGGAAACGTAAACCTTTTGTATGCCTTATTTGGCAAGACTCTGAAGAATATATCTGAATAAAATGAATATTTGTTTCACTTACATGTTTTAGGTTTAATTTTGAAAACTTATAGAGAGGGATATGCAAAGCTTACTTTTATAATTAGTTACTTTAGGGTTTAAAATGACTATAGGCATAATTTTGGCATTATTAAAAATTTTATATTATCACACACTGACAGCTAGATAGCCTGAAGCTTCCTGGTCCACAGCTGATTAAGAGCCAACTAAGACCTGCCTAAGAACAACCCCTGTGACAACTGGAGACACACAGCTGCATGGTCTACAGCCAAGGAAGAGCCAATGAAGAGCAGCCCCTGCAAATACTGGAGACACTCAGCCTCAGGACTCACAACTTACTAAGACCCAACCAAGAGTTGACTAGGAGTGAATCAAGGAAGCAATGGGCAGTCTCCAGTGCAAGAATACATATAACAATATAAAGAACAAGAAGAGACCACCAGAAGAAGAAGCTTGTGGTTTGAGAACATCAAGATCTGAGCATAACAAAAAAGAAGAAACAAAAGAAGCTATCTTAACAACTTTATGAAGATATTAGAAGCTTTAAAAGAGGATATAAAAAGATCCCTTAATGAAATAGAAGAAAATACAAACAAAATATCAGAAGAGAAGAACAAATCATTGAAAGAGAGTAAGGAAAATGAAGGGAAAAAGGTGAATCATTCTGTGAATTAAAAATTGAAATAGAACCAGTAAAGAAGGAACAAACTGAGAGAAAGCTGGAAATAAAAAGCTTGAAGAAATGAACTGGAACCACAGAGGCAAGCATGACCAACAGAATCAAGAGATGGAAGAGAGAGTCTCCAGAATGGAAGATTCAATAGTAGAAATAGATACGTCAGTGAATGAAAACACTAAAACCGAAAAAGAAATAACACAAAACATCCAGAAAATATGGGACACCATGAAAAGACCAAACATGATGATAACTGGAATTGAAGGAGAAGAATATCAACTCAAAGGCACAAAAAATATATTCAACAAAACCATAGAGGGAAACTTTTCCAATTTAAAGGAGATGCCTATAAAGATACAAGAAGCTTACAGAATGCCAAATAGACTAGACCCCAAAAAAGTCTGCTCACTACATGATAATCAGTCTACTAAACCTACAGAACAAAGAAAAAGTACTAAGAGCTGGAAAGGAAAATGTCCAAATTACCTATAAAAGTAGACCCATCAGAATAACAGTAGACTATTAAATGGAAAAAATTAAAGCAAGAAGGTCTTTGTCAGATGTTATACAAATGGCTGTCAACCCAGACTACTATGCCCAGAAAAACTAAAAATCACTGTAGATTTAGTAAACACAATATTTCATGACAAAATAGATTTAAACAATACCTATCCACAAATCTGGCCCTACAGAAAGCACTAAAAGGAAAATTCAAGATACACCCATGAAACCACAAATAATTGATAATCCCATAGAACAAAAGGGAAATACACAAAAGCTACCACCCAAATAACAGGAAATAACAATCATTTGTCATTAGTATCCCTTAATGTTAATGGATTCAATTCATCTATAAAAAGACATACCCTAACACAATAGATAGAAAAACAGAATTCATCCTTCTGCTGTATACAAGAGACACACCTCTACTTCAAAGTCAGACACAGGCTGAGAGTAAAGGTTTGGGAAAAGACTTTCCCATCAAATGGTCCTAAGAAACAAGCTGGTGTAGCCAACCTAATATCTAACAAAATAGACTTCAAACTAAAGTCAATCAAAAGAGAACACATCAGATATTACATCTCAGTAAACATCCAAGATGAAATCTCAATCCTGAATATTTATATCCCCAACACATGGGCACATACATATTAAAAGAAACATTACTAAGGCTTAAACCTTACACCAAACCCCACACACTAATAGTGGGAGATTTCAATACCCTACTGTTGCCCTTAGACACATCAACCAGACAGAAACTCAATAGAAAAATAAGGAGTCTAACATGTTATGACCCACATGGACTTAATAGATATATACAGAACCTTCCACCCAAACATGAAGGAATGTTCATATTTCTCAGCACCCCATGGAACTTTCTCTAAAACTGACCACATACTCAGTCATAAAGCAAATATCAATAGATACAAAAAAATCGGAATAACTCCCTGTATCATATCAGACCACCAAGGTCTCAACCTAGAGTTCAACAACAACAAAAATCACATATATCATAAAAGTTTATGGAAACAGAATATCTCTCAGTTGAATGATCTCTGGGTCAAGGAATAAATTAAGAAAGGAATCAAAGACTGTCTAGAATTTAATGAAAATGAATCCACAACATAACCAAACTTATGAAACACAATGCAAGCAATGTTAAGAGGAAAACTCACAACACTAGATGCGTATATGAAAAACCTAGAAAAAAAATCTCGTACAAGAGACATAAAAGCACAGCTGATGGTCTTAGAACAATTAGAAGCAAATACACCTAGAAGGAGTAGGTGGCAGGAAGTAATCCAATGTAGGGCTGAAATCAATACAGTAGAAACAAAGAGAACAAATGGAGAATCAAGAAGTTAAGAGGTGGTTCTTTGAGAAAATCAACAAGATAGATAGACCCTTATCAAAACCAACCAAAAAGCAGAGAAAGAGTATTCAAATTAGAGAATCAGAAGTAAAAGGGGGACATATAGCCACCCAAGAAATAGAGAGATTTTTTTGGATCATATTTAGAAAATCTCTACTAAACACATTAAGATGGAAAACCTAAAAGAAACTTACAGCTTTCTGGACAGGTACCATCTACCAAAATTAAGTCAAAACCAGATTAAATACTTAAATAGAGCTATATATTGTATACCTATATCAAGTAGGCTTTATCCCAGAGATTCAGGATGGTTCAACATATCAAAAAAGTGTGAATGTCATTCATCATAAACAAACTGTAGGGGAAAAACTCACATGATTATCTCATTAGATGCTGAAAAAGAATTTGATAAAATTCAACAGTACTTCATAATAAAAGTCAAAGAGACATCAAGAATACAAGAAAAATTACTAAAGTATAAAGGCCATATACAGCAATCTGACAGTCAACATCAAAATAAATGGAGAAACTCCCAAAGCAATCCCACTAAAATCAGGAGCAAGACAAGGCTGCCCTTACTCTCCTTATCTATTCAATATAGTTCTCAATGTTTTTGCTAAAGCAATAAGAGGCCAAAAGGAGATTAAGGGGATGCAAATTGGAAAGGAAGAAGTCAGACTATCTTTATTTGCATATGGTATGATCATATACATAACTCACTCCCAAAATTCTACCAGGGAACTCCTACAGCTGATAATTACCTTCCCCAATGTATCAGGGTACAAGATTAATTCAAAAATAGCAATAGCCCTATTACACAATAAGGATAAAATGGCTTAATAAGATATAAGGGAAAAATTACTCTTTATAAAAGTGGCAAATAGCATTTAATATCTTGGTATAACTCTAACCAAAGAAGTAGCAGACCTGTTTGACAAAAATTTTAGGCCACTGAAGAAAGAAATTGAAGGAGATATCAGAAAATGTAAAGATCTCCCATGCTCCTGGATAGGGAGAATCAATATAGTAAAAATGGTAATTTTACCAAAAGCCTTCTACAGATTTAATGAAATCCCCATCAAAATCCCAACACAATTTTTTAGAGACTTTGAAATAAAATGCTCAACTTCATATCAAATAACAAGAAATCTAGGATTGCCAAAATAATCCTGGTCAATAAAAGAACTTCAGGAGGAATCACCATCCCTGACTTCAAGCTATACTATAGAGCCATAATAATGAAAACAGCCTGGTACTGGCACAAAAACAGACTTGTGTATCAATCAAATCGAAATTAAAGACCCTTACATTACCTATGCACCTATGAACACCTGAATTTTCAAAAATATGCTAAAAATATTCATTAGAAAAAAGATAGTATCTTCAACAGATTGTGTTGGCATAATTGGACAGTAGTATGTAGAAGAATGCAAATAGATCCATACCTATCACCCTGCACAAAACTCAAATTCAAGTGCATCAAAGACCTCAAAATAAACCTAGCTACACTGAATTTGATAAAAAGGAATGTGGGAAATACCTCCCAATGCATTGGCATACATGACCACTTCCTAAATATAACACCAGTGGCATAGACATGACAAACAGCAATCAATAATTGGGACCTCATGAAGCTGAGGAGCTTTTGTAAGGCAAAGGACACAGTCAGTAAGACAAAGCAACAACCTACAGAATGGGGAAAGATCTTCACCAACCCTACAAAAGACAGAGGACTGATCTCTAAAATATACAGAGAACTCAAGAACCCCAAAACATAAATAACCCAATATTAAAAATGGGGTTAAGTGCTAAAAAATGAATTCTCAACAGAATTTAAATGACTGAAAGGCACTTAAAAATTGTTCAATAGTTTTAGCCACCAGAGAAATGCAAATCAAAACAACTTTGAGACTTACAACCTTACACTTGTCAGATTAACTAAATTCAAAAACAAAGATGACAGCCGATGCTAGAGAGAATACAGAACAAGGGGTATACTCCTATATTGTTGGTTGGAATGTAAACTTGTACAACCACTCTGGAATGCAATATGGCAGCTCCACAGAAAACTGGGAATCAATCTCCCCAAAGACTGAGCAATACCACTATTGGACATATACCCAAAGTATGCACATTCATGCACCAAAAGCATTACTTATTAGCTCGACTATGTTCATAGCATCATTATTCATAATAACAAGAACCTGGCAACAACCTAGATGCCTTTAACTGAAGGATGGATTAACAAACTGTAGTACATCTACACAATGGAGTACTACTCAGCAGGAAAAAAAATGACATCCTAAAATTTTCAGGCAAATGGATGGATTTTGAGAATATCTTCTTGAGTGAGGTATCACAAGCCCAGAAAGATAGTCACGGGATGTATTCACTCATAAGTGGACTTCAGTCAAAAGCAAATAATATCCAAACTGTGAAGCACAACTCCTGAACAGATTGAGATCAGAAGGAACTTAAGAGAGACATCGAGAGATTCCCCCTAGGAAGAGAAAATAGAGATGATCACCTTAGCAAATTGGGATAATAACAGGTTTTAACCAAGAAGAGGTAGTTGAGAATAGCAACAAAGTAGGAGGAAAAAGAGATGGATATCTTGATAAAGGGAACCAATGTGAGGTTGAAAAGAGGTTGGGTGCTTAGTAAACCTCCAAGAACTTACAGGATGTCTCTGACTAGGTCTGCAAGCAATAGTGGAGCAGGTGAGGGTGCCTAAACAGAACTTCCCCTATAATCAAATGAATAACCATCACAAAACCTGCATCAAACAATGAATAGAGGTGGGAGCAGAGATCCATGGCTGAGCACTGGGCCGAGCTCTTGGTCCAACTGAGAGCAGGAGAGAAGGGTGTGTATGAGCAAGGGGACGGGGATTACAAAGAGAAGTCCCTCAATGATGGCTAGCTGGAGCTTGCTAAGTCAAAAACAGCCACTGGGGAACCATCAGGAAAAGGAGCTAGGCCCTCCAAGGGTAGGCAACTGTCAGTTGGCATGGGCAGTATGTGGAGATTTCAGTGGTAGGATCACTGTGTTCCTGTTCATGGGCTAGCATCTTGGAGCTCATTCCCTGCAGAGGAAAACCTAACCCAGTCTTGATATTGGGATGAGGAAATCAGACTTTCCTAGAGATGATTTGTCAGGCTGAGCTAACCCACCTTGGGACTTCTTTCCCTTTTGGTAGAGGAGATGGAAGGATGGCAAGGTGAGGAGGCTGAAGGCTGACAGGGCAAGATTGGGAGGACAAAAAGAGGGGGAGCAGGGGGATACATGAATAAAAAATACATTGTTTATTAAAAAATAATAAAATGAACATACAAAACAGAATTTTAAAAGCTTGTACCAAACTAATAGCCTTTATAAGACCAAGATTTAATGTTCCATTTCTGTTATGATTAGTCTTTAAAATAAGTATTTTGAAATAAATTTCTTCTAGAAGTAAAATAAAACTTTTAATCATAGATTCAGTTGACAGAGTGACTGGAAACATTGCTAATACTTTTATAGTACATAGTGAACAAAATTGGGCCTATAAATAATCAAATTAGCCGCCCCCTGGGTAAAACTGAAAATATATTTACTTCAAATATCAAGTCTTCCAGCAAAAACAGATTAAAAGACAAAAAATATGTTTAAATGAAAATTGAAGTGTGCAGACATCTCTTACGATAAAGTGAAGTAGTTTCAGAAAGGAGATAAAAATTGTTCTGAGGAGGTAGAAAACTTAAGAGTCGTGGTAACAATAATTTTAATATGGACATCTCCAAATGTACTTAAGGACCTATCAGAGAGAAATGTCCCAAATCACAGAGAATTGCATACTTTCTACATGGTGGTTCCTAGTAGGGAGAAAAGAAGCTTCCTGGGATACAAGAATGGCTTTCACAGTAAAAGTAAATAAAGCAATGAGTGCCATAGTGACACCTATGTAGTAAGAGAGGAGATACAAGTACATAGAGTGAGAGAAAATAACAGCCTGAGAGATGAGCAAATCAAATAGTCACAAGTGTTAGGATTAAAGGAGTGCTAGGGAATCACCTTTTGAAATTTCCAATTTAATTTTAGGGGCCTGGCATATCACTGTAGACAATATCAGCAAGGCTATTTGGGACCACTTAGTTTTAGCCAAATGTCTATTTGGGACTATTTCCCAACAACCATGACTGTTTTGTAAGTTATTTTTTTCTCCCACCCACAATGTATTTCTCTGCTGGTGAGCACAGTCACAGAAAATCTCAACAGCCCCTTTTCACATTTTCAGTGGGGTCATTTGAAGTGATTTGCTGTCAGGCACTGCATGGGGTGCCAATAGAATTATGACACTTTGCTACCTCTTTCTTAGACCCTGAAAAAAAGCAACAAGTATATTCTTTCCATTGGAAATTAATGGCAAATTTTCAGAATAAACTATGAAAACTCCTTTAACTTGACTAGTAGGATCTTTTAAAATTCTGTTCTAATAATATTCTTAATAATACTTGTATAAAAAATCATAATACTTGTATAAAAATATTTTTTTAAAAAAATAATGCTGCTGTATTTCTATTTTAACAAGACACTAACTTCTCACAAGTTATTTGATTACCTGTACAACCCTAAACTGAAAGTTTTACTGGCAGGTCTTTATGTGGCCTTAGATGGAATCCTATCTCCATCAGAACCTTCCATAATGCCTTCATGTACCTTTTCATGATCAAAACTGCTGGTTTCCACCAAGGAGCTTGGATATAAGTATTCTCAAGTACTTTTTTTATAATTAAACATAGTTTTTTTTGCCAGTGTTACATAAGCAGCTTTATTATTAGCTTCTATTTTTAACTTTGAGAAATAAATCTTAAGAAGTTAATCAAGATCATTGTGAAAGTCCCGAAATACAGGGCTTCACCCTCTATGTAACTATATTGAAAATATAGAATTCTATATTTTTTCATACATATATGAATACTGAGTAAGACACATCATGCTCTTGCAGTACTTATGACAAGTGATAATTACTTGCAGTTGCAAAGTTGTTGGGGTTGGGTAGGTTTTCAAACCAGAAGTGAATGTGTTTATCCTAGTGAAGGGGGTTACTGTTTACTGTTGGCTCTATTTACATAACTTCCCATGAGTATAAAGTTCCAGAGATGTTGATATAAATGTTTTCTCAATAATTGTATAAAATTCCTTGTCTCAGAGGAATGGTAAGAACTAACATTAATTTCACTGTCTTATTTTCTCTCGTAAACACTTTTCAGTGACGGACAAAGTTTCTTGCCCCTAATTTCTGTTTAAAGAATTTTTTTTCTTATCTTCTTTGCAGGTGTTTCTGGAGATACTGAACATCTATTTCTTTCTTTGAATAAATTTTTTTTTGTTTAATATAGAATGTCACTTTTATGACTCTATGTCCAGAATTATACATTTCAGGTGGGTATAGTGCAATATAACTTTAAAGTAGTTACTAGGAAGTGAGAAGGAGAATCATCTCTGTGGGTTTGATGCCAGCCTTGTCTCCATATTGAGATCTAGTCTAAAAGAAACCAAAGAAATAATAGTTGAGTAAACAAACACAACCCAAAATAAAATGAAACAGAGGAACATACAAAATACAAAACCACAACAAAAGCCATATGTCACGTCAAGATTTCTGAAAATCCTGGGAAAGCTTTAATTAAAGTTTATATCCTCTCTGAGAAAAACACCAAAAGGGACTCAATAGGCAGTGTGCTTACTTAACAGGCTGGATTCTATATTCTGTCCTTGGCCCTGCAGAAAACAGGTAATGACATACACCTGGGATCTCAGTGCCAATTTATCTGTGTCTATGTAGCAAATTCACTGCCAGTTTAGAATACCTGTGACCCAACCACAAATCCAAAAAAAAAGAAAAAAGCAAAAGTAAAGGACTAGAGATGGCTCAGGGAATGAAGACCACTAACTGCTCTTCCAGAGCACAGGGGTTTGATTTCTACCACCCACGTATGGATTTATAACCACCCAAAGCTCCAGGGTCAGTGAATCTCACAGACTTTTCTGGCTTCCACAACAACCAGGTACACACATGGTGTGCAGACATACATGCAGGCAGAACCCCAATACAAACAACAACAGAAACAATTATAGTATCAAAGGGCGAGAAGTGGAAGAAGTCATGGGAACAGAGGGAGGGTAAACTTACTCAAGATATATCATATAAAAGGAATTCATTTTTAATCCAACGGTGAAGAAAAAGGTTTTTTATAAAGAGTATTTGTCACATCTTCTGAAGCAGAACAATTTGGAACAGGGTAAATGTTTTCCTGCCTTTTTCTCGCTGTGGCACCAGCTATATGTCCAGTATCTTCTTTACAGAAGAAGCAAGATAAAATGTACACTAGGACCCAAGTTTTCCAGATAGGAAGCCAAATAATTATTCACCATGAGTTGCTCAGTAGCAGTTAAAGACTGTGATATATGTATACTCAAGTCTGGCACTCCAATCCTAGCATTTGTGATACAGCAAGATGAGAAATACTTCAAGTCATACTCATTCATTCTGAGTTGGAGATGAGCCTGATTACAAGAAACCTCTGTGTAGTGGGATTATGCTGTTACACTGTAAATAATTGTCCCGCCTACTGGTTTAATAATAATGCTGATTGCAGGAAGGCAGACAGGAAGTGTGAGGGAGGCTACCAGATGAAACAAATTGGAAATAGAAAGAACAGGGCAGAGATGCCCCAGAGATACCAGAAAAGCCAGCAAATACAGAGGACAACTATGCTGCTCTGAGGAAACATACCCAGCTGCATGGCTGAGCAGAATAAGAAACATGGGTTAATTTAAGTGTAAAGAGTTAGCAAGTTATATGCCTAGGCCCTAGGTCAATCAGCAAGCAGAGTTTAAATAATATAAATGTCTGTGTATTTCTGTGTAACTGCAGGTCTATGGGTCTGAACCACATGTCAGATAGGCCAGAAACTTCATACACCTCTGTCCTGTATAACAATTCTGTGGCAATATTGTACCTTCTTACACAATAAATAAATACATGCAATATTTGTTTTATAAATATTTTCTCTTTGTTCCCACTCCAACCCAGTACTAAGTACAGAATGCTGGTCTTTCATAAGCAAAGCAAGTGCTCTCTTTTCTACTGACTGAGCCAAAACCCAGTGTATTTTTTAATTATGTGTTAGATTTTGTCTTGAAGTCTACTCTTCTATGAATTGCAATAGAAGTTTGCTGGCAATTGGTTTAGAAAATCTAGATCTTCTTGATACACTCAGAAGTCAGGTTCAGCTTGTCTTTCTACAGCCATATGTGACTAGACTCGTGAATCAAAACTAATGGGTCACAAAAGTAAGCTGAAGGTATTTCAGTCACACAGAAAAGGACACCAGTTGTCTGTGAAAAAGCAGTGTCACACCCTTGGCAGATACCAAGCCACCAAAAGGCCAGAGAACTCAATTATCCTAGAAAAATAAACCTGATGTATAGCTCTGTTGGAGGGAGAGAGAATACTTGCCTTGTAAAGAATATAAAAAGATTTGGGTAGTGGAGCACAAATCCCATTGGCCTTAATTAAAAACCCAGAACCAGATAATGGAGTAAAAGCTGAAAGACCAGAGAGACAAAATACACAGTCACTAGAGATACTTCTTAGCTATATGGAACCATGAGGCCAAAAAGCTGAGATTCTGTCTTCTCCAACCTTATATTTCTCTCTCTTCCTGGCAATATTACTTTGTCTCAGTCCTTGTTTTGATGAGATTAAATGACTGTGTGCCTACCAGGTACCTATATCAAAGACATGAGATACCAAATACTGAGATTAAAGGTGTGTGCCACCACTGTCTGAGATCTATGGCTAACTAATGGTTGGTTTAAGGAACAGGACCTACCAGCTTTATCCATGTGATTTAGGCTTTAGAGTTAAGAGCAGAAGAGAAAGGTTATAGAAGTTGCTTCCAGGCCTAAGGACAACTGCTGAGAGCAGGCAGGTGTCAATGATCTCCTTGATTGGAGACCCAGTAGAAGGGCCACTATACAAACTGTGAAGTTGCTGCCTAAATTTCCTTAGAGAATCTTAGCTGGTAGCGATGTAGATATGTCAGAATTGTTGGAAACTTATCAAGGAGAGCCACTAATAGAGAATAGAAACAGTTCAAGTGAAATAAGTCTGTTGCAACCAACAAACCTTAACAGAATTGGAGATGTGGAGAGCATTTTGGCATCTGACATGGAGCTGCAATGTTTACAGTTTGCCTGGTTGGTTTTTGGTCTTGCTTTGGTTCAGCATTTCCTCATAGTTTCCTTTTACATGGTTTTGAATGGTAATGTATATTCTGTTTCACCATATACTTAAACATGAAATCTTCTTTTTTGATTTTGAAATTACAGGAGATTACACTTAAGCAATTGGTAGGCATATCAAAATAGAATTTGGATTTTGAAAATTGCTGAGACTGTGATAGACAACAAAAACTTTTAAAGTTGGATGAATGTAGTTTTCACAGTATATAATATGTCTATCAGCATTCTGGTGGCCAGGTAGGAAAATCGGAAAATGTGGTTACTTAAAAAAAAATGGCTTCCAAATGTAATGCCATTATTAAGTGGTATGACCTTGTGGGTAGAAAAGTGTCTCTGTAGTGGTGGGCATTATGATCTATTTTACTCAAAATTCCCTTAATGTGACAGACAGTAGACTTTCTGTTGCCTTCAAGATGTAATACTTTTAGCTCCAGCACATTTGCCTGCACACTGCCATGCTCCCTTCCAAGATCAATTGGACTGCACCTCTGAAATAGTAGGGAAGCCACTCTAAACCACACATATTCTTTACAATAGTTACAATGGTCATGTTGTCTCTTCACAACAATAAGAACTTTAACTAGAAAACAACATTAAAAAGAAGAATGAGAGACTATAAATGTAATTGCCCATCATAATCTTATGGAGAGTCAGGTAAAGCTTTGTTGGAATAGTTATGGCCTTATTGAAAGAAGTGTGTCACTTTGGGAGTAGTCATTGAGATTCCCTATGTTCAGGATAGGACCCAGTGAATAAGAAGACTTCCTGTTAGCTGCAGGATATGGGACTTTTATTTACTCCAGCAATACATTTGCTTGCATACCACCATTTCTCATCAATTTTAATAATGGACTAGACCTCCTATTTATAAGCTGCCACTTTAATATTTTCTTATGATATAGGAATTTCCATGGTCATGGAGTCTTTTTACAGTGATAGACAACCCTAACTAAGACAGAAGTATTAGGAGAAATTACTAAACCAAAAGAAGTCTGAAACTTGAATGAGCAAACTCCAAATTTTATAGCTCCATAATTTATGTCAACAGGATTAGATAGCTTCACAACTCTGTTATTTTTTTCTGATTGCAGGACAACAATTTTTCCAGGACTTTTTTTCACTTTCTGTGTGCATCTCTCCTTGTCAGGTATCCTAGATTTATGTCATCTATAATATATTTAAGCTTGCAATTCAGCTCCCTCTCTTTACCTTCACAATCACATGCAATGCCCTTTCCTTGGATACACTCCTGATACTCACTCACTTGGATACTTCACTGCCACAAGACTGAATGAAGTAGGTTTCTTTAGAAGCCAATATATATAATTTTACAAAGTATTGGTAATATATACTTGATGACTCTAAATCCAGCATTGCATTGATGATATTTCCAAGTTTTTTTTTTTTTTTTTGACAGCTTCGGATAGAGTTTTGCCACATTTTTGTTTGTTATTATTCCTTAGTAAAATAAAATCCATCATAAGTTTTATGTTTACCTGCATGGTGCCTTGTACTGAGGATTCATTTTCCCTTATTCAATATAAAATTAATCCTCTTTTTTATTTCTTACAATATAAGCCATCAGAGCATCACATTTGACAAATGTCAGAAATTTTAAACATGTTGGGTTTGTGAGTCTTTGATCTTTACCTCCTTCCTAAGATATTTTAGGGTTACCTCTCCAGTGGAGTAATGTAAGATAAGGAGAGTAGAAGTCAAGGCTCAGTAAAAGACAATTCCTTCTGTTAAGGTGAATACAATTCTTGTTCTCTGAAAACCAAAAACATGGGCTTTCCTAGTGTTCTCTCTCTCTCTTTCTCTCTCTCTCTCTCTCTCTCTCTCTCTCTCTCTCTCTCTCTCTCTCTCTCTCTCTGGCATGATTTCTCTGTATAACCATGGCTCTTCTTTCCTGGACTCCCTCTAAAGTCTAGAATGGCGTTGAATTCTTTTTCTCTTCCCTCATCATGTTTTATTATTTAATTCATTCTACTGATGAAATATCTTTTTTATTTTTTTCAGTTCTAAGTTGTTAAACTACATTGATTATATGAATCCTCTCAGTGGATTCTGAATAGGTTGTTAGACTGAACTTCTACCCAGGCACCAGCAGGAATCAACACCCCCACCTTGGCAGATTTCCGGCCCTCAGGATATGATACCTTCTTAAAACACTTTCTACCCAGCCAGCTTCTGCATTCTATTTTTCTTCAACATAAACCTGCATAAGAGTGGTTACTAATAACAATATGAAAGAATTAGTATTAACCTGCCTTTAGGTCTGCTTCAGTGATGATAGTAGTTCATTATTTTAATGAACATTTTAATGAACAGTCTAAGGCAGATTCCTAGTACAGAAATAGAGCTAGCTATATTTTTAAAAACATATAAGAAAATAATCTCTAACCTCAAGGCTAAGATTACTTTTACTGAATCTCTTGAACTGGTCTTCAGTAGACCACAGCTCTCTCAGCAATGCCATCTTCCATTTTCTTATAAACAAAGCCCAATAAGCCAAATACACAGAGTAATCAACTACTTTCCTAGATGAAAGTCTTTCATGGTCCTCCAAAACATAGCTTTGTCAGGCCATTCACTGAAATAGATAACTTTTTTCATCTCTTTAACCCCACAAATATTTTTTTTCTTTTATTATTTTATTTAAAAATATTCATTTTTATCTATGTATCTCCCTGATTCCTCTCCCTTCCCTCCTTCCAATCCCTCCCAATCAGCCTTCAGCCTCACCCCTGCACATCAACCCATCCCCTCCCCCAAAAGGAGAAGAAATCCCAAGATGGGCCAGCTCAGTGAGGCACATCCACTCCAGGCATGTACAATCCACCCGTCCCAAAGGCAAGGCTGGGCTAGTTGTTCCTCTGCATGGAATGGGCTCCAAGGTACACAGGAACACAGTCTGATCCCACCTCTCGAGGCTTCACACACTGCCTATTTTCAGTTGCCTACCCTTGGAGGGCCCAGCTCCCTTTTGGTGCCAACTTCTCTTTAGTTATACTTTATTGATGTTACAAAATATAACCAATAAAAGATACTGTAAAAAGAATTTCATTGTGTTTATGCTGTGAGACGGTTCATATCCATGATAGCAAAGAGAAATAAATTCTGAGAGATCACCTTTTGATTCACAACTACAAGGCAAAAAGAAAATATACTGGGAATATCAAGGGTATTTTACAGTGCAGAGTTAACTTCCAGTGATACAACTCCCACAATTTGGCCTCACATTATAATTTCTCCCCAAAATTGTACTATTTAGGATTTAGTATTCAAATATAGCATATGGATATCATTATAATTGAATCCACAGTACTTACCATGTATAATGCTACAACAAATATAGAACTGCAAATGTGTATGGTGTTATGAATTAGAATATTTCTGGTGTTTCCCAAGAATGATATATGTAGGCGCCAGAGGTCCAGAGACCCACAGACCTGCCGCCCGAGACCGCTTAGCCACCCAGCCGCCCGGGTCCCCAGAAATGACTCAGACGCTTACATTAACTTCATGCTGTTTGGCCTATGGCTCAGGCACATTGCTAGCTAGCTCTTACATCTTAAATCAACCCATTTCTATTAATCTGTTGGCCACGTGGCCCGTGGCTCACCTGTTCCTCCATTCATGTTGCTCCTTGGGCGGCTTCAGCTCGATCTGCCTAACTCCGCCCTGCTTCTCCTACCTAAGCTCTGATTTCTCCTCCTACTTTTTCTATGGTGCCTGCCATGGCTCAAAACAGCTCCTTTATTTAAAGATTGAGATTCACAGCACACATAAACGCGTTCCCACATCAGATATATCTAGGATAAAGTCAAGTTCTGTTTACAGTATTTTGGGGAACATTCGTGATGTTTCCAAAATGGTTACTTTACCTTACATTCTAACTAAAATTATCCATGAGTTTATTCTCTTTCACATAATCTCAAGCATCTGTTGTTTACTGCCTTGAGGACAGCTCCTCTGATAAGGGTGAGATGTAATCTCAGCATAGTTTTAATTTGTATTTACCTCATAGCTAAGACTGTTGGGTATGTATGTTATGTATTGTCAGTTTTTTATTTCTTTTGAGATGTTTTGCTATTTGATGGCATGATCATTTGCTTTCTCAGTCTTTATCTTTTTAAGTTTTGACTTTCTGGTGGTTTAAATAGGAATGGCCTAACAGAGACATGTTTTTAGATGTTGTCTCACAGAGAGTAGCAATATTAGTAAGTGTGGCATTGTTGAAAGAAGTATGTCACACTGAGGGAAGGTTAGAGATCATATATGCTCAAGCTATACCCACTGTAAAAAATAGTTCTCTGACAGTTGCTGGCAGATCCAGATACATAACTTACAGCTTCTTCAAACCACATTGTCTGTCTGCATGGATTTTGTTTCTTGCCATAGTGATAATATACCAAACCTCTGAAATTGTAAGCCTGTTTCAATTAAAATTTTTATTTCATAAGTGGTAAGTGTTTTCATAGTCACGTTGTCTCTTCACATCAATACAGATACACTTATTTAGTGTATTACTAACATAAAAAAATGCTGTGGTCAAAATAACTTGAATAAGAAAAAGTTTATTTTATTTCACAACTTAGTTAATGCGTAAACTAATCCAGAGGTCATGTCAGAATTCTCATTAATAACATTCACTACAGAGCTTACTAAGTCTATTTTGCTTTATTGTACTTTCCTACTCTTTCTTAGAATTTGTGCATGATTATGCTTCCTTTAAATTAAGATTCATGTATAAATATGTCTCATACCTTCAGGGTACACAAGAAATGTGTCTTATTTATTTCCAAAAAATGACTTAACTACAAAGAAGTGAGGAAAGAAATATTTTTGTAAATGATTATTTCATGTTTCTGGATTTATCAATTTTATTTTTTATCATGCACGTTTTACTTTTCAAAATACAACTCAATGTTAGAAATTGAATTTTAAAAGGTCCAGAACCTTGGATAAATGACCAGATCATATTTTGAATGAGATTGGCTTAATCAACCTAGCAGTGAATAGTAGTATTTGAAAACTTCCATTTCCCTGAGAGATTTATATAAATGATGGGAATACAAAACCAGACCAGGTGCACTTTCACTGTTGTTTATGGGTTAAATTGACAATATTACAGGCCATACCATTTTAGTGCATTCCATCAGTTACAAGTCTTAGCCTCCCATTTTATGACATGTGTTTAACCACCAAGATCTTAGACATTCACAGCAAATATCAAGCTTTCTTCTTCTAGTGGCGTCTAAGTCTGCTATTTTAAATCATTTTGGATCACCAGCCCCTAGTGATGTAAAACCCACAAGGTGGTGTGCTCCTCCACAAAACCAACAAAAAAAAAATTAGAAAAAGGCCAATGATACAACTAGTGAATTATTGCTCCCCAATCCCCGTGGACAGGAACTTTCCATTAACACGCCAGATGATAGGACAACTCCATCTTCAAATTCTCCCCTATCCCTCAATTTATTCCATCATCTAGCAAATGCAGCAACTACCTGAGATCCACAGTTTGCCAGCACTTACTGGATCAAAAGTGACTTCATCAGATTCTTGAAAGACCCACAATTAATCAGCGTCTATTGGATCAAGAGCTGTCACAGTGAGGTTTCTTGGTCCCAGGCAGCCAGAAATCCAGACCCACAGACCTGCAGCCCCAGAGCCCTTAGCCAGCTGCAGCTGCTTAGGACCCAAAAATGATTCAGATGCTTATATTAACTTCATGCTGTTTGGGCTGTGGCTCTAGCTTGTTCTTTCATCTTAACTCAACCCAATTAAAAGCAAAACTCATTCAGAAGGAGTAGACAGAAGGACATATAAAACTCAGTGATTAAATCAATAAAATTGAAACAGAGAAAAATACAAAGAACCAGTGAATCAATGAGTTGGTTCTTAGAAAAAATCAAAAGGATAGACAAAACTTTATTCAAAATAACCAAAAAGCTTAGAGAAAACATCCAAATTAACAAAATCAAAAATGAAAAGTAGGGGAAAACAAGAGACACCAAGGCACTCCAGAGAATCTTTAGGTCATACTTTAAAAACTTGTACTCCACTGAAATACACCTCTTAAAGAAATGGAAAGGTTTATGAACAGGTACCACTTACCAAAACTAAATTAAGACCAGATAAATAGGGTAAATAGACCTATAAACCCCAAGGAAATAGCAGTAGTTCTTAAAATATCCAAAGCAAAAAACAAACAAACAAACAAACAATAAAAATAAAAACCTCATTAACAAATGGCTTCATTGCAAAATTCTACCAGATAGTTAAAGAACTAATACCAATACTCCTCTGTTACAATTAGGTTTCTTGGTCTCAGGCTGCTAGAGTCCCAGACCCACAGACCTGCCGCCCCAGACCCTTTAGCTGCCTGCTGCTGCTTAGGCCCCCAGAGATGGTTCAGACACTTATATTAACTTCATGCTGTTTGTCCTATGGCTCAGGCCTATGGCTCAGGCACATGACATCTTTATTCAACCCATTTCTACTAATCTGTCTGCCACATGGCCCGTGGCCCACCTGTGTTCTTTATATACTTTTTGGGGGGCTTCAGGCTCAGTCTGCCTGACTCTGCCCTGCTTCTCTTATCTATGCTCTAATTTTTCCTCTTACTTTTTTTATGGTGTCCCTCATGGGCCAAAACAGCTCTTTTAGTTAAAGATTGATATTCACAACATACAAAAAGACATCCTCACATCACTCCTCATACTGTTCTACACAATAGAAATGAAGGGACACTGCCCAATTCTTTGTATAAGGCTACAGTCACCCTGATATCCAAACCACAAAAAGATACAACAAAGAAAAAAAATTACAGACCTATTTCTCCCGTAAACATTGATGCAAAAACACTCAAATTCAGAGAAAGTAAATTCAAGAATATAACAAATAAAAAGCATTCACTATGATTAAATAGGCTTCATCCCAGAGAATTGGGAATGGTTCATCATACAAAAAGCTGTCAATGTCATTTATTTAACATATAAATAACCTGAAAGGGGAAAAATGATTATCTCATTAGATGCTAAAAAGACTGACAATACCTAATAGTCTTGAATAATAAAAGTCCTGGAGAAATAAGGAGAAACAAAGTACTTCAACATAATAAAGGCAATATACAGCAAACCAATAGCCATTCTAACCTAATGGATGGAAACTCAAAGAAATTCTACTAAAATCAAGAACAAGACAAAGCAGTCCACTCTCTCCATATCCATTTAATATACTTCTCAAACTATTAGCTAGAACAATATGTCAACAAAAGTAGATCAAGGAATAAAAATTGGAGAGGAAGAAGTCAAACAATCACTGTTTATAGATGATAAGATAATATACATAAGTGACCCCAAAATTTACCAGGAAACTCCTACATCTGATAGAAACCTTTAGCAATGTAACAGGATACAAGATTAACTTTAAAAAAATCAATAAGTTTCTATACACAAATGATAAAACAACTAAAAAAGAAATACAACTTAAGAAGGTATCAGAAAATAGATCTCTCATGCTCTTAGATAAGATCAACATAGTAAGAATGGCAATCTTGCCAAAAGCAATCTACAGATTCAATGCAATCCCCATCAAATCCCAGCACAATTCTTCACAGACCATGAAAGAATAATACTCAACTTCTTATGGAATAACAAAAAACCTAATGTTGCCAAAACAATCTTTAATAGAACTCTAGGAGGCATCAAGCTCTACTATAGAATTACAGTAATAAAAACAAACAGATTGGTATTGACATAAATACAGACTTGTGAATTAATGGTACTGAATCAAAGTCCTGTACATTAATTGACATAGCTATGAACAACTGCTTTTTGACAAAGTGGCCAAAAATATATAATGGAAAAAGATAGCATCTTCAACAAATGGTGGTATGTAGAAGAATTCAAGTTCATCAAGACCAAAAAAAACTCAATTCCAAGTAGAGCACAAGGTCCTCAACATAAACCCCTTTATGCCTAACCTCACAAATAAATAAAAACAAGCTTAAAAACTGGGGAATATCCTTTAACATCTGGCACAGGAGACCACATTCTAAATACAATAGTAGCAGAGACACTTAACAATAACTTCTGGGGGGGGGGGGCAGTCCCAAATAGGTTTATTTCTCTGAGCTTTAAAGACATGCTTAACTATTGGTGTGTGTGTAGGGGTGAGGATGAAGATTTCTACTGGGGTCTCAGAAATCAGACTCAGAGCAATTCCTCCTATTATATCTTTAGTGCCTTGACACAACAGCAGTGAAAGCATAGGTTTCTATACCCTATATCAGGCAGGTTCCCCAACAAGGCCATGCCAGCCATCAAGGAGGGGATGGTATTCTAGGTGCTAGATGACTGAGTAAACAATGAAGGGACCTTGCAGCTTTTTGTTCTGCTAAAGCACCTTACTGTAGGGGGATTCTGTTGTTCTATTGTAAATAATTGTCTGACTCACTGGCTTAATAAAAAGTGCTGATCGGCCAAAGGCTGACAGGAAGTATGGCTGGGGCTACCAGACTAAGAAACTCTGGGAACCAGAAGACAAAAGCAGAATGCCAGAGAGAAGCCTGAAGATGCAGAGGACAACTATGCTGCTCTGAGAAAAGGTACCAAGCCACATGACTGAACAGGATAAGAGTCATGGATTACATTAAGGGTAAAGAGTTAGCAAGTTATATGTCTGCACCTTAGGCCGATCAGCCTAAAATTATTGTAAGCATCTGTGTGTCTCTGTGGGTCTGTGGGTCTGCAGGTCCAAACCTTGAGGCTAGGCCTGAAAGTCCAGACCAGAAACCTCCTACTACACCTTACCTAGTTAAGAATTTGTAAAGCTTTAATTTGCATAAGAAGTACCTGACTGTTGAGGTCTTAATGCTTCAGAAGAGATGTTTTGATACCTGCAAGCTGGGAGTTGGTAAATATCTTTTTCCTTAAACCTTTGAGTTATGACCTTCTGTTAATAGGTTCAGGTACTACAAAGGAGTTAGAAAGCCCTTTGGGTAGTTAGCTCCAAATACCTCTCTTATCAGTAGGGGTGGTAAATTCACTTTCTCATTGTGTCTGCCCTTAGATTCCTGAGAAAAGTTTCAAATGGGTTAATTTCTCAAGCTCTGACTCCACCCAGATATTTACTAGCAAAGATAACTGCTGGGAAGGCAGATATTCAGTCTGCTCTGTGCAAAGAGCAACTACCTGAAGGAGATTTTGACTGTGTGACTGTTTTTACACAGTTGGGGGAAATATCCATACATTCTCAGTACATGGGGGAAGTTGTGCTCAACAACTAAACTGCTAAAGGTTCCCAAGTATTGAATTCCAAAGAAGTAACAAATGGGGGAAGCAGCATTCAAACACAGAAACCCTCTGTAGGAAGCAATTTAACCTATTCAAAGACCTCAAAAATCCTTGATATTTTCAAAATCTCATCTTCATTAAAGGCCTTGGCCTTTATGGGTCAGCCTTGCCAGAGCCAGCAGAGTTCCCACTTGATATTTCTGCAGGTCCCAGCAGACACTGAGTGCTACAATAAATAAAGAGGACTTTCTGAACCTGAGAGGATTCTGTAAAGCAAAGGGCATGGTCAATAAGACAAAATGACAGCCTAAGTATGGCAAAAAATTTTCACAAACCCTACATCAGACAGAGGACTGATCTCCAAAATGTGTAGCAAATTTAAGGAACTGGAACTCAAAAATAAACAAAGAACTCAATTAAAATGGGGTCCAGGGATAAATAGAGAATTCTCAGCAAAAGTATCCATCAGAGAAAAGCAAATCAAAACAACTCTAAAATATTGCATTGTACCTGTCTAAATGGCTAAGACCAAAAGTACAGATGACAGCCTATTCTGGAAGTAATGTGAAGCAAGGGGAACCCTCCCCCATTGCTTCTGGAAATATAAAGTTCTATAGCCACTTTGGAAATCAATATGGCAGTTCCTCAGAAAACTGGCAATCAATCTATCCAATGATTCAGTAAAACTACTATTGGGCATATACCCAAAGGATATACTTCTAACTCCAAGGACATTAGCTTAATTATGTTCATGGATGCATTATTTGTAATAGTTAGAACCTTGAAACAACCTATTTCCCATAAACTTAAGAATAAATTTTAAAAATTATGGTACTTTTACACAATGCAGTATTATTCAGCGGAAAAAAAATGACATCCTGAAGTTTTCAGGCAATTGTAGGGATCTGGAAAGTAACATCCTGAGTGAGGGAACACAGACTGAGAAAAACAGATGTGCTATATTCTCACTTATAAGAGGAATTTATATGTAAAGCAAAGGATAACCAGGCAGTTCCAGACTGCAGGGCTGGGCCCGGTCAGAAACTCCTATTACAAATGGCACCCAATGTGCCTGCAGCCACATTTCTGCTCCCAAAATGACTCAGATGCTTCTATTAATTACATTCTCCTTGGCCTATGGCTCAGGAATATTTCAGGTAGCTCTTGCATCTTAACTCATTTTCATTAATCTATTTTGCCATGTGGCCCATGGCTTATCTATTTCATTACTTCTTGCTTCATGAGAGGAGGGATCACATCCCCTTTGACTCCACCCTCCTTCCCCTATCTATGCTCTGATTTCCCCTCCAACTTCTAAGAAGCCTGCAATAAGCCAAGACAGTTCTTTTATTAATGAATGATATTCACAGCATACAGAAAGACATCCCATATCAGGGAACAGTGGTGGGTATAAAAAAATAAAATCATCAGTAAAAAAGATATTATAAGCATGAAGATTTCAACAGGGAAATAAATAAATAAATAAATAAATAAATAAATAAATAAATAAATAAATAAATAAATAAATAAATAAATAAGACTTAAGATAAGGCACCATAAATGAATCTCTCTTATGTTTGTTATAATAAATAGAAAGCATGAGTATCCTAAAACATCCAGTTAAAAGGCTGTGATTTGTAAAAACAGACACAAACATAAAATATATCCCCACTATAAAGCTGTGTCTTGGGACCAGAAATAGGGCATGAACGGATTCATGAAGGAAATTTGACCACTAGAGTATTCTATCAAAGGAACCTATATGATAAAAAGATACTTGTGATTTTCCTATGACCACACCAAACACTACCATTATTATTTAAATAGTCTATTATTAATAAACAATATTTTTAAAGAGACATTATAAATAAATATATGTACAAAAAAGTCTGAAAATATCATATTGTGAAAAAGGTCATTCATACCTCTTCTTTTTAAGTAATTTAAATAAGACCACAAAGATGTTTTTTTTTTTTAAATAAGATATTTGAATTGACATGTTTAATAATTCTAAAATGTTAATGACAAGAAACTGTAAACTGAAACATAACAACCACAATTTATATGATCATGAGAAAATGAGAGTAAGCAATTGTACAAAATTTGCAATATAAAAAAGAGACATTGTGTTTAGGGATAACTTTAAAGAAAGAGATAAACCAGAAATAGAGATGTTAATAGAGACAGGAAACATAATATTACTTGCTTGACTCTCTTGGTCCACTTGTATTCTATCCCTCTTCTCTCATGACATATTCAGCTGTCCATGTTCCGTATACTAGATTTTCTATGTCCAGTAGACTCTTCCATATTACCATGGCTGTATTATGCCTCATATCTACCATAAAGACCTTCCCTTCTATCATTTCTTGCTGAGGTAATGTTCTCATTTTATGTGTCACGTTCCTGAAATCCAGTAGAATAAGACACCTAAGAAGAGACTCATGCTCCTCTGACTGAAACAAGTTGTTTATTTGACTCTAAGGTACATATGGAAAATTTGTTTTTACTGGCTTTTGCTACTCACTATATTCAATTCCAAATTCTTGAGTCTGCCTCTTTAGCTGTTTTTTTCCTTTCACCTTTGCTAACCATTTTTATCTCGTTGCCTACCAAGTAAGTATCCGTTCTGTCTCTCTGCCTGCTAGGATCTTCTATGACCTTCTGGGCATCCATCACACATTCTTTTTCTCTTTGCTCACTGAATCCTAGTGACATTCCTGAGTTCCCATCATGTGGAAATCTCTCTGCTAAGACACAGACAACTCCTTCTATTTGAACCATCCATTTTCCCTAAAGCCTCTCCCAGTTTACCTCTGCAGATGGTAATTCTATTCTATTCTATTCTATTCTATTCTATTCTATTCTATTCTATTCTATTCTATTCTATTCTATTCTATTCTATTCTATTCTATTCTATTCTATTCTATTCTATTCTATCTATTCTATTCTATCTATTCTATTCTATTCTATTCTATTCTATTCTATTCTATTCTATTCTATTCTATTCTATTCTATTCTATTCTATTCTATTCTATTATCTTTCTCTCATATGCTAATTTACTACATTCACATCCCACTACCTGTACATCTGGAAGTTTCAAATTTATACCGAAGAAATCAGATTTTTCACTAAACTTCTTAACTTTACCTATTTTTCCAGTCTCCATTTGTCTTATCAGGTTTTTAATCATTTAAATACTACCAATTTCTCATAATTAAGACCAGCTATTCATAGACTTACTGAAAACTAAAATAAAGTGGATTCTTCAGATTGAATATCTAATTGGCCTGAGCTTCTGGCTTGAATCAGAATTTTCAGACTGATCTTAAGGTGTTTGCAGTTTGCTAGACCAAGGTGGTCCTTAACAATAGGAAAAGCAAGCAAAATAGGTGTGTCCCAGTGAGAACTTTTTTTTTTTTACTTCCAACATTTGATGAGCATTCAAACCTTTCCAGGTCCTGCAAACCACATCCTAATTTCACCTAAAAATTTATAGAATACACTTATCATTAAGGAAATGCCTGGGCTCAAAGAAACTATTGTTGATGTCTATTAGCATAACAAAGAGCATGCTGGCCTCCAAGCTCTCTCAGCATGTAATTGTTACAGAGTCCACACAGGTATCCATTAAACTGGCTGCTCTTAACATGTCTAACCCCGGTCCCTACCCTAAACTTATTCAGATCATGAACTTCTCTTATCCAGCTTCTGATTCCTTTAAAACCATGCCTGTTTGACCAGGCACTGTCTTGGCTTTCTTGGTCTTCTTGGCAATTCTCTCTCTTGGCCTCTTCTCTTTTCCTCTTATTCTTCCTTTTATGTCCTGGCTTATTATGCTGGCTACAGTCAGTCTACTAAGTTTTCATGTTTTTGACTCTTCAAAATGTCCCTAGTTATATTCTCCATCATATCTACCAGACAACCTTTTCAATAACCATAAAAAGACAATAATATTGCAATCTATCTTCCTTCAGCAATCCAGATATAAATATAAGCAGAGATATAGATATAATATATTACACATAAGCAAAGATGGACTATGTAAAAAGACAAAGTATTAACAGGACTGAAATGACAAGACTGGGTAATGGAAGAGTAATACTGTGTCAATAACAATAATGCAGGTAAATACCAAGATTTCCTAATTAAATCCATTATTGTATACAACCACTACAAATTACTAAAAAAGAAGAAAAACTGAAATACAAATATAAAATGCTAATCAGAAATGTAAGTTTATAAAGGTCTTCGATAATAATAGAATATCTGAATGAGATTTCAAGTTCTCTGTGAATACAATTTATTTATTTTTGCCCAAGCATCACTGATTAATTTTTTATAGATTTCTGTATTTTTTTTAATTTCAAATATTACAAGGATTATTTTTAAGCTGAAATTCCATGAGGCAAATTAGAGGTACCTGACACAAATTAAGAAGCCACTAATTAATGAAGTAGATATTTGATAACTCAATACTCTAAGATTGAGGGTTAGAGAGATAATTTGGGGATAAAGAGCACTGTTCTATCTTTGTAGAGGACCTGAGTATAATTCCTATGACATAAAGCAGGAAGTTTTGAACACAAGTAACTCCATGGAAACCTATGCACTCTTCTGGTCTCTAAAGGTTTTACACACAGAAATGTACATGAGCACACACACACACACAAACACACACACACACACACACACACACACAAACACACACACACACACACCACCCTTCTAACACTAATATTACTGCTACTATTTCTACTAATAATACACTTCTTTAAAAAATATTCCACAATATAATGACAGAACTTATTAAAGGCCAATTTATTAATGATCATATCCACTCAATCACATGTACAAGGACATATAAGATGTACAAGTTTTAAGAATTTATTCCCATGGAAACAGCTCTGGAGGAAAACCCATCATTTTCTCCTGGAATACTTTATCAAAGGCTTCAGCATCAGCTACTGTAAAGTGATTTTTCCAATCCCCAGTTGTGCCTATAAAATGTGAAGCAGACACATTGATGGGTTAATAATGATCTTGAATCTACTCTCATTCCGTCCTTCACATGCTCTTACTATCTGTTTCACACAGACCACACAGTTAATGAACTGGAATGGTATATCAGTGACTGTGAATAACACTTCTTATGCCTTCAAATAATATACAGAGATTTCTACAGGTGTGGAAACAATACCAGCCTCCTACCACACCAAAATAGGAATTACACACTCTAACAGCATCAATACTGATTCTATCTTTTATATCTTAAATTTTTCCTGCTCTCTACTACTCCTGCTTCTGTCACACCCCCTAACCCAAAGAGCTTCTCATCTCAGTTATCCAGACTCCAATTGTTTTTTTCTACATTTTGGTGTTTACTTATACAATTTTTGTAAAGTATATGAGCAACTTTTAAAATATCTTCTTTAATTAGTAATGTGTTTAGGTGCACATAAACGCATGTGCCTGCAGTAATTGGAGGCATGAGATCCCTAAAGCAAGAGATATATGTGAGCAACATATAAGTCATTGTAACACTTCCACCAGATACATGAGACCCCGCCACTGCCAGCTGAAAACATCCCAGAATTTCTGTTTACAGACACTATGGTATTGGTAATGAATTAGGTACTACATGATTTTTCAACCTGCATATCTTGGTTCTAATCATCACTCAATTCTAGTAGGTAGTTACTTTTAGCCTTAGAGAGATCTCAAATTGTGTAACTTCTCACATTGCATTCTTTTTCCTCACACTGGAAAGGCTTATATCATCAATACAGTGATTTCTTGTTTGCTTGCTTTTGCTGATTTATGCCACTGTAACCATCTCTTTTTCTCTTTCCTCATGTTGAATTCTGCAACACTATCCTTGCTGTGTTTTATTTTATAGCTGTAATACTTACAAGAATTTCCTTTTTGTAAAAAATTTTCAAATATGTATCTAAATCCGATTTAGTATTATCTTTTTATTGAAACAGATTTTGTTATTGTTTCCAACAGCACACCAGTCTGGATGCTGAGCTACCAGAATACTAGCAAATTTAATATGGTTGCCCACTAGAATGAATGAGTCCAGATGAGAGAAGCATAATTTTGCAGGTACACATAAAAATTTTAAGTGCACCTATGTTAAAAATCCTGTTCACCTTACAAGCATATATTATTCTTATTTGTTCTTTCTAAAAACCTATTCAAACTCTGGTGTGGCAGTGTCAGGATAACACTAATGCAAGGTGTCTTAACTCTTGTTAAAAGAGACTTTCTCTTAGTACTTGAGACTTCAGGTCTCACAAAATATTGTTCTCCAGACATTCCTCACTTTCATATCCCTATAGATTGCAGGCTTCTACGTAGGTCTGCTTTCCTCCTTGTCTCAGTTTAGCATCTTCTTAGAACACTAGTGAAAATAGTTAATGACTCAAGCACTCTATCTAGGAAAGATCCATTGTGAAGTAATAAGGGTTGAAACCTTAGAAGTTTCACAGAAGACATTTTCTCTCACTTGTCTCTTTTGTGACAATGTCCTTATAAAAGTATGTCAACTAAGCAGTGACTAAATGATGATATATAGCTTTCTAGTCTACGTTTTATGCACTATGTGAACACTGAATCATAATTAGCAAATTTGTTTCTGGAAAATTATTGCTTAAATTGAAGCTTACAACCAGATTAATTCTTCTGGCCAGATGATTAAATCTTCCAGGTATAAGTTAGCTTTTCAGAATAGTTCTTTAAAGGTAAGAAAATGTAGCTTTCCTGTGTCCTGAGAAAAGTAAGCAAAGAACAATAAAAATCAATCTACAGAATTTCTCCTAGTTAAGGCCAGTATAACATCACATTTTATGAATTATAATTTGGGGAATTAGATATCTAATAATATGTAATAAAGTTAATTTTATAAATAATCTTTTATTTTCTCATATATTTCATATTGTATAAAAGGGAACTGATCTAATGTAGAAATTGAGATCAATATTATCTTCAAAAATTTTATTCTTTTAACAGTATTTCCCAACATGTGCATCTCAGCATCCTCCATGGTGAACACACGAATCAGGGATGGAGTGCAATGAATTTTGACTCCCCTTTCAATGACCTGCTTTCCAGGCAGATTTATGACTTATAATAAATGTTAGTACAAGGAAAGTAATTTTTCATAATATAACTTATATTTAAATTCAAAGAAATGAATATCACATATCATCACTGTGATATATATTTTTCCTAAGGTATATAATATGAAAAATACTATGTTTTGAAAGAGACTACACTATAATCACATTGTGGTCTCACTCTGGAAAAATCTACCTGAAAACGAGGAAATGACAGTTGTTCACATGGATTTAATTGTGTCTTAAATTCTGTGGCATCTGCTCCAGTGTCTCTGTTATAACTTTTGCTTGTTTATTTCCATAAACTTTCTTTATTAAATAAGCCATTTCTTTGCTTTTGGTATTTTGGTAAAGCTATTTAAGTACACATATTCTTTTAGCTCTGCTAAATTCTTACCAAAAAGCTATAAATGAGCAACTTTTCTTATGTGAAATCATCATTTCTAGTTCAGAGAACACTGTCTTGACAGAGACTGAAGCACAGGAGTTGGAAGTTATCTGCCAACCTTAGCATGTTCTCCCAGAGGCCTCAGCCTTTAGTTTGAAAGTGACAATATTCTTGAGGTGACAAGTTTGTGTGCTGAAATATAAAGGGAAACTTCCTTTTGTGAGGACACTAGGTGTGCTTGATTAAATGCAATCCACTGACCACTTTATCTTATCTATTTGTATACTCCTATTGTCCTTACAAGTTTTATTACCTGATTCTTACACTGTAGGCTGAAAGCTAAGACATGTAAATACTTGGGAAAAAAAAAAAAACAACTCATGACACTCCATTCCCTGCATCTATACCCAAGTTCTTTATTCATTCCTGAAGACCTTACATCTGACTCATTTCATCTTTAATCTTAAGTCTGATCCTGCCTATTATTTATTTATTAGTTGTAGATTAGACTCCATGTGTTATTTATTCTGGCAGTCACTCCTCAGCTTCACAGCTATAAAACCACACCCATAATTTGCTTCCAGCACAGACCTGTGGCATAGATATAAAGAAGATGGATGATCCCATTCCAAAAACACAATTCAAAACAAAGATTTCAGCAATGAGCCTGAAACAATCCAAATTTAGCTAAGCAAAAACCATTAGATTTTAACATGAGGAATAATTTTCTTTGTGCTTTTGGAGTCTATACTTGACCTGTATTAAGTGAGCTGTCTTGACCTGTTCAAAATCCTTTCCAAAAGTTAATGAAAGTATATTTTTTTGATTCTATGCATTAAACATATTATTTAGAGCTGTGCACTATGATACAGGGAGCCTAACAAAGCCTAACAGAAATATATCTACTTTCTCATTTTTCATTGAAGTTATTGGTCATAGTCCTATAAAACCTCAAAATTATCTCTCACAAAAATCAATACCTTCAGAATTTTTGAAGCCCATGTTATCTCCATGGAAACATGCTGTAAGGTCTCTGAGAAAGTATGAATGATGTGCAATGACTATGACTATATCTCCAAAAGTTTCTAGGAGTCCCATTAAAACCAAAAGCTCTCCTCATTTTATGACATATTGGAGCTAAGGAGTTTCTTCACCTTTTCTCATGAGGACCAAACCATTAGTAACGATATCTTCTCCAACAAGACTAAAATTGGACATGTTGTTTTCTTTCATGACTTGGAAAGAGCTGTACTTGAGGACCATATCTATCTCATCTGGCTCCAGTTTTTTTCCTAGAAAGTCACAGATTTTTATTATGGTTCCCCTTGTATCCTAAAAAATAAAAGAAAAAAATGAGGTGGAGTTTGATTACAAATTGTTATTAGTAATAGTGAATCTCTTTCAAATGGAAGGACTATATAGTAATGGTGGATTATTATGGTAGGGAAATTTGTAGATTATAGAATATAATATAATCTAAAAAACTACTGATAAATCTCAAAATATTTACATTAGTATGAATTATATTTTATTTCTATAAATTTAAAGTTAATTTTCTTATACTGCCTTTATACTTCTAGTCTGTTTAAAGTATTCTGTTTATACATTTTAATTAAAAATATAATATATAACTAAAATACAAATTAAGTTAGTCATCAATAATATTCAAAGTTATAGTAATGTGAGAATTTCTAGATATATTTTAGATAAATCAGTAAATTTTAAAAATTCAAATACCTACAAATTATAATATTAAAAGGTCGTAATAACTTAGGTTTTTTAGGGTAGTGAGACATTTTTGTTCCTAACAACACCAGTCTACTTCATTGAAGATGATGAGAACTGAAGTAACTCCATATAGACTTTGTTTTCGTTATGACAAAAACTAGCAATGTAGGCATAGAAACTACTCTTGCCTCAATTTCTGACAGCCACTGTTCTAATTGAACCAGAAGGATTCAAGAAAAGGTGACTACTGAACATTACAAAGACAAGGTAGAACAATTATTCAGAATTTTCTGCTTCACAGAATAGTCTATCAGATATTTTTGGCTTGTAAGCCAAAGATGGCTTTCTCAATAATACAGAGGAACTTTGAGTGATTGTCCATAAGCCCTGATATCTCTGTCATTCAGTAACATTTCATCCTCCTGCAGTTTATTTTAGACTTAAAAAATAGTTATAATTATAGACTTTCTTAGTTGTATTGAAAAGTAAATCACATACAAAACTTTAGACTCATCAAGATAAGATAAATAATTATTTTTTTCTAATTTTGCCACATGTAAGTGGAATCGATGTTGCTGTAATTCTTATTTAATAACTGATTTTTTGATTATACCTTTACTATGTTAAATATAGAGCCTTACCTTTTCTTTAGACAAAAATGGGAAAATGCTGTGAAACATTTATGTACACTGTGTAAATTATGCTTTGATTGATTTAAAAAAGAAGCTGACTGACAAAAAGCCAGCCAACATAAGGTTAGGCAGCAAAGCTAAACTAATAAAAAAAAATTAGAGTGAGAGACCTGTGATTTGACTGCCCAAGATGCGAGACACATGACAATATAAAGATTAATAAAAACTGGTTAGTTCATATCTAAGGGATATTTAGTAATATGCCCAAAATACTGTAATTAATAGAAAATTTTGGGAATTGGTAGGTGGGGAAAAAATCCATATACAACAAGGTGTCAGCTTTTGTAACCAGAAACACAGAACACCCAATGGCCACATAGTCAAAACATGCAAAAGCCACACAATCTTGAACTAGATTTAGTTGTTCAGGTCCAGGATACACTAGTCAGTGGAAAAAGTACAGGACAAACTAGTCAGAGGAATGAAATCCTCTGCTGCACCAAAGGCCAAGCTATCCACCAGAAGGATAACTCCCAGTCTGCACAGAGACTACTAAATAGAACAGAGGCCATGATAGTGAACAGAAAAACCAAAGAATAAAAATAAATCTTAAACACAAAAGGGCCTGGACCTATGTGTTTCAGACTTAATGAGACCAAAGTTGTCAGCTCAAACTACTATATCCTGAAAAAGTTTCAGTTACTGCAGATGGGAAAATCATACTTCATGGAAAAAGTCAAATTTAAACAATATGTAATCATAATCAAGCCCTAAAGAAGGTATTAGAAGTAAAAACCAAACTAATAAAGGTAAAGACAGCCTCAAAATCCAAGACAATAGATAATCTCACATCAGAATAAAAAAAGAAGAGGAAGAGAAAACACACAAACTTAGACACACACATACTACCATCACACCAACAAGGTAACAGGAATTGAGAATCAGTGGTCATTAATGTCTCTCAATATCAATTAATTCAAGGCACCATAAAAAACACAGGCTAAAAAAGTTTCTATGAAAAGAGAATTCACTCTTCTTCTGTATATAAAAAAAATGTACCTCAACGTCAAGTATAGTCATTATCTCAGACTAATCAGAAAAATTACAATCAAATGGTTTTACAAAGCAAGGTGATACAGCCATCCAAATATCTAACAAATTAGACATCAAATAAAAATCAATGAAAAGAGAAGAGTATTCCATGCTCATTAAGGTAAAATATCCATGAAAATAATATTTCAGTTCTGAACATTTATTCCCCAAATCCAAAGGAACTCATATTTGTAAAAGAAGTATGATTTACTCTTAAATCACATAGTGAACTCCATATACTAATACTGGAAAAAGTCAACATCCCATTCTCACGGACAAGTCACTTATAAAGAAACTGAACAGAAAAATAATGGAACTAACATGCATTATAGTTCAAACTGACCTAACCTATATTTACAAAACATTTCACCCAAACACAAAAGGCTATACTTTTTTTCAGCCTTCATGGAACTAACTCCAAAACTTAGCATATATTTAGTCATAAAGCGAGTCTCAACAGACAAAAAAAAAACTGAAAGAACTTCATATATTTCATGATAGTATTGTGAAATACAGTTGAATTTTAAGAACAGAAGCAAGGGGAAAACATACAATTTCCTGAAAACTAAACAACTGCCAAATGAATTACCAATGAGTCATGAAATATATTAAAGACTTCCTAAAATTTGATCAGCAAAAATAAATGCATGCCCTATTCAAACTAATGAGACAAAATGAAATCTGTGTTAAGAGGAAAATTCATAAGGGAAACACCCTTTATAATAGCGACAAATAGTATTAAATATCTTGTTATAACTCTAACCAAAGAAGTAGCAGACCTGTTTGACAAAATGGAAAGATCTCCATGATACTGAATAGGCAGGATCAACATAGTAAAAGTGGCAATTTTACCTAAAGCAACATACAGATTCAATGCAATCCCCAACAAAATCCCCACACAACTTTTTAAAGATTGTAAAAAAAACAATACTCAACTCCATATGGAATAGCAGGAAACCCAGGATTGCCAAAACAATTCTGATCAATAAAAGAACTTCAGAAGGAATCACCATGCCTGATTTCAAGACACCAAAAAACAAAACAAAACAAAACAAAACAAAACAAAACAAAAAAACAAAACAAAAAAAGGCCTTCCAATCAATATGAGATGTGTCATATGAACCTAAAGACTGGAGCAGCATGCATAATGCTGAAATCTGCACAAATCCTATTTATATATTAGGGCTTCTAGTTTAGTGTTTCTATAGGCTTCCTGGATATACGTCTGACCCTGGATGTGGGTTTGCAATTCTTATATTATCCCATTTGCTGTTTTCCTTCTATTGAATGGTCTTGTCCAACACTGAGGTGATAATATTATTTTGTAATATTGTATTTTATATTTTTAAAAATGAATGAATGAGTGAATAAAAATAAAGTCACTAGGGTAAAATTTAACAACCAAACTCTCATTTTAACCTGCTGAGAAAGGAAAAACCAGTTTTTTCCCCTATGCAGAGACACTGTATTAATCAACCACTCCAGGCAAGTCTTCATGTCCACGAGTAATTGACCAATACATAGTAGACGCCACAGTTTCTTGGGCAGATGGGTGCTTTTACTTGGTTACAGCTTGGTGTTTTTCTCACTTGGTACTGTTTTTATTTGGAGGAGGTTGTTTTATTGGATTCTGTTTGTTTTCTGAGTAAAAATATAGGATGGACTAGGTAACAACTGAGAGAAGATGAGAAAGGAATTGTAAGAGGAAAAGAATATAACCAAAATATATTTAAATTAAAAAAATCATTTTTAATCATAAACATATAAGAAAAGTCAAAACAAAAGAAAGAAGTTACAACTCTCGGTAACCATATTCATCACCAGACTCTACTTACATAAGGTTAATGGTGGCTGTAAGACTGTTCATTTTCCCCCTGAACTAAGTTTATTGAACAATTCAAAAGATGAGCCTGTGCTGTCTCTGACAGACTGTATCCTCAGTACAGTTTTAATTTCTCAGAAGTAGTATTGATATCTTTATGTGTGATATGTAAGTGGTTGTTACATTTCACCTTTAACTTCCAAACTACTTAGATTTGAGTTTCTGATCAAATGTGAATTTTTTTTTGCATATGTGCTTTGTGTTATTACTCTAGAGGGAGTATTTATTAACTGAATGAAAATGAACAAATGCACATAAACTTGCTTTCTTTAAGATCTTTAGAAACAAACATTCGTATTACCAAAATTTAGTTCAAATGCATCAGACAACCAAGAATGGCCTAGAGCCTCTGAATCTCCCTCTTTCTTCTGGTGCTAGGTTTAGAGTCATGTTACAGCCCGCCATAACAGTTTTTATTTAATATTAAAAATAACTGATAAATGACACACACACAAATTAGTTAAACAGATTTATAACCTTCAGTTGGGGCATTTCAATTAAATGAAACCTGCAAAATCAGATAAGGTTATAGTTTATCAGAGTATTTGACATATGTCATTACTTAATGTTGAAACATTTTTGTCATTGCTGAGACTTTAGAGATATGCAGTGTCTCCTGGTATACCATTTATAACCCTCTGTAATGCAGAGCCTAACACTGACAGAGATAATATCAGATAATGATAGGTGATACAGAAATTGTGAGCAATGTCGTCTACTGCATGGGATGAGTTACCAATGGGTTGTGTGATTAGTATAAAATGACAGTTACCTTTTTCATGTTTTCATAGCTCAGTAACAGAAAGTTGTCACATTCTCTCATGGACAGCCAGGCACGGGTATGCTCAAACCATGATCCATAGGGCACTAGTGAAAGAAAGAGAAAAGTGTTGATTACAAAGGATAGAAGTGACGTCTGCCTAATGCTCTTCACTCTCCTGCACATGCCAGATACCTTAACAAAATTAAACTACTGTTTACAGTATTCAATGTGATATTTTGCCCATGGCCATGACAGAGGAGCAGCAGGTCATAATTAAATTTTAGCATGCTCCTTAACCAGGATGCAAAACTCTGATGTGTGAAACTCATACAAGCAAGGACTTGAGGTCTTGTTCCCAGAACATTGTTTGTTAATGCTGAACATGTTTGCCACTGTGATTTTTTTTTTTTGGTATCTGGCAAGGTGTAAGTGGATGTTAGGAGATCCCCACTTCCCTTATTGCAATGTGACTATTTCTTGGAAATGTTCTGTTGTACTTAAAATTTTTACCTGTGGATTATTATGAACATAATTTCTTCCTACCCTGGACTGTTTCAATAAAGCAATGATTTTATACACTAATAGTATTAGTTTAAACATAATTTTGAAGATTGGGGGTCTTTAATTAATATTGTATGTGGCTGTGATAGAGATTAGTGAGAAAATTAATAAAGGTAAAAGCATGACATGATGTTGCTCATAACTCCCATAAAACAGAGACTATTGAGTATATAAAACACTAATAACACAAGAAATTGTCAAACAGCTAATTTATCTTGAGGAGTTATAAATAGTATGGTTTAGATTAATGATTAAGAAAAACAATTGTTTTGGAAAAGCTAAAACAGGCAAAGTTTTTTTTTTAAATAAAATTAAGCTTATAAAACTTGAAGAAAACTGTGGAGAAAGTATTGCATGAATAAAGGAAACTCAGGGCCAGATCTCTGAGAAAGGCAGTTATCAAAGATGAAACATCACAGTTGGATCTCACCCACCTGTCTTCCAGCTTCCTCAGCCTGGCTCCTCCTTGCTTCTTCTGCCTGTTCTGTCTTTCTATGCCTGCCTTAAATACTTTCCTTGCTCAGTTAAGGTGTGGCACCACCACTGCCTGCCTGGAGCCAGGAACTCCTCTATAAACTAAAATGACCTTGAACTCAGATTGTATTAAGGACATAGGTCACCATTCCCGGGATATTCCCTGTGCTGGAATTAAAGGTGTGAGTTACCACTGTCTGATTCTCTTAAACTAACTATGGGTAGATCCCTCTGATATCTCCACTGTTTTTATTATATTTGAAACATATCTCCACAAGAAAGAGAAACCAAGAGTGGAGTAGAAGCCTTTACTAACATCACTGAGGGATTTATTCAAAAGACTGAAAATAGAACTTCATACCCACCACATATCAAGTCTTAGGTATATACTCAAACCAGTTAGGTATATATTGTTCTATACTTAGGTATATACAACTACACAGGTACTTGAATACCAATGCTTATTGCATCTCTATTCACATTAGCTACAAGTCAAGCTCAGCCTAGATGCCCATCAATTGAGTAAAAATAATGAAATTGTGATATGCATAAACAAAGAAATTGTATGCAGTTACATGGATTAAATTATGAAATTATATGTAAAACAGATAGAACTGGATAATATATTTAATGAGGCAACACTGGCACAGATAAACTAATATTGCAAGTTTTTCCACATATACAGATCCTAAAAGATTCTTAGTTTATATTGGTGTGCCTATTAAGAACAAAAATGTAGAAAAAAACACATTAGATAGAGAACAAGAAAAACAAACCTTAAGAAAATAGAACTGGAATGCATATAGTATCAGTTTAAAAGAGGGTAATATGAGATTTGAATGTGTTTTTGCAAAGATGGGGTGGAAAAGTGTGGAAAATAATTAAACAAAGCCAAAAATATATAAAAATGCATCAAGGAAACTCATTGTAAGTCCATTTAAAAATAAAGTTAAAGTCAAATCACTTTGCATGAGTAGACAAGACTGCTCACAAAAGTTTTAGATGATTATATGAAACTCCATTGGTAGTATTCATATACCTCCTTAGGAGCTGTTGCTTAGGAAAGGCATAAAGATCCAAATATAGGAAATTGTCATTGTTGTCAATTGCCCACAAAAATTAGTTAATAAGATCCTATTTCTAGAAACATCTTTATATTCTTTTTATCAAACATAATAGAAAGATGACAGTAATCTAAAATGTGCATTTCTGATGAAGATATTACGTAGGATGGTAGTGGGAGATTGTCATCAATAGTATTACTTAGCTCTGGACACAGTGATGTATACTTATATCAGTTTTGCAAGACATGCTCACTGATGCAATAATGGTAATTGTAGCATCAGAGTAACCAATAATTTTCTAATTGAGAAGCATTTACATCAACATGGTTGAATGTCTATGCTGGGGGGAGAGAGATAGGGATAGATCCTTGTGCTGAAGTTATCACTGTTGTGCTGCTATCCAAAAATAACACCTACATTTGTACTGGGAAAACTAGATACTTCAAATGTTGACAGCATGTCATGGATCAAGTTATGGCTGTGTCCTGATTAGCAGTGGTGTGTAAAAACAGGAAGACTTTACAATTAGATGTGAAATAATAAAGGTGCTTATATTAATAGATGAGTTAAGTATAGAGGGATAGGATGGAGCCAAGTGAGAATTATAGGATATCCCAAAGACTAGGGATTTAATCAAGATAGATACTATAAATGATATTGGGTACTTGAGCCCCAGTCAAAAATTTAAAAAAAAAACAACATTATATTAGGTGCTTATACCCTAGAACAAAAGATGTAGAAGGAGTAACTGATACTCTAGGTCTTCCCTAGCTATATATAGAATTTAACACCATAATTAAGCTATATATCACCCTTTCTTTAAATATGTACCTGAGCTTCTCTCAATTCTTATATTTAACAGGACACTCACCATATCCTTTGAGAAACCATTCAATATAGGTTCTCAGTGACTCCGGATTCTTAACAATGTTTTTATTACACCAAAAAAAATAAGCAGACACAAGAACATCTCTGGGATTTCTAATGACATAGATGACCTTAAATAGAAAAACATTTAAATGAAGGTCAATACAATCATACCTCAATTTTTAACTGGCACAATTTATATAAAATGACAATCAAATAGCAATGAGTTTCATAAAAACATTTGTTATTTATACTTGGATAATATATAAACAGAAGTAGAAAATACCTATAGTCAGAATCTTTTTATAATTTTATTTGATTTACAAAGATTAAACAGCAAAACTGACTGAGGTCACTAATACCGTAAATCAACAACAGCAACAAAAGCCAAGACTCATTCAACAGTTGTAAAAATAAATATCCACCAACATAAAATACTGTATTTCCACTGTAAAAGAACATCTAATATATGCAGAGTAATGAGTAAATCTGACAAATGAAAAACTAATTGCTTTCTGTAAATGTAACTAAAAATCTAAGGGTCAGAGGAATGATGTCACAATTTAATGCCAGTGTGTCACTGTACAATGGTGAACACACACAATAATAAGCAACTTAGAAATGTTGTGAGAGAAATAGACTGGCCTGGGAAAAAACATAACAATTGATTATGAAATACCAATTTCTTAGCCATGATAATATATATACATGTTTTATTTTGCAGACAGGTCAGGTTGTACTAAAGTATTTTGGAATATTTACATACATATACCTAAACAGATGTAACTAGAAACAACAAAAAGAGGTTATAAATTCATAATGGAAAATGGAGGAGTATAGGAGTAAGCCTATAGCGAGGGATAGAAAGAATAATGTATGGAATTATATTATAGTCTCAAAATATAAGAAATAAATGATTTTAATAAAAGTAATTGTATATATTGTACTAAATTATTTTTGTGAAATTATTCTAGAATTTATCTATTTAGGCTTTAATTTCCCTATCCAAGAATTTGTCACATCCAGGTAAGAAACATGCATATAGATAAGTGACCATTACTTCATTATAATATTTTCAAGACATTATTTTTAAAGTGTTTCTTTGTAGTTTAAGCAAAAAATATTTTAGGTCCTATGATGAGTCCTGAATAAGAAACTACCTTACTTACAGGGAACTATGATAGAACAGATGCTGAGTATCCATTCTGTAGATCCTATGATAGTGAGATTGGTGATTGCTGTGTCTAGTCATCTCAATAGACAGCTTGACATAGCACAACACAGAGAGGGCAGATAACACATTATAGTTGAAAACTCTCAAGTATTGTTGCCCCTTATGGGCAACCCTGCCTTAGGTGATTCACCCTATTAAGCATGCACTATTTGTATATTCAGGATTATTTCACTAAGATTGATGGAAATAGAAGAGTAATATTTACTGTATGCTAGAGTTTAAACTCTGCTTGACCTGTATGTGCATTTTCTGAAGGTTCTAGTGTGATACCAGGTTTTTCTCCTTTATCTGACTAGGATCACTGTGTGGTGGTCCACATCCTGATTCTCTGATGTAGTCTGAAGAAAGAACTCACCAGCATTACCTACTGCATGCTTTTCTACTCCAACCTACATTATCACAGTACATTTATTATAGACTTCTAGAGATTATCACAGTAAAACAAAGTTCAATGATCTTTTGGTCAAACATTTTTCAGCCACTAAACACTGACCTTGGCTTTGGATCTAAAAAGTGTCTTGGGGAAAAGGTGAAGGGGAAAATGTGAGCTGAAGAGGCGTGGTCCTTCCTGATTAATTAATTGTGAATATCCTTCTTGAGTTTCTACCCAGGGAGCACGATCCCAGGTGGGCACAGATTGGATCCATTTGGGATCACCCTTGGTCTGAATCAAACAAACAGTTTCAATTATCCAATTAGTTCCTGAAGAAGAAGAAAAATTGATTGTCATTTCAACAGTACTTATGAAAAAGCCTCAAGTAGAATATATAACCATACAATTTACAATGCAGTCATTTCCAATCAGATAAATATCCACAATATTTTTTCAATATCCACATGGTATAAGTACAAACAAGCTCATTCTCCTTGCTTCATCAGGCAATCTGAGACTCTATACTCAATACAATCTGCCTGCCCACTGAATATCTTTCCCGGTCTTGAGCAGTCAGCACTTCACATTCTAGTTCTGGGAATTTGCATATCCCAGGTATTTTTTCAGTGATGAATCATAAAATTTGCTCATGAGACTGTATTCTTTTATTTAATGCATGTCAATAAACTGCATCCATGCTGGAGTTCATGGAGGAGCAAAGGGCATGCATAAGTTCAATAAATTCTCTTGGGTCCATTTAATACACATTAGAGTTTGTCATTTTAAGCTCCTTTGTCAATTGATGTTTCTCTAGCTTCTTTCTTTGACCATTGTCTGAATTTTTTTCCTGCATTCCACTTTTTTGAATTTTTAATGTCATTTCTTTTTTATGTCAGCAACCTAAAGCTTGCTAAATGTTTAATGCTTCTGTCACCCACCAACACACATCTTCCAAATACCCATGATGTCTGTTTTTCATTCTTTGAGATTTGAAACTCTTTCCTTGATCCTACACAAGGTCCATGAAAGTTTTTCTAGCTAGTATTGTCCTCTCTACATATTCTAACATATATGCCTTTTTCTTTTGATGTTATTTCCTCTGTTTATTCTCATCAGCTTCTATCTTCTATCCTCTCTTTCACACAGAAACAAACAAATGCCAAAGTTTGCTTTAGGAAACAAAATCATTGTTTAGAGAATGAGATACAACATTATTTATGCCTTAGCTTTGCATCTAAATATACAGTTTACGTTAGATGTCATTCTCTGAGTAGAAATGCTCTCAAATACAGTTCTCAATGCCCATAAACCATTCCAATTACCAGCCAGATAATCAAAGCCTTAACCCTCCTCAGAGAGTTCAAAATCATTTTCACTTATGGTATTTACCTGATTTGGGATAAGTCAGTATGACTGTGTCTTCATCTCTGACCACAAACTTACTACGAGCGAGTTCAATTGTTTCTTTGTCATACCCTAGATTAGGGAAAGCTATTCCTTCAAACCAAATGTAATCTGACATGGCAAAGAGCTCTTTCTGAGTGCTGTTAGAATTCCAATCTTGGGCTCTTGCTCAGTTTACAGCAAAATCTGGGGGCAAAGTTCATAGTCTAGGAAAAGAAAACATTAACATTCCAAAATTTGTTTTTAAATGGGAAATATATATTGCAACAACCAGTCAAAGGTTGCTGTATTAAGCAATTTTAAACATATTCAGAGATCTCTTGGGAGATCATGAACCTGAGATCATGACCTCAAACCAGAAACTCAATAACAAGTACAGGGACATAGTGCTTAATTTAAAATATTTTCTAATACAGTTTAGCTTTCAGAATTATTTCAAATATGGAAAAAAAATACAGAGATTATAAAAAATGTTGTCTTATACAATCCTCTTTGTTTTTGAGAAACTCATAGTGCCTAAACTGCACCATATTTCTACCACCCTCCTTTTTCCCTCTACTGTCTTCCTGCCTTTCCAATATTAATGATTGCTTCTTTAATTTTTACTATTATCTGTATATTATTATATGTACATTTAACCTTATCAGTTCATTTAATTCTCTCTGTATGTGAATGCATTCTGTGTTGAGCACTAGGGATTTGACAACCAATATATGATTTCCCTCTCCTTGAGGCAATGTGTTCTCCTTCTTTTAGTATCCACTTCATCTAGAGAGAAGACTGTGTAAAATTTACTCTCTATTTATTTGGGTATGAGCTGGTACCATTATGTTGGTTCATTTGGGTAAATACTATGGAGAGTCCATAGGTATATTTCCCTGTTATGTGTAGGGCATATTTCCTATTGACAGGAACCTTGGGCCTCTGGGGGCTTTCTGTTCCCTCTTCTGTGTTTTTTCCAGGCCTTAGAGTGAACTTATTGCACATGTATTAGTTGGGGTTAAGCACCTTACTGTCAATAAGCACAATACTGTGCATTTTGGCCAGTTGTGGGACTTTGTCATAGTCTCCAAATATTGCAAAAAGAAGCTTCTTTGATGAGGTGTTAGAACTTTATTTACCTGTGTGTATAAAGAAAAATACTTAGAGAACAAATAGAATGTACAATGGTTTAGGAAACTGGCAGTAGCAAGTCTACATCTTTGATTTCTTTCTTTTCCAGGCCCAAGTAGTTGTTTATGTTTACAGAAACAGACATGGCTTTCCTATTTTTGAATGGGCCTTAAAAACAATTAAATAGAACTTGAGACTTTCAAGATGTAAGTTCCATTAGTGCATTATTTTGGTTGTCTTGGCAGTCCATTTATTTTTGAGGCTCACAGATATCACATCTGGATAGGCTGAGTGATTACTTTTCTCTTGGAAGCTTTTCACTTCACAAATGCCATGTCTCAGGGAAATGTTTCAGGTGAGTTGTATTTCAATTCATCCTATTTTGGTGACTGAAGTGCATTGTGGCTTCAGCAACAGAGATGTATCTTTATTTCTGTGGTCTAGTCAAGGGCAACAATGGCTGGTGTTGTTTGGATGTCTCTTGGACTATCATGGCTAACAACTTGAAAGGAAGTTTCTTATGCATGGTACTGAGGTTTCCTCATATAGCTCATGGAACTTGGTGAAATATTATCATTATAATTAACACAAAATGCATGTCAATAATACATATTATATGTGATCCTAAACAAATATGAGATAATGAGATCTTCTTATTTCTTTCCAAACACCCTCGTAGTATTTAACTGTCCCTTCTCCCTGTTACTCTGCAGAACCCTCTGTGATGCCTTATCAGTTAGTCCCTCCACTTATTTTGTCTCTACCTTTGCAGTACACATGTGCTATTCAGTATCTATAGTTGTGTCACAAATCGGTCCCATTTTACTTTCTTTGCTCTGAAGTTACTTGAGGTTATAAACTCACATCTCTACTCATTCAAAACCAGAAGCCCATATATGTACGTGTACCACACTTCCATTAGTCACTCATTGGTTGAAGGACATTTGTTTTCATTTGGTAGCTATTGAGAATATAGAAGTAATGACTAAGTAACGAGCAAGGCTAAGGGAGTATTTGTGGAGTAGGATATGATGTATTTTGACCAAATTACAAGGGGTAGTAATATCTGAGTGTGTGATAAATATTTCATGCTGATTTCCAGAGTTTGCAGTTATAGTAAGTGAATGAGGGTTTCATTCACCACACTGTCACCAGCAATTATTCTCCACCAGTAATTTTTTGTTTTTTTAATATAATAGTCATCCTATTTAAAATTTAAGATTGTACTTAACAAATTTAATTTCTTCTCTTGAAAAATTTTGATCAGTGATATTGTCCAGTTTTTAATATAGTGAGATTTTTAAATAAAATTTCTTCTTTTCCTGACACTTTTGTAAATTGTAAACTTTTCTAGGTGTTTTTATATATTTTTCATGTCATATATTTTGATCATAATTTGCAGCATACTCCTACACCATCCAGATCCTACACAGTTGACTTTATTCCCTCTCTCAATAAAAGCAAAAACATAAATATAAATACAAATAAACAAAAAATCCAACCAAATAAAAAAAGTTAACTCCCCAGAGGCACCAAATAAACATAGATTTGTGTGTGTGTGTGTGTGTGTGTGTGTGTGTGTGTGTGTGTGTGTGTGTGACTGTGTGTGTTTTGCCACCTACATCTGGGTATGAGGGCTGCCATGAAATATGCTTGTTAGTTCAAATGACACTCTATTGGAGAAAACTTACTTTATCTTTCCTAGAAATAATCATTTGCACACAGCTTCTAGGTTTGGAGTGAGACTTCATGTCCACCTCTCTTTCTCCATGATAAAATTTTGTCTAATCTAACGAGTATAACTGTTATGCTATTTTCTACATTAGATTCTAAACTCACTAGACCTCTTGTGTTTGGAATTCTGGAAGAATTCCAAATTTTTGAAGTCATCCAAAATGTTGGATCCTACAATCTACCTTTTTCTTGTTTTTTCTAGGTAAATGTGTTTTATGAGGATATTCTGTTTTGGAATGAGTGCTTTAAAATCATAGTCTGTACTCTGGCTGTAAGTAATCTCTGTTTTACTGACAATCAGCTATAAAAAATACCTTCTCTGATTACAGATGAGTGATGCATTAATGAATTATAGGAATATAAATAGCAATATGAAATCTGGACTAATTTTATTGCTGTGATAATTCAGTGCAATAATAGTTAGATTTTTACCATAAGTCCAGCCATATCTAGGATCAGATTTGACCTTCTTTTTCAATATTTAGTGTCAGTTGTGAGTTCCATCTGATAGACCTGGAATTGAATCTAATAAAAATGCTGTTGTTGTTTATTCTCATAATATTTGTGTCATTATTTATTGTACCAATATATCTCTTAGGTAGGTCACTGGCATAGGTCACAAGATTTATAGATGTGTGAGATTGATGATTGTTTTTTACTCCTGTACTATGCACAGTACATTCCAGTACTACTAATGGTAATCAGTGAAGGTAAAGCTTCCTCTTGGACACCATCTCAGTTTCTTCATGGTCAATGATATACACTAAGTCCTATCTTTAGAAATAGGGCCTTACCATCAGGTTGTAAAATGTAATCAATAATACTGACAATAATCTATAATCCTATTGGGGGACATGGAACCCTTTTGGCCAACAACTCAAAAGATGCAACTAATTACTGATACTAAACATTTTACATGATAGCATATGATTTCTGGTAGAATTGTCTCATCTAAAGGTAATAATACAATTTAAATACATTCAATTAAGAAACTTCTAATGTAGTAGGTGTCCGTATGGCTTTTCGAAAAATTTAAGTATCAATTTTAAAAAAACAGTAGTCATAAATATTATACATACCTATGTATATACATATATATGTATGTATGTATGTGTGTATGTGTGAGTATGTGTGTGCATGTATGCATGTGTGTCTTATGTGTTTATGTGTAATTGTAATTGTAGATAAAGTTTTGTTCTTGCCAATTTTTTTGATATTGCACAAGATTTAACATTGGGGGAATAATGAAATCTAAAATTACAAAATATATCCTGCAACAATAAATTGTCATTTTAATTTCCTTTCAAATAAGTTGTTATCAACTGATACTCAGTTTTGGTGGTTTGAAAAAGAATGAACCCCAAAAGGAGTGGCAATAAGAGAAGTTGTAGCTTTTGGAGTGGGACTGGCATTACTGGAGGAAGTGTGCCACTGTGGAGGTAGGCTTTAGAGTCTTACAGATGATCAAGCCACTTCCAGTTACTCAGACCATCTTCTGTTGCCATTGTATAAATATATAAAGATTCAGTTTAGTATTAAGTCTGCTCACAAGCTATTTTGCTTCCCACCAAGACAATAATGGACTAAACATCTGAAGTGCAAACTCAACACCAATTAAAGGTATTCTTTTATAAGAGTTGCTGAGACAGGTTGTCTCTCTTCATAGTATTAGAATCCCAAACTGAGGAACAAATTTTATCTGTGTTGGAAGAATAAATAAGAGTTAGACCTGTGTGAAGTCAAAATTCCATAGTAAATTTTATAAGAAATCTTATTTCTCATTTATAAGCAGAACATAAAAGGGAAGAGAAACTGAAGATTCAGAAAATTAAATGGTTTTTCCTGCCTTCAACAGGCACCAGGAATGCATGAAGTACACAAATATTCAGGTAAGGTAACACTCACCCATTAAAATAGGATGAATTTAAAATATTTTAAAGGAGTGAAAATAGAATTATGGCACAATTTCACTGTACAGAGAGTATTGCTGATTGGGGCTCATGTAAGTTCATGTTAGCCATCTTAGGTGCTTTCTTTGTTTTCTTAAATCTTTGCAGTAGATGTCACTTACTTTTTTTCAGGATTAGTCTCAGTATATTTTTAGCTATTGTGAATAGTATTTTTTTATTTTTCTTAAGATTTTCATTGTTATTATTTTAAAATTTTATTGATCTTGTGCCATGCTGTCTTATGGAAAGTAGTTATAAGGTTTAACTGCTTTCTGGAATAGGGTTTAGGATCCCTGACATGTAGAACCATATCATCTATGAAGAAGTATTATCTACGTTTCCTCTATATTTTTTCTTTTCATTAAGTGAAGATATTGAGTAGTGTGCAAAGTATAATCAATAAGATAAAATGAATGTACACATATGCACATACAAACACAGACTCATGCTTGTGTTCTTATACATAAATGCATGCATGTACTCATACTAACACATCAATAAATAAATTACTTCTTGATAAACTAGGGACTAAAGAAGATGCAATCCTGGAGCAGATAAATAAAGTACAGCAATTAAATTAGCCAGTTAAATAGTCCATTAAAGACCCCAGTACAGGAAAGTATAATAATAAAATATCTAGGTAGGAGCTCAGAACCTGCCCATCCAGAACACATAGCCCACAGCCAGGAATCACCAGCTCTGACAACAGTCAGCACCCTTCTTTAATATCATAGAAAAGAGTATAGATCCATTCCATCTGTGTAGACAGTGCATGTAACTTGCATGTCCTTTGAACATCAATTCCCACGATCAGGCACTGTAACAGAATCTTTCCATGGTACACCATTGAGTTAGCCACCGATTAAAAAAAAAAAAAAACCCTAAAACCTGTGTTATGGTGTTATGTCTCATCTCCAGATAGCTTATCTTCTCTGAATGGATGGATAAAGAGGAGCAGGTCTCTCTAGTCTTTCGGCACATTGCTGATATCTGTGCCCCACTTTATCATCACATGCATGTTTCTCTCTTTTCCTGGATGAATTGATGACCTTTTAAAAGTGTTCATTCTAGCTCTTGCCCACCAGGAACAGTCAGATATTTCCCCAGGGTCCAGTGGGCTGAAGGTGGGAGTACACTTAGTTCAAGCAATCTTTTGTTTAATTTCCTGTGTTGTAAACATATACCCTGAAAATAAAAAACCTAAAGAGGTGAAGGTTTGGCTCGTAGCTCCATGATACAGCATATCATTGTAGTTAAGTGAAGGCACAGTAGCTTCAAGTAGGTAGTCAAATCACAAAAAAAAAAATACAAGCCTGTGTGGAAAATTTAGTAGAGCCGTTGTACATGACATAAACTCTTGAGTGATGTAATTCCTAGATTTTGAGATAATCTTTTGCAAATAAGCAGGGCTTATTTTCTAAACATTATGGGGTAGAGTTTTTTCTGTAAGATCTTCAGAATCTTTCCATAAATTTACTCATTGAATATTCATAGCAAACAAGAAAGTCATCTAATAGCTGAGAAAGGGTAAGGGGTTCTTCAGACAACTATTCAGTAAGATAAAGGGACTGTTATGTGGAAGTTGACTTACAACAAAAAATACTTTTTGTATAACAATCAATAAAACCACATCTGCAAAGCTACTTGTGGCTTAATCTTCTGGGATTGTTTCCCCTTATCTTTCATTTTTTAAAAATAATAATTTATTTTATTTCTTAAAAAAATTCCATGTATTCTCCAGCTCTCCCAGCCTTCCCACCTCCCAATTCCTCCCAGTCTGCCTTCAGCCTCTCCCCATCCCATATTCTAAGCCCCTCTCCTCAAAAAGCAAGAAATTGCAAGATGGGTCAGCACAGCAAGGCACATTCACTATAGGCAGGTCTGATTTCCTCTTCCCAATATCAAGACTGGGTTAGGCACACTTCTGAAAAGAATGGGAACCAGTGTGCCAGCCCATTCACTATCCCACCCCTCAATGCTCTATATACTGTCCATGCCAATCGACAGTTGCCTAACCTTGGAGGGCCTAGCTCCTTTCCCCCTGATTCCCCTTTGGCCTTTCATAATTCAGTGAGCTCCTCAGAAATCCAGCCAGCCTTCTCTGTGGGACCCCTCCTTATAATCCCTATCCCCTTGCTCATATAGGCTCTTCTTCCCTGCTCTCCAGCTAGAACAGGAGCTCAGCCTAGTACTTAGCCATGGATCTCTGCTTCCACCTCTATTCATTTTTGGATGTATATTCTGTGATGACACTTAGGGTAGTTATTCATTTGATTATAGGAGAAGTCCTGATTAGGCACCCCCTGCACTATTGGTTGGAGACCTAGCCAGAGACATCCTCTAAGTTCTTGGAGGTTTCTCAAGCACCCGGTCTCTTTCCAACCCCACATTGGCTTCCTCTATCAAGGTATCCATCTCATTTTTTTCTCCTTCTTTGTTGCTCTTTTCACTCAACCATCTCTTTCTCTCATGATTTGTTTCCAGCTCTTCTTGGTTGCAACCTGTTATGATCCCAGCTTGCTAGGAAGATCATGTGAAGATTTAATAAAAGCTCCAAAAGTCTGGAGATATCAAGGGGTATCTACCCAGTCTATGGGATATAATAAAAGCTCCAAAAGTTTCAGAGATCTAACCACAGTCAGAGAGTGGTGATTCATACCTTTAATTCCAGCACAGGGAGTATCCTGGAAGTGGTGACCTACACCCTTAATCCCAACTGAGTTTGAGGTCATCTTAGATTACAGAAGGAATTCCAAGATCCCAGGTAGGCAGTGGTGGGACCATGCCTTAATTTACCAAGGGAGTATTTAAGGCTTAAGGCAGGCATAGAAAGGAGAGAAAAGGAAGCAAAGAGAAGCCATGTTGAGGAAGCTGGAAGACAGCTGGGTAAAATATGACTGTGGTGTTTACTCTCCCTAATAACTCCTTCTCAGAGATCTATCCCTGAGTCTCATTTATTCATACAACAATTGGCATCTAACTCTGGGGAATAAATTCCTCTCCTCCCTACCCAAAAAAACCAGACATGCTGGCCAGAAAAACATGTGGCTGAAGGAGCAATTACTAGGCTTTCTGTTGGCTAGGCTTTCTGTTCCAGATTAGCCTCCAGCCTTAGGCAGAATGGCCATATGTGTTTCTGTTTCACTCTCATCTGGATAAGTCTTTCAGACAGTGTCCTCTTTCTCCTGGTAGGTTGTTTCGTTTTCCTTTTTGTACCCCTCCTTGGGTTGCCATCACACTAGGTAACTGCCCCACTTAACAATTCAATCGTCAACAGACAACAATCGGTAAGTAAATCATTTTTTTTTTGAAGAGGGAATTTGTTTAAAGCAATGGAGGGTGCTTGGTCATACTGTAACCTCACACTAGATGATTTAATATTAAAACCAGTGAAGGAAAACATAAATAAGGTAGATGGGGTTTGATGTGAGGTTTAAGCTTTAGTAGTGTTTCTTTTTTATATATAGGTGATCATAATGTTTATCATACTCTTTACTATGAATATTTTTATTTGATTTCTTTGATATTACTTAAAATGTCGACTAATACAAGTCCAAAGAAAAAGGTCTTTAAAAAGCCCATCAAGAGAGAACACGAAGACACTCAAATTCAAACAGAGGAATATGAAGAACCAGTTTCAGCAAGGCTATCTAAAATTAGACAAAAACAGGTAACATTAATATAGCCAGCAACCTTTGAAAAAACAAAGGATGATAAAGATGATAGAAAAGCTAGCTGGGATCCATTACAAATGTTAGAATTACAGAGAGTAAAGGAAGCAATTATAACATATGGGATGCATTCACTGTTTGTCAAACAAATGGTGAATTCCTGGTCATGTAGTAACCAGGTCACCCCTAAAGATTGGTTATTCTGTTATGATTTTGTGAGAATCTGCCTAGGCTTTCCTAATCAATAGGAGTTAATCCTGTATTGACACTTTGACACTACTCCTGTGACACCTGCTGGTCAAATATTTCCATTACATATAAAAATCAACCCATTGTCCTGCACAGTCATTACAATTGAAAACCATCATACACTGAGGTAAATAATTAAACAAAATAAAGTTTTTCTTCACAAATTAAGTCTCATACTCCATGGTGGGCAATATAACCCATTAAAATATTAAAACTTTTTGATACTATAATAGATGTAATTTGGCAAAACATGTATAATATCCTTGGGATATACATGTTCAGTGGTGATTGTACTTAGTATAATTATTCATAACTGAAAAGTTTCCTGACATGTAACAGCTAAATATGCTAGTCCAATAATTAAATGTGGTTCCTGGTGAGAGATAAGAATTCCTAGCATGTAGCAGCCAGTGGTAAACTCAACGCAGTGCAGGCAGAAACATACTGCATGCCTCCCCTAGGGGTGGCTATGTAAATCTGTGCCCATCTGTTCTCTTAAAAAGAGACAACACTTGAAAGTCTCTTTTCTCTTCTCTTCCTTCCACCTGCCTGGCAACTTTCCCAAATAAACTCTAGTGTGCCCTAGTAGTGTATGTTTGATTTCATATGTTGTAAGCTTTCAAGGTTCTCCTTTTTCTCCTGCTATGATCTATCCAGTTACTATTAATAAAAAAGCTATCACATGACCAATATACAGGAAAATATGTAGGATATAAATGTGGACAAATACATATGAGAGATTTAAAAGAATCCCCGGATGTTATAGTTATCTATGTGCATCAAAGGTTATGAAGCAGATATTAAACACATGATCTATAAGAAATAGGGTTACACCAAATAACTGAACACAGCTAGCAGCATTTGTATTAGATTATAGTCAACAATTACAATGAAGAAACTGGCAGAGAAGAAAGGCTAAGTGTGGCGGTGTCAGCTTATAAGGTCAGAAGACACTTCCGGGACCCTGGAGGGGGTGTAGCCGACCTAGAGGAGGTGTGGCCAACCTCATTGATAAGTGGCTGCTGGGACAGGAGGACTCTCTCCTCCTGGTTCCTGGCTGCTGGCTGCTGGACAGACAGAATCGGAATCCATCGTCCTTCCATCGCGCGTCCATCACTCATCCATCGCTTGAATATGCTAGTCCTTGTTCAGGTGCCACCATAAGCCGTTACTAATATTGTGAGTGTTAATTTATATTCTAATAAATATTAATTTTGGACTGGCACCTTGAAAGTAAAACTCTGTCTACATCTGGCACCCAATGTCCTCGGCCCTGTGCCCTAAACTGTAAGAAGCCAGGGGACATACAGACTGTTCACTTGGGCTTAAAGCTCCCTGTTGCGAGCCAGGCATGGTTTCCAGCCAGCTGGTCCAGTGTGTAGGCGAGGGTTTTCAGTTCAGTGCCCTGGCATGGGATTTTAGCTCAGTGCACAAACACGAGTTTTCGGCTCAGTGCGCAAGTGCAAGATTTCAACTCAGAACACAAACCCAAGATTTCAGTTCAGTGTGCAGACCTGAGATTTCAGCTCAGTGCGCAGACACAAGATTTCGGCTCAGTGCACAGGGATGGTTTTCAACTCACCAGCCTGCCACAGCACCTAGCTCTGCTTTCAGCCTGCTGCAGCACTCGGTTTTCAGCCCGCAGCTTCCTGCTGCTGAGAGTTTCTGCATCTACCATACAGTGGGCAGGGAATTGAATGCTACTGTGACACCTATGTAATAAATGGCGTAATTACATCTGAATTGATGCAATGGCTGACTATTATACTTTTGAAAAATTTAGGTCATATTTTGCCATGGTGGTTGATAAATTTTTAAATGAATATCTTGAAGGATTCAATACCCCAGTCCTACTATTTTTTGGCTTATTTCTCTATTTTATATTTCAAAATAAGGAGACAATGACAGAGTTGTCAAATGGAAACCAACAATTATTGTCCTGATTATGTATTATGGAACTATCGAACTCTACAGAGGCAGATGAGGTTAAACAGGTGCAAAATGTAAATCAACAGTTACTGTCCAAGGTATGTGATGTGGAACTGTCAAACACTAAAATGGCAAAAAGGATGGATACTCTGGAAATTGGTTGCAACAACTTCCAGATAAGGCTTCCTCTGTAGATAAGGATAACACTGTACAAGAGAAATATAGGCTCTATGTAAATTATGAAAACAAGAAACTTGTTGACTACATTAATGATGAGAACAAGAAAATCATTAATTATGTTAATGATGGGGATCGAAAAATTGCTGACTCGGTGAGGTCTTTGGAAGGACTGCTTCATCAGGACACTCAAGATCTAGAAAAATCAATAGTATCTAAACTTCAAGATTGGAAACCAGTAGTATCCAAAATTCAGGAATGGGAACCCGTAATATCCAAAATTCAAGAAAGGGAGGATCGCATTGCAATACTGGAAAAGGGTAGTGATGCATCTTATGCTGAGAACAGTTCAGGTCAACCCCAATGGGATATTATGGTACTGGAGATACTCTACCCAAGGTGGTAAACATAACAGGGCTACCCCCTTCCGCACCACTATTGTTCCCAGTTCTTAATATTCTTTATTCTCTAGGTTTAGTGGCTTAATTATTATGTGGCATTCAGACTTGTAGGCATATTCTAATAGGTATTTTGTAAGCTTATATTTTTAAGGGCATTTCCTTCTTTAGATTGGGAAAGTTTTCTTCTGTGATTTTGTTGAATATATTTTCTGTGCCTTTGAGCTGATGTTCTTCATCTTTGATTCCAACTATTGTTAGTTTTTGTCTTTTCATTGTCTCTCATATTTTCTGGAAGTTTTGTGTTATGATATTTTAGGATTTGTGGGGGATTTTTTGACTTATGTATCTATTTCCACTATTGAATCTTCCATACTAAAAATCCTCTCTTGCATTCATGGCTTACATTCTGTTCGTTATGCTTGTGTCTGTTGTTCCAGTTTGTTTCTTCAAATTTTCTATATTCAACATTCCCTATTTGTGTCTTTATTGCTTTTATTTCAACTTTTTAAATCTTGAAATGTTTTATTCACATTTTCATCATTTTTTTGTATATTCTCTAAGGGACTTGCTTATCTATTCAAATTTGTCTTTTCTTCTATTTCTTTAAGGTAGTTTTTTATTTCCTCTTTTAGGGTTTCTATTATCTTTATAAAGACTATTTAAGGCTCATTTCCTTATGCTTCTTATATTGTCATGATAAGATCTTGTTGTTGTAAAACCATCAGATTCTGGTGGTACCATATTGTTCCAATATGTTGTTATATGTATTCTTGCCCTGGCAGCTGCCCATTGTTTCCTCAGATCAATGCAGGATTTGTCTGCATCTCAGGGAGCCAATTTTGGTACAATATGTTCTAGCTGTGTCTGTCTCAGGAAGCTTCCCTTACTCCAATCTGTGCACTTGGCCCAATTGGAGTTAACACATTGGGTGTCTGGCAAACTGAATTTTACTTGGGGTATCAGGCCTACAGGAGTTTTCTCTGCTGGCTTGGATTTAGGGGAGATATGAATGGAGCTTTCTTATTTTCCTTATGCCACTTCCCATGGCTAACAAACATTGCCTGGTTAGAAAAACCAGTTCAGACTACAGAAAGATGCAATCAAACATCTATTAATTTCCACATGACCCTGCATGGAACCTCCTTGTCAGCCTCCCATCTAACCAGTTCCTTACAGTCTTGTCAAGTCAAGCAGTCATTTTATTTCAGCAGAAACCCAAGACTGTAGTTTATTTTTACTTGTCTGTAAAGGAATTTTCACATGATGTGTCCCAGAACACCAACAGACATGGTTGGAGGAAAATCTAAAGAAGGAGGTTTTAATCAGAAGAACCTGGAAAGTATATTGAGAGTTTTACTGAAGAGAGACAATGGGTATCACAACTATCATCAACAGCAAGAAAATATTCGTGTATCCCAGAAACAATATTCACATCTAAACCATCATGATATTGTGAAGAATTTAAGTTAAGTTCAGGGTAAGAATCAGTATTCTTGGAAGCAAACACTAGATCTGTATCAGAGCCAAGGAAATTTGAAATCCTTGAATTTATCTGAAAATAGAGAAAATAATAAATAAAGGGGAGAAAGACACAGTTCACTATGTGTCTGTATGAGCTAAGAAATATAAAAGACCAAGGGACTCTTCTACACTTTCCCCTGGTTATAACAGATTCTACATTATTTACTGATTTAAATTCTGATTTGAATTTATCTATCTATGACAGCCAAAATTCTGACCTTTTGTGGATTCAGTGGTTCCAGAAGTGTCTGATCACCACAGTCTGCTGGTACTTTCTAGCTGTGTTCGTGTTCTTTGCTGGGCTATAGCTCTCTGTCTTTCACCCTAAAAGAGCAAAACATGACAAACAAAAAGTCAGAAATCAACCATTTCAAGAAGGGATGAATGATATTTTGTTGTTATATCTTCAAAAGTGATATTCATCTGAAACATTAGAACAATTTGCTTTTGTTGTATTTTTCATACTGTTTTTCATGTATTCCTAGCTAATATTAAACAAAAATCAAACAGGATGACTTTAAACTACTCATATTCTACCTTCCACCACCTACATGCTAAAATTAAAAATTTTTGTATACTTTTGCTGTCTTAAAATCATGTATGAATATTCTTCCATTGTGACTACCCCACCACAAAGATTACCTAAAAAGCATGGTAACATTACACTCAAGGGATCAGTACTATAATCTCAGAATTGAAGACTCAAAAGTTAAAAGTCTTTTCTGAGACTCAAGATAATCTCTGAATTGTAAACACTTAGAAAATAAATATGTCTAAAGCTATTCTATCACTTAGAGGACTCATTACTTTGAATGGTTATTTTATTTGAAGCAAATTTGGATATTCTTAAGAATATCTAATTCATAAACATTATTTTCCATGACATATATGTGTATGCTCACAGAACTTGTTAATATTTCTAAGTTAGAAAAACTTATTCTGCTTCTTAGCTTTGGGCAAAAAACTAGTTCAGGGACTACCTCAGAAGACGCACTCTCTCCTTTTTAAATTGTTTTTTAAAATTGAAATTCAATTTTTAGATTTCCATGGCATGTACCTTAACCAAAATCCATATCCCAGGTGATAAGTACTTCGGAAAAGGGATAAGTCAGTGAGTGCCTAAATGTATTTACTACTTATTTGTAATAGACAGAACTTTTCAACAGCCTAACTGTCTCTCACATATAGAATATATTACAAATTTGGTACATTTTTAAAGTGGGTAATTATGCATCAGTAAAAATGGCATCTTGAAATTTTCAGGCAAAAGGATGGAACTAGCAAAAAAAAGAATCACCCTGTTGGTAAGATAGCCCAGACCGATAAAACAAAGAGGGTATATACTAATTCATTAAGGGATATTAGAAATACAGCGAAGGTTAACCAGGCTATAGACAGCCACCCCAGAGAAGATAGATAGGGTGGAATTTGGGGGTGAGTTGTAGGAGGGGAGTGAAGGGGAATGTGATTGGTATGTAAAGGTGCATTTAAATAAAAAATATTCAATAAACCATTTGATGCTTTTGCAAAATCTTGAGTTCAGTTTCCCACTCCACCAAAAACAGCACACTATAACATAACATAACCATCTTCTGTTCCAAGAAATCTTAGTTCTTTTGGATTCTGTGGGCATTTGGACATGCATGTGAATGTGTGTGTGTGTGTGTGTGTGTGTGTGTGTGTGTGTGTGTGTGTGTGTGTGTAATAGAGAAATAATACAATACATTTTTTGAATATTAAAGTGTAAATTGAATTTTGTAACACACAAGTGTAGTCCCAGTACTCCAAAATGAATATAAGGTCATGGGGATTTAAAGCAGTGCTTAGATAAAAGTTCACATAACAGAGAACTTTATAAGAAAAGCTATACTATATGGGACCTATCACATACTATGAGAATTTTATTTATTTCATAGAATTCCTGCCACCATCAAGTGTTTTCCCACTTTTCCTCATTATTTTCTATTTTGGCACAATATAGATGGCTCAGTGATTAAAGGCTCTTGATGTTTTTCTAGTGGACCCACTTTTGGTGCTTAAGACTCACATTTGGTGACTCTTAACCTGCTGCAAACTCATGTTCAAGAGATTTAATGTCTATTTATGCCTTCTATGTGCACATGTATGCACAAGTTACACATATGCTAACTTAGTCAAATAAATATGTATATAAATTAGAATCAACCAATCTATCTATATTACACTGGCATACTATTTTTGTAGAAAACTGTCCCACCACTAAATTACAAGCACAATTCCTCAGTGATAAATGCTGAGTAAGTGCTCTTCCAGTGAGCAACATACCCCCTCAAGAGGAAAATCTAATGCAAATGTACTAACTCTGAACCAAATCTTCAACCTTTCACTGTTCAAAAATTAAAGTATATATTAATCATATATAGTAATGAGATTTTTATAGCCATCAATCAGAAAACAGAAGGCAGATCTTTGATTTCAAGGACAGCCTGGTCTACATAGCAAGATGTCTACATAGTAAAATGAACATCAAACAGGACTACTTATAAAGACCTACTTCAAAAAAATAAAATAGATAAAATAAAATAATATATTTTGTCATGACATTTTCATATATTTGTATCCTATCCTGTATTTTCAATTTTCTTCTCTCTCACTAAATTCTCATACCTCATTCCAAAATAGCTGAACCTATCTTGACTTCCAACTACTATACTTTCTATGATTTGTGGAGGGAAGTTGATGTTAGCAGTAAAGCATTTATCTAGAGAATCACAATGAGGGAGAGGCTGGCAATGTTGCAGAGTGATCTGTTATAATAAGGTTTCCTGGCCTGGTCCGGTAAAGGTCCACACCCACAGACCTTGCACCCCAGAGTACCTAGCTGCCCACCACTGCTTAGGACCCACAAAATGATTCAGACACTTATATTAACTTCATGCTATTTGGTCTATAGCTTAGGCATATTGCTGGCTAGTTCTCTATCTTGACTCAAACCATTTTTATTAATCTGTCTGCCATGTGATCCGTGGCTCACCTGTGTTCCTTAAATGTTTCTTCTTGGGAAGCTGGTTCAATCTGTCTCTGACTCCGTCCTTCCTTTCCTACCTATTCTTATTCCCTTGCCTACTTTTTTATGTTGCATGTCATTGGCCAAAACAGCTCCTTTATTTAAAGATTGATATTCACCGCATACAGAAAGACATTCCCACATCAGTGGTCTAACAATTTTTCACATGGATTTGGTACATGTTAATGCAGTAACTAAGAAATAAGTAAATAAATTAAGCTTTCTATTTTCTTATTTGTCTACATAATACACTTCATATATAGCCAGCATTGCTGGGTTAGGAGGTACTTTAAAAGTTCAGATAACAGAAAACTTTATTAAACATCTCTCAGAGAGAAACTAGCCATAAATATGAACTTCTTGCCAGTTCATTTCACATATTCTCAGTTTTTAAAAATTTAGACAGGGCTTCAGGTGAATCCAAAAAAAAAAATAATAATAATTCTAAGACAAAGGTACCTGCAAAGAATTTAGGTAGTTTAACTAAGGAGAGGATATTGTGTTTCCTCCTAAGGAATAGTAGAATTACTAACTCCCCCTTAAGAGCAACAGTAGGAAAATGGCCTTTTCTGCCCCATGCCACAGTATTCAAACCAATACTCATATGATGTTGTGTCAAATATGATCTCAGAGCTTTGCTGACTTCTGTATTTGTTCAAGCAATTAAACAACCCATTGTATAACTAAAAAAAAAATCTAGGTATTGACCTTCACTCAAGATGCAGAGAAAACTGTCACTGAAAAGTTAAAAATTATCTATGGCTCACCTCATGTCTGATGGATCATAGAGGGAGTTTGATGAATTGAGAGACCCTACCACGCTTGTCTCTGGCACCATTGAAATCCACACTTTGCCCTGTCATTATTTGCAGTTATTTTTCCACGACAGCCAAGATGCTGAGCTATTTTTAACCATTGTCTCCAGCTGAGTTTGTTATTCATACCCCACTATTACTCCCTGGGTGGATTTCAAGTCTGGTGTCTTCTCTGGACTGTGGATACCTCTGCTCATGCTCAATGCAGCATGGGCCTTCATTATGTTGGGTACTAAGACTATAGCAAATGGTGGTTAGAGTTTTCTTGTTATGTCTTAAAAATGTATATTCACTTGTAATCCCAGAAAATATTTTCATTTCTCATGTTCTGTTTTATATACACATTTTTCCTGAGCTCTGGTTGAACTCAAACTCATCAAGTAATCCAAATTACACTGATATCCTACTTAATTTGTAGATGTGCAGCCAATATAATGTATTCAGTACAGGGAATTGAACTCAGAATTACCTGAATGCTACACAAACACTGTACATATTGACTTGTATCCCTAAATATTTGTGTTGATTTTTTTTCTTATTTTGTTTCTAAAGCAGATCATACCAAATGAAATATGGTATTTGATCTCCAGAAATATTCCTTGAGCAGAGACCCTGTATTGTATCCCAGGGCTCTATGTTATTTGTCTCCTATTTTGTTTTAACTGCTCTAATAAGCACCATGTCCAGTGGCAACAACTGGAGGAAATTATTTATTTTATCTTATAACTGCTACTGCACTGTGGAGAGAAACATGCACATGATCTCAAGTCAGAGAACTAAAGTGGTCCTAAAAAAAGACCATGCTTATTAAAAGACAAACCATCATATGTGTCATCAAACCCTCTACCATCTGCCGAAGGATGTCTTGCAGTGACAACAATATTATATGGTCATTAAAGGCAGGCAGTTTGTAGTAATCTTGTCTTCTGGATAATCCTTGACTTGTTTTTTCATACTTTCCCAGATGAGTTTTTCTCTCTAGGTAAGCAAATCGTATATAAACTGAAATTACAGTTTCTACTGAGAACTATTGTTACTTTAGCAAACAGAGTTTAGTATTCAAGCTGCTAGCACTGACTGACTTACTTCAATGGTGAACATAAATATTTAATGGCAAGCTTAATAAACCATTTCCTTCCCAACTTTCTTTATATACTTGGCACATTGTCAAAGTAATAGAAACCCTAACTAAGACATCAAGTCTTTCCTTTCTTTATATTATGGTTTCCTTTCGTTTTATCTTGGCATATTCTTAGAGAGTCTATAGGCTAATTATACCCACAAATTAACAACCACATGCCATTTACCAACCTGATTTTGCAGGCCTTTATTGAATTATTTCTGTAATCTCCTTTAATTTTATAAAAATATATTTTAAGTAAGGAAATGTGAGACTATTTCACAGTGACAATGGTCAAAGTTAATATAAACACCAAAGAAGACCCAAATTGTAGACCTACTAATAAATAGGATGATAATCCAGGTGTGGTATTGGATGTCTCTAATTCAAGTATTTGGGATGCAGAGGCAGGTATAACTGTGAGAATTCTTGAGTAGCCTATTATGCAAATTATACAAATTGAAGTTCCAGAGTAGCCATTGCTACAAAGTGATATTGTATCTGTGAGGGGAAAAAATAAAAATAGAAAAATGACTATTAATTTAAATAGTCTGCTTTGAACACAGCAAACCAGAGAGACTCATAAACTGATCAATATTCTTTGTAATAACTAAAATGTAAATTAACTTTGAAATTTCAGCTTTACTGCATCAGGATTATCTTCATGAAGAAAATAAAAGATAATGAAACTTACTGAAAAAATATGGGGTAGCTGAAACCTTTATTCTCTGTGGGATATAATGTAAAATATAAAAATATAACTAGAGCAGCTGTTATAAAAGTATGTATGAAAGTCTCAAAAATAAAATTATAAACAAAATATATTATGATAAGACACAGTACATTCTGTCTGAATATATGCATAAAGAACTCTGTATCTTAATCCAGGGATACTTCACATCAATTTTTACTACTACACTCTAGTAGCAAGAAAATAGTACCAGCCTTGATGCCCTCAAAATGAATAAAGTAGAATTGCTTCATATGTACAATGGGGAGTTGGTTATTCAGTCTTAAATAAAAAATGATATTTGCAGAAAGTAAAAGAGTCTATGAATCATTATAATATATAATGTACTAAAGAGGCAGAAAGAGGAATTCTGTGTACTCTTTGTCATATAGGGAGCTCAACTGATAATTTTTTAAGATATATATATGTGTGTGTGTGTGTGTGTTTGTGTGTGCATGCGTGTGTATGTGCGTGTGTGTGTATATGTGTGTGTGTGTGAGCATAAGCAATGAGACAATGAAGGATACCACAAGAGGCAAAATGGATGCTTAAGGGGGAGGGGAATATACATTACATGATACATAAACGTGGAAGAAAGCCTAGTGTGTTAAGATGAATCTTGAATGAAATATATCTCCTCCTGATTGGAAATAATTTGTGTATACTACTTTTTTTTTAAATCATGACCTGGAAGAAGCTGTTCTTCACTATTAACACCAGTTTCCTTCTTTCTAATGCCTCTCCTAGGAACTCACAGACCTTAATGAAATATCTATTGTTCTAGAGGAGTACACAAATGTCAGGGAACATGTAAAAAGTGAATGACAGCAGAGACTGGAAATGAGAAATAAAAAATAGAAATCTAGAGAACAAGAGGAAAATTTGGGGAAGAAATTGAGGAAACACTGCGTGTGTTCAATGAGGAGAAATAATTAAGGAGAGATCCAACTCTCACAGTTGTCCTCTGACCTCCACATGTGAACTATGACCTCACACATACAAACATATACAACCTTATATACATACATAGACACAAACATACACATGCATACTCACACACCAAACATAAAAAGCATACACATGCATATACACACAATCATGAACACACATTCATATACAATCATGTATTTTTAAAAATGAAGTGCAAAGTGTTTGGCTTAGCCAATGCAACTCTTGCAGAGAACTAAATATGATTCTCTAAACTCATTTCAAGTGTCATATATATGTATATGTCATATATGTCATATATGTCATATATATATGCCTGTAACTCCAATTCAATGGGAAAAACTCTCTCTTCTGTCTCTACTAGCACATACACTCATGGAAAAATCCCAAGACCCTCCCCCCACAGACACACACAGGTATACACATACACACAAAATAGAAAAACACACTAAAAATATAATGAATTTGAAATTTTTAGAAAGAAGAAACAGACCTATTATATCATTACTAGTAGCCTTAACTTCACCTAATTTTTAAAGTGAAATTGATAACTGATTATGTACATGTTTATGTAATATACATGATATATAAGTATATAGCAATATAAATGTATCTATATGAGTTCTTGTATGTTTTTTTTCTGCATGTACACCAGGAGAGGGCTTTGGGTGCTTTAAGATTGCAGATATCAATGTTTGAGGGCTAGTATATGGGAGTTAGTAATTGACTCAGACCTCTGGAAGAGTACTCAGTGCTCTTCATTATTGAACCATCTCTCCAGCTCCAAAGTCATGTGTGCATTTAGAGAACTGAATATTTATTTTTGTAGAGGGGGTGAGTAATCACAAATAAGCAGTGGAGAAACCAGGAATTTTAATCACACAGGGATGTCTCCTCAATGGAGAAAAAATACACCTGTGGGTGTTGTTAATAACCTAGTGGCATATGCTATCTGTTGGAGCATAATTCACCTAGATACCCCAAAATGTTTAATCTATTTTCATTCTAGGCCTTTATTTTTAGCTTTCTTAGACAATTGAACTCATCATTAGGGAACATGTTACATGTACCTTATAATCTGTTTATTTCTATGGAATCTTGCTCACAGACAAGATCATAACCTAAGTCCTTCATTTAAAGAACCCATCTTCATGGAAAAGGTCACCTGTACATGCAAAAGCATTTTAATATAGTCATGCCATAAGTGTTACTGTGTACATTGGTTTGAAATAACTGTTAGCTGAAAATTTTTATTATACATTGTACTGTTGGTCCCTGGAATCAGGCTGGTTTGAATGCATAGATGTGTGGCTGTGGAGAATTCCACCTTGGCCCTCGTGGCCCCCTCCTCCCTGAGAACTGACAGATAGGGTGATAAACATGTTTTTTCCCCTCTGCAGTTTTTCTGTTATTGCTGCCAACCCCAGGGGGCATTAGTCATGGGACTTTCTATGACCTCGGGTGTGGGGTAACTAGGATGAAGTATTAGAGGTATAAAAGGTTGTGTTGAATAAAGCTGGGGTCTCTCTTTGTGATCCTGGATGATGGAACCTGAGGACTCCTGAGTGCTGATTTAACCTCACTGTCCCTCACCTAACTTGGTCTACTTTAACCAGATATGGCAAGTGGAGGTCCCACCGAGATCCAGGAACAAGGGAAGAATGGATGAGGCTCACAAGTAAGGACTGGGGGAGGATCTGGGAGTACCCAAGAGACTAGGTGCCTAAAAGATAAGAATAGAAATATAGGAAACTCAACCTTGCAAGTTCGGCTGGCTTCCGAACTTCTAGAGTTACTAAGACAATAGGGAATTTCAATAAAAATCTCGGACCAGACTTAGGTTTCTGAAAACTATAGGGGAGATTAGTCCATGGTTCTTGACAGGAGGGGGCTTTAACGTTTTTGATTAGAAACAAGTTAATGTAGAATTACAAGAGACATTGAATATAACTCATGCAAAAAATAATTTTCTATTTCTTCTACTCTATGCCTCTTGGCCCCTTTCTTTTTTGTCTTATGGAATGAGACCCAGAATTGCACCCTGGAGGGTGGGAAGGGTTTTTTAAATTGTTCAGCTTTGAATTGCAGCCTAAGCAACTGTTGGGGTAAGGAACATTCCAATGCCCTGTTGGTGCACGTTCCAGCTGCAGTGATGATGCCGGTGAGCGTTTCACCAGACCAAGATCGTTTCCTGGTGCATTTATACCGGAAAAAGGCAAAAGAGAGACTTTGAAATAACTGCTGCAATTGTTACTGCTGTGGTGCTTGCCACCACTGGAGCTACGGCTGCGGGAATTGCATTGAGCCAGACAGCCCAAGCTGCATCTGTGGTGAACCAACTATCAGCCAGGGTGGTGGCTGCCTTTGAAATTCAAGAGACTTTAAATGGACAAATACATTTTGGGATTTTATCCTGCAACCAACAAACTGCCCTGCTACAAGAACAAATTGATGTTTTGCATGTGTAGTAATGGCTATTGTGTGACCTTGGATGTTCTGATATTTGTTTTACCTCAAGTAAGGTAGAAAATGTTAGTCAGCAATTGCATATATTAAAACAGTATCTTCGGGGCCCCTGGAAGGCAACCTTTTCAAATTACACCTTGCAGTTAGCACATACCATTACCTTGATTAATAATACCCGAGTAACACCCCTTGAGGCTAGTCATTTATGGAATACCCTGGCAAAGGTGGCTGGGTGGGTGATCCGGATCTATTTCCCTTTTAATATTATGCCTTGGAGGGTTGGCATGCAGTTTTATCATTCTGGCACGCTGCCATAAGCAGCAATGCCATCAGCAGGCAGTTTTTTATGATACAGATCACATTTTTGCATGTGTATGTATATGTGGTATGCAAGCATGTCTATATGTGTGTCCTACTGTGTATAGATGCAGGAGTTCATGAATATATTTATGGAGATCCAAAGTTGACCTCAAGTGTATTCTTCAACTACTCTCTGTGGGGATTCAATTAAAGTTTCAGAAGTTTTGGAGATATAAGAGGGAATCTACCCACAGTCTATGTGGGAAGTTAATAGAAGCTCCAGAAGTTCCAGAGATCTAACCACAGTCAGCCTAGAAGAATCAGAGAGTGGTGATTCAAACCTTCAATCCCAGCATGGGGAGTATCCTGGGAGTGGTGACCTACACTCTTAATCCCAACTGAGTAAAGGTCACTTCAGATTATAGAAGGAATTCCAGGCTCCTAAGCAGGCAGTGATAGGGCCACACTTTAATTTATGAAAGAGTACTTAAGACAGGATAGAGACACAGAGGGAAGACATTCCAAGGGAAGCCATGGCTGAGAAATCTGGAAGACAGCTGGGTAAGATCTGACTGTGGTGTTTATTCCCTGTAGTATCTCCAAATTCTTCAGAGATCTATCCCTGAGTCTCATTCATTCGTGCAACAACTCTCTAATTCATTCACTGAACTAGGTCATTCACTGAAAATAGTGTTTTTAAGAATCTCATAGATTGGGTCTAGGAGTGGACTTCATAATTTCAAAACCCTGAGTGATTTCAAACTTTTTCTGTCCACTTTATGTTTATACTTAAGGATCTAAGTTCTCACATACTTATATCACTTTCCATCCATCAATGCTTACATCTCAGAATCTTAGCCCTCTGAAACTATTATCTTCAATAATGTTCAGTAAGTTGCATTTGTCATGGTGTTTCATCACAATGGAAAAGTAACTAATATGCTTTGGGATTAATCTGTCTCTACTCCATGAATTCCATCATTAGGGACATAGGTGCATGTAAGACCACTCTAAGATTGTTATACAAATAGGGAGGTCCAAACTCATGTCTTCATAGTTGTGTAGCAAGCATTCTTAATGGAGCCATTACTTCAGTCTCCATAGTATCTTCATATTACATGTTGATAAATTTCAGCACCAAAGAGAGCTAACAATCTGTGGTATCAAAGAGAAGATGCTGTTTTTAGAGGCTTTATTATTCCTCATTTAAGTGGTCAGAGCAATTATTTGGCTAAGAGTGATTTCAGAACACGTCTAGAAACCTTTGTGAGGATATGTATCAAAAACATGCTTATAAGTGGGCTGGGGAAGAAGGATCTGGTTATAGAGCACCATAGTGGGTCTAGAAAGATGTAGAGATTAATTTGAGAAACACTGAGGTATTTAATTGTTAAGTGAGTAGAAACTGAAAGACTGAAAGGAAATGAGGAGTTAAGGGAACCCATAATGGAATCTGCAATTTTCCTACCAACACTGCAGAGCACACTCATCTTTCTCTTGAATAAAATTCTCAAAATACCTTCTCACTGACTCTTCTCTCTTATGCCATGGCAAAAGTGACAGCCTGACATGGAATCTCTGGGATTTTTGAAGGGATAGATAAATAACTTCAAAAATATGTTTGGAATAGAAAAAACTAATTAATCAGATTTCAACATCTAAATTTGATTTATCAGACAATTTGATAAGGCGCCTTTCAATACTAATAAACTAATTATTCACATTTTGTGCATGCCTGTGTTCTTGTGGATGTAGTGTGCCCATGTTTGCAGCCAACAACTAATGTGTAAAGATCAGAGAGAAAACTTATAGTCCAATGTCTCTGGTTTTAGCAGGTAGCTGGATATCAGGATTCAACTCTTCTTTCCAACTTTGTCTGGTTTTCTTTGCTTGTTAAGGGTACTTCAAGGAATTCTTTTACATGGAGCAGTCTCATCTAGTGAAATCCAGCCTCTACCATGCTAGACAGTTGAATCTGACTTGGAGTGTCTAATCTTCTTTCTTTTCTTTTCCAGTACTAGAATTACAGGCATGTACCAGAACACTTGGGTCTCTGTGGACTCTTTAGTAAATGGCATAAAGCATGCATAACCAATGCTCCATGGAAATTTCCCTGAAGCTACTTCTGTATGAAAATTAGAACTTACTGAAGAAAGATTGTGTGCACCCTCCTTAGGTCAAAAGGAAGAAAATGTATCTTCTGTGTCTCATGCAATAGTTCTAATGTTTAAACAAATGTAATGTAAGAAAGTTAATCAAATAGCCAGGGATGTCTTCTCTAGTCTTATAAACAATCGATAGAACTGTGATACATTCTAGAAAAGTGTAAGACCATGACTTGTTTCAAGGTTCAGGTTAAACTGTAACTGAGAGGTTAAAGAACAGTCACAGACCATTGGGTGTTTAACTGTGGTAAGAGGGATTGTGAAGAAACAGGCCACACTAGCATCCTTGCCCTGGCTATTTCAGAGTCCACACTTTCATGTAATTATTTACAATAATCCATCAATTACAGCCAAGATTCTGACCTTTGTGTGTCCTATCTTCTTTTGACTCCACTGTTACTCTAGAGTTAGATCTAAGACTTTGCTCAGTCGTGGAATATGCTTGTCCCTCTTTTGCTTTCAAAAATGCAGCACAAGCATATTTAAATTCAAGAAGTTGCTATATTGTAGTGAGAGGCAATTGAGATTTTCTTTTTACATCTTCAGAAAATGCTATATTTACCTGCAATCAAAAAGTATGATTTTGTTGCTTTCATTTTATTATTGAGACAGATTTTGATGTACCCTCCCTGACCTAAAAATCACCATATTGCTCGAGATTCTTTGAACTCCTGGTCTTCCGGAATTACCCTCCCAAGTATTCCACAAAGATACATATATGAACAAACACCCCCACAATAATATTAAACACAAACAACAGCAACAAAAATAAAGATTTTAAAGACAGCACTGTTATATTGCTTTATTTATTTATTTATCTATCTATTTATTTATTTATTTATTTATTTATTTAATTTATTTTCAAACACAGATTCTTTTGTATCCCAGGTTACCTTCTATCTGCTATATAGCTGAGCACGACCTTGAACTTCTGATCCTTCTGTTTCTACCTCCAGAGTTCTGGTATTAGAAAAGTGAATGATGATGTTACTATTTCTTCTCATATATGTATTTGTGTGCATTTGTTGGTGTGTGTGTGTATATGAGAGAGATATGATTATAAGTATGTAGGTATATTAAAATTTGTCTCCATATATGGAGACCTGGCAATGACATAACTATTTTTCTCCTTTGCTATATTTATTCTTACTCTGAGACAAGGTCTTTCAGTAAACTGGAAGCTAAACATTGTGATTAGGCTGGCTGCATAGCCAGCTCTTTGGTTCCACCTGTATCTTTTCTTTCTAATGTTTTAGTTACTGGCATCTGCCTGGCCTTTTACATTGGTGCTATGAATGTGAACTCAGTTTGTCATGCTTTTGAAGTAAGTACATATATCTTCTCAAACATTACTTTAACCCTACGATCTCACATTTGAGACATGGCCTCATGTTTCTCATGTCTCATATAACCTCCAACATGTTAAGTATTCTAGAATGTCCTTAAACAACCAATTCTCACCTTCCATCTTCTAGAATTACAGGTGTGTGCCACCATGTCCTGATTTTGTGGTCCTGGGGATTGAATGTAGGGCTTTTTACACTTGAGACAAAAACTGAACCAGCTGATCCACACCACTGGCCTACGAATGTCATTTCTGAGATATGGTCTAATTTGAATCTCAGGATGTCCTCAAATTTTATCTTCCTATCTCAAACTCCTGAGTGCTGAGATGACACAGGGTGTAAGTGTCCAGGCCAAGTAGTATGCTACCATCAGAGGTCAGAGGTCAGAAAACAACATGCAGAAGTCCAGTCCTCTCCTTTCAAAATGTGGCTCCTAATAAACAAATTTAGGTTGTCTGCTTCAACAGCTAGTACCTTCACTCACTAAAAAGTCTCACTGGCCTTATTAGTGTGTGTGTGTGTGTGTGTGTGTGTGTGTGTGTGTGTGTGTGTGTGTGTGTATGTGTGTGTATGTGTGTGTGTGTGTATGTGTGTGTATGTGTGTGTGTGTTGTATGTTTATTTTATGGAGGAGGAATACACAACTGTTATGATATTAGCCATCCTTCACTATAATTTTTCATATGATTATTTTGAGACTTGTGTGCTCTCTCTGAGTCAAAATCTAGGCTGATAATCAGCAAGCTCTGGTGACCCTCTTTGATCTGCCTCTCACAACACTAGGATCAGAGGAGTTTATGTGGTTAAGCTTATCTCTTTCCCTTTTTAAGTAAAAAAAAGTCTCTCATTGTAGCCTTTTCTGTCCTGGATCTATGTAGATAGAACTGTCCTTGAACTTACAGAGATTCACCCACCTCTATCTTCTGAATGTTGATACTTTTTATAAATATTTATTATGTAAACATGAGTGTTCTATGTTCCTGCACACAAGATGAGAGATAAGATCCCATTACAGATATTTGTGAGCTACCATGTACATGCTGAGTATTGAACTTAGGACCTCTGGAAGATCAGCCAGTGCTCTTAAGTTCTTAGCTATCTCTCCAGCCCAAGTTTTGGAACTTAAGTCATGTACCACCATACCCAGCAAGTTGTACTTTTAACATGGGTTATGGATTTGAGCTCAGGTCTTCATGATTGTGAGTGTGACAAATATTCTTAATCACTAAGCCACTATTCCATCCCATGCAACAGCATATTATTATTGTTAAGATTTAATAAATATTTGTGTGTATGTGTGATTGAGTGAGGGCACCCACAGAAGCCAGGAGGAAAGCATTGGTTCAGTTGGACATAGAGATAAAGGTAGTTTTGTGCTCTCTGATATGAATGCTTAGAACTAAATTTGAGTTCTTTTAAAGAATAGTGAGGGCTCTTAACCCTTGAGAAGTCTTCCAACACCTGCACTCTCCACTTTTTAGAATATAGTTTTATTACATAAAATTATGTGTGTCTCTTTGTATGCTTATGGGTATTGTGCATATACAGATGCTTTGGGATGACAGGGGTTTAAAATCCTCTGGAGCTGAAGTTATATGTGGATGCTAAGTGTGGGATTGCCTGGGTCCTTTGGAAGAGCAGAGAACACTCTTAAGTGTTTAGCAATCTTCCCACCTCTTTTTTCCAGTTCCGTTCCTTTTCTTTTTTTCTCTCTTTCTTTCCTTTCTTTCTCTTGCATTTCCTTTTCTCTCTTTCTACTTTTCCAGAACAGAGTTTTCTACATAGCCCTGGCTGAACTAGAATTTAGTGCATAGATTAATATTACCTCAAATGCACAGAGAATCATTTGCCTCTGACTCCTGACTATAGGGATTAAAAACATGTGACAGTGTGCCTGGTTCCAGCCACTACTTTTAAAGATTTATTTTGTATGTTTGTGTGTGTGTGCGTGTGTGTGTGTGTGTGTGTGTGTGTGTGTGTGTGTGTGTGTGTGTGTGTGTGTGTATGCAATGCTCAAAGAGGTTAGAAAAGGGAGTCAAATGTGAGTTACCATGCGGAAGCAGGGAAGGAAACCCAGACCTCTGCCAGAGCAATCAGCGTTCTTAACTGGAGATCCATCACTACATACTCTTAACTGGAGATCCATTCTCTACTTACTATATGTGTCAGTTACAATGTAGTAGTTTCTTGGTCCCAGGTGGCCAGAGGCCCAGGCTCACAGACCCTGTAGCCCCAAACCTCTTAGCCGCCCACTGCTGTTCAGGCCGCAAAAATGACTCAGACACTAACTTCATGCTGTTTGGCCTATGGCTTAGGCACCTTGCTAGCTAGCTCTTTCATCTTAAAATCAACCCATTTCTATTAATCTTTCCTGCCACATGGCCCGTGGCTTACCTGTTTTCCTTACATGTGTTACTTTGGGCTTCTGTCTGCTTCTCTTTGACTCTGCCCTGCTCCTCCTACCTATTCTGATTCCCCCTCCTACTTTTTCTAAGGTGTCTGTCATGGGCAAAAACAGCTCCTTTATTTAAATATTGCTATTCACAGCATACAGAAAGGCCTTCCCACGTCACGTGTCAATTAGAGCTGTATCTAAAAATCACAAAGAGTGATATAATGTGCATTTTGAAAGTATTGGCAATAATCCTTGGAATATACACATTATATAGTAATTATGTTCATAAATTTTATATGAAATAATAAATAGATATAAAATAGATATAACCAACATTTTATATTATTATGTATAAATGGGATACTCAGAAGAATATATAACACACTCAGTATTAAAGGGTGACTTTGACAGTCATTTCAGAAAGGTGACACATGCTTTGAGTTTGAAGCCAACCTGGGCTACATAGTGGTTGCCTTTCATACTAAAGATGGAAAAAGGACATAGATTATATATTAAACTGCTAACTGAGGACCTAAGTTTGCCCCTCAGAACCCAGGTTTAAAAATGGGCATGGTGTCCTGTTTATAATCTCAATATTGGTGAAATAGAGAGACAGATCCCTGGGACTTGATGGCCAGTCACATACTGGCCTATGTGGCGATTTCAAGACCAGAAAAAAAATGATCTTAAAAATCAAGATGGTAACTGGTAATGTAGCTCACTATGTAGAGGCCCTAGTTTCTGATGATAATGCTCATATGTATAAAACTAGTACCTCACTAGTTGGTCAACCCGTTGTCTCTAAATGGATACTTGATGAAGAGAAATTCCCACATTCAAGTAACAGTGTTTATCCTTCCCTACCCTAATTTGTCTTTTAAGATGCCCTGGTAAAAATCAGAAATACCAATTCAACTTTGGTTACAGTTTTGACTACTTTAATGTAAGTCCGGGCTACATGAGACTTTGTTACACAAAACCAAAGGCTACTGTGGCCTAATCTACAAATTGAATTCAAGGCTAGCCAGGGTTATACAGTGTCAACTTGAAGCTCATTGTAAAAACCAGGTTGGTCTTGAACTTCTTGAATTTCATGATTTTATTTTTCTCCACAGCTGAGTAGAATCCTTTTGTATTTATGTATATATGTATATATGCCAGCCATAGTATATCAGATTGGTTTCAAATGTGCAGAAAAGTTACAGAGATTATACAAATTGTTTAAGTAGTGTTTGTTGTTGAAAAACTTATAGCTTCTTACATGCACTATATGATTTCTTCTACCCTCATTATCTCCATCTAATGCCTCTCTTTTCCCATATTCATGATTCCTTCTTTAATTCCTATTGCCACATGTTTATGATCATATGTATATATAACCTACTAAGTCCACTTGGTTCTGTTTATATATGAGTGTACCTGACTAAGTTCAACACTTGGTATTGAACAACCAACATTGAATTTCCCCAACTGAACCTGCTTACTCTCAATGTTTTAGTCACCATTGAGCTGCTGTATTCCTTCATCTAGGGGCAAGACCATTTAGAATTGTCCCAGTCCCTATGTGTGTATTACCTGGATGCCATGGATCCTGGTTCATTTGAATAAGTACACTATTGAGAGTTTATAGGTTTATTACCCTGTCATGTTTAGGGGCTATATCTTATCAACAGAAATCCTGAGCCTCTATGGACTTTCTATCCCCTCTGTTGTGTTTTTTCACGAAGCCTCGGGTTGAAGGGATTCATAACAAATGTATCATTCATTGGTAGTTGAGGATCTCAACCTAGTTTCTTATATTGTTCATGACACTTTAGGAAGTATTATTATCACAAATGGTATAAAACCTTTAACATACATGTTAATATGTACACACATGCATGTATATATAGGTGATTATAGATAAATATGAGATTATATGATTCCCTAAGTCCTTTATAACATTCTTAGAATTACCCAACTCTTCTTTTACTTAGTCACTTCTTATTACTCTTCATGAACTGGGTGGCAGTTAATGGCCCCTTTATTTATTTTATTTCTCCCTTTTAGGATCTACATGCTATTCCAGTATCTAAAGCTTTTTCTACAACTGTTCCAATTTTATCTACTTAGTTTTACAGTTGCTCCAGACAATAAATGCATACCTACAGACTGACAGCAAGAAAGTATAAATAAGAGAGACCATTTAAAATTTGTATGTTTGAGTCTGAGTAATCTCACTCAGTACAATACCTTTTAATTCTATTTATTTAAGCGAAAATTTCATGATTTTATTTTTCTCCACAGCTGAGTAGAATCTTTTTGTATTTCTGTACCAAATTTTCATTAGTCATTCATTGGTTGGAGGACATTCAATTTGTTTCTATTTCTTAGGTATTGTGAGTAGAGAAGTAATAAACATGGCTAATGATGAAATTGTATAATAGTTCTTCAATCAAATGCCAAAAAGTACTATACAGCATATGGTAAATTTTCCACACTATTTTACAGAAAGGCCACACCAATTTTCAGTCATAGTAAGTGTAGTAGATGATTTCTGGCCCAGACTTTTAGGCCTAGCCTCAAGGTTTAGAACCCACAAACCCGCAGACCCACTGAACTGCAGACCCATAGTCCCACAGTCCCACAGAGACACACAGATGCTTTCAATAGTTTTAGGCTGATCAGCCTCAGGCCCAGGCATATAACTTGCTAGCTCTCTAGCCTTCATTTTCAGTGAAGATGGAATCTCAAAGTAGCTTTAAATTACATTTTTTTTTCAATTTTAAAAAGGATGAGCAATTTTAAGATACTTTATCCGTTTTATTTCTTCTTTTGGGAACTTTTGAGTCAGAGATATTGCCCAGTTTTTAGTACAGCTCAGTTTTTAAACAAATTATCTTTCTACTGTCATTTTTGTACATTAAAAAGTCTTTTCATACACATTATATAATTTATTTAATTATAATTTTTACCATATACCAACATTCTTTTCAGATCTTACTATTCTTTCTACTAACTCAAATTTAGCTCTCTTTCTAAAGACAAATCACAGATAAAAATAGGAACATAAACTCAAATTAAAACAAATTAAATAAAAGCCCACTCTTCCCCAATAAATAAACTTAGAGTTTGTTTTGTGTTTCCAAATACACCTTGAAATGAAAGCTGCACTAGAATATGGTTAATACATCCAAGTGTCATTTCATTGGATAAAACAGACTTTTAAATTTCTAGATTCTTGGTTGGGAGTGAAAATTTATGTCCACCTTCTTTTCTCTGTACTGGAATTCTGTCTGTTTTGAACCTGTGTAAGTCTCATGAATGCTGTTGGTCTCTGTAAATTTTTATGTAAAAAAGCAATCTTGTGTCTATAACTCTATTCTTGTGTCTATATGCTCCATAACTCTATACTCTATACTTCATACCAATGTAAAACATTTTGAGATTAACAGCTAATTTCTGGATCTAAGTAAATTCAATAATCTAACTTTTCAAAAAATCCTTCATATACCATATCCCCCTTTTGCTTCTTAGGAAGAGATTGATTATGACCATTAACCATTTACAATGAAAACAAACATTTATAATCAATATTTTGAGAATTCAGGTGTAGTTTTCTATTACTACTTCCTGCTGATAATGGGGCGATGAAAATCTCATGGATTCTGGAGACTGTATTATAGTCTGCATCCCTGTATCTCATATGGCCATCTCTTCCCATCAGAGAATTTTTTCAGGGGGTCTTGGTTGATGAAACCATATTTGCCTGGAAGTAATCCACATGTTCTCATCTTCTGTGGAAACAAAAGCAGAACTCTTCCAAAGCAATAAATTCTTATACACAAGTTTCAAAATCAAAATACCTTTAAAATATATATTCTTGTTTAACTTAGCAGCCTTTGCAATCCATCGTCATTTTGCAGTTAGCTCATTGACAGTTAAAAAATTAAAAGAAAACACTATAACAACCAAAATCCAGATTTTGTGTCTATTTTCCATCTTTAAGTGGCTTATTATATTTTTATTACTCTATTCCTCTTCTTAAAGACTTTATTCTCTTTCTTTTCACTCTGAAGCCTATGTACCTTTTACACACATTGTAACCCGTTTATAGGTTTTTTTTTTCATCTGAATCTGTTTTATTGTGAATCCTTAATCATCTTCCAACCATAAGATCTTCATAATTTTTGCAGATAAAGCTGAATCAGTAATTTCTCTTAAAGTGACCACGTCTGTTTGTGGCCAGCAAACAGAGCAGACCCAAGAAAATGCTGCTACTAAGTATCTGTCTTTGTTTCCTTATTGGTCAAAATAAACAGAAGCCTTAAACCAATGACATGCTAATGAGTTCTGTGAGAGTTCTGGAACTGGCTTGATGGAAGCTTACACTGCCTGCCGCCAGTCTGCAGGTGCCATTTTGAATGTGACGCAGATGCTACGCTTTCTTTGCACAATGGCCTGCTTCATACACACATTTTGGAATCTTCTTTGTCTCAGGCTCTGTGCTAAAACTCTTTTTAAAACTTTCTCAGGCTTTAAGTGCATATTCGCCCACCCAGGGATGCCATCTGTTACAATGTGGTTTCTCGGCCCCAGGCTGCCTGAGGCCCGGATCCACAGACCTGCAGCCCCAGACCTCTTAGCCGCCTGCTGCTGCACAGGCCACATGACTCAGACACTTATATTAACTTCATGCTGTTTGGCCTATGGCTCAGGCACATTGTTAGCTTGCTCTTACATCTTAACTCAACACATTTTCATTAATCTGTCTGCTATGTGGCCCATGGCTCACCTGTGTTTCTTACATGTTGCTCCTTTGGGCTTCCTGGCTGGTCTGTGTGAATCCACCCTGCTCCTCCTACCTATTCTGATCCCTCCTCCTACTTTTTCTATGGTGCCTGTCATGGGCCAAAATAGCTCCTTTATTTAAAGATTGCTATTCATAGCACACAGAAAGGCATTCCCACATCAGTCTTCCTATGCCTGCCTTAAATATCTTCTTCACCCAATTGTTTCACACCCACATTAAGATTAAAGGCATGGGCTACAACTATTTGGTAGTTAGCCTTGAACTCACAGAAACACAGAAAGATCTCTATCTCTGAAGTTATGGGATTAAAGACCTAGAACTACTACTGCCTGCTGGATCCTGGAACTCCCCCTGCAAACAAAGCTGGCCTCAAATTCAGATATGCTGGGATTAACGGTGTAAATCACTACTCTTGGTCTTTTCCCATGCTTGGATTGAAGGTGTGAGTTACCACTCTCTGATTCTCCTGAACTGAACGTGGGTAGATATTTGCTCTGAAATTCAGACTGGTTTTTATTAAATATGTAACATTTCACCACACAGAGAGGATATGTTTACTATAGGGAGTTAACAAAGTCTAGCATATTAAGTTACAACATGACCAAGCCCTTCTTCTCTGTATCAAGAGTAAAGCCTTCCTTTATAATAAATACACTTCCAAAAGCCAGTTCATGCACTAGAAATCACCCTGTTCCCAAAGCCAGGGGCCCTACACCTTGTCTAAGCCATACAACTGCCATCAACATTTAGATGCAGATTTCCCGTCTGCCAGTCCAGTGTATCTGAGCTCCAAGTAGTCCAGTTAGATGTCTCTGTAGGTTTCCCATTATGGTCTTGCCCCCTTTACTCATATAATCCCTACTCCCTCTCATATATACAGTTACAAATTTCCATATACTCATAGCTATTCATATCAAATACATAACTCTCTTATCATATAACCTTTCATATTGTTTTTACACATTCTCATACAGTTCCTGTATGTAGCAAAAGTTCACACAGATTTATCTTTCCAATATTCACTCACACATATGTGACCTTACCTCAATATTTATTCTTTTCTCACTCACTCTCTCATTCATTCTTGCACATATTTTTTTTTCTTATCTTTAGGCTTCTTCCCCATTTCTCATTCAGTACACATACATTAACACTCTGCATAGCTTCATCCCTAAAATTGCAACTGCTCCTGCATACTTTCATCATACAAACTTCTTCCTCCTTCTCTCCTCCCCTCTATATTGCCTCAGAGCTGTTCTTATTTGGGAAGTATAGCAGTGGCACTGGAAAAAATTACAGACAAAATACAACCAATGACCAACAATCAGTGACTACACAGCTCTGCCTGATGGAGCTCTTCATCAGAGAATTATATATCTAGTGGTTCAATTTGTTAAACATTAGTTGTCACCTACTGTATATTCTCATCACCCATGGAATTTGATGGATTTATCTCTTTGTGGAATCTGGTAGCAAACCAAACTGTTTTTAGACATAATAGTATTTTGAGGGATGTAAAGACTATGACCTAAGTTTTATACAAGTAGAGAACTGAGATGGCAGATGAATCATTGTGAAAGGAACTAGGTATTTGTTGCTCTTAAAGCCACATTCAGTCAATATCCTTAATGATCTGAAATGTTAAATTATAACTGGGAATATTTTATATATATATATATATATATATATATATATATATATATATATATATATATATATATATATATATATATATAATGACATGGACCCATTACCTAGACAGGTTACTCCAGGCTTTGTTGGTCTCCATAGTCTCATGGGGGGCAGCAGTTGTAGGTCTTTGGCTTTCATATAGAATAATATAGGATTTTGGTTACCGAAACCAGGCCTGAGAATTCTTTCTGTAGAGGAAAACTTAGGGGAATGACCTCACTTTGTCCAGGTCACATAGGGTGATTGAACCAAAAGTTTACAGAGTTTGAGAAATATGCTGGCAATAAGTGAGTCATGGGACAATTTCAATATTTGATTACTTTTACCCTAAACAAGGTGAAGTTGATATGCCCCTTTCAATTTTTTTTCTTTGTTATTATAAGGGTTTCTACTAGGGAGGGGCAGTTCTGCTATTATTGGAAATGTAAACCTTTTGTATGCCATATTTGGCAAGTCTCTGAAGAATATATCTGAATAAAATGAATATTTGTTTCACTTACATGTTTTAGGTTTAATTTTGAAAATGTATAGAGAGGGATAAGCAAGGCTTACTTTTATAATTAGTTACTTTAGTGTTTAAAATGACTATAGGCATAATTTTGGTATTATTAAAAATTTGATATCATCACACACTGACAACTAGATAGCCTGAAGCCTCCTGGTCACAGCTGATTAAGAGCCAACTAAGACCTGCCTAAGAACAACCCCTGTGACAACTGGAGACAGGCAGCTCCATGGCCTACAGCCAACAAGGAGCCAATGAAGAGCAGCCCCTGCAAATACTGGAGACACTCAGCCTCAGGACCTACAACTTACTAAGACCCAACCAAGAGTTGACTAGGAGTGAATCAAGGAAGCAATGGGCAGTCTCCAGTGCAAGAATACATATAACAATATAAAGAACAACAAGAGACCACCAGAAGAAGCTTGTGGTTTGAGAACATCAAGATCTGAGCATCACAAAGAAGAATAAACAAAAGAAGCTATCTTAACAACAACTTTATGAAGATACTAGAAGCTTTAAAAGAGGATATAAAAAGATCCTTTAATGAAAAAGAAGAAAATACAAACAAAAAATCAGAAGAGAAGAACAAGTGACTGAAAGACAGTAAAGAAAATGAAGGGAAAAAGGTGAATCATTCTGTGAATTAAAAATGGAAATAGAACCAGTAAAGAAGGAACAAACTGAGAGAAAGATGGAAATAAAAATCTTGAAGAAATGAACTGGAACTACAGAGGCAAGCATGACCAACAGAATCAAGAGATGGAAGAGAGAGTCTCCAGAATGGAAGATTCAATAGTAGAAATAGATACGTCAGTGAATGAAAACACTAAAACCAAAAAAGTCATAACACAAAACATCCAGAAAATACGGGACACCATGAAAAGACCAAACATGATGATAACCGGAATTGAAGGAGAAGAATATCAACTCAAAGGCACAAAAAATATATTCAACAAAACCATAGAGGGAAACTTTTCCAATTTAAAGAAGGAGATGCCTATAAAGATACAAGAAGCTTACAGAATGCCAAATAGACTAGCCCCCAAAAAAGTCTGCTCACTATGTTGTAATCAAGTTACTAAACCTACAGAACAAAGAAAAAATACTAAGAGCTGTAAAGGAAAAATGTCCAAATTACCTGTAAATGTAGACCCATCAGAATAACACTAGACTATTAAATGGAAAAAAATTAAAGCAAGAAGGTCTTTGTCAGATGCAATACAAATGGCTGTCAACCCAGACTACTATGCCTAGAAAAGCTAAAAATCACCATAGATGGAGTAAACACAATATTTCATGACAAAATAGATTTAAACAATACCTATCCAGAAATCTGGCCCTACAGAAAGCACTAGAAAGAAAATTCAAGACACACCCATGAAACCACAATTAATTGATAATCCCATAGAACAAAAGGGAAATACACAAAAGCTACCACCCAAATAACAGGAAATAACAATCATTTGTCATTAGTATCCCTTAATGTTAATGGATTCAATTCATCTATAAAAAGACATACCCTAACACAATAGATAGAAAATCAGAATTCATCCTTCTGCTGCATACAAGAGACACACCTCTACTTCAAAGACAGACACAGGCTGAGAGTAAAGGTTTGGGAAAAGACTTTCCCATCAAATGGTCCTAAGAAACAAGCTGGTGTAGTCAACCTAATATCTAACAAAATAGACTTCAAACTAAAGTCAATCAAAAGAGAACACATCAGATATTACATCTTAGTAAACTTTCAAGATGAAGTCTCAATCCTGAATATTTCTGTCCCCAACACAGGGGCACATACATATTAAAAGAAACACTACTAAAGCTTAAACCTTACACCAAACCCCACACACTAATAGTGGGAGACTTCAATACCCTACTTTTGCCCTTAGACACATCAACCAGATAGAACCTCAATAGAAAAATAAGGAGTCTAACAGATGTTATGATCCAAATGGACTTAATAGATATATACAGAACCTTCCACCCAAACATAAAGGAATGTTCATATTTCTTAGCACGCCATGGAACTTTATCTAAAATTGACCACATACTCAGTCATAAAGCAAGTATCAATAGATACAAAAAATAGGAATAACTCCCTGTATCATATCAGACCACTATGGTCTCAAGCCAGATTTCAACAACAACAACAAAAATCACAAATATCCTAAAAGTGGAAACAGAACATCTTTCAGTTGAATGATCTCTGGGTCAAGGAATAAATTAAGAAAGAAATCAAAGACTTTCTAGAATTTAATGAAAATGTATCCATAACATAACCAAACTTATGAAACACAATGCAAGCAATGTTAAGAGGAAAACTCACAACACTAGATGTTATATGAAAAACCTAGAAAAAAAATCTCATACAAGAGACATAAAAGCACAGCTGATGGTCCTAGAACAATTAGAAGCAAATACACCTAGAAGGAGTAGGTGGCAGGAAGTAATCAAATGTAGGGCTGAAATCAATACAGTAGAAACAAAGAGAACAAATGAAGAATCAAGAAGTTAAGAGGTGGTTCTTTGAGAAAATCAACAAGATGGATAGACCCTTATCCAAACCAACCAAAAAGCAAAGAAAGAGTATTCAAATTAACAGAATTTGAAGTTAAAGGGGGACATAATAGCCACCCAAGAAATAGAGACATTTTTTGGATCATATTTAGAAAATCTATACTAAACACACTAAAATGGAAAACCTAAAAGAAACTGACAGCTTTCTGGACAGGTACCATCTACCAAAATTAAGTCAAAACCAGATTAAATACCTAAATAGAGCTATATATTGTATACCTATATCAAGTAGGCTTCATCCCAGAGATTCAGGGATGGTTCAACATACCAAAAAGTGTGAATGTCATTCATCATAAATAAACTGTAGGGAAAAAACTCACATGATTATCTCATTAGATGTGAAAAAGAATTTGATAAAATTCAACAGTACTTCACAATAAAAGTCAAAGAGACATCAAGAATACAAGAAAAATTACTTAAGAATAATAAAGGTCATATACAGCCATCTGATAGCCAAAATCAAAATAAATGGAGAAACCCCCAAAGCAATCCCACTAAAATCAGGAGCAAGACAAGGCTGCCCTTACTCTCCTTATCTATTCAATATAGTTCTCAATGTTTTTGCTAAAGCAATAAGAGGCCAAATGGAGATTAAGGGGATGCATATTGGAAAGGAAGAAGTCAGACTATCTTTATTTGCATATGATATGATCATATACATAACTCACTCCCAAAATTCTACCAGGAAACTCCTACAGCTGATAATTACCTTCCACAATGTATCAGGGTACAAGATTAATTCAAAAATATCAATAGCCCTACTACACAATAAGGACAAAATGGCTTTTAAAAGATATAAGGGAAAAATTACCTTTTATAATAGTGGCAAATAGCATTTAATATCTTGGCATATCTCTAACAAAAGAAGTAGCAGACCTGTTTGACAAAAATTTTAGGCCACAATGTATCAGGGTACAAGATTAATTCAAAAATATCAATAGCCCTACTACACAATAAGGACAAAATGGCTTTTAAAAGATATAAGGGAAAAATTACCTTTTATAATAGTGGCAAATAGCATTTAATATCTTGGCATATCTCTAACAAAAGAAGTAGCAGACCTGTTTGACAAAAATTTTAGGCCACTGAAGAAAGAAATTGAAGGAGATATCAGAAAATGTAAAGATCTCCCATGCTCCTGGATAGGGAGAATCAATATAGTAAAAATGGCAATTTTACCAAAAGCATTCTACATATTTAATGCAATCCCCATCAAAATCCCAACACAATTTTTTAAAGACTATGAAAAAAATGCTCAACTTCATATTGAATAACAGGAAATCCAGGATTGCCAAAATAAGCCTGGTCAGTAAAAAAACTTCAGGAGGAATCACCATCCCTGACTTCAAGCTATACTATAGAGCCATAATAATGAAAACAGCCTGGCACTGGTAGAAAAACAGACTTGTGTGTAGTAGTGGGGTTTCTTGATCTTGGGCGGCCAGAGACCCAGAACCTGCTGCGCCAGACTTCTCAGCTGCCCAGCTGTCCACTGCTCAGGCCCCCAGAAATGACTCAGATGCTTATATTAACTTCATGATGTCCGGCCTATGGCTCAGGCACATTGCTAGCTTGCTCTTACATCTTAAATCAACCCATTTTTTATTAATCTGTCTGCCAAGTGGACCCTGGCTCACTTGTGCTCCTTACATGTTGCTTCTTGGGCGCCTTGCTTGATCTGCTTGTGACTCCACCCTTCTTCTCCTACCTATACTGATTCCTCCTCGTATTTCTTCTATGGTGCCTGTCATGACCCAAAATAGCTCCTTTATTTAAAGATTGAGATTCAAAGCATACAGAAAGGCAGTCCCGCATCACTTGTGTATCAATCAAATCAAATTAAAGACCCTTACATTAACCTATTCACCTATGAACACCTGAATTTTCAAAAATATGCTAAAAATATTCAGTGGAAAAAAGATAGTATCTTCAACAGATTGTATTGGCATAACTGGACAGTAGTATGTAGAAGAATGCAAATAGATCCATACCTATCACCCTGCACAAAACTCAAATTCAAGTGGATCAAAGACCTCAACATTAAACCAGCTACACTGAATCTGATAAAAAGGAAAGTGGGAAATATCCCCCAATGCATTGGCATACATGACCACTTCCTAAATATAACACCAGTAGCATAGACATTACAAACGGCAATCAATAATTGGGCCCTCCTGAAACTGAGAAGCTTTTGTAAGGCAAAGGACACAGTCAATAAGACAAAACAACAGCCTACAGAATGGAAAAAGATCTTCACTAATCCTGCATCAGACAGAGGACTGATCTCTAAAATATATAGAGAACTCAAGAACCCAAAAACATAAATAACACAATTTTAAAAATGGGGTTAAGTGCTAAAAAGGGAATTCTCAACAGAATTATAAATGACTGAAAGGCACTTAAAAATTGTTCAATAGTTTTAGCCACCAGAGAAATGCAAATCAAAACAACTTTGAAATACTACCTTACACTGTCAGATTGGCTAAATTCAAAAACATAGATGACAGCCGATGCTAGAGAGAATACAGAACAAGGGGAACACTCCTCTATTGTTGGTTGGAATGTAAACTTGTACAACCACTCTGGAATGCAATATGAAAACTGGGAATCAATCTCCTCAAAGATCGAGCAATACCACTATTGGACATATACCCAAAGTATGCACATTCATACACCAAAGGCATTATTTATTAGCTCAACTATGTTCATAACAGCATTATTCATAAAAGCAAGAACCTGGAAACAGCCTAGATGTCCTTTAAATGAAGAATGGATTAACAAACTGTAGTACATCTACACAATGGAGTACTACTCAGCAGTAAACTAAATGACATCCTAAAATTTTCAGGCAAATGGACAAATTTGGAGAATATCTTCTTGAGTGAAGTATCACAATCTCATAAAGATAGTCAAAGGATGTATTCACTCATAAGTGGACTTCAGTCAAAAGCAAATAATATCCAAACTGTGAAGCACAACTCCTGAGCAGCTTGAGATCAGAAGGAACTTAAGAGAGACATCCAGAGATTCCCCCTAGGAAGCGAAAATAGAGATGATCACCTTAGCAAATTGGGATCATAACAAGAAGAGGTGGTTGAGAGGAGCAACAAAGAAGGAGGGGAAAGAAATGGATATCTTGATAGAGGGAGCCAATGTGAGGTTGAAAAGAGACCGGGTGCTTAGTAAACCTCCAAGAACTCACAGGATGTCTCTGACTAGGTCTGCAACCAATAGTGGAGGGAGTGGAGGTGCCTAATCAGGACTTCCCCTATAATCAAATGAATAGCCATCACAAAACCTGCATCCAACAATGAATGGAAGTGGAAGCAGAGATCCATGTCTGAGCACTGCGCCGAGCTCCTGGTCCAACTGAGAGCAGGAGAGAAGAGTGTGTATGAGCAAGGGGACGGGGATTACAAAGAGAAGTCCCTCAATGATGGCTAGCTGGAGCTCGCTAAATCACTGGGGAGCCATCAGGAAAAGGAGCTAGGCCCTCCAAGGTTAGGAAACTGTCAGTTGGCATGGGCAGTATGTGGAGATTTCAGTGGTAGGATCACTGTGTTCCTGTTCATGGGCTGGCATCTTGGAGCTCATTCCCTGCAGAGGAAAACCTAACCCAGTCTTGATATCGGGATGAGGAAATCAGACTTTCCTAGAGTGGATGTGTCAGGCTGAGATAACTCACCTTGGGACTTCTTTCCCTTTTGGTTGAGGGGATGGAGGGATGGGAAGGTGGGGAGGCTGAAGGCTGACAGGGCAAGATTGGGAGGAGGAAAAAGAGGGGGAGCAGGGGGATACACGAATAAAAAATGCATTGTTTATTAAAAAATAATAAAATGAACATACAAAACAGAATTTTAAAAGCTTGCACCAAACTAATAGCCTTTATAAGACCAAGATTTAATGTTCCATTTCTTTTATGATTAGTCTTTAAGATAAGTATTTTGAAATAAATTTCTTCTAGAAGTAAAATAAAACTTTTAATCATAGATTCAGTTGACAGAGTGAATGGAAACATTGCTAATACTTTTATAGTACATAGTGAACAAAATTGGGCCTATAAATAACCAGATTAGCCACCCCCTGGGTAAAACTGAAAATATATTTAGTTCAAATACCAAGTCTTCCAGCAAAAACAGATTAAAAGACAAAAAATACGTTTAAATGAAAATTGAAGTGTGCAGACATCTCTTAGAATAAAGTGAAGTAGTTTCAGAAAGGAGATAAAAATTGTTCTGAGAAGGTAGAAAATTTAAGAGTTGTGGTAACAATAATTTTAATATGGACATCTCCAAATGTACTTAAGGACCTATCAGAGAGAAATGTCTCAAATCACAGAGAATTGAATACTTTCTACATGGTGGTTGCCTAGTAGGGAGAAAAGAAGCTTCCTGGGATACAAGCATGGCTTTCACAGTAAAAGTAAATAAAGCAAGGAGCTCCATAGTGACACCTACATAATAAGAATGGAGATAGAAGTACATAGAGTGAGAGAAAATAACAGCCTGAGAGATGAGCAAATCAAATAGTCACAAGTGTTAGGATTAAAGGAGTGCTAGGGAATCACCTTTTGAAATTTCCAATTTAATTTTAGGGGCCTGGCATATCACTGTAGACAATATCAGCAAGGCTATTTGGGACCACTTAGTTTTAGCCAAATGTCTATTTGGGACTATTTCCCAACAACCATGACTGTTTTGTAAGTTAATTTTTTCTCCCACCCACAATGTATTTCTCGCTGGTGAGCGCAGTCACAGAAAATCTCAAAAGCCCTTTTTCACATTTTCAGCGGTGTCATTTGAGGTGATTTGCTGTCAGGCACTGCATGGGGTGCCAATAGAATTATGACACTTTGCTGCCTCTTTCTTAGACCCTGAAACACGCAACAAGTATGTTCCCTCCATTGGAAATTAATGGCAAATTTTCAGAATAAACTATGAAAACTCCTTTAATTTGACTAGTAGGATCTTTTAAAATTCTATTCTAAGCATATCCTTAATAATACTTGTATAAAAAATAATTTTTTAAAAAATAATGCTCCTGTATTTCTATTTTAACAAGACACTAACTTCTCACAAGTTATTTGATTACCTGTACATCCCTAAACCAAAAGTTTTACTGGGAGGTCTGTATTTGGCCTTAGATGGAATCCTACCTCCATCAGGACCTTCAATAATGCCTTCATGTACCTGTTCATGATCAATACTGCTGGTTTCCACCAAGGAGGTTGGATGTAAGTGGTCTCAAGTACTTTATTTATAATTAAACATAGTTTTTCTTGCCAGTGTTTCATAAGCAGCTTTATTATTGGCTTCTGTTTTTAACTTTGAGAAATAAATCTTAAGAAATTAATCAAGATCATTGTGAAAGTCCCCTTTGTTCCCTCTTAAGCTTTCCCAAATACAGGGTTCCACCCTCTATGTAACTATATTAAAAATATAGAATTCTATATTTTTTCAGACATATCTAAATACTGAGTAAGACACATCCTGCAATTGCAGTACTTATGACAAGTGGTAATTACTTGCAGTTGTGAAGTTGTTGGGGTTGGGTAGGTTTCCAGACTCAGAAGTGTATGTGTTTATCCTAGTGAAGGGGGTTACTGTTTACCCTACAACTTTCCTTTTCATAGGCTCTCTTTATATAACTTCCAATGAGAATAAAGTTCCAGATATTTTGATACGAATTTTTTCTCAATAATTGTATAAAATGCCTTGTCTCAGAGAACCAACATTAATGTCTTATTTGCTCTCATAAACGCTTTTCAGTGACCGGCCAAGTATCTTGTCCCTAATTTCTATTTAAAGAATTTTTTTCTTATCTTCTCTGCAGGTGTTTTTGGAGATACTGAACTTCTATTTCTTTCTTTGAATAAATTGTTCTGTTTAACATAGAATGTCACTTTTATGACTCTATGTCCAGAATTATACATTTAAGGTGGGAATAGTGCAATATAACTTTAAAGCAGTTACTAGGAAGTGAGAAGGAGTATTATCTCTGTGGCTTTGATGCCAGCCTTGTCTCCATATTGAGATCTAGTCTAAAAGAAAACAAAGAAATAATACTTGAGTAAACAAACACAACCCACAATGAAATGAAACCGAGGAACATACAAAATACAAAACCACAACAAAAGCCATATATCATGTCAAGATTTCTGAAAATCCTGGGAAAGCTTTAAAGTTTATATCCTTTTTGAGAAAAACAGCAAAGCCAAAAGGGACTCAATAGGCAGTGTGCTTACTTAACACTCTGGATTCTATATTCTGTCCTTGGCCAAGCAGAAACCAGGTAATGACATATACCTGGGATCTCAGTGCCAATTTATCTGAGTCTATGTAGCAAATTCACTGCCAGTTTAGAATACCTGTGACCCAACCACAAATCCAAACAAAGCAAAAAACAAAGGTAAAGGGCTAGATATGTCTCAGGGAATGAAGACCACTTGCTGCTCTTCCAGAGCACAGGGGTTTGATTTCTACCACCTACATATGGATTTATAACCACCCGAAGCTCCAGGCTCAGTGAATCTCACAGACTTTTCTGGCTTCCACAACAACCAGGTACACACATGGTGTGCAGACGTACATGCAGGCAGAAAACCAATACAAACAACAACAGCAACAATTATAGTATCAAAGGGCGAGAAGTGGAAGAAATCATGGGAAGAGAGGGATGGGGTAAACTTACTCAAGATATATCATATAAAAGGAATTCATTTTTAATCCAACAGTGAAGAAAAAGGTTTTTTATAAAGAGTATTTGTCACATCTTCTGAAGCAGAACAATTTGGAACAGGGTAAATGTTCTCCTGCCTTTTTCTCACTGTGGCACCAGCTATATGTCCAGTGTCTTCTTTACTGAAGAAGCAAGATAAAATGTACACTAGGACCCAAGTTTTCCAGATAGGAAGCCAAATAATTATTCACCATGAATTGCTCAGTAGCAGTTAAAGACTGTGATATATGTATACTCAAGTCTGGCACTCCAATCCTAGCATTTGTGATACAGCAAGATGAGAAATAATTCAAGTCATACTCATTCATTCTGAGTTGGAGATGAGCCTGATTACAAGAAACCTCTGTGTAGTGGGATTATGCTGTTACATTGTAAATAATTGTCCCACCTACTGGTTTAATAATAATGCTGATTGCAGGAAGGCAGACAGGAAGTGTGAGGGAGGCTACCAGATGAAACAAACTGGAAATAAAAGAACAGGGCAGAGATGCCCCAGAGATACCAGAAAAGCCAGCAAATACAGAGGACAACTATGCTGCTCTGAGAAAACATACTCAGCTGCATGGCTGAGCAGAATAAGAATCATGGGTTAATTTAAGTGTAAAGAGTTAGCAAGTTATATGCCTGGGCCCTAGGTCAATCAGCAAGCAGAGTTTAAATAATATAAATGTCTGTGTATTTCTGTGTAACTGCAGGTCTATGGGTCTGAACCACATGTCAGATAGGCCAGAAACTTCATACACCTCTGTCCTGTATAACAATTCTGTGGCAATATTGTACCTTCTTACACAATAAATAAATACATGTAATATTTGTTTTATAAATATTTTCTCTTTGTTCCCACCCCAACCCAGTACTAAGTACAGAATGCTGGTCTTTCATAAGCAAAGCAAGTGCTCTCTTTTCTACTGACTGAGCCAAAACCCAGTGTATTTTTTAATTATGTGTTAGATTTTGTCTTGAAGTCTACTCCTCCATGAATTGCAATAGAAGTTTGCTGGCAGTTGGTTTAGAAAATCTAGATCTTCCTGATACACTCAGAAGTTAGGTTTCACTTGTCTTTCTACAGCCATATGTGACTAGACTCGTGAATCAAAACTAACGGGTCACAAAAGTAAACTGAAGGTATTTCAGTCACACAGAAAAGGACACCAGTTTTCTGTGGAAAAGTAGTGTCACAGCCTTGGCAGACACCAAGCCACCAAAAGGCCAGAGATCTCAATTATCCTGGAAAAATAAACCTGAGGTATAGCTCTGTTGGAGGCAGAGAGAATACTTGCCTTGTAACGAATATAAAGATTTGGGTAGTGAAGCACAAATCCAATTAACCTTAATTAAAAACCCAGAACCAGAAAATGGAGTAAAAGTTGAAAAACCAGAGAGACAAAATATACAGCCACTAGAGATACTTCTTAGCTATGCAGAACCATGAGGCCAAAAAAGCTGAGATTCTGTCTTCTCCAACCTTACATTTCTCCCTCTGCCTGGCAATATCACTTTCTGTCTCAGTTCTTGTTTTGATGAGATTAAATGACTGTGTGCCAACCAAGTACCTATATCAAAGACATGAGATACCAAATACTGAGATTAAAGGTATGTGCCACCACTGTCTGAGATCTATGGCTAACTAGTGGTTGGTTTAAGGAGCAGGATTTAGCAGGTTAATCCATGTGATTTAGGCTTTAGAGTTAAGAATAGAAGACAAAGTTTATGGAAATAGCTTCCAGGCCTAAAGACAACTGCTGAGAGCAGGCATGTGTCAATGATCTCCTTGATTGGCGACCCAGTAGAAGGGCCACTATACAAACTGTGAAGTTGCTGCCTAAACTTCATTAGAGAATCTTAGCTGGTAGCGATGTAGATATGCCAGAATTGTATGAAACTTATCAAGGAGAGCCACTAATAGAGAATAGAAACAGTTCAAGTGAAATAAGTCTGTTGCAACCAACAAACCTTAACAGAATTGGAGACGTGGAGAGCATTTTGTCATCAGACATGGAGCTGCTATGTTTACAGTTTGCCTGGTTGATTTTTGGTCTTGCTTTGGTTCAGCATTTCCTCATAGTTTCCTTTCACATGGTTTTGAATGGTAATGTATATTCTGTTTCACCATATGCTTAAACTTGAAATCTCCTTTTATGATTTTGAAATCACAGGAGATTACACTTAAGCAATTGGCAGGCATCTCAAAAGAGAATTTGGACTTTTGAAAATTGCTGAGACTGTGATAGACTACAAAGACTTTTAAAGTTGGATGAATGTCGTTTTCACAGTGTATAATATGTCTATCAGCATTCTGGTGGCCAGGTAGGAAAATGGGAAAATGTGGTTACTTAAAAAAAATGGCTTCCAAATGTAATGCCATTATTAAGTGGTATGACCTTGTGGGTAGAAAAGTGTCACTGTAGTGGTGGGCTTTAAGATCTATTTTACTCAAAATTTCCTCAATGTGACAGACAGTAGACTTTCTGTTGCCTTCAAGATGTAATATTTTTAGCTCCAGCATATTTTCCTGCACACTGCCATGCTCCCTTCCAAGATCAATTGGACTGCACCTCTGAAATAGTAAGGAAGCCACTCTAAGCCACATGTATCATTTATAATAGTTACAATGGTCCTGTTGTCTCTTCATAACAATAAGAACTTTAACTAGATAGATCACAACATGAAAAAGAAGGATGAGAGGCTATAAATGTAACTGCCCACCATAATCTTATGGGCAGTGGAGGTAAAGCTTTGTTGGAATAGTTATGGCCTTATTGAAAGAAGTGTGTCACTTTGGGAGTAGTCATTGAGATTCCCTATGTTCAGGATAGGACCCAGTGAGTAAAAAGACTTCCCGTTAGCTACAGGATATGGGACTTTTATTTACTCCAGCAATACATTTGCTTACACACCACCATTTCTCATTAATTTTAATAATGGACTAGACCTATTTATAAGCTGCCACTTTAATATTTTCTTACATTATAGGAATTTCTGTGGTCATGGAGTCTTTTTAGAGTGATAGACAACCCTAAGACAGAGGTATTAGGAGAAATTACTGGACCAAAAGAAGTCTGAAACTTGAATGAGCAAACTCCAGATTTTATAGCTCCATAATTTATGTCAACAGGATTAGATAGCTTCACAATTCTGTTATTTTTTTCTGATTTCAAGACAACAATTTTTCCAGGACTTTTTTCACTTTTTGTGTGCATCTCTTCTTGTCATCTATAATATATTTAAGCTTGCAATTCTGCTCCCTCTCTTTACCTTCACAATCACATGCAATGCCCTTTACTTGGATACTCACTCACTTGGATACATCACTGCCACAAGACTGAACAAAGTAGGTTTCTTTAGAAGGCAATATATATAATTTTACGAAGTATTGGTAATACATACTTGATGACTCTAAATCCAGCGTTGCATTGATGACATTTCCAAGTTTTTTTTTTTTTTTTTTGACAGCTTCGGATAGAGCTTTGCCACATTTTTGTTTGCTATTATTTCTGAGTAAAATAAAATCCGTCATAAGTTTTATGCTTTCCTGGATGGTGCCTTGTACTGAGGATACATTTTCCTTTATTCAATATAAAATTAATCCTCTTTTTTATTTCTTAAAATATAAACCATAACAACATCACATTTGCTAGATGTCAGAAATTTTAAACATGTTGGGTTTGTGAGTCTTTGATCTTGACCTCCTTCCTAAGATATTTTAGGGTTACCTCTCCAGTGGAGTAATGTAAGATAAGGAGAGTAGAAGTCAAGGTTCAGTAAAAGACAATTCCTTCTGTTAAAGTGAATACAATTCTTGTTCTCTGAAAACCAAAAACATGGGCTTCCCTAGTGTTCTCTCTCCCTCTGACTCTCCCTCTCCCTCCCTCTGCCTCTCCCTCTGCCTCTCCCTCTGCCTCTCTCTCTCTCTCTCTCTGGCTCTCTCTCTCTCTCTCTCTCTCTCTCTCTCTCTCTCTCTCTCTCTCTCTCTGAGGCAGGATTTCTCTGTATAACCATGGCTGTTCTTTCTGGGACTCCCTCCAAAGTCTAGACTGGCATTGAATTCTTTTTCCCTTCCCTCATCATGTTTTATTATTTAATTCATTCTGCTGATGAAATATCTTTTTTATTTTTTTCAGTACTAAGTTGTTAAACTACATTGATTATATGAAGCCTCAGTCAATTCTGATTCGGTTGTTAGATTGAGCTTCGACCCCGGCACCAGCAGGAATCAGCACCCCCACCTTGGAAGATTTCCAGCCCTCAGGATATGATACCTTCTTAAAACACTTTCCACCCAGCCAGCTTCTGCATTCTATTTTTCTTCAACATAAACCTGCATAAGAGTGGTTACTAATAACAATATGAAAGAATTAATATTAACCTGTCTTTAGGTCTGCTTCAGTGAGGATAGTAGTTCATTATTTTAATGAACATTTTAATGAACAGCCTAAGGCAGACTCCTAGGACAGAAATAGAGCTAGCTATATTTTTACTAACATATAAGAAAATAATCTCTAACCTCAAGGCTAAGATTACTTTTACTGAATCTCTTGAACTGGTCTTCAGTAGACCACAGCTCTCTCAGCAATGCCATCTTCCATTATCTTATAAACAAAGCCCAATAAGCCAAATACACAGAGTAATCAACTACTTTCCTAGATGAAAGTCTTTCATGGTCCTCCAAAACATAGCTTTGTCAGGCCAATCACTGAAATAGATAACTTTTTTTCATCTCTTTAACCCCAAGAATATTTTTTTCTTTTATTATTTTATTTAAAAATAATCATTTTTATCTATGTATCCCTGATTCCTCTCCCTTCCCTCCTTCCAATCCCTCCCAATCAGCTGTCAGCCTCACCCCTGCACATCCACCCATTCCCTCCCCCAAAAGGACAAGAAATCCCAAGATGGGCCAGCTCAGTGAGGCACATCCACTCCAGGCATGTACAATCCACCGGTCCCAAAGGCAAGGCTGGGCTAGTTGTTCCTCTGCAGGGAATGGGCTCCAAGGTACACAGGAAAACAGTCTGATCCCACCTCTCGAGGCTTCACACACTGCCTGCTTTCAGTTGCCTACCCTTGGAGGGCCCAGCTCTCTTTTGGTGCCAACTTCTCTTTAGTTATACTTTATTGATGTTACAAAATATAACCAATAAAAGATACTGTAAAAATAATTTCATTGTGTTTATGCTGTGAGATGGTTCATATTCATGATAGCAAAGAGAAATAAATTCTGAGAGCTCACCTTTTGATTCACAATTACAAGGCAAAAAGAAAATATACTGGGAATATCAAGGGTATTTTACAGTGCAGAGTTAACTTCCAGTGATACAACTCCCACAATGTGGCCTCACATTATAATTTCTCCCCCAAATTGTACTATTTAGGATTTAGTATTCAAATATAGCATATGGATATCATTATAATTGAATCCACAGTACTTACCATGTATAGTGCTACAACAAATATGGAACTGCAAATGTGTATGGTGTTATGAATTAGAAGATTTCTGGTGTTTCCCAAGAATGATATATCTAGGATAAAGTCAAGTTCTGTTTACAGTATTTGGGGGAAACTTCGTGCTGTTTCCAAAATGGTTACTTTACCTTACATTCTAAATAAAACTATCCATGGGTTTATTCTCTTTCACATAATCTCAATCATCTGTTGTTTACTGCCTTGAGGACAGCTTCTCTGATAAGGGTGAGATGTAATCTCAGCATAGTTTTAATTTGTATTTACCTCATAGCTAAGACTGTTGGGTATGTATTTCATGTATGTTATGTATTGTCAGATTTTATTTCTTTTGAGATGTTTTCCTATTTGATGGCATGATCATTTGCTTTCTCAGTATTTATCTTTTTGAGTTTTGACTTTATGGTGGTTTAAATAGGAATGGCCTAACAGACACATGTTTTTAGATGTTGGCTCACAGAGAGTAGCAATATTAGTAAGTGTGGCATTGTTGAAAGAAGTATGTCACACTGAGGGAAGGTTAGAGATCATATATGCTCAAGCTATACCCACTGTAAAAAAAATAGTTCTCTGACAGTTTCTGGCATATCCAGAGGCAGAACTTACAGCTTCTTCAAACCACATTGTCTGTCTGCATGGATTTTGTTTCTTGCCATAGTGATAATATACCAAACCTCTGAAATTGTAAGCCTGTTTCAATTAAAAATTTTATTTCATAAGTGGTAAGTGTTTCATAGTCATGTTGTCTCTTCACATCAATACAGATACACTTATTTAGTGTATTATTAACATAAAAAATGCTGTGGTCAAAATAACTTGAATAAGAAAAAGTTTATTTTATTTCACAACTTAGTTAATGTGTAAACTAATCCAGAGGTCATGTCAGAATTCTCATTAATAACATTCACTACAGAGCTTACTAAGTCTATTTTGCTTTATTTTACTTTCTTACTCTTTCTTAGAATTTGTGCATGATTATGCTTCCTTTAAATTAAGATTCATGTATAAATATGTCTCATACCTTCAGGGTACACAAGAAATGTGTCTTATTTATTTCCAAAAAATGACTTAACTACAAAGAAGTGAGGAAAGAAATATTTTTGTAGATGATTATTTCATGTTTCTGGATTTATCAATTTTATTTTTTATCATGCACGTTTTACTTTTCAAAATACAATTCAATGTTAGAAATTGAATGAGATTGACTTAATCAACCTAGCAGTGAAAAGTAGTATTTGAAAACCTCCATTTCTCTGAGAGATTTATATAAATGATGGGAATACAAAACCAGACCAGGTGCACTTTCACTGTTGTTTATGGGTTAAATTGACAATATTACAGGCCATACCACATTAGTGCATTCCATCAGTTACAAGTCTTAGCCTCCCATTTTATGACATGTGTTTAACCACCAAGATCTTAGACATTCACAGTAAATATCAAGCTTTCTTCTTCTAGTGGTGTCTAAGTCTACTATTTTAAATCATTTTGGATCACCAACCCCTACAGGGTGGTGTGCTCCTCCACAAAACCAACAAAACAAAATTAGAAAAAGGCTGATGATATAACTAGTGAATTATTGCTCCACTAATCCCCGTGGATAGGAACTTTCCATTAACACGCCAGATGATAGGACAACTCCATCTTCAAATTCTCCCCATCCCTCAATTTATTCCATCATCTAGCAAATGCAGCAACTACCTGAGATCCACAGTTTGCCAGCACTTACTGGATCAAAAGTGACCTCATCAGATTCTTGAAAGACCCACAATTAATCAGCATCTATTGGATCAAGAGCTGTCACAGTGAGGTTTCTTGGTCCCAGGCAGCCAGAAATCCAGACCCACAGACCTGCAGCCCCAGACCCCTTAGCCAGCTGCAGCTGCTTAGGACCAAAAAATGATTCAGATGCTTATATTAACTTCATGCTGTTTGGGCTATGGCTCAGGCACATTGCTAGCTTGTTCTTTCTTCTTAACTCAACCCAATAAAAAGCAAAACTCACTCATAAGGAGTAGACAGCAGGAAATATCAAACTCAGTGATTAAATCAATAAAATTGAAACAGAGAAAAATACAAAGAACCAGCGAATCAATGAGTTGGTTCTTAGAAAAAATCAAAAGGATAGACAAAACTTTATTCAAAATAACCAAAAAACTTAGAGAAAACATCCAAATTAACAAAATCAGAAATGAAAAGTAGGGGAAAACAAGGGACACCAAGGCACTCCAGAAAATCTTTAGGTCATACTTTAAAAACCTGTACTCCACTGAAATACACCCCTTAAAGAAATGGAAAGGTTTATGAACAGGTACCACTTACCAAAACTAAATTAAGACCAGATAAATAGGCTAAATAGACCTATAAACCCCAAGGAAATAGAAGTAGTTCTTAAAATATCCAAAGCAAAAAACAAACAAACAAACAACAAAAATAAAATCTCATTAACAAATGGCTTCATTGCAAAATTCTACCAGATAGTTAAAGAAGAACTAATACCAATACTCCTCTGTTACAATTAGGTTTCTTGGTCTCAGGCAGTAAGAGTCCCAGACCCACAGTCCTGCTGCCCCAGACCCCGTAGCTGCCTGCTGCTGCTTAGGCCCCCAGAGATGATTCAGACACTTATATTAACTTCATGCTGTTTGGCCTATGGCTCAGGCCTATGGCTCAGGCACATTACATCTTCATTCAACCCATTTCTACTAATCTGTCTGACACATGGCCCGTGGCCCACCTGTGTTCTTTACATGCTTTTTGGGGGGCTTCAGGCTCAGTCTGCCTGACTCTGCCCTGCTTCTCTTATCTATGCTCTAATTTTTCCTCTTACTTTTTTTATGGTGTCTGTCATGGGCCAAAACAGCTCTTTTAGTTAAAGATTGATATTCACAACATACAAAAAGACATCCTCACATCACTCCTCATACTGTTCTACACAATAGAAATGAAGGGACACTGCATAATTCTTTGTATAAGGCTACAGTCACCCTGATATCCAAACCACACAAAGATACAACAAAGAAAAAGAATTACAGACCTATTTCTCCCGTAAACATTGATGCAAAAACACTCAAATTCAGAGAAACTAAATTCAAGAATATAACAAATAAAAAGCATTCACTATGATTAAATAGGCTTCATCCCAGAAAATTGGGAATGGTTCATCATACAAAAAGCTGTCAATGTCATTTATTTAACATATAAATAACCTGAAAGGGGAAAAATGATTATCTCATTAGATGCTAAAAAGACTGACAATACCTAACAGTCTTGAATAATAAAAGTCCTGGAGAAATAAGGAGAAACAAAGTACTTCAACATAATAAAGGCAAACCAATAGCCATTCTAACCTAATGGAAAGAAACTCAAAGAAATTCTACTAAAATCAAGAACAAGACAAAGCAGTCCACTCTCTCCATATCCATTTAATATACTTCTCAAACTATTAGCTAGAACAATAAGTCAACAAAAGTAGATCAAGGAATAAAAATTGGAGAGGAAGAAGTCAAACAATCACTGTTTACAGATGATATGATAATATACATAAGTGACCCCAAAATTTACCAGGAAACTCCTACATCTGATAGAAACCTTTAGCAATGTAACAGGATACAAGATTAACTTTAAAAAAATCAATAAGTTTCTATACACAAATGATAAAACAACTAAAAAAGAAATACAACTTAAGAAGGTATCAGAAAATAGATCTCTCATGCTCTTAGATAAGATCAACATAGTAAGAATGGCAATCTTGCCAAAAGCAATCTACAGATTCAATGCAATCCCCATCAAATCCCAGCACAATTCTTCACAGACCTTGAAAGAATGATACTCAACTTCTTATGGAATAAAAAAAAAACCCAATGTTGCCAAAACAATCTTTAATAGAACTCTAGGAGGCATCAAGCTCTACTATAGAATTACAGTAATAAAAACAAACAGATTGGTATTGACATAGATACAGACTTGTGAATTATTGGTACTGAATCAAAGTCCTGTACATTAATTGCCATAGCTATGAACAACTGCTTTTTGACAAAGAGGCCAAAAATATATAATGGAAAAAGATAGCATCTTCAACAAATGGTGGTATGTAGAATTCAAGTTCATCAAGACCAAAAAAACTCAATTCCAAGTAGAGCACAAGGACCTCAACATAAACCCCTTTACGCCTAACCTCACTAATAAATAAATAAAAACAAGCCTAAAAACTGGGGAATATCCTTTAACACCTTGGCACAGGAGACCACATTCTAAATACAATAGTAGCAGAGACACTTAACAAAAACCTCTGGGGGGAGGGGGACAGTCCAAAATAGGTTTTTTTCTCTGAGCTTTAAAGACATTCTTAACTATTGGTGTGTGTGTTTGTAGGGGTGGGGAGGAAGATTTGTACTGGAGTCTCAGAAATCAGACTCAGAGCAATTCCTCCTATTATATCTTTAATGCCGTGACACAACAGCAAAGAAAGCATAGGTTTCTATACCCTATATCAGGCAGGTTCCCCAACAAGGCCATGCCAGCCACCAAGGAGGGGATGGTATTCTAGGCTGCTAGATGACTGAGTAAACAATGAAGGGACCTTGCAGCTTTTTGTTCTGCTAAACCACCATAAATGAATCTCTCTTATATTTGTTATAATAAACAGAAAGCATGAGTATCCTAAAACATCCAGTTAAAAGGCTGTGATTTGTAAAAACAGACACAGACATAAAATATATCCCCACTATAATGATGTGCCTTGAGACCAGAAATAGGGCATGAACGGACTCATGAAGGAAATTTGACCACTAGCGTATTCTATCAAAGGAACCTATATGATAAAAAGATGCTTGTGATTTTCCTATGACCACACAAAAAACTACCATTATTATTTAAAAAGCCTATTTTTAATAAATAATATTTTAAAGAGACATTATAAATAAATATATGTACAAAAAAGTCTGAAAATGTCATATTGTGAAAAAAGGTCATTCACACCTCTTCTTTTTAAGTAATTTAAATAAGACCACAAAGATGTTTTTTTTTAAAATAAGACATTTGAATTGACATGTTTAATAATTCTAAAATGTTAATGACAAGAAAATGTAAACTGAAACATAACAACCACAATTTATATGATCACAAGAAAATGAGAGTAAGCAATTATACAAAATTTGCAATATAAAAAAGAGACATTGTGTTTAGGGATAACTTTAAAGAAAGAGATAAACCAGAAATAGAGATGTTAATAGAGACAGAAAAGATAATATTACTTGCTTGACTCTCTTGGTCCACTTGTATTCTATCCCTCTTCTCTCATGACCCAACATATTCAGCTGTCCATGTTCAGTATACTATGTTTTCTATGTCCAGTAGACTCTTCCATATTACCATGGCTGTATTATGCCTCATATCTACCATAAAGACCTTCCCTTCTATCATTTCTTGCTGAGGTAATGTTCTCATTTTATGTGTCATGTTCCTGAAATCTAGTAGAATGAGACACCTAAGAAGGGACTCATGCTCCTCTGACTTAAACAAGTTGTTTATTTGACTCTAAGGTACATATGGAAAATTTGTTTTTACTGGCTTTTGCTACTCACTATATTCAATTCCAAATTCTTGAGTCTGCTTCTTTAGCTGTTTTTTCCTTTCACCTTTGCTAACCATTTTTATCTCGTTGCCTATCAAGTAAGTATCCATTCTGTCTCTCTGCCTGCTAGGATCTTCTATAACCTTCTGGGCATCCATCACACATTCTTTTTCTCTTTTCTCACTGAATACTAGTGACATTCCTGAGTTCCCATCATGTGGAAATCTCTCTGCTAAGACACAGACAACTCCTATTTGAACCATCCATTTTCCCTAAAGCCTCTCCCAGTTTACCTCTGCAGATGGTTTCTACTCTAAATCCTCTAACCCATTATCTCTTCTTGGTCAGTGTCAACCTGGAGCAAATGACTTTGTGTTTGTAAGACTACTACAAGAGCCATACTTGTATTCCAGAAAGTTTCTTTCCCTCTATTGGGTCTCTATATTATGGACAGTGACATATCCTCTGTAATTTGGCATATTTGTCTTTGATCATTTTCTCAATCAACTTGAGGATACTTTGCATTATATATATATATATATATATATATTTTACCATATAATTTACCTCCTTTTGCTTTCTGAATTCTGACAGGAAAAATCCTCAAGTTTCCTTGCCCCAGAACCAGACCTGTGTTTTCTGTTTATTCCTTTTTTCTCTCATGAAATTCTATGACTTTAGAAACTTTCCTCAGATTTTACTTTTATATAGGATTACAACTAAAAGATTGTATAAACTTTTATACATTGTTGACATTGTGATAGACTATAGAGACTCTTGAAGTTGGACTAAATGCACTTTGCATCATGTTATATTATGTTATTGCAGCAAGCATATGGAAAGATGGGGGTGAAATCTGGTGGTGTGAATAGGTATGGTCTTTGTAGTTATATGTGATTGAATGTCTGGCCTATGGAGAATGGCATTGTTAGGAGTCATGACCTCTTTTGGAGTAGGTATGGCCTTGGAGGAGAAGATGTTTTGCTGTTGGTATAAACTTTGAGTTCTTATATGATCAAGCTATGTCCAGTTTTGAATAAAGTCTACTTCCTATAGCCAGCAGATCTAGAGAAAACTGTAAGCTCTTTCTGAAGTGCTGTATTTGCCTACAGAGCTGTATGTTTCCTGCCATAAAGATAATAGACCAAACCTCTGAAATGGTAAATGATTTTTATAAGAGTTTCAATGATCATGGTATATCTTTACAGCAATGAAGACTACAATTAAAACATAGGGTTTAAGGAAGTCATTTTAAGTGTGCAAATGCAAGTTTTAAAAATTTGACAATATGATTATACAAGTTGTTAATGTTTAGAAAGTGATATAGAGTATGTAAAGTGTATGTAAAAAGAGAAATGTTTTATATTTTTTTTCTTTTTCTGTGCTATTGTGATACTAAGATTTTAAAGGTTCAGAGTTTTAAAATTAATAAATGGAATTTTTATAATCTATTAACTTATCTCTGCTAAAGAACTGACTAATATTATGCTAGTCACAAGCTCAAAAATTTTAAATTTCTATGGCTTTATTCTAGGAATGAACTTAAAAGTGCATCTTGTTCTGAAAACATATTTTTCTAATCTTTATATAATTAACCCACTTCACAGAGAAAATGTGTTCCTTCTTTTAAATCAAAACCATAGTATTTACTATGACTTCAAGGCATGAGTCTAGTATAGATGTTTTACAGATACATGCTAACTGCTTAAATAATGATAAACATTTTAGAACAGATTGTAAGCATAGTAATGTTAGTATATTCAAAATTCTATCTTTTTGTAATCTTAAAAACTTATATACATTGAAGAAATCAAGACTTGAATCTATGTGTAACAGTTCAAACATTCTCCAGATAAGAATTTTTATCCATCAACTGCTTAAGCTCTGAGACTTACCTATTACCTAGTGCTAAGTGTGGGCTGGCTATCTATCTATCTATCTATCTATCTATCTATCTATCTATCTATCTATCTATCTATCTACCTACCTACCTACTTATCTATCATTCCATTCTATTCTATTCTATTCTATTCCATTCCATTCCATTCCATTCCATTCCATTCCATTCCATTCCATTCCATTCCATTCCATTCCATTCCATTCCATTCTACTCTATCTTTCTCTCATATGCTAATTTACTACATTCACATCCCACTACCTGTACATCTGGAAGTTTCAAATTTACACCAAAGAAATCAGATTTTCCACTAAACTCCTTAACTTTACCTATTTTTCCAGTCTCCATTTGTCTTATCAGGTTTTTAATCACTTAAATACTACCAATTTCTCAAAATTAAAACCAGCTATTCATATACTTACTGAAAACTAAAATAAAGTGGATTCTTCAGATTGAATATCTAATTGGCCTGAGCTTCTGACTTGAATCAGAATTTTTAGAATGATCTTAATCTGTTTGCACTTTGCTAGGCTAAGGTGGTCCTTCACAATAGGAAAAGCAAGCAAAATAGGTGTGTCTCAGTGAGAACTTTTTTTTTTTTTTACTCCCAACATTTGATCAGCATTCAAAGCTTTCCAGGTCCTGCCAACCACATCCTAATTTCACCTAAGAATTTATAGAATACACTTATCATTAAGGAAATGCCTGGGCTCAAAGAAACTATTGTTGATGTCTATTAGCATAACAAAGAGCATGCTGGCCTCCAAGCTCTCTCAGCATGTAATTGTTACAGAGTCCACACAGGTATCCATTAAACTGGCTGCTCTTAACATGTCTAACCCTGGTCCCTACCCTAAACTTATTCAGATCATGAACTTCTCTTATCCAGCTTCTGATTCCTATAAAAGCATGCCTGTTTGACCAGGCACTGTCTTGGCTTTCTTGGTCTTCTTGGCAATTCTCTCTCTTGGCCTCTTCTCTTTTCCTCTTATTCTTCCTTCTATGTCCTGGCTTATTATGCTGGCTACAGTCAGTCTACTAAGTTTTCATGTTTTTGACTCTTCAAAATGTCCCTAGTTATATTCTCCATCATATCTACCAGACAACCTTTTCAATAACCATAAAAAGACAATAATATTGCATTCTATCTTCCTTCAGCAATCCAGATATAAATATAAAGAGAGATATAGATATAATATATTACACATAAGCAAAGATGGACTATGCAAAAAGACAAAATATTAACAGGACTGAAATGACAAGACTGGGTAATGGAAGAGTAATACTGTGTCAATAACAATAATGCAGGTAAATACCAATATTTCCTAATTAAATCCATTATTGTATACATCCACTACAAATTACTAAAAAAGAAGAAAAACTGAAATACAAGTATAAAATGCTAATCAGAAATGTAAGTTTATAAAGGTCTTCCATAATAATAGATTGTCTGAATGAGATTTCAAGGTCTCTGTGAATACAATTTATTTATTTTTGCCCAAGCATCACTGATTAAATTTTTTTTTACAGATTTCTGTATTTTTTTATTTTCAAATATTACAAGGATTGTTTTTAAGCTGAAATTCCATGAAGCAAATTAGATGTACCTGACAATAATTAACAAGCCACTAATTAATGAAGTAGATATTTCATTACTCAATACTCTAAGATTGAGGGTTAGAGAGATAATTGGGGGATAAAGAGCACTGTTCTATCTTTGTAGAGGACCTGAGTATAATTCCTATGACATAAAGCAGGAAGTTTTGAACACAAGTAACTCCATGGAAACCAATGCACTCTTCTGGTCCCCAAAGGTATTACACACAGAAATGTACATGAGCACACACACACACACACACACACACACACACACACACACACACACACACACCACCCTTCTAACACTAATATTACTGCTACTATTTCTACTAATAATACACTTCTTTAAAAAATACTCCACAATATAATGACAGAACTTATTAAAGGCCAATTTATTAATGATCATATCCACTCAATCACATGTACAAGGACATGTTTTAAGAATTTATTCCCATGGAAACAGCTCTGGAGGAAAACCCATCATTTTCTCCTGGAATACTTTATCAAAGGCTTCAGCTTCAGCTACTGTAAAGTGATTTTTCCAATCCCCAGTTGTGCCTATAAAATGTGAAGCAGACACATTGATGGATTAATAATGATCTTGAATCTACTCTCACTCCTTACTTCACATGCTCTTACTATCTGTTTCACACAGACCACACAGTTAATGAACTGAAACGGTATATCAGTGACTGTGAATAACACTTCTTATGCCTTTAAATAATATACAGAGATTTATACCTGTGTGGAAACAATACCAGCCTCCTACCACCCCAAAATAGAAACTACACACTCTAATAGCATCAATACTGATTCTATCTTTTATACCTTAAATTTTTCCTGCTCTCTACTACTCCTGCTTCTGCCACACCCCCTAGCCCAAAGAGATTCTTATCTCAGTTATCCAGACTCCAATTGTTTTTTTTCTACATTTTGGTGTTTACTTATACAATTTTTGTAAAGTATGTGAGCAACTTTTAAAATATCTTCTTTAATTAGTAATGTGTTTAGGTGCACATAAACGCATGTGCCTACAGCAATTGGAGGCAAGAGATCCCTAAAGCAAGAGATATATGTGAGCAACATAGAAGTCATTGTAACACTTCCATCAGATACATGAGACCCTGCTACTGCCAGCTGAAAACATCACAGAATTTCTGTTTACAGACACTATGGTATTGGTAATGAATTAGGTACTATATGATTTTCAACCTGCATATCTTGGTTCTAATCATCACTCAATTCTAGTAGGTAGTTACTTTTAGCCTTAGAGAGATCTCAAATTATGTAACTTCTCACATTGCATTCTTTTTCCTCACCCTGGAAAGGCTTATATCATCAATACAGTGATTTCTTGTTTGTTTGCTTTTGCTGATTTATGCCACTGTAACCATCTCTTTTTCTCTTTCCTCATGTTGAATTCTGCAACACTATCCTTGCTGTGTTTTATTTTATAGCTGTAATACTTACAAGAATTATTTTTGTAAAAAATTTTCAAATATGTATCTAAATCAGCTGTATTATCTTTTTATTGAAACAGATTTTGTTATTGTTTCCAACAGTACACCAATCTGGATGCTGAGCTACCAGAATACTAGCAAATTTAATATGGTTGCCCACCTGAATGAATGAGTCCAGATGAGAGAAGCATAATTTTGCAGGTACACATAAAAATTTTAAGTGCATCTATGTTAAAAATCCTGTTCACCTTACAAGCATACATTATTCTTATTCGTTCTTTCTAAAAAACCTCCTCAAACTCTGGTGTGGCAGTGTCAGGATAACACTAATGCAAGGTGTCTTAACTCTTGTTAAAAGAGACTTTCTCTTAGTACTTGAGACTTCAGGTCTCACAAAATATTGTTCTCCAGACATTCCTCACTTTCATATCCCCATAGATTGCAGGTGTCTAGGTAGGTCGGCTTTCCTCCTTGTCTCAGATTAACATCTTCTTAGAACACTAGTGAAAATAATTAATGACTCAAGCACTCTATCTAGGAAAGATCCATTGTGAAGTAATAAGGGTTGAAACCTTAGAAGTTTCACAGAAGACATTTCCTCTCACTTTTCTCTTTTGTGACAATGTCCTTATAAAAGTATGTCAACTAAGCAGTGACTAAATGATGATAAATAGCTTTCTAATCTACATTTTATGCACTATGTGAACACTGAATCATAATTAGCAAATTTGTTTCTGGAAAATCATTGCTTAAATTGAAGCTTAAAACCAGATTAATTTCATCTAGACAGATGATTAAATCTTCCAGGTATAAGTTGGCTTTTCAGAATAGTTCCTTAAAGGTAAGAAAATGTAACTTTCCTGTGTCCTGAGAAAAGTAAGTAAAGAAAAATAAAAATCAATCTACAGAATTTCTATTAGTTAAGGCAAGTATAACATCACATTTTTTATGAAATATAATTTGGGTAATTAGATATCTAATAATATGTAATAAAATTAATTTTAGAAATAATCTTTTATATTCTCATACATTTCATATTGTATAAAAGGGAACTGATCTAATGTAGAAATTGAGATCAACATTATCTTCATGAATTTTATTCTTTAACAGTATTTCCCAACATCTGCATCTCAGCATCCTCCATGGTGAACACACGAATCAGGGATGGAGTGCAATGAATTTTGACTCCCCTTCAATGACCTGCTTTCCAGGCTGATTTATGACTTATAATAAATGTTAGTACAAGGAAAATAATTATTCATAATATAACTTATATTTAAATTCAAAGAAATGAATATCACATATCATCACTGTGATATATATTTTTTCCTAAGGTATATAATATGAAAAATACTATGTTTTGAAAGAGACTACACTATAATCACATTGTGATCTCACTCTGGAAAAATCTATCTGAAAAAGAGGAAATGACAGTTTTTCACATGGAATTAATTGTGTCTTAAATTCTGTGGCATCTGCTCCAGTGTCTCTGTTATAACTTTTGCTTGTTTATTTCCATAAACTTTCTTTATTAAATAAGCCATTTCTTTGCTTTTGGCATTTTGCTAAAGCCATTTAAGTACACATGTTCTTTTAGCTTTGCTAAATTCTTACCAAAAAGCTATAAATGAGAAACTTTTCTTATGTGAAATCATCATTTCTAGTTCAGAGAACTGTGTCTTGACAGAGACTGAAGCACAGGAGTTGGAAGTTATCTGCCAATCTTAGCATGTTCTCCCAGAGGCCTCAGCCTTTAGTTTGAAAGTGACAATATTTTTGAGGTGACAAGTCTGTGTGCTGAAATATAAAGGGAAACTTCCTTTTGTGAGGACACTAGGTGTGCTTGATTAAATGCAATCCACTGACCACTTTATCTCATCTATTTGTATACTCCTAATGTCCTTACAAGTTTTATTACCTGATTCTTACACTGTAGGCTGAAGGATAAGACATGTAAATATTTGAAAAAAAAAAAAAAACTCATTACACTCCATTGCCTGCATCTATACTCAAGTTCTTTACTCATTTCTGAAGACCTGACATCTGACTCATTTCATCTTTAACCTTAAGTCTGATCCCACCTATTATTTATTTATTAGTTGTAGATTAGACTCCATGTGTTATTTATTCTGGCAGTCACTCCTCAGCTTCACAGCTATAAAACCACACCCATAATTTGCTTCCAGCACAGACCTGTGGCATAGATATAAAGAAGATGGATGTTCCCATTCCAAAACACAATTCAAAACAAAGATTTCAGCAATGAGCTGAAACAATCCAAATTTAGCTAAGCATATACCATCAGATTTTAACATGAGGAATAATTCTCTTTGTGCTTTTGGAGTCTATACTTGACCTGTATTAAGTGAGCTGTCTTGACCTGTTCAAATTCCTTTCCAAAAGTTAATGGAAGTATATTTTTTGGTTATTATCAAAAACATATATTTGATTCTATGCATTAAAAATATTATTTAGAGCTGTGCACTATGATATAGGGAGCCTAACAAAGCCTAACAGAAATATATCTACTTTCTCATTTTTCATTGAAGTTATTGGTCATAGTCCTACAAAATTTCAAAATTCTCTCTCACAAAAATCAATACCTTCAGAATTTTTGAAGCCCATGTTATCTCCATGGAAACATGCTGTAAGGTCTCTGAGAAACTATGAATGATGAGCAATGACTATGACTATATCTCCAAAAGTTTCTAGGAGTCCCATTAAAACCAAAAGCTCTCCTCATTTTCTGACATATTGGAGCTAAGGAGTTTCTTCACCTTTTCTCATGAGGACCAAACCATTAGTAACGGTATCTTCTCCAATAAGACTAAAATTGGACATGTTGTTTTCTTTCATGACTTGGAAAGAGCTGTACTTGAGGACCATATCTATCTCATCTGGCTCCAGTTTTTTTCCTAGAAAGTCACAGATTTTTATTATGGTTCCCCTTGTATCCTAAAAAATGAAAGAAAAAAAATGAGGGGGAGTTTGGTTACAAATTGTTATTAGTAATAGTCAATCTCTTTCAAATGGAAGGAATATATAGCATTAAAATGATGTAGAAAATGGTGGATTATTGTGATAGGGAAATTTGTAGATTATAGAATCTAATATAATCTAAAAATCTACTGCTAATCTCAAAATATTTACATTAGTATGAATCATATTTTATTTGTATAAATTTAAAGTTAATTTTGTTATACTGCATTTATACTTCTAGTTAGTTTAAAGTATTCTGTTTATACATTTTAATTAAAAATATAATATATAACTAAAATACAAATTAAGTTAGTCATCAATAATATTCATACTTATAGTAATGTGAGAATTTCTAGGTATAAGAAGATATATTTTAGATAAATCAGTAAATTTTAAAAATTCAAATACCTACAAATTATAATATTAAAAGGTCGTAATAATTTACGATTTTTAGGGTAGTGAGACATTTTTGTTCCTCACAACACCAGTCTACTTCAGAGAAGATGCTGAGAACTAAAGGAACTCCATATGGACTTTGTTTTCTTTATGACAAAAACTAGCAATGTAGGCATAGCAACTGCTCTTGCCTCAATTTCTCACAGCCATTGTTCTAATTGGACCAGAAGGATGCAAGAAAAGGTGACTACTGAACATTACAAAGACAAGGTAGAACAATTATTCAGAATTTTCTGCTTCACAGAAGAGTCAGTCTATCAGATATTTTTGGCTTGTAAGCCAAAGATGGCTTTCTCAATAATACAGAGGAACTTTGAGTGATTGTCCATAAGCCCTGATATCTCTGTCATTCAGTAACATTTCATCCTCCTGCAGTTTATTTTAGACTTAAAAAATAGTTATAATTATTGACTTTCTTAGTTATAATGAAAAGCAAATCATATACAAAATTTTTGACTCAAGATAAGATAAATAATTATTTTTTCTAATTTTGCGACATGTAAGTGGAATCAATGTTATTGTAATTCTTATTTAATAGCTGATTTTTTTATTATAACTTTACTATGTTAAAGTTAGAACCTTACCTTTTCTTTAGACAAAAATGGGAAAATGCTGTGAAACATTTCTGTACACTGTGTAAATTATGCTTTGATTGATTTAAAAAAGAAGGTGACTGACAAATAGCCAGCCAAGATAAGGTTAGGCAGCAAAGCTAAACTAATAAAAAAGAAAAAAAAATTAGAATGAGAGACCTGTGATTTGACTGCCCAAGATGCAAGACACATGACAATATAAAGATTAATAAAAAAATGGTTAGTTCATCTCTAAGAGATAGTAATATGCCCAAAATAGTGTAATTAATAGATACTTTTGGTAATTGGTAGGTGGGGAAAAAATCCATATACAACAAGGTGTCAGCTTTGGTAACCAGAAACACAGAACACCCAATGGCCACACAGTCAAAATATGCAAAAGCCACACAATCTTAACTAGATTTAGTTGCTCAGGTCCAGGATACACTAGTAAGTGGAAAAAGTACAGGACAAACCAGTCAGAGGAATGAAATGCTCTGCTGCACCAAAGGCCAAGCTATCCACCAGAAGAATAACTCCCAGTCTGCATAGAGACTACTAAATAGAACAGAGGCCATGATAGTGAACAGAAAAACCAAAGAATAAAAATAAATCTTAAACACAAAATGGCCTGGACCTATGTGTTTCAGACTTAATGAGACCAAAGTTGTCAGCTCAAACTACTATATCCAGAAAAAGTTTCAGTTACTGAAGATGGGAAAATCATACTTCATGGAAAAAGTCAAATTTAAACAATATGTAATCATAATCAAGCCCTAAAGAAGGTATTAGAAGTAAACCCAAACTAATAAAGGTAAAGACAGCCCCAAAATCCAAGACAATAGATAATCTCACATCAGAAAAACAAAACAAAACAAAAGAAGATGAAGAGACAACACACACTTAGACACACACATACTACCATCACACCAACAAGGTAACAGGAACTGAGAATCAGTGGTCATTAATGTCTCTCAGTATCAATAAATTCAAGGCACCATAAAAAATACAGGCTAAAAAAGTTTCTATGAAAAGAGAATCCATTCTTCTTCTGTATATAAAAAATGTACCTCAACATCAAATATAGTCATTATCTCAGACTAATCAGAAAAAATTACAATCAAATGGTTTTACAAAGCAAGGTGATACAGCCATCCAAATATCTAACAAAGTAGACCTCAAAAAAAATTAATGGAAAGAGAAGAGTATTCCATGCTCATTAAGGTAAAATATCCATGAAAATAATATTTCAGTTCTGAACATTTATTCCCCAAATCCAAAGGTACTCATATTTGTAAAAGAAGTATGATTTACTCTTAAATCACATAGTGAACTCCATATACTAATACTGGAAAAAGTCAACATCCCATTCTCATGGACAAGTCACTTATAAAGAAACTAAACAGAAAAATAATGGAACTAACATGCATTATAGTTCAAACTGACCTAACCTATATTTACAAAACATTTCACCCAAACACAAAAGGCTATACTTTTTTTTTTCAGCCTTCATGGAACTTACTCCAAAACTTAGCATATATTTAGTCATAAAGCGAGTCTCAACAGACAAAAAAAAACTGAAATAACTTCATATATTTCATGATAGTATTGTGAAATACAGTTGAATTTTAAGAACAGAAGCAAGGGAAAAACATACAATTTCCTGAAAACTGAACAACTGCCAAATGAATTACCAATGAGTCATGAAATATATTAAAGACTTCCTAAAATTTGATCAACAAAAATAAATGCATGCCCTATTCAAACTAATGAGACAAAATGAAATCTGTGTTAAGAGGAAAATTCATAAGGAAAACACCCTTTACAATAGCAACGAATAGTATTAAATATCTTGTCATAACTCTAACCAAAGAAGTAGCAGACCTGTTTGACAAAATGGAAAGATATCCCATGCTCCTGGATAGGTAGGATCAACATAATAAAAGTGGAAATTTTATCAAAAGCAACATACAGATTCAGTGCAATCCCCATCAACATCCCCACACAACGTTTTAAAGATCATAATAAAACAATACTCAACTCCATATGAAATAGCAGGAAACCCAGGATTGCCAAAACAATCCTGATCAATAAAAGAACTTCAGGAGGAATCACCATGCCTGATTTCAAGACACCAAAGAAAACAAAACAAACAAACAAAAAAAACCCAAAAACAAAAAAAAAAAAACAAAAAACAAAAAACAAAAAAATAAACCAAAAAAAGCCTTTGAATCAATATGAGATGTGCCATATGAACCTAAAGACTGGAGCAGCATGCGTAATGCTGAAATCTGCACAAATCCTGTTTATATATTAGGGCTTCTAGTTTAGTGTTTCTATAGGCTTCCTGGATATTTGTCTGACTCTGGATGTGGGTCTGCAATTCTTATAACATCCCATTTGCTGTTTTCCTTCTATTGAATGGTCTTGTCCAACACTGAGGTAATAATATTATTTCATAATATTGTATTTTATATTTTTAAAAATGAATGAATGAGTGAATAAAAATCAAATCACTAGGGTAAACTTTAACAACCAAACTCTCATTTAAACCTGCTGAGAAAGGAAAAACCAGTTTTTTCCCCTATGCAGAGACACTGTATTAATCAACCACTCCAGGAAATTCTTCATGTCCATGAGTAATTGACCAATACATAGTAGATGCCACAGTTTCTCGGGCAGATGGGTGCTTTTACTTGGTTACAGCTTGGTGTTTTTCTCACTTGGTACTGTTTTTATTTGGAGGAGGTTGTTTTATTGGATTCTGTTTGTTTTCTGAGTAAAAATATAGGATGGACTAGGTGAGAACTGAGAGAAGATTAGGAAGGAATTGTAAGAGGGAAAGAATATAACCAAAATGTATTTAAATTAAAAAAAATCATTTTTAATCATAGACATGTAAGAAAAGTCAAAACAAAAGAAAGAAGTTACAACTCTCGGTAACCATAATCATCACCAGACTCTACTTACATAAGGTTAACGGTGGCTGTAAGACTGTTTCTTTTCCCCCTGAACTAAGTTTATTGGACAGTTCAAAAGATGAGCCTGTGCTGTCTCTGACAGACTGTATCCACAGTACAGTTTTAATTTCTCAGAAGTAGTATTGATATCTTTATGTGTGATATGTAAGTGGTTGTTACATTTCACCTACGACTTCCAAACTACTTAGATTTTGAGTTTCTGATCAAACGTGAATATTTTTTTTTTTGCTTATGCGTTGGTGTTATTATTGTGTCCACATCTAGAGGGAGTATTTATTACCTGAATGAAAATACACAAATACACATAAATTTACTTTCCTTAAGATCTTTTGAAACAATCTCTCTTGTTACCAAAATTTAGCTCAAATTCATCAGACAACCAAGAATGGCCTAGAGCCTCCTAATCTGCCCATTTCTTTTAGTACTAGGTTTAGAGTCATGTTACAGCCCGCCATAACAGTTTTTATTTAATTTTAAAAATAACTGGTAAATGAGACACACACAAATTAGTTAAACAGATTTATAACCTTCAGTTGAGGCATTTCAATTAAATGAAACCTGCAAAATCAGATAAGGGTATAGCTTATCAGATTATTTGACATATGTCATTACTTAATGTTGAAACATTTTTGTCATTGCTGAGACTTTAGAGATTTGCAGTGTCTCCTGGTATACCATTTATAACCCTCTGTAATGCAGAGCCTAACACTGATAGAGATAATATCAGATAATGATAGGTGATACAGAAATTGTGAGCAATGTGGTCTACTGCATGGGATGAGTTACCAATGGGTTGTGTGATTAGTATAAAAATGACAGTTACCTTTTTCATGTTTTCATAGCTCAGTAGCAGAAAGTTGTCACATTCTCTCATGGACAGCCAGGCACGGGTATGCTCAAACCATGATCCATAGGGCACTAGTGAAAGAAAGAGGAAAGTGTTGATTACAGAGGATAGAAGTGACGTCTGCCTAATACTCTTCACTTTCCTGCACATGCCAGACAACTTTAACAAAATTAAACTATTATTTACAGTATTCAATGTGATATTTTGCCCATGGCCATGACAAAGGAGCAGCAGGTCATAATTAAATTTTAGGATGCTCCTTAACCAGGATGCAAAACCCTGATGTGTGAAACTCATACAGGCAAGGACTTGAGGGTTTTGTCCCCAGAACATTGTTTGTTAATGCTGAACATGTTTGCCACTGTGATTTTTTTTTGGTATCTGGCAAGGTGTAAGTGGATGTTAGGAGATCCCCACTTCCCTTATTGCAATGTGACTATTTCTTGGAAATGTTCTGTTGTACCTATAATTTTTCCCTGTGGATTATTATGAAAATAATTTCCTCCTACATTGTGCAGTTTCAATAAAGCAATGATTTTATACACTAATAATATTAGTTTAAACACAATTTTGATGATTGAGGGTCTTTAATTAATATTGTATGTGGTTGTGATAGAGATTAGTGAGAAAACTAATAAAGGTAAAGCATGACATGATGTTGTTCCTAACCCCATAAAACAGAGACTATTGAGTATAGAAAAACACTAATAACACAAGAAATTGTCAATCAGCTAATTTCTCTTGAGGAGTTATAAATAGTATGGTTTAGATTAATGATTAAGAAAAACAATTGTTTTGCAAAAGTTAAATCAGGCCAAGTTTGTTTTTTTTTGTTTTGTTTTGTTTTGTTTTTCCATTTATCTTAAAGCTGACAGCTATTTTCATGGGCTTCAGTTTGCATCATAGCTAATTCAAATGCAACAATAATAGGCAAGAAGAAAAGAAAAAATAAAAACAAATAAATGTAAATAAATGTATGAAGTGCATGTTTAAAATGTTTGGAAAAGAAGAAAATTGAAATATATTGGGATGAGAAAGAAAAAGTTGCAGATCATGGACAAGACTGTTGAAAGAGAATATGTCAAATATTTTTCTAGTTCTCCATTTTTCATGAACTTTAGGGTTTTGTGATGGGTAATTGAATGAGATAAAGGCAATGTTAATATTGGAACATTTAATGTGAACTTCCCTTGGTTCTTTTTTGAATAGCAAATTGAATTATATAAATTTATTAAGCCGTATACACTCTGAGACACAATAATTCTGGCACAGTTTGTTGTTATTTATTTGCAAGATTTTTAAAAATAAAATTAAGCTTATAAAACTTGAAGAAAACTGTGAAGAAAGTGTTGCGCGAATAAAGGAAACTCAGGGCCAAATCTCTGAGAAAGGCAGAGATATCAAAGAAGGAACACCACAGTTGGAGCTCACCCAGCTGCCTTCCAGCTTCCTCAGCCTGGCTCCTCCTTGCTTCTTCTGCCTGTTCTGTCTTTCTATGCCTGCCTTAAATACTTTCCTTGCTCAGATAAGGTGTGGCACCACCACTGCCTGCCTGGGAGCCCGGAACTCCTTCTGTAAACTAAAATGACCCTGAACTCAGACTGGATTAAGGGCGTAGGTCACCATTCCCGGGATATGCCCTGTGCTGGAATTAAAGGTGTGAGTTACCACTGTCTGATTCTGCTAAACTAACTGTGGGTAGATCCCTCTGATATCTCCACTGTTTTAATTATATTTGAAACATATCTCCACAAGAAAGAGAAACCATGAGTGGAGTAGAAGTTAGCACCGCCTTTACTAACATCACTGAGGAATTTATTCAAAAGACTGAAAATAGAACTTCATACCCACCAGATGTCAAGTCTTAGGTATATACTCAAACTAGTTAGGTATATTCTGTTCTATACTTAGGAATATACAACTACACAGGTACTTGAATACCAATGCTTATTGCAGCTCTATTCACATTAGCTACAAGTCAAGCTCAGCCTAGGTGTCCATCAATTGAGTATAAATAATGAAATTGTGATATGCATAAACAAAGAAATTGTATGCAGTTACATGGATTAAATTATGAAATTCTATGTAAAACAGATAGAACTGGATAATATATTTAATGAGGCAACACTGGCGCAGATAAACTAATATTGCAAGTTTTTCCACATATACAGATCCTAAAAGTTTCTTAGTTTATATTGGTGTGCCTATTAAGAACAAAAAGGTAGAAAAAAACACATTAGATGGGGAACAAGAAAAACAAACCTTAAGAAAATAGAAGAAATGGAATGCATATAGTATCAGTTTAAAAGGGGGTAATATGAGATTTGAATGTGTTTTTGCAAAGATGGGGTGGAAAAGTGAGGAACATAAATAAACAAAGCTAAAAATATGTAAAAATGCATTAAGAAAACTCATTGTAAGTCCATTTAAAAATAAAGTTAAAGTCAAATCACTTTGCATGAGTAGACACGACTGCTCACAAACATCTTAGATGATTAAATGAAACTCCATTCGTAGTATTCATATACCTCCCTAGGAGCTGTTGCTTAGGAAAGGCATAAAGATCCAAATATAGGAAATTGTCATTGTTGTCAATTGCCCACAAAAATTAGTTAATAAGATCCTATTTCTAGAAACATCTTTATATTCTTTTTATCAAACATAATAGAGAGATGAGAATAATCTAAAATATGCCTTTCTGCTGAAGATATTATGTAGGATGCTAGTGGGAGATTGTCATCAATAGTATTACTCGGCTCTGGACACTGTGATCTATACTTATATCAGTTTTACAAGACATGCTCACTGATGGAATAATGGTAATTATAGCATCAGAGTAACCAATAATTTTCTAATTGAGGAGCGTTTACATCAACATGGTTGAATGTCTACGCTGGGGTGGGGAGAGAGATAGGGATAGATCCTTGTGCTGAAGTTATCACTGTTGTGCTGCTATCCAAAAATAACACCTACATTTGTACTGGAAAGACTAGATACTTCAAATGTTGACAGCATGTCATGGGTCAAGTTATGGCTGTGTCCTGATAAGCAGTGGTGTGTAAAAACAGGAAGACTTTACAATTAGATGTGAAATAATAAAGGTGCTTAGATTAATAGATGAGTTAAGTATAGAAGGATAGGATGGAGCCAAGTCAGAATTACAGGATATCCCAAAGACTAGGGATTTAATAAAGACAGATACTATAAATGACATTGGGTATTTGAGCCCCAGTCAAAAATTTAAAAAAACATTATATTAGGTGCTTATACCTAGAAAAAAGATGTAGAAGAAGGAGGAACTGATACTCTAGGTCTTCCCTAGCTATATAAAGAAATTAGCACCATAATTAAGCTATATATCACCCCTTCTTTAAATATGTACCTGAGCTTCTCTCTATTCTTATATTTAATAGGACACTCACCATATCCTTTGAGAAACCATTCAACATAGGTTCTCAGTGACTCCGGATTCTTAACAAGGTTTGTCTTACACCAAAAAAAATAAGCAGACACAAGAACATCTCTGGGATTTCTAATGACATAGATGATCTTAAATAGAAAAACATTTAAATGAAGATCAACACAATCATGCCCCAATTTTTAACTGGCACAATTTATATAAAATGACAATCAAATAGCAATGAGTTTCATAAAAACATTTGTTATTTATACTTGGATAATATATAAACAGAAGTAGAAAATACCTATAGTCAGAATCTTTTTTATAATTGTATTTGATTTACAAATATTTAACAGCAAAACTGACTGAGGTCATTAATACTGTAAAACAACAACAGCAACAAAAGTCAAGACTCATTCAACAGTTGTAAAAATAAATATCCACCAACATAAAAGACTGTACTTCCACTGTAAAAGAACATCTAATATATGCAGAGTAATGAGTAAATCTGACAAATGAAAAACTAATTGCTTTCTGTAATGTAACTACAAATCCAAGGCTCACAGGAATGATGTCACAATTTAATGCCAGTGTGTCACTGTACAATGGTCAACACACAGAATGATAAGCAACTAAGAAATGCTGTGAGAGAAATACTGTCCCTGGGGGAAAAAAAAACATAACAATTGATTATGCAATACCAATTTCTTAGCCATGATAACATATATACAAGTATATTTGGCAGACAGGTCAGGTTGTACTAAAGTATTTTGGAATATTTACATACATATACATAAACAGGTATAACTAGAAACAATAAAAAGAGATTATAAATTCATAAGGGAAAATGGAGGAGTATAGGAGTAAGCCTATAGGGAGGGATAGAAAGAAGAATAATGTATGGAATTATATTATAGTCTCAAAATATAAGAAATAAATGATTTTAATAAAAGGAAATGTATATATATATATATATTGTACTAAATTATTTTTGTGAAATTATTCTAGAATTTATCTATTTAGGCTTTAATTTCTCTATCCAAGCATTTGTCACATCCAGGTAAGAAACATGCATATAGATGAATGACCATTTCTTCATTATAATATTTTCAAGACATTATTTTCTAAGTGTTTCTTTGTAGTTTAAGCATAAATTATTTTAGGTCCTATGATGAGACCTGAATAAGAAACTACCTTACTTACAGGGAACTATGATAGAACAGAACCCGGGTATCTATGATCCATTCTGTAGATCCTATGATAGTGAGATTGGTGATTTCTGTGTCTAGTCATCTCAATAGACAGCTTGACATAGCACAACACAGGGAGGGCAGATAACACATTATAGTTGAAACCTCTCAAATATTAGAGTATTGGTGTCCCCTATGGGCAACCCTGCCTTAGGTGATTCACCCTATTAAACATGCACTATTTGTATACTCAGGATTATTTCATTAAGGTTGATGGAAATAGAAGAGTAATATTTACTGTATGCTAGAGTTTGAACTCTGCTTGACCTGTATGCATTTTCTGAAGGTTCTAGTGTGATACCAGGTTTTTCTCCTTTATCTGACTAGGATCACTGAGTGGTGGTCCACATCCTGATTCTCTGATGTAGTCTGAAGAAAGAACTCACCAGCATTACCTACTCCATGCTTTTCTACTCCAACCTACATTATCACAGTACATTTATTATAGACCTCTAGAGCCTATCACAGTAAAACAAAGTTCAATGATCTTTTGGTCAAACATTTTTCAGCCGCTAAACACTGACCTTCGCTTTGGATCTAAAAAATGTCTTGGGGAAAAGGTGAAGGGGAACATGTGAGCTGAAGAGGCGTGGTCCTTCCTGATTAATTAATTGTGAATATCCTACTTGAGTTTCTACCCAGGGAGCACGATCCCAGATGGGCACAGATTGGATCCATTTGGGATCACCCTTGGTCTGAATCAAACAAACAGTTTCAATTATCCAGTTAGTTCCTGAAGAAGAAAAAAAATAGATTATCATTTCAACAGTACTTATGAAAAAGCCTCAAGTAGAATATATAACCATACAATTTACAATGCAGTCATTTCCAATCAGATAAATATCCACAATATTTTTACAATATCAACATAGTAAAAGTACAAACACAGCTCATTCTCCTTGCTTCATCAGGAAATCTGAGACTCTATACTCAATAAAATCTGCCTGCCCACTGAATATCTTTCCCACTCTTGAGCTGTCAGTACTTCACAGTCTAGTTCTGGGAATTTGCTTATCCCAGGTATTTTTTCAGTGATGAATCATAAAATTTGCTCATGAGACTGGATTTTTTTATTTAATGCATGACAATAAACTGCATCCATGCTGGAGTTCATGTAGGAGCAAAGGGCATGCATAAGTTCAATAAATTCTCTTGGGTCCATTTACATACACATTAGAGTTTGTCATTTTAAGCCCCTTTGTCAATTGATGTTTCTCTAGCTTCTTTCTTTGGACCATTGTCTGAATTTTTTCCTACATTCCACTTTCTTTGAATTTTTAATGTCATTGCTTTTTGATGTCAGCAACCTAAAGCTTGCTAAATGTTTACTGCTTCTGTCACCCACTAACACACATCTTCCAAATGCCCATGATGTCTGTTTTTCATTCTTTGAAATTTGAAACTCTTTCCTTGATCCTGCACAAGGTCCATGAAAATTTTTATAGCTAGTATTGTCCTCTCTACATATTCTAACATGTATGCCTTTTTCTTTTGATGTTATTTCCTCTGTTTATTCTCATCAGCTTCTATCTTCTATCCTCTCTTTCACACAGAAACAGACAAATGCCAAAGTTTGCTTTAGGAAACAAAAGCATTGCTTAGAGAATCAGCTATGGCATTATTTATGCCTTAGCTTTTCCTCTGAATATACAGTTTACGTTAGATGCCATTCTCTGAGTAGAAATGCTCTCAAATACAGTTCTCAATGCCCATAAACCATTAAATACATGAGATAAATAAAGCATTCCAATCACCACCCAAATAATCAAAGCCCTAACCCTCTTCAGACAGTTCAAAATCATTCTCAATTATGGTATTTACCTGATTTGGGATAAGTCAGTATGACTGTGTCTTCATCTCTGATCACAAACTTACTACGAGCGAGTTCAATTGTTTCTTTGTCAATCCCTACACTAGTGAAAGGTATTCCTTCAAACCAAATGTAATCTGACATGGCAAAGAGCTCTTTGTGAGTGCTGTTAGAATTCCAATCTTGGGCTCTTGCTCAGTTTTCAGCAAAATCTGGGGGCAAAGTTTATAGTCTAGGAAAAGTAAACATTAACATTCCAAAATTTGTTCTGAAATGGACAATATATATATATCGCAACAACCAGTCAAAGGTTGCTGTATTAAGCAATTTTAAACATATTCAGAGATCTTTTGGGAAAATCATGAACCTGAGATCGTGACCTCAAACCAGAAACCACAATAACAAGTACAGGGACATAGTGCTTAATTTAAAATATTTTCTAATACAGTTTAGCTTTCAGAATTATTTCAAATATAGAAAAAATAGAGAGATTATAAAAAATGTTGTCTTATACAATCCTCTTTGTTTTTGAGAAACTCATAGTGCCTAAACTACACCATATTACTACCACCCTATTTTTTCCCTCCATTGTCTTCCTGCCTTTTCAATATTAATGATTGCTTCTTTAATTTTTACTATTATCTGTATATGATCATATGTACATTTAACCTTATCAGTTCATTTAATTCTCTCTGTATGTGAATGCATTCTGAGTTGAGCACTAGGGATTTGACAACCAATATATGATTTCTCTCTCTCTGAGGCAATGTGTTCTCCTTCTTTTAGTATCCATTTCATCTAGAGAGAAGACTGTGTAAAATTTACTCTCTCTTTATTTGGGTATGAGCTGGTACCATTATGTTGGTTCATTTGGGTAAATACTATGGAGAGTCTATAGGTATATTTCCCTGTTATGTGTAGGGCATATTTCCTATTGACAGGAACCCTGGGCTTCTGGGGGCTTTCTGTTCCCTCTCCTGTGTTTTTTCCAGGCCTTAGAGTGAACTTATTGCACATGTATTAGTTGGGGTTAAGCACCTTACTGTCAATAAGCACAATACTGTGCATTTTGGCCAGTTGTGGGACTTTGTGATAGTCTACAAATATTGCAAAAAGAAGCTTCTTTGATGAGGTGTTAGAACTATATTTACCTGTGTGTATAAAGAAACATACTTAGAGAACAAGTAGAATGTATAATGGTTTAGGAAACCGGCAGTAGCAAGTCTACATCTTTGATTTCTTTCTTTTCCAGGCCCAAGTAGTTGTTTATGTTTACAGAAACAGACATGGCTTTCCTATTTTTGAATGGGCCTTAAAAACAATTAAATAGAACTTGAGACTTTCAAGATGTAAGTTCCATTAGTGCATTATTTTGGTTGTATTGCCAGTCCCTTTATATTTCTGGCTCACAGATATCACATCTGGATAGGCTGAGTGATTACTTTTCTCTTGGCAGCTTTTCACTTCACAAAAGCCACATCTCAGGGAAAAGGTTTCAGGTGTGTTGTATTTCAATTCATCATGTTTTGGTGACTGAAGTGCATTGTGGCTTCAGCAACAGAGCTGTATCGTTACTTCTGTGGTCTAGTCAAGGGCAACAGTAGCTGGTGTTGTTTGGATGTCTCTTGGTCTACCATGGCTAACAGCTTGAAAGGAAGTTTCTTATGCATGGTACTGAGGTTTTCTCATATAGCTCATGGAACTTGGTGAAATATTATCATTATAATTAACAAAAAATGCATGTCAATAATACATATTATATGTGATCCTAAACAAATATGAGATAATGAGATCTTCTTATTTCTTTCCAAACACCCTCAGTAGCATTTAACTGTCCTTTCTCCCTGTCACTCTGCAGAGCCCTATGTGATGCCTTATCAGTTAGAGTCCCTCCACTATTTTGTCTCTACCTTTGCAGTACCCATGTGCTATTCCACTATCTATAGTTGCGTCACAAATCGGTCCCATTTTACTTTCTTTGCTCTGAAGTTACTTGAGGCTATAAACTCACATCTACTCATTCAAAACCAGAAGTCCATATATGTACGTTTACCACATTTACATTAGTCAGTCATTGGTTGTAGGACATTTGTTTTCATTTGGTAGCTATTGAGAATAGAGAAGTAATGACTAAGTAACGAGCATGGCTAAGGGAGTATTTGTGGAGTAGGATATCATGTATTTTGACCAAATGACAAGGAGTAGTAATATCTGAGTGTGTGATAAATATTTCATGCTGATTTCCAGAGTTTGCAGTTACAGTAAGTGAATGAGGGTTTCATTCACCACTCTGTCACCAGCAATTATTCTCCACCAGTAATTTTTTGGTTTTTTTTATATATAATAGCAATCCTATTTAAAATTTAAGATTGTACTTAACAAATTTAATTTCTTCTCTTGAAAAATTTTTGATCAGTGATATTGTCCAGTTTTTAAATATAGTGAGATTTTTAAATAAATTTTCTTCTTTTCCTGACATTTTTGTATATTGTAAACTTTTCTAGGTATTTTTATATATTTTTCATGTCATATATTTTGATCATAATTTGCAGCATACTCCTACACCATCCAGATCCTACAGAGTTGACTTTATTCCCTCTCTCAATAAAAGCAAAAACATAAATATAAATATAAATAAACAAAAAATCCAACCAAATAAAAAAGTTAACTCCCCAGAGGCACCAAATAAACATAGATTCGTGTGTGTGTGTGTGTGTGTGTGTGTGTGTGTGTGTGTGTGTGTGTGTCTGTGTCTGTGTGTCTGTGTCTGTGTGTCTGTGTGTCTATGTGTATTTTGCCCATCAACATCTGGGTATGAGGGCTGCCATGAAATATGCTTGTTAGTTCCAATGACACTCTATTGGAGAAAACTTACTTTATCTTTCCTAGAAATAATCATTTGCATACAGCTTCTAGGTTTGGAGTGAGACTTCATGTCCACCTCTCTTTCTCCATGATAAAATTTTGTCTAATCTAATGAGTACAACTGTTATGCTATTTTCTACATTAGATTCTAAACCAACTAGAACTCTTGTGTTTGGAATTCTGGAGGAATTCCAAATTTTTTGAAGTCATCCAAAATGTTGGATCCTACAATCTACTTGTTTTTTCGAGGTCCTAGAGCCACGAGTAAATGGGATTTATGAGGATATTCTGTTTTGGAATGAGTGCTTTAAAATCATAGTCTGTACTCTGGCTGTAAGTAATATCTGTTTTACTGACAATCAGCTATAAAAAATAGCTTCTCTGATTACAGATGAGTGATACATTAATGAATTATAGGAATGAAAATAGCAATATGTAATCAGGACTAATTTTATTGCTGTGCTCATTCAGTGCAATAATAGTTAGATTTTTACCATAAGTCCAGCCCTATCTAGGATCAGGTTTTGACCTTCTTTTTGCAATATTTAGTGTCAGTTGTGAGTTCCATCTGATGGACCTGGATTTGAATCTAATAAAAATGCTGTTGTTGTTTATTCTCATAATATTTGTGTCATTATTTATTGTACCAATATATCTCTTAGGTAGGTCACTGGCATAGGTCACAAAATTTATAGATGTATGAGATTGATGATTGCTTTTTACTCCTACTATGCACAGTACTTTCCAGTACTACTAATGGTAATCAGTGAAGGTAAAGCTTCCTCTTGGACACCATCTCAGTTTCTTCATGGTCAATGATATACACTAAGTCCTATCTTTAGAAATAGGGCCTTACCATCAGGTTGTAAAATGTAATCAATAGCACTGACAGTAACCTATAATATTGGGGGGCATGGAACCCTTTTGGCCAACAACTCAAAAGATGCAACTAATTACTGATACTAAACATTTTACATGATAGCATATGATTTCTGGTAGAATTGTCTCATCTATAGGTAATAATACAATTTAAATACATTTAATTAAGAAACTTCTAATGTAGAAGGTGTCCGTATGGCTTTTCAAAACATTTTAGTATCAGTTTTAAAAAACAGTAGTCATAAATATTATACATACCTATGTATATACATATATATGTATGTATGTGTGTATGTGTGTGCATGTATGCATGTGTGTCTTATGTGTTTATGTGTAATTGTAATTGTAGATAAAATTTTGTTCTTGCCAATTTTTTGATATTGCACAAGATTTAACTTTGGGGGAATAATGAAATCTAAAATTACAAAATATATCCTGTAACAATAAATTGTCATTTTAATTTCCTTTCTAATAAGTTTTTATCAACTGATACTCAGTTGTGGTGATTTGAAAAGGAATGAACCCCAAAAGGAGTGGCAACAAGAGAAGTTGTAGCTTTTGGAGTGGGATTGGCATTTCTGGAGGAAGTGTGCCACTGTGGAGGTAGGCCTTAGTGTCTTACAGATGATCAAGCCACTTCCAGTTACTCAGACCATCTTCTGTTACCATTGTATAAATATATAAAGATTCAGTTTAGTATTAAGTCTGCTCACAAGCTATTTTGCTTCCCACCAAGACAATAATGGACTAAACATCTGAAGTGCAAACTCACCACACATTAAAGGTATTCTTTTATAAGAATTGCTGAGACAGGTTGTCTCTCTTCATAGTACTAGAACCCCAAACTGAGGAACAAATTTTACCTGTGTTGGAAGAATAAATAAGAGTTATACCTGTGCTAAGTCGAAATCCATAGTAAATTTTATAAGAAATCTTATTTCTCATTTATAAGCAGAACATAAAAGGGAAGAGGAACAACTTACAGTTTAAGAACGCTTGTTATTTTTCAGAAGACATAGATTCTATTCTTTTCACTCATAGGTCTCAAACACCTGTAGTTGCAGATTCAGAAAATTAAATGGTCTTACCTGCCTTCAACAGGCACCAGGAATGCATGAAGTACACAAATATTCAGGTAAGGTAACACTCACACATTAAAATACGATAAATTTAAAATATTTTAAAGGAGTGAAAATAGAATTATGGCACAATTGCACTGTGTAGAGAGTATTGCTGATTGAGGGCTCATGTCAGTTCATGTTAGCCATCTTAGGTGCTTTCTTTGTTTTCTTAAATCTTTGCAGTAGATGTCACTTACTTTTTTTTTCAGGATTAATCTCAGTATATTTTTAGCTATTGTGAATAGTATTTTTTTTATTTTTCTCAAGATTTTCATTGTTATTATTTTAAAAGTTTATTAATTTTGTGCCATGCTGTCTTATGGAAGGTACTTAGAAGGTTTAACTGCTTTCTGGAAGAGGGTTTAGGATCTGTGACATGTAGGACCATATCATCTATGAAGGAGTATTATCTACTTTTCCACTATATTTTTCTTTTCATTAATTCAAGATATTGAGTAGTGTGCAAACTAAAATAAATGAGATAAAATGAATGTACACATATGCACACACAAACACAGACTCATGCTTGTGTTCTTATACATAAATGCATGCATGTACCCATAGTCACACATCAATAAATAAATTACTTCTTGAAAAACTAGGGACTAAACAAGATGCAATCCTGGAGCAGAAAAATAAAATACATCAATTAAATTAGCCAGTTAAATGGTCCATTAAAGACCCAGTAGAGGAAAGTATCAAAATAAAATATCTAGGCAGCAGCTCAGAACCTGCCCATCCAGAACACATAGCCCACAGCCAGGAATCACCAGCCCTGACAACAGTCAGCACCCTTCTTTAATACCATAGAGAAGAGTCTTAGATCCATAACATCTGTGTAGACAGTACATGTAACTTGCATGGCCTCTGAACATCAATTCCCATGAGCAGGCACTGTAACAAAATCTTTCCATGGTACACTATTGAGGGAGCCACAGATTAAAAAGCAAAACAAAACAAAACAAAACAAAAAACCCTACAAACCTGTACTAAGTCTCATCTCCAGATAGCTTATCTTCTGAATGGATGGAGAGAGAGCAGCAGGTCTCTCTAATCTTTCAGCACATTGCTGATATCTGTTCCCCTCTTTATTATCACATGCATGTTTCTCTCTTTTCCTGGATGAACTGATGGCCTTTTAAAAGTGTTCATTCTAGCTCTTGTCCACCAGGGACAGTCAAATATTCCCCCAGGTTCCAGTGGGCTGAAGGTGGGATTAAACTTAGTTCAAGCAATCTTCTTTTGTTTAATTTCCTGTTTTGTATTTATATACCCTGAATATAAAGAACCTAAAGAGGTGAGGGTTTGGCTCATAGCTCCATGATACAGCATGTCATTGTAGTTAAGTGAAGGCACAGTAGCCTCAAGTAGGTAGTCACATCACAAAAACAAAAACAAAAACAAACAAACAAAAAAACCATTCAAGCCTATGTGGAAAATTTAGTAGAGCCATTGTACATGACATAAACTCTTGAGTGATGTAATTCCTAGATTTTGTGATAATCTTTTGCAAATAAGCAGTGCTTATTTTCTAAACATTATGGGGTAGAGTTTTTTTCCGTAAGATCTTCAGAATCTTTCCATAAATTTACTCATTGAACATTCATAGCAAACAAGAAAGTCATTTAATAGCTGAGATAGGGTAATGGGTTCTTCAGACAACTATTTGGTAACATAAAGGGACTGTTATGTGGAAGTTGACTTGCAAAAAAAAATGCTATTTGTATAACAATCGATAAAATCATCTGCAAACCCACTTGTGGCTTAATTTTCTGTGATTGTTTCCCCTTACCTTTCATTTTTTTAAAAAAATAATTTATTTGATTTAAAAAAATTCCATGTATTCCCCAGCTCTCCCACCCTTCCCACCTCCCAATTCTTCCCAGTCTGCCTTCAGCCTCTCCCCATCCCATCCTCTAAGCCCCTCCCAGCAAAAAGCAAGAAGTCCCAAGGTGGGTCAGCACAGCATGGCACATCCACTATAGGCAGGTCTGATTTCCTCATCCCAGTATCAAGACTGGGTTAGGCACACTTCTGAAGAGAATAGGCACCAGTGTGCCAGACCATTAGCAAAACACAGTCTGATCCCACCCCTCAAAGCTCTATATACTGTCCATGCCAATTGATAGTTGCCTACCCTTGGAGGGCCTAGCTCCTTTCCGCCTGATTCCCCTTTGGCCTTTCATAATTCAGTGAGCTCCTCAGAGCTCCAGACAGCCTTCTCTGTGGGACCCCTCCTCATTATCCCTATCCCGTTGCTCATATAGGCTCTTCTCCCCTGCTCTCCAGCTGGAACAGGAGCTCAGCCTAGTACTCAGCCATGGATCTCTGTCTCCACTTCTATTCATTGTTGGATGTATGTTCTGTGATGACACTTAGGATAGTTATTCATTTGATTATAGGAAAAGTCCTGTTTAGGCACCCCCTCCACTATTGGTTGGAGACCTAGACAGAGACATCCTCTAAGTTCTTGGAGGTTTCTCAAGCACCTGGTCTCTTTCCAACCCCACATTGGCTTTCTCTATCAAGATATCCATCTCATTTTTTTCTCCCTCTTTGTTGCTCCTTTCACTCAACCATCTCTTTCTCTCCTGATTTGTTCCCAGCTCTTCTTGGTTTAAGCCTGTTATGATCCCAACTTGCTAGGAAGATCATTTGAAGATTTAATAAAAGCTCCAAAAGTTTGGAGATATAAGGGGGAATCTACCCAGTCTATGGGCTTCAATAAAAGCTCCAGAAGTTTCAGAGATCTAACCACAGTCAGAGAGTGGTAATTCACACCTTTAATTTCAGCACAGGGAGTATACTGGGAGTGGTAACCTACGCCCTTAATCCCAACTGAGTTTGAGGTCATTTTAGATTACAGAAGGAATTCCAAACTCCCAGGTAGGCAGTGGTGGGACCACGCCTTAATTTACCAAGGGAGTATTTAAGGTTTAAAGCAGGCATAGAAAGGAGAGGAAAGGAAGTAAAGAGAAGCCATGTTGAGGAAGCTGGAAGACAGCTGGGTAAAATATGACTGTGGTGTTTACTCTTCCTAATATCTCTTTCTCAGAGATCTATCCCTGAGTCTCATTTATTCATACAACAATTGGCATCCAACTTTGGGGAATGAATTCCTCTCCTCCCTACCCAAAAATACCACACATGCCAGCCAGAAAAACACATGGCTGAAGGAGGAATTACTGGTGGCTAAGCATTCTGTTCCGGATTAGCCTCCAGCTTTAGGCAGAATGGCCACATGTGTTACCCTTTCACTCTCATCTGGGTAAGTCTTTCAGACAGTGGCCTCTTTCTCCTGGTAGGTTGTTTCTTTTTCCTTTTTGTACCCCTCCTTGGGTTGCTATCACACTAGATAACTGCCCTACTTCACAATCAATTCAATCATCAACAGACAACTATTGGTAAGTAAATCAATTTTTTTAAAAAGAGGGAATTTGTTTAAAGCAATGGAGGGTGCTTGGACATACTGTAACCTCTCACTAGATGATTTAATATTAAAACCAGTGAAAGGAAACATAAATAAGGTAGATGGGGTTTGATGTGAGGTTTAAGCTTTAGTAGTGTTTCTTTTTTATATATAGGTGATCATAATGTTTATCATACTCTTTACTATGAATATTTTTGTTTGATTTCTTTTATCTTACTTAAAATGTCGACTAATACAAGTCCAAAGAAAAAGGTCTTTAAAAAGCCTGTCGAAAGAGAACACAAAGACACTCAAATTCAAACAGAGGAATATGAAGAACCAGTTTCAGCAAGGCCGTCTAAAATTAGACAAAAACAGGCAACCTTAATATAGCCAGTAACCTTTAAAAAAACGAAGGATAATAAAGATGATAGAGAAGCTAGCTGGGATCCATTACAAATGTTAGAATTACAGAGAGTAAAGAAAGCAATTATAACATATGGGATGTATTCACCGTTTATCAAACAAATGTTGAATTCCTGGTCATGCTGTAACCAGGTCACCCCTAAAGATTGGTTATTCTGTTGTGATTTTGTGAGAATCTGCCTAGGCTTGCCTAATCAGTAGGATTTAATCTTGTATTGACAGTTTGACACTACTCCTGTGACACCTGCTGGTCAAATATTTCCATTACATATAGAAATCAACCCATTGTCCTGCATAGTCATTACAACTGAAAACCATCATACACTGAGGTAAATAATTAAACAAAAGAAAATTTTCCTTCACAAATTAAGTCTCATAGTCCATGGTGGGCAATATAATCCATTAAAAGATTTAAAAACTTTTTGATACTATAATAGATGGAATTTGGCAAAACATGTATAATATCCTTGGGATGTACATGTTCAGAGGTGATTGTACTTAGTCTAGTTATTCGTAACTGTAAAGTTTCCTGGCATGTAACAACTAAATATGCTAGTCCAATAACCCAACATGGTTCCTGGTGAGAGATAAGAATTCCTGGCATGTAGCAGCCAGTGGTAAACTCAAAACAGTGCAGGCAGAAACATGCTGCATGCCTCCCCTAGGGGTGGCTATGTAAATCTGTGCCCACCTGTTCTCTTAAAAGGAGACAACACTTGAAAGTCTCTTTTCTCTTCTCTTCCTTCTACCTGCCTGGCAACTTTCCTAAATAAACTCTAGTGTGCCCTAGTAGTGTGTGTTTGATCTCATATGCAAAACCAAAAGTTGTAAGCTTTCAGGGTTCTCCTTTTTCTCCTGCTATGATATATCCAGTTACTATTAATAAAAAGCTATCACATGACCAATATACAGTAAAATATGTAGAATATAAATGGGGACAAATATATATGAGAGATTTAAAAGAATTCCAGGATTTTATAGTTATCTATGTGCATCAAAGGATGTGAAGCAGATATTAAACACATGATCTATAAGAAATAGGGTTACATCAAATTACTAAACACAGCTAGTAGCATTTGTATTAGATTATAGTCAACAATTACAATGAAGAAACTGGCTGAGAGTAAGTTTTAACATTTCTCAAAATCAAATTGTTGGTGAAGGCCAATGTCTGAGGTAAAAAGTCAATCTACTTTTAATGAACATACCGTATTATTATGCCATATTACAGACTTAAATTTGTAGGAAAAGATGCTAGAATAGGGAAGACAACTAGTTATATACTAAAGTCATGTAATGCACAAAAGAACATTTTTACAAAGATTGAGTGGAACTGGAGACCTACAGCCCCTGGCCCAAAACTGATTGAGAGCCAATTAAGAGCTGACTACTAGTGAACCAAGGAAGCAAAGGGCAGATTCCAGTGCAGGAATACATATAACAATATAAAGAACACCAAGGCACTGCCAGAAGAAGCTGGTGGTTTTACAGCATCAATAGCTGAGCATGGCAATGCAGAAGAAACAGATGAAAATCACCTTAAAAAGCAAAACAAATTCATGAGGATAATAGATGCCTTAAAAGAGGATATAAAAAATTCCCTTAAAGAAATATAAGAAAGTATAAACGAAAAAATTGAAAGAAACTAACAAATCCCTGGAAGAAATAAAGAAAATCAATAAAAAGAAAACAAACAGGTAAGAGAAGATTCTTGGAATCAAAAATTAAAATAGAAGCAATAAAGAAGGCACAGACTGATGCATTGCTGAAGAGATGGGCTGGAACTACAGATGCAAGCATAATCATCAAAATGCAAGAGATAGAAAAGAGAATCTCTGGTGTAGAAGATTCATTGGAGAAAATAGATATGTCAGTCAAAGAAAATACTAAGGAAAAAACGTCATAACATAAAACATACAAAAAATTTGGGACACCATGACAAGACTAAACCTGAAAATAATCAGAATTGAAGAATACCAGCTCAAAGGCACAGAAAATATATTAAACAAAATCATAGAAGAAAACTTTCCCAACCTTATGAAGGAAATGCCTACAAAGGTACAAGAAGCTCACAGAAAACCAAAAAGACTAGACGCCCCCCCCAGAAAAAAAGTCTGCTCTCCACATAATAATAAAGCTACTAAACTAACAGAACAAACAAAGAATGCTAAGAGCAGCAAAGGAATAGGGCCAAGTCACCTGCAAAGGCAAATACATCAGAATAACACCAGATGATGTAATGGAAACAATGAAAGACAGAAGGTTCTGGTCAGATGTTATAAAGACACTAAAAGACCATGGTTGATAACCTAGATACTGTTGGTTTTGCAGGTGAGGTCAAACACACACATACCAGATGCCACATGAAAGTTTACTCAGGGGAGTTGTTGACTGGGTGTAAGGAAGGGAAGCAGAAGAGAGAAAAAAAGGGGGGGGGACTGGCTTTCTCATGGCACCTCCTTTTAAGAGAACAGGTGTGCACAGATTTATGTAGCCACACCTAGGGGCATGCCCTTCATACATGTTCTGCCAGTGCCATGTTGGGTTTGCCACATGGGGGCTACATGCCAGGAATTCTTACAGATACCATACCCAGAAAAGCTATCAATCACCAAAGATGGAGTAAACAGATATTTGACAACAAAACCAGATTTAAACAATATCTATCTACAAGTCCACCATTACAAAAAACACTTTCCAACCTAAGGAAAGTAGATACACTCATGAAACCACAAGCAATAAATAATCCTACAGAAGAAAATCCCAAAGAGGAGAAGCATACAAAAATGCTACTACCAAAAATAACAGGAAATAACAATCACTGGTCATTAATATCCCTTCATATCAATAGACTCAATTCACCTATAAAAAGACACACTCTAACAATGGATACACAAACAGAATCCACTCTTAAGCTGCATACGAGAGACACACCTCAGTTTCAAAGACAGACACTGGATTAGAGTAAAGGGCTGGGAAAAGATTTTTTCTAATTAAATGGATCTAAGATGGTGTAGCCATTCTAATATATAACAAAACAGATTTCAAACTAAAATCGTCAAAATAAATCAGGAAGGTCATTATTTTTTTCTCAAACAATTCACCAAAATGAAATTTCAATCCTAAACATTTATGCCCCCAATACAAGGGCACCTATATATAAAAAAGAAACATTACTAAAGCTTAAACCTCACATCAAACCCCACACATTAGTAGTGAGAGACTTTAATACCCTACTCTAACAAAAGGATAGGTCCACCAGACAGAAACAAAACAGAGAAATAAGAGGTCTAACAAAAGTTCTGACTCACATGGCCTTAATGCATATATACACCAACACCCAAACACAAAGAAATATAACTTTTTCTTAGCACCCCAAGGAACTTTTGCTAAAATTGACCACATACTCAGTCAAAAAGCAAATATCAATAGATACAAAAAAAATGAAAAAACCTCCTTCTATTCCATGAGACCACCATGGTCTAAAGTTAGAATTCAACAAAAAAAATCACAGAAAGTCTACAAATCCATGAAAACTGAATATCTCTCAATTGAACCACCTCTGGGTCAAGGAAGAAGCAAAATAAAACAAATTAAAGTCTTTCTAGAATTCAATGAAAATTAATCCACAACATTCCCAAACTTACGGAACATAATATAGGCAGTGCTAAGAGGAAAATTCATAGCACTAGATGTCTACATAAAAAGCTAGAGAAATCTCACACAGGAGACTGAACAGCACAGCTGAAAGCTTTAGAACAATTAAAAGTCACCCAGAAGGAGTAGAAGGCAGGAAATAGTCCAAATCAGGGCTGGAATTAGTAAAATTGAAATAAAGAGAACAACACAAGGAAACAGTAAACCAAAGAGTTGGTTCTTTGAGACAGTTAAGAAGAGAGACAAACCTTTATTTGGGCAGGCAATCGACTGATGATATAGGGAGACAGAAAAGCAAACCAGGAGGAACCCAAAGTTTATTTCTCAAAGCTCTTATATACATTTCAAGCCAGGATTCAAAGAAAGCACAGTATAAGTATTCAAACACTATCTTGAGAAAACCCCGTGCTGTCCTTGAGCCAGGCAGCAGGAAGCTGCAATTACATCACGTGCCTTCTGCTAGCTTGGGCAGTAAGATAATAAGTTCTTATCCAGGGACTTAATTAGACTAGTCCTATTGTCATCAAGGCTAAAGCAAAGAACAAACTGAGCTCATTTAAACTTTAAAATACATGATTAACTGTGACTCTATTACTGAATCAGTATGTGAAACAGTCACTGTATGGGCTCCCACATGGGGGTTCAGAGAGGAGAAATTGAGGAGTAGGAATATTGGGGAAGGAACAGAAAGTTGAGCAAACAAGGACATACTCTGACAGAGTAGGCTATCACAGATTTAGGAACAGAAACCCAAAAGGGGGTCCCAGATAGGACTCTTAGCAATGCTGCAGAGGGTGCCTGAATTAGCCTTCCCATGTATTCAGATTTATGACTACCTTAATCGTCATCATAAAACCTATATTCAGTGACTGATGCAAACAGATGCAGACACTCACAGTCAAGTACTTGGCCAAACTCCTGAAGTTCAGTTAAGGAGAGTGAGGAACAAGAGGGAGTCAAGAGCACAATAGAGAAAACTACGGAGACATCTGACCCAATCTAACAAGAGGTCACTGACTCTGAATTGACAGCTGGAGAGCCTGCATGGGCCCAAACTAGGCTCTATGAATAAGGGGGATGTTGCACTGATCAACTAGTTAGCAAGCCCCTAGCTATAGGACCAGAAATTATCCCGGATAGATAAAATAGCTTTTTAGAGCCCACTCCCTACGGTGAGATGCCTTGGTCAGCCTTGATACACCGAGAAAGGGATGGACCCTGCCTTAACTCTGTATGTTAGCCTGTGTTGAGTACTCAACTGAGGCTTTACCCCCTTTGAGGAATAGATGGGAGGTGGAATTGGGGGTAGGGAGGAGGAGAAGGAGAGTGAGGGTATGTAAAAGAAATTTTATTAATAAATAAATATTTAAAAGAGTACCTTTGAAACAAACCCTTGTATTACTAATTCTCTTCGTTCACTTTCTGACAAGTTATCTCTAGCCCACTCTTTAGCCACTTTGGTTATATCCTGATATCATATGCACTCAACATCATACCAAGATACTTATGAAAAGTAATTATGGTTTTTGAAACACGGTTTTTTGTAGCTCACACTTGGCTCAAACTGTACATGTAGATGACAATGATCTTAAAGGTTTTGTCTTCCAGTATCTATCTCCTGAGCATCGGGACTTTCCATCCCCATCTTTGCTTCTCTGCCAGCACACTAAGACTCAGTAAACAATCAATTCACACATATCTATAAAATGCTTTTACATTACATTTAATGTAGTACACACTTGTAATCCCTGAACTTCTTGAACCATTAGAAGGATACAAAGTTCAAAAATTCAAATGAGGTCAAGGTCAGAATGGGCTTCCTGAGAGCCTGTCTCAAACAACCAAACAAACATTAATGATAATCACAAACATAGGAAAGAAAGATCTAACATATTTCCTATGCAGAAGACAAAAACTGGGGGCCTGGAACAAAGGCTCGGCAGTTTAACAGCACTGTTTACTTTTCTAAGGGACCTGGGTTTGAGTTCCAACATCCACATAAGTGCTCAAAACCATCTTTATTTCCAGTTGCAAGAAATAGAATTTGGCCTCTATAGGTCACAGAAATGCAAGTGGTGTACAGACTTACATGTCATCCAAGAACAAACACAGGAAACCTTAAATAAAAGCTAGTCTCTTCTAGTAAGAAATTTCCCAAGATAAAAGTGGTGCAGAAATGGTTTAGGCCATAAACATAGAGTGGCAATCGTATAAAATCAAGCACTGGTAGTGCATACTAATTTTACTTGGCTAAATTATAGACAAAGGTACTCTTGGACTATGGCTATGTTTAATCACATGCTCAGTTCATTCTTAACCTAGGCAACACCAAACTGATTCTAAACGTAGTCTAGTGCTGGTAGAAAGCAAGGCCCAGAATGCCTCTACAACCTGTTCTCAAAGGCCTAAAAGAACATATTTCAGGACTGCAGGAAAACTGTAGTTTTTAATTTGTTTTTGTATGGACCTTCCTGGTACATTGTTATGTAATAGTGTTGGGACTGAAAAATTACCAAATGTACACCCTTTCCCGTGAGACTAGAGACTAGACCCTCTTCTGACTCCCCCATAAATTCCTGGTGTATTGATAATTGGTGTACAAATGCCAGATTGAGAGGAGCCAGCTGCACCCTAAGATAAGCACCTAGGGCAGAGAATTACGCCCTTGTGACTTACCCACCGTTCCCTTTTGGGCTGTGAACTGCTGTACAAATATTCTGTGTTAAGACAAACCGAACCACAATACTCCAAGATAAGAGCCCAGGGCAGAGGGCAGTCCGTTCCAGGAAATACCACGAAGACAAAAGGCATCTGGACCTGCCTGATGGCCAAACTCTAACTAACCTCGCTCCCCTGCCCTGAGAAAAGAATCAAATAAAAAGCCTAAAAACTTGCTGTTCAGGGTCTTAGGCTCCTCTTCTGGCCGTTGACCCGTGCACCCATAAATGTCTTCAGGTGGTTTCACAGGAAATAGCTTGCCTGCCTGCATTCCTAAACTCTGTAGCGGACCTTTGGCCCTGCCCTGTTAGCAGGCCAAGCCCACCCATAACCTCCTCCCCTATCTAAAATAGGGTATAAGAATCCTGCCGGAGAATATTCGGGGCTCCAGGCTTTTGCCTGTGCCTGGGGTCCACACACGTGTGTGTACTGGTATTCATATTCATATTCATTAAACTCTCTTTTTCTTTAATGTTAACAGTGGTCATTAGTCATGGTCCTGGGGTGTCTTGGGGTGCCCTAGGGGCGCCCGCCTATTACAATAGAAAAGTAATAGCTCCACTTAAACACACAAAATGTCCACGTCCTAAAACTGTATGCTGTATTTAAGTAATCTGAAATAAAAAATATTAACTTTCAACTAAATTATAAGGAATGTTCAACCCACTTGTTTACTTGTAAGAGAGTGCTGTATTTATTTGCAGATTTTATATTTGCTGCAATATACAATCATTAATTTAAACATCTATTAGGAGAGAAAAGATAAATGATATTTTACACAGCACAATCCCAGCTCTTGGAAGATAGATTACCCCAAGTGTGAGACCAGCTTGGTCAACATGAATTCTGGGAAAGTATATAAGCAAAAGTAGCTCAGATATACTAATTAATTCATTTATTAAAAATTTAAAAACAGAGCAAAGGAACATTAACAAAAAAATGTTAGGCTTTATGGAAAAAAAAGAAAGGAACTTTCTTACACACAATTTCAATGTTATTTATAAGAAAAAGCATAATCCTTTGTTGAAAGATCAAATACACAAGACAAAAAAGCCTTCAAAACTAAGTCAACTAGCAGCATAATTATCCTACTCCGAGAAAACTCACAGATGAAATAAAAACAAATATAAAAGACGTATTAAGCAAAGGGCTTAATCTACTTACTGAAATCATCCAAACAAACATATTTTCAAATGTTAAACTAGTATTTGTGAGGAAGGGGAGAGCTGAATGGTTAAACAACTGCCTGGCATGAGTATGCCTGGGTTTCGCTCCAATATGAGTATTACCTAGAATAAAGGAGAATCTAAGGTATGCAAAAGTCATAAGTGTAAAAGAAAATAAGTTATTATAGGGAAAGCTAAGTAATGATGATGATTTAGAACTAACGTGAATATATATAGGCCAAAGGGGCAAAAAGCAAAGGGAAGTCACTCAGGCCTGAGTGAAAAACAAGACTATTTTTCAATACAAAAGTATTTTTCAGTATGAAAAAAAGGAGTAACATTATGACATTTTACATGCTTAAGTCGTAAGTTGGACAGCGGCTTGTATGGGCTAAAAGCATGAAGACAAGGTCATATTTAGGTGAATATGGAATTCAATGCCACCTTGATCTACCACAGACCAGGTCACGATATAAGTAAGTCTGGACCAAAATTTTTATATGACATGTGTTATTCTACTTTTTCAAAGCACAAACAACATTGGCATTTAGTGGTCATTAAAAAAAAAAAATGTTCTCAGCCGTGTGTGGTAGCACGTACTTTAATCCCAGTGCTCTAGAGTCAGAGGCTAGCAGACCTCTGAACTTGAAACCTGGCTGTTCCACTAAACAATGGCAGACCCATCAAAGATACATATTACGACTCTTAGAAAGAACCTAAAACAAAGGCCAGGCATTTGTGAGTCAAAGGCAGAAGATATGTCTTTAAGTTCCAGGCCAGTTTAATGTACATGCAAGTTCTAGGACAGCCAGGGCTACATAAAATCAATGGTTTTTTGTTTGTTTGTTTGTTTAGAAAACAACAAGCAATAAAAAGGTCTATTTTTATTACATTAAAATATTAAAGTTCTTTATTACCTGAGCCTCAAAATTTTTTTTAAAATTTCAATGTCTCTAATAGTCACATCCTTTTTACAGAATTGTTTCAATTATTTTTTTTCCATTTTACATACCAACCACAGTTTTCCCCACTTCCCATTACTCCCTCCCACTTCACCCCCAACCCCACCTATCAACTCCTTGGAGAGGACAAAGCTTCTCATGTGGATTCAAAGTCTGGCATATGAAGTTAGAAAGGATAAGCCCACTCTTCTGCATCAAGACAGAGCAAAATATTCTTAAAAGGGAATAGGCTTCAAAAAAACCAGTTCATGTACTAGAATGTATCCTGGTCCCACTGCCAGGGCTCCTACAATCTGCACAAGCTACCACACAAATACCACTTACTTTAAGAGAACTTAGTTCATTCCCACTCAGGTCCATAGCTGTCAATCCAGAGATCTCACTAGCTACGGTCAGGTGTCTCTGCGAATTTCCCCATTATGATCTTGACCACCCTTTGCTCACAATCTCTCCTCCCTCTCCAGGAGCTGGAATCCAGGAACTAGGCATGATGCTTAGCTGTAGATTTCTGCATTTTCTTCCATCATTTACAATTGCAGCTTTATACAGTACTAATGAAGATTAAAAATTATTCTTACAAAAAAGTAATAGAAAAAGCAAAAAGTTATTTATCCTCTTTTCATATTGCCCAAATTCTTCCAAATATCATACTTTGCAACTATTCTTTTCTGATAGCCATAAAATAAATATTTGCAAAGTATAATACTTGAAAAAATTTTACAGCCATCAGAAAAGACACAAGCAGCCAAATTTGGTTACTATTACTCCACACTTGCTCAGTTTTTGTTTTTAAATCTTCTCTATCATCTCTCAAATGGCACAATGGATGTGAACAAATGTCTGCAGTTCTACAGCTTCTTCTATTATATAAGTTTCTTTGACTTCACACATTTTTTTCCAAGTCTAAAGGAAACAGTAAACCAGAACTACAGCGGAAGAGTTGAGTTACCTTTCTCCCAGCTGGTTAGCCAGGCCAGCTAGAACACGCCCCGTGCCTTGGCAACAGGGCACAAAATGTGTGTCTCCCCCAACCCATCACAGCTCCAGCACAGGTTTCTTTTCATTTATAAGTCCACACTAAAAGCCAGGGAGACTGGAGGTAACTCATTAACTGATTTAATTTTTCTCACTAACCAATTGAGGCTCAGACTGGAAAAGGTTGCAGGACTATCTCTCCAGCACTGGATTACATGTTAAATGCAATTTTCAATTGCTTAGTATTAGTCAAGCCTACAATATGGAAGACAATACACAGAGTTTCAAGAACAACGTGGGACCTCATAGGACAGAGATCCTGACTGCATGTTCCCACTCTGATTCAGGGAGAACCCACCACACTAGTTCCTGCAGCTCATCTGGACACAGGGGCACTTCACTCACCATGTAGTGGTTTCTAAGCTCAGCCCTCAGTCAGTACACTCACAACATACAACAAAAACCTCTCCTGCCAGGTCTTCAAATCATGCTTGAAGCTTGCAACAGTGAGAACCCTCCACCACTTCTGACTGGTAGGTCTCCTGGAGGGCCTGATTGGCTAGTGAGGCCTGAATAACAAAAGCATTTCCCATAGGGTTACTCTGTTGTTAAAGCATAATGGCTCTGACCTGGTATTAAATTGCCCATCTGGCAGATCTATGCTTTTATCAAGACCTTTTCTTGATCAGCAGAGATATGCATTTCAATAGCACTTGCCCAGGCTTTACTGGCAAGCCCTGCTATCTTCCTGCACTCCATAGACACCTCCCCTTCTTTATTCTGGACACAAAGTGGCCAGTTAACCTGTAAAGCCCTGTAAACTATATGGGGTTGGCTGATTCAGTATGTTTTCTAGGTCTACTTTCATGTTTTCTCTCTGTCCTGCGTTTACGTTGTGTTTGACATGTTTACATTCCTTCTCTCTCTCTCTCTCTCTCTGTCTCTCTCTCTCTCTCTCTGTCTCTCTGTCTCTCTCTCTCTCTCTCTCTCTCTCTCTCTCTCTCTCTCTCTCTCTCTCTCTCTCTCTCTCTCTCTCTCTCTCTCTCTCTCTCTGTAAATTGGTCCAAAATGCATAAATGCCTGCAAATCGTCTAATGGGGTACTAGGAAGGACCACAGGCTGGGGAAATGAGGGAATTTCCTTTGGTTGGTTAAAATTTGATTTGGAAGTAGGCATCTCAGTTTTATTTTGTATCTGGGTGCCAGAAGTTGTTTGTTCTGTTTGTAGTTATGTATGTTACGATACTGTTTGTCCTTTTTCTGATTCATGAGACTGAGTGAAAGTATGGGATAGACTAAGACTACTCCTACCCATCATTACTCCCTAGTACTCTGAATGGGAGTATATGCAGTGGTAGACACTTCTGGATAGTGGGAGTGGGCAGCCCAGTGGGGACTCTGGGCACCTACTTGCTGGGTGCTAGGGCATGCCTTGAGCACTGCATGGCCCAGACATGACTGACTTGAAGCAGAGACACCATTCAGAGCCACAGCATGGAGACTTTATATCAGGGAGCAGCCAAAAGTGGGCTAGTGCATTGTGGGAGCTCAGAGCTTGCCTTACCCAGGTCACATTTGGAACTCTAGCTAGTGGGAAAAACCTGGTGGAACTCACAACCATGAAGTGGCCTATAGAGGTCTTCCAAATGAGAAGGCATGCCAGCTTGAGGAGTCACTTCAGTCAGCTGCTCTGGTGCACTTGACATAGACTTGAGAGGGAACAGGCTGTAGGGCTGCAGATCTATGGGTCAGCACACTCAGGTAGATGATGACACTTTCTCCACCACCATGGACTTCACATAAGGTTCTAAAATGGAGCAGGAATTCACTATCTATTTGCAGCATTGCTTTATCAAGTAGGTGATGACACCTCCCCGAGCAGGATACTTGCTCCCCTATCTGTCCTAAGACTGTTTAAAAAACCCAGTCTACAAAGATGTAAACTTTGTCTTGTGTTGTAAATTCTGAGTGACAAAAACTTGAAGCTTTAGAAGTTCATGAAACTGCATCTCCCATAAATAAGCCATTTGCATCTTCTACCAAGAGAGCTATCTCTGGTTTTGAGTGCTTGCTCAGAAAATAAATACAAGGGGACAGGCTTTGATGAAACAGTAAGCCTGGTAATGTTTATTATTATTATTATTATTATTATTATTATTATTATTATTATTATTATTATTATTTTAATCATTATTATTGCACTCTGGTACTCCCTATGAGAAGGCAAGCTTACAGAATAAAACTGAGGCAGGAAGTTCTGACCTGATTGCCCTGGTGGCAAGCTGGGGAATATTCAGCACTTGTATGCTAACTGGGTGTCAGAGCCCGGAAAATCTGCCCAGCAGGCATAACAGAGTAGTAACAGAGGTGGCAGCTACAGCGCCGTCTAGGCCCTTCTCAGAAAAGTTTTGCAAAAGGACTAGGGCAGAGTCCCTCAGCACATCCGGCATCAGGTTCTGAGGTGACACAGGCTTCATTCACTACACGAGTTTCTGGGACGCTACCTGCTGTGCTCCCTGGCTTTGCGGGCTTCGGATGCCGCCCACAGGGATTCCTACTTTGCCCATCATAGCAGCAAGCAGCCCTGGCAACCCTCGCCAACGGCTCGGACTAGAGCAGCGCGAGGCACTGTTGACATGTAGCATGGGGGCGGGACTTCCTGCTAACAGTCTGGCGCACTTTGATGACGTGGTGGGACAGGCTTTCTTGGTCGCCTCCACTGCTCCAGGCATCGTTGGTCCCCAACTGCTCTAGCCGCATTGATGAGTTGATGAGGTAGCAAGGGGGTGGTACTTTTTGCTTGGGCGCTGGGGAGGCTCCAGAATAGATTCTTTCTGGGTTGCAGAGTGGTCTGCTGCACGGCTGAGGGGGAGGCTTGTCGGCCAGGAGGACTGGCCTTGGAGGAGGAGCCGGGCTTGCTGCTGCTGCACTCTCTGCCTTTCTAGTTTCCTGGACCACCTCAGGCTTGGCTTGTCCCTAGGCTTGGGCGCCCTCATGGACATCTTCCTGGCTTGGTGGCTTCTCTGCACCCAGTTGCAAGACAGGTTGCTAGGACTGTGCCAGGCTTGGTGGGCTGGTCCGACATCCCACCTGTGGCTCCTGACACTTTGACCCCAGTGCCTGGGTGAGCAGATGGGTTTGGGTGGCAGTGGTCAGGAATGTGTGTGTAGGGGGAAGGGGTCCTCTGGGGGGTGAGCACTGACTCGCGCAAGCTTCAAGGACAATGTATGACTTTAGTAAGTCACCTCTTCTTTTTGGCATGGTGGGCATCTGGTTGGAACCCTGCCACCTTCCTCTTTCACGCTAGCCCTTGAACCCCGTTTGGTTTCCTGGTAAAGTAGTGCAAGCATGTGTTAGAATGGCAGACTATGGGATGAGTTCTGGATGCAGTTTTTGGACGTACTTGAAACTCCTTAAAGAGCTCTTTGGTGCACTGTGGCGTGGTAGCCAGCTGAGTAACTGGCTTAATGAAAAGCAGCTCCAGTTTACTTTGTGGTGGAAGAGCTACATTGTCATTTTTCTTGTCCTTTAAAACAGTTGTGTCAGTGATATTTGCCAGTTGTTGCTGAAGTAAAGTCTAAAATAAGTTAAGTGTGTTTTGTTCTCGATGGCTTTGATATTGCTGAGTTAAAAGTGAACTATGCCAAGTGTGTCTTGGGCTTGATAACTTTGGCAAATCCTTAGTCCAATTTCTGACAATAATAAATGGACACTTGATTTCTATCTAGAGTTTTAAGTCTTTGGTCACCTTGTAAATTTCAAGCCATTTCATTATCAGACATGTCTAGAGAAAAGATAAATTTGCTCTGAACTTCTCAAAATATAACAAATTCATAATAACCGAGGTATAAAGAGCTGAGTAGGTTGTTAAAGCTGTGCTTCTGTTACCAAGCAACAGCACAGTAAACAAGTATGATTTCAATTAGAACACAATTAACTGTCGCATATTAAGCCGAGTTTAGAGTCCTCCAGAGTTGTGCTTTTAACCTATAGGTGGTTACATTTTTAATCATTTGTATTTAGATTTGATTCCAAACAATTTTAATTATTATTGGTAGGATCCATTAATTTTTCTGTATCACACATGACTCTTTAGTGACTTGCGAAGAGATTTGACTTGTTCTTTGATTGTTACATACTGCAGAGTATACTGGGTATTTTTATTTGTGTATTTCTTTTCTGATGAGATAAGTATGCAGACCGTATCGAGTAATATTTTTAAGTAACAACGTGATAGAAATTTAGAGTTTCATACAACATTTGGAAATTGCAAAACACAAGTTTTTAAGCCTTAATTATTGCAGTAAGCTCAATCTCCACTTGTTGAACCCTTAACGACTTGTCTAGTAAATGAAGTTTTTTTTGTTTGTTTGTTTGTTTTTGTTTTTTTTTTGTTTTTTTTTACTTAATTTACTTTTAAGTGGTCTGTTTGGTGGGAAAACCAGTAAGACTGGGTCTAGGTTTGTATGGACTAATGTAAAATTGGCAATTTGTCTGCCTCAGGTTTCTGAGTTCTGGGGCTGAATGAAGATGAGCACATAACTTCTCCAAGGATTGGTTGAGAAGAACAGTTTATTGTAGATATGAGGGAGAGAACAGACAGAGGACTCAAGAACAGAACTAATCAGGCCATGAGAGGAGAGAGAGGAGGATAGCGAGAGAAGAAAAAGGAGATCGGGAAGCAAGAGCGGAGCCGAGAGGAAGAGGGTGAGTAGTTGACATGGACGAGGTTCTATAGGAAAGAGAAGCCAAAGTCAAGAGCTGGAGAGGGGGAGGGTAGGGGTGCAGTATGCCAGCCAGAGTGATTTTGTACCTAGTAGGAACTGAGAGATCCTAGAGTAGATACATGAAAACAAAGGAGAGGTGGGTGTCAGGGGCTGGACACCCAGCCAGCTACAGCGTAAAATAGAAAAATATACAGAATAAAGAAAAGTAAAACACCCAGAGGCAAAATGTAGGTAAAGAAAAAAGGGATAATTTTAAACAGCCAAGCTAATGCTGGGCATTCATAACTAAGAATAAGTCTCTGGGTATTTATTTGGAAGTTGGGTTGCAGGTCTCCAAAGAGTAATGGAAACAACTACAGAGTTATGCTTATCCCCAAATCCCTGAACTATAGCAAATATTTCAAACAGCAAATGCCAGTTGATTCCTATTAAATAACAGGCTGTGTGTGGGAGACAGAGTGTAGCACAGAATGTGTGTTGAACTTGTCTAAGTTACTTTACATTTTCAAAGTAAAATGATATGCGAAATAAATTTTATTAATCCCCAAAACGTTCTTGTACACATTGCTTAGTAGAATTTAACTTTACTATTAACCCATGCTCTTAAAGCTTTAGCATTTCAATTTTCTATCTTCAATCTGTCTTAGCAACTGAAGCATATGAGCATACGCCTGGGACTCTGTTAAGTCAGAATGATACTGGCATAAGATATGTCCATATAGAGACTGATGTTAAGTTTTATTCTGTAATTTAGATTCATTTATTTTCATCTTATGTGCATTGGTGTTTTTCCGGAACGTATGTTTGCATGAGGGTGTCAGCTATACTAGAAATGGAGCTGCAGACGGTTTTGAGCCACCATGTGGGTGCTGAGAATTGATACCAGGTCCTCTGAAAGTGCAGTCAATGCCTTAACCGCTGGACCATCTCTCTAGTCCTATTATTTGGTCCATTAACTATAATTTAAATGGTAGCTTTAGACTTGGAGACATAGTTTACTTTCTTCTTCTTTGATGATGGTGTTTCCATTGTAAGCATCAATTTACTTTATTGTTAACTTTTAATATGTTTGAAAAATAAATTCCTACAAGATTAAATTAATAAATAAATAGCTTTCCACTATATAATAAGTACGTATTGACTTGATCAAAGCAAATGACCAAGTCTTGCCATGTATCTAATGCCTCATACGGTTTTATAAATTTTTCATCATAAATAACACAGAATATTATGCTTCACCATTTCTCATATTCTCTAGTTTTATAATGGAAAAGGTTATTTCCTGCAAATTATGTAATTTGGTACTGTGTTATTTGCTAAAAGTGTTTTAGATGTATAGTTTGAATCTAAATTGAAAATTAGGACCTAAAAGTATAGAAATATAATGACTGGAATTTCCAGTGAATTAGTCAGGGTTCCCTAGAGTCACAGGACTTATGGAATAAATATTCTCTTTCTCTTTTACCCATCCATCCATCTCTCTCCCTATCTCTCTCTATCCATCTATCTATCTACCCATCCATCCATCCATTCATCCATCTATCCATCTATGTATCTTGATGTACAGAACCATCGGTAAACCATATTGTTATACTGATAAAGATCATGGGAAACAGGTGAAGGATTACTATTCATTAATATTTTCTGAGAGGAGCACTTATTGATACAAGAGAGATTAAACAGTCATGCAGAAAAGGCTGGTTTGGTTCCAGAAGGCTTCACCCAGTAAACCGGGTCCTCCATCTAGGGGCACTAGGGGGAAGGGGCTCTGTGTGCATGCTTCTCAATCTTAAACTAGTGCTCTGGCCATACTCAAGTCCATAGGTGATTTCCAGATCTACACTGGCCAAGAGGTCTCACCTCTAGGTCAAGGGGATAGTACCTACTACTACTACATCTCCACCTTTTGTCTAAAGAAGAAATTCTAAACCTAAATATTCTGTGTACAACAGAAAAAATTATCAGGTAATGTCTGGAGGGAAAAGCGCAATAACATAAACAGAGTGAAACAACCACCAACAAGAACATCAAATGTGAAACAAATACTAAATGTCCAGAGTATCGGTAAGTGACAAAGCAGAGATTACCCCAGAACTGTCTTATCTTGAGTAAATCTGAATCTAGTACCTAAATGCTCCTGGCAAAGATATGAGATGATCATAACTGTAACTGCTTAGTCTTCAATCTCATCAAAGACGTCAAAAGGAAAATATATTACCTGAGTAAACAGGAAGTGTGAGTGAGCAACTTCCAAAATTTAGCATAAGAAGACAATGACAACTGGCTGCCTAGACAGTTACCCAAAGCTTTTTTGCAATGTTGGGGAATCTAGTTTTCTCGCTATAGGCCTAGAATATCTGACAAACATTTTTGGGGTATTTTTAAGAGACCACTTTATTCTGTCTTGGCAAAGTTTAACAGTCTCTTATTTTTCATCTTGCTCATCTGGATTTGACAGCGTGCTTACTCTCAGCAGTCAAGGCATTTGCCCAATAGGCCATTATCTGCCAAGGAAGATGAACTCCATGTGGAGTGTCTTTGATTCCCAACATCACCTAGTAAAAGAATTCCTGCTGCCAAGTGCAATCGTATCTCAGGTCAGCTAAATTCTGAATATTAAAACTTTTAAATAACATATGCTCTAGGTCTATGAAGTATCTGAAGATTGCCTATACATTGGACATGTTAAATGTATACCTAGGAAACCTAATAAACATGGGTATAACATGTCATATTTGCTGACTATAACATTTAATTCTTATCAACCTAGATAACCTAGAGACTAAGGCTTATAAAAACAGACAATCTGTAAACAAACATATAGTTTAAAAAAAAAAAAAAAAGACTTTGGCTTCGACAACATACAAAATACCATAAGCAGAGTTAGAAATGTATAGTGCAAATGACCACAGTATTCTTAATATGTATCAATAACTGGTTCCACAAGGCTTCACTTAATGGGTCAGGTTCTCCATCCAAGGACACAAAAAAAGGAGATTTGCATGTGTGCCCCAATCTTAAACTGGCCCTCCTGCCGTGCACCAAATGGTGCCCAAGGCCATAGTGATTTCTAGATCTACTATGGCCAAGAGGTCATGTCTCTAGGCTGAGGTAATAGTACCTGCCATCTACTGGAAGAAAAAAAAAATGTACCTGCCCTAGTCTCCTCTCCTCAATCAGTCTGCAATAGGGAATACCTCAAGAGTCTATAGCTGCATTCTTGTCAGTAGAATGCATTATAACAGGAGTAGAAACCATAGGCATTCAGGCAACTTCTTTATGTTGCTTGATTTTGCCTTTAGGACATGCTGGGCCTTGATCTCGCATATACCACTTCAGTTTGATAATTTCAATTGCTGCTGTGCATGTTCTGTTTTAGGAAATGGTGGGTCTGATAAACCCAGCTCATGATGGAAAGTTTAGATCACATGATGGTAGTGGCCCCTTTTCAAATGTTCAGTTTCTCCCAGTGGCTGGGTTTAATGGCATGGTCTCACATGCTTGGTCATACTTATTTTTGAGCATGGTTGTATGAGCACCAGTGGCAGACACTTGGAATAACTTTAATGTGTATTGTATTGTGTTGCTTCTCCAGTGTTCCTATTCTCCCATGTTTTTTAGATTTGGTTCCCCCCCCCCCATGTTGTGTGTGTGTGTGTGTATGTGTGTGTGTGTGTGTGTGTGTGTGTGTGTGTGTGTGTGTGTGTGTGTGTGTGTGTGTGTGTGTGTGTAGGCCATATAGCACAGGATTTAAAACTCACAGTTATCTTCCTGCCTCTGTGTTCAGATTGCTAGTATTAAAAGAATGCACTTGAAATACACATGGCTTGAAATATATCTTTATGGTCTAAGTTTTCTCTTATGGTGACCACTGAAGCCAGGTTATGGTATAATAACCACTGACTTTGGAGTTATAGATGTAGTGAGCTTCTGTATGTATGGGAATGAAATCTGGATGCTCTAAAAGATATTTAGTGCTCTTAACTGGCAAGGTATTTTCTATCCTATGTTTTCTATTGTTGATTGTGTTTCCTTTCTAAGGCAGCCGTGTCATGGTCAGACATGTTATGTTCATTAAAAAGTGCAAATTTTCTCCATTTGAGATAATTAGCCTTGGGAAGGGATGAGTTCATCCCTAACTATTTATCCAATAAAATATGGTCAGCTCATTAACCAACAAAAATGGATACAACAGGTTGTGTTCATGTATTTTAACATACTTACCTTATATAACAAGGTACGAGCTGGAAGGTTTTTGGGAAGGAATGAAATGGAGAGATACAAGGGGAAAGTGATGTACTATCTTTTAGTTATCAATTTCTATAAATAAATTCTAAATAAATACATAGTGACTAAAACGATGGCTGAACAATTAAGAGTGCTGGCTGTTGTTACAGAGGACCCAGTTTTCATTATCAGAAATCACAAGGTAGCTAACCATTTGCTGTAACCCCATTCCCAGGTATCTCCTGCTGTTTTCTAGCCTCTGTAGGTTCTGTACAAAGACACATGTAGGCAAATGTCATCATATAACTAGTTTTTTTTAAAAAAAAAAATTTAGAAAAAGGAAGAAATGGTATTCTCAACAGTAATGTCAAAGCCTTGAGACAGTCAGCAGCTGAAGCTAGTTAAAACACACACCTTCTGGTTTTTCATAAAAACAGCTATGACCTTCCATTGAACCATCCTGCTAAGAGGTGTAAGCATCTTTATTCTGAGGTTAAGAGAGCACATCATAACTGTTCATCTAAGAGAACAGTGTATAGTGATGTTAAATGATTTTTCCTAAACGTCTTTTTGTGTTTGTGTTCTCTCTTGTACCTTTGAGAATTGTAGCATTGGAGCACTTAAAATTGAACACCAAGATAGACAGGTCACATATGCTTCAAAGCTATTTCATTGTGTCACTTACCAAGTCCTTGTGAAGAGATAAAGAGGCCAGTGCCATTTTTTCCCCTTCATTTTATAATTTATATATGTTCCTCTAGGACTATGAAGTAATGCTCCTACATGTCTATGCTTTTACGTTGTCATCATGTTCAGAAATGGATTTGTTAAATAAGCCTGCATAGAAATAGGGGCAGCTCTACAAGAATGTGTTCAGACTCCCTAAGTAAAATCTATATGCTTCTTTTTTTTTTTTAGGAAAAAAAAAAAACAAAAAAAAAAACATGGCTTTGGAAATAATTCCCATACTCACCCTCCCTACTGCAAGCAGGTAAGAATTTTTTCTTCATTATTCTGTCTTGACTGTTGGGATGGCTATTCTTGTAGTAAAACTGACTACCTCTGGGATTAACTAAAATCCAAAGAGTTGGGTACACCTGTGAAGGATTTTTCTAAAGGTTTTGAAAGTAAAAGCTCATCTTTAATTTGGATTATTTTAGGTGATATCCACCTTCAGCAGCTTGGTTACTGTGCACATCTTTAATCCTTAGACTCTGAAGACAGAGCAATTGAATTTTCTGAGTTTAAGACCATTTCAGACAAGCCTAGTCTGCAGAATGAGTTCTAGAGCTACACAGATATATCCTATCTAAAAAATACCAAAAAAACAAAGTTTCACCTTTAATCCGGGTTGCATATTCTGGTGGCAGCCTATATATATAAATGATGTTGACGAAGGAAGCTCTGATGCTAAATTTGCATCAACACTGTACCTAAATAAAGACTCTAAAACTAGCAGTAGGACTTTTCCTTTCTTTCTTTCTTTTTTTTTTTTTAAATCCTAACCAATACAATAATAACGTGTAATCATTCCTCCAAATGATGACAGATATCCATAGCCCATTGAATCTGAATGACCAAAAAGAATATTTGTTTTTTTCTTTGGAAGAAAGGCTGGTGTTTTAAAGCAGTTCCTGGATGGAAAAGGATTAATTTACTGGTGGTAGCAAAGATCCTGGTGTGGGGAGGTATTATTGCCTGCCTGAATAGGCCTAGCCACAGACAGAAAGTGACTTCCTGCTCCTTTCCAAAACATCAGGCGAGATATCAGTGGGGAAGAAGGTGTCATCATTTGCTTGAGTGTGTAGCCCTTCAACTCCATAGCCCAGCAGCTGGGTCCTACCCATGCCTGTATCAAGAGTACCATAGTTGCAGATTCTACATGACTCTAGTCCTAGTCTATGCCTTCCTAGGGAGGGCTCCTGTAGGCTACTTCGTGGCTGTGAGTGCCATGAGGCAGTTCTCCACTAGCCCCAAGTCCACTTGTTCCCTTGGTCAGGCATGTTCTGAGCACCAAAAGACCCCCACCCAGTCCTGCATGCTCATTGTTTAAAAGTCTCCATCCCTCAGCTCCCTGCATAGGGGCTCATCCTCAAAACTTTCACATCTGGGCCTTGAGGGGCTCATGGCCCAACCCAGTACTCAGCCACTGGGTGCCTGGGGTCCCCACCTTGCTGCAGTGATCTCACCACTGCAGGTTCCTCTGGTCAAACAGCTAGGGAGCAAGAATACTCTTGGTGTGTCAGTCAGTTTCCTGAGTCAAGAAAAAGACAAAAAGAATCATAACATATTAGACTATAAAGAAAACAAACAGACCTTCTGGCACCTAATAACAAAACAAACACGGAGATGCAGGCTTCCAAATCAAATAATAACTAACCAAAGGGGACTTCTCTCATTTCCCCAGCCTGTAATCCTTCTGAGCATCCAAATTAACCATTTTCAGGCATTTACCAATTTTGGCCTTATTTCAGAAGGATATCCAAGGCAGAAAAACACAAAATGAAAGTGAACATAGAAAACTTTTAAGTAAACACAGGATACACAGAAAACACAAAGTAAACTTAGAAAACAAACCAGAATGAACCCACCCCACAGAAAATAATACAAATTATGTGCCACATTGTGTCCAGGAAAGAAGAATGGGAAGGGCCTATGGAGTTTAGAAAGATAACAGGGTCTACTATTTGAGCCAAGGGTAACTGCTATTGAAATGCAGATCTAGAAAAGGTCTTTGTCTGGGGTGGAAAGCAATGTCCAAAACCTTTGTGCTCTGTCTTTATGCACACTGTAACCCTAAGAGAGGTCCTTTTTTCACTCAGGCCTCACTAGCCAATCAGGCCCTTCAGGCTACCTGTGAGTCAGAAGTGGTGCAAGGTCCTTGCAGTAGCCAGCTTCAGGATTGGCTCTGAAGAGTTGGCGTCAGAAGTGTCAGAAGTTTGTGTGGCGTGCTGTGAATGCTTCTGCAGGGAGCTGAGCAGAAAACATGGCTGAAGTGGGAAACCACAATATGGTGAGTGAAGTCCTGCTGTCCTCAGATGGGATGGAACAGATGACTAGGTGCAGGAGCAGGTGTTGTGGCTATGCACCAGATATGGGTAAAAATGTGCAGCTAGAATCTGTCCTGTGAGGTTCCCTGTGGTCCTTGAAATTGTTCAGAGTGTAAACTGGAGCATGAAGCTAAAGGACACAAGGATGATATCGTATGCTAGTTGCAAAATGTGTCTAGGCTGTCTCTTCTTTGAGCATTAGTCAGAGATGGATGCATGCTCTCATTATCATTAGGATATTTTTCCTTTACTAATCTCCCAAGTGTGATAAATGCATATTAATTTTATAACATTTGCATTTTCATCTAGTAAGACAAGTGTTTCTGAGACCAGCTTTTTATATTGACACAAGTGGCCTGGATTCTCTTCTGTTGCTTTTCAGTGCAGTAACCTTGCTGTCCTCTATACCTCACCTTTCAGATTCTTAAATTAAATAACAGTATCATCTCACAGTTTTAAATTATTCATCTGAGTCATGTATTCGACTATCCAATGCAGTCACAAGAAAAGAATTTTCACATGGAGCCTTGCTTCTGTTTTCAGAACAAAATAGGGATAGTTTTTTGTGTACACTTCAGAGAAAACATGGTAGTCAATCAGCTGCAGGAGTCACCATTATGAAAAATCCCTGGTTGTGGTAGAAGGAGTGATTTTGTAATTTCCCTGAATGCTTTAATTTATGCCATATGAATGCTCACAGATCATACTGTGAGGGTGTACAGTTTAGGAAGGTCATCTTCAGCCATTGAATATTGGATTTGCAATTAAACACCTGTCCGATGTATATACATTCAGTCTTGCCTGACACAGTTAGGTCAGCTCAGGATTAAGAAACAGGACATTGACAGTAACTCTTAAGTGTCAGCTTACAGATCTCAGCAGCCAACATATTCATATGAGAAAAATTAAGCTATTGATTATTAATGAGGTTCCATCTAGTAGGAAAGGGCTTATTTTTCAAAGTCAATGTAGCCGATTTTTTTTTAAATCTTAAAAATATATTATTTTTATCATTTTATAAATCACTTATTTGTATCATTTTTACATGGTCTTTAGGTCATTATTCCTCTTATCTCTACTTGTCATTTTTCAGTGTTTCTAGGTCATTAATAGTTTCATTCTTTTTCTCTTAAGTGATGTTGAATACTGACTTCTGTGTAGAGCAGTGTCTCCTGTAGCTTAGGCTTGCCTCTTGCTAAGCAACTGAGAATTGTTTTAAACACCTAGTCTTGCCTTTGTCATCCAGTTCTGTAAAAGCAGTAATGTAACTCCTTTATTCTGTGCCTTGACTGGTCGTAGACCAGTTAATTAGTGATGTCCAATGTCTCTGGCTATTAGTAGAGACTTAAAAATGAAGAGAGATCTGTGCAAGAATTGAGTTCATAGACCAACTCTGAAGCTAGTGGAGTCACATTTCAGAAAGTAAGAGGCAGGACAGAGGTTCCAAGCTTGTATTTTTACTTCAGCAGTAGTTTAGATTGGCAATGAGGAATTAGGTAATTAGTTCCTCTATAGATTTTCTGGTTGGCCATCACTTGGGGTTCACAGACAAGGTCAATCAAGAATCTGGATAGAGAACTGACCTTATCATGACATGAAACTGACATAGTTATGTTAGTTCAACCAAAACAGATCTGGGTAAGATGTTGTGGCCTTGCCTAAGAGGACTGTTATTTTTCTGGTTTTAGATATACAACCTGAGTGAAAAGGTTTGAGAAATCACTGATGTTTTCTAATACAAATCTCTCATCTAAAGCGCCTGTCATAAAGTCTGTTTCAACTCTTCCAAACAATTTTTTTAAGATTACAGCTATGTAATAACAACATTTTCTTTCTTGTCTTCAAGTCCTATCATGATCCTTTATTGTTTTCTAATTCATGGCCTGGTTTTCTTTTAACAAAAGTCACACAGTAACCATGCAACCTGTGTTTGGCTGCAGGATTTCCCAACTATGATGCAATGGGTAGACCGCATTACAGATTTAGTGTATAATAAATGTACACAAAGAAAATCTTACACTATGGATGAGGAATAGGATGCATCCCTAGGAGAGCAGAAGAATGTCTACGAAAGAAAGGAAGGAAGGAAGAAAGGAGGGAGGGAGGGAGGGAGGGAGGGAGGAAGGAAGGAAGGAAGGAAGGAAGGAAGGAAGGAAGGAAGGAAGGAAGGAAGGAAGGAAGGAAGGAAGGAAAATTTCTAGACTAGGTCCCTGTATGCCGAGCTAGAAGGTTAGAGCTGGAAGGACTACGCAGTCTAATTCATTTCATTTCTGATCACCTAGTAGGGGATCTGCTAATACTCTGAGGCTCAGCTGGGTGCCCCTAGCCTATAAGAAACTCTTAGAACCCTTAGCAATCAGGAGTATTCATGGCAAATATCTTACAGGTTCTTTCTGGGATTTACTTCTTCTGTAATTAGATGTATGAAAAACTAGAAGCTATTCTATGGTGGGTGGAGAGAGTTTAGAACCTGTCAATTGAGCCACCGTTGTTTTTTGCTGTTGGTATTTCTACGTAGAGACTGAGTGCATTTTTCACATTCATTGTGCCATTCTCACAATTGGGGAAATTATATAGGAAATTTAAAAACAAATTCTAAAGTGTAAAGTAATGGTAACCAAATTTGCTTTAGCTCACACAGCACTATCTGAGTTACTCTTAATCGTAGCAGTTAGCAGATAAATCCTAGAAAACAAAATTTTAAATAAAAATGATTTAATATTTGTATTTTCAATTTGTAGTTCTAGGGAGCTCTACAGAAAAAGAAACTTTTTACTTGGCATCATGTGGAATCTTCATTCTAGGGGATTAATTGCTAGTATATATATATATATATATATATATATATATATATATATATATATATATATATATATATATATATAAACGATTGAGGAGTTTCCCATTACCTGCCTCTACTACTAATGGATTATAAATTGTGATCGTGTTAAATTGCCAATTTTGTTCTTTGGTAAAGGCATCTAGCTAATGTTTAGCACAGGAAAATTTTCAGACTGGTGTTTCCAACTGCTTAGACCAGTGTGAATATAGTAAATTTTGGTAAGTATAGCCACTGTTGCTTTAGGTAAAATAAATTTAAGCAGTAAGATCTCCCCAGTTGTGATGTTTTTAGTGGTGATGTTTTACATGTTTTCTAACAAATAACGCTTGCCTGAAGATCAGAGGGCAGAGCCAGATCACTAGTTAGGCATATATTTCATGCAGTGGTGACACATACCTTTAATTCCACCACTTCTCAACTCATTCATGCTTTTGATGCCTGTACCTTTAATCCCAGCACTAAGGAGGTGGACACACAAAGTGATACAGCTGCATGGATAGAGAAATACAAAGCAGGAAGAGACAGAATCTCAGTCTTTTGTCTGAGGAGTTGGGAAGGTCAGACTATGGCTTGCTCTTCTGTCTAATTTTTTCAGCATTTACACAGGTATTTGTCTCTCTGTTATTATAAGGCCAATTAGGATTTGTGCTACAGTTGACCTAAGATGGCTCAATTATAAACCTAAGTTAGTTTTTGTATGTTTGAAAAGCAGTCACAAAAGGTAGTATATTTGCAATGAAGTTAGGTTTCAGCAATTATTTTATAAAGTAAATGTATTTATGAGATCTTGCAGTGACTCATTAGGCCAAAGTGTGTTGCTGTAAAAGTGCAAAAAACTTGTTCCTGGGATTCCATGATAAAGAGAACCAAGTCTTAAAAGTTGTCCATTGGCCAATATATGAGGCATATCATACTCACACTTTAATCAGATACATAGTTTTCTTTCATTCACGCATACAAGTAAAACACAACATATACATAACACAATAAATACACAAACATATGCAAAAATACATATACACATAAAAATACACACAAAATAAAAAAGACGCAGACACAAACATATTCAAAAATACAATAGATACACCATATAAACTGCATCTACCACACACACAAATACACTCACATATAACTCCACAAAGAAACTTTGACAGACAGTATTTAAAGAACACTTAGGTTATGCGTAGTGAGTACACTTACATGGAACTGGAATTTTTCTTTGGTTTGTTATTTTTGTTTGTATGACATAACAGCATGTTTTGAAATGTTCTGTCCTCATAGAATGAGTCTTTTCTGATAGCCATAAAATAAAAAGTATGATTTTATTTTATTTATTTTATTATTTTTCTTTTATTATTTTTTATTAAAAAAAAGTCATTTTTATCACCTGTTCCCCCTCCCTTCCCTCCTCCCAGTTCCTCCCATCCAACCACCCTCCACCCCAAAAGGGCAAGAAGTGAGTCAGCTCAGTATGGCACATTCACTCCAGGTGAGTCCATTTTACTCATCCAAAAGTCAAGGCTGAGTTAGGTGTTCCTCTGCAGGGAATGGGCTCCAAGGTGCCAACCCCATGCACAGGAACAGAGTCTGATCCCACCTCTCGAGGCTCCTCATACTGCCCATGCCAATGAATAGTTGCCTTCCCTTGGAGGGCCTAGGTCATTTTCCCAATGGATCTCTGGCAGCTTTTCTTGATTCAGTGAGCTCCTCAGAGTTCCAGCCAGCCATCTCTGTGGGAATTTTCCTTATAATCCCTATCCCCTTGCTCATACAGACTCTCCTCCCCTGCTCTCAACTGGACCAGGAGCTTGGTCCAGTGCTCAGCCATGGATCTCTGCCTCCACCTCTCTTCATTGTTGGATATAGGTTCTGTGATGACACTTAGGGTGGTTATTTGAGTACAGAAGCCCTGTTTAGGCACCCCCTCCAATATTGTTTGGAGACTTGGCCAAGGACATCCTGTGAGTTCTTGGATGTTTTCCTGGCATCTAGTCTCTTTCCAATCCCATATTGGCTTTCTCTATTGAGATATCCATGTCTTTCTATCTCCCTCTTTGCTCCTCTCACTCAACCATCTCCTTTCAAAATTTGTTCCCAACTCTTCCAGGTTGCATCCCGTTATCACCCATTTACTAAGGTGAACTTCTCTATTTTCTCTTCTTAGGGTAATCTCGGGATGTCTCTTTTAAGTTCCTTATGATCCCAAGCTGTTCAGGGTTTGTGGTTTTCACTTTGGGTATTCTTTGCTTTTGTCTAAAATCCACTTACGAGTGAATACATCCCATGCCTATCTTTCTGTGCTTATGATACCTCGCTCATGAGGATATTCTTCAAATCCATCCATTTGGCTGATTTATTATTATTATTATTATTATTATTATTATTATTATTATTATTATTATTATTTTACTGTTGAGTAGTACTCCATTGTGTAGATGTATCAGTTTATTAATCCATTCTTCAGTTGAGGAGCATCTAGGTTGTTTCTAGGTTCTTGCCATAACAAATAATGCTGCTATGACCATAGTTGAGCTAATGCCTTTGGGGTACAAATGTGCATCTTTTGAAAATATGCCCAATAGTGGTATTGCTGGATCTATGGGGAGATTGATTCCCAGTTTTCTGAGGAACTGCCGTACTGCATTCCAGAGTAGCTGGACAAGGTTACACCCCCATGAAATTGGAGGAGTGGTCCTCTTGTTCTGCATCCTCTTCAGCATAGTCTGTCATCTGTAGTTTTGATCTTAGCCATTCTGACAGGTTTAAGCTGGTATCTCAAAGTTGTTTTGATTTGTGTTTCTCTGATGGCTAAAGGTGTTGAGCAAATTTTTAAGTGCCTTCCAGCCATTTATAAATATTCTATTGAGAATTTCCCCTTTGAGCTCTGAACCACATTTTTAATTTGGTTATTTAGATTTTTGGGCTCTAGTTTCTTGAGTTCTCTATTTTAGAGAACAGTCTTCTGTCAGATATAGGGTTTAAGATCCTTTACCATTCTGTATGCTGTTGTTTCATCTTATTGACTGTATTATTTGTCTTATAGAAGCTTCTTTGTTTCAGGAGGTCCCATTAATAGTTTTTCTTAATGTCGGTGCTACTGGTGTTATATTCACCTGTGCCAGTGTGATGTGGAAATATCTTTCTGTGTGCTGTGAATATCAATTTTAAATAAAGGAGCTGTTTTGTCCCATGACAGGCACCATAGAAAAAGTAGGAGGAGAAATCAGAGCATAGGTAGGAGGAGCAGGGCAGAGTCAGAGAGAACAAGCCCGAAGCCCAAAGGAGCAACAGGTAAGGAGCACAGGTGAGCCACGGGCCACGTGGCAGAAAGACTAATGGAAATGGGTTGAGTTAAGATGAAAGAACAAGCTAGCAATGTGCCTAAGCCATAGGCCAAACAGCATGAAGTTAAGTATAAGTGTCTGAGTCATTTCTGGGGGCCTGATCAGTGGCAGGAGGCTAAGGGGTCTGGTGTGGCAGGTCTGTGGGTCTGGATCTCTGGCCACCCTGGGACCAAGAAACCTCATTGTAACACCAGTGCATTGGAGGGTATTTCTCACTTTTTTTCTATCAAGTTCAGTGTTGCTGGGTTTATTTTGAGGTGTTTGATCCACTTGGATTTGAGTTTTGTTCAGGGTGATAGATATGGATCTATTCTCATTCTTCTATATACTACCATCCAGTTATGCCAACACCATTTGTTGAAGATACTATCTTTTTTCCATTGAATATTTTTGGAATCTTTGTCAAAAATCAGCTGCTCATAGGTGTGTGAATTAATGTCAGAGTCTTCGATTCGATTCCATCGATCCACAAGTCTGTTTTTGTGCCAGTACCAGGCTGTTTTTATTACTATGGCTCTATAGTATAGCTTGAAGTCAGGGATGGTGATTCCTCCTGAAGTTCTTTTATTGATCATGGTTATTTTGACAATCCTGGTTTTCCTTTTATTCCATATGAAGTTGAGTACTGTTCTTTCATGATCTGTAAAATATTGTTTTGGGATTTTGATGGATATTGCATTGAATCTGTAGATTCCTTTTGGTAAAAGTACCACTTTTACTATGTTGATCCTATCCATCCAGGAGCATGGAAGATCTTTCTATTTTCTTATTTTCTCTTTGACTGTCCTTGGCATCAGAGTGTAGATCAGGTTGGCCTCAAAGTCTTAGAAGTCTGCCTCCCTCTGCCACCCAAGAATTGGAGTAAAGGGTGTATAAACATATCATCCAGTTGTAATTTTATTATTTATTTACTTTTGATTGTACATATGTGCCCATTTATGTGTAGAAAGATGTGCATGTGTGTCATGGTTTGGGTGTCAGCAAAATTTTGGGCATTAGTCTTTCATTCCTTTTGAGCATGTTTGAGACAAGATCTCCAATTGCTACCATATGTAAATAGGATTGTAGATTGTGTGTGTGTGTGTGTGTGTGTGTGTGTGTGTGTGTGTGTGTGTGTGTGTGTGTGTGTGCGTGCGCGCGCGCCATTTATCTTGCCTTAAAAGCACTGAATTATATGCATCTGTCTTTATGATGCAGAAATAATGGTATAGTTGGAAGGTCAGTACTTTGTTAACTGTTTTTACAGCCCTGAAGTTTATTTAGTAGAGAGTTTTTAAGTGACTCTGTTTTTGAAACACAGCCTCACTTTGCAACCCTGTCTGGCCTGGAAATTATTATGTAGTAGATAGGCTAAGCATGGAACATGAAGAGCTCCACCTCTGCCTCATTTGATCACAGCTGGGTAAAAGTAAGTGTTTATAATAGATTTAGTACTTTGGAAAAGTGTGATCTTGTGAGGAAGAGCCAAACTTCAATTCATCCATGTTACAGGTTTGGTAACTGAATAAATTTCTTTTTAATGGGAGTCTATCTCTTTTGAGTGTGTGTGTCTTATGTGTCTGTTTCTTTTCTTTGGTATAAAGGTCACAGGTCAATTCCTGCAAAGAATTGAGTGGTATTTTAATTTAATACGTTAAAACATAGGTCAGAAGAGTTCTGTACTGTTCCTTACTTTACATGGGGTTCATAATTCTGTCCTGGCAATCTTCAGAAAATTGCTGCTTAGACCTTGATGAGGAAATTAGTCCACTCTTAAAAGGTTTGATATATTTTGGTCTCATGCATGGCTCATTGATATTTGAGATACTATTTAAAATATTAAACTTGTGTATGTCTACACAGGAATTGTTTTTGGTTTTGTGTGATGCTTAATATTGATTTTTAATTTATAAAATCTAGAATGAGCCGAAAGACTCCTCCAAGCACACCTGTGATGGCTTATCTAGATCATGTTATTTTGTAGGGTGTGCTTATGAGAGATTAGCTTGTATATTATGTTCATTGAGATGAGAGGATGCTTCCTTCTTCACAAGTGATAGCATTAATTCCATTTTATAATCTTGGTGTATGATTATATAATAGAGACCAACATTTATAATTCCTTACCTCCCAACTGTGGATACATTGTGATCACATTAATAGTAGAATTTACATATAGTAGTTGAAGGATTAGAAACTAATCTTGCTTGCTATTTGGATAAAGCACAGACTGTTTGGGAGTTTGCTGGAATTTTTCTGCCTCATGTCTTGACAGCCAATCCAAGATTAAATGGTTCACAGAGAGCTGATGCTGTAGGATAACCAAGGACAGCCTCAGGTGTGGAATAGAGCTGGCTTTGTTGTAAAACTCTGTGTCCTAGGGGTGGCAAAGTCAGAAACATGGAGTTTCTTCACTCCAGGGGAGCCATGAATATCATTAAGAACTTCAGAATTTAACCAGTGTAATACAGGAAGCCAATTAAATGTGAAAAGCAGAAGCAAAGCTTTCTGTTTTGGTTTTCTTAAATATGATTATTTACTATGCTTCTATTCTTCCTTTTTTGAAAACAGTGGGCTGTTACTCAATTCTTCTCTTATTACAGAACATATGTTTAGTAGACTATAGACTTTTTTAATGTTAAAATTTTTTAAAGTATGGGATTTAAGAATTTGAAAGTGTCTCATAATAACCATATGACTGTGATACTCTGGATGGATATCATATCTGATAGGGATGTTCCATAAAATCAGCAGTCAAAGGAGTATTTCCCCAAAGTCCCATTAAGTTATTTTCTCCATTTCATAGAAATAAGACTCTTCATTTCCCTGTTTGCTTCTTCAAATAAATAGAATCCAGACGTCAATTGATAGACATTGACAAGACCGACCACTAAACACATACAAGTCTAAGTTATCCTATGTGTCACTAATGTATATTTTCTTACTGGTCTCTATTATGTTTTCTATGAAAGCAACAAAAACCAACTTGAGAAGTTGTCTTCATATATTTTAGCATACGTATACATACAGATTTTGCAAGGAAAAAGTTGGACAGGAAGTAATTGAGAAGAAGTGCAGAGTAAAACAGTAGTATATCTTTTAAGTGAAATGCATAAAAATATATTTTAAATAAAAAGAGGGACTGGAGATTGGTCAGTAATTAATAATAGCATTGGTTGTTGGTACAGAGGACCCAAGTTCTATTCACAGAATCCAAATGGTAGCTAATCATTTGCTATAACAGCAGGCCCAGTCATCTCCTGCTTTCTTCTGGCATTTGTAGGTTCTGTGCACAGACAGATGCAGGCTAAATACCCACATAACTAAAATTAAAAGCAGGTTAATGAAAGCAAACAGAAATGAATGAAATTTTCTACAGGGATGTCACAGGCCTGAGAGACAGCAGCCAGGGATAGTAAAATAAACTTTTTTCCTGCATGGAAGGAGTTGTGGCCATTTGCTGAGCCAGCCTGCACAGAGGCAAAAGTAGACTTGTTTTGAGCACAACATAGCTCAGCAGAGCCACCCAACTAAGAGCAGTGACCACAGTGTCCATAAGTGAATTTTCCTTGATGTTTTATTCATTCATGTCCTCTGTACTTTGTTTTTGTGAGAATTGTGGCATTGATACCTTTATAATTTAGATAAACATCATGATTGACAGGTACCATAGGCTCCAAAGAAATCTAATTTTACTGTGTCGTTTCCTTAATTTTTACCTAAAACCTTGTGGTGCAAGATGAACATGCCAGAGACATTTTTCCATCATTTTTATATTTTATACATGTTCGTGCATAACTTTGAGGTGAGAAGGTCTCTTAATTTCTCTGCTTCTATATTGTGATAATGTTCAGAACTGGATTTTTTAACTGAGCATGCTAAGGAAGGGAGAGAACTTTTTGCAAACATGTCTAGACTCCCTAAGTAAAATCCACATTCTTCCTTTTGTTTGGGAAAAGCATTGTTTTTAAAATTACTCCCATGCTCTTAGTGCCTCCTGCAGTCATGAAATTTTTCTCATTTCTTCTGTCATTGCTGTTGTGATGGCTATTCTTTGTAGTCAAATTGACTACCTCTGAAATAAACAAGCAAAGAATTGAGTATTCCTGCAAGGAATTTTACTTAATTAAAAGTTTTGAAATGGGAAAATTCTTTCTTAATCTGGATCTTTTGAGATAATAAATCCACCTTCAATCTGGGTCAGACCTTCTGGAGGCAGCCTACACACACACACACACACACACACACACACACACACACACACACACACACACACGCGTGTGTGTGTGTGTGTGTGTGTGTGTGTGTGTGTGTGTATAAAGGATATTGAAAAATGAAGGTCTTTTACTTTAATTGATACCCTGGATGTGGCAGGAAAGGTCATTTCTTTACTCTCTTTAGAACCCAGTTCTTAGGATTCCTGGTGTATACTGAGACTCTGCCTAGACATGGAGCCTGATGGATAGAACTACTTAATTCTATATTTTTCCAATAGTAGACAGTGTTGGACTACCTGGGCCACATCCTGAGAGACATTCTAATAAATAAACTTGCTAAATACATAGATTTATTCTACCAGTTCTTTTCAGGTAGAAAACCATGACTAATACTGCTCTTTTTATTCAGCTTCCAGCTGAGTGAGATGTTGTAGCTAACAATAGTACTCAAAAAGGCATTCTTCCTTGCTCTATTTTTCTCGAAGTGTTTCACATATTGTGAGGACTAACTTTTTAGTATTTTTAAGTTGTCACAAGTTTGAAATGAGCTTCTGGAGAAAACTTCTAAAACAATGGAGCCAACCTTCTGGGGAGAGAACGGAAATAGATTTTTTTTTTTTCCTTCAGACCAGCCTAGAAGTAATGTTATTGTGCCCACTGCGTTGGAAAACAGTGTATGCAGTCCGTTTCTACTGTTACCATTATAAAAAATATATGATAGTAGCAGAAGTGGTTTTATAATTTTCCAACATGTACAAATTGATGTCTTATGAATGAAGATAGGCCAGACTAATTGCTGTACAATTTGGGTCAAATTGCACCAAAATGTATTGAATTTTTAAATAAGTAACTGTCCAATGCTTCTTGACACAGTTATTTCATCTCAGAGTTTTGAGAAAAAAACTATTAACTCTCACATTGTGTATCATGTTATAGATTTCAGTAGTCAAGAAGTACAAATGAACAAAACCAACATCTCTTTCTAATAATATTCTCTCTCCTAGATAAGGTTCTACTCTTTTTCAAAGACAATGCACATAAGATTTTTATCTTTAAAATACATTAATTTTTTATCATTTTAAAATGTCAGTTATTGGTATGATTCTTTAACATTTTCTTTCAACGAATTACTGCTTTTTTATTTATTTTTTTTCATTTATAAAATGTCATCTCCATCAATGTATACTCTGCTCCCCCTTCCCTCCCCCTTCCAATCCCTCCCAGCCAACCCTCACCCCTCTCCATCCCCTATCCCCTCCCCCAAGGTGGGCCTGCCTAGCCCAGCACATCCATTCCAGGCACATCCCATTCACTCATCCCTAAGTCAGTACTGAGCTGTGTGTTCCTCTATAGGGAATGGGCTCCTAGGTACCAGCCCATGAACAGAAACACAGTCTGATTCTACCCCTTGTGACTCCACACACTCATGGCAGTCGAAAGCCTCCCATCCCCGAAGGGCTCAGTTCCCCCTTCCGATGGATCTCCAGTGACCACTTTTATTTCTACTTGTTTTGTCCTGGTGTTTCTAGGTCATTAATAGTTTCATTCATTTTCTTTTATTATCTTTTTTTTTTTTTTTTAGATAACAACCACAGTTCCTCTTCTCTCTCCTCCTCCCAGTTAGGAAACAATCTTTGTCCATGGGTTTTGCATTCTATTGTTAGCTTGAGTTTTTATTCTAAGCTCCCAAAGTGATGAAGTGTGATCTGACACAGTCATCCATATAAACTCGTTCATTGCCTGAGATGCTTTCACTTAGAAGATTTAATCACAACAGCTTAATGGAAATTAGAACAAAAAATGAGACACTAAAAGTAATTTTTCATAGTTTGGTGGCAGGCCTCTTATGTCATCTCTTTCTTGTGCTAGTCTTTTCTTTCTGCTGCCAAGATTCCCGTACACACGTTATTATCTTTGTGACAGACTTAACCTATCCTTTTTTGCCAGTCTATAGGTTATGAAGCTTTTTGTTATACCAATCAGGTATTTTTGGCAGAAAAATTATTACAGATTCAGAGGTACAAATATGCAGCATAAAAAAATGCAGCACATTTTTGCATAATTAAAACAAATATTTCACAGCATAAACAAATATAACACATCTTAAAATATTCCACAACAGCCTAGGTTAAATTTGACACCACAAGACATTAAGATATCTAAAATATGAGACATCTTTCATGGAGACCTAGCTGCATATAATGAGCGAAACTAACCTAAGAAATAGGTGGATGACAAGTTGCAGGAATATAACAATCTAATTCCTTTGCAATTGAAGGTCCATATATCTAAGACAGGGATATAAGATTTGGTGTATTCCCTGCTGTGTTTCTGTCTTTCCTCGGTTCAATCTTCCATATGTCTCCATTTCTCTCTTTTGGAATATGAATGGTATTCTGTGCCACTGTATGTTGAAAAGATGTAACTTTTCTTCTTATTTTGTAAGATATCCCTGTCAAGAGATTGTTTGGGGTGTTTATTGCAGCCTAAAAGACCAGTGTCCAGGCTGAAGCAGGACTCAGAGAAATCTGCGAAATGGGAAACTTTAAAATCTGAGGGCTTTTTGAAAACGAAATAAATTCACATGCATTCTAATGGTCAATTTCTTTATTCTCTCCAATTAAATCTCCATTTCTTTATGTTATGCAGATAGATGAATGGATGGATAGATATCTCTCCAACAGAACCTTTCAGGCAATATAAATGTTATATTTGAGGTTCATATTTTATTTCTTAAGTACAGAGAAACAAAGTTGTTCCGTTCTGACAATACATAATAATCTCAACTTGATTGGTGACTTTCTTTTGATTACTTGTGATACCATAGGAAGGAGGAGCCTTTCTGGATGCAATTCTTCATTGAGGGTGTGATATGAGACTCCAGATCCTCAAATTATTTTCTGTTTTTTGTGACTAATGTGTTATGGTTGACTCTGATCAGTTAGCTTCCATCTCATATTGTCATGTTTTCACCACCAATATAGACTCTATCTCTGAATCACATAAGATTTACTAGAAGCAAATGATATTCTGTACCATAATAATTTGATAACCAGTTATTTTATTTTTTTGTTTTTTTTTCAGTAAAGGTTTGTCTGTATATTTTTTGCTGTCCTGAAAGTAGTTTTATACGCTCGAAACAACTTAGCCTTATAGATCCCCAGGACTTTAGCTCCAAAGTCCTTGGATAAAAGGAAGCTGTAGTGAAATACTGTATATTTAATAAGATTAATCTGGAATATTAGAGGACACAGTCACCCAAAGTCAGTCCATAAAGGTCAGGGAGTCGTGACCCACACCTTTATTCTCATCACTCAGGAGACAGAGATTCTTTGGATTTCTGAGTTCAAAGCTTATCAGCCAGGAAGTAGTAGCTCACACATTTAATTTAGCTATAGGAGAGTTGACCATGAAGTAAAATAGCTGGGAGAAAAAAAAATAAGTCAAGAAAAGGCAGAAATTCAGCCATTCTGTCTGAGCAACCAGTTAGGCTGAGGACCTGTGAAGATAGGACTTTACACTATTGTTTGGCCTGAGAAATTGGCCTGGTGAGAACTGGCTGTGGTTTGTTCCCTCTCTTGGATAGTCCCAACTTTTCTCCAAAATCTGGCTCTGGGTCTTTATTAAACAGAACTTGTGCAGTATTAGGTTAATATTTCTGGCTCTTTGTTCATATATTATTTAGTGTTTTGCCTAGAATATAGCTTTTTGTCCATATCAAGCTTATGTATTTGTACTGAGATTAACCCACACCTTGAATTTTAAATTGTCCCAGAAAGTATTATTCTGTTTCCCAGGAATGCATGCCTCTGAGGCATGGATTGCAGGTGCACAACCTTCTTTCTGCATATTTGGTTTTTCTGAAGTTTTTAGTGCAAATGAGTATTTTACCAGTACTCATGAATATGCAACACCTGAGTAAATGAACCTCATACTGATCAAAACATTGTCTCCTAAACCCTGAACTTGACATAATAGATAATTATGTTTTTCCATGTATGAACTGGCAACTGAGCCCTCCTATATGCAAGACCAGCAAGAGTTCTGCAATACAGAACCAACTTTCCTACGTTAATTATTTATGATCAACATATAGAGTGCTAATAGTTTCATCTATTTGTAGCTGTCTAAGCATGCAGTGCCTTTTAATAAAATATTATTGATATTACAGTTAGGATAATTCACATGTCTGGAAGAATACAGAACTGTAGCAAATGCATAACCTGCAAAACCTTGGGTAAAATTCTCTAAGTTCTTTCTATTTTGCTTGTTTGATTTTTGCATGGGAGACAGAAATTTAATATGTATGTTTTCCTGTTCTTTACCTGATTCTAAAAACTAGACATATTCAACTCTGAGTCAGATATATACCTGCCGGTAACTTCTAAGTGCTAGAATTAAAGGTGTGTGCGCATACTGCTAGTTTGTCCTTCTTAATTTCTTTTTTTGTAGTTAATAATTGTTCATATAAATCTTCTTATGTATTCTCTGTGCTGTTGATATGTTTCCTTGTTTCTCTGTGTTTGTTAATAGGCATTTCTCTTGCAAGGTAATATACCAGACATAGGATACAGAAATGACAAAGGTGAACCACTTATTCAGTTGTTTTTTAAAATGACTTGGTGATTATATTATGTTTATATCATATAATATATGTGGAGAGTACCAGAAATATATGACCATACTGTCCAGGAAGTACACTTTTACAGTGCTGTCAGTATTGTGCTTTCTGTGGTACATATGTATGAAATATTTTAGGATGCAGTAACCTATGATGATGTACATGTCGACTTTACTTGGGAAGAGTGGACTTTGCTGGATATTTCTCAGAAGAATCTCTACAAAGATGTGATGCTTGAGACCTATAGAAACCTTACTATTATAGGTAAGACTGAATGTTCCCTCATGTTTTAAAATTTTTTGGTTACGGATCTCTCCTGTCATTTGTAAAAAGAATGAGCTGAATAAATGATCATGGTTCAAAGAATTGATAAAATAGTAACAAATTTTGCAGTTTTCAAGAATATAACATATTTTCTGGTACTATATTTTAGGATACACTTGGGAAGATCATAATATTGAAGAACATTCTCATTGTTTTAGAAGACATGAAAGGTAATTTTAATGTGACCTGATAGAAATGGGACTTTAAAAAATTGTAGTTCCCAGAAAGTTTTAAACAAAAGCATCTGTGTAATAAGCACAGTTTTAAGTACACTGATAATTATTAAATTTGCACAAAACCATATACCTCAATTTCAGGTAGGTGAATTGAATTTCCAAGGCATTCTTTTAAGAAAGAAGACCAGAAAGCAATGCCTTAATAGATATCGCTATTTGAATCATGACTCCATGTGAACTATCCTGAAGAGCTGTCAATCAATTTATTTCATACTACTCATCTTACACAAGAGATCCACATTGAGAACTTGATAAGCAAATCTCCAGAACCTTTTAATAAGCAAAGCTAATGTTTCTCATATACTGTGAAGAGTAAAGCTTGTATGACTTATGTACATGAATTGTGATTGTACTTAGTTTAATGAATAGGTGGTTGTTGTGGAGAAACCTGCATCCCTATACCACATGTCTCTGAGGAAAAGAAAGTCAAATTGTGTGAATTCAATGTGGAAACCTTTTATTATTCTTCCTTTATTAGGTATACCATATGTCACTCTGGATACATGCCAAATGAGCATAGAAATATAAAAGACATAACATACCTTTCTCTGAGAATAATCAAAAGATATGTAGCCGTCCCCATGTTGAATGTACTTGTTGAATTTTATTCAAGTATACAACTAGTTTGTTTTTTAACTTCATTGTTAGTACATAAACCAACTTACACTGCAGAACAACCCTGTGAGTACTAGTACACTTTGACTTTCTATTCCTCAGAGTATGTGTATTTGTTTGTTTTAGAACACATTGCAAATGTAGAATGACTCACAGTACAGGAAAATTTATCAATGCAATAAAGATGGTAAAGTTTTGAGGTTTTAAAATATGTAAAAATCTCATACAGAAAAAAAGTAATCTATAAATGTGAACTGTAATAAAAGACCTTGCCACCACAGGTATCTTTAAAGATGCAAAACAACTCTTAATGAAGGGAAACAACATGAGTGTAAAGACAGTGATAAATCTTAAAGTCTCATTCTTATTTATAAGTGGAACAAATTGTAAAATTAATTCAAATTGATACAAAGATTCAGCAATGTATTGAATGTAGTAAATCATTGCATGTGCCAAATATTTTTGCAGGCATGGAGAAAGTCAAACTGGAGAGAAAACATCTGTATCTATTCAATGTGTTAAAGACTTTCCATATGACAGTCAGCTTCAAATGCATACAAGAATACATACTGAAGAGAAACCCTATGAATGTAATCAGTGTGGTAAAGCCTTTGCATGCATCGATAATTTTGAAATACATAAAAGAACACATATTGTAGAGAAACCCTATGAATGTAATGAGTGTGGTAAAGCTTTTGCACATCAGAGTCATTTTCAAAGGCATGAAAGAACACATACTGGAGAGAAACCCTATGAATGTAATCAGTGTGGTAAAGCCTTTGCTCAACACAGTACTATTCAAATGCATAAACAAACACATACTGGGGAGAAACCATATGAATGTAATCAGTGTGGTAAAGCCTTTGCACTTCAGAGTTATCTTCAAAGGCATAGAAAAAAACATATGGAAGTGAAACCCTATAAATGTAATCAGTGTGATAAAGCCTTCGCATGTCAAAGTAGTCTTCAGTATCATCAAAGTATACATACTGGAGAGAAACCCTATGAATGTAATCAGTGTGGGAAAGCCTTTGCACATCAGAGTTATCTTCAGAAGCATAAAAGAACACATACTGGAGTGAAACCCTATAAATGTAATCAGTGTGGTAAAGCCTTTGCATGTCAAAGTAGTCTTCAATATCATCAAAGTACACATACTGGAGAGAAACCCTATGAATGTAATCAGTGTGGTAAAGCCTTTGCATGTTACAATCATCTTCAAATACATAGTAGAACACATACTGGAGAGAAACCCTATGAGTGTAATCAGTGTGGTAAAGCCTTTACACAGCACAGTCATCTTCAAATGCATAAAAAAACACATACTAGAGAAAAACCCTATGAATGTAATCAGTGTGGTAAAGCCTTCGCATGTCACATTCATCTCCAAATTCATAGAAGAACACATCCTGGAGAAAAACCCTACAAATGTAATCAGTGTGGTAAAGTCTTTGCATGTCAAAGTAGTCTTCGATATCATCAACGAACACATACTGGAGAGAAACCCTATGAATGCAAACAATGTGGTAAAGCCTTCACATGTCACAGCCATCTTCAAATGCATAAGCGAACGCATACTGGAGAGAAACCCTATGAATGTAACCAGTGTGGTAAAGCTTTCACATGTCATAGTCATCTTCAAAAGCATAAAAGAACGCATACTGGAGAAAAACCCTATGAGTGTAACCAGTGTGGTAAAGCCTTTGCATATGAAAGTAGTCTTCAAAGGCATCAAACTACACATTCTGGAAAGAAACCCTATGAATGTAATCAGTGTGGTAAAGCCTTTGCTTATTACTGTGATCTTAAAAGGCATAAAAGAACACATACTGGAGAAAAACCACACAAATGTAGTCAGTGTGACAAAGCTTTTGCATGCATCAGAAGTCTTCGAAATCATGAGAAAAAAAGTCATACTTTAATGAAACCCATTAAATGGAGTCAGTGTGGTAACGTTTTACACTTTGTACAAGAGTAAAACTTTGTGCTCAGTCAATCTGTTAGAACCTTTTTGTATTACAATTTTTGAGTACCTGTGAAAGATAGCTATTTATAGAAATCTTTGATATGACCTTTAGCCAACAGTAAAAATTGATAGTAAATCTCTCAAGCATTAAAATGTTTATTTTTGTTTATTTGCATCATCAAATTCATGGGGGAAATGAATGTATAAATTTATAAAGCCGTATTTGTAGAGTAAAAGGGCAAGCCAAAGAAAGACATCTTGATCCTGAAACTACTTCTGAATGGGTAAAATGGGCCTGTGAAAGAAACATGCATTGGCCCTGTTAACAGAGCTAACAAAATGCACACTAGCTTTGACTACCTGTACAAATCAACTAGTTCATGAGCAGGAAATCCAGGCAATCTCTGAGTTGCTCAAGCTCAGGGATTAAAATTTAACCAATTCTCACCCTAAAAATCTCCCTAGAGAATTTCTGCTCCTCACCCTAAAAATCTCCCTAGAGAATTTCTGCTCCTATGAAACCCTGTATAAGCCTAGAATTTGTTGTTTGGGCAACTGCCCTTTTTCACCCTGGCAGAGCCAACAAGTCTCCTGGATTCCTTCCTCCCAAATAAATCTCTTAAAGTCCTTCTTTCACTGGAGGAGATTAGAAACTGTATGGGGAAAAGCAGGAAACAATAGACCACCTTTCCTGAGAAACTCTTAGAAAGTTGGAGTAGGTCCCAGCTATAACAATTCTTTCTTGAAGGTGGCCAGGATTTCTACATCTGCAGGGAGACAGTCAGCCATTGAATGCAGGCTTTAAATATAGCCTGACTTCCTGACAGGATTCTTTTCTCCGATGTCTGTAATTATCCAATATAACTTCCCTTCACAAATATAGGTGGATCCTGACTCCTGATAGAATATCGTTTTCTCCAGAGCTCTAAGCTTCCAGAATGCCTTCTCTCTACAGCTTCAGGTATAGCCTAACTTCTGACAGAGTACTTTCCTCTTCAGAGCTGTAGGTATCTGGAATACTTTTCCTCCATATTGCCAGTTACACCTTTACTTCCCAGCATTTATATCTTTCTCCTCACAGTTTTAAATATCCAGGATACCTTCCTTTCATCATTGTAAGTATAGCCTGACTTCCAACAGTCAGGTACCTTTCCCACCAGAACTGTAACACTTGCATTATAAATTTAAATGATAATGTAATTTTTAAAGATTCTATGCTTCTCTTCAATCAAATGAAATAGCAAAGTGAGGTATAAAATTATAGATTTGTAATAGTTCCTTTTTTATGATGTAGTCTGTGTCAACTTATAAAAGAGTTTAATTTGGCTTTGGGTTTCAGAAGGACACAAGATCACCAGGAAAGTGGCTTGGCAAGAAGTGTAAGATATGGCAACTAAAACAGAAGGCTAAGATCTTACATTCTTAGACTGCAGCATGAAGCAGAGTATAATCTAAAAATGCTATGTGGATGTAGCTTCTCAAAACCTACCCCAAGTGACAGACATATTTCTTCCAGCAAGGCAACATTTCCTAAATCTTTCCAAATGAGACCATCAATTTATAAGTATTGATTTCTCTGACCTCAATCCTACATGCTTGATTTCTGTTACATTAAGAAATTTATTTTGAAGAAAAATCTCTAAGCTGTTACATGCCCCCAAACCTGTATTACAAGAGAAAGACTTTTATGAGTGAAAAATTGTTTATTCAAAGAGTTGTTTTAAAATGTAATTATATGGTGTCAGTGTGTGTGTGGATATGTGAGTCATTTGGAAGTTAAGAAATAGGGCCAAACTTATAGAAGAAAAATGTATTCATGTAACTGATTTGTTAGAGAATTTAGACAGCACAGTTGTCTTCATCTTCAAGTAAAAATTATGTTTTTCCTCACAGCCTTGAAGGAACTAAATTACTCTGTTAACTCAAGACTGATGGTGGAAATCTCTGCATTGTGGTTTCTACATTTGAGGTAGATACTGAAGTGTGCTTGCTATATGTGTGGCAAGTACATTTAGTGAAGTTTATTCTGTAGTCCTTATTCCTTCTGTGATTTTTGTTCATCTGCAATTGACCTTTTACTTAGTGAGATACTTTGCCAATTCAGTAAATAGAATTGGATGGCCATCACTTAAATGGTCTAGTTTTTATTCAAATATTAGGCAGTATGTGATCATAATTTTCAAGTAAGTGTGTCTGTTAAAAGGTGATAGGTTTTTGTTATTTGTTTCTGTTTTCATATTCACTATTTTTTTTTGAAAAAATGTTTATTACGCAGCTGTACTTGATGTTAATAATTAGCAAGGGATATTTTTGAAGTCATGTTCCTCATGTATCAGTCTCTTGAGCACAAGTCTAAGGGTAGATGATGGACTCCCAACATCTGTAGTAAGAGGTTTCTGGCTTGGACTTTTGGGCCTAGACTCAAGGTTTTGACCCGCAGACCCGCAGAGATACACAGATGCTTAAATTAATGTTAGGCTGATTTGCCTAAGGCCCAGTCATATAACTTGCTAACTCTTCACCCTTAAACTAACCCATGATTCTTATTCTGTTTAGCTATGGGGTTTGGTACCTTTTCTCAGAGCAGTATAGTTGTCTTCTGCATCTTCTGGCTTGTCTAGCAACTCTGGAGTCTCTGTGTCATTTCTACTGTGTTCTTTCTGTTCCCAGAGTTTTCTTAGTTTGGTAGCCACGTCCACACTTCCTGTCTGCTTTTGGTCAATCAGCACTTTTTATTAAACTCATGGGCGTAACAATTATTTACAATGTAACATCATAAATCCACTATAAAGATCTGTTGTTTTGTCAAAGCATTTTAATAAAGTTAATGTTAAAATACTTAACATAGAAAATAAAAGCATTCAATACCTCATTGTGCATCCAAAGAAACATTTTTATCTGGAAGAGATATAATAAGGTAGTATAATCAGTAATTAACTATATTACATAATGTGACTTGATGTATGATGAATATGTATATATTATTTGAAGTTGCATGCATCTTCATGTCCTCATTAATTATTCATTTGACACTATTGCCTTCTAAGACATGCAGAGATACTGGATAATATGTCAATAAGATTTATTTTAAAAATGTTGTGTATGTGTATGATATAACTGGGTTTTTAGGCCATGACAGATATGTTCAAACCAGAAGGCAACTTTGTGGGATGTACATTTTTCCATCTTTATATGGTGATCATGATGAAGTCACAGCCTTGCACAACACAGACATTTTCAAGAAAGAAAACTGTCTCATGGATGCTCAAGTAAGATTACTTGAAGCATTGCATCCATAAAATATTGTCTTTGAGTTGTAATCATTTTTTCATCAAAGGATACTGAAAAGCAGGCATAATTAATAAATTCCATTTGCATATAAAAATGACATTACAATATCATGTTTTGTTTTTCATGTGTGTGTGTAAAATGTGTTAATTTATTTTGAGGACCAAGCACATGTTTTATAACATTTTCTAAGAACCACACATGAATGCTAGAGAATGATTTCGGAGTAAAGTTGGTTGCTGCTAAGCCCGATGTACTGAGTCCAGTCTCTAGAAACCCATTTTATTCCCATGATTTTTTCTGTTATTTCAGCAATTGTGTTGTAGCATATGCAGTTCACATACCATTATATACTTAAATATTTTTAGAACCCAAATAAGTGTCCTGCAGTTAAATAATCTGTAGCTTTCATCTCTAGAACTTACATATAAGTAGAAAATAGACACCTATAAGTTGTCTTCTCAGTGCCACATATACATCACAGCAAAGGTATATACACACAAACAATTTAAACATTTCTAAGTGGATAAAATTATAAAGTCAAAACATTCCAATTATTGAAAACATGAAATGATTTTCAGTTTAAATTATATAATTTCAAAAACTATTACTCTTTAAAACATTGAAGTTTCCTTTTTAATCTTACTTTACCGTTTAATCATCTGATTCCAAGATAAGTTATTTTACAAACAAATATCAGCTTGATTTAGTGATGCATGCCTGTATTCCAAGCATTTGTGAGGTAGTCACATGCCATTCTCTCTTAGTTTGAGGTCTGCTTGGTCCACTTAGTGAGTTCCAAAATAACCATGGGTATATAAAGATATTATATCTTCAAAATATTTCAAATAATCTCAAATTATAAAACACCCTAATATAATCTGACTGGATTCAAACTTTTGTTATTTTTACCCACATTGACAGAATTGTCTTAATAAAAAAATATCATCCATACCCCCCAATCTCAACTGCTACCTAAGATACAACCCTAGATAAGGCTAGCAGAAGAGCTACTTCCTGAGACAACCTCTAGAGCGCCCCAGCAGAAAATATGAGTTACCCTCCTCCAATCCAACCATCCAGAACAGGACAGCCCCCAGGTTTGAGCAACAGGGCATGAAATGTGCCCCACTAACCCATCTCAACTCCAGCTACAGGCAAACAAGCAGGACCCCTCCCTGCAAACCTGACTATCCTCACCACCCATTCCCCACATCAGACATTTTCCCCATAAGCCTCAACCCATTTTCCAAAAATCACATCCTCCAACCTCAACTGCTATCTGAGACACAGCTTCTAAATTATCCCAGCAGAAGAGCTGCTTCCTGAGAGTCTCTGGTGAGCCTCAGCAAAAGAGCTGCTTTCTGAGAAACAGACTCTGGAGAATCCCAGCAGAAAAGCCTCTATTTCCAAAATCAAGCACACCCCCCCCCCCCCCCAAACCTCAATTGCTGCCCGAGACAGACTCTGGAGAATCCCAGCACAAGAGATTCCACTGCCTCTAAAGTTCTGCATGGACTCCAGTTGCACCAAGAGCACCTAGTAAACCAAAACCAGCTTGCTGAAACATATACAACTCTTAACAACATTCAGCAGGAAACATGGATAGATGCCAGTGCAAAAATTCATTCAAAAACATGAACAATATGACACCACTAGAACCTAGTGTTTCTACAACAGAAAGACCTGAACATTCCAATATAGAAGAAGCAGAGGAAAATGACTTTAAGGATATCTTTATGACGATGATCAAAGCCTTTGAGGAGTAAGTTAAATAAGAAATGAAAAACTTCCCTTAGGAAATAAGAAAAGACAAACAAAACATTGGAGGAAAAAATAAACTAGACTAGAGGACCAAGAAAAAACAAACAAATAGGTAATGAAAACAGCAAGAGACTTAACTGAAATAGAAGCAACAAAGAAGACACAAACCAAGTTAATGGTAGAAAACCTGAACAAATGAACCAGGACTACAGATCCAAGCATAACCAATAGAATGCAAGAGATGGAACAAAGTATCTCTTGTGGAAGATTTGAGAATGGAAATAGGACATCAGTCAAAGAAAACACTAAAACCAAAAAAGTCATAAGCAAAATCTACAGGAAATAATTGACACAATAAAAAGACCACACACCCCCCAAAAATAGGGAAAAATACCAGCCCAAAGGCACAGAAAATATACTCAACAAAATTATATAAGAACATTTTTCCTGTGTCATAAAGGAAATGTCTATGAATTTACACAACACCAAATAGACTAGATCCCACATAATAAAGAACCAAACATGCAGAATAATGAAAGAATTTTAAGAGTTGCAAAGGAAAAAGGCCAAATAACTTACAAAGGCAGACCCATCAGAATAAAGCTTGACTTCCCAATGGAAACTGAAAGGTTGAAGATCCTGGGGAGATGTTATAAGGACACTAAGAGACCATGGTTTCCAGCCCAGACTACTATATGCAGCAAAACTCTCAATCACTGTAGTCAGATAGTTCATGACAAAACCAGATTTAAACAATACCTTACCCACAAATTAGCCCCACGGAAAACACTAGAAGAAAAACTTCAACCTAACAAAGTTAGAACCGCCTCCATGAAGCCACAAGTAATAGATAATCCCACAGAAGCAAACCCCCAAAAGGGAAAAATACACTACTACCAAAAGTAACAAAAATTTAACAATCACTGATAATTAATATCCTTTAGTATCAATGGACTTAATTCACCCATAAAAATGCACAGTCTAACACAATGAATATAAAAACAGAATCCATCCTGCTGGATACAAGAAAGACACCTCAACTTGAAAAACTGCATCAAAGTAAAAGGTTAGGGAAAGGCTGAAAAGGCTTTTTAAAGACTTTGGTTGGTGGATGACCTCTTTGCTGAGAATTAAAATTTCGAACTAAAACATTAAGAGTCCTCCGAAGTATCTAGCAAATGGTGAGGTTTCCCATGTTGCATTTCTTCAGCTAAGCTTTATTAAGTGTTTATTATATATTGCAGCAGTTTGTATTGAAGGAATCCTACAAAGTCACACCTCACAACAAAACTCACACAAAAGTAGTGATAAAATCAGGAATGTCACTTTGACAAGATATATCAGGAAGATAAAAAGAATGAGATTTAGAGAGAGGTTTTGGGGAGCTGAGGTACCTTTGAGAATGAAACGTTCCAGGATATTGTTGGGATTTCTAGTACTTAGCTTTGACTTTTTACTTAGTAATGCACATCATATGATAGGGGCTGGGTGATGCCTTTTGGACACTTAGAGTGTTCTAGGGATGGAATCTGGTAGTTGGAGATACTTAGGGCAAGAAGCTGATTACTACTGAGGCAGCTATGAAACTTACTCCATCTGACATACTCTGAAACATAAAATGTCCCTGTTATTCTGGACTTCACACATAAAGTTAATGTCTTCCTCAAAGTGTTAATCTTTTGAGATCATATATTTTCTTTCCTTTCCCTTTGTTTTGTCATCTCCAGTACTGCCCTTTGAATGCACCAAAATTCATATGGGGAAACCGAATATATATATATATATATAAACAAAAAAACAAAAGAAAAACTTCATGGATGCTGAGAGTGGGGCCACAAATCAATCATGGACATTTCTTTATTCTTTCATTGCTATTGTTATCAGTAAAACATTTTTAAAATATACATATAAATAAAATATGTATGTGATATCCTATTTCTAAATAAATAAATATCACATTATGGAATATTTATCTTTTTCACTTTTGTCATTCCTTTTTTGCTCCCCCCTCATCTTTTCACATTTTTAACCACATTTAATTTTGTAGCTTTTATTATTCCCATAAAAAAATTTGTAATTTCTAATTTAATATTCTTATATGCCTTTCTTTAGTGTTGTTTTTTTTGTTTTGATCTTTTTTCTTTGTTAAATTCTTTCATCTTTTAATTTTTTTTTCATTTTTAAATGTCCTCTATTAATAGAGTTGAATATGGGCTGGTAAATACCCCGTCTCCACAAAGTCTTCATACTATAATAGAAGCAGATGCAAAAATACATAACCAAGCACTAGGCCAAGCTCTAGGAATCCAGTTAAAGAGAGTGAAGAGGGATTACATGAGCAAGTGTGGTCAAGTTCAGAAATAATAAATCTACAGAGATAACTTAACCAAACTAGTCAGAACACATGAACATTAGGCCAAGTGCTGTAGAACCTGCAAGGGACCAGACTAGGCCTTCTGCATATTGGAGGTGGTTGGGTAACTTGGTCTATTTAAGTGTCTCCTGGCTGTGGAATCAGATTTTATCCCTGGTTGCATGCACCTGGTATTTAGAACAAGTTACCTATGGTATTATCAAAAAATAAAGTTCTAGAGTGGAGGCCATGAACAGACAAGCCTCATGAGAAGCCCAGATTAACACAGGTTATAATGAATGGATAAGGTAGAATTGACATGTAATTTGTGAGCAGAGTTGTTTATTAATTTGTATGCAGAGATCATTGACAGGCAACCATCTCCACAGCAACTTAAAACATTTGTAGTTCATAGGCTTCTTTTGTTGAGAACTCAAGGGGATTGACACACTTGTATTAAGCAACAGGGTTTTAATTACATAAAAGTGTGCTTACTGAGGCAAAAGAACATTTTCTTTCTGGAGATATGGCATCAGCAGTACATGAATTATATATAACTGCTCATCAATATATTACAATGGAATAATAATGCCACTTTCATGCATGCTTTACTGCAGTCATAGTAGGTAGCTGTATTATGGGATCAATAAAATTATTTACAACTCTCACAAAACTGTGTACTTAAGAAAAACTAAGTTAGGATATAATGTGAAGTCCATAGGTGGGTGATTTTTGTTTAGAGTATGGCAATGTATTAGACTGTGACAAATTGGAGATCAAAACTTTTTCCACTCAATATCACTGAAATTTTCTCTGCTCATATGAAGAAGCAGGCTACAGCAGAGATGTAATCTTAGTTTTACAACTTAGTATCCTATTCAGTATTTTTGACAGCGTAGGTAAAAGGTGAGTTTACAAATAAGGCTATTGCTAAGCCCCTGGATGACATTTATATAGGTGATACTACTTCCATAGTCATAGATACCTAATCTCACTAAATACAGTTTGTGAAATAGATTTTCTGAGATTTTGTTAGTAGATGTCCCCTTCACTGACAAGTAAAACTCTGAACTAAGAAATCAAAGGACACAAGAGTAGGCACAAATGGTAAGTTTTCCATGTTACTTTTCTTCAGCTATGTTTTATTAGTATTACAGCTCAAATGGGAGTTTATTCTAGTAGTTAATAGTCAATAAATACCACATGGTTACATATCACAAAAAATCTCACACAGGATATTTATTGGGAAGGATATAACCAAGAAAGTGATACTGTATTAGAAGGAGAAACAGCATATCCCTGAGCAGAAAGAAGGATTTATTTAGAGTTACTTTATAGGGGTAGAACTTTTCAGGATGAAGTGTTCCAGGGTAAGGACTGGTGCGATTTACACTCAGGAACATAGGATTTTTACTCAGAAGGTTAGAGCCTGGTATGGGCACTGGGTAGTGCCTTTAGGAGACTTGGAGTTTTCTATTAATGGATTCTCACAGTTGGAAGTCCACAGGCTATGGGCCTGTCCACTAATGTGTCTCAAAAGGACAATAGGTTTTAATCCACTTCTTAGACTATTCTGAGATTGATGTGTGAGCTATTTTCTTCTGTTAATGAAGCTACCAAACATATTCTATCTGTTCTCTAAAAGCAAATATGTTCTGTCAATTCACATTGGGATAGAGTTTCCTAAAAATGTTTTTCTATTTTTTTTGAAATTATAATATGGTTTAATTTCCTGTTTTTGTCAAATCCAGAGCTTTTCATTTTTCTAATTATATTTTGTTTATTTTGATAAGGTTTTACCAGTCTGACAGTGTTTTCATTCATATAATACACCAAACCAGAGCTTAAAATTCTGAAAATAGATAGGTTCCGAATTTATATAAAAAGCAAGAGTCCTGACTCTACATAAAGATGTATAAAAATTAAGGTATGATGGGTAAAAATATTTCTCATAATGCAGACAATTATTTATTAGCCTTATACTTCTTTCTATATTTAAATAAAATAATACACCAATAATGTCTAGGCATATGAAACCATAACTGCATATTCCTTTACTTGTACTTTAATTAGCTCCTTTTTATCAGTAATTCTTGTTATTTGTGTGAATATTCATCCATTAGTCACTAAATACTACATCTATGTCATCTCTCCTTGCTGCCTATTTTCCTTCCCTTGCTCCCTTTTTCAATATTTTTACATTTTTTAGTGTTTTATTTATGTTTTTGTGATAAGACATCATGATCAGAGCAAGTTAAAGAAGAAATAATGTATTGGGGGATTTATAGTTTTAGAGGATGATTTTATGGCCATCATTGCAGAGAACATGGTAGCAGACTGAGAGGCATGGTGCTGGAGTAGTGGCTGGGAGTTTACATCTTGATCTACAGGCATAAGCAGAGAGAGATAATTTAAAATGCTCTTGATCTTTAAAACTCAAATATCACTTCCCATTACATAATTTCTCCAACAACTTAAATATTTTTGAAAACCTCCACCAACTGCCTACCGAATATTTAAATATCTGAGCAATGGAAATGGGGGCACTTATCATTTAAGTAACCATATGCAGTTCCTTGTATAAAAATTACTACATACGAAGAATAAAAATTTAACACTTCACAAGAAAAGGAAGAAATAAATTAAGGTATGTGGAAAGTTAGCAATCAAACAGAAAATATAGGAGTAAAATGAATATTTTAAAGGATAATTGAGCAGAAAAACCAATCAACACAACTTAGTAGGATTCAGACATTTTGCAGATCAGTTGGAAAAATGTTTCTTCCCATATCTACCATTGGCCTTCTATCTGCTCTTCACAGTCTTCCCTGAGCCTCCCCCACACCCATCTCTTCATTTATACCTCAAGGAGGGCAAGGAAACCAAAAGTGAGTCAGTTCAGTCTGGCATATCCAGTTGAGGTAGATCTGTGCCCCGCCCCCCATATCAAGACTGAGTTAGGTGTTCCACGGTAGGAAATGGGAACTGGGATGGCAGTAATTATTTGGTATACAACAACTGTTTATAGAAAGGCCACTTACACATTTATGAAATCATCAAAAAAAAACCAAAAAACCTTTTAAAAGCCGCATATATAACAGTGAGCTCTTTCAACATTCTGATTTTATTCTAAGTTACAATAGCAGTTAATTGTATATCACTAAGAAACTGGCACTATTATTAATCATATTATCAATTTTATAATTTTCTTATTTTTATATACCAAAACTCAATGACAGTATTGTTTATTCATGTACCTATGATCACATATTGGAGTTGTAGGTGCACTGCATGACAAGAAACAGTACAACTCCAGACCAACATCACCACTATTTGCCTAAGTCTATTTGCTACATCTCATATATCCTTTTGTTCATTAATGGGAACAAAACAAAACCATCCTTCATTTTCTCCCCTGGATTTACCTGTTGTCTTTCTGCAGTAAATCACTTTGGCTATTGCATCTGTATCCAATTTATATAATTTCCTAGTCATTTTAATGAACACCCCCTTACAACTCTCTGCAATGTGTCTAACCACATACTGACTCATAGTAAGAAAGTCATATGTACCAAGTCATGTATAAGAGAATGTGATGCAATAATGATATTATTATAATCAAAGAAAAATTGAGGAATCTCTTATTTCCCCAAATAAATCACACTTCAGTTCTAAACTCTCAAACCATTTTGAATTCAGAGAATATTATCCCTTGATTTGTTTGTAATTCTACTTAAACATCAATGCACAGTGATAGCTAGCAATCATACTGAAAAGAAGTATTATATAACATAGGCAGTTTGCAGCATATTTCAAAGGGAAATTGGTTGTTGAGTGAGTTACTATTTTATGCTCCAGTAACATCTTACATAAGGTTGAGTTATAAAGTCAATGATTTGATGAGAAAATCAAATAGACAAAAAGTTTCACCAGAAGAAACCTTAAATTATAGATATGATTCTACCTACATAGCTTCTTTTATTTGAAAAGGTTTTTTCCCCATGTATACTCCTGCTCAGCCATTAAAGGCTATGCTCACAACCAAAAATATAAGATTTCAGTTCTTTCACCAAAAATAAACTTTGGTCCTACTGTAAGAGGCTCCACAAATGCCCTGTCATTTGTCTGTTGTCTACATTAGAAGGATTTAGTTCCTTTCCATGAAGGTTCCTCCACTGTCATTTCAAAGTTCATGAGTTCCCAAAATATGAGTCAGTTGTATCTGTGGGACTCCTCCTAATAATCCTAATTCCTTAGCTCATGTACTCTCTCTCTCTCTCTCTCTCTCTCTCTCTCTCTCTCTCTCTCTCTCTCTCTCTCTCTCTCTCTCTCTCTCTCTCTCTCTCTCTCTCTCTCTCTCCCTTCTCTTCAACTGGACTTGTAGCTAAACCTGATGCTTACTATCAATAAATGCTTCTGCCTCCATTTGTTGCTGGATGAAAGTTCTATAATGACACTTAGGGTGGTCATTCATTTAACTACAAGGGGAGTGCTGTTAAGGCACCCCCTCCACTATTGGTTGGAATCTTAGCCAAAACCATCCTGTGAGTTCTTGGAGGTTCCCCTAGCACCAAGCTTCTTTCCAACCTCACATTGGCTTTCTCTATCGAGATATTTATCTCTCTTTTAGATCCTAACCTATCACCCTGTGAAAAACTCATATCCAAATGGATCCAAGATCTCAACATAAGCCCAGCTACACTGAAGTTAATAGAAAAGGAAATGGAAAATACTCTCCAGTGCATTCACACAGGTGACCACTTCCTAAATATAACACATAGCACAGACACTAAGAACAACAATAAGTGGGGCCTCCTGAAACTGAGAAGCTTCTGTAAGGCAAAGGACACAGTCAATAAGACAAAACAACATCCTACAGGATGGGAAAATATCTTCGTCAACCCTACATCAGACAGAGGACTGATCTCTAAAATGTATAGAGAACTCAAGAAAGAAAAAAAAGAGCCCCAAAACCTAAATAACCCAATTTTAAAATGTGGCTTAGAGCTAAAAAGAGAAATCTTGACAGAAGAATTAAAAATGACTGAAAAGCACTTAAATATTGCTCAACATCTTTAGCCATCAGAGAAATGCAAATCAAAACAGCTTTGAGATACCATCTTACACCTGTCAGAATGGCTAAGTTCCGAAACACAGATGATAACCTATGCTGGAGAGAATGCAGAACAAGAGGAACCCTCCCCCATTGTTGGTGGGACTGTATGTAAACTTGTACAGCCATTCAGGAATACAGTATGGCTATTCCTCAGAGAACTGGGAATCAGTCTCCCTATGGATCTAGCAATAACACTATTGGGCATATACTCAAAGGATGCATATTTGTACCCAAAGGCATTATCTCCAGCATGTTCATAGCATTATTTGTAATAGCAAGAACCTAGAAACAACCTAGATGGGAGAATTTCCTCCTAAGTGAAGTATCATAAGCCTAGAAAGATAGGCAAAGGGATGTACTCACTCATAAGTGGATTTTAGACAAAAAAGCAAAGAATACCCAAGCTGCAAACCACAACCCCTGGATAGCTTGGGATTAGAAGGAACTTAAAGAGACATCCAGAGATTCCCCCTCAGAAAAGAAAATAGAGAAGATCACCTTAGCAAATTGGGGTCATAACGGGTTGCAACCTAGAGGAGTTGGGAACAAATCTTGAAAGGAAATGGTTGAGTGAGAGGTGCAAAGATAGTGATAGAAAGAGATGGATATCTTAGTAGAGGAAGCCAGTGTGGGGCTGGAAAGAGACTGGTGTGAAGGAAACCTCCAAGAACTCCAAAAACTCCAAGAATGTCCCTGGCCAAGTCTCCAGACAATAGTGGAGGGGGTTCCTGAGCAGAAATTTCCCTATGGTCAGGTGGGTGACCACCCTGGATGTCATTGCAGAATCTACATCCAACAGGGAATAGAGGCGGAGTCGGAGATCCATTGCTGAGCGCTGGGTAGAGCTCCTGGTCCAGCTGGGAGCAGGGGAGGAGAGTCTGTGTGAGCAAGGGAATGGGGATTGTGAGGATAACTCTCACAGTGATGGCTAGTTAGAGCTCTGGGGCGCTTACTGAATCAGGAGTGGCCACTGGAGATCCATCGGGAAAGGGAGCTGGGCCCTCCAAGGGTAGGCGATTGTCGACTGGCATGAGCAGTGTATGGAGCCTTGAGAGGTGGGATCAGACTCTGTTCCTGTGTATGGGCTGACACCTTGGAGCCCATTCCTTGCAGAGGAACATCTATCCCAGCTTTGACTTTGGGATGAGTGGATTGGACTTGCCTAGAGTGGATATGCCAAGCTGAGCTGACTCCCCTTGGGACTTCTTGCCCTTTGCGCGGAGGTGATAGGTGAAGGGAAGGGAGGGGGAACAAGGGATACATAGATTAAAATGTCAGGTTTTTAATAAATAAATAAAAATGAATACCCACCCAAAACAACAACAAAAATACTGAATGTCCATTACTGAAAATTGCTTGTTGTGGGTCTAGAAATGGCTCAGTGAGTCAGAGAAATTCTTGCTTTATCAATGAGCTTCTGTGTAATTAAAACTGGCCTGAGAGTCCTAATCTTTCCCCATTACTTACGAGGTAATTCCTCGTACCTGTTTTACCAGACTGATGTGCAGCTCTGGTTTTGTCTAGTGGTTAAGATTCTGTGCTCTCACTGTTGCAGCCCAAGTTCAATTCCTGGTCAAAGAACAAAACAAGAGAGAGAACGGGACCCTAAGACCCAGCAGCCTTTTAGCCTTTTTATGAATGTGGTTGGCCACTCCCCCTTCAGGAGCCTGGGACCCCCAATAAGTGTCTTCGGACCTTATCAGCTGACACCTGAATCCCACCACATTTGTTGGTTTTGCTTTGTTTCCTGGCTTTTTGCCACAGAGTTTCTCTGTGTAAAATACCAGGCTTCTCTGAAACTCAATTTTTACACCAGGCTGGCCTCAAACTCACAGAGATCCACCTGCCTCTGCCTTCTAAGTGCTGGGATTAAAAGTGGAGGCCACCAAGCCCAGCATACATAACTTTAATAAGGTTTCAAAAATATATGCATCCACTGTAAAAACCATAAAATGGAGAACCTGGGGTGGGGGACAGGCATTCAGTAGTGCCTGCAGAACATATATATTTTACGTTTGCATTCTGTGAGATGACAGATGAAGAATCAAAATCAATGAAAAAAAATCTTTTTTAAAAGGAGCCAGAAATTAGAGCTCACAGATGCATCCTATCAAGTAGGACACTAATCAAAACCTTTGCAAATCGAAGGTCATCTTTGTCTAAAGTTTTTCAATGTTCATTAATTCCAGTATTTACACTATTTTATCTAGTATTTCTTCACTCACGTACCCCTTTTTCCTCCATAAATCATCTAGTATTGTTGTTAGACTGTTAATTTTGCTTTTATCAAAGTAAAAAAAAAAAAAAAAACCAAAAAACAGATAATCCTCTGCAACTCTGAAAACCACAAGACTGCTGGAGCTAAGTAGAATGATACTCTGCTTCAGCAGAAACAAACAAACAAACAAACAAACAAATGATGGGGTGTATTTCAATGAGCAGAGTGAACAATTCTCAGCATCATATCTGTTATTAATCTCAGCTCCTACAGATCATCATCAACTACAAAGGAATTTAAAAGCTAGTTATAAAAGTAGGAGGCCATACCTTAAAATAAAAGTTGTGCTTCAGTGGTGAGACACACTTTTTATGACAAGGCTGGAGAGGTAGAGACAGGTAAATCTCAATTTCTTGTACAGAGTGAGTACTAGAACAGACAGGTATACTCAGTGAAATCCTTTCTTAGTAGATAAAGAAATAATAAAAAAGGTATCACTAAAAAGAAAATGAAAATGAAAAAAGAAGGGTATCATTAGAGATTCCGTTGATTTTATTTTCTAGGACAGAATTGCTCTCCTGTCACTCTGGGTTACAACAAGAACAGCTACAGGACCAATGTCTTCTTAGACGCCAAAGATGCAGGATATAATATCCACACAGCACACAAGGTTTCCACAAAGAAAACAGAATAAATACTCAATTAAGACAGAATGTAGCACCTGAAGAGCTTGGTAAAAGTACACTCAAAGACTCTGGGCCTCTAATCTCAACATTAAGAGGCAGGGGAGTGTAGTAATAGGTTTGTGGCCCGGGATTTCGGGCCTAGCCTCAAGGTTTGGACCCTCAGACCCACACCACAGACCCGCAGAGACACACAGATGCTTACATTAATTTTAGGCTGATTGGCCTAAGGCCCAGGCATATAACTTGCTAACTCTTTACCTTTAAACTAACCCATGATTCTTATACTGTTCAGCCATGGGGCTTGGTGCCTTTTCTTGGGGCAGTATACTTGTCCTCTGCATCTTCTAGCAACTCTGGAGTTTCTGTGTCATTTCTGCTCTGTTCTTCCTGTTCCCAGATTTTTCTTAGTCTGGTAGCCCCACCCACACTTCCTGTCTGCATTTGGCCAATTGGCACTTTTTATTAAACTCACAGGTGGGACAATTATTTACAGTGTAATATCATAAATCCACTACAGGGGAGTCAGAAACTCAAGGTCATCCCTAGTGATACAGTGACTTTGAGATCAATATGAACTACAGAATTCGACATCAAGTTATACTCTCTCAGACAATACAAAACTTTTTGAAAACAGGAAGATCTAGTTTTCTGCACTATAAACTTAAGTAGTTAGAGATTTGCTTCCAAATATGAGAACCTAAGTTTTTTTTTTCCTCAGGTCTTTCATGATGGAAGGATAATTGTAACCTCCACGTGTGGTCCTCTGATTTCTATAGGTGGGTTTCAGAATGAGTGCGTCCATATGTAAGCACACTCACAGAAATTTTCCCTGTGGAGGTCAGACCATCTTGGAAGTTTCTATAGAACAGGCTGGCCTTGAACTCAGAGATCCACCTGCCACTGCCTCCTGACTTTAAGGTTATGTGTTAGCACAGTCTGGATGCTTGGTTTAAAATACATCTATTGTAAAAATTAATTTGAATAAATATTCTTCTCCTTTGAATATAACCTAATATTTGGGGCTGATCACAGGATACCCCATATAGCTGGACAAGTGTAATGTCACTAAGCCTCACTAATCCCTGCCTGGCTAATTTTTCAATAATTTGATAGTGTAGTTAGTTTTAATTCTCTGTAGAGGTGAAGAAAATTTCTTGGGAGTTGGCCCAGTAAACTGAGGTCTTTCCACATAAAGATTTCTCAAAGTATATGATCTCGTACTGATTCTCTATCACTGCAGTTTAAAGCAACTAAACACCTGGAAAATAAGCTGATGGGTCCCAGGTGTGGAATAAAAGCAGTCCATTACCTCAAAAAATACATCAGCAGCTGTGTACTGAACACTCACTCTGTGCAGGTCCAATGAATACAGGGCACTGTGAGGAATAAGCCTTGAGCACTATGTAAAGAGTTTAGAGCCAACTCTGGGACCTGGGCTCCTCCCATGACCTGGGGAAGAAGAGTATCTTGATGGCCCACATAGTGGAGCTGGGTGATGTTAATATTATAGCTAAAAAGATTCCCAGCCAGAAAGTTCTGAGGCTGAGCCAGCCTTCCCCATCAAAGAGGGGTGACCATGCTGGGTATAGTGGCCCCTCATTTTATCCTAATACAAAGGAGAGTCAGGCTGATTTCTATGATATTCAGGACAATCAAGTCTATATAGTGAAATATGGGACAGCCAGGGCTATGTAGAGAAACCCTGTGTTATAAACAGAGAAAGAAAAAAAAAGAACCCAGCATGTTTGCACAGACATTTAATCCCAGCACTCCTGAGACAGAGGCAGGCAAATCACTGAATTTGAGTCTTCCTGGTCTAGAGAGTGAGTTCCAAGTAAGTCGAGGCTATACAGAAAGACCATACATGGAAACAATACAAAGGAAAGAAAGAAAAAGTGACAGCAATGGGAAGGCACAGGAGAAAACTTGTGCAGCCTGAGTTAAGGCCCATTTACTGGGATTGACACCAACTATTGGAGGCCAAGTTTCAACTGGGGCTCAAGTAAGAGAATGGTGGAAAACAAAAAGGGTGTGTCAGAAGATGAGTTAGTGTCTCAACTCCCAAGAAACCCAGCTCAATAATTAAAGATATCCTCAATGATGCCACACCTTTATATAGTAGGGCTATAAAACACATGGGCTAAGGAGCAGGAGAGTCTGTGGGAAGTGGTAAGGAAAATGGTGGAGGACCTGGGAGGGTTCTGGATGGAGAAGACATTTAAGGTTAGGTCCTTGCAACAGAGATTCAACCTCCAGCAGGTATATGGTCAAGATGAAAAAGCCTGCTAATATCCAGAGTCAGTTGGCCACTAAGGCTCCTGGATAGAAAGTAAGGATGGCATGGCTGCACCATTATGCATCCTCAACAGCAGTGAATTAATGTACTTTACCTCATGTTTTCACCAGAATCAGCTGTTGTTTGTTTTATATATCTGAGAATATCTGACAAGGAAAATATCTTAAAGTAATTTTAATTCACATTGATCTGATGGCTAAAGATGTAGAGGGTCATTATTTAATTGTTTGCCTTTTTGAGGCCAGGTCACTCTATATAGTCCTGTATGTCCTGGAGCTTTCTGTGTAGAGCAGGCTGTCCACGTCCTTGTAGATATCCTCCTACCTCTGCCTTCTGAGTGTCAAGATTGTAGGCATGTACTACCACACCCAACCTATTTAACAATTTTTATTTTAATATTTGATTTTTGAGATATGGCTTCTTAATGTACTCATGGCTGTTCTGTAACTCCTGTTGTATAATTGGCTGCTCTCTGTGGGAGATTGTGTTGTTTCATTGTAAATAATTGTCCCACCCACTGGTTTAATAAAAAGTGCTGATTGGCCAAAGGCAGGAAGTGTGGGTGGGGCTACCAGACTAAGAAAACTCTGAGAACAGGAAGCACAGAGCAGAATGCCAGAGAGAAACCAGAAGAAGCAGAGGACAACCATGCTGCTGTGAGAAAAGGTTCCGAGCCACATGGCTGAACAAGATAAGAGTCATGGGTTAGTTTAAGGGTAAAGAGCTAGCAAGTGATATGCCTGGGCCTTGGGTCGATTGGCCTAAAACTATCATATGCATCTGTGTGTCTCTGTGGGACTGCCGGTCTGTTGGTCTTAAACCTTGAGATTAGGCCTGAAAGTCCAGGCTAGAAACCTCCGACTACAGCTCTCCAACTCAGACCCTTTTCCCTCTGCCTTCCTAGTTCTGGGATTAGAGGTGTGCCACTAGTTATTATTGCATGACATTACTATTTCTGGTTAAATGCCTTACACATATTTGTACATACCCTAGATAGCAAACCAATGAAAGGACACACTGTAGATACCACCAAGGTCTGCTCTGATAAACCAGAAGTATTATCAGGATTATTTATAAACTCTTTGATGTTGGGGATCTCTCTCTGGAGCTGCCTCTCCAGATCATGGTCAAATGCAAGCTCACTAAGCAGCAACCTCACTCCTGGAGCATGTTTAATGTTCAGCCCATAGACTTTTCTTCATGGTTCCTTCTTGTTACTTCTCCTCTTGCCCTGGGGACACACAAAAAAGTTTGTCTCTAATTTAACCTGGATTTATTAACTTGGCCTTATTGCTTTGGCAGAAAATATGCACTAGTAGGGCATATTTATTCATATATATATATGTATTCATATATATTCATATATATATATATACACAATATATATATATATGTATATATATACACACACACATACACACACACACACATACATATATATATAACACACTTTGAGTTTCTGATTGGAGAAGATATAAGCCCATGTTCTTGGAGAAGTTTGTCCATGCAAAGTTTAGCATCCTAGTGGTCTCAGCATGAGTTATTGGCTTGAATGAAGTGTGTATGTGTATATGGTGTGTGTGTGGGGGGGAATATCTTTGTGGAAAAGAGGGAAACAAGAGCCTTTGGTATCATTCTGGAACTGATATGTGTTTTTGGATTGTGAAGTTTACTATATGTACTGTACATAGAAAGTGGTTTAGGTGTATCCTTAGGAGCTGTTTACAAGCTTATCTCATTGATGCACTGATGCATTTATGCACTGAGGACCAAACAGGTTCAGGAATTGGTGCAGTGTGGGAAGAATGCTAGAGGAAAACCAGTTTACTGTTCTCCTACTAAGGCACAGGCCTGAATCAAAGGTTGCATAGGAAGCCTGGAGTAATTTTTTGGGTTGTCTTTACTTCAGAAACTAGAAACAGTTATGGTTATCTAATATTCCCTACAACTCAATTATAGGATAAATTCCCAATGGTATCTGCAGTGTACTTGGGTACCAGTGGAAGGCTCCAAATGGCTCAGATAGACAAGGAAGAAGGTTGTTATCATGGGTGAAAAAGTTACACCCAGAAAGACCTAAGATTGAGAAGCCCTTTCTCATTAAAAATGGGCATCCATACTGAGTATGTGCACTATACATTCCATCCCAGCACTGAGGATTTAGAAGGTGTGGATCTCTGTGAGTTAGAAGCAGCCTGTTTTAAATATTGAGATGGATGTCAGTCAGAGCCATGTAGAGGAAACCTGTCTCAATTTTAAAAACAGATGATGGAAGGAAGTAATTAAAGATAATAGAAATGGGAGAAATGAGGAGGATGACTTGACTGTAATAGAGATGGTCACTGATGAGTACAAGCCAAATTTGTTCTGTACAAGATCTCCAAGTAAGAAGGAGACACGAGAAGGTGGGTACAAGACTGTTAGTTTTCTATCCTCCAGCCAAACCAGTACTTAGTATATTTGATTAATAAAGAAAGATGTGGTAATATGGTTTATATTTACTAAAAGTAGTATGGAATATAAAAATCCAGAGACAAGCCAAGAAGACCAGGGAGTTTTGACCCACACCTTTAATCCCATCACTGGGGAGTCAGAGAACCATCTGAGTTTCTTTGAGCTCAATGCTTAGCAAAGCCTGTTGATGAATGCACATACCTTTAATCCTAGCTCTAGAAAAGTTGAACCAGGAAGTGAGATAGCTGTGGAGGAGGCAGAAAATGAAAGAGTTTATCTTTGTCAACCACTCTCCTTTTTGGGATGAAAAATGAGAGATTATGGTCTGAAGATCTCTAGAGACAATCCTGAAGAGTTGGTTGGGTGAGAAGTAGCTGTGGTTTGTTTATCTCTCGATATTTCATCTTTTCTTGAATATTTGGCTCTGTATTTTTATTATAATACCAAATAGAATTTGTACAATAAATTAGCACCCTGAACTTATCCAGTATTAAATATGGTGAATCTGCAGACAGAATGAGGTTATATGGTGGGAATTTCTGATGGATATATGGGTAGAAAATGTGGAGATGTTGGGTAGGTCATGAGCGGATATATATTTAAGACCATGTCTTTGGATTAGAGCTTCAATATCAGTGGCAATCTTGGTTAAATGGAAGAGCTGTTTTCAGAGAATGAAATATATTGGAGCCTTGATTGCATTGGAATTCCTTGGTGCATTAGGAGACTTTGAGATATTGGCATACATAGTTATTTTTAGGCTCTTGAGTCATCTGGATACCTGTTTCCATAGGTACATATGAAGGGAATTGAAGATCTAAAAGTGAAGTGGGGACTTTGGGTAAGTGGCATCATTTCTTAAATTCTCTGGATCTATTGGGAAACATCTATGCACTGATGGGAATGGAAGCATACTTGAATGTGATCCAACTGGAGTAAGTTTATGTCCTGAAGAAACTGGAAAGAGAAAAATAGACCAGACAAGCTCCATAGACCCCATATCTTATCCTTTAAGCCTTTGGAGCATTTTCTCCAACATCCTTTGAAGCAGGAATTACTATACAGCTTCAAACTTTTTCATGACCTGCCCTCTGTCTTTATGTCCATACTTTCCAAAGACAAGATTCACATCTAGCATCTTCTCCTGGAAATACAGGTCATCATCTGAAGTCTTTTTGTCCTTTAATATCTGGTTGAAGAACCAAAATGCTAAGTCCAAATTAAATGTTCAGGAAGTATCACCAATGGTCTTGACTCAGTGAAACCTCCAGTTCACTTCATAGCTGTAGCCCGAGGATCATATGATAGTCAATACTTTTATCTAAATTCAAAGTCACTCTGAAAATGCATATTTGAGACTGGATTGAATGACTTGTAGTCTTGAAGTTACATTCAGAATTAACACAATGCCCTTTTACTGGAGCAATTTTTGCTAAGAGTTTTTTATACCCAGAAAAATGTATTCAGGTTTGGGGAGATGAATACAGGCTAATCTGTATTAGTTTCATGCCAGTGTTGTTCATATACTGAAATTTAAAAAGTTTTAAAACATTAAGTATTGTTGTGTTAAATGTTAGTCCAATAAAAGTGAAAATATTTTTTTTTAAAGATAGCTCAAATCCTTTTAATCTCAATGTGTTCGAGGTTTCAGTGTGCTTCATAGCTAAAATAAATCTTTAAAATATTGTTTACGGTTATGTTAAGATGTTTTTGTTAATAGCTTTGAGGTGGAAAACCCAAGGAAGGAATCTAAAGTTTATAAAGGAATGTAGTAGAATAAGGAACTGGTTAAGATGAGAGGACAAGAACAAAGTAGTCCAGTTATTATTGGCTGATGTGCTTTTCTTGTTAGGATGGTTTGGTGATCAAAGACGATGATTAATTCCTTGTACCCATTTCTACCTTCAGCTTTCTGATATTAAAATCTTGCTGAATGGGTATGCAACCTGAGAATTTAAAATAGCAATAACTGTTTTTTTTAACTCTATAAAAGTTTAGGTTTGAGATTCTTTTAAGATTGCTTTGTAACATTACTTCTGAGAAAGTAATAAAGTATTTGATACTTTGTAACCAAAAACTGCAGGCTGCCAGTTAAAAAAAACTGGCTGAGAAAAAAATATTTTGCTTGCTTACACTCTGTTAAACTATAACAAGTTGCTTGGATATAAAATGTACATGGAATCTTGGGATAATTTGTTTTTTATCTAGAATACATAGGATGTTTAATCATGTAAGGTGAGGGAGAAACATTTTTACCTGTATTCATTATAATCATTCACTTTAAAAATAAAATGTAACCACATTGTAATTCTTATATTGCCTGAAATATTTTGTTTGGAAATCTAAAGTGGAAAGGAAAAATAAAGACATAGAAATAAATAAAAGAAAACAGAGAAAGACCTTAAGAGTGTCTTGTGTGTGTTTTCTTTTTCTTTTTCTTCTTTTTTTGGGGGGTCCAGAGAATTAAGTTTTACTCCTTCAGATAGAAAAGTCAAGTTGAATGATGGTGCACTGAATCTGTGGCCCTCCTTAAACCCTGAGCTGGTCCTCAAGGTGTCAATAATTTGCACCCTAGTAAAACATATTACCAAATAAAACACTGATTTTAATCATTATTCAAACAAAACCCAGAATATGCTCTACAGGCTAAAGGAAACAATGTTTGCTACATTGAACATTCTTTTTCCTTAACTAAATGGTCCACCTTTCACATTACACTGCAGATTGACACAACTAAATATAATCTAATTGACCCTTTAGCTGTTCATTATAGGTGTACTTTCTCTGTGAAGTAATTGTGTTTTTAAACAGTCTAAAGTTTCTGTGTAAACAAGAACTGCAGTATCAATCAAGCTTAAATGAGCAGAATATACAATGACAGGAACTATACAAAAACAATCTTTACTGACAATAGGTTATTATTTCAATAAGCTTTTTACAGATGATAAAACGAGGGTTAGTACTTGGTCAAATCCCCATTTTAAAACTACACCCATTTTAAGGAATTACTACTGATTTACTATCTCCCCCAAATGGCAGTTGTGCCAACTGAAGCTTGTACCCTGTAAGTAACTGACCCATGGATGGATCTTCTATATATCACGCCAGTGCTTTCTAAAAGTTTCTGCTCCAGCTCTTTGTGTTTTGCGTTGTACATAAGGTTTGTTTCATTGCCTCATTTTGAAATACGGACTTATAAATTTTCCCAGGCTGGCTTGGGACTTGGAACTCTTGTTTGTCAACATGATCCCCCTATCCATGACTGGATTTTTTTTTAAATAAATGCCTAAAGCTGATACAATATATGGGTTAAAGTCCCCTATTGACTTTAACTACTGACTCTTTCTCAGTTCTCCGGTGAACACAAACAGCTCCTCTGTGAATCTGACAGGCCCTACAACTTTTAGACCACTGAGTATGCAGAAATGATATCCTGACAGCAGCCAGACCCAAGATGAATTAACCAACTTTCACTTCCTCTTCCTGGATAACTGTCCCTGTAGCACCACTGCTCTTGCAGCCCTATGGAGAAGTCAATAGAAAGAGGATCAACCAACAACCAGTCTCAACTTGAAGTCTCATGAAATGATTCCTTTAGCCTTAGTTGATACTGCATGGACTAGTGATAAGCATGCACACTGCGCCAACCCAAATCAAATTCAAGGATAAAAATAAAAAAAAAACTATTGAAATATATAGTGAACCTCAATTCAAGGTTTCCTAAAAGATAAAGTCAGTCAATAAAATGGGACAGTTGTTGTGGAATATTACTTTAACAATGTAAAATTGTATGACATTTGTTTATGCTGCATTGTTTAACTATGTAAAGATGTGTTATATCTGTTTTAACTTGCCTGCTTAAGGCACCTGATTGGTTTAATAAAAAGCTGAATGGTCAATAGCTGGGGAGTGGGGGAATAAGCAGGGTTGGCTGGTAGAGAGAGAGTAAGTAAGAAATGAATTCTAGGCTCCAAAGAGAAGAGAACAGGAAAGAAAGAGAGGGAGACACCTGGGGTCATCCAGGCTAACGCAGAGGAAGCAGGGATGTAGGACATACAGAATGAAAGAAAAGTAAAAGCCCAATACAAAACATAAAGAGAAACAGATTAAACTAAGTTATAAGGGCTAGTGGGTCAAACATAAGATAAAGCTGAAAATTTATAGCTGACTATGAGTTTCTATCATGATTTGGGAGCTGGTGGTCCTAGAAAGACTGCTATAGACAGTAAATAATACTTTGTATTTTAAACATTAAGTACTTGATTAAATTACTTATATACCTTTATTGTCTACAGCCACCTTCCTAGATATGATTACTTTCTAATTTATAAATGAGGTTCATTGTTGTGGTCTGAATAGGAATGCTCCCAAAGATTCATGTGTTTGAATGCTTGGCCACTAGGGCATGCTGCTACTACTTGTTGGAAGTGTGTCACTGTGAAGGGTGGGCTTTGAGGTCTCACATGCTCAAGCTATGCCTGGTGTGGCACGGTCTTTTTCTGCTGTCTGCAGATCCAGTTGTAGAACACTCAGCTCTTTTTCAAGCACCATATCTGTCTGCATGCCACCATGCTTCTTTCTATGATAATGAACTAAACCTCTTTACTGTAAGCCAGCTCCACTTAAACTGTTTTCCTTTATAAGAGTTGCTGTGACCAAGATATTAGGAGTTTGTGGTTTGTAGCCTGCATATTCATTGTTTAATGTCTAAAATTCACTCATGAGTAAGTACATAACATGCCTATCTTTCTGGGTCTGTGTTAACTCACTGAGGATAATTCTTTCCAAACCCTGAACAGCTTGGTTACAGAAGAAACTTAAGAGAGACGTCCAGGGATCACCATCAGAAGGGAAAATAGAGAAGATCTCCTGAGTAAATTGGGATCATAACAAGGAGCAAGGAAGAAGTAAGAACAAATCATGAGAGAAGGAGATGCTTGAGTGAATGGAGCAACAAAGTGGGAGAAAAAAGTGATGGATATCTTAATATAATGGGCCAATGTGGTGTTAGAAAGAAACCTGGTGCTAAAGAAACCTACAAGAACCCACAAGACATTCCTGGCTAGGACTCCAACCAATAGAGAGGGTGCCTAAACAGGACTTCCCCTATAATCAAATGAATGACCACCCTAATTGTCATTAATAAAACCTTCATTCAGCAATGGATAGAGGCAGAATCAGAAATTCATAGCTGAGTACCAGGTCAAACTTCTGGTCCAGTTGGGGAGGGGGGGAGAAAGAGGGAGAGAGGGAGAGAGAATATGAACAAAAGAATCAGGATTCTGAGGAGGAGACCCACAGATATGACTGATTGGAGCTATTGTGAGCTCACTAAATCAAAAACAACCACTGAGGAACCTTCAGAAAAGGAACTAAACCCTCTAAAGGTAGACGACTGTCAAACAGCATGGGCAGTTTGTGGAGCCTCTTGCAGTAGGATCAGATCAGACTATGTTCCTGTGCACAAACTGGCATCTTGGAGCCCATTCCCTCCAGAGGAGCATCTAAACCAGCCTTAATACTGGGATGAGGGAATGAGACAGATCCCAACTGGATATGCCAGACTGAAATGATCCACCTTGGGACTCCTTGCCCTCCATGAGGAATGGATGGAGGATGAGATGTGGGGAGGCTGAGAGAGGACTGGGAGGGACTGGGAGGAGGGAATAGAGGGGGAGCAGTAGTGGATATGGGAAAAAACTTTTTAAATAAATAAAAAAATACAGAAAAAAGAGTTGCTGTGACTACTGTGTCTCTTCACAGCAATAGAAACCCTAACAGAAATTTGTACCAGGGACTAGGGTATCGTTGTGACAGGCCTGACCATATTTCTATTTGGAGGAATGTTTGAGATTTTAAGATATAAAGGTAGCTGAAAGCTTTATCTAGGGTGTAATGGGCCACACTAACAGAAGCATGGGAGATAGTGTCACTGGCTGAGGGTGACTTACCATGGAGGGTCTTACTCAAGAGGTTTTAGAAGAGAATTTTAATATGTCACCTAGAAATAATTTTGTGACATTTTACAAAGAATGCAGTTGCCTTTTGCCCTTGCTTGAAAAGTTTGCCTGGGGATAAAGTGAAGAGTTTTGGATCAATCCTGTTGGCAGAGAAAAATCTCAAGACAGCTCAGTATTGACTCTATTGTATGGTTACTAGTGGTCATCCTTACACAGATATATAATGAAAATAAACAAGCTGAGTAAAAAAATGTACAACTTGAGGAGAAAAGGAGCACTAAGAAGTAGAGTGGAGCTAAGCCCCATGTTCAAGGAGATATACAGATAAGAAATGAAATAAGGGAGTGGTGGTATGCACCTTTAATGCTTGGCTCATAGAAAGTGATACTATTAAGAGGTACAGCCTTGTTGGAGTATGTATGGCCTTCTAAAAAGTGTGTTACCATGGGGGTGGGCTTTGAGGTCCTATGCTGAAGCCATGTCCCCTGTGGTACAGTCTCCTGTTGCCTGTAGATCAATATGTAAAACACATGTAGAACACGGAGCTTCTTCTGCAGCACCGTATCTGTCTGTATATTGCCAGCCAAGTGTTTTGCCTCAACTAGGGTCCATTTTATTCAAAGGTCAGACCAATGATTGTATCTTGTTTGAAGGTAGAAATTGTTCACAAGCTGGCCAAGTCCAAGGACAGGGAGCCAGAATCTCATGACAGTCTGATAGTTGTGTATCATCAGCATACTCAGGAGATGCCCAAGTTCTAAACCCAGCCGAGTCTCCAGTTTCATGAGGAGGAGACCCACAGAGACTGCTGACCCTAACTATTGGGAGCTTGTTAACTCTAAAATGACAGCTGAGAAAACTTCATGGAAAGGAATTAAGCCTTTCAAAGGAAGATGACATTTGAATGATATGAGCAGTTTGTGGAGCCTCTTGTAGTAGGATAAGACTACGTTCCTGTGGATTAACTGTCATCTTGGAGCCCATTCCCTACAGAAAAACACCTAACCCAGCCTTAATACTGGGATGAGGTAATTGGATCTACATCAAATGGATATAACAGACTGAACTGACCACCTTGGGACTCCTTGCCTTCCTTGTGGAATGGATGTGGGGATGGAGTGTACGGAGGCTGAGGGAGGACCGGGAGGGACTAAGAGGAGGGAAGGGAATGTGAGCAGTGGAATACATGGGAAAAAGTGTTTTTAAATAAATAAAAAAATGAAGAAAAAATTCACAATTTTTCCACTTTCACGGAATTTTGACTTTACAAGGCTCACATGAGATAAAATGTAATTTTAGAGGCTAAATTATTCTTCTTAATATGGGTGTGGCTCTGGGATTCTTGTTGCCCTTATTAGAGCAAGGTTGATGCCTAAAGGTTCATCTACACACACAGGACATTTGCCCTCACTTTCCTTTACCCATGAGTTTCTCACATAATTTAATCTTTTGATGATTTTTCTTCCTTTCTTTATTTCAAGACTAGAGACTGAATAAGAGACCTATTTATACTAAAAATATAAAGAGGTGTCCTATTCCTAGAATTTTTTTGTCTTTTTACCTTTCTTTTTTTCCTGTGAAAACTTCTATCACATACTCCTTCTTGACCTCAAACTCACTCTGGAGCCCAGGTTGTCCTTGAACTTGCATTATCCTAGTCAAGCTACAAGTACTTGGGATTATAGGTCTGACTCTTACATATTATTTGATAATGTTATGAGTGTATAATTAATCTTCTCATTCGTACACCTAGACTCTTACATAGATATTTTGTCTGTTGTTTCTTAGTAGTTTTTCCCTTTTGAGGAGGAGTCTTTCTTATGTAACCTAATAAGTCTTTGGGGCTGCTTGTCAGGACTGGCATTCTAATCCTGATCCTTCTTTCTCCACTTCTAAAACAATACAGGCATGCTGCACAAATCTGGTGTATAGAGATATTGAATTGTCCTAACTACTGAAATTTTTCAAAGATCTGGCCTTTGCTTGTAAATAACATTTAGTCATACTTGTTTTAAGGTTGTAGTTGAAATAAGAACCTCTGTGTCAGCTTCTACTCTCCCTGGAGATATAATCCTTCAAGAGCTCTGAAGCTTAGGAGATGGCACGTCCAAAGTCTTGCTCAGCACTCCTGAAAAAGGAACACAGTTTTTTTTCATTGTTCACATGGTGGTAGGGAAAATTTGTTTTCCCTTTCCTACAACATATGGGCCCTGGCTGGCTTCTGACCAAAGAACACATATTCAACAAAAAACATGGAACAATATTTTTCAATCTATTTTCTATAGAAAACCCAGTGTTTGGGAGTTGATGCTAGGTTCTTTCAAAAAAACTGGACAAGTACTCTGTCAATGAGGCTCACCTGGCCTTGCTTGGTTAATTTGCATTTAATTTAGTAGTTAATTTATATCTCCTATCGATATTTCAAAATCTTCAGGGTGCTTGGTCCAGTAAACAGAGATCTTCCCTGATACAGACTTTTTAAGTAAGTAAAGGGTCAGTTGGAAGTTGTGTATTTCTACAGTTGGGAATGAGTGGCACCGAAGCTGTTTGTATGTTTTCACACTGTTTAGAAAACTCAGAACCATGGGAAACATTAAGATAGGCAGAGAAAAGGCTAAAACTCTAATGTCAACCCTGCTGCATCTGGAACAAATTTGCAAATAATGAGATGAATAAAACCTGGGGATTGTAAACTACTAAATCCATTTACCTCCTCCTAGGATCTCCAGTAGAGAATGATGCTGCAGTAGGATCATATCTCAGTACATTCTCTCATCAACCAATGCATAATAATCCTCCACAAGGTCCAGTTATTTCAAGAAACTTAAGCCTACACATTCCCCAATTTCCCCCATTGCATCCACATTTCCAGCAGCCTTCATGTGCACCTTTGAAAACATGTTTTCAGATGCCTAAAGCTTCTGAAAGGTAGTTATATCTACAAAAGTCACAATGTCCCCTAGAGCACCCAAGAATTCTAGTACCATCTAACTGAAGTTTCTCTTGTCCTTTTGTGTCAGATCCAAAACCATCTAACCTTCCCACCTCATTTTAGAACCCCAGACCTCTCTGTTTATGAGGGTAGTCTCCAGAGCCGTACTTCCATGAAGCATGTTTAGCAAGGTACCCAGGTGCTCCTCTGATATCATTTTTGTCTTTCTGTATCTGGATTATGAAACTAAGCGCTAAGTCCAAAATAAAGAATCTACATAAAATTCAAGTGAGAGCTCAAAAGATGTTTCTGGGCCAACCATTCCCATGATTTCTTCCTTATTCTTACCTCTGTCAGTATAGAGTCCATGTCTCCAAGAACATGCACTGTTTGTTCCATTCCCAAACTCAAGCCCAGCCTGGAATCTCATCTCGATGATGCTCAGGTTATGGAGAATGTCCAGTGTCATCTCCAAGAAGATCTGTTTGAATGTCAAGCCCCTGCTGTATCTCCCAACCTTGGTCAGTTCACAGTAGTCGAATCTCAGCCTCATCCTTTAGTGGCTGAGTGGTCAGCCTCAGTGGAAGCTCTAGTTCTCAACCCAGCTGCAGCTCTCACACAAGATTATCATTAATACTTAAATTCAAGCTCTTTAGCACCTCTGGATGTGGGTTCATGAGGATCTGAAAACATGGAAAGACTCACAAACTTGAGTTATATTTTCATTTCATATAATGTCCGTCACACTACAGCAGTACAGGCCAAGAAATCTTTATAGCAAGGAAGGGCTATGGTGGATTCTGTGCTTAATCTCAGCATATGTTTAAGTTATGAAGTCTAATTTGTATTAGTTTCAGGACAGAGTGGTCTATATTCTCAAAAATATCTTTTGACAGAATATTGAGAATTTTTCAAAAACCAATTTAATACATTGATGAAATATTATTGTGTTATGGGTTAAATAAGTGTAGATTATATTTTATGCAATTTTTACCATTTCTTCCTGCTTGAATTGCTGTTTGTATGAGTGTTTCTCAAATATTTGTGTATGTGAATATCTGCATGCATGTATACACATTCTACAGCCTGAAAGGCCAGAAGAAGGCCAAGAATATTTTGGGAATAAAACCACAGACAATGTTGACAAACCTTAAGTAAGTGCTTGTAACTGAACTCAGGTTCTGTGCAAGAACAGCTATTGCTCTTCACGACTGAGCTCTCTCCCTGTGCCATAGAGTAATAATGGTTTTAAATCACATGTGGGAATCCCTGTCCCATTGTACACACAGTGCATTGAAATAAATTGCTCCCTTCGTTTAATATTCATTTCAGGTGACTAGTGATTCAAGTCTCATGTGGACTCCCTCTAAGGGGTAACTTTAGATCTAAGGACACTGCAAATACCTGGTGTACATATATGCTAGTGCAACACACAATCACTTTATAGAAAACCACATATCTACTCAAGTAATGCTATGAATCACCTCCTTCCCAAGATGTATATCACAACTTTTAAAAAGTAGATTTGTGCATCTGCCAGCACCCATAGGTCACTACAGGAGTGTAGATGTCATAGGATATCTTGTAGGAATTGTTTTTATTCTCACACCATCTTACTCCCTGTGATGTAACACAAGTCTTCAGACATTGTGGGAACTTCTTTATTAGGAAAGCGATCTCCTATGGCCACCTTTCACATTCTACTTATTTGGACACAGGGTCTCACTAACTTGCTGAACAGCTCTGAATTGCAGTCTTGCTGCTTCAAACCTTAGTGGCTGGCATTTCAGACCTATAACCCAAACCCCATTTTGTCAGCTTATGAGAATTATTCATTCTGTTTCTAGAGTGGCTGTACTAGTTTTCCCTCCCAACAGGAAGAGATAAATGTGTCTCTTTCCCCATATTTTTAGAATCGCGAGATAAACCTGTTTGATTGATCTTAGCAATCTCAGAGATCTTCTGCCTCCGTGGTTTGAGTACTGGCATTATAGGTGTGAGCCTCCACTGCTAGGCCTATTTTTCTTTTTGTTTCTTTGTTGAAACAAGGTCTCTCTACAGGTAGACCTAGCTTTCCCAGAGATTTTTGTATAGAATAACCTGGGTTAACCTTCAAATTTTTTTCCTTTATCTACCTCCTGTGTTTTGAAAAATGTTCAATTCTACATATGCCATATGATTAACTTGGCGTTTAAACTCCATAAATACTAAAAAAAAAAAAAAAAAAAAAAAAAAAACAACCCTCATGCTGAATGATCACAAAAAGAAATTTACTTTATTTTATGATGGTGCTGCTGTAAATCAGACAAGAACTTCAGAATTGTTACTAAGCTATACACTGCCCAGTTCTTTCTGCATAGAAAGTTTATTTATTTTAAAACATTAGCCAGATATGGCAGCGAAAATCTTAATCCCTTCACTGTTTGTAAGTTTGAGTCTAGCTTGGTCCATAAAGCTAATTATAAGACAGCCAGGACTATACAGCAAGTCCTGTATCAAAAATGTCTTCATGTGTTCAGGAGCCATAGCAAGCATTTGGATATCAGAAGGCCCCTGACAGGGTAGTTTCTCTTATTTTATCATATGGGGCTCTGGGCATGAACAAGATTGCATGGTAATTTAGTAGAGCACTGGGTACCATAGCTATTTCAAACTTCATGGTTCCATTATTGAGAGAGGGGGGAGGGGAGAGGAAGGGGAAGGAGAGGGAGAGAGATGGGGGGGGGGGAGAACTGAGTCATGATAGCCTCAAAAGTCAGCAAGTCCATGCTTATCTCTAGTCTTCTAAAGGCAATCCCTATGTCAAAATTTCTTTAAATGGAAATCCTCTGTGTTTCCTTACATAGATTCACAGTTACCTCCCTAAAGTCATTTATCTGGAAATTTCTTTACAGCCTTGAGTAAAACCTCCTCCACTCTTTATCAGGTGTTTTAGTTTGGGTTTGAGTGAGTCTCAGGTATGTTGCTGAGGAATGCTGGCTAATCTCGAAGGTTTATCAGCCACATATGAAACCATCACAGTCTACAGGGAGGCTTCAGCCTCAGGGAAAACCACAAGTGTAGCCTATGACCCCATTATGGCTTCAGTCACTGGGCTCAAACAAGCTCGAAGTCTCCATCATGTCTATAGATAGTGCCTTATATCCTGACTCCACACCGCTCCTGTACCCCTGTGCCACTACATGAACTCTTGGTCTTGGAAAGACTTAAATGGAGCAAAGAAAAGATGGCAACTCAGACCAGGAATGATGAGTTGGGGACATTTCTGAATGTACAAAGGGGAGCCAGTGCCTCCTATATCACACAGATCCCGGGCCATGTTCTTGTGTCAGGTCTCACTTTTTCAAATCACGTCCCCCCACCCCCCATGCCCACACACACACTGTGTGCTGTATTTGGCCACTGAAACAGCACCTGTCCTTTAATTCCCTGGGAAGCAATTTGCTAAGACAAGCAGGAGAGTGGCTGAGCACTGGAATTTTCCTGAAATGGTACTGATCTGAGTTATACCTGGTGTCATACCAAGGTTCCTCATGTGGGCAGTGTTGTGCAAACTCGGAATTTAGAGTTTTCTTATTTGTCCTATTATTTGAGAATTATTTATTTTCTGTGCTCATATATGTCAGAAGAGGTCACTGTATTCCCTGGAACTGGAGTTACAGCTGTTATGACCCACCATGTAGTTGTGTCAATAAATGCATGGTCCTCTGCAGGAAAAACAAGGGCTCTTAACTGTTGGCCTATTTAGCCCTAATTGCTGGCTTTCTTTCCTGTTTTGTTCCACATTTTTGGGATAGTTTGTTTGTTTGTTTAAGGGTTCCCTGTTACCCAGGCTTTCTCTGACTCTTGAAATTCTTTCTTACAACTCTTAAGAAGTGGGATTGCAAGTATACTGAACCAATCTGGTATGTAGAAATATTGAATGATGTAACTTCAATAATGGTTCAAATAGACCAGTGAGTAGTGAAGTTCAACTAAAGAGGGCTACTCAGGAAACAAGCATTCTGTGTAGCACATAAAGTATTATCAGTTTAATTTTGTGATTTTCCTGAAATGGTACATTATGAGTAAAAACACGATCTAGGAGTTGTGGTATACACCTTTAGTTCTATTATTAGGGATATACAGACAGATGCCTGTGAGTCCAGGCCAACCAAGTCTCCTTAGTGAGATCCTGCCTCAAAACAATAACAAAACAAGAAAACAACCCATCTAAAACAAAAATGAAAATAAAACGAATCATAGACCTACAATAACAGTAAACAAACAAACAAAAAAAAAAAACTAACAAAAAGCCATGTCTCATGGCTCATCCAAGGCTTCTGCAAATTCCAGACCAGTGTGGGATGTGACTGACACCCTATCTCAGAAAATAACAAAACCCCATATAGGTTATAGATGTGGCTCCAGTGTGATGGTGCTTTCTTAACAAGCATCAACTCCTGTATTCTTAGGAGATAGAATGAAGGTAGAGTCAGTTTCCCAGTTCTTAGCACAAAGCATCATTCAGAAGCTGGTCAAAGAGAAAGATGAACTTATGAGCCTAGTAATTTCCACCTTTATCCCAGCATATGTGAGGGAGGCAGAGTCAGGCAGATCTCTGGGTATTTGCAGGATCTGTCTGGTTAAATCAGGAAAAAACAGCTGAAGCCATCAAGACCACAAATTTAGAGACTGTGGCTGAAGAGTAGGTGGAGGTTATAAAGAGAGTTGAACTGAGGAAGCCCAGAGCTGCAGGATTGGAAGCCATGGAGCAGGTAGGAAGGGAGAATCAAACACTCAGAAGTGACCTTAGCCCCAGGTCCTGTGACAGAATCCTAAACACCAGCGCAGAGTCTTCAAAGATTCAGGTTCCTACTGATTTCCCAGGTGAGTTGGGCCTGCATAAGGTGAGTGGATTGTGTGAGTAGTTTTTTTTGTCTTTTGCTTGTGCATAAAGGGAGTTGGGAGAAAAAGGGCAGGCTTGTGGCTGCGGCCTGAAAGGGTGAGGTCTTTCCTAAACCTCAGTCTTTCTGAACTGAGGGGCCTGTATTAACACAGTAGGTGTTTGTGGGTTCATTTAAAATATAACATTACCTTGGGTCAGATGCATGCTGGTAGTGAGCCAAGAAGGTAGAAGGCAAGGTGCTTGTTCTGAGGCTAAGTTTCAGTGTTCTGTTGTCCTTCCCTGGTCCCTCGGCTATTTAGGAGCCAGGAATAAATAATTGAAAGGTAGATTGGAAGCTGCTGGTGACTGAGGGGCATCTCTGATTTTTTTCTCACAAATGTTCCAGTGGATGAAGAACCATAAGTGATTCTAGATACAAATTTTCTATCAAGACCTCCAGTGCCCTCAAGCTCTTAGTACCTCAAGGCCCACTATTCCCAATTGTCTAAATGCCCCAAAGCCCCCCATTACCCTCAGGTCTACAAATGCCTACAGGGTCCCCTGTGAACTCAGATTTACATGTTGACCCAGGTCCCTCAGATAACACCTCCTAGTTATGGCTCCCCATGTTACTCCAGGGCCTCAGGGTTTTCTCAAAATTCTAAGCAAAGAGAAGAGTGAGCTCATCTGGCACACTAAGAAACAAAGGCATGAGACGGAAGCATATTTCAGATTTTATAAGTTTCCCAACACATAAGCAACATTCTGAGCTGGGGCAACAGCTGACTTGAAGGAGAACCAGATCCAGGTCTGTCCCTCCCTGGCCTCCCTCTCCCTCAGTCAGATAGTCTTTGCCCCTTCAGCCACCTGCACCCTCTTGAGACCTCCAGCACTTCAGGTACTCTTTGAAAGCTAGGGCTGCTCTTCTCCTTGGTGCAGAGATTTGCATAAGTGTTTCATCATTGCAGAACCAGGGCTGGACACCATTATCTTTCTTCATTCTTTGTGAAAGAAACTCAGAACAACCTAGAGCCATACTGGTGCCCAAAAGGTTTTCTTTTTTAACCTTTTTTACTTAAAAATTTTAAAAATATGTCCACTACTGTTACCTCTCCCACATCTTCCCATTAATCCCCCATCTTCACCTCTACCCATTCTCTCATCCATTTTTCAGAGTAGGTAGCCATTTCTAGGGTGAGCCAATGCAGTCTGGCATATCTTGTTGAAGTAGGACCAAGCTCAAGGCTGAGCGAGATGTTCCTCTGTGGGGAAAGGGCCCCAGAAGCCAGTTCATTGACAAGGAATTAATTCCAGTCCCACTGCCAGAGAACCTCCAAACTGCCTACATCATTAAATTGTCATCCTCATGCAAAGGGCTTAGTTTAGTCCCAGGCAGATTCCCCAGCTGTGAGTCAAGGGTCAGCAAGCTCCCAATAGCTCTGCTCAGCTGTCTCTGTGGGTTTCCTCATTATGATCTTGACTCCTTTGCTCATATAATCTCTCCTCCCCTTTTTTTAATGGATGCTCCCAAGGTCTGTGGTACTGGTGTTCTATTTAGGAAGTAGTCCCCTGTGTCAATGAGAAGCTTCTGTAAGGCAAAGGACAAGATGACAGTCCAGCAAATGGGAAAAGATTCTTCCTGAAAGTTTTTCATTGTCTTAAGATTAGCTTTACTTTTTAATCCTCTGATCTTGTAGCATAAATTTCCTTTGTTCTGTTGCTTTTCTTCCTCCTTTTGGACCTTTGAGGTCCTGTGGTTTGGTATAAAAGATGAGGTGGAGAATGAAGCAGAGGCCTGGATTTTCTACTCTGTTGCCTCATCTCTGGGGTATATATTAGTGTTGAGGCCCCTTTTCCTGGACTCTCACGTAGTTCTTTGTTTTCCTCATGTGGCTTAGTAATAGAAGGGTTATATTCACTAAGGAATAACCCCAACAACATCTAGAAATTCCAGGAAACAGAGGAGAAGCCAGCTGTCTGCAGCAGAAAAAGTGTTCATGTCCCCATCAATGCTCCTGCCACTGGTAGTCCTATGTTCTCAGGCCTAACAGGTGTTAGCTATTTTTTTTTTGACACCAGGTCCTCTAATATCTCCCCAGAATTTCTCCCATCATGATCAGGCCTGGGTAAATTCTGGGGGTGGTGCTGATAAGGCAAGCTTCAGCTGCAGCAACCAGAGGCCATATATGCAGTCTGATCATTAGTACTTTAAGACACACTAGACTCAGCTCCATGGTTAAAGTCGAGTCCCAACCAAAGCTCTAGTACTCTTCCCTTCTTGTAGGTCTGCTGAAGCTCAAGTTCTCATCAAAGGTGCAGCCACAGTTCCTGCTCAGTATCTGCCCAACATGGAGAAGATGCTTATTGCACACCTACAATTTCAGATCATTTTTGGGTTCAGTACTCCAAAGATTTGACAACTTCTGAAATAATATTGCATTGTTTCCCAAGTGTGCTTTTTTCCTAACTTTGTCCTGCCCTACTCACTCCAAGATTATTTCTAGGAAGAATTTGGTTCTTAGGAAGACATTTATGTACAAGTAAGATGGTGGGCCCATTTAGATATATATTTCTGTATCTATAAGGTATGGTTGTGTGGTGCTACCTGCTTAGTACCAAAGATCCACAGGTAAAGTTCCAGTTTTGGTTCATGTTTCATAATGCACCAGCTTCCAATTAGGATGTTGTAAGGAGGGATCTTGTCTGGTCCAAGTGTCTCTGAACAGTCCTTATTTTTTATATGTGCTTGGGGGATGAGGGAGTCTAGTGAATCTGGTAGTTTCATTGACCCAGGAAGACATTTAGATGTCTGTTTACTGAGTTCAAATAACTTCCCTGCAGGATAGAGACTTTTACCTCTCCTTACAATATCCTGCTATTCCATTCCACTTTTCTCCTTGTTTTCTAAGAGAGAGTCTTACTGTCTGTATAGCATTAACTAGCTTGAAACTGGGCATATGGACCAGGAAAGCCTTAAACTCAATAGAAATCTTTCTTGAATGTTGGATTCAAAGTCATATACCACCACTCTGGACACTTCCTTTTAAACTCACTGAGTAAATCCTGTTGTTTCTCCTTTTTAACCTTCTCTGATATAAGTTTCCCTCAAAAAAGAAAGGTTTAATCTTCAGTGTTTCTTAACATTTTATTCAGTTCCTTGTATTATGGTGTCTTTTAAACATAAATTTATTTTGGTTGAACACAGAGTTTCATGAAGAATAGGCAAGCACATTGTCAAATCTATCCTCTGTAAGAGTGACAACTTTTGCAAGTGGATTATAGACTATCATAGGGAATGGTGAGAAAGTTCAGTATCATGTGTTATTTTACAATAACCACATATATTGTTTATTTATATTTTGCCCTGCAATCAAGACTCCCAATTATTTATTCCAAGCTTTAACGTATAAATTGTATCTTGTGTATCCTAACTGATATCTTCTGTAGATTTCAAGGAAGATTCCCAGGACTTGTATAGTAAGACAATTATCTGTGGTTTTCCCTGAAAGGTTTCCAGAAAAAGTAAAGTCAACTGGAGTTTCTGTGTTTCCAAACCTGGGAGTGGCGGGGCCCATAGAAAGCAAACTGTGTGTTAGAATAATGGAGTTGAGATTTTGCAGAATGGGAGAAGACAGAGAATTGAGGAAGCCTTGAGATTTTTGATTGGAAATTTTTCATAGGAGAAAGACTTTTATTACTAAATATGGGAAAGGAGGGAATGAATATGAAAAGAGAGATGAGAGAGAGATGAAAGAAAAAGAAAAAAAAGAGTAGAGATGTTTGCTATCTAGTGAAGTCAGTAGAGTTAAGAGAGCTAGAGAAGATATTTAAGCTCAGGTTCTTGGAGTAGAGTCAAGCAAAGAGTGAGTTTAGGCAAAGTGAAGCATCCTAGTGGTTGTTGGGTTAGTTGTGAGTTTGTGGCCTGAATGAAGTTTGTATATGGTGGCTGTATGAAGGGGATATCTAAGTGGGACAGAAGGTGTTAGGAAAGCAAATATTTAGGTAGCATTCTGAAGCTGCTTTGTGTGTTTGAAGGGCAATGTTTACCATATTCCCTGTACATGTGAAGAGGGTTAATTTTAAATTTAGGAGCACTTTGCAAGTTGATATCATAGATGTGAACACTGAGGATTTGACAAGTAATGGTATTGGGATAGCTTGGGAAGAATACAAGTGAGACACCAGGGTATTGGCCCAGCTATTATGATCTTGTGCACGGTTCTTTTATCAAGGCACAAGCCAAGTCTTGTACATAAGGCCTGGAATAAATGATGGGGAGTATTGATTGCAGGGCCAATTGTGGTTCTTTGATTTATATATTTTTATTAAGAGCACTCCAGTGTAGGAGGATTTCCCAAGAGTAATTTTAGTGTCTTTGTGGAATAGAGGGAGGTGCCTGATGCCCCATATATACAGGATAGAGTGTGGGAATCATGGTTTAAAAGAGTAACACCTAGGATGATCTAAGTCTGAGAAGTCCCTTTGCTATCAAGAAGTGGTCAACCTGATTATGTGTACTACCCTTTCTATCCTAGCACTCAGCAGTGAGAGGATAAAGGGATTTCTGTTGCTGAAAGCCAGACTAGTTTATATAGTAAAATCCAGGTCAGTTAGGTCTACGTAAAGCACCCCTTTCTCAAATTAAAAAAAATTAATGAAGTCGTAAATTAAGGAATGATAAAGTTGAAAAAGTTAGATAGGACCACTTAGTAGTAAGCTGAGATAGGCATTGACCAATACATGCCAAATTTGTTCCATGCAAGAAATCAAAGCAGGAACAGACCCAAGAGAATGTGTCCAACACTTAGTTTTTCAGACTCCAGCCAAACTAGTACTGGGTATATCTGCTTAATAAAGAAAGACATCCTGAACTAGAGATGAAAACCTCTGGAGAACCAGTACCCACAATGTTTTCTCTCAGGGTTTAAGTGGTATGCAACTGCAAGCAAGGAAATAACTATGGGTTGAAAGGTATACACACAATATTCCCTTTACATTACATCTTTATTGGCACAACTTTTATTGGCATGACAACTGTAACAGTGAAGTCTGTTTATATAAAGTACTTATATATGCATAGAGGAAGTTATTCTTTGACAAGGCAATGTGTGGCTTGAATTCCTCGGGGTCACAGAGAGAGGTGATAAAACTTACACACAGACAGTAATTGTCAGCTTTGGTTAATTAACATGATGGGAATGACTAGTCAAGGTTTTGCTAGTGAGGGTCAACTAAAGATTAGATCAACAAAGCAATCTAAAGGGGGAGAATCCTGTGCTCTATCTACAATTATAAATGTGGCTAGGCATAATGTTAAAAGTTTATTTATTAGCATAAAACCCTGAAAAAATAAAGTCCTGTGCAATTTCCATGAGGTCTCCTTGCAGCTCATTTTCTGATGGTCAAGGCAAGTATTCTCAGTTGCTAGACAGCCTGAGAAAACTATGGAGAAAAGTGTGCAGCTATTCTTCTGCTATAGCACCTTCCCTATGAAGTTGTTAAAGGAGATCTTTTAAAGAGACAATAAGGCTCAATTTGCCCAAGAAAGGGGACCTGTAACCCTTAGGATGCTCTGGCCTTGTGGTGCAGAACTTCAGAATAAATGTGTTTTAACACTTGCAACTCGATGTTCTTATATCACAAACAGTAGACATTTAAGTTAAAGGATCATATGTTAATGAAGCCTCATGCAAGTCAGTATAGAGAGTTAAGGGCTTAGATTAGTGGTGTTAGCTCCAGATAGTTCCCTTATCTGTAGGGGAGGTGAACGTAGGACATACCAATTTATCATCTATCTGTAGCTGTCCTTGGACATCTGAGAAATGTTTCTATTGAAATACTTTGCCTAAGGGCTGACTATGTCCAAATGTTTAGTAGTAAAGATAATTGCAGAGAGGGCAGACATTAAGTCTGCTCTGGGCAGAGGAACAAAGACCTGATTTGGGAGAAAAAAGATCTTTTCTGTGTGACTGTTTTCACACACAGCTAGGAGGAGATATTCATATGCCTCCAGATGCATGGAGAAAATATTCCCAATAAATGATCAAACACATTGCTAAAGGTTCCTGAGAAATGAATTCCAAGAAAATAACAAAATGAAAAAGCAAAAATCACATGGAAGACATACTCTGCAGAAAACAGCTAAAACATTCAAAGGCAATTAACACCAAAACTACTAGAGATTTGACTATATATCTACAAGGGTTCTTGCATCTGATTGGTCAGTCTTGTTAGTATCAACTGATTTCCTACTTCATATTTCTGCAGCTTCCAGAAACCTAGGCCAGATTTCATAGGGTGGGTCAGTAAACAAAACGAGTATACAGGGTGGAAGGTTCTACTGGATATGTGGCAATAAGAGGTGGAGGGAATGTGTAGTTCATAAGTGTAGATATATTTAAGGTGATGCTCTTGGAATAGAGCATCAATATCAGTGGAAATCTGAATTAGATGGGAGGAGAGCCTGCTGATATCCAGGATGAGTTGGCTACAAAGGCTACTGTGTACAGCATGAGGATCGGTTGGGGAACTTTGATTTTGCCTATGACAGTGTCCCTTTTGTGCTTGGTAGGAAACAGAAGGAACCAAAGGAAGAAAAGAAGACCTGGAACATTAAACATTGCACAAGGTTCCTCCCCTTTAGCAGCATCCATTTTATGTCAGTTTTATAGTAACACATGAAGGGTTTATATGTTTATGCAAATATTGAGGACACTTAGAGGCAACTGAGATATAGATTCAGGTAGAGAAAATGGTCAAGGCCCTGAAGAAAATGCCCCAACGTCTTAATGAGTAAAATGTTTGATCAGGGAGACTTATCTGATACATTTACCTCCTCTCAGGTTCTCTAGTTTATAAATTTGTTTCAGTAGAACCATATCCCACTATGCTTTATGCCATCCAGTGCACAGGTGTCTTAAAAAAATACCCAGGTCTTTCAAGAAAGTTAAGGCTCCATGTTCCACAAGTTAGCCTTTCTTTGATCCAGATTGCTAACTGTCTTTATATTTACCTATGTTAACAGGTACTCAGATGTCTCAAGAGCCTACAAAGAACTTATGTCTGCAAATATCTCAAAGTCTCCCAATGCCCTCAGGAATTCCAATGCAACCAGCACTCCAAAACCATTCATCCTCTAAAAGAAAAAGGAGTTTCTAAATGGATGAAAGTCTCCAATTTCCTTCAGCAACACCAGCACAATCTAGTCTCCATTGGCACTCATATGCAGAAAGGAACTTAGGTCATCAAATGTTTCCAGGACAAACAACAAGACCAAGTCTCCAAATGCATTCAGGTTCCCCAACACTGGGAACTGGATCAGTGTACCCAAGTCACCAGAAGTACTCAAATTCCACAGTGAGTTCTGGTTGGGAGGCCGCCCTAGTTTCTATGGTGCCTTCAGACATATATAGTGACCAGAAAGTTCACCCCAAATATCCAAAGGAAGGAAAACACTGTGTACTCTAAAAACAATTTTGATCAGTGAATGTGGCCAAGCCTGGTGCAATGCATGAACCTGGAAGTAAGTATTGGTGTGACTGAGTATGCAATCCAGGTCTATCTCTTCTTTGTCCCTTCTTCCTTCAGCCAGAATAGCCATAGTGTCGGTACACTAATCAGAATTGGGACTTTTTTAAAGGTGCATTCATGGCTGGACATGTTTATTCTGGTTCAACTGTGGGGTACAGCTATGGAGCCATATTATCTCCTTGGCAGGGCCTCAAGGACAAGGACATAAGGGACTTTGTAAAACCCAAACATTCTAGCTGAAAATTTTCTAGTCTTTTTGGATCAGATTTTTAATGATTATACCTTTCTATCTCCTTTTAGAGCCCTAGACCTCTGTGTTTATTTTGGACATTTCTAATACAAAAAGTCTTTTTTTGTCATTCTAGATCTGGTTCAAGCACCAACATGCTAATAACAAATGGAAGAATTCCCAGAATATTCAAGAAGGACTGCCAGAGTCAAGTGGAAGCTCTGAGGCTGTTTCTGGGTCAACCAATTCCCTTGTTCACTTATTTGTTCCTGGTTCAGCCAATTTACAATCCATTTCTCCAGGCACATCCATTGTGGACTCCATTCCCAGAATCAACCCCAGTCTGGAAGCATCGCTCCATGATGATCAAGCCATGGAAGTTGCCATGTGGAGTTCCGAAGATAACCTGCTTGATAGTTAAGCTCCTGCTGTAGAACTCAACCCCAGTCAAACCACAGTTGATGTTCAAACAGATACAGAAGTAGCTGAAGGTCTAGACTTAGTAAAAGCTTCAATTTCTACCAGAATTGCAGCTCAATACTTACAATGTTGGAGAAACTCTGGTAATTGATTAGAGAGTTTATGAACACATAGGAGGACTTGTAGACTTGGGATTATACCCTTAACTCAACACAATATCTGTCATACTAAACCAGTACATCTCAAGAAATCTTTATAGCCAGAAAGTCATATAATTGTTCATGCCCTTAACCTCATATTTTAGAAGACTTATACAGACTAATCTGTATTAGATTGGGCCAGTGTTTTTAAATATTAAAAGTTTTAAGAAACATTTTAAAACATTGATTAATATCATTGTCTTACAGTTAAATAAAAGTAGAATATATTTTCTGCAAATATTGTTGAATATTTATTCTTGCCAGAATTACTGTTTGACCGGCTTTCATTTTTATTTTCCCCCAAATATTTGGACTTGTGAATGCTTTCATGCATGTATGCAGTGACTTTGGCCTGGAAGGCCTAAAGAGGGCTGAGAATTTCCTGGGGGTAAAACTAAAGACCTTTGATATCTGACAAATGGGTTCATAGAACTGAACTCAGGTTCTGTGTAAGAACAACAAATGCTCTTAACCCTGAAGACTCTGTCCTGTCCATGAAGTAATTCAAGTATGGGAATTTCTGTCAAAGTCCATAATACACAGATTTCATAGGAATAAAATGTCCCCTGTGTTTAGTATATATTTCAGGTGACTGTATATTCAGGCCACATAGGAGTGCACTCTAAGGAATAACTACTTCTAGAGACACTGCATATAACTGGTGTATGTATATGCCAGCACAACATAAAACCACATAATACAAATTCATATGTTTACACAATGATGGTATGTAGCACCTACTGCAAAAGAATATACTGGGCAGTTTTTTTTTCAAGATAGGTTTGTGTGTCATAGTGAGCACTCATGGCTCACTATGAAGATGTAGATGTCAAAGGTATGGCTCTTATGTAGCCTATGAGTGTATGATTAGTCTTCTCATTTGAACACCCAGATACATAGAGATTTTATCTGTTATTCCTTAAGGGTGTTTTTCCTTTGGAGGCAGAATCTTTTGTAACCTAGGCAGTCTTTGGAGCTATTTTATAGTCAGTGCTGGCCTTTTAGTTCTGATCCTTTTTTCTTCAATTCCAAGGTAATACAGGCATGCTTACCAACCTGGTATGTAAAGGCATTAAATATTCCCAATTACTGAAATTTTTCAAAAGTATGGCTATTAACTGTAGAGAACATTTAGTTGGAGGTTCCTACAGGCCATACTAATTTTAAGGTTGTAGCCTTTAATCTCCCTGGAGATGTAAGCCTTAAAGGGCTCTGAAGCTTGGGGAATGGTGTATTCAAGGCCCTTGTCACTAAGCCTGAGGAACTAAGGTTTATTTTCATCATTCACATGGTGTTAAGGGAAAATAATTTGCACATGTTTTCTCTTTACCTCTACATATGTGTCCTAGCACGCTTGTGACCAAAATCACACTTAACAAGAGACAGGTAAGAACATTTTTCCAATATATTTGCTATTCTGTTGCTTCTTTATGTCCCAGTTTCGAGAGTTGATACCAGGACTTTTCAAAAAACTGAACAAGCACTCTGTCAATGAGCCTCATCCAGCTTTGATTAGTTAAATTTGGATTTGATTTAGTAGTTAATTTAAATCATCTGTACATGACAAGAAAGTTTGCTGGGTCTTGGCCCAGTAAAAATAGGGTTTTCTTTACACGGACTTCCAGAAGTTTTCTTGGTACTGATTAAAGAAAGGCAAGTCAGTTCCTCACAAAAATGACAAAAAGCCTGTATACCAAATAGACATTTAGCCAAGGGTCACTCTATAAATAAAAACTAAGTCACTATCAGGCTTATGCCTTTTGCCTTTGTTGGTGAATGTTGGTGAATTTCTAGGTACTTGGAAATCTATTAACTTGAGACAGGAAAGAGAGGCTCTAGATGACTAAGGTTGATGGACTGGAAGGTGTTGCCATTGTTGAAATTGTGACAGAAAAATGGTCTACAGCTGAGCAAACTTTCCCATCAAAATGAGGTGTTCAATCTTAGCATAAAAGAGGCAGAGACAGTGGAATCTCTATGAGTTGGAGTTTAGTCTAATTTATAGAGTGAGATAATTTATAGAGAACAACATAGGCTATATTGAGAAACCCTGTCTTAATTTAACAATGAAGAATTAATAAAGAAAGCAAAAATGATTAAAGAATCAATTAAGAAAGAGGTAAAAGAAACAGAAAGGAAATTCCAGGACCCAAAGGCAACAAGCCAAGTAGAGTCATATTTTCTCAAAATCAGAGCAGCAGGTAGATACCAATTTACTTCTGGGCTGAGGCTCCAAGAAGGCGGGAGTCCAGTGCTTATGACAAGGCTGTGTTATTTTGACAGTTCCCTGGGGAAATAATATTTAGTGTATCTGCCCAGTAAGAAGGGATATCCTTAATTGGATCCATAGAATTGGAACCACAGTGTGGGAGGTTTACTTTATTGGGAGAAATAAATTGTATAGGGGCTCAGAGGATTCTCAGTGGAGAAGACATTTATGGTCAGGTACTTGAAGTTGAACTTCAAATACCAAGAAGGATTGGGTCAGGATGGGACATTCTGCTGATATCAAGACAAAGTACTTAAGAGTATTACATAATAGTTCTTATGCTTAAATTAGTTCATGCTTCTATGTTAATCCATGTTAAGCAGCATGACTTTGTATCTTTGTTAAAGTCCAGCATTCACATCTTCCTTCCTTTCCATTGCATGGCTTGTGCTCTGAATTTCCTTTTTCTAGAATTCTCTTTGTCTGGTTTTCTGACATCCATTTCCTGCCTAGCTTCTGGCCAATCATATTTTTTATTAAACGAATATAAGGAACAAATCTTTATAGTGTACATAAGCACTATTATTACACCCACTAGAGTCATCCCTGCTATTTAGTAAGTCAGGAACAAATTAGATACTGGGAATTCTTGATGAATAAAACCACTTCTCTCCTCCTAGGATCTCCAGTAGAGGGCAGTATCCACCAGAATCACATTCCAGCATACATCAACATATAGCACTGCTTGGAATTCTCCCGATAGATCCATCTTACCTAAGAAAGTTTATTCCTCTAAGTATTCTAAGTCCCCCATTATGTCAACATTACCTTCTATTTTCATATGCACCGATGGCACCAGATTTCCAAATGTATCCAGAACCTGGAAGGAATTTCTCCAAATATCCTAAGTCCCAAGTTCCTCCATGATCCTCAGTACACAGTCCTCTAAGGGCATCATTCCTTTCAAGGAAACTAATTCTCCAATGTCTCAAAGTTCTTTTTCTCTCCATTGCAGGATTCCCAAATTCAATCAATTCTCCAGTATAAAGACCCTAAAAGATTCACAGTGCAAGAATGTATCCAGAAGGACAAGTGATACATGAGAACAAACATGTCCCCAATGTACCAAGGTGTCTAAACCCTTGGAAGTTGCCAGGTGCCTTCTAGACTGAAGATACTGTCATATTCCACAGGAATTTTATGTTATGTTAGCTGGGATTCATAGGCCCACTAGTGACCAGAGATAAATACTGCTGTTTGCAAGTTTGTCCACAGGTTCCATGAAAAGTGTGGAAGTATCAGAAAGTGTATCTCCAAGGGGAAAAAAAGCACTGTCTGAGTGAATATTTGATCTGTGCATGTACTGTAACCTGGATAAACTTGTAAAATTTGTGTGAAAATTTTGAGTGATAGAGTACCAGATCCTGGTTTGAATCTAGCCTCTCTTTCCTGTTGCTGGAATAGACAATCCCCAATCACCTGTATAGTTTTATAATCCCTCAACATGGACATTTTTTACAGCTCATGGTACCTTAAGACAGTTGGGAAATGGTGAACATATTTGCAATCAAGGCTGGAGTAGCTTTCTGGTTTAATGGCAAACCACAATGGATCCCCATTATTATCCTAACAGGACTTAAGACACCAGGGATCCAAGTACAGTCTTGAATTATTTAGCTAAAGCTTAACTAGTCTTGTCATGTCATTTCATATTCATTCTCCCTCCCTACATTTTTGTTGGCAAAAAGAGCCTCAGAAATTTGTGTGGGGGGTATATAGTCAAGCTTTCCATCCAGCATTTTACCACGTGATTCATGTTGGAGCAGTCAGTTCTACCTCCTACTTCTCTTTCTTTTTTCTATGGCTCTAGATCAGGAAATATGGGAGAAAATGGAGAGTTCTCAGGATGTTGAAGAGGAATGCCTATGATAATTGGAAACTGAAAGTCTTTTCTAAGTCATCCCATTTCTATGATTGCTTAATTGTCCTTGCTTATGTCAATATGAATTCCAAGTCTCTAGTCACATCATGAATGAGCTCCATTTACAAAATCAACTCCGTCCTAGAAGTTTGTCGTGATGATATAGCCTGTGTGTGTGCTATGCAAAGTCTCCAAAAGGACCTGATATGCAGTTTAGTCTCAACTACAGGTGCCAACCAAGGTCATACCACAGCAGTTGATGAAGAGACTTACCCATCTTATCCCTGGGCCAAAAATCTTGACCTTTGCAAGAAATTAGTGGGTTGCAATACCCAGGAAACCATGAAGATGGGTGATACTATGTTCTAAGGATTGTAGCTCATGATAAGTTCATCTCTATGTAGAAGAAAGAAGTAGCCAACTCTTAGAAGTTGTCTTCTGACCTCCTTACATTAACATGTACAACCATCATCAAAGTAATTAAAGAAATTTTTATAAAATGATGTATATATAAAACCATATAAGAGTAAAGGGTGTTTAGAATGGTAAATACTATAAAAACTTAAAAATATTGTATCATTTGATGTGGGAATGTCTTTCTGTATGCTGCGAATATCAATCTTTAAGTAAACGACTTATTTTAACCCTTGGTGAGCATCATAGAAATAGGTGGGAAATCAGAATAGGTAGAAAAAAAGGAATGGAGTCAGAGACAGTTCAAGCCAGATGCCCAAAGAAGAAATATGTAAGAAACACAGGTCAGCCATGGTCCAAGTGGCAGGACAGACTAACAAAAATGGGTTGAGATAAGATGAAAGACTAGCTAGCAATGTACCTAAGTCATAAGCCAAACAGCATGAAATAAATGTCTAAATCATTTTGGAGAGGAAAAGCAGAGGTGTATGCCTACCTGCCTGGGATTGCAGCTCTATGGGGCTGAAATTCTTTCTGGCCAGGGCAAGAAACCTCAGTGTAACAATCATTATTATGAGATGACTGGTTATGTGTGCACAATGGCAAATGCATGTGAAAGGCAATTGATTCTTCTATACAGTTACATCCAGTTGTGAGAAACCAAACTTGAGTGCTAGGATGTGAACTACAATTTTCTGGAAGGACAGTACTTTCCTTCTATAACCAATCTAACTTTTTAGTCCCTTAAAGAAATTAGCTAAATTATGTTTTCTTAATTGAATTCTTCTACATAAAATGACTTAAAATCTAGAAACATATTGCTGTTATCTTCAATTATCTACCTATTCAGGAATGTTGTCATTAAATTTCCTAAACTTCTGAGTGTGGAGATTACAATTTATGAATGTGGTACTATTCCTCAAAATAAATGTTTTGTGCTATCACTATTATATGAGTGTTCTTGTGTGAATGTGCTCATGGTGTTATACAAATACTGACTCCAACCTGAAATACACTCACAGAGTCTGGGTTTCACATAGATGGGATTTAGGGTGATAGAATCAATATGAATGGCTTTTTAATGCTAAATGTATACAGAGGTTTCTACCTTGAGAGATAAAGTTACTGCTTTATATGATCAAACCTCAGGAGAGCAATAGCCCTGTTTAGTGAGGATATAACTATGGGAATGTTTATGCATTTTGTTTTAGTATTTTTGCATTTTCACCAATTAAAATTATATTTACATAATTTCTATTATTTTTACAGTGCTATTTCTGCATATAAAACCAATCTCATATTTATGAATTTTGTTACCCTTCATATAGACACATAAATCTACACATATGCACAACATACACACACATATACACACATACACATACAAAAATACAATGATTCTGAAGGAAATAATGCCAGACCAAGATTGGTCTATTCCATCAAGGCATGGGCATTTTCCCTGTTGCACTAATAAATGAGACTCAGGGTTAGATCTCTGAGGAAGTCAGAGATATTAAAGAGAATAAGCACCACAGTCAGATCGTACCCAGCTATCTTCCAGATTCCTCAGCCTGGCTTCCCTTGGCTTCCTCTTCTTGTCTTTCTATCCTCCTCTTAACTACCCTTTTGGTAAATTAAGGCATGGCCCCACCACTGCCTGCTTGGGAGCCTTTAATTCCTTCTATAATCTAAAATTACCTGACTCAGTTGGGTCACCACTCCCAGGATACTCCCTGTGCTGAGATTAAAGGTGTGAATCATCACTCTCTGATTCTCCTAGACTGACTGTGGTTAGAGCTCTGGAACTTCTGGAGCTTTTATTAAATCCCCACATAGACTGTGGGTAGATTCCCTCTGATATCTCTGAAAATTCTGAAGCTTTTATTGAATCCCCACATTTCCCATTTTCCTTATCTTGCTAAGTATCATTACTGTGGAAGTTTGAATATAATTTGCCTCATACATTCATGAGGAACAATCATCTTAGTAGGTGTGGCCTTATTGAAGATATGGTCATGATGGAGGAAGTTTGTTACTGCAGAGGCAGAGTTAGAAGTCTAAGATATGCTCAATCCATACCCAGTCAGTTGGCTTACTTCCAGTTGCTTACTGATAAGTAGATAGAATTCTAAAGTAGTCTATAATATCAGAATTTGTTGTATAAAACCATGGCCTACAATGATGATAATGAACTAAACCTCTGTATTCCAAGCAACTCAATTAAATGTTATTCTTTATAAAAGTTGCCATGGAGTGTGAGTATATTTCCAAATATAATGAAAACATTTGGAGATATCAGAGAGATCTACCCACAGTCAGTCTAGCAGGATCAGACAGTGATAACTCACACCTTTAATCCCAGCACAGTGAGTATCCCTGGAGTGGTGACCTACACCCTTAATCCACTCTGAGTTTGAGGTCATTTTAGTTTACAGAAGGTGTTCCAGACTCCCAGGAAGCCAGTGGTGAGGCTACACTTTAGCTGATTTCAACTTCTAGAACAGAATTGCTCTCCTGACTCTCTGGGTTATAGCAAGAATAGCTGCAGAACCAATGTCTTCTCAGATGTCAAAGAAGCAAAATAAAATGTCCTCACAGTACACAAGGTTTCCACAAAGGAATAAAGCAAAATAAATTTTCAATTAGGACAGAATATAGCAGCTGAAGAGCTTGGCAAAGACACACTCAAGGACCCAGAGCCTCTAATCTCAACATTTATGAGGCAAAGGAGTCAGAAGTTCAAAGTCATCCTCAGTTATGCAGTGACTTTGAGATAAGCCTAAGATACAGAATTCCATGTCAAGTTATACACTCTCAGAGAATACAAAACTTTTCGTGAGGAAAAAAAAAAAAGAATTGGAATATCCAGTTTTCTGAAAGATAGACTCAGATAGTTAAGGATTTGTTACAAAACCTGAGAACCAAAAATTTTTACCTCAGGACACTCATGTTGGAGGGATAATTGCAACATCCACATGTTGTCCTCTTACCTGAACACGTAGGTTCTAGAATGAGTGAATCCACAATTTATACACAAAATAAAAATATGTAAACACACTCACAGAATACTTACTGTATAGGACAGACCATTGTGGAGTTTTCTGTAGACAAAGATAGCCTTGAACTCAGAGATTCACCTGTTAGTGCCTACTGAGTCCTGGGATTAAAGGTGTGTGCTAGGACAGCCTGGTTGCTTGTTTTTTAAAATATAGTTATATTAAAAGTTATTTAATTAATAAATGTTTTTCACCTTTGCTTGTATCCCACATAATATTTGAGGTTGATAACAGGATCTCCCACAAAGCTGGACAAGTGTAATTTCACTGAGCCTCACCAATACCTGCTTGGTGAATTTTATAAAAAATTGATAGTGTAGTTTATTTTAACCCATTGTAGATGTCAAGAAAGTTTCCAGGGAGTTGGTCCAGTAAACTGATGTCCCCCCTCACAACGGTTTCCAGATATAAAAGGTCATGTGTAGCTTCTCTATCAATGCAGAAGTAGCTAAATGCCCAGAAAACAACTTAATGATCCCAGGTATAGGCTGAATGCAGTCCATTGCCTTATAATATATCAGCTGTGTCCTGAACTCTTATTCAGTGCAGGTCCAATTAATACAAGGCTCTGTCAGGCCTGAGCCTTGAGCACTATGTACAGGGATTAGAGGTCACTCAGACCTGGGCACCTCTGGAGACCTGAGGAAGGAGAGTGAGAACTTTGATTGCCCAAGTAGTGGAGGCAGGTGATGGTGGTGTTATAGCTATAAGAATTTACAGCCAGAAATTTCTAAAGAAGATCTGGAGTTCCTCCTCAAGGAAGGATGACAAAGCTGGATTTAGTGGCCCTTCCCTTCATTCTAGGTCAAAGGAGGCAGAATCAGGAAGATCTCTGTGAGGTTGAGGACAACAAAACTATATAATAAAATACTTAACATCCAGGGCTATGTAGTGAAATCCCATATCAAAAAGAGGAAGCAGGCAAGAAAGAAAAAGCCCAGCACTCTACAGACAGTGGTAGGCAAATCACTAAATTTCAGGTCAATCTGGTCTACAGAATGAGTTCCAAGATAGCCAGAACTACACAGAGAGACCCTACCTGGACAATATAAAAAAGAAAGAAAGAAATACTGACAGCAATGAGAAGGCAAGAAGTTGCCTGAGTTGAGGTCCATTTACTGGAATTGAAACCAACTATTAGAGGCCAAATTTCTACTGGGCTTAAACCAAGAAAATGGTGGAGAACAAAGAGGATGTATCAGAAGATGTGTTAATGTTTCAAGTCCCATGAAACCCAGCTCAATAATGAAAGACCACATCATCTATGCCAAGCCTTCATAGGGTGGGGCTGCACAGTGAATTGACTAGAAAGTAGGAGGGTCTGTAGGAAGTACTGGAGGAAAAGGTGGAGAACCTGGGAGGATCCTGAATGGAGAAGAAATTTTAGTTCAGCTACTTGCAACAGAGATTCAACCTCTATCAGGAATCTGGTCAAGATGAAAGAGCCAGGGTGAGCTGGCCACTAAGACTCCTGGGTAGATGGTGAGAGTTTGGTGGCTGCATTTTTCAACTTCAACAGCAATGAATTAATGTCCCTTAACCCATATCTTTACCAGCAGGAGTTTTGATGGTTTTATTTATCTGGAGGTTTCTAAAAAGGAAACCATATCTTCAAAGTAATTTTAATTTACATTGATCTGGTGACTAAAGATATTGAGGGTTATTTTTTGTTTTCATTTGTTGGCTGTCCTGGAGCTCTCTATATCAACCAGGCCATTTAAAGCCTTTATATATCCTCCTGCCTCTGCCTCTTGAGTTCTGGGAATGAATCCATGGACCACTACATCCAGCCAGTTTAAAAATTCATTATTTTTACTTAATATCTGGCTTATAACATAGAATTTCTTAATGTAGTCTTGGATGTTTTGTAACTCTTGTTGTATAATAAGCTTCCATCTAGTTCAGATCCTTCTGTCTCTGCCTCCTTAGTGCTTGGATTAAAGATGTGTCACCACATCCTGTTAGGGTTTCTTGTTCTTGCATGTAATTTAAAAATTATTTTATAATCTAAATATTACCCCTATGCCAGTTCTTATTGTGTGACCAAACTTTTATTTGTGAAATGCTTTAAACAAATTTGTACTCACCCCAGATAGTAAACCAAGAGAAAGAAAAAAAGAAAACAAAGTACAGATATCAATAAGGTCTCCTTATATGAATCTTGAGTTTTATAGGAATTAGTTACACACTTTTAGAATATGTGGGTCTTCCATGGACCTTTCCTCTCCAGATGTCTACCAAAAGGAAGTCCACCAAGTAGTGGCTCCACTCCTGGAGGATATTTAAGGCTTCTCTTCTTTTTCTATGGACACATAGGAATGTTTGCTCAGATTAAAGCTAGACTTATTAATTTGGCCTGATCTGACTTCTTATTGCTTCAGCAGAGGATACCCACTAATTAGCATAGGCCCCATGTTTAGGTCAGTTGTAGTTGGCATAAATTGAGTAGTGTGTGTGTGTGTGTGTGTGTGTGTGTGTGTGTGTGTGTGTGTGTGATTTCTTTTCCTTTGAAACAGACTTATTTGTAGTCCAGGCATGCTTCAGTGTTGCTATGTAGTAAAGTCTGACCTCCACTTCTGAATTCCACGTCTGAGATAATGAAGGTCTACCCTTCAAACCTGGCTTGTAGAGTGCATAAATGGGCCTAACTTTGTAATGTCTCCTTGGGGAATGGATGGGGGTGTAAAGGGCTGCAGTGAGGTTGAGGGAGGGGTGAGAGGGATAGGAAGGAGGGAAGGGATAGTGAGCAGTATACACAGAAAAGAAAATCATTTTAGGTAAAACTATATATTTAAAAAAAACAAACATAAAATCAAAACAAAAGATCTGGCTATTAACTGCAAAGCCCTCCAAATGTGGCATTATGGGGAACACTCAGTGATTCCTATAAGCAGTGTATGTTTTATGTGTGTGTTTCCAATGATATTCTATGGGAAGAAAAATACAAGTGAATAAAAATACAAATCTATAATAATATAGGTTTTTAGCCCATGTCTGTAATCACAGTATAAAGGAGATCCATAAACAGAACTTCTGCAAATTCCAGGCCAATGTGGGCAACATTTATCCTCAGTAAATCAACATCCAAAGATGTGGGTTGCAATCCGTCAGACAGAGTGGGCTTTTTTCTCAGAACTTAATCAGCTCTGGGCTGTGCTGCTATTCTCTAATTCCAGATCATCAAGGTCATTCTGAACTACACATCAAGTTCAGGTCAGCTTAGCATTCAATTAATTCTAACTAAAAATGTGAAGAATTTTGGCAAATATATTAATTAATATTGAAACCATTGGTCAAATTATCTAGAACAGAATTGCCCTACTGACTCATGATTATAGCAAGAGCAGCCACAAGACTAGTGTCTTCCAGCTTTTCGGAAAGCAGAACATGGTATAAATCTAGGACACAAGGCTTCTAGAAAAGAAGCAGAATAAAAATCCAATTAAGACAGAATGTCATCATGAGGTTCTCAGTAGCAAATGAATAGGTTGGTAAATGTATTCTCAAGGGATCAGGGTCTCTAATTCCAGAATACCTGAGAATTTCATCTATAGTCAGTAATACAGTAAGTTTGAAATGAGCCTGGGATCCAGAAACCTGGTGTGAGATGTTTATCTCTGTGGAGAAACAACCCACCCCTTTGAATCAAAATCTCTAAAGTGTGGGGTGGGGCATAGCCAAAGACTTGCCAGGAAAGCTGAATCTAGTAAAATGTCATAACTTATAATATTACAGCAATATATTTAATTGAAAAAGACTCACATTGTACATCTTAAAAACCCCAAAACTTAACAGCACCCCCTGTTCCTGTTACATATTACTGTTTCTGTTAAAATAACATTAGTAAACTAGTTTTAAAATATTGAATTTTCTGAGATGCCCTTCACTACACAGCCATAAACACAGGACCAGGACTGCTAGACCCCTGAATGTTTAAGTCCCATTTTAGGCATTTATGAAAGGAAGGCTTTCATTTTGTCAGAACTGACATACACATTTCACTGCATTCCATTCCAGGACTGTGAGGTTAGAATTTAGAAAATTCTGCTTCCACAGCATCTGTGAAATTTGGATGGACTTACTTGTTGAGATCTCTATGTAGTTCTTGCTGTCCTGTAACTCATTCTATAGACCATATGGGCCTAAAATACAGATATTCCAGTGATTCTACCTCCAGAGCACTGATAAAAGTACTACCTGGCTTTGAATATTTAAAATACTTTAAAGGTTTTGTTTTAAATTGCTTAGTTGTTCCTGGCATGTGGTGGCACATGCCTTTGATCCCAGCACTCAGGAGACAGAGACAGGCTAATCTCTGAGTTCAAGTTCAGCTTGTTCCACAGAGAGGGAGAGAGAGAGAGAACTCAAGATTAGTCAGGGATACAAAGAGAAATATTGTCTCAAAGTAATATATGTGGGCAGATTTGCTTATCTAAATGTAGGTACCTATGGTATCTAGAGACATCGGGGATCTCTCCCCAGATAAGGAGTTACAGGTGTTGTAAGACATCTGATTGCATCAAGTGATTTGAGGAACCAAACTCTTGGCCTCTGTTAGAGCAGGTCACACACTGAACCACTGAGACAAAACTCTCCTGTCCCTTTGATATATTCAATCACCCTTAACACAACACATATAGCCCTCTTCTATGACTTCCTGAATACCCAAATTTATCCATCTGATTTTTGAAAACTGGCCTAGACCTGACCCCCAATAAACTGTCTCTACAGTGACTCCATCAGAGCTTTAGAAACATTCCCTCTTTCAAATACAGCAGATTAACTGTACAAAAGTGCCTGATTAGACATCCTCCATCTTGAAATGTAGAACTTTTTTTTTTCAAAATGAGAATATGGCACCAAAATTTTTATCTATATCAAACAAAGAGGCTTCCCATCATGTATCTATATAAACCTATACAAGATTCAGGAATACCAAGGTGGTGACTTCTTACTCTGAAGAGATTGAACCGGACACTTAATCTTTAGGTTTTCAAAGTAGGAATTATCCTTCAGTGCCTCTGAAGTCATTTCCTCTAGCCTAAACTTCAACCATCACACTAGAAAGGAAGTATGTATCATGGTGTCATAAAAATACAAAGAAATTATTCTTATTTTTTCTCTAGCTCTGGGAAAACCTTAATTTAAAAAGAAAAGGAAGCTCATCAACTGCTATGCAAGCAGGAGGTTTGTTTAATAGCTCTTCTGGTGATCTGTGCCAGCTATTGAATTTTAGCCAGGATAGTGACAATCTCCTTCCAATATAACACAAAGTTCAAAGTCTCAAGAAATACCTCAGAAGTCAGAGCATCATTGGGAGTGTAACATGGAGGAGATACCCAGGGGAACATGGCATGGAGACCTTGGAGCCTGAGGCCCAACCCTAGACACATTCAAAGTCACACTACCCATCCCAGAAGCCAGTGTTACACATATGCTCAAGCCTGACATGGCCTGTTTGCCAGGTTACTGGCCACCATTACTTCCCTAGGCCTGCACCAGCTACCCATTGCCACTCTGATAGGACACCCTTACTCACTTGTCTTTTTCAATGCAGGATCTGCTAGCCAATTATCAAGCCACTTTTCCTCAGAACAGTCAAAAACTGCTGCTGAACAAAGCCAACTATGTCAAAGTCCTTCAAAGAAGGCACCATATAAGAAGACTCTCTCCACATCCATCTCAGTGATGCTGTCCAGTTTGGAGAGGCCATTCTTGCTCACAGGCAGGACTAAAATCAAGATGAGCCTCTGCCCTCAGGCCCTGAGGTTTAACACTGCCTGTTCTCTAGGTGGTTTCCCTGAAGAGCCCTGTGTCTGAGCTGTGAATGGCTGCTCTTTGCAGGCTAATCACCAGGCATTCCAGCACTTGCTCTTGGAATTGAAACTTAGTCACTTGCTGGACATTCTGCCCAAGGCCTTATTCTGTAGACAAGGAACCCTATCTGGCCTCCGGCAGGGGTTTAGAACTAAAAACAGAGTCACCAGCTCACTTTCTAATAAAAATATTTCCAGGCAGATGCTAATTCCCTTGTGTCATTCTGAGACCCAGGATGAGGGGCCATCTTGGTTTGATGATTTGGCCTGCTCTTTTTGACTATATAACCTCTTCAGCAGGAGAATGAACCATGGGAGAAGGAAGGCTGCAGGACTGTAACAATCTTTATACGGGCTTCCAGGAATTGATCTGGTTCTTAGAACCAGATGATGTGTTTTTATTTCCTGTGTCCTACAATGACCCCGAATTAAGGAACTTTCACTTCCATGTATATGACTTTGACAGCTTCTCTTGCCATGAATTGATTGGTCAAGCAGTGGTGGTCCACATCTTTGACTTGGCTTATTTCCCCCAGGGAGAACACTCTCTTTGTAAGATTTTTCTAATTAATTTTTCTGATGGTCTTCTTAGAGTTAAGACAGCTGAGTGTTCTGTTTACCTGGCTCAGCACTTTATTTAATATTGGGATCCTGTAGGCTTGAGTTAAGGCCCCTTAATTTACAATTATCAAGATGAGAGAGTGCAAAGAGATCTCATGTCTGCTGCAGAAATACAAAGCAGGAATAAACATACATTGTAGCATCCATTCAGTTGGAGTTCTCACAGATGTTTACAAGTAGGATTATTAGAATGACTGTAACCCTAATTAGAGGCAGTTTGTCAGCCTAAGTTTAGTTCTCTTGCCTCATTGGAGCCAATATATGTGTGAGTGTCACCTCTAGGTATGGATGCTAAAAACTGGATTCAGGCAAATACATAGTCATGGAGACAATGTATAAATGGTGCAAAGTTAGGTCAAGCTCTCTTAGAATATTAAAACTACTTTCTAATTATTGTATATATTTGAGCAGATTGTAATCTCTGCATGATGATCAAATGAGAATGGCCCCTGTGGACTCATGTATTTGAAGCTTCGGTTTCAGTTTGTGGGCTTTTGAAAGAGGATTATGAGGTCTGGAATTCTGGGAAAATGTGTGTCACTGGGGTGGGCTTTGAGGGTTAAGAAGCCTACCCTTGTTCCTGGATCAAGCTTTCTGCCTCCTCCTTATTGTTTAGATAGAAACAGTCAGCTACTGCTCCAGCCCCTTGCCTGTCCCCTCTACAGTCTCCACCATGATGGACATGAATTCATCCTCTAAACCAGTAAGCAAGTGCTCAATTGAATGTTTTTTCCTACAAGTGGCCATATGCATGATGTCTCTTCAGAGCAACAGTACTGCAATTAAGTGACTGTAAAACCTCCAGAAAGAATCCCTGATTATTATTTTCTACTGATAATTTTATTTATTATTTAAAACGTTCTTTTTAATTTTACAAGACAATCACTGTTCTCTTCCCCTCCACTCCTTTCACTTACTCTCCACCTCTCCATCCCTCACCTCCCACTCACTTCTCAGAGAGAGTACAGCCTGTCATGGGGAGTCACCAAAGTCTGGCCAATTATTAGCCTGGGGCAAGGCCATGTTCCTACCCTTGTTTCAAGAATGAACAATGTATTCTTCTATAAAGAACTGACTTCATATTGCCAACTCTTGCAGTAAGGATACTTTCTGCTTTTAATGCCAGAGACTCCACAAACTGCCCAAGTCACCCAACTGCCATGCACATTGAGAGGGCCAAGATCAGTCCCATGCAGATTCCCATTTGTAAATCCAGAGTCAGTGAGCCCTCATTGGCCTGACTCAGCTGTCTTTGTATTTTCCCTGATCAGCATCTCAACTCCTTTGGATACATCATCCCTCATTCCCCTCATTGCCATGGACTGGGAGCTCCATCCAGTCCTTAGCCTTGGTCTCTGCATCTGCTTCTATCCATTTCTGGATGGAGGTTCTATGATGAGCAATTTTCTTTGAAAAAATGTAATCCATTGACTACGTTTTGGTCTCATATGAGAAGTATATTCAGACTGGACTTTTAGTCTTAGTTATTCCAAATGGTTGTAAAAAAAAAAAAAAGGTCACAGACTGCTCAGCTTATGACAAGCCACAAAGCCCCACAATTATTGACACTGTGAAGCCCCAGACATAGGTGCCAAATATTTGATTTGTGGTAAATATTGCTTCCTTGTCCACCACTGGTTATCTCATTCATGTGAGGAGTGAAGGACCTTTTTTTGGATCATAAAATATGGAAAGTATTGTATGAGGAAATTTAAGAGTATCACCTTCGAGGGCCAAACACTCTAATCCAGTCACCATATTCTTTAGAATTAAAAAAAAAACAACTTGGTTTGTTTTGTGATAGAGTCTCAATGACTCATACCATTAATGCTAGCACTGTGGAGCATGAGGAAAATTAATGTGTGTTTAAGTTCATCCAGGTTAACATAATAATTCCAATACAGTTTGTGATAATAGAAATATCTTCACTTAACACAAAATGAGACAAAATAGTTATGATTTAATAAGTAAGATAATACACTCTAGGATGGGACTGATAAACAGGAAGATAAAAGAGTTAGTGTGCTCAATGGATTAGAGGGAATCCTGAAACACAGGCTGATTTTTACCTTGCTGTGTAGGCAAAGATGACTTAGAACTCCCAATGCTCCTGTCTCACACCATAGGATTGTGTGAGGGTAGGTGTTACCCAGGGCTCTCAATGACCATCAGTGCATGTAGATGGCATGAATTTATTGCTGAGCACATAAATGGTGAATCCAGAGGCCTTTCACCAGAATTGTATTTCACACTTTAATAGATGTTTCAGACCATCTCATCTTTTCTTCATTTTGTCCTTTGAGAAAGGGTCAATTTTGTAGCCCTACTGTTCTGGAACTTTCTATGTAGACCAGGCTGGCTTCCAATACCCAGAGATCAAACCTCATTTTCCTCTTGAACACTAACACTAGACATATATGACACAAACTCTGCTCTTTCTCTCTTGGCTACAGAGTATCATGTTGTACAGGCTGGCCTAGAACATACAAGGTACCAGCAGAAAACCTTGTATTCAGGATCTTTCTATATCCACGTTCTGCTAATCCATCTCTAACCCATTGTCCAGGTACCTTGTTATGTGCTGGTATTACATGCCCTCATTAACATTCCCAGTTCCTACAGTTTGATGCATTGCATCCTATAGCAATAAACTATATGGCTGAGGATGCCTTTACATTCTTATCTTGACCCATTAACTAATGGACTTGAGGGTCTTACAAAACTCATGCTGCCTTTAATTTGTGTAATTACATGAATTCTGGTTGGTATTTAAAGAAAACCCATAGCGAATAGAGAGGAAACAGACCACAGTCAAGTCTCACCCAGCCATCTTCTCAGGCTAAACAGGGTCAAATGCTAACATCCAGAGTCCTCCACATGTCTCATGGCTCCTCCATAATGCCCAAATGTCTCCCTATCCCTGCCTTATATACCTTCTCTATACTATTGTTTCACTTTTTGAATTCCATTGTGTATCATATTTAGAGTTAGGATTAAAGTGTGAGCTGCTAATTTTTGAGTGTTAGGCCTTGATCTAACAGAAATACAGAAAGATCTTGTTCTCCTTAATTAAGGATTAAGGGATTAAGGGTGTGAGTCACCATTTAGTCAATCCCCATGGGGATTAAAGGTGTGAGTTATTACTTTGTAGTGGATTTATGACGTTACATTTTAAATAATTGTCCTTCCTACAAGTTTAATAAAAAGTACTGATTGGCCAAAGGCATACAGGAAGTGTGGATGGGCTTCCAGACCAAGAAAACTCTGGGAACAGGAAATCAGAGCAGAGATGCTCCAAAGAAGGCAGAAGAAGCAGAGGACAACTGCAGCTTTTAGAAAAGGTACCGAGCCACATGGCTGAACAGTCATGGGTTAGTTCAAGGGTAAAAAGTTAGGAAGTTATATGCCTGGGCCTTAGGCAGATCAGCCTAAAATTAATGTAAGCATCTGTGTCTCTGTGGAACTGTGGGTCTGCAGGTCCAAACCTTGAAGTTAGACCCAATAGGCTGGGCCAGAAACCTCTTACTACATTCCTTTGTTTTCCTCTTGGGATTAAAGACAGGCATTACCACTGTCTGACCTTCATGGCTTGACTTTGGGTAGTTCAGTTCTCTGACATTCCAGGCTGATTTTATTAAACATAAAATGTATCATCACATTGCTGTAGAGACAAAGATGTCTTTGAAATCCTGATACTTTTGTACAGACACTTTTGCATTACCAGGGATAATACATGGATTTTGAGGAAACAATTCTAGTAATTATATTTCTGGGTCAACTAGATGGCAAGTAAAAGTCATTTGCAAAAAAGAATTTCATGAAACTTATCCACTGACTTCCACAAGTGACTCTACAATATTCATAAAATGTTATTTCAAAAGTAATTTAAAGACTTAAAAAAGAAATCCTCTTAAATGAGGTATGTCATAGAGTGTTGGCAAATTAGAAAGATAAGGCTGGAAGGTCCATCTCAAGCTACCTTGAATGTTCCATCTAATTTTCCTATAATCACATCTTCCTCCCCAAATTGAATCATATCATGTTTTCTCTCTACATGCCCTTTCCCGTGGGGATATATTTCATACTCAATATAAACCAGTCTGAAATATGAAAAAAGAGGAAACACCACTGTCAAATCTCACCCAGTTGTCTTCCAGCTTCCTCATTTTCTCTCTTCTTGTCTTCTACTGTCTACTCTGCTTTTCTATGCTTTCTTAAAAAAATCTTTTCACAGTTGTTTCATATCCAGGTTAAGGTTAAAGGTGTGGCACCATCACTGCCTGCCCAGGAGACTGAAACAAACTCTGTAAACTAAACTGGCCTCAAACTAAGATTTTCTGGGACTAAGGGAGTAGGTCACCTGTACTGGGATTAAAGGTGGGAGTTACCACTCTCTGATCCTCGGAGTCTGACTGTGGGTGGATCTCTCTGATATCTGACTCTTGTGTAGCCTGTGATAATATGAGGAATATCTGATTTGTTTTCTCCTTTGAACAGCTAGAGAACCATGTAAAGATTTTTGTCTGCTGTTGCCTTATGACTTTTGAATTTTTAACAGGATCTCTTGTAGCACACACAAAAGATGGAGCTACTTTATAGCTAGTCTACACCAGCCTTCAACTCCTGGTCTTTCTCTGTCTCTAATAGAAACATTCCCAAGGTGATATGTAGAAGCCAGGAATAGTCCCAATGTCTATAACTTTTGTAAGATCTGTCAATTAAATGTAAAGGCTGCCAAAATGGGAAGCATGGAATGCACAAATTTGTTCTCTGCACTTTAGAGCCAAGATTGCAGGTCCAATATTCTCTTAGTCTACATTGTCCAAACAATCTTTTCACTCTATAATCCTTTGGAAATTTGTGAATAAATCTAGGATGGCCCTTGTTACCCATATCTTTAAGGCTATTACTAAGGAAACTGAGGTAAAATAGTATCTGTGAGTTTGAGTTTATCTTTTCAACATACTAAAGTTTAGAACACCCTGGATTAAGAGAAAGACCCTGATTTAAAATAAGAAAAGAAAACAGACCGATTAAATTGAATCAGTATGATTAGATCTCTCTAGGGTTAGGGGGAAACTCCTAAAAAGGTGGGCATTGGTAATGGAATTCTCTTGGTGGTGGGAGGAGTCAGAGAGTGGGTGGAGCTTAGTTAATTGCCTCCTGGGAGAAGCTATTTAAGCCCTGTTACTTGAAGTAGAAGTCAAACACAAGAAAGGAATCTGAACAAGTCACAGAGGATTCCTCTGATTTCCCAGGGAATTGAACTCTCAAATAAGTGTATGTATAATATGTAAGTTAAGGTTACCTTGATTTGGCAGGGAGGGGGCTATATTAGGTGCCTTGGTAGCACTCAGGAGCTGGTATATGTGTTTCAAATTTGAAGTGCTGATGAGTCCCAATTTTGTTTGTCCAAATGTAATACATTTTTGTACTCTTCTCCAGCCAAGGCCAATTACTGATGTCATTGTTTTATGAAAATCCTGTAGCCCTCTATGGGGACTTCTCTGTTCTTTTCTGTTTTTAATCTCAGGTTTTTTCATTGTAGAAAGATCTCAAAATGGAATCAAATTCCTGTGTGATCCCGGGATATCAGGTTTCACAGAGCTTCCTCTTGCTTCCTGAGATGAGTAGAGGACCAAATACCCTTCCAAGTATCAAATTGTGTACATCCTCTGTGAACCACGGCATGCAAGGTACCACAAGTTCCTCTGGTCCACCATGTCCACTAAGTCTCCAGGCTTCTCCAAACTATCTGAGCTCACAAGATACAACCAATGATCCAAGAAGGCAGCAGAGAAAACACAGAGTGTTCACCCCAGAACAAAAGCAGGTCCTTGAAGAACATTTTAATAAATGCATATACCTGAGCGAGGAGCAATGCCTGGAACTCTCTCGGAGATTTGGCTTGAGAAGGGGCCATATCAAGGTAAGTCTTCTCTCAGGTCCACTTTTCTTGTAGTCGTATATCTTCTCTCCACTGCAGCAACCAGAAAACTTCTCTGATTTCTGTATTTTGGTTCCCCTCCATTATTGTGGCTACTTGGTCCATTAGTGGGTTGTAGATAGTGTATTCAAGATTTAATTTTCATCCTCCTTAACCTTTTAGTATAGAACCGGGTGTAATGCAGATGATTTTGCTCCTAATTGTCTTAGTGGCCTAGACAGCAGGAATAAACTCTAAATCGCAGATTCTTGTAGACGGTCTCTTAGGCTGTGTGTTTCAGGCCCAGCTCATATTATTTTTCTTATTCTGATCTTCTCTTTCTTTCACTCTGAAGACATGGTTCAAAAATAAAAGAGCTAGAGAGAATCTCAAGAAGGCTAAAGAACTTCGTTTGAAGCTGGAGTCTGGATCTCATGTTGGGGCTACCCTCCCTGAAGGTTGCATTCCTCTTGACACCTCTGCCACTGCAGAATCCCAGAGCCAAAGTCCTGAATATTCTCCAAAACAGATATCTAACTTGAGTCTTGATCAGGCTGCTGAGGATGTCTGCTTCAGGAAGAGCCCAGCAACGGAGCAGTGGCTGAGACAAACTGCTAATGAACTATCTGTGAGGAGAGATCATCAATCACAGGGTAGGTCTGGGCTACCTGAAGATTTTGATCCTCTTGCCAGGTTGCCCAGCTCAGAGGATATACATGAGAGACCACTGGGTGTCAGCCCTTCTGCTGTACTAAGCCCTTTGAATATTACCCCACATTCAGAATCTATCTTCACTACATATCAGACACCGCCACTTGTGGGCTCTCCTCCTCAACTTGGGCCATTGAACAATTCTTTAGATCAAAAGGCAATCTTTCCCAAAACTGACCAGGCCTATGAAGATGTCAAGAATAAAAGAAAGAGATCTAGAGAGCAGAGGAAGCTGCAGAAGAAGGCTAGAGTACTTTCCTGGAAGGAAGGCCATAACTCAAGTGCTGAATTTTCCAGTTCCAGTGCCTCTGTCATTCCCACTGCCTGTGACAATGAAGATTCCTGGTCTTTGAGACAATCTTGTTTCAGTTCTCCTCTTCCAGTAAGCCCCTCCACTCATTCTCCAGACTCAGAATTCATTTACTCCATGCCACAGAGCCCATCCTGTGTCAGCTCTCCTCCTCTCAGCCCAAGTATATTCTCGGAACCAGAGTCTGTTTTCTCCATTAGTCAGATCAATGAATTTATCTTGACTGAAGCTCAGAATTGGTCACATGATGGCCAAGGCCAAGCAGATGGAGGAAGAATCTCATGTCAGTCTGACCAATTTGTGTCATCTGCATACCTAGGAGCTGTTCAAGCTCTGGACCCAGTTCATGCTCCACTTCCCAAACCAGACTCAGCAGAGGTTCCTGAAGCAGATACCAAAGATGCTGGAAGAGTAAAAGAGACTCCACCAGTCAGTACCATTTCAGCCACAGAGAAAGAGCAAGGCTCCACTGCCATGGAGGACCAGCTCTTTCTTGATCAACTTTCTGAACTGGATGCTGCTCTAGATCAATTTTCCCAACCGTACTCTATGGAGCACTTCTCACTCCTTGATTTCTTTTAAAAAATCACAATCCTAAGTGTCTTGACATCTGCCTTTAAATAGAAAGAGTTTAAAATCACAGGCAGTGGCCACAACATATAGGTTTTTTTTTTTTTTTTTTTTTTGCTGAGAAAATCCTAATTTTATGTAACCCAGGCTATCCTTGAATTCAATGTACCTTTGTCTCCACAATTTTGTGACTATTATTCTTGGCTGAGAATTTTAACATGAGAGTAGAAATTGTCTATTGACATTGTTCTTTGCATCTTTTGTTTCATTTTTGAGTTCAATGTGTATTCTGTATAACCAATATATCACAATTGTGTAGATTTTGAAAGAGAGCTTTTATTTGTGTAGTTCCATATGGTCTATAAATTCTTGCTATCCAGTTTTTGTCCTAAGTAGTGAGTCTCTAGTTGGGAGCTAATGCACCTGGTGTATGAGCTTCTTTACTGAATTAGTGAGATATATTATTGTACTGTTTTAATTATAGCATATTTTTAAACAAATAAAAAATTTAGTAAAATTTCACTTGTGTCATGCTTCTGCTGGACAGGGATAACAGCTGATAAGTTAACTTTTCCCAAGAGATATTCCTAGGAATCCACAAGGATGTACTAGCTTAAGTACTTACAGTAGTGGAGAGGGTACCTGAATTGGTCTACTAAGGTAGTCAGATTGCTGAATACCACACCTGTCTTCCTAGAGCCTTCTTCCAGTATCTGATTAAATCAGATGCACTAAATATCTTGGCATAACTCTAACTGAAGAAGTAGCAGACCTGTTTGACAAAAATTTTAAGTCACTGAAGAAAGAAATTAAAGAGGATATTGGAAAACAGAAAGATCTCCCATGCTCATAAATAGGTAGGATCAAGACAGTGAAAATGATAATTTAACCAAAAGTGATCTATATATTCAATACAATTCCCATCAAAATCCCAACACAATATTTCACAAACTTTGAAAGAACAATATTCAATGACATATGGAATAACAGAAAACCCAGGTTTGCCAAAAACATCCTGCTCAATAAAAGACTTTGGAAGGGATCATCATCCTTGACTTCAAGCTATATTATAGGTCTACAGTAATAAAAACAGCCTGGTTCTGGCATAAAATCAGATTTATTTTTCAATGGAATTTATTCAAAGTCCCCAACATTAACCAAAACATCTATGAACACCTAAATTTTGACAAAAGGCCGACAATATACAATGGAAAAAAAGATAGTATCTTTAACAAAAGGTGTTGGCGAAGTGGATGGCCATATGTAGAAGAATGTAATTAGATCCAAACCTGTCACCCTGCACAAAAATCAAATCCAAGTGGATTAAAGACCTCAACATAAACCCAATTACACTGAACATTATAGAAAAGAAAATGAGAAATACTCTACAGCGTATTGGTACAAGTTACCATTTCCTAAATATAACACCAGTAGCACAGACACTAAGAACAACAACCAATAAGTGGAATCTTCTGAAACTGAGAAGGTTGGGTAAGGCAAAGGACACAGTTATAAGACAAAACTACAGTCTCCAGAATGGGAAAATATCTTTACCAACTCTACATCTGACAAAGGACTGATTTGTAAAATATATAGAGAACTCAAAAACCAAGAGCCCTAAGACCTAAATAATCCAATTAAAAAATGGGGTTCAGAGCTAAAAAGGGAATTCTAAATGGAAGAACTACAAATGCCTTCAAGGCACTTAAAAAATTGTTCAACATCTTTAGCCATCAGAGAAATGCAAATTAAAACATCTTTTAGATACCATCTTATACCTGTTAGAATGGTTAAATAATAAAACTCACATGGCAGTCTTTGCTGGAGTGCATGTGGAACAAGGGGTCCCACAAACAATGGGAGTGAAAACTTGTACAGCCAGAGATTCCCCTAAGAATAGAAAATAGAGAGGATCACCTTAGTAAATTGGGTTTATAATGGGTTGCAATGAGGAAGTGGGAACAAATGTTGAAAGGAGATGGTTGAGTGAGAGGAGCAAAGAAGGAGATGGACTGAGATGACTATTTCAATAGAGGAAGCCAATGTTGGGTTGGAAAAAGACCAAGTGCCAGGGAAACCTCCATGATGTCCCTGACTAGGCTTCCGTTATAATCAAATGAATGACCAACTTAAATGTCATCACAGAACCTACATTCAGCATTGAATAGAGATGGAGGTAGAGATTTGCATTGTGCAAAGCTCTTGCTTTAGCTGAGAGCAGAGGAAGAAAATGTGTATGAGCAAGTGGATAGAGATTATGAGAAGTCCCACAGAGATGATTGGCTGTAGCTCTGGTAATCTTACTAAATTACTAACAGCTACTGGGGAACCATCTGGTAAAGGTGCTAGGCCCTCCAAGGTACTCAACTGTTGATTGAAATGGGCAGTCTATATAGCCTAGAGGGGTGGGGTCAAACTGGGCTTTGTACCTTGGAGCCCAATCCCTGCAGAGGACCACCTAATCCAGTCTTGATACTGGAATGAGGAAACTGGATTTGTCTGGAGTGGATTTGTCACACTGAGCTTACCCAGTTTGGGACTTCTTGCACTTTTGGGGGAGGGGATCAGGGAATATGAATGGGGGAGGGTTAAGGTTTACTAGAAGGGATTGGGAGGAGGAAATGGAGGTGGGGCAGAGGAATACATAAAAAAAAACCTTTTTCTTATAAATAAAATACAATTTTTTCTTAGATATCCAAAGACAGTTGCAGATAGAAGACTCACAGAAGTCATCACCCCTACTAAAAAGAGCTATCCAGGGATAACTAACACAAAGGGCAAGTGACTCTGTGTATTTTCACCTGGATTCATTAACACAGGATCCTAACTTAAAGGTTTAAGGAAAAAGCTATTTGCCAACTCCCAGTAGTAGGTATCAAAGCATCTATTATGAAACACTAACACCTGAACAGTCAGGTCCCACTTCTTACGTAAATTAAGCCTGTACAAATTCTCTTCTTGGAAAGGATTTTTAGCAGAACAACAACAACAAAAACAAAACAAAACTGCAAGATCTCCTCCATTGTTTACTTAGTCACTTAGCCATGAAGAACACCTGCCCCTTCTTTGTGGCCTGCATGGCCTTGTCCTAGGCCCTGCCTGATGGGGTATATAAACCTACACCTTCATTGCTGTTGCCTTCATTGTGTCATTAAAGATGATATAAAAGGAAGTGCTCTAAATCTGGTAGCTGAGATTCCTCTAGACTTTCCTCATCCACCAGGAGTCAAGCATCGCACTGATGCTCTGAAAGAAAACCTACTTGGTACTGGTTACTTCTTTTCATTTGACCATATACACACATAGATTTTTTTCTGTTGTTTCTTAGTGATTTTTTTCCCCTTTGAGGCAGGGTTTTTTGTAACCTAGACAGTCTTTGGAGCTGCTGTGGAGTCAGGGCTGGCCTGATCCTCCTTTCTTCTCTTTCAGTGCAATAAAGGCAATCTGTACCAACTTGGGGTGTAGAGGCATTAAATGATCCTCACTACTGACTTGTTTCAAAGATACAGCTGTTAACTGTAAAAATAAATAAATAAATAAATAAATTAGTTAGGGGTTCCTATAAACCATATGTTTAAGTTTGTTGCTGAAATGAGAAACCCACTGTCAGCCTCTATTCTCCCTGGACAAATAACGCTCAAAGAGGTGAGAAGCTTGTGACATGGCATATTCAAAACACTTGTCCTCAAGCCTAAGGAACCAAGGTTTATTTCCATGGTTCACATGGTGGTAGCAAAAACTCAGTTTTCACTTTACCTCTACATATGTGCCCTGGCAGGCCAGTAAACAAATACATAAAAAAGACAGGTAAGAGCATTTTTTTTTCTTAAAAAAAATAAAAACTATTTTCTATTTTGTTCCTTATTTATGACTCAGTTTTAAGGTTGACATCAGGGTCTTTCAGAAAGCTGGACAACTGATCTGAAAACGAGCCTAGACTAGCCTTCATTAGTTAAATTTACATTTGATTTGGAAGTTAATTTCATCACAAGAAAGTTTACTAGAACTTGGACTGGTAAATACAGGTCTTTCCTGATACAGACATCTTGAAGAAGTTTTTTTGATACAATCAAAACCTGATCAAATGCAGGTCAGTTCCTCACAAAAACCGACAACGGTTTTATATATTGAATAACCATTTAGCCAAGGTTCAATTTGTAAACACAACTAAGCCACTAGCAGGCTGATGCCTTTTACCTTTGTAGGCAGTTAGGGAAACTTTGGGTACTTAGAAATCTATTACCTTGAGAAACAAGAGGCTGTAGATGGCCCTGGTTGATGGACTGGAAGGTATCACTATTGTTGAAATTGTGGCAAAAGAAATGTAGATCCTAAAAGGCAACTTGGTCAAGAATGTTCCCATTAAAAACAAATGAAACATGAATGCAAATATGTTCCCAATGGACCCAGGTCTCTAAAGTTTTGGAAGCTGCCACTTAAATTCTAGACTGCAGATACTGTCATGTTCCACAGGAAATTCATGTTGGCTGGGATACATTGGCCCTTTAGTGTCCAGAGATAAGTACTGCTCTTTGCAAGTTTATTTACAGGCTCCAAGAAAAGAGTGAACTATCAGTAGGTATCTCCAAGAACAAAAGCTCTTGCTGAGAGAATATTTGATCGGTGCACTTACTCTATCCTGTAAAACCTTATAAAACTTGTGTGAAAGCTTTGAGATATGGAGTACCAGATCCAAGCCTGCATCTAGGTCTTAATTACTGCTACTGGAAAAGATAGTTCCCAGTCAATCACCTGTACGCTTATCCCAACCAAGACGTTGTTCTCTGGTTGGGTTATCTTAAGACAGTTGGGAAATGGTGAACATATTTGCATTTGATGCTGAATTGTTTTTCTGGTTCAATGGCAATCCACAATGGATCCACATTATTACTGAACAGGTCTTAAACATCAGGGATCTAATTATAATTTTGAATTATCTAGCTGAGGCTTCTCTAGTCCTTTGGTGTAAACAAATACCCATCCTCACACCCTACATTCTTGTTGGCCTCAAGAACCTCAGAACTTAGTGTGTGTGTGTGTGTGTGTGTGTGTGTGTGTGTGTGTGTGTGTGTGTGTGTGTGTGTGTGTTTATAACCAAGCTTCCCATGCAGCATTTCATCATGTGGCTCAGGTTGGAGCGGTTAGCCTTTACTCCAACTACTTTTCCCCTAGTTTCAGATCAAACATTATGGGTAAGTAGAAAAGGGACTGTTCTCAAAGGTTGGAAGTGGAAACTGAAAATCCCTTCTAAGTCATTCTATTTTGTAAATTGTTTAGTTGTCCTTCTTTATCAATGTAGATTTCAAGCTCTTAGGCACGTCTGGACTGGGCTCAAATTCTACATGCAACCCCATTCTAGATGTTGCTCATTGTGATGATCACCACTGTGTGTGGACTTTATATTCCCCAAAATAATCGGATAGGTGGCCTAGCCCCAATAGTAGTTGCAAACCAGGTCAACCCCCGGCATTTAAAGCAGAGACTGATTCATCAGTAGTTGCAAATCCAGCCTCAGATGATGTTTCAATTCCTACCTCAGCTGTGCTGAAAGCCCAGTGAATGCTCCAGACTCAGCTCCATCTGCTGAGGGCTCTGACAGGGTGTCCATCATGACATGGTTACTCTTTTAGACCTGACGATAAGTCCTGATCCCACACAGCCTATCGTACTCCTGGTCCAAGAATCAGGTCCTTTGCAAGAAATCAGTGGGTTTCAATAAGAATTTGACCATGAATATGGGTGCTCCTGTGTCCAAAGGGCTGCGGGTCATATACTGATGTTGTTTTGAATTTCTAAATGTATTAACTCTCACCTTATGCTCATTAAAATTTGAATTATTCACAGAGGCAGTCTAGCTGAATGCCTTTCTGGGCAACTTGGCAGCATGGCCAGAGAAGCAACTAAGACATGCTGTATGGAATTTGGACACTCAGAGTACAATGAGCTTTAAACACAAGAGTCTTTTATAGAAACCATTGTCTAGGGGTCCACTAGTTTCTGACCTACTGTTCCTCAGATGTGGGTGTTTGGATGTTGGTACTGTGTACTCAGACCAGAGCTTCATAATTATTACAGAGCAATCCACTACCTAGTTCTTATTCTGTAAATAAAATTTATTTATTTAAAAAATCAGTCAAACATGTTACTATAAATTTTAATCCTTTGATTTTTTATAAGTTTGAGGCAAGCCTGGTTCAGAAAGCTACTACTTGGCCAGCCAGAGGAGACCTTAAATGACATGAGGAGAGCTGTTTCAAAACTGTGTTTTTGTGTTTGGAGGATCATAGCATACACAGGCAAGTGTGAAGCTTACTGATAGGGTAGTTTCTCTCATTTTCCTATTTGGGCTCTGAAAATGAATAAGATGGCATGGAAACTGGGAAGGGTTATAGGTACATTAACACCTTCACAGTTCATGGTTCAGAGAGAGAGGGGGGGGGGACTCATGCTGTTCATGTTTGTGTCATTGATCATTTCATGTGGGATCCACCTGTTCCCAAAACAATAAATTTACAACTACTTCCCCAAAGTCATTCATCTGTGAAGTTTCTTGTCAGTCTTTTGCTATTGTACAACTTAACCTGCTCATTAGCAGGCCTGTGGTTGCACTGGCTTGGGTTTTTTTCTCAAGTTTATTGCAGATGTCTGGCAAAACCCAAAGCTATTTTAGCTATAGCTGAAACATAAAATCTACGTGAAAGTTTCACCTCAGTGAAACATACAGATGCAGCCCAGGATGCCAATTTTTAGATTCAAACAGGCTCTAAGTTTTCAACATGTCTACAGACAGTGCCTTAGATACTGACTCCACAGAGCTTTTGCATTCCTGTGCCAACTGTAGGAGCCCTTGGTCTTGTAAAGTCTTTAATTGAAAATGTTGTTACTTTGAGGTGCCTCCGGTAGATGGTGTTGTGCCTACTTATAGTTGAGAGTATTCTTAGTTGTCTTATCTTTTAGTTCATTTATTTGATGTGCACATATATATCAGAAGAGTTCACTGGATCTGTTTAAACTGGAGTTACAGTTGTTTATGTATCACCATGTAGGTGCAAGGAGTCAAACCTGAGTCCTCCAACAGAACAATTGCTTTTAACTGTTGGCCATCTTTCTAGCCTACTTGTCAGTTTTCTGCCTTCTTTTGATTCAAGATGTTTTAATTTCACTTTCTTTGAGACACTGACTGGTGTGTGAATGTCTTTCTGTGTGCTGTGAATATGATTCTTTAAATAAAGGAATTATTTAGGCCCATGACAGGTACCATAGAAAAAGTAGGAGGGGAAATTAGAGCACAGGTAGGAGAAGCAGGGTCTTGTCAGTCAGACCGAGCCAGCCAACTAAAGAAGAAACATGTATGGAACACAGGTGAGCCTTGGGCCTTGTGGCAGACAGATAAATTAGAATGGGTTGAGTTAAGATGAAAGAGCTACCTAGCAAGGTGCCTAAGCCATAGACCAAACAGCATAAACTTAATACGAGCATCTGAAACATTTCTGGGGGCCTGACAGGTGCAGGCGGCTAAGGGTTCTGGGGCTTCAGGTCTGTGGGTCTGGACCTCTGGCCACCCGAGTGTAGGAAACTATATTGTAACAACTGGCTCTTGAAACCAAGGCAGATTTATAGGTGATACAGAGTAAACAATGGCATTGACATCCAACTCCTGATCCATTTTCTTCTACATTCCAAGCAGTTGGAATACACCCATACTGAACCTGTTTTTTGTGTAGAGATAAGAAATTGATGAATATAGCATCAATAATGTTTCAAACAGAGAAGTGAGTAGTGAAGCCCAAGAAATGGGGGGAAAGAAATTCTGTGTAGCACATAAAACTGTGCACATTAGTTTTGTGGTTTATATATGCTTCAAATCAAGAACAGTAACATAAGTAGGTGTACTGGAATATGCCTTTATTCTTATTAATAGGGAGTCAGTAGCAGACTACAGCTTGTGAGTACAGCCAAGCCAAAAGTATACTATAACATCCTCCCTCAAAAACAAATAAGTACTCCCTACAACAAAAGAGTAAACACAAAGTATAACAGTAACAAAAAAACATAACTCATGACTCTGAGAATCCCAACAATCAAAAGTGATATTACCCAAGTCCTGTGTCAGAATCTTATACACCAACAGAAAGGGAGCAAAGATGCAGGAATCTACTGATTTCCCAAGGAAACTGGAGTCTGCAGAAGCTGCCTGCCTAGTGTGAATATCTTGGTTTATCTCTTTCTTGGGATAGAATGAAGCTGAATGAGAAGAAGCATGCTTCTGGCTGGATCCTGACAGAGGGATGTCCTTCCCCAGCCCCATTTTATTTGTGTGGAGGACCTGTATAAACACAGCTGGTTTTTGTAGGTTTTTTGAAAATATGACAGCACATAGGGCCAGCTGGATGATGGGTTTGAGTCGGCCACTAGCAGTTAGGGTGTTCATCAGGGTGCTGTTTCTGAAGCTAAGCTTCTGTGTTCTGTTTTCTTGTGAAGACACAGCCCTGAACCATTGCTACATAGGATAGCAGGAATAAAGAAGGGGAGGTAAATGGGCAGCTGCTAGTGATTGAGGGGCATGTCTGGTCTATTTTTTTCATCCAAGTGCCTCCAGGTTTCCCTGTGAATTCAGGTCTTCAGGTTTACCCAGGTTTATCAGATCCAACTTTTCTCTCAGTTCTGACTCCCCTTGTCACTCTAGGGCCTGACGCTGTTCTGAAGGTTCTCCCAGGAGCAGAGTGAGCACATCTGGCACACCAAGAAAGAAAGTCATGAGCTGGAAGGATATTTTAGATTTTGCAAGTTTCTCCACACACAAGCAATGGGCTCAGCTGGGACAAAGTATTAATTTGAAGAAGTGCCATATCTAGGTCTGTTCCTCTCTTGTCCCCCTCATCCTCAGACATATAGTCACTGGCCCTTCAGCCACCTACTCCACTTTGAGAGCTCTAGGAATTTAGGTGACCTTTGTTTGCTAGGGCCACTTGTCTCCTAGGTATGGAGAGTTGCATGAGTGATGTACTTGTGTAAAGCCAGGGCAAAACATCATATCATTCTTAAAACTTTGTGCAGAAAACCTGGGGACACACTGGGGCCCAACATTTTTCTATGTGTCTGGGGATCAGGGTTCCCTTTAAGTCCTTTAATCTTGTCACATACATGTTTCTTGCCTTGATGCTTTTTTCTCTCCTATTTGTCCTCTGAGGTTCTGTGGTGATATAAAAGCTGGGGTGGAGAGAAAGGCAGAGGCCTAATGTTTGTACTGCTGCCTCATATCTGAGGCATAGACTAGAGTTTGAGGCTCCTCTCCCTGACCCCTCCACTTCTTTTCTCTCTAGATTGGTTTAGGAATTAGAGGTCTTAATACTCTCAGGATCATTCCCAAGTACACTGAAAAATGCCAAGGAATTGAGGAGGAGAAGCCAGCTGTCAGTGCAGCAGAACAGGTGCTCATATTCCCATAAACGGTCCTGCCTGTGATTGTCCTGCATGCTTAGGCCTCTCAGACATTAGCCATCTTTCTGAAACTAGCCCTCCTAATAACTCTGAGACCTTCTCTCATCTTATCTAGGACTATGGAAATTCTTGTGGTGGTGCCAACTTGCCAAGAAATTCTATTATAAGGAAGATATTTATGTACAACTAAGAGGTGGCATTGCAAAAAGGCAGGGCCTGTAGATTGCATTTGTTAGAATTGTCATTCTTATTATGATGATCCTACCTATCCAGGAGCATGGGAGAACTTTCCATTTCTTGATACCTTCTTCTAATTCTTTCTTGAATGACTTAAAGTTTTTGACAAATATATCTGTCACCTCTTTGATTACAGTTACCACAATATATGTAATGGTATTTGCAGCTATAATAAAGGGTGATGTTTCCTCTATTTCTTTTTCATCCCTTTCATCATTAATGTATATGAGGGCATATGATTTTTTGAGCTAATAGTGTTCCTGCTAGATTTCTGAAGGTGTCTGTCAGCTGTAGAGGATCTCTGGTAGAATTTCGGTGGTCACTTATGTATATAAACTACTCATCTACAAATACATATAATTTGACTTCTTTATTTCCAATTCATATCCCCTTAAACTCCTTTTGTTCCCATATTGCTTTAGCTAAAACTTTTAGAAGTATATTGGATAAGGGGAAAGAGGTCAGCCTTGTCTTGTTCCTGATTTTAGTCGGTTTGCATTGAGTTTCTGTCCATTTATTTTGAAGTAGGCTTTCAGCTTGAAGTATACTGCCATTATTATATTTAGGTATTTTCCCTGTATTCCTAAACTCTCCAGGACTTTCATCATGAAAGAATGTTGGATGTTGTCAAAGACATTTTCTGCATTTAAGGAGATAATCAAGTTTTTTTTTTTTTCTTTCAGCTTCAATTTCCTTGGTGGTTAAAGTTCCATTTGGTCTTTTATCTGGTCTTGATTTACTTTTGGTATTGGTATCTTTCCTTAAAACTGTTCATTTCTATTTAGTTTTCCAGTTTAGTGGAGTATATATTTTCAAAGTATGAACTAATGATATTTTGGATTCCTGGGGAGTCTGTTGTTATGCCTGCCTATCCATCTAGTTCTGATTCTATTATTGAATTCTCTCTCTCTCTCTCTCTCTCTCTCTCTCTCTCTCTCTCTCTCTCTCTCTCTCTCTCTCTCTCTCTCTCTCTCTCCTCTCTCCCTCCCCTCTGCCTTTTGATTAGTTTGGATAAGGTTTTATCTATTTTGTTGACTTTTTCAAAGAACCAACTTTTTGATTCATTGATTCTTCATATTGTTCTCTATTGTTTTGATTTCAGCCTTAAGTTTGATTATTTCCTGCCATCTATTCCTTCTAGGTGAGTTTGTTTCTAGTTGTTCTAAAACCTTCTACTATGCTGTTAGGTCCCTTGAGTGAGATTTCTCTAGGTTTTACATGTAAGCATCTAGTGCTATGAGTTTTCCTCTTAGCACTGCTTTCATTGTGTCCCATAAGTTTGAGTATGTTGTGGAATAATTTTCATTAAATTCTACGAAGTCTTTGATTTCTTTCTTAACTTCTTCATTATCCAGAGATAGTTCCATTGAGAGATGTTCAGTTTCCTGAGTTTGTAGCCTTTCTGTGATTTTGGTTTTTTTGAACTCTAACTTTAAATCATGGTGTTCTGATATGATACAAGGAGTTATTTTAATTTTGTATCTATTGATATTTGCTTTATGACAAAGTATGTGGAAAATTTTGGAAAAAAGTTCCATGGGGTCCTGAAATATGTATATCCTTTGTGTTGGGTGGAAGGTGTTTTATATATATATATTCCAAATGGGTCACAACATCTGTTAGACCTCTCCCTTATTTCTCTGTTGAGTTTCTGTCTGGTTGACCTATCCATAGGTGAAAGTGGAACTCTGACATCTCCCATTATCAGTGTGTTGTTTTGATATGAGGTTTAAGGTTTAGCAGTGTTTATTTTATATATGTAGGTGTCCTTATTTATGTTTGGGACATAAATATTCAGGATTGAGACCTCACTTTTGTAGATTTTTCCTAAGATGAATAAGTAATGTCCTTCCTGATCTCCTTTGATTGATTTTCATTTGAAGTCTGTTTTGTGAGATATTAGGATGTCTACACCAGCTTGTTTGTTTGGACCATTTGAATGGGAAATCTTTCCCCAACCATTTACTCTGAGCATGTGTCTGTCTTTTATGTTGAAGTGTGTTTCTTGTATGCAGCAGAAGAATGACTTATTGTATTTTTCTTTGTTCTGTAGGTTTAGTGGCTTGATTATTATGTGGCAAGATGGCTTTTTGGGGGAGTCTAGTCTATTTGGTGCTATGTAACCTTGTTGTATCTTTATAGGCATATCCTTTTTTAGGTTGTGGAAAGTTTACTTTCAAGATTTTTGTCAAATATATTTTCTGTGCCTTCGAGCTGGTATTCTTCTTCTTGTTTCCAATTATTTTTAGATTTGGTCTTTTCATGATGTCCCAAATTTCCTGGACATTTTGTGTTATGACTATTTTTGGTTTTAGTGTTTTCTTTAACAGACATATCTATTCCCACGTTTGAATCTTTCACAAAAGAGATTCTCTCTTCAATCTCTTGGCTTCTGTTGAATATGCTTGCATTAGTATTTCTGGTTCATATCTTTAGGTTTTCAATTTCCAGCTTTGCCTCAGTTTGTGGCTTTTTTACTGCTTATTTCACAATTTTTGATTCCTGGTATGTTCCTTTCTCTTGTTTGTTTCTTTTCCTTTCCTTGGTTTTCTTAATTTTCTTTCAGGAATTTGTTCATTCCTTCCAATTTTTTGTTTGTGTTTTCTTCTATTTTTTAAAGGAGTTTTTTATATCCCCTTAAAGTTTCTAATATTTTCATAAAGCTGTTTTTAACTTAGTTTCTGTCTGCTTTCTCATCTTGTTATGTTAAAGTCTTGATGTTGTAAATTACCAACTTTTTCTGGTGATGCCTTGTAGGGGTGTATTTCCCCCAGTTTCTTTGTCTTAGCACAGAGGTAGATATGGTTGGGTGCTGGCTGAATGTCCCTGGGCTGGTGTTTGCAGATAACAGTCTTTGCTTGGCCTATGGATCAGGATCCACTAACCTCTTAATCAGCTGTGGACTGGGAGTCTTCAGGGTTTCTATTGGTACTCTTTAGGAAAGGTAAAATGACATTGTCTTTCTTTGGAAGACTTTTCCTGTCTTATTACTTTGTATCCACATCTTAGGCCCTGAGAATACAGCACCAGAGAAGCAGAGGTCATGCAATTTTTATATGTCTATTTTAAATGTACAATGAAAATAAGAAAAGAAAAGGATCCCTCTTGGCCTCATCTCATATAGTAAAATAGACCTGTCACCACCCACAATGAAGACTTGCCTCCATGTGTCCTACTCTCACTACAGTTTACATCCCCTGAAGGAAGCGGTTTATTCCACACTCGTCGGAACTGTCTCACACTGACAGTGAGGTTCATGAATGAAAACCACATAGAAAACTAGAAAAAATGGTAAAAGGTCAGTTTCTAGTTTGTCCTTGTTTCTAAGATACTCATGGAGACTTCTTCACAGTCTATAATAGGTTGTGAAATGAACAAAAACAAGGATGATTACCCAGGTAAAATGGGTCACTATGAGGTCTTGATCTCTGAGAACTGCAAATCAAGGAGGGAATATTTTAGATTAGAAAGTACATATTCAACTTAGCATTAATAATCATTGCACAAAGGTAGAAGGATTGATAGATCTCATGTAGTATGTGAAATGACGTACATGAGCTTGGTTTTCTATCTGGATCTTCATAAAAGTTTTGAAAATTTACATTTAACATGTAAATGACCTGTGGCTCTATGGTTAGCTGGATAGTTTTGGAAGAGTATGATTTAAGAAATTTCACAATTTGGGTTGATTGTTGGCTAAAGACAATAAAACCGCAGGCTTAGTTCAATATTTTGTACCAGTCATTGGTATAGAGTAGGCTACACTCTCATGCTGTGTGAAACTCAATTGCTCTAAATATGAATCATCTGCTTTTTCATAACATAGACTTTGTGATACAATTTCCAGTGTTGAACCATGAATTCTGATTTTGTGAGTTCTCCTGAACTAATAATGTACGTCCCACTGTGGATCATCTAACAAGATGCACTGGTGTCACCTGTAAAGCTGTTAACACAGATTGATGAGGCGAATTTTCAAAAAATGCTATCTTCCAAAGGGCATTAATTTGCACAAGAAGGCTGATGTAATGGAAGTATCTGAACTATCCTCATACATATTTATCTCCCAAATTTTATGGCAGGTAAAGTGGATAAAAGATGCAGAGCCCCAGGGGTAAAGTTTCAAAATATTCTCAGTGGGTGAGGGCACAACTGCACAAAACAGAAAAGGAATTGTGAATGCAGATATAGCCTCTTATTTGACCACAGAAATAAAACCATGTTGGGATACCTGCATTTTCATTTGATGTGCTGATCATCATGGTATGCCACACTCCAAATTTCCCAGGCTTAGAGCAGAAATATATGACCACTCTGATTTTTCTCTTCTTGGCCATGTACATTCCACTTCATGTGGCAAGTGTCCTTTATCAGGGTTATTATTTTTCTAGTTATAAAGGTCTGAGAAGATGAAGCAAAGGGCCAGTACTGAATAGCAGGCATTTGTCTTTCTTGTCTATAGCTGGCCCAAAGGGCCTCTGGGGCAACGCAATTGCTGCTACTTCTTCAGTGGACTGATCCCTTCGGCTGCAGGTACCCTGTGCAGGACTCTCCACTGGCCTGTCAAGGCCACATCTCTCAGGAGGACTTCCTGGTGGATAAGGAAGGGTCAGACTAGAATCAAGCAGAATGAGGTCAGACTGAGATTCAGGCAAGATGGGGGGGGTACTAGAAATTATATTTTAAAAGTTTCTGAATATCTTCAACAAGCACACTTTCCTCCCCCCAAAAAAGAAAAGAAAAACCTTAGGAATTAATCAGGACTCAACAGTTGCTTTCTTTGAGAAGCAAATTATTCAGTAGGTGCTTCTGCACCAATACATTCCATTATATCTGTCTGAACAGAAAGTGAACTGCTGTGGCATCTCACTAAACAGTTTTTGCCAGTTGTCTTGCCCAAAGAAGAGTTAGACTTTTCCCACAAGCTATGGACAAGAGTATAGGTACTTTTGATTTCATGCACATTTTTATTCTTTATAAGACTTTAATTAAAATCTATAACACTAGGCATCAGTACCCTTGGGTCAGTGTCTAGTTTTCAAATTCATGGTAGATCTTTTAGCACCTGCCATTAGCAGTGCCATTGACAGGGCACTGAACATTTACCATCTGTAATTAAAAACTCTAGGTAGCACTCTGCAATGGAGGCACAGTACCTAATCCAGTCCACAAAGTGAGTGTTCTGCTGGGAAACAGTATTGTGAGCAAACAGAAGAAAGCTGAGTGCTCAAGCTGAAGGTAGACAGTGGGGGGATTTGTGGGGTACAGGGTCAGAACGGGAGTAGAGGCTGAGGGTTCTGATGGCTTTAGAGGCAGCATTGGACAGGGAATGGGTTGAGGAGGAGCCATGGGATGGGGAACCGAAGACAGGCTGAGAGAAGGGCTTCAGGAGGATGGAGAAAAGGCTGGACCCAGCTGGGAGGGCCCTCTGCTCATCAGCAGGGCCAAGTGCTGAGTGCCCATCACTCCCCGGCCCCTGGGAAGGTCTGAGACTAGGGCTTCCCTCTGCTCTAACCAGGCCCTCCCCGAGCGGGGAGGTGAGTTCCCAGAAAGCAGGGCTCCATGTGTGGGCAGACTAGGCAGGAGAGGCCCTGAGTGGGCAGATTCCTCCCTTGCCAGAGTTTGGAACAGTCTCACAGCCAGCAGAGCGAGTTCAATGATTGTGGTGAGGCACTTTGCAGGCCTCTGCCAAGGCTTCCCAAACCCAGATGTAAGGCTGCTGATCAGGGTGGCCATGTGGTCCCGGGCTGAGAACAATGGCTTTAACTGCCTAGATGGTGTCCTTGTGGAAGGTCCCTGTAGCTGGCCATCCAGCGCCAAAGGTCGGCTATTCAGAAGTGCAGAAAGTCTGCTATTTACCTTTCTTAACAATGAGAGATAAGTTATTAGCTTGGTTTGAGACTTCAGACCAGTGGGAAAGGGTAAGTGAGAGTCGAGTTGACGGTTTCTGATCCATTTCAACAACAAGGAGACAGAGTCCAATAAAACAGACAGAGACACTGAGACAAAGTCGGCAACAGACAGACAAACAAATGCCGGCAGTGATGTGAATGACAAAATGAAAGTAAAAATATTTCTAAAGGTCCGGACTGGCTAGAACATTCAGAAACTGGCACAGATATATTACAGAGTCTGTCCGACACAGCAGATGGGCTTCCAGTCCTGACTACAAAGTCTGTTTAAGACATCAGATGGGCTTTCAAGCATCCTGATTACCCTGACAATGCCCCAACATCTCAAAGTCTTAGCCTGTGACTCCCTGACATGTCTGCCAGCTGCAGCTGGAGTGGGCTCACGCCCAACTCTCAGAAAGGCTACTTACAGATTGCCAGTTCTACTTACCAACAGAGTGGTCCATGGGGGTCTTTATAATCTTGGTGGGACCTCCAAAATGTTAATGGCCAAAACAGAGAAGACCCAAGACCCAGATTTCTTGCAAGATTGAAAAAAAACAATTATTCCATTCGTGAATAGGCTCAAGGCAAGAAGATAGCCAAGAGCCCCAAATGTTCTCAGGGTAGAATTTTTATACAGCACTTTAGGTAGGGAAGGGAGCTACAGCACTCTGGTAAGGGGAGGGGGAGTTTTCATGGTTACTCAGAGTGATCTTGCCTGAGTCACTACTTGCAGATCAGACTGACCAGGCAATGTGTCTGAAGAGTGCAAGAAACAAGCTTTGTTTAGACTGGACATCCTACATGCAGCTGAGAAATCCTGTAAACAAAGGTCTGAGTCCTTGAGCAGACAGTCACTGAAACTCTGCCAACCACAGTCAGCTTCAGGGGCCTCAGGGAGGGGCAAGGGGGGTTTCAGCTTGGTGGGCAAACAGCTATCCTGACACTAGAGAGTTAAGTGAAACAGGATTTTTCTATTACTTCAAACAGGATTTTTCTATCATTTTATTCTTTCAGTATTATCTCAGAGATGTGGCTGGACAAAGGACAGTGTCAGAGTAAGGCCTCTCTCATGACTTCCTTTCTTCTAGTCGTATAGCCTTTCCACCAAAGCAAGCAAAAAGTTCTCTGATATCTGTGCTTTTTGGGTCCCTCCAATATTTTGGTTCATTAGTAGGTTGTAAAGGGCTGCTTAACATCTTAGTACAGAACTGGGTGCAATGCAGAGGGATGATTTTTCCCCAAAGTGTCTTGGTGACCTAGACATCAAGATTGCCCTGTAAACCTCCAGCTTCTTATAGAAGGTCCCTTAGTCTCTGTGTTTTAGGTCCAGCTCATCTTGTTTTTCTTATTCTTGGGTGTAACAAACTTAGAAGTTTGTGATAGGTGCTTGATATAGACCAAGGTCAAGGCTTTTCCTTCACCATTTTCAGATTTGTGAACTAAATTGGGCACGAGCTTCTTCTGACCTTCTCTTTCTGTTCTGTCTCCAGATCTGGTTCAAAAATAGAAGAGCTAAGGAGATTTGCAAGAAGGATCAAGAATTTCATTTGAAGCTGGAGTCTGGATCTCATGTTGGGGCTTCCCTCCCTGAAGGTTGCTTCTCCCTTGTCACTTCTGTCAGTGCAGACTCCCAGAGCCAAAGCCCTGAGTGTTCTCCAAAACAGATACCTAACTCATCCAGTCTTGATCAATCAATCAATCACAGGATAGGTCTAGGCTACCTGAACTTTTTGATCCTCTTTCCAGATTGGCCAGGTCAGAGGATATGCATAAGAGACCACTGGGTGTCAGCCTTCTACTGTGCTCAGACCTTTGAATATTACCCCACATTCAGAATATACTTTCACTACATATCAGAGAACACCAGTTGTTAGCTCCCCTCCTCAACTCAAGCCATTCAGCAATTCTTTAGACCAAAAAGACATCTTTCCCAAAACTGAACAGAATTATGAAGATGTCAAAAATAAAGGTTAGATATCTAGAGAGCAGAAAATGTTGCAGAAGAAGGCTAGAGTACTTTCCTTGAAGGGAGGCCATTACTCAATTGGTAAATCTTCTAGCTCAAATGCCTCTGTTGTTTCCACCACCTGTGACAGTGAAGATTCCTTGTCCTTAAGACAATCTGGCTTCAGTTCTCCTCTTCCGGTTAGCCCCTCCACTCATTCTCCAGACTCAGAATTCAATTACACAATGTCACAGAGCCCATCCTGTGTCAGCTCTCCTTCTCCACTCAGCCCAAGTATATTCTCAGAACCAGAGTCTGTTTTCTCCATTGGTCAGATCAATGAATTTATCTTGTCTGAAGCTCAGAATTGGTCACATGATGGTCAAGGCCAAGCAGAGGGAGGCAGAATCTCATGTCAGTCTGACCAATGTGTGTCATCTGCATACCCAGGATCTGTTCAAGATCTGGACCCAGTTCATGCTCCACTTCCCAAACCAGATTCAGCAGAGGCTCCTGAAGCAGATACCAAAGATGCTGGAAGACTAAAAGAGACTCCACCAGTCAGTACCATTTCAGCCACAGAGAAAGATCAAGGCTCCACTGCCATATAGGATTAGCTCTTTCTTGATCAACTTTGTGAATTGGATGCTGTTCTAGATCAGTTTTCCCAACAATACTTTATGGAGCACTTCTCACTCCTTGACTCCTTTTAAGAAGACACAAGCCTAAGTTTCCTGATATCTGCCTTGAAATAACAAGAGTTTAAAATCACAGGCTGTTGCAACAACAGTTTTATATTGTTTGCTGAGAAAATCCTAACTTCACTTAACCCAGGCTATTATTGAGGGTTCAGTGTACTTTTGTCTCTACAATTCTGTCATTACGATACTTGGCTGAGAATTTTAACATGAGAGTAGATATTGTTTATTGACATTGTGTTTTATGGAGTTTGTTTCATTTTTATTTAAATGAGTATTCAGTATAAACAATTAATATTGTATAGGTCTTGAAAGGGAGTAGTTATTTTTATATTTCCAACTGGTCTAATAATTCTTGCTATGCACTTTTTGTCTTAAGTAGTGAGATTATAGGTATCAGCTAATGCACCTGGCATAAAAGCTTCTCTCTGAATTAGTGAGATGTAGTAATCTATTGTTTTATTTAGAACATATTTTTAATCAAATAAATAATTTAATCAAATTTTACTTGTGTCACACATTCACTGGAGAAAGATAACACTTGATAGATTAATTTTCTCCTAGAGATAGTCCCAGGAATCCACTGGGATGCCCCAGCTTAGTCTCCTTGCAATAGTGTAGAGGGTTCCTGAATTGGTCTATCCAGGTTGTCATATGGCTGAATACCTTACCTGTCTTCCTAGAGCCTTCTTCTAGTGCCTTATGAAAGCAGATGCAGAGGTCTATAATCAAGCAGGAGACTGAGCTACTGGCATCCAGTCAAAGTGTAGGAAGAAGATTTGTGAGAGCACTTGGGGTCAATATGATGGAGGAAATCTACAGAAACAACTAAACCAAGCTAGTGGGAAGTCTTGAAGTTTAGACCTGTTAGTGAAGCCTGCTTGGGTTTGGAATAGTATCTCTGCATAAAAAGATAGTTGAGTAGCTTGGTCTGTTTAAGGTGCCCATGGCAGTGGATTCAGGATCTGTTTTTTGTGCTTGATCTAGCATTTTGAAGCCCATTTAATTACCTATGGTGAGAGGGCATTCTGGGTCTTTATCCAGGAGGAGGAGATTGGTTGCTGTGGACAAACAAGAGCCACACCATATTGCTTCCAGAAACTAAGTTTCTATTTCCTTTCCCTGAGATGAATTTTCTATGTCCCCTCTAAGAAACTAAGTTTCTATTCTCCCTCTCATCCTGGGCTTTTTCACAGAAATCATACAAAGCCCCTGGAAACAGCCCAAGTTCTAGTACCTGTGCAACTCACCATCACTGACTACAAGTTGTAAGCAGGCTGCAAAATCTAACAAAATAGACTTCAAACTAAAATAGTTCAAAAGAGACCAGGACAGACATTTCTATTCATCTCAGAAATTACCCTCTAATATGAAGTCTCATTCCTGAATACTTATGTCCCCAACACAAGGGCATAATGTGTTTGTGTATGTGTGTGTGTGTCTCTGCGTATAAAATGTATCTACTACTGAACTGTATTGTAATCACCACTGCCATAAATTTGAAAAAAACTTTTAAGATGTGTCATTACATTATCCAGACTATATTTAAGTTAGGCAGGATTAGGCTCAGCCTCAGGAGCTGTGTGGGAAAGGACTCTAGGGAACAACCAGTTTTTAAGCTATATGACATCTGTTCTTCACATAAGTGCCATATGAATGCAGCTAGATTTTTGTATGCCATATGATGCATTCCATGGACTTCTTATCTATCTGTCTGTCTGTATATCTATCATATACATGTGTATATTTGTTTATGCATACATGCTCCTGAATTCACACATGTCCAAGGAGACATGGGGTATCTTTCTATTTTACATTTCTTTCTTAAAATTTTAAGATTTACTTATTTAATGTGTTTCACCTACATGAAAGTATGTTCACTGTGTGTGCCTGATGCCCCTAGAAGCAGACCACTCACAGAAAATATGTAAATTACATTTTATTTACTTTTTTGTGTGCGGGTACATATGGATGATCAAAACAGAACTTGAGATTAGGGAGTTGGTTCTTTCCTTCATCATGAGGGAATGGTTAGGCTCAATGGCGAACATCTTTGTCCACTGAGCTATCTTGTCAGCCTGCAAAGACTCATGTCTGAAAAGTTCAAAGATAGTCTAGATCAGAGGGGCCATGAGTGATCTGGACAAGGTGACTGAAACAAGCTTTACATCCTAGGTTACAACTGAGGCCATTCTGTTCTGGATGCACCCTATCTTGTCTGATTTATGCAAGTTAAGTGTTATGAGTCTGAGACTCTGAAACAATGCAAGCAGACATAAGAAGTCATGCAAAGCACAATTTTATTACTGGGCAGCATGACAGACTGACCATTCAGGGACAACAGTACAGACTAGGAAGCTGACTGCATCTGTGGATGCCAGTTGAAGCAAGTATTTAATCACAAAATCCTCAGACATTTGTACCAAATTACAGTTACATTTTTTTTTCACCACTCAGGACAAGGGGCTTTCCTTATATTTTCCATAATTGTTGACCCTTACAGAATGGGAACTTTTCAGTCCAACAAACCACATTCACATGTTCTTTCTGTTGTTAGGAATAACTATGTTTGGTAGAACTAAAGGTGCAGAACAGACAAGATCTCATACTAAAGACCTAATGTATGTTAAAGAGCTCACAGTCTTTACAAATTCAAAGACATTAAAAGTTCAATCCCAGAGCTGGTTGTGGTGTCACGTGCATCTAAACCAAGCACTTGGGAGGCAGAGGCTGGTGGGTCTCTCAGTTATAGGCCAGCCTCATCTACAGAGTTCCAATATAGGTAAAGTTGTTCCTCAGAGAAACTCTGTCTCAAAGAAAGAAATAAAAAATTAAACAACAAAACCTTCAGTTCCCTTAAAACCCATTCTGAAAAATCCAAAATCTCTCTTAAAAAATGTCTTTAATTTATTCTTTGTGAATTTTATATCATGCACCCCAATTTCCCTCATCTCCCTGTTTCTCCATATTCATCCACCACTCTCCCCAGCCCCCCAAAAATTAAAATGATAACAAATAAAAATTAAAAGGAGCTTGTCTTGGTGACTTACACCTATAATCCCAGGAGGCAGATCTCAGTGAGTTCAAGGCTAGCCTGATCTACAAAGCAAGTTCCAGGACAACCAGAGTCAAACCCTACAAAAAGAATATGACAGTAACAATTTATTGTTGAAACTATGGTGTGTCATGGTGTGTCATATAGCCTACACTTTTGCCCAAACAGCATTACCTGCAGATGTTCATTGCAATGAGTCATTGGTCTAATTCAAGGCTTCTGGCTTCTGCTATACTATCAATACTGGTTCCTTGTGGAGACTCCTCTTGAACATTCTGTTTTTGCCCTGTGTTATGGAGATCTTGCAGGTTGGCCTCTTCACATGCTCTAGAAGCTCTTAGATGAGGACGATGTCAGGATGGGCCTACTCAAAGTCCTGGATCTTAGTCTAGGTTGTAGCTAATGAGTTTATTCCTCTCCTATTGCTGCTCTACCAGGGCTAATTCTCCACTTTTGTCCAGATGAGGGGTGGAACCATCTCTCTTGTGTATAATAGCTGGCAAGGGGTAGAACTAGGTTCTCCAGCACTGACCTGGAAAGGGACAGGACCAGGTCACCCAAGAGCCAAAGCCCTAAAGGGGCAGGGCCAGCTCTCCTGCTCTCTTGTCTGAGGGAATGTCTCTCTAGTACCCACACCACCTTGGCTAACTTTACTGTGTTGCTCAGGCGAGGTGTAGGGCTCTCCCAAGTAGTGCAGCTAGAAATGGGCAGTGCCAGGTCTCCCAAGCTGCCTAGGCAGCACACATCAACCAGCTCTCCTGAGCCTATACCCTTGGGCAGACTCACTCATACCCCTGCCAACAGGGTGAGCTCTTCTGTGCTGCTCCTGTAGGTAAGGGGCCATGTCTCCCAAGTACAGAATCCAGTGAGGGACAGGGCCTGCTCTCTTGAGTGTTGCAACAGTGAAGAGTGGGGCCAATTATGTGCAGTCCTTAGGTATCAACATAGCCTCAGGCAGTAGTCCAGACCAGGGATGTCCCTTTGGCCTTTGGTGGTAACATGGAACCATAGATATTTACCCAGATTGCTGCTTCTTCAGGGCCATGAACCCAGACATGGCTCTCAGTGGTGGTAGAATGGGCCAGGGCATCCCCATGGCCTCAGGTGCCAGAATAAGCTGTTCACAAATAAGGAAACTCAGGGCCAAATCTCTGGGAAAGGCAGAGTTATCAGAGAAGAAACACCACAGTCTGATCTCACCCAGCTGTCTTTCAGCTTCCTCAGCCTGGCTCATCCTGGCTTCTTCTGCCTGTTCTGCCTTTCTATGTCTGCCTTAAATACTTTCTTTAATCAGTTAAGATGTGACACCACCACTGCCTGCCTGGGAGCCTGGAACTCCTTCTGTAAACTAAGATGACCTCAAACCCAGATTGGATTAAGGGCAGAGGTCACCACTCAAGGGATATTCACTGTCCTGGGATTAAAGGTGTGAGTTACCACTGTCTGATCCTGCTAGACTGACTGTGGGTAGATACCTCTGATATCTCTGACTGTTTTTATTATATTTGAGAATATCCACACATTTCCTAGCACCTAATCTCTTTCCAACTCCACACTGGCTTCCTCTATTGTGATATCCATCTCTTTCTGTATCCCTCTTTGCTTCTCTCACTGAACCATCTCCTTCTTTCAAGATTTGTTCTCAACTCTTCTTGGTTTCAACCTGTTATGACACCAGTTTGTTAAGGTGATCTTCCCGATTTTCTCTTCTGAGGGGGCTCTCTGGATGTTTCTCTTAAGTTCCTTCTAATCCCAAGATGTGCAGGGGTTGTGGTTTTCACCTTGGGTATTCTTTGCTTTTAGTCTAAATTCTACTTATGAGTGAGTACATCCTATGCCTATCTTTCTGGGCCTGTGTTACCTCAATCAGGAGGATATTTTCTAAATTCATCCATTTGCCTGAAAATTTTAGGATGTAATTTTTTTTCTGGTGAGTAGTACTCCATTGTGTAGATGTACTACAGCTTCTTAATCCACTCTTCAGTTGATGGGCATCTAGGGTGTTTCCAGGTTCTTGCTTTTATGAATAATGTTGCTATGAACATAGTTGAACTAATGCCTTTGGGGTATGAATGTGGATCCATTGGGTTTATGGCCAATAGTAGTATTGCTGGATCCTTGTGGAAATTGGTTCCCAGATTTCTGAGGAATAACCATACTGCATTCCAGAGTGGATGTACAAGTTTACTTTCCCACCAACAATGGAGGAGTGTTCCCCTTGTTCTACATGCTCTCCAACATAGGCTGTGTTTTTGATCTTATCCATTCTGAGAGGTGTAAGGTGGTATCTCAAAGTTCTTTTGATTTCCATTTTTTTCTGCTCGCTAAAGATGCTGAGAAGTTTTTTAAGTGCCTTTCAGCCATTTGTAATTCTGTTGAGAATTCAGTTTTTAGCTCTGAACCCCATTTTTTAATTGGATTATTTGGGTCTTTAGGCTCTACTTTCTTGAGTTTTCTATATATTTTAGAGATCAGTCCTCTGTCAGACGTAGGCTTGGTGAAGATCCTTCCCCATCATGTAGGCTGTCATTTTGTCTAATTGATGGTGTCCTTTGCCTTACAGAAGCTTCTCAGATTCAGGAGGTCTCATTATTATTATTCATTGTTCTTAGTGTCTGTGCTACGAGTGTTATATTTAGGAAGTGGTCACCTGTGCCAATGCATTGAATGGTATTTCCCACTTTCTTTTCTATCAAGTTCAGTATAGCTGTGTTTATGTTGAGGCCTTTGATCCATTTGGATTTGAGTTTTGTGCAGGGTGATAGATATTGATATATTTGCATTCTTCTATTTACTACCATTCAATTATGCCAACACCTTTTCTTGAAGATACTATCTGAGTCCATTGAATATTTTAAGCCTCTGTCAAAAGTCATCGTGTTTATAGGTGTGTGGATTAATTTTGGGGTCTTTAATTTGATTCCATTGATCCACAAATCTATTTTTATGCCAGTACCAGGCTGTTTGTATTACTATAGTTCTACAATATAGCTTGAAGTCAGGGATGGTGATTCTCCTGGAGTTCTATTATTGAAAAGGATTATTTTTTGGCATTCCTGAGTTTCCTGTTATTCCATATGAGTGTTGTTCTTTTAAGGTCTGTAAAAAATTGTGTTGGGATTTCGACGGGGATTTGGCACTGAACCTGTAGATTGCTATTGGTAAGATTGCCATTTTTACTATCTTGATCCTCTCTATCCAGAAACATGGGCAATCTTTCCATTTTTGGATATACTCTTCAATTTCGTTCTTTAGTGACTTAATGTTTTTGTCAAGCATGTCTGATATTTCTTTGGTTACCCTACTATATTTAATGCTATTTTCAGCTATTATAAAGGGTCATGTTTCCCTTGTTTCTTTTTAAGCCCTTTAATCTTTAGTGTATAGGAGGACTATTGATTTTTTTGAACTAATCTTGTACCCTGCTACCTTGTGGAAGGTGTTTATCAGCTGTAGGAGTTCCCTGGTAAAACTTAGGGTATCACTTATATATATATATATATATATATATATATATATATATATATATATATATATATATATATATATATGATCATATCATCTACAAGTAGAGATAGTTTGACTTCTTTTCCAATGTGTACTCTTTAATCTTTTATTCTCGTATTGCTTTGGCTAAAACTTTGAGAACTAAATTGAGTAGATAAGGGGAGAGAAGACATCAGTGTCTTTTTCCTGATTTTAGTGGGATTACTTTGAATTTATCTTTATTTAGTTTGATGTTGGCTGTGGGCTTGCTGTATATTACCTTTATTATATTTTGGTATTTTCCCTGTATTCCTGATAGCTCCAGATCTTTTATCATGAAGGAGTATTGCCTTTTTTCAAAATATAATTCATCATCTATTGAGATGATTGAGTTTTTTAAATTTCAATTTGTTTATATGATAAATGACATTAACAGTTTTTGTATGTTGAACTATACCTGCATTTCTGGGGTGAAGCCTACTTGATTGTGGAGGATAATGTTTTTGATATGTAGATGGATTCATTTTGCTACAATTTTATTGAGTATTTTTTATCAATGTTCGTGAGGGAGATTGGTCTGTAATTCTCTATCTTTGCTTCATCTTTGGGTGTCTTGGGTATCAGGGTGATTGTAGCCTCATAAAAAGAGTTGGGCAATGTTCCTTCTGTTTCTACTTTATGGAAAAGCTTGAGGAGTATTTGTATTAGTTCTTCATTGAGTGTCTGGTAGAATTCTGCACTGAATCCATCTGGTCCTGGGCTTTTTGTTTAACTTGGGAGATTTTTAATAACAGCTCTCCAATTTCCTTTGGTGTTATAGGCCTGTCTAAGTCTTTAGTCTTATCTTGATCTAATATTGGTAATTAGTACCTTTTCAGAAAGCTGTCTTTTTCTTTTTCTTTTATGTTTTCCATTTTAGTGGAGTATAAGTTTTCAAAGTCTGACTTGATAATAATCTAAAATTCCTGGGTGTCTGTTGTTATGTCCTCCTTTTTATTTCTGATTCTGTTAATTTGGACACTCTCTCTGATTTTTGGTTAGTTCAGATAAAGGATTATCTATTCTGTTGATTTTCTCAAAGCACCACCTCTTTGATTCATTGATTCTTTGTATTGTTCTCTTTGTTTCTATTGTACTGATTTCAGCTCTAAGTTTGATTATTTCCTGCTGTCTACTCCTAGGTGAGTTTGCTTCTTATTTTTCTAAAGCCTTCAGCTGTGCTCTTAGGTCTCTTGCGTGAGATTTCTCTCTCTCTCTTTTTTAAATATAAGAATCTATTGCCATGAATTTTCCTCTTCAAACTGCTTTCATTTTGTCCCATAAGTTTGGGTATGTTGTGGAATAATTTTCATTAGATTCGTGTATCTTTATATGCATTACCTATTTTAGGTTGGGGAAGTTTACTTCCATTATTTTGTCGAATATATTTTCTGTGCCTTTGAGCTGGTATTCTTCTCCTTCTTTGATTCCATTCATTTTAGGTTTGTTATTTTCACTGTGTCCCAAATTTCCTGGATGTTTTGTATTATGACTTTTTGGGGTTTTAGTGTTTACTTTAACTGATGTATCTATTTCCACTATTGAATTTTCCACTCTAGATATTTTCTCTTCCATCTCTTGCATTATGTTGGTTATGCTTGTATCTGTAGTTCTGGTTTGTTTCTTTAGATTTTGTATTTCCAGCTTTACCTCAGTTTGTGCCTTCTTGATTGCTCTTTTTTCAATTTATATTGCCAAAATGTTTCTTTCTCCTGTTTGTTTTCTTTTTCTTGGTTTTCTTTATTAAATAGCAGGGATTTGTTCATCTCTTCCAATTTTTTTATTTGTATTTTCTTTTATGTCTTTAAGGGAGTATTTTTTATATTCTTTTAAAACTATAATCTTTATAACATTATTTTTGAGGTTGTTTTTCTGTTCCCTCTTCCTTGTTATGCTCAGGTCTTGATGTTGTAGAACCATCAGGATTGTCTTGTGGTTTCTTGTTGTTATTTATATTGTTATATGTATTCTTGCACTAGCATCTGCCCATTGCTTCCTTGATTCACCTTTAGTTAGCTCTTAGTCAGCTCTTATTCTGCTGTGAAGGGTGAACTGAGTGTTTTCAGTAATTGGAGGGGCTGCTCTTAGTTGGCTGTAAGCCAAGTAGCCGTGTTTGTACAGTTGTTTCAGGGGGTCCGTTCTTAGATGTTTCTTCGTTGGTTCTTAGTCAGCTGTGGGCTCTGAGTCTCCAGTTTTTGGTGTGTGAAGTTGCAGGTTGTTGTTTAGGTGGGATTTGTCCTGTGGGATGTTCCTCCAGCAGTGTTTTGTCTGGATTGGGATTGGGGAGCTCTTCAAACTTTTTTTGATTTAGTGCAGTGGTGGGTGGAAATGGGGTGTTGGGGTTTGTGCCCTGGGCTGGGTTTGGGTACCACAGTTTGTGCTTGACCCAATTGTCGGGGTGCCACACACCTCTTAGTTGTGGACCAGGAGTCTTTGGAGTCTCCAGTTGTTGAATGGTGATGACACAGGTTACAGTCTGGTGGGGTTTCACCCTCCGGCTGTATTTTCCTGGATATTGGGCTTGGGGGCTTCTCCCAGCTCACTTTGGTTTACTACGGAGCTGGGTATGATTGGGGTGCTAGCAGCTGTGTCCCCATGCTGGGTTTCAGAGACCACAGTCTCTTCTTAGCCCGAGGGTCAGCATGCTACTCATCTCTTAGATAGTTGTGGAATGAGAGGCTTCAGAGTCTCTTTTTGTACTTTTTTGAAAGGTAAAATGATATTGTCTTTTGTGGAAGACTTTTCCTGTCTTATTACTCTGTATCCTCATCTTAGTCCCTGAGAATACATCATCAGAGAAGCAGAGGTCATGCACTTTTTATATGTCTAATTTAAATGTACAATAAAAATAAGAGAAGAGGATCCCTCTTGGCCTCATCTCATATAGCAAATTAGACCTGTCACTACCCACACTGAAGACTTGCCTCCATGTGTCCTACTTTCTCTACAGACCGCATCCCCTAAAAGAAGCTCTTCATCCCACACTTGTCAAACTGTCTCACACTGACAGTGAGGTTCACGAGTGAAAACTAAATGGATAACTAGAAAAATGGTAAAGGAAGTTCAGTTCTCAGTTTTTTATTGCTTCTAAGATACTCACAGATACTTCTTCTATACAGCCTGTATGAGATTATGAAATGAGCTAACAGAGTGGGGATAACACAGAAAAAAATGGGCCAAAATGAGATCTTGATCTCTGAGAACTGCAAATCAAGGAAGGAAGGAAGGTGGATAGATTTGGAAGAAGATTTAAGAAATTTCATAATTTGTATTGACTGTTGGTCAATACAATAAATATAGTAAAAACATAGACTTAGTTAAATATTCTGCACCAGTCATTGGTGTAGAGTAGGCTACACTCTGCATGCTGTGTGGAACTCAATTGCTCTAAATATGAAGCTGCTTTTTCATAACCAAGATTTTGTGTTACAATTTCCAGTGTTGAACCATGAATTCTGACTTTGTGAGTTCTCCTGAACTAATAATGTCTGTCCCGCTGTGGATCATCTAACAAGATGCACTGGAATCAGCTCTATACCTGTTAACACAAACAGATTGATGAGGCAAATTTTCCAAAAAACGCTTTCTTCCCAGGGGCATTAATTTGCACAAAGAAGGCTGATGTAATGAAACAATCTGGACTATCCTCATAAATATTTATCACCCAAATTTTATGGCAGGAAAGTGGATAAAATATGCAGAGCCCCAGGGGAAAAGTTTCAAAATATTCTCAGTGGGTGAGAGCACAAATGCCCAAAGCAGAGAAGGAATCGTAATTGCAGATGAAGCCTCTTATTTGACCACAGAAATAAAACCAGGTGGGGATACCTGCATGCCCATTTGATGTGCTGTTCAGCATGGCATGCCACACTCCCAATTTCCCAGACTTGGAGCAGAAATATATGTTCACTCTGATTTTGCTCTTCTTCGCCATGTACATTCAACTTCATGTGTCAAGTTTCATTTATCCCAGGTGCTATTGGAAAATGAAGGAGAATGAAGAGATGAATAAAACAGAAGATCAATGTGCCTTTATGCTATGGCCAGTGCCATGGCAAGTGGAGACAGAGGATTTTAGAGAGCGTTTATCTTCTTTGTAAGTGCCTTTGTATTTTCTATGTAAATGTCATCATGAGTATTTCTTTAGCAGCCAGGTTGATGAGCATCAGAACAGTTCTTTGACTCTTCTGCCTTGTTCTGCCAACCTGCACACCAATAAACAACAGAAAATATTTTAGGTACTCTTTGCTTTTTTTATTTTTAAATTTCCCACAGTGTATTTTTCCTAGGTACCCTCCAACTTCCAATGCCAGAAGCTGAGAAAAGAAAGAACACAGCATGAATTAGTCACATGTAATTTGTCTCTTCACAGTTTTTACGGCACAATGGAGGTGATGTTTGTCAAAAATCCTCATTTTATTTTAATGAATATTATCCTAAATGGATGCAAATAAATGACTGTATAGTAGAGTCAGGTGATGGATATTTCACCTATTTTACATCCTAATGCATTGTTGGGGCAACTAATACTTGCTACAAATATCATAGATATTCACTTACTCTCAGATTTTCTGCATGTGGTTACGATATGTCTTCTAGGGATGCATCAAGACTGTAGGTAGGAAATCTGTCCCCTGTAAAATTCGCATGTGTTCATGTTTCTTCATACATACCAATATACATGCCACTGGTATTTAATTTCAATGTTCATTTCTTCTCTCTTTCTCTTTATTTTTTTTATTTGTTTGTATTTTATGAATGAGTGCTCTAAATACTAGAAGAAGTTATCAGGCCATATTATGGAAAGTTATGAGCCACCAAGTCTTTACTGGGAATTCTAAAAGAGCAGCTAGTGGTCTTAGCTGGTGGGTCATCTCTGCAGCCCCTCTTCTCTCTGTCTTTAGAGTAAAGAAAGATTGTGTGTGTGGTAAATGATATGTTTGCAGTCTTCAAAAAGTGAGACTATACCTAAGAGTTGTGGCTCATTACTCACTGCTCACTTGCCTCAGAGAATTTGTGGCATGTTATGGCAACAATTGAATATATGGAGAGAGGGGTTACTGACTAGCTCATTGTCGTCATTTAAGAAGCACATAACTTCTTTATTTATACCTAAGCAGTTTAATCTCTGACATTTATATCATATTCCCTTTTATGATTTACTTTCAGTAATTTTATTAATTATATCACAATATTTTACCAACCTTAGCCTATATACATTTGTTTTCAAAGATAGCACTTTAGTCCACTAGGGGGCTCTAACAGCTCAAATAATGATTCCTGTTACTGCTTAGTATCCTAGAGGTAGTGTTTGATTTTCACAAATTTTGATCTCAGAATCCTATTGTGTTTTACTTTATTTTCTTTTTTAAAAGAAATATTTAATTTTTGTTTAATTATTTATTCATCCTCCCTACCACTACCTTTTCTGCCTCTTCTCAAGTCCTCCACAGCCTCTCCCCACACCCTGAGCATGTTTAATTGGTCTCACAGATCCAGTTGTGGTAGGGGCCAATTCCTCACACAAGTATCAAAGCTGAGAGAGATGTTTTCCCACTAGAGATAGGATTTGAGGAGCCAGTGCATGGACCTGAGATAGACTGTGGTCCAATTGCAAGAGGCTCCAGGGACTTCCCATATTTTTCCAAGCTCATCAACATTCAGAAAGTTCAGATTCTTTCTATGAATGTCTGTCAGATGTTATTTCAGAGTCCGAGAGCTCCCAACAACAAGGGATTGTCCATTCCCTGTATCTCACCATCATGCCAATCCCTCCTCTAATGAAATCTCTCCTAGCTACTTTCAGCTGGACCTATTGTTTAATTTTTGATTTCTACATCTGCCTCTATAAGCTGCTGGATGAAGGTTTTATAATGGACTTGGATGCTCATTCATATGATAATGAGGACAGGCCAATGTAGGCTGTGTCTTCACTATTTCTTGGAGTCCTAGCTGGGCTCATCCTGTGGGTTCTTGAGTGTTACATTGTATCAGATTTCACTCTAATCCCACAATCGCTCCCTCTACTAGGATATCCACTTCTTTGCTCTCCCTCTATCTGTTATCCCCCAGAACCCTTTCATGTTCTCTTCTCACCTCCCCTTGCTTGTTCACAACTGTGATCACAATTTTCTCAGGAGAACTTCTTTATTTTCTCTTTTCAGGGGAATCTATGGATGTCTCTTCTATGTTTCCTGATTTCTATCTACTGGGAATAGTATGTATTGTAGCCTGGTTATTCTTTGTAATACATCTAAAATGCACTTATTAGTGAGTACATAAAATGTCTGTCTTTCTAGGTCCCTGACAACTCACTTGGGATGATATTCTCCAGATCTGTCCATTTGCCTGAAATTTTCAGGATGTCATCTTTTTTTTTTAACTGCTGATATTATTCCATTGTTTAATTACCAAATGTTTTATAACTGTCTTTTATTTGAGGGGCATCTAGGTTGTTTCTAGGTTCTGGCTATTAGAATTAATGCTGCTATGACCGTAACTGAGCTAATTGCCGTAATGTAAGAAAATATGTCCATTGGGTATATGCCCAATATCAGTATTCCTGGATCTTTGGATAAACTGATTTTTAGTTTTCTGAAGAACTCTCACACTAATTTCCAAAAATCCTACACTAGCACCAGCAATGGAGAAATGTTTTGTTGTTCACATTCCCTCCAGCATAGACTGCCATCATTGTTTTTTATTTTAGCCATTCTAACCTTTTAAGATGGTATCTCAGGGTTGCTTTGATTTGTATTTTCTGATGGCTAAGAGTGTCAAGCAGTGTCTTCTCACCATCTGAAATTCTTGTTATGATAATTCTCTTTTTAACTCTGTACTCCATTTTTCAATTTATTTCATGGATTTTTGTTCTAATTTCTTGAATTCTCTATATATTGTTTATAGAACAGCCATTGGTCCAATGAATAGCTGGTCAAGGTCTTTTTCCATTATGCAGTTGTCTTTTTGTCTTATTAACCATGTCCTTTGCCTTACAGAAGCTCCTCAGTTTCAGAGGTCCCATTTTTTATTTTGCATGCAGTGTCTATGCTACTGGCATTGTATTTAGAATGTGGCCTCCTGTGCCAAGGTGGTGAAGAAAATTTTCCACTTTTTTTTCTATCTTGTTCAGTATACTGCCTTTATGGTGAGATCTTTGACCCAATGGGATTTGTGTTTTGTGAACGGTGATATATAATGTGTCTATATGCCCTTTTCTACATACAGTCATCCAGTTATGCCAGCTCCATTTGTTGAAGACGCTATCTTTCTTTGATTGTATATTTTTGATTTTTTGTTAAAATCAGCTATGTATATGTAAGTATGGATGAATGTCAGGGTCTTTGATTTGCTTCCACTGATCCACAAGTCTATTTCTTTGCCAGCTTTTATTACTGCAACTCCACAGTACAGGTTGAAGTCAAGGATGGTGATGCCTTCTGAAGTTCTATTATTGAACAATTTTTTTTTTCGTAATCCTGGGTTTCTTGTTATTCCATATGAAGTTGAGTATTTTTCTTTCAATGTCTTTAAAAATGGTGTTGCAATTTTGATGGGGATTGCATTGAATCTGTAGATTGTTTTTGGTGAGACTGCCATTTTTACTATGTTGATCCTAACTCTACAAACGCATCAGAGATCTTTTTATTTTATGATAGCATCTTTAATTTCTTTCTTCAATGATTCTAAAGTTCTTCTCATACAGGTCTCTTACTTATTTGGCTTCATGTTACCCTAAGATAATTATTTCTATTTGCCACTATTGAAAAATGTGATATTTTTGAGCCTTTTTATTGTTTTTGTATAGGAGAGTCATTGAATTTTTGAGTTAATCTTGTATCTTGCTATGTTGTTGAAGTTGTTTATCAGCTGTGGGAGTTTCCTGGTAGAATTTTGGAAGTCACTTATGTATACTATCATATCATCTGCAAAGAGTGGTATTTTGACTTCTTCATTTCCAATTGTATCCCCTTGATCTACATTTGTTTTCTTATGTTTTTAATGAAGATGAGAAATATATTGAACTGTCATGAGGAAAGAAAACGTCCTTGGCTTTCCCTAATTTTAGAAGGTTTGATTTCAGTTTCTTTCCATTCAGCTTGTTGTTGGTTGAGAGCTTGCTGTACATCACCTTTATTATGTTCATATATTTTCCCTGTATTCCTGATCTCTCATGAGGGACCTTTATCATGAAAGAGTGTTGGATTTATTTCAAAGGCTTTTCAGCAACTATGAAGATGTTTATGTGGTTTTTTTTTTCTTTCATGTTGTTTATAGGATGGATGATATAGACAAGGGGTTATTCCCATGTTTTATATATCCATATTTGCCTTCAGTGTGTGATCAGTTTCAGAAAAAGATTTATTGGGTGCTGAGAAGAACTTATATTTTTTGTGTTTGGGTAGAAAGTTCTGTATATAGCTATCAAGTTTATTTGAGTCATAACATCTGTAGTATCTCTTTTTTTTCTCTGTTCAATTTCTGTGTGGTAGAACTCTTTGTTGATGACAGTGGGGATTGAAGTCTCTCACTAATTAATGTGTGTTTTTGGTTGTGTTATTTAAGCTTTAGTAATATTTCACTTATGTATATTTGTACCTTTGCCCTGAGGACTTAAATGTTTATGACTGAGACTTCATGTTAATGGATTTTTGCTGAGATGCATAAATAATGCCCTTTTGATTGCTTTGAATTTGTTGTCTATTTAGTTAGATATTATCATGGCTACACCAGCTAGTTTCTTAAGTCTGTATTATTGAAAAGTTTTTCCCAAGCCTTTAGTCTGAGGCAGGGTGTATCTTTGAAGTTGAGGTGTGTCTCTTCTTTGTAAGAATAGATTCTGTTTCTACCCATTCTGTTAGGCTTTATCTTTTTATTAGAGAATTGAATCCATGGATAGTAAGGGATATGAATGACCAGTGATTATTTGTTTGTGTTATATTTGGTGGCAATGTGTATGCTTTTCCCTTCTTTAGCTTTTTCTTCTGTGGGATTATTTTTTGCTTTTGGTTTTATGAGTATATCTCATTTTCTAAGGTTGGAATTTTACCTCTAATGCTTCCCATTGGTCTATGTTTTGGTTAGGAATTGTTTAAATCTGGTTTTATTATTAAATATCTTGTTACTCCATTTATGGTGTTAGTTTTTTTGAGAATATTGGTTTGGGCTGGTAACCACAATCTCTTAGTGTCTCTGTGGCATCTGAACAGGACTTCTGGCTTTCATTGATTTCATTGAGTGCTCTGATGCTATTCTGATGTGTCTGCCATGATAAGTCATTGGCCTTTCCTCTTTGCAGCTCCTAGTATCATTTCATTATTAATTAGTTTTATTGGCTTGATTATTATGTGACGAGTAGATTATTTTGAGTGCTCTCATCTGTTAGGTGTATTGGTATTGTAACTTTAGATGCATTTCCTACATTTATAAGGAATGTTTTCTTCTATTATTTTGTTAAATACATTTTCTGTGCCTTTATGCTGGAATACTTCACCTTCTTCAATTCTTATTATTCTTAGGTTTGGTCTTTCCACAGTATTCAATATTTCCATAAAGTTTTGCCTAATGACTTTTTGGGTTTTAGTGTTTGCTTTGTGCAACTATTTACACTCTTGAATCTTCCCCACCAGAGATTCTCTCTTCCATCTCTTGCATCTTTTTGTTTTGTTCCAGTTATTTTCATCAGCTAGTCTGTTTTCTTCATTGCTTTGTATTATGTCTTCTTTATTGCTTCTTTTCTAATGTTTAAATCTTGAAATGTTTCTTTAGCATGCTTGAGTGCTCTTTCTTGATCTTCTTTTAGGGATTTGTTGGTTTTTCCCAATTTCGTTGTTTATTTTTTAAATATTTTTAAATAGTTTTTTAATTTCCTCTTTTAAGGCCCCTTTTATCTCTATAATGATATTTTTAAAGTCATTTTCTTCTGTTCCTTTATATGGTCATGATCAGTTTTTGTTGTTGAACCTTCAGATTCTGGTGGTGTCACAACTCTTCCTTATGTTGTTATATGCTTTCTTGCACTGGTGCCTGCCTTTTGCTTTTTCAGATTAACACAGGCTGTGTCTGAATATCAGGGAGCTGATTTTGATGCAATCTGTCCTGACTGTGTCTGTTTCTCAAGAAGCCTCTTTTTGTCTAACCTGGGCTCTTGGTCCCCTTAGAAGCAGTGTACTCCTTGTTAGAGTGAGCTGTACTTGGTTTAATAAAAGCAGGTTGATGCTACATTATTGTGAGGAATTCTCGGTGTAATAAGATTATTTTAATTTTTAAAATAAATACATAAATTTTAAGTTACACATAAACATACCACTATGGTAAAATTTAAAACCGGGAAATAGATTGCATTAAACTTTGTGTGAATTTTTCAGAATAAAGGTATGTATTTGATCTTTATTGATGAGATTATATAAATTGGAATGAAGATATGGGAGTTTTTTTTTTCCAAAACAGAGTACAAATTGGTATTATTTTTTCCCAAATAATTTATTACCCATTTTTATTACATAAAACTCCATTCACTATTACAAGGGTGTTTCTGGTCCAGTCTCACCAGTTGTCCAGGCTCACAGATGTGCTTTCCCAGAGTGGCTAGCTGCTCACTGTTCTTTAAGTCATCCAAAATGACTCAGAGACTTATAGTAATTTCATGCTGTGTGGCCATTTCTAGCTAGCTTCTTCATCTTCTCAACCCATTTTCATTAATCTATCCTGCCATGTGACTCTTGGCTCACCTGTATTCCTCACATGTTGCTTCTTTGGGCTTAATTCTTGATCTGTGTCTGTAGCTGTCCTCCTTCTACCTATGTTGCTGTATCTGGCTACTGTGTTCACCAAAGGTCAAAACATTTCATTTATTTAACGATTGAGATTCATAGCATAGAAAAAGTCAATGCCACATAGATGAACTTTTTCCATGCACCTTACAGTTTAGTGTCTTGTATTTTAAAAAGCTGCAATTCCGGCATATTCGAGTCTCTCTAGGATGCCAGGGTCATAATCATGTAATAACAAAGACATTCAAAAGATGTTTTGTAAAGAAAAACTTAAGTTGTTCAGATATATCTAGTGTTGAATATGACATTTCATTGTAAATAGAGGAAAATAATGCGGAGTCAGGACATTCTCTAATTTCTGCACTTAAGGACTAGTACAAGTGTGTTCCCGTGTACTTGAGGTCAATTTAGTCTACACAAAATTAGAGTTAAAATCCATTCAATATATTTCCTATTTATGGCCTAAAACAGTATCAATCCTGCCTATATGCAGAGATTAATGTAGACATATGTCTTTATAAAATATACCTGTAGTTTTTGAGTTTATTTAAAAATAAATTATTTAAATGTTTTATGGCCACAACAGTTAAATCAGAAAGGAAAATAGTAGCTGAATATTATGAGGATGGCATATGTTAATTATTTTGCCCACTGAAGGATTTTGTACATAAAACCTAATTGTATCTCAGACTATTATTGTGCATAAGCCTTATATTTATGACTGCTTTCCCCAATTTAATGAATTTCATAAGAGAACACAATAAACTCAATGGCTCACACATCATGTGTATTTTCCAAATTGCTCAATAATTTAAAAGCAAAAGTATGATTAGGTCGACTGTGTGGTAAAAGCCTGTGGTTTTTTCTTTCTATTTAGGGTAAGCCCTCAAAACCAAAAATTGACAAAGCTCTTTGTGAAAGATACTGACTAAGCTCTCTTTGAAAAATAACTATGGCTCTCTTATTTGGGTGACATGTACTCTCATCAAGTTTACATCTTCTACAAACCTCCAGCTTCTTACCTAGTCACATCAAGAGAATACAGAAGATTTGTGTTGATATTTGAGACTATTTGGAAATGCATCTGTGAAGGATAATCCTTGTATTGATTACATATAAATATCTATTGAACACTATTTACACTATTATCTTTTACAGAATGACACCTGGAAACCTTCAGTTTACACTAGCATTAGCTTTTTCTTTGGATGAAGTCAACAGGAAACCTGGTCTCTTATCAAATACATCATTATTGTTTACTATTGTACCACTTCCTTGTAATCCTGTGCCACAATTAAACAATGAGATTAAGTCTCATGGAGAAGCCTCCAGGTTACTTAATTATAGGTGTGATGACCTATTGTACTGTGCTGTGGTGCTTTCAGGACCAAATTGGGAAAAATCTTCAATAATTGGAAAAAACCTGGATACCCAAAGTTCTGTGAAGGTGAGACATTGCATTATGGGGTTTATATAAATCCTGATTCTCTTGCTGTATTTCTCATATGTTAAAAAATTTGTGAGGGGGAAACTGCTTTATACTTATATCAAACAATGTTGTTCAAGGGTATTGTTTACAGGTTTCATGTGCTTTCTACTTCCTTTTATGAAGTGGAGATGAGGGTAGAAATAACAAATGAAGGGGTGTTTAAGAACTCTGCATAAAACTTGCTTAAACAGTTTTTAGAAGTGAATGTTAACTCAGGCTCCCTCCTGTTTCCTAGTTTGTTCAGCTTACCTTTGGACCCTTCCATTCTACACTGAATGATCATGAACAATATCCTTATTTGTATCAGATGGCCCCAAGGGATACATCTCTAGCCCTGGCCATGGTCTCTCTCATACTTCACTTCAGATGGAACTGGGTTGGGCTGACCATCTCAGACAATGATGATGGTATAGAGTTTCTCTCATATTTGAGAAGAGAAATGGAGCAACATATAGTCTGCTTTGCCTTTGTGAACATGATTCCACTTGACAGGCATTTATATATGTCCAGAGCTGAAAAGTATTATAATGAAATCATGAAATCAGACTCAAATGTTGTTATTATTTATGGTGACCCAGACAGTACTCTAGCTCTAAGCTTTCAAATGTGGACATCTCTAGGTATTGAGAAAATATGGGTCACCACCTCACAGTGGGATGTCACTACAAGTAATAGCAACTTTATTGTTGACTCACCACATAGTACTCTAGCTTTTGCACACCACCATGCTGAGATTTCTGGTTTTCAAACATTTGTCCAGTCTTTGGGTTTTATCACACCCAGAGAATATCTGACAAGTTTGGAGTGGAAGAACTTTAACTGTGAAGTCTTAGCTTCTACATGTAAGACACTGAAGAACTGCTCATCCAATGCCTCATTGGAATGGTTAATCTCACAGACATCTGACATGGCTTTTGGTGATGCAGGTTATAACATATATGATGCTATGTATTTGGTGGCACATTTCTACCAGGAGATGATTCTTCAGCCACACAAGAATGGGACCTTACTAGAATTTAATTGTTCTAAGGTAGTGTTTCTTCTATTAAATACTGTCTGGTGTTGTCCTTAATAGTCTCTTAAATGCCCATTTTATTGGAACATAAATATTTCCCCAAATATGATGTCTGAACATTTTTATGTGTGAGAAAGTAAATCTAAGGGTTGATATAAATCTCAAATGCAAAAGCACTGGAGTGAAGCATACAACTTATCAATAAAAATCAGGGACTTTGTTAAAGCACACCTGAATATATTCACCCCTGTTTAAATACTGGAAACAATTTGTCCTTTCTCATTAATCCTCTCCATGGTAGAAAGATATGCTTTTGTTTGGTACATGCACGTGTATCTATGTTTGTTGCTAAGTTGTTATCACTGTGTATGGGTGTATGTTTCTGGCCATCTGTAAGTATTTCTATGTTGATGTGTATACATGTCTTTCTTTCTATCTGCATGTTTGCTTGATTGTAGAAGTTCACACAATTTTTCTTGCATCAATGTCTTTGTGAATGAATAAGCATTTTGGTGTTTCTCTGGGTGTGTATTTGTAAGTTCATGTGCCAAAGTGTGTAATTTATGTGTGTTTTTTGGATTTAATTCCTTTTATGTGTATCTGTGTTCTTTGTATATTTTTTGTGTCTTTGTGAATATCTTTGGATTTAAACATAAATTAGTTTACGTTAATGTCTCCCAGTGTGTGTGTTTGTGATTTTGTATGTGGACCTATGTAGGTTTTTTGTTGGTTTCTTTTAATGTATGTGTGCTTGGGCACATAAATATTTTTGTATGAGACTTGAAGGTATATGCATTTTGTGGATGCATATATTTGAGTAAATCATATATGGCTCTATTATGTAAATATCTCTGTGTCAATATGAGTGTCTATGTGTACGTATGTTTGCATAATTTGTATCTTTATTTGATGTCTGCATGTGTACTGTGTTTAAGTTTGGAAGTTTCCTCTGAGAGAATCAAATCTGTAGGAACATTATGTTCATTTTATTAGTTCATTAGCTTTCCTTGAGATATCCAAACGCGGCACCTTAAGTTAAGTTTCATTTAAGATAAAATAAGAATACACTTTATAACTTCAGGGAAGGAATATGCACTCAAAAATGATGCCTGTTTTTCAGGTGCACTCCTATCTTAGGAAGATCCAATTCACGAATCGTGCTGGGGAAACAGTGAATACAAATCATAAAGAAAAGTTCCAGGCAGAATATGACATTTTCCAGATTTGGAATTTTCCAAATGGTCTTGGGCTTAAGGTGAAGTTTGGAAAGTTCAGGCCATCTTTTCCACATGAACAACAACTCCATTTATATGAGGACTTGATAGACTGGGCCACAGGAAGAAGAGAGGTGGGTGTGACATAACTGTTCTGATTTTCATTTCACAGCAGCAACACCGCATATTGTGCTTTTTTGAGTGAAGTAAAATGAAATAGATTATCATATTAGGAATGATTTTTAGCCACCTTTATTGTTGTTCTTGTCACAAATTGTTAATTCTTTCAGGAGGACTTCAGATAGGGATACATTGAAATTTTGTCACACTGGAACGTGTTTTATATCTTAATATAAAAGAAAATTTTAGTTACCATTGTTTAATATTATTCCTATCAAAGTGAGCAAAATTATGTTGGCACAAATCTGATTACTACACAATGATTTTTTTTCTTTTTTGCTGAACATTGACAGAAACAATTTCAATGGAGAAGTAAATTTAATAATCAATTATTATTTTTATTACATAGTTTCTTTTACTATTTTTTACCTAAACGTTTTAAATTGCCTATACCTTGAGCCTTAAATTAACGTAAAATTTCATAACTCACTTAGATAATGTATAAATTATAAGTGTATTTCTCTATTTCCTTGTGGTTTTTTGTACATGTGGGTGTTTGTCTGCATGTGTATGTGTAAAGCACTGGAATGTGTGGAGCATATGAATGCCATAATAATGACTTGATTCCTCAGAACTGTAGACAGCTTACTGACACACAGTGAGCATCAGAAATAAAAGATGAGGCATGTTCATAAACCACAACTGTTATCAACACTGTGCATTTTATCAGCTCTGGAGCATACCCTGAAATAGGAATTGATCACTAGAAAACAATATTCAGCTCCATTAGTTCTTTTTTTTTCATTAAAAATGTCATCTCCATAAATGTATCCCCCTGCTCTCCCTTCTTTCCCCTCTCATCTGAGCCAGCCTTCATCCTTGCCTTACCCATTTACCCATTCTCCACCCTCTCAAATGGTGAGAAGTCCCAAGATGGGCCATCCAGCACTGTAAATCCACTCAAGGAAAATTTGATCTTCCCTATTTTTTCTTCTTAGGGAAATATCTGGATGTCTTTCTTAAATTCCTCCTAATCCCAACCTGTTCAAAGGGTACGGTTTGCAGCTTGGGTATTCTTTGCTTTACATCTAAAATCCACTTATGGGTCAGTACATCCCATGTCTATCTTTCTGCACTTGTGATAACTCGTTCAGAAGGATATTATCCAAGTCCCTCTATTTGCCTGAAAATTTTAGGATGTCATTTATTTTATTTATTTATTTATTTTTACTGTTGAGTAGTACGCCTTTGTGTAGATGGAGCACAGTTTGTCAATCCATTCTTAAGTTGAGGGGCATCTAAGTTGTTTCCAGGTTATTGTTATTACAGAAATGTTGCTATTACATAGTTGAGATAATGCCTTTGTGTAGTAGTGGGGTTTCTTTGGTCCCGGGCAGCCAGAGACCCAGACCCACAGACCTGCCACCGAGACCACTTATCTGCCCAGCCGCGCACCACTCAGACCCCCAGAAATGACTCAGACATTTATATTAACTTCATGCTGTTTGGCCTATGGCTTAGGCACATTGTTAGCTTGCTCTTACATCTTAAATCAACCCATTTCTATTAATCTGTCTGCCACGTGGCCTGTGGCTCACCTGTGTTCCTTACATGTTTCTTCTTAGGTGGCTTCAGCTCGATCTGCCTCTGACTCCGCCCTGCTTCTCCTACATATGCTCTGATTTCTCCTCCTACTTCTTCTATGGTGCCTGTCATGGCCCAAAACAGCTCCTTTATTTAAAGACTGAGATTCATAGCATATATAAACACATTCCCACATCACCTTTGGGGTATGAATGTAAATCTTTGGGGTATATACCTAATAGTGGTATGGCTGGGTCCTTAGGGAGATTAATTTCCACTTTTCTGAGGAATAGCCACACTGGATTATAGAGTGAGTGTACAAGCTTACACTCCCAACAACAATGATTGAGTGTTCACCTAGTTCTGCATCCTTAACAGCATAGGCTGTCATCTATGTTTTGAACTTAGCCTTTTGTAGAGGTGTAAGTAGGCATCTCAAACTTGTTTTGATTTGGATTTCTTGGATGGCTAAAAATGTTTTGCAATTTTTAAGTGCCTTTCATTCATTTGTAATTCTGTTGAGAATTCCCTTTTTTCTCTGAGACCCATTTATTAATTGGGTTAGTTAGCTTTTGGGGCTCTAGTTTCTTAAGTCCTCTATAAATTTTACAGTTCAGTCCTCTGTGAGATGTGGTATTCGTGAAGATCTTTTCCCACTCAGTAGGCTGTGGTTATGACTTCTTGACAATGTTCTTTCTCTTACAGAAGCTTCTGAGTTTCAGCAGGTCCCAGTTATTGATTGTGGTTCTTAGTGTCTATGATAGTGGTATTATATTAAGATGAGGTCACTTGTCCCAATGCATTGAACAGAATTTCACATTTTCTTTTCTAACAAATTCAATGTAACTGGGTTTATGTTGAGCTCTTTAATCCACTTGGATTTGAGTTTAATTCAGGGTGATAGGTTTGCATCTATTTGCACCCTTCTAAATCCTACCATCCAGTTATGCCAACCCCAATTATTGAAGATACTATCTTTTTTTCCATTGGATATTTTTGGCCTCTGTAAAAAATCAGGTGTTCATAGGTGTGTGGTTTAGTGTTGGGGTCATCAATTTGATTCCATTGATCCACAAGTCTGTTTTTGTGCCAGTATCAGGCTGTTTTTTATTAGTATGGGTCTGTAGCACAGCTTGAATCAGGCATGATGATTCCTCCTGAAGTTCTTTTACTGAGCATGATTGTTTTGGCAATTCCTGGAATGTTTCTTTCATCTGTTTGTTTTGTATTTGTTGGTTTCTTTATTCTCTTTCAGGGATTTTTTTCATCTCTTCCAATTTTTTGATTTTATTTTCTTATATTCCTTTAAGGGAATTTTTTCATATCATCTTCTAAAGCTTATATTGTGTTCATAAAATTGTTTATCATGTTTTATCTTTGATTCTTTTTCATTGCCATGCTCATATCTTGATGTTGTATAGCCATCAGCTTCTTCTGGGAGTGTCAGATTGTTCATTATATTGTTATATGTATTCTTGCACTGCTGTCTTCCCATTGCTTCCAATGTTCACTCTTTGTCTGCTCTTAGTCATTTGTGAGCCTGGGGACTCTTAGTTAGCTCTTTGTTAGCTATGGACCAAGAGGGGGCTTCTGGTTATCCTATTGTAGTTGAGTGATGTAGGTTGCCCAGTTGTTGGTAGGTGATGATGTAAGTTGCCCAGTTGTTGGTGGGTGATGATATAGGTTGCCATTTGGGCATGGTTTAGTTTGTGGTATATCCCTAGTGTTATGTTTTCCTGGGGGTTGGACTAGGGGTGGCTTTCCCAGGTTTCTTTGGTTTAGAACTGGGTTGAGTGTGAGTGGGGTGCTTGGGGCAGTCCAGGGTTCAGAGACCATGATGTATGCTTGGCCTGACAGTCCAAGTGCCACTTATCTTTTACTTAGCTGTGGACTAGGAGGGTATATTTATTTATCTATTTGTTGGTGGGTGTTGATTGTAAGCTGCTCAGTTCTAGGAAGGTGATAATGTAGGTTACCCCTTAATTAATTCCCTAAACACTCAAACAAAAAGGGTGTGTTATTTTCTTATCTGTGTGGGTAGAGATACTGTTAGTAAAGAAATTGGCCTTTAAAATTTATAAATTATATATTCTATTATAAATGCTGGGCATGTTAGTTGCATGAAATATGATGTGGGTGACTTGAAGGCATCTAATTCAAATCTATGAAATGTCATGAATTTAAAGGAGCTATCTTCCAGAAATTCTCAAAGTTTGGGTTTTATTTTCTTTTGAGACAGGGTTTCTCTGAGTAATAGTACATCTACCTGTCCTGGATCTCTTTATGTAGAATATGATCTCAAATTAACTAAGGTCTACCTGCCTCTGCCCCCCAAGTACAGGGACTCAAAATGGTCACCAAAATCACTTGGCCAAGTCTGAAATTTTTTTCTGAAACTAAACCTAGGTATTGGAGATATTATGAATTCTACAATTAGTATTTTTTCTCAGAGTGATACGCACTCATTCTCAATAAAAAGGATCTATTTCCTCAAAACATAAACCTGAACAACATATCCATTATAATTATAGAATTGCAGCAATAATAGTTCCTGTTTCCTCAAACCAAGCCTCAGCTCATCCATTACAAATACATTCACTGAAGGAATACATAAATTCAAAACATTACCATTAGTGTTCTAATCCTTAATATGAAAATTTCATGTAGAAATATAAATGCACCAGACAACACATTTCCAATTTTTATTCACTTAGCAGGCTTTAATGAGAGTATTATCAATGACAAACTAAAGTGATTCAAGATGATCTTTATAAACAAATAGGGCACTAATCAAGTTCCAGCAATTAAGTCGCATTTAATAAGGAAAATAAAGAGGGTGTAACAGAGTTATTTCCAAAGGTATAAAGTAGTATAATTATGTCAAATTAATATCTGTAAAGGAAGATGAAAGAAATACAATAAAATAATCTTTGTAAAAAGTTCTCTAAAAGAATAATTCAAGTTGAAGACAAAATGGCAGAAGACTTTGAAAACTGAATTATGGCAAATACAAAAATAAGGAAGGACGAAAAGCATGTGAGACCAGGAAGATAAAATTTAGAATCAAATTTACGAACTGTGCACACAAAAGAAGCAAACCTCTTCATAGGCATGCAAAGTATATTAATAACATATAATAGTAATTTTAGAAAGTATAGTAAAAGATTTGGTCATCTAGAGAGAAAAGGTACTTATATATCAAACACATAATAGCAAAACCTAATCTTTTCCTGACAACAGTTATTTAAAATTTGAAATACATAGGACAAGGAGAATAAACTGAGGGTGGCAAGAGAGAAGCCCATTTTTCACAGATTCCTTCAAGAACTCTCTTAAAAAGGCAGAGTATAAAAGAGAAGTTGCCAAGAACTGAAATACAGCAGTAGAATCCTAGACAGAAAACAGCTTTTAAAAACCTATCAAATAATGCAAAAACAATGGATAATTACTAGGAAATAATTTACTACAACAATTTATCATTAAAATATTAATTCTCTTATAAAAACACATAAGCATCATTATTGTGTGTAAATCTAAGAGTCATCTTTGATTCTAAACACAAACCCCAATTAGAAACTTGAAAAGATCCCTTTAGCACATCAGTAATGTAAATGTTGCACATAAATAGACTGAATAATAGAAATATGTGACCATTCAAAGAGGTTTAGAAAGAAGTCAGCAAAGTTAAAAGTTTATTCAGTGATAAAATTGAAAAGAAACAAAATCTCCAAGTAATAGATAGTATACATCTTGATTAAATATGGGTTTCTTATATTAAAAAATATATAATTTCAATCCCAGTCACACAAATACATTTTTATAAGGCAAACCCATTGTCAATAGTGAACTATATAAAGAATTATAAAAATTTGAAAGAACTTCTATTAAAACAATAAGTGAGTGCTGGTGCATATCTTTAAGCCAAACACTTGGGAAAGAGAAGCAGGCAAATCACTGTCTGTTTATGGCCACTCTGTCCTACTAAGAAAGTCTGAGAATATTGGAGTTGCACATATGGAATATGCTTTGGAATACATGGGTAGAATTTTGTCAAGTATATACACATTCTCCACTCTTTGCCAAAAATAGTGTTAGATAGGTTAGAAAGTACAAAAAAACTGTAAAAATTATAAACAGAAGAAATGAGAGAACATGCCCACTGATAGCATACATGTATCATCCCAGTATTAAAAGGGCTGGAGAGGCAGGTCTCTATGGCACCTAAGTAAGCATAGTTTATATCAGCAGTTGGAGGCTACAAACAGTTCATTGCTGGACACAAATGTTTTTTACTACACTCTCGTTTTCAGATGCTTCTTTTGTTCACAGTAAATGTTTGTGACTATAAATGCTGTTTTAGTAAAATGGTTTAATAAAATGCTGACTGGCCAGAAGCTGAGCATAAAGAATGTATAGGTAGTGCAACCAGACAACATAAATTCTGGGAAGGGATGGTGCAGAGAAGTGTCACTCTGACATGAAGGAAGCACCATGAAAATGCTGCACTGAGAAAAGGTACCAAGCCATGAGGCTACACATGGATAAGTACCATGGATAATTTAAGGGTAAGAATTAGCAAGTAATAGGCTTGAGCCATAGCCCAAACAGCTTGTAATTAATATAATGCATTGTATAATTATTTGGGAGTAATAAGTGGCTGAAGGAATTTAGATCCTGACCAAAATTTTTCACTTAATGTTTCCTCTAAAATTTTAATGTACTTTGTGTTATGTGGACAAAAATTCACTAGAGAAATGTTTCAAGTTTTATAATGTTTGTCCAGAACAAGAACAATGTTATTCTACTTAAATATTTAGCCACTAGAAGATATATTTTATTAATATGGTACTATACATTCGTATATATGTAACGATATAGTATATAATATGCTAAGTAAAATGTGGTTACCCATTTGGTATATATAAAATAAACTTACTTACTTCACCATGCTCATATAATATAGTTATAAAAATGAGTTATAATATCTATTAATATTAGCATTTTTCTATTTCTTCTCAGATGCCAACCTCTGTGTGCAGTGCTGATTGTGGTCCTGGTTTCAGAAGATTCTGGCAGGAAGGAATGGCTGTCTGCTGTTTTGATTGCAGCCCCTGCCCAGAAAATGAAGTTTCCAATGAGACAAGTGAGTGTTTGTTGCTGAGGTAAATTGATCATTGATCACTCTCTCAAACCCACATTAGGATAATCAAAGCGTCCAAGAATCCACTAGAAAATGTAATGAATTCTGTATTCATTACTTTTAAATATAGAACTCCATCAATAATGTCACAAATATAAGATCAGAATGTTTTAGTGTTAAAGTAACTAGCCACAAGTATCCAAATGTTGTTTTCATCTACATAGTCCATATTAGTCAAATAATTATTTGTTTAGGTTTGGCTACATACAATTGGCAGACAAATCATATTCTTCTACTACCTGCCACTCTATACAATAAAATGAAAGTCCCTAAAGGACACTTATGGCAAGTAAGATGGCACAGCAGCTAAATCCCATGTTACTATAACTGATGATGAATTCCTCTTTATGTAGTAGAAAGATGTAGCCAACTCTTAGAAGTTGTGCTTTGACTCCCATGCATTAACACAAACAACAATCAGCAAAGTAATTAAAGAAAATTTTATAAATGGTGTTACATTTAAAAACATATATGAGGAAATATAGTGAATCAATGTTGTGAAATATAAGAAACTGCTGTGCAGCAATGTCTTTAAGCTACATCCTAATAAAAATGTAGACATTGGTATGCTTCTGAAACACACATAATTGAAAAGAATTGTAGCTAAAGAATACTGAACCTTTACTAATCCCGCTTTCTTTTCCCACTAGATGTGGATCAGTGTGTGAAGTGTCCAGAGACTCACTATGCCAATTTGGACCAGAACCATTGCATTCACAAAGAGGTGAACTATCTGAGCTTTGAAGACCCATTGGGAATGTGTCTGACCTTAATGGTCCTGTGTTTCACTTTATCCACAGTTGTTGTCTTTGGGGTTTTTGTGAAGTACAATGACACTCCCATTGTAAAGGCCAATAACCGCAGTCTCAGCTACACCTTGCTAGTCTCACTCATCTTCTGTTTCCTGTGTTCCTTGCTCTTTATGGGCCATCCAAACACAACAACATGCATCCTGCAGCAAATCACATTTGGAGTGGTATTCACTGTGGCTGTTTCCACTGTGCTGGCCAAAACAATTACTGTGCTGCTAGCTTTCAAAATCACAGCTCCTGGAAGAAGAATCAGATACTATCTGATCTCAAGGGCACCCAACTACATTGTTGTTATCTGTATCTTCATCCAAATTATTATCTCTGCAATCTGGCTGGCAGTGTCTCCTCCATCTGTTAACACTGATGCACACTCTGAGCATGGCCAAATCATCATTTTATGTGACAAGGGATCAGTTACTGCATTCTATTTTGTCTTGGGATACCATGGCTCCCTTGCCTTAGTGAGTTTCATTGTGGCTTTCTTGGCCAGGAATCTCCCTGACACCTTCAATGAAGCCAAGTTGTTGACATTCAGCATGTTTCTGTTCTGCAGTGTCTGGGTGACTTTTCTCCCAGTCTATCATAGCACCAAGGGCAAGGTTATGGTGGCTGTGGAGGTCTTTTCCATCTTGGCCTCTAGTGCAGGCTTGCTGGCATGCATCTTTTTCCCCAAGTGCTACATCATTTTGTTAAGACCAGAAAGAAATTCTCTTTCAAAGCTCAAGAAGAAATCATCTCTCCGTGCTAATACTTCCTAAATTGATGCTGACACATCTAGTGTTGATACAAAACCACCTATTGAGACACAATGCATCATGTCTGTATTTTCTATCGACACTTTTGTTTCCTCAAAGATAATACATAGAATTATTTTGTATATTAAATTACTTAATGCTGTTTCTTGTAATCTTACAATCAGTCATGTATTTTACAAGACCTGGCTATTGAAGCACAAGTTCTTCTCTTTGTCTAATAAACAATATTATTTGAAATAAACTGTGACTTTCTTTTGGTGTTTATATGAATGTGTCACTGACAGTACTTGGATGGTGAAAATAAATACTGTGGTGTTTTCACAATCACATCCCTCTACATAAACTCTCTCCCAGATCTGTTATGCCTCCATTACTATTTTAAAAAGGATATGAGACAACTCTCATCCACTCAACACTTTATACCAAAAGACAAGATAAAAGATCATTTCTTTAAGTGTGTCTCAGCTATCTGAGTATCTTTCTCTTGGTTTAGATATCTATCCTATTTTAAAATTTGAATATTTTTGATACAAACTCTTTTGAGATTTCATATATCTGAGTATTGTTCTTTTATCAGATCTGCATATGGTAAAGCACTTTTTCAATTCCAAGGATTTTTTTATTCCTCACAAAGATTGTGTCCTTTGAATTCGTGAAACTTTTCAAGTTCATGAGACTCTGTTTTGTAAATCTTGATTTCAGGGTTATTCTGCCTTTTCTGTCTTTAGAACCTCTTCTTCCAGGGACTGGACCATGGGAACAAGCAGGCTGCAGGGCTGTGTGAATCTCCAAACAATCTCACAGGAATTAATCTGGTTCTTGGAACCAGAGGATGATGTGTTTTTATATCCAGGTTCCTACAATGACCTTGAAGCAAAGAAGCTTCACATCTGTGTATGAATTTGGCAGCTTTTCTTGTCATGACTTGCTTGGTCAAGTGGTGCTGGACCACATGTTGGACCTCCCTCATTTCCCACTAGAGCACATTCTTTGCAAGGATGATCTAAGTAATTTTTTTCTTAAGTCTTAGGATTAAGAGAGCTGTGTTTTCTGCTTACCTGGCTAAGCACCTTATTATTGGTATCTTTTAAACCTGAGTTAATGCACCTTGACCCTTACAATTGTCAAATTGAGAGTGTGCAAAGAGATCTCATTTCTGCTTAGGAATGGCCTTAAATTGTAGCCTCCATTTGGATAACAGTCTCACACGTGTTTATAATCAAGACTTTTAGGATGATTTTAATCCTAAATAGAGGAAGTTTGTGAGTCAAAGTTTAGTTCTCTTGCATTATAGGAGCCACAATATGTGAGGATTACCTCTAGGTCTTTTAGGACAGACGCTGAAGACCTTGTGAGGTAAATACATAGTTTTGAAACCAATGTCTAAAATGGGTGCAAGTTCAAAAAGAGTATCTCACTTTTTTTGTGAGTAAATCAACTTGATCAGGCCAAGCTGGTTTGGTTTCTGGATTTTATCTATTCAGGTTTCATTGTCCAAGTTCATCTGTTTCTTCCTCATTGTCCTGCAGAGGAGTTTTGTCTTGGTGGAATTCATAATGTTCCAAGAACTGGGCTGCTGTTCTTCCCATGATTAGAGAGGTTGATGCTAGATTATGTTGGCTTCAGTTTGGACAAGTGCATGAGCTTTTTCTCCTCTTCTCTAGACCCCACCATGTTTTAAATCCTTGGATCCAGCCATTCATACCATCTGGCTTTTCACTGCTCTGCTGATATTCTATGAACCTGGGAGGCCATGCTAGACCACGCTTTCCCCATAGTCATTGTAGCCCCTTCCAGAATTTCATCTTCTGTATTTCTCCACATGCCTCCTTTGATCATTTTCTGAGGCATCTTGTCATATAAGGGAAGTAGAGGCATGTAGATTCCCAAGTTTGAAATCAGCATGGTCTATAAATTGAGTTCTAGGACAGCTGGTTTAGTAGGAGTAAAACCCTGTCTTGGGTGGTGAAGAGTACAAGAATGGGACTTGACTTTTACAACAGAAGGTGCATTAAGAAAAACATTATAACTTAAATTTCAAAGATAAATGTTAAATTGGAAAAGTCTCAGTTTACTTCTTAAAAACCTAAAAGCTAACAATTTCTCTGTAGTAGGAGGTTTCTGGCCCAGACTTTTGAGCCTTGACTCTAGGTTTAGACCTGCAGACCCACAGACCCACAGAGATGCAATGATGCTTACAATGTATTTTAGGCTGAAGGCCCAGGCATATAGCTTGTTAGCTCTCTACCCTTCATCTAACCTATGACTCCTATCCTCTTCAGCCATGTGGCTCAGTACCTTTTCTTAGAGCACCATAGTTGTCCTCTGCTTCTTCCAGGTTCTCTCTGGCATTCTCTTCTGTGCTTCCTGTTCTCAGACTTTTCTTAGTCTGGTAGCTCCGCCAACACTTCCTGCCTGCCTTTGTCTAATCATCACTTTTTATTAAACAAGTGGGTGGGACAATTATTTACAATGTAACAATATAATCACCCACATTTCTCCTGCAGTAATCTAGGGAACTTAGGTTTAAAATTCTCAAATTTCTGAGATGCCCTTCACTACACAGCTATAAACACAGAACCAGGACTGCTAGGCCCTTGATGCTTAAGTCCTAGTTTACGCATTTATGAAAAGAAGTTTTTTGCTGGGTCAGAACTGTCATTTCCCTACATTCTAGAACATCCGTATCATATCCTTAGAATTTAGAAATTCTATAGTTCTACAGCATCTATCAAATGTAGTTGTATTTAATTATTGAGATATGATCTCTAGTTCTGACTGTTTTATAACCAACTATTTAGAGTAGACTGGCATAAATCTCTCAGAGATACCAGGGATTCTCCCTTTGGAGCACTGTGATCTTATGTGGTAACACCACACCTGGCTTTGAATATTTAACACATTACAGTTTTATTTTAAATTACAAATTTGTGCCTGTACGTGGTGGCACAGGATTATAATCCCAACACTAAGGGGGCTGATTCAGGCTAATATCTGAGCTTTATGCAACTTGATCTACATAAACTGCTCAAGAACAATCTGGAACACAAAAAGAAATCTTGTCTTAAAATACCCCAAATATATGATGTATATTTATGCATACCTAAGTGCAGGTACCTGACAGAGACAGTAGATCTCCCAAGATCAGGAGTTACTGCGGTTGAGAGACATAAGATTGCATCAATTAGAATAAGCAAATTAAAATCTTGCCCTTTGCTAGAGCAGTTCACACTCTGAGCCACGGACACATATCTCTCCTGGTCCTCTGCTATATTTAATCATCCTTAACAAAACACAAACAACCCACCTAGAATATTTTCTGAAAAACCTAATTTTATCCAACTTTATTCTCAAAAACTTGTCTGGGCCTCACACCCAAAATCTGTCTCTACATTGTCCCTATCAGAGCTATTGGAACATTTTCTGTTTCAAACACAGCAGCCTATCTGCATAAAGATGTCTCATAAGGCAGACTCCATCGTAAAATATAGAACATTTTTTCAAACTGTGATAATTTGGCACCAAAACCTGTTATCTACTTCTAACACAGAGGTTTTCCATAACAGATATCTATATAAACCTTATACGAGATTCAGGAACACCAAGATGGTGACTACTTACTCAGAAGAGATTTGGCCTGACAATCTTTAGGTTTTCAAAGTAGGAATTTTTTTTCAATGCCTCTGTAGACATTTCCTATAGCCTAAACTACAGCCAGCACACTGGAAAGAAGTATGTGTCATGGTAGCAAGCAAATATAAAGAAATTATTATTATTTATCTAGCACTTGGAAAAGCATAATTAAAAAAAAATGAGATTGACCATTTCCTGTGCAGGGAGGAGATTGTTTTTCACTATTCCAGAGACCTGTACCAGTGACTGAATTTGACCTAGGGTAGTGACATTTCCTTTCAGCATAAACACTCAACGACAAAAGTTGCAAGAAATACCTCTGAAGTTAGGGTATTAGTGGCAGTGCAACAGCAAACAGAGTACCCTGTAGTACCTGGAATGAAGTCCTTGGTACCTGAGGTCCACTCCTAGCAACATTCAAGGTGTCACTGCCAATCCCCTGGGCCAATGTCACCCATATTTTCAAGTCTGACAATGCCTGTTCACCTGGCATGCCTGCAGGCCATCATTACTTCCATTGGCCTTTAACAATTACCCATTGCCACACAGGTCCAATCCCAGCTAAGCCATTTGTACTGACTTGTCTTTCTTGGGAGAGGAGCTAAAAGCCAATTATTGAGCCATTTTTCAGCAGAAGAGTTCAAAATATTTGCCTAAACAAGCCAACGATGTTAAATTCCTCCAAAGAAGGGATCATGTCAGAAGACTCTCCATGCCCATCTCAGTGATGCTGTACAATTGGGAGAAGCCAAGCTTGTCTGAGGGTGTGGCTAAAACAAGATCAGCCTATGCCCTCAGGCCTTGATGTCTGAACACACCCTTTCTCTAGGTAGTTTCCCTGAATTGCTCTATGTCTGGTCTGTGAATGGCTGCTTTGTTCAAGTTCATCACCAGGTATTCCAGCTCTTGCTGCTGGCATTGACCTGAGTTACTTGTGGGACACACTGGTCAAGGCTTCCTGCTATAGACAAGGAAGCCTATCTGGCCTCCTGGAGAGATTTAGATTGAAAAACATCTCAAAGTCACCAGCTCACTTTCAAATCATAAAATTCCCAGGTAGATGCTAACTATTTTGTCTTAGGTTGACTCTCAAGATGAGGGAACATCTTAGTTGGATGAATTAGCTTTTTTTCTTCTGGCTATAGAAATTCCTCTGCAGGAGAACAAGCCATGGGAGAATAAAGGATATAGGGCTTTGGGAATCTCCAACCAAACTCTTAGGAATTTCTCTGGTTCTTATAACCAGATGATGTGTATACATTTTCCATTTCCTAAATGACCTTGAAAAAAGGAAACTTTAATTCTCTATTTTGCAGTGGAGTTCATGATCCTGGGTGGCCAGAGGTCCAGAACCACAAACCTGCCAGGCAAGACACATAGCTGCCAGCCTCTGTTGCTCAGGCACATTGCTAGCTAGCTAGCTCTTACATCTTAAATCAACCCATTTCTATTAATCTGTCTGCCACTTGGCCTGTGGTTCACCTATATTCCTTATATTTTCCTACTTGGGCGCTTGTGTGATCTGCCTGAAACTGCCCTGCTTCTCCTAACTGTGCTCTGACTTCTACTCCTACTTCTTCTATTGTGCCTGTCATGGCTCAAACAGCTCCTTTATTTAAAGATTGTTATTCACAGAAAGGCATTCCCACACCACTCTGTATATGACTTTAAGAGGATCTCTTGGTATAACTTGATAGGTCCAGTGGTAGTGGACCACATATTTGACTTGCCTCATTTCCCCATGGAGCACATTCTTTGCAAAGGTGTTCTAATTAATTTTTCTCATGGTTAAAGTTAAATCAGCTCCTTTTCTGTTTATCTGGATCAGAATCTTAATATAGGTATACTGTAGGCTTCAGTTAATGTTCCTTAACACCTACACCTATGTAAATGAGAGAGTGCAAAGAGATCTCATGTCTGCTGCAGAAATAAACAGGAAGAATGACCATATATTTAGCCTCCATTTGGAGAACAGTGTCACCAATTTTTATAAACAGGACAGTTGCGATGACATTAAACCTAATAAGATGCAGTTGTTTTTCCCCCGGATTAGTTTTTCTGCTTCACAGGAGCCAGAAATTGTGTCAAGATGCTGCAGACTGTTGTGGAGCAAATCTATAGCCATGAAAACAGTGTATCAATGGTGCATATTTGGGTCAAGCTCCCTTAGAATATGAAAACTCCATTCTTGTTATTGTATACATTGAGCAGATAGTGATCTCTGCATGATGGTTGAATGAGAATGACCCCTCTGGACTCATGTATTTCCTGGTTTGTTTTCAGTTAGTGGACTGTTGAAGAAGGATTATGAGGATAGGATTTCTGGGAGAAGGTGTGTCAATGGGGTGGGCTTTGAGGGTTATAAAGTCTATGCTTGTCCCAGGCTAAAATGGCTGCCTCCTGCTTGTGGTTCAGATAATAGCTCTCAGCTACTGCTCCAGCTACATTCCCATATCCTGTACAGTCTACATCATGATTTCATCATGAATTTATCCCCTCTATGTGTAAGCAAGTGCTCAATTAAAGGTTTTTCTACAACTGGCCTTACTCGTGGTGTCTCTTCAGAGCAATAGAAGAGCAACTAAGTGACTTTTAAACCTCCAGAGGAAACCTGGCCATTATTTTCTACCAATATGTGTATTCTATATTACGTAAAAGGTTCCTTTCAATTTTACACTATAATCACTGTTCTCTTCCCCTCTACTCCTTTCATTTACACTCTACCTCCACACACCTCACCTCCCACATACTTCTCAGAGAGAGTATGGCCTCTAGTGGGCAGTCACCAAAGTCTGTCCAATTAACCTGGGGCAGGGCCATGTTTCTACCCATGATTCAAGAATGAGCAATGTATTCTTCTATATGGAACCACTTTCATATTGCCAGTTCTTCCATTAAGGATAGTTTCTGCTTTTAATGCCAGAGACTCCACAAACTGCCCAAGCCACTCAAAATCAATGCACAATGAGAGGGCCTAGATCAGTCTCATGCAGATTTGCCACTTTTCAATCCAGAGTCAGTGAGCTCTAATTAGCCTAGCTCAGATGTCTTTGCATTTTCCCCCATCATCATATCGACTTCTTTGTTCATATCATCCCTCATCCCCCTCATTGCCATGGACTGGAAGCTCCATCCAGCCCTTAGCCTTGGTCTCTGCATCTGCTTCTTTGCACTTCTGGATGTAAGTTCTGTAATTAGAAATATTTTGGAAATATAAGCCATTGACTAGGTTTTGGTCTCATATGAGAAGTGTGTATACACAGGACTTTGTTTATTAGTCTTAGTTATTCTGGACAATTGTAAATGAAAACTGCAGACTGATCAGCTTATTCATGACAACACAGAAAGTACCACAATTCTTGACACTGTGAAGCCCCAGACCTAGGTGCCAAATAATTGGTTCATGGAAATATTGCTTCCTGGATCAGCATTGACTATCTCATACATGTAAGGGGTGAAGGACCCCTCCATATGGTGTAAAAGATGGAAAATAACTTATTATCAGGAAACTAAGATTATCACATGTAAGAGACAAACACTAATACAATCACCATTATATTTAGAGTTAGGGTTTCAAACTTGTTTTAAAAATTTGGTTTCTCTGTTTTGTGATAGAACCTCAGTTGACTCATCCCATTAATGCTAGAAGCTTGGAGCATGAGGACAATTAATGTGTGTTAGTTTAAGATCATCCATGTCAACATAATAATTCTAGTATAGTTTGTGGTAATAAAAATGTCCCCACTTAAAATAAAATGAGGCCAAACAACTATTGTTTAATTAGCAAGAAAAGGCACTGAAATTTTTGCCTGATATTAAGGAAAGTAGAAGACTTGTCAGGCAAAGATGACTTACAAATCTGAACACTCCTGCTACACACCCTAGGGCTGTGTGATGGTAGGTGGTACCCAGGGCTTTCAATGAACATCAGTGAATGTAGATGGCATGAATTTGTTGCTGAGCACATAAATCATGACCCCAGAGGCTTTTCCCCAGAATTGTATTTCACACTTTAATAGAGATGTTTCAGACCCTCTCATCTTTTGTTTGTTCTGTCCTTTGAGAAAGGGTCAAATTGTAGCCCTAGCTTTTCTGGAACTTTCTACGTAGACCAGTTTGGCTTCCAATACCCAGAGTTCCAGGCTCATTTGCCTCTTGAACACTAATATTAAAAGTATGTGACACAAACTCTGCTCTTTCTCCCCTGAATGCAGAATCTCATGTATTCCAGGCTGGCCTAGAAAATACCAGCTACCCACAGAAAACATTATATTCATGATCTTTCTATGTCCACATTCTGATAATCCATCTCTAACCCACTGTCCAGGTACCATGTTATGTGCTGGTATTACATGTCCTCATAAACATGCCTGGTTCCTATAATTTGAGACATTGTATCCTATAGCTAAGGCTAGCAATAACCTACATGGCTGAAGTTGCCTTTACATTCTTATCTTGACCCATTAACTAATGGTTTTGAGAGACTCACAAAACCTGTGCTGCCCTTAATTTGCTTAATTACATGAATTCTAGTTGTTATCTAAAGAAAACCCAGAGCCCAGATGTTGGGGAACCCATTTAATATCAGAGAGATCAAACAGACCACACTCAGTTCTCACCAAGCTATCTTCTCAGGTTAAACAGGAACAAATGCTATGATCAAGAGTCCTTCTCATGTCCAGTTGCTACTCCACAATGTCTGAATATCTGCTTATAACTTCCTTCTATACCTTCTCTACCCAGTGTTTTCACTTCTAGGTTTAAGGGTGCATTGTATCAAGAGTTAGGATAAAGTTGTGAGCTGCTATTGTTTGGTACTTAGGACTTTATATAACAGAAATACAGAAGGATCTCTGTCTCCTTAATGATGGGATTAAAGGCATGAGTCACCACTGAGCAATCCTCAATCCCCATGCTGGATTAAAGGTTTGAGTTTATTACTTCGACCTTCCTAAGCTAGAATTAAAGGCAGGCATTTCCACTCTCTGCCATTCATGGTTTGACTGTGGGTGTTCATTTCTCTGATATTCCAGTCCCATTTTATTAAGAATGTAATACATCACCACCTTGCTGTATATAGAACATTTTCTCTGAATCTCTAATACATTTGTTTCCAACCTCTTGCCCTACCTGAAATCATATATGGATTTTGTGGAAACAATGACATTAATTATATTTATGGGTGAATAATATGATTCATCTTGAAAATTTATTTACAGAAAAGAAATCCGGAAACTTGTCCACTCACTGCCACAAGTGATTCCACAACACTCAAAAAATGTTGTTTCTAAAATAGTTAAAAGACTTCAAAAGAAATCTTCTTGAACTGGGTATGTCACTGAGTTGTCAAATGAACAAAGAGAAGGCTCAAAGGTCCATCCAAGCCACCTTGAATGTTCCATCTCATTTTCCTTTAGTCATGTTTTCCTCAAAAAAATTGAATCATGTACTATTTTTCTCTCCTTAGGAATTTTCCTTTTTATTAAAAGCTTGGAGACCTTGTCAGGATGCATTTCGTACATTAAGATTAGATAAATCTAGGGTTCACCCCCTGTATTTTACAAATGAAAAGCTGTGGTCACATATTTCTACTCCAACTTAAATTACTCTGTAGCCCTTGAAGGTGTGTCTCTTTAGGTCCAGCTATGCCTGTAGCTGTGATTTCATTTCTATGACTCCAGATCTGGCTCTTATATATCCTGTGATAATGTGAGAAATGTATAATTCCTCATCTCCTTATAACAGCTAGAGAATTCTAGAAAGATTTTTATCTGCTGTTGCCTGATACCTTTGGAAATTTTGACAGGATCCCTTGTAGTACACAGACATAGGAGCTACTATACACTTAGTCTACACCAGCCTTCAACTCCTGGTCTTTCTGTGTGTCTAATAGAAACATTCCTATGATCTCAACCTGGCATGTAGAAGCAATCAATAATCCCAACATCAATAACGTATGTCATATGTGGCAACTAACTGTAAAGGCTCTCAAAACTGGCAGCATGAAATGTACAAATTTGTTTTCTGGACTTTAGGGCCCTGATGGTAGGTTCAATATTCTTTTCATTTACATTTACATTTATTAAAATTCAGATTTTTGTGACTGAATCTAGAACTGTCCTCTGTTATCCATACATTTAAGGCTTGCACTAGGGAAATTGGGGTACAATAATGTCTGTGAGTTTGATTTTATCTTTTCAACATAGTAAATTTTAGAACACCCCGGGTTAATAGAAAGACCCCGACTTAAAATAAGAAAAGAAAACACACCAATTCAAATTGAATCAGTATGATTAGATCTCTCTAGGGTTTGGGTAGAAATTCCTAAAAAGGTGGGCATTGGTAATGGAATTCTCTTGGTGGTGGGAGGGAGGAGTCAAAGAGTGGGTGGAGCTTAGACAATTGCCTCCTGGGAGAAGATATTTAAGCCCTGTAAATTGAAGTAGAAGTCAAACACTGAAAGGAATCTGAATAAGTCACAGGATTCCTCTGATTTCCCAGAGAATTGATCCCTCAAATAAGTGTAAGTATAATACAAAGGTTAAGGTTAAACTGATTTGGCAGGGAGGGGGCTAAATTAAGTGCCTTGGTAGCACTCAGGAGTTGGTATGTGTGTTTCAAATATGAAGTGCTCTTGAGACCCAATTTTGTTTGTCCAAATATAATACATTTTTGTACTTTTTCCTGCCAAGGCCAACTGCTGATCTCATTTTTTTTAAAAAAAATCTTTTATGGGAACTTTTCTGTTCTTTTTCTGTTTTTAATCTCATATATTTTCTAAAATGAAAATAATTTCAAAATGGAATCAAATTCCTGTGTGATCCCAGGTTCTCATTTTTCACAGAGCTTCCCTTGACTGTCTGAAATGAGTGGAGGTCCAAATATCCTTCCAAGTAACAAATGGTGTACACCCTCTGTGAATCAAGGCATCCAAGTTTCCCCAAGTTCCTCGGTTCCACCATCTCTACAAGGTCTCCTGGATTCTCAAAACCCTTTGAGTTCACAAGATACACCCACTGATCCAAGAAGGCAGCAGATGAAACGCACAGTGTTCACCCCAGATCAAAAGAAGGTCCTTGAAGAACATTTTAATAACTGCATATACCTGAGCCAGGAGCAATGCATGGCATTATCTCAGAGATGTGGCTTGACCAAGGACAGTATCAGGGTAAGTCCTCTCTCATGTCTATCTTTCTTCTAGTCATACAGCCTCTCTGATTTCTGTGCTTTTTGGGTACCTCCATTATTTTGGCTACTTGGTTTATTAGTAGGTTATAAAGGAATGCTTACCACCTTAGTGCAGAATCTGCTGCAATGCAGAGGGATGATTTTTCCCCCCAAATGGCATTGGTGACCTAGACATTATGTCTGCCCTCTAAACCCCAGCTTCTTATAGAAGGCCCCTTAGTCTCTGTGTTTTAGGTCCAGCCCATCTTGTTTTTCTTATTCTTGGATGTAATGAACTTAGAAGTTTGTGATAGGAGCTGGATATACACCAAGGTCAAGGCTTTTCCTCCACCATTTTCAGATTTACAAACTAAATTGGACACTATTTTCTATTGACCTTCTCTTTCTTTTCTCTCTCCAGAACTGGTTCAAAAATAGAAGAGCTAAGGAGCATCGAAGGGTTAAGGAGAATCAGAAGGCCCAAGAAGTTTGTTTGAAGCTGGGGTCTGGATCTCATGTTGGGGCTGCCCTCCCTGACACCTCCCTGTCTCCTCCTCTTGACACCTCTGCAAGTGCAGACTCCCAGAGACAAAGCCCTGAGTGTTCTCCAAAACAGATACCTAACTCATCCAGTCTTGATCAGGCCACTGAGGATCTCTGCTTCAGGAAGAGCCCAGCAAGGGAGCAGAGGCTGAGACAACATGCTAATGAACTATCTGTGAGTAGAGATCATCAATCACAGGATAGGTCTGGGCCATCTGAACTTTTTGTTCCTCTTGCCAGGTTGCCCAGCTCAGAGGATATACATGAGAGACCACTGGGTGTCAGCCCTTCTGCTGTACTCAGACATGTGAATATTACCCCACATTCAGAATCTGTCTTCACTACGTATCAGACACCACCAGTTGTGAACTCTCTTCCTCAACTCAGGCCATTGGATAATTCTTTAGACGAAAAAGCCATCTTTCCCAAAACTGACCAGGCCTATGAAGATGTCAAGAATAAAAGAAAGAGATCTAGAGAGCAGAGGAAGCTGCAGAAGAAGGCTAGAGTACTTTCCTGGAAGGGAGGTCCTTACTCAAGTGCTGAATCTTCCAGTTCCAATGCCTCTGTCATTTCCAGAGCCTGTGACAATGAAGATTCCTGGTCTTTGAGACAATCTGGCTTCAGTTCTTTTCATGTAAGGCCCTCCACTCTTTCTCCAGAGTCAGAATTCAATTACTCCATGTCACAGACCCCATCCCGTGTCAGCTTTCCTCCTCCACTCAGCCCAAGTATATTCTCGGAACCAGAGTCTGTTTTCTCCATTAGTCAGATCAATGAATTTATCTTGTCTGAAGCTCAGAACAGGTCACACGATAGTCAAGGCCAAGCAGAGGGAGGCAGAATCTCATGTCAGTCTGACCAATGTGTGTCATCTGCATATCCAGTCACTGCCCAAACTCTGGACCCAGTTCATGCTCCACTTCCCAAACCAGATTCAGCAGAGGTTCCTGAAGCAGATACCAAAGATGCTGGAACAGTAAAAGAGACTCCACCAGTCAGTACCATTTCAGCCACAGAGAAAGATCAAGGCTCCACTGCCATGGAGGACCAGCTCTTTCTTGATCAACTTTGTGAACTGGATGCTGCTCTAGATCAATTTTCCCAACCATACTTTATGGAGCACTTCTCACCCCTTGATTTCTTTTAAGAAATCACAAGCCTAAGTGTCCTGACAGCTGCCTTGAAATAGCAAGAGTTTAAAATCACAGGCTGTTGCAACAACAGTTTTATTTTGTTTGCTGAGAAAACCCTAATTTCATGTAACCCAGGCTATCCTTGTGTGTTCAGTGTACTTCTGTCTCCACAATTCTGTGATTACAATTCATGGCATTAATTTTAGCATGAGAGTAGAAAGTGTCTATTGACCTTGTGTTTTGTTGTGTTTGTTTCATTTTTATTTAAATGAATAATCTCTATAACCATTACATGATATAGTATAGATTTTTGAAAGAGAGTAGTTCTTTTTGTAGTTCCAACTGGTCTATAAATTCTAGGTATGCATTTTTTTGTCCTAAGTAGTGAGGTTCTAGGTGTCAGCTAATACACCTGGCATAAAAGCTTCTCTCCTGATTTAGTAAAATGTATTAATCTATTGTTTTATTTATAACATATGTTTAAGTGAATAAATAATTTAATCAAATTTCACTTGTGCCGTGTTTTCACTGGAGAAGGATAACATCTGATGGTTTAATTTCCTCCTACAGATATTCCCAGGAATCCACTAGGAGGCCTAGTTTAGACTTCTTGCAATAGTCTGGAGGGAACCTGAATTGGACTTCCAAGGTAGTTAGATTGCTGAATACCATACCTGTTTTCCTAGAACCTTCTTCTAGTGTCTTATGAAAGCAGAGGCAGAGTTCTATACTCAAGCAGGAGACTGAGCTACTGGCATCCAGTCACAGTGTAGGAAGAAGATTTGTGAGAGCACATGGGGTCAAGAATATGATGGGGGAAATCTACAGGGACAACTAATCCAAGCTAGTGGGAAGTCTTGAAGTTTAGACCTGTCAGTGAAGCCTGCTTGGGTTTGGAATAGGATCTCTGCAACCTGCCCATAGAAATTGCCCCTGACACCCCATCAATTTGCATCTCTGCCCTAAACCAAGGATATATGAGAGAAATACCTCAAGTCCAGTATCTAGCAAAACACAGGAGGAGGGACATCCCACACACCAACCCCCTCCCAAACTGCAATCTTCATCATTACACTTTGACAACTAGAGAACACTTAAGCTTCCCTCATGGGCCACAGATGACAAAGAGGTCACTAAGAGCCAACTAAGTGTCAGCTAAGACACAACTAAGAATGACCCCTTGGATATCCAGATGCCTATATTCAATGAAGAGTCAACAAATCATCCTCTGCAATTACTGGAGATATTTAGGCCATGGGCTCACAACTAAAAGCTGACCAAAGCGAACTATGAGTGGACCTAGGAAGGAATGTCAGAAGCCAGTATAAGAGTAGATATAACAATATTAAGATCAACAAGATGGTAGATTGTTCTAAAACATCAAGACCTGAGCATAGCAAGGAATAGGAGATAGAAGGAAGTGACCTTAAAAACAACATTATGAATATAAAAGAAGCTTTAAAAGAGGATATAAAAAGTTCTCTTAAAGAAATAGAAGAAAATACAAACAAAAACTTGGAAGAGATGAACAAATCCCTGCAAAAAATAAAGAAAACCAAGAAAAATTTTAAAAAGAGGTAAAATAAACACTCTGTTAATTAAGAACTGAAATAGAAGTAATAAAGGAGGCACAAGCCAAAGCAGAGCTGGAAAAACGAAACCTGAAAAAACAAACTGGAACTTAGATGCAGACATAACCAACTCATGTAAGAAAGAGATGCAAGAGATGTAAGAAAGAATCCCTGGAGTGGAAGATTCAATAGTAGAAATAGATATGCCAGTTAAAGAAAATACCAAAACCAAAAAAATCATAACAGAAAACATTGAGAAAATCTGGAACACCAAAAAAAGACCAACCCTGAGTATGATTGGAATCAAAGAATTTGAAGAATACCAGCTTAAGGGCACAGAAAGTATATTCAACAAATATATAGAATAAAAATTTCCTAAGCTCAAAAGGAAATGTTTATAAACATACAAGAATCCTACAGAACCCAGATAGATGAAAACCCCCTAATATTTTGTCAAGCACATAAGAAAGACACTACACCTATACAATAAAGAAAAAAATGCTAAGAGCTACCAAGGAAAGAGTCCAAGTTACCTTTAAAGACAGACCAATCATAATAAAACCTGACTATTCAATTGAAACAATTAAACAAGAAGGTCCAGATCAGGTGTTATGCAGACACTAAAAGAGTATAGCTGCTGACTAAATACAAGTAAATTATACACAGTACAACTATCAATCACCATAAATAAAGCAAACAATGACACCATGAAACTTAAAAAAAATGCCTTTTTACAAAGCCGACCATACAGAATGCACTAAAGGGATTATTATAATCTAAGGGAATCAGAGACAGCCATAGAGCCAACATCAATAATCTCATAGAAGTATAACCTAAAGATGTATACAAACAAGCTATCACCAAAAAATAACAGGAAATAGCAATCATTGGTCATGAATATACCTTATATCAATGGACTTAATTCACCTATAAAAGACATAGCCTAACACAATGGAAAAAAAAACCAGAAGTCTTCCTTTTGCTGAATACAAGAAAAAGACTTCTAATTCAAAGACGTACACAGGCTCAGAGTAAAGTGTTGGGAAGAGACTTTCCAATCCAATAGTAATAAGAAACAAGCTGATATAACCATTACAAAATCTAACAAAATAAACTTCAAACTAAAATAATTCAAAAGAGACCAGGGCAGACAGTTCTATTCATCTCAGAAATTACCCTCTATGATGAAGACTCATTCCTGATGTCCCCAACACAGGGGCATAATGTGTGTGTGTGTGTGTGTGTGTGTGTGTGTGTGTGTGTGTGTGTGTGTGTGTGTGTGTATGTGTGTGTGTTTCTGTGTGTATAGAATGTATCTACTACTGAACTGTATTGTAATCAACACTGCCATAAATATGAAAAAAACTTTTAAGATGTCTCATTAAATTATCCAGACTATATTTAACTTAGGCAGGATTAGGCTCAGCCTCAGGACCTGTTTTGGAACAGACTCTATGGGGACATCTAGTTTTTAAGCTATATGACACCTGTTCTTCATATAAGTGCCACATGAATGGAGCTATATTTTTGTATGCCATATGATGCATCCATGGACTTCTTATCTATCTGTCTGTCTGTATATCTATCATATACAGGTGTATATTTGTTTATGCACACATGCTCCTGAATTCACACATGTAGAAGTCTGAGGAGACATGGGGTTTCTTTCTATTCTACATTTCTTTCTTAAAATTTTAAGATTTACTTATTTAATGTGTTTCACCTACATGAAAGTGTGAGCACTGTGTGTGCCTGATGCCCCTAGAGGCAGACCACTCACAAAAAATATGTAAATTATGTTTTATTTATTTTTTGTGTGCATGTACTTATGGATAGTCAAAACAGAACTTGAGGTTAGGGATTCAGTTCTTTGCTTCATCATGAGGGAATGATTAAGCTCAATGACAAACATCTTTATCCACTGAGCTATCTTGTCAGCCTGCAAAGATTCATGTCTGAAAAGTTCAAAGATAGTCTAGATCAGAGGGGCCATGAGTGTTCTGGACAAGGTGACTGAAACAAGCTTCACATCACAGGTCACAACTGAGGCCATTTTTTTTCTGGACGCACTCTATTTTGTCTGATTTCTGCAAGTTAAGTGTTATGAGTCTGAGACTCTGAAACAATGCAAGCAGACATAAGAAGTCATGCAAAGCATGATTTTATTACTGGGCAGCATGACAGACTGACCATTCAGGGACAACAGTACAGACTAGGAAGCTGACTGCATCCCTGGATGCCTGTTGAAGCAAGTATTTAATCACAAAATCCTCAGACATTTGTACCAAGTTATAGTTACGATTTTTCACCACTCAGGATTAGTGGCTTTCTTTATATTTTCCGTAATTGTTGACCATTACAGAATGGGAGCTTTTAAGTCCAACAAACCAGATTCACTTGTTCTTTCTGTTAAAAATAACTATATTTTGGAGAACTAAACATGCATAATAGACTTTTTTTGAGATAGGGCTTCTCTGTGTAATAAAGCCCAGGCTGTCCTGGAACTAACTTTGTAGACCAGGCTGTACTTGAACTCACAGAAATCCACCTGTCCTAGGCTGTTACTGTTCCCTCAGGGGAAGCAGTGAGAAGACATGGTTGAGTCAGTTGAAAAGCAAACTGTAAGCTCATTTATTTAGCAATGGGGAGAGTCTTATGTACCCTCTTTGTAGCCAGGAGGCCATCCCTCATTGGCTGGGCATGATAAGGAGTTCTGACAGCATCTGTTGCTAGGCAGACTCTGAATGTTCAGGAACTCTGGGCTTTGCCTATTTTTAGGGCCTCACAAGCTGACTCTAGGTTTGTTCATAAGGAAGCAAGTTATGTGCATGCTTTGGCAACTGGTTTGAGCCAATTCTCTTGGGTGTATGGGTCTGTCTTACTACTTTCCTTTGCATACACTGCCACTGTTAGGCACAATAGACTGTTTCACTTGTTTAAGGAGGAAGTTGGTCAGGGATTGAAACTTAGTGCTTAGGAACTTGAACTGTATTTCATCCTACAGGTTAAAATGGAGTCTGAAGGCCAAATGGTAGTACTTAAGACAAGCTGCTTTTACCTGTTCCCAATATAAGCAGTTAGAAAATAAATTTGGGGAGGAGAACTGACAGGTCTGTCTGTCCAACTTAGATTTCATAGAGGACGTGGGTGAGATTTCCTTTTCTTGAGAGTGTCTCACTCAGAGTGAAGCCACTTTAATCTTTAAAAGCATTTATTCATTTTGCCTGGCACAGAGGGCACACCTTTAATCCCAGCACTCAGAGGAAGGTGGATGTGCATGAAATCAAGTCCAGCATGGTCTATGTATGAAATTCCAAGACAATCAGAACTTTACAATGAGACCTTGTGAAAAATTAAGATGTGATCCAGGTTGTGGTGGAGCATGCCCTTAATATCCCAGCACTGGTGATGCAGAGAGGGGGGTGCATTTTAGTGAGTTAGAAGTCATCCTGGTCTATAGAGCTAATTATAGAATATGCAGGGCTTCATAGTGAGACTTTGTCTCAAAAAACCAACCATCCACCCACCCACCCACCCACCCACCCAACCAACCAACCAAACAAACAAAAATAAGACATGTGGGCTGGAGAAAAGGCTCAGTGGTTAACAGCACTTTCTGTTCTTACAGAGGTCCTGAGTTCAATTCTTAGCACCCACATGATGACCCACAACCATCTTGATAGGAGCTGATGCCCTCTTATGACATGCAGGTGTACATGCACAGCACTCATATATAAACTAAAAATAACATTAAAAGAACAAGACATGAAAAAATTATTCTCTTGTTTGCATTTGTTTCCTTTGTTAAACTGTTGCAAATTGAACCCATGTTATCCCACAAATCTGGGCAAACTTTCTGCCATTGGCCATGTGCCAGGAACTTAAACTTGTGTTAGATATTTTATTGAATTTTCCTCCTCTATGGGATCAATGAACTTTCCTCACGAGATGGTTTATAGAATGTCATTCTTCCCTGTATCAGGCTTCTAGTCACATTTCAGAAGTCAGAGCTTTTGTTCTCTCTCATTTCTGTTGAGCTGGGAGTGGCTGAGCTCCTGAGAAGCAAACTGAGGGTTTCTGGGTATGGATTTAAGGTAGTTCAGTCTCTCCCAAGGACATATCAGTAGCTTTCACTCTAAAATGATTTAGTCCAGGAACAATCTGAGAACAGAAACCAGGCCCTCACCGAGTGAATGCCCTGAGCCCTCTGTGTAGGAGCTTGAGCAAACTATGGGTTGATATTGTAGAAATGATTCAGTGGTAATTGATTATATAAAGGACTAATATTTATTAAGGGGCTTATATAAACACTCTCTGATACAAAATTGAACCTTAAAGACAATTATTGCAGAGTTGAACTGTCTCATGCAGTGACAGAGCAAACAGAAAAGGCATGTAGCATGCCACCAGGTCCTCAATGGGGACTGGCCACGCCCTTTACAGGGTCCTGAGAACCCAAAGCTAGGCCTCTAGGTCTCCCTTAATAACACCTGAATCCTATCACAGGTAGACAATGTTGGGGGTTCCAGTGACCTTGGGGAGCAGAGTGAGGTACTCTGCTCGATGACATAAGAAGAGGGAGTGGCTATAAAATGTGACAGGAATTTTAAAGACTAAGGAGACCCTTGGCCTTCAAGAGGAACTACCCAGCAATGGGAAAGAGTGAGTAGCCTAACACGAACTTCAAGGTCCTTTCCCAAGATGGTCGTCACTAGCAGAGATATAATTTCTTTTGGTAGGAGCCCCAAGGGGAAGGTACCAAGGCTCTGTTAGTTTCTCAGTTCCCAAGAAAAATCAGAAACTGTGTTCAGTAAAGAAGAGGTACTCAGTGGGCCTAGGCATCTAAAGGACAGGGCTGCAGACTGAGTGGGATGATAGGGTGTGGGCTCCACTGGATGTGCAAGTGTCTTATTTAGGGTTACTACTGCTGTGATGAAACACCATGGCCAAAGCAATTTGGGGAAGAAGGAGCTTATTTAGTTAATGTTTCTACATCACTGTTTATCATCAAAGGAAGCCAGGACAGGAAGAAAATCAGGGCAGGAACCTGGAGGCAGGAGCTGATGCAGAGGCCTTGGAGGGAGCTGCTTACTGGCTTGCTCCCCATGACTTCCTAAGCTTGCTTTCTTATAGAACCCAGGACCAACAGCCAAGGAATGGCAGCATGCACAAGTGACTAGACTCAACCCCATTAATCCCTAAATAAGAAACTTCCCTGCAGGCTTGCCTGCAGTACTTCTTATTCAGATGTTAGTTATATTTTCAATGCTACCAGTTTTGAAACCCATTTTGCTTACAAAATTTTGCATTTTCATTTTAAATCTACTCTGAGAAGCAAAGACCATCAACCGTGCTTTGTAGATAAAGAAGTATGTGGACAGAGCCAGAAGACCTGTTCATATTAATCAGCCATACTCACACCTTAAGTTAAGTGATAGTTTACAGCATCCAAACTGATAGTACACCCAGAACCCAAGCCTTGTTCTTCCTACTTAAAACCTGGAAGTCTTGACACAAATCCCCCATCTACATAACAGAACATTAGAGATATTTGACATTGGGGAACTTCTTCTTGAGCTTGGTATCAGTTTATTTTTTCCACAATAAATGTCTATTGATTTATGTTGGGTGTTTCAAATTAATGAGAGTAATTTCTTGTTAGGATAGCAGATTATACTTTTCCTACAAAATGAACATCTGAGAAGAGCTTGGGTAAAGAGGACAGACTTTATTGCAAAGACAGAAAGCGGCAGAAACCCAGACATTTACAAACATAGTGTGAGAACAGCCGAGAAAGAGATGGGAAATTCACCAGAAAGAAATTAGTCAGGTTGAGCACATTTCCAGTTGAAGAACAGAGTTGGAGAAAGCAGAAGCCTCATCAGAAGGTAAGCTAGCCAACTCGGAGAAAAGACACCAGCAATCCCCCTCTCTGGGTAAGCCCTTGTGAGCCTCAGATCTAGTTGTGAGTATTGGAGAATTGGGAATCTTTAGCATTTGGGAAATGGGGAGGGATCCCATTGTATTACTCTGTACAACTCAGAGGGTAGTGCTTAAGAGCCCTTGCTGCTCTGTCAGAGACCTGCAGCCCCATCTTATAGAGGCCTTCTTTTAACTGAAAATTAAGTCATTCTCTCTGGCAACTTCAGCTTGTGTCAGGTTGTGATAACGCTATGCAGAGGCACAATTGACTCCCTGTCAACTTGACACACAAACACATCACTGTCAAGCCACAACTCTTTCTTTCTCATCCATCCCCAAGATCTCATATTAAAGACATAAAGTATGTTAAAGAGCTCGCAGTCTTTACGAATTCAAAGACATTAAAGTTCAATCCCAGAGGTTGTTGTGGTGTCACATGCACCTAAACAAAATACTTGGGAGGCAGAGGCAGGTGGGTCTCTGAGTTAGTTATAGGCCAGCCTCATCTACAGAGTTCCAATATAGCCAAAGTTGTTCCTCAGAGAAACTCTGTCTCAAAGAAAGAAATAAAAACCAAATCAACAACAAAACCTCCAGTTCCTTTAAAACCCATTCTTGAAAAAAATCTCTTAAAAAAGACTCTGTAACTTATTCTTTGTGAATTTCATACCATGTGCCCCAGTTCCCCTAATCTCCCTGTTCTCCCTGTTTCTCCATATCCATGCACCACTCTCTCCAGCCAAAAAAATTAAAATGATGAAAAATAAAGATGAAAAGGAGCAGGGCTTGGTGACTCTCACCTTTAATCCCAGGGGGCAGATCTCAGTGAGTTCAAGGCTAGCCTTATCTACAAAGCAGGTTCCAGGACAACCAGAGTGAAACCCAACAAAAAGAAAAGGACAAAAACAACAACAAACAATTTATTGTGGAAACTATGGTGTTTCATGCAGCCTACACTTTTGCCCAAACAGCATTACCTGCAGATGTTCATTGCAATGAGTCATTGGTCTAGTTCAAGGCCTCTGGCTTCTGCTGTACTATCAGTCCTGGTTCCTTGTGGGGACTCCTCTTGAACATCCTGTTTTTGCCCTGTGTTATGGAGATCTTGCAGACTGGCCTCTTCACATGCTTTAGAAGTTCTTAGATGAGGTAGATATCATGAGGGGCCAACCCTGGATCTTAGCCTGGGTGGTAGCTAACCAGAGCACTGCTCTCCTACTGCTGCTCTACCAGGGCTAATCCTCCAGTTTTGCCCATGTGAGGGGTTGGTCATCTCTCTGGCCTGAAATATCTGTCAAGGGGTAGAACTAGCTATATTGGCTCACATCATCTGTGACAGCTCCCTAGTACTGACCTGGAAAGGGACAGGACCAGGTCACCCAAGAGCCAAAGATCTAAAGGGGCAATGCCAGCTCTCCTGCTCTTTTGCCTGAGGGAATGTCTCTCTAGTACCCATACCACCATGGCTAGCTTTACTGTTTTGCTCAGGCGATGTGTAGGGCTCTCCTAACTGCTGCAGCTAAAAAGGGGCAGTGCCAGGTCTCCCAAGCTGCCTAGGCAGCAGACAGGAACCAGCTCTCCTGAGCTTATACCCTTGGGCTGACTCACTCATACCCCTGCCACCAGGGTGAGCTCTTCTGTGCTGCTCCTGTAGGTAAAGAGCCACCTCTCCCAAGTACAGAATGCAGTGAGGGACAGGGCCTGCTCTCTTGAGTTTTGCAGCTGGCGAAGGGTGGGGCCAACTATGTGCAGTCCTTAGGCATAAACATAGCCTCAGACAGTAGTCCAGAAGAGGGATGTCCCTTTGTCCTTTGGTGGTAACATGGTACCATAGACATTTACCCAGACTGCTGCTTCTTCAGGGCCGTGGACACAGACATGGCTCTCAGTAGTGGTAGCATGGGTCAGGGCATCCCATGGCCTCAGGTGGCAGAATAGGCTGTTGCATAAATAAAGGAAACTCAGGGCCAAATCTCTGGGAAAGGCAGAGATATCTGAGAAGAAACACCACAGTCACATCTCACCCAGCTGTCTTCCAGCTTCCTCAGCCTGGCTCATCCTGGCTTCTTCTGCCTCTTCTGTTTTACTATGCCTGCCTTAAATACTTTCTTCAATCAGTTGAGGTGTGACACCACCACTTCCTGCCTGGGAGCCTGGAACCCCTTCTGTAAACTAAGATGACCTCAAACTCAAGATTGGATTAAGGGCAGAGGTCACTACTCTAAGGATACTCATTGTGCTGGGATTAAAGGTGTGAGTTATCACTGTCTGATCCTGCTAGACTGACTGTGGGTAGATCCCTCTGATATCTCTGACTGTTTTTATTATATTTGAAAATATCCCCACATTTCCTAGCACCTAATCTCTGTCCATCCCCACATTGGCTTCCTCTATTGTGATATCCATCTCTTTCTATCTCCCTTTTTGCTTCTCTCACTGAACCATCTCCTTCTTTCAAGATATGTTCTCAACTCTTCTTGGTTTCAACCTGTTATGCCACCAGTTTGTTAAGGTGATCTTCCCGATTTTCTCTTCTGAGGGGATTCTTTGGATGTCTCTCTTAAATTCCTTCTAATCCCAAGATGTGCAGTGGTTGTGGTTTTCACCTTGGGTATTCTTTGCTTTTAATCTAAAATTTACCAATGAGTGAGTACATGCCTTACCTATCTTTCTGCTTTCTGGGCCTGTGTTACCTCACTCAGGAGGAGATTTTCTAAATTCATCCATTTGCCTGAAAATTTTAGGATGTAATTTTTTTTTCTTTTTTTTTTTTGCGGTGAGCAGTACTACATTGTATAGATGTACCACAGTTTCTTAATCCACTGTTCAGTTGAGGGGCATGGAGGTTGTTTCCATGTTCTTGCTTTTATGAATAATGTTGCTATAAACATAGTTGAACTAATGCCTTTGGGGTATGAATGTGTATCCATTGGGTTTATGCCCAATAGTGGTATTTCTGGATCCTTGTGGAAATTAGTTCCCAGATTTCTGAGGAATGACCATACTGCATTCCAGAGTAGATGTACAAGTTTACTTTCCCACCATCAATGGAGGAGTGTTCCCCTTGTTCTACATCCTCTCTAACATAGGCTGTGTTTTTGATCTTAGCCATTCTGAGAGGTGTAAGGTGGTATCTCAAAGTTCTTTTGATTTCCATTTTTTCTGCTCGCTAAAGATGCTGAGAAGTTTTTTAAGTGCCTTTCAGCCATTTGTAATTCTGTTGAGAATTCACTTTTTAGCTCTGAACCCCATGTTTTAATTTGATTATTTGGGTCTTTAGGCTCTACTTTCTTGAGTTTTCTATATATTTTAGAGATCAGTCCTCTGTCAGTTGTAGGCTTGGTGAAGATCCTTCCCCATCCTGTAGGCTGTCATTTGTCTATCTGATGGTGTCCTTTGCCTTACAGAAGCTTCTCAGATTCAGGAGGTCCCACTTATTATTCATTGTTCTTAGTGTCGGTGCTAAGAGTGTTATATTTATGAAGTGGTCACCTGTGCCAATGCATTGAATGGTATTTCCCACTTTCTTTTCTATCAAGTTCAGTATAGCTGTGTTTATGTTGAGGCCTTTGATCCATTTGGATTTGAGTTTTGTACAGGGTGATGAAATGGATATATTTGCATTCTTCTACTCACTACCATTCAGTTATGCCAACACCTTTTCTTGAAGACACTATCTGAATACATTGAATATTTTTAGCCTCTGGCAAAAGTCAGGTGTTCATCATTGTGTGAGTTAATGTTGGGGTCTTTAATTTGATTCTATTGATCCACAAGCATGTTTTTATGACAGAACCAGGCTGTTTGTATTACTGTAGTTCTACAATATAGCTTGAAGTTAGGGATGGTGATGGCTCCTGAAGTTATATTATTGAAGAGGATTATTTTTGGCAATCCTGGGTTTCCTGTTATTCCATATGAGTGTTGTTCTTTATAGGTATGTAAAAAATTGTCTTCGGATTTTGATGGGGATTTTGCACTGAACCTGTAGATTGCTTTTAGTAAGATTGCCATTTTTACCCCCTTGATCTTCTCTAGCCAGGAGCATGGGCAATCTTTCCATTTTCTGATATACTCTTCAATTTCCTTTTTTAGTGATTCAATGTTTTTGTCAAGCAGGTCTGGTATTTCTTTGGTTAGAGTTACCCTAGTATATTTAATGCTATTTTCAGGCATTATAAAGGGTGATGGTTCCCTTATTTCTTTTTCAGCCCTTTTATCTTTAGTGTATAGGAGGGCTATTGGTTTTTTTGAATTAATCTTGTACCCTGTTACCTTGCTGAAGGTGTTTATCAGCTGTATGAGTTCCCTGGTAAAACTTTGGGTATCACTTATGTATATGATCATACCATCTACAAATAGAAATAGTTTGACTTATTTTCCAGTTTGTATCCCTTTAATCTCCATTTATTCTCTTATTGTTTTAGCTAAAACTTTGAGCACTAAATTGAGTAGATAAGGGCAGAGAAGACAGCCTTGTCTTTTACCTGATTTTAGTAGGATTACTTTGAGTTTATCTCCATTTATTTTGATGGCTTACTGTATATTACTTTTACTATACTTAAATATTTTCCCTGTATTCCTGATATCTCCAGGACTTTTATCAGGAAGGAGTATTGGATTTTGTCAAAGGCTTTTTCAGTATCTAAGGAGATAATTATGTGGATTTTTCCTTAAGTTTTTTTTTATATTATGGATGACATTCACAGTTTTATGTATGTTGAATAATCATCTCTGGGATAAAGCCTATTTTATTGTGGTGGATGATTTTTTTGGATACATTGTTGAAGTTGGTTTGCCAGAATTTTATTGAGTACTTTTGTGTCAATGTTCATGAGGAGATTGATCTGTAATTCTCTTTGTTTGTTTCATCTTTGAGTGGGTTGGGAATCAGGGTGATGGTGGCTTCATTAAAAGAGTTTGGCAATGTTCCCTCTGTTTTTAGTGTACGGAACTGTTTGAGGAGTATTGGTATTAATTTTTATTTGAATGTTTGGTAGAATTCTCCACTAACTCTGCCTGGATTTTTTTTTTACTTGGGAGACTTTAAATAACAGCTTCAATTTCCTTTGGTATTATAGGTTTGTTTAGGTCTTTAATCTGATGTTGATTTAATTTTGATAAGTGGTACCTATTTAGAAAACTATACTATTTTTTAGGTTTTTCATTTTAGTGGAGTATAGATTTTCAAAGTATGAACTGACAATTCTCTGAATTTCTTGGTTGTCTCTTGTTATGCCCCCGTTTTCATTTCCGATTCTGTTAATTTGGATACTTTCTCTCTGCTTTTTGGTTAGTTTGGATAAGGGTTTGTCTATCTTGTTGACTTTCACAAAGAACCAACTATTTGATTAATTGATTTTTTTATTTTGTTCTCTTTGTTTCTATTGTACTGATTTCAGTCCTAAGTTTGATTATTTCCTGTTGTCTATGCCTTCTAGGTGAATTTGATTTTAATTATTCTAAAGCCTTCAGCTGCAGTGTTAAGTCTCTTGAGTGAGATTTCTCTAGATTTTTCATTTAGGCATCTATTGCTATGAGTTTTTCCTATTAACACTGCTTTCATTGTGTCCCACATGTTTGGGATTGTTGTGGATTCGTTTTCATTAAAATCCATGAAGTCTTTGATTTCTTCCTTAATTTCTTCCCTTACCCAGAGGTCATTCAAGTGAGAGATGACCAATTTCCATGAGTTTTTAGGCTTTTGTGATTTTTTTTTGTTGTTTAACTCTGATTATACCATAATGATCTGATATGATACAAGGTGTTACTTTCATTTTTGTATCTATTGATATTTACTTTATGACTGAGTATGTGGTCAATTTTAGAGAAAGTTTTCTAGACTTCTGTCTACCTTTCCCACAGAATAAAATCAATAGCATTCAATGCAATATGTCACCAACAATGTCACATATGTCAGTGCAGAAAGGCCCAACTATACCAACACAGGTGAAGCACAAGTGAAATACATTAAATTTACTTTACAGAGATATTAAGAAACTTAAAGAGAAATGTATGAATCTTTGTGCAACTTGAATGAAAGGCAATTAAAAATCAAAAGCACTTGAAGAAAACCAAGTGAAATCAAACATATGAAATAATGAAAAACACTAAGACATAAAGAATGAAATATAAACAATAAATTAAATAGAAATGGATGTAATTCTGGAGAATAAAATTCTGTAATTAATCAGCAACCACAGGAAAAAATCATTTTTATCAGAATACAATTAATGGCCTAGACAATCTAAGGTGTGATATGATAGAAGATTGTGTGGGGGAGAAGGGAATGTTAAATCTATAACATCTTTTCAAAAAATCAAGAAATACTGACACATTACAAAATGATCAAAGCTAACGATAGTAAATTAGAATAAAATGAAGAATCCCATCACAAGGCCTTAATAGTGTTTTCAACATAACTATAAGTTTCTAACTGAGAAAAAATGAAGTCTCTAAAGATTCTAAAAATAAAGACAACACCAACTAGGTTTGAGAGAAAATGTACCTTATAGCATAACTAAAATGTTAAATATGTAGAACAAAAAATAACACTAAATGCTGCAAGAGAAAAATATCACGTAATACAACTATCTCCATTATATATGACTAATCCAGTGAGACACAAAAAGTCATAAGGGTATACACAGCTGATTCAATGACTCTAAGAGAGAACCGATCCTGTTTCATACTACTATCCCAGTAAAACTTACAATACTCTTAGAAGGGGACAACTAGTTATCACATGATAAATTCCAATTTCAATGTGGTCACTTCACTATACTCATGGAAAAAGATCATGATCTGAAGAAAATGTTAAATAAAACAGCAGATTCCATAAGTAGTGTCAATCATTTTGCCAGTCACTATAGACTTAAAAGAAATTCAGTTTGGTGTTGGGAAGACCTCAACCTACCAGTTAAAGAAATTAGGAATGTTTTTCTTTTTTCATTAATTGTTCTGAAAATTTATTATGGAAACCTCTTTTTACTTCCAAATTAATAAGTGTCTATTTTAAAGGATGCAAGACTTTTTACAGATGTTTGCAATGGTTGCTAGTAGAGAAATAATTTAAGCTTCTATAAATAATTTAGGACCCAGTGCTGTTGGAGCTGGTATCTAGAACTATTCCCAGTACTGCAAATTTGAGTCATAGAAATGATCAAAATTAGGAAATGTTGAAAATTCTAATGATAAATCAGATTGGGAATCAAATTAAAATTTACACGAACAGCTTTTATTTTTCTTAAAACACTTGTAAGTAACATTTTGAGATATACACCATTTGAGATATATAACATAGTGAGAGCATATAATGATAAAACACACAGAAATAGAGTTAAAGGTAACCTAAATTGCTGGGCTTGCTAGACCACACCTATAACCACAGCATTTTTGAGGTTGGAGCTGGGGATTGACTACAAGATCCAGGTCACTATAAATAACAGACGCTGTCCCAAAAGGAAACAAAAATATAAACCAAATTTTTCCCTTTACATACTCCAGCAGCTTATATTCTCATTTTGTAGACAATAGTAGCCAGTAGTGACTGAGAACATCTTACAGATGCCCAGGTTTTCCTCTACATTTTCTTGGTAAACTTTTTGGAATAATGCTTTGTGTTAAGGTTGTGACCACCAAGGAGGTGCCACATTTTTTTGTTCTAGGTATTTTAGGTTTGTAGGCTAAACCTTCAAGATGTGCTTGAGCAATGGAGGCACAGAATTTGTGGGATTCTCAACTAATAACTGGCATAATTTAGACCCACACCATCAGAGTAACCATATGCCTAATACTACCTGCATGCTTAGAATCAGAGAATGGATGCCCCAGAAATCAATCATAGAAAAAGAATCAATGGAATAATTAATAACGATATTCCTACCTACTAAAAGATTAGTGTCTAGTCCAGTGTTCATCAGAAAGGCTTGCCTGGCAGTTGATTGAAGCAGATGTGAAGACTCAAAACAAAACATTAGGTAGAGTTTAAATTGAAAACCTCCCTCACGTGTGTAGTGGTTTTAAATAATAAGACACTCAAAGTAGGAGTAGCAACATGAGGATTTGTGACCTTGTTGGACTAGGTGTGGCATGTTTAGGGGAGGCATGTTCCTAGAGGTGTGCTTTGAGGTCTTAGCTGAATCTGCTTACTGGCTCACTTCCACTTCTTAATGCCTGTTGATCCGCATGTATAATGTTTACTCTTCTACACTATGTCTCAGTACATAGCAGTGTGCTTAAAAAACATGATAGTAATGTACTAAAACCTCTGAATTGTAAGTCAGGTACAAGGGCATATTTTCTATGTAAAAGTCATATGGTATCTCTTTATAGTGATAAAACTCGAGCTAATACAAAATCTCTTCTTTTGGACAGGAAATCCTACAGAAGAGGGCTTGGAAAAATTGTAGAAGCCAGGGGCTTTGAGAAATCCAGGAGAACATGGTTCACCAATATCAACTATAGAAGGCTTATAAGGGCTCAAAGAGACTGAACCTCAATCACCCTATCCTCTTCATGTATGCAATGGATTTTATTCTTGTTTTTATTAGACACTACACTGGGAGTTGGGGTGTCCATGACTGTTTTCTGCTCTTGGGGTACTCTTCCTCTTACTATGTTGCTTCACACACATTTGATATAAGAGTTTGTGTCTAGTCTTATTGTTTCTTGTTATGAGATGTTCACCTTATATTACTGTGGTGCACCTCTTTCCTGAAGAAAACACAGGAATGGAAAGAAAAGAGATAAAGGGAACATACTAAAAGGAACTGGAAAACTTAAAATTATAGAGAGAAAGAAAGTGAAACTATGGTCAGGATATATTAAAAAATAATTAAAAATGAAAACATAGAATCAGGAATAACAGAGTGAATAGAAAAATAGAATCCATTCTTTTGCTGTATTGGAGAACTATACGTCATCATAAATCATAGGTATTTTGTAATGATAAAGGGTTGGGAAACACTCCAAAAGAATGGACCCAGGAAGCTAGCTTCTGTAATTTTTTAAATATCTGACACATACAGTTCAAACCACAATTAATTTAAGAGATAGGGAAGACAACTATGAACCCACCCAAAAGCTACAAAAATTGTCCCCTGCCTATAAGTTTAATAAAAAGTGCTGATTGGCAAAAGGCAGACAGGAAGTATGGGTGGGGCTACAAGACTAAGAAGACTCTAGGAATAGGCAGAAGAAGCCATGGCTCACACTTGGGAAGCAGAGACAAGAGAATCTCTGTGAGTTCAAAGCCAGCCTGATCTTCAAAGCAAGTTCCAGACAGAGTTTTCTGTGTGACGGTCCTAGCTGTCCTGAAACTTGCTTTTAAGACCAGGCTGGCTAGCAAAAAATTGTGTTGGGATTTTGATGAGGATTGCATTGAATCTGTAGATTGCTTTTGGTAAAATCACCATTTTCACTATGTTGATCCTACCTATCCAAGAGTATGGGAGATCGTTCTGTTTTCTGATATCCCTTCAATTTCCTTCTTCGGTGACTTAAAGTTTTTGTCAAACAGGTCTAATACTTCTTTGGTTAGAGTTATATCAAGATATTTAATGCTATTTGCAGGTATAATAAAGGCCGATGTTTCTCTTATTTCTTTTTCAGTCCTTTTATCTTTAGCATAACTTAAGGCTTTTGATTTTGTTGAATTAATCTTGTACTCTGATACCTTGCTGAAGGTGTCTATCAGCTGTAGGAGTTCCCTGGTAGAATTTTGAGGGTCACTTATGCATACAATCATGTCATCTACCAATAGAGATAGTTTGAATTCTTAATTTCCAATTTGTATCCCCTTGATCTACTTTTGTCCTCTTATTTCTTTAGCTAAAACTTTGAGAACTATATTGGACAGATAACGGGAGAGAGGACAGATTTCTGTTGTTTTAGCAGGATTACTTTGAATTTATGTCCATTTAGTTTGATGTTGGCTGTGGGCTTGCTGTATATTACATTTATTATATTGAGGTATTTTCCCTGTATTCCTGATAGCTCCAGGACTTTTATCGTGAAGGAGTGTTGAATTTTGTCAAAATATATTTCAGCATCTACTGAGATGATCATGGGTGTTTTTTAAATTTCTGTTTGTTTATATGATAGATGATATTCACAGTTTTTGTATGTTGAACTATACCTGCATTTCTGAGATGAAGCCTACTTGATCATGGTGGATGATGTTTTTGATATGTAGATGGATTCATTTTGCCAGAATTTTATTGAGTATTTTTGTATCAATATTCAAGAGGGAGATGGTCTGTAATTCTCTTTCTTTGTTTCATCTTTGGGTGTCTTGGGTATCAGGGTGATTGTAGCCTCATAAAAAGAGTTTGGCAATGTTGCTTCTGTTTCTACCTTATGGAACAGTTTGAGGAGTATTGGTATTAGTTCTTCTTTGAGTGATTGGTAGAATTCTGCACTGAATCCATCTGGTCATGGGCTTTTTTTTTTAACTTGGGAAATTTTAATAACAGCTCCAAATTCCTTTGGTGTTATAGGCCTGTCTAAGTCTTTAATCTTATCTTGATCTAATATTGGTAATTATTACCTTTTCAGAAAGCTGTCTTTTTCTTTTATGTTTTCCTTTTTAGTGGAGTATAAGTTTTCAAAGCATGACCTGATAATCACCTGAATTTCCTGGGTGTCTGTTGTTATGTCCTCCTTTTCATTTCTGATTCTGTTAAATTGGATACTCTCTCTGCTTTTTGGTTAGTTCAGATAAGGGATTATCTATTCTGTTGACTTTCTCAAACACGACCTCTTTGATTCATTTATTCTTTGGTTTAGTTATGGAGCTGTGTATGGTTGGGGTGCTAGCAGCTATGTCCCCAGGCTGGGCTTCAGAGACCACAGTGTCTGCTTAGCCTGAGGGTCAAGAAGCTACTCATCTCTTAGTTAGCTGTGGACTGGGAGGCTTCATAGTCTATTTTTGTTCTTTTTATGAAAGGTAAAATGACATTGTCTTTTTGTGGAAGACTTTTCCTATCTTATTACTCTGTATCCTCATCTTAGGCCCTGAGAATACATCATCAGAGAAGCAGAGTTCATGCACTTTTTATATGTCTAATTTAAATGTACCATAAAAATAAGAGGAGAAGAGGATCCCTCTTGGCCTCATCTAATATAGTAAATTAGACCTGTCACCACCCACAGTGAAGACTTGCCTCCATGTGTCCTACATTCTCTACAGTCACATCCCCTGAAAAAAGCTTTTCATCCCACACTTCTCAAACTGTCTCACACTGACAGTGAGTTCATGAGTGAATACTAAATGGATAACTAGAAAAATGGTTAAAGAAGTTCAGTTGACAGTTTTTTATTGCTTCTAAGATACTCAGGGATAATTCTTCTTTACAGCCTGTATGAGACTATGAAATGAGCTAACACATTGAGGGTAACACAGAAAAAATGGGCCAAAATGAGATCTTGATCTCTGAGAACTGCAAATCAAGGAAGGAAGATCTTGGTTTAGAAATCGAATATTAAGCTCAACTGATTAATTATAATTGGGTGGAGGGAGGAGGAGCGATATTTCTTGTGTGGTATTTGAAATGAATCACTTAGCATGGTTTTCTATCTTGATCTTCTTAAAAATTTTGAAAATTTACATTTAATATGTAAATAATCTGTGGCTCTATGATAAGCTGAAATGTTTTGGAAGAGGAGGATTTAAGAAATTTCACAATTTGGGCCTATTATTGGCTTAAATACAATAAAACCTCAGGCTTATTTGAATATTCTATACCAGTTATTGGTGTAGTGTAGGCTACAGTCTCATGCTGTGTGGAACTCAAATGCTGTAAATATTAATCTGCTTTTTCATAACATAGAATTTGTGATTCAATTTCCAGTGTTGATCCATGAATTCTGACTTTGTGATTTCTCCTGAAACAATAATGTACGTCCCACTGTGGATCATCTTACAAGATGCACTGGTGTCAGCTCTAAAGCTGTTAACACAAACAGATTGATGAGGCAAATTTTCGCAAAATGCTATCTTCCCAGGGGCATTAATGTCCACAGAGAAGGCTGATGTAATGAAACTATCTGAACTATACTAATATATACTAATCACCCAACTTTTATGACAGGAAAGTGGATAAAAGATGCAGAGCCCCAGAAGGAAAATCTTCAAAATATTCTCAATGGGTTAGAGCACAAATGCAAAAAATAGAAAAGGAATTGTAAATGCAGATGTAGCCTCTCATTTGACCACAGAAATAAAACCAGGTGGGGATACCTACATGCCTTTTTGATGTGCTCATCAGCATGGCATGCCACATTCCCAATTTCCCAGGCTTAGAGCAGAAATATATGTTCACTCTGATTTTTCTCTTCTTGGCCATGTACATTCCACCTCATGTGGCAAGTTTCATTCATCCCAGGTGCTATTGGAAAATAAAGGAGAAAGAAGAGTTGAACAAAACAGAAGATAAATGTGCCTTTATACTATGGCCAGTGCCATGGCAAGTGGAGACAGAGTATTTTAGAGAGCATTTATCTTCTCTGTAAGTGCCTTTGTATTTTCTATGTAAATGTCATTGTGAATATTTCTTTAGCAGCCAGGTAGATGAGCATCAGAACAGTTCTTTGAATCTTCTGCCCTGTTCTGCCAACCTGCACACTAATAAGTCACCCAAAATATTTAGATACTTTTTGATTTTTTTATTTTTAAAGTTCCCACAGAGTATTTTTCCTAGGTAACTTCCAACTTCCAACCCTGGAAGCTGAGAAATGAAATAACACAGCATGAATTAGTTACATGTAGTTTGTCTCTTCACAGTTTTTACAGCACAATGGAGTTGATGTTTGTCAAAAATCCTCATTTTACTTTAATGAATATTATCCTAAATGGATGCAAATAAATGACCATAAAGTAGAGTAAGGTGATGGATATTTTACCTATTTTAGATCCTAACGCATTGTTACTGCAACTAATTCTTGCTGCAAATATCACAGATATTCACTTACTTTCTCAGATTCTCTGCATGTGGTTACAGTATGTCTTCTAGGGATGCATCAAGACTGTAAGTAGGAAATCTCTCCCCTGGAAACTTCCCATGTTTTCATGTTTCTTCATACATAAAAATATACATGGCCACTGGTATTTAATTTCAAAGTTTATTTCTTTTCTCTTTCTATTTAATATTTTTAATTGTCTGTATTTTATGAATGAGTGTTCTAAATACCAGAATAAGGCATCAGACCATATTATGGATAGTTATGAGCCACCAAGTCTTTACTGGGAATTAACTCAGGACCTCTAAAAGAGAAGCTAGTGTTCTTACTCAGTGGCTCATCTCTCCAGCCCCTCTTCTCTCTTTCTCTTCAGAGTAAAGAAAGATTGTGTGTGTGTGGTAAATGATATGTTTGCAGTCTTCTAAGAGTGAGAGTATAACTAAGAGTTGTGGCTCATTATTCACTGCTCAGTTGCCTCACAGAATTTGTGGCATGTTATGGCAACAATTGAATATAAGGAGAGAGGGGTTACTGAGTAGCTCATTGTTGTCATTTAAGAAGCACATAACTTCTCTCTTTATATCCAAGCAGTTTAATCTCTGACATTTATATCACATTCATTTTTATGATTTACTTTCAGTAATTTTATTAATTATATCTCAATATTTTACCAATCTTAGCCTATATACATTTGTTTTCTAAGATAGCACTTTAGTTCACTAGGTGGCTCTAACAGCTAAGATAGTGGATGCCTGTTAATGCTTAGTATGTTAGAATTAGTGTTTGATATTCACAAATTTTGATCTCAAAATCCTATTATGTTTTACCTTATTTTCTTTTTTGAAAGAAATATTTAATTTTTATTTAATTTTTTATTCATCCTCCCTACTGCTATGTTTTCTGCCTCTTCTCAAAGTCCCCCACAGTCTCTCCTCATGCCCTGAATGTGTTTCATTGGTCTCACAAATCCAGTTGTGGTAGGGCCCAATTCCTCACACAGGTATCAAAGCTGAGAGAGATGTTTTCCCATTATAGGTAGGATTTGAGGAGCCAGTGCATGGACCTGAGATAGACTCTGGTCCATTTGCAAGAGGTTCCAGGAACTGCCCATGCTTTTCCAAGCTCATCAACATTCAGAAAGTCCAGATTCATTCTATGAATGTCTGTCAGATGTTTTTTCAGAGTCTGTGAGTTCCCAACAGCAAGGGATTGCCCATTCCCTGGATCTCACCATCATGCCAATCCCTCCTCTAACAAAATCTCTCCCAGCTACTTTCAGCTGGACCTACTGTTTAGTTTTGGATGTCTAAATCTGCCTCTATAAGCTGCTGGATGAAGGTTCTATAATGGACTTGGATGCTCATTCATATGATAATCAGGACAGGCCAATGTAGGCTGTGTCTTCACTACTTCTTGGAGTCCTAGCTGGGCTCATCCTGTGGGTTCTTGAGTGTTCCATAGTATCATGTTTCCCTCTAAACCCACAATCGCTCTCTCTACTAGGATATCCAGTTCTTTGCTCTCCCTCTCTCTGTTATCCCCCAGAACCCTTTCTTTCATGTTCTCTTCTCACCTCCCCTTTATTGTTCACAACTGTGATCACAATGTTTTTAGAGGAACGTTATTTTCTCTTTTCAGGGGAATCTATGGATGTCTCTCCTATTTCCTAATCCCTAGCTACTATGTGTAGTCTGGATTGTAGCCTGGTTATTCTTTGTATTACATCTAAAATGCACTTATTAGTGAATACATACCATGTCTGTCTTTCTAGGTTTCTGACAACTCACTTGGGATGATATTCTCCAAATGTATCCACTTGCCTGCAATTATCAGGATGTCATCTTTTTTTTTCTTTAACTGCTGATATTATTTCATTGTTTAAATTACCAAATGTTTTATAACTGTCTTTCATTTGATGGGCATCTAGGTTCTTTCCAGGTTCTGGCTACTAGAATTAATGATGCTATGACCATAATTGTGCTAATGGCCGTAATGTAAGAAAATATGTCCATTGGGTATATGCCCAGTATCAGTACTGCTGGATCTTTGGATAAATTGATTTTTAGTTTTCTGAAGAACTTTCACACTATTTCCCAATGTATCTGTACAAGTCTACACTAGCACCAGCAATGGAGAAGTGTTTGGTTGCTCACATTCCCTCCAGCATACACTGCCATCATTGTTCTTGATTTTAGCCATTCTAACCTGTGTAAGATGGTATCTCAGGGTTGTTTTGATTTGCATTTTCTTATAGCTAAGAGTGTCAAGCAGTTCTTTAAGTGTCTTCTCACCCTCTGAAATTCTTGTTATGATAATTCTCTTTTTAACTCTGTGTTCCATTTTTCAATTTGTTTCATGGATTTTTCCTCTCTAATTTCTTGAATTCTCTATATATTTTAGAAAACAGTCATTTGTCCAATGAATGGTTAGTGAAAGTTTTACCCATTATGCAGTTGTCTTTTTGTCTTTTTGACCGTGTCCTTTGCCTTACAGAAGCTCCTCAGTTTCAGAAGTCCCATTTTTTTTTTATTTTGCACACAGTATGTATGCTACTAGCACTGTTTTTAGAATGTGGCCTGCTGTGCCAAGGTGTTGAAGAAAATTTTCCACTTATTTTCTATCTTGTTCAGTTTAACTGGGTTTATGCTGAGATCCTTGACCCACTTGGATTTGTTTTATTGAAGGGTGATGTATAATGAGTCTATATGCCCTTGCCTACTCAATTTGTTGAAGATGTTATCTTTCTTCCATTGTATATTTTTGACTTCTTTGTTAAAAATCAGCTATGTATCTGTATGTATGGATGAATGTCAAGGTCTTTGATTTGCTTCCATTGATCCACAAGTTTATTTCTTTGCCAGCTTTTTTTTTTTTTTTTTTTTTTTTTTTACTGTAGCTCCACAATAGAGTTTGAAGTCAGGCATGGTGATGCGCCTGAAGTTCTATTATTGAACAGTATTGTCTTTAGTAATCCTGGGCTTCTTGTTATTCCATATGAAGTTGAGTATTGTTCTGTCAATGTCTTTAAAAATTGTTTTGCAATTTTGATGGGGATTGCATTGAATCTGTAGATTGTTTTTGGTGAGACTGCCATTTTTACTATGCTGATCCCATCTCTACAATTGCATCGGAGATCTTTATATTTTATGATAGCATCTTTAATTTCTTTCTTCAATAATTCTAAAGTTACTTCTCATAGAGGTCTGTTACTTCTTTGGCTTCATGTTACCCTACAATATGTAATTCTATTTGCTGCTATTGAAAAGTGTGATATTTTTCAGCCTTTTTCTTGTTTTTGTATAGGAGAGTCATTGAAATTTTGAGTTAATCTTGTATCTTGCTATGTTGTTGAAGTTTTCATTAGCTGTGGCAGATTCCTGGTAGAATTTTGGAAGTCACTTCTGTATACTATGACATCATATGGAAAGAGTGGTATTTTGACATCTTCCTTTCCAATTGTATCTTCTTGATCTACTTTTGTTTTCTTATGTTTTTAGTGAAGATAAGAAATATATTGAACTGGCATGAGGAAAGAAAACGTCCTTGGCTTTCTCTAATTTTAGAAGGATTGATTTCAGTTTCTTTCCATTCAGCTTGTTGTTGGTTAAGAGCTTGCTGTATATAAACTTTATTATGTTCATGTATTTCCCCTGTATTCCTGAAATCTCATGAGGGACCTTTATCATGAAGGAGTGTTCGATTTTTTCAAAGGCTTTTAAGAAACTAGGAAGATGGTTATGTGGTTTTTTTTTTTCCTTTCTGGTTGTTTATAGGATGGATCATATAGAACAAGAATATAGATATGTTGAACCATCCTTGCATCTCTGGTATGAAGCCTATTTTATTATTCTGGCTGATTTTTTGATGTATTCCTGATTCAGTTTGCCATCATCTTATTGAAAATTTTTTCATCACTATTTATGAGTGAGGTGGTCTGTAAATTTTTTCTTTGTCGCATGATTGTGGGGCTTGGATATCAGAGAGACTGAAGCCTCATAAGAATAGTTTGAAATTTTTTTTGTTTCTTTTGTTCGATTCAATTTAAAGGGTATTGGTATTAATTCCTCTTTGAAAATCTGGTAGAATTCTGTGCTGAAACAACCTAGTCCTGAGCTTCTTTTTGACTGGGAAACTTTTAGTAACAGCTTCTATTTCCTTCATGGTTATAGGTCTACTCAGGTCATTTATCTGGTCTTGATTTAACTTTACTTCTAAGCTTATAGTTGTGCTGTTAGGTCTCTTGTGTGAGATTTCTCGAGTTTTATATGTAGACATCTAGGAGAATGAATTTACTCCTTCAGCACTACTTTCATAGTGTCTCATAAGATTTGGGATGTTGTAAATTCAATTTCATTGAATTGTAAGACGTCTTTGATATCTTTCTTTACTTCTTCCTTAATCCAGAAGTGGTTCAAATAAGAGATATTCTGTTCTCATGAATCTGTAGGCTTTCTGTCATTTTTCTTGTTGTTGAACTCTATCTTTAGTCCATGATAATCTGACAGGATTCAAGGGGTTATTCCCATTTTTTATATATCCATATTTGTCTTCAGTATGTGATCAGTTTTAGAGAAAGATTTATTGGGTACTGAGAAAAACTTATATTTTTGTGTTTGGGTAGAAAATTCTGTATATATCTATCAAGTTTTTTTGAGTCATAACATCTGTAGTATCTCTTTTTTCTCTGTTCAGTTTCTGTGTGGTAGACCTCTTTGTTGATGACAGTGGGGATTGAAGTCTCTCACTAATTAATGTGTTTTTGGTTGTGTGATTTAAGCTTTAGTAATATTTCATTTATATATATTTGTACCTTTGTATTTGGGGCCTAAATGTTTATTGCTGAGACTTCATGTTAGTGTATTTTTGCTGAGATGCATAAATAATGCCCTTTTGATTGTTTTGAATTTGATGTCTATTTAGTTAGATATTAGGATGGCTACACCAGCTAGTTTCTTAAGTCTGTTTTATTGGAAAGTTTATCCCAAGCCTTTAGTCTGAAGCAGGGTCTGTCTTTGAAGTTCAGGTGTGTCTCTTTTTTGTAAGAATAGATTCTGTTTTTACCTATCCTGTTAGGCTTAATCTTTTTATTAGAGAATTGAATCCATGGATATTAAGGGATACGAATGCCCAGTGATTATTTGTTTGTGTTATAGTTGGTGGCAATGTGTATGCTTTTCCCTTCTTTAGGTTTTTCTTTTGTGGGATTATTTTTTGCTTGTTATTTTATGAGTATATCTGATTTTCTTAGGTTGTAATTTTACCTCTAATGCTTCCCATTGTTCTCTGTTTTTGTTAGACATTGTTTAAATCTGGTTTTATTATTAGATATCTTGTTTATTCGATGTATGGTGATAGTTTTTTCTGAGAATAGTGGTTTGGACTGGTAACCATGATCTCTTAGTGTCTGTGTAGCATCTGACCAGGACTTCTGGCTTTCATTGATTTCATTGAGTAGTCTGATGCAATTCTGATGTGTTTCCCTTGATAAGTCATTGGCCTTTCCTCTTTGCAGCTCCTAATATTCTTTCATTATTAATTAGTTTTATTGCCTTGTTTATTATGTGATGAGTAGATTATTTTGAGGGCTCTCATCTGCTAGGTGTATGGTTCTTGTAACTTTAGATGCATTTTCTACTTTTATAAGGAATGTTTTCTTCTATTATTTTGTTAAATTTATCTTCTGTGCCTTTATGCTGGAATACTTTGCCTTTTTCAATTCTTATTATTCTTAGGTTTGGTCTTTGCACAGTTTTCCATATTTCCATAATGTTTTGCCTAATGACTTTTTGGGTTTTAGTGTTTGCTTTATGTACTATTTCAACTCTTGAATCTTCCCCACCTGAGATTCTCTCTTCCATCTCTGCATGTTTTTGTTTTGTCTGCATCTGTAGTTCCAGTTGATTTCATCAACTACTCTGTTTTCTGCATTGCTTTAGATTAAGTCGTCTTTATTGCTTCTTTTATAATGTTTAAATCTTGAAATGTTACTTTAGCATGTTTGATTGCTCTTTCTTGATTTTCTTTTAGGGATTTGTTGGTTTTTTCCAATTTCGTTGTTTATTTTTTTTAAATATTTTAAATAGTTTTTTATTTTCCTCTTTTTAGGCCCCTTTTATCTCTATAATGTTGTTTTTAAAGTCATTTTCTTCCGTTCCTCCTTTATTGTCATGATCAGTATTTGTTGTTGAACCTCCAAATTCTGGTGGTGTCACACTCTTCCTTATATTGTTATATGCATTCTTGCACTGGTGACTGCCGTTTGCTTTTTCAGATTAATACAGGCTGTGTCTGAATATCAGGGAGCTGATTTTGGTGCAATCTGTCCTGGCTGTGTCTGTTTCTCAAGAAGCCTCATTGGTCTAATCTGGGCTCTTGGTCCCCTTGGAAGCAATGAACTCCTTGTTAGAGTGAGCTATACTTGGTTTAATAAAAGCTGGTTGATGCTACATTATAGTGAGGAGTTCTTGGTGTAATAAGATTATTTTAATTTTTAAAATAAATACATAAATTTTAAGTTACACGTAAAAATACCACTATGGTAAAATTTAAATCCAGGAAATAGATTGCATTAAACTCTGTGTTAATTTTTCAGAATAAAGGTATGTATTTAATCTTTATTGATGAGATTATATAAATTGGCATGAAGATATGGGAGTTTTTTTTCCAAAACAGAGTACAAATTGGTATTATTTTTTCCCAAATAATTTATTACCCATTTTTATTACATAAAACTCCATTCACTATTACAAGGGTGTTTCTGGTCCAGTCTCACCAGTTGTCCAGGCTCACAGATGTGCTTTCCCAGAGTGCCTAGCCGCTCACAGTTCTTTAAGTCATTTAAATTGACTCAGAGACTTATAGTAATTTCATGCTGTGTGGCCATTTCTAGCTAGCTTCTTCCTCTTCTCAACCCATTTTCATTAATCTGTCCTGCCATGTGACCCTCAGCTCACCTGTATTCCTTACATGTTGCTTCTTTGGGCTTAAGTCTTGATCTGTGTCTGTAGCTGCCTTCCTCCTACCTATGATGCTGTCTCTGGCTACTGTGTTCACCAAAGGTCAAAACATTTCATTTATTTAAAGATTGAGATTCACAGCATAGAAAAGTCAATGCCACATAGATGAACTTTTTCCATGCACCTTACAGTTTAGTGTCTTGTATTTTAAAAAGCTGCAATTCCGGCATATTCGAGTCTCTCTAGGATGCCAGGGTCATAATCATGAAATAAAAAAGACATTCAAAAGATGTTTTGTAAAGCAAAACTTAAATTGTTCAGATATATCTAGTGTCAAATATGACATTTCATTGTAAATAGGGGAAAATAATGAGGAGTCAGGGCATTCTCTAATTTCTGCACTTAAGGACTAGAGCAAGTGTGTTCCCATGTACTTGAGGTCAATTTAGTCTACATAAAATTAGAGTTAAAGTCCGTTGAATATATTTTCAATTTATGGCCTAAAAGAGTATCAATCCTGCCTATATGCACAGATTAATGTGGATATAGATCTTCATTAAATGTACCTGTAGTTTTTGAATTTATTTAAAAATAAATTATTTAAATGTTTTATGGCCACAACAGTTAAATCAGAAAGGAAAACAATAGCTGAAGATTGTGAGGATGGCATATGTTAAATATTTTGCCCACTGAAGGATTTTGTACATAAAACCCAAATGTATCCCAGACAATTATTGCGCATAAGCCTTATATTTTTGACTGCTTTACCCAATTTAATGAATTTTATAAGAGAACACAACAAACTCAATGGCTCACACATCATGTGTATTTTCCAAATTGCTCAATAATTTAAAAACAAAATTATGATTAGGTTGATTGTGTGGCAAAAGCCTGTGGTCTTTTCTTTCTATTGTGGGTAAGTCTTCAACAACCAAAAATTGACAAAGCTCTTTGTGAAAGATACTGACTAAGCTCTCTGTCAAAAATAACTATTGCTTTCTTATTTGTGTGATATGTACTCTCATCAAGTATACATCTTCTAAAAACCTCCAGCTTATTATGTAGTCACATCAAGAGGACACAGAAGATTTGTGTTGATATTTGAGACTGTTTGGAAATGCATTTGAGAAGGATAATCCTTGTTTTGATTACATATAAATATCTATTGTACTCTGTCCCTATTAACGCTATTATCCTTTACAGATTGACACCTGGAAACATTCACTTTGCACTGCCATTAGCTTTTTCTTTGGATGAAGTCAACAGGAAACATGGTCTCTTACCAAATGCATCATTAGTTTTTAATATTGTACCACTTCCTTGTAAATTTGTGCCACAATTAAACAATGAGATTATGTCTCCCACAAAAGCCAACAGGTTACTTAATTATAGGTGTGATGAGCTATTGTACTGTACTGTGATGCTTTCAGGACCAACCTGGGAAAAATCTTCAATATTTGGAAAAATCCTGAATACCCAAAGTTCTATGGTGAGACATTGCATGGTGGGATTTCCATAGATCTGATTCTCTTGCTTTATTTCTCATATGTTAAAAAAATTCTGAGGGGGAAACTGCTTTACACTTATATGCAACAATGTTGTTCAAGGGTACTGTTTACAGGTTTCATGTGCTTTCTACTTCCTTTTATGAAGCGGAGATGAGGGTAGAAATAACAAATAAAGGGGTGTTTAAGAACTCTGCATAAAACGTGTTTAAACAGTTTTTAGAAGTGAGTGTTAACTCGAGCTCCCCTCTGATTCCTAGTTTGTTCAGCTTACCTTTGGACCCTTCCATTCTACCCTGAATGATCATGAACAATATCCTTATTTGTATCAGATGGCCCCAAGGGATACATCTCTAGCCCTGGCCATGGTCTCTCTCATATTTCACTTCAGATGGAACTGGGTTGGGCTGGCCATCTCAGACAATGATGATGGTATAGAGTTTCTCTCATATTTGAGAAGAGAAATGGAGCAACATATAGTCTGCTTTGCCTTTGTGAACATTATTCCACTTGACAGACATTTATACAAGTCGAGAGCTGGAAGGTATTATAATGAAATCATGAAATCAGGCTCAAATGTTGTTATTATTTATGGTGACTCAGACAGTACTCTAGCTCTAAGCTTTCAAACGTGGACATCTCTAGGTATCAAGAAAATATGGGTCACCACCTCACAGTGGGACATCACAAGTAAGAGCAACTTTATTGTGGACTCACCACACAGCACTCTAGCTTTTGCACACCACCATGCTGAGATTTCTGGTTTTCAAACATTTCTCCAGTCTTTGGGTTTTAGCACACCCACAGAATACCTGACAGGTTTGGAGTGGATGAACATTAAATGTGAAGCCTTAGCTTCTACATATAAGACACTGAAGAACTGCTCATCCAATGCCTCATTGGAATGGCTAATCTCACAGACATCTGACATGGCTTTTGGTGATGCAGGTTATAACATATATGATGCTGTGTATTTGGTGGCACATTTCTTCCATGAGAGGCTTCTTCAGCCACACACGAATGGGAACTTACTAGAATTTAATTGCCCGAAGGTAGTGTTTCTTCTATTAAATACTGTCTGGTGTTGTCTTTAATATTATCTCCAATGCCCATTTTAATGGAATATAAATATTTCCACAAACATGATTTCTGAACATTTTTATGTGTGAGAAAGTAAATCTAAGGGTCGGTATATCTCAAATGCAAAAGCACTGGAGTGAAGCAAACAACTTATCAATAAAAATCAGGGACTTTCTTAAAGCACACCTGAATGTATTCACCCCTGTTTAAATACTGGAACCTTTGTCCTTTCTCATTAATACTCTGCATGGTAGAAAGATAAGTTTTTGTTTAGTAATAATAATATAGGTTGTAATCACTGTAGGGGATAGTTTTCTCAAGTGGTATTAACTGATTCTGTGCCATCTGGAAATCAAACAGAATATAATTCTGTGGTTCTTTCTGTGCATGCACGTGTATTCATGTTTGTTGCTAAGTTGTTATCACTGTGTATGGGTGTATGTTTCTGGGCATCTGTATGTATTTCTGTGTTGATGTGTATACATGTCTTTCTGTCTATCTGCATGTTTGTCTGTTTGTAGAAGTTCACACAGTTTTTCTTGCATCACTATCTTTGCAAATGAAAAAGCATTTTTTTGTGTGTTTTTTTGGTGTGTGTCTGTTAGTTCATGCACCAAAGTGTGTAATTTATGTGTGGTTTTTGGATTTAATTCCCTTTATGTGTATCTGTGTTCTTTGTATATTTTTTGTGTCTTTGTGAATATCTTTGGATTTAAACATAAATCAGTTTATGTTAATGTCTCTCAATGTGTGTGTTTGTGATTTTGTATGTGGACCTATGTAGGTTTTTTTGTTGGTTTCTTTTAATGTATGTGTGTTTGGGTACATAAATATTTCTGTATGTGACTTGAAGTTTATATGCATTTTGTGGATGCATATATTTGAGTAAATTATATGTGGCACTTTTATGTAAATATATCTCTGTATCAATATGAGTGTCTCTGTGTATGTATGTTTGCATAATTTGTATCTTTTTTGATGTCAGCATCATGTGTACTGTGTTTATGTTTGGACATTTCCTCTGAGAGAATTAAATCTCTAGGAACATTATGTTCATTTTATTAGTTCATTGGCTTTCCTTGAGACATCTAAGTGGCGTGTCTTCAATAAATTTGCATTTAAGATAAGATAAGGATACACCTTATAACTTCAAGGAACAACCATGTACTCAAAAATGATGTCTGTCTTTCAGGTGCACTCCTATCTAAGGAAGAACCAGTTCACTAATCCTGCTGGGGAAACAGTGAATACAAGTCATAAAGAAAAGTTGCAGGCAGAATATGACATTTTCCAGATTTGGAAATTTCCAAATGGTCTTGGACTTAAGGTGAAGATTGGAATGTTCAGTCCGTATTTTCCACATGAACAACAACTCTATTTATATGAGGATTTGATAGACTGGGCAACAGGAAGAAGAGAGGTGGGTGTGACATATCTGTTCTGATTTTCATTTCACAACAGCAACACTGCAAATTCTGCTTCTTGGAGTTAAGTAAAATGAAATAGATTGTCATATTAGGAACCATTTTTAGCCACCTTTAATGTTGTTCTTGTCACAAATTGTTAATTCATTCAGGAAAACTTCAGACAGGGATACATTGAATTTTTGTCACACTGGAACGTGTTCTATATTTTAATATAAAAGAAAATTTTAGTTACCACTGTTATTTCTAGCAAAGTGAGAAAAATTATGTTGGCATAAATCTGATTACTACACAACAATTTTTCTCTTGTTTGCCAAATGTTGACAGAAACAATTTCAATGGAGAATAAATTTAGCAATCAGATTTTTATTTTTATTCAATAGTTTCTTTTACAATTTTTTACCTAAAGGTTTAAAATTGCCCATACCTTGAGTCTTAAATTAACATAACATTTCATAACTCACTCAGATAATGTATAAATTATAAGTGTATTTCTCTATTTCTTTTGTTTTTTTGTACATGTGGGTATTTGTCTGCATGTGTATGTGTTAAGCACTGGAATGTGTGGGGTATAAGAATGCCATAATAGTGAATTGATTCCTGAGAACTGTAGATAGCTTAATGACACACAGTGAGCATCAAAAATAAAGCATGAGGCATGTTCAAAAGCCACAACTGTTATGGACACTGTGCATTTTATCAGCTCTGGAGCATACCCTGAAATAGGAATTGATCACTAGAGAACAATATTCAGCTCCATTACTTCTTTTTTTCTTTACAAAATGTCATCTCCATAAATGTATCCCCCAGCTCTCCCTTCTTTCCCCACTCATCAGAGCCAGCCTTAATCCTTGCCTTACCCATCCACCCATTCTCCACCCTCTCAGATGGTGAGAAGTCCCAAGGTGGGCCATCCAGGACTGCAAATCCACTCAAGGCAAATCTGATTCATTCATCCCAAAGTCATTGCTTGGCCGGGTGTTCCTCTATAGGGAATAGGCTCCAAGGTGCCAACCCATGAATAGGAGCACAGTCTGATCCCAGCCCTTATACCTCCACACACTCATGGCAGTGTAAAGTAGCCCACACCTGGAGCGTACAGGTCCCCCTCCCAATGGATCTCCAGTGGTAATTCCTGATTCAGTGACCTCCCCAGAGCTCAAGGCATCCATTGCCATGGGAACCTTCCTCATAATTCCTATCCCCCTACTCATAAAGACTCTCTTACCCTGCTCTCTGTAGCACCAGGAACTCTGCCCAGTGCTCAGCCATGGATGTCTGCCTCCACTTCCATCCCCTGTTGGATGTAGGTTCTGCAGTTTACTCATTTGAATATAGGTGAAGTCCTGTTTAACCCTCCCCACAACCATTTTGGAGAATTGTCCAGGGACAAAATGTGAGTTCCTAGACATTGCTCTAGCACTCAGTCTCTTCCAATGCCACATTAGCTTCCTCAATAGAAATATCCATCTCCCCCCATCTCCCTCTTTGCTACTCTGACTCAACCACCTCCTTTAAATATTCATTCCCAATTTTTCTTGGTTGCAACCCGTTATGACCCAAATTTACCAATGTGATCTTCCCTATTTTTTTCTTCTTAGGGAAATCTCTGGATGTCTTTCTTAAATTCCTTTTAATCCCTACCTGTTCAAGGGGTGAGATTTTCAGCTTGGATATTCTTTGCTTTATGTCTAAAAACCATGTATGAGTCAGTAAATCTCATGTCTACCTTTCTGCACTTGTGATAACTCGTTCAGTGGATATTATCCAAGTCCATCTATTCGCCTGAAAATTTTAAGATGTCATTTACTTTTTTTTTACTGCTGAGTAGTAAACCCTTTTGCAGATGTACCACAGTTTGTCAATCCATTCTTAAGTTGAGGGGAATATAGGTTGTTTCCAGGTTATTGTTATTACAGAAATGCTGCTATGAAAATGTTGAGATAATACTTTGGGGGTATGAATGTATATCTTCTGGGTATATACCTAATAGTGGTATGGCTGGGTCCTTAGGGAGATTCATTTCCAGTTTTCTGAGGAATAGCCAAACTGTATTATAGACTGACTGTACAAGTTTACACCCCCACCAACAATGGTGGAGTTTTCACCTAGTTCTGCATCATTAAGAGCATAGGCTGTCATCTATGTTTTTGAACTTAGCCTTTCTGACAGGTGTAAGTTGTCATCTCAAACTTGTTTTGATTTGGATTTCTCTGATGGCTAAAAATGTTTTGCAATTTTTAAGTGTCTTTCATTTATTTGTAATTCTTCTGTTGAGAATTCACTTTTTTTATTAATTGGGTTATTTAGCTTTTGAGGCTCTAGTTTCTTGAATTCTCTATAAATTTTAGCGATCAGTCCTCTGTGAGATGTAGTGTTGGTGAAGATCTTTTCCCACTCAGTAGGCTGTCATTATGTCTTCTTGGCAGTGTTCTTTCCCTTACAGAAGCTTCTGATTTTCAGCAGGTCCCAGTTATTGATTGTGGTTCTTAGTGTCTGTGCTAGTGGTGTTATATTAAGATGAGGTCACCTGTCCCAATGCATTGAACAGAATTTCCCATTTTCTTTTCTAACAAATTCAATGTAACTGGGTTTATGTTGAGCTCTTTGATCCACTTGGATTTGAGTTTCATTCAGGGTGATAGGTTTGCATCTTTTTATCCTTCTAAATCCTACCATCCAGTTATGCCAACCCCAATTGTTGAAGATACTATCTTTTCTTCCATTGAATATTTTTGGCCTCTTTCAAAAATCAGGTGTTCATAGGTGTGTCATTTAGTGTTGGGGTCATCAATATGATTCCGTTGATCCACAAGTCTATTTTTGTGCCAGTACCAGGCTATTTTTATTAGTATGGGTCTGTAGCACAGCTTGAATCAGGCATGGTGATTCCCCCTGTAGTTATTTTACTGAGCATGATTGTTTTGACAATTCCTGGAATGCTTCTTTCACCTGTTTGTTTTCTATTTGTTGGTTTCTTTATTCTCTTTAGGGATTTTTTCATCACTTCCAATTTTTTTATTTTATTTTCTTCAATTCCCTTAAGGGGATTTTTAATATCATCTTCTAAAGCTTCTATTATGTTCATGAAGTTGTTTATAATGTTTTACCATTGTTTTTTTTCATTGTTATGCTCATATCTTGATGTTGTATAGCCATCAGCTTTTTATGGGGGTGTCATATTGTTCATTCCATTTTTATATGTATTCTTGCACTGCTGTCTTCCCATTGCTTCCATTGTTCACTCTGTGTCTGCTCTTAGTCAGTTGTGAGCCTGGGACTCTTAGTTAGTTCTTTGTTAGCTATGGACCAAGAAGGGGCTTCTGATATCCTGTTGTAGTTGAGTGATGTAGGTTGCCCAGTTGTTGGTAGGTGATGATCTAAGTTGCCCAGTTGTTGGTGGGTGAAGATATAGGTTGCCATTTTGGCATGGTTTAGTTTGTGGGATATCCCTAGTGATATGTTTTCCTGGGGGTTGGACTGGGGGTGGCTTTCCCAGGTTTCTTTGGTTTAGAAATGGGTTGAGTGTGAATGGGGTGCTTAGGGCAGTGTTCTTAGGACAGTGTTCAGAGACCATGGTGTATGCTTGGCCTGACAGTCCAAGTACCACTTATCTTTTAGCTAGCTGTGCACTATGAGGGTGTATTTATTTATCTAGTTGTTCCTGTGCATTGATTGTAAGCTGCTCAGTTCTATGTAGGTGATAATGTAGGTTACCCCTTCATTAATTCTTTAAACACAAACAAAAAGGGTGTTATTTTCTTATCTGTGTGGGTAGAGATACTGTTAGTAAAGAAATTGGCCTTTAAAATTTATAGATTATATATTCTATTATAAGTGCTGGGCATGTTATATATATGAAATATGATGTGGGTGACTTGAAGACATCTAATTCAAATCTACAAATTGTCATGAATTTAAAGGTGCTATCTTCCAGAAATTCTCAAAGTTTGGGTTTTATTTTCTTTTGAGACAGGGTTTCTCTGAGCAATAGTATATCTACCTATCCTGGATCTCTTTTTGTAGAACAGGATCTCAAATTAACTGAGGTCTACCTGCTTCTGCCTCCCAAGTACAGGGGCTCAAAATGGTCACCAAAACCACTTAGCCAAGTCTCAAAATATTTTCTGATGCTAAAACCTAGGTATCTGAGATATTACAAATTCTACAATTAATATTTTTTCTCAGAGTGATACACACTGTCATTCTCAAAGAAAAGGATCTATTTCTTCAAAGCATAAAACCTGACCAACATATCCACTAAAATTATAGAATTGCACAATAATAGTTCCTGTTTCCTCGAACCAAGCTTCAGTTCATCCATTACAAATACATTCATTGAAGTAATACATAAGTTAAAACCATTACCATTAGTGCTCTAAACTTAATATGAAAATTTCACATAGAAATATAATTCCACCAGACAACACATTTCCCATATTTATTCACTTAGCAGGCTTTAATGTGAGTATTATCAATGACAAATTAAAGTGATTCAAGATGATCTTTATAAACAATTAGGGCACTAATTACCTTCCAGCAATTAATTTGCATTTAATAAGGAAAAATAAAATATAGGGTGTAACAGAGTTATTTCCAAAGGTAGAAAGTAGTTTAATTATTTCAAATTAAAATATGTAAGGGAAGACTAAAGAAATGCAATAAAAAAGATCTTTCTAAAAAGTCACCTTAAATAATAATTCAAGTTGAAGACAAAATGGCAAAAGAATTTGAAAACTGAATTATCACAAATACAAAAATAAGGAGGGATGAAAAGCATGTGAGACCAGGAGAATATAATTTAGAATCAAATTTATGAACTGTGCACACACAATTAGCAAAACTTATTGTAGGCATCCAAAGTGTATTAATAACAGATAATAGTAATTTTAGAAAGTATAGTAAAAGGTTTGGTCATCTAGAGAGAAAAGGTACTTATATATCAAACACATAATAACAAAACCTAATCTTTTCCTGACAACAGCTATTTAAAATTTGAAATACATAGGACAAGGAGAAGAAATTGAAGGTTGCAAGAGAGAAGCCCATTTTCACAGATTCCTTCATGAACTCTCTTAAAAAGGCAGAGTATCAGGAGTTCAGTTTAAGCACAAAAGTCATAACTTACAATTAAGTTTTTATACCCAACAAATGTGTCTTTTACAATTGAAGGGGAATATAATTGATCCTTCTGGTTATTAATGGACTACATCTGGAACTTAACAAAATCTCACAAATTGAGGGCAAACTTGCTAGGGCTTTTGTCTTACATTTAGTTTGGTAGATCCACTTGTGTTTCTGAGATTTGAGATAAAAATTCTCTCTTTACACGAGGTCAAAGTGGCACATGACTTTAATCCCAAAGAACAGGTGGGAGAATAAATTCGACCTTTGAGTTTGAGGCCAGCCTGGTCCATGGGGCTTGTGAAAGGACAGCGGGAGATTGAAAGATAAACATTGCCTCTATTACTAAACCAGAAGGAAAAAATAATTAAAAACAGAAAGTTAAGAATGCCATTAACTGAGAATCGTTTACCTGGAAGAAAGACACATCATTTATCTGGTACAGAATATCCATATAATTTGGTGTTGGAAAACTTACATTTCATCTGCCCTCACCCTCTGCTCCAAGCTTATATAGGATATAGAAAAGGGAAAATTTCCTCTGTGACTGCTTTCTCTGAATTTTCTAACAGTTATCTTCCATTAAAAGCCTTATAACATACTTTTTAGGGATTCCAACATATACTGAAGATCAAGTGAGACTTTCAGCTTCATGGGCCGAATAGTTTCTGAATTCTTGGATTTTTCATTCATATCTAAAAACTGTTGGTTTAGCTAGCCCCTAGGCTATCAGACATTGTATATTATTGTATACATAAATGCACACACACACATATGAGAGCCATGCAGAGATAGAGATGTATCCATTTTGTAATAAACTATTTCTCCTGAGATCTCTAGACAAAATAGAGACAGAGTAATGCTCTACCATGAACAAAAATATTATGGGAATTTATAGCCACTTTGTTAATACAATGAAAGATAATTGAAGAATCTGTACACAGTAAAAATTAAGATAAAGAGAAGTTGCCAAGAAATGAAAAGACAGCAGTAGAATCCTAGACAGAAAACAGCTTTCAAAAATCTATCAAATAATGCAAAAACAATGGATAATTACTAGGAAATAATTTACTACAACAATTTATCATTAACATATAAATTCTCTAATAAAAATACACAAGCATCATTATTGTTTGTAAATGTAAGTTTCAACTTTGATTATAAACTAAAACCCTGTAGATGAGGTTTCTGTCCCAGACTTTCCAGCCTGACCTCAAGGTCTAGGCCCACAGACCCGCAGTCCCAGAGAGACACACAGATGCTTCCAATAGTTTTAGCCTGATCAGTCTCAGGCCCAGGCATATCACTTGCTAGCTCTGTACCCTTCACCTAACCCATGTCTCTTGTTCTGTTCAACCATGCGGCTTGGTACCTTTTCTTAGGGCAGCATAGTTGTCCTCTGCTTCTTCCAGGCCTCTCTCTGGAATTCTGTCTGGAATTCTGCTCTCAGAGATTTTCTTATTCTGGTAGCCCCGCCTACACTTCCTGCCTGCCTTTGGCCAATCAGCTCTTTTTATTAAGCCCCAGTGGGTGGGACAATTATTTACCATGAAACAATACAATACCCCTACATATCCCCTTTTCTCTTTAAAACAAAAGGAACTCCAATTCTAAAATTCTTTTCCCCCCTCATCTATAACAGCTTATAAGCAACCCTGTAAATAAACACAAACATCCATAATCCATGTTTTGGGAATGTGGGCCGAGTTCTCTAGGCTACTTCCTGCTGAATGGGAACACTGACAATCTCATGGGAATCCAAAGAAAAATGCAGGTCTATGTACAAGTCTTTAGTGGAGTAATCTCTAAGGTTGGGTCATCTCAGCCAGTCTCCTTGAAATTGTTTTGGATTCAGAGCTCTGGAACTTCAACAGAGGTGCTCTGAAATGCTGAATCATCTGGTCCATCCATTTCCATTGGAGATTTTTCAGGGGGTCTTCCTCTATCAAACTTTATGTTCTTTATCCAGGAAGAAATCCACAGTCTTTCATTTTCTGTGAAAATAAAAGGAAAACCTCTTCTCCAAATTAGCGTATCTCTGCATTTCAATTTTAAAGTAAACTCATTTACAAAATATATAGGTTGAATTACTCCAACAACATTTATAATCAACTGTCTTTTAACAGCTTTTACTAAGTCATTTTCAGTCAAGAAGCTAAAAAATAAGACAGTAATATACAGTATCCAGACATTCTTTGGATTTTCCATCTTGGCTTTTTATTTATTTCTTTATTTATTCATTCATTCATTTATTTATTTATTTATTTATTTATTTATTTATTCTATTTTTTAAGGGCTTTCTCTACCTCTTTTTTCTTTCTTTACGCCTATGTATATATATTTTCAAAACACTCTTTACCACTTAGACTTTTTTTTTTAAAAAAAAAACTGTCTTTACTGTACATTTATTTCTTAACTTTTTCTGTCTCTGACCACACCTTTGCTTGGCTAGGGTAATTGACTCCATTCAGATTCTTCTATTTCTTTCTGTTTCTGAACACACCTTTAATCTGCCAGGATTAAAGGCTGGTATGATGGGTGGATGCCTCCACCCAGCTCCTAGTTTAACTTTATAGAATTTATCATTTTAACCCAGGTAGTCTGGGAATTTTAGGGTCCATATAATTATCAAGAAAAGCTTTGCCATCTGCTACTCATTAATTCCATTTAAGTGTTAAGTAGCAGGGCCTCTTTAAAAACTAAAAAGTGTTTTGCTTCTAATGCTGAATCAGGAAGCTTCTCTTAAAACCAAGACACAATTTGCGTCCGGCAAACAGAGCTGATCCAAAGAAAGCCATCTTTGATTCTGTTCCCTTTTTCTCCTTATGAACAGAAACCTTAAATAAATCATTTACAACTTTTTTGCTTACATCTAGGCTCCCGTGAGACTTCAGGAATGAACCATTTTACACCTTAAGCTGCACTCCAAAAGCCTGCCATTGTAGGGTGTCTCTGTACCACAGTTTATGTGGAAGACACAATTCAGAGGCTGCTTTTGGCTCTATACCATTTTTAAGCTTTTTATGACTTTATGTGGGCACATTTGCCACACGTTGGGCTGCCATTTGTAGTACGAAGTTTCTGGCCGGACTTTCTGGCCTAACCTCAAGGTCTAGACCAGCAGACCCGCAGTCCCACAGTCCCACAGAGACACACAGATGCATTCAATAGTTTTTGGCTGATCAGCCTCAGGCCCAGGCATATCACTTGCTAGCTCTGTACCCTTCACCTAACCCATGTCTCTTGTTCTGTTCAGCCATGGGGCTCAGTACCTTTTCTTAGCGCAGCATAGTTGTCCTCTGCTTCTTCCAGGCCTCTCTCTGGAATTCTGTCTGGAATTCTGCTCTCAGAGATTTTCTTATTCTGGTAGCCCCGCCTACACTTCCTGCTGCCTTTGGCCAATCAGCTCTTTTTATTAAACCCCAGTGGGTGGGACAATTATTTACCATGAAACAATACAATACCCCTACAAAACCCCAATTAGAAACTTGAAAAGATCCCTTCTGTAAATATGGCAGAAAGAATTTTGAGAAAATGGAACATAATAAAAATAATAGAGACTAAACACATTGATGAGATAGATAAAATAATTCTCAACCAAACACTGAGTAATTTAACACGAAAGAAATGACTCTCCTTGTTTCAAAGATGACTTCATTCCAGGTCTATAAGGATGTTTCAACACATGCACATCAGTAAGATAAATGTTGCACATAAATAGACTGAATAATAGAAATATGTGACCATTTAAAGAGGTTTAGAAAGAAGTCAGCAAAGTTAAAAGTTTATTCAGAGTTACAATTGAAAAAAAACAAAATCTCCAAATAATAGATAGTATATGTCTTGATTAAATATGGGTTTCTTTATTAATAAATGTATATTTTCAATCCCACTCACATAAATACAGTTTTATATGGCAAACCTATTGTTGATATTGAACTATATAAAAAAATTATAAAAAATTTGAAAGAACTTTTATTAAAACAATAAGTGAGTGCTGGTGCATATCTTTAAGCCAAAACTTGGGAAGCAGAAGCAGGCAAATCAATGTCTGATTATGGCCACTCTGTCCTACTAAAAAAGTCTAAGAATATTGGAGTTGCACATATGGAATATGCTTTGGAAGACGTGGGTAGAAATTTGTCAAGTATATACACATTCTCCACTCTTTTCCAAAAATAGTGTTAGATAGGATAGAAAGTACAAAAAACCTTAAATATTATAAACAGAAAAAAATTAGAGAACGTGCCCACTGATAGCATATATGTATAATCCCAATATTAAAAGGGCTGGAGATGCAGGTCTCTATGGCACCTAAGTAAGCATAGTTTATATCAGCAGTTGGAGGCTACAAACAGTTCATTGCTGGACTCAAGTGTAGTTACTACACTCTAGTTTTCAAATGCTTCTTTTGTGCACAGTAAATGTTGGTGACTATAAATGCTGTTTTAGTAAAATGGTTTTAAAAATGCTGACTGACCAGAAGCTAAGCATAAAGAATGTATAGGTAGTGCAACCAGACAATGTAAATTCTGGGAAGGGGAGGTGCACAGAGGTGTCAGTCTGACAGAAAGGAAGCTACATGACAATGCTGCACAGAGAAAAAGGTACCAAGCCATGATGCTACATATGGATAAAAATCAGGAGTTAATTTAAGAGTAACAATTTGCAAGTAATAGGCTTGAGCCATAGCCCAAACAGCTTGTAATTAATATAATCCATTGTATAATTATTTGAGAATAAGTGGCTGCAGGAATTTAGGTCTGGATCAGAATTTTTCACTTAAAATCTCCTCTAAGATTTTAATGTGCTTTGTGTTATGTGGACAAAAATTCACTAGAGAAATAAGTTTCAGATTTTATAATGTTTGTCAAGAATAAAAACAATGTTATCCTACTTAAATATTTAGACACGTGAAGATATCTTTTATTAATATGGTACTATACATTCGTATATATGTAATAATATAATATATAATATGCTAAGTAAAATGTGGGAACCCATTTTGTATATATAATATAAAGTATTTATACTTCACCATGCTCATATAATATAGTTATAAAAGTGAGTTATAAAATCTATGAACATCAGCATGTGTCTATTTCTTCTCAGATGCCAACCTCTGTGTGCAGTGCTGACTGTGGTCCTGGATTCAGAAAATTCTGGCAGGAAGGAATGGCTGTCTGCTGTTTTGATTGCAGCCCCTGCCCAGAAAATGAAGTTTCCAATGAGACAAGTGAGTGTTTGTTGCTGAGGTAAATTCTTCACATTGATAATTCTCTCTAGCCCACACTAGGATAATTAAAGGGTCTAAAAATACAGTAGAAAGTGTAATGAATTCTGTATTCACTATTTTTAAATATAGAACTCCATTAACAATGTCACGAATATAAGATCAGAATGGTTTAGTGTTAAAGTAACTAGCCACAAGTATCCAAATGTTTTCATCTACACAGTCCATATTAGTCAAATGATTATTTGTTTAGGTTTGGCTACATACAATTGGCAGACAAATAATTTTTTTCAACTGTTTGACACTCTATACAATAAAATGAAAGTCCCTAAAGGACACTTATGGCAAGTAAGATGGCACAGCAGCTAAATCCCATGTTACTATAACTGGTGATGAGTTCCTCTGTATGTAGTAGAGAGATGTAGCCAACTCTTAGAAGTTGTGCTTTGATGCCCATGCATTAACACAAACAACAATCAGCAAAGTAATTAAAGAAAATTTTATAAATGGTGTTACATGTAAAAACATATATGAAGAAATATAGTGTATCAATGTTGTGAAATAAAAGAAATTGCTGTGCAGCAATGTCTTTCAGCTACCTCCTAACAAAAATGTTAACATTGTTATGATTCTGAAACAAACATAATTGAAAAGAATTGTAGCTAAAAAATACTGAAGCTGTACTAATCAAAAAAATTTATTTTCCACTAGATGTTGATCAGTGTGTGAAGTGTCCAGAGACCCACTATGCCAATGTTGAGCAGAACCATTGCATTCACAAAGAGGTGAACTATCTGAGCTTTGAAGACCCATTGGGAATATGTCTGACCTTAATGGTCCTGTGGTTCACTTTATCCACAGTTGTTGTCTTTGGGGTTTTTGTGAAGTACAATGACACTCCCATTGTAAAGGCCAATAACTGCAGTCTCAGCTACACCTTGCTAGTGTCACTCATCCTTTGTTTCCTGTGTCCCTTGTTGTTTATTGGCCATCCAAACACAACAACATGCATGCTCCAGCAAATCACATTTGGAGTGGTATTCACTGTGGCTGTTTCTACTGTGCTGGCCAAAACAATTACTGTGCTTCTGGCTTTCAAAATCACAGCTCCTGGAAGAAGAGTGAGATACTATCTGATCTCAAGGGCACCCAACTACATTGTTGTTATCTGTACCTTCATCCAAATTATTATCTCTACAATCTGGCTGGCAGTGTCTCCTCCATCTGTTAACACTGATGCACACTCTGAGCATGGCCACATCATCATTTTATGTGACAAGGGATCAGTTACTGCATTCTACTGTGTCTTGGGATACCATGGCTCCCTTGCCTTAGTGAGTTTCATTGTGGCTTTCATGGCCAGGAATCTGCCTGACACATTCAATGAAGCCAAGTTGTTGACATTCAGCATGCTGCTGTTCTGTAGTGTCTGGGTGACTTTTCTCCCTGTCTATCATAGCACCAAGGGCAAGGTTATGGTTGCTGTGGAGGTCTTCTCCATTTTGGCCTCTAGTGCAGGCTTGCTGGGATGCATTTTTTTCCCCAAGTGCTACATCATTTTGTTAAAACCAGAGAGAAATTCTCTTCAAAAGGTCAAGGGGAAATCATCTCTCTGTGCTAATACTTCCTAAATTGATACTGATTCCACTAATGTAGATAAAAAACAACCTATTGAGACACAGTGCATCATGTCTCTATTTTCTATCGACTTTTTTCTTTCTTCAAAAATGATACATATAATTATCATGTATATTAAATTTCTTCATGCTGTTTCTTGTAATCTTGAAATCAATCATGTATTTAACAAGACTTTGCTATTGAAGCATTAGTTCTTATCTTTATCTAATAAACAATATTATTTGAAATAAGCTGTGACTTTCTTTTGATATTTTATATGAATGTGTCACTGACAGTACTTGGATGGTGAAAATAAACACTGGTGTTTTCACACTCACATCCCTCTACATAAACTCTATCCCAGATCTGTTATGCCTCCATTATTGTTTTAAAAATGGTATGAGAGACAACTCTCATCCATGAACACTTTATACAATAAGACAAGGTAAAAGATCATTTCTTAAGTGTGTCTCATCAATCTGAGTATCTTGCTCTTGGTTTAGATATCTATCCTATTTTAAAATTTGAATATTTTTGATACTAACACTTTGGAGATTTCATATATATGAGTATTGTTCTTTAATCAGATCTGGAGATGGTAAAGCACTTTTTAGATTCCTCAGCCTTTTTTTTTCCTCCCAAAGATTGTGTCCTTTGTCTTTGTGAAGCTTTTCAAGTTCATGGGACCCTGTTTTGTAAATCTTGATTTTAGGTTTATTCTGCCTTTTCTGGCTGTAGAACCTCTTCGGCAGGAGACTGGACCATGGACACAAGAAGGCTGCAGGGATGTGGGAATCTCCAAACCATCTCACAGAAATTAATCTGGTTCTTGGAACCAGCGGATGATGTGTTTTCATATCCAGGTTCCTACAATGACCTTGAAGCAAGGAAGCTTCACATCTGTGTATGATGTTGGCAGCTTTTCTTGTCATGACTTGCTTGGTCAAGTGGTCCTGGACCACATGTTTGACTTCCCTCATGTCCCACTAGAGCACATTCTTTGCAAGGATGTTCTAAGTAATTTTTTTCCTTAAGTCTTAGGATTAAGAGAGCTGTGTTTTCTGTTTATCTTGCTAAGCACCTTAATATTGGTATCCTTTAAACTTGAGTTAATGCACCTTTACTCTGATAATTGTCAAAATGAGGTTGTGCAGAGAGATCTCATGTCTTCTGAGAAGTACTCAGCAGGATTGGCCTTAAATTATAGCCTTCATTTGGATAACAGTCTCACACGTGTTTATAATCAAGACTTTTAGGATGATTTTAATCCGAACTAGAGGCAGTTTTTGAGCCATAGTTTAGTTCTCTTGTACTACAGGAGCCACAATATGTGAGCTTTACCTCTAGGTCCTTTAGGACAGATGCTGAAGACCTTGTGTGGTAAAAAACATAGTTTTGGAACCAATATCTAAACTGGTCCAAGGTCAAAAAGAGTATCTCATTTTTTAGTGAGTAAATCAACTGGATCAGGCCAAGCTGATTTGGTTTCTGGATTTTTATCTATTCAGGTTTCAGTGTCAAATTTCCTCTGTTTCTTCCTCATTGTCCCCTGGAGGAGGTTTGTCCTGGAGGAATTCATAGTGTTCCAAGAATTGGGCTGCTGTTCTTCCCATGATTATAGAGGTTGATGCTCCATTTTGTTGGCTTCAGGTTGGACAAGTGCATGAGCTTTTCCTCCTCTTCTCTAGACCCCAGCATGTTTTACATACTTGGATCCAGCCAATCATGCCATCTGGCTTTGCACTGCTCTGCTGATTTTCTATGGTGCAGGGAGGCCATGCTAGACCATGCTTTCCCCATAGTCATTGTAGCTGCTTTCAGAATTTCATCTTCTCTATTTCTCCACATGCCTCCTTTGAACATTTTCTGAGGCATCTTGGCATACATGGGAGGCAGAGGCAAGCAGCTCCCCAAGTTTGAAGCCAGTCTGGTCTATAAATTGAGTTCTAAGACAGCTGGTTTAGACAGAGAAAAACCCTGTCATGGGTGGTAAGGAGTACAAGAATGGGACTTGACTTTTACAACAGAAGCTGCATTTAGGAAAACATTATAACTTAAGTTTAATAGATAAATGTTCAATTGGAAAAGACTCAGTTTACTTCTTAAAAACGAAAAGCTAAAATTTCTCTGTAGTAGGAGGTTCCTGGCCTGAAATTTTGAGCCTTGCCTGTAGGTTTAGACCTGCAGACCTACAGACAAAAAGATGCTTAGAATTTGTTTTAGGCTGATCAGCCTAAGGCCCAGGCATATAGCTTGTTAGTTCCCTATCCTCAATCTAAACTATGACTAGTATCCTTTTCAGCCATGTGGCTCAGTACCTTTTCTTAGAGCAACATAGTTGTCCTCTGTTTCTTCTGACTTCTCTCTGGTGTTCTCTTCTGTGCTTCCTGTTCTCAGAGTTTTCTTAGTCTGGTAGCTCTGCCCACACTTCCTGCCTGCCTTTGGCCAATCAATGCTTTTTATTAAACCAGTGAGTAGGACAATTATATACAATGTAACAATATAACCACCCACATTTTTCCTGCAGTAATCTAGGTAACTTAGGTTTAACATTCTCAAATTTCTGAGATGCCCTTCACTACACAGCTATAAACACAGGACCAGGACTGCTAGGCCTTGAATGATAAGGTCCAAGTTTAGGCATTTATGAAAAGAATTTTTTCACTGTGCCAGTGCTGTCATTTCACCACAAACTAAAACATCTCTTTCATGTCCTCCAAATTTAGAAATTCTATACTTCTACAGCATCTATCAAATGTAGATGTATTTAATTATTGAGATATGATCTCTAGTTCTGACTGTTTTATAATGAACTATTTAGAGTAGACTGGCATAAATCTCTCAGAGATTCCAGGGATTCTCCCTTTGGAGTACTGTTAACTTATGTGGTAACACCACACCTGGCTTTGAATATTTAACATATTATAGTTTTCTTTTAAATTACAAATTTGTGCCTCAACAGTGGTGGAACATGACTATAATCCCAACACTAAGGAGGCTGATTCAGGCTAATGTCTGAGCTTTATGCAAATTGATGTACAGAAACTGCTCAAGAACAGCTTGGGACACAAAAAGAAATCTTGTCTTAAAATACCCCAAATATATGATGTATATTTGTGCATGCCTAAGTGCAGGTACCTGACAGAGACAGTAGATCTTCAAAGATCAGGAATTACTGTGGTTGAGAGACATATGATTGCATCAATTAGATTAAGGGAATCAAAGTCCTGTCCTCTGCTAGAGCAGTTCACACTCTAAGCCGCTGACACATATCACTCCTGGTCCTCTGCTATTTTTAATCATCCTTAACAAAACACAAACCACCCTCCTAGAATAGTTTCTGAAAAACCAAATTTTATCTGATTTGATTCTCAAAAACTTGTCTTGGCCTCACACCCAAAATCTGTCTCTACAATGACCCTATCAGAGCTATTGGAACATACTCTGTTTCAAACACAGCAGATTATCTGCATAAAGATGTCTTACAAGACAGCCTTAATCATAAAATATAGAACATTTTTTTCAAACTGTGACAACGTGACACCAAAAACTGTTATCTACTTCCAAAACAAAGGTTTTCCATAACACATATTTATATAAAACTTGTATGAGATTCAGGAACACCAAGACGGTGATTACTTACTCAGAAGAGATTTAGCATGACACTTAATCTTTAGGTTTTTAAAAAAGGAGTTTATTTCCATGCCTCTGTAGACATTTCCTCCTGCCTAAATTACAGCCAGAACACGGGAAAGAAGTATGTGTCATGGTAGCAAGCAAATAAAAGGAAATTATTATTTTTTATCTAGCACTTGGCATACCATAATTTTAAAAGAAAATTAGACCGTCCATCTCCTGTGCAGGGAGGAGATTCTTTTTTGGTATTTTAGTGACCTGTACCAGTAACTGAATTTGACCTAGGGTAGTGACATTTCCTTTCAGCAGATACATTCAATGACAAAAGTTGCAAGAAATGCCTCAGAAGTTAGGGTATCAGTGGCAGTGAAACAGCAAGCAGAGTACCCTCTGGAACCTGGAATGAAGTCCTTGGCACCTGAATTTCAATCCTTGCCACATTCAAGATGTCACTGCCAATCTCCTGAGCCAAAGTCACCCATATTCTCAAGTCTGACAATGCCTGCTCACCTGGCATGCCTGCAGGCCATCATTACTTCCCTTGGCCTTCACCAATTACCCATTGCCACATAGGCCCAAGCCCAGGTAAGTCATCTGTACTCACTTGGGAAAGGAGCTACAAGCCAATTATCCAGCCATTTTTCAGCAGAACAGTTAAAACATGAAGCCAACTATGTTAAAGTCCTTCAAAGAAGGCACCATGTCAGAAGACACTCCATGCCCACCTCAGTGATGCTGTCCAATTGGGAAAAGCCAAGCTTGTCTGAGGGTTTGGCTAAAACAAGATCAGCCTCTGCCCTCAGGCCTTGATTTCTGAACACACCCCTTCTATGGGTAGTTTCCCTGAATTGCTCTATGTCTGGTCTATGAATGGCTTCTATGTTCATGTCCATCACCAGGTATTCTAGCTCTTGCTGCTGGCATTGACCTGAGTTACTTGTAGGACACACTGGTCAAGGTTTCCTACTGTAGACAAGGAAGCCTATCTGGCCTCCTGGAGAGATTTAGATTGAAAAACTTCTCACAGTCACCAGCTCACATTCAAATCATAAAATTCCCAGCTAGATGCTAATTACCTTGTCTTAGGTTGACTCCCAAGATGAGAGAACACCTTGGTTGGATGAATTACCTGTTTTTCCTCTGGCTAGAGAAACTCTTCTGCAGGAGAATAAACCATGGGAGAATAAAGGCTACAGGGCTGTGGGAATCTCCAACCAAAGTCTTAGCAATTTCTTGGTTCTTACAACCAGATGATGTGTATTAATTTCCCATTTCCCAAATAACCTTGAAGCAAGGAAACTTCACTTCTCTGTTGTTGCAGTGTAGTTTCTTGGTCCCTGAAGGCCAGAGGCCCAGTCCCACAGACCTGCCATGCTAGACCCATAGCCACCCACCTCTGTTGCTCAGGCACATTGCTAGCTAGCTCTTACATCTTAAATCAACCCATTTCTATTAATCTGTCTGCCACACGGCCTGTGGCTCACCTGTGTTCCTTACATGTTGCTCCTTGGGCTGCTTGCTTGATTTGCCTGACTCTGCCCTGCTTCTCCTACCTATGCTCTGACTTCTCCTCCTACTTCTCCTATGTTGCCTGTCATGGCCCAAAACAGCTTCTTTATTTAAAGATTGATATTCACAGAAAGGCAATCCCACATCACTCAGTATATGACTTTAATAGGATCTTGTCATGCCCAACCTCGCCCTCGAGGAATGACTCAATACCAGGCTCTTCTTTCAGTGGTTTATTCAGGAACCTTGAACATGGCTCCTTCTTCTTCTTTTGGGGTACCCACTCCCAGCTAAATACTTTCTGGACTGCCAGTCATGGGGCGCCACATGGACCATGAAAATAGGTCCGGATACTTGGGAGCAAACCAAGAGTTTAGCCCCTGCCAAATAAGGAGTTGTTTATCTCAGAGAGCACTCACCATGGGGAAGGTGGAAGGCAGAAGCCAGCGCCATCTTTAAGGTGTGGCCACGCAGCTCTCTACAGTTCCCCCCTTTTGTTTTTATAAAGGAATTAGCAGGTGAGCACAGAGGTCTACTCTCTGTTGTGCAAGGAACATTATCCCAAGACTCCTTTTGAGGCATCCCCCTAGGGATTATGGGACTCGTTCAACACCCTTTTTTCACAGAGGTGGGACATTAGGGTGAGAAACCCACATGCAAGCAGACATGCTCTCCTTGAGCCCTCCAAAAGATAGCTGAGGTGCTCAACTGCAGTGCACTAGCCTTGCAACCTGCAAAAAAAAAAAAAAAAAAAAAAAACCCTTAATCTTTTAAGGCAGCTAGCCAAACACAGGGAGACTGTCCAGTCTCTATGGCTACAAAGGCTTGGGCAATCATGGCTGCATCCCAGCACTGTCTGGTCCTAATACAGCAAAGGCACCACAGGCAGTCCTTGGAGACCAGCGCCATCAGGCCAGCTATGGCTCCTAGTCCCACCCATTCCTTCAGATGATTCATGGCAACAGGAACCAGGTAGGGAATCCCTCAGCTAACCTGGCATCCATCCGGGTCAAGTTGACAGTCACAATGGCCACCCGGAGATCTTCCATTAATCTATCGAACTGTCCTGTCCAATTACCTAGAAAATAACTTGACAATTGTTTAGATAGATTTGCAGCATGAGTACTTATCAAGACGAGTGCCAGAATTCTCCTCACAGGGACTATCATCTTTCCCTTCCTCTGGTCGGACCTTCCTGGTCAGATGTTCTGGAACCCACACTGGATCTTGCTGATCCTGAGGAAAAACACAGACCGACCCTGCTGCCCAAGTCAGCACGGGATCAGGCCCTTGCCAGAGGCCTGTCAGTATGTCCTTCCATTTAACTAGGCCTCTACATGTGCCATGGGAGTCTTGTTGTTGGTCTTCAGCAGACCGCCCAGAGGCATCCAAATTTAAAAAATTAATGGTAAAGAGAGCCAGAGAAAGTCTCTCCTTTGGGGTGCGGCCATGGCCTATTCCCCCTTTTTGTTTTTGTAAACATTCTTTTAATGTGAGGTGGGCTCGCTCAACAATGCCCTGTCCTTGGGGGTTGTATGGCAGGCCATGAAAGAGTTGCACCTCCATCTGGCGGCAAAAGGAGGAAAATTGCTGGCCTGTATAAGCAGGCCCATTATTAGTTTTAAGTTGAAGCGGTTTGCCCCAAGCTGCCCAGGCCTCTAGGCAGTGGGCGATAACATAGCTGGACTTTTCTCCAGTCATGGCTGTAGCATGCATGACTCCTGAACATGTGTCGACTGACACATGCACATATTTAAGATTACCAAACTCTGAAATGTGGGTAACATCCATTTGACATATCTTTAAGGGAAGTAAGCCTCGAGGATTCACCCCAATGCTCGGGGGTGGGGGGGGACAATGGACAACACATTGTGGACAATTAATAACAATCAGCCTGGCATCTGCATGGGAGAGAGAAAATTTTTGCTGTAATGTTTTGGAATTCACATGGAAAGAGTCATGAAATTCTCTGGCCCAATCTAGTGAAGAGCCTAGAAATGCCCAGTCCTTTCGGGTATAGGCATCTACCTTGGCATTGCCTTCACTCAGGGGCCCATGCAATCCTTTATGAGCTCTAATATGTTGAGGGAAAAAAAACATGAGGTCCTAGCTTGAATCAAGGACTGTAGTTGTTGAAACAATGCACAGACCGGGCTAGACTGCTTAATGGGGCCAGCAGCTTCTAAGACCTTAAGAGCATTTACAACATAGGCAGAATCTGAAATTATATTAAAGGGAAATGGGCAACTCTTAAAAACATCTACAACTATCTGGAGTTCCACCATCTGGGGTGCCCCAGGGGAAAACTGATATTGAACAGGTGGCTGTGTCTCAATCATGTACAGTCCGCATCCGGTTTTGGATCCGTCTGTGAACACATTGACAGCTCCTGGCATAGGCTGAGAGGCTGTCACTTTAGGAAAAACTACTGGATGCTCTTTAAAAAAAGGTCATAAGTGGATGTTGGGGGTAATGATTATCAATCTCTCCATCAAAACTACATCTGAGCACCGCCCAGTCATCAATGGTAGCACATAATGTGGAAACCTGAGCAGCAGTGTAAGGTACAATTATAGAGGTAGGAGTGATTCCAAAAAACTGGACGTTTTGCTGTATTCCACACAAAGCTAAGGCGGCCACGGCAGCAGGATAATACTCAACAGATTTAGCTGGTGAAACCTTTGTATGTATCCACAACACCGGCCCCTCCTGCCACAACAATCCTGTAGGCTGGCAAAGGGTCGGGAGCATGCACAAGATAACCTTTTTTATATCTTGTATCCTATACAGGAAGGCGTCCTGCAGCTGCTTCTCTACCAAATTTAGGGCTGCTCTTGCTTGTGCATCTAGCTGTCTGGGGGAATCTAGGGCTGAATCACCTTGTAAAACATCATAAAGGGGTTTTAATTCATAATTAGCCAATTTTAAAAATCCTCAAACCCAATTAATATCACCCAATAACTTTTGAAAATCATTTAAAGTACATAGCTTATCTTTCCTCAATTCTAGTTTTTGTGGGCTCACCTTATCAGGAGTAATCCTAGCTCCCAAATACTCTACAACTCTATCCAATTGGACTTTCTCAGGGACGATAGTCAGCCCCCTTTTTCTGAGTGCTGCCACCAAGGCAAGATAGGCAGACTCTACATCTTTTTTGGATTTCGCTGCCAATAAGATATCATCCATATAATGGATGCATCTGACTTTAGGATATTGCTGCCTAACTGGTTCTAGGGCATGCCCCACAAAAAGCTGACACATGGTGGGACTGTTAGCCATGCCTTGCGGCAGGACCACCCATTCATATCTCTGGTCGGGCTCTTCATGATTGCAAGAGGGTACTGTAAAGGCGAACCTCTTTGTATCTTGACTACATAGGGGAATAGAGAAAAAACAATCTTTAATATCAATAACAATTATATGCCACAACGCAGGAAGGGTGGATAAAAGAGGCAGGCCACGCTGTACTGGGCCCATGAGCTGCATCTGTGCATTTATGGCTCGCAAATCATGAAGCAATCACCATTTGCCAGACTTCTTCTTTATCACAAAAATGGGAGTATTCCAGGGAGAAACTGAAGGTTTAATGTGCCCTAGCTGTAGTTGCTCTTGAACCAACATTTTTTAGAGGAGAGAGGCCACTGAGGAACCCATACGGGCTCCTCTGTCTTCCAGGATATGGGAATGCTTTCCCCAGTGGCCCCTAGGAAAAAACCCAGCCCCATTTGAGGGGCTCTGGGTTGAGTCTGTATTGGGTCTTTTCATCCTTGTAAGTACTTCCCCAGGCCATAGCCTGGGTGATAGGCCATGTCATGCATCATTTTTGTAGATACTGGGGAATACTCATTGCTTAACTTAAATCCCATATCCTTCAGTAGGTCTCAACCCCACAATGATATAGGAAGTTCTAAAACATAGGGTTGCATAATGCCTGAATGGCCTTCCTTGTCTTTCCAGGACAGTTGCCTCACACTCATGTCTGGAGCTCTAGCATAGCCCAATCCTTGTAGGGTCTGGGATGATTCCTGCACCGGCCATCCTGATGGCCAAACTTTCTTAGCTATAATACTTTTATCAGAGCCCATATCTAATAAACGTGGGATCTTCTTATTGTCAACAATAAGTTCCATGACTGGCCTGTGATCTAATTCTAAGGATAAAAATGTTAAATCAGTGCCTGTCGACCCAAAACCTTTATCCCCTCTGTGACTATCTTTTGCTGCAAATTGATCATGGAGACTGGGCAGGATAACTAATTGGGCAATCCAGTCTCCTGGGGAAATGGCCGTGATCCCTTTTGGGGATTCTACCATGATTTTAATAACCCCAGTATAATCAGGATCAATGACTCCAGGATGAACATGAAGACCTCAAAGGGCCATAGACGAGCGACCTATCAGCAAGCCCACCGTGCCTGGGCTGACAGGTCCCCGAAAGTCTGTATCCACCAGCTGAACTCCCATTTGTGGTGTCAGTATGAGTCTGGAGGTGGCACGGAGGTCCAACCCTGCAGAGCCTGCAGTGGCTCTCCGCAGTTCTTGGGGTGGCGGAGGGTTGGCCATTGTTCTTGGTACTGTCCTCCATTCTGGTTCTCCATTGCCCCATATATTTGAGGGCCCTGGGGTCTGGGGCCCCATGCCCCGTTTTTTGGACGAGGGCCAGAGGATCCCTGACTAATGAGCTGTCCATTGATGTCTTTCACAGATCGACATTCATTGGCCCAGTGCTTCCCCTTTTTACATTTAGGACATAGCCCTGGTTGCCTAACCATTTGTTCCCCTTGAGTCCCTTCACCACGTCCTAAGTTCCCCCTTTCAGGGCAGTCTCTCTTTATATGTCCTCTCTTGCCACATCTAAAGCAAGCTCCTGAGGCACCAGGACTTCTTTTTTTACTATTAGTCAGCTGAACCACTGCAGTGGCTAAGCCGGTATTAGTTAGAGGACCTCCCAGCTCTCTGCATACCTTCATCCAAGCCTCTAGACCCTTCCTCTTGTATGGAGTGATAGCGGCTCGACACTCTTTGGTGCACTGTTCATACACCAGCTGCTTTATTAGGGGCATGGTGACATCTGGATCTCCAAAAATCCGGCCTGCAGCTTCTACCATTCTGGCAACAAAATCAGAGAAAGGCTCCATAGGGCCTTGCAAAATCTTAGTGAGGTTTCCATTCACCTCTCCCTTATTAGGTAGAGCTTTCCATGTTTTTATGCCAATCTTGTTGATTTGCTCATAAACTTGTACCAGATAGCCAGTCTGCTGGTTAGCAGAACACTCTTGGCCGAGCAGCATATCTCTGTCCCAAGCATTCTGACCTGCAGTGTGATTAGCCTGGCTTCTTCATTAGCAAATTTGATTAAGAATGCTTTCCAATCTAGGTATTGGCCAGGGCTTAGGCAAGCTTGGGCAAGCCCACCCCAATCGGCAGGGGTCATACAGTGTCTATTCAAAGCTTCTATCTGGGAAAAAGGAAGCTGTAATGCCATAAGTTCTAACTGATTCGGCCAGGGACTTGATGACTTTAAAGTCCAGGGGATCGTGATACCGATTCCCCTGTGTGTCCTGTAACACAGGAAAAGCTACGGGGAGCTCCGCTCTCACTGTTCTCCACACTTCTGGGTTGAATGAATGTCCCCTTCCACCATCCAAGTATGAAGGTGGAGCAGAGGGAGCTGTTCTACACTCGGTGGGGCAGCATGGAGCCTCCTCAGCCAGTATCTCCTCCTTTTGTCTTTTCTTTTTCTTGATTTTCAACTGTTTAACAGCTTCAGCGAGAACTGACTCATCTTCCTCCGAGTCTAAAGATTCGGAGGCTTCTAGATCAGTAAGATCAGGGTACAGGCCCTTGTCTCCTTTATCCCCTCTGGATCCTGCTTCACTGGCTGCCTTTTCTGATCTCTCTCTTCTTGTAACTGTTCTAGGGCTGCCTTCCACTCTCCACCACCTCAATATAGCTTTGGTCCTCCAGGCAGCTTCGGATCAGTCTCCAAATGGGTCTCACTCCGGCCCTGAGAGCTCCTTGCTTAAAAGCAAAATCTAGGTCTCTCCCTAATTTCTCCCATGAGGGGATTGTAAGGCTCCCGGTTACAGCGAACCATGGAGCAACAACGTCATACTCCTCTAGGAACCTTTCTAGGGTTTTCTTTTCTAATTTTAAACTTTTTGAATGAAGTAGCTCCTGTAGAGCCAAAAAAAAAAAAAAAAAAAAAATTGGGTGGGAAGGAGAAGCGCCCATAGCAAAATCATTTTCTCTTTCACTTTTGAACTCGCTCCTCAGCGAGTCTTATCCTACTCTCTCTTTATCTACAGAGAAGAGCAAATTGTTTTTTCCCGCTTTTGTTGTGGATCCTCAACCCACCTGAGGACTCTTTCTCACTTTTGTCGTGGACCCTCAACTCACCTGAGGACTATCCTGTGCACCCCCTGACCATAGAAAGTTCTGGGCCTTTGTTGACCATATGGCGAAAACACGTTGTTCCCCATACGGGCCACCATTTCTTATGCCCAACCTCGCCCACAAGGAATGATTCAACACCAGGCTCTTCTTTCAGTGGTATATTCAGGAACCTTGAACATGGCTTCTTCTTCTTTTGGGGTACCCACTCCTAGCTAAATACCTTCTGGACTGCCAATCACGGGGCACCACATGGGCCATGCCAATAGGTCTGGATACACGGGAGCAAACCAAGAGCTTAGCCCCAGCCAAATAAGGAGTTCTTTATCTCAGAGAGCACTCACCATGGGGAAGGTGGAAGGCAGAAGCCAGCGCCATCTTTAAGGTGCAGCCACACAGCTCTCTACAGGATCTCTTGGTATTTCTTGATTGGTCCAGCGGTAGTGGACCACATGTTTGACTTGCCTCATTTCCCCATGGAGCACATTCTTTGCAAAGGTGTTCTAATTAATTTTCCTCATAGTTATAGTTAAGACAGCTCTTTTTCTGTTTACCTGGATCAGGATGTTAATATTGGGATACTGTAGACTTGAGTTAATGTTCCTTAACACTTATGCCTATCTAGATTAGAGAGTGCAAAGAGATCTCATGTCTGCTGCAGAAATAAACAGGAGGAATGACCATATCTTTAGCCTCCATTTGGAGAACAGTGTCACTAGTTTTTATAATCTGGACTGTTGGGATGACATTAAGCTTAATTAGAGGCAGTTGTTTTATCCCCCAGGCTTAGTTCATCTGCTTCACAGGAGCCAGAAATGGTGTCAAGATGCTGCAGACTGTTGTGGAGCAAATCCATAGCCATGAAAACAATATATCAATGGTGCATATTTGGGTCAAGCTCCCTTAGAATATTAAATCTCCATTTTAATTATTGTATATATTGAATAGATAGTAATTTCTGCATGATGGTTGAATAATAATGGCCCCTGTGGACTCATGTATTTCATGGTTTGTTTTCAGTTAGTGGACTGTTAAAGAAGGACTATGAGGTTTGGATTTCTGGGAGGTGTGTCACTGGGGTGGGCTTTGAGGGTTATAATGTCTATGCTTGTAGCAAGCAAAAGATGGCTGCCCCCTGCTTGTGGTTCAGATAATAGCTCTTAGCTACTGCTCCAGCTCCTTTCCTGTATCCTGTACTGTCTACACCATGATTTCATCATGAATTTACCCCCTACATATTTAAGCAAGTGCTCAATTAAAGGTTTTTCTACAACTGGCCTTATTCATGGTGTCTCTTCAGAACAATAAAATAGCAACTACCTGACTTTAAAACCTACAGAGGAAGCCCTGGCCATTATTTTCTACCAGATGTACGTATTCTATATTACTTAAAAGGTTCTTTTTAATTTTACAATACAATCACTGTCCTGTTCCCCTCTGCTTCTTTCATTGACACTCTACCTCCACACACTCACCTCCCACATACTTCTCAGAGAGAGTATGGCCTTTTGTGGGGAGTCACCAAAGTCTGCCCAATTAACCTGGGGCAGGGCCATGTTTCTACCCTTGATTCAAGAATGAGCAATGTATTCTTCTATACAGAACCGACTTCATATTGCCAGTTCTTGCAGTAATGTTAGTTTCTGTTTTAATGCCAGAGACTCCACAAACTGCCCAACCCCCTCAACATCAGTGCACAGTGAGAGGGCCTAGATCAGTCTCATGCAGATTTCCCACTTTTCAATCCAGAGTCAATGAGCTCTAATTAGCCTGGCTCAGCTTCCATGGGTTTCCCCCCATCATCATCTCGAATTCTTTGTTCATATCATCCCTCTTTCCATCATTGCCATGTAATGGAAGCTACATCCAGTCCTTAGCCTTGGTCTCTACATCTGCTTCTATCCACTTCTGGATGGAGGTTCTGTAATTATAAATCTTTTGGAAATATAAACCATGGACTAGGTGTTGGTCTCATAAAGAAAGTGTGTATAGGCAGGACTTTAATGATTAGTCTTAGTTATTCTGGACGACTGTAAATGAAAACTGCAGACTGGTCAGCTTATTCATAACATCCCAGAAAGTAACATAATTCTTGACACTGTGAACCCCCAGACCTAGTTGCCAAATTATTGGTTCATGATAATATTGCTTCCTTGATCAGCATTGGCTATCTCATGCTTGTAAGAGTGGAAAGACCCCTCCATATGGTGTAAAAGATGGAAAATAACATGTTATAGGGAAACTAAAATTATCAGGTTTAAGAGCCAAATACTAATACAATCACCATTAAATTTAGAGTTAAGGTTTCAAAATTCCTTTTAAAATTTAGTTTCCCTGTTTTGTGATAGAATCTCAGTTGACTCATTCCATTAATGCTAGAAGTTTGGAGCATGAGGAAAATTAATGTGTTACTTTAAGATGTCCATGTCAACATAATAATTCTAGTACAGTTTGTGATAATAAAAATGTCCCCACTTAAAACAAAAAGGGGCCAAGTAACTATAATTTAATTAGTAAGAAAATATACTGAAATTTTGGCCTAATAGTAAGGAAGATAGAAGAGTTGGTGTGCTTTATTTATTAGAGACCACCCTGAGACTCAGGTTGGTTTTTTCTAGCTGTCAGGCAAAGATGACTTATAACTCTGAATGCTCCTGTTTCACTCCCTAGGGTTCTCAACAAACATCAGTGCATGTACATGGCATGAATTTGTTGCTGAGCACATAAATCACACTTGACAACTGGAGACCCTGAAGCCTCCCTCCTGGTCTACAGCTGACTAAGAAGTGAGTGGCATCCTGACCTTCAAGTGAAGGTGAGACCATGGCCTCTGAACCTGCCCAGAGAAATTGTTCCTGACATCCCATCAATACGCATCTCTGCCCTAAACCAAGGAAATCTGGGAGAAACACCTCCAAGTCCATTATCTAACAAAACACAAGTGGAGGGATATCCCACACACCAAACCCCAAACAAACTGCATCTTCATCATTACACTTTGACAACTAGAGACCACTTAAGCTTCCCTCATGGGCCACAGATGACAAAGAGCTGACTAAGAGCCAACTAAGTGTCAACTAAGACACAACTAAGAATAACTTCTGGGACATCTAGATGCACACAATTCTTTTTGCCTACATTCAATGAAGTGTCAACAAAGAGCATCCTCTGCAGTCACTGGAGATATTCAGCCCATGGGCTCACAACTAAGAGCTGGCCACAAAGTAACTATAAGTGAACCTAGGAAGAAGTGGTCAGATGCCAGTGTAAGAGTAGATATAACAATATTAGGAACAACATGATTGTAGATTGTTCTAAAACATCAAGACCTTAGCATAACAATGAATAGTAAATAGAAGGAAGTAACTGTAGCTGGAGGTTTACTTACAAGGCTGCAGTCCAAGATTAATATTTATTAAAATATATATAAACACTCATGATACAGGTAACAGCTTATAGTGGCAACTGAACATGGACCCTCTACTAAAAATTAGAATACCTATATAAAGGGTGTATAATCTCTGAACAATGACTTTTAGTATGACTATCAAACATTAGCCAGGGTTACATTGCCATGTAAAGTGACCACAGCATTTTAGACATCTATATTCATATATATCATCTAAACAGAGGTATATAAACATCTTGTGCATATATCATAACTAGTGCAATCATACATTATATCTAGTATAGTTAAATGAAGGTAGTAATTGCATAGTGTACATGACAATAATGTGCAAATATGTTAAACAGAGGTAGAAGCATATATAAAATATAGAAATTACAGATTCAATTTTACATAATAGTTACAGATTCAGATTTATATCGAAGTACAAGTTGCTTTGGTTATATGAAGCAATTTCAGATTAAACTTTGTACCAATGTACAAATTATAATAAATAAACATATAAAATGATTTTACATTTGTATCAATATACAAATATCTATGCCAGTGCAAATTGTCTTTAGCTTAGCCCATATATTCAGCTAGAATTGTACATATGTAGGTAGAACAATCTACTTTTATCTATCCTATCTTTCCCCTTTCTCTTCTTCAAAAAAGATCTTTGATGCTATATTATAGTTCTGTCCTTCACCCAATTTTAACTTATAACTATTCTATTAGAATAATAATTACCCACAACCCTCAGAACCCAAAACTTATTGGAAAAGAGTAGTCTGTCATAAGGTTGCTTCCTGCTGACTTAAGCTGATGGCATCTCTTTGGAATGTTGTAAAAGCTAAAACAATGATTAGATCTTAATGGACTGATTATATACATCTGTAACCATTCTCAGAATAGTGGTTAACTCCTTCTGGAATTCTAATTAGAAGTGTGGTCTGAAGGGTAATCATAGAGAGCTATCTTGCAGCCGTTTTTGAATAATCTATTTTCTGAAAACAATCATTGATTGATGCGCACCAGGTTCTTGATTTTTCTATTTTTGACTCTGTCTGTCTGATTACCTGTCTCTTACTCTCTCTCTTTCATACTCTCCCTTTTATTCTTGTTTCACTAGTAGGAGTTGTTGTGGTAGGGGCCCCATCTCTGTTCCAGATTCTTTTTAGATAGCTGATAGGAGGAAATGTTATTTACAATGGAAAACTTAAGCATTGCTGGTACTCAAAGAAGATATTCATATCTTCTATGACTCCAGGAGTTTGTATGCAGACAGGATCTTTGAAAGGTACAGATACAGAGATAAACAAAGTTTAAGATGAAGTTACAATATTATTGGTCCCTAAACATTGTCTTCAGTTTCACATCAGGTAGTTTTTCTGATACGAGATAGAATTATTCACATTTTCTTTACCAATATGCTTGGGTTTAGAGTGGGAGAAAGCCACTTGCTCCCAATCCCAATCCAGCCCTATTAATAGTCAAATAGGACCACATTTTTTGAGGTGTAGATGCAAGATGCAAAGCAGTAAGAATTTAGAGATTACCCAGTTGTGCATATGTGTATCAGTTGGTCTCATAATCTGTCGTTTACATTCCTTCATCATCGATCTCTCCTTGATCGCTGGTGAGTAATTATTCAATGTCCAGTCAATGTCTTAAAAACAGTTGTATCCATTTTCCTGTAAAGACAAAATTGAGACCCTGCCCCAGGTTTGATAAATGTGTTTTCCTTACCTTGTATCCATTTATCATATCAGGGATGAGCAATTACTTCTTCTCCTCAGGAAGAGACTCCTTTTCAAAGCAGACTTTTATTATTTTTGTCAGTACCCATATCTTTTGTTTCCCTGTTGAAAAAAAAGCAAAACCCTTACTGTAGGGGTATTGTGTTGTTTCATGGTAAATAATTGTCCCACCCACTGGTTTAATAAAAAGAGCTGATTGGCCAAAGGCAGGCAAGAAGTGTAGGCAGGGCTACCAGACTAAGAAAATCTCTGAGAGCAGAATGCCAGACAGAGCAGGAGAGAGAAGCCAGAGGAAGCCGAGGACAACTATGCTGCTCTAAAAAAAGGTACCGAGCTGCATGGCTGAACAAAAGACATGGGTTAGATGAAGGGTAGAGAGCTAGCAAGTGATATGTCTGGGCCTGAGGCTGATCAGCCTAAAACTATAGTAAGCCTCCGCATGTCTCTGTGGGACTGTGGGACTGTGGGTCTGCAGGTCTGTGGGTCTGCGGGTCTGCGGACCTAAACTTTGAGGTTAGGCCTGAAAGTCTGGGCCAGAAACATCATACAACACCTTACCCCATGGAAGCACATATACTGGCTTCCACTCTGAAGTCAACACATCTTTGAGTAGATGAGTTGATTTATCTCAGAATATTTCTCTATTACCCAATGTCTCTCAGCAGCTGATGTTTCCTTTTCATCAGCGTTAAGAAAATTTAAAGTCAATATGGCACTGTGCAACCTCTCCCTGGGTTTTCTCATTTCTTTCTTCTGTTTATAAAGCATCTCTTTCAATGTGTGGTGGGATCTCTCCACAACTGCCTGTCCTGTAGGATTGTGTGGTATCCCTTTAATATACTTTATATTATAGTATCCAAAAATCAGCTTCGTTTTTTGGGAAATGTTAGCTGGTGCATTGTCAGTCTTAATCTGAGTGGGAATTACCATTATGGCCATGGCTTCCAAAAGGTGAGTAAGTACAGCATCACCATTTTCAGAACTCAGGGCAGTCACCTATTGCATTCCAGAGTAAGTATCGATAGTATGATGTACATATTTCATCTTTCCAAATTCTGGGAAGTGAAACACATCCATTTGCCAGATCTCTTTTCTGTGTATACCCTTAGGATTACTTCCTGCAGGTAAAGATAGTTGGTTATAGAAAGAGCAGGTGTTACAATTCCTTAATATTTCATTTGCTTGATGCCAAGTGATAGAAAAACTCTTCTTTAGTTCTTTGATGTTAACATGATGTTTCTCATGAAATTCTGTGGCCTCTAGCATGTTTCCTATCAGAAACAGATCTATTTCATCATTATCCTGCACTAGAGGGCCTGGGAGACCCGTGTGCGCCCTGTTGTGTGTTGTGTACATAGGATATATCCTATCTCTGATGATATCTTGCAGTTGTATGAACAGTAAGGTCAAGTCGGTATCATCAGGAATGAAGTCAGCAGTTTCAATATGTAAAACAACTCTTTTTGCATATTGAGAGTCAGTAATTACGTTGAGAGGCTCTGTGAAATCCAACAACACCATAATAATTGCATATAGTTCTGATTCTGAACAGAGTTATAAGGGCTCTGAGTCATCTTATTAAGTTTTCAGACTTATAGCCAGCCTTTCCTAAATTGTAGGCATCAGTATAAAATGTAGGGGCTCCAGAAATGGGTTTGTTTATCCTGTACCACATGAGGAAAGATCCAATTAGTTTCCTTATGAATTGAATTCTCTTGTTTTTAGGATATTTATTATTAATATCTCCTAAAAAGTCACTACAAGCCTTTTGCCAAGGTTCACTGTCTGCACATAATTGTTCAATTTCTTAATTATTCAAAGGCACAACAATTTCTGCAGGTTCCTTTCCAGTCAATTGGCGAAGTCTTAATTTACCTTTAAAAATAAGATCAAAAATTTTTTCGATATATGTCTTCATCTTCTTGCTTGGCCTATGTGGCAGAAATATCCATTTTAATATAATGCTTTCTCTTTGCATTGAGATACCTGTTCGATTGTCTAGAGGGTAAAATAACAAGTATGCAGTCTAGGTCTGGATCCACATGATCTACATGTGCTTCTTGAAGTTTCTTTCACCAACTCTAATTCTTTCTCGGCCTCATCAGACAATTCTCTTGGACTATTTAAATCTTTTTCACCATTCAAAGTCTTGAACAAATTAACTAGCTCATAGTTTTTTTCATAAAAATCATTGACTGTATATGAGCAATATCTCCTAGTAACTTTTTAAAATTATCAAGAGTCTTCAACTTATCTCTGTTTAATTTTCCCTTTTGTGGCATAATTTTTGTAAACCTATTTTATATCCTAAATAATTGATAGAATCTCCACTCTCTACTTTTTCTGGAGCAATTTGCAGTCCCTAATCAGGCAATATTTTCTCTAGTTCTTCAAACAATGTTTCTAATGTTTTTGGGTTTGAGTCTGCCAACAAAATATCATTCATATAATGGTAAACAATTGATTGTGGGAAGCATTTGCACAGTATTTCTAGTGGCATAAGGTGGGACTATTCAACATTCCTTGGGAAAGGACTCTCCATTGGTAACTCTTAACTGGTCATGAATTATTAAGAGTAGGCACTGTGAAAGCAAATTTCTCTTTGTCCTGTTCCTGTAAAGGTATGGTAAAAAAATAATCCTTCAAAATCAATAACCATAATAGGCCATCTCTTAGGTAACAGAAAAGGCAGAGGAATACCAGATTGTAAAGAGCCCATAGGTTGAATCACTTTATTAATTGCTCTTAGATCCGTCACCATCCTCCATTTTCCAGATTTTTTCTGGACAACAAAAACAGGAGAATTCCATGGACTGGTTGATTCTTCAATATACTGAGCCTGTAACTGCTCCTGTACAAACTGTTCCAAAGCCTGAAGTTTTGTTCTCATCAAAGGCCATTGCTGAACCCAAATAGGCTTCTCTGTTAACCATTTCTAAGGGAGTACTGTGAGTGTCCTTTTAGGTTCTGTGGTTATTGGGCAATTCTTTTGTACCACCTGAAAGGCTGGTGAATTTTCTTCATAGTACATTAAAGCCTCATTGTTGGAAACATAATTGAGTCTCTGGTTGATGTTGGAACCAGGAGGTGTCACATGAAAGAATGAGACTCAGGGATAGATCTCTGAAGATGTTGGAGATACTAGAGGGAATAAACACCACAGTCAAATCTTACCCAGCTGTCTTCCAGCTTCCTCAGCCTCACTTCACTTGGACTGGTTCCTTATGTGTTTCAATCCTGTCTTAAGTACTTTTTCATAAATTAAGGCGTGTCTCCACCACTGCCTACTTGGGAGCCTGGAATTCCTTCTATAATCTGAAGTGACCTTGACTCAGGTGGGATTAAGGGTGTAGGTCACCACTCCCAGGATACTCCCTGTGCTGGGATTAAAGGTTTGAATCACCACTCTGATTTTCCTAGACTGACTGTGGTTAGAGCTCTGGGACTTCTGGAGCTTTTACTACCCCCACATAGACTGTGGGTAGATTCCCTCTGATATCTCCAAAACTTCCGAACCTTTATTAAATCCCCACACATCCCCTTTTGTGTCAAATTAAAAAAAGAAGGTAATAGCTAACATAAGAAAAACAATATACAGTAGGTACAATAATTATATACAATATATACAAACAATAAATGAGTAATGTCCAGTCCATTAACAATTGACAATTCCAAGAACTTTTTCATTAATTATCCTTTTTTGATGAGTCCAAGGATCACACCTAGTTCATTTCGTTTCTAACTAAATGCTATTATTTTGATGTCTCTAAAACTTATAAGCATTAACTTCAAAGTTTCTTTTCTAAAACTGTCATTAGAAAGCTGTAACTATAATTATCTCTTCTTCAACTACTTCAGAGACCCAAGAAGGAAATAATATTTACCCAAATATCTAGGAAGTGCAAGCAACTTCCAAAAACTAGAAATGACAGAGATGATACCTATCTGCCTGGACCAAAGTTCCTTTATAAATTTGGGGCATCCATCTTTAACCTATAGGCCCACAGTCAATTTTCATCTCAATGAAGCAGAAAATCTGCTTTTTCCATTTTGGTGTAGTTCAGTCATTTCTCTTTGTATCCAGAAGATTGAAGACTCTCTTCAAAGTTCTTTCCATCTTTCCCTTGTGGTACTTGTTGGCTATTGGTCTCATGCTGGTATTTAGCTTTAGATGGAGTTTACCACCACTTTGGACTGCATTCCCCAGCAACCCAACTCCAGGAAGATCCAGGCTCAGCATGCCATGGGTTGCTACCACCTCACACCATCCACGGGCCATCTCTGAAAGTTTTCTCTGAAAAACAGGAACCTGAAGGACCACCTCAGCTTGTTCTATCAAAGTTCAAAGGTCACTTTCTGAGGGAACCTCCATGTCCTGTTCAAACAGCACACTGTCAAGCAGTCAGTACAGGGACAGGTTCTTGTCCAATGACTAACCATTGCCACAAGGAAAGTAGACTCCATATGGAGTTTCTTCATTGCCCCTTTTCCTCTTGAAGTAGATTGGGGCTGCTAGGAGGAGCATACCTGTCTCACTGTCCAGAAACGTCTTTAAGTTCTGAAAATATTTTAAATGCCATATTCTATGGATCTTTGACATTTTTTAAGAAGACCTGTTTATCTAAAATATATTTGTTTGACCTTGAAAACATATCTAACATGACTATGTCTGAATGTAATGTCTAACTACTGACTTGCATTGCTTTATATTTTAATTGATTGGAAATAAAACTTTCATGGACTAGCAATTTGGATTACAATGTTACATAAACTGATTAAGTATACTATCTGAAACAAGCATAGAAATATTTGTACAATGACACAATTAATCTCAAAATGCACAGTTCATATACAGAAAACCAATGCAATGTAAAATATTTAAAGCTAGTAAATCCTTTTAAAAGAAGATTCCATAATCTATCTTTATATCCTATATATCTGTATCCCCCTTTTCTCTCTATTTTTTTAAACACAAATCTTGAATTTAATAATTCTTGTTTAACTTTTTCTAACCATAACAATGAACAATTTTTAAGCAATTAACCTAAACAATGACAATTATCTATAACCAGTTGAACAACCAAACTTGGGAACCAAGACCAACCCACCCAACCACTTGGGAGTGTGGGCTCTGCTTCTTGAGTTTACTTCCTGCTGACTGGGGGTGATGGAATCTTTTGGGGATTCTGATAAGAAAAGTTTTGTAAAATGCCAAGTCCTGAAATAAGTAGCTGTGTCATTTTTTTGTCCTGTCTCTGCATAACAGGAAAGCACAAAGCTTGTCTCAAATCCTGGCCATAGTAGTCTGTGAAGCTGGTTCATCTCATCGAGCTGCTACAAAATTGTCCTGAGCAGTTTGTAGTCCAAATATGATCTTTGATTGGTGTTTGTCAGCCTAGTGGCTTTGTCAGAGTTCATGTGAAACCATCGTTATGGGGCCCCATCTTCCCTTTGGATATTTCAAGTTTGCATTTAGGCCTTGTCCTGGATCACTGCAGAAACTGATAAGAGACTAAAAACCAACACAATGTACAAGAAACTAAAACTAAACATATAACAATTTGTTGAGCATAGGATTAGTAACAACAGAATAGTCCCTTAATTTTTGTTATTCTTCTGTCCCATATCAGGTGGCTCTTCTGATATCATACAGAGATTTTTTTATTTTCCTTTATCAAGTATGCTTGAGTTTAGAGAAGGAGAGAATCACACTCCAACTCTAAATCCAGCTTTAAATTTTAATTAAACTGGGACTTTAACTAACAAAAATAATTTTGTAAAGGTTAAGTAATGAGATTTTACCCTATCAAGTATACTGGTACCAATAGTTAACATATTCTTTTGTTTGCAAATTTTCCTGGATAGCCTCTTTTTTTGCTTTAGATGTCTGGATGTCCAAGGCCTTTTAACTTATTGAAGATTGGTATTTTCAGTTTCCTGAAAAGACAAGAACAGAAACCTGTCCCCAACCTTTGTTTTTATTTACAACTGAAAGAATTGTAATATGGGTGGACGAGCTATTAATTCTTAGTTTCATGAAGTGTCTTTGGTTTGGTCCGAGTCTTTATTAATTTTGATGGTATCCATATCTTTTCCTCACCTGTGGAAATAAGTGCAAAACGCCTTTGCCAACATAGCACATACCCTGGCTTCCATTCAGAGGTTAGTACATCTTTGAAGTAAATAGGCTGATTTAGTTCAGCTGTTTTTTCTATGGTCCAATGTCTTTCATCAGCTGTTGTTCTTTTGTCATTAGCATTGAGAAAATTCCAAGTTAACAAAGCACTATGTACTGTATCTCTGGGGGTCTTTGTTATTCCTTTCTGTTTATTTAACTTATCCTTTAAAGTTCAATTTGATCTCTCTATGACTGCTTGCCGTGCAGGATTATGTGGTATTCCTGTAGTATGCTTTATATTATAATAAGCAAAAATTGTTTCATTTTAGTAGAGACATATGCTGGAGCATTGTCAGTCTTTATTTGTGCAGGTATTCCCATGATAGCTATAGCTGCTAGAAAATGTGTGATTACAGAATCAGCCTTTTCTGAACTCAAAGCAGTTGTCAATTGAAATCCTGAAAATGTATCTATTGTATGATGGACATATCTTAATTTCCCAAATTCTGTATAATGAAATACATCCATCTGCCAGATTTAATTTCTATGTATACCTTTAGGATTAGTTCCTGCTGGCAATAAAGTTTGGTTATAGAAAGAACAGGTGGGACACCTTATTACAATTTCTTTGGCTTGTTCCCAAATGATAGAGAAATCGTTTTTAATCATTTGCAATTAACATGATGTGTTTTATGGAGTTCTGAGGCCTCTAGTACATTTCTTATTAATAATCTGTCAATTTCATCATTACCTTGTGCTAAAGGACCTGGCAGACATGTATAGGATCGAATATGTGTTATATGGAAGGGATGATTTCTAGTCCTGGTTATTCCTTGTAACTGAATAAATAATGAAGTTAATTCTGATTCATCATTAATAAAATTAGTTGTTTCAATGTGTAACAGCAACTCTTTCTGCATACTGAGAGTCAGTGACTATGTTAAGTGGTTCAGTAAAGTCCATTAACACGATCACAATGGCTTATGATTCTGACTTTTGAACAGAATTATAAGGGCTTTGAGTCACTTTACTTATATGTTCTGATTTTTAACTAGCCTCTCCTGATTTCTTTGCATTGCTCTAAATTGTAGGAGCTCCAGAAATTGGTTTATCTCATACAATATGAGGGAGAATTCAATTAGTTTTCTTTATAAATTCAATTATTTTGCTTTTAGGATATTTGTTGTTAATATCTCCCAAAAATTCCTGCAGGCTCTTTGCCAAGGTTCATTTTCTACCCATTATTGGTCAATTTCTTCATTAGTTAAAGGTACAACAATTTCTGCTGGGTCCATTCCTGTCAATTGGTGAAGTCTTAATTTTCCTTTAAAAATAAGTTCAGAAATCTTTTCCACGCATGTCTTTAACTTCTTGCTTAGTTCATGTGGAAGAAATATCCATTCCAATATAACTTTTTCCCTTTGCATTAAAATTCCTGTAGGAGAATGTTTAGAGGGCAAGATAACTAGAATGCAATTGAGGTCTGGATCCACATGTGCCTGTTGTAATTTTTATTTCCACCAAAGCCAGTTCTTTCTCAGCTTCAGGTGACAACTCTCCCAGACTATTTAAGTCCTTGTTACCATTTAACATTTTGAGCAGATTATCTAGTTCATCATTTTTAAGACCAATAGTCAGTGGTAAGTTGGCAATGTCTCCTAGTAGTCTTTGGAAATAATTAAGTGTCTTTAATCTATCTCTCCTGATCTGTACCTTTTGGGGTCTAATTTTTTGTTGGCCTATTTTATATCCTAAATAATTAATGGAATCCCTTCTTTGTATTTTTTCTGGGGCAATCTGTAATCCCCAAGCAGGCAAAATTCTTTTCACTTCTTCAAAAAGTTTTTCCAACGTATCAATATTTGAATCAGACAACAAGATGTCATCCGTGTAATAATAAATTATAGATTGTGAGAATTTCTTGTGTATTTGTTCGATTGGCTTTTGAACAAAATACTGGCACAGAGTCGGACAATTCAGCATTCTTTGAGGGAGGACCTTCACTGGAAACTCTTTACAGGCTGAGAATTATTATTAGTGGCACTGTAAAGGCAAATTTTTCTTTCTCTTGCTCTTGTAAAGGTATTGTAAACAAAACAGTCTTTTAAATCAATAAATATAATAGGCCATTCTTTAGGTAACATAGAAAGCAAAGGAATCCCAGGGTGTAGAGAGCCCATTGGCTGGATCACCTTGTTTATTGCCCTTAGGTCTGTTATCATTCTCTACTTTCCAGATTTCTTCTTAATAACAAATACAGGAGAATTCCAAGGGCTGGTTGTTTCTTCTATATGCTGAGCATTTAACTGTTCCTGTACCAGCTGCTGTAAGGCCTGCAATTTCTCTTTTGTTAGAGGCCATTGATGAACCCATATAGGCTTCTCCACTAGCCATTTTAGAGGTAGTGCTGTGGGTGTTTTTGAAAGATCAGCATCTGTTTTGCCTTCTTTGTCTATAATCAGAATGGTCTGTGACTGGTTCTCATAATATCTTCTGATATTTCTTATGCAACCATGTGCTAGGTCATGGCTTATTTCTGTATTTGGAGGATTATTAATCTGCATGTTCCACTGATACAGTAAATCTCTTCCCCATAAATTTTAGCAATACCAGCCACATATGGCTTTAATATTCCTCTCTGTCCTTCTGGTCCTATACATTCAAGCCATCTTGCACTCTGTTTTACCTGGGATATCGACCTAATACCCAAAAACTGAACATTTACCTCCTGAAGGGGCCAACTTGATTGCCCTGACTCAGGTGAAATTTTGGACACATCCGTGCCCCTGTCCAATAAGCCTTCAATAATAACATCATTTATCTGTACTTTTAATTTTGGCCTTTGCTCATTGATAGAAATTTGCCAAAATATATGTTTTATATTTTTTCTTAAATTTTTCTTTTCTGTAAATTTTCTATCATTCCACTTATTGTGTCTTTTTAAAATAGGTTTTAACCTTTTTTATTGTTCTGGGAAGATATTTCCTCCACAATGGCAGGGTAAGGCTGGATTGGACTTGATATGAGGGCTTTTGAAAGCCCCCTTGGAGCATTTCTCAAGGGCAGAAAGTTCCCTTGTCTCTTTCTTGTTGACCTGCATTCATTAGTCCAATGTCTTCCTTTTCCACATCTTCTGCATATTCCAAAAGGGAGGGGTGTTCTCTTGGGATTATTCCTACCAAAAGCATTGTTTCTGCGAATGCCTTGTCTACAAACTCTTTTTATGTGACCTTCCCTTCCACAATCATAACATTTGACATTTTGATTTTTTCTTATACCTCTTGAAATAAGCCCTCCTACCCAGTTATCATCACTGTCATAAGACTCCATATTAATTGTCTCACAAATCCAATCCTCCAAAGGTGCTGACCTTGGTTTTAAAGATCTAAGCATTTTTCTACATTGTGCATTGGCATTCTCAAAAGCCAGTGATTCAATGATTATTCACCTGGCTTCTGAGTCTGGTACCATTCTGTTTACTGCTGTGGTTAATCTGTGCAAAAAATCTGTAAAAGTTTCTTTGGGACTTTGAATTACTTTTGTAAATGTTTCACTTTTTTTCCTATTTCTTCAATCTGGTCCCAAGCATTTAAAGCTGCCATGTGACATAAATCCAGAAGATGGTCACTGTATAATGACTGCCTGTCAATATCAGCATAATCTCCTTCCCCAAAGAGATGGTCTTGAAAGACTTCTATGCCTCTGGCCCTCTTTCTTTGTTCTATTGTTTTAGCCTCCTCCCTCCACCATGACTTGAATTGCATGAGTGTCCCTGCCTCAAGAACACCTGTAACCATATCCAACCAATCTTTATGGGTGACCCGGTTACAGCATGACCAGAAGTTCAGCATTTGCTTAACAAATGGTGAATGCATCCCATATGATACAATTGCTTCCTCTGATATCTTCAAAACTTTTGAATCTTTATTAAATCCCCACAGGGAGGGATTTTAATCTGGGTATTCCATTGCATCAGAAGGTTACGACCCACAGATTCACTGCTATGTCAGCCATATATGGCTTCAACCATCCTTTCTGACCTTCTGGTCCTATGCATTCAAGCCATCTCACATTCTGTTTCACCTGAGATATTGTTCCAATACCCAGAAATTGGATATCCACTGCCCATAAAGGCCACCTTGGATGCCATGATTGTGGGGCTATGATCAAAACATCAGCCCCCCTGTCAACTAAAACCTGGATCTAAATATTATCTGTCTGTATTTTCAATTTACATCTTTGTTCATTTATTGAAGTCTGCAAACATATTTGTTTTGTGAGCCTTTTTGGAACTTCTGATTTTTCTTTTGAATTTATGTTATTAACTAATACTGTATGATCTACTAGATCAGGTATTGGATACTCAATGTGTCCTGAGAATGCTGGTCTTCTACTATGACTGGGTATGATCTTACTGTCCTCAAATTTTGAGTCTGATTTTTGGGGACTTCCCAGGGGAGGCCCTGAAAGGCATTTCCTGATGGTAAAGGGTTGCTTTCTTTATCCCTAGTAGATCTACATTCATTGGTCCAAGGCTGTCCCTTGCCACACCTTCTGCATAATCCAGAAAGCAATGGCCTTCTATTTGAATTAAACCTAGATCAGGCATTATTTCCAAGAATACCTTGTGTACAATTCCGTCGTATATGGCCTTGTTCACCACAGTTGAAACAAGTGATGCCTTGGTTCTTCACCCTAACATTAGCAATGGCTTGGCCTGCCCAATTCTTCTCGTTGCAATGGAGAGATTCAGCATTGATTGCATACTGAATCCATTCTTCTATAGGTGCGGCTCTGACCATTATAGGCATAAGTATTCTTCTACATTCCAGATTAGTATGAGCAAAGGCCAGAGAAAGTATTATTTGCTTCCTAACTTCTGGATCTGATAATGCTCTATGTACAGCCATGGTAAGCCTCAGTATAAGGCTCTTTTAAGTCATGTTTGACCTTAGCATAAGGCTCAATTTTTTGACCTGGGTCCAAAATCTTTTCCTAAGCATTCAGTGCAGCAGTACTGCATAGAAATAAAGCATGCTCATCATAAGTAGTTTGAGCCTTCACATCAGGAGACATGCCTTCACCAAGGATTTGATCCTGAGAAGCAAAGAAACCCCTAATTTTTCATTGTTGTTCTAAGGTCCTGGCCTCCTCTAGAAACCAGCTTCTCTACTGCAAAATTCTGACTTCCATCCAAGACAGCAGCCATTAGCTGCATCCAATCAATTGGTAGGATCCATTTTTTTGCTGACCATGAATTTAGAAGCTGCTTTACATAAGTAGAGTGTATACCATGCATTGATATTGCCACTTTAAACTTCTTGATGTCTCTTATAGGTACTGGCTCATAACTATACATATTCTGAAGATTTCCCAGATGCTTTCTTTGAACAGTAGCCAGTGACAATAGTGGTGGTGAAGGGGGTAGCCTGTCATGTTTAACACCTTAGGTAGAGTATCTCCAGTATCATAATATCCCATTGGGGGTTGACCTGAACTGTTCTGAGCATAAGATGCATCACTACCCCTTTCCAGTATTGCAATTTGGTCCTCCTATTCTTGGATTTTGGATACTACTGGTTCCTATTCATGGATTTTGGATACTAATGGCTTCCATTCCTGGAGTTTAGATATGGTTGATTTATTTTAGAGCTTGATTTTCTTGATGAAGTAGTCCTTCCAAAGACCTCAGTGAACCAGAAATTTCTCAATCCCCATCATTAACATAATTAATGATTCTCTTGATTTTGTCATTAATGTAATCAACAAGTTTCTTGTTTTCATCATTTACATAGAGCTTTATTTCTTGTACAGTGTTATCCATATCCAAAGTGGAGGCCTTATGTGAAAGCTTGTTGTAACCAATTTCCAGAGTATCAATCTTATCTGCCATTTTAGTGTTTGAAATGTCCACATCACAGATTCTGGACAGTAACTGTTGATTTACATTTTTTACCTCCTTAACCTCATTTACTATTTTTGTGTTTGATATTTCCATATCACATATTTTGGACAGGAATTGTTGATTTCCATTCTTCACCTCTCTAACCTCATCTGCCACTGTAGCATTTGAAGTTTCCATATCACATAATCTTGACAGCAATTGTTGATTTCCATATGTCACCTCTTTCATCATTCTCTTATTTTGAAACACAAAAGAGAGAAACAAGCCAAAAAATAGTAGGACTGGGGTATTCAAGCCTTCAAGATATTCATTCAAAAATTTGTCAATCACCATGGAAAAACATGACCTGAAATCATTAATAGAATAATTATCAGCCATTGTATCTATTCACGTTTAATGATTACATTTGGTCCACAGGTGTCATAATAGCATTCAATGCACTGCTCACTATATGGCAGATGGAGAGACCCTTAGCAGCAGGAGTCTCCCTACAGACCCTACCTGGTCTTGAAGGGCCCCAACAGGAGGAATACAATCCTTAGAAAATGTAAATTCCCACAAATTAAGACAGGATGCCAATCACAAAATAGAAGGGTTTTTCTTTCCTTTGTTCCCTGTGAGTGCACAGTGGAAATTACAGTTGCCCAGGTCACAATCAGTGGCCATTCCTGAATACTTATATCCCCAAAACAAGGGCATAATGTGTGTGTGTATATGTGTGTGTGTGTGTGTGTGTGTGTGTGTGTGTGTGCATGTGCACGCATGCATGGATGTGTGTAAAAAAAATACTACTAAAGCTTAGATCTCACATTTGATGTGGAAGACTTCAATACCCCACTTTTACCCTTGTATAGATCAACCAGACAGAACCTCAATAGAGACATAAGGGATCTAACAGACGTCATGACCCAATTTTACTTATTAGACATATACAGAACCTTCACCCCTAACACAAAGCAATATACACGTTTCTCACCATCCTATTGAACTTTGTCTAAAAGTAACCACATAGTCATCAAAGTAATATCAATAGATACAAAACTGTAGGAAACTGAGCGTCTCTCAATGGACTCAACTCTGGGTCAAGAAAAAGTTAAGAAAAAATCAAAGACTCCCTAGAATTAAATGAAAATGAACCCAAGCATACTCAAACTTATGGAACCCAATGAAAGCAGTATTAAGAGAACTTCCATAGCACTAGATGCCTATAAGAAAAAATAGAAAAATTTCACATAAGAGACCTAAGGGCACAGCTGAAGGTATTAGTACAGTTAGAAGTAAACAGACCTAGAAGGAGGAGATGGTAGTAAATAATTAAATTTAGGCCTGAAATCAATATAATACAAACAAAGAGAACAATGTAAAAAAATCAATGATTCAAAGAGTTGGCTATTTGAGAAAATCAACATGACAAATAGAACCTTATTCAAACTAACCAAAAAGCAGAGATAAAGAGAGAGAATATCCAAATCAACATAATCAGAAATGAAAAGGGGGACATAATAACAGACACCCAGGAACTCCAGAGAATTATCAGGTCACACATTGAAAATCTATACTATACTAAAATGGAAAACCTAAAAGAACTGGATAGCTTTCTGGACAGTTATTCCTTAGCAAAGTTAAATCAAGTTCAGATTAAAGACCAAAACAGACCTATAAGCCTAAAGGAAATTGAAGCTCTTATTAAAAGTCTCTTAAATAATAATAATAATAAACCCAAGACCAGATTGTTTCAATGCTGAATTCTGCCAGACATTCAAAGAAGAATTAATACCAATATTCCTCAAACTGTTTCAGTAGAAACTAAAGGAACATTGCCAAATTCTTTTTTATGAGGCCACAATTATTCTGATTTCTAAGCCACTCAAAGATGCAACAAAGAGATCTACAGATCAATCTTCCTCTTGAACATTGATACAAAAATACTCAATAAAATTATTGCAACCTAAATCCAATAACATATCAAAAAAATCATCTTCCATGATTAAGTAGTCTTCATTCTAGAGATGCAGGGATGGTTTAACATAATAATAATAATAATAATAATAATAATAATAATAATAATAATAATAATAAACAGTGAATGTTCTCCGTCACATAAACAAACTGAAAGAAAAACCCACATGTTCATCTCATTAGTAAAGTGGGGATGACTTTCTATATGCTATACATGTCAAACTTTAAATAAAGGAGCTGTTTTGGGCTATGACGGATACCATATAATACAGAGGCAGGAATCTTATAGGTAGGAGGGTGTGAGGGTAGAGGGTCTGAGTCGAGATGCCCAACGAAGAAACAAGGAGGGAACACAAGTAAACCATGGGCCAAGTGGCAGGACAGATTAAGGGAAATGGGCTGAGTTAAGATCAAAGAGCTAGCTAGCAATGTTCCTGACATAAGGCAAAACGGTGTGAAGTTAACAGAAGTGTCTGTAAGATTCATTTGGACTTTAGGATTGGTGGTTCAGTTAAGCAGCAGTAGCCAGGTCCAAACCATGGAGCTGGCTGGGCCAGAAACTTTAGATGACATCCCAACATAGGCCGAGAATCCACATAAATCCTGAGAAATATTAGAAAGGGTTCTACATCACAGAAACTGAGCCAAAGCAGCTTTCAAAATTGTGTATCTGAAGCAGCTCCTTGTACAGATATAGCATGGCATTTGGGACACATTCAAAATGGTGGTAGACTGGAGACAGGCAACATAAGCTGTCACCATGCCAGTTCCCAAAGTCTCACAGAAGACTTGATAGCATGTGAATGATTTACGGTTTTCATTTATTCTGAACAAAAAGGAAACAGAGTCAAAGATGGTTTCTTAATAGCAGCATTTTCTTGGGTCTGCTGTTTGCTAGTGGTGAACAAAGACCTGGCCCCTTGAGAGAACTTCCTGACTCAGCTCATTCTGCAAAAACTATGTGGCTCTTTAAGAGAGTGCTAGTATTTTAAAATCTCTTCTGGCTGGAAAATGATAAAGAATTCACAGTAAAACAGATTGAGATGAATAAAAACTTGTGAACGGGTTACAATGTATGTAAATTGTACAAAGGCTTCAGAGAATAAAGAAAGGTAGAGAAAGTCTTTAAGAAAGAGAAATAGAGTAATGAAAATATAAAAAGCCACGTAAAGATGGAAAATACACACAGAAACTAGATTCTGGTTATTATTGCGTTTTTTAAAAAGATATTTTGACTGTTAATGAGCCTACTGCAGAAGACAATTCATTGCACAGGCTGCTAAGAAAAACAAAGATATATATTTTAAAGCTCTCTTGACTTTGAAATTTCTGTCTAAGGATATATTGCTTTGGAAGACTTCTGCTGTTGTTTCCAAAGAAGATGAGAACCCATGGATTTCCTCTAGGCAAATATGGTTTTATCATCCAAGGCCACTTAAAAATTCTCTAATGGAAAGAGATGGTCACATCAGTTTCAGGGATGCAGACTAAGATGATTTAGTATCAAGAATCTGTAAGATTGCTAGCACCACTGAATCAGTAGGAAGTAGTAATGGAAAACTATGCCCAAATTCCCTAAATATTGTTTATAAATGTTTGTTTTCATTATAAATGGTTAATAGTATTAGTTAATCTCTTTCTAAGTAGAAAAGGGGGATATGGTATGAGTAATTTAAAAAAAATAGATTATTGAATTTACCTAAATTCAACAATCAGCTGTTAATATCAAAGTAAATTGGTATGGATTTTGGTTTATTGATAAAGGCTTGGAGTCAATTTTCTTATGCTGTATGCATTTTTCTACTTTGGTTTAAGGTATGATACTTAGGTAGCTAATTTAAAATTGTAATGTATAATTAAGAAATTCAGTTTAATAGTCACCTATGATAATCAAAATTACTGTTTTGTTAGTTAGAAATTTTTTTGGTATACAAAAATATATTTTAATTAGATAGGTAATCTTCAAACCCCAGTGCCAATCTACTTGAAGAGAAAAATGTGCATCAAAGAAACTCCATATGATAGGATGTGTGAATGTTTTCTATGTGCTGTGAATATCAATATTTAAATAAATAAAGGACTGTTTTGGCCCATGACAATCCTTCCTGATGGAGTATACATCTTACCTTCATTGCTGTTGTCTTCATTTTGCCATTTAAGATGCAGTAAGAGGAAGTGCTCTAAATCTGGTTGCTGAAATTTCTCTAGACTTTCCAATCCACCAGGAGACATGCATCACACTGATGCTCTGAAAGAAAACCTATTTGGTGCTGGTTAATTCTTTTCATTTGACCATAGATATTCTCATAGATTTTTATTTTTGTTAATTCTATTACTTTGACCATATACTCACATAGATATTTTTCTGTTGTTTCTTAGTAATTTCCTTCCCTTTGAGGAAAAAAAGCTGGACCCCCAAGAATCTTTACAGTGTACAAGAGCATTATTCTTACACCCACCAGAGTCATCCCTGCTGTTTAGAAATCTTGAATAAATATTCAAAGGTTTGATGAGTAGAACCATTTTTCTCCTTGTAGGATATACAGTAGGACAAGTGACACACGAATGCAAACATGTTCTCAATGCACCCAGGTCTCTACACTTTTGAAAGCTGCCCCTTTCATTCTGGACTGCAAATGCTTTCATGTTCCACAGGAAATTCATGTTGACTGGGATTTATTGGCCCTCTAGTGGCCACTGGTAAGTACTACTCTTTGAAAGCTTGTTTACAGGCTCAAGGAAAGAGTGAATTATCAGTAAGTGTATCTCTAAGAAGAAAAGCTCTTGCTGAGAGAATATTTGATCAGTGAACTTACTTTACCATGTAGTAAAAACTTATAAAATTTGTGTGAAATTTGAGTGATGGAGTGCCAGATCCTATCCTGCATCTAGGTCCTAATTTCTGCTACTGAAAAAGATAGTCCCCAGTCAATCACGGTACACTTATCCCAATCCAGGCAATTCGTCTCTGCTTGGGTTACATTAAGACAGCTGGGAAATGGTGAACATATTTGCATTTGATGCTGAATTGGCTTTCTGGTTCAATGGCAATTCACAATGGATCCACATTATTACTAAACAGGTCTTAAACATCAGGGATCTAATTATAATTTTGAATTATCTAGCTGAGGCTTCTCTAGTCCTTTGGTGTCAAGACATACCCATCCTCATTCCTTACATTCTTGTTGGCCTCAAGAGCCTCAGAAATGTGTGTGTGTGTGTGTGTGTGTGTGTGTGTGTGTGTGTGTGTGTGTGTGTTTGTGTGTGTGTGTGTTTATAGCCAAGCATCCCATGCAGCATTTCCCCTTGTGATTTAGGTTGTTCGAGCTGTTCGTCCTTCATTTGACTTCTTCTCTTTCCCTAGATTTAGATCAAGCGTTACAGGTATGTAGAAAAGGGACTGTTCTCAGAGGTTGCAGGTGGAAACTGAAAGTCTTTTCTAATTCATTCCATTTTCTAAATTGTTCAGTTGTTCTTCTTTGTCAATGTCGATTTTAAGCTTCTAGGCACATCTGGACTGGGCTCAAATTCTAAAAGCAACCCCATCCTAGAATTTCTTCATTATGATGATCACAGCTATGTATGGACTCTGTATTACCCATAAGAATTTGATGGTTGCCTAGACCCAAACATAGTTACAAACCAGTTCAATGCACAATGGTTAAAGCATAGACTGATTCATCAGTAGTTGAAAATCCAGCCTCAATGGATGTTTCAATTTCTACCTCAGCTGCTGCTGAAAGCCCAGAAAATGCTTTAGACTCAGCTCCATTTACTGAGGGTTAAGGCGGGGTGTCCATCTTGACATGGTTACTCTTCTAGACCTGATGTTAAGTCCTGATCCCACACAGCCTATCTTACCCCGGTCCAAGAATCTTGTTCTTTGCAAGAAATTAGTGGGTTTCAATAAGAAGTTGACCATGAAAATGGACGATACTGTTTCCGAAGGTCTGCAGGTCATATACTGTTGTAGTTCTGAATTTCTAAATGTATTAACTCTTACCTTATGCCCATGAAAATTTGATTTATTCAGAGAGGCAGTCTAGCTGAATGCCTTTCTGGGCAACGTGGGAGCATGGCCAGAGAAACACAACTGTGGCTTTCTAAGACATGCAGTGTGGAATTTGGACACACAGAGTACAATGAGTTTCCAACAGATGAGTTTTTTTTTTCTACAGAAACCATTGTTTAGGGGTCCACTAGTTCCTGACCTAGTGTTCCTCAGATGTCGGTGTTTTGGTGTTGGTGCTGTGTACTCAGACCAGAGCTTGATAATAATTGCTGAGCAATCTAATTCCTAGTTCTTATCCTGTAAAGAAAATTTATTTATTTAAAAAATTAGTCGGACATATCACTACAAATTTTAATCTTTGACTTTTTGTAAGTTTGAGGCAAGCCTGGTTCAGAAAGCTATCTCTTGGAAATCCAGTAGAGAACTTTCTTGACATGAGGAGACCTGTTTCAAAATTATGTTTGTGTGTTTAGGGGTCATAGTATACAGGGGGAAGTGAGAAACCCATTGATAGGTAGTATCTCTCATATTCCTACTTGAGCTCTGAATATGAATAAGATGTCATGGGAACTGGAAAGGATTGTGGTTACATTCACAGTTCATGGTTCCATGACATATATACATGTCTATCTATCTATCTATCTATCTATCTATCTATCTATCTATCTATCTATTGAGAATGATCACATGCTGTCCATGTCTGTGTCATTGATTATTTCAGGGGGGATCCACTGCTCCTAAAACAATAAATTTACAACTACTTCTCTGAAGTCATTCATCTGTGAAGTTTTTTCTCAGCCCTTTGCTTTTGTACAACTTCACCTAATCTTTAGCAGGCCTGTGGTTGCATTGGGTTGGGTTGTGTCTCAAGTGTATTGCAAAGGATGTCTGACAAAACCCAAAGCTATTTTAGCTACAGCTGAAACAGATAAAATCTACTTGGAAGGTTTACCTCAGTGAAACATACAGATGTAGCCTGGGATGCAATGAGAGCTCCAGCTGTAGCTTCAGCTCATTTCTAGATTCAAACAGGCTCTAAGTTTCCAACATGTCCATAGGCAGTGCCTTAGATCCTGACTGCACAGAGTTCTGCATACCTGTGCAAAATCTAGGAGTTCTTGGTCTTGTAAAGACTTAAATCGAACAAAGAATTGATGACAGTGAAAACAAGAAATGATGATCCTGGATACATTTATAAAAGTAGGAAATGTTTCAGTGCCTGCAATATTTTCCATAACTGAAGCCCACAATTTTTGTCAGATCCCCATTTTTCAATGCACCAGCCCCTTTGTGCTGTATGTGACCTTGAATCATCATCTTGTTTTTGTTGCCTTGGGAGCAGGTAACTAAAACCAGTAGTGTGTCTGGGCATGAGAATTTTTCTTAACTGGTGTTGCAAGGAGTTCTACATGTTGTTACTTTAAGGTGTCTTAGGGGAATGGTGTTTTGCCTACTCTTAGTTGGGAATATTCTTACTCATCTTATGTTTTAGATTTATTTATTTGATGTGCACATATATATCAGAAGAGTTCATTGAATCCCTTAAAACTGGAGTTACAGTTCTTTATGTACCACCATGTAGCTGCAAGGAGACAACCACAGTCCTACAAAAGAACAGGTGCTTTTAACTGTTGGCCATCTCTTTAACCTACTTGTCAGTTTTCTGCCTTCTTTTCATACAACATGTTTTTATTTCATTTTTTGAGACACTGTCTGGTGGGTGAATGTCTTTCTGTATGCAGTAAAGATCAATCTTAAATTAAAGGAGCTCTTTTGGCCCATGACATGTACCAGAGAAAAAGTAGGAGGGGAAATCACAGCATTGGTATGAGAATCAGGGCAGAGTCAGTAAGACTGAGCCAGCTGCCCAAAGAAGAAACATGTAAGGAACCCAGGTGAGCCACAGATCACATAGCAAACAGATTAATGAGAACGGTTTGAGTTAAGATTAAAGAGATAGCTAGCAAGGTGCCTAAGGCATAGACCAAACAGCATGAACTTAATATAAGCATCTGATTCTTTTCTGGGGGCCTGATCAGCTGCCATCAGCTAATGTGTCTGGGGCTACAGGTCTGTGGGTCTGGACTACTGGCCAACCCAGTACAGAAAACCATGTTGTAACAACTGACTTCTGAAACCAAGTCAGCTTTATAGGTAATACAGAATCAACAATGGAATTGACATCCAACTCTTGATCCATTTTATTCTACATTAAAAGCAGTTGGACTACACCCATACTAAACCCCTTTTTTGTGTAGAGATAAGGAACTGATGAGTATAACATTGACAATGTTTCAAACAGTGAAGTCAGTAGTGAAGCCCAAAAATGGGGAAAAGACATTATGTTTAGCACATAGAATTGTGCTCACTAGTTTTGTGGTTTCTATAGGCTTCACATCAAGAATAGTAACATAAGTAGGTGTACTGGAATATGCCTTTATTCCTATTAAAAGGGAGGCAGTAGCAGACTAATGCCTGTGAGTGTAGCTGAGACAAAGGCACATTGTAAAATCCTCCCTCAAAAACAAAGAAACATCTCCTACAACAAAATATAAATCTCATCCCCAACAAAAGAGTAAATTCAAAATATAACAGTAACAAGAAATCATAACTCATAAGTCTGTGAAGACTTCTGAAAATTCCAGGCCAATGTGGGATATCATTGATATCGTGTCTCAAAATAACAATACAAACAAACAACAAAACCACAAACAGCGTAGGCTGTGGCTCCACTGGGAGGATGCTTGCCTTAAAGTCAACAATTTCTAGGTTCTAAAGAGGTGAACCCAAGGCAGAGTCAATTTTCCAGTTACCAGCACAAAGCACCACACAGAAGACACTCAAACCAAATAGATGAACTGATGTGATTTGTTTTTCACATTTTATCCCAGAACTTCAGAGGGAGGCAGAGTCAGGCAGATCATAGAAATCTTCAGGAGCCCTCTTGTTTCTCAGGATGTTGTAGAGAAGTTGGAGCTTGTGAGATCCTGTCTCGGGACCTGAGTAGAAAACATGCAGCCATCCAGTTTCAGAAGGTCAGGGTGAAAATAGGTGGGGATTTTTAGAGAGTGTTGAGTGAGAATGCCCAAAGGTTAATATTTCATGATGGGGTAGCTAGAGAGTGAGTAGTACTGAGAATCCCAACAATCAACCGTGATTATTACCCAAGTCCTTTACCAGAATCTTAAACACCAACAGAAAGGGTGCAAAGGTGCAGGAATATACAGATTTCCCAGGGGAACTGGAATCCACAGCAGCTTACTACATAGTGTGAGTTTCTTGGTTTATTTCTTTCTTGGGATAGAATGAAGCTAAATCAGAAGGAGCATGTTTGTGGCTGGATCCAGACAGAGAGATGTCCTTCCCCTGCCCCATTTTATCTGTGTGGTGGACTTGTATAAACACAGCTGATTTTTGTAGTTTTATTGAAAATATGACAGCACATAGGGCCAGATGGATGCTGGGTTTGAGTCATCCAATAGCAGTCAGGGTGTTCATCAGGGTGCTATTTTTGAAGCTAAGCTTCTGTGTTCTGTTGCATGCCAAGACACAGCACTGAACCCTTTCTACATAGGATACCAAGAATAAAGAAGGGAAGATAAATGGGTAGCTGATAGTGACTGAGGGGCATGTCTGGTCTATTTTTTTCCTCCAACTGCCTCCAGGTTTCCCTGTGAATTCAGGTCTTCAGGTTTACCTAGGTTTATCAGATATAATTTTTCTCTCAGTTCTAATGTCCCTTGTCACTCCAGGATCTGAAGCTGCTCTCAAACTTCTCCAAGGAGCAGAGTGAGCACATCTGGCACACCAAAACAAAAATCATCATCTGGATGGATATTTTAGATTTTGCAATTTTCTGAACACACAAGCAATGGGTTGAGCTAGGACAAAATGTTAACTTTAAGGAGTGCCATATCCAGGTCTGTTCCTCTCTTGTCCCCCTCTCCCTCAGGCAGATAGTCACTGCTCCTTCAGGAACCTACTCAATTTTGAGAGCTCTAGGAATTTAGGAGCCCTTTGTTTGCTAGGGTCACTTGTCTCCTGGGTATGGATAGTTGCATGAGTGTTAAATTAATGTTAATGTAGACCCATGGTTGGACATCACATCATTCTTCAAACTTTCTGCAGAAAACCTGGGGACACACTGGTGCCCAACATTTTTTCAATGTGCCTAGGGATCAGGGTTCCTTTTAAATACTTTAATCTTTACACATAAATTTTTCTTGCCTTGATGCTTTTTTCTCTTCTATTTTTCCTCTGAGGTTCTGTGGTGGTATAAAAGCAGGGGTAGAGAGAAAGGCAGAGGCCTAATGTTTGTACTGCAGCCTCATATCTGAGGCATAGACTAGTGTTTGAGGCTCTTCTCCCTGACCTCTCCACTTCTTTTCTCTCCAGGTCTGGTTTAGGAATTAGAGGTCTAAACACTCTCAGAATCATTCCCAAGTACATTGAGAAATGGCAAGGAATTGAGGAGGAGAAGCCAGCTGTCAGTGCAGCAGAGCAGGTCCTCATATTCCCATGAATGGCCCTGCCTGTGATTGTCCTGCATGCTTAGGCATGTCAGATGTTAGCCATCTTTCTGAAACTACCTCACCCAATATCTCCAAGACATTCTCCCATCTTATCCAGGCCTACGGAAATTCTTGTTGTGGTGCCAATTTGTTAAGCAATTCTGTTTTCAGGAAGACATTTATGTACAAATAAGAGATGGCACTGCAAAAAGGCAGGGCCTGTAGATTGCATTTGATAGCATTGTTGTTTTTATTGTGATCATCCTACGTATCCAGGAACATTGGAGAACTTTCCATTTCTTGAAATCTTCTTCTAATTATTTCTTCAGTGACTTACAGTTTTTGACAAACATGTCTGTCACATCTTTGGTTACAGTTATTACAAGATATTTAAAGGCATTTGCAGCTATAATAAAGGGTGACATTTCCTTTATTTTTTTTTTCATCCCGTTCATCATTAATGTATAGGAGGTCTTAGGATTCTTTGGAGTTAATATTGTTGCTGCTAGATTGCTAAGGTGTCTATCAGCTGTAGAGGTTCCCTGGTAGAATTTTGGTCCTCACTTATGTATTTAAACTACTCATCTACAAATACATATAGTTTCACTTCTTTTTTTCCAATTCATATCCACTTAATCTTCTTTTGTCTCACATTGATTTAGATAAAACTTTTAGAATTATATTGAATAGATAAGGGGAGAGAGGTCAGCCTTGTCTTGTTCCTGATTTTAGTGGGTTTGCATTGAGTTTCTCTCCATTTATATTGAAGATGCATTTCAGCTTGAAGTATACTACCATTATTATATTTAAGTATTTTCCCTGTATTTCTAAACTCTTCATGAATGTCATCATGAAGGAGTGCTGAATTTTGTCAAAGGCATTTTCTTCATTTAAGGAGATAACCATGTGTTTTGTTTTTTTTTTCTTTCAGCTTCAATTTCCTTGGTTGTTAAAGTTCTACTTGGTCTTTTTTCTGGTCTTCATTTACTATTGGTAAGTGGTCATTTTCCAGAAAACTATCCATTTCTATTGAGTTTTCCAATTTAGTGGAGTATATATTTTCAAAGTATGACCTAATGATATTTTGGATACCCTAGGAGTCTGTTATGCCTGCCTATTCATCCATTTCTGATTCTCTTAATTTGTACTCTCTCTCTCTTCTTTCTCTCTCTCTCTCTGCCTTTGGATTAGTGAGGATAAAGGTTTATCTATTTTGTTGACTTTTTCAAAGAACCAACTTTTTGATTCATTGATTCTTCATATTATTCTCTATTGTTTTGATTTCAGCCTTAAGTTTGATTATTTCCTGCCTGCTGTCTATTCCTTCTACCTGAGTTTTTTTTCTAATTTTTCTAAAACATTCAGCTGTGCTGTTAGGTCTTTTGATTGAGATTTCTCTAGGTTTCACATATAGGCATCTAGTGCTATGAGTTTTGCTCTTAGCACTGCTTTCATTGTGTCCCGTAAGTGTGAGGATGTTGTGGAATAATTTTTATTAAGATCTAGGAAGTCTTTGATTTCTTTCTTAACTTCTTTCTTGATTCAGAGGTAGTTCAATTGAGAGATGTTTAGTTTCCATGAGTTTGTAGTATTTCTGTGATTGATTTTTGTTGTGGAATTCTAACTGTAGACCATGGTGTTCTGCTAAGATACAAGGAGTTTTTCTAATTTCTGTGTTTATTGATATTTGTTTTATGATGAAGTATGTGGTCAATTTTGAAAAAAATTACCATTGGGGTCCTGAGAAAAACATATATTCCTTTGTGTTGGGTGGAAGGTTATATGTATATATATATATATATATATATATATATATATATATATATATATATATATATATATATATATATATATATATATATATATATATATATATATATATATATATATATATATATATATATATATAGTCCATTTAGGCATAACATCTCTTAGACCCCTTATTCTCAACAGAGAATAAGGGGTTGACCTTTCCATGAGTGGAAGTAGAATATTGACATCTCCCACTATTAGTGTGCGGGTTTGATATGAGTTTTAAGGCTAAGCAGTGTTTCTTTTATATATGTAGGTGCCCTTATTTGTGCTTGGGACATGAATATTCAGGATTGAGACTTCATTTTTGTAGATTTTTTTTTCTGAGATGAATAAGAAATGTCCATCCTGGTCTCTTTTGATTGATTCACATTTGGAGTCTATTTTGTGAAATATTAAGATGGCTACAACAGCTTGTTTGTTAGAACCATTTGATTGGGAAGTCTTTCTCCAACCATTTACTCTGAGCATGTGTCTCTTTTATGTTGAAGTGTCTTTCTTGTATGCAGCAGAAGAATGTATTATTGTTTTTTGTTTGTTCTGTAGGTTTAGTGGCTTATTATGTGTCAAGATGACTTTTGGGGGAGTCTAATCTATTTAGTGCTTTGTGACCTTGTTGTATCTTTATAGGCATTTCCTTTTTTTTAGGTTGTGAAAGTTTACTTCCAAAATTTGGTTAAATATATTTTCTGTGCCTTTGAGCTAGTATTCTTTTCTTTGTTACCAATTATTTTCAGGTTTGGTCTTTTCATGATGTCCCAAATTTCCTGGACATTTTGTGTTATGACTTTTTTGGTTTTAGTGTTTTCTTTATCTGACATATCTATATCTACTATTGAATCTTTCACTCAAGAATTTCTCTTGCATTGTGTTGGATATGCTTGCATTTGTATTCCTGGTTCATTTCTTTATGTTTTCAACTTCCAGCTTTGGCTCAGTTTGTGGCTTCTTTATTGCTTCTTTGGCAGTTTTTAATTCCTGGTATGTTCTTTTCTCCTGTTTGTTTACTTTTTCTTGGTTTTCTTAATTTTCTTTTAGGAATTTGTTCATTCCTTCCATTTTTTTGTTTGTGTTTTCTTCAATTTTTAAAGGAGTTTTTAATATCCTCTTTTGAAGCTTCTAAAATTTTCATAAAGTTTTTTTTAACATAGTTTTTGTCTGCATTCCCATCCTTGTTATGCTCAGGTCTTGATGTTGTAAACTACCAAATTTTTATGGTGATGTCTTGTAGGAGTGTACATTGTTATACATATTCTTACATTGGCATCTGCCCATTGCTTCCTTGGTTCACTCTTTGTTAGCTCTTGGTTGGCTCTTACACAGCTGTGAGCTCAGGGGCTGAGTGTCTCCAGTAATTGCATGGGCTCTTTTTATTAGGCTCTACACTTGTCTAAGGAGTGGGGTTTCTGCAGTTGTTGCAGGGGTCATTAACTGTTGGGTCTTAGTTGGCTCTCAATTGGCTCTTAGTCAGAAGTGGGCCAGGAGGCTTCATTGTCTCCTGTTGTCAAAGTGTGATGAAGCATATTATGGTTTGGCTCAGGTGATATTTCTCTATCTGTGTTTTCCTAGGGTTTGGGCTTCTTGGATTTTCCCCTGCATTTTTTGTTTTGGGACAGAGCTGGATATGGTTGGGTGCTGGCTGAATGTCCCTGGGCTGGTGTTTGCAGATAACAGTCTTTACTTGGCCTGTGATTCAGGAGCCACTCACTCCTTAATCAGATGTTGACTTGGAAGCTTCAAGGTCTCTATTTGTACTCTTTATGAAAGGTAAAATGACATTGTCTTTCTGTGTAAGACTTTCCCTGTCATATTACTCTGTATTCACAACTTAGGTCCTGAGAATACATCATCAGAGAAGCAGAGGTCATGCACTTTTTATGTGTCAATTTTAAATGTGCAATGAAAATAAGAGGAGAAGAGGATCCCTCTTGGCCTCATCTCATATAGTAAATTAGACCTGTCACCACCCACACTGAAGACTTGCCTCCATGTGTCCTACTTTCTCTACATTCCACATCCCCTGAAAGAAGCTCTTTATCCCACACTCATAAGAACAGTCAAACAATGACAGTGAGTTTTGTGAGTGAAAGCTAAATAGCTAACCCCCAAAAAATGATAAAACTTTAGTTTCCAGTTTGTCCTTTTTTGTAAGATACTCATAGAGACTTCATCTTCCCAGCCTATAAAAGGTTGTAAAATGAGCAAAAACAAGGAGGATAACCCATATAAAATGAGTCACCATGAGGTCTTGATCTCTGAGTACTGAAAATCAAGGAGTGAATATTTTGAATTAGAAACTAAATATTCAGCTTATCTCATTAATAATAATTGGGCAAAGGGAGGGGGAGTGATAGATCTTATGTAGTATTTGAAACAAAGCACATGAGCTTGGTTTTCTATCCGAATCTTCTTAAAAGTTTTGAAAATTTACATTTAACATGAAAATGATCTGTGGCTCTATGATAAGATGGATAGTTTTGGAAGGTGATAATTTAAGAAATTTCACAATTTGGGCCTATTATTAGCTTAAAGACAATAAAAACGCAGGCTTAGTTAAATATTCTGTACCAGTTATTGGTGTAGAGTAGGCTACACTCTCAGGCTATGTGGAACTCAATTGCTCTAAATATGAAGATGCTTTTTCATAACATAGACTTTGTGATACAATTTCCAGTGCTGAACCATGAATTCTGACTTTGTGATTTCTCCTGAACCAATAATGTACGTCCCACTGTGGATCATCTAACAAGATGCACTGGTGTCAGCTCTAAAGCTGTTAACACAAACAGATTGATGAGGCAAATTTTCCCAAAATGATATCTTCCCAGGGGTATTAATGTCCACTGAGAAGGCTGATGTAATGAAACTATTTGAACTATCCTCATATATATTTATCACCCAAATTATATGAGCATGAATATGGATAAAACATGCAGAGTCCCAGGGGTAAAGATTCAAAATATTCTCAATGGGTGAGGGCACAACTGCACAAAACAGAAAAGGAATTGTAAAAGCAGATGTAGCCTCTTATTTGACCACAGAAATAAAACCAGGTGGGGAACCTGCATGCCCATTTGATGTGCTGATCAGAATGGCATTCCACACTCCCAATTTCCTCAGCTTAGAGCAGAAATATATGTTCACTCTGATTCTGCTCTTCTTAGCCATCTACATTCCACTTCATATGGCAAGTTTGACTCATCCCAGGTGCTATTGGAAAATGAAGCAGAAAGAGGAGTTGGAAAAAGGAGAAGATTCGTGTGCCTTCTTTCTATGGTCAGTACCATGGCAAGCAGAGACAGAGGATTTTAGAGAGCGTTTGTCTTCTCTGTAAGTGCCTTTGTATTTTCTATGTAAATGTAATTATGAATATTTCTTTATCAGCCAGGCAGTTGAGCATTAGAACAGTTCTTTTAATCTTCTGCCCTGTTCTCCCAACCTGCACACCAGTAGACAGCCCCAAATCTTTTAGATATTCTTTGCTATTTTTCCATTTTAAATTTATCCAGAGAGTATTTTTAAATGTAACTTCTAACTTCCATGCCTAGAAGCAGAATAAAAAAGAACACAACATGAATTAGTCACTTATACTTTACCTCTTCACAGTTTTTGTAGCACAATGAAGGCGATGTTTGTCAAAAGATACCCACTTTATTTTAATGAATATCATCCTAGATGGATGCACATAAATGACCATAGGGTAGAGTCAGATGACGGATATTTTACCAATTTGTAGACCTAATGCATTTCTGGGCCACTAATATTTACTACAAATATCATAGATATTCACTTACTCTCTCAGGTGCTCTGCATGAGGTCACAATATGTCTTGTAGGGATGCACTTAGACTTTAGTAGGAAATCTGTCCCCTAGAAACTTTGCATGTGTTCATGTTTCTTCATACATCACCATTATACATGGCCACTGGTATTTAATTTCAACGTTCATTTCTTCACTCTTTCCCTTTAATTTTGTATTTATTTGTATTTTATGAATGAGTCCTCTAAATAACAGAAGGGGCATCAGGTCCTCTTATGATCACTTATGAGCCACCAAGTCTTTACTGGGAATTAACTCAGGATCTCTAAAAGAGCAGCAAGTGTTCTTATCTGGTGGGTCATGTCTCCAGACCCTCCTCTCTCTCTTTAGAGTAAAGAAAGATTGTATGTGTGGTAAATGCTATGTTTGCATTCTTTGAAAAGTGAGACTATCTCCAAGAGTTGTGGCTCACTACTCACTGATCACTTGCCTCAGAGAAATTGTGGCATGTTATGACAACAATTGAATATAAGGACAGAGAGGTTACTGACTAGCTCATTGTTGTCATTTAAGAAGTTCATGCCTTCCCTCTTTATATTTCAGCAGTTTATTCTCTGATATTTATATCACATTTACTTTTATGGTTTACTTTCAGTAATTTCATTAATTATATCACAATATTTTACCAACATTAGCCTATATACATTTGTTTTCAAAGATAGCATTTTAGTCCACTATGTGGCCCTAACAGCTCAGGTAATGGATGCCTGTTAATGCTTAGTATGCCAGAGTTAGTGTTTGATTTTCAGAAATTTTGATGTCAAAATCCCATTGTGTTTTACTTTATCTTCATATTTAAGAGAAACATTTATTTTTTAAGTTATGTAATTATTTATTTTTAAAGTTGTCAGCCACCCTACTGCTTTTTTTTCTGCTTCTTTTCACAGTCCTCCACACCCTCTCCCCACCACCTGAACATATTTAATTGGTCTCACATATCTAGTGGTGGTAGGGCTCAATTCCTTACCTAAGTATCAAAGCTGAGAAAGATGTTTTCCCACTAGGGATGGGATTTCAGGAGCCAGTGCATGGTCCTGAGATATGCTCTGGTCCAATTGCAGCAGGCTGCAGGAACTGAACATGCTGTATGACTCTCATCATAATTCATAGAGTCTAGATTCTCTCCATGATTGTCTTTCAGATGTTATTTCAGAGTCTGTGAGCTCCCAACAACAAGGATCTGCCTATTTCCTGGATCTCACCATCATGCCAAACCCTCCTATCATATAATCTCTCCTAGCTACATTCAGCTAGACCTACTGTTTAGTGTTTGATTTCTACATCTGCCTCCATCAGCTGCTGGATGAAGGTTCTATAATAAACTTAGGGTGCTCATTCATTTGATCATGAGGTCAGGCAATGTAGACTCTGTCTTCACTACTTCTTGGAGTCCTAGCTGGGCTCATCCTGTGGGTTCTTGAGTGTTCCATAGTATCAGGTTTCCCTCTAATCCCACAATCGCTCCCTCTACTAGGATATCCACTTCTTTGCTCTCCCTCTCTCTGTTATCCCCCCAAACCCTTTCTTTCACGTTCACTTCTCACCTCCCCTTGCTTGTTCACAACTGTTATCACAATTTTCTCAGGAGAATTCTATTTTCCTTTTCCAGGGAAATCTATGGATGTCTCTGATAAGTTTCCTGATCCCTAGCTACCTGGTCAAGTCTGGATTGTAGCCTGGTTTTGCTTTGCATTACCTCTAAAATACACTTATTAGTGAGTACATACCATGTCTGTCTCTCTAGGTCCCTGACAACTCACTCAGGGTGATATCCTCCAGATCTATTCATTTGCCTGCAATTTTCATGATGTCAATGATGTCATCTTTATTTTTAATTGCTGATATTATTCCATTGTTTTAATTACCAAAAGTTATAAATCCATTCTTCACTTGAGTGGCATCTTAGTTGTTTCCAGCTTCCAGCTATTACAAATAATGCTGCTATGATCATAACAGAGATAATGGCCTTAGTGTAAGAATATGTGTCCACTGGGTTTATGCCCAATACTGGTACTGCTGAACCTTTGGATAAATTAATTTTTAGTTTCCATAAGAACTGTTGCAACTAATTTCCAGTGTATCTGTACAAGTCTACACTAGCACCAGCAATGGAGAAGGGTTTTGTTGCTCACATTCCCTCCAGCATAGACTGACAGCCTCCTTTTTGATCTAAGCCCTTCTAACCTGTGTAAGATGGTATCTCAGGGTTGTTTTGATTTGCATTTCTCTGTAGGCTAAGAATGTTGTGCAGTTCTTTAAGTGTCTTCGCACCCTTTGTGCTTCTTCTTACGATAGTTTTCTTTTAATCCTGTACACAATTTTTCAATTTGGTTCATGGATTTTTGTTCTCTAATTTCTTAAATTTTCTATATATTGTTTATAGGACAGCCGTTGGTCCAATGCATAGCTGGTGAAGGTCTTTTCCATTCATGCAGTTGTCTTTTTGCCTTATTGACCATTTCCTTTGCCTTACAGAAGCTCCTCAATTTCAGAGGTTGCATTTATTTATTTTGCACACAGTATGTATGCTACTGACATTGTATTTAGAATGTGGCCCCCCTGTGCCAAGGTGTTGAAGAAAATTTTCCAATTTTTTCTATTAGGTTTAATATAACTGGATTTATGCTGAGATCTTTGACCCACTTGGATTTGTGTTTTGTGGAGGGTGATATATAATGAGTCTTTATGCTCTTTTCTACATACCATCATCCGTTTACATCAGCTTTATTTGTTTAATATGCTATCTTTCTTCCATTGTATATTTTTGACATATTTGTCAAAAATCAGCTTTGTATTTGTATGGATGAATGTCAGGATCTTTGATTTGCTTCCATTGATCCACAAGTCTATTTCTTTGCCACTTTTTATTACTGTAGGTCCACAATAGAGTTTGAAGTCATGGATGGTGATGCCTCCTGTAGTTCTATTACTGAACAGGATTGTTTTCTGTAATCCTAGGTTTCTGGTTATTCCATATGTAGTTGAGTATTGTTCTTTCAATGTCTGTAAAGAATTGTACTTCAATTTTGAAGTAGATTTCATTGAATCTGTAGATCGTTTTTGTGAGACTGCTATTTTTACAATGTTGATCCTATCTCTATAAGCACATGGGAGAATTTTCTATTTTATTACAGAATCTTTAATGTATTTCTTCAATGATTCTAAAGTTCTTGTCATACAGGTCTCTTACTTTATTGGTTTCATGTTTCCCTAAGATATTCAATTCTATTTGCAGCTACTGGAAAGTGTGGTATTTTCCAGCCTTTATATTGTTTTTGTATAGGAGAGTTATTGAATTTTTGAGTTAATCTTGTATCTTGGTATGATGTTGAAATTGTTTATCAGCTTTGGGAGTTTCCTGGTAGAATTTTGGAAGTCACTTATGTATACTATCATATTATCTGCAAAGAGTTGTATTTTGACTTCTTCCTTTCCAACTTTTACACCCATTATCTACTTTTGTTTTCTTATTTTCTTAATGAAGACTTGAGAAATATATTGGCTAGGCATGATGAAATCATACATCCTTGGCTTTCCCTAATTTTAGAAGGATTGATTTCAGTTACTTTCCATTGAACTTGATGTATATTGCCTTTATTATGTTCATGTATTTTCCCTGTATTCCTGATATCTCATGAAGGACCTTTATCATTAAGGAGTGTTGGATTTTGTCAAAGGCTTTTCAGCATCTAGGAAATTGTTTATGTGCTTTTTTTTTCTTTCAGGTAGTATATAGGATGGATGATATAGATAGTTTTTTATATGTTGAATCATCCCTGCCTCTGTGGTATGAAGCCTATTTGATTATGCAGGATGATTTTTTTGATGTATTCCTGATTCAGTTTGCCATCATCTTACTGAGTATTTTTCAATCACCGTTTATGAGTGAAATGGTCTGTAAATTTTATCTTTGTTACATGATTGTGTGCCTTGGGTATCACAGTGATTGCAGCCTCATAAGAATAGTTTGGAAATCATTTTTCTGTTTCTATTCTTTGGTTCAATTTAAAGAGCATTGGTATTAATTCCTCTTTGAAAATCGGGTAGAAGTCTCTGCTGAAGTCATCTGGTCCAGAGCTTATTTTGATTGGGAGACTTTTAGTAACAGCTTCTATTTCCTCCATGGTTATAGATTTATGAGGTCACTTATCTGTTCTTGGTTTAATTTTACTTCCAATTATTCTGAGCCTAGAGTTGTGCTGTTAGGTCTTTTGTGTAAGATTTCTCCAAGTTTTTCATGTAGACATCTAAGAGAATGAATTTTCTTCTTCATCACTACTTTCTTAGAGTCTCATAAGTTTTGGGGTGTTTTAGACTCATTTTCATTGAATTCTAAGAAGTCTTTGATATCTTTCTATACTTCTTCAAATAAGAGATATTCTGTTCTCATGAATCTGTAGGCTTTCTGTCATTTTTCTTGTTGTTGAACTCTATCTTTAGTCCGTGATGATCTGACAGGATTCAAGGAATTATTGCATTTTTTATATATCAATATTTGCCTTATGACCAGGTATGTGATAAATTTTAGAGAAAATTTATAAGGTGTTGAAGAACTTACATATATTTTTGGGGGTATAAGTTTATATATATATATATATATATATATGTTGTAGTGGGGTTCTCGGTCCCGGGCGGCTGAGAGGTCCGGGACCCACAGACCCACCGCCCGGCACCGCTTAGCCACCCACCGCTGCCCGGGTCCCCAGAAACGACTCAGATGCTTCTATTAACTTTATGTTGTTTGGCCTACGGCTCAGGCACATTGCTAGCTAGCTCTTACATCTTAAATCAACCCATTTCTATTAATCTGTTGGCCACGTGGTCTGTGGCTCACCTGAGAGTCTACATGTTGCTCCTTGGGCGGTTGGCTCGGTCTGCCTCTGACTCCGCCCTGCTTCTCCTACCTATTCTGATTTCTCCTCCCACTTCTTCTATGGTGCCTGCCATGACGGAAAATAGCTCCTTTATTTAAAGATTGAGATTCACAGCGTACACAAATGCATTCCCACATCACTTCCCCCTTTCTCTCTAATCAAAAAGGAAGGTTTAAAGATTGAGATTCACAGCATACATAAACGCATTCCCACATCATACATATATATATATAAATTTTATTTGAGTCATAACATCTGTTGTATCTGCTAAGTTCCTACCTGGTAGACCTCTTTGTTGATGACAGTGGGGGATTGAAGTCTCTCACTAATAGATGTTTGTTTTTTGATGTGTGATTTAATCTTCAGTAATATTTAATTTACATATATATGTAAATTTACATATATATATATACATATATATATATGTATATATATATATATTTGTACCTTTGTTGGGTCCTAAATGTTTAGGGTTGAGACTTCATGTTAGTGGATTTTTGCTGAGATGCATAAAAAATGCATATCCTAATCTCTTTTGATGGCTTTGAATTTGTTGTCTATTTAGTTAGACATTAGGATGGCTACACCAGCTAGTTTCTTAAGTCTGTTTTATTGGAAAGTTTTCCCCATCCCTTTACTCTGAGGCAGGGTCTGTCTTTGGAGTTGAGGTGTGTCTCTTTTTTGTGGCATAAGAATCCATTCTGTTTTTACCCATCATGTAGGCTTTATCTTTTTATTAGAGAACTGAATCCATGGATATTAAGGGATATGAATGATCAGTGATTATTTTTTTGTGTTATATTTGGTGGCAATGTGTATGTTTTTCTCTTCTTTAGGTTTTTCTTCTGTGGGATTATTTATTGCTTGTGGTTTTATGGGTATATATAATTTTCTTAGGTTGGCATTTTACCTGTAGGTCTTCCCATTGGTCTGTGTTTTTGTTAGATATTGTTTAAATCTAGTTTTATTATTAATTTTTTTACTCCATTTATGGTGATAGTTTTTCTGAGAATACTGTATTGGGCTGGTAACTACAATCTCTTAGTGTTTGTGTAGCATCTGACCAGGACTTCTGGCTTTCATTGATTTCATTGAGTAGTCAGATGCTATTCTAATGTGCCTGCCATTATAAGTAATAAGCCTTTTCTTCTTTGCTGCTTCTAGTATCCTTTCATTATTATTATTTTTTTGGCTTGATTATTATGTGATGAGTAGATTACTTGGAGTGCTGTCATCTGCTAGGTGTATGGTTCTTGTATCTTGAGATGCATTTCCTATTTTTATTGGGAATGTTTTTTTCTATGATTTTGTTAAATATATTTTCTGCTTCACTTTCATCAATTCTTATTGTTCTTTTGCTTGGTCTTCACATAGTTTTCGATATTTCCATAAGTTTTGTCTAATGACTTTTTGGGTTTTAGTGTTTGCTTTATGTATCTATTTATCTCTTGAATCTTCTACACCAGAGATTCTCTCTTCCATCTCTTGCATCTTTTGCTTTGATCTGGATCTATAGTTTCAGTTTATTTCATTGGCTACTCTGTTTTCTGCATTGCTTTGGTTTATTTCTCCTTTATTGCTTCTCTTTTAATGTTTAAATCTTGAAATGTTTTTTAGCATGTTAGATTGCTCTTTCTTGAATTTCTTTTAAGGATTTGTTGGTTTTTCCCAATTTCTTTGTTTATTTTTTATATTTTTAAAATATTTTTTAAATATCCTTTTTTAAGGCCCCTTTAATCTTTATAATGTTGTTTTTAAGGTCATTTTCTTCTGTTCCTTCTATATTGTCATGATCAGTTTTTGTTGTTGTAAAACCCCTATATTCTGGTGGTGTCGCACTCTTCTTTATGTTGTTATATGTTTTCTTGCACTGGTGTCTGTATCTTGCTTTTTCAGATTAATACAGGCTGTGTCTGAATATCAGAGAGCTGATTTTGGTGCCATCTATCTTGGCTGTGTTTATTTTTCAAGAAGCCTCATTTGGTCTAATCTGAGATTTGAGTCCCCTTAGAAGTAGTGTACTCCTTGTTAGAGTTAGTTGTTCTTAGTACAATAAAATCTGGTTGAGTATCACAGTGAGGAATACTTGATGTAATAAAGCTATTTTTATTTTTAAAATAAATACATCAATTTTGTTACATATAAACATACCACAGTGGTAAAATTTCAAAAAATGGAAGTTGATTGCATTAAACTCTGTGTGACTTTTACAGAATAAACGTATGTTTGATCTTTATTAACGTGATTATATAACTTGATGTGAAGAATTGGGAGTTTTCTTCTAAAACAAAACACAAATTGGTAGTATTCTTTTCCAAATAATTTATTACCCATTTTTATTACATAAAATTCCATAAACTGTTAGAAGGCATTTTCTGGCCCAGTCTGTCCAGTTATTCATGCCCACAGATGTGCTGTCCCAGAGTGCCTAGCTGCCCACAGCTCCTATCCCATTCAAAATGTCTCAGATGCTCATGTCAATTTCATCTTTTGTGGCCTATTACTCAGGTACATTTCTAGCTGGATCCTTCATCTTCTCAACCCGTTTTCATTAATCTTTCTTGCCATGTGGCCCTTGGCTCACCTATACCCCTTACATGTTGCTTCTTTGGGCATATGTCTTGTACTGTGTCTTAAGCTGCCCTCAGCCTACCTATGATGCTGTCTCTGTCTACTGTGTTCACCAAAGGTCAAAACAGCTCATTTATTTAAAGATTAAGATTCACAGCATAGACAAAGTCAATCCCACATTGATACACTTTTTTCATATACCTTACGGTTTAGCTTCTTGTATTTTAGAAATCGGCAGTTCTGGCATGTTAAAGTCTCTGTAGGATGACAGGGTCATAATCAAGTAATAAAAAAGATATTCAAAAGACGTTTTCTAAAACAAAATTAAGTAGTTCAGATATAACTAGTGTCAAATATGACATTTCACTGTAAACAGGAAAAAATAATGAGGAGACAGGACATTCTTTAGTTACAACACTTAAGGACTAGTTTAAGTGTATCCCCATGTACTTGAGGTCAGTTTAGTCTACAGCAAATTAGAGTTAAAATCTACTCAATATATTTTCTGTCTGTGGCCTAAAAGAGTAGCAATCCTGCCTATATGCACAGTATAATGCAGATATACATCTTTATAAAATACATCTGTAGTTTTTGAATTTATTTAAAAATAAATACTTAAAATGATTTATGGTGACAATAGTTAAATCAGAAAGGCAAAAAATAGCTGAATATAGTCAGGATGGCATATGTTAAATATTTTGACCACTGAAGAATTATGTACATAAATCACAAATGTATCCCAGACTATTATTGTGAACAAGCTTGAAATTTATGACTGTTTTACCTAATTTAATGAATTTCATAAGGGAATACAATAAACTCAATGGCACACACATAATATGTATTTTCCAAATTGCTCAATAATTTAAAAGCAAAAGTATGATTAGATTGTTAGGTAAAAGCCTGTGGTCTTTTCTTTCCCTTTGAGTGAGCCCTCAAAACCCCCAAATTGACAAAGTTCTCTGTGAAAGATACTGACTAAACTCTCTGTGAAAATAAACTATGGCTCTATTATTTTTGTGACATGTATTCTCATCAACTTTATATCTTCTACAAACCTCTAGCTTCTTATGTATTCCCATCCACAGAACAGAGATTTGTGTTGATATTTGAGGCTGTTTGGAAATGCATTTGAGGAGAATAATTCTTGTATTGATAACATATAAATATCTGTAGAACTCTGTCTATATTAACACTATTTATCTTTTACAGAAAGACACCTGGACTTCTTCAGTTTACACTAGCATTAGCTTTTTCTTTGGATGAAGTCAACAGGAAACCTGGTCTCTTACCAAATATATCATTATGGTTTGATTTTGTACAAACTCCTTGTAATCTTGTGCCACAAATAAACAATGAGTTTAAGTCCCCTGTAGAAGCCTACAAGTCACCTAATTATTGGTGTGAGGATGTGTTCTACTGTATCGTGTTGCTCTCAGGACCAAACTGGCAGAAATCTTCAATGATTGGAAAAAACCTGAATATCTATAGTTCTCAGCAGGTGAGATATTGTGTGGTAGGTTTTCCAGAGATCCTGTCTCTATTGGTCTATTTTCCATATGTTAAAAAATTTGGGACGGGGAAACTGGCTTTATCAAGCAATGTTGTTCAAGGGCATTGTTTACAGGTTTCATGTGATTTCTACTCCCTTTTTTGAAGTGGAGATAAGGGTAGGAGTAACAAATAAAGGAGTGTTTAAGAACTCTGCATAAAACGTGTTTAAACAGTTTTTAGAAGTGAGTGTTAACTCGAGCTCCCCTCTGATTCCTAGTTTGTTCAGCTTACCTTTGGACCCTTCCATTCTACATTGAATGATCATGAACAATATCCTTATTTGTATCAGATGGCCCCAAAGGATACATCTCTAGCCCTGGCCATGGTCTCTCTCATACTTCACTTTGGATGGAATTGGGTTGGGCTGGCCATCTCAGATAATGATGATGGCATACAGTTTCTCTCATATTTGAGAAGAGAAATGGAGCAACATATAGTCTGCTTTGCCTTTGTGAACATGATTCCACTTGATAGAATTTTATACATGTCAAAAGCTGGAAGGTATTACAATGAAATCATGAAATCAGACTCCAATGTTGTTATTATTTATGGTGACTCAGACAGTACTCTAGCTCTAACCTTTCAAAAGTGGAAATCTCTAGGTATGGAGAAAATATGGGTCACCACCTCACAGTGGGATGTCGCTACAAGTAAGAGCAACTTTATTGTTGACTCACCACACTGCACTGTAGCTTTTGCACACCACCATGCTGAGATTTCCGGTTTTCAAACATTTGTCCAGTCTTTGGGTTTTATCACATCCACAGATTACCTGGCAAGATTGGAGTGGATGAACTTTAACTGTGAAGCCTTAGCTTCTAGGTGTGAGACACTGAAAAACTGCTCTTCCAATGCCACATTGGAATGGCTAATCTCACAGACATCTGACATGGCTTTTGATGATGCCAGTTATAACATATATGATGCTGTGTATTTGGTGGCACATTTGTTCCATGAGATGCTTCTTCTGCCACGCAAGAATGGGAAAATATCTAATATTACTTGTTTGAAGGTAGTGTTTTTTCTACTAAATACTGTCTAGTGTTGTCCATAATAATCTCTCCAATGCCCATTTTAATGGAATGGTCTCAGGCGGCAGATACGTGGGTCCAGGCCCCTGGCCACCAGGGACTGAGAAACCCCTACTACAATAGATGGGGCATTCAACGTTGGTAGATTATCCACTTAAAGCCTGAGAAAGATTAGAAAAGACTCTAGATCACAGAAACTGAGCAAAGGCAGCTTCCAAATTGTGTATACAAAGCAGGTCTTTGTACAAAGAAAGCGTGGCGTCCAGGTCATATTCAAAATGGTGCTGGCGGACTGGGGCTGCAATCAGGTGTGTTCCTGAATCTCACAGAAGACTCAGTAGCATGTGAATGATTTTAGATTTCTGCCGATTTTGAACAAAAAGGAAACAAAGATAGTTTCTTAGTAGCAGCATTTTCTTTAGTTGGCTCTGTTTGCTGGCCACAAATAGAGATGCGGTCCCTTTAAGAGAACTTAGTGATTCAGCCTAATCTGCAAAAACTATGCCGTGCTTTAAAATAGTGTATTTTAAAAGCTCTTATGGTTAGAAGATGATTAGGGATTCACAATAAAACAGATTCAAATGAAAAGAAAAAAACCTACAAATGGTCTACAATGTGTATAAAAGCTGCATAGTCTTCCGAGAGAAAAGAGAGAAGGTACATAGTCTTTAGAGAAAAAAGAGAGAAGAGAACATCTTTAAAAAGAGAAATAGAGTATTAAAAATATAATAAGCCACATAAAGATGGAAAATAGACACAAAATCTGGATTTTGGTTGTTATTGTGTTTTCTTTTAATTTTTTAACTGTTAATGAGCTAACTGCAGAAAGACAATGGATTGCAAATGCAAAGGCTACTAAGTTAAACAAGAATAGATATTTTAAAGGTATTTTGATTTGGAAATTTGTGTCTAAGGATTTATTGCTTTGGAAGAGTTCTGCTTTTGTGTCCACAGAAGATGAGAACCTGTGGATTGCTTCCAGGCGAATATGGTTTCATCAACCAAGACCTCCTGAAAAAAACCTCTGATGGAAAGAGATGGCCAGATCAGCTTCATGGCTGCAGATAATGATCCAGTCTCAACAATCCTTGAGATTTTCAGCGCCCCTTAATCAGCAGGAAGTAGTAATGCAAAACAACGCCCAAATTCCCCAAATATTGTTTCTAGATGTTTGTTTTCATTATAAATGTTTAATGGTCATAGTTAATCTCTTTCTAAGAAGAAAAAGGGCATATGGTATATAAATGATTTTTTAAAAATTGGATTATTGAATTTACTTAGATCAGGAAATCAGCTGTTAGTCTCAAAATGTTTTAGTTTGGTATAGATTTTGGTTCATTGATACAAATTTAAGGTCAAATCTCTTATGCTATATGTATTTTTCTACTCTTGTTTAAGATAGGATGTTTATGTAACTGATTTAAAATTGTAATGTGTAATTAAGAAATGCATGTTAGTTAGATTTTTAGATATACAAAGATATATTTCAATTAGGTAGGTAATCTTCAAATACTTCTAAGACCTACAAAATATGGCATTTAAAATATTTAAGAACTTAGACTTTTCTGGACAGTGAGACAGGTCTGTTCCAGGCAGCATCAATCTACTTCAAGAGAAAAATGGGCATTGAAGAAACATCATATGGAATCTACTTTCTTTGTGACAATGGTTAGCCACTAGCAAGAACCTGTTCTTATATTGACTGCATGACAATATGCTGTTTAAACTGTACATGCAGGTTTCATAAGAAGATGACCTCTGAACTTTGGCAGAACAAGCCAAGATGGTCATTCAGGTTCCTGCTTTGCAAAGAAAACTGACAGACATTCTTCAGGACTCGAGGAAAAGCAACTGATGAACTCTGCCAGAATGGGCAGAGCAGATTTCCTGCTTCACTGAAATGAAAAGAGACTCTGGGCCTATGGCTGAAGATGGATGCCCCAACTTTATAAAACTGGACATGCAGCTTCCATAAGAAGATGACCTCTGAACTTTGGCAAAATAAGCCAAGATGGTCATTCAGGTTCCTGCTTTACAGAGAAAACTGTCAGACATTCTTCAGGACTCAAGGAGAAACAACGGATGAACTGTGTCAGAATGAGAAGAGCAGATTTCCTGTTTCACTGAAATGAAAAGAGACTTTGGGCCTGTAGGCTGAAGATGGATGCCCCAACTTTATAAAAGAACTTTGGGTGACTGTCCAGGCACATAGATGTCATCTCTGTCCTTTCCAAATTTTAGAAGTCGCTTGTACTTCTGGTTTACTTGGGTAAATATATCCTTCTGTGGTCTTTGATGTAGTTGAAGATTAGATAGTTATAGGTACAGTTTTTCTTAGTCATTTGAAAGGTATATTGGATATGAAACTATAGATTCATAAAGATAAGGTAGATAATAGAGTATTTTCTTTAATTTTGCTAAATACAAATAGACTAGATATTGTAACTGTAATTCTTGCTTGAGAGCTATTTTGTTATATGTAATTTTGCTATGTTAAAATTGAAATCTTCCTTTTTGATTAGACAGAAAGGGGGAAGTGATGTGGGAATGTGTTTATGTATGCTGTGAATCTCAATCTTTAAATAAAGGAGCTGTTTTGGGCCATGGCAGGCACCATAGAAGGATTAGGAGGAGAAATAAGAGCATAGGTAGGAGAAGCAGGGCAGAGTCAGGCAGAGCGAGCAAGATGCAGAAGGAGCAACATGTAAGAAAGAATACAGGTGAGCCACGGTCCACGTTGCAGACAGTTAATAGAATTGGGTTGATTTAAGATATAAGAGCTAGCTAGCAATGTGCCAGAGAAATAGGCCAAACAGCATGAACTTAATTTCTGGGGGCCCAGTCGGCTGGGCAGCAAAGGGGTCTCAGGTGGCAGATCTGTGGGTCTTGGACCTCTGGCCTCCTGGGACCAAAGAAACCCCACTACAACAATAAATATTTCCACAAATATGATCTCTGAACATTTTTATGTCTGAGAAAGTAAATCTTAGGGTTGATATAAATTCAAATGCAAAAGATCTGGAGTGAATCATACAGCTTATCAATAAAAATCAGGGATTTGGCTAAAGTGCACCTGAGTATAGTCACCCCTGTTTTAATACTGGAAATACTGTCCTTTCTTATTAAATAAAAATCAGGAATTTGGAAGAAGTGAATCTGAATATAGTCATCCCTGTTTTAATACTGGAAACGTTGTCCTTTCTCACTAATCCGCTCCATGATAGAAAGAGAAGCTTTTGTTTGGTAATAATCAAATAGATTGTAATCACTGTAGGTGATAGTTTTCACAACTAGTATTAACTTATTCTGTTCAATCTGGAAATAAAAAAATAATAATTCTGTGGTTCTGTTCAGCACACACATGTGTATTCATGTTTGTTTTTAAGTTTTTATCACTGTGTATGGGTGTATGTTTCTGGCCAACTGTATGTCTATGTGCTGTGTTGATGTGTATATATGTCTTTCTGTTTATCTACATATTTGTCTGTTTGTAGAAGTTAGCACAATATTTCTTGCATCAAATTCTTTCTAAATGAACGTGCAATTTTGTGTTTCTTTGGGTGTGCATTTATTATTGCACATGCCTATGTGTGTAATTTATGTGTTTTTTGGATTTAATTGCTTATATGTGGATCTTTTTTTATTGTATATTTTTGTGTCTGTGTGAATGTCTTTGTAATTAAGCATAAATTATTTTACATCAATGTCTCCCAATTTGTGTGTTTGTATCTGTAAATGTCTATAAATTTATGAGTATGTTTGTGGACCTATGTAGGTTTTTTGTCAGTTTCTGTTTATCATGTGTGTTTGGGTACATAAGTATTTCTGTATGTGACTTGAAGTTTATATGCATTTTGTGGATGCATATATTTGAGTAACTTGTATGTGTCTCTACTATGTAAACATCTCTGTATTGACATGAGTTTCTCTGTGTATGTATGTTTGCATATATTGTGTCTTTATTTGAAGTCTGCATTTGTACTATGTGTATGCTTGGAAATTTCCTCTGAGAGAACTAAATCTCTAGGAACATTACGCTCATCTTATTAGTTCATTAGCTTTCTTTGAGACATCTAAGTTGCACACCTTCAATTAGTTGCATTTAAGATAAAATAAGAATACACTTTAGAAATTCAAGGAAAGACCAGGCACTCAAAAATGATGTCTGTATTTCAGGTGTACTCCTATCTTAGGAAGCTCCAATTCACTAATACTGCTGAGGAATCATTGAATACAAATCATAAAGGAAAACTGCAGGCAGAATATGACATTTTCCAGATTTGGAATTTTCCAAATGGTCTTGGACTTAAGATAAAGATTGGAAAGTTCAGGCCATCTTTGCCACATGAACAACAACTCCATTTATATGAAGACTTGATAGACTGGGCCACAGGAAGAAGAGAGGTGGGTGTGACATAACTGTTCTGATTTTCATTTCACAGCAGCAACACGGCAAATTGTGCTTCCTTGAGCTAAGTAAAATGAAATAGATTGTCACATTAGGAACCATTTTTAGCCACCTTTATTGTTATTCTTCTCAGAATTTTTAATTCTTTCAACAGGATTTCAGACAGGGATACACTGAATTTATGTCATACTGGAACATGTTCTATATCTTAATATAAAAGAAAATGTTAGTTACCAATGTTTAGTATTCTTTCTAGCAAAGTGAGCAAAATTATGTTGGAACAAATCTGATTACTACACAATGATTTTTCTCTCTGCAGGGCCTGGTGCTCTGCCCAGTGCTCAGCCATGGATCTCCGCCTCCACCTCCATTCCCTGTTGGATGGAGGTTCTGCAATGGCACTTGGTTGTTTACTTCTTTGATTATAGGGGAAGTCCTATTTATGCCCCTCAATCCCATCATTGTGGAGAATTGGCCAGGGATATCCTAAGAGTTCCTGGACATTTCCCAAGCACCCAGTCTCTTTCCAACCACACATTAGCTTCCTCTATAGAGATATGCATCTCCTCTCACCTCCCTCTTTGCTACTCTTACTCAAGCACCTTCTCCAAGATTTGTTCCCAATTTTTCTTGGTTGCAACTCATTAAAACCCGAATTTGCCAACGTGATCTTTTCTATTTTTTCTTCTTAGGGAAATCTCTGGATGTCTCTCTTAAGTTCCTTCTAATTCCAGCCTGTGCAAAGGTTGCAGTTTGCATCTTGGGGATTCTTTGTTTTTTGTCTAAAATCTACTTATGAGTCAGTACTTCCTATGTCTATCTTTCTGCACTTGTGATAACTCACTCAGAAGGATATTATCCAAGTGCATCTATTTACCTGAAAATTTTAGAATGCCTTTTTTTTTACTGCTGTGTAGTAACCATTGTGTAGATATACCACAGTTTATCAATCAGTTCTTAAGTTGAGGGGCATCTAGGTTGTTTTCCAGTTCTTGCTATTACCAAAACGATGTTTTGAAAAAATTGAGATAATGCCTTTGAGAGCATGATGTATATCTTTTGGGTATATACTCAATAGTGGTATTCCTGGATCCTCAGGGAGATTGATTTCCAGTTCTCTGAGGAAGAGCCACACTGTATTATAGAGTGGCTGTAGAAGTTTACACTCCCACCAACAATGGTGGTGTGTTCACCTCATTCTGCATCCTCGAAAGCATAGGCTGACATATAGTATTTGAACTTCACCTTTCTGACAGATGTAAGGAGACATCTCAAAGTTGTTTTGATTTAGATTTTTCTGATGGCTAAAAATGTTTTGCATTTTTTATGTTCCTTTCACCCATTTGTAATTCTTCTGTTGAGAATTCCCTTTTTTCTCTGAGCCCCCTTTTTTAATTGGGTTATTTAGCTTTTGGGGCTCTAGTTTCTAGAATTTTCTATATATGTTAGCGTTCATTCCTCTGTGAGATGTAGTTTTAGTGAAGATCTGCAACCACTCAGTAGGCTGTCATTTTGTCTTCTTGGTGGTGTTCATTCCCTTACAGAAGCTTCTGAGTTTCAGGAGGTCCCACTTATTGATTGTTGTTCTTAGTGTCTGTGCTAGTGTTGTTATATTTAAGATGAGGTCACCTGTGCCAATGCATTGGACAGAGTTTCCCACTTTCTTTTCTAACAAATTCAGTCTATCAGGGTTTATGTTGAGCATTTTGATCCATTTGTATTTGAGTTTTATGCAGGGTGATATGTTTACATTTATTTGAACCCTTCTAAATCCTACCATCCAGTTATACCAACCCCATTTGTTGAAGATACTATCATCTTTTCTATTGGATATTTTTTGACCTCTGTCAAAAATCAGGTTTTCATAGGTGTGTGGTTTAATGTTGAGATCATCAATTTGATTCTGTTAATCCAAATGTCTGGTTTTTTTTTGCCAGTATCAAGCTTTTTATCAGTATGGCTTTATAGCATAGCTTGAAGTCAGGCATGGTGATTCCTCCTGAAGTTCTTTTACTGAGCATGATTGTTTTGACAATTCCTGGAATGTTTCTTTCACCTGTTTGTTTTCTATTTGTTGGTTTTCTTCATTGTCTCTCATAAACTTTTTTTTTTATCTCTTCCAATATTTTGATTGTATTTTCTTTGTTTCTTTAAGGGGATTTTTAATATCCTCTTTTAAGTCTTCTATTATATCCATGAGGTTGTTTATAATGTTGTATCCTTCTGTTTCCTCTTCATTATTTTGCTTGTATCTTGATGTTGTATAGCCATCAGCTTCTTCTGGGGATGTCATGTTGTTTGTTATATTGTTATATATATTCTTACACTGCTGTCATCCCATTGTTTCCTTGGTTAACTCTTTGTCTACTCTTAGTCAGGTGTGAGCCTGAGGACTCTTAGTTAGCTCATAGTTAGCTGTGGACCAAGAAGGGGCTTCTGGTTATCCTGTTGTAGTTGGGTGATGTTGTAGGTTTCCCAGTTGTTGGTAGGTGATGATGTAAGCTGCCCAGTTGTTGTTGGGTGATGATATAGGTTGCCATTTGTGTTTGGTTTTATTCATGGAATATTCCTAGAGATTTGTTTTCCTGAGAATTGAATTGGGGGTTGCTTTCACAGGTTTCTTTGATTTAAGTCTGGGTTGAGTATGGATAGTGTGCTTGGAGCAGTGTTCTTAATCCTGGGTTTAGAAACCATGGTGTATGCTTGGCGTGACGGTCCAGGTGCCACTTACCTCTTAGTTAGCTGTGGACTAAGAGGATGTATTTATTTATCTAGCTGTTGGTGGGTGTTGATGTAGGCTGCCCAATTCTTTGTAGATAATGATGTAGGTAGCCCCTAAGTTAATTCTTTCAACACTCAAACAAAAAGAGTGTGTGATTTTTCTTATCTGTGTGGGTAGAGATAATGCTAGTAAAGAAACTGGCTTTAAAAATGTAGAAATTATGCATTCTATTATAAATTCTGGGAATTTTATATGCATGAATTATGATGTGGGTGATTTTAAGGTATCTAATTCAAATCTACAAACATGTCATGTCAAAGGCATTATCTTCCAGGAATTCTCAGATTTTGGGTTTTATTATCTTTTGAGATGGTGTTTCTTTGAACAATACTACTTCAACCTGCCCTGGGTCTCTTTCAGTAGAACAGGTTCTCAAATTAACTGAGATCCACCTGCCTCTGCCTCCAAAGTTCAGGGACTCAAAATGGTCACCAAAACCACTTGGCCAACTCTCAATTTTTTTTTCTGAAGCTAAAACTTAGGCATCCAAGATAGTATGAATTCTACAATTAATATTTTTTCTCACAGTGATGACGTCTGTAATTCTCAAAGAAAAAGATCTATTTCTTGTAAACATAAAACCTGACCAACATACTCATTAAAATTATAGAATTGGAGCAATAATAGTTCCTGTTTGCTCAAACCATGCCTCAGTTCATCCATTACAAATACATTCACTGAGGGAATACATAAATTAAAAACATTACCATTAGTGCTCCAATCCTTAATACGAAAATTTAACATAGAAAAAATAGAAATATAAATCCACCAGATAGGAAATTCCATTTTTTATTCACTTAACAATCTTTAATGAGAGTATTATCAATGACAAACTAGAATTATTCAGGATGATCTTTATAAAGAAATGGAGAACTAATCACCATCTGGTTATTAAGTTGCATTTAATAAGGAAAAAAAGAGGGTGTAACAGAGTTATTACCAAAGATAGAAAGTAGTATAATTATTTTAAATTAAGATCTGTAAAGGAAGACAAAAGAAATGCAATAAAAATCTTTGCAAAATGTCTCCTTAAGATAAGAAGTGTAGTGGAAGACAAAATATCAGAAGAATTTTAAAACTAAATTATGGCAAATACAAAAATAAGGAAGGATGAGATACATATGAGATGAGGAAGATATAATTAAAGAATCAAATGTACAAATTGTGCCCACACAAGAAGCAAAACTCATCATAGGCATACAAAGTTAATTAAATAACATATAATATTAATTTTAGAAAGTGTAGTAAAAGATTTGGTCATCTAGAAAGAAAAGGTATTTATGTATCAAACACATAACAACAAAACCTAAACTATTCCTCACAACCGCTATTTAAAATTTGAAATACATAGGACATGCAGCAGAAATTGAAGGTTTTAAGAGAGAAGCCAAATTTCACAGATTCCTTCATGAACTCTCTTAAAATGGAGAGTATGAGTATTTCCATTCAAGCAGTAGAAGTCATAATTTGCAATGAAGATTTATACTCAACAAATTTATCTTTTACCATTGAAGGGGAATATAATTGATCCTTCTGGTTATTAATTGACTACATCTGGAATTTAACTGAAACTAACACATTGAGGGCAAACTTGCGAGGGCTTTGGGCTTAGTTTTAGTTTGGTAGATCCACTTGTGCTTCTGAGATTTGAGATAAAAATCCTTGCTTTACATGAGGTCAAAGGGGCACAAGACTTTAATTCTATCAATCCCAAGGTAGAATAAATTAGATCTTTGAGTTTGAGGCCAGCCTGGTACATGGGGCTTGTTAAAGGACAGCCAGGGATTGAATGAGAAACATTACCTCTAAAACTAAACCAAAACAAAGATACAATTAAAAACATAAAGTAAAGAATGTCATTGATTGAGAATTTTTAAGCTGGAAGCAAGACACATCTTTTATCTGGATCCTTGTTTGGTAAAGAATATCTGTATAATTTGGTGTTGGAAAACTCACATTTTATCTGTCCTACACCCTCTGCTTCAAGCCTACATAAGGATATAGAGAAAGGAAAATTTCCTTTATGACTTCTTGTTTTGATTTTTCTAACAATTATCTTACATTACAAGCCTTAGGACATACTTTTTAGGGATTCTAGCATATACTGAAGATTAAATGAGACTTTCAGCTTCATGGGCTGAATATATTTTATATTCTTAGATTTTTCATTCATATCTAAAAACTGTTGGATTAGCTAGACCCTAGGCTATCAGACCTTGTATAACATTGTATATATAAATGCATACATAAACATATGGGAGAGAGTAATGCATTGATAGAGACTTATCCATTATGTAATAAATTATTTCTCCTGAGATCTCTAACTAAAACAGAGACAGAGTAATGCTCAACCATGAACAAAAAATACAGGAATTTATAGCCACTTTGTTAATATAATGAAAGATACTTAAGGAATCTGTACACAGTAAAAATTAAGATAAATTGAAGTTACCAAGAAATGAAAAGACAGCAGTAGAATCCTAGACTTTTAAAATCCCAGATTTTTAAAACCTATCAAATAATGCAAAAACAATGGATAATTCATAGGAAATAATTTACTACACCAATTTATCATTAACATATAAATTCTCTAATTAAAATGCACAAGCATCATTATTGTTTGTAAATGTAAGAGTCATCATTGATTCTAAATACAAACACTAATTAGAAACTTGAAAAGATTTCATCTTTAAAAAAGGGAGAAAGAATTTTGAGAAAATGGAACATAATAAAAATAATAGAGACTAAACACATTGATGAAATTAATAAAAAAATTCTCAACTAAACACTGAGTAACTCAACATGAGAGAAATGTGTCTCCTTGTTTCAAAGATGACTTCATTCCAGGACTATAAGTATCTTTTAATGCATGCACATCAGTAAGGTAAAAGTGGCACATAAATAGACTGAAGAATAGAAATACATGACCATTAAAAGAGATTCATAAAGAAATCTTAGCAAAGTTAAAAGTTTATTCAGAGATAAAATATAAAAGAAACAAAATCCGCAAATAATAAATAGTAAACATCTTGATTAAATATAGCTTTCTTTTATTAATCAATATATATTTTAAATCCCAGTCACACTAACACTTTTTTTGGCAAATCTATTGTCAATATTGAATTATATCAAAAATTATAAAAATCTCAAAGAATTTTTAGTAAATTCATAAGTGAGTGATGTTGTATGTTGTGGTGCATATCTTTAAGCCAAACACTTGGGAAACAGAAACAAGAAAATCACTGTCTGTTTATGGCCAGTCTGGCCTACAAAGAAAGTCTAAAATAATTGGAGTTGCACATAGGGAATATGCTTTGGAATACATGGGTAGAAATTTGTCAAATATATACATATTTTCCACTTTTTTTCCAAAATTCATCTTACCTAGAATAGAAAGTACAAAAAAATGTAAACATTATAAACATAAAATAATGAGCGAACATGCCCACTGATAGCATACATGTATAATCTCAGTATTAAAAAGGCTGGAGATGCAGATCTCTATAATACCTAAGTAAGCATAGCTTATAACAGCAGTTGGAGGCTACAATCAGCTCATTGCTGGACTCAAGTACAACATCTAAATCTCAATGGGAGATCCATCTGTAAATTCCAGAGTCACTGAGCAGTCTTCTTTGAGCTAAGACCTACAGATTGGAACATAGACACACATGGGTCACTCTTGAACCAAGAATGCCCTTTATTGAAGCTCGGGGAAAGGCTTATGTGGTGGGGGTTGCCTTTTGACCTAGAGTAAACTCTGCAACACACAAGCAACACCTGGGTAAGTGGATCATTTGGAGGTGGCTTTTATCCAGCACCTTCTCAAAGCAGAGGCTCTCAGTAAGATTCCAATTGTCAATGATATAGCTTTATCCTGATTCATGGATGCTGATGGGGTGCCCATCTTCCAGTCAGTAGTTATGAAGTAGGGCCATATTGTATTATCAAGACCCTCCAGCATCAACATTGGAGGATTCCTTACCTGTGTGCAGAGGACTTATTGCACCAGAGTTTCTCACAAAAAGTTACCCACGGCATTCACCAACCATTCTGGAACCCAGGCTGGAGATTCAGCTTTCTGAGGGAAGACACAAAGTCTACCATGCCCCCACACCAGCACATCTTCTCACTTTACTTCAGGGTATGTGGAAAAAATTGGCTGACAAGGCACTCAGTGGTCTATCTCCCCTGATTATCCATAACTAAAAAATGTAAAATGTACATAATAAATGATAACTGATCTTTAGGAGTATTTTATTTCCCCTTCTTTATTTTATGAAGATATGCCTTCAAAGTAGGATGTGTTAGCTTGACCTTGAAGAATATAGGTTATCTAGAGTAACATGAACAAATTGTAAGTTCCCCCCAAAGGCAACATGAGTAACATCCATTTACCAAATATGATTGGGCATTAAACCCTTGGGATTAACTGCATAATAGATACAGGATGAAATTCCACACAAGATGGGAAAAACTTACAACTGGGATAATGGTTGTCTATTAACTCATTCAAAAAAACATCAGGAATTGATAAGGCAGAGAAGAAAGTGATTGCAAAAAGGGGAAAGTAGTTCATGCCTCTTTAAGACTAGGCCTGGGAGAAAGGAGAGAGAGAAAGTTTGGAGGCTCAAGCTCTTCCAAAGACCAATCACAACAGTAGCGACAGCCTGAGGAGGAGAGAGCCTATTTTTTCATCCCAAATACTCCACTTCTTCCAACTATTCTCCACCTGATCTCTGCACAGTGCTCAGAGCAGTCTCAGCACAAGTCTCTTGAAGTTCTCCACTCCATAACAGGTAGTCTCCCCCCTGAACTAGAGGCCCTGCATAAATGCATCCAATCTCTAGGTGTAAGATTAGAGTCCAAATAGGATTCCACCAAAACCATGGTAAGGGGCATGTAGTAAGAGGTTTCTGTTCTGGACTTTTAGTCCTAGCCTCAATGTTTGGACCGGCAGATCCACCAACATGCACAGGCACACAGATACATTTATTTTAGGCTCATTGGCCTAAGATCCAGGCATATAACTTGCTAATTCTTTACCCTTAAACTAACCCATGGTTCTTATCCTGTTCAGCCACATGAGGCTCATTACCTTTGCTCAGAGCAGTGTAGTTGTCCTCTGTAGCTTCTGATTTCTCTGGCAACTCTGGAGTCTCTGTGGCATTTCTTCTCTGTTCTTCCTGTTCCTAGAGTTTTCTTAGTCTGGTAGCCCCACCCACACTTCCTGTCTGCCTTTACACAATCAGCACTTTTTTATAAAGTCATAACTGGGACAACTATTTACACTGTAACCTCGTAAATCCACTTCAGTGGCATGGGTTCCATAAGACATGACTGCTTCTTTAAGTTGCTTAATGACCTTGAAAGCTAGAGGACTGTGCTGTCACACCCTATTATCCTGTGTGTCTGGAATCTCAGTTCCTGGGAAGGCTTGTCTCATTAAATCCTCTACCTGAATTCTGAGTTTCTTAAATTCTTCCTGTAAGTTAAGTGGAGCCAAAGCAGGCAGATGTGTAGAAACTCTCAAGGCGCCCAAGCCCCCCCCCCAAAGAATGGCCCAGAGATCCCACCACCAGAGTTCTACAATTGTTCATGGGTTTCTAGCATCTGCTCCTCTGATTCTAATTTCCCCTCAAAGATCCTAGAGGTAGGCCCTTCCATCATACCAAGATCATTCAGAAACACTGAGACTCCTGTTCCTGAATTTCATTGAGAATCCTCTCAGCTTTAGACAATTGCTCTATTACTTTTGTACTAGTACTAAGCATGGCATCTTTCACAAATTGCCAAAGTGAACAAACAGTAATGCCAAGTCCTCTGGTCTCCTGAGGCAAAATGCCTCTCGTAGATCAAGTTTCATATTTTCCCAATTTTGAATGCTAAGCGTGCCATTTTGGAGGAACCAACAACAAGTATTCTTTATAATCTTAACAAATTCCTGAGCATTTTTATGTTTTATTGCCTGTTTTTAAATAATTCTGATAGATGTTCAGTTAAAATCTGCCAGGATCTTGCAGATCCCATATTTTAGTTCACCCTAATTCCTAGGCAACCCTACAGAATTTCTGATTCTGGAGATTGAATAAAATCTACCATTACCCAAGGCAACCCCACAGAATTTTTGATTCTTGAGGTTTAACACAATCCAATTCACCCTCAACTAATTTCTTACTTGTTGGCCAGCCTTCTGAGGGTGATGTTATTATGCCAGAAGCTAACCAGATAGAAAGTATAGGTAGTGCACCCAGACAATGTAAATTATTAGAAGGGGAAGTGCAGAGAGGTGTCAGCATGACACAAAGGAAGCAAAATGAGAATGTTGCACTAAAATAAAGGTACCAAGCCATTAAGTTAAAAATACATAAGCATCACAAGTTAGTTTAAGAGTAGAAATTAGCAAGTAATAGGCTCAAACCATAGGCCAAACAGCTTGTAATTAATATAATCCGTTGTATAATTATATGGGATTAAGTGGCTAAAGGAATAAGTCTGGACCAGAATTTTTCAACTAATGTTTCCTCTAACATTTTAATGTACTCTGTGTTATGTGGACAAAAGTTCACTAGAGGTATGAGTTTCAGGTTTTATAAAGTTTATTCAGAACAAAAATGATGTAATTCTACTTAAATATTTAGCCATGTGAAGATATCATTTATTAATATGATATCATAAGTCATATGTATATATTTATATAATATATAATATGCTAAGTAAAATGTGGTTACCCATTTGGTATATATAAAATAAACTCATTTATTCTTCACCATGCTCATATAATATAGAAATAAAAATGAGTTATAATATCTATTACTATCAGCATGTGTCTATTTCTTCTCAGATGCCAACCTCTGTGTGCAGTGCTGATTGTGGTCCTGGATTCAGAAAATTCTGGCAGGAAGGAATGGCTATCTGCTGTTTTGATTGCAGCCCCTGCCCAGAAAATGAAGTTTCCAATGAGACAAGTGAGTGTTTCTTGCTGAGATAAATTATTCACCTTGATCATTCTCTCTAACCCACATGAGGATAATCACAGGGTCTAAAAATCCACTGCACAAATCAATCCCATGATGTTTCTTTGTTATAAAATGTAATGAATTCTGTATTCACTATTTTTAAATATAGAACTCTGTTAATAATGTCACAAACATAAGATCTGAATGTTTTAATGTTAAATTAAGTAGCCACAAGTATCCAAATGTTGTTATCATCTACACAGTCCATATTATTTGTCAAATCAGTCAAATGATTATTTGTTTAGGTTAGGCTATGTAAAATTGGCAGATAAATCATTTTCTTCTACTGCATGCCATTCCTTACAATAAAATGAAAGTCCCTAAAAGACACTTATAGCAAGTAAGATGGCACAGCAGCAAAATCCTGTGTTAGTATAACTTATGATGAGTACCTCTGTATGTAGTAGAAAGATATATCCAACTCTTAGAAATTGTCTTTTGACCTCCATGCATTAAAATAAACAATAGTCATCAAAGCAATTAAAGAAAATTTTATAAAATGGTGTTACATGATAAAAATATATGAGTAAAGATAGTGAATCAATGTTGTGAATTATAAGAAATTGCTGTGCAGCAATGTCTTTAAGCTACATCCTAATAAAAATGTAGACATTGGTATGCTTCTGAAACACACATAATTGAAAAGAATTGTAGCTAAAGAATACTGAACCTTTACTAATCCTGCTTTCTTTTCCCACTAGATGTGGATCAGTGTGTGAAGTGTCCAGAGACTCACTATGCCAATTTGGAGCAGAACCATTGCATTCTCAAAGAGGTGAACTATCTGAGCTTTGAAGATCCATTGGGAATGTGTCTGACCTTAATGGTCTTGTGTTTCACTTTATCCACTGTTGTTGTCTTTGGGGTTTTTGTGAAGTACAATGACACTCCCATTGTAAAGGCCAATAACCGCAGTCTCAGCTACACCTTGCTAGTCTCACTCATCTTTTGTTTCCTGTGTCCCTTGCTCTTTATGGGCCATCCAAACACAACAACCTGCATGCTGCAGCAAATTACATTTGGAGTGGTATTCACTTTGGCTGTCTCCACTGTGTTAGCCAAAACAATTACTGTGCTGCTGGCTTTCAAAATCACAGCTCCTGGAAAAAGAATGAGATACTATGTGATCTCAAGGGCACCCAACTACATTGTTGTTATCTGTATCTTCATCCAAATTATTATCTCTGCTGTCTGGCTGGTAGTATCTCCTCCATCTATTGACACTGATGTACACACAGAGCATGGCCACATCATCATTTTGTGTGACAAGGGATCAGTTTCTGCATTCTACTGTGTCTTGGGATACCATGGCTCCCTTGCCTTAGCAAGTTTCATTGTGGCTTTCTTGGCCAGGAATCTCCCTGACACCTTCAATGAAGCCAAGTTGTTGACATTCAGCATGCTGCTGTTCTGCAGTGTCTGGGTGACTTTTCTCCCAGTCTATCATAGCACCAAGGGCAAGGTTATGGTGGCTGTGGAGGTCTTTTCCATCTTGGCCTCTAGTGCAGGCTTGCTGGGATGCATCTTCTTCCCCAAGTGCTACATCATTTTGTTAAGACCAGAGATAAATTCTCTTCCAATGCTCAAGAACAAACCATCTCTCCATGCTAATACTTCCTAAATTGATGCTGACACCTCTAGTGTTGATACAAAACCACCTATTGAGACACAATGCATCATGTCTGTATTTTCTATCAACTCTTTTTTTTCTTCAAAGGTGATACATAGAATTATCGTGTATATTAAATTTTTGCATACTGTCTTTTTTTAATGTTCCAGTCAATCATGTATTTTATAAGACATGCTATTGATGCAGAAGTTCTCCTTATGTAATAAACAATATTATTTGAAATAAAGTCTGACCTTCTTTTGATGTTTATATGAATGTGTCACTGACAGTACTTGGATTTTGAAAACAAACACTGTGGTGTTTTCACACTCACATCTCTCTACATAAACTCTCTCCCAGATCTGTTATGCCTCCATTAGTATTTTAAAAGGGTATGAGAGACAACTCTCATCCATGCAACACTTTATACAATAAGAAATGGTAAAAGATCATTTCTTTAAGTGTGTCTCAGCACTCTGAGTATCTTGCTCTTGGTTTAGATATCTACCCTATTTTAAAATTTGAATATTTTTGATACTAACTCTTTTGACATTTTATTTATCTGGGTATTGTTCTTTTATCAGATCTGGAGATGGTAAATCACTGTTTTGATTCATCGGGTTTTTTTTTTCTCCCAAAGATTGTGTCCTTTGAATTTGTGAAGCTTTTCAAGTCGTGCGACCCTGTTTTTTAAATCTTGATTTTAGGGTTATTCTGCCTTTTCTTGCTTCAGAACCTCTTCTGCAGGAGACTGGACCATGGGAGCAAGAAGTCTGCAGGGCTGTGGTTATCTCCAAACAATCTTGTAGGAATTAATCTGGTTATTGGAACAAGATGATAATGTGTTTTTATATCCAGGTTCCTTCATTGACCTTGAAACAAGGAAGCTTCACATCTGTGTATGACTTTGGCAGCTTTTCTTGTCAAGACTTGTTTGGTCAAGTGGTGCTGGACCACATGTTTGACTTCCCTCATGTCCCACTAGAGCACATTCTTTGCAAGGATGTTCTAAGTAATTTTTTTCTTATGTCTTCTTAGGGTTAAGAGAGCTGTGATTTCTGTTTACCTGGCTAAGCACCTTAATATTGGTATCTTTTAAACTTGAAGTAATGCACCTTGACTCTTACAATTGTCAAAATGAGAGTGTGCAAAGAGATCTCATGTCTGCTTAGAAATACTCAGCAGATTTGGCCTTAAATTGTAGTCTTCATTTGGATTATAGTCTCACATGTGTTTATAATCAAGGCTTTTAGGATGATTTTCATCCTAACTATAGGCAGGTTATGAGCCCAAGGTTAGTTCTCTAGCATTTCAGGAGACATAATATGTGAGGGTTACCCCTATGTCCTTTAGGACAGATGCTGAAGACTTTCTGCAACAAATACATAGATTTGGAACCAATGTCTAAAATTGTGCAAGGTCAAAAAGAGTATTTCACTTTTTTGTGAGTATATCAACTGGATCAGAACAAGCTGGTTTGATTTCTGGATTTTAGCTATTCAGGTTTCCTTGTCCAAGTTCATCTGTTTCTTCCTCATTGTCCCCTGAGGAGTTTTTTTTTTCCTGAAGGAATTCATAGTGTTCCAAGACTTCTGTTCTACCCATGATTATAGAGGTTTATGCTCCATTCAGTTGGCTTCAGTTTGGACATGTGTCAGAGCTATTCCTCCTCTTCTCGAGATCCTGAACTGTTTTAAATACTTGGAGCCAGCCATTCATACCATCTGGCTTTGCACTGCTTTGCTGATTTTCTATGAACTTGGCAGGCCATGCTAGACTATGCTTTCTCCATAGTCATCTTCTGTATTTCTCCACATGACTCCTTTGATCATTTTCTGAGGCATCTTGTCATACATGGGAGGCAGAGGCATGCAGATCCCCAAGTTTGAAGCCAGCCTGGTGTATAAATTGAGTTCTAGGACTGCTGCTTTATACAGAGTACAATCCTGTCTTGGGTGGTAAAGAGTACAAGAATGGGGATTGACTTTTACAATAGAAGCTGCATTTAGGTAAACATTTAAGTTTCAAAGATAAATGTTTAATTAGAAAAGACTCTGTTTACTTCTTAAAAACCCAAAAGCTAAAAATTTCTCTGTAGTAGGAAGTTTCTGGCCCGGACATTTGAGCCTTGCCTCTAGGTTTAGACCTGCAGACCCACAGACCTGCAGAGACACAAAGATGCTTAGAAATTGTTTTAGATTGATCAGCCTAAGGCCTAGGCATATAGCTTGATACCTCCCTATCCTTCATCTAACCTTTGACTCCTATCCTGTTCAGCCATGTGGCTCAGTACCTTTTCTTAGAGCAACATAGTTGTCCTCTGCTTCTTCCAGCTTCTCTCTGGCATTCTCTTCTGTGCTTCCTGTTCTCAGAGTTTTTTTAGTCTGGTAGCTCTGCCCACAATTCCTGCCTGCCTTTGGCCAATCAGCGCTTTTTATTAAACCAGTAGGTGGGACAATTATTTACAGTGTAACAACATAATCTCCCACATATCCCCTTTTATCTTTCAAAACAAAATGAACTCCAAATCTAATATTATTTCCCCCTTACCTATCACAACTTATAAACAACACTGTAAATAAACACAAATATCCATATTCCATGTTTTGGAAATGTGGGTATCATTCTCTAAGATACTTCCTGCTGAATGGGGATGCTGGCTATCCGATTGGAATTTAAAAAAAAATGTAGGACTGTGGATAAATCTTTAGTGGAGTAATCTATAAGGCTGTATCAACACAGCCAGTAACCTTGAAATTGTTCTGAATACAGAGCTCTGGAAACGTCAACATAATTGCTCTGAAATGCTGAATCATCTGGTCCATCCATTTCCATTCGAGATTTTTCTGGGGGTCTGCCTCTATCAAACTTTATGTTCTTTATTCAGAAGTAAATCCAAAGCCTCTCAGTTTCTGTGAAAATAAAAAGAAAATCTCTTCTCCAAAGTAGCATATTTTTGGATTTCAAATTAAAGTAAAACCACTTACAAAATATATAGGCTAAATTAATACAACAGCATTTACAATCAATTGCCTTTCAGTAGCTTTTACATTTTCAGTCAAGAAACTTAAAGATAAGACAATATCATACAGTATCCAGACATTCTTTGTATTTTCCTTCTTTACATGGCTTATTTATTTATTTATCTATCTATCTATATATGTATCTATCTATTTATTTATTTTACTCTATTTCTTTTTTAAGGGCTTTCCCTACCTTTCTTTTCTTTCTCTTAGCCTATATATATATATATATATATATATATATATATATATATATATATATATATATATATATATATATATATATATATTGTCAAAATGCTTTAAACCACTTAGACTTTTTTAAAAAAATACTGTCTGTATTGTATATTTATTTCTTAATTTTTTCTGTCTCTGACCACACCTTTGTTTGGCCAGGGTGATTGGTTCCACCCAGATTCTTCTATTCCTTTCTGTTTCTAACCACACCTTTAATCTGCCAGGATTCAAGGTTGGTATGATTGGTGGATGGCTCCACCCAGATTCTAGTCTAATTTCACTGAATTTATCTTTTTAGCAAAGATACTCTGGTAATTTTAAGATCCATATAATTATCAAGTAAAGCTTTGCCATCTGCTGCTCATTAACTCCATTTTAAGTGTTTGGCAGCAGGGCCTCTTAAGAAACTCACAAGTTTTTTGCCTCTGAGGCTGAATCAGGAAGCTTCTCTTCAAAAAGTCAAGCCTCAGTTTGCCTTAGGCAAACAGGCGATCCAAGAATACACCAAAACTAGAAAGCCATCTTTGATTCTATTACCTTTTTGTCCTTATGAACAGAAACCTTAAATACATCATTTAAAACTTTTTTGCTTATATTGAGGCTCCCATAAGGCTTGAGGAACAAGCCATTTTACACCTTAAGCTGCACTCCAAAAGCCCATCATTGTAGCCCAAGACCACATGCCTCACCAAGGTGTCTCTGTACCATGGCTTACATGAGAGACACAACTCAGAAGCTGCTTTGGGCTCTAGACCATTTTTAAGCTTTATATGGCTTTATGTGGGTATATACCATGTATATGCCCCACATTGGGCTGCCATTTGTAGTACAAGGTTTCTGGCCAGGACTTTTGAGCTTTGACCCACAGAGACACACAGATGGTTACAATTTGTTTTACTCTGATCAGCCTAAGGCCCAGGCATATAGCCTGATACCTCCCTATCCTTCATCTAACCTATGACTCCTGTCCTGTTCAGCCATGTGGTTCAGTACTTTTTCTTAGTGCAGCATAGTTGTCCTCTGCTTCTTCCTGCTTCTCTCTGGCATTCTCTTCTGTGCTTCCTGTTCTCAGAGTTTTCTTAGTCTGGTAGCTCTGCCCACAATTCCTGCCTGCCTTTGGCCAATCAGCGCTTTTTATTAAACCATTGGGTGGGACAATTATTTACAATGTAACAATATAATCACCCACATTTCTCCTGCAGTAATCTAGGTAACTTAGATTTAACATTCTCAAATTTCTGAGATGCCCTTCACTACACAGCTATAAACACAGGACCAGGACTGCTAGGCCCTGGATGCTTAAGTCCCAGTGAAGGCATTTATGAAAAGAAGTTTTTTTGCTTGGTCAGAACTGTCATTTCACTACATTCCACAACATCTCTCTCATATCCTCAGAATTTAGAAATTCTATAATTCTACAGCATCTACCAAATTTAGTTGTATTTAATCATTAAGATATGATCTATAGTGCTGACTTTTTTATAACCAACTATTTAAAGTATACTGGCAAAAATCTCTCAGAGATTTCAGGGATTCTACCTTTGGAGCACCACATCGGGCTTTGAATATTTAACATACTATGGTTTTCAATTAAATTACAAATTTGTGCCTGGACAGTGGTGGCACATGACTATAATCACAACACTAAGGAGGCAGATACAGGCTAATATCTGAGCTCTATGAAACTTGATCTATAGAAACTGCACAAGAAAGGCCTGGACACAAAAAGAAATCGTGTCTTAAAATACTCCAAATATATGATGTACAGGTATGCATACCTAAGTGTAGGTACTTGACAGAGACAGCAGAACTCCCAAGATTAGGAGTTACTGTGGTTGAGAGACATAAGATTGCATCAACTAGATTTAGGGAACCAATCTCCTGCCCTTTGGTAGAGCAGTTCACACTCTGAGCAACTGACACAAAACTCTCCTGGCCCTCTGCTATATTTAATCATCCTTAACAAAACACAAACAGCCCTCGTAGAATAGTTTCTGAAAAACCAAATTTTATCCGACTTGATTCTCAAAGACTTTTCTGGGCCTCACACCCAAAATCTGTCTCTACAATGACCCTATCAGAGCTATAGGAACATTGTCACTTTCAAACACAGCAGACTATCTGCATAAATATGCCTTATCAGACAGCCTCCATCATAAAATATAGAACATTCTCTCAAAATGTGATAATGTGGCAGCAAAACCTGTTATCTTCCAACACAGAGGTTTTCCATAACAGATATCTATAGTAGTGGGTTCTCGGGTCCCCAGCAGCCAGAGATCTGAGACCCACAGACCTGCCGCCCGAGATCGCTTAGCTGCCCACCACTGCCCAGGCCCCCAGAAACGACTCAGACGCTTCTATTAACTTCATGCTCTTTGGCCTATGGCTCAGGCACATTGCTAGCTAGCTCTTATATCTTAAATCAACCCATTTCTATTAATCTGTTGGCCACATGGCCCGTGGCCCATGGCTCACCCGTGCCTCCTTACATGTTGCTCCTTGGGCGGCTGGCTCGGTCTGCCTGACTCCGCCCTACTTCTCCTACCTAAACTCTGAATTCTCCTCCTACCTCTTCTATGGTGCCTGCCATGGCCCAAAACAGCTCCTTTATTTAAAGACTGAGATTCACAGCATACATAAACGCTTTCCCATATCACTTCCCCTTTTCTGTCTAATCAAAAAGGACAGTTTCAATTTTAACATAGCAAAATTACATATAACAAACAAAATAGCTATCAAGCAAGAATTACAGTTACAATATCTAGTCTATTTGTATTTAGCAAAATTAAAGAAAATATTCTATCATCTACCTTATCTTTATTAATCTCAAGTTTCATATCTAATATACCTTTCAAATGACTAAGAAAAACTGTACCTATAACTATCTAATCTTCAACTACATCAAAGACCACAGAAGGACATATTTACCCATATAAACCAGAAGTGCAAGCGACTTCTAAAATCTAGAAAGGACAGAGATGACACCTATCTGCCTGGACAGTCACCCAAAGTTCCTTTATAAAGTTGGGGCATCCATCTTCAGCCTACAGGCCCAAAGTCTCTTTTCATTTCAGTGAAGCAGGAAATCTGCTCTGCCCATTCTGGCAGAGTTCATCAGTTGCTTTTCCTCGAGTCCTGAAGAATGTCTGTCAGTTTTCTTTGCAAAGCAGGAACCTGAATGACCATCTCGGCTTGTTCTGCCAAAGTTCAGAGGTCATCTTCTTATGGAACCTGCATGTACAGTTTAAACAGCATATTGTCATGCAGTCAATATAAGAACAGGTTCTTGCTAGTGGCTAACCATTGTCACAAAGAAAGTAGATTCCATATGATGTTTCTTCAATGCCCATTTTTCTCTTGAAGTAGATTGATGCTGCCTGGAACAGACCTGTCTCACTGTCCAGAAAAGTCTAAGTTCTTAAATATTTTAAATGCCATATTTTGTAGGTCTTAGAAGTATTTGAAGATTACCTACCTAATTGAAATATATCTTTGTATACCTAAAAATCCTAAATAACCTAACTATAAGTTTGATTATCAAAAGTGACTAGTAACCTTCATTTCTTAATTATACACTAAAATTTTAAAACAGTTACATGAACATCATACCTTAAACAAGAATAGAAAAACACATACAGCATAACAAAAATTGACCTTAAGTTTGTATCAATAAACCAAAATCCATACCAATGTAAAACATTTCAAGATTAACAGCTGATTTTCTGATCTAAATAAACTCAATAATCTAGTTCCTTAAAAAAGAATTCACATACCATATCTCCCTTTTCTTCTTAGAAAGAGATTAACTATGACCATTAACCATTTATAATGAAAACAAACATTTAGAAACAATATTTGGGGAATTTGGGCGTTATTTTCTATTACTACTTCCTGCTGATTAAGGGGCGTTGAAAGTCTCATGGTAGTTGAGGCTGAATCAGTCTGCAGCTCTGAAGCTGATACGGCTATCTCTTTCTATCAGGTTTTTTCAGGGGGTCTTGGTTGATGAAACCATATTTGCCTGGAAGCAATCCACAGGGTCTCATCTTCTGTGGAAACAAAAGCAGAACTCTTCCAAAGCAATAAATCCTTAGACACAAATTTCAAAATCAAAATACCTTTAAAATATATATTCTTGTTTAACTTAGTAGCATTTGTATTTGCAATCCATTGTCTTTTTGCAGTTAGCTCATTAACAGATAAAAAATTAAAAGAAAACACAATAACAACCAAAATCCAGATTTTGTGTCTATTTTCCATCTTTACGTGGCTTATTATATTTTTATTACTCTATTTTTCGCTTTAAAAACTTTTTCTAACTGCTTTCTTTTCTCTCTGAAGCCTATGTACCTTTTACAAACATTGTAACCTGTTTACAGGTTTTTCTTTTTATCTGAATCTGTTTTATTGTGAATCTTTAATCATCTTCTAACCTTAAGAGCTTTTAAAATACATTCTCTAAAAAGAAGCAGTTTTTGCAAATTAGGCTGAATCACTAAGTTCCCTTAAATGGACCGTTTATCTATTCATGGCCAGTAAACAGAGCACACCCAAGAAAATGCTGCTATGAAGAAAATTTGTTTCTTTTTTGTTCAAAATAAACAGAAATCTAAAATCAATCACATGCTACTGAGTCTTCTGTGAGATTTCAGGAACCCGCCTGATTGCAGCTGCAGCTTACACGGCCTTCCGCCAGCCCGCCGCTGGCGCCATTTTGAATGTGACCCGGATGCCACACTTTCTTTGTACAATGGCTAACTTCGTATACACAATTTGGAAGCTGCCTTTGCTCAGTTTCTGCTAAAACCCTTTTTAAACTTTCTCAGGCATTAAGTGGATAATCGCCCCACGTTGGATGCGCCATCTGTAGTAGTGGGTTCTCGGGTCCCGAGCAGCCAGAGATCCGAGACCCACAGACCTGCCACTCAAGACTGCTTAGCTGCCCACCGCTGGCCAGGCCCCCAGAAATGACTCAGACGCTTCTATTAACTTCATGCTCTTTGGCCCATGGCTCAGGCACATTTCTAGCTAGCTCTTATATCTTAAATCAACCCATTTCTATTAATCTGTTGGCCACGTGGCCCATGGCCCATGGCTCACCCGTGCCTCCTTACATGTTGCTCCTTGGGTGGCTGGCTCGGTCTGCCTGACTCCGCCCTGCTTCTCCTACCTAAACTGATTTCTCCTACTTCTTCTATGATGCCTGCCATGGCACAAAACAGCTCCTTTATTTAAAGATTGAGATTCACAGCATACATAAACGCATTCCCACATCAGATATCTATATAAACCTCATATGAGATTCAGGAACACCAAGATGATGACTACCTACTCAGGAGACATTTAGCCTGACACTCAATCTTTAGGTTTTCAAAGTAGGAGTTTTTTTCAATGCCTATATAGACATTTACTCTATCCTAAATTACAGCCAACACACTGGAAAGAAGTATGTGTCATGGTAGCATGCAAATACAAAGAAATTTTTATTTTTTATATAGAACTTGGCAAAGCATAATTTTAAAAGAAGATGAGACTGACCATCTCCTGTGCAGGGAGGAGATTCTTTTTTGCTATTCCATTGACCTGTACCAGTGACCGAATTTGATCTAGGGTAGTGACATTTCCTTTCAGCATAAACACTCAAAGACAAAAGTTGAAAGAAATGCCTCAGAAGTTAGGGTATCAGTGGCAGTGAAACAGCAAGCAGAGTACCCTGTGGAACTTGGAATGGAGTCCTTGGCACCTGAGGTCCAATCCTAGCAACATTCAAGGTGTCACTGCCAATCCCCTGATCCAGTGTCACCCATATCCTCAAGTCTGACAATGCCTGCTCACCCTGGCATGCCTGAAGGCCATCATTACTTCCCTTGGCCTTCACCAATTACCCATTGCCACACTGGCCCAAGCTAAGGTAAGCTATCTTTACTCACTTGTCTTTCTTGGGAGAGGAGCTAAAAGCCAATTATCCAGCCATTTTTCAGCAGAACAGTTCAAAACATTGGCCTAAACAAGCCTATGTTAAAGTCCTGCAATGGAGGCATCATGTCAGAAGACTCCCCATGCCCATCTCAGTGATGCTGTCCAATTGGGAGAAGCCAAGCTTGTCTGAGGGTGTGGCTAAAACAAGATCAGCCTCTGCCCTCAGGCCTTGATTTCTGAACACACCCTTTCTCTGGGTAGTTTCCCTGAATCACTCTATATCTGGTCTGTGAATGGCTGCTTTGTTCATGTTCACCAGGTATTCCAGCTCTTGCTGCTGGCATTGACCCGAGTTACTTGTAGGACACACTGGACAAGGCTTCCTGCTATAGACAAGGAAGCCTATCTGGCCTCCTGGAGGGATTTAGATTGACAAACTCCTCACAGAAATCAGCTCACTTTCAAATCATAAAATTCACAGGTAGATGCTAATTACCTTGTCTTAGGTTGACTCCCAAGATGAGGGAACATCTTGGTTTGATGAATTAGCTGTTTTTCCTCTGGATATAGAAACTCTTCTGTAGGAGAATAAACCATGGGAGAATAAAGGCTACAGGGCTGTGGGAATCTCCAACAAAACTCTTAGCAATTTCTCTAGTTCTTACAACCAGATGATGTATTTCCCATTTCCTAAATGACCTTGAAGCAACCAAACTTCACTTCTCTGTTGTTGCAGTGGCGTTTCTTGGTCCCTGATGGCCAGAGGCCCAGTCCCACAGACCTGCCATGCTAGACCCATAGCTGCCCACCTCTGTTGCTCAGGCACATTGATAGCTAGCACTTACATCTTAAATCAAGCCATTTATATTAATCTGTCTGCCACGTGGCCTGTGGCTCACCTGTGTTCCTTACATGTTGCTCCTTCGGACACTTGCTTGATCTGCCTGACTCTGCCCTGCTTCTCCTACCTATGCTCTGATTTCTCCTCCTACTTCTACAGTGCCTGTCATGGCCCAAAACAGCTCCTTTATTTAAAGATTGAGATTTACAGCATACAGAAAGGCGTTCCCACATCACTCTGTATATGACTTTAACAGGATCTCTTGGTATTACTTGATTGGTCCAGTGGTAGTGGACCACATCTTTGACTTGCCTCATTTCCCCATGGAGCACATTCTTTGCAAAGGTGTTCTAATTAATTTTCCTCATAGTTATATTTAAGGCAGCTCTTTTTCTGTTTGTTTGGATCAGTATCTTAATATTGGGATACTGTAGACTTGAGTTAATGTTTCTTAACACTCATGCCTACCTAGATGAGAGAGTGCAATGAGATCTCATATCTGCTGCAGAAATAAACAGGAAGAATCACCATATCTTTAGTCTCCATTTGGAGAACAGTGTCACCAGTTTTTATAATCAGGACGGGATGGCATTATGCCTAATTATAGGCAGTTGTTTTATCCCCCAAGATTAGTTCTTCTGCTTCACAGGAGCCAGAAATTGTGTCAAGATGCTGCAGACTGTTGTGGAGCAAATCCATAGCCATTAAAACAATGTATCAATGGTGCATATTTGGGTAAAGCTCCCTTAGAATACAAAAACTCCTTTCTAATTATTGTGTACATTGAGCAGATAGTGATCTCTGCATGATGGTTGAATGAGAATGGCCCCTGTGGACTCATGTATTTCATGGTTGGTTTTCAGTTAGTGGACTGTCAAAGAAGGACTATGAGGTTTGGATTTCTGGGAGAAGGTGTGTCACTGGGGTGGGTTTTGGGGGTTATAATGTCTATGCTTGTTCCAGGCTAAAGATAGCCTTTGCATTTGCAATCCATTGTCTTTCTGCAGTTAGCTCATTAACAGTTAAAAAATTAAAAGAAAACACAATAACAACCAAAATCCAGGTTTTGTGTCGATTTTCCATCTTTACGTGGCTTATTATATTTTTATTACTTCATTTCTCTTTTTAAAGACTTTATCCTCTTTCTAGTCTCTCTGAAGGCTATGTACCATTTACACATACTGTAACCCATTTATAGGTTTTTCTTTTCATCTGAATCTGTTTTATTGTGAATCCTTAATCATCTTCTAACCATAAGAGCTTTTAAAATACACTCTCTTAAAGAGCTGCATAGATTTTGCTGAGGAAGCTGAATCAGTAAGTTCTCTTAAAGGGACCGCTCCTCTGTCCATGGCCAGCAAACAGAGCACACCCAAGAAAATGCTGCTACTAAGAAACCATCTTTGTTTCCTTTTTGTTCAAAATAAACAGAAATCTAAAATCAATCACATGCTACTGAGTCTTCTGTGAGATTTCAGGAACCGGCCTGATTGCAGCTTTCACTCCTTGCCACCAGTCTGCCAGCTCCATTTTGAATGCAACTGGGCTGCCATGCTTTCATTGTATAATGTCCCACTTCATATACACAATTTGGAAGCTGTCTTTGCTTAGTTTCTGCTAAAATCATTTTTAAACTTTCTCAGGCTTTCAGTGGGTATTCGGCCCACATTGGGAAGCCATCTGTTGCAATGGTGCAGTTTCTTGGTCTTGGGTGGCCAGAGACCCAGACCCTGGCCTGCCAGACCTCGTAGCCACCGAGCTGCCCATTCAGGCCCCCAGAAATGACTCAGATGCTTATATTAACCTTATGCTGTTTGGCCTATGGCTCAGGGCTTTGCTAGCTAGCTCCTACATCTTAAATCAACCTATTTTTATTAATCTGTCTGTCACGTGGCTGGTGGCTCTCCTGTGTTCCTTACATGTTGCTCCTTTGGGCTTCAGGCTCGATCTCTCTCTGACTCCACCCTCCCTTTCCTACCTATTTTGATTCCTCCTCCTACTTCTTCTATGGTGCCTGTCATGGCCCAAAACAGCTCCTTTATTTAAAGATTGTGATTTACAGCATACAGAAAGACATTTCCACATCAAAGCTCCCTTGGAATATGAAAACTCCTTTCTAAGTATTGTATATATTGATCATATAGTGATCTCTGCATGATGGTTGAATGAGAATGGCCCCTGTTGGCTCATGTATTTCATGGTTGGTCTTCAGTTAGTGGACTGTTGAAGAAGGATTATGAGGTTTGGATTTCTGGGAGGTGTGTCACTGGGGTGGGCAATGAGGGTTATAATGTCTATGCTTGTCCCAGGCTAAAGATGACTACCCCCTGCTTGTGGTTCAGATAATAGCTCTCAGCTACTGCTCCAGCTCCATTCCCGGATCCTCTACATTCTACACCATGATTTCATTGTGAATTTACCCCCTACATATGTAAGAAGTGCTCAATTAAAGGTTTTCTACAACTGGCCTTACTCACGGAGTCTCTTCAGAGCAATACAACAGAAACTATGTGACTTTAAAACCTACAGAGGAAGCTCTGGCCATTGTTTTCTACCAAAATACATATCCTATATCACGTTAAAAGGTTCTTTTTAATTTTACACTAAAATCACTGTTCTCTTCCCCTCTACTCCTTTCATTTACACTCTACCTCCCAACACCTCAGCTCTCACATACTTCTCAGAGAGAGTATGGCCTCTCATGGGGAGTCACCAAAGTCTGGCCAATTAACCTGGGGCAGGGCCATGTTTCTACCCTTGATTCTAGAATAAGCAGTGTATTCTTCTATATGGAACTGACTTCATATTGCCAGTTCCTGCAGTAAGCATAGTTTCTGCTTTTAATGCCAGAGACTCCACAAACTGCCCAGGCCCCTCAACATCAATGCACATTGAGAGGGCCTAAATCAGTCTCATGCAGATTTCCCACTTTTCAGTCCTGAGTCAGTGAGCTCTAATTAGCCTGGCTCAGCTGTCTTTGTTTTTTCCCCCATCATTATCTTGACTTCTTCGTTCATATCATGCCTCATTCCCCTCATTGCCATGGACTAGGAGCTCCATCCATTCCTTAGCCTTGGTCTCTGCATCTGCTTCTGTGCACTTCTGGATAGAGGTTCTGTAATTAGAAATCTTTTGCAAATGTAAACCATTGACTAGGTTTTGGTCTCATATGAGAAGTATGTATATTTGCTTATTAGTTTAGATATTCTGGACAACTGTAAATGAAAACTGTAAACTGCTCAGCTTATTCATGACAACCAAGAAAGTACCATAATTCTTGACACTGTGAACCCCTAGACCTAGGTGCCAAATAATTGGTTCATGGAAATATTGCTTCCTTGATCAGCATTGGCTATCTCATACATGTAAGGGGTGAAGGACGTCTCCAAAAGGTATAGAAAATGGAAAATAACTTGTTATAGGGAATCTGAGATTATCAGGTTTAAGAGCCAAACACTAATACAATCACCATTATATTTAGAGTTAGGGTTTCAAATTTGTTTTTAAAATTTGCTTTCTCTGTCTTGTGATAGAATCTCAGTTGACTCATTCCATTAATGCTAGAAGCGTGGAACATGAGGAAAATTAATGTGTGTTAGTTTAAGATCATCCATGTCAACATAATAATTCTAGTACAGTTTGTGATAATAAAATTGTCCCCACTTGAAACAAAAAGGGGCCAAATAACTATAATTTAATTAATAAGAAAATACACTGAAATTCTGGCTTGATAGTAAGGAAGATAGAAGAGTTTTTGTGCTTTATTTATTAGAGGCCATCCTCAGGTTGAAACTAAGGTTGGTTTTATCTAGCTGTCAGACAAAGATGAGTTACGACTCTGAATACTTCTGCTTCACACCCTAGGGCTGTGTGATGGTAGGTGTGACCCAGGGCTCTCATTGAACGTCAGTGCATGTAGATGGCATGAATTTGTGGCTGAGCACAGTAATCATGACCCTAGAGGCCTTTCACCAGAATTGTATTTCACACTTTAATGGAGATGTTTCAGATTCTCTCATCTTTTTTTTGTTCTGTCCTTTGAGAAAAGTTCAATTTTGTTGCCCTAGCTGTTCTGGAACTTTCTTTGTAGACCAGCCTGGCTTCCAATAACCACAGAACCAGCCTCATTTGCCTCTTGAACACTAACATTAAAAGTATGTGACACAAACTCTGCTCTTTCTCTCTTCAATGCAGAATCTCATGCATTCCAGGCTGGCCTAGAAAATACCAGGTACCAGCAGAAAAACCTTATATTCATAATCTTTCTATGTCCACATTCTGCTAATCCATCTCTAACCCACTGCCCAGGTACCATGTTATGTGCTGGTATTACATGCCCTCATAAACATGCCTGGTTCCTACAATTTGAAACATTGTATCCTAGAGCTAAGGCTAGCAATAACCTGCATGGCTGAAGATGCCTTTACATTCTTATCTTGACCCATTAACTAATGGATTTGAGAGACTCACAAAACCTGTGCTGCCCTTAATTTGCTTAATTACATGAATTCTAGTTGTTATCTAAAGAAAACCCAGAGCCCAGATGTTTGGAACCCATTTAATATCAGAGAGATGAAACACACCCCACTCAGTTCTCACCTAATCATCTTCTGAGGCTAAACAGGAGCAAATGTTATGATCAAGAGTCCTTCTCATGTCCAGTTGCTACTCCGCAATGTCTGAAAATCTGCCTATCATTTCCTTCTATACCTTCTCTACCCAGTGTTTTCACTTTTGGGTTCAAGTGTGCATTGTATCAAGAGTTAGGATTAAAGTTGTGAGCTGCTATTGTTTGGTAGTTAGGACTTTATGTAACAGAAATACAGAATGTCTCTGTCTCCTTAATGATGGGATTAAAGGATGAATCACCACTGATCAATCCACAATCCCCATGCTGGATTAAAGATATGAGTTTATTACTTTGACCTTCCTCTGCTGGAATTAAAGGCTGGCATTACCACTCTCAGCTCTTCATGGTTTGGCTGTGGGTGGTTTAGTTCTCTGATATTCCAGGCTTATTTTTATTAATAATGTAATATATCACCACCTTGCTGTATAGAGAACATTTCCATTGAATTTCTAATACATTTGTTTCCAACCTCTTGCACAACCTGGCATCATATGTGGATTTTGTGGAAACCATGATGTTAATTATTTTTATGGGTGACAAGATGATTCAGCTCAAAAATTTATTTATAGAAAAGAAATTATGGAAACTTGTGCACTGACTGCCACAAGTGATTCCACAACACTCATAAAATGTTGTTTCAAAAATAGTTAAAAGACTTCAAAAGAAATCATCTTCAACTGGGTGTGTCACTAGTTGTCAAATGAGCAAAGAAAGGGCTCAAGGGTCCATCTCAAGCACCTAGAATGTTCCATATAATTTTTCTTTAGTCATGTTTTCCTCAAAAATATTGAACCATACACTTTTTGTCTCTCCTTATGAACTTTCTTTTTTATTAAAAGCTTGGAGACCTTGTCAGGAACCTGTTTTTTAAAAAACAAACAAACAAAAAAACAACCAACACATCCACTTCCTTTACTAAGATTAGATAAATCTAGGGTTCTTCCCCTGCATTTTTCAAATGAAAAGCTGTGGTCACATAATTCTGTTCCATCTTATATTACTCTGTAGCCCAGGCTCTCCTTGAAAGTGTATCTTTTTTGGTCCAGCTATGACTCCAGATCTGGGTCTTATGTATCCTGTGATAATGTGAGAAATGTATAATTCCTCATCGCCTTATAACAGCTAGAGAATTCTAGAAAGATTTTTATATGCTGTTGCCTGATACCTTTTGAAGTTTTGACAGGATCTCTTGTATTACACATAGACATAGGAGCTATACACTTAGTCTACACCAGCTTTCAACTCCTGGTCTTTCTGTGTGTCTAATAGAAACATTCCTGTTATCTCAATCTGGTATGTCGAAGAAAAAAATAGTACCAACATCAATAACATATGTCATATATGGCAATTAATTATAAGGCTCTCAAAATTGGCAGCATGAAATGTACAAATTTGTTTTCTGTACATTAGGGCCCTGATGGCAGGTCCAATATTCTCTTCATTTATATTTACATTCATTACAATGCAGATTTTGTGATTGAATCTAGAATGGTCCTCTGTTACTAATACCTTTAAGGCTAGCACTAAGGAAATTGGGGTAAAATAATGTCTGTGAGTTTGATTTTATCTTCTCAACATAGTAAATTTTAGAACACCCCGGGTTAATAGAAAGACAATGACTTAAAATAAGAAAGGAAAACACACAAATTACAATTGAATTTATATGATTAGATCTCTCTAGGTTTGGGCAGAAACTCCTAAAAGGGTGGGCATTGGTAATGGAATTCTCTTGGTGGTGGGAGGAGTCAAAGAGTGGGTGGAGCTTAGACAATTGCCTCCTGGGAGAAGATATTTAAGCCCTGTAAATTGAAGTAGAAGTCAAACACAAGAAAGAAATCTGAACAAGTCACAGTATTCCTCTGATTTCCCAGAGAATTTATCCCTCAAATAAGTGTAAGTATAATACATAGGTTAATGTTACCTTGATTTCGCAGGGAAGGGGCTAAATTAAGTGCCTTGGTAGGACTCAGGAGTTGGTATGTGTGTTTCAAATATGAAGTTCTATTGAGACCCAATTTTGTTTGTTCAAATATAATACATTTTTGTACGTTTTCCAGCCAAGTCCAACTGCTGAACTTATTTTTTTTTTTAATATTCTATGGGGTCTTCTCTGGTTTTTTTGTGTGTTAAATCTCAGGTACTTTCTAAAATGAAAAAAATTTCAAAATGGAATCAAATTCCTGTGTGATCCCAGGTTCTCAGGTTTCACAGAGCTTCCCCTGTCTGTCTGAAATGAGTGGAGGACCTAATATGCTTCCAAGTAACAAATGGTGTACATCCTCTGTGAATCAAGGCATCCAAGTTTCCCCAAGTTCCTTGGTTCTACCATCTCTACAAGGTCTCCTGGCTTCTCAAAACCCTTTGAGTTCACAAGATACACCCACTGATCCAAGAAGGCAGCAGATGAAATGCACAGTGTTCACCCCAGAACAAAAGCAGGTCCTTGAAGAACATTTTAATAACTGCACATACCTGAGCCAGGAGCAATGCATGGCATTATCTCAGAGATGTGGCTTGACCAAGGACAGTATCAGGGTAAGTCCTCTCTCATGTTTTCCTTTCTTCTAGTCATACAGCCTCTCTCCACTACAACAACCAAAAAACTCTGATTTCTGTGCTTTTTGAGTCCCTTCATTATTTTGGCTACTTGGTTCATTAGTAGGTTGTGAAGGCTGCTTACACCTTAGTGCAGAATCTGGTGCAATGCAGAGGGATGATTTTTCCCCAAAGTGTCTTGGTGATCTAGACATTATGTCTGCCCTCTAACCCCCCAGCTTTGTATTGAAGGTCCCTTAGTCTCTGTGTTTTAGGTCCAGATCATCTTGTTTTTCTTATTCTTGGGTGTAATGAACTTAGAAGTTTGTGCTAGAAGCTGGATATACACCAAGGTCAAGGCTTTTCCTCCACCATTTTCAGACTTGCAAACTAAATGGGACACTATATTCTCTTAATCTTCTCTTTGTTTTCTTTCTCCAGAACTGGTTAAAAAATAGAAGAGCTAAGGAGAATCGAAGGGTTAAGGAGAATCAGAAGGCCCAAGAAGTTTGTTTGAAGCTGGGGTCTGGATCTCATGTTGGGGCTGCCCTCCCTGACACCTCCCTGACTCCTCCTCTTGACACTTCTGCAAGTGCAGACTCCCAGAGACAAAGCCCTGAGTGTTCTCCAAAACAGATACCTAACTCATCCAGTCTTGATCAGGCCACTGGGGATGTCTGCTTCAGTAAGAGCCCAGCAAGGGAGTAAAGGCTGAGACAACGTGCTAATGAACTATCTGTGAGGAGAGATCATCAATCACAGGATAAGTCTGGGCCATCTGAACTTTTTGTTCCTCTTGCCAGGTTGCCCAACTCAGAGGATATACATGAGAGACCACTGGGTGTCAGCCCTTCTGTTGTACTCAGACATGTGAATATTACCCCACATTCAGAATCTGTCTTCACTACATATCAGACACCACCAGTTTTGAACTCTCTTCCTCAACTCAGGCCATTGGACAATTCTTTAGACCAAAAGGCCATCTTTGCCAAAACTGACCAGGCCTATGAAGATGTCAAGAATAAAAGAAAGAGATCTAGAGAGCAGAGGAAGCTGCAGAAGAAGGCTAGAGTGCTTTCCTGGAAGGGAGGTCATTACTCAAGTGATAAATCTTCCAATTCCAATGCCTCTGTCATTACCACAGTCTGTGACAGTGAAGATTCCTGGTCCTTGAGACAAAATGGTTTCAGTTCTCCTTTTCAAGTAAGCCCCTCCACTCTTTCTCCATACTCAGAATTCAATTGCACAATGTCACAGAGCCTATCCTGTGTCAGCTCTCCTCCTCCACTCAGCCCAAGTATATTCTCAGAACCAGAGTCTGTTTTCTCCATTAGTCAGATCAATGAATTTATCTTGACTGAAGCTCAGAATTGGTCACATGATGGCCAAGGCCAAGCAGAGGGAGGCAGAATCTCCAATGACCAATGTGTGTCATCTGCATACCCAGGAGCTGCTCAAGATCTGGACCCAGTTCATTCTCCACTTCCCAGCCCAAATTCAGCAGAGGCTCCTGAACCAGGTACCAAAGATGCTGGAAGAGTAAAAGAGACTCCACCAGTCAGTACCTTTTCAGCCACAGAGAAAGATCAAGGCTCCACTGCCATGGAGGTCCAGCTCTTTCTTGACCAACCTTGTGAACTGGATGCTGCTCTAGATCAATTTTCCCAACCGTACTTTATGGAGCTCTTCTCACTCCTTGATTTCTTTTAAGAAATCACAAGCCTGAGTGTCCTGACATCTGCCTTGAAATAGCAAGAGTTTAAAATCACAGGCTGTTACAACAACAGTTTTATTTTGTTTGGTGAGAAAACCCTAATTTCATGTAACCCAGGCTATCCTTGTGTGTTCAGTGTTCTTCTATCTCCACAATTGTATGATTACAATTCATGGCATTAATTTTAGCATGAGAGTAGAAAGTGTCTATTGACCTTGTGTTTTGTTGTGTTTGTTTCATTTTTATTTAAATGAATAATCTCTATAATCATTATAGCATATTGTATAGATGTTGAAAGAGTGTAGTTCTTTTTATAGTTCCAACTGGTCTATAAATTCTAGCTATGCGTTTATTGTTCTAAGTAGTGATATTCTAGGTGTCAGCTAATACACCTGGCATAAAAGCTTCTCTCCTGATTTAGTAAATTGTATTAATCTATTGTTTTATTTATAACATATGTTTAAATGAATACATAATTTAATCAAATTTCACTTGTGTCATACTTTCACTGGAAAAGGATAACACCTGATGGATTAATTTCCTCCTAGAGATATTCCCAGGAATCCACTAGGATGCCTAGCTTAGACTACTTGCAATAGTCTGGAGGGTACCTGAATTCAACTACCCAGGTAGTCAGATTGCTGAATACCAAACATGTCTTCCTAGAGCCTTATTCCAGTGTCTTATGAAAGCAGAGGCAGAGGTCTATACTCACGCAGGAGACTGAGCTACTGGCATCCAGTCAAAGTGTAGGAAGAAGATTTGTGAGAGTACATGGGGTCAAGAATATGATGGGGGGAAATCTACAGAGACAACTAAACCAAGCTTGTGGGAAGTCTTGAAGATTAGACCTTTTTAGTGAAGCCTGCTTGAGATTGGAATAGGATCTCTGCATAAAAAGATAGTTGAGTAACTTGGTCTGTTTAAGGTGCCTTTGGTGGTGGATCCAGGATCTGTTTCTGGTGCTTGAGCTGGCATTTTGAATCCCATTTCATTACCTTTGGTGAGAGTCCTTTCTCTTTCTCTATCTTGATCCATGGAGAGGGGATTTATTGCTGGGATGAACAAGAGCCATGCCATACTGCTGGCAGAGACAAAGTTTCTATTTCCCTCCCCAGAAACTAAGTTTCTATTATGCCTCTCTGCCTGGGCTATTTCATGGAAATCATACAAAACTCCTGGAAAAAGCCCAAGTTCCAGTACCTGTGCAACTGACCATTACTGAGAACAAGTTGTTGCCAGGTTGCTCTGAGAACTCTCCAACCTGCACCTACTTCCTGATTAGCTTGCTATACAACCTGCAAGAAAAAAACAAAACACTGTGGTTTGATCATACATCAGACTTTCTGCCATTCTTTGTGCCTCCTGTCCTTATCATTCATCTTTCTCCCCTTCTAGAGTCTTTGCTGAAGAAGCAGTACAGGGCCAATTGGTTATCTCTCAGCTTAATGTACCAGCATTTGCTGACTTCCCTTGGGTGAACTTATTCTCTTAGAGAAGAAGGCTGTAGTTAGTTGAAGGGAATAAGTATGTAAAGGACCAGAGAGAGGCTATAGTGTGCTGTGAGTGCAGTGGGTGGGGGTTGGTCAGAGGGGAGGACTCAGATGCGAACCACAATATGGTATCAGGACTCAGACGCTCTTCTCACTACAGGTGCAATTTAGAAAAACAGGGATCACACTTGACAACTGGAGACCCTGAAGCCTCCCTCCTGGTCTACAGCTGACTAAGAGGTGAGTGGCATCCTGACCTTCAAGTGAAGTGAGACAATGGCCTCTGAACCTGCCCAGAGAAATTGTTCCTGACATCCCATCAATACGCATCTCTGCCCTAAACCAAGGAAATCTGGGAGAAACACCTCCAAGTCCATTATCCAGCAAAACACAAGTGGAGGGACATCCCACACACCAAATCCCAACAAACTGCATCTTCATCATTACACTTTGACAACTAGAGACCACTAAAGCTTCTCTCATGGGCCACAGATGATAAAGAGCTGAATAAGAGCCAACTAAGGGTCAACTAAGACACAACTAAGAATGACCCCTGGGGCAACTAGATGCACACAACTCCTTTTGCCTACATTCAATGAGGAGTAAACAAAGAGCATCCTCTGCAATTACTGGAGATATTTTACCATGGTCTCACAACTAAGAGCTGACCAAGAGCTAACTATGAGTGGACCAAGGAAGGAATGCCAGATGCCAGTGTAAGAGTAGATATAACAATATAAATAACAATACGTGGTAGATTGTCCTAAAACATCAAGACCTGAGCATAACAAGGAATAGGAGATAGAAGGAACTGACCCATAAAACAACCTTATGAAGATAAAAGAAGCTTTAAGAGAGGATATAAAAAGTTCTCTTTAAGAAATAGATGAAAATACAAACAAAAACGTGGAAGAGATGAACAAATCCCTGTGAAAAAATAAGGAAAACCAAGAAAAATAAAACAAAGAGGCAAAATAAACACTCTGTTAATTAAGAACTGAAATACAAGTAATAAAGAGGCACAAGCCAAAGCAGAGCTGGAAAAACAAAACCTGAATAAACAAACTGGAGCTTAGATGCAGACATAACCAACTGATGTAAGAGATGCAAGAGATGTAAGAAAGAATCTCTGGAGTGGAAGATTCAATAGTGGAAAGAGATATCCCAGTTAAAAAAATACCAAAACCAAAAAAATTCATAACACAAAATATTGAGAAAATCTGGGACACCAAGAAAAGACCAACCTTGAGTATGATTGGAATCAAAGAAGGAGAAGAATACAAGTTCAAGGACACAGAAAATATATTAAACAAAAACATAGAATAAAATTTTCCCAAGCTATTGAAGGAAATGTTTATAAACATACAAGAATCTTACAGAACCCAGATAGAAGAAACCATCCCAAAAGTTTGTCCACCACATAATAAAGACACTATACATATATACTAAAGAAAAAATGCTAAGTGCTACAAATTACCTATAAAGACAGACCCATCAGAATAACACCTGACTATTCAATGGAAACAATGGAAGCATGAAGGTCCAGATCAGATGTTATACAGAAACTAAAAGAGCATGGCTGCCAACTATATACAAGACAATTATACACAGTCATACTATCAATCACCAAAAATAGAGCAAACAATGACAAAATGAAACTTTAAAAAATGCCTATCCACAAATTCAGCCATACAGAAAGCACTAAAGGGACAACCATAATCTAACGGAACCAGACACTGCTATGAATCCAACATCAATAACTCCACAGAAGAACAACCCAAATGAAAATAAAAACAAGCTATCACCAAAAAATAACAGGAAATAATCATTGATCATTAATATCCATTAATATCAATGGACTTAATTCACCTATAAAAGACATAGCCTAACACAATGGATAAAATATGAACAGAAGTCATCCTTCTGCTGAGTACAAGAAATTCACTTGTACTTCAAAGACATACACAGGCTCAGAGTAAAGGGTTGGGAAGAGACTTTCCAATCAAATAGTAATGAGAAACAAGCCAATATAACCATCCTAAAATCTAACAAAATAACCTCAAACTAAAATAAATCAAAAGAAACCTGCACAGACATTTCTATTCCTCTCAGAAAATATACACTAAGATTAAGTCTTATTTCTGAATACTTATATCCCAACACAAGGGCATTTTGTGTGTGTGTGTGTGTGTGTGTGTGTGTGTGTGTGTGTGTGTGTGTGTGTGTACATGGGTGTGTGTAACAGAAACACTACTAAATCTTAAACCTTACATTTGATGTGGGAGACTTCAATACCCTACTTTTACCCTTGCATAGATCAACCAGACAGAACTTCAATAGAGACAGAAGGGAACTAATAGATGTTATGACCCAATTGGACTTAATAGATGTATACAGAACCTTCCCCCTAACACAAAGGAATATACGTGTTTCTCACCATCCTATGGAACTTTTTCTAAAACTAACCACATACATCAAAGTAATATCAATAGATACAAAACTGTAGGAAACTGAACATCTCTCCATGGACTCACCTCTGGGTCAAGAAAAAGTTAATAAAGAAATCAAAGACTCCCTAGAATTAAATGAAAATGAACCCAAACATACTCAAATATATGGGACCCAATGAAAGCAGTGTTAAGAGAAATGCCATGGCAATGGATGCCTATAAGAAAAACTAGAGAAATTTCACATAAGAGACCTAAGGGCACAGATGAAGGCTTTAGTACAATTAGAAGTAAACAGACCTAGAAGGAGGAGATGCCAGGAAATAATTAAACTTAGGCCTGAAATCAATATAATACAAACAAAGAGAACAATACAAAAAAAATCAAGGATTCAAAGAGTTGGCTCTTCAAGAAAGTCAACATGACAAATAGAACCTTATTCAAACTAACCAAAAAGCAGAGATAAAGAGAGAGAATATCCAAATCAACATAATCAGAAATGAAAAAGGGCACATAATAACAGACACCCAGGAAATCCAGAGAATTATCAGGTCATACTTTGGAAATCTATACTCTACTAAAATGGAAAACCTAAAAGAGCTGGACAGCTTTCTAGACAGGTGTTACTTAGCAAAATTAAATAAAGATCAGATTAAAGACCAAAACAGACCTGCAAGTCTAAAGGAAATTGAAGCTGTTATTAAGAGTCTCAAAAATGAATAATAGTAAAAAACCCCAGGACCCTATTGTTTTAGTGCAGAATTCTGCAGATATTCAAAGACAAATTAATACCATTACTCCTCAAACTGTTTCATACATTAGAAACTAAAGGAACATTGCCAAACTCTTTTTATGAGGCTACGATTTCAAAGCCACTCAAAGATGCAACAAAGAGAATTACAGACCAATTTCCCTCATGAACATGGAGGCAAAAATACTCAGTAAAATTATGGCAACCTGAAACCATCATCATATCAAAAAAAAAACCATATTCCATGATCAAGAAGTCTTCATCCTAGAGATGGAGGGATGGTTCAACATATAAAAAAACAGTGGATGTCATTCATCATATAAGCAAACTGAAAGAAAACTTCACATGGTCATCTCATTAGTAAAGTGGGAGTGTTTTTCTATATGCTGTGCATGTCAATCTTTAAATAAAGGAGCTGTTTTGGCCCATGACAGGCATGATAGAAAAAGTAGGCAGGAATTAAAATTTGTTGGAAAAGAGGGTCTGAGTCAAGAAGCCCAAAGAAGAAACATTGAAGGAACACAGGAGAGCTGTCGGCCAAGTTGGAGATTCAGATTAAAGAAAATGGGTTGGGTTAAGATCAAAGTGCTAGCTAGTAATGTGCCTGAGCCATAAGCCAACCAGTGTAAAGTTAATAGATGTGTCTATGAGATTCATTTGTACTTTTGGATTGTTGGTTCAGAAAAGCAGCACTATGAGGGTCCAAACCATGGAGCTGGCTGGGCCAGAAAAGTCATTGTAACAGATGGCATCCCAACATGGGCCGAGCACCCACATAAAGCCTGAAAAAGATTAGAAAGGGTTCTATATCACAGAAACTGAGCCAAATTGTGTGAGCAGCTTTCAAATTGTGTTTCTAATGTGGCTCATTGTACAGATATAGCATGACATTTGGGCCACATTCACATGGCAGACTGGAGAGAGGCAACATAAGCTGTCACCAGGCCAGTTCCTGAAGTCTCACAGAAGACTTGGTAGCATGTGATGATTTAAGGTTTAGGTTTACTTTGAACAGAAAGGAAACAGAGCCAATGATGGCTACTCAGTAGCAGCATTTTCTTGGGTCTCTGTTTGCTAGAAGAAATCTTCCTGACTCATCTTTCTGCAAAAATTGTGTGATTCTTTGAGTGCTAGTATTTTCAAAGCTCTTCTAGCTGGAAAATGATTAAGAATTCACAGTAAACCAGATTCAGATGAATAAAAACCTGTAAGTGGTTTATAATGTGTGTAAATTATGCAACGGCTTCAGGGAAAAAAGAAAGAAGGTAGAGAAAGTCTTTATAAAGGATAAATAGAGAAATAAAAATATAAAAAGTCATGTAAAGATGGAAAATAGACACAGAAACTGGATTACCGTTATAATTATGTTTTCTTTTAATATTTTTCATACGTAATGAGTCTAATGCAGAAGACAATTTATTGCAAAGGCTGCTAAGTTAAATAAAAATATGTATTTTAAAGGTATCTTGACTTTGAAATTTGTGTCTAAGGATATGTTGCTTTGGAAGACTTCTGCTTTTGTTTCCATGGAAGATGAGATCCTGTGTATTTCTTCCAGGCAAATATGGTTTCATCAACCGAGATCACTTGCAATTTTCTAATGGGAAGAGATGGTCACGCCAGATTCAGGGATACAGAGTAAGATGACTTAGTTTCAAAAATCAGTAAGATTGCTAGCACCTCTTAATCAGGAGGAAGTAGTAATGGAAAACTATGCCCAAATTCCTGAAACATTGTTTATAAATGTTAGGTTTCATTATAAATGTTTAATAGTATTAGTTAATCTCTTTCTAATAAGAAAAGGGGGATATGGTATTAGTGATTTTAAAAAAATAGATTATTGAATTTATTTTAATCCAAAAATCAGATGTTAATCTAAAAATGAATTAGTATGAATTTTGGTTTATTGGCCAATCAGCGCTTTTTATTAAACCAGTGGGTGGGACAATTATTTACAATGAAACAACACAATCTTCCACATATAGGTATAGCTTTTCTTAGTCATTTTAAAAGGTATATTGGATATGAAACTTCAGATTCACAAGTATAAGGTAGATGATAGAATATTTTCTTTAATTTTGTTAAATACAATAGACTAGATATTTGAAATGTAAACATAATTGAATATTGTAACATAATTGAATATTGTAAGAATATTGAATATTGAAACATAATTGAATATTGTAAGAAGAAAGGGAGGAAAATATTAGGAGGAAAATTTGAGGACCTCAGGCAACAAAGCAAGTACATTCCTATTTCCTGAAAAGCACAGTAGTAATTTATGTCAGAGCTGGAGCCCCAAGAAGGCAAAAATCCTGTGCTCCTGTCAATGCCCCAAGGAAAATACTATTTAATACAATTGCCCAATAAAAAGCGATGACCTCAATTGGATCCATAAGTGTTGAGCCCCAGTGTGGAAGGGACCACTTGATGTGAGGGGATAAAGTGTAGAGAGTACATGGGTATTCTCAAGGGAGAAGACATTTAAGGTCAGGTACTTGATATGAAGTTTCAAACACCAGAAAGAATCTGGTAGAGACAGGAGAGCCTGCAGATAACCAGAGTGAACTGTCCACAAAGGCTCCAGTTCAGGCAAACCATTTACTAGCATTTAACCTAAAATTAATCCAAGATTCTAATTTTGTTTATCCAAATGACTTTGTAAGTTTGCTTCAGAGCAGCTCTCTCATCTTGGCATATGCTCTGCATTTCCTCTTTCCAGATTTATCCTGTCCAAACTCTATGTCCTACCTAGTTCCTGGACAAACATAAATTTATTAAACCAATATGACTAACAAATTTTTACGTTGTACAAGAGCATTATTCTTACACCCACCAGAGTCATCCCTGCTATTTAGAAATTTGGAGTACATTTTCAAAGGCTTCATGAGTAGAATCATTTTTCTCTGTCTAGGATATACAGTAGAACAAGTGAAACATGAATGCAAACGTGTTCTCCATGTCTTTAAACTTTTGGAAGCTGTCCCTTGCATTCCTGACTGCAGATGCTGTCATGTTCCACAGGAAATTCGTGTTGGCTGGGATCCATTGGCCCTCTAGTGGCCAGAGCAAGTACTGCTCTTTGCAAGTTTATTTACAGGCTCCAAGAAAAGAGTGAACTATCAGTAAGTATCTCCAAGAACAAAAGCTCTTGCTGAGAGAATATTTGATTAGTGTACTTACTCTATCCTGTAAAAACTTGTAAAACTTGTGTGAAAGCTTTGAGTGGTGGAGTACCAGATCCTAGCCTGTGTCTAAGTCCTAATTTCTGCTACTGGAAAAGATAGTCTTCAGTCAATCACTGTACACTTATCCCACCCCAGGCAATCGTTCTCTGCTGGGGTTACCTTAAGACAGTTGGGAAATGGTGAACATATTTGCATTTGATGCTGAATTGGCTTTCTGGTTCAATGGAAATTCACAATTGATCCACATTATTACTAAACAGGTCTTAAACATCAGGGATCTAAGTATAATCTTGAGTTATCAAACTGAGGCTTCTCTAGTCCTTTGGAGTTCAGAAATACTGATACTCACTCCATAGATTCTTTTTGGCCTCAAGAGCCTCAGAAATTTGTGTGTGTGTGTGTGTGTGTGTGTGTGTGTGTGTGTGTGTGTGTGTGTGTGTGTGTGTGTGTGTGTTTATAGCCAAGCTTCCCATGCAGCCTTTCACCATGTATCACAGGTTGGAGCAGTTAGTCCTTCCTCATACTTTTTCCCCCTAGATTTAGATCAAGCATTATGGGTAAGAAGAAAAGGGACTGTTCTCAGAGGTTCCAGGGGAAAACTGAAAATCTTTTCTAAGCAATTCCATTTTATAACTTGTTTAGTTGTCCTTCCTTATCAGTGTAGATTTCAAGCTTCTAGGCACATCTGGACTGGGCTCAAATTCTAAATGCATCCCCATCCTAGAAGTTGTTCATTATGATGATCAGGACTGTGTACGGACTCTGTATTCCCCAAAAGAATTTGATAGGTTGCCTAGCCCCAAGCATAGTTACAAACCAGGTCAACCCACAGCAGTTGAAGCAGATGAAAGTCCAGCCTCAGATGATATTTCAATTCCTACCTCAGCTGCTGCTGAAAGCCCAGTGAATGCCCCTGATTCAGCTCCATCTGCTGAGGGCTCTGGCATGGTGTCCATCCTGACATGGTTACTCTTCTAGACCTGATGATAAGTCCTGATCCCATCCAGCCTATCTCACCCCTGGATCAAGAATCTTGTTCTTTGCATAAAATCAGTGGGTTTCATTAAGAAGTTGACCATGAATATGGGTACTCCTGTTTCCAAAGGGCTGCAGGTCATATACTGGTGTTGTTTTGATTTTCTAAAGGTATTAACTCTCACCTTAAGCCCATGAAAATTTGATTTATTCACAGAGGCAGTCTAGCTGAATGCCCTTCTGGGCAACTGGCAGCATGACCGGAGAAACACAACTGTGGCTTTCTAAGACATGTAGTGTGGAATTTGGACACACAGAGTACAATGAACTTTCAACATAAGAGTCTTTCACAGAAAATATTGTCTAGAGGTTCACTAGTTCCTGATTTAGTGTTCCTCAGATGTGGGTGTTTTGGTGTTGGGACTATGTACTTAGATCAGAGCTTCATAATAATTATTGAGTAATCCACTACGTATTTCTTATTCTGTAAAGAAAATTTATTTACTTAAAAAATTAGACATATCACTACAAATTTAAATCCTTTGACTTTTTGTAAGTTCGAGGGAAGTCTGGTTTGGAAAGCTAGTACTTGGCCAGCCAGTAGAGACCTTTCTTGACAAGAGACCTGTTTCAAAATTGTGTTTGTGTGTTTCTGGGCCATAGCATACACAGGGAAGTGAGAAGCCCACTGACAGGGTAGTTTCTCCCATTTTTCTATTTGGCCTCTTAAAACAAATAAGATGTCATGGGAACTGGAAAAGTGCTGTGGGTACATTGGCACATTCACAGTTCATGGCTCCATGATATGTGTGTGTGTGTGTGTGTGTGTGTGTGTGTGTGTGTGTGTGTGTGTGTGTATGTATGTATGTATATATACATATACATATCTATCTATATATCAATGATGTCCATATCTGTGTCATTGTTCATTTCAGGGGGAATCCACTGTTCCTAAAACAATAAATTTATAACCCCTTCCCTAATGTCATTCATCTGTGAAGTTTCTTCTCAGCCTTTTGCTTTTGTACAACTTCACCTAATCTTTAGCAGGCCTGTGGTTGCACTGGGTTGGGGTGTATCTCAAGTGTATTGCAGAGGATGTCTGACAAAACCCAAAGCTATTTCAGCTACAGCTGAAACAGATAAAATCTATTTGGATGTTTTACCTCACTGAAACATACAGATGCAGCCTGGGATGCCATGAGAGCTCTAGCTGCAGGTTCTGCTTATGTATAGATTCAAACACCCTCTAAGTTTCCAACATGTCTACAGACAGTGCCTTATCCTGACTCCACAGAGCTGGTGCATTCCTGTGCCAACTCTAGGAGCTCTTGGTCTTGTAAAGACTTAAATCGAACAAAGAATTAATGACAGTGAAAACAAGAAATGATGATCCTAGGTACATTTATGAAAGTAGAAAAGGATTCAGTGTCTTCAATTGCTGCATCCACCGTGCCTCCGGTGTAAGCTGCAATGCCTATCAGGTGGCCCTCATGGTGGGATGTTGGTGAGCCAGAGCTTCTTGGAGCAAACGGTTCCCCGGTTCCTTGATACAGTGCCTGTGTAATGACCTCGTCACCCCGTTCTCGGCCACAATGCACCTAGTCTATTTTTCCTTAATCTTTTTCTTGTTTGCTTTGCTCCTGCTAATTGTATTATACCAGAGACTAAATGTACCCATTTATAATGCCAGGAATAAAACTAACACAGTCAATGATGAGAAACAGGAGGAAGCACCTCCTCCTTTATTTCAGACAATTAAAAAGGTTCCTAAGAAACCAATGACTTAGTGGAAATAGAACAACTGGTAAGAAATTCTCATAAACAACACAGTAACTCAGAGAAACAAGCATTAACAAGAATTCTCTCCAGGGCTCTCCCAGGGGGATATGTACACTATAAGATTAATGGCAAACAGTAGACAGCACCTAGGACAAAAATTAATGAGACTATTCTTAAGAGCAACTCAATGTAACAGAGTTTATGATGAACATGGCAACAGGTAAATAGTGTACAAAAGACAAAAAAAAGAAATTATTACTCACTTTTCTTTTTTTCTAAAAGATCAAAGTGTATGCAAAAACCCTGGTGTCTGTTTAACTCAAAAATGGACAAACTAGTTAGCCCCCTTTTTTCAAAAGCCTTTTGGGGTCATGCCCTCGCTGTTCATTCAGCTATGAGAAGAAAAATGGACATACAAAAAAACTTCTCAAAAAGACACAGCCCATGCCCATGGAAGATTAATAAGTAGTTGTAATCATTCTCTTAAAAATCATTAGCCATGCCTCACCTACCCCTAACCACAAGCCAGCAAATGCTTGTTTACAGATGCCCACAAAGAGTACTCACAATAGATTCAATGTATGGCACATGTCCCATATTGTTCTGTTCTCATAAATGTCGTGGTTAAATGCCTTGCCAAGTTCCCTTTTGCTTTCTGTATATAAGCACCTAAAAAAGTCAGTAAAGTTGCAGCAGCATTAACTCAACCCTCTGAGTGTGTCTGTCTGTCATTTACTCGCCGAATCCCATTCTCCTCTCCTTCGACCCGTGTTCTCCCTCGGTCTTGGTGCCCCAGGAGGGCCGGTCTGCGGCATTCAATATTTTCCATAACTGATGCCCACATTTTTTGTCAGATCCCCATTTTTCAATGCACCAGCCTCATGATGCTGTATGTGACCTTGAAACAACATCTGGTTTTTGTTGCCTTGGGAGCAGGTCACTCAAACCAGAAGTAGTGTGCCTGGGCATGAGAATTTTTCTGAACAGATGTTACAAGGAGATCTACATGTTGTTACTTTGAGGTGCCTCAGGGGGATGGTGTTGTGCCTACTCAGAGTTGGGAGTATTCTTACTTGTCTTATGTTTTAGAATTATTTATTTGATGTGCACATATATATCAGAAGAGTTCACTGGATCCATTAAAACTGGAGTTACAGTTGTTTATGTACCACCATGTAGGTGCAAGGAGTCAAATCTGAGTCCTCCAACAGAACAATTGTTTTTAACTGTTGGCCATCTCTCTAGCCTTGTTGCCAGTTTTCTGCCTTGTTTTGATTCAAGGTGTTTTAATTTCATTTTCTTTGAGACACTGACTGGTGTGTGAATGTCTTTCTGTGTGCTGTGAATATCAATCTTTAAATAAAGGAGCTATTTAGGCCCATGACACATACCAGAGAAAAAGTAGGAGGGGAAATCAGTGCAAAGGTAGGAGAAGCAGGGTCAAGTCAGTAAGACTGAGCCAGCTGCCCAAAGAAGAACCATGTAAGGAACACAGGTGAGCCACGGGCCATGTGGGAGACAGATTAATGATAATGAGTTTAGTTAAGATGAAAGAGATAGCTAGCAAGATGCCTAAGCCATAGACCAAACAGCATGAACCTAATATAAGCGTCTGAATCATTTCTGGGAGCCTGATCAGCTGGTATCCACTAAGGAGTCTGGGGCTTCAAGTCTGTCTGTCTGGACCTCTGGCCATCTGGTTCCAGGATACCTATTGTAACAACTGAGTCCTAAAACCAAGGCAGCTTTATAGGTGGTACAGAGTCAACAATGGCATTGACATCCAACTCCTGATCCATTTTCTTCTACATTCTACAAGAAGCTGGACTACACTCATACTGAGCCCATTTGTTGTATAGAGATAAGAAATTGATGTATATAATATTGATAATGTTTCAATCATTGAAGTCAGTAGTGAAGTCCATGAAATGGGAGGGGGAGACATTCTGTGTAGCACATATATTTGTGCACATTAGTCTTGTGATATTTTTAGGCTTCACATCAAGAATAGTAACATAAGTAGGTGTATTCGAATATTCCTTTATTCCTATTAATAGGGAGGCAGTAGAAGACTAATGCCTGTGAGTACAGCTGAGCCAAAGGTACATTGTAAAATCCTCCCTCAAAAACAAAGGAACATCTCCTACAACAACAATATAAATCCCATCCCCAACAAAAGAGTAAACTCAAAATATAACAGTAACAAAAAATCATAACTCATGAGTTTGTGAAGATTTCTGCAAATTCCAGGCCAATGTGGGATATCATTGTCATTGTGTGTCTCAAAATAACAATACAAACAAACAACAAAACCACAAACAGTGTATTTTGTGCCTCCACTGGGACGTTGCTTTCCTTATAGTCAACAATTTCTAAGTTCTAAAGAAGTGAATCCAAGGCAGAATCAGTTTTCCAGTTCTCAGATCAAAGCACCACTCAGAAGATGCTCAAACCGAATAGATGAACTGATATGCTTGGTTTTTCACATTCTTATCCCAGCACTTCAGAGAAAGGCAGAGTTAGGAAGATCATAGAAATCTTCAGGAGATCTCTTTTTTCTTTGGAAGTTGTAGGGAAGATGGATCTTGTGAGATCCTGTCTCAGAACCTGAGAAGAAAACGTGTAGCAATCAAGTTTCAGAAGGTCAGGGTGAAAATAAGTGAGGATTTTAGAGAGCTTTGAGTGAGAATGACCAAAGGTTAAGATTTCATGATGGGGTAGCTAGAGAGTGAGTAGTATTGAGAATCCCAACAATCAAAAGTGATTATTACCCAAGTCCTTTGACAGAATCTTAAACACCATCAGAAAGGATGCAAAGATGCAGGAATATACAGAGTTCCCAGAGGAACTGGAGTCTACAGAAGCTTACTACATAGTGTGAGTCTCTTGGTTTATCTCTTTCTTGGGATAGAATGAAACTAAATCAGAAGGAACATGCTTGTGGCTGGATCCTGACAGAGGGATGTCCTTCCCCAGCCCCATTTTATCTGTGTGGAGGAACTGTATAAACACAGCTTGTTTTTGTAGGTTTCTTGAAAATATTACAGCACATAGGGCCAGATGGATGCTTGGTTTGAGTCAGGCAACTAGCAGTTAGGGTGTCTGTCAGGGTGCTGTTTCTGAAGCTAAGCTTCTGTGTTCTATTGTCTTGCCAAGACACAGCCCTGAACCATTGCTACATAGGATACCAGGAATAAAGAAGGGAAGGTAAATGGGAAGCTGCTAGTTATTGAGGACCATGTCTGGTCTATTTTTTTTTCCTCAATGTGCCTCCAGGTTTCCCTGTGATTTCAGGTCTTCAGGTTTACCCAGGTTTATCAGATCCAACTTTTCTCTCAGTTCTGACTCCCCTTGTCACTCCAGGGCCTGAAGCTGTTATGTACGTTATCCCAGGAGCAGAGTGAGCACATCTGGCACAACAAAAAAGAAAATCATGAGCTGAAAGGATACCTTAGATTTTCTAAGTTTCTCAACACACAAGCAATGGGCTGAGCAGGGACAAAGGATTAACTTGAAGGAGTGTCATATCCAGGTCTGTTCCTCTCTTGTCCCCCTCATCTTCAGACAGATAGTCACTGGCCCTTCAGCCACCTACTCCATTTTGAGAGCTCTAGGAATTTAGGTGGCCTTTGTTTGTTAGGGCCACTTTGTCTCCTAGGTATGGAGAGTTGCGTGATTGGTGTTCTAGTGTAGAACCACGGCAAGACATCACATCATTCTTCAAACTTTGTGCAGAAAACCTGGGGACACACTGGGGCCCAACATGTTTTCTATGTGTCTAGGGATTAGGGTTCCCTTTAAATCCTTTAATCTTGTAACATATATTTTTCTTGTCTTGATGCTTTCTTCGCTTCTATTGGTCCCCTGAGGTTCTGTGGTGATATAAAAGCTGGGGTGGAGAGAAAGCCAGAGGCCTAATGCTTGCACTGCTGCCTCATATCTGAGGCATAGACTAGTGTTAGAGGCTCCTCGCTCTTACACCACCACTTTTTTCTCTCCAGGCACAGTTTAGGAATTAGAGGTCTAAACACTCTCAGGATCAATCCCAAGTACATTGAGAAATGCCAAGGAATTGAGGAGGAGAAGCCAGCTGTCAGTGCAGCAGAACAGGTCCTCATATTCCCATAAACGGTCCTGCCTGTGATTGTCCTGCATGCTTAGGCCTGTCAGACATTAGCCATCTTTATGAAACTAGCCCTCCTAATAACTCTGAGAACTTCTCCCATCTTATCGAGGCCTATGGAAATTCTTGTGGTGGTGCCAACTTGCCAAACAATTCTATTTACAGGAAGATATTTATGTAAAACTAAGAGGTGGCATTGCACAAAGACAGGGCCTGTAGATTGCATTTTTTAGAATTGTCATTTTTATTATGATGATCATACCTATCCAGGAATGTGGGAGAACTTACCATTTCTTGATACCTTCTTCTAATTCTTTCTTCAATGACTTAAAGTTTTGACAAACATGTCTGTCACCTCTTTGATTACAGTTACCACAATATATGTAATGTTATTTGCAGCTATAATAAAGGGTGATGTTTCCTCTATTTCTTTTTCATCCCTTTCATCATTAATGTATAGGAGGGCTTATGATTTTTTGAGTTAATAGTGTTCCTGCTAGATTTCTGAAGGTGTCTGTCAGCTGTAGAGGATCCCTGGTAGTATTTTGGTGGTCACTTATTTATATAAACTACTCATCTACAAATACATATAATTTGACTTCTTTCTTTCCAATTCATATCCCCTTAAACTCCTTTTGTTCCCATATTGCTTTAGCTAAAACTTTTAGAAGTATATTGGATAAGCGGAAAGAGGTCAGCCTTGTCTTGTTCCTGATTTTAGTCGGTTTGCATTGAGTTTCTCTCCATTTATTTTGAAGTTGGCTTTCATCTTGAAGTATCCTGCCATTATTATATTTAGGTATTTTCCTGCTATTCCTAAACTCTCCAGGACGTTCATCATGAAGGAATGTTGGATCTTGTCAAAGACATTTTCTGCATTTAAGGAGATAGTCAATTTTTTTTTCTTTCAGATTCAATTTCCTTGGCGGTTAAAGTTCCATTTGGTCTTTTATCTGGTCTTGATTTACTTTAGGTAAGTGGTACCTTTCCAGAAAACTGTCCATTTCTATTTAGTTTTCCAGTTTAGTGGAGTATATATTTTCAAAGTATGAACTAATGATATTTTGGATTCCTGGGGAGTCTGTTGTTATGCCTGCCTATCCATCCATTTCAGATTTTGTTAATTTGAATTCTCTCTCTATCTTTCTCTTCTCTCTCTTTTCTATTTTTCTCTTCTCTCTCTGTCTCTCTCTGTCTGTCTCTCTCTGTCTCTCTCTCTCTCTCTCTCTCTCTCTCTCTCTCTCTCTCTCTCTCTCTCTCTGCCTTTTGATTAGTTTGGATAAGGTTTTTATCTATTTTATTGAATTTTTCAAAGAACCAACTTTTGATTCATTGATTCTTCATATTGTTCTCTATTTTTTTGATTTCAGCCTTAAGTTTGATTACTTCCTGCCATCTATTCCTTCTAGGTGAGTTTGTTTCTAATTATTATAAAACCTCCAGCTGTGCTGTTAGGTCCCTTGAGTGAGATTTTTCTAGGTTTTACATGTAAGCTTCTATGCTATGGGTTTTCCTCTTAGCACTGCTTTCATTGTGTTCCATAAATTTGAGTATGTTGTGGAATAATTTTCATTAAATTCTAGGAAGTCTTTGATTTCTTTCTTAACTTTTTCCTTATCCAGAGGTAGTTCAATTGAGAGATGTTCAGTTTCCTGAGGTTGTAGCCTTTCTGTGATTGATTTTTGTTGTTGAAATCTAACTTTAGAGCATGGTGTTCTGATATGACACGAGGAGTTATTCTAATTTTTGCATCTATTGATATTTGCTTTATGATGAAATATGTGGTCAATTTTGGAAAAAGTTCCATGGAGTCCTGAGAAATATGTATATCCTTTGTGTTGGGCAGAAGGTGTTATATATATATATATATACATAAAAAAATGGGTCATAACATCTGTTAGACCCCTTATTTCTCTGTTGAGTTTCTGTCTGGTTGACCTTTCCATAGGTGAAAGTGGAATACTGACATCCCCCACTATTAGTGTGTGGTTCTGATATGAGGTTTAAGGTTTAGCAGTGTTTATTTTATATATGTAGGTTTCCTTATTTATGTTTGGTACATAAATATTCAGAACTGAGTCCTCACTTTTGTAGATTTTTCCTGAGATGACTAAGTAATGTCCTTCCTGATCTCCTTTGATTGATTTTCATTTGAAGTCTGTTTTGTGAGATACTAGGATGGCTACACCAGCTTGTTTGTTAGGACCATTTGAATGGGAAATATTTACCCAACCATTTACTCTCAGCATTTGTCTGTCTTTTATGTTGAACTGTGTTTCCTGTATGCAGCAGAAGAATGACTTATTGTATTTTTCTTTATTCTGTAGGTATAGTGGCTTGATTATTATGTGGCAAGATGACTTTTTGGGGGGAGTCTAGTCTAATTGGTGCTATGTAACCTTGTTGTATCTTTATAAGCATTTCTTTTTTTAGGTTGTGGAAATTTTACTTTCAAGATTTTTGTCAAATATATTTTATGTGCCTTTGAGATGGTATTCTTCTTCTTGTTTCCAATCATTTTCAGGTTTGGTGTTTTCATGATGTCCAAAATTTCCTGGACATTTTGTGTTATGACTATTTTTGGTTTTAGTGTTTTCTTTAACAGACATATCTATTTCCAATATAGAATCTTCTACTCAAGAGATTCTCTCTTCCATCTCTTGCCTTCGGTTGGATATGCTAGCATTTGTATTTCTGGTTCATTTCCTTAGGTATTCAACTTCCAGTTTTGGCTCAGTTTGTGGCTTCTTTATTGCTTCTTTCACACTTTTTGATTCCTGGTATGTTCCTTTATCCTGTTTGCTTTCTTTTTCTGGGTTTTCTTAATTTTCTTTCAGGAGTTTGTTCATTCCTTTTAATTTTTTGTTTGTGTTTTCTTCTATTTTTTAAAGGAGTTTTTATATCCCCTTAAAGTTTCTAATATTTTCATAAAGTTGTTTTTAACATAGTTTCTGTCTGCTTTCTCATCTTGTTATATTCAAGTCTCGATGTTGTAAACTACCAACATTTTCTGGTGATGCCTTGTAGGGGTGTACATTGTTTTATATATTCTTACATTGGCATCTGCCCATTGCTTCCTCGGTTCACTCTTTGTTAGCTCTTGGTTGGCTCTTACACAGTTGTGAGCCTAGGGGCTGAGTGTCTCCAGTAATTGCATGGGCTGCTTTTAGTAGACTCTACAGTTGTCTAAAGAACTGTATTTCTGCACTTGTTGCAGGGGTCATTAATCATTGGGTCTTAGTTGGCTCTCAGTTGGCTCTTAGTCAGATGTGGGCCAGGAGGCTTCATGGTCTCCGGTTGTCAAAGTGTGATGAAGCAGATTGTGGTTTGTGTGTGGTTTGGCCTAGGTGATGTTCCTCCATCTGACTGGGGATTGGTCTTGGGGGATTTCCCCCAGCTTTCTTTGTCTTAGCGCAGAGCTGGATATGGTTGTGTGCTGGCTGAATGTCCATGGGATGGTGTTTGCAGATAACAGTCTTTGCTTCACCTGTGGATTAGGAGCCACTCACATCTTAATCAGCTATGGACTGTGAGGCTTCAAGGTCTCTATTTGTACTCTTTAGGAAAGGTAAAATGACATTGTCTTTCTTTGGAAGACGTTTCTTGTCTTATTACTTTGTATCCACATCTTAGGCCCTGAGAATACATCATCAGAGAAGCAGAGGTCATGCACTTTTTATACGTCTATTTTAAATGTGCAATATAAATAAGAGAAGAGGATCCCACTTGGCATCATCTCATAGAGTAAAATAGACCTGTCACCACCCACACTGAAGACTTGCCTCCATGTGTCCTACTCTCCCTACAGTTTACATCCCCTGAAAGAAGCGGTTTATCCCACACTTGTCGGAACTGTCTCACACTGACAGTGAGGTTCATGAATGAAAACCACATAGAAAACTATAAAAAATGGTAAAAGGTCAGTTTCTAGTTTGTCCTTGTTTCTAAGATACTCATGGAGACTTCTTCACAGTCTATAATAGGTTGTGAAATGAGCAAAAACAAGGATTATAACCCAGATAAAATGGGTCACTATGAGGTCTTGATCTCTGAGAATTGCAAATCAAGGAGGGAATATTTTAGAGTAGAAACTACATATTCAACTTATCATTAATAATCATTGCGCAGAGGTAGGAGGATTGATAGATCTCATGTAGTATGTGAAATGAAGCACATGAGCTTGGTTTCCGATCTGGATCTTCATTAATGTTTTGAAAATTTATATTTAACATGTAAATGATCTGTGGCTCTATGGTAAGCTGGATAGTTTTGGAAGAGGATGATTTAAGAAATTTCACAATTTGGGTTGATTGTTGGCTTAAAGACAGTAAAACCGCAGGCTTAGTTCAATATTCTGTACCAGTCATTGGTGTAGAGTAAGCTACACTCTGCATGCTGTGTTGAAAGCAATTGCTCTAAATATGAAGCTGCTTTTTCATAACATAGACTTTGTGATAGAATTTCCAGTGTTGAACCATGAATTCTGATTTTGTGAGTTCTCCTGAACTAATAATGTACGTCCCACTATGGATCATCTAACAAAATGCACTGGTGTCACCTCTAAAGCTGTTAACACAAACAGATTGATGAAGCAAAGTTTTCCAAAATGCTATCTTCCAAGGAGCATTAATTTGCACAAGAAGGCTGATGTAATGAAAGTATCTGAACTATCCTAACACATATTTATCTCCCAAATTTTATGACAGGGAAAGTGGATAAATGATGCAGAGCCCCAGTGGAAAAGTTTCAAAATATTCTCAGTGGGTGAGGGCACAACTGCACAAAACAGAAAAGGAATTGTGAATGCAGATGTAGCCTCTTATATAACTACAGAAATAAAACCATGTTGGGATACATGCACATCCATTTGATGTGCTGATCATCATGGTATGCCACACTCCAAATTTCCCAGGCTTAGAGCAGAAATATATGACCACTCTGATTTTTCTCTTCTTGGCCATGTACATTCCACTTCATGTGGCAAGTGTCCTTCATCAGCTTTACTATTTTTCTAGTTATAAAGGTCTGAGGAGGTGAAGCGAAGGGAATAGCAGGCATTTTTCTTTCTTGTATATAGCTGGCCCAAAGGGCCTCAGGGGCAGCACAACCACTACTTCTTCAGTGGACTGATCCCTTTGGGTGCGTGTACTCTGTGCAGGACTCTTCATTGGCCTGTCAAAGCCGGGTCTCTCAGGAGGAGCCTGGGCCTCTGTGGTAGGACTTCATGGTGGATAAGGAGGGGTCAGACTAGAATCAAGCAGAATGAGGTCAGACTGAGATTCAGGCAAGATGGGGGAGGTACTAGAAATTATATTTTAAAAGTTTCTGAATATCTTCAACAAGCACATTTTCCTTCCCAAAAAAGAAAAGAAAAACCTTAGGAATTATTCAGGACTCAACAGTTGCTTTCTTTGAGAAGTAAATTATTCAGTAGGTGCTTCTGCACCAATACATTCCATGATATCTGAACAGAAAGTGATCTGCTGTGACATCTCACTAAGCTGTTTTTGCCAGTTGTCTTTGCCCAAAGAAGAGTTAGACTTTTCCCACAAGCCATGGTCAAGAGTATAGGTTCTTTTGATTTCATGCACATTTTTATTCTTTATAAGACTTTACTTAAAATCTATAACACTAGGCATCAGTACCCTTGGGTCAGTGTCTAGTTTTCAAATTCATGGTAGATCTTTTAGCATCTGCCATTAGCAGTGCCATTGACAGGGCACTGAACATTTACCATCTGTAATTAAAAACTCTAGGCAGCACTCTGCAATGGAGGCACAGTACCTAATCCAGTCCACAAAATGACTGTTCTGCTGGGAAACAGTACTGTGAGCAAACAGAAGAGAGCTGAGTGCTCAAGCCAAAGGCAGACAGTGGGGGGAAGTGGGGGGTACACGGTCGGAATGGGAGTAGAGTCTGAGGGTTCTGAGGGCTTTAGATGCAGCATCGGACAGGGGGACAGGGAACAGGTCGAGGAGGAGCCATGGGAGGGGGAGCAGAAGATAGGCTGAGAGAAGGGCTTGAGGAGGATGGAAAAAAAGCTGGACCCAGCTGGCAGGGTCCTTTGCTCATCAGCAGGGCCACGTGCTGAGTGCTCATCACTCCCGGGCCTCTGGGAAGGTCTGAGACTAGAGCTTCCCTCTGCTCTAACCAGGCCCTCCCGGAGCAGGAAGGTGAGTTCCCAGAAAGCAGGGCTCCATGTGTGGGCAGACTTGGCAGGAGAGGCCCCGAGTGGGCTGATGCCTCCCTTGCCAGAGTTTGGAACAGTCTCACAGCCAGCAGAGCGAGTTCAATGGTTGTGGTGAGGCACTTTGCAGGCCTCTGCCAAGTCTTCCCAAACCCAGATGTAAGGCTGCTGATCAGGATGGCCATATGTTCCCAGGCTGCGAGCAGTGGCTTTAACTGCCTAGATGGTGTCCTAGTGGAAGGTCCCTGTAGCTGGCCATCCAACACCAAAGGTCAGCTATTCAGAAGTGCAGAAAGTCTGCTATTAACCTTTCTTAACAATGAGAGATAAGTTATTAGCTTGGTTTGAGACTTCAGACCAGTGGGAAAGGGTAAGTGAGAGTGGGGTTGAGGGTTTCTGATGCATTTCAACAACAAGGAGACAGAGTCCAATAAAACAGACAGACAGAGACACAGAGACAAAGCCAGCAACAGACAGACACACAGAAAATCCGGCAGCACTGTGAATGACAAAATGAAGGTAAAAATATTTCTAAATGTCTGGACTGGCTAGAATGTTCAGAAACTGGCACAGATATGCTACAGAGTCTGTCTGAGACAGCAGATGGGCTTCCAGCCCTGACTACAGAGTCTGTCCAAGACAGAAGATGGGCTTTCAAGCATCCTTGATTACCCTGACAATGCCCCAGCATCTCGAAGTCTTAGCCTGTGACTCCCAGACATGCCTGCCAGCTGCAGCTGGAGTGGGCTCACACCCAACTCTCAGCAAGGCTACTTACAGATTGCCAGTTCTACTCACCAACAGAGTGGTCCATGGAGGTCTTTATAATCTCGGTGGGAACTCCAAAATGTTAATGGCCAAAACATAGAAGACCCAAGACCCAGATTTTTTGCAAGATTAAAAAAAAAAATATATTCCATTCGTGAATGGGCTCAAGGCAACAAGATATCCAAGAGCCCCGAATTTTCTCAGGGTAGAATTTTTATACAGCACTTTAGGTAGGAAGGAGAGATATGGCACTCTGGTAAGGGGTGGGGGAATTTTCATGGTTACTCATGGTGGTCTTGCCTAAGTCACTACTTGCAGATCAGACTGAAGGGGCAGTGTGTCTCAAGAGTGAAAGAAGCAAGCTTTGTTTAGACTGGACATCCTACATGCAGCTGAGAAATCCTCTAAACAAAGGTCTGAGTCGTTGAGCAGACAGTCACTGAAACTCTGCCAACCACAGTCAGCTTCAGGGGTCTCAGAGAGAGACGAGGGAGATTTCAGCTTGGTGGGCAAACAGCTATCCTGATACTAGAGAGTTAAGTGAAACAGGATTTTTCTATTATTTCAAACAGGATTTTTCTGACATTTTATTCTTTCAGTATTATCTCAGAGATGTGGCTGGACAAAGGACAGTATCATGGTAAGTCCTCTCTCATGTCTTCCTTTCTTCTAGTCGTATAGCCTCTCCACCAAAGCAAGCAAAAAGTTCTCTGATTTTTGTGCTTTTTGGGTCCCTCCAACATTTGGGATACTTGGTTCATTAGTAGGTTGAAAAGGGCTGCTTAACATTTTAGTGCAGAACTAGGTGCAATGCAGAGGGATGATTTTTACCCAAAGTGTCTTGCATAAAAAGATAGTTGAGTAGCTTGGTCAGTTGAAGGTGCCAAAGGCAGTGGATCCAGGATTTGGTTTTTTTTTGTGCTTGATCTGGCATTTTGAAGCCCATTTCATTACCTATGGTAAGAGGCGATTCTGTGTCTTGATCCAGGATGAGGGGATTGGTTGCTGTGGATGAACAAGAGCCACACCATACTGCTTCCAGAAACTAAGTTTCTATTTCCTTTCCCTGAGATGAATTTTCTATGTCCCCTCTAAGAAACTAAGTTTCACTCTCATCCTGGGCTATTTCACAGAAATCATACAAAGCCCCTGCAAACAGCCCAAGTTCTAGTACCTGTGCAACTGACCATCACTGACTACAAGTTATGGGCAGGCTGCTAGGCAACCTGGTTCTGAGAACTCTCCATCTTGCACCTACTTCCCACTTAACTTGCTATAAAACCTGCGTGAGAAAAACAAAACACTGTGGTTTGCTCATAAACAAGACTTGCTGCCATCCTTTATTCTCATGTCCTTTTCATTCATCTATTTCCCGTTCTAGAGTCTTCATTGTGAACCCCAGCTCCCCTGAGCAACTCGGGCCCAAGGAGAGGCCCCAGTGCTGGAGATCAGTGAACATCCTCACACACTGGAGCAGGGCTGCATGGACATTGGGACCCTCCATGGAAAATTGGCTGTAAGCAGTGGCATCGACAGTGATCTCAAAGGAGTTGCCTGGCCCTGAGACAAATCCAGAGGAATTCATTTGTGAACACGCATGGCAATTTTGCCATGGGACAAGACTTCACTCAACAGGTTTATTCATTTCAGGACTTAAACAGTCTCTCAACATGCAAAGAACAATGGTAAGGAAAAAAGAATTAATTTTTTTAAGATTATATTGTGGAGGTTTGCTCTTGTTTCCCCCAAGAAGGGAATATAGATGAAGAACTGTGGAACTGTGCTGGAGATTATTTGCAGGATCATTATCACATCTTGGGGCCAGAAAAAGTCCCTGTTATTAATTTTTCTTGTTGGAATTTGATTCCTGAGGTTTTGAAGATTGATAACCATTCCCTTGATGTTCACAATTTTATTAAGTAAGGGGAGGAGGTTTTAAAGAGATATACCCATCCTCTTTCAGTTTGCCAGTCAGTAACTATTGCTATGCCAAAAGAGAGCCCTGATACAGAATTTCATGATTTTTCAGAATTTTCCCAAGGAAAGTAGACACAGGTAAGTTCCCCCTTAGATCAAATGTATCCTTCCCTGAATTTATGATCAGATAGATGGAGGCTAAAACTGGCTCCCTGAAAGGTTGATTAAGCAAATTAACTCTGAGCATGTAACCAGGAGCATCCAAACTCCTGAGAACCCCTGTTTTTCTCCCACAGATGATGGCCCAGAGGATCCCACTCTCAGATACAATTGCCCTGCTGACCTCCATTGAAGTCATTTTCATAGCTTCTGGCTGTTGGATGAACAGACCTCCCATAGTTGGTGTTCCCTACCTCCTTCCCCTGCTGGGTCCCCTGGCTGCCATTTTGCTTCTGCTTTCCCTTGGCCCCTGACCTCAAGAGGCTTCAATTTTTATTAAAGATCAGGTCAATGTCCTACTTGGCAGAAAATCCAAATTCACTATCACTGGCTCATTATGATTAACAAAGGAATTAATCCTGAAAACATGCCTCAGCACCCTCCTTTAGAGCAGCATAGTACATGAGCTGGTGCTTACTATCACAACCATCAGTATGGGCACTGCTAGGTGCGAGGTCCAGCACCACACAGGGAGGCTATATGATGGCCAACATGCTTGAGTCCCCAGAGATACAAACCTGGCTTGCATAGAGGTTGACATGCAGAAGCCACTCTGTTTGTTTGGATGGGCCTAGGCCATCTCCTCCACAAAAGATGCCATTAACGAGGTATCATCACAGACCTCTTGAAGAAGCCAGATAAATATGACAACAGCTTATTAAGCTGATTAAGGTCCACCACCTCCTCTAGGCAGGCATTCCCCCATTCAAAAATAAAAATAATGGAGGAGATGCTGGAAATGGACAAAAGCCAGCCATGCCATATTGCTGCCAGAGAATAAGCTTCTATTTCCCCTCCCAGAAATTAAGTTTCTATTCTCCCTCTCAGCATGGGCAATTTCACAGAAATCGTACCATGAAAGAAGGTCCAGATCAGATGATTTACAGACACTAAAAGTGTATGGCTGCCAACCATATACAAGACAATTACAGAAAAACTATCAATCATCATAAATGGAGTAAACAGTCACAAAATGAAACTTAAAAAATGCCTATCCACAAATCCAACCATACAGAAAGCACTAAAGGGGCAGCTATAATCTAAGGGAACCAGAGACAGCCATGAAGCCAACATCAATAACCCCACAAAAGAACATCCTAAAGGTGTATACAAACAAGCTATCACCAAAAAATAACAGGAAATAACAATCATTGGTCAGGAATATACCTTAATATCAATGGACTTAATTCACCTATAAAAGACATAGCCTAACACAATGGAAAAAAACCAGAAATCTTCCTTTTGCTGAATACAATAAATACACCTCTACTTCAAAGACACACAGGCTCAGGGTAAAGTGTTGGGAAGAGACTTTCCAATCCAATAGTAATGAGAAACAAGCTGATATAACCATTGCAAAATCTAACAAAATAAACTTCAAACTAAAATAATTCAAAAGACAGCAGGACAGACATTACTATTCATCTCCGAAATTACCCTCTAAGATGAAGTCTCATTCCTGAATACTTATGTCCCCAACACAAGGACATAATGTGTGTGTGTGTGTGTGTGTGTGTGTGTGTGTGTGTGTGTGCGTGTGTATGTGTGTGGGTGTCTGTGTGTATAGAATGTATCTACTACTGAACTGTATTGTAATCAACACTGCCATAACTTTGAAAAAAAAAACTTTTAAGATGTCTCTTTAAATTATCCAGACTATATCTAACTTAGGCAGGATTAGGCTCAGCCTCAGGACCTGTGTGGGAAAGGACTCTATGGGGACAACCAGTTTTTAAGCTATATGACCTCTGTTCTTCACGTAAGTGCCACATGAATGGAGCTATATTTTTGTATGCCATATGATGCATCCATGGACTTCTTATCTATCTGTCTCTCTGTCTATCTATCATATACATGTTTATATTTGTTTATGCATACATTCTCCTGAATTCACACATGTAGAAGTCAGAGGAGATTCTACATTTCTTTCTTAAAATTTTAAGATTTACTTATTTAATGTGTTTCACCTACATGAAAGTATGTGTACTGTGTGTGCCTGATGCCCCTAGAGGCAGACCACTCACATAAAATAAAAAATTACATTTTATTTATTTTTTTTGTGTGGGGGTACATATGGATGCTCAAAACAGAGCTTGAGGTTAGGGAGTAGGTTCTTTGCTTCATCATGAGGGAATGGTTAAGCTCAATGGCAAACATCTTTATCCACTGAGCTATCTTGTCAGCCTGCAAAGACTCATGTCTGAAAAATTCAAAGATAGTCTAAATCAGAGGGGCCATGAGTGATCTGGATGAGGTGACTGGAACAAGTTTTACATCACAGGTCACAACTGAGGTCATTCTATTCTGGATGTACCCTATTTTGTCTGATTTCTGCAAGTTAAGTATTATGAGTCTGAGACTCTGAAACAATGCAAGCAGACCTAAGAAGTCATGCAAAGCATGATTTTATTACTGGGCAGCATGACAAACTGACCATTCAGGGACAACAATATAGACTAGGAAGCTGACTACATCCCTGGATGACTGTTGAAGCAGGTATTTAATCACAAAGCCTCAGGCATTTGTACCAAGTTACAGTTACAATTTTTTCACCACTCAGGATTAAGGGCTTTCCTTATATTTTTTATAATTGTTGACCGTCACAGAATGGGAACCTTTCTGTACAACAAACCAGATTCACTTGTTCTTTCTGTTGTTAGGAATAACTATATATTGGAGAATTAAAGGTGCATAACAGACTTTATTTTTGAGATATGGTTTCTCTGTGTAATAATAGCCCCGGGTGTCCTAGAACTCACTTTGTAGACCAGGCTGTACTTGAACTCACAGAAATCCTCCTGTCACTAGGCCATTACTGTTCCCTTAGCGGAAGTGGTGAGAAGACTTGGAGGAGTCAGTTGAAAAGCAAACTGTAAACTCATGTATTTAGCATGGGGGAGAGCCTTCTAGACAGCAGGGTATGATAAGGAGTTCTGACAGCATCTGTTGCTAGGCAGACTCTGCATGTTCAGGAACTCTGGGCAGTCCCTACTTTTAGGACCTCAAGCCGACTCTAGGTTGGCCCATAAGGAAGTGAGTTATGTGCATGCTTTGGCAACTGGTTTGAGCCAATTCTCTTGACTGTATGGGCCTGTCTTACTACTTGCCTCTGCATGCATCACCACAGTTAGGCACAATAGACTGTTTCTATTGTTTAAGGAGGAGATTGGTCAAGGATTGAAACTTAGTGCTTGGGAACTTGTACTATATTTAATCCTACAGGTTAAAATGGAGTCTGAAGTCAAATGGTAGTACTTAAGACAAGCTGCTATTGTCTGTTCCAAATATAATCAGTTAGAAAATAACATTTGGGGAGGAGAACTCACAGGTCTGTCTGACCAACTTAGATTTTAGAGATGACATGGGTGAGATTTTCTTTTCTTGAGAGTGTCTTGCTCAGAGTAAAGCCACTTTAATCTTTAAAAGCATTTATTCATTTTGCCTGGCACAGTGGGCACACCTTTAATCCCAGCTCTCAGAGGAAGTTGGATGTGTATGAACTCAAGTCCAGTATGGTCTACAAGACAAACAGAACTTTACAATGAGACCTTTTGAAAAATTAAGATATGATCCAGGTTGTGATGGACCATGCCCTTAATGTTCTAGCACTGGAGATGCAGAGGGTGGGTGCATTTTAGCGAGTTAGAAGTCATCCTGGTCTATAGAGCTATTTATAGAATATACAGGGCTTCATAGTGAGACTTTGTGTCAAAAAACTAACCAACCAACCCACCAAACAAACAAACAAATAAACAAACAAACAAACAAACAAAAATAAGACATGTGGGCTAGAGAAAAGGCTCAGTGGTTAAGAGCACTTTCTGTTCTTACAGAGGTCCTGAGTTCAATTCTCAGCACCCACATGATGACCCACAACCATCTTGATAGGAGCTGATGCCCTCTTATGACATGCAGGTGTACATGCACAGCACTCATATATAAAATAAAAATAACATTAGAAAAACAAGACATGCAAAAATTATTCTATTGTTTGCATTTGTTTCTTTTGTTAAACTGTTGCAGATTGAACCCAGGTTATCCCACACAAAGCTGGGCAAACTTTCTGCCATTGGCCACGTGCCAGGTACTTTAACTTGTGTTAGATTTTGTATTGATGGTATCAATGAACTTTCCTCAGGAGATGGTTTATAGAATGTCATTCTTCCCTGAATCAGGTTTCTAGTCACATTTAAGAAGTCAGAGCTTTTGTTCTCCCTCATTTCTGTTGAGCTGGGAGTGGCTGAGCTCCTGAGAAGCAAACTAAGGGTTTCTTGGTATGGATTGAAGGTAGTTCAGTCTGTCCCAAGGACATATCAATAGCTTTCACTCTAAAATGATTTAGTCCAGTAACAATCTGAGAACAGAAACCAGGCCCTCACTGAGTGAATACCCTGAGCGCTCTGTGTAGGAGCTTGAGCAAATTATGGGTTTATATTGTAGAAATTATTCACTGGCGATTGATTATATAAAGGACTAATATTTATTAAGGGGTTCTTATAAACACTCTCTGATACAAAATTGAACCTTAAAGACAATTATTGCAGAGCTGAATTGTCTCATGCAGTGACAGCACAAACAGAAAAGGCATTTAGCATGCCACTAGGTCCTCATTGGGGGCTGCTCAGATCCCCAGAAATGACTCAGACACTTATCTTAACTTCATGCTGTTTGGCCTATGGCTCAGGCACATTGCTAGCTAGCTCTTACAGCTTAAATCAACCCATTTCTATTAATATGTCTGCCATGTGGCTCACCTGTGTTCCTTACATGGTGCTCCTTGGGCGGCTTGCTCAATCTGCTTCTGACTCCGTCCTGCTTCTACTACCTATGCTTTGATTTCTCCTCATACTTCTTCTATGGTCCCTGCCATGGCCCAAAACAGATCCTTTATTTAAAGATTGAGATTCACAGCATACATAAACGCATTCCCACATCAGGATTTTTATGGTGATTTTGCACTGAACCTGTAGATTGCTTTTGGTAAGATTGCCATTTTTATTACCTTGATCCTCTCTAGCCAGGGGCATGAGCAATCTTTCCAATTTCAGATATACTCTTCAATTTCCTTCTTTAGTGACTTAATGTTTTTGTTAAGCATGTCTGATATTTCTTTGGTTGGAGTTACCATAGTATATTTTATGCTATTTTCAGCCACTATAAAGGGTGATGATTCCCTTATTTCTTTTTCAGCCCTTTCATCTTTAGTGTATAGTAGAATATTGATTTTTTTAATTAATCTTGTACCCTGTTACCTTGCTGAAGGTATTTATCAGCTGTAGGAGTTCCCTGATAAAACTTTGGGTATCACTTATGTATATGATAATACCATCTACAAATAGAGATAGTTTGACTTCTTCAATTTGTATCCCTTTAATCTCCATTTATTCTCTTAATTGTTTTAGCTAAAACTTTGAGCACTAAATTGAGTAGATAAGGGCAGAGAAGACAGCCTTGTCTTTTTCCTGATTTTAGTGGGATTACTTTGAATTTATCTCCATTTAGTTTGAGGTTGGTTGATGGCTTACTATATATCACTTTTACTATATTTAGATATTTTCCCTGTATTCCTGATATCTCCAGGACTTTTATCAGGAAGGAGTATTGGATTTTGTCAAAGGCTTTTTCAGTATCTAAGGAGATAATTATGTGGATTTTTCCTTCAGTTTTTTTTTTTTATATTATGGATGACAGTCACAGTTTTTCATATGTTGAACCATCTCTGCATCTCTGGGATAAAGCCTATTTTATTGTGGTGGGTGATTTTTTTGGATACATTCTTGAAGTTGGTTTGCCAGAATTTTATTGAGTACTTTTGTGTCAATGCTCATGAGGAGATTGATCTGTAATTCTCTTTCTTTGCTTCATCTTTGAGTGGGTTGGGAATCAGGGTGATTGTGGTTTCATTAAAAGAGTTTGGCAATGTTCCTTCTGTTTCTAGTGTGTGGAACTGTTTGAGGAGTATTGGTATTAATTTTTCATTGAATATTTGATAGAATTATCCACTAAGTCTGTCTGGTCCCAGGCTTTTTTTACTTGGGAGACATCAAATAACACCTTCAAATTCCTTTGGTATTATAGGTTTGTTTAGGTCTTTAATCTGATCTTGATTTAATTTTGATAAGTGGAACCTGTTTAGAAAACTGTACAATTTTTTAGGTTTTCCATTTTAGTGGAGTATAGATTTTCAAAGTATGAACTGATAATTCTCTGAATTTCTCGGGTGTCTCTTGTTATGCCCTCCTTTTCATTTCTGATTCTGTTAATTTGGATACTTTCTCTATGCTTTTTTGTTAGTTTGGATAAGGGTTTATCGATCTTGTTGACTTTCGCAAAGAACCAACAATTTGATTCATTGATTTTTTTTTAAAATTTTGTTCTCTTTGTTTCTATTGTACTGATTTCAGTCCTACATTTGATTATTTCCTGTTGTCTATGCCTTCTAGGTGACCTTGCTTCTAATTATTCTAAAGCCTTCAGCTGTGCTGTTAAGTCTCTTGAGTGAGATTTCTCTAGATTTTTCATTTAGGCATCTATTGCTATGAGTTTTTCCTATTAACACTGCTTTCATTGTGTCTCATATGTTTGGGTTTGTTGTGGATTCATTTTCATTAAATTCTATGGAGTCTTTGATTTCTTTCTTAATGTATTCCCTTACCCAGAGGTTGTACAATTGAGAGATAATCAATTTCCATGAGTTTTTAGGCTTTTGTGATTTTTTTGTTGTTTAACTTTAATTATACCATAGGGATCTGATATGATACAAGGTGTTACTTGCATTTTTGTATCTATTGATATTTACTTTATGACTGAGTATGTGGTCAATTTTAGAGAAAGTTTTCTAGATTTCTGTCTACATTTCCCACAGAATACAATCAACAGCATGCAATGCAATATGTCACCAACAATGTCACTTATGTTAGTGCAGAAAGGCCCAACTATACCAACACAGGTGAAGCACAAGTGAAATACATTAAATTTACTTTTCAGAGATATTAAGGAACTTAAAGAGAAATTAATGAATCTTTGTGCAATTTAAATGAAACGCAAACAAAAATCAAAAGCACTTGAAGAAAGCCAAGTGAAATCAAACAGATGAAATAATGAATAACACTATCTAAGACATAAAGAATGAAATAGAAACAATAAAGTAAATAAAAATTGATGTAATTCTGGAGAAGAAAATTCTGTAATTAATCAGCAACCACAGAAAAAAATCATTTTTATCAGAATACAATTAATGGCCTAGACAATCTAAGGTGTGATATGATAGAAGATTGTGTGTGTGGCAGGGGAGGAAATGTTAAATCTATAACATCTTGTCAAAAAAAATCAAGAAACACTGACACATTATAAAATGATCAAAGCTAACAATAGTAGATTAGAATAAAATGAATAATTCCATCACAAGCTCTTGGTAGTGTTTTCAACATAACTATAAGTTTCTAACTGAGAAAAAGTGAAGTTTCTATGAATTCTAAAAATAAAGACAAAACACCAACTAGGTTTGAAAGAAAATGTACCTTACAGCATAATTAAAATATTTAATATGTAGAACAAAAAATTACACTAAATGCTGCAAGAGAAAAATATCACGTAATACAACTATCTCCATTATATACGATTAATCCAGTGAGACACAAAAAGACATAAGGGTATACACAGCTGATTCAATGACTCTAAGAGAGAACTGATCCTGTTTCATACTACTATCCCAGTAAAACTTACAATACTCTTAGAAGGGGACAACTATTTATCATATGATAAATTCCAATTTAAATGTGCTCAGTTCACTATACTTATGGAATAAAGATCATGATCTGAAGAAAATGTTAAATAAAACAGCAGATTCCATAAGTAATGCCAATCATTTTGGCAGTCACTATAGACTTAAAAGAAATTCAGTTTGGAGTTGGGAAGACCTCAAACTACCAGTTAAAGAAATTAGGACTGTTTTTTTTTTCTTTAATTGTTCTGAAGAATTATTACGGAAACCTCCTTTTTGCTTCCAAATTAATAATTGTCTATTTTAAAGGATGCCAGACTTTTTACAGATGTTTGTAATGGTTGTGAGTAGAGAAATAATTTAAGCTTCTATAAATAATTTAGGACCCAGTGCTGTTGGAGCTAGTATCTAGAACCATTCCCAATGCTGTAAATTTGAGTCATAGAAATGATAAAAATTAGGAAATGTTGAAAATTCAAATGATAAGTCAGATTGGGAATCAAATTAAAATTTACACGAACAGCTTTTATTTTTCTTAAAACACTTATAAGTAACATTTTGAGATATACACCATTTGAGATATATAACATAGTGAGAGCATATAATGATAAAACACACAGAAATAGAGTTAAAGGTAACCTAAATTGCTGGGCTTGCTAGACCACACCTATAACCACAGCATTTTGAGGTTGGAGCTGGGATTGACTACAAGATCCAGGTCAGTATAAATAACAGACGCTGTCCCAAAATGAAACAAAAATATAAACCAAATTTTTCCCTTTACATACTCCAGCAAGTTATATTCTCATTTTGTAGACAATGGAAGCCAGTAGTGACTGAGAACATCTTACAGATGCCCAGGTTTTCCTCTACATTTTCTTTTTGGTAAACTTTTTGAAATAATGCTTTGTGTTAAGGTTGTCACCACCAAGGAGGTGCCACATTTTTTTGTTCTAGGTATTTTAGGTTTGTAGGCTAAACCTTCAAGATGTGCTTGAGCAATGGAGGCACATAATTTGTGGGATTCTCAACTAATAACTGGCATAATTTAAGACCCACCCCATCAGAGTGACCATATGCCTAATACTACCTGCATGCTTAGAATCAGAGAATGGATGCCCCAGAAATAAATCATAGAAAAATAATCAATGGAAAAATTAATAATGATGTTCCTACCTACTAAAACATTAGTGTCTAGTCCAGTATTCATCCGAAAGGCTTGCCTGGCAGTTGATTGAAGGAGATGCGAAGACTCAAAACAAAACATTAAAGAGTTTAAATTGAAAACCTCCCTCAGGTGTGTAGTGGTTTTAAATAATATGACCCTCAAAGTAAGAGTAGCAACATGAGGATTTGTGACCTTGTTGGACTAGGTGTGGCATGTTTAGGGGAGGCATGTTCCTAGAGGTGTGCTTTGAGGTCTTAGCTGAATCTGCTTACTGGCTCACTTCCACTTCTTAATGCCTGTTGATCCACATGTATAATGTTTACTCTTCTACACCATGTCTCCGTACATAGCAGTGTGCTTAAAAACATGATAGTAATGTACTAAAACCTCTGAATTGTAAGTTAGGTACAAGGGCATATTTTCTATGTAAAAGTCATATGGTATCTCTTTATAGTGAAAAAACTCGAGCTAATACAAGATATCTTCTTTTGGACAGGGAATCATAAAGAAGAGGGCTTGGAAAAATTGTAGAAGCCAGGGGCTTTGAGAATTCCAAGAGAACATGGTTCACCAATATCAACTATAGAAGGCTTACAAGGGCTCAAAGAGACTGAACCTCAATCACCCTATCCTCTTCATGTATGCTATGGATTTTATTCTTGTTTTTATTAGACTCTACACTGGGAGTTGGGGTGTCCATGACTGTTTTCTGCTCTTGGGGTACTCTCCCTCTTACTATGTTGCTTCACATACATTTGATATAGGAGTTTGTGTCTAGTCTTATTGTTTCTTGTTATGAGATGTTCACCTTATATTCCTGGGGTGCTCCTCTCTCCTGAAGAAAACAGAGGAATGGAAAGAAAAGAGATAAAGGGAACATACTAAAAGGAACTGGAAGACTTAAAATTGTACAGAGAAAGAAAGGGAAACTATGGTCAGGATATATTAAAAAATAATTAAAAATGAAAAGATATAATCAGGAATAACAGAATGAATAGAAAAATAGAATCCATTCTTTGGCTGTACTTGAGAACTACACCTCATCATAAATCATAGGTATTATGTCATGATAAAGGGTTGGAAAACATTCCAAGAGAATGGACCCAGGAAGCTACCTTCTGTAATTTTTTAAATATCTGACATATACAGTTCAAACCACAATTAATTTAAGAGATAGGGAAGACAAATACGAACCCACCCAACATCTACAAAAATTGTAGGGGAATTAAGTTATTCCATCATAAATAATTGTCCCCCGCCTATAAGTTTAGTAAAAAGTGCTGATTGGCAAAAGGCAGACAGGAAGTGTGGGTGGGGTTACAGGACTAAGAAGATTCTAGGAACAGGCAGAAGAAGCCATGGTTCACACTGTTAGTACCAGCACTTGGGAAGCAGAGACAAGAGAATCTCTGTGAATTCAAAGCCAGCCTGATCTTCAAAGCAAGTTCCAGATAGAGTTTTCTGTGTGACAGTCCTAGCTGTCCTGAAACTTGCTTTGAAGTTAAAGCTGGCTAGCAAAAAATTGTGTTGGGATTTTTATGAGGGTTTCATTGAATCTGTAGATTGCTTTTGGTAAAATCACCATTTTTACTATGTTGATCCTACCTATCCAGGAGCATGGGAGATCGTTCCATTTTCTGATATCCCTTCAATTTCCTTCTTCAGTGACTTAAAGTTTTTGTCAAACAGGTCTAATACTTCTTTGGTTAGAGTTATATCAAGATATTTAATGCTATTTTCAGGTACAATAAAGGCTGATGTTTCTCTTATTTCTTTTTCAGCCCTTTTGTCTTTAGCATAATGTAGGGCTTTTGATTTTGTTGAATTAATCTTGTACCCTGATACCTTGCTGAAGGTGTTTATCAGCTGTAGGAGGTCCCTGGTAGAATTTTGAGGGTCACATATGTATACAATCATATCATCTACCAATAGATAGTTTGACTTTTTACTTTCCAATTTGTATCCCCTCAATCTACATTTGTTCTCTTATTTCTTTAGCTAAAACTTTGAGAACTACATTGAATACATAAGGGGAGAGAGGACAGCCTTCTGTTGTTTTAGCAGGATTACTTTGAATTTATGTCCATTTAGTTTGATGTTGGCTGTGGGCTTGCTGTATATTACATTTATTATATTGAGGTATTTTCCCTGTATTCCTAATAGCTCCAGGACTTTTATCATGAAGGAGTGTTGAATTTTGTCAAAAATATAATTCAGCATCTACTGAGACGATCATGGGTTTTTTTTTTTTAAATTTCAGTTTGTTTATATGATAGATGATATTCACAGATTTTGTAGGTTGAACTATACCTGCATTTCTGAGATGAAGCCTACTTGATCATGGTGGATGATGTTTTTGATATGTAGATAATTCATTTTTCCAGAATTTTATTGAGTATTTTTGTATCAATGTTCATGAGGGAGATTGGTCTGTAATTCTCTTTCTTTGTTTCATCTTTGGGTTTCTTTGGTATGAGGGTCATTGTAGCCTCAAAAAAAGAGTTTGGCAATGTTGCTTCTGTTTCTACATTATGGAACAGTTTGAGGAGTATTGGTATTAGTTCTTCTTTGAGTGTCTCGTAGAATTCTGCACTGAATCCATCTGGTCCTGGGATTTTTTTTTAACTTGGGAAATTTTTAATAACATCTCCAATTTCCTTTGGTGTTATAAGCCTTTCTAAGTCTTTAATCTTATCTTGATCTAATATTGGTAATTAGTACCTTTTCAGAAAGCTGTCTTTTTCTTTTATGTTTTCCTTTTTAGTGGAGTATAAGTTTTCAAAGTATGACCTGCCAATCATCTGAATTTCCTGGGTGTCTGTTGTTATGCCCTCCTTTTCATTTCTGATTCTGTTAAATTGGATACTCTTTCTGCTTTTTGGTTAGTTCAGATAAGGGATTATCTATTCTGTTGACTTTCTCAAACACGACCTCTTTGATTCATTGATTCTTTGATTTAGTTATGGAGCTGGGTATAGTTGGGGTGCTAGCAGCTATGTCCCCAAGCTGGGCTTCAGAGACCACAGTCTCTGCTTAGCCTGAGGGTCAGGAAGCTACTCATCTCTTAGTTAGCTGTGGACTGGGAGGCTTCATAGTCTATTTCTGTTCTTTTTATGAAAGGTAAAATGACATTGTCTTTTTGTGGAAGACTTTTCCTATCTTATTACTCTGTATCCCCATCTTAGGCCCTGAGAATACATCATCAGATAAGCCGAGTTCATGCACTTTTTATATGTATAATTTAAATGAACAATAAAAATAAGAGGAGAAGAGGATCCCTCTTGGCCTCATCTAATATAGTAAATTAGACCTGTCATCACCCACAGTGAAGACTTGACTTCATGTGTCCTACTTTCTCTACAATCACATCCCCTGAAAGATGCTCATTATCCAACACTTGTCAAACTGTCTCACACTGACAGTGAGGTTCATGAGTGAAAACAATATATAACTAGAAAAAATGGTAAAAGAAGGTCAATTCTCATTTTTTATTTCTTCTAAGATACTCAGGGAGACTTCTTCTTTACAGCTGGTGTGAGACTATGAAATGAGCTAACACAGTGAGGATAACACAGAAAAATGGGCCAAAATGAGGTCTTGATATTGGAGAACTGCAAATCAAGGAAGAAAGATCTTGGTTTAGAAATCAAATATTAAGCTCAACTTGTTAATTATAATTGGGTGGAGGGAGGAGGAGTGATAGGTCTTATGTGGTATTTGAAAGGAAGCACCTTAGCATGGTTTTCTATCTTGATCTTCTTAAAAATTCTGAAAATTTATATTTAATATGTAAATAATCAGTGGCTCTATGACAAGCTGAAATGTTTTGAAGAGGAGGATTTAAGAAATTTCACAATTTGGGCCTACTATTGGCTTAAAGACAATAAAACCTCAGGCTTATTTAAATATTCTTTACCAGTTATTGGTGTAGAGTAGGCTACACTCTCATGCTGTGTGGAACTCAAATGCTTTAAATATGAAGCTGCTTTTTCATAACATAGAATTTGTGATACAATTTCCAGTGTTGAACCATGAATTCTGACTTGTGATTTCTCCAGAAACAATAATGTACATCCCACTGTGGATTATCTAACAAGATGTACTGGTGTCAGCTCTAAAGCCGTTAACACAAGCAGATTGATGAGGCAAATTTTCCCAAAATGCTATCTTCCCAGGGGCATTAATTTCCACAAAGAAAGGTGATGTAATAAAACTATCTGAACTATCCTCATATTATTACCCAATTTTTATGACAGGAAAGTGGATAAAAGATACAGAGCCCCAGGGGGAAAGGTTTTAAAATATTAAAATATTCTCAATGGGTTAGAGCACAACTGCACAAAATAGAAAAGGAATTGTAAATGCAGATGTAGTCTCTCATTTGACCACAGAAATAAAACCAGGTGGGGATACCTACAAGCCCATTTGATGTGCTGATCAGCATGGCATGCCACACTCCAAATTCCCTAGGCTTAGAGCAGAAATATATGTTCACTCTGATTTTTCTCTTCTTGGCCATGTACATTCCACCTCATGTGGAAAGTTTCATTCATCCCAGGTGCTATTGGAAAATGAAGGAGAAAGAGGAGATGAATAAAACAGAAGACAAATGTGCCTTTATGCTATTGCCAGTGCGGTGGCAAATGGAGACAGAAGATTTTAGAGAGTATTTATCTTCTATGTAAGGGCCTTTGTATTTTCTATGTAAATGTCATTGTGAATATTTCTTTAGCAGCCAGGTAGATGAGCATCAGAACAGTTCTTTGAATGTTCTGCCCTGTTCTGCCAACCTGCACACTAATAAGCCACCCAAAATATTTTAGATACTTTTTGCTTTTTTTTATTTTTAAAGTTCCCACATAATATTTTTTCCTAGGTGACTTCCAACTTCCAACCCCAGAAGCTGATAAAAAAAAGAACACAAGATGAGTTAGTTACATGGAGTTTGTCTCTTTACAGTTTTTACAGCACAATGGAGTTGATGTTTGTCAAAAATCCTCATTTTATTTTAATGAATAATATCCTAAATGGATGCAAATAAATGACCATAAAGTAGAGTAAGGTGGTGGATATTTTACCTATTTTTGATCCTAATGCATTGTTGGGGCAACTAATACTTGCTACAAATATCATAGATATTCACTTACTTTCTCGGATTCTCTGCATGTGGTTACAATATGTCTTCTAGGGATGCATCAAGACTGTAATTAGGAAATCTCTCCCCTGGAAAATTTGCATGTTTTCATGTTTCTTCATACATAACAATATACATGACCACTGGTATTTAATTTCAAAGTTTATTTCTTCTCTCTTTCTATTTAATATTTTTATTTGTTTGTATTTTATGAATGATTGCTCTAAATACCAGAATAAGGCATCAGACCATATTATGGATAGTTATGAGCCACCAAGTCTTTACTGGGAATTAAGTCAGGACCTCTAAAAGAGCAGCTAGTGCTCTAAGCTGCTGGGTCATCTCTCCAGCCCCTCTTCTCTTTCTCTTTAGAGTAAAGAAAGATTGTGTGTGTGGTAAATGATATGTTTGCAGTCTTCTAAAAGTGAGAGTATAACTAAGAGTTGTGGCTCATTATTCACTGCTCACTTGCCTCAGAGAGTTTGTGACATGTTATGGCAACAATTGAATACAAGAGAAAGGGGTTACTGACCTGCTCATTGTCGTCATTTAAGAAGCACATAACTTCTCTCTTTATATCCACGCAGTTTAATCTCTGACATTTATATCACATTCACTTTTATGATTTACTTTCAGTAATTTTATTAATTATATCACAATATTTTACCAACCTTAGCTTATATACATATGTTTTCAAAGATAGCACTTTAGTCCACTAGGTGGCTCTAACAGCTCAGGTAATGGATGCCTGTTAATGCTTAGTATGCTAGAGTTAGTGTTTGATTTTCACAAATTTTGATCTCAAAATCCTATTATGTTTTACTTTATTTTCTTTTTGAAAAGAAATATTTACTTTTTATTTAATTATTTATTCATCCTCTCTACTGCTACCTTTTCTGCCTCTTCTCAAAGTCCCCCACAGCCTCTCCCGACACCCTGAATGTGTTTAATTGGTGTCACAAATCCAGTTGTGGTAGGGCCCAATTCCTCACACAGCTATCAAAGCTGAGAGAGATATTTTCCCACTAGAGATAGGATTTGAGGAGCCAGTGCATGGACCTGAGATAGACTCTGGTCCATTTGCAAGAGGCTCCAGGAACTGCCCATGCTTTTCCAAGCTCATCCACATACAGAAAGTCCAGATTAGTTCTATGAATGTCTGTCAGATGTTATTTCAGAGTCCACAAGCTCCCAACAACAAGGGATTGCCCATTCCCTGGATCTCACCATCATGCCACTCCCTCCTCTAATGAAATCTCTCCGAGCTACTTTCAGCTGGAACTACTGTTTAATTTTGGATTTCTACATCAGCTTGTATAAGCTGCTGGATGAAGGTTTTATAATGGACTTAGGATGCTCTTTCATATGATAATGAGGACAGGCCAATGTAGGCTGTGTCTTCACTATTTCATGGAGTCCTAGCTGGGCTCATCCTGTGGGTTCTTGAGTATTCAATAGTATCAGGTTTCCTCTAAACCCACAATTGCTCCCTCTACTAGGATATCCACTTCTTTGCTTTCCCTCTCTCTGTTATCCCCCAGAACCCTGTCTTTCATGTTCTCTTCTCACCTCCCCTTGCTTGTTCACAACTGTGATCAGAATGTTCTTGGGAGAACTTTATTTTCTCTTTTTAGGGGAATCTATGGATGTCTCTCCTGTTTCCTGATCCCTAGCTACTGGGTGTAGTCTGGATTGTAGCCTAGTTATTCTTTGTATAACATCTAACATGCACTTATTAGTGAGTACATACCATGTCTGTCTTTCTAGGTTGCTGACAACTCATTTGGGATGATATTCTCCAGAACTATCCATTTGCCTGCAATTTTCAGGATATCATTTTTTTTTTAACTGGTGATATTATTTCACTGTTAAAATTACCAAATGTTTTATGTCCATGCTTCATTTGATGGTCATCTACGTTGTTTCCATGTTCTGGCTATTAGAATTAATGCTGATATGACCATAATTGAGCTAATGGCCTTAATGTAAGAAAATATGTCCATTGGGTACATGCCCAATATCAGTACTGCTGGATCTTTGGATAAATTGATTTTTAGTTTTATGAAGAACTCTCACACTAATTTCCAAAATATCTGCACAAGTCTACAGTAGTGTCAGCAATGGAGAAGTGTTTGGTTGCTCACATTCCCTCCAGCATAGACTGCCATCATTGCTTTTGATTTTAGCCATTCTAACCTGTGTAAGATGGTATCTCAGGGTTGTTCTGATTCGCATTTTGTGATTGCTAAGAATGACAAGCAGTTCTTTAAGTGTCTTCTCACCATCTGAAATTATTGGTATGATAATTCTCTTTTTAACCCTGTATTCCATTTTTCAATTTGGTTCATGGAATTTTGCTCTTGAATTCTCTATATATTTTAGTGCAAAGCCATTTGTCCAATGAATGGTTGGTGAAAGTTTTACTCATTATGCAGTTGTCTTTTTCTCTGATTGACCATGTACTTTGCCTTGCAGAAATTCCTGTTTCAGAGGTCGCATTTATTTATTATGCATGCAGTGTGTATGTTACTAGCATTGTTTTTAGAATGTGGCATCCTGTGCCAAGGTGTTGAAAAAAAATTTCCACTTATTTTCTATCTTGTTCAGTATAACTGTGTTTTTGCTGAGATCTTTGACCCACTTGTATTTGTGCTTTGTGAAGGGTGATATATAATGAGTTTATATGCCCTTTTCTACATACCGTGATCCAGTTATGCCAGCTCCGTTTATTGAAGATGCTATCTTTCTTCCATTGTACATTTTTGACTTCTTTGTCAAAAATCAGCTATGTATATGTATGTATGGATGAATGTCAGGTCTTTGATTTGCTTCCACTGATCCACAAGTCTATTTCTTTGCCAGCTCTTACTACTGTAGCTCCACAATCGAGTTTGAAGTCAGGGATGATGATGAATCCTGAAGTTCTATTATTGGACAGGATCGTCTTTAGTAATCCTGGGTTTCTTGTTATTCCATATGAAGTTGAGTTTTGTTCTTTCAATGTCTTTAAAAAATTGTGTTGCAATTTTGGTGGGGATTGCATTGAATCTGTAGATTGTTTTTGGTGAGACTGCCATTTTTACTATGTTGATCCTATCTCTACAAGCGCATCAGAGATCTTTACATTTTATGATAGCAAGTTTAATTTCTTTCTTCAGTGATTCTAAAGTTCTTCTCATACAGGTCTGTTACTTCTTTGGCTTCATGTTACCCTACGATATTTAATTCTATTTGCAGCTACTGAAAAGTGTGATATTTTTCAGACTTTGTATTGTTTTTGTATAGGAGAGTCATTGAAATTTTGAGATAATCTTGTATCTTGCTATGTTGTTGAAGTTGTTTATAGCTGTGGGAGTTTCCTGGTAGAATTTTGGAAGTCACTTATATATGCTACCATATCATATGCAGTGAGTGGTATTTTGACTTCTTCCTTTTCAATTGTATCTCCTTTATCTACTTTTGTTTTCTTATGGTTTTAATGAAGACAAGAAATATATTGAACTGGCATGAGGAAGGAAAATGCCCTTGGATTTCTCTAATTTTAGAAGGAGTGATTTCAGTTTCTTTCCATTCAGCTTGTTGTTGGTTAAGAACTTGCTGTATATAACCTTTATTATGTTCATGTATTTCCCCTGTGTTCCTGAAATCTCATGAGGGACCTTTATCATGAAGGAGTTTTAGATTTTTTTCAAAGGCTTTTCAGAAACTAGGAAGATGGTTATGAGTTTTTTTACTTTTTCTTTCCGGTTGTTTATAGGATGGATAATATAGACACTTTTTTATATGGTGAACGATCCTTGCATCTCTGGTATGAAGCCTATGTGAGTATGCTGGCTGATTTTTGGATGTATTCCTGATTCAGTTTGCCATCATCTTACTGAGTATTTTTTCATCACTATTAATGATTGAGGTGGTCTGTAAATTTTTTCTTTGTTGCATGATTGTGGAGCTTGGTTATCAGAGAGACTGAAGCCTCATAAGAATAGTTTGAATAAAACATTTTTGTTTCTATTGTTTGAATCAATTAAAGGGTATTGGTATTAATTCTTCTTTGAAATTCTGGTAGTATTCTGTACTGAAAGCACCTGGCCCTGAGCTTCTTTTTGACTGGGAAACTTTTACTAACAGCTTCTATTTCCTTCATGGTTATAGGTCTATTCAGGTAATTGATCTGGTCTTGATTTAATTTTACTTCTAGGCTTATAGTTGTGCTGTTAGGTCTCTTGTGTGAGATTTCTCTGAGTTTTATATGTAGACATCTAGGAGAATGAATTTTCTCCTTTGGCACTACTTTCGTAGTGTCTTATAAGATTTGGGATGTTGTATATTCATTTCATTGAATTGTAAGAAGTCTTTGATATCTTTCTTTACTTCTTCCTTAATCCAGAAGTGGTTCAAATAAGAGATATTCTGTTATCAGGAATCTTTAGGCTTTCTGTCATTTTTCTTGTTGTTGAACTCTACCTTTAGTTCATGATAATCGGACTGGATTCAAGGAGATATTCCCATTTTTATATATCCATATTTGCCTTCAGTATGTGATCAGTTTTAGAGAAAGATTTATTGGGTGCTGAGAACAACTTATATTTTTTTGTGTTTGAGTAGAAAGTTCTGTATATATCTATCAAGATTTTTTGTGTCATAACATCTGTAGTATCTCTTTTTTCTCTGTTCAGTTTCTGTGTGGTAGACCTCTTTGTTGATGACAGTGGGGATTGAAATCTCTCACTAATTAATGTGTGTTTTTTTGTTGTGTGATTTAAGCTTTAGTAATATTTCATTTATACATATTTGTACCTTTGTATTGGGGGCCTACATGTTTATTGCTGAGACTTAATGTTAGTGGATTTTTGCTGAGATGCATAAATAATGCTCTTTTGATTGCTTTGAATTTGTTGTCTATTTAGTTAGATATTAGGATGGCTACACCAGCTAGTTTCTTAAGTCTATTGTATTGGAAAGTTTTTCCCAAGCCTTTAGTCTGAGGCAGGGTCTGCCTTTGAAGTTGAGGTGTGACTCTTTTTTGTAAGAATAGATTCTGTTTTTACCTATCCTGTTAGGCTTTGTCTTTTTATTAGAGAATTGAATCCATGGATATTAAGGAATACGAGTGACCAGTGATTATTTGCTTGTGTTATATTTGGTGGCAATGTGTATGCTTTTCCCTTCTTTAGCTTTTTCTTCTGTGGGATTATTTTTTGCTTGTGGTTTTATGAGTATATCTGATTTTCTTAGGTTGTAATTTTACCTCTAATTCTTCTCATTGGTCTCTGTTTTTGTTAGGAATTGTTTAAATCTGGTTTTATTATTAAATATCTTGTTTACTCCATTTATCGTGATAGTTTTTTCTGAGAATAGTGGTTTGGGCAGGTAACCATGATCTCTTAGTGTCTTTGTAGCATCTGACCAGGACTTCTGGCTTTCATTGATTTCATTGTGTAGTCTGATGCAATTCTGATGTGTCTCCCATGATAAGTCATTGGCATTTCCGCTTTGTAGCTACTAGTATTCTTTCATTATTAATTAGTTTTATTGCCTTGTTTATTATGTGATGAGTAGGTTATTTTCAGGGCTCTCATCTGTTAGGTGTATAGTTCTTGTAACTGTAGATGCATTTTCTACTTTTATAAGGAATGTTTTCTTCTATGATTTTGTTAAATATATTTTCTGTGCCTTTATGCTGGAATAGTTTGCCTTCTTCAATTCTTATTATTCTTAGGTTTGGTCTTTGCACAGTTTTCTATATTTCCATAAAGTTTTGCCTTATGACTCTAGGTTTTAGTGTTTGCTTTGCATAACTATTTCCACTCTTGAATCTTCTCCACCAGAGATTCTCTCTTCCATCTCTTGCATCTTTTGGTTTTGTCTGCATCTGTAGTTCCAGTTAATTTAATTAACTACTCTGTTTTCTGCATTGCTTTAGATTAAGTCGTCTTTCTTGCTTCTTTTATAATGTTTAAATCTTGAAATGTTACTTTAGCATGTTTGATTGCTCTTTCTTGATTTTCTTTTAGGGATTTGTTGGTTTTTCCCAATTTCGTTGTTTATTTTGTTTTAATAATTTTTAAATAGTTTTTTTTTAATTTCCTCTTTATAGGCCCCTTTAATCTCTATAATGTTTTTTTAAAGTCATTTTCTTCTCTTCCTCCTTTATTGTCATAATCAGTTTTTGTTGTTGAACCTCCAGATTCTGGTGGTGTCACACTCTTCCTTATGTTGTTATATGCATTCTTGCACTGGTGACTGCTGTTTGCTTTTTCAGATTAACACAGGCTGTTTCTGAACATCAGGGAGCTGATTTTGGTGCAATCTGTCCTGGCTGTGTCTGTTTCTCAAGAAGCCTCGTTTGGTTTAATCTGTGCTCTTGGTCCCCTTGGAAGCAGTGTACTCTTTGTTAGAGTGAGCTGTACTTGGTTTAATAAAAGCTCATTGATGCTACACTATAGTGAGGAGATCTTGGTGTAATAAGATAATTTTAATTTTTAAAATAAATACATAAATTTTAAGTTACACATAAACATAACACTATGGTAAAATATAAAACTGGGAAATAGTTTGCATTAAACTTTGTGTGAATTTTTCAGAATAAATGTATGTATTTGGTCTTTATTGATGAGATTATATAAATTAGAATGAAGATATAGGAGTTTTTTTCCTAAACAAAGTCCAAATTTGTATTATTCTTTTCCAAATAATTTATTACCCATTTTTATTACATAAAAACTCCATAAACTGTTACAAGGAGATTTCTGATTCAGTCTCACCAGTTGTTCAGGCTCACAGATGTGCTTTCCCAGAGTGCCCAGCCACTCACAGTTCTTTAAGCCATCCAAAATGTCTCAGAGACTTATAATAATTTCATGCTGTGTGGCCATTTCTAGCTAGCTTCTTCATCTTCTCAACCCATTTTCATTAATCTGTCCTGCCATGTGACCCTCGGCTCACCTGTATTCCTTACATGTTGCTTCTTTGGGCTTAAGTCTTGATCTGTGTCTGTAGCTGACTTCCTCCTACCTATGATGCTGTCTCTGGCTACTGTGTTCACCAAAGGTCAAAACAATTCATTTATTTAAAGATTGAGATTCACAGCATAGAAAAAGTCAATACCACATAGATGAACTTTTTCCATGCACCTTACAGTTTAGTGTCTTGTATTTTAAAAAGCTGAAATTCTGGCATATTCAAGTCTCTGTAGGATGCCAGGGTCATAATCATGTAATAACAAAGACATTAAAAAGATGTTTTGTAAAGCAAAACTTAAGTTGTTCAGATATATCTAGTGTCAAATATGACATTTCATTGTAAATAGGGGAAAATAATGAGGAGTCAGGACATTCTCTAATTTCTGCACTTAAGGACTAGAGCAAGTGTGTTCCCATGTACTTGAGGTCAATTTAGTCTACAGAAAATTAGAGTTAAAATCCATTGAATATATTTTCTATTTATGGCCTAAAAGAGTATCAATCCTGCCTATATGCACAGATTAATGTAGTTATATATCTTCATAAAATGTACCTGTAGATTTTGAATTTATTTAAAAATATATTCTTAAAATGTTTTATGGCCACAACAGTTAAATCAGAAAGGAAAACAATAGCTGAAGATTGTGAGGATGGCATATGTTAAATATTTTGCCAACTGAAGGATTTTGTACATAAAACCCAAATGTATCCCAGACTATTATTGTGCATAACCCTTATATTTATGACTGCTTTACCCAATTCAATGAATTTTATAAGATAACACAATAAACTCAGTGGCTCACACTTCATGTGTTTTTTCCAAATTGCTCAATAATTTAAAAACAAAATTATGATTATGTTGATTGTGTGGTAAAAGCCTGTGGTCTTTTCTTTCTATTGTGGGTAAGTCCTCAAAAACTAAACATTGACAAAGCTCCTTGTGCAACATACTGACTAAGCTCTCTGTGAAAATTAACTATTGCTTTCTTATTTGTGTGACATGTACTCTCATCAAGTTTACGTCTTCTAAAAACCTACAGCTTATTATGTAGTCACATCAAGAGGACACAGAAGATTTGTGTTGATATTTAAGACTGTTTGGAAATGCATTTGAGAAGGATAATCCTTGTTTTGATTACATATAAATATCTATTGTACTCTGTCTCTATTAACACTATTATATTTTACAGAATGACACCTGGAAACATTCACTTTACACTGGCATTAGCATTTTCTTTGGATGAAGTCAACAGGAAACATGCTCTCTTACCAAATGCATCATTATTTTTAAATATTGTACCACTTCCTTGTAATTTTGTGCTACAAATAAACAATGAGATTAAGTCTCCCACAAAAGCCTCCAGGTTACTTAATTATAGGTGTGATGACCTATTGTACTGTGCTGTGGTGCTTTCAGGACCAACCTGGGAAAAATCTTCATTAATTGGAAAAAACCTGGATACCCAAAGTTCTCTGAAGGTGAGACATTGCATGGTGGGATTTCCATAGATCTGATTCTCTTGCTTTATTTCTCATATGTTAAAAAAATTGTGAGAGGGAAAGTGCTTTACACTTATATCAAACAATGTTGTTCAAGGGTACTGTTTACAGGTTTCATGTACTTTCTACTTCCTTTTATGAAGCAGAGATGAGGGTAGAAATAACAAATAAAGGGGTGTTTAAGAACTCCGCATAAAACGTGTTTAAACAGTCTTTAGAAGTGATGTTAACTCAGGCTCCCTCCTGTTTCCTAGTTTGTTCAGCTTACCTTTGGACCCTTCCATTCTACACTGAATGATCATGAACAATATCCTTATTTGTATCAGATGGCCCCAAAGGATACATCTCTAGCCCTGGCCATGGTCTCTCTCATACTTCACTTCAGATGGAACTGGCTTGGGCTGACCATCTTAGACAATGAAGATGGTATAGATTTTCTCTCATATTTGAGAAGAGAAATTGAGCAACATATAGTCTGCTTTGCCTTTGTGAACATGATTCCACTTGCGAGACATTTATATATGTCCAGAGCTGAGAAGTATTATAATGAAATCATGAAATCAGACTCCAATGTTGTTATTATTTATGGTGACCTAGACAGTACTCTAGCTCTAAGCTTTCAAACGTGGACATCTCTAGGTATTGAAAAAATATGGGTCACCACCTCACAGTGGGACATCACTACATGCAAGAGCAACTTTATTGTTGACTCACCACACAGCACGCTAGCTTTTGCACACCACCATGCTGAGATTTCTGGTTTTCAAAAGTTTGTCCAGTCTTTGGGTTTTACCAAACCTACAGAATACCTGACAGGTTTGGAGTGGATGAACTTTAACTGTGAAGCCTTAGCTTCTACATGTAAGACACTGAAGAACTGCTCATCCACTGCCTCATTGGAATGGTTAATCTCACAGACATCTGACATGGCTTTTGGTGATGCCGGTTATAACATATATGATGCTGTGTATTTGGTGGCACATTTCTACCAGGAGATGCTTCTTCAGCCACACACGAATGGGAAAGTACTAGAATTTAATTGCTTGAAGGTATTGTTTCTTCTATTAAATACTGTCTGTTATTGTCCTTAATATTCTCTCCAAATCCCATTTTAATGGAATATAAATATTTCCACAAATATGATTTCTGAACATTTTTATGTGTGAGAAAGTAAATCTAAGGGTCAGTATATCTTAAATGCAAAATCACTGGAGTGAAGCATACAACTTATCAATAAAAATCAGGGACTTTGTTAAAGCACACCTGAATGTATTCACCCCTGTTTAAATACTGGAACACTTGTCCTTTCTCAGAAATCCTCTCCATGGTAGAAAGATAAGTTTTTGTTTGATAATAGTAATATAGGTTGTAATCACTGTAGGGAATAGTTTTCTCAAGTGGTATTAACTGATTCTGCTCCATCTGGAAGTCCGAATATAATTCTGTGGTTCCTTCTGTACATGCACATGTATCCATGTTTGTTGCTAAGTTGTTATCACTGTGTATGGGTATATGTTTCTGGCCATCTGTATGTATTTCTGTGTTGATGTATATACATGTCTTTCTGTCTATCTGCATGTTTGTCTGTTTGTAGAAATTCACACAGTTTTTCTTGCATCAATGTCTTTGCAAATGAACAAGCATTTTTTTGTGTTTCTTTGTGTGTGTGTCTGTTAGTTCATGCACCAAAGTGTGTAATTTATGTGTGGTTTTTGGATTTAATTCCTTTTATGTATATCTGTTTTCTTTGTATATTTTTGTGTCTTTGTGAATATCTTTGGATTTAAACATAAATCAGTTTACATTAATGTCTCTCAATGTGTGTGTTGTGATTTTGAATGTGGACCCATGTAGGTTTTTTTGTTGGTTTCTGTTAACGTATGTGTGTTTGGGTACATAAGTATTTCTGTATGTGACTTGAAGTTTATATGCATTTTGTGGATGCATATATTGAGTAAATCATATATGGCTCTATTATATAAATATCTCTGTATCAATATGAGTGTCTCTGTGTATGTATGTTTGCATAATTTGTATCTTTTTAGATGTCTGTATCATGTGTACTGTGTTTATGTTTGGAAGTTTCCTCTGAGAGAATTAAATCTCTAGGAACATTATGTTCATTTTATTAGTTCATTGGTTTTCTTGAGATATCTAAGTGGTGCACCTTCAATAAATTTGCATTTAAGATAAGATAAATACACTTTATAACTTCAAGGAACAACCATGTATTCAAAAATGATGTCTGTATTTCAGCTGCACTCCTATCTTAGGAAATTCCAATTCACTAATCCTTCTGGGGAAACAGTGAATACAAATCATAAAGAAAAGTTGCAGCCAGAATATGACATTTTCCAGATTTGGAATTTTTTAAATGGTCTTGGACTTAAGGTGAAGATTGGAAAGTTCAGTCCATATTTTCCACACGAACAACAACTCTATTTATATGAGGACTTGATAGACTGGACCACAGGAAGAAGAGAGGTGGGTGTGACATAACTGTTCTGATTTTGATTTCAAAGCAGCAACACTGCAAATCGTGCTTCTTGGAGTTAAGTAAAATGAAATAGATTGTCATATTAGGAACCATTTTAAGCCACCTTTAATGTTGTTCTTGTCACAAATTGTTAATTCATTTAGGAGGACTTCAGACAGGGATACATTGAATTTTTGTCACACTGGAACTTGTTTATATCTTAATATAAAAGAAAATTTTAGTTACCACTGTTTAATATTATTTCTAGCGAAGTGAACAAAATTATGTTGGCCCAAATCTTATTAATACACAAAATTTTTTCTCTTGTTTGCTGAATGTTGACAGAAACAATTTCAATGGAGAATAAATTTAACAAATTTTTATTTTTATTTAATAGTTTCTTTTACTATTTTTTACCTAAAGGTGTTAAATTGCCCATACCTTGAGCCTTAAATTAAGATAACCTTTCATAACTCACTCAGATAATGTATAAATTATAAGTGTATATCTCCATTTTTTTTTGTACATGTGGGTGTTTGTCTGCATGTGTATGTGTAAAGCACTGCAATATTTGGAGCATAAGAATGCCATAATAGTGAATTGATTCCTGAGAACTGTAGACAGCTTAATGACACACAGTGAGCATCAAAAATAATGCATGAGGCATGTTCAAAAGCCACAACTGTTATCGACACTGTGCATTTTATCAGCTCTGAAGCATACCCTGAAATAGAAATTGAGCACTAGAGAACAATATTCAGCTCCATTAGTTCTTTTTTTTCTTTAAAAAATGTCATCTCCATAAAGGTATCCCCCTGCTCTCCCTTCTTTCCCCACTCATCCCAGCCAGCCTTAATCCTTGCCTTATCCATCCACCCATTCTCCACCCTCTCAAATGGCGAGAAGTCCCAAGGTGGGCCATCCAGGACTGCAAATCCACTCAAGGCAAATCCTATTCATTCATCCCAAAGTCATTGCTGGGCTGGGTGTTCCTCTATAGGGAATAGGCTCCAAGGTGCCAACCCATGAATAGGAGCACAGTCTGATCCCAGCCCTTATATCTCCACAGACTCATGGCAGTCTAAAGCAGCCCACACCTGGAGCGCACAGGTCCCCCTCCCAATGGATCTCCAGTGGTAATTCCTGATTCAGTGACCTCCCCAGAGCTCAAGGTATCCATCGCCATGGGAACCTTCCTCATAATTCCTATCCCCCTGCTCATAAAGACTCTGTTACCCTGCTCTCTGTAGCACCAGGAACTCTGCCCAGTGCTCAGCCATGGATGTCTGCCTCCACCTCCATCCCCTGTTGGATGTAGGTTCTGCAGTTTACTCATTTGAATATAGGTGAAGTCCTGTTTAACCCTCCCCACAACCATTTTGGAGAATTGTCCAGGGAAAAAATGTGAGTTCCTAGACATTGCTCTAGCACTCTGTCTCTTTCCAATGCCACACTAGCTTCCTCAATAGAAATATCCATCTCCCCCCACCTCCCTCTTTGCTACTCTGACTCAACCACCTCCTTTAAATATTCATTCCCAATTTTTCTTGGTTGCAACCCGTTATGACCCAAATTTACAAATGTGATCTTCCCTATTTTTTCTTCTTAGGGAAATCTCTGGATGTCTCTCTTAAATTCCTTTTAATCCCCACCTGTTCAAAGTGTGTGGTTTTCAGCTTGGATATTCTTTGCTTCATGTCTAAAAACCATGTATGAGTCAGTACACCCCATGTCTACCTTTCTGCACTTGTGATAACTCATTCAGATGGATATTATCCAAGTCCATCTATTCGCCTGAAAATTTTAGGATGTCATTTTTTTTTTTTTACTGCTGAGTAGTAAACCATTTTGTAGATGTACCACAGTTTGTCAATCCATTCTTATGTTGCGGCGAATATAAGTTGTTCCCAGGTTATTGTTATTACAGAAATGCTGCTATGAAAAAGTTGAGATAATACTTTGGGGTATGAATGTATATCTTTTTGGTATATACCTAATAGTGGTATGGCTGGGTCCTAGGGAGATTCATTTCCAGTTTTCTGAGGAATAGCCAAACTGTATTATAGACTGACTGTACAAGTTTACACTCCCACCAACAATGATGGAATGTTCACCTAGTTCTGGATCCTTAACAGCATAGGCTGTCATCTATGTTTTTGAACTTAGCCTTTCTGACAGGTGTAAGTTGTCATCTCAAACTTGTCTTGATTTGGATTTCTCTGATGGATAAAAATGTTTTGCAACTTTTAAGTGTCTTTCATTTATTTGTAATTCTTCTGTTGAGAATTCCCTTTTTTTCCTTTGAGACCCATTTATTAATTGGATTATGTATGTTTTGAGGCTCTAGTTTCTTGAATTCTCTATAAATTTTAGCGATCAGTCCTCTGTGAGATGTAGTGTTGGTGGAGATCTTTTCCCACTCAGTAGGCTGTTGTTATGTCTTCTTGACAGTGTTCTTTCCCTTACAGAAGCTTCTGAGTTTCAGCAGGTCCCAGTTATTGATTGTGGTTCTTAGTGTCTGTGCTAGTGGTGTTATATTAAGATGAGGTCACCTGTCCCAATGCATTGAACAGAATTTCCCATTTTCTTTTCTAACAAATTCAATGTAACTGGGTTTATGTTGAGCTCTTTGATCCACTTGGATTTGAGTTTCATTCAGGGTGATAGGTTTGCATCTTTTTATCCTTCTAAATCCTACCATCCAGTTATGCCAACCCCAATTGTTGAAGATACTATCTTTTCTTCCATTGAATATTTTTGGCCTCTTTCAAAAATCAGGTGTTCATAGGTGTGTCATTTAGTGTTGGGGTCATCAATATGATTCCGTTGATCCACAAGTCTATTTTTGTGCCAGTCCCAGGCTGTTTTTATTAGTATGGGTCTGTAGCACAGCTTGAATCAGGCATGGTGATTCCCCCTGAAGTTATTTTACTGAGCATGATTGTTTTGACAATTCCTGGAATGCTTCTTTCACCTGTTTGTTTTCTATTTGTTGGTTTCTTTATTCTCTTTAGGGATTTTTTCATCACTTCCAATTTTTTTATTTTATTTTCTTCAATTCCCTTAAGGGGATTTTTAATATCATCTTCTAAAGCTTCTATTATGTTCATGAAGTTGTTTATAATGTTTTACCATTGTTTTTTTTCATTGTTATGCTCATATCTTGATGTTGTATAGCCATCAGCTTTTTATGGGGGTGTCATATTGTTCATTCCATTTTTATATGTATTCTTGCACTGCTGTCTTCCCATTGCTTCCATTGTTCACTCTGTGTCTGCTCTTAGTCAGTTGTGAGCCTGGGGACTCTTAGTTAGTTCTTTGTTAGCTATGGACCAAGAGGGGTCTTCTGGTTATCCTGTTGTAGTTGAGTGAAGTAGGTTGCCCAGTTGTTGGTAGGCGATGATGTAAGTTGCCCAGTTTTTGTTGGGTGAAGAAAAGAATATTGGAGTTGCACATATGGAATATGCTTTGGAACACGTGGGTAGAAATTTGTCAAGTATAAACACATTCTCCACTCTTTTCCAAAAATAGTGTTAGATAGGATAGAAAGTACAAAAAACCTTAAATATTATAAACAGAAAAAATTAGAGAACCTGCCCACTGATAGCATATATGTATAATCCCAATATTAAAAGGGCTGGAGACGCAGGTCTCTATGGAACCTAAGTAAGCATAGTTTATATCAGCAGTTGGAGGCTACAAAGAGTTAATTGCTGGACTCAAGTGTAGTTACTACACTCTAGTTTTCAAATGCTTCTTTTGTGCACAGTAAATGTTGGTGACTATAAATGCTGTTTTAGTAAAATGGTTTAAAAAATGCTGACTGACCAGAAGCTAAGCATAAAGAATGTATAGGTAGTGCAACCAGACAATGTAAATTCTGGGAAGGGGAGGTGCACAGAGGTGTCAGTCTGATGGGAAGGAAGCAACATGACAATGCTGCACTGATAAAAGGTACCAAGCCATGAGGCTACACATTTATAAGAATCAGGAGTTAATTTAAGAGTAAGAATTAGCAAGTAATAGGCTTGAGCCATAGCCCAAACAGCTTGTAATTAATATAATCCATTGTATAATTATTTGAGAATAAGTGGCTGCAGGAATTTAGGTCTGGATCAGTATTTTTCACTTAAAATCTCCTCTAAGATTTTAATGTGCTTTGTGTTATGTGGACAAAAATTCACTAGAGAAATAAGTTTCAGATTTTATAATGTTTGTCAAGAATAAAAACAATGTTATCCTACTTAAATATTTAGACACGTGAAGATATCTTTTATTAATATGGTACTATACATTCATATATATGTAGTAATATAATATATAATATGCTAAGTAAAATGTGGGAACCCATTTTGTATATATAATATAAACGTATTTATACTTCACCATGTTCATATAATATAGTTATAAAAGTGAGTTATAAAATCTATGAACATCAGCATGTATCTATTTCTTCTCAGATGCCAACCTCTGTGTGCAGTGCTGATTGTGGTCCTGGATTCAGAAAATTCTGGCAGGAAGGAATGGCTGTCTGCTGTTTTGATTGCAGCCCCTGCCCAGAAAATGAAGTTTCCAATGAGACAAGTGAGTGTTTGTTGCTGAGGTAAATTCTTCACATTGATAATTCTCTCTAACCCACACTAGGATAATAAAAGGGTCTAAAAATACAGTAGAAAGTGTAATGAATTCTGTATTCACTATTTTTAAATATAGAACTCCATTAACAATGTCACGAATATAAGATCAGAATGGTTTAGTGTTAAAGTAACTAGCCACAAGTATCCAAATGTTTTCATCTACACAGTCCATATTAGTCAAATGATTATTTGTTTAGGTTTGGCTACATACAATTGGCAGACAAATAATTTTTTTCAACTGTCTGACACTCTATACAATAAAAGGAAAGTCCCTAAAGGACACTTATGGCAAGTAAGATGGCACAGCAGCTAAATCCCATGTTACTATAACTGGTGATGAGTTCCTCTGTATGTAGTAGAGAGATGTAGCCAACTCTTAGAAGTTGTGCTTTGACCTCCATGCATTAACACAAACAACAATCAGCAAAGTAATTAAAGAAAATTTTATAAATGGTGTTAAACATAAAAATATATATGAGGAATGATAGTGAATCAATGTTGTGAAATAAAAGAAATTGCTGTGCAGCAATGTCTTTCAGCTATGTCCTAACAAAAATGTTGACATTGTTATGATTCTGAAACAAACATAATTGAAAAGAATTGTAGCTAAAGAATACTGAAGCTTTACTAATCAAAAAATTTTATTTTCCACTAGATGTTGATCAGTGTGTGAAGTGTCCAGAGACCCACTATGCCAATGTTGAGCAGAACCATTGCATTCACAAAGAGGTGAACTATCTGAGCTTTGAAGACCCATTGGGAATATGTCTGACCTTAATGGTCCTGTGGTTCACTTTATCCACAGTTGTTGTCTTTGGGGTTTTTGTGAAGTACAATGACACTCCCATTGTAAAGGCCAATAACTGCAGTCTCAGCTACACCTTGCTAGTGTCACTCATCCTTTGTTTCCTGTGTCCCTTGTTGTTTATTGGCCATCCAAACACAACAACATGCATGCTCCAGCAAATCACATTTGGAGTGGTATTCACTGTGGCTGTTTCTACTGTGCTGGCCAAAACAATTACTGTGCTTCTGGCTTTCAAAATCACAGCTCCTGGAAGAAGAGTGAGATACTATCTGATCTCAAGGGCACCCAACTACATTGTTGTTATCTGTACCTTCATCCAAATTATTATCTCTACAATCTGGCTGGCAGTGTCTCCTCCATCTGTTAACACTGATGCACACTCTGAGCATGGCCACATCATCATTTTATGTGACAAGGGATCAGTTACTGCATTCTACTGTGTCTTGGGATACCATGGCTCCCTTGCCTTAGTGAGTTTCATTGTGGCTTTCATGGCCAGGAATCTGCCTGACACATTCAATGAAGCCAAGTTGTTGACATTCAGCATGCTGCTGTTCTGTAGTGTCTGGGTGACTTTTCTCCCTGTCTATCATAGCACCAAGGGCAAGGTTATGGTTGCTGTGGAGGTCTTCTCCATTTTGGCCTCTAGTGCAGGCTTGCTGGGATGCATTTTTTTCCCCAAGTGCTACATCATTTTGTTAAAACCAGAGAGAAATTCTCTTCAAAAGGTCAAGGGGAAATCATCTCTCTGTGCTAATACTTCCTAAATTGATACTGATTCCACTAATGTAGATAAAAAACAACCTATTGAGACACAGTGCATCATGTCTCTATTTTCTATCGACTTTTTTCTTTCTTCAAAAATGATACATATAATTATCATGTATATTAAATTTCTTCATGCTGTTTCTTGTAATCTTGAAATCAATCATGTATTTAACAAGACTTTGCTATTGAAGCATTAGTTCTTATCTTTATCTAATAAACAATATTATTTGAAATAAGCTGTGACTTTCTTTTGATATTTTATATGAATGTGTCACTGACAGTACTTGGATGGTGAAAATAAACACTGGTGTTTTCACACTCACATCCCTCTACATAAACTCTATCCCAGATCTGTTATGCCTCCATTACTGTTTTAAAAATGGTATGAGAGACAACTCTCATCCATGAACACTTTATACAATAAGACAAGGTAAAAGATCATTTCTTAAGTGTGTCTCATCAATCTGAGTATCTTGCTCTTGGTTTAGATATCTACCCTATTTTAAAATTTGAATATTTTTGATACTAACACTTTGGAGATTTCATATATATGAGTATTGTTCTTTAATCAGATCTGGAGATGGTAAAGCACTTTTTAGATTCCTCAGCCTTTTTTTTTCCTCCCAAAGATTGTGTCCTTTGTCTTTGTGAAGCTTTTCAAGTTCATGGGACCCTGTTTTGTAAATCTTGATTTTAGGTTTATTCTGCCTTTTCTGGCTGTAGAACCTCTTCGACAGGAGACTGGACCATGGACACAAGAAGGCTGCAGGGATGTGGGAATCTCCAAACCATCTCACAGAAATTAATCTGGTTCTTGGAACCAGCGGATGATGTGTTTTCATATCCAGGTTCCTACAATGACCTTGAAGCAAGGAAGCTTCACATCTGTGTATGATGTTGGCAGCTTTTCTTGTCATGACTTGCTTGGTCAAGTGGTCCTGGACCACATGTTTGACTTCCCTCATGTCCCACTAGAGCACATTCTTTGCAAGGATGTTCTAAGTAATTTTTTTCCTTAAGTCTTAGGATTAAGAGAGCTGTGTTTTCTGTTTATCTTGCTAAGCACCTTAATATTGGTATCCTTTAAACTTGAGTTAATGCACCTTTACTCTGATAATTGTCAAAATGAGGTTGTGCAGAGAGATCTCATGTCTTCTGAGAAGTACTCAGCAGGATTGGCCTTAAATTATAGCCTTCATTTGGATAACAGTCTCACACGTGTTTATAATCAAGACTTTTAGGATGATTTTAATCCGAACTAGAGGCAGTTTTTGAGCCATAGTTTAGTTCTCTTGTACTACAGGAGCCACAATATGTGAGCTTTACCTCTAGGTCCTTTAGGACAGATGCTGAAGACCTTGTGTGGTAAAAAACATAGTTTTGGAACCAATATCTAAACTGGTCCAAGGTCAAAAAGAGTATCTCATTTTTTAGTGAGTAAATCAACTGGATCAGGCCAAGCTGATTTGGTTTCTGGATTTTTATCTATTCAGGTTTCAGTGTCAAATTTCCTCTGTTTCTTCCTCATTGTCCCCTGGAGGAGGTTTGTCCTGGAGGAATTCATAGTGTTCCAAGAATTGGGCTGCTGTTCTTCCCATGATTATAGAGGTTGATGCTCCATTTTGTTGGCTTCAGGTTGGACAAGTGCATGAGCTTTTCCTCCTCTTCTCTAGACCCCAGCATGTTTTACATACTTGGATCCAGCCAATCATGCCATCTGGCTTTGCACTGCTCTGCTGATTTTCTATGGTGCAGGGAGGCCATGCTAGACCATGCTTTCCCCATAGTCATTGTAGCTGCTTTCAGAATTTCATCTTCTCTATTTCTCCACATGCCTCCTTTGAACATTTTCTGAGGCATCTTGGCATACATGGGAGGCAGAGGCAAGCAGCTCCCCAAGTTTGAAGCCAGTCTGGTCTATAAATTGAGTTCTAAGACAGCTGGTTTAGACAGAGAAAAACCCTGTCATGGGTGGTAAGGAGTACAAGAATGGGACTTGACTTTTACAACAGAAGCTGCATTTAGGAAAACATTATAACTTAAGTTTAATAGATAAATGTTCAATTGGAAAAGACTCAGTTTACTTCTTAAAAACGAAAAGCTAAAATTTCTCTGTAGTAGGAGGTTCCTGGCCTGAAATTTTGAGCCTTGCCTGTAGGTTTAGACCTGCAGACCTACAGACAAAAAGATGCTTAGAATTTGTTTTAGGCTGATCAGCCTAAGGCCCAGGCATATAGCTTGTTAGTTCCCTATCCTCAATCTAAACTATGACTAGTATCCTTTTCAGCCATGTGGCTCAGTACCTTTTCTTAGAGCAACATAGTTGTCCTCTGTTTCTTCTGACTTCTCTCTGGTGTTCTCTTCTGTGCTTCCTGTTCTCAGAGTTTTCTTAGTCTGGTAGCTCTGCCCACACTTCCTGCCTGCCTTTGGCCAATCAATGCTTTTTATTAAACCAGTGAGTAGGACAATTATATACAATGTAACAATATAACCACCCACATTTTTCCTGCAGTAATCTAGGTAACTTAGGTTTAACATTCTCAAATTTCTGAGATGCCCTTCACTACACAGCTATAAACACAGGACCAGGACTGCTAGGCCTTGAATGATAAGGTCCAAGTTTAGGCATTTATGAAAAGAATTTTTTCACTGTGCCAGTGCTGTCATTTCACCACAAACTAAAACATCTCTTTCATGTCCTCCAAATTTAGAAATTCTATACTTCTATAGCATCTATCAAATGTAGATGTATTTAATTATTGAGATATGATCTCTAGTTCTGACTGTTTTATAATGAACTATTTAGAGTAGACTGGCATAAATCTCTCAGAGATTCCAGGGATTCTCCCTTTGGAGTACTGTTAACTTATGTGGTAACACCACACCTGGCTTTGAATATTTAACATATTATAGTTTTCTTTTAAATTACAAATTTGTGCCTCAACAGTGGTGGAACATGACTATAATCCCAACACTAAGGAGGCTGATTCAGGCTAATGTCTGAGCTTTATGCAAATTGATGTACAGAAACTGCTCAAGAACAGCTTGGGACACAAAAAGAAATCTTGTCTTAAAATACCCCAAATATATGATGTATATTTGTGCATGCCTAAGTGCAGGTACCTGACAGAGACAGTAGATCTTCAAAGATCAGGAATTACTGTGGTTGAGAGACATATGATTGCATCAATTAGATTAAGGGAATCAAAGTCCTGTCCTCTGCTAGAGCAGTTCACACTCTAAGCCGCTGACACATATCACTCCTGGTCCTCTGCTATTTTTAATCATCCTTAACAAAACACAAACCACCCTCCTAGAATAGTTTCTGAAAAACCAAATTTTATCTGATTTGATTCTCAAAAACTTGTCTTGGCCTCACACCCAAAATCTGTCTCTACAATGACCCTATCAGAGCTATTGGAACATACTCTGTTTCAAACACAGCAGATTATCTGCATAAAGATGTCTTACAAGACAGCCTTAATCATAAAATATAGAACATTTTTTTCAAACTGTGACAACGTGACACCAAAAACTGTTATCTACTTCCAAAACAAAGGTTTTCCATAACACATATTTATATAAAACTTGTATGAGATTCAGGAACACCAAGACGGTGATTACTTACTCAGAAGAGATTTAGCATGACACTTAATCTTTAGGTTTTTAAAAAAGGAGTTTATTTCCATGCCTCTGTAGACATTTCCTCCTGCCTAAATTACAGCCAGAACACGGGAAAGAAGTATGTGTCATGGTAGCAAGCAAATAAAAGGAAATTATTATTTTTTATCTAGCACTTGGCATACCATAATTTTAAAAGAAAATTAGACCGTCCATCTCCTGTGCAGGGAGGAGATTCTTTTTTGGTATTTTAGTGACCTGTACCAGTAACTGAATTTGACCTAGGGTAGTGACATTTCCTTTCAGCAGATACATTCAATGACAAAAGTTGCAAGAAATGCCTCAGAAGTTAGGGTATCAGTGGCAGTGAAACAGCAAGCAGAGTACCCTCTGGAACCTGGAATGAAGTCCTTGGCACCTGAATTTCAATCCTTGCCACATTCAAGATGTCACTGCCAATCTCCTGAGCCAAAGTCACCCATATTCTCAAGTCTGACAATGCCTGCTCACCTGGCATGCCTGCAGGCCATCATTACTTCCCTTGGCCTTCACCAATTACCCATTGCCACATAGGCCCAAGCCCAGGTAAGTCATCTGTACTCACTTGGGAAAGGAGCTACAAGCCAATTATCCAGCCATTTTTCAGCAGAACAGTTAAAACATGAAGCCAACTATGTTAAAGTCCTTCAAAGAAGGCACCATGTCAGAAGACACTCCATGCCCACCTCAGTGATGCTGTCCAATTGGGAAAAGCCAAGCTTGTCTGAGGGTTTGGCTAAAACAAGATCAGCCTCTGCCCTCAGGCCTTGATTTCTGAACACACCCCTTCTATGGGTAGTTTCCCTGAATTGCTCTATGTCTGGTCTGTGAATGGCTGCTTTGTTCAAGTTCATCACCAGGTATTCTAGCTCTTGCTGCTGGCATTGACCTGAGTTACTTGTAGGACACACTGGTCAAGGTTTCCTACTGTAGACAAGGAAGCCTATCTGGCCTCCTGGAGAGATTTAGATTGAAAAACTTCTCACAGTCACCAGCTCACATTCAAATCATAAAATTCCCAGCTAGATGCTAATTACCTTGTCTTAGGTTGACTCCCAAGATGAGAGAACACCTTGGTTGGATGAATTACCTGTTTTTCCTCTGGCTAGAGAAACTCTTCTGCAGGAGAATAAACCATGGGAGAATAAAGGCTACAGGGCTGTGGGAATCTCCAACCAAAGTCTTAGCAATTTCTTGGTTCTTACAACCAGATGATGTGTATTAATTTCCCATTTCCCAAATAACCTTGAAGCAAGGAAACTTCACTTCTCTGTTGTTGCAGTGTAGTTTCTTGGTCCCTGAAGGCCAGAGGCCCAGTCCCACAGACCTGCCATGCTAGACCCATAGCCACCCACCTCTGTTGCTCAGGCACATTGCTAGCTAGCTCTTACATCTTAAATCAACCCATTTCTATTAATCTGTCTGCCACACGGCCTGTGGCTCACCTGTGTTCCTTACATGTTGCTCCTTGGGCTGCTTGCTTGATTTGCCTGACTCTGCCCTGCTTCTCCTACCTATGCTCTGACTTCTCCTCCTACTTCTCCTATGTTGCCTGTCATGGCCCAAAACAGCTTCTTTATTTAAAGATTGATATTCACAGAAAGGCAATCCCACATCACTCAGTATATGACTTTAATAGGATCTTGTCATGCCCAACCTCGCCCTCGAGGAATGACTCAATACCAGGCTCTTCTTTCAGTGGTTTATTCAGGAACCTTGAACATGGCTCCTTCTTCTTCTTTTGGGGTACCCACTCCCAGCTAAATACTTTCTGGACTGCCAGTCATGGGGCGCCACATGGACCATGAAAATAGGTCCGGATACTTGGGAGCAAACCAAGAGTTTAGCCCCTGCCAAATAAGGAGTTGTTTATCTCAGAGAGCACTCACCATGGGGAAGGTGGAAGGCAGAAGCCAGCGCCATCTTTAAGGTGTGGCCACGCAGCTCTCTACAGTTCCCCCCTTTTGTTTTTATAAAGGAATTAGCAGGTGAGCACAGAGGTCTACTCTCTGTTGTGCAAGGAACATTATCCCAAGACTCCTTTTGAGGCATCCCCCTAGGGATTATGGGACTCGTTCAACACCCTTTTTTCACAGAGGTGGGACATTAGGGTGAGAAACCCACATGCAAGCAGACATGCTCTCCTTGAGCCCTCCAAAAGATAGCTGAGGTGCTCAACTGCAGTGCACTAGCCTTGCAACCTGCAAAAAAAAAAAAAAAAACAAAAAAACCCTTAATCTTTTAAGGCAGCTAGCCAAACACAGGGAGACTGTCCAGTCTCTATGGCTACAAAGGCTTGGGCAATCATGGCTGCATCCCAGCACTGTCTGGTCCTAATACAGCAAAGGCACCACAGGCAGTCCTTGGAGACCAGCGCCATCAGGCCAGCTATGGCTCCTAGTCCCACCCATTCCTTCAGATGATTCATGGCAACAGGAACCAGGTAGGGAATCCCTCAGCTAACCTGGCATCCATCCGGGTCAAGTTGACAGTCACAATGGCCACCCGGAGATCTTCCATTAATCTATCGAACTGTCCTGTCCAATTACCTAGAAAATAACTTGACAATTGTTTAGATAGATTTGCAGCATGAGTACTTATCAAGACGAGTGCCAGAATTCTCCTCACAGGGACTATCATCTTTCCCTTCCTCTGGTCGGACCTTCCTGGTCAGATGTTCTGGAACCCACACTGGATCTTGCTGATCCTGAGGAAAAACACAGACCGACCCTGCTGCCCAAGTCAGCACGGGATCAGGCCCTTGCCAGAGGCCTGTCAGTATGTCCTTCCATTTAACTAGGCCTCTACATGTGCCATGGGAGTCTTGTTGTTGGTCTTCAGCAGACCGCCCAGAGGCATCCAAATTTAAAAAATTAATGGTAAAGAGAGCCAGAGAAAGTCTCTCCTTTCGGGTGCGGCCATGGCCTATTCCCCCTTTTTGTTTTTGTAAACATTCTTTTAATGTGAGGTAGGCTCGCTCAACAATGCCCTTTCCTTGGGGGTTGTATGGCAGGCCATGAAAGAGTTGCACCTCCATCTGGCGGCAAAAGGAGGAAAATTGCTGGCCTGTATAAGCAGGCCCATTATTAGTTTTAAGTTGAAGCGGTTTGCCCCAAGCTGCCCAGGCCTCTAGGCAGTGGGCGATAACATAGCTGGACTTTTCTCCAGTCATGGCTGTAGCATGCATGACTCCTGAACATGTGTCGACTGACACATGCACATATTTAAGATTACCAAACTCTGAAATGTGGGTAACATCCATTTGACATATCTTTAAGGGAAGTAAGCCTCGAGGATTCACCCCAATGCTCGGGGGGGGGGGGAGACAATGGACAACACATTGTGGACAATTAATAACAATCAGCCTGGCATCTGCACGGGAGAGGGAAAATTTTTGCTGTAATGTTTTGGAATTCACATGGAAAGAGTCATGAAATTCTCTGGCCCGATCTAGTGAAGAGCCTAGAAATGCCCAGTCCTTTCGGGTATAGGCATCTACCTTGGCATTGCCTTCACTCAGGGGCCCATGCAATCCTTTATGAGCTCTAATATGTTGAGGGAAAAAAAACATGAGGTCCTAGCTTGAATCAAGGACTGTAGTTGTTGAAACAATGCACAGACCGGGCTAGACTGCTTAATGGGGCCAGCAGCTTCTAAGACCTTAAGAGCATTTACAACATAGGCAGAATCTGAAATTATATTAAAGGGAAATGGGCAACTCTTAAAAACATCTACAACTATCTGGAGTTCCACCATCTGGGGTGCCCCAGGGGAAAACTGATATTGAACAGGTGGCTGTGTCTCAATCATGTACAGTCCGCATCCGGTTTTGGATCCGTCTGTGAACACATTGACAGCTCCTGGCATAGGCTGAGAGGCTGTCACTTTAGGAAAAACTACTGGATGCTCTTTAAAAAAAGGTCATAAGTGGATGTTGGGGGTAATGATTATCAATCTCTCCATCAAAACTACATCTGAGCACCGCCCAGTCATCAATGGTAGCACATAATGTGGAAACCTGAGCAGCAGTGTAAGGTACAATTATAGAGGTAGGAGTGATTCCAAAAAACTGGACGTTTTGCTGTATTCCACACAAAGCTAAGGCGGCCACGGCAGCAGGATAATACTCAACAGATTTAGCTGGTGAAACCTTTGTATGTATCCACAACACCGGCCCCTCCTGCCACAACAATCCTGTAGGCTGGCAAAGGGTCGGGAGCATGCACAAGATAACCTTTTTTATATCTTGTATCCTATACAGGAAGGCGTCCTGCAGCTGCTTCTCTACCAAATTTAGGGCTGCTCTTGCTTGTGCATCTAGCTGTCTGGGGGAATCTAGGGCTGAATCACCTTGTAAAACATCATAAAGGGGTTTTAATTCATAATTAGCCAATTTTAAAAATCCTCAAACCCAATTAATATCACCCAATAACTTTTGAAAATCATTTAAAGTACATAGCTTATCTTTCCTCAATTCTAGTTTTTGTGGGCTCACCTTATCAGGAGTAATCCTAGCTCCCAAATACTCTACAACTCTATCCAATTGGACTTTCTCAGGGACGATAGTCAGCCCCCTTTTTCTGAGTGCTGCCACCAAGGCAAGATAGGCAGACTCTACATCTTTTTTGGATTTCGCTGCCAATAAGATATCATCCATATAATGGATGCATCTGACTTTAGGATATTGCTGCCTAACTGGTTCTAGGGCATGCCCCACAAAAAACTGACACATGGTGGGACTGTTAGCCATGCCTTGCGGCAGGACCACCCATTCATATCTCTGGTCGGGCTCTTCATGATTGCAAGAGGGTACTGTAAAGGCGAACCTCTTTGTATCTTGACTACATAGGGGAATAGAGAAAAAACAATCTTTAATATCAATAACAATTATATGCCACAACGCAGGAAAGGTGGATAAAAGAGGCAGGCCACGCTGTACTGGGCCCATGAGCTGCATCTGTGCATTTATGGCTCGCAAATCATGAAGCAATCGCCATTTGCCAGACTTCTTCTTTATCACAAAAATGGGAGTATTCCAGGGAGAAACTGAAGGTTTAATGTGCCCTAGCTGTAGTTGCTCTTGAACCAACATTTTTTAGAGGAGAGAGGCCACTGAGGAACCCATACGGGCTCCTCTGTCTTCCAGGATATGGGAATGCTTTCCCCAGTGGCCCCTAGGAAAAAACCCAGCCCCATTTGAGGGGCTCTGGGTTGAGTCTGTATTGGGTCTTTTCGTCCTTGTAAGTACTTCCCCAGGCCATAGCCTGGGTGATAGGCCATGTCATGCATCATTTTTGTAGATACTGGGGAATACTCATTGCTTAACTTAAATCCCATATCCTTCAGTAGGTCTCAACCCCACAATGATATAGGAAGTTCTAAAACATAGGGTTGCATAATGCCTGAATGGCCTTCCTTGTCTTTCCAGGACAGTTGCCTCACACTCATGTCTGGAGCTCTAGCATAGCCCAATCCTTGTAGGGTCTGGGATGATTCCTGCACCGGCCATCCTGATGGCCAAACTTTCTTAGCTATAATACTTTTATCAGAGCCCATATCTAATAAACGTGGGATCTTCTTATTGTCAACAATAAGTTCCATGACTGGCCTGTGATCTAATTCTAAGGATAAAAATGTTAAATCAGTGCCTGTCGACCCAAAACCTTTATCCCCTCTGTGACTATCTGTTGCTGCAAATTGATCATGGAGACTGGGCAGGATAACTAATTGGGCAATCCAGTCTCCTGGGGAAATGGCCGTGATCCCTTTTGGGGATTCTACCATGATTTTAATAACCCCAGTATAATCAGGATCAATGACTCCAGGATGAACATGAAGACCTCAAAGGGCCATAGACGAGCGACCTATCAGCAAGCCCACCGTGCCTGGGCTGACAGGTCCCCGAAAGTCTGTATCCACCAGCTGAACTCCCATTTGTGGTGTCAGTATGAGTCTGGAGGTGGCACGGAGGTCCAACCCTGCAGAGCCTGCAGTGGCTCTCCGCAGTTCTTGGGGTGGCGGAGGGTTGGCCATTGTTCTTGGTACTGTCCTCCATTCTGGTTCTCCATTGCCCCATATATTTGAGGGCCCTGGGGTCTGGGGCCCCATGCCCCGTTTTTTGGACGAGGGCCAGAGGATCCCTGACTAATGAGCTGTCCATTGATGTCTTTCACAGATCGACATTCATTGGCCCAGTGCTTCCCCTTTTTACATTTAGGACATAGCCCTGGTTGCCTAACCATTTGTTCCCCTTGAGTCCCTTCACCACGTCCTAAGTTCCCCCTTTCAGGGCAGTCTCTCTTTATATGTCCTCTCTTGCCACATCTAAAGCAAGCTCCTGAAGCACCAGGACTTCTTTTTTTACTATTAGTCAGCTGAACCACTGCAGTGGCTAAGCCGGTATTAGTTAGAGGACCTCCCAGCTCTCTGCATACCTTCATCCAAGCCTCTAGCCCCTTCCTCTTGTATGGAGTGATAGCGGCTCGACACTCTTTGGTGCACTGTTCATACACCAGCTGCTTTATTAGGGGCATGGTGACATCTGGATCTCCAAAAATCCGGCCTGCAGCTTCTACCATTCTGGCAACAAAATCAGAGAAAGGCTCCATAGGGCCTTGCAAAATCTTAGTGAGGTTTCCATTCACCTCTCCCTTATTAGGTAGAGCTTTCCATGTTTTTATGCCAATCTTGTTGATTTGCTCATAAACTTGTACCAGATAGCCAGTCTGCTGGTTAGCAGAACACCCTTGGCCGAGCAGCATATCTCTGTCCCAAGCATTCTGACCTGCAGTGTGATTAGCCTGGCTTCTTCATTAGCAAATTTGATTAAGAATGCTTTCCAATCTAGGTATTGGCCAGGGCTTAGGCAAGCTTGGGCAAGCCCACCCCAATCGGCAGGGGTCATACAGTGTCTATTCAAAGCTTCTATCTGGGAAAAAGGAAGCTGTAATGCCATAAGTTCTAACTGATTCGGCCAGGGACTTGATGACTTTAAAGTCCAGGGGATCGTGATACCGATTCCCCTGTGTGTCCTGTAACACAGGAAAAGCTACGGGGAGCTCCGCTCTCACTGTTCTCCACACTTCTGGGTTGAATGAATGTCCCCTTCCACCATCCAAGTATGAAGGTGGAGCAGAGGGAGCTGTTCTACACTCGGTGGGGCAGCATGGAGCCTCCTCAGCCAGTATCTCCTCCTTTTGTCTTTTCTTTTTCTTGATTTTCAACTGTTTAACAGCTTCAGCGAGAACTGACTCATCTTCCTCCGAGTCTAAAGATTCGGAGGCTTCTAGATCAGTAAGATCAGGGTACAGGCCCTTGTCTCCTTTATCCCCTCTGGATCCTGCTTCACTGGCTGCCTTTTCTGATCTCTCTCTTCTTGTAACTGTTCTAGGGCTGCCTTCCACTCTCCACCACCTCAATATAGCTTTGGTCCTCCAGGCAGCTTCGGATCAGTCTCCAAATGGGTCTCACTCCGGCCCTGAGAGCTCCTTGCTCAAAAGCAAAATCTAGGTCTCTCCCTAATTTCTCCCATGAGGGGATTGTAAGGCTCCCGGTTACAGCGAACCATGGAGCAACAACGTCATACTCCTCTAGGAACCTTTCTAGGGTTTTCTTTTCTAATTTTAAACTTTTTGAATGAAGTAGCTCCTGTAGAGCCAAAAAAAAAAAAAAAAAATTGGGTGGGAAGGAGAAGCGCCCATAGCAAAATCATTTTCTCTTTCACTTTTGAACTCGCTCTTCAGCGAGTCTTATCCCACTCTCTCTTTATCTACAGAGAAGAGCAAATTGTTTTTTCCCGCTTTTGTTGCGGATCCTCAACCCACCTGAGGACTCTTTCTCACTTTTGTCGTGGACCCTCAACTCACCTGAGGACTATCCTGTGCACCCCCTGACCATAGAAAGTTCTGGGCCTTTGTTGACCATATGGCGAAAACACGTTGTTCCCCATACGGGCCACCATTTCTTATGCCCAACCTCGCCCACAAGGAATGAGTCAACACCAGGCTCTTCTTTCAGTGGTATATTCAGGAACCTTGAACATGGCTTCTTCTTCTTTTGGGGTACCCACTCCTAGCTAAATACCTTCTGGACTGCCAATCACGGGGCACCACATGGGCCATGCCAATAGGTCTGGATACACGGGAGCAAACCAAGAGCTTAGCCCCAGCCAAATAAGGAGTTCTTTATCTCAGAGAGCACTCACCATGGGGAAGGTGGAAGGCAGAAGCCAGCGCCATCTTTAAGGTGCAGCCACACAGCTCTCTACAGGATCTCTTGGTATTTCTTGATTGGTCCAGCGGTAGTGGACCACATGTTTGACTTGCCTCATTTCCCCATGGAGCACATTCTTTGCAAAGGTGTTCTAATTAATTTTCCTCATAGTTATAGTTAAGACAGCTCTTTTTCTGTTTACCTGGATCAGGATGTTAATATTGGGATACTGTAGACTTGAGTTAATGTTCCTTAACACTTATGCCTATCTAGATTAGAGAGTGCAAAGAGATCTCATGTCTGCTGCAGAAATAAACAGGAGGAATGACCATATCTTTAGCCTCCATTTGGAGAACAGTGTCACTAGTTTTTATAATCTGGACTGTTGGGATGACATTAAGCTTAATTAGAGGCAGTTGTTTTATCCCCCAGGCTTAGTTCATCTGCTTCACAGGAGCCAGAAATGGTGTCAAGATGCTGCAGACTGTTGTGGAGCAAATCCATAGCCATGAAAACAATATATCAATGGTGCATATTTGGGTCAAGCTCCCTTAGAATATTAAATCTCCTTTTTAATTATTGTATATATTGAATAGATAGTAATTTCTGCATGATGGTTGAATAATAATGGCCCCTGTGGACTCATGTATTTCATGGTTTGTTTTCAGTTAGTGGACTGTTAAAGAAGGACTATGAGGTTTGGATTTCTGGGAGGTGTGTCACTGGGGTGGGCTTTGAGGGTTATAATGTCTATGCTTGTAGCAAGCAAAAGATGGCTGCCCCCTGCTTGTGGTTCAGATAATAGCTCTTAGCTACTGCTCCAGCTCCTTTCCTGTATCCTGTACTGTCTACACCATGATTTCATCATGAATTTACCCCCTACATATTTAAGCAAGTGCTCAATTAAAGGTTTTTCTACAACTGGCCTTATTCATGGTGTCTCTTCAGAACAATAAAATAGCAACTACCTGACTTTAAAACCTACAGAGGAAGCCCTGGCCATTATTTTCTACCAGATGTACGTATTCTATATTACTTAAAAGGTTCTTTTTAATTTTACAATACAATCACTGTCCTGTTCCCCTCTACTTCTTTCATTGACACTCTACCTCCACACACTCACCTCCCACATACTTCTCAGAGAGAGTATGGCCTTTTGTGGGGAGTCACCAAAGTCTGCCCAATTAACCTGGGGCAGGGCCATGTTTCTACCCTTGATTCAAGAATGAGCAATGTATTCTTCTATACAGAACCGACTTCATATTGCCAGTTCTTGCAGTAATGGTAGTTTCTGTTTTAATGCCAGAGACTCCACAAACTGCCCAACCCCCTCAACATCAGTGCACAGTGAGAGGGCCTAGATCAGTCTCATGCAGATTTCCCACTTTTCAATCCAGAGTCAATGAGCTCTAATTAGCCTGGCTCAGCTTCCATGGGTTTCCCCCCATCATCATCTCGAATTCTTTGTTCATATCATCCCTCTTTCCATCATTGCCATGTAATGGAAGCTACATCCAGTCCTTAGCCTTGGTCTCTACATCTGCTTCTATCCACTTCTGGATGGAGGTTCTGTAATTATAAATCTTTTGGAAATATAAACCATGGACTAGGTGTTGGTCTCATAAAGAAAGTGTGTATAGGCAGGACTTTAATGATTAGTCTTAGTTATTCTGGACGACTGTAAATGAAAACTGCAGACTGGTCAGCTTATTCATAACATCCCAGAAAGTAACATAATTCTTGACACTGTGAACCCCCAGACCTAGTTGCCAAATTATTGGTTCATGATAATATTGCTTCCTTGATCAGCATTGGCTATCTCATGCTTGTAAGAGTGGAAAGACCCCTCCATATGGTGTAAAAGATGGAAAATAACATGTTATAGGGAAACTAAAATTATCAGGTTTAAGAGCCAAATACTAATACAATCACCATTAAATTTAGAGTTAAGGTTTCAAAATTCCTTTTAAAATTTAGTTTCCCTGTTTTGTGATAGAATCTCAGTTGACTCATTCCATTAATGCTAGAAGTTTGGAGCATGAGGAAAATTAATGTGTTACTTTAAGATGTCCATGTCAACATAATAATTCTAGTACAGTTTGTGATAATAAAAATGTCCCCACTTAAAACAAAAAGGGGCCAAGTAACTATAATTTAATTAGTAAGAAAATATACTGAAATTTTGGCCTAATAGTAAGGAAGATAGAAGAGTTGGTGTGCTTTATTTATTAGAGACCACCCTGAGACTCAGGTTGGTTTTTTCTAGCTGTCAGGCAAAGATGACTTATAACTCTGAATGCTCCTGTTTCACTCCCTAGGGTTCTCAACAAACATCAGTGCATGTACATGGCATGAATTTGTTGCTGAGCACATAAATCACACTTGACAACTGGAGACCCTGAAGCCTCCCTCCTGGTCTACAGCTGACTAAGAAGTGAGTGGCATCCTGACCTTCAAGTGAAGGTGAGACCATGGCCTCTGAACCTGCCCAGAGAAATTGTTCCTGACATCCCATCAATACGCATCTCTGCCCTAAACCAAGGAAATCTGGGAGAAACACCTCCAAGTCCATTATCTAACAAAACACAAGTGGAGGGATATCCCACACACCAAACCCCAAACAAACTGCATCTTCATCATTACACTTTGACAACTAGAGACCACTTAAGCTTCCCTCATGGGCCACAGATGACAAAGACCTGACTAAGAGCCAACTAAGTGTCAACTAAGACACAACTAAGAATAACTTCTGGGACATCTAGATGCACACAATTCTTTTTGCCTACATTCAATGAAGTGTCAACAAAGAGCATCCTCTGCAGTCACTGGAGATATTCAGCCCATGGGCTCACAACTAAGAGCTGGCCACAAAGTAACTATAAGTGAACCTAGGAAGAAGTGGTCAGATGCCAGTGTAAGAGTAGATATAACAATATTAAGAACAACATGATTGTAGATTGTTCTAAAACATCAAGACCTTAGCATAACAATGAATAGTAAATAGAAGGAAGTAACTGTAGCTGGAGGTTTACTTACAAGGCTGAAGTCCAAGATTAATATTTATTAAAATATATATAAACACTCATGATACAGGTAACAGCTTATAGTGGCAACTGAACATGGACCCTCTACTAAAAATTAGAATACCTATATAAAGGGTGTATAATCTCTGAACAATGACTTTTAGTATGACTATCAAACATTAGCCAGGGTTACATTGCCATGTAAAGTGACCACAGCATTTTAGACATGTATATTCATATATATCATCTAAACAGAGGTATATAAACATCTTGTGCATATATCATAACTAGTGCAATCATACATTATATCTAGTATAGTTAAATGAAGGTAGTAATTGCATAGTGTACATGACAATAATGTGCAAATATGTTAAACAGAGGTAGAAGCATATATAAAATATAGAAATTACAGATTCAATTTTACATAATAGTTACAGATTCAGATTTATATCGAAGTACAAGTTGCTTTGGTTATATGAAGCAATTTCAGATTAAACTTTGTACCAATGTACAAATTATAATAACTAAACATATAAAATGATTTTACATTTGTATCAATATACAAATATCTATGCCAGTGCAAATTGTCTTTAGCTTAGCCCATATATTCAGCTAGAATTGTACATATGTAGGTAGAACAATCTACTTTTATCTATCCTATCTTTCCCCTTTCTCTTCTTCAAAAAAGATCTTTGATGCTATATTATAGTTCTGTCCTTCACCCAATTTTAACTTATAACTATTCTATTAGAATAATAATTACCCACAACCCTCAGAACCCAAAACTTATTGGAAAAGAGTAGTCTGTCATAAGGTTGCTTCCTGCTGACTTAAGCTGATGGCATCTCTTTGGAATGTTGTAAAAGCTAAAACAATGATTAGATCTTAATGGACTGATTATATACATCTGTAACCATTCTCAGAATAGTGGTTAACTCCTTCTGGAATTCTAATTAGAAGTGTGGTCTGAAGGGTAATCATAGAGAGCTATCTTGCAGCCGTTTTTGAATAATCTATTTTCTGAAAACAATCATTGATTGATGCGCACCAGGTTCTTGATTTTTCTATTTTTGACTCTGTCTGTCTGATTACCTGTCTCTTACTCTCTCTCTTTCATACTCTCCCTTTTATTCTTGTTTCACTAGTAGGAGTTGTTGTGGTAGGGGCCCCATCTCTGTTCCAGATTCTTTTTAGATAGCTGATAGGAGGAAATGTTATTTACAATGGAAAACTTAAGCATTGCTGGTACTCAAAGAAGATATTCATATCTTCTATGACTCCAGGAGTTTGTATGCAGACAGGATCTTTGAAAGGTACAGATACAGAGATAAACAAAGTTTAAGATGAAGTTACAATATTATTGGTCCCTAAACATTGTCTTCAGTTTCACATCAGGTAGTTTTTCTGATACGAGATAGAATTATTCACATTTTCTTTACCAATATGCTTGGGTTTAGAGTGGGAGAAAGCCACTTGCTCCCAATCCCAATCCAGCCCTATTAATAGTCAAATAGGACCACATTTTTTGAGGTGTAGATGCAAGATGCAAAGCAGTAAGAATTTAGAGATTACCCAGTTGTGCATATGTGTATCAGTTGGTCTCATAATCTGTCGTTTACATTCCTTCATCATCGATCTCTCCTTGATCGCTGGTGAGTAATTATTCAATGTCCAGTCAATGTCTTAAAAACAGTTGTATCCATTTTCCTGTAAAGACAAAATTGAGACCCTGCCCCAGGTTTGATAAATGTGTTTTCCTTACCTTGTATCCATTTATCATATCAGGGATGAGCAATTACTTCTTCTCCTCAGGAAGAGACTCCTTTTCAAAGCAGACTTTTATTATTTTTGTCAGTACCCATATCTTTTGTTTCCCTGTTGAAAAAAAAGCAAAACCCTTACTGTAGGGGTATTGTGTTGTTTCATGGTAAATAATTGTCCCACCCACTGGTTTAATAAAAAGAGCTGATTGGCCAAAGGCAGGCAAGAAGTGTAGGCAGGGCTACCAGACTAAGAAAATCTCTGAGAGCAGAATGCCAGACAGAGCAGGAGAGAGAAGCCAGAGGAAGCCGAGGACAACTATGCTGCTCTAAAAAAAGGTACCGAGCTGCATGGCTGAACAAAAGACATGGGTTAGATGAAGGGTAGAGAGCTAGCAAGTGATATGTCTGGGCCTGAGGCTGATCAGCCTAAAACTATAGTAAGCCTCTGCATGTCTCTGTGGGACTGTGGGACTGTGGGTCTGCAGGTCTGTGGGTCTGCGGGTCTGCGGACCTAAACTTTGAGGTTAGGCCTGAAAGTCTGGGCCAGAAACATCATACAACACCTTACCCCATGGAAGCACATATCCTGGCTTCCACTCTGAAGTCAACACATCTTTGAGTAGATGAGTTGATTTATCTCAGAATATTTCTCTATTACCCAATGTCTCTCAGCAGCTGATGTTTCCTTTTCATCAGCGTTAAGAAAATTTAAAGTCAATATGGCACTGTGCAACCTCTCCCTGGGTTTTCTCATTTCTTTCTTCTGTTTATAAAGCATCTCTTTCAATGTGTGGTGGGATCTCTCCACAACTGCCTGTCCTGTAGGATTGTGTGGTATCCCTTTAATATACTTTATATTATAGTATCCAAAAATCAGCTTCGTTTTTTGGGAAATGTTAGCTGGTGCATTGTCAGTCTTAATCTGAGTGGGAATTACCATTATGGCCATGGCTTCCAAAAGGTGAGTAAGTACAGCATCACCATTTTCAGAACTCAGGGCAGTCACCTATTGCATTCCAGAGTAAGTATCTATAGTATGATGTACATATTTCATCTTTCCAAATTCTGGGAAGTGAAACACATCCATTTGCCAGATCTCTTTTCTGTGTATACCCTTAGGATTACTTCCTGCAGGTAAAGATAGTTGGTTATAGAAAGAGCAGGTGTTACAATTCCTTAATATTTCATTTGCTTGATGCCAAGTGATAGAAAAACTCTTCTTTAGTTCTTTGATGTTAACATGATGTTTCTCATGAAATTCTGTGGCCTCTAGCATGTTTCCTATCAGAAACAGATCTATTTCATCATTATCCTGCACTAGAGGGCCTGGGAGACCCGTGTGCGCCCTGTTGTGTGTTGTGTACATAGGATATATCCTATCTCTGATGATATCTTGCAGTTGTATGAACAGTAAGGTCAAGTCGGTATCATCAGGAATGAAGTCAGCAGTTTCAATATGTAAAACAACTCTTTTTGCATATTGAGAGTCAGTAATTACGTTGAGAGGCTCTGTGAAATCCAACAACACCATAATAATTGCATATAGTTCTGATTCTGAACAGAGTTATAAGGGCTCTGAGTCATCTTATTAAGTTTTCAGACTTATAGCCAGCCTTTCCTAAATTGTAGGCATCAGTATAAAATGTAGGGGCTCCAGAAATGGGTTTGTTTATCCTGTACCACATGAGGAAAGATCCAATTAGTTTCCTTATGAATTGAATTCTCTTGTTTTTAGGATATTTATTATTAATATCTCCTAAAAAGTCACTACAAGCCTTTTGCCAAGGTTCACTGTCTGCACATAATTGTTCAATTTCTTAATTAGTCAAAGGCACAACAATTTCTGCAGGTTCCTTTCCAGTCAATTGGCGAAGTCTTAATTTACCTTTAAAAATAAGATCAAAAATTTTTTCGATATATGTCTTCATCTTCTTGCTTGGCCTATGTGGCAGAAATATCCATTTTAATATAATGCTTTCTCTTTGCATTGAGATTCCTGTTGGATTGTCTAGAGGGTAAAATAACAAGTATGCAGTCTAGGTCTGGATCCACATGATCTACATGTGCTTCTTGAAGTTTCTTTCACCAACTCTAATTCTTTCTCGGCCTCATCAGACAATTCTCTTGGACTATTTAAATCTTTTTCACCATTCAAAGTCTTGAACAAATTAACTAGCTCATAGTTTTTTTCATAAAAATCATTGACTGTATATGAGCAATATCTCCTAGTAACTTTTTAAAATTATCAAGAGTCTTCAACTTATCTCTGTTTAATTTTCCCTTTTGTGGCATAATTTTTGTAAACCTATTTTATATCCTAAATAATTGATAGAATCTCCACTCTCTACTTTTTCTGGAGCAATTTGCAGTCCCTAATCAGGCAATATTTTCTCTAGTTCTTCAAACAATGTTTCTAATGTTTTTGGGTTTGAGTCTGCCAACAAAATATCATTCATATAATGGTAAACAATTGAGTGTGGGAAGCATTTGCACAGTATTTCTAGTGGCATAAGGTGGGACTATTCAACATTCCTTGGGAAAGGACTCTCCATTGGTAACTCTTAACTGGTCATGAATTATTAAGAGTAGGCACTGTGAAAGCAAATTTCTCTTTGTCCTGTTCCTGTAAAGGTATGGTAAAAAAATAATCCTTCAAAATCAATAACCATAATAGGCCATCTCTTAGGTAACAGAAAAGGCAGAGGAATACCAGATTGTAAAGAGCCCATAGGTTGAATCACTTTATTAATTGCTCTTAGATCCGTCACCATCCTCCATTTTCCAGATTTTTTCTTGACAACAAAAACAGGAGAATTCCATGGACTGGTTGATTCTTCGATATACTGAGCCTGTAACTGCTCCTGTACAAACTGTTCCAAAGCCTGAAGTTTTGTTCTCATCAAAGGCCATTGCTGAACCCAAATAGGCTTCTCTGTTAACCATTTCTAAGGGAGTACTGTGAGTGTCCTTTTAGGTTCTGTGGTTATTGGGCAATTCTTTTGTACCACCTGAAAGGCTGGTGAATTTTCTTCATAGTACATTAAAGCCTCATTGTTGGAAACATAATTGAGTCTCTGGTTGATGTTGGAACCAGGAGGTGTCACATGAAAGAATGAGACTCAGGGATAGATCTCTGAAGATGTTGGAGATACTAGAGGGAATAAACACCACAGTCAAATCTTACCCAGCTGTCTTCCAGCTTCCTCAGCCTCACTTCACTTGGACTGGTTCCTTATGTGTTTCAATCCTGTCTTAAGTACTTTTTCATAAATTAAGGCGTGTCTCCACCACTGCCTACTTGGGAGCCTGGAATTCCTTCTATAATCTGAAGTGACCTTGACTCAGGTGGGATTAAGGGTGTAGGTCACCACTCCCAGGATACTCCCTGTGCTGGGATTAAAGGTTTGAATCACCACTCTGATTTTCCTAGACTGACTGTGGTTAGAGCTCTGGGACTTCTGGAGCTTTTACTACCCCCACATAGACTGTGGGTAGATTCCCTCTGATATCTCCAAAACTTCCGAACCTTTATTAAATCCCCACACATCCCCTTTTGTGTCAAATTAAAAAAAGAAGGTAATAGCTAACATAAGAAAAACAATATACAGTAGGTACAATAATTATATACAATATATACAAACAATAAATGAGTAATGTCCAGTCCATTAACAATTGACAATTCCAAGAACTTTTTCATTAATTATCCTTTTTTGATGAGTCCAAGGATCACACCTAGTTCATTTCGTTTCTAACTAAATGCTATTATTTTGATGTCTCTAAAACTTATAAGCATTAACTTCAAAGTTTCTTTTCTAAAACTGTCATTAGAAAGCTGTAACTATAATTATCTCTTCTTCAACTACTTCAGAGACCCAAGAAGGAAATAATATTTACCCAAATATCTAGGAAGTGCAAGCAACTTCCAAAAACTAGAAATGACAGAGATGATACCTATCTGCCTGGACAGTCACCCAAAGTTCCTTTATAAATTTGGGGCATCCATCTTTAACCTATAGGCCCACAGTCAATTTTCATCTCAATGAAGCAGAAAATCTGCTTTTTCCATTTTGGTGTAGTTCAGTCATTTCTCTTTGTATCCAGAAGATTGAAGACTCTCTTCAAAGTTCTTTCCATCTTTCCCTTGTGGTACTTGTTGGCTATTGGTCTCATGCTGGTATTTAGCTTTAGATGGAGTTTACCACCACTTTGGACTGCATTCCCCAGCAACCCAACTCCAGGAAGATCCAGGCTCAGCATGCCATGGGTTGCTACCACCTCACACCATCCACGGGCCATCTCTGAAAGTTTTCTCTGAAAAACAGGAACCTGAAGGACCACCTCAGCTTGTTCTATCAAAGTTCAAAGGTCACTTTCTGAGGGAACCTCCATGTCCTGTTCAAACAGCACACTGTCAAGCAGTCAGTACAGGGACAGGTTCTTGTCCAATGACTAACCATTGCCACAAGGAAAGTAGACTCCATATGGAGTTTCTTCATTGCCCCTTTTCCTCTTGAAGTAGATTGGGGCTGCTAGGAGGAGCATACCTGTCTCACTGTCCAGAAACGTCTTTAAGTTCTGAAAATATTTTAAATGCCATATTCTATGGATCTTTGACATTTTTTAAGAAGACCTGTTTATCTAAAATATATTTGTTTGACCTTGAAAACATATCTAACATGACTATGTCTGAATGTAATGTCTAACTACTGACTTGCATTGCTTTATATTTTAATTGATTGGAAATAAAACTTTCATGGACTAGCAATTTGGATTACAATGTTACATAAACTGATTAAGTATACTATCTGAAACAAGCATAGAAATATTTGTACAATGACACAATTAATCTCAAAATGCACAGTTCATATACAGAAAACCAATGCAATGTAAAATATTTAAAGCTAGTAAATCCTTTTAAAAGAAGATTCCATAATCTATCTTTATATCCTATATATCTGTATCCCCCTTTTCTCTCTATTTTTTTAAACACAAATCTTGAATTTAATAATTCTTGTTTAACTTTTTCTAACCATAACAATGAACAATTTTTAAGCAATTAACCTAAACAATGACAATTATCTATAACCAGTTGAACAACCAAACTTGGGAACCAAGACCAACCCACCCAACCACTTGGGAGTGTGGGCTCTGCTTCTTGAGTTTACTTCCTGCTGACTGGGGGTGATGGAATCTTTTGGGGATTCTGATAAGAAAAGTTTTGTAAAATGCCAAGTCCTGAAATAAGTAGCTGTGTCATTTTTTTGTCCTGTCTCTGCATAACAGGAAAGCACAAAGCTTGTCTCAAATCCTGGCCATAGTAGTCTGTGAAGCTGGTTCATCTCATCGAGCTGCTACAAAATTGTCCTGAGCAGTTTGTAGTCCAAATATGATCTTTGATTGGTGTTTGTCAGCCTAGTGGCTTTGTCAGAGTTCATGTGAAACCATCGTTATGGGGCCCCATCTTCCCTTTGGATATTTCAAGTTTGCATTTAGGCCTTGTCCTGGATCACTGCAGAAACTGATAAGAGACTAAAAACCAACACAATGTACAAGAAACTAAAACTAAACATATAACAATTTGTTGAGCATAGGATTAGTAACAACAGAATAGTCCCTTAATTTTTGTTATTCTTCTGTCCCATATCAGGTGGCTCTTCTGATATCATACAGAGATTTTTTTATTTTCCTTTATCAAGTATGCTTGAGTTTAGAGAAGGAGAGAATCACACTCCAACTCTAAATCCAGCTTTAAATTTTAATTAAACTGGGACTTTAACTAACAAAAATAATTTTGTAAAGGTTAAGTAATGAGATTTTACCCTATCAAGTATACTGGTACCAATAGTTAACATATTCTTTTGTTTGCAAATTTTCCTGGATAGCCTCTTTTTTTGCTTTAGATGTCTGGATGTCCAAGGCCTTTTAACTTATTGAAGATTGGTATTTTCAGTTTCCTGAAAAGACAAGAACAGAAACCTGTCCCCAACCTTTGTTTTTATTTACAACTGAAAGAATTGTAATATGGGTGGACGAGCTATTAATTCTTAGTTTCATGAAGTGTCTTTGGTTTGGTCCGAGTCTTTATTAATTTTGATGGTATCCATATCTTTTCCTCACCTGTGGAAATAAGTGCAAAACGCCTTTGCCAACATAGCACATACCCTGGCTTCCATTCAGAGGTTAGTACATCTTTGAAGTAAATAGGCTGATTTAGTTCAGCTGTTTTTTCTATGGTCCAATGTCTTTCATCAGCTGTTGTTCTTTTGTCATTAGCATTGAGAAAATTCCAAGTTAACAAAGCACTATGTACTGTATCTCTGGGGGTCTTTGTTATTCCTTTCTGTTTATTTAACTTATCCTTTAAAGTTCAATTTGATCTCTCTATGACTGCTTGCCGTGCAGGATTGTGTGGTATTCCTGTAGTATGCTTTATATTATAATAAGCAAAAATTGTTTCATTTTAGTAGAGACATATGCTGGAGCATTGTCAGTCTTTATTTGTGCAGGTATTCCCATGAAAGCTATAGCTGCTAGAAAATGTGTGATTACAGAATCAGCCTTTTCTGAACTCAAAGCAGTTGTCAATTGAAATCCTGAAAATGTATCTATTGTATGATGGACATATCTTAATTTCCCAAATTCTGTATAATGAAATACATCCATCTGCCAGATTTAATTTCTATGTATACCTTTAGGATTAGTTCCTGCTGGCAATAAAGTTTGGTTATAGAAAGAACAGGTGGGACACCTTATTACAATTTCTTTGGCTTGTTCCCAAATGATAGAGAAATCGTTTTTAATCATTTGCAATTAACATGATGTGTTTTATGGAATTCTGAGGCCTCTAGTACATTTCTTATTAATAATCTGTCAATTTCATCATTACCTTGTGCTAAAGGACCTGGCAGACATGTATAGGATCGAATATGTGTTATATGGAAGGGATGATTTCTAGTCCTGGTTATTCCTTGTAACTGAATAAATAATGAAGTTAATTCTGATTCATCATTAATAAAATTAGTTGTTTCAATGTGTAAGAGCAACTCTTTCTGCATACTGAGAGTCAGTGACTATGTTAAGTGGTTCAGTAAAGTCCATTAACACGATCACAATGGCTTATGATTCTGACTTTTGAACAGAATTATAAGGGCTTTGAGTCACTTTACTTATATGTTCTGATTTTTAACTAGCCTCTCCTGATTTCTTTGCATTGCTATAAATTGTAGGAGCTCCAGAAATTGGTTTATCTCATACAATATGAGGGAGAATTCAATTAGTTTTCTTTATAAATTCAATTATTTTGCTTTTAGGATATTTGTTGTTAATATCTCCCAAAAATTCCTGCAGGCTCTTTGCCAAGGTTCATTTTCTACCCATTATTGGTCAATTTCTTCATTAGTTAAAGGTACAACAATTTCTGCTGGGTCCATTCCTGTCAATTGGTGAAGTCTTAATTTTCCTTTAAAAATAAGTTCAGAAATCTTTTCCACGCATGTCTTTAACTTCTTGCTTAGTTCATGTGGAAGAAATATCCATTCCAATATAACTTTTTCCCTTTGCATTAAAATTCCTGTAGGAGAATGTTTAGAGGGCAAGATAACTAGAATGCAATTGAGGTCTGGATCCACATGTGCCTGTTGTAATTTTTATTTCCACCAAAGCCAGTTCTTTCTCAGCTTCAGGTGACAACTCTCCCAGACTATTTAAGTCCTTGTTACCATTTAACATTTTGAGCAGATTATCTAGTTCATCATTTTTAAGACCAATAGTCAGTGGTAAGTTGGCAATGTCTCCTAGTAGTCTTTGGAAATAATTAAGTGTCTTTAATCTATCTCTCCTGATCTGTACCTTTTGGGGTCTAATTTTTTGTTGGCCTATTTTATATCCTAAATAATTAATGGAATCCCTTCTTTGTATTTTTTCTGGGGCAATCTGTAATCCCCAAGCAGGCAAAATTCTTTTCACTTCTTCAAAAAGTTTTTCCAACGTATCAATATTTGAATCAGACAACAAGATGTCATCCGTGTAATAATAAATTATAGATTGTGAGAATTTCTTGTGTATTTGTTCAATTGGCTTTTGAACAAAATACTGGCACAGAGTCGGACAATTCAGCATTCTTTGAGGGAGGACCTTCACTGGAAACTCTTTACAGGCTGAGAATTATTATTAGTGGCACTGTAAAGGCAAATTTTTCTTTCTCTTGCTCTTGTAAAGGTATTGTAAACAAAACAGTCTTTTAAATCAATAAATATAATAGGCCATTCTTTAGGTAACATAGAAAGCAAAGGAATCCCAGGGTGTAGAGAGCCCATTGGCTGGATCACCTTGTTTATTGCCCTTAGGTCTGTTATCATTCTCTACTTTCCAGATTTCTTCTTAATAACAAATACAGGAGAATTCCAAGGGCTGGTTGTTTCTTCTATATGCTGAGCATTTAACTGTTCCTGTACCAGCTGCTGTAAGGCCTGCAATTTCTCTTTTGTTAGAGGCCATTGATGAACCCATATAGGCTTCTCCACTAGCCATTTTAGAGGTAGTGCTGTGGGTGTTTTTGAAAGATCAGCATCTGTTTTGCCTTCTTTGTCTATAATCAGAATGGTCTGTGACTGGTTCTCATAATATCTTCTGATATTTCTTATGGAACCATGTGCTAGGTCATGGCTTATTTCTGTATTTGGAGGATTATTAATCTGCATGTTCCACTGATACAGTAAATCTCTTCCCCATAAATTTTAGCAATACCAGCCACATATGGCTTTAATATTCCTCTCTGTCCTTCTGGTCCTTTACATTCAAGCCATCTTGCACTCTGTTTTACCTGGGATATCGACCTAATACCCAAAAACTGAACATTTACCTCCTGAAGGGGCCAACTTGATTGCCCTGACTCAGGTGAAATTTTGGACACATCCGTGCCCCTGTCCAATAAGCCTTCAATAATAACATCATTTATCTGTACTTTTAATTTTGGCCTTTGCTCATTGATAGAAATTTGCCAAAATATATGTTTTATATTTTTTCTTAAATTTTTCTTTTCTGTAAATTTTCTATCATTCCACTTATTGTGTCTTTTTAAAATAGGTTTTAACCTTTTTTATTGTTCTGGGAAGATATTTCCTCCACAATGGCAGGGTAAGGCTGGATTGGACTTGATATGGGGGCTTTTGAAAGCCCCCTTGGAGCATTTCTCAAGGGCAGAAAGTTCCCTTGTCTCTTTCTTGTTGACCTGCATTCATTAGTCCAATGTCTTCCTTTTCCACACCTCCTGCATATTCCAGAAGAGAGGGGTGTTCTCTTGGGATTATTCTTACCAAAGGCATTGTTTCTGGAAATGCCTTGTCTACAAACTCTTTTTATGTGACCTTCCCTTCCACAATCATAACATTTGACATTTTGATTTTTTCTTATACCTCTTGAAATAAGCCCTCCTACCCAGTTATCATCACTGTCACAAGACTCCATATTAATTGTCTCACAAATCTAATCCTCCAAAGGTGCTGACCTTGGTTTTAAAGGTCTAAGCATTTTTCTACATTGTGCATTGGAATTCTCAAAAGCCAGTGATTCAATGATTATTTGCCTGGCTTCTGAGTCTGGTACCATTCTGTTTACTGCTGTGGTTAATCTGTGCAAAAAATCTGTAAAAGTTTCTTTGGGACTTTGAATTACTTTTGTAAATGTTTCACTTTTTTTCCTATTTCTTCAATCTGGTCCCAAGCATTTAAAGCTGCCATGTGACATAAATCCAGAAGATGGTCACTGTATAATGACTGCCTGTCAATATCAGCATAATCTCCTTCCCCAAAGAGATGGTCTTGAAAGACTTCTATGCCTCTGGCCCTCTTTCTTTGTTCTATTGTTTTAGCCTCCTCCCTCCACCATGACTTGAATTGCATGAGTGTCCCTGCCTCAAGAACACCTGTAACCATATCCAACCAATCTTTATGGGTGACCCGGTTACAGCATGACCAGAAGTTCAGCATTTGCTTAACAAATGGTGAATGCATCCCATATGATACAATTGCTTCCTCTGATATCTTCAAAACTTTTGAATCTTTATTAAATCCCCACAGGGAGGGATTTTAATCTGGGTATTCCATTGCATTAGAAGGTTACGACCCACAGATTCACTGCTATGTCAGCCATATATGGCTTCAACCATCCTTTCTGACCTTCTGGTCCTATGCATTCAAGCCATCTCACATTCTGTTTCACCTGAGATATTGTTCCAATACCCAGAAATTGGATATCCACTGCCCATAAAGGCCACCTTGGATGCCATGATTGTGGGGCTATGATCAAAACATCAGCCCCCCTGTCAATTAAAACCTGGATCTAAATATTATCTGTCTGTATTTTCAATTTACATCTTTGTTCATTTATTGAAGTCTGCAAACATATTTGTTTTGTGAGCCTTTTTGGAACTTCTGATTTTTCTTTTGAATTTATGTTATTAACTAATACTGTATGATCTACTAGATCAGGTATTGGATACTCAATGTGTCCTGAGAATGCTGGTCTTCTACTATGACTGGGTATGATCTTACTGTCCTCAAATTTTGAGTCTGATTTTTGGGGACTTCCCAGGGGAGGCCCTGAAAGGCATTTCCTGATGGTAAAGGGTTGCTTTCTTTATCCCTAGTAGATCTACATTCATTGGTCCAAGGCTGTCCCTTGCCACACCTTCTGCATAATCCAGAAAGCAATGGCCTTCTATTTGAATTAAACCTAGATCGGGCATTATTTCCAAGAATACCTTGTGTACAATTCCGTCGTATATGGCCTTGTTCACCATAGTTGAAACAAGTGATGCCTTGGTTCTTCACCCTAACATTAGCAATGGCTTGGCCTGCCCAATTCTTCTCGTTGCAATGGAGAGATTCAGCATTGATTGCATACTGAATCCATTCTTCTATAGGTGCGGCTCTGACCATTATAGGCATAAGTATTCTTCTACATTCCAGATTAGTATGAGCAAAGGCCAGAGAAAGTATTATTTGCTTCCTAACTTCTGGATCTGATAATGCTCTATGTACAGCCATGGTAAGCCTCAGTATAAGGCTCTTTTAAGTCATGTTTGACCTTAGCATAAGGCTCAATTTTTTGACCTGGGTCCAAAATCTTTTCCTAAGCATTCAGTGCAGCAGTACTGCATAGAAATAAAGCATGCTCATCATAAGTAGTTTGAGCCTTCACATCAGGAGACATGCCTTCACCAAGGATTTGATCCTGAGAAGCAAAGAAACCCCTAATTTTTCATTGTTGTTCTAAGGTCCTGGCCTCCTCTAGAAACCAGCTTCTCTACTGCAAATTCTGACTTCCATCCAAGACAGCAGCCATTAGCTGCATCCAATCAATTGGTAGGATCCATTTTTTTGCTGACCATGAATTTAGAAGCTGCTTTACATAAGTAGAGTGTATACCATGCATTGATATTGCCACTTTAAACTTCTTGATGTCTCTTATAGGTACTGGCTCATAACTATACATATTCTGAAGATTTCCCAGATGCTTTCTTTGAACAGTAGCCAGTGACAATAGTGGTGGTGAAGGGGGTAGCCTGTCATGTTTAACACCTTAGGTAGAGTATCTCCAGTATCATAATATCCCATTGGGGGTTGACCTGAACTGTTCTGAGCATAAGATGCATCACTACCCCTTTCCAGTATTGCAATTTGGTCCTCCTATTCTTGGATTTTGGATACTACTGGTTCCTATTCATGGATTTTGGATACTAATGGCTTCCATTCCTGGAGTTTAGATATGGTTGATTTATTTTAGAGCTTGATTTTCTTGATGAAGTAGTCCTTCCAAAGACCTCAGTGAACCAGAAATTTCTCAATCCCCATCATTAACATAATTAATGATTCTCTTGATTTTGTCATTAATGTAATCAACAAGTTTCTTGTTTTCATCATTTACATAGAGCTTTATTTCTTGTACAGTGTTATCCATATCCAAAGTGGAGGCCTTATGTGAAAGCTTGTTGTAACCAATTTCCAGAGTATCAATCTTATCTGCCATTTTAGTGTTTGAAATGTCCACATCACAGATTCTGGACAGTAACTGTTGATTTACATTTTTTACCTCCTTAACCTCATTTACTATTTTTGTGTTTGATATTTCCATATCACATATTTTGGACAGGAATTGTTGATTTCCATTCTTCACCTCTCTAACCTCATCTGCCACTGTAGCATTTGAAGTTTCCATATCACATAATCTTGACAGCAATTGTTGATTTCCATATGTCACCTCTTTCATCATTCTCTTATTTTGAAACACAAAAGAGAGAAACAAGCCAAAAAATAGTAGGACTGGGGTATTCAAGCCTTCAAGATATTCATTCAAAAATTTGTCAATCACCATGGAAAAACATGACCTGAAGTCATTAATAGAATAATTATCAGCCATTGTATCTATTCACGTTTAATGATTACATTTGGTCCACAGGTGTCATAATAGCATTCAATGCACTGCTCACTATATGGCAGATGGAGAGACCCTTAGCAGCAGGAGTCTCCCTACAGACCCTACCTGGTCTTGAAGGGCCCCAACAGGAGGAATACAATCCTTAGAAAATGTAAATTCCCACAAATTAAGACAGGATGCCAATCACAAAATAGAAGGGTTTTTCTTTCCTTTGTTCCCTGTGAGTGCACAGTGGAAATTACAGTTGCCCAGGTCACAATCAGTGGCCATTCCTGAATACTTATATCCCCAAAACAAGGGCATAATGTGTGTGTGTATATGTGTGTGTGTGTGTGTGTGTGTGTGTGTGTGTGCATGTGCACGCATGCATGGATGTGTGTAAAAAAAATACTACTAAAGCTTAGATCTCACATTTGATGTGGAAGACTTCAATACCCCACTTTTACCCTTGTATAGATCAACCAGACAGAACCTCAATAGAGACATAAGGGATCTAACAGACGTCATGACCCAATTTTACTTATTAGACATATACAGAACCTTCACCCCTAACACAAAGCAATATACACGTTTCTCACCATCCTATTGAACTTTGTCTAAAAGTAACCACATAGTCATCAAAGTAATATCAATAGATACAAAACTGTAGGAAACTGAGCGTCTCTCAATGGACTCAACTCTGGGTCAAGAAAAAGTTAAGAAAAAAATCAAAGACTCCCTAGAATTAAATGAAAATGAACCCAAGCATACTCAAACTTATGGAACCCAATGAAAGCAGTATTAAGAGAACTTCCATAGCACTAGATGCCTATAAGAAAAAATAGAAAAATTTCACATAAGAGACCTAAGGGCACAGCTGAAGGTATTAGTACAGTTAGAAGTAAACAGACCTAGAAGGAGGAGATGGTAGTAAATAATTAAATTTAGGCCTGAAATCAATATAATACAAACAAAGAGAACAATGTAAAAAAATCAATGATTCAAAGAGTTGGCTATTTGAGAAAATCAACATGACAAATAGAACCTTATTCAAACTAACCAAAAAGCAGAGATAAAGAGAGAGAATATCCAAATCAACATAATCAGAAATGAAAAGGGGGACATAATAACAGACACCCAGGAACTCCAGAGAATTATCAGGTCACACATTGAAAATCTATACTATACTAAAATGGAAAACCTAAAAGAACTGGATAGCTTTCTGGACAGTTATTCCTTAGCAAAGTTAAATCAAGTTCAGATTAAAGACCAAAACAGACCTATAAGCCTAAAGGAAATTGAAGCTCTTATTAAAAGTCTCTTAAATAATAATAATAAAAAACCCAAGACCAGATTGTTTCAATGCTGAATTCTGCCAGACATTCAAAGAAGAATTAATACCAATATTCCTCAAACTGTTTCAGTAGAAACTAAAGGAACATTGCCAAATTCTTTTTTATGAGGCCACAATTATTCTGATTTCTAAGCCACTCAAAGATGCAACAAAGAGATCTACAGATCAATCTTCCTCTTGAACATTGATACAAAAATACTCAATAAAATTATTGCAACCTAAATCCAATAACATATCAAAAAAATCATCTTCCATGATTAAGTAGTCTTCATTCTAGAGATGCAGGGATGGTTTAACATAATAATAATAATAATAATAATAATAATAATAATAATAAACAGTGAATGTTCTCCGTCACATAAACAAACTGAAAGAAAAACCCACATGTTCATCTCATTAGTAAAGTGGGGATGACTTTCTATATGCTATACATGTCAAACTTTAAATAAAGGAGCTGTTTTGGGCTATGACGGATACCATATAATACAGAGGCAGGAATCTTATAGGTAGGAGGGTGTGAGGGTAGAGGGTCTGAGTCGAGATGCCCAACGAAGAAACAAGGAGGGAACACAAGTAAACCATGGGCCAAGTGGCAGGACAGATTAAGGGAAATGGGCTGAGTTAAGATCAAAGAGCTAGCTAGCAATGTGCCTGACATAAGGCAAAACGGTGTGAAGTTAACAGAAGTGTCTGTAAGATTCATTTGGACTTTAGGATTGGTGGTTCAGTTAAGCAGCAGTAGCCAGGTCCAAACCATGGAGCTGGCTGGGCCAGAAACTTTAGATGACATCCCAACATAGGCCGAGAATCCACATAAATCCTGAGAAATATTAGAAAGGGTTCTACATCACAGAAACTGAGCCAAAGCAGCTTTCAAAATTGTGTATCTGAAGCAGCTCCTTGTACAGATATAGCATGGCATTTGGGACACATTCAAAATGGTGGTAGACTGGAGACAGGCAACATAAGCTGTCACCATGCCAGTTCCCAAAGTCTCACAGAAGACTTGATAGCATGTGAATGATTTACGGTTTTCATTTATTCTGAACAAAAAGGAAACAGAGTCAAAGATGGTTTCTTAATAGCAGCATTTTCTTGGGTCTGCTGTTTGCTAGTGGTGAACAAAGACCTGGCCCCTTGAGAGAACTTCCTGACTCAGCTCATTCTGCAAAAACTATGTGGCTCTTTAAGAGAGTGCTAGTATTTTAAAATCTCTTCTGGCTGGAAAATGATAAAGAATTCACAGTAAAACAGATTGAGATGAATAAAAACTTGTGAACGGGTTACAATGTATGTAAATTGTACAAAGGCTTCAGAGAATAAAGAAAGGTAGAGAAAGTCTTTAAGAAAGAGAAATAGAGTAATGAAAATATAAAAAGCCACGTAAAGATGGAAAATACACACAGAAACTAGATTCTGGTTATTATTGCGTTTTTTAAAAAGATATTTTGACTGTTAATGAGCCTACTGCAGAAGACAATTCATTGCACAGGCTGCTAAGAAAAACAAAGATATATATTTTAAAGCTCTCTTGACTTTGAAATTTCTGTCTAAGGATATATTGCTTTGGAAGACTTCTGCTGTTGTTTCCAAAGAAGATGAGAACCCATGGATTTCCTCTAGGCAAATATGGTTTTATCATCCAAGGCCACTTAAAAATTCTCTAATGGAAAGAGATGGTCACATCAGTTTCAGGGATGCAGACTAAGATGATTTAGTATCAAGAATCTGTAAGATTTCTAGCACCACTGAATCAGTAGGAAGTAGTAATGGAAAACTATGCCCAAATTCCCTAAATATTGTTTATAAATGTTTGTTTTCATTATAAATGGTTAATAGTATTAGTTAATCTCTTTCTAAGTAGAAAAGGGGGATATGGTATGAGTAATTTAAAAAAAATAGATTATTGAATTTACCTAAATTCAACAATCAGCTGTTAATATCAAAGTAAATTGGTATGGATTTTGGTTTATTGATAAAGGCTTGGAGTCAATTTTCTTATGCTGTATGCATTTTTCTACTTTGGTTTAAGGTATGATACTTAGGTAGCTAATTTAAAATTGTAATGTATAATTAAGAAATTCAGTTTAATAGTCACCTATGATAATCAAAATTACTGTTTTGTTAGTTAGAAATTTTTTTGGTATACAAAAATATATTTTAATTAGATAGGTAATCTTCAAACCCCAGTGCCAATCTACTTGAAGAGAAAAATGTGCATCAAAGAAACTCCATATGATAGGATGTGTGAATGTTTTCTATGTGCTGTGAATATCAATATTTAAATAAATAAAGGACTGTTTTGGCCCATGACAATCCTTCCTGATGGAGTATACATCTTACCTTCATTGCTGTTGTCTTCATTTTGCCATTTAAGATGCAGTAAGAGGAAGTGCTCTAAATCTGGTTGCTGAAATTTCTCTAGACTTTCCAATCCACCAGGAGACATGCATCACACTGATGCTCTGAAAGAAAACCTATTTGGTGCTGGTTAATTCTTTTCATTTGACCATAGATATTCTCATAGATTTTTATTTTTGTTAATTCTATTACTTTGACCATATACTCACATAGATATTTTTCTGTTGTTTCTTAGTAATTTCCTTCCCTTTGAGGAAAAAAAGCTGGACCCCCAAGAATCTTTACAGTGTACAAGAGCATTATTCTTACACCCACCAGAGTCATCCCTGCTGTTTAGAAATCTTGAATAAATATTCAAAGGTTTGATGAGTAGAACCATTTTTCTCCTTGTAGGATATACAGTAGGACAAGTGACACACGAATGCAAACATGTTCTCAATGCACCCAGGTCTCTACACTTTTGAAAGCTGCCCCTTTCATTCTGGACTGCAGATGCTTTCATGTTCCACAGGAAATTCATGTTGACTGGGATTCATTGGCCCTCTAGTGGCCACTGGTAAGTACTACTCTTTGAAAGCTTGTTTACAGGCTCAAGGAAAGAGTGAATTATCAGTAAGTGTATCTCTAAGAAGAAAAGCTCTTGCTGAGAGAATATTTGATCAGTGAACTTACTTTATCATGTAGTAAAAACTTATAAAATTTGTGTGAAATTTGAGTGATGGAGTGCCAGATCCTATCCTGCATCTAGGTCCTAATTTCTGCTACTGAAAAAGATAGTCCCCAGTCAATCACGGTACACTTATCCCAATCCAGGCAATTCGTCTCTGCTTGGGTTACATTAAGACAGCTGGGAAATGGTGAACATATTTGCATTTGATGCTGAATTGGCTTTCTGGTTCAATGGCAATTCACAATGGATCCACATTATTACTAAACAGGTCTTAAACATCAGGGATCTAATTATAATTTTGAATTATCTAGCTGAGGCTTCTCTAGTCCTTTGGTGTCAAGACATACCCATCCTCATTCCTTACATTCTTGTTGGCCTCAAGAGCCTCAGAAATGTGTGTGTGTGTGTGTGTGTGTGTGTGTGTGTGTGTGTGTGTGTGTGTTTGTGTGTGTGTGTGTGTTTATAGCCAAGCATCCCATGCAGCATTTCCCCTTGTGATTTAGGTTGTTCGAGCTGTTCGTCCTTCATTTGACTTCTTCTCTTTCCCTAGATTTAGATCAAGCGTTACAGGTATGTAGAAAAGGGACTGTTCTCAGAGGTTGCAGGTGGAAACTGAAAGTCTTTTCTAATTCATTCCATTTTCTAAATTGTTCAGTTGTTCTTCTTTGTCAATGTCAATTTTAAGCTTCTAGGCACATCTGGACTGGGCTCAAATTCTAAAAGCAACCCCATCCTAGAATTTCTTCATTATGATGATCACAGCTATGTATGGACTCTGTATTACCCATAAGAATTTGATGGTTGCCTAGACCCAAACATAGTTACAAACCAGTTCAATGCACAATGGTTAAAGCATAGACTGATTCATCAGTAGTTGAAAATCCAGCCTCAATGGATGTTTCAATTTCTACCTCAGCTGCTGCTGAAAGCCCAGAAAATGCTTTAGACTCAGCTCCATTTACTGAGGGTTAAGGCGGGGTGTCCATCTTGACATGGTTACTCTTCTAGACCTGATGTTAAGTCCTGATCCCACACAGCCTATCTTACCCCGGTCCAAGAATCTTGTTCTTTGCAAGAAATTAGTGGGTTTCACTAAGAAGTTGACCATGAAAATGTATGATACTGTTTCCGAAGGTCTGCAGGTCATATACTGTTGTAGTTCTGAATTTCTAAATGTATTAACTCTTACCTTATGCCCATGAAAATTTGATTTATTTAGAGAGGCAGTCTAGCTGAATGCCTTTCTGGGCAACGTGGGAGCATGGCCAGAGAAACACAACTGTGGCTTTCTAAGACATGCAGTGTGGAATTTGGACACACAGAGTACAATGAGTTTCCAACAGATGAGTTTTTTTTTTTTTCTACAGAAACCATTGTTTAGGGGTCCACTAGTTCCTGACCTAGTGTTCCTCAGATGTCGGTGTTTTGGTGTTGGTGCTGTGTACTCAGACCAGAGCTTGATAATAATTGCTGAGCAATCTAATTCCTAGTTCTTATCCTGTAAAGAAAATTTATTTATTTAAAAAATTAGTCGGACATATCACTACAAATTTTAATCTTTGACTTTTTGTAAGTTTGAGGCAAGCCTGGTTCAGAAAGCTATCTCTTGGAAATCCAGTAGAGAACTTTCTTGACATGAGGAGACCTGTTTCAAAATTATGTTTGTGTGTTTAGGGGCCATAGTATACAGGGGGAAGTGAGAAACCCATTGATAGGTAGTATCTCTCATATTCCTACTTGAGCTCTGAATATGAATAAGATGTCATGGGAACTGGAAAGGATTGTGGTTACATTCACAGTTCATGGTTCCATGACATATATACATGTCTATCTATCTATCTATCTATCTATCTATCTATCTATCTATCTATCTATCTATTGAGAATGATCACATGCTGTCCATGTCTGTGTCATTGATTATTTCAGGGGGGATCCACTGCTCCTAAAACAATAAATTTACAACTACTTCTCTGAAGTCATTCATCTGTGAAGTTTTTTCTCAGCCCTTTGCTTTTGTACAACTTCACCTAATCTTTAGCAGGCCTGTGGTTGCATTGGGTTGGGTTGTGTCTCAAGTGTATTGCAAAGGATGTCTGACAAAACCCAAAGCTATTTTAGCTACAGCTGAAACAGATAAAATCTACTTGGAAGGTTTACCTCAGTGAAACATACAGATGTAGCCTGGGATGCAATGAGAGCTCCAGCTGTAGCTTCAGCTCATTTCTAGATTCAAACAGGCTCTAAGTTTCCAACATGTCCATAGGCAGTGCCTTAGATCCTGACTGCACAGAGTTCTGCATACCTGTGCAAAATCTAGGAGTTCTTGGTCTTGTAAAGACTTAAATCGAACAAAGAATTGATGACAGTGAAAACAAGAAATGATGATCCTGGATACATTTATAAAAGTAGGAAATGTTTCAGTGCCTGCAATATTTTCCATAACTGAAGCCCACAATTTTTGTCAGATCCCCATTTTTCAATGCACCAGCCCCTTTGTGCTGTATGTGACCTTGAATCATCATCTTGTTTTTGTTGCCTTGGGAGCAGGTAACTAAAACCAGTAGTGTGTCTGGGCATGAGAATTTTTCTTAACTGGTGTTGCAAGGAGTTCTACATGTTGTTACTTTAAGGTGTCTTAGGGGAATGGTGTTTTGCCTACTCTTAGTTGGGAATATTCTTACTCATCTTATGTTTTAGATTTATTTATTTGATGTGCACATATATATCAGAAGAGTTCATTGAATCCCTTAAAACTGGAGTTACAGTTCTTTATGTACCACCATGTAGCTGCAAGGAGACAACCACAGTCCTACAAAAGAACAGGTGCTTTTAACTGTTGGCCATCTCTTTAACCTACTTGTCAGTTTTCTGCCTTCTTTTCATACAACATGTTTTTATTTCATTTTTTGAGACACTGTCTGGTGGGTGAATGTCTTTCTGTATGCAGTAAAGATCAATCTTAAATTAAAGGAGCTCTTTTGGCCCATGACATGTACCAGAGAAAAAGTAGGAGGGGAAATCACAGCATTGGTATGAGAATCAGGGCAGAGTCAGTAAGACTGAGCCAGCTGCCCAAAGAAGAAACATGTAAGGAACCCAGGTGAGCCACAGATCACATAGGAAACAGATTAATGAGAACGGTTTGAGTTAAGATTAAAGAGATAGCTAGCAAGGTGCCTAAGGCATAGACCAAACAGCATGAACTTAATATAAGCATCTGATTCTTTTCTGGGGGCCTGATCAGCTGCCATCAGCTAATGTGTCTGGGGCTACAGGTCTGTGGGTCTGGACTACTGGCCAACCCAGTACAGAAAACCATGTTGTAACAACTGACTTCTGAAACCAAGTCAGCTTTATAGGTAATACAGAATCAACAATGGAATTGACATCCAACTCTTGATCCATTTTATTCTACATTAAAAGCAGTTGGACTACACCCATACTAAACCCCTTTTTTGTGTAGAGATAAGGAACTGATGAGTATAACATTGACAATGTTTCAAACAGTGAAGTCAGTAGTGAAGCCCAAAAATGGGGAAAAGACATTATGTTTAGCACATAGAATTGTGCTCACTAGTTTTGTGGTTTCTATAGGCTTCACATCAAGAATAGTAACATAAGTAGGTGTACTGGAATATGCCTTTATTCCTATTAAAAGGGAGGCAGTAGCAGACTAATGCCTGTGAGTGTAGCTGAGACAAAGGCACATTGTAAAATCCTCCCTCAAAAACAAAGAAACATCTCCTACAACAAAATATAAATCTCATCCCCAACAAAAGAGTAAATTCAAAATATAACAGTAACAAGAAATCATAACTCATAAGTCTGTGAAGACTTCTGAAAATTCCAGGCCAATGTGGGATATCATTGATATCGTGTCTCAAAATAACAATACAAACAAACAACAAAACCACAAACAGCGTAGGCTGTGGCTCCACTGGGAGGATGCTTGCCTTAAAGTCAACAATTTCTAGGTTCTAAAGAGGTGAACCCAAGGCAGAGTCAATTTTCCAGTTACCAGCACAAAGCACCACACAGAAGACACTCAAACCAAATAGATGAACTGATGTGATTTGTTTTTCACATTTTATCCCAGAACTTCAGAGGGAGGCAGAGTCAGGCAGATCATAGAAATCTTCAGGAGCCCTCTTGTTTCTCAGGATGTTGTAGAGAAGTTGGAGCTTGTGAGATCCTGTCTCGGGACCTGAGTAGAAAACATGCAGCCATCCAGTTTCAGAAGGTCAGGGTGAAAATAGGTGGGGATTTTTAGAGAGTGTTGAGTGAGAATGCCCAAAGGTTAATATTTCATGATGGGGTAGCTAGAGAGTGAGTAGTACTGAGAATCCCAACAATCAACAGTGATTATTACCCAAGTCCTTTACCAGAATCTTAAACACCAACAGAAAGGGTGCAAAGGTGCAGGAATATACAGATTTCCCAGGGGAACTGGAATCCACAGCAGCTTACTACATAGTGTGAGTTTCTTGGTTTATCTCTTTTTTGGGATAGAATGAAGCTAAATCAGAAGGAGCATGTTTGTGGCTGGATCCAGACAGAGAGATGTCCTTCCCCTGCCTCATTTTATCTGTGTGGTGGACTTGTATAAACACAGCTGATTTTTGTAGTTTTATTGAAAATATGACAGCACATAGGGCCAGATGGATGCTGGGTTTGAGTCATCCAATAGCAGTCAGGGTGTTCATCAGGGTGCTATTTTTGAAGCTAAGCTTCTGTGTTCTGTTGCATGCCAAGACACAGCACTGAACCCTTTCTACATAGGATACCAAGAATAAAGAAGGGAAGATAAATGGGTAGCTGATAGTGACTGAGGGGCATGTCTGGTCTATTTTTTTCCTCCAACTGCCTCCAGGTTTCCCTGTGAATTCAGGTCTTCAGGTTTACCTAGGTTTATCAGATATAATTTTTCTCTCAGTTCTAATGTCCCTTGTCACTCCAGGGTCTGAAACTGCTCTCAAACTTCTCCAAGGAGCAGAGTGAGCACATCTGGCACACCAAAACAAAAATCATCATCTGGATGGATATTTTAGATTTTGCAATTTTCTGAACACACAAGCAATGGGTTGAGCTAGGACAAAATGTTAACTTTAAGGAGTGCCATATCCAGGTCTGTTCCTCTCTTGTCCCCCTCTCCCTCAGGCAGATAGTCACTGCTCCTTCAGGAACCTACTCAATTTTGAGAGCTCTAGGAATTTAGGAGCCCTTTGTTTGCTAGGGTCACTTGTCTCCTGGGTATGGATAGTTGCATGAGTGTTAAATTAATGTTAATGTAGACCCATGGTTGGACATCACATCATTCTTCAAACTTTCTGCAGAAAACCTGGGGACACACTGGTGCCCAACATTTTTTCAATGTGCCTAGGGATCAGGGTTCCTTTTAAATACTTTAATCTTTACACATAAATTTTTCTTGCCTTGATGCTTTTTTCTCTTCTATTTTTCCTCTGAGGTTCTGTGGTGGTATAAAAGCAGGGGTAGAGAGAAAGGCAGAGGCCTAATGTTTGTACTGCAGCCTCATATCTGAGGCATAGACTAGTGTTTGAGGCTCTTCTCCCTGACCTCTCCACTTCTTTTCTCTCCAGGTCTGGTTTAGGAATTAGAGGTCTAAACACTCTCAGAATCATTCCCAAGTACATTGAGAAATGGCAAGGAATTGAGGAGGAGAAGCCAGCTGTCAGTGCAGCAGAGCAGGTCCTCATATTCCCATGAATGGCCCTGCCTGTGATTGTCCTGCATGCTTAGGCCTGTCAGATGTTAGCCATCTTTCTGAAACTACCTCACCCAATATCTCCAAGACATTCTCCCATCTTATCCAGGCCTACGGAAATTCTTGTTGTGGTGCCAATTTGTTAAGCAATTCTGTTTTCAGGAAGACATTTATGTACAAATAAGAGATGGCACTGCAAAAAGGCAGGGCCTGTAGATTGCATTTGATAGCATTGTTGTTTTTATTGTGATCATCCTACGTATCCAGGAACATTGGAGAACTTTCCATTTCTTGAAATCTTCTTCTAATTATTTCTTCAGTGACTTACAGTTTTTGACAAACATGTCTGTCACATCTTTGGTTACAGTTATTACAAGATATTTAAAGGCATTTGCAGCTATAATAAAGGGTGACATTTCCTTTATTTTTTTTCATCCCGTTCATCATTAATGTATAGGAGGTCTTAGGATTCTTTGGAGTTAATATTGTTGCTGCTAGATTGCTAAGGTGTCTATCAGCTGTAGAGGTTCCCTGGTAGAATTTTGGTCCTCACTTATGTATATAAACTACTCATCTACAAATACATATAGTTTCACTTCTTTTTTTCCAATTCATATCCACTTAATCTTCTTTTGTCTCACATTGATTTAGATAAAACTTTTAGAATTATATTGAATAGATAAGGGGAGAGAGGTCAGCCTTGTCTTGTTCCTGATTTTAGTGGGTTTGCATTGAGTTTCTCTCCATTTATATTGAAGATGCATTTCAGCTTGAAGTATACTGCCATTATTATATTTAAGTATTTTCCCTGTATTTCTAAACTCTTCATGAATGTCATCATGAAGGAGTGCTGAATTTTGTCAAAGGCATTTTCTTCATTTAAGGAGATAACCATGTGTTTTGTTTTTTTTTTCTTTCAGCTTCAATTTCCTTGGTTGTTAAAGTTCTACTTGGTCTTTTTTCTGGTCTTCATTTACTATTGGTAAGTGGTCATTTTCCAGAAAACTATCCATTTCTATTGAGTTTTCCAATTTAGTGGAGTATATATTTTCAAAGTATGACCTAATGATATTTTGGATACCCTGGGAGTCTGTTATGCCTGCCTATTCATCCATTTCTGATTCTCTTAATTTGTACTCTCTCTCTCTTCTTTCTCTCTCTCTCTGCCTTTGGATTAGTGAGGATAAAGGTTTATCTATTTTGTTGACTTTTTCAAAGAACCAACTTTTTGATTCATTGATTCTTCATATTGTTCTCTATTGTTTTGATTTCAGCCTTAAGTTTGATTATTTCCTGCCTGCTGTCTATTCCTTCTACCTGAGTTTTTTTTCTAATTTTTCTAAAACATTCAGCTGTGCTGTTAGGTCTTTTGATTGAGATTTCTCTAGGTTTCACATATAGGCATCTAGTGCTATGAGTTTTGCTCTTAGCACTGCTTTCATTGTGTCCCGTAAGTGTGAGGATGTTGTGGAATAATTTTTATTAAGATCTAGGAAGTCTTTGGTTTCTTTCTTAACTTCTTTCTTGATTCAGAGGTAGTTCAATTGAGAGATGTTTAGTTTCCATGAGTTTGTAGTATTTCTGTGATTGATTTTTGTTGTGGAATTCTAACTGTAGACCATGGTGTTCTGCTAAGATACAAGGAGTTTTTCTAATTTCTGTGTTTATTGATATTTGTTTTATGATGAAGTATGTGGTCAATTTTGAAAAAAATTACCATTGGGGTCCTGAGAAAAACATATATTCCTTTGTGTTGGGTGGAAGGTTATATGTATATATATATATATATATATATATATATATATATATATATATATATATATATATATATATATATATATATATATATAGTCCATTTAGGCATAACATCTCTTAGACCCCTTATTCTCAACAGAGAATAAGGGGTTGACCTTTCCATGAGTGGAAGTAGAATATTGACATCTCCCACTATTAGTGTGCGGGTTTGATATGAGTTTTAAGGCTAAGCAGTGTTTCTTTTATATATGTAGGTGCCCTTATTTGTGCTTGGGACATGAATATTCAGGATTGAGACTTCATTTTTGTAGATTTTTTTTCTGAGATGAATAAGAAATGTCCATCCTGGTCTCTTTTGATTGATTCACATTTGGAGTCTATTTTGTGAAATATTAAGATGGCTACAACAGCTTGTTTGTTAGAACCATTTGATTGGGAAGTCTTTCTCCAACCATTTACTCTGAGCATGTGAAGTGTCTTTCTTGTATGCAGCAGAAGAATGTATTATTGTTTTTTGTTTGTTCTGTAGGTTTAGTGGCTTATTATGTGTCAAGATGACTTTTGGGGGAGTCTAGTCTATTTAGTGCTTTGTGACCTTGTTGTATCTTTATAGGCATTTCCTTTTTTTTTAGGTTGTGAAAGTTTACTTCCAAAATTTGGTTAAATATATTTTCTGTGCCTTTGAGCTAGTATTCTTTTCTTTGTTACCAATTATTTTCAGGTTTGGTCTTTTCATGATGTCCCAAATTTCCTGGACATTTTGTGTTATGACTTTTTTGGTTTTAGTGTTTTCTTTACCTGACATATCTATATCTACTATTGAATCTTTCACTCAAGAATTTCTCTTGCATTGTGTTGGATATGCTTGCATTTGTATTCCTGGTTCATTTCTTTATGTTTTCAACTTCCAGCTTTGGCTCAGTTTGTGGCTTCTTTATTGCTTCTTTGGCAGTTTTTAATTCCTGGTATGTTCTTTTCTCCTGTTTGTTTACTTTTTCTTGGTTTTCTTAATTTTCTTTTAGGAATTTGTTCATTCCTTCCATTTTTTTGTTTGTGTTTTCTTCAATTTTTAAAGGAGTTTTTAATATCCTCTTTTGAAGCTTCTAAAATTTTCATAAAGTTTTTTTTTAACATAGTTTTTGTCTGCATTCCCATCCTTGTTATGCTCAGGTCTTGATGTTGTAAACTACCAAATTTTTATGGTGATGTCTTGTAGGAGTGTACATTGTTATACATATTCTTACATTGGCATCTGCCCATTGCTTCCTTGGTTCACTCTTTGTTAGCTCTTGGTTGGCTCTTACACAGCTGTGAGCTCAGGGGCTGAGTGTCTCCAGTAATTGCATGGGCTCTTTTTATTAGGCTCTACACTTGTCTAAGGAGTGGGGTTTCTGCAGTTGTTGCAGGGGTCATTAACTGTTGGGTCTTAGTTGGCTCTCAATTGGCTCTTAGTCAGAAGTGGGCCAGGAGGCTTCATTGTCTCCTGTTGTCAAAGTGTGATGAAGCATATTATGGTTTGGCTCAGGTGATATTTCTCTATCTGTGTTTTCCTAGGGTTTGGGCTTCTTGGATTTTCCCCTGCATTTTTTGTTTTGGGACAGAGCTGGATATGGTTGGGTGCTGGCTGAATGTCCCTGGGCTGGTGTTTGCAGATAACAGTCTTTACTTGGCCTGTGATTCAGGAGCCACTCACTCCTTAATCAGATGTTGACTTGGAAGCTTCAAGGTCTCTATTTGTACTCTTTATGAAAGGTAAAATGACATTGTCTTTCTGTGTAAGACTTTCCCTGTCATATTACTCTGTATTCACAACTTAGGTCCTGAGAATACATCATCAGAGAAGCAGAGGTCATGCACTTTTTATGTGTCAATTTTAAATGTGCAATGAAAATAAGAGGAGAAGAGGATCCCTCTTGGCCTCATCTCATATAGTAAATTAGACCTGTCACCACCCACACTGAAGACTTGCCTCCATGTGTCCTACTTTCTCTACATTCCACATCCCCTGAAAGAAGCTCTTTATCCCACACTCATAAGAACAGTCAAACAATGACAGTGAGTTTTGTGAGTGAAAGCTAAATAGCTAACCCCCAAAAAATGATAAAACTTTAGTTTCCAGTTTGTCCTTTTTTGTAAGATACTCATAGAGACTTCATCTTCCCAGCCTATAAAAGGTTGTAAAATGAGCAAAAACAAGGAGGATAACCCATATAAAATGAGTCACCATGAGGTCTTGATCTCTGAGTACTGAAAATCAAGGAGTGAATATTTTGAATTAGAAACTAAATATTCAGCTTATCTCATTAATAATAATTGGGCAAAGGGAGGGGGAGTGATAGATCTTATGTAGTATTTGAAACAAAGCACATGAGCTTGGTTTTCTATCCGAATCTTCTTAAAAGTTTTGAAAATTTACATTTAACATGAAAATGATCTGTGGCTCTATGATAAGATGGATAGTTTTGGAAGGTGATAATTTAAGAAATTTCACAATTTGGGCCTATTATTAGCTTAAAGACAATAAAAACGCAGGCTTAGTTAAATATTCTGTACCAGTCATTGGTGTAAAGTAGGCTACACTCTCAGACTATGTGGAACTCAATTGCTCTAAATATGAAGATGCTTTTTCATAACATAGACTTTGTGATACAATTTCCAGTGCTGAACCATGAATTCTGACTTTGTGATTTCTCCTGAATCAATAATGTACATCCCACTGTGGATCATCTAACAAGATGCACTGGTGTCAGCTCTAAAGCTGTTAACACAAACAGATTGATGAGGCAAATTTTCCCAAAATGATATCTTCCCATGGGCATTAATGTCCACAGAGAAGGTGATGTAATGAAACTATATGAACTATCGTCATATATATTTATCACCCAAATTTTATGACCGTGAATGTGGATAAAAGATGCAGAGGCCCAGAGGAAAAGCTTCAAAATATTCTCAATGGGTGAGGGCACAACTGCACAAAATAGAAAAGGAATTGTAAAAGCAGATGTAGCCTCTTATTTGGCCACAGAAATAAAACCAGGTGGGGATACCTGCATGCCCATTTGATGTGCTGATCAGAATGGCATTCCACACTCCCAATTTCCTCGGCTTAGAGCAGAAATATATGTTCACTCTGATTCTGCTCTTTTTAGCCATCTACATTTCACTTCATATGGCAAGTTTGACTCATCCTAGTTGCTATTGGAAAATGAAGCAGAAAGAGGAGTTGGAAAAAGGAGAAGATTCATGTGCCTTCTTTCTATGGTCAGTACCATGGCAAGCAGAGACAGAGGATTTTAGAGAGAGTTTATCTTCTCTGTAAGTGCCTTTGTATTTTCTATGTAAATGTAATTATGAATATTTCTTTATCAGCCAGGCAGTTGAGCATTAGAACAGTTCTTTTAAACTTCTGCCCTGTTCTTACAACCTGTACACCAGTAGACAGCCCCAAATCTTTTAGATATTCTTTGCTATTTTTCTATTTTAAATTTATCCAGAGAGTATTTTTAAAGGTAACTTCTAACTTCCATGCCTAGAAGCAGAATAAAAAAAGAACCCAACATGGATTAGTCACTTATACTTTAACTCTTCACAGTTTTTGTAGCACAATGAAGGCGATGTTTGTCAAAAGATACCCACTTTATTTTAATGAATATCATCCTAGATGGATGCACATAAATGACCATAGGGTAGAGTCAGGTGATGGATATTTTACCAATTTGTTGACCTAATGCATTGCTGGGCCACTAATATTTACTACAAATAACATAGATATTCAGTTACTCTCTCAGGTGCTCTGCATGAGGTCACAATATGTCTTGTAGGGATGCACTTAGACTTTAGTAGGAAATCTGTCCCCTAGAAACTTTGCATGTGTTCATGTTTCTTCATACATCACCATTATACATGGCCACTGGTATTTAATTTCAACGTTCAATTCTTTGCTCTTTCCCTTTAATTTTTGTATTTATTTGTATTTTATGAATGAGTCCTCTAAATAACAGAAGGGGCATCAGGTCCTCTTATGATCACTTATGAGCCACCAAGTCTTTACTGGGAATTAACTCAGAATCTCTGAAAGAGCAGCAAGTGTTCTTATCTGGTGGGTCATCTCTCCAGACCCTCCTCTCTCTCTTTAGAGTAAAGAAAGATTGCATGTGTGGTAAATGCTACGTTTACATTCTTTAAAAAGTGAGACTATCCCTAAGAGTTGTGGCTCACTACTCACTGCTCACTTGCCTCAGAGAAGTTGTGGCATGTTATGACAACAATTGAATATAAGGACAGAGAGGTTACTGTCTAGCTCATTGTTGTCATTTAAGAAGTTCATAATTTCCCTCTTTATATTTCAGCAGTTTATTCTCTGATATTTATATCACATTTACTTTTATAGTTTACTTTCAGTAATTTCATTAATTATATCACAATATTTTACCAACGTTAGCCTATATACATTTGTTTTCAAAGATAGCATTTTAGTCCACTATGTGGCCCTAACAGCTCAGGTAATGGATGCCTGTTAATGCTTAGTATGCCAGAGTTAGTGTTTGATTTTCAGAAATTTTGATGTCAAAATCCCATTGTGTTTTACTTTATCTTCATATTTAAAAGAAACATTTATTTTTCAGTTATGTAATTATTTATTTTTAAAGTTGTCATCCACCCTACTGCTTTTTTTCTGCTTCTTTTCACAGTCCTCCACACCCTCTCCCCACCACCTGAACATATTTAATAGGTCTCACATATCCAGTGGTGGTAGGGCTCAATTCCTTACCCAAGTATCAAAGCTGAGAAAGATGTTTTCCCACTAGGGATGGGATTTCAGGAGCTAGTGCATGGTCCTGAGATTGACTGTGGTCCAATTGCAACAGGCTGCAGGAACTGCACATGTTTTATGACTCACATCATCATTCAGAGAGTCTAGATTCATTCCATGATTGTTTGTCAGATGTTATTTCAGAGTCTGTGAGCGCCCAACAGCAAGGATCTGCCTATTTCCTCAATCTCACCATCATGCCAAACCCTCCTATCATGTAATCTCTCCTAGCTACGTTAAGATAGACCTACTGTTTAGTGTTTGATTTCTACATCTGCCTCCATCAGCTGCTGGATGAAGGTTCTATAATAAACTTAGGGTGCTCATTCATTTGATAATGGGGACAGGCAATGTAGGCTCTGTCTTCACTACTTCTTGGAGTCCTAGCTGGGCTCATCTTGTGGGTTCTTGAGTGTTCCATATTATCAGTTTTCCCACTAATCCCACAATCGCTCCCTCTTCCAGGATGTCCACATCTTTGCTCTCCCTCTCTCTGTTATCCCCCAGAACCCTTTCTTTCATGTTCACTTCTCACCTCCCCTTGCTTGTTCACAACTGTTATCACAATTTTCTCAGGAGAACTCTATTTTCCTTTTCCAGGGAAATATATGGATGTCTCTTCTAAGTTTCCTGATCCCTAGCTACCTGGTCAAGTCTGGATTATAGCCTGGTTTTGCTTTGCATTACCTCTAAAATACACCTAGTAGTGAGTACATACCATGTCTGTCTCTCTAGGTCCCTGACAACTACTCAGGGTGATATTCTCCAGATCTATCTATTTGCCTGCAATTTTCATGATGTCATCTTTATTTTTAATTGCTGATATTACTCCATTGTTTAAATTACCAAAAGTTATAAATCCATTCTTCACTTGAGTGGCATCTTGGTTGTTTTCAGGTTCCAGATATTACAAATATTGCTGCTATGATCATAACAGAGATAATGGCCTTAGTGTAAGAATATGTGTCCACTGGGTATATGCCCAATACTGGTACTGCTGAACCTTTGAATAAATTAATTTTTAGTTTCCATAGGAACTGTCACACTAATTTCCAATGTATCTGTACAAGTCTACACTAGCACCAGCAATGGAGAAGTGTTTCATTGCTCACATTCCCTCCAGCACAGACTGACAGCCTCCTTTTTGATCTAAGCCCTTCTAACCTGTGTAAGATGGTATCTCAGGGTTGTTTTGATTTGCATTTCTCTGTAGGCTAAGAATGTTGTGCAGTTCTTTAAGTGTCTTCCCACCCTTTGTGCTTCTTCTTATGATAGTTTTCTTTTAATCCTGTACACCATTTTTCAATTTGGTTCATGGATTTTTGTTCTCTAATTTCTTGAGTTTTCTATATATTGTTTATAGGACAGCCGTTGGTCCAATGAATAGCTGGTGAAGGTCTTTTCCTTTCATGCAGTTGTCTTTTTGTCTTATTGACCATGTCCTTTGCCTTACAGAAGCTCCTCAGTTTCAGAGGTTGCATTTATTTATTTTGCACACAGTATGTACGCTACTGACATTGTATTTAGAATGTGGCCCCCTGTGCCAAGGTGTTGAAGAAAATTTTACAGTTTTTTCTATTAGGTTTAATATAACTGGATTTATGCTGAGATCTTTGACCCACTTGGATTTGTGTTTTGTGGAGGGTGATATATAATGAGTCTTTATGCTCTTTTCTACATACCGTCATCCAGTTATGCCAGCTCTATTTGTTGAAGATGCTATCTTTCTTCCATTGTATATTTTTGACATATTTGTCAAAAATCAGCTATGTATTTGTATGGATGAATGTCAGGATCTTTGATTTGCTTCCACTGATCCACAAGTCTATTTGTTTGCCAGTTTTTATTACTGTAGGTCCACAATAGAGTTTGAAGTCAGGGATGGTGATGCCTCCTGAAGTTCTATTACTGAACAGGATTGTTTTCAGTAATCCTGGGTTTCTGGTTATTCCATGTGTAGTTGAGTATTGTTCTTTCAATGTCTGTAAAGAATTGTGCTGCAATTTTGAAGTGGATTTCATTGAATCTGTAGATCGTTTTTGTGAGACTGCTATTTTTACTATGTTGATCCTATCTCTATAAGCACATGGGAGAATTTTCTATTTTATGACAGCATCTTTAATGTATTTCTTCAATGATTCTAAAGTTCTTGTCATACAGGTCTGTTACTTTATTGGTTTCATGTTTCCCTAAGATATTCAATTCTATTTGCAGCTTTTGGAAAATGTGATATTTTCCAGCCTTTCTATTGTTTTTGTATAGGAGAGTTATTGAATTTTTGAGTTAATCTTGTATCTTGCGATGATGTTGAAATTGTTTATCAGCTTTCTGAGTTTCCTGGTATAATTTTGGAAGTCACTTATGTATACTATCATATCATCTGCAAAGAGTGGTATTTTGACTTCTTCCTTTCCAACTTGTACACCCACCATTATCTACTTTTGTTTTCTTATTTTTTAATGAAGACTTGAGAAATATATTGACTAGGCATGATGAAAGCATACATCCTTGGCTTTCCCTAATTTTAGAAGGATTGATTTCAGTTACTTTCCATTGAACTTGATGTTGGTTGAGAGCTTGCTGTATATTGCATTTATTATGTTCATGTATTTTCCATGTATTCCTGATATCTCATGAAGGACCTTTATCATTAAGGAGTGTTGGATTTTGTCAAAGGCTTTTCAGCATCTAGGAAATTGTTTATGTGCTTTTTTTTCTTTCAGGTAGTATATAGGATGGATGATAGTTTTTTATATATTGAACCATCCCTGCCTCTCTGGTATGAAGCCTATTTGATTATGCAAGATGATTTTTTTTTTGATGTACTCCTGATTCAGTTTGAATACTCAGTTCATCTTACTGAGTATTTTTCAATCGCCATTTATGAGTGAAATGCTCTGTAAATTTTATTTTTGTTGCATGATTGTGTGGCTTGGGTATCACAGTGATTACAGACTCATAAGAATAGTTTGGAAATCATTTTTCTGTTTATATTCTTTGGTTCAATTTAAAGAGCATTGGTAGTAATTCGTCTTTGAAAATCGGGTAGAATTCTCTGCTGAAGCCATCTGGTCCTGAGCTTATTTTGATTGGGAGACTTTTAGTAACAGCTTCTATTTCCTCCATGGTTATAGATTTATTAGGACACTTATCTGTTCTTGATTTAATTTTACTTCCAATTATTCTGAGCCTAGAGTTGTGCTGTTAGGTCTTTTGAGTAAGATTTCTCCAAATTTTTATGTAGACATCTAGGAGAATGAATTTTCTCCTTCATCACTACTTTCATTGTGTTTTGTAAGTTTTGGTATTTTGTAGATTCATTTTCATTGAATTCTAAGAAGTCATTGATATCTTTCTTTACTTCTTCAAATAAGAGATATTCTGTTCTCATGAATCTGTAGGCTTTCTGTCATTTCTCTTGTTGTTGAACTCTATCTTTAGTCCATGATGATCTGACAGGATTCAAGGGGTTATTCCCACTTTTATATATTCATATTTGCCTTATGACTGAGTATGTGATCAGTTTTAGAGAAAATTTATGAGGTGTTGAAGAACTTATATATATTTTGGGGGGTAGAAGTTTCTGTATATATATATCAATTTTATTTGAGTCGTAACATCTGTTGTATCTGTTAAGTTCCTGCCTGGCAGACCTCTTTGTTGATGACAGTGGGGGATTGAAGTCTGTCACTAATAAATGTTTGTTTTTTGATGTGTGATTTAAGCTTTAGTAATATTTAATTTACATATATATGTATATGTATATATATGTATATGTATGTATATATGTATATATATGTATATATGTGTGTGTGTGTGTGTGTGTGTGTGTGTGTGTGTGTGTGTGTGTGTGTGTGTGTGTATTTGTACCTTTGTTGGGTCCTAAATGTTTAGGGTTGAGACTTCATGTTAGTGGATTTTTGCTGAGATGCATGAAAAATGCGTATCCTAATCTCTTTTGATGGCTTTGAATTTGTTGTCTATTTAGTTAGACATTAGGATGGCTACATCAGCTAGTTTAAGTCTGTTTTATTGGAAAGTTTTCCCCATCCCTTTACTCTGAGGTAGGGTCTGTCTTTGGAGTTGAGGTGTGTCTCTTTTTTGTGGCATAAGAATCAATTCTGTTTTTACCCATCATGTAGGCTTTATCGTTTTATTATAGAATTGAATCCATGGATATTAAGGGATATGAATGGCCAGTGATTATTTTTTTGTGTTATATTTGGTGGCAATGTGTATGTTTTTCTCTTCTGTAGGTTTTTCTTCTGTGGGATTATTTACTGCTTGTGGTTTTATGAGTATATATAATTTTCTTAGGTTGGAATTTTACCTGTAGGTCTTCCCATCGGTCTGTGTTTTTGTTAGATATTGTTTAAATCTAGTTTTATTATTAAATATTTTTTTACTACATTTATGGTGATAGTTTTTCTGAGAATACTGTTTTGAGCTGGTAACTACGATCTCTTAGTGACTGTGTAGCATCTGACCAGGACTTCTGGCTTTCATTGATTTCATTGAGTAGTCAGATGCTATTCTAATGTGTCTGCCATTATAAGTAATAAGCCTTTTCTTCTTTGCAGCTCCTAGTATCCTTTCATTATTATTTTTTTTGGCTTGATTATTATGTGATGAGTAGATTACTTGGAAGGCTGTCATCTGTTAGGTGTATAGTTCTTGTATCTTGAGATGCATTTCCTATTTTTATTGGGAATTTTTTTCTATGATTTTGTTAATATATTTTCTGCGCCTTTGTGATGGAATACTTCACCTTCATCAATTCTTATTGTTCTTTTGCTTGGTCTTCACATAGTTTTCCATATTTCCATAAGTTTTGTCTAATGACTTTTTGGGTTTTAGTGTTTGCTTTATGTATCTATTTATCTCTTGAATCTTCTGCACCAGAGATTCTTCCATCTCTTGCATCTTTTGGTTTGGTCTGGATCTATAGTTTCAGTTTATTTCATCGGCTACTCTGTTTTCTGCATTGCTTTGGTTTATGTCTCCTTTATTGCTTCTCTTTTAATGTTTAAATCTTGAAATATTTCTTTAGCATGTTAGATTGCTCATTCTTGAATTTCTTTTAGGGATTTGTTGGTTTTTCCCAATTTCTTTGTTTATTTTTTTATATTTTTTAAACATTTTTTTAAAATTTCCTCTTTTAAGGCCCCTTTAATCTTTTTAATGTTGTTTTTAAGGTCATTTTCTTCTGTTCCTTCTATATTGTCATGATCAGTTTTTGTTGTTGTGAAACCCCTAGATTCTAGTGGTGTCACACTCTTCTTTATGTTGTTATATGTTTTCTTGCACTGGTGTCTGTATCTTGCTTTTTCAGATTAATACAGGCTGTGTCTGAATATCAGGGAGCTGATTTTGGTGCAATCTGTCTTGGCTGTGTCTGTTTCTCAAGAAGCCTCATTTGGTCTAATCTGGGCTCTTGGTCCCCTTGGAAGCAGTGTATTCCTTGTTAGAGTTAGTTGTTCTTAATACAATAAAATCTGGTTGATTCTTTATCACAGTGTGGAATTCTTGATGTAATAAAGCTATTTTTATTTTTAAAATAAATACATCAATTTTGTTACATATAAACATACCACAGTGGTAAAATTTCAAAAAAGGAAATTGATTGCATTAAACTTTGTATGACTTTTGACATATGTCTGATCTTTATTAACATGATTATATAACTTGATGTGAATAATTGGGAGTTTTCTTCTAAAACAAAATACAAATTGGTAGTATTCTTTTCCAAATAATTTATTACCCATTTTTATTACATAAAATTCCATAAACTGTTAGAAAGCATTTTCTGGCCCAGTCTGTCCAATTATTCATGCCCACAGATGTGCTGTCCCAGAGTGCCTTGCTGCCCACAGCTCCTATCCCATTCAAAATGTCTCAGATGCTCATGTTAATTTTATCTTTTGTGGCCTGTTACTCAAGTACATTTCTAGCTGGATTCTTCATCTTCTCAACCTGTTTTCATTAATCTTTCTTGCCATATGACCCCTGGCTCACCTGTATTCCTTACATGTTGCTTCTTTGGGCATATGTCTTGTACTGTGTCTTAAGCTGCCCTCTGCCTACCTATGATGCTGTCTCTGGCTACTGTGTTCACCAAAGGTCAAAACAGCTCATTTATTTAAAGATTAAGATTCACAGCATAGACAAAGTCAATCCCACAATGATAAACATTTTTCATATACCTTACAGTTTAGCTTCTTGTATTTTAGAAATCAGAAGTTCTGGCATGTTAAAGTCTCTGTAGGATGACAGGGTCATAATCAAGTAATAAAAAAGATACTCAAAAGACATTTTCTAAAACAAAATTAAGTTGTTTAGATATAACTAGTGTCAAATATGACATTTCACTGTAAACAGGAAAAAATAATGAGGAGACAGGACATTCTTTAATTACAACACTTAAGGACTAGTTTAAGTGTGTCCCCATGTACTTGAGGTCAGTTTAGTCTACAGAAAATTAGAGTTAAAAATCTATTCAATATATTTTCTATCTATGGCCTAAAAGAGTATCAATCCTGCCTATATGCGCAGTATAATGCAGACATACGTCTTTATAAAATACATCTGTAGTTTTTGAATTTATTTAAAAATAAATACTTAAAATGATTTATGGTGACAATAGTTAAATCAGAAAGGCAAAAAATTGCTGAATATTGTCAGGATGGCATATATTAAATATTTTGACCACTGAAGAATTATGTACATAAATCACAAATGTATCCCAGACTATTATTGTGAACAAGCTTGAAATTTATGACTGTTTTACCTAATTTAATGAATTTCATAAGGGAATACAATAAACTCAATGGCTCACACATCACGTGTATTTTCCAAATTGCTCAATAATTTAAAAGCAAAAGTATGATTAGATTGTTTGGTAAAAGCCTGTGGTCTTTTCTTTCCCTTTGAGTGAGCCCTCAAAACCCCCAAATTGACAAAGTTCTCTGTGAAAGATACTGACTAAGCTCTCTGTGAAAATAAACTATGGCTCTCTTATTTATGTGACATGTACTTTCATCAACTTTATATCTTCTACAAACCTCTAGCTTCTTACGTAGTCCCATCCACAGAACACAGAAGATTTGTGTTGATATTTGAGGCTGTTTGAAAATGCATTTGAGCAGGATAATTCTTGTCTTGATTACATATAAATATCTGTAGAACTCTGTCTCTATTAACACTATTATCTTTTACAGAAAGACACCTGAAAATCTTCAGTTTACACTAGCATTAGCTTTTTCTTTGGATGAAGTCAACAGGAAACCTGGTCTCTTACCAAATATATCATTATGGTTTGGTTTTGTACAAACTCCTTGTAATCTTGTGCCACAAATAAACAATGAGTTTAAGACCCCCTTAGAAGCCTACAAGTCACCTAATTATTGGTGTGAGGATGTGTTCTACTGTTTCGTGTTGCTCTCAGGACCAAACTGGAAGAAATCTTCAATGATTGGAACAAACTTGAATATTTATAGTTCTCAGCAGGTGAGATATTGTGTGGTAGGTTTTCCAGAGATCCTGTCTCTATTGGTGTATTTCCCATATATTAAAAAATTTGGGAGGGGAAAACTGGCTTTATCAAACAATGTTGTTCAAGGGTATTGTTTACAGGTTTCATGTGATTTCTACTTCCTTTTTTGAAGTGGAGATGAGGGTAGAAGTAACAAATAAAGGAGTGGTTAAGAACTCTGCATAAAATGTGTTTAAACAGGTTTTAGAAGTGAATGTTAACTCGAGCTCCCCTCTGTTTCCTAGTTTGTTCAGCTTACCTTTGGACCCTTCCATTCTACACTGAATGATCATGAACAATATCCTTATTTGTATCAGATGGCCCCGAAGGATACATCTCTAGCCATGGCCATGGTCTCTCTCATACTTCACTTCAGATGGAACTGGGTTGGGCTGGCCATCTCAGACAATGATGATGGTATAGAGTTTCTCTCATACTTGAGAAGAGAAATGGAGCAACATATAGTCTGCTTTGCCTTTGTGAACATGATTCCACTTGACAGACATTTATACATGTCAAGAGCTGAAAGGTATTACAGTGAAATCATGAAATCAGACTCCAATGTTGTTATTATTTATGGTGACCCAGACAGTACTCTAGCTCTAAGCTTTCAAAAGTGGAAATCTCTAGGTATGGAGAAAATATGGGTCACTACCTCACAGTGGGACATCACAACAAGTAAGAGCAACTTTATGGTTGACTCACCACAAAGCACTCTAGCTTTTGCACACCACCATGCTGAGATTTCTGGTTTTCAAACATTTGTCCAGTCTTTGGATTTTATCACATCCACAGAAAACCTGGCAATATTGGAGTGGATGAACTTTAACTGTGAAGCCTTAGCTTCTAAGTGTGAGACACTGAAGAACTGCTCATACAGTGCCACATTGGAATGGCTAATCTCACAGACATCTGACATGGCTTTTGGTGATGCCAGTTATAACATATATGATGCTGTGTATTTGGTGGCACTTTTGTTCCATGAGATGCTTCTTCTGCCACGCAAGAATGGGAAAATATCTAATATTACTTGTTTGAAGGTAGTGTTTTTTCTACTAAATACTGTCTAGTGTTGTCCATAATAATATATCCAATATCCATTTTAATGGAACATAAATATTACCACAAATATGATTTCTGAACATTTTTATGTCTGAAAAAGTAAAGCTAAGGGTTGATATAAATTCAAATGCAAAAGAACTGGAGTGAATCATACAACTTATAAATAAAAATCAGGGATTTGGCTAAAGCGCACCTGAATATAGTCACCCCTCTTTTAATACTGGAAACACTGTCCTTTCTCATTAAATAAAAATCAGGAAGTTGTATGAAGTGCACCTGAATATAGTCATCCTTGTTTTAATACTGGAAACATTGTTCTTTATTATTAATCCTCTCGATGACAGAAAGAGAAACTTTTGTTTGGTAATAATCAAATGGGTTGTAATCACTGTAGGGGATAGTTTTCACAACTAGTATTAACTGATTCTGTTCAATCTGTAAATAAAAAAATAATAAGTCTGTGGTTCTGTTCAGCACATACACGTGTATTCATATTTGTTTTTAAGTTTTTATCACTGTGTATGGGTGTATGTTTCTGGCCATCTGTATGTATATGTGTGTTGATGTGTATATTTGTCTTTCTGTTTATCTACATATTTGTCTGTTTGTAGAAGTTACACAATTTTTCTTGCATCAAATTCTTTCTAAGTGAACGTGCAATTTTGTATTTCTTTGGGTGTGCATTTGTTATTGCACATGCCTATGTGTGTAATTTATGTGTGTTGTTTGGATTTAATTGCCTATATGTGGATCTGTTTTTTATATATTTTTGTTCTGTGTGAATGTCTTTGTAATTAAGCATAAATTAGTTTACATTAATGTCTCCCAATGTGTGTGTTTGTATCTGTAAATGTCTAGAAATTTATGAGTATGTTTGTGGACCTATGTATGTTTTTTGTCAGTTTCTGTTTATCATGTGTGTTTGGGTACATAAGTAGTTCTGTGTGTGACTTGAAGTTTATATGCATTTTGTGGATGCATATATTTGAGTAAATTGTATGTGTCTCTACTATGTAAATATCTCTGTATTGACATGAGTTTCTCTGTGTATGTATGTTTGCATATATTTTGTCTTTATTTGATATCTACATGTGTACTGTATTTATTCTTGGAAGTTTCTTCTGAGAGAACTAAATCTTAGGAACATTATGGTCATCTTATTAGTTCATTAGCTTTCTTTGGGACAACTAAATGGTGCACCTTAATGAAGTTGCATTTAATATAAAATAAGAATACACTTTAGAACTTCAAGGAAAGACCATGCACTCAAAAATGATGTCTGTATTTCAGGTGTACTCCTATCTTAGGAAGATCCAATTCACTAATCCTGTTGGGGAAACTGTGAATACAAATCCTAAAGAGAAGCTGCAGGCCGAGTATGACATTTTCCAGATTTGGAATTTTCCAAATGGTCTTGGACTTAAGGTGAAGATTGGAAAGTTCAGGCCATCTTTTCCACATGAACAACAACTCCATTTATATGAGGACTTTATAGACTGGGCCACAGGAAAAAGAGAGGTGGGAGTGTCATAACTGTTCTGATTTTCATTTCACAGCAGCAACACTGCACATTGTGCTTCCTTGGAGCTAAGCAAAATGAAATAGATTGTCACATTAGGAACCATTTTTGCCACCTTTATTGTTGTTCTTCTCACAATTTGTTAATTCTTTCAACAGGATTTCAGACAGGGATACATTGAATTTATGTCATACTGGAACATGTTCTATATCTTAATATAAAAGAAAATGTTAGTTATCACTGTTTAGTATTCTTTCTAGCAAAGTGAGAAAAATTAAGTTGGCACAAATCTGATTACTACACAATGATTTTTCTCTCTGCAGGGCCTGGTGCTCTGCCCAGTGCTCAGACATGGATCTCCGCCTCCAACTCCATTCCCTGTTGGATCTAGGTTCTTCAATGGCAGTTGGTTGTTTACTTATTTGATTATAGGGGAAGTCCTATTTCTGCCCCCCAACCCCACCATCGTGGAGAATTGGCCAGGGATATCCTAAGAGTTCCTGGACATTTCCCAAGCACCCAGTCTCTTTCTAACCACACATTAGCTTCCTCTATAGAGATATGCATCTCCTCCCACATCCCTCTTTGCTACTCTTACTCAAGCACCTTCTCTCAAGATTTGTTCCCAATTTTTCTTGGTTCCATCCCATTAAGACCTGAATTTGCCAAGGTGATATTTTCTATTTTTTCTTGTTAGGGAAATCTCTGGATGTCTCTCTTAAGTTCCTTTTAATTCCAACCTGTTCAAAGGTTGCAGTTTGCAGCTTGGGGATTCTTTGTTTTTTGTCTAAAATCCACTTATGAGTCAGTACATCCTATGTCTATCTTTCTACACTTGTGATAAGCCACTCATCAGGATATTATCCAAGTCCATCTATTTACCTTAAATTGTAGGATGTCATTTTTTTTTACTGCTGTGTAGTAATTGTGTAGATATACCGCAGTTTATCAATCAGTTCTTAAGTTGAGGGGCATCTAGGTTGTTTCCCAGTTCTTGCTATTACCAAAATGATGCTTTGAAAAAATTGAGATAATGCCTTTGAGGGCATGATGTATATCTTTTGGGTATATACTCAATAGTGGTATTGCTGGATCCTCAGGGAGATTGATTCCCAGTTCTCTGAGGAAGAGCCACACTGTATTATAGAGTGGCTGTAAAAGTTTACACTCCCACCAACAATGGTGGTGTGTTCACCTAGTTCTGCATCCTCGAAAGCATGGGCTGACATGTAGTTTTTGAACTTCACCTTTTTGACAGATGTAAGGAGGCATCTCAAAGTTGTTTTGATTGAGATTTCTCTGATGGCTAAAACTGTTTTGCATTTTTTAAGTGCCTTTCACCCATTTGTAATTCTTCTGTTGAGAATTCCCTTTTTTTGTCTGAGCCCCCTTTATTAATTGGGTTATTTAGCTTTTGTGTCTATAGTTTCTAGAATTCTCTATATATGTTAGTGTTCACTCCTCTGTGAGATGTAGTTTTAGTGAAGATCTCCAACCACTCAGTAGGCTGTCATTTTGTCTTCTTGATGGTTTTCTTTCCCTTACAGAAGCTTCTGAGTTTCAGGAGGTCCCACTTATTGATTGTTGTTCTTAGTGTCTGTGCTAGTGGTGTTATATTTAGGAGGAGGTCACCTGTGCCAATGCATTGGACAGAATTTCCCACTTTCTTTTCTAACAAATTCAATCTATCAGGGTTTATGTTGAGAATTTTGATCCATTTGGCTTTGAGTTTTATGCAGGGTGATATGTTTGCATCTATTTGCACCCTTCTAAATCCTACCATCCAGTTATAACAACCCCAATTGTTGAAGATACTATCATCTTTTCTATTGGATATTGTTGGCCTCTGTCAAAAATCAGGTGTTCATAGGTGTGTAGTTTAATGTTGAGGTCATCAATTTGATTCTGTTGATCCAATTTTTTTTTTTACCAGTATCAAGCTTTTTATCAGTATGGCTCTATAGCACAGCTTGAAGTCAGGCATGGTGATTCCTCCTGAAGTTCTTTTACTGAGCATGATTGTTTTGGCAATTCCTGGAATGTTTCTTTCACCTGTTATTTTCTTTTTCTTGGTTTTCTTTATTCTCTTTCAGAAACTTTTTTTTTATCTTTTCCAATATTTTGATTGCATTTTCGTTGTTTCTTTAAGGGGATTTTTAATATCCTCTTTTAAGGCTTCTATTATATCCATGAGGTTGTTTATAATGTTGTATCCTTCTGCTTCCTCTACATTATTTGGCTTGTATCTTGATGTTGTATAGCCATCAGCTTCTTCTGGGGATGTCATGTTGTTTGTTATATTATTATATATATTCTTGCAGTGCTGTCATCCCATTGTTTCCTTGGTTCACTCTTTGTCTACTCTTAGTCAGGTGTGAGCCTGAGGACTCTTAGTTAGCTCATAGTTAGCTGTGGACCAAGAGGGGGCTTCTGGTTATCCTGTTGTAGTTGGGTGATGTTGTAGGTTTCCCAGTTGTTGGTAGGTGATGATGTAAGCTGCCCAGTTGTTGTTGGGTGATGATATAGGTTGCCATTTGTGTTTGGTTTTATTCATGGAATATTCTTAGAGCTTTGTTTTCCTGGGAATTGAATTGGGGGTTGCTTTCACAGGTTTCTGTGATTTAAGGCTGGGTTGAGTATGGATAGTGTGCTTGGGGCAGTGTTCTTAATCCTGGGTTTAGAGACCGTGGTGTATGTTTGGCCTGACGGTCCAGGTGCCACTTACCTCTTAGTTAGCTGTGGACTAGGAGGATGTATTTATTTATCTAGCTGTTGGTGGGTGTTGATGTAGGCTTCCCAATTCTTTGTAGGTGATGATGTATGTAGCCCATACATTAATTCTTTCAACACGCAAACAAAAAGAGTGTGTGATTTTTCTTATCTGTGTGGGTAGAGGTAATGCTAGTAAAGAAATTGGCTTTAAACATTTAGAAATTATGCTTTCTATTATAAATTCTGGGAATTTTATATGCATGAATTATGATGTGGGTGATTTTAAGGTATCTAATTCAAATCTACAAATTGTCATGAGTTCAAAGGCACTATCTTCCAGGAATTCTCAGAGTTTGGGTTTTATTATCTTTTGAGACAGTGTTTCTTTGAACAATACTACTTCTACCTGCCCTGGGTCTCTTTCAATAGAACAGGTTCTCAAATTAACTGAGATCCACCTGCCTCTGCCTCCAAAGTTCAGGGACTCAAAAAGGTCACCAAAACCACTTGGCCAAGTCTCAATATTTTTCTGAAGCTAAAACTTAGGCATCCAAGATAGTATGAATTCTACAATTAATTTTTTTCTCACAGTGATGACGTCTATAATTCTCAAAGAAAAGGATCTATTTATTGTAAGCATAAAACCTGACCAACATACTCATTAAAATTATAGAATTGGAGCAATAATAGTTCCTGTTTGCTCAAACCGTGCCTCAGTTCATCCATTACAAATACATTCACTGAGGGAATACATAAATTAAAAACATTACCATTAGTGCTACAATCCTTAATATGAAAATTTAACATAAAAAATAGAAATATAAATCCACCAGAAAGCACAATTCCATTTTTTATTTACTTAACAATCTTTAATGAGAGTATTATCAATGACAAATTAGAATTATTCAGGATGATCTTTATAAAGAAATGGAGAACTAATCACCATCTGGTTATTAAGTTGCATTTAATAAGGAAAAAAAGGTGTAACAGAGTTATTTCCAAAGATAGAAAGTAGTATAATTATTTTAAATTAAGATCTGTAAAGGAAGACAAAAGAAATGCAATAAAAATCTTTGCAAAATGTCTCCTTAAGAGAAGAAGTGTAGTTGAAGACAAAATGTCAGAAGAATTTTAAAACTAAATTATGGCAAATACAAAAATAAGGAAGGATGAGATACATATGAGACAAGGAAGATATAATTAAAGAATCAAATGTACAAATTGTGCACACACAAGAAGCAAAACTAATCATAGGCATACAAAGTTAATTAAATAACATATAATAGTAATTTTAGAAAGTATAGCAAAAGATTTGGTCATCTAGAAAGAAAAGGTATGTATGTATCAAACACATAATAACAAAACCTAAACTATTCCTGACAACCGTTATTTAAAATTTGAAATACATAGGACATGGAGCAGAAATTGAAGGTAGTAAGAGAGAAGATGAATTTCACAGGTTCCTTCATGAACTCTCTTAAAATATAGAGTATGAATATTTCCATTCAAGCAGTAGAAGTCATAATTTACAATGAAGATTTTATACTCAACAAATTTATCTTTTACCATTGAAGGGGAATATAATTGATCCTGCTGGTTATTAATTGACTACGTCTGGAACTTAACTGAAACTAACAAATTGAGGGCAAACTTGCTAGGGCTTTGGGCTTAGTTTTAGTTTGGTAGATCCACTTGTGCTTCTGAGATTTGAGATAAAAATCCTTGCTTTACATGAGGTCAAAGGGGCACATGACTTTAATTCTATCAATCCCAAGGTAGAATAAATTAGATCTTTGAGTTTGAGGCCAGCCTGGTACATGGGGTTTGTTAAAGGACAGCCAGTGATTGAAAGAGAATCATTACCTCTAAAACTAAACCAAAAGAAAGAAACAATTAAAAACAGAAAGTAAAAAATGTCATTGATTGAGAATTTTTAAGCTGGAAGTAAGACACATCTTTCATCTAGATCCTTGTTTGGTAAAGAATATCTGTATAATTTGGTGTTGGAAAACTCACATTTTATCTTTCCTACACCCTCTGCTTCAAGCCTACATAAGGATATAGAAAAAGGAAAATTTCCTTTTTGACTTCTTGTTTTGATTTTTCTAACAATTATCTTCCATTACAAGCCTTAGGACACACTTTTTAGGGATTCCATCATACACTGAAGATTAAATGAGACTTTCAGCTTCATGGGCTGAATAGTTTTTATATTCTTGGATTTTTCATTCATATCTAAAAACTGTTGGATTAGCTAGACCCTAGGCTGTCAGACCTTGTATAATATATATATATATATATATATATATATATATATATATATATATATATATATATATATATGCACACACATACACATATGGGATAGAGTAATGCATTGATAGAGACTTATCCATTTTGTAATTTTTATTTCTCCCGAGAACTCTAACTAAAACAGAGACAGAGCAGTGCTCAACTATGAACAAAAAATACAGAAATTTATAACCACTTTGTCAATACAATCAAAGATATTTAAAAATATATACACAGTAAAAATTAAGATAAATTGAAGTTGCCAAGAAATGAAAAGACAGCAGTAGAATCCTAGACTGAAAACAGATTTTTAAAACCTATCAAATAATGCAAAAGCAATGGATAATTAATAGGAAAAAATTTACTACAACAATTTATTATTAACATATAAATTCTCTAATTAAAATTCACAAGCATCATTATTGTTTGTAAATGTAAGAGTCATCTTTGATTCTAAACACAAACCCTAATTAGAAACTTGAAAAGATTCCTTCTTTAAAAATGGAAAAAAGAATTTTGAGAAAATGGAACATAATAAAAATAATAGAGACTAAACACATTGATGAAATCGATAAAAAAAATTCTCAAATAAACACTGAGTAACTCAACATGAGAGAAATGTGTCTCGTTTCAAAGATGACTTAATTCCAGGACTATAAGTACCTATATGGCATGCACATCAGTAAGGTAAAAGTGGCACATAAATAGACTGAAGAATAGAAATACATGACCATTCAAAGAGGTTCAGAAAGAAATCTTAGCAAAGTTAAAAGTTTATTCAGAGATAAAATATAAAAGAAACAAAATCCCCAAGTAATAAATAGTAAACATCTTGATTAAATATGGCTTTCTTTTATTAATCAATATATATTTTAAATCCCAGTCACACTAACACTTTTTTATGGTAAATCTATTGTCAAAATTGAATTATATCAAAAATTATAAAAATCTCAAAGAAATTTTAGCAAATCCATAAGTGAGTGATGGTGTATGTTGTGGTGCATATCTTTAAGCCAAACACTTGGGAAGCAGAAACAGGAAAATCACTGTCTGTTTATGGCCAGTCTGGCCTACAAAGAAAGTCTAAAATAATTGGAGTTGCACATAGGGAACATGCTTTGGAATACATGGGTAGAAATTTGTCAAATATATACACATTCTCCACTTTTTTTCCAAAATTCGTCTTACCTAGGATAGAAAGTACAAAAAAATGTAAACATTATAAACATAAAATAATGAGCAAACATGCCCACTGATAGCATACATGTATAATCTCAGTATTAAAAAGGCTGGTGATGCAGATCTCTATAATACCTAAGTAAGCATAGTTTATAACAGAAGTTGGAGGCTACAATCAGCTCATTGCTGGACTCAAGTATAACATCTAAATCTCAATGGGAAGTCCATCTGTAAATGCCAGAGTCATGGAGCAGTCTTCTTTGAGCTAAGACCTACAGATTGGAACATAGAGACACACACGGGTCACTCTTGAACCAAGAATGCCCTTTATTAAAGCTCAGGGAAAGGCTTATGTAGTGGGGGTGGCCTTTTGACCTAGAGTAAACTCTGCAACACACAAGCAATACCTGGGTAAGTGGATCATTTGGCTTTTATCCAGCACCTTCTCAAAGCAGAGGCTCTCAGTAAGATTCCAATTGTCAATGATATAGCTTTATCCTGATTCATGGATGCTGATGGGGTGCCCAATTCCAGTCAGTAGTTATGAAATAGGGCCATACTGTATTATCAAGACCCTCCAGCATCAACATTGGAGGATTCCTTACCGGTGTGCAAAGGACTTATTGCACCAGAGTTTCTCACAAAAAGTTACCCACAGCATGCACCAACCATTCTGGAACCCAGGCTGGAGATTTTGCTTCCTGAGGGAAAACAGAAAGTCTACCCTGCCCCCACACGAGCACATCCCCCCATTTTACTTCAGGGTATGTGGAAAAATTTGGCTGACAAGGCACTCAGTCATCTATCTCCCCTGATTATCCATAACTAAAAAATGTAAAATGTACAGAATAAATGATAACTGATCTTTAGGAGTATTTTATTTCCCCTTCTTTATTTTATGAAGATATGCCTTCAAAGTACGTTGTGTTAGCTTGACCTTGAAGAATATAGGTTATCTAGAGTAACATGAACAAATTGTAAGTTCCCCCAAAAGGCAACATGAGTAACATCCATTTACCAAATATGATTGGGTATTAAACACTTGGGATTAACTGCATAATAGATACAGGATGAAATTCCACACAAGACGGGAAAGACTTACAACTGGGATAATGGTTGACTATTAACTCATTCAAAGAAACATCAGGAATTGATAAGGCAGAGAAGAAAGTGTTTGCAAAAAGGGAAAGTAGTTCATGCCTCTTTAAGACTAGGCCTGGGAGAAAGAAGGAGAGAAAGTTTGGAGGCTCAAGCTCTTCCAAAGACCAATCACAACAGTCGTAGCAGCCTGAGGAGGAGAGAGCCTATTCTATCATCCCAAATACTCCATTTCTTCCAACTATTTTCCACCTGATCTCTGCACAGTGCTCAGAGCAGTCTCAGCACAATTCTCTTGAAATTCTCCACTCCGTAACAGGTAGTCTCCCCCTGAGGGAGAAGCCCTGCATAAATGCATCCAATCACTAGGTGTAAGATTAGAGTCCAAGTAGGATTCCACCAAAACCATGGTAAGGGGCATGTAGTAAGAGGTTTCTGTTCTGGACTTTTAGTCCTGGCCTCAAGGTTTGAACTGGCAGATCCACCAACATGCACAGACACACAAATACATTTATTTTAGGCTCATTGGCTGAAGATCCAGGCATATAACTTGCTAATTCTTTACCCTTAAACTAACCCATGATTCTTATCCTGTTCAGCCACATGAGGCTCATTACCTTTGCTCAGAGAAGTGTAGTTGTCCTCTGCAGCTTCTGATTTCTCCGGCAACTCTGGAGTCTCTGTGGCATTTCTGCTCTGTTCTTCCTGTTCCTAGAGTTTTCTTAATCTGGTAGCCCCATCCACATTTCCTGTCTGCCTTTACCCAATCAGCACTTTTTTATTAAAGTCATAACTGGGACAATTATTTACACTGTAACCTCATAAATCCACTTCAGTGGCATGGGTTCCATAAGACATGACTGCTTTAAGTTGCTTAATATCCTTGAAAGCTAGAGGACTGTGCTGTCACACCCTATTGTCCTGTGTGTCTGAAATCTCAGTTCCTGGGAAGGCTTGTTTAGAGCTATGTCTCATTAAATCCTCTACCTGAATTCTGAGTTTCTTAAATTCTTCCTGTAAGTTAAGTGGAGCCAAAGCAGGCAGATGTGTTGAAACTCTCAGGGTGCCAAAAGCCCTTTCCAAAGAATGGCCCAGAGATCCCACCACCAGAGTTCTACAACTGTTCATGGGTTTCTAGCATCTGCTCCTCTGATTCTAATTTCCCCTCAAAGATCCTAGAGGTAGGCCCTTCCATCATACCAAGATCATTCAGAAACACTGAGACTCCTGTTCCTGAATTTCATTGAGAACCCTCTCAGCTTTAGACAATTGCTCTATTACTTTTGTACTAGTACTAAGCATGGCATCTTTCACAAATTGCCAAAGTGAACAAACAGTAATGCAGAAGTCCTCTGGTCTCCTGAGGCAAAATGCCTCTCGTAGATCAAGTTTCATATTTTCCTAATCTTGAATGCTAAGCGTGCCATCTTGGAGGAACCAACAACAAGTATTCTTTATAATATTAACAAATTCCTGAGCAGTTTTATGTTTTATTGCCTGTTTTTAAATAATTCTGATAGATGTTCAGTTAAAATCTGCCAGGATCTTGCAGATCCCACATTTTAGTTCACCCTAATTCTGAGGCAACCCTACAGAATTTCTGATTCTGGAGATTGAATAAAATCTACCCTTACCCAAGACAACCCCACAGAATTTTTGATTCTGGAGGTTTAATACAATCCAATTCACCCTAAAATAATTTCTTACTTGTTGGCCAGCCTTCTGAGAGTGACGTTATTATGCCAGAAGCTAACCAGATAGAAAGTATAGGTAGTGCACCCAGACAATGTAAATTATTAGAAGGGGAAGTGCAGAGAGGTGTCAGCATGACACAAAGGAAGCAAAATGAGAATGTTGCACTAAGATGAAGGTACCAAGCCATTAAGTTAAAAATACATAAGCATCATAAGTTAGTTTAAGAGTAGGAATTAGCAAGTAATAGGCTCAAACCATAGGCCAAACAGCTTGTAATTAATATAATCCGTTGTATAATTATATGGGATTAAGTGGCTGAAGGAATAAGTCTGGGCCAGAATTTTTCAACTAATGTTTCCTCTAACATTTTAATGTACTCTGTGTTATGTGGACAAAAGTTCACTAGAGGTATGACTTTCAGGTTTTATAAAGTTTATTCAGAACAAAAATGATGTAATTCTACTTAAATATTTAGCCATGTGAAGATATCATTTATTAATATGATATCAGATGTAAAATGCTAAGTAAAATGTGGTTGCCCATTTGGTATATATAAAATAAACTCATTTATACTTCACCATGCTCATATAATATAGTTATAAAAATGAGTTGTAATATCTATTAATATTAGCATGTGTCTATTTCTTCTCAGATGCCAACCTCTGTGTGCAGTGCTGATTGTGGTCCTGGATTCAGAAAATTCTGGCAGGAAGGAATGGCTGTCTGCTGTTTTGATTGCAGCCCCTGCCCAGAAAATGAAGTTTCCAATGAGACAAGTGAGTGTTTCTTGTTCAGATAAATTCTTCACCTTGATCATTCTATCACATGAGGATAATCACAGGGTCTAAAAATCCACTGCACAAATCAATCCCATGAAGTTTCTTTGTTAGAAAATGTAATGAATTCTGTATTCACTATTTTTAAATATAGAACTCTGTTAATAATGTCAAAAATATAATATCTGAATGTTTTAATGTTAAATTAAGTAGCCACAAGTATCCAAATGTTGTTATCATATACACAGTCCATATTATTTGTCAAATCAGTCAAATGATTATTTGTTTAGGTTTGGCTATGTAAAATTGGCAGAAAAATCATTTTCTTCTACTGCCTGCCATTCTTTACAATAAAATGAAAGTCCCTAAAAGACACTTATAGCAAGTAAGATGGCACAGCAGCAAAATCCTGTGTTAGTATAACTTATGATGAGTACCTCTGTATGTAGTAGAAAGATATATCCAACTCTTAGAAATTGTCTTTTGACCTCCATGCACTAAAATAAACAATAGTCATCAAAGCAATTAAAGAAAATTTTATAAAATGGTGTTACATGATAAAAATATGAGTAAAGATAGTGAATCAATGTTGTGAATTATAAGAAATTGCTGTGCAGCAATGTCTTTAAGCTACATCCTAACAAAAATGTAGACATTGGTATGCTTCTGAAACACACATAATTGAAAAGAATTGTAGCTAAAGAATACTGAACCTTTACTAATCCTGCTTTCTTTTCCCACTAGATGTGGATCAGTGTGTGAAGTGTCCAGAGACTCACTATGCCAATTTGGAGCAGAACCATTGCATTCTCAAAGAGGTGAACTATCTGAGCTTTGAAGATCCATTGGGAATGTGTCTGACCTTAATGGTCTTGTGTTTCACTTTATCCACTGTTGTTGTCTTTGGGGTTTTTGTGAAGTACAATGACACTCCCATTGTAAAGGCCAATAACCGCAGTCTCAGCTACACCTTGCTTGTCTCACTCATCTTCTGTTTCCTGTGTCCCTTGCTCTTTATGGGCCATCCAAACACAACAACCTGCATGCTGCAGCAAATTACATTTGGAGTGGTATTCACTTTGGCTGTTTCCACTGTGTTGGCCAAAACAATTACTGTGCTGCTGGCTTTCAAAATCACATCTCCTGGAAAAAGAATCAGATACTATGTGATCTCAAGGGCACCCAACTACATTGTTCTTATCTGTATCTTCATCCAAATTATTATCTCTGCTGTCTGGTTGGCAGTGTCTCCTCCATCTATTGACACTGATGTACACACAGAGCATGGCCACATCATCATTTTGTGTGACAAGGGATCAGTTTCTGCATTCTACTGTGTCTTGGGATACCATGGCTCCCTTGCCTTATTGAGTTTCATTGTGGCTTTCTTGGCCAGGAATCTCCCTGACACCTTCAATGAAGCCAAGTTGTTGACATTCAGCATGCTGCTGTTCTGCAGTGTCTGGGTGACTTTTCTCCCAGTCTATCATAGCACCAAGGGCAAGGTTATGGTGGCGGTGGAGGTCTTCTCCATCTTGGCCTCTAGTGCAGGCTTGCTGGGATGCATCTTCTTCCCCAAGTGCTACATCATTTTGTTAAGACCAGAGATAAATTCTCTTCCAATGCTCAAGAATAAACCATCTCTCCATGCTAATACTTCCTAAATTGATGCTGACACCTCTAGTGTTGATACAAAACCACCTATTAAGACACAATGCATCATGTCTGTATTTTCTATCAACTCTTTTTTTTCTTCAAAGGTGATACATAGAATTATCGTGTATATTAAATTTTTGCATACTGTCTTTTTTAATGTTCCAGTCAATCATGTATTTTACAAGACATGCTATTGATGCAGAAGTTCTTCTCCTTATCTAATAAACAATATTATTTGAAATAAAGTCTGACCTTCTTTTGATGTTTATATGAATGTGTCACTGACAGTACTATGATTTTGAAAACAAACACTGTGGTGTTTTCACACTCACATCTCTCTACCTAAACTCTCTCCCAGATCTGTTATGCATCCATTAGTATTTTAAAAAGGGTTTGAGAGACAACTCTCATCCATGAACACTTTATACAATAAGAAAAGGTAAAAGATCATTTCTTTAATTGTGTCTCAGCAATCTGAGTATCTTGCTCTTGATTTAGATATCTACCCTATTTTAAAATTTGAATATTTTTGATACTAACTCTTTTGACATTTTATTTATCTGGGTATTGTTCTTTTATCAGATCTGGAGATGGTAAATAACTTTTTTGATTCATCGGGTTTTGGTTTTTTTTTTCTCCCAAAGATTGTGTCCTTTGAATTTGTGAAGCTTTTCAAGTCGTGGGACCCTGTTTTTTAAATCTTGATTTTAGAGTTATTCTGCCTTTTCTAGCTTTAGAACCTCTTCTGCAGGAGACTGGACCATGGGAGCAAGAAGTCTGCAGGGCTGTGGTTATCTCCAAACAATCTCGTAGGAATTAATCTGGTTCTTGGAACAAGATAATAATGTGTTTTTATATCCAGGTTCCTTCATTGACCTTGAAGCAAGGAAGCTTCACATCTGTGTATGACTTTGGCAGCTTTTCTTGTCAAGACTTGTTTAGTCAAATGGTGCTGGACCACATGTTTGACTTCCCTCATGTCCCACTAGAGCACATTCTTTGCAAGGATGTTCTAAGTAATTTTTTTCTTATGTCTTCTTAGGGTTAAGAGAGCTGTGATTTCTGTTTACCTGGATAAGCACCTTAATATTGGTATCTTTTAAATTTGAAGTAATGCACCTTGTCTCTTACAATTGTGAAAATGAGAGTGTGCAAAGGGATCTCATGTCTGCTTAGAAATACTCAGCAGATTTGGCCTTAAATTGTAGTCTTCATTTGGATTATAGTCTCACATGTGTTTATAATCAAGACTTTTAGGATGATTTTCATCCTAACTATAGGCAGTTTGTGAGCCCAAGGTTAGTTCTCTAGCATTTCAGGAGCCATAATATGTGAGGGTTACCTCTATGTCCTTTAGGACAGATGCTGAAGACTTTCTGCAGCAAATACATAGATTTGGAACCAATGTCTAAAATTGTGCAAGGTCAAAAAGAGTATTTCACTTTTTTGTGAGTATATCAACTGGATCAGAATAAGCTGGTTTGATTTCTGGATTTTAGCTCTTCAGGTTTCCTTGTCCAAGTTCATCTGTTTCTTCCTCATTGTCCCCTGGGGGAGTTTTTTTCCTGAAGGAATTCATAGTGTTCCAAGACTGATGTTCTTCCCATGATTATAGAGGTTTATGCTCCATTCAGTTGGCTTCAGTTTGGACAAGTGTCGGAGCTATTCCTCCTCTTCTCTAGATCCCAAACTGTTTTAAATACTTGGAGCCAGCCATTCATACCATCTGGCTTTGCACTGCTTTGCTGATTTTCTAAGAACTTGGCAGGCCATGCTAGACCATGCTTTCTCCATAGTCTTTGTAGCCGCTTTCAGAATTTCATCTTCTGTATTTCTCCACATGACTCCTTTGATCATTTTCTGAGGCATCTTGTCATACATGGGAGGTAGAGGCATGCAGATACCCAAGTTTGAAGCCAGCCTGGTGTATAAATTGAGTTCTAAGACTGTTGCTTTATACAGAGTATGATCCTGTCTTCGGTGGTAAAGAGTACAAGAATGGGGATTGACTTTTACAATAGAAGCCGCATTTAGGTAAACATTACACTTAAGTTTCAAAGATAAATGTTTAATTGGAAAAGACTCTGTTTACTTCTTAAAAACCCAAAAGCTAACAATTTCTCTGTAGTAGGAAGTTTCTGGCCCGGACATTTGAGCCTTGCCTCTAGGTTTAGACCTGCAGACCCACAGACCTGCAGAGACACAAAGATGCTTAGAAATTGTTTTAGATTGATCAGCCTAAGGCCTAGGCGTATAGCTTGATACCTCCCTATCCTTCATCTAACCTTTGACTCCTATCCTGTTCAGCCATGTGGCTCAGTACCTTTTCTTAGAGCAACATAGTTGTCCTCTGCTTCTTCCAGCTTCTCTTTGGCACTCTCTTCTGTGCTTCCTGTTCTCAGAGTTTTCTTAGTCTGGTAGCTCTGCCCACAATTCCTGTCTGCCTTTGGCCAATCAGCGCGTTTTATTAAACCAGTGGGTGGGACAATTATTTACAATGTAACAACATAATCTCCCACATATCCCCTTTTATCTTTTAAAACAAAATGAACTCCAAATCTAATATTATTTCCCCCTTACCTATCACAACTTATAAACAACACTGTAAATAAACACAAATATCCATATTCTATGTTTTGGGAATGTGGGTATCATTCTCTAAGATACTTCCTGCTGAATGGGGATGCTGGCTATCTGATTGGAATTTAAAAAAAAATGTAGGATTGTGGATAAATCTTTAGTGGAGTAATCTATAAGGCTGTATCAACACAGCCAGTATCCTTGAAATTGTTCTGGATACAGAGCTCTGGAAACTTCAACAGAGTTGCTCTGAAATGCTGAATCATCTGGTCCATCCATTTCCATTCGAGATTTTTCTGGGGGTCTGCCTCTATCAAACTTTATGTTCTTTATTCAGAAGTAAATCCAAAGCCTCTCAGTTTCTGTGAAAATAAAAAGAAAATCTCTTCTCCAAAGTAGCATATTTTTGGATTTCAAATTAAAGTAAACTCACTTACAAAATATATAGGCTAAATTAGTACAACAGCATTTACAATCAATTGCCTTTCAGTAGCTTTTACATTTTCAGTCAAGAAACTTAAAGATAAGACAATATCATACAGTATCCAGACATTCTTTGTATTTTCCTTCTTTACATGGCTTATTTATTTATTTATCTATCTATCTATCTATCTATGTATCTATCTATTTATTTATTTTACTCTATTTCTTTTTTAAGGGCTTTCCCTACCTTTCTTTTCTTTCTCTTAGCCTATATATATATTGTCAAAATGCTTTAAACCACTTAGACTTTTTTTAAAAAAAATACTGTCTTACTGTATATTTATTTCTTAATTTTTTCTGTCTCTGACCACACCTTTGTTTGGCCAGGGTGATTGGTTCCACCCAGATTCTTCTATTCCTTTCTGTTTCTAACCACACCTTTAATCTGCCAGGATTCAAGGTTGGTATGATTGGTGGATGGCTCCACCCAGATTCTAGTCTAATTTCACTGAATTTATCTTTTTAGCAAAGATACTCTGGGAATTTTAAGATCCATATAATTATCAAGTAAAGCTTTGCCATCTGCTGCTCATTAACTCCATTTTAAGTGTTTGGCAGCAGGGCCTCTTAAGAAACTCACAAGTTTTTTGCCTCTAAGGCTGAATCAGGAAGCTTCTCTTCAAAAAGTCAAGCCTCAGTTTGCCTTAGGCAAACAGGTGATCCAAGAATACACCAAAACTAGAAAGCCATCTTTGATTCTATTACCTTTTTGTCCTTATGAACAGAAACCTTAAATACATCATTTAAAACTTTTTTGCTTATATTGAGGCTCCCATAAGGCTTGAGGAACAAGCTATTTTACACCTTAAGCTGCACTCCAAAAGCCCATCATTGTAGCCCAAGACCACATGCCTCACCAGGGTGTCTCTGTACCATGGCTTACATGAGAGACACAACTCAGAAGCTGCTTTGGGCTCTAGACCATTTTTAAGCTTTATATGGCTTTATGTGGATATATACCATGTATATGCCCCACATTGGGCTGCCATTTGTAGTACAAGGTTTCTGGCCAGGACTTTTGAGCTTTGACCCACAGAGACACACAGATGGTTACAATTTGTTTTACACTGATCAGCCTAAGGCCCAGGAATAAAGCCTGATACCTCCCTATCCTTCATCTAACCTATGACTCCTGTCCTGTTCAGCCATGTGGTTCAGTACTTTTTCTTAGTGCAGCATAGTTGTCCTCTGCTTCTTCCTGCTTCTCTCTGGCATTCTCTTCTGTGCTTCCTGTTCTCAGAGTTTTCTTAGTCTGGTAGCTCTGCCTACCATTCCTGCCTGCCTTTGGCCAATCAGCGCTTTTTATTAAACCATTGGGTGGGAAAATTATTTAAAATGTAACAATATAATCACCCACATTTCTCCTGCAGTAATCTAGGTAACTTAGATTTAACATTCTCAAATTTCTGAGATGCCCTTCACTACACAGCTATAAACACAGGACCAGGACTGCTAGGCCCTGGATGCTTAAGTCCCAGTGAAGGCATTTATGAAAAGAAGTTTTTTTTGCTGGGTCAGAACTGTCATTTCACTACATTCTACAACATCTCTCTCATATCCTCAGAATTTAGAAATTCTATAATTCTACAGCATCTACCAAATTTAGTTGTATTTAATCATTGAGATATGATCTCTAGTGCTGACTTTTTTATAACCAACTATTTAAAGTATACTGGCATAAATCTCTCAGAGATTTCAGGGATTCTACCTTTGGAGCACCACATCTGTCTTTGAATATTTAACATACTATGGTTTTCTTTTAAATTACAAATTTGTGCCTGGACAGTGGTGGCACATGACTATAATCACAACACTAAGGAGGCAGATTCAGGCTAATATCTGAGCTTTATGAAACTTGATCTATAGAAACTGCTCAAGAAATGCCTGGACACAAAAAGAAATTGTGTCTTAAAATACTCCAAATATATGATGTACAGGTATGCATACCTAAGTGTAGGTACTTGACAGAGACAGCAGAACTCCCAAGATCAGGAGTTACTGTGGTTGAGAGACATAAGATTGCATCAACTAGATTTAGGGAACCAATATCCTGCCCTTTGGTAGAGCAGTTCACACTCTGAGCCACTGACACAAAACTCTCCTGGCCCTCTGCTATATTTAATCATCCTTAACAAAACACAAACAGCCCTCGTAGAATAGTTTCTGAAAAACCAAATTTTATCCGACTTGATTCTCAAAGACTTTTCTGGGCCTCACACCCAAAATCTGTCTCTACAATGACCCTATCAGAGCTATAGGAACATTGTCACTTTCAAACACAGCAGACTATCTGCATAAATATGCCTTATCAGACAGCCTCCATCATAAAATATAGAACATTTTCTCAAACTGAGAATACATGGCACCAAAACCTGTTATCTTCCAACAAAGAGGTTTCCCATAACAGATATCTATATAAACCACATATGATATTCAGGAACACCAAGATGGTGACTACCTACTCAGGAGAGATTTAGCCTGCTACTCAATCTTTAGGTTTTCAAAGTAGGAATTTTTTTCAATGCCTATATAGACATTTACTCTATCCTAAATTACAACCAACACACTGGAAAGAAGTATGTGTCATGGTAGCAAGCAAATACAAAGAAATTTTTTATTTTTTATCTAGCACTTGGCAAAGCACAATATTAAAAGAAAATGAGACTGACCATCTCCTGTGCAGGGAGGAGATTCTTTTTTGCTATTCCATTGACCTGTACCAGTGACCGAATTTGATCTAGGGTAGTGACATTTCCTTTCAGCATAAATAGTCAAAGACAAAAGTTGAAAGAAATGCCTCAGAAGTTAGGGTATCAGTGGCAGTGAAACAGCAAGCAGAGTATCCTGTGGAACTTGGAATGAAGTCCTTGGCACCTGAGGTCCAATCCTAGCAACATTCAAGGTGTCACTGCCAAGCCCCTGAGCCAGTGTCACCCATATCCTCAAGTCTGACAATGCCTGCTCACCTGGCATGCCTGCAGGCCATCATTACTTCCCTTGGCCTTCACCAATTACCCATTGCCACACAGGCCCAAACTAAGGTAAGCCATCTTTACTCACTTGTCTTTCTTGGGAGAGGAGCTAAAAGCCAATTATCCAGCCATTTTTCAGCAGAACAGTTCAAAACATTGGCCTAAACAAGCCTATGTTAAAGTCCTGCAATGGAGGCATCATGTCAGAAAACTCCCCATGCCCATATCAGTGATGCTGTCCAATTGGGAGAAGCCAAGCTTGTCTGAGGGTGTGGCTAAAACAAGATCAGCCTCTGCCCTCAGGCCTTGATTTCTGAACACACTCTTTCTCTGGGTAGTTTCCCTGAATTGCTCTATATCTGGTCTGTGAATGGCTGCTTTGTTCATGTTCACCAGGTATTCCAGCTCTTGCTGCTGGCATTGACCTGAGTTACTTGTAGGACACACTGGACAAGGCTTCCTGCTATAGACAAGGAAGCCTATCTGGCCTCCTGGAGGGATTTAGATTGACAAACTCCTCACAGAAATCAGCTCACTTTCAAATCATAAAATTCACAGGTAGATGCTAATTACCTTGTCTTAGGTTGACTCCCAAGATGAGGGAACATCTTGGTTTGATGAATTAGCTGTTTTTCCTCCGGCTATAGAATGCCTTCTATAGGAGAATAAACCATGGGAGAATAAAGGCTACAGGGCTGTGGGAATCTCCAACAAAACTCTTAGCAATTTCTCTAGTTCTTACAACCAGATGATGTATTTCCCATTTCCTAAATGACCTTGAAGCAAAGAAACTTCACTTCTCTGTTGTTGCAGTGGAGTTTCTTGGTCCCTGATGGCCAGAGGCCCAGTCCCACAGACCTGCCATGCTAGACCCATAGCCGCCCACCTCTGTTGCTCAGGCACATTGATAGCTAGCGCTTACATCTTAAATCAAGCCATTTCTATTAATCTGTCTGCCACGTGGCCTGTGGCTCACCTGTGTTCCTTATATGTTGTTCCTTGGGACACTTGCTTGATCTGCCTGACTCTGCCCTGCTTCTCCTACCTATGCTCTGATTTCTCCTCCTACTTCTTTTACAGTGCCTGTCATGGCCCAAAACAGCTCCTTTATTTAAAGACTGAGATTTACAGCATACAGAAAGGCGTTCCCACATCACTCTGTATATGACTTTAACATGATCTCTTGGTATTACTTAATTGGTCCAGTGGTAGTGGACCACATCTTTGACTTGCCTCACTTCCCCATGGAGCACATTCTTTGCAAAGGTGTTCTAATTAATTTTCCTCATAGTTATATTTAAGGCAGCTCTTTTTCTGTTTGTTTGGATAAGTATCTTAATATTGGGATACTGTAGACTTGAGTTAATGTTTCTTAACACTCATGCCTACCTAGATGAGAGAGTGCAATGAGATCTCATATCTGCTGCAGAAATAAACAGGAAGAATCATAATATCTTTAGTCTCCATTTGGAGAACAGTGTCACCAGTTTTTATAATCAGGACAGGATGGCATTATGCCTAATTAGAGGCAGTTGTTTTACCCCCAAGATTAGTTCTTCTGCTTCACAGGAGCCAGAAATTGTGTCAAGATGCTGCAGACTGTTGTGGAGCAAATCCATAGCCATTAAAACAATGTATCAATGGTGCATATTTGGGTAAAACTTCCTTAGAATACAAAAACTCCTTTCTAATTATTGTGTACATTGAGCAGATAGTGATCTCTGCATGATGGTTGAATGAGAATGGCCCCTGTGGACTCATGTATTTCATGGTTTGTTTTCAGTTAGTGGACTGTTGAAGAAGGACTACGAGGTTTGGATCTCTGGGAGAAGGTGTGTCACTGGCGTGGGTTTGGGGGGTTATAATGTCTATGCTTGTTCCAGGATAAAGATAGCCTTTGCATTTGCAATCCATTGTCTTTCTGCAGTTAGCTCAATAACAGTTAAAAAATTAAAAGAAAACACAATAACAACCAAAATCCAGGTTTTGTGTCGATTTTCCATCTTTACGTGGCTTGTTATATTTTTATTACTCCATTTTTCTTTTTAAAGACTTTATCCTCTTTCTAGTCTCTCTGAAGCCTATGTACCATTTACACATACTGTAACCCATTTATAGGTTTTTCTTTTCATCTGAATCTGTTTTATTGTGAATCCTTAATCACCTTCTAACCATAAGAGCTTTTAAAATACACTCTCATAAAAAGCTGCATAGTTTTTGCTGAGGAAGCTGAATCAGTAAGTTCTCTTAAAGGGACCACTCCCCTGTTCATGGCCAGCAAACAGAGCACACCCAAGAAAATGCTGCTACTAAGAAACCATCTTTGTTTCCTTTTTGTTCAAAATAAACAGAAATCTAAAATCAATCACATGCTACTGAGTCTTCTGTGAGATTTCAGGAACCGGCCTGATTGCAGCTTACACTCCTTGCCACTAGTCTGCCAGCTCCATTTTGAATGTGACTGGGCTGCCATGCTTTCATTGTACAATGACCCACTTCATATACACAATTTGGAAGCTGTCTTTGCTTAGTTTCTGCTAAAATCATTTTTAAACTTCCTCAGGCTTTCAGTGGGTATTCGGCCCACATTGGGAAGCCATCTGTTGCAATGGTGCAGTTTCTTGGTCTCGGGTGGCCAGAGACCCAGACCCTGGCCTGCCAGACCTCGTAGCCACCGAGCTGCCCATTCAGGCCCCCAGAAATGACTCAGATGCTTATATTAACTTTATGCTGTTTCACCTATGGCTCAGGCACTTTGCTAGCTACATCTTACATCTTAAATCAACCTATTTTTATTAATCTGTCTGTCACATGGCCCGTGGCTCTCCTGTGTTCCTTATATGTTGCTCCTTTGGGCTTCAGGCTCGATCTCTCTCTGACTCCACCCTTCCTTTCCTACCTATTTTGATTCCTCCTCCTACTTCTTCTATGGTGCCTGTCATGGCCCAAAACAGCTCCTTTATTTAAAGATTGAGATTTACAGCATACAGAAAGGCATTTCCACATCAAAGCTCCCTTGGAATATGAAAACTCCTTTCTAATTATTGTGTATATTGAGCAGATAGTGATCTCTGCATCATGGTTGAATGAGAATGGCCCCTGTTGACTCATGCATTTCATGGTTGGTTTTCAGTTAGTGGACTGTTGAAGAAGGATTATGAGGTTTGGATTTCTGGGAGGTGTGTCACTGGGGTGGGCAATGAGGGTTATATTGTCTATGCTTGTCCCAGGCTAAAGATGACTACCCCCTGCTTGTGGTTCAGATAATAGCTCTCAGCTACTGCTCCAGCTCCATTCCCGGATCCTCTATATTCTACACCATGATTTCATTGTGAATTTACCCCCTACATATGTAAGAAGTGCTCAATTAAAGGTTTTTCTACAACTGGCCTTACTCACAGAGTCTCTTCAGAGCAATACAACAGAAACTCTGTGACTTTAAAACCTACAGAGGAAGCTCTGGCCATTGTTTTCTACCAAAATACATATTCTATATCACTTAAAAGGTTCTTTTTAATTTTACACTAAAATCACTGTTCTCTTCCCCTCTACTCCTTTCATTTACACTCTACCTCCCCACACCTCAGCTCTCACATACTTCTCAGAGAGAGTATGGCCTCTCATGGGGCGTCACCAAAGTCTGGCCAGTTAACCTGGGGCAGGGTCATGTTTCTACCCTTGATTCTAGAATCAGCAGTGTAATCTTCTATATGGAACTGACTTCATATTGCCAGTTCCTGCAGTAAGAATAGTTTCTGCTTTTAATGCCAGAGACTCCACAAACTTCCCAGGCCCCTCAACATCAATGCACATTGAGAGGGCCAAGATCAGTCTTATGCAGATTTCCCACTTTTTAGTCCTGAGTCAGTGAGCTCTAATTAGCCTGGCTCAGCTGTCTTTGTTTTTTCCCCCATCATTATCTTGACTTCTTCGTTCATATCATCCCTCATTCCCCTCATTGCCATGGACTAGGAGCTCCATCCAGTCCTTAGCCTTGGTCTCTGCATCTGCTTCTGTGCACTTCTGGATAGAGGTTCTGTAATTAAAAATCTTTTGCAAATGTAAACCATTGACTAGGTTTTGGTCTCATATGAGAAGTATGTATATTTGCTTATTAGTCTTAGAGTTTAGTTATTCTGGACGACTGTAAATGAAAACTGCAGACTGGTCAGCTTATTCATGACATCCCAGAAAGTACCATAATTCTTGACACTGTGAACCCCTAGACCTAGGTGCCAAATAATTGGTTCATGGAAATATTGCTTCCATGATCAGCATTGGCTATCTCATACATGTAAGGGGTGAAGGACCTCTCCAAAAGGTGTAGAAGATGGAAAATAACTTGTTATAGGGAATCTGAGATTATCAGTTATAAGAGCCAAACACTAATACAATCACCATTATATTTAGAGTTAGGATTTCAAAATTGTTTTTAAAATTTGGTTTCTCTGTCTTGTGATAGAATCTCAGTTGACTCATTCCATTAATGCTAGAAGCTTGGAGCATGAGGACAATTCATGTGTGTTAGTTTAAGATCATCCATGTCAACATAATAATTCTAGTACAGTTTGTGATAATAAAAATATCCCCACTTAAAACAAAAAGGGGCCAAATAATTATAATTTAATTAATAAGAAAATACACAGAAATTCTGGCTTGATAGTAAGGAAGATAGAAGAGTTTTTGTGCTTTATTTATTAGAGGCCATCCTCAGGTTGAAACTCAGGTTGGTTTTATCTAGCTGTCAGACAAAGATGAGTTACAACTCTGAATACTCCTGCTTCACACCCTAGGGCTGTGTGATGGTAGGTGTGACCCAGGGCTCTCATTGAACGTCAGTGCATGTAGATGGCATGAATTTGTGGCTGAGCACAGAAATCATCACCCTAGAGGCCTTTCACCAGAATTGTATTTCACACTTTAATGGAGATGTTTCAGATCCTCTCATCTTTTGTTTGTTCTGTCCTTTGAGAAAGGGTCAATTTTGTTGCCCTAGCTGTTCTGGAACTTTCTTTGTAGACCAGCCTGGCTTCCAATAACCAGAGATCCAGCCTTATTTGCCTCTTGAACACTAACATTAAAAGTATGTGACACAAACTCTGCTCTTTCTCTCTTCAATGCAGAATCTCATGCATTCCAGGCTGGCCTAGAAAATACCAGGTACCAGCAGAAAAACCTTATATTCATGATCTTTCTATGTCCACATTCTGCTAATCCATCTCTAACCCACTGCCCAGGTACCATGTTATGTGCTGGTATTACATGCCCTCATAAACATGCCTGGTTCCTACAATTTGAGACATTGTATCCTATAGCTAAAGCTAGCAATAACCTGCATGGCTGAAGATGCCTTTACATTCTTATCTTGACCCATTAACTAATGTATTTGAGAGACTCACAAAACCTGTGCTGCCCTTAATTTGCTTAATTACATGAATTCTAGTTGTTATCTAAAGAAAACCCAGAGCCCAGATGTTTGGAACCCATTCAATATCAGAGAGATGAAACACACCCCACTCAGTTCTCACCTAATCATCTTCTGAGGCTAAACAGGAGCAAATTCTATGATCAAGAGTCCTTCTCATGTCCAGTTGCTACTCCACAATGTCTGAAAATCTGCCTATCACTTCCTTCTATACCTTCTCTACCCAGTGTTTTCACTTTTGGGTTCAAGTGTGCATTGTATCAAGAGTTAGGATTAAAGTTGTGAGCTGCTATTGTTTGGTAGTTAGGACTTTATGTAACAGAAATACAGAATGTCTCTGTCTCCTTCATGATGGGATTAAAGGATGAATCACCACTGATCAATCCACAATCCCCATGCTGGATTAAAGATATGAGTTTATTACTTTGACCTTCCTATGCTGGAATTAAAGGCTGGCATTACCACTCTCAGCTCTTCATGGTTTGACTGTGGGTGGTTTAGTTCTCTGATATTCCAGGCTTATTTTTATTAATAATGTAATATATCACTACCTTGTTGTATAGAGAACATTTCCATTGAATTTCTAATATGTTTGTTTCCAACCTCTTGCCCAACCTGGCATCATATGTGGATTTTGTGGAGACAATGATATTAATTATTTTTATGGGTGACAAGATGATTCAGCTCAAAAATTTATTTATAGAAAAGAAATTATGGAAACTTGTGAACTGACTGCCACAAGTGATTCCACAACACTCATAAAATGTTGTTTCAAAAATAGTTAAAAGACTTCAAAAGAAATCATCTTCAACTGGGTGTGTCACTATTTGTCAAATGAGCAAAGAGAGGGCTCAAGGGTCCATCTCAAGCACCTAGAATGTTCCATATAATTTTTCTTTAGTCATGTTTTCCTCAAAAATATTGAACCATACACTTTTTTTCTCTCCTTATGAACTTTCTTTTTTATTAAAAGCTTGGAGACCTTGTCAGGAACCTGTTTTTTAAAAAACAAACATACAAAAAAACAACCAACACATTCACTTCCTTTACTAAGATTAGATAAATCTAGGGTTCATCCCCTGTATTTTTCAAATGAAAAGCTGTGGTCACAAAATTCTGTTCCATCTTATATTACTCTGTAGCCCAGGCTCTCCTTGAAAGTGTATCTTTTTTGGTCCAGCTATGACTCCAGATCTGGGTCTTATGTATCCTGTGATAATGTGAGAAATGTATAATTCCTCATCTCCTTATAACAGCTAGAGAATTCTAGAAAGATTTTTATATGCTGTTGCCTGATACCTTTTGAAGTTTTGACAGGATCTCTTGCATTACACATAGACATAGGAGCTACTATACACTTAGTCTACACCAGCTTTCAACTCCTGGTCTTTCTGTATGTCTAATAGAAACATTCCTGTTATCTCAATCTGGTATGTAGAAGAAAAAATAGTCCCAACATCAATAACATATGTCATATATGGCAATTAATTATAAGGCTCTCAAAATTGGCAGCATGAAATGTAAAAATTTTTTTTCTGTACATTAGGGCCCTGATGGCAGGTCCAATATTCTCTTCATTTACATTTACATTCATTACAATGCATATTTTGTGATTGAATCTAGAATGGTCCTCTGTTACTAATACCTTTAAGGCTAGCACTAAGGAAATTGGGGTAAAATAATGTCTGTGAGTTCGATTTTATCTTCTCAACATAGTAAATTTTAGAACACCCGGGGTTAATAGAAAGACCATGACTTGAAATAAGAAAGGAAAACACACAAATTACAATTGAATTTGTATGATTAGATCTCTCTAGGTTTGGGCAGAAACTCCTAAAAGGGTGGGCATTGGTAATGGAATTCTCTTGGTGGTGGGAGGAGTCAAAGAGTGGGTGGAGCTTAGACAATTGCCTCCTGGGAGAAGATATTTAAGCCCTGTAAATTGAAGTAGAAGTCAAACACAAGAAAGAAATCTGAACAAGTCAGTATTCCTCTGATTTCCCAGAGAATTTATCCCTCAAATAAGTGTAAGTATAATACATAGGTTAATGTTACCTTGATTTCGCAGGGAAGGGGCTAAATTAAGTGCCTTGGTAGGACTCAGGAGTTGGTATGTGTGTTTCAAATATGAAGTGCTATTGAGACCCAATTTTGTTTGTTCAAATATAATACATTTTTGTACGTTTTCCAGCCAAGTCCAACTGCTGAACTTATTTTTTTTTAATATTCTATGGGGTCTTCTCTGTTTTTTTGTGTGTTAAATCTCAGGTACTTTCTAAAATGAAAACAATTTCAAAATGGAATCAAATTCCTGTGTGATCCCAGGTTCTCAGGTTTCACAGAGCTTCCCCTGTCTATCTGAAATGAGTGGAGGACCTAATATGCTTCCAAGTAACAAATGGTGTACATCCTCTGTGAATCAAGGCATCCAAGTTTCCCCAAGTTCCTTGGTTCCACCATCTCTACAAGGTCTCCTGGCTTCTCAAAACCCTTTGAGTTCACAAGATACACCCACTGATCCAAGAAGGCAGCAGATGAAACACACAGTGTTCACCCCAGAACAAAAGCAGGTCCTTGAAGAACATTTTAATAACTGCACATACCTGAGCCAGGAGCAATGCATGGCATTATCTCAGAGATGTGGCTTGACCAAGGACAGTATCAGGGTAAGTCCTCTCTCATGTGTTCCTTTCTTCTAGTCATACAGCCTCTCTCCACTACAACAACCACAAAACTTCTCTGATTTCTGTGCTTTTGAGTCCCTTCATTATTTTGGCTACTTGGTTCATTAGTAGGGAAGTAACTTAGACACGTTCAACACACATTCTCTGCTACATTCTGTCTCTGACACACAGCCTGTTATTTAATAGGAATCGACTGGCATTTGCTGTTTGAAATATTTGCTATAGTTCAGAGATTTGGGGATAAACATAACTCTGTAGTTGTTTCCTTTACTCTTTGGAGACATGCAACCCAACTTCCAAATAAATACCCAGAGACTTATTCTTAGTTATGAATGCCCAGCATTAGCTTGGCTGTTTAAAATTATCCCTTTTTTCTTTACCTACATTTTGCCTCTGGGTGTTTTACTTTTCTTTATTCTGTATATTTTTCTATTTTACGCTGTAGCTGGCTGGGTGTCCAGCCCCTGACACCCACCTCTCCTTTGTTTTCATGTATCTACTCTAGGATCTCTCAGTTCCTACTAGGTACAAAATCACCCTGGCTGGCATACTGCACCCCTACCCTCCCCCTCTCCAGCTCTTGACTTTGGCTTCTCTTTCCTATAGAACCTCGTCCATGTCAACTACTCACCCTCTTCCTCTCGGCTCCGCTCTTGCTTCCCGATCTCCTTTTTCTTCTCTCGCTATCCTCCTCTCTCTCCTCTCATGGCCTGATTAGTTCTGTTCTTGAGTCCTCTGTCTGTTCTCTCCCTCATATCTACAATAAACTGTTCTTCTCAACCAATCCTTGGAGAAGTTATGTGCTCATCTTCATTCAGCCCCAGAACTCAGAAACCTGAGGCAGACAAATTGCCAATTTTATGTTAGTCCATACAAACCTAGACCCAGTCTTACTGGTTTTCCCACCAAACAGACCACTTAAAAGTAAATTAAGTAAAAAAAAAAAAAAAAAAAGAACTTGATTTACTAGACAAGTCGTTAAGGGTTCAACAAGTTGAGATTGAGCTTACTGCAATAATTAAGGTTTAAAAACTTGTGTTTTGCAATTTCCAAATGTTGTATGAAACTCTAAATTGCTATCACGTTATTACTTAAAAATATTACTCAATACAGTCTGCATACTTATCTCATCAGAAAAGAAATACACAAATAAAAATACCCAGTATACTCTGCAGTATGTAACAATCAAAGAACAAGTCAAATCTCTTCGCAAGTCACTAAAGAGTCATTTGTGATACAGAAAAATTAATGGATCCTACCAATAATAATTAAAATTGTTTGGAATCAAATCTAAATACAAATGATTAAAAATGTAACCACCTATAGGTTAAAAGCACAACTCTGGAGGACTCTAAACTCGGCTTAATATGTGACAGTTAATTGTGTTCTAATTGAAATCATACTTGTTTACTGTGCTGTTGCTTGGTAACAGAAGCACAGCTTTAACAACCTACTCAGCTCTTTATACCTCGGTTATTATGAATTTGTTATATTTTGAGAAGTTCAGAACAAATTTATATTTTCTCTAGACATGTCTGATAATGAAATGGCTTGAAATTTACAAGGTGACCAAAGACTTAAAACTCTAGATAGAAATCAAGTGTCCTTTTATTATTGTCAGAAATTGGACTAAGGATTTGCCAAAGTTATCAAGCCCAAAACACACTTGGCATAGTTCAGACTTTTAACTCAGCAATATCAAAGCATCAAGAACAAAACACACTTAACTTATTTTAGACTTTACTTCAGCAACAACTGGCAAGTATCACTGCCATAACTGTTTTAAAGGACAAGAAAAATGACAATGTAGCTCTTCCACCACAAAGTAAACTGGAGCTGCTTTTCATTAAGCCAATTACTCAGCTGGCTACCACGCCACAGTGCACCAAAGAGCTCTGTAAGGAGTTTCAAGTGCATCCAAAAACTGCATCCAGAACTCATCACATAGTCTGCCATTCTAACACATGCTTGCACTACTTTACCAGGAAACCAAACGGGGTTCAAGGTGAAAGACCACCCCGGGGGTGGGGGACCCCCTGAAACGGACCTTTCTTCAGGAAGAGACCCCAGGACCCAAGGACCGAGCCACAGATCATATGCAAGCAGCACGAGGTTTATTGAATAACACAGGTACCTGCGGGCGGACAAGTCTCTTCGGAGGACTTGCGCGCGCAGCCCTTTGTTCAGGGCCTTTTTATGGGGTTGGGGTGGCAAAGCGTGCGTACAGAAGCAAAAGCATAGTTACAAGGTTTTCATTGCCTGGTTTGAATGAAGCTATTCTGTTGAGGGGGTGAGGGCCAGGTCACCATCTGGCCTGACTGATATCGCCCACCCCCCAGGCGGCCTGCGGTTTATCTTTCTGGGAACTCTGTCTTCTGTCTCTCCCTGGAACTTCTCCTGGTCCTTGACTGGGGCCAGATCACGTAGCCATGTAACTATTATCTTTCTTCCCCCTCTGTCCTGCTGACATTGTGAAAGCTTTTATTATTAAGTTTCGCAGGAATGCTGGTGTCTCCAGTATCAGGATGTATGTTTTAGGGCTTTTTTAAGAGCAGATGTACAGCCCACAGGGGAATCAGTTTGTCCTTGGTTGGGGAGTGTTTGGCATCTGGCCCCTGACCACATTTCTTTGTCTCCCCAGGCACCTGGTCTTATTCCTAACTGTAGTTCTTCTTTTATCAGCGGAGCTAATCTTTACTGTCCTATTAACATGTCTTAGGCAAGCTTACTCATTGTTTTTGCAAGCCTGCTGCAGCTATCATCAAAACAAGAGGGGGCTGCTTAAGCAAGAGAGAGGAAAAGGGAGGGGGTCTTACAAAGGGATAGTGTGAAAGAGGAAGGTGGCAGGGTTCCAACCAGATGCCCACCATGCCAAAAAGAAGAGGTGACTTACTAAAGTCATACATTGTCCTTGAAGCTTGTGCGAGTATCTGGGCAGTGCTCACCCCCCAGGGGACCCCTTCCCCCTACACACACATTCCTGACCACTGCCACCCAAACCCATCTGCTCACCCAGGCATTGGGGTCAAAGTGTCAGGAGCCACAGGTGGGGTGTGGGACCAGCCCACTAAGCCTGGCACAGTCCTAGCAACCTGTCTTGACACGGGGTGCAGAGAAGCCACCAAGCCAAGAGGATGTCCATGAGGGCGCCCAAGCCTAGGGACAAGCCAGGCCTGAGGTGGTCCAGGAAACTAGAAAGGCAGAGAGTGCAGCAGCAGCAAGCCCGGCTCCTCCTCCAAGGCCAGTCCTCCTGGCCGACAAGCCTCCCCCTCAGCCGTGCAGCAGACCACTCTGCAACCCAGAAAGAATCTATTCTGGAGCCTCCCCAGCGCCCAAGCAAAAAGTACCACCCCCTTGCTACCTCATCAACTCATCAACGCGGCTAGAGCAGTTGGGGACCAACGATGCCTGGAGCAGTGGAGGCGACCAAGAAAGCCTGTCCCACTACGTCATCAAAGTGCGCCAGACTGTTAGCAGGAAGTCCCGCCCCCATGCTACATGTCAACAGTGCCTCGCGCTGCTCTAGTCCGAGCCGTTGGCGAGGGTTGCCAGAGCTGCTTGCTGCTATGATGGGCAAAGTAGGAATCCCTGTGGGCGGCATCCGAAGCCCGCAAAGCCAGGGAGCACAGCAGGTAGCGTCCCAGAAACTCGTGTAGTGAATGAAGCCTGTGTCACCTCAGAACCTGATGCCGGATGTGCTGAGGGACTCTGCCCTAGTCCTTTTGCAAAACTTTTCTGAGAAGGGCCTAGACGGCGCTGTAGCTGCCACCTCTGTTACTACTCTGTTATGTCTGCTGGGCAGATTTTCCAGGCTCTGACACCCAGTTAGCATACAAGTGCTGAATATTCCCCAGCTTGCCACCAGGGCAATCAGGTCAGAACTTCCTGCCTCAGTTTTATTCTGTAAGCTTGCCTTCTCATAGGGAGTACCAGAGTGCAATAATAATGATTAAAATAATAATAATAATAATAATAATAATAATAATAAACATTACCAGGCTTACTGTTTCATCAAAGCCTGTCCCCTTGTATTTATTTTCTGAGCAAGCACTCAAAACCAGAGATAGCTCTCTTGGTAGAAGATGCAAATGGCTTATTTATGGGAGATGCAGTTTCATGAACTCTTAAAGCTTCAAGTTTTTGTCACTCAAAATTTACAACACAGGACAAAATTTACATATTTGTAGGCTGGGTTTTTTAAACAGTCTTAGGACAGATAGGGGAGCAAGTATCCTGCTGGGGGAGGTGTCATCACCTACTTGATAAAGCAATGCTGCAAATAGATAGTGAATTCCTGCTCCATTTTAGAACCTTATGTGAAGTCCATGGTGGTGGAGAAAGTGTCATCATCTACCTGAGTGTGCTGACCCACAGATCTGCAGCCCTACAGCCTGTTCCCACTCAAGTCTATGTCAAGTGCACCAGAGCAGCAGACTGAAGTGACTCCTCGAGCTGGCATGCCTTCTTATTTGGAGGACCTCTATAGGCCACTTCATGGCTGTGAGTTCCACCAGGTTTTTCCCACTAGCTAGAGTTCCACATGTGACCTGGGTAAGGCAAGCTCTGAGCTCCACAATGCACTAGCCCACTTTTGGCTGCTCCCTGATATAAAATCTCCATGCTGTGGCTCTGAATGGTGTCTCTGCTTCAAGTCAGTCATGTCTGGGCCATGCAGTGCTCAGGGTATGCCCTAGAACCCAGCAACTAGGTGCCCAGAGTCCCCACTGGGCTGCCCACTCCCACTATCCAGAAGTGTCTGCCACTGCATATACTCCCATTCAGAGTACTAGGGAGTAATGATGGGTAGGAGTAGTCTTAGTCTATCCCATACTTCCCTCATTTTCCCAGCCTGTGGTCCTTCCCAGTACCCCATTAGACCATTTGCAGGCATTTATGCATTTTGGGCCAATTTACAAAAAATAAAAAATAAAAATAAAAAGCTATCCAAAAGAGAAACCCAGAAAAGGAATGTAAACATGTCAAACACAACGTAAACGCAGGACAGAGAGAAAACATGAAAGTAGACCTAGAAAACATGCTGAATCAGCCAACCCTGTATAGTTTACAGGGCTGTACAGGTTAACTGGCCACTTTGTGTCCAGAAGAAAGAAGGGGAGGTGTCTATGGAGTGCAGGAAGATAGTAGGGCCTGCCAGTAGAGCCTGGGGCAAGTGCTATTGAAATGCATATCTCTGCTAATCAAGAAAAGGTCTTGATAAAAGCATAGATCTGCCAGGTGGGCAATTCAACACCAGGTCAGGCGCCATTGTGCTTTAAGAACACAGTAACCCTATGGGAAGTGCTTTTATTATTCAGGCCTCACCAGCCAACGAGGCCCTCCAGGAGACCTGCCAGTCAGAAGTGGTGGAGGGTTCTCACTGTTGCAAGCTTCAAGCATGATTTGAAGACCTGGCAGGAGAGGTTTTTGTTGTATGTTGTGAGTGTACTGACTGAGGGCTGAGCTTAAAAACCACTACATGGTGAATGAAGTGCTCCTGTGTCCAGATGGGGTGGAGCAGATGATGAGCTGCAGGAACTAGTGTGGTGGGTTCTCCCTGGATCTGAGTGGGAACATGCAGTCAGGATCTCTGTCCTATGAGGTCCCACGTGGTTCTTGAAACTCTGTGTATTGTCTTCCATATCATAGGCTTGACTAATACTAAGCAATTGAAAATTGCATTTAACACATAATCCAATGCTGGAGAGATAGTCCTGCAACCTTTTTGAGTCTGAGCCTCAACTGGTTAGTGAGAAAAATTATATCAGTTAATGAGTTACCTCCAGTCTCCCTGGCTTTTAGTGTGGACTTATAAATGAAAAGAAGCCTGTGCTGGAGCTGTGATGAGTTGGGGGGGACACACATTTTGTGCCCTGTTGCCAAGGCACAGGGCGTGTTCTAGCTGGTCTAGCTGACCAGCTGGGAGAGAGGTAACTCAACTCTTCCACTGTAGTTCTGGTTTACTGTTTCCTTTAGACTTGGAAAAAATGTGTGAAGCCAATGAAACTTACATATTAGAAGCTGTAGAACTGCAGGCATTTGTTCACATCCATTGTGCCATTTGAGAGATGATAGAGAAGATTTAAAAACAAAAACTGAGCAAGTGTGGAGTAATAGTAACCAAATTTGAGTGCTTGTGTCTTTTCTGATGGCTGTAAAATTCTTTCAAGTATTATACTTTGCAAATATTTATTTTATGGCTACCAGAAAAGAATAGTTGCAAAGTATGATATTTGGAAGAATTTGGGCAATATGAAGAGAAGATAAATAACTTTTTGCTTTTTCTATTACTTTTTTGTAAGAATAATTTTTAATCTTCATTAGTACTGTATAAAGCTGCAATTGTAAATGATGGAAGAAGATGCAAAAATCTACAGCTAAGCATCATGCCTACTTCCTGGATTCCAGCTCCTGGAGAGGGAGGAGAGATTGTGAGCAAAGGGTGGTCAAGATCATAATGGGGAAATTTGCAGAGACACCTGACCGTAGCTAGTGAGATCTCTGGATTGACAGCTATGGACCTGAGTGGGAATGAACTAAGTTCTCTTAAAGTAAGTGGTATTTGTGTGGTAGCTTGTGCAGATTGTAGGAGCCCTGGCAGTGGGACCAGGATACATTCTAGTACATGAACTGGTTTTTTGAAGCCTATTCCCTTTTAAGAATATTTTGCTCAGTCTTGATGCAGAAGAGTGGGCTTATCCTTTCTAACTTCATATGCCAGACTTTGAATCCACATGAGAAGCTTTGTCCTCTCCAAGGAGTTGATAGGTGGGGTTGGGGGTGAAGTGGGAGGGAGTAATGGGAAGTGGGGAAAACTGTGGTTGGTATGTAAAATGGAAAAAAAAACTTAATTAAAAACAATTCTGTAAAAAGGATGTGACTATTAGGGACACTGAAATTTTTTAAAAAAACTTTTGAGGCTTAGCTAATAAAGAAGTTTAATATTTTAATGTAATAAAAATAGACCTTTTTATTGTTTGTTGTTTTCTAAAGAAAAAAAAAACATTTATTTTATGTAGCCCTGGCTGTCCTAGAACTTGCATGTACATTAAACTGGCCTGGAACTTAAAGACATATCTTCTACCTTTGACTTACTAAAAGAGACCAGCTTTTATTTAAGGTTTCCTGTGTTTGTTCTTGAATGACATGTAAGTCTGTACACAACTTGCACTTCTGTGACCTATAGAGGCCAAATTCTATTCCTTGCAACTGGAAATAAAGATGGTTTTGAGCACTTACGTGGATGCTGGAACTCAAACCCAGGTCCCCTGTAAAAGTAAACAGTGCTGTTAAACTGCCGAGTCTTTGTTCCAGTCCCCCAGTTTTTGTCTTCTGCATAGGAAATATGTTAGATCTTTCTTTCCTATGTTTGAGATTATCATTAATGTTTGTTTAGTTGTTTGAGACAGGCTCTCTGGAAGCCCATACTGACCTTGACCTCATTTGAATTTTTGAACTTTGTATCCTTCTAATGGTTCAAGAAGTTCAGGGATTACAAGTGTGTACTACATTAAATGTAATGTAAAAGAATTTTATAGATATGGGTGAATTGATTGTTTACTGAGTCTTAGTGTACTGGCAGAGAAGCAAAGATGGGGAATGAAAGTCCCGATGCTCAGGAGATAGATACTGGAAGACAAAACCTTTAAGATCATTGTCATCTACATGTACAGTTTGAGCCAAATGTGAGCTACAAAAAACCATGCTTCAAAAAACCATAATTACTTTTCATAAGTATCTTGGTATGATGTTGAGTGCATGATATCAGGATATAACCAAAGTGGCTAAAGAGTGGGCTAGAGATAGCTTGTCAGAAAGTGAACGAAGAGAATTAGTAATACAAGGGTTAGTTTCAAAGGTGCTCTTTTAAATATTTATTTATTAATAAAATTTCTTTTACATACCCTCACTCTCCTTCTCCTCCTCCCTACCCCCAATTCCACCTCCCATCTATTCCTCAAAGGGGTAAAGCCTCAGTTGAGTACTCAACACAGGCTAACATACAGAGTTAAGGCAGGGTCCATCCCTTTCTCTGTGTATCAAGGCTGACCAAGGCATCTCACTGTAGGGAGTGGGCTCTAAAAAGCTATTTTATCTGTCCGGGATAATTTCTGGTCCTATAGCTAGGGGCTTGTTAACTAGTTGATCAGTGCAATATCCCCCTTATTCATAGAGCCTAGTTTGGGCCCATGCAGGCTCTCCAGCTGTCAATTCAGAGTCAGTGACCTCTTGTTAGATTGGGTCAGATGTCTCTGTAGTTTTCTCTATTGTGCTCTTGACTCCCTCTTGTTCCTCACTCTCCTTAACTGAACTTCAGGAGTTTGGCCAAGTACTTGACTGTGAGTGTCTGCATCTGTTTGCATCAGTCACTGAATATAGGTTTTATGATGACGATTAAGGTAGTCATAAATCTGAATACATGGGAAGGCTAATTCAGGCACCCTCTGCAGCATTGCTAAGAGTCCTATCTGGGACCCCCTTTTGGGTTTCTGTTCCTAAATCTGTGATAGCCTACTCTGTCAGAGTATGTCCTTGTTTGCTCAACTTTCTGTTCCTTCCCCAATATTCCTACTCCTCATTTTCTCCCCTCTGAACCCCCATGTGGGAGCCCATACAGTGACTGTTTCACATACTGATTCAGTAATAGAGTCACAGTTAATCATGTATTTTAAAGATAAATGAGCTCAGTTTGTTCTTTGCTTTAGCCTTGATGACAATAGGACTAGTCTAATTAAGTCCCTGGACAAGAACTTATTATCTTACTGCCCAAGCTAGCAGAAGGCATGTGATGTAATTGCAGCTTCCTGCTGCCTGGCTCAAGGACAGCATGGAGTTTTCTCAAGATAGTGTTTGAATACTTATACTGTGCTTTCTTTGAATCCTGGCTTGAAATGTATATAAGAGCTTTGAGAAATAAACTTTGGGTTCCTCCTGGTTTGCTTTTCTGTCTCCCTATATCATCAGTCGATTGCCTGCCCAAATAAAGGTTTGTCTCTCTTCTTAACTGTCTCAAAGAACCAACTCTTTGGTTTACTGATTCCTTGTGTTGTTCTCTTTATTTCAATTTTACTAATTCCAGCCCTGATTTGGACTATTTCCTGCCTTCTACTCCTTCTGGGTGACTTCTAATTGTTCTAAAGCTTTCAGCTGTGCTGTTCAGTCTCCTGTGTGAGATTTCTCTAGCTTTTTATGTAGACATCTAGTGCTATGAATTTTCCTCTTAGCACTGCCTATATCATGTTCCATAAGTTTGGGAATGTTGTGGATTAATTTTCATTGAATTCTAGAAAGACTTTAATTTATTTTATTTTACTTCTTCCTTGACCTGAGGTGGTTCAATTGAGAGATATTCAGTTTTCATGGATTTGTAGACTTTCTGTGATTTTTTTGTTGAACTCTCACTTTAGACCATGGTGGTCTCATGGAATAGAAGGAGTTTTTTTTCATTTTTTGTATCTATTGATATTTGCTTTTTGACTGAGTATGTGGTCAATTTTAGGAAAAGTTCCATGGGTTGCTAAAAAAAAGTTAATTTCTTTGTGTTTGGGTGTTGGTATACATATTTATTAAGGCCATGTGAGTCAGAACATTTGTTAGACCTCTTATTTCTCTGTTTTGTTTCTGTCTGGTGGACCTATCCTTTTTTTATAGTAGGGTATTGAAATCTCCCACTACTGATGTGTGGGGTTTGATGTGAGGTTTAAGCTTTAGTAATGTTTCTTTTTTATATAAAGGTGCCCTTGTATTGGGGGCATAAATGTTTAGGATTGAAATTTTATTTTGGTGAATTGTTTGAGATAAAAAAATAATGACCTTCCTGATTTATTTTGACTGATTTTAGTTTGAAATCTGTTTTGTTATATATTAGAATGGCTACACCATCTTAGATCCATTTGATTGAAAAAATCTTTTCCCAGCCCTTTACTCTGATCCAGTGTTTCTCTTTGAAATTGAGGTGTGTCTCTCGTATGCAGCTTAAGAATGGATTCTGTTTGTGTATCCATTGGTAGAGTGTGTCTTTTTATAGGTGAATTGAGTCTATTGATATGAAGGGATATTAATGACCAGTGATTGTTATTTCCTGTTATTTTTGGTAGTAGCATTTTTGTATGCTTCTCCTCTTTGGGATTTTCTTCTGTAGGATTATTTATTGCTTGTGGTTTCATGAGTGTATCTACTTTCCTTAGGTTGGAAAGTGTTTTTTGTAATGGTGGACTTGTAGATAAGTATTGTTTAAATCTGGTTTTGTTGTGAAATATCTGTTTACTCCATCTTTGGTGATTGATAGCTTTTCTGGGTATAGTATCTGTAAGAATTCCTGGCATGCAGCCCCCATATGACAAACCCAACATGGCACTGGCAGAACATGTATGAAGGGTATGCCCCTAGGTGTGGCTATATAAATCTGTGCATACCTGCTCTCTTAAAAGGAGGTGCCATAAGAAAACCAGTCCCCCTTTTCTTCTCTCTTCTGCTTCCCTTCCTTATACCCAGTCGACAACTCCCCTGAATAAGCTTTCATGTGGCATCTGGTATGCGTGTGTTTGACCTCACCTTCAAAACCAACAGTATCTAGGTTATCAACCATGGTCTTTTAGTGTCTTTATAACATCTGAAAGACCTTCTGTCTTTCATTGTTTTCATTAAATCATCTGGTGTTATTCTGATGTGTTTGCCTTTGCAGGTGACTTGGCCTTTTTCCTTTGCAGCTCTTAGCATTCTTTCTTTGTTCTGTTAGTTTAGTAGCTTTATAATTATGTGGAGAGCAGACTTTTTTTGGGGGGGGGGGTCTAGTCCTTTTGGTGTTCTGTAAGCTTCTTGTATCTTTGTAGGCATTTCCTTCATAAGGTTGGGAAAGTTTTCTTCTATGATTTTGTTTAACATATTTTCTGTGCCTTTGAGCTGGTATTCTTCAATTCTGATTATTTTCAGGTTTGGTATTGTCATGGTGTCCCAAATTTCTTGTATGTTTTATGTTATGTCTTTTTTCCTTAGTATTTTCTTTGATTGACATATCTATTTTCTCCAATGAATCTACACCAGAGATTCTCTTTTCCATCTCTTGCATTCTGATGATTATGCTTGCATCTGTAGTTCCAGCCCTATCTGCAGGTTTTCTATCTTCAGCAATGCATCAGTCTGTGCCTTCTTTATTGCTTCTATTTTAATTTTTGATTCCAAGAATCTTCTCTTACCTGTTTGTTTTTTTCCTTGGTTTTCTTTATTTCTTCCAGGGATTTGTTAGTCTCTTCCAATTTTTTCTTTTATACTTTCTTATATTTCTTTAAGGGAATTTTTATATCCTCTTTTAAGGCATCTATTGTCCTCATGAATTTGTTTTGCTTTTTAAGGTGATTTTCATCTGTTTCTTCTGCATTGCCATGCTCAGCTATTGATGCTGTAGAACCACCAGCTTCTTCTGGCAGTGCCTTGGTGTTCTTTATATTGTTATATGTGTTCTTGCACTGGAATCTGCCCTTTGCTTCCTTGGTTCACTAGTAGTCAGCTCTTAATTGGCTCTCAATCAGTTTTGGGCCAGGGGCTGTAGGTCTCCAGTTCCACTCAATCTTTGTAAAAAGTTCTTTTGTGCATTACATGACTTTAGTATATAACTAGTTGTCTTCCCGATTCTAGCATCTTTTCCTAAGAATTTAAGTCTGTAATATGGCATAATAATACGGTATGTTCATTAAAAGTAGATTGACTTTTTACCTCAGAAATTGGCCTTCACCAATAATTTGATTTTGAGAAATGTTAAAACTTCTAATCTTACTATATTGTTCAAAGGCCTTAACCTTTCCTCTCAGCCAGTTTCTTCATTGTAATTGTTGACTATAATCTAATACAAGTGCTGCTAGTTGTGTTTAGTAATTTGGTGTAACCCTATTTCTTATAGATCATGTGTTTAATATCTGCTTCACATCCTTTGATTCACATAGATAACTATAACATCCTGGAATTCTTTTAAATCTCTCATATGTATTTGTCCCCATTTATATTCTACATATTTTCCTGTATATTGGTCATGTGATAGCTTTTTATTAATAGTAACTGGATAGATCATAGCAGGAAAAAAAGGAGAACCCTGAAAGCTTACAACATATGAGATCAAACACACACTACTAGGGCACACTAGAGTTTATTCAGGAAAGTTGCCAGGCAGGTAGAAGGAAGAGAAGAGAAAAGAGACTTTCAAGTGTTGTCTCTTTTTAAGAGAACAGGTGGGCACAGATTTACATAGCCACCCCTAGGGGAGGCATGAAGCATGTTTCTGCCTGTGCTGTGTTGAGTTTACCACTGGCTGCTACATGCCAGGAATTCTTATCTCTCACCAGGAACAATGTTGGGTTATTGGACTAGCATATTTAACCATTACATGCCAGGAAACTTTACAGTTACAAATAACTAGACTAAGTACAATCACCTCTGAACATGTACATCCCAAGGATATTATACATGTTTTGCCAAATTCCATCTGTTATAGTATCAAAAGTTTTTAAATATTTTAATGGGTTATGTTGCCCACCGTGGAGTATGACACATAATTTGTGAAGAAAAATTTTATTTTGTTTAATTATTTACCTCAGTGTATGATGGTTTTCAGTTGTAATGACTGTGCAGGACAATGGGTTGATTTCTATATGTAATGGAAATGTTTGACCAGCAGGTGTCACAGGAGTAGTGTCAAACTGTCAATACAAGATTAAATCCTACTGATTAGGCAAGCCTAGGCAGATTCTCACAAAAGCATAACAGAATAACCAATCTTTAGGGTTGACCTGGTTATAGCATGACCAGGAATTCAACATTTGTTTGACAAATGCTGAATGCATCCCATATGTTATAACTGCTTCCTTTACTCTCTGTAATTCTAACATTTTTACTGGATCCCAGCTAGGTTCTCTATCATCTTTATCATCCTTCATTTTTTAAAGGTTACTGGCTATATTAATGTTGCCTGTTTTTGTCTAATTTTAGACGGCCTTGCTGAAACTGGTTCTTCATATTCCTCTGTTTGAATTTGAGTGTCTTTGTGTTCTCTCTCGACAGGCTTTTTAAAGACCTTTTTCTTTGGACTTGTATTAGTCGACGTTTTAAATAATATCAAAGAAATCAAACAAAAATATTCATAGTAAAGAGTATGATAAACATTATGATCACCTATATATAAAAAAGAAACACTACTAAAGCTTAAACCTCACATCAAACCCCATCTACCTTATTCATGTTTTCCTTCACTGGTTTTAATATTAAATCGTCTAGTGAGAGGTTACAGTATGACCAAGCACCCTCCATTGCTTTAAACAAATTCCCTCTTTTTAAAAAAAATTGATTTACTTACCGATAGTTGTCTGTTGATGATTGAATTGATTGTGAAGTGGAGAAGTTACCTAGTGTGATAGCAACCCAAGGAGGGGTCCAAAAAGGAAAAAAGAAACAACCCACCAGGAGAAAGAGGCCACTGTCTAAAAGACTTACCCAGATGGGAGTGAAATGGGAACACATATGGCCCTTCTGCCTAAAGCTGGAGGCTAATCCAGAACAGAAAGCCTAGCCACCAGTAATTACTCCTCCAGCCATGTGTTTTTCTGGCCAGCATGTGTGGTTTTTGGGTAGGGAGGAGAGGAATTCGTTCCCCAAAGTTGGATGCCAATTGTTATACGAATAAATGAGACTCAGGGATAGATCTCTGAGAAGGAGATATTAGGGAGAGTAAACACCACAGCCATATTTTAACCAGCTGTCTTCCAGCTTCCTCAACATGGCTTTTCTTGGCTTCCTTTCCTCTCCTTTCTATGCCAGCCTTAAACCTTAAATACTCCCTTGGTAAATTAAGGCATGGTCCCACCACTGCCTACCTAGGAGTTTGGAATTCGTACTGTAATCTAAGATGACATCAAACTCAGTTGGGAATAAGGGTGTAGGTCACCACTCCCAGGATACTCCCTGTGCTGGAATTAAAGGTGTGAATCACAACTCTCTGACTGTGGTTAGATCTCTGAAACTTTTGGAGCTTTTATTAAATCTTCACATGATCTTCCTAGCAAGTTGGAATCATAACAGGTTGCAACCAAGAAGAGGTGGGAACAAATCATGAGAGAAAGAGATGGTTGAGTGAAAGGAGCAACAAAGACGGAAAAAAAATGAGATGGATATCTTGATAGAGGAAGCCAATGTTGGTTTGGAAAGAGACCGGGTGCTTGAGAAACCTCCAAGAACTTAGAGGATGTCTCTGGCTAGGTCTTCAACAAATAGTGGAGGGGGTCCCTAAACAAGACTTCTCATATAATCAAATGAATAACTACCCTAAGTGTCATCACAGAACATACATCCAACAATGAATAGAGGTGGAGACAGAGATCCATGGCTGAGTACTTGGCTGAGCTCCTGTTCCAGCTGGAGAGCAAGGGAGAAGAGCCTATATGAGCAAGGGGATAGGTATTATGAGGAGGGGTCCCACAGAGAAGACTGGCTGGAGCTCTGAGGAGTTCACTGAATTATGAAAGGCCAAAGGGGAATCAGGCAGAAAAGAGCTAGGCCCTCCAAGGGTAGGCAACTGTCGATTGGCATGGACAGTATGTAGAGCATTGAGGAGTGGGATCAGACTGTGTTTTGCGAATGGTCTGGCACACTGGTGCCCATTCTCTTCAGAAGTGTTCCTAACCCAGTCTTGATACTGGGAAGAGGAAATCAGACCTGCCTATGGTGGATGTGCCATGCTGTGCTGATCCATCTTGCAACTTCTTACTTTTTGTAGGGAGGGGCTTAGGAGATGGGTTGGGGAGAGGCTGAAGGCAGACTAGGAGGAACTGGGAGGTGGGAAGGGTGTGTGAGCTGGGGAATACATGGAATTTTTTTTAAAAAAATCAAATAAATTATTATTTTTAAAAAATGAAAGATAAGGGGAAACAATCACAGAAGATTAAGCCACAAATAGCTTTGCAAATGTGATTTTATCGATTGTTATACAAAAAGTATTTTTTTTGCAAGTCAACTTCCACATAACAGTCCCTTTATCTTACCAAATAGTTGTCTGAAGAACCCATTACCCTATCTCAGATATTAGATGACTTTCTTGTTTGCTATGAATGTTCAATGAGTAAATTTATGGAAAGATTCTGTAGATCTTACAAAAAAAACTATACCCCATAATGTTTAGAAAATAAGCACTGCTTATTTGCAAAAGATTATCTCAAAATCTAGGAATTACATCACTCAAGAGTTTATGTCATGTACAATGGCTCTACTAAATTTTCCACACAGCCTTGTATTTTTTTTTAACAGTGGCTCCCTCAATAGTGTACCATGGAAAGATTCTGTTACAGTGCCTGCTCATGGGAATTGATGTTCAGAGGCCATGCAAGTTACATGCATTGTCTACACAGATGGAATGGATCTAAGACTCTTCTCTATGGTATTAAAGAAGGGTGCTGACTGTTGTCAGGGCTGGTGATTCTTGGCTGTGGGCTATGTGTTCTGGATGGGCAGTTTCTTAGCTGCTGCCTAGATATTTTATTATGATACTTTCCTATACTGGGGTCTTTAATGGACCATTTAACTGGCTAATTTAATTGCTGTACTTTATTTTTCTAATCCAGGATTGCTTCTTGTTTGGTCCCTAGTTTATCAAGAAATTATTTATTTATTGATGTGTGAGTATGGGTACATGCATGCATTTACATATAAGAACACAAGCATGAGTCTGTGTGTGCATATGTGTACATTCATTTAATCTCATTGATTATAGTTTGCACACTACTCAATATCTTGACTTAATGAAAAGAAAAAAATATAGCAGAAAAGTAGATAATACTCCTTCATAGATGATTTGGTCCTACATGTCATGGATCCTAAACCCTCTTCCAGAAAGCAGTTAAACCTTATAACTACTTTCCATAAGACAGCATGGCACAAGATCAATAAACTTTTAAAATAATAACAATGAAAATCTTGAGGAAAATAAAAAATACTATTCACAATAGCTAAAAATATACTGAGATTAATCCTGAAAAAAAAGTAAATGACATCTACTGCAAAGATTTAAGAAAACAAAAAAAGCACCTAAGATGGCTAACATGAACTGATACTCTCTACACAGTGCAATTGTGCCATAATTCTAGTTTCACTCCTTTAAAATATTTTAAATTTATCTTATTTTAATGTGTGAGTGTTACCTTACCTGAATATTTGTGTACTTCATGCATTCTGGTGCCTGTTGAAGGCAGGGAAGACCATTTAATTTTCTGAATCTGCAATTACAGATGTTTGAGACCTATGAGTGACAAGAATAGAATCTATGACTTCTGGAAAAATAACAAGCGTTCTTAAACTGTAAATTGTTCTTCTTCCCTTTTATGTTCTGCTTATAAATGAGAAATAAGATTTCTTACAAAATTTACTATGGAATTTTGACTTAGCACAGGTCTAACTCTTATTTATTCTTCCAACACAGGTAAAATTTGTTCTTCAGTTTGGGGTTCTAATACTATGAAGAGAGACAACCTGTCTCAGCAATTCTTATAAAAGAATACCTTTAGTGGGTGGTGAGTTTGCACTTCAGATGTTTAGTCCATTTTTATCTTGGTGGGAAGCAAAATAGCTTGTAAGCAGACATAATACTAAACTGAACCTTTATATATTTATACAAAGGCAACAGAACATGATCTGAGTAACTGGAAGTGGCTTGATCATCTGTAAGACCCTAAAGCCTACCCCCACAGTGCCACACTTCCTCCAGAAATGCCAATCCCACTCCAAAAGCTACAACTTCTCTTATTGCCACTCCTTTTGGGGTTCATTCTTTTTCAAACCACCACAACTGAGTATCAGTTGATAACAACTTATTAGAAAGAAAATTAAAATGACAATTTATTGTTACAGGATATATTTTGTAATTTTAGATTTCATTATTGCCCCAAAGTTAAATCTTGTGCAATATCAAAAAATTGGCAATAACAAAATTTTATCTACAATTACAGTTACACATAAACACATAAGACACACATGCATACATGCACACACATACTCACACATACACACATACATACATATATATGTATATACATAGGTATGTATAATATTTATGACTACTGTTTTTTAAAATTGATACTAAAATGTTTTGAAAAGCCATATGGATACCTACTACATTAGAAGTTTCTTAATTAAAAGTATTTAAATTGTATTATGACCTATAGATGAGATAATTCTACCAGAAATTATATGCTATCATGTAAAATGTTTAGTATCAGTAATTAGTTGCATCTTTTGAGTTGTTGGCCAAAAGGGTTCCATGCCCCCCAATATTATAGGTTATTGTCAGTGCTATTGATTACATTTTACAACCTGATGGTAAAGACCTATTTCTAAAGATAGGACTTAGTGTATATCATTGACCATGAAGAAACTGAGATGGTGTCCAAGAGGAAGCTTTACCTTCACTGATTACCATTAGTAGTACTGGAAAGTACTGTGCATAGTACAAGAGTAAAAAGCAATCATCAATCTCATACATCTATAAATCTTGCGACCTATGCCAGTGACCTACCTAAGAGATATATTGGTACAATAAATAACGACACAAATATTATGAGAATAAACAACAACAGCATTTTTATTAGATTCAAATCCAGGTCCATCAGATGGAACTCACAACTGACACTAAATATTGCAAAAAGAAGTTCAAAACTTGACCCTATATAGGGCTGGCCTTATGGTAAAAATCTAACTATTATTGCCCTGAATGAGCACAGCAATAAAATTAGTCCTGATTACATATTGCTATTTTCATTTCTATAATTCATTAATGTATCACTCATCTGTAATCAGAGAAGCTATTTTTATAGCTGATTGTCAGTAAACCAGAGAATGCTAAAAGCCAGAATACAGACTATAATTTTAAAGCACTCATTCCAAAACAGAATATCCTCATAAAACCCATTTACTCATGGCTCTAGGACCTAGAAAAAACAAGAGATAGGTAGATTGTAGGATCCAACATTTTGGATGACTTCAAAAAATTCCAGAATTCCAAACACAAGAGGTCTGGTGAGTTTAGAATCTAATAGAGAAAATAGCATAACAGTTGTACGTGTTAAATTAGACAAAATTTTATCATGGAGAAAGAGAGGTCGACATGAAGTCTCACTCCAAACCTAGAAGCTGTATGAAAATGATTATTTCTAGGAAAGATAAAGTAAGTTTTCTCCAGTAGAGATTCATTGGAGCTAACAAGCATATTTCATGGCAGCCCTCATACCCAGATGTAGATGGGCAAAACACACAGACACACAGACACACAGACACACACAGACACACACACACACACACACACACACACAGAGACACACACACACACACACACACACACACAAATCTATGTTTATTTGGTGCCTCTGGGGAGTTAACTGTTTTATTTGTTTGGATTTTTTGTTTATTTGTATTTATATTTATGTTTTTGCTTTTATTGAGAGAGGGAATAAAGTCAACTGTGTAGGATCTGGATGGTGTAGGAGTATGCTGCTAATTATGATCAAAATATATGACATGAAAAATATATAAAAACAACTAGAAAAGTTTACAATATACAAAAGTGTCAGGAAAAGAAGAAGATTTATTTAAAAATCTCACTATATTAAAAACTGGACAATATCACTGGTCAAAAATTTTTCAAGAGAAGAAATTAAATTTGCTAACTACAATCTTAAATTTTAAATAGGATGACTATTATATAAAAAAATTACTGGTGGAGAATAATTGCTGGTGACAGTGTGATGAATGAAACCCTCATTCACTTATTATAATTGCAAACTCTGGAAATCAGCGTGAAATATTTATCACACACTCAGATATTACTACTCCTTGTCATTTGGTCAAAATTCATGATATCCTACTCCACAAATACTCCCTTAGCCATGCTCGTTACTTAGTCATTACTTCTCTATTCTCAATAGCTACCAAATGAAAACAAATGTCCTCCAACCAATGACTGACTAATGGAAATGTGGTACACATACATATATGGGCTTCTAGTTTTGAATGAGTAGATGTGAGTTTATAACCTCAAGTAACTTCATAACAAAGAAAGTAAAATGGGACCAATTTGTGATGCAACTATAGATACTGGAATAGCGCATGGGTACTGCAAAGGTAGAGACAGAATAAGTGGAGGGACTCTAAGTAATAAGGCATCACAGAGGGCACTGCAGAGTGACAGGGAGAAAGGACAGTTAAATACTACTGAGGGTGTTTGGAAAAAAATGAGAAGATCTCATTATCTCATATTTGTTTAGGATCACATATAATATGTATTATTGACATGCATTTTGTGTTAATTATAATGATAATATTTCACCAAGTTCCATGAGCTATACGAGGAAACCTCAGTACCATGCATAAGAAACTTTCTTTCAAGCTGTTAGCCATGATAGTCCAAGAGACATCCAAACAACACCAGCTATTGTTGCCCTTGACTAGACCACAGAAATAAAGATACATCTCTGTTGCTGAAGCCACAATGCACTTCAGTCACCAAAATAGGATGAATTGAAATAAAACTCACCTGAAACCTTTTCCCTGAGACGTGGCTTTTGTGAAGTGAAAAGCTGATAAGAGAAAAGTAATCACTCAGCCTATCCAGATGTGATATCTGTGAGCCACAAATATAAAGGGACTGGCAATACAACCAAAGTAATGCACTAATGAAACTTACATCTTGAAAGTCTCAAGTTCTATTTAGGTGTTTTTTAAGGCCCATTCAAAAATAGGAATGCCATGTCTGGTTCTGTAAACATAAACAACTACTTGGGCCTGGAAAAGAAAGAAATAAAAGTTGTAGACTTCCTACTGCCAGTTTCCTAAACCATTGTACACTCTGCTTGTTTGCTAAGTATTTTTCTTTATACACACAGGTAAATATAGTTCTAACACCTCATCAAAGAAGCTTATTTTTGCAATATTTTGAGGCTATCACAAAGTCCCACAACTGGCCAAAATGCACAGTATTGTGCTTATTGCCAGTAAGGTGCTTAACCCCAACTAATACATGTGAAATAAGTTCACTCTAAGGCCTGGAAAAACCACAGAAGAGGGAACAGAAAGCCCTCAGAGGCCCAGGGTTCCTGCCAATAGGAAATATGCCCTACACATAACAGGGAAATATACCTATGAACTCTCCATAGTATTTACCCAAATGAACCAACATAATGGTACCAGCTCATACCCAAATAAATAGAGAGTAAATTTTACACAGTCTTCTTTCTAGATGAAATGGATACTAAAAGAAGGAAAACACATTGCCTCGGGGAGAGGGAAATCATATATTGGTTGTCAAATCCCTAGTGCTCAACACAGAATGCATTCACATACAGAGAGAATTAAATGAATTGATAAGGTTAAATGTACATATGTTCATATACAGATAATAGTAAAAATTAAAGAAGCAATCATTAATATTGAAAAGGCAGGAAGACATGGAGGGAAAAAGGAGGGTGGTAGTAATATGGTGCAGTTTATGCACTATGAGTTTCTCAAAAACAAAGAGGATTGTATAAGACAACATTTTTTATAATCTCTGTAGTTTTTCCATATTTGAAATAATTCTGAAAGCTAAACTGTATTAGAAAATATTTTAAATTAAGCACTATGTCCCTGTACTTGTTATTGAGTTTGTGTTTTGAGGTCATGATCTCAGGTTCATGATTCTCCTGAAAGATCTCTGAATATGTTAAAAATTGCTTAATACAGCAACCTTTGACTGGTTGTTGCAATATATATTGCCTATTTTAGAACAAATTTTGGGATGTTAATGTTTTCTTGTCCTAGACTATAAACTTTGCCCCCAGCTTTTGCTGTAAGCTGAGCAAGAGGCCAAGACTGGAATTCTAACAGCACTCACAAAGAGCTCTTTGCCATGCCAGACTACATCTGGTTTGAAGGAATACCTTTCCCTAGTATAGGGTTTGACAAAAAAACCATTGAACTCACTTGTAATAAGTTTGTGATCAGAGATGAAGACACAGTCATACTGACTTATCCAAAATCAGGTAAATACCATAAGTGAGAATGATTTTGAACTGTCTGAGGAGGGTTAGGGCTTTGATTATTTGGGTGGTGATTGGAAGGCTTTATGTATCTCATATATTTAATGGTTTATGGGCATTGAGAACTGTATTTGAGAGCATTTCTACTCAGAGAATGGCATCTAACGTAAACTGTATATTCAGAGGAAAAGCTAAGGCATAAATAATGCCATAGCTTATTCTGTAAGCAATGATTTTGTTTCCTAAAGCAAACTTTGGCATTTGTCTGTTTCTGTGTGAAAGAGGGGATAGAAGATAGAAGCTGATGAGAATAAACAGAAGAAATAACATCAAAAGAAAAAGGCATATATGTTAGAATATGTAGAGAGGACAATATTAGCTAGAAAAATTTTCATGGACCTTGTGCAGGATCAAGGAAAGAGTTTCAAATCTCAAAAAATGAAAAACAGACATCATGGGCATTTGGAAGATGTGTGTTGGTGGGTGACAGAAGCAGTAAACATTTGGCAAGCTTTAGGTTGCTGACATCAAAAAACAATGACATTAAAAATTCAAAGAAAGTGGAATGCAGGAAAAAATTCAGACAATGGTCCAAAGAAAGAAGCTAGAGAAACATCAATTGACAAAGGAGCTTAAAATGACAAACTCTAATGTGTATGTAAATGGACCCAAGAGAATTTATTGAACTCATGGATGACCTTTATTCATACATGAACTCCAGCATGGATGCAGTTTATTGATGTGCATTAAATAAAAGAATCCAATCCCATGAGCAAATTTTATGATTCATCACTAAAAAAATATCTGGGATAAGCAAATTCTCAGAACTAGAATGTGAAGTGCTGACGGCTCAAGACTGGGAAAGATATTCAGTGGGCAGGCAGATTTTATTTATTGAGTATAGAGTCTCAGACTGCCTGATGAAGCAAGGAGAATGAGCTGTGTTTGTACTTATACCATGTGAATATTGTAAAAATATTGTGGATATTTATCTGCTTGGAAATGACTGTATTGTAAATTGTATGGTTATATATTCTACTTGAGGCTTTTTCATAAGTACTGTTGAAATGACAATCAATTTTTCTTCCTCTTCAGGAACTAACTGGATAATTGAAACTGTTTGTTTGATTCAGACCAAGGGTGATCCCAAATGGATCCAATCTGTGCCCATCTGGGATCGTGCTCCCTGGGTAGAAACTCAAGTAGGATATTCACAATTAATTAATCAGGAAGGACCACGCCTCTTCAGCTCACATGTTCCCCTTCACCTTTTCCCCAAGACATTTTTTAGATCCAAAGCGAAGGTCAGTGTTTAGCAGCTGAAAAATGTTTGACCAAAAGATCATTGAACTTTGTTTTACTGTGATAGTCTCTAGATGACTATAATAAATGTACTGTGATAATGTAGGTTGGAGTAGAAAAGCATCCAGTAGGTAATGCTGGTGAGTTCTTTCTTCAGACTACATCAGAGAATCAGGACGTGGACCACCACACAGGGATCCTAGTCAGATAAAGGAGAAAAACCTAGTATCACACTAGAACCTTCAGAAAATGCACATGCAGGTCAAGCAGAGTTCAAACTCTAGCATAAAGTAAACATTACTCTTCTATTTCCACCAATCTTAGTGAAATAATCCTGAGTATACAAATAGTGCATGCTTAATAGGGTGAATCACCTAAGGCAGGGTTTCTCATAGGGGACACCAATACTCTAATATTTGAGAGTTTTCAACTGTAATGTGTTATCTGCACTCTCTGTGTTGTGCTATGTCAAGCTGTCTATTGAGATGACTAGACACAGAAATCACCCGGGTTCTGTTCTATCATAGTTCCCTGTAAGTAAGGTAGTTTCTTATTCAGGTCTCATCATAGGACCTAAAGTATTTTATGTTTAAACTACAAAGAAACACTTAGAAAATAATGTCTTGAAAATATTTTAATGAAGTAATGGTCATTCATCTATATGCATGTTTCTTACCTGGATGTGACAATTAGTTTTTCATTTGTCAGATTTACTCATTACTCTGCATATATTAGATGTTCTTTTACAGTGGAAATACAGTCTTTTATGTTGGTGGATATTTATTTTTACAACTGTTGAATGAGTCTTGACTTTTGTTGCTGTTGTTGTTTTACAGTATTAGTGACCTCAGTCAGTTTTGCTGTTAAATATTTGTAAATCAAATACAATTATAAAAAAGATTCTGACTATAGGTATTTTCTACTTCTGTTTATATATTATCCAAGTATAAATAACAAATGTTTTTTATGAAACTCATTGCTATTTGATTGTCATTTTATATAAATTGTGCCAGTTAAAAATTGGGGTATGATTGTATTGACCTTCATTTAAATGTTTTTCTATTTAAGGTCATCTATGTCATTAGAAATCCCAGAGATGTTCTTGTGTCTGCTTATTTTTTTTGGTGTAAGTCAAACCTTGTTAAGAATCCAGAGTCACTGAGAACCTATGTTGAATGGTTTCTCAAAGGATATGGTGAGTGTCCTGTTAAATATAAGAATTGAGCAAAGCTCAGGTACATATTTAAAGAAGGGGTGATATATAGCCTAATTATGGTGTTAAATTCTTTATAAAGCTAGGGAAGACCTAGAGTATCAGTTCCTCCTTCTTCTACATCTTTTGTTCTAGGGCATAAGCACCTAATATAATGTTTTGTTTTTTTTTTAAATTTATTGGCTGGGGCTCAAATACCCAATGTCATTTATAGTATCTGTCTTGATTAAATCCCTAGTCTTTGGGATATCCTGTAATTCTCAGTTGGCTCCATCCTATCCCTCTATACTTAACTCATCTATTAATAGAAGCACCTTTATTATTTCACATCTAATTGTAAAGTCTTCCTGTTTTTACACACTACTGCCTAGCAGGACACAGAAATAACTTGACCCATGATTTTCTGTCAACAGTTGAAGTATCTAGTCTTCCCAGTACAAATATAGGTGCTATTTTTGGATAGCAGCACAACAGTGATAACTGTAGCACAAGGATCTATCCCCATCTCTCTCCCCCCAGCATAGACATTCAACTATGTTGATGTAAGCTCTTCTCAATTAGAAAATTATTGGTTACTCTGATGCTACAATTACCATTATTGCATCAGTGGGCATGTCTTTTAAAACTGATATAAGTATAGATCACAATGTCCAGAGCTAAGTAATACTATTGATGACAATCTCCCACCAGAATTCTACATAATGTCTTCATCAGAAAGGCACATTTTAGATTATTCTCAATTTTCTATTATGTTTGATAAAAAGAATATAAAGATGTTTCTAGAAATAGGATCTTATTAACTAATTTTTGTGGGCAATTGACAACAATGACAATTGCCTATATTTGGATCTTTATGCCTTTCCTAAGCAACAGCTCCTAGGGAGGTAGATGAATACTACCAATGGAGTTTCATTTAATCATCTAAGACTTTTGTGAGCAGTCGTGTCTACTCATGCAAAGTGATTTGACTTTAACCTTATTTTTAAATGGACTTACAATGAGTTTCCATAATGCATTTTTATATATTTTTGGCTTTGTTTAATTATTTTCCTCACTTTTCCACCCCATCTTTGCAAAAACACATTCAAATCTCATATTACCCCCTTTTAAACTGATACTTTATGCATTCCGGTTCTTCTATTTTCTTAAGGTTTGTTTTTCTTGTTCCCCATCTAATGTGTTTTTTTTTCTACCTTTTTGTTCTTAATAGGAACACCAATATAAACTAAGAATCTTTTAGGGTCTGTATATGTGGAAAAACAAGCAATATTAGTTTATCTGTGTCAGTGTTGCCCCATTAAATATATTATCCAGTTCCATCTGTTTTACATAGAATTTCATAATTTAATCCATGTAACTGTGTACAATTTCTTTGTTTATGCATATCACAATTTCATTATTTATACTCAATTGATGGGCATCTAGGCTGAGCCTAATTTGTAGCTAATGTGAATAGAGATGCAATACGCATTGGTATTCTAGTACCTGTGTAGTTGTATATACCTAAGTATAGAACAGTATATACCTAACTAGTTTGAGTATATACCTAAAACTTGATATCTGGTGGGTATGAAGTTCTGTTTTCAGCCTTTTGAATAAATCCCTCAGTGATGTTAGTAATGGCTGTGCCAACTTCCACTCCCCTCATGGTTTCTCTTTCTTCTGGGGATATGTTTCAAATATAATAGAAACAGTGGAGATATTAGAGGGATCTACCCACGGTTAGTTTAGCAGAATCAGATAGTGGTAACTCACACCTTTAATCCCAGCACAGGGAATATCCTGGGAATAATGACCTATGCCCATAATCCAATCTGAGTTCAAGGTCATTTTAGTTTACAGAGGAGTTCAGGGCTCCCAGGCAGGCAGTGGTGGTGCCACACCTTAACTGAGCAATGAAAGTATTTAAGGCAGGCATAGAAAGACCAAAAAAAGGTAGAAGAAGCAAGGAGGAGCCAGGCTGAGGAAGCTGGAAGGCAGCTGGGTGAGATCCAACTGTGATGTTTCTTCTCTGATATCTCCCCCTTTCTCAGAGATCTGGCCCTGAGTTTCCTTTATTTGCACAACACTTTCTCCACAGTTTTCTTCAAGTTTTATAAGCTTAATTTTATTTTTAAAAATCTTGCAGATAAATAACAACAAAATATGCCAGAATTATTGTGTCTCAGAGTGTATATGGCTTAATAAATGTATATAATTCAATTTGGTATTCAAAAAAGAACCTAGGGAAGTTCACATTAAATGTTTCAATCTTAACATTGCCTTTATCTCATTCAATTACCCATCACGAAACCCTAAAGTTCATGAAAAATTGAGAACTAGAAAAAATATTTGAGTTATATTCTCTTTCAACAGTCTTGTCCATGATCTGCAACTTTTCCTTTCTCATCCCATTATATTTCAATTTTCTTCTTTTACAAACATTTTAAACATGCACTTCATACATTTATTTACATTTATTTGTTTTTATTTTTTCTTTTCTTCTTGCCTATTATTGTTGCCTTTGAATTAGCTATGGTGTAAACTGAAGCCCATGAAAATAGCTTTCAGCTTTAAGATAATCGAAAAAAAGTGGCCTGATTTAGCTTTTGCAAAACAATTGTTTTTCTTAATCATTAATCTAAACCATACTATTTATAACTCCTCAAGAGAAATTAGCTGTTTGACAATTTCTTGTGTTATTAGTGTTTTTCTATACTCAAGAGTCTCTGTTTTATGGGGTTAGGAACAACATCATGTCATGCTTTACCTTTATTAGTTTTCTCACTAATCTTTATCATAACCACATACAATATTAATTAAAGACCCTCAATCATCAAAATTGTGTTTAAACTAATATTATTAGTGTATAAAATCATTGCTATATTGAAACTGCACAATGTAGGAGGAAATTATTTTCATAATAATCCACAGGGAAAAATTATAAGTACAACAGAACATTTCCAAGAAATAGTCACATTGCAATAAGGGAAGTGGGGATCTCCTAACATCCACTTACATCTTGCCAGATACCAAAAAAAATCACAGTTGCAAACATGTTCAGCATTAACAAACAATGTTCTGGGGACAAAACCCTCAAGTCCTTGCCTGTATGAAGTTCACACATCAGAGTTTTGCATCTTGATTAAGGAGCATCCTAAAATTTAATTATGACCTGCTGCTCCTCTGTCATGGCCATGGGCAAAATATCACATTGAATACTGTAAATAGTAGTTTAATTTTGTTAACGGTGTCTGGCATGTGCAGGAAAGTGAAGAGTATTAAACAGACGTCACTTTTATCCTTTGTAATCAACACTTTCCTCTTTCTTTCACTAGTGCCCTATGGATCATGGTTTGAGCATACCCGTGCCTGGCTGTCCATGAGAGAATGTGACAACTTTCTGCTACTGAGCTATGAAAACATGAAAAAGGTAACTGTCATTTTTATACTAATCACACAACCCATTGGTAACTCATCCCATGCAGTAGACCACATTGCTCACAATTTCTGTATCACCTATCATTATCTGACATTATCTCTATCAGTGTTAGGCTCTGCATTACAGAGGGTTATAAATGGTATACCAGGAGACACTGCATATCTCTAAAGTCTCAGCAATGACAAAAATGTTTCAACATTAAGTAATGACATATGTCAAATACTCTGATAAACTATACCCTTATCTGATTTTGCAGGTTTCATTTAATTGAAATGCCTCAACTGAAGGTTATAAATATGTTTAAGTAATTTGTGTGTGTCTCATTTACCAGTTATTTTTAAAATTAAATAAAAACTGTTATGGTGGGCTGTAACATGACTCTAAACCTAGTACTAAAAGAAATGGGCAGATTCAGAGGCTCTAGGCCATTCTTGGTTGTCTGATGAATTTGAGCTAAATTTTGGTAACAAGAGTGATTGTTTCAAAAGATCTTAAGGAAAGCAAGTTTATGTGTATTTGTGTATTTTCATTCAAGTAATAAATCTCCCTCTAGAAGTGGACACAATAATAACACCAACGCATAAGCAAAAAAAAAAATTCACGTTTGATCAGAAACTCAAAATCTAAGTAGTTTGGAAGTCGTAGGTGAAATGTAACAACCACTTACATATCACACATAAAGATATCAATACTACTTCTGAGAAATTAAAACTGTACTGAGGATACAGTCTGTCAGAGACAGCACAGGCTCATCTTTTGAACTGTCCAATAAACTTAGTTCAGGGGGAAAATAAAGTCTTACAGCCACCGTTAACCTTATGTCAGTAAAGTCTGGTGATGAATATGGTTACCGAGAGTTGTAACTTCTTTCTTTTGTTTTGACTTTTCTTACATGTCTATGATTAAAAATGATTGTTTTAATTTAAATTTTGGTTATATTCTTTCCCTCTTACAATTCCTTTCTCATCTTCTCTCAGTTCTTACCTAGTCCATCCTATATTTTTACTCAGAAAACAAAAAGAATCCAATAAAACAAACTCCTCCAAATAAAAACATTACCAAGTGAGAAAAACACCAAGCTGTAACCAAGTAAAAGCACCCATCCGCCCGAGAAACTGTGTCATCTACTATGTATTGGTCAATTACTCATGGACATGAAGAATTTCCTGGAGTGGTTGATATATACAGTGTCTCTGCATAGGGGAAAAAACTGGTTTTTCCTTTCTCAGCAGGTTTAAATGAGAGTTTGGTTGTAAAGTTTACCCTAGTGACTTGACTTTTATTCACTCATTCATTCATTTTTAAAAATATAAAATACAATATTATGAAATAATATTATTACCTCAGTGATGGACAAGACCATTCAATAGAAGGAAAACAGCAAATGGGATGGTATAAGAATTGCAGACCCACATCCAGGGTCAGACAAATATCCAGGAAGCCTATAGAAACACTAAACTAGAAGCCCTAATATATAAACAGGATTTGTGCAGATTTCAGCATTATGCATGCTGCTCCAGTCTTTAGGTTCATATGGCACATCTCATATTGATTGTTTGTTTTGTTTTTCGTGTCTTAAATTCAGGCATGGTGATTCCTCCTGAAGTTCTTTTATTGATCAGGATTGTTTTGGCAATCCTGGGTTTCCTGCTATTCCATATGGAGTTGAGTATTGTTCTTTTACAATTTTTAAAAAGTTGTGTTAGGATTTTGATGGGGATTGCATTGAATCTGTATGTTGCTTTTGGTAAAATTGCCACTGTTACTATGTTGATCCTGCTTATCCAGGAGCATGGGAGATCTTTCCATTTTGTCAAACAGGTCTGCTACTTCTTTGGTTAGAGTTATGACAAGATATTTAATACTATTTGCAGCTATTATAAAGGGTGTTTCCCTTATGAATTTTCCTCTTAACACATATTTCATTTTGTCTCATTAGTTTGAATAGGGCATGCATTTATTTTTGTTCATCAAATTTTAGGAAGTCTTTAATATATTTCATGACTTATTAGTAATTCATTTGGCAGTTGTTTAGTTTTCAGGAAATTGTATGTTTTTCCCTTGCTCCTGTTCTTAAAATTCAACTGTATTTCACAATACTATCATGAGATATATGAAGTTATTTGTTTTTTTTTATCTGTTGAAACTTGCTTTATGACTAAATATATGCTAAGTTTTGGAGTAAGTTCCATGGAAGCTGGAAAAAAAAAGTATAGCCTTTTGTGTTTGGGTGAAATGTTTTGTAAATATAGGTTATGTCAGTTTGAACTATAATGCACATTAGTTCCATTATTTTTCTGTTTAGTTTCTTTATAAGTGACTTGTCCATGAGAATGGGATGTTGATGTTTTCCAGTATTAGTATATGGAGTTCACTAAGTGATTTAAGAGTAAATCATACTTCTTTTACAAATATGAGTACCTTTGCATTTGGGGAATAAATGTTCAGAACTGAAATATTATTTTCATGGATATTTTACCTTAATGAGCATGAAATACTCTTCTCTTCTCATTAATTTTTATTTGAGGTCTACTTTGTTAGATATTTGGATGGCTGTATCAGCTTGCTTTGTAAAACCAATTGATTGTAATTTTTTCTGATTAGTCTGAGATAATGACTATATTTGATGTTGAGGTGCATTTTTTTCTATACAGAAGAAGAATGGATTCTCTTTTCATAGAAACTTTTTTAGCCTGTGTTTTTTTATTGGTGCCTTGAATGTATTGATATTGAGAGACATTAATGACCACTGATTCTCAATTCCTGTTACCTTGTTGGTGTGATGGTAGTATGTGTGTCTAAGTGTGTGTGTTTTCTCTTCCCCTTCTTTTGTTTTTTTTTTTTTTTCTGATGTGAAATTATCTATTGTCTTGGATTTTGGGGCTGTCTTTAACTTTATTAGTTTGGGTTTACTTCTAATACCTTCTTTAGGGCTTGATTATGATTACATATTGTTTAAATTTGACTTTTTCCATGAAGTATGTTTTTTCCATCTACAGTAACTGAAACTTTTTCTGGATATAGTAGTTTGAGCTGACAACTTTGGTCTCATTAAGTCTGAAACACATAGGTCCAGGCCATTTTGTGTTTAAGATTTATTTTTATTCTTTGGTTTTTCTGTTCACTATCATGGCCTCTGTTCTATTTAGTAGTCTCTGTGCAGACTGGGAGTTACCCTTCTGGTGGATAGCTTGTCCTTTGGTGCAGCAGAGCATTTCATTCCTCTGACTGGTTTGTCCCGTACTTTTTCCACAGACTAGTGTATCCTGGACCTGAGCAACTAAATCTAGTTCAAGATTGTGTGGCTTTTGCATGTTTTGACTGTGTGGCCATTGGGAGTTCTGTGTTTCTGGTTCCAAAAGCTGACACCTTGTTGTACATGGGTTTTTTTCCCACCTACAAATTCCTAAAAGATTCTATTAATTACAGTATTTTGGGCATATTACTAACTATCTCTTAGATATGAACTAACCATTTTTTATTAATCTTTATATTGTCATGTGTCTCGCATCTTGGGCAGTTAAATCACAGGTCTCTCACTCTAAATTTTTTTCTCTTTTATTAGTTTGGCTTTGCTGCCTAACCTTATCTTGGCTGGCTATTTGTCAGTCAGCTTCTTTTTTAAATCAATCATAGCATAATTTACAGTGTACAGAAATGTTTCACAGCATTTTCCCATTTTTGTTTAAAGAAAAGTTAAGGTTCTAACTTTAACATAGTAAAGTTATAATCAAAAAAATCAGTTATTAAATAAGAATTACAGTAACATCGATTCCACTTACATGTGGCGAAATTAGAAAAAAATAATTATCTTATCTTGATGAGTCTAAAGTTTTGTATGTGATTTACTTTTCATAATAACTAAGAAAGTCTATACTTATAACTATTTTTTAAGTCTAAAATAAACTACAGGAGGATGAAATGTTACTGAACGACAGAGATATCAGGGCTTATGGACAATCACTCAAAGTTCCTCTGTATTATTGAGAAAACAATATTTGGCTTACAAGCCAAAAATATCTGATAGACTCTTCTGTGAAGCAGAAAATTCTGAATAATTGTTATACCTTTTCTTTGTAATGTTCAGTAATCAACTTTTCTTGCATCCTTGTGGTCCAATTAGAAAAGTGGCTGTCAGAAATTGAGGCAAGAGCAGTTTCTATGCCTACATTGCTAGTTTTTGTCATAAAGAAAACAAAGTCCATATGGAGTTCCTTCAGTTCTCATCATTTTCTCTGAAGTAGACTGGTGTTGTCAGGAACAAAAATGTCTCACTACCCTTAAAAGCCTAAATTATTATGACATTTTAATGTTATAATTTGTAGGTATTTGAATTTTTAAAATTTACTGATTTATCTAAAATATATCTTCTTATATCTAGAAATTTTCACATTACTATAAGTTTGAATATTATTGATGACTAACTTAATTTGTATTTTAGTTATATAGTATATTTTTAATTAAAATGTATAAACAAAATACTTTAAACAAGACTGGAAGTATGAATACAGTATAATGAAATTAACTTTAAATTTATACAAATAAAATATAATTAATACTAATGCAAATATTTTGAGATTAGCAGTAGTTTTTTAGATTATATTAGATTTTATAATCTACAAATTTCCTTATCATAATAATCTACCATTTTCTACATCATTTTTATATTATACCTTCCTTCAATTTGAAAGAGATTGACTATTACTAATAGCAATTTGTAACCAAACTCCCCCTCGTTTTTTTCTTTTATTTTTTTAGGATACAAAGGGAACAATAATAAAAATCTGTGACTTCCTAGGAAAAAAACTGGAGCCAGATGAGCTAGATATGGTCCTCAAGTACAGCTCTTTCCAGGCCATGAAAGAAAACAGCATGTCCAATTTTAGTCTTATTGGAGAAGATATTGCTACTAATGGTTTGGTCCTCATGAGAAAAGGTGAAGAAACTCCTTAGCTTCAATATTTCAGAAAATGAGGAGAGCTTTTGGTTTTAATGGGACTCCTAGAAACTTTTGGAGATATAGTCACAGTCATTGCTCATCATTCATAGTTTCTCACAGACCTTACAGCATGCTTCCATGGAGATAACATGGGCTTCAAGAATTCTGAAGGTATTGATTTTTGTGAGAGAGAATTTTGAGATTTTATAGGACTGTGACCAATAACTTCAATGAAAAATGAGAAAGTAGATATAGTTCTGTTAGGCTTTGTTAGGCTCCCTGTATCATAGTCCTCAGCTCTAAATAATATATTTAATGCATAGAATCAAATATATTTTTGATGATAACCAAAAAATATACTTCCATTAACTTTTCGAAAGGATTTTGAACAGGTCAAGACAGCTCACTTAATACAGGTCAAGTATAGACTCCAGAAGCACAAAGAGAATTATTCCTCATGTTAAAATCTGATGGTACTTGTTTAGTTGAATTTGGATTGTTTCAGGCTCATTGCTGAAATCTTTGTTTTGAATTGTGTTTTTGGAATGGGAACATCCATCTTCTTTATATCTATGCCACAGGTCTGTGCTGGAAGCAAGTTGTGGGTGTGGTTTTATAGCTGTGAAGCTGAGGAGTGACTGCCAGAATAAATAACACATGGCGTCTAATCTACAACTCATAAATAAATAATAGGCAGGATCAGACTTAAGATTAAAGATGAAATGAGTCAGATGTCAGGTCTTCAGGAATGAGTAAAGAACTTGGGTATAGATGCAGGGAGTGGAGTGTAATGAGTTTTTTTTTTTTCAAGTATTTACATGTCTTAGCCTTCAGCCTACAGTGTAAGAATCAGGTAATAAAACTTGTAAGGACATTAGGAGTATACAAATAGATAAGATAAAGTAGTTAGTGGATTGCATTTAATCAAGCACACCTAGTGTCCTCACAAAAGAAAGTTTCCCTTTATATTTCAGCACACAAACTTGTCACCTCAAGAATATTGTCATTTTCAAACTAAAGGCTGAGGCCTCTGGGAGAAAATGCTAAGGTTGGCAGATAACTTCCAGCCCCTGTGTTTCAGTCTCTGTCAAGACACAGTTCTCTGAACTAGAAATGATGATTTCACATAAGAAAAGTTGCTTATTTATAGCTTTTTGGTAAGAATCTAGCAAAGCTAAAAGAACATGTGTACTTAAATGGCTTTAACAAAATGCCAAGAGCAAAGAAGTGGCTTATTTAATAAAGAAAGTCTATGGAAATAAACAAGAAAAGTTATAACAGAGACACTGGAGCAAATGCCACAGAATTTAATACACAATTAATTCAATGTGAACAACTGTCATTTCCTCTTTTTCAGGTATATTTTTCCAGAGTGAGACCACAATGTGATTATAGTTTAATCTCTTTGAAAACATAGTATTTTTCATATTATATAGCATAGGGAAAATACATATCACAGTGATTATATGTGATATTCATTTCCTTGAATTTAAATATAAGTTATATTAAGAAAAATTATTTTCCTTGTACTAACACTTATTATAAGTCATAAATCCCCCTGGAAAGCAGGTCATTGAAGGGGGAGTCAAAATTCATTGCACTCCATCCCTGATTCGTGTGTTCACCATGGAGGATGCTGAGATGCAGATGTTGGGAAATACTGTTAAAAGAATAAAATTCATGAAGATAATGTTGATCTCAATTTCTACATTAGATCAGTTCCCTTTTATACAATATGAAATGTATGAGAAAATAAAAGATTATTTATAAAATTAACTTTATTACATATTATTAGATATCTAATTCCCCAAATTATAATTCATAAAAAGTGTGATGTTATACTGGCCTTAACTAATAGAAATTCTGTAGATTGATTTTTATTGTTCTTTGCTTACTTTTCTCAGGACACAGGAAAGTTACATTTTCTTACCTTTAAAGAACTATTCTGAAAAGCCAACTTATACCTGGAAGATTTAATCATCTGTCTAGATGAAATTAATCTGGTTTTAAGCTTCAATTTAAGCAATAATTTTCCAGAAACAAATCTTCTCATTATGATTCAGTGTTCACATAGTGCATAAAATGTAAACTAGAAAGCTGTTTATCATCATCTAGTCACTGCTTAGTTGACATACTTTTATAAGGACATTGTCACAAAAGAGACAAGTTAGAGGAAATATCTTCTGTAAAACTTCTAAGGTTTCAACCCTTATTACTTCACAATGGATTTTTCCTAGATAAAGTGCTTGAGTCATTAATTATTTTCACTAATGTTCTAAGAAGATGCTAATCTGAGACACGGATGAAAGCAGACCTAGGTAGAAGCCTGCAATCTATAGGGATATGAAAGTGAGGAATTTCTGGAGAATAATATCTTGTGATACCTGAAATCTCAAGTACTAGGAGGAAGTCTCTTTTAACAAGAATTAAGACACCTTGTATTAGTGTTATCCTGACACTGCCACACCAGAGTTTGAGGAGGTTTTTAGAAAGAATGAATAAGAATGAATGTATGCTTGTAAGGTGAACAGGATCTTTAACATAGGTTCCCTTAAAATTTATATGTGTACCTGCAAAGATATGCTTCTCTCTTCCGGACTCATTCATTCTTGTGGGCAACCATATTAAATTTGCTACTATTCTGGTAGGTCAGCATCCAGACTGGTGTGCTGTTGGAAACAATAGCAAAATCTGTTTCAATAAAAAAATAATACTAAAGCTGATTTAGATACATATTTGTAAATTTTTTACCAAAGGAAATTCTTGTATTACTTCTATAAAATAAAACACAACAAGGATAGTGTTCCAGAATTCAACATGAGGAAAGATAAAATGAGATGGTTACAGTGGCATAAATCAGCAAAAGCAAACAAACAAGAAATCACTGTATTGATGATATAAGCCTTGTCAGTGAGGAAAAAGAATGCAATGTGAGAAGTTACACAATTTGAGATCTCTCTAAGGCTAAAAGTAACTACCTACTAGAATTGAGTGATGATTAGAACCAAGATAAGCAGGTTGTAAAATCATGTAGTACTTTATTCATTATCAATACCATAGTGTCTGTAAACAGAAATTCTGGGATGTTTTCAGCTAGCAGTACCAGGGTCTCATGTATCTGATGGAAGCGTTACAATGACATATATGTTGCTCACATATATCTCTTGCTTTAGAGATCTCATGCCTCCAGTTACTGTAGGCACATGCGTTTATGTGCACCTAAAAACATTACTAATTAAAGAAGATATTTTAAAAGTTGCTCACATACTTTACAAAAATTGTATAAGTAAACACCAAAATGTAGAAAGAACAATTGGAGTCTGCAAAACTGAGATAAGAATCTGTTTGGGTTAGGGGGTGTGACAGAAGCAGAAGTAGTAGAGAGCAGGAAAAATTTAAGATATAAAAAGGTAGAGTCAGTATTGATGCTGTTAGAGTGTGTAGTTCCTATTTTGGGGTGGTAGGAAGCTGGTATTGTTTCCACACCTGTAGAAATCTCTGTATATTATTTAAAGGCATACGAAGTGTTATTCACAGTCACTGATATACCGTTCCAGTTCATTAACTGTGTGGTCCATGTGAAACACACAGTAAGAGCATGTGAAGGACGGAGTGAGGGTAGATTCAAGATCATTATTAACCCACCAATTTGTCTGCTTCACATTTTATAGGCACAACTGGGGATTGGAAAAATCACTTTACAGTAGCTGAAGCTGAAGCCTTTGATAAAGTATTCCAGGAGAAAATGATGGGTTTTCCTCCAGAGCTGTTTCCATGGGAATAAATTCTAAAACTTATAAATCTTATATGTCCTTGTACATGTGATTGAGTGGATATAATCATTAATAAATTGACCTTTAATAAGTTCCGTCATTATATTGTGGATTATTTTTTAAAGAAGTGTATTAATAGTAGAAATAGTAGCAGTAATATTAGTGTTAGAAGTGTGGGGTGTGTGTGTGTGTGTGTGTGTGTGTGTGTGTGTGTGTGTGTGTGCATGCGTGCTCACGTATATTTCTGTGTGCAATACCTTTAGGGACCAGAAGAGTGCATTGGTTTCCACGGAGTTACTTGTGTTCAAAACTTCCTGCTTTATGTCATAGGAATTATACTCAGGTCCTCACAAAGATAGAACAGTGCTCTTTATCTCTGAATTATCTCTCTAACCCTCAATCTTAGATATTGAGTTATCAAATATCTACTTCATTAATTAGTGGCTTGTTATTTATTGTCAGGTAAGTCTAGTTTGCTTCATGGAATTTCAGCTTAAAATAATCCTTGTAATATTTGAAAATAAAAAAATACAGAAATCTGTAAAAAAAAAAAAACTTTTATCTGTGATGCTTTGGCAAAAATAAATAAATTATACTCACAGAGACTTTGAAATCTCATTCAGACAATCTATTATTATGTCAGACCTTTATAAACTTACATTTCTGCTTAGCATTTTATACTTGTATTTCAGTTTTTCTTCTTTTTTAGTAATTTGTAGTGGATGTATACAATAATGGATTTAATTAGGAAATCTCAATATATAACTGCATTATTGTAATTGACATAGTATTACTCTTCCATTACCCAGTCCTGTCATTTCAGTCCTTTTAATACTTTTGTCTTTTTGCATAGTCCATCTTTACTTATGTGTAATATACTATATCTATATCTCCGCTTATATTTATATCTGGATTGCTGAAGGAAGATAGAATGCAATATTATTGTCTTTTTATGGTTATGGAAAAGGTTGTCTGGCAGATATGATGGAGAATATAACTAGGTGCATTTTGAAGAGTCAAAAACATGAAAAACTTAGTAGACTGACCATAGCCAGCATAGTAGGCCAGGACATAAAAGGAAGAATAAGAGGAAAAGAGAAAAGGGCAAGAGAGAGAATTGCCAAGAAGACCAAGAAAGCTAAGACAGTGCCTGGTCAAACAGGTGTGGTTTTATAGGAATCAGAAGCTGGATAAGAGAAGTTCATGATCTGAATAAGTTTAAGATAGGGACCAGGGTTAGACATGTTAAGAGCAGCCAGTTTAATGGATACCCGTGGGACCCTGTAACAATTACATGCTGAGAGAGCTTGGAGGCCAGCATGCTCTTTGTTATGCTAATAGACATCAACAATAGTTTCTTTGAGCCCAGGCATTTCCTTAATGATAAGTGTATTCTATAAATTCTTAGGTGAAATTAGGATGTTGGTTGGCAGGACCTGCTGATCAAATGTTGGGAGTAAAAAAAAAAAAAAAAGTTCTCACTGGGACACACCTATTTTGCTTGCTTTTCCTATTGTGAAGGACCACCTTGGCCTAGCAAACTGCAAACAGCTTAAGATCATTCTAAAGATTCTGATTCAAGTCAGAAGCTCAGGCCAATTAGATATTCAATATGAAGAATCCGCTTTATTTTAGTTTTCAGTAAGTCTATGAATAGCTGGTTTTAATTTTGAGAAATTGGTAGTATTTAAGTGATTAAAAACCTGATAAGAAAAATGTAGAATGGAAAAATAGGTAAAGTTAAGGAGTTTAATGGAAAATCTGATTTCTTTGGTATAAATTTGAAACTTCCAGATGTACAGGTAGTGGGGTGTGAATGTAGCAAATTAGGGTATCAGAGAAAGATTAATAGAGTAGGATAGGATAGGATGGGATGGGATGGGATGGGATGGGATGGGATGGGATGGAATGGGATGGGATGGGATATGATGCGATGGAATGGAATGGAATGGAATGGAATGGAATGGAATGGAATGGAATGGAATGGAATGGAATGGAATGGAATGGAATGGAATGGAATGGAATGGAATGGAATGATGAATATAATAGAATGGAATGGAATGGAATGGAATGGAATGGAATGGAATGGAATGGAATGGAATGGAATGGAATGGAATGGAATGGAATGGAATGGAATGGAATGGAATGGAATAGAATAGAATAGAATAGAATAGAATAGAATAGAATAGAATAGAATAGAATAGAATAGAATAGAATAGAATAGAATAGAATAGAATAGAATAGAATAGAATAGAATAGAATAGAATAGAATAGAATGATAAGTAGGTAGATAGGTAGATAGGTAGATAGATAGATACATAGATACATAGATACATAGATACATAGATGATACATAGATACATAGATACATAGATAGATAGATAGATAGATAGATAGATAGATAGATAGATAGATAGATAGATAGATAGATAGAGAGAAGGAGAGATAGACAGACAGACAGAGAGAGAGAGAGAGAGAGAGAGAGATAGCCAGCCCACACTTAGCAATAGACAATAGGTAAGTGTCAGAGCTTAAGCAGTTGATGGATAAAAATTCTTATCTGAAGTGTGTTTGAACTGTGACACATAGCCTCAAGTCTTGATTTCTTAAACTTACATAAGTTTTTAAGATTACAAAAAGATAGAATTTTGAATATACTAGCATTACTATGCCTATAATCTGTTCTGAAATGTTTATCATTATATAAGCAGTTAGCATGTATCTGTAAAACATCTATACTAGACTCATGCCTTGAAGTCATAGTAAATACTATGGTTTTGATTTAAAAGAAGGAACACGTTTTCTCTGTTAAGTGGGTTAACTATATAAAGATTAGAAAAATATGTTTTCAGAATGAGATGCACTTTTAAGTTCATTCCAGAATAAAGCCATAGAAACTTAAAATTTTTGAGCTTGTGACTAGCATAATAGTAGTCAGTTCTTAGCAGAGACAAGTTAGTAGATTATAAAAATTCCATTTATTAATTTTAAAACTCTGAACTTTTAAAGTCCTAGTATCACAATAGCACAGGAAAAGAAAAAAAATAAAACATTTCCCTCTTTTTTACATACACTTTACATACTTTATATCACTTTCTAAACCTTAACAATGTGTGCAATCATATTGTCAGACTTTTAAAACTTGCATTTGCACACCTAAAATGACTTCCTTAAACCCTATGTTTTAGTTGTAGTCTCTATTGCTGTAAAGATATACCATGATCATTGAAAATCTTATAAAAATCATTTACCATTTCAGAGGTTTGGTCTATTATCTTTATGGTGGGAAACATGCATCTCTGTAGGCAAATACAGTGCTTCAGAAAGAGCTTACAGTTTTCTCTAGATCTGCTGGCTATAGGAAGTAGACTTTATTCAACACTGGACATAGCTTGATCATATATGATCTCAAAGATTGTACCATCAGCAAAGCATCTTCTCCTCCATGGCCATACCTACTCCAAAAAAGGTCATGACTCCTAACAATGCCATTCTCCATAGGCCAGACATTCAATCACATATACCTATTCACACTACCAGATTTCCCTTCCATCTTTCCATATGCTTGCTGCAATAACATAATATAAAATGATGCAAAATGCATTTAGTCCAACTTCAAGAGACTCTATAGTCTATCACAGTCTCAACAATGTATAAAAGTTCATGCAATCTTTTAGTTGTAATCCTATATAAAAGTAAAATCTGAGGAAAGTTTCTAAAGTAATAGAATTTCATGAGAGGAAAAAGGAATAAACAGAAAACTCAATTCTGGTTCTGGGGCAAGGAAACTCAAAGATTATAGGGGGACTGTGTTGCTTCATTGTAAATAATTGTCCCACCCACTGGTTTAATAAAAAGCATTGATTGGCCAAAGGCAGGCATGACGTGTGGGTGGGGCTACCAGACTAAGAAAACTCTGAGAACAGGAAGCACAGAGCAGAATGCTGGAGAGAAGCCAGAAGCAGAGGACAACTATGCTGCTCTAAAGAAAGGTACCCTGCCACATGGATGAACAGGAAGAATCATGGGTTGGATGAAGGGTATGGAGTTAGCAAGTTATATGCCTGGGCCTGAGGCTGATCAGCCAAAAACTATTGAAAGTATTTGTGTGTCTCTGTGGGACTGTGGGTCTGCAGCTCTGAGGGACTGAGGGTCTGTGGGTCTGTGGGCCTAAACCTTGAGGCTAGGCTGGATAGTCGGGGCCAGAAACCTCTTACTACAAAGGGCAGCCCAACGTGGGTCAAATATACCAACATAATTTCATAGAAAGCTTAAAAATGGTCTAGAGCCAAAGAAAGCCTCTGAATTATGTCTCCCATGTGAGCCATGGTACAGAGACACCCTGGTGAAGGACATAGGCTTGAGCTACAATGGCGGGCTTTTGGAGTACAGCTTAAGGTGTAAAATGGCTGGTTCCTGAAGTCCCACAGGACCCTCAGTATAAGCAAAATGTTGTAAATGATTTATTTAAGGTTTCTGTTCATAAGTACAAAAAGGGAACAGAATCAAAGATGGCTTTCTAGAGTGGATATTGTCTTGGATCAGCTCTGTTTGCCTAAGGCAAACTGAGGCTTGGCTTTTTGAAAAGAAGATTCCGGATTCAGCATTAGAGGCAAAAGACTTGTGAGTGTTTTAAGAGGCCCTGCTGCCTAATTCTTGAATGGAGTTAAAGAAGCAGATGATGAAGATTTACTTGGTAATTATATGGCCCCTATAATTCCCAGAGTACCTGGGTTAAAAAGATAAATTCTATGAAATTAGACTAGGAGCTGAGTGGAACCATCTACCCATCCTATAAACCTTTAGTTCTGGCAGATTAAATGTTTATTCAGAAACAAAAAGAAATAGAAGAATCTGGGTCCAGTCAATCACCCTAACCAAGCAAAAGTGTGGTCAGAGACAGAAAAAGTTAAGAAATAAATATACAGTAAAGACAGTTGTTTTTCTTTTTAAAAAAAAGTCTAAGTGGTTTAAAGCATGCTGAAAATATATATACATAGGCTTAGAAAAAGAAAAGGTAGGGAAAACCTTTAAAAAATAGAGTAAAATAAATAAGTAAATAAAAAATAAGCCACTAAAGATGGAAAATACAAAGAATGCCTGGATACTGTATGTTATTGTCTTATATTTAAGCTTCTTGACTGAAAATGACCTAGTAAAAGCTGCTAAAATACAGTTGATTATAAGTGGTGTTGGTTTAATTCAACCTATATATTTTGTAAATTAGTTGACTTTAAGACTGAAATTCAAAGATATGCTACTTTGGAGAAAAGGTTTTCATTTTATTTTCACAGAAAATGAGAGGCTGTGGATTTATTTCTGGATAAAGAACATAAAGTTTGATAGAGGAAGACCCCCTGAAAAATCTCCAATGGAAATGGACAGCCCAAATGGTTCAGCATTTCAGAACACCTCTGTTGAAGTTTCTGGAGCTCTGTACTCAGAACAATTTCAAGGAGACTGGCTGTGATGACCCAGCCTTAGAGATTACTCCACTAAAGACTTGTCCATAATCCTACATTTTTATTTGGATTCCTAAGGGATTGCCAGCGTCCCCATTCAGCAGGAAGTTGCCTAGAGAATGATGCCCACATTCCCAAAACATGGATTATGGATCTTTGTATTTATTTACAGTGTTGTTTATAAGTTTGTTGGAGGCCGCTGGCTCCAGCTCCTCAAGGTGGCGCTATTATCTGGTGCTGGCCAACCCGCCTGAGTCGTTAGAGAGCGCATGCGCTTGGTAATCTCGCGAGACTGGTCTGGTTTCTCTGCCTTTCCCGTGGCGTCATATGGGATTCTGAACTACGACCTATAGGAAGATGTTTCGTCTAAAGCAAGAGCCGTTTGGTCGTCTTAAAACCGGGTGCTTCCTACCTCGTGGCCCCTTCTCTTCCTCTCTCTCTCTCCGCCCCGCCGTGCGCACGGACGCCGGCCCGGCTCCTGGGGCGCGGGCTCTAGGCCACGTGGCGGATGGCCCGGCTCGGGCCACGCCGGGGCCTAGCTCTCTCTGGCTTTCCTTTTCCCCGCTGGGGGCCCGCCGCCGCTGGCTCTTGCGCAGCGGCCCCTGCCTCTCTGCCGGCCCTCTGCCGGCTCTCTTTCTCCTCCCCTCTCCATTTTCCGTAAGCTAAATGCTCTCCCCTAAGATACATTAAAGCTATACTGCAGAAGGATCCTCAGTGTGTGCCGTGTCTTTCCTCGCGGGCGAGAGATAGGCGCGAGACAAATGGTGCCGAGAACCCGGGAATTAACATCGTTTGCACCGCCAGACGTAGATTCAGAACTGCAGGTAAGAGGTAAGTGGCTCGGAGAGATATGTCTGAACTGGACTTTGTTTTGGGATTTTTCCCGCCCTGGAAAGGGTCTTTTGAGGCCTTAGTGCTTGCTTTGGCAGTGTTTCTGGTTTTCTTCGTGGTTGTTTTCTGCTTCTGCCGGTCAGTGGGATCCCCCCAGTCTATCATAACAACACCAGACTCCCTACTTAGGCAGCGTGGTATTGAGATGGCACAGGGTACTCTAAAGAACTCTGTAGAAGAGAAGGCCTGTAGAGATCTGATAGCTAGAGGGCGAGATATCATAAAGAAAGTTCGGGGCAACATGTCAGAAACCGGGAGCCGTGTGAGGTTAGGCGCGCGCCGGAAAAGTGAAAAAGGACCCCCGGTAAAATAAAAGATATGGGGGAGATAGGAATACTCGATAAGTAAAAAAAGACCCCCCAGAAAAATAAAAGATTTGGGGGAGATAGGGAACCAGAAACTAAAGGTACGGAAACTTGAAAATAGGAATACTCAATAAGTAAAAAAGGACCCCCCAGAAAAATAAAAGATTTGGGGGAGATAGGGAACCAGAAACTAAAGGTACGGAAACTTGAAAATTTAAATTTAAAGTTTGGCTCCTCGTGGTATGAGGAAAGACAGGGCCTGGGGCGGTTAAGACAAAGACAAACCACGCCCAATTTTTAAGCCCTCCACTTCTCCATAGAGTATATTAATTGGCTTAGACTTTTTTTAAAAATTCTCACTGCAGATTTAAAGCCTCTGTTTAATGTTTCCTGGAAAAATTGATAATCATTATCCTAAATATCCTTTGTTACAGTTTGGCTTATCACCCTGTGGTATATCCACGTGTTACTTCCTCAGTGCCTTTAAAAGATGGCTTAACTATATATACAGATGGCTCAGGAAATGGAAGGGGTGCTTATATTATAAATTCACAGACATTTTTCAAAGATTTTGGTCAAAAATCACCCCAGATTGTTAAATGTCTAATTGTGTTAAAAGTTTTACAAAAGTTTGATTGTCTGCTTAATATTGTGTCTGGTCAAAAATCACCCCAGATTGTTAAATGTCTAATTGTGTTAGAAGTTTTACAAAAGTTTGATTGTCTGCTTAATATTGTGTCTGGTCAAAAATCACCCCAGATTGTTAAATGTCTAATTGTGTTAAAAATTTTACAAAAGTTTGATTGTCTGCCTAATATTGTGTCTGATTCCCATTATGTGGTAAATGCCCTTCAGTTACTTAAAACGGCCAGTGTTATTAATCCTTCCAGTACAGTGTCTGCTCTGTTTTGTACTATAGCCCTTCTATATTACCCATATACGGGCACATTCGGGACTCCCGGGCCCTATGAGCAAAAAAAAAAATAATTTGGCTGACCAAGCTACACGCCTGGTCGCTACTGCCTTTGCTAATCCGTTATAAGCTGCAAAAGCTTCAATTTATACATGTTTCTATTGAGACCATACATGTTATTCAACATTGCTTAGAGGCATAGAGCTCCTGAGACAAACCAGCCTACCTCAAGACTGATAATGGGCCAGCTTACAGCTCCCAAAAATTCGCCCAATTTTGTGCACAAATGCAAGTGACACACCTTACCGGGTTACCATACAACCTTCAAGGACAAGGCATTATTAAACGTGCACATCAGACCTTAAAATCCTGTTTTTAAAACAGAAAGGGGGAATATAAATGGAAAGGCCCGGATCCTATTTTAATAAGATCCCGGGGAGCTGTCTGTGTTTTTCCACAGGATGAAAAAAATCCAGTTTGGGTCCCAGAGCACCTCACCAGAAAGATATTAGAAGAGCGAGAGCCCCCGCCTTCTTCAGTTGATGTGTTTGGTGACAGCTGTGGGAGATAAGGTCCACCTTCCCCCTCTGCAAATGCCGGTGATGTATAATACACAAGCTTTTTTCCCTCGATTTTTACCACTGATAAAGATTTAGGCCTAGCTTTATAGAAAATAGTCAAAAATAAATCGTGTATATTACAAAAAAAAATTTCTCGGCAGCCTGACAAAGGAAACAGAGTTTAATAAAACCAAAATTGGCTTCCTTTTGCTCAGGCAGGCCAGATAAAAATTCAATTTTACCATGTAACAGTTGCCAATCCAAAAATATAGGTTGGGCCACGCCTAAAATATTTTCATTTTCTCCCAATTTAACCACCAGTTATTTAGATTATTAGCAATGCTTCAAAAATTATAGATAAATTGAGATACAAATTTGATAATTGCCTTTATGCCTTATGCTGAGATGCTCAGCTTTATTTCTTTGCAGCAGCGGCCCACATGCCACGATTTGTGCCCACACCACCGTGGTTCCCCAGTAACTCACAGCCATTTAGACAAAAAAGAGATTTTAGAATCTCTGCTGGTATTGTAAAAATCATTGTCACAGCTGCCATGGGGGCCTCGGTGACTGCCTCAGCTAGTGCACTTTCAAAAATAGTGCAGACTGCACAGGCGGTTAACAAATTGTCCACCCCAGTAATTGGCACAGTTGAGGTGTGAGCAGTAACTTGCTGGCTTATACATAACCTCTATTCAATATAAAAACTTTACAAAGACAACTAATCTTTCGAAAAGCCTCTCTCAATTTTCTTACAGAATTGGTCGTCTAAGTTTGAACAGACCCTTCAGGTGGCGATCGTCCAGGCCAATTCCACTCGGCTAGACCTGTCGCTGACCAGAGAGCTCACTCCATAAATCCCCTCTTCCCCTACTCCAAAAAGTGGGTGGGGGTGGATATGTCTGACCTAGCCTTTTGCGGAGGACTAGTCATTCTTCTCTAGACGGTTTGCAAGTTCAGAATCCAAAGTCAGAGAAACAAAGCAGTTTCGGCTCAAGCCTTAATGGCTCTAGACTCAGAAACCTCGATAGAGGTATGACTAATTATGCTAAAGCAATAGAGATATTGTGGCTTAAACAGCTCCTACACACCTAAGACAGCCTTGTCTATTGCACTGGGTGGAGCATTCAGCCCGTGTCCTAAGAGGTATGCTGAGCCAAGGGCATCACACGGGACATACCTATGTCCCGAGAGACACATCATCCTGCATAAGGGTACCTGCCTTAATCCCCTTCCCAGCAAAAGGCAGAGGACAGGCTGGGGGCATCTCGATCTGTCGAGGGATTAGGGATGACCCCCACGCAAGTCCACAATGTGTTCTGGGGGATGATCACTGTCTCCACCCTCTTATAGGACTTCCTCGTTGCTTAATATTTGAGAAGGGTGAGATGTTGGAGGCCGCTGGCTCCAGCTCCTCAAGGTGGCGCTATTATCTGGTGCTGGCCAACCCGCCTGAGTCGTTAGAGAGCGCATGCGCTTGGTAATCTCGCGAGACTGGTCTGGTTTCTCCGCCTTTCCCGTGGCGTCATATGGGATTCTGAACTACGACCTATAGGAAGATGTTTCGTCTAAAGCAAGAGCCGTTTGGTCGTCTTAAAACCGGGTGCTTCCTACCTCGTGGCCCCTTCTCTTCCTCTCTCTCTCTCCGCCCCGCCGTGCGCACGGACGCCGGCCCGGCTCCTGGGGCGCGGGCTCTAGGCCACGTGGCGGATGGCCCGGCTCGGGCCACGCCGGGGCCTAGCTCTCTCTGGCTTTCCTTTTCCCCGCTGGGGGCCCGCTGCCGCTGGCTCTTGCGCAGCGGCCCCTGCCTCTCTGCCGGCCCTCTGCCGGCTCTCTTTCTCCTCCCCTCTCCATTTTCCGTAAGCTAAATGCTCTCCCCTAAGATACATTAAAGCTATACTGCAGAAGGATCCTCAGTGTGTGCCGTGTCTTTCCTCGCGGGCGAGAGATAGGCGCGAGACATAAGTTGTTACACATAAGTGGGGAAAAGAATATTAGATTTGGAGTTCTTTTTGTTTTAAGAAGATAAAGGTGGATATATAGAGGGATTGGGCTGCTTCACTGTAAATAATTGTCTCGCCCACTGGTTTAATAAAAAGCATTGATTGGCCAAAGGCAGGCAGGAAATGTGGGTGGGGCTACCAGGCTAAGAAAACTCTGAGAACAGGAAGCACAGAGTAGAATGCTGGAGAGAAGCCAGAAGCAGAGGACAACTATGCTGCTCTAAAGAAAGGTACCCTGCCACATGGCTGAACAGGAAGAATCATGGGATAGATGAAGGGTACAGAGTTAGCAAGTAATATGCCTGGGCCTGAGGTTGATCAGCCAAAATCTACTGAAAGAATTTATGTGTCTCTGTGGGACTGTGGGACTGTGGGTCTGCAGCTTTGTGGGACTGAGGGTCTGTGGGTCTATGGGCCTAAACCTTGAGGCTAGGCCAGAAAGTCTGGGCCAGAAACCTCTTACTAGAGAAGATTTTTCCTGTCAGAATTCAGAAAGCAAAAGAAGGAGGTAAATGTTATGGTGTTATATATATATATATATATATATATATATATATATATATATATATATATATTCAGGGTAGGCTTAAGTTGATTGAGAAAATGATCAAAGACAAATATGCCAAATTACAGAGGATATGTCACTGTCCATAATATAGAGACCCAGAAGAAGGAAAGAAACTTTCTGGAATACAAGTATGGCTGTTGTAGTAGTCTTACAAACACAAAGTCATTTGTTCCAGGTTGACACTGACCAAGAAGAAATAATGGGTTAGAAAATTTAGAGTAGAAACCATCTTCAGAGGTAAACTGGGAGAGGCTTCAGGGAAAATGTATGGTTCAAATAGAAGGAGTGGTTTGTGTCCTCGCAGAGTGATTCCCACATGATGGGTGCTCAGGAATGTCACTTGGATTCAGTGAGCAAAGAGAGAAAGGATATGTGATAGATGCCCAGAAGGGCATAGAAGACCCTAGCAGGCAGAGAGGCAGAATGGATACTTACTTGGTAGGCAACAAGATAAAAATGGTTAGCAAAGGTGAAAGGAAAAAGCAGCTAAAGAGGGAGACTAAAGAATTTGGAATTGAATTTCATGAGTAGAAAAAGCCAGTAAAAACAAATTTTCCATACATACCTTAGAGTCAAATAAACAACTTGTTTCAGTCAGAGGAGCATGAGTCCCTTCTAAGGGGTCTCATATAGGTTTCCACTATATTTCAGGAACATGACACATAAAATGAGAACATTGCCTCAGCAAGAAATGATGGAAGGGAAGGTCTTTATGGTAGATATGAGGCATAATACAGCCATGGTAATATGGAAGAGTCTACTGGATGTAGAAAAAATAGTGTACTGAACATGGACAGCTGAATATATTGGGTCATGAGAGGAGAGGGAAAGAGTACAAGTGGACCAAGAGAGTCAAGCAAGTAAACTTATCTTTCTTGTCTCTATTAACATCTCTATTTCTGGTTTATCTCTTTCTTTTAAGTCATCCCTAAACACAACGTCTCTTTTTATATTGCAAATTTTGTACAATTGCTTACTCTTATTTTCTCATGATTATATAAATTGTGGTTGTTATGTTTCAGTTTACAGTTTTTTGTCATTAACATTTTAGAATTATTAAACATGTCAATTCAAATATCTTATTTTAAAAAACATCTTTTTGGTTGCATTTAAATTATTTAAAGAGAAGAGGTGTGAATGACCTTTTTCACAATATGACATATTTTCAGACTTTTTTGTACATATTATTTATGATGTCTCTTTAAAAATATTATTTGTTAATAATAGGCTTTTTAAATAATAATGATAGTTTTTGGTGTGGTCAAAGGAAAATCACAAGTATCTTTTTATAATATAGGTTCCTTTGATAGAATACCCTAGTGGTCAAATTCCCTTCATTAGTCCGTTCATGCCCTATTTCTGGTCCCAAGGCACATCTTTATAGTGGGGATATATTTTATGTTTGTGTCCATTTTTACAAATCACAGGCTTTAAACTGGATGTTTTAGGATACTCATGCTTTCTGTTTATTAAAACAAACATAAGAGAGATTCATTTATGGTGCCTTATCTTCTAAGTCTTATTTATTTATTTATTGTCCTGTTGAAATCTTCATGTTTATAATATCTTTTTTATTGATGATTTTATTTAATTTTTTCCTATCCACCACTGTTCCCTGATGTGGGATGTCTTTCTGTATGCTGTGAAACTGTCTTGGCTTATTGTAGGCATCTTAGAAGTTGAAGGGAAAATCGGAGTATAGGCAGAGGAAGGAGGGTGGAGTCAAAGGGGTTGTGATCCCTCCTCTCATGAAGCAAGAAGTAATGAAATAAATAAGCCATGGGCCACATGGCAAAATAGATTAATGAAAATGAGTTAAGATGCAAGAGCTAGCTAAAAATATGCCTGAGGCCATAGGCCAAGGAGAATGTAATTAATATAAGCATCTGAGTCATTTTGGGAGCAGACATGTGGCTGCAGGCACACTGGGTGCCATTTGTAATAAGAGTTTCTGACTGGGCCAAGCCCTGAAGTCTGCACCTGCCTGGTTATCCTTTGTTCTACATATAAATTCCTTTTATAAGTGAGTACATAGCATATCTGTTTTTCTCAGTCTGTGTTCCATCACTCAGGCTGTTACTTTCCAGATCCCTATAACTGCCTGAAAACTTCAGGAGGTCATTTTTTTCTGCTGAGTAATACTGCATTGTGTAAATGTACCATAATTTTTAAAATTTATTCTTAAGTTGATAGGAAATAGGTTATTTCAAGGTTCTAGCTATTACAAATAATGCATCTATGAACATAATTGAGCTAATATCCTTGGAGTTAGAAGTATATCCTTTGGGTATATGCCAAATAGTAGTTTTGCTTAATCATTGGATAGATTGATTGCCAATTTTTGGAGGAACTGCCATACTGATTTCCAAAGTGGCTATACAACCTTATATTCCCACAAGCAATGGGGAAGGGTTCCCTTTGCTTCACATTCCTTCCAGAATAGGCTGTCATCTGTATTTTTGGTCTTAGCCATTTAAACAACAAGTAAAATGCAATATTTTAGAGTTGTTTTGATTTGCATTTCTCTGATGGATAAGGATGTTGAGCAATTCTTTAAGTGTCTTTTAGACATTTGGAGTCCTTCTGTTGAGAATTCTCTATTTAGCCCTGTACCCCATTTTAATTGGGTTCTTTGTTTATTTTTGTCCTCCAGTTCCTTCAATTTCCCACACATTTTAGAGATCAGCCCTCTGTCTGATGTAGGGTTTGTGAAGATCTTAGGCCATTCTTAGGCTGTCATTTTGTCTTATTGACCATTCCCTTTGCTTTACAGAAGCCTCTCAGGTTCAGAAAGTCCTCTTTATTTATTGTAACAGTCAGTGTCTGCTTGGAGCTGCAGAAATATCAAGTGGGAACTCTGCTGGCTCTGGCAAGGCTGAGCCATAAAGGCCAAGGCCTTTAATGAAGATGAGATTTTGAAAAATATCAAGGTGTTTTGGTGTCTTTGAATAGGTTAAATTGCTTCCTACAGAGGGTTTCTTTGTTTGAATGCTGCTTCCCCCATTTGTTACTTCTTTGGAATTCAATACTTGGGAACCTTTAGCAGTTTAGTTGTTGAGCACAACTTCCCCCATGTACTGAGTGTGTATGGATATTTCCCCCAACTGTGTAAAAACAGTCACACAGTCAAGATCTCCTTCAGGTAGTTGTTCTCTCTGCCCAGAGCAGACTGAATATCTATCTGCCTTCCCAGCAGTTACGTTTGCTAGCAAACATCTGGGTGGAGTCAGATCTTGACAAATTAACCCATTTGAAACTTTTCTCAGGTATCCAAGGGCAGACAAGACCAGACAGTGAATTTACTGCCCCTACTGACAAGAGAGGTATTTGGAGCTAAGTACCCAAAGGGTTTCTAACTCCTTGTAGTACCTGAACATATTAACATAAGGTCATAACTCAAAGGTTTAAGGAAAAAGACATTTACCAACTCCCAGGTTGTGGGTATCAAAACATGTCTTCTGAAGCTATAAGACATCAACAGTCAGATACTGCTTCTTATGCAAATTAAACCTTTACAAATTCTTTCCTAGGTAAGGTGTAATAGGAGGTTTTTGGTCCTGACTTTCTGGCCTAGCCTCAAGGTTTGGACCCGCAGACCCACAGACCCACAGAGACACACATATGCTTACAATAGTTTTAGGCTGATTGGTCTAAGGCCCAGGCATATAACTTGCTAACTCTTTACCCTTAAAGTAATCCATTATTCTTATCCTGTTCAGTCATGCAGCTGGGTACCTTTTCTCAGAGCAGCATAGTTTTCCTCTGCATCTTCAGGCTTCTCTCTAGCATTCTGCTTTTGTCTTCCGGTTCCCAGAGTTTTCTAAATCTGGTAGTCCCACCCATTCTTCCTGTCTGCCTTTGTCCGATCAGCACTTTTTTATTAAGCCAGTGAGTTAGACAATTATTTACAATGGAACAACATAATCCCCCTACAGTAAGGTGTTTTAGTGGAACAAAAAGCTGCAAGGTCCCTTCATTGTTTACTCAGTCATCTAGCAGCCTAGAATACCATCTCCTCCTTGATGGCTGGCATGGCCTTGTTGGGGGACCTGCCTAATATAGGGTATAGAAACATATGCTTTCATTGCTGTCATGTCATGGCATTAAAAATATAATAGGAGGAATTGCTCTAAGTCTGATTTCTGAGATTCCAGTACAAATCTTCCTCCCAACCCCTACACACAAACCAGTAGTTAAGCATGCCTTTAAAGCTCAGAGAAAAAACCTATTTGGGACTGCCCCCCCCCAAAGTTTTTGTTAAGTGTCCCTGCTACTGTTGTCTTTAGAATGTGGCCTCCTATGCCAAGAGGTTAAAGGATATTTCCCAGTTTTTAGGTTTATTTATTTATTTATTTGTTTGTTTGTTTGTTTGTTTGTTTGTTTGTGAGGTTAAGTGTAACGGGGTTTATGTTGTGGTCCTTGTGATCTACTTGGAATTGAGTTTTGTTGGACTTGATGAACTTGAATTCTTCTACATACCACCATTTGTTGAAGATGCTATTTTTTTCCATTATATATTTTTGGCCTCTTTGTCAAAAAGCAGTTGTTCATAGCTATGGCAATTAATGTACAGGGCTTTGATTCAGTACAATTAACTCACAAGTCCGTATCTATGTCAACACCAATGTGTTTGTTTTTTTTACTTTAGTTCTATAGTAGAGCTTGAACTCAGTGATGCCTCCTAGAGTTGTATTCTTAAAGATTGTTTTGGCAACATTGGTTTTTTTTTAATTCCATAAGAAGTTGAGTATCATTCTTTCAAGGTCTGTGAAGAATTATGTTGGGATTTTGATGGGGATTGCATTGAATCTGTAGATTGCCAGTGACAGAGATGATGCTTGACATGGGTTGGAAGCCAGGACAGGGGCTTGGTCATAGAAAACAATGGAGGACATCAAAACTTGAGATGAATACAAACTTCACAAGGACACCTAGAGACAGACGAGGGCTGGGACATTTTTAATTGGGGCCACTGCTGGAAGGCCTGAACCTGTACCTATTACTTGGAATTCTGATAATCCTGTATGGGTTGAGCAGTGGCCTTTACCTAAAGAAAAACTTCAGGCTGCTAAAGATCTGGTTGCTGAGCAATTATCTGCTGGTCATATTGTACCTTCCACATCCCCCTGGAATACTCCCATCTTTGTTATTAAAAAGAAATCAGGAAAATGGAGACTGCTCCAGGATCTGAGGGCTGTCAATGCTACCATGCAAGTCATGGGGGCATTGCATACAGGTCTTCCCAGTCCTACTGCTATACCCAAGAGCTGGCATTTAATAGTATTAGATTTAAAGGATTGTTTTTTCACCATACCTTTAGCCCCACAAGATTGCCAGCGTTTTGCTTATTCTGTTCCTTCTATCAATTATAATGAGCCATATCAAAGGTATCAATGGGTATTGTTGCCTCAAGGTATGGCCAATAGTCCCGCTATATGTCAGATGTATGTTTCAGCTGCTATAAGACCTCTTAGATAAAAGTTTCCTGATGCTTACATAATCCATTATATGGATGATATTTTATTAGCTCATCCTAATAAATTAAAACTGTGGGAGCTTTATACAACCCTACAACAATTGTTAAAGGATGCTGGCTTAGTTATTGCCCCAGAAAAGGTACAGTTAATGCCTCCTTATCATTATTTGGGTCATGTCATTAATGACACAGGAATCACCCCCCAAAAGTTACAGTTTGCCACCTCTCATTTGAAGACCCTCAATCATTGGCAGAAATTTTTATGAGAAGTTCAATGGCTCTGCCCTTCTTTTTCCATCCCCACCGGAGAGTTAAAGCCTCTTTTTGATATACTCAAAGGTGATTCTGACCCTTTATCGCCCCACATCTTGACCCCAGAAGCAAAGGCAGCACTAAGAAAAGTTGAAGTGGCTTTACAAAGACTATTTATTCAACAGATTGATTGTGAACAGCCATTGAGATTTCTTGTACTTGCATCTGATTTTGCTCCCACTGGAGTTTTTTGGCAGACTGATCCTCTGTATTGGGTACACTTATCTGTTTCACCAGGCCGCACGGTTATTCCATATCCCAGTTTAGTATCTCAACTATTATGGAAGGCACATGCTTTAGGTAGAGCCTTATTTGGAAGGGATATGGATGACATTTTTGTGCCTTATACTCAAGACATGATAAATGATTTAGTCCAATATGATGACTCCTGGTGTTTATTTGTGTGCTCTTATAGAGGACAAATTAGACAACAATATCCTAAACATAAAATTATTCAAAGTTTTAAATTATGCTCTTTCATTTTTCCTAGAATAGTTAAGTTAAAACCCATTCCCAGAGCTCGATTGTTATTTACAGATGGATCTAAGAATGGTAGGGCTGTAATAGTAAATGGAGATAAAATTGATAGCATTCAGATGCAAGATGCTTCAGCCCAATTGTCTGAACTTTCAGCCTTTATTTTGGCCCTCTGCTTATACCCATGTGAGTCTTTGAACACTTATACTGATAGTGTCTATGTTGCCAACATTGTCCTTCAGTTGGAGGTAGCCCCACATATTTGGGACTCTTCCAAGATCGTGTCACAATTACAACAGTTACAACTTCTCCTTTGGACCCCATTTTTGTGGGACACCTTCGAGGACCATACCGGACTGCCTGGACCACTGGCTGTTGGAAATGCACAAGCAGATGAAGCCACTCGTTTGACTTTTAGTGTTTTAGAGTATGACAAAGCAGTACAACTGCATGAAAAAAAATTCACTTAAATGCTCAAACTTTAAGGCATCAGATGGGATGCTCCAAAACTGAGGCTTTATCCATTGTGTCTACTTGTTTGACCTGTACTCCTTTTATAATACTCCCTCTTTAGGAATAAATCCCCACGGCGTTAAAGCCAATGATATTTGGCAAATGGATGTAACACATATTGCTAATTTGGGGCCTCGGCGTTATTTACATGTATCCATTGATACTTATTCTGGAATCATTATGGCTACCCTACATGCTGGAGAAAAAACAAGGCATGTTATTGATCATTTAACCACATGTTTGCCTCTATGGGTGTGCTGCAGCAATTAAAAACTGACAATGGTCCTGCTTATGCCAGTGCCCAGTTTTCATGTTTTTGTTCTTCCTGGGATATTTTGCATAAGACAGGAATTCCCTATAACCCCCAGGGACTGGCCATAGTGGAATGCACTCATCGCCATTTGAAGATGTATTTACAAAAAATAAAAGAGAGTGAAATTTATCAGTCTTGTCAGGGGCCTCAAGGTTTACTTTCTATTACACTTTTTACTTTAAATTTTTTATTGGTGGATGACAAGGGTCATAGTGCCGCGCAACGGCCTTTTCTATTCCTGTGTCCGTGGACGCCATGGTAAAGTGGAAAGATTTATCTACGAGTGTGTGGCAGCCTCTGGCACCCATATTAGCTAGGGTCCAGGGAGCAGTCTGTGTTTATCCCACAGGAGCGGACAAGCCTGTTTGGGTTCCTGAGCACTGTGTCAGGTCAGTACAGGACCAGACCTTGTCATCTGAAGAAGCAAAAGATGTCCAGTCCCTCCAGGATGTACCTTCGCAGAGCAATCCTACTTGTTCTGATCTTGCGCATCCTGAAGAGTTGGGGCCATGTCACCTGGACTCTGGTAAGGAATCCTCCAATTTTATTGCCAGTTAGCATTTAGAGCCCTGTTTTCCCTGTTTTTTTCCCACTAATTAAACCAGGAGTGTTTCTGCTAGTAATAGGCATCAAAAAAAAGGCTCCTATAAATTCCAGCTTTACCCTTGATTAAGTGTTACATTTTAGCAGAAGTAGTACATTTAAAAATAATGATACCAGTCATGGAAATGAAGTATGTGTGGTTTTGTCTTATTTAACCACTGGAGATTTTGTGGGCAATAATTCTGGTGCTCGGGTTATTAGGGTAAAGGATATCTGGTATCCCCTTAACCTCAATACAAAGAATGAAGCATGCTATGAACCCTGTCCTGTGGGGTTTTGCTGGGCAGATTCTCCTATACCTCCTTACAGCCTGCCTTGCAGTGGAGAACCTGCATTCAAGGGGAGCTGTGAAATTTACAAAAAGATGCTAATAGCATTAGTTCTTTATGGCTCTTTGGACCTCGGGCACCAGTGCCAGGACGTTATCCTTACCATTATAGAAATCCAACACAGGCAGGCCTTGGTCAAGTTTTTGATGGGGCTTATTTTTGTGAGCCCAGAGCCTGTTTGGATATGGTACTATTGATGATTACCAATGTTTCCCGGGGCCGAGAAACCACACAGTAACAGGTGGCATCCCTGGGTGGGCGAATATCCATTTAAAGCCTGAGAAAGTTTTTAAAAGGGTTTTAGCACAGAGACTAAGCCAAAGAAGCTTCCAAATTGTGAATCAGGTCATTGTACAAAGAAAGTGTGGCATCTGGGTCACATTCAAAATGGTGTTGGCAGACTGGTGGTAGGCAGTGTAAAATGCAACCAGGCCAGTTGCTGAAATCTCACAGATGACTCAGTTGCATGTTATTGGTTTCAGGTTTCTGTTTATTTTGACCAAAAAGGAAATAAAGACAGATACTTAGTAGCAGCATTTTCTTGGGTCTGCTCTGTTTGCTGGCCACAAACAGACACGGACCCTTTAAGAGAACTTACTGATTCAGCTTTATCTGCAAAAACTATGCATCTCTTTAAGAGAGTGTATTTTAAAAGCTCTTATAGTTTTAAGATGATTAAGTATTCACAATGAAACAGATTCAGATGAAAAAAAACCTGTAAACGGATTACAATGTGTGTAAAAGGTACATAGGCTTCAGAGTGAAAAGAAAGAGGATAGAGAAAGTCTTTAAAAAGAGAAACAGAGTCATAAAAATATAATAAGCCACCTAAAGATGGCAAATAAATACAAAATCTGGATTTTGGTTGTTATTGTGTTTTCTTTTAACATTTTAACTGTTAATGAGCTAACTGCAAAAAGACAATGAATTGTAAAGGCTACTAAGTTAACCAAGAATATATATTTTAAAGGTATATTGATTTTGAAATTTGTGTCTAAGGATTTGTTTGCTTTGGAAGAGTTCTGCTTTTGTTTCCACAGAAGATAAGAACCTGTGGATTGCTTCCAGGCAAATATGGTTTCATCAACCAAGACCCCCTGAAAAGAATCTCTGATGGGAAGAGATGGCCGTATCAGGTTAAGGGCTAAAGATTATGATCCAGTCTCAAGAATCCATGAGATTTTCAATGCCCCGTAATCAGCAGGAAGTTGTAATAGAAAACTACTCCCAAATTCCCAAAATATCATTTATAAATGTTTGTTTTCATTGTAAAAGGTTAATGGTCATAGTCAATTTCTTTCTAAGAAGAAAAATGAGGATATGGAATATGAATGATTTTTTGAAAAGTTAAGTTATTGAATTTACTTAGATCAGGAAATCAGCTGTTAATCTCAAAATGTTTTATATTGGTATGGATTTTGGTTTCTTGATACAAATTTAAGGACAATTTTCTTATGCTGTATGTATTTTTCTACTCCTGATTAAGATATGTTGTTTATGAAACTGACAAAATAGTGATGTATAATTAAAAAATGCATGTTAGTTATATTTTTAGGTATACAAAGACATAATTCAATTAGATAGGTAATATTCAAACACTTCTAAGACCTACAGAATATAGCATTTAAATGTTTTAAGAACTTAGAGTTTCCTAGACAGTGAGACAGATCTGCTCCTGGCAGCACTAGTTTACTTCAAGAGAAAAATGGGCATTGACGAAACTCCATATGGAGATTAGTTTCATTGTGGCATTGGTTAGCCACTGTACATGAACCTGTCCTTATATTGACTGCTTGACAATATGCTGTTAAAACTGGACATGCAAGTTCCATAAGAAGGTGACCTTTTAACTTTGGCAGAACAAGTTGTGGTGGTCATTTCAGATTCCTGCTTTGAAGAAAAAACTGTCAGACATTCTTCAGGGCTCTTGGAGAAGTGACTGATGAATGGGCAGAGCAGATTTCCTGCTTCACTGAAATGAAAAGAGACTCTGAGCCTGTAGGCTGAAGATGGATACCCCAACTTTATAAAGGAACTTTGGGTGACTGTCCAAGCAGATAGGTGTCATCTCTGTCATTTCTAGATTTCGGAAGTAGCTTGCAATTCAGGTTTACTTGGGTAAATATTATATACTTCTGTGGTCTTTAATGTAGTTAAAGATTAGATAATCATAGGTATAGTTTTCCTTAATCATTTGAAAAGTATATTGGATATAAAACTTTATACTCATAAAGATAAGGTAGCTGATAAGAGTATTTTCTTTAAGTTTGCTAAGTACAAATGGACTATATGTTGTAACTCTAATTCTTACTTGATGGCTGTTTTGTTATATGTAATTTTGCTTTGTTAAAATTGAAGCCTTCCTTTTTTATTAGACAAAAAGGGGGAAGTGATGTGGGAATGCCTTTCTGTATGCTGTGAATAGCAATCTTTAAATAAAGGAGCTGTTTTGGACCATAACAGGCACCATAGAAAAAGTAGGAGGAGAAATCAAAATAGGAGGAGCAGGATGGAGTCAGACAGACCAGGCCAGAAGCCCAAAGGAGCAACATGTAAGAAACACAGTTGAGCCATAGGCCATGTGGCAGACAGATTAATGAGAATGGGTTGAGTTAACATGTAAGAGCAAGCTAGCAATGTGCCTGAGCCATAGGCCAAACAGCATGAAGTTAATATAAGCATCTGAGTCATTTCTGGGGCCTGAGCAGCAGCGGGCAGCTAAGGGGTCTGCTGTGGCAGGTCAGTGAGTCTGGGCTTCTGGCAGGACCAAGAAACCACACTGAAACAGAAGACAGATGAAGCAGTAGAAGCCATGAGGAGTGAGGCTGAAGCTAACAGGGTGAGATTTGACTGTAGTGTTTTCTCTCTTTGATATTTAAGCCCTTCCCCAACATCTGGCTCTTAGTTTTCTTTAATACAACCAGAATTCATGCAACATTTCTGAACAGTGGCTGGATATAGGAGTAAAATGTGGATTGTGCAACAGAGGGAAAGGAAGGGGAACTGTGGTTAGTATATAAAATAAAAGTAAACCTTTTGAATATAATGTTTAAACTTAAAAAGAGAAAAAGTAAAGCACCTAAAAAGAAAAACTCAAATGGGAATGAACTCTTACAAGCAATGCTCTCTTCCCAGATAAAAAAATTAAAATTATGAAAATGACTAAATTACTACACAAAAACTACAGCGAAGTAGTGTCACAATTCTAATGTATCCCTTTAAAAATGTTTTAAGTTTATTTTACTACTACATGCAAAGATTTTACTTGAAGAATATCTGTGCATTTCATGCATTTTTTTGTTCCTGTTGATTCAAATGAGTTTATTGGATTACCTGGAACTGCAGTTATAGATGGCTGATGGTGACATATTTGTGACAAACATGGAACCTGGTTCCTCTGGAAAACTATCAAGTATTATTAAGGACTGACCAATATTATACCTCTCCCATTTTATGGTCTGCTGTAAATGACAAATAAGATTTTATACAAAATCTATGTAATTCTAACATCTCAAAAGTCTAATCTTTTGTTGTTTCTCTAGTCACAAACAACATTTGTATCTTATTGTTTCTATTGTTTTGAAGAGACACCATGACACTGGCAACGTCTTTAAAAAACATTTAGTAGGGCAGCTTACTCACATTTCACAGTTTTAGTCTATTATTGTCATAGTGGGAAGAATGAAAGCATGCAGGCAGACATGGTGCTAAAGCTTAATACAAAGGCAACAGGCAACTTGTCTGAGTAGCTAGGATTGGCTTGACCATTGATGAGATTTCAAATCTCATCCCCACAGTAGCATACTTCCTTCACCAAAGCCTCATATACTCATACAAATGCACACATGATAATATAGGTACTCCCTTAGGTGAGCCATTTTTTTCAAATGACCACAATTTGTTTTTAACAAATGACTTTATTAGAATGGAATTCAAAATGGGTTGTGACATATTACTTTAGTTATACAAAGATGTGTTACATTTGCTTATGCAGCAGACTATTACATTATCTATGTTAGGATGTGTTACATTTGTTTATGCTACATTTGCCTATTATGAGCATATGAGTTGCATTTGTTTTACCATATGTGCCTAAGACATCTCATTAGTGTAATGAAAACCTGAATGCCCAATAGCTAGGCAGTAGAGGTAAAGGTACTGCTGGTGGGAAAAGAAAATAAATTGAATGAGGGACCTAGAAAGAACAGAAGAGAGAAATGAATATAGAAGAAACAGAAGAAAATGCCAAGGGTTTGCCATCCAGCAGGCAGTCAGGCAGATACAGAGAAACCAAGGAAAATTGGACACATAGAATAAGAGAAAGATAAAAGGTCCTCAGGCAAAATGTAGATAAAAATAAACAGGCTAATTTGATTTCTAAGAGCAAGTGGTGGAAGCATAAATAAGACAGTACATTCATAACTAGAAATGAATCTCTATTTCATGATTTTGGGGCTTGTTGGTTGCCCAAAATACAGCTTTCTACAAGAATGACATTCTATTTTTACTGAATTCATTTTGTAATATTAGTTTACATTATTTCCTCAAACTGAAATCCTGTACTAACGATGTTTTGAAAATTCATCTTCCTAATGCAAATAGTTTAGTTTAAATTATAATATGATAGGAGAGATAATACTCCAACTAGAAATTTCTGCCAAGTAAACTACAAAGTATTAGTGATTGTTGGCATCTTGTGGGTTGTTGATCCAAGGGGTCCCATAAACTCCCCAAACTAATGCCTTTAGTTACCTTCCACAACCTGATGGTAATCCCTATTCTTGAAGATAAGAGTATATCATATCAGGAATGTTGAGAGCTGATATCTAAGAAGAATCTTTATCTCTACTGATTATTATAAATAGAGATGGAAGTTATTGTGCACACTGCAGCAAAAAAATACCTAATTATCAGTCTTACACATCTACAAATTATGTGACTTACATCAGTGACCTACCTTCAAAATATACTGTGTCAATAATGGCACAAATGGTATGGGAATGATCAACAACTTTTTAAGCAGATGTATATCTAACTTTATCACACTTGACCCTGATAATTAAGCCAAGGACAAGAGTCTACACACATCATTGACTCAAGGCAAAATTTATTAGTATTATTCTGCTAAATTTACATAGCAAAAAATGAATTCTGGTGACATATTGTTAGGACCATATATCAGTGTCATCAACTGATATCCAACTGTCATCAAAAAACTATTTTGTTTGCAGTAAATGTTAACAAACACAGAGACTTACAACTGGACAATATGTGGATAGTGAGAAAATTGGAGAATTCTTTTCAAAAGAAAATATAGCTCTGAAATCTATGAAGAACAGAAGATAGACTGTAGGAGTCAGAAGTTGTGTATGGCTTCAAGGAAGTATAGAGTTATAGACACAAGAGGGTTTGTTTACATATAAATTTATAGAGACCAACAGCATTCATGAGACTTACACAGGTTCAAAACAGACAGAATTCCAGCACACAGAAAAGGAGGTGGACATAAATTTTCACTTCCAATCAAGAATCTAGAAATTTAAAAGTCTGTTTTATCCAATGAAATGACACGTGGATGTATTAACCATATTTCAGTGCAGCTTTCATTTCAAGGTGTATTTGGAACACAAAACAAACTCCAAATTTATTTATTGGGGAAGAGTGGGCTTTTTTTTATTTGTTTTAATTTGAGATTTTGTTTCTATATTTATCTGTGATTTGTCTACAGAAAGAGAGCTAAATTTGAGTTAGTAGAAAGAATAGTAGGAACTGAAAAGAATGTTGGTATATGGTGAAAATTATAATTAAATAAATTACTTAATGTATATGAAAAGAATTTTTAATGTACAAAAATGACAGTAGAAAGATAATTTGTTTAAAAACTGAGCTGTACTAAAAACTGGGCAGTGTCTCTGACTGAAAAGTTCCCAAAAGAAGGAATAAAATGGATAAAGTATCTTAAAATCGCTCATCCTTTTTAAAATTTAAAAAAAATAAATTTAAAACTATTTTGAGATTCCATCTTCACTGAAAATGGTTATCAATAAAACAATCAACAACAAATAATGGTGAGAATGTTACTGAATATGTGGGGGGAGAGAGACAATTGTTTACTTTTACTATGACTGAAAACTGGTGTGGCCTTTCTAGAAAATAGTGTGGAAAATTTACCATATGGCTGTATAGTACTTTTTGGCATTTGATTGAAGAACTATTATACAATTTCATCATTAGCCATGTTTACTACTTCTCTACTCACAATACCTAAGAAATAGAAACACATTGAATGTCCTTCAACCAATGAATGACTAATAAAAATTTGCTACATAAATACAAAAGGATTCTACTCAGCTGTGGAGAAAAATAAAATCATTAAATTTTCACTTAAATAGATAGAATTAAAAAGTATTGTACTGAGTGAGATTACTCAGACATAAACATACAAATTTTAAATGGTCTCTCTTATTTATGCTTTCTTGTTGACAGTCTGTAGATATGCATTTATAGTCTGGAGCAACTGTAAAACTAAGTAGTTAAAATTGGAACAGTTGCAGAAAAAGCTTTAGATACTGGAATAGCATATGGGTCCTACAAAGGGATAAATAAAATAAATAAAGGGGGCCATTAACTACCACCCAGTTCATGAAAAGTAATAAGAAGTGACTAAGTAAAAGAAGAGTTGGGTGATTCTAAGAATGTTTTAAAGGACTTAGAGAATCATATTATCTCATATTTATCTAAAATCACCTATATATACATGCATGTGTGTATATATTAACATGTATGTTAAAGATTTTATACCATTTGTGATAATAATACTTCCGGAAGTGTCATGAACAATATAAGAAACCAGGTTGAGGTCCTCAACCACCAATGAATGGTACATTTGTTATGAATCCCTTCGACCTGAGGCTTGGCCAAAAAACACAACAGAGGGGACAGAAAGTCTGTAGAGGCTCAGGATTTCTGTTGATAAGATATAGCCCCTAGACATGACAGGGAAATACACCTATAAACTCTCAACAGTGTACTTATTCAAATGAACCAGGATCCATGGCATCCAGGTAATACAAACATAGGGACAGGGAAAATTCTAAATGGTCTTGCCCCTAGGTGAAGGAATACAGCAGCTCAATGGCGACTAAAACATTGAGAATAAGCAGGTTCAGTTGGGGAAATCCAATATTGGTTGTTCAATACCAAGTGTTGAACTTAGTCAGGTACACTCACATATAAACAGAACCAAATGAACTTAGTAAGTTATATATACATACGACCATATACATGTGGCAATAGAATTTAAGGAAGGAATCATAAATATGGGAAAGGAGAGGCATTAGAGCGAGATAATGAGGGTAGAAAAAATCATATAGTGCATGTAAGAAACTATAAGTTTTCAACAACAAACACTACTTAAACAATTTGTATAATCTCTGTAACTTTTCTGCACATTTGAAACCAATCTGATATACTATGGCTGGCATATATACATGAGAGGTCTGCCCTTGTTTGAAAAGAAAGAAAGAAAAGTGGATAAGGAAAAATGGGAAGTTGGTGGAGGAAATAGAAGAAGAGGAGAGAGAAAGAAAATGTAATTGAGTTGGAAAAAATCAATTAGTTAATTAATTAATAAAAATAATAGTAGCACCATAGTAAAGCATGCTGGTGTACTACTAAGATTGCAGCACTGTAGAATTTGTCTAAGACAAAAACCTGAAAGCATAGCTCAGTGGTAGAGCTTCTGCCTAGAAACTCTGAGTAAGAGGCTGGTCATATTGCTCAGTGGTAGAGCCACTGTTTGGGATCCCTCAGTAATGGTAGTGAATGGATCCATAATAAATTGCCTATCTAGAACTGACAAGGCCATGGGTTCCAGCACAACAACCTCTACTTCAAAAACAAAGAATAAAAATAGAGACAGAAATGATAATACCATGGACATTGGAACGATCACTTCTTTTAGAAATAAAGCTTTAAAGATAGATGGAAATCCCTACTGATTATGATTCTAGGCTACTTTCTTTTCCATCCTTGCCATGACTAGATCCTCCCCTTAATTTCTGAAAAAAATATAAAAGTCTCTTGCATGTAAAACTCTTTTGCAGATGAACACAGAGGTTGTACTTGGTCCCAATCCCCCTCTACCACATGAATGCTTTTCTTCCAAAGACATAGAAGCTCAGGGCATCTTAGAAGACAAATTAGGGTAGGGAAGGATAAACACTATTACTTGAATATGGGAATTTCTCTTCATCAAGGATCCATTTAGAGACAACAGGTTGACCAACTAGTGAGGTACTAGCTTTATACATATGAGAATTATCATCAGAAACTGGGGCCCAATGAGGGAACGTACAAGGAAAGGGTGTGTCCAAAGGTCCATTCTACCTACTGCCATTCTGCCAACTTCTTGGTCACTAATAATCTGAGACACAAATCCTGCTTTAGGGCTCATCTTTGGGCCCTAAAATGGCTTGCCTATTAACCTATCTCTGTCTCTGTCTCTGTCTCTTTCTCTTTCTCTCTCTCTCTCCCTCCCTCCCTCTCTCTGTCTCCCTCCCTCTGTCTCTCTCTCTCTTGCAAAGTGTTATAACACATTAATTTAATCTCAGCACTCACACTGAGCAAGCTAGTAGAAAGGAGATCCATGAGTTCAAGACAAACCTGGTTTTTACAATGAGCTTCAAGTTGACACTGTATAGCCCTGGCTAGCCTTGAATTCAATTTGTAGATTAGGCCACAATAGTCTTTTGTTTTGTGTAACAAAGTCTCATGTAGTCCAGACTTACATTAAAGTAGTCAAAACTGTAACCAAAGTTGAATTGGTATTTCTGATTTTTATCTACCTCACACATGCTGGGAATTCATGTATTTGCCATCACTTTCAGTGTTGGGTGTATATACAGAATCAGAGGAGTTAGAAGGGCAAAAGTAAATGCCAAATTTGTTTAAAAGGTTAATCACCTCTGGTTTCTATTTCATTTTATTGTATACTTAAAAGAATGTGTAATATAGCTCAGATTGGCCTCAAAACTGCTAGCCGCTAAGAAAGGCCTTGAACTCATGATATTCTTGTCTCCACTTCCTACATCTAAGATCATACACATGTCAGCACCAACATACCTAGATTATGTGGCACTTGGTACTGAATCCAGTTCTTCATGAAGGCAAAAGAAGCACTCTACCTAATGAGCTACATTACCAGTTCCCATCTTGATTTTTAAGATCTTTTTTTTTTCTGGTCTTGAAATAACCACATAGGCCAGTATGACTGGCCATCAAGTCCCAGGGATCTGTCTCTCTGTTTCACCAATATTGAGATTATAAACAGGACACCATGCCCATTTTTAAACCTGGATTCTGAGGGGCAAACTTAGGTCCTCAGTCAGCAGTTTAATATATAATCTATGTACTTTTTCCATCTTTAGTATGAAAGGCAACCACTATTTAGCCCAGGCTGGCTTCAAACTCATAGCATGTGTCACCTTTCTGAAATGACTGTCAAAGTCACCCTTTAATACTGAGTGTATGTGTTATATATTCTTCTGAGTATCCCAATTATACATAATAATATAAAATGAGGCAAATGATTCTCTGTGCATTTGAGGTAATACTAATCTATGTAGTAAATTCTAGGTCAGCCAGGGCTATGTATAAAACTCTGTTCTGCAAAAGTAGAAATAGAGAAAAGGAAAGGCAAGAGAAAGGAAAGAAAGAGAAAAAAGAAAAGTAACAGAACTGGAAAAAAAGAGGTGGTAAGGTTGCTAAACACTTAAGAGTATTCTCTGCTCTTCCAAAGGACTCAGGTAATCCCACACTTGGTATCCACATATAACTTGAGCTCCAGAGGATTTTTAAACCCGTGTCATCCCAAAGCATCTGTATATGCACAATACCCATAAGCATACACAGAGACACACATAATTTTATGTAATAAAACTATATTCTAAAAAGTGGAGAGTGCAGGTGTTGGAAGACTTCTCAAGGGTAAAGAGCCCTCACTATTCTTTAAAAGAACTCAAATTTAGTTCTAAGCATTCATATCAGAGAGCACAAAACTACCTTTATCTCTATGTCCAACTGAGCCAATGCTTTCCTCCTGGCTTCTGTGGGTGCCCTCACTCAATCACACATACACACAAATATTTATTAAATCTTAACTATAATAATATGCTGTTGCATGGGATGGAATAGTGGTTTAGTGATTAAGAATATTTGTCACACTCACAATCATGAAGACCTGAGTTCAAATCCATAACCCATATTAAAAGTACAACTTGCTTGGTATGGTGGTACATGACTTAAGTTCCAAAACTTGGGCTGGAGAGATAGCTAAGAACTTAAGAGCACTGGCTGATCTTCCAGAGGTCCTAAGTTCAATACTCAGCATGTACATGGTAGCTCACAAATATCTGAAATGGAATCTTATCTCTCATCTTGTGTGCAGGAACTTAGAACACTCATTTTTACAAAATAGATATTTATAAAAAATATCAATATTCAGAAGATAAAGATGGGTGAATCTCTGTAAGTTCAAGGACAGTTCTATCTACATAGATCCAGGACAGAAAAGGCTACAATGAGAGACTTTTTTTTACTTAAAAAGGGAAAGGGATAAGCTTAACCACATAAACTCCTCTGATCCTAATGTTGTCAGAGGCAGATCAAAGAGGGTCACCAGAGCTTGCTGATTATCAGCCTAGATTTTGACTCAGAGAGAGTACACAAGTCTCAAAATAATCATATGAAAAATTATAGTGAAGGATGGCTAATGTCATAACAGTTGTGTATTCCTCCTCCATAAAATAAACATACAACCCACACACATACACACACACATACACACACACAAACACATACACACACACACACATACACACACACACACACACACTAGTAAGGCCAGTGAGACTTTTTAGTGAGTAAAGGTACTAGCTGTTGAAGCAGACAACCTAAATTTGTTTATTAGGAGCCACATTTTGAAAGGAGAGGACTGGACTTCTGCATATTGTTTTCTGACCTCTGACCTCTGATGGGAGCATACTACTTGGCCTGGACACTTCCTCCCTGTGTCATCTGAGCACTCAGGAGTTTGAGATAGGAAGATTGACTAAAATTTGAGGACATCCTGAGATTCAAATCAGACTATATCTCAGAAATTACAATAGTAGGCCGGTGGTGTGGATCAGCTGGTTCAGTGTTTGTCTCAAGTGTAAAAAGTCCTACGTTCAATCCCCAGGACCACAAAATCTGGACATGATGTAACACACCTGTAATTCTAGAAGATGGAAGTTGGAAACTGGTTGTTTACGGACATTCTGGAATACTTAACATGTTGGAGGTTATATGAGACATGAGATACATGAGACTGTGTCTCAAATGTGAGATGGTAGGGTTAAAGTAATGTTTGAGAAGACATATGTGCTTACTTCAAAAGCATGACAAACTGAATTCACATTCATAGCACCAAAGTAAAAGGCCAGACAGATGCCAGTAACTAAAACATTAGAAAGAAAAGATACAGGTGGAACCAAAGAGCTGGCTATGCAGCCACCCTAATCACAATGTTTAGCTTCCAGTTTAGTGAAAGACCTTGTCTCATAGTAAGAATAAATATAGCAAAGCAGAAGAACAGTTATGTCATTGCCAAGTCTCCATATATGGAGACAAATTTTAATATGCCTACATACTTATAATTATACATCTCTCTCATACACACACACACACACACACACCAACAAATGTACACAAATACATATATGAGAAGAAATAGTAACATCATCATTCACTTTACTAATACCAGAACTCTGGAGGTAGAAACAGAAGGATCAGAAGTTCAAGGCCGTTCTCAGCTGTATAGCAGATAGAAGCTAGCCTGGGATACAAAAGAATCTGTGTTTGAAAATAGATAGATAGATAGATAGATAGATAGATAGATAGATAGATAGATAGATAGATAGATAGATGATAGATAGATAGATAGATAGATAAATAAAGCAATAAAGCAATATAACAATAATAGCTAAACATTGCTGCCTTTAAGATTTTTCTTTTTGTTGCTGTTGTTTGTGTTTAATATTATTGTTGGGGTGTTTTTTTGCATGCATATCTTTGTGGAACACTTGGGAGGGTAATTCAGGAAGACCAGGAGTTCAAAGAATCTGGAGTAATATGGTGAATTTTAGGTCAGGGAGGGTACATCAAAATCTGTCTCAATAATAAAATGAAATAAAATCATACTTTTGGATTCCAGGTAAATATAGTATTTTCTGAAGATGTAATAAGAAAATTTCAATTGCCTCTCACTACAATATAGCAACCTCCTGAATTTAAATATGCCTGTGCTGCATTTTCCAAAGCAAAAGAGTGACAAGCATATTCCAGGTCTGAGCAAGGTCTTAGATCTAACTCTAGAGTAACAGTGGAGTCAGAAGAAGATAGGACACACAAAGGTCAGAATCTTGGCTGTAATTGGTGGATTATTGTAAATAATTACATGAAAGTGTGGACTCTGGAATAGCCAGGGCAAGGATGCTAGCGTGGCCTGTTTCTTCACAATCCCTCTTAACACTTTTAAACACCCAATGGTCTGTGACTGTTCTTTAACCTCTCAGTTACAATTTAACCTGAACCTTGAAACAAGTCATGGTCTTACACTTTTCAGGAATGTAAGACAGTTCTATTGATTGTTTATAAGAATAGAGAAGACAGCCCTGGCTCTTTGATTAACTTTCTTACATTGCATTAGTTTAAACATTAGAACTATTGCAAGAGACACAGAAGACACATTTTCTTCCTTTTGACCTAAGGAGGGTGCACTCAATCTTTCTTCAGTAAGTTCTAATTCTCATACAGAAGTAGCTTCAGGGAAATTTCCATGGAGCATTGGTTATGCATGCTTTATGCCATTTACCAAAGAGTCCACAGAGACCCAAGTGTTCTGGTACATGCCTGGAACTCTAGTAGTCGGAAAGAAAAGGAAGAAGATTAGACATTCCAAGTCAGATTCAATTGTCTAGCATGGCAGAGACTGGATTTCACTAGATGAGACTACTCCACATAAAAGAATTCCTTGAAGTACACTTAACAAGCTAAGAAACCCAGACAAAGTTGGAAAGAAGAGTTGAATCCCAATACCCAGCTACATGCTAAAAACAGAGACATTGGACTACAAGCTTTCTCTCTGATCTTTACACATTAGTTGTTGACTGTAAACATGGGCACACTACATCGACAAGAACACAGGCAAGTACAAAATGTGAATAATTAGTCTATTAGTATTGAAAGGCACCTTATCAAATTGTCTGATAAATCAAATTTACATGTCGAAATCTGATTAATTAGTTTTTTTTCTATTCCAAAGTTATATTTTTGAAGTTATTTATCTATCCCTTCAAAAATCCCAGAGATTCCATGTCAGGCTGTCACTTTTGCCATGGCATAAGAGAGAAGAGTCATTGAGAGGGTATTTTGAGAATTTAATTAAAGAGAAAGGTGAGTGTGCTCTGCAGTGTTGGTAGGAAAACTGCAGATTCCATTATGGGTTCCCTTAACTCCTCATTTCCTTTCAGTCTTTCAGTTTCTACTCACTTAACAATTAAATATGTCAGTGTTTCTCAAATTAATCTCTACAACTTTCTAGTCCCACTAGGGTGCACTATAAGTAGATCCTCTTCCCCAGCCCACTTATAAGCATGTTTTTGATACATATCCTCACAAAGGTTTCTAGACGTGTTCTGAAATCACTCTTAGCCAAATCATTGCTCTGACCACTTAAAAGAGGAATAATAACGCCTCTAAAAACAACATCTTCTCTTTGATACCACAGATTGTTAGCTCTCTCTGGTGCTGAAATATATCAACATGTAATATGAAGATACTATGGAGACTGAAGTAATGGCTCCATTAAGAATGCTTGCTATATAACTATGAAGACATGAGTTTGGACCTCCCTATTTGTATAACAATCTTAGAGTGGTCTTACATGCACCCTCTATGTCCCTAATGATGGAATTCATGGAGTAAAGACAGATTAATCCCGAAGCATATTAGTTACTTTTCCATTGTGATGAAACACCATGACAAATGCAACTTACTGAACATTATTGAAGATAATAGTTTCAGAGAGCTAAGATTTTGAGATGTAAGCATTGATGGATGGAAAGTGATTTAAGTATGTGAGAACTTAGATCCTTAAGTATAAACATAAAATGGACAGAAAAAGTTTGAAGTCACTCAGGGTTTTGAAATTATGAAGTCCACTCCTAGACCCAATCTATGTGGTTCTTAAAAATACTGTTTTCAGTGAAGGACCTAGCACAGTGAATGAATTAGAGAGTTGTTGCACGAATGAATGAGATTCAGGGATAGATCTCTGAAGAAGTTGGAGATACTAGAGGGAATAAACACCACAGTCAGATCTTACCCAGCTGTCTTCCAGATTCCTCAGCTACGGCTTCCCTTGGAATGGCTTCCCTCTGTGTCTCTATCCTGTGTTAAGTACCCTTTCATAAATTAAAGTGTGGCCCTACCACTGCCTGCTTGGGATCTTGGAATTCCTTCTATAATCTGAAGTGACCTTGACTCAGTTGGGATTAAGAGTGTAGGTAGGTCACCACTCCCAGGATACTCCCCATGCTGGGATTGAAGGTTTGAATCACCACTCTCTGATTCTTCTAGACTGACTGTGGTTAGATCTCTGGAACTTCTGGAGCTTCTATTAACTCCCCACATAGACTGTGGGTAGATTCCCTCTGATATCTCCAAAACTTTTGAAACTTTAATTGAATCCCCACAGAGAGTAGTTGAAGAATACACTTGAGGTCAACTTTGGATCTCCATAAATATATTTATGAACTCCTGCATCTATACACAGTAGGACACACATATAGACATGCTTGCATATCACATTACATACACATGCAAAAATGTGATCTGTATCATAAAAAAAAATCTGTTGATAAATTAAAAAGACCAAGCCATCTCCTCAGAGGATGACTAGATACTTCATGGGGAAATACCAAGGGTATTTCATATTATCTGGTTTCTGACATAATATGGAGGACAATAGTCTATAATGTACATGTAAAATCCTCCATTGAGTACACAACCATGAATGATTAATATTCCTGGTTCCTTCAATGCTTATCTTTGAGCACTTGTGTCTATTATATCTCTCCATTTCTATATTTTAGGAAGAATAGTGGCCATTATAAAGGCCATAATAGAATGCACCATCACTATTTCTAACCTAATCAATTTGTATAACCATAAAATAATAATAAGAATAGCTAACCAAGGATAAAAGAAAGCTGAAAGCCATCTTAGCCATCATTGCCATTGAAAATTTACTTGGGAGATTTTTGTCTATCTATTTATATAAATTACTAATTTGACTATCAGTAGTATGGAAAATATCTGCCATGTTAAAGCAACACATGCAAGAAAATAATTGACAACTGAACTTATATTTAAGCAAAAATACTCTATAGTACCTCTATATTGTAAAACTGTTATCTTCAATTCTACCATCTCTTGATTAATTTATAGTATTTTTTGCTATAATGTGAGTAGTTTTACTGACCTAATAGACCATTTTGAAACCTCAGTTTGTATTCCAATAAATACTTGTAATAAAGGCAATAAAATATCCATTGTGGCCACAACCATTAAAGGATCTGGTAGGTGAAAAAAATCATCAAAATTTTCAGGAAAATATCTATCAACTTTATTCATTTATTTCAAGTATTTACTGAGGAAAAATGGGTATAGTGCAGCTTATTCCACATAAATATTTTAAATCCACAGGAAGAGAAGTCTAAGGAGAATTTTCATGAGGAAATAATTGCTTATATCAAAGACAGTTACTTTCCAAGAGTAAGTGTACAATTAGAGGTGGAATTTAAATCATGAGGGATATAAATTTATGTTAAAACATTGATAGAAAAACATCACTGACAGAAATATCAGGAGAATTCCTTTCAATATGGGCATAGAAGGATTCTACTTTCTACCATACTTTTGTGTGCAAAGTGAATTTAAATTTCTCATAAGAGCCCAGAGATCAATGAATATTTTCTAATATAAAAATATTATTTTCACGGCCTGCACTAAAGGAAGCCTGGTACAATAATATAAACTTTTGTAGGTAATGCATCATTTTTCCTTTTTCTGTTCATACAACTGTAGTTTTCCCTCTAAAGAGAACTTAATTAGCATTAGGGCTGATTACTAAGATTAGTCCAACTAAAAGATCCTCTTTTTACATGACTAAATGTTTGTATATCATCTTTTATCTAGGGCAACTTTCCTAAAGGATAAAATAATTCTTGTAATGGCTTAACAGCATTACAATTAAAGGTAGGACTTTTATCCTCTGACAAAAATACTTGAGTTTTTCATTAACAAATGAGAATATCATAGAAAGCAAACATAACATCATTTAGGGTGTGGGGGTCAGTAGCATAATATACCTGTTTTTGTTTTTTAACCAAAGTCTCAGATAAATTTGTAAAAGTTTTGACAGCTAAGTCACCTGATTACTCTTCCTCTTGGGACATAACTTTTGGATTTGTAGTCTGATTTCAAAAGACTTAGTGATCTGGTGCTCTACAAGATGCTATCTGGAGCCATTTAAATCTTTTTCATTTACTGGAAAGTCATAAACATAATCTTCCCTTGATGCTAGTTCATTGTTTATTTTATAGATTTTTTTTCATTTGCTATATACTTTAGTCTGTGCCTCCTTTAAAGCAAATATTTTGGAGAAGCAGAAAAAGCATTATTGATTAAAAATATTTAAAAATAGTGTAATTTTAATATTTAAATTTAGTATAGCTAAATATAGCATCATATATGAGAATTTAGGCTGAATATGTAATGCTCTTATTTTTTTAATTTTCAATTAAGTATTTTATGGTGTACTTTTACAATAACTTGACCCAGTAGATTGTAACTAATTTTAATAACATGATCAATATAAATGCTACTCAAATTATTTGCGAGAATACACAAGATCAATATTGGTATTTAATTGTAACGAGAGTCTTGAAAAGTATTTGCATATATGAGAGAGAGAGAGAAGTATTTTCCAAATTTACAAATTTGGGTTCCAGATATGATGCAGTAGTATTTTCCTGGGACTATGCTCTATAGCCAACTTGATAGGGAGATGCATTATCCACACTATAGTGCATGCTGAGCAAAGATCTCTACATATCTGACAACAGATAATGTCCCAGACACATACATCCATAGATTTAGAAGTCAGGCTCATGCTCATTCCATATTAATTATAAAATAGAACCATATAATGCTGCATAGTATTGCCTTGCACAGTGGACAGATTTTCATGAGCCATTTGAACTTTCTCTTTTTCTATATCCTAATCAATCATCAAAACAAGGGACAGCACAAAACTAAAAGAAAAATTCAAATACATTTAATTAATAATGTTTATTAACTTTCAATGTTATAATGGGAAGGCTTTTACCTTAAATTTTGGTATCTTTAAAATTTAGGGTAAGTTTAATTTTGAGCTTAAGGAGACTTTTTTTTTAACTATAGAACTGGATATTTAGTAGTACTTAGGAAATAATCACAGAAGACTTTGAGTAATGAAAATAATTGAGACTTTTTATGCAACTATGTAATTTTATATCAAGCTGACACTGTAAATAAAAATAAAATAAAATTTCTGAACACTATCAAGGCTTATACCAGTCTCATGGAAGAAGACCTTGTGGGAAGGCTATAGTATTGACTATATTTTGTATACAATTTGATGTAACGAACTCTCTTAAGTAAAATCTCCCAGATAATCTAGGTTTTACTGATTTCATTTTTGGTGTAACCATTTCTGTCCTTCAAGAAAATTTGAGAAATATGTAAATATTCCTGGCCACAGTATTTTCCAGAAGAAATACATTTTAAAACTTTATTGATTTCAATTTATTTTTATTCTTTTAAATTTATTCTATGTTTTATGTATGTTTATATTGTTATAATTTAAAAATTATGCAGTACAAATATAAGTTTTAAAAATATAGTTTAAGTAATCATGAATGTAAAGCAGATTGTATTTGGGTTGTTAGTGTCTGAAAATCATGAAATAAAATAGTCTCCATTTCTGGTGTAAAACAAAAGATAAGATTTATTAATTTTTTAATGTTTAAAGTACATTATTGCATAAATGTATGATTTGACACAGCACCAGCAGTTAAACCATCAGTTATATCAGTAGCAAACAAACATAGTTTATACTCCTTTGGAGCAAGTTTTAGCAGAGAAATCAATAGCTGTTGTTATGTTTGTTCCAAGACAGGATTTTTTTCTGCTGTAGTTCTTTAGAGATAAGGTGCTAGAGTCAGTACTACTGTCATGTTTTATTTAGAGGTGGATTTATTTTCTTTTTGCCTTTTATTTTTACATAAAGAAATTCAAGAGCAGGAACACACAAAACCTTTCTTTCACTTCACTTTTTTTCCCACTTTTGTCTTCAAGATATTTACGTCTTATCAGTTCTAACTTTTTTACACAAACAAAAAAGCAAACAAATAGAATTGTTATCTGGGGCAGCCATATCCTAATTCATGCTATGGCAAAAAAAGCTTCACCTGTCAATCTTTAGAATTCACAAGCTGCCTCAGACAGATCTACATACTTCAGAATTCCACAAGACCTTTGTGGCAGAAAAAGCCACAGAGTTATATAAAATGACAAGACCCCAATGCCTAGTGTATTTAATGTGTGTTTGATTAATTGCTCCTTTTATTCTGGAACTGAGTGTTAACCATCCTCTGAAATGTAAGCAGTACCATCTTGTCAAATTTGGATCAACATTCTCTAGTCCAATGTTTTCCTTTTATACATCAAGGCCAAGGATAAGAGCCTGAACTAACAGTGCTTTTATATTTATTTTTCCAATATCCTGTATATCCCCATTTAAATTAATGTCTTTTTAGAGAAGCAATTTGAAAAACTACTGCAGTATGAGATGGGTTGTGAACTTCTTGAATGGATATTATTCTTTAATACAGATCACAATATTTTACTGGTGCTATGGTAGTTCTTTACTCTCCGGTAGCCCCATCAAATGTGAGCTGATCAGGATATCTATGGTTTCCACATGAGTTTCTTTTTTTGTCATGCTCCCTTCATGGAAGAAAGAAACTGAGTTCAAAGATTATTATCCCTTCTTTTTAAATTGGCCAGAGGATCTACAGTTTCTTCAAGACCCGGAGTAGCTATTTGGGCTCAAACTGCATAAAGGAGTACTTTCTCAAAATACTAGGCTGAGCTTTACAAGAAACCTCTTCATCTCATTCATTAACCTTTGTGTAAGATGTTCAAGTTTCCTAGAATTTCAACTTCCCTTTAAAGGAAACTTTTCTGACCTTCAAAGAAACAGCCCCATTCTGGGCACCAGCTGCTGTGAGGGCTTCAAATTTTACTGCTGAAAAACGAACTTTGTGAGGCAAGAAAATCTGGTTTCAACTGATTTAGTAATTTAATTACTAATTCAGTAATGGTTCTAATTTCTAGAGTGTTATACCAGGCCCAGTTTATTTTAGACATATATAAGTATAGTACACTGTTATAACAAAAATTTTCAGCTAACAGTTATTTCAAACCAATGTACACAGTAACACTTATGGCATGACTATATTAAAATGCTTTTGCATGTACGGGTGACCTCTTCCATGAAGATGGGTTCTTTAAATGAAGGACTTAGGTTATGATCTGGTCTGTGAGCAAGATTCCATAGAAATAAACAGATTATAAGGTACATGTAACATGTTCCCTAATGATGAGTTCAATTGTCTAAGAAAGCTAAAAATAAAGGCCTAGAAAGAAAATAGATTACACATTTTGGGGGATGTAGGTGAATTATGCTCCAACAGGTAGCAGATGCCACTAGGTTATTAACAACACCCACAGGTGTATATTTTTTCCATTGAGGAGACATCCCTGTGTGATTAAAATTCCTGGTTTCTCCACTGCTTATTTGTGATTACTCACCCCCTCTACAAAAATAAATAATCAGTTCTCTAAGTGCACACATGACTTTGGAGCTGGAGAGATGGTTCAATAATGAAGAGCACTGAGTTCTCTTCCAGAGGTCTGAGTCAATTACTAACACCCATATACTAGCCCTCAAACATTGATATCTGCAATATTAAAGCACCCAAAGCCCTCTCCTGGTGTACATGCAGAAAAAAAAACATACAAGAACTCATATAGATACATTTATATTGCTATATACTTATATATCATGTATATTACATAAACATGTACATAATCAGTTATCAATTTCACTTTAAAAAATTAGGTGAAGTTAAGGCTACTAGTAATTATATAATAGGCCTGTTCCTTTTTTCTAAAAATTTCAAATTAATTATATTTTTAGTGTGTTTGGTCATAGTTCACATGTGGAGGCCAGAGGACAACTGGGAGAGTTGGATCTCTCCTTAATTATTTCTCCTCATTGAACACACTCAGTGTTTCCTCAATTTCTTTTCCAATTTTTCCTCTTGTTCTCTAGATTTCTATTTTTCACTTCTCATTTCCAGTCTCTGCTGTCATTCGCTTTTTACATGTTCCCTGACATTTGTGTATTCCTCTAGAACACTAGATATTTCATTAAGATCTGTGAATTCCTAGGAGAGTCATTAGAAAGAAGGAAACTGCAGTTAATAGTGAAGAACAGCTTCTTCCAGGTCATGATTTAAAAAAAAAAAAAACAGTAGCATACACACATTATTTCAAATCAGGAGGAAATATATTTTGTTCAAGATTCATCTTAATGCACTAGGCTTTCTTCCACCTTTATATATCATGTAATGTATATTCCCCTCCCTCTTAAGCATCCATTTTGCCTCTTGTGGTATCCTTCAATGTCTCATTGCCTATGCTCACACACACACACACACACACACACACACACACATATACACGCATGCACACACACATACATGCATGCACACACACACACAAACACACATAAATATATATCTTAAAATTATCAGTTCAGCTCCCTATATGACAAAGAGTACACAGAATTCTTCTTTATGCCTCTCTAATACCTTATATATTATAATGATTCATAGACTTTTATTTTCTGCAAATACCATTTTTTATTTAAGACTGAATAACCAACCCTCCATTGTACATATAAAGCAATTCTACTTTATTCATTTTTGAGGGCATCAAGGCTGGTACTATTTTCTTGCTACTAGGGTGTAGTAGTAAAAATTGATGTGAAATATCAATGGATGACGATACAGAGTTCTTTATGCATATATTCAGACAGTATGTACTGTGTCATATCATAATATATTTTTGTTTATAATTTTATTTTTGAGACTTTCATACATACTTTTATAACAGCTGCTCTAGTTTATATTTTTATATTTTACATTATATCCCACAGAGAATAAAGGTTTCACCTACCCCATATTTTTTTTAGTAAGTTTCATTATCTTTTGTTTTCTTCATGAAGACAATACTGATGGAGTAAGGCTGAAATTTCAAAGTTAATTTACATTTTAGTTATTACAAAGAATACTGATCAGTTTATGAGTCACTCTGGTTTGCTGTGTTAAAAGCAGACTATTTAAATTAATAGTAATTTTTTCTATTTTTATTTATTCCCCTCACAGATACAATATCCCTTTGTAGCACTGGCTTATCTGGAACTTGAATTTGTATAATTTGTATAATAGGCTACTCAAGAATTCTCACAGTTATACTTGCCTCTGCATCCCAAATACTTGAATTAGAGACATGCAATACCACACCTAGCTTATCATCCTATTTATTAGCAGGTATACAATTTGGGTCTTCTTTGGTGTTTGTATTAACTTTGACATTGTCACTGTGAAATAGTCTCACATTTCCCTACTTAAAATATATTTTCATAAAATTAAAGGAGATTACAGAAATAATTCAATAAAGGCCTACAAAATCAGGTTGGTAAATGGCATGTGGTTGTTAATTTGTGGGTATAATTAGCCTATAGACTCTCTAAGAATATGCCAAGATAAAACAAAAAGGAAACCAGAATATAAAGAAAGAAAAGACTTGATGTCTTAGTTAGGGTTTCTATTACTTTGACAATGTGCCAAGTATATAAAGAAAGTTGGGGAGGAAATGGTTTATTAAGATTGCCATTAAATATTTATGTTCACCATTGAAGTAAGTCAGGATAGTGATTTAAACAGGGAAGGATTCGGGAGGCAGGAGATAATGCAGAGACACAGGAAGAGTGCTTCTTACTGGCATGCTTCTCCTGGCTTTCTCGGCCTTATTTTTTTTAGAACTCAAACTCAGGGATGGAATCATTCACAATGACCTTATCAAATTGATCCGTAATTGAGAAACTGCCTTACAGCTGGATCTAAAGAAGACATTTTCTCATGCAAGCTTCTTACCTGTTGGCTCTAGGTTGTTTAAAGTAGATACATACACAAAATCAGCCACTATACTTACCTACATACCTCTGGGACTCACCATGTGCTTAATGATGTGAGCTTTTTATAACCTAGATGTGGTAAAGCAGCCCTATATTCTAGTACTTGTGATCTAGAGACAGAAGGATAAGGAATCAACACTATCCTTGAATATATATCTAATCTGAAGCTAGCCTAGAACATGTAAAATCCCATTTCAAAAACAGCAACAAAATTCAAAGAATCAACAAATGCATATGAACAAACATACACACACTACAAGAAGAAGAAAGTTAGAAGAACCAAAAGAATCATTGTACTCATGCATTCAGTTCCACTGAATATACCTATCTCATATACTTAAAGAACTCACTGTGTTCTCACCATGAAGTAGTAGTAGCAGAGTGTTTGCTTAGCTGACTTGTATCTCCAGGCACTGTCTGAAGCACTATACAAACCAAAAATGTTGCTGAATATATGTATTTTCATAAATAAGATGGTAGATTTTTGAGCAACAGAATGTTGAGTCTATCCTTAGCCAACAATTCAAGTATAAGACCATAGGCTAGAATTACTGCTACCATAGAAATTTATCTTTGAGAGAGCCCAAATTTTGTTGTATTACTGATGATCTAATCTAAATTAGACTTTACAGATTTTCCAGGAGTTTTAACTTCCTTTTGGCTGAGGACTCAGACCCAGTCTGTCTCAGGATTGTTGGAGACAGGATAGATCCTTTCAGGTCTGAGGAGTTGGCTGGGTGAGAAATCTGTGGATGCTTCTTTGACACTCTAATTTCCAGGAAAATGTTTTTATATACACAAATACAAACAAATATCTTTTCTTTCCTGTGAGACATGACCATCAGTGCTAGCAGCTTGAATACTAAACTCTGTTTGCTAAAATAACAGTAGTTCTCAGTAGAAACTGTAATTTCAGTTTATATACGATTTGCTTACCTAGAGAGAAAAACTCATCTGGGAAAGCATGAAAAAACAAGTCAAGGATTTATCCAGAAGACAAGATTACTACAAACTGCCTGCCTTTCAATGACCATATAATATTTTTTGTCACTGCAATACATCCTTCGGCAGATGGTAGATGATTTGATGGCACATATGATGGTTTATCTTTTAATAAGCATGGTCTTTTTTTAGGACCACTTTAGTTCCCTGCCTTAAGATCATGTGCATGTTTCTCTCCACAGTGCAGTAGCAGTTATAAGATAAAATAAATAATTTCCTCCAGTTGTTGCCACTGGACATGGTGCTTATTAGAGCAGTTAAAACAAAATAGGAAACAAATAATATAGAGCCCTGGGATCCCATACAGGGTGTCTGCTCAAGGAATATTTATGGAGATCAAATACCTTATTTCATTTGGTATGATCTGCTTTAGACACAAAATAAGAAAAAAATCAACACAAATATTTAGGGATACAGGTCAATATGTACAGTGTTTGTGTAGTATGCAGGTAATTCTGAGTTCAATTCCCTGTACTGAATACATTATATTGGTTGCACATCTACAAAGTAAGTAGGATATCAGTGTAATTTGGGTGACTTGATGAGTTTGAGTTCAACCAGAGCTACAGGAAAAATGTGTATATAAAACAGAACATGAGAAATGAAAATATTTTCTGGGATTACAAGTGAATATACATTTTGAAGACATTACAAGAAAACTCTAACCACCATTTGCTCTAATCTTAGTACCCAACATAATGTAGGCCCATGCTGCATTGAGCATGAGCAGAGGTATCCACATTCCAGAGAAGACACCGGGGAGTAATAGTGGGGTATGAGTAACAAACTCAGATGGAGACAATGGTTAAAAATAGCTCAGCATCTTGGCTGTCATGGAAAAATAACTGCAAATAATGACAGGGCAAAGTGTGCATTTCAGTGGTGCCAGAGACAAGCTTGGTAGGGTCTCTCAATTCATCAAACTCCCTCTATGATCCATCAGACATGAGGTGAGCCATAGATAATTTTTAAAATTTCAGTGACAGTTTTCTCTGCATCGTGAGTGAGGTTCAATACCTAGATTTTTTTTTTAGTTATACAATGGGTTGTTTAATTGCTTAAACAAATACAGAAGTCAGCAAAGCTCTGAGATCATATTTGATACAACATCATATGAGTATTGGTTTGAATACTGTGGCATGGGGCAGAAAAGGCCATATTCCTACTGTTGCTCTTAAGGGGGAGTTAGTAATTCTACTATTCCTTAGGAGGAAACATAATATCCTCTCCTTAGTTAAACTCCCTAAATGCTTTGCAGGTACCTTTGTCTTAGAATTCTTTTTTTTTTTTTTTTGATTCACCTGAAGCACTGTCTAAATTTTAAAAAACTGAGAAGATGTGAAATGAACTGGCAAGAAGTTCATATTTATGGCTATTTTCTCTCTGAGAAATGTTTAATAAAGTTTTCTGTTATCTGAACTTTTAAAGTATCTCCTAACCCAGCAATGCTGGCTATATATGAAGTGTATTATGTAGGCAAATAAAAAAGAGAAAGCTTAATTTATTTACTTATTTCTTAGTTACTGCATTGACATGTACTAAATCCATGTAAAAAATTGTTAGACCACTGATGTGGGAATGTCTTTCTGTATGCTGTGAATATCAATCTTTAAATAAAGGAGCTGTTTTGGCCCATGACAGGCGACATAAAAAAGTAGGCAAGGGAATAAGAATAGGTAGGAAAGGAAGGGTGGAGTCAGAGACAGATTGAGCCAGCTGCCCAAGGAGAAACATTTAAGGAACACAGATGAGCCACGGATCACATGGCAGACAGATTAATAAAAATGGTTTGAGTTAAGATAGAGAACTAACCAGCAATATGCCTAAGCTATAGACCAAACAGCATGAAGTAAATATAAGTGTCTGAATCATTTTGGGGGGCCTAAGCAGTGGTGGGCAGCTAGGTACTCTGGGGTGCAAGGTCTGTGGGTCTGGACCTTTACCAGACCAGGCCAGGAAACCTTATTATAACAGATCACTCTGCAACATTGCCAGCCTCTCCCTCATTGTGATTCTCTAGATAAATGCTTTATTGCTAACATAAACTTCCCTCCACAAATCATAGAAAGTATAGTAGTTGGAAGTCAAGATAGGTTCAGCTATATTGGAATGAGGTATGAGAATTTAGTGAGAGAGAAGTAAATTGAAAATACAGGATAGGATACAAATACATGAAAATGCCATGCCAAAATATATTATTTTATTTTATCTATTTTATTGTTGGAAGTAGGTCTTTATAAGTAGTCCTGGTTGATGCGCATCTTACTATGTAGACATCTTGATATGTAGACCAGGCTGTCCTTGAAATCAAAGATCTGCCTTCTGTTTTCTGATTGATGGGTATAAAAATGTGCACCACCATGATGTCTTATTAGTATATATGATTAATATATACTTTAATTTTTGAACAGTGAAAGGTTGAAGATTTGGTTCAGAGTTAGTACATTTGCCTTAGATTTTCTTATTGAAGGGATATGTTGCTCACTGGAAGAGCACTTACTCAGCATTTATCACTGAGGATTTGTGCTTGTAATTTAGTGGTGGGGCAGTTTTCTACAAAAATTGTATGCCAGTGTAATATAGATAGATTGATTGATTCTAATTTATATGCATATTTATTTGACTAAGTTAGCATATGTGTAACTTGTGTATACATGTGCACATAGAAGGCATAAATAGACATTAAATCTCTTGAACATGAGATTGCAGCAGGTTAAGAGTCACCTAATGTGAGTCTTAAGCACCAAAACTGGGTCCACTAGAAAAACATCAAGAGCCTTTAATCACTGAGCCATTTATATTGTGCCAAAACAGAAAATAATGAGAAAAAGTGGGAAAACCCTTGATGGTGGCAGGAATTCTATGAAATAAATAAAATTCTCATAGTATGTGATAGGTCCCATATAGTATAGGCTTTTCTTATAAAGTTCTCTGATATGTGAACTTTTATCTAAGCACTGCTTTAAAATCCCCATGATTTTATATTCATATTTGAGTACTGGGACTACACTTGTGTGTTACAAAATTCAATTGACACTTTAATATTCAAAAACGTATTGTATTATTTCTCTATTACACACACACACAAACACGCACATTCGCATGCATGTGCAAATGCCCACAGAATCCAAAAGAACTAAGAATTCTTGGAACAGAAGATGCTTATGTTATGTTATAGTGTGCTGTTTTTTTGGTGGCATGGAAAACTGAACTCAAGATTTTGCAAAAGCATCAAATGCTTTATTGAATATTTTTTTTATTTAAATGCACTTTTACATACCAGTTACATTCCCCTTCACTCCCCTCCTCCAACTCACTCCCAAATTCCACCCTATCTATTCCTTAGACTGAATAATGCCTTTAATGGGAAATAAATAAAGTCTGGGATATCAAGTTGAGGCAGGACCAAGCCTCTACCCCCTCTATCAAGACTGAGGAAGGTATCCCTCTATAGGGAACACGTTCCAAAATGACAGTTTATGAAATAGGAATAAATCCAGGTTCTGTCAGAGGCCACAAAACTGTTATCCTCATTTAGAGGGTCTAGTCTGGTTCCATGCAGGTTTCCCAGCTGTCAGTACAAAGTCACCAAGTTCTCAGTAGCTCAAATCAGCTATCTCTGTGGGTTTCCCCACAATAATCTTGACCTCTTTGATTATATTATCACTCCTTTTCTTTTTGACCAGATTGAGGGCTAGGTCTAATACTTAGCTGTCTATCTCTTCACCTGCTTCCATCTGTTGTTGGATGATGTTTATATGGCAACATTAGGGTGCTCATCAATTTGTTTACAGGGGGATGTGAGTTCAGGCACCCTCTCCACTATTGCTTGGAGTCTTACCTGGGGTCATCTTTGTGGATTACTGGGAGTCTCCCTGGTTTCTCCCTAAGCCCGAAGTGGATTTCCTCTGTCAAAAGACCTATTTTGTTTTCTTTCTCTCCACTTCTTCCCCAATTCTACCTTCATGTTCCTTAATGTTCTCTTCCCACCTCCCCTTACTCCTCCATGTTCCCAATGTACTAGGGAGAAAATATCTATTTCCTCTTTCCAAGGGGAGTCCATAGATATTTCTCTTAGGATCCTCCTTGTTATCTATCTTCTCTGGGGTGGCTGTCTATAGTCTGGTTAACCTTTGCTGTATTTCTAATATCCCTTTGTGAATTAGTATATACCCTCTTTGTTTTATGGGTCTGGGCTACCTTACCAACAGAGTGATTTTTTTTTTCTAGTTCCATCCTTTTGCCTGAAAATTTCAAGATGCCATTTTTACTGATGCATAATTATCCATTTTAAAAAATGTACCAAGTTTGTAATATATTCTATATGTGAGAGACAGTTAGGTTATTTACAAGTTCTGTCTATTACAAGTAAGTACATACATTTAGGCACTCACTGACTTAGCCCTTTCCCGAAGTACTTATCACCTGGGATATGGCTTTTGGTTAAAGTACATGCCATGGAAATCTAAAAATTGAATTTCAATTTCAAGAAACAATTTCAAAAGGAGAGAGTACCTCTTCTGAGGTAGTCCCCAAACTAGTTTTTTGCCCAAAGCTAAGAAGCAGAATAAGTTTTTCTAACTTAGAAATATTAACAAGTTCTGTGAGCATACACATATATGTCATAGAAAATGTTTATGAATTAGATATTCTCAAGAATATCCAAATTTGCTTCAAATAAAATAACCAATCAAAGTAATGAGCCCTCTAAGTGATAGAATAGCTTTAGACATACTTATTTTCTCAGTGTTTGCAATTCAGAGATTATCTTGAGTCTCAGAAGAGACTTTTAACTTTTGAGTCTTAAATTCTGAGATTATAGTACTGATCCCTTGACTGTAATGTTACCATGCTTTTTAGGTAATCTTTGTGGTGGGGTAGTCACAATGGAAGAATATTCATACATGATTTTAAGACAAAAAAGTACACAAAAATTTTTAATCTTAGCATGTAGGTGGTGGAAGGTAGAGTATGAGTAGTTTAAAGTCATCCTGTTTGATATGTTTATTTTGATATTATCTAGGAATACATGAAAAACAGTATGAAAATTAAAGAAAATTGTTCTAATATTTCAGACGAATATCACTTTTGAAGATATAACAACAAAATATCATTCATCCCTTCTTGAAATGGTTGATTTCTGACTTTTTGTTTGCCATGTTTTGCTCTTTTAGGGTGAAACACAGAGAGCTATAGCCCAGCAAAGAACACGAACACAGCTAGAAAGTACCAGCAGACTGTGGCAAACAGACACTTCTGGAACCACTGAATCCACAAAAGGTCAGAATTATGGAAAACAAAACAGCAGACAGCCATTCCTTCCTGCCAGAATTTTCTGAATCCAGGACCACAATCAGCACTGCACACAGAGGTTGGCATCTGAGAAGAAATAGACACATGCTGATATTAATGGTTGTCATAACTCATTTTTATATCTCCATTACATGAGCATGGTGAAGTATAAATAAGTTTAATTTATATATACCAAATGGGTTCCCACATTTACTTAGCATATTATATATTATATTATTAAATATATATGAATATATAGTACCATATTAATAAAAGATATGTTCACATGGCTAAATATTTAAGTAGAACAACATCATTTTTGTTCTGGACAAATATTACAAAATCTGAAACTCATTTCTGTAGTGAATTTTTGTCCACATAACACAAAGTACATTAAAATCTTAGAGAAAACCTTACTTGAAAAATTCTGGTCCAGATATAAAGTCTTTCAGCCACTTATTCCCAAATAATTATACAATGGTTTATATTAACTACAAGCTGTTTGGCCTAAGGCTCAAGCCTATTACTTGTTAATTCTTACTCTTAAATTAACTCCTGATTCTTATCCATGTGTAGCCTCATAGCTTGGTACCATTTTCTCAGTGCAGCATTGTCATGTTGCTTCCTTCCTGTCAGACTGACACCTCTGTGCACCTCCCCTTCCCAGCATTTACATTGTCTGGTTGCACTACCTATTCATTCTTTATGCTTAGCTTCTGGCTAGTCAGCATTTTATTAAACCATTTTATTAAAACAGCAATTAGTCACCAACATTTACTGTGCACAAGAAGCATCGGAAAACTAGAGTGTAGTAACTACACTTGAGTTCAGCAATGAACTGTTTCTAGCCTCTTTTTGCTGATATAAACTATGCTTACTTGGAGGCCATAGAGACCTGCCTCTCCAGCCTTTTTAATACTGGGATTGTACATGGATTCTATCAGCAGGCACATTCTCTCACTATTTTCTGTTTTGAATGCTTACAGTTTTTTGTACTTTCTAACCTATTTAAGACTATTTTTGGAAAAAAGTGGAGATTGTTTATATACTTGCTAAATTTCTACCAAAAGCATGGTCCCTATGTGCAACTCCAATTTTCTTAGACTTTCTTTGTAGGCCAGACTGGCCATAAAAAGATAGTGATTTGTCTACTTCTGCTTCCCAAGTATTTGGCTTAAAGGTATGCAACACCATATATACATATATAAATATATACCAGCACTCATTTATTATTTTAATAAAAATTCTTTGATATTTTTTAATAATTTTTACAGTTCAATATTGACAATAGGATTATGTAATATGAGGTTTCTGGCCAGGACTTTCAGGTCTTACCTCAAGGTTTAGGCCCACAAACCCACAGACCCATTGAGACACATAGATGTATACAATAGTTTTTAGCTGTACAGCCTAAGGCCCTGGCATATAACTTGCTAGTTCTTTACCCTTAAACTAACCCATGTTTCTTCCTGTTCAGCCATCCTGCTAGGTACCTTTCTTTAGAGCAGCATAGTTGTGTTCTGTTTCTTCCTGCTTCTCTCTAGCATTCTGCTCTGTGCTTCCTGTTCTCTGACTTTTCTTAGTCTGGTGGCCCACTCACTCTTGCTGCCTGCCTTTGGCCAAACAGCACTTTTTTTTAAAACCAGTGGGTGGGATAATTATTTACAATGAAACAACACAATCTCCCACAGGATTGCCATAGAAAAATGTGTTAACGTGACTGGGATTTAAAATACTGTTGGACCCTCTGGTGAGACCCTCTGTCTTCTCCCTCCCCTCCTCATAAATAATCAATCCTAGCAAGGCATGTTAAATCAGGGAAAAGGCTGGAGTTAAGAATAGCACCAAATTCAGGTCCAAAAATACTTATGGTCTGGGACTGGATGGTAAACATTCTTCACACAAGGGCACACTGACAGTATATGACCAGTTCAAGCTAATAAAAGCCTTAATGCTAAAACAGCAGTATGGCAGTAAAAATAGTTTTGGGTGGGCCCCAGCCCATGACCAAGAAAAACAAGCTAAGGCCTTGAGGTAACCAAAATACAAGGTGACCTCGACCGAGGCCAGCAAATCCAGGGAAATAGCTTAGGAGACAAAATATTTTGGGAAAAATAACCGGTGGTCTTGGCTTGTGGTTTGGCCCCGGCTTTGGGCCAAGACCAACATCAGCCACCTGGACTCTGACTGCCCCTCAGAGGTGGTCTCATTGAATTAACCAATCAGAACCCTGTAACCATGCATCTGCTTTTGTACACACGCTTCTGCCTCCCATACACTATAAAAAGGCCCTGAACAAAGGCCTGGGTGCTCAAGTCATCTCGAGTGACTTGGCCCACAGGATCCTGTGCTTCCTCAATAAACCTTGTGCTGATTGCATCTGAATTGTGGATTCGGTTTGGTCTTTGGGTCCTGGGGTCTCTTCCTGAGGGAAGATCCGTTCTGGGGGTCCTGCACCCTCGGGGGTCTTTCATTTGGGGGCTCGTCCGGGATTTGAGACCCCCACCCAGGGACCACCGACCCACTGTCAGGAGGTAAGCTGGCCAGCATTTTGTCTATTGTCTGTGGCTGTATCTGAACCTGTTTTCTGTGTATTTGCGCATGCGTCTGGTTTGGGGTTCGATCGGATCCATCTGTATCTGGCGAAGGGCTAGAAGGAGCTGACGAGCTCGGACTTCTCCCTCGCAACCCTGGAAGACGTTCCAGAGGTGTCTGTAGTCCCGCCAGGCGGGACATCTGGGTCCTTCGGGACATCTGGGCTCCGGTGCAGCGGGGCGTCTGGAGCTCGCTTTTGGGGAGGTCCCTTTGGAGCTCAACCCGTATCAGAGGGATACGTGGTCTTGGTTGGAGAGGGGGAATCCCGACCTCCAAGATCTCCAGTTGAATTTTTACTTTCGGTTCTATGCCGAAGCCGCGCAGCGCGATTGATTGTTCTGTGTTTAAGTCTTGTTTTTGTCTCTGTGTTACTAACCTCACTTGTTCTAGAAATCATGGGACAAACAGTAACCACTCCTTTAAGTTTGACCCTGAGCCATTGGAATGATGTCCAAGACTGGGCAAACAACCAGTCAGTAGAAGTCAAGAAGAAAAAATGGATTACTTTCTGTTCCTCTGAATGGCCCACTTTCGATGTCGGATGGCCTCGTGATGGCACCTTTAACCTTGACATTATTTCTCAGGTGGAGGCAAAAGTCGTAAAACCTGGACCACACGGACACCCTGACCAGGTGCCATATATTGTCACCTGGAAGGCTCTGGCCTCGGACCCCCCACTTTGGGTTCAACCCTTCGTTTCTCCTCCTAAACCCTACTTCTCCTCCATCACCTCTAGTCCCTCTGCCCCACTTTCCCCAGATATGCCAAGCAACTTCCCCATCCCCATTCTGCTCCTACCTCCTCTTCTCTCTACCCTGCCCTTACCCCACACCAGGACAGGCCCCCCATACCCAAGCCTCCTGTTCCTGTTCTACCCCCAGATACAGAGTCACCACTTATCGACCTATTGACAGAGGAGCCTCTTCCCCCTCCCCCGTACCCGGAGGCTGCAGAAGAAGAGCAGGAGCCTGATTCTCCCGTATCGCCCATAGCAGGGTGGCTCAGGGACCGGCGTGAACAGCCACCAAGCCAAGCTGCCTCCCAAGCTTTTCCTTTGAGGGAGGGTCCTAACGGCAGACCCCAGTACTGGCCGTTCACCGCCAGTGACCTCTATAACTGGAAGCAGCATAACCCCCCCTTCTCTAAAGATCCCGTTGCTCTGACTAATTTGATTGAATCTATTCTAGTCACCCACCAGCCCACTTGGGATGATTGCCAGCAGCTACTACAGACCCTGCTGACCTCGGAGGAAAAGCAGAGAGTCCTCCTAGAGGCCCAGAAAAATGTACCGGGCAACGATGGGCGGCCAACTCTGCTGCCCAATGAGATTGATGCAGCTTTTCCCTTAACCCGCCCCAATTGGGACTTCACTACACCTGCAGGTAGGGAGCACCTACGTCTCTACCGCCAGTTACTCATAGCGGGTCTCCGGGCAGCCTCGAAACGGCCCACTAATTTGGCTCAGGTTAAGCAAGTGATACAGGGGAAGGAAGAAACACCTTCTGCCTTCTTAGAAAGACTTAAAGAGGCTTACAGAATGTATACCCCATATGACCCTGATGATGAAGGACAACTGACTAGTGTATCAATGTCCTTCATCTGGCAGTCCAGCCCGGATATTTGAGGCAAGTTACAAAGGCTAGAAGGGCTGCAGGGGTATACACTCTCAGACTTGTTAAAGGAAGCAGAGAAAGTGTTCAATAAGAGAGAAACTCCAGAGGAGAAGGAAGAAAGAATGTGGATAAGAATGAAAGAGGCACAGGATGAGAGAGACAAGAAGCGGAGCAGGGAATTAACCAAGGTATTGGCCACTGTAGTCACTCAGGGACAAAATAGAGAGGGAGTCAGATTAAGAGAATGGGAGCGAAAAGGGACCAGACTGGACAAAGATCAATGTGCTTACTGCAAGGAAAAGGGACACTGGGCCCGAGAGTGCCCAAAGAAGCTCTGAGGACCACAAAAGCCCGGACCCTTTCCTGTCCCTCTCCTTAACCTGGAAGACTAGGGGCGTCAGGGCCAGGAGCCCCCCCCCCCCCTGAGCCCAGGATAACCTTAAACGTCGGGGGGGCACCCGGTCACCTTTCTAGTAGACACCGGGGCCCAGCATTCAGTCCTAACCCAGACCCTAGGACCACTCAGCAATCGATCCGCCTGGGTACAAGGAGCAACTGGAGGAAAGAACTATCATTGGACCACAGAACGCAGGGTCCAGCTAGCTACCGGTAAGGTGACTCATTCGTTTTTACATGTGCCTGATTGCCCCTACCCATTATTGGGAAGAGATCTCTTAACCAAATTGAAGGCCCACATTCACTTTGACTCGCAAGGGGCAACAATCACAGGCCCCAATGGAGGACCCTTACAGGTCCTAACTCTCCACTTAGAAGAAGAGTACAGACTATATGAGCCTGAATCCAAAGAGCCCCAAGGGGCTCAGATGGAAGTATGGTTAAAGGAGTTCCCTATGGCTTGGGCAGAGACTGGGGGCATGGGAATGGCTCATCGGCAACCTCCCCTCCTGATTAAACTTAAGGCAACTGCTACCCCTGTGTCAATAAAACAATATCCCATGTCTCATGAAGCTTATCAAGGCATAAGGCCCCACATTAAAAGACTTCTTGATCAAGGGATCCTAACTCCCTGCCAGGAAACAGGAACAGGAACAGGAGATTACAGGCCAGTGCAAGATCTAAGAGAGGTTAACAAAAGAATTGAGGACATACACCCCACTGTGCCCAACCCATATAACTTACTAAGCACTCTGCCACCTTCCCATGAATGGTATACGGTACTAGATTTAAAGGATGCCTTCTTCTGCCTAAGGCTACACCCAGAGAGCCAACCACTCTTTGCTTTTGAATGGAAAGACTCAGATATTGGGCTCTCAGGACAGCTAACTTGGACTCGGCTTCCCCAGGGCTTCAAAAACAGTCCCACTCTGTTTGATGAGGCACTGCACAGAGACTTAGCTGACTTCAGAGTGCAGCATCCCACCCTGGTGCTTCTTCAATATGTTGATGATCTCCTCCTGGCTGCTAATACAAAGGAGGACTGCTTAAATGGTACCAAAGCTCTCCTGCAGACCCTGGGGCAGCTAGGGTACCAGGCCTCAGCTAAAAAGGCCCAGATATGTCAAAAACAAGTTACCTATTTGGGATACCAACTAAGAGAGGGGCAGAGATGGCTCACTGAGGCACGAAAGCAGGCTATCCTCAACATACCCACACCCTCCACTCCACGCCAACTAAGGGAATTTTTGGGAACCGCTGGATTTTGCCGCCTATGGATCCCTGGGTTTGCGGAGATGGCGGCCCCTTTATACCCCCTCACTAAGCAAGGGGCACAGTTCTACTGGGGCGAAGAACAACAACAGGCTTTTTGCAATATCAAAAAGGCCTTACTAGAATCCCCTGCCCTGGGACTTCCAGATGTGACTAAGACCTTTGAACTGTTCATAGATGAAAAACAGGGCTACGCCAAGGGAGTGCTAACCCAGAGATTGGGGCCTTGGAAACGCCCGGTGGCCTATCTGTCAAAGAAATTGGACCCAGTGGCTGCTGGCTGGCCACCCTGCCTGCAAATGGTGGCAGCCATTGCCATCCTAGTTAAAGACGCAGGCAAGTTAACTTTGGGTCAACCTCTGACCATTCTAGCCCCCCATGCGGTCGAAGCTCTGGTCAAGCAGCCCCCTGATAGATGGCTCTCCAATGCACGCATGACCCATTATCAGGCAATGCTTCTGGACACTGATCGTGTACAGTTCGGGCCTGTGGTGGCCCTCAACCCTGCCACCTTACTTCCCCTACCCGGGGCAGTGGAAACACATGACTGCCTCCAGATTCTGGCTGAAGTTCATGGCACCCGGAAAGATCTAACGGATCAGCCCCTCAGGGATGCGGACTACACCTGGTATACAGATGGCAGTAGTTTTCTGTACAATGGAGAACGAAGAACAGGAGCTGCAGTGACTAGCGAAACAGAGGTAATCTGGTCAGAGGCACTATCCCCTGGGACATCAGCCCAGCGAGCAGAGCTTATCGCTCTAACCCAGGCTCTGCGGATGGCAGAAGGTAAGAAGCTGAACGTTTATACTGATAGCTGTTATGCCTTTGCTACAGCTCACATGCATGGTGAAATCTACCGAAGGAGGGGACTCCTCACTTCTGAGGGAAAAGAAATTAAAAATAAGACTGAAATACTGGCTCTGCTAAAAGCTCTATTCCTGCCCCAGAGGCTGAGCATAATGCATTGCCCAGGTCACCAAAAAGACAATAGCCCAGTGGCAAGAGGGAACCAGCTAGCCGATCAAGCTGCCAGAAGAGCAGCCCTAAGAGAGGGAGAAAATGGGCCTGTCCTCACCTTAGAGGCGGAAGCACGGCCCCCACAAGAAAAAGAACCTATTAAGTACAGTTCTGAGGATCAGGAGTTGCTAAAGAAAATGGGGGCTGTGTGGGATTCAAAGGAAGGGGCATGGATCATGAACAAAAAGGTCGTTATGCCCACCTCATATACTCGCCATATAATTCAGTTTTTACATTCTCTGACCCATTTGAGCAAGAAGAAAATGAAAACCCTTCTAGATTCTGAAAACCAGTCTTGCATATTATTAAATCAAGATAAAGTGCTGCAGCAAATAACTGAAAAATGCCCATCCTGTGCACAGGTAAACGCAAGAAAGACATATGCCGTCCCTGGAGTACGCGCCCGAGGACATCGCCCTGGTGTACACTGGGAAATTGACTTTACAGAAGTAAAACCTGGACTTTATGGTTACAAGTATTTGCTAGTCTTTGTAGATACCTTTTCAGGATGGGTAGAGGCCTTCCCCACCAAGCACGAGACCTCAAGTGTGGTTACTAAGAAGTTACTTGAAGAGATCTTCCCCAGGTATGGGATACCCCAAGTGTTGGGTACTGATAATGGTCCAGCCTTCGTCTCCCAGGTAAGTCAGAAAGTGGCCAAGTTGTTGGGGATTGATTGGAAATTGCATTGTGCATATAGACCCCAGAGTTCAGGACAGGTAGAACAAATGAATAGGACAATCAAGGAGACTTTAACCAAATTAACGCTTGCAACTGGCTCTAGGGACTGGGTCCTCCTCCTGCCCCGGCCCTGTATAGGGCCAGGAATACCCCTGGGCCCCTGGGTTTGACTCCCTTTGAAATATTATATGGGGCACCACCTCCCATTGTGAACTTCCTTGATCCTGATATTTCTTCTTTTGCTGACCGTGCTACCCTGCAAGCCCACCTCCAGGCAATCCAGATTGTCCAGAAGGAGGTCTGGAGACCACTGGCCGCAGCCTACCAAGAGCAGCTGAAACACCCAACCTTGCCACATCAGTTCCAGATTGGTGACTCCGTCTGGGTCCGTAGACATCAGATCAAAACCCTTGAGCCCCGGTGGAAGGGACCTTACACCGTTCTTCTGACCACCCCGACGGCGCTAAAGGTTGACGGCATCGCAGCTTGGATCCACGCCTCCCACGTGAAACCGGCCTATCCAGGACCAGACAGCTCGGCAGAACCCAACTTCCAGAAGGAATGGAAAATTCAGCGCACCCAAAACCCACTAAAGCTAAGACTCACGCGACCCTAATGTTGACTATTCTTGCTCTAGTTATATTAAGATCTCAAGGGTCCCCCCACCAGATAAAACAACTCTCTTGGCAGATCCTGTCGCAGACAGGAGAGGTAGTTTGGGAGACCTCCCAACAACATGCTCCCCTTACCTGGTGGCCCAACCTCACCCCCGATTTTTGCCAGCTAGCGGCAGGACTTGACACCTGGGACATTCCAGATAAGAGACACGACGCCCTAAATGTCAGCAACTTAGCATGCCCAGCAATCTACCACTTGGGTTGTGCTTGTCCCCATGTTCGCTGTGAATTAGCCCGTTATGATTTCTATGTTTGCCCTAAAGACGGAAGGAGTCAGGCACAAGCCCATAGATGCGGAGGGTATCAGGAATATTTTTGCGGCACATGGGGGTGTGAAACTACTGGAGATGCCTATTGGGACCCTTCCTCCTCATGGGATCTCATAACAGTTAAGCACAGGTTCAGAAAAACATGGCAATGGGTAGCCAGTGAAGGAGCCACCAGATCTGTTTGCCCTGCCGGGGACACTGGAGGGCCTATGGCGAATGGATTATCACTACCACTGAACATAAGCTTTACTGAAAAAGGAAAAAAAATTTCAGACTGGGTTTCTGGTCACACTTGGGGTTTGAGATGGCATCTAAATGGTGCAGATAGGGGAGTTACCTTCAAAATTAAATTAAGAATTCAAAACCCACGGACCCTTCCCGTGGGCCCTAACCCAGTACTCCCCGACCAGAGAGCGACCGCCCCCCCAGTCGAATATCCCCAAGCTAGCAGCAGCCAGTAGTACCCCAGTCCCTGCAACTCCCACAGCAGCTATGAAGGCCAGTGAGATCCCAAAGATACCCGGGACAGGGGATAGGCTCATTAACTTGGTTAAAGGAGCCTATCAAGCTCTTAACCTCTCCAGCCCTGAGAGAGCAAGCAACTGCTGGCTGTGCCTCAATCCAAGCCCTCCATACTATGAGGGCATAGCCCTCTCTGCTAACTATACCAACGCTACCACTCCCAGCACCGTGTGTCTTGCCCAAGATCACAGTTTAACTCTTTCACAGGTCTCAGGGTCAGGACTATGTATAGGTCCCCCCCCCCAGCATGTTCAGAAAACACTTTGCAATTCGACCCATAAAGTATGGGCCAGCTCCTATTATTTGATCCCACCTAATGGAACTTATTGGGCGTGTAACACAGGCCTGACTCCTTGTGTGTCTGCTGCAATCTTAAATTCAGCCACTGACTATTGTGTGCTAGTACAACTATGGCCCCGGATAACCTATCACACAGATGAGCTGGTCCTCAATTACCATGAGAGGAGTGATCTTCACAGAGAAAGACGTGAACCTGCTACCCTAATCACCCTAGCTATGCTGCTGGGGGTAGGAGGCATTGCGGCTGGGGTTGGTACTGGAGCAACTGCCCTGATCCGAACAGATCAATACTTGCTCTTACATAATGCTATGAATGAAGACCTTAGGGCTCTAGAACAGTCAATGAGAGCCCTCAAAGAGTCCTTATCCTCCTTGTCAGAAGTGGTACTACAAAATAGAAGAGGCCTAGATTTACTATTTCTTAAGGAAGGTGGCCTCTGTGCCGCTCTTAAAGAAGAATGTTGCTTTTACGCTGACCAAACCGAATTATTAACAGAGACCCTGGACAAACTAAAAGAAAGATTAGAAAAATGTAAAAAAGACTTTGAATCCCAACAATCATGGTATGAGGGAATCTGGAATCAATCCCCATGGTTCACCACTCTTGTATCCTCCCTTATGGGGCCCCTCATAATCCTGCTTTTGATTCTGACTTTTGGGCCTTGTATCATTAACAGGTTGACCCAATTTGTAAAAGATAGGTTATCAGTCGTCCATGCCCTGATATTAACTCAACAGTATCATGCTGCAGAACAACGAGATATTAACAATAACTCCTCATAGAGTAAATGATTTTTCTCAGGCAAAAAGAAAATGGGGGAATGTTGGACCCTCTGGTGAGACCCACTGTCTTTTTCCTCCCCTCCTCATAAATAATCAATACTAGAAAGGCATGAGTTAAGAATAGCACCAAATTCAGGTCCAAAAATACTTATGGTCTGGGGTTGGATGGCAAACATTCCTCACACAAGGGCACACTGTCAGTACATGACCAGTTCAAGCTAATAAAAGCCTTAATGCTAAAACAGCAGTAACGCCATTTTGCAAGGCTTGCACTAAAAACTATAAAAATGCAGGATGGCAGTAAAAATAGTTTTGGGTGGGCCCCAACCCAAGACCAAGAAAAACAAGCTAAGGCCTTGAGATAACCAACATACAGGGTGACCTCGACCGAGGCCAGCAAATCCAGGAAAACAGCTTACAAGACAAAATATTTTAGGAAAAATAACCTGTGGTCTTGGCTTGTGGTTTGGCCCCGGCCCTGGGCCAAGACCAACAACAGCCACCTGGACTCTGACTGCCCCTCAGAGGTGGTCTCATTGAATTGACCAATCAGAACCCTGTAACCAGGCATCTGCTTTTGTACACACGCTTCTGCTTCCCATACACTATAAAAAGGCCCTGAACAAAGGCCTGGGTGCTCAAGTCCTCCCGAGTGACTTGGCCCACAGGATCCTGTGCTTCCTCAATAAACCTTGTGCTGATTCCATCTGAATTGTGGATTCGGTTTGGTCTTTGGGTCCTGGGGTCTCTTCCTGAGGGAAGATCCGTTCTGGGGGTCCAGTACCCTCGGGGGTCTTTCAGTTCTGGTTAGCTACCACCCAAGCTAAGATCCAGGGTTGGGCCATCATGATATCTATCTCATCTAAGAACTTCTAAAGTATGTGAAGAGGCCAGTCTGCAAGATCTCCATAACACAGGGCAAAAACAGGATGCTCAAGAGGAGCCCCCACAAGGAACCAGGACTGATAGTATAGCAGAAGCCAGAGGCCTTGAACTAGACCAATGACTCATTGCAATGAACATCTGCAGGTAATGCTATTTGGGGAAAAGTGTAGGCTGCATGAAACACCATAGTTTCTACAATAAATTGTTTGTTGTTGTTATTGTCATTTTCTTTTTGTTGGGTTTTACTCTGCTTGTCCTGAAACCTGCTTTGTAGATCAGGCTAGCCTTGAACTCACTGAGATCTCTCCCCTGGGATTAAAGGTGAGAGTCACCAAGCCCTGCTCCTTTTCATCTTTATTTTTTATCATTTTAATTTTTTTTCGCTGGGGAGAGTGGTGGATGGATATGGAGAAACAGGGAGATTAGGGGAACTGGGGTACATGGTATGAAATTCACAAAGAATAAGTTATAGAGTCTTTTTTAAGAGATTTTTTTTATCAAGAATGGGTTTTAAAGGAACTGAAGGTTTTGTTGTTGATTTGGTTTTTATTTCTTTCTTTGAGACAGAGTTTCTCTGAGGAACAACTTTGACTATATTGGAACTCTGTAGATGAGGCTGGCCTATAACTCAGAGACCCACCTCCCTCTGCCTCCCAAGTATTTTGTGCATGTGACAACACAACAACCTCTGGGATTGAACTTTAATGACTTTGAATTCGTAAAGACTGTGAGCTCTTTAACATACCTTACGTCTTTAGTATGAGATCTTGGGAATGGATGAGAAAGAAAAGGTTGTGCCTTGACAGTGATGTATTTGTGTGTCAAGTTGACAGGGAATCAATTGTGCCTCTGGATAGCGTTATCAAAACCTGACACAAGCTGAAGTTGCCAGATAGAATGACTTAATTTTCAGTTAAGAGAAGGCCTCTGTAAGATGGGGCTGCAGATCTCTGACAGAGCAGCAAGGGCTCTTAAGCACTACCCTCTGAGTTGTACAGAGTAATACAATGGGATCCCTTTCCATTTCCCAAATGCTAATGAATCTCAATTCTCCAATATTCACAACTAGATCTGAGGCTTACAAGGGCTTACCTGGAGAGGGGGATTGTCAGCGTCTTTTCTCCACATTGGCCTAGCTTACCTTATGATGAGGCTTCTGCTTTCTCCATCTCTGTTCTTCGACTGGAAATGTGCTCAACCTGACTAATTTCTTTCTGGTGAATTGCCCATCTCTTTCTCGGCTGTTCTCACACTACGTTTGTAAATTTCTGGGTTTCTGCCTCTTTCTGTCTTTGTAATAGAATCTGTCCTCTTTACCCAAGCTCTTCTCAGATGATCATTTTGTAGGAAAGGTCTAATCTGCCATCCTAACAAGAAATTACTCTTATTAATTTGAAACACACAAAATAACTCAATAGACATTTATTGTGGAAAAAAACCTGATACCAAGCTCAAGAAGAAGTTCCCCAATGTCAAAGATCTCTAATGTTCTGTTACATAGATGGGGGATTTGTGTCAAGAATTCCAGGTTTTATGTAGGAAGAACAGGGCTCAGGTTCTGGGTATACTATCGGTTTGGATGCTGTAAACTATCACTTAACTTAAGGTGTGAGTATGGCTGATTAATATGAACAGGTCTTCTGGCTCTGTCCACATACTTCTTTATCTACAAAGCACGGTTGATGGTCTTTGCTTCTCAGAGTTTGAGATTTAAAATGAATATGCAAAATTTTGTAAGCAAAATGGGTTTCAAAACTGGTAGCATTGAAAATATAACTAATATCTGAATAAGAAGGACTGCAGGCAAGCCTGCAGGGAAGTTTCTTATTTAGGGATTAATGGGGTCGAGTCTAGTCACTTGTGCATGCTGCCATTCCTTGGCTGGTGGTCCTGGGTTCTATAAGAAAGAAGGCTTAGGAAGTCATGGGGAGCAAGCCAGTAAGCAGCTCCCTCCAAGGCCTCTGCATCAGCTCCTGCCTCCAGGTTCCTGCCCTGATTTTCTTCCTGTCCTGGCTTCCTTTGATGATAAACAGTGATATAGAAACATTAACTAAATAAGCTCCTTCTTCCCCAAATTGCTTTGGCCATGGTGTTTCATCACAGCAGTAGTAACCCTAACTAAGACACTTGCACATCAAGTGGAGCCCACACCCTATCATCCCACTCAGTCTGCAGCCCTGTCCTTTAGATGCCTAGGCCCACTGAGTACCTCTTCTTTACTGAACACAGAGTTTCTGATTTTTCTTGGGAACTGAGAAACTAACAGAGCCTTGGTACCTTCCCCTTGGGGCTCCTACCAAAAGAAATTATATCTCTGCTAGCTGACGACCATCTTGGGAAAGGACCTTGAAGTTCGTGTTAGGCTACTCACTCTTTCCCATTGCTGGGTAGTTCCTCTTGAAGGCCAAGGGTCTCCTTAGTCTTTAAAATTCCTGTCACATTTTATAGCCACTCCCTCTTATGTCATCGAGCAGAGTACCTCACTCTGCTCCCCAAGGTCACTGGAACCCCCAACATTGTCTACCTGTGATAGGATTCAGGTGTTAATGAGGGAGACCTAGAGGCCTAGCTTTGGGTTCTCAGGACCCTGTAAAGGGCGTGGCCAGTCCCCATTGAGGACCTGGTGGCATGCTACATGCCTTTTCTGTTTGCTCTGTCACTGCATGAGACAGTTCAACTCTGCAATAATTGTCTTTAAGGTTCAATTTTGTATCAGAGAGTGTTTATATAAGCCCCTTAATAAATATTAGTCCTTTATATAATCAATTACCACTGAATCATTTCTACAATATCAACCCATAGTTTGCTCAAGCTCCTACACAGAGGGCTCAGGGCATTCACTCGGTGAGGGCCTGGTTTCTGTTCTCAGATTGTTCCTGGACTAAATCATTTTAGAGTGAAAGCTACTGATATGTCCTTGGGAGAGACTGAACTACCTTAAATCCATACCCAGAAACCCTCAGTTTGCTTCTCAGGAGCTCAGCCACTCCCAGCTCAACAGAAATGAGAGAGAACAAAAGCTCTGACTTCTGAAATGTGACTAGAAGCCTGATACAGGGAAGAATGACATTCTATAAACCATCTCGTGAGGAAAGTTCATTGATCCCATAGAGGAGGAAAATTCAATAAAATATCTAACACAAGTTTAAGTTCCTGGCACATGGCCAATGGCAGAAAGTTTGCCCAGATTTGTGGGATAACATGGGTTCAATTTGCAACAGTTTAACAAAGGAAACAAATGCAAACAAGAGAATAATTTTTGCATGTCTTGTTCTTCTAATGTTATTTTTAGTTTATATATGAGTGCTGTGCATGTATACCTGCATGTCATAAGAGGGCATCAGCTCCTATCAAGATGGTTGTGGGTCATCATGTGGGTGCTAAGAATTGAACTCAGGACCTCTGTAAGAACAGAAAGTGCTGTTAACCACTGAGCCTTTTCTCCAGCCCACATGTCTTATTTTTGTTTGTTTGGTTGGTTGGTTGGTTGGGTGGGTGGGTGGTTGGATGGTTGGTTTTTTGAGACAAAGTCTCACTATGAAGCCCTGCATATTCTATAATTAGCTCTATAGACCAGGATGACTTCTAACTCACTAAAATGCACCCCCCTCTCTGCATCACCAGTGCTGGGATATTAAGGGCATGCTCCACCACAACCTGGATCACGTCTTAATTTTTCACAAGGTCTCATTGTAAAGTTCTGATTGTCTTGGAATTTCATACATAGACCATGCTGGACTTGATTTCATGCACATCCACCTTCCTCTGAGTGCTGGGATTAAAGGTGTGCCCACTGTGCCAGGCAAAATGAATAAATGCTTTTAAAGATTAAAGTGGCTTCACGCTGAGCGAGACACTCTCAAGAAAAGGAAATCTCACCCACGTCCTCTATAAAATCTAAGTTGGACAGACAGACCTGTCAGTTCTCCTCCCCAAATTTATTTTCTAACTGCTTATATTGGGAACAGGTAAAAGCAGCTTGTCTTAAGTACTACCATTTGGCCTTCAGACTCCATTTTAACCTGTAGGATGAAATACAGTTCAAGTTCCTAAGCACTAACTTTCAATCCCTGACAAACTTCCTCCTTAAACAAGTGAAACAGTCTATTGTGCCTAACAGTGGCAGTGTATGCAAAGGAAAGTAGTAAGACAGACCCATACACCCAAGAGAATTGGCTCAAACCAGTTGCCAAAGCATGCACATAACTTGCTTCCTTATGAGCAAACCTAGAGTCAGCTTGAGGCCCTAAAAATAGGCAAAGCCCAGAGTTCCTGAACATTCAGAGTCTGCCTAGTAACAGATGCTGTCAGACTCCTTATCATGCCCAGCCAATGAGGGATGGCCTCCTGGCTAGAAAGAGGGTACATAAGACTCTCCCCATTGTTAAATAAATGAGCTTACAGTTTGCTTTTCAACTGACTCAACCATGTCTTCTCACTGCTTTCCCTGAGGGAACAGTAACAGCCTAGGATAGGTGGATTTCTGTGAGTTCAAGTACAGCCTGGTCTACAAAGTTAGTTCCAGGACAGCCTGGGCTTTATTACACAGAGAAGCCCTATCTCAAAAAAAGTCTATTATGCACATTTAGTTCTCCAAAATATAGTTATTTCTAACAACAGAAAGAACAAGTGAATCTGGTTTGTTGGACTTAAAAGCTCCCATTCTGTAATGGTCAACAATTACGGAAAATATAAGGAAAGCCCCTAATCCTGAGTGGTGAAAAAATTGTAACTGTAACTTGGTACAAATGTCTGAGGATTTTGTGATTAAATACTTGCTTCAACAGGCATCCAGGGATGCAGTCAGCTTCCTAGTCTGTACTGTTGTCCCTGAATGGTCAGTCTGTCATGCTGCCCAGTAATAAAATCATGCTTTGCATGACTTCTTATGTCTGCTTGCATTGTTTCAGAGTCTCAGACTCATAACACTTAACTTGCAGAAATCAGACAAAATAGAGTGCGTCCAGAAAAAAAATGGCCTCAGTTGTGATCTGTGATGTAAAGCTTGTTTCAGTCACCTTGTCCAGAACACTCATGGCCCCTCTGATCTAGACTATCTTTGAACTTTTCAGACATGAATCTTTGCAGGCTGACAAGATAGCTCAGTGGATAAAGATGTTTGTCATTGAGCTTAATCATTCCCTCATGATGAAGCAAAGAACTGAATCCCTAACCTCAAGTTCTGTTTTGACTATCCATAAGTACATGCACGCAAAAAATAAATAAAACATAATTTACATATTTTTTGTGAGTGGTCTGCCTCTAGGGGCATCAGGCACACACAGTGCTCACATTTTCATGTAGGTGAAACACATTAAATAAGTAAATCTTAAAATTTTAAGAAAGAAATGTAGAATAGAAAGAAACCCCATGTCTCCTCAGACTTCTACATGTGTGAATTCAGGAGCATGTGTGCATAAACAAATATACACCTGTATATGATAGATATACAGACAGACAGATAGATAAGAAGTCCATGGATGCATCATATGGCATACAAAAATATAGCTCCATTCATGTGGCACTTATATGAAGAACAGGTGTCATATAGCTTAAAAACTAGATGTCCCCATAGAGTCTGTTCCAAAACAGGTCCTGAGGCTGAGCCTAATCCTGCCTAAGTTAAATATAGTCTGGATAATTTAATGAGACATCTTAAAAGTTTTTTTCATATTTATGGCAGTGTTGATTACAATACAGTTCAGTAGTAGATACATTCTATACACACACATACACACACACACACACACACACACACACACGCATACACACACACACACACACACACACACACACACACACATTATGCCCCTGTGTTGGGGACATAAGTATCCAGGAATGAGTCTTCATCATAGAGGGTAATTTCTGAGATGAATAGAACTGTCTGTCCTGGTCTCTTTTGAATTATTTTAGTTTGAAGTTTATTTTGTTAGATTTTGCAATGGTTATATCAGCTTGTTTCTTATTACTATTGGATTGGAAAGTCTCTTCCCAACACCTTACTCTGAGCCTGTGTACGTCTTTGAATTAGAGGTCTATTTCTTGTATTCAGCAAAAGGAAGACTTCTGGTTTTTTTTTTCCATTGTGTTAGGCTATGTCTTTTATAGGTGAATTAAGTCCGTTGATATAAGGTATATTCATGACCAATGATTGCTATTTCCTGTTATTTTTTGGTGATAGCTTGTTTGTATACATCTTTAGGTTATACTTCTATGAGATTATTGATGTTGGCTCTATGGCTGTCTCTGATTCCCTTAGATTATAATAATCCCTTTAGTGCATTCTGTATGGTCGGTTTTGTAAAAAGGCATTTTTTTAAGTTTCATGGTGTCATTGTTTGCTTTATTTATGGTGATTGATAGTTGTACTGTGTATAATTTACTTGTATATAGTTAGCAGCTATACTCTTTTAGTGTCTGCATAACACCTGATCTGGACCTTCTTGTTTAATTGTTTCAATTGAATAGTCAGGTTTTATTATGATGGGTCTGTCTTTAAAGGTAACTTGGACTCTTTCCTTGGTAGCTCTTAGCATTTTTTTCTTTATTGTATAGGTGTAGTGTCTTTCTTATGTGCTTGACAAAATATTGGGGGGTTTTCATCTATCTGGGTTCTGTAGGATTCTTGTATGTTTATAAACATTTCCTTTTGAGCTTAGGAAATTTTTATTCTATAGATTTGTTGAATATACTTTCTGTGCCCTTAAGCTGGTATTCTTCAAATTCTTTGATTCCAATCATACTCAGGGTTGGTCTTTTCTTGGTGTTCCAGATTTTCTCAATGTTTTCTGTTATGATTTTTTTGGTTTTGGTATTTTCTTTAACTGGCATATCTATTTCTACTATTGAATCTTCCACTCCAGGGATTCTTTCTTACATCTCTTGCATCTCTTTCTTACATGAGTTGGTTATGTCTGCATCTAAGTTCCAGTTTGTTTTTTCAGGTTTCGTTTTTCCAGCTCTGCTTTGGCTTGTGCCTCCTTTATTACTTCTATTTCAGTTCTTAATTAACAGAGTGTTTATTTTACCTCTTTTTAAAATTTTTCTTGGTTTTCTTTATTTTTTGCAGGGATTTGTTCATCTCTTCCAAGTTTTTGTTTGTATTTTCTTCTATTTCTTTAAGAGAACTTTTTATATCCTCTTTTAAAGCTTCTTTTATATTCATAATGTTGTTTTTAAGATCATTTCCTTCTATCTCCTATTCCTTGCTATGCTCAGGTCTTGATGTTTTAGAACAATCTACCATCTTGTTGATCTTAATATTGTTATATCTACTCTTATACTGGCTTCTGACATTCCTTCCTAGGTCCACTCATAGTTCGCTTTGGTCAGCTCTTAGTTGTGAGCCCATGGGCTAAATATCTCCAGTAATTGCAGAGGATGATTTGTTGACTCTTCATTGAATATAGGCAAAAGGAGTTGTGTGCATCTGGATATCCAAGGGGTCATTCTTAGTTGTGTCTTAGCTGACACTTAGTTGGCTCTTAGTGACCTCTTTGTCATCTGTGGCCCATGAGGGAAGCTTAAGTGTTCTCTAGTTGTCAAAGTGTAATGATGAAGATTGCAGTTTGGGAGGGGGTTGGTGTGTGGGATGTCCCTCCTCCTGTGTTTTGCTAGATACTGGACTTGAGGTATTTCTCTCATATATCCTTGGTTTAGGGCAGAGATGCAAATTGATGGGGTGTCAGGGGCAATTTCTATGGGCAGGTTGCAGAGATCCTATTCCAAACCCAAGCAGGCTTCACTGACAGGTCTAAACTTCAAGACTTCCCACTAGCTTGGATTAGTTGTCCCTGTAGATTTCCCCCATCATATTCTTGACCCCATGTGCTCTCACAAATCTTCTTCCTACACTGTGACTGGATGCCAGTAGCTCAGGCTCCTGCTTGAGTATAGAATTCTGCCTCTGCTTTCATAAGACATTAGAAGAAGGCTCTAGGAAAACAGGTATGGTATTCAGCAATCTAACTACCTGGGAAGTCCAATTCAGGTTCCCTCCAGACTATTGTAAGTAGTCTAAACTAGGCCTCCTAGTGGATTCCTGGGAATATCTCTAGGAGGAAATTAAACCATCAGATGTTATCCTTCTCCAGTGAAAACATGGCACAAGTGAAATTTGATTAAATTATTTATTCACTTAAACATATGTTATAAATAAAACAATAGATTAATATATTTTACTAAATCAGGAGAGAAGCTTTTATGCCAGGTGTATTAGCTGACACCTAGAATCTCACTACTTAGGACAAAAAAATGCATAGCTAGAATTTATAGACCAGTTGGAACTATAAAAAGAACTACTCTCTTTCAAAAATCTATACTATATGATGTAATGGTTATAGAGATTATTCATTTAAATAAAAATGAAACAAACACAACAAAACACAAGGTCAATAGACACTTTCTACTCTCATGCTAAAATTAATGCCATGAATTGTAATCACAGAATTGTGGAGACAGAAGTACACTGAACACACAACGATAGCCTGGGTTACATGAAATTAGGGTTTTCTCGGCAAACAAAATAAAACTGTTGTTGCAACAGCTTGTGATTTTAAACTCTTGCTATTTCAAGGCAGCTGTCAGGACACTTAGGCTTGTGATTTCTTAAAAGAAATCAAGGGGTGAGAAGTGCTCCATAAAGTATGGTTGGGAAAATTGATCTAGAGCAGCATCCAGTTCACAAAGTTGATCAAGAAAGAGCTGGTCCTCCATGGCAGTGGAGCCTTGATCTTTCTCTGTGGCTGAAATGGTACTGACTGGTGAAGTCTCTTTTACTCTTCCAGCATCTTTGGTATCTGCTTCAGGAACCTCTGCTGAATCTGGTTTCGGAAGTGGAGCATGAACTGGGTCCAGAGTTTGGGCAGTGACTGGATATGCAGATGACACACATTGGTCAGACTGACATGAGATTCTGCCTCCCTCTGCTTGGCCTTGAACATCATGTGACCAATTCTGAGCTTCAGACAAGATAAATTCATTGATCTGACTAATGGAGAAAACAGACTCTGGTTCCGAGAATATACTTGGGCTGAGTGGAGGAGGAAAGCTGACACGGGATGGGGTCTGTGACATGGAGTAATTGAATTCTGACTCTGGAGAAAGAGTGGAGGGCCTTACATGAAAAGAACTGAAGCCAGATTGTCTCAAAGACCAGGAATCTTCATTGTCACAGGCTGTGGAAATGACAGAGGCATTGGAACTGGAAGATTCAGCACTTGAGTAAGGACCTCCCTTCCAGGAAAGTACTCTAGCCTTCTTCTGCAGCTTCCTCTGCTCTCTAGATCTCTTTCTTTTATTCTTGACATCTTCATAGGCCTGGTCAGTTTTGGGAAACATGGCTTTTTGTTCTAAAGAATCGCTCAATGGCCCGAGTTGAGGAACAGGGCTCAAAACTGGTGGTGTCTGATATGTAGTGAAGACAGACTCTGAATGTGGGGTAATATTCACATGTCTGAGTACAGCAGAAGGGCTGACACCCAGTGGTCTCTCATGTATATCCTCTGAGCTGGGCAACCTGGCAAGAGGAACAAAAAGTTCAGATGGCTCAGACCTATCCTGTGATTGATGATCTCTACTCACAGATAGTTCATTAGCAGGTTGTCTCAGCCTCTGCTCCCTTGCTGGGCTCTTCCTGAAGCAGAGATCCTCAGTGGCCTGATCAAGACTGGATGAGTTAGGTATCTGTTTTGGAGAACACTCAGGGCTTTGTCTCTGGGAGTCTGCACTTGCAGAGGTGTCAAGAGGAGGAGTCAGGGAGGTGTCAGGGAGGGCAGCCCCAACATGAGATCCAGACCCCCGCTTCAAACAAACTTCTTGAGCCTTCTGATTCTCCTTAACCCTTCGATGCTCCTTAGCTCTTCTATTTTTGAACCAGTTCTAGAGAGAGAAAAGAAAGAGAAGGTCAATAGAATATAGTGTCCCATTTAGTTTGTAAATCTGAAAATGGTGGAGGAAAAGCCTTGACCTTGGTATATATCCAGCTCCTATCACAAACTTCTAAGTTCATTACATCCAAGAATAAGAAAAACAAGATGGGCTGGACCTAAAACACAGAGACTAAGGGACCTTCTATAAGAAGCTGGGGGTTTAGAGGGCAGACATAATGTCTAGGTCACCAGTGCAATTTGGGAAAAAAAATCATCCCTCTGCATTGCACCAGATTCTGCACTAAGGTGTAAGCATTCCTTTACAACCTTCTAATAAACCAAGTAGCCAAAATAATAGAGGGACCCAAAAAGCACAGAAATCAGAGAGGCTGTATGACTAGAAGGAAGGAAGACATGAGAGAGGACTTACCCTGATACTGTCCTTGGTCAAGCCACATCTCTGAGATAATGCCATGCATTGCTCCTGGCTCAGGTATGTGCAGTTATTAAAATGTTCTTCAAGGACCTGCTTTTGTTCTGGGGTGAACACTGTGCGTTTCATCTGCTGCCTTCTTGGATCAGTGGGTGTATCTTGTGAACTCAAAGGGTTTTGAGAATCCAGGAGACCTTGTAGAGATGGTGGAACCGAGGAACTTGGGGAAACTTGGATGCCTTGATTCACAGAGGGTGTACACCATTTGTTACTTGGAAGGATATTTGGACCTCCACTCATTTCAGACAGTCAATGGAAGCTCTGTGAAAAAATGAGAACCTGGGATCACACAGGAATTTGATTCCATTTTGAAATTGTTTTCATTTTAGAAAATATATGAGATTAAAAACAGAAAAAGAACAGAAAAGTTCCCATAAAAGATTTTTAAAAAAATGAGATCAGCAGTTGGCCTTGGCTGGAAAAAGTACAAAAATGTATTATATTTTGACAAACAAAATTGGGTCTCAAGAGCACTTCATATTTGAAACACACATACCAACTCCTGAGTGCTACCAAGGCACTTAATTTAGCCCCCTCCCTGCCAAATCAGTTTAACCTTAACCTTTGTATTATACTTACACTTATTTGAGGGATCAATTCTCTGGGAAATCAGAGGAATCCTGTGACTTATTCAGATTCCTTTCAGTGTTTGACTTCTACTTCAATTTACAGGGCTTAAATATCTTCTCCCAGGAGGCAATTGTCTAAGCTCCACCCACTCCTTGACTCCTCCCTCCCACCACCAAGAGAATTCCATTACCAATGCCCACCTTTTTAGAAATTTCTACCCAAACCCTAGAGAGATCTAATCATACTGATTCAATTTGAATTGGTGTGTTTTCTTTTCTTATTTTAAGTCGGGGTCTTTCTATTAACCCGGGGTGTTCTAAAATTTACTATGTTGAGTAGATAAAATCAAACTCACAGACATTATTTTACCCCAATTTCCCTAGTGAAAGCCTTAAGTGTATGGATAACAGAGGACAGTTCTAGATTCAGTCACAAAAATCTGAATTTTAATGAATGTAAATGTAAATGAAAAGAATATTGAACCTACCATCAGGGCCCTAAAGTCCAGAAAACAAATTTGTACATTTCATGCTGCCAGTTTTGAGAGCCTTTACAGTTAGTTGCCACATATGACATACGTTATTGATGTTGGGATTATTGATTGCTTCTACATGCCAGATTGAGATAATAGGAATGTTTCTATTAGACACACAGAAAGAGCAGGAGTTGAAGGCTGGTGTAGACTAAGTGTATAGTAGCTCCTATGTCTGTGTACTACAAGGGATCCTGTCAAAATTTCCAAAGGTATCAGGCAACAGCAGATAAAAATCTTTCTAGAATTCTCTAGCTGTTATAAGGAGATGAGGAATTATACATTTCTCACATTATCACAGGATATATAAGAGCCAGATCTGGAGTCATAGAAATGAAATCACAGCTACAGGCATAGCTGGACCTAAAGAGACACACCTTCAAGGGCTACAGAGTAATTTAAGTTGGAGTAGAAATATGTGACCACAGCTTTTCATTTGTAAAATACAGGGGGTGAACCCTAGATTTATCTAATCTTAATGAACGAAATGCATCCTGACAAGGTCTCCAAGCTTTTAATAAAAAGGAAAGTTCCTAACGAGAGAAAAATAGTACATGATTCAATTTTTTTGAGGAAAACATGACTAAAGGAAAATGAGATGGAACATTCAAGGGGGCTTGAGATGGACCTTTGAGCCTTCTCTTTGCTCGTTTGACAACTCAGGGACACACCCAGTTCAAGAAGATTTCTTTTGAAGTCTTTTAACTATTTTAGAAACAACATTTTCTGAGTGTTGTGGAATCACTTGTGGCAGTGAGTGGACAAGTTTCCGGATTTCTTTTCTGTAAATAAATTTTCAAGATGAATCATATTATTCACCCATAAATATAATTAACGTCATTGTTTCCACAAAATCCACATATGATTTCAGGTAGGGCAAGAGGTTGGAAACAAATGTATTAGAGATTCAGAGAAAATGTTCTATATACAGCAAGGTGGTGATGTATTACATTCTTAATAAAATGGGACTGGAATATCAGAGAAATGAACACCCACAGTCAAACCATGAATGGCAGAGAGTGGAAATGCCTGCCTTTAATTCTAGCTTAGGAAGGTCGAAGTAATAAACTCAAACCTTTAATCCAGCATGGGGATTGAGGATTGCTCAGTGGTGACTCATGCCTTTAATCCCATCATTAAGGAGACAGAGATCCTCCTGTATTTCTGTTATATAAAGTCCTCAGTACCAAACAATAGCAGCTCACAACTTTATCCTAACTCTTGATACAATGCACCCTTAAATCTAGAAGTGAAAACACTGGGTAGAGAAGGTATAGAAGGAAGTTATAAGCAGATATTCAGACATTGTGGAGTAGCAACTGGACATGAGAAGGACTCTTGATCATAGCATTTGCTCCTGTTTAACCTGAGAAGATAGCTGGGTGAGAACTGAGTGTGGTCTGTTTTATCTCTCTGATATTAAATGGGTTCCCCAACATCTGGGCTCTGGGTTTTCTTTAGATAACAACTAGAATTCATGTAATTAAGCAAATTAAGGGCAGCACAGGTTTTGTGAGTCTCTCAAAACCATTAGTTAATGGGTCAAGATAAGAATGTAAAGGCAACTTCAGCCATGTAGGTTATTGCTAGCCTTAGCTATAGGATACAATGTCTCAAATTGTAGGAACCAGGCATGTTTATGAGGACATGTAATACCAGCACATAACATGGTACCTGGACAGTGGGTTAGAGATGGATTATCAGAATGTGGACATAGAAAGATCATGAATATAAGGTTTTCTGTGGGTAGCTGGTATTTTCTAGGCCAGCCTGGAATACATGAGATTCTGCATTCAGGGGAGAAAGAGCAGAGTTTGTGTCACATACTTTTAATATTAGTGTTCAAGAGGCAAATGAGCCTGGAACTCTGGGTATTGGAAGCCAAACTGGTCTACGTAGAAAGTTCCAGAAAAGCTAGGGCTACAATTTGACCCTTTCTCAAAGGACAGAACAAACAAAAGATGAGAGGGTCTGAAACATCTCTATTAAAGTGTGAAATACAATTCTGGGGAAAAGCCTCTGGGGTCATGATTTATGTGCTCAGCAACAAATTCATGCCATCTACATTCACTGATGTTCATTGAAAGCCCTGGGTACCACCTACCATCACACAGCCCTAGGGTGTGTAGCAGGAGTGTTCAGATTTGTAAGTCATCTTTGCCTGACAAGTCTTCTACTTTCCTTAATATCAGGCAAAAATTTCAGTGCCTTTTCTTGCTAATTAAACAATAGTTGTTTGGCCTCATTTTATTTTAAGTGGGGACATTTTTATTACCACAAACTGTACTAGAATTATTATGTTGACATGGATGATCTTAAACTAACACACATTAATTGTCCTCATGCTCCAAGCTTCTAGCATTAATGGGATGAGTCAACTGAGGTTCTATCACAAAACAGAGAAACCAAATTTTTAAAACAAGTTTGAAACCCTAACTCTAAATATAATGGTGATTGTATTAGTGTTTGTCTCTTACATGTGATAATCTTAGTTTCCTGATAATAAGTTATTTTCCATCTTTTACACCATATGGAGGGGTCCTTCACCCCTTACATGTATGAGATAGTCAATGCTGATCCAGGAAGCAATATTTCCATGAACCAATTATTTGGCACCTAGGTCTGGGGCTTCACAGTGTCAAGAATTGTGGTACTTTCTGGGTTGTCATGAATAAGCTGATCAGTCTGCAGTTTTCATTTACAATTGTCCAGAATAACTAAGACTAATAAACAAAGTCCTGCGTATACACACTTCTCATATGAGACCAAAACCTAGTCAATGGCTTATATTTCCAAAATATTTCTAATTACAGAACTTACATCCAGAAGTGCAAAGAAGCAGATGCAGAGACCAAGGCTAAGGGCTGGATGGAGCTTCCAGTCCATAGCAATGAGGGGGATGAGGGATGATATGAACAAAGAAGTCGATATGATGATGGGGGAAAATGCAAAGACATCTGAGCCAGGCTAATTAGAGCTCACTGACTCTGGATTGAAAAGTGGCAAATCTGCATGAGACTGATCTAGGCCCTCTCAATGTGCATTGATTTTGAGTGGCTTGGGCAGTTTGTGGAGTATCTGGCATTAAAAGCAGAAACTATCCTTAATGGAAGAACTGGCAATATGAAAGTGGTTCCATATAGAAGAATACATTGCTCATTCTTGAATCATGGGTAGAAACATGGCCCTGCCCCAGGTTAATTGGACAGACTTTGGTGACTGCCCACTAGAGGCCGTACTCTCTCTGAGAAGTATGTGGGAGGAGAGGTGTGTGGAGGTAGAGTGTAAATGAAAGGAGTAGAGGGGAAGAGAACAGTGATTATATTGTAAAATTGAAAGGAACCTTTTACGTAATATAGAATACACATATTGGTAGAAAATAATGGCCAGGTTTCCTCTGGAGGTTTAAAAGTCACTTAGTTGCTCTTCTATTGCTCTGAAGAGACACCACGAGTAAGGCCAGTTGTAGAAAAACCTTTAATTGAGCACTTGCTTACACATAGAGGGGATAAATTCATGATGAAATCATGATGTAGACTGTACAGGATATGGGAATGTAGCTGGAGCAGTAGCTGAGAGCTATTGTCTGAACCACAAGCAGGAGGCAGCCATTTTAGCCTGGGACAAGCATAGACTTTATAACCCTCAAAGCCCACCCCATTGACACACCTTCTCCCAGAAATCCTAACCTCATAATCCTTCTTCAACAGTCCACTAACTGAAAACAAACCATGAAATACATGAGTCCACAGGGGTCATTCTCATTCAACCATCATGCAGAGATCACTATCTGCTCAATGTATACAATAACAAGAATGGAGTTTTCATATTCTAAGGGAGCTTGACCTAAATAGGCACCATTGATACACTGTTTTCATGGCTATAGATTTGCTCCACAACAGTCTGCAGCATCTTGACACAATTTCTGGCTCCTGTGAAGCAGAAAAACTAATCCGGGGGAAAAACAACTGCCTCTTATTAGGTTTAATGTCATCGCAACTGTCCTGTTTATAAAAATTGGTGACACTGTTCTCCAAATGGAGGCTAAATATATGGTCATTCCTCCTGTTTATTTCTGCAGCAGACATGAGATCTCTTTGTACTCTCTCATCTGGATAGGTATAGGTGTTAAGGAACATTAACTCAAGCCTACAGTATACCTATATTAAGATTCTGATCCAGATAAACAGAAAAGGAGCTGATTTAACTTTAACCATGAGAAAAATTAATTAGAACACCTTTGCAAAGAATGTGCTCCATGGGGAAATGAGGCAAGTCAAATATGTGGTCCACTACCACTGGACCTATCAAGTTATACCAAGAGATCCTCTTAAAGTCATATACAGAGTGATGTGGGAATGCCTTTCTGTGAATATCAATCTTTAAATAAAGGAGCTGTTTGAGCCATGACAGGCACAATAGAAGAAGTAGGAGTAGAAGTCAGAGCACAGTTAGGAGAAGCAGGGCAGTTTCAGGCAGATCACGCAAGCGGCCCAAGTAGGAAAATATAAGGGACACAGGTGAACCACAGGCCAAGTGGCAGACAGATTAATAGAAATGGGTTGATTTAAGATGTAAGAGCTAGCTAGCTAGCAATGTGCCTGAGCAACAGAGGCTGGCAGCTACGTGTCTTGCCTGGCAGGTTTGTGGTTCTGGACCTCTGGCCACCCAGGATCATGAACTCCACTGCAAAATAGAGAATTAAAGTTTCCTTTCTTCAAGGTCATTTAGGAAATGGAAAATTTATATACATCATCTGGTTATAAGAACCAGAGAAATTGCTAAGAGTTTGGTTGGAGATTCCCAAAGCCCTATATCCTTTATTCTCCCATGGCTTGTTCTCCTGCAGAGGAATTTCTATAGCCAGAAGAAAAAAAGCTAATTCATCCAACTAAGATGTTCCCTCATCTTGAGAGTCAACCTAAGACAAAATAGTTAGCATCTACCTGGGAATTTTATGATTTGAAAGTGAGCTGGTGACTTTGAGATGTTTTTCAATCTAAATCTCTCCAGGAGGCCAGATAGGCTTCCTTGTCTATAGCAGGAAGCCTTGACCAGTGTGTCCTACAAGTAACTCAGGTCAATGCCAGCAGCAAGAGCTGGAATACCTGGTGATGAACTTGAACAAAGCAGCCATTCACAGAACAGACATAGAGCAATTCAGGGAAACTACCTAGAGAAAGGGTGTGTTCAGACATCAAGGCCTGAGGGCAGAGGCTGATCTTGTTTTAGCCACACCCTCAGACAAGCTTGGCTTCTCCCAATTGTACAGCATCACTGAGATGGGCATGGAGAGTCTTCTGACATGATCCCTTCTTTGGAGGAATTTAACATCGTTGGCTTGTTTAGGCAAATATTTTGAACTCTTCTGCTGAAAAATGGCTTAATAATTGGCTTTTAGCTCCTCTCCCAAGAAAGACAAGTCAGTACAAATGGCTTAGCTGGGATTGGACCTGTGTGGCAATGGGTAATTGTTAAAGGCCAATGGAAGTAATGATGGCCTGCAGGCATGCCAGGTGAACAGGCATTGTCAGACTTGAAAATATGGGTGACATTGGCCCAGGGGATTGGCAGTGACACCTTGAATGTTGCTAGGAGTGGACCTCAGGTACCAAGGACTTCATTCCAGGTACTACAGGGTACTCTGTTTGCTGTTGCACTGCCACTAATACCCTAACTTCAGAGGTATTTCTTGCAACTTTTATCGTTGAGTGTTTATGCTGAAAGGAAATGTCACTACCCTAGGTCAAATTCAGTCACTGGTACAGGTCTCTGGAATAGTGAAAAACAATCTCCTCCCTGCACAGGAAATGGTCAGTCTCATTTTTTTTAAAATTATGCTTTTCCAAGTGCTAGATAAAAAATAATAATTTCTTTATATTTGCTTGCTACCATGACACATACTTCTTTCCAGTGTGCTGGCTGTAATTTAGGCTATAGGAAATGTCTACAGAGGCATTGAAAAAAAATTCCTACTTTGAAAACCTAAAGACTGTCAGGCCAAATCTCTTCTGAGTAAGTAGTCACCATCTTGGTGTTCCCGAATCTCGTATAAGGTTTATATAGATATCTGTTATGGAAAACCTCTGTGTTAGAAGTAGATAACAGGTTTTGGTGCCAAATTATCACAGTTTGAAAAAATGTTCTATATTTTACGATGGAGTCTGCCTTATGAGACATCTTTATGCAGATAGGCTGCTGTGTTTGAAACAGAGAATGTTCCAATAGCTCTGATAGGGACAATGTAGAGACAGATTTTGGGTGTGAGGCCCAGACAAGTTTTTGAGAATAAAGTTGGATAAAATCAGGTTTTTCAGAAAATATTCTAGGTGGGTTGTTTGTGTTTTGTTAAGGATGATTAAATATAGCAGAGGACCAGGAGAGATATGTGTCAGTGGCTCAGAGTGTGAACTGCTCTAGCAAAGGGCAAGATTTTAATTTGCTTAATCTAATTGATGCAATCTTATGTCTCTCAATCGCAGTAACTCCTGATCTTGGGAGATCTACTGTCTCTGTCAGGTACCTGCACTTAGGTATGCATAAATATACATCATATATTTGGGGTATTTTAAGACAAGATTTCTTTTTGTGTTCCAGATTGTTCTTGAGCAGTTTATGTAGATCAAGTTGCATAAAGCTCAGATATTAGCCTGAATCAGCCCCCTTACTGTTGGGATTATAATCCTGTGCCACCACGTACAGGCACAAATTTGTAATTTAAAATAAAACTGTAATGTGTTAAATATTCAAAGCCAGGTGTGGTGTTACCACATAAGATCACAGTGCTCCAAAGGGAGAATCCCTGGTATCTCTGAGAGATTTATGCAAGTCTACTCTAAATAGCTGGTTATAAAACAGTCAGAACTAGAGATCATATCTCAATAATTAAATACAACTACATTTGATAGATGCTGTAGAAGTATAGAATTTCTAAATTCTAAGGATATGATAGGGATGTTCTAGAATGTAGGGAAATGACAGTTCTGACCCAGCAAAAAACTTCTTTTCATAAATGCGTAAACTAGGACTTAAGCATCAAGGGCCTAGCAGTCCTGGTTCTGTGTTTATAGCTGTGTAGTGAAGGGCATCTCAGAAATTTGAGAATTTTAAACCTAAGTTCCCTAGATTACTGCAGGAGAAATGTGGGTGATTATATTGTTACATTGTAAATAATTGTCCCACCCACTTGTTTAATAAAAAGCGATGATTAGACAAAGGCAGGCAGGAAGTGTTGGCGGAGCTACCAGACTAAGAAAAGTCTGAGAACAGGAAGCACAGAAGAGAATGCCAGAGAGAACCTGGAAGAAGCAGAGGACAACTATGGTGCTCTAAGAAAAGGTACTGAGCCACATGGCTGAAGAGGATAGGAGTCATAGGTTAGATGAAGGGTAGAGAGCTAACAAGCTATATGCCTGGGCCTTCAGCATAAAATACATTGTAAGCATCATTGCGTCTCTGTGGGTCTGTGGGTCTGCAGGTCTAAACCTAGAGTCAAGGCTCAAAAGTCTGGGCCAGAAACCTCCTACTACAGAGAAATTGTTAGCTTTTAGGTTTTTAAGAAGTAAACTGAGACTTTTCCAATTTAACATTTATCTTTGAAATTTAAGTTATAATGTTTTTCTTAATGCACCTTCTGTTGTAAAAGTCAAGTCCCATTCTTGTACTCTTCACCACCCAAGACAGGGTTTTACTCCTACTAAACCAGCTGTCCTAGAACTCAATTTATAGACCATGCTGATTTCAAACTGGGGAATCTACATGCCTCTACTTCCCTTATATGACAAGATGCCTCAGAAAATGATCAAAGGAGGCATGTGGAGAAATACAGAAGATGAAATTCTGGAAGGGGCTACAATGACTATGGGGAAAGCGTGGTCTAGCATGGCCTCCCAGGTTCATAGAAAATCAGCAGAGCAGTGAAAAGCCAGATGGTATGAATGGCTGGATCCAAGGATTTAAAACATGGTGGGGTCTAGAGAAGAGGAGAAAAAGCTCATGCACTTGTCCAAACTGAAGCCAACATAATCTAGCATCAACCTCTCTAATCATGGGAAGAACAGCAGCCCAGTTCTTGGAACATTATGAATTCCACCAAGACAAAACTCCTCTGGGGGACAATGAGGAAGAAACAGATGAACTTGGACAATGAAACCTGAATAGATAAAATCCAGAAACCAAACCAGCTTGGCCTGATCAAGTTGATTTACTCACAAAAAAAGTGAGATGCTCTTTTTGAACTTGCACCCATTTTAGACATTGGTTTCAAAACTATGTATTTACCTCACAAGGTCTTCAGCATCTGTCCTAAAAGACCTAGAGGTAATCCTCACATATTGTGGCTCCTATAATGTAAGAGAACTAAACGTTGACTCACAAACTTCCTCTATTTAGGATTAAAATCATCCTAAAAGTCTTGATTATAAACACGTGTGAGACTGTTATCCAAATGGAGGCTACAATTTAAGGCCATTCCTAAGCAGAAATGAGATCTCTTTGCACACTCTCAATTTGACAATTGTAAGGGTCAAGGTGCATTAACTCAGGTTTAAAAGATACCAAAAATAAGGTGCTTAGCCAGGTAAGCAGAAAACACAGCTCTCTTAATCCTAAGACTTAAGAAAAAAATTACTTAGATCATCCTTGCAAAGAATGTGCTCTAGTGGGAAATGAGGGAGGTCCAACATGTGGTCCAGCACCACTTGACCAAGCAAGTCATGACAAGAAAAGCTGCCAAATTCATACACAGATGTGAAGCTTCTTTGCTTCAAGGTCATTGTAGGAACCTGGATATAAAAACACATCATCCTCTGGTTCCAAGAACCAGATTAATTCCTGTGAGATTGTTTGGAGATTCACACAGCCCTGCAGCCTGCTTGTTCCCATGGTCCAGTCCCTGGAAGAAGAGGTTCTAAAGACAGAAAAGGCAGAATAACCCTGAAATCAAGATTTACAAAACAGAGTCTCATGAACTTGAAAAGTTTCACGAATTCAAAGGACACAATCTTTGTGAGGAATAAAAAAATCCTTGGAATTGAAAAAGTGCTTTACCATATGCAGATCTGATAAAAGAACAATACTCAGATATATAAAATCTCAAAAGAGTTTGTATCAAAAATATTCAAATTTTAAAATAGGATAGATATCTAAACCAAGAGAAAGATACTCAGATAGCTGAGACACACTTAAAGAAATGATCTTTTATCTTGTCTTTTGGTATAAAGTGTTGAGTGGATGAGAGTTGTCTCTTATATCCTTTTTAAAATAGTAATGGAGGCATAACAGATCTGGGAGAGAGTTTATGTAGAGGGATGTGATTGTGAAAACACCACAGTATTTATTTTCACCATCCAAGTACTGTCAGTGACACATTCATATAAACACCAAAAGAAAGTCACAGTTTATTTCAAATAATATTGTTTATTAGACAAAGAGAAGAACTTGTGCATCAATAGCCAGGTCTTGTAAAATACATGACTGATTGTAAGATTACAAGAAACAGCATTAAGTAATTTAATATACAAAATAATTCTATGTATTATCTTTGAGGAAACAAAAGTGTCGATAGAAAATACAGACATGATGCATTGTGTCTCAATAGGTGTTTTTGTATCAACACTAGAGGTGTCAGCATCAATTTAGGAAGTATTAGCATGGAGAGATGATTTCTTCTTGAGCTTTGAAAGAGAATTTCTTTCTGGTCTTAACAAAATGATGTAGCACTTGGGGAAAAAGATGCATGCCAGCAAGCCTGCACTAGAGGCCAAGATGGAAAAGACCTCCACAGCCACCATAACCTTGCCCTTGGTGCTATGATAGACAGGGAGAAAAGTCACCCAGACACTGCAGAACAGAAGCATGCTGAATGTCAACAACTTGGCTTCATTGAAGGTGTCAGGGAGATTCCTGGCCAAGAAAGCCACAATGAAACTCACTAAGGCAAGGGAGCCATGGTATCCCAAGACAAAATAGAATGCAGTAACTGATCCCTTGTCACATAAAATGATGATTTGGCCATGCTCAGAGTGTGCATCAGTGTCAATAGATGGAGGAGACACTGCCAGCCAGATTGCAGAGATAATAATTTGGATGAAGATACAAATAACAACAATGTAGCTGGGTGCCCTTGAGATCAGATAGTATCTGATTCTTCTTCCAGGAGCTGTGATTTTGAAAGCCAGCAGCACAGTAATTGTTTTGGCCAACACAGTGGAAACAGCCACAGTGAATACCACTCCAAATGTGATTTGCTGCAGGATGCATGTTGTTGTGTTAGGATGGCCAATAAAGAGCAAGGGACACAGGAAACAGAAGATGAGTGAGACTAGCAAGGTGTAGCTGAGACTGCGGTTATTGGCCTTTACAATGGGAGTGTCATTGTACTTCACAAAAACCCCAAAGACAACAACTGTGGATAAAGTGAAACACAAGACCATTAAGGTCAGACACATTCCCAATGGGTCTTCAAAGCTCAGATAGTTCACCTCTTTGTGAATGCAGTGGTTCTGCTCAACATTGGCATAGTGGGTCTCTGGACACTTCACACACTGATCAACATCTAGTGGGAAATAAAGCAGGATTAGTACAGCTTCAGTATTTTATAGCTACAATTCTTTTCAATTGTGTGTGTTTCAGAATCATAACAGTGCCTACATTTTTGTTAGGATATAGCTGAAAGACATTGCTGCACAGCAGTTTCTTATATTTCACAACATTGATTCACTATATTTCCTCATATATGTTTTTAAATGTAACACCATTTATAAAATTTTCTTTAATTACTTTGCTGATTGTTGTTTGTGTTAATGCATGGGAGTCAAAGCACAACTTCTAAGAGTTGGCTACATCTTTCTACTACATAAAGAGGAATTCATCATCAGTTATAGTAACATGGGATTTAGCTGCTGTGCCATCTTACTTGCCATAAGTGTCCTTTAGGGACTTTCATTTTATTGTATAGAGTGCAGGTAGTAGAAGAATATGATTTGTCTGCCAATTGTATGTAGCCAAACCTAAACAAATAATTATTTGACTAATATGGACTTTGTAGATGAAAACAACATTTGGATACTTGTGGCTAGTTACTTTAACACTAAAACATTCTGATCTTATATTTGTGACATTATTGATGGAGTTCTATATTTAAAAGTAATGAATACAGAATTCATTACATTTTCTAGTGGATTCTTGGACGCTTTGATTATCCTAATGTGGGTTTGAGAGAGTGATCAATGATCAATTTACCTCAGCAACAAACACTCACTTGTCTCATTGGAAACTTCATTTTCTGGGCAGGGGCTGCAATCAAAACAGCAGACAGCCATTCCTTCCTGCCATAATCTTCTGAATCCAGGACCACAATCAGCACTGCACACAGAGGTTGGCATCTGAGAAGAAATAGAAAAATGCTAATATTAATAGATATTATAACTCATTTTTATAACTATATTATATGAGCATGGTGAAGTAAGTAAGTTTATTTTATATATACCAAATGGGTAACCACATTTTACTTAGCATATTATATACTATATCGTTACATATATACGAATGTATAGTACCATATTAATAAAATATATCTTCTAGTGGCTAAATATTTAAGTAGAATAACATTGTTCTTGTTCTGGACAAACATTATAAAACTTGAAACATTTCTCTAGTGAATTTTTGTCCACATAACACAAAGTACATTAAAATTTTAGAGGAAACATTAAGTGAAAAATTTTGGTCAGGATCTAAATTCCTTCAGCCACTTATTACTCCCAAATAATTATACAATGCATTATATTAATTACAAGCTGTTTGTGCTATGGCTCAAGCCTATTACTTGCTAATTCTTACCCTTAAATTATCCATGGTACTTATCCATGTGTAGCCTCATGGCTTGGTACCTTTTCTCAGTGCAGCATTTTCATGGTGCTTCCTTCATGTCAGAGTGACACTTCTCTGCACCATCCCTTCCCAGAATTTATGTTGTCTGGTTGCACTACCTATACATTCTTTATGCTCAGCTTCTGGCCAGTCAGCATTTTATTAAACCATTTTACTAAAACAGCATTTATAGTCACAAACATTTACTGTGAACAAAAGAAGCATCTGAAAACGAGAGTGTAGTAAAAAACATTTGTGTCCAGCAATGAACTGTTTGTAGCCTCCAACTGCTGATATAAACTATGCTTACTTAGGTGCCATAGAGACCTGCCTCTCCAGCCCTTTTAATACTGGGATGATACATGTATGCTATCAGTGGGCACGTTCTCTCATTTCTTCTGTTTATAATTTTTACAGTTTTTTTGTACTTTCTAACCTATCTAACACTATTTTTGGCAAAGAGTGGAGAATGTGTATATACTTGACAAAATTCTACCCATGTATTCCAAAGCATATTCCATATGTACAACTCCAATATTCTCAGACTTTCTTAGTAGGACAGAGTGGCCATAAACAGACAGTGATTTGCCTGCTTCTCTTTCCCAAGTGTTTGGCTTAAAGATATGCACCAGCACTCACTTATTGTTTTAATAGAAGTTCTTTCAAATTTTTATAATTCTTTATATAGTTCACTATTGACAATGGGTTTGCCTTATAAAAATGTATTTGTGTGACTGGGATTGAAATTATATATTTTTTAATATAAGAAACCCATATTTAATCAAGATGTATACTATCTATTACTTGGAGATTTTGTTTCTTTTCAATTTTATCACTGAATAAACTTTTAACTTTGCTGACTTCTTTCTAAACCTCTTTGAATGGTCACATATTTCTATTATTCAGTCTATTTATGTGCAACATTTACATTACTGATGTGCTAAAGGGATCTTTTCAAGTTTCTAATTGGGGTTTGTGTTTAGAATCAAAGATGACTCTTAGATTTACACACAATAATGATGCTTATGTGTTTTTATAAGAGAATTAATATTTTAATGATAAATTGTTGTAGTAAATTATTTCCTAGTAATTATCCATTGTTTTTGCATTATTTGATAGGTTTTTAAAAGCTGTTTTCTGTCTAGGATTCTACTGCTGTATTTCAGTTCTTGGCAACTTCTCTTTTATACTCTGCCTTTTTAAGAGAGTTCTTGAAGGAATCTGTGAAAAATGGGCTTCTCTCTTGCCACCCACAGTTTATTCTCCTTGTCCTATGTATTTCAAATTTTAAATAACTGTTGTCAGGAAAAGATTAGGTTTTGCTATTATGTGTTTGATATATAAGTACCTTTTCTCTCTAGATGACCAAATCTTTTACTATACTTTCTAAAATTACTATTATATGTTATTAATATACTTTGCATGCCTATGAAGAGGTTTGCTTCTTTTGTGTGCACAGTTCGTAAATTTGATTCTAAATTTTATCTTCCTGGTCTCACATGCTTTTCGTCCTTCCTTATTTTTGTATTTGCCATAATTCAGTTTTCAAAGTCTTCTGCCATTTTGTCTTCAACTTGAATTATTCTTTTAGAGAACTTTTTACAAAGATTTTTTTATTGTATTTCTTTCATCTTCCTTTACAGATATTAATTTGACATAATTATACTACTTTCTACCTTTGGAAATAACTCTTTTTACACCCTCTTTATTTTCCTTATTAAATGCGACTTAATTGCTGGAACTTGATTAGTGCCCTATTTGTTTATAAAGATCATCTTGAATCACTTTAGTTTGTCATTGATAATACTCTCATTAAAGCCTGCTAAGTGAATAAAAATTGGAAATGTGTTGTCTGGTGCATTTATATTTCTACATGAAATTTTCATATTAAGGATTAGAACACTAATGGTAATGTTTTGAATTTATGTATTCCTTCAGTGAATGTATTTGTAATGGATGAGCTGAGGCTTGGTTTGAGGAAACAGGAACTATTATTGCTGCAATTCTATAATTATAATGGATATGTTGTTCAGGTTTATGTTTTGAGGAAATAGATCCTTTTTATTGAGAATGACAGTGCGTATCACTCTGAGAAAAAATACTAATTGTAGAAGTCATAATATCTCCAATACCTAGGTTTAGTTTCAGAAAAAAAATTCAGACTTGGCCAAGTGATTTTGGTGACCATTTTGAGTCCCTGTACTTGGGGGGCAGAGGCAGGTAGACCTTAGTTAATTTGAGATCAAATTCTACATAAAGAGATCCAGGACGGGTAGATGTACTATTACTCAGAGAAACCCTGTCTCAAAAGAAAATAAAACCCAAACTTTGAGAATTTCTGGAAGATAGCTCCTTTAAATTCATGACATTTCATAGATTTGAATTAGATGCCTTCAAGTCACCCACATCATATTTCATGCAACTAACATGCCCAGCATTTATAATAGAATATATAATTTATAAATTTTAAAGGCCAATTTCTTTACTAACAGTATCTCTACCCACACAGATAAGAAAATAACACACCCTTTTTGTTTGAGTGTTTTTGGGAATTAATGAAGGGGTAACCTACATTATCACCTTCCTAGAACTGAGCAGCTTACAATCAACACCCACCAACAAATAGATAAATAAATACACCCTCCTAGTCCACAGCTAAGTAAAAGATAAGTGGCACTTGGACTGTCAGGCCAAGCATACATCATGGTCTCTGAACCCTGGACTGCCCCAAGCACCCCACTCACACTCAACCCAGTTCTAAACCAAAGAAACCTGGGAAAGCCACCCCTAGTCCAACCCCCAGGAAAACATAACACTAGGGATATACCACAAACCAAACCATGCCCAAATGGCAACCTATATCATCACCCACCAACAACTGGGCAACTTACATCATCACCTACCAACAACTGGGCAACCTACATCACTCAACTACAATAGGATAACCAGAAGCCCCCTCTTGGTCCATAGCTAACAAAGAGCTAACTAAGAGTCCCCAGGCTCACAAATGACTAAGAGCAGACAAAGAGTGAACATTGGAAGCAATGGGAAGACAGCAGTGCAAGAATACATATAACAATATAATGAACAATCTGACACTCCCAGAAGAAGCTGATGGCTATACAACATCAAGATATGAGCATGGCAATGAAAAAGAATCAAAGATAAAACATGATAAACAATTTTATGAACACAATATAAGCTTTAGAAGATGATATGAAAAAATTCCCTTAAAGGAATATAAGAAAATAAAATCAAAAAATTGGAAGAGATGAAAAAATCCCTGAAAGAGAATAAAGAAACCAACAAATACAAAACAAACAGATGAAAGAAACATTCCAGGAATTGCCAAAACAATCATGCTCAGTAAAAGAACTTCAGGAGGAATCATCATGCCTGATTCAAGCTGTGCTACAGACCCATACTAATAAAAAACAGCCTGATACTGGCACAAAAACAGACTTGTGGATCAATGGAATCAAATTGATGACCCCAACACTAAACCACACACCTATGAACACCTGATTTTTTACAGAGGCCAAAAATATCCAATGGAAAAAAAGATAGTATCTTCAATAATTGGGGTTGGCATAACTGGATGGTAGGATTTAGAAGGGTGCAAATAGATGCAAACCTATCACCCTGAATTAAACTCAAATCCAAGTGGATTAAAGAGCTCAACATAAACCCAGTTACATTGAATTTGTTAGAAAAGAAAATGTGAAATTCTGTTCAATGCATTGGGACAAGTGACCTCATCTTAATATAATACCACTATCATAGACACTAAGAACCACAATCAATAACTGGGACATGCTGAAACTCAGAAGCTTCTGTAAGAGAAAGAATATTGTCAAGAAGTCATAACCACAGCCTACTGAGTGGGAAAAGATCTTCACGAATACCACATCTCACAGAGGACTGAACTGTAAAATTTATAGAGGACTTAAGAAACTAGAGCCCCAAAAGCTAACTAACCCAATTAATAAATGGGTCTCAGAGAAAAAAGGGAATTCTCAACAGAATTACAAATGAATGAAAGGCACTTAAAAATTGCAAAACATTTTTAGCCATCCAAGAAATCCAAATCAAAACAAGTTTGAGATGCCTACTTACACCTCTACAAAAGGCTAAGTTCAAAACATAGATGACAGCCTATGCTGTTAAGGATGCAGAACTAGGTGAACACTCAATCATTGTTGTTGGGAGTGTAAGCTTGTACACTCACTCTATAATCCAGTGTGGCTATTCCTCAGAAAAGTGGAAATTAATCTCCCTAAGGACCCAGCCATACCACTATTAGGTATATACCCCAAAGATTTACATTCATACCCCAAAGGTGATGTGGGAATGTGTTTATATATGCTATGAATCTCAGTCTTTAAATAAAGGAGCTGTTTTGGGCCATGACAGGCACCATAGAAGAAGTAGGAGGAGAAATCAGAGCATATGTAGGAGAAGCAGGGCGGAGTCAGAGGCAGATCGAGCTGAAGCCACCTAAGAAGAAACATGTAAGGAACACAGGTGAGCCACAGGCCACGTGGCAGACAGATTAATAGAAATGGGTTGATTTAAGATGTAAGAGCAAGCTAACAATGTGCCTAAGCCATAGGCCAAACAGCATGAAGTTAATATAAATGTCTGAGTCATTTCTGGGGGTCTGAGTGGTGCGCGGCTGGGCAGATAAGTGGTCTCGGTGGCAGGTCTGTGGGTCTGGGTCTCTGGCTGCCCGGGACCAAAGAAACCCCACTACTACACAAAGGCATTATCTCAACTATGTAATAGCAACATTTCTGTAATAACAATAACCTGGAAACAACTTAGATGCCCCTCAACTTAAGAATGGATTGACAAACTGTGCTCCATCTACACAAAGGCGTACTACTCAACAGTAAAAATAAATAAATAAATAAAATAAATGACATCCTAAAATTTTCAGGCAAATAGAGGGACTTGGATAATATCCTTCTGAACGAGTTATCACAAGTGCAGAAAGATAGACATGGGATGTACTGACCCATAAGTGGATTTTAGATGTAAAGCAAAGAATACCCAAGCTGCAAACCATACCCTTTGAACAGGTTGGGATTAGGAGGAATTTAAGAAAGACATCCAGATATTTCCCTAAGAAGAAAAAATAGGGAAGATCAAATTTTCCTTGAGTGGATTTACAGTGCTGGATGGCCCATCTTGGGACTTCTCATCATTTGAGAGGGTGGAGAATGGGTAAATGGGTAAGGCAAGGATGAAGGCTGGCTCAGATGAGAGGGGAAAGAAGGGAGAGCAGGGGGATACATTTATGGAGATGACATTTTTAATGAAAAAAAAAAGAACTAATGGAGCTGAATATTGTTTTCTAGTGATCAATTCCTATTTCAGGGTATGCTCCAGAGCTGATAAAATGCACAGTGTTGATAACAGTTGTGGTTTATGAACATGCCTCATCTTTTATTTCTGATGCTCACTGTGTGTCAGTAAGCTGTCTACAGTTCTGAGGAATCAAGTCACTATTATGGCATTCATATGCTCCACACATTCCAGTGCTTTACACATACACATGCAGACAAACACCCACATGTACAAAAAACCACAAGGAAATAGAGAAATACACTTATAATTTATACATTATCTAAGTGAGTTATGAAATTTTACGTTAATTTAAGGCTCAAGGTATAGGCAATTTAAAACGTTTAGGTAAAAAATAGTAAAAGAAACTATATAATAAAAATAATAATTGATTATTAAATTTACTTCTCCATTGAAATTGTTTCTGTCAATGTTCAGCAAAAAAGAAAAAAAAATCATTGTGTAGTAATCAGATTTGTGCCAACATAATTTTGCTCACTTTGATAGGAATAATATTAAACAATGGTAACTAAAATTTTCTTTTATATTAAGATATAAAACACGTTCCAGTGTGACAAAATTTCAATGTATCCCTATCTGAAGTCCTCCTGAAAGAATTAACAATTTGTGACAAGAACAACAATAAAGGTGGCTAAAAATCATTCCTAATATGATAATCTATTTCATTTTACTTCACTCAAAAAAGCACAATATGCGGTGTTGCTGCTGTGAAATGAAAATCAGAACAGTTATGTCACACCCACCTCTCTTCTTCCTGTGGCCCAGTCTATCAAGTCCTCATATAAATGGAGTTGTTGTTCATGTGGAAAATATGGCCTGAACTTTCCAAACTTCACCTTAAGCCCAAGACCATTTGGAAAATTCCAAATCTGGAAAATGTCATATTCTGCCTGGAACTTTTCTTTATGATTTGTATTCACTGTTTCCCCAGCACGATTAGTGAATTGGATCTTCCTAAGATAGGAGTGCACCTGAAAAACAGGCATCATTTTTGAGTGCATATTCCTTCCCTGAAGTTATAAAGTGTATTCTTATTTTATCTTAAATGAAACTTAACTTAAGGTGCCGCGTTTGGATATCTCAAGGAAAGCTAATGAACTAATAAAATGAACATAATGTTCCTACAGATTTGATTCTCTCAGAGGAAACTTCCAAACTTAAACACAGTACACATGCAGACATCAAATAAAGATACAAATTATGCAAACATACGTACACATAGACACTCATATTGACACAGAGATATTTACATAATAGAGTCATATATGATTTACTCAAATATATGCATCCACAAAATGCATATACCTTCAAGTCTCATACAAAAATATTTATGTGCCCAAGCACACATACATTAAAAGAAACCAACAAAAAACCTACATAGGTCCACATACAAAATCACAAACACACACACTGGGAGACATTAACGTAAACTAATTTATGTTTAAATCCAAAGATATTCACAAAGACACAAAAAATATACAAAGAACACAGATACACATAAAAGGAATTAAATCCAAAAAACACACATAAATTACACACTTTGGCACATGAACTTACAAATACACACCCAGAGAAACACCAAAATGCTTATTCATTCACAAAGACATTGATGCAAGAAAAATTGTGTGAACTTCTACAATCAAGCAAACATGCAGATAGAAAGAAAGACATGTATACACATCAACATAGAAATACTTACAGATGGCCAGAAACATACACCCATACACAGTGATAACAACTTAGCAACAAACATAGATACACGTGCATGTACCAAACAAAAGCATATCTTTCTACCATGGAGAGGATTAATGAGAAAGGACAAATTGTTTCCAGTATTTAAACAGGGGTGAATATATTCAGGTGTGCTTTAACAAAGTCCCTGATTTTTATTGATAAGTTGTATGCTTCACTCCAGTGCTTTTGCATTTGAGATTTATATCAACCCTTAGATTTACTTTCTCACACATAAAAATGTTCAGACATCATATTTGGGGAAATATTTATGTTCCAATAAAATGGGCATTTAAGAGACTATTAAGGACAACACCAGACAGTATTTAATAGAAGAAACACTACCTTAGAACAATTAAATTCTAGTAAGGTCCCATTCTTGTGTGGCTGAAGAATCATCTCCTGGTAGAAATGTGCCACCAAATACACAGCATCATATATGTTATAACCTGCATCACCAAAAGCCATGTCAGATGTCTGTGAGATTAACCATTCCAATGAGGCATTGGATGAGCAGTTCTTCAGTGTCTTACATGTAGAAGCTAAGACTTCACAGTTAAAGTTCTTCCACTCCAAACTTGTCAGATATTCTCTGGGTGTGATAAAACCCAAAGACTGGACAAATGTTTGAAAACCAGAAATCTCAGCATGGTGGTGTGCAAAAGCTAGAGTACTATGTGGTGAGTCAACAATAAAGTTGCTATTACTTGTAGTGACATCCCACTGTGAGGTGGTGACCCATATTTTCTCAATACCTAGAGATGTCCACATTTGAAAGCTTAGAGCTAGAGTACTGTCTGGGTCACCATAAATAATAACAACATTTGAGTCTGATTTCATGATTTCATTATAATACTTTTCAGCTCTGGACATATATAAATGCCTGTCAAGTGGAATCATGTTCACAAAGGCAAAGCAGACTATATGTTGCTCCATTTCTCTTCTCAAATATGAGAGAAACTCTATACCATCATCATTGTCTGAGATGGTCAGCCCAACCCAGTTCCATCTGAAGTGAAGTATGAGAGAGACCATGGCCAGGGCTAGAGATGTATCCCTTGGGGCCATCTGATACAAATAAGGATATTGTTCATGATCATTCAGTGTAGAATGGAAGGGTCCAAAGGTAAGCTGAACAAACTAGGAAACAGGAGGGAGCCTGAGTTAACATTCACTTCTAAAAACTGTTTAAACAAGTTTTATGCAGAGTTCTTAAACACCCCTTCATTTGTTATTTCTACCCTCATCTCCACTTCATAAAAGGAAGTAGAAAGCACATGAAACCTGTAAACAATACCCTTGAACAACATTGTTTGATATAAGTATAAAGCAGTTTCCCCCTCACAAATTTTTTAACATATGAGAAATACAGCAAGAGAATCAGGATTTATATAAACCCCATAATGCAATGTCTCACCTTCACAGAACTTTGGGTATCCAGGTTTTTTCCAATTATTGAAGATTTTTCCCAATTTGGTCCTGAAAGCACCACAGCACAGTACAATAGGTCATCACACCTATAATTAAGTAACCTGGAGGCTTCTCCATGAGACTTAATCTCATTGTTTAATTGTGGCACAGGATTACAAGGAAGTGGTACAATAGTAAACAATAATGATGTATTTGATAAGAGACCAGGTTTCCTGTTGACTTCATCCAAAGAAAAAGCTAATGCTAGTGTAAACTGAAGGTTTCCAGGTGTCATTCTGTAAAAGATAATAGTGTAAATAGTGTTCAATAGATATTTATATGTAATCAATACAAGGATTATCCTTCACAGATGCATTTCCAAATAGTCTCAAATATCAACACAAATCTTCTGTATTCTCTTGATGTGACTAGGTAAGAAGCTGGAGGTTTGTAGAAGATGTAAACTTGATGAGAGTACATGTCACCCAAATAAGAGAGCCATAGTTATTTTTCAAAGAGAGCTTAGTCAGTATCTTTCACAAACAGCTTTGTCAATTTTTGGTTTTGAGGGCTTACCCTAAATAGAAAGAAAAAACCACAGGCTTTTACCACACAGTCGACCTAATCATACTTTTGCTTTTAAATTATTGAGCAATTTGGAAAATACACATGATGTGTGAGCCATTGAGTTTATTGTGTTCTCTTATGAAATTCATTAAATTGGGGAAAGCAGTCATAAATATAAGGCTTATGCACAATAATAGTCTGAGATACAATTAGGTTTTATGTACAAAATCCTTCAGTGGGCAAAATAATTAACATATGCCATCCTCATAATATTCAGCTACTATTTTCCTTTCTGATTTAACTGTTGTGGCCATAAAACATTTAAATAATTTATTTTTAAATAAACTCAAAAACTACAGGTATATTTTATAAAGACATATGTCTACATTAATCTCTGCATATAGGCAGGATTGATACTGTTTTAGGCCATAAATAGGAAATATATTGAATGGATTTTAACTATAATTTTGTGTAGACTAAATTGACCTCAAGTACACGGGAACACACTTGTACTAGTCCTTAAGTGCAGAAATTAGAGAATGTCCTGACTCCGCATTACTTTCCTCTATTTACAATGAAATGTCATATTCAACACTAGATATATCTGAACAACTTAAGTTTTTCTTTACAAAACATCTTTTGAATGTCTTTGTTATTACATGATTATGACCCTGGCATCCTAGAGAGACTCGAATATGCCGGAATTGCAGCTTTTTAAAATACAAGACACTAAACAGTAAGGTGCATGGAAAAAGTTCATCTATGTGGGATTGACTTTTTCTATGCTGTGAATCTCAATCGTTAAATAAATGAAATGTTTTGACCTTTGGTGAACACAGTAGCCAGATACAGCAACATAGGTAGGAGGAGGACAGCTACAGACACAGATCAAGAATTAAGCCCAAAGAAGCAACATGTGAGGAATACAGGTGAGCCAAGAGTCACATGGCAGGATAGATTAATGAAAATGGGTTGAGAAGATGAAGAAGCTAGCTAGAAATGGCCACACAGCATGAAATTACTATAAGTCTCTGAGTCATTTTGGATGACTTAAAGAACAGTGAGCAGCTAGCCACTCTGGGAAAGCACATCTGTGAGCCTGGACAACTGGTGAGACTGGACCAGAAACACCCTTGTAATAGTGAATGGAGTTTTATGTAATAAAAATGGGTAATAAATTATTTGGGAAAAAATAATACCAATTTGTACTTTGTTTTGGAAAAAAAAAAACTCCCATATCTTCATTCCAATTTATATAATCTCATCAATAAAGATCAAATACATACCTTTATTCTGAAAAATTCACACAAAGTTTAATGCAATCTATTTCCCGGTTTTAAATTTTACCATAGTGGTATGTTTATGTGTAACTTAAAATTTATGTATTTATTTTAAAAATTAAAATAATCTTATTACACCGAGAATTCCTCACAATAATGTAGCATCAACCTGCTTTTATTAAACCAAGTGCAGCTCACTCTAACAAGGAGTACACTGCTTCTAAGGGGACCAAGAGCCCAGGTTAGACAAAAAGAGGCTTCTTGAGAAACAGACACAGTCAGGACAGATTGCATCAAAATCAGCTCCCTGATATTCAGACACAGCCTGTGTTAATCTGAAAAAGCAAAAGGCAGGCGCCAGTGCAAGAAAGCATATAACAACATAAGGAAGAGTTGTGACACCACCAGAATCTGAAGGTTCAACAACAAAAACTGATCATGACCATATAAAGGAACAGAAGAAAATGACTTTAAAAATATCATTATAGAGATAAAAGGGGCCTTAAAAGAGGAAATTAAAAAACTATTTAAAAATATTTAAAAAATAAACAATGAAATTGGGAAAAACCAACAAATCCCTAAAAGAAGATCAAGAAAGAGCACTCAAGCATGCTAAAGAAACATTTCAAGATTTAAACATTATAAAAGAAGCAATAAAGAAGACATAATACAAAGCAATGAAGAAAACAGACTAGCTGATGAAAATAACTGGAACAAAACAAAAAGATGCAAGAGATGGAAGAGAGAATCTCTGGTGGGGAAGATTCAAGAGTGTAAATAGTTGCACAAAGCAAACACTAAAACCCAAAAAGTCATTAGGCAAAACTTTATGGAAATATTGAATACTGTGGAAAGACCAAACCTAAGAATAATAAGAATTGAAGAAGGTGAAGTATTCCAGCATAAAGGCACAGAAAATGTATTTAACAAAATAATAGAAGAAAACATTCCTTATAAATGTAGGAAATGCATCTAAAGTTACAATACCAATACACCTAACAGATGAGAGCACTCAAAATAATCTACTCGTCACATAATAATCAAGCCAATAAAACTAATTAATAATGAAATGATACTAGGAGCTGCAAAGAGGAAAGGCCAATGACTTATCATGGCAGACACATCAGAATAGCATCAGAGCACTCAATGAAATCAATGAAAGCCAGAAGTCCTGGTCAGATGCCACAGAGACACTAAGAGATTGTGGTTACCAGCCCAAACCAATATTCTCAGAAAAACTAACACCATAAATGGAGTAACAAGATATTTAATAATAAAACCAGATTTAAACAATTCCTAACCAAAACATAGACCAATGGGAAGCATTAGAGGTAAAATTCCAACCTTAGAAAATGAGATATACTCATAAAACCAAAAGCAAAAAATAATCCCACAGAAGAAAAAGCTAAAGAAGGGAAAAGCATACACATTGCCACCAAATATAACACAAACAAATAATCACTGGTCATTCATATCCCTTACTATCCATGGATTCAATTCTCTAATAAAAAGATAAAGCCTAACAGAATGGGTAGAAACAGAATCTATTCTTACAAAGAAGAGACACACCTCAACTTCAAAGATACACCCTGCCTCAGACTAAAGGCTTGGGAAAAACTTTTCAATAATACAGACTTAAGAAACTAGCTGGTGTAGCCATGATAATATCTAACTAAATAGACAACAAATTCAAAGCAATCAAAAGGGCATTATTTATGCATCTCAGCAAAAATCCATTAACATGAAGTCTCAGTCATAAACATTTAAGCCCTCAGGGCAAAGGTACAAATATACATAAGTGAAATATTACTAAAGCTTAAATAACACAACCAAAAACACACATTAATTAGTGAGAGACTTCAATCCCCACTGTCATCAACAAAGAGTTCTACCACACAGAAATTGAACAGAGAAAAAAAAGAGATACTACAGATGTTATGACTCAAATAAACTTGATAGCTATATACAGAACTTTCTACCCAAACACAAAAAATATAAGTTCTTCTCAGCACCCAATAAATCTTTTTCTGAAACTGATCACACACTGAAGGCAAATATGGATATATAAAACATGGGAATAACCCCTTGTCTATATCATCCATCCTATAAACAACATGAAAGAAAAAAAAAACACATAAACATCTTCATAGTTGCTGAAAAGCCTTTGAAATAAATCCAACACTCTTTCATGATAAAGGTCCCTCATGAGAGATCAGGAATACAGGGAAAATATATGAACATAATAAAGGTGATGTACAGCAAGCTCTCAACCAACAACAAGCTGAATGGAAAGAAACTGAAATCAAACCTTCTAAAATTAGGGAAAGCCAAGGACGTTTTCTTTCCTCATGACAGTTCAATATATTTCTCATCTTCATTAAAAACATAAGAAAACAAATGTAGATCATGGGGATACAATTGGAAATGAAGAAGTCAAAATACCACTCTTTGCAGATGATATGATAGTATACATAAGTGACTTCCAAAATTCTACCAGGAAACTCCCACAGCTGATAAACAACTTCAACAACATAGCAAGATACAAGATTAACTCAAAAATTCAATGACTCTCCTATACAAAAACAATAAAAAGGCTCAAAAATATCACATTTTTCAATAGTGGCAAATAGAAATAATTATCTTAGGGTAACATGAAGCCAAATAAGTAAGAGACCTGTATGAGAAGAACTTTAGAATCATTGAAGAAAGAAATTAAAGATGCTATCATAAAATAAAAAGATCTCTGATGCGTTTGTAGAGTTAGGATCAACATAGTAAAAATGGCAGTCTCACCAAAAACAATCTACAGATTCAATGCAATCCCCATCAAAATTGCAACACCATTTTTAAAGACATTGAAAGAAAAATACTCAACTTCATATGGAATAACAAGAAACCCAGGATTACGAAAAAAAAATTGTTCAATAATAGAACTTCAGAAGGCATCACCATCCTTGACTTCAACCTGTACTGTGGAGTTGCAGTAATAAAAGCTGGCAAAGAAATAGACTTGTGGATCAGTGGAAGCAAATCAAAGACCCTGACATTCATCCATACTTACATATACATAGCTGATTTTAACAAAAAATCAAAAATATACAATCAAAGAAAGATAGCGTCTTCAACAAATGGAGCTGGCATAACTGGATGACTGTATGTAGAAAAGGGCATATAGACACATTATATATCACCGTTCACAAAACACAAATCCCATTGGGTCAAAGATCTCACCATAAAGGCAGTATACTGAACAAGATAGAAAAAAAAGTGGAAAATTTTCTTCACCACCTTGGCACAGGAGGCCACATTCTAAATACAATACCAGTAGCATAGACACTGCATGCAAAATAAAAAATGGGACCTCTGAAACTGAGGAGCTTCTGTAAGGCAAAGGACATGGTTAATAAGACAAAAAGACAACTGCATAATGGAAAAAGACCTTGACCAGCTATTCATTGGACCAATGGCTGTTCTATAAACAATATATAGAGAATTCAAGAAATTAGAACAAAAATCCATGAAATAAATTGAAAAATGGAGTACAGAGTTAAAAAGAGAATTATCATAACAAGAATTTCAGATGGTGAGAAGACACTGCTTGACACTCTTAGCCATCAGAAAATACAAATCAAAGCAACCCTGAGATACCATCTTAAAAGGTTAGAATGGCTAAAATAAAAAACAATGATGGCAGTCTATGCTGGAGGGAATGTGAACAACAAAACATTTCTCCATTGCTGGTGCTAGTGTAGGATTTTTGGAAATTAGTGTGAGAGTTCTTCAGAAAACTAAAAATCAGTTTATCCAAAGATCCAGGAATACTGATATTGGGCATATACCCAATGGACATATTTTCTTACATTACGGCAATTAGCTCAGTTACGGTCATAGCAGCATTAATTCTAATAGCCAGAACCTGGAAACAACCTAGATGCCCCTCAAATAAAAGACAGTTATAAAACATTTGGTAATTAAACAATGGAATAATATCAGCAGTTAAAAAAAAAAGATGACATCCTGAAAATTTCAGGCAAATGGACAGATCTGGAGAATATCATCCCAAGTGAGTTGTCAGGGACCTAGAAAGACAGACATTTTATGTACTCACTAATAAGTGCATTTTAGATGTATTACAAAGAATAACCAGGCTACAATACATACTATTCCCAGTAGATAGAAATCAGGAAACATAGAAGAGACATCCATAGGTTCCCCTGAAAAGAGAAAATAAAGAAGTTCTCCTGAGAAAATTGTGATCACAGTTGTGAACAAGCAAGGGGAGGTGAGAAGAGAACATGAAAGGGTTCTGGGGGATAACAGATAGAGGGAGAGCAAAGAAGTGGATATCCTAGTAGAGGGAGCGATTGTGGGATTAGAGTGAAATCTGATACAATGGAACACTCAAGAACCCACAGGATGAGCCCAGCTAGGACTCCAAGAAATAGTGAAGACACAGCCTACATTGGCCTGTCCTCATTATCATATGAATGAGCATCCAAGTCCATTATAAAACCTTCATCCAGCAGCTTATAGAGGCAGATGTAGAAATCAAAAATTAAACAATAGGTCCAGCTGAAAGTAGCTAGGAGAGATTTCATTAGAGGAGGGATTGGCATGATGGTGAGATACAGGGAATGGACAATCCCTTGTTGTTGGGAGCTCTCGGACTCTGAAATAACATCTGACAGACATTCATAGAAAGAATCTGAACTTTCTGAATGTTGATGAGCTTGGAAAAATATGGGAAGTCCCTGGAGCCTCTTGCAATTGGACCACAGTCTATCTCAGGTCCATGCACTGGCTCCTCAAATCCTATCTCTAGTGGGAAAACATCTCTCTCAGCTTTGATACTTGTGTGAGGAATTGGCCCCTACCACAACTGGATCTGTGAGACCAATTAAACATGCTCAGGGTGTGGGGAGAGGCTGTGGAGGACTTGAGAAGAGGCAGAAAAGGTAGTGGTAGGGAGGATGAATAAATAATTAAACAAAAATTAAATATTTCTTTTAAAAAAGAAAATAAAGTAAAACACAATAGGATTCTGAGATCAAAATTTGTGAAAATCAAACACTACCTCTAGGATACTAAGCAGTAACAGGAATCATTATTTGAGCTGTTAGAGCCCCCTAGTGGACTAAAGTGCTATCTTTGAAAACAAATGTATATAGGCTAAGGTTGGTAAAATATTGTGATATAATTAATAAAATTACTGAAAGTAAATCATAAAAGGGAATATGATATAAATGTCAGAGATTAAACTGCTTAGGTATAAATAAAGAAGTTATGTGCTTCTTAAATGACGACAATGAGCTAGTCAGTAACCCCTCTCTCCATATATTCAATTGTTGCCATAACATGCCACAAATTCTCTGAGGCAAGTGAGCAGTGAGTAATGAGCCACAACTCTTAGGTATAGTCTCACTTTTCGAAGACTGCAAACATATCATTTACCACACACACAATCTTTCTTTACTCTAAAGACAGAGAGAAGAGGGGCTGCAGAGATGACCCACCAGCTAAGACCACTAGCTGCTCTTTTAGAATTCCCAGTAAAGACTTGGTGGCTCATAACTTTCCATAATATGGCCTGATACCTTCTTCTAGTATTTAGAGCACTCATTCATAAAATACAAACAAATAAAAAAAATAAAGAGAAAGAGAGAAGAAATGAACATTGAAATTAATTACCAGTGGCATGTATATTGGTATGTATGAAGAAACATGAACACATGCGAATTTTACAGGGGACAGATTTCCTACCTACAGTCTTGATGCATCCCTAGAAGACATATCGTAACCACATGCAGAAAATCTGAGAGTAAGTGAATATCTATGATATTTGTAGCAAGTATTAGTTGCCCCAACAATGCATTAGGATGTAAAATAGGTGAAATATCCATCACCTGACTCTACTATACAGTCATTTATTTGCATCCATTTAGGATAATATTCATTAAAATAAAATGAGGATTTTTGACAAACATCACCTCCATTGTGCCGTAAAAACTGTGAAGAGACAAATTACATGTGACTAATTCATGCTGTGTTCTTTCTTTTCTCAGCTTCTGGCATTGGAAGTTGGAGGGTACCTAGGAAAAATACACTGTGGGAAATTTAAAAATAAAAAAAGCAAAGAGTACCTAAAATATTTTCTGTTGTTTATTGGTGTGCAGGTTGGCAGAACAAGGCAGAAGAGTCAAAGAACTGTTCTGATGCTCATCAACCTGGCTGCTAAAGAAATACTCATGATGACATTTACATAGAAAATACAAAGGCACTTACAAAGAAGATAAGCGCTCTCTAAAATCCTCTGTCTCCACTTGCCATGGCACTGGCCATAGCATAAAGGCACATTGATCTTCTGTTTTATTCATCTCTTCATTCTCCTTCATTTTCCAATAGCACCTGGGATAAATGAAACTTGACACATGAAGTTGAATGTACATGGCGAAGAAGAGCAAAATCAGAGTGAACATATATTTCTGCTCCAAGTCTGGGAAATTGGGAGTGTGGCATGCCATGCTGAACAGCACATCAAATGGGCATGCAGGTATCCCCACCTGGTTTTATTTCTGTGGTCAAATAAGAGGCTTCATCTGCAATTACGATTCCTTCTCTGCTTTGGGCATTTGTGCTCTCACCCACTGAGAATATTTTGAAACTTTTCCCCTGGGGCTCTGCATATTTTATCCACTTTCCTGCCATAAAATTTGGGTGATAAATATTTATGAGGATAGTCCAGATTGTTTCATTACATCAGCCTTCTTTGTGCAAATTAATGCCCCTGGGAAGAAAGCGTTTTTTGGAAAATTTGCCTCATCAATCTGTTTGTGTTAACAGGTATAGAGCTGATTCCAGTGCATCTTGTTAGATGATCCACAGCGGGACAGACATTATTAGTTCAGGAGAACTCACAAAGTCAGAATTCATGGTTCAACACTGGAAATTGTAACACAAAATCTTGGTTATGAAAAAGCAGCTTCATATTTAGAGCAATTGAGTTCCACACAGCATGCAGAGTGTAGCCTACTCTACACCAATGACTGGTGCAGAATATTTAACTAAGTCTATGTTTGTACTATATTTATTGTATTGACCAACAGTCAATACAAATTATGAAATTTCTTAAATCTTCTTCCAAATCTATCCACCTTCCTTCCTTCCTTGATTTGCAGTTCTCAGAGATCAAGATCTCATTTTGGCCCATTTTTTTCTGTGTTATCCCCACTCTGTTAGCTCATTTCATAATCTCATACAGGCTGTATAGAAGAAGTATCTGTGAGTATCTTAGAAGCAATAAAAAACTGAGAACTGAACTTCCTTTACCATTTTTCTAGTTATCCATTTAGTTTTCACTCGTGAACCTCACTGTCAGTGTGAGACAGTTTGACAAGTGTGGGATGAAGAGCTTCTTTTAGGGGATGCGGTCTGTAGAGAAAGTAGGACACATGGATGCAAGTCTTCAGTGTGGGTAGTGACAGGTCTAATTTGTTATATGAGATGAGGCCAAGAGGGATCCTCTTCTCTTATTTTTATTGTACATTTAAATTAGACATATAAAAAGTGCATGACCTCTGCTTCTCTGATGATGTATTCTCAGGGACTAAGATGAGGATACAGAGTAATAAGACAGGAAAAGTCTTCCACAAAAGACAATATCATTTTACCTTTCAAAAAAGTACAAAAAGAGACTCTGAAGCCTCTCATTCCACAACTATCTAAGAGATGAGTAGCATGCTGACCCTCGGGCTAAGAAGAGACTGTGGTCTCTGAAACCCAGCATGGGGACACAGCTGCTAGCACCCCAATCATACCCAGCTCCGTAGTAAACCAAAGTGAGCTGGGAGAAGCCCCCAAGCCCAATATCCAGGAAAATACAGCCGGAGGGTGAAACCCCACCAGACTGTAACCTGTGTCATCACCATTCAACAACTGGAGACTCCAAAGACTCCTGGTCCACAACTAAGAGGTGTGTGGCACCCTGACAATTGGGTCAAGCACAAACTGTGGTACCCAAACCCAGCCCAGGGCACAAACCCCAACACCCCATTTCCACCCACCACTGCACTAAATCAAAAAAAGTTTGAAGAGCTCCCCAATCCCAATCCAGACAAAACACTGCTGGAGGAACATCCCACAGGACAAATCCCACCTAAACAAAACCTGCAACTTCACACACCAAAAACTGGAGACTCAGAGCCCACAGCTGACTAAGAACCAACGAAGAAACATCTAAGAACGGACCCCCTGAAACAACTGTACAAACACGGCTACTTGGCTTACAGCCAACTAAGAGCAGCCCCTCCAATTACTGAAAACACTCAGTTCACCCTTCACAGCAGAATAAGAGCTGACTAAGAGCTAACTAAAGGTGAATCAAGGAAGCAATGGGCAGATGCTAGTGCAAGAATACATATAACAATATAAATAACAACAAGAAACCACAAGACAATCCTGATGGTTCTACAACATCAAGACCTGAGCATAACAAGGAAGAGGGAACAGAAAAAAACAACCTCAAAAATAATGTTATAAAGATTATAGAAGTTTTAAAAGAATATAAAAAATACTCCCTTAAAGACATAAAAGAAAATACAAATAAAAAAATTGGAAGAGATGAACAAATCCCTGCTATTTAATAAAGAAAACCAAGAAAAAGAAAACAAACAGGAGAAAGAAACATTTTGGCAATATAAATTGAAAAAAGAGCAATCAAGAAGGCACAAACTGAGGTAAAGCTGGAAATACAAAATCTAAAGAAACAAACCAGAACTACAGATACAAGCATAACCAACATAATGCAAGAGATGGAAGAGAAAATATCTAGAGTGGAAAATTCAATAGTGGAAATAGATACATCAGTTAAAGTAAACACTAAAACCCCAAAAAGTCATAATACAAAACATCTAGGAAATTTGGGACACAGTGAAAATAACAAACCTAAAATGATTGGAATCAAAGAAGGAGAAGAATACCAGCTCAAAGGCACAGAATATATATTCGACAAAATAATGGAAGTAAACTTCCCCAACCTAAAATAGGTAATGCAAATAAAGATACACGAATCTAATGAAAATTATTCCACAACATACCCAAACTTATGGGACAAAATGAAAGCAGTTTGAAGAGGAAAATTCATGGCAATAGATTCTTATATTTAAAAAAAGAGAGAGAGAGAAATCTCACACAAGAGACCTAAGAGCACAGCTGAAGGCTTTAGAAAAATAAGAAGCAAACTCACCTAGGAGTAGACAGCAGGAAATAATCAAACTTAGAGCTGAAATCAGTACAATAGAAACAAAGAGAACAATACAAAGAATCAATGAATCAAAGAGGTGGTGCTTTGAGAAAATCAACAGAATAGATAATCCTTTATCTGAACTAACCAAAAATCAGAGAGAGTATCCAAATTAACAGAATCAGAAATAAAAAGGAGGACATAACAACAGACACCCAGGAAATTTAGATTATTATCAAGTCAGACTTTGAAAACTTATACTCCACTAAAATGGAAAACATAAAAGAAAAAGAAAAAGACAGCTTTCTGAAAATGTACTAATTACCAATATTAGATCAAGATAAGACTAAAGACTTAGACAGGCCTATAACACCAAAGGAAATTGGAGAGCTGTTATTAAAAATCTCCCAAGTTAAACAAAAAGCCCAGGACCAGATGGATTCAGTGCAGAATTCTACCAGACACTCAATGAAGAACTAATACAAATACCCCTCAAGCTTTTCCATAAAGTAGAAACAGAAGGAACATTGCCCAACTCTTTTTATGAGGCTACAATCACTCTGATACCCAAGACACCCAAAGATGAAGCAAAGATAGAGAATTACAGACCAATCTCCCTCATGAACATTGATAAAAAATACTCAATAAAATTCTAGCAAAATGAATCCATCTACATATCAAAAACATTATCCTCCACAATCAAGTAGGCTTCACCCCAGAAATGCAGGTATAGTTCAACATACAAAAACTGTTAATGTCATTTATCATATAAACAAATTGAAATTTAAAAAACTCAATCATCTCAATAGATGATGAATTATATTTTGAAAAAAGGCAATACTCCTTCATGATAAAAGTTCTGGAGCTATCAGGAATACAGGGAAAATACCAAAATATAATAAAGGTAATATACAGCAAGCCCACAGCCAACATCAAACTAAATGAAGATAAATTCAAAGTAATCCCACTAAAATCAGGAAAAAGACACCGATGTCTTCTCTCCCCTTATCTACTCAATTTAGTTCTCAAAGTTTTAGCCAAAGCAATACGAGAATAAAAGGAGATTAAAGAGTACAAATTGGAAAAGAAGTCAAACTATCTCTACTTGTAGATGATATGATCATATATATATATATATGATCATATATATATATATATATATATATATAAGTGATACCCTAAGTTTTACCAGGGAACTCCTACAGCTGATAAACACCTTCCACAAGGTAGCAGGGTACAAGATTAGTTCAAAAAAATCAATAGTCCTCCTATACACTAAACATGAAAGGGCTTAAAAAGAAACAAGGGAAACATGACCCTTTATAATAGCTGAAAATAGCATTAAATATAGTAGGGTAACCAAAGAAATATCAGACATGCTTGACAAAAACATTAAGTCACTAAAGAACGAAATTGAAGAGTATATCAGAAAATGGAAAGATTGCCCATGTTTCTGGATAGAGAGGATCAAGATAGTAAAAATGGCAATCTTACCAATAGCAATCTACAGGTTCAGTGCCAAATCCCCATCGAAATCCCAACACAATTTTTTACAGACCTTAAAAGAACAACACTCATATGGAATAACAGGAAACTCAGGAATGCCAAAAAATAATCCTTTTCAATAATAGAACTCCAGGAGAATCACCATCCCTGACTTCAAGCTATATTGTAGAACTACAGTAATACAAACAGCCTGGTTCTGGCATAAAAACAGGCTGTGGATCAATGGAATCAAATTAAAGACCCCAACATTAACTCACACAACGATGAACACCTGACTTTTGACAGAGGCTTAAAATATTCAATGGACTCAGATAGTATCTTCAAGAAAAGGTGTTGGCATAATTGAATGGTAGTAAATAGAAGAATGCAAATATATCCACTTCTATCACCCTGCACAAAACTCAAATCCAAATGGATCAAAGGCCTCAACATAAACACAGCTATACTGAACTTGATAGAAAAGAAAGTGGGAAATACCATTCAATGCATTGGCACAGGTGACCACTTCCTAAATATAACACTGGTAGCACAGACACTAAGAACAATGAATAATAATAATGAGACCTCCTGAATCTGAGAAGCTTCTGTAAGGCAAAGGACACCATCAATTAGACAAAATGACAGCCTACAGGATGGGGAAGGATCTTCACAAAGCCTACGTCTGACAGAGGACTGATCTCTAAAATATATAGAAAACTCAAGAAAGTAGAGCCTAAAGACCCAAATAATCCAATTAAAAAATGGGGTTCAGAGCTAAAAAGTGAATTCTCAACAGAATTACAAATGGCTGAAAGACACTTAAAAAATTTCTCAGCATCTTTAGCGAGCAGAAAAAAATGGAAATCAAAAGAACTTTGAGATACCACCTTACACCTCTCAGAATGGATAAGATCAAAAACACAGCCTATGTTGGAGAGGATGTAGAACAAGGGGAACACTCCTCCATTGTTGGTGGGAAAGTAAACTTGTACATCCACTCTGGAATGCAGTATGGTTATTCCTCAGAAATCTGGGAACCAATTTCCACAAGGATCCAGCAATACCACTATTGGCCATAAACCCAATGGATCCACGTTCATACCCCAAAGGCATTAGTTCAACTATGTTCATAGCAACATTATTCATAAAAGCAAGAACCTGGAAACACCCTAGATGCCCATCAACTGAAGAGTGGATTAAGAAGCTGTAGTACATCTACACAATGGAGTACTACTCACCAGAAAAAAATTACATCCTAAAATTTTCACGCAAATGGATGAATTTAGAAAATATCCTCCTGAGTGAGGTAACACAGGCCCAGAAAGATAGGCATAGGATGTACTCACTCATAAGTAGAATTTAGACTAAAAGCAAAGAATACCCAAGGTGAAAACCACAACCCCTGCACATCTTGGGATTAGAAGGAACTTAAGAGAAACATCCAGAGAGTCCCCTCAGAAGAGAAAATCGGGAAGATCACCTTAACAAACTGGTGTCATAACAGGTTGAAACCAAGAAGAGTTGAGAACAAATCTTGAAAGAAGGAGATGGTTCAGTGAGAGAAGCAAAGAGGGATACAGAAAGAGATGGATATCACAATAGAGGAAGCCAGTGTGGAGTTGGAAAGAGATTAGGTGCTAGGAAATGTGGGGATATTCTCAAATATAATAAAAACAGTCAGAGATATCAGAGGTATCTACCCACAGTCAGTCTAGCAGGATCAGACAGTGGTAACTCACACCTTTAATCCCAGGACAGTGAATATCCCTTGAGTGGTGACCTCTGCCCTTAATCCAATCTGGGTTTGAGGTCATCTTAGTTTACAGAAGGAGTTCCAGGCTCCCAGGCAGGCAGTGGTGGTGTCACATCTTAACTGATTAAAGAAAGTATTTAAGGCAGACATAGAAAGGCAGAACAGGCAGAAGAAGCCAGGATGAGCCAGGCTGAGGAAGCTGAAAGACAGCTGGGTGAGATCAGACTGTGGTGTTTCTTCTCTGATAACTCTGCCTTTCCCAGAGATTTGGCCCTGAGTTTCCTTATTTGTGAACAGCCTATTCTGGCACCTGAGGCCATGGGGATGCCCTGGCCTATTCTACCACCACTGAGAGCCATGTCTGGGTTCATGGCCCTGAAGAAGCAGCAATCTGGGTAAATATCTATGGTTCCATGTTACCACCAAAGGCCAAAGGGACATCCCTGGTCTGGAATACTGCCTGAGGCTATGTTGATACCTAAGGACTGCACATAATTGGCCCCACTCTTCACTGTTGCAACACTCAAGAGAGCAGGCCCTGTCCCTCACTGGATTCTGTACTTGGGAGACGTGGCCCCTTACCTACAGGAGCAGCACAGAAGAGCTCACCCTGTTGGCAGGGGTATGAGTGAGTCTGCCCAAGGGTATAGGCTCAGGAGAGCTGGTTGATGTGTACTGCCTAGGCAGCTTGGGAGACCTGGCACTGCCCATTTCTAGCTGCACTACTTGGGAGAGCCCTACACTTCGCCTGAGCAACACAGTAAAGTTAGCCAAGGTGGTGTGGGTACTAGAGAGACATTCCCTCAGACAAGAGAGCAGGAGAGCTGGCCCTGCCCCTTTAGGGCTTTGGCTCTTGGGTGACCTGGTCCTGTCCCTTTCCAGGTCAGTGCTGGAGAACCTAGTTCTACCCTTTGCCAGCTACTATACACAAAAGAGATGGTTCCACCCCTCATCTGGACAAAAGTGGAGAATTATCCCTGGTAGAGCAGCAATAGGAGAGGAATAAACTCATTAGCTACAACCTAGACTAAGATCCAGGACTTTGAGTAGGCCCATCCTGACATCGTTCTCATCTAAGAGCTTCTAGAGCATGTGAAGAGGCCAACCTGCAAGATCTCCATAACACAGGGCAAAAACAGAATGTTCAAGAGGAGTCTCCACAAGGAACCAGGACTGATAGTATAGCAGAAGCCAGAAGCCTTGAACTAGACCAATGACTCATTGCAATGAACATCTGCAGGTAATGCTGTTTGGGCAAAAGTGTAGGCTATATGACACACCATGACACACCATAGTTTCAACAATAAATTGTTACTGTCATATTCTTTTTGTAGGGTTTGACTCTGGTTGTCCTGGAACTTGCTTTGTAGATCAGGCTAGCCTTGAACTCACTGAGATCTGCCTCCTGGGATTATAGGTGTAAGTCACCAAGACAAGCTTCTTTTAATTTTTATTTGTTATCATTTTAATTTTTTTTGGGCTGGGGAGAGTGGTGGATGAATATGGAGAAACAGGGAGATGAGGGAAATTGGGGTGCATGATATAAAATTCACAAAGAATAAATTAAAGACATTTTTTAAGAGAGATTTTGGATTTTTCAGAATGGGTTTTAAGGGAACTGAAGGTTTTGTTGTTTAATTTTTTATTTCTTTCTTTGAGACAGAATTTCTCTGAGGAACAACTTTACCTATATTGGAACTCTGTAGATGAGGCTGGCCTATAACTGAGAGACCCACCAGCCTCTGCCTCCCAAGTGCTTGGTTTAGATGCACGTGACACCACAACCAGCTCTGGGATTGAACTTTTAATGTCTTTGAATTTGTAAAGACTGTGAGCTCTTTAACATACATTAGGTCTTTAGTATGAGATCTTGTCTGTTCTGCACCTTTAGTTCTCCCAAACATAGTTATTCCTAACAACAGAAAGAACATGTGAATGTGGTTTGTTGGACTGAAAAGTTCCCATTCTATAAGGGTCAACAATTATGGAAAATATAAGGAAAGCCCCTTGTCCTGAGTGGTGAAAAAAAATGTAACTGTAATTTGGTACAAATGTCTGAGGATTTTGTGATTAAATACTTGCTTCAACTGGCATCCACAGATGCAGTCAGCTTCCTAGTCTGTACTGTTGTCCCTGAATGGTCAGTCTGTCATGCTGCCCAGTAATAAAATCGTGCTTTGCATGACTTCTTATGTCTGCTTGCATTGTTTCAGAGTCTCAGACTCATAACACTTAACTTGCATAAATCAGACAAGATAGGGTGCATCCAGAACAGAATGGCCTCAGTTGTAACCTAGGATGTAAAGCTTGTTTCAGTCACCTTGTCCAGATCACTCATGGCCCCTCTGATCTAGACTATCTTTGAACTTTTCAGACTTGAATCTTTGCAGGCTGACAAGATAGCTCAGTGGACAAAGATGTTCGCCATTGAGCCTAACCATTCCCTCATGATGAAGGAAAGAACCAACTCCCTAATCTCAAGTTCTGTTTTGACCATCCATATGTACCCGCACACAAAAAAGTAAATAAAATGTAATTTACATATTTTCTGTGAGTGGTCTGCTTCTAGGGGCATCAGGCACACACAGTGCACATACTTTCATGTAGGTGAAACACATTAAATAAGTAAATCTTAAAATTTTAAGAAAGAAATGTAAAATAGAAAGATACCCCATGTCTCCTTGGACATGTGTGAATTCAGGAGCATGTATGCATAAACAAATATATACATGTATATGATAGATAGACAGACAGACAGATAGATAAGAAGTCCATGGAATGCATCATATGGCATACAAAAATCTAGCTGCATTCATATGGCACTTATGTGAAGAACAGATGTCATATAGCTTAAAAACTGGTTGTTCCCTAGAGTCCTTTCCCACACAGCTCCTGAGGCTGAGCCTAATCCTGCCTAACTTAAATATAGTCTGGATAATGTAATGACACATCTTAAAAGTTTTTTTCAAATTTATGGCAGTGGTGATTACGATACAGTTCAGTAGTAGATACATTTTATACGCACAGACACACACACATACACAAACACATTATGCCCTTGTGTTGGGGACATAAGTATTCAGGAATGAGACTTCATATTAGAGGGTAATTTCTGAGATGAATAGAAATGTCTGTCCTGGTCTCTTTTGAACTATTTTAGTTTGAAGTCTATTTTGTTAGATTTTGCAGCCTGCCTACAACTTGTAGTCAGTGATGGTGAGTTGCACAGGTACTAGAACTTGGGCTGTTTCCAGGGGCTTTGTATGATTTCTGTGAAAAAGCCCAGGATGAGAGGGAGAATAGAAACTTAGTTTCTTAGAGGGGACATAGAAAATTCATCTCAGGGAAAGGAAATAGAAACTTAGTTTCTGGAAGCAATATGGTGTGGCTCTTGTTTGTCCACAGCAACCAATATCCTCCTCCTGGATAAAGACCCAGAATGCCCTCTCACCATAGGTAATTAAATGGGCTTCAAAATGCTAGATCAAGCACAAAAAACAGATCCTGAATCCACTGCCATGGGCACCTTAAACAGACCAAGCTACTCAACTATCTTTTTATGCAGAGATACTATTCCAAACCCAAGCAGGCTTCACTAACAGGTCTAAACTTCAAGACTTCCCACTAGCTTGGTTTAGTTGTTTCTGTAGATTTCCTCCATCATATTCATGACCCCAAGTGCTCTCACAAATCTTCTTCCTACACTTTGACTGGATGCCAGTAGCTCAGTCTCCTGCTTGATTATAGACCTCTGCATCTGCTTTCATAAGGCACTAGAAGAAGGCTCTAGGAAGACAGGTAAGGTATTCAGCCATATGACAACCTGGATAGACCAATTCAGGAACCCTCTACACTATTGCAAGGAGACTAAGCTGGGGCATCCCAGTGGATTCCTGGGACTATCTCTAGGAGAAAATTAATCTATCAAGTGTTATCTTTCTCCAGTGAATGTGTGACACAAGTAAAATTTGATTAAATTATTTATTTGATTAAAAATATGTTCTAAATAAAACAATAGATTACTACATCTCACTAATTCAGAGAGAAGCTTTTATGCCAGGTGCATTAGCTGATACCTATAATCTCACTACTTAAGACAAAAAGTGCATAGCAAGAATTATTAGACCAGTTGGAAATATAAAAATAACTACTCCCTTTCAAGACCTATACAATATAAATTGTTTATACTGAATACTCATTTAAATAAAAATGAAACAAACTCCATAAAACACAATGTCAATAAACAATATCTACTCTCATGTTAAAATTCTCAGCCAAGTATTGTAATGACAGAATTGTGGAGACAAAAGTACACTGAACCCTCAATAATAGCCTGGGTTAAGTGAAGTTAGGATTTTCTCAGCAAACAATATAAAACTGTTGTTGCAACAGCCTGTGATTTTAAACTCTTGTTATTTCAAGGCAGATATCAGGAAACTTAGGCTTGTGTCTTCTTAAAAGGAGTCAAGGAGTGAGAAGTGCTCCATAAAGTATTGTTGGGAAAACTGATCTAGAACAGCATCCAATTCACAAAGTTGATCAAGAAAGAGCTAATCCTATATGGCAGTGGAGCCTTGATCTTTCTCTGTGGCTGAAATGGTACTGACTGGTGGAGTCTCTTTTAGTCTTCCAGCATCTTTGGTATCTGCTTCAGGAGCCTCTGCTGAATCTGGGCTGGGATACCAAGAATGAACTGGGTCCAGATCTTGAACAGATCCTGGGTATGCAGATGACACACATTGGTCAGACTGACATGAGATTCTGCCTCCCTCTGCTTGGCCTTGACCATCATGTGACCAATTCTGAGCTTCAGACAAGATAAATTCATTGATCTGACCAATGGAGAAAACAGACTCTGGTTCTGAGAATATACTTGGGCTGAGTGGAGAAGGAGAGCTGACACAGGATGGGCTCTGTGACATTGTGTAATTGAATTCTGAGTCTGGAGAATGAGTGGAGGGGCTAACTGGAAGAGGAGAACTGAAGCCAGATTCTCTTAAGGACAAGGAATCTTCACTATCACAGGTGGTGGAAACAACAGAGGCATTTGAGCTAGAAGATTTACCAATTGAGTAATGGCCTCCCTTCAAGGAAAGTACCCTAGCCTTCTTCTGCAACATTTTCTGCTCTCTAGATATCTAACCTTTATTCTTGACATCTTCATAATTCTGGTCAGTTTTGGGAAAGATGTCTTTTTGGTCTAAAGAATTGCTGAATGGCTTGAGTTGAGGAGGGGAGCTGACAACTGATGGTCTCTGATATGTAGTGAAAGTAGATTCTGAATGTGGGGTAATATTCAAAGGTCTGAGCACAGTAGAAGGCTGACACCCAGTGGTCTCTTATGCATATCCTCTGACCTGGCCAATCTGGAAAGAGGATCAAAAAGTTCAGGAAGCCTAGACCTATCCTGTGATTGATTGATTGATCAAGACTGGATGAGTTAGGTATCTGTTTTGGAGAACACTCAGGGCTTTGGCTCTGGGAGACTGCACTGACAGAAGTGACAAGGGAGAAGCAACCTTCAGGGAGGGGAGCCCCAACATGAGATCCAGAATCTAGCTTCAAATGAAATTCTTGAGCTTTCTTGTGAATCTCCTTAGCTCTTCTATTTTTGAACCAGATCTGGAGACAGAACAGAAAGAGAAGGTCAGAAGAAGCTCATGCCCAATTTAGTTCACAAATCTGAAAATGGTGAAGGAAAAGCCTTGACCTTGGTCTATATCAAGCACCTGTCACAAACTTCTAAGTTTGTTACCCCCAAGAATAAGAAAAACAAGATGAGCTGGACCTGAAACACAGAGACTAAGGGACCTTCTATAAGAATCTGGAGGTTTACAGGGCGATCTTGATGTCTAGGTCACCAAGACACTTTGGGGAAAAATCATCCCTCTGCATTGCACCCAGTTCTGTACTAAGATGTTAAGCAGCCCTTTACAACCTACTAATGAACCAAATATCCAAAATATTGGAAGGACCCAAAAAGCACAGATATCAGAGAACTTTTTGCTTGCTTTGGTGGAAAGGCTATACGACTAGAAGAAAGGAAGTCATGAGAGAGGCCTTACTCTGACACTGTCCTTTGTCCAGCCACATCTCTGAGATAATACTGAAAGAATAAAATGATAGAAAAATCCTGTTTGAAGTAATAGAAAAATCCTGTTTCACTTAACTCTCTAGTGTCAGGATAGCTGTTTGCCCACCAAGCTGAAACCCCCCTCGCCCCTCCCTGAGGCCCCTGAAGCTGACTGTGGTTGGCAGAGTTTCAGTGACTGTCTGCTCAAGGACTCAGACCTTTGTTTACAGGATTTCTCAGCTGCATGTAGGATGTCCAGTCTAAACAAAGCTTGTTTCTTGCACTCTTCAGACACATTGCCCGGTCAGTCTGATCTGCAAGTAGTGACTCAGGCAAGATCACTCTGAGTAACCATGAAAACTCCCCCTCCCCTTACCAGAGTGCTGGAGCTCCCTTCCCTACCTAAAGTGCTGTATAAAAATTCTACCCTGAGAACATTTGGGGCTCTTGGCTATCTTCTTGCCTTGAGCCTATTCATGAATGGAATAATTGTTTTTTTTTTCAATCTTGCAAGAAATCTGGGTCTTGGGTCTTCTCTGTTTTGGCCATTAACATTTTGGAGGTCCCACCAAGATTATAAAGACCCCCATGGACCACTCTGTTGGTAAGTAGAACTGGCAATCTGTAAGTAGCCTTTCTGAGAGTTGGCCGTGAGCCCACTCCAGCTGCAGCTGGCAGACATGTCAGGGAGTCACAGGCTAAGACTTTGAGATGTTGGGGCATTGTCAGGGTAATCAAGGATGCTTGAAGCCCATCTGATGTCTTAAACAGACTTTGTAGTCAGGACTGGAAGCCCATCTGCTGTGTCGGACAGACTCTGTAATATATCTGTGCCAGTTTCTGAATGTTCTAGCCAGTCCGGACCTTTAGAAATATTTTTACTTTCATTTTGCATTCACATCACTGCCGGCTTTTGTTTGTCTGTCTGTTGCCGACTTTGTCTCAGTGTCTCTGTCTGTCTGTTTTATTGGACTCTGTCTCCTTATTGTTGAAATGGATCAGAAACCGTCAACTCGACCCTCACCCTTTCCCACTGGTCTGAAGTCTCAAACCAAGCTAATAACTTATCTCTCATTGTTAAGAAAGGTAAATAGCAGACTTTCTGCACTTCTGAATAGCCGACCTTTGGCGCTGGATGGCCAGCTACAGGGACCTTCCACAAGGACACCATCTAGGCAGTTAAAGCCATTGTTCTCAGCCCGGGACCACATGGCCACCCTGATCAGCAGCCTTACATCTGGGTTTGGGAAGCCTTGGCAGAGGCCTGCAAAGTGCCTCACCACAATCATTGAACTCGCTCTGCTGGCTGTGAGACTGTTCCAAACTCTGGCAAGGGAGGAATCTGCCCACTCAGGGCCTCTCCTGCCTAGTCTGCCCACACATGGAGCCCTGCTTTCTGGGAACTCACCTCCCCGCTCGGGGAGGGCCTGGTTAGAGCAGAGGGAAGCCCTAGTCTCAGACCTTCCCAGGGGCCGGGGAGTGATGGGCACTCAGCACTTGGCCCTGCTGATGAGCAGAGGGCCCTCCCAGCTGGGTCCAGCCTTTTCTCCATCCTCCTGAAGCCCTTCTCTCAGCCTGTCTTCGGTTCCCCATCCCATGGCTCCTCCTCGACCCATTCCCTGTCCAATGCTGCCTCTAAAGCCATCAGAACCCTCAGCCTCTACTCCCGTTCTGACCCTGTACCCCACAAATCCCCCCACTGTCTACCTTCAGCTTGAGCACTCAGCTTTCTTCTGTTTGCTCACAATACTGTTTCCCAGCAGAACACTCACTTTGTGGACTGGATTAGGTACTGTGCCTCCATTGCAGAGTGCTACCTAGAGTTTTTAATTACAGATGGTAAATGTTCAGTGCCCTGTCAATGGCACTGCTAATGGCAGGTGCTAAAAGATCTACCATGAATTTGAAAACTAGACACTGACCCAAGGGTACTGATGCCTAGTGTTATAGATTTTAATTAAAGTCTTATAAAGAATAAAAATGTGCATGAAATCAAAAGTACCTATACTCTTGTCCATAGCTTGTGGGAAAAGTCTAACTCTTCTTTGGGCAAGACAACTGGCAAAAACTGTTTAGTGAGATGCCACAGCAGTTCACTTTCTGTTCAGACAGATATAATGGAATGTATTGGTGCAGAAGCACCTACTGAATAATTTGCTTCTCAAAGAAAGCAACTGTTGAGTCCTGATTAATTCCTAAGGTTTTTCTTTTCTTTTTTGGGGGGAGGAAAGTGTGCTTGTTGAAGATATTCAGAAACTTTTAAAATATAATTTCTAGTACCCCCCCATCTTGCCTGAATCTCAGTCTGACCTCATTCTGCTTGATTCTAGTCTGACCCTTCCTTATCCACCAGGAAGTCCTCCTGAGAGATGTGGCCTTGACAGGCCAGTGGAGAGTCCTGCACAGGGTACCTGCAGCCGAAGGGATCAGTCCACTGAAGAAGTAGCAGCAATTGTGTTGCCCCAGAGGCCCTTTGGGCCAGCTATAGACAAGAAAGACAAATGCCTGCTATTCAGTACTGGCCCTTTGCTTCATCTTCTCAGACCTTTATAACTAGAAAAATAATAACCCTGATAAAGGACACTTGCCACATGAAGTGGAATGTACATGGCCAAGAAGAGAAAAATCAGAGTGGTCATATATTTCTGCTCTAAGCCTGGGAAATTTGGAGTGTGGCATACCATGATGATCAGCACATCAAATGGATGTGCATGTATCCCAACATGGTTTTATTTCTGTGGTCAAATAAGAGGCTATATCTGCATTCACAATTCCTTTTCTGTTTTGTGCAGTTGTGCCCTCACCCACTGAGAATATTTTGAAACTTTACCCCTGGGGCTCTGCATCTTTTATCCACTTTACCTGCCATAAAATTTGGGAGATAAATATGTATGAGGATAGTTCAGATACTTCCATTACATCAGCCTTCTTGTGCAAATTAATGCCCTTTGGAAGATAGCATTTTTTGAAAATTCGCCTCATCAATCTGTGTTAACAGCTTTACAGGTGACACCAGTGCATCTTGTTAGATGATCCACAGTGGGACGTACATTATTAGTTCAGGAGAACTCACAAAATCAGAATTCATGGTTCAACACTGGAAATTGTATCACAAAGTCTATGTTATGAAAAAGCAGATGATTCATATTTAGAGCAATTGAGTTTCACACAGCATGAGAGTGTAGCCTACTCTATACCAATGACTGGTACAAAATATTGAACTAAGCCTGCGGTTTTATTGTCTTTAGCCAACAATCAACCCAAATTGTGAAATTTCTTAAATCATACTCTTCCAAAACTATCCAGCTAACCATAGAGCCACAGGTCATTTACATGTTAAATGTAAATTTTCAAAACTTTTATGAAGATCCAGATAGAAAACCAAGCTCATGTACGTCATTTCACATACTACATGAAATCTATCAATCCTTCTACCTTTGTGCAATGATTATTAATGCTAAGTTGAATATGTACTTTCTAATCTAAAATATTCCCTCCTTGATTTGCAGTTCTCAGAGATCAAGACCTCATAGTGACCCATTTTACCTGGGTAATCATCCTTGTTTTTGTTCATTTCACAACCTATTATAGACTGTGAAGAAGTCTCCATGAGTATCTTAGAAACAAGGACAAACTAGAAACTGACCTTTTACCATTTTTTCTAGTTTTCTATGTGGTTTTCATTCATGAACCTCACTGTCAGTGTGAGACAGTTCCGACGAGTGTGGAATAAACCGCTTCCTTCAGGGGATGTAAACTGTAGTGAGAGTAGGACACATGGAGGCAAGTCTTCATTGTGGGTGGTGACAGGTCTATTTTACTATATGAGATGAGGCCAAGAGGGATCCTTTTCTTTTCTTATTTTCATTGTACATTTAAAATAGACATATAAAAATTGCATGACCTCTGCTTCTCTGGTGCTGTATTCTCAGGGCCTAAGATGTGGATACAAAGTAATAAGACAGGAAAAGTCTTCCAAAGAAAGACAATGTCATTTTACCTTTCCTAAAGAGTACCAATAGAAACCCTGAAGACTCCCAGTCCACAGCTGATTAAGAGGTTAGTGGATCCTGATCCATAGGCCAAGCAAAGACTGTTATCTGCAAACACCAGCCCAGGGACATTCAGCCAGCACCCAACCATATCTACCTCTGTGCTAAGACAAAGAAACTGGGGGAAATACACCCCTACAAGGCATCACCAGAAAAAGTTGGTAATTTACAACATCAAGACTTTAACATAACAAGATGAGAAAGCAGACAGAAACTAAGTTAAAAACAGCTTTATGAAAATATTAGAAACTTTAAGGGGATATAAAAAACTCCTTTAAAAAATAGAAGAAAACACAAACAAAAAATTGGAAGGAATGAACAAATTCCTGAAAGAAAATTAAGAAAACCAAGGAAAGGAAAAGAAACAAACAAGAGAAAGGAACATACCAGGAATCAAAAATTGTGAAATAAGCAGTAAAAAAGCCACAAACTGAGGCAAAGCTGGAAATTGAAAACCTAAAGATATGAACCAGAAATACTAATGCAAGCATATTCAACAGAAGCCAAGAGATTGAAGAGAGAATCTCTTTTGTGAAAGATTCAAACGTGGGAATAGATATGTCTGTTAAAGAAAACACTAAAACCAAAAATAGTCATAACACAAAATGTCCAGGAAATTTGGGCCATCATGAAAAGACCAAATCTAAAAATAATTGGAAACAAGAAGAAGAATACCAGCTCGAAGGCACAGAAAATATATTTGACAAAAATCTTGAAAGTAAACTTTCCACAACCTAAAAAAGGATATGCCTATAAAGATACAACAAGGTTACATAGCACCAAATAGACTAGACTCCCCCAAAAAGCCATCTTGCCACATAATAATCAAGCCACTAAACCTACAGAACAAAGAAAAATACAATAAGTCATTCTTCTGCTGCATACAAGAAACACACTTCAACATAAAAGACAGACACATGCTCAGAGTAAATGGTTGGGGAAAGATTTCCCATTCAAATGGTCCAAACAAACAAGCTGGTGTAGACATCCTAATATCTCACAAAACAGACTTCAAATGAAAATCAATCAAAGGAGATCAGGAAGGACATTACTTATTCATCTTAGGAAAAATCTACAAAAGTGAGGTCTCAATCCTGAATATTTATGTACCAAACATAAATAAGGACACCTACATATATAAAATAAACACTGCTAAACCTTAAACCTCATATCAAAACAACACACTGATAATGGGAGATGTCAGAGTTCCACTTTCACCTATGGATAGGTCAACCAGACAGAAACTCAACAGAGAAATAAGGGAGGGGTCTAACAGATGTTGTGACCCATTTGGAATATATATATATAAAACACCTTCCACCCAACACAAAGGATATACATATTTCAGGACCCCATGGAACTTTTTTCCAAAATTTTCCACATACTTTGTCATAAAGCAAATATCAATAGATACAAAATTAAAATAACTCCTTGTATCATATCAGAACACCATGATTTAAAGTTAGAGTTCAAAAAAAACAAAATCACAGAAAGGCTACAAACTCAGGAAACTGAACATCTCTCAATGGAACTATCTCTGGATAATGAAGAAGTTAAGAAAGAAATCAAAGACTTCGTAGAATTTAATGAAAATTATTCCACAACATACTCAAACTTATGGGACACAATGAAAGCAGTGCTAAGAGGAAAACTCATAGCACTAGATGCTTACATGTAAAAACCTAGAGAAATCTCATTCAAGGGACCTAACAGCATAGTAGAAGGTTTTAGAACAATTAGAAACAAACTCACCTAGAAGGAATAGATGGCAGGAAATAATCAAACTTAAGGCTGAAATAAAAAAAAATAGAGAACAATATGAAGAATCAATGAATCAAAAAGTTGGTTCTTTGAAAAAGACAACAAAATAGATAAAACCTTATCCAAACTAATCAAAAGGCAGAGGGGAGGGAGAGAGGAGAGAGAGAGAGAGAGAGAGAGAGAGAGAGAGAGAGAGAGAGAGAGAGAGAGAGAGAGAGAGAGAGAGAGAATTTAATAATAGAATCAGAACTAGATGGATAGGCAGGCATAACAACAGACTCCCCAGGAATCCAAAATATCATTAGTTCATACTTTTAAAATATATACTCCACTAAACTGGAAAACTAAATAGAAATGGACAGTTTTAAGGAAAGATACCAAAATACCAAAAGTAAATCAAGACCAGATAAAAGACCAAATGGAACTTTAACCACCAAGGAAATTGAAGCTGAAAGAAAAAAAAAAAACTTGATTATCTCCTTAAATGCAGAAAATGTATTTGACAAAATCCAGCATTCCTTCATGATGAAAGTCCTGGAGAGTTTAGGAATACCGGGAAAATACCTAAATATAATAATGGCAGTATACTTCAAGCTGAAAGCCGACTTCAAAATAAATGGAGAGAAACTCAATGCAAACCAACTAAAATCAGGAACAAGACAAGGCTGACCTCTTTCCCCTTATCCAATATACTTATAAAAGTTTTAGCTAAAGCAATATGGGAACAAAAGGAGTTTAAGGGGATATGAATTGGAAATAAAGAAGTCAAATTTTATGTATTTGTAGATGAGTAGTTTATATACATAAGTGACCACCGAAATTCTACCAGGGATCCTCTACAGCTGACAGACACCTTCAGAAATCTAGCAGGAACACTATTAGCTCAAAAAATCATATGCCCTCCTATACATTAATGATGAAAGGGATGAAAAAGAAATAGAGGAAACATCACCCTTTATTACAGCTGCAAATACCATTACATATATTGTGGTAACTGTAATCAAAGAGGTGACAGATATATTTGTCAAAAACTTTAAGTCATTCAAGAAAGAATTAGAAGAAGGTATCAAGAAATGGAAAGTTCTCCCATGCTCCTGGATAGGTAGGATCATCATAATAAGAATGACAATTCTAACAAATGCAATCTACAGGCCCTGCCTTTTTGCAATGCCACCTCTTAGTTGTACATAAATATCTTCCTTATAATAGAATTGCTTGGCAAGTTGGCACCACCACAAGAATTTCCATAGTCCTAGATAAGATGAGAGAAGGTCTCAGAGTTATTAGGAGGGCTAGTTTCAGAAAGATGGCTAATGTCTGAGAGGCCTAAGCATGCAGGACAATCACAGGCAGGACCGTTTATGGGAATATGAGCACCTGTTCTGCTGCACTGACAGCTGGCTTCTCCTCCTCAATTCCTTGGCATTTCTCAATGTACTTGGGAATGATCCTGAGAGTATTTAGACCTCTAATTCCTAAACCAATCTAGAGAGAAAAGAAGTGGAGGGGTCAGGGAGAGGAGCCTCAAACACTAGTCTATGCCTCAGATATGAGGCTGCAGCACAAACATTAGGCCTCTGCCTTTCTCTCCACCCCAGCTTTTATATCACCACAGAACCTCAAGGGACCAATAGGAGAGAAAAAAGCATCAAGGCGAGAAACATGTATGTGACAAGATTAATGGATTTAAAGGGAACCCTGATCCCTAGACACATAGAAAAATGTTGGGTCCCAGTGTGTCCCCAGGTTTTCTGCACAAAGTTTTAAGAATGATATGATGTTTCGCCCTGGCTTTACACTAGAACACCACTCATGCAACTCTCCATACCTAGGAGACAAGTGGCCCTAGCAAACAAAGGTCACCTAAATTCCTAGAGGTCTCAAAATGGAGTAGGTGGCTGAAGGGCCAGTGACTATCTGCCTGAGGGAGAGGGGGACAAGAGACGAACAGACCTGGATATGGCACTCGTTAAAGTTAATCCTTTGTCCCAGCTCAGCCCATTGATTGTGTGTGGAGAAATTTGCAAAATCTAAAATATCCTTCCAGCTCATGACTTTCTTTTTTGTTGTGCCAGATGTGCTCACTCTGCTCCTGGGAGAACCTTCAGAACAGCTTCAGGCCCTAGAGTGACAAGGGGAGTCAGAACTGAGAGAAAAGTTGGATCTGATAAACCTGGGTAAACCTGAAGACCTGAATTCACAGGGAAACCTGGAGGCACTTGGATGAAAAAAAATAGACCAGACATGCCCCTCAATCACTAGCAGCTGCCTATTTACCTCCCCTTCTTTATTCCTGCTATCCTATGTAGCAATGGTTCAGGGCTGTGTCTTCACAAGAAAACAGAACACAGAAGCCTAGCTTCAGAAACAGCACCCTGACGGACACCCTAACTGCTAGTGGCCGACTCAAACCCAGCATCCAGCTGGCCCTATGTGCTGTCATATTTTCAAGAAACCTACAAAAACCAGCTGTGTTTATACAGGTCCTCCACACAGATAAAATGGGGCTGGGGAAGGACATCTCTCTGTCAGGATCCAGCCAGAAGCATGCTTCTTCTCATTCAGCTTCATTCTATCCCAAGAAAGAGATAAACCAAGATATTCACACTAGGCAGGCAGCTTCTGCAGACTCCAGTTTCTCTGGGAAATCAGTAGATTCCTGCATCTTTGCTTCCTTTCTGTTGGTGTATAAGATTCTGACACAGAACTTGGGTAATATCACTTTTGATTGTTGGAATTCTCAGAGTCATGAGTTATGTTTTTTTTGTTACTGTTATACTTTGTGTTTACTCTTTTGTTGTAGGGGGTATTTATTTGTTTTTGAGGGAGGATGTTATAGTATACTTTTGGCTTGGCTGTACTCACAAGCTGTAGTCTGCTACTGACTCCCTATTAATAAGAATAAAGGCATATTCTAGTACACCTACTTATGTTACTGTTCTTGATTTGAAGCCTATAGAAACCACAAAACTAACGTGCACAGTTTTATGTGCTACACAGAATTTCTTTCCCCCCATTTCTTGGGCTTTACTACTCACTTCTCTGTTTGAAACATTATTGATGCTATATTCATCAATTTCTTATCTCTACACAAAAAACGGGTTCAGTATGGGTATATTCCAACTGCTTGGAATGTAGAAGAAAATGGATCAGGTGTTGGATGTCAATGCCATTGTTTACTCTGTATCACCTATAAATCTGCCTTGGTTTCAAGAGCCAGTTGTTACAATATGGTTTCCTACACTCGGGTGGCCAGAGGTCCAGACCCACAGACCTGAAGCCCCAGAACCCTTAGCCGCCTGCAGCTGCCAGGCCCCCAGAAATGTTTCAGATGCTTATATTAAGTTTATGCTGTTTGGTCTATGGCTTAGGCACCTTGCTAGCTAGCTCTTTCATCTTAACTCAACCCATTCTAATTTATCTGTCTGCCACAAGGCCCAAGGCTCACCTGTGTTCCATACATGTTTCTTCTTTAGTTGGCTGGCTCAGTCTGACTGACAAGACCCTGCTTCTCCTACCTGTGCTCTAATTTCCCCTCCTACTTTTTCTATGGTACCTGTCATGGGCCTAAATAATTCCTTTATTTAAAGAATCATATTCACAGCACACAGAAAGACATTCACACACCAGTCAGTGTCTCAAAGAAAGTGAAATTAAAACATCTTGAATCAAAAGAAGGCAGAAAACTGACAATTAGGCTAGAGAGACAGCCAACAGTTAAAAGCAATTATTCTGTTGGAGGACTCAGGTTTGACTCCTTGCACTTACATCATGATACATAAACAACTGTAACTCCAGTTTAAACAGATCCAGTGAATTCTTCTGATATATATGTGCACATCAAATAAATGAACTAAAAGATAAGACAACTAAGAATACTCTCAACTATAAGTAGGCACAACACCATCTACCGGAGGCACCTCAAAGTAACAACATGTTCAATTAAAGACTTTACAAGACCAAGGGCTCCTACAGTTGGCACAGGAATGCAAGAACTCTGTGGAGTCAGTATCTAAGGCACTGTCTGTAGACATGTTGGAAACTTAGAGCCTGTTTGAATCTAAAAATTGGCTGAAGCTGCAGCTGGAGCTCTGATGGCATCCTGGGCTGCATCTGTATGTTTCACTGAGGCGAAACTTTCACGTAGATTTTATATGTTTCAGCTATAGCTAAAATAGCTTTGGGTTTTGCCAGACATCTGCAATAAACTTGAGAAAAAAACCCAAGCCAGTGCAACCACAGGCCTGCTAATGAGCAGGTTAAGTTGTACAATAGCAAAAGACTGACAAGAAACTTCACAGATGAATGACTTTGGGGAAGTAGTTGTAAATTTATTGTTTTGGGAACAGGTGGATCCCACATGAAATGATCAATGACACAAACATGAACAGCATGAGTCCCCCCCCCTCTCTCTCTCTGAACCATGAACTGTGAATGTGCTAATGTACCTATAACCCTTCCCAGTTTCCACGCCATCTTATTCATTTTCAGAGCCCAAATAGGAAAATGAGAGAAACTACCCTATCAGTAAGCTTCACACTTGCCTGTGTATGCTATGATCCCCCAAACACAAAAACACAGTTTTGAAACAGCTCTCCTCATGTCATTTAAGGTCTCCTCTGGCTGGCCAAGTAGTAGCTTTCTGAACCAGGCTTGCCTCAAACTTATAAAAAATCAAAGGATTAAAATTTATAGTAACATGTTTGACTGATTTTTTAAATAAATAAATTTTATTTACAGAATAAGAACTAGGTAGTGGATTGCTCTGTAATAATTATGAAGCTCTGGTCTGAGTACACAGTACCAACATCCAAACACCCACATCTGAGGAACAGTAGGTCAGGAACTAGTGGACCCCTAGACAATGGTTTCTATAAAAGACTCTTGTGTTTAAAGCTCATTGTACTCTGTGTGTCCAAATTCCATACAGCATGTCTTAGTTGCTTCTCTGGCCATGCTACCAAGTTGCCCAGAAAGGCATTCAGCTAGACTGCCTCTGTGAATAATTCAAATTTTAATGAGCATAAGGTGAGAGTTAATACATTTAGAAATTCAAAACAACATCAGTATATGACCCGCAGCCCTTTGGACACAGGAGCACCCATATTCATGGTCAACTTCTTATTGAAACACACTGATTTCTTGCAAAGGACCTGATTCTTGGACCAGGAGTATGATAGGCTGTGTGGGATCAGGACTTATTGTCAGTTCTAGAAGAGTAACCGTGTCATGATGGACACCCTGCCAGAGCCCTCAGCAGATGGAGCTGAGTCTGGAGAATTCACTGGGCTTTCAGCACAGCTGAGGTAGGAATTGAAACATCATCTGAGGCTGGATTTGCAACTACTGATGAATCAGTCTCTGCTTTAAATGCCGGGGGTTGACCTGGTTTGCAACTATTATTGGGGCTAGGCCATCTATCCGATTATTTTGGGGAATATAAAGTCCACACACAGTGGTGATCGTCACAATGAGCAACATCTAGAATGGGGTAGCATGTAGAATTTGAGCCCAGTCCAGATGTGCCTAAGAGCTTCAAATCGACATTGATAAAGAAGGACAACTAAACAATTTACAAAATAGAATGACTTAGAAGAGATTTTCAGTTTCCACTTCCAACCTTTGAGAACAGTCCCTTTTCTACTTACCCATAATGTTTGTTCTGAAACTAGGGGAAAAGTAGTTGGAGGAAAGGCTAACCGCTCCAGCCTGAGCCACATGATGAAATGCTGCATGGGAAGTTTGGTTATAAACACACACACACACACACACACACACACACACACACACACACACACACACACACACACACATTTCTGAGGCTCTTGAGGCCAACAAGAATGTAAGGAGTAAGGATGGGTATGTCTTGACACCAAAGGACTAGAGAAGCCTCAGCTAGATAATTCAAAATTATAATTAGATCCCTGATGTTTAAGACCTGTTTAGTAATAATGTGGATCCATTGTGGATTGCCATTGAACCAGAAAGCCAACTCAGCATCAAATGCAAATATGTTCACCATTTCCCAACTGTCTTAAGATAACCCAACCAGAGAACAATTGTCTTGGTTGGGATAAGCGTACAGGTGATTGACTGGGAACTATCTTTTCCAGTAGCAGTAATTAAGACCTAGATGCAGGCTTGGATCTGGTACTCCATATCTCAAAGCTTTCACACAAGTTTTATAAGGTTTTACAGGATAGAGTAAGTGCACCGATCAAATATTCTCTCAGCAAGAGCTTTTGTTCTTGGAGATACCTACTGATAGTTCACTCTTTTCTTGGAGCCTGTAAATAAACTTGCAAAGAGCAGTACTTATCTCTGGACACTAAAGGGCCAATGTATCCCAGCCAACACGAATTTCCTGTGGAACATGACAGTATCTGCAGTCTAGAATTTAAGGGGCAGCTTCCAAAACTTTAGAGACTTGGGTCCATTGGGAACATATTTGCATTCATGTTTCATTTGTTTTTAATGGGAACATTCTTGACCAAGTTGCCTTTTAGGATCTACATTTCTTTTGCCACAATTTCAACAATAGTGATACCTTCCAGTCCATCAACCAGGGCCATCTACAGCCTCTTGTTTCTCAAGGTAATAGATTTCTAAGTACCCAAAGTTTCCCTAACTGCCTACAAAGGTAAAAGGCATCAGCCTGCTAGTGGCTTAGTTGTGTTTACAAATTGAACCTTGGCTAAATGGTTATTCAATATATAAAACCGTTGTCGGTTTTTGTGAGGAACTGACCTGCATTTGATCAGGTTTTGATTGTATCAAAAAAACTTCTTCAAGATGTCTGTATCAGGAAAGACCTGTATTTACTGGTCCAAGTTCTAGTAAACTTTCTTGTGATGAAATTAACTTCCAAATCAAATGTAAATTTAACTAATGAAGGCTAGTCTAGGCTCATTTTCAGATCAGCTGTCCAGCTTTCTGAAAGACCCTGATGTCAACCTTAAAACTGAGTCATAAATAAGGAACAAAATAGAAAATAGTTTTTTTTAAGAAAAAAAATGCTCTTACCTGTCTTTTTTTATGTATTTGTTTACTGGCCTGCCAGGGCACATATGTAGAGGTAAAGTGAAAACTGAGTTTTTGCTACCACCATGTGAACCATGGAAATAAACCTTGGATCCTTAGGCTTGAGGACAAGTGTTTTGAATATGCCATGTCACAAGCTTCTCACCTCTTTGAGCGTTATTTGTCCAGGGAGAATAGAGGCTGACAGTGGGTTTCTCATTTCAATATAACAAACTTAAACACGGTTTATAGGAACCCCTAACTAATTTATTTATTTATTTATTTTTATAATTGACAGCTGTGTCTTTGAAACAATTCAGTAGTGAGGAACATTTCATGCCTCTACACCCCAAGTTGGTACAGATTGCCTTTATTGCACTGAAAGAGGAGAAAGGAGGATCAGGCCAGCCCTGACTCCACAGCAGCTCCAAAGACTGTCTAGGTTACAAAAGACCCTGCCTCAAAGGGGAAAAAAATCACTAAGAAACAACAGAAAAAAATCTATGAGAGTATCTATGGTCAAATGAAAAGAAGTAACCAGTACCAAGTAGGTTTTCTTTCAGAGCATCAGTGCGATGCATGACTCCTGGTGGATGAGGAAAGTCTAGAGGAATCTCAGCTACCAGATTTAGAGCACTTCCTTTTATATCATCTTTAATGACACAATGAAGGCAACAGCAATGAAGGTGTAGGTTTATATACCCCATCAGGCAGGGCCTAGGACAAGGCCATGCAGGCCACAAAGAAGGGGCAGGTGTTCTTCATGGCTAGGTGACTAAGTAAACAATGGAGGAGATCTTGCAGTTTTGTTTTGTTTTTGTTGTTGTTGTTCTGCTAAAAATCCTTTCCAAGAAGAGAATTTGTACAGGCTTAATTTACGTAAGAAGTGGGACCTGACTGTTCAGGTGTTAGTGTTTCATAATAGATGCTTTGATACCTACTACTGGGAGTTGGCAAATAGCTTTTTCCTTAAACCTTTAAGTTAGGATCCTGTGTTAATGAATCCAGGTGAAAATACACAGAGTTACTTGCCCTTTGTGTTAGTTATCCCTGGATAGCTCTTTTTAGTAGGGGTGATGACTTCTGTGAGTCTTCTATCTGCAACTGTCTTTGGATATCTAAGAAAAAATTGTATTTTATTTATAAGAAAAAGGTTTTTTTTATGTATTCCTCTGCCCCACCTCCATTTCCTCCTCCCAATCCCTTCTAGTAAAACTTAACCCTCCCCCATTCATATTCCCTGATCCCCTCCCCCAAAAGTGCAAGAAGTCCCAAACTGGGTAAGCTCAGTGTGACAAATCCACTCCAGACAAATCCAGTTTCCTCATTCCAGTATCAAGACTGGATTAGGTGGTCCTCTGCAAGGATTGGGCTCTGAGGTACAAAGCCCAGTTTGACCCCACCCCTCTAGGCTATATAGACTGCCCATTTCAATCAACAGTTGAGTACCTTGGAGGGCCTAGCACCATTACCAGATGGTTCCCCAGTAGCTGTTAGTAATTTAGTAGGATTACCAGAGCTACAGCCAGTCATCTCTGTGGGACTTCTCATAATCTCTATCCACTTGCTCATACACATTTTCTTCCTCTGCTCTCAGCTAAAGCAAGAGCTTTGCACAATGCAAATCTCTACCTCCATCTCTATTCAATGCTGAATGTAGGTTCTGTGATGACATTTAAGTTGGTCATTCATTTGATCATAAAGGAAGCCTAGTCAGGGACATCATGGAGGTTTCCCTGGCACTTGGTCTTTTTCCAACCCAACATTGGCTTCCTCTATTGAAATAGTCATCTCTGTCCATCTCCTTCTTTGCTCCTCTCACTCAACCATCTCCTTTCAACATTTGTTCCCACTTCCTCATTGCAACCCATTATAAACCCAATTTACTAAGGTGATCCTCTCTATTTTCTATTCTTAGGGGAATCTCTGGCTGTACAAGTTTTCACTCCCATTGTTTGTGGGACCCCTTGTTCTACACGCACTCCAGCAAAGACTGCCATGTGAGTTTTATTATTTAACCATTCTAACAGGTATAAGATGGTATCTAAAAGATGTTTTAATTTGCATTTCTCTGATGGCTAAAGATGTTGAACAATTTTTTAAGTGCCTTGAAGGCATTTGTAGTTCTTCCATTTAGAATTCCCTTTTTAGCTCTGAACCCCATTTTTTAATTGGATTATTTAGGTCTTAGCGCTCTTGGTTTTTGAGTTCCCTATATATTTTACAAATCAGTCCTCTGTCAGATGTAGAGTTGGTAAAGATATTTTCCCATTCTGTAGACTCTAGTTTTGTCTTATAACTGTGTCCTTTGCCTTACCCAACCTTCTCAGTTTCAGAAGATTCCACTTATTGGTTGTTGTTCTTAGGGTCTGTGCTACTGGTGTTACATTTAGGTAGTGGTAACCTGTGCCAGTGCATTGTAGAGTATTTCCCACTTTCTTTTCTATAAAGTTCAGTGTAATTGGGTTTATGTTGAGGTCTTTGATCCACTTGGATTTGATTTTTGTGCAGGGTGACAGGTTTGGATCTAATTGCATTCTTCTACATATGACCATCCACTTATGCCAACACCTTTTGTTAAAGATATTATCTTTTTTTCCATTGTATATTGTCGGCCTTTTGTCAAAATTTAGGTGTTCATAGGTGTTTCGGTTAATGTTGGGGACTTTGAATAAATTCCATTGAAAAATAAATCTGATTTTATGCCAGAACCAGGCTGTTTTTATTACTGTAGACCTATAATATAGCTTGAAGTCAAGGATGATGATCCCTCCCAAAGTTTTTTATTGAGCAGGATGTTTTTGGCAAACCTGGGTTTTCTGTTATTCCATATGTCATTGAATATTGTTCTTTCAAAGTTTGTGAAATATTGTGTTGGGATTTTGATGGGAATTGTATTGAATATATAGATCACTTTTGGTTAAATTATCATTTTCACTGTCTTGATCCTACCTATTTATGAGCATGGGAGATCTTTCTGTTTTCCAATATCCTCTTTAATTTCTTTCTTCAGTGACTTAAAATTTTTGTCAAACAGGTCTGCTACTTCTTCAGTTAGAGTTATGCCAAGATATTTAGTGCATCTGATTTCATCAGATACTTGAAGAAGGCTCTAGGAAGACAGGTGTGGTATTCAGCAATCTGACTACCTTAGTAGACCAATTCAGGTACCCTCTCCACTACTGTAAGTACTTAAGCTAGTACATCCTTGTGGATTCCTAGGAATATCTCTTGGAAAAAGTTAACTTATCAGCTGTTATCCCTGTCCAGCAGAAGCATGACACAAGTGAAATTTTACTAAATTTTTTATTTGTTTAAAAATATGCTATAATTAAAACAGTACAATAATATATCTCACTAATTCAGTAAAGAAGCTCATACACCAGGTGCATTAGCTCCCAACTAGAGACTCACTACTTAGGACAAAAACTGGATAGCAAGAATTTATAGACCATATGGAACTACACAAATAAAAGCTCTCTTTCAAAATCTACACAATTGTGATATATTAGTTATACAGAATACACATTGAACTCAAAAATGAAACAAAAGATGCAAAGAACAGTGTCAATAGACAATTTCTACTCTCATGTTAAAATTCTCAGCCAAGAATAATAGTCACAAAATTGTGGAGACAAAGGTACATTGAATTCAAGGATAGCCTGGGTTACATAAAATTAGGATTTTCTCAGCAAAAAAAAACAACAAAAAAAAAAAACCCTATATGTTGTGGCCACTGCCTGTGATTTTAAACTCTTTCTATTTCAAGGCAGATGTCAAGACACTTAGGCTTGTGATTTCTTAAAAGAAATCAAGGAGTGAGAAGTGCTCCATAGAGTACGGTTGGGAAAATTGATCTAGAGCAGCATCCAGTTCAGAAAGTTGATCAAGAAAGAGCTGGTCCTCCATGGCAGTGGAGCCTTGTTCTTTCTCTGTGGCTGAAATGGTACTGACTGGTGGAGTCTCTTTTACTCTTCCAGCATCTTTGGTATCTGCTTCAGGAACCTCTGCTGAGTCTGGTTTGGGAAGTGGAGCATGAACTGGGTCCAGAGCTTGAACAGCTCCTGGGTATGCAGATGACACAAATTGGTCAGACTGACATGAGATTCTGCCTCCATCTGCTTGGCCTTGGCCATCATGTGACCAATTCTGAGCTTCAGTCAAGATAAATTCATTGATCTGACTAATGGAGAAAACAGACTCTGGTTCCGAGAATATACTTGGGCTGAGAGGAGGAGGAGAGCTGACACAGGATGGGCTCTGTGGCATGGAGTAAATGAATTCTGAGTCTGGAGAATGAGTGGAGGGGCTGACTGGAAGAGGAGAACTGAAACCAGATTGTCTCAAAGACCAGGAATCTTCCATGTCACAGGCAGTGGGAATGACAGAGGCACTGGAACTGGAAGATTCAGCACTTGAGTTATGGCCTTCCTTCCAGGAAAGTACTCTAGCCTTCTTCTGCAGCTTCCTCTGCTCCCTAGATCTCTTTCTTTTATTCTTGACATCTTCATAGGCCTGGTCAGTTTTGGGAAAGATGGCCTTTTGATCTAAAGAATTGTTCAATGGCCCAAGTTGAGGAGGAGAGCCCACAAGTGGGGGTGTCTGATATGTAGTGAAGATAGATTCTGAATGTGGGGTAATATTCAAAGGGCTTAGTACAGCAGAAGGGCTGACACCCAGTGGTCTCTCATGTATATCCTCTGAGCTGGGCAACCTGGCAAGAGGATCAAAATCTTCAGGTAGCCCAGACCTACCCTGTGATTGATGATCTCTCCTCACAGATAGTTCATTAGCAGTTTGTCTCAGCCACTGCTCCGTTGCTGGGCTCTTCCTGAAGCAGACATCCTCAGCAGCCTGATCAAGACTCAAGTTAGATATCTGTTTTGGAGAATATTCAGGACTTTGGCTCTGGGATTCTGCAGTGGCAGAGGTGTCAAGAGGAATGCAACCTTCAGGGAGGGTAGCCACAACATGAGATCCAGACTCCAGCTTCAAACGAAGTTCTTTAGCCTTCTTGAGATTCTCTCTAGCTCTTTTATTTTTGAACCATGTCTTCAGAGTGAAAGAAAGAGAAGATCAGAATAAGAAAAATAATATGAGCTGGGCCTGAAACACACAGCCTAAGAGACCGTCTACAAGAATCTGCAATTTAGAGTTTATTCCTGCTGTCTAGGCCACTAAGACAATTAGGAGCAAAATCATCTGCATTACACCCGGTTCTATACTAAAAGGTTAAGGAGGATGAAAATTAAATCTTGAATACACTATCTCCAACCCACTAATGGACCAAGTAGCCACAATAATGAAGGGGCACCAAAATACAGAAATAAGAGAAGTTTTCTGGTTACTGCAGTGGAGAGAAGCTATACAACTACAAGAAAAGTGGACCTGAGAGAAGACTTACCTTGATATGGCCCCTTCTCAAGCCAAATCTCCAAGAGAGTTCCAGGCATTGCTCCTCGCTCAGGTATATACATTTATTAAAATGTTCTTCAAGGACCTGCTTTTGTTCTGGGGTGAACACTCTGTGTTTTCTCTGCTGCCTTCTTGGATCATTGGGTGTATCTTGTGAGCTCAGATAGTTTGGAGAAGCCTGGAGACTTAGTGGACATGGTGGACCAGAGGAATTTGTGGTACCTTGCATGCCGTGGTTCACAGAGGATGTACACAATTTGATACTTGGAAGGGTATTTGGTCCTCTACTCATCTTAGGAAGCAAGAGGAAGCTCTGTGAAACCTGATATCCCGGGATCACACAGGAATTTGATTCCATTTTGAGATCTTTCTACAATGAAAAAACATGAGATTAAAAACAGAAAAGAACAGAGAAGTCCTCATAGAGGGCTACAGGATTTTCATAAAACAATGGGATCAGTAATTGGCCTTGGCTGGAGAAGAGTACAAAAATGTATTACATTTGGACAAACAAAATTGGGACTCATCAGCACTTCAAATTTGAAGCACATATACCAGCTCCTGAGTGCTACCAAGGCACCTAATTTAGCGCCCTCCCTGCCTAATCAAGGTAACCTTAACTTACATATTATACATACACTTATTTGAGAGTTCAATTCCCTGGGAAATCAGAGGAATCCTCTGTGACTTGTTCAGATTCCTTTCTTGTGTTTGACTTCTACTTCAAGTAACAGGGCTTAAATATCTTCTCCCAGGAGACAATTAACTAAGCTCCACCCACTCTCTGACTCCTCCCACCACCAAGAGATTTCCATTACCAATGCCCACCTTTTTAGGAGTTTCCCCCTAACCCTAGAGAGATCTAATCATACTGATTCAATGTAATCAGTCTGTTTTCTTTTCTTATTTTAAGTCAGGGTCTTTCTCTTAATCCAGAGTGTTCTAAAATTTAGTACATTGAAAAGATAAAATCAAACTCACAGATACTATTTTACCCCAATATCCTTAATGCTAGCCTTAAAGGTATGGGTAACAAGGGCCATTCTAGATTTATTCACAAATTTCCAAAGGATTATAGAGTGAAAAGATTGTTTGGAAAATGTAGACTAAGAGAATATTGGACCTGCACTCTTGGCTCTAAAGTGCAGAAAACAAATTTGTGCATTCCATGCTTCCCATTTTGGCAGCCTTTACATTTAATTGGCAGATCTTACAAAAGTTATAGACAGTTGGACTATTTCTGGCTTCTACATACCACATTGGGAATGTTTCTATTAGAGATAGAGAAAGACCAGGAGTTGAAGGCTGGTGTAGACTAGCTATATAGTAGCTCCATCTTTTGTGTGTGCTACAAGAGACCCTGTTAAAAATTCAAAAGTCATAAGGCAACAGCACACAAAAATCTTTACATGGTTCTCTAGCTGTTCAAAGGAGAAAACAAATCATATATTCCTCATATTATCACAAGCTCCACAAGAGTCAGATATCAGAGGGATCCACCCACAGTCAGACTCCAAGGATCAGAGAGTGGTAACTCACACCTTTAATCCCAGTACAGGTGACCTACTCCCTTAGTCCCAGAAAATCTTAGTTTGAGGCCAGTTTAGTTTACAGAGTTTGTTTAAGACTCCTGGGCAGGCAGTGATGGTGCCACACCTTTAATCTTAATCTGGATATGAAACAACTGTGAAAAGATTTTTTTAAGAAAGCATAGAAAAGCAGAGTAGACAGTAGAAGACAAGAAGAGAGAAAATGAGGAAGCTGGAAGACAACTGGGTGAGATTTGACAGTGGTGTTTCCTCTTTTTTCATATTTCAGACTGGTTTATATTGAGTATGAAATATATCCCCACAGGAAAGGGCATGTGGAGAGAAAACATGATATGATTCAATTTGGGGAGGAAGATGTTATTATAAGAAAATTAGATGGAACATTCAAGGTAGCTTGAGATGGACCTTCCAGCCTTATCTTTCTAATTTGCCAACACTCTATGACATACCTCATTTAAGAGGATTTCTTTTTTAAGTCTTTAAATTACTTTTGAAATAACATTTTATGAATATTGTAGAGTCACTTGTGGAAGTCAGTGGATAAGTTTCATGAAATTCTTTTCTGCAAATGACTTTTACTTGCGAGCCATCTAGTTGACCCAGAAATATAATTACTGGAATTGTTTCCTCAAAATCCATGTATTATCCCTGGTAATGCAAAAGTGTCTGTACAAAAGTATCAGGATTTCAAAGACATCTTTGTCTCTACAGCAATGTGATGATACATTTTATGTTTAATAAAATCAGCCTGGAATGTCAGAGAACTGAACCACCCAAAGTCAAGCCATGAAGGTCAGACAGTGGTAATGCCTGTCTTTAATCCCAGCAAGAGGAAAACAAAGTAATGTAGTAAGAGGTTTCTGGCCCAGCCTATTGGGTCTAACTTCAAGGTTTGGACCTGCAGACCCACAGTCCCACAGAGACACACAGATGCTTACATTAATTTTAGGCTGATCTGCCTAAGGCCCAGGCATATAACTTCCTAACTTTTTATCCTTGAACTAACCCATGACTGTTCAGCCATGTGGCTCGGTACCTTTTCTAAAAGCTGCAGTTGTCCTCTGCTTCTTCTGCCTTCTCTGGAGCATCTCTGCTCTGATTTCCTGTTCCCAGAGTTTTCTTGGTCTGGAAGCCCATCCACACTTCCTGTATGCCTTTGGCCAATCAGTACTTTTTTATTAAACTTGTAGGAAGGACAGTTATTTATAATGTAACGTCATAAATCCACTACAAAGTAATAACTCACACCTTTAATCCCCATGGGGATTGACAAAGTGGTGACTCACACCCTTAATCCCATAATTAAGGAGAACAAGATCTTTCTGTATTTCTGTTAGATCAAGGCCTAACACTCAAAAATTAGCAGCTCACACTTTAATCCTAACTCTAAATATGATACACAATGGAATTCAAAAAGTGAAACAATAGTATAGAGAAGGTATATAAGGCAGGGATAGGGAGACATTTGGGCATTATAGAGGAGCCATAAGACATGTGGAGGACTCTGGATGATAGCATTTGACCCTGTTTAGCATGAGAAGATGGCTGGGTGAGACTTGACTGTGGTCTGTTTCCTCTTTCTTCGCTATGGGTTTTCTTTAAATGCCAACCAGAATTCATGTAATTACACAAATTAAAGGCAGCATGAGTTTTGTAAGACCCTCAAGTCCATTAGTTAATGGGTCAAGATAAGAATGTAAAGGCATCCTCAGCCATATAGTTTATTGCTATAGGATGCAATGCCTCAAATTGTAGGAACCAGGAATGTTAATGAGGGCATGCAATACCAGCACATAACAAGGTACCTGGACAATGGGTTAGGGATGGATTAGCAGGACATGGATATAGAAAGATCATGAATACAAGGTTTTCTGCTGGTACCTGGTATGTTCTAGGCCAGCCTGTACAACATGATACTCTGTAGCCAAGAGAGAAAGAGCAGAGTTTGTGTCACATATGTTTAAGTTAGTGTTCAAGAGGAAAATGAGGTTGGATCTCTGGGTATTGGAAGCCAGCCTGGTCTACATAGAAAGTTCCAGAACAGTAGGGCTACAAAATTGACCCTTTCTCAAAGGACAGAATGAACAAAATATTAGAGGATCTGAAACATCTCTATCAAAGTGTGAAATACAATTCTGGTGAAAGGCCTCTGGATTCACCATTTATGCGCTCTGCAATAAATTCATGCCATCTACATGCACTGATGGTCATTGAGAGCCCTGGGTAACACCTACCCTCACACAAACCTATGGTGTGAAGCAGGAGCATTGGGAGTTCTAAGTCATCTTTGCCTACACAGCAAGATAAAAATCAGCCTGTGTTTCAGGATTCCCTCTAATCCATTGAGCACACTATCTCTTTTATCTTCCTGTTTATCAGTCCCATCCTAGAGTGTATTATCTTACTAATTAAATCATAATTATTTTGTCTCATTTTGCGTTAAGTGAGGATATTTCTATTTTCACAAACTGTATTGGAATTATTATGTTAACCTGGATGAACTTAAACACACATTAATTTTCATCATACTCCACAGTGCTAGCATTAATGGTATGAGTCATGTGAGACTCTATCACAAAACAAACCAAGTTTTTTAAAAGAAATTTGAAATTTTAATTCTAAAGATAATGGTTACTGGAGTGGAGTGTTTGGACCTTGAAGGTGATACTCTTAAGTTTCCTCATACAAAATACTTTCCGTATTTTGTGATCCACCAAATGGTCCTTCACTCCTTACATGAATGAGATAGCCAACAGTGGACAAGGAGGCAATATTTACCACAAATCAAATATTTGGCACCTATGTCTGGGCCTTCACAGTGTCAATAATTGTGGGGCTTTTTGGGTTGTCATAAGCTGAGCAGTCTGTGGCCTTTTATTTTTTTTTACAACCATTTGGAATAACTAAGACTAAAAGTCCAGTCTGTATATACTTCTCATATGAGACCAAAACGTAGTCATTGGTTTACATTTTTCAAAAAAAATTGCTCATCATAGAACCTCCATCCAGAAATGGATAGAAGCAGATGCAGAGACCAAGGCTAAGGACTGAATGGAGCTCCCAGTCCATGGCAATGAGGGGAATGAGGGATGATGTAATCAAAGGAGTTGAGATGATGATCAAGGAAAACACAAAGACAGCTGAGTCAGGCTAATGAGGGCTCACTGACTCTGGATTTAAAATGGGAATCTGCATGGGACTGATCTAGGCCCTCTCAATGTGCATGGCAGTTTGGTGGCTTGGGCAGTTTGTGGAGTCTCTGGCATTAAAAGCAGAAAGTATCCTTACTGCAAGAGTTGGCAATATGAAGTCGGTTCTTTATAGAAGAATACATTGTTCATTTTTGAAACAAGGATAGGAACATGGCCTTGCCCCAGGTTAATTGGCCAGACTTTGGTGACTCCCCATGAGAGGTTGTATTCTCTCTGAGAAGTGAGTGGGAAGTGAGGGATGAAGACATGGAGAGTAAGTGAAAGGAGTGGAGGGGAAGAGAACAGTAATTGTCTTGTAAAATTAAAAAGAACCTCTAAGTGATATAGAATACATATATCGGTAGAAAATAATGGCCAGGGCTTCCTCTGTAGGTTTTAAAGTCATGTAGTTGCTATTCTATTGCTCTGAAGAGACACCATGAGTAAGGGAAGTTGTAAAAATGCCTTTAATTGAGCAATTGCTTACATATGTAGGGGGTAAATTCATAATGAAGTCATGGTTTAAACTGTACAGGCTATGGGAATGGAGCTAGAGCAGTAGCTGAGAGCTATTATCTGAACCACAAGCAGTAGGCAGCCATCTTTAGCCTGGGACAAGCATGGACTTTATAACCCTCAAAGCCCACCCCAGTGACACACCTTCTCCCACAAATCCAAACCTCATAATCATTCTTCAACAGTCCACTAACTGAAAACAAACCATGAAATACATGAGTCCACAGGTGCCATTTTCATTCAACCATGATGCAGAGATCACTATCTGTTCAATGTATATAGTGATTAGAAAGGAGTTTTCACATTCTATAGGAGCTTGACCCAATCTTACACCGTTGATATACTGTTTTCATGGCTATGGATTTGCTCCATTACAGGCTGCAGCATCAATTTTGGGCTCCTGTGAAGCAGGAGAATTAACCTTGGGCAAAAGAAAAACCCAACTGCCTCTAATTAGGCATAATGTCATCCCAACAGTCATGATCATAAACACGGGTAACACTGTTCTCCAAATGGAGGCTTAAGATATGGTCATTCCTCCTGTGTATTTCTGCAGCAGATATGAGATCTCTTAGCACTCTCTCATCTGGATAGTTGAAATTGCTAAAGAGCATTAACTCAAGTCTGTACTATCCCAATATTAAGGTACTGTTTCAGGAAATCAGAAAATGAGCTGCCTTAACTATAACCATGAGGAAAATTAATTAGAACATCCCAGCAAAGAATGTGCTCCATGGAGAAATGAGGCAAGTCAAACATGTGGTTCACGAAAACTGGACCACTCAAGTAATACCAAGAGATCCTGCTTAAGTCATACACAGAGAAGTGAAGTTTCCTTGCTTCAAGGTCATTCTAGAAAATGTGGAATTAATACGCATCATGTGCTTGCAAGAACCAGAGAAATTGCTGGGAATTTGTTTGGAGATTCCCACAGCCCTGTAGCCTTTATTCTCCCATGGTTTATTCTCCTGCAGAAGAGTTTCTATAGCCAGAGGAAAAACAGGTAATTCATCAAACCATCATGTTCCCTCATCCTGGGACTCAACATGAGACAAGGTAATTAGCATCTGACAGGGAACTTTATGATTTGAAAGTGTGCTGGTGACTGTGAGAAGTTTTATAATCTAAATCCCTCCAGGAGGCCAGATAGGCTTCCTTGTCTATAGCAGGAAGCCTTGACCAGTGTGCCTACAAGTAACTCAGATCAGTGCCAGCAGCAAGAGCTGGAATACCTGATGATGGACATGAACAAAGCAGCCATTCATAGAACAGACATAGAGCAATTCAGGGAAACTACCCAGAGAAAGGGTATGTTCAGAAATCAAGGCCTGAGGCAGAGGCTGATCTTGTTTTAGCCACACCCTCAGACAAGCTTGGCTTCTCCCAATTGGACAGCATCACTGAGATGGGCATGGAGAGTTTTCTGACATGATGCCTTCTTTGAAGGACTTTAACATAATTGGCTTCTTTAGGCAAATATTTTGAACTGTTCTGCTGAAAAATGACTGGATAATTGGCTTTTAGCTCCTCTCCCAAGAAAGACAAGTGAGTACAGATGGCTTACCTGGGCTTGGGCCTGTGTGGCAATGGGTAATTGGTGAAGGCCAAAGGAAGTAATGATGGCCTGCAGGCATGCCAAGTGAGAAGGCATTGTCAGACTTGAGAATATGAGTGACAATGGCTCAGGGGATTGTCAATGACACCTTGGATGTTGCTAGGATTGGACCTCAGGTGCCAAGGACCTCATTCCAGGTCTAGCAGGGTACTCTGCCCCCTGTTGCACTGCCACTGATGCCCTGACTTCTAAGGCATTTCTTGCAACTTTGATCTTTGAGCGTTTATGCTGAAAGGAAATGTCACTATCCTGGCTCAAATTCAGCCACAGGCACAGGTCACTGGAATAGCTATTAAACCAAACTCCTCCCTACACAGGAGATGATGGGTCTCCTTTTCTTTTAAAACTATGCTTTGTCAAAGACTAGAAAAAAATAATTCCTTTGTACTTGTATCCAACCATGGCACATACTCTTTCCAGTATGCTGGCTGAAATTTAGGCTAGAGAAAATGTCTTAAGAGGCATTGAAGAAAAAATCCTACTTTCAAAACCTAAAGATTAAGTGTCTGGCTAAATCTCTTCTGAGCAAGAAGTCACCATCTTGGTGTTCCTGAATCTCATGTAAGGTTTATATAGATATCTGTTATGGAAAACATCTGTGTTGGAAGGACAGGACAGTTTTTGGTGCCACATTCTCACAGTTTCAAGAAATGTTCTACATTTCAAGAAGAAGGCTGTCTGATCAGACACCTTTATACACATTGTCTGCTGTGTTTGAAAGAGGAATGGTTCCTAAAGCTCTGATAGATCACTCTAGAGACAGCTTTGGGTGGGAGGCTCAGACATGTTTTTGAGAATCAAGTGGGATAAAATTTGGTTTTTCAGAAAGTCTTCTAGAAGGGCTGATTGTGTTTTGTTAAGGTTGATAAAATATAGCAGAGGGCCAGGAGAGATTTGTGTTAGTGGCTCAGACTGTGAACTGCTCTAGCAGAGGGCAGAAGTTTGATTACCTAAATCTACTTGATGTTATCTGATGTCCCTCAACACCAGTAACTCCTGATCTTGGGAGATCTACTGTCTCTGGCAAGTACCTGCACTTAGGTATGCATACCTACACATCATATATTTGGGTTATTTTAAGACAAGATTTCTTTTTGTGTCCCAGGCTGTTCTTGAGCAGTTTCTATAGACCAAGTTGCACAAAGCTCAAGATTATCCTCAATCTGCCTCCTTAGTGTTGGGATTATAGGCAAGTGCCACCACTGTCCAGGCACAAACTTGTAATTTCAAATAGAAACATAAAGTATTTTAAACATTCAAATCCAGATGTCATGTTACCACATAAGATCATAGTGCTCCAAAGGTAGAATCCCTGGAATCTCTGTGAGTTTTATACCCTTCTACTCCAAATGGTGGGTTGTGAGTCAGACAGAGCTACATAGAGACCAGGTCTCAATAATTTAATACACCTACAATTGATACATGCTGTAAAAGAGTAGTTTTTTACATTCTGAGGGTATGAGAGAAATGTTCCAGAATGTAGTCAAATGGCAGTTCTGACCCAGCAAAAAAGTTCTTTTCATAAATGCCTACATTGGAACTCAAGCATCCAAAGTCCTAGCAGTCCTGGTCCTGTGTTTATACCTGTGTAGTGAAGGGAATCTCAGAAATTTAAGAATTTTAAATCTAGGTTACCTAGGTTACTACAGGAGAAATACTTAGCTTTTGAGTATTTAAGGAAGCAAACTGTGAGTCTTTTTCAATTAAACATTTATCTTTGAACTTAAGTTATAATGTTTTCCTAAATGTAGCTTCTGTTGTAAAAGTCAAGCCCCATTCTTGTACTCCTCACAACCCAAGACAGGGTTTTTCTCGGTCTAACCCAGCTGTCCTAGAACTCAATTTATAGACCAGGCTGGCTTCAAACTTGGAGATCTGCATGCCTCTGCCTCCCATTTATGCCAATATGCCTCAGAAAATCACCAAAGGGGGCATATGGAGAAATACAGAAGATGAAATTCTGAAAGCAGCTACAATGACTATGGGGAAAGCATTGTCTAGTATGGCCTCCCTGCTTCATAGAAAATCAGCAAGAAGTGCAAAGACAGACAGTATGAATGGCTGGATCCAAGTGTATAAAACATGGGGTGGTCTAGAGAAAAGAGGGAGAACTCATGCACTTGTCCAAACTGAAGCCAACACAGTGGAAGATCAACCTCTCCAATCATTGGAGGAACAGTAGCCCAGTTCTTGGAACACTATGAATTCCTCCAGGACAAAACTCCCCTAGAGAACAATGAGGAAGAAACAGATGACTTTTGACACTGAAACCTAGTTAGATCCAAATCCAGAAACCAAAACAGCTTGGCATGATCAGATTGATATGAAACAGGATGAACTTGAGATACATGTTTTGGCCTTGCACCATTATATACATTGTATCAGTGACTATGTATTTGCCACACTAAGGTCTTTAGCATATGACCTAAAGGAACTATATAGGTAACCCTCACATATTTTGGCTACTGTAATTCAAGACAACTAAACTTGGGCTCACAACCTGCCTCAAGTTAGGATTAAAGTCATCCTAAGAGTCTTGATTATAAACACGTGAGACTGTTCTCCAAATGGAGGCTAGGATTTAAGACAAGACAAATCCTGCTGAGTATTTCTAAGCAGACATGAGATCTCTTTGCACAGTCTCATTTTGACAATTGTAAGGGTCGAGGTGCATTAACTCAAGTTTAAAGAATACCAATGTTAAGGTACATATCCAGGTAAACAGAAAACACAGCTCTCTTAGCCCTAAGAAGATGTAAGAAAAAAAATTACTTAGAACATCCTTGCAAACAATGTGCTCTAGTGGGAAATGAAGCATGTCAAACCTGTGATTCACCACCACTTGATCAAGCAAGTCATGACTAGAAAAGCTGCCAAAGCCATAAACAAATGTGAAGCTTCCTTGCTTCAAGGTCATTGTAGGAACTTGGATATAAAAATACAACATCATCTGGTTCCAAAAACCAGATTAATTGCTATGAGATTGTTTGGAGATTCACACAGCCCTGCAGCATTCTTGCTCCCATAGTCCAATCTCCTGCAGAAGTGGTTCTAAAACCAGAACCACTATACAGAAAAGGCAGGATAACCCTAAAATCAAGACTTACAAAATAGGGTCCCATGAACTTGAAAAGCTTTACAAAGGCAAAGGACACAATTTTAGGAGAAAAAAAAGCAGCAACCTGAGGAATCAAAAAAGTGCTTTCCCATCACGAGATCTGATAAAAGAACAATACTCAGATATATAAAATCTCAAAAGAGTATCAAAAATATTCAAATTTTGAAACAGGATAGATATCTAAACCAAGAGCAAGATACTCAGACAGCTGAGACACACTTAAGGAAATGATCTTTACCTTTACTTATCGTATAAAGCATGGCATGAATGAGACTTGTCTCTCATACCCTTTTGGAAAATAGTAATGGAGGCATAACAGATCTGAGAGAGAGAGTTTATGTAGAGGGATGTGAGTGTGAAAACACCACAGTGCTTATATTCACCATCCAAGTACTGTCAGTGACACATTCATATAAACATCAAAAGAAAGTCAAAATTTATTTCAAATAATATTGTTTATTAGATAAAGAGAAGAACTTCTGCTGAAATAGCCAGGTATTGTTAAATTCATGGTTGATTGGAAGATTACAAGAGACAATATCCAGAAAATAATATACATGATAATTCTATGAATCATCTTTGAAGAAACAAAAGAGTTGATAGAAAATGCAGACATGATGCATTGTTTCTCAATAGGTGGTTTTGTATCAACACTAGAGGTGTCAGTATCAATTTAGGAAATATTGGCATAGAGAGATGATTTCTCCTTGAGCTTTGCAAGAGAATTTCTCTCTGGTCTTAACAAAATGATGTAGCACTTGGGGAAAAAGATGCATCCCAGCAAGCCTGCACTAGAGGCCAAGATGGAGAAGACCTCCACAGCCACCATAACCTTGCCCTTGGTGCTACGATAGACAGGGAGAAAGGTCACCCAGACACTGCAGAACAGCAGCATGCTGAATGTCAACAACTTGGCTTCATTGAAGGTGTCAGGGAGATTCCTGGCCAAGAAAGCCACAATAAAACTCACTAAGGCAAGGGAGCCATGGTATCCCAAGACACAGTAGAATGCAGTAACTGATCCCTTGTCACACAAAATGATGACTTGGCCATGCTCAGAGTGTGCATCAGTGTCAATAGATGGAGGAGACACTGCCAGCCAGATTGCAGAGATAATAATTTGGATGAAGATACAGATAACAACAATGTAGTTGGGTGCCCTTGAGATCAGATAGTATCTGATTCTTCTTCCAGGAGCTGTGATTTTGAAAGCCAGCAGCACAGTAATTGTTTTGGCCAACACAGTGGAAACAGCCACAGTGAATACCACTCCAAATGTGATTTGCTGCAGCATGCATGTTGTTGTGTTAGGATGGCCCATAAAGAGCAAGGAACACAGGAAACAGAAGATGAGTGAGACTAGCAAGGTGTAGCTGAGACTGCGGTTATTGGCCTTTACAATGGGAGTGTCATTGTACTTCACAAAAACCCCAAAGACAAACACTGTGGATAAAGTGAAACACAGGACCATTAAGGTGAGACACATTCCAAATGGGTCTTCATAGCTCAGATAGTTCACCTCTTTGTGAATGCAATGGTTCTGCTCAACATTGGCATAGTGGGTCTCTGGACACTTCACACACTGATCCACATCTAGTGGAAAAAGGAAAGTAGGATTAGTACAGCTTCAGTATTATGTAGCCACAACTCTTTGCAATTATGTGTGTTTCAGAATCATACCAATGTCTACATTTTTGTTAGGATGTAGTTGAAAGACATTGCAGCCCAGCAATTTCTTACATTTCACAATATTGATTCACTATCTTTACTTGTATATGTTTTTACATGTAACACCATTTTATGGAATTTTCAATTTGATGATTCTTGTTTGTGTTAATGCATGGAGGTCAAAAGACAATTTCTAAGAGTTGGCTACATCTTCCTATTACATATGGAGGAACTCATCACCAGTTGGTGTAACACAGGATTTAGCAGCTGTGTCATCATACTTGCCATTAGTGTGCTTTTGGGACTTTCATTTTATTTTATAAAATGGCAGGCAGGTGAAGAAATTGATTTGTCTGCCAATTGCATGTAGCCAAACCTAAACAAATAATCTTTTGACTAATATGGACTGTGTAGATGAAAACATTTGGATACTTGTAGCTAGTAACTTTAATACTAAAACATTCTGATCCAATATTTGTGACATTATTAATGAAGTTCAATGTTTAAAAATAGTGAATACAGAATTTATTACATTTTCTAACAAAGAAACATCATGGGATTGATTGGTGCAGTAGATTTTTAGACCCTGTGATTATCCTCATGTGGGTTTGAGAGAGTGATCAATGATCAATTTACCTCAGCAACAAACACTCACTTGTCTCATTGGAAACTTCATTTTCTGGGCAGGGGCTGCAAACAAAACAGCAGACAGCCATTCCTTCCTGCCAGAATTTTCTGAATCCAGGACCACAATCAGCACTGCACACAGAGTTCGGCATCTGAGAAGAAATAGACACATGCGGACATTAAAAGTTATTATAGCTCATTTTTATAACTATATTAGATGAGCATGGTGAAGTAAAAAAAGTTTATTTCATATATACCAAATAGGTAACCACATTTTACTTAGCATATTATATATTATATTATTACATATATATGAATGTATGGTACCATATTAATAAAAGATATCTTCATATGGCTAAATATTTACGTAGAATAACATCGTGTTTGATCTGGGCAAATATTATAAAACCTCAACTCATTTCTCTAGTGAATTTTTGTCCACATAACACAAAGTACATTAAAATGTTAGAGGAAACATTAATTGAAAAATTCTGGTCCAGATCTAAAGTCCATCAGCCACTTATTCCCAAATAACTATGCTATGGATTATATTAATCACAAGCTGCTTGGCCTATGGCTCAAGCCTATTACTTGCTAATTCTTACTCTTAAACTAACTTGTGATTCTTATCCTTGTGTAGCCTCATGGCTTGGTACCTTTTTCTCAGTGCAGCATTCCCATGTTGCTTCCTTTCTGTCAGACTGACACCTCTCTGCACCTCCCCTTCCCAGAATTTACATTGTCTTGTTGCACTACCCATTCATTCTTTATGCTTAGCTTCTGGCCAGTCAGCATTTTATTAAACCATTTTATTAAAACAGCATTTATAGTCACTAATATTTAGAGTGTACAAAAGAAGCATCTGAAAACTAGAGTGTAATAACAACACTTGTGTCCAGCAATAAACTCTTTGTAGCCTCCAACTGCTGATATAAACTATGCTTACTTAGGTGCCATAGAGACCTGCCTCTCCAGCCTTTTTAATACTGGGATTATACATGTATGCTATCAGTGGGCACGTTCTCTCATTATTTTCTTTTTATAATGTTTACAGTTTTTTGTACTTTCTAACCTATATAAGACTGTTTTTGGAAAAAGTGGAGAATGTGTGTATACTTGCCAAAATCTACCCATGTATGCCAAAACATGTTCCCTATGTGAAACTCCAATTTTTTTAGACTTTCATTGTAGGCCAGAGTTGCCATAAATAGACAGGTATTTGCTTGCTTCTGCTTCCTAAATGTTTGGCTTAAAGATATGCGCCACCACATATACCATCACTCACTTAGTGATTTCCTAAAACTTCTTTGAGATTTTTATAATATTTATATAATTCAATATTGACAATAGGTTTGCTATAGAAATATATATTATTGACTAATAAAAGAAACCCATATTTAATCAAGATGTATACTATCTCTTGTTTGAAGATTTTGTTCCTTTTAAATTTTATCTCTGAATAGACAATTAACTTTGCAAAAACTTCTTTCTGAACATCTTTTAATGGGCACTTATTTCTATTCTTCATTCTCTTTATCTGCCACATTTTCATTGTGTTGAAAGACTCTTATAGCCCTGGAATGAAGTCATCTTTGAAACAGGGAGAGACATTTCTCTTGTGTTGAGTTACTCGGTGTTTAGTTGAAATTTTTTTCATCTATTTTCATCAGTGTGTTTAGTTTCTATTATTTTTATTATGCTCCATTTTCTCAAAATTCGTTCTCCAATATTTACAGAAGGGATCTTTCCATTTTCTAATTGGGGTTTGGATTTAGAATCAAAGAGGACTGTTGCATTTAAAAACAATCATGATTCTTGTGTATTTTAATTAGAGTATGTATATGTTAATGATAAATTATTGTAGTAAATTATTTCCTATTTGTTATCCATTGCTTTTGCAATCTTTGATAGGTTTTAAAAAGCTGTTTTCTGTCTAGGATTCTACTGCTGTCTTTTCATTTCTTGGCAACTTCTCTCTATCTTAATTTTTAGTGAATACAGATTCTTCAAGTAACTTTCATTGTATTAACAAAGTGGCTAAAAATTGTTGAATTTTTGTTCATGGTTGAGCATTATTCTGCCTCTTTTTTAGTTAGAGTTCTCAGGAGAAATAGAAATTACAAAATGAATATGTTACTATCTCTGTATTACTCTTTCTCATGTGTGTGTTGTGCATTTACATATACAATATTATACAATGTCGGATAGCCTAAAGTCTAGCTAATCCAACAGTTTTTAGATATGAATGAAAACTTGAAGAATCTAGAAACTATTCATCCCATGAAGCTGAAAGTCTCACTTGATCTTCAGTATATGATGGAATCCCTAAAAAGTATGTCCTAAGGCTTGTAATGGAAGATAATTGTTAGAAATATCAAAGCGAGTAGTCAAAGAGGAACATTTCCTTTCTCTGTATCCTTATATAGTTTTAAGCAGAGGGTTTTTGGAAGATAAAATGTGAGTTTTCAAACACCAACTTATATAGATACTCTTTACCAAACAAGGATTCAAATGAAACGTGTCTTTCTTCCAGCTTCAAAATTTTCAATTGATGTCATTCTTTACTTTCTGTTTTTAATTGTTTCTTTCTTTTGCTTTAGTTTTAGAGGCAATGTTTCTCTTTCAATCCCTGGCTGTCCTTTAACAAGCCCCATAGACCAGGTTGGTCTCAAACTCAAAGATCCAATTTATTTTCCCTCAGGATATCTGGGATGAGGCATGTGCCCCATTGACCTCACGTAAAACGAGGATTTTTTTTTATCTCAATCACAAAATCAGAAGTGAATATACCAAATTAAAACTAAGCCCAAAGCCCTAGCAAGTTTGCCCTCAATTTGTGAATTTGAGTTAAGTTCCAGAGGTAGTCAATTAATAATCAGAAGGATCAATTATAGTGCCCTTTAATTGTAAAAGATAAATTTATTGAGTATAAAAACTTCAGTGTAAATTATGACTTCTAGTGCTTGAATTGAAATGCTGATACTCTCCCTTTTTAAGAGAGTTCATGAAGGAATCTGAAAATGGGCTATTCTCTTGCCACCTTCAATTTCTTCTCCTTGTCCAATGTATTTCAGATTTTAAACAGTTGTCAGGAAACGATAAGGTTTTGTTATTATGTGTTTCATATTTAAGTACCTTTTCTCTCTAGATGACCTATCCTTTTACTATACATTTAAAAATTACAATTATACATTATTTAACATATTTTGGATGCCTATGATGAGTTTTGCTACTTGTGTGTTCACAGTTTATAAATTTGATTCTTTAATTATATCCTGCTGGTCCCATATATATTTCATCCTTCCTTATTTTTGTATTTGCCATAATTTAGTTTTCAAATTCTTTGCCATTTTGTCTTCAACTTGAATTATTCTCTTAAAGAGACTTTTTACAAAGATTTGTATTGCATTTCTTTTGCCTTCCTTTACACTTCTTAATTTGACATAATTATGCTACTTAACCTTTGGAAATAACTCTACTACACCTTCTTTATTTTAGCTATTAAGTGCAACTTAATTGCTGGAATGTGATTAGTGTCCCATTTGTTTATAAAGATCATCTTGAATTATTTTAGTTGATAATTGATAATACTCTCATTAAAGCCTGTTAAGTGAATGAAAATTGGAATTGTGTTGTCTGGTGGATTTACATTTCTGTGTGAAATTTTCATATTAAGGGTTAGAGCACTAATAGTAGTGTTTTTAATTCATGTATCCTTCAGTGAATGTACTTGTAATGGAAGAAGTAAGGCTTGGTTTGAGCAAACAGGAACTATTATTACTGCAAATCTATAATTTTAATGAATATATTGGTCAGGTATATATTTTCAAGAGACAAATGCTTTTCTTTGAGAATGACAGTCCTCATCACTCAGAGAGAAAAAATATTAATTGTAATTTTCATACTATCTCAGATACATAGGTTTTAGCTTCAGAACAAATTTTGAGACTTGGCCAAGTGTTTTTGGTGACCATTTGATTCCCTGTACTTGGAAGGCAGAGGCAGGTATATCTCAGTTAACTTGAGATCTTGTTCTACAAAAAGAGACCCAGGACAGTTAGAAGTACTAGTATTCAGAGAAACACTGTTTCAAAAGAAAATAAAATCCAAACTTTAAGAACTTCTGGAAGATAGCTTCTTTAAATTCATGACAATTTGTAGATTTGCATTAGATACCTTAAATTCACCCACATAATATTTAATGAATACAGCATTCCCAGCATTTATAATAGATTACATAATTTCTAAATTTTCAAGCCAGATTCTTTACTAGCAGTATCTCTGCCCACACAGATAAAAAAAACACACCCTTTTTTGTTTGAATGTTTAAAGAATTAATGGAGGGGCAACCTACACCAGCACCTACCAAGAACTGGGGCAGCCTACATCAAAATTCATTGACAACTAGATAAATAAAAACACCCTCTTAGTCCACAGCTAACTAAGAGATAATCAGCACCTTGACTATTAGGCCAAGCATAAACCATAGTCTCTGAACCCTGGCCTAAGAACACTGCTCCAAGCACTCCATCCACACTCAACACAGCCCTAAACAAAAGAGACCTGGATAAATGACCCCCAGTCCAATGCCCAGAAAAACACAACCCTAAAGATATTCCACAGACCAAACCATGCCCAAATGACAACCTATTTCTTCACCCAACAAGAACTGGGCAACTTACATCATCACATACCAACAACTGAGAAACCCACAATATCACTCTTCAACAACAGGATAATCAGAAGTCCCCTCTTGGTCTACAGCTAACTAAGAGCCCCCAGGCTCACAACTGACTAAGATCAGACAAAGAGTGAACCAAGTAAGAAAGGGGAAGACAGCAGTGCAAGAATACATATAACAATATAGCAAACAACATGACATACCCCAGAAGAATTTGATGGCTATACAACATCAAGATACAAGCATAACAATGAAGAGGAGACATAAGGATACAACATTATAAACAATTTCATAAACATGATAGAAGCTTTAAAAGACAATATAAAAAATTCCCTTAAAGAAATAGAAAAAAATACAATCCAAAAATTGTAAGAGACGAAAAAATCCTTGAAAACAAATAAAGAAAACAATTAAAAAAAACAAAAACAAAAAACAAAAAAACAAACAAACAAAAAAAAACAGGTGAAAGAAACATTCCAGGAATTGCCAAAATAATAGTGCTCAGTAAAAAAACATCAGGAGGAATCACCATTCCTGACTTCAAGCTGTGTTATAGAATCATACTAATAAAAACATCCTGGTACTGGCACAAAAACAGACTTGTGGATCAATGGAATCAAATCGATGACCCCAACACTAAACCACAACCTATGAACACCCGATTTTTGACAGAGGCTAAAAATATCCAATGGAAAAAAAGATAGTATCTTCAACAATTGGGGTTGTCATAAATGGATGGTATGATTTAGAAGGGTGCAAATAGATGCAAACCTATCACCCTGCATAAAACTCAAATCCAAGTGAATCAAAGAGCTCAGCGAAACCCAGATACACTGAATTTGATAGAAAAGAAAGTGGGAAATTCTCTCCAATGCATTGGCATGCATGGCCTCATCCTAAATATAACACCACTATCACCAAAACAGAACAACAATCAATAACTAGGACCTCCTGAAACTCAGAAGCTTCTGTAAGGGAAAGAACACCATCAAGAAGACATAACAACAGCCTACAGAGTGGGAAAAGATCTTCCCCAACACTACATCTCACAGGGGACTGATCTCTAACATACATAGAGAACTCAAGAAACTAGAGCCTGAAAACCTAAATAACCCAATTAATAAATGGGGTTCATAGAAAAAAAGGGAATTCTCACAGAAGAATTACAAATGGATAAAAGACACTTAAAAATTGCAAAATGTTTTTAGGTGTCAGAGAAATCAAAATCAAAACAACTTTGAGATGCCACCTTACATCTGTCAAAAAGGCTAAGTTCAAAAACATAGATGACAGCCTACACTGTTGAGGATGCAGAACTAGGTGAACACTCCACCATTGTTGGTGGGAGTGTAAACTTTTACAGCCACTCTAGAATACAGTGTGGCTCTTCCTCAGAAAACTGGGAATCAGTCTCCCTAAGGATTTAGCAATACCACTATTGGGCTTATACCAAAGGATGTACATTCATACCCCCAAAAACATTATCTCAACTTTTGCATAGCAGCATTATTCATAATAGCAAGAACCTGGAAACAACCTAGATACCCCTCAACTGAAGAATAGATTAACAAACTGTGGTACATCTACACATTGGAGTACTAATCAGCAGTAAATAAAAAGTGACATCCCAAAATTTTCAGGCAAATGGATGGAATTGGATTATATCTTTCTGAGTGAGCTTTCATAAGTGTGGAAAGATAGACATGGGATGTACTGACTCATAAGTGGATTTTACTCAAAAAGCAAAGAATACCTAAGTTGCAAATTGCAAATCTTGAACAGGTTGGGATTGGAAAGAACTTAAGAGAGATGACCAGAGATTTCTCTAAGATGAAGAAATGGAGATCGCCTTGGAAAATTCAGATCTTAACGGGTAGCAACCAAGAACAATTGGGAACAAATCTTGAAAGATGTTTGAGTAAGAGGATCAAAGAGGGGGAGGGGTGAGGAGATGGAAATCTCAATAGAGGAAGCTAATGTGGGGGTGAAAAGAGACTTGGTGCTAAGGAAGTGTCCACAAACTCACAAGTAATCCCTGACCAATTCTCTACAATGGTGGGGGGGGGGCTAAATAGGACTTCCCTAAAATCAAATGAGTAAACAACCAAATGTCATTGCAGATCCAGTAACCAAAAGGAAATGGAGGTGGACGTGGAGATCCATAGCTAGACACTGGGCAGGGCTCCTGGTCCTGCAGAGAGCAGGGTAAGAAAGTCTGTATGAGCAGGGGGATAGGGATTATGAGGAAGGTCCCCTGGTGATGGCTGGCTAGAGCTCTGGAGAGCTCACTGAATCAGAAATTGCCACTAGAGATCCATTGGGAGGGGGAATTGGGCCCTCCAGGTGTGGGCTGATTTTGACTGCCATGAGCATGTGGAGGTATGAGGGGTCTGATCAGACTGTGCTCCTATTCATAGTTTGGCTCCTTGGAGACCATTCCCTATAGAGGAACACCAATCCCAGCAGTGACTTTGGGAAGAATTAACCGGACTTGCTTGGAGTGAAATTGCAGTGCTGGACTGGCCCACCTTGGTACTTCTCGCCCTTTGAGGGAAGGAGATTGTGAGGATCAGAAAGGCAAGGATGAGGGCTGGCTGGGACTGATTTGGGAAAAAGGGAGAGCAGGGGAAAACTTTTATGGAGATGACATTTTTTAATGAAAAAATAAATTAATGGAGCTGAATATTGTTCTCCAGTGATCAATTTTTATTATAGGATATGTTCCAGAGCTGGAAAAATGCTCAGTGTTGATAACAGTTGCAGCTTATGAACAGGCCTCATGTTTTATTTCTGGTACTCACTGTGTGTCACTAAGTTGTCTATAGTTCTCAGGAATCAAGTCATTATTATGGCATTCATATGCTCCACACATTCCAGTGCTTTACACAAACACATGCAGACAAACACCAATGTGCACAAAAAAACAAAGAAATGGAGAAATACACTTATAATTAATACATTATCTAAGTGGGTTATGAAATGTTATGTTAATTTAAGACTCAAGGTATAGACAATTGAAAAGGTTTAGGTAAATTTAAAAAAATAAACTGTGTAATAAAAATAATAATTTGATTATTAAATTTGCTCCTCCATTGCATTTGTTTCTGTCATTAAGTACAGGGTTCAGCAGAAAAAAGAAAAATTGTTCTGTAGTAATCATATTTGTACCAACATAATTTTGCTCAGTTTGTGAGAAATAATACTAAACAGTGATACCTAACATTTTCTTTTATATTGAGATATAGAACACGTTTAAGTGTGACAAAAAAATCAATGTATCTGTGTCTGAAGTCCTCCTGAAAGACTTAAAAAATTGTGAAAAGAATAACAATAAAGGTGGATAAAAATGCTTCCTAATGTGACAATCTATTTCATTTACTTAGCTCCAAGAAGCACAATTTACAGTGTTGCTGCTGCGAAATGAACATCAGAACAGTTATGTCACACCCACCTCTCTTCTTCCTGTGGCCCAGTCTATCAAGTCCTCATATAAATGGAGTTGTTGTTTATGTGGAAAAGATGGCCTGAATTTTCCAATCTTCACCTTAAGTCCAAGACCATTTGGAAAATTCCAAATCTGAAAAATGTCATATTCTGCCTGCAGTTTTCCTTTATGATTTGTATTCACTGATTCCTTAGCGAACTGGATCTTCCTAAGATAGGAGTACACCTGAAATACAGACATCATTTTTGAGTGTGTGGTCCTTCCTTGAAGTTATAGAGTGTATTCTTATTTTATCTTAAATGAAACTAATTGAAGGTGAGCCACTTAGATGTCTCAAAGAAAGCTAATGAACTAATAAAATAAACATAATGTTCCTAGAGATTTAATTCTCTCCAAGGAAACTACCAAACTTAAACACAGTATACATACAGACATCAAATACAGATATAAAATATGTAAACATACATACACAAAGAAATTCATATCCATACAGAGATATTAACTAATAGTGCCACATGCAATTTGCTAAAACATGCTTTCACAAAATGTATATAAACTTCAAGTCACATACAGAAATACTTATGTACCCAAACACACATGATAAACAGAAACCAACAAAGAAAACATACATACTCATAAATTTATAGACATTTACAAACACACACATTCTGAGACATTAATATAAACTGATTTATGCTCAAATCCAAAGACATTCACACAGACACAAAAATATACAAAGAACACAGATACACATATAAGAATTAAATCCAAAAACACACATAAATTACACACTTAAGCACATGCACTTACAAATACACACCCAAAGAAACACAAAAATGCAAATTCATTTATAAAGACATTCATCAAGAAAAGCTGTGCTAACTTCTGCAAAAGACAAATATGTAGACAGAGAGAAAGACATATATACACATCAACACAGATAGACATACAAATGCCCAGAAACATACAAACATACATAGTTATAACAATGTAGCATGAAGTATGGATTCATGTCCATGTGCTGAACAGAATCACAGACTTATTTTCTTTTTGATTTTCAGACGGAGCAGAATCAGTTAATACCACTGTGAAAACTATCCCCTACAGTGATTACAACCTATATGATTATTAGCAAACTAAAGCTTATCTTTCTCTTATGGAGAGGATTAATGAGAAAGGACACATGTTTCCAGTATTAAAATGGGATAAATACATTCAGATGTGCTTTAACAAAATCCCTGATTTTTATTGATAAGCTGTATGCTTCAGTCTAGTGCTTTTGCATTTGAGATTTATATCAACCCTTAGATTTACATTCTCGCACATAAATATGTTCAGAAATTATATTTGTGGAAATATTTATATTCAATTAAAATGAGCATTGGAGAGACTATTAAGGACAACACCAGACAGTATTTAGTAGAAGAAACACTACCTTCAAGCAATTATAATTAGATACTTCCCCATTCTTGTGTGGCTGAAGAAGCATCTCATGGAAAAAATGTGCCACCAAATACACAGCATCATATATGTTATAACTAGCATCACCAAAAGCCATTTCAGATGTCTGTGAGATTAGCCATTCCAATGAGGCACTGGATGAGCAGTTCTTCAGTGTCTCACACTTATAAGCTAAGGCTTCACAGTTAAAGTTCATCCACTCCAATCTTGCCAGGTATTCTATGGGTGTATTAAAACCCAAAGACTGGACAAATGTTTGAAAACCAGAAATCTCAGCATGGTGGTGTGCAAAAGATAGAGTGCTGTGTGGTGAGTCAACAATAAAGTTGCTCTTACTTGTAGTGACATCCCACTGTGAGGTGGTGACCCATATTTTCTCAACACCTAGAGATTTCCACCTTTGAAAGCTTAGTTCTAGAGTACTGTCTGGGTCACCATAAATAATAACAACATTGGAGTCTGATTTAATGATTTCATTATAATACCTTTCAGCTCTGGACAGGTATAAATGTCTGTCAAGTGGAATCATGTTCACAAAGGCAAAGCAGACTGTATGTTGCTCCATTTCTCTTCTCAAATATGAGAGAAACTCTATACCATCATCATTGTCTGAGATGGCCAGCCCAACCCAGTTCCATCTGAAGTGAAGTATGAGAGAGACCATGGCCAGGGCTAGAGATGTATCCTTTGGGGCCATCTGATACAAATAAGGATATTGTTCATGATCATTCATGGTAGAATGGAAGGGTCCAAAAGTAAGCTGAACAATCTAGGAAACAGAGGGGAGCCTGAGTTTACATTCACTTCTAAAAACTTTTTAAACACATTTTATTTAGTGTTCTTAAACACCCCTATATTTGTTGCTTCTACCTTCATCTCCACTTCAGAAAAGGAAGTAGAAATCTCATGAAACCTGTGAAAAATAACCTTGAACAACGTGGTTTCAAATAAGTGTAATGCCAGTTTCCCCCGACAATATTTTTAACATATGGGGAATACACCAATAGAGACAGGATATCTTGAAAACACAATATGCAATATCTCACCTGCTGAGAAGTATCGATATTCAGTTTTTTTCCAATCATTGAAGATTTTTCCCAGTTTGGTCCTGAAAGCAACATGGCACACTTGAATACATCATCACACTGATAATTAGCTGACTTGTAGACTGCTATGCCATGCTTAACCTCATTGTTTATTTGTGGCTCAAGATTACAAAGAATTGGTACAGAATTAAACAATAATGATAAATTTGGTAAGAGACCAGTTTTCTTGTTGACTTCATCCAAAGAAAAAGATAATGCTAGTGTAAACTGGAGGTTTCCAAGTGTCTTTCTGTAAAAGATAATAGTGTTAATAGAGACAGAGTTCTGCAGATATTTATACATTATCAATACAAGGATTATCCTTCTCAAATGCATTTTCAAACAGCCACAAATATTGATGCAAATCTTCTGTGTTCTGTGAATGGGACTACATAAGAAGCTGGAGATTTGAAGAAGATGTAAAATTTATTACAGTACATGTCACATAAATAAGAGAGCCATAGTTTCTTTGTACAGAAAGATAAGTCAGTTTCTTTCACAGAGGGCTTTGCCAATTGCAGCTTTTTAAAACACAGGACACTAAACTGTAAGGTGCATGAATAAAGTTTATCTATGTGGGATTGACTTTGTCTATGCTGTGAATCTTAATCTTTAAATAAATGAAATGTTTTGACCTTTGGTGAACACAGTAGCCAGAGGGACTGCAACATAGGTAGGAGGAGGGCAGCTTCTGACACAGATCAATACATACACCTAAAAAAGCAACATGTGAGGAATACAGGTGAGCCAGAGGCCACGTGGCAAGACAGATTAATGAAAATGGGTTGGGAAGATGAAGGAGCTATCGAGAAATGTACATGAGTCATGGGCCTCAAAGTATAAAATTGTCATAACCATCTGTGTCATTTTGGATGGCCTAAAAAGCTGTGGTCAGATAGGCACTCTAGGACAGCACATCTGTGAGCCTGAACAACTGGAGAGCCTGGGCCAGAAAACTCCATGTAACAGTTTAAGGAGTTTTATGTAATAAAATTATTTGTATAAAATTATGTAAAAATTATTTGGAAAAGAATAATACCAATTTGTGCTTTGTTTTGGAAGAAAATTCCTATTTCTTCATGTCAATTTATATAATCTGATTAATAAGGATCAAATACATACCTTCATTCTGAAAAATTCACACATAGTTTAATGTAATCTATTTCCTGGTTTTAAATTTTATCACAGTGGAATATTTATGTGTAACGTAAAATTTATGTATTTATTTTAAAAATAAAAATAACTTTATTACATTGAGAACTCCTACTAGGATAAGGAACCAATTAGCTTTTATTATACTAAAAACAACTCACTCTAACAAGGAGTACACTACTTCCAAGGGGACCACAAGCCCAGATTAGAGCAAACAAGGCTTCTTGAGAAACAGAGACAGCCAGAAAAGATTGCACCAAAATCAGATCCCTGATATTCAGACACAAACTCTGAAAAAGTAAGAGGCAGACACCAGTGCAAGAATACATCTAACAACATAAAAACATAGTGTGGCACCACCAGAATCTGGGTGTTCTACAACAACAAAAACTGATCATGGGAATATAGAAGGAGCAAAGGAAATGACCTTAAAAACAACATTATAGAGATAATAGCGACATTAAAAGAGGAAATAAAAAAGCTATTTTAAAAGATAGAGGAAATAAACAAAGACATTATGAAAAAACCAACAAATGACTAAAAGAAAATTAAGAAAAAGCAATCAAACATGTTAAAGAAACATTTCAAGATTTAAAAATTAAAATAGAAATAATAAAAAAAAATACACAAACCAGAGCAATGCACAAAACAGAATAGCTGATGAAATAAACTGGAACTACAAGTGCAGACAGAACCAACAAATGTAAGAGATGGAAGCGCAAATCTCTTGTATGGAAGATTCAGGAGTGGAAATAGATATACAATGTAAACACTAAACTCCAAAAATCATTATTCAAAACTTTATGGAAATATGGAAAACTGTGCATAGACCAAACCTAACAATAATAAGAATTGAAGAAAGTAAAGTATTACAGCATAAAGGCTCAGAAAATATATTTAACAATATCATAGAAGAAAACATTGCCGATAAACGTCGGAAATGCATCTTAAGATACAAGAACCATACACCTAACAGATGAGATCCCTCAAAATAATCTACTCATCACATAGTAAGAAAGCCAATAAAACTAAATAATAATGAAAGGATACTAGGAGCTGCAAACAAGAAAAGGCCAATGACTTATAATGGCAGACACATCAGAACTGCATCAGACTACTCAATGAAATCAATAAAAGCCAGAAGTCATGGTCAGATGCTACACAGACACTAAGAGATCATGGTTCCCAGCACAAAACAGTATTCTCAGAAAAACTATCACCATAAATGGAGTAAACAAGATATTTAATACTAAAACCAAATTTAAACAATATCAAAAAAAAAACCCACACAGACCAATGGGAAGCCTTAGAGGTAAAATTCCAACCTAAGAAAATTAGATATACTCATAAAACCACAAGCAATAAATAATCCCATAGAAAAAAACCTAAGGCAGGTGAAAACATACACATTGCCCACCAAATACATAACAAACAAATAATCACTGGTCATTCATGTCCCTTAATATCCATGGATTCAAATCTCTAATAAAAGATAAAGCCTACCATGATGGATAAAAATATAATCTATTCTTATGCCACAAAGAAGAGACACACCTCAGTTTCAAAGACAGATACTGCCTCAGAGTAAAGAGTTAGGGAAAACTTTCCAATAAAACAGACTTAAGAAGCTAGCTGATGTTGCCATCCCAATATCTAACTAAATAGACATCAAATTTAAAGCAATCAAAAGATATTATCATGGGCATTATTTGTGCATCTCAGCAAAAATCCACTAAAATGAAGTCTCAGCGCTAAATATTTAGGCCCACAATACAAAGGTACAAATATATTTCACATATTTAACAATATCATATACATTTAACATATATATATAAACAAAATATTACTAAAGCTTAAATAACACATCAAAAAACAAACATTAATTAGTGAAAGACTTCAATCCCTCACTGTCATCAACAAAGAGGTCTACTAGACTGAAACTTAACAGAGAAATAAGAGACACAACAGATGTTATGACTCAAATAAACGATAGATATATACAGAACCTTCTATCCAAATGCAAAAAAAATATAAGTTCTTCTCAGCACTGCATAAACCTTTCTCTAAAATTGATCACATACTCAGTAATAAGGCAAATATGGATATAATAAAAATGGGAATAACTCCTTGAATCCTGTCAGATCATCAGGGACTAAAAATAGAGTTCAACAAAAAGAAAAATGACAGAAAGCCTACAGATTCATGCCAACCCAATATCTCTTATTTGAACCACCTCTGGATTAAGGAAGAAGTAAAGAAAGATATCAAAGACTTCTTACAACTGAATGAAAATGATTCTATATCATACCAAAATTTATGAGACATGATGAATATAGTGCTGAAGGAGAAAATTCATTCTAGTAGATGTCTACATAAAAAAAAATTGGAGAAATCTCACCCAAGAGACCTAACAGGACAATTATAAGCTCAGAATTATTAGAAGCAAAATAAAATCAAGACCAGATAAATGACTCAAATAGATCGAAACCATGGAGGAAATAGAAGCTATTACTAAAAGTCTCCCAATCAAAAAAAAACAAAACTCAGGACCAGATGATTTCAGTACGGAATTCTACAAGATTTTCAAAGAAAAATTAATACCAATATTCTTTAAATTGAATCGAACAATAGAAACATAAAAATTATTTTCAAACTATTCTTATGAAGCTTCAGTCACTTTGATACCCAAGCCACACAATCATAAAACAAAGAAAAGATTTGCAGACCATCTTACTCGTAAACAATGATCAAAAAATACTCAGTAAGATGATGGCAAACTGAATCAGGAATACATCATAAAATTAGCCTGGAGAATCAAATAGGCTTCATACCAGAGCTGCAGGGATGGTTCAGCATAAAAAGATGTCTATTTCATCCATTCTATAAACAACCTGAAAGAAAAAAAAAACTAAATGACCATCTTCCTAGTTGCAGAAAAGCCTTTGACAAAATCCAGCAGTCTTTCATGATAAAGGTCCCCCATGAGAGATCAGGAATACAGGGAAAATACATGAACATATTAAAGGCAATATACAGCAAGCTCTCAACCAACATAAAACTCAATGGAAAAAAACTGAAATCAATCCTTCTAAAACTAGAGAAAGCCAAGGACGTTCTCTTTCCTCATGCCGGTTCAATGTATTTCTCAAGTCTTCACTTAAAACATAAGAAAACAAAAGTAGATCAAGGTGATACAAATTGGAAAGAAAGAAGTTAAAATACTACTCTTTGCAGATGATGTGATAGTATACAGAAGTGACTTCCAAAATTCTACCAGAAAACTCCCACAGCTGATAAACAACTTCAACAACATAGGAAGATACAAGATCAACTCAAAAATTCAATAACTCTCATATACGAAAACAGTAGAAAGGCTGGAAAACATCACACTTTTCAATAGCTTCAAATAGAATTGAAAATCTTAGGATAACACAAAACCAAAGAAGTGGCAGTCCTGTATGACAAGAACTTTAAAATCATTGAAGAAAGAGATTAAAGATGCTATCAGATAATGTAAAGATCTCCCATGGTCTTGAAGAGATAAGAACAACATAGAAAAATAGCAGTCTCACCGAAAACAATCTACAGATTCAATGCAATCCCCACCAAAACTGAAGCACACTTTTTTACAGACATTGGAAAACAATACTCAACTTCATGTGGAATAACAAGAAACCCAGGATTGCTAAAATTAATCTGGTTCAATAATAGAACTTCAGGGGGCATCACCATCCCTGACATCAAACTCTATTGTGGAGCTACAGTAATAAAAACTGGCAAAGATATAGACTTGAGGATCAATGGAAGCAAATCAAAGACCCTGACATTCATCCATACATGTGCATAGCTGATTTTTCACAAAGAAGCCAATAACATACAGTGGAAGAAAGATAGCATCTTCAACAAATGGAGCTAGCATAACTGGATAATGGTATGTAGAAAAAGACATATAGACTCATTATATATCAACCTTCATCAAATGCAAACCCAAGTAAGTCAAAGATCTCAACAAAAACCCAGTTACACTGAACCTGATAGAAAAATGTGGGGAATTTTCTTGAACACCTTGGCACAGGAGGCCACATTCTAAATACAATGCCAGTAGCATAGACACTGCATGCAAAATAAAAAAAATGGGACTTCTGAAACTGAGGAGCTTCTGTAAGGCAAAGGACATGGTCAATAAGACAAAAAGATAACTGCATAATGGGAAAAGACCTTCACCAACCATTCATTGGACCAAGGACTGTTCTCTAAAATATATAGAGAATTCAAGAAATTAGAGAGCAAAAATCCATGAACCAAATTGAATGGAGTATAAAGTTAAAAATAGAATTATCAAAAGAGGAACTTCAAAGGGTGGGAAGACACTTAAAGAACTGCTCCAGATTCTTAGCCATCAGAGAAATGTTAGTCAAAACAATCCTGAGATACCATCTGACACAGGTCAGAATGGCTAAAATCAAAAACAAGGCTGACAGTCTATGCTGGAGGGAATGTGAGCAACCAAACACTTCTCCATTACTGGTGCTAGTGTAGACTTGTACAGATATGTTGAAAATTAGTGTGACAGTTCTTCAGAAAAGTAAAAATCAATTTATCCAAAGATCCAGCAGTACTGCTTTTGGGCATATACAGGGTGGACACATATTCTTACACTAATGCCATTAGCTCAATTGTAGTCAGAGAAGAATTATTTGTAATAGCCAGAACCTGGAAACAACCTAGATGTGCCTCAATAGAATAATATCAGCAGCTAAACAAAAAAAGATGACATACTGAAAATTGCAGGCAAATGGATAGATCTGGAGAATATCATCCCAAGTGAGTTGTCAGGGACCTAGAAAGACAGACATGGTATGTACTCACTAATAAGTGCATTTTAGATGTAATGCTAAGAGTAACCAGGGTACAATCCACTAGCCCCAGTGGCTAGGGATCAGGAAACTTAGGAGGGTCATCCATAGATTCCCCTGGAAAGGGAAAATAGAGAAGTTCTCCTGAGAAAATTGTGATCACAGTTGTGAACAAGCAAAAGGAGGTGAGAAGAGAACATGGAAGACAGGGTTCTGGGGGATAACAGAGAGAGGGAGAGCAAAGAAGTGGATATCCTGGTAGAGGGAGTGATTGTGGAATTAGAGGGAAACCTGATACTACAGAACACTCAAGAACCCACAGGATGAGCCCAGCTAGGACTCCAAGAAGTAGTGAAGACACAGCCTACCTTGGCCTGTCCTCATTATCATATGAATGAGCATCCTAAGTCCATTATAGAACTTTCGTCCAGCAGCTTAAAGAGGCAGATGTAGAAATCTAAAACTAAACAGTAGATCCAGCTGAAAGTAGCTAGGAGAGATTACATGAGAGGAGGATTCGGTATGATGGTGAGATCCAGGGAATAAGTAATCCCTTGCTGTTGAGAGCTCGTGGACTCTGAAATAACATCCGACAGACATTCATATAACAAACTGTACTCTCTGAATGTTGATGAGAGTTGAAAGGCATGGGCAGTTCCTCGACCCTCTTGCAATTGGACCAGAGTCTATCTCAGGTCCATGCACTGGCTCCTCAAATCCCATCCCTAGTGGGAAAACATCTCTCTCAGCTTTGATATCTGTGTGAGGAATTGGACCCTACCACAACTGGATATGTGAGACCAATTAAATATGTTCACGGGGTGGGGAGAGGCTGTGGAGGACTGGGAGAAGAGGCAGAATAGGTAGAAGTAGGGAGGATGAATAAAAAATTAAATTAAAAAATAAATATTTCTTTTAAAAAACAAAATAAAGTAAAACACAATAGGATTCATGAAAACCAAACACTAACTCCAGCATACTAAACATTATCAGGCATCCATTATGTGAGCTGTTAGAGCCACCTGTGGACTAAAGTGCTATCTTTAAAAAAAGAAGGTATATAGGCTAAGGTTGGTAAAATATTGTAATATAGTTAATAAAATTACTTAAAGTAAATCATAAAAGTAAGTGTGATATAAATGTCAGATAATAAACTTCTGAGATATAAAGTCAGGAGTTATGTGCTTCTTAAATGACGACAATTAGCTAGTCAGTAACCCCTCTATCCTTATATTCAATTGTTACCATAACAAGCCATAACTTCTCTGAGGCAAGTGAGCAGTGAGTAACGAGCCACAACTCTTAGGTATAGTCTCACTTTTGAAAGAATGCAAACATATCATTTACCACACATACAATCTTTCTTTACTCTAAAGACAGAGAGAAGAGGGGCTGGAGAGATGACCCAACAGTTCAGAGCAATAGCTTTTCTTTTAGAGTTCCTGAGTTAAATTGCCAGTAAAGGTTTGGTGGCTCATAACTATCCATAATAGAACTTGATGCCTTCTTCTGGTATTTGGAACACTTATTCATAAAACACAAATAAATAAAAAAACAATTATAGAGAAAGAGAGAAGAAATGGACATTGAAATTAAACATATAGTGGCCCTATATATTGGTAAGTATAAAGAAACATGAACACACGTGAAATTCTCAGGTTGCAACTTGCCTACTTACAGTTTTGGTGCATCCATAGAAGAAATACTGTGAGCACATGCAGAGCATCTGAGAGATTATTAGTTGCCCCAACACTGCATTAGGATCTAAAAACTGGTAAAATGCCCATCAGCTGACTCTACTCTATGGTCATTTATTTGAATCCATTTAGGATGATATTCATTAAAATAAAATGGGGATCTTTTGACAAACATCACCTCCATTGTGCTAAAAAAAACTGTGAAGAGACAAACTACATGTGTCTACCTCTTGTTGAGTTCTTTCTTTTCTCAGTTTCCAAGCTGGGAAGTTGGAGTTTACCTAGGAAAAATACTCTGTGAACAATTTAAAAATGGAAAAAAAATCAAAGAGTATCTAAAATATTGGTGTGCAGGTTGGCAGAACAGGGCAGAAGATTCAAAGAACTGTTCTGATGCTCATCTGCCTGGCTGCTCAATAAGTATTCATAATGACATTTACATAGAAAATACAAAGGCACTTACAGAGAAGATAAATGCACTCTAAAATCCTCTGTCTCCACTTGCCATGGCACTGCCCATAGTAAGAAAGCACATGCCTCTCTTTCTTTATTCAGATCTTCTTTCTGCTTCATTTTCCAATAGCACCTGGGATGAAGGACACCTGTCACATGAGGTGGAATGTACATGGCCAAGAAGAGAAAAACCAGAGTGAACATATATTTCTGCTCTAAGCCTGGGAAATTTGGAGTGAGGCATGCCATGCTGATCAGCACATCAAATGGGCATGCAGGTATCCCCACCTGGTTTTATTTCTGTTGCCAAATAAGAGGCTACATCTGCATTTACAATTCCTTTTCTGTTTTGGGAAGTTGTGCTCAATTGGGAATGTTTTGAAACTTTTCCCCTGGGGCTCTGCACCTTTTATCTATATTCCCTGCCAAAAAAAATTTGGGTGATAAATATGTATGAGGATAGTTCAGATAGTTTCATTACATCACCCTTCTTTGTGGAAATTAATGCCCACGGGAAGATATCACTTTGGGAAAATTTGCCTGATCAATTTGTTTCTATTAACAGCTTTAGAGCTGACACCAGTGCATCTTGCTAGATGATCCACAGTGGGACGTACATTATTGGTTCTGGAAAACTCACCAAGTTAGAATTCATGGTTTCATCACTAGAAGTTGTATCACAAAGTCTATGTTATGAAAAATCAGCTTTATATTTAGAGCAATTATTTTCCACACAGCATGCAGAGTGTAGCCTACTCTACACCAATGACTGGTGCAGAATATTTAAATAAGTCTATGGTTTTACTGTCTTTATTGTACTGACCAACAGTCAATACAAATTATGAAATTTCTTAAATCTTCTTCCAAATCTATCCACCTTATCATAGAACCATAGATCATTTACATGTTAGTGTTAGTTTTCAAAATTTTTACAAAGATCCAGTTAGAAACCAAAGCTCATGTGCTTTTTTCAAATACTACATAAGATCTATTTCTCCTCTTTTCTCCACCCAATTATTATTAATGGGATAAGCTGAATTTTTAGTTTCTAAACCACGATCTTCCTTCCTTGATTTGCAGTTCTTAGAGACCAAGACCTCACGTTGAGACATTTTGTCTGCGTTATCCTCACCCATTTCATAATCTAATACAGGCTGTAAAGAGAAGTCTCCCTGAGTATCTTACAAAGAAGGACAAACTGGGAACTGAACTTCTTTTACCATTGTTCTAGTTATCCATTTAGTTTTCACTCGTGAACCTCACTGTCAATGTGAGACAGTTCCGACAAGTGTGGGATAAAGAGCTTCTTTCAGGGGATGTGGACTGTAGAGAAAGTAAGACACATGGAGGCAAGTCTTCAGTGTGGGTGGTGACAGGTCTAATTTACTATATGAGATGAGGCCAGGAGGGATCCTCTTCCTCTCTTATTTTTATTCCACATTTAAAATAGACATATAAAAAGTGGATGACCTCTGCTTCTCTGATGATGTATTCTCGGGGCCTAAGATGTGGATACAGAGTAATATGAAAGGAAAAGTCTTCCACAAAAAGACAATGTCAGTTTACCTTTCTCAAGAGTACAATAGAGACCCTGAAGCATTCCAGTCCACAGCTGATTAAGAGGTAAGTGGATCCTGCTCCACAGGCCAAGCAAAGACTGTTATCTGCAAACACCAGTGCAGGGATATTCAGCCAGCACCCAACCATATCCATCTCTGCCCTAAAACAAAGAAAGCTTGTGAAATCCCCCAAAACCAATTACCAGAAAAACACAGATAGAAGAATATCCCCTGGGCAAAACCACACCCAAACCACAATCTGTATTGCCACACTTTGACAACTGGAGACCATGAAGCCTCTTGGACCACATCTCACTAAGAGCCAACTGAGAGCCAACAGAGAGCCAACTAAGAGCCAACGATTAATGACCCGTGCAACAAACTGCAGAAACACAGCTCTTTAGCCTACAGACAACTGGAGAGCCCACTAAAAGCAACTCCAGCAATTACAGGAGACACTCAGCCCATGTGTAAGAGCCAACCAAGAGCTAACAAAGAGTGAAACAAGGAAGCAATGGGCAGATGCTAATGTAAGAAAAATGTATAACAATGTAAACCACCACAAGACACCACCAGAAAAAGTAGTTTACAACATCAAGACCTGAACATAATGAGGATGAGAAATCAATACAGAAATTATGTTAAAAGCAACTTTATGGAAAATTAAAAAACTTTAAAAGATGACATAAAAAACTTCTTTAAAAAATAGAAGAAAATACAAACAAAAAATTGAAAGGAATGAACAAATTCCTAAAGAAAACTTAGAAAACCAAGAAAAAGAAAACAAACAGGAGTAAGGAACAAACCAAGAATTAAAAATTGTCAAAGAAGCAATAAAGGAGCCACAAACTGAGGCAAAGCTGGAAATTGAAAGCCTAAAAAAATTAGCCAGAAATACGAATGCAAGCATATCCAACAGAATGCAAGAGATAGAAGAGAGAATCTCTTTAGTGAAAGATTCAAACGTGGAAATAGATATGTCAGTTAAAGAAAACACTAAAACCAAAAATAGTCATAACACGAAATGTCAAGGAAATTTGGGACATGATAAAAAGACCAAACCTGAATATAATTGCAAACAAAGAAGGAGAATACCAGCTCAAAAGCAATTGAAAATATATTTGACAAATCCTCAAATTTGACAAATTTCTCAAAAGAAAATATATTTGACAAAAAATCTTGGAAATAAACTTCCACAGCCTAAAAAAAGAACATGGCTATAAAGATACAACAAGGTTACATAGCACCAAATAGACTAGACTCCCCCGAAAAGTCATCTTGCCACATAATAATCAAGCCACTAAACCTACAGAACAAAGAAAAAAATAATAAGCCATTCTTCTGCTGCATACAAGAAACAGACTTCAACATAAAAGACAGACACATGCTCAGAGTAAATGATTGGGAAAAGATTTCCCAATCAAATGGTCCTAACAAACAAGCTGGTGTAACCATCCTAATATCACACAAAATAGACTTCAAATTAAAATCAACCAAAAGAGAGCAGAAAGGACATTACTTATTCATCTCAGGAAAAATCTACAAAATTGAGGTTTCAGTCCTGAAAATTTATGTTCCAAACATAAATAAGGGCACCTTCATATATAAAAGAAACACTGTTAAACCTTAAACCTCATATTAAAACCACACCTAATAGTGGGAGATGTCAGTGTTCCACTTTCACCCCTGGGTAGGTGAACCAGACAAAAACTCAGTAGAGAAATAAGGGGTCTAAAAGATGCTATGACTGAATTGGACATTTTATATATATATATATATATATGTATATATATATATATATATATATATATAAACACATACATACATATATATATATATATAAACACCTTCCACCCAACACAAAGGATATACATATTTCTCAGGACCCCATGGAACTTTTTCCAAAATTGACCACATACTTCATCATAAAGCAAATATCAATAGATACAAAAAATTATAATAACTCCTTGTATCATATCAGAACACCATGGTCTAAAGTTAGAGTTCAACAACAAAAATCAATCACAGAAAGGCTACAAATTCAGGAAACTAAACATCTCTCAATTGAACTACCTCTGGATAAGGAAGAAGTTAAGAAAGAAACCAAAGACTTCCTAGAATTTAATGAAAATTATTGTACAACATACGCAAACTTATGGGACACAATGAAAACAATGCCAAGAGAAAAACTCATAGCATTAGATGCTTACATGTAAAACCTAGAGAAATCTCACTCAAGGGACCTAACAGCACAGCTGAAGGTTTTAGAACAATTAGAAACAAAGTCCACTAGAAGGAATAGACAGCAGGCAGGAAATAATCAAACTTAAGGCTGAAATCAAAAAAAAATAGAGAATATGAAGAACAATGAATCAAAAAGTTGGTTCTTTGAAAAAGTCAACAAAATAGATAAACCTTTATCCTCACTAATCCAAAGGCAGAGAGAGAGAGAAAGAAGAGAGAGAGAGTACAAATTAAGAGAATCAGAAATGGATCAGTAGACAGGCATAACAACAAACACCCAGAGAATCCAAAATATCCTAAGGTCATACTCTGAAAACATATACTCCACTAAACTGGAAAACTTATAAAAAAAAATGGACAGTTTTCTGGAATGGTACCACTTACTAAAAGTAAATCAAGACCAGATAAAAGACCAAATGGAACTTTAACCACCAAGGAAATTGAAGCTGAAAGAAAAAAATAAAACAAAACCTAGTTATATCCTTAAATGCAGAAAATGCCTTTGACAAAATTCAACCCTCCTACATGATGAAAGTCCTGGAGAGTTTAGGAATTCCAGAAAAATACCTAAATATAAAAATGGCAATATAATACAAGCTGAAAGCTATCTTCAAAATAAATGGAGAGAAACTTAATGGAAACCCACTAAAATCAGGAACAAGACAAGGCTGACCTCTTTCCCCTTATCCAATATACTTCTAAAAGTTTTAACTAAAGCAATATGGGAACAAAAGGAGATGAAGGGGATATGAATTGGAAAGAAAGAAGTCAAATTATATGTATTTGTAGATGAGTAGTTTATATACATAAGTGACCACCAAAATTCTACCATGCAACCTCTAAAGCTGACAGACACCTTCAGCAATCAAGCAGGAACAGTATTAACTCAAAAAATCATAAGCCCTCTTATACATTAATGATCAAAGGGATGAAAGAGAAATAGAGGAAACATCACCCTTTATTATAGCTGCAAATACCATTAAATATGTTGGGGTAACTATAAACAAAGAGGTGACAGACGTGTTTGTCAAAAACTTTGAGTCACTGAAGAAAGAATTTGAAGAAGATATAAAGAAATGGAAAGTACTCCCATGCTCCTGGGTAGGTAGGATCATCATAGTAAAAATTACAATCCTATCCAATGCAATCTACAGATTAAATGCAATCACCATCTTATCCCAACAAAATTTTTATTGACCTGGAAAGAACAATACTCAACATTATATGCAGTAAAAGGAAGCCCAGAATTGCCAAAACAATCTTATTTAATAAAATGACTTTAGGAGGCATAACTATACCTTACTTTAAGCTATACAACAGAGCAAGAGAAAAAAAAAAGCCTGGTACTGACATAAAAGCAGACTTTGGATCAATGGAATTAAATTGAAGGCCCCAACCTTAATGCTTCCACCTATAAATGCTTGATTTCTGACAATGAGGCCAAAAATATACAGTGGAAAATTATAGTATCTTCAACAAATGGTTCTGTTATAATAGAATATTAGTTTGTAGAAGAATGCAAATAGATCAAAACCTATCACCTTGCACAGAACTTAAATGCAAGTGGATCAAAGACTTCAACATAAACCCACCTACACTAAATTGATAGAAAAGAAAGTGGGTAAAATAGTTTAAAAAACCTTGCAAAATATAACAAATACTGGAAGCATCACCTTCCAAGACTTCAAGATCTAATATACAACAATATTAACAACAGATTGGTATTGGCATAAATACAGATATATACACAAATAGATGCATATTGACCCTGACACTATCCCACACACTTAAGAACACCTGTTTATTTATTTTAAAGCCAAAATTATACAATGGAAGGCAGAAGCATCTTCAACAAATGGTGCTGGCATAACTAGCATCACGGACACTGAGAGCAAAAAATAATAAATTGTAATTCTAAACCGAGAAGTTTCTGTGAGGTAAAGGACATGGTCAATAAGACAAAATGTCAGCATACAGAATGGGGAAAGAGTGTCAGCAACTCTACATCTGATAATATACTGCTCTCCAAAATATCTAACAACAGAGGAAGCTAAAATCCACATACCAATAAATCCAATTAAAAATGTCAACCAAACAATTACCAGTGGCTTCTGGGGTTATGGATTTAGGAGAATTTATTGCTGCCATGTCTCTAAACCAGTAGTATGCCTGACTGAATTCCAAATCCTTATTCCCCTCATTGATCAAATTTTTTGCTACATGTGGAGGCAAGTTCTTAAAACAACAACAATTAAGTATGTAGAGAAAACTGAACATGTACTATGCAATCCCAACTGATGTGTCTATACCAAAAATCCTGCTCTAAAGCTCAGGGGGAATTACAGACTGAGACCATAATGAAAGCCACAAACACTCAACATGTAGATGACAAGGGATCATATATAAAACAGAATTAAGTTGAAAGGTACATGTGTGAGAGCAATACAATTTAACAAAATAAAACATGTAATGCCACACAAAAACCAGCCAGTATATGAGCAAGAAACAAAACAAGTGATTAAAAACCCAGTTCTTAGAGGGACAAGACAGACTATATGAGGAAACCCACACATGATGTTGGAGGGAGCTCTGGGCAATATAATCAAGAAAAAAATCAAATGTGCACAACCATTAATGACTGGTCCTAGCAACTGAGGCACTTACTCCCATTGCCTACAAAACAAAGTGGGACATTCATGGTCAGAAGTAAATAATGACTGAGACTAGCTCTATGGAAAGCATTCAAAAACCACATACAATGGGTTTATTAAAATAGTGCATCAAAACATAAACAAAAATCAGGATTTTTAGTTGGGGATTTTTGGTACAAAAAAGACACCACCACACAACCATTCAGTATAAATAGAGAAATGGTCAGGCCCTGCCTTTTTACAATGCCACCTTTTAATTGTACATAAATGTCTTCCTGAAAACAGAATTTCTTGGTAAGTTGGCACTATCACAAGAATTTCCATAGGCCTGGATAAGATGGGAGAAAGTCTGGAAGATATTAGTAGGGCTAGTTTCAGAAACACGGCTAACATCTGGTAGGCCTAAGCATGCAGGACAATCACAGGCAGGACCATTCACTGGAATATGAGCACCTGTTCTGCTGCACTGACAGCTGGCTTCTCCTTCTCAATTCCTTGGCATTTCTCAATGTACTTGGGAATGATCCTGAGAGTATTTAGACCTCTAATTCCTAACCCATACCTGGAGAGAAAAGAAGTGGTCAGGGAGAGGAGCTGCAAACTCTAGTCTATGCCTCAGATATGAGGCTGCAGTGCAAACATTAGGCCTCTGCCTTTCCCTCCACTCCAGCTTTTATACCACCACAGAACCTCAGAGGACAAATAGAAGAGAAAAAAGCATCAAGGCAAGAAAAATTTATGTGACAAGATTAAAGTATTTAAAGATAACCCTGATCCCTAGGCACATTGAAAAAATGTTGGGCCCCAGTGTGTCCCCAGGTTTTCTGCACAAAGTTTTAAGAATGATATGATGTTTCGCCCTGGCTTTACACTAGTACACCACTCATGCAAATATCCATACCTAGGAGACAAGTGGCCCTAGCAAACAAAGGTCACCTAAATTCCTAGAGCTCTCAAAATGGAGTAGGTGGCTGAAGGGCCAGTGACTATCTGCCTGAGGGAGAGGGGAACAAGAGAGGAACAGACCTGGATATGGCACTCCTTCAAGTTAACCCTTTGTCCCAGCTCAGCCCATTGCTTGTGTGTGGAGAAACTTGCAAAATCTAAAATATCCTTCCAGCTCATGACTTTCTTTCTTGGTGTGCCAGATGTGCTCACTCTGCTTCTGGGAGAACCTTCAGAGCAACTTCAGGCCCTGGAGTGACAAGGGGTGTCAGAACTGAGAGAAAAGTTAGATCTGATAAACCTGGGTAAACCTGAAGACCTGAATTCACAGGGAAACCTGGAGGCATTTGGAGGGAAAAAATAGACCAGACTTGGTCCTCAATCACTAGCAGCTGCCCATTTACCTTCCCTTCTTTATTCCTGGTATCCTATGTAGAGAGGTTTCAGGCCTGTGTCTTGGCAAGAAAACATAACATAGAAGCTTAGCTTCAAAAACAGCACCTTTATGGACACCCTGACTGCTAGTTGCCTGACTCAAACCCAGCATCCATCTTGCCCTATGTGCTGTCATATTTTCAAGAAACCTACAAAAACCAGCTGTGTTTATACAGGTCTTCGACACAGATAAAATGGGGCTAGGGAAGGACATCCCTCTGTCAGGATCCAGCCACAAGCATGCTCCTTCTGATTTAGCTTCATTCTATCCAAAGAAAGAGATAATCCAAGAAACTCACACTATGTAGTAAGCTGCTGTGGATTCCAGTTCCCCTAAGAAATCTGTATATTCCTGCACCTTTGCACCCTTTCTGTTGGTGTTTAAGATTCTGGCAAAGGACTTGGGTAATAATCACTTTTGATTTTTGGGATTCTCAATACTACTCACTCTCTAGGTACCCCATCATGAAACCTTAACCTCTGGGCTTTCTCACTCAACACTCTCTAAAATGCCCACCTATTTTCTCCCTGACCTTCTGAAACTTGATGGCTGCATGTTTTCTTCTCAGGTTCTGAGACGGGATCTCACAAGCTCCCACTTCCCTACAACTTCCTGAGAAAACAGAGGTCTCCTGAAGATTTTTATGATCTGCCTCCCTCTGAAGTGCTGGGATAAAATGTGAAAAACAAAGCACATCAGTTCATCTATTCAGTTTGAGCATCTTCTGTGTGATGCTTTGTGCTGGAAACTGGAAAACTGATTCTGCCTTGGATTCACCTCTTTAGAACCTAAAAATTTTTGACTTTAAGGCAAGCATTCTCCCAGTGGAGGCACATCCTACACTGTTTGTGGTTTTGTTGTTTGTTTGTATTGTTATTTGAGACACAATGTCAATAATATGCCTCATTGGCCTGGATTTTGTAGAAGTCTTCACAAACTCATGAGTTATGATTTTTTGTTACTGTTATATTTTGAGTTTACTCTTTAGTTGGGGGTGGGATTTATATTTTTGTTGTAGGAGATGTTTCTTTGTTTTGAGGGAGAATTTCACAATGTATCTCTGGCTCAGGTGCACTCACAGGCACTAGTATGCTACTGCCTCCATATTAACAGGAATAAAGGCATATTCCAGTACACATGCTTATGTTACTAATCTTGATGTGAAGCCTATAAAAACCACAAGACTAATGTGCACAATTATATGTGCTACACAGAATGTCCCCCCCCCCATTTCATGGGATTCACTGCTGACTTCACTGATTGAAACATTATCAATATTATATTCATTGATTTCTTATCTCTACACAACAAATGGGCTCAGTATGGGTGTAGTCCAGCTTCTTGTATAATGTAGAAGAAAATGGATCAGGAGTTGGATGTCAATGCCATTGTTGACTCTGTATCCCCTATAAAGCTGCCTTGGTTTCAGGAGTCAGTTATTACAATATAGTTTCCTGGATCCAGGTGGCCAGAGGTCCAGACCCACAGACTTGAAGCCCCAGAATCCTTAGTGGACCACAGCTGATCAGGCTCCCAGAAATGATTCAGATGCTTATATTAAGTTCATGCTGTTTGGTCTATGGCTTAGGCATCTTTCTAGCTAGCTCTTTCATTTTAACTCAACTCATTCTCATTAATCTGTCTCTCACATGGGCCATAGCTCACCTGTGTTCCCCACATGGATCTTCTTTGGGCAACTGGCTCAGTCTGACTGACTCAACCCTGCTTCTCCTACCTATGCTCTGATTTCCCCTCCTATTTTTTCTATGGTACTTGTCATGGGCCTAAATATCTCCTTTATTTAAAGATTCATATTCACAGCACACAGAAAGACATTCACACACCAGTCTGTGTCTCAAAGAAAATGAAATTAAAACACCTTGAATCAAAAGAAGGCAGAAAACTGACAAGTAGGCTGGAGAGATGGCCAACAGTTAAAAACTCAGGTTTGACTCCTTGCACCTACATGGTGATACATAAACAACTGTAACTCCAGTTTAAACAGATCCAGTGAACTCTTCTGATATATATGTGCACATCAAATAAACAAACCTAAAAGATAAGACAACTAAGAATACTCCCAACTCTGAGTAGTCACAACACCATCCCTCTGAGGCACCTCAAAGTAACAACATGGAGAACTACTTGCAACATCAGTTCAGAAAAATTCTCATGCTCACACTACTTCTGGTTTGAGTGACCTGCTCCCAAGGCAACAAAAACCAGATGTTGTTTCAAGGTCACATGCAGCACAGTGGAGGCTGGTGTATTGAAAAAGAGCAATCTGACAGAAAAATGTGGGCTTCAGTTATGGAAAATATTGAAGACACTGAACTCTTTCCTACTTTCATAAATGTACCCAAGATCATCATTTCTTGTACTGTCATCAAATCTTTGTTCGATTTAAGTCTTTACAAGACCAAGAGCTTCTAGAATTGGCACAGGAATGCACCAGCTCTGTGGAGTCAGGATCTAAAGGACAGTCTGTAGACATGTTGGAAACTTAGAGCCTGTTTGAATCTAGAAATGAGCTGAAGCTGCAGCTGGAGCTCTGATGGCATCCTGGGCTGCATCTGTATGTTTCACTGATTTGAAACTTCCAGGTAGATTTTATCTGTTTCCGCTGTAGCTGAAATAGCTTTGGGTTTTGTCAGACAGCCTCTGCAATACACTTGAGACACAACCCAACCCAATACAACCACAGGCCAGCTAATGATTAGGTGAAGTTGTACAAAAGCAAAAGGCTGAGAAAAACTTCACAGATGAATGACTTCAGGGAAGTAGTTGTAAATTTATTGTTTTAGGAGCAGTGGATCCCCCTGAAATAATCAATGACACAGGCATGGACAGCATGCGATCATTCTCGATAGATAGATAGATAGATAGATAGATAGATAGATAGATAGATAGATAGATATGTATATGTACATACACATACACACACACACACACACACACACACACACACACACACACACACACATACATACATATCATGGAACCATGAACTGTAAATGTGCCAATGTACTCACAGCACTTTTCCAGTTCCCATGACATCTTATTTATTTTCAGAGGCCAAATAGAAAAATGAGAGAAAGTACCCTATCAGTGGGCTTCTCACTTCCCCGTGTATGCTATGGCCCAGAAACACACAAACACAATTTTGAAAAAGGTCTCATGTCAAGAAAGGTCTCTACTGGCTGGCCAAGTACTAGCTTTCTGAACCAGGCTTCCCTCAAACTTACAAAAAGTCAAAGGATTAAAATTTGTAGTGATATGTCTACCTAATATTTTTAATAAATAATTTTTTTTTTACAGAATAGTAAATACGTAGTGGATTGCTCAATAATTATTATGAAGCTCTGGTCTGAGTACACAGTACCAACAGCAAAACACCCACATCTGAGGAACACTAAGTCAGGAACTAGTGAACCCCTAGACAATAGATTCTGTAAAAGACTCTTCTGTTGAAAGCTCATTGTACTCTGTGTATCCAAATTCCACACTACATGTCTTAGAAAGCCACAGTTGTGTTTCTCCGGTCATGCTGCCAGTTGCCCAGAAGGGCATTCAGCTAGACTGCCTCTGTGAATAAATCAAATTTTCATGGGCATAAGGTGAGAGTTAATACCTTCAGACAGTCAAAACAACACCAGTATATGACCTGCAGCCCTTTGGACACAGGAGTACCCATATCCATGATCAGCTTCTTAATGAAACCCACTGATTTTATGCAAAGAACAAGATTCTTGTACCAGGGGTTTGATAGGCTGGATGGGATCAGGACTTATCACCAGGTCTAGAAGAGTAACCATGTCAGGATGGACACCATGCCAGAGCCCTCAGGAGATGGAGCTGAGTCAGGAGCATTCACTGGGCTTTCAGCAGCAGCTGAGGTAGGAATTGAAATATCATCTGAGCCTGGATTTTCAACTATTGATGAATCTGCTTCAACTACTGTGGGTGGACCTGGTTTGCAACTATACTTGGGGCTAGGCCACCTATAAAATTCTTTTGGGGAATACAGAGTCCATATACAGTCGTGATCATCATAATGAAAAACTTCTAGAATGGGGTAGCATTTAGAATTTGAGCCCAATCCAGATGTGCCTAGAAGCTTGCAGTCTACATTGATAAAAAAAAAAAAAGACAACTAAAGAAGTTATAAAATGGAGTGGCTTAGAAAAGATTTTCAGTTTTCACCTGCAACCTCTGAGAACAGTCCCTTTTCTTCTTACTCATGATGCTTTATCTAAATCTAGAGGAAAAAAGTCTAAGGAAGGACTAACCACTCCAACCTGAGAAACAGGGAGAAAGGCTGCATGGGAAGCTTGGCTATAAACACACAAGACACATACACACAAACAGAGAGAGAGAGAGAGAGAGAGAGAGAGAGAGAGAGAGAGAGAGAGAGAGAGAGAGAGAATTCTGAGGCTCTTGAGGCCAATAAGAATGTAGCGAGTGAGGATGGGTATTTCTTGACACCAAAGGACTAGAGAAGCCCCATTTTGATAACTCAAGATTATACTTAGATTCCTGATGTTTAAGACCTGTTTAGTAATAATGTGGATCCATTGTGAATTTCCATTGAACCAGAAAGCCAATTCACCATCAAATGCAAATATGTTCACCATTTCCCAACTGTCTTAGGGTAACCCAAGCAGAGAACAATTGCCTGGGGTAGGATAAGTGTTCAGTGATTGACTGGGAACTATCTTTTCCAGTAGCAAAAATTAAGATCTAGATGCAGGTTAGGATCTGGTACTTCATATCTCAAAGCTTTCACACAAGTTTTACAAGTTTTTACAGGATAGAGTAAGTGCACTGATCAAATATTCTCTCAGCAAGAGCTTTTGTTCTTGGAGATACTTACTGATAGTTCTTCACTCTTGTAGCCTATAAACAAACTTGCAAAGAGCAGTAATTACTCTGGCCACTAGAGGGCCAATGGATCCCAGGCAACATGAATTTCCTGTGGAACATGATAGCATCTGCAGTCAGGAATGGAAGGGGCAGCTTCCAAAAGTTTAGAGACATGGAGAACACGTTTGCATTCATGTTTCACTTCTTCTACTGTATATCCTAGACAGAGAAAAATGGTTCTACCCATCAAGACTTTGAAAATTTACTCCAGATTTCTAAATAGCAGGGATGACTCTGGTGGGTGTAAGAATAATGCTCTTGTACACTGTAAAAATTTTTTAGTCATATTGTTTTAATAAATTCATGATTGTCCAGGAACTAGGTAGGACATAGAGTTTGGACAAGATAAATCTGGAAAGAGGAAATGCAGAGCATATGCCATGCAGAGACAAAAGAAGAAAGATGAGAGAGCTGCACTGAAGCAAAGGTACAAAGTCATGTGGACAAACAAAATTAGAATCTTGGATTAATTTTAGAGTAAATGCTAGTAAATGGTTTGCATGAACAGGAGCCTTTGTGGACAGTTCACTCTGGTTATCTGCAGGCTCTCCTATCTTGACCAGAATCTTTCTGGTGTTTGAAGCTTCATATCAAATACCAGACCTTTAATGTCTTGTCCCTTGAGAATCACCATGCACTCTCTACACTTTATCCCCTCACATCAAGCAGACCCTCCCACACTGGGACTCAACACTTATGGATCCAAATGAGAACATCCCTTTTTATTGGGCAATTGTATTAAATAGTATTTTCCTTGGGGCATTGACACAAGCACAGGATTCTTACCTTCTTGGGGCTCCAGCTCTGACATAAATTACTATTGTGCTTTTCAGGAAATAGGAATGTACATGCTTTGTTGCCTGAGGTCCTCAAATTTTCCTCCTAATATTTTCCTCCCCTTATTCTTACAATCTTCAATTATATTTTGTTTTCCTTATTTCTTTCTATTCCCTTGTTAAATTAAGACGTTTGGTTTCTAAATTCATCACACATTGTTCAATATCTAACTTTATAGATTAGGCTGAACTCAAACTCAGATATTTCATTGTCTGTACCTCCTTTATGCTGAGAATGATTTTCTCATTTTCATGGAAGAGCTTCTTCAGCTGTAGACATTTTCTTGCCCAGAGTTTTAACAAGAGTGATACCTTCCAGTTCATCAACCAGGGCCATCTAGAGCCTCTCTTTGATTTCTCAAGTTAATAGATTCCAAAGAACTCACAATTTCCACAATGGCCTATGAAGATAAAGTCATAATTTTGGTAGTGGCTTAGTTGTGTTTGCAGATTAAACATTGGATAAATGGTTATCAGTATGCAGGGCTGTTTCTGTTTTGTGAGGAACTGACATACATGTATTCAGTATCAAGAAAACTTCTTCAAGATGTCTGTGTCAGGAAAGATTTGTATTTACTGGGCCAAGTTCTAGTAAATTCTCTTGTCATGTATGGGTGATTTAAATTACTACATCAAATGAAAATTTCACTAAGCAAGGCTAGGTGAGGCTCTTTGGCAGATTAACTGTCCAGATTTTTGAAAGATCCTTGTGTCAACTATAAAACTGAGCAAGAATAAGGAACAAAATAGAAAATAGATTTTAAAAATTGTTCTTACCTGTTTTTTTTAAGTGTGTATTTGGTTACCAGCCTGCCAGGGCACCTATGTGGAGGTAAGTGGAAACATGTAAAAATTTATTTATCCCTATCACCATGTGAACCATGGAAATAAACCTTGGTTCTTTAGGCTTGGTGAAAATTGCTTTGAATGTGCCATCTCCCAAGCTTAGGATCTCTTGAAGGGTTATATATCCAGGGAGCATAAAGACTGACAATGGGTTTTTTATCTCAATTACAAATTTAAAGCATGTATGTCTTATAGGAACCTCAAACTATTTTTTATACTTAACAGCCATATCTTTGAAACATTTCAATAGTAAAAACCATTTCATGCCTCTACACCCCAGGTTGGTACAGAAAGCCTTTATTGCCTAGGAAGAGAAGAAACGAGGATCAGGCCAGCCCTGACTCCACAGCAGATCCAAAGACTGCCTCAGTTACAAAGACCCTGCCTCAAAGGGAAAAAAATTACTAAGAAACAACAGAAAAAAATCTATATGAGTATATGGTCAAAGGAATAGAATTAACAAAAAAATAAAAATCTATGAGAGTATCTATGGTAAAATGAAAAGAATTAACCAGCACCAAATAGGTTTTCTTTCAGAGCATCAGTGTGATGCATGTCTACTGGACGATTGGAAAGTCTAGAGGAAGTTCAGCAACCAGATTTAGAGCACTTTCCCTTAGTACATCTTAAATGGCACAATGAAGACAACAGCAATGAAGGTAAGGTGTATACTCCATCAGGAAGGATTTTTATGGGCCAAAACAGTGCTATATTTAAAGATTGATATTCATAGCACATAGAAAACATTCCCACATCCCACTATATGAAGTTTCTTTGATGCACGTTTTTCTTTTGAAGTAGACTGGCACTGGGGTTTGAAGATTGCCTATCAAATTAAAATATAACTTTGTAAACCAAAGAATTTCTAACTAACAAAACGGCAATTTTGATTATCAAAGGTGACTATTAAACTGAAGTTCTTAATTATACATTACAATTTTAATAAACCAGAGTAGAAAAATACATACAGCATAACAAAATTGACTCCAAGCTTGTATCAATAAACCAAACTCCATACAAATTTATTTTGAGATTAACAGCTGATTATTAGATTAAGTAAATCCAATAATCTATTTTTTAATCACTCATACAATATCCCCCTTTTCTTATTAGAAGGAGATTAACTAATACTACTAACCATTTATAATAAAACCAACATTTATAAGCAATATTTTGGGAATTTGGGCATAGTTTTCCATTACTACCTCCTGCTGACTGAGGGGTTCTAGCAATCTTACATATTCTTGATAATAATCATCTTAGTCTACTGTCTTGAAATTGATGTGACCATCTCTTCCCATTAGATAATTTTTAAGTGGCCTTGGTTGATGAAACTGTATTTGCCTAGAGGAAATCCACAGGTTCTCAGCTTCTGTGGAAACAAAAGCAGAACTCTTCCAAAGCAATATATCCTTAGACACAAATTTCAAAGTCAAGATACTTTTAAAATATATATTTTTGTTTAACTTAGCAGCCTTTGCTATCAATTGTCTTCTGCAGGAGGCTCATTAACAGTTAAAATATTAAAATAAAACACAATAATAACCAGAATCTAGTTTCTGTGTGTATTTTCCATCTTAACATGGCTTTTTATGTTTTTATTACTCTATTTCTCTTTCTTAAAGACTTTCTCTACCTTCTTTGTTTATTCTCTGAAGCCTTTGTACAATTTACATACATTGTGACCCACTTACAGGTTTTTTTTCATCTGAATTGGTTTTACTGTGAATTCTTAATGATTTTCCAGCCAGAAGAGCATTTAAAATACTAGAACTCTCTTAAAGAGCCACACAGTTTTTGCACAATGAGCTAAGTCAGGAAGTTCTCTCAAGGGGCCATGTCTCTGTTCATCACTAGCAAACAGCAGACCTGAGAAAATTCTGCTACTAAGATACTATCTTTGACTCTGTTTCCTTTTTGTTCAGAATAAACCAAAATCTTAAATCATTCACATGCAACCAAGTCTTCTGTGAGACTTCGGGAACTGGACTGATGACAGCTTATGTTGCCTGTCTCAAGTCTGCCATCATTTTGAATGTATCCCAAATACCATGCTATATCTGTACAATGAGCTGTTTCAGATACACAATTTGAAAGCTGCTTTGGCTCACTTTCTGTGATCTAGAACCCTTTCTAATCTTTCCCAGGCTTTCTGTGGGTGCTCGGCACGTGTTGGGATGTCATCTGAGGTTTCTGGCCAAGTAAGCTCCATGGTTTGGACCTGCCTACTGCTGGTCCTGAACCAACAATCCAAAAGTCCAAATGAATCTCACAGACACTTCTATTAACTTCACACAGTTTGGCCTATGTCTCAGGCACATTGCTAGCTAGTTCTTTGAATTTAACTCAACCCATTTCCCATAATCTGTCTTGCCACTTGGCCCAAGGCCCACCTCTGTTCCTTTCCTGTTTTTTCTTTGGGCATCTCGACTCAGACCCTCTACCCTCAGACCCTCTACCCACAGACCCTCTTACCTATAAGATTCCCTGCCTACATTTTCTTTGGTGCCTGTCATAGACCAAAACAGCTCCTTTATTTAAAGATTGACATATACAGCATATAGAAAGACATCCCCACTTTACTAATGAGATGACCATGTGGATTTTTCTTTCAGTTTGCTTATGTGATGAATTACATTCACTGTTTTTTTTTTAATTTGTTGAACCATCCCTGCATCTCTTGGATGAAGACTTCTTAATCATGGGAGATGATTTTTTTTGATGTGTTGTTGGATTTAGGTTGTGATAATTTTATTGAGTATTTTTGCATCAGTGTTCAAGAGGGAGATTGGTCTGTAGATCTCTTTGTTGCATCTTTGAGTGGCTTTGAAATCAGAATAATTGTGGCCTCATAAAAAGAGTTTGGCAATGTTCCTTTAGTTTCTAATGTATGAAACAGTTTGAGGTGTATTGGTATTAATTCTTCTTTGAATGTCTGGCAGAATTCCGCATTGAAACAATCTGGTCCTGGGTTGTTTTTTTTTTTTTTTTTTGAGAGTTTTAATAACAGCTTCAATTTCCTTTAGGCTTGTAGGTCTGTTTTGGTCTTTAATCTGAACTTGATTTAACTTTGCTAAGCAATACCTGTCCAGAAAGCTGTGCAGTTCTTTTAGGTTTTCCTTTTTAGTATAGTATAGATTTTCAAAGTGTGACCTAATAATTTGCTGGAGAACCTGGGTGTCTGTTATTATGTGCCCTTATTCATTTCTGATTATGTTGATTTAGATATTCTCTCTCTTTATCTCTGCTTTTTGGTTAGTTTGAATAAGGTGCTATTTGTCATGCTGACTTTCTCAAAGAGCCAACTCTTTGAATCCTTGATTTTTTGTATTGTTCTCTTTGTTTGTATTATGTTGATTACAGGCCTAAGTTTAATTAATTCTTACCATCTCCTCTTCTAGGTCTGTTTACTTCTAATTGTACTAAAGCCTTCAGCTGTACGCTTAGGTCTCTTATGTGAAATTTCTCTAGTTTTTCTTATAGGCATCTATTGCTATGGCATTTCTGTAAACACTGCTTTCATTGGGTCCCATAATTTTGAGTATGTTTGGGTTCATTTTCATTTAATTCTAGGAGTCTTTGATTTTTTTCTTAACTTTTTCTTGACCCAGAGATGAATCCATTGAAAGATATTCAGTTTCCTACAGTTTTGTATCTATTGATATTACCTTGATGACTATGTGGTTAGTTTTAGACAAAGATCCACAGGATGATGAGAAACATGTATATTCCTTTGTGTTAGGGGTGAAGGTTCTGTATACATCTATTAAGTCCAATTGTGTCATAACATCTATTAGATCCCTTATGTCTCTATTGAGATTTGTCTGGCTGATCTATACAAGGGTAAAAGTGAGGTATTGAAGTCTCCCACATCAAATGTAAGGTTTAAGCTTTACTAGTCTTTCTTTTACACAACCCATGTGCACACACACACACACACACACACACACACAATTTTGCCCTTGTGTTTGGACATAAGTATTCAAGAATAAGACTTTATCTTAGTGGGTATTTTCTGAGATGAATAGAAATGTCTTTCCAGGTCTCTTTGATTTATTTTAGTTTGAGGTTATTTTGTTACATTTTATGGTGGTTATATCAGCTTGTTTCTCATTACTATTTGATTGCAAAGTCTCTTCTCAACCCTTTACTCTGAGCCTGTGTATGTCTTTGAAGTAGAGGTGTATTTCTTCTACTCAGCAGAAGGATGACTTCTGTTTGTATTTCATCCATTGTGTTAGCCTATGTCTTTTATAGGTGAATTAAGTCCATTGATATTAAGGGATATTAATGACCAATGATTGTTATTTCCTGTTATTTTTGGTGATAGCTTGTTTGTATTTCCATTTGGATTGTTCTCCTGTGGAATTATTGATGTTGGCTTTGTGGCTCTGTCCAGTTCCCTTAGATTATAATTGTCCCTTTAGTGCTTTCTGTATGGCAGGATTTGTGGATAAGAATTTTTTTAAGTTTCATTTTGTCTGTCGTTGTTTGCTCCATTTATGGTGATTGATAGTATTACTGTGTATAAATGTCTTGTATATAGTTGGCAGCCATACTCTTTTAGTGTCTGTATAACATCTGATCTGGACCTTCTTGCTTTCATTATTTCCATTGAATAATCAGGTATTAGTCTAATTGGTCTAACTTTATAGGTAATTTGGACTTTTTCCTTTGAAGCACATAGCATTTTTTCTTTATTCTATAGGTGTAGTGTCTTTATTATGTGGTGGACAAACTTTTGGGGGTTTTCATCTATCTGGGTTCTGTAAGATTCTTGTATGTTTATAAATATTTCCTTCTTTAGCTTGGAAAATTTTTTCTATGTTTTTGTTGAATATATTTTCTGGGCCCTTGATCCGGCATTCTTCTTCTTCTTTGATTACAATTGTACTCAGGGTTGGTCTTTTCTTGGTGTCCCAGATTTTGTGTTATGATTTTTTTGGTTTTGGTATTTTATTTAACTGGTATATCTATTTCCAATATTGAATCTTCCACTCCAGAGATTCTTTCTTACATCTCTTGCATCTCTTTGTTACATCCGTTGGTTATGTCTGAATCTAAGTTCCAGTTTGTTTATTCAGGTTCTGTTTTTCCAGCTCTGCTTCGGCTTGTGCCCCATTATTGTTTCTATTTCAGTTCTTAATTAACAGAGTGTTTATTTTACCTCTTTATTTTCTTTTTCTACATTTTCTTTTTTTTAACTGGTATTTGTTCATCTCTTCCAAGTTTTTGTTTGTATTTTCTTCTATTTCTTTAAGAGAACTTTTTACATCCTCTTTTAAAGCTTCTTTTATCTTCATAAAGTTGTTTTTAAAGTCACTTCCTTCTATCTCCTATTCCTTGTTATGCTCAGGTCTTGACGTTTTAGAACAATCTACCATCATGTTGTTCATTATATTGTTATATCTACTGTTACACTGGCATCTGACATTTCTTCATAAGTCCACTCATATTTAGCTCTTGGTCAGCTCTTAGTTGTGAAACCATGGGCTGAATATCTCCAGTAATAGCAGAGGATGCTCTTTGTTGACTCTTCATTAAATGTAGGCAAAAGGAGTTGTGTGCATCTAGCTATCCAAGGGGTCATTCTTAGTTGTGTCTTAGCTGACACTTAGTTGGCTCTCAGTCAGCTCTTTGTCATCTGTGGCCCATGAGGGAAGCTTAAGTGTTCTCTAGTTGTCAAAGTGTAATGATGAAGATTGCAGTTTGGGGGGTGGTTGGTGTGTGGGATGTCCCTCCACCTGTGTTTTGCTAGATACTGGACTTGAGGTATTTCTCTCATATATCCTTGGTTAAGGGCAGAGATGCAAATTGATGGGGTGTCAGGGGCAATTCTATGGGCAGGTTGAGAGGCCATGGTCTCAACTTCACTTGAAGGTAAGTATGCCACTCATCTCTTTGTCAGCTGTAGAGCAGGAGGGAGGCTTCAGGGTCTCCAGTTGTCAAGTGTGATTCCTGTTTTTCTAAATTGAACCTGTAGTGAGAAGAGTGTCTGAGTCCTGATACCATTTTGTGGTTTGCATCTAGGTCATCCCTCTGATCAGCCCCCACCCACTGCACTCACAGCACACAGAAATAGATCCTTTATCCAAAACCAAAGGCACCATAAACAGACCAAGTTACTCAACTATCTTTTTATGTAGAGATCCTATTCCAAACCCAAGCAAGCTTCACTGACAGGTCTAAACTTCAAGACTTCCCACTAGCTTGGATTAGTTGTCCCTGTAGATTTCCCCCATCATATTCTTGACCCCATGTGCTCTCACAAATCTTCTTCCTACACTATGACTGGATGCCAGTAGCTCAGTCTCCTGCTTGAGTATAGACCTCTGCCTCTGCTTTCATAAGACACTGGAAGAAGGCTCTAGGAAAACAGGTATGGTATTCAGCAATCTAACTCCCTGGGTAGGATAAGTCAGGTTCCCTCCAGACTATTGGAAGTAATCTAAGCTGGGAATGCTAGTGGATTCCTGGGAATATCTCTAGGAGGAAATTAATCCATCAGGTGTTATCCTTCTCCAGTGAAAACATGACACAAGTGAAATTTTACTAAATTATTTATTCATTTAAACATATGTTATAAATAAAACAATAGGTTAATACATTTTACTAAATCAGAAGAGAAGCTTTTATGCCAGGTGTAAGAGCTGACACCTAGAATCTCACTATTTAGGACAAAAAAATGCATAGCTAGAATTTATAGACCAGTTGGAACTATAAAAAGAACTACTCTCTTTCAAAAATCTATACTATAAGATGTAATAGATATAGAGATTATTCATTTAAATAAAAATGAAACAAACACAACAAAACACAAGGTCAATAGACACTTTCTACTCTCATGCTAAAATTAATGCCATGAATTGTAATCACAGAATTGTGGAGACATAAGTACACTGAACATACAAGAATAGCCTGGGTTACATGAAATTAGGGTTTTCTCAGCAAACAAAATAAAACTGTTGTTGCAACAGCCTGTGATTTTAAACTCTTGCTATTTCAAGGCAGATGTCAGGACACTTAGGCTTGTGATTTCTTAAAAGAAATCAAGGAGTGAGAAGTGCTCCATAGAGTACGGTTGGGAAAATTGATCTAGAGCAGCATCCAGTTCACAAAGTTGATCAAGAAAGAGCTGGTCCTTCATGGCAGTGGAGCCTTGATCTTTCTCTGTGGCTGAAATGGTACTGACTGGTTCTGTCTCTTTTACTCGTCCAGCATCTTTGGTATCTGCTTCAGGAGCCTCTACTGAATTTGGGCTGGGAAGTGGAGAATGAATTGGTTCCAATGTTTGGGCAGTGACAGGATATGCAGATGACACACATTGGTCAGACTGATAGAAGATTCTGCCTCCCTCTCCTTGGCCTTGGCCATCATGTGACCAATTCTGAGCTTCAGACAAGATAAATTCATTGATCTGACCAATGGAGAAAACAGACTCTGGTTCTGAGAATATACTTGGGCTGAGAGGAGGAGGAGAGCTGACACGGGATGGGCTCTGTGACATGGAGTAATTGATTTCTGAGTCTGGAGAAAGAGTGGAGGGGCTTACTTGAAGAGGAGAACTGAAGCCAGATTGTCTCAAGGACCAGGAATCTTCACTGTCACAGGCTGTGGAAATGACAGAGGCATTGGAACTGGAAGATTTAGCACTTAAGTAAGGACCTCCCTTCCAGGAAAGTACTCTAGCCTTCTTCTGCAGCTTCCTCTGCTCTCTAGATCTCTTTCTTTTATTCTTGACATCTTCATAGGCCTGGTCAGTTTTGGGAAACATGGCTTTTTGTTCTAAAGAATTGCTCAATGGCCCGAGTTGAGGAACAGGGCTCAAAACTGGTGGTGTCTGATATGTAGTGAAGACAGATTCTGAATGTGGGGTAATATTCACATGTCTGAGTACAGCGGAAGGGCTGACACCCAGTGGTCTCTCATGTATATCCTCTGAGCTGGGCAACCTGGCAAGAGGAACAAAAAGTTCAGATGGCCCAGACCTATCCTGTGATTGATGATCTCTCCTCACAGATAGTTCATTAGCAGGTTGTCTCAGCCTCTGCTCCCTTGCTGGGCTCTTCCTGAAGCAGACATCACCAGTGGCCTGATCAAGACTGGATGAGTTAGGTATCTGTTTTGGAGAACACTCAGGGCTTTGTCTCTGGGAGTCTGCACTTGCAGAGGTGTCAAGAGGAGGAGACAGGGAGGTGTCAGGGAGGGCAGCCCCAACATGAGATCCAGACCCCAGCTTCAGACAAACTTCTTGGGCCTTCTGATTCTCCTTAACCCTTCGATGCTCCTTAGCTCTTCTATTTTTGAACCAGTTCTGGAGACAGAAAAGAAAGAGAAGGTCAATAGAATATAGTGTCCCATTTAGTTTGTAAATCTGAAAATGGTGGAGGAAGAACCTTGACCTTGGTGTATATCCAGCTCCTATCACAAACTTCTAAGTTCATTACATCCAAGAATAAGAAAAACAAGATGGGCTGGACCTAAAACACAGAGACAAAGGGGTCTTCTATAAGAAGCTTGGGGTTTAGAGGGCAGACATAATGTCTAGGTCACCAGTGCAATTTGGGGAAAAAAATCATCCCTCTGCATTGCACCAGATTCTGCACTAAGGTGTAAGCAGCCCTTTACAACCTTCTAATAAACCAAGTAGCCAAAATAATAGAGGGACCCAAAAAGCACAGAAATCAGAGAGGCTGTATGACTAGAAGAAAAGAACACATGAGAGAGGACTTACCCTGATACTGTCCTTTGTCAAGCCACATCTCTGAGATAATGCCATGCATTCCTCCTGGCTCAGGTATGTGCAGTTATTAAAATGTTCTTCAAGGACCTTCTTTTGATCTGGGGTGAACACTGTACGTTTCATCTGCTGCCTTCTTGGATCAGTGGGTGTATCTTGTGAACTCAAAGGGTTTTGAGAATCCAGGATACCTTGTAGAGATGGTGGAACCGAGGAACTTGGGGAAACTTGGATGCCTTGATTCACAGAGGGTGTACACCATTTGTTACTTGGAAGGATATTTGGACCTCCACTCATTTCAGACAGTCAAGGGAAGCTCTGTGAAAAATGAGAACCTGGGATCACACAGGAATTTGATTCCATTTTGAAATTGTTTTCATTTTAGAAAATACATGAGATTAAAAACAGAAAAAGAACAGAAAAGTTCCCATAAAAGATTTAAAAAAAATGAGATCAGCAGTTGGCCTTGGCTGGAAAAAATACAAAAATGTATTATATTTGGACAAAGAAAATTGGGTCTCAAGAGCACTTCATATTTGAAACACACATACCAACTCCTGAGTGCTACCAAGGCACTTAATTTAGTCCCCTCCCTGCCAAATCAGTTTAACCTTAACCTTTGTATTATACTTACACTTATTTGAGGAATCAATTCTCTGGGAAATCAGAGGAATCCTGTGACTTATTCAGATTCCTTTCAGTGTTTGACTTCTACTTCAATTTACAGGGCTTATATATCTTCTCCCAGGAGGCAATTGTCTAAGCTCCACCCACTCTTTGACTCCTCCCTCCCAACACCAAGAGAATTCCATTACCAATGCCCACCTTTTTAGGAATTTCTACCCAAACCTAGAGAGATCTAATCATACTGATTCAATTTGAATTGGTGTGTTTTCTTTTCTTATTTTAAGCCGTGGTCTTTCTATTAACCCGGGGTGTTCTAAAATTTACTATGTTGAAAAGATAAAAGCAAACTCACACACATTATTTTACCCCAATTTCCCTAGTGCAAGCCTTAAATGTATGGATAACAGAGGACAGTTCTAGATTCAGTCACAAAAATCTGAATTGTAATGAATGTAAATGTAAATGAAGAGAATATTGAACCGACCATCAGGGCCCTAAAGTCCAGAAAACAAATTTGTACATTTCATGCTGCCAGTTTTGAGAGCCTTTACAGTTAGTTGCCACATATGACATACGTTATTGATGTTGGGATTATTGATTGCTTCTACATGCCAGATTGAGATCATAGGAATGTTTCTATTAGACACACAGAAAGACCAGGAGTTGAAGGCTGGTGTAGACTAAGTGTATAGTAGCTCCTATGTCTGTGTACTACAAGGGATCCTGTCAAAATTTCCAAAGGTATCAGGCAACAGCAGATAAAAATCTTTCTAGAATTCTCTAGCTGTTATAAGGAGATGAGGAATTATACATTTCTCACATTATCACAGGATATATAAGAGCCAGATCTGGAGTCATAGAAATGAAATCACAGCTACAGGCATAGCTGGACCTAAAGAGACACACCTTCAAGGGCTACAGAGTAATTTAAGTTGGAATAGAAATAAGTGACCACAGCTTTTCATTTGTAAAATACAGGGGGTGAACCCTAGATTTATCTAATCTTAATGAACGAAATGCATCCTGACAAGGTCTCCAAGCTTTTAATAAAAAGGAAAGTTACTAAGGAGAGAAAAATAGTACATGATTCAATTTTTTTGAGGAAAACATGACTAAAGGAAAATGAGATGGAACATTCAAGGTGGCTTGGATGGACCTTTGAGCCTTCTCTTTGTTCATTTGACAACTCAGGGACACACCCAGTTCAAGAAGATTTCTTTTGAAGTCTTTTAACTATTTTAGAAACAACATTTTTTGAGTGTTGTGGAATCACTTGTGGCAGTGAGTGGACAAGTTTCCGGATTTCTTTTCTGTAAATAAATTTTCAAGATGAATAATATTATTCACCCATAAATGTAATTAATGTCATTGTTTCCACAAAATCCACATATGATCTCAGGTAGGGCAAGAGGTTGGAAACAAATGTATTAGAAACTCAAAGAAAATGTTCTCTAAACAGCAAGGTTGTGATGTATTACATTCTTAATAAAATGAGACTGGAATATTAGAGAAATGAACACCCACAGTCAAACCATGAATGGCAGAGAGTGGAAATGTCTGCCTTTATTCTAGCATAGGGAGGTCGAAGTATAAACTCAAACCTTTAATCCAGCATGGGGATTGAGGATTGCTCAGTGGTGACTCATGTTTTTAATCCCATCATTAAGGAGACAGAGATCCTTCTGTATTTCTGTTATATAAAGTCCTAAGTACCAAACAATAGCAGCTCACAACTTTAATCTTAACTCTTGATAAAATGCACCCTTAAACCTAGAAGTGAAAACACTGGGTAGAGAAAGTATAGAAGGAAGTTATAAGCAGATATTCAGACATTGTGCAGTAGCAACTGGACATGAGAAGGACTCTTGATCATAGCATTTGCTCCTGTTTAGCCTGAGAAGATAGCTGGGTGAGAACTGAGTGTGGTCTGTTTGATCTCTCTGATATTAAATGGGTTCCCCAGCATCTGGGCTCTGGGTTTTCTTTAGATAACAACTAGAATTCATGTAATTAAGCAAATTAAGGGCAGCACAGGTTTTGTGAGTCTCTCAAATCCATTAGTTAATGGGTCAAGATAAGAATGTAAAGGCAACTTCAGCCATGTAGGTTATTGCTAGCCTTAGCTATAGGATACAATGTCTCAAATTGTAGGAACCAGGCATGTTTATGAGGACATGTAATACCAGCACATAACATGGTACCAGGACAGTGGCTTAGAGATGGATTATCAGAATGTGGACATAGAAAGATCATGAATATAAGGTTTTCTGTGTGTAGCTAGTATTTTCTAGGCCAGCCTGGAATACATGAGATTCTGCATTCAGGGGAGAAAGAACAGAGTTTGTGTCACATACTTTTAATATTGATGTACAAGAGGCAAATGAGCCTGGAACTCTGGGTATTGGAAGCCAAACTGGTCTACGTAGAAAGTTCCAGAAAAACTAGGGCTACAATTTGACCCTTTCTCAAAGGACAGAACAAACAAAAGATGAGAGGGTCTGAAACATCTCTATTAAAGTGTGAAATACAATTCTGGGGAAAAGCCTCTGGGGTCATGATTTATGTGCTCAGCAACAAATTCATGCCATCTACATTCACTGATGTTCATTGAAAGCCCTGGATACCACCTACCATCACACAGCCCTAGGGTGTGAAGCAGGAGTATTCAGATTTGTAAGTCATCTTTGCCTGACAAGTCTTCTATTTTCCTTACTATCGGCAAAAATTTCAGTGCATTTTCTTGCTAATTAAACAATAGTTGTTTGGCCTCATTTTATTTTAAGTGGGGATATTTTTATTACCACAAACTGTACTAGAATTATTATGTTGACATGGATGATCTTAAACTAACACACATTAATTGTCCTCATGCTCCAAGCTTCTAGCATTAATGGAATGAGTCAACTGAGGTTCTATCACAAAACAGAGAAACCAAATTTTAAAACAATTTTGAAACCCTAACTCTAAATATAATGGTGATTGTATTAGTGTTTGTCTCTTACGTGTGATAATCTTAGTTTCCTGATAATAAGTTATTTTCCATCTTTTACACCATATGGAGGGGTCCTTCCCCCTTACATGTATGAGATAGCCAATGCTGATCAAGGAAACAATATTTCCATGAACCAATTATTTGGCACCTAGGTCTGGGGGTTCACAGTGTCAAGAATTGTGGTACTTTCTGGGTTGTCATGAATAAGCTGATCAGTCAGCAGTTTTCATTTTCAGTCATCTAGAATTACTAAGACTAATAAACAAAGTCCTGCGTATACACACTTCTCATATGAGACCAAAACCTAGTCAATGGTTTATATTTCCAAAATATTTCTAATTACAGAACTTACATCCAGAAGTGCAAAGAAGCAGATGCAGAGATCAAGGCTAAGGGCTGGATGGAGCTCCCAGTCCGTGGCAATGAGGGGGATGAGGGATGATATGAACAAAGAAGTCGATATGAATATGGGGGGGAAATGCAAAGACATCTGAGCCAGGCTAATTAGAGCTCACTGACTCTGGACTGAAAAGTGGCAAATCTGCATGAGACTGATCTAGGCCCTCTCAATGTGCATTGATTTTGAGTGGCTTGGGCAGTTTGTGGAGTATCTGGCATTAAAAGCAGAAACTATCCTTAATGGAAGAACTGGCAATATGAAATTGGTTCGATATAGAAGAATACATTGCTCATTCTTGAATCATGGGTAGAAACATGGCCCTGCCCCAGGTTAATTGGACAGACTTTGGTGACTCCCCACTAGAGGCCATACTCTCTCTGAGAAGTATGAGGGAGGTGAGGTGTGCAGAGGTAGAGTGTAAATGAAAGGAGTAGAGGGGAAGAGAACAGTGATTATATTGTAAAATTAAAAGGAACATTTTACGTAATATAGAATACATATATTGGTAGAAAATAATGGCCAGGGCTTCCTCTGGAGGTTTAAAAGTCATGTAGTTGCTCTTTTATTGCTCTGAAGAGACACCACGAGTAAGGCCAGTTGTCGAAAAACCTTTAATTGAGCACTTGCTTACACATAGAGGGGATAAATTCATGATGAAATCATGATGTAGACTGTACATGATATGGGAATGTAGCTGGAGCAGTAGCTGAGAGCTACTATCTGAACCACAAGCAGGAGGCAGCCATCTTTAGCCTGGGACAAGCATAGACTTTATAACCCTCAAAGCCCTCCCCATTGACACACCTTCTCCCAGAAATCCGAACCTCATAATCCTTCTTCAACAGTCCACTAACTGAAAACAAACCATGAAATACATGAGTCCACAGGGGTCATTCTCATTCAACCATGATGCAGAGATCACTATCTGCTCAATGTATACAATAACAAGAATGGAGTTTTCGTATTCTAAGGGAGCTTGATCCAAATATACACCATTGATACACTGTTTTCATGGCTATCGATTTGCTCCACAACAGTCTGCATCATCTTGACACAATTTCTGGCTCCTGTGAAGCAGAAGAACTAATCTTGGGGAATAAAACAACTGCCTCTAATTAGGCTTAACGTGGAGTCTGCCTGATGAGACATCTTTATGCAGATAGTCTGCTGTGTTTGAAACAGAGAATGTTCCTATAGCTCTGATAGGGACAATGTAGAGACAGATTTTGGGTGTGAGGCCCAGACAAATTTTTGCGATTAAATTTGGATAAAATTAGATTTTTCAGAAAATGTTCTAGGTGGGTTGTTTGTGTTTTGTTAAGGATGATTAAATATAGCAGAGTGCCAGGAGAGATATGTGTCAGTGGCTCTGAGTGTGAACTGCTCTAGCAAAGGGCAGGATTTTAATTCGTTTAATCTAATTGATGCAATCTTATGTCTCTCAACCACAGTAATTCCTGATCTTGGGAGATCTACTGTCTCTGTCAGGTACCTGCACTTAGGTATGCATAAATATACATCATATATTTGGGGTATTTTAAGACAAGATTTCTTTTTGTCTTCCAGACTGTTCTTGAGAAGTTTATATAGATCACGTTGCATAAAGTTCAGTTATTAGCCTGAATCAGCCTCCTTAGTGTTGGGATTATAGTTCTGTGCCACCACATACAGGCACAAATTTGTAATTTAAAATAAAACTGTAATGTGTTAAATATTCAAAGCCAGGTGTGGTGTTACCTCATAAGATCACAGTGCTCCAAAGGGAGAATCCCTGGAATCTCTGAGAGATTTATGCCATTCTACTCTAAATAGTTGGTTATAAAACAGTCAGAACTAGAGATCATATCTCAATAATTAAATACAACTACATTTGATAGATGCTGTAGAACTATAGAATTTCTAAATTCTAAGGATATGATACGGATGTTCTAGAATGTAGGAAAATGACAATTCTGACCCAGAAAAAAATTCTTTTCATAAATGCGTAAACTAGAACTTAAGCATCAAGGGCCTAGCAGTCCTGGTTCTGTGTTTATAGCTGTGTAGTGAAGGGCATCTCAGAAATTTGAGAATTTTAAAACTAAGTTGCCTAGATTACTGCAGGAGAAATGTGGGTGATTATATTGTTGCACTGTAAATAATTGTCCCACCCACTGGTTTAATAAAAAGTGATGATTGGACAAAGGCAGGCAGGAAGAGTTGGCAGAGCTACCAGACTAAGAAAACTCTGAGAACAGGAAGCACAGAAGAGAATGCCAGAGAGAACCTGGAAGACACAGAGGACAACTATAGTGCTCTAAGAAAAGGTACTGAGCCACATGGCTGAAGAGGATAGGAGTCATAGGTAAGATGAAGGGTAGGGAGCTAACAAGTTATATGCCTGGGCCTTAGGATGTTCAGCCTAAAATACATTGTAAGCATCATTGCGTCTCTGTGGGTCTGTGGGTCTGCAGGTCTAAACCTAGAGTCAAGGCTCAAAAGTCTGGGCCAGAAACCTCCCAGTACAGAGAAATTGTTAGCTTTTGGGTTTTTAAGAAGTAAACTGAGACTTTTCCAATTTAACATTTATCTTTGAAATTTAAGTTATAATGTTTTTCTTAATGCAGCTTCTGTTGTAAAAGTCAGGCCCCATTCTTGCACTCTTCACCACCCAAGACAGGGTTTTACTCCTACTAAACCAGCTGTCCTAGAACTCAATTTATAGACCATGCTGATTTCAAACTTAGGGATCTACATGCCTCTACTTCCCTTATACGACAAGATACCTCAGAAAATGATCAAAGGACACATGTGGAGAAATACAGAAGATGAAATTCTGGAAGGGGCTACAATGACTATGGGGAAAGCGTGGTCTAGCATGGCCTCCCAGGTTCATAGAAAATAAGCAGAGCAGTGAAAAGCCAGATGGTGTGAATGGCTGGACCCAAGGATTTAAAACATGTTGGGGTCTAGAGAAGAGGAGAAAAAGTTCATGCACTTGTCCAAACTGAAGCCAAAACAATCTAGCATCAACCTCTCTAATCATGGGAAGAACAGCAGCCCAGTTCTTGGAACACTATGAATTCCACCAAGATAAAACTCCTCTGGGGGACAATGGAGAAGAAACAGATGAACTTGGACAATGAAACCTGAATAGATAAAATCCAGAAACCAAACCAGCTTGGCCTGATCAAGTTGATTTACTCACAAAAAAAGTGAGATACTCTTTTTGAACTTGCACCATTTTAGACATTGGTTTTAAAATTATGTATTTACCACACAAGGTCTTCAGCATCTGTCCTAAAAGACCTAGAGGCAACCCTCACATATTGTGGCACCTGTAATGCAAGAGAACTAAACTTTGGCTCACAGACTGCCTCTAGTTAGGATTAAAATCTTCCTAAAAGTCTTGATTATAAACATGTGTGAGACTGTTATCCAAATGGAGGCTACAATTTAAGGCCAATCTTGCTGAGTATTTCTAAGTAGACATGGGATCTCTTTGCACACTCTCATTTTGACAATTGTAAGGGTCAAGGTGCATTAATTCAGGTTTAAAAGATACCAATAATAAGGTGCTTAGCCAGGTAAGCAGAAAACACAGCTCTCTTAATCCTAAGACTTAAGAAAAAAATTACTTAGATCATCCTTGCAAAGAATGTGCTCTAGTGGGAAATGAGGGAGGTCAAACATGTGGTCCAGCACCACTAGACCAAGCAAGTAATGACAAGAAAAGCTTCCAAATTCATACACAGATGTGAAGCTTCTTTGCTTCAAGGTCATTGTAGGAACCTGGATATAAAAACACATCATCCTCTGGTTCCAAGAACCAGATTAATTTCTGTGAGATTGTTTGGAGATTCCTACAGCCCTGCAGCCTGCTTGTGCCCAAGGTCCAGTCCCTGGAAGAAGAGGTTCTAAAGACAGAAAAGGCAGAATAACCCTGAAATCAAGATTTACAAAACAGAGTCTCATGAACTGGAAAAGTTTCACAAATTCAAAGGACATAATCTGTGAGGAATAAAAAATCCTTGGAATTGAAAAAGTGCTTTACCATATGCAGATCTGATAAAAGAACAATACTCAGATATATAAAACCTCAAAAGTGTTTGTATCAAAAATATTCAAATTTTAAAATAAGATAGATATCTAAACCAAGAGAAAGATACTCAGAGTGCTGAGACACACTTAAAGAAATGATCTTTTATCTTGTCTTTCGGTATAAAGCACTGCGTGGACGAGAGTTGTCTCTTATATCCTTTTTAAAATAGTAATGGAGGCATAACAGATCTGGGAGAGAGTTTATGTAGAGGGATGTGATTGTGAAAACACCACAGTGTTTATTTTCACCAAGTACTGTCAGTGACACATTCATATAAACACCAAAAGAAAGTCACAGTTTATTTCAAATAATATTGTTTATTAGACAAAGAGAAGAACTTGTGCTTCAATAGCAAGATCTTGTAAAATACATGACTGATTGTAAGATTACAAAAACAGCATGAAGTAATTTAATATACACAATAATTCTATGTATTATCTTTGAGGAAACAAAAGTGTCGATAAAAAATACAGACATGATGCATTGTGTCTCAATAGGTGGTTTTGTATCAACACTAGAGGTGTCAGCATCAATTTAGGAAGTATTAGCACGGAAAGATGATTTATTCTTGAGCATTGGAAGAGAATTTCTCATTGGTCTTAACAAAATGATGTAGCACTTGGGGAAAAAGATGCATGCCAGCAAGCCTGCACTAGAGGCCAAGATGGAAAATACCTCCACAGCCACCATAACCTTGCCCTTGGTGCTATGATAGACAGGGAGAAAAGTCACCCAGACACTGCAGAACAGCAGCATGCTGAATGTCAACAACTTGGCTTCATGGAAGGTGTTAGGGAGATTCCTGGCCAAGAAAGCCACAATGAAACTCAATAAGACAAAGGAGCCATGGTATCCCAAGACACAATAGAATGCAGTAACTGATCCCTTGTCATACAAAATGATGATGTGGCCATGCTCAGAGTGTGCATCAGTGTCAATAGATGGAGGAGACACTGCCAGCCAGATTGCAGAGATAATAATTTGGATGAAGATACAGATAACAACAATGTAGTTGGGTGCCCTTGAGATCACATAGTATCTCACTCTTCTTCCAGGAGCTGTGATTTTGAAAGCCAGCAGCACAGTAATTGTTTTGGCCAACACAGTAGAAACAGCCACAGTGAATACCACTCCAAATGTGATTTGCTGGAGCATGCATGTTGTTGTGTTTGGATGGCCAATAAACAACAAGGGACACAGGAAACAAAGGATGAGTGACACTAGCAAGGTGTAGCTGAGACTGCAGTTATTGGCCTTTACAATGGGAGTGTCATTGTACTTCACAAAAACCCCAAAGACAACAACTGTGGATAAAGTGAACCACAGGACCATTAAGGTCAGACACATTCCCAGTGGGTCTTCAAAGCTCAGATAGTTCACCTCTTTGTGAATGCAATGGTTCTGGTCCAAATTGGCATAGTGGGTCTCTGGACACTTCACACACTGATCAACATCTAGTGGAAAAGAAAAGTTAATGATTAGTACAGCTTCAGTATTTTATAGCTACAATTCTTTTCAATTATGTGTGTTTCAGAACCATAACAGTGCCTATATTTTTGTTAGGAGGTAGCTGAAAGACATTGCTGCACAGCAATTTCTTATATTTCACAACATTGATTCACTATCTTTCCTCATATATGTTTTTACATGTAACACCGTTTATAAAATTTTCATTAAATACTTACGCTGATTGTTGTTTGTGTTAATGCATGGGGGTCAAAGCACAACTTCTAAGAGTTAGCTACATCTTTCTACTACATACAGAGGAATTCATCATCAGTTATAGTAACATGGGATTTAGCTGCTGTGCCATCTTACTTGCCATAACTGTCCTTTAGGGACTTTCATTTTGTTGCGTAGAGTGGCAGGTAGTAGAAGAATATGATTTGTCTGCCAATTGTATGTAGCTAAACCTAAACAAATAATCATTTGACTAATATGGACTATGTAGATAAAAACAACATTTGGATACTTGTGGCTAGTTACTTTAACACTAAAACATTCTGATCTTATATTTTTGACATTATTGATGGAGTTCTATATTTAAAAATAGTGAATACAGAATTTATTACATTTTCTAGTGGATTTTTGGACACTTTGATTATCCTAATGTGGGTTAGAGAGAGTGATCAATGATCAATTTACCTCAGCAACAAACACTCACTTGTCTCATTGGAAACTTCATTTTCTGGGCAGGGGCTGCAATCAAAACAGCAGACAGCCATTCCTTCCTTCCAGAATTTTCTGAATCCAGGACCACAGTCAGCACTGCACACAGAGGTTGGCATCTGAGAAGAAATAGACACATGCTGATGTTCATAGATTTTATAACTCACTTTTATAACTATATTATATGAGCATGGTGAAGTATAAATAAGTTTAATTTATATATACCAAATGGGTAACCACATTTTACTTAGCATATTATATACTATAACGTTACATATATATGAATGTATAGTACCATAGTAATAAAAGATATCTTCTAGTGGCTAAATATTTAAGTAGAATAACATTGTTCTTGTTCTGGACAAGCATTATAAAACTTGAAACATTTCTCTAGTGAATTTTTGTCCACATAACACAAAGTACATTAAAATCTTAGAGGAAACATTAAGTGAAAAATTCTGGTCAGGATCTAAATTCCATCAGCCACTTATTACTCCCAAATAATTATACAATGCATTATATTAATTACAAGCTGTTTGGGCTATGGCTCAAGCCTATTACTTGCTAATTCTTACTCTTAAACTATCCATGGTACTTATCCATGTGTAGCCTCGTGGCTTGGTACCTTTTATCAGTGCAGCATTTTCATGGTGCTTCCTTCATGTCAGAGTGACACTTCTCTGCACCATCCCTTCCCAGAATTTATGTTGTCTGGTTGCACTACCTATACATTCTTTATGCTCAGCTTCTGGCCAGTCAGCATTTTATTAAACCATTTTACTAAAACAGCATTTATAGTCACAAACATTTACTGTGCACAAAAGAAGCATCTGAAAACTAGAGTGTAGTAACAACATTTGTGTCCAGCAATGAACTGTTTGTAGCCTCCAACTGCTGATATAAACTATGCTTACTTAGGTGCCATAGAGACCTGCCTCTCCAGCCCTTTTAATACTGGGATTATACATGTATGCTATCAGTGGGCATGTTCTCTCATTTCTTCTGTTTATAATTTTTACAGTTTTTTTGTACTTTCTAACCTATCTAACACTATTTTTGGAAAAGAGTGGAGAATGTGTATATACTTGACAAATTTCTACCCATGTATTCCAAAGCATATTCCATATGTGCAACTCCAATATTATCAGACTTTCTTAGTAGGACAGAGTGGCCATAAACAGACAGTGATTTGCCTGCTTCTCTTTCCCAAGTGTTTGGCTTAAAGATATGCACCAGCACTCACTTATTGTTTTAATAGAAGTTCTTTCAAATTTTTATAATTCTTTATATAGTTCACTATTGACAATAGGTTTGCCTTATAAAAATGTATTTGTGTGACTGGGATTGAAATTATATATTTTTTAATATAAGAAACCCATATTTAATCAAGACGTATACTATCTATTAATTGGAGATTTTGTTTCTTTTCAATTTTATCACTGAATAAACTTTTAACTTTGCTGACTTCTTTCTAAACCTCTTTGAATGGTCACATATTTCTATTATTCAGTCTATTTATGTGCAACATTTACATTACTGATGTGCAAAAGGGATCTTTTCAAGTTTCTAATTGGGATTTGTGTTTAGAATCAAAGATGACTCTTACATTTACACACAATAATGATGCTTATGTATTTTTATAAGAGAATTTATATTTTAATGATAAATTGTTGTAGTAAATTATTTCCTAGTAATTATTCATTGTTTTTGCATTATTTGATAGGTTTTTAAAAGCTGTTTTCTGTCTAGGATTCTACTGCTGTATTTCAGTTCTTGGCAACTTCTCTTTATCTTAATTTTTACTGGTACAGATTCTTCAAGTATCTTTCAATGTATTAACAAAGTGGCTATAAATTCCAGTATTTTTTGTTCATGGTAGAGCATTACTCTATCTCTGTTTTAGTTAGAGATCTCAGGAGAAATCATTTGTTACACAATGGATATGTCTCTATCTCTGCATTACTCTCTCATGTGTTGTGTGCATTTATATATACAATATTAGACAATGTCTGATACCCTAGTGGCTAGCTAATCCAACAGTTTTTAGATATGAATGAAAAATCCAAGAATTCAATTCCCAGAGTTTCTTTCACCACTTTGATTGCTTTTTCTTAGTTTTCTGGAATTTCTTTCAGGAGTTTGTTCATCCAGACATGTTTTTGAGAATCAAATGTGGCAAAATTTGATTTTTCAGAAAGTATACTAGGAGGGCTGTTTGTGTTTTGTTAAGGATTATTAAATATAGGATATGGACAGGAGAGATTTGTGTCAGTGGCTGGGTCAGACTGTGAACTGCTCTAGCAGAGGGCAGGAGTTTGATTTTCTAAATCAACTTGATGCAATCTGATGTCTCTCAACACCAGTAACTCCTGATCTTGGAAGGTCTACTGTCTCTAGCAAGTACCTGAACTTAGGTATACATACCTACACATGATATTTTTGGAATATTTTAAGACAAGATTGTGTTTTGTGTCTCAAGCTGTTCTTGAGCAGTTTATGTAGATCAACTTGCACAAAGCTGAGAGATGAGCCTGAATCTGCCTCCTTAGTGTTGGGATTATAGGCATGTGCCACCACTGCCCATTTAAAATAAAACCATAAAGTAAGTTAAACATTCCAAGCCAGGTGTGGTGTCACCATGTAAGGTCACAGTGCTCCAAAAGTAGAATCCCTGGAATCCCTGGGAGTTTTATGACAGTCTGCTCTAAATAGTCAGTAATGAGACAGACAGAACTACATAAAGACCACATCCCAATAATTAAAAAAAAATACCTAAATTTGATAGATGCTGTAAAAACAGGCTTTCTAAATTCTGAGGATATGAAAGAGATGTTCTGGAATGTAGCGAAATGCCAGTTCTGACACAGTGAGAAGCTTCCTTTCATAAATACCTAAACTGTTACTAAAGCATCCAGGGGCCTAGAGTCCTGGTCCTCTGTTTTTAGCTGTGAAAGTGAAGGGCATCTCTGAAATTTGAGAATTTTAAATCTTGGTGACCTCGGTTACTGCAGGAGAAATTGTTAGCTTTTGGGTTTTTAAGAAGCAAACTGTGAGTCTTTTCCAATTAAACATTTATCTTTGAAACTTGAGTGATAATGTTTTTCTAAATGCAGCTTCTGTTGTAAAAGTCAAGCCCCATTCTTGTACTCTTCACTACCCAAGACAGGGTATTTCTCTGTCTAAACCAGCAATACAAGAACTCAATTTATAGAGCAGACTGGTTTCAAACATGGGTATCTGCATGCCTCTGACTCCCATGTATAACAACATGCCACAGAAAATGATCAAAGGAGGCATGTGGAGAAATACAGAAGATGAAATTCTGAAAGCAACTACAATGACTATGGGGAAAGCATGGTCTAGCATGGCCTCCCAGCACCATAGAAAATCAGCAGAGCAGTGCAAATCCAGATTGTATGATTGGCTGGACCCAAGGATTTAAAACACGGTGGGGTCTAGAGAAGAGGAGGAAAAGCTCGTGCACTTGTCCAACCTGAAGCCCACACAGTGGAGGATCAACCTCTCTAATCATTGGAAGAACACAATTCCTTCAGGAAAAAAACTCCTCTGGGGAACAATGAGGAAGAAACAGATGAACTTGGACAATGAAACCCAAGTATATAAAATCCAGAAACCAAACCAGCTTGGCCTAATCCAGTTGATATACTCACAAAAAAGTGAGATACTCTTTTCCACCTTGCACCATTTTAGACATTGTTTCCAAAATTATGTATTTACCGCAGAAAGTCTTCAGCATCTGACCTAAAGGACCTAGAGGGAACCCTCACATATTGTGGCTCCTGTAATGCAAGAGAACTAACAATTGGCTCACAAACTACCTCTAGTTAGGATTAAAATCATCCTAAAAGTCTTGATTATAAACACATGTGAGACTGTTATCCAAATGGAAGCTACAATTTAAGGCCAATCCTGCTGAATATTTCTAAGCAGACTTGAGATCTCTTTGCACACTCTCATTTTGATAATTGTAAGGGTCAAGGTGAATTAACTCAAGTTTAAAGAATACCAATATTAAGGTGCTTAGCCAGGTAAACAGAAAATACTGCTCTCTTAATTCTAAGAAGACTTAAGAAAAAAAATTACTTTGAACATCCTTACAAAGAATGTGCTCTAGTAGGAAATGAGGGAAGTCAAACATGTGGTAAGGCACCACTTGACCAAGCAAGTCATGACAAGAAAAGCTGCCAACGTCATGCACAGATTTGAAGCTTCTTTGCTTCAAGGTCATTGTAGGAACCTGGATATAAAAACACATCATCATCTGCTTCCAAGAACCCGGTTAATTCCTGTGAGATGGTTTGGAGATTCCCACAGCCCTGCAGCCTTCTGGTGCCCATGGTCCAGCCTCTGTCAAAAGAGGTTCTAAAGCCAGAAAAGGCAGAATAACCCTAAAATCAAGATTTAAAAAACAGGGTCCCGTGAACTTGAAAAGCTTCACAAAGTCAAGTGATACAATATTTGGGAGGAAAAAAACACAACCCGAGGACTCTAAAAAGTGTTTTACCATCTCCAGATATGATAAAAGAACAATACCTAGATATATAAAATCTCAAAAGAGTTAGTATCAAAAATATTCAAATTTTAAAATAGGGTAGATATCTAAACCAAGAGCAAGATACTCAGATTGATGAGACACACTTAAAGAAATGATCTTTTACCTTGTCTTATTGTATAAAGTGTTGCGTGGATGAGAGCTGTCTCTCATACCCGTTTTAAAATAGTAATGGAGGCATAATAGATCTGGGATAGAGTTTATGTAGAGGGATGTGAGTGTGAAACACCACAGGGTTTATTTTCACCATCCAAGTACTGTCAGTGACACATTCATAAAACATGAAAAGAATGTCACAGTTTATTTCAAATAATATTTTTTATTAGATAAAGAGAAGAACTTCTGCTTTAATAGCCAGGTCTTGTAAAATACATTATTGATTGGAAGATTACAAGAGACAGTATGAAGAAATTTAATATACATGATAATTCTATGTATCATCTTTAAAGAATAAAAGAGTCGATAGAAAATGCAGATATGATGAACTGTGTCACAATAGGTGGTATTGTATCAACACTAGAGATGTCAGTATCAATTTAGGAAATATTGGCACAGAGAGATGATTTTTCCTTGAGCTTTGGAAGAGAATTTCTCTCTGGTCTTAACAAAATGATGTAGCACTTGGGGAAAAAGATGCATCCCAGCAAGCCTGCACTAGAGGCCAAGATGGAGAAGACCTCCACAGCCACCATAACCTTGCCCTTGGTGCTATGATAGACAGGGAGAAAGGTCACCCAGACACTGCAGAACAGCAGCATGCTGAATGTCAACAACTTGGCTTCATTGAATGTGTCAGGGAGATTCCTGGCCAAGAAAGCCACAATGAAACTCACTAAGGCAAGGCATCCATGGTATCCCAAGACACAATAGAATGCAGTGACTGATCCCTTGTCACACAAAATGATGATGTGGCCATGCTCAGAGTGTGCATCTGTGTTAATAGATGGAGGAGACACTGCCAGCCAGATTGCAGAGATAATAATTTGGATGAAGATACAGAAAAGAACAACGTAGTTGAGTGCCCTTGAGATCAAATAGTATCTGATTCTTTTTCCAGGAGCTGTGATTTTGAAAGCCAGAAGCACAGTAATTGTTTTAGCCAACACAGTGGAAACAGCCCCAGTGAATACAACTCCAAATGTGATTTGCTGCAGGATGCATGTTGTTGTGTTTGGATGGCCCATAAAGAGCAAGGGACAAAGGAAACAAAAGATGAGTGAAACAAGCAATGTGTAGCTGAGACTGCGATTATTGGCCTTTACAATGGGAGTGTCATTGTACTTCACAAAAACCCCAAAGACAACAAGGGTGGATAAAGTGAAACACAAGACCATTAAGGTCAGACACATTCCCAATGGGTCTTCATAGCTCAGATAGTTCACCTCTTTGTGAATGCAATGGTTCTGCTCCAAATTGGCATAGTGGGTCTCTGGACACTTCACACACTGATCAACATCTATTGGAAAGGGAAAGTAGCATTAGTACAGCTTCAGTATTTTATAGCTACAATTCTTTTCAATTATGTGTGTTTTAGGAGCATACCAATGTCTACATTTTTATTAGGATGTAGCTGAAAGACATTGCAGCACTATTGATTCACTATCTTTACTCATATGTTTTTACATGTAATACCATTTTATAAAATTTTCTTTAATTAATTTGCTGATTATTGTTTGTGTTAATGCATGGAGGTCAAAAGACAACTTCTAAGAGTTGGCTACATCTTTCTACTACATATGGAGAAACTCATCACCAGTTATAGTAAAAAGGGATTTAACCGTGGTGCCATCTTACTTGCCGTAAGTGTCCTTTAGGGACCTTCATTTTATTCTATAGAATGGCAGGCAGTATAAGAAAATTATTTGTCTGCCAATTGTATGTAGCCAAACCTAACCAATAATCATTTGACTAATATAGACTGTGTAGATGATAACAATATTTGGATACTTGTGGCTATTTACTTTAATACTAAGACATTCTGATCTTATATTTGTGACATTATTCACGGAGTCCTATATTTAAAAATTGTGAATTCAAAATGCATTATATTTTCTAACAAAGAAACATCATGGAATTGATTTGTGCAGTGGAGTTTTAGATCCTGTGATTATCCTTATGGCGGTTAGAGAGAATGATCAATGTGAAGAATTTAACTCAGCAACAAACACTCACTTGTCTCATTGGAAACTTCATTTTCTGGGCAGGGGCTGCAAACAAAACAGCAGACAGCCATTCCTTCCTGCCAGAATTTTCTGAATCCAGGACCACAATCAGCACTGCACACAGAGGTTGGCATCTGAGAAGAAATAGACACATGCTGATATTAATAGACATTATAACTCAGTTTTATTTCTATATTATATGAGCATGGTGAAGTATCAAAAAACTTATTTACATATAACAAATAGGTGACCACATTTTACAATGCATATTATATATTATATAATAAGATATATATGAATGTCTAGTAACACATTAATAAAAGATATCTTCACATGGCTAAATATTTAAGTAGAACAACATTGTTTTTGTTCTGGACAAATATTACAAAATCTGAAACTCATTTCTCTAGTGAATTTTTGTCCACATAACACAAAGTACATTAAAATCTTAGAGAAAACCTTACTTGAAAAATTCTGGTCCAGATATAAAGTCTTTCAGCCACTTATTCCCAAATAATTATACAATGGTTTATATTAACTACAAGCTGTTTGGCCTAAGGCTCAAGCCTATTACTTGCTAATTCTTACTCTTAAATTAACTCCTGATTCCTATCCATGTGTAGCCTCATAGCTTGGTACCTTTTCTCAGTGCAGCATTCTCATGTTGCTTCCTTCCTGTCAGACTGACACCTCTCTGCACCTCCCCTTCCCAGCATTTACATTGTCTGGTTGCACTACCTATTCATTCTTTATGCTTAGCTCCTGGCTAGTCAGCATTTTATTAAACCATTTTATTAAAACAGCAGTTAGTCACCAACATTTACTGTGCACAAGAAGCATCGGAAAACTAGAGTGTAGTAACCACACTTGAGTTCAGCAATGAACTGTTTCTAGCCTCTATTTGCTGATATAAACTATGCTTACTTGGAGGCCATAGAGACCTGCCTCTCCAGCCTATTTAATACTGGGATTGTACATGGATTCTATCAGCAGGCACATTCTCTCATTATTTTCTGTTTAGAATGCTTACAGTTTTTTGTACTTTCTAACCTATTTAAGACTATTTTTGAAAAAAAGTGGAGATTGTGTATATACTTGCTAAATTTCTACCAAAAGCATGGTCCCTATGTGCAACTCCAATTTTCTTAGACTTTCTTTGTAGGCCAGACTGGCCATAAAAAGATAGTGATTTGTCTACTTCTGCTTCCCAAGTATTTGGCTTAAAGGTATGCAACACCATATATACATATATAAATATATACCAGCAGTCATTTATTATTTTAATAAAAAATATTTTGAGATTTTTAATAATTTTTTTATAGTTCAATATTGACAATAGGATTATGTAATATGAGGTTTCTGGCCCGGACGTTCGGGTCTTACCTAATGGTTTAGGCCCACAAACCCACAAACCCACTGAGACACACAGATGTTTACAATAGTTTTTAGCTATACAGCCTAAGGCCCTGGCATATAACTTGTTAGTTCTTTACCCTTAAACTAACCCATGTTTCTTCCTGTTCAGCCATCCAGCTAGGTACCTTTCTTTAGAGCAGCATAGTTGTCCTCTGCTTCTTCCTGCTTCTCTCTGGCATTCTGCTCTGTGCTTCCTGATCTCTGACTTTTCTTAGTCTGGTAGCCCCACTCACACTTGCTGCCTGACTTTGGCCAATCAGTGCTTTAAAAAAAAAACAGTGGGAGGGATAATTATTTACAATGAAACAACACAATCTCCAACAGGATTGCCATAGAAAAATGTGTTAATGTGACTGGGATTTAAAATACATATTGATTAAAAAAAGAAATCGTTATTTAATCAACATGTATATTATCTACTATTTTGGGATTTTGTTTCTTTTATATTTTATCTCTGAATAAACTTTTAATTTGCTGATTTCTTTCTGAACTTCTTTGAATGGTCATGTATTTCTAGTCTTCAGTCTATTTATGTGCCACATTTACCTAACTGATATGCATGCCTTGAAAGATACTTATAGCCCTGGAATGAATTCATCTTTGAAACAAGGAGAGACATTTCTCTCATGTTGAGTTACTCAGTGTTTAGTTGAGAATTTTTTTTATTCATTTTCATCAATGTGTTTAGTCTCTATTATTTTTATTATGTTCCATTTTCTCAAAATTTTTTGACATATTTATAGAAGGGATCTTTGCAAGTTTCTAATTGGGATTTGTTTTTAGAATCAAAGATGACTCTTACATTTACAAACAACAATGATGTTTGTGTATTTTAATTAGAGAATTTATATGTTAATGATAAATTGTAGTAAATCATTTCCTATTAATTATCCATTGTTTTGTACTATTTGATAGGTTTTTAAAAGCTATTTTCTGTCTAGTATTCTATTGCTGTCTTTACATTTCTTGGCAACTTCTCTTTATCTTAATTTCTACTGTGTACAGATTCTTCAAGTATCTTTCATTGTATTAACAAAGTAGCTATAAATTCCTGTCTTTTTGATCATGTTTGAGCATTACTCTGTCTCTGTTTTAGTTAGAGTTCTTATGAAACATAAAAATTACAAAATGAATATGTCTTTACCTCTGTATTACTCTCTCTCTCATGTGTGTTGTGCTTTTATATATACAATATTATACAATATCTGATAGCTTAGGGTCTAGTTAACCCAATAGTTTTTAGATATCAATGAAAAATCCAAAAATCTAGAAACTATTCAGCCCATGAAGCTGAAAGTCTCACTTGATCTTCAGTATATGCTGGAATCCCTAAAAACTATCTCCTAAGGCTTATAATGGAAGATAACTCTTAGAAAAATCAAAGCAAGCAATCAAAGTGGAAAATTTCCCTTTTCTATATCCTTATGTAAGTTTGAAGCAGAGGGTATAGGGCAGAAAAAAATGTGAGTTTTCCAACACCAAATTATATGGATATTCTTTATAAACAAGGATCCAAATAAAAGATTTGTCTATCTTCCAGCTTAAAACTTCACAGTTAATGGCATTCTTAACTTTCTGCTTTTAGTTGTTTCTTTCTTTGGTTTAGTTCTAGAGGCAATGTTTGTCTTTCAAACCCTGGCTTTCCTCTAACAAGCCCCATGGACCAGGCTGGCCTCAAACTTGTACAACTACTCTACAATACAATGTGGCTATTCTTCAGAAAACTGGGAATCAATATTCCTAAAGATACAGCAATACCACTATTGGGCATAAACCCAAAGGATATACATTCATACCCCCAAAAGCATTATCTCAACTTTTTCACAGCAGCATTATTTGTAATAACAAGAACCTGAAAACAACCTATGTGGTAGGATTCTGGGGTCAGCTAATAAGGTCCGAAGATGCGTATCCAAAGTCCCAAATTCTTAAAAAAAAAAGAAAGAAAGAAAGAAAGAAAGAAAGAAAGAAAGAAAGAAAGAAAGAAAGAAAGAAAGGAAGGAAGGAAGAAAGAAAGGAAGAAAGAAAGAAAAATTGGTCAACGCGATTCATAAAAAGATTGTTGGGGTCTTGTTCTCTCTCTCTCTCTCTCTCTCTCTCTCTCTCTCTCTCTCTCTCTCTCTCTCTCTCTCTCTCTCTCTCTCTCTCTCTCTCTTTTTGTTCCTTGACCAGGAATCGAACCCGGGCCGAGATGGGGAGAGTACCGAATCTTAACCACTAGACCAAGTCAGCCGCCCTAAAAAAAACCATATAAAAAACGCAAATAATCCACAAGCCACATAACAAACAAATTAATAAAAATAAATTAAAATAAAATATAAAAACTAACTAACAATATACCTAAACCATAGACCAAACAACATAAACTTATTATAAATATCTAATTCCTTTCTAAAATCCTAACCAACAAATAACAAAAAATCTAAAACAACAAATCTGTAAATCCAAACCTTAAGCCATCCAAGACAAAAAGACCTCACTACTACAAATCTAGATGCCCCTCAACTTAAGAATGGATTGACAACCTGTGTACTACACAGCAATAAATAAAAAATAACATCCTAAAATCTTCAGGCAAATTCATGGACTTCGATAATATCCTTCTGAGCGAGTTATCACAAGTGCAGAAACATAGACATGAGATGTACTGACTCATAAGTGGATTTTAGACAAAAAGCAAATAATACCCAAGCTGAAACCTTGAACAGGATGGGATTAGAAGGAACTTAAGGGAAACATCCAGAGATTTTCCTAAGAAGAAAACTTAGAGAAGATCACATTGGCAAATTGGAGTCATAATGCGTTGCAAGCAAGAAAAATTGGGAACAAATCTTGAAAGGAGATGATTGATTTAGAGGAGCAAAGAGGGAGGTGAAGGGAGATGGATATCTTGATAGAGGAAGCTAATGGGGGTTGGCAAGAGACTGGGTGCTAGAGAAATGTCAAGGAACTCACAGGATATCCCTGGCAAATTCTCCACAATGGTAGGGGGAGGGCTAAATAGGACTTCACCTATGATCAAATGAGTAAACTGCAGAACCTGCATCCAAGAGGGAGTGGAGGTGGAGGCAGAGATCCATGGCTGAGCACTGGGCAGAGTTCCTGGTCCTGCAGAGAGCAGGGTAAGAGAGTCTGTATGAGCAAGGGGATAGGGGTTATGAAGAAGGTTCCTATGGTGATGACCGGCTGGAGCTCTGGGGAGCTCACTGAATCAGGAATTGCCACTGGAGATCCATTGGGAGGGGGGCCTGGATCCACCAGTTTTGGGCTGCTTTTGACTGCCATGAGTGTGTGGAGGTACTACAGGTGGGATCAGACTGTGTTCATATTCATTGGTTGGCACCTTGGAGCATATTCCCTATAGAGGAACACCCACTCCAGCAGGGACTTTGGAATGAATGAATCAGATTTTCCTGGAGTAGATTTGCAGATCTGGACTGGCCCTCCTTGTGATTTCTCACCTTTTGAAGGGGTGGAGAATGGGTGGATGGAGTGGGTTGGGGAATAAGCGGGAACAGGGGGATACATTTATGAAGATGACTTTTTTATGAAAAAAAAGAATTAATGGAGCTGACTATTGTTCTCTAGCAATCAATTTCTATTATAGGGTATGCTCCAGAGCTGGAAAAATTCTCAGTATCGATAACAGTTGCTGCTTATGAACAGGTGATGTGGAAATGTCTTTCTGTATGCTATGAATAGCAATCTTTAAATAAAGGAGCTGTTTTGGCCCATGACAGGCACCATAGGAAAAGTAGGAGGAGGCATCAGAGTAGGTAGGAGGAGCAGGGTGGAGTCAGACAGACTGAGCCAGAAGCCCAAAAGAGCAACATGTAAGGAACACAGGTGAGCCACGGGCCAGGTGGCAGACACATTAATGAGAATGGGTTGAGTTAAGATGTAAGAGCTAGATAGCAATGTGCCTAAGCCATAGGTCAAACACCATGAAGTTAATATAAGTGTCTGAGTCATTTCTGGGAGCCTGAGCAGCAGCGGCTGACAGTTAAGGGGTCTGGTGCTGTAGGTCTGTGGGTCTGGATTTCTGGCTGCCCAGGACTGAAAGAAACTACTGCATTGTAACACTGCTTATGAACAGGCTTCGTGTTTTATTTCTGGTGCTCATCGTGTGTCACTAAGCTGTCTACAGTTCTCAGGAATCAAGGCACTACTATGGCATTCATATGCTGCACACATTCCAGTGATTTACACATACACATGCAGACAAACACCCATATGCAAAAGAAGAGAAAAATACACTTATAATTTATAGATTATCTAAGTGAGTTATGAGGTGTTATGTTAATTTAAGGCTCAAGGTATGGGCAATTTAAAACCTTTAGGTAAGAATTAGTAAAGAAACTATGTAATAAAAGTAATAATTTGATTATTAAATTTACTTCTCCATTGCATTTGTTTCTGTCAAGGTTCAACAGAAAAGAGAAAAATCGTGTAGTAATCAGATTTGTGCCAACATAGTTTTCCTCACTTTGCTAGAAACAATACTAAACAGTGGTAACTAACATTTTCTTTTATATTAAGATATAGAACATGTTACAGTGTGACAAAAATTCAATGTATCCCTGTCTGAAATCCTCCTGAAAGAATTAACAATTTGTGAAAAGAACATTAAAGGTGAGGTTCCTAAAGTGACACTCTATTTCATTTTACTTAGCTCCCAGAAGCACAATATGCAGTGTTGCTGCTGTGAAATGAAAATCAGATCACTTATGTCACACCCACCTCTCTTCTTCCTGTGGCCCAGTCTATCAAGTCCTCATATAAATGGAGTTGTTGTTCCTGTGGAAAAGATGGCCTGAACGTTCCAATCTTCACCTTAAGTCCGAGACCATTTGGAAAATTCCAAATCTGGAAAATGTCATATTCTGCCTGCAGCAGTTCTTTATGATTTGTTTTCACTGTTTCCCCAGCAGGATTAGTGAATTGGATCTTCCTAAGATAGGAGTGCACCTGAAATACAGACATCATTTTTGAGTGCATGGTCCTTCCTTAAAGTTATAAAGTATATTCTTATTTTATCTTAAATGCAACTTCATTAAGGTGCACCATTTAGTTATCCCAAAGAAAGCTAATGAACTAATAAGATGACCATAATGTTCCTAAGATTTAGTTCTCTCAGAGGAAACTTCCAAGCATAAAAACAGTACACATGTAGATATCAAATAAAGATACAAAATGTACAAATATACATACACAGAGATACTCATATCCATACAGAGATATTTACATAATAGAGACACATACAATTTACTCAAATATATGCATCTACAAAATGCATATAAACTTCAAGTCACATACAGAAATACTTATGTACCCAAACACACATAATAAATAGAAACTGACAAAAAACATACATAGTCCACAAACACAATCATAAACTCATAGATATTTACAGATACAACCACACTAATAGGGAGATATTAACGTAAACTAATTTTTGTTCAATTCCAAAGAAATTCACACAGACACAAAAATATACAAAGAACACAGATACACATATAAGCAATTAAATCTAAAAAACACATAAATTACACACTTTGGCACATGAACTAACAAATACACACACAAAATACACAAAAAATTCAGTTCATTCACAAAGATATTGATGCAAGAAAAATTGTGCGAACTTCTACAAACAGACAAACAGGGAGATACACAGATAGACATGTATACACATCAACACAGAAATACATACAGATGCTCAGAAACATATACCCATACATAATTAAAACAATGTTGCAACAAACATGGATACACATGCATGTGCTGAAGGAACCACAGAAATATTTTCTGTTTGATTTCCAGATGGAGCAGATTCTATTAATACCATTTGTGCAAATATCCCCTACAATGATTACAACATATAGGATTATTACCAAACAAAAGCTTATCTTTCTATCATGGAGAAGATTAATGAGAAAGGACACATGTTTCCAGTATTAATACAGGGGTGAATATATTCAAGTGCATCTTTAACAAAGTCCCTGATTTTTATTTATAATTTGTATGCTTCACTCCAGTGTTTTTGAATTTGAGATTTAAATCAGCCCTTAGATTTACTTCCTCAGACATAAAAATGTTCAGAAATCATATTTGTGGAAATATTTATATTCCATTAAAATGAGCATTGGAGAGACTATTAAGGACAACACCAGACAGTATTAATAGAAGAAACACTACCTTTGAGCAATTAAATTCTAGAAATTTCTCATTCTTGTATGGCTGAAAAATCATCTCATGGAAGAAATGTGCCACCAAATACACAGCATCATATATGTTATAACCTGCATCACCAAAAGCCATGTCAGATGTCTGTGATATTAGCCATTCCAATAAAGCAATGGATGAACAGTTCTTCAGTGTCTTACATGTAGAAGCTAAGGCTTCACAGTTAAAGTTCATCCACTCCAATCTTGCCAGGTATTCTGTGGGTGTGATGAAACCCAAAGACTGGACAAATGTTTGAAAACCAGAAATCTCAGCATGGTGGTGTGCAAAAGATAGAGTGCTATGTGGTGAGTCAACAATAAAGTTTCTATTACTTGTAGTGACGTCCCACTGTGAGGTGGTGACCCATATTTTCTTGATACCTAGAGATTTCCACTTTTGAAAGCTTAGAGCTAGAGTACTGTCTGGGTCACCATAAATAATAACAACATTTGAGTCTGATTTCATGATTTCATTATAATACCTTTCAGCTCTTGACATGTATAAATGCCTGTCAAGTGGAATCATGTTCACAAAGGCAAAGCAGACTATATGTTGCCCCATTTCTCTTCTCAAATATGAGAGAAACTCTATACCATCATCATTGTCTGAGATGGTCAGCCCAACCCAGTTCCATCTGAAGTGAAGTATGACAGAGACCATGGCCAGGGCTAGAGATGTATCCTTTGGAGCCATCTGATACAAATAAGGATATTGTTCATGATCATTCAGGGTAGAATGGAAGGGTCCAAAGGTAAGCTGAACAATCTAGGAAACAGAAGGGAGCCTGAGTTAACATTCACTTCTAAAAACTGTTGAAACATGTTTTATGCAGAGTTATTAAACACCCCTTTATTTGTTACTTCTACCCTCATCTCTGCTTCAAAAAAGGAAGTAGAAAGCACATGAAACCTGTAAATAGTACCCTTGAAAAATATTGTCTAAGTGTAAAGCAGTTTCCACCTCACAATTTTTTTAACATATGGGAAATACACCAATAGAATCAGGAACTATGGAAACCCCACGACACAATATCGCACCTTCAGAGAACTAAGGGTATTCAGTTTTTTTTTCCAATTATTGAAGATTTTTCCCAGTTTGGTCCAGAAAGCACCACGGAACAGTACATTAGGTCACCACACCTATAATTAGGTGGCTCGTAGTCTTCTATGGAAGACTTAAACTCATCGTTTATTTGTGGCACAAGATTACAAGTAAATGGTGAAATATCAAACCATAATGATGTATTTGGTAAGAGAGCATGTTTCCTGTTGACCTCATCCACAGAAAAAGCTAATGCTAGTGTAAACTGAAGGTTTCCAAGTGTCTCTCTGTAAAAGATAATAGTGTTAATAGAGATAGAGTTCAACAGATATTTATATGTAATCAATACAAGGACTATCCTTCTCATATGCATTTCCAAACAGTCTCAAATATCAACACAAATCTTCTGTTTTCTGTGGATAAGACTATGTAAGAAGGTGGATGTTTGCAGAAAATGTAAACTTGATGAGAGTACATGTCACACAAATAATAGAGCCATAGTTATTGTTCACAGAGAGCTTAGTATCTTTCACAAAGAGCTTTTTCAATTTTTGGGTTTTGAGGGCTTACCCAAAAGAGAAAGAGAAGACCACACAATCAACCTAATCATACTTTCGTTTTTAAATTATTGAGCAATTTGGATAGTACGCATGACGTGTGAGACATTTAGTTTATTGCATTCTCTTATGGAATTCATTAAATTGGGTAAAACAGTCATAAATGTAAGGCTTATGCACAATAATTGTCTGGGATACATTTGGGTTTATGTACAATATCCTTCAGTGGGCAAAATAATTAACATATGCCATCCTCACACACAATCTTCAGCTATTGTTTTCCTTTCTGATTTAACTGTTGTGGCCATAAAACATTTTAAGAATTTATTTTTAAATAAATTCAAAAAACTACAGGTGTATTTTATAAAGACATATGTCTACATTAATCTGTGCATATAGGCAGGATTGATACTCTTTTAGGCCATAAATAGGAAATACATTGAACAGATTTTAACTCTAATTTTCTGTAGACTAAATTGACCTCAAGTACACGGGAACACACTTGTACTAGTCCTTAAGTGCAGAAATTAGAGAATGTCCTGAGTCCGCATTATTTTCCCCTTTTGTTTTGGCCTTTGGTGAACACAGTAGCCAGATACAGCAACATAGGTAGGAGGAGGGCAGCTTCACACAGATCAAGACATAAGCCCAAAGAAGCAACATGTAAGGAATACATGTGAGCCAAGAGTCACATGGCAGGACAGATTAATGAAAATGGGTTGGGAATATGAAGAAAGTAGCTAGAATTGGCCACACAGCATGAAATTATTATAAGTCTCTGAGTCATTTTGGATGGCTTAAAGAACTGTGAGTGGCTAGGCACTCTGGGAAAGCACATCTGTGATCCTGGACAACTGGTGAGACTGGGCCAGAAACCTCCTCTTAACAGTTTACGGAGATTTATGTAATAAAAACGGGTAATAAATTATTTGGAAAAGAATACCAATTATTACTTTGTTTGGAAAAAAACTCCCATGTCTTCATGTCAATTTATATAATCTCATCAATAAAGACCAAATACATACCTTTATTCTGAAAAATTCACACAGAGCTTAATGCAATCTCTTTCCCAGTTTTAAATTTTACCATAGTGGTATGTTTATGTGTAACTTATAATTTATGTATTTATTTTAAAAATTAAAATAATCTTGTTACACTGAGAACTCCTCACTGTAATGTAGCTTCAACAAGCTTTTATTAAACCAAGAACAATTCACTCTAACAAGAAGAACACTACTGCCAAGGGGACCAAGATCCCAGATTAGACCAAACGAAGCTTCTTGAGAAACAGACACAGCCAGGACAGATTGCATCAAAATCAGCTCTCTGATATTCAGACACAGCCTGTATTAGTATGAAAAAGCAAAAGGCAGGCACCACTGCAAGAAAGCATATAACAACATAAGGAAGAGTGTGACACCACCAGAATCTGGAGGTTCAACAACAAAAACTGATTATGACAATAAAGGAGGAACAGAAGAAAATGACTTTAAAAACAACATTATAGAGATAAAACGGCCTTAAAAGAGGAAATTTAAAAACTATTTAAAAAATATTTTAAAAAATAAACAAAGAAATTGGGAAAAACCAACAAATACCTAAAAGAAAATCAAGAAAGAGCAATCAAACATTCTAAAGAAACATTTCAAGATTTAAACATTAAAATAGAAGCAATAAAGAAGACATGAGCTAAAGCAATGAAGAACACAGAGTAGCTGATGAAATTAACTGGAACTACAGATACAGACAAAACCAAAAGATGCAATAGATGGAAGAGAGAATCTCTGGTGGGGAAGATTCAAGAGTGGAAATAGATACATAAAGCAAACACTAGAACCCAAAAGTCATTAGGCAAAACTTTATGGAAATATGGAAAACTGTGCAAAGTCCAAACCTAAGAATAATAAGGATTGAAGAAGTTGAAGTATTCCAGCATAAAGGCACAGAAAATATATTTTAAAGAAACCATAGAAGAAAACATTCCTTATAAAAGTAGAAAATGCATCTAAAGATACAAGAACCATACAACTAACAGATGAGAGCTCTCAAAATAATCTACAAATCACATAATAATCAAGCCAATAAAACTAATTAATAATGAAATGATACTAGGAGATGTAAAGATGAAAGGCCAATGATTTATCATGGCAGACACACCAGAATAGCGTCAGACTACTCAATGAAATCAATGAAAGCCAGAAGTCCTGGTCAGATGCTACACAGACACTAAGAGATCATTGTTACAAACCCAATTCACTATTCTCAGAAAAACTATCACCATAAATGGAGTAAACAAGATATTTAATAATAAAACCAGATTTAAACAATTCCTAACAAAACAGAGACCAATGAGAAACATTAGAGGTAAAATTATAACCTAAGAAAATGAGATATACTCATAAAACCACAAGCAAAAAATACTCTCAAAGAATAAAAACCTAAAGAAGGGAAAGGCATACACATTGCCACCAAATATGACACAAACAAATAATCACTGGTCATTCATATGCCTTAATATCCATGGATTAAATTCTCTAATAAAAACATAAAGCCTAACAGTATGGGTAAAAACAGAATATATTCTTACAAAAAAAGAATCACACCTCAACTTCAAAGACAGACCCTGCCTCAGACTAAAGGCTTGGGAAAAACTTTCCAATAAAACAGACTTAAGAAACTAGCTTGTGTCGCCATCCCAATGTCTAACTAAATAGACAACAAATTCAAAGCAATCAAAGGGCATTATTTATGCATCTCAGAAAAAAATACAGTAACTTGAAGTCTCAGCCATAAACATTTAGGCCACAAATACAAAGGTACAAAAATATATATATGAAATATTACTAAAGCTTAAATCACACAACAAAAAACACACATTAATTAGTGAGAGACTTCAATCCCCACTGTCATCAACAAAGAGGTCTACCACACAGAAACTGAATAGAGAAAAAAGAGATATTACATATGTTATAACTCTAAATAACTTGATTGATATATCAAGAACTTTCTACCCAAACACAAAAAAATATAAGTTGTTCTCAGCACCCAATAAATCTTTCTCTAAAACTGATCACTTACTGAAGGCAAATATGGATATATAAAAAATGGGAATAAGCCCTAGAATCCTGTCAGATCATCATAGACTATAGATAGAGTTCAACAACAAGAAAAATGACAGAAAGCCTACATATTCATGAGAACAGAATATCTCTTATTTGAACCACATCTGGATTAAGGAAGAAGTTAAGAAAGATATCAAAGACATTACAATTCAATGAAAATGAATCTAAAACATCCCTAAATTTATGAGACACTCTGAAAGTAGTGCTGAAGGAGAAAATTCAGTCTCCTAGATGTCTACATATAAAACTTACAGAAATCTCACATAAGAGACCTAACAGCACAACCATAAGCTTAGAAGTAAAATCAAATCAAGACCAGATAAATGACCTGAGTAGACCTATAACCCTGGAGGAAATAGAAGCTGTTACTAAAAGTCTCCCAGTCAAAAAGAAGCTCAGGACCAGGTGCTTTCAGCACAGAATTCTACCAGATTTTCAAAAACTTAATACCAATACCCTTTAAATTGAATCGAACAATAGAAACAAACAAAAAAAATTCAAACTATTCTTATGAGGCTTTAGTCTCTCTGACACCCAAGCCCCAAAATCATGCAACAAAGAAAAAATTTACAGACCACCTCACTCAGAAATAGTGATGAAAAAATAATACTCAGTAAGATGATGGCAAACTGAATCAGGAATACATCGAAAAATCAGCCAGCATAATCAAATAGGCTTCATACCAGAGATGCAAGGATGGTTCAACATATAAAAAACTGTCTATATCATCCATCCTATAAACAACCTGAAAGAAAATAAAACACATAACCATCTTCTTAGTTGCTGGAAAGCCTTTGAAAAAATCCAACACTCTTTCATGATAAAGGTCCCTCATGAGAGATCAGGAATACAGGGAAAATACATGAACATAATAAAGGTGATGTACAGCAAGCTCTCAACCAACAACAAGCTGAATGGAAAGAAACTGAAATCAAACCTTCTAAAATTAGGGAAAGCCAAGGACATTCTCTTTCCTCGTGACAGTTCAATATATTTCTCAAGCCTTCATTAAAAAAATATAAGAAAACAAAAGTAGATCAAGGGGTTACAATTGGAAAGGAAGAAGTCAAAATACCACTCTTTGCAGATGATATGATAGTATACATAAATGACTTCCAAAATTAACCAGGAGACTCCTACATCTGATAAACAACTTCAACAACATAGCAAGATACAAGATTAACTCAAAAATTTAATGACTCCCCTATACAAAAACAATAAAAAGGCTGAAAAAAATCACACTTTTCAATAGCGGCAAATAAAATTAAATATCTTAGGGTAACATAAAGCCAAAGAGGTAACAGACCTGTGTGAGAAGAACTTTAGAATCATTGAAGAAAGAAATTAAACTTGCTATCATAAAATATAAAGATCTCTGATGCCCTTGTAGAGATAGGTTCAACATAGTAAAAATGGCAGTCTCACCTAAACAATCTACAGATTCAATGCAATCCCCATATGAATTGCAACACAATTTTTTAAAAGGATTGAAAGAACAATACTCAACTTCATATGGAATAACAAGAAACCCAGGATTACTAAAGACGATCCTGTCCAATAATAGAACTTCAGGAGGCATCACCATCCCTGACTTCAAACTCGATTGTGGAGCTACAGTAATAAAATCTGGCTAAGAAATAGACTTGTGGATCAGAGGAAGAAAATCAAAGACCCTGACATTCATCCACACAAATACATAGCTCATTTTTGACAAAGAAGTCAAAAATATACAATAGAAGAAAAACAGCATCTTCAACAAATGAAGCTGGCATAACTGGATGAAGGTATGTAGAAAAGGGCATATAGACTCATTATATATCACCCTTCACAAAACACAAATCCAAGTCGGTCAAAGATCTCAGCATAAACCCAGTTATACTGAACCTTACAGAAAAAAAGTGGAAAATTTTCTTCACCACCTTGACACAGGAGGCCACATTCTAAATACAATGCTAGTAGTGTACATACTGTGTGCAAAATAAATAAACGCGACCTCTGAAACTGAGGAGCTTCTGTAAGGCAAAGGACATGGTCAATAAGACAAAAAGACAACTGCATAATGAGAAAAGACCTTCACAAGCTATTCATTGGACCAAGGACTGTTCTCTAAAATATATAGAGAATTCAAGAAATTAGAGAGCAAAAATCCATGAATCAAATTGAAAAATGGAGTACAGAGTTAAAAAGAGAATTATCATAACAAGAATTTCAGACAGTGAGAAGACAATTAAAGAACTGCTTGACACTCTTAGCCATCAGAAAATGAAAATCAGAACAACCCTGAGATACCATCTTACACAGGTTAGAATGGCTAAAATCAAAAATAATGATGGCAGTCTATGCTGGAGGGAATGTGAGCAACCAAACACTTCTCCATTGCTGGTGCTAGTGTAGACTTGTACAGATATTTTGGAAATTAGTGTGAAAGTTCTTCAGAAAACTAAAAATCAATTTATTCAAAGATCCAGCAGTACTGATATTAGTCATATACCCAATGGACATATTTTCTTACATTGCTGCCATTAGCTCAATTATGGTCATAGCAGCATTAATTCTAATAGCCTGAACATGGAAACAACCTAGATGCCCCTCAAATGAAGAACAAATATGAAATATTTGGTAATTTAAACAATGGAATAATATCAGCAGTTAAAAAAATAAGATGACATCCTGAAAATTGCAGGCAAATGGATAGATCTGGAGAATATCACCCCAAGTGAGTTGTCAGGGGCCTAGAAAGACAGACATGGTATGTACTCACTAATAAATACATTTTAGATGTAATGCAAACAATAACCAGGCTACAATCCAGACTAGCCCCAGTAGCTAGGGATCAGGAAACATAGGAGAGACATCCATAGATTCCCCTGGAAAGAGAAAATAAAGAAGTTCTCCTGAGAAAATTGTGATCACAGTTGTGAACAAGCAAGGGGATGTGAGAAGAGAACATGGAAGACAGGGTTCTGGGGGATAACAGAGAGAGGGAGAGCAAAGAAGTGGATATCCTAGTAGAGGGAGTGATTATGGGATTAGAGGGAAAGCTGATACAATGGAACACTCAAGAACCCACAGGATGAGCTCAGCTAGGACTCCAATAAATAGTGAAGACACAGCCTACATTGGCCTGTCCTCATTATAATATGAACGAGCATCCTAAGTCCATTATAGAACCTTCATCCAGCAGCTTATGGAGGCAGATGTAGAAATCCAAAACTAAACAGTAGGTCCAGCTGAAAGTAGTTAGGAGAGATTTCGTTAGAGGAGGGGTTGGCATGATGGTGAGATCCAGGGAACGGGCAATCCCTTGCTGTTGGAAGCTCATGGACTCTGAAATAATATTTGACATACTTTCATAGAACGAATCTGGACTTTCTGAATGTTGATGAGCTTGGAAAAGCATGCGCAGTTCCTGGAGCCTCTTGCAATTGGACCAGAGTCTATCTCAGGTCCATGCACTGGCTCCTCAAATCCTAACTCTAGTGGGAAAACATATCTCTCAGCTTTGATACTTGTGTGAGGAATTGGCCCCTACCACAACTGGATTTGTGAGACCAATTAAACACATTCAGGGTGTGGGGAGAGGCTGTGGAGGACATGGAGAGCAGGAAGAAAAGGTAGCAATGGGGAGAATGAATAAATAATTAAACAAAAAGTTAATATTTCTTTTTAAAAAAGAAAATAAAGTAAAACACAATAGGATTTTGAGATCAAAGTTTGTGAAAATCAAACAGTAACTCTAGCATACTAAGCATTAACAGGCATCCATTACCTGAGCTGTTAGAGCCCCCTAGTGGACTAAAGTGCTATCTTTGAAAACAAATGTATATAGGCTAAGCTTGGTAAAATATTGTGATATAATTAATAAAATTACTGAAAGTAAATCATAAAAGTGAATGTGATATAAATGTCAGATAATAAACTTCTGAGATATAAAGTCATGAGTTATGTGCTTCTTAAATGACGACAATTAGCTAGTCAGTAACCCCTCTCTCCTTATATTCAATTGTTGCCATAACATGCCACAAATTCTCTGAGGCAAGTGAGCAGTGAATAATGAGCCACAACTCTTAGGTATAGTCTCACTTTTCAAAGAATGCAAACATATAATTTACCACACACACAATCTTTTTTACTCTAAAGGGAAATAGAAGAGGGGCTGCAGAGATGAGCCACCAGCTAAAAAACACTAGCTGTTTTTTAGAGGTCCTGAATTAATTCCCAGTAAATACTTGGTGGCTCATAACTATCCATAATATGCCCTGATGCCTTCTTCTGGTATTTAGAGCACTCATTCATAAAATACAAACAAATAAAATAATTAAAGAGAAAGGCAGAAGAAATGAACATTGAAACTCAATACCAGTGGACATGTATATTGGTATGTATGAAGAAACACTTGAACACATGCAAAGTTTCCAGGGGAGAGATTTCCTACTTACAGTCTTGATGCATCCCTAGAAGACATATTGTAACCACATGCAGAGAATCTGAGATAGTAAGTGAATATCTATGATATTTGTAGCAAGTATTAGTTGCCCCAACAATGCATTAGGATGTAAAATAGGTGAAATATCCATCACCCGACTCTACTATACAGTCATTTATTTGCATTTATTTACAATAATATTCATTAAAATAAAATGAGGATTTTTAACAAACATCACCTCCATTGTGCTGTAAAAACTGTGAAGAGACAAACTACATATAAGTAATTCATGTTGTGTTATGTCTTTTTTCAGCTTCCGGGGTTGAAAGTTTGAGGTTACCTAGGAAAAATACACTGTGGGAACTTTAAAAATAAAAAAATCAAAGAGTATCTAAAATATTTTGGGTTGTTTATTGGTGTACAGGTTGGAAGAACAGGGCACATCATTCAAAGAACTCTTCTGATGCTCATCTGCCTGGCTGCTAAAGAAATATTCATAATGACATTTACATAGAAAATTAAAAGGCACTTACAGAGAAGATAAATACGCTCCAAAATCTTCTGTCTCCATTTGCAACCTCATTGGCCATAGCATAAAGGCACATTTATCTTCTGTTTTATTCATCTCTTCATTCTCCTGCATTTTCCAATAGCACCTGGGATGAATGAAACTTGCCACATGAGGTGGAATGTACATGGCCAAGAAGAGAAACATCAGAGTGAACATATATTTCTGCTCTAAGCCTGGGAAATTGGGAGTGTGGCATGCCATGCTTATCAGCACATCAAATGGGCATGCAGGTATCCCCACCTGGTTTTATTTATGTGGCCAAATAAGAGGCTACATCTGCATTTAAAATTCCTTTTCTATTTTGTGCAGTTGTGCTCTAACCCATTGAGAATATTTTGAAACTTTTTCTCTGGGGCTCTGCATCTTTGATCCACATTTCTGTCATAAAATTTGGGTGACAAATGTGTATGATGATAGTTCAGATAGTTTCATTACATCACCCTTCTTTGTGGAGATTAATGCCCCTGGGAGGATATCACTTTAGGAGACTTTGCTTCATTAATATGTTGTGTTAGCAGCTTTACAGCTGACACCAGTGCATCTTGTTAGATGATCCACAGTGGGACGTACATTATTGATTCAGGAGAATCCACAAATCAGAATTTATGGTTCAACACTGGAAATTGTATCACAAAGTCTGTGTTATATAAAAGCAGCTTCATATTTAGAGCAATTGAGTTCCACACATCATGCAGAGTGTAGCCAATGGCTGGTGCAGAATATTTAACTAAGCCTGTGGTTTTATTGTCTTTAAACCAACAGTCAATACAAATTATGAAATTTCTTAAATTATCCTCTTCCAAATCTATCCACCTCACCATAGAGCCACAGATCATTTACATATTAAATGTAAATTTTTAAAATTTTTACAAAGATCCAGATAGAAAACCAAGCTCATGTGCTTTTTTTCAGATACAAGACCTATTTCTCCTCTTCCATCACCCAATTATTATTAATGAGATCAGCTGAATATTTTATTTCTAAACCAAGATCTTCATTCCTTGATTTTCAGTTCTTAGAGACCAAGACCTCATGATTGCTCATTCTGTCTGTGTTACCCTCAATGTGTTAGCTCATTTCATAATCTCATACAGGCTGTAAAGAAGTCTCCCTGAGTATCTTAGAAGCAGTAAAAAAAACTGTGAACTGAACTTCTTTTACCATTTTTTTAGTTATCCATTTAGTTTTCACTCATGAACCTCACTGTCAGTGTGAGACAGTTTGACAAGTGTGGGATAAAGAGCTTCCTTCAGGGTTGTGGTCTGTAGAGAAAGTAAGACACATGGAGGCAAGTCTTCACTGTGGATGGTGACAAGTCTAATTTACTATATGAGGTGAGGCCAGGAGAGATCGTCTTCTCCTCTTATTTATATTGTACATTTAAATTAGACATATAAAAAGGGCATGACCTCTGCTTCTCTGATGATGTATTCTCAGGGTCTAAGATGTGTATACAGAGTAATATGACAGGAAAAGTCTTCTACAGAAAGACAATGTCATTTTACCTCTCATAAAGAGTACAAATAGAGACCCTGAAGCCTTCCAATCCAAAGCTGATTAAGAGGTGAGTGGATCCTGATCCACAGGCCAAACAAAGACTGTTATCTGCAAATAACAGCTCAGGGACATTCAGCCAGCATCCAACCATATCCAGCTCTGCCCTAAAACAAAGAATGCTGGAGAAAATCCCAGAAGCCCAAACCCTAGGAAAATACAGATAGAGGAATATCACCTAGGCAAAACCACACACAGCCCACAGTAGGCATCATCACACTTTGACAACAGGAGACCATGAAGCCTTCTGGCCACATTTGATTAAGAGCCAATTGAGAGGCAATTAAGACCCAACAATTAATGGCCTCAGCAACAACTGCAGAAACCCAGCTCCTTAGACAACCATAGAACCTAATAAAAACAGCCAATGCAATTACTGGAGACACTCAGCCCCTGGGCTCACAACTGTGTAAGAGCCAACCAAGAGCTAAGAAAGAGTGAACCAAGGAACTAATGGGCAGAGCCAATGTAAGAATATATGTATCACAATGTTCACCCCTACAAGACATCACCAGAAAAATTTGGTAGTTTGCAACATCAAGACCTAAGCATAACAAAGATGGGAATGCAGACAGAAACTATGTTAAAAAAAAAAGTCATGAAAATTTTAGAAGCTTTAAAAGAGGATACAAAAAATTCCTTTAAAAATAGAAGAAAACACAAACAAAAAATTGGAACGAATGAACAAATTCCTTAAAAAAATTAAGAAAACCAAGAAAAAGTGAACAAACAGGAGAAAGGAACATACCAGGAATTAAAAATTGTCAAAGAAGCAATAAAGAAGCCACAATGAGCCAAAGCCGGAAGTTGAAAACCTAAAGAAATGAACCAGAAATACAAATGCAAGCATATCCAACAGAATACAAGAGATGGAAAAGAGAAATTCTTGAGTTAAAGATTCAATGGTAGAAATAGATATGTCAGTTAAACAAAACACTAAAACCAAAAACGTCATAGCACAAAATGTCCAGGAAATTTGGGACATCATGAAAAGATGAAACCTGAAAATAATTGGAAACAAGGAGTATACCAGCTCAAAGGCACATAAAATATATTTAACAAAATCTTGGAAGTAAACTTCCACAACATAAAAAAAGGAAATGCCTATAAAGATATAAGAAGGTCACAAAGCACTAAATAGACTAGACTCCAGAAAAAGTCATCTTGCCACATAATAAGCCACTAAAACTACAAAGAAAAAACCATAATCCATTCATTCTGAAAGACACTTCAACATAAAAGACAGACACACACTCAGAGTAAATGGTTGGGGAAAGACTTCCCAATCAACTGGTTCTAACAAACAAGCTGTTGTAGCCATCTTAATATCTCTCAAAATAGACTTCAAATGTGAATCAATCAAAAGAGACCAGGAGGGACATTTCTTATTCATCTCTGAAAAAAAAATTTACAAAAATGAAGTCTCAATCCTGAATATTCATGTCCCAAGCACAAATAAGGGCACCTACATATATAAAAGAAACACTGCTTAACCTCAAAACTCATATCAAACCCACACACTAATAGTGGGAGATGTCAATATTCTACTTCCACTCATGGAAAGGTCAGCCAGACAGAAACTCAACAGAGAATAAGGGGCCTAAGAGATGTTATACCCGAATGCACTTTATACATATATAAAGTTATATATATCTATCTATGGATAGATAGATAGATAGATAGATAGATAGATAGATAGATAGATAGATAGATAGATAGATAGATATACAAATATATATATAAAACCTTCCACCCAACACAAAGGAATATATGTATTTCTCAGGACTTCAATGGTAATTTTTTTTCAAAATTGACCACGTACTTCATCATAAAACAAATATCAATAGATATAAAAATTAGAAAAACTCCTTGTATCTTAGCAGAACACCATGGTCTAAAGTTAGAATTCCACAACAAAAATCAATCACAGAAATACTACAAACTCATGGAAACTAAACATCTCTCAATTAAACTACCTCTGGATCAAGAAAGAAGTTAAGAAAGAAATCAAAGACTTCCTAGATCTGATAAAAATTATTCCACAACATCCCCACACTTATGGGACACAATGAAAGCAGTGCTAAGAGCAAAACTCATAGCACTAGATGCCTATATGTGAAACCTAGAGAAATCTCAATCAAAAGACCTAACAGCACAGCTGAATGTTTTAGAAAAATTAGAAAAAAACTCACCTAGAAGGAATAGATGGCAGGAAATAATCAAACTTAAGGCTGAAATCAAAACAATAGAGAACAATATGAAAAACAATGAATCAAAAAGTTGGTTCTTTGAAAAAAGTCAACAAAATAGATAAACCTTTATCCTCACTAATCCAAAGGCAGAGAGAGAGAGAAAGAAGAGAGAGAGAGTACAAATTAAGAGAATCAGAAATGGATGAATAGGCAGGCATAACAGACTCCCAGGGCATCCAAAATATCATTAGGTCATACTTTGAAAATATATACTCCACTAAATTGGAAAACTCAATAGAAATGGATAGTTTTCTGGAAAATGACCACTTACCAATAGTAAATCAAGACCAGAAAAAAGACCAAGTAGAACTTTAATAGCCAAGGAAATTGAAGCTGAAAGAAAAAAAAAAACCACATGGTTATCTCCTTAAATGAAGAAAATGCCTTTGACCAAATTCAGCACTCCTTCATGATGAAATTCATGGAGAGTTTAGAAATACAGGGAAAATACCTAAATATAATAATGGCAATATACTTCAAGCTGAAATGCATCTTCAATATAAATGGAGAGAAACTCAATGCAAACCCACTAAAATCAGGAACAAGACAAGGCTGACCCCTCTCCCCTTATCTATTCAATATAATTCTAAAAGTTTTAGCTAAATCAATGTGAGAACAAAAGAAGATTAAGGGGATATGAATTGTAAAGAAAGAAGTGAAACTATATCTATTTGTAGATGACTAGTTTATATACATAAGTGAGGACCAAAATTCTACCAGGGAACTTCTACAGCTGATAGACACCTTAGCAATCTAGCAGGAACAATATTAACTCCAAAGAATCCTAAGACCTCCTATCCATTAATGATGAATGGGATGAAAAAAAAATAAAGGAAATGTCACCCTTTATTATAGCTGCAAATGCCTTTAAATATCTTGTAGTAAATGTAACCAAAGATGTGACAGACATGTTTGTCAAAATCTTTAAGTCACTGAAGAAATAATTAGAAGAAGATTTCAAGAAATGGAAAGTTCTCCAATGTTCCTGGATACATAGGATCATCACAATAAAAACAACAATGCTACCAAATGCAATCTACAGGCCCTGCCTTTTTGCAGTGCCACCTCTTATTTGTACATAAATGTCTTCCTGAAAACAGAATTGCTTAACAAGTTGGCACCAAAACAAGAATTTCCATAGGCCTGGATCAGATGGGAGAAGGTCTGGGAGATATTGGGAGAGCTAATTTCAGAAAGATGGTTAACATCTGACAGGTCTAAGCATGCAGGACAATCACAAGCAGGACCATTCATGGGAATATGAGGACCTGTTCTGCTGCACTGACAGCTGGCTTCTCCTCCTCAATTCCTTGCCATTTCTCAATGTACTTGGGAATGATTCTGAGAGTGTTTAGACCTCTAATTCCTAAACCATACCTGGGGAGAAAAGAAGTGGAGGGGTCAGGGAGAGGAGCCTCAAACTCTAGTCTATGCCTCAGATATGAGGCTGCAGTACAAACATTAGGCCTCTGCCTTTCTCTCCACTCCAGCTTTTATACCACCACAGAACCTCAGAGGACAAATAGGAGAGAAAAAAGCATCAAGCCAATAAACATGTATGTGACAAGATTAAAGGATTTAAAAGGAACCCTGATCCCTAGACACATTGAGAAAATGTTGGGCACCAGTGTGTCCCCAGGTTTTCTGCAGAATGTTTGAAGAACGATGTGATGTCCAACCATGGGTCTACATTAACATTAATTTAACACTCATGCAACTCTCCATACCCAGGAGACAAGTGACCCTAGCAAACAAAGGGCTCCTAAATTCCTAGAGCTCTCAAAATGGAGTAGGTTCCTAAAGGAGCAGTGACTATCTGCCTGAGGGAGAGGGGGACAAGAGAGGAACAGACCTGGATATGGCACTCCTTCAAGTTAATACTTTGTCCCAGCTCAACCCATTGCTTGTGTGTTGAGAAACTTGCAAAATCTAAAATATCCATCCAGATGATGATTTTCTTTTTTGGTGTGCCAGATGTGCTCACTCTGCTCCTTGGAGAAGCTTGATAGCAGCTTCAGACCCTGGAGTGACAAGGGACATTAGAACTGAGAGAAAAATTATATCTGATAAACCTAGGTAAACCTGAAGTCCTGAATCCACAGGGAAACCTGGAGGCAGTTGGAGGAAAAAATAGACCAGACATGCCCCTCAATCACTATCAGCTACCCATTTACCTTCCCTTCTTTATTGTTGGTATCCTATGTAGAAAGGGTTCAATGCTGTGTCTTGGCATGCAACAGAACACAGAAGCTTAGCTTCAAAAATAGCACCCTGATGAACACCCTGACTGCTATTGGATGACTCAAACCCAGCATCCATCTGGCCCTACGTGCTGTCATATTTTCAATAATACTACAAAAACCAGCTGTGTTTATACAAGTCTACCACACAGATAAAATGGGGCAGGGGAAGGACATCTTTCTGTCTGGATCCAGCCACAAACATGCTCCTTCTGATTTAGCTTCATTCTATCCCAAGAAAGAGATAAACAAAGAAACTCACACTATGTAGTAAGCTGCTGTGGATTCCAATTCCCCTGGGAAATCTGTATATTCCTGCATCTTTGCATTCTTTGTGTTGGTGTTTAGGATTCTGGCAAAGGACTTGGGTAATAATCACTGTTGATTGTTTGGATTCTCAGTACTACTCACTCTCTATCTTCCTCATCATGAAATATTAACCTTTGGGCATTCTCACTCAACACTCTCTAAAAATCCCCACCTATTTTCACCCTGACCTTCTGAAACTTGATGGCTGCATGTTTTCTACTCAGGTCCTGAGACAGGATCTCACAAGCTCCAACTTCTCTACAACATCCTGAGAAACAAGAGGGCTCCTGAAGATTTCTATGATCTGCCTGACTCTGCCTCCCTCTGAAGTTCTGGGATAAAATGTGAAAAACAAATCACATCAGTTCATCTATTTGGTTTGAGTGTCTTCTGTGTGGTGCTTTGTGCTGGTAACTGGAAAATTGACTCTGCCTTGGATTCACCTCTTTAGAACGTAGAAATTGTTGACTTTAAGGCAAGCATCCTCCCAGGGGAGCCACAGCCTACACTCTTTGTGGTTTTGTTGTTTGTTTGTATTGTTATTTTGAGACACGATATCAATGATATCCCACATTGGCCTGGAATTTTCAGAAGTCTTCACAGACTTATGAGTTATGATTTCTTGTTACTGTTATATTTTGAATTTACTCTTTTGTTGGGGATGAGATTTATATTTTGTTGTAGGAGATGTTTCTTTGTTTTTGAGGGAGGATTTTACAATGTGCCTTTGTCTCGGCTACACTCACAGGCATTAGTCTGCTACTGCCTCCCTCTTAATAGGAATAAAGGCATATTCCAGTACACCTACTTATGTTACTATTCTTAATGTGAAGCCTATAGAAACACAAAACTGGTGAGCACAATTCTATGTGCTAAACATAATGTCTTTTACCCATTTTTTGGGCTTCACTACTGACTTCACTGTGCGAAACATTGTCAATGTTATACTCATCAATTTCTTATCTCTACACAAAAAATGGGTTTAGTATGGGTGTAGTCCAACTGCTTTTAATGTAGAATAAAATGGATCAAGAGTTGGATGTCAATGCCATTGTTGACTCTGTATTACCTATAAAGCTGACTTGGTTTCAGGAGTCAGTTGTTACAACATGGTTTTCTGTACTGGGTTGGCCAGTAGTCCAGACCCACAGACCTGTAGCCCCAGACACATTAGCTGATGGCAGCTGATCAGGCCCCCAGAAAAGAATCAGATGCTTATATTAAGTTCATGCTGTTTGGTCTATGCCTTAGGCACCTTGCTAGCTATCTCTTTAATCTTAACTCAAACCATTCTCATTAATCTGTTTGCTATGTGATCTGTGGCTCACCTGGGTTCCTTACATGTTTCTTCTTTGGGCAGCTGGCTCAGTCTTACTGACGCTGCCCTGATTCTCATACCAATGCTGTGATTTCCCCTCCTACTTTTTCTCTGGTACATGTCATGGGCCAAAAGAGCTCCTTTAATTTAAGATTGATCTTTACTGCATACAGAAAGACATTCACCCACCAGACAGTGTCTCAAAAAATGAAATAAAAACATGTTGTATGAAAAGAAGGCAGAAAACTGACAATTAGGTTAAAGAGATGGCCAACAGTTAAAAGCACCTGTTCTTTTGTAGGACTGTGGTTGTCTCCTTGCAGCTACATGGTGGTACATAAAGAACTGTAACTCCAGTTTTAAGGGATTCAGTGAACTCTTCTGATATATATGTGCACATCAAATAAATAAATCTAAAACATAAGATGAGTAAGAATATTCCCAACTAAGAGTAGGCAAAACACCATCCCCCTGAGACACCTCAAAGTAACAACATATAGAACTCCTTGCAACACCAGTTAAGAAAAATTCTCATGCCCACACTACTACTGGTTTTAGTTACCTGCTCCAAAGGCAACAAAAACAAGATGATGATTCAAGGTCACATACAGCACAAAGGGGCTGGTGCATTGAAAAATGGGGATCTGACAAAAATTGTGGGCTTCAGTTATGGAAAATATTGTAGGCACTGAAACCTTTCCTACTTTCATAAATGTATCCAGGATCATCATTTCTTGTTTTTACTGTCATCAATTCTTTGTTCGATTTAAGTCTTTACAAGACCAAGAACTCCTAGATTTTGCACAGGTATGCAGAGCTCTGTGCAGTCAGGATCTAAGGCACTGCCTATGGACATGTTGGAAACTTAGAGCCTGTTTGAATCTAGAAATGAGCTGAAGCTACAGCTGGAGCTCTCATGGCATCCCAGGCTACATCTGTATGTTTCACTGAGGTAAACCTTCCAAATAGATTTTATCTGTTTCAGCTGTAGCTGAAATAGCTTTGGGTTTTGTCAGACATCCTCTGCAATACACTTGAGACACAACCCAACCCAATGCAACCACAGGCCTGCTAAAGATTAGGTGAAGTTGTACAAAAGCAAAAGGCTGAGAAGAAACTTCACAGATGAATGACTTCAGTGATGTACTTGTAAATTTATTGTTTTAGAAACAGTGGATTCCCCTTAAATAATCAATGACACAGACATGGACAGCATGTGATCACTCTCGATAGATAGATAGATAGATAGATAGATAGATAGATAGATAGATAGATAGATAGACAGACATGTATATATGTCATGGAACCATGAACTGTGAATGTAACCACAGTCCTTTCCAGTTCCCATGACATCTTATTCATATTCAGAGCTCAAGTAGGAATATGAGAGATACTACCTATCAATGGGCTTCTCACTTCCCCCTGTATACTATGGCCCCTAAACACACAAACATAATTTTGAAACAGGTCTCCTCGTGTCAAGAAAGTTCTCTACTGGATTTCCAAGAGCTAGCTTTCTGAACCAGGCTTGCCTCAAATTTCCAAAAAGTCAAAGATTAAAATTTCTAGCGATATGTCTGACTAATTTTTTAAATAAATAAATTTTCTTTACAGGATAAGAACTAGGAATTAGATTGCTCAGCAATTATTATCAAGCTCTGGTCTGAGTACACAGCACCAACACCAATACACCGACATCTGAGGAACACTAGGTCAGGAACTAGTGAACCCCTAGACAATGGTTTCTGTAGAAAAAAAAACAACTCATCTGTAGAAACAAAAAACAACAATTGGAAACTCATTGTACTCTGTGGGTCAGAATTCCACACTGCATGTCTTAGAAAGCCACAGTTGTGTTTCTCTGGCCATGCTCCCAAGTTGCCCAGAAAGGCATTTAGCTAAACTGCCTCTCTGAATAAATCAAATTTTCATGGGCATAAGGTAAGAGTTAATACATTTAGAAATTCAGAACAACACCAGTATATGACCTGCAGTCCTTTGGAAACAGTATCATCCATTTTCATGGTAAACTTCTTATTGAAACCCATTAATTTCTTGCAAAGAACAAGATTCTTGGACCAGGGGTAAGATAGGCTGTGTGGGATCAGGACTTATCATCAGGTCTAGAAGAGTAACCATGTCAAGATGGACACCCCGCCTTAGCCCTCAGTACATGGAGCTGAGTCTAAAGCATTTTCTGGGCTTTCAGCAGCAGCCGAGGTAGAAATTGAAACATCCATTGAGGCTGGATTTTCAACCACTGATGAATCAGTCTATGCTTTAACCATTGTGCGTTGAGCTGGTTTGTAACTATGTTTGGGTATAGGCAACCATCAAATTCTTATGGGTAATACAGAGTCCATACATAGCTGTGATCATCATAATGAACAAATTCTAGGATGGGGTTGCGTTTAGAATTTGAGCCCAGTCCAGATGTGCCTACAAGCTTAAAATCGACATTGACAAAGAAGAACAACTGAACAATTTAGAAAACGGAATGAATTAGAAAAGACTTTCAGTTTCCACCTGCAACCTCTGAGAACAGTCCCTTTTCTACATATCTGTAATGCTTGATCTAAATCTAGGGAAAGAGGAGAAGTCAAATGAAGGAGGAATAGCTCCAACAACCTAAATCACAAGGGGAAATGCTGCATGGGAAGCTTGGTTATAAAAACACACACACACACACACACACACACACACACACACACACACACACACACACATTTCTGAGGCTCCTGAGGCCAACAAGTATGTAAGGAGTGAGGATGGGTATGTCTTGACACCAAAGGACTAGAGAAACCTCAGCTAGATAATTCAAAATTATAATTAGATCCCTGATGTTTAAGACCTGTTTAGTAATAATGTGGATCCATTGTGAATTGCCATTGAACCAGAAAGCCAATTCAGCATCAAATGCAAATATGTTCACCATTTCCCAGCTGTCTTAATGTAACCCAAGCAGAGAAGGATTTCCTGGATTGGGATAAGTGTACAGTGATTGACTGGAGACTATCTTTTTCAGTAGCAGAAATTAGGACCTAGATGCAGGCTAGGATCTGGCACTCCATCACTCAAAGCTTTCACACAAATTTTATAAGTTTTTACTACAGGATAGAGTAAGTTCACTGATTCTCTCAGCAAGAGCTTTTCTTTTTGGAGATACACTTACTGATAATTCACTCTTTCCTTGAGCCTGTAAACAAGCTTTCAAAGAGTAGTACTTACCAGTGTCCACTAGAGGGCCAATAAATCCCAGTCAACATGAATTTCCTGTGGAACATGAAAGCATCTGCAGTCCAGAATGAAAGGGGCAACTTTCAAAAGTGTAGAGAACTGGGTGCATTGAGAACATATTTGCATTCGTGTGTCACTTGTCCTACTGTATATCCTAAGGAGAAAAATGGTTCTACTCATCAAACCTTTGAATATTTATTCAAGATTTCTAAATAGCAGGGATAACTCTGGTGGGTGTAAGAATAATGCTCTTGTACACAGTAAAGATTCTTGTGGGTCCAGCTTTTTTTCCTCAAAGGGAAAAAATTACTAAGAAACAACAGGAAAATATCTATGTGAGTATATGGTCAAAGTAATAGAATTAACAAAAATAAAAATCTATGAGAATATCTATGGTCAAATGAAAAGAATTAACCAGCACCAAATAGGTTTTCTTTCAGAGCATCAGTGTGATGCATGTCTCCTGGTGGATTGGAAAGTCTAGAGAAATTTCAGCAACCAGATTTAGAGCACTTCCTCTTACTGCATCTTAAATGGCACAATGAAGACAACAGCAATGAAGGTAAGATGTATACTCCATCAGGAAGGATTGTCATGGGCCAAAACAGTCCTTTATTTATTTAAATATTGATATTCACAGCACATAGAAAACATTCACACATCCTATCATATGGAGTTTCTTTGATGCACATTTTTCTCTTCAAGTAGATTGGCACTGGGGTTTGTAGATTACCTATCTAATTAAAATATATTTTTGTATACCAAAAAAATTTCTAACTAACAAAACAGTAATTTTGATTATCATAGGTGACTATTAAACTGAATTTCTTAATTATACATTACAATTTTAAATTAGCTCCTAAGTATCATACCTTAAACCAGAGTAGAAAAATGCATACAGCATAAGAAAATTGACTCCAAGCCTTTATCAATAAACCAAAATCCATACCAATTTACTTTGAGATTAACAGCTGATTGCTGAATTTAGGTAAATTCAATAATCTATTTTTTTAAATTACTCATACCATATCCCCCTTTTCTTCTTAGAAAGAGATTAACTAATACTATTAACCATTTATAATGAAAACAAACATTTATAAACAATATTTAGGGAATTTGGGCATAGTTTTCCATTACTACTTCCTACTGATTCAGCGGTGCTAGCAATCTTACAGATTCTTGATACTAAATCATCTTAGTCTGCATCCCTGAAACTGATGTGACCATCTCTTTCCATTAGAGAATTTTTAAGTAGCCTTGGATGATAAGACCATATTTGCCTAGAGGAAATCCATGGGTTCTCATCTTCTTTGGAAACAACAGCAGAAGTCTTCTAAAGCAATATATCCTTAGACACAAATTTCAAAGTCAAGGTACCTTGAAAATATATATCTTTGTTTTCCTTAGCAGCCTGTGAATGAATTGTCTTCTGCAGTAGGCTCATTAACAGTCAAAATATCTTTTAAAAAAATGCAATAATAACCAGAATCTAGTTTCTGTGTGTATTTTCCATCTTTACGTGGCTTTTTATATTTTCATTACTCTGTTTCTCTTTTTAAAAGACTTTACCTTTCTTTATTCTCTGAAGCCTTTGTACAATTTACATACATTGTAACCCGTTCACAAGTTTTTATTCATCTCAATCTGTTTTACTGTGAATTCTTTATCATTTTCCAGCCAGAAGAGCTTTTAAAATACTAGAACTCTCTTAAAGAGCCACATAGTTTTGGCAGAATGAGCTGAGTCAGGAAGTTCTCTCAAGGGGCCAGGTCTCTGTTCACCACTAGCAAACAGCAGACCTGAGAAAATGCTGCTACTAAGAAACTGTCTTTGACTCTGTTTCCTTTTTGTTCAGAATAAACAAAAACCGTAAATCATTCACATGCTATCAAGTCTTCTGTGAGACTTTGGGAACTGGCATGGTGACAGCTTATGTTGCCTGTCTCCAGTCGACCACCATTTTGAATGTGTCCCAAATGCCATGCTATATCTGTACAAGGAGCTGCTTCAGATACACAATTTTGAAAGCTGCTTTGGCTCAGTTTCTGTGATGTAGAACCCTTTCTAATATTTCTCAAGATTTATGTGGATTCTCGGCCTATGTTGGGATGTCATCTAAGGTTTCTGGCCCAGCCAGCTCCATGGTTTGGACCTGGCTACTGCTGCTTAACTGAACCACCAATCCTAAAGTCCAAATGAATCTTACAGACACTTCTGTTAACTTCACACCGTTTTGCCTTATGTCAGGCACATTGCTAGCTAGCTCTTTGATCTTAACTCAGCCCATTTCCCTTAATCTGTCCTGCCACTTGGCCCATGGTTTACCTGTGTTCCCTCCTTGTTTCTTCGTTGGGCATCTCGACTCAGACCCTCTACCCTCACACCCTCCTACCTATAAGATTCCCTGCCTCTGTATTATATGGTATCCGTCATAGCCCAAAACAGCTCCTTTATTTAAAGATTGACATGTATAGCATATAGAAAGTCATCCCCACTTTACTAATGAGATGAACATGTGGGTTTTTCTTTCAGTTTGTTTATGTGATGGAGAACATTCACTGTTTTTATTATTATTATTATTATGATTATTATTATTATTATTATTATTATTATTATTATTATTATTATTATGTTGAACCATCCCTGCATCTCTAGGATGAAGACTACTTAGTCATGGAAGATGATTTTTTTGATATGTTATTGGATTTAGGTTGCAATAATTTTATTGAGTATTTTTGTATCAATGTTCAAGAGGAAGATTGGTCTGTAGATCTCTTTGTTGCATCTTTGAGTGGCTTAGAAATCAGAATAATTGTGGCCTCATAAAAAGAGTTTGGCAATGTTCCTTTAGTTTCTACTGAAACAGTTTGAGGAGTATTGGTATTAATTCTTCTTTGAATGTCTGGCAGAATTCTGCATTGAAACAATCTGGTCCTGGGTTTTTTATTATTATTATTTAAGAGACTTTTAATAAGAGCTTCAATTTCCTTTAGGCTTATAGGTCTGTTTTGGTCTTTAATCTGAACTTGATTTATCTTTGCTAAGGAATAACTGTCCAGAAAGCTATCCAGTTCTTTTAGGTTTTCCATTTTAGTATAGTATAGATTTTCAATGTGTGACCTGATAATTCTCTGGAGTTCCTGGGTGTCTGTTATTATGTCCCCCTTTTCATTTCTGATTATGTTGATTTGGATATTCTATATCTTATCTCTGATTTTTGGTTAGTTTGAATAAGGTTCTATTTGTTATGTTGATTTTCTCAAATAGCCAACTCTTTGAATCATTGATTTTTTTTGCATTGTTCTCTTTGTTTGTATTATATTGATTTTCTACCATCTCCTCCTTCTAGGTCTGTTTACTTCTAATTGTACTAACACCTTCAGCTGTGCCCTTAGGTCTCTTATGTGAAATTTTTCTAGTTTTTCTTATAGGCATCTAGTGCTATGGAAGTTCTCTTAATACTGCCTTCATTGGGTTTCATAAGTTTGAGTATGTTTGGGTTCATTTTCATTTAATTCTAGGGAGTCTTTGATCTTTTTCTTAACTTTTTCTTGACCCAGAGTTGAGTCCATTGAGAGACGTTCAGTTTCCTACAGTTTTGTATCTATTGATATTACTTTGATGACTATGTGGTTACTTTTAGACAAAGTTCAATAGGATGGTGAGAAACGTGTATATTGCTTTGTGTTAGGGGTGAAGATTCTGTATATGTCTAATAAGTAAAATTGGGTCATGACGTCTGTTAGATCCCTTATGTCTCTATTGAGGTTCTGTCTGGTTGATCTATACAAGGGTAAAAGTGGGGTATTGAAGTCTTCCACATCAAATGTGAGATCTAAGCTTTCGTAGTGTTTTTTTTTTACACACACCCATGCATGCGTGCACATGCACACACACACACACACACACACACACACACACACATATGCACACACACATTATGCCCTTGTGTTGGGGATATAAGTATTCAGGAATGGCCACTGATTGTGACCCGGGCAACTGTAATTTCCACTGTGCACTCGCAGGGAACAAAGGAAAGAAAAACCCTTCTATTTTGTGATTGGCATCCTGTCTTAATTTGTGGGAATTTACATTTTCTAAGGATTGTATTCCTCCTGTTGGGGCCCTTCAAGACCAGGTAGGGTCTGTAGGGAGACTCCTGCTGCTAAGAGTCTCTCCATCTGCCATATAGTGAGCAGTGCATTGAATGCTATTATGACACCTGTGGACCAAATGTCATCATTAAACGTGAATAGATACAATGGCTGATAATTATTCTATTAATGACTTCAGGTCATATTTTTCCATGGTTATTGACAAATTTTTGAATGAATATCTTGAAGGCTTGAATACCCCAGTCCTACTATTTTTTGGCTTGTTTCTCTCTTTTGTGTTTCAAAATAAGAGAATGATGAAAGAGGTGACATATGGAAATCAACAATTGCTGTCAAGATTATGTGATATGGAAACTTCAAATGCTACAATGGCAGATCAGGTTAGAGAGGTTAAGAATGGAAATCAACAATTCCTGTCCAAAATATGTGATATGGAAATATCAAACACAAAAATAGTAAATGAGGTTAAGGAGGTAAAAATTGTAAATCAACAGTTACTGTCCAGAATCTGTGATGTGGACATTTCAAACACTAAAATGGCAGATAAGATTGATACTCTGGAAATTGGTTACAACAAGCTTTCACATAAGGCCTCCACTTTGGATATGGATAACACTGTACAAGAAATAAAGCTTTATGTAAATGATGAAAACAAGAAACTTGTTGACTACATTAATGACAAAAACAAGAGAATCATTAATTATGTTAATGATGGGGATTGAAAAATTTCTGGTTCACTGAGGTCTTTGGAAGGACTACTTCACCAAGAAAATCAAGCTCTAAAAAAATCAACCATATCTAAACTCCAGGAATGGAAGCCATTAGTATCCAAAATCCATGAATAGGAACCAGTAGTATCCAAAATCCGAGAATAGGAGGACCAAATCGCAGTACTGGAAAGGGGTAGTGATGCATCTTATGCTCAGAACAGTTCAGGTAAACCCCCAATGGGATATTATGATACTGGAGATACTCTACCTAAGGTGTTAAACATGACAGGGCTACCCCCTTCACCACCACTATTTTTACTGGCTACTGTTCAAAGAAAGCATCTGGGAAATCTTCAGAATATGTAAAGTATAGTTATGAGCCAGTACCTATAAGAGACATAAAGAAGTTTAAAGTGGCAATATCAATGCATGGTATACACTCTACTTATGGAAAGCAGCTTCTAAATTCATGGTCAGCAAAAAAAAGGATCCTACCAATTGATTGGATGCAGCTAATGGCTGCTGTCTTGGATGAAAGTCAGAATTTGCAGTAGAGAAGCTGGTTTCTAGAGGAGGCCAGGACCTTAGAACAACAACGAAAAATTGGGTTTCTTTGATTCTCAGGATCAAATCCTTGGTGAAGGCATGTCTCCTGATGTGAAGGCTCAAACTACTTATGATGAGCATGCTTTACTTCTATGCAGTACTGCTGCACTGAATGCTTAGGAAAAGATTTTGGACCCAGGTCAAAAAATTGAGCCTTATGCTAAGGTCAAACAAGACTTAAAAGAGCCTTATACCGAGGCTTACCATGGCTGTACATAGAGCATTATCAGATCCAGAAGTTAGGAAGCAATTAATACTTTCTCTGGCCTTTGATCATACTAATCTGGAATGTAGAAGAATACTTATGCCTATAATGATCAGAGCTGCACCTATAGAAGAATGGATTCAGTATGCAATCAATGCTGAATCTCTCCATTGCAACAAGAAGAATTGGGCAGGCCAAGCCATTGCTAATGTTAGGGTGAGGAACCAAGGCATCACTTGTTTCAACTGTGGTATACAAGGCCATATAAGACAGAATTGTACACAAGGTATTCTTGGAAATAATGCCTGATCTAGGTTTAATTTGAACAGAAGGACATTGCTTTCTGGATTATGCAGAAGGTGTAGCAATGGACAGCATTGGACCAATGAATGTAGATCTATTAGGGATAAAGAAAGCAACCCTTTACCATCAGGAAACACCTTTCAGGGCCTCCCCTGGGAAGTCCCCAAAAATCAGACTCCAAATTTGAGGACAGTAAGAACATACCCAGTCATAGTAGAAGAACAGCATTCTCATAACAAATAGAGTATCCAATACCTGATCTAGAAGATCATACAGTATTAGATAATAGCATAAATTCAAAAGAAAAATCAGAAGTTCCAAAAAGGCTCACAAAACAAATATTTTTGCAGACTTCAATAAATGAACAAAGATCTAAATTGAAAATACAGACAGATAATATTTAGATCCAGGTTTTAGTCTACATGGGGGCTGATGTTTCGATCATAACCCCACAATCATGGCATCCAAGGTGGCCTTTATGGGCAGTGGGTATCCAATTTCTGGGTATTGGAATAATATCTCAAGTGAAACAAAATGTGAGATAGCTTGAATGCATAGGACCAGAAGGTCAGAAAGGATGGTTGAAGCCATATATGGCTAACATAGCAGTGAATCTGTGGGTCATAACCTTCTAATGCAATGGAATACCCAGACTAAAATCCCTCCCTGTGGGGATTTAATAAAGATTCAAAAGTTTTGGAGATATCAGAGGGAATCTACCCACAGTCTATGTGGGGGGTTAGTAAAAGCTCCAGAAGTCCCAGAGCTCTAACCACAGTCAGTCTAGGAAAATCAGAGTGGTGATTCAAACCTTTAATCCCAGCACAGGGAGTATCCTGGGAGTGGTGACCTACACCCTTAATCCCCCCTGAGTCAAGGTCACTTCAGATTATAGAAGGAATTCCAGGCTCCCAAGTAGGCAGTGGTGGAGACACGCCTTAATTTATGAAAAGGTACTTAAGACAGGATTGAAACACAAAAGGAACGATTCAAGGGAATCCAGGCTGAGTAAGCCAGAAGACAGCTGGTAAGATTTGACTGTGGTGTTTATTCCCTCTAGTATCTCCAACATCTTCAGAGATCTATCCCTGAGTCTCATTCTTTCATGTGACACCTCCCGGTTCCAACATCAACTGGAGACTCAATTATGTTTCCAACAATGATGCTTTAATGTACTATGAAGAAAATTCACCAGCCTTTCAGGTTGTACAAAAGAATTGCCCAATAACCACAGAACCTAAAAGGACACTCACAGCACTGCCTTAGAAATGGTTAACAGAGAAGCCTATTTGGGTTCAGCAATGGCCTTTGATGAGAGAAAAACTTCAGGCTTTGGAACAGTTTGTACAGGAGCAGTTACTGGCTTAGCATATCGAAAAATCAACCAGTCCATGGAATTCTCCTGTTTTTATTTTAAAAAGATGTACTTATTATTTATCTTTATTTGTGTATAAGAATATTTTGCCTGAATGTATATTTGTAGTTTGGAAATTCAGTGCCTACATTGGCCATAAGACAGTGTCAGTATCCACTGAAAGTAGAGGAGATATTAATTGTGAGTCAGAAGGTGGGTGTGATAGACAAAACCAAAGTCATCTGCAACAACAGCAATGTTTTTTTAGTGCTGAGCCATCTCTCTAGTTCCCTCAAACTAAAGTTAAAGAAAAAACATACAATTGCAAACAATTAAAAATACAAGGTAGAGAAGACAAACTGCATATAAGAATTAAATGTATTTGAGTTTAATATTTATGGCTTTGTGATCACAAACTGATGTGACTGTGTCTGTATCACACTAGCCATGTTTATGTCAATCATGTATAAAATTTGCCTCTATAAACCTTGTGGATTAAAAATACAGTTTGTTCTTACTGTTTCTAAGGTCATTTCCTGATAGTATTTATATTATAAAAACTATAAACACCTTATAAAAATTGAGGAAGGTGTCAAACTAACAGGATAACAATGGCACATAAATTGCCACTGCTATCTGCAGTATATACAGTTAACTCATCTATTTTTGTAAATATACATTTAATTCATAATAAAATAAGCGAATATTTACTAATGAGAACATTGGAATTAATGGATTATGAATAATGCCCCCAATACTACCTTGCACAGCATACTCTGGCTATGAAGAAAATATTCCTTGCCAAAAATGTGCAGAGTGACCTTACAGATCTGAGCATAGGAGTCTCATAGGGTGGTGATCATAGGTTTCATTTCTTTAACATTATATCCCTACATTAAATGTAGGTGAATACCAAAATACTCAATTATTGTTGTTACAGATATTATTATTTAATTATAAACTATTTTGCCTATGGCTCATACTTATGAATAAACTTACCTATGAGTCTTATCTATCTTTAGCGAGATGGCTTAGTACATTTTTTTTAGTCCAGAATTCTCATTTTACTTTCTGAGAATCTGGTGTGAGTGTGCTGCTCTGCATTTCCCGTCCAAGAATTATTCTGGTCTGATTATCCACTGCTATTTCCTTCCTGCCTTCTGGACAATCATCATTTTAATAAACATATATAAGTGAGAATTATTTACAGAATTATCCCACACTTGCCCTTTATTTTTAAAATAAGAATTCCAAATCTAATCTCCTTTGTATAACTTCTTTCCTCAGCATTATATATAACACGTAACAACCAATATTCTAACAAAGACCAACTTTCATAATCCATTTTTTGAGGATGTGGGCATAGCTCTCCAGACTACTTTCTGCTCAGTGGAGACAATGTTAGTCTTATGGGGACGCAAAGAAAATTTAGAATTATGACCAAGTCCTGAGTTGAGTAGTCTATGAGGCTGGACAATCTCAATCAACAGTCTTGTAACTTTTCTGAATGCAGAACTCAAGAAATTGCAACAGAATTGCTCTGAAATATTGGATTATCTGGGTCATCTGTTCCCAACATTTGTCAAGGGTCCTTCCTTTATCAAAAATTTCTTTAATTTATTTAACCCAAAACCTCTCACCTTTTGTGGAAATAAAAAGAAGACATCTTCTCCAAAATAATATATATTTTTGACTTAAATTTAGAAGAAAAGACATTTTTTAAGCATATAGGTTGATTCAATCAGTAACATTTATAATCAAATGTCTTTCAGCAGCTCATACGACTTTCTTTGCAGTCAAAAAATAAAAAATAAAAAACAGAATAGCATGATAACATATAGTATCCAGACTGTGTATATTTCATCTTTATGTGGTTTATTAATATTGTTTACATTATTTATTTTAATGACTTTCTTTAGCTTTTTCTCCCAAGAATACACTTTTAAAACAAATTGTAAACCATTTACTTTGAGTTATTCTTTTTTTCTGAATCTGTCTTTATGTCTCTCTTTTCTTTGACATCTCCTAAAATGTAGCTAGGATTATCAGCTCTCTCAGCTATAGCAGCATGATCCACTCGAATTTTTGGTGTATGAGAGCAGGAACCATATTTAATACAACTTTGGGCAATTTTAAGGTCTATTATGTCCACTACTGCCATAAGGCTCATAAACATCTTTAAGTGTTTTTGCAGCAGGGTATCTTGAAAGAGCCATGAAGTCTTTGTCACTAAAGCTGAATCAGGAGACCACTTTTAAAAAGCCATACCTCTGCTTATTGCCAGAAAACAGAGCCCATTTGTGTAATATATCACAATTTTCTAATCCAATCTCCAGTTGAAGGGCATCTAGGTGGTTTCCAAGTTGTGGATAATACATATAATTCTGCTATAAACATAGTTGAGATAATTTCCTTGTGGTAAAAATATGCATTCTTTGGGTATATGTCCAAGAGTGTTACTGCTAAATCAAGAAGTTAGTTGATTCCAGTTTTGTTTTTTTGGTTTTTTTTTTTTTTGAAAATACAGATTTCCAAAGTGGCTCTACATGTTTACATTTCCATAAACAGTGGAGAAGTGTTCCCTTAGTCCACGTTTCCCCAGAAAATCTTGTCATTGGTGTTTCTGACCTTAGTCAATCTGACATGTGTAAGATGATATCTCAGATTTTTTATTTGTATTTTCCTGAAATCTTAAGATGTTGAGAATTCTGACAGCCATTTAAGATTCTTCCATTGAAAGTTATCTATTTAGATCTGTACCCCATATTTTAATGGATTATTTGGGTTTTGACCTCTAGATGCTTGAGTATCTTAAAATATATTTTTAAGATCATTCCTTTATTATATGTAATGTTGATAAAGATCTTTCCCATTCTTTAGACAGTTGTTTTGTCTTGTTAACCTTTTCCTTTGCCTTACAGAAACTACCTAGTTTCAGGAGACCAAGTTTATTAATTGTAGCTTTCAGTGTCTCTGCTGCTGGTGTATATATGGTCTCCTGTTCCAGTATATTCAAAATTATTTCCTACTTTCTTTTCTATCGAATTGATGAAGGATTGTGGGATTTTGTCCAAACAATTATTAGTATCTATTGAGATGATCATGTGTCTCTTTTATTTCAGATTTATGATTTTGTAGATGACATGGACAAACTAGACAGAGTAGAAAGAAAGCCTTATGAATATGCATATTGCCAACAGTTGCAAGAAAGTTCCCTAGACACCAAGAATAAAATCACTGGTAAAATCTGGTATGTTTCAAGAAAAAAATTAAAATGCAAAAATGATAGATGGATATACCTTTCTTTTCTATACTAAGAACTTAAATTGATGGAAGAGTATTGTGTGGTAAGATGAGATAATAACAGTGTATTATGAAGCTCTGTCCTTTACAGAGAAAGTGAGACACGGGACTCTTGTAGAAAAGGGATCTGTATAAAATAAATTTTGAAAACATGAAAGAATTGTACAGGTTTGAACACTGTTTTTTTTTTAAATAATGAGTTCATATCTAATACCTTTAAAATTTGTTACAACAAGTGGCTGGCAGTTAACATAAGTGCTGTAAGAAAAGGTTATGCCCGGATCAATATTTAGTTATTCCTTCAAAAACGCTGAATTATATGTCTAGAATAAGGTTATTGGTGTGGAAATGTGTATTTGGGGAAGACTAAAAGAAAACAATAAGGTCTTTTTTTAATGATTATGACATGTTTCTTAAATTGTGATGTTTTTCTTAAATTTAGAAACCAATAAAGCTTTTCATGTAAGTTTGGTAAGAAATTTTATCTGTGTAAATAAAGGTATCCTGAGCTATTTAGGACTATTTTGGTGCAATTGCGATGTGGCCAAAACTTTTCTTTGTCCCCAAACCTTATATTTTCTCAGAACTTGAACTGTAGCCAAGGCTGAACTCTGGCATAATTTGAAGAAAGATAAAGAGCACCAGGAATTTAAATGTAACTAAATCCTATGTCAAAAAGATATGCAGATTAAGAAATAGAATAAAGAGTGAAGACCTCAGGGCAATGTCCTACTAAGGTAAGTTACCAACTTTGTATAAGAAATATAAAAACAAAAACCTTAGAGCCACATGTGCTGTTTCTCCCTTGATGCCAGAATTCTAAATTCAGAGGCTGAAGGATCTCTGGGTTTGAGCCAGGATGGTCTACAGAGCATGCTTTAGATAAATTAAGAACAGGTAATGAAGAAAGCCATTAAAACAAAAGCTGGTAAAGATGTAATTGAAAGATTTCTGAGTTCAAGGCCAGGATAGTATATAAAAAAGTTTAAAAACACCTAATACTAGAGGTAATGGAAACAGAAAGCTAGTGAAGTTTTAATTTGACAAGAGTATATATTCCTGAACCAGCAAGAAGCAGAATTTAGTAGCTTTGATCTCATGGTTCTGGCTTTACAATCAAGGAAAAAAATTGGTTGTGGAACTTATCCCTGTGACTAAAGAATGGCGTTGAGTCTAGGAATAGTACATAGATGTCCCAGCCTCAGTGGCCAGAGAAAACACTATATAAATCCTTTAGTGTAAAGTCTTAATTTTCCAGAAGACTCCAATATCTTAGAGATGTCAGAGTTGTGGGACCGTTGATAATGAGATCTCCTAACAGGAAGTGGAATGAGTGTAAGAATGAAGAGTGTGGCTGTCAATAAAAATGAAAAAAGTTGGAGATTTAAAGAACATTTTCACATGAAGATGCTGTGTTTGCAGTTTTCCTAGGAGGTTTTGAGTTCTGCATTCATCCATGATGTTTATATTATCTTCCTATCACCCGCATTGAAACAGTAATAATGTGTGATTTTGTGTGGTATAACTATATTATCTGTTTTTGATTTTTATCTAATGTGGGAATGCAATTAAAAGAATGCATTAATATAAGTAGAAACTTTGAACTTGAGATTTTAAGACATGAGACTGTGATAGGCTGTGGTACTTTTGAAGCTGGATTGTCATGTATGCACTGTATTGTGATTAATAGACAATGAGGGCCAGGGAATGAAATTTATTGGTTTGAATAGTAAAGGCCCCATAGGTTAATTTGTTTGAATATCAGTCCTAAGGAGTTGCATTATTAGGTGGCACCTTGCTGGAGTAGTAATACCTTAGTTGGAGGTGTTTGTCACTATTGAAGTGGGGAGTGGGTTGTGTTTCCTATGCTAATGCTATGTCCAATATGAAAATCAGATAACTTCCTGTTGCTATGGACAAAAGTGTACATTCCTGGCCCATTTCTGCTTGCACATTGCTATATTTCATATTGTGAAGATATTGAACTAAGTCTATAAAACTGTTAGCTAGCCCCAATTAAATATTTTACTTAGTAAGAAGTGCTCTGGTCATGGAGTCTCTTCACAGAAGTAGAAACCACAATGAAAACAGAAGTTATGGTTAGTACTAAATTTATTAGCATATACAGTTGTGTTTGTTTTTTGGATCAAACGTAATCAGTATTGCGTATTGTATCTACCTTGAGGTGCATTGTTGCTTTAAATTGGCTTTTGCTTAGATTAAATAAGTCTAAGCTTGCTATTTTAATTTTTTTACTTCACTTTCTGTACACTTTCATTTTCTTTTGTTTTTAATTATCTCATATGTATCTAGTCTGTGTAAGGCTTTTTATAGTTAGTGTTTTGGTTGTCCATTTTTTTTCTCACACCATTTATCTGCTCTTATTCAAGCTTATAAATGTTGTTTTTGATGTTTTGTCCTATAAGCCTCCCTTACAAAGAGTTTTTTACTCTCTTATAGGCCCTCTTCTAGGTTTTATTTTGGTCTAGATATTTATTCATGCCACATAAATATTTCTAACACCTATGGAAATGAAAGTACATTGGGATAGCATGTGTGCTAGTGTTCTTTCTTGAACATGATCACCTCACTTAATAGAATACTTTCTATTTTCTACCTTAGCCATTCCCAAAGGTGTTCTACAGTATCATTGTACTGAGAATGGGAGACTGCTAGCATATGATAGTTCCTAAAGGCTCAACTAATTTCCCTGGTTCGTTTTAAATCCTCCATATCTTTGGATTCATAGACAATTTTGTTCCAATACTTGATTGTTAAGCTGTCACTGAATTAATGATGATTGTATTGAGCACTGGTTCCTTTTCTGGGACTTCATGATTCAGCTTGATTTTTATTAACAGTTTCTTCTATCTACTTACTTCTTCATGGAGATCTCATTACAATTAAGAGACTTCCACACACCTTTTCCTACATGAATAGAATATGCTATGGTGAGAGTTTATTCTGACTTTACTGCTCTAATGAACATGTTGACACATTGCTTTTTTTGTAAGTTTTGACTCAAAGATTAAAGGTTTATAAATAATTATTCCAGACACCATATCAATAGAAACCCTACATCTTTCTCTAGTTGTTATCATTCATCAAATATTATCCTCCTTGCCATTTATGGTAGCATATTTTGCCTAACTTCATGTTATTGTCCCTTAGGTGTGATTCTACCATACCAAAACTCCTTTCAAACAGCCCTGACATGCATGTGTGTGTGTGTGTGTGTGTGTGTGTGTGTGTGTGTGTGTGTGTGTGTGTGTGTGTGGTATGATTTTTCTTAAGCCATGACTTATTATGATGTAAGTTGTTCACTAAAGTATCACTTTAGTTCATTTTGTGCTTTAAACAATTTTCCTTATCTAAATCTATTTGTAGCATTAGGACCCAGAGTTGACTGAGTATGGAAAAAGTGAAATTGAGAGTCTGTATTTCTTGACTTGGTTACTAAGTGCAGGTAAAACATCTCACTGTGAATCCTCAAATTTATTTTATAGTGAGCCTGTAATGAAAACATATCAGAAGCTGAATATCCCCCTTGTCAGTTGATGGGGTGACAGGAAAGCAACGAAGCACCTTAAAAGAAACTAAAACATACAGTTATTTAGATCATCTTAAGCCTATTTGTAGAACAAAAAGAGTACTTTTTCAAGAGACATTTTATGAATTGAGTTGAAAATTAAACAGTAGTTTCAGGTTAATCCAAAGATGACTCCATCTGAGTCAAGAAAATCATGGCCATGTCACAAAATCATAGGTATATTTTGAGTTGTATTATAAACTTCTCACTCCATTTTTTATTTTCTACAAAAAATTAATTAAACATTGATGTATTCAATTTTTTCACATTACAGAAGTTGTTTTCTTTTACGCTATGACTACAAAATATAAATATGTTCTAAAAATCTTGTATTGTAGTTTTATATTGTCTATATATTTTATTTATTATTTAGGGGCCACTGTCACATTATTGTGTTTCATTTTATATGAATCTTGATGGACCTCCTTCTATCATTACATATATTTTGAGGTATTGTATAGCTTCACATTAACATACATGAAAAGTAATGATTCTTGTCAAACACTAGAGTTTGAGGTCTGTTTAAGAGGCCAATACTTGATTTTGAACACCTGAACTTAAAGAGCATGTTGTTTAAGTTTCTAAGTAGCCCCATCAGTTAAAGGGTTCCTACTTCACTACAAGATGTAAATACTTCTCAGAATTTAATTAACCAGAAGAATAGTGGGTCTCTATATTCTAAAGAAAATTATGTCAAATCACAGAATGGACTTTTGGAATATGACAATCAAATTTATTTTGTTATCACAAACTACAACTGGAATTTTGGGAAATTTCTTTTTATTTTTCTACTATCTGCTTTACTGCAGAGAATCCACATTAAAGCCCACAGATTTGATTCTCATGCATCTAGCAGCAGCCAATGCCTTGACTGTTCTCTCTGCAGGAGTGCCCCAAACAATGTTAGTTTGGGGATTTAAACATTTTATGAGTGATCTTGAATGCAAGCTCCTATTGTATATTCAAGGAATTTTTAGGAGTGTGTCTATTGGCATCACCTGTCTCTTGAGTGTCTTCCAGGTCCTGAAAATTAGTCCCAAAATATCATGTTGGAAGGATCATGCAATCAAGGCTGTAAAGAACATTGACTGCTACATTTCCCTTCTCTGGATCCTGTACATGTTGATAAATTTCATTCATTTTTCATGCTCACTTATCAACAGGAATAGTCAAAATGTGACACGAAAATGGGATTTTGGATACTGCTCCATTGCAGAGCGGGACAAAACTTGCAGTTCACTCTATACATCATTTGTGATGGGCCCTGAAATGTTCTTTTCTGTGCTCATGGCCTGGTCCAGCAGTTCTATGGTTGTCATTCTTTACAGACACAAGAAGAATGTTCAACACATCCGAAGTACCCATCGTTCCAGCAGAAATTCCCCTGAGTCCAGAGTCACTCAGAACATTCTGTTTCTAGTGCTTACTTTTATAGCTTTTTATACTCTCCCCTCCATATTAAGAAGCTGCCTTATTCTTTTTCACAATCACAATTGGTGGGTGGTGAACATCAATCGCCTCACTAATCTGTGTTTTCCATCCTTTGGAACTTTAGTTCTTATGAATCATTTCTCTATTGTATCCAGGCTTAGGTTGTTCCTAATAAGGAATAAAAAATCACTTAATATCATTTTAAGTATATGAATAATATTTTTATTATCCAGTTGTTTCCTAATCTGTCACCATCAAAAATTTAATGCCGAAATTTTAGTAGTCAGCTGAAGTGACCATGGGAGTTTAGTCAGCTGGTTAACTCAATAGCCTACATGAGCAAATTCTGTTGGCTGGAGACACATTTTACTTTTCAACTTGAAGGTGTGAAATTCTTTCTATTGCTAGAATAATGTGCAAAAAAAATCAACCTAAAGCTTTCAATAAAACTTTACTTCTTGTGGCTTTTATTTTGTCAAGGAATCTTGGCTTTTATTTTGTAAAGTAATATTGGCTGTTTGTTATTTCACAGACATCTCTTTATGTTACATTCTAAATGCATGAATACAGAAATTATGTTAGGCTATCAACTTGTGTGTCAAGAAGCATTTCACTCCTCGGTATATATGTACAAAGAACTCCATATTGTATCTTAAAGACATTTTTATTGGTATTCTATTTACTAGAACAAGAAAGTGAGAGCTATCTACATGTCCATTTACATAAAAATTCATACTTATATATTTGTTTACATGCAATGCAAAACAAAATATTATTTAACAACAATAAAAGATGAAATTACAAAATGTGTAGAAAAATTGATTGACTTATAAGGAACAATATTTAGCCAGGTCACACATCTCAGAATGAAAATTTAAAAATCACAAGTTTTCCATCATATGCAGATCCCATTCAATAATGTCTACAAGTGTATATGGAAATTGGTGTAAGTATAACATTTAGAAAAATGTAAAACTGATTAAGAGGTTATGAAAAATGATATAGAGGTCTATTTTTATTATTTTGGTGCAAATGCTGTATACAGCGATTGTTACTGACAATGTAAAACCATAAGTAATGTTGTATTATTGCTGTTCAACCTGAATCAAAGTTCAATGAAATATACAGAACTTGGCTGTAGGTAAGTGTGGGGATATGTTTCAAATATAATAAAAACAGTCAGAGATATTATAGAACAGATTCACCTCCTCCAGTCTGTTTTTTTTTTGTTTGTTTGTTTGTTTTTTCCAGACAGAGTTTTCTGTGTAACAGTCCTGGCTGTCCCGGAACTTGCTTTGAAGACCAGGCTGGCTTTGAACTCACAGCGATTCTCTTATCTTTGTTTCCCAAGTACTGGGACTAACAGTGTGAGCCATGGCTTCTTCTGCCTTCTCTGTCTATGCCTGCCTTAAATATTTTCTTTACTCAATTAAAGCATGGCATCACCACTGCCTGCCTGGGAGTCTGGAACTCATTCTGTAAACTAAGATAACCTCAAACTCAGATTTGATGGGATTAAGGTCAAAGGCCACCACTCCCGGATATTCCCTGTGCTGGGGTTAAAGGTATGATCTACCACTGTCTGATTCTCCTATTCTGGCTGTGGGTAGATACCTCTGCTATCCCTGACTGTTTTTATTATATTTGAAACATATCCACACATGTCCCCTTTTGTGTCAAATTTAAAAAAGAAGGTTATAGCTAACATTAGAAAAACAATATACAATAGGTACAATAATTATATGCAATATATACAAACAATAAATGAGTAATGTTCAATCCATTGACAATTAACAATTCAATGAAAATATTTCATTAATTATCCTAATTTGATGTTATATCACCACATGTAAGTACTCCTATGATTCACATTTCATTGGTGTTCTTTAATGCTTTTACTTATGAGTACATTATAATAAACCGATACTAGTTTCTAATGAAACAGCGTCACAATTTTTCTAAAAATATGTGTATAGTTCCATATATAACCTACAGTAAGTGTAATATATAAATAAACTCAATGACAAAAGTCACATGATAGCCATATTAGATGCCCTAAAATCTTAGTTTTTCTTTTCTGAACATATTATTTAAAATATTTTCTACTCTAATACTATATATACTGATCAAATTTTTATATTTTGTACCACTTCCCAGCTCCTCCTCAACTTCTTCCATTCATTTTCTCACCCTTTATGTCACCAGAAAAGACAAGCTTCTAAGATGTAACAAAAAACATAAAAAAGAGAAAATATAAGTTAAAATCATCCCATGAAATTTGGACAAGGCAAACCAATAAAAGTCCATGATATGAGAATCTGAGACCCAATCATTCATATATAAGTCCTATAAAAATGTTTAATTGAAAATTATATCGTGTTGTATTGGCTCCTGTGAATACATATGAGATTTGCTTATTTAATTTAGAGGTCCTTGTTCTCCTGCTACCCTCCTTACCTTTCGGCTGTTTTTTCTCTTTATATTACCCTTTCAATTGAATTACTTGAGCTCTAAATAAGGGGATTAAATCAAACAATCCATTTGGTAGTAATTTTTTTTCAGTATTTTATTTCTTTTATTAAAAATGTAGTATATACTTTTATACATACTATTAACATAGTCATGTGTTAGAACTTATGAATCTCATATGTAAAAGGTACACAATTTCTGACCACGTCATTTGTGTTTAATTTTTAAAAGTATTTTCTACATAATGTCATAATTGAGAAATGAACTTTAAAACACAAGTTTTTAGAAGGAATTTTCAATTTGAAGTGGGGTGATATATTTTATATTTAATAAAAATAAAAAAGAATAAATGGAGTAGAATAATGTTCTAGTACACTGTAAATATTTGTCCCTCCTACAGGTTTAATAAAATGCTGATTGGTCAGCAGGCATACAGGAAGTGTGGGTGGGATTACTAGACTAAGAAAATTCTGGAAATAGGAAGAGCAAGGCATAGATGCCAGCAGAGAAAGATGTTATCAAATGCAGAGGAAAGAAGTAAAATGCTGCTCTGAGAAAAGGTACCAAGCCACTTAGCTAATCATGTGTTGGTTAAAGTGTTAATAGTTAGCAAGTTATATGACTGACCAATTATGAAATTAATGTAAGCCTTTGTTTACAAAGAAAAGTTTATAGCATTCAGTGCCTACATACAATATTGGAGCATCATCACACAAATGACTTAATAACACAACTGAAAGGTCCATAGCAAAAAGAAACAAGCTCACTCAAAATAAGAAGATGACAAGAAATAAACTGGGTGCTGAAATCAACATCCTAGAAATGGTGACAACAAAACAAAAAAAAATCAATGAAACAGAGTTGGTTTTATGAAAAATTCAACAAGATAGACAACCCTTATTGATCCATATTATGTAACTTTCTTTTAGAAAGTAATATCATAATTCTTTTCTCTTTTTTTCCTCAAACACAATGTAAATGTGTTTTATTTAAAACACACTGTAAATGACTTTAAGTTTTTCTTTTGTCTGAATCTGTCTTTATTTCTTTTATCTTTATCACACCCTTAATCTGGTAATTCTGGATAGAACTAAAATTTTAGCTGGCTGCCTCTACCCAGCTTCTTAGTCTAGCTTCATAGGGAGTTTAGTTTCATAGAGAAGTATTGACAGGAGTCATATTTACCACCCCAACTCTGGGGATTTTTAGGGTCTATACTGCCACCAAGAAGAGCACTTCCTCCCACTGTTCATAAACTCCATTGAATACTTGACAGCAGGGCCTCCTAAAAGAGTCACACATTTTTTCCTGCTAATGTTGGTTCAGAAAGTATCTCTTAAAGGAGCTGTGCCTCTGCTTTCCTCCAACCATCAAATCCTCAAAAAAAAATGCCACTACTAAGAAATTGTCTTTGACTCTCTTTCCTTTTTGCCTACAAGAACAGACACTTTAAATCCATTATTCACAGTTCATAATTTTACCAAGGATCTTGTGAGTCTTGGGAACTAGCTACTAGTCTTAAAATTGGGTTAAGCTAATTCATCAGCCAGAGGAACCATAAAACTATTCTGCTAAAGTGCCAAAGCAATAAATGGGCCACTAAGCTCTTATCTTTATTTGGAAATGTAAGTATATATCTCAATCTCTGTCAGAGAAGCTTCTTATTGTAGTATATGGTGATTAATATAGAAGCCTACAATTGTTCAAGGATCTGAGCCTCTGTGGGGCCCAGCTAAAAATATGACACCTATGTAACACTACTTCCTCCTGACACTTGGAGGTAATCATGAAAAAAAATAGGAAAAATGTTAGAACCTTTTTAATGGTAGATGATTATAAGCAAACAGGTTTTATTCAGACAGAGAAGAACACTTGCACATGTGACTTTACTTGTGATGACAGTACACTGGAAATTAGCACAAGATTAATCTAAAAACAATTTCTAAAGAGTGGAGTTGGTCAGAAAATTCCATTCCTAGTTAAAGAGGTAATTGCCCCCCAAAAAAAGCTTTTTAAAGAGGAAGTTCAGATTTCTTTATTTCAACCTTCTAGACACTACTCATGCTTCCATTCATGCCCCCAAACTAGACACATACTAACTAGAGTCACAATATAGAGTTGGTGATTTTTATTTCTTGGTTTTCTTTCTTTTTTTAAGAAACTGGATGGAATTATGGTAAGTGGAAGATAATCATTTGTAGACTTTACTAAAACACATATTCATGCATTAAACCTTTGAAAATTTTATTTAATAGGTGTTATAAATCTTCCAATAGTTAACCATGCTCCTTTTGTTGGACAAAGTCAGTGTAATGTGAAATCCAAAGTGTCACAGAAACTTCTCTAGCACCTTCCAAAGGAGACCCAATCAACTTTAATAAGTCATGGAAACTCAGTGCCTCTTCAAAATATCTTATCCCATTGGAGAAAGTCACACTAAACTTTAAATGTTCTTTCTTAATTATTAATAGAAGAATTGTCATAAATGACCTTGTGTTCCAGAGCCATATCTGTCACTGCCACTGTATATGCAATGAAAATTGAAGTTCTGGAGGGAGTTAAGGTCAGTCATTTACCTCTACCTCAGAAGTGGACTTTCTTATCACACTGCTTATAAGAGACAGTCTTTGTTCAATGAATCCAGCATCCTGCAAAGAAAAGAAACCAGGTGAGTACTTTACATTTTGTTCTGAGCAGCAGAGGCAGAAAAAGGTGGCCGAGTAAGGTCATGTTTTGTAATAGGAATCTGGGGTAAAAAAAAAATTAAACAGATGGAAAGGACACAAGAATAAGTCCATAATCGAGAGGTGAGATGGAAAGATATAAATGTTCCTTGTGCCAGGTCCTGGTATTTATGAAAATTATGTTCCCCGGTGAGGATGACTCTGGATACAGTTCATAATGCAACCTGTAAGGTAATGTGATGAAATATTGAGGTACTAAGCCAATCTGATAATCCACCTTATCTTCCATGATGTATAGACTACCTATGCAGGAATATTACTATATTTAACTTAAAATAATTTTCTATCCTTAATAAATATTAGAATGGAGATATAAAAAGTACACAACTCTAGAAAATATAAGATATGAATATATTTGTGGAGTAAACAATATTCATTTGTGACACTACATTTATGATCTGGTTATAAAAGGAGTCTGTGTTAGATATCTACTGGCATAAATGCTGGTTCTGAAACCTTTTATATTCATTTTTGGAAGGCAACCTGAAAGGAAAGGTAAATTATGAGTATCTATCAATGGCAGTTAATGCCAAATGTCTTTAGTTATTTGCCTGGCTTAGTCATACTACCTGCTGGCATGCCTTCAGTCAGTGTTTATCATTGTTGCTAATAATAAAAAACAGAGTTGCATGCATGATATACCAGGGTGCTAACCCTCAGCTGAACTTAAATTCACATTTATGATGGTATATAAATGGACAATTTTTAATGTTTCACATTCTTCCAAGTGTACTTTATTATCTCACATGCATCATGACTATTTAAGTATATCATAAATGTCATTATAATAGATTCATCAACAAATAAATTAGTAAATAAAATAGTTGGGTGGCGAAAACTTTTAATTCCAGCACTTGTAAGGCAGAGAAAGGCAGATCTCTATGATTTTTGAGGGTAACATGATATATTTAATGAATTCTAGGACAATCAGAGCTACATAGAGAGACACAGTCATGAAAAAATACCAAAAAATAAAATGAACCACATTCTGAATTTTATAGAAATGCATTATAAACTTAATGATTTTTCTCATGCTTTTATTTGCTAACCATATATTAGTGTTTTATGTTGAATTTTGTACAGAGAAATGGTAATGGTATAAGTAATTCATCTGTAGTTATCACTATAACCTTTACCTCTGCAATAATAATGACTCATATTTCTGATAACATTATAAACATCAGCTTCATATTATGCTTCTGAAATTAAGCTGAGAGATGAGACAACTTTTGGAAAGGTCAGATCACCCTGTACATTAATAAAATCTCAGAAGTACTAAAAATCTACATTGAAATTTGCCTATGAAATAAAATTTATGTCAAAGTGAGCACTTATTTTTAAAGAGTTTTATCCATTTATTTTTAATTTAAAGACATGTTTTTGCTATATGCAAATATCAGTGCTATGAGAATTCAATGCCTGCAGAGGTCAAAAGAAGATGCCAAAACCCCTTAGAATTAGAGTTACAGCTTGCTAGAAGCAACAAGTGAATTCTAGGAAACAAACCCAGATCCTGTGAAAGAGCAGTTTCTTACCCCTCAGCCAACTTACTTACTTCTCTCCCAAATGAAAACATAAACAAATATACAATAAAATATCAATAAATTAAATAAATTGTCACGTGATAAACATAGATCACATAAAAAGCCTTAGTATGTTTGAGATCATCATTGCTATTTGAGCACAGGCTGAGGTGACTGTGTTTGTGCTAAAATGAACATATTCAAATTCATCTATTTTCCACTCTGTCTCTAAGCACTTTTTGGATTTAAGAAGTCATATGTCTTTTTCATTTCAAAGTTCTGGTCTTGACAGTCAAAATAGTGTTACTGTACATACCATACAGGTTTAAAAACATTTTAAGTGTCAAACTGAGAGGAAAGCAGTGAATTATAAAATGCCATTAATATTTGCTACATGTACACATAACTAAGAAAATTATAGTTTCCATTAGACCTCAAAAAATTAAAAAAAAATACTTATTAGTTAGAATATTAGATTTCAATGGATGTGACCAGCATGAACAAACTCTCCCTTTCTGTGCAGAACCTGTAGATATTACAGCAAATTCCCATTATCAGATTTCCTGCAGTGAACTTAAAAATTCAAGCACAGGAGTAGTCTCACACTGTAGTAGACACCAGTTTCTGTTTCTTATCTTTAATATTACTTCTTAGTTCACTACACTACTCTGGTGTGTCTGTAGCATCTCTTCTCTGTTCTTCCTGTCCCCAGAGTTTTCCCAGACTGATAGCTCTGCCCACACTTCCTGTCTGCCTTCAGCCAATCATCATTTTTATTAAACTAATAGGTGGCACAATTATTTACAACATAATATAATCCCATTACATATTCCCTTTTCTCTTTTTAAAACAAGAGCCCCAAACTTAACATCATTTTCCATTACCTATAATACTTATAACTAACACTTATAAATAGTAAGTGCTTCTATTGAGCCATAATAATAAAAATGGATTGATATTGGAATCAAACTGAAGACATTGATATTAATCTACACATCTGTGAACAAACAATTTTTTTTCAAATAGGCCAAAAATATACAATGGAAAAAGAAAACATTTTAAACAAATCATGCTGGTATAACTGAATGGGGGCATGTTGAAGAATGCAAATAGGTCCATATCTATCACACTGCAAGAAGCAAAAGTTCAAGTGGATCAAAGACCTCAACATATGTCCAGTTACTCGAAACTTATTAAGGAAGAAAGTGGGAAACTGCATTGAATGAATTGACACAGAAGACTACTTCCAAATATATCACCAGTAGCACAGACACTGAGAGAAAAAATTAATAAATGGAAACTTATAAAACTGAGAATCTTCTGTAAGGCAAAGGACACAGTAAATAATATAAAAGCAACAGTCTACAGAATATGAAAAGATCCTCACTAATACTATGTATGGCAGAGGACTGATCTCTATAATATATAATGAACTCAAGAAACTAGAGGTCAAAAAACAAAGAATCCAATTAAAAAGAGTGACATAGTGCAAATACAGAATTCTCAACAGAAGAATCTCAAAAGATTGAAAGACATTTTAAAAAGTGTTCAATATCCATAGCTCTCAGGAAAATGAAAATAAAATATTCAGAGATGACATATTACACATGTCAGAGTGGCTAAGATCAAACACACTGATGACAGCCTATGCTAAAGGGAATGGGAAATAAAGTGAACATTTTTTCCATTGCTGGTGGAAATGTAAACATGTATATCTGCTTTGGAAATCAGTATGGCAGTTTCTCAGAAAACTGGGAATAAGTCTACCTAATGGTTCAGCAATACTACTCTTGGGCATATACCCAAATAATTCATATTCTTACCGCTTGACATTTGCTCAACTATTTTTGTAGCAGCATTATTGTAATAGTCAGAACCAGAAAAAAACCTAGATGCTCCCAAACTGAAGAATGTATCAAAAATGGAATTTCTCTTCACAGTGGTGTAGAACTCATCAGTTAAAAAAAATGGCTTCCTGAATTTGCAGGCAAATGAATGGCACTAGAACATATCCTGAGGAAAGTAAGACAGACCCAGAAAGACAAACATGGTGTGCAATAGGCCACGGCCGCACCCCAAAGGAGAGACTTTCTCTGGCTCTCTTTACCATTAATTTTTTAAATTTGGATGCCTCTGGGCACTCTGCTGCAGACCGACATCAAGACTCCCATGGCACATGTAGAGGCCTAGTTAAATGGAAGGACATACTGTCAGGCCTCTGGCGAGGGCCCGATCTCGTACTGACTTGGGCACTAGGGTCTGTCTGTGTTTTTCCTCAGGATCAGCGAGATCCAGTGTGGGTTCCAGAATGGCTGACCAGGAAAGTCCAACCAGAGGAAGGGAAAGATGATAGGCCCTGTGAGGAGAATTCTGGCGTTCGTCCTGATAAGTACCCATGCTGCAAATATATCTAAACAATTGTCAAGTTATTTTTTAGGTAATTGGACAGGACAGTTCGATAGAGTGATGGAAGATCTCGAGTGACTATTGTGACTGTCTACTCGACCCAGATGGATGCCAGACTAGCTGAGGGATTCGCTACCTGGTTCGCTGTTGCCATGAATTATCTGAAGGAATGGGCAGGACTAGGAGCTATAGCTGGCCTGATGGTGCTGGTCTCTGAGGACTGCCTGTGGTGCCTTTGCTTCATTAGGACCAGACAGTGCCAGGATGCAGCTATGATTGCCCAAGCCTTTGCAGCCATAGAGACTGTACAGTCCCCCTGTGTTTGGCTAGCTGCCTTAAAAGATTAAGGTTTTTTTTTTTTGCAGGTTGCAAGGCTAGTGCACTGCAGTTGAGCACCTCAGCTATGTTTTGGAGGGCTCAAGGAGAGCATGTCTGCTTGCATGTGGGTTTGTCACCCTAATGTCCCACCTCTGTGAAAAAAGGGTGTCGAACGAGTCACATAATCCCTAGGGAGACGCCCCAAAAGGAGTCTTGGGATAATGTTTCTTGCACAATAGAGAGTAGACCTCTGCGCTCACTTGCCAATTCCTTTATAAAATCAAAAAAGGGAACTGTAGAGAGCGGGGTGGCTGCACCTTAAAGAGGGAACTAGCTTCAGCCTTCCACCTTCGCCATGGTGAGCACTCTCTGAGATAAACAACTCCTTATTTGGCTGGGGCTAAACTCTTGGTTTTCTCCCTTGTATCCAGACCTATTGGCATGGCCCACATGGCGCCCTGTGATTGGCATTCCAGAAAAAAAGAAGAAGCCGTGTTCAAGTTTCCTGAATAAACCTCTGAAAGAAGAGCCTGGTGTTGCCTCATTCCTCACGGGCGAGGTTGGGCATGACTAGCAATGTTCATAAGTCATTGTGTTAGTTGAATTTTTGTTGTAATTGGGGCTTAACACTCTTGCTGGGGTCAAGATGTTTAGAAGCAGCTGAATATACCAACAGATTGAGCAACAAGGCCTGATGTACTTTGTGACTGTATTTAAGCTTCATCCACCTGGAATTTTTAGGGTATATTGTGATTACTTGAAAGCCACTCAATAGGCACATGGCATACAGAGACATTCCCCTTGTTATTCGGTAAATATACAATATCATTTTACACCCAACATCATCTAGGAAATACTTAAATCCAAAATCTGACATCATCCTAGGAATGCCTCTTGAGATGATAGACAAGCAATTGGCTAAAGTCAAGTACTCTATAATCAGATCTTTTGGCATTAAATGTTTTCCTGTGAATATCAAATTGAGATAATAAAATAATATGGAGAAATTTCCAAGCACTCCCACTGTGATCTGGGACAAGAGAAAAATTCCCATTGCCAAGTTGTCCAAAGACATTTTCATTCCTTTTATAAATGTAAATAAGTTTATTATGGTCAGCCCGCTCTGGAAATATAGTATTGATATGGATTATTTTGTTAGCTAAAATAATATACTTATCTCTTTACTGTATTTGCATAGTGTTCCTATTGAAGAAAAATATCTAAAACTTTGTTCAGTTTTGAAATACACCTTCTAAATGGGAAGTTTTATAGTGCTCACTGAAGATTATTCTTTTCACTGGATGAAGTACCACATGGCATTAAGATAGACGTCAAGAGCTGAAGCCAGACATACTTTTTGAGACTCGCCTGATAAGCAAAGTTAGTTTCAGGACATCCAGTGTTACACAAACCAAAACTCAGTCTCAAAAAGCTCTTCCCCTTAAGACTAATGTTTTTATTGCTTTTGACTAAACAGTGATTTGGGGTCAATATGCAAAGAAAAGAAATTTTTAAAATGTCATTTTTTTTTTTGGAATTCATGTGACCAAACCTCAGAATTTCTCAAGATAAACAAGGACAAAAAATCATAATTTGAATGAGTATTTAAATATTCAAAATTTAAAACATATTTTCTTTTAAGATATATTTTAGAATCATTTATGTATGTCTTGAGGATGATTGCATGTGAGTATGAGTGACACTAGGAATCAGAGGCATGGCCTCCTCCACAAATGGATTTGTAGATTATTGTGAGCCACCTGTGGTAGCTAAAAACTGGACTCAGATTCAAATAAAGAATAGTGTGCTCTTTGAGACACTGCCTTATATTTTTACTCTAAAAAGAATATTAAAAACTGTTTGAAAACCTTATAGAATGAAACAATTGAGAAAAGCATTCTATTACTGAGTAAATTTCTGATAACAGATTCAGAAATGTCTCAATTTGTGCAAAGTGAACCCCAACACTGTCAATAATGTAGATGGTATAAACGAGGTTATGCAAATCAAACTTGCAATTAGGTATCATCACATAGACTACTAACAGGTATTAATAAAAACAAATAAATATATAAACAGAATTTAATGATGCTGCGTATATGTTGAAATAAGACTCCTTGTGCATATTTTATGGGAATGTAGGATGTTTTAGAGAATTTACAAATTAGTATTTTTTTCAACAAAATATATAAATTATTACCAAGTTCTGATTGAAGTATTACTTGCTTACCCACATTCTGGATAGACAATTCTTGTTATTAATAATGGCCAATGCCTTTAAAGGATCAGGGGCACAAGAGGATATACAAACACACAAAGAGGACTTCTGTTGAATAGAAAGAAAAAATGAGACTGACATTCCCTACCATTTCCCTGCTGAGTTTCACTGGTTCCGAGGAAAAATTCAAGATGACATAATTTTTTTCTTATTTTGTGTGACTCCATGGTCAGACCTTCTGGTCATAAAGGGTTAGCTTAAACTGGATATCCATCTGCATAAGAAAAGACATATCTATATATTGCTTTATAGTACACAAAAATGTTCTAATTCGAAAGCTGAAATACCAAAACTCTCAGAGAAATATGGTAGTAATATAAGATATTAGTAGAGCCAGCAAAGCTTAACAGTACAAGAAATGCACCAAGAATCAATAAATGGAACTGTATGAAATTTATAATTTTCTTTACATTAAAGGAAACTACCAGCCAATTGAAAAAACAGCCAACTAACATAATGGAAGAAAATCATATTCATCTGTATTTCACTCAGGAGCTTTTTACTTAAAATGTATAATTAAAAATAAAGATTGTATTGTATCTTCACAAACTTTTCATTCGGCAAACAGGTTAATGAAATATAAAGTGAGAAGACATACATGGGAGTAAATGATTTTTGTAAATGTCTAACGTATTTAGCAAACAGTGAAAATTAAATTACAAGTACTTTGAGATTCCATTGCACTGTTTGGAATGATTAACTTTAAAAAAATACACAACAACAAATACTGAAAATATGGAAAAAAAGATTTTGCATTCTAGACGGGGAAGATAGAATGAATGTATTATGTTTATTATAGAAATAAATACAAAGTTTGGCCAGTATACTAGAAATAGAATTACTATGTAACACAGCTGTACAATGTATGAAGATACAGCCAAAAGACTCTATGTTCCGAGAAGTAATAAATGTTTTACATTTATACATTACTCACAATAACAGGGAATGATGTACATCCCAGACAGTTAGAAATGTTACAAAGACACAGAAAATGAATCCATATATTGTTTCAATAAGAGGGAAATGGACAGCAATGTCCATATGTTAATATGGTAATAGGACAAATGTGTCACTAAAATGAAAAGGATTTTAAAGATATAAAGAGGTACAAAGAAATTTGGGGGGAATGTAAAAGAAAAATCAACTACTATGTTTGCTAATTAATTTTAAAAAATCAAACAACAGAGTGAAAGGAAAGAATCAGATTTCCAAATTTTCTTCTAACCTCCACACATGCATGCTGTGTAATTGCATACTCCCTCTCCAATAGTAACTGCATTATGTGATGAAGACTTAAATTACATTAGAAAGATGACTGAAGGGCTGCAAAGAGAAAGTGATGAATGTTGGTTTCTTGGGGTGACTGTTTTGGTTTTATGACATGTTCAAAGATTAATTTTGGGAAAATGGTAAATTTTACAAGACTGTACTGTAAATTATAACAATGAACATGATAAATGTTTGTAGTTCTAATTTTTAATTTTTAAAAAGCATTGTAGTCAATGAATACAAATTCTTGCTATGTTGTATGATACAGAAGTGCAGGGATAACAGTCAACTAAAATGTCTCTAAACAGGGATCATAGTTTCATGATATAAGTCCTAGGAACTATTTGATAAATTTGCATTTTTCTATTTTAGAAGTGTATTTGATTGATATACAATATGATAGATTTTTACTGCTGTTTTTCATTCATTTCAGTTATTAATTGAATTCTATGACATAAGGCAGATATATGATAGCTTTTGAAATTCTAAACAGAGACCAAGAAAATAGGAATATACAAAACCAATCATACCTGTATATATGTTTCAGAAGAAAACTGGCTTAACTCTTAACTCTTAACTCTTAATTCTTAAGTAATGTATCTTCATGTGCTTGCATATAACACATGAGCTAGAACTATACAATAACCAATTTGGCAATATATTTAGTGAATAATAGAAATATAATATGGACAAAATATTTCTTGTTTAAGAATAGATGAAATACAAAGAAATAAATTACACTCCTACTATGCATTTATTTCTTGTAATGCATTCAACTTTTTCCTCTTAATCTTCAAGTATTTAAAAAATATTTTTTCTAGTAGAATAATCAATCTCTAATTCTATTACTGATAGAATTTAAAAGCTAGAATCAATATTCTATTTAACCCACTCCTAGAATCTAGCTATTCAGAAGCAAAAATAGAATATTGGTGCGTACAAGGATTTAAAAGTACTTCAAGTATTTAAGAGGAGATGAATATATATTCTGTGGCTTTTCCAATTGATATTATTCACTTGTATTTTCTTTGTTTTTTGTCTTTTTTCTTTCTATTCTCCCCTCCTCTCCTTCTTCTTAGCAAAGTAGAACAAAGAATTTTTAACATAGAGTTTTAAGTTCAACTATGAATAAAAGAGGCACTTACCAAAGAATAAGATATATCCAGTAGCTCATGCATGACTTCTCTGGGGAGAACTTTAAAATGTCTTTTGTTTTTGCTATGCCTATTCTATGCTCACTCACCTAAGTTTATGCTGAGTTACACCACATTGGTAGGTGCTGCCATGAGCATTGAGACTTGGCTATAGATGTGAAGGGATACTTTCCTTACTTAAATGTCTGTGGTCTCTTATTATTGTTTACCAGAAGATTGGTAATTTTGAACTCAGTTCTTGACTCATGATGACAGCATTTTCACAAGGGTCTGTTGTAATTTTAAATGCCTTAGTCATGAGTTACTCTCACAAGACAAAACGAAAGAAGTATCTACAAGGAATCAATTAGAAATTAGAATAAAAACTTTTCTGTCAGTCCCTTTGGCACAAAGCATATGGAAAAGGGTTGTGTGGAAGGAACAGAGCTCAAATGCCACTAATTGGAGAGAAGTTGCATGTGTTTCCCTCTAGAGGAACTTTCCCAATCGCATAGCAGTCTAGACAATTTCAAAACCTCAAGTTTGTATGGTCCCAAAGAAACCTAGGAGAACTTGTTAACTGAGGACCATATCAAAGGAGAAGCATTCAAGAGATGGGACAATATTTTTTTTATATATAAAACTGCTTGATGTTGAAATTCAATAACTTGAGTTTGTATCTAGAGAACAAATTAAGAGCACAAATCCAAGGGTTGATGTATAGTGCAGTGGTTAAAAGTTTTTCTACTTTTGCAGATGACTAAAGTTCAATTCCCAGCTCAGTCATGATAGCTCACAAGAACCTATAATTCCAAATCTAGTGGATCTGATGCCCCTTATTACATGCAAGGGCTTCTTCACACATGTGCACATATGTACATTTACACACACACATAAACACACACACACACAAAATAAGATGAAATACAGTATAACGAAACAAAATAAAATAAATCAAAACATTCTTTAGAGACAGATCCAGTTGAAGGGATATCTGTCCTATCAGTTCCTGAGAGGTGTGGAGGACACAGAGAAGAGGATCTCTATGAGCTTCACAACCATCTGTCAGGGTTTCAAATTTTAGAACAAGATAGCCTGTCTCAATTAAGATGGAAGGTAAGGCCCAACAGCCCCACACAGGGACACCCACTTAATCCTAGAACACACACATAGGGATGAAACATAACACACAGAAGCTATACAGAAGCAGCAACTTCTTTTTGTTAATAATAATGAAGATAACAGCCAATATTAGGCATCTGATAGTCTTTAGTGAACTGTCAACTTACTCATATTCTTTACTTTCAAATTTATTTGGAAGGGACAGTATATGGAAGAAACGATCTAGAAGTTAAATGACAGATTTCACTGGCTAAGCAGATGAAACACGAGGCTTTAGCCCTGTTTGCTTCTGATGAGTAACATACACAGTTCTGTCTTATTTGCATCAATTCCTTAGTTGATGGTCATATAACTGAGAGAATCTATGGCTACACATGGAAGAACGTAGAACTTCTTTGTAAATCCTCTCATGAGCCTTCAGGAAGGACCTTCCACATGTGCTCCATATAAAAGGCTTCTCATGTTTGTCTCAGAGCTCATAAACTTAGAAGTCTGAGACTTGACAGAAGCCTTTCTGACAAATGGAACTGAAAAATTGCCTCTCACTGATGTTTCTATTCTTGTATACTGAAACTTTACAAGAATATATGAAGATTCTGTGACATTTCTGGAATTTGTAAAGTTTGAGGTTTCTATGGAGGTTCTAGCTTTGACAACCATTTGTGGAAAATGTTCCATGGTTCTTTTATATAAGGATCCATCATGGAATCTGACTATTGCTGGAGATACCTTTATTTCTTCTTCTGACATTTTGAGGGATTCCAAAAAGAACATACACCTCTTCACGCTTATGATATTAATATCTCTTGATAATGAGAAGAGAGTCAATCACATTTATGAGACTACTTGTGGGAGATTGTGTTGTTTCATTGTAAATAATTGTCCCACCTGCAAGTTTAATAAAAGCGCTGATTGTCCAAAGGCTGGCAGGAAGTGTGGGCAGGGCTACCAGACTAAGAAAGCTCTTGAGAACAGGAAGCACAAAGCAGAACGCCAGAGTGAAGCTGGAAGAAGCAGAGGACTTGTTTTGCTCTAAAGAAAGGTACATAGCTGCATGGCTGAACAGGAAGAATCTTGGGTTCCATGAAGGGTAGAGAGCTAAAGAGTTGTATGCCTGAGCCTTAGGCTTGTCAGCTGAAAACTATCGTAAACATCTGTGTTTCTCTGTGTGTCTGGGGTCTGCGGGTCTAAACCTTGAGGCAAGGCCCAAAGTCCAGGCCAGAAACCTCCTACTACAGCTACTAACAAAGCCATTTACAGACTTGAGATATGGCTGTGAGGTTAAAAGCACTAACTTTCAAAGCTCCTGACTGCATGGTGATTTAAAGAATCACCTGTAATGTGATCTGAGGCCCTCTTCTGGCCTGAAGACAAACACTGCATACTTAGTAAATAGTCATTTTCTTCATGATTTCACAGAGAGTTGTAGCAATCTTGTCTGGTTTCATGCCCTGGGGGAACAAGAGAGTCTATCAAACTTTGCCTACAAAAGGATTCCCACAAAACCCTTCTCTGCTGTCCAGGTTCCCACTGAACTATTGCCAAGGAAGTCTTGGGAGATCTGCAAGGATGTCCTTCATTCTTTTATGCTGAAGTTGTTGCTCTTTGCTGTTCTTTTAAAAGGTTGTTGACTGATTTGAAGACATGTTATGAGAAAAGAGGGTTTCTGTTGTGGATTATTAGTTTAATTAATCTTACCTTCATTTCTTAAGTGAAATTTTGTTTAATAATATAATGATATGTTGCATTTGTTTAACTCTGTAAAGCTGTTATGTCGACTGTCTAAAAAACCCACTTTTTCTAATAAGAAGCTGACTAGCCAGTAGGAATAAGTGTGGTTTTCAGGTAGAGGGAATAAACAGGAAGATAAATCTTGACTTGATAGAAGAGGAAAACTGAGTGAGAAAAAATGGAAAGGGATATACTGGGGTCAGTCACACAGCTACACAGCCAGCCAGGTAGTGAGAAGGAAATGTGTGTGTGTGTGTGTGTGTGTGTGTGTGTGTGTGTGTGTGTGTGTGTGTGTATGTTACTTTTAGTTAGATGAACTGTCTTAAAACAAACAATGGTAAGGCTGTGCATTCATAAGTAAGAATAAATCTCTATGTATTTATTTGGGTGATAGATATCATGCTCTGAAAAAGTAAAGAAAAGTAAAAGAATACATTCACAGGGTTCCTGTTATTGCATGGAAAAAATGGACTTGTAAAAAAAGATGCCAGATGACCATTGTCAGTGAAACTGTGGAAGTAGAAATCCTCCCCTCAACTAGCTGGCACAGATCTCCAGACTCTGGGTGGGTTTTTCTGTCTATCCCTCATCTCTAATGATGTCATTCTGAAAATCACAAGTGTCTTCTCAAAAGTCACTATTCACACTGCATTTCCATTTGTTGTGTGACTGTCCCCGCCCAAAAAAAGAGTTGTTTCTTGTGACCTCTGACCACAATGGCAATGTCTTTAACAAGTCAAGTCATTGAGGGAAGTTCAGCATTTTTCAGAAGCTAACTCTTGTTTTACAGAGGAGCCTAACTTAATCCACATATATCCTTCAGCATCGTACAGAGTGCCTTCTTGAATCAAAGAGACTAGAATGTAGGAGTGAAGAGTCCTTGTAATCACCAGTTGACCTCCATGTCCAATCATTTGTGTGGGTGTCAACCTCAACACTAGGGCCTCAGAGTCTGTTTATAGAGAACACTCCTGTTTCCAACTACTCAGCCTCCCTGTAAAATCTATTTGATTTCTTCTTCCCAGAAAGCTTCATGTATCACCTCTAGATTTGTCCCCTTATTCATTATTAATGTTCCGATTTTTCATTTTTTTATTTAAATTTTTTTTCTATTTATCCCCCTGTTCACCCTCCCTTCCCTCTTCCCAATCCCTCCCAAGCCTGCCTCTTCATCCTACACCCTATCCCACCATCTTTTTCCCATGAAGGAAAAGAAGGCCCAAGGTGGGTCAATTCAAATTGGTGGGTCCATATGAGATAGGTCCAATTCTCTCATCTCAATACTAAGACTGGGTTAGGTGTTCCTCTGCAGGAAATGGGCCCCAAAGTGCCAGTTCATGCACAGGAACATATTTTGATTCTACTCCATGAGTTTCCACATACTGCCCATGCCAATTGAGAGTCATCTGCCTTTGGAGGTTTAGTTCCTTTTCCTGAAGATTCCCCAATTGCTGCTTTTGATTCAGTGAGCTCCATAGAGCACTGCCAGCCTTCTCTGTGGGGCTCCTCATAATCCCTATCTCTTTGTTCATTTAGACATCTCTCTCTCTCTCTCTCTCTCTCTCTCTCTCTCTCTCTCTCTCTCTCTCTCTCTCTCTCTCTCTCTCTCTCTCTCTCTCTCTCTCTCTCTCTCTGTCTCCATCTGTACCAGAACCTCCACCCGTTGCTTAGCTACGGATCTCTGATTCTGCCTCAATTCATTGCTGGATGCAGGTTCTATATTGATACTTAGGTTGGTTATTCATTTGACTATAGGGGAAATCCTATTTAGGTACTGCATCTACTATTGGTTGGAGTCCTAGCCAGGGACATCATGTGAGTTCTTAAAGGTTCCAATACAACCTAGCCAATTTCCAACCCCACATTGCTTTCCTCTATCAACATATCCACCTCATTTTCTCCTACCTTATCGTTCCCCTCACTCAGCTATCTCCTTCTCTCGTAATTTGTTCCCACGTCTACTTGGTCATGACCCATTTTGCTTCCAATTTGCTAAGAAGATCTTCTATATTTTCTCTTCATAAGGAGACCCCTGAATGTCTCTCTTAAGTTTCTTCTGATCCCAAGCTGTTCAGGGGTTGTGATTTTAGCTTTGGTATTCTTTGCATTTTGTCTAAAATCCACATAGGAGCGAGTACATCCTCTGCCTATCTTTCTTGGTTTGTGATACCTTTGCTCAGAAAGATATTCTCCAAATCCATCCATGTGCCATTTTTGGCTTTTTTTGTTTGTTTGTTTGTTTGTTTGTTTGTTTTTAATGCTGAGTTGTACTCCATTGTATAAATGTGCGACAGTTTTTTAATCTGTTCTTCACTTGAGGGGCATCTAGGTTGTTTCAAGGTTATTGATATTACAAATTATGATGCTATTAACATAGTTGAGCTAATGCCTTTAAAGTAAGAATATACATCCATTGGATACATGACCAATAGTTATACAACTATTTCTTATTTTCTGAGGAGCTACTATGCTGCTTTCCAAAGTAGCTGTATAATTTTACACTCCCACCAACAATGGAGGAGTGTTCCCTTGTTCCACATTCTTTCAAGTATAGGCTGCCATCACTGTTGTTGATCTTCGCTATTCTGACAGGTTTAAATTGGTATCTCAAAGTTGTTTTGAATTGCATGTATCAGATGACTTAAAGATGTTGAGCAATTTTAAGTCCTTTTCAGCCATTTGCAATTATTTTGTTGAGAATTTCTTATTGAGATGTGAAACTCATTTTTAATTGGGTTATTTGAGTTTTTTGGTTCTAGTTTCTTAAATTCTCTATATAATTTAGAGATTAGGCCTCTGTCATATATAGAGTTGATAAGGAATTTTTCCCATTCTGTAAGCTTTAGTTTTGTTTTATTGACAGTGTCCTTTGTCTTACAGAAGCTTCTCAGTTTCAGAAGGTCCCAGAAGGTCCCATATATCAATTGTTGTTCTTAGTGTCTGTACTATTGTTGCTGTGCCAATGTGTTGGATGTTATTCCCCACTTTCTTTTCCATTAAGGTCAGTGTGGCTTTTTTTATGTTGAGATCTTTGATCTACTTGGATTTGAGCTTTGTAAAGAGTGATAATATGGATCTACTGGCATTATCCTACATACTATCACCCAGTTATGACAACATCATTTGTTGAAGATATTATCTTTTTACATAGAATGTTTTTGGATTCTTTGTCAAAAATCAGGTATTCCTGGGTGTGTGGGTTAAGGTATGGGTCTTTGTTTTGATTTCATTGGTCCACAAGTCTGTTAATATGCTAGTACCCTGCTGTTTATTTTACAGTACATCTACAGTGTAGTTTGAAGTCAGGGATGGTGATGCCTCTTGAACTTCTTTTACTGAACAGAATTGTTTTGGCAATCCTGGGTTTCCTGTTATTCCATATGAAATTGAGTACTGTTCTTTCAAGATCTGTAAAAATTGGGGTTGGAATTTTGATGGGGATTGCATTGAATCTATAGATTGTTTTTGGCACAGTTACCATTTTTACTATGTTGATCCCATGTATTCAGGAGTATGGTACCTCTTCCCATTTGTTGATATTCTCTTCAATTTTTTCTTCAGTGACTTAAAGTTTTTTTTCAAATGGGTCTTCTACTTCTTTGGTTAGAGTTACCACAAAATATTTAATATGATTTGCAGCTATTATAAGGGGTATTATTTCAGTCATTTCTTTTCCAATCCTTTTATCCTTAGGGTATAGGAGGGTTATTGATATTTTTGAATTAATCTTGTATTCTGTAATGTTACTGAAGTTGTTTTTCAGCTGTAGGAGTTCCTTCATGTAAATTGGGGGTTCCAAATATACATATATATGATCATATCATCTGCAAATATAGATATTAGCCTTGTCTGTTTCCTGATTTTTGTGGGATTATTTTGATTTTTTCTTCATTCAGTTTGATGTTGGCTGTTGGCTTGCTATATATTGCCTTTATTATATTTAGATATTTTCCCTTTATTCCTGATCATTCCATGACCCTTATCATGAAGGAATGTTAGATTTTGTCCAAGTCTTTTTTAGCCTGTAAGGAGATGATCATATCTTTTTTTCAGTTTGTTTATATGAAGAATAGCATTAAAATTTTTTCATATGTTGAACCATCTCTGCATTTCTGAGATGAAATCTACTTGATCATAGTGAATGGATTTTGATCTGTTGTTGAATTTGTTTAATTTTTGCATCAATGTTTGTGAGGGAGATTGGTAGGTAATTCTTTTTCTTTGTTGCATTTTAAGTGACTTGGGAATAAGGGTGGCCTCATAAAAAGTGTTTGACAATGTTCTTTCAGTTTCTACTGTATGGAACATTTTCAGGAGTATGATATTACTTCATATTTAATGTCTGTCTGGTAGTATTCTGCACTGAAACATATGGCCCTGCACTTTTTTTTACTTGGAATCTTTTAATAACAGCCTCAATATCCCTTTAGGTTATAGAATTGTTTATCTTATTTATCTTGTCTTTACTTAATTTTGGTAAGTGGTACTTGTCCAGAAAGCTGTCCATTATTTTTAAGTTTTCCTGTTTAGTGCAATATAGATTTTCAATTCATGACCTAAGAATTTTCTTGATTTTGAAGGAGACTGTTATGATTCTGACTGTGTTAATTTGGATATTCTCTCTCTCTCTCTCTCTCTCTCTCTCTCTCTCTCTCTCTCTCTCTCTCTCTCTCTCTCTCTCTCTCTGCCTTTTGTTAGTATCGATAAGGAGTCATCTGTCTTGTTGACTTTCTCAAAGAACCAACTCCTTGATTCCTTGACTCTTTGAATTGTTTTCTTTAATTCTGTTGCATTTATTTTAACTCTACATTTGATTATTTCCTTCCATCTACTTCGAGGTAAATAAATTTTTATGTGTAAATTGCATGTTGGTTATTTTTTACTTACTAGCTAATATCTACTTATACAGAAATGCATATTATATTTTTTTCATCTTGGGTTCGGGTTACTTCACTCATTTTCTTTTCTTTTGTTTTTAGTTTTTTAAGTTCCTTTTATTTCCACACTTATTTTTTTTTATTTTTAGTTAAAAATTTAACATACCCACCACTGTTCCCCATCTACCCTCTTCCCAGCTTCCACCAAAACCCCATCTCACCATCCTTTACTCAGAGAAGGTAAGGACACTCAGGGTGAGTCAAGGCAATCTGTCATTTCCAGTTGAGGTAGAACCAATCCCCTCCCCCAATATGAGGCTAAGCAAAGTGTTCCTCTGGTGAGAATGAGCTTCCAGAAGCCAGTTCATAGATTAGATAGAAATTCCTGTCTCACTGCTAGAGGCTCCAAAAACTGCCCATAACATTAGACTGTCATCCACATTCAGAGTGCTTAGTTCAGTTTTATGCATGTTCCCCAGCTGTCACTCTTGAGTCAGTGAACTTCCAGTGTCTCAGGTCAGCTGTCTCTGTGAGTTTTCTCATCATGATTTTCCCTTTGCTTATATAATCCCTCCTCATTTTTTTTCCAAATGAACTAAGATCTTGGCCCTAACATCAAGAATTTTTTTTTTTGCAAATTTTGATACCATTTTATTTAACAACTGAGTAACAAATAATTGTGTAATTTTATCATAATTTCCCTACCCAGCCTTCTGTTGAAAAAATCTAGGTTGTTTCCAATTTCTTATTATGAGAAAAATCACAATGAACATGTTTGAGACAGTGTTCTGATTGTCAGATGAATAATCCTCTGAGTATATTCCAAGAGCAGCATACCTGCATCTTAAGATACACAAATTCCCCACTTTACAAAAGGTTTCTCTTACAATCTTCCACATTCCTCACCTTTTCTCTAATTATCTCCTACTCCATACCCAGTGATTTTTATTTTCTTTCTTCTTAATAAAAACAAAAGCAAAGAGAAAAGCAAGTGGAACAAGTCCCTAAAATTATACAGTATTTAATACGTGTTGGTCGTCTACTCCAGATATAAAGACTGCCTTTACGTGCAGTTAATATCCATAGTTTACTCCACTCATGAAATACTCATTTCTTTTTCTCCTACCAGGTTTCAGTTGCAGTTAGCTTCTTGGTTAAGGGTATAAGATTAACCCATTTTCATCAAAAGTGGAATGTACTTGAAAGAAAAAAGAAAGCAATGGATAAGTGAATAAAGGAGAGAATAAATAAATAATGTTGGAATCTTGTGGAAGAAATTAAATTTTTATAGAAAGGGATGGGCAACAGGTAATTCTGTACCCATTAGTAAACAACATCCAATTCTTGGTAAATAATTAAATGTCAATTACAATCACAGCAATATAGTTAAATTCCTCTATGCATTTCTCAAGTTTATAATTATCCATGTCTTGATATGAAAATAATTTTTATCTACATGCGATGTTATGACATCATAGCAAGTGCTGAGCTGTTAAGATTAGTCTGTCCTCTGTTGAGATGACTGTGGACCCTGATCTATAAGCTTATTATCTTCATATCTCCAATACTACTATGAAAATAATTTTCAGCTCAATCATCTATCCATAATATCATATACATAAAGGGTTGACAAAACTTTTCCATGACTTTCCATTAAATACATGTCAATGTAAAGTTGTCCATATCACTAGATAAAATCCAGTTGTTAAACAATTAGAAGTAATCATGAAGAAAATATCACTGTGAATCCTTGGTGTTATAAGGAGGAGTGCAGAAGGCAGAATGCACCAATGCTAAGACTATGAAATTGATTGTACAGTCTTGATGAATATGGAACATACTGAGAGCTTTTCCCAATGACAACACATCCTTGTAGGTTTTTTAATTCTGAAGAATTAATAAGTATGATATAGTAGATGCAGTAAATAGTTATTTTATTCATTTCTTTAAACTACTTTTTCTAAAGACAGATTAACTTATCTGGATAGATTAATGCACTTGTCATTCCTTTTTAACAAGCTATCCTGTACGTCTTTCAATATTTATAAAATAATTTGTATGGGAAGTTAAATATACAGCTTTTTATTTAGAGCTTTTACTCTGAATTCCCTTACAAGTGAAATGAAATCCAGAGCAGATTATGATTATTGGAATAATTTTTAATAAATCTTGGAAGATCATATATACATACACTTCGATCATGTTCACCACCTTACCTTTGCTTCTCAGTCCTCTCAATTAATCACATATTCTGATCCTATCCCAATTTCATGTCCTCAATATTGTGAAAAAACAACAAATCTAATTTCTGTTCTCCATATATTCGTAGGTGTCTGAGGCCATTCACTGGAGCTTTCTTGACCTACTAGGAGCTAAATCCTCAAGGAAACCTTTCTCTCAGCACAGAAAGCATGAATGGTCTATAGCTCATCAGTTAGAGTTACCTCTAAGGAATCCCTTCTTTGTGGTAGAATGATGACTAACCCAGTCTTGTACAGATCTCATGCAGGCAACCAAAGTGTTGAGAGTTAATGTGTATAGTGGTCCTGTCAAAGACAATAGATAATGCTTTCGTCTGATCCTTCCTAATTTCAGCTTTTGCAATCTTTCCATTCCCTTTATCATGATTTTACCTAACCTTATAATGAGGGGAATGCAGATTTCCCATTTTTAACAGATCATAACAGAGCCATTTATCCTCTGCTCCTTGGTCAGTGCAATAACTACTTTCCCAGCTCAAAGAAAGTCCTCTGATGAGTTTTGAGTGTTGAAATAATCTAGCAATATATGGATTAAGAGGGCTGTTTGATACTATGTCAAGTAAGAAAACTAACAGCAGTGATTTCATCCATGGGGCCTGTGAGTTCTGGCCATATTTGCAGCATCGGGAATGTATTTTTTACTATTGTTTTGGATGTTCATCATTATATGTAGTTAGAACATTATTGTCTGGCCTAACCCCAAGGTTTAAACTTGTAGTCTCACAACTGTCTCAAATAACCTCATGGAATCTTATATTAAGTTTAAGCTGATTGGCCTGCAGCTTAGGCTCATTACTAATTAGCTTTTATAACTTAACTCATCCCATTTTTATTAATCTTTTGTATTTACCGCGTAGCTCTGTGGCTTTATTTCTGTCTAATATATCTTGTATGGAATATATCTATATATTATTTAAAAGTTTATTTTTTATTTTACATACAAACCACAGTTCCTTTTCTTTCCCCCCCTCTAACTCACCACTAGCTTCCCCTCCATACACACTTCAGAGAAGATAAGGCCTCCCATTGGAAGTCAACAAAGTCTGGCATATCAAGTTAAAGCATGGCCAAGCCTCTCACCCCAGAATCAAGGCTGAGTAAATTTTCCTCTCTAGGGAGTGGACTCCAAAAGCCAGTTCATGTACTACAAAAAAATCCCATTCTGACTGCTAAAGGCCCCACAAATTTCTCAAGTCACACAACTGTCAATCACATTCAGAGGGCTTATGGTGATCTTGTGCAGGTTCCCCAGTTATTAGTCTAGAGTCATTGAGTTTCCAGCAGCTCAGGTCAGCGATCTCTGTGAATTTCCCCCTCATGAACTTGACCAATTTGCTGGCCTTGAACTGGAGATCTTCCAGCTTCATCCTCACAAGTGCTGGGATTAAAGATGTGTGCAATCACTACTGGCCACTATGCTTTAGTTGTGGCTAGCCCTGCCCTCTGATTTCCTGACCAGCTTTCTCTGTATTTACACAAAAAGTTATTATACAACATCACTTCACTTATTTTCTTCTGCTTTGTCTTTGTTCTCGTTAGCATCATTTACACTAGTTTGTCCAGTCAGGCACAAATATAAACATTTCACAGAATACAGAGAGAGCACACCATGATCTGTTTCTTATATGAAGAGCACAGAATCCCACCTTTCATCACATTGCATCCCACTTATAACCACAGCATTGTACTTGGGCAATTTTTCTATAGATGGCCCAGCCTTGTTGAAATTACCTTTTTCCTTAGTTTGTGAGGCACTTTATTGTGGAAAGTTTCTAATTTCATTAAAATGTTTTTTTTTTCGTGCATTGTAATCGTGTTTAAGAGCATGCTAGAGTGACTGATTGCTACCTGTTGAGGCCAAATTTCATTCCTAAGAGGAATTAGATTGGGACACTGTACTTGTTCTTTCCAATACAATAGAGTTTCTTACAGAGCGAAGGATTTTGAAGTTTAGGTGTCTAAGGCCTACAGGTTTTCTTAAAATTAACTGTAGCTTCTTCTACTCCTATGATGATTCTAGCTTCAAGAAATGTTATGATTAATATTGTCATCTTCTGGGTCCACCCTGGTGTAGCTCACAAGGACAGATTAGCCTCTAGGCATGCCTGTGGTCAATCCCTTGATTATTTTAATTGCAATGAGAAGGAGGATCCTGAAATTGGAGGAGCCTTCTATCGGTAGCCAAGATAGAAGTAAATCTAAGAAAGGGTTTTGGTTTTTTAACTACTTCCTGATAGCTGTTTGGCTGTTTCTGCCGCCATTGCCGGCAACTGCTTCTGCAAACTTTGGATCACAACAGCTTTATTGGCCTTCTAATGTTGAGAAAAGAACAATGGCACAGCATAGTCATCCTGTCCTCAAGCAGCCATCTGGGAATGTTAAGGCATTCAAGCTTGTGCACTGAAGAGGTAGAAGGTGTCTTTGTCTCTTGGGTTTAAAGAGGGCCTTTTTAAAGTAGCAAGACCACAGCTTTGAGGACAAAGCCAACAAATACGATTTGCTACATCTGTATTTTTTGGTTCTGTTTATCTAGAGCACTTTGTATGAAAAGAACAAGGTTAAAAAAGAAAATACACTCATGCTGCCATGAAAAATAACAGGAAATATTAATCATTTTTCTTTAATATCCCTTAATATCAATGGGCTCTATTCACCTATAAAAAGACGCATATGATAGATACAAAAAGAAGAAGCCATCCTTTTGCTGCCTACAAGAAGCACACCTCAACTTCAAAGAGAGACACAGCCTCAGATTAAAGGGTTTGGAAAAGACTTTCCAATCAATTGGTCCTAAGAAACAAGCTAGTGAAACCATCTTAATATCTAACATAATAGACTTCAAACTAAAATTAATCAAAAGAGACCAGGAGAGACATTACTTATTCATATCATGAAAAATCCACCAATATGAAGTCATATTCCTGAATATTTATGCCCCAACACACAAGGGCACTTACATATATAGAAGAAGTACTACTAAAATTTAAACATCTTATCAAATGCCACACATTAATAGTGAGAGATTTCAATACCCCACTTTCATCCATGGATAGATTAACCAGATGGAAACTCAGCAGAGAATTAAGGCATCTAACTAATGTCATGATCCACATGGAATTAATAGATATGTACAGAAACTTCCACCCAAGCACAAGGGAATATACATATTTCTTATCATTCTATGGAACTTTCTATAAAATTGACCACATACTTGGTCATAAAGCAAATATCAATAGATACAAAACAAATGGGAATAACTCCTTTTATCATATCAGACCATCATTGCCTGAAGTTAAAGTTCAAGAACAACAAAAATCATAGAAAGCCTAAAAAGTTGGTTCTCTAAGAAAAATCAACAAGATAGATAAAACTAAAACCAAACTAACCACCGAAAGGTAGAGAGAGAGAGACAGAGAGAGACAGAGAGAGAAAGAGAGAGAGAGACAGAGAGAAAGAATTCAAAATTAACAGAATCAGAAATGAAAAGGGAAACATAACAAGAGATACTCAGGAAATTGAGAGAAGTATCAGGTTATACTTTGAAAATCTATACTCCACTCTTTATGGACACATACCACTTTCCAAAATATAAATCAAGATCAAATTAAAGACCTAAACAGACCTATAACCCCAAAGGAAATTGAAGCTCTTACTAAAAGTCTCCAAATTAAAAATACCTAAATATAATAAAGGTGATATACACCAAGCCAACAGCCAACAACAAACTAAGCAGAAAAAAAAACTCAAAGCAATTCCAATAAAATTAGAAATAAAACAAGGCTGTCTTCTCTCCACTTATCTATTAAATATAGTTTTTGAAGTTGTAGCTAAAGAAATAACAGAATCAAAGGAGAATAAGGGGACATAAATTGGAAAACAAGAAGTCAAATTATCTCTATTTACAGATAAAATGATGGTATTCATAAGTGACTGTAGTAGTGGGGTTTCTTGGTCCTGGGCTGCCAGAGGCCCAGACCCACACACCTGCAGCTCCAGACCCATAGCTGCCAGCCTCTGCTGCTCAGGCCCCCAGAAATGACTCAAATGCTTATATTAACTCTATGCTGTTTGGCCTATGGCTCAGGCACATTGCTAGCTAGCTCTTACATCTTAACTCAATCCATTTCTGTTCATCTGTCTGCCCCGTGGCCTGTAGCTCACCTGTGTTCCTTACATGTTGCTCCTTGGGTGGCTTGCTCGATCTGCCTGACTCTGCCCTCCTTCTCCTACCTATCCCAAATGCTCCAGTGAACATGGTAAACCCTTGGTAGTGGATTGGGACTTAGGGTAATAGATAGACTGAAGGTCTCTGAAGCACACCATACAAATGGCAGGCCTGCATGTCTCATCTCTATGGGAAAATAAATGTTTTCTTTCTGGAATCCATGAACTCTGATATACATTTTGTGAGTATTGCATTCTGGGCAGTAGATGTGTCCAGAAATGAAGAGGTTCATACTGTCTTTTCTTTTATTTCGGTTTTCTATTGTCTGAAAGTATTTCAAATGGGTGCCTTGTATCATACTCTGTTACCAGACTGACTAGGTAATTGGGAATGACCTTGCACTGTAAAACTATAATTTCCTGTTCCTCATCCATGGGGTCCCAGAGCTGCATCACTATTTCAACCATTCTTTTTGGTTTGTTTTTCTGTATGTTTTCTTTTTTGGTGTGTTTGTTCATTTTTTGTACTTTTTCAATGTAGCTCTAACTGTGCTGGAACTGACACCAAGTCAAGGCTGACCTCACACCCATATACACTTGTCACTGACTTCTAAATTCTTACATCAGTGGCAAATGCTATTAAGAATGTCTTTCTCTAAGCATGATAATTATTAGATTCAATTGTCATTCCTGAAATTCACATGTTGAGTTCTTGTTCTCAACATACTGTCTCATTTCAGTTTCAATGACTCACTATATTGAAAAAAAACTCCTTTTCACCTCCCCAGCAGCTATGAATCTTAAATTGCTACTTAGTTAGCAGTGGGAATTTGACAACTTTTTAATAAAATGTAAATTGAAAATTCATGGAAGAAGAAAAACATAAATAAATACAGGAAGAAAATTATAAGGCAGGAAAGATTACAGATTAAATTTCAGATTTTATGAAAATTATTAGATCTTCATGGATTGCACGTGTATAGGCCTTTTCTCAATTAGCAGTAAACACCATACATCATGTTAAAATCTCAACAAATATCCATTTTAATCACAGTCATATAGTCAATTAATACCACTCAATTAATGTCAAGTTGCTAATTATCTTTTTCTTTACAGGAAAGTAATTTCCACCTGTATAGTGTGTGATGCCACAGTAGGTAGTGTTGAGCTGAAAGGCTGACTGCATTTGTCCTGAATTGAGATGAGACTCTGGCCTCTAATCTATAGGGATTTTTATTCCAAGGTCCTTTTTAAATCTATATGAATAATTTTCAACTTAGCTATCCATCCACATCACCATCTATTCAAGGGAATAAAAAATAATTGACCTCCAACCAATGAAACATTGGTGAAATCTTGTCTCTGTCACAGAACCAAATACAGGGAATTATTTGGAGAAATTAAGAAGAAGACAACTTTCTGAAAAGACAGTGTTAAGAACATGAATGAATCAGACAAATTTATCTAATGTTCAGAAATGTAGTTGGTGAATAAAGGACACGTTGGTAGATTTTATAATCCTGAAACATACTCAGAGATATTTAAAATGCTGAAGAACAACAAATATAATAAGCATGAAAGAGGGAGTTACAGAGTTTATTTTTTTCCTACCTTTATTAATGCCATACGTTCTAATAAGTATTTTCACTTACTGGACAATTGTAATTCATTCTTTTGAATTATAGTGTGCACTATTACATAGATAAAATAATTTATATGGATAGTAAATGTGTGGCCTCATACTTAGTGTTATTTATCTGTGACTTTTATTTCCTGTGTTATCAGCCAAAACAAAGAAGACCCCAGACCCAGATTTCTTGCAAGATTAAAAAAAAAATATTACATTCGCGAATGGGCTCAAGGATAAGAAGATATCTAAGAGCCCTAAATGTTCTCAGGGTAGAATTTTTATACAGCACTTTAGGTAGGGGAGGGGGAGTTCTCATGGTTACTCAGGGTGCTCTTGCACACAGATCAAGCTGACCAGGCAGTGTGTCCCAGAAATGTAAGAAGCAAGCTTTGTTTAGGCTACACATCCTGCATGTGTCTGGGAAATTCTGTAAATAAAACTTTTTCCAAGGATCTGCATCCTTGAGCAAGTGGTTACTGTGACTGCCAAACTCAGTTAGCTTCAGGGGCCTCAGAGAGGGGTGAGGGAGGGTTTTGGCTTCGTGAGCAAACAGCTATCATGACACTAGAGAGTTAAGGGGGAAAGAGTCAAACAGCATTTTTCTATTATTTCATTCTTTAACCTGTTTTAAATCTATTTTGTTTTATTTTTGGATATATGATCAGACTTGTGTATTATGTCTCTCTCAAGAGCTGGTGTCTCTGTAGGTTCATAAGGGGTGAGGGTTCTACCATAGAAGGCACTCTGAGAAGCAATCCAAATAGTTTTTTGAGGAACATTCTCTTAGTAAGACCTGGTCTATAGCTAGATTGAATTCCATGGAGCTCCTGAAATTCTCCTGTTTTTGCCAGCCTGACAGTAAAGTTACAAACCCATGGTACCACTCTTACCTTTAAAAACATAACTTTAAGGGTTGAAATGTAAGGCTCTTATTCTCTACAGTATTTTGTTACCAGAGTCACAACTCCCCAGTTCTTAACATCCCTGTTCGATACCATTGTGGAGAACACAACACAATTTTATTTATAAAGGTTGTGCCCCAAACTCTCTATATAGTTTACTGTTTAGAGGTTATATGGAGACAGACAGAGCACATGGCTTCAAAATTTTATTTTTATTGGCCATCTATAAACAAAGATTCTTTTACTTTATCCATTCTATAAATGGGATGTTGCCTTAATATGTGATCATAATCTTATTTAATCCAGGAGTCAGATATCCATGGTAAAAATTAAAAGATCAAAAAAGCCTATCAGCCATGCAATAGAGATATTTTACCTCTGCAAAAATCTCAAACTGATAAGAAGTATGAATTTACTCTCCACAAGCCTTACATTCCTGTTTCTACCCCTGAAGTGCTGGGATTAACAGCCTGACTCCACTGAGTGGGAACCAAAGGCATGAGCTTCCCAGAAGCTAGGATTAAAGGTGTGAGCCTCAATTGTCAGTGTGTGTTTCTGTTTTAGACTGAATCAATCTCCTACAGCCGAGAGTAGTCTTGAACTCCTTGTTTTCTTGTTAATTATCACAAGTGCAGGGATTAAAGGTGTGTGCCACCACTAAAGACTAGCCTATCCCTCTAATCCCCATTTAAGCTTCATCTGTCTGAACACAAACAAGGTATCATACAACATTGTCTCATTTCAGGGTAGCCAACTTCATTCTTTTTCTAGTTTGCTGCTTTCATCCAGACATTTACTGCTTTCTTTTTACTGCTTAATTTATAGGTGATCTGTTACTGTTTCCCCTCAGTCAGAATGCTACCATTGTTGGGATAGTTAGTTCATATATGTAAAGTAACAGTGAGAGCTGTGTATACCTGTAAACTTAGAAACCAGTAACTGTCACCTGTGTTTCTCCCAAGTTAGCAAGAACCAGTTTCAGATCCTCAGTGGAGATCTGGAGTGAAGGGAGGCAATGATGCAAAGATACAATAAAGAAGCCAGACTGTAGTAAGGCTTCACACAACTTCTTTCTGATGTGTCTTTACCCACAACTCAGAAACAAGAAAGGACTTCTTGAAGCTACAAAATCACATTCTTAGCCCTCATAGTATATTGTTGAGCAATGGAATTTTGTGAGGATGTTTTAAATTTAATAAAAACCAGTCTGAGATATCAGAGGGATCTAGCACAGTCAGTCTAGGAGAATCAGACAGTGGTAAATCACACCTTTAATCACACCTCATATCCTGGAGTACTGAGCAATCTATCCAAACCCAGCACAGGAATATCTGGGTGTGGTGACCTACACCCTTAATCCCAGCAAATCTGAGTTTGAGGCCATCTTAGTTTACAAAGGGAGTTCCAGGATTCCAGGAAGGCAGTGATGGCACACATTGTTGGTCTCAGCACTTGGGAAGCACAGGCCAGGGAATCTCTGTGAGTTCAAAGCCAGCCTGGTCTTCAAAGCAAGTTCCAGAACTACTGCCAAGACTGTTGCAGATAAAACTGTCTCAAAAAAAAGCAGAACAAAAGCTAGAAGAGAATGTTCTGTCCTCCTATATTCCAGACAGGTTTTTATTCAATTTGAAACATTTATCCACAGAAGTTGTTTCATGATGCTGCCACTACAGGTTCTGGAAGGGGAAGTTTGGCCTTTTTTAGAACATAGTACACTTAGCTTTTCAGAAGCCTTACTTCCTCTGTCTAAACAATACTGGCCTTTAACTTCCTGGTCTTGTCCATAAAACTAGGCCAGATTTGCCTGTTGTTTGAAATCTGCCCATTTATTCATGCACAGGGTCCCATGTGCTGTGCTAACCTCCCCCTCTGTTTACATAGGATGATAATATCAGTGTTTCCAGGGACCAGATGACCTTCTTGAGGAACTGATCCTGAATCACCAGAACATGAAAGCAGCTGAGAGAGCCCCCTGGGAATGTCCATAGTACCATCAGGAACTGTATTGCTTTGAGCCCACTTGGTCAATGTCCCTAAAGGAGAGTCATGCAGCAAAAGGTTCAGAGGCTTCAGCTGCTCTAGCTGTGTGCAGACACCAAGGCCATGCTCTACTTCTACTGGAGTCAGATCTCTGGTATGCAGTGTATGCCTTGGGCATTAGGAAGAGGCCCAGAGAGGGGATTTGGTGGGTGTAGAGATGTAAGTAGAATGTTCTAGCCCAAGGTGGCTGACCTTTGGGGCACAAGAGTCCTTGGCACATGGAACTGGACACCAGGGCCCCTTGAATAAGACTTGCCATATACTCACGAGCCTCATATCCTGGAGTACTGAGCAATCTATCCAAGCCCAGGCCCCATCCACCTGTAGCCCCTGACAGAGATCCCAGTTGCATCTGCCTCAAACTGCTCTGCCACTGAGTACAAGCTACTCTACCTTGTTCATACAAGAGTCTTATATAAGAGAATCATAATGCTGCCATTGAAGATCAGGCAAACTTCACAGTCTTGGATTTTGCACCTCTGGTGGGACTGCAGAACTTGGCTCCCACCAGGGTCAGCATGAGCAGGCTAATTCTTCCACAGTATAACTTTACATCACCTGAAGCTTCCTGGATTCACTCTCAACCTAGATGGTGCATGCCATCTTGCCTAGCTTTTATATCTGCCTCATAAAGCAGGATAACATCATACCCCATTGTCAGAATTTCTCAATGACAGTTTAATATTTAAAAGGATTAATATTTATGTAGGGGTTTTTATAAACACTCACTGATACAAAATCAAACATTAAGGCAATTCCTGGAAAGTTGAATGGTTCCATGCACTTGTAATGGTAATCCTCTCTGAGAACACAGGAACCTACAGGAAAAGCAGACAGCATTCAACAGGTCTTCAAAAAGACTAACCATGCCCCATTTGTGATCCTCAAGATTCCAAAACTACATGTCTATGTCTCCCTCAGTAACTCTTGAACCCATCACAAAATCCAGTGCTGCTACAGGTCACCAGGAAAACTAGGGTTGCTAGAGGAGACTCTAAGGATGATGATATCAACAGATAGGGGCAAATATTTTTCTCCACTAACTGCCTGCTGGATATACTTATAGGCTGGTGACTCAAGACAGTAAGAGTGGAATCCATGTTGTTTAATTGATATGCTCTATGTTTCAAATAAATCCTCATGTGATTTGTCCTCAAGAAATTTTAAATGCTTTTCTTTATATATATTTTATAATTACAGAGACTTGTAGAAGACAAATGTGGCCAGATTAATATGACTTTGATTGTGTGTCTTGAAAATCCCTTTCTGGGATTGGCACATAGTCTCCACCCAAATTTCTTAACAAACATACTGCAGGATTGGTTAGACAGGTTTAGAGTATGTCTCCTCAATAGCCTTATAGTTTGGATTCTTCAGAGTGGTTCTTTTTCTGCCTAATGCTAATTCCCTTTAGTACAGTCCCTTATAGTGTGGTGATCTGCCACAAAAGAATTATTTTCACTGCCTCTTTATGACTGTATTTTGCTATGTTTATAAATTGCAATATAAACAGTAGCTATCCAGAATGTTTGATATGTGACTTCTGTCAAAGTGTCAAGGTGCACAAGTTAAAAACCACTGCACTTGAATTTGGATTTGCACACAAATGGCACAACAAACAACAAAAATAAAATGGCTTTTTTTGGTGAATTTTTTAGTCTGTTTTGTCATGTTCTTTTTAAAGAGCTCTCCTATAGGGAAGGGTGGCCTTTCAAACACTTTGTTGCAGAGATAGGGTGAACTTCTGATCCTATTACCCAAACCTCCCAGGTGATGTGATTGAAGAAATGCCCTGTGCATTCAGTTTATCTTATTGTTTTCAAATGCATGCCATCAACTGACACTCACATACACACGCCTCAAAGCCCAACATTAGAATATAACATAATTAGAAACCTAAGGAAAATTGTAATCCTAATTCAAAATTTTGTAATCCTCAAAAGACTGGAACGTGGAAAGTTTAAAAACACTACAATATCCTTACAACCACAACCAATTAATCTATAATGTCAAAATTGTGAGACACTAACTCCTTCTATCTACAAGTTTCCTGAGGAAAAGAAAGACTAGAGAGCATGGGATTAAGAAAAGATTTAGAAATCTAAATCCTGGGGAAGGAATTAGTGAGGCTCAGTTAAGAAAAAAAAATGAATAGAAAAAAAAAAACCCCAAACATGTGTTTCATGTCAGCTGAAGAGACTCAGCATTTTAATAAACTCATATCTCCTGTCCTGATCAAAGGATAAACTAGGTACATCAAGTTAAAGTTATAATTAACACAGAATATTTCTACAAGATACTGTAACTTACCTCTGAAAGTTTGATTAAATCAACAGCAGGTACAGATTCTAGCAACTCAATCAGCTTAATCTGATTGTTTTCAACTGCACAGAGATCTACCTCATAATATAACTATTATTCTGCTTTACTTTCATTACAGTTGATTTTCAAATTTACTCACCAAAAATATTTGGCACCTGTCATCTATTTGTCATTATTTTAGGCAAGCATTCATATAAAGTACCTCTGCTTTGATGTGTCTAGGGGCCTGTAGATTTTCTGTGACTATTATGGAACTTATATGAGTGGATCCTTAGGAAAAGTGTGAGCTGTTGAAATATTTTTATTCTATATCAGCTCCCTGTCTTCTCATGTGGAGTCACGTTCTTGAACAATAAGCATTAAGCACTTGTGATATGGGGGATGACTTACATGGTAATGCACATACAAAGGAAGCCTAATTCTGGCTTTGGATTCCTCATGGGTTTGGAAAAGATCACAGGTACTTAAAAGCATTGTGCTGATCACCTGAATAGGTGAGATCCAGAGAACAGAGAGTGTTTGAAAATTGTGGAGATGAAAAGAATGGTTCACAACACAAAGATTACATTGTAAAATTTAAGCACTGAGAACTAAGCCATCTATTGTTCCCTCATAATGTGAAACTTAGGCAAAAAAATGATTCAAAATATTACACACACACACATCCATGCAAAACAACATATAATAAAGAAGCATTTGCATTCCTGTTCAGTTACTTTTTTTATTTTTTGTCAGTCAAAAATATAAGCTACTTAATTGCATTAGAAAAAATGTTATTTAACAGACAAATGACTCGGCTTTCTTACACATGAAGGAGAATGTGCAAATACATAAAGGGAACAAGCCCAAAGCAACATGTCACACTTTCTCTTGCCAGCTGATGTTAAAAACTACATGTTTCTCTGGGTGCAGATGACAGAGTAAGACTGTAGCCTAGATAACCACTTGTGAGGAAGGTACAGAATTCATTCGGATTGGTGGCAATTTCTCAGGTGACGTTTGTATGGGTATGACTGGCGGAAGCTAAGGTCACACAGGGAGCACTTGTAGGGCTTCTCTCCTGTGTGAATCCTCTTATGAGCTTGAAGGTTGGTTTTATGGCTAAAAGTTTTTCCACAAGTACCACATGTTTTCACCTTACTTTTCTTGTGGATGACCTCATGTGCTTGGAGTTTTGATTGACTAAAGAAGCCTTTATGACACACAGTACAAAAAAATGACCTCTTCTTTCTGTGTACTGTCTGGTGCCTTAAAAGCTGGCTGGGATATTTAAAAGTTCTCGGGCATTCATCACATCTGTAAGTTTTTGGCTCTCTGTGGGGTCTCTCTTGTTGACCCTCAATTTTGAAGTTTGCATCATGGCACTTGGACTGTTCAGACTGCTCTGACCTGGAGGTAATTTCCTTTTGTTTCTCCTCTGTAGGTACATCTACAGAAGAATTTGCCCTCTGAGATATTTCTTTATATCTAGTGCTGATTTGACCTGTTTTGCTGTAATCCAGAGGCATTTCATCAGAAATATTCACTTCTATAGGCTCAGAAACCTGTTCCTTTTGGGTAATGAAAAGGATGTTCATCTCATTTTCAGGACTTTTAAAATAATCATTTACTTCAATATTGTTCCAAGGACACTTTTGGCATTCTTCATTGTTTTTATGTCCTGTAAATATAAGACAGTCTGTGAAACTGTGCTCAAGAAAGACACCCCAGAAAATATGTCACTTCTTTCCAGACCCTGACACTCACCAGTTGCCAATAACCTGTCTCTGGTGGCTAGCAATGATGACCTTGAATTCTCTTGTGAAAAACTCCTTCCTGATTGCTGTTCTTTAAGAATCTTGATGACTTCTTTTAAGGACATGTTCTCAGAAAAGATGGCTTCCTGCCCCTGCATGCAGACATGAACCTGAAAATAAAGGAAGATAAATATTTTCAGTGAATCTGTGAATGATTCAAACTCTGTCCTGTTAGTAACTAGATTGCATCACTGGACCATCAGTTAAATCATGTGTCCATCTCTCATTTCTTATTGTGTTATCATGGAAATCACAAGTTATGTTCTCTAAAAGTAACTATTCACAGTGTTTGTAAATGTTGATTCACTGTTCTCAAGGAAAAGTTAAGGGTGGTTTCTGGAATGTCTGTCCACATCATTGTGTCTTTGGTGTGTTTGTCAGAATTCAACACTTAGGCAAATTTTCAGAGTGACTGAGGACTATGCAAACCTAGATGGTGAAAGATGATCCAATTTAATTACATCTATACTAAGTATTTTAAAATTTTTGCATTGTAGCATCATTATTAATCAAGACATCATTTATGGTTTTGTCATATACATTTGTTGCATATACATTTGCTAGCCATATTTCAACATCAGAAACCATATTCTATCATTCAGCCATTTTGGATTTTAGACAGGGCATCTTATTGACATTTACAATATGATATAAAAAACCATTAACACAATTAGATCCCAAATTTCCATTTCACAATTGCTGAGATAACAGGCTAATTCTGAGCGCTAAAAACTTTAAAGTATACTGAAATTTCAAATTAATAATTGTGACTATCAGGTAACCACCACCCTACATAAGACATTCAAACTGCAGAATATGTGATCTAATCTTCTAAATGGTTTTGCTGTTTTGTCTTCTCTACCATGTGAATAAATTAAATGTAGTCACATATGAAATCAATTGGGAGTTTTCTGTTCTACTTAACTTAATTTAGACAATAGGTATTCTCCACAGAATTTATTTTGGTGTAGGCCAGTGATACAGTTGCCCCGATTAGAAAACTACAAAACCTTCTTAAAGTTTCCCAAATATAAATGATTACCTTTTAAGTTTAACTTAAGTGTCTCTCAAAGAAGGTACTCACCAAGACAGGAGGCTTCAAGCATTCATCAGTCAGACCCTCCATGAATCTTCCTATGTTTCTGCCACTTGATTCCCACTGTTGTTTCAAAGCCATATTGTCCTTGCAGTGCCCAATTTTTAGAAACTGCTCCAAGACCAGCTGAGAAATCATCTGCTCCTTGCTCTGCTTGTCTGGTTGCAACCATGAAGTAAACATGTCCCAGAGAGCTTGCAGCTCTTGCTTTGCACAAGAAACATTTTCCTTAGGTGAAAAGATTGGCTGAACCCTTGAGGAATTAGTTATGTCTTCTTCCCTCTGCACAGGAGAGACCAGAGTTGGAGTAGATTTCATGTTGCCTAATAAATAATAATTTTTTGCTGGTTGAGCCTTGAAGAAGTCTCTTATCTGTGAAACCATTTGCTAAGATTCAACAAAAATTTCAACTTTCTCAGTCAAGGATCGGACTTGTGATGTGAAGATCTGTTTAAGAAATTTGGGAATATGTTAAAGATGTACCTTAAAAAGTGATGAGTCACATCATAACAAAGAAAAATCTACTAATACTCCTTTCAGAAAATGTTCCATGATTTCTTAATAGTAAATATTTCATTAGAGTGTTAGACAAATTCTTCTAGACGGGAGAAAAATAAGAATAGGTGAGTATAACACTATGACCAAAGAGGAAGAAAAAACTTGGCTTGAATATGTAAGACCTGAAATGAGGCACAAGTAATATTTGTAGCTCTAAAAGGTTACCTCTTCATGCCTTTTAAAATGTATAGCTACTTTTGAAGAATGAAAACCTTTAATTTAACCCTTGTCTCCATTTCTAAAAAGAAACAAAACAAATGAACAAACAAACAAAATGTTAAAAATTAATGACCAGCAAGGTCAGGGCCACAAAGACATTTCCATCAAAAAAGTAAATTCCTATCCATGTGTTTTCTTCATACTATTTAGTGTCAGTCTCTTGATCAGAAATGTTGTCCAATAGACAATGAATTTCACCTTTGAGATATCCCCATAATTGAGAAGAGGGATCTCCTGAAACAACACACACAAATTCATTCATTCATTCATTCATTCACTCTCTCTCTCTCTCTCTCTCTCTCTCTCTCTCTCTCTCTCTCACACACACACACACACACACACACACACACACACACACACACACACAAGGAAAAAAATATTTCTTTTCTCCAAATTTATCACCTACTTGAGTCTTACTTTCTCCTAATTTATCCCTTACGTGAGTGAATTCAAGGATGATGGAAGGAAGTACTGGGAGTTTGTCTCCAGGTCTCTCCTCTGCTTCATCTGAGGTTCTGTTCAAGTTGACTTCCTTTTATAGTGCCAGGCCTCGGGAGTCAATCTGTGATGTTAATAGATTTGAGGAGATTGAATCAGAGCCCTCCATGGTTTTCTTCCAATTAATCAAGACATAGAGCAGGGTGATCTCTAGTCCCGGCACAACAAAATATCTTAGAAAGACCAACATCAGCCTGTCCTACGGGAACAAATTTTTCTTAACTAGAGTGGCAAATCCAAGCAAATAAACAATTCTGGGAAGGATGGTTTTCCACCATTTGAATTAGGGAAAGAATCCTAAACCAGCCCCAGCTCTGTTATCTCTAATGCAATGCAGATGCTTCCTAGGAAGAATACATCCTAAGGAAGAATTGTAAGTCACTGTAATAAAAGCGGACAGTACCACACTGAAAAGGATTATCAAAACTAACATTTACCTTCCAGGACTTTTATCCTGTGCTTTCACATATGGCTTATTCTAAATGAGTTTAAATTTCCTGATGTCAAAAGAGTTATGAATCCCAAATTCTCCAGTGAACATGATAAAACCCTTGGTAGTGGGTTGGGACTTAGGGTACTAGATAGACATAAGGTCTGTGAAGCACACCATACAAATGGCAGGCTGCATGGTCTCATCTCTGTGGGGAAATAAATGTTTTCTTTCCTGAATCCATGAACTCTGATAGACATTTTGTGAGTATTGCATTCTGGGCAGTAATTAAAATATGTGTCCAGAAATGAAGAGGTTTATACTCTCTTTTTTTATTATTTTGGTTTTCTGTTCTCTGAATGTATTTGCAACTAGGTGCCTTGTAGCATACTCTGTTAACAGACTGACTAGGTAATTGAGAATGATCTTGCACTGTAAAACTATAATTTCCTGTTCCTCATCCCTGGGGTCCCAGAGCTGCATCACTATTTCAACCATTCTTTGTGTTTTTGTTTGTCTGTAGATTTTCTATTTTGTGTGTTTGTCCATTTTTTGGACTTTTTTCAATGTAGCTCTGACTGTGCTAGAACTGATACCAAGTCAAGGTTGAGCTCATACCCACACACACTTGTCACTGACACCTGAATGCTTACATTAAAGGCAAATTTCATTAAGGAGGAACCTAGTATGCTGTTTCTTGATGCTGGTGACCAGTATCAGGGTACCATCTGGTTCACCTTACAAAGGTCCCAAAAGTGGCACACTTCATAAACACCTATGATGTTATGGTACTGTCACAAGGGTTTGAGGAAAAAGAAATGTCAGAGAGAACATAAATGAGTAGGAGTTGGGAATTCAAGGGTTCAGTAGTACCTGCTTGACTGTAAAGATTCTATTAGAGACCCTTTTAAGGGATGAGGGAGCTGGGAGTGCAACTGGATTTTTAGAGTGCTTTCTTCCAATTCCATAGGCCCTGGATTAATCCATAGCATTGCACAAATTATGGGAGGCAAGCCTAGTGGAGGCCAGGAGATCAGGAGTTCAAGGTCCTTCTTGGCTTCATAGAGAGGTCAGCTTAGGAAACATGAAATCTTTCTCAAAAGGGAGGAGAAAGGAAGAGATATAGAAAAGTGAAAGGTTAGTACTCATTTCTCAATACTTTGGAAATGAACATTGCTTGTTGAGAAGGAGCAAAGAATAATCAAATAAACAGAGCTGAGATACAAAATTTAAAAAAAGAATGTTTCTCTCTAAGCTAATTGTTAGCTTGATTGTCTTCCCTGAAATTCACATGTTGAAGTCTTGTCCCCAACACTCTGTCTCATTCCAGTTTCTATGACTCACTATATTGAAGAAAACTCCTTCGACCTCCCCAGCAGCTATCACTCATAAATTGCTTCTTAGTTAGTAGTGGCAATTTTACAATATTTTTTTAATGAAGAGTACATTGAAAATAAAATAAGATGGAACAAATAATTAAATGCAAGAAGAAAATTCTAAGGCAGAAAGGTATTACTGATTAACTTAGGGATCTTGGTAAAATTATTAGATCTTCATGGATTAGATGTATACAAGTCATTTCTCATTTAGCTGAAAACAACATTTAAATCATGTTAAAATATCTTTAAATCTAAATTTAAACCACAGCAATACAGTCAACTCACCCAGATTAGGCTCAAGTTGCTAATTATCTTTACCTTTATAGGAAAGTAACTTCCACCTGTATGGTGTGTTGCCACAGTAGGAAGTTCTGACCTGAGGCTGACTGTTTTTGTCCTGAGTTGAGATGAGATTCTGTTGCTCTAACCAATAGGGTTTTCATTCCAAGGTCCTTTTAAAAGCTACATGAAAAATTTTCAACTCAACTGTAGATCCACACCACCATCTACTTACATGGATGAAAAAATTTAAGCTTCCAAACATTCCAAACAATGAAACATTGGTGAAAACTTGTCCCAATCACAGAAGTAAACCCAGGGAAGCATTGAGGAATAAGAAAAAAGACTACTTTTTAAAAACACAGTGTAAAGAAAAGAGATTAATCAGGCAATATTGTCTAAGGCTTAAAAATGTGGTTGGTGAATAAAAAACAAGCTGGTAGATTTTATACTCCTCAAGCTTACACAGAGATATTTTAAACTCTGAAGATCAACACATAAAATAAGCATGAAGGATGGCGTTAAAGAGTTTATTTTTTGCCTACCTTTCTTCTTGCTATACACTCTAAAAGGTATTTTCCTTTACTGGAAAAGTGCAATCCATTATTTTGAATTATAGTATACTCCATTCTATTAAGGAAGTGATTTATATGGATAGCAAAGGTGTGTTCTCATATTTTGTGTTATTTGCTGTGACTTTTTCTATTCCTTTTTAAACCTTTTAAAACAATTTTTGGCTACATGAATTTACATGGGAATTTTGCAAATCTTGTATCTTTCTTGGTCATAAGGGGTGAGAATTCAACCATAGAATGAATCTTGATGAGTCATCCACCCTGTTTTTCTAGAAAAGTTCTCCTACCTAGAGGTTAACCAGTGGCCTGGAGCTCCTGGGATTCTTCTGTCCCTGCCTTCCCAATGCTATTGTTACAAACCCATGATACCACTCCTACCTTTAAAAACTTAACTTGAAGGGTTGAAATGTAAGGCTTTATTCTCTACAGCACTTTGTTAACAGAGCCACACCTCCCATTCCTTAACATCCCTGTTTGTGATCATTGCAGAGAACACAATACAGATTTATTGTAAAATTTTGTGCCTACTACTCTCTGTACACTTTACTATGAATAGGTTATGAGGAGGCAGAGGGCACAAGTTCATAATTTTTTTATTGGTCATTTATGAACAGGGATTCCTTTACTTTATCCATTCTAGATCTGGAATGCTGCCTTGATATGTGATCCTAATTAGTCAAATTTAATTCGGAAGGTAAAAGCTCAACAAGGCAGGTCTGACCCCAAACTGAGATTTTTTTTTAACCTCTACAAATCCTCAGACCTATAAGAAAGATTGATACACTCTCCACAAGCCTTACATTCCTGTTTCTACCCCTGAAGTGCTGGGATTAACAGCCTGACTCCACTGAGTGGGAACCAATGGCATGAGCTTCCCAGAAGCTAGGATTAAAGGTGTGAGCCTCAACTGTCAGTGTGTGTTTCTGTTTTAGACTGAATCAATCTCCTACAGCCCAGAGTAGTCTTGAACTCCTTGTTTTCCTGTTAATTCTCTCAAGTGCAGGGATTAAAGGTGTGTGCCACCACTAAAGACTAGCCTATCCCTCTAATCCCCATTTAGGCTTGTCTGTCTGAACACAAACAAGGTATCATACAACATTGTCTCATTTCAGGGTAACCAACTTTATTCTCTTTCTATTTGATGCTTTTTTGAAAACACATCAGTTTACTTATTCATTCCAATAGGAAAGTATTCTTTCCAGTAAGCGAAGCACAGTGACTGACAATATCTTTGTAATATTTACAATATAGGAAAAAAAGCTCAGAAGTAAACAAAGAGTTAGGCAAGTTGTTTGACTTGGTGTTTATTGTAAACAATGTAAATGTACAAAGTAATATTCAGTTTGAATAGATCTAGTTGGTGTCTTAAATATATTCACAAGGTCAAATTTTGCTTCTATAACTTCCAGTGTATAGACATCTTCATGCTCAAATCCTAATATGTAGGTTTAGTTGTACAAATATCTCACTAAACCTTGCAATAGTCTTGATATAACATTTGTTTTCCAGTATAAAATTCTTTACCTTGTCCACAATGTTGTCTGATGTATGAATCCTTCTTGGTCTTACAATAAAAACTGGAAGTCATGTATTGGGGTAAATACTAGAAGATTCGAGCAGCAGAGTAATTAGCCACTGGAAAAGCTTCTCACCACTGTTAAATCCTTAGGCTGAAAGGGGAAGATCCTGTTTCCACAAAGCCTAAGACTGAATGCCTCTGAGTTGTGGTGATATATTATATAATTTAACATTACATATAATATATATTAAAATAGCTGAAATATCAGAGGACAGAGCCACTCACACACTCACAGAGCCAAGCCAAGAAGAACAGGGAATGGTGAACCACACCTTTAATTCCATCACTGGGGAGGCAGAGATCCCTCTGGATCTCTCTGAATTCAAGGCCTAACAGAGCCAGGCAGCAGCAGACACACCCTCAATCCTAGCACTAGGAAAGTTTAAGCAGGAAGTGAATTAGCTGGGTGGAGAGGGAAAGACTGGCCTGAGCAGTGTGTGGAGCCATGAGGGGTGGGATCAAACTGTTTTTCTGTTTATGGGCTGGCACCCTGGAGCCCATTCCCTGCAGATGAACACCCAGCCCAGCATTGACTTTGGGATGAGTGAATCAGACTTGGCTGTAGTGTATGTTCCAATCTGGGCTGGCCCACCTTGGGACCTCTTGCACTTTTGGAGGAGGGGATGGGTGGATGGGGAGGGGCAAGGCTGAGGGCTGACTGGGAGGGATTGAGAGGGAGAGGGAAGGGGGAGCAGGAGGATACATTGGTGGAGGTGACATTTTTTAATGAAAAAACTTTTTTTTTTAAATGAGAAAACTGAGATGGATATTTTTCTTCAGATGACTAATGTATATTTATACAAATGACTCGAATAAAAGTATTTGTAACATATGTCTGTACTGTAGAGACTTCAGCATATATAAACAAGAATATGGTATTAGGAATAGCCCTCATATGTTATTGTGTATCTAACATAAAACTGGTTAAAAAAAAAAAGAACCCTTGAAATCTGAAAACCTTTCCATGACAGGCTAGTGATATTTTAAAATGGAGGGTCATACAGATGTAGAATTTCACATCCAATATTGCATCATTCCCATACACCAGGAACGGTACAAAAATAAAAAATAAAAAAGGAAAGAAAGAAAGAAGAGTTCAGCTTGGCCTAGTACCTCCCTAGGATGGAGAGTTGGAGTTGTGGGATTCACAGAGACAGGCCTGAGAAGTGGCTGTGGTTTTTTCTCTGTCTCCAATATTTCAGCTTTTCCCCAATATCTGGCTCTGGTTTTTCTTATAATACCAAATAGAATTCCTGCAATACGGAGTCCTCAGGCAAAAGGGAAAGAAAGCAAAGGCAGAGAAGCACAGGGGAGCAAACTCTCTCTCCTTCTGCCTTATATTCCATTCTCTGCCCAGTCTTACCACTTCCTGTTTCAACCTTACTAGTGCTGGGATTAATGGCATGTGGGCTTCACAAGTACTTGGAACAGAGACATGAAATCCCAAGTGCTAGGACTAAAGATGTGTTCCACAGCTGGCAGGCTCTGTTTCTCTACTGGACTAGATTAATCTCCTGTATCTCAGGCTGGCCTTGAACTCACAGAGATACAAATGGATCTCTGCCTCCAGAGTACTAATTAAAGTTGTATGCCACCACTCCAAAACCTCTGTGGAAAATTCTGTGGCTGGCTGTGCCCTCTGATCTTCAGAAAATTGTCATCCATGTTTCTCCCTAGTTAGCAGGGGCCAGCTGCAGGTCCTCAGTGAAAATCTAGACAGAAGGAAGACAATGATGCCAATCCACAATAAAACAGCCAGACTATAGGAAGGCTTCACACAACTGCTTTCTGATGCTTCTCTACCCACAATTCAGAGACACTATAACATTGCTTAAAGCTGTACAACTGTATTAAAACTTTGCACAATTCCAAAATGCCACACCTTGAAACTGTCCTTCAAGTTTTCACAACGAAATCTTAACCCCCATAGTATATGATGAGCCATTGAAGTTATGACATGAGAACTGTATTCTTATCTACAAAATCATGCTGCCACTACAGGTTCTGGAAGGGGAAGTTTGGCCGCATTTAGAACAGCACTTTTAGCTTCTGAGAGGCCTCACTGACTTTGCACTGGCAATGCTGCTCTTTGCCTTCCTGACCTTTTAATACAAGCAGGCCAGAGTTTCCTGGTGCCTGCAATCTACCCATTTCCGCATGTAAAGTGTATAATGTGCTGCGTCATCATCCTCCACTGCTGCTATAGGGTCACAATATCAGTTTTTCCAGGGACCAGCTGACCTTCTTTGAGGAACTATGCCTGAAGCACAGGGACCATATGCATCAGAAAGAGGCCACTGGGAATGCTCAGAGAACCTTTTGGAACTATATTTCTCAGGGCCAACTTGGAAAATGTCCCTAAATTCATGGAGAAAAAACGTTCAGGGACTTCAGCTGCCCTAGCTGGGTACAACAACCAAGGCCATGCTCTGCCTCTATTATAGTCAGTTCTCTGGGAGGCAATGTGTGTCTTTTGGTGAGAGGAAGGGAGGGTCCTAGTGAGAGGCCCAGAGAGGGGATTGTTGGGTGTAGAGATGTTACTAGAAAGTTCTAGTCCAAGATGGCTACCCTATGGGGCACTGGAGTCCCTGACACATGGGACTGGGCACCAAGGACCCTTGAATCAGCCTTGCCACATCCTCAGTAGCTTCACATCCTAGAGAGTTGGGTGATCCATCTAGACCCACGGTCCATTCACTTCTCACCCCTGCCAGAGATTCTAGTTGCAGTTGTGTCAAGCTCCTCTACCACCGATGTTTGCTCTTGCTCAGAAAAGGGTCTTATGGAGAAAGAAGTTCAGTAATGCCTCCACTAAGAAAAGGGACCAACTTAGGGCCTTGGAATTTGCATTTCTGGGAGAACTGCAGCACCATGGCTGTCACCAGGATAAGTATGGCCAGGCCAATTCTGCCACAGTGCAACTTTGCATCACCTGGAGCTCCCTGGCTTGTCTCTTAACAATGAATGGTGCCTGCCATCTTGCCCAGCTGTTATACTGGACATCTGTCTCTTAAGACAAATTAAGGCCATACCCTATTGTAAGAGTTATTCACTGAAAATTTATTATATAAAATTATTAATATTTATTAAGTGGTTTATATAGACACTCACAGATACAAAATTGAACCTTAAGGCAATTCCTTCAGAGTTGAACTTTCCCAAGAGATTGTGATTGCAGGGATGCTCCATGCATTCAATATATCTCATTTTTATTAGCTGAATTCCATCAACTGACACTCACATACACAGGTCTCAAACCTCAATATTAGGATATAACCTAACTTAAAAACGTAAGGGAAATTTATAATTCTAATGCAAAATTCTGTAATTCTCAATAGACTAGAACCTGCAAAGTTTGAAAAGACTACAATATCCTTATAACCATAAGCCACTGATCTTTAATGTTGAAATTGTGAGATATTATGTTCTTCCACATACAATTGTAATGATAAAAATAAAGAGTAGAGAATATGGACTAAAGAAAAAGTTTAGAAAGCCAAATGCTGGGGAAGGGATAATCCACAGGCTCTGTTGAGAATATAAAAACATGTGCTGTTCATGTCAGCTGAAGAAACTCTGTATTTTAATAAACCTATACCTCCTTCTTCCCTGACCCAAGCCTGAACTAAATACATCAAGAGAAAGTTATACTTAACACAGAATATTTCTATGTGATAAAGGATCTTAGTGCTAATTGGTCCAGGCAATCAACAGCACATACAGATTCGACCATCATAAGCTGTCTTTATCTCTTCACAAAACCCTGTCTCACAATACATCTATTATTTCCTTTGTCTTTCATTACAATAGTTTTGTGGGCTTATTCATGGAAAATATTTGCCAATTGTCATCTATTTGTCATCATGTTGGACTAGAATTCATACAAACTACCTCTGCTTTGTAAATGTCTAGATTCCTGTAGATAGAGCTTTGAAGATTGTGCTGGAAATATAATGGAATTGAGAGGGGTGGTTTCTTTGAACTAATGTGATCTAATGAAATATTTATTCTACATCAGAACACTGTCTCCTCATATGGGGTCACATTCTTGAACAGTAAGCCATAGGCACTTGTAGGATCAAAGATGGCTGATAGGGTAATGCACATACAAACCAAGCCTAAGATTTGGGTTACATGTCCATACAGGTTTTGAAAAGGTCACAGAGAATGGCAAGCCACTGTGCTGATCACCTGTAGAGATGAGATCCAGAGACCATAGAATGTTTGGAATTTGTTGGGCCAAACAGAATTGTGCACAACACCAGGAATACAGTGTCAAATTTAAGAACTAAACCTTCTATTGTACTCTCATAATTTAAAACTTAGGCAAATAACAGAGATTAACAGTAACACACACATACATACACAATACATAGACACACATAGACACATACACACACTCATACACATACACAAACACTCATACACATACACACATACATACACAACTCATAAACACACATACATACACACTCATACACCCACTCATACATATACACACACATAAACATACATACATACACTCATACACATACACACACACTCATACACACACATACATACATACACATATACACACACGCATACACATACACACATACATACACACTCATACACACACATACACACACATACACACACATACACACAAACTCATACATATACACACACATACACATACACACATACACACACGTACACACATACACATATACACACACTCATACACATACACGCACACTCATACACATATACATACACACTCATACACACATACATACACACGTACACACACTTATATATATACACACACATACACACACATACTCATACATATACACACACATATACACACACATATACACACACACATACACACACATATACACACAAACACCATGAAACACAACATATACTAAAGGAGCATTTGCATTCTAGTTCCATTCAATTTTAATTTTGGCAGTCACAATTATTAGCGACTTTAATGCATTAGAAAAATGTTAGTGAATAAACAAATAACTCAGCGTTCTTACACATGCTTTGGAATGTAAAAACATATAAAGGGAACGATCCAGAAGTAACATATTCCCTTTCTACTTGCTGTTAAAAACTACATTTTTATTTGTGTATGGATTACAGAATAAGACTGTGCCTTCTTGTGAGGAAGGTACAGAATTAAGTCTGATTGGTGACAATTTCTCTCAGGTTAAATTCGAATGGGAATACCTGGTAGAAGCCATGGCCACACAGTGAGCACTTGTAGGGCTTCTCTCCTGTGTGAATTCTATCTTGAACTTGAAGGTTGTTTTTATGGCTGAATGTTCTACCACAAGTACTACATGTTTTCACTTTCTTTTACTTGTGTTTGCAGATTTGAGTCCATGTAGAAGCCTTCATGACACACAGTACAGAAAATTGACTTCCTTTTCCTGTGTATTGTCTGGTTCCTTAGAAGCATATTGGAATATTTGAAGGTTTTGGAGCATTCATCACATGTGTATGTTTTTGCATCTTTGTGGAGTTTCTCTTGGTGACCTTCACATTAAACGTCTTCATCATGATTCTGGCAATGTTCAGTCTGCCCTGACATGAAAGTCATCCCTAGTTGTACATTCTCTATGGGTACATATAAAGAAGAACTTGATCTCTCAGATGTTTCTTGGTACCTGGAGCTGTAATCCAGGGGCTCAGAAACCTGCTCTTTAGGGGTAATGAAAAGTGAGTCCATCTCATTTTCAAGACTATTAACACCACCATTTACTTCAATAGTGTTCCAGAGACACTTTTGACCATCTTCACTATTCCTATGTCCTATGAATATAAGACAGTCTATGAAAATGTGCTCAAGAAAAGAACCCACACACAATATTCCTCTCTGTCCATCCGGACACCCACCAGTTGCCAATAACATGTCTTGGGAGACTGGAAATGATTTCTTTATATTCTCTTGTATGGAACTTCTTCCTGACTATTATTCTTTAGGAATACTAATGACTTCTTAAAGGACATATTCTCCTAAAATCAGGCTTCTAGCCCTGAATGCAAAAATGAACCTGAAAACAAAGCATGATGACCATGTCAGTGAATCTGTGGATGATTGAAAGCCTGCTCTGTAAGTAACTACATGGCATAACTGGACAATCAACTAGCTGATTTGTCCATCTTTGTTTCTTATGGTATTATCTTGGCAATAACAAGTTATGTTCTTCTAAAGTAACTATTCACAGTGTGTTTGCAAATATTAATCTGTTCTCAAGAAAAGGTAAAGTTTGGTTTCTGTAATGCCTGGCCATACCATTGTGTCTATGGTGTGCTTGGCGAATTCACCACCTTGATCACATCAGTCAGTGACTCATGATTATTTAAACCTAGATATTGAAAGAAGATCCAAAGTAATTACATGTATACTATATGTTTTTGGTTAATAAATTTTGCATTGTAGAATCATTGTTTATCAAAGCATATTTTATGAGTGTGTCAGTGTTACATATGCATTTGCTAGCCATATTTCAACATCAGAAATAATGCTCTACCATTCTGACACTTTTGTTTCTAGACAGGAATTCTTATTGTCATTTTTAATACAATTAAATAAACCATTATGACTACTAGATCCCCAATTTCCATGTCATAATTCCTGGGATAACAAGAAAATGGTGATAGCCAAAATTATAAAAGTGTGCTGAGATTCCAAATTAGTAATTGTGATTAGCATGTAAGCACCACCATAAATAAGACATATTCTAAACACAGAGTATCTTATATAACCATCCAAATATTCTGCTGCAATGTATTCTCCACCATGTGAATAAATTAAATATAGTTACACCCATCCAACAAGCAGGGCTTTTCTACTATATTCAACTTAATTCAGTCAACGATATTCTCCACAGAATATATTAAGGTGCTAGGCCAGTGATACAGTCTCCTCAGTTAGAAAACTACAATAGCTTAATAATTTTCCCCAAATATAAATGATTATTTGATCCCTAACTTAAGTGTCTCTCAACCAAGGTACTGTCCATGGTAAGAGGCTTCAAGCATTCATCAGTCAGACCCTCCATGAATCTTCCATGTTTCTGCCACTTGATTCCCCACTGTTCTTTCAAAGCCGTATTGTCCTTGCAGTGCCCAATTTTTAGAAACTGCTCCAAGACCAGCTGAGAAATCATCTGCTCCTTGCTATGCTTTTCTGGTTGCAACCATGAAGTAAACATGTCCCAGAGAGTTTTCAGCTCTTGCTTTTGTACTGGAGCCATTGTAATTTGGTGAACAGTTGAGCTCAACTCTTGAAGAGTTAGTTATGTCTTCTTCACACTGCACAGGAGAGACGAGAGTTGGAGTAAATTCCATGTTCTCTAATAAATAGACATTTTCTGGTGATTAAGACTTTAAGAATTCTGTCATCTATAAAGCCATTCTGCAGAGAATCCACAAATTTTCAACTTTTTCAGTCTAGGATCTGTCTTTGGACTTGATGTTTTGTTTAAGCAATTTGGGAATATGTTAAATGTGTACCTTAAAAAGAAGAGATGTATAATAACAAAGAAAAATTTACTAACAGCCCTTTCAGAAGAGGTTCCATGATTTCTTAATAGTAAATATTTCATCAGACCCCTAGACAAATTCTTCTAAAGGTAAGAAGAATAAAAAAAGGTGAATGTAACAGTATGTAACTATTCAGAGAGGAAAAGAAATTGAGTTGAAGGGTGTAAATACCTGAAGTAAGAGATCAGTAATAATTGTAGTTCCAAAGGGTTATCTATTCATGTCTTGTAAAAAGTAAAGTTATTGTTATTGAAATAAAATTTTTAGTTTCACCCTTGTTTCCCATTCTAAGAAACAACACTTTCATTAAAAACACCAACAATTACTAAACAAACAAATAAACAAAAACAAAAAAAAATAAAAATAAATGACCATCATGGTCAGAGCAGCAAAGACATTGCCATAAATAAAGACAACAAATGTCTATCTTTGAGTATTCCTCAGAAGATTAGAGTTTAGTGTCAATCTCTTGATCAGTAAGTCTGCCCAAAAAACCACAAACTTCACCTTTGTGATATCTCTATAACTGAGAGGCAGAATTTCAGACAATCCCCACATAATCTCTGTCTCTGTCTCTCTTCCCCCACCTCTCCCTCTGTCTCTCTGGGTCTCTGTCTCTCTGGGTCTCTCTCTCTCTCTCTCTCTCTCTCTCTCTCTCTCTCTCTCTCTCTCTCTCTCTCTCACACACACACACACACACACACACACACACACACACACTCACACACACACTCAAAACTTACCCCTTACTTGGGTCAATTTCAAGGGTGATGATAAGAAGTACTGGGCGTTTGTCTGTCTCTAGGCCTCTACTCTGCTTAATCTGAAGATCCATTAGTATTCCTTGTAGAGTGCCAGGCTACCTGATTCAATCAGTGAAGCTAATAGATTTGAAAAGGAGACTGGATAAAACCCCCGGTATCTGGGTGTGGCAGCCTTGGTCTTATTCCCATTAACCAAGGTGTAGAGCTGGAGAGTATCTACTCATGATTGGATCAGACCTCCTGTGCCTGGGTATGGTAACTTTGGTTTTCTTTCTAAAAATCACAACACATAGGACTAGAGTCTCCATTGCCCATAGATCATAGTAGTCTAGGAAGAACAAGATCACCCTGGCCTATGTAAGCAGTTGGTTTCTAACTAGAATAGCTAAAGCAAGAAGGCAAACAAAACTGCTAAACTAATTTCACACTGATTCAATCCGATGTAATCCTAGATGAATCTAAGCTCTCTGTCTCTATGGTGGTGCTGATGCTTCCCTGGAAGGAGAGACGTCCTAAGCAATGATAATAATCAAGTGGACAATGACACTCTTAGAAGGGGTATAAATCTGGCATGTATAGCTCAGGACTTCTGATCATGTTTTCTCACACACATATGGCATGTTCTAAAGTTATCAAAATACCTGATCTTCAAATGCTCCAGTGAACACCATAAACCCCTAGGCTGGCCCTTGCTTTGTGGTTTCAGCATGGTTGAGCTGATCCCTAAGCAAATTTGAATAGCAATGGTGAGGGAGCCTGAGGCAGATGCAGCAGAGAGCAGCAGATGAAGACAACCTGATCTCTGGCCTAAGGCAGTTGACTCAAACCAGGGTGCAAGTGGTTTCCCAAAGAATCCTGGAGATTCATCTGCAGAGGATGTTGGAGGGCTGATTCATGGGGCCTCAGCAGACATACAATGCTGGCTTTGGATGTGTTTCCCTTACATCAAATCCTTGGGAATTGAATAAAGATGAAAAACAGAGAATGATGTAAGATTCCATTTGTTAATTCCATCAGAGGGGAATATGTCTCCAATTTGTTTAATGTTACCTAGTTTTTTTTTATGATTTGTTTCTGCTCTATTGAGGTGACAGCTGCTCACACAGTCCAGGCTAAAATTTGTTTTCCTAGGTTAATAGGTTGTGCTGTGATTGACAACAACAAAGCCCTGACAGACAGCCACACCCTAGGTGGGAGGAGAGATCCTGAAATTGATTCAGATAACAGTTTGATTCAATGAAACCTGGCACTATAAAAGGAACTCAACTTGAACAAAACCTCAGATGAAAGAGAACAGAGGCCTGGAAACATCAGCTCTTAAAGTTTTCTTGAATCACTCTTAAATTTCGCCCCAGAAAGAGGTAAATTTGGAGAACAGAAACATTTCCTTCCTGTATCTTGGGCTTGTGTGGTTTTGTTTGATTGTTTGTGGGTTTGTCAAAGGTGGTGCCTCACAATTAGGGGAAGACCTTAAAGGTGTGATGTGGTCTTTTGAAATAATTTTCTGATCATGTGATGGTCTTTTAAAATTCTGAAGGATAGAAATGTGTTTTCTATTTTTATGAACATGTAATTATTATGGTGTGAATTTAATCTTACTGGTCATTCACCTTTAACATTTTTCTTAGCAAAGTTTTGGTCTGTGACACTATAAAATTGGAGACAAGGATGAAACTTAAAATTTGATATTTAGTAACAACTTCACCTTTTATATAGAGGGAAAAGATATGCTCCTGTTACTGCACACCTTGCTGCTTTCTTACGGTAGGACTTTCTATAATCAACCCAGAATTTTTCTCCCTGTTGAATCAAATTTAGTTAAATTCACATGGTCTCCTAGTCTGGCCTCAAGAACACGTTGTGTAGGACTTTTATTAAGAATTAAATGTATAGAAGTAATGGAAGTGTCATAGTTTGAATGTATTTTGGCCCCAAAAGCTCATAGGGAGTGCACAATTAGGAGGTGTGGCCTTTTGGAGGCAAACAGAAGGAACTCTTGCCTTTAATCCAGACCAGGAGACTGGAGGCCCTACCTTTAATCTGGACCACACCTTCCCAAGGAAGTATGTCACTGTGGGTTGGGCTTTAAGGTTTCAAATACTAAAAGTCAATTTCTCTTCTATTGCCTGAATATGTAGCACTGTCAGCTCCAATACCACCTGTATCCTGATATGCTCCCTAAGATGATGAACTGAACTTCTGAAATGTAAGGGAGCCACTACATATAAATGTTTCCCTTATAAAGAGTTGTCATGTTTATGAAGTTTCTTCACACAGTTGTGATCTTTAAGACACGGGGTATATGTGACAAGACTCTTATTTGATTTTGATTTAATTATGTCTCTTTCTAATTTATAGTTTTGACACAGCCACAAATTGCTTAAAATATCTTCAAGTCACAAGACAGATATTTGACTGACAATTTGAATTACGTAAGGATATTCAGAAAAATGGCTTCACATCTCCAGAACTACTTAATTCACCAGACGCCAGTAAATTATTCTGTCTTAGAAAACCTGGAACATAACCCAACCCAGATTTCTTTGGCCCAGTGGGAGGAAGACATCACAAAGTCTCCAATTGCTCATCTCAACTTTTCCCCTGAGGACAATGGCTCCTGGGCAAAGCAGGAGCTACAAGCACTTTGGGAGATGTTTACCTCTTGGTTACAACCGGAAAATCAGAGCAAAGAACAGATGATTTCAAAGCTGGTCTTGGAGCAGTTTCTGAAAACCGGTCACTGCAAAGACCAGATTGCCTTGAGAAAGAAGTGGGAATCCACTGGCAGGGATATGGGCAGATTCATGGAGGGTCTGACTGATGAGTACTTGAAGCCTCCTACAATGGTGAGTACCTTAATTGAGAGTTGTTAAGTTAGGATACAAGACAGTCATTTATATTTGGGGGAAATTATTATGGAGTTGTTGCAGTTTATTAGTTGGTAAGAAGGTATCTTTGCCCTTCCCAAATTTTTCAATGGAGACTATCTCTGCTGCTTTATATTAAGATAAAACTTAAATAAGCCCATGGTTTGTTTGAAGGGTAGGAAATGTTTGATTTATTTACTTTGTGTCAGAGAGACTTGGATAAGTCCTTTAAGCAGAGATTTTAAGGGTTTTCAATAGATAACCTGGGATTTGAAGGTGGCTCGTGTAAAATTCTGTGTCTCAGAAATAACATGTGCCCAAAGACGATGATGGTGGTGGAAAGTAGGATTCTAAGTGGCTTATTGACTTTCTAAATGTCCTACTACATGTCATTGAGATCCTCTGTGTATAAAACAGAAGTTAAAGTATGATAGACTATGAATTTTGGAGTTGAAATAAAGCTCTCAATTACATATTGAACACTGACACACACGCAAACAAAAGAAAAGCCTTGGCAAATAATTGTATTGCTATGTAAAAGTGAAAGTCTTAATTTAGAGGCACTTGGAGATCTGTTTAAATGTATAAGTTTCCTTCATTCTCAGTCACTGACAGGTATATCCAAAGTTTTGAACATTTTCAGACACTCCATAAGTACACTTAAAATTATCATTGTTGAAATCACTTCTCATTGCATAAGTCTTTTAAACGTGGATATTAGTTGGTTTGCTTGCTTGCTTGGTTTATTCTTTTCCTCATTTGAGACATGCTTTCATTCTGTAGGCCCAGTTGCAGTGGGATTCAGAAGGACTAAACTCCCTCAGGTTTTCAAGTATTGTATAAAGCTGTTCATCACAACAGCTTTAACAATGACTGTCACTTCACAATTTGCTTTATAGCACATTTCACTCATTTGATCTTGTTTTCAACTGCTAATTTCATGATGGAAACTGAATTCTATCTTAACTGCTGCAATAATATTCAGTAAAGTTACTAAGACAGGAGATAGTGGGTATAGATCGAGACAATGCATGTTTAAGAGTATTTAATTCAGGTGTGAGTTGTTGGAAGGACTAAATAATAAGGGATTAACATGCCTAGAAACACAGCTATGGAGCTAAATGCATCTTAGGACAGGCTTGTTATGTAGGGTTATTAGTTAAATATAGCACAATAACTTATAGGTATTGGAAAAAAAGCCCAACCACACAGCGAAGTGAAGGGAGAGTTGAAGAGAAAGGGACCACTCACAAGATTAATGCCTGGGAGTGGGGGATGGGCAATCCTCAACAACCTAAATGTGAAAGGTCCAAGTCTTAATCATCAAAGCAGAAAGTTACAGTTGCCTATCTGATACTGGGATACCCAAACACCGTCTACCACAAAATTATTGTACATATCCTGATTATTCTAGAAAGAAACTAACCATTACTAATGAAATGCTACATGTTAAAGTCATTTCTTTCTCTAGGGTAGCAATAATTCTCCCAAAAATATAGTGTAGCTAAGGTTTCTGGGCATAAAGTAATAGCTAAACATCCATGGTGCAAAAAAGAACTGAAAATAATAAACCACAGATTAAGTGGGTACTGAGTAACTCTAAACATACACATTTCATTAAACAGAAAAAATTTATTAGAGCAGACAACTACATCCAATTGACAGAAGGGACACCAGGTATGGAAAACTCCAGGGAAAGCCTGTGTCAGAGTTTTTCCAGCTTCCTTTGTGCTCTCTCCTTATTCAGATTCCTTTTCTTCTTGATTTGGCCTATGCAGCCTTGACATCTTTTTATTAATACAATTATTTTGTTATGGTTTCCATAGCTTGCCTGCAATGGGAAATGATATTTGGAACAAGGAGAAGCCTCTTTTGAAGAGAAAAGTCTTTATGTTCTAATTTCAAGAAAGTTCAATGTTCCTAGTTCAGTTCATTGACCAGTTGTAGAAAATCTTGTGGCCAGGCATTGAAGAAAACAAAACTTACTTTTAACATAGGAACAGTGACTGAACACATCTTAATATATTAGGAAGAGTGAGTTTTGAGAACATAAATCATAAATACCAAAAAAAATACAGCAGTGAAGGTGAGAGAGAGAAAAACTATGCTAATGCATAATCCATGAATCCCATGCCCTCAGGCGAAGAGGGGGTTTCTGTCATCCAGAGGTCCACATATTCATTGGCAATTGTCATGTGGCTTTTTTACAGATTAGGGTTTCCTTGAACAGGCAGGAAGCCCTCTTTTCTGAAAACATGTCATTAAAAGAAGTCATCAAGATTCTGAAACAACAGCGATCAGAAAAAAATGTAACACAAGAAAATCCAAGAACAGACTTCCAAAACACACAATATATATTATTGGTGAGAGGTGAGTAGCAGGATGCTGCACAGAGGAATGGTGTTGTTTGGGGAATCACTTCTTGGGCACATTTTCATGGACCATTTTATTTCCACAGAAGATGAAGACAGTCAAGATGGGCAAAACAATCCTTGGAACATGGGTGAAGTAAATGGTGATGTTAGTAGTCCTGAAAATACTGTGGAATTTCTTTCTAGTAAGCAAACAGTGCAGTTTTCTGACCCAGAAAAAGAAAGTGTTTCTGATGGAATTCCTCAGGATTGTAGCAGAACAGGTCAAGTCAGCTCCAGGAATCATGAAGAATCTCAGAGAGCAATTTCTTTTATAGATGTCTCTATGAAGGAGGAACAACAAAGTGTTATATCTAGGGCCGAGACTATTGAGTGTGGTCAGCATCATAACACAGACTCCAAAGGTGAGAGTAACCAAGAGAGACATCACAGAAATCCACAGACATACCAATCTGAAAAAAGCTTCAGAACCACAAAATATAAGAGTAAACATATAGCTCAGCAGAAAATACAGAAAGAGAGGACTTTTTTCTGCAAAACTTGTGGTAATGGATTCTATACTCGATCAGACCTGGGAGTACATGAGGTCATACATAAGAGAAAGAAGCCCTTCAAATGTAGGAGATGTGGAAGGCAATTCAGCCATAAAACAAATCTTGTAGCTCATGAGAGGATACATACAGGGGAGAAGCCCTACACCTGTTCCTCTTGTAACCACAGCTTCCGTCAGTCATCCACATATCACCGGCACAAGAGGAAATGCAACACATCAAATTGAACTGTGAACCTTTTTCATGAGGAATCATCTGGACTACCATAACACACTTTTATCTGCACTCTGAGAAGTGTGTAGCTTTAATAGCATTTATTGAAAATGTGATATTTCATTTCTGGATCATTTCCTTTATCTTTTTCACATTTCATTATGATGTTCAGGTATAGAACACAAGTCTGTTCACTATCATTTTTAAAGTGTACAAAAATAGCTTATAAATTTCCTGGATATATGATAAGTAAAAGAATAGTGGTGGAATGAAAATGCATCTTTAGGATATTTTTGGTCCCATATGTTTTTGTGTATGTGTGCATTCTTCTCTGGGTGTATGATTTTGTGAATATTTTTTTTCTACCTAAGTTTAGTATTATGAGATGGCAATATGGAACTTAGTTGTCTGTTCTTGAGTTTTATGTTGTCAAACTGGTGGTTTACACCAGTCTATCTGGCTCCACAGATTCCAAGCATTCTCTGGTCTTTGGCTGCCATCTCTCCTGGATTTAAGACCAGTGACCTGACTTTCTTGTGACTGTTTTCTACCTTTTTGGGGTTTCTTATAGTTGTAGCACAGAGTTTTAATACACTTAAGGGATTTTAGGTATATATTACTCATTATAATGTTAAAGTTGACAGTTGTTTTAAGGTTGATACAAGTTTATCTTCTTCTAATCTATGTCAGATATATGATATCTGAAAATGGTAGCATTTGATTCTGAATACAGAATTATTATATGCTTATATTTCTTTTGTTAATTTTATTTTTTAATAAAAAATGACATTTTTATCTATGAAACCCCTGCTTCCCCTCCAGTTCCTCTTTCCAATCCCTCCCAGTCAGCCTTCAGCCTCCCCCTTCCTATCCACCTATCCACTCCCCCAAAAGGGCAAAAAGTCCCAAGAAGGTCAGGGTGGCACACACAATCCAGGCAAGTCCAATTTCTTCATCCCAAAGTCAAGACTGGGTTAGGCACTCCTCTGCAGGAATGGGCTCGAAGGTGCCAGCCCACACACGGGAACACAGTCTGATCCAACTCCTCAAGGATCCACATACTGCTCATGCCAATTGTCCTTCTTACAGATGACCCATAAATTTTTTTTTGAATCCATGTACTTTGCCTTAAACTATACAGAGCATTTGGGGATAAAATTCATAAATAAAAGTGTGTTGTGTCTTCTCCAAGGGTAGCCAACAATGATGTTAAGGACTGGTGAAGTGTGGCTCTGTTAAGGAAGTATTTGTTGTGGAGATTTAACAGTCTACAGTTGATTCCTAGCAGCTAGCAGTGTTACCATGTATGTGTAACTCTGGCATAGGGCAGACTCAGAAAGGAGAAGCTCTGGTGTAGTAGGAGATTTCTGGCCCTGACTTTTGGGCCTAACCTCAAGGTCTAGGCCCACAGACCCACAGACCCGCAGTCCCGCAGTCCCACAGTCCCGCAGTCCCACAGAGACATACAGATGCTTTCAATGGTTTTAGGCTAATCAGCCTAAGGCCCAGGCATATAACTTGCTAGCTCTCTTCCCTTCATCTAACCCATGATTCTTCCTGTTCAGCCATGTGGCTCAGTACCTTTTCTTAGAGCAGCACAGTTTTCCTCTGCTTCTTCTGGCTTCTCTCTGGCATTCTCTCTGGCATTCTGTGCTGTGCTTCCTGTTCTCAAAAGTTTTCTTAGTCTGGTAGCCCTACCCACACTTCCTGCCTGCCTTTGGCCGATCAGTGCATTTTTTAAACCAGTGAGTGGAACATAATCTCCCACACTCTGGAGCTCAATCAACACCAAATGGGTAGGTTGGAAAATTATTGCAGATATATTTTACATTTTTGTATTAAAAATTCAATATTTTCTGTACCTCTGACCAATCCATTTGCTGAATATGTGACCCACACTCTATTATGTAAATTTTATTCTCCAAGGATAACTGAAGCTTGAGGTTAAAATATTCAAAATTCAAAATATTTACTGTTATACTTCAGAGGAACTCAGACATCAGGAATTTTAGTCACTATGCTCAATCTTTCATTGCAATGATTTTTTTTGGGTTCTATCTTTGGATTAAGCACATTTTAATATAAAATGACAGGGTTTAGAGATATCTCCTTATCAGGAATTTAAGGGCAACAATTCAAATTAACAGTCAGCATACCTGATGAAAGTCATTTATGAAGACACAAGCCTTTAATCATTATACTGTATACCCACAGCACATGTTTTGAGTTTGAAGTCAAGCTTGCCTACATATTAATTTCTTTATAGCCAGTGATACAAATTGAGTTTGAAAAAGCATCAATGCTAAAAGCAGCAGTAACGCCATTTTGCAAAGCTTGCATTAAAAACCACAGAATTACAGTGTAGCAGTAAAAATAGTTTCGGTTAGGCCCCAGCCCCAAACCAAGAAAAACAAGCTAAGGCCTTGAGATAACCAGCATATGGGGTGGCCTCAACTGAGACCAGCAATTCCAGGAAAACAGCTTACGAGACAAAATAATCTGAGAAAAACAGCTTGTGGTCTGGCTTGTGGTTTGGCCCCAGCATCGGGCCAAGATAAAGGGCAGCCACCTGGACTCCAACTGTCCTTTGAGGTGGTCTCATTTGAAACAACCAATCAAAACCCTGTAACCATGCATCTGCTTCTGTGCATGCGCTTCTGCCTTCTAAACCCTATAAAAAGCCCCAAACCCAAGACCAGGGCGCGCAAGTCCTCTCCTGTGACTTGGCTGCCCTCGGGTACCTGTGCTCCTTCAATAAAGCCTCTTTGCTTTTTGCATCTGATTCGTGGTCTTGGCATGTTCCTTGGGCCCCGGGGTCTCCTCCTGAGGGAAGGCCCTCCTCGGGGTTCTTTCATTTGGGGCCTCATCTGGAGACCCCCACCCTGGGACCACAGACCCACCATCAGGATGTAAGCTGGCCAGCACTTTGCCAGTATTCTGTCCATGTTATGTCTATGCTGCTTCTTTGTCAGTTGGTTTGTAGGGGTTTGGCTGAATCCCTTTGAATTGGGCGAGGGCTAGAAGGAGCTAACGGGCTCGGACTTCTCCCTCGCAGCCCTGGAAGACATTCCAGAGGCGTTTGTAGCTCCGCTTGGCGGGGTGTTTGGGGCCTGATTTTTTGGGGCCAGGCCCGTATCGGAAGGAAGGTCACATCAGAAGGGAAAGAAATTAAAAACAAAACAAAAATCTTAGCCTTGCTTAGGGCTTTTTTCCTGCCCCAAGAATTAAGCATCATGCACTGTCCTGGCCACCAAAAAGGAGAAACTGCAGAAGCTCAGGGCACCCGCTTGGTGGATAAAACTGCCCGAGAAATAGCTCTAACCGACCCCAGGGTAAGAACCCTCCCGCTTGAGGTTCAAAACGAACCAGGAGATCAACGGTCAGGCCCTATGGAATACAGCACAGAGGATGAGCACCTCCTAAAGAAAATGGGGGCGATCTATAAACCTGAAGAAAAATGGTGGACCTTCAATGGTAAGCAAGTCATGCCATCCAAATATACCTATTTGATGCTAGACTTTTTACATAAACTAACTCACCTTGGTCCTAAGAAAATGAAGACCCTCTTAGCCCAAGAAGAATCTACTGCCTTCCTCCTAAATAAAGACACAATACTACAACAAGTCACCAGCAGATGCCGGGCCTGTTCCCAAGTAAATGCAGCCAAAGCCTCCCTTGGTCATGGGACTCGGGCACGAGGACACCGACCAGGAACACACTGGGAAATTGACTTCACTGAGGTAATACCAAGACTTTATGGGTAAAAGTACCTTCTTGTGTTTATAGACACCTATTCGGGGTGGGTAGAAGCTTTCCCCACCAAGCATGAGACTGCAAAGGTTGTGTCCAAGAAGCTCTTAGAAGAAATCTTCCCCCGATATGGGATGCCCCGAGTCCTAGGTACTGACAATGGGCCAGCTTTCGTCTCTCAGGTTGGTGGCCAAACTCCTGGGGATTGAATGGAAATTACATTGTGCTTACAGACCCCAGAGCTCAGGGCAGGTAGAAAGAATGAATAGAACAATTAAGGAGACGTTAACTAAATTATCGCTTGCAACTGGCTCTAGAGACTGGGTGCTCCTCCTACCCTTGGCGCTGTATCGGGCCCACAACACCCTGGGGCCCCATGGACTAACCCCTTTTGAGATAATATATGGAGCGCCACCCCCGGTTGTGCACTTCCTTGATCCTAATATCTCTTCTTTTGCTAATAATCCTACCTTAAGAGCCCACCTGCAGGCGCTCCAAATAGTCCAGAATGAGGTCTGGAAACCCCTGGCCACTGCCTACCAAGAACAACAAAACAAACCAGTGCTCCCACATCACTTCAAAGTTGGAGATCTCGTATGGGTACAGAGGCATCAGACCAAAAACCTTGAACCTCAGTGGAAGGGCCCATACACTGTCCTTCTGTCCACCCCCACAGCCCTGAAGGTAGATGGCAACGCAGCCTGGATCCACGCCTCCCACGTCAAGGCTGTTTCAGAAAGAGACATACCAACTGCCGCTTTGACATGGAAAATTCAGCGCACCCCAAACCCGCTAAAGATAAGACTTGTACAATCCAAAGACTGATCATTTTTACCCTAATCATTTCAGGCTCCCAAGGGTCCCCCCCACCAGCCAATCAGTCAAACATGGCAGGTGATTTCTGGAACGGGGGATGTGGTTTGGCAAACCTTCTCTGACAAACACCCTGCCTGGACTTGGTGGCCAGCCCTGACCCCAGACCTATGCCAACTGATGGCTGGCCTCGAACAATGGGACATTCCTACCATTGACCCGAGCAACCCAGACCCCTCACAGGTATGCACACGCTCTGTAGGTTGTAGCTGTGCTCAGGAGGCTGTTGGATGCAGCCACCCAGTGGCAAGGGACCTTTCTACGTATGCCCTAGGGATGGTAGAACTCAAGAACAAGCCTGGAATTGCAGAGGTCTTGAAAGCTATTATTGTTCTGCCTGGGGATGTGAAACAGGAGGAACCACTTATTGGAAGCCCTCCTCATCCTGGGACTTTATCAGGGTAGAGAGGGCATTAGGCCTCAGGACTGGAAGGGCCTCACTAGCAGTCAAAACATAGGAGAAGCAGGGCCGGCAGCCTGGGTGCCCCAACAGTTCTGTAAATGGTATGGAAACGGGCCCTGCCTAAGCTTTACTTGCAATCCACTCAATATTTCCTTTACACAAGCAGGGAAGACTAACCGGGACTGGGTCAAAGGGCGCCAATGGGGGCTTAGATTTTACAGAGAGGGAACCGACCCTGGCCTTACATTCAAGCTCCAACTCCTCCTGAGGGAGCCGATCCCTCAACCCATAGGCCTCAACCTTGTCCTCCCTGAGCAAAGAAAACCCTCCATTGATAAAGCACCCGCTGCAAGTCAAGTAAACCATAGTTCCCAACCAACTTCCACATCTTTAATATCAGCCCTGACCTCTTCCCCAAAACACCCCCTACCAGGCACTGGAGATAGACTCTTAAATTTAGTTAAAGGAGCCTACCAGGCCCTCAACGTCACAAGACCTGAAATGACCCAAAGTTGCTAGTTATGCCTGGACCCAAGTCCCCCTTATTACAAAGGGATTGCCTTTTTAGGCAATTTTACTAACCATACCTTCCCTCCCCCATATTGCCAGGGGAGAGATCATACTCTAACCCTACCACAGGTTTCCGGTTCAGGCTTATGTATAGGACAACCTCCCGCCTTGCTCACCCTCTGTAGCACAACCATTCAAATTCCACCAGGTTCATATTATCTCACCCCAACCAATGGGAACTTTTGGGCATGTAGCACAGGACTCACCACTTGTGTTTCGGCTGAGATCCTAAGCCAGACAAAGGACTACTGTGTATTGATACAACTCTGGCCCTGAATTTCCTACCACTCTGACAAAACAGTGCTTGAATACTATGAAGATAAACCCCACATGATTAGACGAGAACCAATAACCTTAACCACCTTAGCTATGATATTAGGAATAGGAGGAATAGCCGCCGGAGTTGGTACAGGGGCAACTGCTCTGGTTCGTACTGATCAATATATGGTTTTACACCAAGCCATGAATGAAGACCTCAGGGCCCTAGAACAGTCCCTATGGGCCCTAAAAGAATCCTTGTCTTCACTCTCAGAAGTAGTATTGCAAAATAGGAGAGGCTTGGATCTGCTATTCCTTAAAGATGGAGGCCTTTGTGCAGCTTTAAAGGAAGAATGTTGTTTCTATGCAGACAAAACAGGGATAGTCACTGAAACCTTAGACAAACTCAAAGACAGGTTAGACAAAAGAAAACGCGAATTTGAATCTCAACAGTCTTGGTATGAAAGTCTCTGGAACCGATCCCCCTGGTTCACTACTCTAATCTCCACTTTAACAGGGACGCTGATACTATTAATACTTATCCTAACCTTGGGACCTTGTATTATCAATAAGTTGGTCCAATTTTTCAAAGACAGAATATCAATAGTACAAGCACTAGTCCTGATTCAATGATATCATGCCTTACAACAAACAGCATAAGTAAAAGATTTTACTTGAGACAAAAGAAAATGGGGGAATGAAAAATCCTCAATGCTAAAAGCAGCAGTAACGCCATTTTGCAAGGCTTGCATTAAAAACCACAGAATTACAGGGTAGCAGTAAAAATATTTTCTGTTAGGCCCCATCCCCAAACCACGAAAAACAAGCTAAGGCCTTGAGATAACCAGCATATGGGGTGGCCTCAGCCAAGTCCAGCAATTCCAGGAAAACAGCTTATGAGACAAAATAATCTGAGAAAAACTGCTTGTGGTCTGGCTTGTGGTTTGGCCCTGGCCTCGGGCCAAGATAAAGGCAGCCACCTGAACTCCAACTGTCCTTGGAGGTGGTCTCATTTGAACCAACCAATCAAAACCCTGTAACCATGCATCTGCTTCTGTGCATGTGCTTCTGCCTTCTAAACCCTATAAAAAGCCCCAGACCCAAGACCAGGGTGCACAAGTCCTCTCCTGTGACTTGGCTGCCTATGAGTACCCATGCTCCTTCAATAAAGCCTCTTTGCTTTTTGCATCTTAATCGTGGTCTCTGCGTGTTACTCCGGCCCTGGGGTCTCCTCCTGAGGGAAGGCCCTCCTTGGGCGTCTTTCAAGTTAATTTCTAAAAAACAGAACAACAAAGAAATAAAAAAGCAAACAAAACCCTAAGATGGATTCTTGAAACAGTGAGAAATATCTGAGACCCCAGCATTGAGTACTGTGTAACCAGAGGATTGTATTGCAAGATCATATCCCATATGGGATCTTAATCCCATAATGAATTTCTGAGCAAATGAGGCTACAGAAGACTCATTGGCAAAAAAAAAACAAACATAAAAGAAAAAAGACAGAAAAATCCAGGGTTTAGATAAACATTTTAATTACTCCCCAGGGTACAATCCCCATATCATGGTTCTTTTATATCTATCATCATATTTCATCATTCACCGTGTATTCCAATAGTAAAACATTTTATCTTTGCCCATTGATATGAGCCCAGTAATGCCTTGTACTCATGGGTGCTTCTAGTTCTCTGGCTTACTCCACTGCCAAGTAGTTACCTTTTATACTGCAGAAAATGTTAACCAGTTGGATTGAGCTATAAATCAGAAGCCACAGTAGATAAGTGACAAATTATATTATCTTTTATCATTACCTCTCTTTTTCAGTCATCCTTTTTGTCTTTCAATTTAGTGTTGTTTAGAAAGAATTTATGCCTCTGTAGCCAAAGAAGTCCTGGAACTCTCTATATGCTAGGCCAGGCTGAAACTCACAGAGATCCCCCTTGCTCTATATACTTAGTGCTGTTATAAAAGCGGTTTTCAGGGATTAAAGGCCTGAACTTTCACTGCATTGACTGACTATGCTGGCTTTGGATGTATTCTCTCTCCTTCCATGAAAAGAGCAAAGATACATAAAGATCCAGCATTGGAGATGATATAGAATTCCATCTGTAATTGCAGTAAAGAAGAAAGTCATTACCCTGTTTTGTTAGCTTGTTTTTCTGCTCTAATTAGTCATCATCTGCTTCCACACTCTATGCTGAACTTAGTCTTCCTAGACTACCAGACTATGCTGGGACTGAAGACCCTGCTTCTATAATTTGTAATTAATAGGAAGAAAGACTTGGATGCCACACCCAAAAAATGGAGGTAAGATCCATGGTCATTGTGTAAATGATTTGCAACACAGTGAAGCCTGGCACTATAAAAAGAGTTCAGCTTGAACAAAACCTCAGATGAAGGAGAACAGAGTGTGGGGATTTAATAAAGTTTCAGAAATTTTGGAGATATCAGAGGGAATCTACCCACAGTCTACATGGGGGGGGGTTAGTAAAAGCTCCAGAAGTCCCAGAGGTCTAACCACAGTCAGTCTAGGAAAATCAGAGTGGTGATTCAAATCTTTAATCCCAGCACAGGGAGTGTCCTGGGAGTGGTGACCTACACCCTTAATCCCAACTGAGTCAAGGTCACTTCAGATTATAGAAGTAATTTCAGGCTCCCAAGTAGGCAGTGGTGTAGCCAAGGCCTTAATTTATGAAAGGGTACTTAAGACAGGATTGAAACACAGAGGGAACCATTCCAAGGGAATCGAGGCTGAGGAAGAGCTGAAAGACAGCTGGGTAAGATTTAACTATGGTCTTTATTCCCTCCAGTATCTCCAACTTCTTCAGAGATCTATCCCTGAGTCTCATTCTTTCAACAGAGGACTAAAAATAAGCCAGCTTCTAGAGTTTTCTTGAGTTACTATTAAAATTCACCATATAAAGAGGTAAGTTCCGAGAATAGAAAAACTTCCTTTCTGTGTGCACTGGTATTTTTGTTTCTGTGATTGTTTTGGATTGTGAGAGAAGATGCTTTGCAATTATTGGGAGACTTTATAGGTACAGTATGGTCTTTTGGAAAGTTTTAAGACCCAGAAATTTTCTTTTAAAATTCTGAAAGATTAAAAAATGTTGTCTTTTTATTTTTGGTAGTCATGTCTTTGCTACCCTGTAGGGGTATTGTGTTGTTTCATGGTAAATAATTGACCAACCCACTTGTTTAATAAAAAGTGCTGATTGGCCAAAGGCAGGCAGGAAGTGTGGGCAGTGCTTCAAGACTAAAAAAAAACTCTAGAACAGGAAGCACAGCCAGAAATCCAGAGAGAAGCTGGATGACACAGAGAACTTTGCTGCTCTAAAGAAGGGTAGCAAGCCGCATAGCTGAACAGGAAGAATAATGTGTTAGTTTAAGGAGTAAAGAGTTAGAAAGTGATATGCCTGGGCCAGAGGCAGATCAGCCTAAAACTATTGAAAGCATCTGTGTGTGTCTCTGTGGGTCTGAGGGACTCTGGGTCCAAAACCTTGAGTTTAGGCCCAAAAGTTTGGGCCAGAAACCTCATTCTACACTAACTTGTGAATTTATTTTTGCTGTTTACTTACTTTTCGATAATTGTATTAGTAAAGTTCTCCTCTGTGGCATCAGAGGATGGGAGACAAGGATAAAACTTAAATTTTGTGATTAAGTAACAAGGACTTCCATTTTTACCCAGAGGGAATAGATATTCCTGTGTCACTGTTTTCTGTACTCCTTCCTTACTATGTCTTTCCCATCATCAACCAATAATTTCTTTCTCTCTGATGAGTAAAGTTTTCTCCTTGTCTGGTCTCTAGAATAGACAGTATATGATTCAGATTAATAAATAATGGGACCTTTGTAGTTTGAATGTGTTTAAGCCTGAAATGCTCATAGGGAGTGGAAAGATAAGGAGGTGTAGCCTTGTTGGAAGAAAATGAGTGCTACTTCTCTTTAATTCAATCCTTAATACTGACTGGAGGGCACACCTTTAATCTAAGCCACACCTTCCACACCTGTGGAAGAGGGCTTTGAAGTTTTATATACTCAGGAGTCAGTTTTTTAGTGTTGACTGTGAATATTAGCAGTCTCAGCTCCAACACCACCTATGCAAGCTGATATGCTCCTAAACAATAGGGACAGAACCTATCTATGAACTCTAAGTTAGTCATCACAAGTAAATGTTTTCTTTATAAGTGTTGCCATGATTATGATGTCTCTTCTCAGCAATAGTCAACTTTAACTAAGAAACTGTCTATGATAAGTCTCTTATTTCTATTTTTATGTAATTGTGTCTCCTTTTAATTTGTAGTTTTAACACATCCACAAGTTATTTAAACAGATCTTTAAGTTACAAGACAGATATTCATCTCACAAAGCTGAATTACTTGAGTGTTTTAAAAATGGCTTCATGTCTCAGAGACTACTTTATACATGAATCATCAGAGAATGATCATATATTAGAATGTCTGGATTATATTCCATTCCAGGTTTCTCATATACAGAAGAAAGAAGACATCACAAAGTCTCTAATTCTTCAGTTCAACCCCCCACAAAGGACATTGGCTCTTGTGCCAAGCAAGAGCTGTAAGCTCTCTGGGAGATGTTTACATCATGGTTGCAGCAGGAAAAACAGAGCAAAGAGGAGATGATTTCTCAGCTGGTCTTGGAGAAGTTTATTAAAATTGGACATTGCAAAGACAGGTTTTCCTTGAAAGAAACAGTGGTAATAAAGTGGCAGAAATATGGGAAGGTTCATGGAGGGTCTCCCTGATGAGTGCTTGAAGCCTCCTACCATGGTGAGTACCTTGGTTGATAGATGGTTAGAAGCAAGATAGTAGTTTATATTTAGAAATACATAGTCATTTAAATGGTGACACAATAAGACAAGGTCACCCCATCAAAATATTTCCAGTGGAGGCTATCCACTGATAACATTAATATAAATATAATAGGTAAGTGCCCATAGATTGTAGGATGGATGCAATTAGATTGAATTCTTTTACATTTTAACAGAAGAACTAGGAGGAGACATTGGCAGAAAGACTTTAAGGGTTTCAAAGAGATATTCTGGATCTTAAAAATGTGATAATGTAGTAATTATGAAAATTTAATTCAAATCTTAGCACACACTTAAAATTCTGGACTTCAGACGTACCATTTTTCTCAGAAACTGGAGATCTAAATGACTTAATGATTACAAAATTGTCTATTCCATTTCAGGAAGATTCCATGTCTATAAATCCAAAGTTGAAGAAAGGTTGCTTAAAATTTGTTATGTTGAATTGAGGCTCTCTATTGCATATTTAACAGTGACACACCCATAATATGTGCTTTGATGAATAATTAGCAATGCCAAATTTTCAAACCTAAAATACTTCATATAGGTGTTATTACATTGCATGCTCTTTTAATGTCTAGTTTGCATGAATCTCAGTCACTGACAAAAATTCTCATTGGTGAAAATTTTCAAACCCTCTATGTATGTTTCTAAATGTCATTCTACATATCTCTCCCTGATTGGTAGTATCAAACCTTGGTGAAATTTCACTAAGACAGCAATACTCTTATAGTTGCCATGCCTGATTAGAATGAGGAATAATTCTTGGACCATTAATAAGGCTTTCTTTAAGAAGGAATTTCCTTTTTTTCTAGGTTGGGCCAACTTAATTTTCCCACCTTCAATATACTAACCAGTTGAAGATAATGTTGCAGCCAGACTTTACCAAAATCTAATTTTACTCTTTATTTGGAAAGAATGAATCAATATTTGCAAACACAGTATGAAGAGGACTTTTAGAGGATATACCTTGTAAATACCATGACAACATATTTAGAAGTAAGAGAGACTGAGACAAGTGACCTAAACCATAGTCCAGTCCAGATATCTCTCTACCATCATATGAAGGGAAGGTTTTCTATCATCTCAAGATTCATTGGCAATGGTCATCTGCCTTTGTTTACAGGTTCATGTCTCAATGCAGGGGCAAGAAGCTTTGTTTTCAGAGAAGATGTCCTTAAAAAAAATCATAAGGCTCCTGAAGCTACAGAAATTCACACAAACCTCAAAAGAAGAGAATGAAAACACACCCTTGTCAACCTCACAAGATATATTATTTGTGACAGGTGAGTAACTGTAAGCTTCACAGAGTAATGATATTGTGTGGGTATCCTGTCTTGGGCAAACATTCATAGACTGTCTTATTTGCATAGGGCATGAAAACAGTGAAGATGGGCTAAAACAATCTCAGGAACATTCGTGAAGTAAATGGTATTGTGCATAGTTCTGGAAATGAGATGGACTCCCTTCCCATTGCCCAAAAAGAACTGTTTTATGAGCCTGAAGGAGGTGTTTCTGATGGAATCTCTCAAGATTATAGAAAAATAACTCAAGTCAGCTCCACCTATCAGGAAGAATGTCAGAGGGCAACTTCTTCTGAATATGTCTCTATAGAGGAGGTAGACCCATTCATTACCTCCAAAGATCACTGCCAGAACCATGATGCAAACTTCACATGTGAGGGTCACCAAGAAAGATTCCAGAGAGAGCTGAAGACATACACATGTGATAAATGCCCCAAAATCTACAAATACCCCAGTACGCTTTCAAAGCAGAAGAGAATACAAAACAAAAAGCTCATTGTTCTGTACTGTGTGTCATATAGTACTGTGTGTTGTATAGAGTTATGTAGTCTCTCAGCACTGGGAGCACATGAGGACCTATACAAGCAAAAGAAATTGAAATTGTGTAGTTTATGTGGAAGAACGTTTTGCTATAAAACCAATATGCAAGCTCATGAGAAGATTCACACATGAGAGAAGCTCTACACCTGCTTCCTATGTAACTGTAGCTGCTGTAATTCATTCTCATATCATTCTCACATGAGCAAGTACCACAAAGAAGACTGAACTATGTACCTTCTCCATCAGAAGTTAACTGGGCTCCAGGTGTTCATAGCAGCTGCCTGCCATTCCATGTGAAATTTTTCTACTTCCTTATGAGTTTAGCCTAAGAGTTAGGCTTGCATTGTAATGGCATTACCCTCTCCTCCATTTTCCGATCCAGAATTTCTTACTGCTTAAATTTTGGTAATGTGCCTCCACTTTAGTAGACAACAGCATTCTGAGCTAGAATAAAAACAATGTCAGTTGTTCACAGTGGTTCAAATGAGCCACCCCTATCAGTTCCATTATGGTCCTTTCAAGTCTCATTGCTCTATCCAACAAACCCTAGAAACATAGTTAGTATATGTAATTGTATGGATGCTGGCCCCACTTAGTGGTAAATAGATGATATCAAGGAATAAAAATAGAATTATAGCTATACTGTGAGACATGATTCTATGCAGAGCTAAATACAAATCAGTGTGTATACTGGAGACCCTTTACATATAGAAATATCGATGGCAAATTTTGAATTTCAACTGATGCTCTCAGTTGAGCCTTAGAAAAATGCCAAGAGTCTTCAGTTAAATAAAATACAGAATTTCATTAGCTAACATGTTTACCAACAGAAGTTATGCATTTGTACTTTGACGTTGTTATTGATGGAATATCTTATAACTAATTCATTCCTCAGCATGTGCCTTTCTAAACCCTTCTCGTGTTGGATCCTTCAGTCTTTCTTTTCCTCATGGCTCTTATGGTTTGGGGAAATTAGGCTATCAATATTTCTAATATTAAATATTCCTGGATATGATTGAAAAGATATTTTATTCTTTTTAATCTCAAGAGTTTCTAACTTTTGTGAAATTACAGAAATTTAGATTAGAACCACAGTTTTCTGTATATTTCCAAATAAGGCCATATCCAAAAGTTCAGGGATTAAGACCTGTACATGTGAGTGTCAGAGGACACAATTCGGATCACTATGATGAGATATCCTGATGTCATCATTTCTTCCTCCAATCACAGCAACTGGAAAGTGTGGACAGCAGGCTCAGAAGTTCTGTTGTTCTCTGTGAGAAAGTGTGCTCAAAGCCAACCTTAGCCCCATGATAGCTCTTGTAAAGTAACCTAAACAAAAACAAAATAAAGTCAAAGCTTTGTTCAGTGTTAGTTTGATGTGGCATATATGTGTGATCCAAAATTCAAATGCAATGGTTCTCAACCTGTGGGTCCAAACTCCTTGGTAGACAAATTAATTTGACAAAGGTGTACTATATCTGATAATCTGCATATAAGAGGTTTACATGACATTTTATAAGAGTATCAAATTGCATTTATGTGTCCAAAATAATTTTATGTTTTTGGGTCACCACAATGTAGAAATTTTATTAATGAGGTGGGGAATTACTAAGGTAAAGAGTCACTGTTGATGTGGTTAAGGCAGAAGGATCCAAATTACAATGGTAATAAGGATATATGCCCACATATATTATAATCACACCACAGCATTGTATGTCAAGAAGTATAGGTGAGCATAGTGTGCCTAATACAGAAGGAGCTTTTAGAACTGAGAGATTAAACTCATATTCTTCTGGCAATATATTTCTTTCAGAAATGCCTCTAATCAAAACATTAGTGAGAAACAGGTAAAATTTCTTGAGAACAAACTAGCTGAGAATATCTTTGTTACATATAAAGCATATGAAGGAAGTCATGCTGATTCAACAAACTGAGATTCAGAAGGGATTCCTACATTCTGTAACAAAATTGTTAATTTCAGAGACTTAACGTTTCAAATATGTGTTTGAATTCCACTGGATCTCAGATAGCAAGCTGTTGTTTATTTCTTCTCTTAAGTAGTCAGCTACAATTCTTTGGAAAGGTTATACACATGTAGAAGTAAATAAATCACCTTAAGAAAACAGTCAGCTCCAAAAGGTAAGTGTTACAATCTATATCGTGTGAAATCATGAAACAAAGAAGAAACACAGTAAAATATGTACTACCGAGATGAGGAAAGGAACAAGAGAGTTAGGTGAAAGGACCTATATGAGATAAGGAAGGATGAACAAACACAAGCACATTATACATGTGTGTAAAAGTATCACAATGCCATAACTTAGTATGAAGGGTTAATAAAAGCTTTACAATAAATATATTAAGCCTTGCACAACAGCCCTGTGGCACATTTGGTTCATGTACTCCCATGACTGTGTCTGTGACTCCAGCTAGTACATGCCACATTCTGTATCATTCACTTTGTAGAAACTTCATAAAAGTACCATAGTTATGAAATACAATGTTGCTTACATATATTTATTTTTCAATAACATATACCTCTTGCTGTTTTTGAGTAGTTATATTAATACTATGCTTAATTTATAATATGTATTTCTAAAAGAATTTTTCCTTTTTTTTATAAAAAAAGGCATGTTTATTTTAGAGTTCTATTCCCTTAGATTATGCACAGCCTAATAAACCATGAACTTGCTATTGAGTAGTTGGTCATTTTATTTTCTCCTTGGTGAGAAAAAACAAGTATACAGATGTAACTTTATTAGGAGACTTCCAAATTCTGACTTTACGGCTATGTTTAATTTTTTGCTTAATAATTGTATCTTATAGAAAATATATAGTAAGTTCATTGTGTGGCAAATGCTGTGATCCATGAAAGGTGTGAATCCTAGGGCACTACATTTTAAATGCAAGCATTCTGCCTCTTGAATTTTCCCACAACCAGAAAACAGTTTTGTCTAGCATAAATAAAACTGATTTGGAAAACTTAGTATTAACTTTGAAATTTTTAATGAGCTTGAAATCATCTCTTTTCATATTATCTTTTAAAACTCAACAATTATAAAACAATAAATTTTCTCTTCTTTTGTTCTATAAAAATACTGAAATTCTGCTCCATATTTAGAGAAAGTTTTTTCAAAACAAACAAAGGGAACAACAACAAAAAAACCCCAAAATTTTCTGGAAGGTGCATACACACACACACACACACACACACACACACACACACACACACACACACACACACACACACACACACACACACACTTCATAGCCTAGAACACAGCAAAAGCATATGAATCTAGAAATGTGGAAAATAATTTGATAAATGTGCTATTTCTCTTTTTTTCTGTGACAAAAGTACCTGACTACATATTTGATTAAAAAAACAAAACAATTTTCCTGTCACTTTGTCAAAACCAGGTGACAGAAAGAAAGAGAGTTTTGTTCACAGCATAGTATGAAGGCATAGCCCATCACAGAAAGGCAGTATCAGTGAGAAAAGCTGGATTTGTGGGGAGAGAAATATAGTATAACTGGTAATATTTAGTTCACAGTCAGCTAGAGATATGATGCCTTTGCTCAGTTTATATTTCCTTTCAGCCCATTTAATGAAGACTTTAGATCACCTAAAGGATGGTTTCACCCATATCAACTGAGTTTTCTTCCCTCAGTTCAAGCTCTCTGAAACACTTTCACAGTCATACTTAAAATGAAGTGTTATGACAATTAGTCCATATTTTCAATTTGACAATTAAACATAAAAATATAAATAATATAAAATTCATATTTTAATAAATGGATATATTTTAATTTAAAAATTGGATGGGTTGCACAATGTTAAAATGCACATTTAGTGGAGCTTGAAGTCAGAAATTGTGATGCCTCCACATTTCTCAGCCTTGAGACTTTGGTAAGGGACTCAGCCCTTCCTCAACTGGATGTGCCAAAGTGAAATGACTTACCTTGGAATTCCTTGTCTCCTCTTGTGATTGAATAAGGGAGCAAGAGGAATGAGCTGGCAAAAAAAAAACTAGGAGAAGGGGTAGTAGAGGGAGCAGTATGGGGTATGACATTTTTTAAAACACAATAAAATGATTAAAAAATAAAATAATAAAGTATAAATGTGCTTATATCGATAGGGAAAAAATGCACAATTATTCATGAGGTGTTAATTCACATATAAAACAAATGACACAACAATCCCAACACAGTATCAACAAAGATACAGTTGTATAGTATTTACATAATCACACACATATATACATAACCATATATATGTATGTGTAAAGCTTGAACATATGTGTGCATGATATATTTTTAACATTTTAGAAATTTATATGGCATTATATTAACTGGGGGACAGAGGGTGTAGCATGGTCTGAAAATTATAACTAACAGTTGAAACTCTAGGAAATGTCATAAAGGTTTATGTATGTGAGTCTGTATAAGGATTAGATTGGTTAATCCTACACTGTTGCTGAGTTCTAACAGTTCACTTGGAGGAAGGGATGAGAAGACATGAATTCAATGGCAAAGACCCCAGGAGTCAGTCAAAAAGTAAAGAGTAGACTCATTTATTTAGCAATTGGAAGAGCCTTATATACCCTGGTCTCTGCATCCAGGATATTCTCCATTGCCTGGGCATAATGTGCTGATATCAGGTGGTCATCACTCATTGACAGTACACCATCAAGAGTTACGTTAGTTCCCAGTGTTAAGAAGACTCCAGAAGACCAGGAATTCTGGGCAAAGCTTATTGCTAGTCCGTATGCACAACTCCAGGTTGGCTCATAAGGAAGTTCCTTATGTGTATATTTTGGAAACTGGTATGAACCACTGTCCTTAAATCTATGAGCTAGTCTTATTACACTCTACAGAGGAGTACACCCATCTCAGAAGCCATAGATTGCTCTCATTTAGTTTGATCTAACTGTCCTACAATGCAGACTATTGCTATTGCTCTTGGTTACCAAATAATTTTTGATAAGGTCCTCTTGCTGAGGACATGACACACTTTGTACTTGGGACATGAGAAATTAAATTAATATGGAATATGATGTTTTATCCTATTAATATACCTTTAATAACATATAGGATACATTTGGAATCCTAGAAAAAGAAATCCCCAATAGTCTTACCCACATAAGAACATTGAAAACTCTACCAGTGCCCAACATAGTAAGGTACTCCATATATATATATATATATAAGTGAAATCTATTTCTAATGAGAAAGAAAAACTACAGAAATGTTCTTATGAAACTGACCTCAAAGTTTCTATCACCTTCCACAGGAAACTTGAACAACTTTCATGGTTAATGAAGACTCATTGAATCTTATAAAAACACTGTTAATGAGCAACTAGAAAAGTTTCATGAATTATTTTGTTTTCCTAAAGCCTACACTGTGTTTTGTCTACAGGTGAAATAAAAATTGCAGTTCTAGAGGGACATGAGGTCATTGACTTCTACCTGTGATGTGAGATGATTCACTTAAAACTGCTTCTTAAGAGTTAGGATCCCCCAATAATACCACCATTCTGCAGTCATATTAAGACATGTGTGTACTTTGTATTTCAGTTGGAGTGAAAGAAACAGAAAATGATGAGACCAGGGTAAGTGCTCATGTCTGTGAAAGGAAATTAATTCAGGAAACAAAGCTATAGAAAAGAAAAAGAAGGTTTAAAACTAATTTCAAAACTAAGAGTGACTGAGAAAGATAACAGTGTTTTGAACTTTGTGCCAGTCCATGTTTTTCTTGCTGTAATATAAGAACTGCATTGTGAGTACACCTGCATAATACAGGGCATCTGTGACAGAATAAAATATGTACTGCCAGGTATCAATTCATCTTACACTTCATGATGTGTTGACATTCTTTGAAGTATTATTAAAGATGAACTTCTCATGATCTCATGCCCATAGTAGACATTAAAATGGTCATATATGAAGCATGAAATCCCTGGAAGGTAAAGGATGTAAATATGTGATACTACATCTCATCTGCTGACAGAGGCAGTATTAACTTTGTCTGTATTTAATGGCCAGTGGTACAATGACTGATTTGAAAACATGTTCTTTGAACTTGGAAAGGTAACACAGGATGGAAGGTAGAGTATTGGGTGATGACAAACAGGGTCATATATGTCCTGAGCTATCTCTCTTGGACTACTTTTACTCTAATGGTAAGGATAACATGATACCATGTTTTCCCTCACTGTTTATTGTTGTTGCTAATAAAATGCAGGGTCTTGTGCTTTGCTGGCCAGGATTCTACAACTCAGCAACATTTTGTTTACACTAGTGATATATCCAATTAGACAATATCTAAGGATTCACATTTTTTCCATTATTCTTCCTTGTCTCACTATAAAACCTGTAATTTAATACATCATGAATTTCATCCCAATGAATAAGTCAATATGAAACCAGATAACCCAGTTTCAGTGTTGAATAGCTTTAATCACGTCATTTGTAAAACAGGGTTAGCCAAGTTTCTGTGAGTTTGAGGTCAAGGTAACCGACTTAGTAAGTTCAAGGATTTTTCAGAGCTACATAGTGACACCCTGACTTTAAAATACAACAAAATATATGCAGAATGTATAGCAGTAATATGCAAAATTTTTAGATGAATTGTTTTAATCACTTCTTTTCTACTCATGCTGGTAGTGGTTTGTCACATGTTATGTAGTGTGTTGTGGTGGGATTCCCAGCAATGTGATCGAGGTGTGTCTCTGATCCTTTTGTTTGATAATTTTTTTTTCTTCCTACGTCACCATGTTCAGCCTTGATACGATTGTTTGTGCATAGTCTTACTGTATCTTGTTAGGTCATATTCAGTCAATATCTCTGGGAGGCTTGTAAACATTTAGGATGCAAAACAGAAGAGGGGTCAATCCAGTGGAGAGTGGAGGTGGGCTGAGACTGAGAGGAGTGGAGGGAGGGGAAACTGCATTCAGAATTTAATGTATAAGCAAATAAAAGTCTGAAGTTATTTTTAAAGATTTTGTGTTTCTTTTTAAATAAAATAAGTTATAGTAATTATTGGTAGTTATCACTATATCCTTTATTTTTGCAATAACAAATTAAGTAGAAATATTAGATGTAGATATATATGTTTGAATACTTGGATTAAAGAAAGTGACACTATTGTGAAATATTGCATATTTAAAGGAGTAGTGTGATTGCTGAACAAAGAGTGTCATTGTGAATGTGGGCTTGAGGATTCAAATGTTCCAGCTATTCCCTCTGTTTGACTCACATCACTTTCTGTTGCCTTTGTTCTTGTGGTTTACCCCTCAGGTACATCTCTAGCTTCATGTCTTCCTGCACACTGCCATGTTTCCTGCAAAAAAGATAATTAAGTAAGCCTCTGAAACTGAAGGTGAGATCAAATTAAGTACCTTTCTTTACAAGAACAGTTGTGGTCACAGTGCCTCTTCATAGCAATAGAAACCCTTACTAAGACAGAAAGGGTAATTATTGTGTATGGCATTGCTCTGATAGGCCTCACCCTTTATTTTTTTGTAGAAATTCCTAATTTTGGATCATGTATTAGAAAATCAATTCAATGTTTTAACACTAAGCTTAGTGGGACATCTTAAGATAATCATGAAGAAAATGGTTCTGAGAATGATTTGTACAGTGGGTGCCTGGATAAAAATATTTCAGAAGGTAAGAATGTTAGTTTGTAGCCTACATAATTGTATTGTGGTAATTTGTTGAAGAATGTTGCTTTTTATGACCATGTCAAATAATTTGCCTGGGGCAAATGTGAAGAGTTTTGAATTGAGTCCATTGTGAAATAAAATTTACAAATAGCCAAATATTAACCGTCATGTAGATATTTGTGTTTTTTCTAATACAGACTTGTAATAAAAAATAGGAAACTGTGCAAGAAAAAAACACAAAACATACAATTTTAGGAATGCCAGTAAATAGAATAGAGCTAACTCCTGTTTTCAAGAATATAAACAGATTAAAAAATGGAATAAAGTGAGTCACCACTTCAAGTTCCAACTCATACAAATAAATTTGATCTAGGTGTGTTCTTGCACAACATTAATTCCAGCATAAAAATGTTAAATGCCGGTTGATTTCTTAGTTGGAGCCTTTACTGGTCTACAGAGCAAGTATCAGATAAGACGAGCTCAGGCAGTGAATTCAAACTTAAGAAATGAAAGTGTGTGAAGATGCAATTGAAAGATCCTCATGGTGTCAACATAAGAGAGAGAGGTATGCTTTGTATTCAACAAAGCCAAAATAAGTTAGATATCTAGAGTATTTTGATGTGGAGATGCAGGGTTTTGAGCCTTTCCATTTTATCTTTGGTATTTCTTTCATCCAACATTTTCTCACTATTCTCCATACCCTCTACTTTGTTATACTGATGTATATCTTGTACCATTATATGTAGGAATATATAATATATGATCTATTTTTAATTTATAGATGTTTAAACTACATGAATCTCTAAAGAGAATTTGAAGTTTAGACTTTCAAACATTGTTAAGTCTGTGATAGACAATAAGGACTCTTAAAGATAGACAGAGTATACTTTTCCTTATGTTATCATCACAAAATTATTTGGGCCAATTTGGAGAATGTTGTGATTTGAAAAGATGTTGCCTGAATAGCCTATGTGCTTAAAAATAGGGCCTTGAAGATGTGGCATTATAAGGGGGTGTGGTCTTGTTGGAATCAGAGTGGCATTGTTTCAGGTTTATATCACTTCAAGGGTAAGTTTTGAGGTCTGTCTTATATGTTTATGCTATACCCAGTATGGGAGTCAACTCACTTTCTTTTGCCTACAGATCAGCTATGTCTCCAGCATTTTGTCTGCTTGAATGTTGCCGTTTTCCCACCATGGTGATGATAGAATAAATCTATGAAACTGTAATCCAACCCCAATTAAACATTTTATAAGAGTTCCTGTGTTCGTGAGATCTCTTCACAACATTAGCAACCATAACTACAACAAGAAGCTTTTTAAGGACTAGCATTATTGGCATGTAGGTTTTTAGGTTTTGTGGATTTTATAACCAAAGCAGACATAACCAGTTTTCCAATATTGCTAGTTGCACTAACTGATATTTCCAGGCTCTGAAGTTATGAAATTCTTCATCTATTTACAAACAAGTTCTAATGTGGTATGTATTTTACTTCTATGTTATTTTTAAGTAATTTGATTTTCATTTTTATTATCTTAAATATATCTGATTATTTTAATAACTTTACATATTTAATGTATTGGTTTACCAAATTATTCTACTCTCCAACTTCTGTTCCTATTACAATTTATCTGCTGCATGAACATTATTTCCTTTGTATTATCATATAATGTGTGTTTCTTGTGTTTAAATCCCTTATGGGTTCTGCTTCAGTTTCTTTGCATTTATCTTACAAACAACATACATTTATTCTACAAAATCATATATTTCCATACCTACATATGATAAAACCACATTGGGACAGAATGTATAATACTAATCTTTCTGGGTCTGTCTTAGGTCACTTAATAGATACTTCCTATATTCGGCTGAAGCCATTTGCAAGGCAGATCTACAGTGTCAATGAGCTAATATTGCCAGTATCTGATAATTCGCAAAGTCTCAGCTGATGCCCTCACTTTTTATAATATCTAGAATCATAATTAATTTGTATCAGTCCTTTGTTGTTCAACTGTCATTATATGGCTGGAAATTGTGTAGAGCAATTGTTCCTTTCCAGGGACAGACTGCATGTTTCTAACTTGTACTAATTCACAGATACTTCCCCCTAATTCTTAAAGGAGATCTCTCCCTACTTATAAAGATGCCAAAAATCTTCTTCTTCAGGAATAGTGCATGGACTGCTGAGAATGTACTCTACCTATACTGCACAGATGTACTGTCTGAACTACTACCTTTCCCCTGTCATTTCCACTCTAAGGAATGTTGCGTGGTTATCTCCGACATAGTTTTAATAAGGACACTAAACATTTGTCCAGAGGATAAAATTTATAAGATATTGTCCTCTTTGCCATTTTGCTGGCATATTGTCTTTACTTTTATGCTCTTCCTCAGCCTAAAAGTTTCATTATTACTTGATAATCCCTTTTCTCAAATAACTCTAATATATGTGTCTATGTGATATAATTTTTTCTAAAATATGTACTAACATGATGTAATTGTCACAGCACCATTCTAACATATTTTGTTGTATTTCAATCATTATTTTCTTAGGGAAGCCTGTTGTAGGGTAAAAAACCAAAGACCCTGAGAACCACAAAAATTGAAAATCTGACTTAAGAAGACTTTGTTAACTATATGAAGAGAAATACTACTCAGAGAGCAGCCACAAAACTAATTTATAGGAAAGTTTTAAAGCTGAAAGCCAGAGTAAATATATCCTGGTTAAAAATTGGAAGAACTAGGCAGAAAGTAAAGCAGTCATGCAATTTAAAAGAAGCTAAAAACATGCAGTTATTCTGGGGATCTTAATTCTCAGTTTTTTTTTTCAATTGTAGTTTTCAAAGGGATTTTTATGAAGGGACTAAAAAAATGGAAAAGGTAATTTCAGGCTAAAACAGTAAGGAATCTACTGAGGATAAGACCAAGGACCCTTTGCCATGTTATGAGGTCCTATGTATATTCTGAGTAATATTATTTGTCTTTTCATATCTTTTATATATAAATGAGATATATATTAAGCATTGATATATTTGATATTTGTCTTCATTACTAAAAGTTGTTAAGTTGTTTTCTTTTACAGTATGACTAGAATATATTGTTATATTCTACAATACCTACATTATATTTGATTGTGTGGGCTATCAACATTAATTGCTCTTTGAGACAATATTACATAATTCTGGATGATTCATTTTCAAGAAAATTGAAGTGTATACTTCCATCACTAAATATATTGTATAACATTAGTATTATACATTCTTATACTGCATATACAGAAAGTAAATATTCCTGATAATTTTGAGAATCAGATATTCTTATGTCTTCTGGGCTGGCCTTAAAAACCTGAGATTATAGTATTTATTTCTGTCAGTTTCTCAGTAGTCTGATGGAATAAAGGCTTCTTCTGCAACTGCAGGTGGTAAACACTTGTCGAAATTTATGTAGCAAGAAAAATATCAAGTTCATATTTTAAAGGAAATTTACCAAAATTAAATAATGAATTTCTGGAATCTGGCAAACAGAATTATATTTTTATCACAAACTATTGCTGGAATTCTAGGAAATTTCACTATATTTTTCTACTACCTAATTATTCACTGTGGGGAAAGGGCATTGAAACCCATAGATTTGATTCTTATGAACATAATGGTAGCCAATGCCTTGAGTATTCTTTCAGCAGGAGTGCCCCAAACAATGGTAGTTTGGGGATTTAAACAGTTCTTAAATGATTTTGGGTGCAAGCTCCTTTTATACATTCAGGGATTTAGTAGGAGTGTGTCCATTGCTACCACCTGCCTCTTAAGTATCTTTCAAGCTATGGCCATTAGTCCCAAGAGATCCTGGTGGAAAGATCATAAAGTCAAAGTTGAAAAGGACATTGGCTGCCACATTTTTCTCCTCTGGATCCTGTATATGTTTGTCAATTTTGTTTATTTGGCATATACTTTTGTCAAGAGGAACAGCAAAAATGTGACAAGGAAGCTAGATTTTGAATACTGCACAACTTCAGGGCAAGATGATATCAGTTATTCACTCTATGCCGCATTGGTGGTATGTCCAGAAATCTTCTTTTCTGTGCTTATGGCCTGGTCCAGCACATCCATGATTGTCATTCTGCACAGACACAAGCAAAATGTTCAACATATCCGCAGCAATCATGGTTCCAGCAGACATTGCCCTGAATCCAGAGTCACCCAAAACATTATTATTTTAGTGTCTACATTTTTGGCATTTTATACTCTCTCCTCCATAATCAGAGGCTTCATTATTGTTTTATATGATCACAATTGGTGGTTGGTGAGCATCAATCGCCTCATTTGTCTGTGTTTTCCATCCTTTGGGCCATTTGTTCTCATTAATCAGTACCCTATTGTGTCCAGACACTGTTTGCTCCTTATAAGAAATAAAAATCACTTAATCTCATTTTAAGTATTCAAATATGTTTTATTGCTATATAATTGTTCACACAATCTTTAAACTGAAATGATCAATACAGATGTTTAAGTAGTTGGCACCTTGCATTTTTATGGTTATTTGAAGTATATATGTAAAATTTATCAGCTGTTTGAATCAGCAGCCTTCATGACATGATCATATTTTTTGAGATCCCTTGTCCTTTTCAACTTGAAACTGTCAGAGAGTCTTCATTTTGACCATTTTATGTATGAAGGAAACAGGATTAAGCTCTCAATAAAAATGTTATTCTTGCTTATACTCTGTCAGAGGTTTTGGTTGTTTTGTCATTTTTACAGATAGCTCTAGGTTCTACATCCTAACCTCAAGGAAAACTGAAATAATTAGTGGCAAGGATTTTCTTTCCTAAGAGCATGGTCACGAAGAACTTCTATAGCCTCTTCTAACACTAGAAAATAAATTTACACACATACAAAAAACAATTTGAAATGAATGATGGCATTGGTGTATTTTTGCAATTTGTTTGCTATTATTTTATAAAGAATTCAGCATCAACCGGGATACTGGACATGCAAATTTCCTATGTTGCTGTTTTGTCTTTATCTGTCTTGACATCAGTGTATGGTGGGTTCAAAAAATGAATTTTACTAAATTTAAAAGGCCATTCAGGGAATCAATTTTCAGGAATTCTATTTCTGATCTTATACCCAGAGAACACATTATCTTAGAAATACTTTACATCCATCTTTATTGCTTTTATATTTATTAGAGTAAACAAGTAGGGCCCAGCTACATATTCAAAAACTTCTAAATTGATTAAATTAATGTTGATATGTAAAAGGCACTATTTCGTTTACTAGAGTAAAAGATAAAATAACAAAATGATTAAAAAATTAACTCACATACAAAGGAGAATTTTAAGCATACAAACTTAGTTTTTAAAATCACATTGTCTCCAACATATGAAGATTCTATTCAACAATTCCAACATGTGTATAGGAAAATGACTTAAGTATACCTTTAGTATAATATTTACAAAGGAGAGTCTGAAATGTAGCACTGAGCATGAGGAGATGTATTGATCTTTAAAGTATGTAAGGTGATATAATATTTTTCCTATTTTATATTCTGCATTTTTCCATTTTTCTGGTGTATGTGGGGCATAAAATACAATTACTAGTGTCAATTTCAATCCTAAGCAATGTTGCATGACTTCATTATTGCAGCTGTAACTGTATAAAAGTTTTTTAAATGAACAGATTTCTGGCCTGGGGAAATGATTCTTTGAGAAACTATTTCATATTAGGACCTTAAAACATTTATCTGTAAGATTATTATAATAATGTGATTTTAGTTTTAAGAAAAAAGGTATTACAATTTATCTTAAAATGTAGGGAGAGACAAAGTAAAGGTAATGAATCAGAAAGACACAAAGACAATAATCTTTTTATTTTCATATTGGACCCCAGAAAAACTATTTAACAGAAAGCACAAGAATCAGAGACCCCTTTATTCATGAATCAGTAATCCTATATGCTATTAAACTGAAAACAATAGTATATATAAAGAAGACCTAGTAAAGACATGTGCAGCCTCTGTGCTCATGGATTCAATATCTTAAATTTCATATGAACTTTCTTCAGTTAAATTACATAGCCTAATTTCCTGGTGTCATCCATCACTGTTGGGTTTAACATTCTTTTTTGTCTTCTATTTATGGGATTTTCTAAGCTCTATGCAGAAGGATTTGGTGGAGAAAACCACAGGGCACATATAGATGTCAGAAAGTATTTTTAACCAAATAAAATACCCTTCATCATTAAAGCCATAATGTGTATATAGATGAGTTGATCAAGTGTCATCTTACTAAAGAAGACATACTGTAATCATACAACCAAGAGCTGAAAAACAAGAGAATATATTTCATTTACTTTTCCTTTTTATTTAACAATTTTAAAAATTCATCTTACATACCAGAGAGATTGGAGGCAGAGGAAATATCTTAGGAGTTGACAGGTGAGTAGTGGCTAGAGTTTGTTTATATATCTTTGTGATATTTAAGCTTTTCTTCAATATCTGTCTCCAGGCTTTTATTAAAAATCAAATATATTTTGTGCAACATCTAACACTCAGCATGTGAAGTACCAATTTTCAAAACTTTCCCTTGTCTGACAGAGCTATATTTGGCCAGAGAATTGCCTAGGTTGCAAAGTTTTCTGTTCACAGTTAACATCTAGCATTATTGAGAGCCTCCCCAATGTATTTCTTCTTCACAATCTCTGAGGTTAGATTTTGGACAATGGCTTCCCTCTCTTCATGGACTTTTGTTTTTCCTGGACCCTGATATAGAACTATTGCCATAGTAGGGAGCTGCATAACTTCTCTCACATTTGAATTGTCATTGACAGAAAATTTTGTGAGTCAATTTGGATTTCCTGAAAAGGAGAATTAGTTTAAGGAAGATAAAGAGGTTTTTATCCAACATTAAAAAATAGAAAATAATTTTACAATGGAAAATGTTTGATCTGTATTTGACGTTATTGTAGATTAATTCAAAATAGAATAATTAAAGAAGATAACTAATGTATATGGGATTGTCACAATGTCCATCATAAATATTATTTGATCATTCTTGTTTTAGTCCTAAAAATTAGTTGGTAAGATACAAATATTAGAAAACCTTGTTAAAACTGATCAGAGAGATGCTCCAACAGTGACAGAAGAACTTAAAGAACCATTCTCAATATTGCCTTATAAGGTTACAGAAAAACAGCGTCAGATTTTTAAATGGCTAACATTAATATATCTAAAATCTTCACAGAAATTGCCAAATGATAAAAACCATGCAAAAGCTGAAACACTGAAAAGTCCCCTTGCCAAATGTTAGATTGAAGGAGATTCGATGAAGTAAAGATCACACATGGCATACACGCACCATTTGTATATCAAATGTTAAATTACTTGTCAACTTGTAATAGAATAATCCCTAAAGACTGGGCAGATATGGTTACAGCTATCTTGGAGGCAGTGTTCAATCATAGTAAGGAATCTGATGGAAGAATGAAGCTAAAATAATAGAAAAACAAGTTAGAGATAGAGAATTGGAAATCCCCCAAGACAAACTTCTTGTTGAGGGAGATCATGTTAATGAGAACAGGAAATAATTATATAATACTTATACCCTGGATTTATGTAGAATGTTAGCCTTAAATGCTTTGCATAGAATTTAAGAAGTACCAGAGAAAATTAATTAAAAAAAATAGATGCAGTGGCCAAGAGAAACCTTTATTTTACAATGATTATATTAGCTTTAAATATAATGTTAACAAATTCAGAAGATAGATGAATAATACTTGAATCACTCACTTTAAAAATACTAACTCATAATATAAAAAAAATTAGTCCATTAAAGATAAATTAAGGACATTTAAGGATTGTAATTGAGATAAAACTAATATGGACTTTTGTACTCTGATGATAATTGAGTAGGAGAGTTTATTATTAGTGGTTTAAAGGAAAATCAAAATGTTAAATGTTACAACTGTGGAAATCAAGATCACATAAAAAAGGACTGTAAACAAGGCATTACCATAAACAATGCTGTTGCTTAGAATGACCCCAACCAAACTTCATTTTCTTCTGGAATTTGTAGAAGGTTTGGCAAAGGCAAGCATTAGACCAATGACGGCAGATCAGCAGGTGACAAGCAAGGTAAACTTTTGCTATTTAAAAAAACCCTAAGGGACTTTTGCAAGCCCACAAAACAAAATCAATTCAGTGTTATCTTGTTGCCATGGAGGAAACATATTCCCAAAACAATTACAGAAACTAAAGACTGTCCTCAGAAAACCATACTGCTCTGGACAATAGATAAGATATTCTGAAGAGAAACAAAAATTTAGGAAAATTCATAAAGTGATTTTGACAAACTTCTATAAATGGAAAATGTCAAAATTAAAAATAAAAGAAAATATAGAAAACACATGTGAATCTTGTCAGCCCAGACCTTAATTTTATTCTGCTTATACTCTAAAAACTCTCCTCCAGGAATTTAAGTGCAGATAGATTATATTATGTTGAAATTGATATTTCTACTACACAAACCAAGTAAGAAATTAAAGATATATGGGGAAACTTTTCCTGATTTGATTTTTAAAGGAAAATTAGGACTTCATCAATTGACAGAAATGGGCCCAGCAAAAATTGGCATATTTTTAACAAATAAAGAAAATGAATAATTATGGACAAAAAGTGAACCTTGGCAAAGAGTTTGCAGTAATATTTGGGAGAGATTTACAACAAATATTTCCAAAGCCAAAGAATTCAATTTATATAGAGAACTAATTGATTTCTTACTTAAATTATATGGGAAAAGACAATTTCCGGAGTCCCTACATTTCATATTGGTGCAAATAAATCAGGAAAGACAGGTTATAAATTAGAAAATTTGAGTAAAGTGGTTCAAAGTCCTCATAATTTTGTTTGAAAGTCAGAATTATATGCTATTATGATGGTATTAGTGGAATTTACAGAACCTCTTATATTTACTGATTCTCAGTAAGAAGAAAGTGTTGTAATACCCATTGAAGCTACTGTCTTTGAGTTAGAATTAGTTTTATTATTTATTCTACTACTAGAAATAATCAATGATAGAAATTATTTATTCCTTATGCATTATATACACCAAATTCCACATAGGTCTGCCAGGTCCTCTAACAGAAGGTAATAATGAAATTAATATAAAATATATTAAAGCTCTTATGGTTTTTTGAAAATCACATCAATAGCGGAAGTTAAAAAATAAGATTTCTTCATCACTTGGCAACAAGTCAAAGAAATTATTAAAACTTCTACTACGTGTACCTTATAAAACCAAACTCAATTCTTAGCAAAAAAATCATAAAAATATACATAGAAATAACATTTAGCAGATGGATATGTTTTATTTTCCAGAATTTGGAAAATTAAAATATGTATATACTACAATAGATATATTTCAGGATTTAAATTGACAACTGTTTTGAGTTTGGGAAAAACTGATTCCGTAATCACACATTTACTAGATGTTATAGTCATTATGAGAAATACCAATACTAGACAAGATTGACAGTGATCCAGAATATGTCTCTAGCAAAATAAAACCAATTTTGCTTATTATAATATAAAGCATATTTCTGGTATAGCAAGTAATCTTATAGGGGAAACAGTCAAGGAAAGCTGAAATAAAACCCTAAAGGATATAGTTAATAAAAAGCGTAACAACAAAATCCATAAACAAATTACATAATGCTATATTAACTTTGAATTTTCTCAATGTTGATGATAAAGAAACAACAGCTGTAGAAATGTATTGAACTATGGAAATAAAAACTACTCTGCTATGTCAGCCTACCTACTTCAAAAATGTGTTGACCTTAGAACGGAAACCAGGATATGTACTACATTGAGGATGCAGTCTCACTTATTTTTCTGTAGGTTAATAAAAGCTATAGATACCATCAAAATTAATAAAGACTTGATTCAAACAGAAAATTTTCATGATAAAAAGAAATGATGGATTATACACTGATGTGACAAATTTAAAAGTTATAAGAAAACCTCACCAAGCAAGGGATGGTGCAGGGCTTTGTTTTTGTCTTTACAGAACAATAAAAATATCCATCTTCAAGAAGTTAAGAAAAATTGGAGTCTTGGTACTCATAAAATTTACAGGGTAAAATTTGACTCCATAATATCTGTATCTCTTTACTTTTTAAAAAAGGAAAATTTCCAGTTTAAATATAAATTAAAGCTGGCTTTTGAGTTCGAGCCTCTAGACCATTTTTAAGCTTTCTATGACTTTATGTGGGTAGCAGAAGGCTTCTGGCCTGGACTTTTGGACCTAACCTCAAGGTTTAGGCTCTCAGACTCACAGACCCACAGAGACACACAGATGCTTACAATGGTCTTTAGGCTGATCACCCTGAGGCCCAGGCATATAACTTGCTGACTCTTTACTGTAGCTGTGGGGTTTCTTGGTCCCCTGTGGCCAGAGGCCCAGACTCACAGACCTGCCACTGGAGACTCCTTAGCAGCCCCCTGCTGCTGCTCAGGCCCCAGAAATTACTCAGATGCTTATATTAACTTTATGCTGTTTGGCCTATGGTTCAGGCACATTGCTAGCTAGCTCTCACATCTACATCAACCCATTTCTATTAATTTCTATTAATATTTCTATTTCTGTTAATTTCTATTTCTATTAATCTGTCTGCCAAATGACCCGTGGCTCACCTGTGTTTTTTACATGTTGCTCTTTTGGTGGCTTGCTCGATTGTCTGAGTTAACCCTGCTTCTCCTACCCATGCTCTGATTTCTCCTCCTACATCTTCTATGCTACCTGTCATGGCCCAAAACAGCTCCTTTATTTAAAGATTGATATTCACAGCATACAGAAAGGCATTCCCACATCACTTTACCCTTAGTCTACCCCATGATTCTTATCCTGTTCAGCCATGGGGCTTCGTACCTTTTCTCCCAGGAGCATGGTTGTCCTCTGCTTCTTCCAGATTCTCTCTGGCCTTCTGCTCTGTGTTTCCTGTTCTCAGAATTTTCCTAGTCTGGTAGCACCACCCACAATTCCTGTTTGCCTTTGACTGATCAACACTTTTTATTAAACCAGTGGGTGGGATAATTATTTACTATAAAACAACACCATCTCCCACACTCATTGGTTTTGAGAATTTACATTCCGTATCAGTGACATTCCTACCCTGTATGGTCAATCATGGAATGTCTTCCATCCTTTTCTACAGATCCTCCTTGCTACTCAAACATATTCTTCATCTAAGCTTTGTGACTACTGTGCTTTTCTTCAAATGATTTTTTGGCAAATGATATAGGCATTTTATACTTCTCTGTGAACTACTATATATTCAGTCATTTTCTTTGGGATTTTTAAGTATTTTTATTAACTGTATGTGTCTTTCACATTTTGAACCTGGATTCTCTTCATTCTCATGTTATTTAGTAGCTACCATGTGATTTTGCAATCTTCCATATAAATTAATTTAAATTAAAAATATTAAAATTGACAAGCAAAAATGAATATCATAGAAGCTGTATGTTCCAGAGTGAGTCAGGCAGTAAACAATTTTATCTATCTTTAATTGCAAGTATTCACTTCTGGATCTCGGCATCTGGAACACCTTTTGTCTATTAATGCAGTGTTTTAGTGTTATTGTAATCCTACAGCTTTGAGTTTAGAGGACCCCTTTTTTGTCAACTTCAGAAGACAAGAAATAGAGTGGATTTAGGATAGGTCAATACATAACTCTGTTTCTAGACCTTGGGTGCCACAAAACTGGCGAGGATTTTTACATCTTCCATGTCATCAGTTCAGGTCCACTATTGTCCTGTTTTTTACCAATGAACTTTATTTTAATGAACTTATTTTTTCCCTTTTATTTATACTCTCCTGAAAAACTTCTTTATATTGATATAGATAAATAAAAACATATTCTATTTGAGTCTTACAAACACTTGTGTTTTGCAGAAAAATCTCCCAATTAATTTTCTATTTAGAAAAGTGTAGAGAGTTTTGAATGTTAAATATAAAATGGAGGTGGCCAATAATACAGTCAATCTTATTTATAAGATACTTTTATCCTGGAAGACTTACCATTTCCAAGGATGAGAAGGAAGTTGTGTCAGATTGGAAACATACAAGAGGTGTAAGTGGGGATGAGAAGGAGAGCTGTGCCTGGTATGTAAAATTAATTTTTAAAATTCCTAAACAAAAAGTAAAAATAAATGAAAAATATTCTCTTGTCTTCCAACTGTTGGCTGTATGATAACAGTATGTCTCCTGCTTTTATTATGAAGGGTGTTTTATTTGGTTAAAATACTTTCTGACATCTATATTTGCATGGTGGTTTTCTCCATCTACTACTTCTGTTTAGAGCTCAGAAATTCCCATAAAAAGAAGCAGAAAAAATGTTAAACCCAAAGGTGATGGATGACACCAGGAAATTAGGTCATGTAATTTAACTTAAGTAAGTTCATATAAGAGATTGAGTCCATGAGCATAGAGGCTACACATGTCTTCACTAGGTCCTCTTCATATATACTGTTGTTTTCAGTTTAATAGTATATGGGATTCCGAATTAGTGAATGAGTGGGTTTCCTGTTCTTGTGCCTTCTATTGAACTGTTTATCTGGGCTCTAACATGAAAATCAAGTGATTATTGTCTTTGTATATTTCTTTGTGATTTATTACCTTTACTTGGGGGCTCTGCTTACATTTTGAAATAAATTGTAATACCTCTTGTTTAAAACTAAATCACCTTATTATAATAAACTTACAAACAAAAGATTTAAAGACATAATATGAAATAACCTCTCAAAGAATCATTTGCGGAGGCCAAAAATATTTTGATTTTTTTAAACTTCCAAACACTTATAACTGTAAAATTGAAGTCATGCAACTTTGCCTAGGATTTGAATTGACATTATTAGTTCTATTTATTCCCCGGTGCATCAGAAAACTGAAAAAATTCAGAATATAAAATAGAAAAATAATTATTATGTCACCTTACATACTTTAAAGATCATATATCTTCTCAAACTCGGTGCTACATTTACTACTCTCCTTGGTAATTCTTATACTAAAGTTATACCTCAACCATTTTCATATACTCAGGTAGGCATTATTGAATAGAATCTGCATATATAAGAGAGAATGCGATTTTTTAAATACTGAATTTGAATGGTGATGCTTAAAATTCTCCCTTATATTTGACTCAATTTTTCTAAATGCTTTGGAATTTTATTTTTCATTCCAGTCAAAAATAGTTTATTTTACATGTCAACAGAAATTTAATTATCAAAATATTTTCTTTTGTATATCTAGTTGGGCCCTATATGTTTATTATAAAAATAGAGCAGCAATAAAAATGTTATTCATTATTTATAATTTAATGGGTCTTTGAATATAAGACTAAGAATACCTGGATCAAATATTAGTTCAAACTCATTTTCTGAACGCACCATTAATTACACTGTTGGCAAGTCAGATACAGAATGAACAAAAACTTAGGAAATTTGCAGATTTAATATCCTTCATGATGGCAAAATTCTTTATAAAATACAAGTAAAACATTTACATAATTAAAACAAAACTATTCATTTTAAATTGACTTTGGTATGACATAAGATTTCATAACTTCATTTTATAGTATTAGGATAGGTTAGAGCATTTCTGATGTGACCAGGTTCCTGAGAGAGAAGTTCCTTGCTGGGAACTATTACAGTTTACCTTGAAGTTAGAATGTAGAATCCAGAGCTATCTGTAAACATCGTGAAACAACCAAAACATCAGAAAGAATAAAAGCAAGAAGAATATTTTCATTGACAGCCTTATCCTGGCTCGTTAGCACATACAGTCAATGGGACGCCTCTGACAGCTTCAACTTCAAAAGAAAAAGGAATCTCAAAGAATATAATCATCTTATAAAGGCTGATTACTCAAACAGCTGACAATACTTTTATTTGTTTCAGATAATCTTTAAAATATAAGGTGCCAACTACTTAATCATCTGTATTGATGTTTTTAGGTTAAATAGTGAGTAAGAAATTGGATAACAACAAAATATATCATATCATTTGCATACTTAAAATGATATTAAGTGATTTTTATTTCTTATAAGGAGCAAACAGTGTCTGGACACAATAGAGTAATAATTCATGAGAACAAAGGGCCCAAAGGATGGAAAACACAGAGAAATGAGGCGATTGATGCTCACCAGCCACCAATTGTGATCATATAAAAGAACAATGAAGCCTCTGATTATGGAGGAGAGAGTGTAAAATGCCAAAAATGTAGACACTAAAATAATAATGTTCTGGGTGACTCTGGATTCAGGGCAATGTCTGCTGGAACCATGATTGCTGCGGATATGTTGAACATTCTGCTTGTGTCTGTGCAAAATGACAATCATGGATCTGCTGGACCAGGCCATAAGCAAAGAAAAGATGATTTCTGGGCACACCACCAATGCGGCATTGAGTGAATAAGTGATATCATCTTGCCCTGAAGTTGTGCAGTAGTCAAAGTCTACCTTCCTTGTCACATTTTTGCTATTCCTCTTAACAAAAGTGTATGCCAAATAAACAAAATTGACAAACATGTACAGGATCCAGAGGAGAAAAATGTGGCAGCCAATGTACTTTTCAACTTTGACTTTATGATCTTTCCACCAGGATCTCTTGGGACTAATGGTCATAGCTTGAAAGATACTTAAGAGGCAGGTGGTAGTAATGGACACACTCCTACTAAATCCTTGAATGTATAAAAGGAGCTTGCACCCAAAATCATTTAAGAACTGCTTAAATCCCCAAGCTGCCATTGTTTGGGGCACTCCTGCTGAAAGAATATTCAAGGCATTGGCTACCATTATGTTCATGAGAATCAAATCTATGGGTTTCAATGTCCTTTCCCCACAGTGAATAATTAGATAGTAAAAAAGCATAGTGAGATTTCCCAGAATTCCAGTTGTCACTTGTGATAAGAATATAATTCTGATTGCCAGATTCCAGAAATCCATTATTTACTTTTGGAAAATTTCCTTTAGAATATGAACTTGGTATTCTATTGTCCAAATAAATATTGATGAATTTTTGTAATCCACAGTTGTAGAAGAAGGCTTTATTACATTGGATACTAAGAAACTGACACAGAATATTTTCATCTCAGAATTTTTAAGGCCAGCCCAGACCACATATGAATATATGGTTCTCAAATTTTCCAGGAGAATTTAATTTCTATGTATGTACTATAAGAATGTATAATATCAATATTACATAATGTATATAATGGTAGAGGTAGACACATCAGGCTTAATAGAAAATGAATCATGAAGAATTATGTAATATTGGCTCATGAAACAATTAGTGGTGATAGCACCTAAAACCAAATATAATGCCAGAATTCTAGAATACAGTAATATATTCTAGTCATGGTGTGAAAGGATACAATGCCAATAAAAGGCAAACATTAAATATATCAATATTAATGTATATCTCCTCTAAAAATAAAAGATGTGAAATGAGAAATTATATTACTCAATATACATAAGGTCTTGTGACATGACAATGAGTCTTACAGCTCTCCTATATAGAGTCCTCATTGTTTAACCTGAAACTCACTTTCTCCTTTGTAGTCTCTTTATAAAAATCCATTTGAAAATTACCAAACATTTTCTAGAAACTGAGAATTAAAATGCCCACAAATAATCACGTTTTTAGCTTCCTTAAATTGCTTGACTGCTTTACTCTCTGCCCAGTCCTGCCAATTTTCAACCAATATGAATGTCTTTTGGTGTTTAGCTTTAAAATCTTCTTGTAGATTAAATTTGTGGTGCTCTCTGAGTAATATTTCTCTCCATGTAGTAACAAAGTCTACTTAAGTCAGGTTCTCAATTATTGTGATGCTCAGTGGTCTTTTGTTTTCTACCCTGCAATAGGCTTCACAAAGAAAACAATTATTAAAATACAAAAATAACCAGTACTGTATGTGACAATGTACATTATGTTAGTACATATTTCAGAAAAATTATATCACATAGACACATGTATTAGAGTTATTTGAGAAAAGGGATTATCAAGTAATAATGAAACTTATAGGCTGAAGAAGAGCATAAAAATAAACACAATATGCCAGCAAAATGGCAAAGAGGACAATATCTTACAAATTTTATCTTCTGGAGAAATGTTTAGTGTCTTTATTAAAACTGTGTCTGAGATAAACATGCAACACTCCTTAGAGAGGAAATGACAGGGGAAAGGTAATAGTTCAGACAGTAATCTGTGCAGTATAGGTAGAGTAAATTCTCAGCAGGCCATGCACTATTTTTGAAGAAGAAGATTTTTGGCATCTTTATAAATAGAGAGAGATCTCCTTTAAGAAATAGGGGAAAGTATCTGTGAATTAGTACAAGTGAGAAACACGCAGATTGTCCCTGGAAAGGAATGAATGCTCTACACAATTTTCAGCCATATAATGACAGTTGAACAACAAAGAACTGAAACAAATTAAGTGTAATACTGGAGATCTCAAAAAGTGAGGGCATTAGCTGAGACTTTAAGAACTACCAGATACTGCCAGTATCACCTCTCTTCATTGGCACTGAAGATCAGCCTAGTAAATGGCTTCAGAACAATATAGGATATATTAAGTGATGTAAGATTACTAGTATACATTCTAACCAAATGTGGTTTTATCATATGTTGATATGGAAATATATGATTTTGTAGGTTAAATGTATATTGTTTGTAAGATAAATGCAGTATAAACTAAAACAGAAACCATGAGAGATTTAAACATTCTCCCTGAGAGAGGCTGGGAAAAGCAGGAAAACACACATTATATAAGATACTTGATAAAGCAAAAGCAAACTGAAAAAAATAAAATAGAAGTAATGAAAATACCACATTTGAACTTGTTTTTAGATAGACCAAGAACTTCATAGCCTGGAAATGTCAGTGAGTGATCTACCAATACTGGATAACTGTTTACATGTGTTTAGGTAAAAAAATAAATAAATGAAACCTAAATGCCAATAATTCCAGTTCTCTGAAAAACTCTTGTTGTAGTTATGGTTTCTTATGCTGTGAAGATAGCTCATGACCACAAAACAACTTCGGTAAAAATGTTTAATTACAGTTGACCTACAGTCTCATGAATTTGTTCTGTCATCTTTATGGTTGGAAAAATGGTAGCATTCAGGCAGACATGATACTGCAGAGATACTGAGAGTTATACACTTTAATCTATAGGCAACAGGAAGTGAACTGACTCTCTTCCTGGGTATAACAGTAACATACATGACAGACCTCAAAACTTACCCCTGGAGTGCTGGAAACCATAAACAAGTCCACTCTGACAATACACACCCCTTAAAAGGCCACATTTTCTCGGCCAAATATTTTAATACATGAGAATATTTAGGCAACACCTATTCATCCACAACCTTCTACAACCTAGTGCCAATAATCTTCTAATGATAACATGAAACAAAATGCAATCAATCTAACTTTAAGAGTCCTTGTCGTCTATCAGTCTTAACAATGTTTGAAAGTCTAAACATAACTACTCTCCTGAGATTAATGCAGCTTCTTTAAACACCTGCAATTCAAAATAAAACTTATGTTTCATATTCTGACATGTAATGGCACAGGATATACATTAGTATAACAAGTTGTAGTGTATTATGGAGGATTGTGAGAAAATATAGGATAAAAGAAAGACAAAGATAAACTGGGAAGTCTCCAAAACCTACATTTCCATATCCAAATACTCTTCAGATCTCTAACTTATTTCAGTTTTGTTGAATACAATCCATCTCTCTCTCTCTCTCTCTCTCTCTCTCTCTCTCTCTCTCTCTCTCTCTCTCTCTCTCTCTCTCTCATTGTTACCACAAAAATCTTTCAATTGCATCTTTACAAGTTTTCATTTCTGAAGTTTTAATTCACTGTCTGAGCTTTTCTGACATAATACTTTCTCTACAGACCAGTGAGATCTTGGAGTTAGAAATCAACCATCCTTTGACTTTTTCATGCTGGGATTAATATGTGCAAGAAAACACCTAGATGTAAGCTTCTTAAAATTAATTTTATGAGTTTGAACCCTGCATAGGTTTGATCTTGACCTGAAGATATCACTCACTTTTTTCTATTTTTGATCTGTTCACATTCCTGAACATGGGACTTAGCTCTGTTCTACTCACTGGTGTTCCTAAAATTATACATATTATGTTTTTCTTCCACAGCTTTCTAGTTTTTTATTACAAGTCTGCATGAGAACATAGAAATCGACATGGAACCTTTTTACTTAATCAACTACAAAATCAACTACTTAATCCACTATAAAAACCAACATAAATTTCTTTTATCATTGAGTAAATTTGGAGTTTACAATTCAGTAATATTCTTTGAAGCATATGCATGTGTGTGTGTGTGTGTGTGTGTGTGTGTGTGTGTGTGCATGCATTTGTCACCCACATGTTCCCAAAAGCATCCCATTAGCAATTGATTTAAACACACATGACAGAATTTTACATCTATGGAAACTCTTGAAACTGTTATGCTATTTGTTTTTGCTATTTCTACTGAGTTCCAAGACATATTTTACTTGAGAAATTCTTGTGAAATGTATAGTTTTGATTTTAAAGTCTTAAAATGAAAAAAATAAAAATTTCAAGCAAAAGAAGAAAGGGAGTGTAGTTTAAATTTGTTGGTTTCATGGCATCTTAAAGCTGCATATGAAACTCCTAGAAGCCTAGTTTGAGACCCATATTCCAGTAATGATAATAAAATACTTATGAACATACATATATATTTCCTGAGAGATTAATTGAATTAACTGTCATAACAGTTTAAGAACATGTTGTTTATTTATGCTTTTGCTGCTTTGTCTGATAATCATGTACTTAAAATATGCCATCAGTTATATATATATATATATATATATATATGTATAAATATAATATATATAATATAATATATATGATATACATATATATATATATGATATACATATATATATATATATATATTGTCCAACATGAAGGCACAACATATTCTGGATGCTTTTAAAAGTTTTCTATAGCTGGCATTACTTACCTACTGAGATAACAGGCACATTTTTAGGATATGGGGTCCAATGGTTTGTCCTGCGGCATGTGAGAATACAAAACAATTACAAATATTGTCAAGATGCTTCATCTTAAGACATACTGTGATTTTGGAAGCTCTTTAAATGACAATAACTAAGTGGTATCTGTACCAAATCTTTGAGAACAGAGTATTTCAGTGGAGTAAATTTAAAATAAGCTTAAAGAAAAGAATTAATGACCAATGACTATATATGAGACTAATGTTGTACTCACATTTGTGAGGTCAATCTGCCCAATCCTTGAAATGAACATTTGTCTTCTCTCCCACAGTATTCTTCATATCAAGGTAATGTTCACAGTCAGTGAAAGACAATATTCCCAATATTAAAAATCACATTTTATTTTTATGTGAATTGAGAATATAAAGCCAAAAATATTTTAAGTGCATATATGAAAACTATAAAAAACAATTTATGATTTGCTGCTGTCCTGCTATTTTGATACCTTCTTCATTTTTCCAAGTGTATAATATGGACACTGTCATGATTTAACCGTAGAAAAACTGAGAATAAACATCTGTTTAAACGCAAAAGCTGTTGACTGTCAAAGATTATACAGGAATGTAATGAGCATGGCTATTGTGACACACACACAGTACACTCAGTCTCTGATTAAAAATGCTATCGGAGATATTCTCAAAAAACACTCAATACTTTTATGCTGAGTGTTATCTCTACTTGACACATTTTTAATTATCTGTCATATAACTGTGTTTTATCCTGTAAGTATTCATTTGAGGAGAGCAAAGAGTTGGCTCAGTTGCTGCTACTACAGACAGCCTGAGTTTGGTGTTCAGTCCACGCTTGGTGGCTCACAGTTACCTGCAACTCTATTTCTGGTGGAAAGTAACACATGTTTATGACCTCTGAATTCACTGAAATTTAATAGTACACATATGCATTCAGAAAAATCTTTGATATACATGATAGAAATAGATAAATGAAGATGACTTTTTAAAAAATAGGGTTCTATTAATCCATGAACTCAACAAGTTTGTGTCAAGTGCAAATATGGTATTCAGGATTGTGAAAAAAAAACACAGTGTTCTAAGTGTATTTTGATGTGATTGTTTCTCTCCCAGTTTAATTTCAAAAGAATAAAAAGCAACCGGTATTTACATTTGCACCAGAAATTTATTATTGCAAAAATAAAGGATAGAGTGGTGACTACCAATGAATAACTATAACTATTATTTTCTTTAAAATGAAACATGAAATCTTTTAAAATTTTTCAGACTTTTATTCACTGATACATTAAATCTTGAATGCAGTTTCCCCTCCCTCCACTCCTCTCAGTCTCAGCCCACCTCCACTCTCCACTGGATTGACTCCTTTTCTGTTTTTCATCTTAATTGTTGACAAGACTCCCAGAGATATCCACTGAATATGACCTAACAAGACTACGCACAAACCCTCATATCAAGGCTAAACAAGGTGACCTAGGAGGAAAAAAACTGTGTCAAGCATAAGCAAAAGGATCAGAGACACACCTCAATCCCATTGTTGGGAAACCCACAACAACAAGCTACATAACATGTGACAAGCCACAACCAGCATGAGTAGAAAAGAAATAACTAAAAATAATTCATCTAAAACTTCTGTATATTTTTGCTATATATTGCTATATATGCTGAATGAATTTCGTTGTGTTCTAAAGTCAGGGTAGCTGTGAAAGCCTTTAATTTACTGAGTAGGATGTGTTGACCTCAAATTTGCAGAAACACAGCTAACCTTGATTTGCAAGTGATGTGATTAAAACCATTCAATACTGCAATTGAGTTAGTTGATAATTTTATATTGATTTATGTGTTAGAATTAAATTCATGATATATTAAATTACAGGCTGCATATATTAGATACTAAAGAACAATTGAAATAACATAAATCCTCAAATATTGTCTAATTGGATATAACACTAGTATAAACAAAATTTTTTTGAGTGGAAGAGTCTTGGTCTGCAAAGCACAAGGTCCTGCATTTTATTAGCAACAACAATAAACAGTGAGGGAAGACATGGCATCATGTTCTCCTTACCATTAAAGTAATACTAGTCCAAGAGAGATAACTCAGGACATATGTGACCCTGTTTGTCATTGTCCAATATTCTATTTTCCATCCTGTGCTACCTTTCAAAGTTTGAAAGAACACATTTTCAAACTAGTCATTGTACCAATGATCATTAAATAGAAAGTTATAACTGCCTCTGTAAACAAATGAAATGTAATGTCACATGGAACAACCCTTTTTAACCACAGAAAAATATTTACATCCTTTATTTTCGAAGGGTTTCATGCTTTATATATGACCATTTTAATGTCTACTATGGATGTGAGATCATGAGAAGTTCATCTTTAATAATACTTCAAAGAAGATCAACACATCATGATGTGTAAGATGAGTTAACACCTGGCAGGACATATTCTATACCATCACATATGCCTTGTGTTGTGCTGGTGTACTCACAATGTGCTACTGATATTATGGCAAGAGAAAACATGGACTGGCATAAAGTTCAAAACACTTATCTTTCTCAGTCACCTCTTAGTTTTGAAATTACTTTTTAAACTTCTTTCTCTATTCCATAGTTTTGTCTCTAAAATTAATTTTCATTAACAGACATGAGCACTTACCCTGGTCTCTATCATTTGCTGATCTTTCACTGCAACTGAAATACAATTTACACACATGTCTTAATATGACTGCAGAATTGTGGGATCCTAACTTTTAAGAAGCAGTTGAAAGTGAATCATCTCACATCAGAGGTAGAAGACCATGACCTCATGTCCCTCTAGAAATGCAATTATCATTTCACCTGTAGTAGAAAATACAGTGTAGACTTTGGAAAAACAAAATAATTCATGAAACTTTTTTTAGTTTCTCATTAACAATGTGTTAGCTCAACAGAAACAAAGTTTTGTCAGATGCATTGAGTCTTCATTAACCATGAAGGTTGATCAAGTCTCCTGTGGAATGTAATAAAACATTGAGTTCAGTTTCATAAGAAAATTTGTGAAGATTCTTTGTATCATTAGAAATAGATATCACTGATATCTTGAACCAAAAATATAAATAGTTGTTTAAAAAGTAAACGATTTATAACAGTACTTAATATGTTTGCATATTTTACATGCTTATGAATTTTATATCACTCCATGTTTATTATCTTCTGTACATTTTTTATAATGTTAGTACTATTTTCTCCTTATCTCATATGATCAAAAGAAAAAATACTGAGACTACTTACTGATATAAGTATGTTTCAATTAAAAGTTTTTTGTAGAACCATAGTTAGGTTCTTTAAGGTTGAATCCCTATAGAAACCTGACCTTTTGTCACATGTAGCCAACATCTATTACCTTTGAGTGGAATTTACTGACCCCTTCAGCATACTTAAATTTTTGTCTGGCTTGCTTTTGTGCAGTCTTTGTGCATAATGTCCTATCAAGTCAATTCATGTGTAAGTTCCCTGCTTAGTCTAGACAAAATCAGCTTCCTTGGAATCATATGCCATTTATGATTCTTATCCACCCTTTTTACCTTTATTAAATGATGATCTGAGTGTTTTATGAAAAAGATGTGATCTATATGTTCCAGTTTAAGTTTGCCTTTCCAGAGTCTCTTATTCTCAGCACCTATAGTGATTATTAATCTATGTGTTCAGGCATATGGACTACAGAAAGAATTCTATTTAAAGAGCATTAAGATATATATTAATCTTTGAAGATAAGCGCAGAGAAAGCAGTTCATTACTATGTAAAAATATTTAAACATTAGTATGATTTTCTTCCTCAGTCTCTATGTACTCTCTATCCACATGCTCTTTTATGTTATAGTGCTGACATGCAAAGGTTTGATTTTTGTGAAGTGAACTTTTAATTCAATCATATAAGTGTTTGTTAGGCATATGATATTCATGAAACTATTACACTGTGATTATTGTTGTTATAGTTCTTAGGGTTCACCCTTTGGTTATGATTTGTGATTATTTCCAACATTATGAAAACAATTCAGTAGGAATGAAGCTTTAAGTTTACCAATAGTTTTATATCTCATGGTCTATGGCTCAAGTATATGGTGAATTCAAGGTTAGGGATTTACTATTGTGGGACCTTAGGCCACTAAACATTATAGAAATTTGACATTGTGTTGGCTGTGTTTAATTTATTTATTATATGTCAAATATCTAATCTTTCCCCTTTACGGTATTCAGCAGAACAACAAAGTTAGGCAAATCTGAGACTATCTAATTGAAGTAGCAGTAAAAGAAAAAGCATGATATCACATTTTAAAAAGACATAATTAGATTATATCATGTAGTACAAATTAATCTAACAATAATGGTGTGAAATATTCTTCAAAAACTGAAAAATTTGAATTGTCATGAGGCACACAATTTATATTTAAAGGTATATCTCTTCAAATTTTAAAATTTAAGTATGCTTAAATCATTTCCTATTTCCCTTATGCCTTCGAACACATAACATGTACATCACATGATGTTTTTAATTTTCTGTTCTATGTTTTTTATTTGCCTTTTCACATCACACACATACTTTCTTATATATATATAAATACAAACATTTTATTTCCTGCAGCTTTTTAATGTATTAGATTTCAGTGCAGAACAATATGTATTTGATGACCAATTGGGAATTTCTTTGCTGGAAATGATGATTTCTACAAATCTTAGCATTTACTAGTTGTCTACAGTCTTTTGTTTATGGTTGTTAATTAATGAGATTTAGCCCTTCCACAATAGCATTCTATCATTTTCATCTTTATGCCTTAGACAGCCATATTTGTAGAAGATACAATATTACAGCGAAGTTATTGTTTCTATCCTATAAGCTTCAACCCTCTCTATTACTATCATCACCATGACTTTGATTCAGTTGTACTGTACAATTGTATTAAATAGGTCTGGCCAACAAACAGTAAATTATTTATAGAGATTTCTTTATTGAATTTTACTGTAATGGTTTGCATATTTTATAAGCCACAATTTTTTGATTAAGGTTGAGACCAATTCTATTATGTGTGTATTAAGATACACATTTAGAATTTGGTGTTTTACCACCAAAATATCTAACAAAAATGTGTCATATATACATATATTTATATTTCATAGATTTCTTTTCTACCATTAATGACAATAAAGTAAATTTGCTTGTAAGAAATAGAAATACAGAAGTTCATTAACTAAATAAAGCCTGTCATGGATAAATCAATTACAGGATTGGTATGATGGCACTTAACATTAGCCCAATATCTGTGAAGTCAAGGAAAGCCTGATGTATATATAAATTCCAAAACAAAAAAATAAAAGTTGAGAAGCCCTGGCTTAAAAAATAAGGAAGGAAAGAAATAAAAGGAAAATAAAATGCAACTAATAAAAATATTAACTAGTCACACATATTGTTTTTCTTTTTATGGTTTATAAAAAGTATATATATAAAAAGTTAAGAGTGAAAAAGTATATATTAGGATAATTTTCCTTGGGAACAATGAAGATTTACTAAGTTATAAGAATATGATATCTGAACATTATGAGGAAAATTTGCTTAGTGAAATACATTGTTCTATAAGAAGCTCCATTCTGACACAGTTTTATGTACAATGAAAATTCACAAAAACAAAAATAAAGTTAAAATGGTGTTTGCTCCTTCATGCTAGCATAAGTCTAGTTTCTGCTTTACGATTTTTAATTATTCTCCTGTGAAAATAAATTTTATATTCTGTAAAGAATCACTTAGTTGGCCTGTTATAGCTGCCTTGACAGAAATGTATCATAGAATATTTTCATGGTAGAGTTTATGACTCTGGGAAACTTTGCCTCCTAAATTTTAAGGATTAAAAATATTCCTTAACACTTTGGATCATTCAGGTCTATCTGAGTATCTTTGTATTCTCTAGAAGTCAGTGAAGACTATATAAATATGGAAGAATTAGTCTTGTAGACTCCAACTAACTTGGAAACATCTTTGTATCATTCCAATATCATTCAGTGTTCATGAACATTTAATTTTTTTCATAGCTTGGAACAAGAAGCAAGATTAGTTTGCACAAGTTTTGTAAGCTTGGTTGCTGGCAGAAAAAAATATATTGGAATAAAAAACAGCATCCATTTATAAAATCTGGAGGTCGAAAGTGAACATCAGCCTACTTTCCCTGATCTCTAGAACTCAGGACTTGGTCGTGGGTGGAACAATTCAGGGAGAATTAGAGAAAAGAAGAAGTGAGAGAAAAAGTGGAGAAAAATGTAGCAGAGGAATTAACATAATAGGGGCGACAATGAAAGGATGGAAGACAGAATTGGGTGAGGGAAATCCCCACCACCGAATTAATGACAAATCAATGCTATGAAGCACCTCGTGTGGGAAAAAACTATGACTTTAACTTGTAAAATGATTTTATTCGTGTACTGCTTTTTAACACTATTTTCTGGGTATATTCAATATTTTATGAATAATGTTAGAAAATAGAAATGTCTGCCTCTATGAATATGTACAGCACTGGAAACTCCAAGCTCTCCATTTTGTCTCAGTTATTTATGTATAAAACTGAGTGAAGAAAAAACACAACCTAATTGTTTCCAGAAATATCCTATTGTTCCTTCATTTATAGTTAAAATCACACTCCCTCTTTTCCTCCTGACTTAGATACTTTTGTGTAAGTTCAAGCTTGTCTTTTAAACAAGTCCAAATCACTTTCTTCATCGCATTTGGGTTTTCTTATCTATTGTGGCTCAGACACATGATGAGGAATGGGGTGAAATATTGGGGCTAGGGGTGTCCAGTGAGTTGTGTTTTAATGGGGCTTCAGGACTGCAGGAGCTTTCTCTGTAAGCCTGCATTTTGGGCAGAGCTGAGTGAGGGTGGAGCTCCAAGGGCTTTGTCCCAGGGCTGGGGCTCTGGAGACCAGATATCTGCCTGGGTTGGGTGGAGTGTCACTCATTTCTTAGATTACTGTGGCCTAAGTGTCTATGCATCTAACTTCCTAAAAGCAAAATAACTTAGTCCTAGTGTATTTAAAATGTTTTTGTTGGATGTTTAGTTTTGGTCTTAAGCTAAAAATTATATTTTAAAATGAATTTGTAAGTAATTCTGCTTTATGGAGGAAAATCATGGCTGGTGCTGGATCCCAGAAGAATGAGGTCATAGATCTTAGAAAAGAATCTGCTATCTTTACTTTACTAAGTTAGAGTCAGTACTTATTACATTCTAAATGTGTATCCTCATTTGCCCAGTATAGGATAAGCCTCACCCTTCATCAAAGAACTGTAGGTAGAAAACATGCAGACAATTACAGTATAATTCAACATAATAAAACTTCATAATTAACTCTGTTGAGCCAGTGCAGTCTAATATATCTATGTCCAAAATAATTGCACCTATGACTTACTGGTCATATTATAAGAGAGATTTAAAGATCCCAAAAAACAGAGAATCAGGAAGCTTACTGTGAGGTTAAATTTCCTAGACATGTCAGAGGAGATATAGCAATAAAGTGTGTAACATCATTGTAGCTTTTTAAACAAGACATGAGAAATGATAATATTAATAGACATGCTTAAATAAAAGATATTAATCTCAGTAATCCTTCTACACTGAGTCAAGAAAAGCTAATATTTGGCAAAAAGTGTTCCCTAATATAGAGCATCATCTCTTCTGAAGAGCTAATTGATCACAAATAAGTTCCAGATGAGGACATGTCAGATGCCTTTATCAATCTGAACATTGACATGCTATACTACATCTCATCTACAGACAGACTGACAGAGGCATTATTAATTTCGTCTGTATTTAATGGCCAGTGATATGATGACTGATTTGAAAACATGTTCTTTGTACTTGGAAAGGTAACATGGGATGGACGGTAGAGTACTGGGTGATGACAACCAGGGTCATATATGTCCTGAGTTACCTCTTTTGGACTACTTTTACTCTAATGGTAAGGAGAACATGATACCATACCTTACCTCACTGTTTATAGTTGTTGCCTATAAAATGCAGGGTCTTGTGCTTTGCTGGCCAGGACTCTACAACTCAGCAACATTTTGTTTACACTAGTGATATATCCAATTAGACAATATTTAAGGATTCACATCATTTCCATTATTCTTTATTATCTCATGATAAAACCTGTAATTTAATACATCATGAATTTCATCCCAATGCATAAATCAATATGAAACCAGTTAACCCAATTTCAGTGGTGAATAGGTTTAATCACATCTCTTGCAAATCATAGTTAGTCACGTTTCTGTGAGTTTGAGGTCAATGTAACCAGCTTAGTGAATTCAAAGATTAGCAGAGCTACGTAGTGCCACCCTGACTTTAAAAATCAACAAAATATATGAAGAATATATAACAATAATATGCAAAATGTTTAGATGAATTGTTTTTAGTCACTTTTTTCTACTCATGCTGGTAGTGGTTTGTCACATATTATGTAGCTTGTTGTTGTGGGATTCCCATCAATGTGATTGAGGTGTGTCTCTGATCCTATTGCTGGATACTATTTTTTTTTCTTCTTAGGTCCCCATATTCAGTCTGATATGAAGGTTTGTGCATAGTCTTACTGTATCTTGCTAGGTCATATTCAGTCAATATCTCTGGAAGGCTTGGAAAAATTAAGATGAAAAGCAGAAGAGGAGTTAATCCAGTGGAGAGTGGAGGTGGGCAGAGACTGAGAGGAGTGGAGGGAGGGGAAACTGCATTCAGGATTTAATGTATCAGCGAATAAAAGTCTGAAGGTTTTTTTTTAAGATTTTGTGTTTCTTTTTAAATAAAATAAGTTATAGTAATTATTGGAAGACATCATTCTATCCTTTTTTGCAATAATAAATTAGGTAGAAATATTAGATGTAGACTTATGTGTTTGAATACTTGGATAAAAAAAAGTGACACTATTGTGAAATATTGCATATTTAGAGGAGCCTTGCTGAACAAAGAGTGTCATTGTGAATGTGGGCTTTGAGGATTCAAATGTTCCAGCTATATCCTTTGTTTGACTCACGTCATTTCCTGTTGCCTTTGTTCTTGTGGTTTAACCCTCAGGTACATCTCTAGCTTCATGTCTTCCTGCACACTGCCATGTTTCCTGCAAAGAAGATAATTAAGTAAGCCTCTGAAACTGCAGGTGAGATCAAATTAAATACTTTTCTTTACAAGAACAGTTGTGGTCACAGTGCCTCTTCATAGCAATAAAAACCCTTACTAAGATAAAATGGGTAATTATTGTGTATGGCATTGCTCTGATAGGCCTCACCCTGTATTATATTTGTAAAAATACATAATTTTGGATCATGTATTAGAAAATCAATTCAATGTTTTAACTCCATGCTTAGTGGGACACCTTAAGGTAATCATGGGAAAAAAAAGGTTCTGAGAATGATTTGAACAGTGGGTGCATAGATAAAGATTTTTCAGAGGGTAAGAATGTTAGTTTGTAGCCTACATAATTGTATTGTGGTATTTTGTTGAAGAATGTTGCTTTTTATCACTGTGTCAAAAAGTTTGCCTGGGGCAAATGTGAAGAGTTTTGAATTGAGTCCCTTGTGAAATAAAATTTACAAACAGCCAAATATTAACTGTCATGTAGATATTTGTGTTTTTTCTAATGCAGGATTGCAATAAAAAATAGGAAGCTGTACAAAAGAAAAAAACCATACAATTTTAGGAACACCAGAAAATAGAACAGAGCTAATTCCTGTTTTCAGGAATGTAAACAGATTAAAAATGGAATAAGGTGAGTCACAACTTCAAGTTCCAACTCATACAAATAAGTTAGATCTAGATATGTTCTTGTACAACATTAATTCCAGCATAAAAATGTCAAATGCAGGTTGATTTTTTAGTTCCAGGTATCAGTGGTCTACAGAGCAAGTATCAGATAAGATGAGCTCAGGCATTGAATGAAAACTTAAGAATTGAAAGTGTGTGAAGATGCAGTTGAAAGATCTTCATGGTGTCAACATAAGAGAGAGAGGTGTGCTTTGTATTCAACAAAGCCAAAATAAGTTAGATATCTAGAGTATTTTGATGTGGAGATGCAGGGTTTTGAGCCTTTCCATTTTATCTTTGGTATTTCTTTCATCCAACATTTTCTCACTATTCTCCATACCCTCTTCTTTGTTATACTAATGTATATCCTGTGTCATTATATGTAGGAATATATAGTATATGATTTATTTTGAGTTTATAGATGTTTAAACTACATTAATCTCAGAAGAGAATTTGAAGTTTAGAATGTCAAACATTAAGTCTGTGATAAACAATAAGGACTCTTAAAGATAGATTGAGTGTAGTTTTCCTTATGTTATCATCACAAAATTATTTGGGACATGTTGGAGAATGTTGTGATTTGAATTGATGTTGCCTGAATAGACTAGGTGCTTAAAAATATGGCCTTGAAAATGTGGCATTATAAGGGTGTGTGGTCTTGTTAGAATCAGAGTGGCATTGTTGCAGGTTTATATCACTTCAAGGGTAAGTTTGAGGTCTGAATTATATGTTTATGCTATACCCATTATGGGAGTCAACTCACTTTCTTTTGCCTACAGATCAGCTATGTCTCCATCATTTTGTCTGCTTGAATGTTGCCGTTTTCCCACCATGGTGATGATAGAATAAATCTATGGAACCATAATCTAACCCCAACTATACATTTTATAAGAGTTGCTGTGGTCATGAGATCTCTTCACAACATTAGAAACCATAACTACAAGAAGTTTTCTAAGGACTAGCATTATTGGCATGTAGGTTTTTAGGTTTTGTGGATTTTTTAACCAAAGCAGACATAACATGTTTTCCAATATTGGTAGTTGCACTAACTGATATTTCCAGGCTCTGGAGTTATGAAGTTCTTCATCTATCTACAAACAAGTTCTAATGTGGTACGTATACTACTTCTATGTTATTTTTAATAAATTTTCTTTTCATTATATTATCTTAAATATATCTGATTATTTTAATATCTTTACATATTTAATGTATTTGTTTACCAAATTATTCTACTCTCCAACTTCTGCTCCTATTACAATTTATCTGCTGCATGAATATTATTTTCTTTGTATTATCATATAATGTGTGTTTTCTTGTGTTTAAATCACTTATGGGTTCTGCTTTAGTTCACTTGCATTTATCTTACAAGCAACATACATTTATTCTACAAAATCATATATTTCCATACCTACATATGATAAAACCACATTGGGACAGTATGTATAATTCTAATCTTTCTGGGTCTGTCTTATGTCACTTAATAGATACTTCCTATACTCGGCTGGAGCCATTTGCTAGGCGGATCTACAGTGCCAATGAGGTAATATTGCCAGTATCTGATAATTTGTAAAGTCTCAGCTGATACTCTCACTTTTTGAAATATCTAGAATCATAATTAATTTGTTTCAGTTCTTGGTTGTTCAACTGTCATTATATGGCAGGAAATCGTGTAGAGCAATCGTTCCTTTCCAGGGACAGACTGCATGTTTCTAACTTGTACTAATTCACAGATACTTCCCCCTAATTCTTAAAAGAGACCTCTCTCTACTTATAAGAATGCCAAAAATCTTCTTCTTCAAGAATAGTGCATGGCCTGTGGTCATATTCTTAAACATATTGTACTAAATCACAGAATGAACATCTGGAATCTGGCAATCAGAATAACTATTTTTTAATAAACTATCACTGGGATTCTGAAAAAATCTCTTTCTTATGTTCTACTATCTAGTCCTTTATTACATTAATTTACATTAAAGCCCACAGATTTTTGTCTCATGCATCTAGTAGCAGCCAATCTTTTGATTATTATCTCTGCAGGAGTGCCCCCAAAGAATGGCATTTTGGTGACTGAAGCAGTTTTTCAATGATATTGGATGTGAGCTCCAGTTGTACATTCAAAAATTTTCTCGAAGTGTGTGCATAGGCACCATCTGCTTCTTGAGTGTTTTCCAGGCAGTCCTAGGATATCATGTTTGAAGGATTATAAAGTCAAACCTGCAAAGTACATTAGCTGCTCAATTTCCTTTCTCTGGGTCTTGTATATGTTGTACATTTTATTTTTATTATGTATACATTTAATAAAATGGACAGCAAAAATGTGACAAGAAATAGAGATTTTGGATATTGTTCTATTGTGGAGCAAGATGAAATAATTTAATCAACCTATGCAGCATTAGTGATGTTCCCTGAGTTCTTTTTTGCTGTGCTCATCACCTGGTCTAGTGCCTTCATAGTTGTCATTCTGTACAGACACAAGCAGAATGTTCAACACATCCATAGCTCTTATGGATCATCTAGAAAGTGCCCTGAGTCCACAGCCACAAAAACAATCGTGGTCCTCCTGTCTACATTTCTGACTTTTTATACTCTCTCAACTATCTTCTGAGGCTGCATTGCTTTTTTGAATAATCACAACTTGTGGCTGGTGTGTATCTCTCACTTCACTTTTTTTCTCCCTGTTTTGAACCCTCTGTTCTTATAAGACATCACTCAATTTTGTCCATATTTAATTTTGCATGATTGAGAAAAATATTTCTAGTAATGTTATTATAACTATGTAAAATATGTTTTTGTTGTCATTCAAATTTTACACAATTATCCCCATAAGAATTCAATAAACTATGCATAGGACCTACACCTTGTCTTCCTAAAGCTAATTAAAATATATGAAAGTTTTTTCAAATTAATGAATTAGCATCTCACATGAACTTATCACATTGTGTTGGCATATTGTTGTCTTCAACTTTCAGATAGTAGATTTATTTCTTTGCACCAATGATTTGATAAGAAGCCAGTAACTTTCTGCCAACAAAGGTGACTTATGGCTTCTTCCTAACAAGGATTTCTGTCTACATGGCTCCTGTTGCACAGACACCTTATGGATAGACACTTAATTATAATTTCAGGACAAATGGAAAGCATGGCTGGCCAGGATCTAGGTGCTTCAGGTGGCCTTTGTCCTGTCCAAGAGGCTTTATCATTCTCCAGAAATAGAAATCTTCTTCACTTACTATTTTATGACTCTGTGATTTCAGCTTTTTCAGAAAAAAAAATACTGTTTGACTGTTCTCAATCGTATAGCCACAGTTCTCAAGAAAGTCTGTGAAGACAGACTCATCTTCTGGCTATTTAGAACAAGAATCGTAACTCACTCTTTTCACGTTGTACACAAACTAATTGAAAGGAATGTTTATGAGGTGATCTTCAATGTTACATAACTTTTTTTTTTTTTTACTTTTATCCAACAAGAACTTTCTTCGGTTATCTGTTTATAAACACAGTGTTACCTAATTGGTTTCCTATAACATAATTCTTCTTAGTTACACTCACCTTCATTTTCAACTAGATCTACTTTCTTTTAGGTCACTCACAAGGAAAAAACAGGCTTCTGATGGATAACTAAAAACCATAGAAAATAAAATATAATAAAATAAGACAAAATCCATTCTATTGAAGCTGAATGAGACAAGCTAGCAGTAAAACAAAGGGACCTCAAGAGAAGGCCCAGTGATCAGACACTCATGTGTTTCTGTATCCACAACCCCTGTCCAAAGTACTGAAGTAAAAGTTATCTTATAAGTGTAGTGGGTTTGGAAGAAAAGCTGTGCACCCTATGATTGTGCTTCAGTCTCTGTGAGCTCAAATATGCTTTGCACAGTTAAGAAGCCCTACTCTTTCATTTTAGTCTGTCCATTCCCTCTGCCTCTTTTTCTATGGGATTTTCTGACATATTGGAAAAATATTTAATAGAGTCATCTCATTTAGAACTGCAGTAAAAGCTTTCCCTCTCTTGTATCTTTCAGTAAATGTTCGTGTATGTTTTTGTGTGTATAATATCTATCTATGGTTCTCTGTTTTTGTTTTCATTTTCTGCAAAATAAAGGTTCTTTAATGTTGGCTAAAGAAGTCATAAATCTATGAGCATAGAAGAATATTATTAGGAGCCATTTCCTTTTTATATTTAGCACTTTTACAAATCAACCACTGTTCTTCATTTTCCTCATTCTAAGTCACCCCCAGTTTATCCCACCCCCAAATCATCCACCACTCAGAAAGGATTAAATACTCCTAGGGGAAAATAAGACAGTCTGGCCTTTCCAGTTGAGGCAGGTCCAATCTCCTCCCCATAGTATTAAGGCTGAGAAAGGTATTCTTCTACAGGTAATAAGCTCCAAAAATCCAATTCATGCACTAGAGATAAATCCTGGTCCCCATGCTAGAGGCCTTCACGAATTGTACATGCTGTACTGTGGGAGGTTGTGTTGTGTCATTTTAAATAATTGTCCCAACCACTGGTTTAATAAAAAGAGCTGATTGGCCAAAGGCAAGCAGGAATTGTAGGCGGGACTACCAGACTAAGAAAATCTCTGAGAGCAGAGTGCCAGAAGAGCACCAGAGAGAAGCCACAGGAAGAAGAGGATAACCATGCTGCTCTAAAGAAAGGTACTGAGCCCATGGCTGAATAGGAAGAATCATGGGTTAGATGAAACGTAGAGAGCTAGCAAGTGATATGCCTGATCCTTTGGTCAATTCAGCCTAAAACTATTGAAAGCATCTGTGTGTCTCTGTGGGACTGTGGGACTGCGGGTCTGCAGGTCTGTGGGTGTGTGGGTCTGCAGGACAGTGGGTCTGTGGAACTGCAGGTCAGTGAGTCCAAAACCTGGAGGTGAGGCCTGAAAGTCCGGGCCAGAAACCTCGTACTACACTGTACAACTGTCACTCACATTGATAGGACCTATTTCAGACCCATGTAGGTTTCCCAACTTTCAGTCCAGCGTTGGTGAGCTCCCAGTATGTCAGATGTCAGGTCAGCTATCTCTGTGGGTTTCCCTTTTTAATTCTGAACGTTTTTCTAATATAATCTCCTCCCCACCTCAATATACTTGGAGCTTGACCCAGTGATTAGGGTGATGCTGTAGGGGATGTGGAGTAAGAGGACCAACCTTCTAGTACTGGTGGAAATGTAAACTTGTACATCCACTTTAGAAATTAGCATGACAGTTTCTCTGAAAACTGGAAAGCAATCTACTTTATCATCCAGCAATACCATCCACAGGCATATACCCAAATGATTCACATTCATACCAGTAAAAGCATTTGCTCAACTATATGCATAGTAGCACTATTTGTAATAACTAGAACTGGAATACAACTACACAATCTCAGCAATAAAAACAATGACTTTCTGAAACTTGCAAGAAAATAGATGAAAGTAGAAAAATAATTCTGAGTGAGCAAATACAGACCTAGAACAGCAAAGACAGTATGGACTCATTTGTGAGTAGATTTTAGACATAAAGAAAAGGATATCCATGATGCAATTCACAAGCCTGAGTATCTCGGTAACAATGAGGAACCTATTAGAGATATTTAAGAATTACCTTGGGGAGGGAAAATAAATTAAGTCTCCTGAGAAAATTGAAACCATGGAGAGAGGAGGTAAGGACAGGTGGGAAGAAAACATGAAGAATTGTGATGATTGGACTGGAGGAGAAAAAAGGAACAAAAATGAAGTAAATATTTTGATACAGAGAGCTATTTTGAGGTTTGTAATAAACCTACTACTAAAGAAATACTCAAGGACCCATAAACATGACTCCAGATAAGATGCCATCAATATTGGAGAGGATGCCTAAAGTAGCATGCCCATGTCATCAAATCTATGACCACCTCTAATTGTATTTTTCCTTTTTATTTCTTATTATATCTGTAATATTTGATTTTACAATAAGTTTTTGAGATACCTAGACTATGATTTTGGTAACCAAACACTGTCAGGTTTTATTTTATAAAATACTATTGATTTTACAATAAGTTTTTGAGATACTTAGACTATGATTTTGGTAACGAAACACTGTCACATTCTATTTTATAAAAATAGAATTCAATCAAATCATACATTGGCTGGTTCTTCCAACAAGGTTTGTAACCTGGTGAGACCATAATTCCAATATCATATCCAATATGATTGACTCCACAACATCCTTGTAAATGATTTGCCTGTATTCACCATATATCTATTCCTGGGGAACTTAGAACTCTATTATACCTCATCATATATCACTGGTCTCTAAAGAAATCTCTTATACTCTGAAAACTCAGAATGACTCATTGGATTTGATAATTTACACTCATCATCAGTGACATTCCTACCCTGTATCGTCAATCATGTTTGTCTTCATCCTTTCCTACTGATCCTCCTTGCTACTCAAATATATTCTTCATCTAAGCTTTGTGACTTCTGCGCTTCTCTTCAAATGCTTTTTGGCCCCTGATTTAGGCATTTTATACTTCTCTGTGAACTACTATATATTTTCATTTTCTTTTCATTTTTAAAAACATTTTTATTAATAATATTTGTCTTTCATGTTATGCACCTGGATTGTTTCATTCTCATGTGTTTGTGTAGCTACATTCTGATCTTGCAATCCCCCCAATTAAATTAAATTAAATTAAATTAAATTAAATTAAATTAAATTAAAGATATAAAAATTGACAAGCAAAAATGAATATCATAGAAGCTGTATGTGACACAGTGAGTCAGGCAGTAAACAATTTTATCTGTCTTTCAGTGCAAGTATTCATTTCTGAGAGTCATTAGTCTGGATCTTGGCCTCTGGAACACCTTTTGTTTGTTTTTCCAGTGTTTTAGTGTTGTTGTAATCCTACAGCTTTGAGTTTATAGGACTCCTTTTTTATCAACTTCAGCAGACAAAAGATAGGGTGGATTTAGGGAAGGTGAATACATCATTTTGGTTCTAGACCTTGGTTGTTCAAAACTGGCCATAATTTTTGCAGCTTCCATGTAATCAGCTCAGGTCCACCATTGTCCTGTTTTTTACCTATGACCTTTATTTTAATGAACTCATTTTTTTCCTATTATATGTAGTCTCTGAATAACTTCTTTATATTGATATAGATAAATAAAAACATATTCTATTTGAGTCTTCCAAACACTTGTGTTTTCCAGGAATTGTCCCAATTAATTTTCTATTTAGAAAACTGTAGAGTGTTTTGAATGTTAAGTATCAATGGAGGTGGCCAGTAATACAGTCAATCGTATTCATAAGATTCTTTTATCCTGGAAGACTTACTATTTCCAAGGATGAGATGGAAAGTTTGTCAGAGGGGAAACCTGCAAGAGGTGTAAGAGGGGGTGAGAGGGAGATCTGTGTCTGGTATATAAAATAAATTTTTAAAACTCTTAAATAAAAAGTAAAAATAAATGAAAAATATTCTTTGCTTTTCCAACTCTTGGTTGTATTATAACAGTATTCTCCTCCTTTTATGATGAAGGGTATTTTATTTTGTTAAAATACTTTCTAACATCTATATTTGAACGGTGGTTTTCTCCATCTACTATTTCTGTTTAGAGCTCAGAAATTCCCATAAGAAGAAGCAGAAAAGAATGTTAAACCCAATGGAGATGGATGACACCAGGAAATTAGGTCATGTAATTTAACTTTAAAAAGTTCATATAAGAGATTGAGTCCATGAGCACAGAGGCTACACATGTCTTAACTAGGTCCTCTTCATATATACTGTTGTTTTCAGTTTAATAGTATATGGGATTCCTAATTAGTGAATGAGTGGATCTCCTGTTCTTTTGCCTTCTATTGAAATGTTTTTCTGGGCTCTAACATGAAAATCAAGTGATTACTGTCTTTGCATATTTCTTTGTGATTCATTACCTTTACTGGGGGCTCTCCTCACATTTTGAAATAAATTGTAATACTTTCTAGTTAAAAACTAAAATCACCTTATTATAATAAACTTACAAAGAAAGCTTTAAAGATATAATATGAAATTTAGTCAAACTCATTTTCTAAACCCACCATTAATTACAATGTTGTCAAGTTAGATAAAGAAGGAACAAAAACTTAGGAAATTTGAAGATTTAATATTCATCATTATGGCAAAATTCTTTATAAAATACTAGTAAAACATTGACAAAATTACACTGAAACTATCCATTTTAAATTGACTTTGGTATGACATAAGATTTAATAACTCAATTTTCTAGTTTTAGGACAGGTTAGAGCATTTCTGATGTGACCAGGTTCCTGAGAGAGAAGTTCCTTGCTGGGAACTATTACAGTTTACCTTGAAGTTAGAATGTAGAATCCAGAGCTATCTGTAAACATCATGAAACAACCAAAACATCAGAAAGAATAAAAGCAAGAAGAATATTTTCAGGGACAGCCTTATCCTGGCTCGTTAGCGCATACAGTCAAAGGGAAGCCTCTGACAGCTTCAACTTACAAAGAAAAAGGATTCTCAAAGAATATAATCATCTTATGAAAGCTGATTATTCAAACAGCTGACAATATTTTTATTTATTCCAAATAATCTTTAAAATGTAAGGTGCCAACTACTTAAATATCACTATTGATCTCTTCAGGTTAAAGAGTGAATAAGCAATTGGATAGCAAGAAAATATATCATATCTTTATCATACTTAAAATGAGATCAAGTGATTTTTATTTCTTATAAGGAGCAAACAGTGTCTGGACACAATAGAGTAATGATTCATGAGAACAAAGGGCCCAAAGGATGGGAAACAAAGAGATATGAGGCGATCAATGGTCACCAGCCACCAATTGTTACTATATAAAAGAACAAAGAAGCCTCTGATCATGGAGGAGAGAGTGTAAAAGGCCAAAAATGTAGTCACTAAAATAATAATGTTCTGGGTGACTCTGGATTCAGGGCAATGTCTTCTGGAACCATGATTGCTGCGGATATGTTGAACATTCTGCTTGTGTCTGTGTAGAATGACAATCATGGATGTGCTGGACCAGGCCATAAGCACAGAAAAGAAGATTTCTGGACACACCACCAATGCGGCATAGAGTGAATAACTGATATCTTGCCCTGAAGTTGTGCAGTATTCAAAATCTAGTTTATTTGTCACATTTTTGGTATTTCTCTTGACAAAAGTGTATGCCAAATAAACAAAATTGACAAACATGTACAGGATCCAGAGGAGAAAAATGTGGCAGCCAATGTCCTTTTCAACTTTGACTTTATGATCTTTCCACCAGGATCTCTTGGGACTAATGGTCATAGCTTGAATGATACTTAAGAGGCAGGTGGTAGCAATGGACACACTCCTACTAAGTCCTTGAATGTACAAAAGGAGTTGGCATCCAAAATCATTTAAGAACTGCTTATATCCCCAAACTGCCATTGTTTTGGGCACTCCTGATGAAAGAATACTCAAGGCATTGGCTACCATTATGTTCATGAGAATAAAATCTATGGGTTTAAATGTCCTTTCCCCACAGTGAATAATTAGAAAGTATAAGAGCATAGTGAGATTTCCCAGAATTCCAGTTGTCACTTGTGATAAGAATATAATTCTGATTGCTAGATCCCAGAAATCCATTATTTAATTTTGGAAAATTTCCATTAGAAAATGAACTTGCTATTCTACTCGCCAAATAAATATTGATGAATTTTTGTAATCTGCAGTTGTAGAAGAAGGCTTTATTTCATTGGGCTACTGAGAAACTGACCCAAAGAATATTTTCATCTCAGAATTTTTAAGGCCAGCCCAGACCACATATGAATATATGATTCTCAAATTTTCCAGGAGTACTTAATTTCTATGTATGTACTATAAGAATGTATACGATCAATATTGCATAATGTATATAATGATAGAGGTAGACACATAAGGCTTAATAGAAAATGAATCATGAAGAATTATGTAATATTGGCTCATGAAACAATTAAAGGTGATAGCCCCTACAACCAAATATAATGCCAGAATTCTAGGATACAATAATATACTCTAGTCATGGTGTAAAAGGATACAATGCCAATAAGAGGCAAAAATTAAATATATCAATGCTTAAGGTATATCTCCTCTAAAAATAAAAGATGTGAAATGAGAAATTATATTACTCAATATACATAAGGTCTTGTGACATGACGAGTCCTTCAGCTTTTCCTATGTAGGGTCCTCATTGTTTTAACCTTCAACTAACTTTCTCCTTTGTAATCTCTTTATAAAAATCCATTTGAAAATTACCAAACATTTTCTAGAAACTGAGAATTAAAATGCCCACAAATAATCACATTTTTTTAGCTTCCTTAAATTGCTTGACTGCTTTACTCTCTGTCCAGTCCTTCCAATTTTCAACCAATATATATGTCTTTTGGTGTGTAGCATTAAAATCTTCTTGTACATTACATTTGTGGCTGCAATATGATTAATATTTCTCTCCATGTAGTAACAAAGTCTACTTAAATCAGGTTCTCAATTATTGTGATGCTCAGTGGTCTTTGGTTTTGTACCCTGCAATAGGCTTCACAAAGAAAACAATTATTAAATACAAAAAACCCCAGTACTGTATGTGACAATGTACATCATGTAGGACATATTTTTAAAAAATCATATCACACAGACATATGTATTAGAGTTATTTGAGAAAAGGGATTATCAAGAAATAATGAAACTTATAGGCTGAAGAAGAGCATAAAAGTAAACACACTATGCCAGCAAAATGGCAAAGAGGACAATATCTTATAAATTTTATCTTCTTAGTGTCTTTATTAAAACTGTGTCTGAGATAACCATGCAACACTCCTTATAGTGGAAGTGACAGGGGAAAGGTAGTAGTTCAGACAGTAATCTGTGCAGTATAGGTAGAGTAAATTCTCAGCAGGCCGTGCACTAGTCCTGAAGAAGAAGATTTTTGGCATCCTTATATGGAGGGAGAGATCTCCTTTAAGAATTAGGGGGAAGTATCTGTGAATTAGTACAAGTTACAAACATGCAGTCTGTCCCTGGAAATGAACAATTGCACTACACAATTTTCAGCCATATAATGACAGTTGAACAACCAAGAACTGAAACAAATTAAGTGTAATTCTGGAGATCTCAAAAAATGAGGGCATTAGCTGAGACTTTAAGAACTACCAGATAATGGAAATATTACCTCTCTTCATTGGAACCGAAGATCAGCCTAGTAAATGGCTTCAGAAGAATATAGGATATATTAAGTGATGCAAGATTACTAGTATATATTCTAACCAAATGTGGTTTTATCATATGATGATATGGAAATATATGATTTTGTAGGTTAAAAGTATATTGTTTGTAAGATAAATTCAATATATAAATTAAAACAGAAACCATGAGAGATTTAAACGTTCTCCCTGAGAGAGGCTGGGAAAAGCAGGAAAACACACATTATGTAAGATACTTGATAAAGCAAAACAAAGTGAAAAAAATAAAATAGAAGTAATGAAAATACCACATTTGAACTAGTTTGTAGATAGACCAAGAACTTCATAGCCTGGAAATGTCAGTAGAAATTGGTAGAAATTAACTACCAATACTGGATAACTGATTACATCTGCTTAGGTAAAAAATAAATAAATAAAACCTAAATGCCAATAATCCCAGTTCTCAGAAAAACTCTTGTTGTAGTTATGGTTTCTTATGCTGTGAAGATATCTCACGACCATAAACAACTTCTGTAAAAATGTTTAATTGGGGTTGGCCTACAGTCTCATGAATTTATTCTGTCATCTTTATGGTTGGAAAAATGGTAGCATTCAGGCAGACATGATACTGCAGAGATACTGAGAGTTATACACTTTAATCTATAGGCAACAGGAAGTGAGTTGACTCTCTTTCTGGGTATAACATAAACATTCATGACAAGCCTCAAAACTTACCCCTGAGGGCTGGAAACCATAAACTAGTCCACTCTGACAATACACACCCCTTAAAAGGCCACATTTTCTAGGCCAAATATTTTAATACATGAGGATATTAAGGCAACACCTATTCATCCACAACATTCTACAACCTAGTGCTAATAAATTTCTAATGATAACATGAAAAAATGCAATCAGTCTCACTTTAAGAGTCCATGTGGTCTATCACAGTCTCAACAATGTTTGAAAGTCTAAACTTAACTACTCTCCTGAGGTTAATGCAGCTTCTTTAAACACCTGTAATTCAAAATAAAACTTATATTTCATATTCTGACATGTAATGGCACAGGATATACATTAGTATAACAAGGTGTAGTGTAATATGGAGGATTGTCAGAAAATGTAGTTAAAAGAAAGACAAAGATGAACTGGAAAGTCTCCAAAACCTACATTTCCATATCCAAATACTCTTCAGATCTCTAACTTATTTCAGTTTTGTTGAATACAATCCACCTCTCTCTTTCTTTCTCTCTCTCTCTCTCTCTCTCTCTCTCTCTCTCTCTCTCTCTCTCTCTCTCTCTCTCTCTCTCTCTCATTGGTACCACAAAGGTCTTCCAATTGCATCTTTATAAGTTTTCACTTCTGAAGTTTTAATTCACTGCCTGAGCTTGTCTGATCTAGTACTTGCTCTATAGACCAGTGAGGTTTTGGAGTTAGAAATCAGCCAGCCTATGACTTTTTCAATCTGGGATTAATATGTGCAAGAAAACACCTAGATGGAAGCTTCTTAAAATTATTTTTATGAGTTCCACCCTGCATAGGTTTGATCTTGACCTGAAAATATCACTCACTTTTTTCTATTTTTAATCTGTTCACATTCCTGAACATCGAACTTAGCTCTGTTCTACTTACTGGTGTTCCTAAAATTGTACATATTATGTTTTTCTTCAACAGCTTTCTATTTTTTATTACAAGTCTGCATTAGAAAAAATACTAATGGCTACAAGACAGTCAATACTGGGCTATTTGTAAATTTTATTTGCCCAAGAAAATAAATTCAAACTCTAATTTTGCCCCCAGAGAAATTTTGAACAAGATCATAAATAAGAAACGTACTTCAACAAAATACAATAATACCAGTATGGAGGTGTGAAAATAGAAAATTCTAAAATCTTGTTTGCTTCTCTTTCCCTCTCATGTCACGGCAGCTTGCTCAGGACAAAGAGTTTCGGCTCCATTGTTTCATAGTAATGTAGTGGCAGTTTGTTCAAGGCCCGGGTTCTGGGAAAAGCTTTGCTCATAAGATTTATAGCACCTTGCTCCCTGAGTTCTGAGACTCCCCCCTTGGAACAGCCTGACCTCCTGGAGCTCATGCATCATGCTGTGATCTCTCCAGCGGGACCACCTGAGACAATCACAAGCAGTCAAGCATTCTTCATCCTGGCAACCTTGCAACTTCCTTACCTCACCACACTCCCCCTCCCAATTCAAAGTGTAGTATAAAAATTCTATCCTAAAAACATTCCGGGCTCTTGGCCTCTCAGTGCCTTGAGTCCACTCATGAGTGAAAATTAAACTTTTTCTTTTTATCTTGCAAGAAATCTGGGTCCGAGGTCTTTTTCTTTATTTCAACCGGTAACATTTTGGTGCGTTGGCCGGGAAAGCCTTCTCAAAGACTCTCGTGGACCACTCTGCTAGTGGTGAGTACTGGCTCTCTGACTGTGGTTTGCTGGGGACTGGAGGCGTGAGCCTCTCCCCGGCTGCGGCTGACAGACGTGTCCGAAGGTCGCGCCACGAGCCCCCCAGACGTGGGCGGGTAGTTGCGGGTATCCAAGGACGCTTGGAAACCCATCTGCTGTCTTAGACAGAATCTGTAATAAATCTGTGCCAGTGTCTGATCTACCAGTTTCTCTTTTGAACGAGCTCGATAGTTTTTTTTACTTTCATTTTGGCCATTTGCAGCGCTGCCAGGCTCTGTGCCTGTGTGTCTGGTTGCCAGGCTCTGTGTCTGTGTGTCTGGTTGCCGGCTCTGTGTCTGTGTGTCTGGCTGCCGGCTCTGTGTCTGTGTGTCTGGCTGCCAGGCTCTGTGCCTGTGTGTCTGGCTGCCGGCTCTGTGTCTGTGTGTCTGGTTGCCAGGCTCTGTGCCTGTGTGTCTGGTTGCCAGGCTCTGTGCCTGTGTGTCTGGTTGCCAGGCTCTGTGTCTGTGTGTCTGGTTGCCAGGCTCTGTGCCTGTGTGTCTGGTTGCCAGGCTCTGTGCCTGTGTGTCTGGTTGCCGGCTCTGTGTCTGTGTGTCTGGTTGCCAGGCTCTGTGTCTGTGTGTCTGGCTGCCAGGCTCTGTGCCTGTGTGTCTGGTTGCCAGGCTCTGTGTCTGTGTGTCTGGCTGCCAGTGGCTGCCAGGCTCAGGCTCTGTGTGTCTGGTTGCCGGCTCTGTGTCTGTGTGTACCACTGGCTCCACTGGCGTCAGTGTGCGTCCCTACTTGCCTGTCTCTTTGTTGATTAACATGGGTCAGACACACTCGACCCCACTCTCACTTACCCTATCCCACTGGTCTGCAGTTTCAGACCGGGCTAATAATTTATCTCTCAGTGTTAAGAAAAATAGATGGCAGACTTTTTGCACTTCTGAATGGCCAACCTTTGGCGTTGAATGGCCGCCAACAGGGACTTTTCATAAGGAAACTATCCAGGCAGTTAAAGCTATTGTTTTCAGCCCCGGACCATGTGGCCATCCTGACCAGCAACCTTACATCTGGGTCTGGGAGGACTTGGCAGAGGACCCTCCCAGCTGGATCCAGCCGTTTCTTCCTCTCCTCAACCCTCTTCCCTTAGCCCGTCTCTGGCTCCCCCTCCCACAGCTCCTCCCTTCTCTGAGGACCCAGTGAGGCTCACTGGGCTCCTAGAGTCTCTTCTCATCAGCCCACCTGGGATGACTGCCAGCAGCTCCTAGGCACCCTTTTCACCTCTGAGGAGAGGGATCGGATCTTGCTGGAAGCCAGGAAATTGGTTCCTGGCCCTGATGGCCATCCTACTCAATTGCCTAACCTGATTGAGGATGCCTTCCCCTTAAGGCGGCCTCACTGGGATCCAAACACCCCAGACGGTAGGCAGCACCTTCTACTCTATCGCCAGGCTCTAATGGGGGGTCTCTGAGCGGCGGCAAGGCGCCCCACCAATTTGGCCAAGGTAAGGGAAGTAGTCCAAGGGCCAGAGGAATCCCCCTCTATGTTCTTAGAAAGATTAATGGAAGCCTGGGACAGGAGATTATAGGCCAGTCCAAGACCTAAGAGAAGTTAACAGTCGAGTAGTAGATATCCATCCTACAGTTCCAAACCCCTACAATCTCCTCAGTACCCTCAACCCTGACAGAAAATGGTACACAGTACTAGACTTGAAAGATGCCTTCTTTTGCTTACGCCTCCATGAATCCAGCCAAGAGCTGTTTGCCTTTGAATGGACTGACCCTGAGAGTGGGTTTTCGGGACAGCTTACCTGGACTCGGCTGCCTCAAGGGTTTAAGAACTCTCCTACCATCTTTGATGAGGCCTTGCATCAGGACTTGGGGAGCTTCCGAGCCTCCATGCCTGAGGTTACTCTATTACAGTATGTTGATGACTTGTTACTTGCAGCCACCTCCATGGAGCAGTGCATGAAGGAGACTAAAAAGCTGCTGACTGAATTGGCCAAACTAGGATATCGGGCCTCTGCAAAGAAGGCCCAGATATGCCAGCCTGAGGTGACATTCCTGGGCTACACCCTTCGAGATGGTAAGAGGTGGCTGACAGAGGCTAGGAAGAGAACTGTAACTCAGATTCCTCCCCCGAAGAACAGAAAAAGCCTTAGAGAATTTTTGGGGACAGCGGGATTTTGCAGACTATGGGTTCCTGGCTTTGCTGCCTTGGCTGCCCCCTTATACCCCCTGTTAAAAGATGGGACTGAATATATATGGGGAAAAGAACAGCAAGAAAGTTTTGACCAAATCAAAAGGGCGTTGCTCTCTGCACCAGCCCTAACCCTACCCAACGTAGAGAAGCCGTTCACACTCTATGTTCATGAAAAAGAAGGAGTGGCCCGAGGGGTTTTGACCCAGTCTCTGGGCCCCTGGAAAAGGCCAGTGGCATACCTCTCCAAGCGGCTGGATGTGGTTGCTAGGGGCTGGCCAGGATGCCTGCGAGCCATTGCGGCTGTAGCCTCTAAGAAGCTCGGGCAGTAGCAATGGAGCCCACTGCGGACATCTTGGCAGCAGAGATTGACCCAGCACCATCTCCCTTGCCCCCGCCTCAAGATGTGCGGGCCTACATCCAGATGGTGCACCAACTCACCCACTTGGGAACAGACAAGCTGATGCAGCTACTGAAGGACAACCGAGACATAACCACTCAGGAGAAGAAAAACCTGGTAAAAGCTGTGGTCAGCACATGTGAAGCTTGCCAGTTGGTAAATGCCTACCCGTCCAGGAGAATGAGTGGCATCCGGCTTCGAGGCAACCGGCCTGGTCAGTTTTGGGAAGTTGACTTCACTGAGGTAAAACCAACCAAATATGGACTAAAATATCTCTTAGTTTTTGTAGACACCTTTTCAGGATGGGTGGAGGCCTTTCCCACCAAGCACAAGACCGCTGCAATCGTGGTAGATCATGGAAAAAATTTTTCCCCGATTTGGACTTCCAAAGGTAATGGGGTCCGATAATGGACCAGCATTTGTGGCCCAGGTAAGTCAGGGGGTCGCCAAGATATTGGAGATTGATTGGAAATTACATTGTGCTTACCGACCCCAAAGCTCAAGACAGGTAGAAAGAATAAATAGAACCATTAAAGAGACCCTAACCAAATTAACCATGGAGACTGGCCATAGAGATTAGATAATGCTCCTACCTTACGCCCTTTTTCGTGCCTGAAATACTCCCTCTGCTCAAACTGGTCTAACTCCTTTTGAAATTCTTTTTGGAACTCATCCTCCTGTACGGGACCTGGCTAACTCTGATTTAAATATACCAAATACCCCCTTGTCTGTTAGGTTACAGGCATTGGCAAAAGTGCAGCATAGCCTGTGGAGACAATTGTCTGATCTATACCAACCTGAGGGAGACGGAACTCCACACTGCTATCAAGTGGGAGATTTCGTTTATGTCCGGAGACACCAACACCGGACCCTTGAACCTCGCTGGAAAGGACCCTACCAGATCCTCCTGATAACACCAACAGCAGTCAAGGTAGATGGCATCGCGGCTTGGATCCACGCTTCTCATCTTAAGCCTGCTCCTGCCCCTGATGCTCGATGGACTGTGGAAAGGACTGATAATCCCCTCAAGCTCCGTGTACGGCACCAGTCCATGGCAGGTGATATCTGGGACTGGGGACACGGTATGGGAAATATCCTCCTCACACCATCCCCAGTGGACATGGTGGCCTGAACTTAATCCTGACCTGTGTCAGCTGGCAACAGGATTAGAATCCTGAGATATACCCACCATTGACCCTGCCCATCCGCCCCCTTGTGCCCACGAGGGGACCCGAGATCGAAATCGGAGGCGCGCACTTGACAGCCCAGGATGCGCTGGGCCCTGGAATAGGCGGCTCTTTCAGCGGCTTCTTTTCTATGTGTGCCCCCGGGATGGCCGAGATAGAGAAACAGGCTTTCAACTTTCCTCCAGGGACAAATAGGTGCAGTGAAGCTCATGATAATGAGGCAACACTATGACAGGCTACAAAAAGACTCAACTCTCTAAGATTAGAGATATGCAGAAGAGAAAAGGGAGGAATGTGAAAATAGAAAATTCTAAAATCTTGTTTGCTTCTCTTTCCCTCTCATGTCACGGCAGCTTGCTCAGGACAAAGAGTTTCGGCTCCATTGTTTCATAGTAATGTAGTGGCAGTTTGTTCAAGGCCCGGGTTCTGGGAAAAGCTTTGCTCATAAGATTTATAGCACCTTGCTCCCTGAGTTCTGAGACTCCCCCCTTGGAACAGCCTGACCTCCTGGAGCTCATGCATCATGCTGTGATCTCTCCAGCGGGACCACCTGAGACAATCACAAGCAGTCAAGCATTCTTCATCCTGGCAACCTTGCAACTTCCTTACCTCACCACACTCCCCCTCCCAATTCAAAGTGTAGTATAAAAATTCTATCCTAAAAACATTCCGGGCTCTTGGCCTCTCAGTGCCTTGAGTCCACTCATGAGTGAAAATTAAACTTTTTCTTTTTATCTTGCAAGAAATCTGGGTCCGAGGTCTTTTTCTTTATTTCAACCGGTAACAGAGGTTACAAACTGACATTCCTCCCCTCTGAAATATCTTTATTCAGGTCCCATCTGTTCAAATCATTCTCAGAACCATTTTCTTCCATGATTATCTTAAGATTCCATGATTATCTTAAGCATGGAGTTAAAACGTTGAATTTACTTTTTAATACATGATGCTAAATTATGTATTCCTACAAAGAAAATACATGGTGAGGCCTATCAGAGCAATGCCACACTAAATAATTGTCCTTTCTAACCTTAGTAAGGATTTCTATTGCTGTGAAGTGACACCATGATCACAGCTGTTCTTTAATGAAAACACTTAATTTGAGCTGACCTGCAGTTTAAGATGTTCAGTTTATTATCTTCTTTACAGAAAATATGGCAGTGTTCAGGAAGACATGAAGCTAGAGATGTACCTAAGAGTTAAAAAAGAACAAGGGCAACAGGAAGTGATATGATTCAAACACAGGGCATAGCTGGAGCATACGAATCCTCAAAGCCCATATTCACAATCACATTCTTTGTTCAATAAGGCCACTACTCCTTCAAATATGCAATATTCACAATAGTGTCGCTTTCTTTGATCCAAGTATTTAAACATAGAAATCTACGTGGAACCGTTCTACTAAATCCACTATAAAATCAACTACTTAATCCACTATAAAAACCAACATAAATTGCTTTATCATTGAGTAAATTTGGAGTTTACTATTCAGTAATATTCTTTGAAGCATATGCATGTGTGTGTGTGTGTGTGTGTGTCTGTGTGTGTGTGTATGTGTACGTGTGTGTCACCAAATGTTCCCAGAAACATCCCATTAGCAATTAATTTAAATACACATGACAGAATTTTACATCTATGGAAACTCTTGAAACTGTTATGCTATTTGTTTTTGCTATTTCTATTGAGTTCCAAGTCATATTTTACTTGAGAAATTCATGTGAAATGTACAGTTTTGATTTAAAGTCTTAAAAAGAAAAAAGTATGAATTTCAAGCAAAAGAAGAATGGAAGTGTAGCTAAAATTTGTTGGTTTCAAGGCATCTTAAAGATGCATATGAAACTCCTGGAAGCCTAGTTTGAGACCCATATTCCAATAATGATAATGAAATATTCATGAACAGATCTATATATTTCCTGAGAGATTAATTGAATTAACTGTCATAACAGTTTCAGAAATGTGTTCTTTATTTATGGTTTTGCCGCTTAATATGATAGACATACACTTAAAATATGCCATCAGATTATATATATATATATATATATATATATATAATTATAGTCAAAGTTTATATATATAAATATATATATAAATGTATATATATATAAATGTATATATATATATATTGTCCATCAGTTTATATATATATAGTCCAAGAAGAAAAACATATGAAAGCACAACATTCGGATGCTTTTAAAAGTTCTCTATAGCTGGCATTACTTACCTACTGAGATAACAGGCACATTTTTAGGGAATGGATTCCGATGGTTTTGTCCTGTGGCATGTGAGAATACAATACTATTACAAATATTGTCAAGATGCTTCATCTTAAGACATATTCTGATTTTGGAGGCTCTTTAAATGACAATAACTAAGAGGTATCTGTACCAAATCTTTGAGAACAGAGTATTTCATTGTAGCAAATTTAAAATAAGCTTAAAGAATTAATGATCAATGACTATTACTATATGAGACTACTATTGTTCTCACAGCTGTGAGGTCAATCTGCTCAATTCTTGAAATGAATATTTGTCTTCTGACCCACAATATTCTTCATATCAAGGTAATGTTCACATTCAATGAAAGACAATTTTCCCAATAGTAATAAATCACATAGTTGATTTTTATGTGAGTTGAGAATATAATGCCAAAATTATTTTAAGTGTATATATGAAAACTACAAAAACAGTTTATGAGTTGCTGCTATCCTGCTGTTTTGATACCTTCCTTCATTTTTCCAAGTGTATAATACGGATACTGTCATAATTTGACCTTAGTAAAACTTAGAATAAACATCTGTTTAAATGTAAAAGCTGTTGACTATCAAAGATGATACAGGAATGTTATAAGCATGGTTATTGTGACACAAACACAGTACACAGTCTATGATTAAAAATGCTATGAGAGATATTATAAAATACTCAGTACTTAAATGCTGATTGTGTTCTCTACTAGACATATTTTTAATTATCTGTCATAAAACCGTATGTTTTATCCTGTAAGTATTCATTTGAGGAGAGCAAGAGTTGGCTCAGTTGCTGCTACTACAGACAGCCTGAGTTTGGTGTTCAGTCCATGCTTGGTAGCTCACAGTTACCTGCAACTCTATTTCTGGTGAAAGTAACACATGTTTATGATCTCTGTATTCATGAAATTTAATAGTACACATATGCATTGAGTAAAATCTTTGATATACATGACAGAAATAGATAAATGAAGATGACTTTTTAAAAAATAGGCTTTTATTAATCCATGAACTCAACAAGGGTGTGTCAAGTGGAAATAAGGCATTCAGGATTATGAAAAAACCACAGTGTTCTAAGTGTATTTTGATGTGATTGTTTCTCCCCCAGTTTAATTTCAAAAGTATAAAAAAGAACTGGCATTTACATTTGCACCAGAAATTTATTATTGCAAAAATAAAGGATATAGTGGTGACTACCAATGTATTACTATAACAGTTAACTGTTATTTTCTTTAAAAATAAACATAAGATCTTTTAAAATTATTCAGACATTTATTTGCGGATACATTAAATCTTGAATGCAGTTTCCCTCCCTCCACTCCTCTCAGTCTCAGCCCACCTCCACTCTCCACTGGATTGACTCCTTTTCTGTTTTTCATCTTAAGTTTTGACAAGCCTCTCAGAGATATCCACTGAATAAGACCTAACAAGATATAGTAAGACTATGCACAAACCTTCATATCAAGGCTAAACAAGGTGACCTAGGAGGAAAAAAAAAACTGTATCAAGCATAAGCAAAAGGATCAGAGACACACCTCAATCCCATTGTTGGGAAACCCACAACAACAAGCTACATAACATGTGACAAACCACTACCAGAATGAGTAGAAAAGAAATAACTAAAAATAATTCATCTAAAACTTCTGTATATTGTTCCTATATATTGCTATTTATGCTAAATGAATTTTGTTGTTTTCTAAAGACAGGGTAGCTCTGCAAAGCCTTTAATTTACTAAGTAGATTGTATTGACCTCAAATTTGCAGAAACACAGCTAGCCCTGATTTGCAAGTGTTTTGATTAAAACCATTCAGTACTTCAATTTAGTTAATTGATAATTTTATATTGATTTATATGTTAGAATGAAATTCATGATATATTAAATTACAGGCTGCATACATTGGATACTAAAGAACAATGGAAATAACATAAATCCTTAAATATTGTCTAAGGGGATATATCACTAGTATAAGCAAAATGATGTTGAGTTGTAGAGTCTTGGTGAAAAGCACAAGGTCCTGCATTTTATTAGCAACAACAATAAACAGTGTGGGAAGACATGGTATCATGTTTTCCTTACCATTAGAGTAAAACTAGTCCAAGAGAGATAACTCAGGACATATGTGACAGTGTTTGCCATAGTCCAATATTCTATCTTCCATCCTATGTTACATTTCACTGTTTGAAAGAACTCATTTTCAAACTAGTCATTTTACAACTGATCATTAAATACAAAGTTATAACTGCCTCTGTAAACTAATGAAATATAGTGTCACATGGAAAAACCTTTTTTGACCACAGAAAAATATTATATCCTTTATGTTGCAAGGGTTTCATGCTTTATGTATGAACATTTTAATGTCTACTATGGACCTGAGATCATGAGAAGTTCATCTTTATTAATACTTCAAAGAAGATCAACACATCATGATGTGTAAGATGAGTTAAAACCTGGCAGGACCTATTCTATACCATTACAGATGCCTTGTATTGTGCTGGTGTACTCACAGTGTGGTACTGATATGGCAAGAGCAACCATGGACTGGCATAAAGTTCAAAACACTAATCTTACTCAGTCACCTCTTAGTTTTGAAATTAATTTTTAAACTTCTTTCTCTATTCCATAGTTTTGTTTCTAAAATTAATTTCCATTAACAGACATGAGCACTTACCCTGGTCTTTATCATTTGCTGGATCTTTTACTCCAACTGAAATACAATTTACACACATGTCTTAATATGACTGCAGAATGGTGGGATTCTAACTTTTAAGAAGCATTTGAAAGTGAATCATTGCACATCAGAGGTAGAAGTCCATGACCTCATGTCCCTCTAGAAATGCAATTATCATTTCACTTGGAGTAGAAAATACAGTGTAGACTTTGGAAAAGCAAAACAATTCATGAAACTTTTTCTAGTTGCTCATTAACAATGTGTTAACTCAACAGAAACAAAGTTTTGTATGATGCATTGAGTCTTCATTATCCATGAAGGTTGATCAAGTCTCTTGTGGAAGGTGATAGAAATATTGAAGTCAGTTTCATAAGAAAATTTGTGAAGATTCTTTGTATCATTAGAAATAGATATCACTGATATCTTGAACCAAAAATATAAATAGTTGTTTAAAAATTAAACGATTTATAACAGTACTTAATATGTTTGCATATATTAGGTGCATATGAATTTTATAACAGTGCATGTTTATTATCTTATCTACATTTTTTATAATAATAGTACTAATTTCTCCTTACCTCATGTGATCAAAAGAAAAAATACAAAGACTACTTACTGATGTTAGTATGTGTCTAAGAGATTTTTGTAGCATCATTGTTATGTTCTTTAAGTTTGAATCCCTATAGAAATCTGACATTTTGTCACATGTAGCCAATAGATATTCATCTAGGAGTGAAATTTACTGACCCCTTCAGCATACTTAAATTATTGTCTAGCTTTCTTTTGTGCAGTCTTTGTGCATAATGTCCTATCAAGTCAATTCATGTGTAAGTGCCTTGCTTAGTCTAGACAAAATCAGCTTCCTTGGAATCACATGCCATTTATGATTCTTATGTACCCTTTTTACCTTTATTAAATGATGGTCTGAGTGTTTTAAGAAAAAGAAGCAATCTGTATGTTCCGGTATAAGTTTGCCTTTCCAGAGTCTCTTATTCTCAGCACCTATAATGAGTATTGATCTATGTGTTCAGGCATATAGACTACAGAAAGAATTCTATTTAAAGAGCATTAAGATATATATTAATCTTTGAAGATAAGAGCAGAGAAAGCAGTTCATTACTATGTAATACTATTTAAACATTAGTATTATTTTCTTCCTCAGTCTATGTACTCTCTATCCACATGCTCTTTTATGTTATAGTGCAGACATGCAAAGGTTTGATTTTGTGAAGTGAACTTTTATTTCAATCATAAAGTTGTTGGTTAGACCTATGGTATGCATGAAACTATTACACTGGGATTATTACTGTTATAGTTCTTAGGGTTCACCCTTTGGTTATGATTTGTGATTATTTCCAACATTATGAAAACAATTCAGTAGGAATGAAGCTTTAAGTTTACCAATAGTTTTATATCTCATGGTCTATGGCTCAAGTATATGGTAATTTCAAGGTTAGGGATTTACTATTGTGGGACTATAGGCCACTAAACATTATAGAAATTTGACATTGCTTTGGCTGTGTTAAATTTATTTATTATATGTCAAATATCTAATCTTTCCTCTTTACTGTATTAAGCAGAACACCAAAGTTATGCAAATCTGAGAATATCTAATTGAAGTAGCAGTAAAAGAAAAAGCATGATATCACATTTAAAAAAGACATAGTTAGATTATATCATGTAGTACAAATTAATCTAACAATAATGGTGTGAAATATTCTTTAAAAACTGATAAATGTGAATTGTCATGATGCACACAATTTATATTTAAAAGTATATCTCTTCAAATTTTAAAATTTAAGTATTCTTAAATCATTTCCCATTTCTCTTATGCCTTCCAACACATAACATGTACATCACATGATGTTTTTGATTTTCTGTTCTATGTTTTTTTATTTGCCTTTTCACATCACACACACACTTTCTTATATATATATATATATATATATATATATATATATATATATATATATATACAAACATATATATATACAAACATTTTATTTCCTGCAGCTTTTTAATGTATTAGATTTCAGTGCAGAACAATATGTGTTTGATGACCAATTGGGAATTTCTTCCCTGGAATAGATTATTTCTACAAATCTTAGCATTTACTAGTTGTCTATATTCTTTTGTTTATGGTTGATAATTAATGAGATTTAGCCCTTCTACATTAGCATTCTATCATTTTCATATTTATACATTAGACATCCATATTTGTAGAAGATACAATATAACAGCGAAGTTATTGTTTCTCTCCTAGAAGTTTCAAATCTCTCTATTACTATCATCACCATGACTTTGATTCAGTTGTACTGTACAATTGTATTAAATAGGTCTGGCCAACAAACAGTAAATTGTTTATAGAGATTTCTTTATTGAATTTTACTGTAATGATTTGCATATTTTATAAGCCACAATTTTTCATTAAGGTTGAGACCCATTCTATTATGTGTGTATTAAGATACACATATAGAATTTGGTGTTTTACCACCAAAATATCTAACAAAAATGTGTTATATATACATATGTATATATTTCATAGATTTCTTTTCTACCATTAATGACAATAAAGTAAATTTTCTTGTAAGAAATAGAAATACAGAAGTTCATTAATTAAGTAAAGCCTGTTTTGGAAATATCAATTATAGGATTGGTATGATGGCACTTAACTTTAGCCCAATATCTGTGAAGTCAAAGAAAGCCTGATGTATATATGAATTCCAAAACAACAAAATAAAGGTTGAGAAGCCCTAGCTTAAAAAACAAGGAAGAAAAGAAATAAAAGGGAAATAAAATGCAACTAATAAAAATGTTAACCAGTCACACATATTGTTTTTCTTTTTATGGTTTATAAAATGTATATAAATATAAAAATTTAAGAGTGAAAAAATATATATTAGGATAATTTTCCTTGGGAACAATGAAGATTTACTAAGTTATAAGAATATGATATCTGAACATTATGAGGAAAATTTGCTTAGTGAAATACATTGTTCTATAAGAAGCTCCATTCTGACACAGTTTTATGTACAATGAAAATTCACAAAAACAAAAATAAAGTTAAAATTGTGCTTGCTCCTTCATGCTAGCATAAGTCTAGTTTCTGCTTTACTATTTTTCTTAATTATTCTCCTGTGAAAATAAATTTTATATTCTGTAAAGAATCACTTAGTTGGCCTGTTATAGCTGCCTTGACAGAAATGTATCGTAGATTTTTTTCATGGTAGAGTTTATGACTCTGGAAAACTTTGTCTCCTAAATTTTAAGGATTAAAAATAGTCCTTAACACTTTGGATCATTCAGGTCTATCTGAGTATCTTTGTATTCCATAGAAGTCAGTGAAGACTATATAAATATGGATGAATTAGTCTTATAGACTCCAACTAGCTTGGAAACATCTTTGTATCATTCCAATATCATTCAGTGTTCATGAACATTTAATTTTTTTCATAGCTTGGAACAAGAAACAAGATTAGTTTGCACAAATTTGGTAAGCTTGGTTGCTGGCAGAAGAAATTATATTAGAACAAAAAACAGCATCCATTTATAAAATCTGGAGGTCGAGAGTGAACATCAGCCTACTTTCCCTGATCTCTAGAACTCAGGACTTGGTCGTGGGTGGAACAATTCAGGGAGAATTAGAGAAAAGAAGAAGTGAGAGCAAAATTGGAGAAAAATGTAGCTGAGGAATTAACATAATAGGGGAGACAATGAAAGGATGGAAGACAGAATTGGGAGAGGGAAATCCCCATTACCGAATTAGTGACAAATCAATGCTATGAAGCACCTCGTGTGGGAAAAAAACTATGACTTTTACTTGTAAAATGATTTCATTCGTGTACTGCTTTTTAACACTATTTTCTGGGTATATTCAATATTTTATGAATAATTTTAGAAAATAGAAATATGCATTTAAATGTCTTTTGGATAAGTAGTTCCGCATTCTCCTTCAGCAGCTCTGTGGATTGACTTATTGTCTGACTCTATGAATATGTGCAGCACTGGCAACTCCAAGCTTTCCATGTTGTCTCAGTTATTTATGTATAAAACTGAGTGAAGAAAAAACACAACCTAATTGTTTCCAGAAATATCCTATTGTTCCTTCATTTATAGTTAAAATCACATTCCCTCTTTTCCTCCTGACTTAGATGCTTTTGTGTAAGTTCAAGCTTGTCTTTTATATGGGTCCAAATCACTTTCTTCATCGCATTTGGGTTTTCTTATCTATTGTGGCTCAGACACATGATGGGGAATGGGGTGAAATTTTGGGACTAAGGGTGTCCAGTGAGTTGTGTTTTAATGGGGCTTCTGGCCTGCAGGAGCTTTCTCTGTAAGCCTGCATTTTGGGCAGAGGTGAGTGAGGGTGGAGCTCCAAGGGCTTTGTCTCAGGGCTGGGGTTCTGGAAACCAGGATCTCTGCCTGGGCTGGGTGGAGTGTCATTCATCTCTTAGTTTACTGTGGCCCAGGGGTCTGTGCATCTAAATTCTCAAAAGCAAAATAACTTTGTCCTAGTGTATTTGAAATGTTTTTGTTGGATGTTTAGTTTTGGTTTTAAGCTAAAAATTATATTGTAAAATGAATTTGTATGTAATTCTGCTTTATTGAGGAAAATCATGCCTGGTGCTGGATCGCAGAAAGAATGAGGTCATAGATCTTAAAAAAGAATCTGCTATCTTTACTTTTCTAAGCTAAAGTCAGTACTTATTACATTCTAAATGCCTATCCTCATTTTCCCAGTATAGGATAAGCCTTACCCTTCATCAAAGAACTGTAGCTAGAAAACATGCAGACAATTACAGTGAAATTTAACATAATAAAACTTCATAATTAACTCTGTTGTGCCAGTGCAGTCTAATATATCTATGTCCAAAATAAGTGCACCTATGACTTACTGATCATATTATAAGAGAGATTTAAAGATTACAAAAGACAGGGAATCAGGAAGCTTACTGTGAGATTCTGTTTCCTAGACATGTCAGAGGAGATATAACAATAAAGTGTGTATCATCAGTGTAGCTTTTTATACAAGACATGAAAAATGATATTAATAGACATGCTTAAATGAAAGATATTAATCTCAGTAACTCTTCTACAGTGAGTCAAGAAAAGCTAACATTTGGCCAAAAGTGTTCCCTAATATAGAACGTCATCTCTTCTGAAGAGCTAATTGATCACAAATAAGTTCTGGATGAGGACATGTCAAATGTCTTTATGGATCTGAATATTGACATGCTATACTTCCATAAATGCCACTGTTCTAGAAGCTTTTTAGCATCAATATATTGACACAATGGTTAGTTTTTTGACATGTTTTTTTTTTTTATTTGAAGAGAGACATAGCATTTGGAGGAAATAGTGGTGGGGTAAAGAAAGACTTGGCAAGAATACAATCAAAAGTGTGATGGATTAAAAATTATATACATGTATGAAATACTCAAGTAGACATTAAGTAGTAAATGCTATAAATATCTTTCAAAGAAGTAAATTTATTTGTATGGGATGAAGTTAGTGAAGCATAGGGACAATGAGACATAGAAACTTCATAGATTTCTTCTAGCACACTCCACTGTAGACCCAGTTACTCTATAGAAATGAAAACTCACTCTTCAAAACACTATGTGTTGTTGGAGATATTCACAAAGTACTTTTAAGTGTATTTTTAATTAGTAACTGGAAAAAATTCCATGAATGATTGTGTATCCCAAAGCTACACTGTCAGTGTCAATGCATGTGACTTGAAAATAGTCATTCTGGAGGGAGTTGAGCAATAGAATCTCAAACTTTTATATTAGACTTCAACTGCCTTCCTCTCCCACAGAAATTGTTATTAAAAGTAAGAATATGTTGATGAACCATTCACATGAGGCTAGAAAAACAGGTGAATACTTTATATTTCAGAATTTGCTTCAAAGTCAGAAAGAAAGAGAGGCCCATGTAACTGCTTATGTCTAGTAAGGATAAAATATGCTCACAATGTTCTCTTTACTTATTTCACCTTTACTAGCACAATGATAACAGTTAAGGCATAGGCTTTTATACTCATGTAGGTAGTTATTCTTTTGCAAAGCAATGTGGGGCTTGAATTCCTCAGGGTCAAAGAGCTGGATGATGAAATTTACACACAGGCAGTGGAAATGCTTAGTCAAGGTTTTTCTGATGAGGATTAAGTAAATATTAGACCAACAAACAATCTAAAGGGGAAAAATAATTTGCTCCAACTACAATCCTAAATATGGCTAGGCATTAAGTTAAGAGTTTATTGATCAGCAAAAAGCCATGTACAAAGTAAAGTCCTGTGCTCTTTCCATAAAATCTCCTCATAATCACTTTTCTGATGGGTGGGGCGAGTAGTGTTCTTGTTTGCTAGGCAACCTGAGTAAACAATGGAGGAAAATAGGCAGCTTCTGTCTGTGGGAGCAATTTCCCTAGGAATAGGCCCCTTACTGTCATTCATGGCTCAATTTGTAAAAAAAAAAAAAAAAAAAGGGATGTTTCATCATTTAGCTGCTCTGGTTTTATGGTGCAACACATTCACAGCACTTATAGTTCTAGCAGAAACTCCCCTGAAGCCAGACTCACACAGAACATTCTAATCCTAGTGTCTACCTTCTAATCTTTTTAGACCTTATCCTCTATTTTAAGAGTCTGTGTTACTCTACTAAACAGTCACAATTAGTGGTTGGTAAATATCAACCACCTCACTAATTTGTGTTTTCTAACTATGTATGTTCCCTTTGTTCTTGTGAATCATTACACTATTGTGTCCAATCACTTTTTGGTCTAGATAAGAAATAATTTTTTTATCATTTTAATTATGAAAACAATATAAATTTTTGTTCATTAGCTCAATTCCCTTAAAAGTTCAATACACTAAATTAAGTAGATATGTTAAGATTATCTAAAATAAACATGAGAGTTTTGTAAGCTAGTTTAATAAGCAGTCTACATGATCCATTTTTATTGTGTAAGAAACATTTCATTTTAGCTTTTTAAAGACTTTATTTGTGAGATAAAATCACAATAAAATCATTGTAGTTTAAATCAAAAAGGTATCACAATTTACCCAAACTTGGAATGGCCTACATATAGATATCAGTAAGTAGAATGCATTACACAAAACACTGAAAGACAAAAGTTATTTGATTACCATATTGTATCCCAGAGACTTTTGTTTCTTTTCATTTTTGAACATTTTACTGAAAATAGATCTGACTCTCACCAATATATTAATTACAGTTTCACTTCACTTTTTTTCTCCTGGTTTCTTTTCAACTACCCTGCCTATTAGATCCATTTCCTTTGTATAAACACATAAGAACAGCCTCATAAGGCGTAATGAATAAACATAACAGAATAAAAGTCAATAAGATAAAACAAAACCAACTCACGGAATTTGGGTAAAGTAAACGAAAAACAAAACAAAACAAAACAAAACAAAAAAACAAAAACAAAACACAAAAAGACAGCACAAGAGAAGGGGTTAGAATCAAAACCCCACTTATGTAGTAAGAGGTTTCAGGATCAGACTTTCCAGCCTAGCCTTGAGGTTTAGACCCACAGACCCACAGACCCGCAGGGACCTACAAATGCTTGCATTAATTTTAGGCTGATTGGCCTAAGGCCCAGGCATATAACTTGCTAACCCTTTACCCTTAATCTAACCCGTGACTCTAATCCTGTTCAGCAATGTGGCTCGGTATCTTTTCTCAGAGCAGCATAGTTGTCCTCTGCATGCTCTGGCTTGTGTGGCAATCCTGGAGTCTCTGTGGCATTTATGCTCTTTTCTTCCTGGTCCCAGAGTTTTCTTAGTCTGGTAACCCCGCCCATATTTCCTGTCTGCCTTTGGCCAATCAGTGCTTTTTATTAAACTCATAAGCAGGACAATTATTTGTTACACTGTGGTTTTTTGGTCCTGGGCCGCCAGAGGCCCAAACCCACAGACCAGCAGTCAGCCCCAGAGCCCTTAGCCACCCACTGCTGCTCAGGCCCCCCAAAATAACTTAGACACTTATATTAACATCAGGCTGTTTGGTCTATGGCTCAGGCACATTGCTATCTTGCTCTTACATCTAAATCAATGCATTTCTATTCATCTTTCCTGCCACATGGCCTGTGGCTTACCTGTGTTCCTTACATGTTGCTGATCTTTTGGGCTTCTCACTCCTTCTGTCTCTGACTCCACCCTGCTCCTCCTACCTATTCTGATACCTCCTCCTACTTTTTCTATGGTGCCTGTCATGGGCCAAAACAGCTGCTTTATTTAAAGATTGCTCTTCACAGCATACAGAAAGTTATTCCCACATCAATTATTTACAATGTAACATCATAAAACCACTACATACTTAACTAATAATATAAATAATATAAGATTAAAATGAAAGGTATAACATATAAACCAAAGACCTTGTACAAATCTGTTAGGCCCTGTAATTATAGAGTCAGTCTTGGGTAACTCATATATTCATTGCTCAGTTGAATTAGATGGCTTTATTTCTGGGTGTCATTAATTTACCCTTAGATTGAACACCATTTTACTTCTCCTCTTTCATTGTATTTTGTGAGCAGGGAGATTTTTGGAGACAACAAATTTATGAGTCCAGATATCAGAAAACATTTTTCAACAAAATGTAAAACCCCTTCATCATAAATGCCATGGAGTGTGAAGAGATATATGGATCATATATTATTATACTAAATGCTACATATTGTAAACATATAGCCAAGAGTTAGGGCCAATGAAAGTCATACCATTACTGAACACCTACATTTATATTTAGCATTTAAAATTATCTACAGATTTTTTTCTAAATACTACTAAAGCTGAGAAATGTCGTGCAATACACAAGTGTTTGGTAGACCCAAGTAGAATATATTTTTTATTTAAGTATCTCAAGAAAGGAACAGTTTTAAAGATATATATATATATATATATATATGATAGAAATATAAGAACATTAAAATGAAGGGCACTGGTGAACAGTGAAATGCTGAACATGAGCTAAAGACAGGAGAGAGCCTATGGGCTGATCAACCATAGAAATATCCAGGCCCAGGGCCAGGATTACACAATGGCCTATGTTAACATCCACACTATCTGTGATCTGATGGAGAAGGTAAAAAACTGGTCCTGCTAACTTAAAGCTTCAAAATTTCAACAACAATTGGAAACAGTAAGATATCTAAGAAGAATTCTAGCAGCCTAAATCCAGACCAATGACTCTCTGCAATGAACACTTAGAAAAAAAAATGAATGGATAAAAGTGTTTACTTTATTACTGACAGTGTCTGTCACAGTACATCTTCCATAAAGAGACTGATTTGTTTCTTTGCCAATTCTTAATGCATTCTCTTAAATTTTATTTTATTTAGGGTGTTAAGTTGTAAGGACAGAGTGTGTATATGAGGTGACCTGGAAATTAAGGGGATTGAAAAACTTGATGTGAAAGACACCATGAATATTTTTTTTAAATTAATTATAAAGGAAACCTAAAGAAGTTCCACCCCAAAACAACACAGATTCTATGTACCCAGACTGTGTGTGTTAGTGTAATATAGGTGTTGAAAACAGATAAAACTTGAGCAGAAAATAATTTTGAGTAGAGTACAGAGGAAATATAAGTTAGCCTAATATTTTTGTTTTAGGATCAGGCTCAGTATAAGGGGATGGAAGACATAGATAATTGACAACAGTTTGAAAGCTAGGAAGGTCTCTTGTAAGGATTGTGACCTAACAAAACCATAGAGTCACTCAATGAGTTTACAGGGTTGAAAAGATATGCAGTAAAGGTATGATAAGTTATAGTGAATTTTGAATCTCACAGTGGTAAAAATATGGGGGAAATAGACAATTAATTCACAATGAATCAGTGGAGATTTTAAACCCTTTCATACCCTAGATATCGGTCAATAGTATAATATACTTACCAGGCTTCAGAGATTATATGACATAAATACATTTCCTCTATATCCAGGTCCTATGCTTGCCCAGTTTAAGACATTAAGAGCTGTCAACATGCCTAGATGTCTTCCAGATGGTACACTGTTGGATTTACAGCTGGTTGACAAAATTTCTGAGACTTTCCTTGGAAGTGGTCATACATACTAATACTCAATATTTTTGTAATTAATACACTATAAGAAAATGGTGTAATATCAGAGGATTTTCATTCTCTGCTCATATCTCCACATCTGAAATACAATGAATGTACAAACTGTATATTCTTTTTTAGTGTTTGGCCCATTATAAAAATAGGATTTTCAAATTCAAAGAATTCCAATGAGAACCGAACCCCCCCATTTTTCTTCATAAAAATAGGGGAAAAAAACAAAGTAAAGTTTATGTGGAATAAAAACACCACTAAGTAAAAATATAATTCTGAGAAGAAAGAAAAGTGCTAAAGGGTGAGTTTACCATTTTAGATCTTAAGAAATATTACAGAAACAATAAAAACAATATGGTATTGGCATAAAAATTAACAGGTTGTCCAATAGAACAATATTGAGATACAATCATGAAGACATGTAACTTCAGCCGTTTAGTAGTAAACAATATGTCAAAACCCACAGTAGAAAACAATAAATATCTTCAAAAAATAGTGTTGAGAAAATTAAATTTCTACATATAGACGAATAAAATGACAACTCTATCACGTCACTTTGCATAAAATTTAATCCCCAGTTGAACAAAGACCTAGATGTGAAATCTGAAATACTAGAAATGGTAGAAGAAAAAATAGGTAAGGCCCTACATAACATAGGTGTGGAAAAGCACATTTTAAACAAAAATGCTTTTGCTAAAAAATTATGGACAATATTTTACATTTAATTGATCAAATTTTATTATTAATTTTACATGCATATACACAGTAATGCACATATACATAAAACACATCCACACATATATGCATATACTTATATGTATATTTTTATTGTTTACTCCTTCCTATGCTGCTGGCCTGATACCTTCATAAATAAAAAGTTCTTCATCATCCAACACTTCTTCAGCTTAATGTCTTCTAAATACAAGTATCTCTCAAAATACCCTTCAGGATTTTTAAGCCATCCTGGGATTTCTGTAGTGTCCATCCTCACAGAAGGACTAATTCCTGGTTCTAAATTTTGTCTATTATATCAAAATATTGTTGATTGTATACAGCTTATATCATGTAAAAAACTCAAATAATCACAACTGTGATATCTATAATACTTAGATATTTAAGCCCATCAAGTTAAAAATCAAACTATCCATCAAAGATCTGTGAAATTTTAATCTCAGTAATAATTTTACATGAGCACCTACCTACAAATTTGCAAAGGTATGACAAGCTATAATGACTGGGGCTTCTCCTGAGTGCATAATGTGTAGAATGAGGACAAAGCATTTTCTGTACAAGCAGGAATATTCTTGGCAGAGGCAGTGGTTTTCTGACTCAGCACCTTAGAGAAGCTGTAGCTTCTGATTCTAAGAACACATCTCTTCTTAACATAAGAGACAATTGTAAGCAGTACTGAGGCCACTATGTGCTTTCCTGTTGTCCTTGAGATATTCTGTGTTCCTTTTGTGCAACATTTCTTGATTCAGTCTCCCATTGTCTTTGTCTTACTGTATGAATCCACCCCTCTCTCTCTTTCTCCATTTTTGTTACTATTGTCTTCATTTCTTACTTCCAGAACTTTAAAAAGCCATGCTCTAGTTCTTAATAAACTTGTTTGGCATGAGACATGACTTGTGTAGCACTGCCTATCTACAAACTCTGTTTTTTCCCCTTTCTTCCTTTTCAAAATCCTGACAATGAAGAATCATTTGCTTGTCCAGTACACATAGGAACACACTGAAAAGTTCACACATACGAAAACAGCAATACACAAAAGAAAAAGTAATGAACATACCATAACTTCTAATACTACATGCAATTATTATATTAGTATTCATAGTGGATTTTTCTTATTGTTTATAAATCTCTCCAATTCTCCTGATATAATCTTTAACATCATCTTTATCTAATTTCTTATAATTATTTTTTAATAACTCACTGTCTCATTAGTTCCTTATAAAAATGCATGAGTGTAGAATCATCTACTGAATGTGAGAAATCTACCAGTGACTACAAAATCCAAACATAATAATTTGTCTTTCCCCTGCAACTGTCAACTGTCAGTAGCTCATCAGTGAGACTTTAGGAGTGAGGAGTTTCTACCCCATCTATGTATAGAACTACTCCAGATATGTCTATTTTTACTTTACTTGTATATTCAAATTGGTACAATAATTATCTGTATTGTGTGTCAGTAATTCCCAGGAAATCCAGAAGACAGAAGTAGATATGCTGGAACTAGAGTTACAGATGATTGAGAGGCATTCTCTGAGCACTGAAAATGGAACCAGGATACTCTGCAAGAATAGTGATTTCTCTTAGAATAAAAATACATGTCAAGGCAACTAATATGAAACATGCCAGCCAAAACAAGATCCCACATCCTTATCCTCCAGCATGATATGGAAAGAGAAATCTAGAGGTGGTGTATGGATGTAACTTCCCAAAGCCTACCCCAAGTGACACATTTCTTCCAGCAAAGTAGCACTTCCAAAATTTTCCCAAATGAGAACACAAACTTGAAAGAATTTATTTCTCTTACTAAATCCTTTTTTTCTGTTACATGAAGAAGCTTATTTTGAAGAAAAACTCTGTAAGCTATTACATGCCTCAACATTTGCATTTAAAGAATACATGATCATAAGAGAAAAACTTTTATGACTGAAAAAATGCTTGTTCAAAATATTGTTTTATCATAATTATGTGGTGTTGAAGTGTATCTGTGTGGGTATGTAACATGCATTCTGGATGTTAGACCCATGAATCTTCTTGTAGCAGTAATTAGAGAAAGTCATCAGAAGTCCAACATTTGTTCTGGATATGTACACTTAGCAAATGCCCAGTCAAATTTTTAGCACTGTAAATATTTAAAACCTATTTATATCACTTTGAGATTTTTATCTTTTAGAAATGTGGCTTAATAAACATGACCTGAGCAAAGATAATACTGATAAAAATGATAACATACAAAAAATAAAGCTCATACATTTTCAACCATAGACAAAGAATTGCAGACAATTAAGGTAATATTGCAATTGGGAAATATATTCTTCCCCAAAGAAGAACTTCCCAGTTGGTCATTAAGTGCAAACTGGTCAGCACTGAAGTCTTGTACATACAAGTAACACTGATTGAATAAGTGGTTACATTTATATATTTAAGAACACATATGTGTATGTGTTTGAGAGAAAAAAATTAAAAAACTGAATCTATGAAGTTGAAAAACCTTCTGAGGAACTAATAATAAATCTAAGAATACTGACATTTTGAAAATAAATTAGTTTTTAAATTTAAAATAATTGTTTCATGACAAAACCCACACTTTTTTATAGTATAAAGTTTCTTTACCAGACTTTCTAGCATCATCCAGAGGTTCAGGCCCTTCTCAGCCCTTCTGCTACTCAGCCCCACATAATCACACAAAAGTTTATATTAATTTCATGCTGATTGACCTATGATTCAGACATATTGCTAGCTCAGTTTATTTACATTAATTTATTTAGCCATGTGACTTGGTACCTTTCTCAGAGCAGTATAGTTGTTTTTCTTCCTCTGTGTCTGCTGATATCTCCGTCAGTGTCTCTGCTGGTGTCTCTCTGACATCTCTCCCTTGCTCTTCCTGTTCCCAGATATTTCTTAGTCTTGCAGCCCTGCACACACATCCTGTCTGCCATCTGGTCAATCAGCTTTTTATTAAGTTAGTAGGAGGAACAAACATTTACAATGTATCAGAATAATTCCACGACATATTTGATATTTAAAAATATTTTCATACCATCATAATAAATATAATTTGTACTACATGATACTAAGTATTTTAATATTATTTCTAATTGTGGTATTATGCATTTTTATGCTTACTCGTTAGATTTTTTTCATACTTGATTATGTTCTTCTGCTGAGTCCTTTAAAATGGGGGCAGATAAAATATTTGACAAATTAACGACAAATTGAAGACTACCAAGAACAAAGTTAATATTCTTTAATGTATAGGGGTGTATGGTCCTTACATTATATGTCCTATTTGTGGATGATACCATATGCTTGAGCCATAGACCATGGGAAATTAGGCTGGTGGCCAACCGGAAGCTTCATCTGTACTTGATAATTTTCATAGTCCTGAAAGTAATTATATATCTTCGCTAAGAGTCAACTATGAGAAATACAACAACAGCACGCCTGGTGCAATAGGCTCATGAATATTATGGAAGTAACTAAACATTAAAAAAATAATTTGAAGGCCCAGTTTACAGCATAGTCAGAGGAAAAAAACATATGGTTAGAGTATACACAGGCTTTGTGGAAGCATGTAAAACTATTCTTCTGCTATGTAGACATAGTAATAAACTGTTCCTTATACTCTTATGTTCAGACCAAGTGATTAGTATAACTCTCAACTCTAATCAGAGAATCTTCTTTTTGCATTATATGGTAATTATCATATAGGCACACAATCATTCTAATTCCTGAGTATAAGAGATTCTCCAGGGTTCAGCCTAAAGTGGAACATCTGTTTTACACCTTTTCCTTTAAATATTAAGGGATCATCATGGGAGAATAGCCAAAAATAATGGAAGAATCCAAAGTGGCAGATTATTCCAAGGACGCAGGTTTTGTTCAAGAAAAAAAAAATAGGGTATTTTGTACACATGAATTTACTTTTTAGGACAGGATATATAAAACCCATGCAAAACCAAGCTAGACAAATTCACAGCGCAGTGGGAGGGGTCCTAAAGACTCACTTATGACTTAATACCTGTTGGCCACAGATTGGTTTGGAGGCAATGTGTTAGATTTCTCTGAGGATTCAACTTTTAAAAGGCTAACAATACTTCCACATTTGTCCCTAAATTAGTCCCAAACTGGCATCAATAAAAAAGCAAAATGTTTTATTTTTAACACATGAGACTTGGAGATAATAATGGTGAGTGGATCTAAAAATTAACTATGAAAGTGGGTAATGGGGGTGATTGGTCTATAATTCATAAGCATCAATGAAATACCCAATAAAATATTTTAACTAATAAATTTGCAAATCATTTTAAAACTAAGTTAACTTGGGCTCCAGAAGTAAGTGAAACATCTATCCAAGAAGACATAGAACTTTTACTAACTTTCTTATGAAAATAACTTTAAAGTTTCTAATGCTTCCACAGGAGAGTTAGTAAATCCTGAGGGATCATAAAACTCAATGTTTCCTAGTAGCATTTTGACTTTGTGGAGATGATCACTGAAAACTCTGAGGTACTTTTGTTAATGAGCAGCTGTAAAATGTTCAGAAATAATTTCAACTTCCATAGCTACTGCTGTCATTGTCACTGCAGATGAAATGAAAATTGCAGTTCTGTAAAGGGGAGGTCACATGTTTGAGTTGACTTCTTCTAAATGCTTAAATGCTTGGATCTTCCAAGATGATCCCACCATCCTGCAGATTTATGAAGCCAGGTGAGCACTTCGCATTTCAGTTGGAAAAGATAAGATATCCAGCAGAAAAGATTGCCCTGGGTAAGTGCTCAAGTCTGGTAATGGGAATATGGAAACAGTTCCATGGGACAGACAGAGAAAATGAAGAGTTAATTCCATAACTAAAAAGTGATTTAGAAAGTTAGATGTGTTCCTAACATTGTGTTCCTTATATGTTCTTACTATAATATAAGTTTTCCACTGAGTGTAACTGTGGGTTTATCAGGATAATATATGTCTTCTGCTAAGATGCTGAAGGACTATAGTAATAATCTAATAATGCAGCTTAATTTCCAGTATGTGATGATTCTCTTTAATGTATTATTTTTGTGGGTGAACATATGATTTCAAGCCCATAGCAGACATTAAAGTGGAAATATAAAAAACACAGAACCCTAGGAAGATGTAAATGTTTATGAAGTTAAAAATGTATTATTATGTAACACTACATTTATCACCTGGTTATAGAAGCAGTGGTGACTTTGTCTGTATTAGTTATCCATTTGTAGAATAATAGGCTTAAAAATTCTCCCCTTGAACGTAGAAATGTAATATGGAAAAAAGATAGAGTATAACTATTGGGCAATGACAAGAAGGATAATAATAATTCAAAAATAATCAACACAGTATGGAGGGTAGGTTGCATTTTTCTCGGTGACTTATTACATAGTCCTTCATCATCTTCACAGATGGCATTCATTATTCTGTTGTACCAACAGTCACCCTCAGTGGGGAACTAATATTACAGTAAGATTCAACAAAAACTGTCATAGGTTTAGGAACACATGTATTTATCAAGCACCCTTTGGTTATAGAATTATGCTTGTGCTTTCTTTGTTTCATAGATTAAATTATATTCCAATTTTTCCCTTAACATTTTACTTTAGTAGTATTATTCTATTCAGTAAAAATTAAAATTATTCTTTCTCTCACCCTCTTTTTGCCAATAGAATATAGGTCCTTGTACTTTGAAAACCCTAGTTGTACCATTCAGCTACTTTTAATCCACACTAGTACTATATTCCATTGACAGTATTTAAGGTTTTTCATTAGTTTTGATTATTTTTATTATACCACATGTACCACATAAATTTTAAATCATCATAAATTTGATTATGATAGATAAATCCATGTAATAATAATAAAAGATAATAATATAATCCGGTTTGTGGTGGTGCATACCCTTGTTTGCAAAGCATGGGTAAAAATGTCTTTGTGAGTTTCAGATCAACATAAGGAGTCCCAGGATAGCCAGAAGTACACAACAAAACCCTGACTTGAAAACAACAAAAAATACAATTTATTAGCAAATACATTCATAATATAAAATTAACTGTTTTAGTAACTTTATTTTCTTCTCATGCTTTTATTTTGTTAGCCTTTCATGCTGTGTTTTGCATAGTGTAATGGTTTTAGTTGTTCACTGGCTGTTACCACTATAGCCTGTATCTTTGCAATAATAACAATGCATATTTCCAGTGAAGTCATAAACACCTGATGTATCTTGTACTTGTGAAATTAAACTGGCATCAGGGCAATCTCCTATTGTGTCAAACAATATTTAGAGCATTATATTTAATTAAAATATTGAGATATTTATTTTTTACATTTTATTATAGAGTAAAAATTCATGTTGAACTGAAAACTTTATTTTAAAAAGATGTATTTATTATTTATCTTTATTTGAGTATAAGAATGTTTTGCCTGAATGTATATTTGTAGTTTGGAAATTCAGTGCCTACATTGGCCATAAGACAGTGTCAGTATCCACTGAAAGTAGAGGAGATATTAATTGTGAGTCAGAAGGTGGGTGTGATAGACAAAACCAAAGTCATCTGCAACAACAGCAATGTTTTTTTAGTGCTGAGCCATCTCTCTAGTTCCCTCAAACTAAAGTTAAAGAAAAAAACATACAATTGCAAACATTTAAAAATACAAGGGAGAGAAGACAAACTGCATATAAGAATTAAATTTATTTGAGTTTAATATTTATGGCTTTGTGATCACAAACTGATGTGACTGTGTCTGTATCACACTAGCCATGTTTATGTCAATCATGTATAAAATTTGCCTCTATACACCTTGTGGATTAAAAATATAGTTTGTTCTTACTGTTTCTAAGGTCATTTCCTGATAGTATTACATTATAAAAACTATAAACACCTTATAAAAATTGAGGAAGGTGTCAAACTAACAGGATAACAATGGCACATAAATTGCCACTGCTATCTGCAGTATATACAGTTAACTCATCTATTTTTGTAAATATACATTTAATTCTTAATAAACTAAGTGAATACTTACTAATGAGAACATTGGAATTAATGGAATATGAATAATACCCCCAATACTACCTTGTACAGCATACTCTGGCTATGAAGAAAATATTCATTGCCAAAAATGTGCAGAGTGACCTTACAGATCTGAGCATAGGAGTCTCATAGGGTGGTGATCATAGGTTTCATTTCTTTAACATTATATCCCTACATTAAATGTAGGTGAATACCAAAATACTCAATTATTGTTGTTACAGATATTATTATTTAATTATAAACTATTTTGCCTATGGCTCATACTTATGAATAAACTTACCTATGATTCTTATCTATCTTTAGCGAGATGGCTTAGTACATTTTTTTAGTCCAGAATTCTCATTTTACTTTCTGAGAATCTGGTGTGAGTGTGCTGCTCTGCATTTCCCGCCCAAGAATTATTCTGGTCTGATTATCCACTGCTATTTCCTTCCTGCCTTCTAGAAAATCATCATTTTAATAAACATATATAAGTGAGAATTATTTACAGAATTATCCCACACTTGCCCTTTATTTTTAAAATAAGAATTCCAAATCTAATCTCCTTTGTATAACTTCTTTCCTCAGCATTATATATAACACGTAACAACCAATATTCTAACAAAGACCAACTTTCATAATCCATTTTTTGAGGATGTGGGCATAGCTCTCCAGACTACTTTCTGCTCATTGGAGACAATGTTAGTCTTAGGGGGACGCAAAGAAAATTTAGAATTATGACCAAGTCCTGAGTTGAGTAGTCTATGAGACTGGACAATCTCAATCAACAGTCTTGTAACTTTTCTGAACGCAGAACTCAAGAAATTGCAACAGAATTGCTCTGAAATATTGGATTATCTGGGTCATCTGTTCCCAACATTTGTCAAGGGTCCTTCCTTTATCAAAAATTTCTTTAACTTATTTAACCCAAAACCTCTCACCTTTTGTGGAAATAAAAAGAAGACATCTTCTCCAAAATAACATATATTTTTGACTTAAATTTAGAAGAAAAGACATTTTTTAAGCATATAGGTTGGTTCAATCAGTAACATTTATAATCAAATGTCTTTCAGCAGCTCATAAGACTTTCTTTGCAGTCAAAAAATAAAAAATAAAAAACAGAATAGCATGATAACATATAGTATCCAGACTGTGTATATTTCATCTTTATGTGGTTTATTATTATTGTTTACATTATTTATTTTAATGACTTTCTTTAGCTTTTTCTCCCAAGAATACACTTTTAAAACAAATTGTAAATGATTTAGTTTGAGTTATTCTTTTTTTCTGAATCTGTCTTTATGTCTCTCTTTTCTTTGACATCTCCTAAAATGTAGCTAGGATTATCAGCTCTCTCAGCTATAGCAGCATGATCCACTCGAATTTTTGGTCTATGAGAGCTTAGCTTTATATCAGAGGTACTGGCAGGAACCATATTTAATACAACTTTGGGCAATTTTAAGGTCTATTATGTCCACTACTGCCATAAGGCTCATAAACATCTTTAAGTGTTTTGCAGCAGGGTATCTTGAAAGAGCCATGAAGTCTTTGCCACTAAAGCTGAATCAGGAGACCACTTTTAAAAAGCCATACCTCTGCTTACTGCCAGAAAACAGAGCCCATTTGTGTAATGTATCACAATTTTCTAATCCAATCTCCAGTTGAGGGGCATCTAGGTGGTTTCCAAGTTGTGGATATTACATATAATTCTGCTATAAACAAAGTTGAAATAATTTCCTTGTGGTAAAAATATGCATTCTTTGGGTATATGTCCAAGAGTGTTATTGCTAAATCAAGAAGTTAGTTGATTCCAGTTTTGTTTTGTTTTTTTTTTTGAAAATACAGATTTCCAAAGTGGCTGTACATGTTTACATTTCCATAAACAGTGGAGAAGTGTTCCCTTAATCCATGTCTCCCCAGAAAATCTTGTCATTGGTGTTTCTGACCTTAGTCAATCTGACATGTGTAAGATGATATCTCAGATTTTTTATTTGTATTTTCCTGAAATCTTAAGATGTTGAGAATTCTGACAGCCATTTAAGATTCTTCCATTGAAAGTTATCTATTTAGATCTGTACCCCATATTTTAATGGATTATTTGGGTTTTGACCTCTAGATGCTTGAGTATCTTAAAATATATTTTTAAGATCATTCCTTTATTATATGTAATGTTGATAAAGATCTTTTCCATTCTTTAGACAGTTGTTTTGTCTTGTTAACCTTTTCCTTTGCCTTACAGAAACTACCTAGTTTCAGGAGACCAAGTTTATTAATTGTAGCTTTCAGTGTCTCTGCTGCTGGTGTATATATGGTCTCCTGTTCCAGTATATTCAAAATTATTTCCTACTTTCTTTTCTATCGAATTGATGAAGGATTGTGGGATTTTGTCCAAACAATTATTAGTATCTATTGAGATGATCATGTGTCTCTTTTATTTCAGATTTATGATTTTGTAGATGACATGGACAAACTAGACAGAGTAGAAAGAAAGCCTTATGAATATGCATATTGCCAACAGTTGCAAGAAAGTTCCCTAGACACCAAGAATAAAATCACTGGTAAAATCTGGTATGTTTCAAGAAAAAAATTAAAATGCAAAAATGATAGATGGATATACCTTTCTTTTCTATACTAAGAACTTAAATTGATGGAAGAGTATTGTGTGGTAAGATGAGATAATAACAGTGTATTATGAAGCTCTGTCCTTTACAGAGAAATTGAGACACGGGACTCTTGTAGAAAAGGGATCTGTATAAAATAAATTTTGAAAACATGAAAGAATTGTACAGGTTTGAACATTTTTTTTTAAATAATGAGTTCATATCTAATACCTTTAAAATTTGTTACAACAAGTGGCTGGCAGTTAACGTAAGTGCTGTAAGAAAAGGTTATGCCTGGATCAATATTTAGTTATTCCTTCAAAAACGCTGAATTATATGTCTAGAATAAGGTTATTGATGGTGTGGAAATGTGTATTTGGGGAAGACTAAAAGAAAACAATAAGGTCTTTTTTTTTAATGATTATGACATGTTTCTTAAATTGTGATGTTTTTCTTAAATTTAGAAACCAATAAAGCTTTTCATGTAAGTTTGGTAAGAAATTTTATCTGTGTAAATAAAGGTATCCTGAGCTATTTAGGACTATTTTGGTGCAATCGCGATGTGGCCAAAACTTTTCTTTGTCCCCAAACCTTATATTTTCTCAGAACTTGAACTGTAGCCAAGGCTGAACTCTGGCATAATTTGAAGAAAGATAAAGAGCACCAGGAATTTAAATGTAACTAAATCCTATTTCAAAAAGATATGCAGATTAAGAAATAGAATAAAGAGTGAAGACCTCAGGGCAATGTCCTACTAAGGTAAGTTACCAACTTTGTATAAGAAATATAAAAGCAAAAACCTTAGAGCCACATGTGCTGTTTCTCCCTTGATGCCAGAATTCTAAATTCAGAGGCTGAAAGATCTCTGGGTTTGAGCCAGGATGGTCTACAGAGCATGCTTTAGGTAAATCAAGAACAGGTAATGAAGAAAGCCATTAAAACAAAAGCTGGTAAAGATGTAATTGAAAGATTTCTGAGTTCAAGGCCAGGATAGTATATAAAAAAGTTTAAAAACACCTAATACTAGAGGTAATGGAAACAGAAAGCTAGTGAAGTTTTAATTTGACAAGAGTATATATTCCTTAACCATCAAGAAGCAGAATTTAGTAACTTTGATCTCGTGGTTCTGGCTTTACAATCAAGGAAAAAAATTGGTTGTGGACCTTATCCCTGTGACTAAAGAATGGTGTTGAGTCTAGGAATAGTACATAGATGTCCCAGCCTCAGTGGCCAGAGAAAACACTATATAAATCCTTTAGTGTAAAGTCTTAATTTTCCAGAAGACTCCAATATCTTAGAGATGTCAGAGTTGTGGGACCGTTGATAATGAGATCTCCTAACAGGAAGTGGAATGAGTGTAAGAATGAAGAGTGTGGCTGTCAATAAAAATGAAAAAGTTGGAGATTTAAAGAACATTTTCACATGAAGATGCTGTGTTTGCAGTTTTCCTAGGAGGTTTTGAGTTCTGCACTCATCCAAGATGTTTATATAATCTTCCTATCACCCGCATTGAAACAGTAATAATGTGTGATTTTGTGTGGTATAACTATATTATCTGTTTTTGATTTTTATCTAATGTGGGAATGTAATTAAAAGAATGCATTAATATAAGTAGAGACTTTGAACTTGAGATTTTAAGACACTATTGAGACTGTGATAGGCTGTGGTACTTTTGAAGCTGGATTGTCATGCTTTACACTGTATTGTGATTAATAGACAATGAGGGCCAGGGAATGAAATTTATTGGTTTGAATAGTAATGGCCCCATAGATTAATTTATTTGAATATCAGTCCTAAGGAGTTGCATTATTAGGTGGCACCTTGTTGGAGTAGTAATACCTTAGTTGGAGGTGTTTGTCACTATTGAAGTGGGGAGTGGGTTGTGTTTCCTATGCTAATGCTATGCCCTGTATGAAAATCAGTTAACTTCCTGTTGCTATGGTCAAAAGTGTACATTCCTGGCCCATTTCTGCTTGCAAATTGCTATATTTTTTATTGTGAAGATATTGAACTAAGTCTATAAAACTGTTAGCTAGCCCCAATTAAAAATTTAACTTAGTAAGAAGTGCTCTGGTCAAGGTGTCTCTTCACAGAAATAGAAACCACCATGAAAACAGAAGTTATGATTAGTACTAAATTTATTAGCATGTACACTTATATTTGTTTTTTGGATCGAATGTAATCAGTATTGCATATTATATGTACGTTGAGGTGCATTGTCAGGTTAAAATGGTTTTTGCTTACTTTTAAACAAGTCTAAGCTTGCTATTTTAATATTTCTTTTACTTCACTTTCTGTACACTTTAATTTTATTTTATTTTTAATTATCTCATATGTATCTAGTCTGTGTAAGGCTTTTTATAGTTAGTGTTTTGGTTGTCCATTTTTTTTCTCACACCATTTATCTGCTCTTATTCAAGCTTATAAATGTTGTTTTTGATGTTTTGTCCTACAAGCCTCCCTTACAAAGAATTTTTTACTCTCTTATAGGCCCTCTTCTAGGTTTTATTTTGGTCTAGACATTTATTCATGCCACATAAATATTTCTAACCCCTATGGAAATGAAAGTACATTGGGATAGCATGTGTGCTAGTGTTCTTTCTTGAACATGATCACCTCACTTAATAGAATACTTTCTATTTTCTACCTTAGCCATTCCCAGAGGTATTCTACAGTATCATTGTACTGAGAATGGGAGACTGCTAGTATATGATAGTTCCTAAAGGCTCAACTAATTTCCCTGGTTCGTTTTAAATCCTCCATATATTTGGATTCATAGCCAATTTTGTTCCAATACTTGATTGTTAAGCTGTCACTGAATGAATGACGATTGTATTGAGCACTGGTTCCTTTTCTGGGACTTCATGATTCAGGTTGATTTTTATTAACAGTTTCTTCTATCTACTTACTTATTCATGGAGATCTCATTCCAATTAAGAGACTTCCACACACCTTTTGCTACATGAATAGAATATGCTATGGTGAGAGTTTATTCTGACTTTACTGCTCTAATGAACATGTTGACACATTGCTTTTTCTGTAAGTTTTGACTCAAACATTAATGGTTTATAAATAATTATTCCAGACACCATATCAATAGAAACCCTACATCTTTCTCTAGTTGTTATCATTCATCAAATATTACCCTCCTTGCCATTTATGGTAGCATATTTTGCCTAACTTCATGTTATTGTCCCTTAGGTGTGATTCTACCATACCAAAACTCCTTTCAAACAGCCCTGACGTGCATGCGTGTGTGTGTGTGTGTGTGTGTGTGTGTGTGTGTGTGTGTGTGTGTGTGTGTGTGTGTGTGTCTGTGTGTCTGTGTGTGTGTGTGTGTGTGTGTGTGTGTGTGTGTCTGTGTGTCTGTGTGTGTGTGTGTGTGTGTGTGTGTGTGTGTGTGTGGTATGATTTTTCTTAAGCCATGACTTATTATGATGTAAGTTGTTCACTAAAGTATCACTTTAGTTCATTTTGTGCTTTAAACAATTTTCCTTATCTAAATCTATTTGTAGCATTATGACCCAGAGTTGACTGAGTATGGAAAAAGTGAAATTGAGAGTCTGTATTTCTTGACTTGGTTACTAAGTGCAGGTAAAACATCTCACTGTGAATCCTCAAATTTATTTTATAGTGAGCCTGTAATGAAAACATATCAGAAGCTGAATATCCCACTTGTCAGTTGATGGGGGTGACAGGAAAGCAACGAAGCAGCTTAAAAGAAACTAAAACATACAGTTATTTAGATCATTTTAAGCCTATTTGTAGAACAAGAAGAGTACTTTTTCAAGAGAAATTTTATGAATTGAGTTGAAAATTAAACAGTAGTTTCAGGTTAATCCAAAGATGACTCCATCTGAGTCAAGAAAATCATGGCCATGTCCCAAAATCATAGGTATATTTGGAGTTGTATTATAAACTTCTCACTCCATTTTTATTTTCTACAAAAATTAATTAAACATTGATGTATTCAATTTTGTCACATTATGGAAGTTGTTTTCTTTTACACTATGACTACAAAATATAAATATGTTCTAAAAATCTTGTATTGTAGTTTTATATTGTCTATATATTTTATTTATTATTTAGGGGCCACTGTCACATTATTGTGTTTCATTTTATATGAATCTTGATGGACCTCCTTCTATCATTACATACATTTTGAGGTATTGTATAGCTTCACATTAACATACATGAAAAGTAATGATTCTTGTCAAACACTAGAGTTTGAGGTCTGTTTAAGAGGCCAATACTTGATTTTGAACACCTGAACTTAAAGAGCATGTTGTTTAAGTTTCTAAGTAGCCCCATCAGTTAAAGGGTTCCTACTTCACTACAAGATGTAAATACTTCTCAGAATTTAATTAACCAGAAAAATAGTGGGTCTCTATATTCTAAAGAAAATTATGTCAAATCACAGAATGGACTTTTGGAATATGACAATCAAATTTATTTTGTTATCACAAACTACAACTGGAATTTTGGGAAATTTCTTTTTATTTTTCTACTATCTGCTTTACTGCAGAGAATCCACATTAAAGCCCACAGATTTGATTCTCATGCATCTAGCAGCAGCCAATGCCTTGACTGTTCTCTCTGCAGGAGTGCCCCAAACAATGTTAGTTTGGGGATTTAAACATTTTCTGAGTGATCTTGAATGCAAGCTCCTATTGTATATTCAAGGAATTTTTAGGAGTGTGTCTATTAGCATCACCTGTCTCTTGAGTGTCTTCCAGGTCGTGACAATTAGTCCCAAAATATCATGTTGGAAGGATCATGCAATCAAGGCTGTAAAGAACATTGACTGCTACATTTCCCTTCTCTGGATCCTGTACATTTTGATAAATTTCATTCATTTTGCATACTCACTTATCAACAGGAATAGTCAAAATGTGACACGAAAATGGGATTTTGGATACTGCTCCATTGTAGAGTGGGACAAAATTTGCAGTTCACTCTATACAGCATTTGTGATGGGCCCTGAAGTGTTCTTTTCTGTGCTTATGGCCTGGTCCAGCAGTTCTATGGTTGTCATTCTTTACAGACACAAGAAGAATGTTCAACACATCCGAAGTACCCATAGTTCCAGCAGAAATTCCCCTGAATCCAGAGTCACTCAGAACATTCTGTTTCTAGTGCTTACTTTTATAGCTTTTTATACTCTCCCCTCCATATTAAGAAGCTGCCTTATTCTTTTTCACAATCACAATTGGTGGGTGGTGAACATCAATCGCCTCACTAATCTGTGTTTTCCATCCTTTGGTACTTTACTTCTTATGAATCATTTCTCTATTGTATCCAGGCTTAGGTTGTTCCTAATAAGGAATAAAAAATCACTTAATATCATTTTAAGTATATGAATAATATTTTTATTATCCAGTTGTTTCCTAATCTGTCACCATCAAAAATTTAATGCCGAAATTTTAGTAGTCAGCTGAAGTGTCCATGGGAGTTTAGTCAGCTGGTTAACTCAATAGCCTACATGAGCAAATTCTATTGGCTGGAGACGCATTTTACTTTTCAACTTGAAGGTGTGAAATTCTTTCTATTGCTAACATAATGTGCAAAAAAATCAACCTAAAGCTTTTAATAAAATTTTTCTTCTTGTGGCTTTTATTTTGTCAAGGAATCTTGGCTTTTATTTCGTAAAGTAATCTTGGCTGTTTGTTATTTCACAGACATCTTTTTATGTTACATTCTAAATGCATGAATACAGAAATTATGTTAGGCCATCAACTTGTGTGTCAAGAAGCATTTCACTCCTCGGTATATATGTACAAAGAACTCCATATCATATCTTAAAGACATTTTTATTGGTATTCTATTTACTATAACAAGAAAGTGAGAGCTATCTACATGTCCATTTACATAAAAATTCATAATTATATATGTGTTTACATGCAATGCAAAACAAAATATCATTTAACAACAATAAAAGATAAAATTACAAAATGTGTAGAAAAATTGATTTACTTATAAGGAACAATATTTAGCCAGGTCACACATCTCAGAATGAAAATTTAAAAATCACAAGTTTTCCATCATATGCAGATCCCATTCAATAATGTCTACAAGTGTATATGGAAATTGGTGTAAGTATAACATCTAGAAAAATGTAAAACTGATTAAGAGGTTATGAAAAATGATATAGAGGTCTATTTTTATTATTTCTGGTGCAACTGCTGTATACAGCGATTGTTACTGACAATGTAAAACCATAAGCAATGTTGCATTATTGCTATTCAACCTGAATCAAAGTTCAATGAAATATGCAGAACTTGGCTGTAGGTAAGTGTGGGGATATGCTTCAAATATAATAAAAACAGTCAGAGATATTATAGAACAGATTCACCTCCTCCAGTCTGTTTTTTTGGGTTTTTTTGGTTTGTTTTTTTTTTGTTTTGTTTTTGTTTTTGTTTTTTTTTGTTTTTTTGTTTTTTTTTCCAGACAGAGTTTTCTGTGTAACAGTCCTGGCTGTCCTGGAACTTGCTTTGAAAACCAGACTGGCTTTGAACTCACAGAGATTCTCTTACCTTTGTTTCCCAAGTACTGGGACTAACAGTGTGAGCCATGGCTTCTTCTGCCTTCACTGTCTATGCCTGCCTTAAATATTTTCTTTACTCAATTAAGGCATGGCATCACCACTGCCTGCCTGGGAGTCTGGAACTCATTTTGTAAACTAAGATAACCTCAAACTCAGATTTGATAGGTCACCACTCCCGGATATTCCCTGTGCTGGGGTTAAAGGTATGATCTACCACTGTCTGATTCTCCTATACTGGCTGTGGGTAGATACTTCTGCTATCCCTGAGTGTTTTTATTATATTTGAAACATATCCACACATGTCCCCTTTTGTGTCAAATTTAAAAAAGAAGGTTATAGCTAACATTAGAAAAACTATATACAATAGGTACAATAATTATATACAATATATACAAACAATAAATGAGTAATGTTCAATCCATTGACAATTAACAATTCAATGAAAATATTTAATTAATTATCCTAATTTGATGTTATATCACCACATGTAAGTACTCCTATGATTCACATTTCATTGGTGTTCTTTAATGCTTTTACTTATGAGTACATTATAATAAACCGACACTAGTTTCTAATGAAACAGCGTCGTCACAATTTTTCAAAAGATATGTTTAGAGTTTCATATATAACCCACAGTAAGTGTAATATATAAATAAACTCAATGACAAAAGTCACATGATAGCCATATTAGATGTCCTAAAATCTTAGTTTTTCTTTTCAGAACATATTATTTAAAATATTTTCTACTCTAATACAATATATACTGATCAAATTTTTATATTCTGTACCACTTCCCAGCTCCTCCTCAACTTCTTCCATTCATTTTCTCACCCTTTATGTCACCAGAAAAGACAAGCTTCTAAGATATAACAAAAAACATAAAAAAGAGAAAATATAAGCTAAAGTCATCCCATGAAATTTGGACAAGGCAAACCAATAAAAGTCCATGATATGAGAATCTGAGACCCAATCATTCATATATAAGTCCTATAAAAATGTTTAACTGAAAATTATATCATGTTGTTTTGGCCCCTGTGAATACATATGAGATTTGTTTATTTAATTTAGAGTTCCTTGTTCTCCTGCTACCCTCCTTCCCTTTCGGCTGATTTTTCTCTTTATATTACCCTTTCAATTGAATTACTTGAGCTCTCAATAAGGGGATTAAATTAAACAATCCATTTGGTAGTAATTTTTTTCAGTATTTTATTTCTTTTATTAAAAATGTTGTATATACTTTTATACATACTATTAACATAGTCATGTGTTATAACTTATGAATCTCGTATGTAAAAGGTACACCATTTCTGACCACCATCATTTGTGTTTAATTTTTAAAAGTATTTTCTACATAATGTCATAATTGAGAAATGAACTTTAAAACACTTTCAGAAGGAATTTTCAATTTGAAGTGTGGTGATATATTTTATATTTAATAAAAAATAAAAAAGAATAAATCGAGTAGAATCGTGTTCTAGTACACTGTAAATATTTGTCCCTCCTACAGGTTTAATAAAATGCTGATTGGTCAGCAGGCATACAGGAAGTGTGGGTGGAATTACTATACTAAGAAAACTCTGGGAATAGAAAGAGCAAGGCATAGATGCCAGCAGAGAAAGATGTTATCAAATGCAGAGGAAAGAAGTAAAATGCTGCTCTGAGAAAAGGTACCAAGCCACTTAGCTAATCATGTGTTGGTTAAAGTGTTAAGAGTTAGCAAGTTATATGACTGACCAATTATGAAATTAATGTAAGCCTTTGTTTACAAAGAAAAGTTTATAGCATTCAGTGCCTACATACAATATTGGAGCATCATCACACAAATGACTTAATAACACAACTGAAAGGTCCATAGCAAAAAGAAACAAGCTCACTCAAAATAAGAAGATGACAAGAAATAAACTGGGCGCTGAAATCAACATCCTAAAAATGGTGACAACAAAACAAAAAAAAATCAATGAAACAGAGTTGGTTTTATGAAAAATTCAACAAGATAGACAACCCTTATTGATCCATATTACGTAACTTTCTTTTTGAAAAAAATTTCTTTATTCTTTTTTTCTCAAACACACTGTAAATGTGTTTTTTTTTAAAACACACTGTAAATGACTTAAAAGTTTTTCTTTTGTCTGAATCTGTCTTTATTTCTTTTATCTTTATCACACCCTTAATCTGGTAATTCTGGATAGAACTAAAATTTTAGCTGGCTGGCTCTACCCAGCTTCTTAGTCTAGCTTCATAGGGAGTTTAGTTTCATAGAGAAGTATTGACAGGAGTCATATTTACCACCCCAACTCTGGGGATTTTTAGGGTCTATACTGCCACCAAGAAGAGCACTTCCTCCCACTGTTCATAAACTCCAGTAAATACTTGACAGCAGGGCCTCCTAAAAGATTCACACATTTTTTTCCTACTAATGTTGGCTCAGAAAGCATCTCTTATAAAGGAGCGATGCCTCTGCTTTCCTCCAGCCATCAAATCCTCCAAAAAAGTGTGGCTACTAAAAAATTGTCTTTGACTCTCTTTCCTTTTTGCCTACAAGAACAGGCACTTTAAATCCATTATTCACAGTTCATAATTTTACCAAGGATCTTGTGGGTCTTGGGAACTGGCTACTAATCTTAAAATTGGGTTAAGCTAATTCATCACCCAGAGGAACCATAAAACTATTCTGCTAAAGTGCCAAAGCAATAAATGGGCCACTAAGCTCTTATCTTTATTTGGAAATGTTAGTATATATCTCAATCCCTGTCAGAGAAGCTTCTTATTGTAATATATGGTGATTAATATAGAAGCCTACAATTGTTCAAGGTTCTGAGCCTCTGTGGGGCCCAGCTAAAAATATGACACCTATGTAACACTACTTCCTCCTGAGACATGGAGATAATCATGAAAAAAGTTAGGAAAATGTTAGAACCTTTTTGATGGTAGATGATTATAAGCAAACAGGTTTTATTCAGACAGAGAAGAACACTTGCACATGTGACTTTACTTGTGATGACAGTACACTGGAAATTAGCACAAGATTAATCTAAAAACAATTTCTAAAGAATGGAGTTGGTCAGAAAACTCCATTCCTAGTTAAAGAGGTAATTGCCCCCCCAAAAAAAGCTTTTTGAAGAGGAAGTTCAGATTTCTTTATTTCAACCTTCTAGACACTACTCGTGCTTCCATTCATGCCCCCAAACTAGACACATACTAGAGTCACAATATAGAGTTGGTGATTTTAATTTCTTGGTTTTCTTTCTTTGTTTTGAGAAACTGGACAGAATTATGGTAAGTGGAAGATAACCATTTGTAGACTTTACTAAAACACATATTCATGCATTAAACCTTTGAAAATTTTATTTAATAGGTGTTATAAATCTTCCAATAGTTAACCATGCTCCTTTTGTTGGACAAAGTCAGTGTAATGTGAAATCCAAAGTGTCACAGAAACTTCTCTAGCACCTTCCAAAGGAGACCCAATCAACTTTAACAAATCATGGAAACTCAGTGCCTCTTCAAAATATCTTATCCCATTGGAGAAAGTCACACTAAACTTTAAATGTTCTTTCTTAATTATTAATAGAAGAATTGTCATAAATGACGTTGTGTTCCAGAGCCATATCTGTCACTGCCACTGAATATGCAATGAAAATTGAAGTTCTGGAGGGAGTTAAGGTCAGAGTCATTTACTTCTACCTCAGAAGTGGACTCTCTTATCACACTGCTTATAAGAGTCAGTCTTTGTTCAATGAATCCAGCATCCTGCAAAGAAAAGAAACCAGGTGAGTACTTTATATTTTGTTCTGAGCAGCAGAGGCAGAAAAAGGTGGCTGAGTAAGGTCATCTTTTGTAATAGGAATCTGGAGTAAAAAAAAAATTAAACAGATGGAAAGGACACAAGAATAAGTCCATAATCGAGAGGTGAGATGGAAAGATATAAATGTTCCTTGTGCCAGTTCCTGGTATTTATGAAAATTATGTTCCCCACTGAGGATGACTCTGGATACAGTTCATAATGCAACCTGTAAGGTAATGTGATGAAATATTGAGGTACTAAGCCAATCTGATAATCCACCTTATCTTCCATGATGTATAGACTACCTATGCAATAATATTACTATATTTAACTTACAATAATTTTCTATCCTTAATAAATATTAGAATGGAGATATAAAAAGTACACAACTCTAGAAAATATAAGATATGAATATATTTGTGGAGTAAACAATATTCATTTATGACACTATGTTTATGATCTGGTTATAAAAGGAGTCTGTGTTAGATATCTACTGGCATAAATGCTGGTTCTGAAACCTTTGCATATTCATTTTTGGAAGGCAACATGAAAGAAAAGGTAAATTATGAGTATCTATCAACGGCAGTTAATGCCAAATGTCTTTAGTTATTTGCCTGGCTTAGTCATACTACCTGCTGTCATGCCTTCAGTCAGTGTTTATCATTGTTGCTAATGAAAAAATCAGAGTTGCGTGCATGATATATCAGGGTGCTAACCCTCAGCTGAACTTAAATTCACATTTATAATGGTATATAAATGGACAATTTTTAATGTTTCACATTCTTCCAAGTGTACTTTATTATCTCACATGCATCAAGACTATTTAAGTATATCATAAATGTCATTATAATAGATTCATCAAAAAATAAATTAGTAAATAAAATAGTTGGGTGGCGAAAACTTTTAATTCCAGCACTTGGAAGGCAGAGGAAGGCAGATCTCTATGATTTTTGAGGGTAACATGATATATTTAATGAATTCTAGGACAATCAGAGCTACATAGCGAGACCCAGTCTTGAAAAAATACCAAAAAAAAAGAACCACATTCTGAATTTTATAGAAATGCATTATAAACTTAATGATTTTTCTCAAGATTTTATTTGCTGACCATATATTAGTGTTTTATGTTGAATTTTGTACAGAGAAATGGTAATGGTATAATTAATTCATCTGTAGTTATCACTATAACCTTTACCTCTGCAATAATAATGATTCATATTTCTGATAACATTATAAACATCAGCTTCATATTATGCTTCTGAAATTAAGCTGAGAGATGAGACAACTTTTGGAAAGGTCAGATCACCCTGCACATTAACAAAATCTCAGAAGTACTAAAAATCTATATTGAAATTTGCCTATGAAATAAAATTTATGTCAAAGTGGACACTTATTTTTAAAGAGTTTTATCCATTTATTTTTAATTTAAAGACATGTTTTTGCTGTATGTAAATATCAGTGCTATGAGAATTCAATGCCTGCGGAGATCAAAAGAAGATGCCAAAACCCCTTAGAATTAGAGTTACAGCTTGCTGGAAGCAACAAGTGAATTCTAGGAAACAAACCCAGATCCTGTGAAAGAGCAGTTTCTTACCACTCAGCCAACTTACTTACTTGTCTCCCAAATGAAAACATAAACAAATATACAATAAAATATCAATAAATTAATAAATTGTCACGTGATAAACATAAATCACATAAAAAGCCTTAGTATGTTTGAGATCATCATTGCTATTTGAGCACAGGCTGAGGTGACTGTGTTTGTGCTAAAATGAACATATTCAAATTCATCTATTTTCCACTCTGTCTCTAAGCACTTTTTGGATTTAAGAAGTCATATGTCATTTTCATTTCAAAGTTCTGGTCTTGACAGTCAAAATAGTGTTACTGTACATACCATACAGGTTTAAAAATATTTTAAGTGTCAAACTGAGAGGAAAGCAGTTAATTATAAAATGCCATTGATATTTGCTACATATACACATAACTAAGAAAATTATAGTTTCCATTACACCTCAAGAAATTAAAAAATACTTATAAGTTAGAATATTAGATTTCAATGGATGTGACCAGCATGAACAAACTCTCCCTTTCTGTGCAGAACCTGTAGATATTACAGCAAATGCCCATTATCAGATTTCCCACAGTGAACTTAAAAATTCAAGCACAGGAGTAGTCTCACACTGTAGTAGACACCAGTTTCTGTTTCTTATCTTTAATATTACTTCTTAGTTCACTACATTACTCTGGTGTGTCTGTAGCATCTCTTCTCTGTTCTTCCTGTCCCCAGAGTTTTCCCAGACTGATAGCTCTGCCCACACTTCCTGTCTGTCTTCAGCCAATCAGCATTTTTATTAAACTAATAGGTGGCACAATTATTTACAACATAATATAATCCCATTACATATTCCCTTTTCTCTTTTTAAAACAAGAGCCCCAAACCTAACATCATTTTCCATTACCTATAATACTTATAACTAACACTTATAAATAGTAAGTGCTTCAATTGAGCCATAATAATAAAAATGGCTTGATATTGGAATCAAACTGAAGACATTGACATTAATCTACACATCTGTGAACACACAATTTTTTCAAATAGGCCAAAAATCTACAATGGAAAAAGAAAACATTTTAAACAAATCATGCTGGTATAACTGAATGGGGGCATGTTGAAGAATGCAAATAGGTCCATATCTATCACACTGCAAGAAGCAAAAGTTCAAGTGGATCAAAGACCTCAACCTATGTCCAGTTACACGAAAGTTATTAAGGAAGAAAGTGGGAAACTGCATTGAATGAATTGACACAGAAGACTACTTCCAAATATATCACCAGTAGCACAGACACTGAGAGAAAAAATTAATAAATGTACCTGGTATTGTATATTTACCGAATAGCAAGGGGAATGTCTCTGTATGCCATGTGCCTATTGAGTGGCTTTCAAGTAATCACAATATACCCTAAAAATTCCAGGTGGATGAAGCTTAAATACAGTCACAAAGTACATCAGGCCTTGTTGCTCAATCTGTTGGTATATTCAGCTGCTTCTAAACATCTTGACCCCAGCAAGAGTGTTAAGCCCCAATTACAACAAAAATTCAACTAACACAATGACTTATGAACATTGCTAGTCATGCCCAACCTCGCCCGTGAGGAATGAGGCAACACCAGGCTCTTCTTTCAGAGGTTTATTCAGGAAACTTGAACACGGCTTCTTCTTTTTTTCTGGAATGCCAATCACAGGGCGCCATGTGGGCCATGCCAATAGGTCTGGATACAAGGGAGAAAACCAAGAGTTTAGCCCCAGCCAAATAAGGAGTTGTTTATCTCAGAGAGTGCTCACCATGGCGAAGGTGGAAGGCGGAAGCTAGTTCCCTCTTTAAGGTGCAGCCACCCCGCTCTCTACAGTTCCCTTTTTTGATTTTATAAAGGAATTGGCAAGTGAGCGCAGAGGTCTACTCTCTATTGTGCAAGAAACATTATCCCAAGACTCCTTTTGGGGCGTCTCCCTAGGGATTATGTGACTCGTTCGACACCCTTTTTTCACAGAGGTGGGACATTAGGTTGACAAACCCACATGCAAGCAGACATGCTCTCCTTGAGCCCTCCAAAACATAGCTGAGGTGCTCAACTGCAGTGCACTAGCCTTGCAACCTGCAAAAAAAAAAAAACCTTAATCTTTTAAGGCAGCTAGCCAAACACAGGGGGACTGTACAGTCTCTATGGCTGCAAAGGCTTGGGCAATCATAGCTGCATCCTGGCACTGTCTGGTCCTAATGAAGCAAAGGCACCACAGGCAGTCCTCAGAGACCAGCACCATCAGGCCAGCTATAGCTCCTAGTCCTGCCCATTCCTTCAGATAATTCATGGCAACAGCGAACCAGGTAGCGAATCCCTCAGCTAGTCTGGCATCCATCTGGGTCGAGTTGACAGTCACAATGGTCACTTGAGATCTTCCATCAATCTATCGAACTGTCCTGTCCAATTACCTAAAAAATAACTTGACAATTGTTTAGATATATTTGCAGCATGGGTACTTATCAGGACAAATGCCAGAATTCTCCTCACAGGGCCTATCATCTTTCCCTTCCTCTGGTTGGACTTTCCTGGTCAGCCGTTCTGGAACCCACACTGGATCTCGCTGATCCTGAGGAAAAACACAGACAGACCCTCGTGCCCAAGTCAGTACGGGATCGGGCCCTCGCCAGAGGCCCGACAGTATGTCCTTCCATTTAACTAGGCCTCTACATGTGCCATGGGAGTCTTGATGTCGGTCTACAGCAGAGTGCCCAGAGGCATCCAAATTTAAAAAATTAATGGTAAAGAGAGCCAGAGAAAGTCTCTCCTTTGGGGTGCGGCCGTGGCCTATTGTACACCATGTTTGTCTTTCTGGGTCTGTCTTACTTTCCTCAGGATATGTTCTAGTGCCATACATTTGCCTGCAAATTCAGGAAGCCATTTTTTTTAAACTGATGAGTTCTACACCACTGTGAAGAGAAATTCCATTTTTGATACATTCTGCAGTTTGAGAGCATCTAGGTTGTTTTCTGGTTCTGACTATTACAATAATGCTGCTACAAAAATAGTTGAGCAAATGTCAAGCGGTAAGAATATGAATTATTTGGGTATATGCCCAAGAGTAGTATTGCTGAACCATTAGGTAGACTTATTCCCAGTTTTCTGAGAAACTGCCATACTGATTTCCAAAGCAGATATACATGTTTACATTTCCACCAGCAATGGAAAAAATGTTCACTTTATTTCCCATTCCCTTCAGCATAGGCTGTCATCAGTGTGTTTGATCTTAGCCATTCTGACATGTGTAATATGGCATCTCTGAATATTTTATTTTCATTTTCCCGAGAGCTATGGATATTGAACACTTTTTAAAAAGTCTTTCAATCTTTTGAGATTCTTCTGTTGAGAATTCTCTATTTTCTCTGTGTCACTCTTTTTAAATGGATTCTTTGTTTTTTGACCTCTAGTTTCTTGAGTTCATTATATATTATAGAGATCAGTCCTCTGCCATACATAGTATTAGTGAGGATCTTTTCATATTCTGTAGACTGTTGCTTTTATATTATTTACTGTGTCCTTTGCCTTACAGAAGATTCTCAGTTTTATAAGGTTCCATTTATTAATTTTTTCTCTCAGTGTCTGTGCTACTGGTGATATATTTGGAAGTAGTCTTCTGTGTCAATTCATTCAATGCAGTTTCCCACTTTCTTCCTTAATAACTTTCGTGTAACTGGACATAGGTTGAGGTCTTTGATCCACTTGAACTTTTGCTTCTTGCAGTGTGATAGATATGGACCTATTTGCATTCTTCAACATGCCCCCATTCAGTTATACCAGCATGATTTGTTTAAAATGTTTTCTTTTTCCATTGTAGATTTTTGGCCTATTTGAAAAAAATTGTGTGTTCACAGATGTGTAGATTAATGTCAATGTCTTCAGTTTGATTCCAATATCAAGCCATTTTTATTATTATGGCTCAATTGAAGCACTTACTATTTATAAGTGTTAGTTATAAGTATTATAGGTAATGGAAAATGATGTTAGGTTTGGGGCTCTTGTTTTAAAAAGAGAAAAGGGAATATGTAATGGGATTATATTATGTTGTAAATAATTGTGCCACCTATTAGTTTAATAAAAATGCTGATTGGCTGAAGACAGACAGGAAGTGTGGGCAGAGCTATCAGTCTGGGAAAACTCTGGGGACAGGAAGAACAGAGAAGAGATGCTACAGACACACCAGAGTAATGTAGTGAACTAAGAAGTAATATTAAAGATAAGAAACAGAAACTGGTGTCTACTACAGTGTGAGACTACTCCTGTGCTTGAATTTTTAAGTTCACTGTGGGAAATCTGATAATGGGCATTTGCTGTAATATCTACAGGTTCTGCACAGAAAGGGAGAGTTTGTTCATGCTGGTCACATCCATTGAAATCTAATATTCTAACTTATAAGTATTTTTTAATTTCTTGAGGTGTAATGGAAACTATAATTTTCTTAGTTATGTGTATATGTAGCAAATATCAATGGCATTTTATAATTAACTGCTTTCCTCTCAGTTTGACACTTAAAATATTTTTAAACCTGTATGGTATGTACAGTAACACTATTTTGACTGTCAAGACCAGAACTTTGAAATGAAAATGACATATGACTTCTTAAATCCAAAAAGTGCTTAGAGACAGAGTGGAAAATAGATGAATTTGAATATGTTCATTTTAGCACAAACACAGTCACCTCAGCCTGTGCTCAAATAGCAATGATGATCTCAAACATACTAAGGCTTTTTATGTGATTTATGTTTATCACGTGACAATTTATTAATTTATTGATATTTTATTGTATATTTGTTTATGTTTTCATTTGGTAGACAAGTAAGTAAGTTGGCTGAGTGGTAAGAAACTGCTCTTTCACAGGATCTGGGTTTGTTTCCCAGAATTCACTTGTTGCTTCCAGCAAGCTGTAACTCTAATTCTAAGGGGTTTTGGCATCTTCTTTTGATCTCCGCAGGCATTGAATTCTCATAGCACTGATATTTACATACAGCAAAAACATGTCTTTAAATTAAAAATAAATGGATAAAACTCTTTAAAAATAAGTGTTCACTTTGACATAAATTTTATTTCATAGGCAAATTTCAATATAGATTTTTAGTACTTCTGAGATTTTGTTAATGTGCAGGGTGATCTGACCTTTCCAAAAGTTGTCTCATCTCTCAGCTTAATTTCAGAAGCATAATATGAAGCTGATGTTTATAATGTTATCAGAAATATGAATCATTATTATTGCAGAGGTAAAGGTTATAGTGATAACTACAGATGAATTAATTATACCATTACCATTTCTCTGTACAAAATTCAACATAAAACACTAATATATGGTCAGCAAATAAAATCTTGAGAAAAATCATTAAGTTTATAATGCATTTCTATAAAATTCAGAATGTGGTTCTTTTTTTTTGGTATTTTTTCAAGACTGGGTCTCGCTATGTAGCTCTGATTGTCCTAGAATTCATTAAATATATCATGTTACCCTCAAAAATCATAGAGATCTGCCTTCCTCTGCCTTCCAAGTGCTGGAATTAAAAGTTTTCGCCACCCAACTATTTTATTTACTAATTTATTTTTTGATGAATCTATTATAATGACATTTATGATATACTTAAATAGTCTTGATGCATGTGAGATAATAAAGTACACTTGGAAGAATGTGAAACATTAAAAATTGTCCATTTATATACCATTATAAATGTGAATTTAAGTTCAGCTGAGGGTTAGCACCCTGATATATCATGCACGCAACTCTGATTTTTTCATTAGCAACAATGATAAACACTGACTGAAGGCATGACAGCAGGTAGTATGACTAAGCCAGGCAAATAACTAAAGACATTTGGCATTAACTGCCGTTGATAGATACTCATAATTTACCTTTTCTTTCATGTTGCCTTCCAAAAATGAATATGCAAAGGTTTCAGAACCAGCATTTATGCCAGTAGATATCTAACACAGACTCCTTTTATAACCAGATCATAAACATAGTGTCATAAATGAATATTGTTTACTCCACAAATATATTCATATCTTATATTTTCTAGAGTTGTGTACTTTTTATATCTCCATTCTAATATTTATTAAGGATAGAAAATTATTGTAAGTTAAATATAGTAATATTATTGCATAGGTAGTCTATACATCATGGAAGATAAGGTGGCATTTGAATGAATCTAGTGGATCTGATGCCCCTTATGACATGCAAGGGCTTCTTCACACATGTACACAAATGTACACTCAAACACACACATAAACACACACACAAAATAAGATGAAATACAGTATAGTGAAACAAAATAAAATAAATCAAAACATTCTTTAGAGACAAATCCAGTGAAAGGGATATCTGTCCTATCAGTTCCTGAGTGGTGTGTAGGACACAGAACAGATTATCTCTATGAGCTTCACAGCCACCTGTCAGTGTCTCAAATTTTAGAACAAGATAGCCTGTCTCAATTAAGATGGAAGGTAAGGCCCAACAGCCCCACACAGGGGCACACACTTAATCATAGAACACACACATACACATGAAACATAACACACAGAAGCTATACGGAAGCATCAATTTCAATTTGCTAATAATAATGAAGATAACAGCCAATATTAGGCATCTGATAGTCTTTAGTGAACTATCAACTTACTCATATTCTTTACTTTCAAATTTATTTGGAAGGGACAGTATATGGAAGAAACGATCTAGAAGTTAAATGACAGATTTCACTGGCTAAGCAGATGAAACACGAGGCTTTAGCCCTGTTTGCTTCTGATGAGTAACATACACAGTTCTGTCTTATTTGCATCAATTCCTTAGTTGATGGTCATATAACTGAGAGAATCTATGGCTACACATGGAAGAACGTAGAACTTCTTTGTAAATCCTCTCATGAGCCTTCAGGAAGGACCTTCCACATGTGCTCCATATAAAAGGCTTCTCATGTTTGTCTCAGAGCTCATAAACTTAGAAGTCTGAGACTTGACAGAAGCCTTTCTGACAAATGGAACTGAAAAATTGCCTCTCACTGATGTTTCTATTCTTGTATACTGAAACTTTACAAGAATATATGAAGATTCTGTGACATTTCTGGAATTTGTAAAGTTTGAGGTTTCTATGGAGGTTCTAGCTTTGACAACCATTTGTGGAAAATGTTCCATGGTTCTTTTATATAAGGATCCATCATGGAATCTGACTATTGCTGGAGATACCTTTATTTCTTCTTCTGACATTTTGAGGGATTCCAAAAAGAACATACACCTCTTCACGCTTATGATATTAATATCTCTTGATAATGAGAAGAGAGTCAATCACATTTATGAGACTACTTGTGGGAGATTGTGTTGTTTCATTGTAAATAATTGTCCCACCTGCAAGTTTAATAAAAGCGCTGATTGTCCAAAGGCTGGCAGGAAGTGTGGGCAGGGCTACCAGACTAAGAAAGCTCTTGAGAACAGGAAGCACAAAGCAGAACGCCAGAGTGAAGCTGGAAGAAGCAGAGGACTTGTTTTGCTCTAAAGAAAGGTACATAGCTGCATGGCTGAACAGGAAGAATCTTGGGTTCCATGAAGGGTAGAGAGCTAAAGAGTTGTATGCCTGAGCCTTAGGCTTGTCAGCTGAAAACTATCGTAAACATCTGTGTTTCTCTGTGTGTCTGGGGTCTGCGGGTCTAAACCTTGAGGCAAGGCCCAAAGTCCAGGCCAGAAACCTCCTACTACAGCTACTAACAAAGCCATTTACAGACTTGAGATATGGCTGTGAGGTTAAAAGCACTAACTTTCAAAGCTCCTGACTGCATGGTGATTTAAAGAATCACCTGTAATGTGATCTGAGGCCCTCTTCTGGCCTGAAGACAAACACTGCATACTTAGTAAATAGTCATTTTCTTCATGATTTCACAGAGAGTTGTAGCAATCTTGTCTGGTTTCATGCCCTGGGGGAACAAGAGAGTCTATCAAACTTTGCCTACAAAAGGATTCCCACAAAACCCTTCTCTGCTGTCCAGGTTCCCACTGAACTATTGCCAAGGAAGTCTTGGGAGATCTGCAAGGATGTCCTTCATTCTTTTATGCTGAAGTTGTTGCTCTTTGCTGTTCTTTTAAAAGGTTGTTGACTGATTTGAAGACATGTTATGAGAAAAGAGGGTTTCTGTTGTGGATTATTAGTTTAATTAATCTTACCTTCATTTCTTAAGTGAAATTTTGTTTAATAATATAATGATATGTTGCATTTGTTTAACTCTGTAAAGCTGTTATGTCGACTGTCTAAAAAACCCACTTTTTCTAATAAGAAGCTGACTAGCCAGTAGGAATAAGTGTGGTTTTCAGGTAGAGGGAATAAACAGGAAGATAAATCTTGACTTGATAGAAGAGGAAAACTGAGTGAGAAAAAATGGAAAGGGATATACTGGGGTCAGTCACACAGCTACACAGCCAGCCAGGTAGTGAGAAGGAAATGTGTGTGTGTGTGTGTGTGTGTGTGTGTGTGTGTATGTTACTTTTAGTTAGATGAACTGTCTTAAAACAAACAATGGTAAGGCTGTGCATTCATAAGTAAGAATAAATCTCTATGTATTTATTTGGGTGATAGATATCATGCTCTGAAAAAGTAAAGAAAAGTAAAAGAATACATTCACAGGGTTCCTGTTATTGCATGGAAAAAAATGGACTTGTAAAAAAAATGCCAGATGACCATTGTCAGTGAAACTGTGGAAGTAGAAATCCTCCCCTCAACTAGCTGGCACAGATCTCCAGACTCTGGGTGGGTTTTTCTGTCTATCCCTCATCTCTAATGATGTCATTCTGAAAATCACAAGTGTCTTCTCAAAAGTCACTATTCACACTGCATTTCCATTTGTTGTGTGACTGTCCCCGCCCAAAAAAAGAGTTGTTTCTTGTGACCTCTGACCACAATGGCAATGTCTTTAACAAGTCAAGTCATTGAGGGAAGTTCAGCATTTTTCAGAAGCTAACTCTTGTTTTACAGAGGAGCCTAACTTAATCCACATATATCCTTCAGCATCGTACAGAGTGCCTTCTTGAATCAAAGAGACTAGAATGTAGGAGTGAAGAGTCCTTGTAATCACCAGTTGACCTCCATGTCCAATCATTTGTGTGGGTGTCAACCTCAACACTAGGGCCTCAGAGTCTGTTTATAGAGAACACTCCTGTTTCCAACTACTCAGCCTCCCTGTAAAATCTATTTGATTTCTTCTTCCCAGAAAGCTTCATGTATCACCTCTAGATTTGTCCCCTTATTCATTATTAATGTTCCGATTTTTCATTTTTTTATTTAAATTTTTTTTTCTATTTATCCCCCTGTTCACCCTCCCTTCCCTCTTCCCAATCCCTCCCAAGCCTGCCTCTTCACCCTACATCCTATCCCACAATCTTTTTTCCCATGAAGGAAAAGAAGGCCCAAGGTGGGTCAATTCAAATTGGTGGGTCCATATGAGATAGGTCCAGTTCTCTCATCTCAATACTAAGACTGGGTTAGGTGTTCCTCTGCAGGAAATGGGCCCCAAAGTGCCAGTTCATGCACAGGAACATATTTTGATTCTACTCCATGAGTTTCCACATACTGCCCATGCCAATTGAGAGTCATCTGCCTTTGGAGGTTTAGTTCCTTTTCCTGAAGATTCCCCAATTGCTGCTTTTGATTCAGTGAGCTCCATAGAGCACTGCCAGCCTTCTCTGTGGGGCTCCTCATAATCCCTATCTCTTTGTTCATTTAGACATCTCTCTCTCTCTCTCTCTCTCTCTCTCTCTCTCTCTCTCTCTCTCTCTCTCTCTCTCTCTCTCTCTTTCTCTCTCTCTCTCTCTGTCTGTCTCCATCTGTACCAGAACCTCCACCCGTTGCTTAGCTACGGATCTCTGTTTCTGCCTCAATTCATTACTGGATGCAGGTTCTATATTGATACTTAGGTTGGTTATTCATTTGACTATAGGGGAAATCCTATTTAGGTACTGCATCTACTATTGGTTGGAGTCCTAGCCAGGGACATCATGTGAGTTCTTAAAGGTTCCAATACAACCTAGCCAATTTCCAACCCCACATTGCTTTCCTCTATCAACATATCCACCTCATTTTCTCCTACCTTATCGTTCCCCTCACTCAGCTATCTCCTTCTCTCGTAATTTGTTCCCACGTCTACTTGGTCATGACCCATTTTGCTTCCAATTTACTAAGAAGATCTTCTATATTTTCTCTTCATAAGGAGACCCCTGAATGTCTCTCTTAAGTTTCTTCTGATCCCAAGCTGTTCAGGGGTTGTGATTTTAGCTTTGGTATTCTTTGCATTTTGTCTAAAATCCACATAGGAGCGAGTACATCCTCTGCCTATCTTTCTTGGTTTGGAAAACCTTTGCTCAGAAAGATATTCTCCAAATCCATCCATGTGCCATTTTTGGCTTTTGTTTGTTTGTTTGTTTGTTTGTTTGTTTGTTTTTAATGCTGAGTTGTACTCCATTGTATAAATGTGCGACAGTTTTTTAATCTGTTCTTCACTTGAGGGGCATCTAGGTTGTTTCAAGGTTATTGATATTACAAATTATGATGCTATTAACATAGTTGAGCTAATGCCTTTAAAGTAAGAATATACATCCATTGGATATATGACCAATAGTTATACAACTATTTCTTATTTTCTGAGGAGCTACTATGCTGCTTTCCAAAGTAGCTGTATAATTTTACACTCCCACCAACAATGGAGGAATGTTTCCCTTGTTCCACATTCTTTCAAGTATAGGCTGCCATCACTGTTGTTGATCTTCGCTATTCTGACAGGTTTAAATTGGTATCTCAAAGTTGTTTTGAATTGCATGTATCAGATGACTTAAAGATGTTGAGCAATTTTAAGTCCTTTTCAGCCATTTGCAATTATTTTGTTGAGAATTTCTTATTGAGATGTGAAACTCATTTTTAATTGGGTTATTTGAGTTTTTTGGTTCTAGTTTCTTAAATTCTCTATATAATTTAGAGATTAGGCCTCTGTCATATATAGAGTTGATAAGGAATTTTTCCCATTCTGTAAGCTTTAGTTTTGTTTTATTGACAGTGTCCTTTGTCTTACAGAAGCTTCTCAGTTTCAGAAGGTCCCAGAAGGTCCCATATATCAATTGTTGTTCTTAGTGTCTGTACTATTGTTGCTGTGCCAATGTGTTGGATGTTATTCCCCACTTTCTTTTCCATTAAGGTCAGTGTGGCTTCTTTTATGTTGAGATCTTTGGTCTACTTGGATCTGAGCTTTGTAAAGAGTGATAATATGGATCTACTGGCATTATCCTACATACTATCACCCAGTTATGACAACATCATTTGTTGAAGATATTATCTTTTTACATAGAATGTTTTTTGATTCTTTGTCAAAAATCAGGTATTCCTGGGTGTGTGGGTTAAGGTATGGGTCTTTGTTTTGATTTCATTGGTCCACAAGTCTGTTAATATGCTAGTACCCTGCTGTTTATTTTACAGTACATCTACAGTGTAGTTTGAAGTCAGGGATGGTGATGCCTCTTGAACTTCTTTTACTGAACAGAATTGTTTTGGCAATCCTGGGTTTCCTGTTATTCCATATGAAATTGAGTACTGTTCTTTCAAGATCTGTAAAAATTGGGGTTGGAATTTTGATGGGGATTGCATTGAATCTATAGATTGTTTTTGGCACAGTTACCATTTTTACTATGTTGATCCCATGTATTCAGGAGTATGGTACCTCTTCCCATTTGTTGATATTCTCTTCAATTTTTTCTTCAGTGACTTAAAGTTTTTTTTTCAAATGGGTCTTCTACTTCTTTGGTTAGAGTTACCACAAAATATTTAATATGATTTGCAGCTATTATAAGGGGTATTATTTCAGTCATTTCTTTTCCAATCCTTTTATCCTTAGGGTATAGGAGGGTTATTGATATTTTTGAATTAATCTTGTATTCTGTAATGTTACTGAAGTTGTTTTTCAGCTGTAGGAGTTCCTTCATGTAAATTGGGGGTTCCAAATATACATATATATGATCGTATCATCTGCAAATATAGATATTAGCCTTGTCTGTTTCCTGATTTTTGTGGGATTATTTTGATTTTTTCTTCATTCAGTTTGATGTTGGCTGTTGGCTTGCTATATATTGCCTTTATTATATTTAGATATTTTCCCTTTATTCCTGATCATTCCATGACCCTTATCATGAAGGAATGTTAGATTTTGTCCAAGTCTTTTTTAGCCTGTAAGGAGATGATCATATCTTTTTTTCAGTTTGTTTATATGAAGAATAGCATTAAAATTTTTTCATATGTTGAACCATCTCTGCATTTCTGAGATGAAATCTACTTGATCATAGTGAATGGATTTTGATCTGTTGTTGAATTTGTTTAATTTTTGCATCAGTGTTTGTGAGGGAGATTGGTAGGTAATTCTTTTTCTTTGTTGCATTTTAAGTGACTTGGGAATAAGGGTGGCCTCATAAAAAGTGTTTGACAATGTTCTTTCAGTTTCTACTGTATGGAACATTTTCAGGAGTATGATATTACTTCATATTTAATGTCTCTCTGGTAGTATTCTGCACTGAAACATATGGCCCTGCACTTTTTTTTACTTGGAATCTTTTAATAACAGCCTCAATATCCCTTTAGGTTATAGAATTGTTTATCTTATTTATCTTGTCTTTACTTAATTTTGGTAAGTGGTACTTGTCCAGAAAGCTGTCCATTATTTTTAAGTTTTCCTTTTTAGTGCAATATAGATTTTCAATTCATGACCTAAGAATTTTCTTGATTTTGAAGGAGACTGTTATGATTCTGACTGTGTTAATTTGGATATTCTCTCTCTCTCTCTCTCTCTCTCTCTCTCTCTCTCTCTCTCTCTCTCTCTCTCTCTCTCTCTCTCTCTCTCTCTCTCTCTTTCTCTGCCTTTTGTTAGTATCGATAAGGAGTCATCTGTCTTGTTGACTTTCTCAAAGAACCAACTCCTTGATTCCTTGACTCTTTGAATTGTTTTCTTTAATTCTGTTGCATTTATTTTAACTCTACATTTGATTATTTCCTTCCATCTACTTCGAGGTAAATAAATTTTTATGTGTAAATTGCATGTTGGTTATTTTTTACTTACTAGCTAATATCTACTTATACAGAAATGCATATTATATTTTTTTCATCTTGGGTTCGGGTTACTTCACTCATTTTCTTTTCTTTTGTTTTTAGTTTTTTTAAGTTCCTTTTATTTCCACACTTATTTTTTTTTATTTTTAGTTAAAAATTTAACATACCCACCACTGTTCCCCATCTACCCTCTTCCAAGCTTTCACCCAACCCCATCTCACCATCCTTTACTCAGAGAAGGTAAGGACACTCAGGGTGAGTCAATGCAATCTGTCATTTCCAGTTGAGGTAGAACCAATCCCCTCCCCCAATTTGAGGCTAAGCAAAGTGTTCCTCTGGTGAGAATGGGATTCCAGAAGCCAGTTCATAGATTAGATAGAAATCCCTGTCTCACTGCTAGAGGCTCCAAAAACTGCCCATAACATTAGACTGTCATCCACATTCAGAGGGCTTAGTTCAGTTTTATGCATGTTCCCCAGCTGTCACTCTCGAGTCAGTGAACTTCCAGTAGCTCAGGTCAGCTGTCTCTGTGAGTTTCCTCATCATGATTTTCCCTTTGCTTATATAATCCCTCCTCATTTTTTTCCAAATGAACTAAGATCTTGGCCCTAACATCAAGAATTTTTTTTTGCAAATTTTGATACCATTTTATTTAACAACTGAGTAACAAATAATTGTGTAATTTTATCATAATTTCCCTACCCAGCCTTCTGTTGAAAAAATCTAGGTTGTTTCCAATTTCTTATTATGAGAAAAATCACAATGAACATGTTTGAGACAGTGTTCTGATTGTCAGATGAATAATCCTCTGAGTATATTCCAAGAGCAGCATACCTGGATCTTAAGATATACAAATTCCCCACTTTACAAAAGGTTTCTCTTACAATCTTCCACATTCCTCACCTTTTCTCTAATTATCTCCTACTCCATACGCAGTGGTCTTTATTTTCTTTCTTCTTAATAAAAACAAAAGCAAAGAGAAAAGCAAGTGGAACAAGTCACTAAAATTATACAGTATTTAATACGTGTTGGTCGTCTACTCCTGATATAAAGACTGCCTTTACGTGCAGTTAATATCCATAGTTTTACTCCACTGATGAAATACTCATTTCTTTTTCTCCTATCAGTTTTCAGTTGTAGTTAGCTTCTTGGTTAAGGGTATAAGATTAACCAATTTTCATCAAAAGTGGAATAAAGTAGAAAGAAAAAAAGAAAGCAATGGATAAGTGAATAAAGGAGAGAATAAATAAATAATGTTGGAATCTTGTGGAAGAAATTAAATTTTTATACTAAGGGATGGGCAACAGGTAATTCTGTACCCATTAGTAAACAACATCCAATTCTTGGTAAATAATTAAATGTCAATTCCAATCACAGCAATATAGTTAAATTCCTCTATGCATTTCTCAAGTTTATAATTATCCATGTCTTGATATGAAAATAATTTTTATCTACATGCGATGTTATGACATCATAGCAAGTGCTGAGCTGTTAAGATTAGTCTGTCTTCTGTTGAGATGACTGTGGACCCTGATCTATAAGCTAATTATCTTCATATCTCCAATACTACTATGAAAATAATTTTCAGCTCAATCATCTATCCAAAATATCATATACATAAAGGGTTGACAAAACTTTTACATGACTTTCCATTAAATACATGTCAATGTAAAGTTGTCCACATCACTAGATAAAATCCAGTTGTTAAACAATTAGAAGTAATCATGAAGAAAATATCACTGTGAATCCTTGGTGTTATAAGGAGGAGTGCAGAAGGCAGAATGCACCAATGCTAAGACTATGAAATTGATTGTACAGTCTTGATGAATATGGAACATACTGAGAGCTTTTCCCAATGACAACACATCCTTGTAGGTTTTTTAATTCTGAAGAATTAATAAGTATGATATAGTAGATGCAGTAAATAGTTATTTTATTCATTTCTTTAAACTACTTTTTCTAAAGACAGATTAACTTATCTGGATAGATTAATGCACTTGTCATTCCTTTTTAACAAGCTATCCTGTACGTCTTTCAATATTTATAAAATAATTTGTATGGGAAGTTAAATATACAGCTTTTTATTTAGAGCTTTTACTCTGAATTCCCTTACAAGTGAAATGAAATCCAGAGCAGATTATGATTATTGGAATAATTTTTAATAAATCTTGGAAGATCATATATACATACACTTCGATCATGTTCACCACCTTACCTTTGCTTCTCAGTCCTCTCAATTAATCACATATTCTGATCCTATCCCAATTTCATGTCCTCAATATTGTGAAAAAACAACAAATCTAATTTCTGTTCTCCATATATTCGTAGGTGTCTGAGGCCATTCACTGGAGCTTTCTTGACCTACTAGGAGCTAAATCCTCAAGGAAACCTTTCTCTCAGCACAGAAAGCATGAATGGTCTATAGCTCATCAGTTAGAGTTACCTCTAAGGAATCCCTTCTTTGTGGTAGAATGATGACTAACCCAGTCTTGTACAGATCTCATGCAGGCAACCAAAGTGTTGAGAGTTAATGTGTATAGTGGTCCTGTCAAAGACAATAGATAATGCTTTCGTCTGATCCTTCCTAATTTCAGCTTTTGCAATCTTTCCATTCCCTTTATCATGATTTTACCTAACCTTATAATGAGGGGAATGCAGATTTCCCATTTTTAACAGATCATAACAGAGCCATTTATCCTCTGCTCCTTGGTCAGTGCAATAACTACTTTCCCAGCTCAAAGAAAGTCCTCTGATGAGTTTTGAGTGTTGAAATAATCTAGCAATATATGGATTAAGAGGGCAGTTTGATACTATGTCAAGTAAGAAAACTAACAGCAGTGATTTCATCCATGGGGCCTGTGAGTTCTGGCCATATTTGCAGCATCGGGAATGTATTTTTTACTATTGTTTTGGATGTTCATCATTATATGTAGTTAGAACATTATTGTCTGGCCTAACCCCAAGGTTTAAACTTGTAGTCTCACAACTGTCTCAAATAACCTCATGGAATCTTATATTAAGTTTAAGCTGATTGGCCTGCAGCTTAGGCTCATTACTAATTAGCTTTTATAACTTAACTCATCCCATTTTTATTAATCTTTTGTATTTACCGCGTAGCTCTGTGGCTTTATTTCTGTCTAATATATCTTGTATGGAATATATCTATATATTATTTAAAAGTTTATTTTTTATTTTACATACAAACCACAGTTCCTTTTCTTTCCCCCCCTCTAACTCACCACTAGCTTCCCCTCCATACACACTTCAGAGAAGATAAGGCCTCCCATTGGAAGTCAACAAAGTCTGGCATATCAAGTTAAAGCATGGCCAAGCCTCTCACCCCAGAATCAAGGCTGAGTAAATTTTCCTCTCTAGGGAGTGGACTCCAAAAGCCAGTTCATGTACTACAAAAAAATCCCGTTCTGACTGCTAAAGGCCCCACAAATTTCTCAAGTCACACAACTGTCAATCACATTCAGAGGGTTTATGGTGATCTTGTGCAGGTTCCCCAGTTATTAGTCTAGAGTCATTGAGTTCCCAGCAGCTCAGGTCAGCGATCTCTGTGAATTTCCCCCTCATGAACTTGACCACTTTGCTGGCCTTGAACTGGAGATCTTCCAGCTTCATCCTCACAAGTGCTGGGATTAAAGATGTGTGCAATCACTACTGGCCACTATGCTTTAGTTGTGGCTAGCCCTGCCCTCTGATTTCCTGACCAGCTTTCTCTGTATTTACACAAAAAGTTATTATACAACATCACTTCACTTATTTTCTTCTGCTTTGTCTTTGTTCTCGTTAGCATCATTTACACTAGTTTGTCCAGTCAGGCACAAATATAAACATTTCACAGAATACAGAGAGAGCACACCATGATCTGTTTCTTATATGAAGAGCACAGAATCCCACCTTTCATCACATTGCATCCCACTTATAACCACAGCATTGTACTTGGGCAATTTTTCTATAGATGGCCCAGCCTTGTTGAAATTACCTTTTTCCTTAGTTTGTGAGGCACTTTATTGTGGAAAGTTTCTAATTTCATTAAAATGTTTTTTTTTGTGCATTGTAATCGTGTTTAAGAGCATGCTAGAGTGACTGATTGCTACCTGTTGAGGCCAAATTTCATTCCTAAGAGGAATTAGATTGGGACACTGTACTTGTTCTTTCCAATACAATAGAGTTTCTTACAGAGCGAAGGATTTTGAAGTTTAGGTGTCTAAGGCCTACAGGTTTTCTTAAAATTAACTGTAGCTTCTTCTACTCCTATGATGATTCTAGCTTCAAGAAATGTTATGATTAATATTGTCATCTTCTGGGTCCACCCTGGTGTAGCTCACAAGGACAGATTAGCCTCTAGGCATGCCTGTGGTCAATCCCTTGATTATTTTAATTGCAATGAGAAGGAGGATCCTGAAATTGGAGGAGCCTTCTATCGGTAGCCAAGATAGAAGTAAATCTAAGAAAGGGTTTTGGTTTTTTAACTACTTCCTGATAGCTGTTTGGCTGTTTCTGCCGCCATTGCCGGCAACTGCTTCTGCAAACTTTGGATCACAACAGCTTTATTGGCCTTCTAATGTTGAGAAAAGAACAATGGCACAGCATAGTCATCCTGTCCTCAAGCAGCCATCTGGGAATGTTAAGGCATTCAAGCTTGTGCACTGAAGAGGTAGAAGGTGTCTTTGTCTCTTGGGTTTAAAGAGGGCCTTTTTAAAGTAGCAAGACCACAGCTTTGAGGACAAAGCCAACAAATACGATTTGCTACATCTGTATTTTTTGGTTCTGTTTATCTAGAGCACTTTGTATGAAAAGAACAAGGTTAAAAAAGAAAATACACTCATGCTGCCATGAAAAATAACAGGAAATATTAATCATTTTTCTTTAATATCCCTTAATATCAATGGGCTCTATTCACCTATAAAAAGACACATATGATAGATACAAAAAGAAGAAGCCATCCTTTTGCTGCCTACAAGAAGCACACCTCAACTTCAAAGAGAGACACAGCCTCAGATTAAAGGGTTTGGAAAAGACTTTCCAATCAATTGGTCCTAAGAAACAAGCTAGTGAAACCATCTTAATATCTAACATAATAGACTTCAAACTAAAATTAATCAAAAGAGACCAGGAGAGACATTACTTATTCATATCATGAAAAATCCACCAATATGAAGTCATATTCCTGAATATTTATGCCCCAACACACAAGGGCACTTACATATATAGAAGAAGTACTACTAAAATTTAAACATCTTATCAAATGCCACACATTAATAGTGAGAGATTTCAATACCCCACTTTCATCCATGGATAGATTAACCAGATGGAAACTCAGCAGAGAATTAATGCACCTAACTAATGTCATGATCCACATGGAATTAATAGATATATACAGAAACTTCCACCCAAGCACAAGGGAATATACATATTTCTTATCATTCTATGGAACTTTCTATAAAATTGACCACATACTTGGTCATAAAGCAAATATCAATAGATACAAAACAAATGGGAATAACTCCTTTTATCATATCAGACCATCATTGCCTGAAGTTAAAGTTCAAGAACAACAAAAATCATAGAAAGCCTAAAAAGTTGGTTCTCTAAGAAAAATCAACAAGATAGATAAAACTAAAACCAAACTAACCACCGAAAGGTAGAGAGAGAGAGACAGAGAGAGACAGAGAGAGAAAGAGAGAGAGAGACAGAGAGAAAGAATTCAAAATTAACAGAATCAGAAATGAAAAGGGAAACATAACAAGAGATACTCAGGAAATTGAGAGAAGTATCAGGTTATACTTTGAAAATCTATACTCCACTCTTTATGGACACATACCACTTTCCAAAATATAAATCAAGATCAAATTAAAGACCTAAACAGACCTATAACCCCAAAGGAAATTGAAGCTCTTACTAAAAGTCTCCAAATTAAAAATACCTAAATATAATAAAGGTGATATACACCAAGCCAACAGCCAACAACAAACTAAGCAGAAAAAAAAAAAAACTCAAAGCAATTCCAATAAAATTAGAAATAAAACAAGGCTGTCTTCTCTCCACTTATCTATTAAATATAGTTTTTGAAGTTGTAGCTAAAGAAATAACAGAATCAAAGGAGAATAAGGGGACATAAATTGGAAAACAAGAAGTCAAATTATCTCTATTTACAGATAAAATGATGGTATTCATAAGTGACTGTAGTAGTGGGGTTTCTTGGTCCTGGGCTGCCAGAGGCCCAGACCCACACACCTGCAGCTCCAGACCCATAGCTGCCAGCCTCTGCTGCTCAGGCCCCCAGAAATGACTCAAATGCTTATATTAACTCTATGCTGTTTGGCCTATGGCTCAGGCACATTGCTAGCTAGCTCTTACATCTTAACTCAACCCATTTCTGTTCATCTGTCTGCCCCGTGGCCTGTAGCTCACCTGTGTTCCTTACATGTTGCTCCTTGGGTGGCTTGCTCGATCTGCCTGACTCTGCCCTCCTTCTCCTACCTATCCCAAATGCTCCAGTGAACATGGTAAACCCTTGGTAGTGGATTGGGACTTAGGGTACTAGATAGACTGAAGGTCTCTGAAGCACACCATACAAATGGCAGGCCTGCATGTCTCATCTCTATGGGAAAATAAATGTTTTCTTTCTGGAATCCATGAACTCTGATATACATTTTGTGAGTATTGCATTCTGGGCAGTAGATGTGTCCAGAAATGAAGAGGTTCATACTGTCTTTTCTTTTATTTCGGTTTTCTATTGTCTGAAAGTATTTCAAATGGGTGCCTTGTATCATACTCTGTTACCAGACTGACTAGGTAATTGGGAATGACCTTGCACTGTAAAACTATAATTTCCTGTTCCTCATCCATGGGGTCCCAGAGCTGCATCACTATTTCAACCATTCTTTTTGGTTTGTTTTTCTGTATGTTTTCTTTTTTGGTGTGTTTGTTCATTTTTTGTACTTTTTCAATGTAGCTCTAACTGTGCTGGAACTGATACCAAGTCAAGGCTGACCTCACACCCATATACACTTGTCACTGACTTCTAAATTCTTACATCAGTGGCAAATGCTATTAAGAATGTCTTTCTCTAAGCATGATAATTATTAGATTCAATTGTCATTCCTGAAATTCACATGTTGAGTTCTTGTTCTCAACATACTGTCTCATTTCAGTTTCAATGACACTATATTGAAAAAAAACTCCTTTTCACCTCCCCAGCAGCTATGAATCTTAAATTGCTACTTAGTTAGCAGTGGGAATTTGACAACTTTTTAATAAAATGTAAATTGAAAATTCATGGAAGAAGAAAAACATAAATAAATACAGGAAGAAAATTATAAGGCAGGAAAGATTACAGATTAAATTTCAGATTTTATGAAAATTATTAGATCTTCATGGATTGCACGTGTATAGGCCTTTTCTCAATTAGCAGTAAACACCATACATCATGTTAAAATCTCAACAAATATCCATTTTAATCACAGTCATATAGTCAATTAATCCCACTCAATTAATGTCAAGTTGCTAATTATCTTTTTCTTTACAGGAAAGTAATTTCCACCTGTATAGTGTGTGATGCCACAGTAGGTACTGTTGAGCTGAAAGGCTGACTGCATTTGTCCTGAATTGAGATGAGACTCTGGCCTCTAATCTATAGGGATTTTTATTCCAAGGTCCTTTTTAAATCTATATGAATAATTTTCAACTTAGCTATCCATCCACATCACCATCTATTCAAGGGAATAAAAAATAATTGACCTCCAACCAATGAAACATTGGTGAAACCTTGTCTCTGTCACAGAACCAAATACAGGGAATTATTTGGAGAAATTAAGAAGAAGACAACTTTCTGAAAAGACAGTGTTAAGAACATGAATGAATCAGACAAATTTATCTAATGTTCAGAAATGTAGTTGGTGAATAAAGGACACGTTGGTAGATTTTATAATCCTGAAACATACTCAGAGATATTTAAAATGCTGAAGAACAACAAATATAATAAGCATGAAAGAGGGAGTTACAGAGTTTATTTTTTTTCCTACCTTTATTAATGCCATACGTTCTAATAAGTATTTTCACTTACTGGACAATTGTAATTCATTCTTTTGAATTATAGTGTGCACTATTACATAGATAAAATAATTTATATGGATAGTAAATGTGTGGCCTCATACTTAGTGTTATTTATCTGTGACTTTTATTTCCTGTGTTATCAGCCAAAACAAAGAAGACCCCAGACCCAGATTTCTTGCAAGATTAAAAAAAAAATATTACATTCGCGAATGGGCTCAAGGATAAGAAGATATCTAAGAGCCCTAAATGTTCTCAGGGTAGAATTTTTATACAGCACTTTAGGTAGGGGAGGGGGAGTTCTCATGGTTACTCAGGGTGCTCTTGCACACAGATCAAGCTGACCGGGCAGTGTGTCCCAGAAATGTAAGAAGCAAGCTTTGTTTAGGCTGCACATCCTGCATGTGTCTGGGAAATTCTGTAAATAAAACTTTTTCCAAGGATCTGCATCCTTGAGCAAGTGGTTACTGTGACTGCCAAACTCAGTTAGCTTCAGGGGCCTCAGGGAGGGGTGAGGGAGGGTTTTGGCTTCATGAGCAAACAGCTATCATGACACTAGAGAGTTAAGGGGGAAAGAGTCAAACAGGATTTTTCTATTATTTCATTCTTTAACCTGTTTTAAATCTATTTTGTTTTATTTTTGGATATATGATCAGACTTGTGTATTATGTCTCTCTCAAGAGCTGGTGTCTCTGTAGGTTCATAAGGGGTGAGGGTTCTACCATAGAAGGCACTCTGAGAAGCAATCCAAATAGTTTTTTGAGGAACATTCTCTTAGTAAGACCTGGTCTATAGCTAGATTGAATTCCATGGAGCTCCTGAAATTCTCCTGTTTTTGCCAGCCTGACAGTAAAGTTACAAACCCATGGTACCACTCTTACCTTTAAAAACATAACTTTAAGGGTTGAAATGTAAGGCTCTTATTCTCTACAGTATTTTGTTACCAGAGTCACAACTCCCCAGTTCTTAACATCCCTGTTCGATACCATTGTGGAGAACACAACACAATTTTATTTATAAAGGTTGTGCCCCAAACTCTCTATATAGTTTACTGTTTAGAGGTTATATGGAGACAGACAGAGCACATGGCTTCAAAATTTTATTTTTATTGGCCATCTATAAACAAAGATTCTTTTACTTTATCCATTCTATAAATGGGATGTTGCCTTAATATGTGATCATAATCTTATTTAATCCAGGAGTCAGATATCCATGGTAAAAATTAAAAGATCAAAAAAGCCTATCAGCCATGCAATAGAGATATTTTACCTCTGCAAAAATCTCAAACTGATAAGAAGTATGAATTTACTCTCCACAAGCCTTACATTCCTGTTTCTACCCCTGAAGTGCTGGGATTAACAGCCTGACTCCACTGAGTGGGAACCAAAGGCATGAGCTTCCCAGAAGCTAGGATTAAAGGTGTGAGACTCAATTGTCAGTGTGTGTTTCTGTTTTAGACTGAATCAATCTCCTACAGCCGAGAGTAGTCTTGAACTCCTTGTTTTCTTGTTAATTATCACAAGTGCAGGGATTAAAGGTGTGTGCCACCACTAAAGACTAGCCTATCCCTCTAATCCCCATTTAAGCTTCATCTGTCTGAACACAAACAAGGTATCATACAACATTGTCTCATTTCAGGGTAGCCAACTTCATTCTTTTTCTAGTTTGCTGCTTTCATCCAGACATTTACTGCTTTCTTTTTACTGCTTAATTTATAGGTGATCTGTTACTGTTTCCCCTCAGTCAGAATGCTACCATTGTTGGGATAGTTAGTTCATATATGTAAAGTAACAGTGAGAGCTGTGTATACCTGTAAACTTAGAAACCAGTAACTGTCACCTGTGTTTCTCCCAAGTTAGCAAGAACCAGTTTCAGATCCTCAGTGGAGATCTGGAGTGAAGGGAGGCAATGATGCAAAGATACAATAAAGAAGCCAGACTGTAGTAAGGCTTCACACAACTTCTTTCTGATGTGTCTTTACCCACAACTCAGAAACAAGAAAGGACTTCTTGAAGCTACAAAATCACATTCTTAGCCCTCATAGTATATTGTTGAGCAATGGAATTTTGTGAGGATGTTTTAAATTTAATAAAAACCAGTCTGAGATATCAGAGGGATCTAGCACAGTCAGTCTAGGAGAATCAGACAGTGGTAAATCACACCTTTAATCACACCTCATATCCTGGAGTACTGAGCAATCTATCCAAGCCCAGCACAGGAATATCTGGGTGTGGTGACCTACACCCTTAATCCCAGCAAATCTGAGTTTGAGGCCATCTTAGTTTACAAAGGGAGTTCCAGGATTCCAGGAAGGCAGTGATGGCACACATTGTTGGTCTCAGCACTTGGGAAGCACAGGCCAGGGAATCTCTGTGAGTTCAAAGCCAGCCTGGTCTTCAAAGCAAGTTCCAGAACTACTGCCAAGACTGTTACAGATAAAACTGTCTCAAAAAAAAGCAGAACAAAAGCTAGAAGAGAATGTTCTGTCCTCCTATATTCCAGACAGGTTTTTATTCAATTTGAAACATTTATCCACAGAAGTTGTTTCATGATGCTGCCACTACAGGTTCTGGAAGGGGAAGTTTGGCCTTTTTTAGAACATAGTACACTTAGCTTTTCAGAAGCCTTACTTCCTCTGTCTAAACAATACTGGCCTTTAACTTCCTGGTCTTGTCCATAAAACTAGGCCAGATTTGCCTGTTGTTTGAAATCTGCCCATTTATTCATGCACAGGGTCCCATGTGCTGTGCTAACCTCCCCCTCTGTTTACATAGGATGATAATATCAGTGTTTCCAGGGACCAGATGACCTTCTTGAGGAACTGATCCTGAATCACCAGAACATGAAAGCAGCTGAGAGAGCCCCCTGGGAATGTCCATAGTACCATCAGGAACTGTATTGCTTTGAGCCCACTTGGTCAATGTCCCTAAAGGAGAGTCATGCAGCAAAAGGTTCAGAGGCTTCAGCTGCTCTAGCTGTGTGCAGACACCAAGGCCATGCTCTACTTCTACTGGAGTCAGATCTCTGGTATGCAGTGTATGCCTTGGGCATTAGGAAGAGGCCCAGAGAGGGGATTTGGTGGGTGTAGAGATGTAAGTAGAATGTTCTAGCCCAAGGTGGCTGACTTTGGGGCACAAGAGTCCTTGGCACATGGAACTGGACACCAGGGCCCCTTGAATAAGACTTGCCATATACTCACGAGCCTCATATCCTGGAGTACTGAGCAATCTATCCAAGCCCAGGCCCCATCCACCTGTAGCCCCTGACAGAGATCCCAGTTGCATCTGCCTCAAACTGCTCTGCCACTGAGTACAAGCTACTCTACCTTGTTCATACAAGAGTCTTATATAAGAGAATCATAATGCTGCCATTGAAGATCAGGCAAACTTCACAGTCTTGGATTTTGCACCTCTGGTGGGACTGCAGAACTTGGCTGCCACCAGGGTCAGCATGAGCAGGCTAATTCTTCCACAGTATAACTTTACATCACCTGAAGCTTCCTGGATTCACTCTCAACCTAGATGGTGCATGCCATCTTGCCTAGCTTTTATATCTGCCTCATAAAGCAGGATAACATCATACCCCATTGTCAGAATTTCTCAATGACAGTTTAATATTTAAAAGGATTAATATTTATGTAGGGGTTTTTATAAACACTCACTGATACAAAATCAAACATTAAGGCAATTCCTGGAAAGTTGAATGGTTCCATGCACTTGTAATGGTAATCCTCTCTGAGAACACAGGAACCTACAGGAAAAGCAGACAGCATTCAACAGGTCTTCAAAAAGACTAACCATGCCCCATTTGTGATCCTCAAGATTCCAAAACTACATGTCTATGTCTCCCTCAGTAACTCTTGAACCCATCACAAAATCCAGTGCTGCTACAGGTCACCAGGAAAACTAGGGTTGCTAGAGGAGACTCTAAGGATGATGATATCAACAGATAGGGGCAAATATTTTTCTCCACTAACTGCCTGCTGGATATACTTATAGGCTGGTGACTCAAGACAGTAAGAGTGGAATCCATGTTGTTTAGTTGATATGCTCTATGTTTCAAATAAATCCTCATGTGATTTGTCCTCAAGAAATTTTAAATGCTTTTCTTTATATATGTTTTATAATTACAGAGACTTGTAGAAGACAAATGTGGCCAGATTAATATGACTTTGATTGTGTGTCTTGAAAATCCCTTTCTGGGATTGGCACATAGTCTCCACCCAAATTTCTTAACAAACATACTGCAGGATTGGTTAGACAGGTTTAGAGTATGTCTCCTCAATAGCCTTATAGTTTGGATTCTTCAGAGTGGTTCTTTTTCTGCCTAATGCTAATTCCCTTTAGTACAGTCCCTTATAGTGTGGTGATCTGCCACAAAAGAATTATTTTCACTGCCTCTTTATGACTGTATTTTGCTATGTTTATAAATTGCAATATAAACAGTAGCTATCCAGAATGTTTGATATGTGACTTCTGTCAAAGTGTCAAGGTGCACAAGTTAAAAACCACTGCACTTGAATTTGGATTTGCACACAAATGGCACAACAAACAACAAAAATAAAATGGCTTTTTTTGGTGAATTTTTTAGTCTGTTTTGTCATGTTCTTTTTAAAGAGCTCTCCTATAGGGAAGGGTGGCCTTTCAAACACTTTGTTGCAGAGATAGGGTGAACTTCTGATCCTATTACCCAAACCTCCCAGGTGATGTGATTGAAGAAATGCCCTGTGCATTCAGTTTATCTTATTGTTTTCAAATGCATGCCATCAACTGACACTCACATACACACGCCTCAAAGCCCAACATTAGAATATAACATAATTAGAAACCTAAGGAAAATTGTAATCCTAATTCAAAATTTTGTAATCCTCAAAAGACTGGAACGTGGAAAGTTTAAAAACACTACAATATCCTTACAACCACAACCAATTAATCTATAATGTCAAAATTGTGAGACACTAACTCCTTCCATCTACAAGTTTCCTGAGGAAAAGAAAGACTAGAGAGCATGGGATTAAGAAAAGATTTAGAAATCTAAATCCTGGGGAAGGAATTAGTCAGGCTCAGTTAAGAAAAAAAAATGAATAGAAAAAAAAACCCCCAAACATGTGTTTCATGTCAGCTGAAGAGACTCAGCATTTTAATAAACTCATATCTCCTGTCCTGATCAAAGGATAAACTAGGTACATCAAGTTAAAGTTATAATTAACACAGAATATTTCTACAAGATACTGTAACTTACCTCTGAAAGTTTGATTAAATCAACAGCACGTACAGATTCTAGCAACTCAATCAGCTTAATCTGATTGTTTTCAACTGCACAGAGATCTACCTCATAATATAAATATTATTCTGCTTTACTTTCATTACAGTTGATTTTCAAATTTACTCACCAAAAATATTTGGCACCTGTCATCTATTTGTCATTATTTTAGGCAAGCATTCATATAAAGTACCTCTGCTTTGATGTGTCTAGGGGCCTGTAGATTTTCTGTGACTATTATGGAACATATAAGAGTGGATCCTTAGGAAAAGTGTGAGCTGTTGAAATATTTTTATTCTATATCAGCTCCCTGTCTTCTCATGTGGAGTCACGTTCTTGAACAATAAGCATTAAGCACTTGTGATATGGGGGATGACTTATATGGTAATGCACATACAAAGGAAGCCTAATTCTGGCTTTGGATTCCTCATGGGTTTGGAAAAGATCACAGGTACTTAAAAGCATTGTGCTGATCACCTGCATAGGTGAGATCCAGAGAACAGAGAGTGTTTGAAAATTGTGGAGCTGAAAAGAATGGTTCACAACACAAAGATTACAATGTAAAATGTAAGCACTGAGAACTAAGCCATCTATTGTTCCCTCATAATGTGAAACTTAGGCAAAAAAATGATTCAAAATATTACACACACACACACACACACACACACACACACACACACACACACACACACACACACACATCCATGCAAAACAACATATAATAAAGAAGCATTTGCATTCCTGTTCAGTTACTTTTTTTATTTTTTGTCAGTCAAAAATATAAGCTACTTAATTGCATTAGAAAAAATGTTATTTAACAGACAAATGACTCGGCTTTCTTACACATGAAGGAGAATGTGCAAACACATAAAGGGAACAAGCCCAAAGCAACATGTCACACTTTCTCTTGCCAGTTGATGTTAAAAACTACATGTTTCTCTGGGTGCAGATGACAGAGTAAGACTGTAGCCTACATAACCACTTGTGAGGAAGGTACAGAATTCAGTGGGATTGGTGGCAATTTCTCAGGTGACGTTTGTATGGGTATGACTGGCGGAAGCTAAGGTCACACAGGGAACACTTGTAGGGCTTCTCTCCTGTGTGAATCCTCTTATGAGCTTGAAGGTTGGTTTTATGGCTAAAAGTTTTTCCACAAGTACCACATGTTTTCACCTTACTTTTCTTGTGGATGACCTCATGTGCTTGGAGTTTTGATTGACTAAAGAAGCCTTTATGACACACAGTACAGAAAAATGACCTCTTCTTTCTGTGTACTGTCTGGTGCCTTAAAAGCTGGCTGGGATATTTAAAAGTTCTCGGGCATTCATCACATCTGTAAGTTTTTGGCTCTCTGTGGGGTCTCTCTTGTTGACCCTCAATTTTGAAGTTTGCATCATGGCACTTGGACTGTTCAGACTGCTCTGACCTGGAGGTAATTTCCTTTTGTTTCTCCTCTGTAGGTACATCTACAGAAGAATTTGCCCTCTGAGATATTTCTTTATATCTAGTGCTGATTTGACCTGTTTTGCTGTAATCCAGAGGCATTTCATCAGAAATATTCACTTCTATAGGCTCAGAAACCTGTTCCTTTTGGGTAATGAAAAGGATGTTCATCTCATTTTCAGGACTTTTAAAATAATCATTTACTTCAATATTGTTCCAAGGACACTTTTGGCATTCTTCATTGTTTTTATGTCCTGTAAATATAAGACAGTCTGTGAAACTGTGCTCAAGAAAGACACCCCAGAAAATATGTCACTTCTTTCCAGACCCTGACACTCACCAGTTGCCAATAACCTGTCTCTGGTGGCTAGCAATGACGACCTTGAATTCTCTTGTGAAAAACTCCTTCCTGATTGCTGTTCTTTAAGAATCTTGATGACTTCTTTTAAGGACATGTTCTCAGAAAAGATGGCTTCCTGCCCCTGCATGCAGACATGAACCTGTAAATAAAGGAAGATAAATATTTTCAGTGAATCTGTGAATGATTCAAAGTCTGTCCTGTTAGTAACTAGATTGCATCACTGGACCATCAGTTAAATCATGTGTCCATCTCTCATTTCTTATTGTGTTATCATGGAAATCACAAGTTATGTTCTCTAAAAGTAACTATTCACAGTGTTTGTAAATGTTGATTCACTGTTCTCAAGGAAAAGTTAAGGGTGGTTTCTGGAATGTCTGTCCACATCATTGTGTCTTTGGTGTGTTTGTCAGAATTCACCACTTAGGCAAATTTGCAGAGTGACTGAGGACTATGCAAACCTAGATGGTGAAAGATGATCCAATTTAATTACATCTATACTAAGTATTTTAAAATTTTTGCATTGTAGCATCATTATTAATCAAGACATCATTTATGGTTTTGTCATATACATTTGTTGCATATACATTTGCTAGCCATATTTCAACATCAGAAACCATATTCTATCATTCAGACATTTTGGATTTTAGACAGGGCATCTAATTGACATTTACAATATGATATAAAAAACCATTAACACAATTAGATCCCAAATTTCCATTTCACAATTGCTGAGATAACAGGCTAATTCTGAGCACTAAAAACTTTAAAGTATACTGAGATTTCAAATTAATAATTGTGACTATCAGGTAACCACCACCCTACATAAGACATTCAAACTGCAGAATATGTGATCTAATCTTCTAAATGGCTTTGCTGTTTTGTCTTCTCTACCATGTGAATAAATTAAATGTAGTCACATATGAAATCAATTGGGAGTTTTCTGTTCTACTTAACTTAATTTAGACAATTGGTATTCTCCACAGAATATATTTTGGTGTAGGCCAGTGATACAGTTGCCCCGATTAGAAAACTACAAAACCTTCTTAAAGTTTCCCAAATATAAATGATTACCTTTTAAGTTTAACTTAAGTGTCTCTCAAAGAAGGTACTCACCAAGACAGGAGGCTTCAAGCATTCATCAGTCAGACCCTCCATGAATCTTCCTATGTTTCTGCCACTTGATTCCCACTGTTGTTTCAAAGCCATATTGTCCTTGCAGTGCCCAATTTTTAGAAACTGCTCCAAGACCAGCTGAGAAATCATCTGCTCCTTGCTCTGCTTGTCTGGTTGCAACCATGAAGTAAACATGTCCCAGAGAGCTTGCAGCTCTTGCTTTGCACAAGAAACATTTTCCTTTGGTGAAAAGTTTGGCTGAACCCTTGAGGAATTAGTTATGTCTTCTTCCCTCTGCACAGGAGAGACCAGAGTTGGAGTAGATTTCATGTTGTCTAATAAATAAAAATTTTTGGGTGGTTGAGCCTTGAAGAAGTCTCTTATCTGTGAAACCATTTGCTAAGATTCAACAAAAATTTCAACTTTCTCAGTCAAGGATCGGACTTGTGATGTGAAGATCTGTTTAAGAAATTTGGGAATATGTTAAAGATGTACCTTAAAAAGTGATGAGTCACATCATAACAAAGAAAAATCTACTAATACTCCTTTCAGAAAATGTTCCATGATTTCTTAATAGTAAATATTTCATTAGAGTGTTAGACAAATTCTTCTAGACGGGAGAAAAATAAGAATAGGTGAGTATAACACTATGACCAAAGAGGAAGAAAAAACTTGGCTTGAATATGTAAGACCTGAAATCAGGCACAAGTAATATTTGTAGCTCCAAAAGGTTACCTCTTCATGCCTTTTAAAATGTATAGCTACTTTTGAAGAATGAAAACCTTTAATTTAACCCTTGTCTCCATTTCTAAAAAGAAACAAAACAAATGAACAAACAAACAAAATGTTAAAAATTAATGACCAGCAATGTCAGGGCCACAAAGACATTTCCATCAAAAAAGTGAATTCCTATCCATGTGTTTTCTTCATACTATTTAGTGTCAGTCTCTTGATCAGTAATGTTGTCCAATAGACAATGAATTTCACCTTTGAGATATCCCCATAATTGAGAAGAGGAATCTCCTACAACAACACACACAAATTCATTCATTCATTCATTCATTCATTCATTCTCTCTCTCTCTCTCTCTCTCTCACACACACACACACACACACACACACACACACACACACACACACACACACACACACACACACAAGGAAAAAAATGTTTCTTTTCTCCAAATTTATCACCTACTTGAGTCTTACTTTCTCCAAATTTACCCCTTACGTGAGTGAATTCAAGGATGATGGAAGGAAGTACTGGGAGTATGTCTCCAGGTCTGTCCTCTGCTTCATCTGAGGTTCTGTTCAAGTTGACTTCCTTTTATAGTGCCAGGCCTCGGGAGTCAATCTGTGATGATAATAGATTTGAGGAGATTGAATCAGAGCCCTCCATGGTTTTCTTCCAATTAATCAAGACATAGTGCAGGGTGATCTCTAGTCCCGGCACAACAAAATATCTTAGAAAGACCAACATCAGCCTGTCTTATGGGAACAAATTTTTCTTAACTAGAGTGGCAAATCCAAGCAAATAAATAATTCTGGGAAGGATGGTTTTCCGCCATTTGAATTAGGGAAAGAATCCTAAACCAGCCCCAGCTCTGTTATCTCTAATGCAATGCAGATGCTTCCTAGGAAGAATACATCCTAAGGAAGAATTGTAAGTCACTGTAATAAAAGTGGACAGTACCACACTGAAAAGGATTATCAAAACTAACATTTACCTTCCAGGACTTTTATCCTGTGCTTTCACATATGGCTTATTCTAAATGAGTTTAAATTTCCTGATGTCAAAAGAGTTATGAATCCCAAATTCTCCAGTGAACATGATAAAACCCTTGGTAATGGGTTGGGACTTAGGGTACTACATAGACATAAGGTCTGTGAAGCACACCATACAAATGGCAGGCTGCATGGTCTCATCTCTGTGGGGAAATAAATGTTTTCTTTCCTGAATCCATGAACTCTGATAGACATTTTGTGAGTATTGCATTCTGGGCAGTAATTAAAATATGTGTCCAGAAATGAAGAGGTTTATACTCTCTTTTTTTAATTATTTTGGTTTTCTGTTCTCTGAATGTATTTGCAACTAGGTGCCTTGTAGCATACTCTGTTAACAGACTGACTAGGTAATTGAGAATGATCTTGCACTGTAAAACTATAATTTCCTGTTCCTCATCCCTGGGGTCCCAGAGCTGCATCACTATTTCAACCATTCTTTGTGTTTTTGTTTGTCTGTAGATTTTCTATTTTGTGTGTTTGTCCATTTTTTGGACTTTTTTCAATGTAGCTCTGACTGTGCTAGAACTGATACCAAGTCAAGGTTGAGCTCATACCCACACACACTTGTCACTGACACCTGAATGCTTACATTAAAGGCAAATTTCATTAAGGAGGAACCTAGTATGCTGTTTCTTGATGCTGGTGACCAGTACCAGGGTACCATCTGGTTCACCTTACAAAGGTCCTAAAAGTGGCACACTTCATAAACACCTATGATGTTATGGTACTGTCACAAGGGTTTGAGGAAAAAGAAATGTCAGAGAGAACATAAATGAGTAGGAGTTGGGAATTCAAGGGTTCAGTAATACCTGCTTGACTGTAAAGATTCTATTAGAGACCCTTTTAAGGGATTAGGGAGCTGGGAGTGCAACTGGATTTTTAGAGTGCTTTCTTCCAATTCCATAGGCCCTGGATTAATCCATAGCATTGCACAAATTATGGGAGGCAAGCCTAGTGGAGGCCAGGAGATCAGGAGTTCAAGGTCCTTCTTGGCTTCATAGAGAGGTCAGCTTAGGAAACATGAAATCTTTCTCAGAAGGGAGGAGAAAGGAAGAGATATAAAAAAGTGAAAGGTTAGTACTCATTTCTCAATACTTTGGAAATGAACATTGCTTGTTGAGAAGGAGCAAAGAATAATCAAATAAACAGAGCTGAGATACAAAATTTAAGAAAAGAATGTTTCTCTCTAAGCTAATTGTTAGCTTGATTGTCTTCCCTGAAATTCACATGTTGAAGTCTTGTCCCCAACACTCTGTCTCATTCCAGTTTCTATGACTCACTATATTGAAGAAAACTCCTTCGACCTCCCCAGCAGCTATCACTCATAAATTGCTTCTTAGTTAGTAGTGGCAATTTTACAATATTTTTTTAATGAAGAGTACATTGAAAATAAAAGTAAGATGGAAGAAATAATTAAATGCAAGAAGAAAATTCTAAGACAGAAAGGTATTACTGATTAACTTAGGGATCTTGGTAAAATTATTAGATCTTCATGGATTAGATGTATACAAGTCATTTCTCATTTAGCTGAAAACAACATTTAAATCATGTTAAAATATCTTTAAATCTAAATTTAAACCACAGCAATACAGTCAACTCACCCAGATTAGGCTCAAGTTGCTAATTATCTTTACCTTTATAGGAAAGTAACTTCCACCTGTATGGTGTGTTGCCACAGTAGGAAGTTCTGACCTGAGGCTGACTGTTTTTGTCCTGAGTTGAGATGAGATTCTGTTGCTCTAACCAATAGGTTTTCATTCCAAGGTCCTTTTAAAAGCTACATGAAAAATTTTCAACTCAACTGTAGATCCACACCACCATCTACTTATATGGATGAAAAAATTTAGGCTTCCAAACATTCCAAACAATGAAACATTGGTGAAAACTTGTCCCAATCACAGAAGTAAACCTAGGGAAGCATTGAGGAATAAGGAAAAAGACTACTTTTTAAAAACACAGTGTAAAGAAAGAGATTAATCAGGCAATATTGTCTAAGGCTTAAAAATGTGGTTGGTGAATAAATAACAAGCAGGTAGATTTTATACTCCTCAAGCTTACACAGAGATATTTTAAACTCTGAAGATCAACACATAAAATAAGCATGAAGGATGGTGTTAAAGAGGTTATTTTTTGCCTACCTTTTTCTTGCTATACATTCTAAAAGGTATTTTCATTTATTGGAAAAGTGCAATCCATTATTTTGAAGTATAGTATACTCCATTCTATTAAGGAAGTGATTTATATGGATAGCAAAGGTGTGTTCTCATATTTTGTGTTATTTGTTGTGACTTTTTCTATTCCTTTTTAAACCTTTTAAAACAATTTTTGCTACATGAATGTACTTGGGAATTTTGCAAATCTTGTATCTTTCTTGGTCATAAGGGGTGAGAATTCAACCATAGAATGAATCTTGATGAGTCATCCATCCTATTTTTCTAGAAAAGTTCTCCTACCTAGAGGTTAATGGGTTGCCTGGAGCTCCTGGGATTCTTCTGTCCCTGCCTTTCCAATGCTATTGTTACAAACCCATGATACCACTCCTACCTTTAAAAACTTAACTTGAAGTGTTGAAATGTAAGGCTTTATTCTCCACAGCACTTTGTTAACAGAGCCACACCTCCCATTCCTTAACATCCCTGTTTGTGATCATTGCAGAGAACACAATACAGATTTATTTTAAAATTTTGTGCCTAAAACTCTCTGTACACTTTACTGTGAATAGGTTATGAGGAGGCAGAGGGCACAAGTTCATAATTTTCTTTTTATTGGTCATTTATGAACAGGGATTCCTTTACTTTGTCCATTCTAGATCTGGAATGTTGCCTTGATATGTGATCCTAATTAGTCTTATTTAATTCGGAAGGTAAAAGCTCAACAAGGCAGGTCTGACCCCAAACTGAGATTTTTTTTTAACCTCTACAAATTCTCAGACCTATAAGAAAGATTGATAGACTCTCCACAAGCCTTACATTCCTGTTTCTACCCCTGAAGTGCTGGGATTAACAGCCTGACTCCACCCAGTGGGAAACAAAGGCAGGAGCTTCCCAGAAGCTAGGATTAAAGGTGTGAGCCTCAACTGTCAGTGTGTGTTTCTGTTTTAGACTGAATCAATCTCCTACAGCCCAGAGTAGTCTTGAACTCCTTGTTTTCTTGTTAATTCTCCAAAGTGCAGAGATTAAAGTTGTGTGCCACCACTAAAGACTAGCCTATCCCTCTAATCTCCATTTAAGTTTCATCTGTCTGAACAAAAACAAGGTATGATACACCATTATCTCATTTCAGGGTAGCCAACTTCATTCTCTTTCTATTTGATGCTTTTTTGAAAACACATCAGTTTACTTATTCATTCCAATAGGAAAGTATTCTTTCCAGTGAGCGAAGCACAGTGACTGACAATATCTTTGTAATATTTACAATATAGGAAAAAAAAGCTCAGAAGTAAACAAAGAGTTAGGCAAGTTGTTTGACTTGGTGTTTATTGTAAACAATGTAAATGTACAAAGTAATATTCAGTTCGAATAGATCTAGTTGGTGTCTTAAATATATTCACAAGGTCAAATTTTGCTTATATAACTTCCAGTGTATAGACACCTTCATGCTCAAATCCTAATATGTAGGTTTAGTTGTACAAATATCTCACTAAACCTTGCAATAGTCTTGATATATCATTTGTTTTCCAGTATAAAATTCTTTACCTTGTCAACAGCGTTGTCTGTTGTATGAATCCATCTTGGTCTTACAATAAAAACTGGAAGTCATGTATTGGGGTAAATACTAGAAGATTTGAGCAGCAGAGTAATTAGCCACTGGAAAAGCTTCTCACCACTGTTATATCCTTAGGCTGAAAGGGGAAGATCCTGTTTCCACAAAGCCTAAGACTGAATGCCTCTGAGTTGTGGTGATATATTATATAATTTAACATTATATACAATATATATTAAAATAGCTGAAATATCAGAGGACAGAGCCACTCACACACTCACAGAGCCAAGCCAAGAAGAACAGGGAATGGTGAACCACACCTTTAATTCCATCACTGGGGAGGCAGAGATCCCTCTGGATCTCTCTGAATTCAAGGCCTAACAGAGCCAGGTAGCAGCAGACACAGCCTCAATCCTAGCACTAGGAAAGTTTAAGCAGGAAGTGAAATAGCTGGGTGGAGAGGGAAAGACTGGCCTGAGCAGTGTGTGGAGCCATGAGGGGTGGAATCAAACTGTGTTTCTGTTTATGGACTGGCACCCTGGAGCCCATTCCCTGCCACAAGCCTTACATTCCTGTTTCTACCCCTGAAGTGCTGGGATTAACAGCCTGACTCCACCCAGTGGGAACCAGAGGCAGGAGTTTCCAAGAAGCTAGGATTAAAGGTGTGAGCCTCAACTGTCAGTGTGTGTTTCTGTTTTAGACTGAATCAATCTCCTACAGCCCAGAGTAGTCTTGAACTCCTTGTTTTCTTGTTAATTCTCCCAAGTGCTGGGATTAAAGGTGTGTGCCACCACTAAAGACTAGCCTATCCCTCTAATCCCCATTTAAGCTTCATCTGTCTGAACACAAACAAGGTATCATACAACATTGCCTCATTTCAGGGTAGCTAACTTCATTCTTTTTCTAGTTTCCTGCTTTCATCCAGACATTTACTGCTTTCTTTTTACTGCTTAATTTATAGGTGATCTGTTACTGTTTCCCCTCAGTCAGAATGCTACCATTGTTGGGATAGTTAGTTCATATATGTAAAGTAACAGTGAGAGCTGTGTATACCTGTAAACTTAGAAACCAGTAACTGTCACCTGTGTTTCTCCCAAGTTAGCAAGAACCAGTTGCAGATCCTCAGTGAAGATCTGGAGTGAAGGGAGGCAATGATGCAAAGATAAAATAAAGAAGCCAGACTGTAGTAAGGCTTCACACAACTTCTTTCTGATGTGTCTTTACCCACAACTCAGAAACAAGAAAGGACTTCTTGAAGCTACACAATCACATTCTTAACCCTCATAGTATATTGTTGAGCAATGGAATTTTGTGAGGATGTTTTAAATTTAATAAAAACCAGTCTGAGCTATCAGAGGGATCTATGCACAGTCAGTCTAGGAGAATCAGACAGTGGTAAATCACACCTTTAATCACACCTCATATCCTGGAGTACTGAGCAATCTATCCAAGCCCAGCACAGGAATATCTGGGTGTGGTGACCTACACCCTTAATCCCAGCAAATCTGAGTTTGAGGCCATCTTAGTTTACAAAGGAAGTTCCAGGATTCCAGGAAGGCAGTGATGGCACACATTGTTAGTCTCAGCACTTGGGAAGCAGAGGCCAGGGAATCTCTGTGAGTTCAAAGCCAGCCTGGTCTTCAAAGCAAGTTCCAGAACTACTGCCAAGACTGTTACAGATAAAACTGTCTCAAAAAAAAAAAAGCAGAACAAAAGCTAGAAGAGATTGTTCTGTCCTCCGATATTCCAGACAGGTTTTTATTCAATTTGAAACATTTATCCACAGAAGTTGTTTCATGATGCTGCCACTACAGGTTCTGGAAGGGGAAGTTTGGCCTTTTTCAGAACATAGTACACTTAGCTTTTCAGAAGCCTTACTTCCTCTGTCTAAACAATACTGGCCTTTACCTTCCTGGTCTTGTCCATAAAACTAGGAAAGATTTGCCTGTTGTTTGAAATCTGCCCATTTATTCATGCGCAGGGTCCCATGTGCTGTGCTAACCTCCCCCTCTGTTTACATAAGATGATAATATCAGTGTTTCCAGGGACCAGATGACCTTCTTGAGGAACTGATCCTGAATCACCAGAACATGTAAGCAGCTGAGAGAGCCCCCTGGGAATGTCCATAGTACCATCAGGAACTGTATTGCTTTGAGCCCACTTGGTCAATGTCCCTAAAGGAGAGTCATGCAGCAAAAGGTTCAGAGGCTTCAGCTGCTCTAGCTGTGTGCAGACACCAAGGCCATGCTCTACTTCTACCGGAGTCAGATCTCTGGTATGCAGTGTATGCCTTAGGCATTAGGAAGAGGCCCAGAGAGGGGATTTGGTGGGTGTAGAGATGTAAGTAGAATGTTCTAGCCCAAGGTGGCTGACCTTTGGGGCACAAGAGTCCTTGGCACATGGAACTGGACACCAGGGCCCCTTGAATAAGACTTGCCATATACTCACGAGCCTCATATCCTGGAGTACTGAGCAATCTATCCAAGCCCAGGCCCCATCCACCTGTAGCCCCTGACAGAGATCCCAGTTGCAGCTGCCTCAAACTGCTCTGCCACTGAGTACAAGCTACTCTACCTTGTTCATACAAGAGTCTTATATAAGAGAATCATAATGCTGCCATTGAAGATCAGGCAAACTTCACAGTCTTGGATTTTGCACCTCTGGTGGGACTGCAGAACTTGGCTGCCACCAGGGTCAGCATGAGCAGGCTAATTCTTCCACAGTATAACTTTACATCACCTGAAGCTTCCTGGATTCACTCTCAACCTAGATGGTGCATGCCATCTTTCCTAGCTTTTATATCTGCCTCATAAAGCAGGATAACATAATACTCCATTGTCATTATTTCTCAATGACAGTTTAATATTTAAAAGGATTAATATTTATGTAGGGGTTTTTATAAACACTCACTGATACAAAATCAAACATTAAGGCAATTCCTGGAAAGTTGAATGGTTCCATGCACTTGTAATGGTAATCCTCTCTGAGAACACAGGAACCTACAGGAAAAGCAGACAGCTTTCAACAGGTCTTCAAAAAAGGCTAACCATGCCCCATTCGTGATCCTCAAGATTCCAAAACTACATGTCTATGTCTCCCTCAGTAACTCTTGAACCCATCACAAAATCCAGTGCTGCTACAGGTCACCAGGAAAACTAGGGTTGCTAGAGGAGACTCTAAGGATGATGATATCAACAGATAGGGGCAAATATTTTTCTCCACTAACTGCCTGCTGGATATACTTATAGGCTGGTGACTCAAGACAGTAAGAGTGGAATCCATGTTGTTTAATTGATATGCTCTATGTTTCAAATAAATCCTCATGTGATTTGTCCTCAAGAAATTTTAAATGCTTTTCTTTATATATATTTTATAATTACACAGACTTGTAGAAGACAAATGTGGCCAGATTAATATGACTTTGATTGTGTGTCTTGAAAATCCCTTTCTGGGATTGGCACATAGTCTCCACCCAAATTTCTTAACAAACATACTGCAGGATTGGTTAGACAGGTTTAGAGTATGTCTCCTCAATAGCCTTATAGTTTGGATTCTTCAGAGTGGTTCTTTTTCTGCCTAATGCTAATTCCCTTTAGTACAGTCCCTTATAGTGTGGTGATCTGCCACAAAAGAATTATTTTCACTGCCTCTTTATGACTGTATTTTGCTATGTTTATAAATTGCAATATAAACAATAGCTATCCAGAATGTTTGATATGTGACTTCTGTCAAAGTGTCAACGTGCACAAGTTAAAAACCACTGCACTTGAATTTGGATTTGCACACAAATGGCACAACAAACAACAAAAATAAAATGGCTTTTTTTGGTGAATTTTTTAGTCTGTTTTGTCATGTTCTTTTTAAAGAGCTCTCCTATAGGGAAGGGTGGCCTTTCAAACACTTTGTTGCAGAGATAGGGTGAACTTCTGATCCTATTGCACAAACCTCCCAGGTGATGTGATTGAAGAAATGCCCTGTGCATTCAGTTTATCTTATTGTTTTCAAATGCATGCCATCAACTGACACTCACATACACACGCCTCAAAGCCCAACATTAGAATATAACGTAATTAGAAACCTAAGGAAAATTGTAATCCTAATTCAAAATTTTATAATCCTCAAAAGACTGGAACCTGGAAAGTTTAAAAACACTACAATATCCTTACAACCACAACCAATTAATCTATAATGTCAAAATTGTGAGACACTAACTCCTTCCATCTACAAGTTTCCTGAGGAAAAGAAAGACAATAGAGCATGGGATTAAGAAAAGATTTAGAAATCTAAATCCTGGGGAAGGAATTAGTCAGGCTCAGTTAAGATAAAAAAATGAATAGAAAAAAAAAAACCCAAAACATGTGTTTCATGTCAGCTGAAGAGACTCAGCATTTTAATAAACTCATTTCTCCTGTCCTGATCAAAGGATAAACTAGGTACATCAAGTTAAAGTTATAATTAACACAGAATATTTCTCCATGATACTGGAACTTACCTCTGAAAGTTTGATTAAATCAACAGCACATACAGGTTCTAGCAACTCAATCAGCTTAATCTGATTGTTTTCAACTGCACAGAGATCTACCTCATAATATAACTATTATTCTGCTTTACTTTCATTACAATTTATTTTCAAATTTACTAACCAAAAATATTTGGCACCTGTCATCTATTTGTCATTATTTTAGGCAAGCATTCGTATAAAGTACCTCTGCTTTGATGTGTCTAGGGGCCTGTAGATTTTCTGTGACTATTATGGAACTTATAAGAGTGGATCCTCAGGAAAAATGTGAGCTGTTGAAATATTTTTATTCTATATCAGCTCCCTGTCTTCTCATGTGGAGTCACGTTCTTGAACAATAAGCATTAAGCACTTGTGATATGGGGGATGACTTACATGGTAATGCACATACAAAGGAAGCCTAATTCTGGCTTTGGATTCCTCATGGGTTTGGAAAAGATCACAGGTACTTAAAAGCATTGTGCTGATCACCTGAATAGGTGAGATCCAGAGAACAGAGAGTGTTTGAAAATTGTGGAGATGAAAAGAATGGTTCACAACACAAAGATTACATTGTAAAATTTAAGCACTGAGAACTAAGCCATCTATTGTTCCCTCATAATGTGAAACTTAGGCAAAAAAATGATTCAAAATATTACACACACACACATCCATGCAAAACAACATATAATAAAGAAGCATTTGCATTCCTGTTCAGTTACTTTTTTTATTTTTTGTCAGTCAAAAATATAAGCTACTTAATTGCATTAGAAAAAATGTTATTTAACAGACAAATGACTCGGCTTTCTTACACATGAAGGAGAATGTGCAAATACATAAAGGGAACAAGCCCAAAGCGACATGTCACACTTTCTCTTGCCAGCTGATGTTAAAAACTACATGTTTCTCTGGGTGCAGATGACAGAGTAAGACTGTAGCCTAGATAACCACTTGTGAGGAAGGTACAGAATTCATTCGGATTGGTGGCAATTTCTCAGGTGACGTTTGTATGGGTATGACTGGCGGAAGCTAAGGTCACACAGGGAGCACTTGTAGGGCTTCTCTCCTGTGTGAATCCTCTTATGAGCTTGAAGGTTGGTTTTATGGCTAAAAGTTTTTCCACAAGTACCACATGTTTTCACCTTACTTTTCTTGTGGATGACCTCATGTGCTTGGAGTTTTGATTGACTAAAGAAGCCTTTATGACACACAGTACAAAAAAATGACCTCTTCTTTCTGTGTACTGTCTGGTGCCTTAAAAGCTGGCTGGGATATTTAAAAGTTCTCGGGCATTCATCACATCTGTAAGTTTTTGGCTCTCTGTGGGGTCTCTCTTGTTGACCCTCAATTTTGAAGTTTGCATCATGGCACTTGGACTGTTCAGACTGCTCTGACCTGGAGGTAATTTCCTTTTGTTTCTCCTCTGTAGGTACATCTACAGAAGAATTTGCCCTCTGAGATATTTCTTTATATCTAGTGCTGATTTGACCTGTTTTGCTGTAATCCAGAGGCATTTCATCAGAAATATTCAATTCTATAGGCTCAGAAACCTGTTCCTTTTGGGTAATGAAAAGGATGTTCATCTCATTTTCAGGACTTTTAAAATAATCATTTACTTCAATATTGTTCCAAGGACACTTTTGGCATTCTTCATTGTTTTTATGTCCTGTAAATATAAGACAGTCTGTGAAACTGTGCTCAAGAAAGACACCCCAGAAAATATGTCACTTCTTTCCAGACCCTGACACTCACCAGTTGCCAATAACCTGTCTCTGGTGGCTAGCAATGATGACCTTGAATTCTCTTGTGAAAAACTCCTTCCTGATTGCTGTTCTTTAAGAATCTTGATGACTTCTTTTAAGGACATGTTCTCAGAAAAGATGGCTTCCTGCCCCTGCATGCAGACATGAACCTGAAAATAAAGGAAGATAAATATTTTCAGTGAATCTGTGAATGATTCAAACTCTGTCCTGTTAGTAACTAGATTGCATCACTGGACCATCAGTTAAATCATGTGTCCATCTCTCATTTCTTATTGTGTTATCATGGAAATCACAAGTTATGTTCTCTAAAAGTAACTATTCACAGTGTTTGTAAATGTTGATTCACTGTTCTCAAGGAAAAGTTAAGGGTGGTTTCTGGAATGTCTGTCCACATCATTGTGTCTTTGGTGTGTTTGTCAGAATTCAACACTTAGGCAAATTTGCAGAGTGACTGAGGACTATGCAAACCTAGATGGTGAAAGATGATCCAATTTAATTACATCTATACTAAGTATTTTAAAATTTTTGCATTGTAGCATCATTATTAATCAAGACATCATTTATGGTTTTGTCATATACATTTGTTGCATATACATTTGCTAGCCATATTTCAACATCAGAAACCATATTCTATCATTCAGCCATTTTGGATTTTAGACAGGGCATCTTATTGACATTTACAATATGGTATAAAAAACCATTAACACAATTAGATCCCAAATTTCCATTTCACAATTGCTGAGATAACAGGCTAATTCTGAGCGCTAAAAACTTTAAAGTATACTGAAATTTCAAATTAATAATTGTGACTATCAGGTAACCACCACCCTACATAAGACATTCAAACTGCAGAATATGTGATCTAATCTTCTAAATGGTTTTGCTGTTTTGTCTTCTCTACCATGTGAATAAATTAAATGTAGTCACATATGAAATCAATTGGGAGTTTTCTGTTCTACTTAACTTAATTTAGACAATAGGTATTCTCCACAGAATTTATTTTGGTGTAGGCCAGTGATACAGTTGCCCCGATTAGAAAACTACAAAACCTTCTTAAAGTTTCCCAAATATAGATGATTACCTTTTAAGTTTAACTTAAGTGTCTCTCAAAGAAGGTACTCACCAAGACAGGAGGCTTCAAGCATTCATCAGTCAGACCCTCCATGAATCTTCCTATGTTTCTGCCACTTGATTCCCACTGTTGTTTCAAAGCCATATTGTCCTTGCAGTGCCCAATTTTTAGAAACTGCTCCAAGACCAGCTGAGAAATCATCTGCTCCTTGCTCTGCTTGTCTGGTTGCAACCATGAAGTAAACATGTCCCAGAGAGCTTGCAGCTCTTGCTTTGCACAAGAAACATTTTCCTTAGGTGAAAAGATTGGCTGAACCCTTGAGGAATTAGTTATGTCTTCTTCCCTCTGCACAGGAGAGACCAGAGTTGGAGTAGATTTCATGTTGTCTAATAAATAAAAATTTTTGGGTGGTTGAGCCTTGAAGAAGTCTCTTATCTGTGAAACCATTTGCTAAGATTCAACAAAAATTTCAACTTTCTCAGTCAAGGATCGGACTTGTGATGTGAAGATCTGTTTAAGAAATTTGGGAATATGTTAAAGATGTACCTTAAAAAGTGATGAGTCACATCATAACAAAGAAAAATCTACTAATACTCCTTTCAGAAAATGTTCCATGATTTCTTAATAGTAAATATTTCATTAGAGTGTTAGACAAATTCTTCTAGACGGGAGAAAAATAAGAATAGGTGAGTATAACACTATGACCAAAGAGGAAGAAAAAACTTGGCTTGAATATGTAAGACCTGAAATGAGGCACAAGTAATATTTGTAGCTCTAAAAGGTTACTTCTTCATGCCTTTTAAAATGTATAGCTACTTTTGAAGAATGAAAACCTTTAATTTAACCCTTGTCTCCATTTCTAAAAAGAAACAAAACAAATGAACAAACAAACAAAATGTTAAAAATTAATGACCAGCAAGGTCAGGGCCACAAAGACATTTCCATCAAAAAAGTGAATTCCTATCCATGTGTTTTCTTCATACTATTTAGTGTCAGTCTCTTGATCAGAAATGTTGTCCAATAGACAATGAATTTCACCTTTGAGATATCCCCATAATTGAGAAGAGGGATCTCCTGAAACAACACACACAAATTCATTCATTCATTCATTCACACTCTCTCTCTCTCTCTCTCTCTCTCTCTCTCTCTCTCTCTCTCTCTCTCTCTCTCTCTCACACACACACACACACACACACACACACACACACACACACACAAGGAAAAAAATATTTCTTTTCTCCAAATTTATCACCTACTTGAGTCTTACTTTCTCCTAATTTATCCCTTACGTGAGTGAATTCAAGGATGATGGAAGGAAGTACTGGGAGTTTGTCTCCAGGTCTCTCCTCTGCTTCATCTGAGGTTCTGTTCAAGTTGACTTCCTTTTATAGTGCCAGGCCTCGGGAGTCAATCTGTGATGTTAATAGATTTGAGGAGATTGAATCAGAGCCCTCCATGGTTTTCTTCCAATTAATCAAGACATAGAGCAGGGTGATCTCTAGTCCCGGCACAACAAAATATCTTAGAAAGACCAACATCAGCCTGTCCTACGGGAACAAATTTTTCTTAACTAGAGTGGCAAATCCAAGCAAATAAACAATTCTGGGAAGGATGGTTTTCCACCATTTGAATTAGGGAAAGAATCCTAAACCAGCCCCAGCTCTGTTATCTCTAATGCAATGCAGATGCTTCCTAGGAAGAATACATCCTAAGGAAGAATTGTAAGTCACTGTAATAAAAGCGGACAGTACCACACTGAAAAGGATTATCAAAACTAACATTTACCTTCCAGGACTTTTATCCTGTGCTTTCACATATGGCTTATTCTAAATGAGTTTAAATTTCCTGATGTCAAAAGAGTTATGAATCCCAAATTCTCCAGTGAACATGATAAAACCCTTGGTAGTGGGTTGGGACTTAGGGTACTAGATAGACATAAGGTCTGTGAAGCACACCATACAAATGGCAGGCTGCATGGTCTCATCTCTGTGGGGAAATAAATGTTTTCTTTCCTGAATCCATGAACTCTGATAGACATTTTGTGAGTATTGCATTCTGGGCAGTAATTAAAATATGTGTCCAGAAATGAAGAGGTTTATACTCTCTTTTTTTATTATTTTGGTTTTCTGTTCTCTGAATGTATTTGCAACTAGGTGCCTTGTAGCATACTCTGTTAACAGACTGACTAGGTAATTGAGAATGATCTTGCACTGTAAAACTATAATTTCCTGTTCCTCATCCCTGGGGTCCCAGAGCTGCATCACTATTTCAACCATTCTTTGTGTTTTTGTTTGTCTGTAGATTTTCTATTTTGTGTGTTTGTCCATTTTTTGGACTTTTTTCAATGTAGCTCTGACTGTGCTAGAACTGATACCAAGTCAAGGTTGAGCTCATACCCACACACACTTGTCACTGACACCTGAATGCTTACATTAAAGGCAAATTTCATTAAGGAGGAACCTAGTATGCTGTTTCTTGATGCTGGTGACCAGTATCAGGGTACCATCTGGTTCACCTTACAAAGGTCCCAAAAGTGGCACACTTCATAAACACCTATGATGTTATGGTACTGTCACAAGGGTTTGAGGAAAAAGAAATGTCAGAGAGAACATAAACGAGTAGGAGTTGGGAATTCAAGGGTTCAGTAATACCTGCTTGACTGTAAAGATTCTATTAGAGACCCTTTTAAGGGATGAGGGAGCTGGGAGTGCAACTGGATTTTTAGAGTGTTTTCTTCCAATTCCATAGGCTCTGGATTAATCCATAGCATTGCACAAATTATGGGAGGCAAGCCTAGTGGAGGCCAGGAGATCAGGAGTTCAAGGTCCTTCTCGGCTTCATAGAGAGGTCAGCTTAGGAAACATGAAATCTTTCTCAAAAGGGAGGAGAAAGGAAGAGATATAGAAAAGTGAAAGGTTAGTACTCATTTCTCAATACTTTGGAAATGAACATTGCTTGTTGAGAAGGAGCAAAGAATAATCAAATAAACAGAGCTGAGATACAAAATTTAAAAAAAGAATGTTTCTCTCTAAGCTAATTGTTAGCTTGATTGTCTTCCCTGAAATTCACATGTTGAAGTCTTGTCCCCAACACTCTGTCTCATTCCAGTTTCTATGACTCACTATATTGAAGAAAACTCCTTCGACCTCCCCAGCAGCTATCACTCATAAATTGCTTCTTAGTTGGTAGTGGCAATTTTACAATATTTTTTTAATGAAGAGTACATTGAAAATAAAATAAGATGGAACAAATAATTAAATGCAAGAAGAAAATTCTAAGGCAGAAAGGTATTACTGATTAACTTAGGGATCTTGGTAAAATTATTAGATCTTCATGGATTAGATGTATACAAGTCATTTCTCATTTAGCTGAAAACAACATTTAAATCATGTTAAAATATCTTTAAATCTAAATTTAAACCACAGCAATACAGTCAACTCACCCAGATTAGGCTCAAGTTGCTAATTATCTTTACCTTTATAGGAAAGTAACTTCCACCTGTATGGTGTGTTGCCACAGTAGGAAGTTCTGACCTGAGGCTGACTGTTTTTGTCCTGAGTTGAGATGAGATTCTGTTGCTCTAACCAATAGGGTTTTCATTCCAAGGTCCTTTTAAAAGCTACATGAAAAATTTTCAACTCAACTGTAGATCCACACCACCATCTACTTACATGGATGAAAAAATTTAGGCTTCCAAACATTCCAAACAATGAAACATTGGTGAAAACTTGTCCCAATCACAGAAGTAAACCCAGGGAAGCATTGAGGAATAAGGAAAAAGACTACTTTTTAAAAACACAGTGTAAAGAAAAGAGATTAATCAGGCAATATTGTCTAAGGCTTAAAAATGTGGTTGGTGAATAAAAAACAAGCTGGTAGATTTTATACTCCTCAAGCTTACACAGAGATATTTTAAACTCTGAAGATCAACACATAAAATAAGCATGAAGGATGGCGTTAAAGAGTTTGTTTTTTGCCTACCTTTCTTCTTGCTATACACTCTAAAAGGTATTTTCCTTTACTGGAAAAGTGCAATCCATTATTTTGAATTATAGTATACTCCATTCTATTAAGGAAGTGATTTATATGGATAGCAAAGGTGTGTTCTCATATTTTGTGTTATTTGCTGTGACTTTTTCTATTCCTTTTTAAACCTTTTAAAACAATTTTTGGCTAAATGAATGTACATGGGAATTTTGCAAATCTTGTATCTTTCTTGGTCATAAGGGGTGAGAATTCAACCATAGAATGAATCTCGATGAGTCATCCACCCTGTTTTTCTAGAAAAGTTCTCCTACCTAGAGGTTAACCAGTGGCCTGGAGCTCCTGGGATTCTTCTGTCCCTGCCTTCCCAATGCTATTGTTACAAACCCATGATACCACTCCTACCTTTAAAAACTTAACTTGAAGGGTTGAAATGTAAGGCTTTATTCTCTACAGCACTTTGTTAACAGAGCCACACCTCCCATTCCTTAACATCCCTGTTTGTGATCATTGCAGAGAACACAATACAGATTTATTTTAAAATTTTGTGCCTACTACTCTCTGTACACTTTACTATGAATAGGTTATGAGGAGGCAGAGGGCACAAGTTCATAATTTTTTTATTGGTCATTTATGAACAGGGATTCCTTTACTTTATCCATTCTAGATCTGGAATGCTGCCTTGATATGTGATCCTAATTAGTCAAATTTAATTCGGAAGGTAAAAGCTCAACAAGGCAGGTCTGACCCCAAACTGAGATTTTTTTTTAACCTCTACAAATCCTCAGACCTATAAGAAAGATTGATACACTCTCCACAAGCCTTACATTCCTGTTTCTACCCCTGAAGTGCTGGGATTAACAGCCTGACTCCACTGAGTGGGAACCAATGGCATGAGCTTCCCAGAAGCTAGGATTAAAGGTGTGAGCCTCAACTGTCAGTGTGTGTTTCTGTTTTAGACTGAATCAATCTCCTACAGCCCAGAGTAGTCTTGAACTCCTTGTTTTCCTGTTAATTCTCTCAAGTGCAGGGATTAAAGGTGTGTGCCACCACTAAAGACTAGCCTATCCCTCTAATCCCCATTTAGGCTTGTCTGTCTGAACACAAACAAGGTATCATACAACATTGTCTCATTTCAGGGTAACCAACTTTATTCTCTTTCTATTTGATGCTTTTTTGAAAACACATCAGTTTACTTATTCATTCCAATAGGAAAGTATTCTTTCCAGTAAGCGAAGCACAGTGACTGACAATATCTTTGTAATATTTACAATATAGGAAAAAAAGCTCAGAAGTAAACAAAGAGTTAGGCAAGTTGTTTGACTTGGTGTTTATTGTAAACAATGTAAATGTACAAAGTAATATTCAGTTTGAATAGATCTAGTTGGTGTCTTAAATATATTCACAAGGTCAAATTTTGCTTCTATAACTTCCAGTGTATAGACATCTTCATGCTCAAATCCTAATATGTAGGTTTAGTTGTACAAATATCTCACTAAACCTTGCAATAGTCTTGATATAACATTTGTTTTCCAGTATAAAATTCTTTATCTTGTCAACAACGTTGTCTGTTGTATGAATCCTTCTTGGTCTTACAATAAAAACTGGAAGTCATGTATTGGGGTAAATACTAGAAGATTCGAGCAGCAGAGTAATTAGCCACTGGAAAAGCTTCTCACCACTGTTAAATCCTTAGGCTGAAAGGGGAAGATCCTGTTTCCACAAAGCCTAAGACTGAATGCCTCTGAGTTGTGGTGATATATTATATAATTTAACATTACATATAATATATATTAAAATAGCTGAAATATCAGAGGACAGAGCCACTCACACACTCACAGAGCCAAGCCAAGAAGAACAGGGAATGGTGAACCACACCTTTAATTCCATCACTGGGGAGGCAGAGATCCCTCTGGATCTCTCTGAATTCAAGGCCTAACAGAGCCAGGCAGCAGCAGACACACCCTCAATCCTAGCACTAGGAAAGTTTAAGCAGGAAGTGAATTAGCTGGGTGGAGAGGGAAAGACTGGCCTGAGCAGTGTGTGGAGCCATGAGGGGTGGGATCAAACTGTTTTTCTGTTTATGGGCTGGCACCCTGGAGCCCATTCCCTGCAGATGAACACCCAGCCCAGCATTGACTTTGGGATGAGTGAATCAGACTTGGCTGTAGTGTATGTTCCAATCTGGGCTGGCCCACCTTGGGACCTCTTGCACTTTTGGAGGAGGGGATTGGTGGATGGGGAGGGGCAAGGCTGAGGGCTGACTGGGAGGGATTGAGAGGGAGATGGAAGGGGGAGCAGGAGGATACATTGGTGGAGGTGACATTTTTTAATGAAAAAACTTTTTTTTTTAAATGAGAAAACTGAGATGGATATTTTTCTTCAGATGACTAATGTATATTTATACAAATGACTCGAATAAAAGTATTTGTAACATATGTCTGTGCTGTAGAGACTTCAGCATATATAAACAAGAATATGGTATTAGGAATAGCCCTCATATGTTATTGTGTATCTAACATAAAACTGGTTAAAAAAAAAAAAGAACCCTTGAAATCTGAAAACCTTTCCATGACAGGCTAGTGATAGAGATTTTAAAATGGAGGGTCATACAGATGTAGAATTTCACATCCAATATTGCATCATTCCCATACACCAGGAACGGTACAAAAATAAAAAATAAAAAAGGAAAGAAAGAAAGAAGAGTTCAGCTTGGCCTAGTACCTCCCTAGGATGGAGAGTTGGAGTTGTGGGATTCACAGAGACAGGCCTGAGAAGTGGCTGTGGTTTTTTCTCTGTCTCCAATATTTCAGCTTTTCCCCAATATCTGGCTCTGGTTTTTCTTATAATACCAAATAGAATTCCTGCAATACGGAGTCCTCAGGCAAAAGGGAAAGAAAGCAAAGGCAGAGAAGCACAGGGGAGCAAACTCTCTCTCCTTCTGCCTTATATTCCATTCTCTGCCCAGTCTTACCACTTCCTGTTTCAACCTTACTAGTGCTGGGATTAATGGCATGTGGGCTTCACAAGTACTTGGAGCAGAGAAATGAAATTCCAAGTGCTAGGACTAAAGATGTGTTCCACACCTGGCAGGCTCTGTTTCTCTACTGGACTAGAATAATCTTCTGTATCTCAGGCTGGCCTTGAACTCACAGAGATACAAATGGATCTCTGCCTCCAGAGTACTAATTAAAGTTGTATGCCACCACTCCAAAACCTCTGTGGAAAATTCTGTGGCTGGCTGTGCCCTCTGATCTTCAGAAAATTGTCATCCATGTTTCTCCCAAGTTAGCAGGAGCCAGCTGCAGGTCCTCAGTGAAAATCTAGACAGAAGGAAAACAATGATGACAATCCACAATAAAACAGCCAGACTATAGGAAGGCTTCACACAACTGCTTTCTGATGCTTCTCTACCCACAATTCAGAGACACTATAACATTGCTTAAAGCTGTACAACTGTATTAAAACTTCGCACAATTCCAAAATGCCACACCTTGAAACTGCCCTTCAAGTTTTCACAACGAAATCTTAACCCCCATAGTATTTGATGAGCCACTGAAGTTATGACATGAGAACTGTATTCTTATCTACAAAATCATGCTGCCACTACAGGTTCCGGAAGGGGAAGTTTGGCCTCATTTAGAACAGCACTTTTAGCTTCTGAGAGGCCTCACTGACTTTGCACAGGCAATGCTGCTCTTTACCTTTCTGACATTTTAATACAAGCAGGCCAGAGTTGCCCGGTGCCTGCAATCTACCCATTTCTGCATGTAAGGTGTATAATGTGCAGGTGTATAATGTGCTGCGTCATCATCCTCCACTGGGGCTATAGGGTCACAATATCAGTTTTTCCAGGGACCAGCTGACCTTCTTTGAGGAACTATGCCTGAAGCACAGGGACCATATGCATCAGAAAGAGGCCACTGGGAATGCTCAGAGAACCTTTTGGAACTATATTTCTCAGGGCCAACTTGGAAAATGTCCCTAAATTCATGGAGAAAAAACGTTCAGGCACTTCAGCTGCCCTAGCTGGGTACAACAACCAAGGCCATGCTCTGCCTCTATTATAGTCAGTTCTCTGGGAGTCAATGTGTGTCTTTTGGTGAGAGGAAGGGAGGATCCTAGGAAGAGACCCAGAGAGGGGATTGTTGGGTGTAGAAATGTTACTAGAAAGTTCTAGTCCAAGATGGCTGCCCTATGGGGCACTGGAGTCCCTGGTACATGGGACTGGGCGCCAAGGACCCTTGAATCAGCCTTGCCACATCCTCAGTAGCCTCACATCCTAGAGAGTTGGGTGATCCATCTAGATCCACGCTCCATTCACTTCTCACCCCTGCCAGAGATTCTAGTTGCAGTTGTGTCAAGCTCCTCTACCACCGATGTTTGCTCTTGCTCAGAAAAGGGTCTTATGGAGAAAGAAGTTCAGTAATGCCTCCACTCAGAAAAGGGACAAACTTAGGGCCTTGGAATTTGCATTTCTGGGGGAACCGCAGCACCATGGCTGTCACCAGGATAAGTATGGCCAGGCCAGTTCTGCCAGTGCAACTTTGCATCACCTGGAGCTCCCTGGCTTGTCTCTTAACAATGAATGGTGCCTGCCATCTTGCCCAGTTGTTATACCGGGCCTCTGTCTCTTAAGACAAATTAAGGCCATACCCTATTGTAAGAGTTATTCACTGAAAAATTATTATATAAAATTATTAATATTTATTAAGTGGTTTATATAGACACTCACAGATACAAAATTGAACCTTAAGGCAATTCCTTCAGAGTTGAACTTTCCCAAGAGTTTGTGATTGCAGGGACGCTCCATGCATTCAATATATCTCATTTTTATTAGCTGAATTCCATCAACTGACACTCACATACACAGGTCTCAAACCTCAATATTAGGATATAACCTAACTTAAAAACCTAAAGGAAATTTATAATTCTAATGCAAAATTCTGTAATTCTCAATAGACTAGAACCTGCAAAGTTTGAAAAGACTACAATATCCTTATAACCATAAGCCACTGATCTTTAATGTTGAAATTGTGAGATATTATGTTCTTCCACATACAATTATAGTGATAAAAATAAAGAGTAGAGAATATGGACTAAAGAAAAAGTTTAGAAAGCCAAATGCTGGGGAAGGGATAATCCACAGGCTCTGTTGAGAATATAAAAACATGTGCTGTTCATGTCAGCTGAAGAAACTTTGTATTTTAATAAACCTATACCTCCTTCTTCCCTGACCCAACACTGAACTAAATACATCAAGAGAAAGTTATAGTTAACACAGAATATTTCTATGTGATAAAGGATCTTAGTGCTAATTGGTCCAGGCAATCAACAGCACATACAGATTCCACCATCATAAGCTGTCTTTATCTCTTCACAAAACCCTGTCTCACAATATATCTATTATTTCCTTTGTCTTTCATTACAATAGTTTTGTGGGCTTATTCATGGAAAATATTTGCCAGTTGTCATCTATTTGTCATCATGTTGGACTAGAATTCATACAAACTACCTCTGCTTTGTAAATGTCTAGATTCATAGAGCTTTGAAGATTGTGCTAGAAATATAATGGAATTGAGAGGGGTGGTTTCTTTGAACTAATGCGATCTAATGAAATATTTATTCTACATCAGAACACTGTCTCCTCATATGGGGTCACATTCTTGAACAGTAAGCCATAGGCACTTGTAGGATCAAAGAGGGCTGATAGGGTAATGCACATAAAAACCAAGCCTAAGATTTGGGTTACATGTCCAATCAGGTTTTGAAAAGGTCACAGAGAATGGCAAGCCACTGTGCTGATCACCTGTAGAGATGAGATCCAGAGACCATAGAATGTTTGGAATTTGTTGGGCCAAACAGAATTGTGCACAACACCAGGAATACAGTGTCAAATTTAAGAACTAAACCTTCTATTGTACTCTCATAATTTAAAACTTAGGCAAATAACAGAGATTAACAGTAACACACACATACATACACAATACATACACCCAATACATATATATACACACTCATGCACATACACATACACACATACATACACAACTCATACACAATCATACATACACACTCATACACACACATACACACACACTCATACATATACACACACTCATACATATACACACACATAAACATACATACATACACTCATACACATACACACACACTCATACACATACACACTTACATACACACTCATACACACACATACATACATACACATACACACACACTCATACACATACACACATACATACACACTCATACACACACATACACATACACACATACACACACGTACACACATACACATATACATGCACTCATACACACACATACACACACATACCTACACACACATACACACACACTCATACATATACACACACATACACACATACATACACACACGTACACACATACACATATACACGCACTCATACACATACATACACACTCATACACACACATACCTACACACATACACACACATACACACACATACATACACATATACACACACTCATACACATACATACACACTCATACACACACATACCTACACACACATATACACACATACACACACACTCATACATATACACACACATACACATACACACATATGCACACATGCACATATACACACACTCATACACATACACACACTGATACACATATACATACACACTCATACACACACACATACACACACACTTATACATATATATACACATACACACACAAATACATACATACATACACACACATACTCATACATATACACACACATATACACACACACATACACACACACATACACACAAACACCATGAAACACAACATATACTAAAGGAGCATTTGCATTCTAGTTCCATTCAATTTTAATTTTGGCAGTCACAATTATAAGCGACTTTAATGCATTAGAAAAATGTTAGTGAATAAACAAATAACAGCGTTCTTACACATGCTGTGGAATGTAAAAACATAAAAGGGAACGATCCAGAAGTAACATCTTCCCTTTCTACTTGCTGTTAAAAACTGCATTTTTATTTGTGTATGGATTACAGAATAAGACTGTGCCTTCTTCTGAGGAAGGTACAGAATTCAGTCTGACTGGTGACAATTTCTCTCAGGTTAAATTCGAATGGGAATACCTGGTAGAAGCCATGGCCACACAGTGAGCACTTGTAGGGCTTCTCTCCTGTGTGAATTCTGTCTTGAACTTGAAGGTTGTTTTTATGGCTGAATGTTCTACCACAAGTACTACATGTTTTCACTTTCTTTTACTTGTGTTTGCAGATTTGAGTCCATGTAGAAGCCTTCATGACACACAGGACAGAAAGTTGACCTCCTTTTCCTGTGTATTGTCTGGTTCCTTAGAAGCATATTGGAAAATTTGAAGGTTTTGGAGCATTCATCACATGTGTATGTTTTTGCATCTTTGTGGAGTTTCTCTTGGTGACCTTCACATTAAACGTCTTCATCATGATTCTGGCAATGTTCAGTCTGCCCTGACATGAAGGTCATCCCTAGTTGTACATTCTCTATGGGTACCTATAAAGAAGAACTTGATCTCTCAGATGTTTCTTGGTACCTGGAGCTGTAATCCAGAGGCTCAGAAACCTGCTCTTTAGGGGTAATGAAAAGTGAGTCCATCTCATTTTCAAGACTATTAACACCACCATTTACTTCAATAGTGTTCCAGAGACACTTTTGACAATCTTCACTATTCCTATGTCCTATGAATATAAGACAGTCTATGAAAATGTGCTCAAGAAAAGAACCCACACACAATATTCCTCTCTGTCCATCCGGACACCCACCAGTTGCCAATAACATGTCTTGGGAGACTGGAAATGATTTCTTTATATTCTCTTGTATGGAACTTCTTCCTGACTATTATTCTTTAGGAATACTAATGACTTCTTAAAGGAAATATTCTCCTAAAATCAGGCTTCTTGCCCTGAATGCAAAAATGAACCTGAAAACAAAGCATGATGACCATGTCAGTGAATCTGTGGATGATTGAAAGCCTGCCCTGTAAGTAACTACATGGCATAACTGGACAATCAACTAGCTGATTTGTCCATCTTTGTTTCTTATGGTATTATCTTGGCAATAACAAGTTATGTTCTTCTAAAGTAACTATTCACAGTGTGTTTGCAAATATTGATCTGTTCTCAAGAAAAGGTAAAGTTTGGTTTCTTTAATGTCTGGCCATACCATTGTGTCTATGGTGTGCTTGGCGAATTCACCACCTTGATCACATCAGTCAGTGACTCATGATTATTTAAACCTAGATATTGAAAGAAGATCCAAAGTAATTACATGTATACTATATGTTTTTGGTTAATAAATTTTGCATTGTAGAATCATTGTTTATCAAAGCATATTTTATGAGTGTGTCAGTGTTACATATGCATTTGCTAGCCATATTTCAACATCAGAAATAATGCTCTACCATTCTGACACTTTTGTTTCTAGACAGGAATTCTTATTGTCATTTTTAATACAATTAAATAAACCATTATGACTACTAGATCCCCAATTTCCATGTCAGAATTCCTGGGATAACAAGAAAATGGTGATAGCCAAAATTATAAAAGTGTGCTGAGATTCCAAATTAGTAATTGTGATTAGCATGTAAGCACCACCATAAATAAGACATATTCTAAACACAGAGTATCTTATATAACCATCCAAATATTCTGCTGCAATGTATTCTCCACCATGTGAATAAATTAAATATAGTTACACCCATCCAACAAGCAGGGCTTTTCTATTATATTCAACTTAATTCAGTCAACAGTATTCTCCACAGAATATATTAAGGTGCTAGGCCAGTGATACAGTCTCCTCAGTTAGAAAACTACAATAGCTTAGTAACTTTGCCCAAATATAAATGATTACTTGATCCCTAACTTAAGTGTCTCTCAACCAAGGTACTGACCATGGTAAGAGGCTTCAAGCATTCATCAGTCAGACCCTCCATGAATCTTCCATGTTTCTGCCACTTGATTTCCCACTGTTCTTTCAAAGCCGTATTGTCCTTGCAGTGCCCAATTTTTAGAAACTGCTCCAAGACCAGCTGAGAAATCATCTGCTCCTTGCTATGCTTTTCTGGTTGCAACCATGAAGTAAAAATGTCCCAGAGAGTTTTCAGCTCTTGCTTTTGTACTGGAGCCATTGTAATTTGGTGAAGAGTTGAGCTCAACTCTTGAAGAGTTAGTTATGTCTTCTTCACACTGCACAGGAGAGACGAGAGTTGGAGTAAATTCCATGTTCTCTAATAAATAGACATTTTCTGGTGATTAAGACTTTAAGAATTCTGTCATCTATAAAGCCATTCTGCAGAGAATCCACAAATTTTCAACTTTTTCAGTCTAGGATCTGTCTTTGGACTTGATGTTTTGTTTAAGCAATTTGGGAATATGTTAAATGTGTACCTTAAAAAGAAGAGATGTATAATAACAAAGAAAAATTTACTAACAGCCCTTTCAGAAGAGGTTCCATGATTTCTTAATAGTAAATATTTCATCAGACCCCTAGACAAATTCTTCTAAAGGTAAGAAGAATAAAAAAAAAAAAGGTGAATGTAACAGTATGTAACTTTACAGAGAGGAAAAGAAATTGAGTTGAAGGGTGTAAATACCTGAAGTAAGAGATCAGTAATAATTGTAGTTCCAAAGGGTTATCTATTCATGTCTTGTAAAAAGTAAAGTTATTGTTATTGAAATAAAATTTTTAGGTTCACCCTTGTTTCCCATTCTAAGAAACAACACTTTCATTAAAAACACCAACAATTACTAAACAAACAAATAAAGAAAAACAAAAAAAATTAAAAATAAATGACCATCAGGGTCAGAGCAGCAAAGACATTGCCATAAATAAAGACAACAAATGCCTATCTTTGAGTTTTCCTCAGAAGATTAGAGTTTAGTGTCAATCTCTTTATCAGTAAGTCTGCAAAAAACCCACAAACTTCACCTTTGTGATATCTCTATAATTGAGAGGCAGAATCTCAGACAATCCCCACATAATCTCTGTCTCTGTCTCTCTTCCCCCACCTCTCCCTCTGTCTCTCTGGGTCTCTGTCTCTCTGGGTCTCTGTCTCTCTCTCTCTGTCTCTCTCTCTCTCTCTGTCTCTCTCTCTCTCTCTCTCTCTCTCTCTCTCACACACACACACACACACACTCACACACACACACTCAAAACTTACCCCTTACTTGGGTCAATTTCAAGGGTGATGACAAGAAGTACTGGGAGTTTGTCTGTCTCTAGGCCTCTACTCTGCTTAATCTGAGGATCCATTAGTCTTCCTTGTAGAGTGCCAGGCTACCTGATTCAATCAGTGAAGCTAATAGATTTGAAAAGGAGTCTGGATAAAATCCTCGGTATCTGGGTGTCTTCCCATTAACCAAGGTGTAGAGCTGGAGAGTATCTACTCATGATTGGATCAGACCTCCTGTGCCTGGGCATGGTAACTTTGGTTTTCTTTCTAAAAATCACAACACATAGGACTAGAGTCTCCATTGCCCATAGATCATAGTAGTCTAGGAAGAACAAGATCACCCTGGCCTATGTAAGCAGTTGGTTTCTAACTAGAAAAGCAAAAGCAAGAAGGCAAACAAAACTGCTAAACTAATTTCCCACTGATTCAATCCGATGTAATCCTAGATGAATCTAAGCTCTCTGTCTCTATGGTGGTGCTGATGCTTCCCTGGAAGGAGAGAAGTCCTAAGCAATGATAATAATCAAGTGGACAGTGACACTCTTAGAAGGGGTATCAATCTGGCATGTATAGCTCATACCTGATCTTCAAATGCTCCAGTGAACACGATAAACCCCTAGGCTGGCCCTTGCTTTGTGGTGTCAGCATGGTTGAGCTGATCCCTAAGCCCCTGGCTTAAGCAAATTTGAACAGCAATGGTGAGGGAGCCTGAGGCAGATGCAGCAGAGAGCAACAGATGAAGACAACCTGATCTCTGGCCTAAGGCCACAGTTGACTCAAACCAGGGTGCAGGTGGTTTCCCAAAGAATCCTGGAGATTCATCTGCAGAGGATGTTGGAGGGCTGATTCATGGGTCCTCAGCAGACATACAATGCTGGCTTTGGATGTGTTTCCCTTACATCAAATCCTTGGGAATTGAATAAAGATGAAAAACAGAGAATGATGTAAGATTCCATTTGTTAATTCCATCAGAGGGGAATATGTCTCCAATTTGTTTAATGTTACCTAGTTTTTTTTATGATTTGTTTCTGCTCTTGAGGTGACTGCTGCTCACACAGTCCAGGCTAACATTTGTTTTCCTAGGTTAATAGGTTATGCTGTGATTAACAACAACAAAGCCCTGACAGACAGCCACACCCTAGGTGGGAGGAGAGATCCTGAAATTGATTCAGATAACAGTTTGATTCAATGAAACCTGGCACTATAAAAGGAACTAAACTTGAACAAAACCTCAGATGAAAGAGAACAGAGGCCTGGAAACGATCAGCTCTTAAAGTTTTCTTGAATCACTCTTAAATTTCGCCTCAGAAAGAGGTAAATTTGGAGAACAGAAACATTTCCTTCCTGTATCTTGGGCTTGTGTGGTTTTGTTTGATTGTTTGTGAGTTTGTCAAAGGTGGTGCCTCACAATTAGGGGAAGACCTTAAAGGTGTGATGTGGTCTTTTGAAATAATTTTCTGATCATGTGATGGTCTTTTAAAATTCTGAAGGATAGAAATGTGTTTTCTATTTTTATGAACATGTAATTATTTTGGTGTGAATTTAATCTTACTGGTCATTCACCTTTAACATTTTTCTTAGCAAAGTTTTGCTCTCTGACACTATAAAATTGGAGACAATGATGATACTTAAAATTTGATATTTAGTAACAACTTCACCTTTTATATAGAGGGAAAAGATATGCTCCTGTTACTGCACACCTTGCTGCTTTCTTACGGTAGGACTTTCTATAATCAACCCAGAATTTTTCTCCCTGTTGAATCAAATTTAGTTAAATTCACATGGTCTCCTAGTCTGGCCTCAAGAACACATTGTGTAGGACTTTTATTAAGAATTAAATGTATAGAAGTAATGGAAGTGTCATAGTTTGAATGTATTTTGGCCCCAAAAGCTCATAGGGAGTGCACAATTAGGAGGTGTGGCCTTTTGGAGGCAAACAGAAGGAACTCTTGCCTTTAATCCAGACCAGGAGACTGGAGGCCCTACCTTTAATCTGGACCACACCTTCCCAAGGAAGTATGTCACTGTGGGTTGGGCTTTAAGGTTTCAAATACTAAAAGTCAATTTCTCTTCTATTGCCTGAATATGTAGCACTGTCAGCTCCAATACCACCTGTACCCTGATATGCTCCCTAAGATGATGAACTGAACTTCTGAAATGTAAGGGAGCCACTACATATAAATGTTTCCCTTATAAAGAGTTGTCATGTTTATGAAGTTTCTTCACACAGTTGTGATCTTTAAGACACGGAGTATATGTGACAAGACTCTTATTTGATTTTGATTTAATTATGTCTCTTTCTAATTTATAGTTTTGACACAGCCACAAATTGCTTAAAATATCTTCAAGTCACAAGACAGATATTTGACTGACAATTTGAATTACGTAAGGATATTCAGAAAAATGGCTTCACATCTCCAGAACTACTTAATTCACCAGACGCCAGTAAATTATTCTGTCTTAGAAAACCTGGAACATAACCCAACCCAGATTTCTTTGGCTCAGTGGGAGGAAGACATCACAAAGTCTCCAACTGCTCATCTCAACTTTTCCCCTGAGGACAATGGCTCCTGGGCAAAGCAGGAGCTACAAGCACTTTGGGAGATGTTTACCTCTTGGTTACAACCGGAAAATCAGAGCAAAGAACAGATGATTTCAAAGCTGGTCTTGGAGCAGTTTCTGAAAACCGGTCACTGCAAAGACCAGATTGCCTTGAGAAAGAAGTGGGAATCTACTGGCAGGGATATGGGCAGATTCATGGAGGGTCTGACTGATGAGTACTTGAAGCCTCCTACAATGGTGAGTACCTTAATTGAGAGTTGTTAAGTTAGGATACAAGACAGTCATTTATATTTGGGGGAAAATATTATGGAGTTGTTGCAGTTTATTAGTTGGTAAGAAGGTATCTTTGCCCTTCCCAAATTTTTCAATGGAGACTATCTCTGCTGCTTTATATTAAGATAATTAAAACTTAAATAAGCCCATGGTTTGTTTGAAGGGTAGGAAATGTTTGATTTATGTACTTTGTGTCAGAGAGACTTGGAGAAGTCCTTTAAGCAGAGATTTTAAGGGTTTTCAATAGATAACCTGGGATTTGAAGGTGGCTCATGTAAAATTCTGTGTCTCAGAAATAACGTGCCCAAAGACAATGATGGTGGTGGAAAGTAGGATTCTAAGTGGCTTATTGATTTTCTAAATGTCCTACTACATGTCATTGAGATCCTCTGTGTATAAAACAGAAGTTAAAGTATGATAGACTATGAATTTTGGAGTTGAAATAAAGCTCTCAATTACATATTGAACACTGACACACACACACACACACAAAAGAAAAGCCTTTGCAAATAATTGTATTGCTATGTAAAAGTGAAAGTCTTAATTTAGAGGCACTTGGAGATCTGTTAAAATGTATAAGTTTCCTTTATTCTCAGTCACTGACAGGTATATCCAAAGTTTTGAACATTTTCAGACACTCCATAAGTACACTTAAAATTATCATTGTTGAAATCACTTCTCATTGCATAAGTCTTTTAAATGTGGATATTAGTTGGTTTGCTTGCTGGCTTGGTTTATTCTTTTCCTCATTTGAGACATGCTTTCATTCTGTAGGCCCAGTTGCAGTGGGATTCAGAAGGACTAAACTCCCTCAGGTTTTCAAGTATTGTATAAAGCTGTTCATCACAACAGCTTTAACAATGACTGTCACTTCACAATTTGCTTTATAGCACATTTCACTCCTTTGATCTTGTTTTCAACTGCTAATTTCATGATGGAAACTGAATTCTATGCTAACTGCTGCAATAATATTCAGTAAAGTTACTAAGACAGGAGATAGTGGGTATAGATCTAGACAATGCATGTTTAAGAGTATTTAATTCAGGTGTGAGTTGTTGGAAGGACTAAATAATAAGGGATTAACATGCCTAGAAACACAGCTATGGAGCTAAATGCATCTTAGGACAGGCTTGTTATGTGGGGTTATTAGTTAAATATAGCAAAATAACTTATAGGTATTGGAAATAAAGCGCAACCACACAGCGAAGTGAAGGGAGAGTTGAAGAGAAAGGACCACTCACAAGATTAATGCCTGGGAGTGGGGGATGGGCAATCCTCAACAACCTAAATGTGAAATGTCCAAGCCTTAATCATCAAAGCAGAAAGTTACAGTTGCCTATCTGATGCTGGGATACCCAAACACCGTCTACCACAAAATTATTGTACATATCCTGAGTATTCTAGAAAGAAACTAACCATTACTAATGAAATGCTACATGTTAAAGTCATTTTTTCTCTAGGGTAGCAATAATTCTCCCAAAAATATAGTGTAGCTAAGGTTTCTGGGCATAAAATAATAGCTAAACATCCATGGTGCAAAAAAGAACTGAAAATAATAAACTACAGATTAAGTGGGTACTGAGTAACTTTAAACATACACGTTTCATTAAACAGAAAAAATTTATTAGAGCAGACAACTACATCCAATTGACAGAAGGGACACCAGGTATGGAAAACTTCATGGAAAGCCTGTGTCAGAATTTCTCCAGCTTCCTTTGGGCTCTCTACTTATTCAGATTCCTTTTCTTCTTGATTTGGCCTATCTAGCCTTGACGTCTTTTTATTAAGACAATTATTTTGTTATGGTTTCCATAGCTTGTCTGCAATGGGAAATGATATTTGGAACAAGGAGAAGCCTTTTTGAAGAGAAAAGTCCTTATGTTCTAATTTTAAGAAAGTTCAATGTTCCTAGTTCAGTTCATTGACCAGTTGTAGAAAATCTTGTGGCCAGGCATTGAAGAAAACAAAACTTACTTTTAACATAGGAACAGTGACTGAACACATCTTAATATATTAGGAACAGTGAGTTTTGAGAACATAAATCATAAATATCAAAAAAAAACCCAGCAGTGAAAGTGAGAGAGAGAAAAAAAACGTGCTAATGCATAATCCATGCATCCCATGCCCGCAGGCAAAGAGGGGGTCTCTGTCATCCAGAGGCCCACATATTCATTGGCAATTGTCATGTGGCTTTTTTACAGATTAGGGTTTCCTTGAACAGGCAGGAAGCCCTCTTTTCTGAAAACATGTCATTAAAAGAAGTCATCAAGATTCTGAAACAACAGCGATCAGAAAAAAATGTAACACAAGAAAATCCAAGAACAGACTTCCAAAACACACAATATATATTATTGGTGAGAGGTGAGTAACAGGATGCTGCACAGAGGAATGGTGTTGTTTGGGGAATCACTTCTTGGGCACATTTTCATGGACCATTTTATTTCCACAGAAGATGAAGACAGTCAAGATGGGCAAAACAATCCTTGGAACATGGGTGAAGTAAATGGTGATGTTAGTAGTCCTGAAAATACTGTGGAATTTCTTTCTAGTAAGCAAACAGTGCAGTTTTCTGACCCAGAAAAAGAAAGTGTTTCTGATGGAATTCCTCAGGATTGTAGCAGAACAGGTCAAGTCAGCTCCAGGAATCATGAAGAATCTCAGAGAGCAATTTCTTTTATAGATGTCTCTATGAAGGAGGAACAACAAAGTGTTATATCTAGGGCCGAGACTATTGAGTGTGGTCAGCATCATAACACAGACTCCACAGGTGAGAGTAACCAAGAGAGACATCACAGAAATCCACAGACATACCAATCTGAAAAAAGCTTCAGAACCACAAAATATAAGAGTAAACATATAGCTCAGCAGAAAATACAGAAAGAGAGGACTTTTTTCTGCAAAACTTGTGGTAATGGATTCTATACTCGATCAGACCTGGGAGTACATGAGGTCATACATAAGAGAAAGAAGCCCTTCAAATGTAGGAGATGTGGAAGGCCATTCAGCCATAAAACAAATCTTGTAGCTCACGAGAGGATACATACAGGGGAGAAGCCCTACACCTGCTCCTCTTGTAACCACAGCTTCCGTCAGTCATCCACATATCACCGGCACAAGAGGAAATGCAACACATCAAATTGAACTGTGAACCTTTTTCATGAGGAATCATCTGGACTACCATAACACACTTTTATCTGCACTCTGAGAAGTGTGTAGCTTTAATAGCATTTATTGAAAATGTGATATTTCATTTCTGGATTATTTCCTTTATCTTTTTCACATTTCATTATGATGTTCAGGTATAGAACACAAGTCTGTTCACTATAATTTTTAAAATGTACAAAAATAGCTCATAAATTTCCTGGATATATGATAAGTAAAAGAATAGTGGTGGACTGAAAATGCATCTTTAGGATATTTTTGGTCGCATATGTTTTTGTGTATGTGTGCATTTTTCTCTGGGTGTATGATTTTGTGAATATTTTTTTCTACCTAAGTTTAGTATTATGAGATGGCAATATGGAACTTAGTTGTCTGTTCTTGAGTTTTACGTTGTAAAACTGGTGGTTTACACCAGTCTATCTGGTTCCACAGATTCCAAGCATTCTCTGGTCTTTGGCTGCCATCTCTCCTGGATTTAAGACCAGTGACCTGACTTTCTTGTGACTGTTTTCTACCTTTTTGGGGTTTCTTATAGTTGTACCACAGAGTTTTAATACATTTAAGGGATTTTAGGTATATATTACTCATTATAATGTTAAAGTTGACAGTTGTTTTAAGGTTAATACAAGTTTATCTTCTTCTAATCTATGTCAGATATATGATATCTGAAAATGGTAGCATTTGATTCTGAATACAGAATTATTATATGCTTATATTTTTTGTTAATTTTATTTTTTAATAAAAAAATGTCATTTTTATCTATGAAACCCCTGCTTCCCCTCCAGTTCCTCTTTCCAATCCCTCCCAGTCAGCCTTCAGCCTCCCCCTTCCTATCCACTCCCCCAAAAGGGCAAAAAGTCCCAAGAAGGTCAGGGTGGCACACACAATCCAGGCAAGTCCAATTTCTTCATCCCAAAGTCAAGACTGGGTTAGGCACTCCTCTGAAGGAATGGGCTCAAAGGTGCCAGCCCACACACGGGAACACAGTCTAATCCCACTCCTCAAGGATCCACATACTTCTCATGCCAATTGTCCTTCTTACAGATGACCTATAATTTTTTTTGAATCCATGTACTTTGCCTTAAACTATACAGAGCATTTGGGGATAAAATTCATAAATAAAAGTGTGTTGTGTCTTCTCCAAGGGTAGCCAACAATGATGTTAAGGACTGGTGAAGTGTGGCTCTGTTAAGGAAGTATTTGTTGTGGACATTTAACAGTCTACAGTTGATTCCTAGCAGCTAGCAGTGTTACCATGTATGTGTAACTCTGGCAGAGGGCAGACTCAGAAAAGAGAAGCTCTGGTGTAGTAGGAGATTTCTGGCCCTGACTTTTGGGCCTAACCTCAAGGTTTAGGCCCACAGACCCACAGACCCACATTCCCGCAGTCCCGCAGTCCCACAGAGACATACAGCTGCTTTCAATAGTTTTAGGCTAATCAGCCTAAGGCCCAGGCATATAACTTGCTAGCTCTCTTCCCTTCATCTAACCCATGATTCTTCCTGTTCAGCCATGTGGCTCAGTACCTTTTCTTAGAGCAGCATAGTTTTCCTCTGCTTCTTCTGGCTTCTCTCTGGCATTCTCTCTGGCATTCTGCGCTGTGCTTCCTGTTCTCAAAAGTTTTCTTAGTCTGGTAGCCCCACCCACACTTCCTGCCTGCCTTTGGCCAATCCGTGCTTTTTATTAAACCAGTGGGTGGGACATAATCTCCAACACTCTGGAGCTCAATCAACACCAAATGGGTAGGTTGGAAAATTATTGCAGATATATTTTACATTTTTGTATTAAAAATTCAATATTTTCTGTACCTCTGACCAATCCATTTGCTGAATATGTGACCCACACTCTATTATGTAAATTTTATTCTCCAAGGATAACTGAAGCTTGAGGTTAAAATATTCAAAATTCAAAATATTTACTGTTATACTTCAGAGGAACTCAGACATCAGGAATTTTAGTCACTGTGCTCAATCTTTCATTGCAATGATGACTTTTTAGGGTTCTATCTTTGGATTAAGCACATTTTGATATAAAATGACAAAGTTTAGAGATATCTCCTTATCAGGAATTTAAGGGCAACAATTCAAATTAACAGTCAGCATACCTGATGAAAGTCATTTATGAAGACACAAGCCTTTAATCATTATACTGTATACCCACAGCACATATTTTGAGTTTGAAGTCAAGCTTGCCTACATATTAATTTCTTTATAGCCAGAGATACAAATTGAGTTTGAAAAAGCCTCATTGCTAAAAGCAGCAGTAACACCATTTTGCAAGGCTTGCATTAAAAACCACAGAATTACAGTGTAGCAGTAAAAATAGTTTCGGTTAGGCCACAGCCCCAAACCAAGAAAAACAAGCTAAGGCCTTGAGATAACCAGCATATGGGGTGGCCTCAACTGAGACCAGCAATTCCAGGAAAACAGCTTACAAGACAAAATAATCTGAGAAAAACAGCTTGTGGTCTGGCTTGTGGTTTGGCCCTGGCATCGGGCCAAGATAAACAGCAGCCACCTGGACTCCAACTGTCCTTCGAGGTAGTCTCATTTGAACCAACCAATCAAAACCCTGTAACCATGCATCTGCTTCTGTGCACGTGCTTCTGCCTTCTAAACCCTATAAAAAGCCCCAAACCCAAGACCAGGGGCGCAAGTCCTCTCCTGTGACTTGGCTGCCCACGGGTACCTGTGCTCCTTCAATAAAGCCTCTTTGCTTTTTGCATCTGATTCGTGGTCTCGGCATGTTCCTTGGGCCCCGGGGTCTCCTCCTGAGGGAAGGCCCTCCTCGGGGGTCTTTCATTTGTGGGCTCGTCCGGGATCTGGAGACCACCCCTCCCTGGGACCACAGACCCACCATCAGGAGGTAAGCTGGCCAGCACTTTGCCTGTATTCTGTCCATGTTATGTCTATGCTGCTTCTTTGTCAGTTGGTTTGTAGGGGTTTGGCCGAATCCGTTTGAATCGGGCGAGGGCTAGAAGGAGCTAACAGGCTTGGACTTCTCCCTCTCAGCCCTGGAAGACATTTCAGAGGCATTTGTAGCTCCGCTTGGCGGGGCATTTGTAGCTCTGGTTGGCGGGGCGTTTGGGGCCCGATTTTTTGGGGCCAGGCCCGTATCAGAAGGAAGGTCACATTGGAAGGGAAAGAAATTAAAAACAAAACAGTAATCTTAGCCTTGCTTAGGGCTTTATTCCTGCCCCAAGAATTAAGCATCATGCACTGTCCTGGCCACCAAAAAGGAGAAACTGCAGAAGCTCAGGGCACCAGCTTGGCAGATGAAACTGCCGAGAAATAGCTCTAACCACCCCAGGGTAAGAACCCTCCCGCTTGAGGTTCAAGATGAACGAGGAGATCAATGGTCAGGCCCTATGGAATACAGCGCAGAGGATGAGCACCTCCTAAAGAAAATGGAGGCGATCTATAAACCTAAAGAAAAATGGTGGACCTTCAATGGTAAGCAAGTCATGCCATCCAAATATACCTATTTGATGCTAGACTTTTTACATAAACTAACTCACCTTGGTCCTAAGAAAATGAAGACCCTCTTAGCCCGAGAAGAATCTACTGCCTTCCTCCTAAATAAAGACACAATACTACAACAAGTCACCAGCAGATGCCGGGCCTGTTCCCAAGTAAATGCAGCCAAAGCCTCCCTTGGTCATGGGACTCGGGTACAAGGACACTGACCAGGAACACACTGGGAAATTGACTTCACTGAGGTAATACCGGGACTTTACGGGTACAAGTACCTTCTTGTGTTTATAGACACCTTTTCAGGGTGGGTATAAGCTTTCCCCACGAAGCATGAGACTGCAAAAGTTGTGTCCAAGAAGCTGTTAGAAGAAATCTTCCCCTGATATGGGATGCCCCGAGTCCTAGGTACTGACAATGGGCCAGCTTTCGTCTCTCAGGTTGGTGGCCAAACTCCTGGGGATTGAATGGAAATTACATTGTGCTTACAGACCCCAGAGCTCAGGGCAGGTAGAAAGAATGAATAGAACAATTAAGGAGACTTTAACTAAATTATCGCTTGCAACTGGCTCTAGAGACTGGGTGCTCCTCCTTCCCTTGGCGCTGTATCGGGCCCACAACACCCTGGGTCCCCATGGCCTAACCCCTTTTGAGATAATATATGGAGCGCCACCCCTGGTTGTGCACTTCCTTGATCCTAATATCTCTTCTTTTGCTAATAATCCTACCTTAAGAGCCCACCTGCTGGTGCTCCAAAGAGTCCAGAATGAGGTCTGGAAACCCCTGGCCGCTGCCTACCAAGAACAACAAAACAAACCAGTGCTCCCACATCACTTCAAAGTTGGAGATCTCGTATGGGTACGGAGGCATCAAACCAAAAACCTTGAACCTCGGTGGAAGGGCCCATACACTGTCCTTCTGACCACCCCCACAGCCCTGAAGGTAGACAGCATCGCAGCCTGGATCCATGCCTCCCACGTCAAGGCCGCTTCAGAAAGAGACATACCAATTGCCGCTTCAACATGGAAAATTCAGCGCACCCCAAACCCGCTAAAGATAAGACTTGTACAATCCAAAGACTGATCATTTTTACCCTAATCATTTCAGGCTCCCAAGGGTCCCCCCCCACCAGCCAATCAGTCAAACATGGCAGGTGATTTCTGGAATGAGGGATGTGGTTTGGCAAACCTTCTCTGACAAACACCCTGCCTGGACTTGGTGGCCAGCGCTGACCCCAGACCTATGCCAACTGATGGCTGGCCTCGAAAAATGGGACATTCCTACCATTGACCCGAGCAACCCAGACCCCTCACAGGTATGCCCACGCTCTGTAGGTTGTAGCTGTGCTCAGGCGGCTGTTGGATGCAGCCACCCAGTGGCAAGGGACAACCTGGCAAAGGCCCCTTTCTACGTATGCCCAAGGGATGGTAGAACTCAAGAACAAGCCTGGAATTGCGGAGGTCTTGAAAGCTATTATTGTTCTGCCTGGGGATGTGAAACAGGAGGAACCACCTATTGGAAGCCCTCCTCGTCCTGGGACCTCATCAGGGTAGAGAGGGCGTTAGGCCTCAGGACTGGAAGGGCCTCACTAGCAGTCAAAACATAGGAGAAGCAGGGCTGGCAGCCTGGGTGCCCCAACAGTTCTGTAAATGGTATGGAAACAGGCCCTGCCTAAGCTTTACTTGCAATCCACTCAATATTTGCTTTACACAAGCAGGGAAGACTAACCGGGACTGGGTCAAAGGGCGCCAATAGGGGCTTAGATTTTACAGAGACAGAACCGACCCCGGCCTTACATTCAAGCTCCGACTCCTACTGAGGGAGCCGATCCCTCAACCCATAGGCCCTAACCTTGTCCTCCCTGAGCAAAGAAAACCCTCCATTGATAAAGCACCCACTGCAAGTCAAGTAAACCATAGTTCTCAACCAACTTCCACATCTTTAATATCAGCCCTGACCTCTTCCCCAAAACACCCTCTACCAGGCACTGGAGATAGACTCTTAAATTTAGTTAAAGGAGCCTACCAGGCCCTCAATGTCACAAGACCTGAAATGACCCAAAGTTGCTGGTTATGCCTGGACCCAAGTCCCCCTTATTACAAAGGGATTGCCTTTTTAGGCAATTTTACTAACCATACCTCCCCTCCCCCATATTGCCAGGGGAGAGATCATACTCTAACCCTACCACAGGTTTCCGGTTCAGGCTTATGTATAGGACAACCTCCCGCCTTGCTCACCCTCTGTAGCACAACCATTCAAATTCCACCAGGTTCATATTATCTCTCTCCAACCAATGGGAACTTTTGGGCATGTAGCACAGGACTCACCACTTGTGTTTTGGCTGAGATCCTAAGCCAGACAAAGGACTACTGTGTATTGATACAACTCTGGCCCTGAATTTCCTACCACTCTGACAAAACAGTGCTTGAATACTATGAAGATAAACCCCACAGGATTAGACGAGAACCAATAACCTTAACCACCTTAGCTATGATATTAGGAATAGGAGGAATAGCCGCCGGAGTTGGTACAGGGGCAACTGCTCTGGTTCGTACTGATCAATATATGGTTTTACACCAAGCCATGAATGAAGACCTCAGGGCCCTAGAACAGTCCCTATAGGCCCTAAAAGAATCCTTGTCTTCACTCTCAGAAGTAGTATTGCAAAATAGGAGAGGCTTGGATCTGCTATTCCTTAAAGATGGAGGCCTTTGTGCAGCTTTAAAGGAAGAATGTTGTTTCTATGCAGACAAAACAGGGATAGTCACTGAAACCTTAGACAAACTCAAAGACAGGTTAGACAAAAGAAAACACGAATTTGAATCTCAACAGTCTTGGTATGAAAGTCTCTGGAACCGATCCCCCTGGTTCACTACTCTAATCTCCACTTTAACAGGGACGCTGATACTATTAATACTTATCCTAACCTTGGGACCTTGTATTCTCAATAAGTTGGTCCAATTTTTCAAAGACAGAATATCAATAGTACAAGCACTAGTCCTGACTCAATGATATCCTGCCTTACAACAAACAGCATAAGTAAAAGATTTTACTTGAGACAAAAGAAAATGGGGGAATGAAAAATCCTCAATGCTAAAAGCAGCAGTAACACCATTTTGCAAGGCTTGCATTAAAAACCACAGAATTACAGGGTAGCAGTAAAAATATTTTCTGTTAGGCCCCATCCCCAAACCACGAAAAACAAGCTAAGGCCTTGAGATAACCAGCATATGGGGTGGCCTCAGCCAAGTCCAGCAATTCCAGGAAAACAGCTTATGAGACAAAATAATCTGAGAAAAACTGCTTGTGGTCTGGCTTGTGGTTTGGCCCTGGCCTCGGGCCAAGATAAAGGCAGCCACCTGAACTCCAACTGTCCTTCGAGGTGGTCTCATTTGAACCAACCAATCAAAACCCTGTAACCATGCATCTGCTTCTATGCATGCGCTTCTACCTTCTAAACCCTATAAAAAGCCCCAGACCCAAGACCAGGGTGCGCAAGTCCTCTCCTGTGACTTGGCTGCCTATGAGTACCCATGCTCCTTCAATAAAGCCTCTTTGCTTTTTGCATCTGAATCGTGGTCTCGGCGTGTTACTCGGGCCCTGGGGTCTCCTCCTGAGGGAAGGCCCTCCTCGGGCGTCTTTCAAGTTAATTTCTAAAAAACAGAACAACAAAGAAATAAAAAAGCAAACAAAACCCTAAGATGGATTCTTGAAACAGTGAGAAATATCTGAGACGCCAGCATTGAGTACTGTGTAACTAGAGGATTGTATTGCAAGATCATTCTCAATCCCATAATGAATTTCTGAGCAAATGAGGCTACAGAAGACTCATTGGCAAAAAAAACAAACATAAAAGAAAAAAGACAGAAAAATCCAGGGTTTAGATAAACATTTTAATTACTCCCCAGGGTACAATCCCCATATCATGGTTCTTTTATATCTATCATCATATTTCATCATTCACCGTGTATTCCAATAGTAAAACATTTTATCTTTGCCCATTGATATGAGCCCAGTAATGCCTTGTACTCATGGGTGCTTCTAGTTCTCTGGCTTACTCCACTGCCAAGTAGTTACCTTTTATACTGCAGAAAATGTTAACCAGTTGGATTGAGCTATAAATCAGAAGCCACAGTAGATAAGTGACAAATTATATTATCTTTTATCATTACCTCTCTTTTTCAGTCATCCTTTTTGTCTTTCAATTTAGTGTTGTTTAGAAAGAATTTATGCCTCTGTAGCCAAAGAAGTCCTGGAACTCTCTATATGCTAGGCCAGGCTGAAACTCACAGAGATCCCCCTTGCTCTATATACTTAGTGCTGTTATAAAAGCGATTTTCAGGGATTAAAGGCCTGAACTTTCACTGCATTGACTGACTATGCTGGCTTTGGATGTATTCTCTCTCCTTCCATGAAAAGAGCAAAGATACATAAAGATCAAGCATTGGAGATGATATAGAATTCCATCTGTAATTGCAGTAAAGAAGAAAGTCATTACCCTGTTTTGTTAGCTTGTTTTTCTGCTCTAATTAGTCATCATCTGCTTCCACACTCTATGCTGAACTTAGTCTTCCTAGACTACCAGACTACGCTGGGACTGAAGACCCTGCTTCTATAATTTGTAATTAATAGGAAGAAAGACTTGGATGCCACACCCAAAAAATGGAGGTAAGATCCAAGGTCATTGTGTAAATGATTTGCAACACAGTGAAGCCTGGCACTATAAAAAGAGTTCAGCTTGAACAAAACCTCAGATGAAGGAGAACAGAGTGTGGGGATTTAATAAAGTTTCAGAAATTTTGGAGATATCAGAGGGAATCTACCCACAGTCTACATGGGGGGGTTAGTAAAAGCTCCAGAAGTCCCAGAGGTCTAACCACAGTCAGTCTAGGAAAATCAGAGTGGTGATTCAAATCTTTAATCCCAGCACAGGGAGTGTCCTGGGAGTGGTGACCTACACCCTTAATCCCAACTGAGTCAAGGTCACTTCAGATTATAGAAGGAATTCCAGGCTCCCAAGCAGGCAGTGGTGTAGCCAAGGCCTTAATTTATGAAAAGGTACTTAAGACAGGATTGAAACACAGAGGGAACCATTCCAAGGGAATCGAGGCTGAGGAAGCTGAAAGACAGCTGGGTAAGATTTAACTGTGGTGTTTATTCCCTCTAGTATCTCCAACATCTTCAGAGATCTATCCCTGAGTCTCATTCTTTCATGTGACACCTCTCGGTTCCAACATCAACTGGAGACTCAATTATGTTTCCAACAATGATGCTTTAATGTACTATGAAGAAAATTCACCAGCCTTTCAGGTTGTACAAAAGAATTGCTCAATAACCACAGAACCTAAAAGGACACTCACAGCACTGCCTTAGAAATGGTTAACAGAGAAGCCTATTTGGGTTCAGCAATGGCCTTTGATGAGAGAAAAACTTCAGGCTTTGGAACAGTTTGTACAGGAGCAGTTACTGGCTTAGCATATCGAAAAATCAACCAGTCCATGGAATTCTCCTGTTTTTATTGTCAAGAAAAAATCTGGAAAATGGAGGATGGTGACGGATCTAAGAGCAATTAATAAAGTGATTCAACCTATGGGCTCTTTACAATATGGTATTCCTCTGCCTTTCCTTTTACCTAAGGGATGGCCTATTATGGTTATTGATTTTGAAGGATTATTTTTTTTTACCATACCTTTACAGGAACAGGACAAAGAGAAATTTGCTTTCACAGTGCCTGCTCTTAATAATTCATGACCAGTTAAGAGTTACCAATGGAGAGTCCTTTCCCAAGGAATGTTGAATAGTCCCACCTTATGCCACTAGAAATACTGTGCAAATGCTTTCCACAATCAATCGTTTACCATTATATGAATGATATTTTGTTGGCAGACCCAAACGCAAAAACATTAGAAATATTGTTTGAAGAACTAGAGAAAATATTGCCTGATTGGGGACTGCAAATTGCTCCAGAAAAAGTAAAGAGTGGAGATTCTATCAATTATTTAGGATATAAAATAGGTTTACAAAAAATTAGGCCACAAAAGGGAAAATTAAATAGAGAGAAATTGAAGACTCTTGATAATTTTCAAAAGTTTCTAGGAGATATTGCTCATATACAGTCAATTATTTTTATAAAAAAAAACTATGAGCTCGTTAATTTGTTCAAGACTTTGAACTGTAAAAAAGATTTAAATAGTCCAAGAGAATTGTCTGATGAGGCCGAGAAAGAATTAGAGTTGGTGAAAGAAACTTCAAGAAGCACATTTAGATCGTGTGGATCCAGACCTAGACTGCATACTTGTTATTTTACCCTCTAGACAATCCAACAGGAATCTCAATGCAAAGAGAAAGCATTATATTAGAATGGATATTTCTGCCACATAGGCCAAGCAAGAAGATGAAGACATATATCGAAAAATTTTTGATCCGATTTTTAAAGGTAAATTAAGACTTCGCCAATTGACTGGAAAGGACCCTGCAGAAATTGTTGTGCCTTTGACTAATGAAGAAATTGAACAATTATGGGCAGACAGTGAACCTTGGCACAAGGCTTGTAGTGACTTTTTAGGAGAGATTAATAATAAATGTCCTAAAAACAAGAGAATTCAATTCATAAGGAAACTAATTGGATCTTTCCTCATGTGGTACAGGATAAACTTATTTCTGGAGCCCCTACATTTTATACTGATGCCTACAATTTAGGAAAGGGTGGCTACAAGTCTGAAAACTTAATTACAATGACTCAGAGCCCTTAAAACACTGTTCAGAATCAGAACTATATGCAATTATTATTGTGTTATTGGATTTCACAGAGCCTCTCAACCTAATTACTGACTCTCAATATGCAAAAATAGTTGTTTTACATATTGAAACTGCTGACTTCATTCCTGATGATACTGACTTGACCTTACTGTTCATACAACTACAGGATATCATCAGAGATAGGATATATCCTATGTACACAACACACAACAGGGCGCACATGGGTCTCCCAGGCCCTCTAGTGCAGGATAATGATGAAATAGATCTGTTGCTGATAGGAAACATGCTAGAGGCCACAGAATTTCATGAGAAACATCATGTTAACAGCAAAGAACTAAAGAAGAGTTTTTCTATCACTTGGCATCAAGCAAATGAAATAGTAAGGATTTGTAACACTTGCTCTTTCTATACCAACTATCTTTACCTGCAGGAAGTAATCCTAAGGGTATACAGAGAAAAGAGATCTGGAAAATGGATGTGTTTCACTTCCCAGAATTCGGAAAGATGAAATATGTACTGCATACTATCGATACTTACTCTGGAATGCAATAGGTGACTGCCCTGAGTTCTGAAAATGGTGATTCTGTACTTACTCACCTTTTGGAAGCCATGCCCATAATGGTAATTCCCACTCAGATTAAGACTGACAATGCACCAGCTAACATTTCCCAAAAAACGAAGCTGATTTTTGGATACTATAATATAAAGTATATTACAGGGATACCACACAATCCTACAGGACAGGCAGTTGTGGAGAGATCCCACCACATATTGGAAGCGATTCTTTATAAACAGAAGAAAGAAATGAGAAAACCCAGGGAGAGGTTGCACAGTGCCATATTGACTTTAAACTTTCTTAAGGCTGATGAAAAGGAAACATCAGCTACTGAGAGACATTGGGTAATAGAGAAATATTCTGAGATAAATCAACCCATCTAATCAAAGATGTGTTGACTTCAGAGTGGAAGCCAGGATATGTGCTTCCATGGGGTAAGGTGTTGTATGAGGTTTCTGGCCCAGACTTTCAGGCCTAACCTCAAAGTTTAGGTCTGCAGACCCCCAGACCCACAGACCTGCAGAACTGCAGTCCCACAGTCCCACAGAGACATGCAGAGGCTTACTATAGTTTTAGGCTGATCAGCCTCAGGCCCAGGTATATCATTTGCCAGCTCTCTACCCTTCATCTAACCCATGTCTTTTGTTTAGCCACGCAGCTTGGTACCTTTTTTTAGAGCAGCATATTTGTCCTCGGCTTCCTCTGGCTTCTCTCTCCTGCTCTGTCTGGAATTCTGCTCTCAGAGATTTTCTTAGTCTGGTAGCCCTGCCTACACTTCTTGCCTGCCTTTGACCAATCAGCTCTTTTTATTAAACCAGTGGGTGGGACAATTATTTACCATGAAACAACACAATACCCCTACAGTAAGGGTTTTGCTTTTTTTTCAACAGGGAAACAAAAGGTATGGGTACTGACAAAACTAATAAAAGTCCACTTCGAAAAGGAGTCCCTTCCTGAGGAGAAGAAGTAATTGCTCATCCCTGATATGACAAATGGATACATGGTAAGGAAAGCACATTTATCAAACCTGGGGCAGGATCTCAATTTTGTCTTTACAGGAAAATGGATACAACTGTTTTTAAGACATTGACTGGACATTGAATAATTACTCACCAGTGATCAAGGAGAGATCGATGATGAAGGAGTGTAAATGATATATTATGAGACCAACTGTTACACATATGCACTACTGGGTAATCTCTAAATTCTTACTGCTTTGCATCTTGCATCTACACCTCAAAAAATGTGGTCCTATTTGACTATAAATAGGACTGGATTTGGATTGGGAGCAAGTGGCTTTCTCCCACTCTAAACCCAAGCATATTGGTAAAGAAAATGTGAATAATTCTATCTATTATCAGAAAAGCTACCTGGTGTGAGACTGAAGACAATGTTTAGGGACAAATATTATTGTAACTTCATCTTAAACATTGTTTATCTCTGTATCTGTACCTTTCAAAGATCTTGTCTGCATACAACCTCCTGGAGTCATAGAAGATATGAATATCTTCTTTGAGTATCAGCAATGCTTAAGTTTTCCATTGTAAATAACATTTCCTCCTATCAGCTATCTACAAAGAATCTAGAACAGAGATGGGGCCCCTACCACAACAACTCCTACTAGTGAAACAAGAATAAAAGGGAGAGTATGAAAGAGAGAGTAAGAGACAGGTAGACAGACAGACAGAGTTAAAAATAGAAAAATCAAGAACCTGGTGCGCATCAATCAATGATTGTTTTCAGAAAATAGATTATTCAAAAATGGCTACAAGATAGCGCTCTATGATTACCCTTCAGACCACACTTCTAATTAGAATTCCAGAAGGAGTTAACCACTATTCTGAGAATGGTTACAGATGTATATAATCAGTCCATTAAGATCTAACCATTGTTTTAGCTTTTACAACATTCCAAAGAGATGCCATCACCTTAAGTCAGGAAGCAACCTTATGACAGACTACTCCTTTTCCAATAAGGTTTGGGTTCTGAGGGTTGTGGGTAATTATTATTCCAATAGAATAGTTATAAGCTAAAATTGGGTGAAGGACAGAACTATAATATATCATCAAAGATCTTTTTTGAAGAAGAGAAAGGGGAAAGATAGGATAGATAAAAGTAGATTGTTCTACCTACCTATGTAACATTCTAGCTGAATATATGGGCTAAGCTAAAGACAATTTGCACTTGCATAGATATTTGTATATTGATACAAATGTAAAATCATTTTATATGTTTAGTTATTATAATTTGTACATTGGTACAAAGTTTAATCTGAAATTGCTTCATATAACCAAAGCAACTTGTACTTCGATATAAATCGGAATCTGCAACTATTATGTAAAATTGAATCTGTAATTGCTATATTTTATATATGCTTCTACTTCTGTTTAAAATATTTGCACATTATTGTCATGTACACTATGCAATTACTACCTTCATTTAACTATACTAGATATAATGTATGATTGCACTAGTTATGATATATGCACAAGATGTTTTATATACCTCTGTTTAGATGATATATATGAATATACATGTCTAAAATGCTGCGGTCACTTTACATGGTAATGTACCCCTGGCTAATGTTTGATAGTCATACTAAAAGTCATTGTTCAGAGATTATATGCCCTTTATATAGGTATTCTAATTTTTAGTAGAGAGTCCATGTTCAGTTGCCACTATAAGCTGTTACCTGTATCATGAGTGTTTATATATATATTTTAATAAATATTAATCTTGGACTGCAGCCTTGTAAGTAAACCTCCAGATACAGTTACTTCCTTCTATTTCCTATTCATTGTTATGCTAAGGTCTTGATGTTTTAGAACAATCTACAATCGTGTTGTTCTTTATATTGTTATATCTACTCTTACACTGGCATCTAACCACTTCTTCCTAGGTTCACTTATAGTTACTTCGTGGTCAGCTCTTAGTTGTGAGCCCATGGGCTGAATATCTCCAGTAACTGCAGAGGATGCTCTTTGTTGACACTTCATTGAATGTAGGCAAAAAGAATTGTGAGCATCTAGATGTCCCAGGAGTCATTCTTAGTTGTGTCTTAGTTGACACTTAGTTGGCTCTTAGTCAGCTCTTTGTCATCTGTGGCCCATGAGGGAAGCTTAAGTGGTCTCTAGTTGTCAAAGTGTAATGATGAAGATGCAGTTTGTTTGGGGTTTGGTGTGTGGGATATCCCTCCACTTGTGTTTTGTTAGATAATGGACTTGGAGGTGTTTCTCCCAGATTTCCTTGGTTTAGGGCAAAGATGCATATTGATGGGATGTCAGGAACAATTTCTCTGGGCAGGTTCAGAGGCCATGGTCTCACCTTCACTTGAAGGTCAGGATGCCACTCACTTCTTAGTCAGCTGTAGACCAGGAGGGTCTCCAGTTGTCAAGTGTGATTTATGTGCTCAGCAACAAATTCATGCCATGTACATGCACTGATGTTTGTTGAGAACCCTAGGGTGTGAAACAGGAGCATTCAGAGTTGTAAGTCATCTTTGCCTGGCAGCTAGAAAAAACCAACCTGAGTCTCAGGGAGGTCTCTAATAAATAAAGCACACCAACTCTTCTATCTTCCTTACTATTAGGCCAAAATTTCAGTATATTTTCTTACTAATTAAATTATAGTTACTTGGCCCCTTTTTGTTTTAAGTGGGGACATTTTTATTATCATAAACTGTACTAGAATTATTATGTTGACATGGACATCTTAAAGTAACACATTAATTTTCCTCATGCTCCAAGCTTCTAGCATTAATGGAATGAGTCAACTGAGATTCTATCACAAAACAGGGAAACTAAATTTTAAAAAGAATTTTGAAACCTTAACTCTAAATTTAATGGTGATTGTATTAGTATTTGGCTCTTAAACCTGATAATTTTAGTTTCCCTATAACATGTTATTTTCCATCTTTTACACCATATGGAGGGGTCCTTCCACTCTTACAAGCATGAGATAGCCAATGCTGATCAAGGAAGCAATATTATCCAATTATTTGGCACCTAGGTCTGGGGGTTCACAGTGTCAAGAATTATGGTACTTTCTGGGATGTCATGAATAAGCTGACCAGTCTGCAGTTTTAATTTACAGTCATCCAGATTATCTAAGACTAATCATTAAAGTCTTGCCTATACACACTTTCTTTATGAGACCAACACATAGTCCATGGTTTATATTTCCAAAAGATTTATAATTACAGAACCTCCATCCAGAAGTGGATAGAAGCAGATGTAGAGACCAAGGCTAAGGACTGGATGTAGCTTCCATTACACGTCAATGACGGAAAGAGGAATGATATGAACAAAGAAGTTGAGATGATGATGGGGGGAAACCCATGGAAGCTGAGCCAGGCTAATTAGAACTCATTGACTCTGGATTGAAAAGTGGGAAATCTGCATGAGACTGATCTAGGCCCTCTCACTGTGCACTGATGTTGAAGGGCTTGGGCAGTTTGTGGAGTCTCTGGCATTAAAACAGAAACTACCATTACTGCAAGAACTGGCAATATGAAGTCGGTTCTGTATAGAAAAATACATTGCTCATTCTTGAATCAAGGGTAGAAACATGGCCCTGCCCCAGGTTAATTGGCCAGACTTTGGTGACTCCCCATGAGAGGCCATACTGTCTCTGAGAAGTATGTGGGAGGTGAGTGTGTGGAGGTAGAGTGTCAATGAAAGAAGTAGAGGGGAACAGGACAGTGATTGTATTGTAAAATTAAAAAGAACCTTTTAAGTAATATAGAATACATACATCCGGTAGAAAATAATGGCCAGGGCTTCCTCTGTAGGTTTAAAAGTCAGGTAGTTGTTATTCTATTGTTCTGAAGAGACACCATGAGTAAGGCCAGTTGTAGAAAAACCTTTAATTGAGCACTTGCTTAAATATTTAGGGGATAAATTCATGATGAAATCATGGTGTAGACAGTACAGGATACAGGAAAAGACCTGGAGCAGTAGCTGAGAGCTATTATCTGAATCACAAGCAGGGGGCAGCCATCTTTTGCTTGCTACAAGCATAGACATTATAACCCTCAAAGCCCACCCCAGTGACACACCTTCTCCCAGAAATCCAAACCTCATAGGCCTTCTTCAACAGTCCACTAACTGAAAACAAACCACGAAATACATGAGTCCACAGGGGCCATTCTTATTCAACCATCATGCAGAGATCACTATCTGCTCAATGTATACAATAATTAGAAAGGAGATTTAATATTCTAAGGGAGCTTGACCCAAATATGCACCATTGACACATTGTTTTCATGGCTATGGATTTGCTCCACAACAGTCTGCAGCATTTTGACACAATTTCTGGCTCCTGTGAACCAGAAGAACTAATCTTGGGGGATAAAACAACTGCCTCTAATTAGGCTCAATGTCATCCCAACAGTCCTGATTATAAAAACTGGTGACACTGTTCTTCAAATGGAGGCTAAAGATATGGTGATTCTTCCCATTTATTTCTGCAGCAGACATGAGATCTCTTTGCATTCTCTCATCTCGATAGGCGTGAGTGTTAAGGAACATTAACTCAAGTCTACAGTATCCCAATATTAACATCCCGATCCAGGTAAACAGAAAAAGAGATGTCTTAACTATAACTATGAGGAAAATTAATTAGAACACCTTTGCAAAGAATGTGCTCCATGGGGAAATGAGGCAAGTCAAACATGTGGTCCATGACTGCTGGACCAATCAAGAAATACCAAGAGATCCTGTTAAAGTCATATACTGAGTGATGTTGGAATGAATGCCTTTCTGTGAATATCAAACTGTAAATAAAGAAGCTGTTTTGGGCCATGACAGGCAACATAGGAGAAGTAGGAGGAGAAGTCAGAGCATAGGTAGGAGAAGCAGGGCAGAGTCAGGCAGATCAAGGAAGTGTCCGGAGGAGCAACATGTAAGGAACACAGGTGAGCCACAGGCCACGTGGCAGACAGATTAATAGAAATGGGTTGATTTAAGATGTAAGAGCTGGCTAGCAAAGTTCCTGAGCAACAGAGTCCGGCAGCTATGGGTCTGGCATGGCAGGTCTGTGGGTCTGGGCCTCTGGTGGCCCAGGACCATGAAACTCCACTGCAACAACAGAGGAATGAAGTTTCCTTGCTTCAAGGTCATTTAGGAAATGGGAAATTACTATACATCATCTGTTGTAGCGAGTTCGCCGGTCCCGTGCAGGCAGAGGTCCCAGACCCACAGACCTGCCGCCGGAACTGCTTATCCGCCCGCCGCCGCCCGGGTCTCCAGAAATGACTCAGACGCTTCTATTTACTTTAGGCTGTTTGGCCTATGGCTCAGGCACATTGCTAGCTAGCTCTTATATCTTAAATCAACCCATTTCTATTAATCTGCGGGCCACGTGGCCCGCGTGGCTCACCCGTGTCTCTTTACATGTTGCTCTTTCGGCGGCTTCCGCGCGGTCTGCCTCTAACTCCGCCCTGCTTCTGCTACCTGAACTGACTCTCCTCCCACCTTTTCTATGGTGCCTGCCATGACCCATCAAACAGCTCCTTTATTTAAAGATACAGCACACACAAATGCATTCCCACAATCATCTGGTTGTAAGAACGAGAAAAATTGCTAAGGGTTTTGTTGGAGATTCCCACAGCCCTGTAGCCTTTATTCTCCCATGGTTTATTCTCCTACAGAAGAGTTTCTATAGCCAGAGGAAAAAATTCATCTAATTCAGCTAATCCATCAAACCAAGATATTCCCTCATCTTGGGAGTCAACCTAAGACAAGGTAATTACCATCTACCTGGGAATTTTGATTTGAAAGTGAGCTGGTGACTATGAGAAGTTTTTCCATCTAAATCCCTCCAGGAGGCCAGATAGGCTTCCTTGTCTACAGTAGGAAAACTTGGCCAGTGTGTCCTACAAGTAACTCAGGTCAATGCCAGCAGCAAGAGCTGGAATACCTGGTGATGAACATGAACAAAGCAGCCATTCACAGACCAGACATAGAGCAATTCAGGGAAACCAACCAGAGAAAGGGTATGTTCAGTAATCAAGGCCTGAGGGCAGAGGCTGATCTTGTTTTAGCCACACCCTCAGACAAGTTTGGCTTCTCCCAATTGGACAGCATCACTGAGATGGGCATGGAGTGTCTTCTGACATGATGCCTTCTTTGAAGGAATTTAACATAATTGGCTTCTTTAGGCAAATGTTTTGAACTGTTCTGCTGAAAAATGGCTTAATAATTGCCTTTTAGCTCCTCTCCCAATAAAGACAAGTGAGTACAGATGGCTTACCTGGGCTTGGGCCTGTGTGGCAATGGGTAATTGGTGAAGGCCAAGGGAAGTAATGATGGCCTACAGGCATGCCAGGTGCACAGGCTTTGTCAGACTTGAGAATATGGGTAACATTGGCTCAGGGGATTGTCAGCGACACCTTTAATGTTGCTAGGATTGGACCTCAGGTGCCAAGGACCTCATTCCAGGTCTCACAGGGTACTCTGCTTGCTGTTTCACTGCCACTAATAACCTAACTTCTGAGGCATTTGTTGCAACTTTGTCTTTGAGTGGTTATGCTGAAAGGAAATGTCACTACCCTAGGTCAAATTTGGTCACTGGTACAGGTCACTGGAATAGCCAAAAAGAATCTCCTCCCTGCACATGGGATGGTCAGTCTCATTTTCTTTTAAAATTGTGCTTTGCCAAGTGCTAGATACAAAATAATAATTTATTTGTATTTGCTTGCTACCATGACACGTACTTCTTTCCAGTGTGCTGGCTGTAATTTAGGATAGAGTAAATGTCTACAGAGGCATAGAAAAAAATTCCTACTTTGTAAACCTAAAGATTGAGTGTCAGGCTAAATCTCTCCTGAGTAGGTAATCACCATCTTGGTGTTCCTGAATCTCATATAAGGTTTATATAGATATCTGTTATGGAAAACCTCTGTGTTGGAAGATAACAGGTTTTGGTGCCACATTATCGCAGTTTGAGAAAATATTCTATATTTTACGATAAAGGCTGTCTGATAAGGCATCTTTATGCAGATAGTATCCTGTGTTTGAAAAAGAGAATGTTCCTATAGCTCTGATAGGGTCACTGTAGAGATGTATGTGATCAGTCCATTAAGAACTAACCATTGTTTTAGCTTTTACAGAATCCCAAAGAGATGCCATCACCCTTAAGTCAGCAGGAAGCAACCTTATGAAAGACTATGCCCCCTTTCCCAATAACTTTTGTGCTCTGAGGGTTGTGGGTAATTATTATTCTAATTGAATACTTATAAGTTAAAATTGGGTGAAGGAGAGAACTATAATATAGCATCAAAGATTTCTTTTGAAAAAGAGAACGGGGATAGATAGGATAGATAAAGGTAGATTGTTCTACCTATGTATACACAATTCTGGTGAATGTATGGGCTAGGCTAAAGACAATTTGCACTGGCATAGATATTTGTATATTGATACAAATGTAAAATCATTTTATATGTTTAATTGTGATAATTTGTACATTGGTACAAAGTTTAATCTGAAATTGCTTTATATAACCAAAGCAACTTGTACTTTGATATAAAACTGAATCTGTAACTATTATGTAAAACTGAATCTGAATTGTTATATTTTATATATGCATCTACCTCTGTTTAAAATATTTGCACATTATTGTCATGTACACTATGCAATTACTACCTTCATTTAACTATACAAGATATAATGTATGATTGCACTAGTTATGATATATGCACAAGATGGTTTATATACCTCTGTTTAGATGATATATATGTATATACATGTCTAAAATGCTGTGGCCACTTTACATGGTAATGTATCCCTGGCTAATGTTTGATAGTTATATTAAAAGTCATTGTTCAGAGATTGTACACCCCGTATATAGGTATTCTAATTTTTAGTCCAGGGTTTATTCCTTAAGACAAAAAAAACCTGAAGTCAACATTACTTAAGATGCCATATTCCAGTCATCTCAGGTACAGGTTAGAATATCATAGATAGACAGGAATCTTCAACCATTTCATAGACCCAGAGAATATGGCATTTAACATTTGAAATTTGGCCACAAGATACACGATGACTCCTGGTGTCACTGCTCCTTTCCCAAGATGGTGTTGAGCATCGAGGATAATCCTTTGAATTTTGTCCTTTTGGCAGAGAATGGCCAGTTAGGTCAGGAACTGCCCTTGCCTTGATTGCTGACAGTACACACATGATGTCCAAGCTGGATGAACAAGTTTATGGATGGAAAATGATGAAACCTGCCTGGTCAGGATAAGACAGTCCCTCCAAATTTGCCCTGCTTGTAAAAAGATCTGTCAGATACCATAGGCCTGTAGCCAATGTGATAGATGCTCCAAAAGCACACAAATCCAGAGGTGATTGTCCAGGTAGCTGTGTTGCTGTCCTCTCCCAAATTTTGGAAGCCACTACTTCCATGTACTTCTGACTTTCAGGTGATACATCTTCCTTCTCAGGTCTTGAAGGGGTTGAAGAATAGGTATTTAAGGTTACTACCCTATTATCCCTTAGAAAGGAGTATTCAGGTGTTGAATTTTAACTCTCCCAGATGAACATTTTGAAGTAATTTATACTCTCTACCAATATTCTAGAAATATATGATGTACTTTATATAGGTTAGGTTTTGGCCATAATTTGTACTTTATCCTCTCCTAGATACTACCTCATAATAAATCCTAATGTACATAGTCTTAGTTTAGACCCTTCTTAGTTAGACAAAAGGGGGAGATGTGGTGGGATTCAGGTGTTAGCTGATAAGATCCAAGGATGCTTATCCAAGGTCCAGGGCCCCTGAATGGTGTGTGGCCAACCCCATTGATAAGGGGCTGCTGGGACCCCTAAAAAGCTATTTTCCTGGTTCCTGGCTGCTGGAGAGACCGGTTTGGAATCCATCGTCCATTGGTCCAGATTTCAGTTCCTGTGCAGGATCCACTATAAGTTGTTACCTGTATGGTGAGTGTTGCTTTATATTTTAATAAATATCAATCTTGGATTGGTGCCTTCAAAATAAAACTCCACCTACATGTACTTAGCCAACTAAGGTCTTCAGCATCTGTCCTAAAGGACCTAAAGGTAACCCTCACATATTGTGGCTCTTGTAAGGCAAGAGAACTAACAATTGGCTCATAAACTACTTCAAGTTAGGATTAAAATCATCCTAAAAGTCTTGATTATAAACACATGTGAGACTGTTATCCAAAGGGAGGCTACAATTTAAGGCCAAATCTGCTGAGCATTTCTAAGCAGACATGAGATCTCTTTGCACACTCTTATTTTGACAATGGTAAGGGTCAAGGTGCATTAACTCAAGTTTAAAGAATACCAATATTAAGGTGCTTAGCCAGGTAAACAGAAAACACAGCTCTCTTAATCCTGAGAAGACATAAGGAAACAAATTACTTAGAACATCTTTTCAAAGAATGTGCACTAGTGGGAAATGAGGGAAGTCAAACATGTGGTCCACCACCACTTGACCAAGCAAATCATGACATGACAAGAAAAGATGCCAAAGTCATACACAGATGTGAAGTTTCTTTGTTTCAAGGTCATTGTAGGAACCTGGATATAAAAACACATCATCATCTGGTTCCAAGGGTTCCAAGAACCAGATTAATTCCTGTGAGATTGTTTGAGATTCCCATAGCCCTGCAGCCTTCTTGTGCCCATGGTCCAGTCTCCGGCAGAAAAGGTTCTAAAGCCATAAAAGTCAGAATAACCCTAAAATCAAGATTTAAAAAACAGGGTCCCATGGATTTGAAAAGCTTCACAAAGTCAAAGGACACAATCTTAGGACAAAATAAAAACAGCCTGAGGAATTTAAAAAGTGCTTTACCATCTCCAAATCTGATAAAAGAACAATACCCAGATAGAAAAAATGTCAAAAAGTTAGTATCAAAAATATTCAAATTTTACAATAGGGTAGATATCTAAACCAAGAGCAAGATACTCAGATTTCTGAGAAACACTTAAAGAAATGATCATTTACCTTGTCTTCCTGTATAAAGTGTTGCATAAATGAGAGTTGTCTCTCATGCCCTTTTTAAAATAGTAATGGAGGCATAAGAGATCTGGGAGAGAGTTTATGTAGAGGGATGTGAGTTTGAAAACACCACAGTGTTTATTTTCACCATCCAAGTACTCTCAGTGACACAATCATACAAACATCAAAAGAAGGTCAGAGTTTATTTCAAATAATATTGTTTATTAGACAAAGAGTAGAACTTCTGCTTCAATAGCCAGGTCTCATAAAATACATGTTTGATTGGAAGATTACAAGAGACAGTATGCAGAAATATAATAAACATGATTACACTCTGTGTCATCTTTGAAAAATGAAAGAGTCTATAGAAAATGCAGACATGATGCATTGTGTCTCAATAGGTGGTTTTGTATCAACACTAAAGGTGTCAGTATCAATTTAGGAAACATTGGCACCGAGAGGTGATTTCTTCTTGAGCTTTGAAAGAGAATTTCTCTCTGGTCTTAACAAAATGATGTAGCACTTGGGGAAAAAGATGCATCCCAGCAAGCCTGCACTAGAGGCCAAGATGGAGAAGACCTCCACAGCCACCATAACCTTGCCCTTGGTGCTATGATAGACTGGGAGAAAGGTCACCCAGACACTGCAGAACAGCAGCATGCTGAATGTCAACAACTTGGCTTCATTGAATGTGTCAGGGAGATTCCTGGCCAAGAAAGCCACAATGAAACTCACTAAGGCAAGGGAGCCATGATATCCCAAGACACAGTAGAATGCTATTACTGATCCCTTGTCACATAAAATGATGATATGGCCATGCTCAGAGTGTGCATCAGTGTCAACAGATGGAGGAGACACTGCCAGCCATATTGCAGAGATAATAATTTGGATGAAGATACAGATAAGAACAATGTAGTTGGGTGCCCTTGAGATCAGATAGTATCTCACTCTTCTTCCAGGAGCTGTGATTTTGAAAGCCAGCAGCACAGTAATTGTTTTGGCCAACACAGTGGAAACAGCCACAGTGAATACCACTCCAAATGTGATTTGCTGCAGGATGCATGTTGTTGTGTTTGGATGGCCAATAAAGAGCAAGGGACACAGGAAACAAAAGATGAGTGAGACAAGCAAGGTGTAGCTGAGACTGTGGTTATTGGCTTTTACGATGGGCGTGTCATTGTACTTCACAAAAATCACAAAAATAACAAATGTGAATAAAGTGAAACACAAGACCATTAAGGTCAGACATATTCCCAATGGGTCTTCAAAGCTCAGATAGTTCACCTCTCTGTGAATGCAATGGTTCTGCTCAACATTGGCATAGTGGGTCTCTGGACACTTCACACACAGATCAACATCTAGTGGAAAAAGGAAACTTTATGATTAGTACAGCTTCAGTATTTTATAGCTACAATTCTTTTCAATTGTGTGTTTCAGAATCATAACCGTGCCTACATTTTTGTTAGGATTTAACTGAAAGACATTGCTACACAGCAATTTCTTATATTTCACAACATTGTTTCACTATCTTTACTTGTATATGTTTTTGTATATAATACTATTTTATAAAATTTTCCGTAATTGCTTTGCTGATTATTGTATGTGTTAATGCACAGAGGTCAAAAGACAACTTCTAAGAGTTGGCTACATTTTTCTACTACATATGGAGGAATTCAACACCCATTATAGTAAAATGGAATTTAGCAGCTGTGCCATCTTACTTGCCAAAAGTGTCCTTTACGGACCGTCATTTTACTGTATAGAATGGTGGGCAGTAGAAGAAGATGATTTGTCTGCCAATTATATGTAGCCAAACCTAAAATAATAATCATTTGACTAATATGGACTGTGTAGATAACAACATTTGCATACTTGTGGCTAGTTAGTTTAATACTAAAATATTCTGATCTTATATTTTTGACATTATTAATGGAGTTCTGTATTTAAAAATAGTGAATACAGAATTCATTAAATTTCCCAAAAAGAAATGTCACGGGATTGATTTGTGCAGTGGACCTTTAGACCCTGAGATTATCCTCATGTGGGTTAGAGAGAATGATCAATGTAAGGAATTTATCTCAGCAACAAACACTCACTTGTCTCATTGGAATTTTCTGAACCCAGGACCACAATCAGCACTGCACACAGAGGTCGGCATCTGAGAAGAAATAGACACATGCTGATATTAATGGTTGTCATAACTCATTTTTATATCTCCATTACATGAGCATGGTGAAGTATAAATAAGTTTAATTTATATATACCAAATGGGTTCCCACATTTTACTTAGCATATTATATATTATATTATTACATATATACGAATGTATAGTACCATATTAATAAAAGATATCTTCTAATGGCTAAATATTTAAGTAGAATAACATCGTGTTTGTTCTGGACAAACATTATAAAATCTGAAACTTATTTCTCTTGTGAATTTTTGTCCACATAACACAAAGTCCATTAAAATCTTACAGAAAACATTAAGTGAAAAATTCTGGTCCAGACCTAAATTCCTTCAGCCACTTATTCCCAAATAATTATACTATGGATTGTATTAATTACAAGCTGTTTGGCCTATGGATCAAGCCTATTACTTGCTAATTCTTACTCTTAAACTAACTTGTGATTCTTATCCATGTGTAGCCTCATGGCTTGGTACCTTTTTCTCTGTGCAGCATTCTCATGTTGCTTCCTTACTGTCAGACTGACACCTCTCTGCACCTCCCCTTCCCAGAATTTGTGGTGTCTGGTTGCACTACCTATACATTCTTTATGCTTAGCTTCTGGCTTGTCATCATTGTATTAAACCATTTTATTAAAACAGCATTTATAGTCACCAACATTGCACAAAAGAAGCATCTGAAATCTAGAGTGTAGTAACTACACTTGAGTTCAGCAATGAACTGTTTGTAGCCTCCAACTGCTGATATCAACTATGCTTACTTAGGTGCCATAGAGACCTGCCTCTCCAGCCTTTTTAATACTGGGATTGTACATGTATGCTATCAGTGGGCACGTTCTCTCATTATTTTCTGTTTATAATGTTTACAGTTTTTTTACTTTCTAACCTATATAAGACTATTTTTGGAAAAAAATGGACAATGTGTATATAATTGTCAAATTTCTACCCATGTATGACAAAGCATGTTCCCTAAGTGCAACTCCAATTTTTTTAGACTGTCTTTGTAGTAGGCCAGACTGGTCATAAACAGACAGTGATTTGCCTACTTCTGCTTCCCAAGTGTTTGGCTTAAAGATATGCACCACCATATATACATATACATACATACATACATACATACATACATACATACATACATACATATATATATATATACATATACCAGCACTCACTTATTGTTTTAATAAAAATTCTTTGTGATATTTATAATTATATCATAGTTCAATATTTACAATTGGTTTGCCATAGAAAAATGTACTAATGGGACTGGGATTTAAAATACATATTGATTAATAAAAGAAACCCATATTTAGTCAAGATGTATACTATGTACTGTTTGGGGATTTTATTTCTTTTAAATTTTGTCTCCGGACAATCTTTCTGAACCTCTTTGAATGATCATGTATTTCAAGTCTTTGGTCTATTTTTTACCTTACTGATCTGCATGCATTGAATAATCCTTATAGCCCTGGAATGAAGTCATCTTTGAAACAAGGAGACACATTTCTCTTGGGTTGAGTTACTCAGTGTTTGGTTGAGAATTTTTTCCTTCATTTTCATCAATGTGTTTAATCTCTATTATTTTATTATGTTCCATTTTCTCAAAATTCTTTCTGCCATATTTACAGAAGGGATCTTTTCAAGTTTCTAATTGGGTTATGTTTTTAGAATCAAAGATCACTGTAACATTTATGAACAATAATGATGCTTGTGTATTTTTATTAGAAAATTTATATATGAATTATAAATTGTTGTAGTTAATTATTTCCTTTTTATAATCCATTGTTTTTACATTATTTGATAGGTTTTTAAGAGCTGTTTTCTGTCTAGGATTCTACTGCTGTCTTTTCATTTCTTGGCAACTTCTCTTTATCTTAATTTTTAATGTGTACAGATTCTTCAAGCATCTTTCATTGTAGTAACAAAGTGGCCATAAATTCCTGTATTTTTTCATGTTTAAGCATTACTGTGTCTCTGTTTTAGTTAGGGTTCTCAGGAGAAATAAAAATTACAAAATGAATATATCTCTATCTCTGCATTGCTCTCTTTAATATGTGTATGTATACATTTATATATAAAACGTTATACAATGTCTGATAGCCTAGGGACTAGCTCACCCAACAGTATTTAGATATGAATGAAAAATATAAGAATACAGAAACTTTTAAGCCCATGAAGCTGAAGGTCTCACTTGATCTTCAGTGTATGCTGGAATTCCTAAAAAGTATGTCCTAAGGCTTGTAATGGAAGATAATTGTTAGAAAATTCAAAGAAAGCAGTCAAAGAGAAAAATTTCCTTTCTCTATATCCTTATGTAGGCTTGAAGCAGAGGGTGTAGGACAGATATAATGTGAGTTTTCCAACACCAAATTATATGGATATTCTGTAACAAACAAGGATCCAGATAAAAGATGTGTCTTTCGTCCAGATAAAAATTCTCAATCAATGACATTCTTAACTTTCTGTTTTTAATTGTTTCTTTCTTTTGGTTTAGTTTTAGAGGTAATGTTTCTCTTTCAATCCCTGCTGTCCTTTAACAAGCCCCATGAAGCAGATTGGCCTCAGACTCAAAGATATAATTTATTCTGCCTTGGGATTGACAGAATTAAAGTCATGTGCCCCTTTAACCTCAATTAAAGCAAGGATTTTTATATCAAATCTCAGAAGCACAAATGGATCTACCAAACTAAAACTAAGCCCAAAGCCCTAGCAAGTTTGCCCTCAATTTGTGAGTTTTAGTTAAGTTCCAGATGTAGTCAATTAATAACCAGAAGGATCAATTATATTCCCCTTTAATTGTAAAAGATACATTTTGGGAGGTACAAAAACTTGGCTGTAAATTATGACTTTTTTAGAGAGTTCATGAAAGAATCTGTGAAATTGGGCTTCTCTCTTGCCACCTTCAAATTCTTCTCCTTGTTTTGTATATTTCAAATTTTAAATAGCTGTTGTCAGGAAAAGATTAAATTTTGTTATTATGTGTTTTATATTTAAGTATCTTTTTCCTCTAAATGGTCAACTCTTTTACAATACTTTCTATAATTACTATTATACATTATTTAATATACTTTGGATGTCTATGATGATTTTTGCTTCCTGTGTGTGCACAGTTTGTAAATTTGATTTTTAATTATATCCTTCTGGTCTCATATGTATTTCATCCTTCCTTATTTTGGTATTTGCCATAACTTAGTTTTTAAATTATTGGCTATTTTGTCTCCAACTTGTATAATTTCTTAATGAGAGTTTTTACACAGATTGTTATTGTATTTCTTTAGCTTTACTTTATTAATTTGAAATAATTATACGACTTCTAATTTTGGAAATAACTCTGTTATACTTTCTTTATTTTCCTTATTAAATGTAACATCATTGATGGAAGGTGATTAGTGTCTCATTTCTTTATGAAGATCATCTTGAAACATTTTAGTTTGACATTGATAGTACTCTGATTAAAGCCTGTTAAGTGAATAAAAATTGGAATTGTGTTGTTGATGTATTTATAGTTTTATGGGAAATTTACACATTAAGGATTAGACACTAATGGTAATGTTTTTAATTTATGCATTCCTTCAGTGAATGTATTTGTAATAGATGACTGAGACTTGATTTGTGCAATAGGAACTATTACTGCTGCAATTTTATAATTTTAATGAGTATGTTGGTCAGGTTTTATGCTTTCAAGAAATAGATCCTTTTCTTTGAAAATGATTGTACTCATCACTCTGATAAAAAATATTAATTGTAAAATTCATACTATCTCAGATACCTAGGTTATAGCTTCAGAATAAATTTTGAGACTTTTACAAGTGGTTTTGATGACAATTTTGAGTCCCTGTACTTCAGAGACAGCAGCAGGTAGAACTCAGTTAATTTGAGATCCTGATCTACAAAAAGAGATCCAAGACAGGTAGAAGTACTGTTACTCAGAGAAACACTGTCTCAAAAGAAAATAAAACCCAAACTTTGAGAATTTCTGGAAGATAGCTCCTTTAGATTCATGACAATTTGTAGATTTGAATTAGATACCTTAAAGTTACCCACATCATATTTCATGAATAAAACATGACTAGAATTTATAATAGAATACATAATTTATAACTTTGTAAACCCAATTTCTTTACTAGCAGTATCTCTACCCACACAGATAAGAAAAAAAACACATCCCTTTTTGTTTGAGTGTTTAAAAAAATTAATGAAGGGGCAACCTAAATCATCACCTACCAATAAATTGGCAGCCTATAATCAACACCCATAGACAACCAGATAAATAAAAACATCCTTCTAGTCCACAGCTAACTAAGAGGCAAGTGGCACCTGGATCATTAGGCCAAGCATACACCATGGTCTCTGAACCCTGGCCTAAGAACCCTGCCCCAAGCACCCCATCCACACTCAACACAGCCCTAAACCAAAGAAACCTGGGAAAGTGATTTCCAGTCCAATCTCCAGGAAAGCACAGCACTAGGTTATCCCATGGATCAAACCATGCCCAAATGGCAAACTATATCATCACCCACCAACAGTTGAGAAACTTACATCATCAGCACCAACAACTGGGCAACCTACAGCATAATAGAAGCTTTAAAAGACAATATAAAAAGTCCCTTTAAGGAAATAGAAGAAAAAAATTGGAGGAGATGAAAAAATCCCTAAAGAGAATAAAGAAAACCAACAAATAGAAAACAAACAGGTGAAAGAAACATTCCAGGAATTGCCAAAACAATAATGTTCAGTAAAAGAACTTCAGAAGGATTTACCACCCCTAATTTCAAGCTGTGCTCTAGAGCCATACTAATAAAAACAGCTTGGTACTGGCACAAAAACAGACTTGTGAATCAATGGAATCAAATCAGTGACCCCAACATTAAACCACACACCTATGAACACCTGATTTTTAACAGAGACCAAAAATATCCAATGAAAAAAAGATAGTATCTTCAACAATTAGGGTTGGCATAAATGGATGGCAGGATTTAAAGGGTAGAAATAGATGCAAAACTATCAACCTGCATAAAGCTCAAATCCAAGTGGATCAAAGAGCTCAACATAAACCCAGATACACTGAATTTTATAGAAAAGAAAGTGGGAAATAGTTTCCAATGCATTGGCACAGGTGACCTCATCCTAAATATAACCCCACTAGCATAGACACTAAGAACAACAATCAATAAGTGGGACCTCATGAAACTCAGAAGCTTCTGTAAGGGAAAGAACACAGTCAAGAAGACAAAACAACAGCCTACTGAGTGAGAAAAGATCTTCACCAACACTACTACATCTCGCAGAGGACTGACCTCTAACATATATAGAGAACTCAAGAAACTAGAGTCCCAAAACCTAAATAACCCAATTAATAAATGGGGCTCAGAGGGGGGAAAAAGGGAATTCTCAACAGAAGAATTACAAATGGATGAAAGGCACTTAAAAATGCAAAACATTTTTAGTCATCAGAGAAATCTAAATCAAAACAACTTTGAGATGCCACCTTATAGCTGTCAGAAAGGCTAAGTTCCAAAACACAGATGACAGCCTATGCTGTTGAGGATGCAGAACTAGGTGAACACTCCACCATTGTTGGTGGGAGTATAAACTTGTACAACCACTCTATAATACAGTGTGGCTATTCCTCAGAAAACTGGGAATCAATCTCCCTAAGGATCCATCAATACCACTACTGGGCATATACCCAAAGGATGTACATTCATACCCCCAACAGCATTATCTCAACATTTTGATAGCACTGTTATTTGTAATAGCAAGAACCTAAAAACAACCTAGATGCCCCTCAACTTAAGAATAGATAGACAAACTGAGGTACATCTACACAATTGTGTACTACTTAGCATTAAAAAATTACATCCTAAAATTTTCAGGCAAATGGATGGACTTGGATAATATCCTTCTGAATGATTTATTACAAGTACAAAAAGATAGACATGGGATGTACTGACTCATAAGTGGATTTTAGACAAAAATCAAAGAATACGAAGGTGCAAAATGCAACCCTTGAACATGTTGGGATTAGAAGGAACTTAAGAGAGACATACAGAGATTTCTCTAAGAAGAAAAAATGAAGAGGATCACCGTGGCAAATTGGGTCATAATGGGTTGCAACCAAGAAAAATTGGGAACAAATCTTAAAAGGAGATGCTTGAGTAAGAGGAGCAAAGAGGGAAGTGCGGGGAGATGGATATCTCCATAGAGGAAGCTAGTGTGTGATTGGAAAGAAGCTGGGTGCTAGGGAAATATCAAGGAACTCACAGGATGTCCCTGGCCAAGTCTCCACAACAGTGGGGGGGGGGGGGGGGTAAATAGGACTTCCCCTATAATCAAATGAGTAAACAACCAAGTGTCAATGCAGAACCTACATCCAACAAGGGCTGGAGGTGGAGGCTGAGATCCATGGCTGAGCACTGGGTGGAGTTACTGGTCTTACAGAGAACAGGGTAAGGGAGTCTGTATGAGCAGGAGGATAGGGTTCCCATGGTGATGTCTGGGTGGGGCTCTGGGGATCTCACTGAAACAGGAATTGCCACTAGAGATCCATTGGAAGGGGGAATTGGGCCCTCCAGGTGTGGGCTGATTTTGACTGCTAGGACTGTGTTGCTCTTCATGGGCTGCCACCTTGGAGCCCATTCCCTATAAAGGAACAACCAGCCCAGCAGTGACTTTGAGATGAATGAATCGGACTTGCCTGGAATGGATTTGCCTTGCTGGACTGGCCCACTTTGTGACTTCTCATGAGGGTTGGCTGGTACAGTTTGGGGAAGAAGGGAGAGCAGGGGGATATGTTTATGGAAATGAAATTTTTAACAAAAAAAAAAGAATTAATGGAGCTGAATATTGTTCTCTAGTGATCAATTTCTATTCTAGGATATGCTCCAGAGCTGGAAAAATACTCAGTGTTGATAACAGTTGGGGCTGGCTTATGAACAGGCCTCATGTTTTATTTCTGGTGCTCACTGTGTGTCACTAAGCTGTCTACAGTTCTCAGGAGTCAAGTCACTATTAAGTCATTCATATGCTCCACACATTCCAGTGCTTTACAAATAAACCTGCAGACAAACACCCATATACAATAAAATACAATGAAACAGAGAAATACACATATAATTTATCAATTATATTATGTTAATGTCGAAATGTTATGTTAATTTAAGGCTCAAGGTATAAGAAATTTAAACCCTTTAGGTAAAAATCAGGAAAGAAACTATGTAATAAAAATAATAATTTGATTATTAAATTTTTCTCCATTGATTTGGATTCTGTCATTAAGTACAAGATTCATCAGAAAAGAGAAAAATTGTTGTGTAGTAATCAGATTTGTGACAACTTAACTTTTCTCACTTTGCTATAAATAATACTAAACAGTAGTAACTAACATTTTCTTTTATATTAGGATATAGAACACATTCCAGTGTGACAAAAATTCAATGTATCCCTGTCTGAAGTCCTCCTGAAAGAATTAATAAATTGTGACAAAACAACAAAAAAATGGCTAAAAATGGTTCCTCATGTGACAATCTATTTCATTTTACTTAGTTACACGGAAACACAATTTGCCACGTTGCTGCTGTGAAATTAAAATCAGAACAGTTATGTCACACCCACCTCTCTTCTTCCTGTGGCCCAGTCTATCAAGTCCTCATATAAATAGAGTTGTTGTTCATGTGGAAAATATGGCCTAAACTTTCCAATCTTCACTTTAAGTCCAAGACCATTTGGAAAATTCCAGATCTGGAAAATGTCATATTCTGCCTGGAACTTTTCTTTATGATTTGTATTCACTGTTTCCCCAGCAGGATTAGAGAATTGGATCTTCCTAAGATAGGAGTGCACCTGAAATACGGGCATCATTTTTGAGTGCATGGTACTTCCTTGAAGTTATAAAGTGTATTCTTATTTTATCTTAAATGCAACTTTATTGAAGGTGTGCCATGTAGATGTCTCAAGGAAAGGTAATGAACATAATGTTCCTAGAGATTTAATTCTCTGAGGGGAGACTTTCCAACTTAACCACAGTACACATGCAGACATCAAATAAAGGAACAAAATGCGCAAACATACATACACAGAGAAACTCACATCCATACAGAGATATTTACATAACAGGAACATATAGAATTCACTCAAATATATGCGTCCAAAAAATGCATATAAACTTCAAGTCACATGCATAAATTCTTATGTACCCAAACACACATGATAAACAGAGACAAAAAACATAGATAGGTCCACAAGCATACTGATAAATTTAAAGACATTTACAGATACAAACACATGCATTGGGAGATATTAATATAAACTAATTTATGCTCAATTCCAAAGAAATTCACACAGACACAAAAATATAAAAAGAAAACAGATAACCATATAAGCAATTAAATCCAAAAACACACATAAATTACACACTTAGGCCCGTGCACTAACAAAAACACACCCAAAGAAACACAAAAATGCAAATTCATTTACAAAGGCATTGATTCAAGAAAAATTGTGCTATCTTCTACAAACAGAGAAACATGCAGATAGAAAGACATATATACACATCAACACAGACAGACATACAGATGGCTAGAAACATATACTCATACACAGTGATAACAATGTAGCAACAAGCATAGATACACGTGAATGTGCTGAACAGAACCACAGAATTATTTTCTGTTTGATTTCCAGATGGAACAGAATCAGTTCATAGCAGTTTTGAAAACTATCCCCTACAGTGATTACAACCTATTTGATTATTACCAAACAAAAGCTTATCTTTCTCTCATCGATAGGATTAATGAGAAAGGACACATGTTTCCAGTATTAAAACGGGGTAAATATATTCAGGTGTGTTTAACGAAATCCTTGATTTTTATTGATAATTTGTATGCTTCACTCCAGTGCTTTTACATTTGAGATTTATGTCAACACTTAGATTTACTTTCTCACACATAAAAATGTTCAGAAATCATATTTGTGGAAATATTTATATTCCATTAAAATGGGCATTGGAGAGACTATTAAAGAAAACACCAGACAGTATTTAGTAGAGAAATACTACCTTCAAGCAATTATAATTAGATACTTCCCCATTCTTGTATGGCTGAAGAAGCATCTCATGGAAGAAATGTGCCACCAAATACACAGCATCATATATGTTATAACCAGCATCACCAAAAGCCATGTCAGATGTCTGTGAGATTAGCCATTCCAATGAGGCATTGGATGAGCAGTTCTTCAGAGTCTTACACTTAGAAGCTAAGGCTTCACAGTTAATGTTCATCCACTCCAAACTTGACAGGTATTCTGTGGTTGTGATAAAACCCAAAGACTGGAAAAATGTTTGAAAACCAGAAATCTCAGCATGGTGGTGTGCAAAAGATAGAGTGCTTTGTGGTGAGTCAACAATAAAGTTGCTCTTACTTGTTGTGATGTCCCACTGTGAGGTGGTGACCCATATTTTCTCCATACCTAGAGATTTCCACTTTTGAAAGATTAGAGCTAGAGTACTGTCTGGGTCACCATAAATAATAACAACATTGGAGTCTGATTTCATGATTTCATTATAATACCTTCCAGCTCTGGACATATATAAATGCCTGTCAAGTGGAATCATGTTCACAAAGGCAAAGCAGACTGTATGTTGCTCCATTTCTCTTCTCAAATATGAGAGAAACTCTATACCATCATCATTGTCTGAGATGGCCAGCCCAACCCAGTTCCATCTGAAGTGAAGTATGAGAGAGACCATGGCCAGGGCTAGATATGTATCCCTTGAGGCCATCTGATACAAATAAGGATATTGTTCATGATCATTCAGTGTAGAATGGAAGGGTCCAAAGGTAAGCTGAACAATCTAGGAAACAGAAGTGAGCCTGAGTTAACATTCACTTCTAACAACTTTTTAAACACGTTTTATGCAGTGTTCTTAAACACCCTTTTATTTGTTACTTCTACCTTCATCTCCACTTCAGAAAAGGAAGTAGAAATCTCATGAAACCTGTGAACAATAACCTTGAACAACATGGTTTCATATAAAAGTGTAATGTCGGTTTCCCCCTGAGAATATTTTTAACATATGGGTAATACACCAATATGGACAGGATATCTGGAAAACCCACCACACAATATCTCACCTGCTGAGAATTTGCGATACTTATGGATTTTCCAATTATTGAAGATTTTTCCCACTTTGGTCCTGAAAGCACCACCTCACACATGATAATATCGTGACACATATAATTAGCTGACTCGTGGACTACTATGTGAGACTTAAACTCATTGTTTATTTGTGGCTCAAGATTACAAGAAATTGGTACATAATCAAACAGTAATGATATATTTGGTAAGAGACCAGGTTTCCTGTTGACTTCTTCCAAAGAAAAAACTAATGCTAGTGTAAACTGAAGGTTTCCAGGTGTCATTCTGTAAAAGATAACAGTGTTAATAAAGACAGAGTTCAACAGATATTTATATGTAATCAAGACAAGAATTATCCTTCTCAAATACATTTCCAAACAGTCTCAAATATCAATACAAATCTTCTGTGTTCTGTGGATGGGACTACATAAGAACCTGAAGTTTGCAGAAGGTACAAAGTTTATGAGAGTACAAGTCACATAAATAATAGAGCCATAGTTATTTTTCACAAAGAATTTAATAAGCATCTTTCAAAAGAGCTTTGTCAATTTTGGAGTTTTGAGGGCTTACTCAAAGGGAAAGAAAAGACCACAGGCTTTTACCAAACTGCCAACCTAATCATACTTTTGTTTTTAAATTATTGGGCAGTTTGGAAAAATGCACATGATGTGTGAGCCATTGAGTTTATTGTATTGTCTTATGAAAATCATTAAATGGGTAAAGCAGTCACAAATGTCAAGCTTATGCACAATAATAGTCTGTGATACATTTGGGTTTTATGTACACAATTCTTCAGTGGGCAATATATTTAACATATGCCATCCTGACAGTCTTCAGCTACTTTATTCCTTTCTGATTTTACTGTTGTGGCCATAAAACATTTTAAGAATTTATTATTGAATGAATTTTAAAACTAAAGATATATTTTATATAGACATATGTCTGCATTAATCTCTGCATATAGACAGGATTGATACACTTTTAGGCCAGAAATAGGAAATATATTGAATGGATTTTAACTCTAATTTGCTGTAGACTAAACTGACCTCAAGTGCATCAGGACACACTTGCATTAGTCCTTAAGTGCAGAAATTAAAGAATGTCCTCACTCTTCATTGTTCCCCCCATTTACACTGAAATGTCATATTTGACACTAGATATATCTGAACATCTTAAGTTTTGTTTTAGAAAACATCTTTTGAATGTCTTTTTGATTACATGATTATGACCCTGGCATCCTACAGAGACTTGAATGTGCCTGAACTGCAGCTTTGTAAAATACAAGATGATAAAATCTAAGATATATGGACAAAGTTTATCAATGTGAGATTCACTTTGTCTATGCTGTGAATCTCAATCTTTAAGTAAATAAGCTGTTTTGACCTTTGGTGTGCACAGTATCCAGAGACAGCATCATAGGTATGAGGAGGGCCACTTCAGACATAGTTCAAGACATAAGCCCAAAGAAGAAACATACAAGGAATACAAGCAAGCCATGGGCCATGTGACAGGACAGAATAATGAAAATGGGTTGAGAACATGAAGGAGCTAGCTAGAAATGTGCTTGAGTCATAGGCCACACAGCATGAAATTAATATAAGCATCTGAGCCATTTTGGATGTCTTAAAGAGCTGTGGGTGGCTAGGCATTCTGGGATAGCACGTCAGTGGGACTCAAGGACTGGCCAGGCTGGGCCAGAAACCTCCATGAAACAGTTTATGATGTAATGTAATAAAATGGTAATAAATTATTTGGAAAAGAATAATACCAATTTGTACTTTGTTTTGAGAGAAAACTTTCATTTCTTCATGTCAATTTATATAATCTGATTAAGAAAGATCTAATATATAACATTATTCTGAAAATTCACACAGAGTTTAATGCAATCTACTTCTGAGTTTTAAATGATACCACTGTTTATGTTTATGTTTATGTGTAACTTAAAATTTATGTATTTATTTTAAAAATAAAATTATCTTATTACACAGAGAACTCCTCACTGTAATATAGAACCAACTAGCTTTTGTTGTGCTAAGAACAACTCACTCTACCAAGGAGTACACTACTTCCAAGGGGACCAAGAGCCCTGATTAGATCAAATGAGGCTTCTTGAAAAACAGACAGAGGCAGAACAGATTGCACAAAAATCAGCTCCCTGATATTCAGACACAACCTCTATTAATCTGAAATAGCAAGAGGCAGACACCAGTGCAAGAAAACACATAACAACATAAAGAAGAGTGTGGCACCACCAGAATCTGGAGGTTCTACAACAACAAAAACTGATCATGACAATATAGAAGGAACAGAAGAAAATGACTTTAAAAAAAAATTGTAAAGATAAAAATAGCATAAAAAGAGAAAAATTTTTAAAAAAAACTATTTAAAAAATATAGAAAAAGTAAACAAAGAAATTGGGAAAAAAACAACAAATCCCTAAAAGAAAATCAAGAAAGAGCAATCAAACACGCTAAAGAAATATTTCAAGTTTTAAAAATTAAAATGGAAGCAATAAAAAAAGACACAAACAAAAGCAATGTAGAGAACTGAATGGATGATTAATAAACTGGAACTATAAGTGCAGAGATAACCAAGAGATGAAAGAGAGAATCTCTGGTTATGGAAGAAGGGAGATAGATATATAAAGCAAACACTAAAACCCAAAAAGTCATTAGGCAAAACTTTATGGAAATATGGAGAACTGTACAAAGACCAAACCTAAGAATAATAAGAATTGAAGAAGGTGAAGTATTCCAGCATAAAAGCACAGAAAATATATTTAACAAAATCATAGAAGAAAACATTCCCAATAAATGTAGGGAATGCATCTAAAGATACAAGAACCATACACCTAACAGTTGAGACACCTCAAAGTAATCTACTCATCACATAATAATCAAATCAATAAAAAGAAATAATAATGAAAGAATACCAGGAGTTGCAAAGAAGAAAAGGCTAATAACTTATCATGGCAGATACATCAGAATAACATCAGACAACTCAATGAAGTCAATGAAAGCCAGACGTCTTAGACAGATTCTATATAGACACTAAGAGAACGTGGTTACCAGCCCAAAACAGTATTCTCAGAAAAACTATCACCGTAAATGGAGTAAACAAGATATTTAATAATTAAACCAGATTTAAACAATATCTAAAAAAAAACACCACAGACTTATGGTAAGACTTAGAGGTAAAATTCCAACCTAAAAAATCAGATATACACATAAAACAAAAGCAATAAATAATCCCACAGAAGAAAAACCTAATGAAGGGAAAAGCACACACATTGCCACCAAATATAACAAAACAAATAATTACTGGTCATTCGTATCCCTTAATATCCATGGATTCAATTCTATAATAAAAAGATAAAGCCTAACAGTATGGGTAAAAACAGAATCTATTCTTATGCCACAAATATGAGACACACCTCAACTTCAAAGACAGACCCTGCCTCAGAGTAAAGGGATGGGGAAAACTTTCCAATAAAACAGACTTAAGAAACTAGCTGGTGTAGCCATCCTAATATCTAACATCAAATTCAAAGCAATCAAAAGAGATTAGGATGGGCGTTATTTATGCATCTCAGCAAAAATCCACTAACATGAAGTCTCAGCCCTAAAGATTTAGGCCCCCAATAGAAAGCTACAAATATATATAAACAAAATATTACTAAGCTTAAATTACACATCAAAAAACAAACATTGATTAGTGAGAGACTTCAATTCCCAAAGTCATTATCAAAGAGAGGTCCACCAGACAGAAAGTTAACAGGGAAATAAGAGATCCAATAGATGTTATGACACAAATAAACTTGATATATAGAGAACTTTCTACCCAAACACAAAAAATATAAGTTTTTCTCAGTACCCAATAAATCTTTCTCTAAAACTGACCACATACTGAAGGCAAATATGGATATATAAAAGTGGGAATAACCCCTTGAATCCTGTCAGATTATCATGGACTAAAGATAGAGTTCAACAACAAGAGAAATGACAGAAAGCCTACAGATTCATGAGAACAGAATATCTCTTATTTGAAGAAGTAAAGAAAGATATCAAAGAACTCTTACAATTCAGTGAAAATGAATCTACAAAATACCAAAACTTACAAAACACAATGAAAGTAATGCTGAAGGAGATAATTCATCCTCCTAGATGTCTACATAAAAAACTTGGAAAAATCTCACACAAGAGACCTAACACCACAACTATAGGCTCAGAATAATTAGAAGCAAAATTAAATCAAGACCAGATAAATGACCTAATACATCTATAACCATGGAGGAAATAGAAGCTATTACTAAAAGTCTCCCAATCAAAAAGAAGCTCAGGACCAGAGTGTTGAACACAGAATTCTGTCAGATTTTCAAAGAATTAATACCAACACTCTTTAGATTGAATCGAACAATAAAAACAGAAAAATTATTTCCAAACTATTCTTATGAGGCTTCAGTCACTCTGATACCAAAGCCACACAATCATAAAACAAAGAAAAAATTTACAGACCATCTCATTCATAAAGAGTTATGGAAAAATACTCAGTAAGATAATGGCAAACTGAATCAGGAATACATCAAAAAATTATCATGCATAATCAAATAGGCTTCATACCAGAGATGCAGGGATGGTTCAACATATATAAAACAGGCCATATCATCCATCCTATAAACAACTAGAAATATATATATATATATGACCATCTTCTTAGTTGCTAAAAAGCCTTTGACAAAATCCAACACTCCTTCATGATAAAGGTCCCTCATGAGAGATCAAGAATACAGGGAAAGTACATGAACATAATAAGGGCAATATACAGCAAGCTCTTAACCAACAACAAGCTGAATGGAAAGAAACTGAAATCAATTCTTCTAAAATTAGGAAAAGCCAAGGATGTTCTCTTTCCTCATGCCTCTTCAATATATTTCTCAAGTCTTCACCAAAAAAAAAAAAAAAAATAAGAAAACAAAAGTAGATCAAGGCGATACAAATTGGAAAGGACAAAGTCACAATACCACTCTTTGCAGATGACATGATAGTATAATAAGTGATTTCCAAAATTCTACCAGGAAACTCCCACAGCTGATAAACAACTTCAACAACATAGCAAGATACAAGATTAACTCAAAAATTCAATAACTCTCCTACACAAAAACAATAAAAAGCTGGAAAATATCTTTTCCATACCTGCAAAAACACTTTTCAATACCTGCAAATAAAATTAAATATTCTAGGGTAACATGAAACCAAAGAAATGACACACCTGTATGAAAAGAACTTTATAAGCATTGAAGAAAGAAATTAAAGATGCTATCAGAAAAGATAAAAATCTCCCATGATCTTGAAGAGCTAGAATCAACATAGTAAAAATGGCACTCACCAAAACAATCTACATATTCAATGCAAAATCACACCACAATTTTTTACAGTAATTGAAATAACAATACTCAACTTCATGTGAAATAACAAGAAACCCAGGATTACTAAAAACAATCCTGTTCAATAATAGAACCTCAGGGGGCATCACCACCCCTGACTTCAAACTCGATTGTGGAGCTACAGTAATAAAATCTGGCAAAGATATAGACTTGTGGATCAATGGAAGCAAATCAAAGACCTGACATTCATCCACACAAATACATAGCTCATTTTTGACAAAGAATTCAAAAGATACAATGAAAGAAAGATAGCATCTTCAATAAATAGAGCTGGCATAACTGGATGATGGTATGTAGAAAAAGACATATAGACTCATTATATATGACCCTTCACAAAACACAAATCCAAGTGGATCAAAGAATTCAACGTAAACCCAGTTATATTAAACCTGATAGAAAAAAAAGTGGAAAATTTTCTTGAACACCTTGGCACAAGAGGCCACATTCTAAATACAACACCAGTAGCATAGACACTGTGTGCAAAATAAATAAATGGGACCTTTGAAACTGAGGAGCTTCTGTAAGGCAAAGGACATGTTCAACAAGACAAAAAGACAACTGCATAATGGAAAAGACCTTCACCAACCATTCATTGGACCAATCGCTGTTCTCTAAAGTATATAGAGAATTCAAGAAATTAGAGAGCAAAAATCCATGCACCCAATTAAAAAATGAAGTACAGAGTTAAAAAGAGAATTATCATAAGAAGAACTTCAAAGCATGAGAAGTCACTTAAAGAACTGCTCCACATTCTTAGCCATCAGAGAAACACAAATCAAAACAACCCTGAGGTACCATCTTACACAGGTTAGAATGGCTAAGATCGAAAACAGTGAGGACAGACCACACTGGTGGGAACGTGAGCAATGAAACACTTCTCCATTCCTGGTGCTAGTGTAGAATTGTATTTTGGGAATTAGTGTGACAGTTCTGCAAAAAAAACTAAAAATTAACTTATCCAAAGATCCAGCAGTAAATTTATTGGGCTTACTTTCTTACACTAAAGTCATTAGCTCAATTATGGTCATAGCGGCATTTTTTGTAATAGCCAGAACCTGGAAACAACCTAGATGCCCCTCAAATAAAAGACAGTTATAAACATTTGGTAATTTCAAAAATGGAATATTATCAGAAGTTAAAAAAAAAAGTGATATCCTGAAAATTGCAGGCAAATGGATAGATCTGGAGAGTATCATCCCAAGTGAGTTGTCAGGGACCTAGAAAGACAGACATGGTATGTACTCACTCATAAATGCACTTTAGATGTAATGCAAACAGTAACCAGGCTACAATCCAGACTATCCCCAATAGGTAGGGATCTGGATATTTAGGAAAGACATCCATAGATTTCCCCTGGAAAGGGAAAATTAAGTTCTCCTGAGAAAATTGTGATCACATTTGTGAACAAGCAAAAGGAGGTGACAAGAGAACATGAAAGAAAGGGTTCTGGGGGATAACAGAGAGAGAGCAAAGAAGTGGATATACTGGTAGCAGGAGCAATTGTGGAGTTAGAGGAAATCCTGATACTAAGAAACACTCAAGAACCCACAGGATGAGGTCAGCTAGGTTTCCAAGAAGTAGTGAAGACAGAGCCTACCTTGGTCTGTCCTCATTATCATATGAATGAGAATTCTAAGTCCATTATAAAACCTTCATCCAGCAGCTTATGGAGGCAGATGTAGAAATCCAAAACTAAATAGTAGGTAGGTCCAGCTGAAACTACCTAGGAGGGAATGCATTAGAGGAGGGATCAGAATGTTGGGGATATCCAAGGAATAGGCAGTCCCTTGCTGTTGGGAGCTCAAAGACTCTGAAATAATATCTGACAAACCTTCATAGAACGAATCTAGACTCTCTGAATGTTGATGAGAGTCAAAAAGCATGGCAGTTTCGGGAGCCTCTTTCAGTTGGACCAGAGTCTATCTCAGGTCCATGCACTGGCGCCTCAATTCCCATCCCTAGTGGGAAAACATCTTTCTCAGGTTTGATATCTGTGTGAGGAATTGGGCCCTACCACAACTGGATATGCCAGACACATTAAGCATGTTCAGGGGGTGGGGAGAGGTTGTAGAGGACTGGAAGAAGTGTCAGGAAAGGTAGCAGTAAGGAGGATTATAACTTCAAAAATAAATAATTAAATAAATGGAAATAAATATTTCTTTTAAAAAAGAAAGTAAAGTAAAACGCAATAGGATTTTGAGATCAAAATTTGTGAAAATCAAACACTAACACTAGCATACCAAGCATTAACAGGCATCCATTACCTGAGCTGTTAGAGCCACCTAGTGGACTAAAGTGCTATCTTTGAAAACAAATGTATATAGGCTATGGTTGGTAAAATATTGTGATAGAATTAATAAAATTACTGAAAGTAAATCATAATTTGTAAATTTGATATAAATGTCACAGAATAAACTGCTTAGATATAAAGAGAGAAGTTATGTGCTTCTTAAATGACGACAATGAACTAGTCGGTAACCCCTCTCTCCTTATATTCAATTTTTGCCATAACATGCCACAACTTCTCTGAGGCAAGTGAGCAGTGAGTAATGAGCCACAACTCTTAGGTATAGTCTCACTTTTCAAAGACTGCAAACATATCATTTACCACACACACAATCTTTCTTTACTCTAAAGACAGAGAGAAGAGGGGCTGCAGAGATGACCTACCAGCTAAGACCACTAGCTGCTCTTTTAGAGCTCCTGAGTTAAATTCCCAGTAAAGACTTGGTGGCTCATAACCATGCTTAATAGAACCTGATGCTGTCTTCTGGTATTTAGAGCACGCATTCATAAAATACAAATAAATAAAAATATTAAACAGAAAGAGAGAAAAAATGAACATTGAAATTAAATACCAGTAGCCATGTATATTGATAAGTATGAGGAAAAATGAACACATGTGAAGTTATCAGGGACAAGTTTCCTACTTACAGTCCTGATGCATCCCTAGAAGACAGATTGTGACCACATGCAGAGCACCTGAGAGAGTAAGTGAATATCTATGATATTTGTAACAATTATTAGTTGCCCCTGCAATGCATTAGGATCTAAAAATTGGTGAAATGTCCATCACCTGACTCTACTCTATGGTCATTTGTTTGCACCCATTCAGGATAATATTCATTATAACAAAATGAGGATCATTTGACAAACATCACCTCCATTGTGCTGTAAAAACTGTGAAGAGACAAATTACATGTAACTAATTCATATTGTGTTATGTCTTTTCTCAGCTTCCGGGCTTGGAAATTGGAGGTTACCTAGGAAAAATACTCTGTGGGAACTTTAACTACAGAAAAAAGCAAAGAGTATCTAAATATTTTTGGTTGTTTATTGGTGTTCAGGTTGGCAGACAGGGCAGAAGATTAAAAGAACTGTTCTGATGTTCACCTTTGAGGCTGCTAAAGGAATATTCATAATGACATTTACATTGAAAATACAAAGGCACTTACAGAGAATTTAAACGTACTCTGAAATCCTCTTTCTCCACTTGCCACCGCATTGGCAATATTATAAAGGCACATGTCTCCATTTGTTTATTCATATCTTCTTTCTGATTCATTTTCCAATAGCACCTGGGATGAATGAAACTTGCCACATGAAGTGGAATGTACATGACCAACAAGAGAAAAATCAGAGTGAACATAGATTTCTGCTCTAAGCCTGGGAAAATTGGAGTGTGGCATGCCATGCTGATAAGCACATCAAATGGGCATGTAGGTATCCCCACCTGGTTTTATTTCTGTGGTCAAATGAGAGGCTACATCCGCATTCACGATTCCTTTTCTGTTTTGTGCAGTTGTGCTCTCACTCATTGGGAATGTTTTGAAATTTTTCCCCTGGGGCTCTACATCTTTTGTCCACTTTCCTGTCCTAAAAATTGGGTGATAAATATGTATGAGGATAGTTCAGAAACTTTCATTACATCAGCCTTCTTTGTGCAAATTAATGCCCCTGGGAAGATTTCATTTTGGGAAAATTTGCCTCATCAATCTGTGTTAACAGCTTTAGAGCTGACACCAGTGCATCTTGTTAGATGATTCACAGTGGGACGTACATTATTGGTTCAGGAGAACTCACAAAGTCAGAATTCATTATTCAACACTAGAAATTGTATCACAAAGTCTATGTTATGAAAAAGCAGCTTCATATTTAGAGCAATTGAGTTTCATACAATATGACAGTATAGCCTACTCTACACCACTAACTGGTACAGAATATTGAACTAAGCCTGCGGTTTTATTGTCTTTAAGCCAACAACCGACCCAAATTGTGAAATTTCTTAAATCATCATCTTCCAAAACTATCCAGCTGACCATAGAGCTACAGATCATTTACATGTTAAATGTAAATTTTCAAAACTTTTAAGATAGAAAACCAAGCTCATGTGCTTCATGTCACATACTACATGAGATCTATCAGTCCTCCTACCTCTCTGCACAATGATTATTAATGAGATAAGTTGAATATTTAGTTTCTACTCTAAAATATTTCCTCTTGATTTGCAGTTCTCAGAGATCAAGACCTCATAGTGACCCATTTTATCTGGGTAATCATCCTTGTTTTTGCTCATTTCACAACCTATTATAGACTGTGAAGAAGTCTCCATGAGTATCTTAGAAACAAGGACAAACTAGAAACTGACCTTTTACCATTTTTTCTAGTTTTCTATGTGGTTTTCATTCATGAACCTCACTGTCACTGTGATACAGTTCCAACGAGAGTGGGATAAACCGCTTCCTTCAGGGGATGTGGACCGCAGGGAGAGTAGGACACATGGAGGCAAGTCTTCATTGTGGGTGGTGACAGGTCTAATTTACTATATGAGATGAGGCCAAATGGGATCCTCTTCTCTTATTTATATTGCCCATTTAAAATAGACATATAAAAAGTGCATGACCTCTGCTTCTCTGATGATGTATTCTCAGGGCCTAAGATGAGGATACAAAGTAATAAGACAGGAAACGTCTTCCAAAGAAAGACAATGTCCTTTTACCTTTCCTACAGAGTACAAACAGAGACCTTGAAGCCTCACAGTCCATAGCTGATTAAGATGTGAGTGGCTCCTGATCCACAGGCGAAGCAAAGACTGTTATCTGCAAACACCAGCCCAGGGACATTCAGCCAGCACCAACCATATCCAGCTCTGCGCTAAGACAAAGAAAGCTGGGGGAAATCCCCCAAGACCAATCCCCAGTCAGATGGAGGAACATCACCTAGGCCAAACCACACACAAACCACAATCTGCTTCATCACACTATGACAACAGGAGACCATGAAGCCTCCTGGCCCACATCTGACTAAGAGCCAACTGAGAGCCAACAAAGACATAATTATTAATGACCCCTGCAACAACTGCAGAAATACAGTTCCTTAGACAACTGAAGAGCCTACTAAAAGCAGCCCCATGCAATCACTGGAGACACTCAGGCCCTGGGCTCACAACTGTGTAAGAGCCAACCAAGAGCTAACAAAGAGTGAACCAAGGAAGCAATGGGCAGATGCCAATGTAAGAATATATATAACAGTGTACACCCCTACAAGGCATCACTAGAAAATGTTGGTAGTTTACAACATCAAGACTTGAATATAACAATATGAGAAAGCAGACAGAAACTATGTTAAAAACAACTTTATGAAAATATTAGAAACTTTAAGGGGATATTAAAAAACTCCTTTAAAAAATAAAAGAAAACACAAACAAAAAATTGGAAGGAATGAACAAATTCCTGAAAGAAAATTAAGAAAACCCAGAAAAAGAAAGCAAACAGGAGAAAGGAACATACCAGGAACCAAAAATCGTGAAAGAAGCAATAAAAGAAGCTACAAACTGAGGCAAAGCTGGAAATTGAAAACCTAAAGAAATGAACCAGAAATACGAATGCAAGCATATCCAACCGAAGGCAAGAGATGGAAGAGAGAATCTCTAGTGGAAGATTCTACATTCGAAATAGATATGCCTGTTAAAAAAAACACTAAAACCAAAAATAGTCATAACACAAAATGTCCAGGAAATTTGGGACATGATAAAAAGACCAAACCTGAAAGTAATTGGAAACAAGAAGAAGAATACCAGCTCAAAGGCACATAAAAATATATTTGACAAAAATCTTGAAAGTAAACTTTCCACAACCTAAAAAAAGGAAATGCCTATGAAGATACAACAAGGTTACATAGCACCAAATAGACTAGACTCCCCCCAAAAGTCATCTTGCCACATAATAATCAAGCCACTAAACCTACAGAACAAAGAAAAATACAATAAGTCATTCTGCTGCTGTATACAAGAAACACACTTCAACATAAAAGACAGACACATGCTCAGAGTAAATGGTTGGGGAAAGATTTCCCATTCAAATGGTCCTAACAAACAAGCTGGTGTAGCCATCCTAATATCTCACAAAATAGACTTCAAATGAAAATCAATCAAAGGAGATCAGGAAGGAAATTACTTAGTCATCTCCGGAAAAATCTACAAAAATGAGGTCTCAATCCTGAATATTTATGTCCCAAACATAAATAAGGACACCTACATATATAAATGAAACACTGCTAAACCTTAAACCTCATACAATAGTGGGAGATGTCAGTGTTCCACTTTCACCTATGGATATGTCAACCAGACAGAAACTCGATAGAGAAATAAGGGGTCTAACAGATGTTATGTCCCAATTGGATATACATATGAAATACCTTCTACCCAACACAAAAGATATACATATTTCTCAGGACTCCATGGAACTTTTTCCAAAATTGACCAATACTTTGTCATAAAGCAAATATCAAAAGATACAAAAATTAGAAAAACTCCTTGTATTATATCAGAACACCGTGCTCTAAAGTTAGAGTTCAACAACAAAAATCAATCACAGAAAGGCTACAAACTCAGGAAACTGAACATCTCTCAATTGAACCACCTCTGAATAAGGAAGAAGTTAAGAAAGAAACCAAAGACTTCGTAGAATTTAATGAAAATTATTCCACAACATACTCAAACTTATGGGACACAATGAAAGCAGTGCTAAGAGGAAAACTCATAGCACTAGATGCTTACATGTAAAACCTAGAGAAATCTCACTCAAGGGACCTAACAGCACAGCTGAAGGTTTTATAATAATTAGAAACAAACTCACCTAGAAGGAATAGATGGCAGGAAATAATCAAACTTAAGGCTGAAATCAAAACAATAGAGAACAATATGAAGAATCAATGAATCAAAAAGTTGGTTCTTTGAAAAAGTAAACAAAACAGATAAAACCTTATCCAAACTAATCAAAAGGCAGGAGAGAGAGAGAGAGACACAGAGAGAGAGAGAGAGAGAGAGAGAGAGAGAGAGAGAGAGAGAGAGAGAGAGAGAGAGAGAGAGAGAATTCAAATTAACAGAATCAGAAATGGATGGATAGGCAGTTATAACAACAGACTCCCTGGGATTCCAAAATATCATTAGGTCATACTTTGAAAATATATACTCCACTAAATTGGAAAACTCAATAGAAAGGGACAGTTTTGTGGACAGTTTTGTGGAAACCTGCACATGATATTAGAGGGAGCTCTGGGCAATATAATCAAGAAAAAAATTAAATGTGCACAACCATTAATGACTGGTCCTAGCAACCGAGGCACTTACTCCCATTGCCTACAAAACAAAGTGGGACATTCATGGTCAGAAGTAAATAATGACTGAGACTGGCTCTATGGAAAGCATTCAAAAACCACATACAACAGGCTTATTAAAATAGTGCATCAAAACATAAACAAAAATCAAGATTTTTACTTGGGAATTTTTGGTACAAAAAAGCCACCACCACACAACCATTCAGTATAAATAGAGAAATGGCCAGGTCCTGTCTTTTTATAGTGCCACCTCTTAGTTGTACATAAATGTCTTCCTAAAAACAGAATTTCTTGGCAAGTTGGCACTATCACAAGAATTTCCATAGGCCTGGATCAGATGGGAGAAAGTCTGGGAGATACTAGAAGGGCTAGTTTCAGAAAGATGGCTAACATCTGGTAGGCCTAAGCATGCAGGACAATCACAGGCAGGACCGTTTACGGGAATATGAGCACCTGTTCTGCTGCACTGACAGCTGGCTTCTCCTACTCAATTCCTTGGCATTTCTCAATGTACTTGGGAATGATTCCAAAAGTATTTAGACCTCTAATTCCTAACCCATACCTGGAGAGAAAAGAAGTGGAGGGGTCAGGGAGAGGAGCCTCAAACTCTAGTCTATGCCTCAGATATGAGGCAGCAGTACAAACATTAGGCCTCTGACTTTCTCTCCACCCCAGCTTTTATATCACCACAGAACCTCAGAGGACAAATAGAAGAGAAGAACGCATCAAGGCAAGAAACATGTATGTGACAAGATTCAAGGATTTTAAATGCAACCCTGATCCCTAGACACATTGAAAAATGTTGGGTTCCAGTGTGTCCCCAGGTTTTCTGCACAAAATTTAAAGAATGATATGATGTCCCACCCAGGATCTACAGGAGTTCATCACTCATGCAAATATCCATACCAAGGAGACAAGTGGCCCTAGCAAACAAAGGTCACCGAAATTCCTAGAGCTCTCAAAATGGAGTAGGTGGCTGAAGGGGCCAGTGACTATCTGCCTGAGGGAGAGGGGGACAAAAGAGGAACAGACCTGGATATGGCACTCCTTCAAGTTAACCCTTTGTCCCAGCTCAGCCCATTTCTTGTGTGTGGAGAAACTTGCAAAATCTAAAATATCCTTCCAGCTCATGACTTTCTTTCTTGGTGTGCCAGATGTGCTCACTCTGCTCCTTGGAGAACCTTCAGAACAGCTTCAGGCCCTGGAGTGACAAGGGAAGTCAGAACTGAGAGAAAAGTTAGATCTGATAAACCTGGGTAAACCTGAAGACCTGAATTCACAGGGAAACCTGGAGGCACTTGGAGGGAAAAAATAGACCAGACTTGGTCCTCAATCACTAGCAGCTGCCCATTTACCTTCCCTTCTTTATTCCTGGTATCCAATGTACATACGGTTCAGGGCTGTGTCTTGGCAAGAAAGCAGAACATAGAAGCTTAGCTTCTGAAACAGCACCCTGATGAACACACTAACTGCTAGTTTCCTGATTCAAACCCAACATCCATCTGGCCCTATTTTAAATCTATAATATTTTTAATAAACCTACAAAACCAGCTGTGTTTATACAGGTCCTCTACACAGATAAAATGGGGCTTGATGTGGGAATGCATTTGTGTATGCTGTGAATCTCAATCTTTAAATAAAGGAGCTGTTTTGGGTCATGGCAGGCACCATAGAAGAAGTGGGAGGAGAATTCAGAGTTTAGGTAGGAGAAGCAGGGCAGAGTCAGACAGACCGAGCCAGCCGCCCAAGGAGCAACATGTAAGGAGGCACGGGTTGATTTAAGATATAAGAGCTAGCTAGCAATGTGCCTGAGCCATAGGCCAAACAGCATGAAGTTAATAGAAGCGTCTGAGTTGTTTCTGGGGGCCTGGGCAGCGGTGGACAGCCAAGCGGTCTCGGGCAGCAGGTCTGTGGGTCTCGGATCTCTGGCTGCCCGGGACCCGAGAACCCACTACTACAGGGGCTGGGGAAGGACATCCCTCTGTCAGGATCCAGCCACAAGCATGTTTCTTCTCATTCAACTTCATTCTATCCCAAGAAAGAGATAAACCAAGACATTCATACTGGGCAGGCAGCTTCTACAGACTCCAATTTCCCTGGGAAATCAGTAGATTCCTGCATCTTTGCTCCCTTTCTCTTGGTGTATAAGATTCTGACACAGCACTTGGGTAATATCACTTTTGATTGTTGAGATTCTCAATACTACTCATTCTCTAGCTACCCCATCAAGAAATCTTTAACCTCTGGGCTTTCTCACTCAACTCTTTCTAAAATCAGAACCTATTTCTAGCCCAACCTTCTGAAACTTGATAGCTGCTGGTTTTCTTCTCAGGTTCTGAGACAGAATCTCAGAAGCTACAATGTCCCTACAACTTCCTGAGAAACCAGAGGGCTCCTGAAGATTTCCATGAGCTGCTTGACTCTGACACCCTCTGAAGTGCTGGTATAAAATATGAAAAACCAAGCACATCAGTTCATCTTTTTCTGTTTGAGCATCTTCTGAGTGCTGCTTTGCGCTGGGAACTTGAAAACTGTCTCTGCCTTGAATCCACCTCTTTAGAACCTAGGAATTGTTGACTTTAAGGAAAGCATCCTCCCAGTGAAGGCACAGCATACACTGTTTGTGGATTTGTTGTTTGTTTGAATTGTTATTTTGAGACACAATGTCAATCATAGCCCACATTGGCCTGGAATTTGTAGAAGTCTTCACAGAGTCATAAGTTATACTTTTGTTTCTGTTATATTTTGTGTTTACTCTTTTGTTGGGGATGGGATTTATATATTTGTTTTAGGAGGTGTTTCTTTGTTTTTGAGGGAGGATTTTACAATGTACCTTTGGCTTGTCTGCACTCACAGTTATTAGTCTGCTATTGCCTTCTTATTAATAGAATAAAAGCATATTCCAGTAAACCTACTTATGTTACTGTTCTTGATATGAAGCCTATAGAAACAATAAAACTAATGTGCACAACTTTATATGCTACACAGAATGTCTATCCCCCCATTTCTTGGGTTTCACTACTGACTTCTCTGTTTGAAACATTATCAATGTTATATTCATCAATTTATCTCTTATCTCTACACAACAAATGGGTTCTATATGGGTGTAGTCCAACTGCTTGGAATGTAGAAGAAATGGATTAGGATTTGGATGTCAATGTCATTGTTGACTCTGTATCACCTATAAAGCTGCCTTGGTTTCAGGAGTCAGTTGTTACAGTATGGTTTCCTGGACCCAGTTGGCCAGAGGTCCTGACCCACAGACCTTCAGACTCAGACCCCTTACCTGCCCAAAGCTGACAAGGCCACCAAAAATTATTCAGAAGCTTACATTAAGTTCATGCTGTTTGGTCTATGGCTTAGGCACCTTTCTAGCTAGCTCCTTCATCTTAACTCAACCCATTCTCATTAATCTGTCTGCCACATGGCCAATGGCTCACCTGTGTTACTTACATGTTTCTTCTGTCTTACAAACTACACCCTGCTTCTCCTACCTATGTTGTGATTTCCCCTCCTACTTTTTCTATGGTGCCTGTCATGGGCCAAAACAGCTCCTTTAACTAAAGATTTATATTCACAGAATACAGAAAGACATTCACACACCAGTCAGTGTCTCAAAAGAAATGAGATAAAAACACCTTGTATGAAAAGAAGGCAGAAAACTGACAATTAGGCTAGAGAGATGGCCAACAGTTAAAAGCACCTGTTCTTTTGTAGGACTCTGGTTGACTCCTTACACCTACATGGAGGTACATAAACAACTGTAACTCCAATTTTAAGGGATTCGGTGAACTCTTCTGATATATATGTGCACATCAAATAAATAAATCTAAAATATAAGACAAGTAAGAATACTCCCAACTCTGAGTGGGCGCAGCACCATCCCCCTGAGACACCTTAAAGTAACAACATGTAGAACTCCTTGCAACATCAGTTAAGAAAAATTCTCATGCCCACACTACTTCTGGTTTGAGTGACCTGCTCCAAAGGAAACAAAAACCAGATGTTGACGCAAGGTCACATACAGCACAATGGGGGCTGTGTATTGAAAAATTGGGATCTGACAAAAAAAAAAAAAGTTTGCTTCAGTGATGAAAAATATTGCATGCACTGAAACCTTTTCTATTTTGATAAATGTGCCCAGGATCATCATTTCTTGTCTTCACTGTCATCAATTCTTTGTTTGACTTAAGTCTTTACAAGACCAAGAGCTCCTAGATTTGGCACAGGAATGCAGAGCTCTATGGAGTCAGGATCTAAGGTACTGTCTCTAGACACGTTGGAAACTTAGAGCTTGTTTGAATCTAGAAATGGGCTGAAGCTGCAGCTAGAGCTCTGATGGCATCCTGGGATGCATCTGTATGTCTCACTGAGGTAAAACTTCCAAGTAGATTTTATCTGTTTCAGCTGTAGCTGAAATGGCTTTGGGTTTTGCCAGACAGACATTCTCTGCAATACACTTGAGACACAACCCAATCCAATGCAACCACAGGCCTGCTATCGATTGGATGAAGTTGTACAAAAGCAAAAGGCTGAGAAGAAATTTCACAGATGAATGAATTCAGGGAAGTTGTTGTAAATTTATTGTTTGAGAAACAGTGGATCTCCACCTGAAATGAACAATGACACAGATATGGACAGCATGAGCTCTCTCTATATAGATAGATAGGTAGATAGATAGATAGATAGATAGATAGATAGATAGATAGATAGATAGATAGATAGATAGATAGATAGACAGACAGACAGATACAGATAAACAGACAGATAGACAGATAGATAGACAGACATGTAGATATCTCATGGAAACATGAACTGTGAATGTGCCAATGTACCCACAGTCCTTCCCAGTTCCTATGGCATCTTATTCATTTTCAGAGCCCAAGTAGGAAAATAAGAGATACTGCCCTATCAGTGGGCTTCTCACTTCCCCATGTATGCTATGGCCCTAAAGACACAAATACAATTTTGAAACAGGTCTCATGTCAAGAAAGGTCTCTACTGGCTGGCCAAGTACTAGCTTTCTGAACCAGGCTTGCCTCAAACTTAACATAAAGTCAAAGGATTGAAATTAGTAGTGATATGTCTGACTAATTTTTTAAATAAATAAATTTTCTTTACAGGATAAGAACTAGGTAGTAGATTGCTCAGTAATTATTATCAAGCTCTGGTCTGAGTACACAGTACCAACACTAAAACACTCACATCTGAAGAACACTAGGTCAGGAACTAGTGGACCCCTAGACAATGGTTTCTGTAGAAAAAATCTCTTCTGTTGGAAGCTCATTGTACTCTGTGTGTCAGAATTCCACACTGAACATCTTAGAAAGCCACAGTTGCATTTCTCTGGCAATACTGCAAAGTTGGGTAAAAAAGCATTCAACTAGACTGCCTCTGTGAATAAATCAAATTTTCATGAGCATAAGGTGAGAGTTAATACATTTAGAAACTCAGAACAACACCAGTATATGACCTGCAGTCCTTTGGACACAGTAGCACCCATCTTCATGGTCAACTTCTTATTGAAACCCACTAATTTCTTGCAAAGGACATGATTCTTGGACCAGGGGTAAGATAGGCTGGGTGGGATCAGGACTAATCATCAGATCTAGAAGAGTAACCATGTCAAGATGGACACCCTGCCATAGCCCTCAGCACATAGAGCTGAATCTAGAGCATTCTCTGGGCTTTCAGCAGCAGCTGAGGTAGGAATTGAAACATCATCTGAGGCTGGATTTTCAACTACTGATGAATCTGCTTCAACTGCTGTGCGTTGAGCTGGTTTGTAACTATATTTGGGGATAGGCAACCTATCAAATTCTTATGGAGAATAATACAGAGTCCATACATAGCTGTGATCATCATAATGAGCAAATTCTAGGATGGGGTTGCATTTAGAATTTGAGCCCAGTCCAGATGTGCCTAGAAGCTTAAAATCAACACTGACAAAGAAGGACAACTAAACAATTTAGAAAATGGAATGAATTAGAAAAGACTTTCAGTTTCCACCTGCAACCTGTGAGAATACTCCCTTTTCTACTTACCCATAATGCTTGATCTAAATCTAGGGAAACAGGAGAAGTCAAATGAAGGAGGAACAGCTCCAAAAACCTGAGTCATATGGAGAAATGTTGCATGGAAAGCTTGGCTATAAACACACACACAAACAAACACACACACACACACCAATTTCTGAGGCTCTCGAGGCCAACAAGAATCTATGGAGTGAGGATCGGTATTTCTTGACACCAAAGGACTAGAGAAGCCTCAGTTTGATAACTCAAGATTATACTTAGATCCCTGATGTTTAAGACCTGTTCAGTAATAATGTAGATCCATTGTGAATTGCTATTGAACCAGAAAGACAACTCAGCATCAAATGCAAATATGTTCACCATTTCCCAACTGTCTTAAGGTAACCCAAGCAGAGAAGGATTTCCTGGAGTGGGATAAGTGTACAGTGATTGACTAGGGACTATCTTTTCCAGTAGCAGAAATTAGGACCTAGATGCAGGCTAGAATATAGTACTCCATCACTTAAAGCTTTCACACAAGTTTTATTAGTTTTTTCTACAGGATAGAGTAAGTGCACTGATGAAATATTCTCTCAGCAAGAGCTTTTCTTTTTGGAGATACACTTACTGATAATTTACTCTTTCCTTGAGCCTGTAAACAAGCTTACAAAGAGCAGTACTTACCTGTGGCCACTAGAGGGCCAATGAATCCCAGTCAACACGAATTTCCTGTGGAACATGAAAGCATCTGCAATATAGAATGAAAGGGGCAGTTTCAAAAGTGTAGAGACCTGGGTGCATTTGGAACATGTTTGCATTAGTGTGTCACTTGTCCTACTGTATATCCTACAAGGAGAAAAATGGTTCTACTCATCAAACCTTTGAATATTTATTCAAGATTTCTAAATAGCAGGGATGACTCTGGTGGGTGTAAGAATAATGCTCCTGTACACTGTAAAGATTTGTTAGTCATATTGGTTTAATAAATTTATGATTGTCCATGAACTAGGCAAGACATAGATTTTGGGCAACCAGACTAGGATAAATCTGGAAAGAGGAAATGCAGAGTATATGCCATGCAGAGACAAAGGAAGAAAGATGAGAGAGCTGCACTGAAGCAAAGGTACAAAGTCATGTGGATAAACAGAAGTAGAATCTTGGATTAATTTTAGGGTAAATGCTAGTAAATGGTTTGCCTGAACAGGAGCCTTTGTGGACAGTTCACTCTGGCTATCTGCAGGCTCTCCTATCTCGACCAGATTCTCTCTGGTGTTTGAAGCTTCATATCAAGTACCTGACCTTAAATGTCTTCTTCCTTGAGAATCCCCACATACTCTCTACACTTTATCCCCTCACATCAAGCAGACCATTCCACACTGGGGCTCAACACTTATGGATCCAGTTGAGGTCATCCCTTTTTATTGGGCAATTGTATTAAATAGTATTTTCCTTGGGGCATTGACACAAGCTCAGGATTCTTGCCTTCTTGGGGCTCCAGCTCTGACATAAATTACTACTGTGCTTTTCAGGAAATAGGAATGTACTTGCTTTGTTGCCTGAGGTCCTCAAATTTTCCTCCTAATATTTTCCTCCCCTTCTTACAATCTTCAATTATATTTTGTTTTCCTTATTTCTTTCTATTCCCTTGTGAAATTAAGACAAGGTTTGGTTTCTAAATTCATCACACATTGTTCAACATCTAACTTTATAGATTAGGCTGAACTCAAACTCAGATATTTCATTGTCTCTACCTCCTTTATGCTGAGAATGATTTCCTCATTTTCATGGAAGAGCTTCTTCAGCTGTAGACATTTCCTTGCCCAGAGTTTTAACAAGAGTGATACCTTTCAGTCCATCAACCAGGGCCATCTAGAGCCTCTCTTTGATTTCTCAAGTTAATAGATTCCAAAGAACCCACAATTTCCACAGTGGCCTATGAAGATAAAGTCATAATTTTGGTAGTGGCTTAGTTGTGTTTACAGATTAAACATTGGATAAATGGTTATCAGTATGCAGGGCTGTTTCTGTTTTGTGAGGAACTGACCCACATGTATTCAGTATCAAGAAAACTTCTTCAAGATGTCTGTGTCAGGAAAGATTTGTATTTACTGGGCCAAGTTCTAGTAAATTCTCCTGTCATGTATGGGTGATTTAAATTACTACATCAAATGAAAATTTAACTAAGCAAGGCTAGGTGAGGCTCTTTAGCAGATCAACTGTCCAGATTTTTGAAAGATCCTTGTGTCAACTATGAAACTGAGTCAAGAATAAGGAACAAAATAGAAAATAGATTTTAAAAATTGTTCTTACCTGTTTTTTTAAGTGTGTATTTGGTTACCAGCCTGCCAGGGCACCTATGTGGAGATAAGTGGAAACATGTAAAAATTTATTTATCCCTATCACCATGTGAACCATGGAAATAAACCTTGGTTCTTTAGGCTTGGTGAAAATTGCTTTGAATGTGCCATCTCACAAGCTTAGGACCTCTTGAAGGGTTATATATCCAGGGAGCATAAAGACTGACAATGGGTTTTTTATCTCAATTACAAATTTAAAGCATGTATGTCTTATAGGAACCTCAAACTATTTTTTTTTACAATTAACAGCCATATCTTTGAAACATTTCAATAGTAAAAACCATTTCATGCCTCTACACTCCTAGTTGGTACAGAAAGCCTTTATTGCCTAGGAAGAGGAGAAACGAGGATCAGGTCAGCCCTGACTCCACAGCAGATCCAAAGACTGCCTCAGTTACAAAGACCCTGCCTCAAAGGGAAAAAAAATTACTAAGAAACAACAGAAAAAAATCTATATCAGTATATGGTCAAAGGAATAGAATTAACAAAAAATAAAAATCTATGAGAGTATCTATGGTCAAATGAAAAGAATTAACCAGCACCAAATAGGTTTTCTTTCAGAGCATCAGTGGGATGCATGTATACTGGACGATTGGAAAGTCTAGAGTAAGTTCAGCAACCAGATTTAGAGCACTTTCCCTTAGTACATCTTAAATGGCACAATGAAGACAACAGCAATGAAGGTAAGGTGTATACTCCATCAGGAAGGATTTTTATGGGCCAAAACAGTGCTTTATTTAAAGATTGATATTCATAGCACATAGAAAACATTCCCACATCCCACTATATGAAGTTTCTTTGATGCACGTTTTTCTTTTGAAGTAGATTGGCACTGGGGTTTGAAGATTACCTATCAAATTAAAATATAACTTTGTAAACCAAAGAATTTCTAACTAACAAAACGGCAATTTTGATTATCAAAGGTGACTATTAAACTGAAGTTCTTAATTATACATTACAATTTTAAATTATCTACCTAAGCTTCATACCTTAAACCAGAGTAGAAAAATACATACAGCATAACAAAATTGACTCCAAGCTTGTATCAATAAACCAAACTCCATACAAATTTATTTTGAGGTTAACAGCTGATTGTTAGATTAAGTAAATCCAATAATCTATTTTTTAATCACTCATACAATATCCCCCTTTTCTTATTAGAAGGAGATTAACTAATACTATTAACCATTTATAATAAAACCAACATTTATAAGCAATATTTTGGGAATTTGGGCGTAGTTTTCCATTACTACTTCCTGCTGATTGAGGGGTGCTAACAATCTTACATATTCTTGATAATAATCATCTTAGTCTACAGTCCTGAAACTGATGTGACCATCTCTTCCCATTAGATAATTTTTAAGTGGCCTTGGTTGATGAAACTGTATTTGCCTAGAGGAAATCCATGGGTTCTTATCTTCTGTGGAAACAAAAGCAGAAGTCTTCCAAAGCAATATATCCTTAGACACAAATTTCAAAGTCAAGATACTTTTAAAATATATTTTTTTGTTTAACTTAGCAGCCTTTGCAATCAATTGTCTTCTGCAGGAGGCTCATTAACAGTTAAAATATTAAAATAAAACACAATAATAACCAGAATCTAGTTTCTGTGTGTATTTTCCATCTTAACATGGCTTTTCATGTTTTTATTACTCTATTTCTCTTTCTTAAAGACTTTCTCTACCTTCTTTGTTTGTTCTCTGAAGCCTTTGTACAATTTACATACATTGTAACCCATTTACAGGTTTTTATTCATCTGAATTGGTTTTACTGTGAATTCTTAATTATTTTCCAGCCAGAAGAGCATTTAAAATACTAGAACTCTCTTAAAGAGCCACGCAGTTTTTGCAGAATGAGCTGAGTCAGGAAGTTCTCTCAAGGGGCCATGTCTCTGTTCATCACTAGCAAACAGCAGACCTGAGAAAATTCTGCTACTAAGATACTATCTTTGACTCTGTTTCCTTTTTGTTCAGAATAAACCAAAATCTTAAATCATTCACATGCAACCAAGTCTTCTGTGAGACTTCGGGAACTGGGCTGATGACAGCTTATGTTGCCTGTCTCAAGTCTGCCATCATTTTGAATGTATCCCAAATACCATGCTATATCTGTACAATGAGCTGCTTCAGATACACAATTTGAAAGCTGCTTTGGCTCAGTTTCTGTGATCTAGAACCCTTTCTAATCTTTCCCAGGATTTCTGTGGGTGCTCGGCACATGTTGGGATGTCATCTGAGGTTTCTGGCCAAGTAAGCTCCATGGTTTGGACCTGCCTACTGCTGGTCCTGAACCAACAATCCAAAAGTCCAAATGAATCTCACAGACACTTCTATTAACTTCACACAGTTTGGCCTATGTCTCAGGCACATTGCTAGCTAGTTCTTTGAATTTAACTCAACCCATTTCCCTTAATCTGTCTTGCCACTTGGCCCAAGGCCCACCTGTGTTCCTTTCATGTTTCTTCTTTGGGCATCTCGACTCAGACCCTCTACCCTCAGACCCTCTACCCACAGACCCTCTTCCCTATAAGATTCCCTGCCTACATTTTCTTTGGTGCCTGGCATAGACCAAAACAGCTCCTTTATTTAAAGATTGACATATACAGCATATAGAAAGACATCCCCACTTTACTAATGAGATGACCATGTGGATTTTTCTTTCAGTTTGCTTATGTGATGAATTACATTCACTGTTTTTTTTAATTTGTTGAACCATCCCTGCATCTCTTGGATGAAGACTTCTTAATCATGGGAGATGATTTTTTTTGATGTGTTGTTGGATTTAGGTTGCGATAATTTTATTGAGTATTTTTGCATCAGTGTTCAAGAGGGAGATTGGTCTGTAGATCTCTTTGTTGCATCTTTGAGTGGCTTTGAAATCAGAATAATTGTGGCCTCATAAAAAGAGTTTGGCAATGTTCCTTTAGTTTCTAATGTATGAAACAGTTTGAGGTGTATTGGTATTAATTCTTCTTTGAATGTCTGGCAGAATTCTGCATTCAAACACTCTGGTCCTGTGCTTCACTGACAGGTCTAAATTTCAAGACTTCCCACTAGCTTGGATTAGTTGTCTCTGTAGATTTCCCCCATCATATTCTTGACCCCATGTGCTCTCACAAATCTTCTTCCTACACTGTGACTGGATGCCAGTAGCTCAGTCTCCTGCTTGAGTATAGAATTCTGCCTCTGCTTTCATAAGACACTAGAAGAAGGCTCTAGGAAGACAGGTATGGTATTCATCAATCTAACTACCTGGGTAGTCCAATTCAGGTTCCCTCCACACTATTGCAAGGAGTCTAAGCTAGGCATCCTAGCGGATTCCTGGGAATATCTCTAGGAGGAAATTAATCCATCAGGTGTTATCCTTCTCCAGGAAAGCATGACACAAGTGAAATTTGATTAAATTATTTATTCATTTAAACTTATGTTATAAACAAAACAATAGATTAATACAATTTACTAAATCAGGAGAGAAGCTTTTATGCCAGGTGTATTAACTGACACCTACAATCTCACTACTTAGGACAAAAAATTCATAGCTAGAATTTATAGACCAGTTGGAACTAAAAAAAGAACTATTCTCTTTCAACATCTATACAATATGCTATAATGGTTATAGAGATTATTCATTTAAATAAAAATGAAACAAACACAACAAAACACAAGGTCAATAGACACTTTCTACTCTCATGTTAAAATTAATGCCATGAATTGTAATCACAGAATTGTGGAGACAGAAGTACACTGAATACACAAGGATATCCTGGGTTACATGAAATTAGGGTTTTCTCAGCAAACAAAATAAAATTGTTGTTGCAACAGCCTGTGATTTTAAACTCCTGCTATTTCAGGGAAGATGTCAAGGCACTCAGGCTTGTGATTTCTTAAAAGAAATCAAGGAGTGAGAAGTGCTCCATAAAGTACGGTTGGGAAAATTGATCTAGAGCAGCATCCAGTTCACAAAGTTGGTCAAGAAAGAGCTGGTCCTCCATGGCAGTGGAGCCTTGATCTTTCTCTGTGGCTGAAATGGGACTGACTGGTTTGGTTTCTTTTACTCTTCCAGCATCTTTGGTATCTGTTTCAGGAGCCTCTACTGAATTTGGGCTGGGAAGTAGAGAATGAATTGGTTCCAATGTTTGGGCAGTGACTGGATGTGCAGATGACACACATTGGTCAGACTGACAGGAGATTCTGCCTCCCTCTGCTTGGCCTTGGCCATCATGTGACCAATTCTGAGCTTCAGACAACATAAATTCATTGATCTGACTAATGGAGAAAACAGACTCTGGTTCCGAGAATATACTTGGGCTGAGTGGAGGAGGAAAGCTGACACAGGATGGGCTGTGTGACATGGAGTAATTGATTTCTGAGTCTGGAGAAAGAGTGGAGGGGCTGACTTGAAGAGGAGAACTGAAGCCAGATTGTCTCAAGGACCAGGAATCTTCACTGTCACAGGCTGTGGGAATGACAGAGGCACTGGAACTGGAAGATTCAGCACTTGAGTAATGACCTCCCTTCCAGGAAAGCACTCTAGCCTTCTTCTGCAGCTTCCTCTGCTCTCTAGATCTCTTTCTTTTATTCTGGACATCTTCATAGGCCTGGTGAGTTTTTGGAAAGATGGCTTTTTGGTCTAAAGAATTATCCAATGGCCTGAGTTGAGGAAGAGAGTTCACAACTGGTGGTGTCTGATATGTAGTGAAGACAGATTCTGAATGTGGGGTAATATTCACATGTCTGAGTACAGCAGAAGGGCTGACACCCAGTGGTCTCTCATGTATACCCTCTGAGCTGGGCAACCTGGCAAGAGAATCAAAATGTTCAGATGGCCCAGACCTATCCTGTGATTGATGATCTCTCCTCACAGATAGTTCATTAGCAGGTTGTCTCAGCCTCTGCTCCCTTGCTGGGCTCTTCCTGAAGCAGACATCACCAGTGGCCTGATCAAGACTGGATGAGTTAGGTATCTGTTTTGGAGAACACTCAGGGCTTTGTCTCTGGGAGTCTGAACTTGCAGAGGTGTCAAGAGGAGGAGTCAGGGAGGTGTCAGGGAGGGCAGCCCCAACATGAGATCCAGACCCCAGCTTCAAACAAACTTCTTGGGCCTTCTTGAGATTCTCCTTAACCCTTCGATTCTCCTTAGCTCTTCTATTTTTGAACCAGTTCTGGAGAGAGAAAAGAAAGAGAAGATCAATAGAATATAGTGTCCCATTTAGTTTGTAAATCTGAAAATGGTGGAGGAAAAGCCTTGACCTTGGTGTATATCCAGCTCCTATCACAAACTTCTAAGTTCATTACATCCAAGAATAAGAAAAATGAGATGAGCTGGACCTAAAACACAGAGACTAAGGGACCTTCTATAAGAAGCTGGGGGTTTAGAGGGCAGACATAATGTCTAGGTCACCAATGCAATTTGGGGAAAAAATCATCCCTCTGCATTGCACCAGATTCTGCACTAAGGTGTAAGCAGCCCTTTACAACCTTCTAATAAACTAAGTAGCCAAAATAATAGAGGGACCCAAAAAGCACAGAAATAAGAGAGGCTGTATGACTAGAAGAAAGAAAGACATGAGAGAGGACTTACCCTGATACTGTCCTTGGTCAAGCCACATCTCTGAGATAATGCCATGCATTGCTCCTGGCTCAGGTATGTGCAGTTATTAAAATGTTCTTCAAGGACCTTCTTTTGTTCTGGGGTGAAAACTGTGCGTTTCATCTGCTGCCTTCTTGGATCAGTGGGTGTATCTTGTGAACTCAAAGGGTTTTGAGAAGCCAGGATACCTTGTAGAGATGGTGGAACCGAGGAACTTGGGGAAACTTGGATGCCTTGATTCACAGAGGGTGTACACCATTTGTTACTTGGAAGGATATTTGGACCTCCACTCATTTCAGACAGTCAAGGGAAGCTCTGTGAAAAATGAGAACCTGGGATCACACAGGAATTTGATTCCATTTTGAAATTGTTTTCATTTTAGAAAATACATGAGATTAATAACAGAAAAAGAACAGAAAAGTTCCCATAAAAGATTTTTTTTAAAAAAAAATGAGATCAGCAGTTGGCCTTGGCTGGAAAAAGTACAAAAATGTATTATATTTGGACAAACAAAATTGGGTCTCAAGAGCACTTCATATTTGAAACACACATACCAACTCCTGAGTGCTACCAAGGCACTTAATTTAGCCCCCTCCCTGCCAAATCAGTTTAACCTTAACCTTTGTATTATACTTACACTTATTTGAGGGATCAATTCTCTGGGAAATCAGAGGAATCCTGTGACTTATTCAGATTCCTTTCAGTGTTTGACTTCTACTTCAATTTACAGGGCTTAAATATCTTCTCCCAGGAGGCAATTGTCTAAGCTCCACCCACTCTTTGACTCCTCCCTCCCAACACCAAGAGAATTCCATTACCAATGCCTACCTTTTTAGGAATTTCTACCCAAACCTAGGGAGATCTAATCATACTGATTCAATTTGAATTGGTGTGTTTTCTTTTCTTATTTTAAGTCGGGGTCTTTCTATTAACCCGGGGTGTTCTAAAATGTACTATGTTGAAAAGATAAAATCAAACTCACAGACATTATTTTACCCCAATTTCCCTAGTGCAAGCCTTAAATGTATGGATAACAGAGGACAGTTCTAGATTCAGTCACAAAAATCTGAATTGTAATGAATGTAAATGTAAATGAAGAGAATATTGAACCTACCATCAGTAGTCCAGAAAACAAATTTGTACATTTCATGCTGCCAGTTTTGAGAGCCTTTACAGTTAGTTGCCACATATGACATACGTTATTGATGTTGGGATTATTGATTGCTTCTACATGCCAGATTGAGATAATAGGAATGTTTCTATTAGACACACAGAAAGAGCAGGAGTTGAAGGCTGGTGTAGACTAAGTGTATAGTAGCTCCTATGTCTGTGTACTACAAGGGATCCTGTCAAAATTTTCAAAGGTATCAGGCAACAGCAGATAAAAATCTTTCTAGAATTCTCTAGCTGTTATAAGGAGATGAGGAATTATACATTTCTCACATTATCACAGGATATATAAGAGCCAGATCTGGAGTCATAGAAATGAAATCACAGCTACAGGCATAGCTGGACGTAAAGAGACACACTTTCAAGGGCTACAGAGTAATTTAAGTTGGAGTAGAAATATGTGACCACAGCTTTTCATTTGTAAAATACAGGGGATGAACCCTAGATTTATCTAATCTTAATGAAAGAAATGCATCCTGACAAGGTCTCCAAGCTTTTAATAAAAAGGAAAGTTCCTAAGGAGAGAAAAATAGTACATGATTCAATTTTTTTGAGGAAAACATGACTAAAGGAAAATTAGATGGAACATTCAAGGTGGCTTGAGATGTGCCTTTGAGCCTTCTCTTCGTTCATTTGACAACTCAGAGACACACCCAGTTCAAGAAGATTTCTTTTGAAGTCTTTTAACTATTTTAGAAACAACATTTTTTGAGTGTTGTGGAATCACTTGTGGCAGTCAGTGGACAAGTTTCCGGAATTTTTTCTGTAAATGAATTTTCAAGCTGAATCATCTTATTCACACATAAATATAATTAACATCATTGTCTCCACAAAATCCACATATCATCTCAGGTAGGGCAAGAGGTAGGAAACAAATGTATTAGAAATTCAAAGAAAATGTTCTCTATACAGCAAGGTGGTGATGTATTACATTCTTAATAAAATGTGCCTGGAATATCAGAGATATGAGGACCCACAGTCAAACCATGAAGGGCAAAGAGTGGAAATGCCTGCCTTTAATTCCAGCATAGGAAGGTCGAAGTAATAAACTCAAACCTTTAATCCAGCATGGGGATTGAGGATTACTCAGTGGTGACTCATATCTTTAATCCCATCATTAAGGAGACAGAGACCCTTCTGTATTTCTGTTATATAAAGTCTTAAGTACCAAACAATAGCAGCTCACAACTTTAATACTAAGTCTTGATACAATGCACACTTGAACCTAGAAGTGAAAACACTGGGTAGAGAAGGTATAGAAGGAAGTTATAAGCAGATATTCAGACACTGTGGAGTAGCAACTGGACATGAGAAGGACTCTTGATCATAGCATTTGCTCCTGTTTAGCCTGAGAAGATAGCTGGGTGAGAACTGAGTGTGGTCTGTTTGATCTCTCTGATATTAAATGGGTTCCCCAACATCTGTGCTCTGGGTTTTCTTTAGATAACAACTAGAATTCATGTAATTAAGCAAATTAAGGGCACCACAGGTTTTGTGAGTCTCTCAAAACCATTAGTTAATGGGTCAAGATAAGAATGTAAAGGTATCTTCAGCCATGTAGGCTATTGCTAGCCTTAGCTATAGGATACAATGTTTCAAATTGTAGGAACCAGGCATGTTTATGCGGGCATGTAATACCAGCACATAACATGGTACCTGGACAGTGGGTTAGAGATGGATTATCAGAATGTGGACATAGAAAGATCGTGAATATAAGGTTTTCTGTGGGTAGCTGGTATTTTCTAGGCCAGCCTGGAATACATGAGATTCTGCATTCAAGGGAGAAAGAGCAGAGTTTGTGTCACATACTTTTAATGTTAGTGTTCAAGAGGCAAATGAGGCTGCACTCTGGGTACTGGAAGGCAAACTGGTCTACAGAGAAAGTTCCAGAAAAGCTAGGGCTACAAAATTGACCCTTTCTCAAAGGACAGAACAAACAAAAGATGAGAGGGTCTGAAACATCTCTATTAAAGTGTGAAATACAATTCTGGGGAAAAGTCTCTGGGGTCATGATTTATGTGCTCAGCAACAAATTCATGCCATCTACATTCACTGATGTTCATTGAAAGCCCTGGGTACCACCTACCATCACACAGCCCTGGGGTGTGTAGCATGAGTATTCAGATTTGTAAGTCATCTTTGCCTTACAAGTCTTCTATTTTCCTTACTATCAGGCAAAAATTTCAGTGCCTTTTCTTGCTAATTAAACAGTAGTTGTTTGGCCTCATTTTATTTTAAGTGGGGACATTTTTATTATCACAAACTGTACTAGAATTATTATGTTGACATGGATGATCTTAAACTAACACACATTAATTGTCCTCATGCTCCAAGCTTCTAGCATTAATGGAATGAATCAACTGAGGTTCTATCACAAAACAGAGAAACCAAATTTTTAAAACAATTTTGAAACCCTAACTCTAAATATAATGGTGATTGTATTAGTGTTTGTCTCTTACATGTGATAATCTTAGTTTCCCTATAATAAGTTATTTTCCATCTTTTACACCATATGGAGGGGTCCTTCACCCCTTACATGTATGAGATAGCCAATGCTGATCAAGGAAGCAATATTTCCATGAACCAATTATTTGGCACCTAGGTCTGGGGGTTCACAGTGTCAAGAATTGTGGTACTTTCTGGGTTGTCATGAATAAGCTGATCAGTCGGCAGTTTTCATTTTCAGTCATCCAGAATAACTAAGACTAATAAGCAAAGTCCTGCATATACACACTTCTCATATGAGACCAAAACATAGTCAATGGTTTATATTTCCAAAATATTTCTAATTACCTAACTTCCATCCAGAAGTGCAAAGAAGAAGATGCAGAGACCAAGGCTAAGGACTGGACTGAGCTCCCAGTCCATGGCAATGAGGGGGATGAGGGATGATATGAACAAATAAGTCAATACGATGATGGGGGAAAATGCAAAGACATCTGAGCCAGGCTAATTAGAGCTCACTGACTCTGGATTGAAAAGTGGCAAATCTGCATGAGACTGATCTAGGCCCTCTCAATGTGCATTGATTTTTGAGTGGCTTGGGCAGTTTGTGGAGTCTCTGGCATTAAAAGCAGAAACTATCCTTACTGCAAGAACTGGCAATATGAAAGTGGTTCCATATAGAAGAATATTGCTCATTCTTGAATCATGGGTAGAAACATGGCCCTGCCCCAGGTTAATTGGATAGACATTGGTGACTCCCCACTAGAGGCCATACTCTCTCTGAGAAGTATGTGGGAGGTGAGGTGTGTGGAGGTAGAGTGTAAATGAAAGAAGTAGAGGGGAAGAGAACAGTGATTATATTGTAAAATTAAAAGGAACCTTTTAAGTAATATAGAATACATATATTGGTAGAAAATAATGGCGAGAGCTTCCTCTGGAGGTTTAAAAGTCACGTAGTTGCTCTTCTATTGCTCTGAAGAGACACCACTAGTAAGGCCAGTTGTCGAAAAACCTTTAATTGAGCATTGCTTACACATAGAGGGGATAAATTCATGATGAAATCATGATGTAGACTGTACAGGATATGGAAATGTAGCTGGAGCAGTAGCTGAGAGCTATTATCTGAACCACAAGCAGGAGGCTGCCATCTTTAGCCTGGGACAAGCATAGACTTTATAACCCTCAAACCCACCCCATTGACATACCTTCGCCCAGAAATCCGAACCTCATAATCCTTCTTCAACAGTCCACTAACTGAAAACAAACCATGAAATACATGAGTCCACAGGGGTCATTCTCATTCGACCATGACGCAGAGATCACTATCTGCTCAATGTATACATTAACTAGAATGGAGTTTTCGTATTCTAAGGGAGCTTGACCCAAATATGCACCATTGATACATTGTTTTCATGGCTATAGATTTGCTCCACAAGAGTCTGCAGCATCTTGACATAATATCTGGCTCCTGTGAAGCAGAAAAACTAATCCGGGGGAAAAACCAACTGCCTCTAATTAGGCTTAACGTCATCGCAACTGTCCTGTTTATAAAAATTGGTGACACTGTTCTCCAAACGGAGGCTAAATATATGGTCTTTCCTCCTGTTTATTTCTGCAGCAGACATGAGATCTCTTTGCACTCTCTCATCTAGATAGGTGTAGGTGTTAAGGAACATTAACTCAAGTCTACAGTATACCAATACTAAGATTCTGATCCAGGTAAACACAAAAGGAGCTGCCTTAACTTTAACCGTGAGAAAAATTAATTAGAACACCTTTGCAAAGAATGTGCTCCATGGGGAAGTGAGGCAAGTCAAACATGTGGTCCACTACTGCTGGAACAATCAAGTTATACCAAGAGATCCTGTTAAAGTCATATACAGAGTGATGTGGGAATGCCTTTCTGTGAATATCAATCTTTAAATAAAGGAGCTGTTTGAGCCATGACAGGCACCATAGAAGAGGTAGGAGTAGAAATCAGAGCACTGTTAGGAGAAGCAGTGCAGAGTCAGGCAGATCAAGCAAGCGGCCCAAGTAGGAACATGTAAGGAACACAGGTGAACCACAGGCCAAGTGGCAGACAGATTAATAGAAATGGGTTCATTTAAGATGTAAGAGCTAGCTAGTAATGTGCCTGAGCAACAGAGGCTGGCAGCTATGTGTCTCGCTTGGCAGGTTTGTGGTTCTGCACCTCTGGCCACCCAGGATCACAAACTCCACTGCAAAACAGAGAAGTAAAGTTTCCTTTCTTCAAGGTCATTTAGGAAATGGGAAATTAATACACATCATCTGGTTATAAGAACCAGAGAAATTGCTAAGAGTTTGGTTGGAGATTCCCAAAGCCCTATATCCTTTATTCTCCCATGGCATGTTCTCCTGCAGAAGAATTTCTATAGCCAGAAGAAAAACAGCTAATTCATCCAACCAAGATGTTCCCTCATCTTGGGAGTCAACCTCAGACAAGGTAATTAGCATCAATCTGGGAATTTTATGATTTGAAAGTGAGCTGCTGACTGTAAGAAGTTTTCCAATCTAAATCTCTCCAGGAGGCCAGATAGGCTTCCTTGTCTACAGTAGGAAACCTTGACCAGTGTGTCCTACAAGTAACTCAGATCAATGCCAGCAGCAAGAGCTAGAATACCTGGTGATGAACTTGAACAAAGCAGCCATTCACAGACCAGACATAGAGCAATTCAGGGAAACTACCCAGAGAAAGGGTATGTTCAGACATCAAGGCCTGAGGGCAGAGGCTGATCTTGTTTTAGCCACACCCTCAGACAAGCTTGGCTTCTCCCAATTGGACAGCATCACTGAGATGGGCATGGAGAGTCTTCTGACATGATTCCTTCTTTGAAGGACTTTAACATAGTTGGCTTGTTTAGGCAAACGTTTTGAACTGTTCTCCTGAAAAATGGCTTAATAATTGGCTTTTAGCTCCTCTCCCAAGAAAGACAAGTCAGTACAAATGGCTTACCTGGGATTGGACCTGTGTGTCAATGGGTAATTGGTAAAGGCCAAGGGAAGTAATGATGGCCTGCAGGCATGCCAGGTGAACAGGCATTGTCAGACTTGAGAATATGGGTGACATTGGCCCAGGGGATTGGGAGTGACACCTTGAATGTTGCTAGGATTGGACCTCAGGTTACAAGGACTTCATTCCAGGTTCTACAGGGTACTCTGTTTGCTGTTTCACTGCCACTGATACCCTAACTTCTGAGGTATTTCTTGAAACTTTTATCTTTGAGTGTTTATGCTGAAAGGAAATGTCACTACCCTAGGTCAAATTCAGTCACTGGTACAGGTCTCTGGAATAGCAAAAAACAATCTCCTCCCTGCACAGGATATGGTCAATCTCATTTTTTTTAAATTATGCTTTGCCAAGTGCTAGATAAAAAATAATAATTTCTTTATATTTGCTTGCTACCGTGACACATACTTCTTTCCAGTGTGCTGGCTGTAATTTAGGCCATAGGAAATGTCTACAGAGGCATTTAAAAAATATTCCTTCTTTGAAAACCTAAACATTGTCAGGCCAAATCTCTTCTGAGTAAGAAGTCACCATCTTGGTGTTCCCGAATCTCATATAAGGTTTATATAGATATCTGTTATGGAAAACCTCTGTGTTAGAAGTAGATAACAGGTTTTGGTGCCACATTATCACAGTTTGAAAAAAAAATGTTCTATATTTTACGATGGAGTCTGCCTGATTAGACATCTTTATGCAGATAGTCTGCTGTGTTTGAAACAGAGAATGTTCCAATAGCTCTGATAGGGACAATGTAGAGACAGATTTTGGGTGTGAGGCCCAGACAAGTTTTTGAGAATAAAGTTGGATAAAATTAGGTTTTTCAGAAAATATTCTAGGTGGGTTGTTTGTGTTTTGTTAAGGGTGATTAAATATAGCAGAGTGCCAGGAGAGATATGTGTCAGTGGCTCAGAGTGTGAACTGCTCTAGCAGAGGACAGGATTTTTATTTGCTTAATCTAATTGATGCAATCTTATGTCTCTCAACCACAGTAATTCCTGATCTTGGGAGATCTACTGTCTCTGTCAGGTACCTGCACTTAGGTATGCATAAATATACATCATATATTTGGGGTATTTTAAGACAAGTTTTCTTTTTGTGTTCCAGACTGTTCTTAAGCAGTTTATGTAGATCAAGTGGCATAAAGCTCAGATATTAGCCTGAATCAGCCTCCTTAGTTTTGGGATTATAGTTCTGTGACACCACATACAGGCACAAATTTGTAATTTAAAATAAAACTGTAATGTGTTAAATATTCAAAGCCAGGTGTGGTGTTACCACATAAGATCACAGTGCTCCAAAGGGAGAATCCCTGGAATCTCTGAGAGATTCATGCCAGTCTACTCTAAATAGTTGGTTATAAAACAGTCAGAACTAGAGATCATATCTCAATAATTAAATACAACTACATTTGATAGATGCTGTAGAAGTATAGAATTTCTAAATTCTGAGGATATGATAGGAATGTTCTAGATTGTAGGGAAATGACAGTTCTGACCCAGCAAAAAACTTCTTTTCATAAATGCGTAAACTAGGACTTAAGCATCAAGGGCCTAGCAGTCCTGGTTCTGTGTTTATAGCTGTGTAGTGAAGGGCATCTCAGAAATTTGAGAATTTTAATCTAAGTTCCCTAGATTACTGCAGGAGAAATGTGGGTGATTATATTGTTGCACTGTAAATAATTGTCCCACCCACTGGTTTAATAAAAAGTGATGATTGGACAAAGGAAGGCAGGAAGAGTTGGCAGAGCTACCAGACTAAGAAAACTCTGAGAACAGGAAGCACAGAAGAGAATGCCAGAGAGAAGCTGGAAGAAGCAGAGGACAACTATGGTGCTCTAAGAAAAGGTACTGAGCCACATGGCTAAAGAGGATAGGAGTCATAGGATAGATGAAGGGTAGGGAGCTAACAAGCTATATGCCTGGGCCTTAGGATGTTCAGCCTAAAATACATTGTAAGCATCATTGCATCTCTGTGGGTCTGTGGGTCTGCAGGTCTAAACCTAGAGTCAAGGCTCAAAAGTCTGGGCCAGAAACCTCCTACTACAGAGAAATTGTTAGCTTTTAGGTATTTAAGAAGTAACCTGAGACTTTTCCAATTTAACATTTATCTTTGAAATTTAAGTTATAATGTTTTTCTTAATGCAGCTTCTGTTGTAAAAGTCAAGCCCCATTCTTGTTCTCTTCACCACCCAAGACAGGGTTTTACTCCTACTAAACCAGCTGTCCTAGAACTCAATTTATAGACCATGCTGATTTCAAACTTGGGAATTTACATGCCTCTACTTCCCTTATATGACAAGATGCCTCAGAAAATGATCAAAGGAGGCATGTGGAGAAATACAGAAGATGAAATTCTGGAAGGGGCTACAATGACTATGGGGAAAGCGAGGTCTAGCATGGCCTCCCAGATTCATAGAAAATCAGCAGAGCAGTGAAAAGCCAGATGGTATGAATGGCTGGATCCAAGGATTTAAAACATGGTGGGGTCTAGAGAAGAGGAGAAAAAGCTCATGCACTTGTCCAAACTGAAGCCAACATAATCTAGCATCAACCTCTCTCATCATGGGAAGAACAGCAGCCCAGTTCTTGGAACATTATGAATTCCACCAAGACAAAACTCCTCTGGGGGACAATGAGGAAGAAACAGATGAACTTGGACAATGAAACCTGAATAGATAAAATCCAGAAACCAAACCAGCTTGGCCTGATCAAGTTGATTTACTCACAAAAAAGTGAGATACTCTTTTTGAATTTGCACCATTTTAGACATTGGTTTCAAAACTATGTATTTACCTCACAAGGTCTTCAGCGTTTGGCCTAAAAGACCTAGAGGTAATCCTCACATATTATGGCTCCTGTAATGCAAGAGAACTAAACTTTGACTCACAAACTGCCTCTAGTTAGGATTAAAATCATCCTAAAAGTCTTGATTATAAACACGTGTGAGATTGTTATCCAAATGGAGGCTACAATTTAAGGCCACTCCTGCTGAGTATTTCTAAGCAGACATGAGATCTCTTTGCACACTCTCAATTTGACAATTGTAAGGGTCAAGGTGCATTAACTCAGGTTTAAAAGATACCAATAATAAGGTGCTTAGCCAGGTAAGCAGAAAACACAGCTCTCTTAATCCTAAGACTTAAGAAAAAAATTACTTAGATCATCCTTGCAAAGAATGTGCTCTAGTGGGAAATGAGGGAGGTCAAACATGTGGTCGAGCACCACTTGACCAAGCAAGTAATGGCAAGAAAAGCTGCCAAATTCATACACAGATGTGAAGCTTCTTTGCTTCCAGGTCATTGTAGGAACCTGGTTATAAAAACACATCATCCTCTGGTTCCAAGAACCAGATTAATTCCTGTGAGATTGTTTGGAGATTCCCACAGCCCTGCAGCCTGCTTCTGCCCATGGTCCAGTCCCAGGAAAAAGAGGTTCTAAAGACAGAAAAGGCAGAATAACCCTGAAATCAAGATTTACAGAACAGTCTCATGAACTTGAAAAGTTTCACAAATTCAAAGGACACAATCTTTGTGAGGAATAAAACAATCTTTGGAATTGAAAAAGTGCTTTACCATATGCAGATCTGATAAAAGAACAATACTCAGATATATAAAATCTCAAAAGAGTTTGTATCAAAAATATTCAAATTTTAAAATAGGATAGATACCTAAACCAAGAGAAAGATACTCAGAGTGCTGAGACACACTTAAAGAAATGATCTTTTATCTTGTCTTTCGGTATAAAGTGTTGAATGGACGAGAGTTGTCTCTTATATCCTTTTTAAAATAGTAATTGAGGCATAACAGATATGGGAGAGAATTTATGTAGAGGGATGTGATTGTGAAAACACCACAGTGTTTATTTTCACCATCCAAGTACTGTCAGTGACACATTCATATAAACATCAAAAGAAAGTCACAGTTTATTTCAAATAATATTGTTTATTAGACAAAGAGAAGAACTTGTGCTTCAATAGCCAGGTCTTATAAAATACATGACTGATTGTAAGATTACAAGAAACAGCATGAAGTAATTTAATATACACAATAATTCTATGTATTATCTTTGAGGAAACAAAAGTGTCGATAGAAAATAAAGACATGATGCATTGTGTCTCAATAGGTGGTTTTGTATCAACACTAGAGGTGTCAGCATCAATTTAGGAAGTATTAGCACGGAGAGATGATTTATTCTTGAACAATGGAAGAGAATTTCTCTCTGGTCTTAACAAAATGATGTAGCACTTGGGGAAAAAGATGCATCCCAGCAAGCCTGCACTAGAGGCCAAGATGGAAAAGACTTCCACAGCCACCATCACCTTGCCCTTGGTGCTATGATAGACAGGGAGAAAAGTCACCCAGACACTGCAGAACAGCAGCATGCTGAATGTCAACAACTTGGCTTCATTGAAGGTGTCAGGGAGATTCCTGGCCAAGAAAGCCACAAAGAAACTCAATAAGGCAAGGGAGCCATGGTATCCCAAGACACAATAGAATGCAGTAACTGATCCCTTGTCACATAAAATGATGATGTGGCCATGCTCAGAGTGTGCATCAGTGTCAATAGATGGAGGAGACACTGCCAGCCAGATTGCAGAGATAATAATTTGGATGAAGATACAGATAACAACAATGTAGTTGGGTGCCCTTGAAATCAGATAGTATCTCAATCTTCTTCCAGGAGCTGTGATTTTGAAAGCTAGCAGCACAGTAATTGTTTTGGCCAGCACAGTAGAAACAGCCATAGTGAATACCACTCCAAATGTGATTTGCTGCAGCATGCATGTTGTTGTGTTAGGATGGCCAATAAACAGCAAGGGACACAGGAAACAAAAGATGAGTGAGACTAGCAAGGTGTAGCTGAGACTGCAGTTATTGGCCTTTACAATGGGAGTGTCATTGTACTTCACAAAAACCCCAAAGACAACAACTGTGGATAAAGTGAAACACAGGACCATAAAGGTCAGACACATTCCCAATGGGTCTTCATAGCTCAGATAGTTCACCTCTTTGTGAATGCAATGGTTCTGCTCAACATTGGCATAGTGGGTCTCTGGACACTTCACACACTGATCCACATCTAGTGGGAAAAGGAAAGTAGGATTAGTACAGCTTCAGTATTATGTAGCCACAACTCTTTGCAATTATGTGTGTTTCAGAATCATACCAATGTCTACATTTTTGTTAGGATTTAGTTGAAAGACATTGCAGCCCAGCAATTTCTTACATTTCACAATATTGATTCACTATCTTTACTCGTATATGTTTTTACATGTAACACCATTTTATGGAATTTTCAATTTGATGATTCTTGTTTGTGTTAATGCATGGAGGTCAAAAGACAATTTCTAAGAGTTGGCTACATCTTCCTATTACATATGGAGGAACTCATCACCAGTTGGTGTAACACAGGATTTAGCAGCTGTGTCATCATACTTGCCATTAGTGTGCTTTTGGGACTTTCATTTTATTTTATAAAATGGCAGGCAGGTGAAGAAATTGATTTGTCTGCCAATTGCATGTACCCAAACCTAAACAAATAATCTTTTGACTAATATGGACTGTGTAGATGAAAACATTTGGACACTTGTGGCTAGTAACTTTAATACTAAAACATTCTGATCCAATATTTGTGACATTATTAATGAAGTTCAATGTTTAAAAATAGTGAATACAGAATTTATTACATTTTCTAACAAAGAAACGTCATGGGATTGATTGGTGCAGTAGATTTTTAGACCCTTTGGTTATCCTCATGTGGGTTAGAGAGAATGATCAATGTGAAGAATTTACCTCAGCAACAAACACTCACTTGTCTCATTGGAAACTTCATTTTCTGGGCAGGGGCTGCAATCAAAACAGCAGACAGCCATTCCTTCCTGCCAGAATTTTCTGAATCCAGGACCACAATCAGCACTGCACACAGAGTTCGGCATCTGAGAAGAAATAGACACATGCGGACATTAAAAGTTATTATAGCTCATTTTTATAACTATATTAGATGAGCATGGTGAAGTAAAAAAAGTTTATTTCATATATACCAAATAGGTAACCACATTTTACTTAGCATATTATATACTATATTATTACATATATATGAATGTATGGTACCATATTAATAAAAGATATCTTCATATGGCTAAATATTTACATAGAATAACATCGTGTTTGATCTGGGCAAATATTATAAAACCTCAACTCATTTCTCTAGTGAATTTTTGTCCACATAACACAAAGTACATTAAAATGTTAGAGGAAACATTAATTGAAAAATTCTGGTCCAGATCTAAAGTCCATCAGCCACTTATTCCCAAATAACTAAGCTATGGATTATATTAATCACAAGCTGCTTGGCCTATGGCTCAAGCCTATTACTTGCTAATTCTTACTCTTAAACTAACTTGTGATTCTTATCCTTGTGTAGCCTCATGGCTTGGTACCTTTTTCTCAGTGCAGCATTCCCATGTTGCTTCCTTTCTGTCAGACTGACACCTCTCTGCACCTCCCCTTCCCAGAATTTACATTGTCTTGTTGCACTACCCATTCATTCTTTATGCTTAGCTTCTGGCCAGTCAGCATTTTATTAAACCATTTTATTAAAACAGCATTTATAGTCACTAATATTTAGAGTGTACAAAAGAAGCATCTGAAAACTAGAGTGTAATAACAACACTTGTGTCCAGCAATAAACTCTTTGTAGCCTCCAACTGCTGATATAAACTATGCTTACTTAGGTGCCATAGAGACCTGCCTCTCCAGCCTTTTTAATACTGGGATTATACATGTATGCTATCAGTGGGCACGTTCTCTCATTATTTTCTTTTTATAATGTTTACAGTTTTTTGTACTTTCTAACCTATATAAGACTGTTTTTGGAAAAAGTGGAGAATGTGTGTATACTTGCCAAAATCTACCCATGTATGCCAAAACATGTTCCCTATGTGAAACTCCAATTTTTTTAGACTTTCATTGTAGGCCAGAGTTGCCATAAATAGACAGGTATTTGCTTGCTTCTGCTTCCTAAATGTTTGGCTTAAAGATATGCGCCACCACATATACCATCACTCACTTAGTGATTTCCTAAAACTTCTTTGAGATTTTTATAATATTTATATAATTCAATATTGACAATAGGTTTGCTATAGAAATATATATTATTGACTAATAAAAGAAACCCATATTTAATCAAGATGTATACTATCTCTTGTTTGAAGATTTTGTTCCTTTTAAATTTTATCTCTGAATAGACAATTAACTTTGCAAAAACTTCTTTCTGAACATCTTTTAATGGGCACTTATTTCTATTCTTCATTCTCTTTATCTGCCACATTTTCATTGTGTTGAAAGACTCTTATAGCCCTGGAATGAAGTCATCTTTGAAACAGGGAGAGACATTTCTCTTGTGTTGAGTTACTCGGTGTTTAGTTGAAATTTTTTTCATCTATTTTCATCAGTGTGTTTAGTTTCTATTATTTTTATTATGCTCCATTTTCTCAAAATTCGTTCTCCAATATTTACAGAAGGGATCTTTCCATTTTCTAATTGGGGTTTGGAGTTAGAATCAAAGAGGACTGTTGCATTTAAAAACAATCATGATTCTTGTGTATTTTAATTAGAGTATGTATATGTTAATGATAAATTATTGTAGTAAATTATTTCCTATTTGTTATCCATTGCTTTTGCAATCTTTGATAGGTTTTAAAAAGCTGTTTTCTGTCTAGGATTCTACTGCTGTCTTTTCATTTCTTGGCAACTTCTCTCTATCTTAATTTTTAGTGAATACAGATTCTTCAAGTAACTTTCATTGTATTAACAAAGTGGCTAAAAATTGTTGAATTTTTGTTCATGGTTGAGCATTATTCTGCCTCTTTTTTAGTTAGAGTTCTCAGGAGAAATAGAAATTACAAAATGAATATGTTACTATCTCTGTATTACTCTTTCTCATGTGTGTGTTTGTGCATTTACATATACAATATTATACAATGTCGGATAGCCTAAAGTCTAGCTAATCCAACAGTTTTTAGATATGAATGAAAACTTGAAGAATCTAGAAACTATTCATCCCATGAAGCTGAAAGTCTCACTTGATCTTCAGTATATGATGCAATCCCTAAAAAGTATGTCCTAAGGCTTGTAATGGAAGATAATTGTTAGAAATATCAAAGCGAGTAGTCAAAGAGGAACATTTCCTTTCTCTGTATCCTTATATAGTTTTAAGCAGAGGGTTTTTGGAAGATAAAATGTGAGTTTTCAAACACCAACTTATATAGATACTCTTTACCAAACAAGGATTCAAATGAAACGTGTCTTTCTTCCAGCTTCAAAATTTTCAATTGATGTCATTCTTTACTTTCTGTTTTTAATTGTTTCTTTCTTTTGCTTTAGTTTTAGAGGCAATGTTTCTCTTTCAATCCCTGGCTGTCCTTTAACAAGCCCCATAGACCAGGTTGGTCTCAAACTCAAAGATCCAATTTATTTTCCCTCAGGATATCTGGGATGAGGCATGTGCCCCATTGACCTCACGTAAAACGAGGATTTTTTTTATCTCAATCACAAAATCAGAAGTGAATATACCAAATTAAAACTAAGCCCAAAGCCCTAGCAAGTTTGCCCTCAATTTGTGAATTTGAGTTAAGTTCCAGAGGTAGTCAATTAATAATCAGAAGGATCAATTATAGTGCCCTTTAATTGTAAAAGATAAATTTATTGAGTATAAAAACTTCAGTGTAAATTATGACTTCTAGTGCTTGAATTGAAATGCTGATACTCTCCCTTTTTAAGAGAGTTCATTAAGGAATCTGAAAATGGGCTATTCTCTTGCCACCTTCAATTTCTTCTCCTTGTCCAATGTATTTCAGATTTTAAACAGTTGTCAGGAAACAATAAGGTTTTGTTATTATGTGTTTCATATTTAAGTACCTTTTCTCTCTAGATGACCTATCCTTTTACTATACATTTAAAAATTACAATTATACATTATTTAACATATTTTGGATGCCTATGATGAGTTTTGCTACTTGTGTGTTCACAGTTTATAAATTTGATTCTTTAATTATATCCTCCTGGTCCCATATATATTTCATCCTTCCTTATTTTTGTATTTGCCATAATTTAGTTTTCAAATTCTTTGCCATTTTGTCTTCAACTTGAATTATTCTCTTAAAGAGACTTTTTACAAAGATTTGTATTGCATTTCTTTTGCCTTCCTTTACACTTCTTAATTTGACATAATTATGCTACTTAACCTTTGGAAATAACTCTACTACACCTTCTTTATTTTAGCTATTAAGTGCAACTTAATTGCTGGAAGGTGATTAGTGTCCCATTTGTTTATAAAGATCATCTTGAATTATTTTAGTTGATAATTGCTAATACTCTCATTAAAGCCTGTTAAGTGAATGAAAATTGGAATTGTGTTGTCTGGTGGATTTACATTTCTGTGTGAAATTTTCATATTAAGGGTTAGAGCACTAATAGTAGTGTTTTTAATTCATGTATCCTTCAGTGAATGTACTTGTAATGGAAGAAGTGAGGCTTGGTTTGAGCAAACAGGAACTATTATTGCTGCAAATCTATAATTTTAATGAATATATTGGTCAGGTATATATTTTCAAGAGACAAATACTTTTCTTTGAGAATGACAGTCCTCATCACTCAGAGAGAAAAAATATTAATTGTAATTTTCATACTATCTCAGATACATAGGTTTTAGCTTCAGAACAAATTTTGAGACTTGGCCAAGTGTTTTTGGTGACCATTTGATTCCCTGTACTTGGAAGGCAGAGGCAGGTATATCTCAGTTAACTTGAGATCTTGTTCTACAAAAAGAGATCCAGGACAGTTAGAAGTACTAGTATTCAGAGAAACACTGTTTCAAAAGAAAATAAAATCCAAACTTTAAGAACTTCTGGAAGATAGCTTCTTTAAATTCATGACAATTTGTAGATTTGCATTAGATACCTTAAATTCACCCACATAATATTTAATGAATACAGCATTCCCAGCATTTATAATAGATTACATAATTTCTAAATTTTCAAGCCAGATTCTTTACTAGCAGTATCTCTGCCCACACAGATAAAAAAAACACACCCTTTTTTGTTTGAATGTTTAAAGAATTAATGGAGGGGCAACCTACACCAGCACCTACCAAGAACTGGGGCAGCCTACATCAAAATTCATTGACAACTAGATAAATAAAAACACCCTCTTAGTCCACAGCTAACTAAGAGATAATCAGCACCTTGACTATTAGGCCAAGCATAAACCATAGTCTCTGAACCCTGGCCTAAGAACAGTGCTCCAAGCACTCCATCCACACTCAACACAGCCCTAAACAAAAGAGACCTGGATAAATGACCCCCAGTCCAATGCCCAGAAAAACACAACCCTAGAGATATTCCACAGACCAAACCATGCCCAAATGACAACCTATTTCTTCACCCAACAAGAACTGGGCAACTTACATCATCACATACCAACAACTGAGAAACCCACAATATCACTCTTCAACAACAGGATAATCAGAAGTCCCCTCTTGGTCTACAGCTAACTAAGAGCCCCCAGGCTCACAACTGACTAAGATCAGACAAAGAGTGAACCAAGTAAGAAAGGGGAAGACAGCAGTGCAAGAATACATATAACAATATAGCAAACAACATGACATACCCCAGAAGAATTTGATGGCTATACAACATCAAGATACAAGCATAACAATGAAGAGGAGACATAAGGATACAACATTATAAACAATTTCATAAACATGATAGAAGCTTTAAAAGACAATATAAAAAATTCCCTTAAAGAAATAGAAAAAAATACAATCCAAAAATTGTAAGAGATGAAAAAATCCTTGAAAACAAATAAAGAAAACCATTAAAAAAAACAAAAACAAAAAACAAAAAAACAAACAAACAAAAAAAAAACAGGTGAAAGAAACATTCCAGGAATTGCCAAAATAATAGTGCTCAGTAAAAAAACATCAGGAGGAATCACCATCCCTGACTTCAAGCTGTGTTATAGAATCATACTAATAAAAACATCCTGGTACTGGCACAAAAACAGACTTGTGGATCAATGGAATCAAATCGATGACCCCAACACTAAACCACAACCTATGAACACCCGATTTTTGACAGAGGCTAAAAATATCCAATGGAAAAAAAGATAGTATCTTCAACAATTGGGGTTGTCATAAATGGATTGTAGGATTTAAAAGGGTGCAAATAGATGCAAACCTCTCACCCTGCATAAAACTCAAATCCAAGTGAATCAAAGAGCTCAACGAAACCCAGATACACTGAATTTGATAGAAAAGAAAGTGGGAAATTCTTTCCAATGCATTGGCACGGGTGGCCTCATCCTAAATATAACCCCACTATCACCAAAACAGAACAACAATCAATAAGTGGGACCTCCTGAAACTCAGAAGATTCTGTAAGGGAAAGAACACCATCAAAAAGACATAACGCCAGCCTACAGAGTGGGCAAAGTTCTTCACCAACACTACATCTCACAGAGGACTGATCTCTAAAATATATAGTGAACTAAAGAAACTAGAGCTCCAAAATCTAAATAACCTAATAAATTAATAAATGGGGTTCATAGAAAAAAAGGAAATCTCAAGAGAAGAATTACAAATGGATGAAAGACACTTAAAAATTGCAAAATGTTTTTAGGTGTCAGAGAAATCCAAATCAAAACAACTTTGAGATGCCACCTTACATCTGTCAAAAAGGCTAAGTTCGAAAACATAGATGACAGCCTATGCTGTTGAGGATGCAGAACTAGATGAACATCCCACCATTGTTGGTGGGCGTGTAAACTTTTACAGCCACTCTAGAATACAGTGTGACTATTCCTCAGAAAACTGGGAATCAGTCTCCCTAAGGATTTAGCAATACCACTATTGGGCTTATACCAAAGGATGTACATTCATACCCCCAAAAACATTATCTCAACTTTTGCATAGCAGCATTATTCATAATAGCAAGAACCTGGAAACAACCTAGATACCCCTCAACTGAAGAATAGATTGACAAACTGTGGTACATCTACACATTGGAGTACTAATCAGCAGTAAATAAAAAGTGACATCCCAAAATTTTCAGGCAAATGGATGGAATTGGATTATATCTTTCTGAGTGAGCTTTCATAAGTGCGGAAAGATAGACATGGGATGTACTGACTCATAAGTGGATTTTACTCAAAAAGCAAAGAATACCTAAGTTGCAAGTTGCAAATCTTGAACAGGTTGGGATTGGAAAGAACTTAAGAGAGATGACCAGAGATTTCTCTAAGATGAAAAAATGGAGATCGCCTTGGAAAATTCAGATCTTAACGGGTTGCAACCAAGAACAATTGGGAACAAATCTTGAAAGATGTTTGAGTAAGAGGATCAAAGAGGGGGAGGGGTGAGGAGATGGAAATCTCAATAGAGGAAGCTAATGTGGGGGTGAAAAGAGACTTGGTGCTAGGGAAGTGTCCACAAACTCACAAGTAATCCCTGACCAATTCTCTACAATGGTGGGGGTGGGGGGGCTAAATAGGACTTCCCTAAAATCAAATGAGTAAACAACCAAATGTCATTGCAGATCCAGTAACCAAAAGGAAATGGAGGTGGACGTGGAGATCCATAGCTGGACACTGGGCAGGGCTCCTGGTCCTGCAGAGAGCAGGGTAAGAAAGTTTGTATGAGCAGGGGGATAGGGATTATGAGGAAGGTCCCGTGCTGATGGCTGGCTAGAGCTCTGGAGAGCTCACTGAATCAGAAATTGCCACTAGAGATCCACTGGGAGGGGGAATTGGGCCCTCCAAGTGTGGGCTGATTTTTACTGCCATGAGCATGTGCAGGTATGAGGGGTCTGATCAGACTGTGCTCCTATTCATAGTTTGGCTCCTTGGAGACCATTCCCTATAGAGAAACACCAATCCCAGCAGTGACTTTGGGAAGAATTAACCAGACTTGCTTGGAGTGGAATTGCAGTGCTGGACTGGCCCACCTTGGTACTTCTCGCCCTTTGAGGGAAGGAGATGGTGAGGATCAGAAAGGCAAGGATGAGGGCTGGCTGGGACTGATTTGGGAAAAAGGGAGAGCAGGGGAAAACTTTTATGGAGATGACATTTTTTTAATGAAAAAATAAATTAATGGAGCTGAATATTGTTCTCCAGTGATCAATTTTTATTATAGGATATGTTCCAGAGCTGGAAAAATGCTCAGTGTTGATAACAGTTGTGGCTGGCTTATGAACAGGCCTCATGTTTTATTTCTGATGCTCACTGTGTGTCACTAAGTTGTCTATAGTTCTCAGGAATCAAGTCACTATTAAGTCATTCGTATGCTCCACACATTCCAGTGCTTTACACAAACACATGCAGACAAACACCAATGTGCACAAAAAAAACAAAGAAATGGAGAAATACACTTATAATTAATACATTATCTAAGTGGGTTATGAAATGTTATGTTAATTTAAGACTCAAGGTATGGACAATTGAAAAGGTTTAGGTAAATTTAAAAAAAAACTGTGTAATAAAAATAATAATTTGATTATTAAATTTGCTCCTCCATTGCATTTGTTTCTGTCATTAAGTACAGGGTTCAGCAGAAAAAAGAAAAATTGTTCTGTAGTAATCATATTTGTACCAACATAATTTTGCTCAGTTTGTGAGAAATAATACTAAACAGTGATACCTAACATTTTCTTTTATATTGAGATATAGAACACATTTAAGTGTGACAAAAATTCAATGTATCCGTGTCTGAAGTCCTCCTGAAAGAATTAAAAAATTGTGAAAAGAATAACAATAAAGGTGGATAAAAATGGTTCCTAATGTGACAATCTATTTCATTTACTTAGCTCCAAGAAGCACAATTTACAGTGTTGCTGCTGCGAAATGAACATCAGAACAGTTATGTCACACCCACCTCTCTTCTTCCTGTGGCCCAGTCTATCAAGTCCTCATATAAATGGAGTTGTTGTTTATGTGGAAAAGATGGCCTGAACTTTCCAATCTTCACCTTAAGTCCAAGACCATTTGGAAAATTCCAAATCTGAAAAATGTCATATTCTGCCTGCAGTTTTCCTTTATGATTTGTATTCACTGATTCCTTAGTGAATTGGATCTTCCTAAGATAGGAGTACACCTGAAATACAGACATCATTTTTGAGTGTGTGGTCCTTCCTTGAAGTTATAGAGTGTATTCTTATTTTATCTTAAATGAAACTAATTGAAGGTGAGCCACTTAGATGTCTCAAAGAAAGCTAATGAACTAATAAAATGAACATAATGTTCCTAGAGATTTAATTCTCTCCAAGGAAACTACCAAACTTAAACACAGTACACATACAGACATCAAATACAGATATAAAATATGTAAACATACATACACAAAGAAATTCATATCCATACAGAGATATTAACTAATAGTGCCACATGCAATTTGCTAAAACATGCTTTCACAAAATGTATATAAACTTCAAGTCACATACAGAAATACTTATGTACCCAAACACACATGATAAACAGAAACCAACAAAGAAAACATACATACTCATAAATTTATAGACATTTACAGATACAAACACACACATTCTGAGACATTAATATAAACTGATTTATGCTCAAATCCAAAGACATTCACACAGACACAAAAATATACAAAGAACACAGATACACATATAAGAATTAAATCCAAAAACACACATAAATTACACACTTAAGCACATGCACTTACAAATACACACCCAAAGAAACACAAAAAATGCAAATTCATTTATAAAGACATTCATCAAGAAAAGCTGTGCTAACTTCTGCAAAAGACAAATATGTAGACAGAGAGAAAGACATATATACACATCAACACAGATAGACATACAAATGCCCAGAAACATACAAACATACATAGTTATAACAATGTAGCATGAAGTATGGATTCATGTCCATGTGCTGAACAGAATCACAGACTTATTTTCTTTTTGATTTTCAGACGGAGCAGAATCAGTTAATACCACTGTGAAAACTATCCCCTACAGTGATTACAACCTATATGATTATTAGCAAACTAAAGCTTATCTTTCTCTTATGGAGAGGATTAATGAGAAAGGACACATGTTTCCAGTATTAAAATGGGATAAATACATTCAGATGTGCTTTAACAAAATCCCTGATTTTTATTGATAAGCTGTATGCTTCAGTCTAGTGCTTTTGCATTTGAGATTTATATCAACCCTTAGATTTACATTCTCGCACATAAATATGTTCAGAAATTATATTTGTGGAAATATTTATATTCAATTAAAATGAGCATTGGAGAGACTATTAAGGACAACACCAGACAGTATTTAGTAGAAGAAACACTACCTTCAAGCAATTATAATTAGATACTTCCCCATTCTTGTGTGGCTGAAGAAGCATCTCATGGAAAAAATGTGCCACCAAATACACAGCATCATATATGTTATAACTAGCATCACCAAAAGCCATTTCAGATGTCTGTGAGATTAGCCATTCCAATGAGGCACTGGATGAGCAGTTCTTCAGTGTCTCACACTTATAAGCTAAGGCTTCACAGTTAAAGTTCATCCACTCCAATCTTGCCAGGTATTCTATGGGTGTATTAAAACCCAAAGACTGGACAAATGTTTGAAAACCAGAAATCTCAGCATGGTGGTGTGCAAAAGATAGAGTGCTGTGTGGTGAGTCAACAATAAAGTTGCTCTTACTTGTAGTGACATCCCACTGTGAGGTGGTGACCCATATTTTCTCAACACCTAGAGATTTCCACCTTTGAAAGCTTAGTTCTAGAGTACTGTCTGGGTCACCATAAATAATAACAACATTGGAGTCTGATTTAATGATTTCATTATAATACCTTTCAGCTCTGGACAGGTATAAATGTCTGTCAAGTGGAATCATGTTCACAAAGGCAAAGCAGACTGTATGTTGCTCCATTTCTCTTCTCAAATATGAGAGAAACTCTATACCATCATCATTGTCTGAGATGGCCAGCCCAACCCAGTTCCATCTGAAGTGAAGTATGAGAGAGACCATGGCCAGGGCTAGAGATGTATCCTTTGGGGCCATCTGATACAAATAAGGATATTGTTCATGATCATTCATGGTAGAATGGAAGGGTCCAAAAGTAAGCTGAACAATCTAGGAAACAGAGGGGAGCCTGAGTTTACATTCACTTCTAAAAACTTTTTAAACACATTTTATTTAGTGTTCTTAAACACCCCTATATTTGTTGCTTCTACCTTCATCTCCACTTCAGAAAAGGAAGTAGAAATCTCATGAAACCTGTGAAAAATAACCTTGAACAACGTGGTTTCAAATAAGTGTAATGCCAGTTTCCCCCGACAATATTTTTAACATATGGGGAATACACCAATAGAGACAGGATATCTTGAAAACACAATATGCAATATCTCACCTGCTGAGAAGTATCGATATTCAGTTTTTTTCCAATCATTGAAGATTTTTCCCAGTTTGGTCCTGAAAGCAACATGGCACACTTGAATACATCATCACACTGATAATTAGCTGACTTGTAGACTGCTATGCCATGCTTAACCTCATTGTTTATTTGTGGCTCAAGATTACAAAGAATTGGTACAGAATTAAACAATAATGATAAATTTGGTAAGAGACCAGTTTTCTTGTTGACTTCATCCAAAGAAAAAGATAATGCTAGTGTAAACTGGAGGTTTCCAAGTGTCTTTCTGTAAAAGATAATAGTGTTAATAGAGACAGAGTTCTGCAGATATTTATACATTATCAATACAAGGATTATCCTTCTCAAATGCATTTTCAAACAGCCACAAATATTGATGCAAATCTTCTGTGTTCTGTGAATGGGACTACATAAGAAGCTGGAGATTTGAAGAAGATGTAAAATTTATTACAGTACATGTCACATAAATAAGAGAGCCATAGTTTCTTTGTACAGAAAGATAAGTCAGTTTCTTTCACAGAGGGCTTTGCCAATTGCAGCTTTTTAAAACACAGGACACTAAACTGTAAGGTGCATGAATAAAGTTTATCTATGTGGGATTGACTTTGTCTATGCTGTGAATCTTAATCTTTAAATAAATGAAATGTTTTGACCTTTGGTGAACACAGTAGCCAGAGAGACTGCAACATAGGTAGGAGGAGGGCAGCTTCTGACACAGATCAATACATACACACAAAAAAGCAACATGTGAGGAATACAGGTGAGCCAGAGGCCACGTGGCAAGACAGATTAATGAAAATGGGTTGGGAAGATGAAGGAGCTATCGAGAAATGTACATGAGTCATGGGCCTCAAAGTATAAAATTGTCATAACCATCTGTGTCATTTTGGATGGCCTAAAAAGCTGTGGTCAGATAGGCACTCTAGGACAGCACATCTGTGAGCCTGAACAACTGGAGAGCCTGGGCCAGAAAACTCCATGTAACAGTTTAAGGAGTTTTATGTAATAAAATTATTTGTATAAAATTATGTAAAAATTATTTGGAAAAGAATAATACCAATTTGTGCTTTGTTTTGGAAGAAAATTCCTATTTCTTCATGTCAATTTATATAATCTGATTAATAAGGATCAAATACATACCTTCATTCTGAAAAATTCACACATAGTTTAATGTAATCTATTTCCTGGTTTTAAATTTTATCACAGTGGAATATTTATGTGTAACGTAAAATTTATGTATTTATTTTAAAAATAAAAATAACTTTATTACATTGAGAACTCCTACTAGGATAAGGAACCAATTAGCTTTTATTATACTAAAAACAACTCACTCTAACAAGGAGTACACTACTTCCAAGGGGACCACAAGCCCAGATTAGAGCAAACAAGGCTTCTTGAGAAACAGAGACAGCCAGAAAAGATTGCACCAAAATCAGCTCCCTGATATTCAGACACAAACTCTGAAAAAGTAAGAGGCAGACACCAGTGCAAGAATACATCTAACAACATAAAAACATAGTGTGGCACCACCAGAATCTGGGTGTTCTACAACAACAAAAACTGATCATGGGAATATAGAAGGAGCAAAGGAAATGACCTTAAAAACAACATTATAGAGATAATAGCGACATTAAAAGAGGAAATAAAAAAGCTATTTTAAAAGATAGAGGAAATAAACAAAGACATTATGAAAAAACCAACAAATGACTAAAAGAAAATTAAGAAAAAGCAATCAAACATGTTAAAGAAACATTTCAAGATTTAAAAATTAAAATAGAAATAATAAAAAAAAATACACAAACCAGAGCAATGCAGAAAACAGAATAGCTGATGAAATAAACTGGAACTACAAGTGCAGACAGAACCAACAAATGTAAGAGATGGAAGTGCAAATCTCTTGTATGGAAGATTCAGGAGTGGAAATAGATATACAATGTAAACACTAAACTCCAAAAATCATTATTCAAAACTTTATGGAAATATGGAAAACTGTGCATAGACCAAACCTAACAATAATAAGAATTGAAGAAAGTAAAGTATTACAGCATAAAGGCTCAGAAAATATATTTAACAATATCATAGAAGAAAACATTGCCGATAAACGTCGGAAATGCATCTTAAGATACAAGAACCATACACCTAACAGATGAGACCCCTCAAAATAATCTACTCATCACATAGTAAGAAAGCCAATAAAACTAAATAATAATGAAAGGATACTAGGAGCTGCAAACAAGAAAAGGCCAATGACTTATAATGGCAGACACATCAGAACTGCATCAGACTACTCAATGAAATCAATAAAAGCCAGAAGTCATGGTCAGATGCTACACAGACACTAAGAGATCATGGTTCCCAGCCCAAAACAGTATTCTCAGAAAAACTATCACCATAAATGGAGTAAACAAGATATTTAATACTAAAACCAAATTTAAACAATATCAAAAAAAAACCCACACAGACCAATGGGAAGCCTTAGAGGTAAAATTCCAACCTAAGAAAATTAGATATACTCATAAAACCACAAGCAATAAATAATCCCATAGAAAAAAACCTAAGGCAGGTGAAAACATACACATTGCCCACCAAATACATAACAAACAAATAATCACTGGTCATTCATGTCCCTTAATATCCATGGATTCAAATCTCTAATAAAAGATAAAGCCTACCATGATGGATAAAAATATAATCTATTCTTATGCCACAAAGAAGAGACACACCTCAGTTTCAAAGACAGATACTGCCTCAGAGTAAAGAGTTAGGGAAAACTTTCCAATAAAACAGACTTAAGAAGCTAGCTGATGTTGCCATCCCAATATCTAACTAAATAGACATCAAATTTAAAGCAATCAAAAGATATTATCATGGGCATTATTTGTGCATCTCAGCAAAAATCCACTAAAATGAAGTCTCAGCGCTAAATATTTAGGCCCACAATACAAAGGTACAAATATATTTCACATATTTAACAATATCATATACATTTAACATATATATATAAACAAAATATTACTAAAGCTTAAATAACACATCAAAAAACAAACATTAATTAGTGAAAGACTTCAATCCCTCACTGTCATCAACAAAGAGGTCTACTAGACTGAAACTTAACAGAGAAATAAGAGACACAACAGATGTTATGACTCAAATAAACGATAGATATATACAGAAACTTCTATCCAAATGCAAAAAAAATATAAGTTCTCAGCAATGCATAAACCTTTCTCTAAAATTGATCACATACTCAGTAATAAGGCCAATATGGATATACTAAAAATGGGAATAACTCCTTGAATCCTGTCAGATCATCAGGGACTAAAAATAGAGTTCAACAAAAAGAAAAATGACAGAAAGCCTACAGATTCATGCCAACCCAATATCTCTTATTTGAACCACCTCTGGATTAAGGAAGAAGTAAAGAAAGATATCAAAGACTTCTTACAACTGAATGAAAATGATTCTATATCATACCAAAATTTATGAGACATGATGAATATAGTGCTGAAGGAGAAAATTCATTCTAGTAGATGTCTACATAAAAAAATTGGAGAAATCTCACCCAAGAGACCTAACAGGACAATTATAAGCTCAGAATAATTAGAAGCAAAATAAAATCAAGACCAGATAAATGACTCAAATAGATCGAAACCATGGAGGAAATAGAAGCTATTACTAAAAGTCTCCCAATCAAAAAAAAAAAAAAAACTCAGGACCAGATGATTTCAGTACAGAATTCTACAAGATTTTCAAAGAAAAATTAATACCAATATTCTTTAAATTGAATCAAACAATAGAAACAGAAAAATTCTTTTCAAACTATTCTTATGAAGCTTCAGTCACTTTGATACCCAAGCCACACAATCATGCAACAAAGAAAAGATTTACAGATCATATTATTCTTAAACAATGATCAAAAATACTCAGGAAGATGATGGCAAACTGAATCAGGAATACATCATAAAATTAGCCTGGAGAATCAAATAGGCTTCATACCAGAGCTGCAGGGATGGTTCAGCATAAAAAGATGTCTATTTCATCCATTCTATAAACAACCTGAAAGAAAAAAAAAACTAAATGACCATCTTCCTAGTTGCAGAAAAGCCTTTGACAAAATCCAGCAGTCTTTCATGATAAAGGTCCCTCATGAGAGATCAGGAATACAGGGAAAATACATGAACATATTAAAGGCAATATACAGCAAGCTCTCAACCAACATAAAACTCAATGGAAAAAAACTGAAATCAATCCTTCTAAAATTAGAGAAAGCCAAGGACGTTCTCTTTCCTCATGCCGGTTCAATGTATTTCTCAAGTCTTCACTTAAAACATAAGAAAACAAAAGTAGATCAAGGTGATACAAATTGGAAAGAAAGAAGTTAAAATACCACTCTTTGCAGATGATGTGATAGTATACAGAAGTGACTTCCAAAATTCTACCAGAAAACTCCCACAGCTGATAAACAACTTCAACAACATAGGAAGATACAATATCAACTCAAAAATTCAATAACTCTCATATACGAAAACAGTAGAAAGGCTGGAAAACATCACACTTTTCAATAGCTTCAAATAGAATTGAAAATCTTAGGATAACACAAAACCAAAGAAGTGGCAGTCCTGTATGACAAGAACTTTAAAATCATTGAAGAAAGAGATTAAAGATGCTATCAGATAATGTAAAGATCTCCCATGGTCTTGAAGAGATAAGAACAACATAGAAAAATAGCAGTCTCACCGAAAACAATCTACAGATTCAATGCAATCCCCACCAAAACTGAAGCACACTTTTTTACAGACATTGGAAAACAATACTCAACTTCATGTGGAATAACAAGAAACCCAGGATTGCTAAAATTAATCTGGTTCAATAATAGAACTTCAGGGGGCATCACCATCCCTGACTTCAAACTCTATTGTGGAGCTACAGTAATAAAATCTGGCAAAGATATAGACTTGAGGATCAATGGAAGCAAATCAAAGACCCTGACATTCATCCATACATGTGCGTAGCAGATTTTTCACAAAGAAGCCAATAACATACAGTGGAAGAAAGATAGCATCTTCAACAAATGGAGCTAGCATAACTGGATAATGGTATGTAGAAAAAGACATATAGACTCATTATATATCAACCTTCATCAAATGCAAACCCAAGTAAGTCAAAGATCTCAACAAAAACCCAGTTACACTGAACCTGATAGAAAAATGTGGGGAATTTTCTTGAACACCTTGGCACAGGAGGCCACATTCTAAATACAATGCCAGTAGCATAGACACTACATGCAAAATAAAAAAAAATGGGACTTCTGAAACTGAGGAGCTTCTGTAAGGTAAAGGACATGGTCAATAAGACAAAAAGATAACTGCATAATGGGAAAAGACCTTCACCAACCATTCATTGGACCAAGGACTGTTCTCTAAAATATATAGAGAATTCAAGAAATTAGAGAGCAAAAATCCATGAACCAAATTGAATGGAGTATAAAGTTAAAAATAGAATTATCAAAAGAGGAACTTCAAAGGGTGGGAAGACACTTAAAGAACTGCTCCAGATTCTTAGCCATCAGAGAAATGTTCGTCAAAACAATCCTGAGATACCATCTGACACAGGTCAGAATGGCTAAAATCAAAAACAAGGCTGACAGTCTATGCTGGAGGGAATGTGAGCAACCAAACACTTCTCCATTACTGGTGCTAGTGTAGACTTGTACAGATATGTTGAAAATTAGTGTGACAGTTCTTCAGAAAAGTAAAAATCAATTTATCCAAAGATCCAGCAGTACTGCTTTTGGGCATATACAGGGTGGACACATATTCTTACACTAATGCCATTAGCTCAATTGTAGTCAGAGAAGAATTATTTGTAATAGCCAGAACCTGGAAACAACCTAGATGTGCCTCAATAGAATAATATCAGCAGCTAAACAAAAAAAGATGACATACTGAAAATTGCAGGCAATGGATAGATCTGGAGAATATCATCCCAAGTGAGTTGTCAGGGACCTAGAAAGACAGACATGGTATGTACTCACTAATAAGTGCATTTTAGATGTAATGCTAAGAGTAACCAGGGTACAATCCACTAGCCCCAGTGGCTAGGGATCAGGAAACTTAGGAGGGTCATCCATAGATTCCCCTGGAAAGGGAAAATAGAGAAGTTCTCCTGAGAAAATTGTGATCACAGTTGTGAACAAGCAAGGGGAGGTGAGAAGAGAACATGAAAGGGTTCTGGGGGATAACAGAGAGAGGGAGAGCAAAGAAGTGGATATCCTGGTAGAGGGAGTGATTGTGGGATTAGAGGGAAACCTGATACTACAGAACACTCAAGAACCCACAGGATGAGCCCAGCTAGGACTCCAAGAAGTAGTGAAGACAGAGCCTACATTGGCCTGTCCTCATTATCATATGAATGAGCATCCTAAGTCCATTATAGAACTTTCGTCCAGCAGCTTAAAGAGGCAGATGTAGAAATCTAAAACTAAACAGTAGATCCAGCTGAAAGTAGCTAGTAGAGATTTCATTAGAGGAGGATTCGGTATGATGGTGAGATCCAGGGAATAAGTAATCCCTTGCTGTTGAGAGTTTGTGGACTCTGAAATAACATCCGACAGACATTCATATAACAAACTGTACTCTCTGTATGTTGATGAGAGTTGAAAAGCATGGCAGTTCCTCGAGCCTCTTGCAATTGGACCAGAGTCTATCTCAGGTCCATGCATTGGCTCCTCAAATCCCATCCCTAGTGGGAAAACATCTCTCTCAGCTTTGATATCTGTGTGAGGAATTTGGCCCTACCACAACTGGATATGTGAGACCAATTAAATATGTTCACGGGGTGGGGAGAGGCTGTGGAGGACTGGGAGAAGAGGCAGAATAGGTAGAAGTAGGGAGGATGAATAAAAAATTAAACTAAAAAATAAATATTTCTTTTAAAAAACAAAATAAAGTAAAACACAATAGGATTCATGAAAACCAAACACTAACTCTAGCATACTAAACATTATCAGGCATCCATTATGTGAGCTGTTAGAGCCACCTGTGGACTAAAGTGCTATCTTTAAAAAAAGAAGGTATATAGGCTAAGGTTGGTAAAATATTGTGATATAGTTAATAAAATTACTTAAAGTAAATCATAAAAGTAAGTGTGATATAAATGTCAGAGAATAAACTGCTTAGGTACAAAGAGGGAAGTTATGTGCTTCTTAAATAACAACAATGAGCTAGTTTGTAACCCTCTATCCTTATATTCAATTGTTACCATAACATGCCATAACTTCTCTGAGGCAAGTGAGCAGTGAGTAACGAGCCACAACTCTTAGGTATAGTCTCACTTTTGAAAGAATGCAAACATATCATTTACCACACATACAATCTTTCTTTACTCTAAAGACAGAGAGAAGAGGGGCTGGAGAGATGACCCAACAGTTAAGAGCAATAGCTTTTCTTTTAGAGTTCCTGAGTTAAATTGCCAGTAAAGGTTTGGTGGCTCATAACTATCCATAATAGAACTTGATGCCTTCTTCTGGTATTTGGAACACTTATTCATAAAACACAAATAAATAAAAAAACAATTATAGAGAAAGAGAGAAGAAATGGACATTGAAATTAAATATATAGTGGCCCTATATATTGGTAAGTATAAAGAAACATGAACACACGTGAAATTCTCAGGTTGCAACTTGCCTACTTACAGTTTTGGTGCATCCGTAGAAGAAATACTGTGAGCACATGCAGAGCATCTGAGAGATTATTAGTTGCCCCAACACTGCATTAGGATCTAAAAACTGTTAAAATGCCCATCAGCTGACTCTACTCTATGGTCATTTATTTGAATCCATTTAGGATGATATTCATTAAAATAAAATGGGGATCTTTTGACAAACATCACCTCCATTGTGCTAAAAAAAAACTGTGAAGAGACAAACTACATGTGTCTACTTCTTGTTGAGTTCTTTCTTTTCTCAGTTTCCAAGCTGGGAAGTTGGAGCTTACCTAGGAAAAATACTCTGTGAACAATTTAAAAATGGAAAAAAAATCAAAGAGTATCTAAAATATTGGTGTGCAGGTTGGCAGAACAGGGCAGAAGATTCAAAGAACTGTTCTGATGCTCATCTGCCTGGCTGCTCAATAAGTATTCATAATGACATTTACATAGAAAATACAAAGGCACTTACAGAGAAGATAAATGCACTCTAAAATCCTCTGTCTCCACTTGCCATGGCACTGCCCATAGTAAGAAAGCACATGCCTCTCTTTCTTTATTCAGATCTTCTTTCTGCTTCATTTTCCAATAGCACCTGGGATGAAGGACACCTGCCACGAGGTGGAATGTACATGGCCAAGAAGAGAAAAACCAGAGTGAACATATATTTCTGCTCTAAGCCTGGGAAATTTGGAGTGAGGCATGCCATGCTGATCAGCACATCAAATGGGCATGCAGGTATCCCCACCTGGTTTTATTTCTGTTGCCAAATAAGAGGCTACATCTGCATTTACAATTCCTTTTCTGTTTTGGGAAGTTGTGCTCAATTGGGAATGTTTTGAAACTTTTCCCCTGGGGCTCTGCACCTTTTATCTATATTCCCTGCCAAAAAAAATTTGGGTGATAAATATGTATGAGGATAGTTCAGATAGTTTCATTACATCACCCTTCTTTGTGGAAATTAATGCCCATGGGAAGATATCACTTTGGGAAAATTTGCCTGATCAATTTGTTTCTATTAACAGCTTTAGAGCTGACACCAGTGCATCTTGCTAGATGATCCACAGTGGAACGTACATTATTGGTTCTGGAAAACTCACCAAGTTAGAATTCATGGTTTCATCACTAGAAGTTGTATCACAAAGTCTATGTTGTGAAAAATCAGCTTTATATTTAGAGCAATTATTTTCCACACAGCATGCAGAGTGTAGCCTACTCTACACCAATGACTGGTGCAGAATATTTAAATAAGTCTATGGTTTTACTGTCTTTATTGTACTGACCAACAGTCAATACAAATTATGAAATTTCTTAAATCTTCTTCCAAATCTATCCACCTTATCATAGAACCATAGATCATTTACATGTTAGTGTTAGTTTTCAAAATTTTTACAAAGATCCAGTTAGAAACCAAAGCTCATGTGCTTTTTTCAAATACTACATAAGATCTATTTCTCCTCTTTTCTCCACCCAATTATTATTAATGAGATAAGCTGAATTTTTAGTTTCTAAACCAAGATCTTCCTTCCTTGATTTGCAGTTCTTAGAGACCAAGACCTCACGTTGAGACATTTTGTCTGCGTTATCCTCACTCATTTCATAATCTAACACAGGCTGTAAAGAGAAGTCTCCCTGAGTATCTTACAAAGAAGGACAAACTGGGAACTGACCTTCTTTTACCATTGTTCTAGTTATCCATTTAGTTTTCACTCGTGAACCTCACTGTCAGTGTGAGACAGTTCCGACAAGTGTGGGATAAAGAGCTTCTTTCAGGGGATGTGGACTGTAGAGAACGTAGGACACACGGAGGCAAGTCTTCAGTGTGGGTGGTGACAGGTCTAATTTACTATTTGAGATGAGGCCAAGAGGGATCCTCTTCTCCTCTTATTTTTATTCCACATTTAAAATAGACATATAAAAAGTGGATGACCTCTGCTTCTCTGATGATGTATTCTCGGGGCCTAAGATGTGGATACAGAGTAATATGAAAGGAAAAGTCTTCCACAAAAAGACAATGTCAGTTTACCTTTCTAAAGAGTACAATAGAGACCCTGAAGCATTCCAGTCCACAGCTGATTAAGAGGTAAGTGGATCCTGCTCCACAGGCCAAGCAAAGACTGTTATCTGCAAACACCAGTGCAGGGATATTCAGCCAGCACCCAACCATATCCATCTCTGCCCTAAAACAAAGAAAGCTGGTGAAATCCCCCAAACCCAATTACCAGTAAAACATATATGGAAGAATATCACCTGGGCAAAACCACACCCAAACCACAATCTGTATCGCCACACTTTGAAAACTGGAGACCATGAAGCCTCTTGGACCACATCTGCCAACTGAGAGCCAACAGAGAGCCAACTAAGAGCCAACGATTAATGACCCATGCAACAACTGCAGAAACACAGCTCTTTAGCCTACAGACAACTGGAGAGCCCACTAAAAGCAACTCCAGCAATTACAGGAGACACTCAGCCCATGTGTAAGAACCAACCAAGAGCTAACAAAGAGTGAAACAAGGAAGCAATGGGCAGATGCTAATGTAAGAAAAATGTATAACAATGTAAACCACCACAAGACACCACCAGAAAAAGTAGTTTACAACATCAAGACCTGAACATAATGAGGATGAGAAAGCAATACAGAAATTATGTTAAAAGCAACTTTATGGAAAATTTAAAAACTTTAAAAGATGACATAAAAAACTTCTTTAAAAAATAGAAGAAAATACAAACAAAAAATTGAAAGGAATGAACAAATTCCTAAAGAAAACTTAGAAAACCAAGAAAAAGAAAACAAACAGGAGTAAGGAACAAACCAAGAATTAAAAATTGTCAAAGAAGCAATAAAGGAGCCACAAACTAAGGCAAAGCTGGAAATTGAAAGCCTAAAAAAATTAGCCAGAAATACGAATGCAAGCATATCCAACAGAATGCAAGAGATGGAAGAGAGAATCTCTTTAGTGAAAGATTAAAACGTGGAAATAGATATGTCAGTTAAAGAAAACACTAAAACCAAAAATAGTCATAACACGAATGTCAAGGAAATTTGGGACATGATAAAAAGACCAAACCTGAATATAATTGCAAACAAAGAAGGAGAATACCAGCTCAAAAGCAATTGAAAATATATTTGACAAATCCTCAAATTTGACAAATTTCTCAAAAGAAAATATATTTGACAAAAAATCTTGGAAATAAACTTCCACAGCCTAAAAAAAGAACATGCCTATAAAGATACAACAAGGTTAAATAACACCAAATAGACTAGACTCCCCCGAAAAGTCATCTTGCCACATAATAATCAAGCCACTAAACCTACAGAACAAAGAAAAAAATAATAAGCCATTCTTCTGCTGCATACAAGAAACAGACTTCAACATAAAAGACAGACACATGCTCAGAGTAAATGATTGGGGAAAGATTTCCCAATCAAATGGTCCTAACAAACAAGCTGGTGTAACCATCCTAATATCACACAAAATAGACTTCAAATTAAAATCAACCAAAAGAGAGCAGAAAGGACATTACTTATTCATCTCAGGAAAAATCTACAAAATTGAGGTTTCAGTCCTGAAAATTTATGTTCCAAACATAAATAAGGGCACCTTCATATATAAAAGAAACACTGTTAAACCTTAAACCTCATATTAAAACCACACCTAATAGTGGGAGATGTCAGTGTTCCACTTTCACCCCTGGGTAGGTGAACCAGACAAAAACTCAGTAGAGAAATAAGGGGTCTAAAAGATGCTATGACTGAATTGGACATTTTATATATATATATATATATAAACACCTTCCACCCAACACAAAGGATATACATATTTCTCAGGACCCCATGGAACTTTTTCCAAAATTGACCACATACTTCATCATAAAGCAAATATCAATAGATACAAAAAATTATAATAACTCCTTGTATCATATCAGAACACCATGGTCTAAAGTTAGAGTTCAACAACAAAAATCAATCACAGAAAGGCTACAAATTCAGGAAACTAAACATCTCTCAATTGAACCACCTCTGAGTAAGGAAGAAGTTAAGAAAGAAACCAAAGACTTCCTAGAATTTAATGAAAATTATTGTACAACATACGCAAACTTATGGGACACAATGAAAACAATGCCAAGAGAAAAACTCATAGCACTAGATGCTTACATGTAAAACCTAGAGAAATCTCACTCAAGGGACCTAACAGCACAGCTGAAGGTTTTAGAACAATTAGAAACAAAGTCCACTAGAAGGAGTAGATGGCAGGCAGGAAATAATCAAACTTAAGGCTGAAATCAAAGCAATAGAGAACAATATGAAGAATCAATGAATCAAAAAGTTGGTTCTTTGAAAAAGACAACAAAATAGATAAACCTTTATCCACACTAATCCAAAGGCAGAGAGAGAGAGAAAGAAGAGAGAGAGAGTACAAATTAAGAGAATCAGAAATGGATGAGTAGACAGGCATAACAACAGACACCCAGAGAATCCAAAATATCCTAAGGTCATACTCTGAAAACATATACTCCACTAAACTGGAAAACTCAATAAAAAAATGGACAGTTTTCTGGAATAGTACCACTTACTAAAAGTAAATCAAGACCAGATAAAAGACCAAATGGAACTTTAACCACCAAGGAAATTGAAGCTGAAAGAAAAAAAATAAAACAAAACCTAGTTATATCCTTAAATGCAGAAAATGCCTTTGACAAAATTCAACCCTCCTACATGATGAAAGTCCTGGAGAGTTTAGGAATTCCAGAAAAATACCTAAATATAAAAATGGCAATATAATACAAACTGAAAGCTATCTTCAAAATAAATGGAGAGAAACTTAATGGAAACCCACTAAAATCAGGAACAAGACAAGGCTGACCTCTTTCCCCTTATCCAATATACTTCTAAAAGTTTTAACTAAAGCAATATGGGAACAAAAGGAGATGAAGGGGATATGAATTGGAAAGAAAGAAGTCAAATTATATGTATTTGTAGATGAGTAGTTTATATACATAAGTGACCACCAAAATTCTACCATGCAACCTCTAAAGCTGACAGACACCTTCAGCAATCAATCAGGAACAGTATTAACTCAAAAAATCATAAGCCCTCTTATACATTAATGATCAAAGGGATGAAAGAGAAATAGAGGAAACATCACCCTTTATTATAGCTGCAAATACCATTAAATATGTTGGGGTAACTATAAACAAAGAGGTGACAGACGTGTTTGTCAAAAACTTTGAGTCACTGAAGAAAGAATTTGAAGAAGATATAAAGAAATGGAAAGTACTCCCATGCTCCTGGGTAGGTAGGATCATCATAGTAAAAATTACAATCCTATCCAATGCAATCTACAGATTAAATGCAATCACCATCTTATCCCAACAAAATTTTTATTGACCTGGAAAGAACAATACTCAACATTATATGCAGTAAAAGGAAGCCCAGAATTGCCAAAACAATCTTATTTAATAAAATGACTTTAGGAGGCATAACTATACCTTACTTCAAGCTATACAACAGAGCAAGAGAAAAAAAAAAGCCTGGTACTGACATAAAAGCAGACTTTGGATCAATGGAATTAAATTGAAGGCCCCAACCTTAATGCTTCCACCTATAAATGCTTGATTTCTGACAATGAGGCCAAAAATATACAGTGGAAAATTATAGTATCTTCAACAAATGGTTCTGTTATAATAGAATATTAGTTTGTAGAAGAATGCAAATAGATCAAAACCTATCACCTTGCACAGAACTTAAATGCAAGTGGATCAAAGACTTCAACATAAACCCACCTACACTAAATTGATAGAAAAGAAAGTGGGTAAAATAGTTAGCATGATTTAAAAAACCTTGCAAAATATAACAAATACTGGAAGCATCACCTTCCAAGACTTCAAGATCTAATATACAACAATATTAACAACAGATTGGTATTGGCATAAATACAGATATATACACAAATAGATGCATATTGACCCTGACATTATCCCACACACTTAAGAACACCTGTTTATTTATTTTAAAGCCAAAATTATACAATGGAAGGCAGAAGCATCTTCAACAAATGGTGCTGGCATAACTAGCATCACGGACACTGAGAGCAAAAAATAATAAATTGTAATTCTAAACCGAGAAGTTTCTGTGAGGTAAAGGACATGGTCAATAAGACAAAATGTCAGCATACAGAATGGGGAAAGAGTGTCAGCAACTCTACATCTGATAATATACTGCTCTCCAAAATATCTAACAACAGAGGAAGCTAAAATCCACATACCAATAAAGCCAATTAAAAATGTCAACCAAACAATTACCAGTGGCTTCTGGGGTTATGGATTTAGGAGAATTTATTGCTGCCATGTCTCTAAACCAGTAGTATGCCTGACTGAATTCCAAATCCTTATTCCCCTCATTGATCAAATTTTTTGCTACATGTGGAGGCAAGTTCTTAAAACAACAACAATTAAGTATGTAGAGAAAACTGAACATGTACTATGCAATCCCAACTGATGTGTCTATACCAAAAATCCTGCTCTAAAGCTCAGGGGGAATTACAGACTGAGACCATAATGAAAGCCACAAACACTCAACATGTAGATGACAAGGGATCATATATAAAACAGAATTAAGTTGAAAGGTACATGTGTGAGAGCAATACAATTTAACAAAATAAAACATGTAATGCCACACAAAAACCAGCCAGTATATGAGCAAGAAACAAAACAAGTGATTAAAAACCCAGTTCTTAGAGGGACAAGACGGACTATCTGAGGAAACCCACACATGATGTTGGAGGGAGCTCTGGGCAATATAATCAAGAAAAAAATCAAATGTGCACAACCATTAATGACTGGTCCTAGCAACTGAGGCACTTACTCCCATTGCCTACAAAACAAAGTGGGACATTCATGGTCAGAAGTAAATAATGACTGAGACTAGCTCTATGGAAAGCATTCAAAAACCACATACAATGGGTTTATTAAAATAGTGCATCAAAACATAAACAAAAATCAGGATTTTTAGTTGGGGATTTTTGGTACAAAAAAGACACCACCACACAACCATTCAGTATAAATAGAGAAATGGTCGGGCCCTGCCTTTTTACAATGCCACCTTTTAGTTGTACATAAATGTCTTCCTGAAAACAGAATTTCTTGGTAAGTTGGCACTATCACAAGAATTTCCATAGGCCTGGATAAGATGGGAGAAAGTCTGGAAGATATTAGTAGGGCTAGTTTCAGAAACACAGCTAACATCTGGTAGGCCTAAGCATGCAGGACAATCACAGGCAGGACCATTCACTGGAATATGAGCACCTGTTCTGCTGCACTGACAGCTGCTTCTCCTTCTCAATTCCTTGGCATTTCTCAATGTACTTGGGAATGATCCTGAGAGTATTTAGACCTCTAATTCCTAACCCATACCTGGAGAGAAAAGAAGTGGAGGGGTCAGGGAGAGGAGCCTCAAACTCTAGTCTATGCCTCAGATATGAGGCTGCAGTGCAAACATTAGGCCTCTGCCTTTCGCTCCACTCCAGCTTTTATATCACCACAGAACCTCAGAGGACAAATAAAAGAGAAAAAAGCATCAAGGCAAGAAAAATTTATGTGACAAGATTAAAGTATTTAAAGGGAACCCTGATCCCTAGGCACATTGAAAAAATGTTGGGCCCCACTGTGTTTCCAGGTTTTCTGCAGAAAATTTGAAGAATGATTTGATGTCCTGCCCTGGCTCTACACTAGTACACCACTCATGCAACTCTCCATACCCAGGAGGCAAGTGACCTTAGCAAACAAAGGTCACCTAAATTCCTAGAGCTCTCAAAATGGAGTAGGTGGCTGAAGGGCCAGTGACTATCAGCCTGAGGGAGAGGGGAACAAGAGAGGAACAGACCTGGATATGGCACTCCTTCAAGTTAATACTTTGTCCCAGCTCAGCCCATTGCTTGTGCATTGAGAAACTTGCAAAATCTAAAATATTCATCCAGCTCATGACTTTCTTTCTTGGTGTGCCAGATGTGCTCACTCTGCTCCTTGGAGAACCTTCAGAACAGCTTCAGGCCCTGGAGTGACAAGGGGAGTCACAACTGAGAGAAAAGTTAGATCTGATAAACCTGGGTAAACCTGAAGACCTGAATTCACAGGGAAACCTGGAGGCACTTGGAGGGAAAAAATAGACCAGACTTGGTCCTCAATAACTAGCAGCTGCCCATTTACCTTCCCTTCTTTATTCCTGGTATCCTATGTAGAGAGGTTTCAGGCCTGTGTCTTGGCAAGAAAACATAACATAGAAGCTTAGCTTCAAAAACAGCACCTTTATGGACACCCTGACTGCTAGTTGCCTGACTCAAACCCAGCATCCATCTTGCCCTATGTGCTGTCATATTTTTAATAAACCTACAAAAACCAGCTGTGTTTATACAGGTCTTCGACACAGATAAAATGGGGCTAGGGAAGGACATCCCTCTGTCAGGATCCAGCCACAAGCATGCTCCTTCTGATTTAGCTTCATTCTATCCAAAGAAAGAGATAATCCAAGAAACTCACACTATGTAGTAAGCTGCTGTGGATTCCAGTTCCCCTAAGAAATCTGTATATTCCTGCACCTTTGCACCCTTTCTGTTGGTGTTTAAGATTCTGGCAAAGGACTTGGGTAATAATCACTTTTGATTTTTGGGATTCTCAATACTACTCACTCTCTAGGTACCCCATCATGAAAGCTTAACCTCTGGGCTTTCTCACTCAACACTCTCTAAAATGCCCACCTATTTTCTCCCTGACCTTCTGAAACTTGATGGCTGCATGTTTTCTTCTCAGGTTCTGAGACGGGATCTCACAAGCTCCCACTTCCCTACAACTTCCTGAGAAAACAGAGGTCTCCTGAAGATTTTTATGATCTGCCTCCCTCTGAAGTGCTGGGATAAAATGTGAAAAACAAAGCACATCAGTTCATCTATTCAGTTTGAGCATCTTCTGTGTGATGCTTTGTGCTGGAAACTGGAAAACTGATTCTGCCTTGGATTCACCTCTTTAGAACCTAAAAATTTTTGACTTTAAGGCAAGCATTCTCCCAGTGGAGGCACATCCTACACTGTTTGTGGTTTTGTTGTTTGTTTGTATTGTTATTTGAGACACAATGTCAATGATATGCCTCATTGGCCTGGATTTTGTAGAAGTCTTCACAAACTCATGAGTTATGATTTTTTGTTACTGTTATATTTTGAGTTTACTCTTTAGTTGGGGGTGGGATTTATATTTTTGTTGTAGGAGATGTTTCTTTGTTTTGAGGGAGAATTTCACAATGTATCTCTGGCTCAGGTGCACTCACAGGCATTAGTGTGCTACTGCCTCCATATTAACAGGAATAAAGGCATATTCCAGTACACATGCTTATGTTACTAATCTTGATGTGAAGCCTATAAAAACCACAAGACTAATGTGCACAATTATATGTGCTACACAGAATGTCCCCCCCCCATTTCATGGGATTCACTGCTGACTTCACTGATTGAAACATTATCAATATTATATTCATTGATTTCTTATCTCTACACAACAAATGGGCTCAGTATGGGTGTAGTCCAGCTTCTTGTATAATGTAGAAGAAAATGGATCAGGAGTTGGATGTCAATGCCATTGTTGACTCTGTATCCCCTATAAAGCTGCCTTGGTTTCAGGAGTCAGTTATTACAATATAGTTTCCTGGATCCAGGTGGCCAGAGGTCCAGACCCACAGACTTGAAGCCCCAGAATCCTTAGTGGACCACAGCTGATCAGGCTCCCAGAAATGATTCAGATGCTCATATTAAGTTCATGCTGTTTGGTCTATGGCTTAGGCATCTTTCTAGCTAGCTCTTTCATTTTAACTCAACTCATTCTCATTAATCTGTCTCTCACATGGGCCATAGCTCACCTGTGTTCCCCACATGGATCTTCTTTGGGCAACTGGCTCAGTCTGACTGACTCAACCCTGCTTCTCCTACCTATGCTCTGATTTCCCCTCCTATTTTTTCTATGGTACCTGTCATGGGCCTAAATATCTCCTTTATTTAAAGATTCATATTCACAGCACACAGAAAGACATTCACACACCAGTCTGTGTCTCAAAGAAAATGAAATTAAAACACCTTGTATCAAAAGAAGGCAGAAAACTGACAAGTAGGCTAGAGAGATGGCCAACAGTTAAAAACTCAGGTTTGACTCCTTGCACCTACATGGTGGTACATAAACAACTGTAACTCCAGTTTAAACAGATCCAGTGAATTCTTCTGATATATATGTGCACATCAAATAAATGAACTAAAAGATAAGACAACTAAGAATACTCTCAACTCTGAGTAGGCACAACACCATCCCTCTGAGGCACCTCAAAGTAACAACATGGAGAACTACTTGCAACATCAGTTCAGAAAAATTCTCATGCTCACACTACTTCTGGTTTGAGTGACCTGCTCCCAAGGCAACAAAAACCAGATGTTGTTTCAAGGTCACATGCAGCACAGTGGAGGCTGGTGTATTGAAAAAGGGCGATCTGACAGAAAAATGTGGGCTTCAGTTATGGAAAATATTGAAGACACTGAACTCTTTCCTACTTTCATAAATGTACCCAAGATCATCATTTCTTGTTCTCACTGTCATCAAATCTTTGTTCGATTTAAGTCTTTACAAGACCAGGAGCTTCTAGAGTTGGCACAGGAATGCACCAGCTCTGTGGAGTCAGGATCTAAGGGACTGTCTGTAGACATGTTGGAAACTTAGAGCCTGTTTGAATCTATAAATGAGCTGAAGCTGCAGCTGGAGCTCTGATGGCATCCTGGGCTGCATCTATATGTTTCACTGAGGTAAAACTTCCAAGTAGATTTTATCTGTTTCAGCTGTAGCTGAAATAGCTTTGGGTTTTGTCAGACATCCTCTGCAATACACTTGAGACACAACCCAACCCAATGCAACCACAGGCCTGCTAAAGATTAGGTGAAGTTGTACAAAAGCAAAAGGCTGAGAAAAAACTTCACAGATGAATGACTTCAGGGATGTACTTGTAAATTTATTGTTTTAGGAACAGTGGATTACCCTTAAATAATCAATGACACAGACATGAGCAGCATGTGATCACTCTCGATAGATAGATAGATAGATAGATAGATAGATAGATAGATAGATAGATATGTATATGTATATGTACATATACATACATACATACTTACACACACACACACACACACACACACACACACACACACATACACATCATGGAACCATGAACTGTGAATGTGCCAATGTATCCAAAGCACTTTTCCAGTTTCCATTACATCTTATTTATTTTCAGAGGCCAAATAGAAAAATGAGAGAAACTACCCTATCAGTGGGCTTCTCCCTTCCCCATGTATGCTATGGCCCAGAAACACACAAACACAATTTTGAAAAAGGTCTCATGTCAAGAAAAGTCTCTACTGGCTGGCCAAGTACTACCTTTCTGAACGGGGCTTCCCTCAAACTTACAAAAAGTCAAAGGATTAAAATTTGTAGTGATATGTCTAGCTAATATTTTTAATAAATATTTTTTTTTACAGAATAAGAAATATGTAGTGGATTGCTCAGTAATTATTATGAAGCTCTGGTCTGAGTACACAGAACCAACACCAAAACACCCACATCTGAGGAACACTAAGTCAGGAACTAGTGAACCCCTAGACAATAGATTCTGTAAAAGACTCTTCTGTTGAAAGCTCATTGTACTCTGTGTGTCCAAATCCCACGCTACATGTCTTAGAAAGCCACAGTTGTGTTTCTCCGGTCATGCTGCCAGTTGCCCAGAAGGGCATTCAGCTAGACTGCCTCTGTGAATAAATCAAATTTTCATGGGCATAAGGTGAGAGTTAATACCTTTAGACATTCAAAACAACACCAGTATATGACCTGCAGCCCTTTGGACACAGGAGTGCCCATATTCATGATCAACTTCTTAATGAAACCCACTGATTTTATGCAAAGAACAAGATTCTTGTACCAGGGGTGCGATAGGCTGGATGGGATCAGGACTTATCATCAGGTCTAGAAGAGTAACTATGTCAGGAAGGACACCATGCCAGAGCCCTCAGGAGATGGAGCTGAGTCAGGAGCATTCACTGGGCTTTCAGCAGCAGCTGAGGTAGGAACTGAAATATCATCTGAGCCTGGATTTTCAACTATTGATGAATCTGCTTCAACTGCTGTGGGTGGACCTGGTTTGCAACTATACTTGGGGCTAGGCCACCTATCAAATTCTTTTGGGGAATACAGAGTCCATATACAGTCGTGATCATCATAATGAACAACTTCTAAAATGGGGTAGCATTTAGAATTTGAGCCCAATCCAGATGTGCCTAGAAGCTTGCAGTCTACATTGATTAAAAAAAAAAAAAGGACAACTAAAGAAGTTATAAAATGGAGTGGCTTAGAAAAGATTTTCAGTTTTCACCTGCAACCTCTGAGAACAGTCCCTTTTCTTCTTACTCATGATGCTTTATCTAAATCTAGAGGAAAAAAGTCTGAGGAAGGACTAACCGCTCCAACCTGAGACACAGGGAGAAAGGCTACATGGGAAGCTTGGCTATAAACACACAAGACGAGAGAGAGAGAGAGAGAGAGAGAGAGAGAGAGAGAGAGAGAGAGAGAGAGAGAGAGAGAGAATTCTGAGGCTCTTGAGGCCAATAAGAATGTAGTATCGAGTGAGGATGGGTATTTCTTGACACCAAAGGACTAGAGAAGCCCCAGTTTGATAACTCAAGATTATACTTAGATCCCTGATGTTTAAGACCTGGTTAGTAATAATGTGGATCCATTGTGAATTGCCATTGAACCAGAAAGCCAATTCAGCATCAAATGCAAATATGTTCACCATTTCCCAACTGTCTTAAGGTAACCCAAGCAGAGAAGGATTGCCTGGGGTAGGATAAGTGTTCAGTGATTGACTGGGAACTATCTTTTCCAGTAGCAAAAATTAAGATCTAGATGCAGGTTAGGATCTGGTACTTCATATCTCAAAGCTTTCACACAAGTTTTACAAGTTTTTACAGGATAGAGTAAGTGCACTGATCAAATATTCTCTCAGCAAGAGCTTTTGTTCTTGGAGATACTTACTGATAGTTCACTCATGGAGCCTGAAAACAAACTTGCAAAGAGCAGTAATTACTCTGGCCACTAGAGGGCCAATGGATCCCAGCCAACATAAATTTCCTGTGGAACATGACAGCATCTGCAGTCAGGAATTCAAGGGGCAGCTTCCAAAAGTTTAGAGACATGGAGAACACGTTTGCATTCATGTTTCACTTCTTCTACTGTATATCCTAGACAGAGAAAAATGGTTCTACCCATCAAGCCTTTGAAAATTTACTCCAGATTTCTAAATAGCAGGGATGACTCTGGTGGGTGTAAGAATAATGCTCTTGTACAATGTAAAAATTTGTTAGTCATATTATTTTAATAAATTCATGATTGTCCAGGAACTAGGCAGGACATAGAGTTTGGACAGGAAAAATCTGGAAAGAGGAAATGCAGAGCATATGCCATGCAGAGACAAAGGAAGAAAGATGAGAGAGCTGCACTGAAGCAAAGGTACAAAGCCATGTGGATAAACAAAATTAGAATCTTGGATTAATTTTAGGGTAAATGCTAGTAAATGGTTTGCCTGAACAGAGCCTTTGTGGACAGTTCACTCTGGCTATCTGCAGGCTCTCCTATCTCGACCAGAATCTTTCTGGTGTTTGAAGCTTCATATCAAGTACCTGACCTTAAATGTCTTCTTCCTTGAGAATCCCCATGCACTCTTTACACTTTATCCCCTCACATCAAGCAGACCCTCCCACACTGGGGCTCAACACTTATGGATCCAGTTGAGAACATCCCTTTTTATTGGGCAATTGTATTAAATAGTATTTTCCTTGGGACATTGACACAAGCACAGGATTCTTGCCTTCTTAGGGCTCCAGCTCTGACATAAATTACTACTGTGCTTTTCAGGAAATAGGAATGTACATGCTTTGTTGCCTGAGGTCCTCAAATTTTCCTCCTAATATTTTCCTCCCCTTCTTCTTACAATCTTCAATTATATTTTGTTTTCCTTATTTCTTTCTATTCCCTTGTTAAATTAAGATGTTTGGTTTCTAAATTCATCACACATTGTTCAACATCTAACTTTATAGATTAGGCTGAACTCAAACTCAGATATTTCATTGTCTGTACCTCCTTTATGCTGAGAATGATTTCCTCATTTTCATGGAAGAGCTTCTTCAGCTGTAGACATTTCCTTGCCCAGAGTTTTAACAAGAGTGATACCTTCCAGTCCATCAACCAGGGCCATCTAGAGCCTCTCTTTGATTTCTCAAGTTAATAGATTCCAAAGAACCCACAATTTCCACAATGGCCTATGAAGATAAAGTCATAATTTTGGTAGTGGCTTAGTTGTGTTTACAGATTAAACATTGGATAAATGGTTATCAGTATGCAGGGCTGTTTCTGTTTTGTGAGGAACTGACCTACGTGTATTCAGTATCAAGAAAACTTCTTCAAGATGTCTGTGTCAGGAAAGATTTGTATTTACTGGGCCAAGTTCTAGTAAATTCTCTTGTCATGTATGGGTGATTTAAATTACTACATCAAATGAAAATTTAACTAAGCAAGGCTAGGTGAGGCTCTTTACCAGATCAACTGTCCAGATTTTTGAAAGATCCTTGTGTCAACTATAAAACTGAGTCAAGAATAAGGAACAAAATAGAAAATAGATTTTAAAAATTGTTCTTATCTGTTTTTTTTTTAAGTGTGTATTTGGTTACCAGCCTGCCAGGGCACCTATGTGGAGGTAAGTGGAAACATGTAAATATTCATTTATCCCTATCACCATGTGAACCATGGAAATAAACCTTGTTTCTTTAGGCTTGGTAAAAATTGCCTTGAATGTGCCATCTCCCAAGCTTAGGATCTCTTGAAGGGTTATATATCCAGGGAGCATAAAGACTGACAATGGATTTTTTATCTCAATTACAAATTTAAAGCATGTATGTCTTATAGGAACCTCAAACTATTTTTTTTATACTTAACAGCCATATCTTTGAAACATTTCAATAGTAAAAACCATTTCATGCCTCTACACCCCAAGTTGGTACAGATTGCCTTTATTGCCTAGGAAGAGGAGAAACGAGGATCAGGCCAGCCCTGACTCCACAGCAGCTCCAAAGACTGCCTCAGTTACAAAAGACCCTGCCTCAAAGGGAAAAAAATTACTAAGAAACAACAGAAAAAAATCTATATGAGTATGTGGTCAAAGGAATAGAATTAACAAAAAATAAAAATCTATGAGAGTATCTATGGTCAAATGAAAAGAATTAACCAGCGCCAAATAGGTTTTCTTTCAGAGCATCAGTGAGATGCATGTCTACTGGACGATTGGAAAGTCTAGAGTAAGTTCCGCAACCAGATTTAGAGCACTTTCCCTTAGTACATCTTAAATGGCACAATGAAGACAACAGAAATGAAGGTAAGATGTATACTCCATCAGGAAGGATTTTTATGGGCCAAAACAGTGCTTTATTTAAAGATTGATATTCATAGCACATAGAAAACATTCACACATCCCACTATATGAAGTTTCTTTGATGCACGTTTTTCTTTTGAAGTAGACTGGCACTGGGGTTTGAAGATTACCTATCAAATTAAAATATAACTTTGTAAACCAAAGAATTTCTAACTAACAAAACGGCAATTTTGATTATCAAAGGTGACTATTAAACTGAATTTCTTAATTATACATTACAATTTTAAATTATATACCTAAGCTTCATACCTTAAACCAGAGTAGAAAAATACATACAGTATAACAAAATTGACTCCAAGCCTGTATCAATAAACCAAACTCCATACAAATTTACTTTGAGATTAACAGCTGATTGTTAATTAAGTAAGTCCAATAATCTTTTTTAATCACTCATACAATATCCCCCTTTTCTTATTAGAAGGAGATTAACTAATACTATTAACCATTTATAATGAAACCAACATTTATAAGCAATATTTAGGGAATTTGGGCATAGTTTTCCATTACTACTTCCTTCTGATTGAGGGGTGCTAGCAATCTTACATATTCTTGATAATAAATCATCTTAGTCTACAGTCCTGAAATTGATGTGACCATCTCTTCCCATTAGATAATTTTTAAGTGGCCTTGGTTGATGAAACTGTATTTGCCTAGAGGAAATTCACAGGTTCTCATCTTCTGTGGAAACAAAAGCAGAACTCTTCCAAAGCAATATATCCTTAGACACAAATTTCAAAGTCAAGATACTTTTAAAATATATTTTTTTGTTTAACTTAGCAGCCTTTGCAGTCAATTGTCTTCTGCAGGAGGCTCATTAACAGTTAAAATATTAAAATAAAACACAATAATAACCAGAATCTAGTTTCTGTGTGTATTTTCTATCTTAACATGGCTTTTTATGTTTTTATTACTCTATTTCTCTTTCCTAAAGACTTTCTCTACCTTTTTTGTTTATTCTCTGAAGCATTTGTACAACTTACATACATTGTATCCCATTTACAGGTTTTTATTCATCTGAATTGGTTTTACTGTGAATTATTAATGATTTTCCAGCCAGAAGAGCTTTTAAAATACTAGAACTCTCTTAAAGAGCCACACAGTTTTTGCAGAATGAGCTGAGTCAGGAAGTTCTCTCAAGGGGACATGTCTCTGTTCACCACTAGCAAACAGCAGACCTGAGAAAATGCTGCTACTAAGAAACTATCTTTGACTCTGTTTCCTTTTTGTTCAGAATAAACCAAAACCTTAAATCATTCACATGCAACCAAGTCTTCTGTGAGACTTCGGGAACTGGCATGGTGACAGCTTATGTTGCCTGTCTCAAGTCTGCCATCATTTTGAATGTATCCCAAATACCATGCTATATCTGTACAATGAGCTGCTTCAGATACACAATTTGAAAGCTGCTTTGGCTCAGTTTCTGTGATCTAGAGCCCTTTCTAATTTTTCCCAGGCTTTCTGTGGGTGCTCGGCACATGTTGGGATGTCATCTGAGGTTTCTGGCCAAGTAAGCTCCATGGTTTGGACCTGCCTACTGCTGCTTATCTGAAACAACAAACCAAAAGTCCAAATGAATATCACAGACACTTCTAGTAACTTCACACAATTTGGCCTATGTCTCAGGCACATTGCTAACTATCTCTTTGAACTTAACTCAATCCATTTCCCTTAATCTGTCTTGCCACTTGGCCCAAGGCCTACCTGTGTTCCTTTCATGTTTCTTCTTTGGGCATCTTGACTCAGACCCTCTACCCTCAGACCCTCTACCCACAGACCCTCTTACCTATAAGATTCACTGCCTACATTTTCTTTGGTGCCTGTCATAGACCAAAACAGCTCCTTTATTTAAAGTTTGACATATACAGCATATAGAAAGACATCCCCACTTTACTAATGAGATGACCATGTGGATTTTTCTTTCAGTTTGCTTATGTGATGAAGTACATTCACTGTTTTTTTTTAATATGTTGAACCATCCCTGCATCTTTTGGATGAAGACTGCTTAATCATGGAAGATGATTTTTTTTGATATGTTGTTGGATTTAGGTTGCGATAATATTATTGAATATTTTTGCATCAGTGTTCAAGAGGGAGATTGGTCTGTAGATCTCTTTGTTGCTTCATTGAGTGGCTTTGAAATCAGAATAATTGTGGCCTCATAAAAAGAGTTTGGCAATGTTTCTCTAGTTTCTACTGTATGAAACGGTTTGAGGTGTATTGGTATTAATTCTTCTTTGAATGTCTGGCAGAATTCTGCATTCAAACACTCTGGTCCTGGGTTTTTTTGGGGGGAGGGGGAGTTTTAATAACAGCTTCAATTTCCTTTAGGCTTATAGGTCTGTTTTGGTCTTTAATCTGAACTTGATTTAACTTTGCTAAGTAATACCTGTCCAGAAAGCTGTGCAGTTCTTTTAGGTTTTCCTTTTTAGTATAGTATAGAGTTTCAAAGTGTGACCTAATAATTCGCTGCAGAATCTGGGTGTTGGTTATTATGTGCCCTTATTCATTTCTGATTATGTTGATTTGGATATTCTCTCTCTTTATCTCTACTTTTTGCTTAGTTTGAATAAGCTTCTATTTGTCATGTTGACTTTCTTGAAGAGCCAACTCTTTGAATCATTGATTTTTTGTATTGTTCTCTTGGTTTGTATTATATTGATTGCAGGCCTAAGTTTAATTATTTCTTACCATCTCCTCCTTCTAGGTCTGTTTACTTCCATTTGTACTAAGGCCTTCAGCTGTACCCTTAGGTCTCTTATATGAAATTTCTCTAGTTTTTTTCTTATAGGCATCTATTGCTATGGCATTTCTGTAAACACTGCTTTCATTGGGTTCCATAAGTTTGAGTATGTTTGGGTTCATTTTCATTTAATTCTAGGAGTCTTTGATTTTTTCTTAACTTTTTCTTGACCCAGAGGTGAGTCCATTGAAAGATGTTCAGTTTCCTACAGTTTTGTATCTATTGATATTACCTTGATGACTATGTGGTTAGTTTTAGACAAAGATCCACAGGATGATGAGAAACATGTATATTCCTTTGTGTTAGGGGTGATGGTTCTGTATACATCTATTAAGTCCAATTGGGTCATAACATCTATTAGATCCCTTATGTCTCTATTGAGATTTCTCTGGCTGATCTATACAAGGGTAAAAGTGAGGTATTGAAGTCTCCCACATCAAATGTAAGGTTTAAGCTTTAGTAGTCTTTCTGTTACACAAACCATGTGCACATACACACACACACACACACACACACACACACACACACACACACACACACACACACACACACACGCTCTTGTGTTGGGACATAAGTATTCAGGAATAAGACTTCATCTTAGTGGGTATTTTCTGAGATGAATAGAAATGTCTGTCCAGGTCTCTTTGATTTATTTTAGTTTGAGGTTATTTTGTTACATTTTAGGATGGTTATATCAGCTTGTTTCTCATTACTATTTGATTGGAAAGCCTCTTCTCAACACTTTACTCTGAGCCTGTGTATGTCTTTGAAGTAGAGGTGTATTTCTTCTACTCAGCAGAAGGATGACTTCTGTTTGTATTTTGTACAATGTGTTAGGATATGTCTTTTATAGGTGAATTAAGTCCATTGATATTAAGGGATATTAACGACCAATGATTGTTATTTCCTGTTATATTTGGTGATAGCTTCTTTGTATTTCCATTTGGATTGTTCTCCTGTGGAATTATTGATGTTGGCTTTGTGGCTGTGTCTAGTTCCCTTGGATTATAATTGTCCCTTTAGTGCTTTCTGAATGGCAGGATTTGTGGATAAGCATTTTTTTTAAGTTTTATTTTGTCTGTCGTTGTTTGCCCCATTTATGGTGATTGATAATATTACTGTGTATAATTGTCTTGTATATAGTTGGCAGCCGTACTCTTTTAGTGTCTGTATAACATCTGATCTGGACCTTCTTGCTTTCATTATTTCCATTGAATAGTCAGGTTTTATTCTAATGAGTCTAACTTTATAAGTAATTTGGATTTTTTCCTTTGTAGCACTTAGCATTTTTTCTTTATTCTATAGGTGTAGTGTCTTAGTGTCTTTATTATGTGGTGGACAAACTTTTGGGGGTTTTCATCTATCTGGGTTCTGTAAGATTCTTGTATGTTTATAAACATTTCCTTCTTTAGCTTGGGAGATTTTTTCTATGTTTTTGTTGAATATATTTTTCTGTGCCCTTGATCCGGCATTCTTCTCCTTCTTTGATCCCAATTGTACTCAGGGTTGGTCTTTTCTTGGTGTCCCAGATTTTGTGTTATGATTTTTTTGGTTTTGGTATTTTCTTTAACTGGTATATCTATTTCCAATATTGAGTCTTCCACTCCAGAGATTCTTTCTTACATCTCTTGCATCTCTTTTTACATCAGTTGGTTATGTCTGAATCTAAGTTTCAGTTTGTTTATTCAGGTTTTGTTTTTCCAGCTCTGCTTTAGCTTGTGCCCCCATTATTGTTTCTATTTCAGTTCTTAATTAACAGAGTGTTTATTTTACCTCTTTATTTTCTCTTTCTACATTTTCTTTATTTTTTACAGGGATTTGTTCATCTCTTCCAAGATTTTGTTTGTATTTTCTTCTATTTCTTGAAGAGAAATTTTTATATCCTCTTTTAAAGCTTCTTTTATCTCCATAAAGTTGTTTTTAAGGTCACTTCCTTCTATCTCCTATTCCTTGTTATGCTCAGGTCTTGATGTTTTAGAACAATCTACCATCATGTTGTTCATTATATTGTTATATCTACTGTTACACTGGCATCTGACATTTCTTCATAAGTCCACTCATATTTAGCTCTTGGTCAGCTCTTAGTTGTGAGACCATGGGCTGAATATCTCCAGTAATAGCAGAGGATGCTCTTTGTTGACTCTTCATTAAATGTAGGCAAAAGGAGTTGTGTGCATCTAGATATCCAAGGGGTCATTCTTAGTTGTGTCTTAGCTGACACTTAGTTGGCTCTTAGTCAGCTCTTTGTCATCTGTGGCCCATGAGGGAAGCTTAAGTGTTCTCTAGTTGTCAAAGTGTAATGATGAAGATTGCAGTTTGGGGGGTGGTTGGTGTGTGGGATGTCTCTCCACCTGTGTTTTGCTAGATACTGGACTTGAGGTATTTCTCTCATATATCCTTGGTTAAGGGCAGAGATGCAAATTGATGGGGTGTCAGGGGCAATTCTATGGGCAGGTTGAGAGGCCATGGTCTCAACTTCACTTGAAGGTAAGTATGCCACTCATCTCTTTGTCAGCTGTAGAGCAGGAGGGAGGCTTCAGGGTCTCCAGTTGTCAAGTGTGATTCCTGTTTTTCTAAATTGAACCTGTAGTGAGAAGAGTGTCTGAGTCCTGATACCATTTTGTGGTTTGCATCTAGGTCATCCCTCTGATCAGCCCCCAGCCACTGCACTCACAGCACACAGAAATAGATCCTTTATCCAAAACCAAAGGCACCATAAACAGACTAAGTTACTCAACTATCTTTTTATGTAGAGATCCTATTCCAAACCCAAGCAAGCTTCACTGACAGGTCTAAACTTCAAGACTTCCCAGTAGCTTGGATTAGTTGTCCCTGTAGATTTCCCCCATCATATTCTTGACCCCATGTGCTCTCACAAATCTTCTTCCTACACTATGACTGGATGCCAGTAGCTCAGTCTCCTGCTTGAGTATAGACCTCTGCCTCTGCTTTCATAAGACACTGGAAGGAGGCTCTAGGAAAACAGGTATGGTATTCAGCAATCTAACTCCCTGGGTAGGACAAGTCAGGTTCCCTCCAGACTATTGGAAGTAATCTAAGCTGGGAATGCTAGTGGATTCCTGGGAATATCTCTAGGAGGAAATTAATCCATCAGGTGTTATCCTTCTCCAGTGAAAACATGACACAAGTGAAATTTTACTAAATTATTTATTCATTTAAACATATGTTATAAATAAAACAATAGGTTAATACATTTTACTAAATCAGAAGAGAAGCTTTTATGCCAGGTGTAAGAGCTGACACCTAGAATCTCACTATTTAGGACAAAAAATGCATAGCTAGAATTTATAGACCAGTTGGAACTATAAAAAGAACTACTCTCTTTCAAAAATCTATACTATAAGATGTAATAGTTATAGAGATTATTCATTTAAATAAAAATGAAACAAACACAACAAAACACAAGGTCAATAGACACTTTCTACTCTCATGCTAAAATTAATGCCATGAATTGTAATCACAGAATTGTGGAGACATAAGTACACTGAACATACAAGAATAGCCTGGGTTACATGAAATTAGGGTTTTCTCAGCAAACAAAATAAAACTGTTGTTGCAACAGCCTGTGATTTTAAACTCTTGCTATTTCAAGGCAGATGTCAGGGCACTCAGGCTTGTGATTTCTTAAAAGAAATCAAGGAGTGAGAAGTGCTCCATAGAGTACGGTTGGGAAAATTGATCTAGAGCAGCATCCAGTTCACAAAGTTGATCAAGAAAGAGCTGGTCCTCCATGGCAGTGGAGCCTTGATCTTTCTCTATGGCTGAAATGGTACTGACTGGTTCTGTCTCTTTTACTCGTCCAGCATCTTTGGTATCTGCTTCAGGAACCTCTACTGAATTTGGGCTGGGAAGTGGAGAATGAATTGGTTCCAATGTTTGGGCAGTGACAGGATATGCAGATGACACACATTGGTCAGACTGACATGAGATTCTGCCTCCCTCTGCTTGGCCTTGAACATCATGTGACCAATTCTGAGCTTCAGACAAGATAAATTCATTGATCTGACTAATGGAGAAAACAGACTCTGGTTCCGAGAATATACTTGGGCTGAGTGGAGGAGGAAAGCTGACACGGGATGGGCTCTGTGACATGGAGTAATTGAATTCTGAGTCTGGAGAAAGAGTGGAGGGCCTTACATGAAAAGAACTGAAACCAGATTGTCTCAAAGACCAGGAATCTTCATTGTCACAGGCTCTGGAAATGACAGAGGCATTGGAACTGGAAGATTCAGCACTTGAGTAAGGACCTCCCTTCCAGGAAAGTACTCTAGCCTTCTTCTGCAGCTTCCTCTGCTCTCTAGATCTCTTTCTTTTATTCTTGACATCTTCATAGGCCTGGTCAGTTTTGGGAAACATGGCTTTTTGTTCTAAAGAATCGCTCAATGGCCCGAGTTGAGGAGCAGGGCTCAAAACTGGTGGTGTCTGATACATAGTGAAGACAGATTCTGAATGTGGGGTAATATTCACATGTCTGAGTACAGCAGAAGGGCTGACACCCAGTGGTCTCTCATGTATATCCTCTGAGCTGGGCAACCTGGCAAGAGGAACAAAAAGTTCAGATGGCCCAGACCTATCCTGTGATTGATGATCTCTACTCACAGACAGTTCATTAGCAGGTTGTCTCAGCCTCTGCTCCCTTGCTGGGCTCTTCCTGAAGCAGACATCACCAGTGGCCTGATCAAGACTGGATGAGTTAGGTATCTGTTTTGGAGAACACTCAGGGCTTTGTCTCTGGGAGTCTGCACTTGCAGAGGTGTCAAGAGGAGGAGTCAGGGAGGTGTCAGGGAGGGCAGCCCCAACATGAGATCCAGACCCCAGCTTCAAACAAACTTCTTGGGCCTTCTGATTCTCCTTAACCCTTCGATGCTCCTTAGCTCTTCTATTTTTGAACCAGTTCTGGAGAGAGAAAAGAAAGAGAAGGTCAATAGAATATAGTGTCCAATTTAGTTTGTAAATCTGAAAATGGTGGAGGAAAAGCCTTGACCTTGGTGTATATCCAGCTCCTGTCACAAACTTCTAAGTTCATTACATCCAAGAATAAGAAAAACAAGATGGGCTGGACCTAAAACACAGAGACTAAGGGACCTTCTATAAGAAGCTGGGGTTTAGAGGGCAGACATAATGTCTAGGTCACCAATGCAATTTGGGGAAAAAATCATCCCTCTGCATTGCACCAGATTCTGCACTAAGGTGGTAAGCATTCCTTTACAACCTACTAATAAACCAAGTAGCCAAAATAATGGAGGTACCCAAAAAGCACAGAAGTCAGAGAGGCTGTATGACTAGAAGGAAGGAAGACATGAGAGAGGACTTACCCTGATACTGTCCTTGGTCAAGCCACATCTCTGAGATAATGCCGTGCATTGCTCCTGACTCAGGTATGTGCAGTTATTAAAATGTTCTTCAAGGACCTTCTTTTGATCTGGGGTGAACACTGTACGTTTCATCTGCTGCCTTCTTGGATCAGTGGGTGTATCTTGTGAACTCAAAGGGTTTTGAGAATCCAGGATACCTTGTAGAGATGGTGGAACCGAGGATCTTGGGGAAACTTGGATGCCTTGATTCACAGAGGGTGTACACCATTTGTTACTTGGAAGGATATTTGGACCTCCACTCATTTCAGACAGTCAATGGAAGCTCTGTGAAAAATGAGAGCCTGGGATCACACAGGAATTTGATTCCATTTTGAAATTGTTTTCATTTTAGAAAATACATGAGATTAAAAACAGAAAAAGAACAGAAAAGTTCCCATAAAAGATTTTTAAAAAAAATGAGATCAGCAGTTGGCCTTGGCTGGAAAAAGTACAAAAATGTATTATATTTGGACAAACAAAATTGGGTCTCAAGAGCACTTCATATTTGAAACACACATACCAACTCCTGAGTGCTACCAAGGCACTTAATTTAGCCCCCTCCCTGCCAAATCAGTTTAACCTTAACCTTTGTATTATACTTACACTTATTTGAGGGATCAGTTCTCTGGGAAATCAGAGGAATCCTGTGACTTATTCAGATTCCTTTCAGTGTTTGACTTCTACTTCAATTTACAGGGCTTAAATATCTTCTCCCAGGAGGCAATTGTCTAAGCTCCACCCACTCTTTGACTCCTCCCTCCCACCACCAAGAGAATTCCATTACCAATGCCCACCTTTTTAAGAATTTCTACCCAAACCTAGAGAGATCTAATCATACTGATTCAATTTGAATTGGTGTGTTTTCTTTTCTTATTTTAAATCGGGGTCTTTCTATTAACCCGGGGTGTTCTAAAATTTACTATGTTGAGTAGATAAAATCAAACTCACAGACATTATTTTACCCCAATTTCCTTAGTGCTAGCCTTAAATGTATGGGTAACAGAGGACAGTTCTAGATTCAGTCACAAACTCTGAATTGTAATGAATGTAAATGTAAATGAAGAGAATATTTAACCTACCATCAGGGCCCTAAAGTCCAGAAAACAAATTTTTACATTTCATGCTGCCAGTTTTGAGAGCCTTTACAATTAGTTGCCACATATGACATACGTTATTGATGTTGGGATTATTGATTGCTTCTACATGCCAGATTGAGATCATAGGAATGTTTCTATTAGACACACAGAAAGAGCAGGAGTTGAAGGCTGGTGTAGACTAAGTGTATAGTAGCTCCTATGTCTGTGTACTATAAGGGATCCTGTCAAAATTTCCAAAGGTATCAGGCAACAGCAGATAAAAATCTTTCTAGAATTCTCTAGCTGTTATAAGGAGATGAGGAATTATACATTTCTCACATTATTACAGGATATATAAGAGCCAGATCTGGAGTCATAGAAATGAAATCACAGCTACAGGCATAGCTGGACCTAAAGAGACACACTTTCAAGGGCTACAGAGTAATTTAAGTTGGAGTAGAAATATGTGACCACAGCTTTTCATTTGTAAAATACAGGGGGTGAACCCTAGATTTATCTAATCTTAATGAACGAAATGCATCCTGACAAGGTCTCCAAGCTTTTAATAAAAAGGAAAGTTCCTAAGGAGAGAAAAATAGTACATGATTCAATTTTTTTGAGGAAAACATGACTAAAGGAAAATTAGATGGAACATTCAAGGGGGCTTGAGATGGACCTTTGAGCCTTTTCTTTGTTCATTTGACAACTCAGAGACACACCCAGTTCAAGAAGATTTCTTTTGAAGTCTTTTAACTATTTGAGAAACAACATTTTTTGAGTGTTGTGGAATCACTTGTGGCAGTGAGTGGACAAGTTTCCGGATTTCTTTTCTGTAAATAAATTTTCAAGATGAATCATATTATTCACCCATAAATATAATTAACGTCATTGTTTCCACAAAATCCACATATGATCTCAGGTAGGGCAAGAGGTTGGAAACAAATGTATTAGAAATTCAAAGAAAATGTTCTCTATACAGCAAGGTGGTGATGTATTACATTCTTAATAAAATGGGACTGGAATATCAGAGAAATGAACACCCACAGTCAAACCATGAAGGGCAGAGAGTGGAAATGCCTGCCTTTAATTCTAGCATAGGAAGGTCGAAGTAATAAACTCAAACCTTTAATCCAGCATGGGGATTGAGGATTGCTCAGTGGTGACTCATGCCTTTAATCCCATCATTAAGGAGACAGATATCCTTCTGTATTTCTGTTATATAAAGTCCTAAGTACCAAACAATAGCAGCTCACAACTTTAATCCTAACTCTTGATAAAATGCACCCTTAAACCTGGAAGTGAAAACACTGGGTAGAGAAGGTATAGAAGGAAGTTATAAGCAGATATTCAGACATTGTGCAGTAGCAACTGGACATGAGAAGGACTCTTGATCATAGCATTTGCTTCTGTTTAGCCTGAGAAGATTGCTTGGTGAGAACTGAGTGTGGTCTGTTTGATCTCTCTGATATTAAATGGATTCCCCAACATCTGGGCTCTGGGTTTTCTTTAGATAACAACTAGAATTCATGTAATTAAGCAAATTAAGGGCAGCACAGGTTTTGTGAGTCTCTCAAAACCATTAGTTAATGGGTCAAGATAAGAATGTAAAGGCAACTTCAGCCATGTAGGTTATTGCTAGCCTTAGCTATAGGATACAATGTCTCAAATTGTAGGAACCAGGCATGTTTATGAGGACATGTAATACCAGCACATAACATGGTACCTGGACAGTGGGTTAGAGATGGATTATCAGAATGTGGACATAGAAAGATCATGAATATAAGGTTTTCTGTGTGTAGCTAGTATTTTCTAGGCCAGCCTGGAATACATGAGATTCTGCATTCAGGGGAGAAAGAACAGAGTTTGTGTCACATACTTTTAATATTAGTGTACAAGAGGCAAATGAGCCTGGAACTCTGGGTATTGGAAGCCAAACTGGTCTACATAGAAAGTTCCAGAAAAGCTAGGGCTACAAAATTGACCCTTTCTCAAAGGACAGAACAAACAAAAGATGAGAGGGTCTGAAACATCTCTATTAAAGTGTGAAATACAATTCTGGGGAAAAGCCTCTTGGGTCATGATTTATGTGCTCAGCAAAATATTCATGCCATCTACATTCACTGATGTTCATTGAAAGCCCTGGGTCACACCTACCATCACACAGCCCTAGGGTGTGAAGCAGGAGTATTCAGATTTGTAAGTCATCTTTGCCTGACAAGTCTTCTATTTTCCTTACTATCGGCAAAAATTTCAGTGCATTTTCTTGCTAATTAAACAATAGTTGTTTGGCCTCATTTTATTTTAAGTGGGGATATTTTTATTACCACAAACTGTACTAGAATTATTATGTTGACATGGATGATCTTAAACTAACACACATTAATTGTCCTCATGCTCCAAGCTTCTAGCATTAATGGGATGAGTCAACTGAGGTTCTATCACAAAACAGAGAAACCAAATTTTAAAAACAAGTTTGAAACCCTAACTCTAAATATAATGGTGATTGTATTAGTGTTTGTCTCTTACATGTGATAATCTTAGTTTCCCTATAATAAGTTATTTTCCATCTTTTACACCATATGGAGGGGTCCTTCACCCCTTGCATGTATGAGATAGCCAATGCTGATCCAGGAAGCAATATTTCCATGAACCAATTATTTGGCACCTAGGTCTAGGGGTTCACAGTGTCAAGAATTGTGGTACTTTCTGGGTTGTCATGAATAAGCTGATCAGTCGGCAGTTTTCATTTTCAGTCGTCCAGAATAAGTAAGACTAATAAACAAAGTCCTGCCTATACATACTTCTCATATGAGACCAAAACCTAGTCAATGGTTTATATTTCCAAAATATTTCTAATTACAGAACTTACATCCAGAAGTGCAAAGAAGCAGATGCAGAGACCAAGGCTAAGGGCTGGATGGAGCTCCCAGTCCATGGCAATGAGGGGGATTAGGGATGATATGAACAAAGTAGTCGATGTGATGATGGGAGAAAATGCAAAGACATCTGAGCCAGGCTAATTAGAGCTCACTGACTCTGGATTGAAAAGTGGCAAATCTGCATGAGACTGATCTAGGCCCTCTCAATGTGCATTGATTTTGAGTGGCTTGGGCAGTTTGTGGAGTATCTGGCATTAAAAGCAGAAACTATCCTTAATGGAAGAACTGGCAATATGAAATTGGTTCCATGTAGAAGAATACATTGCTCATTCTTGAATCATGGGTAGAAACATGGCCCTGCCCCAGGTTAATTGGACAGACTTTGGTGACTCCCCACTAGAGGCCATACTCTCTCTGAGAAGTATGTGGGAGGTGAGGTGTGCAGAGGTAGAGTGTAAATGAAAGGAGTAGAGTGGAAGAGAACAGTGAATATATTGTAAAATTAAAAAGAACCTTTTATGTAATATAGAATACACATATTGGTAGAAAATAATGGCCAGGTTTCCTCTGGAGGTTTAAAAGTCACTTAGTTGCTCTTCTATTGCTCTAAAGACACACCACGAGTAAGGCCAGTTGTCGAAAAACCTTTAATTGAGCACTTGCTTACACATAGAGGGGATAAATTCATGATGAAATCATGATGTAGACTGTACAGGATATGGGAATGTAGCTGGAGCAGTAGCTGAGAACTATTATCTGAACCACAAGCAGGAGGCAGCCATCTTTAGCCTGGGACAAGCATAGACTTTATAACCCTCAAACCCACCCCATTGACACACCTTCTCCCAGAAATCCGAACCTCATAATCCTTCTTCAACAGTCCACTAACTGAAAACAAATCAGGAAATACATGAGTCCACAGGGGTCATTCTCATTCAACCATGATGCAGAGATCATTATCTGCTCAATGTATACAATAACTAGAATGGAGTTTTCGTATTCTAAGGGAGCTTGACCCAAATAAGCACCATTGATACATTGTTTTCATGGCTATAGATTTGCTCCACAAGAGTCTGCAGCATCTTGACACAATTTCTGGCTCCTGTGAAGCAGAAAAACTAATCCAGGGGAAAAACAACTGCCTCTTATTAGGTTTAATGCCATCGCAACTGTCCTGTTTATAAAAATTGGTGACACTGTTCTCCAAATGGAGGCTAAATATATGGTCATTCCTCCTGTTTATTTCTGCAGCAGACATGAGATCTCTTTGCACTCTCTCATCTAGATAGGTGTAGGTGTTAAGGAACATTAACTCAAGTCTACAGTATACCTATATTAAGATTCTGATCCAGATAAACAGAAAAGGAGCTGACTTAACTTTAACCATGAGAAAAATTAATTAGAACACCTTTGCAAAGAATGTGCTCCATGGGGAAATGAGGCAAGTCAAATATGTGGTCCACTACCACTGGACCTATCAAGTTATACCAAGAGATCCTCTTAAAGTCATATACAGAGTGATGTGGGAATGCCTTTCTGTGAATATCAATCTTTAAATAAAGGAGCTGTCTGAGCCATGACAGGCACCATAGAAGAAGTAGGAGTAGAAATCAGAACACAGTTAGGAGAAGCAGGGCAGAATCAGGCAGATCAAGAAAGAAGCCCAAGTAGGAACATGTAAGGAACACAGGTGAACCACAGGCCAAGTGGCAGACAGATTAATAGAAATGGGTTGATTTAAGATGTAAGAGCTAGCTAGCAATGTGCCTGAGCAACAGAGGCTGGCAGCTATGTGTCTTGCCTGGCAGGTTTGTGGTTCTGGACCTCTGGCCACCCAGGATCATGAACTCCACTGCAAAACAGAGAAGTAAAGTTTCCTTGCATCAAGGAAATACACATTATCTGGTTATAAGAACCAGAGAAATTGCTAAGAGTTTGGTTGGAGATTCCCAAAGCCCTATATCCTTTATTCTCCCATGGCTTGTTCTCCTGCAGAAGAATTTCTATAGCCAGAAGAAAAACAGCTAATTCATCCAACCAAGATGTTCCTTCATCTTGGGAGTCAACCTAAGACAAGGTAATTAGCATCTACCTGGGAATTTTATGATTTGAAAGTGAGCTGGTGACTGTGAGAAGTTTTTCAATCTAAATCCCTCCAGGAGGCCAGATAGACTTCCTTGTCTATAGCAGGAAGCCTTGACCAGTGTGTCCTACAAGTAACTCAGGTCAATGCCAGCAGCAAGAGCTGGAATACCTGGTGATGAACTTGAACAAAGCAGCCATTCACAGACCAGACATAGAGCAATTCAGGGAAACTACCCAGAGAAAGGGTGTGTTCAGACATCAAGGCCTGAGGGCAGAGGCTGATCTTGTTTTAGCCACACCCTCAGACAAGCTTGGCTTCTCCCAATTGGACAGCATCACTGAGATGGGCATGGAGAGTCTTCTGACATGATGCCTTCTTTGGAGGAATTTAACATAGTTGGCTTCATGTTTTAACTGTTCTGCTGAAAAATGGCTTAATAATTGGCTTTTAGCTCCTCTCCCAAGAAAGACAAGTGAGTACAGATGGCTTACCTGGGCTTGGGCCTGTGTGGCAATGGGTAATTGATGAAGGCCAAGGGAAGTAATGATGGCCTGCAGGCATGCCAGGTGCGCAGGCTTTGTCAGACTTGAGAATATGGGTGACATTGGCTCAGGGGATTGGCAGTGACACCTTGAATGTTGCTAGGATTGGACCTCAGGTGCCAAGGACCTCATTCCAGGTTCCACAGGGTACTCTGCTTGCTGTTGCACTGCCACTGATACCCTAACTTCTGAGGCATTTCTTGCAACTTTGTCTTTGAGTGGTTATGCTGAAAGGAAATGTCACCACCCTAGGTCAAATTTGGTCACTGGAACAGGTCTCTGGAATAGCGAAAAAGAATCTCCTCCCTTCACAGGAAATGGGCAGTCTCATTTTTTTTAAATTATTCTTTGCCAAGTGCTAGATAAAAAATAATAATTTCTTTGTATTTTCTTGCTACCATGACACATACTTCTTTCCAGTGTGCTGGCTCTAATTTAGGCTATAGGAAATGTCTACAGAGGCATTGAAAAAATTCCTACTTTGAAAACCTAAAGATTGTCAGGCTAAATCTCATCTGAGTAAGAAGTCACCATCTTGGTGTTCCCGAATTTCATATAAGTTTCATATATATATCTGTTATTGAAAACCTCTGTGTTAGAAGTAGATAACAGGTTTTGGTGCCACATTATCACAGTTTGCAAAAAAATTTCTATATTTTACGATGGAGTCTGCCTGATGAGACATCTTTATGCAGATAGTCTGCTGTGTTTGAAACAGAGAACTTTCCAATAGCTCTGATAGGGACAATGTGGAGACAGATTTTGGGTGTGAGGCCCAGACACGTTTTTGAGAATAAAGTTGGATAAAATTAGGTTTACAGAAAATATTCTAGGTGAGTTGTTTGTGTTTTGTTAAGGATGATTAAATATAGCAGAGTGCCAGGAGAGATATGTGTCAGTGGCTCAGAGTGTGAACTGCTCTATCAAAGGGCAGGATTTTAATTCACTTAATCTGATTGATGCAATCTTATGTCTCTCAACCACAGTAACTCCTGATCTTGGGAGATATACTGTCTCTGTCAGGTACCTGCATTTAGGTATACATAAATATACATCATATATTTGGGGTATTTTAAGACAAGATTCCTTTTTGTGTTCCAGACTGTTCTTGAGAAGTTTATATAGATCACGTTGCATAAAGCTCAGATATTAGCCTGAATCAGCCTCCTTAGTGTTGGGATTATAGTCCTGTGCCACCACGTACAGGCACAAATTTGTAATTTAAAATAAAACTGTAATGTGTTAAATATTGAAAGCCAGGTTTGGTGTTACCACATAAGATCACAGTGCTCCAAAGGGAGAATCCCTGGAATCTCTGAGAGATTTATGCCAGTCTACTCTAAATAGTTGGTTATAAAACAGTCAGAACTAGGGATCATATCTCAATAATTAAATACAACTACATTTGATAGATGCTGTAGAAGTATAGAATTTCTAAATTCTGAGGATATGATAGGGATGTTCTAGAATGTAGGGAAATGACAGTTCTGACCCAGCAAAAAACTTCTTTTCATAAATGCGTAAACTAGGACTTAAGCATCAAGGGCCTAGCAGTTCTGGTCCTGTGTAGTGAAGGGCATCTCAGAAATTTGAGAATTTTAAATCTAAGTAACCTAGATTACTGCAGGAGAAATGTGGGTGATTATATTGTTGCACTGTAAATAATTGTCCCACCCACTGGTTTAATAAAAAGTGCTGATTGGACAAAGGCAGGCAGGAAGTGTTGGCAGAGCTACCAGACTAAGAAAAGTCTGAGAACAGGAAGCACTGAAGACAATGCCAGAGAGAAGCCTGAAGAAGCAGAGGACAACTATGGTGCTCTAAGAAAAGGTACTGAGCCACATGGCTGAAGAGGATAGGAGTCATAGGTTAGATGAAGGGTAGGGAGCTAGCAAGCTATATGCCTGGGCCTTAAGCTGATCAGCCTAAAACAAATTGTAAGCATCTTTGTGTCTCTGTGGGTCTGTGGGTCTGCAGGTCTAAACCTAGAGTCAAGGCTCAAAAGTCTGGAACAGAAACCTCCTACTACAAATGGCAGCGCAATGTGGGGCATATACATGATATATATGCACATAAAGCCATAGAGAGCTTAAAAATGGTCTAGAGCCCAAAGCAGCTTCTGAGTTGTGTCTCTCATGTCAGCCATGGTACAGAGACACCCTGGTGAAGCATGTGGTCTTGGGCTACAATGGTGGGCTTTTGGAGTGCAGCTTAAGGTGGAAAATGGCTTGTTCCTCAAGTCTCACAGGAGCCTAAATATAAGCAAAAAGTTGTAAATGATGTATTTAAGGTTTCTGTTCATATGAACAAAAAGGGAACAGAATCAATGATCCTGTCTATTGGTGGTATTTTCTTGGATCAGTTCTGTTTACCTGAGGCAAACTGAGGCTTGACTTTTTGAAGAGAAGCTTCCTGATTCAGCCTTAGAGGCAAAGTACTTGTGAGTTTTTTAAGAGGCCCTACTGCCAAATACTTAAAATGGAGTTAATGAGGACCAGATGGCAAAGCTTTACTTGATAATTATATGAACCCTTAAATTCCCAAAGTATCTGGGCTAAAATGATAAATTCAATGAAATTAGAATAGGAACTGGGTGAAGCCATCCACCCATCCTACCAAACTTGAAATTTGGCAGATTAAAGGTGTGTTCAGAAATTGAAAGGAAAGAAAATTTTTTGGCAGATTAAAGGTGTGTTCAGAAACAGAAAGAAATAGAAGACTCTGGGTGGAGCCAATCACCCTAGCCAAACAAAGGTGTGATCAGAGACAGAAAAAATTAAATAAATATACCATAAAGACATATTTTTAAAAAAAAAAGTCTAAGTGTTTTAAAGCATGTTGAAAATATATGTACATAGGTTTAGAGAAAGAAAAGAAAAGTTAGAGAAAGCCCTTAAAAAAGAAATAGAGAAAAAAATAAGTAAATAAATAAATAAGCCACACAAGTGTGGAAAATACAAAGAATGTCTGGATAATGTATGTTATTGTCTTATCTTTAAGTTTCTTGACTGAAAATACAAAAGCTACTGAAAGGCAATTGATTATAAGTGCTGTTGGATTAATTTATCCTATATATTTTGTAAGTGAGTTTACTTTAAAATTGAAATCCAAAGATATGCTACTTTGGAGAAGAGATTTTCTTTTTATTTTCACAGAAAATGAGAGGCTGTGCATTTATTTCTGGATAAAGAACATAAAATTTGAACAATATCCAATAGAAATGGATGGCCCAGATGATTCAGGATTTTAGAGCAACTCTGTTGAAGTTTACAGAGCTCTGTATCCAGAACAATTTCAAGGAGACTGGCTGTGATGATGCAACCTTACAGATTACTCCACTAAAGACTTGTCCATAATCCTACATTTTTCTTTGAATTCCTATTGGGTTGCCAGCATCCCCATTAAGCAGGAAGTAGCTCAAAGAATGATGCCCACATTCCCAAAACATGGATTATGGATGTTTGTGTTTATTTACAGTGTTGTTTATAAGTTGTGATAGGTAAGGGGGGAAAGAATATTAGATTTGGAGTACTTTTTGTTTTAAAAGAGAAAAGGGGATATGTGGGAGATTATGTTGTTACTTTGTAAATAATTGTCCAACAAACTGGTTTAATAAAAAGCGCTGATTGGCCAACTGCAGGCAGAAAGTGTGGACAGAGCTACCAGACTAAGAAAAGTATGAGAACAGGAAGCACCGAACAGAATGCCAAAGAGAAGCTGGAAGAAGCAGAGGACAACTATGGTGCTCTAAGAAAAGGTACTGAGCCACATGGCTGAAGAGGATAGGAGTCATAGGTTAGATGAAGGGGGGTAGGGAACTAACAAGCTATATGCCTGAGCCTTAGGATGTTCAGCCTAAAATACATTGTAAGCATCTTTGTGTCTCCGTGGGTCTGTGGGTCTGCAGGTCTAAACCTAGAGGCAAGGCTAAAAAGTATGGGCCAGAAAACTCCTACTACAGAGAAATTGTTAGCTTTTGGGTTTTTAAGAAGTAAACTGAGACTTTTCCAATTTAACATTTACCTTTGAAACTTAAGTTATAATGTTTTTCTAAATGCAGCTTCTGTTGTAAAAGTCAAGCCCCATTCTTGTACTCTTCACCACTCAAGACAGGGTTTTACTCCTACTAAACCAGCTGTCCTAGAACTCAATTTATAGACCATGCTGATTTCAAACTTGGGGATCTACATGCCTCTACTGCCCTTATATGACAAGATGCCTCAGAAAATAATCAAAGGACGCATGTGGAGAAATACAGAAGATGAAATTCTGGAAGGGGCTACAATGACTATGGGAAAAGCGTGGTCTAGCATGGCCTCCCAGGTTAATAAAAAATCAGCAGAGCAGTGAAAGCCAGATGGTATGAATGGCTGGACCCAAGGATTTAAAACATGGTGGGGTCTAGAGAAGAGGAGAAAAAGCTCATGCACTTGTCCAAACTGAAGCCAACACAATCTAGCATCAACCTCTCTAATCATGGGAAGAACAGCAGCCCAGTTCTTGGAACACTATGAATTCCACCAAGATAAAACTCCTCTGGGGGACAATGAGGAAGAAACAGATGAACTTGGACAATGAAACCTGAATAGATGAAATCCAGAAACCAAATCAGCTTGGTCTGATCAAGTTGATTTACTCAAAAAAAGTGAGATACTCTTTTTGAACTTGCACCATTTTAGACATTGGTTTCAAAACTATTTATTTACCGCACAAGGTCTTCAGCATCTGTCCTAAAAGACCTAGAGGTAACCCTCACATATTGTGGCTCCTGTAATGCAAGAGAACTAAACTTTGGCTCACAAACTGCCTCTAGTTAGGATTAAAATCATCCTAAAAGTCTTGATTATAAACACGTGTGAGACTGTTATCCAAATGGAGGCTACAATTTATGGCCAATCCTGCTGAGTATTTCTAAGCAGACATGAGATCTCTTTGCACAATTTTGACAATTGTAAGGGTCAAGGTGCATTAACTCAGGTTTAAACGATACAAATAATAAGGTGCTTAGCCAGGTAAGCAGAAAACACAGCTCTCTTAATCCTAAGACTTAAGAAAAAAATTACTTAGATCATCCTTGCAAAGAATGTGCTCTAGTGGGAAATGAGGGAGGTGAAACATGTGGTCCAGCACCACTTGACCGAGCAAGTAATGACAAGAAAAGCTGCCAACATCATACACAGATGTGAAGCTTCTTTGCTTCAAGGTCATTGTAGTAACCTGGATATAAAAATACATCATCATCTGGTTCCAAGAACCAGATTAATTCCTGTGAGATTGTTTGGAGATTCCCACAGCCCTGGAGCCTGCTTGTGCCCATGGTCCAGTCCCTGGAAGAAGAGGTTCTCAAGACAGAAAAGTCAGAATGACCCTGAAATCAAGATTTACAAAACAGAGTTTCATGAACTTGAAAAGCTTCACAACTTCAAAGGACACAATCTCTGTGAGGAAAAAAAAAATCCTTGGAATTGAAAAAGTGCTTTACCATCTGCAGATCTGATAAAAGAATAATACTCATATATATAAAATCTCAAAAGAGTTAGTATCAAAAATATTCAAATTTTAAAATAGGGTAGATATCTAAACCAAGAGCAAGATACTCAGAGTGCTGAGACACACTTAAAGAAATGATCTTTTATCTTGTCTTTCTGTATAAAGTGTTGCATGGATGAGAGTTGTCTCTTATATCCTTTTTAAAATAGTAATGGTGGCATAACAGATCTGGGAGAGAGTTTATGTAGATGGATGTGATTGTGAAACACCACACTGTTTATTTTCACCATCCAAATACTGTCAGTGACACATTCAGATAAACACCAAAAGAAAGTCACAGTTTATTTCAAATAATATTGTTTAATAGACAAAGAGAAGAACTTCTGCTTCAATAGCCAGGTCTTGTAAAATACATGTCTGATTGTAAGATTACAAGAAACAGCATGAAGTAATTTAATATACAAATTAAGTCTATGTATTATCTTTGAAGAAACAAAAGTTTCGATAGAAAATACAGACATGATGCATTGTGTTTCAATAGGTGGTTTTGTATCAACACTAGAGGTATCAGCACCAATTTAGGAAGTATTAGCATGAAGAGATGATTTATTCTTGAGCACTGGAAGAGAATTTCTCTCTGGTCTTAACAAAATGATGTAGCACTTGGGGAAAAAGATGCATGTCAGCAAGCCTGCACTAGAGGCCAAAATGGAGAAGACCTCCACAGCAACCATAACCTTGCCCTTGGTGCTATGATAGACAGGGAGAAAGGTCATCCAGACACTGCAGAACAGCAGCATGCTGAATGTCAACAACTTGGCTTCATTGAAGGTGTCAGGGAGATTCATGGCCAAGAAAGCCACAATGAAACTCAATAAGGCAAGGGAGCCATGGTATCCCAAGACACTATAGAATGCAGTAACTGATCCCTTGTCACACAAAGTGATGATGTGGCTATGCTCAGAGTGTGCATCAGTGTCAATAGATGGAGGAGACACTGCCAGCCAGATTGCAGAGATAATAATTTGGATGAAGATACAGATAACAACAATGTAGTTGGGTGCCCTTGAGATCACATAGTATCTCATTCTTCCAGGAGCTGTGATTTTGAAAGCAAGCAGCACAGTAATTGTTTTGGCCAACACAGTAGAAACAGCCATAGTGAATACCACTCCAAATGTGATTTGCTGCAGCATGCATGTTGTTGTGTTAGGATGGCCAATAAACAGCCAGGGACACAGGAAACAGAAGATGAGTGAGACTAGCAAGGTGTAGCTGAGACTGCGGTTATTGGCCTTTACAATGGGAGTGTCATTGTACTTCAAAAACCCCAAAGACAACAACAGTGGATAAAGTGAAACACAAGACCATTAAGGTCAGACACATTCCCAATGGGTCTTCATAGCTCAGATAGTTCACCTCTTTGTGAATGCAATGGTTCTGCTCCACATTGGCATAGTGGGTCTCTGGACACTTCACACAGTGATCAACATCTAGTGGAAAATAAAAGTTTATGGTTAGTACAGCTTCAGTATTTTTTAGCTACAATTCTTTTCAATTATGTGTGTTTCAGAATCATAACAATGTCAACATTTTTGTTAGGAGGTAGCTGAAAGACATTGCTGCACAGCAATTTCTTATATTTCACAACCTTGATTCACTATCTTTCCTCATATATGTTTTTACATGTAACACCATTTATAAAATTTTCTTTAATTACTTTGCTGATTGTTGTTTGTGTTAATGCATGGAGGTCAAAGCACAACTTCTAAGAGTTGGATACATCTCTCTACTACATACAGAGGAACTCATCACCAGTTATAGTAACATGGGATTTAGCTGCTGTGCCATCTTACTTGCCATAAGTGTCCTTTAGGGACTTTCATTTCATTGTATAGAGTGGCAGGTAGTAGAAGAATATGATTTGTCTGCCAATTGTATGTAGCTAAACCTAAACAAATAATCATTTGACTAATATGGACTGTGTAGATGAAAACATTTGGATACTTGTGGCTAGTTACTTTAACACTAAAACATTCTGATCTTATATTTGTGACATTGTTAATAGAGTTCTATATTTAAAAATAGTGAATACAGAATTCATTACATCTTCTAGTGGATTTTTAGACCCTTTTATTATCCTAGTGTGGGTTAGAGAGAATTATCAATGTGAAGAATTTACCTCAGCAACAAACACTCACTTGTCTCATTGGAAACTTCATTTTCTGGGCAGGGGCTGCAATCAAAACAGCAGACAGCCATTCCTTCCTGCCAGAATTTTCTGAATCCAGGACCACAATCAGCACTGCACACAGAGGTTGGCATCTGAGAAGAAATAGACACATGCTGATGTTAATAGATTTTATAACTCACTTTTATAACTATATTATATGAGCATGGTGAAGTATAAATAAGTTTATTTTATATATACCAAATGGGTTCCCACATTTTACTTAGCATATTATATATTATATTATTACATATATATGAATGTATAGTACCATATTAATAAAAGATATCTTCACGTGACTAAATATTTAAGTAGGATAACATTGTTTTAATTCTTGACAAACATTATAAAACCTGAAACTTATTTCTCTAGTGAATTTTTGTCCACATAACACAAAGCATATTAAAATCTTAGAGGAGATTTTAAGTGAAAAATTCTGATCCAGACCTAAATTCCTGCAGCCACTTATTCCCAAATAATTATACAATGGATTATATTAATTACAAGCTGTTTGGCCTATGGCTCAAGCCTATTACTTGCTAATTCTTACTCTTAAATTAACTCCTGATTCTTATACATGTGTAGCCTCATGGCTTGGTACCTTTTATCAGTGCAGCATTGTCATATTGCTTCCTTCCCGTCAGACTGACACCTCTGTGTACCTCCCCTTCCCAGAATTTACATTGTCTGGTTGTACTACCTATACATTCTTTATGCTTAGATTCTGGTCAGTCAGCATTTTTTAAACCATTTTACTAAAACAGCATTTATAGTCACAAACATTTACTGTGCACAAAAGAAGCATCTGAAAACTAGAGTATAGTAACTACACTTGAGTCCAGCAATGAACTGTTTGTAGCCTCCAACTGCTGATATAAACTATGCTTACTTAGGTGCCATAGAGACCTGTGTCTCCAGCCCTTTTAATATTGGGATTATACATGTATGCTATCAGTGGGCATGTTCTCTAATTTTTTTCTATTTATAATATTTACAGTTTTTTGTACTTTCTAACCTATCTAACACTACTTTTGGAAAAGAGTGGAGAATGTGTATATACTTGACAAATTTCTACCCAAGTGTTCCAAAGCATATTCCATATGTGCAACTCCAATATTCTTAGACTTTCTTAGTAGGACAGAGTGGCCATAAACAGACATTGATTTGCCTGCTTCTGCTTCCCAAGTTTTGGCTTAAAGATATGCACCAGACTCACTTATTGTTTTAATAAAAGTTCTTTCAAATTTTTTAATTTTTTTATATAGTTCAATATCAACAATAGGTTTGCCATAAAAAATTGTATTTATGTGAATGGGATTGAAAATATACATTGATTAATAAAGAAACCCATATTTAATCAAGACATATGCTATCTATTATTTGGAGATTTTGTTTCTTTTCAATTTTAACTCTGAATAAACTTTTAACTTTGCTGACTTCTTTCTAAACCTCTTTAAATGGTCACATATTTCTATTATTCAGTCTATTTATGTGCAACATTTATCTTACTGATGTGCATGTGTTGAAACATCCTTATAGACCTGGAATGAAGTCATCTTTGAAACAAGGAGAGTCATTTCTTTCGTGTTAAATTACTCAGTGTTTGGTTGAGAATTATTTTATCTATCTCATCAATGTGTTTAGTCTCTATTATTTTTATTATGTTCCATTTTCTCAAAATTCTTTCTGCCATATTTACAGAAGGGATCTTTTCGAGTTTCTAATTGGGGTTTTGTAAGGGTATTGTATTGTTTCATGGTAAATAACTGTCCCACCCACTGGGGTTTAATAAAAAGAGCTGATTGGCCAAAGGCAGGCAGGAAGTGTAGGCAGGGCTACCAGAATAAGAAAATCTCTGAGAGCAGAATTCCAGACAGAATTCCAGAGAGAGGCCTGGAAGAAGCAGAGGACAACTATGCTGCCCTAAGAAAAGGTACTGAGCCCCATGGCTAAACAAGAGACATGGGTTAGGTGAAGGGTACAGAGCTAGCAAGTGATATGCCTGGGCCTGAGGCTGATCAGCAAAAACTATTGAATGCATCTGTGAGTCTCTGTGGGACTGTGGGACTGTGGGACTGCGGGTCTGCTGGTCTAGACCTCGAGGTTAGGCCAGAAAGTCCGGGCCAGAAACTTCGTACTACAAATGGCAGCCCAACGTGTGGCAAATGTGCCCACATAAAGTCATAAAAAGCTTAAAAATGGTATAGAGCCAAAAGCAGCCTCTGAATTGTGTCTTCCACATAAGCTGTGGTACAGAGACACCCTACAATGGCAGGCTTTTGGAGTGCAGCTTAAGGTGTAAAATGGCTCATTCCTGAAGTCTCACGGGAGCCTAGATGTAAGCAAAAAAGTTGTAAATGATTTATTTAAGGTTTCTGTTCATAAGGAGAAAAAGGGAACAGAATCAAAGATGGCTTTCTTTGGATCAGCTCTGTTTGCCGGAGGCAAACTGTGTCTTGATTTTAAGAGAAGCTTCCTGATTCAGCATTAGAAACAAAACACTTTTGAGTTTTTAAAGAGGCCCTGCTACTTAACACTTAAATGGAATTAATGAGTAGCAGATGGCAAAGCTTTACTTGATAATTATATGGACCCTAAAATTCCCAGACTACCTAGGTTAAAAAGATAAATTCTATAAAATTAAACTAGGAGCTGGGTGGAGCCATCCACCCATCATACCAGCCTTTAATCCTGGCAGATTAAAGGTGTGTTCAGAAACAGAAAGAAATAGAAGAATCTGAATGGAGTCAATTACCCTAGCCAAGCAAAGGTGTGGTCAGAGACAGAAAAAGTTAAGAAATAAATGTACAGTAAAGACAGTTTTTTTAAAAAAAAAAAAAAAAAGTCTAAGTGGTAAAGAGTGTTTTGAAAATATATATACATAGGCGTAAAGAAAGAAAAAAGAGGTAGAGAAAGCCCTTAAAAAATAGAATAAATAAATAAATAAATAAATAAATAAGTAAATAAAAAAGTAAATAAATAAATAAATAAATAAATAAATAAATAAATAATAAAAAAAGCCAAGATGGAAAATACAAAGAATGTCTGACTACTGTATATTACTGTCTTATTTTTTAGCTTCTTGACTGAAAATGACTTAGTAAAAGCTACTAAAAGACAGTTGATTATAAATGTTGTTGGAGTAATTCAACCTATATATTTTGTAAATGAGTTTACTTTAAAATTGAAATGCAGAGATACGCTAATTTGGAGAAGAGGTTTTCCTTTTATTTTCACAGAAAATGAAAGACTGTGGATTTCTTCCTGGATAAAGAACATAAAGTTTGATAGAGGAAGACCCCCTGAAAATCTCCAATGGAAATGGATGGACCAGATGATTCAGCATTTCAGAGCACCTCTGTTGAAGTTCCAGAGCTCTGAATCCAAAACAATTTCAAGGAGACTGGCTGAGATGACCCAGCCTTAGAGATTACTCCACTAAAGACTTGTCCATAATCCTACATTTTTCTTTGGATTCCCATGAGATTGTCAGGGTCCCCATTCAGCAGGAAGTAGCCTAGAGAACGACGCCCACATTCCCACAACATGGATTATGGATGTTTGTGTTTATTTACAGTGTTGCTTATAAGCTGTTATAGATGAGGAGGGAAAAGAATTTTAGAATTGGAGTTCCTTTTGTTTTAAAGAGAAAAGGGGATATGTAGGGGTATTGTATTGTTTCATGGTAAATAACTGTCCCACCCACTGGGGTTTAATAAAAAGAGCTGATTGGCCAAAGGCAGGCAGGAAGTGTAGGCAGGGCTACCAGAATAAGAAAATCTCTGAGAGCAGAATTCCAGACAGAATTCCAAAGAGAGGCCTGGAAGAAGCAGAGGACAACTATGCTGCCCTAAGAAAAGGTACCAAGCCGCATGGCTGAACAGAACAAGAGACATGGGTTAGGTGAAGGGTACAGAGCTAGCAAGTGATATGCCTGGGCCTGAGACTGATCAGGCTAAAACTATAGGAAGCATCTGTGTGTCTCTGTGGGACTGCAGGTCTGTGGGCCTAGACCTTGAGGTTAGGCCAGAAAGTCTGGGCCAGAAACCTCATACTACAGGGTTTTAGTTTATAATCAAAGTTGAAACTTACATTTACAAACAATAATGATGCTTGTGTATTTTTATTAGAGAATTTATATGTTAATGATAAATTGTTGTAGTAAATTATTTCCTAGTAATTATCCATTGTTTTTGCATTATTTGATAGATTTTTGAAAGCTGTTTTCTGTCTAGGATTCTACTGCTGTCTTTTCAGTTCTTGGAAACTTCTCTTTATCTTAATTTTTACTGTGTACAGATTCTTCAAGTATCTTTCATTGTATTAACAAAGTGGCTATAAATTCCTATAATATTTTTGTTCATGGTAGAGCATTACTCTGTCTCTATTTTAGTTAGAGATCTCAGGAGAAATAGTTTATTACAAAATGGATACATCTCTATCTCTGCATGGCTCTCATATGTGTGTGCATGCATTTATATATACAATAATATACAATGTCTGATAGCCTAGGGGCTAGCTAAACCAACAGTTTTTAGATACGAATGAAAAATCCAAGAATTCAGAAACTATTCAGCCCATGAAGCTGAAAGTCTCACTTGTTCTTCAGTATATGCTGGAATCCCTAAAAAGTATGTCATAAGGCTTTTAATGGAAGATAACTGTTAGAAAATTCAGAGCAAGCAGTCACAGAGGAAATTTTCCCTTTTCTATATCCTATATAAGCTTGGAGCAGAGGGTGAGGGCAGATAAAATGTAAGTTTTCCAACACCAAATTATATGGATATTCTGTACCAGATAAATGATGTGTCTTTCTTCCAGGTAAACGATTCTCAGTTAATGGCATTCTTAACTTTCTGTTTTTAATTCTTTTTTTCTTCTGGTTTAGTAATAGAGGCAATGTTTCTCTTTCAATCCCCCGCTGTCCTTTCACGAGCCCCATGGACCAGGCTGGCCTCAAACTCAAAGGTCGAATTTATTCTCCCACGTGTTAGCTGGGATTAAAGTCATGTGCCACTTTGACCTCGTGTAAAGAGAGAATTTTTATCTCAAATCTCAGAAACACAAGTGGATCTACCAAACTAAATCTAAGCCCAAAGCCCTAGCAAGTTTGCCCTCGATTTGTGAGATTTAGTTAAGTTCCAGATGTAGTCCATTAATAACCAGAAGGATCAATTATATTCCCCTTCAATTGTAAAAGACACATTTGCTGGGTATAAAAACTTAATTGTAAGTTATAACTTTTGTGCTTAAACTGAACTACTGATACTCTGCATTTTTAAGAGAGTTCCTGAAGGAATCTGTGAAAATGGGCTTCTCTCTTGCAATTTCTTCTCCTTGTCCTATGTATTTCAAATTTTAAATAGCTGTTGGCAGGAAAAGATTAGGTTTTGTTATTATGTGTTTTATATATAAGCACCTTTTCTCTCTAGATGACCAAATCTTTTACCATACTTTCTAAAAAGCAGGTAGACCTCAGTTAATTTGAGATTCTGTTCTACAAAAAGAGATCCAGGATAGGTAGATGTACTATTACTCAGAGAAACCCTGTCTCAAAAGAAAATAAAACCCAAACTTTGAGAATTTCTGGAAGATAGCACCTTTAAATTCATGACAATTTGTAGATTTGAATTAGATGTCTTCAAGTCACCCACATCATATTTCATGTATGTAACATGCCCAGCATTTATAATAGAATATATAATCTATAAATTTTAAAGGCCAATTTCTTTACTAACAGTATCTCTACCCACACAGATAAGAAAATAACACACCCTTTTTGTTTGTTTTTAAAGAATTAATGAAGGACTAACCTACATTATCACCTACATAGAACTGAGCAGCTTACAATCAATACACACGGACAACTAGATAAATAAATACACCCTCATAGTGCACAGCTAACTAAAAGATAAGTGGCACTTGGACTGTCAGGCCAAGCATACACCACGGTCTCTGAACCCTGAACTAAGAACACTGCCCTAAGCACCCCATTCACACTCAACCCATTTCTCAACCAAAGAAACCTGGGAAAGCCACCCCCAGTCCAATCCCCAGAAAAACATATCACTAGGGATATCCCACAAACTAAACCATGCCAAAATGGCAACCTATATTTTCACCCACCAACAACTGGGCAACTTACATCATCGCCTACCAACAACTGGGCAACCTACATCACTCAACTACAACAGGACAACCAGAAGCCCCCTCTTGGTCCATAGCTAACAAAGAACTAACTAAGAGTCCCAGGCTCACAACTGACTAAGAGCAGACACAGAGTGAACAATGGAAGCAATGGGAAGACAGCAGTGCAAGAATACATATAAAAATGGAATGAACAATATGACACCCCCAGAAGAAGCTGATGGCTATACAACATCAAGATACGAGCATAACAATGAAAAAAATGATAAAACATTATAAACAACTTCATGAACCTAATAGAAGCTTTAGAAGATGATATTAAAAATCCCCTTAACGGAATTGAAGAAAATAAAATAAAAAAATTGGAAGAGATGAAAAAATCCCTAACGAGAATAAAGAAACCAACAAATAGAAAACAAACAGGTGAAAGAAACATTCCAGGAATTGTCAAAACAATCATGCTCAGTAAAATAACTTCAGGGGGAATCACCATGCCTGATTCAAGCTGTGGTACAGACCCATACTAATAAAAATAGCCTGGTACTGGCACAAAAATAGACTTGGGGATCAACGGAATGATATTGATGACCCCAACACTAAATGACACACCTATGAACACCTGATTTTTGAAAGAGGCCAAAAATATTCAATGGAAAAAAAAGATAGTATCTCCAACAATTGGGGTTGGCATAACTGGATGGTAGGATTTAGAAGGGTGCAAATAGATGCAAACCTATCACCCTGAATGAAACTCAAATCCAAGTGGATCAAAGAGCTCAACATAAACCCAGTTACACTGAATTTGTTAGAAAATAAAATGGGAAATTCTGTTCAATGCATTGGCATAGGTGACCTCATCTTAGTATAACACCACTAGCACAGACACTAAGAACCACAATCAATAACTGGGACCTGCTGAAAATCAGAAGCTTCTGTAAGGGAAAGAACACCATCAAGAAGACAAAATGACAGCCTACTGAGTGTGAAAAGATCTTCACCAACACTACATCTCACAGAGGACTGATCTCTAAAATTTATAGAGAATTCAAGAAACTAGAGCCTCAAAAGCTAAATAACCCAATTAATAAACGGGTCTCAAAGAAAAAAAAAGTGAATTCTCAACAGAAGAATTGCAAATAAATGAAAGACACTTAAAAATTGCAAAACATTTTTATCCATCAGAGAAATCCAAATCAAAACAAGTTTGAGATGACAACTTACACCTGTGAGAAAGGCTAAGTTCAAAAACATAGATGAAAGCCTATGCTCTTAATGATGCAGAACCAGGTGAATACTCCATCATTGTTGGTGGGAGTGTAAACTTGTACAGTCAGTCTATAATACAGTTTGGCTATTCCTCAGAAAACTGGAAATGAATCTCCCTACGGACCCAGCCATACCACTATTAGGTATATACCCAGAAGATATACATTCATACCCCCAACGTATTATCTCAACATTTTCATAGCAGCATTTCTGTAATAACAATAACCTGGAAACAAGCTATATTCCCCTCAACTTAAGAATGGATTGACAAACTGTGGTACATCTGCAAAAGGGATTACTACTCAGCAGTAAAAAAAAAAAAATAAATGACATCCTAAAATTTTCAGGTGAATAGATGGACTTGGATAATATCCACTGAACGAGTTATCACAAGTGCAGAAAGGTAGACATGAGATGTACTGACTCACACATGGTTTTTAGACATAAAGCAAAGAATATCCAAGCTGAACACCTCACCCCTTGAACAGGTAGGGATTAAAAGGAATTTAAGAGAGACATCCAGAGATTTCCCTAAGAAGAAAAAATAGGGAAGATCACATTGGTAAATTTAGGTCATAACGGGTTGCAACCAAGGAAAATTGGGAATGAATATTTAAAGGAGGTGGTTGAGTCAGAGTAGCAAAGAGGGAGATGGGGGGAGATGGATATGTCTATCGAGGAAGCTAATGTGGCATTGGAAAGAGACTGAGTGCTAGAGCAATGTCTAGGAAGTAACATTTTGTCCCTGGACAATTCGCCAAAATGGTTGTGGGGAGGGTTAAACAGGACTTCACCTATATTCAAATGAGTAAACTGCAGAACCTACATCCAACAGGGGATGGAGGTGGAGGCAGACATCCATGGCTGAGCACTGGGCAGAGTTCCTGGTGCTACAGAGAGCAGGGTAAGAGAGTCTTTATGAGTAGGGGGATAGGAATTATGAGGAAGGTTCCCATGGCAATGGATGCCTTGAGCTCTGGGGAGGTCACTGAATCAGGAATTACCACTGGAGATCCATTGGGAGTGGGACCTATATGCTCCAGGTGTGGGCTGCTTTAGACTGCCATGAGCGTGTGGAGGTATAAGGGCTGGGATCAGACTGTGCTCCTATTCATGGGTTGGCACCTTGGAGCCTATTCCCTATAGAGGAACACCCGGCCAAGCAATGACTTTGGGATGAATGATTCGGATTTGCCTTGAGTGGATTTGCAGTCCTGGATGGCCCACCTTGGGACTTCTCGGCATTTGAGAGGGTGGAGAATGGGTGGATGGGTAAGGCAAGGATTAAAGCTGGCTCGGATGAGTGGGGAAAGAAGGGAGAGCAGGGGGATACATTTATGGAGATGACATTTTTTAAAGAAAAAAAAGAACTAATGGAGCTGAATATTGTTCTCTAGTGATTAATTTCTATTTCAGGGTATGCTCCAGAGCTGATAAGCTCCAGAGCTGATAAAATGCACAGTGTTGATAACAGTTGTGGTTTATGAACATGCCTCATGCTTTATTTTTGATGCTCACTGTGTGTCATTAAGCTGTCTACAGTTCTCAGGAATCAATTCACTATTATGGCATTCTTATACCCAACACATTCCAGTGCTTAACACATACACATGCAGACAAACACCCACATGTACAAAAAAAAAAAAGAAATAGAGAAATACACTTATAATTTATACATTATCTGAGTGAGTTATGAAATGTTATGTTAATTTAAGGCTCAAGGTATGGGCAATTTTAAACCTTTAGGTAAAAAATTGTAAAAGAAACTATTAAATAAAAATAAAAATTTGATTGCTAAATTTATTCTCCATTGAAATTGTTTCTGTCAACATTCGGCAAACAAGAGAAAAATTGTTGTGTATTAATCAGATTTATGCCAACATAATTTTGCTCACTTTGCTAGAAATAATACTAAACAGTGGTAACTAAAATTTTCTTTTATATTAAGATATAGAACACGTTCCAATGTGACAAAAATTCAATGTATCCCTGTCTGAAGTCTTCCTGAATGAATTAACAATTTGTGACAAGAACAACATTAAAGGTGGCTAAAAATGGTTCCTAATATGACAATCTATTTCATTTTACTTAACTCCAAGAAGCACAATTTGCAGTGTTGCTGTTGTGAAATGAAAATCAGAACAGATATGTCACACCCACCTCTCTTCTCCCTGTTGCCCAGTCTATCAAGTCCTCATATAAATAGAGTTGTCGTTCATGTGGAAAATATGGACTGAACATTCCAATCTTCACCTTAAGTCCAAGACCATTTGGAAAATTCCAAATCTCGTAAATGACATATTCTGCCTGCAACTTTTCTTTATGACTTGTATTCACTGTTTCCCCAGCAGGATTAGTGAACTGGTTCTTCCTTAGATAGGAGTGCACCTGAAAGACAGACATCATTTTTGAGTACATGGTTGTTCCTTGAAGTTATAAGGTGTATCCTTTTCTTATCTTAAATGCAAATTTATTGAAGACACACCACTTAGATGTCTCAAGGAAAGCCAATGAACTAATAAAATGAACATAATGTTCCTAGAGATTTAATTCTCTCAGAGGAAATGTCCAAACATAAACACAGTACACATGATGCAGACATCAAAAAAGATACAAATTATGCAAACATACATACACAGAGACACTCATATTGATACAGAGATATATTTACATAAAAGAGCCACATATGATTTACTCAAATATATGCATCCACAAAATGCATATAAACTGCAAGTCACATACAGAAATATTTATGTACCCAAACACACATACGTTAAAAGAAACCAACAAAAAAACCTACATAGGTCCACATACAAAATCTCAAACACACACATTGAGAGACATTAACGTAAACTGATTTATGTTTAAATCCAAAGATATTCACAAAGACACAAAATATATACAAAGAACACAGATACACATAAAAGGAATTAAATCCAAAAACCACACATAAATTACACACTTTGGTGCATGAACTAACAGACACACACCAAAAAAACACAAAAAAAATGCTTTTTCATTTGCAAAGATATTGATGCAAGAAAAACTGTGTGAACTTCTACAAACAGACAAACATGCAGATAGACAGAAAGACATGTATACACATCAACACAGAAATACATACAGATGCCCAGAAACATACACCCATACACAGTGATAACAACTTAGCAACAAACATGGATACACATGCATGCACAGAAGGAACCACAGAATTATATTCTGTTTGATTTCCAGATGGCACAGAATCAGTTAATACCACTTGAGAAAACTATCCCCTACAGTGATTACAACCTATATTATTATTACCAAACAAAAACTTATCTTTCTACCATGGAGAGGATTAATGAGACAGGACAAATATTCCAGTATTTAAAGAGGGGTGAATACATTCAGGTGTGCTTTAAGAAAGTCCCTGATTTTTATTGATAAGTTGTATGCTTCACTCCAGTGCTTTTGCATTTGAGATATACCGACCCTTAGATTTACTTTCTCACACATAAAAATGTTCAGAAATCATGTTTGTGGAAATATATATATTCCATTAAAATGGGCTTTGGAGAGAATATTAAGGACAATACCAGACAGTATTTAATAGAAGAAAAAAAAACTACCTTCGAGCAATTAAATTCTAGTAAGCTCCCATTCTTGTGTTGCTGAAGAAGCATCTCCTGGTAGAAATGTGCCACCAAATACACAGCATCATATATGTTATAACCTGCATCACCAAATACCATGTCAGATGTATGTGAGATTAACCATTCCAATGAGGCATTGGATGAGCAGTTCTTCAGTGTCTTACATGTAGAAGCTAAGGCTTCACAGTTAAAGTTCATCCACTCGAAACCTGCCATGTATGTTGTGGGTTTGGTAAGACCCAAAGACTGGACAAACTTTTGAAAACCAGAAATCTCAGCATGGTGGTATGCAAAAGCTAGAGTGCTGTGTGGTGAGTCAACAATAAAGTTGCTCTTCCTTGTAGTGAAATCCCACTGTGAGGTGGTGACCCATATTTTCTCAATACCTAGAGATTTCCACGTTTGAAAGATTAGAGCTAGAGTACTGTCTGGGTCACCATAAATAATAACAACATTGGAGTCTGATTTCATGATTTCATTATAATACCTTCCAGCTCTCGACATGTATAAATGTCCGTCAAGTGGAATCATGTTCACAAAGGCAAAGCAGACTATATGTTGCTCCATTTCTCTTCTCAAATATGAGAGAAACTCTATACCATCATCATTGTCTGAGATGGCCAGCCCAACCCAGTTCCATCTGAAGTGAAGTATGACAGAGACCATGGCCAGGGCTAGAGATGTATCCCTTGGGGCCATCTGATACAAATAAGGATATTGTTCATGATCATTCAGGGTAGAATGGAAGGGTCCAAAGGTAAGCTGAACAAACTAGGAAACAGGAGGGAGCCTGAGTTAACATTCACTTCTAAAAACTGTTTAAACAAGTTTTATGCAGAGTTCTTAAACACCCCTTTATTTGTTATTTCTACCCTCATCTCCACTTCATAAAAGGAAGTAGAAAGCCCATGAAACCTGTAAACAGTACCCTTGAACAACATTGTTGCATATAAGTGTAAAGCAGTTTCCCCCTCACAAATTTTTTAACATATGAGAAATAAAGCAAGAGAATCAGGATCTATGGAAACCCCACCATGTAATATCCCACCTTCACAGAACTTTGGGTATCCAGGTTTTTTCCAAGTATTGAAGATTTTTCCCAGGTTGGTCCTGAAAGCACCACAGCACAGTACAATAGGTCATTACACCTATAATTAAGTAACCTGTAGGCTTTTGTGGGAGACATAATCTCATTGTTTAATTGTGGCACAAATTTACAAGGAAGTGGTACAATATTAAAAAATAATGATGCATTTGGTAAGAGAGCATGTTTCCTGTTGACTTCATCCAAAGAAAAAGCTAATGGCAGTGCAAAGTGAATGTTTCCAGGTGTCAATCTGTAAAAGATAATAACGTTAATAGGGACAGAGTACAATAGATATTTATATGTAATCAAGACAAGGATTATCCTTCTCAAATGCATTTCCAAACAGTCTCAAATATCAACACAAATCTTCTGTGTCCTCTTGATGTGACTACATAATAAGCTGGAGGTTTTTAGAAGATGTATACTTGATGAGAGTACATGTCACAAAAATAAGAAAGAAATAGTTATTTTTAACAGAGAGCTTAGTCAGTATCTTTCACAAAGAGCTTTGTCAATTTTTGGTTTTTGAGGACTTACCCACAATAGAAAGAAAAGACCACAGGCTTTTACCACACAATCAACCTAATCATAATTTTGTTTTTAAATTATTGAGCAATTTGGAAAATACACATGATGTGTGAGCCATTGAGTTTGTTGTGTTCTTTTATAAAATTCATTAAATTGGGTAAAGCAGTCAAAAATATAAGGCTTATGCACAATAATTGTCTGGGATACATTTGGGTTTTATGTACAAAATCCTTCAGTAGGCAAAATATTTAACATATGCCATCCTCACAATCTTCAGTTATTGTTTTCCTTTCTGATTTAACTGTTGTGGCTATAAAACATTTTAAGAATTTATTTTTAAATAAATTCAAAAACTACAGGTACATTTTATGAAGATCTATATCCACATTAATCTGTGCATATAGGCAGGATTGATACTCTTTTAGGCCATAAATTGAAAATATATTCAGCGGATTTTAACTCTAATTTTATGTAGACTAAATTGACCTCAAGTATATGGGATCACACTTGTACTAGTCCTTAAGTGCAGAAATTAGAGAATGTCCTGACTCCACATTATTTTCCCCTATTTACAATGAAATGTCATATTCAACACTAGATATATCTGAACAACTTAAGTTTTGCTTTACAAAACATCTTTTGAATGTCTTTGTTATTACATGATTATGACCCTGGCATCCTACAGAGACTTGAATATGCCAGAATTGCAGCTTTTTAAAATACAAGACACTAAACTGTAAGGTGCATGGAAAAAGTTTATCTATGTGGGATTGACTTTGTCTATGTTGTGAATCTCAATCTTTAAATCAATGAAATGTTTTGACCTTTGGTGAACACAGTAGCCAGAGATAGCAACATAGGTAGGAGGAGGGCAGCTTCAGACACAGATCAAGACAGAAGCCCAAAGAAGCAACATGTAAGGAATACAGGTGAGCCAAGAGTCACATGGCAGGATAGATTAATGAAAATGGGTTGGGAAGATGAAGAAGCTAGCTATAAATGGTCACACAGCATGAAATTTTTATAAGTCTCTGAGTCATTTTGGATGGCTTAAAGAACTGTGAGCGGCTAGGAACTCTGGGAAAGCACATCTGTGAGCCTGGACAACAGGTTAGACTGGACCAGACACCCCATTGTAGCAGTTTATGGAGTTTTTATGTAATAAAAGTAGGTAATAAATTATTTGGAAAAGAATAATACCAATTTGGGCTTTGTTTTGGAAAAAAACTCCCATATCTTCATGCCAATTTATATAATCTCATCAATAAAGATTAAATACATAGCTTTATTCTGAAAAATTAACACTGAGTTTAAGGCAATCTATTTCCTGGTTTTAAATTTTACCATAGTGGTATGTTTATGTGTAACTTAAAATTTATGTATTTATTTTAAAAATTAAAATAATCTTATTACACCAAGAACTCCTCACTATAATGTAGCATCAACCAGCTTTTATTAAACTAAGTATAGCTCACTCTAACAAGGAGTACACTGCTTCCAAGGGGTCCAAGAGCCCAGATTAGACCAACGAGGCTTCTTGAGAAACAGACACAGCCAGGACAGATTGCACCAAAATCAGCTCCCTGATATTCAGACACAGCCTGTATTAATCTGAAAAAGCAAACGGCAGTCACCAGTGCAAGAATGCATATAACAACATAAGGAAGAGTGTGACACCACCAGAATCTGGAGGTTCAACAACAAAAACTGATCATGACAATAAAGGAGGAACAGAAGAAAATGACTTTAAAAACAACATTGTAGAGATAAAAGGGGCCTTAAAAGAGGAAAATAAAAAACTATTTAAAAATATTTTAAAAAATAAACAACGAAATTGGGGAAAACCAACAAATCCCTAAAAGAAAATCAAGAAAGGGCAATCAAACATGCTAAAGTAACATTTCAAGATTTAAATATTAAAATGAAGCAATAAAGAAGACATGAGACAAAGCAATGCGGAAAACAGAGTAGTTGAAGAAATTGACTGGAACTACAGATGCAGACAAAACAAAAACATGAAGAGATGGAAGAGAGAATCTCAGGTGGGGAAGATTCAAGAGTTGAAATAGTTACATAAAGCAAACACTAAAACCCAAAAAGTCATTAGGCAAAACATTATGGAAATATGGAAAACTGTGCAAAGACCAAACCTAAGAATAATAAGAATTGAAAAAGGCAAAGTATTCCAGCATAAAGGCACAGAAGATAAATTTAACAAAATAATAGAAGAAAACATTCCTTATAAAAGTAGAAAGTGCATCTAAAGTTACAAGAACCATACACCTAGCAGATGAGAGCCCTCAAAATAATCTACTCATCACATAATAAACAAGGCAATAAAACTAATTAATAATGAAAGAATATTAGGAGCTGCAAAGAGGAAAGGCCAATGACTTATCAAGGGAAACACATCAGAATTGCATCAGACTACTCAATGAAAGCCAGAAGTCCTGGTCAGATGCTACACAGACACTAAGAGATCATGGTTACCAGCCCAAACCACTATTCTCAGAAAAAAAAACTATCACCATAAATCGAGTAAACAAGATATTTAATAATAAAACCAGATTTAAACAATGTCTAACAAAAACAGAGAACAATGGGAAGCATTAGAGTTAAAATTACAGCCTAAGAAAATCAGATATACTCATAAAATAACAAGCAAAAAATAATCCCACAGAAGAAAAACCTAAAGAAGGGAAAAGCATACCCATTGCCACCAAATATAACACAAATCATCACTGGGCATTCATATCCCTAAATATCCATGGATTCAATTCTCTAATAAAAAGATAAAGCCTAACAGGATAGGTAAAAACAGAATCTATTCTTACAAAAAAGAGACACACCTCAACTTCAAAGACAGACCCTGCTTCAGACTAAAGACTTGGGAAAAACTTTCCAATAAAACAGACTTAAGAAACTAGCTGGTGTAGCCATCCTAATATCTAACTAAATAGACAACAAATTCAAAACAATCAGAAGGGCATTATTTATGCATCTCAGCAAAAATCCATTAACATGAAGTCTCAGCAATAAACATTTAGGCCCCAAATACAAAGGTACAAACATATATAAATGAAATATTACCAAAGCTTAAATCACACAACCAAAAACATACATAAATTAGTGAGAGACTTCAATCCTCACTGTCATCAACAAAGAGGTATACCACACAGAAACTGAACAGAGAAAAAAGAGATACTACAGATGTTATGACTCAAAAAAACTTGATATATATATACAGAATTTTCTACCTAAACACAAAAAATATAAGTTTTTCTCAGTACCCAATAAATCTTTCTCTAAAACTGACCACATACTGAAGGCAAATATGGATATATAAAAAATGGGAATAACCCCTTGAATCCTGTCAGATTATCATGGACTAAAGATAGAGTTCAACAACAAGAGAAATGACAGAAAGCCTACAGATTCATGAGAACAAAATATCTCTTATTGGAACCACTTCTGGACTAAGGAAGAAGTAAAGAAAGATATCAAAGACTACTTACAATTCAATGAAAATGAATATACAACATCCCAAATCTTATGAGACACTATGAAAGTAGTGCTGAAGGAGAAAATTCATTCTCCTAGATGTCTACATATAAAACTCGGAGAAATCTCACACAAGAGACCTAACAGCACAACTATAAGCTTAGAAGTAAAATTAAATCAAGACCAGATCAATGACCTGAGTAGACCTATAACCATGAAGGAAATATAAGCTGTTATTAAAAGTCTCCCAGTCAAAAAGAAGCTCAGGACTAGGTGGTTTCAGCATAGAATTCTACCAGATTTTCAAAGAAGAATTAATACCAATACCCTTTAAATTGAATCGAACAAAAGAAACGAAAAAAAATTTCAAACTATTCTTATGAGGCTTCAGTCTCTCTGATACCCAAGCCCCATAATAATGCAACAAAGAAAAAATTTACAGACCACCTCACTCATAAATAGTGATGAAAAAATTTTCAGTAAGATGATGGCAAACTGAATCAGGAATACATTAAAAAATCAGCCAGCATAATAAAATAGGCTTCATACCAGAGATGCAAGGATGGTTCAACATATCTATATTCTTGTGTCTATATGATCCATCCTATAAACAACCAGAAAGGAAAAAAAAAACACATAACCATCTTCCTAGTTTCTGAAAAGCCTTTGAAAAAATCGAACACTCCTTCATGATAAAGGTCCCTCATGAGATTTCAGGAATACAGGAGAAATACATGAACATAATAAAGGTTATATACAGCAAGCTCTTAACCAACAACAAGCTGAATGGAAAGAAACTGAAATCAGTCTTTCTAAAATTAGGGAAAGCCAAGGATGTTCTCTTTCCTCATGCCAGTTCAATATATTTCTTGTCTTCATTAAAAACATAAGAAAACAAAAGTAGATCAAGAAGATACAATTGGAAAGGAAGATGTCAAAATACCACTCTTTGCATATGATGTCATAGTATACAGAAGTGACTTCCAAAATTCTACCAGGAATCTCCCACAGCTAATAAAAAACTTCAACAACATAGCAAGATACAAGATTAACTCAAAATTTCAATGACTCTCCTATACAAAAACAAGAAAAAGGCTGAAAAATATCACACTTTTCAATAGCGGCAAATAGAATTACATATTGTAGGGTAACATGAAGCCAAAGAAGTAACAGACCTGTATGAGAACTTTAGAATTATTGAAGAAAGAAATTAAAGATGCTACATTAAATATAAAGATTTCCGATGCAATTGTAGAGATGGGATCAACATAGTAAAAATGGCAGTCTCACCAAAAACAATCTACAGATTCAATGCAATCCCCATCAAAATTGCAACACAATTTTTAAAGACATTGACAGAACAATACTCAACTTCATATGGAATAGCAAGAAGCCCAGGATTACTAAAGACAATACTGTTCAATAATAGAACTTCAGGAGGCATCACCATGCCTGACTTCAAACTCTATTGTGGAGCTACAGTAAAAAAAGCTGGCAAAGAAATAAACTTGTGGATCAATGGAAGCAAATCAAAGACCTTGACATTCATCCATCCATACATATACATAGCTGATTTTTAACAAAGAAGTCAAAAATATACAACGGAAGAAAGATAACATCTTCAACAAATGGAGTAGGCAAAACTGGGTGGCAGTGTGTAGAAAAGGGCATATAGACTCATTATACATCACCCTTCAATAAAACAAATCCAAGTGGGTCAAGGATCTCAGCATAAACCCAGTTAAACAGAACACGATAGAAAATAAGTGGAAAATTTTCTTCAACACCTTGGCACAGCAGGTCACATTCTAAAAACAGTGCTAGTAGCATAGACACTGTGTGCAAAATAAAAAAAAAATGGGACTTTTGAAACTGAGGAGCTTCTGTAAGGCAAAGGACATGATCATCAAGACAAAAAGACAACTGCATAATGGGTAAAACTTTCACTAACCATTCATTAGACAAATGACTGTTTTCTAAAATATTTAGAGAATTCAAGAAATTAGAGATCAAAAATCCATGAAACAAATAGAAAAATGGAACACAGTGTTAAAAAGATAATTATCATAACAAGAATTTCAGAGGGTGAGAAGACAATTAAAGAACTGCTTGACACTCTTAGCTATAAGAACATGAAAATCAAAACAACCCTGAGATACCACCTTGCACAGGTTAGAATGGCTAAAATCAAGATCAATGATGGCAGTCTATGCTGGAGGGAATGTGAGCAACCAAACACTTCTCCATTGCTGGTGCCAGTGTAGATTAGTGTGAAAGTTCTTCAGAAAACTAAAGATCAATTTATCCAAAGATCCAGCAGTATTGATATTGCGCATATACCCAATGGACACATTGTCTTACATTACGGCCATTAGCTCAATTATGGTCATAGCAGCATTAATTCTAATAGCCAGAACCTGGAAACAACATAGATGGCCATCAAATGAAGGATGGATATAAAACGTTTGGTAATTTAAACAATGAAATAATATCAGCAGTAAAAAAAAAAAAAAAAAAAAGGTGACATCCTGATAATTGCAGGCAAATGGATAGATCTGGAGAATATCATCCCAAGTGAGGTGTCAGCAACCTAGAAAGACAGTTCATGGTATGTACTCACTAATAAGTGGATTTTAGATGTAATACAAAGAATAACCAGGCTACAATCCAGACTACACATAGTAGCTAGGGATTAGGAAATAGGAGAGACATCCATAGATTCCCCTGGAAAGAGAAAATAACGTTCCTCAAAGAGCATTCTGATCACATTTGTGAACAAGCAAGGGGATGTGAGAAGAGAACATGGAAGACAGGGTTCTGGGGGATAACAGATAGAGGGAGAGCAAAGAAGTGGATATCCTAGTAGAGGGAGGGATTATGGGATTAGAGGGAAACCTGATACCATGGAACACTCAAGAACCCACAGGATGAGCCCAGCTAGGACTCCAAGAAATAGTGAAGACACAGCCTACATTGGCCTGTCCTCATTATCATATGAATGAGCATCCTAAATCCATTATAGAACCTTCATCCAGCAGCTTACTGAGGCAGATGTAGAAATCCAAAACTAAACAGTAGTCCAGCTGAAAGTAACTGGGAGAGATTTCATTAGAGGAGGGATTGGCATGATGATGAGATCCAGGGAATGGGCAATCCCTTGCTGTTGGGAGCTCCTGGACCCTGAAATATCATCTGACAGACATTCATAGAATGAATCTGGACTTTCTGTATGTTGATGAGCTTGGAAAAGAATGGGCAGTTCCTGGAGCCTCTTACAAATGGACCAGAGTCTATCTCAGGTCCATGCACTGGCTCTTCAAATCCTATCTCTAGTGGGAAAACATCTCTCTCAGCTTTGATACCTGTGGGAGGAATTGGGCCCTACCACAACTGGATTTGTGAGACCAATTAAGCACTTTCAGGGCATGGGGAGAGGCTGTGGATGACTTTGAGAAGAGGCAGAAAAGGTAGCAGTAGGGAGGGTGAATAAATAAAGAAACGAAAATCAATGTTCCTTTTTCAAAAAAAAAAAATAAAGTAAAACACACTAGGATTTTGAGATCAAAGTTTGTGAAAATCAAACACTAACTCTAGCATACTAAACATTAACAGGCATCCATTACCTGAGCTGTTAGAGCCACCTAGTGGACTAAAGTGCTATCTTTGAAAACAAATGTATATAGGCTAAGGTTGGTAAAATATTGTGATATAATTAATAAAATTATTGAAAGTAAATCATAAAAGGGAATATGATATAAATGTCAGAGATTAAGCTGCTTAGATATAAAGTCAGGAGTTATGTGCTTCTTAAATGACGACAATTAGCTAGTCAGTAACCCCTCTCTCCTTATATTCAATTGTTGCCATAACATGCCACAAATTCTCTGAGGCAAGTGAGCAGTGAATAATGAGCCACAACTCTTAGGTATAGTCTCACTTTTCAAAGACTGCAAACATATCATTTACCACACACACAATCTTTCTTTACTCTAAAGGGAAAGAGAAGAGGGGCTGCAGAGATGAGCCACCAGCTAAGACCACTAGCTGCTCTTTTAGAATTCCCAGTAAATACTTTGTGGCTCATAACTTTCCATAATATGGTCTGATGCCTTATTCTGATATTTAGAACACTCATTCATAAAATACAAACAAATAAAAATATTAAATAGAAAGAGAGAAGAAATGAACTTTGAAATTAAATACCAGTGGCCATGTATATTGTTATGTATGAAGAAACATGAACACATGCGAAGTTTCCAGGGGAGATATTTCCTACTTACAGTCTTGATGCATCCCTAGAAGACATATTGTAACCACCTGCAGAGAATCTGAGGTAGTAAGTGAATATCTATGATATTTGTAGCAAGTATTAGTTACCCCAACAATGCATTAGGATCTAAAAGAGGTGAAATATCCATCACTCTACTCTACTCTATGGTAATTTATTTGCATCCATTTAGGATAATATTCATTAAAATAAAATGAGGATTTTTAGCAAACATCACCTCCATTGTGCTGTAAAAACTGTGAAGAAACGAACTACATGTAACTAATTCATGTTGAGTTCTTTTTTTTTTCTCACCTTCCGGGGTTGGAAGTTGGAGATTACCTATGAAAAAATATTCTGTGGGAACTTTAAAAATAAAAAAAAGCAAAAAGTATCTAAAATATTTTGGGTGGCTTATTAGTGTGCAGGTTGGCAGAAAAGGGCAGATCATTCAAAGAACTGTTCTGATGCTAATCTACCTGGCTGCTAAAGAAATATTCACAATGACATTTACATAGAAAATACAAAGGCACTTACATAGAAGATAAATACTCTCTAAAATCCTCTGCCTTCATTTTCCACCGCACTGGCCATAGCATAAAGGCACATTGATCTTCTGTTTTATTCATCTCTTCATTCTCCTGCATTTTCCAATAGCACCTGGGATGAATGAAACTTGCCACATGAAGTGGAATGTACATGGCCAAGAAGAGAAAAATCAGAGTGAACATAGATTTCTGCTCTAAGCCTGGGAAATTGGGAGTGTGGCATGCCATGCTGATCAGCACATCAAATGGGCATGTAGGTATCCCCACCTGGTTTTATTTCTGTGGTCAAATGAGAGGCTACATCTGCATTTACAATTCCTTTTCTATTTTGTGCAGTTGTGCTCTAACCCATTGAGAATATTTTGAAGATTTTCTCCCTGGGGCTCTGCATCTTTTATCCACTTTCCTGTCATAAAAGTTGGGTGATAAATATATATGAGGATAGTTCAGATAGTTTCATTACATCACCTTTCTTTGTGGAAATTAGTGCCCCTGGGAAGATAGCATTTTGGGAAAATTTGCCTCATCAATCTGTTTGTGTTAACAGCTTTAGAGCTGACACCAGTGCATCTTGTTAGATGATACACAGTGGGACGTACATTACTGTTTCAGGAGAACTCACAAAGTCAGAATTCATGGTTCAGCACTGGAAATTTTATCACAAATTCTATGTTATGAAAAATCAGCTTCATATTTAGAGCATTTGAGTTCCACACAGCATGAGAGTGTAGCCTACTCTGCATCAATAACTGGTACAGAATATTTACATAAGCCTGAGGTTTTATTGTCTTAAAGTCAATAATAGGCACACATTGTGAGTTTTCTTAAATCCTCCTCTTCCAAAACATTTCATCTTATCATAGAGCCACAAATTATTTACATATTAAATGTAAATTTTCAAAATTTTTAAGAAGATCAAGATAGAAAACCATGATAAGGTGTTTCATTTCAAATACCACATAAGAACTATCACTCCTCCTTCCTCCACCCAATTATAATTAATCAGCTGAGCTTAATATTTGATTTCTAAACCAAGATCTTCCTTCCTTGATTTACAGTTCTCAGAAATCAAGACCTTATTTTGGCCCATTTTTTCTGTGTTATCCTGACTGTGTTAGCTCATTTCATAGTATCATACAGGCTGTAAAGAAGTCTCCCTGAGTATCTTAGAAAAAATAAAAAACTGAGAATTGACCTTCTTTTACCATTTTTTCCTAGCTATCTATAGTTTTCACTCATGAAACTCACTGTCAGTGTGAGGCAGTTTGACAAGTGTGGGATAAAGAGCTTCTTTCAGGGGATGTGACTGTAGAGAAAGTAGGAAACATGGAGGCAAGTCTTCACTGTGGGTGGTGACAAGTCTAATTTACTATATGAGATTAGTCCAAGAGAGATCCTCTTCTCCTCTTATTTTTATTGTACATTTAAATTAGACAGATAAAAAGTGCATGAACTCTGCTTCTCTGATGATGTATTCTCAGGGCCTAAGATGGGGATACAGAGTAATAAGACAGGAAAAGTCTTCCACAAAAAGACAATGTCATTTTACCTTTCATAAAAATAACAAAAAGAGACTCTGAAGCCTCCCAGTCCACAGCCAACTAAGAGATGAGTAGCTTCCTGACCCTCAGGCTAAGTAGAGACTGTGGTCTCTGAAGCCCAGCCTGGGGACATAGCTGCTAGCACCCCAACTATTCCCAGCTCCATAACTAAACCAAAGAATCAATGAATCAAAGAGGTGGTGCTTTGATAAAGTCAACAGAATAGATAATCCCTTATCTGAACTAACCAAAAAGCAGAGAGAGAGAGAGAGTATCCAATTTAACAGAATCAGAAATGAAAAGGAGGACATAACAACAGACACGCAGGAAATTCAGATGAATATCAGGTCATACTTTGAAAACTTATACTCCACTAAATTGGAAAACATAAAAGATAAAGACAGCTTTCGGAAAAGGTACTAATTACCAATATTAGATCAAGATAAGATTAAAGACTTAGACAGGCCTATAACACCAAAGGAAATTGGAGCTCTTATTAAAAATTTCCCAAGTGTAAAAAAAAAAAGCCCAGAACCAGATGGATTCAGTGCAGAATTCTACCAGACACTCAAAGAAGAACTAATACCAGTACTTCTCACACTTTTCCATAAGGTAGAAACAGAAGCCACATTGCCAAACTCTTTTTATGAGGCTACAATCACCCTGATACCCAAGACACCCAAAGATGAAACAAAGAAAGAGAATTACAGACCAATCTCCCTCATGAACATTGATATAAAAATACTCAATAAAATTCTGGCAAAGTAAAGCCATCTACATATCAAAAACATCATCCACCACAATCAAGTAGGCTTCATCTCAGAAATGCAGGTATAGTTCAACATACAAAAACTGTGAATGTCATCTATGATATAAACAAAATGTAATTTTAAAAAAACCCATGATCATCTCAGTAGATGCTGAAATATATTTTGACAAAATGCAACACTCCTTCATGATAAAAGTCCTGGAGATATCAAGAATACATGGAAAATACCTAAATATAATAAAGGTAATATACAGCAAGCCCACAGCCAACATCAAACTAAATGGAAATAAATTCAAAGTAATCACGCTAAAATCAGTAACAAGACAAGGCTGTCTACTCTCCCCTTATCTATTCAATATAGTTCTCAAAGTTTTAGCTAAAGAAATAAGAGAACAAAAGTAGATTAAAGGGATACAAATTGGAAAGTAAGAAGTCAAACTATCTCTATTGGTAGATGATATGATTGTATACATAAGTGACCCTCAAAATTCTACCAGGGAACTCCTACAGCTGATAGACACCTTCAGCAAGGTATCAGGGTACAAGGTTAATTCAACAAAATCAAAAGGCCTACGTTATGCTAAAGATAAACGGGCTGAAAAAGAAATAAGGAAAGCATCAGCCTTTATTATACCTGCAAATAGCATTAAATATCTTGACATAACTCTAACCAAAGAAGCATTAGACCTGTTTGACAAAAACTTTAAGTCACTGAAGAAGGAGATTGAAAGGATATCAGAAAATAGAACGATCTCCCATGCTCTTGGATAGGTAGGATCAACATAGTAAAAATGGTGATTTTACCAAAAGCAATCTACAGATTCAATGCAATCTTCATCAAAATCCCAACACAATTTTTTGCCATCCAGCTTGGTCTTCAAAGCAAGTTTCAGGACAGCTAGGACTGTCACACAGAAAACTCTGTCTGGAACTTTCTTTGAAGATCAGGCTGGCTTTGAACTCACATAGATTCTCTTGCCTCTGCTTCCCAAGTGCTGGGACTAACAGTGTGAGCCATGGCTTCTTCTGCCTGTTCCTAGAGTCTTCTTAGTCTTGTAGCCCCACCCACACTTCCTGTCTGCCTTTGGCCAATCAGCACTTTTTATTAAATTTACAGGCGGGGGACAATTATTTATGATGGAATAACTTCATCCCCCTACAATTTTTGTAGATTTTGGGTGGGTTTGTAGTTGTCTTCCCTATCTCTTAAATTAATTGTGGTTTGAACTGTATATGTCAGATATTTTAAAAATTACAGAAGCTGGCTTCCTGGGTCCATTCTCTTGGAGTGTTTTCCAACCCTTTATCATTACAAAATACCTATGATTTATGATGAGGTATAGTTCTCCAATACAGCAAAAGAACGGATTCTATTTTTATATTCACTCTATTATTCCTGATTATATGTTTCATTTTAATTATTTTTAATATATCCTGACCATAGTTTCCCTTTCTTTGTCTCTACAATTTTAAGTCTTCCAGTTCCTTTTATTATGTTCCCTTTATCTCTTTTCCTTCCATTCCTCTGTTTTCTTCAGGAGAGAGGAACACCCCAGGAATATAAGGTGAACATCTCATAACAAGATACAATAAGACTAGACACAAACTCTTATATCAAATGTGTGTGAAGCAACATAGTAAGAGGGAGAGTACCCCAAGAGAAGAAAACAGTCATGGACACCCCAACTCCCAGTGTAGTGTCTAATAAAAACAAGAATAAAATCCATAGCATACATGAAGAGGATAAGGTGATTGGGGTTCAGTCTCTTTGAGCCCTTATAAGCCTTGTATAGTTGATATTGGTGAACCATGTTCTCCTGGATTTCTCAAAGCCCCTGGCTTCTACAGTTTTTCCTAGCCCTCTTCTTTAGGATTCCCTGTCCAAAATAAGATATCTTGTATTAGCGCGAGTTTTATCACTATAAAGAGATACCATATGACTTTTACATAGAAAATATGCCATTGTACCTGACTTACAATTCAGAGGTTTTAGTACATTACTATCATGTTTTTAAGCACACTGCTATGTACGGAGACATGGTGCAGAAGAGTAAACATTATACATTATAGTGGATCAACAGGCATTAAGAAGTGGAAGTGAGCCAGTAAGCAGATTCAGCTAAGACCTCAAAGCACACCTCTAGGAACACGCCTCCCCTAAACATGCCACACCTAGTCCAACAAGGTCACAAATCCTCATGTTGCTACTCCTAATTTGAGGGTCATATTATTTAAAACCACTATGCATCTGAGGGAGATTTTCAATTTGAACTCTTTACCTAATGTTTTATTTTGAGTCTTCGCATCTACTTCAAGCAACTGCCAGGCAAGCCTTTCTGATGAACACTGGACTAGACACTAATCTTTTAGTAGATATGAATATCATTATTAATTTTTACATTGATTATTTTTCTATGATTTATTTCTGGGGCATCCATTCTCTGATTCTAAGCATGCAGGTAGTATTAGGCATATGGTCACTCTGATGGGGTGGGTCTTAAATTATGCCAGTTATTAGTTGAGAATCCACAAATTATGTGCCTCCATTGCTCAAGCACATCTTGAAGGTTTAGCCTACAAACATAAAATACCTAGAACAAAAAAATGTGGCACCTCCTTGGTGGTCACAACCTTAACACAAAGCATTATTCCAAAAAGTTTACCAAGAAAATGTAGAGGAAAACCTGGGCATCTGTAAGATGTTCTCAGTCACTATTGGCTTCCATTGTCTACAAAATGAGAATATAAGCTGCTGGAGTATGTAAAGGGAAAAATTTGGTTTATATTTTTGTTTCATTTTGGGACAGCATCTGTTATTTATACTGACCTGGATCTTGTAGTCAATCCCCAGCTTCAACCTCAAAAATGCTGTGGTTATAGGTGTGGTCTAGCAAGCCCAGCAATTTAGGTGACCTTTAACTCTATTTCTCTGATGTTTTATCATTATATGCTCTCACTATGTTATATATCTCAAATGATGTATATCTCAAAAGGTTACTTACAAGTGTTTTAAGAAAAATAAAAGCTGTTCGTGTAAATTTTAATTTGATGCCCAATCTGACTTATCATTAGAATTTTCAACATAACCTCATTTTGATCATTTCTATGACTCAAATTTACAGCACTGGGATTAGTTCTAGATACCAGCTCCAACAGCACTGGGTCCTAAATGATTTATAGAAGCTTAAATTATTTCTCAACTAGCAACCATTGCAAACATCTGTAAAAAGTCTGGAATCCTTTAAAATAGACACTCATTAATTTGGAAGCAAAAGGAGGCTTCCATAATAATTCTTCAGAAAAATTAAAGAAAAAAAATTCCTAATTTCTTTAACTGGTAGTTTGAGGTCTTCCCAACACCAAACTGAATTTCTTTTAAGTCTATAGTGACTGGCAAAATGATTGACACTACTTATGGAATCTGTTGTTTTATTTAACATTTTCTTCAGATCATGATATTTATTCCATAAGTATAGTGAACTGACCACATTTAAATTGGAATTTATCATATGATAACTAGTTGTCCCCTTCTAAGAGTATTATAAGTTTTACTGGGATAGTAGTATGAAACAGGATCAGTTCTCTCTTAGAGTCATTGAATCAGCTCTGTATACCCTTATGAATTTTTGTGTCTCAATGGATTAGTCATATATAATGGAGATAGTTGTATTATGTGATATTTTTCTCTTGCAGCATTTAGTGTTATTTTTTGTTCTACATATTTAACATTTTAATTATGCTATAAGGTACATTTTCTTTCAAACCTAGTTGGTGTTTTGTCTTTATTTTTAGAATCTTTAGAGACTTCACTTTTTCTCAGTTAGAAACTTATAGTTATGTTGAAAACACTATTAAGGCCTTGTGATGGGATTCTTCATTTTATTCTAATCTACTATTGTTAGCTTTGATCATTTTATAATGTGTCAGTGTTTCTTGATTTTTTGACAAGATGTTATAGATTTAACATTTCCTTCCCCCCCACACACAATCTTCTATCATACCACACCTTAGATTGTCTAGGCCATTAATTGTATTCAGATAAAAATGATTTTTTTCCTGTGGTTCCTGATTAATTACAGAATTTTCTTCTCCAGAATTACATCCATTTCTATTTAATTTATTGTTTCTATTTCATTCTTTATGTCTTAGATAGTGTTTTTCATTATTTCATCTGTTTGATTTCACTTGGCTTTCTTCAAGTGCTTTTGATTTTTAATTGCCTTTCATTCAAGTTTCACAAAGATTCATTCATTTCTCTTTAAGTTTCTTAATATCTCTGTAAAGTAAATTTAATGTATTTCACTTGTGCTTCACCTGTGTTGGTATAGTTGGGCCTTTCTGCACTAACATATATGACATTGTTGGTGACATATTGCATTGAATGCTATTGATTTTATTCTTCGGGAAATGTAGGCAGAAGTCTAGAAAACTTTCTCTAAAATTTACCACATATTCAGTCATAAAGTAAATATCAATAGATAAAAAAATGAAAGTAACACCTTGTATCATATCAGATCATTATGGTATAATCAGAGTTAAACAACAACAAAAAATCACAAAAGCCTAAAAACTCATGGAAATTGATCATCTCTCATTTGAATGACCTCTGGGTAAGGAAAGAAATAAAGGAAGAAAGACTCCATGGATTTTAATGAAAACGAATCCACAACAATCCCAAACATTTGGGACACAATGAAAGCAGTGTTAATAGGAAAAACTCATAGCAATAGATGCCTAAATGAAAAATCTAGAGAAATCTCACTCAAGAGACTTAACAGCACAGCTGAAGGCTTTAGAATAATTAGAAGCAAATTCACCTAGAAGGCATAGACAACAGGAAATAATCAAACTTAGGACTGAAATCAGTACAATAGAAACAAAGAGAACAAAATAAAAAAAATCAATTAATCAAATAGTTGGTTCTTTGTGAAAGTCAACAAGATAGATAAACCCTTATCCAAACTAACCAAAAAGCAGAGAGAAAGTATCCAAATTAACAGAATCAGAAATGAAAAGGGGGGCATAACAAGAGACACCCAAGAAATTCAGAGAATTGTCAGTTCATACTTTGAAAATCTATACTCCACTAAAATGGAAAACCTAAAAAATAGTACAGTTTTCTAAATAGGTACCACTTATCAAAATTAAATCAACATCAGATTAAAGACCTAAACAAACCTATAATACCAAAGGAAATTGAAACTGTTACTTAAAGTCTCCCAAGTAAAAAAAATCCAGGCAGAGTTAGTGGAGAATTCTACCAAACATTCAAATAAAAATTAATACCAATACTCCTCAAACAGTTCCATACACTAAAAACAGAGGGAACATTGCCAAACTCTTTTAATGAAGCCACAATCACCCTGATTCCCAACCCACTCAAAGATGAAACAAACAAAGAGAATTACAGATCAATCTCCTCATGAACATTGACACAAAAGTACTCAATAAAATTCTGGCAAACCAACTTCAACAATGTATCCAAAAAAATCATCCACCACAATAAAATAGGCTTTATCCCAGAGATGATTGTTCAACATACATAAAACTGTGAAGGCCATCCATAATATAAAAAAAAAAACTGAACGAAAAATCCACATAATTATCTCCTTAGATACTGAAAAAGCCTTTGACAAAATCAAATACTACTTCCTGATAAAAGTCCTAGAGATATCAGGAATACAGGGAAAATATCTAAGTATAGTAAAAGTGATATACAGTAAGCCAGCAAACCAACCTCAAACTAAATGGAGATAAATTCAAAGTACTCCCACTAAAATCAGGAAAAAGACAAGGCTGTCTTCTCTCCCCTTATCTACTCAATTTAGTGCTCAAAGTTTTAGCTAAAACAATAAGAGAATAAATGGAGACTAAAGGGATACAAATTGGAAAAGAAGTCAAACTATTTCAATTTGTAGATGGTATGATCATATACATAAGTGATACCCAAAGTTTTAACAGGGAACTCATACAGCTGATAAACACCTTCAGCAAGGTAACGGTACAAGATTAATTCAAAAAAATCAATAGCGCTCCTATACACTAAAGATGAAAGGGCTGAAAAAGAAATAAGGGAACCATCACCCTTTATAATGCCTGAAAATAGCATTAAATATACTAGGGTAACTCTAACCAAAGAAATACCAGACCTGCTTGACAAAAACATTGAGTCACTAAAGAAGGAAATTGAAGAGTATATCAGAAAATGGAAAGATTGCCCATGCTCCTGGCTAGAGAGGATCAAGGTGGTAAAAATGGCAATCTTACCAAAGCAATCTACAGGTTCAGTGCAAAATCCCCATCAAAATCCCAAGACAATTTTTTACAGACCTTTAAACAACAACACTCATATGGAATAACAGAAAACCCAGGAATGCCAAAAATAATCCTCTTCAATAATAGAACTTCAGGAGAATCACCATCCCTGACTTCAAGCTATTTTGTAGAACTACAGTAATACAAACAGCCTGCTTCTGGCATAAAAACAGGCTGTGGATCAATGGAATCAAATTAAAGACCCCAACATTAACTCACACAACGATGAACACCTGACTTTTGACAGAGGCTAAAAATATTTAATGGACTCAGATAGTGTCTTCAAGAAAAGGTGTTGGCATAACTGAATGGTAGTAAGTAGAAGAATGCAAATATATCCATTTCTATCACCCTGCACAAAACTCAAATCCAAATGGATCAAAGGCCTCAACATAAACACAGCTATACTGAACTTGATAGAAAAGAAAGTGGGAAATACCATTCAATGCATTGGCACAGGTGACCACTTCCTAAATATAACACTGGTAGCACAGACACTAAGAACAATGAATAATAAGTGGGACCTCCTGAATCTGAGAAGCTTCTGTAAGGCAAAGGACACCATCAGATAGACATAATGACAGCCTACAGGATGGGGAAGGATCTTCACCAAGCCTACATCTGACAGAGGACTGATCTCTAAAATATATAGAAAACTCAAGAAAGTAGAGCCTAAAGACCCAAATAATCCAATTAAAAAATTGGGTTCAGAGCTAAAAAGTGAATTCTCAACAGAATTACAAATGGCTGAAAGGCACTTAAAAAACTTCTCAGCATCTTTAGCGAGAGAAAAATGGAAATCAAAAGAACTTTGAGATATCACCTTACACCTCTCAGATTGGCTAAGATCAAAAACACAGGCTATGTTAGAGAGGATGTAGAACAAGGGGAACACTCCTCCATTGTTGGTGGGAAAGTAAACTTGTACATCTACTCTGGAATGCAGTATGGTTATTCCTCAGAAATCTGGGAACCAATTTCCACAAGGATCCAGCAATACCACTATTGGGCATAAACCCAATGGATACACGTTTATACCCCAAAGGCATTATTCAACTATGTTTATAGCAACATTATTCATAATAGCAAGAACATGGAAACAACCTCGATGCCCCTCAACTGAAGAGTGGATTAAGAAACTGTGGTACATCTACAAAATGTAGTACTGCTCACCACAAAAAAAAATCACATCCTAAAAATTTCAGGCAAATGGATGAATTTAATTTTTTAACTGTTAATGAGCTAACTGCAGAAAGACAATGGTTTGCAAATGCAAAGGCTATCTTTAGCCTAGAACAAGCATAGACATTATAACCCTCAAAGCCCACTCCAGTGACACACCTTCTCCCAGAAAACCAAACCTCATAATCTTTATTCAACAGTCCACTAACCAAAATGAAATACATGAGTCCACAGGGGCCATTCTCATTCAACCATCATGCAGAGGTCACTATCTGCTCAATGTACACAATAAATAGAAAGTAGTTTTTGTATTCTAAGGGAGCTTGACCCAAATATGCACCATTGACACATTGTTTTCATGGCTATGGATTTGCTCCACAACAGTCTGCAGCATCTTAATACAATTTCTGGCTCCTGTGAACCAGAAGAACTAATCTTGGGGGATAAAACAACTGCCTCTAATTAGGCTCAATGTCATCCCAACAGTCCTGATTATAAAAACTGGTGACACTGTTCTTCAAATGGAGGCTAAAGATATGGTGATTCTTCCCATTTATTTCTGCAGCAGACATGAGATCTCTTTGCACTCTCTCATCTCGATAGTGTTAAGGAATATTAACTCAATTCTACAGTATCCCTATATTAACATCCCGATCCAGGTAAACAGAAAAAGAGATGTCTTAACTATAACTATGAGGAAAATTAATTAGAACACCTTTGCAAAGAATGTGCTCCATGGGGAAATGAGGCAAGTCAAACATGTGGTCCATGACCGCTGGACCAATCAAGAAATACCAAAAGATCCTGTTAAAGTCATATACTGAGTGATGTTGGAATGAATGCCTTTCTGTGAATATCAAACTGTAAATAAAGAAGCTGTTTTGGGCCATGACAGGCAACATAGGAGAAGTAGGAGGAGAAGTCAGAGCATAGGTAGGAGAAGCAGGGCAGAGTCAGGCAGATCAAGGAAGTGTTCGGAGGAGCAACATGTAAGGAACACAGGTGAGCCACAGGCCACGTGGCAGACAGATTAATAGAATTGGGTTGATTTAAGATGTAAGAGCTAGCTAGCAAAGTTCCTGAGCAACAGAGTCAGGCAGCTATGGGTCTGGAATGGCAGGTCTATGGGTCTGGGCCTCTGGTGGCCCAGGACCATGAAACTCAAACTGCAACAACAGAGGAATGAAGTTTCCTTGCTTCAAGGTCATTTAGGAAATGGGAAATTACTATACATCATCTGGTTGTAAGAACGAGAAAAATTGCTAAGGGTTTTGTTGGAGATTCCCACAGCCCTGTAGCCTTTATTCTCCCATGGTTTATTCTCCTACAGAAGAGTTTCTATAGCCAGAGGAAAAAATTCATCTAATTCAGCTAATCCATCAAACCAAGATATTCCCTCATCTTGGGAGTCAACCTAAGACAAGGTAATTAGCATCTACCTGGGAATTTTATGATTTGAAAGTGAGCTGGTGACTATGACAAGTTTTTCCATCTAAATCCCTCCAGGAGGCCAGATAGGCTTCCTTGTCTACAGTAGGAAAACTTGACCAGTGTGTCCTACAAGTAACTCAGGTCAATGCCAGCAGCAAGAGCTGGAATACCTGATGATGAACATGAACAAAGCAGCCATTCACAGACCAGACATAGAGCAATTCAGGGAAACCAACCAGAGAAAGGGTATGTTCAGTAATCAAGGCCTGAGGGCAGAGGCTGATCTTGTTTTAGCCACACCCTCAGACAAGCTTGGCTTCTCCCAATTGGACAGCACCACTGAGATGGGCATGGAGTGTCTTCTGACATGATGCCTTCTTTGAAGGAATTTAACATAATTGGCTTCTTTAGGCAAATGTTTTGAACTGTTCTGCTGAAAAATGGCTTAATAATTGGCTTTTAGCTCCTCTCCCAAGAAAGACAAGTGAGTACAGATGGCTTACCTGGGCTTGGGCCTGTGTGGCAATGGGTAATTGGTGAAGGCCAAGGGAAGTAATGATGGCCTACAGGCATGCCAGGTGCGCAGGCTTTGTCAGACTTGAGAATATGGGTGACATTGGCTCAGGGGATTGGCAGCGACACCTTGAATGTTGCTAGGATTGGACCTCAGGTACCAAGGACTTCATTCCAGGTCTCACAGGGTACTCTGCTTGCTGTTTCACTGCCACTAATAACCTAACTTCTGAGGCATTTCTTGCAACTTTGTCTTTGAGTGGTTATGCTGAAAGGAAATGTCACTACCCTAGGTCAAATTTGGTCACTGGTACAGGTCACTGGAATAGCCAAAAAGAATCTCCTCCCTGCACATGGGATGGTCAGTCTCATTTTCTTTTAAAATTGTGCTTTGCCAAGTGCTAGATAAAAAATAATAATTTATTTGTATTTGCTTGCTACCATGACACGTACTTCTTTCCAGTGTGCTGGCTGTAATTTAGGATAGAGTAAATGTCTACAGAGGCATAGAAAAAAATTCCTACTTTGAAAACCTAAAGATTGAGTGTCAGGCTAAATCTCTTCTGAGTAGGTAGTCACCATCTTGGTGTTCCTGAATCTCATATAAGGTTTATATAGATATCTGTGATGGCAAACCTCTGTGTTGGAAGATAACAGGTTTTGGTGCCACATTATCACAGTTTGAGAAAACGTTCTATATTTTATGATAAAGGCTGTCTGATAAGGCATCTTTATGCAGATAGTATCCTGTGTTTGAAAAAGAGAATGTTCCTGTAGCTCTGATAGGGTCACTGTAGAGATGTATGTGGTCAGTCCATTAAGAACTAACCATTGTTTTAGCTTTTACAGGATCCCAAAGAGATGCCATCACCCTTAAGTCAGCAGGAAGCAACCTTATTAAAGACTATGCCCCCTTTCCCAATAAGTTTTGTGCTCTGAGGGTTGTGGGTAATTATTATTCTAATTGAATACTTATAAGTTAAAATTGGGTGAAGGAGACAACTATAATATAGCATCAAAGATTTCTTTTGAAAAAGAGAAAGGGGATAGATAGGATAGATAAAGGTAGATTGTTCTACCTATGTATACACAATTTGGGTGAATGTATGGGCTAGGCTAAAGACAGTTTGCACTGGCATAGATATTTGTACATTGATACAAATGTAAAATCATTTTATATGTTTAATTGTGATAATTTGTACATTGGTACAAAGTTTAATCTGAAATTGCTTTATATAACCAAAGCAACTTGTACTTTGATATAAAACTGAATCTGTAACCATTATGTAAAACTGAATCTGAATTGTTATATTTTATATATGCATCTACCTCTGTTTAAAATATTTGCACATTATTGTCATGTACACTATGCAATTACTACCTTCATTTAACTATACAAGATATAATGTATAATTGCACTAGTTATGATATATGCACAAGATGTTTTATATACCTCTGTTTAGATGATATATATGTATATACATGTCTAAAATGCTGTGGCCACTTTACATGGTAATATACCCCTGGCTAATGTTTGATAGTCATATTAAAAGTCATTGTTCAGAGATTGTACACCCCGTATATAGGTATTCTAATTTTTAGTCCAGGGTTTATTCCTTAAGACAAAAAAAAACCTGAATTCAACATTACTTAAGATGCCATATTCCAGTCATCTCAGGTACAGGTTAGAATATCATAGATAGACAGGAATCTTCAACCATTTCATATGGCATTTAACATTTGAAATTTGGCCACAAGATACACGATGACTCCTGGTGTCACTGCTCCTTTCCCAAGATGGTGTTGAGCATCGAGGATAATCCTTTGAATTTTGTCCTTTTGGCAGAGAATGGCCAGTTAGGTCAGGAACTGCCCTTGCCTTGATTGCTGACAGTACACACATGGTGTCCAAGCTGGATGAACAAGTTGATGGATGGAAAATGATGAAACCTGCCTGGACAGGATAAGACAGTCCCTCCAAATTTGCCCTGCTTGTAAAAAGATCTGTCAGATACCATAGGCCTGTAGCCAATATGATAGATGCTCCAACGGCACACAAATCCAGAGGTGATTGTCCAGGTAGCTGTGTTACTGTCCTCTCCCAAATTTTGGAAGCCACTACTTCCATGTACTTCTGACTTTCAGGTGATACATCTTCCTTCTCAGGTCTTGAAGGGGTTGAAGAATAGGTATTTAAGGTTACTACCCTATTATCCCTTAGAAAGGAGCATTCAGGTGTTGAATTTTAACTCTCCCAGATGAACATTTTGAAGTAATTTATACTCTCTACCAATATTCTAGAAATATATGATGTACTTTATATAGGTTAGGTTTTGGCCATAATTTGTACTTTATCCTCTCCTAGATACTACCTCATAATAAATCCTAATGTACATAGTCTTAGTTTAGACCCTTCTTAGTTAGACAAAAGGGGGAGATGTGGTGGGATTCAGGTGTCAGCTGATAAGATCCAAGGATGCTTATCCAAGGTCCAGGGCCCCTGAATGGTGTGTGGCCAACCCCATTGATAAGGAGCTGATGGGACCCCTAAAAAGCTATTTTCCTGGTTCCTGGCTGCTGGAGAGACCGGTTTGGAATCCATCGTCCATTGGTCCAGATTTCAGTTCCTGTGCAGGATCCACTATAAGTTGTTACCTGTATGGTGAGTGTTGCTTTATATTTTAATAAATATCAATCTTGGATTGGTGCCTTCAAAATAAAACTCCACCTACATGTACTTAGCCCACTAAGGTCTTCAGCATCTGTCCTAAAGGACCTAAAGGTAACCCTCACATATTGTGGCTCTTGTAAGGCAAGAGAACTAACAATTCGCTCACAAACTACTTCAAGTTAGGATTAAAATCATCCTAAAAGTCTTGATTATAAACACATGTGAGACTGTTATCCAAAGGGAGGCTACAATTTAAGGCCAAATCTGCTGAGCATTTCTAAGCAGACATGAGATCTCTTTGCACACTCTTATTTTGACAATTGTAAGGGTCAAGGTGCATTAACTCAAGTTTAAAGAATACCAATATTAAGGTGCTTAGCCAGGTAAACAGAAAACACAGCTCTCTTAATCCTGAGAAGACATAAGGAAACAAATTACTTAGAACATCTTTTCAAAGAATGTGCACTAGTGGGAAATGAGGGAAGTCAAACATGTGGTCCACCACCACTTGACCAAGCAAATCATGACATGACAAGAAAAGATGCCAAAGTCATACACAGATGTGAAGTTTCTTTGTTTTAAGGTCATTGTAGGAACCTGGATATAAAAACACATCATTATCTGGTTCCAAGGGTTCCAAGAACCAGATTAATTCCTGTGAGATTGTTTGAGATTCCCATAGCCCTGCAGCTTTCTTGTGCCCATGGTCCAGTCTCCGGCAGAAAAGGTTCTAAAGCCATAAAAGGCAGAATAACCCTAAAATCAAGATTTAAAAAACAGGGTCCCATGGATTTGAAAAGCTTCACAAAGTCAAAGGACACAATCTTAGGAGAAAATAAAAACAGCCTGAGGAATTTAAAAAGTGCTTTACCATCTCCAAATCTGATACAAGAACAATACCCAGGTAGAAAAAATGTCAAAAAGTTAGTATCAAAAATATTCAAATTTTACAATAGGGTAGATATCTAAACCAAGAGCAAGATACTCAGATTTCTGAGAAACACTTAAAGAAATGATCATTTACCTTGTCTTCCTGTATAAAGTGTTGCATAGATGAGAGCTCTCTCTCATAACCTTTTTAAAATAGTAATGGAGGCATAAGAGATCTGGGAGAGAGTTTATGTAGAGGGATGTGAGTTTGAAAACACCACAGTGTTTATTTTCACCATCCAAGTACTCTCAGTGACACAATCATACAAACATCAAAAGAAGGTCAGAGTTTATTTCAAATAATATTGTTTATTAGACAAAGAGTAGAACTTCTGCTTCAATAGCCAGGTCTCATAAAATACACGTTTGATTGGAAGATTACAAGAGACAGTATGCAGAAATATAATAAACATGATTACTCTCTGTGTCATCTTTGAAAAATGAAAGAGTCTACAGAAAATGCAGACATGATGCATTGTGTCTCAATAGGTGGTTTTGTATCAACACTAGAGGTGTCAGAATCAATTTAGGAAGTATTAGCATGGACAGATGGTTTATTCTTGAGCTTTGAAAGAGAATTTCTCTCTGGTCTTAACAAAATGATGTAGCACTTGGGGAAAAAGATGCACCCCAGCAAGCCTGCACTAGAGGCCAAGATGGAAAAGACCTCCACAGCCACCATAACCTTGCCCTTGGTGCTATGATAGACAGGGAGAAAGGTCACCCAGACACTGCAGAACAGTAGCATGCTGAATGTCAACAACTTGGCTTCATTGAATGTGTCAGGGAGATTCCTGGCCAAGAAAGCCACAATGAAACTCACTAAGGCAAGGGAGCCATGATATCCCAAGACACAGTAGAATGCTATTACTGATCCTTTGTCACATAAAATGATGATATGGCCATGCTCAGAGTGTGCATCAGTGTCAAGAGATGGAGGAGACACTGCCAGCCATATTGCAGAGATAATAATTTGGATGAAGATACAGATAACAACAATGTAGTTGGGTGCCCTTGAGATCAGATAGTATCTCACTCTTCTTCCAGGAGCTGTGATTTTGAAAGCCAGCAGCACAGTAATTGTTTTGGCCAACACAGTGGAAACAGCCACAGTGAATACCACTCCAAATGTGATTTGCTGCAGAATGCATGTTGTTGTGTTTGGATGGCCAATAAAGAGCAAGGGACACAGGAAACAAAAGATGAGTGAGACAAGCAAGGTGTAGCTGAGACTGTGGTTATTGGCTTTTACGATGGGCGTGTCATTGTACTTCACAAAAATCACAAAAATAACAAATGTGAATAAAGTGAAACACAAGACCATTAAGGTCAGGCACATTCCAAGTGGGTCTTCATAGCTCAGATATATCACCTCTCTGTGAATGCAATGGTTCTGCTCATCATTGGCATAGTGGGTCTCTGGACACTTCACACACAGATCAACATCTAGTGGAAAAAGGAAACTTTATGATTAGTACAGCTTCAGTATTTTTTAGCTACAATTCTTTTCAATTATGTGTGTTTCAGAATCATAACCGTGCCTACATTTTTGTTAGGATTTAACTGAAAGACATTGCTGCACAGCAATTTCTTATATTTCACAACATTGTTTCACTATCTTTACTTGTATATGTTTTTGTATATAATACTATTTTATAAAATTTTCCTTAATTGCTTTGCTGATTATTGTATGTGTTAATGCATGGAGGTCAAAAGACAACTTCTAAGAGTTGGCTACATTTTTCTACTACATATGGAGGAATTCAACACCCATTATAGTAAAATGGAATTTAGCAGCTGTGCCATCTTACTTGCCAAAAGTGTCCTTTACAGACCGTCATTTTACTGTATAGAATGGTGGGCAGTAGAAGAAGATGATTTGTCTGCCAATTGTATGTAGCCAAACCTAAAATAATAATCATTTGACTAATATGGACTGTGTAGATAACAACATTTGCATACTTGTGGCTAGTTAGTTTAATACTAAAATATTCTGATCTTATATTTTTGACATTATTAATGGAGTTCTGTATTTAAAAATAGTGAATACAGAATTCATTAAATTTCCCAAAAAGAAATGTCATGGGATTGATTTGTGCAGTGGACCTTTAGACCCTGAGATTATCCTCATGTGGGTTAGAGAGAATGATCAATGTGAAGAATTTATCTCAGCAAGAAACACTCACTTGTCTCATTGGAAACTTCATTTTCTGGGCAGGGGCTGCAATCAAAACAGCAGACAGCCATTCCTTCCTGCCAGAATTTTCTGAATCCAGGACCACAATCAGCACTGCACACAGAGGTTGGCATCTGAAAAGAAATAGACACATGCTGATATTAATGGTTGTCATAACTCACTTTTATATCTCCATTACATGAGCATGGTAAAGTATAAATAAGTTTAATTTATATATACCAAATGGGTTCCCACATTTTACTTAGCATATTATATATTATATTATTACATATATATGAATGTATAGTACCATATTAATAAAAGATATCTTCTAATGGCTAAATATTTAAGTAGAATAACATCGTGTTTGTTCTGGACAAACATTATAAAATCTGAAACTTATTTCTCTTGTGAATTTTTGTCCACATAAAATCTTACAGAAAACATTAAGTGAAAAATTCTGGTCCAGACCTAAATTCCTTCAGCCACTTATTCCCAAATAATTATACTATGGATTGTATTAATTACAAGCTGTTTGGCCTATGGCTCAAGCCTATTACTTGCTAATTCTTACTCTTAAACTAACTTGTGATTCTTATCCATGTGTAGCCTCATGGCTTGGTACCTTTTTCTCTGTGCAGCATTCTCATGTTGCTTCCTTACTGTCAGACTGACACCTCTCTGCACCTAACCCTTCCCAGAATTTGTGGTGTCTGGTTGCACTACCTATACATTCTTTATGCTTAGCTTCTGGCTTGTCAGCATTGTATTAAACCATTTTATTAAAACAGCATTTATAGTCACCAACATTGCACAAAAGAAGCATCTGAAATCTAGAGTGTAGTAACTACACTTGAGTTCAGCAATGAACTGTTTGTAGCCTCCAACTGCTGATATCAACTATGCTTACTTAGGTGCCATAGAGACCTGCCTCTCCAGCCTTTATAATACTGGGATTGTACATGTATGCTATCAGTGGGCACGTTCTCTCATTATTTTCTGTTTATATTGTTTACAGTTTTTTGTACTTTCTAACCTATATAAGACTATTTTTGGAAAAAATGGACAATGTGTATATAATTGTCAAATTTCTACCCATGTATGACAAAGCATGTTCCCTAAGTGCAACTCCAATTTTTTTAGACTGTCTTTGTAGTAGGCCAGACTGGTCATAAACAGATAGTGATTTGCCTGCTTCTGCTTCCCAACTGTTTGGCTTAAAGATATGCACCACCATATATACATATACATACATACATACATACATACATACATACATACATACATACATACATATACCAGCACTCACTTATTGTTTTAATAAAAATTCTTTGAGATATTTATAATTATATCATAGTTCAATATTTACAATTGGTTTGCCATAGAAAAATGTATTAATGGGACTGGGATTTAAAATACATATTGATTAATAAAAGAAACCCATATTTAGTCAAGATGTATACTATGTACTGTTTGGGGATTTTATTTCTTTTAAATTTTGTCTCTGGACAATCTTTCTGAACCTCTTTGAATGATCATGTATTTCAAGTCTTTGGTCTATTTTTTACCTTACTGATCTGCATGCATTGAATAATCCTTATAACCCTGGAATGAAGGCATCTTTGAAACAAGGAGACACATTTCTCTTGGGTTGAGTTACTCAGTGTTTGGTTGAGAATTTTTTCCTTCATTTTCATCAATGTGTTTAATCTCTATTATTTTATTATGTTCCATTTTCTCAAAATTCTTTCTGCCATATTTACAGAAGGGATCTTTTCAAGTTTCTAATTGGGTTATGTTTTTAGAATCAAAGATCACTGTAACATTTATGAACAATAATGATGCTTGTGTATTTTTATTAGAAAATTTATATATTAATTATAAATTGTTGTAGTTAATTATTTCCTTTTTATAATCCATTGTTTTTACATTATTTGATAGGTTTTTAAAAGCTGTTTTCTGTCTAGGATTCTACTGCTGTCTTTTCATTTCTTGGCAACTTCTCTTTATCTTAATTTTTAATGTGTACAGATTCTTCAAGCATCTTTCATTGTATTAACAAAGTGGCTATAAATTCCTGTATTTTTTCATGTTTAAGCATTACTGTGTCTCTGTTTTAGTTAGGGTTCTCAGGAGAAATAAAAATTACAAAATGAATATATCTCTATCTCTGCATTGCTCTCTCTCATATGTGTATGTATGTATTTATATATACAATGTTATACAATGTCTGATAGCCTAGGGACTAGCTCATCCAACAGTATTTAGATATGAATGAAAAAATCTAAGAATACAGAAACTTTTAAGCCCATGAAGCTGAAAGTCTCACTTGATCTTCAGTATATGCTGGAATCCCTAAAAAGTATGTCCTAAGGCTTGTAATGGAAGATAATTGTTAGAAAATTCAAAGAAAGCAGTCAAAGAGAAAAATTTCCTTTCTCTATATCCTTATGTAGGCTTGAAGCAGAGGGTGTAGGACAGATATAATGTGAGTTTTCCAACACCAAATTATATGGATATTCTGTAACAAACAAGGATCCAGATAAAAGATGTGTCTTTCGTCCAGCTAAAAATTCTCAATCAATGACATTCTTAACTTTCTGTTTTTAATTGTTTCTTTCTTTTGGTTTAGTTTTAGAGGTAATGTTTCTCTTTCAATCCCTGCTGTCCTTTAACAAGCCCCATGAAGCAGATTGGCCTCAGACTCAAAGATATAATTTCTTCTGCCTTGGGATTGACAGAATTAAAGTCATGTGCCCCTTTAACCTCAATTAAAGCAAGGATTTTTATATCAAATCTCAGAAGCACAAGTGGATCTACCAAACTAAAACTAAGCCCAAAGCCCTAGCAAGTTTGCCCTCAATTTGTGAGTTTTAGTTAAGTTCCAGATGTAGTCGGTTAATAACCAGAAGGATCAATTATATTCCCCTTTAATTGTAAAAGATACATTTTGGGAGGTACAAAAACTTGGCTGTAAATTATGACTTTTTTAGAGAGTTCATGAAAGAATCTGTGAAATTGGGCTTCTCTCTTGCCACCTTCAAATTCTTCTCCTTGTTTTGTATATTTCAAATTTTAAATAGCTGTTGTCAGGAAAAGATTAAATTTTGTTATTATGTGTTTTATATTTAAGTATCTTTTTCCTCTAAATGGCCAACTCTTTTACAATACTTTCTATAATTACTATTATACATTATTTAATATACTTTGGATGTCTATGATGATTTTTGCTTCCTGTGTGTGCACAGTTTGTAAATTTGATTTTTAATTATATCCTTCTGGTCTCATATGTATTTCATCCTTCCTTATTTTGGTATTTGCCATAACTTAGTTTTTAAATTATTGGCTATTTTGTCTCCAACTTGTATAATTTCTTAATGAGAGTTTTTACAAAGATTGTTATTGTATTTCTTTAGCTTTACTTTATTAATTTGAAATAATTATACTACTTCTAATTTTGGAAATAACTCTGTTATACTTTCTTTATTTTCCTTATTAAATGTAACTTCATTGCTGGAAGGTGATTAGTGTCTCATTTCTTTATGAAGATCATCTTGAAACATTTTAGTTTGACATTGATAGTACTCTCATTAAAGCCTGTTAAGTGAATAAAAATTGGAATTGTGTTGTTGGTGTATTTATAGTTTTATGGGAAATTTACACATTAAGGATTAGACACTAATGGTAATGTTTTTAATTTATGTATTCCTTCAGTGAATGTATTTGTAATAGATGACTGAGACTTGATTTGTGCAATAGGAACTATTACTGCTGCAATTTTATAATTTTAATGAGTATGTTGGTCAGGTTTTATGCTTTCAAGAAATAGATCCTTTTCTTTGAGAATGATTGTATTCATCACTCTGATAAAAAATATTAATTGTAAAATTCATACTATCTCAGATACCTAGGTTATAGCTTCAGAATAAATTTTGAGACTTTTACAAGTGGTTTTGGTGACAATTTTGAGTCCCTGTACTTGGGAGACAGCAGCAGGTAGAACTCAGTTAATTTGAGATCCTGATCTACAAAAAGAGATCCAAGACAGGTAGAAGTACTGTTACTCAGAGAAACGCTGTCTCAAAAGAAAATAAAACCCAAACTTTGAGAATTTCTGGAAGATAGCTCCTTTAAATTCATGACAATTTGTAGATTTGAATTAGATACCTTAAAGTTACCCACATCATATTTCATGAATAAAACATGACTAGAATTTATAATAGAATACATAATTTATAACTTTGTAAACCCAATTTCTTTACTAGCAGTATCTCTACCCACACAGATAAGAAAAAAAACACATCCCTTTTTGTTTGAGTGTTTAAAAAGTTAATGAAGGGGCAACCTAAATCATCACCTACCAATAAATGGGGAGCCTATAATCAACACCCATAGACAACCAGATAAATAAAAACATCCTTCTAGTCCACAGCTAACTAAGAGGCGAGTGGCACCTGGATCATTAGGCCAAGCATACACCATGGTCTCTGAACCCTGGCCTAAGAACCCTGCCCCAAGCACCTCATCCACACTCAACACAGCCCTAAACCAAAGAAACCTGGGAAAGTGATTTCCAGTCCAATCCCCAGGAAAGCACAGCACTAGGTTATCCCATGGATCAAACCATGCCCAAATGGCAAACTATATCATCACCCACCAACAGTTGAGAAACTTACATCATCAGCACCAACAACTGGGCAACCTACAGCATAATAGAAGCTTTAAAAGACAATATAAAAAGTCCCTTTAAGGAAATAGAAGAAAAAAATTGGAGGAGATGAAAAAATCCCTAAAGAGAATAAAGAAAACCAACAAATAGAAAACAAACAGGTGAAAGAAACATTCCAGGAATTGCCAAAACAATCATGTTCAGTAAAAGAACTTCAGAAGGATTTACCACCCCTAATTTCAAGCTGTGCTCTAGAGCCATACTAATAAAAACAGCTTGGTACTGGCACAAAAACAGACTTGTGAATCAATGGAATCAAATCAGTGACCCCAACATTAAACCACACACCTATGAACACCTGATTTTTAACAGAGACCAAAAATATCCAATGAAAAAAAGATAGTATCTTCAACAATTAGGGTTGGCATAAATGGATGGCAGGATTTAAAGGGTAGAAATAGATGCAAAACTATCAACCTGCATAAAGCTCAAATCCAAGTGGATCAAAGAGCTCAACATAAACCCAGATGCACTGAATTTTATAGAAAAGAAAGTGGGAAATAGTTTCCAATGCATTGGCACAGGTGACCTCATCCTAAATATAACCCCACTAGCATAGACACTAAGAACAACAATCAATAAGTGGGACCTCCTGAAACTCAGAAGCTTCTGTAAGGGAAAGAACACAGTCAAGAAGAAAAAACAACAGCCTACAGAGTGGGAAAAGATCTTCACCAACACTACTACATATCGCAGAGGACTGACCTCTAACATATATAGAGAACTCAAGAAACTAGAGCCCCAAAACCTAAATAACCCAATTAATAAATGGGGCTCAGAGGGGAAAAAGGGAATTCTCAACAGAAGAATTACAAATGCATGAAAGGCACTTAAAAATGCAAAACATTTTTAGTCATCAGAGAAATCCAAATCAAAACAACTTTGAGATGCCGCCTTATAGCTGTCAGAAAGTCTAAGTTCCAAAACACAGATGACAGCCTATGATGTTGAGGATGCAGAACTAGGTGAACACTCCACCATTGTTGGTGGGAGTGTAAACTTGTACAACAGTTCTATTATACAGTGTGGCTATTCCTCAGAAAACTGGGAATCAATCTCCCTAAGGATCCATCAATACCACTACTGGGCATATACCCAAAGGATGTACATTCATACCCCCAACAGCATTATCTCAACATTTTGATAGCACTGTTATTTGTAATAGCAAGAACCTAAAAACAACCTAGATGCCCCTCAACTTAAGAATAGATAGACAAACTGAGGTACATCTACACAATGGTGTACTACTTAGCATTAAAAAATGACATCCTAAAATTTTCAGGCAAATGGATGGACTTGGATAATATCCTTCTGAATGAGTTATTACAAGTACAAAAAGATAGACATGGGATTGCTGACTCATAAGTGGATTTTAGACAAAAATCAAAGAATACGAAGGTGCAAAATGCAACCCTTGAACATGTTGGGATTAGAAGGAACTTAAGAGAGACATACAGAGATTTCTCTAAGAAGAAAAAATGAGGAGGATCACCGTGGCAAATTGGGTCATAATGGGTTGCAACCAAGAAAAATTGGGAACAAATCTTAAAAGGAGATGCTTGAGTAAGAGGAGCAAAGAGGGAAGTGCGGGGAGATGGATATCTCCATAGAGGAAGCTAGTGTGTGATTGGAAAGAAGCTGGGTGCTAGGGAAATATCAAGGAACTCACAGGATGTCCCTGGCCTATTCTCCACAACAGTGGGGGGGGGGGGGGCTAAATAGGACTTCCCCTATAATCAAATGAGTAAACAACCAAGTGTCAATGCAGAACCTACATCCAACAAAGGCTGGAGGTGGAGGCTGAGATCCATGGCTGAGCACTGGGTGGAGTTACTGGTCTTACAGAGAACAGGGTAAGGGAGTCTGTATGAGCACGAGGATAGGGATTATGAGGAAGGTTCCCATGGTGATGTCTGGGTGGGGCTCTGGGGATCTCAATGAAACAGGAATTGCCACTAGTGATCCATTGGAAGGGGGAAGTGGGCCCTCCAGGTGTGGGCTGATTTTGACTGCTATGACTGTGTTGCTCTTCATGGCCTGCCACCTTGGAGCCCATTCCCTATAAAGGAACAACCAGCCCAGCAGTGACTTTGAGATGAATGAATCGGACTTGCCTGGAATGGATTTGCCTTGCTGGACTGGCCCACTTTGTGACTTCTCATGAGGGTTGGCTGGTACAGTTTGGGGAAGAAGGGAGAGCAGGGGGATATGTTTATGGAAATGAAATTTTTAACAAAAAAAAAGAATTAATGGAGCTGAATATTGTTCTCTAGTGATCAATTTTTATTATAGGATATACTCCAGAGCTGGAAAAATGCTCAGTGTTGATAACACTTGTGGCTGGCTTATGAACAGGCCTCATGTTTTATTTCTGGTGCTCACTGTGTGTCACTAAGGTGTCTATAGTTCTCAGGAGTCAAGTCACTATTAAGTCATTCGTATGCTCCACACATTCCAGTGCTTTACAAATAAACCTGCAGACAAACACCCATATACAATAAAATACAATGAAATAGAGAAATACACATATAATTTATCAATTATATTATGTTAATGTCGAAATGTTATGTTAATTTAAGGCTCAAGGTATAAGAAATTTAAACCCTTTAGGTAAAAATCAGGAAAGAAACTATGTAATAAAAATAATAATTTGATTATTAAATTTTTCTCCATTGAATTGGATTCTGTCATTAAGTACAAGGTTCAGCAGAAAAGAGAAAAATTGTTGTGTAGTAATCAGATTTGTGACAACTTAACTTTTCTCACTTTGCTATAAATAATACTAAACAGTAGTAACTAACATTTTCTTTTATATTAAGATATAGAACACATTCCAGTGTGACAAAAATTCAATGTATCCCTGTCTGAAGTCCTCCTGAAAGAATTAATAAATTATGACAAGAACAACAAAAAATGGCTAAAAATGGTTCCTCATGTGACAATCTATTTCATTTTACTTAGTTACAGGGAAACACAATTTGCCACGTTGCTGCTGTGAAATTAAAATCAGAACAGTTATGTCACACCCACCTCTCTTCTTCCTGTGGCCCAGTCTATCAAGTCCTCATATAAATGGAGTTGTTGTTCATGTGGAAAATATGGCCTAAACTTTCCAATCTTCACTTTAAGTCCAAGACCATTTGGAAAATTCCAGATCTGGAAAATGTCATATTCTGCCTGCAACTTTTCTTTATAATTTGTATTCACTGTTTCCCCAGCAGGATTAGTGAATTGGATCTTCCTAAGATAGGAGTGCACCTGAAATACAGACATCATTTTTGAGTACATGGTCCTTCCTTGAAGTTATAAAGTGTATTCTTATTTTATCTTAAATGCAACTTTATTGAAGGTGTGCCATGTAGATGTCTCAAGGAAAGGTAATGGACTAATAAAATGAACATAATGTTCCTAGAGATTTAATTCTCTGAGGGGAGA